>OY776130.1:26360000-32298130 GCA_963675135.1 Galeopsis tetrahit | reverse complement strand
AGGCTTTCAATGCCTTGACCGGACGTCGAACAGGGTGTTTGTTACTCGTCATGCTAACTTTGACGAGCACTGTTTTCCCTTCTCTGACCCTGCTCGCTCTTCCCCGCCTAATATGATAGATATGTTTGTCTTCTAGGAACCTGACTACTCGCCCTATCGACCAACCTTCCTCGCCTCCTGTGGATCCGCCAGGTACGTGCTCGTTGTGCCCATCCGATCTTGACCTAGTTCCTCATACGATTGCTCCAGTGGGCGAGCTGCAGTCCCCTGCTCGCCCTTTGCCTCCTCGGCCTCCACCTCCTTCTCATCCGATGATTTCTCGGGGCAAGGTTGGGATATTTAAGCCCAAGTATCCGGTTAACATGGCCTCCTCGGCTCTACTCTCTGCCCTGGCTCTATCATTTGAACCCCGAGGGTTCAAGTCTGCTCCTAAATCCCCTCTTTGGTTAGCCGCTATACAAGAAGAAATTGATACACTCCGCAACAATGATACATGGGAGTTGGTTCCTCGACCCTCTGGTGTTAACATAGTCGGTTCCAAATGGGTTTTTTCGGACAAAGTTTTATTCCGATGGCTCTATTAAGCGCCACAAAGCACGTTTGGTCGCTCAGGGTTTCACTGAGATTCCAGGTGATGATTTCTCTCACACATTCAGTCTGGTGGTCAAGGTTGCGACTGTTCGGGTTTTTCTCGCCATTGTTGTTCAGTTCAATTGGCCTATTCATCAATTGGACGTTAAGAATGCCTTTTATAATGGTGTTTTGGACATACCTGTCTTCATGGCCCAATCACCAGGCTACATCGATGCTCACTTTCCGGACTATGTTTGTTGCTTGAAAAAGGCTCTTTATGGCTTGTGGCAAACGCCTCTAGTTTGGTTCCAAAGGTTTAGTACCTTTTTGTTCGGCCTCAGTTTCTTTGCCTGCAAATCTGATTCCTCGCTGTTCTACTTGCACAAGCGCTCGTCTGGCATTTTCCTCTTATTTTATGTGGATGATATCATAGTAACGGGTAATGACTCTTCTCTCCTTTCTCGCTTCATCTCTCAGGCACACAAGGAATTTGCCTTGAAGGATTTGGGTCGACTTAATTATTTTTTGGGGCTCGAGATTTCGTATACTCTTGATGGTCTTTTCATTGGCCAGTCCAAATATGCTCGTGATATTTTGGATCAGGCTTCCTTAACTGATTCTCGCCCTATTGCTACCCCTCTGGTCGCTGATGAGTCATTGACAAGCACTGGCGACCCCTTCTCAGATCCGACTCGCTATCGATCGCTTGTTGGTGCTCTCTAGTATCTGACAATCACATGACCTGATCTGTCCTTTGTCGTCAATTATGTAAGCCAAATTCTCCAGGCCTCTTATGTGGATTACTTTTCTGTGGTCAAGCGCATCATCCGCTATGCCAAGGGGACACTCAACTACAGTCACTCCTTTGCTCGCCGCTTTAACCGTGCCATCGTTGGCTATTCTAATGCGGATTAGGCTCGATGCCTCGAGACTCGTCAATCCACTTATGGTTACTCTATATTTTTGGGTGGAAACCTTATTTCTTGGAGCTCTAAGAAACAACTCATAGTTGCTCGATCGAGCTGTGAGTCTGAGTATAGGGCTTTGGCGAACTCAGCTGCCGAGATGATTTGGTTGACGAACCTTCTGCGCGAACTTCGTCAACTCCCTCCTGCTCGCCCGATACTTCTTACTGATAATCGGAGTGCATTGTTTCTGAGCCAAGATCCAGTCGCCCATAACAGGGTGAAACATATTGACATCGATTGTCTCTTCATTCGGGAAATGGTGACCTCTGGCAAGCTCCTTACCGACTTTGTGCCTTCTCATCTTCAGTTTGTTGACATCTTCACCAAGAGTCTTCCAAGGCTGGCTTTTGAGTTTCTCCGTTTCAAGCTTTACGTCATTCCTCATCCCACGCAATGCTTGACGGGGGTATTAGAAAATAAATCACCCTCATTATATTGTTACCACAATTATAGAGATTTGTATATATCTTTATTTCCTTCGACTTTGTCTTTCCTTATCTCATCATTTGTATATTTGTAAACTTTGACTATGTAATTACTCCCCTATATATATTCAACATTTCAATCACCTGAAATTAACGGTGATCAAATCTGATCTTACACAACCAAAATAATATGATCAGGTAAGTATTCGTTTACTGAAAATCCCTGTGATATTGATTGTCATTTGCTAGAAATCCCCATGTATGTTGCCTTAGCTAGGGAACATTATGTCTGTAAAAGTTGGGGAATATGTCCAAGGAATTGAAAGGATGCAAAGGGTCATGCGAAGGAAATTGTCGTTGACCAGTAGCCAGTCACTGGTATTGATTACTGCGTCGCCAAGGCCAAACTTGAACCTACCAAAAAGGTTGCTAAGATGGAGATGTGCATGGCCATCTTAGGATAAAGTTGGACACGACAGATAAATGTTGAGTAATGATAATGCGAAAAAACTCAAAGTGGGACGCTAAATGCAAGGGTATGGAGAAACAGATTCGAGACTTGACAGTCAAATTAGACAAGATGGAGAAAACTTTGACAGTGGGGGTGGAAGCTTCCGGTAGCAAAGATTTGAAAACGACAACTCTAAAAGGCCAGGTTGTAGAAAATATAACAAGACCAATTTAATCGAAAAATTGGGAAAATATGGGATTCAATTTTCTAGGTGAGGAAATTTTATTCAGCTCCTCCTCTTCACTACAGGTATAATTGGTACGGTGGAATAACATATGAAATCATCATCATTCATAAGTCTATTCCAAAATTTGTGATTGATATTATTTATGGAATGTAATCATCATTCCATTAGGAATGGTAATTACCCAAAGTAAAGTAAACAATTGTGATTCCTTCCCACCCCATTGATTTAGTTAAGGAATCAAAATTTTAATAAATAATATTCTTTAATAATAATAAAATTACTATTATTTAATAATAAAAAATATATTTGATAAAAATATTAATATAGGAGTATATAATCTCAAGATTTAAAAAAAAAATATATATATATATATATATATTTCAAAAATATAAA
This sequence comes from Galeopsis tetrahit, assembly GCA_963675135.1. Classification (NCBI taxonomy): domain Eukaryota; kingdom Viridiplantae; phylum Streptophyta; class Magnoliopsida; order Lamiales; family Lamiaceae; genus Galeopsis; species Galeopsis tetrahit. Next base: position 32,295,073 of record OY776130.1, on the reverse strand, counting down.
TAATAATATATTAAATTTTAACAATAATATTAGTATTCCTAAAAAATATTAAATTATAAATACAATAATTTTAAAAAATAATTTAAATTTTTTTAAAATATAAATAATATATACAATATATTATTTTCAATAATATAAAATAATTGTATAATAATTCTTGATAATATAAATAATAATATTATTTTTAAATTTATTTAATATTAAAAATAATGATAATATTCTTATTTAAAAAAAATATTTATTGTAAATAATAAAATCAATAAAAAGACAAATATATATTAATAATAATATCTCTCCTATCAATAATAATTATTAAAATAATAATAATAATATATTTTTAGTAATAATCAATAACAACAATATTATGACAAAGTGAGATTTAAATTAAAAAAAATGTTACAACACTCAATAATAATAATTTAAAATAAATTTATACAATACTATCAATCAATTATTTTTTCTTATATAATTTTAGTCAGACCTTCATTCAAACAAGAAAACGAGTCTTCAAAATTGTATAAAATTCATTTTTTCCTGTAAAAACTGAACTTTGACCAAAAATGACTTCTCAGACGCATGAGATAAACCGTTTTGAACCCTTAAATTTTAAACATTTGTGTATAGAATGATTTTAAATCTTAAAACACATACGACGCGGAATATCAATAATTTTAGTTTAGATATCTATTATTTTTAAAATTTATGAATTAATGTCATAAACGTGGTACTTTTATTCTTCTTCTTTTTTTTATCAATTGATGATGCATTGAAAGGGTTGGTCTGCTATGAACTCGAGTGCATGTTATGCACCCTAGTTGCACTTTTCAGTTTTACTGACTTACACTTTTTGGTAAATGGTGTTGCACTTTTCAATTATTAAACTGTATAATAATATTTTTAGTAATAATTGAAAAGTGCAACACCATTTACCAAAAAGTGTAAGTCAGTAAAGTTGAAACATGCAACCTGAACTAGGGTGCATAACATGCACTCGAGTGCATACTAGACTTTACCGCATTGAAAATGTAAAAAAAATATAGGTGGATCTTAAGAGAACATGCAGTAATCAGTTGAGATTGTATTTAGTGTATTGACCGTTAGAATTAGTTATACTATGTACATATATAAAAATAAACTAAGACATTATTAAAAGATTGTAGATAGAATCAAATCGAATCTTTTTTGGGGCCATTGAGGTTTATTTTTTTGTCATTGACCATTCTGAAAACAAAGGGCTTGATTTAATTATTAAATGTGTTGAAGGCGATTTCCTAACTTTCAAAACTTCTAGAACTTTTTTTTTTTTTTTTAAGTGTGTACGTACAGATGTACAGTATACAACTATACATACATGTTGTGACATATTACATGATGTATATAGATGGGAATATGAGTGATATTATAATAGTGAAGATTGATATGTATGAATACTTATATATTGTTTCGTTTGATTGGTAAAATTAATAGATATCATAATTAATCATTCAGTTTGACTACTTATCTAAATTAGCTAGTGATTAACAAACATGATGTTTTATGACGTTGATAACTAACCAATTGCCAAGTGTCAATTTAATAAACAAAATTATTTCAACTTGCATATACTTTATACTAGTGTAAGACCCGCGTAAAAACGCGGGATTAAAATAAATTTATAATATATTTTAATTTAATTTATTAATTAGAAAAATAAAATAAAAGTCTTAATTTTAAAATGTTATAATTGAATTTTATGTGATTGTCCAATTATATTTTTAAATGATTGAACGTTCAATTGAATTTTTAAAGTGGTTATACAATTGAAATTTTAATTCCCACATTAGAATCAAGAAAAAAATTATTACAAATTTTAATTTATATTTCCAAGTAAGTAGATTTATTTCTATTCTATAGTATGAAAATTGAATTAAAAGACTCTATCTTTTAAGGACATGTTTGATAGCAAAGATGGATTATCTAAGATTAGGATGATAACTAAACTTTATAAATTTTAAAGCATAATCTACCCTTAATCTAAGTTATCAAACAACCAATAAAAATGATATATAGTTAATCTATGTTTAATCTAAGCTATCAAACATGGTCTAATGATATATAAATTTGATAAATTGATATAGACGTAAATTAAAGGAAAAACAATTAAGAGCCCGCAACAAAAAATAAAGTACGTGGAAAAAAAGAATTTGAAAAAAAAAGAATTCAGGAAAATAAGTTTCATGAGAATGATAAATATATATACACTTATAGGATAAAAAAAATATTTTTGATGCAATATAAAATTAGAATGAACAATCAATATTGAAGAAATGCATACATTGAATAATAATTAGAATAAGAACAATAAAAAAACTTACAATGAAGCATACACAGTAAACAAAACTGACTTTTAGGAGACTTCAAATTGAAAGTACAAAACCTATAAATAAAATTAAATAAATAAATTAAAACTCTCCAACATTTCACAAAGAATTGAGTGATTTTTGCTCCTTGTTTTTAGTTAAGCCAGTTTATATATATCAAGAAGAAAATTGTTATTTTATTTTTTGTATTCTCTTTGTTAGTTTGGTTGAAGTTGTTATTTCGTTAATTATTTTACCAAGTTTTGTGATATATGATTTTATTAGGGCTTTGACATATTGAAGAATGACCACTCTTGTTCCTTTGAAATAAAATTTAGTTTATATTTATTTCATTATGTGTATTGAAATTGTCGTAATTGTTTTTATTTTATATCTAAATGTTGTCACTATTATGAATATTATTACTTGAGTATAATTGTTTTGCTCCTAGGAATAAATAAAAATTTAGATAATTATGATCTATAGAATAATCTTGAAGATCATTTTAGATTAGTTAGATAATAAAAACATAATAGCTAGATGAATATTTGGCAAGGTAGATGTTGCTTATAGTAGATTGTTTTCAGTATACTTGTTGTTATTAAAATAAAATGCATATTAGGCTTTCTAAAAAAAAAAAAAAAATAGAGTGTACCTTAATTGAAGCTAAGTCTTCATGACTTGATATCATTGATGGAGTAACGTATTAGAATTATGTTAATCTCAAATTTATAGAATTTACATTTGAATTCAAAAGAAAGAAAATGCTTAGCAATGCAAGAATAATGTAAGTTAATTGATCACTTAATTCAATTTAAACATATGCTAAATAAAAATATGCAAGAATACTTAGATTTAATTATTAATCAACAATGTATTAGATTTAGTTAAAAAAAAAATATATATATACATATATATATATATATTATAAAACAACTTACTATACATTTGTCAAATGAGTAAACACGTAATATTTTCTAAGTTAAAATATAAAAATACTCTATTTGTTTGGTGAGTACTTGCACATTTATTTTATTGGGACGTTCCAAAATTACTTGCACACTCCCGATATAAAAATAATCCACAAAAATAATATTTTTACAATATTGTCACTCATTTTTTACTCATATTTCTCTTTACACCTCACTAAATTCTCAAAATATTCATTCTTTATTTTGCTTCACACATCATTAATTTTTTTTTTTTTAAAGTGCGTCAATCAAAGTATGCAAATAATCCTAGGACAGATGGAGTACTAAATAGTAAAAAAATTAAAGAGTAAAAAACTAAAATTTATTAGCAACAAATTTTCAATTTTATTTTCTTATTGTAATATTTTCAAACTTAAAAAATTTATTGAAAAAAATGTATATTGAAGTTTTTATTTGAGATTTTAAGTTGACATATGAGGTACTCAATAACACAGTGGATAACTTATATAAGATGATTCTACAAAGTAAATAAATTATTCAATAGGCAAGAATTGTGGGATTTAATTGAATAAATTATGAGCCAATTAATTTAAGATCATGTGCTTAAAAAAATTTTTGGTAATAAATTTAAAGAAATGTAGACTAGTTGCGTTTATTGGATATGCATGAATTAGGGAACAGTTGATTTTAAGAACATATTATTATATTATTTTAACATTAAAGAAAATTGTATCTAAAAACATAGCAATTAATTAGCTTCATTTATGAAATAGTTAATTTTCAATATATATTAATGTGCAATCAAATTTTTATGTGTATTGACCGTACTTTTTGCTGCCTAATAGTTATATATCTAGTTGCAACTTTTCAAGTTTATGCCACAATATTAATAGAAGCAATTTTAATAATTATTAATATTTTCCATAATTTTTGTGCAATCAGAATTTAGGTTTACATGGAAGAAATTTTATTTAAGAAATTTTCTAAATTTAAGGAATTTCACAAATTAATTACTCCCTCCACTTTTAATTAAGTGTCATTTTAGCAATTTTCAACAAATTAAGATATATAATCATGGACCATTTTACCCTTCATTAATGGTAACTAATTTTAATATTAAATTTATGTTTAGTAATGAATGTGACCAATATTGTAGGTGATATTCATGTATACAATAATTAAGGGTTATCCATGATTTATGCTATTGTATTATATTCAAAAGGGAAAAAACTTAAATCAAGTAAAGAAAATGGAGGGAGTATAATGTATAAGGGTAAAATTGTCAAAATTAAAGAAAAAAATGTAGAATGACACTTATTTTGAAAATATTAAAAAAGGCAAAGTGACACTTAATTAAAAACGGAGGGAGTACATATTATAGGCAAAAATATACAGAGTATTTAATGTTATGTGTCAAAGATAAATTCATGGATCAATTATTCGATTTCCTTAATTTAAGGTAATAACTATAAATTTTATATTTGACTAATTTAATTTAAATATCTAGTAGATACGTTTTTTTACAAAAAAAAAGGTTTTATTTTTATATTAATACATTAGACAATAATTTTTGAATAAATTAATACATTAGAGAAATTTTTGGTGATTGTCATAACCTTTATAATATATTAATTTTAATTATTTAATGGATCTAGAATGTGCATCCTAAATTCCTAAAAAACATATTTCCAAATATCAAAATGAAGTAATACATTAATTATTTTCATTCTAATATAATTTTATAATTAAAGTGATTTCAATGCATATATTTTAATACATTTCTTTATTGGAATGATTTCACACATTTACATCTAAATATGCATATTTTCAATAAAATAAAAAACAATATATGATAAATTTGATTGCTTAATTTGTACATTACTTTAGAATTTACATCTTTAGAAATCTGTAAATTCATTGTGAATGAGAAATGATGAGTGAATCGTCATCTGATCGATATTGTTTGATTTGAGACGCGATATTTGAATTGTTTAAAATGTCTCGAATGCAGAAAAAAGATTAGAATCAAGTAATTGAAAATTTATGTAAAAACATAAAATCGAAAAATAAGAATTTCTGCAGAAACATAAAATCGAAGATGAGAATTTATGCAAAAACTTAAAATACATACCAAACACGCTATTGAATTGCTTAAGATGTCTCGAATGAATAAACGAAAATGTAAATCAAATTTGTTTATTGAGAATTTATACAAAAACATAAAATCTGTGGTGAGAAGTCTGGTAGAAACATAAAATTGAAGATGATAATTTCAGCAAGAACATAAATACAAATCAAACGATAGAATTTATATAAATACATACAATATACGAAGATGAGAATTCTACAAAATTCTACACAATTTCTACAAATAAACGAAACAATGAAAGGAAAGGAAATGAAAATTATGAAATGAAAGAAAGGAAGATGGGATTTATATAGGATATGAAATTAATATTGTAGGGTTAAGATTGAAAATTAGAATGAACGGATGAGATTAAAATAAAAAAGTTAAAATGAATGAGAGAAGAGAGATTTTGAAATGGAGTGAAATTGAGGAGAGAGATGTTGAGAAAGTGAATGAGGTTGTGACATGTGTCACTTGAGAGTTTGTAAATATATATATATAGATATTCTACATCTTTCTCATTTTTCTATTTATTTACAAGATCATTACAAAATATTACTCCCTCCATCCCCGAAAAGTTTACGGGAAATCTTGGACACATGATTTAAAAAAAAATAAAGTGTTAAGGAATAATTTTATAAACTTTTATATATAAAGTAAATAAAGTAGTTGAATTGAGTGTATGGTGGGCCCAAAAAATAATGACATGAAGGGTAAATATGTGTATATTGTGAAGGTAAGGATTATAATGATTATTTCCATTTAGTTTCAGGGACAAACTAAAAAGGAAAGTATAAAAACTTTTAAAAAATGGAGGGAGTAGTATAATTATAAGCTCAAGATCTTCAATCCGAAGATGGATCAAGACGGTATCAATGCTCCCTTCAATCGTGAGAAAGTGGAAAAAACGAGTGTACCATTTATCCATAATTACATCTAGATCTTCATTCTCAATACGAGATAACTTCCCAGCTCACATCACATGACTAAAGTGTTCTCATATAAAAAAATAAATAAAATTAAAGAATAAAGATATCCACCAAGCACCAAGATCGATGTTTATTTTTGACATTTTTTTGTAAAAAAATATGATTTATTTTTTAAATTTTCTTTCAAAAAAATAATGTCAACAAGGGTGTTTTTCGTCGACAAATCAGTGTCGATCGACACTGATTTGTCGAAAATTTGTATTTTTTTTAGATATCTAATTTTTTTTTTCTTTCTAAATTTAGAGGTGCGGCGGCTGCCAACGACGATGGGTGTTGGAGGCAGTGACAGTAAGAATTAGGGTTAGGATTAGAGTTTTAATTTTAGAAGAAGATCTATGAATATTTTATTATAAAAATAAATTGAGTATTTTACATGTATTATTTAATTAATAAATATAAGGGTATATTTAACAAAGCCAAAAAGGTATATAACCCACGCCGGTTTCTTTTCAACTCCTAAGTATGTTGGGAGCTTGGGTTTTTGGCCCAATTAACAAACTCTTTGAAAGTTCCATTTCCTTGGGTGCTGTTTGGTTTGAGATTGTGGTTGATTGAATTAGGATTGTGGTGGATTGAATTGTGATTTGGGTAATTCATGAATAGTAATTGTGTGTAAGTTGTGTTTGGTTAAGGATTGAGAAGTAGGGGTAAATGTAATTTTATGTCACATCAAGAGTGATGTTATAATATTTTATTATTGTTAGTAGTGAAAGAAAAGTAAGAGAGAGAAGAAAGTAGGAGAGAGAATGAGTGTATGAAAGAAAAGTAAGAGAGATAAGAAAGTAAGAGAGACAATGAGTAATTGAAAAGAAAAATAGTGATTTGATTGTATAAAAATAGGTGTATAGGTGTATTATAGGGATGAATTTGTATTTGGATTGAGATGGAGTGAGAGAGATTAGATTGGGATTTGACCAATCTAAATCCGGATTGACCAATCCCAAAACAAACACTGCCTTAAGGCATGGGTTACATACCCCTCCAATGTTAGATACACCCTCCCTATACATGTACTTTTCTTATGGCCACGGTTATACACACACGAACCTATAGAGGACACCCACTAGCTAAACACACACACCGTAAGATGAGGACACCCACGTGAAAAATCCAAAAATACTCTTAACCTACTTAAAACCCTAAGGCGGTGTTTGGTTTGGGATTGGCCAATCCGGATTTGGATTGGCCCAATCCAATCTCTCTCAATTCATCTCAATCCAAATACAAATCCAAATATCAATCCACCCCTATAATACACCTATACACCTATTTTTATACAATCAAATCACTCTTTTCAACCACTCATTCTCTCTCCTACTTTCCTCTCTCTCATACTTTGATGTGATATAAAAATACATTTACCCCTACTTCTCAATCCTTAACCAAACACAACTTACACACACAATTACTATTCATGGATTACCCAAATCCCAATCCAATCCACCTCAATCCAAATTCAATCCAAATCAATCCCAAACCAAACACCACCTAAGGGGGTGTTTACTTTGGGCTTTGGTTCGTATTAAAAATCGGGTTTTTGAAATCCTAATTTTTGAAATTCCGATAAATAGTAATATGAGTGTTTCTTTTGAGTTTTGGAATAGTGGATGATTTAACTTTATGTCAAATCAAGTTGTAAGATTGAATGAGTTTGTATTATTATATTATTGTTTGTTGAGATTATAATGATTAGTTAAGTGTGTAATGATTAAATGTATTATATTATTGTATTATTATAGTATTATTATATTATTGTTGAAAAAGAATATAATGATTGAAGTAATATTATATATATATATATATAACTTTATGTCAAATCAATATATTTGATAGAAGTGGTTTTGAGTGGATTTTGAAAACCGGTTTTTAAATTTCGAAGTAAAACGGGTTTTGGATTTAAAAAATCCAAAACCTGGTTTTTAAAAATTAAGTTTTGGATTTCAAGATCCTAAACCCGTTTTACTTCGGGATTTAAAAACCAGTTTTTAAAATCCACTCAAAACCACCCCTATCAAACATAATGATTTGACATAAAGTATCACTCCAATCATTATAATTTTTCTCAACAATAATATAATACATTCAATCAATACACAATCAACTAATCATTATAATCTCACCAAACAATAATACTCCGTATAATAATACAAACTCATTCAATCTTACAACTTGATTTGACATAAAGTTAAATCCTCCACTATTCTAAAACTCAAAAGAAACACTCATATTATTATTCATCAAGATTTCAAAAACTCGGTTTTTAAAACCACCCAAAGCCCAAAGTAAACATAGCATAATTCTATACATTCATTCCAAAAAATTAGTACACCCAACTTCACCCTCTTTTCCTCCTCCCCTCTCCCTCCCCCATCCACCACGATCGCGACACCCCTTCTCCTTCGCGGTCGTTCGCGGCCGCAGCGCCGCAAGAAGGACGCGACCGTCATCGCCCTCCTTCTAGAGACGTGGCCGCTCGCACCCCTCCTCCCTCTCTCGCAACCCTCCTTCCTCGTCCGCCGCGGCCACCGTCGCCCTCCTCTTAGAGACGCGGCCGCTCGCATCCCTCCTTCTTCGCTCGCAACCCTCCTTCCTCGTCTGCCGCAGCCGCCATCGCCCTCCTCCCAGAGACGCGGCCGCCGCCTCTACTATTTAAGGAAGAAACGACCGACGCCACCGTTTCTGCTTGAATAGGTAGGCGGCCGACAACGCCGTTCCTTCCCTCCCTTGCGTCACCGCGGCGTGCAAGCCCCCTACCGTTCGTCGCCCCTCCTAGAAACGCCGCCCACTCGCCACCTCTCTTCTCCCCTCGCCGCGGCCCGTTTCAGGTAAGTTTAGGGTTTTTGAAAAATTTAGGAAAATTAGGGTTTTTAAAAGTTTGGGAATTATTTTCGAACATATTGAGTTTGTTTTGGAAAAAATTTCGAACAAGATGTTCATTTTTATTTTCGGACAAATTTAAGTTGTTCAGGAATTTTTTTTCGAACATATTGAGTTTGTTCATTAAAAATTTTTGGACATCTTAACTTTGTTTAGGTAAAATTTTCGAACATATTAAGATTTTTTTTTTATTGAAATTTTGTGGTTTTAACAGTTTTTTTTTTTATCAAAGTATGGTGGTTGTTTTGGTGGTGATGGTGGAGATGATTCTGGCATGAAATGGAATGAGTGGGTGTACTCATCTTTTTTTTTTTTAATTTCACATGAGGGGTATATGTAACATTTCACATGCCCTTCAAGATGAAAAAAATGTCCGGTGGGTGACCTCAATTGATCTATGTGTGTATAACCGTGGCCTTTTCTTATCGAAGGAGATGAGTAGATGGACTTTCCTCTTTCTCTTTAAAACTCTTATTAATAAGTACACCCCTATCCACACAAACACTCTAACTTCTTCTAAGAACATCTGCCCCCATTCCACCCCACTCGTCCCTGCAACCCCACCATCCCTCTTTGACTCATGTTCGATCAATTCTTGTCGATAAACTGTTGTCGAAATTTGTAAATTTTTATATAAAAAATTAATTTTTTTTGGAAAAACCATTGTCGAAATATACATTTTTTTTCAACAAAAGTTTATCGAAAAAAAGTGTATATTAATTTCGACACTGATTTATTGAAATATGTCAAAAAAATATTCTGAGATTTCTAAGATTTTTTTTTAATAGTAAATTTTGACATTGTTTGAGTAAAGTTGTTGGCGCGGAGGTGGTGGGCGGCGGCCGCAGCAATTGCAATTAGAAATTAGGATTTGAATGTTATGGGAAAGTGCATCTACTAACGACATTTTACTAAAAGTGTAGTATAGATATTTGCAACATTATTAAATTACGGAGTAATAAATTAAGAGGAGAGTGTATCTAACATAGTTTAAGGGTGTATATAACCCACGCCTTTCTTAACCCTCTTTCTTTCCCTTTTCAAATTTGTATCCCTAATTGTAATATTTTTTTTTTTTTTTTTTGTCTTATACCGATCATCATCAAATCAGATAATAAATTGAGTTATTGATTCACTAATTCGACCAATTGAGAAAAATCGAATGACTCAAATAAATACCACGGTCCCATGACTCCCATCCAATGGAATTTGAAGAAGAATAAAAATAATTCAATTCCTTTGTCCGGACCATGGACAAAAATATTCGAAAATTTTCCGATATATTCTCGATATATCCATTTTTCGCGGTGACCGATATCGATATTGGGAAGAAACGATATTTATAAAAAAAAAATAGAAAATATCGATAGAAATCAATATACAATAATAATATGAAGACTAATATTTTTTTTTTAACAAGCAAAATAAGTTTTATAAATATATATTGTTGCAATAGTTTCCAAGGCACCAGCGGTGCCTCACAGTTTACAGCATAAAGAATGAAAAGAGGTTATTACCATTGACTGCTACTCATATTTAATTACCATCATCAAGATATGTTCTCGAATTCCTGCACCATTCCACAAAAGTTGGTTGTTTCATATATTTGTCCAAACAGCAGAACCAGCTCCATGCTCTCCCCTTTATCTCGTCCACCACCTTTTGAGCGTCCCATTTCACATTGTCGAACACCCCTTTATTCCGCCATTTCCACATAACCCATACAATGAATAACCACATGCATATCGCCCTCTTTCTCCCCTTCTTACCCGAGAATATCCCCGCGTGGCCCAAAAAATGATCCTCAATCTGATTATGAGCCGGCGAGTAGTGACTGATCCAATTGTAAATTTTATGCCATATGACGGACGATTTCCGGCAGTTCAATAACACATGTGCAGCCGTCTCTTCCGTCTCTCCACACAGCGCGCAAGATGCATTGCCCGTTGCTTGCAGGACTCTTCTCTTCACTAGATTGTCTCTTGTAGGCAGCCTGTTTTGCAATACTCTCCAGCCCATCACAGCCGCCTTTGCTGGGACAATCTTGCTCCAAGCCTCCGTGTGAATAATTCCTCTGTTCCCCGTCCTTCTCCTCGACCCGACCCCCTTCGTGATGACCCCGTATGCCTCTTTTACTGTATACTTCCCTTCCCGTCCAGCATTCCATAGCCAGCTGTCCGTAATGTTTTCTTGTAGGTGAAACCTGTTAACATGATACAATATAATATTAAGTGTATCTTGCTCCCTCTCGAATAAGATCCTCCTCCACCCCCACTCCCACACCCAAGCCCCCTCTACCCAGCGACCTAGTTCGCTAATGCGTACCTCCTTATTCACACTCAGTCCAAAAAGCCGTGGGAATCGAGATTTGAGAGGTTCTCCCCCCGCCCACGGGTCGCTCCAGAATTTTGTTGCTCGCCCATCCTCTAACTTGTGCTCCAAGGAGCCCCAAAACCAACGCCCTCTCTCCCCCGACACGTTATTCATAACCTCCCTCCACCAACTTGAACCTATCCTACTCCTATGTCCCCCGAAAACTCCCTCAGCCCCTACCTCCACATTCCCATGAATGGCTTTAATTACCCTCACCCAAAGGTTGTCTCCATTTGTCAAGAACAGCCACATCCATTTGCCCATCAGCGCTGAATTGAAACCCCTAAGATCCCTCACCCCCAGCCCTCCCTCCCCCCTTGATTTACATATTTTCTCCCACTTGACCCATGTTGTTTTTCTGTTCAGTTCGCTCCCCCCCATAAAAACCTGCAACACAAAGAGGTTAGTGATTTAATTACACACACGGGTATAAGGTTGAAGGAGAGTTGGTAGATCGGAATCGACATTAGAGCAGATTTTAGAAGCGTTATCCTTTCCCCCAAAGAGATCTTTTTGTTGCTCCAAGACCCCATCTTCCTTTTCATGCGCTGTATCAGTTCCTCCCATATTACTGCTGCTCTGTATTTGGCGCCCACCTTTACTCCCAAATATTTGAAAGGAATACTGCCCGATGTACACCCCAAAATTTCTGCCATATCATTTAGCCCACTGCATTCCACATTCACTCTGCAAAGATAACTTTTCTCATAGTTAATTTTCAAACCTGACAGCAATTCGAAATTCCGCAGTATGCCTTTCATTGCCCACGCGTTGCTAGGATTGGCTTTCCCGATCAGGATAGAGTCATCTGCGTATTGCAGGTGTGAGAGTTCCATTCTGTCGTTCCCCAACTCTGCTGCTTCAAATATCCCACACTCCGTTGCCTTCGTAACCAGTCGACTTAGGCCCTCTGCGACGAAAAGATATAAGAAAGGCGAGAGCGGGTCGCCCTGTCTGAGCCCCCGTTCCAGTTTGAACTCCGTGGAAGGGTTGTCGTTGATCAAAACCGTGGCACATGCCGACCTAACACATTCTGCGATCCAATTCCTCCATTTGGTGCTGAATTCGAGCTTCTCCATCATTAGGTCAAGGAAGTCCCAATCGACCGAGTCGTAAGCTTTGGCGAAATTGATTTTGAGAAACATTCTTTCGATCCCCCTACGTTTTGCCTCGCCAATCGCCTCGTTTAGTATAACCACTCCATCCAATATATACCTGTTACCCACGAATGCACTTTGATTCTCTAAGATCACCTTGCCAATCACTTTACTCAACCTTTTTGCAAATATTTTTGCCAGGATCTTATATACGCATCCAATCAAGGAGATTGGTCTGTAATCATTAACTGAGGTTGCAGCCTCTTTTTTTGGTATGAGCACTATATACGACGGGTTTGACCCCCTGACCAGCTTTCCGTTTGAGTGGAATTCTTGTAGCATTTTAACGAAGTCATCCTTTACAATACTCCAACACTCTTTGATGAATTTGAAGTTGAACCCATCTGGCCCGGGGCTTTTCGAGCTATCACAGCTCCATATGGCTTCTTTTATTTCTAATTCGCTGAACGGTGATGTAAGCATATTGTTGTCCTCCATCGACACCTTTTTCTCTACGAAATCCTCCCCTAGCGTAGGAGATACTCGAACTGGAGTCGCATAATGCTTGCTGAAATACCTACTGACTTCTCTTTTTACTGCCTCCACTTCTTCGAACCAGTGCCCCTCAATTTCTATCCCGATCATCTCATTTCTCATCCATTGGTAGTTTATTGACTTGTGGAAAAAGCTCGAATTGACGTCCCCTTCCTTTAACAAACGTACCTTTGCCTTTTGTGCTAGTAGACTATTCCGGGCTATCAATGCTCTCATTAATTCGGTCTGGGCCGCCTTCCTCCTCATATTCTCATCTTCATCTAATCCAAAAGCATCATCGAGCACATTTGCCTCCTGTATTTCGTTTCTAAGTTGTGTCAATCTTGCCATCAATTGACCCATATGCTGAGCTATTCCACTCTTTCAGTTGTGCCTTTAAAACCTTGAGTTTTTCCTTAAGTACAAATCCCCCCCATCCACCGAAATTTTGGTTCTTCCAAACCCCCTCTACAAACGGTTTGAATTCTGGGTTCGTGAGCCACGCATTTACAAATCTGAACGTTTTGGGTCCCCAATCCACTCCTTTTGATTCGAGGATAATCGGGCAATGGTCCGATACGGATCTCGACAGGCCTCTCAGCTTCATACTCGGGCGATTTTGTATCCAGGTGTCGTTTACTAGAGCCCTGTCGATCCTGCTTTTGCACATCCCATCCGGTTTGTACCACGTAAATTTTCTCCCGTGGATAGGAAGATCCGTGACCCTAGATTTCGAAATAAATTCCTCGAACCTCCTGATATCTCCTTGGCCGTAGTTATGTCCTCTCCCACTCCTTTCCCCACTAAACCTAATGGAATTAAAGTCCCCAATCATGCATAACTCAGCCCCAACATTTTGATCTGCCACTATCCCCAATCTGTCCCAGAGCTCACTCTTCTCACTGCCTAAACAAGGCGCATATATATTCATAATACATACATTAGTCTGGATGTCGCCCCAATAACCATTAATTACTACACCACCTTGCATATGCCATTTGCTTGAGCATTTGAATTTATTAGGGTTCCAGATAGATAATATACCTCCCGATCGTCCTTCTGAATCTCTTGCCGCCCAATTGTGATTTTCTCCGCCCCATATTTGGTTGCACATATCCCCATCAATTCTTTCCAGCTTCGTTTCTTGGATGCAGCAGAAGTCGATGTCGTGTTTCTTTATCATCTATCTCACCTCCGCTCTTTTCACCTTGCTCCCCATGCCTCTTCCATTGAATGAAGCAATCTTCATTGGGGTACTTTGCTCAATTTCTCCTCGCCCTTCTTTCCCGATTGTGTGATACTCTCTTCCATCTCACTTAGTGTTTTGATTATATCTTCATCGTTATCTTTCCCATGAAGGCCGATGGATTTTCCAAACTCCCATATTCTTCTGGCCTCCTCAGTGCTATTGCTCGGTGGGTGTGGACCGTGCGCTCGCAGCTTCTGGTTCCGAAGGTCACTTTCAAACGCCTCGACATCGCCTTGGGAGACCATTTTGGACATGAAATTTGTCCACTTCTTTTTCTCGTGACTGCGCTCTCGAATTTTCCACTTGCCTTTCTCTTTTCTCCTTTTATTCCCCCCTCTGTTGTTGCTTTGATCGTGAGATACTGATTTATTAGAGCTTCCTGGGCGCTTACGAGCGTCGTCGATTAGAGGCCTGAGGGTATGGTCCGGCAGATGCTGGTTGCCCGACTAATATCGATAAAATATCGAAAGAATATCGAAAAATATCGTAAAAAATCGAGAAATGTCGATAAATTTTAAAAAATATCATATAAAATAATATTGTATGTTATATATTTTATATAAATGTATCATAGATGTAAATGTATTTTAAAAAGTGTAAGTCAATATAACTAAAAAGTGCAACATAATATTACTAAAAAGTGTAAGTCAATATAACTGAAAAATGCAACACAATATTATAAAAAAATGTAAGTTAGTATAACTGATGAAAAATACAACACAATATTACTAAAAGTGTGAGTATTGTAACTGAAAAGTGCAACACATTTTAAAAAAAAATGCAAGTGTATTATAAAAAAAATTAGGGAAAATATACAAGACATTGGGGTAGACAAGTTAATAAAATTGCACTTCTCTACAAACAATGCACAAAAGTTAATTAAAATTAAATATTTTAATATTGAGAATTAAATTTCATTTTTTTTTTATGTATGTAACAACATTTTTTAGTTCAAACAATTTATAATATATATATATATATATATTTTAAGCATAAAAGGCCTAACTTTTATTATTGAACGTGCATATTGAAGTAGTAGCCCAATCACATAGTCTGATGGATCTATCCAACTAAAAATAGAATCGAATTGACGGGAGTCACTAGCCATTACGTGTGCCACATCATATTAGCACCAAGTCTAGCAAAGGTAACAATAATATTAGTGAGTTGAGCAAAAATGGCTCTACAGCTGTAACCAAATCTCCAAAGCAAGACTCGATAGAATCTACAGAATTTATAGCTGTCCCTCCTCCACTTCAAAGTAACCATTTTTTACTATCAATCTGCCTCTCTATAGTCCCTCAAGATCATACCCAATCCTGTTTGCGAAAAAAAAAGCTACGTCCACATTTAATTTGCGGTGGCCAACAAGTGGAGCATGTCACTTCTCACCTCGACGGCCCAGCAGCAATGCCAGTCGTCATGCTGTTAGATCTTTCAGCCACCCTCCACTCAATCCAAGCACTTGCCGAGTTATGGAGATTACAAGAGTTCTCCCAGAGTTTTGAGTTTAATTTGCCATATGACCATGCCAAAACTAGCACCTACCCCATCGATCGGGCTTTTCGCCATTGTCAAGATTAGTTCCTATATGTACTATTGACTCGAGAAATACAGTCATTCACTTGAAATAAATTTAAAAAAACGAGGGCTATTTTGCCCTGGTAATTAGTTAGGGAAAAAAAAGCCCTTGCTAATTACGAGGCAAAAAAAAAATTAATCTTAATTCTAATATACTTGCTATTAATATATTACCAAATTGCAAATAGCAATCAACCCAAGGTCACAAGCATTCCATTTCCATCACTGGAAAAAAAAAAAAAAAAGAAAAAACCTTAAATTCAACATACATGGGAGCTTGGTTTTACCTACACCCCCATTCCCACATACTACAACACTCCTTCATAAAATCTAAAGCCTCCGGATATTCATTCGAAAGACGAGAGTAAGGTCGAGGAGGAGGATCAAAAGATCGATTCTAAAACCATAACCATCAACAAGACCAATCCAACCCCACTAAACCTCAATCCGATCGAGCTCGAAACCTCGACTCTCACGTCGTCCACCACAGGCCCACACAGCGAGGTCATATCATCCGTTCTCGTGTTATAATACACACTGTAGAATGCCACCCGACTCCTCTCCGCTTTCGCAGTGAAGTTAATATTCGCCATATGGAATGTGGAATTCGAATCGGGAGTGTAGTGTATGGCCTGAGCCTGATCACCGGCAAAGGCCATCACGGCCAATGGTTGCTTGCATGCATCGGCTGCATGGCCTAACGAGAATGTCAATCTATAGACCTTGTTTGGCTTGGTTTCAACCATTTGGGAGATTATGCCCTCCTTCCCAGATAGCAACTCGATGGCTCGTTTGCCACCCGGGACAGAGAAATGATAGGAGTCGATGTAACGGACTGCTCGATTCGATTCAACAATCCAGCCGGGGAGAGATGACGTCTCTGTGTCGAGGTTGGTCGGGAGGAGTACGCCGAGGGACTCGTTTCGGTACATCCATGGCCCTTCTTCGAAATCTCCATTGAGTACTGCATTATCTGCATATAAACTTTTTATAATCAATAACCGGATCCAATCTGAAATAAATAACCCAACCAAATTATTATGAATCCAATGACTATGATTATTGAAAGAATTCCGTCTCATCTAAAAGTCCGAACTTGTAGTGAGATTGGGAATTAATTCTTGTATATTAATTCCTAACAATTATAAGCTAACTAATTATGAACTTCAGGGCACCTATGAATCTAAAAGTTAGTCTAATGTACATTAGTTGCACTGTGTAAACTAATATATTTCGTTCCACCAGTGAAAGCTATCCAACTTTCTTTTTACTTTCGTTCAGCCAGTTAAAGCTACACGACTTTCTTTTTACTTTCGTTCGGCCAGTTAAAGCTACACGACTTTCTTTTTTCTTCCGTCCCAGTAAAATTACTCATTCCTTTTTCTTTTTTTTACCAACTAATCTAACAACTTATTTTGGCAATCTCAATAAAAAAATTTAGATGAAAATGCTATAATCAAAATGTTGGAATAATATAAAAGGAAATTAGTATCTAACCTTTGGGCTTCACCGGCACAAAGAGCTTCTTAATAGCAATATCATCAATAATGGGGCCACAAGTGGGGTCATCCTCCATGCCGGGATTTCTAAAGACGACACGCGCCACCTCCTCCTCCGCCTGAAAAGCCCACGCGTACGAATCCCATCCCTGCACGCTGTACAGCGTCTGCAGATCTATGTTCTGCGACGCCGGCGGCACCGACACGTTCAGTGACTCCAGCTGGGCGCACGTGCGGGCCGCGCTGAACGTGACGGAGTAGAGCGCCCCCTTCTCCACCTTCACTTCCTGGCTGATTTCGGCGTCGTTGCCCAGGCGGACGGCGTGGGCCCCCTCCGGTACGATCAGGATCATTCCGCCCTGTTTCTGACCCGATTCCACTATCTCCACTGTGCCGTTCGTTTTCCAGCTCGGGATCGACGCCGGACCGTCGGAGAGACTGCCATCGGAGGAGAACCCGCCCGTCGGTGGCGACTCGAAGTCGCCATTCTCGAGTGCGCCTGCAAGGCAGTAAATATTATAAATTAATACTATAACAAAATTAATTCTTAACCTCTATACAAATTCAAGAATTCTTTCATTTCAGAGCTGAATTTGATTGATTCAGGCTGAAAGCAACTCTATCCATTTAAAATATGCATTACCATTTCTAATTTTTTTTTCTTTTTCAATTTAAATGATTTCTAATGGTTTAAGAATTACTATGATTCATAGATAAAAACAAGTCTCATGTAATTTTTTATTGAAGATAATAATGTAAAAAGATTAAATAGTGAAGTTTAGTTTTTTTTTTTTAGCTACTAGTACTAGTATTGTAGAACAAATAAGTAGTGTAACTTAAATCCAAATGGGATAGGGCCCAGAAGACTGTAATGGGTCAAAAATACACATGGGATGTTGATGTAAATGTAGCGAAGACCTAACTCCTCCTGTAATAAGACAAAAGGCGCCACACTTTTCTGACATCTTGCGACTTTAGCCAACATTAAAGAAAGAAGCCGCGTTAAAAAAAAATGGAGTACTATTACCTCTCTCCCTCCATAAATTTTCTCCTCACTTTCATACCTTTTTTTTTTTTTCGAAACATTCTAAAATTAAAATTCATTTATAAATTTTACCTTTATAATAATTTTTTTTTTATATATAAAATTACTTTTCAAAACTTGTTATATGTAAAAGTAATCCTAGAACCGTAGAACGGAAGAAGTACTACTTTTGAACATAAAAATTAAAAAAATAAATAAATATAATACAAATAAATAATTTTTTTTTAAAAAATGTAAGGATAATATGTGCAGTTTACAGGCATAAGAACAAATAGAAAGCGTTATTGATTTTTAACCGTGTCTGGGCCATGGCCCAATAATTCAGGTCATGGTGTTAGCCCATCATGCAAGTACTGTCCATTTACAGTGAAGGAATTATACAACATCCTTATTTAAAATTAATTTGACAAGGCTAAAATTACCTCTTACCCCCTAACACTTTGCACACGCTATTTAACAAAAAAATATTATGTAAAATAGTAATTTTATAAATATATAAAAAATAAATTGAATTAAGTATATGTTTAGATTCTAAAAATAAAGATATTTTGTATGGATATTTTAAAAGTGAAATTTACGGAAGAACATTTATTTTTTTGAGGGGTGTAGAGTGTTAAAAATAATACCAGTGTACAAAATATCTAGAGACGGGTGAAGTATTAGTATAATGTTGAGACGTTGAGTACTATGAGAACTCGTTATTGAATTATTTACGGGATCTGACTTTAATTTAAATTATTTATTCTTTGATTTAATAAAAAAAAGTCAAAATATCATAAAAATCAATACAATGATATTCATAAATGCGATGAAAAAAAAAATGGAGGTTTTAGAGCCATTGAAAGTTTTGTGGTGAAATAGTGTTCATTATAGAGTGTTACAAAACATGCCGACACTCGTGTACTAGTGTGATGAAATACCAACTTATTTCATACTAATATTCATAAAATAATTAACTTTGAGAACTACCCACTATATTTCTCTAACTTTTTTAATTTTATTTTTTTCTATTTTCTAACAACTTATTAGAGTATACTGGAGTATAATATATCACTTAATCTTGATGCAAAAAAACAAATGAAAAAATTAAGTGGAAACGAGATAATATTATTTAGTGAAATCAATTAAAAATACGGCCGTGGAAACAAGAATTAAGTAACAGCGCAGTAATACAACTGAACATTGTATTAGCATAATATTTGATTAACTAGATTCCTACTCTATTAACTTTAAATTCCTTTTAAAATTAAAATAAGCAGATATTAATATATTCCTAGGAGCACAAACACAATGAATGCAAAAATTGGGGCCCAGCAGCAAGATTGAAGGCGTGGAGATGATGATGATACTCATTACACTTACACAGCACACCCTTCAAGGTTGCCAAATTCAAACATTCTCTTACCAAATACACAACGTTTTTTATTCAGATTCAACACATTTTGTTACAGATCTTTCAATTGATTTAATTAAGCCCTAAAGCCAATGTATTATTGAAAACCTTGAGAGAGAGAGAGGCGTACCGTCTTCAACAACGGCGGCAGCAGCAGCAGAGAGAAAGAGGAAAAGAGAGATCCAAGTCCAAATGCACATTGTTGAGCTCCAAATCATGTCTAATTTATTACACAAATTCTGATTCTGAATGTGTGGTTTTTATATTAGCAGAGGGAGAGGGAGAGGGAGAGGGAGAGGGAGGGGGAAAAGGGGAGTACAGGAGTACACTACTACTACAGCTGTTGTTGTAGTGTGTAGCGCGTTTTGAGAGAGCAGAATTGTCCTTTTATCCAAGATTCGGGCTGTTTGTTCTTTTAGTGCCTTAATAATCATTTACTATTAATTCACATACTGTTCCTCACCCACTAATATTAGTATTTCTCATCTTTTATTAATTACACAATAAAGGAAACAACCGACTTTTTTAAAAAAAATTACTCCAGCCACTTAATAGAATAAATACATGTATTAGGAATGATGTAATTGAGGGATTAATTTATCAAAAAGATAAAAATTGTTATTGGGTCAAACGGAAAAAAAAAATAAAAAAAGTTGAAAAACTCTTATTGTGAAAGAGGAAGCACCACTTCCAACTAAATATGGAGTAATAGTCAAATGATCAATATTACTCGTACAATATATATTCTATTCCCTCCCAAAATTACTTTATAAAATTTTATGTATAAAATAAAAAAAATGAGTTGACTTTTATGTATATATGAAGAAAAGTTAAAAATGAAAAATTGAGTATATTGTGTGGTGTATTTTATAAAAAAAAAATCATTTTAAAAATGTGAAAGTTATTATTAAACGTTAAAAAAAAAATTGAAAGTACCTGTAGAAGAATTTTTTTTTTTTTTTTTTTAATGTCTTTACACCACATTTCATACCCCACGTCTCATTTATTTTGGGTTCTGAAATGACCAGATCTGAACGGCAAAATAAATAAAAAATACTGTATTTAGTTACAAAATAAGGCATGCTTCTTTTCTTCCACAAACTTATTTTATTTCGGTTTAATACACTTAACAAAATATTAGTTTCAAATCATTTACAATTAGGAGATCAATCTCACCGTCTACTTGCGAATTCCATTTAAAGTCAGAGCAAAACTATGTATAAACTGCACTTTAGAAATTTTAAACTTGAGTCTTAAAAAAAAAATATACCCTTAAATCTTAAATCTACACCACTAGCTCAAATCTTTCATTTACATCTTTCTACTTTCTAATTTCCGGGAACTACTTGGAATGTCGTTTCTTCGACAACATGTTTTCTAACGATTTTTTTTTCTTTCATATTTTCATTCGATGGTATATTTATCTTAGTGACTCTATGGGTATATTTTTTTCTATAAAAATGAGCAATTTATTTTTTAAATTAAATAAAATTAACGTGGTATTTTACCCACTTCTCCCTTTTATTAAATGTTGGGTAAAGTTCCCGTCAAAAAAAAAATGTTGGGTAAAGTTATGTTAATAACCTCAAAGTTTGAGTATATTATCAAATTTATCCAACCAACTCTGAGATACTTTTTTCGAATTACTAAATGAACATCATGAATTGGATAAAAAAATCAGGGTTCATTAGGTAATTTATCTGTCACATAATTTTTATAAATCAGTAAATCAAAATTTTATTTGAAGAGAGGGGTCTAAGGTATGCCTAATTGCATAGCAAATGTTTAACGAAAAATTACGAAACTCTCTTTTTAACAACAAACTAATTTCATAGTCTAGTAGTTTTTTTTTTTTTCATCTTTCAAAATTGCCTGTTTTCCATATTAAAAAAAAAAAAAAGAAGCTACATTCTTATGTATTTAGAAATCCAAATGGTATTAAGTGGGATAATTACACAAAATTATTTGAGTACTAAAGGCAGTAGTGTTTAAATTGATTTATTATCTTGTCCTTTGCCCAACACCACGATGAATTATTGACTAAAAAAGTATTTCTAAATTGTAGTATTGTTAATGCTATGCCACTTTAAGAAATGGCAATAATTTTGGAATCCAAAGTGCATTTATTCACTTCGAATTGCACTTAAAAACGCACAAATTTTATATTTTAGTTATTTCATATTATATTTTATTTTACTACTACATAATATATTTACTGCATACCTATAAATAATATTTTTTATGCACTGGTTGCATATAAACATATTATTCATTGAAATTAACTAATAAGGTTGATTAAACCAACTAATACGTTATTGTTAGCTTTATACTTTGTTATATTTCTATTATTTATTTTATTATATTAAGATAAAACAAAGTATAATTGTCATAAAAAAAATTAAAATCATGCTTTTTTTTCGGTCATAAAGTATGCGATTCTTTATGTTCAAAAAAAAAAAAAAAAAGAGTATGCGATTCTTTTAAAATTACCGGTCAATAAATAAATATTGATATTTTTTGGGCGATTATATTGCATAGTAGTTTGGTGGAGGGTCCTACGGCGCATGGGTATTTTGGGTGTGTACAAATTAAAGAAATTAAAAGGCATATATGACTTTACAAAAATTGATTAAAGTGAAGAATATAATTAGTTGGACTTTTAATTTAGGCGGGGGATTACACGATCAACGATGAATGTGTGAATTGGTAGTCAAAAAGTGTTGAATTTTGAGGCAAAGAGGGGGAAAAAGTAAAAGTAATTCCTCGATATTGCTACCGTGTCATCTAGTACATGTACACATCCTTTGTATGACTATTTTTGTATTATTGTTTGGAAATGATATATATACAGTATATATTTTAATTCAAATGGAAAAGATGACACTTCAGAACATATTTACAATCCATCGGGGAATATCTGCTCCGATCCATTCGTGAGGGGTGGGAGAGTTTCGGGTTAGCCGTACCTATTCATGGGTCGTCTTGTTTCGTCTTTGAGAGATATGTTGAAATTTTCACACTAAATTTTTACTTATCTCCCTCCAGATCAATTCCAGTGTGGGTCCTTCCGGCCCTGGTATTGGGTGTTCTTTCCGAATAAGAGAGATTGCCTCGAGTGAGTTCGAGCGGACACCTTCGACGGGGATGTTCCTTTGCACTCACGCTCTTATTCCTTCTAGAATTGTTGTCAATTCCGCCCCCAAGATCGTCCATGTTGGTCTAATTTTGGAATATCCTGCAAAAAATGGATTCCTGTCTCGATTTCGGACTACGAAGCCAACCGTGTATTTTCTATCCTCGTCGCTAAGGGTGTGCAACGCAACCGAACCGAAGTTTATAAACCGAATTTCATTATAATTAACCGAAACCGAATCGCGGGAGGGTAAAATTGAAAATAACCGAACCGCATTATTCGGTTCGATTTCGATAAAAAATTGAAAACCGAAATATACTTAACAATTATGAAATTTCAAATAACAGCCCAAATAGTTCAAATTAACCAAATACAGCCCCAAATATAGCCCAGAACTCAAAATAACAATCCAAATAACATAGTTTAAACATTTAAATACTCTTAAAAACAATTCAAAATAGTTCAAAAGATAAAATTAAGAGTCTCTAGCTCCGTGACACCTTGCCTCCAACTTTTCCTAAGCTCTCTTCAATCTCTAGCTCCATGATAGGGCTTGATCTTAATGATGCACTAACACATGAGTTTTCGGGCTCAAAATTGTTGGTAAGTCTAAAAATAAAAAAATAACACATTAATAAGTCCAAAAAATTACAACATCAAAAAAAGATAAATATTCACATAAACTTAGAAGTTAGAACTTTGTTACCTTTCTCATGAGTCTCAAGTTCTTCAATTAATTCTTCATAAACGGGATATGTTGAATGTCGAAGCCAATCTTGAGCACAAATCAAAACTTCAACTATCTTAGGGGTTAGAGAACTCCTAAATGCATCAAGTACCCTTCCACCGGCACTAAATGCAGCCTACGAAGCAATAGTTGAAATTGGAACGACTAAAATATCACGAGCTTGAAAGAATTTGAAATTGGTTGGAATTGACCTTCCACCACATTAAAAAGTCAAATTTCCCATCTAAAGTGGCTTCACTCAAGTAGAGTTCAAGCTCACTTTGCTTTCGACTGACCATCCCACGTTCAATTCCTTTTCTCTTGTATCTTGATTTAGAGAGCGACATATCACTATCTTCTTCACAATTAAGCGCCCCACTTGAACTTGACGTGTTCTCATTTGCTTCATTCAATGACTGATACTTGGCATTATATTTATTGAACACCTCAAAAAGCTCATTTCTCACCTCTAGAAAGATAGTATCACCCTTTTTCGCCCCATACATCTCAACCAAAGAATACTCCAAATACCCCCAATTTATCACGTGGATCAAACACATTACCCCAAAAGATGATTTTGTTCATTTTTCCCGCATCTCCCCAATATTTATCAAATTTCTTTTTCATAGAATCACCTAACCTCTTAGTCTCATAATTTGTACTTACCATCCAATCATTCAAAATGCAACACAAATCACTTATGAAAATGCTTCAACAAATTAGCATACTTACGAACACAATTCCAATTAAGAGCACATGGAACATTTAAATCCCCAAATCAATCTTATAACATGGATCCAATTCCTCAAACTTTTCAGCTCTATCAAGCATTTCATTAGTTGAATTCAACCTTATAGGAATACCCAAACACAATGATTTTTACTTTCAATTCATTCCAACTCCACACAATCAATAAATCTCTTCAATCTAGTAGGTGAATTCATAATGTACCTAACTGCATCTCTCTCACATGCTTTACTGAAGGATCAATATCTCACCAACCACCAAATTAATTACATGTGCAATACATCTCATATGGAGGTATTTACCACTTGCAATTGTAGTTCCCCAATTCAAACTTTTCTTTTCATGAATTTTATAGCCCCATCATTTGAACATGCATTATCCACGGTTATGGTAAATAAATTTCTCAAACCCCAATCAAGAAGATAATTTTATAGTGCTCTACCAAGGTAGTCACCTTTATGACTAGAAATAGACACAAAATTGATAATCTTCTTATGTAATTTTCACTCATTATCAATGAAATGAGCAGTAACGCACATATAATTAATTCCTTGCAACGAAGTTCAAGTATCAGTGGTAATATACACTCTTTCACAGTTTGCGTTCAAGAAAGACTTCAGTTTTGACCTTTCATTAAGGTACAATCGATAACAATCTCTCGACACGGTCCACCTAAAAGGAATACGAAACCTAGGACATACTTTACTCATAAAATCCTTAAACACTTCACTCTCCACATTCTTAAATGACATTTCATCAATCACAATCATTCGTACAAGAGCTGCCCTAATCTCATTTTTTTCAAATTTCCAAGTATTAATCGTAGAACCACTTTCATCTTTGTTTGATTACAAATTTATTAACCCTTGTTTTGTTTCTTGATTTCTAGGGTTGTTCATGCAAGCTTTCAAGTGATTATTTAGTGATGAAGTGCCATTTCTAGTAGGGTTACAACAAATACTTTTTCGTAATACTTACATTTAGCTCTATCGCCACCGTCCTCGCTCTTGAATTTCTCATAATGCTCTCACACTTTCGATCTCGACTTTATCGGTTTTCTCTTTGTTCCTCAAGAATTCACTAGAGTTGAAGAGTGGGGTTTTGATGGGGCCAACTCGGTTTCCACCGCATTACTTCCGTCTTGTGTATTTTTTGTTAGACATCTACACAAAAGTATAAAAAAATAATAACCAAAGTAAATTAGTTTCAGATTCTCAAACTGTCATTTAAAGAAATTTACAATCTATTTCCATATTCTCAATTATTAGATTAACATTTATTATTAAGATGGACATAAGAAATGCCCTCAAAGAGCCGCCAACTCAATTACAACACCAAAATAAGATGCACAAATACCAGTAAGCAATAACAAGAATAGTAACAATTGAAAATAAATGTATTCCCCTTTAGCTTATGCAAAACCTTGGCTCTCTACTCCAGTCATCATGCGGGTTCCAAAAAAATTCACCCATCCCTAATCTAACGACTAACAGTAACTACTAACTCTAAGTACTAAATCACTAACACATATTAACATTTTACATTTAATAAACTAACAAATGGATGCATCGTCAGATAAGAGTTCACCTTGAAGGGAGAGAAAAGTCTGAAATTAACAAGGCGATCGTGGTGGTGGGGCTGGATGAGCGGGGAATCGGGCGCGCAAAGGCAGTTTAAAGATTGATAAGAAAGGAGAGGCGAGGGAAGAATGGTGGGGTATGGGAACCAGCGGCGTCGATGGGCGAACGGTGGGGTACGCGCCGGTAGCGTGACCGCTAGGTGTGTGCGCTGGCGGCCGCAACTTCAATTGCTTCTCACGGCTGGACCAAGATTGAAGAGTGTGGGGTAGAGTGGGCGCTGTGTGCGGCGCTGCTGAAGGGGGCTGAATAGGAAATGAATTAGGGTTAGAATATTTATATGTCCCCCAATTCGGTTCGGTTTTCGGTTAACCTAATTTTTCGATAATTAAACCGAACCGAAACTGAAAAACCAAACCGAATTCATATTTCAGTTTGGTTTTTCAGTTTTTTTTTTTGTTTTTGCTCAGCCTTACTCGTCGTTGAAGCCCGCATCAACGTATAACATCTATTTCCACTAATTGTGGTTTGTTCCTCTTGGGTGTTTTGGTCTACTGAGTTTTAGTGGATGAAGAACGTCGATTGATAATCAACTAAGAATGTGTGCGCCCAATCCATAACATAAAATTGGAACTCGTGTGTCTGTTCTCTCTTGCCTTAATCGTCATGTATGAATGCGCATCGTTCCTTCCAAAATATTGATATTGTTATCAGGTGGTTCGGTACGGTATACCGATATCATACTGAAATTTTATATATCGAAAATATTGATACTGTTATCATACCGAAAATTTCGGTATGAAAACACTCATACCAAATGTCGTACCAAAAATTCGGTATATTGTACTCCCTCCGTCCCGTATTAACTTTCATAGGTAGGTGGACACGTAAATTAAGAAAGTGTAATAATGAGTGGAGTTTTGAGGGGTAATTTTGTAAAACTTTATGTATAAAGTAAAGAATGAGTTGACTTTTGTGTATGTGTGGAGAAAAAGTAATGGCATTTGTGTAAAATTGAGGATATTCTA
Source organism: Galeopsis tetrahit (assembly GCA_963675135.1). NCBI lineage: Eukaryota > Viridiplantae > Streptophyta > Magnoliopsida > Lamiales > Lamiaceae > Galeopsis > Galeopsis tetrahit. The sequence continues at coordinate 32,267,825 of OY776130.1, read as the reverse complement.
AGGGTGGAGTTTATAAAGGATTTTCCTTTTTAAGAGTGTGAAAGTTATTGTGGGACGTCCCGAAAAGGAAAGTGTGAAAGTTATTGTGGGACGGAGGGAGTATCATACAAAATTTTCGATACATACCAAATCATACCGAAATGTCGATATAGCGAATCATATCAAAAAATTAATATATTGTTTTATACCGTTCATACCTAAATTAATTATTAAAAATTAAAAACATGAATAGAATATGCCAAACACAAATTAAAAGAGAATACAATCCTCGTTCAAATTCAACAATACAAAATACAATTCCCATTCAAATTCAACAATACAAAATACAATATTCGTTCAACTTCAATAATCTCAAAAGACCTCCAAAAGATAAAACTTAATCAATTTCAATTTATAGATATTAAAGTGTAAAAATAAATATATTATTACTTTTCAACCTTTTCAAGCTGAGGATTGGATGCTAGTTAGAGAACAATCTTGATTGGTAATTGTAGCTGCAAAAGAGGAATTAAAAAGAGTGAACAACAAATATCATAAAAGGAGAATTTAAAAACTGTTAATAAAATTTATAATATAAACTCTTACCCCTTTCAATTTCTTCAATTTCCTTGTATAATTTAAGGTCATCATCGGTTGGATCCTTATAAAAGTCCATCTTCTCTGCTCTTAGACAATCACTAGTGCACACCAATACTTCTACCTACTGCTCCTAAAAGGATCCACAACCCTTTTGTCTAAACTAAAAGTCGACTCACTAGCAATAGCAACGGTCGAACTTGGAATTGATTGTTTTTTTTTTTTTTTTGCAATAATAGAAAGGATTTGGTACCTAGATTCACTCCATATTCACCACTCCAAAAGATTGAAAGATTGATTAGATATTTTTCAATCTCATCGGCTAGGTACTTATCCTCTTCGTTGGATATCACTTGAAGTTGTTCTTCTTCATTTTGTCCATCCACATCACCATACAATTCATCATAAAGACCACCACCACCAATGTTAGTATCATCTCAACTAGCATCCTCAATTTGCACATTTTATTTCTCAACATCCATGACATCATTCATTTCCTTATACTCCATCCACAAAGTTACCAAATTCATTTTCATTGTATCAATGAATTCTTGAATTTTTCAATAAGTACCTCCTATTTTTCAATGAGTACCTCTTAATTCTTTGACACTAATATTGATCATTTGAAGCTTGTATCTCATATCCAAAACATTGACAATAAAAATCAAAGGATTCACGTTATCCCAATCCCTCCAATCATCTTCAATTGGAGGTCCTACCCTTTCTTACCCTTTTCATTCTTTTCATGAAAATAATTTATAAAAAGGTACTGATTCTTTAGACATCCTATCAAACACCCTATTAAAATTTAATGCAACATCAAACATTTTATAAGATGCATTCCACCTAGTTTTGACATCCATATGCACAATTGACATATTATTAAACTTGGCAAACACAACAAACTCCCTAAATTTATTCAATCTTGTAGGAAAAAATGAATGAAACTAATTGCATTCCTTATGCTTTTAATCGATGTACTAAGCTCTTTCAAACCATCCTTAACAATTAAGTTAAGAAAATGACATGCACACCTTAAATGCAAGTATTTCCCTTCAAACAACAATGTATTTCACTTTTCATTCTCTTCTTCAAATAATCAATAGCAGTATGATTAGAAGATGCATTATCAACTACAATTGAAAAAACTTTATCAATCCCCCACTCTCTCAAACAAACCTCAACCATCTTGCCAATTTCTTCCCCAACGTGATTATTAATTTTTGTGAAATTAATAATCCTTTTATGCAATTTTCATTCATTATCTAAGAAATGAGATGTGATGACCATATAATTTATGTTTTGAATGGATGTCCAAATATCAGTGGTTGTTGGGATATGAATCCTACAAAAGTACTAAATGATGAAAGAAAGATATGTTTTGATGGCCAAAAAGCAACTTGAATAAAGATTAAGTTAGCTGATCTTGTTAAATAGTCATCTAGTGAAGTTATATATTGTTGTAATAAGTCTATAAGCTAAGTTGTATAGATCTTATATATATATGATGTAATCTAGTTTAAGGTTGACTAAGCTAAGTAAGGTTTGAAGTAATGGTTAGTTAGATAGATTAGCTCAAGATAGAAAAGAAGACTTGAAGACAAGAAGAGCTGACAAGAAGACAAGACCAGACCTGAAGACCTACGATAGCCGACTTAAGGAAAATCAGAAGATATGGAAGAACAACTAAGTGAGGAGAAAGAAGACCGAAAATATTCTAAGTACAAAGAAAGGAAATCTGACTTAAGGATAAGGACTAAAAAGGAAGTTATAACCTGTTGGCTAGGGACCTACATAACCGAATAACAAAATAACTGAATAAGCGAATCAAGAAATGGTTAAGAGAAGTTATAATCGGTTGAAGAAAGTTATAGAATTTAGTTCCAAGAAATGTAGTTATTTCCAACGGATACCTTGAGGAATTAAGATCTATAAATAGAGGATGATCTTCATACTAAAAAGACTACTGAAACACTGAAGTCTTACACGCAATCAAAGTAAATCAAAGCAAAGGAAAACTCACAAAGTTCATGGAAGATCAAAGTTCAAGCCCAGATTCGAAGAAGACGGTTAAAGAAGGCTTAAAAGTTTCTAAAGAGAAGTTTATTTTTGCTTCTAGTTGAAAAGTTACTTGTTACAAGTGTGTTAGTTACTTGTGAAACTACTAGTAGATCGAAGATACATCTGGAGGTGTAATCGATAAGATCAAAGTCTTAGACTAGGGACTTTAAACCACAAGAGTGAATTTCACAATTTGGAATTGTGAGAGTGGATGTAGGCTTATTCGCTGAACCACTATAAATCTTGTGTTGATTTACTTTACAGTCTATATTTCTTTATTGTTCAAAAAGGATTATTCGCATAAACCGACGGTTACTAAATCTAGCTGAGTAGACGAGTAGACTTAAGAACAAGATCACACAAAAGTATTTTCATATCAAGATAAGTGAGTATAATCTGAAGTGCTTATAAAATCCGCATACTACATATAAAGTTGAAAGATATAACAAAGATTGTTTGCTAAGTATTCTAGTTGTAAGATCAGGTTACTAAAAGGCAGTTGAGTTAGATCAACTGACTAGATTAAAACTTGTAATACTCTGATAATTTTGGAAAAAATTTAAAAGTCTATTCACCCCTCCCCTCTAGACTTTTACTTCGTCCAATCTTAAATTCACTTCTGGGGCCAACAGTGGTAATACTCACTCTTTGACTACCAATCACTGATTTTATCTTAACTTTCTCTACTAAGAATAAATGGTAAAGCATACCTACAAGTTTCTTTCGATCGAGAATTTTGAATGTTGGTTGTAATTTATGAACAAAGCTTACGAACCCATTCCATTCGACAACTAGAAAAGAGACCTTATCCATAATTACGTACTCTGCAAGCTTCATTTCACATGTTTTTTTTATTAAAAATGTGAGAAACCAAAGCACTTCCTGGCCCCATAACCTCATTCGGCAATACTGTTTGACTTCCCTCACTGTTACTCTTCTCGTACAATGGGCTTAACTTACACCTTTTCTCGAAGTGATTTTTTAAACCACTAGTACTTCCTTGAGACACGTGAATCTCAATTTTACAGTAATTGCATATCCACATTGATTTTATGCTCCCATTATCCATTGTTCGAGTCCCCTTCGTAATATGAGTCCAATATGGGCTCCTTTGTTGTTTAGAAACTACTGGAGGCTTCATCGATTCATGTAACTCGTTTTCGACTTGAACAATCTTCATGATCACTTGGTTCAGTATTTGTTGTATTTGGTGTTTCAGATGGATTTTGAAGCATGTGATGTGAGTAGATTTGGATTCCATCTGAAAATCAAAAGAAATTAATTATTAAAATCAATTGTTATTAAAACCTGCATAATAGTCAAATTAAGTAATTAATCTTAAATAAAAAAATATACAATGATATTATTGATGATAATAATTCAAGTATCGATTATGCAGAATATATATACTAACTTGATAAGTACATATAAGGAAATTAATTAATGGGCCTTAACAATTGCTCTATGATAATAATTAAATAACATTAGGCATAACAATAAATTAAACGACCCACTCAATCTCAATAGACTAAGTTAGTATTAATTATTAAATGATTCATTTGTTGCCGCCTTTTCTTTAATTTGTCTGCACCTCCATTGTAACAAACATACATACATACCTATTACAAAATTCAGAATAGAGGCAAAAAAACCGCAAAACATCCAAATGAAGGGATGAGCATCCTTGAACTCAAATTGAAATTGACTCATAAAAAGGCCACAGTTAAAGACTTAAAGGCCACAATCTAGAAATGCCACAATTAAATACTTAAATGACCATCTCATAAAAAATACCCTTTTAAGATTTACAGATAACAAGTATTAACTATTAATAACTTAAAAAAAAAAAAAACTTTATTAAGACACTTCTTTAAATGAATCAAACTAAATCTGCTAGTTCATATAATTACTTTAAATAAAATACCACTAGTTCACACCAAAAAAGATTTCAAACTAAACGAATCAAACAAGAACAAGATTGAGAGGAAGATGTTGTTCACCTTGCTGCGATTCCGGCACCAACTCAAGTTCGACGTCTAGTATGCGAGGTAAGTCCTACGTGTGTCGGGCGGCGTAGTGACGTGAGTCCGACGACGTGGCAATTTCGATAGTGCAACAAGTTTCGGCAGTACGTGCAAATAGATATAAAGAAAATAATTAAATTTAAGAAAGATTAGATTAAAAAAAACCCGTAAGAAAAGAGAGAAAAGGGAGGGTAATGAGAAAATAATTTAAAAAAATATATTACTATTATTATTATAAAATTAGAAAATGGGGATGGAAAAAAGTGTTTTGACACCTAGATAGATAAATTTAGAATTAAATGTGAAGAGGATATATATATATTAATATGCTTCAACTTCCTAAGCTACCATATCATGATATTGATCTGCCCAAAATATTGATGTTTCTACTATTATATTATACTCCATACTAGTGTTGTTATTCGAGCCGAGCGAGCCCGAGTACCTAAGGTTCGAGTTCAGCTCGAACATATTTTGAGCTAGGCTCGAGCTCGCTCGATAAGGTTATCGAGTTTTAAATAAAGCTCGACTCGATTCGATATTTTTTTTCTTAAACTCGAGCTCGACTCGTGTAATTTTTTTTATTAAGCTCGACAGAGCTCGAACTCGAGCTCGACTCAGTATAACAATTAACAACACTATAAAGAAGCAAATCAAGACAAAACTACACACTGCCAAAGCAAATCACAGAAAATAAAGCTTATAAACAAACCATCAAAGGAAAAGCAAACCAGATGGGAATCTGCAGATTTATATACATTTCTTAAATTAAAGCAATCAAACAATTAAAAAACACACAAATTATTGCACTAGACATAGAGGCTTCAAGATTAAGCAAATGAACACAATCAATCATCATATCAGAAAACTTAACAACAACAAATTTAGTCCAATTCTAACCAAAGCGAGACATTAGGGTTCTTACAATGACATAATCCGGCCTTTAGAACAGTAAACAAAATAAACATTTACCATGAATTTCTCTTCTTCATCTTCCGCTTCCCCCGCTACCCCCGCTTCCACCGCTTCCTCCGCTTCCACTTCAATTTGACAAATCAATAATTAATACTAGTTGTTAAGTACTAATATTTAATCATAAGAATAAATGAATATGATTTTTCTTACCGAGTAAGGTGAAGGTAGGCAACTTTTGCAGCACTACCCTCAGCTAACTTCCTTTTCTGGCAACCGGATCCGGTGAAACGGCCAGTTCCTACCGTTACCGTGGATTGGAAAGGTGGATGCACGCCACCCGGACCATATGAGATTGTCAAGTAGACAGGAGACGGAAGTTGCATTTTGAAGGCGAGATGATGCAACATGTTTTTGTAAACACCTTCACATTCGTCCTCCTGAGGTCATGTAAAATATAATATAAGAATTAATACTTTTAACAATAAACATATATAAGAAATACAACATACCTCAAACTGTTGCTGCGAGACGCTCCTTTCACAGAGCTTTTTTGTTGCCATTAACGTTATTTGGTGAGCAACTTCTAGCACGTCGAAAGGATCTGTCGGAATGCTAGACAAGAGCTCCTCCGATAAATTAAAACCGCAATTGTTCGCCATGAGAGTTTTTTTTCGGGTTCTTGAAAATTTGGCGTGTTGCAGACAATATTCTCTTTTCATTCTTTATTGCACCTCCAAAGGGGGTAGGTACAAATTGACAAGTGGCAATAATTACTCAAGTGCAATTCAAACTCAACTAAGCATATTTCAAGAGCAAGGGCATTGTGGTAATTTCAAGGTATTGTGATATTTTTAATGTAACGGACGTCTATAAGATGAAGCAATGACGTGTTCATCCAATGGTTATCGCTTCCTTTTCTATGTAATTATTTTTCAAACACTCTACTTAACCCATTACGTGAATTCTACAAATTGTCCTCCAACATTTTTTGGGCAGAAAAGAATGTATATGTATTGGCAGTCCCAATCATTTTTTGCCATGTCAGATAAAATTGTCATCTTTTCAAAATGAAAACGAATATTTATACGTTGCATTCTTAATTTATTTATAATTCTTTATATATATTAATATTGTTAAGTTTCAATTAAAAATTTAGTTAAAGTTAATATCACGTTTCATTATTGTGTTCAGTATTATACGTACAATTAGTGTACATAACACCGACATTTTTCAATTTTGTAAATAGTTGGGGGTGGAAACTTGAAAAAAAAAATCATAATAATAGTAATAAATTACATAAAATAGTATTTTGTATTTTTAAATGTACCTCACAATATTTTATAAAACCTAAAATATATTTATTTTATACCTCAAATATATTTATTTTATACATTTTATTTTATTCATTGGCAGTCCCAATCATTTTTTGCCATGTCAGATAAAATTGTCATCTTTTCAAAATGAAGACGAATATTTATAAGCTGCATTCTTAATTTATTTATAATTCTTTATATATATATATATATATATTAATATTGTTAAGTTATGGAGTAGTATTAGATTACACGTTTCAATTAAAAACAGTGTTATGTTTTACTTAAAGTTAATATCACGGTTCATTTTTGTGTTCAGTGTTACACGGTAGGGATATCCAGAAACTTTTTTTAAACCTAAGAAATGAGATGTGATGACCATGTAATTTATGTTTTGAATGGATGTCCAAATATCACTGGTTGTTGGGATATGAATCCTACAAAAGTCCTAAATGATGAAAGAAAGATATGTTTTGATGGCAAAATAGTAACTTGAATAAAGATTAAGTTAGCTGATCTTGTTAAATAGTCATCTAGTGAAGTTATATATTGTTGTAATAAGTCTATAAGCTAAGTTGTATAGATCTTATATATATATGATGTAATCTAGTTTAAGGTTGACTAAGCTAAGTAAGGTTTAAAGTAATGGTTAGTTAGATAGATTAGCTCAGGATAGAAAAGAAGACTTAAAGACAAGAAGAGCTGACAAGAAGACAAGACCAGACCTGAAGACCTACGATAGCCGACTTAAGGAAAATCAGAAGATATGGAAGAACAACTAAGTGAGGAGAACGAAGACCAAAAATATTCTAAGTACAAAGAAAGGAAATCTGACTTCAGGATAAGGACTAAAAAGGAAGTTATAACCTGTTGGCTAGGGACCTACATAACCGAATAACAAAATAACTGAATAAGCGAATCAAGAAATGGTTTAGAGAAGTTATAATCGGTTGAAGAAAGTTATAGAATTTAGTTCTAAGAAAGGTAGTTATTTCCAGCGAATACCTTGAGGAATTAAGATCTATAAATAGAGGATGATCTTCATACGAAAAAGACTACTGAAACACTGAAGTCTTACACGCAATCAAAGTGAATCAAAGCAAAGGAAAACTCACAAAGTTCATGGAAGATCAAAGTTCAAGCTCAGATTCGAAGAAGACGGTTAAAGAAGGCTTAAAAGTTTCTAAAGAGAAGTTTATTTTTGCTTCTAGTTGAAAAGTTACTTGTTACAAGTGTGTTAGTTACTTGTGAAACTACTAGTAGATCAAAGATACATCTGGAGGTGTAATCGATAAGATCAAAGTCTTAGACTAGGGACTTTAAACCACAAGAGTGAATTTCACAATTTGGAATTGTGAGAGTGGATGTAGGCTTATTCGCTGAACCACTATAAATCTTGTGTTGATTTACTTTACAGTCTATATTTCTTTATTGTTCAAAAAGGATTATTCGCATAAACAGACGGTTACTAAATCTAGCTGAGTAGACGAGTAGACTTAAGAACAAGATCACACAAAAGTATTTTCATATCAAGATAAGTGAGTATAATCTGAAGTGCTTATAAAATCCGCATACTACATATAAAGTTGAAAGATATAACAAAGATTGTTTGCTAAGTATTCTAGTTGTAAGATCAGCTTACTAAAAGACAAGTTGAGTTAGATCAACTGACTGGATTTTGGAAAAAATTTAAAAGTCTATTCACCCCTCCCCTCTAGACTTTTACTTCGTCCAATCTTAAATTCACTTCTGGGGCCAACAGTGGTAATACTCACTCTTTGACTACCAATCACTGATTTTATCTTAACTTTCTCTACTAAGAATAAATGGTAAAGCATACCTACAAGTTTCTTTCGATCAAGGATTTTGAATGTTGGTTGTAATTTATGAACAAAGCTTACGAACCCATTCCATTCGACAACTAGAAAAGAGACCTTATCCATAATTACGTACTCTGCAAGCTTCATTTCACATCGTTTTTTATTAAAAATGTGAGAAACCAAAGCACTTCCTGGCCCATAACCTCATTCGGCAATACCGTTTGACTTCCTTCACTGTTACTCTTCTCGTACAATGGGCTTAACTTACACCTTTTCTCGAAGTGATTTTTTAAACCACTAGTACTTCCTTGAGACACGTGAATCTCAATTTTACAGTAATTGCATATCCATATTGATTTTATGCTCCCATTATCCATTGTTCGAGTCCCCTTCGTAATATGAGTCCAATATGGGCTCCTTTGTTGTTTAGAAACTACTGGAGGCTTCATCGATTCATGTAACTCGTTTTCGACTTGAACAATCTTCATGATCACATGGTTCAGTATTTGTTGTATTTGGTGTTTCAGATGGATTTTGAAGCATGTGATGTGAGTAGATTTGGATTCCATCTAAAAATCAAAAGAAATTAATTATTAAAATCAATTGTTATTAAAACCGGCATAATAGTCAAATTAAGTAATTAATCTTAAATAAAAAAATATACAATGATATTATTGATGATAATAATTCAAGTATCGATTATGCAAAATATATATATACTAACTTGATAAGTACATGTAAGGAAATTAATTAATGGGCCTTAACAATTGCCCTATGATAATAATTAAATAACATTAGGCATAACAATAAATTAAACGACTCACTCAACCTCAATAGACTAAGGTAGTATTAATTATTAAATGATTCATTTTTTGCCGCCTTTTCTTTAATTTGTCTGCACCTCCATTGTAACAAACATACATACATACCTATAACAAAATTCAGAACAGAGGCAAAAAAACCGCAAAACTTCGAAATGAAGGGATGAGCATCCTTGACCTCAAATTGAAATTTACTCATAAAAAGGCCACATTTAAAGACTTAAAGGCCACAATCTAGAAATGCCACAATTAAATACTTAAATGACCATCTCATTAAAAATACCCTTTTAAGATTTACAGATAACAAGTATTAACTATTAATAACTTAAAAAAAAAAACTTCATTAAGACACTTCTTTAAATGAATCAAACTAAATCTGCTAGTTCATATAATTACTCTAAATAAAATACCACTAGTTCACACCAAAAAAGATTTCAAACTAAACGAATCAAACAAGAACAAGATTGAGAGGAAGATGTTGTTCACCTTGCAGCGATTCCGGCACCAACTCAAGTTCGACGTCTAGTATGCGAGGTAAGTCCTACGTGTGTCGGGCGGCGTAGTGACGTGAGTCTGACGACGTGGCAATTTCGGTAGTGCGACAAGTTCGGCAGTATGTGCAGCGCTAAAAGAGAAATTAAAGTTTCTAAAAATAAAATAAAATAAAATATGGTCTATGATTCTGATGGCCACGATATGATTTAAATTTTAGGCTTTAATGTGTATTTTTTTAAAAAATAATTATTTTTTTAATTTTTTTATTTAATTAATAATGTAATACTCCCTCCATCCATGAAAAGTAGGCCCATGGGGAGGGAGCACATGTTTTAAGAACAATGCATATTTTATTCAAAAAGTAGATTTGTTGTAAAATAAGTGAAGGGTATAATTGAGATTTCAACTTTATTCTAATAAAGTTGAAAAAAGGATTAACTCCTAACAACTCCCTCAATTTTCAAAAAGTGAGGGAATTTCAAAATAAATTATGCCATATATTACAGCAGCCGAAATGACTAATTGCAAAAAGTAAACTTACTGTTACAACATGACTGATGGGATTAAAAAGGCAGTTTCCCTCCTAATACAAAAATTGAAATTTCCCACCAAATTGAACCACAATAAATACATATTGCAGCATTCAATACATCATTTAAAACAGCAAACCACTGCAAAATTAAATGTGGGATGGTGTGCCAAATTTTTCAGAAGAAGAGAAGACCATGGTTGCACAGTTTTTGCTTGAACACAGCGAAAACGGTCAACCACCGATGGGCAAAATCAACGAGGCTACTGCAAACTGGGGAGTCTCAAGGAAGACCATTAACAGAGTTTGGGCTGCAATAAAAAAATAATTAAGTAAAGGAAGAGCTGTGATATTTCATGACACACTACGAGGACCACATAAAGACAGGTTAGAGTTAAATATTGAGAGGTTTAAGAATATACCTTTTCGAAAGAGATCAACTTATAGAAGTATTGCTAAAGAGATGGGGGTGTGCAAGAACTTAGTGGGTATTTGGGTTAAAAGTGGGCTGCTCAGAGCACATACAAATGCCATCAAACCCGAATTAACTCCTCAAAATAAGCTGCTAAAGTTGAATTTCTCTCTAAGTGCATTACAATATGATAGAGCACTCAACATAATAAAGTTCAAGCCCATGCACAACATAGTTCACATTGATGAGAAGTGGTTCTACATCACAAGAGAAAATGAGAGGTACTACTTGCTTCTGGGTGAACCAGAGCCATATAGATCGTGTAAGAGTAAAAGGTTCATCACCAAACTTATGTTCATGTGTGCAGTGGCTAGGCCACAATATGCTAGTAACGGGGAATGCATTTCTGATGGAAAAATTGGAATTTTTCCCTTCACAAAAAAAGAGGCAGCAAAAAGAAACAGCAAAAACAGAGTGAAGGGAACATTGGAGACAAAACAAATAGAGTCAATTACCAAAGAAGTCACCAAGGACTGTGTTGGGATATAAATTCACCCTAAGCCCCTTCTTGTAATAGGATAGTTTTGATGGCCAAAACACTTAGAGTTTATAAATACATGTAATAGGATCAACTGATATTTGTATAGAACAACTCAACTATTCTAGTCTTGTGCAATCAGTTGTATGTATCTCAGCTGATATGCACAGTTCGAGCCTACATGTGTAATCTCAAGAGATGAAGAGCAGAAGATATGAAGACTAGAAGATCCTTAAAGATCAGATAAGTAAGGTGCTTGTATACCTACTTATCTGATGAAGTCCAAGTCGAAGATGGCCAAAGTCAGCATAAGTATTTTTCCAGATCAGAAGAGTAATACTCATCTGATATCAGAAGACAGACTATACTAGGCCAGACGAGTCAACCAGAAGAGAAGATCAGCAGACTAGTAGCTCGTCAAAGACTCGGCTGATTCCAAAGTCATCTTATGAAATTCAAACGAAGACTTACCATACATAGAAGATTGACAAAGATCCCAGAATTGAAGCAATCAAGATCAAAGCGGCTGGAATCAAGGAATCAATTAAACACACAAGGAAAGATTGCTAACGACTAGTCAACTCCAACGGCTAGTTACATCAATCCTCCTTATAAATACAAGAAGATGAGGAAGAACAACGACGAAAATACTACGCAAGAATTCTGAAGCTATTCAAGCAAACAAGCCAAAAAGCAACACATTCTTAAGAATTCTCAAGAGCCCAGAAAATTTCTAGAATACCTTTTAGCTCTTAAGTTATTTCCTCATCCAACCAAAGAACCTGAATCCAAACACATATTGTATATCCTTTGATTTAGGCATAGTGGTTAAGCATTTTATAAGCTTGAACCATTAGTTGGATCCTTTCAAAAACCCAAAACCCCCACCGTAAGGTTTAGTTTTTGAACCCCTGTAGGAGTGCAAGTGCTCTCAAATCACTTGTGGAGACCGTAGCAATTTGGGACTGCTCAGATCTCAAAGTCCTTCTCTTGGGACTATAAAGGATAAGCCCCTGTAATTTTCGGGATATTAAGGGATTAACTTCACGTTTGGAACGTGAGAGCGGACGTATGATCGTATATCCGAACCACTATAAATCTACGGTGTCATTTACTTTCTTCACTTTACATTTCAGTTTATTTACCTTTATTTATCTTTATCATAGTGCATATTGTGATTTGAAATACCTTTGCAAACAAGGCCACATTTGTTTCAAACCAGCATCAGCTGTGTATTTCATTTAAACACCTAATTGAGTTTTTCAAAAGGACACTAGAACGAGTCTAAATAAAAGGCCTACTCACTTCCGCATATAAAACACTCTATCAGATAACTATCGTCTTCTGGACCAGCAGACTTGTAGTCCAGCAGACATAGAAATCAGAAAGAGGTCCTAACTCTTTAATAAAATAAAAAAAGTTTTAAAGTCTATTCACCCCTCCCCTCTAGACTTTAAACCCATTCACTACTCGTTCAGGGACCAACAAGTGGTATCAGAGTAGTGGTTCTAACGGACTACTGTCTCTAGATTATCAGAAGACTTGAGGGAGTCTTTCTGTAGTCCTCTTGAACAGATCTATCTTTTGAAAAACCTGCTTTTGAAAACTCATACAGCATGAGTGCTAACATGCGTAAACTTCCTAAGTTCTCAGTAGAAGACTATGACTATTGGAAGATAAGGATGAAGAAGAACCTCACCTCAGTTCACTACAAGATGTGGTCCGTGATCACAGAAGGTCCAATTACAATCATGACGGTCAACACTGCAAATGGTGATCCTGAGATCCCAGTTGGAGAACTTGCTCCCAAGCCTAAGAAAGACCTCACTCCAGAAGAGATGAAGCAAGCAAATCTTGACAGCATTGCTCAAGATTACATTATGCAAACTCTTCCCAATGAGTATATAGGAAAAGTACTCAATTGTGATACAGCCAAAGAAATGTGGGATGCCCTGGCACTCCTATGTGAAGGAACAGAGTTGGTCAAAGAAAGCAAACTGTCAACGACAGTCAAGAAGTTTGAACACTTCAAGATGCAATCAGAAGAGAGCATTGATCAGCTGGATAATAGGTTCACCAAGATCATAAATGAGATTGAGTCTCTTGGCAAGAAATACACAAATAGAGAGAAAAATCTAAAGGTGCTGGACTCTCTAACAAAGAAATGGAAACTCAAGAAGACCATCATCAAAGATACTCAAGACATCAAGAACTGGACAACTCAGACCTTGTTCCAGAACCTTAAAGCTCATGAGTATGACTTAGAGAGAGAAGAAAATTCAGAAAATGAAGAGCAAACTTCAACACCACCCACCACTAAGACCGTAGCCTTCAAGGCATCTACAAGTACAAGAGTTGCAAGCACCTCATCGGGCAAAACCCCCCTAAACACATGTTGGGATATGAATCCTAGACAAGTCCTACATATTGATGAAAGATGAAGTTTTGATAAGCCAAAAATAGTTTGAATATTTTCTAAGTGTTGACTAATCTAGTCTAGTTGAGTTGAAGTCATCTTGAACAGATCAGTAGAGTTTACATGAAAAGATAAGTATTGTTTTCTTATTAAAAGATAAGTACGATTTATAAGTACTTCATATGTGCTATTTGTATATGATTATTGTTGAGCTATGAATAATTGTTGTATAGAGCTCATGATTTTAAACTGTAATAGATAGATTGATTGTATAGATTATAAGTTGACTAAGCTGAATCATAAGCTTAAAGTAATGTAATAGTCTTATTAGGATAGGATAGTTTACTATTGAAGATTGCACATGAAGACTGAAGAAGAAGAGTTGAAGTCTACTACACAAGACAGGTGGACTACAAGACCAGTGCATACCAGACTACACAAGACGAGTCAACTTGAAGTAAAGTCTAAGTGAAGCGCGTGTAAAGATAAGGATGAAAAAGTTAGTTATGGAAATAGCTACTTAACAAGAAACGCGTGGATGGATAAGAAGATTAAGTTAAAAGTTAGTTTTCAAGAAGAGTTGGTTACAACTAACTTAGTTCTTGATTTCAGAAGTCTATAAATACTTCATGGTGGTTATTGATTTGAGACTACTGATACTGAGATTACTGATACATACTAAAGATTACTCACAGAGTTCATTGAAGTTCAGAAAGCAAGTCAGAAGTGAAGTGAAGAATCCGGAAGACTGCGACTGAATAAGTTTTAGTTTTTGTTATTTTTATCAAGTTGCTAGATACTTGTTAAATTTCTAGTTAGATCATAGACATATCTGGTGGTATAGTCTTAGAAGATCTAAGTCTTCTTCTTGGGACTCAAAATCACAGGAATACTCACTTTGTACTCGATTGGAAGAGTTTAGTGGAAACATCACAACTGGGTTGTGAGAGTGGATGTAGACAAGTTGTCGAACCACTATAAATTGTTTGTGTTGTTTACTTTACTGTTTTGTTTAATTGCTTAATTGATTACACACATAACTGAACAAGACAAGTTGAGTATAGAACAGAGTTCTCGAATTTGATAAGTTGAGTATAAACTTGTATTGGGCTCATTGTTAATTTCGTATTCCGCATACTGTATTATGATATATCGAAAGATTTTAGAAAAGTCTATTCACCCCCCTCTAGACATTTTCTTTAGCTTCCCTCGATATTAACTCAACTTTCGGGACCTACAACACAGATGAAATAGGAGGATCAGATATGAGCCTAAAAGAACAAATGGCTCTTATGATCAAGAGATTCGAGAGGATGAATACACTAAACAGCAAGTATAGAAAATTCTACAGAAATTACAAAGATAAACGAGCTGGATCATCCTCTAGAGAGTCAAGGGAAAGGACTCCAGAAAGGTATCCTAGAAAGGATAAGGAGTCATCTGATAGTCGAAGCTACAGGAGAAGAGATGCAACAACTCCCAGAAGAAGTAGTTCAAGTCAGAAATTAGGTACATGCTTCAATTGTCACAAACCTGGACACTATGTCTATGAATGTCCAGATCTGAGTTCAGAAGATAAAGAAGAAAGAAAGACAAGAAGAGACAAAAGAAACTCAGATAGACAAGCTATGGTGATTGAAGAATCTGAGTACCAAAGTGATGATCTCCCATCATCACCTAACTCTGGACTCTTCTCAAATGATGACTCAGATGATGTAGCTATGATGGCCATAGCTGAAATCGAGGTAAACTCATATACATCAACTTATCATTTACATGTCTCTTCACACACAGATGATGCAAACTCATCTGTAGGCGAATTCGAAAACACCTATTACCAATCCTTGGAGGAAGTAAAAGGTGATCTCGATATCGCAACTAGAGCCTTTATAGAAGTGGAAGAAGAGAACAAAGATCTAAGGAAAGAAATTGATAGGTTGAAAAAGGCCAAGTTTGATAACACCCCTGAGTTACTAACAATGAATGAAAAACTAAATAAAGAAGTGGAACTTCTTAAAGAAGAGAACACCACAATAACTCAGTTGTATGAGGGGATGCTAAAAAGTCAAGCCCTAGAAACCAAGGAATTCCGTTCACTACAATCTAAGTTCGATGATCTTTTCCAAGCAAAAGAGCTCTTAGAAAAGGAGAAGGAAAACCTCGATCAAAAGATATCAGAGTTCAATAAAGCCTCTGCTACTATTGAAAACATCTCTGAATATTATAGATCAAATGACAACAAGATGGGTTTTGGTTTTGAATTTAACCCATCAACATCTTCTCCAGCTGAGGGCAGTACACCTAACCAGTGTACTACTCGATTACATGAAACTGGTGAGTGTTCTAAACACAATGAACCTAATATGGATCAAAAGGCATCTGTACCAGCTAAAGTTAACTATCCCAACACCAAAAATGGTAAAAGACAAGTTAACCCTAAGCATGGACAACAGAGGCGACCTCATCTGGGTTCAACTCAGCTGAGTGCGTCAAAGCAAGTATAAATGAGCAACAAACAACCTAGACCATCTCGCTTGAGACAGTCTCAGCTGTATGCTGCTCCAGCCAAGAAGAAGAAATCATATTCAAACAAATCTGTTCTCTTTGCACCTCCTATCTCCTATGATATTGTGAGAACAGAAGAGTATGGTCCGTATAATCGTGTACATCGGTCAGCTAATGCACCCAAGCCGAATGTAACTAGTCAGAAGATAATTCATACTCACTCTTATAAGAGGAAATCATCTGACAGTTACCTAGCTGACACAAATAACAAATCAAACCATGCTAAGGTGTCGGCTGGTAAGATTTGGTTCTGTGATGCCCGAGGGAGACAACTCAAATGCTCAAGGTTATTCAAAAGACCAATGTATATGTGGGTTCCCAAGGGTACTACTAACACCCAAGGACCCAAGACAAAATGGGTACCTAAAATCTAATCTATATTGCGGGAAAGAAGGGACCTATACAGAAAAGGTGGTCAAGCAGGAGAAACTTGGTACATAGACAGCGGATGTTCATCTCACATGACTGGAACCAAAACCCTACTGACCAACTACACAGAAAAGAAAGGTCCAAAAGTCTTCTTTGGTGATAACGCGCACGGTAACACAAAAGGATATGCCACCTTAAAGAATGGTGACATTGAGGTACATGATGTATCATATGTAGAAGGTTTGAAGTTCAATTTACTGTCAGTATCTCATTTTTGTGACACTGGATATTCGGTAAAGTTTTCTAAAGATAATTGTCACGTAAGTGATAAACGAATAAAACAAACTCTTCTAACATGATCTAGAAAAGGTAGTATGTATCTTACAAATTGGAACAGCTGTCCTAAGGATACCTGTCTGCTTGTAAAAAGCCCTAAAGATATCAGCTGGCTATGGCACAAACGTCTTAGCCACTTGAACTTTAAGACTTTAAACAAGCTAGCAAGGGAATCCTTAGTTGATGGTCTGCCAAATGAACTCTACTGTAAAGATCATGTATGTGATGCATGTCAACAAGGAAAGCAAACAAAGGTTTCCTTCAAAACCAAGAAGACTACATCAACCAGCAGAGTTCTAGAATTACTTCATATAGATCTCTTCGGACCAATCACTCCAACAACTCTGACAGGAAGAAAGTACACTCTAATTGTAGTAGATGATTACTCCAAGTGCACTTGGGTTATCTTTCTATACAAGAAGAGTGAAACTCAGCAAAAGCTTCCTGAATTGCTAAAGAGGATCCAAATAGAAAAGGGAGAACCTATTGTGAAAATTAGAAGTGACAAAGGCACAGAATTTATTAACTCTTATATTATTGCCTATTGTACTTCTAATGGTATTCAGCATGAAACAAGTGAAGCAAGAACACCACAACAGAATGGTGTAGTAGAAAGAAGAGTCAGAACACTTAAAGAAGCTACAAGAACTCTTCTAGCTGAGTTCTCCACCCCCAAGAAACTATGGGCAGAAGCCATCAATACAGCATGCCATACCCAAAATAGGTCAGGTATTCACAAAATTCATGAGAAAACCCCATATGAACTATGGAAAGGTAGAAAACCTAGGGTATCTTACTTTCATATATTTGGATGTAAGTGTTTTATTCACAACAATGGGAAGAGTAAGTTGAATGCTTTCGATGCCAAAGCAGATGAGGGGATATTCTTAGGATACTCCTCAACTAGCAAAGCATTTAGAGTATTTAACAAACGAACCCTTCATGTGGAAGAAACACCTCATGTTGTGTTTGATGAATCTTGTGAAAAGAATGCAGTCAACACAGACTCGGCTGCAGAAAATATGAGAAAACTAGTGATCAACTCTAAACCAGAAGAGTTTATCGAAGTTGATGAACCATTCTCTGAAGATCCAGAAGAAGATAAACCTCATAGACCTGTCACTAGATCACAAACTCAAGTCGAACAAACATATCAAAATCCAGATGCACCAATTCCCAATACAAGGGGGAATGATCTCTTCGACACTCAAGACACAGATGACAATCGAGCAAATCCAGTCAACTCTTCTGACAACACTAGAGCCGATGAGAATCCTAACTCATCTAGTGCAAACACACCTGTGAGGAATACATGGAAATCCAATCATCCATCAAACCTCATCTTAGGAGGAGTAGACTCAGGTGTCAAGACCAGAAGACAATTGAATCAGAATCCCCAGACCTCTATGTTCTGCTGGTGTGCCTTTCTGTCCAACACTGAACCAGCTGATATAGAATAAGCAATGAAGGATAGCAACTGGATCACTGCCATGCAAGAAGAATTGAATCAATTCGAACGCAATGAAGTGTGGGAACTAGTAGATCGTCATAAACACCACAATGTAGTAGGAACTAAGTGGGTGTTCAAGAACAAAAAGGACGAGAACGATGTGATAACCAGAAATAAGGCAAGATTAGTTGCAAAAGGTTACTCACAATCTGAAGGCATTGACTACGATGAAACCTTCGCTCCAGTCGCCAGACTAGAAGCCATCAGACTATTTCTAGCCTATGCATCATATATGGGCTTTAAAGTATATCAAATGGACGTCAAAAGTGCCTTCCTAAATGGAATTTTGGTAGAAGAAGTATATGTAGAGCAGCCCCCAGGCTTTGAAAAGGGAGATCAAGTATATCGTCTGAAAAAGGCCCTCTATGGTCTAAAGCAAGCCCCAAGAGCGTGGTATGACACATTATCACAGTTTCTTCTTGACAATGGGTATACTAAAGGCAAAGTGGATAGAACTTTATTCAGAATACAAGAAGGAGATGATATCCTAATGGTGCAAATATATGTAGATGATATTATATTTGGATCACCCAATCAAGAGATGTGCAATAAGTTCTCTAAAACTAATGCAAGGAAAGTTTGAAATGAGCATGATAGGTGAAATGAATTACTTTCTAGGACTCCAAGTAAAGTAGAGTCCAGAAGGGATCTTCATAAACCAATCCAAATATACCAAAAGCCTATTGGAAAGATTCAAAGCTCAACAAAGCAAGACTGCAAGAATTCCAATGATGACCTCATTCAAAATGGAACCGGATGAGTCCGGAAAAGCAGTCGACCAATATGAATATAGAGCACTTATTGGATCTCTTCTATACCTTACAACCACCAGACCAGACATAACTTTTGATGTAGGAGTATGTGCCAGATTTCAAGCCAACCCAAAGCAAAGTCATCTAGAAGCAGTAAGGAAAATCCTCAAATATCTAAAGGGAACAGTCAACTTAGGACTGTGGTACCCTGCTGATGACAATCTAGAATTGAGTGGATATTCTGACTCTGACTATGGTGGATGCAGAATAGATAGGAAATCCACATCAGGAACCTGTCAATTTCTAGGCAACAAGTTGATATCTTGGTTTTCAAAGAAGCAAACATCAGTTGCAACCTCCACCACTGAAGCCGAATATATGGCAGCTCGAAGTTGTTGTAGTCAGCTACTCTGGCTGGTCCAACAACTAAAATACTACAATGTAGAAGCAAGAGAAGTCCTATCTACTGTGATAGCAGCTGTGCCATAGCCATTACTCAAAATCCAGTCCTCCACACAAGATGCAAGCATGTCGATATTCGACACCACTTCATAAGAGATCATCTTGAAAAGAAGGACATCAAGATGGAGAAAATTCACACAGATATCCAAAGAGCAGATATCTTGACTAAGCCCCTAGCTGAAGAGAGATTCAAGAGCCTATGTTATAGCCTAGGACTACTTGATCCATCCCCATGAAGAACCGAAGTCAGCTGAGAAAACCTCAGTTGATCCAACTACAGCAGACTAGGAAGGAAATAATCAGATGAGGTGAATAGACACCCTCATCATCAGGTAAGTAATTCCCAATGAAGACAAATAAAGCTGAGGGAAAAACATAGAGCTATTAAATCAAGGGGGAATCCATGATACCTTAAGAATCCTTGATAAAAACACTCTATTTATCTGCTTTTGATAGTATTCATATATCCAAGAAATTTGAACAAAGTTAGTTGAAGAATGTATTTAAATAATGTATACATATGTATAATGATAGAATATTCTTTATAAAATAGTCTATCTCTATACATATATACAGTATACTATTGAGAAACACTAGGTTGGATTAATACACCGACTTAACCGACTAAACAGTATACAGATTGAGTACGAACTCCAAATAACTCATGCTTAAAATTATAATTTCTGCATTCCATAGATAAAGTCTGAGACTCTTTTAATATGAACCCTTAGATCAAGAATCTCATTGTTGATCTTAAGAAGTAACCTATTCAGAAACTCAGATCTATCAACTCATAATTCTTGTCGTCTTTTTCCCACTATCTCATCTCTACCCCTATAAAAGGAGGTATTCATGAGACCACATGAAGAAACACACTTCTAACATTTAATTGTTCTTTCAGGAATGGAGAGAGTTGCAAGGAAAGATGGGATGGACATCATTCCTCAACCAAGGTCATGGGTGAAGGTGATGAAAATTTGTCCAGCAGATGGAGATAATGCAGCAAAGCATACTTGGGTTATCCAACATATGTATGCTCTGAAAAGAAAAGAAAGTAGAGAAGGTTCCGTTGAAAAGAAAAGAAAGAAGAGATGCAAAGGACAAGGTATTAAGCAAGCAGAGCTTCTTCTCCAGGGGGAAGTTCAACATGGAGAGCTCTTTCCCAAAGAATACCTTGTCAAAACATATCAAGAAGACCTGTCTTCTATCTTTTCTCACATGCTCCATTGAAGCACCTTTCAATCTTCTCCCTCCTACAAGAGAGGAAGTCGAGGCGAAGAAATTCAACAAGAGCACATTAGATGCTACAACCCATCTAATGAAAAAGACAAATTAAGCCAGTGGAATATCATCTAGACTAACCAGCTTCATATGGCTAAGAAGGTTCCACATGGTTAAGGGGGAATTAAAGAAAGATCCATCAAACCAGGAGGCTTAATCTACCCAGAAGGATTACATAATCTACCCAGAAGATTTACTCAGTTACTCATAAAATTTACTCAGCTGATCATGCGACCAACTCAGATGATCAGCAGACTTTTCAAGCAAATCAGAAGACTTACTCTGCTGATCAGATCACGCCTATTCAACAAGCTTGAAGATTAGATTTATACGATTCATTCTAGATTTATTTCTGAATGTAATTTTGGGAAAAAAGCTATATAAGGAATGTGTGTTACTTATATAAAAACAGCCTTAATTGATTGAAATTACCGTAATTATCAAATTTAGTCACAACGGCTATTTTTGGTAATGATGTCATTTACTCTCAATTACAATTTTGCCAACGAATCAGAAATCGACACATGGCAAATTAAGCCGGCAAAATCAAATTAATGGGCTGAAAGGTGAAAGGGCTCGTCTCGATTGTTACTCCCCTACAACCTATTCTTGACCGTTGGATCAAAACAGTTTCTTTCGAAAAGTTCTGCAGTATATAACTAACCCTTAAGCCATTCTTCAAAACCCTTTCTCTCTTAAAATTCTTGATTACTCAATAACCCCCTCGCTCTGAAATTCATTCATCAAAGCGTTCTATTCTTTTATCACTTCCTTTCATTCACACAAAACTCAGAATGGGTGTTATTGAAATCTACGATGAGAAGACCAAGATCAGCGGAAACCTTGATGCTGCAAAGTGGTCGAAAGAAGACAAGGTTTTTACTGAGAATGCTCTGTATTTCAAAGACAAACACACAGTAGAAAACAAGGAAATACTCCTTCGCTGCATCAACCTGAATCTTCATGAATTTCTAAAGGCAGCACCAGCAAACGTCTACGAGCAAGATGTGTTGGCTTTCTATTCGAAAGCGGTGCTAAGGGGTTCTTATGTGGAAAGCTATATGGGTGGACACAGAGTAAAAATTACTTGAGATGTGCTTAGAGATCTCTTCGATCTACCCAGTGGAAAGGTCAATATATCAACCTACATAATGGGTAAGGAGTGATTAGTGTGAAAATTGCTCGAAATTCATGTGTTTATTTCGCATAATTTGATAGGATTTCTTGCATTATTTACACTAAATTGACTAATTGCACTTGATTTGGAGAAAGAGTGTTGTTTGCTATTTTTATAGGAAAATGAGCATATTTGGAGTGAAACACGCCTCGATTATTTTGTGACGTCAATTGAAGAAATGAAATGAGAATTGAGTCGAGCAAAAATGGAAGTTGAAGATTATTCGGGTCAACAATTTAATTGATGGCCCATTTAATTGAGTAGTACGAGAATTGCAATGGACCAAGTGGGCCTATTTGATAATTGTTGTAAGGAAAAAATTAAAAAGCAAGCAGCCCATGTAGCTTGATGGAATTGGCCCAATTATGGCAGCTGTCAAAGAGGAAGCAAGCTGCTGAAATTAAAACAATTAATTTAGGAAAGTTACCATATATAGTATATATTACTTGGAGGCCACATCACGCAGGCGACTATATATACCAAAGGAAGTGAATTAGAAAGAGAATGGGGGGAGTATTAGGGAAGACGGAGAAAATGGAGCAGCTCATCGGGGGAAACCCTACCCCTCCACACTCCACTCAATGAATTAGTTTAGCTTGTTATTTTATTTCTTAGATAGATTTAATAGAGTATTTTATTTGATTGTGGAATTGAAGGATTAGAAGACTTGAAGGTGATATTTTTCTTTTATTTAAGTTTTGTTTGGTAAATTTCATGTCTATTTCAATTTCTCTTATTGTGTTAGTAATGTGTGTTTTCTCAAACACCATGGGCTAAGCTTTTTATGCTTTGGGTGTTTGAAACTATGTGAATATTTAGTGTTGAAATTGTTTATGCTTTGATTATTGTTGATATTTGGATTATTGCTTCTTTTATTGGATTTTATTGGTGCTTTGTGTATTAGCTTCTATTAATCCGTATTTTGAGGCATGTTTAGCGTAGACGAGAGTTACATGAACATGTTTAAATTTAGGGTGTGAGTTGTTGATATACAAATGTGTTTATTATACTTTTAATTAGTCGAGAGAGAGTTAATCGTATTAGAACCCCCATTAGGAGACATTAATTACTTGAATAGTTATTTGAGTAATCGGTGAGGATTAGGAAGAGATCTTATTACCGGGTTTGGGAACACCTTAGACGTAAGGCTATAGTACCCGAAGGGAAACGCTTTTTATCCTAGCATCTTGATGCTCTTAGCAAGTCCAAATTGAAGCATAAAAACGGTATAAACAATCCCACTCGATTTCACTAGGTAGAGAACACCCGAAGCATTCTCACACTCGCACTTCTTCGAATTTTATTCGTAGTTGTTATTTTCTTTTAATTTTCATCGTCTTGTTTTCTTGGTTAGTAGTTAATTTACTTATTATGATTGTGTTTAGTTTAATTTATTGTCTTTAAATTATTGTTTAGTTTTAGTGTTGCATCCAACTCCTGAAACCGTAGCTACATTAGGTATGACAACACACAACTCTAGGGATCCATTGCACTAGCCCACCTCCCGTGGTTCGATACTACTTGGTCGAAATACTTACGTGTATACTACTGCGATCCCTTATGCTTGAGGGGAAGTAGTTAGTCAAAATATATTGCCTAACATTCGTTCAAGTCAATGGCGCCGCTGCCGGGGAGGTAACGTAGGGCTATAAGTGGGACTTAGAGTTAGTTGAGTACTAGTGTTAGCTACATTACTTGTTTTATTTTGTTTTCTTTTTATTTTGAGAATTTTGATATTTTGTAGGTGTGAACTTCATCGACTAGATGGATGGATATAATCAATACCCGTGGAATCATTGTTATAATCCACATGGTATGATTTATCCTCCACAACATGAAGCAATTGACTATGATAATTGGAGGAACTTTGATTATAACTATCATATGTAACAAGTTCCCTCCTATTATCAAGATTGGAGGAATGAATAAGCATCACCTCCTCATCCTCAAGGATATTATCCTTCACCTCCATATCAATACCCATATCCTCCCCCACAACTTTAAGAGATGTATTGTCCCCCTCCTCTTCCACCTATAGAGGAACCTCGCCAAGTACATTATCAAGACTCGAGAGAAATTGATAGTTGGTTCGTTCTTCTAGAAAAGTTCAAGAATTGCATGGGTATGATTTTTTGGAAGAATATGATGAACACAATCAAGACTCGAGAGAAATTGATAGTTGGCCTACTCTTCTAGAAAAATTCAAGAACTACATGGGATATGAATTTTTGGAAAAAGATGATCCACACAATGGATTTGAATTTCATAGAGCTTTGGAAGGAAATTGCTATGATAGTGAGAGGAGCTTTGAGTACGATCATCAAATGCAACAAGCTCCCTCTCATTATCAATATCAAGAGTGGGAAAGAAATGAACATTGGCCACCAAGCAATGAGGGTAGGGCTACTAACGAAGAGCTCATTGCACACATGATGGAGAGAATGGATGCAAATGATAAGAGAATGGAAGAAAGTGAGAATCAACTCACGCCACTTGAGAATGTAATGGAACGAATGACCTCAACAATCGGGGCATTGGTCATCGTTGTGAAAGAAGAGGAGGAGCCAATTGAGGATGAGATTGAAGATGCCAAACTTTTTGACAAAAGAGATAAAGAGGAATGTCCCTTGATGGACACGAGCAAAAAAGAACAAGAAGATCTAGAAGCATCAAAAGACGAGTTGAAGAGCGAAATGAGCATTCCTAAACCTTTAAACTTTTCAATTTACTATTTCTTTGATAATGATGCTTCTATTGATTTCATTTTACCTCTTAATCACTTTGATCCAAAGAAGGAAGTTGAGAAGTGTTTGGGCATCCATTGGAAAAAAGAAAAGAAATGGCAAGAGTTGGCGATGAAAGAAAAAGAGACAATTGGTTGGCCTACTATCCATGAGAGTCTCCTTGATTTTGAGGCCAAAAGATTGAGATACAATGGCAAGGAGGACCAATATCCATGGCCATTTCGATGAGAGGTTTGAACTCGAAAGAGTTACGTCCGGCATATGACGTTAAACATAGCGCTAATTACTAAATGGGAGGCAACCCATTCTTTAATTATTTTCTTTTATTTAGTTTTGTGCTTTTGATATTTTTGTTGGAGTTATGCTTGTTAGGTTGAGTGTCATGTTTATATTGGAGGATGAAAGTTGAGCATGATAAAATTTAAAGTTGTAGTGCGTTGGTGCTAAAAGGTTCAAGGGACCAACGGTTGCGGTAGCTTGCTTCTTTGGTGAACTTTCTTGGTGGAAAAATTCTAAGGTAACACACTCATTCTCAAACTTTGCATTCAACTAGATAGTTTCATTTAAGTTTGGGGGGATGATTTCGTGTGTTTACCTTCATTTTTATTGCACAGTTTGTCCTATAATTGTGTAGCTTTGTTGAATGAGATTTCTTGTGGAAGAAAGTGTTTGAGCCTTAATTGATGGTGATTGTTGGTTTTTGAAGTTTGGTTAAGCTTGTTGGTATTGATTGATGCTTGCTTGTTCACTTGATTATGTAAAGATTTTTTCTTGGTTTGGTGCTCTCGATTCATGATTAGATAAACCCGTGAGCTTTAGAGCCTTAGACTTTCATGTATTATGGTCTAATTTCCTTCTTGTGAGTATCATTCATACTTGTGTGCTCTAGAACTTGTCAATTGTCTTGTTTGAAGCTACTATTTGTGTGAAATCTTTGAAAGTGATATGAGGCCATCTTTGTTTTGAATAGTCACTTGCCCAAATTTTCCATACCAAATGAAATGTTTCCGTAGTTAGCCACTTTGAGCCTATTGACCTATATTCTTTGGCAACCTACAAAATTTAGCCTATTTGTCCATCTCTTATGAGCCTATTTTTTTTTAATGAACTAGTGGAGCTTGAATGTTAATAAATGTGGTTGAATTGAGGTGAAATGTGAATTTGTGGATTTGTTTGGTTGAAAAGTGAAAAGATTGAAAAAAAGAAGAAGAAGAAAAAAAAAACGAGAAAAAGATGAATTGTGAGTTGTACATGAAGAAGATTGAGTTGATTTGAAAAAAAAAAATTGAAATTGAAAAAGAAAACTCTCTCGTGTACAAGAATTTGGTAGAGCTTGAAGTTCAAAAGTGTTCAAAAAAAAAAGTTTTGGTAGTGAAGAATGTGCTTTAAAAGAGTGTGTAAATGAATTATGGGAATTTAAATTTGGTGTTGCAACTTAATCAATTGTAACTTTCCTTTTGAAGATTTAGAAATGTTTCTAGGCATTTTTATTTCTTGCTCCACTAGTTTGATGAGTCACTTTATCCAAATATTCTCTACCTTAACCAAAGAGCCTACATTACAACCAAATGAGAAGCCCTTGTTGATTCATTGATTGAACACTTTCATGTGGTGGAGAACTTAGACATTTGACAAGCATATGGAAGTGCGTTTGTGTGATTTGATGTTGAGAGCATACATTTCTTTGATATACATTTTTGAGTGATGAGAGATACACTTACTTGTGAGGATATTGTGAATTGAGCATTTAATCTTGCATTGATTTGAGCATAGTTTGTGAACTTGTGTGTTAATGTCTCTACCTCTTGGCTTAACTAGAATGATAGAACTTGACAATCATTTATATTTTGGCTTGAGTGAATTTCTTCGCAATCCTCCCGCTTGTTTTATTTTTCTTTCGTTGCTCGGGGACAAGCAACACTTTAAGTTTGGGGGGGTTGATTAGTGTGAAAATTGCTCGAAATTCATGTGTTTATTTCGCATAATTTGATAGGATTTCTTGCATTATTTACACTAAATTGACTAATTGCACTTGATTTGGAGAAAGAGTGTTGTTTGCTATTTTTATAGGAAAATGAGCACATTTGGAGTGAAACATGCCTCGATTATTTTGTGACGTCAATTGAAGAAATGAAATGAGAATTGAGTCGAGCAAAAATGGAAGTTGAAGATTATTCGGGTCAACAATTTAATGGATGGCCCATTTAATTGAGTAGTACGAGAATTGCAATGGACCAAGTGGGCCTATTTGATAATTGTTGTAAGGAAAGAATTAAAAAGCAAGCAGCCCATGTAACTTGATGGAATTGGCCTAATTATGGCAGCTGTCAAAGAGGAAGTAAGCTGCTGAAATTAAAACAATTAATTTAGGAAAGTTACCATATACAATATATATTACTTGGAGGCCACACCACGCAGGCGACTATATATACCAAAGGAAGTGAATTAGAAAGAGAAGGGGTGGAGTATTAGGGAAGACGGAGAAAATGGAGCAGCTCATCGGGGGAAACCCTACCCCTCCACACCCACTCAATGAATTAGTTTAGCTTGTTATTTTATTTCTTATATAGATTTAATAGAGTATTTTATTTGATTGTGGAATTGAAGGATTAGAAGACTTGAAGGTGATATTTTTCTTTTATTTAAGTTTTGTTTGGTAAATTTCATGTCTATTTCAATTTCTCTTATTGTGTGAGTTATGTGTGTTTTCTCAAACACCATGGGCTAAGCTTTTTATGCTTTGGGTGTTTGAAACTATGTGAATATTTAGTGTTGAAATTGTTTATGCTTTGATTATTGTTGATATTTGGATTATTGCTTCTTTTATTGGGTTTTATTGGTGCTTTGTGTATTAGCTTCTATTAATCCGTATTTTGAGGCATGTTTAGCGTAGACGAGAGTTACATGAACATGTTTAAATTTATGGTGTGAGTTGTTGATATACAAATGTGTTTATTATACTTTTAATTCGTCGAGAGAGAGTTAATCGTATTAGAACCCCCATTAGGAGACATTAATTACTTGAATGGTTATTTGGGTAATCAGTGAGGATTAGGAAGAGATCTTATTACCGGGTTTGGGAACACCTTAGACGTAAGGCTATAGTACCCGAAGGGAAACGCTTTTCATCCTAGCATCTTGATGCTCTTAGCAAGTCCAAATTAAAGCATAAAAACGGTATAAATAATCCCACTCGATTTCACTAGGTAGAGAACACCCGAAGCATTTCACACTCGCACTTCTTCGAATTTTATTTGTAGTTGTTATTTTCTTTTAATTGTCATCGTCTTGTTTTCTTGGTTAGTAGTTAATTTACTTATTAAGATTGTGTTTAGTTTAATTTATTGTCTTTAGATTATTGTTTAGTTTTAGTGTTGCATCCAACTCCTGAAACCGTAGCTACATTAGGCATGACAACACACAACTCTAGGGATCCATTGCACTAGCCCACCTCCCGTGGTTCGATACTACTTGGTCGAAATACTTACGTGTATACTACTGCGATCCCTTATGCTTAAGGGGAAGTAGTTAGTCAAAATATATTGCCTAACATTCGTTCAAGTCAAGGAGAAGGAATATATTGAGATGTTCACTGATGGAAGAATCAAGGCAGAAAACGCCACTGGAGTTCGAAAACCACAACTGGATGCGAAGTTTCAAACCTTGCTGGATATAGCAGGAAAGATGCTACTCGGAAACACATTCAGTCATGATGCAGTCACCACACTTAAGGTACGAGTTATGGCTGCTATTTGGGATCAAATAGATGGAGACTGGCAAGGACTTTTCATAGACAGAATTGCTCTGGATGCAAAGAAGGTTTCCTTAGATGAACAGAAGAAGGAGTGGAGAGTTACATCCACTGTCAGCTTTGTCAACAAGCTGAGCAATAATACTTCCAGAGATTCTGCCCAAAAACTATAGATTAGGGCCAGCTAAGAAGTCCCATTCAAACAAATGGTACTTGAAGAATGAAGCTCTTGCTGAGGCAGCAAGGCTGAAGGAAGAGAAGAAGAAATTAGCTGCAGCATCTTCAGCAGATGCAGCTAATATTGAAGCAATCAAGATCAAAGCGGTTGGAATCAAGGAATCAATCAAACACACAAGGAAAGATTGCTAACGGCTAGTTACATCAATCCTCCTTATAAATACAAGAAGATGAGGAAGAACAACGACGGAAATACTACGCAAGAATTCTGAAGCTATTCAAGCAAACAAGCCAAAAAGCAACACATTCTTAAGAATTCTCAAGAGCCCAGAAAAGTTCTAGAATACCTTTTAGCTCTTAATTTATTTCCTCATCCAACCAAAGAACCTAAATCCAAACACATATTGTATATCCTTTGATTTAGGCATAGTGGTTAAGCATTTTATAAGCTTGAACCATTAGTTGGATCCTTTCGAAAACCCAAAACCCCCACTGTAAGGTTTAGTTTTTGAACCCCTGTAGGAGTGCAAGTGCTCTCAAATCACTTGTGGAGACCGTAGCAGTTTGGAACTGCTCAGATCTCAAAGTCCTTCTCTTGGGACTATAAAGGACAAGCCCCTGTAATTTTCGGGAAATTAAGGGATTAACTTCACGTTTGGAACGTGAGAGTGGACGTAGGATCGTATATCCGAACCACTATAAATCTACGGTGTCATTTACTTTCTGCACTTTACATTTCAGTTTATTTACCTTTATTTATCTTTATCATATTGCATATTGTGATTTGAAATACCTTTGCAAACAAGGCCACATTTGTTTCAAACCAGCATCAGTTGAGTATTTCATTTAAACACCTAATTGAGTTTTTCAAAAGGACACTAGAACGAGTCTAAATAAAAGTCCTACTCACTTCCGCATATAAAACACTCTATCAGATAACTATCGTGTTCTAGACCAGTAGACTTGTAGTCCAGCAGACATAGAAATCAGAAAGAGGTCCTAACTCTTTAATAAAAAAAAAAGTTTTAAAGTTTATTCACCCCTCCCCTCTAGACTTTAAACCCATTGACTACTCGTTCAGGGACCAACAGATTATTTAATCAACAATGTACATATTCTTTATAGATTAACTTTATAAAAAAAAAAAAAAAACCAGCATGTAGTTATTAAACACATTAAGTATCTAAGATAAGGTCAATATTTTATATGAACTGTTTAATTGAATTTTTTGGTTACATACTGTGTTTTTCAGATTATCGTAGCAATTAAGAGGAAATGGCCTTCACATGCAAGCAAGGAGATATTTATTCAACAAGACAATGCCAAGCCCCACATCAAAGATAATGACCCAGATTTTAGGGCTGCTGCAAGCTCAGATGGATTCAATATCCATCTGGTTTGTCAACAAGCTAATTCTCCGGACAGCAATATTAATGATCTAGGGTGGTTTAAAGCAATTCAAAGCTTGCAAGTTGAGACATCATCATATAGTGTTGATGATCTTGTTAAGAATGTTTGTCTTTCTTATGAGAATCTAACAAACATCACTTTGAATAATGTTTTCCTAAGTCTACAGGGGTGCATGGTGGAGATAATGAAATGTAAGGGACACAACACATTCAAACTGCCCCGTATGAAAAAGGCAAGCTTGATCAGACAAGGAACCTCCCAGAATGTCTACAAGTTGATGAGGGCCTTGTTAAAGAATGCATTGACTACCTAAGACAAGATGAAAATGCAATTGTGTCTCCATATGATGTGGACACCTTAACTTCAGATTTGGGGTATTAGGGTTTAGAAGTAGTAGCAACACTTTTTGTAACATTTTGCAATGTTTACCACTAAAACATTAACACACACGTGTAGTGTTTAGGGTGTAAACATGTATGAGTCACACCTTTGGTATTTGACTCTTTATATGAAATGAAAATTACTTTTTGAAACCTCATTGGGTCATTATTTTCAAGATTATAATCAATGATATTGCTTTATTTTGAAATACTCAACTCATAATTGAGGATTAGTAGTATAAAGACTTGAAATTCAGGATCAAAATGAAATAAAGTCTGTTTTGCAACAACAGAAAAAAAAAAAAAACAAGAACCAGCAGATCTGCAATTAATATACCAATAAAATCTTTTGTAACAGCAGTTTTACCCTGAAACTAAAATAAAAATAGATATTTCCACCATATATTAAGCATTCAAGAGTATTTGCTAATTTTCAACAAACTTAAATTATAAAATCTCTTTAACTTAATGTGATTAAAATTACAATTACCCTTTTAATGTGATTATGAACCTAGACCTCAGGGCTAGAGGCAATCTCTCCGTGTAATGTTTTTATTGGCTTAGATAGTTGTGGAAAAGATTGCTTTTGAAAAGGCTAATTGAAGTGATAATTTGATGGTCCCTGGAAAAATAATTAGAGCAACAAAGATTGCTTTTCAATCATATTATCCTTCATCTTATAAAAATATTTATTATAATTACAGGCCCTGGAGAAATATCAATATGGGCAGTCCCTAGAGCATATAAGTGAATTCATTGAAAGGTTGGAGAATGAACTAGCAGAATTAAATATGGACGATTGGAATAGTTATAATAATTCTGTTGGATTCAAATTGTGTTGGAGGAACAGAAATTCAGACTTCAAAGACAGTGGAGTAAATAAAGTAAATATGCCAGTAAAGTGTGTAATGTATTTTCAAGTGCATCATATTCTTATAAATTGCATCATATTCACAGTGATGCATATTTTGCAACACATTTTTTCTTATAAATTGCATCATATTCACAGTGAACCTAAATGAGCAGTGATTGACATATCTTACCATAACAACATAAATTGCATGCACAAGAACATGACATTATATTGATAATATAATTAACCTGAATGAATAATGTCATATAATTAAGACAATACAATAAATAAAAAAGTTCATGATCATAGGTATTGAAACACACACACAGTAATCTGGGGGTCTTAAATTGATAAAGCTGCATTCACCATTTTGATTCACACCAGATAATATTGAAAGCCTCAGCATTCAGAATCCTTTATAAAGAATGTTCCCTTTAAGGGCAGTCAATCAATAGGACATAGATATCAGAAATTACCTTTGAAGGAGGATTGAAGCTATTGGAACCCAGATCAAGTATGCCTTCACTTGATAATCTCGTAGCTCAGGGTCTTGAGGACCACGAAACTCTCCCCAAATTTTGGCAAAGTCACCATTCATAGGTGTACGCTGAACCTCTAGAGAATCAGGCACCACAATTGGATCAAAATCACCCCCAGTGAAAGCACCTGATAAAAAAATAGTCACTATAAGAGTACAAAAGTGGATATATATAAGAGCACTCACATATTCTTTTATGTATCAAAACAATGTAGAAAATTTAAAATAAGAATGCCAAGAAATAGATGTAAGTAGAAGAATACATCATCAACAGTGTTTAAATTTACAAAATTCAACCCTACAAGATCTCAAAATAAACATACTCTAAATTAACAAAATCCAACCCTACAAGATCTCAAAATAAACATACTCCAAGGATAATTTTCTATCCATCCAGATTTTCAAATCCAAGGAGTATCTATCTCAAAATAAACGGATTATAATTCTAAGCAATTTTGGCCTACTTGAGTCGGAAGTCATTTCACCCGAATCGGTCAAAGTATCTGTAAAAAAAATGAATTGTCCATTAGATGAGTACGAAAATCACACATTAGAGAAAATAAATTAAATAAATCGGCCATTAGAGAAGCAAAAGTACCTGAATCGGCCATTACATGAACTATTTCAACCGAATCGGCCAAGGTACCTGTTAAAAAAATTGCCCATTAGAGTAGTACGAAAATCATCCATTAGAGAAACTAAATCAAACAAATCGGCCATTATAGGAGAAAGATTACTTGAATCGGCCATTAGAGGAGCGATTTTAGTTGAATCGGCCATTAAAGGACCAAGAACACAAGAGTCCGGCACAATAGTTTCAGCATCGAAAGAATCAGGCACGATAGTGTCGTTATTCAAAGATTCGGATGCGTTAGTATCAAACTGAGAATTGCAATCCATAGTATCAAAGCAATGAAATGATCGGTGTAGATGGATCTAGAAACTCGAAGATCTAGGGTTTTCTCCAATCGTGGGCTTAGGGTAGAATGTTTGGGTTTGGGGTAGTTGATTTAATTATTGGGTTGGGGAAGACATTCAATTAGTGGGTAAATTAGTTTAATTAATGGAATTTAGTTTGATTAAGTATGTGGGCCATGCAATGGCATTTGATGTAATATGTGTTGTTTTTAAGGGTATTAATTAAGTGTTGTGGAGGAGTGTATTTTAAAAAAAGGCATGGGACTACATTTCGTGGACGAAGAATATAGGCCAAATGGGACTACTTTTCATGGACGGAGGGAGTATAATATTATAAATTATATTATAAAAATATTACTTTATTAATATTTCGATAATTTCGGTATACCGAAATTATCGATATTGTTGGTATACCGAACTTATCAAAATTTTCAGTATATACCGAAATACCACGATATTGCCATTTTTCATACAATTATCATACCGAAAATATCGATAATTTTGGTATTTTTTCGATACGATAAGCCTAGTATACCAAAATTTGTGTATATTTTCTCACCCCTAATCATGTCGAGTAGGTCAACAATCTGCATGTTTTTCCCTTTCTTAATAAGTGGCCAAAGCCCATCCCTCCTTCAAACCATTTTCATTGTCGGGCATAAGAATATTGTGTGCTTCGAGTCCACGATCAATGTGACCACAACAAAGG
Source organism: Galeopsis tetrahit (assembly GCA_963675135.1). Lineage (NCBI taxonomy): Eukaryota > Viridiplantae > Streptophyta > Magnoliopsida > Lamiales > Lamiaceae > Galeopsis > Galeopsis tetrahit. Next base: position 32,233,973 of record OY776130.1, on the reverse strand, counting down.
TAGTTCAGGGCTACAGGGAAATGATGTCTAAACAAGTTACTTTTTGAGGGTATGCATCCAATGGATATTTTCCATGCAAAGATATGGAGCTTATGTGGAGTTTTTAGATGTTATTCCTTCTTCCACCATCCACGAACACTGGCGTCTAAAGAGGGTTCCGAGTTCTACCTTCCTTTCTTTAGGCCGATCATATATCCTGATTTCACACTGTATTTCCCTTTCTTGTCTAGTCTCCACAACACGGAGTCCTCAAAACCTTTACCACTGATGGGTACTCGTAGGGTGGTCTCGCTTTCAAATGGTAGGAATGCTTGCTTCAGAAATTCCTCGTTCCAGATATCGTTTCTATTAATAAACCTATCAACTATTGAGCCATTCGCGATCTTGGATGTGATTTTACCACTATGCAGTCCGGGCACCCATGTTTCCTTAAAAATATGGGTGATTGAACTGTTCCCAATTCTTTTTCTAATGCCCTCTTCATTGACTTCCCTACTCCAACAAATGGATCTCCATATGAATGAGGGATTCGAGCCTACTTCCGTATCCAAGATAGAATCATGCATGAAATAGTGTACCATGAGAACTAGGGAAAGTAAGAGGTCTGGGTTACGAATAATCTACCAAACCAGTTTTGCCAACATAGCTCGATTTAAGGGGACCAGTTTGAGGAATCTCATTCCACCATAAGGTTTGTGGGTGCAAAGTTTATTCCATGATTTCCAATGAAGCTTGTTCTTTTCCTCAGTTGAGCCCTACCAGAACTTAATGCAGATGTGTTCTAGCTCTTCGTAAATGGATGTCGGGATCCTAAAGTAGGACATGGCGTAGGTGGGCACTACCTGGAGATCTGCTTTAATGAGAACTTCTTTACCCCCCTCCAAGAAGGATTTGTTCTTCCAATTGCTGACTTTCCTGGCTACTCTATCCCGGAGATAGCTAAATTGGAGTTGCTTGCTTCTAAGGGAAAACATGGGTAGGCCAAAATAGATATTGTGGCCCTGTGATGATTTGATATTGAGGCAGTCTTTCAACTCCATAACTGTCGTAGTGCTTGTCCCTTGACTAAAAAGAGACCGCTAACTTGTCATGATTAACAGGTTGGCTATAAACTTCTTCAACGATAGACAAACACCTCTTGAGATTAGTGCATTCGCGTTTATCTGCTTTCAAGAAGACCAAACTATCATCCGCAAAGAAAATGTGGGAAATATTGGGGTTGCCTCTAGCAATTCGGACTCCTGAGATTATGTTCTTTATGGTTTCATTGTGGATTAATGAAGAAAGGACCTGAGAACAAATGACAAAGAGATAGGGGGATAGTGGATCCCCTTAACGAAGGCCCCTACATGGTCTATTGTTCTCGATCAGCTCCTTGTTAATGTTAATTCTGTAGGTAACAGAGGTAACACATCTCATAACTAGATCCACCCATTTTTGTGCAAAGCCAAGCCTTTCCGAGTCTCTTTTGAAAAAGTTCAACTCTATTATGTCGTAGGCCTTGCTCATGTCGAGCTTAACCGTCGCCCACCCTTGTTTTCCTTTTTGTTCCTGATCTAGTGCAAACTCTCATAGTCTAGGATAACGTTATTAGAGATCAGTCTGTACGGGACGAAGACACTCTCATTCTGATCTATGATCTTACCCATAATCCTTCGAATTCGATTTGTTATTACACGTGCCAGAATTTCATAGGTCACACATTACACATGCTAATCGTCCTGAACTCTTAGATTGTCTTCGGTTTCCCTGCATTTAGGAACCAGTGTAATGGTGGTCTTATTCCATTTGTCTAGTCCCTCTCTTTGATTAAGCACCCTAAGCAAACTGTCTGTGACTTCCTTGCCTGTGATATTCCAGGATTTCTGGTAAAAGAACGTGGGGAAAAATCGTCTGGGCGTAGGGCTTTGGACGGATTCTGGTCCTTAACTGCCCTCCAAATCTCCTCTTTCGTGAAAGGTTCAAGCAAAGTCTTGTTCATTTCCTCTGAAACTCTCTTGTCGACACAATTAATAGCCTTGGAGATGGATTCCTGGGAGAGATTATTTGATTTGAAGAGGTCCTTACACATTTCCCCCTTCTCGTTTCTGATTTCACGAATAAAATTTTCACATTGTCTCTTCTTCGCTCCATTATGGAAATAGACGGTGTTTCTGTCCATTGAGGCTAACCATGTGATCCTCGACCTTTGCCTTTAGTGGACTTCCTCATGCGTTTGAAGTTTCTCTAGTTCTATCTCAAGTGTGCCTACTTCTGAAGTGTCCCAGTGCCCTAATTCATCATTAAGTCGAGTGTTGAGGGCTTCTCTTGTCCTAGAGCCGTCAAAATGGGTTGAGCCCATTGGGCCAACATTTTCCAAGCCCGTAAGGAGGCGGGCCCAGGCGGGTCGGCCCGTTTGGGCAGCGATTTTTGGGGGGCTGGCCCATTTTTTTTTTTAAAATTAAAATTAATTAAATATTTAAACCCTTTAACCCTAGTAACAGAGTAGTGCATTTTTCAATTTTTGAGTTTTTTCCTAATCTGGTTTTATACTTCTTCTCCTTCAATCTTCTTTGGTTCTTCTTTCCATCTGTGCCGCCCACCTGGCTGCCACCTAAGCGCCTGCGTATATATATGGAATGTAATTAAACCCTTCAATTCCACTCCTCTCTCTCTCTCTCTCTCTCTCTCTCTCTCTCTCTCTCTCTCTCTCTCTATCTATCTCTCTCTCTCATATCATAAACAAAGGAACAATTACAGAATAAAAAATAAGGAGAAGATGAATGGCGACGTAAGAAGTAATTATTCGAGGGAAGATGAGTTGATTGCGGCTGAAGCTCTACTCAGACTCAGGCGTCATATGTATTTACTTGAATACTTGTGTGGAAATAATTAATGTGTGAAAAAAAGGGATTGGCCAGCCAAAACAAACTCGCGGCCCACCCATTTTTGGGTTGGGTTGATGTTTTGGCAGCCCGCCCCTCCCCGCTGGCCCGTCTTGATAGGTCTACCTTGTCCTGCCGATTTTGTATCTCAAGTTGTCATTGCGTTAGGCCACCCATTTGGTCATGTCAGTTTGCAAATTCCACAAATTATTAAGGTTTTGAGTGAAGTCATCCTCGAATAGCTATTTATTTTTGAATTTGAAGCTCTCCCTTTTGGTTGTTGGAGTAACCTTTAGCCTGTTGTTCAACTCTAGCTTGACGGGTCTGTGATCCGATTTGTAGAAATTAAGATTTTGAGAAGTCGAGTTTAGATTGAGGTTAAACCACTCCTAGTTAGTGAGGAATCCATCTAGTCTTTCTTTAATATGCTCAGTCCTAGATCTTTTATTGTTCCAGGTGAATTTAGGCCCTGAAGCCTTCACCTCCCGGAGGTTTAATTTCGATACAACGTCTGTAAAAGTTGTTATTTGGGAGAAGGGCTTAGGGTTGCCTCCCATTTTCTCAGCATTACACAAAATTTCGTTAAAACCTTCACCAATGAGCCAGGCGTGTGGATAGAGTGGTTTAATACTCCCCAATTTCCTGAGGAGATCCCATAAGGTATTACGCATTTTGGTGTCTGGATTCCCATATAATACAATGAATCTCCACATAATAGAATCAAAGGAAAGTAAAACATCAATATAGCCAGACGAGGAGGGAGGCAGCGATACATTTATAGCAGAATTCCCGTACAACAAAAGGCCTCCCTTGCTCCTCTGAGCATCAACTCCTAAACATACATCAAAGTTCAAAATAGAAAGCCATGTACAACCAACACTACTAGAAACTTTAGACTAAGAAGCAAACAATACATTGGGTTTATTTTCTGCAACTAAGCGTTGCAGCGATGCGAATGCTCATTGACTCCCCAGTCCCCGATATACATGGGCAAATAGTTAAAACCGTCGGTTTCGATTAGAAACCGACGAGGGTTTTAGGGGTTTGAGGTTTCAGTTAGAAACCGACGGTTAGGGTTTGTCAAAAAATGTAATCGGAACTGAACCATTTACAGTTCAGTCATTTTTTTTCCAAATAAAAAAAGTAAAAACCTGCTCTCATGAAAATTAAGAAGTATGTAGATGTAAACCCAAAGTATGCAGGCCATTGTAGCAAGCTAGCTCGTCTCTTTCTTGATCCACCGGGGTTCCAAAATATTGCAAAAGAAGAAATGGAGGTAGAAGAAATTGAACAACTCCAAAAAGAAGAATTGGAGGTAGAGTTAGTCGGTAGACTGTAATTTCACACCAAAAAAAAGAAATGGAGGTAGAAGAAATTAAATTATTTTTGGTACTTTCCCTTCATGCGTATAAATTAATGCATTGAATAGAAAAGTCAATGAAAGTCGATCTTCCATTTCACATATAAAAGGGACATGGTAGTCGTAGGTAGTAGGTAGGGGTCATTTAACAATGAAAAGAGAAAAAGGTTGGTAGGTACTAGGTGTCATCAAGCTTAGCCTGCAACGTTTGCATTCATTTGCAGTGATGTAGTCTAATATAATAATGTCTATAATATAATTTTAAAAAAAACTTAAAAATCGACGGTTTGGGTAAAAATCGACGGTTAATCGACCAAACCACCGGTTTTCATTTTGGGTAACCGAAATCGAATCGTAAAAATCCGGTTAAGGTTCAATTTTTGAACTATAACCGCCGGTTTGACTGAGCCGGCATTTTGGCCGGTTGGAACCGCCCATGTCTAATCCCCGCGCATTACAGAGTATAAAACTCATGGCTGATGGCGGGGCTGAGACTCCCCAACCTCCGCCGTAATGCTAGTGCCTTCCTCAACTTACTTCGTTATTGAAAGTGTGTGTGTTAAGTAAAACAAGACTGATGTTACACTAAATGTTAGAACACTCAATGCAACACTGACTCGATTACAGAATATCAGAATACGAATAGCGGAAGACTTTAAAGAATGAAAACACAAAGACACATAAATAACTTTTACATAGATTTTAATTTAAAATCTATGCGTGAGCCTCGTGGCTAAACTTTCACTAATTAATATTTGAATACAAATGGTGTGTGAACAAATATTCACAACGGAAATAAGACTCGATAAAGTATTTAGTCTAAACGTGGCTTAAGTGTAAAAATAAAGTACCAAAAACTAATCTAACTTTATGATCTATCTATCAAAGAAGTATAGAAAAATCTATATTGTACAGGAAGTTTGTATTCTTCGGTACAACGACAAGATCATGCCAATGACAATTAATTCCTAACAGGATAAATGCTAGTTTAGTAATTAAAGAATGACACTTCGTTGGTTGGATGATGATCACGATTCTGACCTATTTATAGACGTGGAAATGGAGCCTAGAACCTTTATCTATGATCTTCTAAAATGTAGGATCTCATTCCTTATTTTTCTCCCAACCGCCTTCTAGGTTCTTCCAGCCAGTTCTGGACGTTTTCCAAAGCAACCGCATGATCTGCATAATTTTGCAACCTTCCAATCTGGAACCGTGTAGAATATTCTAGATTTTCAACCTGCGATGTTACAACATTCAAAGCAGCATTAGCTAGAAAACAGAATTTAGACTTAGGAAAAATAAGAAAGGTCGAATTAAGATGTTGCAGCCTTGTGTGATAACATCTTCGATAACATCACCAAGTCTTCAACATCAACAGTTATGATATCTCTCATGAATCGAGGTTTCTTCAGGCTGATTCCAAAATCTAATGGGATGGTTCCAAAGTCCAGCGATTTGTGGAAATCTAGGTGGAATATGGGCTTTTTGGTATAATTATTCCCAGAGATTTTTAATATAACCAAGTCTTAGATGCACTTAGTGCAAGAATCTTAGATTTCTGCACTCGTTACGTTTCATTTAAAATTAGTGTTACATTTTAGTCAATGTTAATGTACGTTTTATTTACTTGTGATTGTTTATATAAATTAATATTGTTCCATTTTGTAACTTACACATTTTAGTTAAAATTAGTACTCCCCCCGTTCCATTATTATTGGAACATTTGTAAAAAAACATATGTCTCATTATTAATGGAACATTTCCTTATTTGAAAAAAGCAACTTCCTACCCTTTTAAAAAACTCCTTCAAACATCTCTTATTTACACCACATGTCATCACTTTTTAGTCACTAACTAAAGATTCTCTCTCCAATAAAGTTGAATTACTCATTGTATCCCTCCTAAAAAGTCACTTTATTACCTTTAATACCAATAAACAATTCTTACGTTAAACTCTGTGCAAATAATAATTGTTCCATTAATAATGGGATAATAATTGTTCCATTAATAATGGGACGGAGGGAGTATCAAATTTCAATTAAAGTTAATGTGATGTTTCACTTCTAGTCTAATTACACAATGCAAAGGGAATTGACTCTACATCATCAATATTCATCTATACCTATTGAAATTCATAATATGATAGGTTTATCAATTCAACTACTCCCTGCCTTGTTCGTGTATATGTAATGTATTATTCACTCATGGCACCCCAAAGAAAAATATCTCAATATATTATATATATGAAAAAAACAACGTCAATTGGGCTTAGTTAGTCGTTTGGGTCCAATAACTAACGGACCAAACAATTGGGCTTCAAAACAAATTTGTAACCCACATACCTTAAAAAAAAAAAAAGAAAAAAAAAGTACTCATGAAGTTTTGCAAAATCTACAAATTGATTGCTTAATTTGATCACTTCAAAATTGATTTTATAAAACTTCATCCATTCCCCAACCTCAACCTTTATAAACTTCACTTTTACAAATTTTTATTATTTTACACAAAATGTCATTGAATTCACACTTACATACAATACAACTCCTTTTTTTTAATTTATACATAAAAAATTACTAACTTACTCCCCAATATTCGACTCATCACTCAATTTTTAAAAAATTTATTCGGGGATGGAGGGTGTAACTTTTTTTTCCATGCCCTTGAGCCCTTCTCAACTCTCAATGAAGCTAAAAAAATATTTTATTTTCAAGTACCACATGCCTTTTATGTTAAACCAATCTCCTGAAGACACAATCACTCTCCTGAAGAAGAAAAAAAATCATACTTATTGGCGCTATATTTTTCAAGGGTTAATTAAGTTTAAAAACATACCCGACCTAGACTTAATCTCAATTATAGCACGACCATTTTTTTTTTTCCTTTTTGTAAATTCACCAACTCTTAATTTTTTTGCAATTTGGTGTAAATTAACTTTTAAATTCCGGCTTGATTTTCTTGGCCTCATGCATCGCCATCAATGATAGGTAGAAAATTGTGTGCAATATCATTTTTTTTTTCTTTTAATAGAGCGGTCAGAATGGCAGGCCCAATCACCAGAAATAGTGGACTGGGCCAAGATTTTCCAAGTCCGGCAGAAGGCAAGTCCAGGGGTAAAAAACCAAAAAATACTCCCCCTCATTTTCTTGGGTGGGACTATTTACACCTCCATTTCGGTTTAGAACACTCCCCCTCAGAATTTAATAATAAAATAATAGTGTAAAAAACCAAAAATACCCTTTAACTTATATTACACTACTAAATGCACCCCTATTACTAAGTGCACCCTCCTCCACCTTTAAACACTAATTCACCACCACCACCACCACCACCACCCACCCACCCACCCACCCACCCACCACCACCACCACCACCACCACCACCACCCACCCACCCACCACCACCACCACCACCACCACAAAACAAACAACAAACAACAAACTTTCTTCCCAAACAAAAAAAATCAAAGAACTTAAAAAATTTCAATTTTTTTTTAAAATTTCGACAAACCAGTGTCGACTATAGTGAATATGGTCGACACTGGTTTGTCGAAACGAATAATACAAAAAAAACATAGAAAGAACTTTAAAAAAAAAAAAAAAAACTTAAAATTTTCGACGAGAGGTTAAATGGTCGACGATATGGTGTCGAAAATTAAAAAAAAAATAAAAAAAAAAAAAAGGGTTTCTGCTGCAAATTGCAGAAACCCTAAAACCTAAAACTTCAAAATTGCCGCAGACTGAACTTTACCAGACGGCGGCGGCGATACACTTACCTGAGGTGGGGTGGCCGGCATCTTCGATCGGGTTGAACAAAAATTAATTTGCAGAAATGAGAGAGGGAGGGGAAGGGGATGCCGTCGCGACGACGGGAGAGAGGGGAAGGCCGTCGCGGCCGCGGCTGAGGGAGAAGGAGGCGGCCGCGGATGAGGGTGAGGGAGATGGAGGCGGCTGAGGCTGAGGAAGAAGGAGGCGGCCGCGACTGAGGCTGAGGGGATGGAGGCGGCCGCGACTGAGGCTGTGGGGGATGGAGGCGGCCGCGACTGAAGTTGAGGGAGAAGGAGGCGGGCGGCGACGGCAGCCGCGGCTGAGGGAGAAGGAGGTGGCCGGCGGCCGCGGCTGAGGGAGAAGGAGGTGGCCGGCGGCGGCGGGCGGCGGCGAAAAGAGGCGGTGGGCGGCGGCAAGAAAAAAAGAAAGAGAAGTAGGGTTTGAGGGAGGGTGTGATAAGTAAAGTTGTATTATATAGATAAAAATGAGAAAAGGGTAATTAAGACAATTTCATGGGGGGTGCATCTATTCTGATCAATTTCTGGGGAGGGTGCATCAATCGGGGGGAGTGTTCTCAACGCAAATGGAGGTGTAAATAGTCGGACCCCAAGTCCAGATGAGCCGGCCCATTTGGAACATGGGCTTTGGCGGGGCGGACTGACCCGTCTTTTTTTTATATTATAATGAATTGAAAAATATAAAAAAATATCTAATTTTTTTTTTATCGGTAAAAGTATATTATTAATATTGGGTACAAGAGATACCCGAAATGATCAGTGTACAAGGTATATCAGATAAGAGAGAAATACCTCTTTAACTACATAAATTTCAAACCATGGACTTAAGTGGATCTAATATCTATAGTAAAAGTGTAAAACTCTAGCGCAAAGTCACAACAGGAACAGAGCATTTTTCAAATTTTCCTAATATAACAACAGGAACATAGCATTTTTCAAATTTTCCTAATATATTCTTCTTCCTTGAATAATCTCCCTTTTCTGCTGCTCTAAGGACCACTGTCTGCGCTGTCCACCTGAATTGATTAAGTAAATTTAAGAAATTTTATTTTAAGTTTGTATGTTTGGAGTATTTGTTTAATTTGAAGACTTTATGCTTATGGTTCATGTATGTTAAAACTTGAATTTGTGTTTTATAAGAGAGACAAATTATTTATGTTTATGAATTATGATTATCATTTGATGATTAATGAATTATGTTTAATATTTTGATAGATGATATAACTATGTTTAATTTAATCAATTTTGTTAGATGAAATTTAATAAATATTTTAGTAAAAAAAGAAAAAAAAAAGGAGGGGATTGGTCCGTCAAAACTCGCGGCCCATCCATTTTTAAGTTAGGTTGAGATTTTAGCAACCGGCCAGAAAAATGGATTGGTACATTTTAACAGGTCTAATTTTTAATGCATGCATTTAGCCATTGATTATTTTTCTACATATATATGTTTTGAATGCAAAATTCTTCACTTCTGGAATTTATTGTTTATTTTAGGTGTTTTCGCAACAAAAATGGTATTGTACCAATGTTTAGAAACATTGGAGAAAATTCAGTTGGGCTTTTAATTGAAGAATGGGCCGGCAGTAGTGCACCTACTGTAATAATATTACTTCCTCATTCCAATTACATACCGGGTTGGGGTATTTACCCCTCCAGCTTTGTTTAATACACACCCCCGATACACGCACTCCCCCAAAATACATATACGATAGATGCACTCCCCTCAAATTACCTATTATACCCTTTTCTCTTAAAATTTTGTAGATAAACACACACCCCTCCTTTCTTCCTCATTTAAACCCTAAATCCTTTCTTCTTCCCCACATATTTCCAGTCGCCGTCCTGCGCTCCTCCCTTTCTTTCTCCCCTCTTCTTTTCTTCTTTGTTTTTTTTTTTTTTTAATTTCCGATCTGCAAGTCCTCCGTGTCGCCGCCCTGCGCGCTAATCCTTCTCTTTCTCCTCCCTCCCCCTCTTCTTCTTCTTCTTTGTTTTTTTTTTTTTTTTAATTTTTATTTTTGTTCGTTCTGCAAATCCGGCCATGGAGGTCGGCCACACATCGTCGCCGTGCCGCGGCCACCCCAGCCGCGATTCTCCACCTCCGTCTCATCCCGACGAACTCCAGATGCCTATCATCTCTATGCGAGTCCGCCGCCTCACCCCCTCTCCCTCCTTCCCCGTTTTCTTCACGCACAGGTAAGGTACGCCATTTTATTTTTTTTAATTTTTCGATCAAAAATGATCGACCATAAATACTTTTATCGACATTAAAGGGTCGATGAGAGTGTTTATGGTCAACCCTCTATTGTCGAAAATTTTAATTTTTTATTTTTTAAATTCTTTCGACATGTCAGTGTCGACGGGAAGGTGTTTGATCGATAAACCAGTGTTGACGAGGGTGTTTTTGGTCGACACTCCATAATTTTTTTTAAAAAATTTCTAAGTTTTAATTTTTAATTTCTAAATTTGTTTGGTGGCGGCGACGGCGTGGCAGCGGCTATCTAATTCTAGGGTTAGGATTAGGGCCGTGTTTAAATTGTTGGGGAAGTGTATGTATCTTAACATTTTAGTAAGAGGACAAAAATAGTATTTTACATGAATATTTAATTAATAAAATTAAAGGGGAAGTGTATTAAACAAAGCTGGAGGGGTATATATCCCAACCCTTACATACCCTCATCGCTGATATACGACTTTTCACAAAAACAATTAAGTTATTTTATTGGAACATATTATAACCCTATTTAATGAATGATATATTTTCTATTGTAATTAATGTATAGAGTTATATTAGTAAATGAATTAGAAAAACATTACTCTATATAAAAATATGTCTATTTAAATGAGATATCCATAAAAGAAAAACAAGTGTATCTAATTGAAACGGATGGAGTAACTAAATGTCGGCCCATTAATAAGAATTAATGAAGACTTCAGCCTAAAGCCGTCAAAATGGGTTAGGCTCATTGGGTCAATCCGTCCTAAAAAATAGTGGACTGGACCAAGATTTTTCAAGCCCGCTAGGAGGTCGTTTGGGCCGTGGGCTTTGGTGGGGTGGACTGACCCATCATTTTTTATATATTGTAATATATATATATATATCTATATATATATATAATAACAGGATAGTGGCTTCTCTAGCAAGTTCCCGCCAAAATGTTGCAATAGTAAAAATATTATTTTTTATGGGGCCCATCAGTAAAATGTCATTTTTTTAATTTCATTTTCTCTCTCTTCCTTTATTTTCATTTTCTCTCTCCATTTTCTATGGTCTTTTTTTTTTAGATTTCTTCATTATTCTCTATTAGAAATATAATATTGTATCATTCATATAATATTATAATTCATATCTATATATTTGATCAAATCTTCATGTCTATTTTATAGATTTGCTTTTTTTTTTTATTTATAAATATAACTATTGTAAAACACTAAAGCATTACTTATCAAAGATTATATAAAGCTCAATTAATAATTTTTGACAAATTTTAATTTTATCCAATATTATCGTGACGTTTATTTTTTAAATAAAATATTAAAATTAATAGTCCTAAAAAAAATTCTTATAGTATTGTATGTATAAAAAAATCATTTATTAATATCACACTGTTTATATAAATTTATTACTAATTTATAAACCGTGCATCGCACGGGAGAAATACTTAGTTAATAAAAAAAATATCTAATATCTAAAGTAAAAGTGTAAAATCGTAACGCAAGATCGCAACAGGAACAGAATAACATCATTTTTCAATTTTCCCAATGTATTCTTCTTTTTTGAATAATCTCCCTTTTTTGCTGCTCCAAGAACCACCGCCCGCGCCGCCCACCATAATTGATTAACTAAATTTAAGAAATTTTGTTTTAAATTTGCATGTTTGGTTTTTTATAGGAGATAAATTATTTATGTTTATGAATTATGATTATCGTTTGATGAATTATATTTAATATTTTGTAGGATGATATAACTATATATGTTTAATTTAATTAATTTTAAAAATAAAAGGATTGATCCGTCAAAAATTCGCGATCCGTCCATTTTTAAGTTGGATTGAGGTTTTGACAGTCCGTGCATCAATCTTAAAAGGGTGGAGGACGTCTGAATTGCAACCCCAGCCTATTAATCTAATATTGGAATATTAAATATCAATGACAAATAGAAATAATGGACAAAACAAAACCTGTAGCATAATATATACTTCCTCCGTTTTTTATTAAGTGTCACTTTAAATTTTTAATTAATTTTAAAATAAGTGTCATTCTAGAATTTTTTCTTTAATTTTGACTATTTTACCCTTATTCATTTACCATAAATATTTTTCATAATTAAATTCCACAAAAGTTATTTATACCAAAATTAATTTAATTTATTAATACTAGATACATTCTTGACCACATTATTTATCAAACAAAATTTCTATATTAAAATTAGTATAATTAATGAAGGGTAATATAGACCATAATTTATAATCTTAATTTGTTAAAAAAAGTTAAAATGACACTTATTAAAAAATGGAGGGAGTATACAAAGAGCTAGCTAACTATTTCAAAACTTAAATAAGAAAAACAACAATATATAGATCGTCAAAATCGAAATTAGATTATCAACACAATTTACAACAAATTTCATTAATTTTGGGGTTAATTCTAAATAAATACACTATCTTTAGTGTCAGTATCAATTTAATCACAACCTTTACGATTATTGTAAAAAACATCAACCTTTCATTGTGTTGCAATTAGATACACATTTTTTTTCTTCGGCCAACAATTGATGATGTGGTTTGCCGGAGCATGCCACGTCAGATTACATATACTCTTTTTTTATTTCCACATCAGATTAAATTTTATATAAATAAAAATAAAATCTTATACAAATAAAAATAAAACTTCCGCTTCTTCTGCGTCTTTCTCAACTTCTCAAACTAATACATTTCTTCTTCTTCTACGTTTTACTCACCTCTCAATTCTTCTCTTCTAACCCTAAAAATCTAAATCATAAACCTAACACTAAAAATGGCAAAAAAAAAAAAGAAAAAAAAATTGTAAAAAATCCTAAAAAATAAAAATAAAAAATCTAGATACTACAATTGATAGGTGAAGCATTCAACCATTGAATTGTAGAAGGATGTAGAAGATGAGGTTAGAAGGATGTGAGGATGTGGAAGATGAGGAAGAGAGCTCTTGAGAAAATCCTATAAATTTTACAAAATTGACAAAGACATGGGATACAAATGACTTGCTCTGTGTGTAATGTAGTTGGCCAAAAAAAAAAACATATATAATGATTTAAAATGTTATGTTATTCCTTTCAAAAAAATGTTGTTTGTCATGTTTGAAGAAAAATGGCAAACTTGCGAAGCCTTTGACACTATTATATTAGAGTAAGTTTCTTATTTTATTAAATATTTGTATATTTCTTATAAATATATTGTTTTATTCATTCTTCCAGACGCCTGTTGTTGTAGAAGAGGAGGTGCTGAAGCCCGCAACAATTCAGTGAGGGGTAGAATAAAAGGTGGAATGAGTGGAAGTGACTTGGATACTTATAGCCTACAATTGTAAATGTTTTGTACATTAAACTATGACTTTTATTATGCTAAATATATTTTTTCAGAATATTTTTTATTCAATAATTGAAGAATTCTTGAAGAAATAAACCACCAAATGTGGATGATTTTTAGGGTTTGAATAGAAGAACTTGATTGAGTTTGAGAAGTGAGAAAGACGCCAAAAGAACTCTATTGATTTTGAGAAGGGGGAGAAAATGAGAATTTGATTGAGTTTGAGAAAGACGCAGAAGAAGCGAAAGTTTTTTTTTTTATAAGATTTATTTTATTTATATAAAATTTAATAATAAAAAAAAAGAATATGTGTTATCTGACGTGGCAAGCTCCGGCAAATCACATTATCAATTGTTGACCGGAGAAAAAAAATGTGTATTTAATTGCAACACGATGAAAGATTGTGATTTTTTAGTAAAGATTGTGATTAAATTGATACCGACACTAAATGTGGTGTATTTATTTAGAATTAACCCTTAATTTTTTTTACATTTTTTTTTAATTAAGGAAAACTAACTTGTACTTAGCTTCTGCACCTAGCTAGGCCTATGATGTTTGAAACACGTCTGGAAAATTGATCGTATTTATAATTTTGAAAATCTCAAATTTCTATTTAATTCGATTAGGTTTTCAAAATTCAACCTAGAACCACCAACAAATTAAATTCTAAACTTATTACATTTTACCTTTATCTATTTTTTTTCTTCGTAACATGCAACTTAACATTAAATATGTTCTTGTGTTTAATTTTAGAGTGAAGGGAAAACTATTTCTAAAGAGAGAGATTGATTGACCTCAAAAAAAAAAAAAAAAAAAAAGAGAGAGAGATTGATTGTACTCTTTTTCTAGAGGGAGTAATTTCTACTAATAAATATTGAGTCCTCTTTTTATGGGTCACATGATCTATTCATAAGGAGTACAAATTATAATTTATAGGTCTATTGTCACCTTTACCATCTATGTTGTCATAGATATATAATGTCACATTTTCCTTTTAAGTGTCAACTTCTATAAGACTCTATTTGATTTGAGGGATTTGATCTATAAATTTTAAATCAACCATTCAAATTCACTACACTTATTTGAATTATGAATATATTTCAAATATTTAGATTTTGCTCACACAATTTTTAGTTAAAATTGAGAGGATTTTAAATCCTTCTAAAATCATGTCATTTGAAATCCATCTATTTATACTACTCAAATTAAATTCTCTCATCCAAACACAACCTAATAAAACTTAATGACTCATCAAACATGATTAAATTACCGACTCTACTATCCTAATCACACGTAATAACCCGTGGAAACCCCGGCCCTCATGGACGAGGCAAATGTTTGTTTTAGGTGGAGGTAGTGGCGGACCCAAGATTATGAATCTAGGGTACGATAAATGTGTAAATAAACAAGATATTTACAAATAAGTAAGACATACACAAATAAATATGTATAAATATTCTAAAATATGTTCAAATAAATAAAATATATACTACAATATAATACAAATAAAATATATGTATGGACGTTTTAAGATATATATATGCCAATTGAGTTATAAGTATTCCGACAAAAAAAAAAAGGGTTTATATGGCTTAATGACATACTTGTAATTTTCATTATGATTTTTTTAATATGAAAAATAAGGGTTTAGATGGATTTATGACAACATATGAAAAATAAGATAAATGTATGAACGTCCTTTTATTTACAAATGAGACGGAAGGAGTATAAAATAAACTCAAGAGACACTCAAATGGACTTAAAAGATTAATGTATTGGACTTTTCAATAAAATTTGTGGGCTTTTTCACTTTCTCCCCTTCAAACTTTTCATCATCTTTCACCCATTTATTATTATAATTTTTTTTAAAACACTGAAATTTGGGGATTAGGAGTACAATTGTATCCTATGTCCCCAGGCTAGGTCCGCCACTGGGTGGAGGATCCCAAGCGGGCTACAAGTTGACCTAGCCGACTTGGGTGGACGACTTGAAGATTGACCTCCGAGGTAGACTGGTAAAATTAGAAGCGACCTCCGAGGTGGCATTGGCGAGCACCCATGAACCTCTTTGTAGTCTAATTTGTTGACATCCTACTCGTTGGTCGCCTTTGTAGTTGGACAAGATCCTCAACTTAGACTTTGTGGAACATAGATTAGGTCTAACGATGTGTATCCATCTCCACAACAAATTCGGGTGCCAAAATCATATATGGGTTCTCTTCGTCTCAAAATTTCAAATGTAGTAGTTATGAGTTCTTCATTCAAGTGCAACAATCTTGAGGTGAAATGATTATGTCACTAAAAATCAATTTTCTTGTAGCGTTGTTTCTTATTGATTAAAAGTATTTTTCCGCATAAACCTTTTTGAAACAGGGAGAAACTCGACTTGAACCCTTGAAAAGATTGTTAAATTCAACAGCTTATATTTTTAGAAAAGTCCTGTAAATGTAATTTACAAACTTGTAAAATTATAGGTCTTTGAATTTAATAATTTTTTCACGAGCATGAGTCCACCGTCCCTCTCGTCTCAAGCAATATAAATATATATATAATTTTTTATTTTTTTTATAAACTTGATCTCAACTATTGATTTTGATTTATTTGTTATCAAAGATAAAAAAAAAAAAAAAAAAATTGAACCACCGATTTAACGACTGTCTACCTATCGATTTCTGATTAACTGTCGATTTTGATTTTATGAATTGATCTTAAACATAAACGAACCAATTAAATGAAACTAGGTTTGGGTTACGGTTTCTAACCTAAGCCGGCCAAGCCAGTTTCGGTTCGAACTACCAAACCATCAGTTTAACTATTGATTATGGTGTTTTTTTTTTTTGTGTGTGTGCGCGCGCGCATGTCTAAGATTGACCTGATGCAAGACGCAATTGCTAACAGCCTGACACAAATATTGGTTATTAAGGCATCAATATTTATCACATGTCACTAGTAAATTGTTATAGCTAGAATGAAATTTCTGCATTCCTAGTGGACACCAATCCCACCACAAAATCAATATTAAACTCAATGAGCCTTTTGAATGATGAGCTTCGTACTAAATCAACCCTAGACACAAGTTTCCCAGTCGTGCATATTCAATTCATAGTTGGTGGGATTAATATACAGGGCCACAAGTAAATTCCCAACTAGAAATGGTACACTTTAATTGGTGGAAAATAATTATATATATACACTCGTCGTAAACTTCTCATTTATTTTTAAATGATAAAATCGAATATCTTTTTTACCTATTTTCATTCTTTTTTCTCTTTTACCCTCCCTCCCCATTTTCTTTTTATTTTATCTTTGTACGTCAACTATTCACTACACATTTTATACTTATATTCCTTACTTTCCGTGCAAAAAAGAAAGAAAAAAAATCTTATGACTGGGACTGGGGGGATTATATTGCAGCCGTATGAATAAAATTAAAATATTTGTGAATTGTGATTCGACTTATATACACAAATGTTGTGACAAGCCATAAAGGAGATGATCGTAGTGGCTATAACTTTAATTGGGGTAGCATGCTTGATGCTTGATATCTTCAGACATTGATGAGACTACCTTTTTGTGTCAATCAATTGGGTTGAAATCGGATTGCAATACTTGACTAGATTGAATCCTCCGTGTTATATGATAGAGTTTATAAACATGCATGACTATTTTTATTTTATTTTGTTTAAGCTACCACTGTTCTTGTGTGCTTTAAATAATGTGTTGTGGACTTGTAGCACATGCTACTTTGTGTTGTGGCACAGCAAATTAATGCCCTGCAGAATACAGTCTTGTATGGTAGCATACATAAAATCCTTACTTTCTAAGGAAAATCATTTTAGAAAGATTTCGAGTGATATTGTAAACTATAGCGATTAATTTAGTCGTTCTATATATATATATATGAATATGGAAGTAACCTAGATGAAACCATGACGTACACTCTTCTACGACTCAATATTATTTTTACTAAAACAATGTTAATAATATTTAGTACTCCCTCCGTTCAAATTCATAATGTTAATTTCTCTTGGTACGAGTTTTTATGAATATTAATTCATTTATGTAAAAAATAGATAAATTTGGAGGTTTAATTTGATATTGTGGGGTACACTTTTGAATAAAGTGAAGATCAATGTGGATAAATAAGTGATGTTAGGAGAGTGGAGATCCAACAATGTAAATAATAGTATTATTTAAAAAAAGAAATGAGCATAATGAAATTGAACAACTAAAAATGAAAAATAAATATATAAAATTGGAGGAAGGGGATATTATTTACCGAAAAGTGTTAATATTACTATTTGAAAAATATTAATAGTGTTTTACTGAACAGTGATATACCATAAATCCTCATATTCATTCGTAAAATCTTCAGTAGTTTGGAGGGCCAACGACACGCTGACGTTTAAGAGGCCTATATTTAATACCAAATTAATCGTGCTCGGGTTGGTCTGCTATGGACTCGAGTGCATGTTGTGCACCCTAGTCCATGTTGCACTTTTCAGTTTTACTGACTTACATTTTTTGGTAATTGGTGTTGCATTTTTCAATTATTAAACTGTATAATAATATTTTTAGTTATAGTGACTTACACTTTTTAGTAATATTGTGTTGTACTTTTCAGTTTAATAACTTATACTTTTCTTTAGATTAGAACACAACATGCACATGATGCACTCAAGTGTACACTAGACTTTACCATTGTGCTCATATGAGTTCTTTCAAATTTGACTCTATTAACAAACAAAACAAATTTTAAAAAAAAAGTACTCGACACTCAAGGAGATTTAGGCTAGGTTTACTTTGTGCATGCTTTGAATGGTTTTAAAAATTGGAGTTTGAAAATCCTGATTTTTGAAATCTTGATGAATAATACTCTAATATGAGTGTTTCTTTTAGATTTTGGAATAGTAGATAATTTAACTTTATATCAAATTAAGTTGTAAGATTGAATGAGTTTTGTAATGATTGAATGTATTTTATTATTATATTATTGTTGAGAAATATTATAATGATTGGAGTGACATTATATAGATATAACTTTATGTCAAATCAATAAGGATGGTTTTGAGTGAATTTTGAAAACCGATTTTTAAATCCTGAAGTAAAACGGGTTTAGGATCTTGGAATCCAAAACCTGATTTTTAAAACCAAAAATAAACATAGCCAAAGTAAAATGGATTTAGAATCTTAAAATCTAAAATCTGATTTTTAAAATCAAAAGTAAACATAGCCTACAATGAATATTTATTCGACCCTTTCACAATTTGATTTTAAATGCAAATCAGACAAAAATTCGTTCATCCTTTTTCTTGTTGAGAGTATTCATCGATCACGTGGTTCCACCACGAAAATGTAGAAGATTTTTTTTTTGACGAAATGTAGAAGATTAATTCAAAGGATATATAATGAATAAAATCCACTGATACTGCAGAGCACACGAAAATACACACACATATATATAGTACATTTTTCACACCTTTCTTAAATGTTTCACGATATCTTTTACACTTTTAAAATAAAAAAATCATTTATAAATTTTATCATTACAATATTCATAATTTTACAGAAAATATCTTTTGGGCTCACATATACACAAGTTAACTTATTTATTTATTTTATATATATATAAAAGTTTATAAAATTATTTTTTTAAAACTACTCATTATAATATTTTTTTTAAAATGCGTGTCCACATACCACTTGAAGGTATTTCGAGATAGAGGGAGTATAATTTTGCAGGAGAGTGACATTTTATCGTACAATGATTGCAAATTGGATTTGCCTTTATTTTTTTGGATTGTGGACATTCCACCATGCAACTAGCATGCTTCCTTGACAAAGACCACTGCATGAATTCCCTTTTTTTTTTTTTTTTTTTTTGGTTTGGCTAGCTCTCACGAGTTTTTTTTTTTTTTTTTTTTTTTTTGGGCTCACACCAAAAGGCTTCTTATTAATGTAGAATAGATAAGTTTTAAGATTTTTTAAATTAACCAAAACTAAGGAAAGCTCCCTGTATTTTTATGTCTAGAATTTCCTCTGAATCATTAGATATAAATTCATAATAAAGAAAAATAAAAAATATCACTACGATATAAATAAAGAGTTTTAAAGTAAGCATTACACCATCTTTAAAATGAAAAACACTTAGCTAATTTTATGCATTTTAAAAATAAGTTCAACTAGCTTAGTTCTCAGCTGATGAATGTGTACTATACTATATAGAATTATATGATATGACTGTTAAGATAATAAAAGCAATAAATGACACAAAAGTTTATAGCGATTTGAAGACTCAATTTCTACCCACACCACAAACTCAATTTTGAGTTAATTCCTTTTAAGGAATTTTTGGTTAGAAATGACAAGGGCACTTATAAACTTATATATCACTCGTGGATTTTATCTCCTAAAATTTGTACGAGTTCAAGTCCTCGCTTACAAAATTGATACTAAACAAACTTAAACTATATATCACTCAATATCTCTTAAAAGGTAGGTGAATTTGTAGACAAATTTTTAACTAAGTGAAGTCTCTTATACAAGCTTGGCCTTAGCTAGCGATTTCTTCTAAACTTGGTTGTACATGGTTAAAAACTTGAAAATATTACAATTTAGTGTTTTTGATCGAAAATACTGAAGATCTCTTGCTTGAAGACATGTAAGTTTTGTTTCTCTTGTAGTATTTATATAATTTTACTATGAAGGTTGATGTTGTATTTATAATGTGTCTTAAAAATAGCCGTTAGAGCTAATTTAAAAACATACTAACCATTGATGATTTTTTTTTTTAAAGACATGTACCTCAAATTTGATATTTCTAGATTAGGTAACTTTCAACTAATTTCATGTACTATTGCATTATTGCTCTAATCTTATCAATTTTTGTGTCATTTTAAAATAGTTGTCTTTTTATTTTTTTAAATAGTTGTCAACTTTTAATTGATCCACGTCAACTAATCAGGTACAGTGGTTCAACATATACATAGTCGAGGTGAAGTTCTTCCTTGTCTTAATAACTTTTAACCTGAACTCCATTTATGTCTTCAACTAGATTTATACTTTGATTCATTTACGTACGGTGAGTTGACACTATATCGAAATCCATTTTGTCTTTATGGACAACTATCTTCAACTGACTTAGTCTCAACTTAACTAATGAGTCTCAGCCACCTTGTGCTTAAATAGTTTAATACTCGACGATTTTCTCTTTTATTAGTCTTTAGGTCTGCTGGTCTTTTGATCTTCTAGTCTACTGAGCTAATCTTCTGATCTTCTAATCTCCTGAGCTGATCTTCTTGCAAATAGGCGAGTTAACTGTTCTGGTCTTTTTAGCTCAATTGATCAGGTGAGTTCTCCCTAAATTAAATATCTATCGACTAGAGTGGTTCGGTATGGTATACCGATCATACTGAACCATACCTACCATACCGAACCATACCGTTATCATACCGAAAATTTCGATATTGAAAAAATCCATACCGTTACCGTACCGAAATTTCGGTATACCGAATTTTCGGTACGGTATATTGATATACCATACCATATCTTCATATAGAAAATATTAAACCATCATTTCATATCGAAATACCTGTATAACAATTCATACCGAAAATATTGAAGCATTGTTTTATATCGAAATTAATTATTTTAAGGTTTATTTTATTTAAATTTTAATAATTAAAGTTATTTTAATTTAAAAATAATATAAAATTATTATTTTATTAAGGTTCGATATTTCGGTATATCGATATACCGTTTCATACCGAATACCGAAATTTTTTCGGTATACCGACATACCGCGGTATGGTCATTTTCCATACCGTTATCGTACCGAAAATATCGGTATACCAAAAATTTCAATAATTTTGATATTTTTTCGGTATGAAAAGCTCGGTATACCGAAATTTCGGTATATTTACCCACCCCTAGACTAGATAGCTATATTAGAAGCTGATTATACAATCTCAACTTATATTATTTCAGTACAAGATGTTTTGGTCTTAATTATCAAACCTAATACTCCATTTGTCTCATGATCCCTTGTAAACTTTTTTTTTATTGGGACGTCCTAAAATTACTCGCACATCCTCAATATGAAATAACCCACAAATTAATATCCTCACTATATCATTTAGTGTTAAAATTGTCACTCATATTGTATCCACTTTACCCTATACCCTCAATAATTTTAATTTGCACCTTACTAAATCTCATTTACACCTCACTAAATCTTTTAAAATATCCCTTTTTTTTTTACACATTCTACTAAAATTTTGTATTTTCTTAAAAAGTGTATCGATCTTTGTATGTCGTCTTCCTGAAACAAATAGGGTACAAATTTCACAACAAACCCAATTAGATCCAACCTTAATAAATTAATCTCGGTTCGAGCACCTTTTCATTAATTAACAATTAATTTTTTGATCTCGTTTTACTTCACTAAAATAGAAAAACACACTCTAAATCTAATTGAAATTACTAAAATGATTAATAAATAATTACAGTATATCCTAAAATTGATAATTCAACAAGGGAATACATAACACACTTACACACATATGACAAAAAATTATACTCCCTCCATCACAGGATTTTATGCACACTTTGACCGATACGGAGATTAAGAAAATGGAATATAGTGATGTGTAAGGTAAATAAAGGAGGGGTATTATTGGTAATTCATTGATTAAAGTGAAAGAGATTTGAATAAATGTAAAATAAAGGAGGGGTATTATTGTTTCCTTTTTTGGAGTGTGCAAAAATGTTGGGACGCCCGTTAAGAAAAGTGTGCATAAAATCCTGGGACGGATGGAGTATTAATTAACTTGAACATTTGTTTTAAGTATCATTGCTATGCATACAAACTTAATTTTTAAACTGTGATATTTTATATGCATAACAATGATAATTCATATACAGTACATAAAAACGACACTAAAAAAAGAGAGTTAATGTGAACTCGAGTTCACACAAGTGTTACTCTAAGATAAAAGAGAACAGCGGTTAGAAATTAATATACAAGAATTAATTTTCCACCTCTCTACAAGTTCAGACTTTTAGATGAGACAAAATTATTTCATGGTATCAGAGCAAACCAGGCAAACAATCTGGGTTCGATTCCTGCGGGAAGCACTCCACCCATTTAAACCAGGCAAACAATCTGGGTTCGATTCCTGCGGGAAGCACTCCACCCATTTAAATTGTCAACTCGATGAGTCGATGGACCTCCTCCCCAAAAAGGGTAAGAGGTGTTAATCCGGCCCACGAGTGAGGGGAGAACAACAGTTAGGAATTAACATACAAGAATTAATTCTCCATCTCTCTGAAAGTTCGAACTTTTAGATGAGACAGGATTCTTTCACGTATATTATGTAAATTTCTCGTAAACTCGAATTATGTAGAAATTAAACGAAAATTACATGTTAATTAAACTTCTCAAGATAAAACTCGGCAGTCCATTTGCTAGGACGACTCGTTTGTGATGCTGGCTGGTCAACCCAAACTCAGCCTTAAAACCATAGTCAAGAGGAGGTTTGCATTAACACCTTAATTTATTCAAATTTTGGTATACCAATATTTTCATATTAAAAAAATATCGAAATTATTAAAAAATTTAATATCATAGTGTACCAAATTTTTTGGTACAATAACGGTATAAAAAATAATCATATCGCGATATTTTAATATATCGAAAATATTTTGGTATTCCATATGAAACGGTGTACCGGTATACTGAGACCATAATAAAATAATAATTTATATACTATTTTTTAAATTAAAATAACTTAAAATTTTAAATCTTAAAGAAAATAAGATTTAAATAATAAATTTTAGTATTTCGGTATGAAACAAAATGCTTCAATATATATTTTATGTATGAACTGGTATACCAGTGTTCGGGTATGAAGCGGTGGTTTTAATATTTTTGGTATAAATCCTGATATACCAAATTTTGTTACTATATGTGATATGCAATTTTTCAAACAATTTTTTTGGTACATTATCGATATCAATTTTTTAAATATCGAAATTTTCGGTATGATCATATTGGTACGTGGAACTCTTCGTGATGCTTACCAATTGCAACCACCAAAGAGTCATCCTCCCTTAGATTACATGACTTGAATTTTTTGAATCAGACTTTTTGTATTTGTGCACTTAATTCAAATCGATCAGCTCATGTGAAATTAAGTTGAGGAGTGTTCACTACGAATTAATTCCAACATATCACTTCAACTTGAAATTAACATTGTAACCACTACGATTAATGCGTACCGCTCGCTTAATTCATCAGATAAGATTTTGATTATTAATTTGTTCAAAGATAAAATCTCCACCTATATATTTTGTCTTGAAAAGGGACAAGTACAAACTTTTATCTTTCTTAGGGTGCTTTGCTGCATTAAGCCAGAGGCAATTTCTACTGGAGAAGAAACTAGTTGAAAACATACATTTTAAGACACTAAACATTTATTAAACCTTAATTATTTAGAATATTTAATTAGAAATCATTTTGCTTTATTGAGCCCAATTCTTTTTTCCTCATCAAGGCCTTTGCGGGCATATAATGGTATATATAAATTTATAATATTTGTTTTGCATGTTGAGCTTTTCAATTTTTAATTTTGCTCATAAATGGTTGCAAATAAAAAATAAAACTTTAAAATAAAAGTGAAAGACGTTTAAGAGCATTTGAATCTTTGCAGGAAATAAAAAAATGCACCACCTGATTTTGGTTGCTGAGAATCAAGCATGATTGATATTGTACTGATTTTGGTTGATCGACTTGCAACTTACCGGAGGAATTTTGTGGTGTGGAATTAGGGGAGGAGGAGTTGAGCGCAATTCCCAAACATGCAATACTAATTTTAGGGAATATAATTGATATTAATTTGTTTATTGCAGGTATGTTGAGGGTAGAGTTTCGGCCATGAATAAAGGTGTGTTGAGTAGGTCTCTCAACTATTTAATTACACCACACTTAGATAAGTGTACTTCTTTTTTTATTGAAAAATGGTAATTGTTGTTATTGAAAAATGTAGTTTTTTTTTATTGAAAAGTGCAATTTTGTTATTGAAAATTGGTAATTAGTATTATTAATTAAAAAGTGGTAATTTTAATTAATAGTAGTATTTTTTTTAAAAATAAAAATGGTATTTAAAAACAGTGGTAATAATTGTAGTGTTAAAATTATTTTAATTAAAAACTGTAAAGCGATAACTATTATTATTGAAAAGTGATAATTTTGTTAATGAAAAGTGATAACTATTATTATTAAAAAGTGGTAATATTTAATACTGAAAAATGGTAATTTTAATTACTGTAAAGTAGTATTTTTTTAAAAAAAATGGTATTTAAAAATTGTAGTAATAATTGTAGTGTTAAAATTATTTTAATTAAAAACAGAAAAGTGCTAACTATAATTATTGAAAAGCAGTAATTTTGTTGTTGAAAAGTGGTAACTATTATTACTGAAAAGTGGTATCTATTATTAGGGGAAAACTAGTATTTCTCCCGTGCGATGCACGGTTTATAAATTAATAAATTTATATAAACAGTGTGATGTTAATAAATGATTTTTTATATACATACAATAGTATAAGATTTTTAGTAGGGCCATTAATTTTAATATTTTATTTAAAAAATAAACGTCACAATAATATAATTAAGATTTGTCAAAAATAATTAATTGAGCATAATTAATAAATATTAATTTTATATAATCTTTGATAAGTAATAATGTTTTACCATAGTTATATTTATAGATATAGAGAAGTATGTCTATAAAATAGATATGAAGATTTGATTAAATATACTAAAAAGATATATATGAATTATAATATTATATGAATAATAGAAAATTATATTCCTAATAGAGAATAATGAAGAAATCTAAAAAAGAAAAATTGATCAGCATTTGAGAGGAGAAAGAAAATGAAAATAAAGGAAGAGAGAGAAAATGAATTTTAAAAGATGATATTTTATTGGTGGGCCCCACAACATTTTAGGCGGGAACTTGCTAGGGAAGTCACTATTCTGTTATTATATATATATATATATATATATATAAATATTATTCTTGTTATTGAAAAATGTAACTATTATTAGTGAAAAGTGTAGTAATATTTATTACTGAATGGTAACTTTACTTAGGAAAAAGTATTATTCTTATATATTATTGAAAAGTGGTAATATGTAATACTGAAAAGTGATAATTTTAATTACTGTAAAGTAGTATTTTTTTTAATAAAATTTATATTTAAAAACGGTGGTAATAATTGTAGTGTTAAAATAATTTTAATTAAAAAAATTAAAATTTAAAAATTGTTGTAATAAGAATTACTCCCTCCGTTCCAGAGGAATTTGCACCTCTGGGATGGCACACATTTTAATAAATGTGTAAGAAAAAGTGTAATGAGTGATGTTTTGAAGGGTAGTTTTATAAACTTTTATGAATAAAGTAAAGTAAAAGGTAGGTTTAGTGTGAAAAAGTAATGACATATGGGTAAATATGTGTATATTTTGAGGGTGAAGGTTATGACAATATTTACTTTTATGGAGTGTGCAAATTGATATGGGACATCCATATATAAAAAGTGTGCAAATTCCTATGGGACCGATGAAGTACTTAATTTGTTGTTAGTTCTTGCTTTATTTATAAGGGTTGACCTGTGCATCTATCAAAATAATCTTTTAAAGTCTTTTTAATATATATTATATAAATGTCCCTTAAAAATTTTTTTTATATAAATGTGCATCTAGCTTTACTATTCCATAATCAAAATAACCTTTTAAAGTCTTTTTAATTTATATTATATAAATGATAGTAGTATTTTGTATCTTAATTTTTTTTTCTGTCCCTGGTTTGAATGTGTAAAATATGTAAGAGAAATATGTTTTGTCATATAACTAATCACATGAATTTATATAAAATATCTCAGGTATGAAATATAGCTAATTAAAATATATTGAAATAAAAATTCACAAGTAAACCATGATCATCAACTTTTTGAAACTATCTTAATTAAATTTATTTTATATGTAAAATATTTTATATAAGTGTTGCTTAACTTTAATTTATCAAATTAATTAATATTTTATAATAGTAAACTAATCCCGAGTTTAAAAGAAATCTAAATCATTTATAAAATATTTTATAATAGTAAACTAATCCCGAGTTTAAAAGAAATCTAAATCATTTATAAAATTTGATGTCATTCTCAAATTATATCTTGTTATCAAAAAGACTTCCTCTAATATAGAAATAATTTTTAATTGCAATTAGAGAAATAAATTCATTTTATTGCAATCGTACACTTATTCATCAAAATATACGTGTATAATTAAAATATAAAATTCAGAAAACCCCACGTGACACAATTTTGCATAACGACACATCAACAAGCTCAGAATATTTAATAAAAGGTAAAGTCTAGTATGCACTCGAGTGCATGTTGTGCACCCTAGTTTAAAGAAAAATGTAAATTATTAAATTGAAAAGTACAACACAATATTACTAAAAAAAAAGGGTAAGTTACTATAACTAAAAATATTATTATACAGTTTAATAATTGAAAAGTGCAACACCATTTACCAAAAAGTGTAAATCAGTAAAATTGAAAAGTGCAACATAGACTAAGATACACAACATGCACTCGAGTCCATAACACATAACAGACAACCCTTAATAAAAATTGGCTACTTTAATTTATTGAGAAAAACTACGTACTCATATCTTTGCCCTTGCCATATCCAACAAATATATTCCAACCATATCTTTGAAATCCAAATCGCTTTTCTCCTTGTCTTTTTGGACAATTTTATTTATTTATTTATTGTATGACGATGTATTTTTTTTTTTAATTTAATTCACTTTATAATTTTTATAGTATTGCATTGTGTTGTATTAATATGAAATTGTATGTAATATTAATATGTAATTGATTTTTTATGTTTTATATCAGTATAATCAATATTTTATTTTATTTAATATATCACATTTTTTTTGTTTAGTTTTATTTTACACCAGCCACTTCGATCTGTTCTGGTATTTGAAGACATCTTTTGTGCTTTGATGAGGGGTCCTGCTGGGTCGTGAGCCGTTACTCCACGGCGAGCTTTTGAAATGACAATTGACTGAGCTGTAAAATTTCCGAGAAGATTCACTATAAGAAAATTGATTTTTATTGACAAAATACTCTCATTATTAATTTTCTCCCTAAAAGTTTTTAGTGACATGATTGTTAATTAATGATAGGATCTCCCACTAGCTAAAAGTCAATTTATCTCATTAAAGACTTTTATCTAGAAAGGCTATAATGACATGATTTTTGTCATTAAAAGTCAATTTTCTTGTATTGATTGACATCCCGACCCATTGGGCGGCTACTCTTGTTGGGACAGTGATCAATGATTATTACTTTGAAGATTGTTGACACTTTGATATATCTTTTGTGATGGAGTATATAAATATTGTCATAGATATTCTCAACATATATTCATGGTGCGGTTTCAGTTGGTACAAAGTTAATATTGATGGTAGTTGCAAGGTCTCTCAAGTAGCTTATTTAGTGGGCCAATCTTTTGGAATTTTAGAGCCTTTTTTGTGGCAAACATTGACTAGGGAGCCAGGTTGGGGATATCCATTGGAGGCTGAGATTGAAGCTAGACTTTTGACGATTAAGTTTGTCCACTCTCAAGGCTAGCTGATTCTTCATTAGCAGTGCGTTCTTTGGGAGGCCAGACTTCCCTCATTTTGTGGCGATTACAGGGAATGTGGAGCGCTACCAGACCGATGACCAACATGATGTTCATTCGATACACACACATCTATAAAGAGGCGAATCGGGCAACATATGCACTTGTCAAGTTCAAAACTCCAACTGTCTGGTCGAGCCAATTTCATTGCTCTTTTCATTTTAGTGATATGACCAAAATAATATTTTAGATTTACTTATTTGCACTATGAGAGGGGTATACCTTTTTTTCTTGACCCGAATTTTGTCTCTAAATTTTTAGCACCACGAACTCTTATTCAATTTGTAAACTTAAGTCTAATTTTATAATTCTAGATTTTTTTTTCCATTAATAAAATCATTATTGGCCAGACTTAGTAGTCATAATACAAACACTGTAAACTCATTTTTTTTAAGAACGAGAGTATTTGCTTTATTTAATAAATTATATTAAAATTTTGTATAATTTTCAAATCATAAAAAAATCAACACAACATTTTCAAATCACCAAAAATTTGGTGATATTAATCCGATTGGTAGAAGTAGAATTAGTGAAGATGATTGGTGCGGAAGCACATGGGAAGTGTATACTCAACTCAAGGGGGGCCGCAACACAAATTTGGTGCTCACGATATTTTGTGGTACAAATCAGCAATTATTATATCCACACTAGCTAATTATTTTAACTGGAAAAAAAGACATTTTTTTAAATACGGAGTATAAAGGTATAACATATTTTTAAAGTAAAAAAGACACTTTCATTATTTACATTCGAAACAAATAGAATTGAAAAAGCAAGGCTCGACTCATTTTAAAAGTATAGATATAAGAACATTTTTGAAGATATATAAAAGGGAGAATTGTGGAAACCTTCATTTCTGAAATTTTTTTAGGAAAAACTACCACCTCAATTTTTTATTAGTCAGAGCAATAAAATGGGATATGAAATTACTATTATATCCTTCATTTAACTTATCTAACTTTACCATCTCAAATTTATTATTTTATATTCAAATTTTAAAAATTATTTTTCAACATCATTAATTAATATTATTATTTATTATTTATATTCAAATTTTATTTAAAAATTATTTATTTGTTCTTATTTTTTTAATAGAATTGAGAAATATTTTTTTTTTTACTTTTCTTACATTATTTTTTTTATATTATAAGGCATTTGGAAATTAATTTTTCTTTTTTTATATTATATTTATTTTTTTCAAAAATCATTTACATTCAAATTTTAAATTATAGAATAATTTTTTGTTTCTATTTTATTTAATTTTTTTATATAATACTCCGTATTACATTATATTGAGTATATGTTTGCATACATACATTGCATACGAGCATTATATATTGCATACGAGCATTATATATTGCATACGAGCATTATATATTGCATACATGCATTGCATACGAGCACTATATATTGCATACGAGCAATAAATATTTCATATACCGAAAAAACAATCCATATTTACAACACGTTAAGTTTATTTAACAGATAATAATTATATTTAATGCTTTAGAAGATAATAATTACTTAAAATGAATTAAAAGTGTGGAATGAATTGTTTTGCAAAAACTTTCCCAAATACTAGATAGACACGGTCGATTAATACCGGATAAAATAGATTATTTTTATTTTGAGTACTCCATTAATTATTTATTTTATAGTATTTGGTTGAATGTCATCAATTATTTATTTTATAGTATTTGGTTGAATGAAACTAGAATTTGGGAGTGTATCAAGTGAAACTGGGGGTGCACATCTGAACTAGTAAACCCTAGCCCATTAGTAAACCCATTGGAAGGATAGAACCCTAGTCTCTGCCCCAAAACATGTTTGGCCGCCGCCGCCTTAGAAATCGCCGACACCACCGTCGGCAACGCACAGAGCTCCGCCGCCCATCCGTTACAGCAACACCACCTGTGGAAAACCCCAAATCAGGAAAACGCGCAGAGCTCCGACGCAAAGCCGGAAAAAACGAAATACAAACCAGAAATCGAAACACGAAACCCAAAGCCAGAAAAGTACATCAGATTTGAAAACATAAAAAGTAATACAAAAAAATCACAAACCCCATCGTCTTCAGTCGCCGCCACTCTCACGGTGGAGTTGCAGATCGGCGCCGACGTCGACCAAAGCTAGATCCAGGCGGCGGCACCGACGAACCATCGAGGGCAGAGACTTTCTTCACCGGCGTCCACGAATCATCGAGGGCTTCGTCGCAGCCGCCACCAAAGTTACGCCCCAGCGCCGCCTCCTTCCCTCCCTCGCTTTTTTTCTTCAGATATGTTACATCACAACAGCGGCGCCTCTTCTCCCTTGCCCAGCGCCGCCGCTGCCCTGCCTTCCCCCACCCAAACCCTCGCCCAAACACCGCGGCCGCCGTCCCTTCCTCTCGACGCGCAGAGCTCCGCCGCCTTGAGTCGACAAACCACTTCGTCTTGAGTCGAAGACCTCTTCGACTCCCACAGTGTTGCAGATCGGCAACGATCGACCCCTGCCTTGTCTTCGCCTCTTCGCCGATCTCTCCGGCGGCCAAAAAAATCACCACCACCAGCTCGGCCACAATTTCGACGGCCAAGGCTCGATCCAGGCGGCGGCCACGACAAACGGTGGCTGGATTTGAAAACTATTGGAGATATAATGAATGAGAGAGTTTTGTAAAAAGGAGAGAGAGAATAGATGGAGATTTGAAAATGATGTTTGAAATGGGGAAAATGAAGGACATATATTAACCCTAGGTTTAAAGATGAAGGACAAGGGCAAAATTGGGATTTTCCATCAAATTTGAAGATATAAGTAATATAAAATAATTATGGTAGTTTTACACACTAAGGGGTGCTAGATTGAGGTTTTGAGTAAATATTCACTATATAAAATCGGTTGAGGTGTACTTTTGACATTTAAAAATAAATTTGGGCGAATTGTGGGTACCTTAAAAATTAAAAGGTGCAAATATGGTTATATATTTAAATAAATATATATATATATATATATATTTGTCGTATAAGTTTTTTTGCAATTTGAATTTTAGGACCAAAAATTAAAAGCAAGTTAATGATTGAAGCAAGTGTGTGGCTAGGACCACGATTCTTTGGACCACGGTGTCCCAGGTCACAAAAGCAATCCATGGTCAATGGGGATTGGGGGTTCCATAATTGTGGGACCCTCTTCCCCTAAATTAATTTATACGGAGTATATTTTTATATTCAAAATAGGGTGAGTCTCTTGTGTACTCAAGAATACCATATACTTGAGTACACTTTGATTGGTTAATTGTTGACCGTTGATTGGTCAACGGTCAAACTTTGATCTTTTTTTTTTTTTTTTTTTTTTTTTTTTTTTACAGAAAAAATTACATTTTTCAATAATATTTTCAACTATATTAACATACACCTTTTAGTTATAATATCATATACTTTTCAGTTATAATAATATACACTTTTCATTAATAAAACATACTCCCTCCGTTTTTTAATAAGTGTCACTTTGACTTTTTAACTAATTTTAAAATAAGTGTCATTCTTGAGTTTTTTCTTTAATTTTGACTATTTTATCCTTATTCATTTACCATAAATATTTTTCATTAATAAATTCCACAAAAATTGTTTATACCAAAATTAATTTGATTTATGAATACTAGCTACATTCTTAACTACATTCTTTATCAAATAAAATTTCTATATTAAAATTAGTTATAATTAATGAAGGGTAATATCGACCACAATTTATAATCTTAATTTGTTAAAAAAAAGCTAAAATGACACTTATTAAAAGATGGATGGAGTACATTTTTTTAGTTATAATACCATACACTTTTCATTAATAGATCATACATTTTTCAGTTATAATAACATACACTTTTCATTAATATATATATTTTTTGGATCGGTAAAAATGAATTATATTAATGCTGGGTACAAGAAATACCCGAAAAGTTAGTGTACAGGTTTTACATCAAGGAGAAAACAATAAAGGTAACAATCTGCTAAGTGGCTCAAATCATGCACTTGAGTGAGTCTGTCACCCAGGCTTTGAAGGATAAATTGGTACGAGTGGGGTGTTTGATTGTGAACCAACTCCAAAGACTAGCCCTTAATTCCTCCTTGACCTTTGTGATCGAGAAAGTTTCGTTTCGGTAGAGGATTGCGTTTCTCCACTCCATATTAGCTATACCACACATAGCCATATGCATGTGGCGATCTTCTTTCCATCTTTTCCGCCGATAAGACCTCCAAATCCTAGGAGATGGTCTAGTAATTCTGATGGTAGAGTTGATGGTATCTTGAGCCAGTTCAGGCACTCCATCCAAACTTTGTATGCTTGAGGGCATTCTAAAAATATGTGTTTCTCAGTTTCTTCGCTCCTGCCACATAATACACACCTTAGGTCGTCGTTCTGGTTGAGGATGTTCCTTCTTCTAAGGTTGGATCGTGTTGGCAGTCTACCCCATAGGAGCCTCCATGTGTGGGCCTTGACTTTTGAGGGGACAAAGCTCTTCCAAGTGTTCTTGAATCCTTGAATCAGTCTATCGTCCGGTCTAGTGTCTTGACTTTGGTTGAACAGGGCCGAGTACGTTTCTTTTGTGGAGTATTTCCCCGTACTTGATGCCTTCCATCTCCACGCGTCCTCGATTCCCGCTTTGGGTTGGAACCTGTTCATCACAGACAGTAGATTGTTACAGAGTATTAGTTCCCTATCAAATAGTTCTCTTCTCCAGCCCCATGTCCATCTCCAGTTACCCCCCTCCCATGTACCCATTTCCCCCACTGTTTTTCCTTTGTCTAAGTTAAGCAGATATAGTCTCCTAAACCTATCCTTCAAAATTCCCTCCCCACACTAGTTTTCCTCCTAGAAGAAATAATTTTTTCCATCCCCTAAGACCTTAGATAAATTTTCATGAAACCATTCCCCATTACCCTCACCTACCACTCTTAAGACATCTTTCCACCACAATGATACCTTCCCGACCCTCCCCTTTGGGAATAAGTTAAAGCCATCTCCCCTAACAGCCCCATATCTAGACCTAAGAACCCTAGCCCACAGACTGTTCTTTTCATTTAGGAATCTCCACCCCCATTTCCCCAAGAGAGTTTTGCCCCATTAATATATAACATACACTTTTCAGTTATAATATCATACATTTTTCATTAAAAACAATATTGTACTTTTCAATATAGTATAACATACACTTTTCATTAAAAAACAAAGATACACTTTTCAATATACTAATATACACTTTTTCAAAAAAAAAAAAAAAGTCAAAGTTAGACCGTTGACCGGTCAACGGTCAACAGTTGACCAATCAAAGTTTACTCAAGTACACCGTGTATTTGAGTACACTTGAGACTTTGACTTCAAAATATATGTCATTTTAAATGATACACGTACTAAGAAAATTATTGACTTAAAAACATGAAAATATTACTAAAAATTAATTGGGGGGCCAATTCCACCTTCCATTAACGAAAATTTCACTTAAAGTCAGAATTAAGCTGGGTATGAACCGATTTCCTAAAATTGAGGATAGTGAAAAGTTAACTGAAAAACACTCAAGTGAACTCCGATTAGCCCACCACCAAAAGTCACTTTCATTTCTCTATCATACTAGCCAGCCAACACAATAATAAACCTAACCAATTTTAGAACGGAAAAAGTCATACCAATCGACATGGGGGTCGATAGAAGGCGTAGAACCACTTGCATATGTGGTTAATATTACAAATGCAAAATTTTGAGATAAATAAAAAATGATTACTCCCTCTGTTCCATACTTGAAGACACATTTTACCGTTTTGGGTATTTCATACTTGAAGGCATATTACCTAAAATAGCAAAAACACTTTTAAACACTCCCCTTAAAACATCACAATATTACAACAAATGTCACTACTTTATTACACTAAAAAGTAACTTTATTACTACTATTTATAAAGTTGAAAAGTTTTTACTACTCCCACTTTATTTTACACAATATTAATAAACAATTCATTTATTAAAACTCATGCCAAATTGATTTAAACCTTCAACTATGGGACCGAGGGAGTATTATACAATAATATATCTAAGCAATATACACGTACACATGTATATAGTGATAGATATTGTGGGGCCCTATAACTGAGGGACCTAACCAGTCACCTCTCCTCCAATGATGAGGGTTAGTCTGCCTCGCACGTGATCTAAATGACTTAAATGATACTTTATCAAATGATTTAGGTTATTAGTTCATACGGAGTATTTGATATCAAATGATTTAGGTTATTAGTTGATATTTGATAGCTTAATTTAGGGAAAATATCAATTTTGGTCACCCAGTTTTACCTCTTTTCATATTTGGTCACCCACATTTAGTCACTATCAAAATTGGTCATCCAGTTATTATATTCTATCAAAATTGATCACTCTGTGTTAGTTAATCTGTCATTGACTAACGGAGAAAGAGTTTTGAGCAGTGAAATTTTTCAAAACCTAAGGTTAAAAAACAAAAGCAAGAATGAAACATGTGCAAAAATTACCAATATTTACATTATATTTATACATTATATTTATAACAGGAAATTACCAATATTTACATTATATTTATACATTATATTTATAACAGGTCAGAAGGAGTTCTGATGTATCTTCTAGAACGTGATTCAATCAAGTTGGTTTACTTTTTATTTTATAGATAATGAGAATTCTTTCTCATGCATCTTCTAGAACATGAAACTTGATGGTTAGTTAGAAAATTTCAGTAAGTTTTTAATAATTATTTAACTCAATTATGAATTATTTTTGTTGGTTTACTTTTTATTTTACAGAAAATGAGAAACTCAATAGATAGAATGCAACTTTGTACTCTGTTTTCCAATTCTTGGTTTCATATTGAATTTGTATAATAATCGGAGATATAAACTTATTTCAATTCATTTCTCAATTTATAATTATTGGAGCATAATTTGTGGTGAATATTAATTGTAAAGAATTTTCTAAAATCCATTCAAGAAAATTTCATAAACATGTTTTTCATTCTAAATATTTTTCATTATTGCAGATTTCTTGAAATGTTAGTAAAACAATTGGGCATTTGAAATAAATTTATATCTCCTGAGTTTCTCATTTCCTAATTATATATAAAATAAAAGGTAAACCAACTAATCACGTTCTAGATGCATCAGAATTCTTTCTGACCTATTATATTACGTTCACAAGATGCATCAGAATTTTTTTGCACATGTTTGATTCTTGCTTCTGTGTTTGCTTCATTAGTTCTGGAAGATGCATGAAATTTTTTTAACCTCAGGTTCTGAGAAATTTCACGGCTCAAAACTCTTTCTCCGTTAGTCAATGACAGATTGACTAACAGAGTGATCAATTTTGATATAATATAATAACTGGGTGACCAATTTTGATAGTGACTAAATTTGGGTGAACAAATATGAAAAGAGGTAAAACTGGGTGACCAAAATTGATATTTTCCCCTTAATTTAAATTTAGATGAACTCCAACTTAACTTTATAATTTGTTTGATAATTTAAATTAAAAGTAGATTATACTTTAAAATTTTAAAAATTTAAATATCATTCTAATTTATTCTAATTAATCTTTGCTAAATTATGTATAACTATTGTACGTTGAGATAAAATAGAGAACATGATCAAATAGGAAATGCAACAAACAATTTATAACATTATTAACTGTATTAATACCAAAACTTATCTGATTACGAAAACTCTTGATTAATTTTATGCAAAAAAAAAATAAATCATATCAGCTGTGTAATTGCTCAACTAATTGTGTGTTATGTAGTTTTGATAAACAAATTAGTAAATGAATGAATAAACAAAATATATCAAAGCTATAAAGATATATAGATTTATTGTGGTTCAAAAACCCGCCTCCTACATCCACTCCATATACTAGGTTGTGTGTTAATTTTTTTAATGAAATGTTTGAATTTTAAGTATTAATGGACACTGTTAAACTTATTACTCTTCACAAGTTCTAGTTCTCTTATAAAGTTTATACAAAAAACAAAAATCTAACTCTCAAGGAGAGATGATATGTTTGAAAGAGGTTCCAAATATATATATACGAAATCCCTTTTACAAGTTGGATTGGAGAAATTTCTTCTTAACCTGAGGATTTATAAATTTATGCTTAGATTATAAGGGTGAACACTTGAAGGATTTGGTTTGCAAGGGTGCTTTTGGAAATACTTAAATATATTATGAACAATTGCATGTTAGTTCATTCTCTTTGGAATTTTTGTTACCTTACTTACTCGAAAGATAAAACCTTGTATTTCTATATAGTTAAAAAAAAAAAAAATTAATCGTTGTAGAGTTAATTCGAAAATCTACTAAATGTAGTGCAAATCTTCTTTGAGAGTAGTATATCCATTTATATTAGGTAAGGTGTCTGACAGTCTCATGCACTTTTGCACTATTGTTCTGATCAGTTCACATTTATGTTAAATCAGTATCAATGGTTATAATCTCATTGATCCACATGGATGAGTTCCGATGGATATAAAAATGACATTTATGTCTTTTACTAGCTTTGATGCTGACACTTGAACTAAATATTCCATTTGTCTTTATTGGATGAGCAACTAGTCGTTTTAGACATATTCATCATGAACCGGCTAACTTAGTGGCCATTATCAAAATAGTTGAAATATTAATTACTATTTGCTATCAACCGAGTCTCAACTAGCTTTCTAGTTGTTTGATACTCAATAACCTTCTCTTTGACTACGAGTCTTCTGTCATCTCTACTTCAGTTCTTCTGTATGTTGAGTTGTTCTTCATCAATTTTATTTTGAGCATACACCTATTTGTTCAGTCTTGGTTGGCTTGCGTAACTGACCAGTTGAGTTCTCTATCAACTGTTTATCTAGGATTATGTCCTATAATATATAGCCGACCTATACAAATTCAATTTAATTAATTCATTTTACAACACATTTTGACATAATTATCAAAACTAATACAAAATTTTTCAAAAGCAATAATAAGGCAATAGTAAAACTATTATAAACGTCGATCGAGTAGCCTTTTAGAAGTACGTAATGAGATAAGAGAACACGATTGAATAGAAAATGCTATATAATTATGGTAGGTATATTAATTGGAGTTGGGAGGATTCAATAATTAGTTTAGGTTTAAAAGTTAAAGAGGGCTCCATTGATATGAATTCATCAACAAGTGCACACTTTATCTAAATAATGCATGACTATGTTTGATATTACACAGAAAATTCAGAGCAGGCAATGTTGTTCATAATTAATCATGAATGCATCGTTCCGGCAACTTTTCTTATTTGAAGAGGCACTCTTGTCTAAAATGTAAACACTGTCTCACCTACCGAACATGACACGAAAACGACATACTCCCTCCGTCCATGAAATGTAGTTCCATTGGAGTGGGACACATGTTTTAAGAAAAAATTAGATAAAGTAAGGGTA
This sequence comes from Galeopsis tetrahit, assembly GCA_963675135.1. Classification (NCBI taxonomy): domain Eukaryota; kingdom Viridiplantae; phylum Streptophyta; class Magnoliopsida; order Lamiales; family Lamiaceae; genus Galeopsis; species Galeopsis tetrahit. Next base: position 32,196,199 of record OY776130.1, on the reverse strand, counting down.
TATTGTAGGGTATTGTGGGGTCTATTGTGAATAAAGTGATTGTTTGTGAATAAAGTTGATGACAATTTGAGTAATTAAGTGATGGTATAGTTTTCATAAAGGATATGAGACTACATTTTGTGGACAAAGAATATAAGGCAAATGAGGCAATTTTTGTATTGTGCTATCATGTTGTGTGTGCCTATGCGAAATTATTGTCATATGGTTGAGTTTTTTTTTAACCAAATAAGAATAATTAGCTTCCATTATTACAAGAGCAAAGCCGAGAATGAAACTTAACTACAAAATTCGATGGGTCTACCTAACAAAAAGGACTATCAAACCTACGTGGCTCGCGAGCTAAGGTATGTACCCCTTAATTTGCACACCTCCTAACCCACGATGTTACATTCGTGAGTTTGTTTAATAAAGCTCTACGAACATAAGTATAATCGCCAAAGGTAGAATTTATCACTTCCGTTTAATTAATGACATCCATGACTGAGTATTAAAAAGTGAGAAACTCTCTTATAGAGAACTTGACTATTAAAGATCATTAATTAATAAAAAAATTAGTAGGATTAAAGTGTATAGGGAGTTAATTTCATTGATGTGTAAGTGAGATTAAATTAGGTGACATGTCGTCTTCTTTGAAGGTTAATATTATGCTCAGTCTCAGGTTCGAAACTCATAAGTTGCAAACAATTTCTATGGGGTCATGTCCATACAGAGCGCAAAACTCTGGCTTTAAACGGGACTCCCCCAAGTGGGCGGTGGGATTGGTCCCCCGGAATTAGTCGACCTTAGTCCGGATACCCGAGACTTCAAAAAAAAAAAAAAAATTATGTGCGATTGTGTGGCACATATATATTGTGTTTAGGGTATTAATATAAAATGTTTACTCTAACATTTGAAGGAAAATTTTAATGGAAATAAACGTTTCTATTTTAAACATTATCTACCGAAAAAAATCTCCATATAATTTATTGATTTTTTTTTCAAACATTATTTGTCTCACTCAACCAATTTTTTACTGTATAAAATTTATCGATGTCTATAAATTATTGTATGATAGTATTTAAATACTTAATAAATTTAATGTATTTAAAAGATAAATTTTAAAATATACAAATTAGAAAAAATATTATATAGTTTATACATACATATTATTTGAATAGGACGTTTATTTATAGCAGTAAATAAGTGGATAAAATTATTACAATTAGATATGTCTCATGATCCATGCATACCACAAAATATAGCCACAAAATTCTTTTTATGAAAATTATTATGTATTCTAAATTTGGGGGAATTTGTAATTTATGTGACACAATATTGACCTACACTTATATTTAATGCTTAATTGTCGAAATATCCGGACATTTGACTTAAATACCTTTTAATTATTTTTTTACAATTAACCAAAAAAATAAGTTTGATTAAAAATATAATTAAGTTAAAGACCATGATACATTTTTTTGCACAAATCAGCATGTCAAAACCACGTCATTTGTATTTTGGGCAAGATCCAAACTGCTTAGTGTCTCATTTGCAATTGAGTGTTGAATTCGTAATTTATTTTTATTATCTAAACGTTTGATTAAAAATACAATTAAGTTAACTAAACGGTTGATTAAAAATACAATTAAGTTAAAAGTAGTGATTTTGCAACAATTAAACTTTAATAAAATAACTAAACAGAAACAGCAAATTTAGTAGTTTCAAAACAGCAAATTTAGTCAAACTCGTGATTGTTACGTGGAGTGCACGCGATTTCATCTATTTTTGGCAAAATTTGACCTTCATTTGTAAATTGTACTCCCTCCGTCCACGAAAAGTAGTCCCATTTGACACATATTCTTTGTCCACCAAATGTAGTCCCATACACTTTATGGAAACTATCACCCTTCAACTATCACTTAATTACTCAATTTGCCATCAACTTTATTCCTAAACAATCACTTTATTCACAATGGACCCCACAATACCCTATAATACCCTTACTTTATCTACTTTATCTATCATTTTCTTAAAACTTGTGCCCCATCCCCATGTCCCTACTTTTCATGGATGGAGGGAGTAATAAGTTAATACTCACACCACGTCACTTTGTCTTTTTTTTAATATTTTTAAAATAAGTGTCATTCTGTATTTTTTCTTTAATTTTAATAATTTTACCCTTATAATTTTTTTTAAAAATATAATAGCATAAATCATGGAAAATATAAATATTGTATATATAAATACCATCTACATTTTTAATCATATTCTTTATTAAACAAAAATTTAATATCAAAATTATTTATCATTAATGAAAGATAATAGAGATCACAATTTATCTTAATTTATTGAAAAATGTCAAGTTACATTTATTAAAAAATGGAAAAAATGGAGGGAGTAATAATTACACAATTTGATTGTACTTTGGAATATTGAAAGGACTGTTTTCCTCTCATCAAATTATCAAATACTCCAATATAATAGAACGTGAAAAATGAAATAAACTATCTATTTTTTCCAGACTGTTTGATTGGGACTAAGTTCACAATCTTCCCCCTTCTATATGCAACTCTAATTTCTTCATATATTTTTTTAAGTATTGGTATCTAGCTCAATAACTAATTAATTATGGAGACCAATTACATCGTTAGAGCAAAACATAATTCGGATAGAGTCATAACTTATATGCCCACAAATCATACTATATACATGTGATAGAAACTCGTCTCATACATTATTTTGCCTAATTCATTTCACTCTTAACAAATGAGTAACCAATTCGATGACTTGCAAGTCCTGTCAAACGACATGTTCTCAATTTTACGGAATGAAATCACCTATTTAAATTTTTATGTTCCACATTTTATTTCGCTACATGTATGATTGACACGTGTCACATTAAAAAATAATCAACGTCCTACAATATTGAAGACGACACATAATAAAAATCCGGTAGGATGAAACACCAATGAAACAGAGGAATCGAACTGCAATTTTGTATCTCGTAAACCTACATCTCCATCAATTTTCAGGATAGAGGTCACAAATTGTGGGGTACACAATTAAAACAAAACAAAAAAAGAATACGAAAGACAAAATTCAGTGCCATAAGGTTGTGGGAAAATATAACAACTTCACATTTTTGCAAAATCTCAATCCAAAATTGGTCGGTTTGCACATGAACATCAACAACAATTTAGCATTGAGAGACAAAGAGAGGTTTTCAAACTTTATATTAGTTAAGCTTGAAAACATACATGGTGAATGAGCCTCACACAATCTCGAGCTTAGTGCACTAAAATCGACGTCAACATACGTATAATCGCCTTGATTATAGGTCATCCACGTGGCGTTTTCAAACGCTCGTCCAGATTTAAAAAAAAAAAACTATCCTATCTTCAATCCAATCAATACGATGATGGATACCTCGTCTCCTACAGCACACAATACGAAATGCAACACTAAATCGAAACAATATTCTTCAACCACCACAATCACTATGATATAACTCAATTTGTCCCCCACTTCAACTTTCGTGTTGAGTCAAAACAAGTTCCCATTTCAAGTTATTACATCTTTTGTAACAACATGTGAGCTGCACAACCCTTCCCAAAACAACCAAAGCACGCACAAAAAGGCCTTCTTCCATAAATGGAAAGCGCGAAAATGAGTAGAGAAACCTCCCCCCTCGCAATATAAATAACCTCGACGACTCTCTTATAACCACCACAGAGTCGAGAGATGTCTCTTTCACGTGCGAAAAACGTGTTAACTCATCTTTGCAGAGCAAAACAGAGCAGCTTCTTCTCTAATGATGTTCTTCCATCATTAGGCGCTCAAATGAATCGAGCAACGAAGCTTCGTAAACACATAATCTCACCCTATGATCCATACTACAGGGCTTGGGAGACTTTCTTAGTTATTTTGGTCATCTATTCGGCTTGGATTTCCCCGTTTCAGTTCGCCTTTCTAACTTACAAGCAAGACACTCTCTTCGTAATCGACAACGTTGTCAACACCTTGTTTGCCATCGACATTGTTCTCACATTCTTCGTGGCTTATCTTGATACCCATTCTTACATTCTTTTTGATGATCCCAAAAGAATAGCCACAAGGTAGTAAATTATTAATAATCATCCCCCAACAATTTCTTCAAGATTCTTGAATCTAAACTCTGTCTCTTAATTAGGTATTTGTCATCATGGTTCATATTTGATCTCTGCTCAACTCTGCCATTTCAGTCTCTGAGTGTCGTCTTCACCGATCGTCACAACGGGGGATTAGGATTTAAGTTCTTGAGCATGCTTCGGTTATGGCGACTCAGAAGAGTAAGCTCCTTGTTTGCAAGGTAAAAAACCATTCTTGATTTTCAGCAAAAAGACAACGGTTTTTTCAATAATAAACCGTTGTTGTTTCTATGTTGTCGTTGTTATCATTACATGATTTTTAAACTGATTTTCTTTCTTCCATTTTTTGCAGGCTAGAAAAAGACATTCGATTCAACTATTTCTGGACTCGTTGTGCTAAACTGGTGTCTGTAAGTCTCTGTATCAGCAAATTAAGTTGCATAGTAAATAATTATAAACTTTGTGTATTTTTACTAATTATTTAATACTCCTTCGTCCCATACTTGAAGCTACATTTTACCATTTTGGGCGTTCCATACTTGAAGCTACATTACCTAAAATAGCAAAAACACTTTTAAACACTCTCCTTAAAACATCACAATATTACAACAAATGTCACTACTTTATTACACTAAAAAGTAACTTTATTACTATTTATAATGTTGAAAAGTCTTTACTACCCCCACTTTATCTTACACAATACTAATAAACAACTCATTTATTAAAATCCGTGCCAATTTGGTTTGTAGCTTCAAGTATGGAACGGAAGGAGTAACTTTTTAGGGGAATTTTAGTTATTTTTTTAAAGTAGGGTAAGCTTACATGTTGCAATGCTATTATTATAATTAACTCAAAAAAAAAAAACTTTATATATAACTTAATAAAAAAATGCAAGGATCAGAGCTATCGAGAAGGTTGTCCACAATAATTGGAGACTCGACTTAATAATGAGAGTTGGGAAAATCCCAGACCCCCTAAAAGACCGATAAGTCGTCATTAACTTCTCTACTAATAAGACGAAACACACAATCACTACTCTACTTCTCAATTTTCTCCTTGTGTCTAACAAGGGTAGAGACGTAATTTTCAGAAAAGATCCAGATTTCTCACCCCCCATATTGTGTAACTAAGCTTCTTGGCCACAACAATTCAATGATTTGTGGAAACTCCATAATTGTGAAAATAGAATCTGTCTCTATCATATCTTCAAAATTTTGTTGTCAAGTGTTAACAATTTTGGTACCAAAGAATTGATTTCACATGACAAAACGAAGAAGATAAAACACCTAGCTAGATAATGAAATATGGTCATATATAGACAATATTGATATTATTTCAAATATTATGAGAAAAATGGTCCAGACTTTTATTAAAGCATATTGAAAGCTAATTTGGTCATTTTTTTTTATTAATAGACTACAAGTTTCGAGAATACTAATTTCTGACTCCGTCACTGAATTCAGGTGACTTTGTTCGCTGTGCACTGCGCCGGTTGCTTCAACTATTTGATCGCGGATCACTATTCAGATCCGCGAAGAACATGGATCGGGGCTGCTTATCCTAATTTCAAAGAAATGAGGGTGTTGGATAAATATGTAGCTGCTCTGTATTGGTCTATAGTGACTTTAACAACGACGGGTTATGGCGATTTGCACGCGGAGAATTCGAGGGAGATGGTGTTCGACATTGTTTACATGCTGTTTAACCTTGGATTGACATCTTATCTCATAGGAAATATGACTAACCTTGTAGTTCATTGGAGCTCTTCCACTGCAAACTTTGTAAGTTGAGTACGATATTTTAGTGTAACTTGTTCGTCTCTAGTGCAATAAGTTCACGAACTGCAAAACCAGTATACAAAATTTTAACTTTGTGCACGTTAATGTTTGTATACTGTGTTTTTAGTTCGTGAACTTAGTGCACTGAAAACTAACTAGAGAGGGCTAAGAAGAGCACTTAAACACACTTATTTTTTTTTTTTTGTAAATAAGATCAACTTTATTGCTAAAAACTGTTTTTTTTTTTTTCCCAAGAATATAACTACCTAAAAACACCCACTAAAATTACAAATAAATCATTCTTTGGTGGTGCAGAGGGACAATGTAGCAGCTGCTTCAGAATTTGCAAAGAGAAACCAATTGCCCTCAGACATTAAAGATCAGATTTTGTCACACATATGTCTTAAATTCAAGACACAAGGATTGAAACAGCAAATGATGCTTCAGGAGTTGCCTAAACCCATTCGTTGCAGCATCTCACATTACCTCTTCTTTCCTATCCTCCAAAATGTTCGTCTTTTTCGCGGTGTTTCCCAAGATTTCCTTCTACAACTGGTACTTCTCATTAACATATTTCTTCGTCTTTAAAAAAAAAAATAGAAGTAAGCTGTGATACGTTCACTAGAAGGGAAAAAAAAATCATGGATTGTTAATTTTATTTTCCTGTTTTGTTTAAAGGTTGCAGAAATGGAAGTTAAGTATTACCCTCATAAAGAAGATGTGATTCTGCAAAATGATGTTTCAACAGATGCCTATATATTGGTCTCCGGATCAGTGGTAATAAGAACTATGACTTTAGCTTGTAAGTTAGTCTATTTTTGCATTTAGAGCACCCCAATTTTCCGAATTTAATTTCGTCGTAATTTATCAAGACGAAATTCAAATCGGGAGAGGGGTGGTTTGAAAGCAAAAATGGCAAACTTACCAAACCAATAAAAACATTTTGCCAAAATGTTTCATGATTTTTAACTTGTGTCTTAAAATATGGCAGGATTTTATTGCAAAGATTAATGGGCATGATCAAGTAAGTGATTTTACATAGTGTCACATAGATACATTTTTATTTAAATAGTATATGATGCCATTTTTTTCTTCTCTAAATATGCATACAGATCATGGGAAAGGCTACAACTGGGGAAATGTTTGGAGAAATTGGTGTTTTATGTGGAAAGCCTCAACCATTTGGTGTCCGAACGACAGGAATTTCGCAAATACTACACCTAAACAAGACGACGTTTCTCACCATTCTTCGATCAAATCCGGAGGACGAACGCTGTGTCATGAACAATCTCTTCCAGGTGAATTAGTAATCTGTTTTGTGTCATCAAATATCATATTTCCTATTCAACTTCGTGTTTCAGTACTTTTAATATATAATATCAATGAAATAGGTGATCTTGATTGGAATTAATCTGAACTACTTTATTTTGTGATGAAGATATTGAAAGAATGGAAAATTTTCGATGTGGAGGGCCTACACGATCCTAATCTTATCCTCGAAAATTCGAGTACTCAAGAGTCAAGATTCGTGCAAATGCACCAATCTGATGATGATGATCAAATAATATCTCTTCACGTTGCTGCTCAGCAAGACCACCTCGAAATGGTCAAGATTTTGCTTGCGAACGATAAAAAATCAGGGGAAGATCGTGCAAACGAAGGGTTGTACGATCTCATGGTGAGTTATGAAAACGACAAGGGCATAAATTCTTGCAACAATCGTCGTAGGATCAAGGATGAGCAAGTTGGCTCGAGCAGCCCTCGAAAAATAGAGAAGAGAGTCACCATTCACATGGATTTTCGCACGTTTGAAGCTTCCGAAAATCGGCCCCCCAAGCTAATAATTCTACCTGATTCACTAGAAGAGCTATTCAAAATAGCAGGTATATAGATTTAGGGAGTGTCAATAAAAAAAAAAAAGTAGTTTTTTTAGTCATGTAACTACGTTTTCAGTCCTGTTGACTTTCATGGATAGAAAATCAAAATAGTCTAGTAATTTTTAATTGTTCGATCTTTTAGTTCGATATCAGTTGTAGAAGGTGAAACATTTGATTGACACTGACGCGGCATAGTCAATTGAATAATCCACCTTCTACAACTGGTCATCGTACTAAAATTTCGAACAATTGAAAGTTATGTGTGTGTTTTCAATTCGTGAAAGCCAATCATTGTGTGTGTTATACTGCAGGTGAAAAATTCGGAGACGAGAGCGTTGCAAGAGTCGTGAATGCAGAGAATGCGCAAGTAGACGACCTAAGTGTTGTACGCGATGGCGATCACTTGTTTCTTCTACCAATTAAGTGTGTGTGAAGAAGATTTATTCTCTGCTTGAAGTCTGAAAAATGCAAAATGCATAATGGAGCAATGGTTTATTGATAAGTAATCAATGACAACTCTGGTAAATTATACTGGGGGCAGTAATTAATTGTCGTATATTAACACACATACACACTTATTTTTCTCGTAAAATTTGCTAAATTAACCTAATGTAGTAATGTAAATTTGAAATGTACTTAGAACAAAGTTCTTGTAACTCGATAAATTACATAAGTGGAACAAGTAAAAAAAGGAGTAGAAGGGAAAAAATGAGTCGCAAATGTCGTAGCCGGAAGAAACGTCGATGATAGCCGCCGAAAAGTTTAAAGTTATAAGAAACACAAAAAAAAAAATCAGAAAATGCAAAGGGAAACAAGGTTGCGAAAGTTCAAAAAGAAAATTATGCGTCATATTAATAGAGAGGGGGCGGGGTCAAATTGGAAATTACTAGAAATATGGGAAGTTATGTGTGAGAAACAAGCGCCCGTAAGCCCTGTGCATCGGCTCAAATTTGTGTGTGAAAGCACACACGCCATTATTATCTATAGCCGCCTGACGTCATCCTAAACCTTGAAAAGGTGCAAAATCACGAGAACCCGTTGCCAGAATCAAACATCACTTCTAGTTCGTCTCGGTGTCATTCGTCGGTTCGACCTTTGAGCATTCACTAGCTTAGGCTTTGAGCCAAATCTCAAAGCCCGGTATGGGCAATCATTATACCCAGATTTCATACATAAAGGCTAAGTCTTTAGTCTCATCCTAGTCGATCAACAACAATTTGAAGACTGTTCATCAATGCCACACAGACAACTTTATTCGCCCGCGTCAAAGATCAATCTCTAATTCGCTATCCTTTTTCGGTCAACTATCAACAATTTGAAAACTACACCGACAACTCTATTCGCCCAGTCAAAGACCAATCTCTAATTCGCTATCATGTTCTTCCAGATCAACAAGCTACATCCACGTGACAACCCCATAAACGAACAATGACCTCGGCCCAATTTAATTAAAAACAAGGCTCATAAAGTCCAAACATAATACTCCCTCCGTCCCGGAGGAACTTGCACCCTTTGACCGGCACACATTTTAAGAAATATGTAAGAAAAGGTGTAATGATCGATGTTTTGAGGGATAATTTTGTAAACTTTTATGAATAAATTAAAGTAAAAGGTAGATTGAGTGTGGAAAAGTAATGACATATGGATAAATATGAGTATATTTCAAGGGTGAGAGTTGTGAGTGTGCAAATTGGTATGGGACATCCATATATGAAAGTGTGCAAATTCCCGTGGGACAGAGGAGTATAATTTAAAATAATATATGTTAGAAATTAAAGGCCCACATACATAACACATGATTTTTTTTTATTATTTTTTTAACTTACAACCGAAACTATCATCCCAGTTTACTAATTGGGCTCGCCAAAAAAAACGGGTCAAATGAGATCCGTCTTCACAATGGTCTTTAGATACTCCATTTCCAGAGCACAATATAAAAAAAAAATAGCCATGCATGTATGATGTATTCAATCTTCAACAAGGTAGATAATAAATTAAAAAACAAAACAAAGATACTAAATGATTTTTTTTCATTTTAAACTATGCTGGAGTGGGAGATTTCAAGAAAATCACATAAAAAAATTGGCCCTTCTATTAATTTGTTGATGAAAGTTCTCCCTCTTTTAATATTTTAGTATTTGGTGTGTTATCATCGACATTCAAAAAATAAATTAATATTATCGCTTGTTCATTAAAATGTAAGAGTCAATCCCACAAAAAGTAGCAAATTGAGTCAAACAATTCTTGTTATTTAAAAGCGAGAAGGTCATGCCGTCGTGTTCATCGTTTTCATTGCTTTCATCGCGACACATTTACTTACTATTTTGTAAAAACTTGTTTCCTTCTATTTCTATATTTGAGTTTTTGGTTATAATATGAATATACGACTATTATGGAAAATTAAAATTAGAGAGTACGTGTAATATTTAATTATTTATGTGAGTGAGTTGTTTATTTGATTAAAAAAATTGGCTTGATTTAGTAATAAGTACTTAAGGTTAGATTTAAGAATGTAAATTAGAAAAGAAAAAAATGAGAAATTGCAGTGAAACAATAGTTTAAAAAAAGAGTTTATTGCTGCTTAGGTGCAATTTCCACCATCCAACTCTATGTAGGTGCTACTTTTTTGAAAAGTTTATTTTAGGTGCAAAAATAATGTGAAAGACCCAAATTACCCTTACTTAAATTTTCTCTCTCCTTACACATTCCCACCCTCCTTACACAATTGCAGACTAAATTTTCTCTCTCCTTACACATTCCCTCTTCTCCTAAATCCCCTTCAAAGAATCTGATTAGATTTTGATTTATCATCAAGTTAGGCATCTGTAACGGAGCACCGCCACGAGGAAGTCGAAGCGGCCCGCCCTAGCCTAGCACCGGTGAAGACCCCCACCATGGCCGCCGCCCTTGAACCTCCATGGCCGCCGCCCATCTCCGCCCTTGAAGACGAAGCTCCCCTGTTGCCGCCATTGTGGAAGAGCTTGCAGGAGCCATCGCCGACGAGCCTCCCCCATCGATTTTCCCTTCGTCGTGGTGGCTCCTTGAAGGAGACGAAGTCGCCGCCATTTTGCCGGAGACTGGAAGAAGACGAAGGCACCCGTCGCGATCTCCTTGAAGAAGATGGTGCCCTTCGCCATGGCCGACGAACCTCCATCGCCGCTGCCGGAATTTTCTTAGCAAGGATCAGATTTGTAACAGATCTTGGAATTTTGTTTCGCCGACGAGCCTCCCAGCAAAAGGTAGCATCATTTTGGTTTTTATTTCGTCGAAATTCTTTGGGGGCGAAACAATGATTCGTTTGAATCTTTGACTTTTGTTTATAAATTTTTTGATTTTGTTCTGCAACAATTTTTTTTATTGTTTTATTTGATTCGTGGTGAAGACGAAGGGTCGGTTCGTGGTGGCTCCTTGAAGGAGACGAAGTCGGCGCCCTTTGCCGGAGACTGGAAGAAGACGAAGGCACCTTCGCGATCTCCTTGAAGAAGATGGTGCCCTTCGCCATGGCCGACGAACCTCCATCGCCGTTGCCGGAATTTTCTTAGGCGGCGGCTAGGGTTTCCCACCCCCACTTGGGACTGCTAGTGGGCTAGGGTTTTCCACCCCTAATGCGCACCCACTCTTGTAATCAATACACCCCTTGAAACACTTGAATTGCTTTTTTTGTATAGTCTTTTGAAGGTTAAGAAGGTGCAGATTTTTGTGATGGTGGTATTGAGTTTTAAATTTTTTGTGCTGAAGAAGATATAGGCTTTGAGTTTTAATATTTTTGTGTTGAGGAAGATGAAGATCTTCGTCCTGCAAAGTTTTTGTAATGGAGATTTTGAGTTTTAATTTTTTTTGTGTCGAAGAAGATAAAGATCTTGTCCTGCTGGTCTGTTTTTTTTTTTTACAAAAAAGAATTTTTGTGTTGTTGTGAAGTTTTGTTGTGTTGATGCAAAAAGCTCGTTCGATGATTCAAATTTATTTTTCGCTGATGCAAATTTATTTTTTGGGTAAAATTTTTGATCGTTGATGCAAATTATTTTCTCATAGATGCAAATTTTATTTTCGTATTTTTTGTGATTTTTTAGGTTTTATATTAATTTTTGTATTTTTGTGAATTTAGGGACTTGTCAAATTTATTTTTGGGTTTTATATTAATTTTCTCATTGATGCAAAAAAATTTTTTGTATTTTTTGTGATTTTGTTAGTTTTATATTAATTTCTGTATTTTTCTGCATTTAGGGACTTGACCACTACCAAATAAAATGTATACGTCAAGGAAGAAAATATTTGCAACAAGGAAGAAAATATTTGCATTTGACAGAAGAAATAATTTGAATCAAAGGAGAAAATATTTGCACCAACAACAGTTCCAGTAAAAAAACGTCTTCTTCAAAATTATTACACAATCAGAACCAAAAACCATCCATTTTCGAGTCCCATGAAAAAAGAAAAATACAAAAATCTAGAAACTAGAGCACAAACCGGACAAATCAGTAAAATCGAAAAAAAAAGATGAACAATCTTCTTCATCGTCTTTTAAGAATTTTCCTTCAATATTTCATCCCTTATCTTTTTTCAACTTAACAAAAATGGAGTCTTACAACACAGTTTCAAAATTCAAAAAAATGTATTACCAAGAACTCATTCTTCACCACCACCACGACGATTCTTCAAACATTAGAAAGTGTATGTGCACATTAGGGGTTAGAAAAAGTGGATGTTTTGATTGAAAAAGTGGGTGCACATTAGGGGTGGGAAACCTAGCCCAGGCTCAATTGCCAAAACCCTAACCCTAACCCTAGCCCTCCACCACCACCCCACGTTGGCTGCCGCCGCGTGCCCACACCACGAATGTCGTCGTCGACCGGCTCCCACCTTAGTCCTCCGTCGCCGACCGGCCGGCCCCCACCTTCGTCCTCCGTCGCCGACCGGCCCCCACCACGAACTTTCTTCGCCTTCGCCACGCACAGATCAAGGCTCCCTTCATCTTCGTCTTCGTCGGAGTGCTGCAGATCGGCGGCCATGGCGTCTTCGTCGGAATTATTTAGATTCGAACATCCTTTGTGGTAACCAAACAACGTTGAAAATCACAGAAGAAAAAGGAGACAACGCGTCGAAAGTAACAGATCTGAAAAAACGAGAACAGGTATGTAACAAAATTGAATCGACGTCGGAGGAAAAATCGAGAACAGATCACAACAACTAAAAAACGAGAACAAAACGACACACACTCATTTCGTCTTACAGGTGGGCGGCGGTGTTCGACGGTGGTACAGGTGAACGGCTTGAGCGGCGGCGGCAAAGGTGGGGGGCGGCCATGGAGTTTAAGGCCGACGGCCATGGTGGGGGCGTCGACGGTGAACAGCTTGGCCATGGCGATGGTGGTGGGCCGTCTACACCGGAGAGTTGGAGGCGGCCGGCGTTCGAAAAGGGAGGGGAGAAGGTAATGTTTTCTTTTTTTTTGGGAGACGATGAGTTGTGGAGAGAGAGGGAGTGGGAAGAAGATATTAGATGACATCTTTCTTACTTTCCTCCTCTATAAGGGCAAGAATGTAATCTTGACTCCCAAATATCACCTATAAGAGATTTTTTTATTTTGTAGCACTTAATGGGTTTTTCAAGGTCTAAAAGACACTAGAATGGAAATGCCCCTTAAAAAAATCACACTGCCACACCCGCTTAACGATTTTCAACTTCACCACTCTTAAATACTCCCTCCGTTCCATACTTGAAGCTACATTTTACCATTTTGGGCGTCCCATACTTGAAGCTACATTACCTAAAATAGCAAAAACACTTTTAAACACTCTCCTTAAAACATCACAATATTACAACAAATGCCACTACTTTATTACACTAAAAAGTAACTTTATTACTATTTATAAAGTTGAAAAGTCTTTACTACCCCCACTTTATCTTAAACAATACTAATAAACAACTCATTTATTAAAACCCGTGTCAATTTGGTTTGTAGCTTCAAGTATGGGACGGAGGGAGTATGATACAATGAAAACTTCAATTATGGAATTTCCCCCACATCTTCAAAAAATACCCTTCACATTTACTAGAGTTTTTTTCATTTCCAAACAAATCATAGTTATCCCACTTGAGTTTAGGCCCCACATTGGCCCCACCTTGCTTAAGATTGTGCCTATACTCAACTGCAACTTGTTCAAAAACTTCAACCTCAAACATGTTAAGCTTTAAATTATGATTAATTTTGTCCCTCACAAATGCAAAAGGAAGTTGATCCCTTGGGTTGAATGCTTCCAATTCATTGAATAAAAGACAGGAGAAGAGATTTGTGGATGCACTATGTTTCCTCAAGATTAGAGCACTATCTGGTACATCTGTAGTAAAACAATATTAGATTACGTTATAATTGTTGTGAGTTAAAAATAAAGTGACGGTTTCTAAAAAAGAAATGAACACATTTTTTGTGGCCACACAAATAAAGAAAGTTAATATAGTTTTTGTGGACAAAGAGAGTAAATAGGAGGGTGTATTATTTACGACCAAAATTAAAAAGATTTTGTTTTTGAATATTCTCAAGGCTTTTCAAGAAGAGTTTATAAAAGAAGATTCTAAAAGAAAGAGTTTATAAAAGAGGATTTATTAAAAGAAGATTCTAAAAGAAGAAAAACAAATTCTTGAGTAATATGGCCCAGGAATGAAAACTTTTCTTCGTACATACTCTAATATGCATATTTGAAAAAAATGATTGGTCGGTTTCACGGCTTGAGAAATTCACTATTTAGATGAGGTGTTCCATTTTAAATATTCGTGAGTTATAGCATATTTTAGCTTTGGGGTAACATAAATATTATTCTAGGTAAAAAATATGCTCATACAAAGGCCAAAATATGCTATTAAGACCAAAAAAATTAGAAGTGACAGATATTTTGTAATATTTTTTTTAGTCTTGAAAGTGACATATAGTAGTATTTTGTAACTCTTTTTTGTTTTAAAAGTGACAGATAAAATAAAAGGAATGTAGTATATTTTATGTAAATTTATTATGTATATATTAATAAACTCACTCGTCCCAAAACAAGATTCTCATCTTTTTATTTTGCACGATCTAATACAAGTTTTCCATATACTTTTAAGAAATTTGTTGACTTTCACCTTTCAATTTATTTACATCAATTGTAATTCTATTATAAATTAAAATATTCAAATAATAATCAAATCACTTGTACTATATAAACCATTTTTCTATTAATTAATTTCAATCACATTATTTGTATTACATCACATTTATATTAATACTCCTTAAACTGGTGAAATCTTCACATGAAAAACTTGTTTTGGGACTGATAGAATACTTAAATTATACTCCCTCCGTATATCTATAAGTTTTTCATTAGTTTTGGATACATATATTAAAAAAAGTGATTAATTAAACCTGAAACATTATGAGTTTAAACTTACATTATAAGCAAGTGTGTTCTTTTTTCTTTACTATTGGAGTAGCAATTATTGACATAATTAGGTAACTACTGTTCATGCATAATCTTGTCATAGTACCTAGACACAACTCAAAAAGGTGGTTCTAAACAGATACAAAATTAGTAATCGTTTTTTTAAATCGGATATAAAACGGGTAGTAAACATTAGAGACATAAACAAACAGTGTCAACTCTGTCTCTAATTAAAAATGTTAGACACGAGAAAAATAGACACGAATAGAAAATCGTTTAAAAAATCTTCTTTAACTGTTTTAGAGACCGTAAAAATGATCTCTAATTTTTTATTTTTATTTTTGTGTAATGAGCAAAGGTCGTGATTTATATGGTAATTAAGCATATAAACTAGTAAAATTTACCAGTGGGATAAGGCTTGTTTGGATTCCAAGGCTCCAAGCCATGCTCACAATATGTCTCCATTTGCACCTTCAATCCATTAACATCCCACCATTTCTTCCATCTAGCTGTTGCCATTGCCTCCTCCATCGTATGCACGAAATACGGGTGTTTCGACAGAGCCATATCGACGTTTTCCTTCACAACGAGAGAGTCGATCAAGAGAAGTGGATCGATCACTAGCTGCAGCTTCGCGTCCACCCAAATGCTGTATTTCGCATTGGGAAAAAGGCGATGAACGAGGTGTTTAGGTATCACTCCGTTCATCGCAGCATTTTCGTACAAACTCTCACTCGAAACCTTAACAATTCTCCATGCACCAATCTTGGTTTCATCTAATTCTTTTGAAATCAGATTGTGGGAGTGAAGTGATTTGAGTGTTGCATCATCTATGAACATGAAGAAAGATACATGATCCAATGTTGTTGATCCTAAGCCCTTTGGTTGTCGGATTTTATCGTGGTCGTTGAAGATGGCTGAAACTACTACCAATCCATCACATTTTTTCATAGAAACCTCATCTGAAAATTCAAGATAAAAGAAAACATTGATTTTCTTAAATGAACTGTGTTCCTTACAAGAAAATTCCCGTCATTATTCTAAATTTCTTACCATTATAAATTTTAGCTAGAAAAACTAAAATTACAGGATTTCTACCATCGAAGACAATAACAGAATTTTAGCTAAAGAAGCTATAACGACAGAATTACTATGATAGGACACTATAGAAAATTTGGCAATGACATGATTTTAGATCGAGAAACTATAACGACAAAATTTCTATTATTACATATTAATTTTTTTGTAGTGTTTCATGATAAGAAATCGAAGCAATATTTTAACTAGAGAATGCTATAATGACAAAATTTATGTCATTACTGGTCAATTTTCTTATCGTGTTTCACGATGAAATAAGAAATCTAACCGGAATAACTGATAGGAAATGGTTGCATGAAACCACATGGAATTTCCATTTCTTTTTCAGTATGATCAAAATAAGACATTCTCTTCTGAAAACTGAAATTTCCACCAAAATTTTGAGCATTCCCCTGCATATACCTCAGAGGCCCTACCGATGTCGAATTCTTCATAATTTTTTGCATATTCTTCAAAACCATGGAATAATCTGATAAATCATGAAAACCTCATTTCGTAAAAACCCAAAATTTAATCAAGAATGATTTTTTATGTAATAATAATAATAATAATAATAATATATACCTGAGAAAAAAAGAGGGGAATTGCAGGAGGAACGAGTAGTAGGGATGGCGTACTTGTGGTGTCCGTACGATGAAGGGTAAGAGAAGAGATCGTCGGAGATTGATCGGGAAATGCATTTGGTGGAGGAGAGAGAGAAAATGACGGCGGAGAGAAGGTAGATGAGAGAGAAACAGAGGAGTGTTGTCTTCTCCATTCATTCACCCATTTTTGCCATTTCATTTGGATTTATTATTTAATACTTTTCAACTTCATTATGGAATTAATTAATTATTGCTTAATGAAAGGGAGAAACAGAACAGTGTTCTGGTGGAAAGGTCCCCTGGATCCTTTATATTTTAGGATTTCGAGTTTTCGGTTCGGTCCATGTTAAAATCGGAATTTCCCGATTCCGATCGAAAATTCAAATTTTAGTTTTATTTTTTTATAAAATTTTCTTAAGGTATATTTTATATTTTTTTAATAATGCACTCTAAATAAAATTAAGGTTGTTAAATTTTCGAAAATATTTCTTCCATTAAGACTCTGAAAATAATAAAAAAACAATATGTTTAGAACCAAATAATTAGTAAGGATGTGAGGTAAAAATATTGAGATTTATTACACTTTTTTTCAAATATATAATTTAATAAAAATATTCAATTTTCTTTTAGTGTCAAAAGAACATTAATAATATTGTAAATAAAATTCATATTGGGGGATTGATCTCCAATGAAGAACCCGACACTATAATTTTCATACACAAATTCATTATTCTTATTTTCGTTTCCATAAACTTTAAAAATAAAAAAATAAATAAAAAAACTGATCTGAAAACGGTCCAAACTCATACCGGTACGATCTGAATTGGATTAATTTCGATCCGATCCACCCCTTAAGGTAGAATCCGCTCTGGTTTCAGACCTGTGCGAATAAGGTTTACATATTTAGGTCTCATACCCTCTCTGTTGCAAAAAGTTACTATAATTTTAGTTTTAAATCTTATTTTAAAATTTTTGTCGTTTTTATCTATGTTTACTCCATTTTTTTCGTTTTTATCTATGTTTACTCCATTTCTTTCAATCATATGTAAATTTCTATAATTTATGATTTGATTTATTTTTTCATCTCTCTTTCTTGATAACTAACGCATGTTAACTTCATTTTATTTTTTATTTTTTCTCATTTTTCTCTACATTTTTAATGATAATGGAGCATGAATTTGTAAAAAAAAAAAAAAATTATTTTATACAAAACAACAAAAATAACATTTTTAAAAAAAGGCTCTACATTTTTAATGATAATGGAGCATGAATTTGTAAAAAAAAAAAAAAAATTATTTTATACAAAACAACAAAAATAACATTTTTAAAAAAAGGAAAGAATATATCACAATTGGTCTATAAATACACTTATGAGAAGGCCTAACTCTACACTTAAAATCAAGGTGTTAAGTGAGAGGATTGTCCAGGCTTATAAGCCCACCCAAGACCATCTCTCTATCCGATGTGAGATACCTTAATAAGTAAATACGGAGTACTTTTTAACTTTATAAGTAGGTGATAAAATTATTTTTTAATGTAATAAAATAATAACATTTAAAGTAATATTGTGATATTTTGAGAAGATAATTAAAATATTTTTTTACTATTCATTATACTTTTGACAAACATTTTACTTATTATTTTATTTTATCACATCATCTACTATATGTATTAATATATTATCATAATTTTTAATTTGTACGCTAAAAATCTACCGAGGGAGTAATAAGTAAAAGTATAGTATTATAAATTTGTGACCATCAACTAACACATTTGTCCAGTTGCATATAAAGTTATGCAATAATTAATAATTTGTCTTATAACATCAAACTTGGTGAAACGTTTGGACTGATTTAGTATCGTTTTCACACACTCCAAACTAGTCCATGGCAAAATTTAACATTTATAACTTTGAATTTGTCCCTCGTGAATTCGTTGTTGGAATTTTGGGGTGAGTGTAGGACATATATTTCGATGAATACAAGAATTCACAAATCACAAATTGATGGATGCTTATTTTTCTAACGGTACTACTTTAAATTAAAATGTATGAGTGAGTAAGCTATTAAAGTAAGGAAAACACTGACAAAGTGGGATAGCTCAAGTGGTTAGAGCACCACTACCTAGGCCTTAGGTCCTGGGTTCGAGTCATGGGGAGGGGGATGGGTATTTAACTTGTAATAAAAAAAAAAAGTAAGGAAAACACTTATATGAAATATTAGTATATTTAAGGAAGGGACAAAAAATTCGTGGATCTGTAGCGGATCTGACCGGTCAAATGGATCTTTTCAAAAAAATCGCAAAAAAAGTTACGCAAAAGGATAACAGAAAAGCGGGGTTCAGATCAGTGTTACTCGCGGGGTTCAGATCAGTGTTACTCTAAAGATAATTATATGTTAGTGTAAGGACAAATATGTGTTATTGTAAGTGCAAATAACACATAAATTGACATTTC
This sequence comes from Galeopsis tetrahit, assembly GCA_963675135.1. Lineage (NCBI taxonomy): Eukaryota > Viridiplantae > Streptophyta > Magnoliopsida > Lamiales > Lamiaceae > Galeopsis > Galeopsis tetrahit. The sequence continues at coordinate 32,176,892 of OY776130.1, read as the reverse complement.
ACATGAAATATCAATACAATTAATTTAAGGAAGGATAAAAAACTCGAGATTTTTTGTAATTCATACCAAATTTATACCAAATCAAACATATTTAAAAAAAAAAAAAAAAAAAATCACCCAAAAGACAAATAGAAAAACTTGTTTTTAATATGTGTTACTTTAAATACAATTATATGTTATTGTACGGACAAATATGTGTTACTGTAATGACAAGTAACACACAATTGGCTTTTGAGTAAAACATATTTGTTCTTAAAGTATGTATTGATTGAAAATTGTGTTACTATATAAATACAAGTGTATTACTTTATAAAGAAAAATGTGTTACTGTATAAATAAAACGTCATTGTTGAAAGAGAATGACATACCCACATTAAAAAGACGAAAGAACAATAATTAAAAACATGAAAAATTTAAGCATGTTGAATAGTTTATCGATCTCTACAATTACAAAAACATAACTATTAACAATTAATTTGAATAAATATGTGTTACTATTATTATTGATTTTTTCTCATTAATTCATTCAAAAAATAAAAACAATGATTTATCCGCCTTATTTCGTGATTAGCAGATCGGAAATCTAAACCGTAGAATTGATAGCGTACAATTTTTTTTTTTTTTTTTATGGAAGTCTGCAGATTTCGCGCAGAAGAGAAAAGAGAAGAAAGGCAGCGCTGAAGAAAAAAAAGAGACCTAATATCAGATAAGAATAGAAGAATATGTCAAATTTCACAATAGTGTTATTGTGAAATATTGTATATAAGTTTTTGGCTTAAAGGAATACAATTATTTTTATTATTTTAAACTAAAAATAACTTTTACTTCATATAATTTAAAAAAATGTAAGAATCGTTATCAAGACCGTTGTTAATAATGAGAATTTGGAAAAGACACATACGTTATAGCAAAACGACGAGCTAAATTATTGACTTTCTTGCGAACAAAAGAAAACATGTAATCACTAAGATGTCCTAATATTGCAACAAAATATATACTCCACTTTGCAAGACAAAACGAAGGAAAAAAAAAAGCTCTCAACTCAGAAGATAGATCAAGGACTCTCAACCCATGAGAGAAAATCAGAGGATTTCAACTCAAGGGATAAGAAGAAACATCCCATATGCACAATATTGTAAAGTGATGTGGCTATGATTGGAGCATCCCCGATTTAGATGGATTAGCCTCAAACTCACGTTAGGTAGAGATGGGTTGTGAAGCGTCACCGAAAGAGAGAGGTAGATCATCGTTAAACGACCAGAAAGATAGAACATTCGATTATAGTTAGAAGAAAAGTAGATCTAAAACTGAAGGATTAATATTGGGAGGGGAAATTTTTTATTTTAGTCCTATAAGTTTGTGATATTTTAAAATAAATTATTTAAGTTTCAACTTTACAAAATACGTCCTTTATCTTTCAATTTTAATCTTTTTTTACATCAATTTTAATTCTTCAGGTTTTGAAGGAATTAAAATTGACAAACTTGGTGTTACATACTCCCTCCGTCCGCTTATAAGCTTTCCATTTTACCATTTTGGTCCGTCCGCCTATAAGTTTCTCATACCTTTTTTGGTAAATACTTTTTCTTACACTTCACTTTATATCTTATTTTTTCTCTCTATCTCTCTCCTCTCTCAATCACATCACTTGTACTATTCTTAATCTATGTGCCAAAAAGTAACGTAACACTTATAGACGGACGGAGGGAGTATATTAAAAAATGTCACATCATCATGCCACATCACTATCTCTCCTCTCCTCTATATATATTAAAAAAAATAGAACTAATACCGAGAAAATTGTCGTTTTGGTCCCACCAATCACGCACCCTCATTTTTTTGGTCCCATGACTTTCACATTTAGTCCCAATAGGTTAAATTTTATCACATTTGATCCCACCGTTAGTCAGCTATTAGCGTTTTTTGTCCCGTTCATATTTCTTCCATTTTGGAGAGCGAAAATTGTCGCCAACATTGGATACTAACACAATTGGAGGGAAAATTGGTGCAAAAAATGAGGGAATTTTTTTTTACATCTATATATACACTCTCCAACCTCGTTATTGTGCTTCATTTACACCCAAACCACACAAAAACAAAAAACCCAATAAATCATGTCCACATCCAAAACGAAAAATGTGGAATGCCATTGTGGAAAATGATGTCATTAAAAAATGTCTTTCATAAACCCACACACAACTTTGTCTACACAAAAGCTCACTCTTCTCTTTCTTTTTCTGCTCGAATTTCTTCTCTCCCATCCTCCAATATTCAAACTTCTCTGCTCTTTCTTTCATCTGTTTCACCAAATGAGCGAGTTGAATTAAAACACTTGTACTTGCCATTAAAAAAAACCCCACATTGGACTCCATATCAAAGCATATGCGAAAATTACATTTAAAAATTATTAACACAACACACACCATGTTGTATAACTCAAAACAAAAATTAATTAATAAGTGGAGTACTATTATATGATATTTGAATCTCTCACACTGAAATAGGTAATAGAATCAGAAGAATTTGCTAATCTTCCAGAAACATATGTTCCAAAATTGTTCACAAGAAACTCCCAACATAACCACCAAATATGCCCCAATGACAAAGTGGGATAGCTCAAGTGGTTAGAGCACCACTACCTAGGCCTTAGGTCCTGGGTTCGAGTCATGGGGAGGGGAAATGGGATGGGTATTTAACTTGTAATAAAAAAAAAAACCAAATATTGCCCCAATTACACATATGCTTCATTCCTTCTTACATCTACATTTTAACATTCCAGATAATTCAAGCATTAAAATCATCAAAGTTGGACAATACAGAGTGAGTTTTAAACCAGAGATGGAAAATCAGCATTGCTCCTAGTTTTAAGAAAGAACAAAACAGGATCAAAAGAAGTTGGACCTTCACAGTTGAGTTGACGCACGCTTTAACTTTTTACTCTTAATCCTACACTCATTCAACGACCCTCTATTGCTGCAATTTCTTCATTACGGTTTTCACACATGAAATTTAAAAAATACTCTCACAATCACACAACGCTAAATTGAAATTGAAATTATAGCGCGAATTTAAAACCTAATTAATTACCTCCAGAAGTCTTCCACGGAAGAGAAGGTATAAACAGGGCGAATGGAGCTTCCCCACGCGGCATGTCTGGATTTCGCTAAAGGATTATTGAAATAGAATGTCCAGGCGTTCTCCATAATATTTTATACACACCCCATATATAAGGGTTACTTACTTATGTTATATACATTTGTTTTTGTATTTAAAATTATGGGGGGTGTATATAGTATTTTTGAGTGTTATTAGCTCTATTCTTTTAATATATATATATATATATAGGAGATATAGTGACCTGGCACCAAGTTTGTTAATTTTAATTCCTTCAAAACATAAAAAAAGGATTAAAATTGCAAGGTGTATTTTGTAAAATTAAAACTTAAAAGATTTATTTTGGTATATCTCAAACTTATAGAATTAAAATAAAAAAAATTTCTATTGACTTTCTTAAGTTGACTTGAGTTTGGAACACTTCAAGTCAGAAAATTCAATGACAAAGTGGGATAACTCAAGTGGTTAGAGCACCACTATCTAGGGGAATAGGTCCTGGGTTCGAGTCATGGGGAGGGAAAAAGGGATGGGTATTTAACTTGTAATAAAAAAAAAAAGTCAGAAAATTCAATGAAAAGTAATTAAAATGTCTACATATTGTTAAAATAAATAATCAAAAATATAAAATGAAGAGTATATTTTGCCTGGGAAATTTTCTTTTTTACACTCTTATCTATATGTGTTTTTAACGAGCCCTACAAGAAAATTGATATGTAGTGAAGTATCTTCTCACATTTGTTTCCTACGTCTAAGCTGTTAGAAGTAAATTAAGGGCATGTTGATTAAAATATTACCCAACCCCTAATCTATTTGTAATTTATAAATTTAATTTTGATGGCCAAAACAAGATCAGTAGAGTATAGGTTAGATCAGTAATTTATAATTTAGAACTAAGTTATCTAAGTTGTTCTATAAAGTTTAGAAGTATTGAATTTGTCTAAGTTTGAGGAATCATCTGTTTGTATGCATTCAAGATTTAGAAGACAATTCAAATCTAAAGGTTATTATATTTTTATATCTAATTTCAACGGAATTTCTAACACGATAGACCGACCGTTGGAATAATTCTCATAATTTAGTGATAAAAAAAAAACTTCTCACTATAAGATTTATTTAAAACATCATTAAATTATTTAAAAAATTAAATAAAAACTAAATAAATCTAAAAAATATAAAATTATTTAATAAATTATAAAAAATAATATATTAATTAAAATACAAAAAATATAAAAAATTAGAAAATATAAAAATATATACTAAAATCAGAAAACTATTACTCCATTATATTGATAAAATTTTCTAAATTTTTAAATTAGAATTTAATAAATTATAGTAATTTATATTATAATTAGATTTATGTAAAATATTATTAAATTCCAAAGATTTAGATAGAGGCGAGATTTTCAAAATTTTGTTTAGGAAAATTTCAAGATATGATTATTCATTTTTCTAGAAAGATTTACTCTTACTCCTACCTTTTTTTCATATATTTAAATGACTCTCAAACCCTCCAACTCCAATTGCGCCGCCTCTATGTGTTTATTTTAATTCTTCTCTTTTTTTCATATATTCAAGTTATTTTCAAATCCTTTTACTCTAAGTTTAGTTCGATTCTTCGGGAGATACCTAATTCCTCATCGGACGGTAAGGTGAGTTTTCTTCTCTTTTTTTTTTTAGTTTTCTTCGCTGCAGATGTTATTAATTAATTATTACTTATTTTTCGTTTTTGGGAAAACTGCAATACATATATTTCTATGTGTGTGAGTACTGTATATATATCTATGATTGAGAGTGTAAGCGTGTATTGTGTGCGGTGTATGTATATCTCTGTATTTGTGTAGAACCGTGTATTACACGGAATTTTAAATATATTTTTAAATATTTAATAATAAATTTTTATTTATTTACTTAATTCAATTTTTTATATTTTTATTTTGTACGATAAATTATTATAATTATATTTAAATAAAATTAACATTTTTTTCAATTATATTTATTATAACGTTGTATTATAATATAAAAGTTTAACTAATATAATATTTTAGGTTTATAAAATAATTACACTTATGTTAGTTAATTTTATAAAGCAAATTTCAAAGAAAATTTGTGAGAATCAAACGAAATGAGACATTGACATTTAATAAAGTGTTAATTCTAAATAAATACACCACCTTTAGTCTCAATATCAATTTAATCACGACCTTTACGATTTTTTTTTTAAAACCCCACCCTTTCATCGTGTTGCAATTAGATACACATTTTTTTTCTTCGGTCAACAATTGATGATGTAGCTTGCCGGAGCTCGCCACGTCATATTACACATATTTTTTTTATTTTCTCCATAAAGATTACACTTTATAAAAATATAAAATTTTATAAAAATAAAATTGCACACCTGTCCTCCGCGTCTCAAACTAAATCAAGTTTTCTTCTACCATTCTCAAACTAAATCAAGTTATTCTCTTCTAACCATAAAAATTAAATAAAATTAAACTCTCGGCATCTTCGTCGTCTTCTTTGCTTCTCAAACTCAATAACAGAGTTCTGGTTATGTGCGTCTCTCTCACTTCTCAAACTCAATCAATCACGTAGTCCTCGAACTAGTTGAACAAAATAATAAAAAACTTCCACCGAAAAAAATTATAGTTCTCGAACTAGTTGAACAAAACAACAAAATTATTAAATAATTTAAGAATTCCCGAAAAAATAAACAACAAAATCACCAATGGTCATGATTAGATGCGTGAATAACTTGATTTAGTTGAGAATGGTAGAAGAAAACTTGATGAAAAAAAATGTGTATCTAATTGCAATACGATAAAAGGTCGTGATTAAATTGATATTGAGATGAAAGGTGGTGTATTTATTTAGAATTAACCCTTTAATAAATATGAAAACAACTTTTAAAAAAATTATAAAATTTCGAAATCAAACAATTTAAGTAATATTAAAATAGCTCTTAATAATTTGTAAGTCAACCTTCAATATCAACCACAACACCTTACATTTAATAAATATGAAAAAATGACTTTAAAAAAAATTATAAAATTTCGGAAACAAATAATTTAAGTAATATTAAAATAACTCTTAATAATAAATTGTAAGTCAACCTTCAATATCAACCATAACACCTTAAATAAATATTTTAGTTAATTGCAAATTAAATCATAACCTTTTTCCTCATTTGCAATCTAATCTAAACTTTAAGTTAATTGCAAATAAATCACAAACTTTAAATATAGTTGCAATTTAGTCTTTTTGACAATTTTAATTGTGTTCGAATCTAACATAATTTAGACTTCTTAATGACATAACAACACCTTAATAAAACAATATTGTTTTTCAATCAAACCAAATATCAAAAGGTATGATTTAGGGACAAAGTAAACTTTTAAGAAGTCTAATTTGCAATTCTTTTAAGGTTTAGATTAGATTGCAAATGAGCAAAAAGGTCGTGATTTAATTTGCAATTAACTCTTTTTAAAATTAACAACTTCATTAAATTATGACACATAAGCCAAATCAACCACAAAATGACATATAAGCCAAATTAACCACAAAATGACACATCATCAATTTAAACTCCCTATTAGTATATAAGGGGATTCTATATTATAGAAGTAGTGTATTATGTATATATAACAAATTTATTAATCCTGTAAAATAATATAATTATATAATAAGTTTTACATATATATTTTCGAGCTCTATTTTTTAAATACATTAAACTTATAATAAATTTAAAATAATTGCAGAAAAAATTACTTGAGATATAAGATAAAAGTAATTATAAAATAAAATTTAATAACTAATTAAATAAAGAATTGTACACACCAATAAAAATACATTTTAGATTGTATTTGACTCAAAAGTACATTAAATAGTTCAAAAATAAATTAAACTAAAGAATAAAATGAATACTACAATAAAGTTAAGTAAATAAAATAAAAGTTAATTTAATTAGTCAATATTAAAATAATAAAAAATTCAACATTTCATATCAACCACTAATTAACACCTTAAATAAAATAAATAATTAATTAGGAAAAAAATTCAATAGTTAATAAGAATATAATATTTTGAAAGAGTTTATGAATCATATCTTACTCAACCAATAATTTAATTACACATCATATTTTTTAAAATTAACAACTTCATTAAATTATGACAAATAAGACAAATCAACCACAAAATGACACATAAGTCAAATTAACCACAAAATGACACATCATCAATTTAAATTCCCTATTAGTATATAAGGGGATGTATTCTATGGGTGTGTGTATATATAGTATATAGAGTAAGACGTGTATGAATTATGATGCGTGTGATTGTATATACATACACATATATGTGTGACTATATATATAGGGATTATATTTTTTTTAGTCAATTAAGTTATCACAATTTTGAATTTAATCCATCAGGTTACCACTTTTTGAATTTAGTCCATTAAGTTTCGATATATTTTGATTTTGATCCAGTTACCTGCTACAACATGTTTCACGGATCATTTTCTAAAACACACCCCATAAAATGATATACACACCCAAATGTTAAACACACCACACTAAAATTTAAAAATTATTTTTATTACTATATACACCCCCAACTATTTCGTATTTAATAAATTGCCAAAAATAATTAAATTTAAAAAAATAAGAATTCAAATCAATATGAAAAATATAAATAAAACCTATAAAAAATCGTCCAAATCTTCAAAATTTAAACAAAGCTAAAAAAAAATTAATTGATTTAAATAGTTTTGAAAATTTAGTTGATTTTTAACTATTTTTAAATTTTATTTAGCCTTATTTTTTATGTTTTTTATACAAGTTAGAACGCAAATAAAACATTAATAAAGAAATGGAGTTTTAATTTTTTTTTTAAATATTTCTTTTATATTACATAAACCTACTAACACCCCATAAATTTTATATACACTCCAAACGTTAAACATAAAAATTCAAAAATCTAATATAGTTAAATAAAATCATAAACATATTTAATAAATTGTCAAAAATAATTTAATTAAAAAAATAAGAATTTAAATTAATATAAAAAATATAAATAAAACATATAAAAAATACATAAATCTTCAAAAATTTAATAAAGCTAAAAAAATCTTAACCAAATTAAAAAATAAGGCTAAATAAAATTTTAAAATAGTAAAAAATCAATTAAATCTTCAAAACTAATTAAATTAATTATTTTAGCTTTGTTTAATTTTTAAAGATTTACGCGATTTTTTATAGGTTTTATTTATATTTTTCATATTAATTTGAATTCTTATTTTTTTAATTTAATTATTTTTGATAATTTATTAAACAGGAAATAATTGGGTGTGTGTATAGTAATAAAAAACAATTTTTAAATTTTAGTGTGCTGTGTTTAATATTTGGGGTGTGTATAACATTTTATGGGGTGTGTTTTAAAAAATGACCTGTTAAACCTACTATAGCAGGTAACAGGACCAAAATCAAAATAAATCAAAACTTAATGGACTAAATTCAAAAAATAGAAACCTGATGGACTAAATTTAAAATTGTGGTAACTTAATGGATTAAAAAAAATATAATCCCATATATATATATATATATGCGATGTTTGAGTATACAGTATATATACATATATGTGTGTTGTGTGAGTATACAATGCGTGTAATATGGTAGAGTCTAGTATGCACTCGTGTGCATGTTGTGCACCCTAGTATAAAGAAAAGTGTAAGTTATTAAACTGAAAAGTACAACACAATATTACTAAAAAGTGTAAGTCACTATAACTAAAAATATTATTATACAGTTTAATAATTGAAAAGTACAACACCATTTACCAAAAAGTGTAAGTCAGTAAAACTGAAAAGTGCAATATGGACTAGGGTGAACAACATGCACTCGAGTTCATAGCAGACCAACCCGTGTAATATTATTATCAATTGAGCAGAAAAGAATATGGATTTGTTTGTATTTAACTTAATGGATTTGTAAGGGAATTTAATTTGAATTTCTTAATTTTGTAATTTTGATGGATATATAAGATTTTCTATTTTTTTTAGAAAATGAGAAAAATTGTGTTTTTGATCATATTTATTTATTAAGGAAAAAATGTCTAATGTCGGAGCACTTAACATGATCAGATAATATTAAAATTCTTGATATTTTGTTCATTTAGGTTTCTGGCCGTCACATTTGTTACTAATTATACAAAGTATGTGACCTCCACAACAATTGTGTTTTTATTAGACTACTATTGAGAGTGTTTTCTTTAGAAGATGAACAACACTTCATTCAACGTTAACCATGGTGCATCTTCTTCAGGTGTGTATTCTCGTAATGCTGAGAACATAGATAATGATGATAATTAAAGTGAGAAGGAAGAGGATGATCAAGCCCTAAGTAATGATGTGGATCATGATGATGAAGATGATGATGGCGATGACTATTTCTAGGAGTTAATATTTATGTTATAAATTAGTTTATTTTTATTGGTGATGTGAACTGAAAGAGTGATCAACACACAGGCATTTATGGTTACAATGTTTTTTTTTTTTTTTGAAGGTTTACAAGATCATCAATACATGATACATAAAATAATTCTAAGCTTTAGATCTTCAAAACCACATCGAATCAACTCGACATCGTTGCCCCAACCAATCGCGAGGAAGAGGAAAACGAGTGAAACCTTTGACCACCAAGAGAGCACAGATCTTCACTCTTCAATACGAGACACCCCACACTAAGGTCTCAACATATCAAACAAATAGAGATAAAACATACAGCCAAAGGATCACCAAGCACCGAAAATTCTCAAGAGACATTCAAGTCTCAATCTCCAACAGGTCCCAAAAGAGGGGAAAATGGGGTCCCAAAAGAGGGGAGTCGGATAAAACCGACGGCAACAGAAAATAAAAAACAAGGAGAACAACCGATAAATTATCCAAACGGTCACCGTGGCTCCGTTAGGACTAATCTACCTGTTGAACCCTACCATTCACTATAAGAAGGCTACATAAACTAAGTTAAATCATGGACTGAAGAGAAAAAAACCTAAAGGAAGGCGGCTGTAGTGGCGGTGGTATGCGGCGGAGGCGGTGGTGGAAGGCGACGGAGGCGGCGGCAACGTTACGGTGATTTCTAGTTAGATCTAGACAGATCTGTACCGATTTCGAATATATATGGTGTAGGAAAGATGGGCGGTAGTGATGGTACACCCCTTGACACGGCGGCGGCGGCGAGCACGCCGGAAGCGGAAAACTTTCGTCACTCTACATACCTTGAAACCTGAGAAGAGGGGAGTAGGAGTGGGAGGGAGAGTGGGTGGGGGCGGTGGGGGGCTGCGGTGGGGTGTGTGGGCGGCTGGTGAATTGGGGGTAGGGTTTTTTAGAGAGAGGGAATTTTTCCAGAAGAGAAAATTGAGGTCCAACCTGATGGTTCTAAGTTTAAAGGCGGTCCTCAAACCCTTTTGATATAAGTGGGACCTCGATGAACTCATAGATTTATGGTTACAATGTTTAGAACTTATTGTTTTTATTTTGACGCCAGTTATTTTAAATTGTATTTAACTTTGAAGTTATTATATACTTTTAAAACGTTTGAGCCTCCACCTTTAGCTCATAATCGAACTAATCTCCACAAAAAATAAACAACACTATTCTCCTCAAAAGAATAGCCTCCACCACTGCTCCTCTGCCACAGGATCAACAGCCTTCTCCTCGGAGGAATTAATGTAGTCCAATAAGTCTAAGACACAAGTCAAACTTCTCTTTTGGCAATGCCTTAGTGAACGCATGAGCAGGGTTCTCCTCTGTAGCAATCTTCACTACCTGGACCACCCCCTTCTCTACAATATCTCTTACAAAGTACAGCTTCACATCTATATGTTTAGTTCTCTCATGATACCCCTGATGCTTTGCAAGATGTATTGCACTTTGGTTATCACAGAAGACAGTCACACTTCTTTGTGATATACCAAACTCCTTCAAGATCCCCCTAAACCATATACTTTCCTTAACTTCTTCAGTCAAGGCTATGTATTCTGATTATGCAGTAGATAATGCAACTACGAACTAATGTATTGACCTCCATGATATAGCTATACCAAATAAGGTGAACACATAACATGTCAAGGACTTTCTTGTGTCTACATTGGTTTCATAGTCGGCATCAACATATCCCACAAGTGCTTCTACCTCATCTGATATCTTCTGAAATTTCAGACCCTTCTCAGCTGATCCCAGAACATATCTTATGACCCACTTAACTGTGTCTCAATGACTTAAGCGTGGATCACTCATGTATCTGCTGATTACACTCATTGCATGAGTTAAATCTGGTCTACAACACACCATAGCGTACATTAAACTCCCTTCTGCACTGGAATAAGGAACCTTGCTCATCTGAGCACTTTTTTGGCTGTTTTTGGGACACATCTGATTGGATAGCTTCTGATGCTGGCCAATTGGTGTAGAAACTAACTTAGCTTGATTCATTCTGAATCTCTCTAACACCTTTTTTAGATAAGTAGGCTGACTCAGCTGAATTGCTCCCTCAACTCTGCTGATCTCCATCCCAAGAATCACTTTAGCTTCACCAAAATCTTTCATCTCAAACTCCCTTTTGAGAATCTCTTTCACCTGATTGATACTGTTAATAGACTCCCCTGCTATTAACATATTATCTACATACAACAGAAGATAGGTAACTGAACTCCCAACTCGTCTGAAGTAAACACAGCTGTCATACAAGCTTTTTGCAAAACCAGCTGAGCAAATGTACTCATCAAATCTTAAGTACCATTGTTTGGGGCTTTGTTTAAGGCCATAGAGAGACTTCCTGAGTAAACACACTTTGTCTTCTCCATCTTCTATGTCCAACCCTTCTCGTAGTTTCATGTAGATCTTCTCATCTAAAGTCCCATGAAGAAATGTTTTGGTCACATCCATCTGATGCAGCTCCAGTTCATACTGAGCAACCATAGCTAATAAGATTCTGATGTTACAATGCTTTACAACAAGTGAGAAGATTTCATTAAAGTCAATACCCTCCTTCTGTGTAAATCCTTTAGCTACAAGTCTTGCCTTGTACCTAATCTTGCCACCTCTCTGTGCCTCCACCTTCTTCTTGTAAATCCACTTACACCCAACAAGTTTCTTGTTCTTAGGCCTATCAACAATCTCCCAAGTCTGGTTTTTGTTCAGAGATAACAGTTCTTCCTCCATAGCAACTAACCACTTTTCTTTGACATGGCAGTTGATGGCTTCTGTGTAAGTTTTAGGCTCCAGAGACTCCACCTCAAGAGCTGCACATAATGCAAAAGATACAATGTCAGCTTGACCATACCTCTGAGGTGGGTGGACTTCTCTTCTGGTTCTGTCCCTAGTCAGCTGATAGTCACGAAGCTTATTATCACTATGAGTAGTCTCCTCCTCATCTGGATCAATATGATCTTCAGTTAGTCTTCTGGTGTCAACATGCTCCACCTCAACCTGTGTCTCATTTGGTATGTTGTCTGCTGCACTTGAACTTGCCTCTTCTTTCAGTGGCATTCTCCTTTCATCAAAAGTTACATCTCTGCTGATAATACACTTATGCATCCCAGCTTCAAGGCACCACAACCTATACCCTTTCACACCTAAAGGATACCCTACGAACACACATTTCAAGGCTCGAGACTCAAGCTTATCTTGCTTGACATGGGCATATTCTAAACAACCATAAAACTTCAAATTCTTGTACTCAGCTGCATGGCCAGACCATAACTCTTCTGGGGTTTTAAATTGCACAGCTGAGGAAGGGCTTCTGTTTATCAAATAGGCTGTTGTTGACACTGCTTCTCCCCAAAATACTTTAGGCAATCCAGAGCTGCTCAATATACACCCGACTCTCTCAAGCAAAGTCTGGTTCATTCTCTCAGCTACTCCATTCTGCTGAGGTGTACCTGGTACTGTTCTGTGCCTCACTATACCCTTCTTCTTGTAGAAATCATTGAACTCTTCTGATATGAACTCCAGCCCATTATCAGTTCTCAAATGCTTGAGCTTCTTTCCAGAGACATTCTCAACCTCAGTGAGTCATTTCTTAAACTTTTCAAATGCTTCTGACTTGGATTTCAGGATAGTGATCCATACCTTTCTTGAGTAGTCATCTCATAGACATGAAGTATCTCCCACCACTTCTGGTCTGATTCCTAGCTGGCCCCCATAAATCTGAATGGACATAGTCCAATATTCCTTTGGTAGAGTGTAAACTCTTCCCAAACTTCAATCTCTTGGATTTCCCGAGAAAACATTGCTCACATAAATCAAGCTTTGTGATCTTGTCATCACCTAGCAATCCTTGCTTACTTAGCTTAAGTATGCCCTTTTCTCCTACATGGCCTAGTCTTCTGTGCCACAACATTGAGTTGTCTTGCACTCTTGCCACATCTGATTTGCCAATCACTGTACCTCTCTTAAGAAAGTAGAGATCATTTCTTCTCTCACCTTTCAGGACAGTAAGCTTCCCCTTTGAAACTCTGAGCTCTCCATCTTCTGACTGGAATTTATAGCCCAATGAATCCAGAATGCCAAGAGATATCAAATTTCTCTTGAGTTCAGGAACATATCTGACCCTCTTGAGAATCCTCACTGCTCCATCATACATCTTCAAGTGTATTGTACCTTCACCTTTAACTTTGCAAGTGTGATCATTCCCTAACAACACAAAACCTCCATTTTGATGCTTAAAATCTTGAAACCAATCTCTTCTTGGAGTCGTGTGGAAAGAGCACCCTGAATCTAAAATCCAATCTTTCCGTTCTTCAGTAGTGGTGATGGAAAGTAACTGAGCTGACTTATAGCCCTTCTGCTCCTTATCTTCTTGGGTTTAATTTTCTTGATTCTTATCAGCAGGGTTCTTGACACCAGATTTCTTCATAAGTTGTCTGTACTTAAAACAAACACTCTTGTAGTGCCCATGTTTATTGCGGTGGTGGCACACTACTTCCCCTTGATTTGACACTGTTGATTTTCCCTTATCATCTCCCTTGGGCCTATTTAATTAAAGGCATGTCTTGGGAGGCCCAAGAACAAGGACCAATTGGATAAAAAGAAGTGTTTGCTGCAAGCTTTTTGCAAGCAACTGCCGGCCCATTCATTTATTTGAGCAAAAAAAAAACCAATTAAGTTAAGGACGCGGTTATAAACATACACCAATGTATTGAGGACACCCACGCGATGAGGACACACACACTGAGATGAGGACACCCACGTGAAAAACCCGAAAATACCCCTCTCCTTATTAAAACCCTAAATCCTTCATATCCTCTCCTTACTCTCAAAACTCAAAAGTATACCCACTCATTTCCTCACTCCCTCACCGCCGTCGCGCGCCTCCGCCTCGAAGAAGACGATCGACGCCGCCGCCTACTCGCTGGAGAAGGGCGCAGCCCACGCCACCGTCTCCTTCCACGCGGCCGCTCGCACGGTGCCGCCGCCCGCCTGTTCGCACCATGCTCCGTTCGTCCCCTCCGCTGCTCCGTCGCGTCCACCGATTCGCCGCGCACGCCATCGACTCGCCCAGCCACGATCGCCTCCCTCTCCCGCCTCTTCGTTCAGCCATGATCGCCTTGCCTCCGCCGCTCGGTCGCACGTACTCAGGCCGACGCCTCCGCCGCTCGCTCGCACGCACTCAGGCCGCCGCCTCCGCCGCCATTCGCAACCTCCACCTTAAGGTAAGTTCAGGGTTTAGGAAATATTGTTTAGGTTCATACAGATCTGTTTTTTATTTTTAGTATTTTAGGTTTTTACAGATCAAAAACAAAATTTTACAGATAAAAAAAAAATTGATTTTTTTTGTGTTTTGTGTTAGGATATTTAGAAATTTTACAGATTCAAATGTACTAGTGTCATTGATTAGAAAAAAGGGTATGTTTACCGGTTAAAAACTGAAAATGTTAAAGAATTTGTGTTTCTTCATTGATTTTTTTCGAACAATTTGACGTTGTTCATAAATTATTTTCGGACAATATGGATTTGTTTAGGACAAATTTTTGAACAATTTGATTTTGTATGGTAAAATTTTCGAACACTTTTTTTTTCGAACAATGTTGATTTGTTCGAAAAAAAATACCGAACAACTCTATTTTTTCGAACAACGTTGATTTGTCCAAATAAAATCCCGAACAACTCTGTTTTTTCGAACAATGTTGATTTGTCCGAAAAAAAATTGCAAACATCTCTTTTTTTCTTATTTAGTGTTTGTTAAGATTTTTTTTGAAGATTTTAATGATGGTGGAATTATTCTTGTAAAATGAAATGGGTGAGTGTACTCATCCTCGTATTTTTAAAATAGAGGGGTATATAGGACATTTTGCATGTCTTTTACAATGAAAAATTTATCAGGTTGGTGTGTGTATAACCGTACCGTTAAATTAATTAAAGAAATTGAGGGATTTGTTCTTAATAAAATCTGGGAGGTTATGAAGAATGTCGTAGTGTGCGACATCTACCACATCCCTCGAAGCTCCAACAAAAGCGCGCATGTGCTGGCCCGAAGTGCAGTGCTACATCCAGATTCTCAAGATTGAACTGGAAGTTTTTCTCTTAGAAGCGGAACCGGTGGTGATGAAACTGGGCCTAATTTATTTATATGTGTGATTTCATCTTTGTTAGCTTCTCAAAAAAAAAAAAAAATTAAAGAAGCCCTGACAGAAAAAATTGGCATGGGCCCTTAGGGCCCATCTCATTATTTAGCTGGGAACACAACAACAATTCATGAAAGAGGGGCATCTTCCATTGGGGGAGAGAAACCCTCTCCTCCCTTCACTCCACACTTGAGATAGTTAGCTTGTTTTTTTCATTTATTAGATAGATTTTAATTTAATGTTTTATTTTATTGTTAGCTTTGAAAGATTTGAAAACTTTGAGGTGATATATTTCAATTATTGTAAATTTAATTTTGTAGTTTTATTTCAATTCATGTTTTGTTATTTATATTCTATGTGTTTGTTTTATTTTATTAATTTAGTTAAGGCTAGACTTTGATTGCTTTGGGTGTTGAAATTATGTAGGTAATTAATGAATTTATGAATTAATTGCTTAATTTACCTATGTTTTGATTTAATTGTTTCTAGTGTTGTGGTTTGTTTGATTCAATTGATTAATTCACCCTATTAGCTAGCATTGTTGGTTGTGTCGATTACGACGATCGTATTGGGTTGCGTGATTAAGAGTGTGGGTGTGAGCTTGGATAAATTGATTAGAATTCACATAGTAATTGACTTAATCGATCGGGGGTTGATTGCTTAGATCGACAACACTAGACACTAATTGAATAGAGGTCGTCTAGAAGATTAGTGAGAGGGTGTTTCATAAGCATTAGTAATCGTGTCGAAAGTGCTTATAAAACACTATCTTATGAGCTTATGACATTTTATTAGATCTTATAATTGCTAATCAATGCACGTTCGCATATGCCTTTCGAGGGGGTCTACACATATATGTGATAGCCTTTAGCATAATTCAAGACATTAGGCTTAATTATTGTGATTAGTTCGTTAATTCATTAGTGATCCCACATAAGGAAGACACCCGAAACAATTTTTTCACTTGCACTTTCATCTTTGAGAGTTAGTTTAGTTGTTTGCATTCGTTGTTTATTTTCTTAATTGGTATTTGTTTTATCCTCCCGTTTAGCTTCTATAACACCATTTGGACTTATAATTTTGGGGCTCCACGCTCTCCTAGCTAGGTCCTTGGAACGAAAAATACTAGGTTGTATACTTATCATACTACTATCGAACTCATACTCTTGTGGGGATCGTATTGTTGTTTGAAAAGTGCAAAAATACGAACCAAGTCACACTCCCCCACTCAGTTTATTAATTAAATAATCATGTGAAAAATCCAAAATACCATTTTCAGTAATATTACACTACTAAATGCACTCTTACTACTAACTACACCCTTTATTTAAACTCTAAACCCTAACCCTAATTTGTTGTTGCAGCTGTCGTCACCACCACTTCCGGATGCCGTCTCCACCATTTTCGTGGCCACCAAACAAAAAAATTAGAAATTTCAAAACAAACTTAGAAAAATCACATTTTTTTATAAATTTCAACAAACCAGTGTCGACGAGATATACTCTCGTCGATAACAATTTATCGACGAGAGTCGAGAGTGTATCTCGTTGACACTGGTTTGTCGAAAAAAATAAAGATCGATTATTTTGAGTCGACCATATATACTCTCGTCGACAACAATTCATTATCGGCTTTGACGAAAGTGTTTATGACAATTAGGGGTACATCTATCTGAACTAAAAATTTGAGAGGGTGCATCAATCGGGAGTGTGCATCCTTCCAGAATGGAGGTGTAAATAGTCAGATCCGTGCATTTATCATAAAAAAAATTTAAAAGAAAATGGTATAATAAGTAATTTAAAAAAAAGCATCTATTTTAGATGTGTTCTAGGGGCACGTGTAATGGGGAGTATATTTAACAAAGCTGGTGGGGTATATAACCCACGCCTAAAAAAATGCTAGTGCAATGAGTTACATCTCTTCTTCATGGGCCATGAGGTGGGCTGATGGACTCCTATTTTGTTGAAATTAATGGGCTCGTTTTCATTTCTGATTCATTCCATTTCTTGGTTCCCTTCTCAATTCAATCATATAATTAATTTGAATAAAGTAAATACGTGTTTTTGCTTTGTAAATCTCACTCAATATTGAGATCACATGTTTCAATTTAATAATAATGTTTCATATCTTATTTTACTATACGAACGATTAACATGTATTGTATTAAAATATAAATCCTGTAAAATGAAATATAAGTAGAATTAAAAAATACTCCTTACCTTTTTGTCCTGTGTGCTCAAGTTTTTTCATCCATCATTTCCTCGGTTGTTTCCTCTAAATTGATTTCTGGCTTTCAAATTGCAAGATCAGCCCCTGCGCTTTCACACTTATTCTTTGCTGATGACAGCCTCCTCTTTTTTAAGACCTCTAACAATGAAGTTCAAGTTATGGCACATTGCATTTATGTTTATAAAAAGGCTTCTGGACAATTGGTTAATAGGGATAAATCCTCTATTATTTTTAGCCCATCTACATGTCAAGCGAATATGGAGTCCTCAAAATTGATTTTGGGCATTCAATCTTCAAGAGGTCATGACCTCTATCTTGGCCTCCCTACAATCGTTCCAAAAGCTAAAAAACTAAAGTTTAGCTACTTGGTTGATAGAGTTAGAAAAAGGGTGCTATCTTGGAATCATAGGTTTTTTTCTGAGGGTGGCAAAGAAGTTCTCATCAAAGCCGTTCTTCAAGCTGTACCATCTTATGCGATGTCATGTTTTAGACTTCCTACTTCAATTTGCCATGACATTGAAAGGATTATTGCTGGGTTTTGGTGGGGTGATAGTAACTCAGGAAAGAAACTTCATTGGAAAAAATGAGAAGTTTTGTGTGCCTCTAAAAAAGATGGTGGCTTGGGTTTTCGTAGTATGATCCATTTTAACAAAGCTTTGTTGGCCAAACAACTCTGGAGAATCATTACGCAGCCGGATTCGCTCATTGGTAAAATCTTTAAAGCACGATATTTCAAACATTCGAGGTTTTCTGATATCGGATTGGGCTCCAATCCTTCTTTTGTGCGGAGATCTCTAATATGGAGTCGTGATATTTTAGAGCTGGGTGGTCGATGGAGGATTGGCAATGGTGCAGATACTCATATATTCAAAGATCGATGGGTCACGGGTTTACATGATGGGCGAATATCTTCTAAGCTTGCTAGTGGTTCAAGTGTTTGTAGATTTCTTTTAAATTCTGGTGCGTGGAATGAACAGCTGATTCGACAGGCTTTTCTGCCATTTGAGGCCGATCGAATTTTGGAGATGACAACTTCTGGTATGCAGGAACAAGATCAGTTTTTTTGGCCGATATCTTCATCTGGTAAATATACAGTAGCTACGGGCTATGGCATCGCGAAGAAGATGGATAAGGGTCTTGTGGATACA
This sequence comes from Galeopsis tetrahit, assembly GCA_963675135.1. Classification (NCBI taxonomy): domain Eukaryota; kingdom Viridiplantae; phylum Streptophyta; class Magnoliopsida; order Lamiales; family Lamiaceae; genus Galeopsis; species Galeopsis tetrahit. Next base: position 32,157,780 of record OY776130.1, on the reverse strand, counting down.
GCTGGTATTGGCACATCAAATGCAAGAGAAGGTCATACTCTTTTGCAGAAAAATTGGAAACTCAAGTTGCCACCTAAGGTACGCATCTTCTGCTGGAAATTTCGGAACAACATGATCCCTTCTAAAGGGAGCTTAGCCATGCATCATGTTACTGTGGATACTACTTGTAGTTTGTGTGGTTTCTTTTGGGCTGATTCTATGCATTGCATCTTTAAATGTCATTTTGCTAAAAATACATGGAAGAACCAAAGCATGTGGAATAGCATTAAGGAAGCTACGCGTGGGGATTGTAAGGGCTTTGTATTTTGGTGTGCTCAATTGATGGATAGTGATGGTATGGCTTTGATTTGGATGATTGCTTGGGCAATTTGGAAAGAGAGATGTAAATTGATACATGATAAAGATGTTGATAATGGGTTGAAAAGATTGTATGCCTGTGTGAAATTTAATGTGGATTGGTCTGTTTCCTACTGGCATGAATATCTGAATGCAAAAAATATAAATGACACATGTCAGGATTTCATAACTAAACAGAAGGAAGTGCACCATTCAGATGGGAATGATATTTTGCTTTATACTGATGCAGCCTTCAACCCACAACGAAATTTCTGTACGATTGGTTTTGTTGTTCTGAACCAAGAGGGGAGTGTTCTTTTTGCAGGAGCTCAGAGAATTAAGAATGTGGGCACAGTGTGTGCTGCAGAGCTTCATGGTATTGAGATTGGATTACAAAAATGCTCTCAACATAATATTAAGATTCATGGTGTTAGATCGGATTCGTCTGATGCGGTTAATTGTATTACTGAAAATCTGGATTATGGAAAAGTAGAACGGGAAATGGTGAGCAATATCAAATACCTATTGCAACAGATCCTAGTGTGGGACTGTCAATATGTGCCTAGAGAAGATAACTACATTGCTCACGCATTAGCTCAAAGTATTTACCACACTTCATTACCTCAAGATTGGTGTGAAGATGATCGTCTACAGTATTACAAGGATCTTGCTTGTTCCTACTCTTTTCAGTAAGAGCGCTTGATTTGTTCTGTTATCCTTGTTGTATTGTCAAAAAAAAAAAAAAGTGTAATGAATTGTTTTTAAAGTAAGTAATGCAGACAATTCGAATAAATTGAACAATAAAATAACATCAATTACAGCTAATTATTACACCAATTAGTTTCTTGCCGACCGGTTGGCAACAATGCTTAGGCATATACCACAAGCTTTGTCCCTAGAACAAGAAGTTGTTAGGACATATCAACTTTTTTTATGCTTAGGTATAAAATGATTTTGGATTCGAATTAATGTGTTCTTCATTTTGAATAATTAATTCTTGCATCATCTGCAATTCAAGAATATTATTGATGTAATAATTGGAATGCTAATAGTGTAAAGCAAATCGTGATCAAATGAATATGTGATTAACTTTCAATCAAAAAAAAAAAAAAAGTGATAAACTGTATATCTATTTTTAAACTCGTTTCTCACTAAAAAAATTGTCATATAAGATAAAAACATATATCAATATCACCAACGTTTTTTAACATATTTACACATGACAATAAAAGGTAGATCATATAAAATAAAATAAACCTATGACCATAAGCACACAAGTTGAACTAGAGGCGGAGTATCATAAAAACTTTGTCTGGAAAATGTGTCTAATTAAAGTACTTTTAAAAAATATTTTATACATGAAATTTATCTAATTAAGGTACTTTAAAAAAATGTTTTACACATGAAATGTGTCTAATTAAGGTAATTTAAAAAAATTCATAGGTCGCAAGTAGAGCTGTCAAAACGGGTTGGACATGTTGGGTCAGCCCGCCCCTGCCTACTAATATAGTGGGTTGGGTTGAGTATTTGAAAGTCCGTTTAGGAGCGGGCTACGGACGGGGCGGTTTGGCCCGTGGGCTCTTTAGGTTTTTTTTTTTAAAAAAATTATGCATTCTAAACGAAAAAATTAGAAAGGTCTAAAAGTCTAAAACCCTCAAGCCTAAATCGGTGTTTTCCCAGGTTAGTGGGATATAAGAATTGGTACATAATGAATTTTGATTGAATTTTGGACGATGATTTTCTTATTTTCTGCAAATTCATATTGATTGTCGAATTTGAAAGCTTTCTTGATTTTCTGGTGAATTTATTTGAGAAGCGCAGTGTAGAATCTTGATTATTAGGGGGAAACAAAGAGACAATTTTAATTGAATTTTTCATATTTAATTTTTTAATTTTATTTATTTGCACATTATATATTATTAGTTTGTGTAATAGAATTTGAAATTTGCTTGTTGATTTGCTTTCGTTTATGTACATTTGATTTATTTTGACTATTTTGTATACATTTGTTAGAAATTAATATACAAGAATTAATTCCCCACCTCTCTACAAGTTCGGACTTTTAGATGAGACGGAATTCTTTCATGGTATCAGAGCAAACCGGGCAAACGACCTGGGTTCGATTCCTGTTGAAAGCACTCCACCCATTTAATTGTCCACTCGATGGGCTTCCTCCCCAAAAAGGGTAAGAGGTGTTAATCCGGCCCACGAGCGAGGGGAAGTGTTAGAAATTAATATACAAGAATTAATTCCCCACCTCTCTACAAGTTCGGACTTTTAGATGAGACGGAATTCTTTCAACATTGTTGCTTGAATTTTAAATTTATATAATGTTACACCATAAAATTAGAGAATTATCACCAGCCAAGAATAGACCCGATTGAGGAATTCATGAGATTAGGACAATCAAAGACGTACCCGGCCTAGTTAATCAATGTGAGGTCATGTAAAATCTGAATTAGGGTTAGCTCATAGAAGTATGTCGAGCAATAAGGAAGAAGACTGCGTAGCAGTCTACACATGCATCGATAAAGTTGTCCTTCATCACCACCAAAGTTCGTTCAGCAAAAAACATTAATCAAGGGTGAGGATATTTGAAGAATACACAGATCGCCTATTAAAGTAAGCAACCTCATTTAAATTAGGTCGTTGAGTCAAGTGACCTTCTCATAGAAGACAATCCCATGCTCTGGTTGTAAGGGTGAAAGACACATCAAGCATTTAGAATTCAAACTATCATGAGAAAAAAATTATTTACGTCCAGTAACTTTTACCTTTTTTGAAAAACGTCCCAAAATAGTTAAAATTTTAATTTACGTCCCATAACTTTTTCAATTGCTTAATTTACGTCCAATTTTCCCTGAAAATCCCCAAATTTATGTAAATGGGACGTAAATTGAGCAATTAAAGAAGTTATGGGACATAAATTAATTTTTTAATTAAAATGGGACATTATGCGAAAAAGATAAAAATATTCAACAAATGTATACAATTCACTATAAAATTAATGTAATTTATGTTATACAATCAAATAAAAAAATAATTCATAAATTAATTAATTATTATAAAAATCAATTAACTTACCTAATTCATTATTAGAAAAAATATTAACTTACCAAAAAAATTATAATTACAATATAAAGTATTATAAAATAAATTATGAATATTAATTAAAATACTAAATAATATTTTAAAACATATAAAAATAAATTTAGAATAATATTTAAATAAGTAAATAATTTTTCATAATATCAAAAAAAAAATTATAATATGAAAAAAAAAACCAAGATTTATTCCTAAATCAATTAATTACTAGAAAAATCAATTAACTTACCTGATTAATTATTTAAAAACTCAATTAATCTAATTTAAAAAATAATTTAAAAAATCAATTAAATTACTCAAATAAATATAAATTTTATCTTTAAAAAAATAAAAATTCCAAATAATATTTTTATTAAAATTGTCAAAAACTCTTATTAAAACTTAACAATTATTTTAATATTTTAAATAAATAAAAAAAATTCACAAATATTTAAAATCCCCAAATAAATCAAAAAATACTCAAATATATCCAAAAAAATTCATCTCTTACCCACGGTAATTGAAAGATGATGATGAACGTTATATTTTTTAACAATTTTTTAATTTTATTGTTTTTCATTTTTATTATATAATTTTTAATTTGATATTAGTTTGTACAAAAATATGTGAATCCACTTTGTGTAATACTTAGATAAATTTTTATATTTATTTGATTACTTTAAAATAAATAAATAATTTTATAATACTTATATTGTAATTATAATTTTTTTCTATTAGGTCAGTTAATAATTTTTCTAATAATGAATTAGGTAAGTTAATTTATTTTTATAATAATTAATTAATTTATGAATGAATTATTTTTTTATATTAAAATAAGTTAATTTATGAATAAATGAATTATTTTTTTATTTGATTGTATAACATAAACTACATTAATTTTATAGTGAATTGTACACATTTGTTGAATATTTTTATCTTTTTCGCATAACGTCCTATTTTAAATAAAAATTTAATTTACGTCCCATAACTTCTTTAATTGCTCAATTTACGTCCCATTTACATAAATTTGGGGATTTTCAGTGAAAATTGGACGTAAATTAAGCAATTGAAAAAGTTATGGGACGTAAATTAAAATTTTAACTATTTTGGGACGTTTTTCAAAAAAGGTAAAAGTTACGGGACGTAAATAATTTTTATCTCAACTATCATAGAGAGATACAAACTATCTTAGAATCGGATCGAACCCATCGAGTAACCAGTCCTTCCAAAGAAATACATGCATAACAGTAAGAAGTCCGTGATCCATTCATTAGTATGGTGCAATTGAGCTACAATTTTATTTCTATGGATAAAAAAATTAATTGAACAATTGAGATTATCGAAAATGATATAACGATCATCGGTGGGCATTATTTTTTGTGTCTACCTCCTACGTGGAATTGCCACATCAATAATTTTTTTATATATAATTTAATTTTATCTCTATCAATTATTAAATTATATTTTTATGTATACATGAATAAATTTATACAATCAACAAACACATAAAATAGAAGCACATGTGAAATATGAATTAAGTCGTCATTCACTTTTTTTTTCATGTTTAATGTAACAAAATAAAATCGAATTAAATTTAAATTAATCCTTCAAATATATTCTGAATTACATCTTCCATTGATGAAATATTTTAGCTAGTTTGGAGATCTAATCAGATTTAATTCGATTTTATTTTGTAAATCTTTGAATATGGAAAAAAATTAATGGACAATGATGATCAGTGCATGATTTAATATTTGATAGGAATAAATCAAATTAAAAAAAATAATGATGTGGCAATGCCACATAAACAGTATGAACACAAAATATAGTGTTTGCCAATGAACACTATATCATTTTCGTTGAAAATTGAGTTGTTAAAATGGGTTAGGCTCGTTAGGCCAGCTCGTTCCGGCCTATAAAAAAGTAGGTTGGATTGAATAATACAAGTATGTTTAAAAAGCGGGCCTATACGGGCCAGACCGCATAGGTTGTGGGTTTCGACGAGTTGAACCATGGATGAGACAGGTTGGCGGGCTTCTATATTTTTTAAGGTTAAATGAACAAGTAACACATTTTTTTAGTTGAAATGTTGGTAAAGACGTGATAATTAGAAATTTATGGATTCAACTTAAAATCAAGATACAAAATTACAAAATTTTATACTAAACAAATTTGGAATTTTAGAATGAGAATACACCGATGTTGCCCACATATATACACATGACTCCAGAGAGCTAGACTTGATAATTAATTTACATTCGAATCACTTTTTAACTTTCTCTTTATAAATGGAAATATATTATACTCCGTAGATTGAGAGAATGTATAGTGAGATTATATATAAAGATTTATAAAACCATCTCTCAAAATTCTACTCATTATTACTCTTTTCGTTTGTCTATAAGTTTTTCATTACTTTTTGACACATGAATTAAAAAAAGTTATTAAATACTTTCTCCGTTTCAATTTAGATTGGACATTTACTGTTTACGCATTGTTTAATGTGAAAGTTGTTTATTAGTATTAAAGGGATAAAATAGAGGATATAAAAGTCTTTTGAGTAATAAAGTAAATAATAAAATGTTGTGAGTAATAAAGTAGAGTGATAAAACAATGAAATGTGATGTAATTTTGAGATGTTTGAAGGGTGTAGTTTAAAGTGATAAAGAAATGCACAATCTAAATTGAGACATCAATTTTTGGTAAATGCAATCTAAATTGAGACAGATAGAGTAATAGATATACTAATACAAATGATGTGATTGAAAGAGAAAAAGATATAAAAAGAAGAAGTAAGATATAAAATAAGGCGTGAGAAGAAAAAATTAAAAAATACTTGTTAATATTAAAGGGTATTAGAAACCTATATGAACAAACCAAAATAGTAAAAAATGAAAGTTTATAGATGGATAAAAGAGTACACTTACATATGCTTATGTCATGTACATAGGGGTCGCAATTTTCGACATAATACGATAGCACGACACGAATTCGACACGTAAATTGCAGGTTAGTGTTTAGTCTTATCATGTCCGTGTCATTATCAGGTTGATCCAATAACGACCTAAAAATTTCGTGTCGTGTTTGTATCGGTTTCGTGTCAACCCGTTAAGCACGATAAAATTAACAGGTAACCCATTAACCTGTTAACAATCCGTTAATCTGTTATTTACCTGATATGACATGACACGAAAATGACATGTATCCGATAATAACACAATAATTTTTTATATTTATATAAATATATTATTTTTTATATATTTAAATGCAATTTTAAATCTATTTATTTTCTTATCGTGTCGTGTCACGTCGATACGAAAATTATCGTGTCGTGTCGACACGAAAATTATCGTGTTCGTATCGACATATATCCTTATCGTGTCGTGTTCATTTTTGGCTTTATCGTGTCGACACGAAATTCGACACAATAGCAAGATTTGCCTACATGTGAGTGAAAGTTAACGGTGAACGAAAATAATATTAATTATTGCTCTTTTTCAAGGCAATTTTGTGTGTCAAATTCTTTCGTCACATTATTTTTGCGGGGTTGGCAGAATTTTTTGAGTTTCGAGAAACTTTCAACTTTGCTCGTAACGTCACTGTTCTGCCTTCTTTTTGTAAAATACAATGGTCGCCGATATAGTCTAGTGTGAAACAGTGGACGAAATGAAGTTTAATATTAATATTTTATTTTTTACTTAAAATAATATTTAAATATATTATAAAATTCACATTATACAATATGTGATGAGAATCCGTTTAACATATAAAATTATCTCATACAAATTTTTATCTTATTATTTAATTTTAAATAAGGTTGTAGAAATTGAAAATCGATAGTTAGGTGAATTGACGTTGTCTAATGTCTAAGAATATTTTATCTAACAATAAATACAAAACTCTAATTTAACAAAATTAAAAAACTGTAAAGAGGTTTCTAAAAAATCACAACTTGTAAAATTAATGCTGAAAAATATAAAAATGCATTTTTCACCCTTTAAATGAGAATTTTACCAAAAAATATTATACATCGTGGCAAAGTCATGTATTTTACTCTAAACGTCGATTTCACTTGAAAAAGTATGAACAGTCGAATTTCGACGCATACGTAAGGAAGTTAAAAAAAAAGTGTTTAGTAAAAATTCGTCAAGCAGGCGGTAGACGAACGATTTGCGGCTAAGAGCTTTTGAAAGAACTCACCAACCCTACTTTTTTTTTTATATAGTTTTCGTGGCCAAAACTTGTCTTGAAAGAGAGTATATTCTAAAGGAGGTATGATTCAAATACAAGTATCTTCTCATGTATAAGTTGGTTTGCTTTTTTTCACTACCTAATTGTATAAATTCCCAAGCCTACTCACAAAATCATCCACACCTTAATTCTCTCTCTCTCTAAAATGGTGGTTTTATCTCAACCAATTGTTGATGATCTATCCCACTTCCAAACATGCAAATCCACCGCCGACATTTTCACCGGAATTCCGGTGGTAGATTTTTCCGGCGGCGGTGATGCTCAAAAGCTCATAGTAGAAGCGTGCAAAGAGTTTGGATTCTTCAAGCTCGTGAACCATGGAGTTTCAATGGAGTTCATTACCTTGTTGGAATCCGAAGTTTTAAACTTCTTCAAATTACCCAATCAAGAAAAGCAAAGTTCGGGCCCTCCTAGCCCGTTTGGCTATGGCAACAGGAAAATCGGGCCCAACGGCGATACGGGCTGGCTCGAATATCTCCTCTTCTCCACCAATTCCAATTCAAATTCAAATTTCCCCGGAATTTCACAAACTCTCCGGTAAACACATGCAACAATTTTTTTAATATATAGTATCATTATTATAGCTTTTCTATCTAAAAGTCTTTTTAATAAAAAAATTATAATTAATGAGAGGATTTTTTCGTTAAAGTTGATCAATTTTCTTGTAGTGATACTTGTTTAGAGTATCACTGTTTGACAAGAATTGTGGTCGTATGATTGAACACTAATCATTTAAGCATGCTAATTTTTATTAAAAAGTGTGAATAGTGAGACCACATATCGTTTAACATGGTATCACAATCCTGAATTAAGGGGATATAAAATTTGGATTTGAGATTTTAAAATCTAACTCATATTCTACTTACTGAAAATTTAGAATTAGAATTTCAAAATCTCATCAAACTTACAATAAATACCTACAAACATATATAAATACCTGTAAACCATATATTATAAAGTTAAATGTTACTCTACTTAAATTTCAAAACAAACACAAACATATATACAAGTCATTAGAATTTCAAAATTCCAAAACAAATAAATTCTTTCGTATTTCATTGTTTTCAATACATGATACCTGTAATAAATAACATTTGTTTAATTTGCAGGTGTTTGGTGAATGAGTATGTATGTATAGTAAGAAACATGACATGTAAAGTCCTGGAAATGATTTGTGATGAGCTCAAAATCAGGCCAAAAGAAGTAGTAAGTAAAATGATTAAAGATGAGGAGAAAAGCGATTCGTGTTTTAGGGTAAATCACTATCCGCCATGCCCGGATCTTCATGCATTGAGCGGTGGAAATTTGATCGGATTCGGAGAACACACGGACCCGCAGATTATATCAGTTGCAAGATCCAACAACATCGCGGGCCTTCAAATTTGTCTTAAAAATGGTAAATGGATGTCCGTTCCACCTGATCCCACCTCCTTCTACTTCAACGTTGGAGATTCTTTAGAGGTAATTCTAATTATTGCTCTTTCTGTCCGTACGTCCCACCCACATCCCTTAAAATGAAAAACTTTTTATAAACTCCACCATCGTAATATCTTTAATTTTAATTACACAAATGTACGTCATTACTTTTTATCCACACATACACATAAGTCAACTAATTTTTTTACTTTATACACAAAAGTTTATAAAATTACCTCTAAAAACTCTAATCCTGAAATGGAGAGAGTATTGTTATTTATGAATAAAGTAAAATAGAGGGAAGATAAAGTAAATGTAGTGATGATTGGTGGGTATATTTTTTTTAAATTTAAACAAACTTACTTTATCTGAACAATTTTAAAAAGAAAATAGACACACTTTATGTTGACGGAGCTAGTATGTTTTATTCTCTCTTGTATCACAAAAATAGATTTGGACAAACTTTCACACAGATTAAGAAGACATTTTTCTCCTACTATCTTCCCATTTTACCCTTTAATCTTTTATGTTTTAAATGAATCACTGCAAGAAAATTGGCAAAAATTAAGAATTAGTTATGAGACCTGTCAATTAAAAGTCAGTTTCTGTCATTAAAAAAAATTAAAAAAAATTAATTAGGAAAGTTTATGATGATGGTACGGGATTGGAATAAATGATATTGGTCGACGTTTCTTGTAGGTGATGACGAATGGAAGGTTGAGGAGTGTGAAGCACAGAGTGTTGGTTGATGGCTTGCAATCAAGAGTGTCAATGATTTATTTTGGAGGGCCACCTTTGAGTCAAAAGATTGTTTCATTAATGGAAGAGGGTGAAGAAGAAAGTTCTTACAGGGAATTCACTTGGTCTGAATACAAGAAATCAGCATACAATTCAAGATTAGGTGATAATAGATTGGCACTTTTTGAGAAATTTTCACCATAATATGGTTTTTGATTCTTACTAGGATAGTAGGATTGTCAATATCTTGGGATCTCAAGTGTTGACTTTGTAGACTTTCCTAATGTGGCAAAAACTATGTTTCCCTTTGCCTTTTTAATTATTTTTCTAGATGCTTTTATTTCTTTATAAGAGAATCCAATGTTACTATGTGAAAGTGTGCATTGAATAAACTTCCAACTCGTGTAATAGTTAGAAAATCAAGAGAGAAATAAAGCTGTGTGGTGAACTTGTTTGAAAAGCCTGAGATATTTCAACTAATGAATTTCAATTGTTAGTATGTTCATTTTCTCTACCAGTATGCATGAATAGCGTTTCTCTAGAATATTTTATTTTAATTAAATGGCTCTAATGATTATTTTTATATTCTCCATGTGGGTTAGTAAGATATAATATGAAACGTGCAATTAAGATTACAAATAAGAGAAGAAAAAAGAGTCACTATTATTATTTTTATGGTGTAATTGAGCTAAAATTTAAATTTGATTATAATGTGTAGATTAAAAATTCAATTGAATCATTGAAAATATATTCAAAGCATTTAAAATTTAACCGTATATATGCAGTATAGAAGGATCATGATGTACAAAAGGAGTCTTTAAATTACACATAAATGTGTGTGTTTTTATGTGATTCAAGAATTCTCTTTGCAACATGTTATGTCATCTATATGTCCCTACTTGAAAGCTAAGAACATACTTTATATCAATTTCGACAACATTAATGGCAAACACAAGGGCAAAATGCTCAAGACTTGAAAATTAATATTATTTTATAGATTTATTTATTTTCGAGACAGAGATATTTTGTAAAAATTTTAGGTGAAACTATTTCACGAAATGCATGTGTTTTAACTTTTAAGGTAAACCTCATAACTTTTTAGTGTAATACTTTGTGTGTCATAAATTATACTTTACAAACAACGTACACTTGTTACATCTAAACGTATTGTTATCTCAACATAATGTAATCTCATAAAATAAAAAAAAATGATACTCTCTCTCCTTAGCAAATATATCATCACATTAATTTGGGTACAGAAATTAAAAAAATGTGATAAAGTAAAATCTTTGATGTACTTTTAACTTTATCATTTTTTTTAACTTTATTAAAATAATAAAGTAAAAGTATTGTGTAAAAAAATAGTGAAATAGAAAATAAATAAGAGAATTGTTATAAAAAAAATTAAAATGTAAAACAAAACAAAACAAAAAAAATTGTAAAAACTGATCAGTAGCGGAGGAAGTAATGTATAGATGTGAGCTACACAATCGGTAAAAGCACCCCAAATTAATACTTCCAAATGTATAGATGTGAGCTACACAATTGGGTTTTATATTATAGCTAGCATTAGAGAATATTATAGCTCACATCTGGGTTTTATATTATAGCTAGCATTAGAGAATATTATAGAATAGCTAGCATTAGAGAATATTATAGAAATATATATTATAGAAATAGTATAATTATAGGCAACAATTTTTTATTTATGGTTTATATTTATTTTCTTGTTTATCTATTTCTTTATGTATCTCACTTGTAATCCCTATATATAGTGGACCACTCTTATCATCTCATCAACGGTGATTGAATATAATTCTCACATGGTATTGGAGCTGGTATTCTTACATGTTCTCACATGGTATCAGCCTAATACACTGAAACCATTCTCTCCTCCTCCCTGTTTTTCTTTTCTCCTCCTCCCTATTTTTTCGGCGTCTTCGACGGGCTGGTATCCCCCGTCGCCGCCTTGCTCCTTCCCCTTTCTTCTCAATTTTTTCGGCATCCTCGACGAGCAGGTATCCCTCGTCGCCGCCTTGTTTTTTTTTATTATCTCGAACGAGTTGGTCTCCCTCGTTCCCTCTCCCGGCCGCTTTTAGCCGCCGCCGACGAGCTTGTATTCCTCGTCCCCCTTTTTCTTCTTCTCGAACGAGCTGGTCTCCCTCGTTCCCTTTCCCGGCCGTTTTTAGCCGTCGCCGACGAGCTTGTATTCCTCGTCCCCCTTCTTCTTCTCGAGCGAGCAAGTCTCCTCGTCCCCCCTTCTTCTTCTTCTCGAGCGAGCAAGTCTCCTCGTCCCCCCCTTCTTCTTCTCGAGCGAGCAAGTCTCCTCGTACCCCCTATTTTTTTTTTCTCTTCGAGCGAGCACGTCTCCTCGTTCCCTCTTATGGTCGATCAAGTTATCTCCATGACTGTTTTCACTCATATGGTGTTAGTCACACTCACCTACACTCTAATTTTCTCTATAGCCTCATGCTATATCCTTTTTCTTCTACTTTTATCTTTATCCGGAGAGCCCCAATATCATTGGTTGCTTCGATCAAGTTATCTCCATGACCGTTTTCACTCATATGGTGTTAGTCACACTCACCTACACTCTAATTTTCTCTATAGCCTCACGCTATATCCTTTTTCTTCTACTTTTATCTTTATCCGGAGAGCCCATGATCAATATCATTGGTTGCTTGCCCCTCCGATCTATTTGGTTTGTGCTCGAATCAACTGTCTTCGACACACTTATGAGTGTTTCTTGCCTACTATTTTGTCATTGTTCGTCCTTCAAAGGATTTTGGTGTTTCGATCCATTTGCTTCCCGCTTTTTTGCGCTTTGGCATGTCCTATTTGGTGATTCTGAATTTCAGTTATTTCTCATGCTCTATGACATCAAAAGTGCATTGTTTTACGGATGGCTTCACAAAGTTTCTATCTCAAACTCGCTTCAGATTGTTGTGTACCAAACTCGTGTTCATTTACATTCCCAGCTTCGCTTGACCGGGGGTATTAGAAAATATAATAGAATAATAGTATATTATAGCTAGCATTAGAGAATATTACAGAAATATATATTATAGAAATAGTATAATTATAGGTAGCAATCTTTTATTTATGGTTTATATTTACTTCCTTGTTTATCTATTTCCTTATGTATCTCACTTGTAATCCCTATATATAGTGGACCACTCTTATCATCTCATCAACGGTGATTGAATATAATTCTCATAGGTTTTATAAGAACTCATGCTCTTTTGTAGAAAAATTAAGAAATATAAATATTAAATGTGCAATGGAAAGTTAGGTAGTTATAAAAGAAATAGAATGTAAAAAGAGATGAGAATGAAAAAATTGAGATATAGTAAATTTTATCACATAAAAAAATATAAACATTATAAACATTTGGAAGAAATGGAGGGAATATATGATGGATACGTGTCGAAGGCTAAAGTGACTTGATTATAACTAATGTAAATGCTCGTTACATCATGACTAGATGAAGGAACGTTCAACGTTCTAACCTTTAATATGGACATCAAAATATCTAAGTTGGTGGAATATATGAACATCAAATTTAAAGTTTATTTGAAATTTCACTTTCAAAACTTTTGCTTAAGTTCTAAAAAAATACAACTTTTTAAGATATAACTCTCTTGTAATTTATAGATTACTTTCATTCATTCGTTCAAATTGTATATTCCCTCCGTCCATGAAAGTATGTACAATCTTATTTTATATATTAAAAAAAGCATTGATAAACGAATGAACCGCCTTACATAAACGGCATGGGCGCGCCCGCGAGTTCGAAACTACTTCTTGTGCTTAATTTTAGAATATATATGTACTGCGTATGTGTTATCTTAATTTTATTGTTGGTATTTAAATTAAATGGATTTCTAAAGGTGTAAATAATGTTAAATTTTTAGATAAGACATAATTCACATACAGATCTAACTGAGAATCTCACGTTTTAAATGTCGGTTGGAAGGATTAAAGGTAGCTAGGATAGTGTGAAATGTGAATGATACCACCTCAGATGCATACTCAAAATATATCATTCGTGTAATTAATATCATGCATATATATATATAGGACCACTGAAATGGGTGTCAAATGAATAGAAATCGTGAGAGTCTATATCAAGCAAGCTATATATTCTGTTTTTTAAATTTCTTTACTTTTTGAATTCTTTTCCCATAGCCTCGATCCCTTTCCCTTGAAAAATGACGCACATATTGTGATCTGTTCTAAAACACGACATGTCTACAAAGATTCCACCGTCAAAACTGATCGAACACAGTTTCGAGGGTCAGTTTTAATACAGTAGTCGCACTCACATGAATGCGACTTTCTAATATTAGTCCTTCAACTCTATATATAATACTCCCTCCGTCCCAAGAGAATTTACAACTTGGAATTGCACACCTTTTAATAAAAAAGTGTAATAAGTAGAGTTTTTAAATGAATAAAGTAAAGAAAAATATAGGTTAAGTGTATGAAAGTAATGATATATGGATAAAATATGCGTATATTTTGATTTTTGAAAGTGGGGATTATGAAGTTGGAGTGTGCAAATTTTTCGTGGGACAGTGGAGTAGTACATTTTAACTTACGACATGAGATCACATGTGTCAGTTTTAGTGTTTTACTTTATGTTTCACTATTTAGTTTAATTATTAACATGTGTGTTATGTCTAAAAATTATCAATGATACATAATAATGAAGGCGACACCGACACGTATTAAACATTCAGTAGAATGGAAATCGATCGGATCAATTCTGATGACAAATGAACTTCATATTTGGTAGAAAAATATGATGGTATTAAGACATTTTTTTAAGTCTCGAGTATTCGGCCTAAGGAACGACTAGCTAATTAAGTATACTAATCATATAATTTATCGGCGGAGCCTCAATTGAAGCTGGAGAAAGCTATGTATGTATGAACTAGCCAAAAAATTTGTTATTTCAAATATACCGTGAACCAGAATGTTGTATTGAGAAACTTTCTTGTAACATCATCCCATCAAATTTATTAATTAGTAAAGAAAAATGAATAATGGTTAGTGGGTAAATAAAAGAATTTATGTGTAAAATAAATGTAATTTAAACTCATGAGTCGTGAATTAAAAAAATCTTTAGAGTCTATTTTAAGAAAGTAATAGAAGAAGTCGCGATTCAAATAAGGGAAGTGATAGAAAAAAAATTGTGTAAAAAAAAAAAAATCATGCAAGACAAATATAAAAACTCGTTTTAGGTGTGTGTTACCACAGGGGTAAATACGTGTATTTTAAGAATAAATAATACATATTTATCTTTATTGTAACACACATTTTTTTTTTATAGTAACACACTTCTGAAAGCAAATTTTAAGTTTATCTTGTACAAATTTTGTGAGAAAATTCATTCGATCCGAGCGCGACCAACAAATCTTTCTTCCCCTCCTTAAATAGAAGAATATTACATATGAAATATTTCAAATAAGTTCTCATTTTCCATAACTCTTAATTAACTAATTAAATTGAATCATGATTTCATTCACTGATTTCAATTTAATTCTCATTTCTTTAAAACAATTTATAAATAATTTTACTATAAATAATAAATATTAATATAAAAATCTCAAAAATAAAATAAATTAATAATATAATAAATTTCAACAATATTAATATATAATAATATAATAAATTTTAAAAATAGTATTATTTCTAATTTCATATGTGTGATCATATATATAGACACATTGTTTTTAATAATGCTTTCAATCATGCTTTTGGTGGAGCTTGTGGTACGTACGTAGTACAGTCAAGAACACATTAATAATAATTTTATTATAAATAATAAATATTAATATAAAAATTTCAAAAATAAAAATAATTATATAATAAATTTTAATAATAGTATTATTTTTAATTTCATATGTGTGATCATACACATTGTTTCTAATAATGTTTTCAACCATACTTTTAGTGGAGCTTGTGGTCTATATCACCGTCAAGATCATGGTGCGTCATTAATAATAAAATTATACGATATAAATTAAAACACTAAAGTGGAATAAGAAATCAGTATTAATGTGTTATCGATATGGCATATCTTTATTATTTTATATAGACCCAACAAGGTTATAGAAGTCGATAGTTTTAAATTTACCACCTACACTGAAAAAATCCAACCATAATGATTGTCTGGGAATAATTTTATTCATAGACATAATTAAAATGCTTTTGAAAATTTTTATTTTTACTATTTTGTGTGGATTTTTTTTTTATATACTGTAGGCAAAATTAGTACTCCGTATATATTTTAAAATATATATAGCATTGATTCAATGATGTTGAGTATAGTTCGTAACAATTTATCTTGGGAACATACTAGGATTCTTTCAACATTATAGATGTTAATTTATCTACTCACTCGTCACTCCGTTTAAAAAGATAGTTTCCTTTCTATTTTCACACAAATCAAAAAATTATTTTTAACACATTAAATTTACTCCCAATATTCCAATTATGCCCTTATTTAATACCTCTGAGTATTAATTCTTGTTGCACCCATTTCATAAAAAAGGCTTCATGCCCCAAAATAAAATTTAAAGCAGGCTTCATGCGAATTTTACATGTGACATCTGAATTCAAAATTTATATACTCCCGCAATGTGAAACAAAAGAAAATTAACAAGCAACAGCCTGAATCCAAAATTAAGGTATATCATGCATACGAAAATATTGTCATGAAAATCTAAATCCAAAATTAAGGCTCCATATGAAAATTTTTGTCATGAAAATGAATATGGTTACCTCCAATATTCAAAGTTACCTCCATATTCGATTTATATATTGTCCAGTAAAGTTTGGGGGACTAAAAAAATTGAATATTCAACCAGAAGTTGTTTTCTCATTTCAAAACATGAATTTACCTTCACAAGACACTCATTTTGATTTAAATCTCTCACCCAATCATATCGACTTACATCCACCACAAAACATTCATTTTGATTTAAATGTATCTCCAAAAGAGTTTGAGAACATTGCCAATACGACAACAATGTCAGAGGGTGTTCGTCATGCATACAAAAATAAGAATCTCACATCACATACAAAGCGGGCGGTTCTTGAAATGCTTTTAAAAGAAACTCACGATGGAAAACTAAAAAGATGAGTTATTTTGAGGATTGCCAACACATTTTCTATAAGTGCAAAATATAATTCTCGAATTTGGAAGGAAGAAAAATGTTTGAATACAAGCAATGATGCCCATGATTTTCCATCAGTTCTTGTGAAGAGGGTTAGTCGCAAGAAGGTCCAAATAGATTTGGAACAAATTAAAAATATTCCCCTTTGATTTCGAACCAACATAAGATCTTTGGCAAAAAAGTTGGAAGCAAATAAATCAATTGTTCATGGAAGGATCAATGAAGGAAGTATTCGACAACATTCAAATGCTCTTAAACCATATTTGACCGATGCAAATAAGAAAGCACGACTCCAATTTTGCTTGTCAATGATCAGTGAAGGTACAATTACATCTCAACCTATGTTTATTAACATGCATGATCGTATTCATATTGATGAATTTGTTTTGGTTGTACAAAAGGCGTTTGATACATTCCCGACTGAAGATTAAAACAATGTTTTTATAACATTACAATCGTGCATGGTTGAAGTAATGAATTTTTTTGGGGGTAATAATTACAAGATTCCACACATGGAAAACAAAAGTTAATGAAGAGAGGAGAATTATCGGAGAACGTTGGGTGTGATTTTAGTGTTTTCAACGAAGCAAAAGAGGCTTTAAGGAATTTATTGTCAATTATTTGTTGGAATATCTTTATTTGTTTAAATTTCATGTCTAATGCGATGTGTATGGTTAATTTGTACTCCAATGAATTGAAAAATGTGTAATTGCTACTGTACGGTGATTTACACCTTTTCAATTCATGAAAAGGTAGAGTATTGTCCAGATAAAAAACCCTTTATTAATGGAGTACAAGGAATGATTATATTCTCTATGTGCATTTGATATATTGAGTCTTTGCATTTTTCACAAAAAACTAAAATTGACTATATTAAAAATGTTGGAAAATGGTTAATCCCAACCATCATTATACAGGGGTGTTTTAGACAAAAATATTGAAATAAAAAGAAAGTGGACAATAATTTGAGACAAACAAAAAAAGGAATAGTGGACTATCTTTTTTAGACGGAGTGAGTATTAAAATATCGTTAGTCTCTACCCAAGATCCCAACATCACAATTTCCGGGCTTTACCAGAACTAACGAATAAAAGGCCTATAACTGGGAGTGATCTTAGTAACCAATCGTGTTCTACGAAAATAAAATCAATATCGTATTCGACTAAAATAAAAATAAAAATGTTGTTTCATTATGCACATGGTTTGAATTTTTTGATAGCTTTAAATATATTTTTAAAAAAATTAAAGCGACATAAGAACATTATAAGTAAGCGTTGGTTACTGTCACATTTTTTCCTTTGAGGAACACTTTTGGGGCATTAGTCGAGGACACCCCGGATCACATCATTGAACATTATGCTCCCATTCGATCTCCCATCAAGGGGAGGTGTAATCTGGATTATGGATCACTTAGAGAAACAACCAACGAACCATCTGTCATCGGTTCAAGCAGACCTGGTTCAGCCGAATCTAGCTCTTAAGAGGTCGTGAGAGTGGTTCTTCACAAACGATGGTCGGATATGTTGGATGACACTGAATGATGTGTTATCATTGAACATTTTTAACTTGCTTACAACTTGCTTTATTATTCATCATTTATTTTAGACATTGATGTTTATAGGAGTGCACCTCTTTACCTTGACCTCGGGTTTTGTCCCTAAGTAGGATTTTCACAGGCAATGTTTTAACGGCACTCCGGCCTCTGGCTTGAATTGTGAGCTTATGGTTTCAGGTTCTCGTTTTCTTTTTCTTTTATACATCATATCTTTTATTGTCGTTCTAATTTTGAAGTAGATGATCATGGTGTATTTAAAATCTGAAACTATATGGATTAAAGTGTTAATTTGATATTAGTTTTTTATGCATCGGTATCCGATCCAAGAAACGACTAATTCGGGGGACCAATTACAATGTCCACTTGCGAGGAGGGGCATTAATATGATATTAATATCTCATATTGATTAATGCGTGTATTGTTAATCTACTCCTTATTAATATGAGTTAGTTGAAGTAGTTCAAATTATGGTGGCTAAGGAGCAATCTTATAGACCACATGCGTGCGCCCGTGTCGAGCCACGCATGTGAGTCTTGGCAATTGGGCTTTTCGGACATGGTTCTGGAGCCCACATCTATCTTTTTGGAGCACAAAAAATGGACTCTACCCATTTACCATTACTCCAGTCCAACAGATGGAAGTCCAATCGGGTCAAATTGGCCCAACAGGTATAGTCAGCCCAGTCAAAAGTGGAGTGACTTTTTAAACTACACGAACCTGAACATCTGGGATGTCCAGATACATAGACGTTAAAAAATTGGTTCGACCCATTTACCATTACTCCAATCCAACAACTAGAAGCCCAGTTGAATTGGATTGGACCAACGGGTATAGTCAGCCCCCATCAAAAGTGGAGTGGTTGTTTGAATTACACGAACCTGGACGTCTGAGATGTCCAGATACATAGACATCGAAAAATGGGCTCGGCCCATTTACCATTAATACAGTCCAACAAATGGAAGCCTAATTGGATTTGGACTAATGGGTATATTCAGTCCAGTCCAAAGTACAACAGTTGTTTAAATTACACGAACCTGGACATCCGGAACGTCCAGATACGCATACATTTCAAATTAGATGCAGTTACAAATCCGTCCTTCAAATTTGGCATGAATTGTTATAATGACATTTACTTTCATAAATAGCCCAGAGGCTCCTCACCTAATGGAAACTGCATTTTTTACCTGAATTTTCCAGAGCATAATGTTCATAGCATATTGCATTTTGCGTCCATTAAGAAAGTGCAACTCAGTCCAAACGTCGTTTCAGCTCGTCGGGGCTTTGTACATTGTGGTTTCTAGAGCATACTGCATTTTGCATCCATTTTGAAAGGGTAGTTCAATCCAAAAGTCTTTTCAGTTTATTGGTACTTTGTACGTTGCGGTTTCCAGAGCATCCTATTCAGAGCATACTACATTATGCATCATTTTAGAAAGTCCAGTTCAGTCTATAAGTCGTTTCAATTTGGTAGTGCTTTGTACGTTACAATATTGCTCGTGCAAAGACGAAGTCATTTTACCATTGAAAATATCTCGTTGTTTCGTGATTACTAGCTGAGACGTGTTTTTTTTTTTTGCGATAATTTTTTTTCCTTGAATCTACTTGCAATTCTATTGTTATTTGTACTAATAAATCTAGTTGATGTTGTTCGTCGAGCTTGTTGTTCCACTTTGACCACGTTTGGTTTATTTTTTGTTATACTTTCATTTGATTTATTCTAAAGGGGTGTACTTTTTCCTTTCGCCATGAGTTTTATCCCTAAGGAGGATTTTTTTTGGGCAAGATTTTAATTGCACCCTGGCCTCTTGTTCAACTTGTGGACTTATGATTTTATTAGGTTTTTTTCTTTTTTATATTTGTTTGCTTATTGTTCCTGGAAAGTTGTCTAGACGAAGATGAAATGCAGACACAGACTAAAATACGAAAGGCGAGGCTATAGTTGAACTATATCTCCGTAAGACGTTATTGACCCGTACATAGGTGCAATACGGATCACAAGCAATTGTCCCCAAGATACAACGACTTTAAACTTCACGACTGTTGCACTACAAATTGGAAGCTATCGATGAATCGCAAATGGGTGTCCGGAACTTCCGTCTGAGCTCTAATGCAATTCCTAGAAAGCTAGAATGTTTGAAGTTAATGTATGCAAGAAGGCTTTTTGGCTTGATTGATCTAGGAATGCAGATTTGAGGATCAATTTATATTAATTGAAGAATTGTGGTAGCTTTTGGTGAAGGGTTGTAACCTTCTAAATTAGATCAATCTGGGCTGTCAGATCGTGCATGTTTGATTGATTCAGATCTAATCACATCTGATGGGTCGGGTCACATCTGTTCGCACGTAACCAACTGAATTTAGCGGTTCAAACTCGAACTGACGCGTCTGTTCGAGTTCGTCTGGGTGCGAACCGATGTTACCCGCGGGTTGACTCGATACCAAATCATACACGTTGACCATAGTCATGGGTTCAATCCTTACGAGCCACACATGCTACCCGATTTGTAGTCTGAGCCGCTAAGAGCCTAGTTCGAGCTAAATTTACCCAAAAATTAAAGGCTCCTTGCGATGATGTGCAAGTGCGCCTAATGCACACCTACTACCCGATTCATAGTTTGAGCCGCCAAGAGCCTAGTTCGAGCCAACTTTGCCCAAAATAAAAGGCTCATCGCTATGATATGCCTCTAAAGTGCCCAATGTGACGTGCTTGTGCCCATGCAGTTTTACGGTCTTTTGAAGCACACTACCATTTATACTCTTTGGTCAAACTTAATTTACAAGAAATAACTCTTATAAGGAATTCAAATCCTTATCTCTTTTTCGATGTGGCATAAAGAGTCACATTTTCTCCCATAATTACTCTTCAATTTATTTCATGTGAAATCACTAATCTTCAAGTATTATTATTTCATTCACTCGAAATTGATTTTGAGAAAGTAAATACACCAAATTCATTTACTCTAAATATAAATTACTAATTTACAATTTATATCTAATTCCAACAAATGGATCATCACGTAAAAATTGGTTAAACTTGGGTCAACACCCAAATTCTAAACCAAACAATAGTTTGTTTTTATCATAGCTTGTAAGCCATTGTTGGTCGTTTTATAAACCAACAACAACCACACTATTATCGACCTTTCAACTCGTTCTTCCAACTCAGTATCTTTTGAGTCGCTTCTCGCACTAATAATTGAGTTGGAGT
The DNA here is from genome assembly GCA_963675135.1 of Galeopsis tetrahit. Lineage (NCBI taxonomy): Eukaryota > Viridiplantae > Streptophyta > Magnoliopsida > Lamiales > Lamiaceae > Galeopsis > Galeopsis tetrahit. The sequence continues at coordinate 32,136,008 of OY776130.1, read as the reverse complement.
CTAACATTTTAATTTGAGGATGATGTAAAATATGATGTTGGGAAAAAGAATAGAATATGATGTAAAATATGATGTTTAGAAAAACATCCTAATTCATTACTCAAGAACTCTATTTTTAGGACGCGGGATGAATATTTTCTCTCTCTAAGCCTCTAATGGCTTCTCCTCGATTCCAATGTGTGTAGAGTCCACGCCGCCATGCGTCACCCCTCACCGCCGCGAGTCGGTCGTCACCGCCACGCCGCAGTGTAACTGTTTAATTTTTTCAATCGATCTGGTCCTACCAATAGCTTGAAACAATCACTCACGCCGTTGTGTGCCCAATTGAAGTCAACCACCCCCGTACTAACGAATCCTTGTCATCGAGCGTCTACTCCACTCAGTTCCGCCGCTGAGTGTATGATTCTCCATCGTTGAGTCGCTTCTTCCCGCTTTCTTTCATATCATATACCGTAACAAAGCCCACGATAAGTGACGTAAAAGCTCCAAATTAATTAAACCCTACCCCACTCAAATTCTCACCTGAAGTGTGATCGCCGCTGCGGCAACTCCTTAGTAAGATAACTTCTTTGTTTTAGATTTTCCATGTGATTGGAATGTTCGCAGATGTAAGGGTTTTTTATTCCTTTATGTGTATTAGTTCTTGTGTTTTAGAGTTTGAAACTATTGTGGTGGTTCTTAAATCTTCTTTTCAGGGCTTGGTTTTGGAACGAGTGTGTTCATTTGGAACTCATGAGGCTTAAACAATGCTCGTGCGTTCAGTCAGATTCGTTGGTTAGTAAGCATATATCGCCATTCTCTATATTTTGTGATTGAATCTCATATTCTAGTTTTTATGCTTCAGTTCTTAAAACCGAACGTGGCTTTACCAATTGTTTTTGTGTGGATGTTATAGGCTCTAGTGGTGGCCTGGTTTTATTTTAGAATGATGTGGATGTTCGTTTGTTAGCGTATTCAATTTGCCATATTGACTGTGTTATTTCTTCACATTTTGGTTGTTGGCATTTTTCTGGTTTTTATGGTCGTCATTTTACTACATTAAGACATCACTCTTGGGATCTATTGAGAAAATTGAAATCAAGTGCAGATGCTACTCTTAGAGTCTAGGTTGTAGGAGGGGACTTCAATGAGATTATTCATTTTTCTGAAGAAAAAAAATAGGGCAATTACTGTTCTTTTACACAAATGGAGAGATTTATAATTGTTCTTGAGGACACGGGGCTTATGCAATTAAACACAAAGGGTCCAAATTCACATGGTGTAATAAAAGTAAAGGTGATAATTTACGAACGTCTTGATCATTTTGTGGCTATAGATGAATGGATCAATCTCTTTCTAGAATTTAAAGTGCGGAACTTGGATTTTGCTAACTCAGATCATCGTCCAATCTTACTCTCGCTTGGTAATAGTATAGTAGACCTACGCCATCATCAACATAAATAATTTTTGTTCGAAAACCATTGGATTAAGGAACCTAATTTTCTCAATGTGGTTAATTAAATATGGAGGAGGCTTGATCACCATCGTAATTTGTCCTCCTCTCTTGATATGTGGGGTTTTGAGCTACTTAAGTGGGCTTAGACTAAAGGATGTAATATTAAAAATCGTATTGGTAAGTTCGAGCTAGCAATTGTTGAAATTCTCAATGATGAAACCCATGTCCCAGATTTCTCAAGGGCCCATTCACTACAAGAAGAATTGGAAAATCTGCTTACTCAAGACAAATGCTACTGGAGGCAAAGGTCGAGGATTCTATGGCTCAAAGAAGGGGATAGGAATACAAGCTTCTTCCACCGACGGTCCAATGCACGTAGAAGAATAAATACAATTGTGGGACTCGCTAACGAACATGGTATATGGACATTGAGTCAGGTGGATATGGAAAAAATTGTGATTTATCATTTTATGAACTTGTTCACCTCCGGGGAACCTTCAGTTGAAGATTTACAACAAGCATCACGCCATATTCAATACTCAGTTACAAATTATATGAATGTTATGTTGTTGACCCCTTTCACGAGATAGGAGGTGGCTAAAGCGCTTCGAGATCTCAACCCCACAAAAGCAGTGTGATCATACGGTTTTTCAACATCTTTTTTCCAAACTACTTGGCAAACGGTGGGTGATGCAGTCACATATCAAATTCTACAAGTCCTTAATGGTGGTAAACAACTGCATGATTGGAACCAAACTGTTATCACTCTTATTCCCAAAATCAAGGACCATAAATTTATATCTCATTTTAGGCCTATCAGCCTGTGCAATGTTACTTACAAAATATTGGCAAGAACCATCACGAATAGGCTGAAATCACTTATGGATAACATTATTGACTAGATTCTGAGTGCTTTTATTCTAGGGCGGCTAATCTCGGACAATATTCTTATTGTATTCGAATGTATGCATTGGTTGAAACACAACAAGTCAAAGAGAGGTTATGTAGAATTGAAGCTGGATATGAGTAAGGACTGTGATATGATTGAATGACACTATCTTGAAATTGATATGTCAAAGCTGGGCTTCGCAAGAGATTGGATAAATCTTATCATCGGGTGCGTTTCGTTGGTATCCTATATTTTTAAGCTCAATGGTCATATTGTTGGGAACATTGTTCCAACTAGAGGCCTTAGGCAAGGAGATCCTCTATCCATTTACCTATTTGTCATTTGTGCTCAAGGCCTCTCAATTATTCTTTCACAAGAGATTTTGAACAAGAAATTAGTTAGCATTAAAATCGTCAAAGGCGTGCCGACCATTTCAAATTTGTACTTTACTGATGACAGTCTTCTCTTTTTTAAGGCGAACCAACAGGATTGTGAAAATCTCAAATCATGCCTTAGACTGTATGAGCGCGCATCGGGTCAGCATATTAATTATGAAAAATCAACTATCTCCTTTAACATGAACACATTTTCGAAGACTAATGAGATTATTAAGACTACCTTGGGCGTCCATTCGACGCAAGGCCATGAACTTTACCTCGGGCTCCCAACCCTTTCTACAAGAAGCAAATGAATCCAGTTCAAATTTTTGTTGGATAAAATTTTTCAGAAAGTGGACAGTTGGGCTTGTAAGACTTTCTCGAAAGGGGGTAAGGAGGTTCTTAATAAGACAGTTCTACAGGTCATCCCCTCATATGCTATGTCATATTTCAGGGTCCCGACTTCAATTTGTTCTGTGATTGAACATATTATAGCAAGATTCTGGTGGGGTTCCAATAAGACAGATGACAAAATACACTATAAAACATGAGAGGCACTTTGTCGCCCGAAGTCTAAAGGTGGTATGGGTTTTCGTAACATGGTTTATTTTAATAAAGCCCTACTTGCTAAACAGATTTAGTGATTCATCAAACATTCAGATTCCTTAGTGACCAGACTCTTTCGAGCCTGTTATTTAAAGCACGAGGATCTTCTTAATGCTGATATTGGATCTAATCCCTCATATATTTGGAGATCACTTTGTTGGAGTAGGGACCTTCTACGCCGTCATATTAGATGGAGGGTTAGAAACGGGCAGAAAACCAGTGTTCATAAAGATGCATGGGTCTTTGGCCTTACTAACAGTAAAATTACCTCCCGAATTGTGAGTGGGTCGAAAGTGGCTAGATTTATTACTGAGGAATCTAAATGGGATGAAGAATTAATCCGACATGCATTCTTACCACATAAGGAGAAGGCATTTTGGAAACACCGATAGCGGGTACGAGTGACGAAGACCAAAGATTATGGCATGCGAAGGTAGGAGGAGAATATACGGTAACCTCGGGCTATATAAAAGGATTGGATATCAAATACAAATGAAAAGAGGAGGCTGGCCCGGGTCCTTCGAACAATGAGGTGGAGAAAAGATTTAGGGAGAAAATGTGGAAACTACAGGTATAACACCCCTAAACACTTACTAGTAATATAAGTATATTTATATTTATATATATACGTGTGTATAATAAATACTATACATATATTATTATTATTCATATAGATATGTATATATATATATTTTAGCTCAAAATAATTGCTAAATTAAATTAAACGTGCATACTATATATATGTATATAATTGTACGTACAACCATGTATCAATATATATGGACACACACACAGAAGAAAATGGATAATTATGAGTCACCATGTATATATATAAATATTACTATGAATTAAACATAAATACAACACGTAAGGTTAACTACATATTAAAATACTCACTAGCCACCAACTTGCCAAGAAAAATTAAATTATATCTACAACCTACAACCCTTTTAGCTATAGTTTAAATAAGTATGTTAACATGGCTACGCTCCTAGGCGTAATGATTAGATAGGATAGTGATGATGAATGTTTTGCTATAAATAGCAAATGGGTGAGACTAAGCAGCGAAGGGAATTTCAATTGAAAATAAAAGAGGTAAGGTCTTGGTTCATTAATTAAAAAGCTTTAAAGTCTTCTTCTTCTTTTTTCTCTTGTCATACTTTGCTACCTTCCATAGTCAAATGTCGACGAAGCCCTATTTTCTACTCTACACACTCACCCACCAACACCGTAAATTAAATTTTATTTAACTCCAGCCATTTTCGACAAGTACCCAAAAAATTTAAATAATCTACTCTAACTTCTTAGCTAATGATATATGCACATTGTAGGTTACGTGGCGCCGAAAAATCTTTAAGATTTTACACTTCAGAAGGTGGGGATTTTCCTCAACTCTTCATTGAGTTATAACGATCAAGTGTTATTGAAAGTGTGCGTGCGTGCGATATACAGAGATGTTGTCCTTAGTGTTGGCACACACAAGACAACAATGAGCAGCGGAATTTAAACAAACACTTTGCTAAGAGTATTTCAAAACTTGTGTAGATTAAATAATTAATTTACACGAATCACTTATATTAATTCTTAATATCAGTGAAACAAAATCATCAACCTCGAAAGGTTATGAACAACTACAACTCGAATTTGAGTTTGAAAAGTTACTAGAAAGAATACGAAACTATCTCCCTAATAGATCTAACGTATTTCCCTAATAAACGACTATGATTAAATACACAAATATTCGGGCTATAAATGTGCACTAATCTACAAGAAAGACCAAGGTGAATTTCTAATCTAGAAATGTCACGTATTCTATGGATAGGAATGTAGCTTTTCTTTCTTTCTTGTCATCTTTGGAATGAAGGCAGTGTGCTCTATTTATAGACTTCATTTCAAACTGCCTTGCAACTCCTACAACTCCCTTGATCAATTTCAGCCTTTGGATCAAGGTAGTTTCTTGTAACCTCCCTTCACACTCCACATTTGTAGGAACTTGTATATTAGTGCTTAGAACTTCTCACTCCCGTGCAACTGCTTGACTTGGGTGTTGCCCACGTCTTCTACCTGCATTTGGGACATCACTAAGTAGCACAATTGTAGTTAGAGTTAGTAAAGGGAGAAAGGGCAAATTCTGATGTTGTCTTAGGTGTTGGAACATTTAGTAGAACATTCAAACTGAAATGTTGGATCATTAGAGACAACACCTATTCCAACATCAACAATTTATAATTGCTCTTATTAAATCTTACTATGTACTCCCTCCGTCCGCCTATAAGTGTTACGTTAATTTTTGGCACAGAGATTAAGAAAAGTGATTAAATAATAGATATAGTACAAGTGATGTGATTGAGAGAGGAGAGAGATAGAGAGAAAAAGTAAGATATAAAGTGAAGTGTAAGAAAAAATACTTAACAAAAAAGCTATGGGAAGTTTATAAGCGGACGGACCAAAATGGTAAAATGGGAAGCTTATAGGCGGACGGAGGGAGTATTTAATTACAAGTTACGCCTGGCCTAGCCAGCACTCTCATGCTAAATCTGGTTCAACCATCAAATTACAAGTTACGTCTGGCCTAGCCAGCACTCTCATGCTAAGTCTGGTCCAACTAGAAAATTACAAGTTACGTCTGGCCTAGCCAGCACTCTCATGCTAAGTCTGGTCCAACCAACAAATTACAAGTTACGTCTGGCCCAGCCAGCATTCTCATGCTAAGACTGGTCCACCCAGCAAATTCAAGTTACGTCTGGCTTAGCCAGCATTTTCACGTTAAGTCTGGCACTGCCAGCACACTTACAAGTTCTACAAGCACATTATTTACACTTGTGAAATTTAGTTTGCGCAATTATGGAGTAACCCCACCGAGTGTTTTCATACTCACCCTTTATTTTAAATATTTTCAGCGCAGTAATTTGACAAGGAAGGGTGATCCAGGATGTAGTGGCCGAAGAAATAAAGATATAATTAAAATAAACTACTACTACGTTATTTAAATTATCAAGCTATTTCGAGAAGACAATATAAACTTTGTAATAGATATGTCGGGTCTAAGCCATGATCCACATATTTTCGAATTTATGCTTGATTAATATATTTCCGCTGCAACTCTATTAATATTCATGATCAAGATAATTTATTATGCAGGAACTAAACGATAATACATGATATGTCACTTATAGAAAGTAAAATAGAAAAAAAAATTAGGTTGTCATTATTTTGTAATGTCTCATTTTAATTTTTAGTATAATTAAAATTGGGGCATTACAATGTGGTATTAGAGTGGGTCTGGAATTCTGCAGACTTGCTCAATTATATGATGCATATATATATAATACATGTAATAATAATAATAATAATATATATATATATATATATATATATATATATATATATATAGTAACACTAACGTAAATGGACAATATATATATATATATAGGCATACTAACATTCACGCCTATAGTAGTAAATAGTGAATGATGATTAACTAGGAATAGGTGTGTTTACTAATAATAGGTATGTGTAATTTATAAACACTTATGCGGTGTTTGTTTTGGGATTGGCCAATCCGGATTTGGATTGGCCCAATCCCAATCCAATCTCTCTCAATCCAAATACAAATTCAAATATCAATTCATCCCTAGCTATAATACACTTATACACCTATTTTTATACAATCAAATCACTCATTCTCTTTCCTACTTTATTCTCTCTCTTACTTTTCTTTCACACACTCATTCTCTCTCATACTTTCTTGGGCAATTCTTACGGTAGTCACATTTTACAAAGTGACTACACAGTCACTTTGTCGAATCGCGCCATGTGGCGTCGTAAACGTCGTAACGACCTGCTACCTGTTATACAGGTTTAAGTTATTTTTAGCATTATTTAAATTTTATTTTGTTATTTACTATATTACCCTTCTTTTATTTAAATTATTTATAAGAAAGTTTAGTTTATTAAAAATAATAAAATTACTATCCTACCCTTTTAATACAAATATTAATAAAATGACTATCCTACCCTTTTAATACAAATATTATAATTTTTAATTTAAAAAATCAAATAAACAAATTGTAAAAATATTATAATTTTAAATTTAAAAAATAAAATAAAAAAATTGCAGAATATTTCATTAGGGTTACTTTCCGCTTCCTTTTCTTCTCCACAGGCCACATCGCTGTTATGTTTCTCCCCCAATTCCACAATAATACTTGAAATTAGGGTTCCTTTCTCCCCCAATTCCAACGTTCTGCAAAGTGAATTCGATTATACTAAGTTACAACGAGTGTATCAGTGCGGCTGAAAGGCGACGGCGGCGGTGGCTGAAAGGCGGCGACGGTGGCGGGCAGGCGCGGAGGCAGGCAGGAAGGCACGGAGGCGGGTGATAGCTTAAGGCACGAAAAGAACAATTCAAAAAGCATGCTAGGTTTTAATAATTTTAATTAATTTGATTTGTTTTTTATTAATTAATTGATTTAATTTATTCTTTTGTTATTAATAACATAAGGGTAAATATGTAATTTGATACGCTACATATTTTAATTACATTAACAAAAATATAATTAATTATTTTATTGTATAAGGATACAAATGTAATTTTACAATAATATATTTTAATTAATTTAATTTAATAAAAAATACAAATTTATGACACATTACGACAATAGATATCGTAAAATTTACAAAAGGTAACAAGTCATCAAATCTAAACCTTTAGATTATATTTTTAATGGCTTAAATTAACTGACTAAGGTAGTCATTACGACACGTTACGACACCCTGACTACATATAGAAGGTCTCTACTTTCTTCTCTCTCTTACTTTTCTTTCACTATTAACAATAATAAAATATTATAACATCGCTCTTGATGTGACATAAAATTAAATCTACCCGTACTTCTCAATCCTTAACCAAACAACTTACATAACAATTACTATTAATGGATTACCCAAATCTCAATCCAATCCACCACAATCCAAATCCAATCCACCACAATCTCAAACCAAACACCACCTTAGGAATGAAGTAATCAGGGAAAGCATACTATATATATGTGTATCTTACAACACTCTCCCCTTATAGTCCATAAGAGTAAAGATACGGTATAAAAATAAAATTTAAAAAAAAAATTCTAAGGTTGCACCTGCGATCATCCCTCCGCGACAATTCCTCTACGATTCAAGTAAGTGTAGAAACTAGTACATTTTTCATCACCACTTACTAAATAAAATTTTACAATTAAGTGAGAATCTCGTTGAATTAAGATTAAAATCACGTTTGAGAAAAACATTGGTATCTAGATGGATAACTACGAGGCTTACGTCAATGCCCGCCTATGCCGATGTGTGTTAACCCAACGAAATGAAAACGATGATGTAGGAGCTCACATCGGAGAGATGGCAGCCATCTGGAAAACTTCTGACCAAATGGGAGTTCCGTTTGATGGACAAGAAGTATGTTGGATGTTGATCAACACGTTGCCCGAAATTTGGAGGCTTTACGCCTATAACCTTTACTTTAATTTAGCTGGCCAGCACGGTGAGGTGTGTTACCCATGCTTCTCGGCCGGTCTGTACTTGCAGTGGGACAGTGAAGGGCACCCCGCAGAACCCGATCAATTCTATCTTGAACAAGTTCAAGTTGAAGTTGTGGAATCTCCTGAGATAGAGGAACCCATTGTAGTGGGTCCTCAATACGAGGGGAGTGACCAACACTCCTTCACCGGACTATGTTGAAGCCCAAATAAGGGCATGGACCTATCATTTTGTATTTGTATTACCTAACGGCATCCGTCCAGGATAACCCTGGATTTTCTTTTTGTCGTAGGCATAGGATGTACAATATTAATGCTTATATCCGCTGTCACCTTAGAGATAGGTCTCATTTTGTTATGGAGTACGCGTGCTTATAATAAAAAAGTCGTATGTTATATATTTGTGTATTCAACAACAACCAGTGTGAAAAAAAAAAAAAAAAAAAAAAAAAACCTCATTCTAATTATTTAACTTGGTTACTTTTAAAAAAAAAAAAGTCATATGTTAAATAAATACGTATATATTATAGTATACAATAATATACTAAGTTACTTTAATTTCCCAACTTTACCTCAATAGTTTAGAAATTATAATAAGTTATAAAACAAACCTCCTTTTAATAATTTAACTTGGTGGAATAGATCATGAGTCGTGGACGACCCCACCGCAAGAAGATCCCCGTCCAAGAACCTTCCCTATCAAGTGATGAAGGCTTGGGAAATGACCCCACAGCCATTCTTCAAGGTCTTGCACGACACTTCACAACCGTGCCCACGCCGACCACACCACCTCTATCCACTCATCGCAACGAAATGAGCATTGTGGTGGAACAATTCAGATGCTACCGTCCACCTACTTTCAGTGGCAAGGAGAATCCTGCAGAAGTTGAAACCTGGTTGAGGGCACTCGAGAAGATATTTGCTCATATCGTATGCACTGACGAGTAAAAGGTTTCATGCGCTATCTTCCAATTGACAGATGAAGCAGACTACTGGTGAGAAGCCTATTGCCGAACAAAGACAGTAACTCAAAGAGCTACCATTAGCTGGGAAGACTTCAAGGAAGCAGTAATTCAAAATTACATGCCCCAATCCTTCCACGATCAAAAGGAAACGGAGTTCATCCACCTCAAGCAAGGTGCCACGACTGTGCTTGAATATGAGCGAAAATTCAGTCAACTCAGTAGATATGCTCCTCATCTGGTGGACACCGAACAAAAAAAGGCTCGACGCTTCGAGAAAAATCTACGACCTGAGATCAGCAGCATCTTAGCAGGGCAAGGAACATTGACATATGCTGAAGTTTTTTCCAAAGCTCGGGAAATTGCCTCCCGGCTGAAGCTTGAGATTTCAGAAAAGAGAGTCGCTGAATTTCCAAATAAGAGAAAATTGGTAAATCCAAATCAAGGGAGGGACTACAACTACAATAAGAACATCCACAGGGAATGAAACACAAGCTAGGCCACACAAAAAACCAAGTCAACGTGCCCCAAGTGTGGGAAAAACCACAACGAACAATGCTTATACGGGTCGGGGTTGTGTTTCCACTGTAAGGAGCCGGGTCACGGACTGAGCAATTGCCCATTGCTCATAGACAAGAGAAAACAATACGCGGGTCCCACTCGTGTCTTTGCAATGACGCAAGAAGAGGCCACCGATGAACCAGGAACCATGGCAGGTATGTTGACCATTTCTGGTATACCTGCTTTAGTATTATTCGATACCGGGGCTACCCACTCTTTCATTTCCAAAAAGATGTTTAACAAAATAAGGAATCGTAACACAAGAGTAGATAAAGATTTTCTTGAAGTAAGTATCCCGTCGGGTACAATTATCCAAACCACTCAACTATGCAAGGGCATAATGATTGGTTTTGATAATAATAATTTAGTAGCGGACTTGCATGTCATCAACATGAAAGATTTTGATGTAATCTTGGGGATGGACTGGCTTACGGCCAACCAAGCTATCATTACGTGCCACGAGAAGAAAGTCTCATTCCGCCACAACGAAACTGGGGACTACACATTCTATGGAGCTAAGGTGGGAGTGATACCTCGCATTGTGTCCGAACAAGGTGATCGATCGATTGAAGAAGTGCCCATTGTACGAGAGTACAAGGATGTCTTCCCAGAAGACCTGCCCGGTCTACCCCCAGAACGACAAGTGGAGTTCACTATCGACTTAGTGCCAGGAGTAGCACCAGTCTCAAAGGCACCATACAGAATAGCGCCAAAGGAACTACAAGACCTAAAAGTGCAACTACAAGAACTCCTGGATTTGATCACTAAATAATGAATTAAAAGTTCTTTCGATCCAATTAATCCAAGAGAAATATTACCCAAACTAGTATCTCTACCTAGCATGCATAATAAATCCAAAAAAAAAAAAAAAACTCTTAAGATCATCTAATACCCTCCCAATAGTTGATCTTGTCTCGGGCTCACAATAAATTGGGTGGAATGTTTAAGTACGATTAATGAAAAAGATTTATCAATCCAATTTCAATTAATAATAAATAAAACATATTATCATGGCCATTGACAACATGTATTGCAATGAAAATTAAACATTCAAATAGAAATAAACAACACAGCCACCAAATAAATAAGAAATTAATTCATAAACATCATTCAAAGTGTAAACATAACCCTAGAACCAAAAGTGTTCTAGTCAATTACCAACATAATCAAACTACAACAAAATTTAATGATAAAAGCAAATAAAAAGTAAAGGAAATAGAAAGTTTAGTCTATGGGATGATGGAGCCTAGAATTTCAAAGCAAATGACACAATCCTTGCTCCAATTGGTGAAGAATTGAAGAAGATGATGGTGATTACCTCCAAGTGTGTGTTAGTATGTGTGAAAGGGGGTAGTGAATGATGAAAATCTGATAAAAGGGTATTTATAGTGTTGGGGTAGAGTTTAAAATCGAGTTTTGCAAGTAGGCCCTCGAAATTGGGTGAAAATGCATAAAAACCGCCGAAACAGGGGTGACTCGGTCGAGTCGGGTGTTAGTATGTGTGAAAGGGGGTAGTGAACTCGGTCGTGGCATGTGACTCGGTCGTGGCATGGCAAAAACTCCAACTCGCAGTCCATCACTCCAATTCGGCCGAGACTGCACACTTGGCCGAATTGGCTCCCTCGACCCACTCGACTCGACCGTGGCATGCCAAAATCCCAAAGTTGCAGGTCGGCCTCCGACTCGGCCGCTTCGCACCCTCAAACTTGTTTTGCTCATAACTTATGCTTCCGACCTCCGATTGGCTTGATTTTGTTTTTTTCCATTCCACTCCATTTTTTGAGATGAATCCAATGGTGTAATCCTCTCTTCGGTCCAGTGAGATGTGGTATGTGTTTTGCTCCCAAAATCCTCTTTTTTCCTACAAAATCGACAAAACACTACATTTCTCTTATTTTGACCAAAACATCCATAATCGACCAATAAAGCAATGAAATCACAATCAAAATGAGTTTCACATGTCCATAAAAAATGTGTAAATTCCACCCGAATCAATTTCCGTCATTAAAAATTAATTTTCTTGTAGTGGGAAAGCTACCGAACTTTTTTTTTCCGTTCTTCTCAATGAAAATTATTCATTCTTTATTAGATAAACTATTTTTTCACATTTCATTATATTCTCCCCTCAATTACATCACCTCTAATACATTTACTTAATTTATCATATTTTAATACTTGTGTCCAAATTATATTTCATGAGCAGTGAGTATTAACTAATAAAATGATGCTACTACAACACTGGTTTGTAACCATGTACATATATGTGTACGGGCAAAGACTAAAATATTGATTCATTATTAAATTCGATCTCAGTACAAATTATTTTATTTAGTTATTAATTACAATTGATTTTATTTAGTTATTAATTACAATTGATTTATGTTAAAAATGGCTCACTAAAAAAATCCAATTATATATTTTATTTGAAAAATTATCATTAATAAATTTCTTATGCAATCAAATACCTAATAAATTAATTAAAAAAAACAATTTAACAATATTGCATAAATCAAAGTTTGTGCTATATGCCTATATGTTATTTTCTTTCTTCTTCACGTAAATCCTTTTTCTCCACAAATACTTTTTTTTTTTATTGATTTTGATAATGTAGAGTATTCTTTATACAATAACACATTTATGGTCATAAAATAATACATTTTTTAATGTCTTGCACGTATTACATTTTTCTACACTAATACATACTCCCCCATCTACCAAAAGTGTGCTCATTTCTTTTTTTGGGTCCACAAAAAATATGCTTATTCTATTTAAATAGTTAACTTTTGAATATTTTTTTTACTTTATTAACAAGATTGAGTATCTACCAAATATATTTTTTACTCATTATATTAAATATATTCTTTATAATTATAATATGATTTTTTAAAAAACATATATAAAAAAAAGTGAGCACACTTTTGGTGGACAGAGGGAGTATATATTTGTCATTTATAGTATATAGATTTTAGAGTGTGTTTTCTGTTTACTTTTACTAGTAATATATACTCATAGTTTTAAAGTAATACGAAGTATATATTTATCGTTACAATAATACAAATTTAGAAGTATATTTTGTACTTGTCTTTATACCATTTTTTTTTAGAGACCAAGTTGATCTTTGAGTTTGATGTTAAATATTTTAATATTACCCAGGAGTGTGATTCTCCAATAAATTTATTAATCGGATTCTGACGTGGAATGATTAATCTGTAATTTGGCCTGGTTCATCCTTATCAAAGTGAAATGCTTTTGGATTCTTCATTGAACTCTATCTACTTAATTATTGTGATTAGAACTTAGCAGGGTGCGATATAAGTACATGGATATTAACTATTTTACTTTTTCTTTTTTTGAACCCTATCCTCTTCATAGAGCATTAATAGTACATTTACCAACTTATATTCAATTTAAATATGAGTTCAGGGAAAATTAATGGGATCAGATATGTCTAATTAAGGTAATTTAAAAAATTTGTAGACTATAAATCTAAATTCGGGTAGTCCAAAAGTTGTGGGTAACAATTTTGATCTTGCAATAATATTTTTAACCTTATAATAATATATTTTAATTTTGTAATAGTATAAAATATATTACTACTAATGACAAAAATATGTTACTCCGTACTATAAAATGTTCAAAAATATTCTGACAAATTCGACTAAAAAACTAAGTGTTCGGAACATTTTTGAATTTGCATGTAGTAATACACTTTTAGTTTTGTGGTGACAATATTTTGGTCATGAAGTAACATAATTTTGATCATATAATTAAACAATACCCGGAAGCAAAAATATACTATATTTTAGTTGAATTTAATCTGCGGTAACCCGAATTTGACCCGCGAATTTTTACTCTAAATTTATCTTAATTGTCTTTATTTTATGTATGAAATATTTAAGTATCTTATTATACATTTTGAATTAAGAAAATAAAAATTCATTAAAATCGATTAATAAATCAAACAACAGTCTACAAATTGCGATGAATGTGCAGTTTTTCGTAAAACTGTGTAATAAGAATAAGGCTAAGAATCATGATTATGCTGTTTTTTTTTTTTTTAAGAGAATGATGGGTTGGTCTGCTATGGACTCGAGTGCATGTTGTGCACCCTAGTTCATGTTGCACTTTTTCAGTTTTACTGACTTACACTTTTTGGTAAATGGTGTTGCACTTTTCAATTATTAAACTGTATAATAATATTTTTAGTCATAGTGACTTACACTTTTTAGTAATATTGTGTTGTACTTTTTAGTTTAATAACATACATTTTTCTTTAAACTAGGGTGCACAACATGCACTCGAATGCATACTAGACTTTACCTTTTATGATATGCTTCATTTTTTTATTCAATTATTTACCTACTAAACTAACAATCAAAATTCCAAAGTGCATGCAGATATTTTTAGTAATTATTGGTAGGTTTGATTAACTGTGAATCCAAAGTGTGGGGTAGGTGTTCTATAAATACACTCGAGTGTACCTATACATTCCGCGTCTTTTTTATTGTGTTAGTTTTTTTTTTTAATTAAATAAAATGAATAGGAAGAAGGTTGGAACTAATTTCATTTGTATAGTTATTAGAGTTAAAATATTTATTGATATCACTTGACTTCGAATTAAATCTTCAATTCTGATATTCAAACATATATAGGTGGCATGATACTAAAGAGATAATTTAAAGGGGCAATCTTTTGTGCATGCATTTCAGTTTAATTAGGTTAAAATTAAAATCATAAGTTTATTTAGTCTAAAAGTCAAAACTCTAAATTAAATCTCGTGTGTCTCATAAGTCTCAATCAATTCTGTTAATAAACTTCACAAAAATTCACGGGTCATAAGCTCGGATTTGAGTTGTCTAAATATTACTGTACATCTAAAAATATTTTGACAATTAAATTCACTCAAAAAAACTAATTATCCATAATATTTTTGGACATGAAGAATTTCACTTTTGATCTTTTAGTGATAAAATTTTGGTCTTATAGAGTTATGTAGTAGTAGAATATTTTTTAAGTAAAAAATATTCTAGTAATTTCACCCTAAAAAATAAGTGTTCAGAATATTTTTGGACTCGTAGTATACACTTTTGGTCTTGTAGTAACAAAATTTTAGTTTTGTAGTAACATAGTTTTGATCATGTAGTAAGATAATATTTGCGAGCGAAAAAAAATATTTTAATTAAGTTTGACCCACGAAATTTGACCTACATTTACCTTAATAGGTCAATATTGCATGTATGCAATATTTTATATGTGTAATTTAAAATATGGTTAATTCTAAATAAATACACCACCTTTAGTCTCAATATTAATTTAATCATGACTTTTACGATTATTGTAAAAAAAGAAACGATCCCAACTTTTTATCGTGTTGCAATTAGATACACATTTTTTTCTCCGGCCAACAATTGATGATGTGGCTTGTCGGAGCTTGCCACGTCAGATTACGCATATTCTTTTTTGTATTTATAATGGCTGATTGGAGAAGCATTTAATGTAAAGTAGATGCATTAAATGTATGAAATGATCATATTAATGACAATTGTATTTATATTAATAGGTGGATTAATACTGAGTTGCCAGCAATTAAGGCATGCAAATGTAAACCTACTATATAAAACTCTTTTAGGCTTAATAAAATCATTTCTAATCTTTCCTAAAAAATCTAACACTTTGCTTAGCTTCTCTCTCAAGCTTTCTTCAAATATTCCTCAAGAACAAACCCTAAAGTTTAAGAGTTCATCAAGAACTTTATTGATCATCTTTTGATCATACGAAACCACTCAAATATAAATTATATTGTTTGTTATCGATTGATCAATACAATCCGACAGAAATCGTTACAACACATTCTTTGTCAATTCTACATTAATACACTAGCCCTTGAACCTGAAAAATGATTTTTTTATTAATTGTACATTAAATACTTTAAATATTTATTTAATTGGAAAATTATGTAAAAAAATACTATATATTACTAATATTTATTCATTTATACTTGAAAAAAATAGGTTTACCTTAATATAGTTCCCTTAATTAAATTTGTGGCTCTAATTAAGAAATACATATTTAATAGAAAATTATAAATTGATTAACTTTTAAATGATTCTTCTCCCAATTAAAGATGTGAATATTTTTAAAACAATACTTACTTTATTTTACACCTCCAATCCGACTTAGAACACCCCCACCCAATTTAATATTCCCTCCATCCCATAATTATTTGCACATTTTTCTTATTTAGACGTCTCAAAATTATTTTACACACCCTCCCAACATCATTTTATTTTCTAAATTGTCACCCTCGTTTTACATACATTTTACTTTACACCTCACCAAATCACCTAAAATACCCCTTCTTTATCTTACATCACCAACCACTAAATTCACTTTTCTTAAAAATTGTACCGGTCAAACCGTGCAAATAATTTAGGGACGGAGGGAGTAATATAATAATCATGTAAAAAACCAAAAATAATCTTTAAGTAATATTATACTACTAAATGCGCCCCCACTACTAACTACACCCCTCCTTCAACCTTTAAACCCTAAATCTAATTTCTGCAGCCGCCGCCGCCACCACCACCACCAAACACCAAACAAAAAAATTCATAAATTTCAGAATAACTTAGAACAAATCCCCTTTTTTAAAAAAAAAAATCGGCAAACCAGTGTCAACCATATACACTTTGGTCGACAAGAGTGTGTATAGTCGACATTGATTTGTCAAAAAATGATTTTTTTTTTATAAAAGTCGACCATTTTAGGTCGACCATATACACTCTCGTCGAAGAACGTGTATATGGTCGACCTAAAGTGGTCCAAAATTTAAAAAAAAAAAAACAGGAAAATGAAGAACAGGAAGAAAAAATGTTTTAAGATTGAAGAAAAACCCTAAACATCCAAACTTGGGGTCGTCGTCTTGGAACGGGGTCGGGGTGAGACGGTCGACGGCTGCAACGGCGACAATTGGGTGGGCGATGGCAAATGAAAATGGAGAAGGGGAAAAACATAGAAAAAAATGGAGAAGAGAGAGAGGGAAGAGAGAAGGGAGAGGGAGTGAGCGGTGGCATCGGGGCAGAGGCAAGAAATCTCAGAAGAAGAAAAAAAAAAAAAAAACAAGAGATAAGGGAGAGGGGTAGCGACCGCAGGCGGGTGAAGGCGGACGACGACCGCAGAAAGCGGGTGAAGGCGGACGACGACCGCAGAAAGGGTGGGTAGGAATGAGAGATGAATTGTGAGAGATAGTAAGTTAGGGTTTGGGTTTGGGGGTGGGGTGGGGATAGTAAAATTATTTTTTAGTAAAAAATGTATTTAGAACCATTCGAGGGTATCTGCCCTAGATAAATTTTGAAGGTGCATCAATTAGGGGTGTGTTCTCAACCGAAATAGAGGTGTAAATAGTCAGCCCCCTCTCTCCTTGAGAGAAGGGACCAACAACTGGATGGGTTGAACCAGAAATGAAAACGAGCCCATTAATTTCAGCCCAACCTATGGCCCATAAAGAAGAGATGTACATTGCATTAGGATTTTTTTAGGGCGCGGTTATAGACACACACCGACCTATTGAGGACACCCACGCGATGAGGACACACATTGTTCGGTTGAGGACACCCACCTGGAAATCTCAAAAATACCCCTTTATTACAAACCCTAATTAAATACTCCTCTTTCTCATTTTTTACTTCACAGACGGACGGAGTGCACCCATCTTCTCCACAAACGGCGCCGGCGAGCCACCCTCTCCAGACGGTCGTCGCTGCCCACCCTCTCCCCTCCAAGCGGCCGCCTCCCTCACCAGCCACGTTCGCAGCGGCCACCCCCTCCCCCGTCGCACACGCCGCCCCTCCCTCGCACACGCGAACGGCGCATCGCCTCTTCGCCGCCATTCGCACACGCCGCCCTTCCCCGTCGCACACACCATCTCTCCCTGTTGCACACGAACCCCCTCTTCGCCGCCGTTCGCACCCTTCCCCGTTGCACACGTCTCCGCCCCTCCACCGCCACGCATCGCCGCTGTCGGCCTCTTCGGTAAGTTTTTTGTAATTTTTTTTAAGTTTTCTACAATTTTTGTAATTTTTTTAAGTTTTCTACAATTTTTGTAATTTAAAACACAGATCTATAAAAACCTAATTTCTATAGATTTCTGTAATTGTAATATTTATGTGTTTGATTGAAGATTCTAATATTTTCTATAATTAATTTTTTGATCTAATTAGGGTTTTCAGATTAGGTTTAGAGTAAAAAGCAACAATTTTTTCATGTTCGATTCTTTTTTTCGTACAAGTGATAGTTGTTGGGGAATTTTTTTCGGACAAATTGGGTTTATTTGTGAAAAAATTTCGAACATCTTAATTTTGTTACGGTAAAATTTTCGAACAACTCCTTTTTTTCGAACATTGTTGATTTGGTCGAAAGAAAATGTCGAACAACACTTTTTTTTCAAACAATGTTGATTTGTTCGAAAAAAAATCTCGAACATCTCTTTTTTTTCTAATTTTGTGTTAGTTAAGATTTTATTTTGAAGACTATGGGGATGGTGGGGGATGATTCTGGCAAAATGAAATGGGTGGGTGTACTCATCTTCTTATTTTTTTAAATTTTTTTTACAGAAAGGTATAAAGGACATTTTACATGTCGTTTAAGATGAAAAATTTGTCTTGTGAGTCTACTCAATAGGTTTGTGGGTGTGTATAACCGCGCCCTTTTTTTAAGCACAGTCGTGGCCCATTTATTTGCTAATAACAAAATAAAGGCGCTATAAACCCCTCCAGCTTTGTTAAAACTCCCCTTTCATTTATTAATTTAATATTCATAAAAATATCAATTTTGATCAAGTTTACCTCTTTTCATATTTAGTTACCCACACTTAGTTACTATCAAAATTGATCATCCAATTATTATATTCTATCAAAATTGATTATTCCGTTAGTTAGTTAAAAAATTCACAAACATGTGGAACCTACATTTCAATATGTTGTTTGAAGATATTTAGAATGAAAAATAAGTTTATGAAATTTTCTTGAATGAATAATTTTAGAAAATTATTTACAATTAATTTGCACAAATTATGCTCCAATAATTATAAATAGGGAAATGAATTGAAATGTTTCTATCTTCCATTATTATATAAATTCAATATGAAATCAGGAATTGGAAAACAGAGTACAATTGTTCCAAAAAAAAAAACAGAGTACAAAGAACACTTTTCCATGTAAGTAGCTAGGTTTGACAATGTAATTCACTCTTTCTTTCACTTCCTTTCACAATGATTGGACTGTGTATACACTATTATAAAAATTATAAAATGAGATTGTAAACCAAACACACCTGTAACTGTGATTATTTCTTTTTTGTTTCTCATTTCCTGTAAAATAATGATTGAATCACGTGCATGAGAATTCCTTTTAAATAAATATAATGAGAATTCCTTGTAACCTATTAGATAAATATAATAAAATAATTTAGTCATAAAAAAAAGGAATTTTGTGTGATGGACTGAGATTATTCAATGGGTATTTCTTCACGCTACGCAGGTTCCACATGTTTCAAGATGTATGAGAAGAGTTGGTCTCTTGTGGGTAGTGTGCACCCTACACACTATGCCACTAGTCAACCCTTATTATTTAGAAAGACAGAAAGTTTACACAAAGTAGACATGGATGAAATGGTTACTATGCGTCAAATTGGATTGAAGGTCGTGTTGAAACCTGTGTCCTCCATATATCTCTTTATATTTATATACGCCATTTTAAATAAATTAATTTTAAAACTATTATTATTAACACTTTTCAACAATTTTTATTTTTAAAAAAATACCACTTTTAATATTTAAAAATACCACTTTTAATATTTAAAAATACAACTTTTCATTAATAAATATTATCACTTTTTACAATTTTTTAAATTTTTTTTTAACACTTTTCACTAATAATATTTACCACTTTTTAGTATTAAAAATTACCACTTTTCACTCATAATAGTTACCACTTTTCAGTATTAAAGATTACCACTTTTCACTAATAATATGTAGTACCATTTTTCAGTATTAGAGATTACCACTTTTCACTAATAATAGTTACCATTTTTCAGTATAATAGATTACCACTTTTCACTAATAATAGTTACCACTTTTCAGTTTTCACTAATAATAGTTACCACTTTTCAGTATTAGAGATTACCACTTTTCACTAATAATGTTTACCACTTTTCACTAATAATAGTTACCACTTTTCAGTATTAGAGATTACCACTTTTCAGTATTAGAGATTACCACTTTACACAAATAATGTTTACCACTTTACACAAATAATGCTTCATCATATATAAATTGAGGCAACGGTCTTCATGGACGGTCGGGAGAGGAATCTGGAGTGGGAGCAGGTGGCCGGAACTGAGGAAGGCGACGGCTACGGTGTGAAGACAAACATAAATATTGGAGTACCACTTTTTACAATTCTTAAAAAAAAATTTAACACATTTCACTAATAATATTTAACACTTTTTAGTATTAAAAATTACCACTTTTCACTCATAATAGTTACCACTTTTCAATATTAAAGATTACCACTTTTCACTAATAATATGTACCACTTTTCAGTATGAAAGATTATTACTTTTCACTAATAATATGTACCATTTTTCAATATTAGAGATTACCACTTTTCACTAATAATAGTTACCACTTTTCAGTATAATAGATTACCATTTTTCACTAATAATAGTTACCACTTTTCAGTTTTCACTAATAATAGTTACTACTTTTCACTAATAATAGTTACCACTTTTCCGTATTAGAGATTACCATTTTTCACTAATAATGTTTACCACTTTTCACTAATAATAGTTACCACTTTTCAGTATTAGAGATTACCACTTTTCAGTATTAGAGATTACCACTTTACACAAATAATGCTTCATCATAAACTGAGGCAACGGTCTTCATGGACGGTCGGAAGAGGAACCTGGAGTGGGAGCAGGTGGCCGGAACTGAGGAAGGCGACGGCTACGGTGTGAAGACAAACATAGTGAAAGGTGTATATATTTTTAGGGTTTACATATTCTCTCAAATAAATAATAAAAAGCGGTTAAAAAAAAAAGCAGAAAAAAAAAGGGTTAAAAAAAAGCAGATAAAAAAACGGATAAAAAAAAAAGCAAAAAAAAAAAAGGTTAAAAAAAGCAGAAAAAAAAGGATAAAAAAAAACCAGAAAAAAAAACGATTAAAAAAAAAAGCTGAAAAAAAACTGATTAAAAAAAAGCAATTAAAAAAAAGAAGTAAAAAAAAGCGTTGAAAAAAAAAGGAATTAAAAAAAAAGCGGTTAAAAAAAAAAGTGAGTGCACCACATCACTTTTTGGTGTGTATAGTGCATATAAAACTTTTCCGTATGAGAATTTTTTCACTTAGGTTTTGAGAAATCTAGAATTTTTTCACTTAGGGGATGTTTCTTTTGGGCTTTGGGTGGTTTTAAAAACCAGATTTTTGAAATCCTGGTTTTTGAAATCCCGATGAATAGTATTATGGGTGTTTCTTTTGGGTTTTGGAATAGTGAAGGATTTAACTTTATGTCAAATCAAGTTGTAAGATTGAATGAGTTTGTATTATTATATTATTGTTTGGTGAGATTATAATGATTAGTTGATTAAATGTATTATATTATTGTATTATTATATTATTATAGTATTATTATATTATTGTTGAAAAAGAATATAATGATTGGAGTAATATTATATAGATATAACTTTATGTCAAATCAATATGTTTGATAAGGGTGGTTTTGAGTGGATTTTGAAAACCGGTTTTTAAATCCCGAAGTAAAACGGGTTTTGGATCTTGAAATCCAAAACCTGGTTTTTAAAACCAAAAAGAAACATTCCCTTAGGTTTTGAGAAATCTTCTTTCTCCGTTAGGTAATGACAGATTGACTAACAAAATGATCAAATTTGATAAAATATACTCTCTCTCCGTCTCAAAAAGATAGTCCACTATTCATTTTTGGTTTGTCTCAAATTATAGTCCTCTTTCCTTTTATTTTAATATTTATGCCTAAAATACCCTTATTTAATGATTGTTGGAACAAATTTCAATAACATTAAATAGGTGTATAACAAGAATATAAGAACAAATTTTATATGCTAAAAATGTTTGCATTGGTTTGTGTGAAAAAGGAAAGTGGACTATCTTTTTGAGACAGAGATAGTAATAACTGAGTGATCACCAATTTTGACCACCAATTTTAATAGTGACTAAATGTGGGTGATCAAATATAAAAAGAAGTAAACTTGAGTGACCAAAAATAATATTTTTCCAATATTTAATTTGGTCTTTTAATAAAATATTCTTTAGATAGATACACCCCTTAAAATTGAAAACATAACTCTAACCCTAATTCTTACATCCGCCACCTCCGACCACGGTCGCCGCCACCTCTGACGACACCATCGTCACCCAAAAAATCAGAAATTGAAAAAAAATAGAAATTAAAAATTAAAAAAAATAAAAAATTCAATAAATCAGTGTGTAAAATAAGGTATATGATCGACAATAATGTGTCGATAAAAAACACTCTCGTCGACAAGATTTCATCGAAAAAAAAAATTAAAATTTTTGATAGTAATTTGTCGAAAATAAACACTATCTTCGACAGCAATTTGTAGATAATAGTGTTTATTTTCGACACATTACTGTCGAAAATTAAAAAAAGATAAACCTGCGTTTTTAGGGTTCAGGCCTTGGGAGGAGGCGGCGACTAGGCGAGGGAGGAGAGGCGCGGCCTGGGAGAGAGAGGGTCACCGCCGTCGTCGATTGAATAAAGCAGAAATTAAAAAAAAAAAAAAAAAAAAGAGAGAGAGGAGGAAGGAACGACGTCGCCGGCGATAGGATAGTGCTGGATTGAATTATGTATTTTATGAAAAGTACATCTAACATTCTAACATAGGGAATGCATGAATGGGAGAAGTATATCTAACAAGCCTGGATAGGTATATAGCCCGGGCCAAAATAAATCTGCAGCTATTTGGGCCTAGGCCATGGACTTTATTGCAGTTTAGTAGTTTGGACATGTTTCATTTTATTTTATTTTATTTTTGGATTTGAAATTTTAAAATCTAACCCATATTCTTTTAAAATTTTACAATATAAAGTTGAGGTATATACCCCTCCAGCTTTGTTTAATACACTCCCCCTTTCATTTATTAATTTAAAAATATATATGAAATACCATATTTACCCCTTTAATAAATGTTATAGATACATACACCCCCTATAACCCAAATTTCATCTTCTTCCCAACCTTCATTTCGCCGCCTCTGTCTTCCCCTCCCCCTCCCCATTTTTTTTTTCTTTTTCTGCACTCCCCATCTCCGTTGCACTGCACCCTAAATACCTTAACCCTAGAATTTCGCCGCCGTCACCACCACAACAACCACAAACAAATTCTAACACCCACAAAAATGAACATGTTTGATAAAATAAAATAGCAATAACACTCAAATCGACACCATAACCACCGCCTCAAATAATTTTTTTTTTTTTTAAATCTTAGTATTTTTAACAAACCAGAGTCGACCAAAAACACTACGGTCGACACTGGTTTATCGCCCAAAAACACTCCGGTCGACACTGGTTTGTCGCCCAAAAACATTCCGGTCGACACTGGTTTGTCGACCAAATTTCGAAAGAAAATTAAAAAAAAAAATTAAAAATTGAAATTTTCGACTATTATTGATCGCTCAAAAACACTCTGATCGACAACCTATCGTCGACGAGAGTGTTCTTGAGCGACCAATAATGGTCGGTAAAAAAAAAAAAAAAAAAAACAAACCTGTTCTTCGTCGGCGACGGTTGGGGCGAGCGCTGGCGGGACGCGACTGCTGGGGGTGAACGCCGTCGGGCTGCGACGGCTAGAGGCGAAGGAGGAGGGCGGCGCCGCCGCTTGTTACAGAAATATTTTAAAAAAAGAGCAGAGCGGCAGTGCACGAGGCGAGTGTGAGGAAGGAGTGCGCCGGCGATGGGGAAGGGGGAGTGTGCCGGCGAAGGGGGAGGGGGAGAGCGCCGGCGAGGGGGGAGGGGGAGAGCGCCGGCAAGGGGGAGTGTAGAAAAACGAAAAAAAAAAAAGGGGAGGATAGAAGACGGCAGTGCACGAGGCGAGTGGGAGGGAGGAGTGCGCCGGCGATGGGGAAGGGGGAGTGCGCCGGCGAGGGGGGAGGGGGAGAGCGCCGGCAAGGGAGAGTGTAGAAAAACGAAAAAAAAAAAGGGGAGGATAGAAGAGAGGCGGTAGATAGGTTGGGGAAGATGAAGTAATTAGGGTTAATGGGGTGTATGTATCTATACATTTTATTAAAGGGCAAATATGGTATTTCATATATATTTTTGAATTAATAAATGGAAGGGGGGAGTGCATTAAACAAAGATGGAGGGGTATATACCTCAACCCTATAAAATATTTATAAATAAAATCATATATAGATATATATAAATTCTATATAAATATCTATAAATCCTATAACATGTTAAATTCTACTTCTAAAATCTCAAAATAGAACGAGGGTTAAATTTTAAAATAAAAAAACTGAATTTTCATTCCAAAACAAATATACCCTAATGCTCCGTCATCATTTCACTTCATCATAAAATAATAGAAATTTGGGCTAGTCTTAGGTGAGACCGTCTCACAAAATGAGATCCGTGAGACGGCTTTTATATATAAAAAGTGATAATGTTTGAGTAAAAAGTGATAATCACTTTTGTTAAAAATATTATCACTTTTTACTTAAACATTATCACATTTTTACCAACTAAAATCTGGAAAAAAAATATGGATTATCCTACCCAAAATTTTGAAATATGGGTTAAAAGGATCCGTCTCACAGAAAAAGATTCGTGAGACGGTCTCACACAAGTTTTTACCTAGAAATTTATATTGAACTACCATAAGACCAACTTTATTGTAAGAATAAGCTAGTATTCGATCACCGTTAATGAGGTAATACAAATAATACACTATTTATAAATATTTACAAAAGAGTTAATTAAAGTAAATACATTAAAATTAAAATATATTATTTCTACATTATTATTCCCCATTACTTATGAGATAAAATGTTAATCACTTAAGAGAACTCACATACATAAAAATGCTCCATTGAATGTATGGTAAAATTAGGGGAGATAGAATAAGAAATAAGGAAATCTACTTTATATTGTATTAGAGTTTATATAAATAAATTAATTAGCTGTCAAAAAAATATATATATATAAATAAATAAATTATTTATCTCTTTACAAAAATTTAAACTTTTATATAAGACGATCGAAATCATTATATGAAATCAAAACGAAATATCATAAGCCTGGTTTTCCTTTCCACCATCAATTTGCCTTCTTTTTCTAGCAACCTCCGTCCACCGTCGAACATATACCAGACACTAAAGTGCAAGTTATAATTCTTCAGTACCGTCCGTCCCCCACTTTGTCGTCGTCATGTGGTCCAACATCGAGTCGGGCAACGTTTGCGCGCCCACTCTCATCAGCTCTAACTTCTGTACATCCCGTCTCTTCAAAGTCACCGTCCTCTTCTGGCATAATCTGTTCACCGTAGTTCCTTTCTCACCATTCTCTATTAATTGTCGTTCGTCAACTTTTTCTATGTTGGTCTAAAATGTTAAAATTTGGAGATTAAAATGTTTAATGAAAATTTATATAATTTATGCACGAGACACAACGTGATTTTCAATTAGTCTATGTAAACTATACAAATTATATGAAGTCAAAGTCTTGTATATACTCAAGTACACCATGTACTTGAGTAGACTTTGACTAGTCAAATGTTGATCGGTCAATGGTCAAACTTTGACCATTTTTTTTTTCGATTTTTTTTTTTGTTTTTTTTATTTTTTATTTAAAAAAGTGTATGTTATTATAACTAAAAAGTGTATCTTTGTTTTTTTTAATGAAAAATGTATGTTACCATATTGAAAAATGCAACATTGTTTTTAATGAAAAATGTATGTTATTATAACTGCAAAGTGTATGATCTATTAATGAAAAGTGTATGTTATATTAATGAAAAACGTATGTTATTGAAAAATGTATGTTATTATAATTGAAAAGTGTATGATATTATAATTGAAAAATGTATGCTAACATTGTGGTAAAACAATCAAAGAGCAACCAATATGCTAGAATAACTTTTATTAAATATTGTATTATTTATCCTATATATACTTGATATTTTCTATATGATTGGACTCAAGTACACTGTGTACTTGAGTACACAGCAGCCCAACCCTTATATGAAATTAAAGGTTTGATTTGTTTGTAATGATCAATATCAATTATAGCTATGATAAGAAGAAAAAAAACCACTCCCTCTACCCATTTATGTTCTCACTTCTTATTGAATTGGACACATCTTTTAAGGAAATTAAAGTAGGTAAAGTAGATAAAAGTAATAATATTATGGAGTACCGTAGATTCATTATGAATAAAATAATTATTTGTGAGTAAAGATGATTATATGAATGACATTTAAAGTAATTAATTGAAAGTTTAAAGAGTGAAAAATAAATGATATTCAATTTCTAAAAAAAAAAGATATGAAAACAAATTTGATGAACGAATAAATTAAAACAAGTGAGACAAATTTAGTGAAGGAGGAAGTACAAAAGAGCAGCTGAAACTTTCTAATTTTTTTTTATTTTTTTTAAGGAAATAAACACGACTACAAACATTTTGAGATGAAACCCTTCATCAATTGCATATTCCCCAATTATAACACAATTATAACAAGGTTGTACACTTGTACTTTGTCGAGCCAGATCAAATTTGGCCAAATACGTAGAAAATGGGTGGCTGTTATTGAACAGGGTAGGTGCCTTTCTAGTCTTATTTTTTGCACAAATATTTTTTCTCAAAACTTTTTATTTCGGTTAAACGGGTAAGGATTGCTGCGGCGGCCATAAATGGGGTAAAGCGATCGAAATCTAAAATGTGTTTTTTTGCGGCGAATCAAACAAAACCGTAAGTCACGTTTTCTTCGAATGCAAGACAACATATATATAAAGTTTGAGATGAGCTGCTTCAAATGGTTGGGAATCAAGATGGTACTTAGCTCATTTTGGTATGCATATGGGAGTGCATCACTTAGCTATTGTGTGAAAGATGAAAATGCTAATCATTTTTCAGAACAAGCATATGTATTTAGAGAATTTTAATACATAACGAAAATCATGAATTTAGAGTTGAAAGGAATGAAATTGACACAAAAATTACAGGTGCAACTAAGGACTGGATTATCAAAATTCTTAAAGGCCCTTGGAACAAATGGTTAGCTAGTGTTATTTTTATATACCTCGATAATAATAATAAAAATTGTACTTTGGGGTAATCCTCCTATCCTGCGCTTTTGATAATAAAATTGTTTTATGATAAAATAAATACTATAGAAAAATTATTGCAAGTTCTAGAAAGTTCTAGAGAGGTGAGGCATTGGCTTTTTAGGAAAGATGTAAATTCATTTTGGCTTGTATCTAATAAAAGATCATTTTAATCTAACATCATTTTACTAGTGATATTTTCTGAGACGGAACTTCAAAATCAATGATTTATTAAAAAGTTAATTAATATTCAAACTTTTATAAGAAAATTTTCTTATATAAAGACAAAAGTTAATGTGAACCATACAATGATGCAAATATCACGTTTTAATTATTTTTAAAAAATAACCCATAAATTTTTTATTTTTAAAATTAAAACGTGATAAATTTGTATACAAAAATGTACTTATTATATTTATTTTTCATTTCGTTTCCATTTAAAGTTTGACTCAAGCTTATTAAGTAAAAAAAAAATGTGTAAAAATGTCAAACTACTCGAGTTTGACTCGTGTTCGATTCGATAAGTTATCAAATAAGCTCGAACATAAATTTCAAAACTCAATAACATTTCAAACAAAGCTTGCACCACAAGTGCTAAGATTGAAAATCAAACCAAATTGTTTGCTACTTTATTCAAGATTATTTGATAAAAGCTCATTGCTTCGACATTGATATCAAACAAGCTTGAACATACATTTGTGTTTGATACAATCTAAAGTTCGGCTTGAACTCGATAAGTAAAAAATGACCAAATAAGTGTAAAGATATCAAACTACTCGAGCTCGATTCGATTAAATTTCGTTTGAGCTCGACTTGATTAATTAACAAACAAGCTCAAACATGAATTTTAAAACTCGATAACATTTCAAATAAATTTGAATTATAGGACATTCGACTCGACTTAAATACAAAATGTACGATTCGATTCATTTGCAACCTTATCTTCTTGACATCCCTTGTTCTTGTTTTCTTTTTAAAATTTAGGGTTTAAGGACTTAGGACACGTTTGATAAGCTTGTTTAAAGCGCGTTAGACAGGTTATCTTCAAAATCGGGTTGTTTGGTGTGCTTTTTCATGGCCTGTGTTCGTTTATCGGCCCGCCACTAAACATTGTTGAGCTTCAAGGGAGTTATCTCCCCCAAAGAGACAAATTTAAGTCGTCACGTTTGAACAGTAACACGGAAGGAAACTTGCAATGACAAATTTACCCTCGCGTATATAAACCAAAAACACACTATGGAAATTCTTTTGCTCTAATTTCATACTCAAGACCATGCTAGGGAGGCGATTCGAGTATCTCTTCGTCTCTGCATTTCTTTATTTTTGTAGTGTGGAACACAATTAATCGATTCACTGTGAATCAATTAATTCCTAAAAATTCCCACAACATGACCCATCGAGTGTTGTCGCACATGACCCATCGATTGTCGCTGCTACCCAAATTTGTGCCACCACCCTCGCGAGGCACTAAAGCCATTTCCAATGTCGGTCAGTCCCAACGGTCACCGATTTGCACCAAAACAACAAGTCTTTCCTTAAAATTCCTTCGTCGATCAATGGAGGGGTCCTCTGAAATCACTTATCGTCGTTGTATGTAGATGTAGGACAAACAAAATTGGTGAGAAAAATTGAAAATGAAATAGACGACTCGTCAAACAGGAGCCCCGTTAAAATTTTGAAAAAAGGCTACCAAACATATGTCTAATTGTTGGGGCCTTACATTGTAAGCTCAATTAGTTATCTTGCTAATTCTTAAGACAGTGGTTTGAGATTGTGGTGGAATGGATTGAGATTGAGATTGAAAAAAGGTGGATTGAGGTAATTCATGAATAGTAATTATGTGTAACTTGTGTTTGATTAAAGATTGAGAAGTATGGGTAATTGATAATATTATTGTTAATTAGTGAAGTAATGATTGAATAAGGTTTAATTATTAGTATTTTGTTTATAGTGTAAAATATGTATTTAATATATTTACATATATTTATATTAATTTGTTATTATATGTATTTAATGTACTAATTATTATTTATCTAATTAATATTAATATTAAATATATTTATACACATTGTAAGTAATATATATATACCTATTATATATGTGCATAACTACATATAATATATTATGCATATAATATATTTCACTGTTAGAAAAAATGCAAAACGATGGTTAATATACAAATATCAAATAATTATTATTTTTATATGTTTGGTGTAATAAAATTAAATATAAGTAGTTGTTATTTTTCTATGGTATATAATTATTAATTTTATAATTTTTATATGATTGTATAAAAATAAGAGTGAGAATAAGTGGTTAGAAAAATAATAGGAGAGAGAATGAATGTGTGAAAGAAAAGTAAGAGAGAGAAGAAAGTAGGATAAAAAATGAGTAATTGAAAATGAAAATGAAAATAATGATTTGAATCTTTGATTGTACTCCCTCCGTCCCCGGGGAAAGCTCCCCATGAGCTCCGGGCACGGAGATTAAGAAATATAATAAGTAGATATATTAGAGGTGTTGTGATTGAAAGAGAGAAGAATGTAATGAAATGTGAGAGAGAATAGTTTGTCAAAAAATGAATGGGGAGCTTTCTCTGGGACAAACTAAAATGGAAAGTTGGGTAGCTTTCTCTGGGACGGAGGAAGTATAAAAATGTGTGTATATGTGTATTATAGGGGTGAATTGATATTTAGATTTGTATTTGGATTGAGAGAGATTTGATTGAGATTGGGTCAATCCAAATATGGATTGACCAATCCCAAAACAAACACAACCTAAGGGTGTGTTTGGTTTGGGATTGGTCCATCCGAATTTGGATGGGTCATCCTCATTCCATCCCTCTCCATCTCTCTTCATCCAAATACTCACCTCTATACATATTTTTATACAATCACATCATTTTTTTTTTCTTTTAATTAATCATTCCCTCTCATATTGTTCTTACACAAATTTATTCTCTCTTCTACTTTTTTTTCCACACATTTATTCTCTCTTCTCTCTCCTACTTTATAATAATTACTCCATTAACTAACAAAAATAAAATAATACAACATTACTATTGATTTGACATAAAGTTCTCAATTAACAACTATTTTTCAATCTCTATCCAAACACAATTATTATTCAATTACCATTCATTGATTACCCCATTCATATTTTTACAATCTCCATTCACATATCATCCACCACAATCTCTAACCAAACATGCCCTAAAATAATAAACTTGGGCAACCATACATACCCTTAAGAGTGTGTTTGGTTTGGAATTGGCCCATCCGGATTTGGATGAGTCATTTCCCACTCCATCTCTCTCAATCCCTCTCCATCCAAATATAAACTCAAATACTCATCCATCCATATAATACATCTACATACTTATTCTTATGCAATCATATAACACTTTTTTTCTTTTAATCCCACATTCTCTCTTCTACTTTTCTTTCTCACACTAAGTATTCCACTAACTAACAATAATAAAATAATACAACATTACAATTAATTTAATATAAAGTTCTCTATCCACGCTTATTTTTCAATATCTATCCAAACATAATTACTATTCATGGATTATCCTCATCCCTATTTTTCATCTACATCCCCATCCCATCCACCACAATCCCTAACAAAAAAGGCCACAATGACTTAGGAATTTGAATATCATCTTCTCCGATGAGAAAACGATCGCAAGTACAAAATTAAAGTTTTTTTTTTTATAAATTCTAGTCACCACCTCACACTGTGTAGCGCCGGCGCCGGCTGCGCCGCACTACCTCTGCCTCGTCCCAGTGCCTCCACCAAAGGTAAAAAATTATGGTTGTTTTCTACGTCAGCAACCCGCTTTCCACCACCGCTTTCGCGTCGCCTCTCCACTATTTTTTGAACTATTTCTTAATTTATCAAATTCATCTTGAAGGTGGTGCTAATATTATATTTTTATTTTATTTTCAATGTACAGTAAACACAAAAAATAGAGTTTTCATCCATGTGGAGTTTACATCAAGGGAATTTATGTCATATTGTTAAAATTGTATATTTTCAACTCAACTTGCAATGTGTAGTATGTACAATATATATAGAAGGAGACTCACATTCTAGAGTCTTCCATCTAACAACTAACAACTATTAGTTAGTAAAGAAAAACTGCTCTTCTTCTAGAAACTAGATTAGTAAGGCATGTGTATTGCATGTGTGTGTATGTGCGTTTCATGCAGTATTTAGATTTTAGGTTTTGCATGCTTTTTGCATGCATGCTATGTTATACTTCAATACGCCCCGGAATGAGATGGACTATCCCGAGAGTGGAGATTGAACCAAGCTCCTAAGCGGGCAAAACGAGCCGGAGAAAGAGGCTTGGTGAGTAAATCTGCGGGTTGATCCTCGAATGGAATGTATCGAACATTGAGAATCTTGGCCTGGACCTTTTCTCTTAGAAAATAGACATCAACTTCAATATGTTTGGTTTTGGAATGAAACGCCGGACTGAAAGCAAGGGTTATGGCTCCCTAATTGTCACACCAGAGAATAGCAGTTGTGGAGATGGGGAGAAGAAGCTCTTTGCAAAGACTTGTGATCCACACGATGTCAGTGGTGTCCAATGCAAGAGCCATGTACTTAGCTTCAGTACTGCTACGTGCCACAACACTTTGTTTCCTAGAACTCCATGAGATGAGATTGCCACCTAGTGTTATGCAGAATCCAGAAGTGCTTCGTCGATCATCAATGCTTGAGGCATAATCTGCATCAACATATCCTTGCAACCTGAAATCAGAAACTTTAGAAAAAGATAAACCATGAGATATAGAGCCTAAGATAACGAAGGACTCGTTTACAAGCTTTCCAATGATTTAGTGTGGGATTTTGCAAAAACTGAGAAAGTTTATTCACACTGAAAGAAATGTCAGGGCGTGTGAGGGTTAGGTATTGAAGAGCACCAATGATGCTACGATATAGAGTGGGGCTATCAAACAAAGGACTATCAGAGAGAGAGAGAGAGAGGAGATGAAGGGCAGAGTGGAGTGGAGCAAGGTTTAGAAGATTCAAGATTAGCTTTGGAGATGAGTTCAGAGGTGTATTTGGATTGTGTAAGCTTGATGGAATTGGGAGTAACATGTGCTTCAATCCCAAGAAAGTAGTTGATCTCCCCTAAGTGTTTAAGGGAGAATTGAGAGTGAAGGGCTTCAATAAGTTGCTGAACAAGCTTTGAATCACAGTCAGTGATCAATATGTCATCAACATATACCAGGAGTAAGGGGATTTTTCCATTCAGGAATCCGTGGAACAAGCAATGATCTGAGGTAGAATGAGTAAAACCCTGTGACTTGTTCGTATTTTTGGATAAGTTTTCCCAAGTATATTTTCGTTCCAAGGACTTAATTGAGTGTCAATGAATCCCTAAGGTTGCAAGTTATCATGCTATTGTAGTAACTAAGCTTGTTTGTTTGGATTTTAGGGAATTAAAAACACAAATACGAAACTAGATGAACTAAACGAGAAGAAATGAATGAGTGCAAGAACAAAATATCTAACTTCCTTCCGAAAGTGCAAGGTGAGAGAGTATTGCCTTGGGTGTATCCATTTTGTAGGCTAAGTGGTTAATTAATGAAGTGAATCACACAAATCAAACCTAAGATGTGGGGTAAGCTAAAGGCTATCACTCGTGTGTGTCGACCAATCCCTTGTGAGGCCTAGGTGAACACGTATATTACTTAGCAATTATGACGTCTAATCAATATCATAAAATCCTAGGATAGTGTCCCATAAACACGTTCAACACGGTTACTAATGTTTATGAGACGTCCTCTCACTAATCTATTAGACGACCTCTAATCGATTAGTGCCTAGTGTCGTCGATCTAAGCAATCAACCCCCGGTCGGTGTAGCTAATTACTATGCTAATTCTAATCAATTAATCCAAGCTCATACAAACATTCTTAATCATGCAATCCAATACGGTCGTTGAAATCGACAAAACTAAGAATGCTAGCTAATAGGGTGAATTAACCAATTGAATCATGAAAACCACAACACTAGAAACCTATACACCCAAATCCTAAGCTAATCCCCCAATTAATCCATAATTAGACCACTTGACCACCAAAACTTCAACACCCTAGGCAATTAAGACTTAGCCCATGGTTCTAAGATAGAAATCCATGGCTAGAATGCAAGAATTCACACAATCCATAACAATTAAGAAATCAATGGAAAGAAATAAGAGAATTACTAAATTGAAATGAGAATTAAAGAGATATCACCTTAAAACTTGAAATGTAGCTACAAACTTCAATTACTTACAAAGCCCAATGGAAATCTTCCTTGAATTGTGAATTGTAACTCTAATCTATGCTAATTTCCAATTGAAATTGCAAAAAGAACAAAAACACCTAATGCTATGTGTGATTGTGTGTAGATGTTGCCCTCCAAAGTGTGTTCTATGTGTGGATTTTAGGAATTTGGGGGTGAATGGCTTGGATTTCAAGAAAGGGAGTTTATATAGTGTTTGGGTAGGGTTTGAATGGCATAATTGCAAGCTGATCCCTAAAAAATGGAGAAAATACAAGTTTGGCACCGAAAATGGGGTGACTCGGCCGAGTTGGGTTCACTCGGCCGAGTGGAACACTTAAGAAGCGTGTAGCAACTCTTTCCAGCCGAGACTCGGCCGAGTTGGGGTCACTCGGTCGAGTGCGCAGTAAATGTGAAACTTGCAGATTCGGCCGAGTAACCTTACTCGGCCGAGTGATGTCCGATTCCAGGGGCTACGCATTCAACCTTACTCGGCCGAGTTGGCTCACTCGGCCGAGTGCGCAGTAGTGTGCAAAGTTGCAGATTCGGCCGAGTTGAGTCACTCGGCCGAGTTGCCTCTTCCCCTTCTCGTTCCATGCATAACTTTCGCCTCGGATGTCGGATTGACTCGATTCCTTTGGCTAATCCACTCCGTTTTTCGAGACGAATCCAACCGTGCACTCCTCTTTCCGGTATGATCACTTGTGGTATGTGTTTTGCTCCAAATTCCATCGTATTTCCTACAAAATCGACAAAACACAACATTTCTCTCATTTCGGCTTAAACAATCATATTCAATGTATAATTCAATGAAATCAACATCAAATGAGCTTCAAATATGCATCTAAATCGTGTAAATTCCACCCGAATCACCCTGGTCCATCAAGAAAGCTCTAAGTGTATCATACCAAGCCTTGGGACCTTGCTTCAAGCCATATAAAGCTTTCCTGAGTTTGCAAACATATGAAGGGTGCCTAGAATCAACAAAACCCTCTGGTTGTGCAATGTAGACAGTCTCATGAAGATCCCCCTTTAAGAAAGCATTATTAATGTCTACATGCTGAATAGACCAGCCTCTGGATACAACAAGAGTGAATACAATTCGAAGAGTGACATGCTTTATAACTGGACTGAATGTATGGAAGTAATCTACCCCAGCTTGTTGTTGAAAATGCCTAGTCACTAGCCTGGCTTTATATCTTTCAACAGAACCATCTCTTTTATACTTAACTCTGAAGATCCATTTTGTAGTTATTGGATGAATCACAGAAGAAGGAGGTACCAAAGTCCATGTGCCATTCTGAATAAGAGCATCATATTCCAACTGCATGGCCTGTTGCCAATCTGAGCTCAGCATGACCTCTTTAACTGAATTAGGTTCAGATATGGGTATGGTGCAAGTAGGGGTGGGAATGGGCGAGGCTACCCGACAGGGGCCTACGGCTCGGCCTACTAAAGCTCGGCTCGGCTCGTTTAATAAACAAGCCGGGCTCAAGCATTTTTAAAAGCCCATTTAATTAAAGAGGCCAGGCCTAAGCTTTTTTATAGGCCTTTTAGGCCCAACAGGCCGGCCTATTTAAATTAATATATATATATATATATATATATAATATTATTAATATATAATTTATAATTTATAAAAATATAATATAATATATGAGATAGCGCCGCTTACCGCTTAGAGAAACCCTAAAAGCAATCTGTGGTTTGTGCGCCGCTTTTAAAATCAGGAGAAAATCTACAAAATTTCATTCCGATCTCAAACACGTTCAATCGTTTATAAGTTATAACCAAAAAAAACTCTCTGCACACTTTTTGCACGCTCGTTGCACACTCTATCGAAGCACGGTCGCTGCACACTCAATCCAAATCCAGGTTAACATTTGCCGCTGCACACTCAATCCATGTTAACATTCTATAATTTATATATTTTTTTTTTTATTGTTTGTTCATTCTTAAGTCTCATGAGTATTCTTAGTATGAAGTATTCTCAAATTGTTGATAATATGTAAAAAATATGTTTGAATATATTCACGATATTTCACTTTAAATATTAGTCGGTAATGCTAAAATATGTCACTTTAAATTACTGAAATATGTTTGAATATATTCACGATATTTGTAGTGGATCATGATAGATTCATGAGATTTGTTGCGAAAATTTAATTTCTACAGTGGTTTGAAAAGTGTTTGCATTGATTTGGAGAAGATCTACAATAATTTGTAGTATGGAGTATTCTCAAATTGTTGATAATATGTAATCTACCATATTGACCAAGATACCATATAGAGAATGGCGCGTTTCCATCCTTTTGATTTTTTTCTGTGTTTCTCTATTTTTATATTTGCACAGTGGTTGTGATTTGAATCTTGCTACTCACGTCATTTCAGGTAGTGAGTACATTACTGCAAATTTGTATCTTCCCGAGGTTTGGAGGGTGAAGGAAGTGATCGATAAAGCTTCTCTTGATGAAGATCTCTTTATGAAAGAAATGGCAGCCAAAATGAAAGCAAAATTTGACAAATATTGGGGGGAGTGCAATCTATTGATGGCTATTGCAAGCGTTTTGGATCCAAGGTTCAAATTTCATGTGGTTAGCATATGTTTTCCTCTTATTTATAAACCAGAGACTGTTGCTAAAGTGAATATGGACTATGTGATGTGTTCCTTGGAGGTACTATATAATGAGTATGTTGATTGGAGTAAGGAAGAGCCGACTAGCGATGCAATTGATGTAAGTGATGTTCGAGGTAATGACAAAACTTTGTCTAATTCTTGTCTTGAAACTGGATCTGACCAAATCCTGAATATGGTGCGTAAAAAACAAGTTGTTCCTCCATTGAAGTCTGAATTACAAGCTTATCTAGACGATGATATTTTTATTCCCGATTCAAGCTCTTTTAGTGCTTTGGAGTGGTGGAAAAATCACAGTGTGAAGTATAAGATCTTATCAAAGATGGCTGCAGATATTCTAGCTATTCCAATCTCATCAGTTGCATTTGAGTCTACTTTTAGTGCTGGAGGAAGAGTTATTGATGATTATCGTTCTAAATTGAATGAAGATTCTGTTGAGACACTCATTTGTGGTGGAGATTGGTTGCGCAAAAAATATAATTTGAAGAAGAAAAAGGTACAGTAATAATTTTAAATTTTTTGTTCATTCATTATAAAATTTTAGCATGTTTTATAATCATTTTTTTTCTTATTTATTTTAGGTGGCTCAACGTGAAGATGAGATTATCTTGAAGAATTGAAGATGAGATTATTCACGTTGAGATTATCTTGAAGAATTGAAGATGAGATTATCTTTAAGAAGATTTATTTTTCTTTGTAATTGTTGAAAAGAACATTCTGCTATTTTTTTTTTTTGAACGGTGGTATTGATAATTCAATTTATGTATTTTATTTTATTTTGAAATACACTTAAAAAGGCCTTTAAAAGGCTTTCGGGCCAGGCCTATTTATTAAAAAGGTCAGGCCAAGCCTTTAAAAAAAGCCTATGAGAGGCCATAGGCCAGGCTTGGGCCCAAATATTATATACCAGGCCCAGGCTTTTTTTCTTAAGGCCTGGCCTGGCCCATTCTCACCCCTAGGTGCAAGAGAATACCCTGGGCTTGAATATGCCTGATTTGGACCGAGTTGTCTTGGAATGAGATGGAGGGGGAACAGTAGTGGTGAGTGATGGTGATGATGGGGAAGGTAACTTGTATCTAGTGGAAGATGAGGAGGAATTACTAGGTGAAGAGAGATGAGCATCAGAAATGGGAGAGGAAGGCAGATCATGAGATGATTGTTGAGCATTGAATAAGGGAGAATGAGGAGTGGGAACAACAGAACCAACAGATGAGGGTAGTTGGGCTGAGAAGAAGTGTGAGGGTTTAGGGAGCGATTGGAGTCTTGTGAAGGCAGGAAACTCAGATTCATTGAATTGAACTGAGGCTGAAATATAGATTTTGTCAGATGAGTGTAAGCATTGGTAACCTTTGTGTGATGAACTGTAACCTAAGAAGATGCACTTAGAACTACGGAATTGAAGTTTTGAGGAGTTGTATGGTCTAAGAAAGGGAAAGCAAGCACACCCAAAAACCCTAAGTGAGTGATAGTCAGGTGGCTTGTGATGAATCATTTCAAAAGGGGAGATGTTTTGTAGGGTAGGTGTGGGAAGGATATTGATTAGATGTGCAGCTGTGGAAAAAAATATGTTAAAATTGTATATTTTCAACTCAATTTGCAATGTGTAGTATGTACAATATATATAGAAGGAGACTCACATTCTAGAGTCTTCCATCTAACAACTAACAACTATTAGTTAGTAAAGAAAAACTACTCTTCTTCTATAAACTAGATTAGTAAGGCATGTGTGTGTATGTGCGTTTCATGTAGTATTTAGATTTTAGGTTTTGCATGCATGCTATGTTATACTTCAATACATATAGAATTTACGCCAAGTGTAAAATCGAGTTGATTTGTTGTCGCCAAGGGATTGCTTGTAATCGCAAACAAGTTGTCGAAGATTGTCGTTCAATTTAAAAATGTAGCAAAGAAGTATATAGCGAAAGTAAAGAAAATTACAGGGTGTACTTGGTGAGAGAATAAAATTGTTGGATATCGACGTTCGATTTTACTGCCAAACTTCGTACAACGTTAAAATTGAAGAATTTAAAAAATTGTAGCAGCCAAGAATATAGTATTGCTGGTAGACACATTTGCTGATATTTTGATGAGGGTACTAAGGGGATTTCAATAGTTTTTAAGAGTAAAACTTGTGTATTTTCCTAAAAGCTAAATAACTCCCAAGCTTATACCCAATTGGAACTTAACCAAACTAGCTAATAAAAAAACTAGCCCCACTCTATCTCATATAGATACGAAATATTGAGTTAATGCGAGATAAGGAGGAATGCCTACCAAACGTGATAGATTTGTCTTTTATCTTTTCTACTTATTGTTTGTTTAAGTTAAAATACCTCACTCCCTCCACGAAAACTATGTATTTTTAGCTGAGTATATGTTTTAAGAAAAAATAAAGATGTTGAAGGTTATTGTGAGAGGTAAAAATAAAGTACTTTTCTCCGTTCAATTTTATTAAGCTCACTTCTCGGCTTCTCCGACACGAATTTGAATAAATATTGATTAATTTATTCATAAAGTAGATACGTTGAGAATATGATGGGGGGTATTGTGGGGTCCATTTGTAAATAAATGATTGTTTATAAATAAAGTGGATAAATAAGTAATGATAGGAGTGTGGAGATAAAGTAGTAAATGAACATAATATTGCAAACAAACAAATAAGAAAAATAAAGTACTTCTATAAACGGAGGGAGTAGAATATAAATTGAATAAAGTAGAAATGAAATAACACAAGTGTGAGAATATATTTTTCAAAAAATATATGACAACAAAAAAATGAACAATTTATGTTGACGGATAAGTATCTATTTAATTTACATTTTCTTTCTTTTATTAATCTCCCATCTTCAGATTTTTTTTCCCCTTATATACAAGAGAAGGCGACGCACATGCTGGATCTCCATTGACAGTAACAGTGCATAGAGCGTGACGTCTGAAGATCCAACGACACTCACACATACATACACACCACGCATCCGCCCGGGTGTGTGTGTGTTCGTGTGCTAGAGTCGGCGTCTCAAGAGTAATTTTCTCACTCTCATGGCCGACGAGCCTATGCCCACCCGCTGGTCTTTTCAGGTACCTTTGATTTGATTCTCTCAATTCCGTTTTCAAATGCTGCATCTGTGATGCTCGCATTCGTGTTTCTACTTGCGTTGACTTATGTGCGGAGCTACGATTCGGCGAATTATCGGATTTTGTTTATAGTCGCAAATGCAATTAGGTAAAACAGTATAAGCTAAAGCAGCTCCTGGATTGCTGGAACTTACTGTAGATCAATCTTCAATCGAACAAGTATTGACTGTTGTACCTGGATTTCAGTGGTGAAAACTGGACTAGTTTTCATCATTGATTCATTGAACATGCATTTGATTCTCTCTGATTTACTTTTGCCCTGTCTATTGGAGAGCGTTTTTTTCTTAGCTTGCGGGTTGAGTGACATGTACAATCGATTTCAGCGGTGTAAAATTTTACTAGTTTCATCATTAAATTCATTGAACATGCATTGGATTCTCTCTGATTTACTTTTTCTCTGTCTATTGGAGTGTGTTCTTTTCTTCGCTTGTGGGTTGAGTGACGTGTACAATCGATTCCAGTGGTGAAAATTGCACTAGTTCCATCATTAATTCATTGAACATGCATTGGATTCTCTCTAATTTACTTTTGCCCTGTCTATTGGAGTGTGTTCTTTTCCTCGTTTGTGTGTTGAGTGACATCGAATTAGTTAATGAATCCTACGCTTCGTTTTACTCGTGCTATATTTTAATTTTTAATATGTATTTATAGTACATGGTCTTTTTATAAACTAGGCCACATTACTAAAACAAATGGAATTTGTATATCAAGGACTTGTTTGTTGGATTTATGATTATCATCTTTAGGGGTAGATAAGTGGTCTCAGTTGATCAAGAGAATGCCAAGGTTTACATAAAATTTATTTGTTGGGTGTACAATTTTAGGAATTTAAGTTGTTTTATGATTCAAAGTTTGGGAGGAAGAAGGAAGCTGAGGCAAAAGATGTGGCTGCAAATGGTCAAAATAATGGGAACCACTCGAATGGGACGACAAATGGAAGTGTCCGTGTGAAGAACAGTTCTGATTTGGCTATCTACGAACAGTATAGTAACCAGGTATTGTGCTTTTTATTCAAATTGATGAAACATTTCATTTTACTAGTCCTTGATTCAACTTTTTGGGCATATTTTGTGTTTCAGGGGAACTCGACTCAGTCTAATGGAGTCTCATCTGTGGGACAAGATGATAAGCCGTATGGTCTTCCTACCTCTTACCAATCGCATCTAATCATTATTGATATCATATTCTCGTAGTGTGAATATATGAGTTGATGTTAAGTTCTCGTGATTAATGCTTGGCTCTTTACTTTTTAGCTTTGTTTCATGGACAAAATATGGATGAAGCAAATTAGTTTACTTGAATGTACTTAAGCATCAATCCCTGTCATGCTTTTTGCATAAATTGCTTTGACTTTGCCATCTGACCACAGCTGATACATTTAAATTCAATTGATGTCATTTCAATTTTTGAAAACCTGATACGTTTGGAGAGTCCAGGACTGCTTGGCATCTCTGACATTCAATTTTCACTTTCAGGCAGAGATCTTTACTTCCTCCTTTTGAGTCAGCAGAAGTGCGTGCTTTGGCAGAGAGTTTATGTAGGTAATAATAATAGTATTCGGCTATGAGTGACGATTACTCATTTTTGTTGCAGGACAACTTATTAATCTTTTATCATCTTAACACGTCTTGTGATCTGTGGATCTTATCTTGTTTCGTCAATTGCAGAGATATCATTCGTGGTAGTCCAGATGTTACATGGGAAAGCATAAAAGGATTAGAGAATGCTAAACGTCTACTCAAAGAAGCTGTTGTTATGCCAATAAAATATCCAAAGTCAGTCTTACAACTGAGTGTCTCATTTCATGCAGAAAAATGAAGTCCAACTCTTTCTAGAAATTGATAAGATTTCCACCTGAACTTCTTTTACAGTTACTTTACTGGTCTCCTAACGCCATGGAAAGGCATTCTTCTTTTTGGCCCTCCTGGAACAGGAAAGGTTTGTTTCCCAGTTGTTCTGTTCTGTTTTCTTTCGTGCTGCAAGTAATTGAATTTCGTACGTGAAATGTTTTTTTTTTCCTTGTCTTTGAATTGTTATCACTTTGCTTGGGTTTATTGAATTAGTTAAATTAGTTTTCATTCACAACTCACAAGGCATATTTATGTTAGTAAAGGTTATATGCTTTGTCTATTTGACGTTAATTGTTTACTGCATGATTGCATTTAAATTGTACACAAAACTGGTAACTGAAATTTAAGATCTTGCAAATACTGGCTTTTTTCATAATTAAATTGAAGATTCCAGGATTGAGTTCAACTGTAATAGCTTGGGTTGAATTTTTTGTCTCTTTTTTTCATCGTTCCTTAATTTTTGTCATTCTTCTCCAAAATATTCTTGCTTTATTTTATGTTCTACACCGTTTTCAATTTGCAGACTATGCTGGCAAAAGCTGTTGCAACTGAGTGCAAAACAACATTCTTCAACATTTCTGCATCATCAATTGTAAGCAAATGGAGGGGTAAGATATCGCGCTTTATCTGCTCTATTGACGTCCTTGTTGGGAATCTGTTGAGCTCATCATATCCTGTACAGTATTTCTTGGATGCATTTGTTGATGCTATTATCTTATAGTGACTTTCTTAGGTTTTTCACTTATTCTTTTCCTTTATCGTTTGTACTTGTTATACTTAATTCAATAGCGCATGCTAACTTTACAGTAAGCAATTCACTCTCTTAGCAGTATAAACTACACTGTTAATGCTACATCTATAAAATATTAAATATCTCCTAATTTCAAGGCTCATGTCCACATTCTTGTTTTCTCTGGTACAGTTGTTTTTCATCTCCTTTTCCTAACTGTAGCTTTCTTCAAATTTCATCTGACCATGGTTTATAATGATTTATGATTTTAAGAATAGATTATTCTGTCCTCCAAAACTCAAAATTAATACTAAAAGATTAAGAAAAGAGAATGCCTCATTGTTGTTCTCATCATTGATGTTTCCCTCAAGATATCTCTATGCATTATCTTGCAGGAGATTCTGAAAAATTGGTGAAAGTATTGTTTGAGCTCGCTAGGCATCATGCTCCCTCAACTATATTTCTGGATGAAATTGATGCAATTATAAGCCAACGAGGTGAAGGGCGCAGTGAGCATGAAGCAAGTAGGCGTCTGAAGACTGAGTTGCTTATCCAGGTGATAATTCTATTTCTATAAAATTAAAGAAACTGGAAATTAAATGATGTCATTTGTCTGAATAATGCATAAATACTCTTCTATGGATAAATGTGGAAAGAATAGAAGGTGCAGCGTAACAGCGTTTGGTAACACCTCCTATATGAGAACCGAGATAACCTCGTTATGATACCTGCAATTTGGCTTCTAAGTGGATGCCTCTTTAAAATCCAGTATGTGTGTGTTTATCAAATAGGCATATCTGATAAGGGGCAGTATTCTCTTATTCTTATGCATGTTGATTCAATTTGTTAATATGATAGACTTAGCATTATTATGCATACACACCCACTAAGCCAATTCAGTTACTTAAGGATGATCCCTGTAGACACAAAGGTGAAACTAGAACAGGTAATAACAAGGTAAATACTAAAAGCAATATAAGTCTAATTTAGGTGTATATTATCTATACGCACTGTCTATTAACATGCTAAACAATTTCTTCCATTCAGTTGTTTATATTGAATGTCAAGAGAGATTAAATTATACTGCTATACCTTTTTTTTTTTAAAGGAAATTTCTCCACTTATTAACGATAATAATTGTTTGGGCCAACTGCAGATGGATGGTTTGACACGGTCAGATGAACTTGTATTTGTTCTGGCAGCAACTAACCTCCCCTGGGAACTAGATGCAGCAATGCTTAGACGCCTTGAGAAGCGGGTATGCTTTAAGATATTTTGGTGCCTCATTTTTCTTGGTAGAAAGCAACGTAATCGACTGTCTTTTATAAACATTATGTATATTCTTTCAGGAAAAACATTTGTAGAAGCACTTTCCTCCCTGTATTTAAATTTCTGCATTTTTACCACACTTTTGTCTCTACTTTTTTAGCCCCATAAAGTAATTTCAACTTTTTGATCTTTTTTACCCAAAGTATTTCCATTGTTTTTTTACTTTTGCATTCTGCTTTGTCAGTGAAGGGTCAAAAGTAAACTGAAACAAAGTAAGGGGCAAAAGTGTAGAAATCTAAGTACATGGAGCTATAGAAAAAAAAAGTTGAACTACATAGGCCAAAGACAAAATTTTCCTTTTTTTTTATTATGTGAACACTTGCTATAGCACTTTTATATGCCTGTTGTTCCTTTTGGTTGGAAAGATGAGCATAGTAACAGAATATATAATCCTCATACAAAGCTACCATCATTGACAAGTTTCTAGTTGATAGGATCAATATTGAAGTATTCTTTTATAAGGAAAATCAGTTCATAATTTTTTTTATTTATTTTTTTGCTCCAAAAACAAAGTTAAAATTACAGCTTGAATACTTGTCTATATATTAATATGCTATGTAAGAAAAAAAATGATGAATGATTTCGATTTCCATGTGATATAGATCCTCGTACCGCT
The DNA here is from genome assembly GCA_963675135.1 of Galeopsis tetrahit. Lineage (NCBI taxonomy): Eukaryota > Viridiplantae > Streptophyta > Magnoliopsida > Lamiales > Lamiaceae > Galeopsis > Galeopsis tetrahit. The sequence goes on along the minus strand of OY776130.1, from coordinate 32,091,694 downwards.
TCCAGAACCAGAAGCAAGAAGAGGAATGTTTGAGGAACTACTGCCATCAAAATATGGGGAGGAACTTCCTTATGATATTTTGGTTGATAGGAGTGAAGGTTTTTCAGGTTCAGATATTCGCCTATTATGCAAAGAGGCTGCAATGCAACCACTAAGACGGTTAATGACACATCTTGAGGAGAAAGTTGAACCGGTGCCTGAGGATGGTATGTATTTGCTAAATTGTGTTGTGCACTTCTGGTTAACGAGCTTCAATTGTTCATATTCTCCCAAGTATATTCAGTTGTCTGATGCATAGGGGTGGGAATGGGCCGAGTCGAGCTGGGCCTGTTATATAGTTGTTAGGCTCCTGGCCTTTTAATAAACTAGTCGGTCTTGAAAGCCTTTTTAAAGCTCATTTCACCTTAAATCTCAAATTTAAAAATAATTATATTAATGGTGTGATTTTTAGATTTATTTACTTTGTTCTAGTATTTTTTTTTTTACAAGATTTAGGTTTTATTATGGTTGAGTTGTTATATTTGAGTATTTTGTTTAAGTGTATGTTATCAGTTATATAATTTATATTATAAAAAATTGTTATTGAATATTTTGGGCTTAATTGCAAAGTAAATCACCACCTTTTGCTTAATTGCAATCTAATATAAAACTTTGGATAATTGCAAATAAATCACCAACTTTAAATGTTGTTGTAATTTAGTCATCCGGGAAGCCCCCTTTTTGCCAGTGTGTCACGTGGCTTGCGACATGGTACCCCCTAATCAAACGACGTCATTTTTGAAGTTGTGGGGTGCTATGCCGGCAAGCCACGTCAGACACGGGCAGAAAGAGGGCTGCCTGGAAGACTAAATAGCAACAACATTTAAAGTCGCTGATTTATTTGCAATTATCCAAAGTTTTAGATTAGATTACACTTAAGGAGCCGGCCGTTCAACTTAAAAGACTTTTGTAAAGGCCCAACTCTGGCATGTTTAAATAAGTCGCCTTTCATAAAGGTCTGGATTTGGTTTGTTTATTAAAAAGGCCGGGCCGTATAGGCCCTTGCTGTGTAGCCTGACTTGTTCCCACCTTTACTGATGCACGGTTATTTAAAATTCTTATCATACGCATATTATATACCACTTCGACGAAAGTACATTTTTATCTCATCCTCTTTATTCCTGTATTATATGTCTTGGTGGCCTAATACAAATGAACCACCCAGGGAAACTGCAAAACAGTACAGAAGATGGAATTTGTAGATTTATTATCTGTCATTAAACCAATTAATAAAAAAAATATAGATAATCAACCTATTCCACATGGCCCGTTTTAGGTCACTAATATTGTCTCTGGCCATGCAGAATTGCCAACGGTTGGACCTATTACACATGGAGACATTGACATAGCGCTGAGGAACACTAGACCTTCTGCTCATCTCCTAGCACATCGTTATGACAAATTCAATGAAGATTATGGCAGCCAAGTACTCCAGTGAAGGCACGTGTCTGTTTCATATTGTGATGTTGTAGTCCCCCCCTTTTATCCTCGTCTTATGATTCGTTCGAGTCACATATGATGTTTCTGTTGTCTGTTCTTTTGTGATTACGATTGGTGTTATTCATTGAGCTACATGCTATCCAGGATTTTAGAAACAAGAATTATTTTTAAATTTGCGTTTCTTTGTTCCCTAGTTACTCTGGTAGATGATTCATCTTTGTGCAGTATATCTGCTATTATTTGTTATTGAAACTCCACTACAAATCATGTGGTGTCTCGAGAAAATAAAGCTCGAGACAAACTTACTCGAGCGTGTGAAGCTCGTGAATTGAGAATTAGTTCTCGAGCTTTTGCACAACTTTTGTTTTGGGATTATGGTGGATGGTGAAATATAGAGGATTTCATAATTATGACGAAAAGTGATAATACGTGTTTGTTTTGAGATTTTGAGTATGTCAAATCAAGTCTGAATGATGTAGCATTATTACATTCTTGTTGAAGAAATTTTATGTCAAATTAAGTGGGTAAGTTGTGATGTGGTATAATTGTTAGAATTTTTTTTTATATTAAATCAATTGTGTAAGTGTGATTAGATATATTTTTAGGTCTGAATGTGGGTTGTATTTTAAAATTTGAATTTTAAATCTCTAACTAGAACTAGATTTGCGACTTAACATTCCACTATTTTTGTTTTGTAATACACCATTTCATATATATATTTGGCTCAATATCATTGTTCACTATTTTCGTATCTTCAACTCAACACATGTAATGAAGGGAATTTTAGGTTTTATCTCATTTTATAATGGAGTTGCTTTGTTTTTTGAAGCAATAACTCAAGGGGGTTTAATAACCCAAGTTTCCTAATCTACCTTTTATTAAAAGATGGTTTCTTACATCCTATTTCATTACAGTACATGTAGGACCTTATTTATTTGCACATATGGTACCCGAATCAAGGTGTAAAATCGGATAGTCCGACATTGTAAGCCATTGTTCCATCATGCTCCAACAATCCAAAATTCCTCTCTGATGTCGGGCCGGGCTTCATATCCTCGTTAAACAACGCAAACACGTACACTTCTAATCTCGTTTTCGGTCTCAGTGGAGTTCCTTCATTCTTCAATTGCCTTCTCAGCAAATTCCCATTGTAAACCGCGGCATTTCCCTTTGTCGCTCCGATTTCATTCGGGTCACCACTCGAAGGCCAGCCCGTTTCTGAAACCCGGGCTTCTATTCCTCCATAACCCATTCTTGCCATTGCAAATATCACCGCGTCAACTTGTGCATACAACATGTTGTCGTAATGTAGCTTTGTATACGGGTCGACCACTCCCTGGTTCGGCCTGAAAAGCACATAGTCTAAAGGGATCCGGTTCGGGTCGCTCTTGTACGCGAAATACGGGTACGCGTTAATCCAAAACGGGGCTTTTGTTGCCGCCAAAAACTGTAGTAGTTGGGGCATAATCCCATTCAATTCGGGTCGGAAACACCCGGCTGATGGCGGGTAGGATTCCTGGAGAACCGCTAGAGAACTCGGAGTCGAAACTTTTATAAACCGGTCTATCCCGAACCGGACCAAGGCTGCATGGATGTTCACCATGGCGGGTACGAGGTAAGAAATCAAGGCGGTGTCGCCCCCGGTGAAAAGCTCGTTCCCGACGGCGATGCCGGTGATATTGGTGGCGGGGAAGTAGGGTTTAATGTGTGTGGTGACCCATTGAAAGGCTTGGTTCGGATCCGTTAAGGTGGAGAGTACTTCATTCTCGATTGTAACCACGAGTTCAACGTTGGAGTTTGCGAATGATGTGAGAATTTGAGGGTTTGTGTCGTAAATTCTGGCTTTTGTTAGCCTTAGAGAGTGTAAGAGATCGAGAACTCTCTCCGGCGGCGGGAGATTGTTTCCGACTTGGCCGTAGTTGATGCCGAGGGATTCTATTCTTGGAAAATTAAAACCTGCTAAAGATCCATAGTTTAAGAATCATTTGCACCAAGTTTGTAGCACACAAAATAAGAAGAAAAACGGTTGGATTTCTCTGTGCCACTTTTCGTGTTTCACTGGTGTTCCACCATTCTGAATCTTTAACACGTGACGTCGTCTCAATATTATAGGACGTTAATTATTTTTTAATATGACACGTGTTAGTCATCCATGTGTTGGAATAGAATGTGAAACATGAAAAGTGAAACAGGTGATTTCAATCCGTCTGTATAAAGTAATACATTCACCAATTTGAGAAGAATAATTCTTTTTTACTGTATGGAATAATACATATATTAGGATGTTCTCAATATATTAAAGTATATATATACACGCGTTCTCCAAAACTTAATCAAAAAGAAAAATTAAGTTTCATTCAACCAAGAAGATACATATCTAACGAGTATTTGATCGTGAAATCACTTGATGTTCCACATTTTATTCTATATTATGGACTGTTGACATGTATCATTTTATAAAATAGTTAACATTCCGTAACAATGAGGGCGACATGTGTGAATGATCATCCAGTATGGTGGAATATAAAGTGAATACGAAATATGAAATAGAGTAATCGAACTAATCAAAATCATAAGCAATCGAGAGAGAGGAGGCCAGATGTGTACCTGATAGAGTAAGAATTAATAATGCAAGAAGAGTTTTCAACTCCATGGGAGAGAGCAACTTTTGAGGATGAGAGAGAAAACTACGTACGCACTCTTCTTGATTTCTATTAGCAGTCAAGAAAATGGAGAAATTATAAAATGAAAGGCCTTACATTGAAAATTTATATATATAAATATATTTTATATAATATTAAATGTAGTGAATTCCTTTCTTTGCTTGTATGTTTGGTTTTTAGTTTAATTAACGTCAGAGATCTTTGTTTCTTGGCTTTATCACTCGGACCCGATGCTTCAATCCTTTGAAATTTAATTGCTAATAAAAAATCGATTATGGGCGCCCACAATTAATAATTTATTAGTATTTTATTTTACCATCTCATCATGTATTTATACTTTCTTGATAGCATCACTAGTGTGTAATGTATACCGGTTTTTTTTTAAACCATAAAATATCTTCAGTAAATTCACGTCTTTTCACACAGTGTCTTTTTAAATGGGAATTTCACCAATAAGGTCTTTTCACATTGAGTTTTTTCAAATAATAACAAGATTCAAATTAATTTCAAATTAAGGTCAAAATCCAACTTAAATGTACTATCTTACCCTTAATATTTAAATTTGAGTTTTAATATATTAATTAGTCAACCATTTTAAAATTTGAAATGCAAATCTTTCTCTCATTCTCAAACGCTGATTATCATCCCCAATTTTAGCCCAATTTTAGGACTTTCCCCAAATCTATGATATTCAAGTCTTCTCAAAATCTCTCTGATATTCAAGTCTTCACAAAATCTCTCTGATATTCAAGTCTTCACAAAATCTCTGATATTCAAGTTTTCCCCAAATCTCTGATATTCAATTGCATTTTCTCCAATCTTTGATATTCAATTTCATTTTCAGATTTGAAAACCTGCAAAAAAGAAAAAAAAATCGTCAAATCAAATTAGATATTTTCTTCAAAAAAATCTCTGACTTGATTATGCAGAAAGATCTGCAGAAAAAAAAAATACTAAAGTTGCATCAGCATATAAATAATGCAGAATTAAAGTTGCATCAGCATATAGATAATGCAGAAGTGTGCAATAAATTATGTGCATATGTAAATATCATTATGCAGAAAAATGAATTTAATGCAAATTAGATCTTTTCGTGAATCACCTGCTTCACCATTAACATCAATCTTCTCGACTATGACACTGAGTAAAGTATTCCCACCAAAGAAGGCCCACAAGCAAAATCCCGTGTGGTGAAGACATAGGCTGGAATAAGTCCATCTCTGAATTGTTACCTTTAAACCTCAAAACTCAAACTGATGAAAACTCTCAGTATTTGAGTTAAAAGATTAAGCAAAACCACTCACCATTTTGTTTAATAAATTCAACCATTACATAAGATTTTTGAGCAACAGAGAGATCTTGGGTGAATGCGTGCATGGGCTGGGATCCTACAGCCCCTGAACAAATAATGAGTGTACAAGTAAAGAAGAGAAAAAACACGAGTAAAGGGCGTAATACATTCAAATTAAGGAATTACCCGAAGGGCTGCGAAGGAGAAGGGGATCGGCGAGATTGAGCCATAGTTGATTCTGATTTCTTCAAATCCACCTATTAATAATGCAAATTAGATAGTTTCTTGAATCATCCTCTTCACCATTAACATCAGTCTTTTCAAATTGATCAAAATTAACTTGATTCTGTATAATTCAAATTGTGAATTGAAAAAAGAAAGTCAAGTGAATTAAACCAATTCCCACGATCTTTGAATAAATTGAAAAAAGACGATATTTTAATTGGCGTGTATTAAGGAATATTAAAAGGAATACCCTTTTAATATTTTAAATTTAATTGGCGTGTATTGGCGTGAAATCCCCGAAATAAAAGTTCGGTCAAATTTACCGTGAGAATACCCCTTTTAATATTTTAAATTTAAATTGAGTTACATATATTAAATAGGCGTGAGTTAAGGAATATATTATATTTTAAATTTAAATTGGGTTAAGGGCATTGTGGGCTATTTACATCCAATTTTGGCCTAATTGGAAATGATTTTAAATTTTGCTTTAAATTGAAACAATACTTATAGGAAAGACTCTTTTTGTAAAAAATCTCTTTTTAAATAAGAACATAGTTTAAAATAATTTCAAATTAAGGTTAAAATGCAACTTAAATGTACCATCATGCCCTGATTATCCAATGCAGCTAATAGATTCTCGAGAACAAATAAATGTTTCAATTTCTCTGCAAAATGAAAAATATTCTGTTAATTTAATTTCAAAAGCATGGTTCTAAGGGAGCTCAAATCTTAACATGAAAGCAATGAAAGTTCAGATAAAAAAGAATGAAGAAAAGTTGAGCAAGCAATGTACCAGATCTTTGCACAATTTTATAACTGAAATTAACACTCTGTTTCCCACTAAACTTCTCAATCTTCTAATCAACTGAGGCCTTCCAATCTTATTTTCCTGTTAACAACCATCAAATTAAAACACATCAAATTAAAACACAAGTTTAATACTCTATTCTAGATAAATATAAAAGATGAATCTAAAAGCAAAAGGCAGAAATACTTGCCCGAAATTCGTTGTAATAGTTTGAAATCAAGCACATCTTGGTAGGGGGTAGGAACCTCGAAAGAACTTTCATTAGCATATGGAACTTCATGCTTGGTGAATTTGGTTTCTGTGCAGAACTTGATTTTCTTCCCCAACCTGGTAAAAAGAGAAAACAAAAAGGTTTGCATCAATCATCAATGTATTGGAGGCAGAAATAAACCTGAATTACTGTAGAAAAGCTGTAATTACCTGCTAAGGAAGGGGCAGTAAAACTAATGATGTAACTAGGGAAAATGTGGGTGTTCATATAAGCAGGCCAGATTGTGTATTTTGTTGGTGCCAGAGGATTGTCAATTCCAGAATCGAAATCGGCAGGAGTTGGTTGAAACTGTTTTGAACCAGGTGAGATTGTTTCAGTGTTCCCCAAGATCACGCGACACGTCAACATGTGCCTTACTCCATTCTCATCTTCCTCTGCTCTCATTGCACTGCCAAATATCACCCAAATTGTCACAAAATCATAATTTATTCGATGATCGAAGATCGATTGAAAAAATCACCAGATCTAATCTAATCAGATAAAAGTTAAAAACACAGAGAGAAATTCAGTTAGTTACCTTTCAATTGTGGTAATTCAGTCTTTTGCTCTGTGTGCTTTTAGCAGCACACGAATCATCTTACAGTTGCATAATATTGAACAGCAGAAGCCTCCTAGTTGTGAATAATGATGCATGGATTTAAAAACCAGATTAAAAAAAGAAGAAGGCTGGTTATTCAAGGAACTCTTTCCTATGTAGAAAATATGAAAGCACATATTATCCAAAAGACAATTAAACTCAAATGCCTAAACATAATTGCGTGAATCTTATGAACAATTTTACTCGTAGATATTACATTAAAACCTACTAAATTATTGACAGATTAACAAAAGAAAAAAAAAATATCCACTGAACAAAAATAGAGAGAAAAAAAGAACTTTGTCCTTACCCGTAGGTTCCTTCCCCAATCTGCTCGAGTTTTTCGAAGCATTCGATGCTTCGAGAACCCCACGACGGCCACTCCTCTCCATTCTGCTGACTATTGGCCGCTGCCATTATCTGGGCCGCAGTATGTGTGCAGGTTCAAGTGTTGATTGGATTTTGCGTCGAAAAAAAATCTTTAGTTAGGGTTCCGGCGATGAAAATCTGAGAAATCGAGTTCAAGGGCGGCGATGTTAGGGGGAAAGCAGCCACGGAGGCAACTTGGGTGCGGCGGCCAAGGTGGGTGAGGGAGCTCGACCGATTGGGGTGGGGGGAGGGAGCGGCGGCCAAGGTAGGGAGAGGGGGCTAGGGTTTTGATATCAATTTTAGGGTGAATGAGTGAATCAATTAAATGAATAGAGAGATTCCTATTTATACAAGGGTACTCTTCTAATTTGATCCTATTAGAAAATTTTAAAAGTTGTAGTCTCTATTAGATTAAGGTGCTATAAAAATGACTCTATTAGGGAATATTCTCAAAAGAAAATTAATATATTATTAATATGATAATAGATATATATATATTTTTTTTTAAAACCAGGAGAATTAGCTTTCTTTATTGCAAAAACAAAGAGCGGTGGGTAGCCGATCCACAATGGTTGGAGGGTCTACCCAACAATGATCAGAGTTAAAGTTCCGAGCTTCCCTAGCCAAACTATGAGCCAGTGTATTAACTTCTCTATTGACAAACGAAATTGTGATGTTCATAAATTGGCCTAGTAAGGCCCTGCACGCTGTGATGTAGTCTCCGAAGGTCGTATTAAGGTCCTCGTTAGAGTTTATGGCGTCGACTACCACTTTCACATCTCCTTCAACAGTGCAGTTATCGACGCCTAGGGCTTTTAGCCATAAAATCGCCTCGTAGAATCCTATGGCTTCGCCCACTCCGACGTCCACAACCCCTGTGCTTGTTCTTGTCCTGCCCCCCAGAATCTGCCCTTGTGCGTTCCGGATGACCATTCCCCATCCGGTTTGGTTCGAGTCTAAGAAGAAGGCTGCGTCTACGTTCAGCTTATATTGACCCCCTTCCGGGGCGTGCCATGCTGTGCAGCGTGTCCGTCTTCTCTCGGTCTGACTATCGCGTTGATTATGTCTCCGAGCGCTCTCCCACTCGGCCCATGAAGCAGCCGCCCGGTGTATCGCTTCCACGGGGGAGCCATGTGAGTTCTTCCATACCTTGTCATTGCGCTTCTTCCAGATTTGATACATCACCATACTGAAATTTGTGGCCGTCGTTTTGCTGGTATTGGATACCATTTTCAGTATCAAGTCTCCGAGGCTGGTGATGGTAGTCGTGTTGTTGTTTATCATGGCTGCTAATTTTGATTTGTCCCAACAGGTCCTTGCAAAAGGGCATGAGAAGAAGAGGTGCCGACTTGATTCAATACCCCCTGTGCACATTACACAACCCACCTCATGGGTAATACCTTTATCGTACAATCTCGTTTTTAATGGGAGACAATTCCTTCCCGTTCGCCAGAGGAAATCTTTAACCTTAGGCGGTACCTCCAATCTCCACAGATTGTTCCAGGTACCAGGCACTTTCAAGGCATCATCCGAATTGTTTTGCATAAGCAGTTTGTAAGCGGATTTGACCGAATACGTACCTTTTCTCTCCGGTTTCCAGCTGTGGGAGTCGGACGAGCCCATCAGAGGGATAGCGATGGCCAGAATTTTGCTGACGTCGTTCGGTAGTAGTTCCTGAATTAGGAAGTGATCCCATTCTCTAGATTGCTCGTCGATTAGCGCTGAGACTCGCAGGTCATCCAGCCCTTCGATACGGTCAGATATCACCATTCCATTCGCTGCATCTGGGATCCAGGCATCATGCCATATGTTGATGGTGTCCCCCTGACCTATTTTCCTTATGGTTCCCCCAAAACTACTCACATCTCTCCTTTCTCCACCCCACCCCACCCCAACCACCCGCCGCCCCCTCCCTCTCCCTTCACTTACTCTCTTTCCCTTCTTTTATGCGTTTTTGTATTTATGAGATTTTTTTGGTGGTGGTGGTGGTTGCGTCTGTCGAAAGTGATGGTGGCGACGACTGCAATTAGTGTTAGAGCTTAAATGTCGAAAGAGAAGCGTAGTTAGTAGTAGGGTAGCGATATTTTATTTAAAGGGTATTTTAAATTTTTTAAATTATTATTAAATTAATAAACTGAAGGGGGAAGTGTCCTTAACAAATCTAGAGGTGCAGATAGCCATACCCACTTTTTTTTCCAGATGAAGCCCAATCCTAAGCCCATCTTTAGGTACTAGCTTGTAAATGAAGGCCCAAACGAAAACCAAGAAATTGAAAAAGGAAAAGTGAAATACTTCAGACCAGACCAGTTTTACTGAAAAGGGAAATTGATTTTGATTTTTCCCCTCATCTTGAAGCTCAATTTCCTTGTATAATGAGGAGCTTTCTCTGAGATTCATCACTATTCTATGTCTAGCTCCACCTCCACCAACCCCACCAACAAGCGTTCCTCCTCCTCCTCCTCTACCTCCGCCGCCGCCGCTGCTCCAATTCACCCGGCGATGAAAAAAACCAAGTCTCAAGGTGTTGCCTGCTCAGCCGATGCGAATAAGAACGGCCAGCAGCAGAATACTCCCCATGTCCACTTCTCCGAACCCCCCGCTCTTTCTCCCATGATTGAAGACGATCCCAGCGACGCCGTTTTGGAGGCTTCCTCGCCCTCTAACGCCTTTGGCCGCGGCGCTGCTTCCTCCGGCGGAGGAGTAACCGCCAATTTAGCACGGAAGAAAGCCACGCCTCCGCAGCCTACGAAGAAGCTTGTAATTAAGCTCTATAAAGGTTTGTTTGTTTTTCTGTCCTTTTTGCTTTCTTTATTTATTTCCACCCCCCGGATTATGCGATTTTCTGATGGGTTTTAGTGTTCCCATTTTTGGGGAAGATTCGAATCGACAATTTTGTTTCCAATTTGTACAGTTTGTGCTTGTCCAATCGAGGTATGGATTCTAGGGTTTCTATGCATTTTGCTTGTTTGTGCTTGTAGTTTTTTTGGAAAATTAGGTAAGTTAGTGGAAGCCCATTGTGTGATATTTCAATGTGTTTGTGATATGCGGAGATCTGACATTTTCTGAGTTTTTAAAATATGCCGTTTCTTACATCTAAATCGATTAATTTGTCAATCTTTTTTTTTTTTTTCCAGTTTAAATTCACTAATTTATGCCCTTAACAAATGAAGCTTGAAGGATTTAGATTAGTTTCCAAATTTCTTGTTCAGTCTAGCATCTCTTACTTTAATATAGTGTTCTAGGATTTTGATGTGGGAATTTGAGCTGAAATATAGTGTTGTGCCTTTTGAATACGTCAGTTAACACGAGCATTGGGTCAAATTTTAGATGTTCCATCTTTCTAGTGTTTTTAAGCAGCTAATATCAGAGCAGTTTAGCCAATAAATAGTCAGTGGTGGATCCCCGATTTTAAACTTGGGGGTACAAAATATAATGAATAAAAGACAAAATTTTATGTGAAACCGTCTCCTTTTGAAGTAAAGAGTCAGTTTTCAAAATTTTATGTGAAACCGTATCACTTTTTGAAGTAAAGAGTCAGTTTTCAAAATTTTACCTTAAAACTATACACCTTACGTACCTTTTGAAAAATTATACATGTTACCTTAAAAAGTAATAACATTTCCATTGAAAGTCATACCGATCGCACAGTCAGACGCCTCACATAAAAGTTGCTCTTAATAATACTTAAAGTCATAACAATTATCTGTCTCAATTATAATTTTACATAACATTTTTCTTTTCTTATAAATGTTGGGTCTTTCTCTATATATAATGAGATACACATTTTATTTTTTTAGTTATATAAGAGGGGGTGTTTTTGCACCCCCTCCCTCCGCCATTGTGAATAGTGAATGCTAGGTATCAGGTTTTTTTTTTTGGATAAATGGTATAAGTTGTGTGTAACTATTCAATGTTCACATTTAAACTGCTTTAATTTAGATTTTTATAGGGGTTGCTCTGAAGGTTGTTATTGGCTCTTGTTATTGAAGAGTAGCTGTAGGATGCATTGCTTTGGGTTAGTTCCCATTAACTTTTTTTTTTTTTGACATGGAAGATGCAAGCAGCAGAAATAAATCAAACCAAGACTTATCAAGAGGAATGAGAAAGTTATTCAATACGGCAGATCCATTTTTATAATTTTTGAAAAGACCGCTCACTCGTTTCAGGCTCATTGAGTTAAAAAATAATGCATTAATATATTATACCTTCTGAAATGAATTATTCCAATTTAACTACCTCAGTAAACATGGGGGTGTACATGCTGTCTGAGTGAGGCATAAATTACAGTTGTGTTCAGAATGCAGGAGGATTTATTATCAAATGATATTTGTTTAAGTATTTCATTAGTTTCACTTCTATTGATGGACTAGGCTAACCCAATGAATGTGTTTATTTTAAGGTCAAGAATTGTTTGGTTATAATGTGAAGAATGTGCATATATATACATATATATCAGGGTGCACTTCCATTCACATACGACAACATTGATCTTTAGAAGTTCATAGGACGTGCATGCGATTTGTTTTATGTTATAAATTAGGGTGTGCCCAGAAGTTTAAACTTTTGTTAATTGCATGCAGCATATCAATTATCATGAGAAGAACATTGTTTTCTCACTAAATTGTGGTGCAATTTGATTATTTAGTTGACAAGTTTTTCTCTAAAAATTACACATTGAGTATTTTGATTAAATTAACCCACTTTGCTTTAATTAAGTATTTTCTATGATATATTCTGTGATTTATTTCTGAAGGCAAACCAACACTACCGGTTAATTTTGAGGAGGATACATGGGCAACACTCAAGTCTGCCATCAGTGCCATATTTTTGAAGCAACCTAATCCGTGTGATCTGGAGAAACTCTATCAGGTAAGCTAACTATTGACTATTTCTTATATTCTTTCCTTAGAAACAGTATTTCATAAAGCTGATTGACGACTTATGATCTTCAGGCGGTCAATGACCTTTGCCTGCACAAGATGGGGGGAAGTCTCTATCAAAGGATTGAAAAGGAGTGTGAAGCTTACATATCTGCTGCCCTACAATCTTTGGTTGGCCAAAGTGAAGATCTGGTGGTCTACTTATCACTTGTTCAGAAGCGCTGGCAAGATTTTTGTGACCAGATGTTGATGATCAGGGGTATAGCATTATATCTTGATAGAACATATGTGAAGCAAACACCAAATGTGCGCTCATTGTGGGACATGGGCTTGCAGCTTTTCCACAAACATCTTTCTCTTGCTTCAGAAGTGGAGCACAAAACCGTATTCGGTCTTTTAAAAATGATTGATAGTGAAAGGTAGTCTACAGATAATCAGTGCCTGAAATTTATACATGCAAAATCTATTTAATAAAACTTAGGTTTATAGCTGTAGGTACTTGGAATAATTGAATGGCGTAAATAATCTTCAATTATTTTCAGAAGTGCCTCTTTTTATCTCAGCCTCTTAAGGAATGCAATACATGACTTAGGGGGTGCCTGATAAATTGATAAGGAACGATATGAGAATTGGAATTAATAGTATAGAGGATTGGGTTTCATTCCTTCCATTTGAGAGAGGTGTGACTACCTCAAAGTGTGGAGTCGAAGTTAATATGGGGGAATCATTCCCAACACCAAACACAATTTTGATTATTTTCTCATTTTCCACTCCCTATTCCCCTCCACCAAGCACCTATTACCGAACTTAGGGTTTCTCACATTCCAGTACTGTCATTTTTTTTTCTTGTAGACTAGGTGAAGCAGTTGATAGAACTCTCCTTAATCATCTTTTGAAGATGTTCACTGCATTGGGGATTTACCTTGAAAGCTTTGAGAAGCCATTCCTTGAAGGCACATCTGAATTTTATGCAGCAGAGGGTGCAAAATATATGCAACAGGCAGATGTTCCAGATTATCTAAAGCATGTTGAGGTGGGAATTCATGCTGCATTATTCCTTTAGCTACCTGTTCATTATAATATCAATCTTCCTTGCATAAAGTTTCACATTTGCATCCTTAGACAATGCTTGTTTTGGGTTTATAGTGGTTTTTGACAAGTGGTTTTGAAATCTGGTGGATTTTGAAATCCTATATAAGGTGTGTGTGTTTTGGGATTTTAAATAGTGAGGAATTTAACTTTATGCCAAATATATTATTATGTGTAAGAGTGAATGATGTTGTATTATTATGTTGTTGTTGGGCGTGATTGTAATGATTGGATGATGTGAGTTATGATATACATATATTAAAGTATAATGTAAGGAGAGATAATTCATTGTATTGAAAGGTGTGATTGTAGATTTATATGTGTGGTAGTGGTGGTTTCTTAAAACCGGATTAAAATTGATTTTTAAAACCCATTTCAAAAATTTCCTTAGGTTCTTCAATGTTTTCTTCTACTCACAACCTTCAAACACTTATTTTTTGTGTTTCCTTTTCTTTTCCAGATGAGGTTGCAAGAAGAAAATGAAAGATGCTTACTCTACCTGGATGCAAGTACAAGAAAGCCACTAGTAGCCACAGCAGAAACGCAACTACTTGAGCGTCATATATCTGCCATTCTGGATAAGGTTACTGTACTTATGTCAACTACACATCTATCTACAGTTATCACTTTCTCTCAGGGGGTGTTTGTTTAGGATTTGAGTGGATCTCAAATCCAGTAGGTGGATTTGATGAATAGTAAAAGGTTAATTTGAATTTTGTATATGTCTGTGGGAGTGTAGATTTTGTAGGATTTATTGTGTAGGATTTTGAAATTAAAGGTGATAGATGATTGATTGTGTATTGACAATTGTGTGTAAAGTAAAAAGGAGGAGAGAGAGTGTTGAGCTAGGTAGATAATAATGATTAAAAAGTGGGAGATAGATGATTGATAGTGTATTGGAAATTCTGCTTGAAAAAAAGTAAAATAGGTGTATTATAGGAGTATATGGTAAATTTTTTTAGGGTTTGAAATCCTATTCTGAAATCCAATTTGACAAACGAGGATTTGGATTTGAAATCAAAATGTGAGGTGGGGGGCTAGAAACAAACAACCCTTAAGGGTGCTTACATATGAGTATTGTGGTGATCTTGTTCTACTTGTGCAGGGTTTCATGATGCTTATGGATGGGAAACGTATTGATGACCTTCAGAGAATGTACATGCTCTTCTCTAAAGTTAATGCCCTCGAATCATTGAGGCAATCGCTTAATCAATACATTCGAAAAACTGGCCAGAGTATTGTCATGGATGAAGAAAAGGACAAAGAGATGGTGTCCAGCTTATTAGAATTTAAGGCGAATCTTGATAGAATATGGGAAGAAAGCTTTTATAAAAACGAAACATTTAGCAATACCATCAAGGATGCTTTTGAGCATCTCATTAATATCCGCCAGGTACTGCAGTCATCCTCAATTATTCTATGCACAAATGTAGGAGTTCTTTATTTGAAATCTAATGCAAATTAAATTAAATTCTTAAATATTAATGATAATGCTAAAAGACAATTAATTTATTCAATACAATCTTATGTAGTTTCTATAAATTGTTATGCAATTTTCATATGGTTTGATGGATTAAAAATAACTTTGATTAATATTTTGTTTAATTTCAAATGCATTTGGGACCATTTGGTTTAATGTGAAATTATTTTACTTAGAAAAGAAAAAAATCCAATTGCCTGAACTGGACCAAACAAAACTGGACCGTTCCTTAGACCCGAATCTGCATTCCGAACTGTTCAGATTTTTTGGTTCAGTTCTGGAGATTAATTGAAAAAATTCCCAAGTTTCGGTATATTTCTGGATTTCGATTTAATGACAGCATTTCGATTTAGCACTGTTCATGATATTGATCTGTAATCATTTGCTCTAATATTATGTAATACTATTTCATTTCCAGAACCGGCCTGCTGAGCTAATTGCCAAGTTTGTTGATGAAAAGCTTCGCTCCGGAAATAAGGGTACATCAGAAGAGGAATTAGAGGGTACACTTGATAAAGTTTTGGTCTTGTTCAGATACATACAGGTATACGATATGTTAGTATGTTTTTAATGATGGTTGTTATTCTGTTAGTGTGCATATATCTTGCCAATTTGCAATTTTTTTATTTTTTTTTAAATTGCTAACATTTATGTCTCACTCAATTAGGGGAAAGATGTATTTGAAGCATTCTACAAGAAAGATCTTGCTAAGAGGCTCTTGTTGGGTAAAAGTGCATCTATTGATGCTGAGAAATCGATGATCACTAAGGTAAACTTTAGGCTTAATTGCTGCTAAAATCACACATTTTCGCAAATTGCAATCTAATCTAAACCTTTTGAGTTCCGGCAAATAAAACCTCAATTTAAAAAAAAAAGTGATTCGAACTTTGGGGCAGATTTACCCTTTGCCCGTTTTTTGACGTGTTAAACAATTAGCCATGTCATCATCCTACTTTACAGTACGTAAATGAGTGCTGACATGGTTAATTGTTAGACACACCATGAACGAGCAAGGATCAATCTGCCCGGAAGTTTGAATTGCAATTTTTTATTTTTTTTAAATTGAGGTTTTATTTCCTAGAGGCTAGAACTCAAAAGATACAATCAAGCCTAAACTTTATTTTCCTCTTACCTACTCAGTTCCAGTTCTCTTTGAGTTTCTATTTTCTATATATAAATGCAAGTGAAAATACGATGATTTTTATTGCAGTTGAAAACAGAGTGTGGCAGTCAATTTACTAACAAACTCGAAGGGATGTTCAAGGTGCGTATCAATACTTGGGTTAAAAGCCTGATGCACTTGTATGTATATTATTTTACTTTAAATCTTTGGAAATTCTATTTCCTGATCTTACACTGGCTTCCTGACCTTAATTGCCAGGTTACTGAAATTTTATCAAACTGAATATCATCTCTTACAGCAGTTACATTGGCATGATTGTAGTTTCTAGGATAGCTACTGGCAATGAAATGATTTTAGATAAACTCTAGCACAGTTGGGGGTGTTTATGGATTTGATTGGAAATCCAGTAGGTGTATTTTATGAATAGTAAAAGGTGTATTATTTGGATTTGTATATGTTTGGGAGTGTAGATTTTGTAGGAATTTATAGGGTAAGATTTTGTAAATATAGGGGATAGATGATTGATTGCGTATTGAAAATTGTGTATAATGTACGGGAGCGAGAGTGTTGAGTTGGGTAGATAATAGTAATAAAAACGTGGGAGATCGATCATAGATGATTGATAGTTTATTGGATATTGTGTTTGAAAATAGTGAAACAGGTGTATTATAGGTATTGTAGGGTAGAATTTTATAGGATTTGAAATCCTATACCAAACTCCGGAGAAACAAGCGGAGATAGATCATAATTAAAAAGTGGGAGATAGATCATATATGATTGATAGTTTATTGGATAGCGTTTGAAAATAGTGAAATAGGTGTATTATAGGTATTGTAGGGTAGAATTTTATAGGATTTGAAATCCTATACCAAAATCTGGAGAAACAAGCGGGGATATGGATTTGAAAAAAAAAATGCCGGGCATGGAGCTAGAAACAAACATCCTCTAAGTGTATATAAGTGGGTTCTATGGACCCTTCTAGCAACATGGGTTAACAATTTATGCAAAGTGAGGTCAAACACTGTAGTTGCTAGTAAAGCCTGCTGTGCCATCGTTTTTCTGTTGGCCCCAATTCCCCCACCCGATGGGCCTGGAGCATTAATTATATAGTTCTTCAGTTAGATTACAAAAAATGACAAGTCATGAAATTGATATAAAATGTTTTATTATGAATATCTGAAGGATAAATCACTGCACCCTGTCCTGTCATTTCATTAAAAAAATGTGTTCCGTTTTACTCAAGTGGGGCTTTGGTCCAGCTATGATTGTCGAACAAACTAAATTCTGAGTCTACTTTAAGATTTGTTAGTTTCGTTAAATTGAAGTCAGAATATTGTCAAGCAAGATTAAATTTATGTATTCATGATATTGGAAATCATAATCCAGGACATTGAATTGTCAAAAGAGATCAATGAATCATTCAAGCAATCATCCCAAGCTCGAACGAAACTCCCTTCTGGAATCGAGTTGAGCGTCCATGTCTTAACAACTGGGTAAGTTTCCATATTTATTTAAATATGTATCTATTTCAATCTTGCACAATTTCATCTGTCACAAAAAAAAAATCCTGCACAATTTCATGTGATTGGTTCCATTGCCTGCAGGTATTGGCCAACCTATCCTCCCATGGATGTACGGCTGCCCCATGAACTCAATGTGTATCAGGTTTGAGACTTAACTGTATATGTTCGCAAGTAAATTTGATGCAAAGCATAATCCCCTCTCTTTTTTTTTTTTGGTAAATTAAATTTCTCTCCAGGATATATTTAAGGAGTTCTACTTAAGCAAGTATAGTGGGAGGCGATTAATGTGGCAAAACTCATTAGGTCATTGTGTTCTGAAAGCAGAATTTCCGAAAGGCAAAAAGGAGCTGGCAGTTTCTTTATTTCAGGTTGGTGTCTCGTGAGATCTGTATGCTTGTTGCTTCATAAATTGGCTTAAGTGCTGCTAAAATATCCACCTTTTCGTAAATTGCAATCCAATCTAAACTAATGAGTTTTAGGCTTTTGGCATATAAAACCTTAATTAAAAAAAATTGCAATCCGAACTTCCGGGTAGATTGACTCGTCTGACGTGTCATCCTACTTGGCAACAATTAAATCCTAAACGATGTTGTTCACCCTAATTACTACTGAAATGATGTCGTTCAGCCTAGGAACGAGCAAGAGTCAATCTGCCTGGAAGTTTGAATTGCAAATTTTTTAAAATTGAGGTTTTGTTTGCCAAAACTTGTAAGTTTAGAATAGATTGCAATCTTTTATTATAAGAAACTTATACTTTTATTGCACAAATAGGGACGAGAAATCCCTAGCCTGATTACAGAGTCAAATTACAAAGCATTGTTCCAATTCCTAAATACATCAGATATTAGAGTACCCCTAAAAGCAATATACTTAATTCTATCCCACATCTCATCCATTGATTCACATGTATCATAAAAAATCGTTCTATTCCTCTCAACCCAAATTTACCACATCACCATTGATACAACAATCCTCCTTAATATTTTTCCTTTTTGCTGATAGAACCCCCCAAATTGCTTAGTAGCAAGGCCAAAATCGAATCTTTAATCACCCAATGAATGCCCAATTCGTTGAACACCTTGTACCACAATTCTCGAGCAAAAGGATGATGTAAGAATGAATATATGATTTAGATCCTCTGAGGACTTCCTGCACAAAACACACCAACTTGGAAGAAAAAAGCAATTAAGGTATCGTTTTTGAATATAATCACAAGTAGGCAGCTTTCCCAAAACAGTCTACCACAGAAAAATCTGAATTTTCTGCGGAACCTGAGCCTTCCAAACCACTTTGAACAAAGGAACAGGAATAACATTTTTATTATCAAGACACAAAGACATAAAAAATGATTTGACCGAGAAAACCCCCGGCGGATCATAATTTTGACAGATTCTAAACATGGAATGAGCTGCCCACACTCGTTGATCTCCCGATCCCTTAAATTCCTATAAAAATGAAAATTCCAGGACAGAGGATATGCATTTTGATCATAATTAGACAAAAATAAATGAATAGGCTTATTATGACCAGAAGACAAACAAAACAAAGAAGGAAACCTACACGAAAAGGAATTACCCAACCACCCATCTTTCCAAAACCGGACCAAATTGCCCCGTTTTACCTTAACCTCCACCGACCGCAGAAAATTTGGATACACATGAGATATGAATTTCCATGGGCTCCGAAACGTTGTCTGAACAGCCAGTCCGGTATCCCACCCGTTCTCTTGTATTTCATATTTGCTTCTAATCACTCTAGCCAATAGCGATTCGCTTTCATCATAGAAGCGCCATCACCATTTACCTAACAAAGCTTTATTCCTTAGGCGAATCCCCCTATTCCCAACCCCCCAACTTCTTTGGGTCGAGACTCTGTCTCCCAAGCTACTAAATGATTACTGCGGCTCTCCATCACACCTTCCCATAAGAAGTCCCTCATCTTCTTCTCTATTAATTTGGCAATACCGGCTGGGATCCTAAATAAAGACATGAAGTACGCCTGTATAGTATTGAGAATGGACTGAATCAAAGTATGTCTACCTCCTTTAGATAAAAATGCCGCCTTTCATCGGGCCAGTCTTGATTTTACGTGGCAATTGAATTCCAAAATGACATCTTTAGTGGATTATCTCCCAATGGAATACCCAAATAGCATTCAGCCACACTACAACCCACCATTGAAGCAAGACTTTGAACCTCCCTTTCCTCTATTATTCGCTACCAGCACCGAGTCAAGGATGTTTACGTTTCATTTGTCAAGCCGTTAACGATCCCGTTTTCATAGAAATCCACAAACACCTTCAACAAAGAAAAACCATCTGGGCCTGGAGATTTATTATCAATACAGCTGAAAACAGCCCCCTTTGATCTCCTCCTCCGAGAAAGGTCGCTCAAGAGCTTCCTTGAAATGCCCTGGGATGGGCTGCCATTCAAGCCCTTCTACTCTCCACCCACAATCTGTGTGTGTGTGTTTTTTTTTGTGTGAACAACTCTGAGAAGAACCCCACAATTTCCTTTTCAATGGCATCATTTTCTGTTATCACAACCCCGTCTTCCTTTTCCAACTTTGAGATGAAGTTCCTAGATCTCCTATGGCTAAGCGAAGAATGGATTTTTTTTGTGTTTGCATCACCTTCTGTGACCCATTTCATCCTCAATTTCTGCTTCATCATTCTCTCCTTATTGACGTTCAGCTCTTCTGTGGACGTTGGCAAGTATATCTGTCCACTCATCTGATTCTTCCACAACGTCCAGCTGTTGAACCCTTCTTTCCAGCTCTGTTTTCTTCGCATCAATGAGGCCAAAACTCTCTTTATTTCATACCTTAAATTTCCCCTTTGATTGTTTTGACATAAAAGCATAGCTGGGTCATCCATTCAAAACATCGGTTTCCCACCATTCTTTGAACAAGTTCTTGAAATTTTTATGTTGTAACCAAATATTCTCGAACCGAAAAGGAGTAGGACCCCACCTCAAAATTTTAGTTTCCAGCACAATTGGCATATGATCCGAAATTAATCTTGGCAAGGCTTCATGCTTAAAAGAAGGAAATAGTTCCACCCACCCTTGACGCAACCAAAAATCTGTCTAATCTGCAGCATACTGGGTTGACCCTCATGTTAGACCATGTAAATTTTGCATTTTGAAGAACAGGTTCTTGAAGTTCCAACTCCGAGATAAGCGCATCAAAGTTCGTCATACTAGCTGTGTTTTTTCGATTCAAATTCTTTTCTCCCGGAAATCTAACCACGTTGAAGTCTCCTACCACACACCAATAAGGTTTGCATAAAACATTCAACCCTGCTCATTCGTTTAAAAAATCAGATTTGTCTCTTAGCTATATTAGGACCATAGGTTGAAGAGAACCACCACCGCCTATCCTCCTCTAGCTTAACTTTCACTGAAACTGAGTAGACCCCCAACTAGCTGTCATCTACGGTAATTTTTTGAGAGTCCCACATGATTATAATTCCACCAGAGCTCCTTATTGCTGGCAAGACTGTCCATTCCACGAATCTGGATTTTCAATTTATGAAAAGGTGGTGATTTTAGCAGCAATTATTCCTTTTAAAATTGCAATCTAATCTAAACTTACGAGTTTTGGCAAATAAAATCTCAATTTAAAAAGAAATTGCAATTCGAACTTCCAAGCAGATCGACTCTTGTAAGTTTAGATTAGATTGCAATTTGCTATAAGGTGACAATATTAGCAGCAATTTAGCCTCATAAGTTTACATTTAATATTTTGGTTGGACCTTGTCTTAACATATTATTGCATTTGGTGTTGTGTGAATCAAGACTGTTGTGTTGATGCTGTTCAATGATGCACAAAAGCTAAGCTTCCAAGATGTGAAGGAATCTACCAGTATTGAGGATAAAGAGCTGAGGAGGACTTTGCAGTCCCTCGCATGTGGAAAGTTTCGTGTTCTTCAGAAAGTGAGTGGGCATTTCTCCTATTTATTTCCTTGATTGTCTGATAATTAATATCCTCTTTATAATAATTTTGTTGCAGATGCCTAAAGGAAGAGATGTGGAAGATAATGACACCTTTGTCTTTAATGATCAATTTACTGCTCCTCTATATCGTATAAAGGTAGTATTCCTCGTTATCTCAATGATAAAATGATCTTTTGCATAAATTAATGGCTTAATTGTGGCTAAAATCACGACTTTTGCAGTCTAATCTAGACAGTTGAATAATAGCAAATCATCACTGATTTAAATAATTTTTGCACTCCAAACTTCCCAGTCATTATCCCATTGTCTAGATTAGACTGCAATTAACGCAAGTGTTGTAATTTTAGCTGCAATTAAAGCCTAAATAAATTTCATGTGGTAAATTTCGCAAATGTGGTGAGAGAATGGGTCTTCTCTTGATTGCTAATAATGGTCTTAGTAGATTAATCGGTACTAAATGGGTGACCTACGCTATGAGCAGGTAAATGCAATTCAGATGAAGGAAACAGTTGAGGAGAATACAAGCACTACGGAAAGGGTATTCCAAGACCGTCAATATCAGGTTCCCTTCAACTCTCTTCTTCAAAGCAATACTCTTTAGTATGCGAAGTAATACTTTAGCATAAGAAGTATCATGTTTTAAAAAATGCTTAATTTATGATACTTCGTATGCTAAACAGTATACAGAGTTCACCATAAAACTTCTGTGAACCAAGTTCATATAAGTTTTTGTCTATTTCTAATTTTCTAGTAGTTCTCTTTCAAAATTTTTGGAGATTCTCTACTTGTTTTATGAAGGTTGTCAATATCTGTACTAATCTAGTATGATGATGTACTATTCATACAGGTTGATGCTGCTATTGTTCGTATAATGAAGACAAGAAAAGTGCTGAGTCACACTCTATTGATAACTGAACTCTTTCAGCAGGTAATGAAAATTGTCATCCCTTCGTCATCTGCTTGTCTGTGTATTGTATATTGGTGTTATTCAAAGGAGTTAGTCTTATATGCATGAGAAAAGGGTGCGTCTAGGTAAGGTGATAAATTATTTGATGTTTTTAAATTTTTTTTTTACCATCCCAACTCTTTCTTAAATATAGTTTGGATGGTACAGTCCAAAAAAGTAGTTAGGTTTTAGGGAAACTATCATTTTTGGTCCCTAAAGTTTATATTTTTCCATTTTTAGTCCCTTTCTTTCACACTCACTATCAAACGTGGTCCCGAAAGTACACGTTTACCCCCACATTTAGTCCCAATGGTAGTTGAACGTCCGTTGACTAACGAAATCAACTATTTGGGGGTGCTAATTGTAGTATTTGAATATTACTCCTCCATCCATCAAATGTAGTCCCATTGGGGTGGGGCACAAGTTTTAAGAAAAAGATAGATAGAGTAGATAAAGTAAGGGTATTATAAGGTATTGTGGGGTCCATTGTGAATAAAGTACTTCATGGACGGAGTAATTGTTTGTGAATAAAGTTGATGGCAAATTAAGTAATTAAGTGATGGTTGAAGGGTAATATTTTTCATAAAGTGTATGAGACTACATTTGGTGGACAAGAAATATAAGGCAAATGAGACTACATTTCATGGACGGAGGGAGTATTAATTACATTTAGAACCCACAAAATAATTACAATTAGCTCCCCAAAATAGTTGATTCCGTTGCAACTAAGAGTGGGATCAAATGAGGAAGTAAATGTGTACTTACTGAAGTTTTGTAGTGAGTGAGAGGGGCCAAAATTGGTAAAAAAAAAGGAAGTAAAATTTAAGGACCAAAAATGATACTATTATCCCACGATTATATAGAGTAGAACTGACTGGTCTTTTATGGACAATACAGCTCAAGTTTCCAATAAAACCGGCAGACTTGAAGAAACGGATCGAGAGCCTGATCGACAGAGAGTACTTGGAACGAGACAAAAGTAACTCCCAAATATACAACTACCTTGCCTAAATAGTCATCCATCACGAGGTATACCATTTTTCGTTGCAAATGACATGGGAAATTTGCACGGTACGTACGAGGGTGGGAAGTTGGTGGATCAGAAATCTGTGTACAGGAACTCATAGCTGTTATATTTTTATTGTCATGTTCTTCTGTTCTACTGTGTAAGTATATTTCCTCAAGTTGTCCCCCCATATTCTGCCAAGACTATATATATTACTGTTATTAATATAATAGATCAAGATTTATTTAGTTTTTGTTATATTCCAGTTTGCTATTTGGTAGTGTTCTCAAGATACAAGTAGCTGCCCGTACTGTGCATTTTAAGGTTTGGTTTGTGTGAGACGAATTGTGACGGATTTAAATTTGGAATGTCTTTATTTCATTATTCATTTTATCATTTAATTTTGGTTATCAGTTTGAGATTTGTACTATAGTACAGTATTTTTTTTTTACTTTACAACCGGAGCAATTTTTATTATCCAATTACAATTTATGTTCTATTTTTGGCTAGTTGGAAAATGCCACAAAAATAAGAGGGCGACATTTTCGTTTATTAAACAAAGCTCTAGTTAGGGTACCAAACATCTTAACTTATTTTTCTAAAATCTAATAATTAAATTATTCTCTATATATATATATTTTTATTTTAAATCTTGAATACCATGTCACCGGCGGCAGCGTGGCAGTATTTTTTTTAAATATAATAAATTTTATACGAAAATGAAATTTAAATTAAAAATAATACCATGTCACCGGCGGCAGCGTGGCAGTATTCTCTCGTGGCAGTATTCTCTCAAATCATGGTATGACCTATAATTAGATTCATTATGTAATAACTCTACAATTTATTTATAAAGCATTTACATTTAAAACTTGAGCTCCGTCTCCATTAGTGACAATTCTGGATACGTATTTGACTTTATTTTATTGTATTTGTGTCGTTATCATGTAATCAAGATTTCGTATGGATTCATGTAACCCATTAAGCACGATAAAATTAACAGATAACCCATTAACCCGTTAAAAATATGATACCTTTTATTGACATGATACAACACGATAATGACATAATTTTTTCTTTTTATATTTAAGTAAATATTTTAACTTTTATATATTTAAATGTAATTTCAAAATTTTATTTATTTTCATATGGTTTCGTTATCGTGTTGCATGTCGTTATCGTGTCGTGTCACATCGACACAAAATATATCGTGTATCATGTTGTTAACGTTGTGTCGACATGAAAATTACCATGTTTGAATCGAGACATATTCTTATCGTATCATATTCATGTTTATCTTATCGTGTCAACACGAAACACATACTTTTTTTTTTATTGATGGAAGTTAAATACCCATCCTTTTTTTTTTTTCCCTCCCCATGACTCGAACCCAGTACCTAAGGCCTAGGCAATTTGTCAAGTCTACCTTATTCCCATTTGAGAGTTATATTTTCTAATTTTATTATTTTAATGGATAGTGAAAACCACATTTTACCTTGTACCTTGCAATTTTGGCAAATACTTATTTCTATCGGTTACACACATGTAACTGTATCCAATTTTCTATATACCCTCCTTTTTTTAATAAGTCCACACTCCCTTCTATTTACCCTCCTTTTTTTAATAAATCCACACTCTCTTCTTTTAAACACTTATGTGACTCCCTTCTTTTAGGCACTTATGTTTACAAGTTACATAGATGTAACTAAATCCAATTTAGTAGTTATTTACCCTCTTTTTTATTAACTTCACCCCCAATTTTTTTTTAAAAAAATACATGTAAAAAACTATATTACAATTTTATCAATTAAATTAAAATACAATTCATTAAAATTATAATTATAAATCGACTATCGAGTCACCAATGAATTACCACGAAGTCAAATATTATTCTATTTTTTTAACTTAAAAAATATATATATAAAAAAAACAACGAATATAAAAAAATATTGAAAAAAATATGAAACTCAAAAATAAAATTATGAAATAAAAATTTCAGTTTTTTTTTTAAAAAAATTACCAAAATTTAGGAAAAAAATCGAAAAAAAAAAAATTAAACTAAAAAAATTCATTTTTTTTTTAAATTTGGGTATAAATGTATGAATATGACATGCTCACTTTCTAGCTTTAATCTTTAATCTGATTTATAATAACTAAGAATATTTTGTTATGTCTTCTTTATTTCTACAATGATATTTGGTTTGTTACAAGTTTTTTAAAGTTGTAGATTATTTTTTAAGACTAATTAATAACATAATCTAATTGAAAAATAAAAATTATATTTAGAAACTTAAATGAGTGGAGAATTGAGGAAGAAACCATCATAATATTGCATCAACTTTTTTTTTTTTTTTTTTGTGTTTATCGCCGTGTTGATGCATTCATATGTTTATTAAGTGTGATCGTATCTATTAATTGAATTGTGTGTTCAGTGTGTTCATTTTCACTTTTGTTCTTCTTACTAGTTAGTTAATATCAATCTTTTAATATTGATGTATTAATTTGCATGGTATGCCTGGAATTATGAATGTGTTAAGTTAAGCTACTATATTTTTTGTTAAGTATAATATTAGTTTAAATAAGATATAGTATTAGTACGCCAATGGTATAGTACTAGAGATTAATGTGGGTATAAAAATATTATTTAATATATGAACTAATACTATACAATATGTGAATTAATACTATACTATATTTGAACTAGTATCATAAAGTATGTGAATTAATACTATATAATATGTGAACTAATACTATACTATATTTGAACTAGTACCATAAAATATGTGAACTCGAAACTCGAAAAAATTAGAACTTGTACTAATATAAACTAATATTATAGTGTATATGAACTAATACGTACATTACTGCATATTAACTAATAATATACCATAATACTTATCAACTGTTATCATAACACTTATAAACTAAAAATTATATTCATAAAAAATTAAAATAAAGTGATTAAAAAATAAAAGTTCGAATGAAAAAATAATTAAAAAATGTAAAACGAAGTAAATTTTGTAAAGAATGAAGTAAAATTTTGAAAGGATAAGGTGAAAATTATACACCAATTAATTAAAGTAAAATAGTACCAATTCTAACACTTGCAGCTAAGAGAGATGATAGTTTTATTTTTTAAAACAAATTATTATTATACTATTTAATACTTAAAAAAAAATTAATATTATTTTTAAAATTTTCTTATTAGACTTTAAAATTTTTAGAATAATTATCTGCGGCATAAAAAAAGTACGTGAAAAAAAATTATCATTTGAAACACAAATGATAAAAAGAAAGAAAAATAAATTTAAAAAATAATATTAAAAAGAGAAATAAAAATAACAATTGGAGTAAAATAAAAAAATAAAAAATTTAAAAATTGATGGAGTATTGTTTTTTAATGAAAAAATAAAAAAAAATTAATTGAAGTAAAATAAAGGCGCATGAAAAAATCTATGTACTAAATTGATATAATAAATGAGTAGTAATGTGTTATTTGTAATGAGTTATTGAATTGTAAATAATTAATGGATTATTGGATTGAAAATAGTAAATTAGTCCTGTGTTATTTGTAATGGGTTATTGAATCAAATTACATACATGTAACTATACATATAACTGATACACAAGAATACAACTCTCCAATTTTACCTAGAGTAGATCTTATGTAGCCAGGTTCATCGTCCAATTCATATTATAATATTACCAGTTTACCACCACAACATATCATGCGTTTATTAGAATATATAATGCATATTGTAAACTATACTCTCATTTCGTCTTACAATAATTTCATAGATAAGTTGTACACAACATATTAAAAAAAATGTAATGATTAGTAAAATTTTGAGACATAATTTTTAAATTTTTTATATATCAAATAAAGAAATAAACTGTCTTATGTGTGTGGAGTTAAAGTAATGAAAAATGATATAGTATCCATCATCAATGAAAACTATTTTTTTCAAAATTATTTTCTTTGTTGGTTTCAAATATTTTATTTTTTTATATTTGTTTTGATTTTATCTCTATCGGAGTATTATATTCCACAAATTTCAAGCTTCCCCTATAATCACTTTCAATATTAATTTTTTTTAAAAAATGTAAAGATGGAAGTGTGAACTATGTATCTCAACCTTATAAAGATTAACTACATAAGTTAATACAATACTTAATAAAAATATTGATTTTTATTTGTACATATTATAATAAAATGGAAAAAAAATTAAAAAAGTATGTGAGAAGAATGTGATTTGAACAATTTAATTTGTATTTAAAAACACACATTTTCCATTTAAGCTACTATCATACTCGTTAAATAAATAATTTTCTTAATTTTATATAATAAAATAGTAAACAATTCATAAAAAATATTAAGTTCCACTATTAAAATTTTTTAAGAGAAAATGTTTTACACTTTTCAGTTATATCCAGTTACACTTTTTAATTATAGTAAAACTTTTTAAGTAAAACTTTGTTAAAATTTTAAGTGAAAAATTTTATTCATTAAAAAGTGCAACACAATATTACTAAAAGTAAAAAGTGTAAATCAGTATAACTTAAAAGAACAACACAATATTACTAAAAAGTGCAAGTCAGTATAACTGAAAAGTACAACACAATATTTTCGAAAAGTTTAAGTCATTATAACTAAAAAGTGCAACACAATATTACTGAAAAGTGTATGTCAATATAACTGAAAAGTGCAACACAATATTACTAAAAGATATAAGTCACTATAACTAAAAAGTGTAAGTGCCTATAACTGAAAAGTGCAACAGAATGATACTGAAAACTATAAGTAACTATAGCTGAAAAGTGCAACATAATATTACTAAAAAATGTAAGTTACTATAACTGAAAAGTGCAACACAATATTACTAAAAAGTGTAAGCCAGTCTAAATGAAAAGTATAACATAATATTACTAAAAAGTATAAAACGCATGTTACATTTCATTATTTACTACATACCCTTTTACTGAAAAGTGCAACACAATATTACTAAAACGTGTAAGTCAGTCTAAATGAAAATACTATTAACCTCCAAGTAAAGTAGATAATACACTACCATTTCAACTACAACCTTAATTACGTCTAAATTTTGCGTTTTATTGCTATACCATTTCAGTCATATAAGACTTACTCTTACTCAAATTATCATTAATTTTATTCATAAACAATCATTTCACAATACTCTACAATACCCTTACTTTATCTAAATTTTTCTTAAAATATGTTCCCAACTCCAATGAGACCGACTACATTTTATGGATGGAGAGAGTATAATTTATATTTTATGACGTGACAAATTGACAATGCCACATAAACGGTGGACACAAAAAATAATTTCCATCGGTGTACATTAAATTAATCATTTCCATAAAGATAAATACTCCCTCCATCCACCAAAAGTAGTTCCATGGTGGATGGACACAAGTTTTAAAAAAAATGTAGATAAAGTAAGGGTATTATAGGGTATTGTGGGGTCCATTGTGAATAAAGTGATTGTTTGTGAATAAAGTTGATGGCAAATTGAGTAATTAAATGATGTTTGAGGGGTGATGGTTTCCATAAAGTGTATGGGACTACATTTGGTGGACAAAGAAAATGAGGCAAATGGGACTACATTTCATGGACGGAGGGAGTAATATTTTGTGTAAAATTGTGAATATTGTAGAAGTGTAGTTTATATATAAAAAAATTGTATTAAATGTATGAAAGTTATTGTAAAATGTCACGAAAGTGTGAAATTTATTAGGGCTACGTGGAGTAACGTGTTTAATAATGATATTGTGAGTGTTATCTCATAATCTCATAGTCAGCACACTAAGTAAGTAGTGAGCTGATAGGATCAGATAAGATGACTTAGGTCGAAATCAGATGAGTTGAAGGTTTTCAATCAGCTGAGGAGGTGATGCTTAGAGTTCAGCACAATTGGTTAGATCAGCACAGTACTGGGTCAGCACAGTACTGGATCACACAGTACTTCAGCAGAGTGTATCAGCACAGTACTTCAGCAGAGTATATCAGCACAGTACTGCAGCAGGGTATATCAGCACAATACTAGATCAGCACAGTACTTGATCAACACAGTACTTGATCAGCACAATAGAAGTCTATCAACAGAGCCAGTTTTTTATCACAAGGACAGAAGAGTTGAGTATCTGATCTTTATGGACCAGTCTTCTGATATGAAAGTTAGTTAGTTTAACTAGCTGTATTACAGTTACAACTATTTGAGGGCATAACTACCATTTCAGTTAGGCAATAACAGAGCACATGGGTTGTTTCAAGAGGTTGCAAACGGTTGATAACTACTCAAGCAGTTCCTAACAGCAGCAACTACCTTGGTCTTTATATACTATTGTATGTGTACATTGTAAAGGTTGAGATTTTGGTTTTTGGATGCAAGTACGATTGTAATCTTTGAGTTGTGTGAGTTCACGAGTGAAGTGAGGAAATATCCTATTCCGAGTGAATGAGTGTTTAAACATTCTTGATCAATCAAAGAAGTACTCGTCTGGTCCAGTGGATGTAGATCACATTGATCGAACCACTTAAATTCTTTGTGTGCTGTTTGTCTCGCTGCTTACTTTTCGAATTACTCCCTCCGTCCCGCAACTGTTTGCACTCTTTCCTTATTAGTCCGTCCCATAACTGTTTGCACTTCCATAAATGGTAAAGTTTTTCACAAACTCCACCCATATAATACCCATTTATTTACCCATTTGCCATTACTTTTTCACACAATTAAACACACTAACTCACCATATTAAACCTAAACCAAATCATTTAATTAACCCAGCCCATTTAAATTAGCCCAACCCAAATCATTTAACCATTCCACTATTCTAGCCTCTCTCACTTTTTTCGGCTTCATCCCCATCAAGCATTCAAGCGTGTAATTTCACGACGTCTCTCTGTAAAAATCCTAATCGTCTCTCATTCATCCTGCCTTTTTCGAGTGGATCAATCGCCTCTCTCGAACAAGTTATTTGTTCACCTTTCCCTCTCTCTCAAAGTGGATCGATTTTCTCTGGTTCGATTTTGACGGGTTCATTTTTTGTTCAAACAAATCAATTTTTCGATGTGAGACTTAACGAAAGTACGAATTTTATGTTTCTATTTTGTGAAATAGGGTTTCGTGTTTGATTTTAGTTCGATTTTGCTTCGATTTGGTGAAATAGAGCTGCATGTTCGATTTTTCTTCGTTTCGGTGAAATAGAGTGTTAATTTGTGGGTGTACACTATTGTTTGTTCGATTTGTGAATGTACACTGTTTTTGTGGGAGTTAATTTCTGAAGTTTCATAATATGATGTTTTTAGTGTGTGTATTATAAACAAATTTGATGTTCCCCTGTTTTTAGTATTGCAATGTTTTTGTTAGGAAAAGGGTTTATATTTATGTTGATTTTAGTTAAAATCTCTCTTTCTGTCTATTTCTATTATGAAAAAATTTGATGTTCCCCTGTTTTTTTAGTATTGCAATACTGTTTTTGGATTGATTTGCAGTCAAGAGAGAAGTATACTATTATGATAAATGAATTGGAGCTAATTTCTGTGAACCACGGTTACTTAATCTGTGGGTAGGTTTGAATTAAACCTCAAACTAATCCATTCATTAACTTTACATGATTGTACCACAATACCCCTAGTCAATTAGTCAAAAAGTGGTTTTTCTTATTTGGTGTGCACAAAACTTGGTGCAAACAAACCTGGGACAGAGGGAGTACTATCTTAGAGGAGTTATTTCTTATATTTTCAAGTATTCTACTTGGTTGGAGACGGCTAATCGACTGGAATTACTTGACAATTGGCGCCGTCTGTGGGAAACTGAAGTAGCTGCAGATCTAAGATGGGGAATTCTACCAAGTACAACATAAAGAATTTTACAGGCACAGGAGATTTTGGGCTGTGGAAGGTCAAGATGCAGGCCCTCCTTGAACAACAAGGATTATTCGAGGCTCTCGAAGAATCCAAAGAGACTGCAGCAGCTGCGGCTGAAAGGAGCAAGTTGCTTAGAAAAGCTCGAAGCACAATCCTACTCTGCCTTGGAGATAAGGTCTTGAGGGAGGTTGATAAAGAGAAGTCAGCGAAGGAGGTTTGGGATAAGCTTGAGAAGTTATATATGGTGAAAACTCTTGCTAACCGACTCTATTCGAAACAGAAGTTGTATGCCTTTAGAATGGGAGATAACAAACCCATTACAGAGCAGCTAGATGAGTTCAACAAGATTCTTGATGATCTGGAGAATTTGGATGTCAAGCTTGAAGAAGAGGATAAGACTCTTATCTTGTTGAGTGCTCTTCCTAAGTCCTTTGAAATCCTAAAGGACACCATCTTGTATGGTAGAAATGAGGCAATCACATTGGAGGATGTGATCTTGGCTGTCAAGTCTAAGCTACTACATAATAAGACATCTCAAGGAGATAAAAGTAGCAGTGGAGAATGATTGACAATCAAGGGAGGACAGAAGAAATCTGTCTTTAAGAAGGGGTCTAGTCAACCCAAGGGAGCTGATAAGGGAAAATCAGTAGTGTCAAATCAAGGGGAAGTAGTGTGACACCACTGCAACAAACCTGGGCACTACAAGAGTACTTGTTTCAAGTACATACAACTTATGAGAAAATCTGGTCCCAAGAACCCTGTTGATAATAATCAAGCAAATCAAACCTAAGAAGATAAGGAGCAGAAGGGCTATGAGTTAGCCCAGTCCCTATCCATCACTTCCACTAAAGAACAACAAGACTGAATTTTAGATTCAGGGTGTTCTTTTCACATGAATCCAAGAAGAGATTGGTTTCATGATTTTAAGCATCAGAATGGAGGTTCTGTGTTGTTAGGGAATGATCACACTTGCAAAGTCAAAGGTGAAGGTATAGTACACTTGAAGATGTATGATGGAGTAGTGAGGATTCTCAAGAGGGTCAGGTATGTTCCTGAACTCAAGAGAAATTTGATATCTCTTGGTATGCTGGATTTAATGGGCTACAAATTCCAGTCAGAAGATGGAGAGCTCAGAGTTTCAAAGGGGGAGCTTCCTGTTCTTAAAGGTGAGAGAATAAATGATCTCTACTTTCTTAAGGGAGGAACAATGATTGGCAGATCAGATGTGGCAAGAGTGCAAGACAACTCAATGTTGTGGCACAGAAGACTAGGTCATGTAGGAGAGAAGGGCCTACTTGAGCTAAGTAAGCAAGGATTGATAGGTGGTGACAAGATCACAAAACTTGATTTGTGTGAGCACTGCATTCTTGGGAAATCCAAGAGGTTGAAGTTTGGAAAGAGTTCACACTCTACCAAAGGAATTTTGGACTATGTCCATTCAGATTTATGGGGGCCAGCTAGGAATCATACAAGACAAGAAGTGGTGGGAGACACTTCATGTCTATCATAGATGACTACTCAAGAAAGGTATGGATCACTATCCTGAAATCCAAGTCAGAAGCATTTGAAAAGTTCAAGGAATGGCTCACTGAGGTTGAGAATGTCTCTGGAAAGAAGCTCAAGCATTTGAGAACTGATAATGGGCTGGAGTTCATATTAGAAGAGTTTAATGTTTTCTGCAAGAAGAAGAGTATAGTGAGGCATAAAACAGTACCAGGTACACCTCAGCAGAATGGAGTAGCTGAGAGAATGAACCAGACTTTGCTTGAGAGGGTCAGGTGCATGTTGAGTAGCTCTGGATTGCCTAAAGTATTTTGGGGAGAAGCAGTGTCAACAACAACCTATTTGATAAACAGAAGCCCTTCCTCAGCTGTGCAATTTAAAACCCCAGAAGAGTTATGGTCTGGCCATGCAGCTGAGTACAGTAAATTGAAGGTTTATGGCTGTTTAGCTTATGCCCATGTCAAGCAAGATAAGCTTGAGCCTCGAACCTTGAAATGTGTGTTCGTAGGGTATCCTTCAGGTGTGAAAGGGTATAGGTTGTGGTGCCTTGAAGCTGGGATGCAGAAATGTATTATCAGCAGAGATGTAACTTTTGATGAAAGGAGAATGCCATTGAAAGAAGAGGCAAGTTCAAGTGCAGCACACATCAAACCAGATGAGAAACAAGTTGACACGAGAACACTAAGTGAAGATCAGATTGATCCAAATGAGGAGGAGACTACTCATAGTGATACTAAGCTTCATGACTATCAGTTGACTAGGGACAAAACCAGAAGAGAAATCCACCCACCTCAAAGGTATGGTCAAGCTGACATAGTATCATTTGCTTTATGTGCAGCTCTTGAGGTGGAGTCTCTGGAGCCTAAAACTTACACATAAGCCATCAACTGCCATGGCAAAAAGAAGTGGTTAGTTGCTATGGAGGAAGAACTGTTATCTCTTAACAAGAACCAGACTTGGGAGATTGTTGAGAGGCCTAAGAACAATAAAAGTTTTGGGTGTAAGTGGATTTACAAGAAGAAGGTGGAGGCTCAGAGAGGTGGCAAGATTAGGTACAAGACAAGACTTGTAGCTAAAGGATTTACACATAAAGAGGGTATTGACTTTAATGAAATCTTCTCACCTGTTGTAAAGCATTGTAGCATCAGAATCTTATTGGCTATGGTTGCTCAGTATGAATTGGAGCTGCATCAGATGGATGTGCTCACAACATTTCTTCATGGGACCTTAGATGAGAAGATCTACATGAAAATACCAGAAGGGTTGGACATAGAAGATGGAGAAGACAAAGTGTGCTTACTCAGAAAATCACTCTATGACCTCAAACAAAGCCCTAGACAATGGTACTTAAGGTTTGATGAGTACATTTGCTCAGCTGGTTTTGCAAGAAGCTTGTATGACAGCTGTGTTTACTTCAGACGAGTTGGGAGTCCAGTTACCTATCTTCTGCTGTATGTAGATGATATGTTAATAGCAGGGGAGTCTATTAACAGTATCAATCAGGTGAAAGAGATTCTCAAAAGGGAGTTTGAGATGAAAGATCTTGGTGAAGCTAAAGTGATCTTTGGGATGGAGACCAGTAGAGTTGAGGGAGCAATTCAGCTTAGTCAGCCTACCTATCTGAAGAAGGTGTTAGAGAGATTCAGGATGAATCAAGCTAAGTCAGTTTCTACACCAATTGGTCAGCATCAGAAGCTATCCAATCAGATGTGTCCCAAGAACAACCAAGAAAGAGCTCAGATGAGTAAGGTTCCTTATGCTAGTGCAGTAAGGAGTTTAATGTATGCTATGGTGTGTTGCAGACCAGATTTAACTCATGCGATGAGTGTAATCAACAGATACATGAGTGATCCAGGCTTAAGTCATTGGGAGACAGTTAAGTGGGTCATGAGATATGTTCTGAGATCAACTGAGAAGGGTCTGAAATTTCAGAAGATATCAGATGAGGCAGAAGCACTTGTGGGTTATGTTGATGCCGACTATGCAGCCAATGTAGACACAAGAAAGTCCTTGACAGTGTATGTGTTCACCTTATTTGGTACAGCTATATCATGGAGGTCAATACATCAGTCCGTAGTTGCATTATCTACTACAGAATCAGAATATGTAGCCTTGACTAAAGCAGTTAAGGAGAGCATGTGGCTTAGGGGGATCTTGAAGGAGTTTGGTATATCACAAAGAAGTGTGACTGTCTTCTGTGATAACCAAAGTGCAATACATCTTGCAAAGCATCAGGGGTATCATGAGAGAACTAAACATATAGATGTAAAGTTATACTTTGTAAGAGATATTGTAGAGAAGGGGGTGGTCCAGGTAGTGAAGATTGCTATAGAGGAGAACCTTGCTGATGCGTTCACTAAGGCATTGCCAAAAGAGAAGTTTGGCTTGTGTCTTAGACTTATTGGACTGCATTAATTCCTCCGAGGAGAAGGTTGCTGATCCTGTGGCAGAGGAGCAGTGGTGGAGACTATTCTTTGAGGAGAATAGTGGTTTTGATTTTTGATGGAGATTAGTTTGATTATGAGCTAATGGTGGAGAATTGTGAGTGTTATCTCATAATCTCATAGTCAGCACACTAAGTAACTAAGTAAGTAGTGAGCTGATAGGATCAGATAAGATGACTTAGGCCGAAATCAGATAAGTTGAAGGTTTTCAATCAGCTGAGGAGGTGATGCTTAGCGTTCAGCACAATTGGTTAGATCAGCATAGTATTGGATCAACACAGTACTTCAGCAGAGTGTATCAGCACAATACTTCAGCAGAGTATATCAGCACAGTACTGCAGCAGGGTATATCAGCACAGTACTGGATCAGCACAGTACTTGATCAACACAGTACTTGATCAGCACAATAAAGATCAGCACAATAGAAGTCTATCATCAGAGTCAGTTTTTGATCACAAGGACAGAAGAGTTGAGTATCAGAACACTAAGTAGTGTTCTGATCTTTGTGAACAAGTCTTCTGATATGAAAGTTAGTTAGTTTAACTAGCTGTATTACAGTTACAACTACTTGAGGGCATAACTACCATTTCAGTTGGGCAATAACAAAGCACATGAGTTGTTTCAAACGGTTGCAAACGGTTGATAACTACTCAAGCAGTTCCTAACAGCAGCAACTACCTTGGTCTTTATATACTCTTGTATGTGTACATTGTAAAGGTTGAGATTTTGGTTTTTGGATGCAAGTACGATTGTAATCTTTGAGTTGTGTGAGTTCACGAGTGAAGTGAGGAAATATCATATTCCGAGTGAATGAGTGTGTAAACATTCTTGATCAATCAAAGAAGTACTCGTCTGGTCCAGTGGATGTAGATCACATTGATCGAACCACTTAAATTGTTTGTGTGCTGTTTGTCTCGTTACTTACTTTTCGAATTACTATCTTAGAGGAGTTATTTCTTATATCTTCAAGTATTCTACTTGGTTGGAGACGTCTAGTCGACTAAAATTACTTGACAGATATTATAGGACAGGAATAAAATTAAGATTTGTGATAATTTTTGAAATCGTTATTGTATAGTAATCGAGTGGCCCAATAGAAATATATACTCATTTAAGAAATAAATCTCCATGCACAAGTTGGAATAGCTTTAATGGTTAGAGCTGCATCATTATCTAGTTTAATAAGAGAGTTTAAAATTGCGAATGTAACACTCCTAAAAATTTCAAATTAGTTATTTTATATATGAATTTAAAAACTTAAATTTTTTATAAGAAATATTCCACGTGGTTTTAAAAATTTATAAATTATTCTAATCTCTTAAATTTTATAGGAGTACATGATATATAGAAAATAAATTAATACATGTAAAATAAATTAATACATGTACATAAATTAATTATGTTATAGATATGATTTTAAATATATATATAATATTTGAGATATTATTTCTTTATTGAAAATTTAATAAAATATATAAATATATAGATATACATACTCGTTCGCTCGTTCGTTTGAATTTAACTTTAGGAATAAAGATTCTTTAAGTCTGCATGAATTGATTTCAAAATTATATACAGTCGCCAATTATTATTATTATTATTAATATTATTATTATTATTATTATTATTATTATTATTATTATTATTATTATTATTATTATTATTATTATTATTATTACTACTACTACGGAGTATTATTATTATAAATCTCAAATGCCCATATGTATCAATTTCAAGATAAGACACCAAATTTAAATTCAAATTTATACGTCATTTTCCTTATTAACATTATTTCAAAAGGTAAAGTCTAGTATGCACTCGAGTGCATGTTGTGCACCCTAGTCTAAAAAAAAGTGTATGTTATTAAACTGAAAAGTACAACACAATATTACTAAAATGTGTAAGTCGCTATGACTAAAAATATTATTATACAGTTTAATAATTGAAAATGCAACACCAATTACCAAAAAGTGTAATTCAGTAAAACTGAAAAGTGCAACATGGACTAGGTTGCACAACATGCACTCAAGTCCATAGCATACCAACCCATTTTAAAATTCTTTATTTAATTAATGCATGGTATAAGATATATTGCCGAAAATATATATTAAAACTTTCAAGTAAATCAAATCTTGTCCCTAACTTTTCTCACAAGAAAAACTATTTTTCAGAATAAAATCGTGGAGTTTTCTTACTTATGTATTTATTTTATTACCTTTAAATGTTCATGTGAATAATTTTGTTACTTACTGCATTTTATAGCCTATGTTGACAACAACCTATATTATTATGGTTGACATCGCCAACAAGCTTATGAAATTGTATACATGTTTGTGAGTTAATGACTTTGTCTGCGATTTAATTAATTCATATGTGATTATGAGTTTTTAAAGTATTTCATTAAATAATAAGTCACATCTTCGGGTTATTAAAAATCGTATTTACCTTTAACGTAAATTGATTTATATTGTCATTATTTGAATATTTATTTTCGCTGTAAATATTTTTATAAAGTAATAATAAATTTGATCCACGTCAAATTTCAATGTCTTTTTAAAATCAAGATAAAATAATATATTATTTAATTGATGTTTTTTTTAGGTTCTAAAATTGGGATTTGACAATGGAATTTGACAACGAGGGCTGAGCCTTTATTTGAATTTTAAAATATTGCTATCTCACTAAAAAAAAATTACAAATTTTTTAAAATAATTATTGACCATTTTTAGATGAATTATATCATTCTTTTTTCTTATTTCTTCTTTTTATATATTTTCCAACACGTAAATTATATCATTCTTATATATGTGGGTCTTTCACTATTTATTATATATATATATATATATATATTTTTTTTTTTTCGATTAATCAATAAAAATAGATTTCAATGTTTTTTTTTTACTTTATCAAATTTATCATGAAAAGTAAAAGGAAATAAAGGAACCAAGTTTTGGTGGTCCTCTAAAGCAATTTTTTTTTCTTCCTTATATAAAAAAAAAATTAATTAATCAAATTTTGGGAGCCTTCATGAAGTGCAACAATTTAAAGTGCTTTCCTTATGTATTTTTGTCTATTCTGACATGACATGTGTTACACAAAAAATAAGTTAATTATTAATTGTATTAATAGTAGAACTTAAATGCGTTAATTTTAATTATATTAATAATATTATTGATTGTATTAATAGTAGATTTTTTTTTTTTAAATTAATCGTGCATTTTCTCTTAGGTGATGAATAGTTGAAGGATTTTGTGATGCTTTTGAATTTGAGATAAAAAAAATTAATGAGTTTTTTTTATAAGTGGAAGAATGTGTTATCTATTAAGAACGAAAAATCTGTTCATATTCAGAATGTGTTTCGTAGTACAGTATCCAAAAGGACACGTTTTTAGACCAGGGCCGGTCCTAGAAATATCTGGGCCTGAATCGAATTTTATAAAATGGCCCCATCTCTTTATATTTTTTTTTATTCTATACGTACGAACTTATAAAACATAATGTAAAATAATTTTTAAAGAACTAACAATATATAAATTTTAAAGGACTAACAATATACATTTTTTTACACATTTTAGAATTTCTAATTTTTAATTAATAGATTTTTTAAGATTTTAAGTTATTTAATTTTAAGAGATTTTTCAGATTTTTAATGCAATTATTATAGTTTTTAGAAAATTTAATTAGATTTTTAGAATTTTTTATTTAGACAATTTTAGATTTTTTTTTATTTTTTATACGAGTAATTTTTAATTTTAATGAGATTTTTAGAAATTTTTAATATTATTTTTAATTTTCAAATTTAATGGATGTAAATTGAACTATTTGCTCGAAATCTCAATTTTTCGACGAAAATGATGTAAATTGGATAAAAAATGATGTAAAATGGGCACTTTAAGACGTAAATTGAAAAATTGAAAACTTAAAAGATATAAATTGAATTAGACATATGTTGAGACTTTTTTCACCTAGTTTTTCCTTCCATTCTCCTTCATTAATTTTTTTTTACGTGCAATTCTCTTTATGCCTCTTATATATATAATTATATTAATATTTTATATTATAATATATATATATATAAAAGATGTCTTAAAAAATGGGCCCCTAAAAAAATAAATTATTTCTGGGCCTGAATCAACCGCCTCGTTGGCCTTACATTAGGACCGGGCCTGTTTTAGACACACACCAACCTATTGAGGACACCCATCAAACTATTTTTTCATCCTAAAGAGCTTGGAAAATGTCTCATATACCTCTCGTGTAAATTTTAAAAAAAGAAAGAAAGATGAGTACACCCATCGTTATATTAATAGACGAAATAATTCCCACTACCAGCACCACCCAAAAATCTTCCCCCACCACCACCAAAACATCCAAATTCCAAAAGAAAACAGAACCAGAGGTAAAATGTTCGGAAAAAAAAAAAAATCTTAATGTGTACAAAAATTTTAAGTGAACAAAGGTAGGATGTTCGAATTTTTTACAAAATAAACACAATATGTTCGAAAAAAATTCCTAAACAACTTAAATTTGTCCCAAAAAAAAAAAATTGAACACCTTGTTCGAAATTTTTTCCAAAACAAATACAAAATGTTCGAAATTTTTTCCAAAACAAACCCTAATTGTTCGAAATTTTTTCCAAAACAAACTCAATATGTCCGAAAATAATTCCCGAACTTCTAAAAACCCTAATTTTCCTAAATTTTTTAAAAACCCTAATCTTACCTGAAACGGGCGGCGACGACGTTTCTTGGGATGCGACGGGGAGGGGTGCGAACGGCGACGAAGAGGGGATGCGCCGTTCGCGGCCGCGAAGGAGATCGAGTGCGGACGGGGCAGCGGCGGCCGCTGCGAACGTGGTTGGGGAGGGAGGCCGTGGGCGGTGGCGGCCGCGACGTGGTGAGGGAGGAGGTGGGCGGTGCAGCCGCGACGCGGGGAGGGAGGAGGTGGGCGGCCGATTGGAGGGTGGTGGCCGCGCGCAGGACATGGGCGGCCGACACAACTGCGAAGTGGAAGGGGTGGCGCTGCTCGCGGGAGGGAAGGGGCGGCACTAGGAGTGTTAAAAAAAACCCGGACCGGAAAAAAGACCGGAACCGGACCGACCAGCTAGTTTCCGGTCCAAGACCGGAATTTTTATTTTTTATTTATTTTTTAATTTATTTTTTTACTAATTAACTCTCATTTATTTTTCAAAATCAAGTAATTGGTGAGAATGTGTTGAGATCTATTGCATTTTTTACAAATATGTAATTTAACAAACATATTTAATTTATTTTTAGGGTCAAACGATCATTAATAATAATGTAAAACAAATTCACATTGGCGTAGATTGATTTCAAATGAAGAGTAAACACTTTAATTTTCATACACAAATTCATCAATCTTGTTCTTGCTTCCATAAACTTGAAAAAATATTAATTTTTTTTTTCAAAATCCGGTCCAAACCCGGACCGGATTAATTACGGTCCGGTCCGCTCTTTAGCATCAATTCCGGTCCCGGTCCAAACCGGTCCTGGTCCGATTTTGGACCGGTGCACACCCCTAGGCAGCGCTGCTCGTGGGAGGAAAGGGAATGGGGGAGAAAATGGAGGTGGATGTACTGGAATTTTTGAGAAATGAGGAAGGGTTAGGGTTTTAATGTGGAGAAGGGTAATTTTGGGATTTTCAGGGGGTCCTCCTCATCTCATTGTGTGTACTCATCTCGTGGGTGTGCTCAATAGATTGGTGGGTGTGCTCAATAGATTGGTGTGTATAACCGCGCCCAATCCAAAATTGTGGAAACTGTTGTGTAGAAGGAGTATATATAATATTAGTGGGCCAAAACAATTAAAGTAACTAAAAGCCGAAAAAATAAGAACTCCAGAATTATCAATCAACTCCAAGTATCATTTTAAGGTGTGATTTTTTTCTTCTCATTTTTATTTATTTATTTGTTATAGTGTTGTTGAAATTTAATTCTATGTTCTTAGAGATGAAGGATTTTATGTTTCTTAATTGGGAGATCAAGAAATATAATTAGTTTTTTTTTTAATGGATGAGGAAAATATTTCTTTATTTTAGGACTGTTGATGTTTAATTATCTGTTCCTAGCACCCCTCATTTTAATTTTTTATTTATATTTTACATGCATTCGCTAATTTAATGAGTTCACCCTCAAATCATATTTTTACTATATTTTTACGAGTAAATTATTGTTAAGGCCATTCACTAAGAGTTTTATCTAATTGAGAATAGGTTATTGATTTAAATCTATTAGAGTCAAAATGACACCTAATAAAACATAGTTGCCCTTTACCCATTTAAATTATTTGAAATTAATAAATATTAATTAGATTTACATCAAATCGTTTGAATTAATGCATTCCCTCGTTATACGCGTTATTCTATCACCTTCCAATTTGTTCCTAAATTTAAGCAAAATCGAATTAATTAGCTGGAAGGATTTCTTTACCAAATATTCTGCAAACTTCGTTGGAGAGATTTCAAGAAAAGCAAGCCCATTGTTTTCGGCGGAAAGTTCATTTCAAGAAAATCAACACCTGTGAGAAAAGGTATTCCGATATGAAGTTCATTTCAATATGAAGTTCATTTCAATATGAAGTTCATTTCAATATGAAGTTTAAAACGGCATACGGGAATGAATTTTTTGGTATGCATAAAATAACATGAAACAATGTGCACAGAGTGACATGCATATCAATATGCAAAATAGATGTGCACATTTGTAAATGGCATATTCAAACAACGGTTTTTTTAACAAACAATTAATCAGTATATATACATAAGAAAATACAATCACGGATCGTTTTAAGATAATGTGTGCAGAACGATTCAAAGGAGACGGATAAATATAAATGCAAGGTTACATACAGATCGTCGATTTGCTGGAATGATGTAGAAGATATGAACATTTCAAAAAAAAAATTGTAAATTCCGTAATTTAATCTTATGGATTGAACGCCCTAATTTATGTTTCGAGAGGATTTGACTTGGAATGAACAGTTAAACTGAGATGATGAACTTTAAAATGGAAGGAACTTACGGATAAACAGATTGCTGAAATGAATTTGATGATATGAACAATTGAACAAAAATTCTCGAAACTTCCTATTTTGGTTTCTGCATTGACAGATTTTCTGGAATGAAATGTTAGGTTACGAATTTGGGAAAGTCAAGTCTTTTTTTGAATATGCGCTATAATTGGGGGAATTGATGTCATGCAATTAAGATTTGAATTTAAAATTCGAATTAATGTGTAAAATATATTAATTAAGAGGTTATATGAATATTAAGGGCAATTAAAATTTTTTGACATTAAATTGACTCTATTAGAGAATTTTAAAAGTTGTAGGTTTTAGTTGCTTAAGCTATAGAAATGACTCTATTAGGGAATAATCTCTATTTTTACTAAATGAGTTCACCCCCAGTTATTTGTCCAAATTATTGTTTTACCACAGTTATCATGCACTAGTTCATTTTATTAGTTCACCCCTAAATTTTTTTTTAAAAATAATTACATTTAAAAGACTATATTATCTTTTTATTAATTTACCCAAACTATAATAAAATCAACCCTAATTTATAAATTTACAATCTGACACCAAATCACTCAGAAAAAAATCGTAAAAACATCATTAAAAAAAACTATCGAAATTAGGCACAAATCTCGATTTTTTTTTTTTTTAAATTTTTCTTCCCATTTTCAGTTTTTTTTTTTCCAAACTTTTTTTTTCTTCATTTTTTTTCATTAGTATGTACTTAATACAATAAGTAATAACCAGTATCATAAATCATAAACCGTATTTTATATTCAGTAACCACGAAGAGTAATCAGTAATACCATTAATATTAAACAGTAAAATTTTATACAATAACAAATAATTTCACACATTTATATTCAGTAACTACGAAGAGTAATCGATAACACCATTAATATTAAACAGTAAAATTTTATACAATAACAAATAATTTCACACATTTATATTCAGTAACCACGAAGAGTAATCGGTAATACCATTAATATTAAACAATAAAATTTTATATAATAACAAATAATTTCACACATTTATATTCAGTAACCACGAAGAGTAATCGGTAATACCATTAATATTAAACAGTAAAATT
The DNA here is from genome assembly GCA_963675135.1 of Galeopsis tetrahit. Taxonomy (NCBI): domain Eukaryota; kingdom Viridiplantae; phylum Streptophyta; class Magnoliopsida; order Lamiales; family Lamiaceae; genus Galeopsis; species Galeopsis tetrahit. The sequence continues at coordinate 32,048,052 of OY776130.1, read as the reverse complement.
TTATACAATAACAAATAATTTCACACATCTAATTATATTCAGTAATACCTATCAGTAACCATGAACATTGATCAATAATTCTAGTAATACCATGAACATTGATCAATAATTCTAGTAATACCATGAACATTGATCAATAATATCTTATACAATAACAAATAATTCCACAAATCTTAATACAATAAGTAATATCATAAATAATAATTGTAATACCACGAAAATAATTGTAATACCACGAAGAGTACTCGGTAATACCATTAATATCTTATACAATAACAAATAATTTCACAAATCTTAATACAATAAGTAATAACCATTAATATCATAAATAGTAATTGTAATACCACGAAGAGTAATCGGTAATACCATTAATATTAAACAGTAAGATTTTATACAATAACAAATAATTTCACACATCTAATTATATGCAGTAATACCAAAAGCAATTATGAAATACCAAAAGTAATTATCAGTAATATCATGAATAATAATTAGTAATACCGTGAACATTGATCAGTAATATCTTATACAATAACAAATAATTCTAGTAATGATCAGTAATATCTTATACAATAACAAATAATTCTAGTTCTAGTAATACTATGAACATTGATCAGTAATATCTTATACAATAACAAATAATTCTAGTAATACCATGAACATTGATCAGTAATATCTTATACAATAACAAATAATTCCATGTAATATCATAAACAGTAATCGTAATACCACGAAGAGTAATCGGCAATTTCAGTAATACCAAAAGCAATTATCAGTAATATCATGAACAATAATTAGTAATACCATGAACATTGATGAGTAATATCTTATACAATAACAAATAATTTCACAAATCTAATTATATTCCGTAATACCAAAAATAATTATGAGTAATACCATAAACAATAATATGTAATACTATAAACAATAATGATAATCAGTAATGCCTTAAGCAATAATAAATAATTTCACATAATCATAAACAATAATATGTAATACTATAAACAATAATAATAATCAGTAATGCCTTAAGTAATAATAAATAATTCCACATAACGAGTAATACCGCAAACAATAACCAGTAATACGTAATCAATAATCAATAATATTAATTTAATAGTGTATTAATAGTAATACCACAATCAATAACTAGTAATACCAGTAACATTAAAAAAAATGTGGAGGGAGTGCAGATCGGGGTGTACTGAAGTAAATAGGGGGTGCAAATTACCAAGCCCAATTGTAGGGAACTCTAGCCCAATGGGAGGGCACCCTAGGTCAGCAATCGCTGCTTGGGATTTCATCGGCAAGGTCACCGGCTCCGAGTGTCGGCCGATCAGAGATCCATCGGCAACATATATACTCATAGTCCTCCGTCGGGCCGCCGTCAGCTAGAGGAAGAGGCTGCGCAGGAGCAGAGTGAAGAAGACGAAGCAATATAGCTTCAATTTGGGCAGAGATGAACGACGAGAGCGAGGCATCATCGATCCGAGTGTTGCAAGCGAGAGCCATTGATGCCGAAGAAGCTCCTGGATCGTGAATGCAAGGGAGATTGATCGAAGCAGTCGTGTCGGTGGTCGAAATGAGCAGAAGATTTCGGCCGCCATGGATCGTGGCCGAGATGGAAGATGATGTCGATTGTCATGGAAGTGAAGAATCGCGATTGCGATTCGAGGAGAGGTCTCGGGCTTCAGCGGCCGGGACGGAAGCTCCACCGTCGCCGTCGAGGGGGTGGTCGAGCATGGTGGTGGCTGGGTCACCCGTCGACCGACATGAATTTCCGGCAGGTCCTTTACTCATCAAATTAAAATTGAAATTTAGGTGCACCGACGATCGACTATAACAAAATCAAACCTATAATATTATTTTATATTAAAATTTAAAAAATACACATGAACTCACTCTTAAATTCAAAATTTATGATGAAAAAGAATTTTAAATTATGTTTTTAGGTAATTTATTAAAAAATGTATGTCATGTATGAACCTTACAACAAGTAAGATTAAACTTAATTGAATCTAACAGCTATTTTCGAATCTATACTACTTTTTAACGAGAGTCCGACTTAGGGTGTGTTTTGAAACTCTACAAACTGCTTTTAGAATCACTTTTTTTTGAAAAGCTGGGAGAGACATCTTTAAAAATAAGTGATTTTGGAAGCCGTTTGTAAAGTTTCAAAACACACCCTTAATAGAGAGCAAAAACTTGCATATTATAATATAATGATAAAATATAACAATTCAACAGCGGCGAAATCCTTATAATTAAATTATATATTAAAAAATCTTACATATAAAATAAAATATTCCCTCCGTCCAATTTCACAATATTCATTTTTCTTTGTATAAATTTTAATGAAGTATTGATTAGTTTATGTATAAAATAGATATAAAATAGATGTTTTCAACTTTTATGTTTCACCCTATTGAAAATTTTAACTCGTGTAACTTCAATTATCATGAGACGTTAGTTATTTTTTAATAGAACACGTATCAATAAATCATATAGTTATGAAACATTAAAAGTAAAACATGTTAATTTATTTTATTTAAAAAAAAAATCTGAAATAAACCTTCAAATAAGAATATAACCTTAAATTCCATCACCATCTTGATAAAATAATTTTAAAAAGTAAATCCCCCCACATATTAATAATTGTTACCTGCATTTGAAGAGGTTAAGTGCATGTATTTCCTACATGATTTGGTATTGCATCCTGAATGTTGAACCTTAAATATCGAATCTTATATTAACAAAATAAAATAAGATAATTGTGTGATATATTATAAAAAAGAAATAATGTGCATGTATTTCCTACAACATTTGGTATTGCACCCTATATTTTGAACCTTATAAATCGAATCGCATGACTCATGTTGCCAACGTGGTGCTTATATATATTAATATTAATAAAATAAGAACAAAATATGAGCATTTTGTTTTGTTCAATAAATAATTCGTTTGTTAAATTCCATCACGACTCACCTTGATTGACACGTGAAAACATTACATGACAATAAAATAATGTTTGTTCCATTATTTATTTTTTCTTGGTATTTTACTCAATCAATTGAATTATTAACATGTTGGTGTGGTGTTTAATTACAATCTTTTTTTTCACCTTCCACATATTCAGTTTAATATTTATATTCTATTTTTCGTGTTTCACTAATGTTCCATCTTATTGAATTTTTAACATGTGTCACCCTCACTATTATATGATGTTAATTATTTTTAATATAACACGTGTCAATCATTCATTTCGTAGGATAAGATGTGAAACACAAAATTGAAACAAATGATTTTATTCGTCCACATTGTAAAATACAAAATCTAGCACCAAATATTAGATGATTTCTAATAGAGAATAATAATATAGGAATAATATATATTAATTTAGTCCATATCTTTTGTATATATCTCTTTGATATGGTTGTTGTATTTACCTTAATTATCTCATTGTTAATACTCTTATAAATAGTGAATCATTCCTATCACCTCATTAACGGTGATCACATACCTATTCTCACATGGTATCAGTCTGACTCATCGAAACCCTAATTTTCTCCCTAAAGCCTCACGCTAAATTTCTTCCCTTCCCTCCTCATGGCGGCGGCGGCTACCACTCTCCCCCCACCATCCCTCTCAATGTTTTTGTTCATCTCTTGACAATTAAGTTGTCATCCTCCAACTACCTGCTTTGGCGAAACCAGGTAGTCCCGGTGCTGTCAAGCCATGATCTCATCTCCCATGTTCATGGTACGACTCCCGCTCCGGCTAAGTCGATCACGAAATCCGGTGAATCGACTCCCAACCCTGCGTATATCGCTTGGTTTGAGAAGGATCAGAAGATCCTAAGTCTTCTTCTCTCCTCAATTTCTGAAGATGCCATGGCCGAGGTCATTGGCTGTGACACCTCGTGTACCATATGGGTTGCTCTCGAGTCTGCCTACAGTCACACCTCGGTTTCTCGCATAAATCAATTGCGAAACTAGTTACTTTCTCTTCGTCGTGGTTCTACCTCTGTTGACAATTATAGCAAGAAATTTTGTGCCCTCTGCGACCAGCTTGCTTCTATTAGTAAGCAAGTTGATGACCACGACAAGTGTCATTAGTTTCTCACTGGTCTTGGCCCTCAGTTCACTAGCTTCTCGGACACTCGCATGGCCATGTCGCCCATGCCTGCTTTTCGGGATCTGATCCATCAGGCGTTGAACTTTGAGCAGTTTAATCGCTCGATGGACTCCTCGTCCTCGCCCGTCCCTGCGTTCGCTGCTTCTCCTCGCCCTGGTCCCAAATTTCGACGTCCTTCTTCTCGGAATTCTGGTGGCCAGGCGACCACTGGCTCCTCGGCAGGTGGCTCAGGTCCTGCTCGTCGTTCCCCACTTGTCAGATTTGCCGCCAACAGGGCCACTACGTGAACCATTGTCCTGAGCGGTATGCTCGCCCTAATCCGTCTGCAGCCAACCTCGCTCATGCCCTTGACACTCAGTGTCGTATCTCACAACCTCCGCCCTCTGATTGGTTTCCTGATAGCGGTGCTTCTGCTCACATGACTCCTCACTCCACTGATTTGGACAACCTCCATCCGTATTCTGGTAACGATAATGTTGTTGTTGCTAATGGTTCTACCATTCCGATCACTCATGTTGGGTCGTGTTCGGTCAATAAGGGTGTTCGTTTATTAGATGTGCTCGTTGTTCCACATCTTACTAAGAAATTATTATCCATCAGTAAGATTACTTCCGACTTTTCTGTTGATGTGCTATTTACTATTGATTCATATGTCATTCAGAATCGGGCGACCAAACAACCCTTGGCGAGGGTTCGACATAGTCGAGGACTCTATGCTCTGGAGCAGGGCACTCCAGCCTTGGTAGCTGCTTTGCGGAGCTCGTCGCTGAAGGCTTCTTTTGAATGTTGGCATCGTAGATTAGGCCATGTTCCTATTTCTGTCGTTAGTTTATTAAATAAATTGGGCATGTTATCCCTTACTTCTATTTTGCCCAAACCGGGTTTATGCACTCCTTGTCAGATGGCTAAGAGTAAACATTTATCTTTTTCTTTGAATGAAAAGTGAGCTTAAAATGTTTTAGATTTAATTCATTGTGACCTTTGGGGACCTGCCCCAGTTGCCTCGAATGATGGTTTTCGGTACTATGTTATTTTTGTGGATGACTTCTCCAGATCTACTTGGCTCTATCCTCTGCACGCCAAGTTCGATTTCTATGATGTTTTTGTTCGATTTCACACATTCGTTTGCAATCAGTTTTCCACCACAGTTAAGGCATTCCAGAGTGATGGTGGCACTGAGTTTGTTAATGGTCGTGTTCGCAGCTTCCTCGCCGATCATGGCATCCATCATCGCCTCTCTTGCCCCTATACTCCTCAACAGAATGGTCGGGCCGAACGCAAGCATCGTCATGTCACTGAAACTGGGCTCTCTCTATTGTTTCAGGCGAGCATGCCTGCTCATTTCTGGGTTGATGCCATCTCCACTGCTGTTTACATTATCAACCGTTTGCCCACATCTGTTCTCGGGGACAGGTCTCCATTTCAGCTCTTGTTCGACACATCTCCGAACTTTGCAAACTTCAGAACATTTGGTTGTCGGGTTTTCCCGTACCTTCGGGATTATGCTCTCCACAAGCTTGATCCTCGCAGCTCTCCGTGTGTCTTTATGGGTTACAGTTCTTCTCATAAAGGGTTTCGGTGTTACGATCCGATCGCTTCCCGCTTCTACATTACTCGTCATGCTCAGTTTGACAAAACTGTGTTCCCGTTCTCGGCCGTGCATGCTCCTTCCTCGCCCGTTGATTCCCTTGAAATAAGTGTTGGGATATTCATCCAACCCCTAATCTGATTGCAATTATAGTTTAGTTTTGATGGCCAAAACCAGATCAGTGGAGTATAGGTTAGATAGATAATTTGTAATCTAGAAATAAGTTTCCTAAGCTGAGTTATAAAGCTTAGAAGTATTGTTCATGTATAAGTCTAGTCTGAGGAATCAGTTGTATAAATGTCAGCTGATTACTCATCTGTATACACTACTCTAGTCACATGAAGAAGAAAACAGAAGACTAGAAGACTTCAAGAGCTCATTAGTGAATTCAGATCTAAAGGTAGTTGTATGCCTTATAGACTGGAAGATCTATATGATAATCTGCAAGTAAAATTAAGAAGACATCTCAGCAGATATGAGCTCGTCTGTATCTTATCTCAGAAGCCTTAATAAGCACTCAAGTCGAAGTTCACTTACAGAATGACTATGACAGTTAACATTTAAGAATAAAACACCTTCACAAGTGTTTGTTCATTTATGACTAACTAAGTCAGAAGATAAAGGCATGCATAACAGAAGACAAAGAGAATGTCGGATTAAGTTCTTAATTTCTCTAACAAAGAAGACAATACAGCTCTCAACTACAAAGCCGATGTGGACCAATAAGATATCAACACGAAGCTATGAAGTTGGCAACTGAATAGGTCTTACAAAGATTTGCAGAAGGAGTACGGAGCATTTAATGCACATTACCTCTAAAGGCAACATCGTACCAGAATATCTGCAAACAACATTCCTATGAAGATATCGACCTTACTTGGGAAGATTTGTTGCAACAGCTAGTTCTCACCAACGGCTAGTTTATGAGCACAAATCTCTCTATAAATACAACACTTGTTCTTTGGAACAAGGTACCGGAAACCCTACAAGCAAGAACTCTCTACACGTTCAGCTGATATCAAGAACAGCCAAAGTTTCGAGAAATATTATAAGTGTTCGAGTTCTTTAGAGCCTGCAAAGTTATCTAACCTTTAGTGCTCTAATTTTTCGATCCTAAGCCAATTTAAAGAATCCAATCTTTAGAGCTTAGAACCAGTTGGTTATACACATACTTTCATTTATTGGTATTAACCATTGTAAAAGTTGTTTGTTACCTCACCAACAAACAAATCTGTAGCCACAGAAAGTACTTGAGGTTCTTGATCGAAAGTCTTCTCTTGGGACTATAAAACAGCAAGATAGTGAATTTCTCTATCTGATTAAAGAGAGTGGACGTAGGATATTGAGATCCGAACCACTATAAACTTCTGTGTTCTTATTGCTTATCTTTCTATTCAGCACTCATATTCTTTGTTGTTCATGCTTGCTCATAACACGTTTTATAAAAAGTGTCAATATCCACCAAGTATTTATCATGTCAAATCAGCAGATATCAAATCAGCTGACAAGATTGCATTGTTTTTAGAAGTCATTATTACAAAAGGTTTTCATAAAATACCCACGAGTTTAAACACGTAGGGCCTACACATTTCCGCACCTGTAGCTTTTGAGATAGCTTTCAAACTGATTAGCTAAATTCAGCAATCAGTAAGGTTGTTATCTTAATCTGCTATAATACACTCAAGCACTCTACAGATCAGAACATCATATATGCATACAGACGACTGAGCATATAACTCATCTTATCATCTTAACTGATCTAAAACACGAAAAAGTTTTAAACACCTAACAGTCTATTCACCCCCCTCTAGACTGTTACCATACTCGTTTTGGGACCAACAAGTGGTATTAGAGCAGTGGTTCTAACGAGCTACTGATTCTGTTACTTAACTTCTTAAGGAAGAAGTTCTTGTAACTCTCTTGAACAAATCTATATTTTGAAAACCCTATTTTCATAAAACTCATTCTACTTATTCATCATGGGTGGAGATTCTTACACTCGTAAGTTACCTATCTTTTCAGTTGAGGAATATGATCTCTGGAAGGGCAGAATGGAGGTTGCCTTTAGTCAAATTCATGATCTGATGTTGAATGTAATCTCAGATAGTCCTATCACTGTGATGGCTCCGAACACAGCCGCTGGAAACCCTGATGTTCCAGTTGGTCAGTTAGTGCCAAAAGATAGAGTTGACTTCACGCCTGATGAAGCAAAGCAGCACAACCTCGACAGAATAGCTAAGAATATGATCTTAATACTGTATCAAATGAGTATGCCGATAAAATTTTACGTCTTAAAACTGCTAAAGAAATGTGGGAAACATTAGCAATTATGTGCGAAGGTACAAAGCAGATTAAGGAAAATAAGCTCATTACGGCTGTACAGAAGTTTGACAACTTCAAGATGCAGCCTGGTGAGACTATTGACCAAATGGATAACAGATTTACCAAAATTCTAAATGAGATCACATACTTAGGTAAGACATACAAGAAAAGCGAAGTCAACGCTAAAGTAGTGTATGCTTTACCCAAGATTTGGTTAACTAAAGTATGGATCATTAAGAATGATACAGAATTCAAAAATTGGTCTGTACAAGTATTGTTTCAAACTCTTAAGGCTCACGAATATTGTTGGGATATAAATTCATCCTAAGCCCCACTTGATGTTAGAATAGTTTTGATGGCCAAAACACTTAGAGTTTATAAATGTAATAGGATCAGCTGACTTGTATAGAACAGCTTAGACTAGTCTTGTGTGATCAACTGTATTGATATCAGCTGATCAGCACAGTCCTGGCTTACATGCCTATCCTCAAGATGAGAAGAGTAGAAGACATGAAGACTAGAAGATCCTTGAAGACCAGATAAGTTAAGGTGCTTGTATACCTACTTACCTGATGGAGTCCCAGATTGAAGATGGCCTAAAGCAGTACAAAGAATTTCCAGATCAGAAGAGTGTTACTCTACTGATATCAGAAGACAGAAGACCTAAGGCCAGAAGAGTAGTCAGAAGACTAGAAGTACAGATCAGAAGACTATGTGCTCTTCCAGGACTCGACTGATTCCCAAGTCATCTTGCAATTCAAACAAAGACCTACCTTATTTAGAAGATTGACATGATCCCAGGATTGAAGCAATCAAGCGGCTGGAATCAAGCTATTATGGAAAGATTGCTCAAACGGCTAGTCAACTCCAACGGCTAGTTGCAACCAATCTCCATTATAAATACAAGAGGATGAGAAATCACAAAAGAGTAAGAAGTCACAAGAGAGAATTCAACAAGCCAAGCAAGCAATCAAAGCTAAAGCCATACAGTTCTAAGAATTCTCAAAAGAGCCAGAAACCATTAGATTATCTATAGCTCTTAAGTGATTTCTATCCAACCCTTAAGAACCTGAAACCTGTTCATATTGTATATCAATTGTTTTAGGCATAGTGGTTAAGCAAATTATAAGCTTGAACCATTAGTTGGATACACCTCAAAAACCCCAAACCCTCACCGAAAGGTTAAAGTTTTTGAAACCCCTTAAAGTGCAAGTGCTTACAATCACTTGTGGAGACCGTAGCTGTTAGGACGGCTCAGATCTCAAAGTCCTAACCTTGGGACTATAAAGGTCAAGACCCTTGTAATTTGTGGAAATTAAAGGGATTAAACATCACGTTAGGACGTGAGAGTGGACGTAGGAACGTATATCCGAACCACTATAAATCCGGTGTTATTTACTTTCTGCACTTTACATTTCTGCCTTTACATTCATTATTATATAGTGCATACTGTGATTTCAACACTCTTCAAAACAAGGCCATAACTTTCAAACCAGCATCAGCTGAGTATTTTCATTAAGTAAAACAAGTTACAAGAACGAGTCTAAACCAGGGCCACCATAATTCCGCATATAACCTCCTCAGTCAGATCACTATAGTCATCTGGACCAGCAGACTTGCAGTCCAGTTGACATAGCAATCAGAAGAGGTTCCCAACTCTGTTTGAAAAAGTTTTAAAGTCTATTCACCCCTCCCCTCTAGACTTTAAACCCATTCACTACTCGTTCAGGGACCAACAAATATGATGTTGAAAGAGCACATGAAACGGGTGATGAACAGGTCTCAAGCTCTTCTACTAAAGTTGTTGCGTTCAAGGCATCAGCTGTCGCCAAGGGTTCTAGTCGATCTGGCAAAGAACCTAAAGTGAGAGAAGAGAAGAATCCTATTCCTTCTGAACTGAGCTTACAAGGGCAAATGGCATTGATGATGAAGAGATTTGATAAACTTCAATCTCAGCATGGTAAATACAAACGCTTCTATCAAGATTATAAAGATAAAAGATCAAACCATGAAGGAAGTCCATTATCTTCATATATGTCCAAGGACAGATCTGAAAGGACTCCTGAACGCAGACGAGAAGAACCTGGTTCTTCCAGACGAGAAGAGTCCTCTGATCGAAGAGGAAGTAGTAGAAGAGATAATACTACTCCAAGTTGAAACAGAAGAGATGCTACTCCTAGTCGAAGCTCTAGAGATGGTAAGGATCTATGTTATACTTGTAAAAAACCTGGTCATTTCAGCGTTGATTGTCCAAGTCTGGGTCCCAGAGAGCGCGAATAACTAAGAGCTCGAAGAGAAAGGAAATTTGCCTCCAGACGAAAAGCAATGATGGTTGATGAGGCAAGTAGTAGTTCAGACGATGATCTACCTTCCTCAGATGAATCAGGATTCCTATCTGAAGGAGATGACACTCAGAAAGATGATCACTGTCTCATGGCCAGAGAACAAAAAGAGGTAAATTCTAAAACCTTGTCAATACATTCTTTTTTCTCACAAACAGATGAGTCCGACTCATCTGATGCCGACTCTGCTGATCATCTTCAGTTCACTTGTGAACAATTGAAGATTGATCTCAGTATGGCTACATAAGCTTATATGGCTGCTGAGGAAGAAACTATGAAATTAAGAACACAAATTATTCAGCTGAAACAGCTTAAGCTTAAAGCTGACTCTAAGCCAGTGGTAATGAACAAGAGACTGACTGAAGAGCTCTCTCAGCTCAAAGATCAGCACTCAGTTCAGACTCATGTACACAAGAATCAGCTGACGACTCATGCTGTGGAAACAGAACAATTTCGAGTTCTGAAATCAAAGTATAATGAACTCCTCAGCACCAATGAAAAGCTTACAGAAGAGAAGAATCTTTTAGACCTAAAGGTAGCCGAGATTAACAGATCGAAAGACGCTCTTAATCTAATTCGTGGCGTTCCCAGAGGTCGAAAGAAAAGTCTGGAATAGGCTATGAAGGCAAATCTTCCGTTATTCAACAAAGTGAAAACATAGCTGAAGAACCAGAAGAGGAGCCCGACTGCTGTATTCTTGAAGAACATTCTTCTCCAGTTGAGAGTTCAGCTCCTAGTGAGACTGCTACTCCATTAACTAAAACAACCCCAAGCTTGTAAAAGCCAAAGGTTGTGATCTCAAATCCACAGCCAGCTACTGTTGTTCCAACAGATCTCAAGATGAATTTTATTATCACTAGACATGGCGGTAGACCTCAAGATTCGAGAAAAACGTTGCGCCTTCTGAAGCAGAAGACCTATGGTCAACTACTGAAGATGGTACTTGAACAACAGAAAAATTGTATTCAGCAGAGACCCTTGTTGGTCCCTGAACGAGTAGTGAATGGGATTAAAGTCTAGAGGGGAGGGGTGAATAGACTTTAAAACTTTTTCAAACAGAGTTGAGAACCTCTTCTGATTACTATGTCAACTGGACTGCAAGTCTGCTGGTCCAGATGACTATAGTGATCTGACTGAGGAGGTTATATGCAGAATTATGGTGGCCCTGGTTTAGACTCGTTCTTGTAATTCTTATGAAAGTGTTCAACTTGTTTTGCTTAATGAAAATACTCAGCTGATGCTGGTTTGAAAGTTATGGCCTTGTTTTGAAGAATGTTGAAATCACAGTATGCACTATATAATAATGTATGTAAAGACAGAAATGTAAAGTGCAGAAAGTAAATTACACCGGATTTATAGTGGTTCGGATATACGTTCCTACGTCCACTCTCACGTCCACACGTGATGTTTAATCCCTTTAATTTACCACAAATTACAAGGGTCTTGACCTTTATAGTCCCAAGGTTAGGACTTTGAGATCTGAGCCGTCCTAACAACTACGGTCTCCACAAGTGATTGTAAGTACTTGCACTTTAAGGGGTTCAAAAACTTTAACCTTTCGGTGAGGGTTTGGGGTTTTTGAGGTGTATCCAACTAATGGTTCAAGCTTATAATTTGCTTAACCACTATGCCTAAAAAAATTGATATACAATATGAACAGGTTTCAGGTTCTTAGGGGTTGGATAGAAATCACTTAAGAGCTATAGATAATCTAATGGTTTCTGGCTCTTTTGAGAATTCTTAGAATAGTATGGCTTTAGCTTTGATTGCTTGCTGGGCTCGTTGAATTCTCTCTTGTGACTTCTTGTTTGTGATTTCTCACCCTCTTGTATTTATAATGGAGATTGGTTGCAACTAGCCGTTGGAGTTGACTAGCCGTTTGAGCAATCTTTCCATAATAGCTTGATTCCTTGATTCCAGCCGCTTGATTGCTTCAATCCTGGGATCATGTCAATCTTCTAAATAAGGTAGGTCTTCGTTTGAATTGCAAGATGACTTAGGAATCAGCCGAGTCCTGGAAGAGCACATAGTCTTCTGATCTGTACTTCTAGTCTTCTGACTACTCTTCTGGCCTTAGGTCTTCTGTCTTCTGATATCAGTAAAGTAACACTCTTCTGATCTGGAACTTCTTTGTACTGCTTTAGGCCATCTTCAATCTGGGACTCCATCAGATAAGTAGGTATACAAGCACCTTAACTTATCTGGTCTTCAAGGATCTTCTAGTCTTCATGTCTTCTACTCTTCTCATCTTGAGGATAGGCATGTAAGCCAGGACTGTGCTGATCAGCTGATATCAATACAGTTGATCACACAAGACTAGTCTAAGCTGTTCTATACAAGTCAGCTGATCCTATTACATTTATAAACTCTAAGTGTTTTGGCCATCAAAACTATTCTAACATCAAGTGGGGCTTAGGGTGAATTTATATCCCAACAATTTCCCCCTTTTTGATGAAGCCAAAACTATACTTGATAAATGCTCTTAATGAAATAAGATAAGAGTTTATAACATGCTAAGACTGAAGCATCTGATGAAGACAATGAGAATTTGTCTTGTAAGCAAAAAGAACTATAACTTGAATATATATAGAGCTTTTACAGATTACAAGTAATAGTTTCTTCAAACTTCTAAGGTAGTCTTCATCAGGTCTTCTGATCTTCAAACGCGGTAGGCAAGGTACAGACGAGCTCGAACTTCTTCCATGTGCTGTACATCTGTAACATTCTCCTCTTCATAGATCTTGTACAGAATCTTCTTGATTTCTATCATGTTGGCTCTTCCTGAATCCAGAAGGGGTGTATCCCATTTGGGTTCTTCAGGGGTTAAGATTCTGCAGTTGTCAAGTCCTTTGGCTGTCTTGACAATTTCTTCCCAGAACTCTGGATCTTCAATGTTCATGAACTGGGAGAATTGAAGAAATTCTTCTTCATAAGAAGGGAGAGGGCCAAATTTCCTTACTATGTGGTGTTGAATTTGCCACTTCTTCTTCAGGGGATACCATCTTGGTAGCTCATCTTGAAGGGCTAAGTAATCCACATAATTGCTGTCAAACACCAGGACACTGTCTTCTTGTGCTTTGTCCTTCATTGCTTTCCTGAGTTTGGCAATTCTTCTTTCAAATTTGGCTTTGACTGCCTTCGCATCATTCAGCTTCTTTTGCTTAAGCTCTTGAGCTTCAAGCAATTTCTTTTTCTTCAACTCTAGAGCCTTTTTCTCTTCTGCAGTAGGCTCTGCTGGAGCTGATTTCTTGCTGGTCTGAGCTGACTGAGCTTGCTCATCTGCCTTTCTTTTCCTTGTCATTCTCTTTTCAGGAACTTGTTCAACAGGAGCAGTGATCTGTAGACTCTTGGCAGGAGCTTGAGTGGGTGCTTGAGTATCCTCTAGAGCAATTTCTTTGCCTTTGCCTTGCCTGTTCAATTTCTTTGCCTTGCCTGTTCTTGATTTTGTTCTTTAAACCACCCAAGGTTTCAGTCAAGTCATCTTGTGCTACTACCAGTTCAGCTTGCTGGGCAGTAGACTTCTCTAGAGCCTTTATCAACACATCTTCCCCCTTTTTGGCTTCAGCAAGTGCAGCCGCAAAAGGCTTCATGGAATTCATGATTTCCACTGTCAGAGTTTGTTTCAGTGCCATGGCATTGACCTTGGCAACTTGGGTCAGATGGGTTATGCTGTGCTCTAGAACTTCAGCATGTGAATTGGAGGAGGAGGCAGCTTCAAATCTAGTTGTAAGAGCTTCCAACTTGGCTACTGTCTCCTTCAGCTGAGTCTGCAATTTCTCATTCTCCTCTGCAGCTGCCTTAAGAAGGGCTTGACCTTCTTTGGCTCTTGCTTCAGCTTCTTCAATTCTGGACGTGTAGGTGGTCTCCATGCGGTGCATCTCATCAGTGTAAAGATCAGCAAACCTTTTGGAGGTGTCAGTTGATAACTTCTGATAGGTACTCAAGTATTCTCCTATCTGCTGATGAATTGCTTCACCAAACTTGTCTTCAATGTCAAGAATCTGGTCATGAAGACGAGTCTTCTGTTCCCTTGCAGCTTTCTCAACATATCTTCCTAGCTGCAGGCCTAAACCTTTCTCAAAGTGCAAGTCTATTGCAGCTTTGACCTGGGAGCAGATGTCTGCTGTGTGGTCAACAGATGGGGTAGAAGTAGAGGGTGTACCATGAGGCTTTGGATGAACAATTAATGCTTTGCCTCTTTCTTCGGCTGATAGGTACTCCTCATTGAGGTAGCAGGTAGTGGCCTTAGTCAGATGGGTCATGATTCGTCTGCCTGCATCCTCTTGATCGTCAATGAAGTGAGTCAGATTGTCCGAAGGTTTGAAGTGAGCTGGTACTCTGACTACTTCTCTGTCAATCTTTTCTTTGTCAGCTGATGCAGCTGAGTCTTCTGCAGGTGCAGGTGCAGCTGAGTCTTCTGCAGGTGTAGCTAAGTCTTCCACCAAGGCTGGTGCAGCTGATTCCTTCATCTTTGCTTGTCCAGCTGTCTGCTGATCCGATGAGCCTTCTGGGATAGAGACATCAGCAGTGGGGATTCCTAAAATCCGGTTGCAAACTGCAGTCAGTGCCTCATCTAATAGCAGCTGAGCAAAGGATCGAACTTGAGCAACTTCCTTTTGCTCCATCTCCCAGTCGAGGAAGTTTTCCTTTCCTCCCATTCCTTCCATGACCTCAAGAAGGTCATCTACATCATCTCTTCTGAGCTCAATCCAAGTGCATACCTTAAGCACTTGTTCAAACTGGATTGAATTCTCATCAACTCCAGGGGTAGTGGACTTGAGCAGGTTGCCTATCTTCATCCTCATTATCTTCTCTGTTTGGCACATGGGGTAGTGCACCATTCTGAACTGAGGTTGAGAAGGGCCATCTTGAACCAGGTCTTCTGGTGCCATGTCAACTGGAGCAGAAGGGACAGTGATGGTAGGAGTTTGGGTAGCTGGGGCATTTTCATCTGCTGTGTGAGTATCAGCAGGGATTTGGGAAGTGATTTCTTGTTGGGTAGGAAGTTGAGATTGATCTTCAGTGATTTGTTCCTCAGCAGGGTTTTGGTTTTGCTGGTCTGGTTCAGTTTCTACTTGAAGATCAGTAGATGTTTGAGCTTGATGATCTTGGATATCTGCTGTTTGAATATCAACAAGGATTGTGGATATAATCTGAGTTTGATCATCAGTAGGGGGTGTGGAGGTGGTCTGAGTTTGGTTGTCTGCTGGTTGAACATCAGCAGGGTTAGGCAATTGGGGTTCAATTGGTAGTTGTGGCTGAGTTTGTTCCTCTGCTGTGTGAGTATCAGCAGGGATTTGGATATCAGTGTTTAGAGGCTCAGATGGGTTGGACTCATCAGAAGGGTTGAAGGATGAAATAGGGGCTATGCTCATTGGAGTAGGGAGCCTGGATTTCTTGGTTTTCTTTGTGAAAGAAGAAGTGTTCTTCTTTCTCTTCTGACCCTTTGATAGCTTAGAAGGTGTGAAAGTGAGAGAGGGATTAGAAGTACCTGCCTTTTTCAAAGGAGAGGCAGTGGGAGTGGCATCTGAGTCAGATGGGGAGATGAGCCCTGATCTGATCAGATATCTTCTTTGTGCTAGGGTCTGATTGTCATCATCATCATCCTCAGCAGCCTTCTTTTGAGCCTCTTCTTTGGATGACTCCTCTTCTTCTTCAGCAGCAGAGTCATGAGCAGACTCTTCTGCCTCTTCAACAACATCTTTGGAAGATGCTTCAGCTAACAACTTCTTCCTCTCTTCTTTCAACCTTGCTGCCTCAGCAAGAGCTTCCTTCCTTAAGTAGTATTTGGAGATGTGAAAGGTCTTATGAGGTCCCATCTTGTACTTTCTGGGGAGTATTTCTGGAAGGATGATACTCAGCTTGTTGACAAAGCTGACTGTTGATGTCACCTTCCATTCTCTTGACTGTAAGTCCAAGGTCACCTTCTTGGCCTCAAGAGCAATTCTATCCAGAAATAGTCCTTGCCAATCTCCATCAATCTGATCCCAGATTGCAGCCATAACTCGAACTTTTAGAGTGGTAACAGCATCATGGCTGAAGGTGTTACCAAGCAGCATCTTGCCTGCTATATCCATCAGAGTTTGGAACTTAGGTTCAAGTTGGGATTTCTTGAGCCCAGTGGCATCAATAGCCTTTATTCTGCCCTCAGTAAATATCTCCATGTACTCTTTTTCTCTACCCATGATGTAGGTGGAGATATTCACATTCCCCGTTGACAAGCCAAACAATTCCTGAAGAATTTCCCTTGTTACCTTGACCTTGTGTCCACCCATGACACTTTCGACATAAGATCCCTTCATCACAGCGTTTGCATAGAAAGTCAGCACATCTTGTTCGTAAACATTGGTGGGTGCTGCTTCCAGAAAATCTCGCAGGTTGAGGTAGATGCAGCGAAGAAGGATCTCCTTGTTTTCTGCTTTGTGTTTGCCCTTGAAAAACAGAGCATTCTCTGTGAACATCTTCCCTTCCTTGGACCACTTTGCAGCATCCAAGGTGCCAGTGCTCTTGGTCTTCTCGTCGTAAATTTCAATGATTGCCATAGTATACTTTGAGTGTTAGGTTTTGAGAGCTTGAAAGAAATTTGCAGAACGAGAGAGTATTGAGAGCAATTGAGTAATGTGAGCGAAAGGGTTTGGAAGAGGTTTAAGGGTGTGTATATATACTCCAACAATTCTTGATCTAACGGTCAGATCTGGGTTTAATTGTGGAGGAGAGCCCAAGATTTTCCTTCTTTGATTTCGGGCCTTTCTTTAAATTTGCCGGCTGAATTTGCCATGTGGCAACAGTTGATTTGCTGGCAATTTGGTAATTGAGTATTAATGACATCATTACCAAAAATAGCCGTTGTGACTAATTTTGTGGCAAGAATTGATCATCAAGGCCATTTTTTATAAGTGAATTACATTCCTTATATAAGCCAATTTGTTTAATTACATTCAGGAATAAATCTAGAATGAATTACATGATCAAAGATAGTCATTAAACTCTAAAATCAAGTGATCTGGTCAGCAGAGTGATGTCTTCTGATTTCTTCAAGAGGTCTGCTGATTTTCCTTGAAAGTCTTCTGGTCAGCTGAGTTGGTCTTCTGATCAGCTGAGTGGAGGATTGAGATTTGCTGAGTAAATCTTCTGTGCTTTGAGGGTCCAACCTGGCTTGATGGATCCTTCGTTGTTGCTGTGATGATCCAACCTGGATGATGGATCTTCCAGCTTTATTGTGAGTGGTGATCTAACCTGGTTTGATGGATCTTCCAGCTCTATCTGAATCAAGTAGGACCATCAAATCAATATGTAGATGATCAGCCTGGATGATATCCCACTGGTTCAGGTTGCCCTTACCATCTGATCCTCCTCATCATCAGATGGGTTGTAGCATCAAATGTGTCCTTTTTGAATTTCTTCGCTTCTCTTGAAGGAGAAGGAAGATTGGAAGAGGCTTCAATGGAGTCTGAAGAGAGGGCCATGGACTTAGCCTTCATGTTCTGTTTAGACACAGTAGCTTTTGATAACAAGCTCTCCATGTAGAACTTCCCCCTGGAGGAGAAGCTCTGCTTGCTTGCTACTTTGTCTTCTCCATCTCTCTTTCCTCTAGTTTTCAATAAGGACGTTTCTCTTTCCTCTAGTTTTCATAGGCAAACTCATGTTGAGTAAGCCAAGTGTGCTGATCTGCATCATCTTCATCTTCTGGACAAAGCTTCATCTCCTTCACCCAAGACTTTGGTTGAAGGATGATCTCCATTCCATCTCTTCTTTCGATTGTCTCCATTCCTGAAACAGAAAGTAATAGTTAGTGATTTGTGTTCTTAGGTGTTCTCATAACTTCCTCCTTTTATAGGGGTAGAAATGAGGTAGTGGAGTGAAAGATGACAAAACCATAGAGTTGATAGGTCTGAATTTCTGAAAAGTTACTTCTTAAGATCAACAATGAGATTCTTGATCCAAGGGTTCACATTTAAAGATATTCAGACTTTATCTTATGGAATGCAGAAATTATAAATTTTGAGCAAGAGTTATTTGAAATCCGTACAGTGCATGCATACTGTTGAGTCAGTGAGGATGGTGTATTAATCTAACCAAGTATAACTCAATAGTATACTGTATGTATGTATATAAATAAAGTATTTTATGAAGAATAGTTTATTATTATACATAGTATACACTGCTTAGAGTAAAGAAATCAAATAACTTTGTTCAAGTCTGCTGTATATATATATATATATGATATGCAGATTTTAGAGTATTTCATCAAGGATTCTTAAGGTATCATTGATTCCCCCTTGATTAGATGACTCTAAGTTTTCCCTCAGCTTTATTTATCTTCATCGGGAAGGAACTTACCTGAAGATGAGGGTGTCTATTCACCTCATCTGATCCTCCTAGTCTTCTGCAATTGTATCAGCTGAGGTTTTCAGCTGATCTTTGCTCTTCATGTGCTTGGATCCAGGAGTCCTAAGCTGTAGCATAGGGTCTTGAATCTTTCTTCAGCTAGGGGCTTAGTCAAGATGTCTGCTTTTTGGATATCTGTGTGAATTTTCTCCATCTTGATGTCCTTCTTTTCAAGGTGGTCTCTTATGAAGTGGTGTCGAATGTCGACATGCTTGCACCTTGTGTGGAGGACTGGATTTTGAGTGATGGCAATGGCACTGCTGCTATCACAATAAATAGGGACTTCTCTTGCCTCTACATTGTAATCCTTGAGTTGTTGAACTAGCCAGAGCAGCTGACTACAACAACTACCAGCTGCCATATATTCTGCTTCAGTGGTGGAGGTTGCAACTGAGGTTTGCTTCTTAGAGAACCATGATATCAGCTTGTTGCCTAGAAATTGTCAGGTTCCAGATGTGGATTTCCTATCAATTCTACATCCTCCATAGTCTGAGTCAGAATAGCCACTCAATTCTAGATTGTCATCAGCAGGGTACCATAGTCCTAGGTTGACTGTTCCTTTTAGGTACTTGAGAATCTTCCTTGCTGCTTCTAGATGACTTTGCTTTGGGTTTGCTTGAAACCTAGCACATACTCCTACAGCAAATGTTATGTCTGGTCTGCTAGCTGTAAGGTATAGTAGAGATCCAATCAGTGCTCTATATTCAGCTTGATCAACTGCCTTTCCAGACTCATCTGATTCCATTTTGAAAGATGTCATCATTGGAATCCTTGCAGTCTTGCTTTGTAGAGCTTTGAATCTTTCTAATAGGCTCTTGGTATACTTGGATTGGTTGATGAAAATCCCTTCTGAACTCTGCTTGACTTGAAGTCCTAGGAAATAATTCATCTCACCCATCAGGCTCATTTCAAACTTTCCTTGCATAAGTTCAGAGAACTTCTTGCACATCTCTTGATTGGGTGATCCAAATATAATATCATCTACATATATTTGCACCATTAGGATGTCTTCTCCTTCTTGTATTCTGAAAAGAGTTCTATCTACTTTGCCTTTTGTATATCCATTGTCAAGTAGGAATTGTGACAATGTGTCATACCAAGCTCTAGGGGCTTGTTTTAAACCATAGAGAGCCTTCTTCAGTCGATATACTTGATCGTCTTTTTCAAATCCTGGAGGCTGCTCTACATATACTTCTTCTACCAGAATACCATTTAGAAAAGCACTCTTGACATCCATTTGATATACCTTGAAGCCCATATATGATGCATAAGCTAGAAACAGTCGAATGGCTTCTAATCTGGCTACTGGAGCAAAAGTTTCATCATAGTCAATCCCTTCAGATTGTGAATATCCTTTTGCAACTAGCCTTGCCTTATTTCTAGTTATCACATCATTTTCGTCCTTCTTGTTCTTGAATACCCACTTTGTTCCTACTACATTGTGGTTTTCAGGACGATCTACCAATTCCCAGACTTCATTTCTTTCGAATTGGTTTAGTTCTTCTTGCATTGCAGTGATCCAATTGCTATCTGTCATCGCTTCTTCTATGTCAGCTGGTTCAATGTTGGATAGGAAAGCACACCAGCAGAACATAGATGATTGTGAGTTCTGATTCAGTTGTCTTCTGGTCTTGACACCTGAGTCAGCTCCTCCTAAGATGAGGTTTGATGGATGGTTATTTCTCCATGTATGCCTCACAGGAGTATCTGCATTGGATGAGCTTGGATTCTCATCTGATCTAGTGCCATCAGGAGGGTTGGCTTGATTAGGTCGATCATCATCTATATCTTGTGTGTCAAAGAGATCATTCCCCCTGGCATTTGGGATTGGTGCATCTTGATTCTGGTCAGCTTGTCCTGCTTGAGTTTGAGATCTAGTGATAGGTCTATGAGGCTTATCTTCCTCTGGTTCTTCAGGAAAAGGTTCATTTACTTCAATGAACTCATCTGGTTTGGGCTTGATCACTAGATGTCTCATCTGATCTGCAGCTGAGTTTGTTTCTACTGCATTCTTTTCACAAGATTCATCAAAAACAACATGAGGTGTTTCTTCCACAAGAAGGGTTCGTTTGTTGAGTACTCTAAATGCTTTTCTAGAAGAGGAGTATCCTAAGAATATCCCCTCATCTGCTTTGGCATCAAAAGCATTCAACTTACTCTTCCCATTGTTGTGAATGAAACACTTACAACCAAATATATGAAAGTAAGATACTCTAGGTTTTCTTCCTTTCCACAGTTCATATGGGGTTTTCTCATGAATTTTGTGAATACCTGACCTGTTTTGAGTGTGACAAGCTGTGTTGATGGCTTCTGCCCATAGCTTCTTAGGAGTGGAGAATTCAGCAAGGAGTGTTCTGGCAGCTTCCTTGAGTGTTCTGACTCTTCTTTCAGCTACACCATTCTGCTGTGGTGTTCTTGCTGCACTTGTCTCATGCTGAATACCATTAGAAGTACAGTAGGCAATAATATAAGAGTTAATGAATTCAGTGCCTTTGTCACTTCTAATTTTCACAATTGGTTCTCCTTTCTCTACTTGGATCCTCTTCAATAGTTCAGGAAGCTTCTGCTGTGTTTCACTCTTCTTGTATAAGAAGATAACCCAAGTAAACTTGGAATAATCATCTACAACAATAAGAGTGTACTTCCTCCTTGTTAGAGTGGTTGGAGTGATTGGTCCAAAGAGATCCATGTGAAGCAATTCAAGAACTCTGCTGGTTGATGCTGTCTTCTTGGTCTTGAAGGAGACCTTTGTTTGCTTTCCTTGTTGACATGCATCACATACCTGATCTTTACAGTAGAGTTCATTAGGCAGACCATCAACTAAGGATTCCCTTGCTAACTTGTTCATAGTCTTAAAGTTCAGATGACTAAGACGTTTGTGCCATAACCAACTGACATCTTTAGGGCTCTTCACAAGCAGACATGTATCCTTAGGACAGCTGTTCCAATTTGCAAGATACATACTTCCCTTTCTAGATCCTGTTAGAAGGTTTTGTTTTGTTCTTTTATCACTTATGAGACACTCATCTTTAGAGAATTTGACTGAGTAACCAGTGTCACAAAAATGAGAAACAGATAATAAATTAAACTTAAGACCTTCTACATATGATACATCATGTACCTCAATGTCACCATTTTTAAGGGTGCCATATCCTTTTGTGTTACCATGCGCGTTATCACCAAAGAAGACTTTTGGACCTTTCTTCTCTATGTAGTTGGTCAGCAGGGCTTTGGTTCCTGTCATGTGAGTTGAGCATCCACTATCTATGTACCAAGTTTCTCCTGCTAGACCTCCTCTTCTGTATAGGTCCCTCCTTTCCTGCAAGAAAAGTTAAGTCTTAGGTACCCATTTTGTTTTGGGTCCTTGGGTGTTAGTACTACCCTTGGGAACCCACATATACATTGGTCGTTTGAACAACCTTGAACACTTGAGTTGTTTCCCTCGGGCATCACAGAACCAAATCTTACCAGTCAGCACCTTGGACTGATCTGATTTGTTCTTAGTGTCAGCTAAGTAATAGTCAAATGGTTTCCCTTTATAGGAGTGTACATACATGATATTTTGACTAGTTACATTCGGCATGGGTGCATTAGCTGGTCGATGCACACGATTATATGGACCATACTCTTCTGTTCTCACAATATCATAAGAGATAGGGGGTGCAAAGAGAACAGATTTGTTTGAAGAAGACCTCTTCTTCTTGGCTGGAGCAGCATACAGCTGAGACTGTCTCAAACGAGATGGTCTAGGCTGTTTGTTGTTCCTCTGTACAGGCTTGGGGTTAGCTTGTCCTTTACCCTTTTTGGTTTTGGGATAGTTAGCCTTAGCTGGTACAGGTGCCTTTTGGTTCATATTAGGTTCATTGTGTTTAGAACACTCACCCTTTTCATGTGTCTGAGTAGTGCACTTGTTAGGTGTACTACCCCCAGCTGGAGAGGATGTAGATGGATTAAGTTCAAAACCAAAACCCATCTTATTGCCATTTGATCTATAATACTCAGAGATACTTTCAATAGTAGTAGAAGCTTTATTGAACTCTGATATCTTTTGATTTAGGCATTCCTTCTCCTTTTCTAAGAGCTTGTGTGCTTGGAAGAGGTCATCGAACTTGGATTGTAGTGAACGAAGTTCCTTAGTTTCTAGAGCTTGAGTTTGTAACATGCCCTCATACAACTGAGTTATTGTGGTATTTTCTTCCTTAAGAAGCTCCACTTCTCTGGTCAATCTTTCATTCACTGTGACCAACTCAGGGGTGTTATCAAACTTAGTCTTTTTCAACTTACCAATTTCTTTCCTTAGACCCTTGTTCTCCTCTTCCACTTCTATAAAAGCTCTAGTGGCAATATCCAGATCACCTTTTACCTTTCTTAAAGATTGATAATAGATGTCTTCTGATTCGCCTTCAGATGAGTTTATCTCATCTGATTGTGAAAAAATAGGTGAATGGAAAGTAGTAGTATAGGAGTTTACCTCATTTTCACCTATGGCCATCATAGCTAGGTCATCTGAGTCATCTGAGAAGATTTGACAGTCTGGTGATGTAGGGAGTTCATCACTTTAATATTCAGATTCTTCAGTCACCATAGCTTTCTTTTCTGAATTTCTCCTTGGCCTTCTTTCTTCTTTGTCATCCAAATCCAGCTCAGGACATTCATAGACATAGTGTCCTGGTTTGCGACAATTAAAGCATGATCCAGGTTTCTGATTTGAGTTGCCTTTCCTTGGAGGAGTGGCATCTCTTCTTCTAGATCCTCGGCTGTCAGATGACTCCACATCCTTTCTAGGATGTCTTTCTGGTGTTCTTTCTCTGGAACCTCTGGAGGGTGAACTTGCTCTTCTATCTTTGTAGTTTCTATAGAATTTTATATATTTGCTGTTGAGAGTGTTCATCATTTCGAATCTCTTGATCATAAGAGCCATTTGTTCCTTCAGAATCATGTCTGATCCTTCACAGTCTTCTGTTTTCAGAGAGGTCTTGCCAGATGAGGTACTGGCTGCCTTGAAGGCTACAGTCTTGGAGGTAGATGGGGTTGCAGTTGGCTCATCACTTCCTGAGTTTTCTTCTCTTTCCAGATCATATTCATGAGCTTTTAGGTTCTGAAATAGAGTTTGAGCAGACCACTTCTTGATATCTTGAGTATCCTTGATGATGGTCTTCTTGAGTCTCCATTTCTTGGTTAGAGAGTCTAAGATCTTTAGATTTTTCTCTCTATTTGTATATTTCTTGCCCAGAGATTCTATCTCATTGATGATCTTGGTAAATCTATTGTCTAGCTGATCAATAGACTCTTCTGGTTGCATCTTGAAGTGTTCGAACTTCTTGACTGCTGTAGACAACTTGGATTCCTTGATCAGCTCAGTTCCTTCACAGAGAAGTGCCAATGCCTCCCACATCTCTCTGGCTGACTCACAGTGGATTACCTTTGCAATGTACTCATTTGGAAGAGTTTGCATTATGTAATCTTGAGCAATGCTATCAAGATTTGATTGCTTCATCTCTTCTGGTGTGAGATCCTTCATGGGCTTGGGAACCAGTTCTCCAACTGGGACTTCTGGATCACCATTTGCAGTGTTGACTGTCATGATGGTGATTGGGCCTTCTGTGATTACTGACCACATCTTGTAGTGGACTGATGTGAGATTCTTCCTCATCCTGATCTTCCAGTAATCATAATCCTCTACTGAAAACTTAGGCAACTTTCGCATATTAGCACTCATGCTGTATGAGTTTTCAAAAACAAGTTTTCCAAAAAGATCTGTTCAAGAGGACTACAGAAAGACTCCCTCAAGTCTTCTGATAATCTAGAGACAGTAGTCCGTTAGAACCACTGCTCTGATACCACTTGTTGGTCCCTGAACGAGTAGTGTATGGGATTAAAGTCTAGAGGGGAGGGGTGAATAGACTTTAAAACTTTTTCAAACAGAGTTGAGAACCTCTTCTGATTACTATGTCAACTGGACTGCAAGTCTGCTGGTCCAGATGACTATAGTGATCTGACTGAGGAGGTTATATGCGGAATTATGGTGGCCCTGGTTTAGACTCGTTCTTGTAATTCTTATGAAAGTGTTCAACTTGTTTTGCTTAATGAAAATACTCAGCTGATGCTGGTTTGAAAGTTATGGCCTTGTTTTGAAGAATGTTGAAATCACAGTATGCACTATATAATAATGTATGTAAAGACAGAAATGTAAAGTGCAGAAAGTAAATGACACCGGATTTATAGTGGTTCGAATATACGTTCCTACGTCCACTCTCACGTCCACACGTGATGTTTAATCCCTTTAATTTACCACAAATTACAAGGGTCTTGACCTTTATAGTCCCAAGGTTAGGACTTTGAGATCTGAGCCGTCCTAACAGCTACGGTCTCCACAAGTGATTGTAAGCACTTGCACTTTATGGGGTTCAAAAACTTTAACCTTTAGGTGAGGGTTTGGGGTTTTTGAGGTGTATCCAACTAATGGTTCAAGCTTATAATTTGCTTAACCACTATGCCTAAAACAATTGATATACAATATGAACAGGTTTCAGGTTATTAGGGGTTGGATAGAAATCACTTAAGAACTATAGATAATCTAATGGTTTCTGGCTCTTTTGAGAATTCTTAGAATAGTATGGCTTTAGCTTTGATTGCTTGCTTGGCTCGTTGAATTCTCTCTTGTGACTTCTTGTTTGTGATTTCTCATCCTCTTGTATTTATAATGGAGATTGGTTGCAACTAGCCGTTGGAGTTGACTTGCCGTTTGAGCAATCTTTCCATAATAGCTTGATTCCTTGATTCCAGCCGCTTGATTGCTTCAATCCTGGGATCATGTCAATCTTCTAAATAAGGTAGGTCTTCGTTTGAATTGCAAGATGACTTAGGAATCAGCCGAGTCCTGGAAGAGCACATAGTCTTCTGATCTGTACTTCTAGTCTTCTGACTACTCTTCTGGCCTTAGGTCTTCTGTCTTCTGATATCAGTAGAGTAACACTCTTCTGATCTGGAACTTCTTTGTACTGCTTTAGGCCATCTTCAATTTGGGACTCCATCAGATAAGTAGGTATACAAGCACCTTAACTTATCTGGTCTTCAAGGATCTTCTAGTCTTCATGTCTTCTACTCTTCTCATCTTGAGGATAGGCATGTAAGCCAGGACTGTGCTGATCAGCTGATATCAATACAGTTGATCACACAAGACTAGTCTAAGCTGTTCTATACAAGTCAGCTGATCCTATTACATTTATAACATCAAGTGGGGCTTAGGGTGAATTTATATCCCAACAACCCTCTTTTAAGAAGTCTCAGCCGAAAACAACCAAGGCAAAGCTGGACCCAGTCGACAAAAGGCCTGTCAAGTATGCACCTCCAATATCCTATGATATTCTTGGCAGACCTAGATTTGAGATTAAGTTACGATCAGTTGATGCACTCAAGCTGAAGGAAAATCTGAGGAGGCACAAGTCTTCTGAATTTCACTCAACTGACACTACTGGAACCTCCTCTACTAAAGAAGAAGTAAAGAAAGTTTGGTATTGCGATGCCCGTGGGAACAAGCTGAAATGCTCAAAACTTTACAGAAGAGCAATGTACATCTGGGTTCCCAAGGGTAATACTAACACCCAAGGACCCAAAACAAAATGGGTACCTAAGCAATGATTTGCTTGCAGGGCCACGTGAATCTAAAGAACAAAGGAGGATCAGAAGCTGAAATCTGGTATATAGATTCAGGCGCTTCACGTCATATGATAGGATCAAAGCACCTCCTTTCAGACCTCAAAGAAAAGAAAGGTCCACGAGTAGTCTTTGGTGACAATTCTGTTGCTAAAACCTGGGGAATTGGAACCTTAGTCAATGGCGACATATCGGTAAAAGATGTATCTTATGTTGACGGCTTAATGCACAATTTACTGTTTGTTTCTCAATTCTGTGATAGAGGGTACAATGTTGAATTTTCATCTACAGACTGCAAGGTAGTAGATAGAATTAGTAGAAACATACTACACTCTAGAAATAGAATAGGAACTATTTATGTTGCAGATTGGAAAAGTTTCCCTAGTGACACTTGCCTAGTTGCTAAGAGTTCTAAAGAAGTAAGCTGGCTATGGCACAAGAGGCTTGGTCATCTGAACTTTAAAACTCTAAACACTATTGCAAGAAGCTCACTAGTAGTTGGCTTACCTAATGAAGTTTTTAGTAAAGATTTACAGGTGTGTGATGCATGTCAGAAGGACAAACAGACGAAAGTGCCAATGAAAAGAAAGACTGTATCATCCACCAACAGAGTTCTTGAACTGCTTCATATGGATTTGTTTGGACCTATCACACCTGCTACTCTAAGTGGTAGAAAGTATACTCTTGTTGTGGTAGATGATTTCTCCAAGTACACATGGGTTACTTTTCTATTCGAAAAGAGTGAGACATGGACTAAATTTCCAGAACTAATGAAGAAGATTCAAAACCAGAAGGGGTCAACAATTGTCAAAATCAGAAGCGATAAAGGTGGTGAGTTTCTAAACTCTTCCATCACTACTTATTGTACTGACAATAGTATTCAGTATGAGACAAGCTCAGCTCATACACCGCAACAAAATGGAGTGGCTGAGAGGAGAAATAGAACTCTCAAAGAAGCTGCTCGAACCATGCTAGCTGAGATTGACACACCAAAGAAGTTCTGGGCTGAAGCAATAAATACAGCTTGTCACACTCAGAAGTCAGAACAGATGTCTCATCTATAAAAGACATGGTAAGACTCCCTATGAGATCTGGAATGAAAGAAAACCGATAGTATCTTATTTCCATATTTTTGGTTGCAAGTGTTTCATTCACAACAATAGGAAGACCCAACTAAAGGCTTTTGATGCTAAAACAGACGAGGGAATTTTCTTAGGATATTCCCAATTCAGTAAGGCATTCAGAGTCTTTAATAAGAGGACCCTTGTAGTGGAAGAAACACCACATGTTGTATTTGATGAAACTATTTATGTGAGTACAACTAGGGGTGGGCAAAAAACCGAGAAAACCGAAAAACCGATGATTTTCGGTTTATTTGGTTCGGTTTATTCGGTTGTTCGGTTCGATTGAAATTTTTTAAAATTTCGGTTTTTTCGGTTCGGTTCGGTTCAGTTTATATTTTCCAAAAACCGAATAAACCGAACCGACCGAATTATAAATAATAATAAATATAATTATAAAACCCTAGATCTAATCTAAACAATTAAACATTCATTTCCATTTTTGCCGTTTCTTTCTCATTTCTGCCGA
This sequence comes from Galeopsis tetrahit, assembly GCA_963675135.1. Classification (NCBI taxonomy): domain Eukaryota; kingdom Viridiplantae; phylum Streptophyta; class Magnoliopsida; order Lamiales; family Lamiaceae; genus Galeopsis; species Galeopsis tetrahit. The sequence continues at coordinate 32,020,032 of OY776130.1, read as the reverse complement.
AACTAAAGAAACTGAATGAAGAAGCCGAAGAAGATAATGGAGGTAAGTTCAACATTCTATTTTGGTGGAAAACGAATTCTCATAGATTTCCTGTTCTCTAAGAAATTGCTCGGGATATTTTTGTTGTTCCCATCTCAATGGTAGGTTTTCCTATTCTCTCAGAAATTCCTGGGATATTTTTGCTTAGCTTTTCCTATTCTCTCAGAAATTGCTCGGGATATTGTTGTTGTTCCCATCTCAACGGTAGCTTCAGAACCTGCCTTTAGCACGACAGGATGAGTGCTTGATGCATTTAGGAGTTCATTAAGTCCTAAAATAGTGTAATGTCTAATTTGTGCTCAAGTTTATCTTCGCAAAAGAAAGTCTTTTCCAATTAAGGTTGAAGAAATTCGGTTCAAACCGAACCGAACTAACCGAATTGTAATTCGGTTCGGTTCGGTTCATTTTTAAAAAAAATTGGTTATTTTGATTCGGTTGAAAAAAGGTCAGAACCGAACTGAACCGACCGAATGCCCACCCCTAAGTACAACTGATAAAGTAGATCTCTTGACACAAAAGTTTCAAAGTTTGAATCTGAAGAAAAAGGGATCAGCTGACAAAGGCTTTGTCAAAGTCACAATTCCTTTTTCAGACGATGATGGCAGTGATAATGATCAATTCAAGCCTAGGAGACCTACTACAAGATCTCAGACGAATGCTGTAGATGAAGCTCCTAGAGCAGATACTGAACCTACTCAAGTAGGGGGAACAACTGAAGCTGTTGAAACAGAAGAATCTATTAACACAACTGAACCTGTTGACACAACTGAAGTTGAACCGACAAATGACACTCAAGCTTATGATACAATTGAGACACATCAATGTCAAGACTCTAATGACACAACACCAGAAGAGGATCCCAACTCACTTGATGGTATCTTTCCAAAATTTATTTGGGCAAGGGATCACTCAGCTGATCTAATAATAGGAGATTCAAACTCCGGTGTCCAAACTAGAAGGCAAAAGGCCAATGCTAACCATTCAGCTCATATTGCTGAAACTTTATTTTGTCACTGCCGTTTTTTCTCCTTGAAGGAACCTTCAACCATAGAAGAAGCTCTAGAAGACATGAATTGGATTACTGCTATGCAAGAAGAGCTCAATCAGTTCACAAGGAACGATGTATGGGAGCTCGTAGATCGTCCTAGACATCAAAGTGTCATTGGTACCAAATGGGTATTAAAAAACAAGACGGATGAAAATGGTGCCATAACAAGGAACAAGGCTCGTCTTGTTGCAAAGGGTTATTCACAATTAGAAGGGATTGATTATGATGAAACCTTTGCACCTGTTGCTCGTCTTGAGTCTATTTGACTATTCCTTGCCTATGCGTCCCAAATGAGATTTAAGGTGTATCAAATGGATGTCAAGAGTGCATTTTTAAACAGAATACTTGTGAAAGATACTTGTGGAACAACCCCCAGGCTTCGAAGAGAGTGACCAAGTATATCGTCTTAAGAAAGCCCTCTATGGACTAAAACAGGCTCCTAGAGCTTGGTATGATACACTATCTCAGTTCCTGATTGATAATGGATTCACAAAAGGTGTTATTAATAAGACGTTGTTCAGGATTCAAGAAGGAGATGACATCCTATTGGTTCAGATCTATGTTGATGATATCATCTTTGGTTCACCCAATCAAAAGCTATGTGACGAGTTCTCAAAATTGATGCAAGGCAAATTTGAGATGTCCATGATGGGAGAGATGAACTATTTCTTAGGTCTACAAGTGAAGCAAAGTCCAGATGGGATATTCATTACTCAAGCTAAGTATACAAGGAATCTGATTGCCAATTTTGGTGCTCTGACGAGTAAAGTATGTAAGGTTCCCATGATGACTTCCTTTAAGATGGATCCAGATGAGGATGGCAAGTCCGTAGATCAAACCAAATATAGATCCCTTATAGGATCCCTTCTGTACCTAACTGCTAGTAGACCAGGTATTACCTTTGCTGTAGGTGTTTGTGCTAGATTTCAATCCAACCCTAAAGTAAGTCACATAAATACAGCTAAGAGAATTCTGAGGTATCTGAAAGGTGCAGTAAACATGGGCTTATGGTATCCTTCTGAAGATGGTTTAGATCGGAGTGGCTATTTAGATTCTGAATTTACAGGGTGCAGAATAGATAGGAAATCTACTTCTGGCACATGTCAGTTTTTAGGTAACAAGCTGATTTCTTGGTTCTCTGTTGGGATATAAATTCACCCTAAGCCCCACTTGATGTTAGAATAGTTTTGATGGCCAAAACACTTAGAGTTTATAAATGTAATAGGATCAGCTGACTTGTATAGAACAGCTTAGACTAGTCTTGTGTGATCAACTGTATTGATATCAGCTGATCAGCACAGTCCTGGCTTACATGCCTATCCTCAAGATGAGATGAGTAGAAGACATGAAGACTAGAAGATCCTTGAAGACCAGATAAGTTAAGGTGCTTGTATACCTACTTATCTGATGGAGTCCCAGATTGAAGATGGCCTAAAGCAGTACAGAGAATTACCAGATCAGAAGAGTGTTACTCTGCTGATATCAGAAGACAAAAGACCTAAGGCCAGAAGAGTAGTCAGAAGACCTACCTTATTTAGAAGATTGACATGATCCCAGGATTGAAGCAATCAAGCGGCTGGAATCAAGGAATCAAGCCATTATGGAAATATTGCTCAAAAGGCTAGTCAACTCCAACGGCTAGTTGCAACCAATCTCCATTATAAATACAAGAGGATGAGAAATCACGAACAAAGAAGTCACAAGAGAGAATTCACAAGCTAAGCAAGCAATCAAGCAAATAGCCATATTGTTCTAAGAGTTCTCCAAGAGCCAGAAAACCATTAGATTATCTATAGCTCTTAAGTGATTTCTATCCAACCCCTAAGAACCTGAAACCTGTTCATATTGTATAATCATTGTTTTAGGCATAGTGGTTAAGCAAATTATAAGCTTGAACCATTAGTTGGATACACTTCAAAAACCCCAAACCCTCACCGAAAGGTTAAAGTTTTTGAACCCCTTAAAGTGCAAGTGCTTACAATCACTTGTGGAGACCGTAGCTGTTAGGACGGCTCAGATCTCAAAGTCCTAACCTTGGGACTATAAAGGTCAAGACCCTTGTAATTTGTGGTAAATTAAAGGGATTAAACATCACGTGTGGACGTGAGAGTGGACGTAGGAACGTATATCCGAACCACTATAAATCTGGTGTCATTTACCTTCTGCAGTTTACATTTCTGCCCTTACATATATTTTTATATAGTGCATACTGTATTTTCAACTGTCTTCAAAACAAGGCCATAACTTTCAAACCAGCATCAGCTGAGTACTTTTATAAAACAACAGGTTAACACTTAAAGAACGAGTCTAAACAAGGCCTACCATAATTCCGCATATAACCTCTTCAATCAGATCACTATAGTCATCTGGACCAGCTGACTAGTAGTCCAGTTGACATAGCAATCAGAAGAGGTTCCCAACTCTATTGAAAAAGTTTTAAAGTCTATTCACCCCTCCCCTCTAGACTTTAATCCCATTCACTACTCGTTCAGGGACCAACAAGTGGTATCAGAGCAGTGGTTCTAACGGACTACTGTCTCTAGATTATCAGAAGACTTGAGGGAGTCTTTCTGTAGTCCTCTTGATAAGATCTTTTTGAAAAACCTGTTTTTGAAAACTCATACAGCATGAGTGCTAATATGCGAAAGTTGCCTAAGTTTTCAGTTGAGGATTATGATTACTGGAAGATCAGGATGAGGAAGAATCTCACATCAGTCCACTACAAGATGTGGTCAGTAATCACTGAAGGCCCAATCACCATCATGGCAGTCAACACTGCAAATGGTGATCCAGATATTCCGGTTGGAGAGCTTGCCCCCAAGCCTATGAAGGATCTCACTCCAGAAGAGATGAAGCAATCCAATCTTGACAGCATTGCCCAAGATTACATAATGCAAACTCTTCCAAATGAGTACATTGCAAAGGTAATCCATTGTGACTCAGCCAAAGAGATGTGGGATGCATTGGCCCTTCTCTGTGAAGGAACTGAGCTGATCAAGGAGAGCAAGTTGTCAACAGCAGTCAAGAAGTTTGAACACTTCAAGATGCAACCAGAAGAGTCTATTGATCAACTAGACAATAGATTTACCAAGATCATCAATGAGATAGAATCTCTGGGCAAGAAATATACAAACAGAGAGAAAAATCTAAAGATCTTAGACTCTCTAACCAAGAAATGGAGACTCAAGAAGACCATCATCAAAGATACTCAAGATATCAAGAAGTGGTCTGCTCAAACTCTATTTCAGAATCTAAAAGCCCATGAATATGATCTGGAAAGAGAAGAAAACTCAGGAAGTGATGAGCCAACTGCAACTCCATCAACCTCAAAGACTGTAGCCTTCAAAGCAGCCAATACAAAAGCTGCAAGTACCTCATCTGGCAAAACCTCTCTGAAAACAGAAGACTGTGAAGGATCAGACATGAGTCTGAAAGAGCAAATGACTCTTATGATCAAGAGATTCGAAAGGATGAACACTCTCAACAGCAAATATAGAAAATTCTATAGAAACTACAAAGATAGAAGAGCAAGTTCACCATCCAGAAGTTCTAGAGAAAGAACACCAGAAAGACATCCTAGAAAGGATGTGGAGTCATCTGACAGCCGAGGATCTAGAAGAAGAGATGCCACTCCAAGGAAAGGCAACTCAAATCAGAAATCTGGATCATGCTTCAATTGTCGTAAACCAGGACACTATGTATATGAATGTCCTGAACTGAATCTAGATGACAAAGAAGAAAGAAGGCCAAGAAGAACTTCAGACAAGAAAGCTATGGTGACTGAAGAATCTGAATATCACAGTGATGAACTCCCTACATCACCAGACTGCCAAATCTTCTCAGATGATTCAGATGACCTAGCTATGATGGCCATAGGTGAAAATGAGGTAAACTCCTATACTACTACTTTCCATTCACCTATTTTTTCACAATCAGATGAGATAAACTCATCTGAAGGCGAATCAGAAGACACCTATTATCAATCTTTAAGAAAGGTAAAAGGTGATCTGGATATTGCCACTAGAGCTTTTATAGAAGTGGAAGAGGAGAACAAGGATCTAAGAAAAGAAATTACTAAGTTGAAAAAGACTAAGTTTGAGAACACCCCTGAGTTGGTCACAATGAATGAAAGATTGACCAGAGAAGTGGAACTTCTTAAGGAAGAAAATACCACAATAACTCAGTTGTATGAGGGGATGTTAGAAACTCAAGCTTTAGAAACTAAGGAATTTCGTTCACTACAATCCAAGTTTGATGATCTCTTCCAAGCACACAAGCTCTTAGAAAAGGAGAAGGAATGCCTAAATCAAAAGATATCAGAGTTCAATAAAGCTTCTACTACTATTGAAAGTATCTCTGAGTATTATAGATCAAATGGCAATAAGATGGGTTTTGGTTTTGAACTTAATCCATCTATATCCTCTCCAGCTGGGGGTAGTACACCTAACAAGTGCACTACTCAGACACATGAAAAGGGTGAGTGTTCTAAACACAATGAACCTAATATGAACCAAAAGACATCTGTACCAGCTAAGGCTAACTATTCCAACACCAAACATGGTAAAAGAAAAGTTAACCCCAAGCCTGTACAGAGGAACAGCAAACAGCCTAGACCATCTCGTCTGAGACAGTCTCAGCTGTATGCTGCTCCAGCCAAGAAGAAGAAGTCCTCTTCAAACAAATCTGTTCTCTTTGCACCCCCTATCTCTTATGATATTGTGAGAACAGAGGAGTATGGTCCATATAATCGTGTGCATCGACCAGCTAATGCACCCAGGCCGAATGTAACTAGTCAAAAGATCATATATGTACACTCCTATAAAGGGAAACCATTTGACTATTACTTAGCTGACACTAAGAACAAATCAGATCAGTCCAAGGTGCTGACTGGTAAGATTTGGTTCTGTGATGCCCGAGGGAAACAACTCAAGTGCTCAAGGTTGTTCAAACGACCAATGTATATGTGGGTTCCCAAGGGTAGTACTAACACCCAAGGACCCAAAACAAAATGGGTACCTAAGACTTAACCTTTCTTGCAGGAAAGGAGGGACCTATACAGAAGAGGAGGTCTAGCAGGAGAAACATGGTACATAGATAGTGGATGTTCAACTCACATGACAGGAACCAAAGCTCTGCTGACCAACTACATAGAGAAGAAAGGTCCAAAAGTCTTCTTTGGTGATAACGCGCATGGTAACACAAAAGGATATGGCACCCTTAAAAATGGTGACATTGAGGTACATGATGTATCATATGTAGAAGGCCTTAAGTTTAATTTATTATCTGTTTCTCATTTTTGTGACACTGGTTACTCAGTCAAATTCTCTAAAGATGAGTGTCTCATAAGTGATAAGAGAACAAAACAAAACCTTCTAACAGGATCTAGAAAGGGAAGTATGTATCTTGCAAATTGGAACAGCTGTCCTAAGGATACATGTCTGCTTATGAAGAGCCCTAAAGATGTCAGCTGGCTATGGCACAAACGCCTTAGTCATCTGAACTTTAAGACTATGAACAAGCTAGCAAGGGAATCCTTAGTTGATGGTCTGCCTAATGAACTCTACTTTAAAGATCAGGTATGTGATGCATGTCAACAAGGAAAGCAAACAAAGGTCTCCTTCAAGACCAAGAAGACAGCATCAACCAGCAGAGTTCTTGAATTGCTTCACATGGATCTCTTTGGACCAATCACTCCAACCACTCTAACAGGGAGGAAGTACACTCTCATAGTTGTAGATGACTATTCCAAGTTTACTTGGGTTATCTTCTTATACAAGAAGAGTGAAACACAGCAGAAGCTCCCTGAACTATTGAAGAGAATCCAAGTAGAGAAAGGAGAACCAATTGTGAAAATTATAAGTGACAAAGGCACTGAATTTATCAACTCCTATATTATTGCCTACTGTACTTCTAATGGCATTCAGCATGAAACAAGTGCAGCAAGAACACCACAGCAAAATGGTGTAGCTGAAAGAAGGGTCAAAACACTCAAAGAAGCTGCCAGAACACTCCTTGCTGAATTCTCCACTCCTAAGAAGCTATGGGCAGAAGCCATCAACACAGCTTGTCACACTCAAAATAGGTCAGGTATTCACAAAATTCATGAGAAAACCCCATATGAACTGTGGAAAGGAAGAAAACCTAGAGTATCTTACTTTCATATATTTGGTTGTAAGTGTTTCATTCACAACAATGGGAAGAGTAAGTTGAATGCTTTTGATGCCAAAGCAGATGAGGGGATATTCTTAGGATACTCCTCTACTAGCAAAGCATTTAGAGTACTCAACAAACGAACCCTTCTTGTGGAAGAAACACCTCATGTTGTTTTTGATGAGTCTTGTGAAAAGAGTGCAGTAGAAACAAACTCAGCTGCAGATCAGATGAGACATATAGTGATCAAGTCCAAACCAGATGAGTTCATTGAAGTCAATGAACCTTTCACTGAAGAACCAGAGGAGGATAAGCCTCATAGACCTGTCACTAGATCTCAAACTCAAGCAGGACAAGCTGGCCAGAATCAAGATGCAACAATCCCAAATGCCAGGGGGAATGATCTCTTTGACACACAAGATACAGATGATGATCGACCTTATCAAGTCAAACCACCTGATGGCACTAGATCAGATGAGAATCCAAGCTCATCCAATGCAGATACTCCTGTGAGGCATACATGGAGAAACAATCATCCATCAAACCTCATCTTAGGAGGAGCAGACTCAGGTGTCAAGACCAGAAGACAACTGAATCAGAACTCACAATCATCTATGTTCTGCTAGTGTGCCTTCCTATCCAACATTGAACCAGCTGACATAGAAGAAGCAATGACAGATAGCAATTGGATCACTGCTATGCAAGAAGAACTAAACCAATTCGAAAGAAATGAAGTCTGGGAATTGGTAGATCGTCCTGAAAACCACAATGTAGTAGGAACAAAGTGGGTATTCAAGAACAAAAAGGACGAAAAATGATGTGATAACTAGAAATAAAGCAAGGCTAGTTGCAAAAGGATATTCACAATCTGAAGGGATTGACTATGATGAAACCTTTGCTCCAGTAGCCAGACTAGAAGCTATTCGACTATTTCTAGCTTATGCATCATATATGGGCTTCAAGGTATATCAAATGGATGTTAAAAGTGCCTTTCTAAATGGTATTCTGGTAGAAGAAGTATATGTAGAGCAGCCTCCAGGATTTGAAAAAGGTGATCAAGTATATCGACTGAAGAAGGCTCTCTATGGTCTAAAACAAGCCCCTAGAGCTTGGTATGACACATTGTCACAATTCCTACTTGACAATGGATATACAAAAGGCAAAGTTGATAGAACTCTTTTCAGAATACAAGAAGGAGAAGACATTCTAATGGTGCAAATATATGTAGATGATATTATATTTGGATCACCCAATCAAGAGATGTGCAAGAAGTTCTCTGAACTTGTGCAAGGAAAGTTTGAAATGAGCATGATGGGTGAGATGAATTACTTCCTAGGACTTCAAGTCAAGCAGAGTCCAGAAGGGATCTTCATCAACCAGTCCAAGTATACCAAAAACCTATTAGAAAGATTCAAAGCTCTACAAAGCAAGACTGCAAGGATTCCAATGATGACATCTTTCAAAATGGAACCAGATGAGTCTGGAAAGGCAGTTGATCAAGCTGAATATAGAGCACTGATTGGATCTCTACTATACCTTACAGCTAGCAGACCAGATATAACATTTGCTGTAGGAGTATGTGCTAGGTTTCAAGCAAACCCAAAGCAAAGTCATCTAGAAGCAGCAAGGAAGATTCTCAAGTACCTAAAAGGAACAGTCAACCTAGGACTATGGTACCCTGCTGATGACAATCTAGAATTGAGTGGCTATTCTGACTCAGACTATGGAGGGTGTAGAATTGATAGGAAATCCACATCTAGAACCTGTCAATTTCTAGGCAACAAGCTGATATCATGGTGCTCTAAGAAGCAAACCTCAGTTGCAACCTCCACCACTGAAGCAGAATACATGGCAGTTATGAGAACACCTAAGAACACAAATCACTACCTCATTTCTACCCCTATAAAAGGAGGAAGTTATGAGAACACCTAAGAACACAAATCACTAATTATAACTTCTGTTTCAGGTATGGAGAAGATCGAAAGAAAAGATGGAATGGAGATCATCCCTCAACCAAGGTCTTGGGTGAAGGAGATGAAGATTTGTCCAGAAGATGAAGATGATGCAGATCAGCATACTTGGTTTAGCCAACATAAGTATGTCTATGAAAACTAGAGGAAGGAGAGAAGTCCTTATTGAAAACTAGAGGAAAGAGAGATGCAGAGGACAAAGTAGCAAGCAAGCAGAGCTTCTTCTCCAGGGGAAAGTTCTACATGGAGAGCTTGTTATCAAAGGCTACTGTGTCTAAACAAAACATGAAGACCAAGTCCATGGCCCTCTCTTCAGACTCCATTGAAGCCTCTTCCAATCTTCCTTCTCTTTCAAGAGAAGCGAAGAAATTCAAAAAGGACACATTAGATGCTACAACCCATCTGATGATGTGGAACATCAGATGGTGAGGGCAATCTGAACCAGTGGGATATCATCCAGGCTGATCATCATATTGATTTGATGGTCCTACATGGTTCAGAGATAGAGCTGGAAGATCCATCAAACCAGGTTGGATCACCACTCACAATAAAGCTGGAAGATCCATCATCCAGGTTGAATCATCACAGCAGCACTGAAGGATCCATCAAACCAAGTTGGACCTTCAAAGCACAGAAGATTTACTCAGCAAATCTCAATCCTCCACTCAGCTGATCAGAAGACCAACTCAGCTGACCAGAAGACTTTCAAGGAAAATCAGCAGACCTCTTGAAGAAATCAGAAGACCTCACTCTGCTGATCAGATCACTTGATTTTAGAGTTTAATGACTATCTTTGATCATGTAATTCATTCTAGATTTATTCCTGAATGTAATTAAACAAATTGGCCTATATAAGGAATGTAATTCACTTATAAAAAACGGCCTTGATGATCAATTCTTGCCACAAAATTAGTCACAACGACTATTTTTGGTAATGATGTCATTAATACTCAATTACCAAATTGCCAGCAAATCAACTATTGCCACATGGCAAATTCAGCCGACAAATTTAAAGAAAGGCCCGAAATCAAAGAAGGAAAATCTTGGGCTCTACTCCACAATTAAACCCAAATCTGACCGTTAGATCAAGAATTGTTGGAGTATATATACACATCCTTAAACCTCTCCCTAACCCTTTCGCTCACATTCCTCAATTGCTCTCAATACTCTCTCGTTCTGCAAATTTCTTTCAAGCTCTCAAAACCTAACACTCAAACTCTACTATGGCAATCATTGAAATTTACGACGAGAAGACCAAGAGAACTGGCACCCTAGATGCAACCAAGTGGTCTAGGGAAGGGAAGGTTTTCACTGAGAATGCTCTGTTCTTCAAGGGCAAGCATACAAATGAGAATAAGGAGATCCTTCTTCGCTGCATCAACCTCAACCTTCGAGATTTTCTGGAAGCAGCACCCACCAATGTTTATGAACAAGATGTGCTGGCTTTCTACTCAAATGCTGTGATGAAGGGTTCTCACGTTGAAAGTATCATATGTGGTCACAAGGTCAAGGTAACAAGGGAAATCCTTCAGGAACTGTTCGGTTTGTCAAGGGGGAAGATCAATATCTCCAACTATATTATGGGTAAGGAGAAAGAATACATGGAGGTGTTCACTGATGGGAGAATCAAGGCTATCGATGCCTCTGGACTCAAGAAATCCCAATTAGAACCTAAGTTTCAAACCCTGATGGATATAACAGGCAAGATGCTGCTTGGTAACACCTTCAGCCATGATGCTGTTACCACTCTGAAAGTTCGAGTTATGGCTGCAATCTGGGATCAGATTGATGGAGACTGGCAAGGGTTGTTCTTGGATAGAATCGCCCTTGAAGCCAAGAAGGTAACTTTGGACCTTCAATCAAGGGAATGGAAGGTGACATCAACAGTCAGCTTTGTCAACAAGCTGAGCATCATCCTTCCAGAAGTACTCCCCAGAAAGTACAAGATGGGACCTCATAAGACCTTCCACATCTCCAAATATTACTTAAGGAAGGAAGCTCTTGCTGAGGCAGCAAGGTTGAAAGAAGAGAGGAGGAAGCTGTTAGCTGAAGCATCTTCCAAAGATGTTGTTGAAGAGGCAGAAGAGTCTGCTCATGACTCTGCTGCTGAAGAAGAAGAGGAGCCATCCAAAGAAGAGGCTCAAAAGAAGATTGCTGAGGATGATGATGACAATCAGACCCTAGCACAAAGAAGATATCTGATCAGATCAGGGCTCATCTCCCCATCTGATTCAGATGCCACTCCCACTGCCTCTCCTCTGAAAAAGGCAGGTCCTTCTAACCCCTCTCTCACTTTCACACCTTCTAAACTATCAAAGGGTCAGAAGAGAAAGAAGAACACTTCTTCTTTCACAAAGAAAACCAAGAAATCCAGGCTCCCTACTCCAATGAGCATAGCCCCTATTTCATCCTTCAACCCTTCTGATGAGTCCAACCCATCTGAACCTCTAAACACTGATACCCATACCCCTGCTGATACTCACACAGCAGAGGAACAAGCCCAGCCTAAATCAACCCTTGAAACACAAAGGCCTAACCCTGCTGATGCTCAACCAGCAGACAACCAAATACAGACCACCTCCACACGTCCTACTGATGATCAAACTCAGATCATATCCACAACCCCTGCTGAAACAGCAGATGTCCAAGATCATCAAGCTCAACCATCTACTGATCTTCAGGTAGAAACTGAACCAGACCAGCAGATCCAAAACCCTGCTGATGAACAAATCACTGAAGATCAATCCCATCAAGAAGAAATCACTTCCCAAATCCCTGCTGATACTCACACAGCAGAGGAAAATGCCCCAGCTACTCAATCCCCTATCCTCTCTGACCCATCTGCTCCAGAAGACATGGCACCAGCAGACCTGGATCAAGCTGGCCCTTCTCAACCTCAGTTCAGAATGGTGCACTACCCTATGTGCACAAAAGAGAAGATAATGAGGATGAAGATAGCCAATCTCCTCAAATCTACTACACCCGGAGTTGATGAGGAATCAATCCAGTTTGAACAAGTGCTTAGGGTATGCACTTGGATTGAGCTCAGAAGAGATGATGTAGATGACCTTCCTGAGGTCATGGAAGGAATGGGAGGAAGGGAAAACTTCCTCGACTGGGAAATGGAGCAAAAGGAAGTTGCTCAAATTCGATCTTTTGCTCAGCTGCTATCAGATGAGGCACTAACTGCAGTCTGCAACCGGATTCTAGGAATCCCCACTGCTGATGTCTCTATCCCAGAAGGCTCATCGGATCAGCAGACAACTGAACAAGCAAAGATGAAGGAATCAGCTGCACCAGCCTTGGTGGAAGACTTAGCTGCACCTGCAAAAGACTTAGCTGCACCTGCAGAAGACTTAGCTGCACCTGCAGAAGACTCAGCTGCACCTGCAGAAGACTCGGCTGCATCAGCTGACAAAGAAGAGATTGAAAGAGAAGTAGTCAGAGTACCAGCTCACTTCAGACCTTCAGACAATCTGACTCACTTCATTGACAATCAAGAGGATGCAGGCAGACGAATCATGACCCATCTGACTAAGGCCACTACCTGCTACCTCAATGAGGAGTACCTATCAGCCGAAGAGAGAGGCAAAGCAATAATCGTTCATTCAAAGCCTCAAGGTACACCCTCTACTTCTACCCCATCTGGTGATCATACAGCAGACATCTGCTCCTAGGTCAAAGCTGCAATAGACTTTCACTTTGAGAAAGGTTTAGGCCTGCAGCTAGGAAGATATATTGAGAAAGCTGCAAGGGAACAAAAGACTCGTCTTCATGACCAGATTCTTGACATTGAAGACAATTTTGGTGAAGCACTTCATCAGCAGATAGGAGAATACTTAAGTACCTACCAGAAATTGTCAGGTGACACCTCCAAAAGGTTTGCTGATCTTTACACTGATGAGATGCACCGCATGGAGACCACCTACAAGACAAGAATTGAGGAAGCTGAAGCAAGAGCCTCTGAAGGTCAAGCCCTTCTTAAGGCAGCTGCAGAGGAGAATGAGAAACTGCAGACTCAGCTGAAGGAGACAGCAGCCAAGTTGGAAGCACTTACAACTAGATTTGATGATCAAAGGTTAAAGTTTTTGAACCCTCACCGAAAGGTTAAAGTTTTTGAACCCCTTAAAGTGCAAGTGCTTACAATCACTTGTGGAGACCGTAGCTGTTAGGACGGCTCAGATCTCAAAGTCCTAACCTTGGGACTATAAAGGTCAAGACCCTTGCAATTTGTGGTAAATTAAAGGGATTAAACATCACGTGTGGACGTGAGAGTGGACGTAGGAATGTATATCTGAACCACTATAAATCTGGTGTCATTTACCTTCTGCACTTTACATTTCTGCCCTTACATATATTTTTATATAGTGCATACTGTATTTTCAACTGTCTTCAAAACAAGGCCATAACTTTCAAACCAGCATCAGCTGAGTACTTTTATAAAACAACAGGTTAACACTTAAAGAACGAGTCTAAACAAGGCCTACCATAATTCCGCATATAACCTCTTCAATCAGATCACTATAGACATCTGGACCAGCTGACTAGTAGTCCAGTTGACATAGCAATCAGAAGAGGTTCCCAACTCTATTGAAAAAGTTTTAAAGTCTATTCACCCCTCCCCTCTAGACTTTAATCCCATTCACTACTCGTTCAGGGACCAACATTCTCCAAGAAGCAAACCTCAGTTGCTACCTCCACTACTGAAGCCGAATATATGGCTGCTGGTAGTTGTTGTAGTCAACTGTTATGGTTGAGTCAGCAGTTATTGGAGTATAATATCGTTACTAGAGAAGTCCCATTTTATTGTGATAACAACAGTGCAATAACCATTACTCAGAATCCAGTTCTCCACACTAGATGCAAGCATGTTCATGTCAGACATCATTTCATTAGAGATCATGTGGAGAAGAAGGACATCAGAATGGAAAAGATTCACACAGATATACAAAGAGCGGATATGCTTACTAAGCCTTTAGCTGAGACAAGGTTTAGAGAGCTGTGTTTTTCTTTAGGATTATTAGAGCTGGATATCTCGAAGCTTGCAGCTGAGAAGTCAACTCTAACTCAGCTGATCACATAACAACTCCAACTAGACAACAAAGGCAGATGAGATTACAGATGAGTTGAATAGACACACCCATCCTCCAGGTAAGTCTCTTCCCTATGAAGAAAGCTAGTAAAGCTGAGGGAATCTAAGAGCTCACTACTCAAGGGGGAATCTATGACTCTTTAAAAATCCTTGATTAAGGCACTCAGAACACATGCACATATATGTATATTCATTTCTCATTACAGATGCATGTATACTAATTGATTATTATTATCTTGCATTGGATTCAGAATTAAAACTTGTTATGCTTATTTAATTTTGGTCTGAAGTCCAAACAATAGTGTTTTAAGATCACTATAAATTTGGACCCTTGGATCAAAAATAGATGAAATCTTTACCGTTCTCTTCTAAAAAGGAATCTTTAAATTTCCAAGAAAATTACTATTTTCCAGAAACCTTTTTTCAGAAGATAAAGTCTATAAATTTTAACGTTTTCTTAGGAAGAATCTTGTAAATTCCACTATAAATACTCGCTCTTATTCCTCAATTTATCACATTCTAACACATATAATTCTCTTAACATAGGAATAAAATATCAAAGAAAAGGCTTGAAAGATATGAGGAAATCAGAGCTGCATGAGATATTCCAACCCAAGACGTGGGTCAAGGCAAAAAACATCCTTCATTTCCTACATGCAGAGAAAGGAATCTCAAGTGTCTCATGTCAAACTGGACTGAATCTCCGGTGTCTCATGTCATGCTGACTTCATCCTGCTCTCCAGGCTGAAGGATGCAGCTGGACATGAAGACAAACACTGGTGGGTGATGAGAATGGAGAGGGCTGGAGTTGGAAGAGAAAGCGGTACGCAGAGCTTCCTATCCGCAGTTGGAGAATAGAGGACATCCCTCTAACTCTTCCTTGCCTCTCCTTTCCAACGGGTCATTTACTAGAAGAGGCCCCGTGCACCAAAGGCCATGACTGCATGTTGGATGAAGGAAAAGATGAGGTAAGTTAAACTCAATGAAGAAGTTGTTACAGCTGAGAGTTATTTAACATGAGACATCTATGTTTAAGGGGGATTTCTATGAAATTCTTAATGAACCTTAACTTAGAATACTCTTTTGCTTTCTGTCCTTAGTTAAATATCTTAAACATTTCTGTATTTCACTTCTAAAGTTTTTTCATTCTGATAAACCTGCCAAAACTTAACATCTCAAATAAGTGATACAAATGTGATACAGATGACAAGTTATCAGCTGAAGAGAGAACAAAGTTGATAGTAATGAAGAGATCTGAAAACATTTACAGATGAAGAAATATCAGCTGAAGGGGGAACATATTTAGCTGATATCCAAAATTCAGAAGTCCAAACAGAAGACATCAACTACTCTCAGAACACAGATGATACAGCCAAAATATCACTTCTTACCTAACTTATTTATTTCGAATGATTAGTAGACATATTCAATGCAATTCGTTCTCATTAACTGTATAATTCAGCATGCAAGTACACATCTGAAATGGAAAATAAAAATGATAACTTGTCCTAGATGACTCACAGTTACAGTAATAAGTACAAGACCTAAATTCTCATGTAGATGAGACTGTTACTTTATTTGCCAACCAATAGGATGCTGTGCATTAAATGCAGACCCGAAAATTCTATAAATCAAAACTCAGAACTCAATTTTGATCTAGTTTGAAATCCACGTAGAATATGAAGCGGCAGAAACTAAAATTCAAATCTGGATGAATACACCTCTTCATCTAAGCCGTTCATTAAAAACCTAAGATCAAATCACAATCTAAGAAAGCTGAGAACGAACCTCCGAAACCTAATCCCTCAAATCAACAGATTGATGAATTCCTAAATCCAATTCACAATCTAAGATGGCTCAATATGAAGAAACAATGGCAGAAGATATATCATCTTGCTCGCAGATGGGGTCCTAAATCCAATTCACAATCTAAGATGGCTCAATATGAAGAAACAATGGCAGAAGATATATCATCTTGCTCGCAGATGGGGAGATTAAGATCCACAAACTGCATTAGGCTGTTTCAAGAGCTTTCTAGAAGGGAAAAACAAAGAATTTCTAAGCATTACTCCCTCCATCCCACAAGAATTTGCACACTTTCCATATATGGATGTCCCATACCAATTTGCACACTCCATAAAAGGAAATATCTTCACAACTCTCACCCTTGAAATATACTCATATTTACCCATATGCCATTACTTTTCCACACTCAATCTACTTTTTACTTTACTTTATTCATAAAAGTTTACAAAACTACCCCTCAGAACATCAATCATTACATCTTTTCTTACACATTTCTTAAAATGTGTGCCGGTCAAAGGGTGCAAATTCCTTCGGGACGGAGGGAGTATTATGGAAGAAGCAGCTGAAAAGAATATCAACATTGTTTTACCTGACTTTCCTGTTTGGGAACCTGCATCCACCATCAACAAAAAGAAAGATATGAGGGAAGCAGAGAAAATCATCAATGAAATCTGTTTTGAAGACAAAGTCAGAGATCAAGGCGTTGTTCGTGAAATCAGGAAAAGGGTCTATCAAGCATATGGCGTCTACTGAAGACACACTATGTTTAGCTGAAGTAAAATCTCCCTTGTATTTGTAATCTGAATTTCTTTTGCTCTGATTAATACAAGAATTTACTTTTTCAGCTTCAAGAAAACTATTCATTGTCTTCTTTAGAAGCCGTCTGCATTTTATTATTTATCTTAAACAGTTTATTTGCCTAACCTACATGATTTCAAATTATATGCTAACTGATTTGATAACTTAGCTTAGTTAGTTTTGGCTTCATCAAAAAGGGGGAAATTGTTGGGATATTCATCCAGCCCCTAATCTGATTGCAATTATAGTTTAGTTTTGATGGCCAAAATCAGATCAGTAGTACAAAGATCTGCAGAAGGAGTACAAAGATCTGTAGAAGGAGTACGGAGAATTTAATGCACATTACCTCTAAAGGCAACATCGTACCAGAATATCTGCAAACAACATTCCTATGAAGATATCGACCTTACTTGGGAAGATTTGTTGCAACGGCTAGTTCTCACCAACAGTTAGTTTCTGAGCACAAATCTCTCTATAAATACAACACTTGTTCTTTGGAACAAGGTACCGGAAACCCTACAAGAAAGAACTCTCTACACGTTCAACTGATATCAAGACCAACCAAATTTTCGAGAAATATTCTAAGTGTTCGAGTTCTTTAGAGCCTACAAAGTTATCTAACCTTTAGTGCTCTAAGTTTCAAATCCTAAGCCAGTTTAAAGAATCCAATCTTTAGAGCTTAAACTAGTTGGTTATACACATACTTTCATTTTTTGTTATTAACCATTGTAAAGGTTGTTTGTTACCTCACCAACAAACAAATCCGTAGCCTCAAAAAGTACTTGAGGTTCTTGATCGAAAGTCTTCTCTTAGGACTATAAAGCAGCAAGGTAGTGAATTTCTCTATGTGATTAGAGAGAGTGGACGTAGAATATTGAGATCTGAACCACTATAAACTTCTTTGTTCTTATTGCTTATCTTTCTATTCAACACTCATATTCTTTGTTGTTCATGCTTGCTCATAACACGTTTTATAAAAAGTGTTAATATCCACCAAGTATTTATCATCTCAAATCAGCAGATATCAAATCAGCTGACAAGATTGCATTATTTTTAAAAGTCATTATTACAAAAGGTTTTAATAAAACACCCACGAGTTTAAACACGTAGGGCCTACATATTTCCGCACATGTAGCTTTTGAGATAACTTTCAAACTGATTAGCTAAATTCAACAATCAGTAAGGTTGTTATCATAATCTGCTATAATACAGTCAAATACTTTACAGATCAGAACATTTTATATGCATACAGACGACTGATTATATAACTCATCTTATCGTCTTAACTAATCTAAAGCACGAAAAAGTTTTAAACACCTAACAATCTATTCACCCCCCTCCAGAATGTTACCATACTCGTCTTAGGACCAACAATAAGCTCTTTCATGGAACCATCATCTGCTCCTCGACGGTCTCCTTATGGTCTCGCCCTGACCCACTAGAGTTGACCATGCCTCCTGCTCGCCCAGCAGTTTAGGAGCCCCCTGCTCTCCCAGCAGTTCAGCTGCCCCCTGCTCTCCCAGCGGCCCAGCAGCCTCCTGTTCGCCAGGCTGCTCGCCCGCCTCCTGTCCTAACTCACCCGATGGTGACTCGTGCTAGTTTTGCTATATTTAAGCCTCGCTGCATTATCGACATTGCGACCACTGGCCTCTTGTCCACTCTCTTGGTCTCCGATGAGCCTAAGGGTTTTAAATCGGCCCTTAAGCATCCACACTGGTTAGCTGTAATGCAATCTGAGCTTGATGCCCTGCATGTTAACCAAACTTGGGAGCTCGTCCCTCGTCCTCCCTCTACAAACATTGTTGGTTCGAAATGGGTCTTTCGAACCAAATACCTTGCAAATGGTTCAGTTGATCGCTACAAAGCCCGTCTGGTCGCCCAGGGCTTCTCGCAGGTTCCAGGCCTTGACTTCTCACACACATTCAGTCCAGTCGTCAAAGCTACTACTGTTCGCATCATCTTGTGCCTGGATGTTCGAAATCAGTGGCACATGCACCAACTCGATGTCAACAATTCCTTTCTCCATGGAGAATTGACGATCACAATTTACATGGCTCAACCCCTTGGATTTGTTGATCCTCAATTTCCCGACCATGTTTGTCGCCTCAAGAAGGCACTGTATGGTCTTCGGCAAGCTCCCCTCGCCTGGTTTGTTCGCTTCAGTGGCTTCCTCAAGACTTCAGGTTTTCTGTGCAGCCGAGCAGACCCCTCACTCTTCTACTTCAGACATGGTAAAGTCACCCTGTATCTCTTGCTTTATGTGGATGACATTATTGTTATAGGGAGCGACCGGGATGCTATTCGGCGTTTTATTCGCCGTGTCAACAAGGAATTTGCGATCAAAGACATTGGTCGCCTCAGCTACTTCCTTGGCCTCGAGGTCACTCACTCTTCGAATGGTCTCTTTCTCAGCCAGGCGAAGTATGCTCGCGATGTCTTATCTCGGGCGGAGTTGCTCGACTCAAAGCCTGTCTCCACTCCTCTAGCAGCAGGGGAGTCTTTAGTTAGTACAGGGACCCCTTTTGCCGACCACACTCTCTACCGCTCGCTCGTCGGCGCTCTACAGTATCTGACGATCACGCGTCCTGTTCTTTCATATGTTGTTAATCATGTCAATCAATTTTTGCACTCGCCGACCACCGACACTTCCTCGCGGTCAATAAGATCCTCAAATATGTTAAGGGCACTATCAACTATGGGCTCTCTTTTGGCCGGACAAGTGACTACTCGCTCGTTGGTTATTCCGATGCGGATTGAGCACGTTGCACGGAGACTCGTCGCTCCACCTATGGTTATTCGATTTTTCTAGGTGGAAATTTGATCTCTTAAAGCATGAAGAAACAACCCAATGTTGCTCGCTCGAGCTGTGAATCCGAGTATAGGGCACTCGCGAACACAACCCAGGAAATGATTTGGGTCACTCAACTTCTTCGGGAGCTTGGTCAACTTCCTTCCTCGGCACCAACACTGCTTTGCAACAACAAGAGTGCCTTATTTTGGAGTCAGGTAACCTACATTGAACTCCACAATATATTTTTTTATCATGACTCTTGATATCTCTCTTTCTCATAACATTTCAACTAGCTTGAGGATCAGAGGGTCGTTGTCGGAGCCCTCTTCGACCTGATTTTTTGTACATGTCTTTCAATCTAAAGATTATGATGTTCAAGGCCCGTCTCTCAAATGTGAGCTGAACTTGATCACATCACATACATTCAAAATATAAACATAAAAAATTGACACGGGTAGTATCATTTGCCATATCATAAATCTATTTATACACGCTTCCCCTATTTGTCTACATAAATTAAAATAAATCAGAATACTGCAAACACAAGTAACATATGTCTTCTTCAATGGCGATAACAAATTTCAATACATTGACTATACCCCAAGTCTCGTCAGCCTCTTTAGTTGGCCTTGGGTTTCCCTCAAATTAACTCAATATTAAAGAGAAAAACCTATTTAGATAAGTTTTGTTTATTAAATAGAAAAACCTATTTAAATATGTTTTGTTTATTAAATAGGCCACATCGATCTATTATTAGTGAGATAGCACTTCAATCTAACAACTATTATCGGACCCAAGTCCGACTTAATTTGGCCACCCACATTCCATAAGAGAGCAAAAATATAATGATAAAATATTATTACCTCATTTTAAATACATTAAGTTTGAATGGATATTAATTAGTTTATCTATAAAATAAATATATCTTAACTGTTAAAGAATATATATATTAACTGTTGAGGATATGCTTATGACATGCCATCCTCTTGATAAAATAATTTAAAAATAAACTCCACATATACTCTCTCAGTCTCAGATTAAATGTCCACTTTAAATGACGTCTCAAATTAAGTTTTACATTCTCATTTTTTCAACACTTCACTATCCTCTCTATGTTTTTATTTTCTATCTCTCTTTATCTTTTATTTTTCTAAATAGGAAAATAAATTTTTCTGGTCCCTTAAGTTGTTGAATTTTGATTTTTATCCTCTAATTTTTTCGACTTTGAAATTAATTCTTTATGTTTATAAATTTTAAGATTTTAGTCCTTACTATCTATAATCAAAGGTAAAAAACAGAGGCCTGATTTGTACAAATACAATTGGGAGCTCGATTTGTAGATATGCTATTTGAGACTTAACGTGCAGGTAAACAACTTTGTCAATAGTACAAGTTAGTTAGTTTCTAAATCTTGAAGTAGTAACCACTTCAATGATTGTATATATATACCCCTTTGTAACACTCTCAATTCAATGAAAATCAATTCCAAATACTCTCACATGTTATTAGCCTAACCGCTGAGAAAATACCTTTCCTCTTTCTTTTCCTTTCTTCAATCATGGTGGATCCTACTGCCACCACCACGGCGGCAACCTCCGTCTTCGATTCAACGCTCACTCTCCATGCTATGACCCATCTCGTTACGGTCAAACTCAAATCCTCAAATTATCTCATGTGGTATGCGCAAATCTACCCTCTGTTGGTTACTAAAAAAATCCTTTCGTTTGTTGATGGTTCTTTCCCGGCGCCTCCTCCCACCATCACCACCGATGGCAAATCGGATTCAAATTCCGCACACACTTCTTGGTTCGCCAAAGATCAGACCGTCCGAGTATTCTTGGTTTCCACCTTAACGGAGGAAACTATGGCGGTTATCGTCGGTTGTCGTTCCTCGGCAGAGATCTGGTCTACCCTGGCATCAGCCTTCAACCAAACATCAAAAGCACGAGAGCTACGTATCAAAGATGAATTTCAAACTATCAAGAAAGGACATCGCACTGTTACTGAATACAATGCATTATTCAAGAACCTGTGCGATCAACTATCATCCATGGGCTGCGTTCTTGATAATACACACAAGTCCCACTGGTTCTTACGTGGCCTAGGTCCCGATTTCCATGGTTTTTCCACCTCGCAAATCAATGTTACTCCTCTTCCTGGATTTTCTGATCTTCTCTCCATGGCCGAGTCTCATGACTTGTTCACCAGATCTCTGAATAGTACTTCTACATCGGCCCCTGTTGTTCCGTCGTTCTTCGCCCAAACTGCTCGCCCACCTCGACGCGGACGCGAACAATTTGGTCGTGGAAACTACTCCGCTGGTCGTTTTCAAAGTCATACCGGTAGTCGTGGTCGTGGTCGCTTCCCTCGACGTTGTCAGATATGTAAATTCGAAGGATATTTCGCTGATTCTTGTCCTCAACGGTACACGTCTTCCCCTTCTCACCAGTCTAATTGTGTTAAATCTCTCTCGGCATCTTCAACCATCACTCCTTCCAACATCTCCGTCTGGTACATTGATACCGGGGCCTCGGTGCATATGGTCTCCTCTCCAGATGCGCTTGACTCCTCGACTGTATATACACGTACATATCGTGTTGTGGTCGGCAATGGCCAGTCTTTGCCGATTACTCACATATGTTCCAAATTCCTCTCTTCTCATCTCTCTTTATCCAATGTTTTAGTCGTTCCTGCTATTACTAAAAACTTAATCTCTGTTAGTCAACTTGCTTCTGATCATCTTATATTTGTTAGCTTCACCAATTCTACCTTTGACATTCAGAATCAAGCAACAGGGACTCTGCTCGCTCAGGGGCGACGTGAAAATGGCCTTTACATTTTAAATCGCCCTTTAAACTCTTTGTTCTCTGCTCATCGTATTAATTTTATACCTAAAGCTTCTTATGGAATATGGCATGATCGTCTTGGACATACTCACTTCAATAATATCAAGATTCTTGCTAGTTTAAGCTACATTTCTATTTCTTCATTATTACCTTCTCCCATTTCATGCACTTCTTGTCAACTCGCTAAGAGCTCTCGCTTACCTTTCTCTATTAATAATAAGCGAGCACATTCCTTGTTAGATCTTGTGCACTGTGATCTTTGGGGTCCTTCCCCCATTACCTCTTGTGATGGTTATCGATATTATACTATATTTGTGGATGATTTCTCTAGATTTGTCTGGTTTTATCCTCTGAAGCAAAAATCCGATTTTTACTCGGTGTTTGTTCACTTTAAACAACTAGTAGAAAATCAATTAAAAACGACCATTAAAAGATTTCATTCTGATGGGGGCACTGAATTCACTAATAACAACCTTCAAAATATTTTTTCCCAAAACGGCATAATTCACACTATGTCCTGCCCTTATACTCCTACTCAAAATGGTTGAGCAGAACGAAAATACAGACATATCACTGAAACCGGTCTCTCTCTCTTATTTCACTCTTCGGTTCCCTCTCATTATCACCTCTTACCCTTTGGGGAAGAGGCCCATCGAGTGGACAATTTAAATGGGTGGAGTTGCTTCCAGCACGAATCGAACCCAGGTCGTTTGACTGGAGGCTCTGATACCCAGGTCATTTCCCTGGAGCCTTTGATAGTATGAAAGAATTATGTCTCATCTAAAAGTTCGAACTTATAGAGAGGTTGAGAATTAATTCTTGTATATTAATTCCTATTATTCCCCCTCACTCGTGGGCCGGATTATCACTTCTTACCCTTTTTGGGGAGGAGGCCCATCTAGTGAACAATTTAAATGGATGGAGTTGCTTCCCACAGGAATCGAACCCAAATTTTTTTTTTTAAAGAGAACTGTTTGATTGGGTATATAATTTTTTTTTAAATGTTGAAAACACTGTTTTGTCTGTGCACACAACCTCAAACTCTAATTAATAGATTCAAACCGGTCATTTGAAATAATCACAAGAATTAAATTATGATTTTTTTTAAGGATTGGTCTGCTATGGACTCAAATGCATGTTGTGCACTCTAGTCCAGTAACCCCTTAAATAATAGTGAGAATAGCAATATTGCAAACATTAGGCCGTGGCCCAATGGTACTTCTACAATTAAATTTACGTAGTGTTGTAGGTTTAATTTCCACTGCTCACATTTTTATGTATTTTTGTACCTTTTCAATTTTGTTTTTAATTTTAATAAAAGTTCAAGTACTAATTAACAAAGGTGTACGTTAAAAATAATAAAATTGCAAGTAGTAACTTATAAAATATGTAACATTAATAAAAAAATTTAGCACTTTTTAGTTATATTGACTTACACTTTTTAGTAATATTGTGTTGCATTTTTCAGTTATACTGACTTGCATTTTTTTATAAATATTGTGTTGCACTTTGACTTACACTTTTTGGTAAAATGGTGTTGCACTTTTCAATTATTAAACTGTATAATAATATTTTTATTTATAGTGACTTAAACTTTTTTGTAATATTGTGTTGCACTTTTCAGTTTAATAACTTACATTTTTCATTAAAAATTGTGATACTAACTTGCACTTTTTAATAATATTGTGTTGCACTTTTTAATAAAAAAATTTGTTGCACTTTTCAGTTATAGACTCTTACACTTTTCAGTTATATTGACTTACACTTTTCATTAATATTATGATGCTCTTTTCAGTAATACTAACTTGCACATTTCAGAAATATCGTATTTCACTTTTTAGTTATACTAACTTATACTTTTAGTAAATATTGTGTTGCACTTTTTTGTTATATCGACTTACATTTTTTAGTAATTTTGTGTTGCACTTTTTATTGAATAAAAATTTTCCTTAAAAATTTAATTTAAATGGTGAATGTGTATATTTTTAAGTAAAAAAAAAAGGTAAAAAAATAAAAATAAATTAAATAAAAAGAAACGGAAAAAAAGAAAGAAATAAAATGAAGAAAAAAAAAATGAAATAAAAAGAGCTATTTTATAGGTCATGTAGTTATTTTTATAATAAAAAAAAAAAATTGAACTAGGGTGTACAACATGGACTCAAGTGTATACTAGACTAAACCTTTTTTTAAACATGCATAAAAAGAAAAAAATTAATTAAATTTTCATAATTTTAAAATTTTGCTGATATCAATATTTGATATCATTATATCCATTAATATTTCTACAAATTTAAAGTTTCAATATTTCCATATATAAATTGCAATCTTTTTTTGTAAAAAAACACCTAGAACCATATGAACACAACTCGTTCAAGAGGCTGGGACCCCATTAAAAATCTTGCTACAACAAACCCTCCTTAGGGATAAATCTATAGTCAAGGAAAAGGGAACCCCTCTAATTTACAAATCTGTAAAATTCCGAAGTAGGTCCCTGCGTAAATATTCCTGTAAAATATTAGGCGGTTCGTTCCACCATTCATGTTTCGTTCTCGCTATGGACGCCAACTTGTCCGTTGCCGCATTGCCTTCTCTGAAAATGTGAGTAACCTCTATTCTCATTTCTAGTTTCTGTACCTGCTGCCATAATGCGATTGCTTTCCATGGTATCCGGTCTCCCGCACCATGAAATATTTGTACTACAAACATTGAGTCCGTCTCTAGCCAAATGTTGTTCCATCCACGGGCACTTGCCATTTTTATAGCATGTAGGGCTATGATGAACTCTGCCTCAAACGCATAGCCTACGCCGTGCTTCATCGCAAACCCTCCTACAAATTCTCTGTGTTCGTTTCTATATATTCCAGCACCCGAGATCAGTCCAGGAGCTCCCTCCGCTGATGCGTCCACGTTAATTTTGATTGTTCCCTCTGATGGCGCTTTCCATCGAACTGATATAGCATCAGGTGCTTTCCTTGGGTTGCAATTCATGTAGAATTCCTTGATGATCCGGAGGTCCTTCGCGGTGTTGTTCATGCAGCCCATGGACTTGCTGCTGATTTCTCTAATCAGCGCATCAGTTGATGTGAAAACGCCTTGTATAGAGATTTGTTTGTTGTCGAAGATAAATGTGTTTCTGGTCGTCCAAATCTGCCATACCAAAGTGACCCTTGCCAATCTCCATATCGATGTTATTTGTGGGCTGAAGGAGCGGTTGATCGCCTGTAGTACCCATGACAAAAAACCCTCATCGATTCTAAGAGGCGCTCGAAAAATTCCCATAATTCTTTCGGCTGTATATTTGAAGTAACTACATTCACTGAATAAATGGTCTATTCCCTCTTCTTTTGAGCGACACATTATGCATATATTTGGGCCTTCAATTCCCCATGTCTGCAATCGATCCCATGTAGGGAGCCTCCCGTGTATAGCCCTCCATATCACAGTCGACCTTCTAGGCGGGATGAAGTTTGCCCATATCCATCGTCCCCAATTGACCTCCGGATACTTGGGTCGGATTTGATCGTATGCTATAGCAGCCGTGAGCTGTCCACGCGTGGATTTTGGCCATATACGACTATCCTCCTGAGTGGCAATATTGAAATTCATAATGTCCGCGACGATATCCGAATATGTCGCCACAAAGTTCACCTCTAAATGCCAGGTTCCTTCTATGCAGTAGTCCAATATCTTGAAAGGGAAGTATGCGCTGCTGCTCATTGGCATACCAATTCTGTCGGCAATGATGTATCCTAGCCAATTTTCCAGCCAGAAATTAACATGTGAATTTTCCCCAGGTATCCATTGCGCGTGTTTCGTAATTAGTTCAATTTGAGGCTTCAATCCACGCCACACCGACGATGCTACTTTGGTTGGCCGAATATTCCCTGATGGCATGAATCTAGATCTGAGAAATTCCATGGGCCTCTCTTTTTCAGATAGAATCTGCCTCGCCAAGTTACGTATGTATGCATCATTGGCGCATATTATCGATCTAATGCCCAGCCCACCCTCAGCTTTGGGGGTGATTGCTTTATTCCATGAAATCGAGCAGGCTCCTTTTCGATCGATGTCTCCTGCCCAAGTAAAATTCCTCATTGCTTTCTCAATTCTATGCAAGAGGGAACGAGGCCATTTGTACACCATCATTGTATGTACCAAAGAAGAAGTGATTACATGATTGATCATGCATATTCGTCCAGCAAGGGAGAGGGTTGCTCTTTTCCAAGAAGCAAATTTACCAAGGATTTTATCTGTCGTCTCTCTAAAAAATGTGGCCCGTGGCGCCCCTTTAAAGATTTGTGCTCCCAAATATATAAAAGGGAGGGACCCGGATTTCATACCCAGTAAATCTCGAATATATCTTCTGTTGTTGTAGCTTACATGTTTCCCAAAATATGTACACGATTTATTTGGGTTAAATATTTGTCCAGATAATCCTCCATAGATATCTAGTGTGTCGCGGATCGCCCTGATACAAGGTCGGTTGGCTCTCCCAAAGATGAGGATGTCATCGGCGTATAGTAGTATTGAGGGGCAGTTTAGGCCACGTTGAATGAGAGTTGGTTGCAACTTTCCATTCATCGTTGACCTCTCAATTAAGGCAATTAACACCTCTCCTGCAAGGTAAAATAGCAGCGGCGAAAGCGGGTCTCCCTGACGAACTCCCCGAGTGCATTGAAAGTAGCCGTGGGGCTCTCCGTTAATGAGAAGAGAGAGTCTGGCCGAATGCAAAATGCAGGTAATTAGGTCGCATACCTTGCTGCTAAAGCCCATCCTTCTTATAACTTCCAGTAAAAAGTCCCAACGGACTGTATCAAATGCTTTCCTAATGTCGATTTTCAATGCCATGTTCCCGTGCACTTTGGTTCTGTCAAGGCAGTTAATACCCTCCGATGCTAACACAATAGCCTGATGTATGCTGCGCCCAGGTATAAAGCCAAATTGATATGGAGATAGGATTTTGCTAAGGATCGTACCCAGCCGAGAAGCCAAAATCTTAGAGAAGGCTTTGAATAAGAAATTTCCTAAAACAATAGGCCTGGAATCTTCTACTTTGTCTGCTCCTTTGTGTTTTGGAATGAGCGCGACAAAATTAGAGTTAAACCCATGTGGGAGAAAAGCGAACCGGAAGAAGTACTGAGCTGCTCGGATAACGTCTGCGGAGATAACGGTCCATGCTGATTGGAAGAATACACCCCCGAATCCATCAGGCCCAGGAGCACTGTCCGCTGAAAGATCAAATATGGCACATCGAATTTCCTCCGCAGAAGGAATCTTCTCCAGTGCTGCGTTCTGATCCAGGGTGATTCTCGGCTGTATAACATCGTGCAAATCGGCTGCATTATTTGCTGGATTATTAGCAGCAGTAAATAAATTGCAGTAGAACTCTGTAATGTGTTGTGCAATCTCCGCTTGATTTGTACACATGTTGCCATTGATATTTAGTGATTCTAGAGGGGCTCTGACTTTCCGCAATTGATTGAGTTTGTGGAAGAATTTAGTGTTGCGATCACCGTCTCTGAGCCATGTGATTCTGTTTTGTTGTGCAAAGAGAGTTTGTTATTGGCTCAAAATAGTATTTATTTCCTGTTTCGCAATGGTCTCCTTATGGACAGCTTCTGCGGTATATCCTTGCAAATAAGTGTCGCGCTGCACAGCAAGGAGCTGCTCATTGGCAATAGACAGGTGTGTGTGGACATTTCTGAAAACATCCCGGTTCCACTTTTTCAAGTCCTGCTTTAGTCTCTTGAGTTTGAGCTTGACTACAGTAATAGGGTCTAGGGTAGGGTCTGGGGCATTTAGGAAAGGTTCCCATGATCTGCGTATCTCTAATAAACAACTCTGATTCTGTAGCCACATTTTCTGAAAACGGAAATTAGACCCGCGCTGCCTTTCCCCTCGGACGCACTCAATCCGAATGGGATGGTGGTCTGAACATGCTCTAGGAAGAGATGACACTTTGACTAAAGACCATTGTTCCAAAAAAATCAGTGGACGCCAGCACTCTATCTAGCCTGGACGCACTCAGCGTCCCATCCTTGCGCTTCACTGCCCATGTGTAATTTGGACCTGATATTTCCAAATCCAGGAGATTAGCGTCCGCTATAAAATTTCTGAATTCCCGACATGCCGTTTGTGGTGGAGGAGCTGTGCCACAATGTTCATGTGAGCCCAAAACCGAATTGAAGTCACCGATTAAGCAAATCAGATTCAATTGCAAGTCAAGAATGTGCTGCCATAATAGTCGGCGTTTCGGGTGATCCGAAGCAGCGTGAACCAGTCCCATGTAGAAGTAATTGTTGTGTGCTACAGTTTTTATTATCACCACCTGTTCAGTGAATCCAACAATTGTCGAAACCCCTCTCAAATGTTGCTTACAGAAAACCCAAATGTTGGGTCGCATGTTGTGTCTCACGTTTTCCGCGAGCATAGTCAAGTTCAGAGAGTTCCAAAATGCCTCATTAATACTGTTAATATAGACCTTTAGCTCTATAATGGCATGTTGTGGGTTTGGCAATGACTACGTAAGAGGTTACGTGAATCGTTATTGCCAACCCCTTGGATATTCCAAAACAGAACAATCATTGATTGTCGTCAGAATAACCGTGCTCAGGCGGTTCTATCTCCTTGTCTGTGTCCTCATTATTTGGGCAATCCAAATCTCCCCAACGCCCCAGCGCCGCAGTTGACATTCTGTTGTACTTTGGAGAGTGTGTATCGCCCACCACAACAAATGGACGTGTGTTCGATGCAAACTCCGGAGCAGAGCGGAATGCCCTTTCCAATTCATCCATGTCATCTAAATAGTTATGTGTAGGTCCCTAGTTGAGTTAATAATATTGAGTAAGCTAGTGAAAATGTCTAGAGGGGGGTGAATAGACTTTTCAAAAATCTTTCAATATATCAGAATACGAATGCGGAATATCATAATTAAACAATGAGCCCAATCAAGTTTATACACAACTAAAATTCGCGAACTCTGTATGAACACTCTACTGGTCTTGTTCTTAAGTATTTAAATCAATTAAGCAGTTAATCAATCAAACACAAATAAAACAGTAAAGTAAATCAAACACGAGATTTATAGTGGTTCGACAACTTGTCTACATCCACTCTCACAACACCAGTCGTGAAATTCTTATTAACTCTTCCAATCGAGTAATGTGTTCTTGTAGCTTTAAGTCCCAAGAAATAAGACTTAGATCTTCTCGATTATATCTCCAGATATATCTTCGATCTAACTAGCTATTTAACAAGTAACTAGCAACTTGAAAACAAAAACAATAAAACTTCTCTTCGTTCAGTAGTAGTCTTCTTGAATCTTCACTTGTCTTGTTGACTTGTCTTTCTGAACGCTAACTCTGAGAGCTTTGTTTTCTTCTTGAATGCTTCGTTAATTCTCTTTAGTAATGCTTAGAATATCAGTACTTCAGTAGTCTTGAATCGATCAATACCTTGGGGTATTTATAGACTTCCAACTTCAAGAACTTTCTGTTGTGTAACTAACTTTTCTTGAAAACTAATTTCTAACTTATCCTTTTATCCTTCCACGCGGTTATGCAGTTAATTAGTTATTCCATAACTAACTCTTCAATCTTTATCTTCACACGCGTTTTTGTAACTAACTTCTTCCTTCTTGTCTTGTTGTTGCGCACCTGTCTTGTCTGGTTTCAACACTTAGACGAATTCTGAGTCTTCTCTTTACTCATCTTGTCTTGCGCAGGTCTTCTTCTATAGACTTCAAAATAGAACACTAAACTAGTCCTATCATTTAATCTTAACAAGACTATTACATTACATTAAGCTTTATAAATCAGCTTAGTCAACTTAAGATCTATATAATGAATATGAACGAATACAAACAAAACATGAGCTTCTATACATTTTGAATAGCTCAGTATAAATCCTAAACAAATATACAAAGTACTTATAAAACGTACTTGCCTTTCAAACAATTAAACTTATCTTTTGAAACTTAACTTGAAACTTTTACTTGGCTTGTGAACTCTACTGATCTGCTCAAGACGACTTCCATAACTAGACTAGATCAGTCAACACTTAGAAAATATTCAAGTCTACTTTTGGCTTATCAAAACTTCATCTTATCTTTTCATCATTTAGGACTTGTCTTAGGATTCACATCCTAACAATTACCCCCTTTTTGATGAAGCCAAAACTACTTGAATCTTTTCACAATAGTAGACTAGTTTAGTAGTTATCTTGTCATTAATCATCAAAAGTACTTATCTTTTCATTCATTCAAAATAAGATCAGTAGATTACACATACTTAATCAAAAATAAAAAAATATAATTAAAGAAAGTACAACTAATCAGTAATGTTACCTCCTTCTAGATTTGGAACACAAAATGCATCGAGGAGTCTTCTATGAATTTCAGCAATGTGATCTTCATTCTCGATCTTCTCCTTCTCTAGCAGCTCTTCTTCGAACTTCTTGATCTTGTTGAAGTCGATTCTCTTGCCAGAACTCAGCATAGGAGTAGTCCATTTAGGATAGATCGGAACAAGAATATTAAAATTCACAGCAGCAGCTATCCTCATAATCAAATTCCATAGCATCTGATCTTCCATTTCCATAAACTTGTCAAAGATTGCATATAACTCTTCATTGCTGTCTGCAGTTCCAAACTTGCGAATAATCCAGTGATCAAGCTCCCACTTCAACTTGACTTTGAACCATGCATCATGATGTTCATTGTCAATGAAGTTATCTATGAACGCATCTTCAACTTCATCTGGATTTGCCTTCAATTTCTGTAACCTACGAATATGCTTGCCAACCTTCTTCTTACTAGCATAATGAGAATCATCTATCTTTTGCTTTTTCACAATTGCAGTCTCATCTTCAGCTTTAAGATCTTCAACAATAAGCTTCCTCTTGACAACTCGTCTCGTATGAACCTCAGGAGAAGCAACACCTTTGCCTTTCAACTGTCTCTTCTTCTCTTCTGCCTTTGCTTGCTGAAGATCAGCTTTCTTGACTAGCTTTCCTCTCTTGGGCCTTCTTAACTCTTCTATTGCAGTAGCAGCAGCCTTCATTTCTGGTTCAGCACTAGACTTCTCTTGTCTAACATCAACTCTACTTGTCTCTTCCCCCTTTTTGGCTTCATCACTTGCCTTAAGAGTGAATAGACTAGTAAAGTGAGTCATATCTTCTTTCAAAGCTTCCTTCATAGCTTCTGTAGCAATCTCAATTTGCCTTTGATGCGTCTTGTCGTGACTCATCTTGTCAAGACGATCAGCAGTAAGCTCAAGCTTTCTTGAACTTGAGATTAGCTCATCTTTGAAATGAGTAGCAGTCTGTCTGAGCAATCTGTTATGTTCAGTTAGCTCTGATAGAACAGCTCTAGAACGCACCAACTGATCTTGTGCTTCTGTAGGTCCCCAAAGTTGAGTTTAATATCGAGTAAGCTAGTGAAAATGTCTAGAGGGGGGTGAATAGACTTTTCAAAATTCTTTCGATATATCAAAGTACAATGCGGAAATCAGAATATATCAATGAGCCCAATTCAAGTTTATACTCAACTTCTTATTCGAGAACTCTGTTTTATGAATACTCAACTAGTCTTGTTCAGATAGGTATGTAAACAGTTAAGCAATTAAACAATCAAACAAAACAGTAAAGTAAACAACACACAACGATTTTATAGTGGTTCGACAACTTGTCTACGTCCACTCTCACAAACCCAGTTGTGATGTTTCTACTAACTCTTCCAATCGAGTACAGTGTGTTCTTGTAATTTTAAGTCCCAAGAAACAAGACTTAGATCTTCTCGAATATACTACCTGTTGGGAATAAAATGATTTTGATCTAGATACCAAAACCCCTGATTGATGATGTTCAGATTAGTTGAGATAAGCTCAAGTCTAGTTCAGGCAAGTTGTCTCAGTACACTTGAGTATGTAAATTGCTTAAGTGAAAAATCTCAGGAATGTTGTGAGATTTTAGTGTTCAGGATAGTTGTCCAAAGCTGGAATGTTAGGCAGCTTGATAAGTCTATAGGCCAAAGTTGCTGAACCCTCAAGACAGACTAACCAGTGGACAACTTAGCTGAAGAGATCAAGAGCAGTAAAGCAATGCTCATAAATGCAAATGATCAAGACAGTTGAAGTACAAATGATCAAGAGCATTGAATGTCAAAGAGCTCACAGAAGACACATTCAATGAAGCATTTATTGCCAATCATGCCTGAACCAAGCATTGAAGACTTAAAGCATTAAAGTGTGAAGCATTGAATGAATGTTGGAACATTCTAAATTGCAGCAGGAATGTCCAGGGAGCTTGTCCCATCTGACCGTTGGTTGTGTGTAGAAGTTGCCACAAATCAACCTAGGACAATGTGCAAATTTGTAAACTGGCACAAGTCTTCTCAGCCGCATTTGTCAGAAGTCAACACATTCATTCAAGCAACCATTGAAGAGCCCTTTTACACAGTGGATAAAAGGATGCCAAGCTTCATAGCCGTTTCAATGGTGCTGCAAATAGACATATTTGAATTGCTATCCCTCCAACGGTTAGTTGTTCAAATTTGCCTATAAATACAGAAGTGATCAAAGGGATTCATAATCCAACTACAAGCTATCAAACTACTATCAAGCTTACAAAGGAAACCAAGCTGTTCTTCAGAATCCCAAGTTTCCTGAATCACTTCACTTAGCTAAGCCAATCTTTGTAAACATCCAAAGCTTAGCATTGAGATATCCTAAGCCTTTACACTGTTCTTATTGTAAAGGATATCTCTACTAGTTGGAACCAAACCTCAAACCTTATCTCATTTAGTGAAGAGAGTGTTTGTTGTAGAAGTGAGAAGTTAAGGACTGTTAGAGTGAAATACAGTCTTAACTCAGAGAGATTGAGCACTAGGACTCAGATTATCCTAGGGATCAAAGCACTAAGAGAGTGTTGTTGATCAGTGCACCTTAGCACTATAAAATAAGCTAATTCCATTGTGAAGGAATTATCCTGTTCAATCAGGGAAAGTGGATGTAGGAGCTTGAGTCTCTGAATCACTATAAACTTGTGTGCCATTTACTTATTGCATTCTTTATTGCACTTACATTCAAACATATTTTAAAGAAGCAAAAGTCAGTAAGTGTGAAAATCTGTTTTGGACAAAGTCCCTGATAACTGTATCTTTTCAGAAATTAACTTGGAGTATTTCTTTAAGTCAAAGGCCAACCACATTCCACACTTAGCAACTCTTTTAGATATTTACCCAACTGATCACTCAATAGTAATCAGTAGGACAAGTATCTTTCAAAGTTCTCACTCAGGCCAGTTGTGAGACAACCTGCCTGATAAGATCAGTTTTGTTAAAAAGAAAAGAATTTGCATACACAAGTGCATCCCCCCCCCCATACATTTGTGTCATACTCCACCAAGGACCAACAAGTGGTATCAGAGCAGGGGTTCATAGACCACTGCTTCTGAAAATCCAACTGATTTTCAAAATCACATTTTCTGTGGTCACTGAACTGATCCAAATTTCTGAAAAACTTATCTGTGTTCATCCTATATTATCTCTGTTGAAATGGCTAACAATGCAGTTCCAGGAGATGCTGTCAACACCATCAACAACATGGGTCCAAATCATGTCAATCATATTTCTCATCACAAACTGCCAATGTTCTCAATTGAGAACTATGATTTCTGGAAGATCAGGATGAGAGCACATCTTGCTTGCCAGCATGATGAGATGCTTAAAGTCATCACTAGAGGGCCATTTACATTCACTAAAGCAAATCCCAAGCTCACTAATGCTCAGAAAGCAGATCCAAGGGAGTTGCTGCCAAAGGATGAAGATGACTTTACATCCGAGGAAAGAAAAAGGCACAACCTGAACTACATTGCAATGAACACACTGTACCAGACCATTCCAGATGCAGTAATGGGAAGAGTGTACCACTGCACATCAGCTAAAGAGATTTGGGACACCTTAGCACTTATGTGTGAAGGTACCCAAAAGATCAAGGAGAATAAGCTTCAAGTGGCTATCCAAAAATATGAACAATTCTCTATGGAAGCCAATGAAACTATTGATCATCTTGATGGCAGATTCACTGACATCATGAATGAGATAAACTCTCTTGGCAAGTTCTATGTCAAAAGAGAGGTTGCTTTGAAAATTCTGAGAAGTCTCACATCCAAGTGGGACATATATTCTGTCATGATGCAAAATACCAGCAATCTTGACAACATGCCAATGCAGCAAGTATTCTCTGAACTCAAAGCATATGAGTTTGATCTCAACAGAAAGAAGGTACATGAAGAGCCATCCTCCTCTGTTGGGATATAAATTCACCATAAGCCCCACTTGATGTTAGAATAGTTTTGATGGCCAAAACACTTAGAGTTTATAAATGTAATAGGATCAGCTGACTTGTATAGAACAACTTAGACTAGTCTTGTGTGATCAACTGTATTAATATCAGCTGATCAGCACAGTCCTGGCTTACATGCCTATCCTCAAGATGAGAAGAGTAGAAGACATGAAGACTAGAAGATCCTTGAAGACCAGATAAGTTAAGGTGCTTGTATACCTACTTATCTGATGGAGTCCCAGATTGAAGATGGCCTAAAGCAGTACAGAGAATTACCGGATCAGAAGAGTGTTACTCTGCTGATATCAGAAGACAGAAGACCTAAGGCCAGAAGAGTAGTCAGAAGACTAGTAGTACAGATCAGAAGACTATGTGATCTTCCAGGACTCGGCTGATTCCTAAGTCATCTTGCAATTCAAACGAAGACCTACCTTATTTAGAAGATTGACATGATCCCAGGATTGAAGCAATCAAGCGGCTGGAATCAAGGAATCAAGCCATTATGGAAAGATTGCTCAAACGGCTAGTCAACTCCAACGGCTAGTAGCAACCAATCTCCATTATAAATACAAGAGGATGAGAAATCACAACAACAAGAAGTCACAAGAGAGAATTCAACAAGCCAAGCAAGCAATCAAAGCTAAAGCCATACTGTTCTAAGAATTCTCAAAAGAGCCAGAAACCATTAGATTATCTATAGCTCTTAAGTGATTTCTATCCAACCCCTAAGAACCTGAAACCTGTTCATATTGTATAATCATTGTTTTAGGCATAGTGGTTAAGCAAATTATAAGCTTGAACCATTAGTTGGATACACTTCAAAAACCCCAAACCCTCACCGAAAGGTTAAAGTTTTTGAACCCCTTAAAGTGCAAGTGCTTACAATCACCTGTGGAGACCGTAGCTGTTAGGACGGCTCAGATCTCAAAGTCCTAACCTTGGGACTATAAAGGTCAAGACCCTTGTAATTTGTGGTAAATTAAAGGGATTAAACATCACGTGTGGACGTGAGAGTGGACGTAGGAACGTATATCCGAACCACTATAAATCTGGTGTCATTTACCTTCTGCACTTTACATTTCTGCCTTTACATATATCTTATATAGTGCATACTGTATTTTCAACTGTCTTCAAAACAAGGCCATAACTTTCAAACCAGCATCAGCTGAGTACTTTCATAAAACAACAGGTTAACACTTAAAGAACGAGTCTAAACAAGGCCTACCATAATTCCGCATATAACCTCTTCAATCAGGTCACTATAGTCATCTGGACCAGCAGACCAGCAGTCCAGTTGACATAGCAATCAGAAGAGGTTCCCAACTCTATTGAAAAAGTTTTAAAGTCTATTCACCCCTCCCCTCTAGACTTTAATCCCATTCACTACTCGTTCAGGGACCAACAAGTGGTATCAGAGCAGTGGTTCTAACGGACTACTGTCTCTAGATTATCAGAAGACTTGAGGGAGTCTTTCTGTAGTCCTCTTGAACAGATCTATTCTTTTGAAAAACCTGTTTTTGAAAACTCATACAGCATGAGTGCTAATATGCGAAAGTTGCCTAAGTTTTCAGTTGAGGATTATGATTACTGGAAGATCAGGATGAGGAAGAATCTCACATCAGTCCACTACAAGATGTGGTCAGTAATCACTGAAGGCCCAATCACCATCATGGCAGTCAACACTGCAAATGGTGATCCATAAATTCCAGTAGAGAGCTTGCCCCCAAGCCTATGAAGGACCTCACTCCAGAAGAGATGAAGCAATCCAATCTTGACAGCATTGCCCAAGATTACATAATGCAAACTCTTCCAAATGAGTACATTGCAAAGGTAATCCACTGTGACTCAGCCAAAGAGATGTGGGATGCATTGGCCCTTCTCTGTGAAGGAACTGAGCTGATCAAGGAGAGCAAGTTGTCAACAGCAGTCAAGAAGTTTGAACACTTCAAGATGCAACCAGAAGAGTCTATTGATCAACTAGACAATAGATTTACCAAGATCATCAATGAGATAGAATCTCTGGGCAAGAAATACACAAATAGAGAGAAAAATCTAAAGATCTTAGACTCTCTAACCAAGAAATGGAGACTCAAGAAGACCATCATCAAAGATACTCAAGACATCAAGAAGTGGTCTGCTCAAATTTTATTTCAGAACCTAAAAGCCCATGAATATGATCTGGAAAGAGAAGAAAACTCAGGAAGTGATGAGCCAACTGCAACACCATCTACTTCAAAGACTGTAGCCTTCAAAGCAGCCAATACAAAAGCTGCAAGTACCTCATCTGGCAAGACCTCACTGAAAACAGAAGACTGTGAAGGATCAGACATGAGTCTGAAAGAGCAAATGGCTCTTATGATCAAGAGATTTGAAAGGATGAACACTCTCAACAGCAAATATAGAAAATTCTATAGAAACTACAAAGATAGAAGAGCAAGTTCACCATCCAGAAGTTCTAGAGAAAGAACACCAGAAAGACATCCTAGAAAGGATGTGGAGTCATCTGACAGCCGAGGATCTAGAAGAAGAGATGCCACACCTCCAAGGAAAGGCAACTCAAATCAGAAATCTGGATCATGCTTCAATTGTCGTAAACCAGGACACTATGTATATGAATGTCCTGAACTGAATCTAGATGACAAAGAAGGAAGAAGGCCAAGAAGAACTTCAGACAAGAAAGCTATGGTGACTGAAGAATCTGAATATCACAGTGATGAACTCCCTACATCACCAGACTGCCAAATCTTCTCAGATGATTCAGATGACCTAGCTATGATGGCCATAGGTGAAAATGAGGTAAACTCCTATACTGCTACTTTCCATTCACCTATTTTTTCACAATTAGATGAGATAAACTCATCTGAAGGCGAATCAGAAGACACCTATTATCAATCTTTAAGAAAGGTAAAAGGTGATCTGGATATTGCCACTAGAGCTTTTATAGAAGTGGAAGAGGAGAACAAGGATCTAAGGAAAGAAATTACTAAGTTGAAAAAGACTAAGTTTGATAACACCCCTGAGTTGGTCACAATGAATGAAAGATTGACCAGAGAAGTGGAACTTCTTAAGGAAGAAAATACCACAATAACTCAGTTGTATGAGGGGATGTTAGAAACTCAAGCTCTAGAAACTAAGGAATTTCGTTCACTACAATCCAAGTTTGATGATCTCTTCCAAGCACACAAGCTCTTAGAAAAGGAGAAGGAATGCCTAAATCAAAAGATATCAGAGTTCAATAAAGCTTCTACTACTATTGAAAGTATCTCTAAGTATTATAGATCAAATGGCAATAAGATGGGTTTTGGTTTTGAACTTAATCCATCTACATCCTCTCCAGCTGGGGGTAGTACACCTAACAAGTGCACTACTCAGACACAGGAAAAGGGTGAGTGTTCTAAACACAATGAACCTAATATGAACCAAAAGGCATCTGTACCAGCTAAGGCTAACTATTCCAACACCAAAAATGGTAAAAGAAAAGTTAACCCAAGCCTGTACAGAGGAACAACAAACAGCCTAGACCATCTCGTCTGAGACAGTCTCAGCTGTATGCTGCTCCAGCCAAGAAGAAGAAGTCTTCTTCAAACAAATCTGTTCTATTTGCACCCCCTATCTCTTATGATATTGTGAGAACAGAAGAGTATGGTCCATATAATCGTGTGCATCGTCCAGCTAATGCACCCAGGCCGAATGTAACTAGTCAAAAGATTATGTATGTACACTCCTTTAAAGGGAAACCATTTGACTACTACTTAGCTGACACAAAGAACAAATCAGATCAGTCCAAGGTGTTAACTGGTAAGATTTGGTTCTGTGATGCCCGAGGGAAACAACTCAAGTGCTCAAGGTTGTTCAAACGACCAATGTATATGTGGGTTCCCAAGGGTAGTACTAACACCCAAGGACCCAAAACAAAATGGGTACCTAAGACTTAACCTTTCTTGCAGGAAAGGAGGGACCTATACAGAAGAGGAGGTCTAGCAGGAGAAACATGGTACATAGATAGTGGATGCTCAACTCACATGACAGGAACCAAAGCCCTGCTGACCAACTACATAGAGAAGAAAGGTCCAAAAGTCTTCTTTGGTGATAACGCGCATGGTAACACAAAAGGATATGGCACCCTTAAAAATGGTGACATTGAGGTACATGATGTATCATATGTAGAAGGTCTTAAGTTTAATTTATTATCTGTTTCTCATTTTTGTGACACTGGTTACTCAGTCAAATTCTCTAAAGATGAGTGTCTCATAAGTGATAAGAGAACAAAACAAAACCTTCTAACAGGATCTAGAAAGGGAAGTATGTATCTTGCAAATTGGAACAGCTGTCCTAAGGATACATGTCTGCTTGTGAAGAGCCCTAAAGATGTCAGCTGGCTATGGCACAAACGCCTTAGTCATCTGAACTTTAAGACTATGAACAAGCTAGCAAGGGAATTCTTAGTTGATGGTCTGCCTAATGAACTCTACTGTAAAGATCAGGTATGTGATGCATGTCAACAAGGAAAGCAAACAAAGGTCTCCTTCAAGACCAAGAAGACAGCATCAACCAGCAGAGTTCTTGAATTGCTTCACATGGATCTCTTTGGACCAATCACTCCAACCACTCTAACAGGGAGGAAGTACACTCTTATTGTTGTAGATGACTATTCCAAGTTTACTTGGGTTATCTTCTTATACAAAAAGAGTGAAACACAGCAGAAGCTCCCTGAACTATTGAAGAGGATCCAAGTAGAGAAAGGAGAACCAATTGTGAAAATTAGAAGTGACAAAGGCACTGAATTTATCAACTCTTATATTATTGCCTATTGTACTTCTAATGGCATTCAACATGAGACAAGTGCAGCAAGAACACCACAGCAGAATGGTGTAGCTGAAAGAAGGGTCAGAACACTCAAAGAAGCTGCAAGAACCCTCCTTGCTGAATTCTCCACTCCTAAGAAGCTATGGGCAGAAGCCATCAACACAGCCTGTCACACTCAAAATAGGTCAGGTATTCACAAAATTCATGAGAAAACCCCATATGAACTCTGGAAAGGAAGAAAACCTCGAGTATCTTACTTTCATATATTTGGTTGTAAGTGTTTCATTCACAACAATGGGAAGAGTAAGTTGAATGCTTTTGATGCCAAAGCAGATGAGGGGATATTCTTAGGATACTCCTCTACTAGCAAAGCATTTAGAGTACTCAACAAACGAACCCTTCTTGTGGAAGAAACACCTCATGTTGTTTTTGATGAATCTTGTGAAAAGAGTGCAGTAGAAACAAACTCAACTGCAGATCAGATGAGACATCTAGTGATCAAGTCCAAACCAGATGAGTTCATTGAAGTCAATGAACCTTTCCCTGAAGAACCAGAGGAGGATAAGCCTCATAGACCTGTCACTAGATCTCAAACTCAAGCAGGACAAGCTGATCAGAATCAAGATGCAACAATCCCAAATGCCAGGGGGAATGATCTCTTTGACACACAAGATACAGATGATGATCGACCTAATCAAGTCAACCCTCCTGATGGCACTAGATCAGATGAGAATCCAAGCTCATCCAATGCAGATACTCCTGTGAGGCATACATGGAGAAACAATCATCCATCAAACCTCATCTTAGGAGGAGCAGACTCAGGTGTCAAGACCAGGAGACAACTGAATCAAAACTCACAATCATCTATGTTCTGCTGGTGTGCCTTCCTATCCAACATTGAACCAGCTGACATAGAAGAAGCAATGACAGATAGCAATTGGATCACTGCTATGCAAGAAGAACTAAACCAATTCGAAAGAAATGAAGTCTGGGAATTGGTAGATCGTCCTGAAAACCACAATATAGTAGGAACAAAGTGGGTATTCAAGAACAAAAAGGACGAAAATGATGTGATAACTAGAAATAAAGCAAGGCTAGTTGCAAAAGGATATTCACAATCTGAAGGGATTGACTATGATGAAACCTTTGCTCCAGTAGCCAGGCTAGAAGCTATTCGACTATTTCTAGCTTATGCATCATATATGGGCTTCAAAGTGTACCAAATGGATATCAAGAGTGCTTTTCTAAATGGTATTCTGGTAGAAGAAGTTTATGTAGAGCAGCCTCCAGGATTTGAAAAAGGTGATCAAGTATATCGACTGAAGAAGGCTCTCTATGGTCTAAAGCAAGCCCCTAGAGCTTGGTATGACACATTGTCACAATTCCTACTTGACAATGGATATACAAAAGGCAAAGTGGATAGAACTCTTTTCAGAATACAAGAAGGAGAAGACATTCTAATGGTGCAAATATATGTAGATGACATTATATTTGGATCACTCAATCAAGAGATGTGCAAAAAGTTCTCTGAACTCATGCAAGGAAAATTTGAAATGAGCATGATGGGTGAGATGAATTACTTCCTAGGACTTCAAGTCAAGCAGAGTCCAGAAGGGATCTTCATCAACCAGTCCAAGTATACCAAAAGCCTATTAGAAAGATTCAAAGCTCTACAAAGCAAGACTGCAAGGATTCCAATGATGACATCTTTTAAAATGGAACCAGATGAGTCTGGAAAGGCAGTTGATCAAGCTGAATATAGAGCACTGATTGGATCTCTACTATACCTTACAGCTAGCAGACCAGACATAACATTTGCTGTAGGAGTATGTGCTAGGTTTCAAGCAAACCCAAAGCAAAGTCATCTAGAAGCAGCAAGGAAAATTCTCAAGTACCTAAAAGGAACAGTCAACCTAGGACTATGGTACCCTGCTGATGACAATCTAGAATTGAGTGGCTATTCTGACTCAGACTATGGAGGATGTAGGATTGATAGGAAATCCACATCTGGAACATATCAATTTCTAGGCAACAAGCTGATATCATGGTTCTCTAAGAAGCAAACCTCAGTTGCAACCTCCACCACTGAAGCAAAATATATGGCAGCTGGTAGTTGTTGTAGTCAGCTGCTCTGGCTAGTTCAACAACTCAAGGATTACAATGTAGAGGCAAGAGAAGTCCCTATCTATTGTGATAGCAGCAGTGCCATTGCCATCACTCAAAATCCAGTCCTCCACACAAGGTGCAAGCATGTCGACATTCGACACCACTTCATAAGAGACCACCTTGAAAAGAAGGACATCAAGATGGAGAAA
This sequence comes from Galeopsis tetrahit, assembly GCA_963675135.1. NCBI lineage: Eukaryota > Viridiplantae > Streptophyta > Magnoliopsida > Lamiales > Lamiaceae > Galeopsis > Galeopsis tetrahit. The sequence continues at coordinate 31,978,030 of OY776130.1, read as the reverse complement.
ATTCACACAGATATCCAAAGAGCAGACATCTTGACTAAGCCCCTAGCTGAAGAAAGATTCAAGACCCTATGCTACAGCTTAGGACTCATGGATCCAAGCACATGAAGAGCAAAGATCAGCTGAAAACCTCAGCTGATACAATTGCAGAAGACTAGGAGGATCAGATGAGGTGAATAGACACCCTCATCTTTAGGTAAGTTCTTTCCCGATGAAGACAAATAAAGCTGAGGGAAAACTTAGAGTCATCTAATCAAGGGGGAATCAATGATACCTTAAGAATCCTTGATGGAATACTCTAAAATCTGCATTGCATATAATATATATATATATACAGCAGACTTGAACAAAGTTATTTGATTTCTTTACTCTAAGCAATGTATAATAATAAACTATTCTTCATAAAATACTTTATTCATATACATATATACAGTATACTATTGAGTTATACTTGGTTGGATTAATACACCATCCTCACCGACTCAACAGTATGCATGCAAAGTACGGATTTCAAGTAACTCTTGCTCAAAATTTATAATTTCTGCATTCCATAAGATAAAGTCTGAATATCTTTAAATGTGAACCATTGGATCAAGAATCTCATTGTTGATCTTAAGAAGTAACTTTTCAGAAATTCAGACCTATCAACTCTATGGTTTTGTCATCTTTCACTCCACTTCCTCATTTCTACCCCTATAAAAGGAGGAAGTTATGAGAACACCTAAGAACACAAATCACTAACTATTACTTTCTGTTTCAGGAATGGAGACAATCGAAAGAAGAGATGGAATGGAGATCATCCTTCAACCAAAGTCTTGGGTGAAGGAGATGAAGCTTTGTCCAAAAGATGAAGATGATGCAGATCAGCACACTTGGCTTACTCAACATGAGTATGCCTATGAAAACTAGAGGAAAGAGTGACGTCCTTATTGAAAACTAGAGGAAAGAGAGATGGAGAAGACAAAGTAGCAAGCAAGCAGAGCTTCTTCTCCAGGGGGAAGTTCTACATGGAGAGCTTGTTATCAAAAGCTACTGTGTCTAAACAGAACATGAAGACCAAGTCCATGGCCCTCTCTTCGACTCCATTGAAGCCTCTTCCAATCTTCCTTCTCCTTTAAGAGAAGCGAAGAAATTCAAAAAGGACACTTCAGATGCTACAACCCATCTGATGATGAGGAACATCAGATGGTAAGGGCAATCTGAACCAGTGGGATATCATCCAGGCTGATCAACATATTGATTTGATGGTCCTACATGGTTCAGAAATAGAGTTGGAAGATCCATCAAACCAGGTTGGATCACCACTCACAATAAAGCTGGAAGATCCATCATCCAGGTTGGATCATCACAGCAGCACTGAAGGATCCATCAAGCCAGGTTGGACCTTCAAAGCACAGAAGATTTACTCAGCAAATCTCAAACCTCCACTCAGCTGATCAGAAGACCAACTCAGCTGACCAGAAGACTTTCAAGGAAAATCAGCAGACCTCTTGAAGAAATCAGAAGACCTCACTCTGCTGATCAGATCACTTGATTTTAGAGTTTAATGACTATCTTTGATCATGTAATTCATTCTAGATTTATTCCTGAATGTAATTAAACAAATTGGCCTATATAAGGAATGTAATTCACTTATAAAAAACGGCCTTGATGATCAATTCTTGCCACAAAATTAGTCACAACGACTATTTTTGGTAATGATGTCATTAATACTCAATTACCAAATTGCCAGCAAATCAACTATTGCCACATGGCAAATTCAGCCGGCAAATTTAAAGAAAGGCCCGAAATCAAAGAAGGAAAATCTTGGGCTCTACTCCACAATTAAACCCAAATCTGACCGTTAGATCAAGAATTGTTGGAGTATATATACACACCCTTAAACCTCTTCCAAACCCTTTCGCTCACATTACTCAATTGCTCTCAATACTCTCTCGTTCTGCAAATTTCTTTCAAGCTCTCAAAACCTAACACTCAAACTCTACTATGGCAATCATTGAAATTTACGACGAGAAGACCAAGAGCACTGGCACCTTGGATGCTGCAAAGTGGTCCAAGGAAGGGAAGATGTTCACAGAGAATGCTCTGTTTTTCAAGGGCAAACACAAAGCAGAAAACAAGGAGATCCTTCTTCGCTGCATCAACCTCAACCTACGAGATTTTCTAGAAGCAGCACCCACCAATGTTTATGAACAAGATGTGCTGGCTTTCTATGCAAACGCTGTGATGAAGGGATCTTATGTCGAAAGTGTCATGGGTGGACACAAGGTCAAGGTAACAAGGGAAATTCTTCAGGAATTGTTTGGCTTGTCAAGGGGGAAGGTAAATATCTCCAACTACATCATGGGTAGAGAAAAAGAGTATATGGAGATGTTTACTGATGGAAGAATAAAGGCTATTGATGCCACTGGGCTCAAGAAATCCCAACTTGAACCTAAGTTTCAAACCCTGATGGATATAGCAGGCAAGATGCTGCTATGTAACACATTCAGTCATGATGCTGTTACTACTCTAAAGGTTAGAGTTATGGCTGCAATCTGGGATCAGATTGATGGAGACTGGCAAGGGTTGTTCTTGGATAGAATCTCCCTTGAAGCCAAGAAGGTAACTTTGGACCTACAATCAAGAGAATGGAAGGTAACTGCTACAGTCAGCTTTGTCAACAAGCTGAGTATCATCCTTCCAGATATTCTACCAAAGAAGTACAAGATGGGACCTCATAAGACCTTCCACATCTCCAAATATTACTTAAGGAAGGAAGCTCTTGCTGAGGCAGCAAGGTTGAAAGAAGAGAGGAGGAAGTTGTTAGCTGAAGCATCTTCCAAAGATGTTGTTGAAGAGGCAGAAGAGTCTGCTCATGACTCTGCTGCTGAAGAAGAAGAGGAGCCATCCAAAGTAGAGGCTCAAAAGAAGATTGCTGAGGATGATGATGACAATCAGACCCTAGCACAAAGAAGATATCTGATCAGATCAGGGCTCATCTCCCCATCTGATTCAGATGCCACTCCCACTGCCTTCCCTTTGAAAAAGGCAGGTACTTCTAATCCCTCTCTCACTTTCACACCTTCTAAACTATCAAAGGGTCAGAAGAGAAAGAAGAACACCTCTTCTTTCACAAAGAAAGCCAAGAAATCCAGGCTCCCTACTCCAATGAGCATAGCCCCCATTTCATCCTTTAACCCTTCTGATGAGTCCAACCCATTTGAACCTCTAAACACTGATACCCAAATCCCTGCTGATACTCACACAGCAGAGGAACAAACTCAGCCTCAACTAACCCTTGAACCACAATTGCCAACCCCTGCTGACATTCAAACAGCAGATGTCCAAGATCATCAAGCTCAACCATCTACTGATCTTCAAGAAACTGAACCAGAACAGCAGACACAAAACCCTGCTGATGATCAATCTCAACCTCCTACCCAACAAGAAGAAATCACTTCCCAAATCCCTGCTGATACTCACACAGCAGAGGAAAATACCCCAGCTACCCAATCCCCTATCCTCTCTGACCCATCTGCTCCAGAAGACATGGCACCAGCAGACCTGGATCAAGCTGGCCCTTCTCAACCTCAGTTCAGAATGGTACACTACCCTATGTGCACAAAAGAGAAGATAATGAGGATAAAGATAGCCAATCTGCTCAAATCTACTACACCTGGAGTTGATGAGGGTTCAATCCAGTTTGAACAAGTGCTTAGGATATGCACTTGGATTGAGCTCAGGAGAGATGATGTAGATGACCTTCTTGAGGTCATGGAAGGAATGGGAGGAAAGGAAAACTTCCTCGACTGGGAAATGGAGCAAAAGGAAGTTGCTCAAGTTCGATCTTTTGCTCAGCTGCTATCAGATGAGGCACTAACTGCAGTTTGCAACCGGATTCTAGGAATCCCCACTGCTGATATCTCTATCCCAGAAGACTCATCGGATCAGCAGACAGCTCAACAAGCAAAGATGAAGGAATCAGCTGCACCAGCCTTGGTGGAAGACTCAGCTGCACCTGCAGAAGACTCAGCTGCACCTGCAGAAGACTCAACTCCAGCAGAGCCTACTGTAGAAGAGAAAGAGGCTCTAGAGTTGAAGAAAAAAAAGTTGCTTGAAGCTCAAGAGCTTAAGCAAAAGAAGTTGAATGATGCGAAGGCAGTCAAAGCCAAATTTGAAAGAAGAATTGCCAAACTCAAAAAAGCAATCAAGGACAAAGCAAAAGAAGACAATGTCCTGGTGTTTGATAGCAATTATGTGGATTATTTAGCCCTTCAAGACGAGCTACCAAGATGGTATCCCCTGAAGAAGAAGTGGCAAATTCAACACCACATAGTAAGGAAATTTGGCCCTCTCCCAACTTATGAAGATGAATTCTTCCAGTTCAATCAGTTCATGAACATTGAAGATCCAGTGTTCTGGGAAGAAATTGTCAAGACAGCCAAAGGACTTGACAACTGCAGAATCCTAACTCCTGAAGAACCCAAATGGGATGCACCCCTTCTGGATTCAGGAAGAGTCAACATGATTGAAATCAAAAAGATTCTGTACAAGATCTATGAAGAGGAGAATGTTACAGATGTGCAGCACATGGAAGAAGTTTGAGCTCGTCTGTACCTTGCCTACCGCATTTGAAGATCAGAAGACCTGATGAAGACCACTTTAGAAGTATAAAGAAACTATTGCTTGTAATCTGTAAAAGCCTTACATATATTCAAGTTCTAGTTCTTTTTGCTTACAAGACAAATTCTCATTGTCTTCATCAGATGCTTCAGTCTTAGCATATTATAAACTCTTATCTTATTTCATTAAGAGCATTTATCAAGTATAGTTTTGGCTTCATCAAAAAGGGGGAAATTGTTGGGATATAAATTCACCCTAAGCCCCACTTGATGTTAGAATAGTTTTGATGGCCAAAACACTTAGAGTTTATAAAGGTAATAGGATCAGCTGACTTGTATAGAACAACTTAGACTAGTCTTGTGTGATCAACTGTATTAATATCAGCTGATCAGCACAGTCCTGGCTTACATGCCTATCCTCAAGATGAGAAGAGTAGAAGACATGAAGACTAGAAGATCCTTGAAGACCAGATAAGTTAAGGTGCTTGTATACCTACTTATCTGATGGAGTCCCAAATTGAAGATGGCCTAAAGCAGTACAAAGAATTACCAGATCAGAAGAGTGTTACTCTGCTGATATCAGAAGACAGAAGACCTAAGGCCAGAAGAGTAGTCAGAAGACTAGTAGTACAGATCAGAAGACTATGTGATCTTCCAGGACTCGGCTGATTCCTAAGTCATCTTGCAATTCAAACGAAGACCTACCTTATTTAGAAGATTGACATGATCCCAGGATTGAAGCAATCAAGCGGCTGGAATCAAGGAATCAAGCCATTATGGAAAGATTGCTCAAACGGCTAGTCAACTCCAACGGCTAGTTGCAACCAATCTCCATTATAAATACAAGAGGATGAGAAATCACAACAACAAGAAGTCACAAGAGAGAATTCAACAAGCCAAGCAAGCAATCAAAGCTAAAGCCATATTGTTCTAAGAATTCTCAAAAGAGCCAGAAACCATTAGATTATCTATAGCTCTTAAGTGATTTCTATCCAACCCCTAAGAACCTGAAACCTGTTCATATTGTATAATCATTGTTTTAGGCATAGTGGTTAAGCAAATTATAAGCTTGGACCATTAGTTGGATACACTTCAAAAACCCCAAACCCTCACCGAAAGGTTAAATTTTTTGAACCCCTTAAAGTGCAAGTGCTTACAATCACTTGTGGAGACCGTAGCTGTTAGGACGGCTCAGATCTCAAAGTCCTAACCTTGGGACTATAAAGGTCAAGACCCTTGTAATTTGTGGTAAATTAAAGGGATTAAACATCACGTGTGGACGTGAGAGTGGACGTAGGAACGTATATCCGAACCACTATAAATCTGGTGTCATTTACCTTCTGCACTTTAAATTTCTGCCTTTACATATATCTTATATAGTGCATACTGTATTTTCAACTGTCTTCAAAACAAGGCCATAACTTTCAAACCAGCATCAGCTGAGTACTTTCATAAAACAACAGGTTAACACTTAAAGAACGAGTCTAAACAAGGCCTACCATAATTTCGCATATAACCTCTTCAATCAGATCACTATAGTCATCTGGACCAGCAGACCAGCAGTCCAGTTGACATAGCAATCAGAAGAGGTTCCCAACTCTATTGAAAAAGTTTTAAAGTCTATTCACCCCTACCCTCTAGACTTTAATCCCATTCACTACTCGTTCAGGGACCAACATCCTCAAACAAAGGTGTTGCCTTCAAAGCTGCTGAAACAGAAAAGAAGAATACACAAAGATCCTCTCAATCTGTTTCAAAATCAGAAATAAAGGAGGAGCTGGCACTCATGGCTAGGAGATTTGAGAAGCTCAACTCCAGATTTGGTAGATACAAGAAGTTCTACCAAGATAACAGAACCAGAAGGAGATTCAGTTTTTCCTGACAACAAATCAGAGGACAAAGTCTCTGATGAAAAGAAAGAAAACAGATATGCTGATAAAAAGAAATTCAGCAAAGGTGAACCATCATCATCAAGGAGGAAGGAGTCCTCAAGCAAGAAGAGTGATGATGAAGATGTGTGTTACAACTGCCAGAAAAAGGGTCACTTTCAGTATGATTGTCCTGACCTTAGTGCCAAAGAAAGAAAGGAAAGGCAGAACAAAAGAGACAAGAGGATGAATAACAGGAAGGCCATGATAGCTGGAGATTCAGCAAGTGAAGAGAGTATCTACTCTTCTGATGATGGACTGTTCTCCAACAGTGACAGTGATGATGACTGTCAAATGGCATTTGAAAATGATGAGGTATGTTCATCTTCTAGTTCTTCTAGTTCTTCAAATGACACACATGAGTCCAGTGAAATCCCCTTAAAACTCAACTTTGTAAAGTTATTTGAGGATTTCACCAGGCTAAGAGAAGTATGCAATATAGCACTTAGAGAAAATGAGCTACTGAATTCGAAAGCTCAAACTCCCAATCTTCCTGAACCAGAGTTTGACATTAAATCAACTGAGTTGTATCAACAGATTGTGAGAGAACTTGAGGAAATGTCTCTCAAAGTCTCTGAACAACAAAAGTTGATTGATGATCAAGAACTGGCCTTGAGGAAAAAGGATTTTGATCTTAGAATTCTTCAAGCAAAATTTGACAATCTCTCAAGTGAATTTGATACTCTAAAATTGAGTGAAGGGAGCTTAAAAATGAAAATGTCTGCCTTGAACAAATCTGCTAAGGCAATAGAGGAGATTCAAGGATTCCAAAGACCATTTGCTCAAAAGGGTGGATTAGGCTATAATCCATTTGAACCCTCACCTGGTCTTAGTATTGCTTCATCAAGCAATTCTAAGATGACTTTTGTAAGATCAGTGGCACAACAAAATGAAATGGAAGTAAATCAACCACTGGTTAAGGATAAGGGAAAAGGAATTTTTATACCAACTCAAGTAAACAATGTACCTAAACCCATACCTGTGGAAAGGGTTAAAGGCATTGCTTATACGAGGAATGAGGTTCAGAAAGGTAGAACCAATGGAAGGCCAACCTATCTGAATCCTCATCAGAGAAGTTGTCCAAAATCTATTCAGAAAAGGCCAACTCAAATGAGGCAACCTCAACTGAATGGACTAAGGCCAATCCCCTCTGACAGGTATAAAACATTCAGGAAGCCTGGACCTTACTTGCCAAATGGAAAAGGCCATCCAAAACCCTATCCTCAAAAGTCTTACCAAGCTGCACCTAAGTCTAGTATCTTCAGGAGAAATGTCCCAAAGAAATTCACAAAAACTCCTGAACCTTACAAGGATAACACTTATACACAGAAGACACCCAAGGCATTTAAGGGTCAAACTGTGTATGTAGATGTAAATGGAAACCAAGTCAGTCACTTTGAGTCAATTAGAGTTATCAGGCAGATTTGGGTTCCAAAAGGTACAGCTAACCCTCTAGGACCCAACACTCAAAGGGTACCTAAATTTTGACTTTGCAGGGCTGCAAGGACCACAAGAAGAAGAGAAGCATCAACAAGAAAACAGCATGGTACTTGGACAGTGGATGTTCAAGACACATGACTGGGAATAAAGAGCTTCTCTCAGATTTCATAGAAAAAGATGGTCCTTCAGTAACCTTTGGAGACAGCTCTCAAGGGATCACAAGAGGTTATGGTACATTAAACATTGGTAGTATTAAAATTACTGATGTCTAATATGTCCTAGGCCTAAAATATAACTTGCTGTCTATAAGTCAAATTTTTGATAAAGGATATTGTGTTGAATTTGCACCAAATGAATGTACTATCAAAAACAAATCAACACAACAAGTGCTACTAACAGGGGTGAGAAAGGGAAATGTTTATTTTGCAGATTGGAGCAAAACCCCTGAAGCAGTTTGTCTTGTTGCCAAAAGCACAAGTGAGCAAAGCTGGCTGTGGCACAAGAGGCTAAACCACCTGAACTTCAAAACCATCAACAAGATTGCAAGAAACTCTCTAGTTAAAGGGCTGCCAAATCAAGTGTTCACAAAAGAACATATATGCCAGCCATGTCAGGAAGGAAAGCAGATCAAAGCTTCATTTAAAGGAAAGCCTGTCATCTCAACTGAGAGAGTTCTTCAACTACTGCTTATGGATTTATTTGGGCCAATAATCCCAGTAAGTATAAATGGAAGAAAATATGCTTTAGTTGTTGTTGATGATTTTTCCAGGTACACTTGGGTAGTATTCTTGCTGAACAAAAAGGAGACCCAAGTCAAGCTACCTGAATTGATGATGAGATTGAGCAATGAAAAGGGCCTAAGTATTGTCAAGATCAGATCAGACAAAGGCACTGAGTTCATAAACTCATACATCAATGAGTACTGCAGCAAGAATGGCATCACTCATGAAACTTCAGCAGCAAGAACACCTCAACAAAATGGGGTTGCTGAAAGAAGGAACAGGACCTTGAAAGAGGCAGCAAGAACATTGATTGCTGAATCCAAACTGCCTAAAAGGTTCTGGGCTGAAGCCATTAGCACTGCATGTCACACTCAAAACAGGTCCTTAATCACCAAAGGACAAGGTAAAACTCCATATCAAATATGGAAAGGTAGATTGCCCACTGTTGCTTATTTTCACATATTTGGTTGTAAGTGTTTCATTCATAATAATGGGAAAGAGCAATTGAAAGCTTTTGACAGCAAAGCTGATGAAGGAATATTTGTTGGATATTCACAAATCTGCAAGGCTTACAGAGTTTACAATTGCAAAACCCTTATTGTGGAAGAAACACCTCATGTTGTGTTTGATGAATCTATTGATGAGTTCAGGGATAGAAACCTGAATATTAATGAGATAACACAAAGAACAACCAGACTAAGGCTTCAAAGCAAGGAAACAGAGTTTGTAGATGTTGTCCAGCCTGAACTTAATGATAATCAAAAACTGGACAACCTACCTGATAGCAATCAACCTGAAGTCAACCAACCTGAAGGTGAAATTGAACTGACTGACCCCATCCCAGTTCAAAACCAGGTAACAACTACCAATGAAGAAGCAGGCAATGCTGAGGTAGTAAATGGATCCAATATTCAAGGGGGAACCAATAAAAATGTCAACTCATCTGACAATGAGGACAATACCCCTGAATATGATCCTGAACTTGATCCTTCAATTAACTTTCCTGAATTTAATGAATCTAGTGATCCAACTTCAGATGAGGACAATCCTCCTGAAGGGATCAGGTCTAGAAGGACTTGGTTGCAGGACCACCCATCTAGCCTGATACTTGGTAATCCAAGTGAAGGGATCAAAACTAGAAGGTTTCATGGAGAGAGTGCTTTGTTTTGTTGTTTCCTTTCAGAACAGGAACCAAAAGACATTGAGGAAGCACTGCAAGATACCAACTGGATCATAGCCATGCAAGAAGAGCTGAATCAGTTTACCAGAAATGAAGTATGGGAGCTGGTAGATAGGCCAACTCATCAAGATGTCATTGGAACCAAATGGGTGTTCAAAAATAAGAAAAATGAAAATGACATCATTGTGAGGAACAAAGCAAGACTGGTGGCCAAGGGATATTGTTAATCTGAAGGGATTGATTATGATGAGACCTTTGCTCCAGTGGCAAGACTTGAGGCAATCAGACTCTTCTTAGCATATGCAGCTCACATGAGGTTCAAGGTATATCAAATGGATGCGAAGAGTGCATTTCTCAATGGGGTGCTCAAAGAAGAAGTATATGTGGAACAGCCCCCAGGCTTTGAAGATGGAAACAAGGTGTACAGATTGAAGAAAGCTCCCTATGGCTTAAAGCAAGCTCCAAGAGCTTGGTATGACACCTTATCACAGTTTCTTTTAGATCATGGTTTTGTCAAAGGCACTGTTGACAGAACCTTGTTCAGAATCTGTGAAGGAGATGATATCTTGTTAGTCCAAATCTATGTGGATGACATTATATTTGGATCTCCAAATGAGAAGCTGTGTGAGAAGTTCTCTAAACTCATGCAGAGCAAATTTGAGATGTCCATGATGGGATTGATGAATTTCTTCTTAGGACTTCAAGTCACTCAATCAAAGAAGGGAATATTCATCAATCAGGCCAAGTACACAAGGGACATGATCAAGAAATTTGGATGTGCTACAAGCAAGCCAGTCAGAATTCATATGAATACTAACTGGAAAATGGATCCTGATGAAAGTGGAGAGTCAACAAACTCCACTAACTATAGAGGAATCATAGGATCCTTGCTATATCTCACTGCAAGCAGGCCTGATATCACATTTGCAGTTGGAGTGTGTGCAAGATTCCAAGCCAATCCAAAGAAGAGTCATCTTGATGCTGCCAAGAGAATCCTGAGATATCTCAAGGGATTTGAGAATCTGGTATTGTGGTATCCAGCTGATGACAACATTGAGCTCACTGGATATTCAGATTCAGACTATGGAGGATGCAGAATTGACAGAAAATCCACCTCTGGAACATGTCAATTCTTGGGCAGCAAGCTTATCTCATGGTTCTCCAAGAAGCAAAACACAGTTGCAACTTCAACAACTGAAGCAGAATATGTAGCAGCTGGAAGTTGCTGTGCTCAGATACTTTGGCTCAGGCAGCAACTTAGAGACTACAAAGTCATCACAAATGAAGTGCCAATATTCTGTGACAACAATAGTGCAATTGCCATCTCACAGAATCCAGTGCTCCACACCAGATGCAAGCATGTGGATATCAAGCATCACTTCATAAGGGAACATGTGGAGAAGAAAGATATCAAACTTGTCAAAATCCACACTGATAAGCAAAAAGCTGATATCTTGACCAAGCCTCTAGCTGAAGCAAGGTTCTTGGAATTGTCAGCTGAATTGGGCTTACTTGATCCAGGCAAGATGGAGAAATGAGGAAAGAAAGCTCATATGAAGGGGGAAGTTCATTAAGATGAACTTCAGCAAAGTTGACCAACCTCACTGATGTAGTCAGCCAAAGAGGGAAACTCAGCAAAGTTGTCCCTATGCTGTTCAGCAATGTTGGTCAGGAGCTTTGTCTAAGTGGGACCCAGTCAGCAACCTTGGGACCCACTCAGGCAAGTTCATCAGGCAGTTTGACCTTCACAGAAATCAAAGCACATCTCAGGATGTTTGTCCGAGTTAATTGGATAATCATTGCTATTTTTAGCATTGATTAGACATTTAAAAGATTTCTTGGTCTAAGAGTAGGCCATTTTAGGATGGAGTGTGCTATAAAGATTTTCACCACCAAAAAGGCAAATCAGCATTTAATGCAAAATCTTAATTGAGATTTCATGAATTCTTGAGCCATCATCAAGACCATTGATTTGCATTAAACTTCCATCAAATCGCCTAAAGCCCACTACCCTACTTTATTCAATTGGTTTTTACTTTTACCCACTGCCACTTTCTATTAACCAGCGGTTAATAAACTCCCCACATATATAAACTCCTCAGTTTTACCTTCATCCTCATGCACTCATATTGTTTCAAACTCTTAAGATTTTCAAAACCTCTCAAACCTGCAACTACTCTCCAAAAACCTACCAAATTCTCATATTATCCATGGCACCCAAAATCAAAAGAGAATAACTTGTAGATTTCAATGACTCCTCCTTGGACATTGATTTCTCCTATCTCAGTAATCCAAACTCTCTTTGGTTTGAAAAATTAGTGGTTTTTGACAGCCCAGATACAGAAGTACATCCTGTACTTCATTGGCTTAGGGAAGCAGGCCTGGAAAAGTTTCTTGGCACCAAGCCTGATTCATGCCTGAATCCTTTCATGGCAGAGTTCTTTGCCCATCTCAGATGGAAGGGCAAGAAGGGTGATGTGTGCACTAAGCTCACATATGCTGAGGAAGATGAAGAAGAAGAAAGCCAACACACCATCATCTTCACTGCAGAGGATTTGGATGCTAGCTTTGGGCTACCATCAGAAGGCCAGAACCCAGAAATGTACAAGGAAGGAGATGATCAAGAGTTCTACTATCCATGGATGATAGAACCAAAGAAACTTGTAAGTGCTCAGAACAAGAACACATTAAAGCCTGTTTATAGGCATCTGTTTGATTGTGTTGTGAAAAGCTTGTTGAGCCATTCTGGAAGTGTTGAACAAGTAAGTATGCCAAAACTGAAAGTCATGGCTGCTGTGATTGACTCTGCTGAGAAGAGAGTCAAGTTTGACTGGAAAAGCTTTATCTTGGACAAGATGATGAATGAGAAGTTCAAGTTTAAGGAGGTGAAACACCACAAGGTGGTAGTAGATGGAAGACTTCAGTTCTGCACAAGAGTCAGCCTGCTCTTGGAAAGATTTGCCCATTACACCCATCTACAAGCCAAAGCCAAAGCCAAAGGTGATGTTCAGAAAGCTGTCTTCCAAGACAGAGAAGAGAAAGCAAGAGGCTGCCTCCAAGAAAGCCGTTGCAGTTGTTCCAGCAACAAGAGCCTCTCCAAGAAAGAGGAAAGCCCAACCACCAAAAGCTCAGCCAAAAATGAAGAGAATGAAGAAGATTCTGAGTGAATCTTCACCAGAAAGCCAGTCAAGAAGTGGAGGAGCCACTTCAGAGGAGATTGAGAAAGCTGCTGATGAAGGAGTCAAGCCCCCTGAAGAGGGTGAAGAATTCAGAGAGGTTGTCCCCTTACAGCCTGAAAGTGTAACAGAATTCAGGGATCTTGACCAGCCAACAAGATCAGAAAGGAGGAGAAGAATTATTAAGACTTTTGAGAAGCAGAAGTTGATGGAGGAGGAGAAGAAGAAGAAAGAGTTCTTCAAGGAGATTAGGCAAGCCAGTAAGTCTAACTCCAAAACCAACAGTCCTGAAGCCAACTCTCCTGATATTCAGTCCAGAGGAATATCTCCATCAAGGCATGAAGAAGAGGAGTGCAAGACTCCTGAAGATGCCCCAATTATTGCAAAGAAGGTTTATTCCCCAGAAGGTGCACCTGATAGAGCAGATATTGATGTGCTGGCAGATTTGGTCAATCTTGAGGATAGACCTTTCTCCCCACTTGATCCAAGACTTCTTTCATATACCAAACTTCTTGAAACTGTTCTTCAAGAAGGTGATCAAGTTGTTCTCCCACCCATTCCAGCCATTCCAATTACCTCTTCAGGCACATTGCTCTCAAAAGCACTTGAATCCCAACTTGTTTTAAGCTCTTCTGAACCCAACCCTTCTGAACCCAACCTACCTGAAATCCAGCCAAGCCTACCTGAATTCCAATCCAACCCTCCTGAATCCCAAGCCAACTCTTCTGGAGATGAAAGTGGTGAAGAGTACACCTATGAGGGGATGTTGAGGCAAATTGCCAAGGCTAATGTGGATGAGCTGTATCCTGGGTTGAAGGATTATCCTAGGCTGCAACAACAGTTCTATGATCTCAGAGCTCTTGTTGAGATCAAGGATAGAACTATGGTGGAAATTGCTCAGGCTATACAGGATAAAGGAGCAAGCTGGTGGCAGGTTGAAGAGAACAGGCTCTTGCATTTTGCAAATGTGAAGAAATCCAGTGTGTTGACCACTGAGGCCTTGTTTTGCACCATTGTTCATGAGAAGGTGCTTGCTGAGAGAGAAAGAATTGCACAGGGACTCAGGCATCCTGATAGCCCATCTGATGATGACAATGATGATGATGATGATAACACCAATCCCAACCCTCCTGGCCTCAACTCTGCTCAGGTACATTACTTGACCTATCATTCTGAAAAGGACTCTGATCATTCAGAGGAGTTGACCAAAGATGGTGACTCAGTCCAAGATGCATTGGCCAAGGATGGTTCTTCTGAACTTGAGGCACAGCTTGACAATGTTGAGACTTCCATGGGAGAAGCTAGTTTGGCTAAAGCCTCATCAATGTCAGGACAGTTGGACATTGACCAGCCTTTAGTCATTCAGGATGACTCAGTGGCCTTGGGATGCCCAAGCACTGTGATCTCCCAACAACTGCCCTCTGTGGATCCTGTTGAGGATATGGAGGTGTCATGTTTAGGAATGGAAGGAGTTGAAAAGGCTGATAGTGGTGTAAATTCAGAGGGTGATGATGGTGAGGATTGTGTAATTACAGGTTCCCTGAGTGCACCACAAATAGAGGGAGATGAGGTAGAAATATTGGGTGCAGCCCAATATGAGAGTCAGGCAATTCTTCAAGTCAAATCTGAACTTGATGAATCCCTTGGTGAAAGGAGGCCTGATTCTCAAATGTATGTGAGTTCATCTGATTTGAATGAAGAAGAAAAGAATTTAGTTGAAAAAGAGAGAGAAGGTGCTGATGTATCAGGCCTTATGGGAGAAAGAAAAAATGAGGGTGTTGAGGGAGTTTTTACTAACACTCTTAGTTTTGCAGATTCTGTTGCTGTCACTATTGAGCAAATTTTTGCAGATGCCTCCCTTACAGATATACCTGTTGATGCTGACATTGACCTTGAAGCAGTATCAGCCAATGTATCCACATTGAATAAGATATACTTTGAGCAAGCCCAGAAACAATTGATACTCTGGATGGCCAAGGAAAGACTCTAGCCTCTGTGGAGATGAGGCTAACTGGCTCAGAGGAGGTGATCCTGCCCACATTGGATGCAAGAATTTGTGGAGTTATGTGAAAGCATTGAGAAAAACAATCAAAGATGCTTTAAGGCAGAGGACAGCAGCCCAGAGGAAGAAGGCAGAAGAATTGAAAGCTGCAATGGTGAAGGAGGCTGCTGAGAAGTTCACTGTTGAACTTATGGCCAAGGTGTCTGATCAAGTTTTGGCCAACCTCACTGAACAACTTCAGGCCAAACTTGATCAATCACTGAAAGCCACATTGGATGCAATTGTTACTCAAAAGATGAAGCCAGTTCACACATTTTTTAGCATGGCAGATGATAAAATGCAAAACATTCATGATGAGAATGTTTATCTACTGCAGGAGTTGAAGTCCCTCACTCAGGCCCACTCACATCTCTCAGTTTCTATGAGTGAATTAAAGCCCCAGTGTTTTGATAATGCCAAAAAGGGGGAAAGAGAGAGAGCAAGGGCAAAGGGAACCTTGGTGATTGGTGAACCTAAGGGAAAGGAGAAGGTCCCTGAGATTGAGGAGGAGGCAGTAGAAGACATTGGGAAAGGCAAAGGCCCAATGGATATTGAAAGCTTAACTGAGGAAAAGCAGATTCAAATGGCTGTTAAAGAGTCCATGATGTCTGCAATGGAGAGTCAGGCAAGGAAGCAACAAAGGCCTGGTGGTGAGTCAGCTGGACTTGACCCCAAAGAGAAGGTTGCTGAAGTAAGGGGGAAGGTGACAAGGTCATCTAAAAGAAAGAGGAAGGAATTGCAAGCCTTCAGTGAATTCCCAACCAGCCTGACTTTGCCTTCAGAATTTCAGACTGAAGAATCTACTCCAGTAAGGCAATCAAAGAGATTGAAGAAAGCAGCCAAGCTGCCTGTCATTGATGAAGATGTTGAAGAGGAGGTACAGGACAGAGAGCCTGAAGTTGGTGTGCCCAAGCTTGCTGATGATCCTTCTAAATTGTTTGAAGAAGGATTTGGCAAAGATCTAGAGACACAAGAGAAGCTAGCTCTTCAAAGGGCTAAAGAGAGAATGGATCAGCTGGTTGAGGCCAACAAGGCAAGGGATGAAAGAAGGGCAAATTTCAAAGCTCCAAGAAGGAGGGCTTCATACAGAAGGCTCAAACCTCAAATGCTGCAAAGATGGGACACTCAGTACCCTCACCATGATAAGTGGGTTCCAATCTCACTGAATGATGCATGGGAGGAGGCCAAGAGAAGCTTTGTATATGACTTTTATGTCATTGGAAAGTGGCTTGAAGAAAGTGTAGATGAAGTCTTTGTCCAGTTCATGTTTGAGAACCATAGGGACCTCTACCAAAAGCTGTTTGCAGCAGCTGAGATGGCAAGGGTTGAATTCAAGGCCCCTGGTCCAATTCTGTACATGCCTCCTAAGTTCAATGGGAACTTAATTGATGAGGGAAAGATTCTGGAGGAGTTCATCAACATCATGAAGATGGAGAAGATGAAGATTGGCCCTAGAGGCTCCAACAAGGATGTTTGGGAGCTGAAGAAAAGGGTCTGGGCTCAATATGGCATTGCTCCTCAGGATGATGGAACTCTCTGAATGGATAAGTTCATCTCTTCCCTATCTGGTTTTTATGATTACTTATGATGTTGTTATTCTGTTATTATTGTATCAGTCTTGTTGTCCTTATTGATTTTCTGATCTGTAATGCTTGATGATATATAAAAGGACCACTGATTTTCTATCAAGAGATAACAACTCATTATCTCAACTAACCTGACATTACATATATACTTGATTTATTGTGCTAACAGTTTCTTTCAGGAAAGTTGACCAGTTCACTCATCCTGAAGATAAAGTATAGTATTAGTCAAGTTCCCTTTGTAATAGGTTTTGGCATCATCAAAAAGGGGGAAATTGTTGGGAATAAAATGATTTTGATCTAGATACCAAAACCCCTGATTGATGATGTTCAGATTAGTTGAGATAAGCTCAAGTCTAGTTCAGGCAAGTTGTCTCAGTACACTTGAGTATGTAAATTGCTTAAGTGAAAAATCTCAGGAATGTTGTGAGATTTTAGTGTTCAGGATAGTTGTCCAAAGCTGGAATGTTAGGCAGCTTGATAAGTCTATAGGCCAAAGTTGCTGAACCCTCAAGACAGACTAACCAGTGGACAACTTAGCTGAAGAGATCAAGAGCAGTAAAGCAATGCTCATAAATGCAAATGATCAAGACAGTTGAAGTACAAATGATCAAGAGCATTGAATGTCAAAGAGCTCACAGAAGACACATTCAATGAAGCATTTATTGCCAATCATGCCTGAACCAAGCATTGAAGACTTAAAGCATTAAAGTGTGAAGCATTGAATGAATGTTGGAACATTCTAAATTGCAGCAGGAATGTTCAGGGAGCTTGTCCCATCTGACCGTTGGTTGTGTGTAGAAGTTGCCACAAATCAACCTAGGACAATATGCAAATTTGTAAACTAACACAAGTCTTCTCAGCCGCATTTGTCAGAAGTCAACACATTCATTCAAGCAACCATTGAAGAGCCCTTTTACACAGTGGATAAAAGGATGCCAAGCTTCATAGCCGTTTCAATGGTGCTGCAAATAGACATATTTGAATTGCTATCCCTCCAACGGTTAGTTGTTAAAATTTGCCTATAAATACAGAAGTGATCAAAGGGATTCATAATCCAACTACAAGCTATCAAACTACTATCAAGCTTACAAAGGAAACCAAGCTGTTCTTCAGAATCCCAAGTTTCCTGAATCACTTCACTTAGCTAAGCCAATCTTTGTAAACATCCAAAGCTTAGCATTGAGATATCCTAAGCCTTTACACTGTTCTTATTGTAAAGGATATCTCTACTAGTTGGAACCAAACCTCACACCTTATCTCATTTAGTGAAGAGAGTGTTTGTTGTAGAAGTGAGAAGTTAAGGACTGTTAGAGTGAAATACAGTCTTAACTCAGAGAGATTGAGCACTAGGACTCAGATTATCCGAGGGATCAAAGCACTAAGAGAGTGTTGTTGATCAGTGCACGTTGGCACTATAAAACAAGCTAATTCCATTGTGAAGGAATTATCCTGTTCAATCAGGGAAAGTGGATGTAGGAGCTTGAGTCTCTGAACCACTATAAACTTGTGTGCCATTTACTTATTGCATTCTTTATTGCACTTACATTCAAACATATTTTAAAGAAGCAAAAGTCAGTAAGTGTGAAAATCTGTTTTGGACAAAGTCCCTGATAACTGTATCTTTTCAGAAAGTAACTTGGAGTATTTCTTTAAGTCAAAGGCCAACCACATTCCGCACTTAGCAACTCTTTTAGATATTTACCCAACTGATCACTCAATAGTAATCAGTAGGACAAGTATCTTTCAAAGTTCTCACTCAGGCCAGTTGTGAGACAACCTGCCTGATAAGATCAGTTTTGTTAAAAAGAAAAGAATTTGCATACACAAGTGCATCCCCCCCTCATACACTTGTGTCATACTCCACCAAGGACCAACACTACCAAGTATATCTTCGATCTTACTAGAGATTTACAAGTATCTAGCAACTTGAAATAGTAAACAAAAACTTATTCAGTAGCAGTCTTCTTCGTTCTTCACTTGTCTTCTGACTTGCTTTCTGGACTTCAAAATAACTCTGAGAGTGTTTGCTTCTTTGAATTCTTCAATAATGTTTCAGTACGCAGTAGTATCAGTAGTCTTCAATCAATGAATACCATGGGGTATTTATAGACTATCAACTTTAAGAACTTTGTCAGTTGTAACCAACTCTTCTTGAAAACTAACTTCTTAATTTCTTCAGCTTATCCATCCACGCGTTTATGTGTTAATTAGTTATTTCTAACTAACTCTTCAATCCTTATCTTCACACGCGCTTGAATAACTAACTTCATCTTTATTTATGTTGACTTGTCTTGTTGAGTCTTGTGGTCGCACCTGTCTTGTGTAGTAGACTTCTTCTTTCTTCTTCTTGTGCGTCCTTCTTCAGTAGTAGACTTAGTAACAACTAATCTAATCCTAACAAGACTATTACATTACTTTAAGCTTTATAACAGAGCTTAGTCAACTTATAAATCTATACAATGTTTAACATAGCTCAATAACAACCTAAACAATTATTACATAGTATCAACGAACAATAATAACAAGTACTTATGTTTTTCTTTTATACTTGTCAATACTTGTCTTGTGAACTCTACTGGTCTGTACAAGATGACTTCTCTTAAATAGACTAGATCAGTCAACACTTAGAAAATATTCAAACTACTTTTGGCTTATCAAAACTTCATCTTATCTTTTATCATCAATTAGGACTTGTTCTAGGATTCATATCCCAACAATTTCCCCCTTTTTGATGAAGCCAAAACTACTTGAATCTTTTCTCAATAGTAGACTAGTTAAGTAGTTATCTTGTCTTTAAACACCAAATAGTACTTTTCTTTTCATTCATTCAAAATAAGAACAGTAGATATTACACATACTTAATCAAAAATAAAAAACTAACAATCAAATATCAGAGCAAATAAACTAACAAAAACTAATCAGTTATGTTACCTCCTTCAAGATTAGGAACGCAAAACGCATCGAGGAGTCTTCTATGGATAACTCTGATATGCTCTTCATCATCGATCTTCTCCTTGTCTAGTAGCTCTTCTTCAAATTTCTTGATCTGGTTAAAATCAACTCTTTTACCTGAGCTAGTCATAGGAGTCTTCCACTTCGGGTAGATCGGCACTAGAATATTGTAGTTCACAGCAGCAGATATTATTATGATTAAATTCCAAAGCATCTTGTTCTGGCCTTCCATGAACTTATCAAAGATAGAATATAACTCATCTGGACTCTCAACATCACCAAACTTTCTGATAATCTAGTGGTCAAGCTCCCATTGCCTCTTCACTTTCAACCAATCTTGACGATGTTCTTTGTCCATGAAATAATCAATGTAGGCATCTTCCACTTGATCTTCATTTGACTTCAGCTTCTGCAACCTTCTAATATGCTTACCAAGCTTCTTCTGGTTTGCATAGAGACTTTCATCATCAGGATCAATCACCTTCTGCTTCTTCACTATCCCAGTAGGTTCTTCAGCTTCTTCCAAAGCTAACTTTCTCTTAGTCTCTCTTTTCGTCTGAACCTCAACTTCAGGAGATGCAACACCTTTGCCTTTCTCCAATCTCTTCTGCTCTTCTGCTCTAGCTTGCTCAAGATCTGCAGTTTTAACCAACTTGCCTCTCTTAGGCCTCTTCAGTTCTTGCATAGCAGTAGCAGCT
Organism: Galeopsis tetrahit; assembly: GCA_963675135.1. Taxonomy (NCBI): domain Eukaryota; kingdom Viridiplantae; phylum Streptophyta; class Magnoliopsida; order Lamiales; family Lamiaceae; genus Galeopsis; species Galeopsis tetrahit. The sequence continues at coordinate 31,957,706 of OY776130.1, read as the reverse complement.
TCCTAAATCTCTTCTGGTTCAGCACTGGTCGATTTCGATTTGACAACTTCAACTTTATCAACTCTACTCGTCTCTTCCCCCTTTTTGGCTTCATCAGTTGCCTTGAGAGTGAAAAGAGAAGTAAAGCGAGTCATTTCTTCCTTCACATCTTCTTTCATTGCGTCTGCAGCTAGCTCTATTTGCTTTTGATGCGTCTTGTCGTGACTCATCTTGTCAAGACGATCAGTAGCCAATTCTAGCTTCCTTGAGCTTGAGATCAGTTCATCTTTGAAATGAGTAGCTGTCTGTCGAAGTAGCCTATTCTGTTCAGTTAGAACAGCTCCAGAACGCACCAACTGGTCTTGTGCTTCTCGTCTCTGTTCATCCGCTATTTCTATCTTTACTCTGTAGAGTCTCTCCATCTTGCTTGACTCTTCAGCTAAAGATCTAGCAAAAGTTATTGATCTCTTCTCGGAAAAATCAATTTGTCTTTTCAAGAAATCTTCTATCTGAGCATACATCTCTTCTCGGAAAGACGAGTCCATCTTGTTGACCTCACCAACAATCAACTCTCTTGAGCTGTCAACAAGTGACTGATTCTGTTCAACTAGCACATCCTTCAGCTTCGAGTTTAAGAACTCATCTATGGCAGCTTGAACAACACCTTTCAAGTCCGTCTTCAGCTCTTCTAGATAACCTTCAGGAAATACTTGAGTAGACGACTGAGTTTCAGTAATAACTTCTTCTTGAACTTTCTCAATCAGCTCATCTTCATCAAACATGATGGCTTCAACAAACTCATCATCTTCTTCACCAAGTTCAATAGAATCGACTTCTTCTTCAGTACTTCCAGCCTCTTCTTCAACATGATCAGGGACATTCTCTAGTTCCAATAGAGGTTCTGAAGTCTGAATAGCAACATTAACAAGTTCTGCTTTCGACTCTTCTTCCAGGAGATCAGTTTGAACTCCAACATCAAACTTGAATTCTGAGCACAGTACATCATCAGGAATACTCAGCATTCTCTTCACAAGAGCAGTTAGGGCATGAGGAGGAGATAATTCAGAGTGGTCTTGAACTCCACTGTTCTCTTTTTGCTCCATCTCCCAATCCATAAAATTGGAGATTCCTCCCATCCCTTGGATGACTTCAAAAAGATCTTCCGTCGGGGCCTTCTTCAATGCAACCCATGTGCATATCCTTAGAAGCTTTTCATACTGCTCTGTAGAAGTGTCTATCTCAATAGACGAGAGCTGTTTCTTCAAACCGTTCGAAACCTTTGAACGAATCCTCTTCTCCCTTAAACTCATCGGATAATATACCAAGGATTCAAATCTGATTTCAGAAGGGTTTTGAGAAGGTGGGGTCCCTGTCTCAGTTGTTGCAGTGGCAACTGGAGTCTTTTCTGAAATAGATGGGTTAAGGGGTTCAACATATTCTGTTGAGGGTAAGGAAAGAGTTTGGACTGTGGTTTCTGGGGGCTGTGATGTGGCTAGGTGAGGTTCGACAACTGTAGGAGTATCAGTTGTATCGAATATAGTAGTGTCTTGGGTAATGTTGGCTCGTAGCGGTTGTGCTACCAACACTTGCGAAGATGGGGGTGCAGGTCTAGGACGAGATCGATGTGATCTTGCCTTGGTTCGGACTGGAGAGAGAGAGGGAGGAATTGAAACAGATTGAGAAGAAGTACCAACCTGTTGAGTCGACTCGTCTGGTGTAGGACTAGACACTCTCACCAGGCGATAGAGTTGGGGAACTTCAGCACCTATCTCCTCAACTTTCTCAGACTCTTCATCGGATTGAGTCTCCTCTGAGTCTTCTGCACTAGATCCAACTTGTGCCACATCTTCTGATTCTTCGTCATCCGACTCGTCTTCTGATGAACTAGACGAGGCAGCATCTGGCATCGCATCCAAAGGATTAATCTGAACTTGTCTGGGTGCAGCTGGTCTAGCAGCAACCTGCTTTCTCAAAGCCTCCTTCTTTAAATAAAATTTCAAAGGATGGAATGGCTTCCCTTTGCTCCATTCAGTCTTCGTTGGCATCAAAATGGGTAGAAGAATTGATAACTTGTTTCCGTATCCAACTACATTGAACACCACCCAATTAGCCGTATCGGTGTCAACTTTAACACTTCTCTCAAAATACATGAGACGATCCGCAAATAGCTTGAACCAATTTCCTTCAGTAATTCCATCATAAATGGCAGCCATCACTCTTGCCTTCGACAAGGTGACTGAATCATAGGAACCGGTGGCACATAACAACATCTTGCTTGCTATGTCCAGGAGGGTTCTATACTTCTCCAGCAACTCCTTCTTTTTGACAGTTGGGATTTTGCCATCACGATTCAAACGAATCTTCTTGCCACAGAAGATACTTAGATACCTCAGCTCTTGGCTAATCGCGTAATTCTCCACATCAATCGATCCGATGGGCAGCTTTAAAACCTCAAACACAGCCTCACGAGTGATTTCCACTCGACTTGCTCCAACAAATGATTCAATTATGTTTCCTCGTCTGGTGGCGTTGGCATAGAATTCCAACACCTCTTGCTCCAACACAACCTCTGGAAAGGCCTCCAAATAGGGTTTCAACCCACATCTGATGCATTTCGTCAAAATATCTTGATTGCCTTCAGTGTGTAGCCCTTTGAAAAACATAGAAGGTTCCACATGCACCTTGTTTTCGGAGATGAATTTGCCAAGGTCAAACCTGGCCTGCATGTTAGTCCTTACATCAAAGAGTGAGATAATCGACATAGTGATAGTTTGAGTAAGAACAAATAGCTTGGATTTGCAAGAGAAATCAAGTTCGTGAGAGTAGGAGAGTTAAGAAAACGTGAGTAGAGTGGAGTGTAACTGTTGGGTTTTGTTTGAAAACAAAATTTGAGAATAAACGGCCAAGATCGAATGAAATGATCCAACGGTGTGTCTTTTGATATTCAGTTACGGAATCGAGAATATTACGTGATTTGATATTGTAAAATTTGGAATCCGCCTTTCCTATTGGTTGGGACAGAGGAGTGAACTCATCTGACCTAGGGTAGTAGGGTTTGGCGCGAACTGGGTGTATACACCTCATTAAATGGGAGTGTATAAATCCAATTATAAGGTTTTCCAATTTTCGCATTAACAAATTACTGTAATACAATTAATTCGAATAGGTTAGACACTTAGAGTATTTGAATCAAAAGAACACTTATCTTGTCTATTCGAGTCTATCCAGAACAGACGAGTAGACTTAAGCGCACAAGACGAGTTCCCCCTTCGACTGTGCTTGTCTATTCTGAGTGTCGAACGACTTTATGTACCTATCTTGACTTATGCAACGTATGGTCGTAGGTACAAGTAGAGTAGAATAATTAAGATGAATATCAATCTAAAGCAATTGCCAAGGTTTCGAACAAGATGACTTTTAACAAATTTAAGAGTCAACATAAGGATATTTAAGAAATCATAGATCCCCCCTTAAATGTTTATTCCCTTAGTATTACCCTCAGCTTTACCAGCTTCCTCATCGGGTAGTTTGGTCATCTTGTCTGACCTTGTATACCTGTCTGTTGAGCGAGTAGACGAGTGCTCTGTTCCAGTGATCTTGTCTCCTTATTTCTTTGATGTACCTGTCTGGTTAGTACACAGCTATAGGAAAGTAGGGTCTAGATCAATTAGTCCTAGACTGATGCATAACTCACGAAAACGAGCCTCAGCTAATGGTTTTGTGAAAATATCAGCTCTTTGAAAATCAGTATGAATCGTTTCCATGCGAATATCCTTCTTTTCTACATGATCACGTATAAAATGATGCTTCACATCAACATTCTTACAACGTGTGTGCAACACAGGATTTTGTGTAATGGCAATGGCACTATTACTATCACAGAAAATAGGAACATTTGATTCATGTATGTTGTAATCTCTAAGTTGTTGCATGAGCCAAAGTAGTTGACTACAGCAGCTACCAGCAGCCTTGTACTCGGATTCGGTAGTAGAGGTAGCCACACTAGTTTGCTTTTTCGAAAACCATGAAATGAGTTTTGTGCCTAAGAATTGACAAGAATCAGACGTAGATTTCCTATCTATTCTACAGCCTCCAAAGTCAGAATCTGAGTAGCCACTTAGAGATAAATCGTCATTTGAAGGATACCATATACCGCGATTGATGGTTCCTTTCAAATATTTCAATATACGTTTAGTGGTTTCCATATGACTCTCTTTTGGATTGGCTTGAAATCGAGCACATACGCCAACAGAGAATGCAATATCAGGTCTACTAGCAGTTAAATACATTAAAGAACCAATAAAACCACGATAATAAATTTGATCAGCACATTTACCATGTTCGTCTGGATCCATCCTGTATGTAGGTAGCATCGGTACGCCAGTAGACTTGCATGTCTTAATACCATACTTGTCTAGAAGATTTCTAGTATACTTTGCTTGATTTATGAAAATCCCTTCAGGGGTCTGTTTTACTTGAAGACCAAGAAAGTAATTCATTTCACCCATCATGGACATCTCAAATTTACTTTGCATGAGTGTTGAGAAACTTTCACTCAGCTTTTTGTTAGGTGAACCAAAAATGATATCATCTACGTAAATTTGGACGAGTAAAATGTCTTTCCCTTCTTGTCTTCTGAACAAGGTTCTGTCGACCTTGCCCTTAGTAAAACCATTTTCTAATAGAAAGAGAGAGAGAGTATCATACCATGCTCTTGGAGCTTGCTTTAGTCCGTATAAGGCTTTCTTCAATCTGTACACCTGGTCGCCTTTGACTTCGAAACCTGGGGGTTGTTCAACATACACTTCTTCCGCAAGAATACCGTTAAGAAATGCACTTTTGACATCCATTTGATATACAGTAAACTTCATATAAGCAGCATATGCATGGAACAATCGAATGGCTTCTAGTCTAGCAACAGGAGCATATGTTTCATCATAGTCTATGCCTTCAGCTTGTGAATAGCCTTGGGCTACTAGTCTAGCCTTATTCCTAACGACTACATCATTCTCATCTTTCTTGTTTTTGAAAATCCATCGAGTGCCAACTACATTATGATGTTTAGGCCTACCGACAAGTTCCCAGACGTCGTTTCGAACAAACTGGTTCAACTCGTCTTGCATAGCGATGATCCAATTACTATCAGCCAATGCCTCTTTGACAGTGGTAGGCTCGATAGATGAAAGGAAATAACACCAGCAAAACATAGTTGGACTAGGCTGTTCTTGCGACTCAAAGAGTTGTCGTCTAGTCTTCACACCAATAGTAGAGTCACCAATGATATTTTCAGTATCATGCGCAGATTTCCATGTCTTTCTAGACTTAGCTGGAATACTATCATCATCTACATCATGTACAACATCATGCATGTCAACATCATTTGTATCATCAATTTTAACAGGAGTAGTAGAGTCAACTAGAGCAGGCATGTCAGCTGGTCTAGAAGACTTACCTTGAGCACTTACCTTCTCTTTGTCATCAGACTCGAGAGCTTTCATGAAAGGATTGTAGGCTTGTACAAATTCATATACCTCTGAATCTTTATCAGATTCGATCGATAGATCAGTCACTTTCTCACTGATCTTGTTGGCAGACGAGTCCTGTCGAGATTCATCGAAAACCACATGTGGTGTTTCTTCCACACAAAGAGTTGAGTAGTTGAATACCCTAAATGCTTTGCTAGTCGAGGAGTATCCTAAGAATATCCCCTCGTCTGCTTTGGCATCGAAAGCATTCAACTTGCTCTTTCCATTGTTATGGATGAAACACTTACAGCCAAATATATGGAAATATGAAATTCTGGGTTTTCTACCTTTCCAAACCTCATATGGTGTCTTGCCTAACGCTTTGTTGATCGCGCTTCTGTTCTGAGAGTCGCATGCAGTATTGATAGCTTCAGCCCAAAACTTTTGAGGTGTGTTGTACTCGGCTATCATGGTTCTATGTTGGTCCCTGAGACGAGTGTAAGATCAGCTGACTTGATGTATGCTGATTGTGTGGAAAATAAACTAACTCTTTCAAAGTAACTAGTCCGCTGATTTCGCTAGGGGCCTAGGACTAGTTAGTCGACTGATTAATTACTTATCGGAGTTAAGTGCGGAATTGTAGTGTGCCCATAAATATTATACTCGTCTATTTAATAAATACAGTGTGTAAAACATTTTATGCACAAATATGAATGTAAAGACTTGAAATGTAAAGTGCAGAAATGTAAATAACACATTAATTTATAGTGGTTCGGATATACGTTCCTACGTCCACTCTCACGTCCACACGTGATGTTTAATCCCTTTAATTTACCCAAAATTACAAGGGCCTTGTCCTTTATAGTCCCAAGGGTAGGACTTTGAGATCTGAGCCAGTTCCCTAACTGCTACGGTCTCCAAAAGTGATTGTAAGCACTTGCACTTCCCCACAAGTGATTGTAAACACTTGCACTTGAACTCCACAAGTGATTATAGAGCACTTGGACTCTTTACAGTGATAAACACTCAACTTGACTTCTAAGGTTTTATGGTAGAAGGTGGGTTTTGTGTATATGAACTAGGTGAGAATTTCCCTTACAATCTGTTTTAGCCTCATGCTAGGATTGGGAAATTCTCTCTAAGCTATGGATATATATGAGTGGTTGCACTGGCTTAGATGGTATGAGTTCACTCACTGGGGATGAGGTGATGCGTGTTGAATCTTCATGAATGATCTTCTAGAGCTCTTCTTATTTCTGGAGTTTATGACCTTTGCTCGACCTTTGCATCTCACACCTCTTCACTTCTCCCAATGATGTATGAGCTCATTTATATAGTGTTGATGTTTGAATGTTACCGTTGGATGATAGCAATTCAAATCTCCACTAATTGAGGAATTGACAATCTCTTGATTTTGATATGATTGAATATTACCATTGACATGTAATTTCAATCATATCTTTGACTTTCCTTTCTTGTGCACATATCTTGTCAATCCTTGATTTCAGCTGTGATTGGTCTTCCTTTAATTGTGTAAGAAGACTTCTACTCTGCTGGTAAGAAGACTTCACTCTGCTGGTAAGAAGACTTCTACTCTGCTGGTAAGAAGACTTCACTCTGCTGGTAAGAAGACTTCACTCTGCTGTTTTTACTCAGCTGGCTTTACACAGCTGTTGTTTCTTCTCAGCTGCTGTCTTTACTCTGCTGTCTTTACTCAGCTGGCTTTACACAGCTGTTGTTTCTTCTCAGCTGCTGTCTTTACTCAGCTGGTTGTAAGATGACTTCTACTCAGCTGATGTAAGACGACTTCTACTCAGCTGATGTAAGATGACTTCTGGTCTTGGTCTTCTCTTCTCTTCTAGAGCATTGACATGTCTTCTCTTCTAACCAGAGTCCTATCTATTACAAGATATATAATAAAGTTGTCTATACAATACAACTTATCCTATTACATGTTTGATTTGGTTTATCAAAACTAAACTAAGGATATTCATATCCCAACAATTTCCCCCTTTTTGATATAACCAAATCATCTAACACTAACTGAAGCAATAAAGAACAGAAAGTGCTAGAGTCCATATATATAATAGTGCAGAAGAGTAAAAACAAAAGGCTTTTGTATGATTGACAATGAGAAGTTGTCATCAGATGAGATAACTAGATGTTATCTCCAAAAGCTAAAAAGATGAGTTTTATTAATGTTGCACTTTACAAGCACAGACTCACCTAATCAGCTATTACAAAAGGTCTTCTTATCTACTCTTCAGCTGATATGTTGCAAATCAGACGACTTCCAATTAAGCTCTTCTTGCCTTCGGGTCTTCTAACAACTTGATCATCTTGATCTCCTCTTCTTGCTCATACGCGTGTAAATCCAGATAGGGCTAGAACTCAGCTGAGCTGATGTTCCCCCTTAGTTGTTGACCTGTTCTTAACAAACAATAATCCAAATACATGCAAGTATGATTTTTATGAAAACAAAATGCATGCAAAACAGTTTTTCAAAAATGGATCTATTCAGGTGACCATTGAAAACAGTAAAACGTGTTTTTGATGGCTCAAACAATGGAATTTGGCCAAAAAGCATTACAAGTCACTGCTTTGCAGTGAGTTCGATTCAAAACATCAATTCCACTTTAAAAAGTGTACTCACACGCTAAATTCTGAAAACAACAGAACAAGTGCAGATTTTCGAAAATAAAAAATTCAAAGCAATGGTCTTTTGAACACACGGCTCTGATACCACTTGTTGGTCCCTGAGACGAGTGTAAGATCAGCTGACTTGATGTCTGCTGATTGTGTGGAAAATAAACTAACTCTTTCAAAGTAACTAGTCCGCTGATTTCGCTAGGGGCCTAGGACTAGTTAGTCGACTGATTAATTACTTATCGGAGTTAAGTGCGGAATTGTAGTGTGCCCATAAATATTATACTCGTCTATTTAATAAATACAGTGTGTAAAACATTTTATGCACAAATATGAATGTAAAGACTTGAAATGTAAAGTGCAGAAATGTAAATAACACATTAATTTATAGTGGTTCGGATATACGTTCCTACGTCCACTCTCACGTCCACACGTGATGTTTAATCCCTTTAATTTACCCAAAATTACAAGGGCCTTGTCCTTTATAGTCCCAAGGGTAGGACTTTGAGATCTGAGCCAGTTCCCTAACTGCTACGGTCTCCAAAAGTGATTGTAAGCACTTGCACTTCCCCACAAGTGATTGTAAACACTTGCACTTGAACTCCACAAGTGATTATAGAGCACTTGGACTCTTTACAGTGATAAACACTCAACTTGACTTCTAAGGTTTTATGGTAGAAGGTGGGTTTTGTGTATATGAACTAGGTGAGAATTTCCCTTACAATCTGTTTTAGCCTCATGCTAGGATTGGGAAATTCTCTCTAAGCTATGGATATATATGAGTGGTTGCACTGGCTTAGATGGTATGAGTTCACTCACTGGGGATGAGGTGATGCGTGTTGAATCTTCATGAATGATCTTCTAGAGCTCTTCTTATTTCTGGAGTTTATGACCTTTGCTCGACCTTTGCATCTCACACCTCTTCACTTCTCCCAATGATGTATGAGCTCATTTATATAGTGTTGATGTTTGAATGTTACCGTTGGATGATAGCAATTCAAATCTCCACTAATTGAGGAATTGACAATCTCTTGATTTTGATATGATTGAATATTACCATTGACATGTAATTTCAATCATATCTTTGACTTTCCTTTCTTGTGCACATATCTTGTCAATCCTTGATTTCAGCTGTGATTGGTCTTCCTTTAATTGTGTAAGAAGACTTCTACTATGCTGGTAAGAAGACTTCACTCTGCTGGTAAGAAGACTTCTACTCTGCTGGTAAGAAGACTTCACTCTGCTGGTAAGAAGACTTCACTCTGCTGTTTTTACTCAGCTGGCTTTACACAGCTGTTGTTTCTTCTCAGCTGCTGTCTTTACTCAGCTGGCTTTACACAGCTGCTGTTTCTTCTCAGCTATTGTCTTTACTCTGCTGTCTTTACTCAGCTGGCTTTACACAGCTATTGTTTCTTCTCAGCTGCTGTCTTTACTCAGCTGGTTGTAAGATGACTTCTACTCAGCTGATGTAAGACGACTTCTACTCAGCTGATGTAAGATGACTTCTGGTCTTGGTCTTCTCTTCTCTTCTAGAGCATTGACATGTCTTCTCTTCTAACCAGAGTCCTATCTATTACGAGATATATAATAAAGTTGTCTATACAATACAACTTATCCTATTACATGTTTGATTTGGTTTATCAAAACTAAACTAAGGATATTCATATCCCAACAATTTCCCCCTTTTTGATATAACCAAATCATCTAACACTAACTGAAGCAATAAAGAACAGACAGTGCTAGAGTCCATATATATAATAGTGCAGAAGAGTAAAAACAAAAGGCTTTTGTATGATTGACAATGAGAAGTTGTCATCAGATGAGATAACTAGATGTTATCTCCAAAAGCTAAAAAGATGAGTTTTATTAATGTTGCACTTTACAAGCACAGACTCACCTAATCAGCTATTACAAAAGGTCTTCTTATCTACTCTTCAGCTGATATGTTGCAAATCAGACGACTTCCAATTAAGCTCTTCTTGCCTTCGGGTCTTCTAACAACTTGATCATCTTGATCTCCTCTTCTTGCTCATACGCGTGTAAATCCAGATAGGGCTAGAACTCAGCTGAGCTGATGTTCCCCCTTAGTTGTTGACCTGTTCTTAACAAACAGTAATCCAAATACATGCAAGTATGATTTTTATGAAAACAAAATGCATGCAAAACAGTTTTTCAAAAATGGATCTATTCAGGTGACCATTGAAAACAGTAAAACGTGTTTTTGATGGCTCAAACAATGGAATTTGGCCAAAAAGCATTACAAGTCACTGCTTTGCAGTGAGTTCGATTCAAAACATCAATTCCACTTTAAAAAGTGTACTCACACGCTAAATTCTGAAAACAACAGAACAAGTGCAGATTTTCGAAAATAAAAAATTCAAAGCAATGGTCTTTTGAACACACGGCTCTGATACCACTTGTTGGTCCCTGAGACGAGTGTAAGATCAGCTGACTTGATGTCTGCTGATTGTGTGGAAAATAAACTAACTCTTTCAAAGTAACTAGTCCGCTGATTTCGCTAGGGGCCTAGGACTAGTTAGTCGACTGATTAATTACTTATCGGAGTTAAGTGCAGAATTGTAGTGTGCCCATAAATATTATACTCGTCTATTTAATAAATACAGTGTGTAAAACATTTTATGCACAAATATGAATGTAAAGACTTGAAATGTAAAGTGCAGAAATGTAAATAACACATTAATTTATAGTGGTTCGGATATACGTTCCTACGTCCACTCTCACGTCCACACATGATGTTTAATCCCTTTAATTTACCCAAAATTACAAGGGCCTTGTCCTTTATAGTCCCAAGGGTAGGACTTTGAGATCTGAGCCAGTTCCCTAACTGCTACGGTCTCCACAAGTGATTGTAAGCACTTGCACTTCCCCACAAGTGATTGTAAGCACTTGCACTTGAACTCCACAAGTGATTATAGAGCACTTGGACTCTTTACAGTGATAAACACTCAACTTGACTTCTAAGGTTTTATGGTAGAAGGTGGGTTTTGTGTATATGAACTAGGTGAGAATTTCCCTTACAATCTGTTTTAGCCTCATGCTAGGATTGGGAAATTCTCTCTAAGCTATGGATATATATGAGTGGTTGCACTGGCTTAGATGGTATGAGTTCACTCACTGGGGATGAGGTGATGCGTGTTGAATCTTCATGAATGATCTTCTTGAGCTCTTCTTATTTTTGGAGTTTATGACCTTTGCTCGACCTTTGCATCTCACACCTCTTCACTTCTCCCAATGATGTATGAGCTCATTTATATAGTGTTGATGTTTGAATGTTACCATTGGATGATAGCAATTCAAATCTCCACTAATTGAGGAATTGACAATCTCTTGATTTTGATATGATTGAATATTACCATTGACATGTAATTTCAATCATATCTTTGACTTTCCTTTCTTGTGCACATATCTTGTCAATCCTTGATTTCAGCTGTGATTGGTCTTCCTTTAATTGTGTAAGAAGACTTCTACTCTGCTGGTAAGAAGACTTCTACTCTGCTGGTAAGAAGACTTCACTCTGCTGGTAAGAAGACTTCACTCTGCTGTTTTTACTCAGCTGGCTTTACACAGCTCCTGTTTCTTCTCAGCTGCTGTCTTTACTCAGCTGGCTTTACACAGCTGTTGTTTCTTCTCAGCTGCTGTCTTTACTCTGCTGTCTTTACTCAGCTGGCTTTAAACAGCTGCTGTTTCTTCTCAGCTGCTGTCTTTACTCTGCTGTCTTTACTCAGCTGGTTGTAAGATGACTTCTACTCAGCTGATGTAAGACGACTTCTACTCAGCTGATGTAAGATGACTTCTGGTCTTGGTCTTCTCTTCTCTTCTAGAGCATTGACATGTCTTCTCTTCTAACCAGAGTCCTATCTATTACAAGATATATAATAAAGTTATTTATACAATACAACTTATCCTATTACATGTTTGATTTGGTTTATCAAAACTAAACTAAGGATATTCATATCCCAACATTCTACATGCTTCTTTGAGAGTTCGATTCCTTCTTTCTGCTACACCATTCTGTTGTGGTGTCCTAGCTGCACTAGTAAGGTGCTGGATACCACATTTAGCACAAAAGTCTTTGATATAGCAATTAATGAACTCAGTTCCCTTGTCACTACGAATCTTGACAATAGACTAGTTCTTCTCAACTTGTAACTTCTTCAACAGATCAGGTAGAAGAGTTTGTGTATCACTCTTCTTGTGTAGGAAGACTACCCAAGTAAACTTAGAATAGTCGTCTACAACAACAAGTGTGTACCTTCTACCATTCAAGGTTTGAGGAGTTATCGGACCATGAAGATCCATGTGTAGAAGTTCTAGGACTCTACTTGTTGAGAGAGTAGGAATTGACTTAAATGAAATCTTTACCTGTTTACCTTTTTGGCACGAGTCACACACTTGTGATTTGTAATAGATTTCATTAGGGATACCTTCAACAAGGTAGTTTCTTGCGATCTTGTTAATTATCTTAAAGTTCATATGACATAGGCGTCTGTGCCATAGCCAACTGATTTCTTTAGGACTTTTAGTAAGAAGGCAAGCATCCCTAGGGCAACTATTCCAATTCACAGTGTAGACACTACCTTGCCTTACTCCAACTAGAAGGATTGTATGAGTTCTTTTATCCCATATTTTGCATTTGGTGCTTTTGAAGTAGACTTTATAACCCCTGTCACAAAATTGAGAGACAGATAACAAATTATACTTCAAACCTTCTACATATGAGACATCATGAATCTCTACGTCTCCATTCCTGATGTATCCGAATCCTTTCGTGATTGCCATAGAGCTATCTCCAAAGATAACTTTTGGTCCTTCTTGCTCATGGTAGTTAGAAAGAAGAGCCTTGGTACCAGTCATGTGGTGAGAACACCCATTGTCTATGTACCAAGTTTCTCCAACTGAACCACCCTTCTTATACAGGTCAAGTCAACCCTGCAATGAAGATATTCTATAATTTAGGTACCCACTAGTTTATTGGGGTCCTGGGGGGTTAGTCGAGTTCAAAGGAATCCAAATATACATTGGAGTCTTGAACAAGTTCGATCTCTTAAGCTTCCTGCCAAATTTGTTACAGAATAAGACCTTGTTGTCCTTATCTGGCCTATCATTCGAGTTCGGGTCTACTCGTTTGAGATAGCCTTTCGACTTAATCTCTACTTGAGCAGGCGCTGGTCTATGATAGTCAGAGTAGGGCTTGTATGCATTAGGTCCATACGGTTTATAGACGCGTTTGGGTCTTTCCTCACTAATAATATCATATGACAAAGGTGGAGGAAATAGAACAGCTTGTGTACGATATTTTGGAGCAACCTGTCTAGGCCTAGACGAGTAGAGCTGAGACTGCCTTATGAAAGGAGGTCTAGGCTCTTGTCGTCTAGTCTGCGCCTGTCTAGTACTCGTCTCCTCAGGATACCAATCCTCGTATCTGACCTGGTTGGGTCGTCCACGATTAGTGGTCCTTTGTTGACTAGTTCTAAACGGAACAGGCTTGTTTTTAACATTCTTCTTACCTCCCTTGGTAGTCGGAATGTTAACTTGAGCCTGTTTAGGTACAGTACCTTTAGACGGAGTTCCAATATCGTAGATCATTGGTCCTTTTCCTTTATCATTTGGCAAAAGTCTTGAGTTATTAGTAGTAGGGTTCTTAATGACTCGAGTCAACGAGCTAGATGACTCAACACCTATACCTGTCTTGTCAGCTGGATCTCTATACCTATCTGACAGTTCAAGGTGAATCTTTGAAGAGTTAACCAGGTCAGTAAGTTTGAGATCTAGTGCGACAACCTCGGTCTCTAAGAACTTAATACGTTCTTCAAGCTTTTTGCACTTGCTCTTTAAAACATTGATCTCATTTCTCTCAGTTGCATGTGTCTTAAGTAGGTCTTGATATAACCTGTCTGTCAATGCACACTTTTCTTTGAGTTGCCTTAACTCTTCAGTCAATCGTTCATTTAGGACTGTTACATTAGGATCTACATTAGACTGAGCTTCCTTAAGATCAATGATTTCTTGTTTTAAGGCGATGTTTTCGTCACTGACTTCAATGAATGCCTGATTAGCTAGTAGGAGGTCGTCTTCAACAGCACTAGTAGAGTGATGAAGACTACTCCCTACTTCACTACTGGCAGTATCACTTTCATCAGTATCTGAATCATCACAAGATTGAAATGAAGTAGCAGATGATACCTCTTGATCGATTTTAGCCATGCAGCATAGGCCATCATCTACTATGAATGCTTCATCGTGATCTGGATCGGACGGGTAACTAGATGAGGACGATGGCAACTCGTCTGAATCAGAATCAGAGTCATCATTGGCCATCATTGCCTTCTTGCCATAGTTGTATCTTCTTTCCCTTCGTGCTTTGCGTTCTTCTCGATCGTCAGTGCTCAGGTCTGGACATTCATAAATGTAGTGACCTGGTTTCTCACAATTATAGCACAAGAGATCATTAGTAGCCTTTTTAATAGGAGATTTATCCCTACGCTTATCACGTCTATCAGAACGTTGAATCTTCCTATCATCAAACTCTCTATCTCGCCTATTACCTTTCGAGACTTCGTCTCTCCTTTCGGACGAGTTTCGGTCTCGTCTGGTCTCAGACGAGTTCTTAGACGTGGACGCTCTATGATCTCTATATAACTTCTTGTATCTACCGAAACGCTTATTCAGCCTATCAAACTTTCTAACCATGAGGTTCACCTGATCCTTCAGACTAAGATCAGTATCTAACTCGTCATTCACAGAAGCAGGCCTAGTCTTAGACTTCGACCTGTCTACCTTCGAGGACTTAGACGAACTAGACTTAAAGGCAACGTTCTTTGATACAGCATGTTCTTTATCACTACTGGCTAATGGTTCATCTTCGTCTAAATCAAACTCATGAGCCTTTAGAGTTTGAAACATGGTCTCTGCAGTCCATGCATCTATGTTTTGGGTATTCTTAACAAGCATCTTTACCATTTTCCATCGACTATCAAGGCTTTTAAGAATCCTAAGATTGATCTCACGAGCAGTATAAGACTAACCAAGGACTTCCAAGTCATTCATAATCTTAGTAAAACGAGTATCCAGCTGGTCGATAGTTTCACCAGCTTTCATTCGAAATGATTCAAATCTTTGGACAGCAGTGGATAATTTGCTCTCTTTGATCAGGGTAGTCCCTTCACAAATGATAGCTAATCTGTCCCACATCTCTTTGGCAGTTTTACATTTTAACACTTTTCCTAGATACTCGTTAGGAAGAGTGTGTAAGATGTAATTCTTCGCCAAGCTATCCAAATTATTTTGACGCATTTCTTCTGAGGTTAGATCTGACCTGGGTTTCTTGACGAGAGTACCAACTGGTTTGTCTTTGTCGAGGGCAGCAGTATTTGGAATCATTGTCACGATCGGGCCCTCGGTGACAACAGAGATCATTAGGTCGTGCGTGGAGCTAAAAATCGCTTCCATTCGCAGCTTCCAATAGTCGTAATCCTGAACCTGGAACTTGGGTAACTTGTTAGCGCTGATTTCAAGAGACATGTTTAGCAAGTAGATCAGTGCTAATCAGTTTAACGATCAAGAAGCAGATAAGTCAAGAACAGGGAACAAGAATCGAATGTAACAAGAATGTTGATCAAGAACACGTAAGCAAATACAATCACGGACCAAGACTTCACCCTAAGTCTTAAGTCGATTATCAAGAAACAGCAGTTCGTAAACTACTGCTCTGATACCACTTGTAGGTCCCCAAAGTTGAGTTTAATATCGAGTAAGCTAGTGAAAATGTCTAGAGGGGGGTGAATAGACTTTTCAAAATTCTTTCGATATATCAAAGTACAATGCGGAAATCAGAATATATCAATGAGCCCAATTCAAGTTTATACTCAACTTCTTATTCGAGAACTCTGTTTTATGAATACTCAACTAGTCTTGTTCAGATAGGTATGTAAACAGTTAAGCAATTAAACAATCAAACAAAACAGTAAAGTAAACAACACACAACGATTTTATAGTGGTTCGACAACTTGTCTACGTCCATTCTCACAAACCCAGTTGTGATGTTTCTACTAACTCTTCCAATCGAGTACAGTGTGTTCTTGTAATTTTAAGTCCCAAGAAACAAGACTTAGATCTTCTCGAATATACTACCAAGTATATCTTCGATCTTACTAGAGATTTACAAGTATCTAGCAACTTGAAATAGTAAACAAAAACTTATTCAGTAGCAGTCTTCTTCGTTCTTCACTTGTCTTCTGACTTGCTTTCTGGACTTCAAAATAACTCTGAGAGTGTTTGCTTCTTTGAATTCTTCAATAATGTTTCAGTACGCAGTAGTATCAGTAGTCTTCAATCAATGAATACCATGGGGTATTTATAGACTATCAACTTTAAGAACTTTGTCAGTTGTAACCAACTCTTCTTGAAAACTAACTTCTTAATTTCTTCAGCTTATCCATCCACGCGTTTATGTGTTAATTATTTATTTCTAACTAACTCTTCAATCTTTATCTTCACACGCGCTTGAATAACTAACTTCATCTTTATTTATGTTGACTTGTCTTGTTGAGTCTTGTGGTCGCACCTGTCTTGTGTAGTAGACTTCTTCTTTCTTCTTCTTGTGCATCCTTCTTTAGTAGTAGACTTAGTAACAACTAATCTAATCCTAACAAGACTATTACATTATTTTAAGCTTTATAACACAGCTTAGTCAACTTATAAATCTATACAATGAATATACCTATTACATATGAAAAACATGAGCTTCTATACAATGTTTAACATAGCTCAATAACAACCTAAACAATTATTACACAGTATCAACGAACAATAATAACAAGTACTTATGTTTTTCTTTTATACTTGTCAATACTTGTCTTGTGAACTCTACTGGTCTGTACAAGATGACTTCTCTTAACTAGACTAGATCAGTCAACACTTAGAAAATATTCAAACTACTTTTGGCTTATCAAAACTTCATCTTATCTTTTATCATCAATTAGGACTTGTTCTAGGATTCATATCCCAACAACTTCTCTTCTTTGCTCATCAGCTATCTCGATTTTCACACGGTAGAGACGTTCCATCTTGCTTGATTCTTCAGCTAGTGATCTTGAAAAGTTGATTGAACGCTTCTCTGAGTAATCAACTTGCCTCTTCAAGAAATCTTCAATCTGGGTATACATCTCTTGTCTGAAGTTGAGTCCATCTGGTTGACTTCACCAACAATCAACTCTCTCGAGCTATCTACAAGAGACTGATTCTGCTCCACAAGAACTTCTTTCAAGTTGGATTTCAAGAACTCATCTATTGAAGACTGAACAACATTCTTCAAGTCCATCTTCAAGTTGTCTAGGAAACCTTCTGGAAAGACGTGAGAATCTTCAATATCGGTAAACTCATCATCATCATCTTTAACAGCTATCTCATCTTCATCAAATACAAAGGCTTCGACAAACTCATCATCTTCTTTAGCAAATAAGATCAAGTTGTCTTCTGCCTCAGCACTTCCAGCAACATCTTCTAGCTGTTCTGAAACATTCACCAACTCCATTAATGGTTCAGATGTCTGAATTCCAACATCAATAGTTTCAGCTTTCAACTCATCTTCCACAAGATCAGTTTGAACTCCAATATCAAACTTGACTTCTGAAGATAACACATCGTCAGAAATATTCAGCATCATTTTCACTAAAGCTGTCAAGGCATGGGCTGGGAACAATTCCGAGTGGTCTTTGACTCCACTGTTCTCTTGTTGTTCCATCTCCCTATCTTGGAAATTTGAGATTCCGCCCATTCCGATAATGACTTCGAACAGGTCTTCTTTCGGGACCTTCTTCAATGCAACCCATGTGCATATTCTCAACAATTTCTCAAATTGTTCAGAAGAAGTGTCGATCTCGACTGACGGAAGCATCTTCTGCAGATTCTTAGAAACTTTTGCACGCAGCCTTTTCTCTCTTAAACACATCGGATAATAAATCAGGGATTCAAATCTAGTTTCGGAAGGGGTCTGAGCAAGTGGGGTCCTTGTCTCAGTTGTTGCAGTGGCAACTAGAGGGATTTCCGAAATAGATGGGTTAAGGGGTTCAACATTTTCTGTTGAGGTAGAGGCAATTTGGATGGTGGTTTCTGGGGGATTTGATATGGCTAGGTTTGGTTTGACAACTGTAGGAGTATCAGTTGTATCGAATATGGTAGTGTCTTGGGTAATGTTGGCTCTCAGTGGTTGCACTGCCAACACAGATGAGGTTTTGGGTACAGGCCTGGCACGAGATCGGAGTGATCTTGCCTTGGTTTTGACGGGGAGAGAGAGAGGAATTGAAAGAGATCTAGAAGAAGTACCAACCTTTTCAGTCGACTTGTCTGCTGAGGGACTTGACTCGACTCTCACCAGCCGATAAGTTTCAGCAACTTCAACACCTGTCTCAGTCTCCTTGTCCGAATGAGTCTCTTCGGAATCTTCAGCTGCCTCGAACATTGCCTCCTCTGGCACATACTGAACTAGTCTACCACTAGTTCCAGCCTCAGTCACCTCCTCAGATTCTTCACCATCATCCGACTCGTCTTCCTCAGCACTAGACGAGACGGCTTCAAACATCGCGTCTTGAGGATTGATTTGAATTTGCTTGCGCTCAATAGCTCTTCCAGCAGCTTGCTTCGCGAGAGCTTCCTTCTTCAAATAGTGTTTAAGAGCATGAAATGGTTTGCCCTTGCTCCAACTTGTCTTGTTCGGCAACAAGATGGGTAGAAGGATACTTAGCTTGTTTCCGAAGCTGACTGCAGCAGATACCACCCACTCTCTAGTATCGGTGTCAACACGGATATTTCTTTCGAAATACATCAATCGATCCATGAACAACTTGTACCAGTTCCCTTCTGTGATGCCGTCATAGATTGCGGCCATCACTCTCGCCTTTTGAAGGGTCACGGAATCGTAACTTCTGGTCACTCCAAGCAACATCTTGGATGCGATGTCAAGAAGAGTCTTGTACTTGTCTAATAATTCCTTCTTCTTGACAGCAGGAATCTTTCCATCTCGACCCAATTTCAATTTCCTTCCACAGAAGATACTGAGGTATCTTAATTCTTGTCCGATGCCATAGTTCTCCACATCAATCGATCCGGATGGCAATTTCAAGATTTCGAACAAAGACTCACGAGTGATCTCCACTCAGTTTCTACCAATAAATGCCTCAATGGAGTCGCCTCTTCTAATTGCATTGGCATAGAACTCCAACACTTCTTCTTCCATCACGATCTCAGGGAATGCCTCCAAGTAAGGTCTTAAACCACACCGGCAGCACTTCATCAAGATCTCCTTGTTGTCGTCTGTGTGGTTCCCTTTGAAAAACACAGATCCCTCAACATGCACCTTGCCTTCTGAGGCATACTTGCCTAGGTCGAACCTGGCCTGCATGTTAGTACGAACATCGAACAACGAAACAATCGACATAGTAGGGTTTGAGTAACAAACAAGCAGTTTGAGAAAATTGCAAGAATTTGAGTGCATGAAAGTAGGAGAGATATGAATGCGTAAGGAGAGAAGAGTGGAACTGTTTGAGGTTTTGTTAAAACTCAAAGTTCGAATCAACGGCTGTGATTAAGAGGTTTGATCCAACGGTTGTGGCCTTTGAAATTCAGTTACGGAATCGAGAATATTACGTGATTTAATATTGTAAATTTTGGAATCCGCCTTTCTTATTGGCTAGGACAGAGGAGTGTACTCATCTGACCTAGTGTAGTAGGGTTTGGCGCGAACTGGGTGTATACACCTCATTAAAAGGGAGTGTATAAATCCAATTCTAGGGTTTTCCAATTTTCACATTATCAAATTACATAAATACCCTTAATTCGTACTGAATAAACACTTAGAATATTTGAATCATAAGAACACTTATCTTGTCTGTTCGAGTCTATCCAGAACAGACGAGTAGACTAATGCGCACCAGACAAGTTCCCCCTTCGACTGTGCTTGTCTATTCTGAATGTCGAACGACTTCATGTACCTATCTTATCTTGTGCGACATATGAGTGTAGGTACAAGTAGAGTAGAATAATTAAGATGAATATCAATCTAAAGCAATGGTCAAGGTTCAAACAAGATGACTTTTAACAAACTTAAGAGTCAACATAAGGATATTTAAGAAATCAAAGATTCCCCCTTAAATGTTTATTCCCTTAGTATTACCCTTAGCTTTATCAGCTTCCTCATCGGGTTGTCTGGTCATCTTGTCTGACCTTGTATACCTGTCTGTTGAGCGAGTAGACGAGTGCTCTGTTTTAGTGATCTTGTCTCCTTATCTTTTGTGTTGTACCTGTCTGGTTAGTACATAGTTATAGGCAAGTAGGGTCTAGATCAATTAGTCCTGGACTAATGCATAATTCACGAAAACGAGCCCCAGGTAATGGTTTTGTAAAAATATCAGCTCTTTGAAAATCAGTATGAATCTTTTCCATGTGAATATCCTTCTTTTCTACATGATCACGTATGAAATGATGTTTCACATCAACATGCTTACAACGTGTGTGCAAAACAGGATTTTGTGTAATGGCAATAGCACTGTTACTATCACAGAAAATAGGAACATTTGATTCATATATGTTGTAATCTCTAAGCTGTTGCATGAGCCAAAGTAGTTGACTACAGCAGCTACCAGCAGCCATGTACTCGGCTTCAGTAGTAGAGGTAGCCACACTAGTCTGCTTTTTCGAAAACCATGAAATGAGTTTTGTGCCTAAGAATTGACAAGAACCGGATGTAGATTTCCTATCTATTCTACAGCCAACAAAATCAGAATCTGAGTAGCCACTAAAAGATAAATCATCATTTGAAGGATACCATATACCACGATTGATGGTTCCTTTCAAATATTTCAATATCCGTTTAGTGGTTTCCATATGACTCTCTTTTGGATTAGCTCGAAAACGAGCACATACGCCAACAGAAAATGCAATATCAGGTCTACTAGCAGTCAAGTACAGTAATGAACCAATAAGACCACGATAATATGTTTGATCAGCACACTTACCATGTTCGTCTGGATCCATCCTGTATGTAGATAGCATAGGTACTCCAGTAGACTTGCATGTCTTAATACCATACTTGTCTAGTAGATTTCTAGTATACTTTGCTTGATTTATGAAAATCCCTTCAGGGGTCTGTTTTACTTGAAGACCAAGAAAGTAATTCATTTCACCCATCATGGACATCTCAAATTTACTTTGCATGAGTGTTGAAAAACTTTCACTCAGCTTTTTGTTTGGTGAACCAAAAATGATATCATCTACGTAAATTTGGACAAGTAAAATGTCTTTCCCTTCTTGTCTTCTGAACAAGGTTCTATCGACCTTGCCCTTAGTAAAACCATTTTCTAATAGAAAGAGAGAGAGAGTATCATACCATGCTCTTGGAGCTTGCTTTAGTCCATATAAGACTTTCTTCAATTTGTACACCTGGTTGCCTTTGACTTCGAAACCTGGGGGTTGTTCAACATACACTTCTTCCGCAAGAATACCGTTAAGAAATGCACTTTTAACATCCATTTGATATACAGTAAACTTCATATAGGCAGCATATGCAAGGAACAAACGAATGGCTTCTAGTCTAGCAACAGGAGCATAAGTTTCATCATAGTCTATGCCTTCAGCTTGTGAATAGCCTTGGGCTACTAGTCTAGCCTTATTCCTAACGACTACATCATTCTCATCTTTCTTGTTTTTGAAAATCCATCGAGTGCCAACTACATTGTGATGTTCCGGCCTATCGACAAGTTTCCAAACGTCGTTTCGAACAAACTGGTTCTACTCGTCTTGCATAACGATGATCCAATTACTATCAGCCAATGCCTCCTTAACGGTGGTAGGCTCGATAGAGGAGAGGAAACAACACCAGCAAAACATAGATGGACTAGGCTGTTCTTGCGACTCAAAGAGTTGTCGTTTAGTCTTCACATCAATAGTAGAGTCACCAATGATATTCTCAGTATCATGCGTAGATTTCCATGTTTTTCTAGACTTAACAGGAATATTATCATCATCTACCTCAGGTATAGCATCATGTTGAAATGCATCATTTGAATCAACAGATTTAGTAGGAGTAGACGAGTCAACTAGAGCAGGCATGTCAACTGGTCTAGTGGACTTACCTTGAGCACTTACCTTCTCGTTGTCATCAGACTCGAGAGCTTTCATGAATGGATTGTAGGCTTGAACAGATTCGTAAACTTCTGATTCTTTGTCAGATTCGAACGATAGATCAGTCACCTTCTCACTGATCTTGTCGGCAGACGAGTCCTGTCGAGATTCATCGAAATCCACATGTGGTGTTTCTTCCACACAAAGAGTCGAGTAGTTGAATACCCTAAATGCTTTGCTAGTCGAGGAGTATCCTAAGAATATCCCCTCGTCTGCTTTAGCATCGAAAGCATTCAACTTGCTCTTCCCATTGTTATGGATGAAACACTTACAACCAAATATATGGAAATATGAAATTCTGGGTTTTCTACCTTTCCAAACCTCGTAGGGTGTCTTACCTAATACTTTGTTGATCGCACTTCTGTTCTGAGAATGGCATGCAGTATTAATTGCTTCAGCCCAAAACTTTTGAGGAGTTTTGTATTCGGCTAGCATGGTTCTACAGGCTTCTTTGAGAGTTCGATTCCCTCTTTCTGCTACACCGTTCTGTTGTGGAGTCCTAGCTGCACTAGTAAGGTGTTGGATACCACGTTTAGCACAAAAATCTTGGATATAGTAATTAATGAACTCAGTACCCTTGTCACTACGAATCTTGATAATAGACTGGTTCTTCTCAACTTGTAACTTCTTCAACAGATCAGGTAGTAGGGTCTGTGTATCACTCTTCTTGTGTAGGAAGACTACCCAAGTGAACTTAGAATAGTCGTCTACAACAACAAGTGTGTACCTTCTACCATTCAAGGTTGGAGGAGTTATCGGACCATGAAGATCCATATGTAGAAGTTCTAGGACTCTACTTGTTGAGAGAGTAGGAATTGACTTAAAAGAACCTTTTACCTGTTTACCTTTCTGACAAGCATTGCATACATGTGATTTGTAATAAACTTCGTTGGGTAAACCTTCCACTAGGTAATCTCTTGCAATCTTATTAATTACCTTAAAGTTCATGTGGCAGAGGCGTCTATGCCAAAGCCAACCGAGCTCTTTAGGGTTCTTACTAAGAAGACAAGTATCCCGCGGACAGCTATTCCAATTCACAATGTATACACTGCCTTGTCTTATACCGACGAGTAGAATAGTGTGAGTCCTCTTGTCTATGATCTCACATTTTCGGCTTTTAAACTGCACTTTGTAACCACGGTCACAAAATTGAGAAACAGATAGTAAATTATATTTTAAACCTTCTACGTAGGATACGTCTTGTATCTCTACATCTCCATTTCTAATGTAACCAAAGCCTTTCGTAACAGCAGTGGAATTATCACCGAATATCACCTTGGGTCCTTCTTGCTCGTGGTAACTCGATAGAAGAGCCTTAGTACCTGTCATGTGGTGCGAACAACCACTATCAATGTACCAAGTTTCTCCTACTGAGCCACCCTTCTTATACAAGTCGAGTCGACCCTGCAATGAAGATATTCAATAATTTAGGTACCCACTTTGTTTATTGGGGTCCTGGGGGGTTAGTCGAGTTCAAAGGAATCCAAATGTACATCGGAGTCCTGAACAAGTTTGATCTCTTAAGCTTCCTGCCATACTTGTTACAAAATAAGACTTTATTGTCCTTATCTGGCCTATCATTCGATTTCGGGTCTACTCGTCTGAGATAGCCTTTCGACTTAATCTCTACTTGAGCAGTCACTGGTCTATGATAGTCAGAATAGGGCTTGTATGCATTAGGTCCATACGGTTTATAGACACGTTTAGGTCTTTCCTCACTTATAATATCATATGACAAAGGTGGAGGATATAGGACAGGTTGTGTACGATATTTTGGAGCAACCTTCCTAGGCCTAGACGAGGAGAGGTGAGACTGCCTTATGAAAGGAGGTCTAGGCTCTTGTCGTCTAGTCTGTACTTGTCTAGTACTCGTCTTCTCAGGATACCAATCCTCATATCTGACCTGGTTGGGTCGTCCACGACTAGTGGTCCTTTGTAGACTGGTTCTAAACGGAACAGACTTGTTGTTAACATTCTTTTTACCTCCCTTGGTAATTGGAGTGTTACCTCGAGTCTGTTTAGGTACATTGCCTTCAGATGGTGTTTCAATATTGTATGTCATTGGTCCTTTTCCTTTATCATTAGTCAAAGAACTTGAGATGAAAGCAGTAGGGTTCTTAAGGACTTGAGTAGACGAGCTAGGTGAATCTGCACCATTACCTGTCTTGTCAGCTAGAGCCCTATACCTATCTGACAGTTCAAGGTTAATCTTTGAAGAGTTAACCAGGTCAGTAAGTTTAAGGTCTAGAGTGACAACCTCAGTCTCTAAGAACTTATTACGTTCTTCAAGCTTTTTGCACTTTCTCTTTAAAACATTGAACTCATTTCTCTCAGTA
The DNA here is from genome assembly GCA_963675135.1 of Galeopsis tetrahit. NCBI lineage: Eukaryota > Viridiplantae > Streptophyta > Magnoliopsida > Lamiales > Lamiaceae > Galeopsis > Galeopsis tetrahit. The sequence goes on along the minus strand of OY776130.1, from coordinate 31,933,084 downwards.
GCATGTGTCTTAAGTAGGTCTTGATATAACCTGTCTGTCAATGCACACTTTTCTTTGAGTTGTCTTAACTCTTCAGTCAAGCGTCCATTTAGGACTGTTACATTAGGATCTACTTTAGACTGAGCTTCCTTAAGATCAATAATTTCTTGTTTTAAGGCGATGTTCTCGTCGCTGACTTCAATGAATGCCTGGTTAGCAAGTAGAAGATCTTCTTCATTCACACTAGTAGAGTGATGAAGACTACTCCCTACTTCACTACTGGCAGTATCACTTTCATCAGAATCCGATTCATCACATGATTGAAACGAAGTTGCAGATGATACCTCTTGATCGATTTTAGCCATGCAGCATAGGCCATCATCTACTATGAAAGCTTCATCGTGATCTCGATCAGACGGGTAGCTAGATGAGGACGATGGCAACTCGTCTGAATTCGACTCAGAGTCATCATTGGCCATCATTGCCTTCTTGCCACGGTTATATCTTCGTTCCCTTCGTGATTTGCTTTCTTCTCTATCATCGGTGCTCAAGTCTGGGCATTTGTAAATGTAGTGACCTGGTTTCTCACAATTATAGCACAATAGATCATTAGTAGACTTTTTAATAGGAGAGTTATCCCTTCGCTTATCTCGTCTATCAAAACGCTTAATCTTCCTATCATCAGACTCTCTATCTCGTCTATTACCTTTCGAGACTTCGTCTCTCCTTTCGGACGAGTTTCGGTCTCGTCTGGTCTCAGACGAGTCCTTAGAAGCAGACCCTCTATGATCTCTATAGAACTTCTTATATCTTCCGAAGCGCTTGTTTAACCTGTCGAACTTTCTAACTATAAGATTCACCTGATCTTTCAGACTCAGATCAGTTCCATCTAACTCGTCTTTCACAGAAGCAGACTTAGTCTTAGACTTAGACTTGCCTACTCTAGAGCACTTAGACGAACTAAACTTAAAAGCAACATTCTTCGACACGGCATTCTCTCTATCACTACTGACTATGGGTTCGTCTTCATCTAGATCAAACTCATAAGCCTTCAAAGTTTGAAACGTCGTCTCAGTTGTCCATACATCTATATCTTGAGTATTCTTAACTAGCATTTTCACCATTTTCCATCTGTCATCAAGACTCTTAAGAATTCTCAAGTTTATTTCACGTGCAGTATAAGATTTGCCAAGAACTTCCAAGTCATTCATAATCTTTGTAAAGCGAGTATCCAACTGGTCAATTGTTTCACCAGTTTTCATCTTGAATGATTCGAATCTCTGAACAGCAGTAGAAAGCTTACTTTCTTTGATTAGGGAAGTCCCTTCACAAATAATAGCAAGACGGTCCCACATTTCTTTGGCAGTCTTACATTTTAACACTTTCCCAAGATACTCATTAGGAAGGGTGTGTAAAATGTAATTCTTGGTCAAGCTGTCCAAGTTATTCTGCCTCATTTCTTCAGATGTTAATTCTGACCTGGGTTTGCTAACAAGAACTCCAACAGGTTTGTCCTTGTCCAAAGCAGCAGTGTTAGGGATCATTGTCACGATTGGTCCTTCGGTGACGACGGAAATACCCAAAGTCGTGAGTGGAGCTGAATGTCGCCTCCATTCGCAACTTCCAGTAGTCGTAATCTTGTACCTGGAATTTCGGTAGTTTGTTAGCACTTATTTCGAGACACATGATTTCAAGAAGATTAGTAATGAGCAGTTTTATGATCAAGAAATAGATATATTCAGAATAGTGATCAAGAACACGTAAGAGCACGTACAATCAAGAACAAAGACTTCACCCAAGTCTTAAGTCGGTTATCAAGAAACAGCAGTTCGTAAACTACTGCTCTGATACCACTTGTAGGTCCCTAGTTGAGTTAATAATATTGAGTAAGCTAGTGAAAATGTCTAGAGGGGGGTGAATAGACTTTTCAAAAATCTTTCAATATATTAGAATACGAATGCGGAATATCAGAATTAAACAATGAGCCCAATCAAGTTTATACTCAACTAAAATTCGCGAACTCTGTATGAACACTCTACTGGTCTTGTTCTTAAGTATTTAAATCAATTAAGCAGTTAATCAATCAAACACAAATAAAACAGTAAAGTAAATCAAACACGAGATTTATAGTGGTTCGACAACTTGTCTACATCCACTCACACAACACCAGTCGTGAAATTCTTATTAACTCTTCCAATCGAGTAATGTGTTCTTGTAGCTTTAAGTCCCAAGAAATAAGACTTAGATCTTCTCGATTATATCTCCAGATATATCTTCGATCTAACTAGCTATTTAACAAGCAACTAGCAACTTGAAAACAAAAATAATAAAACTTCTCTTCGTTCAGTAGTAGTCTTCTTGAATCTTCACTTGTCTTGTTGACTTGTCTTTCTGAACGCTAACTCTGAGAGCTTTGTTTTCTTCTTGAATGCTTCGTTAATTCTCTTTAGTAATGCTTAGAATATCAGTACTTCAGTAGTCTTGAATCGATCAATACCTTGGGGTATTTATAGACTTCCAACTTCAAGAACTTTCTGTTGTGTAACTAACTTTTCTTGAAAACTGATTTCTAACTTATCCTTTTATCCTTCCACGCGGTTATGCAGTTAATTAGTTATTCCATAACTAACTCTTCAATCTTTATATTCACACGCGTTTTTGTAACTAACTTCTTCCTTCTTGTCTTGTTGTTGCGCACATGTCTTGTCTGGTTTCAACACTTAGACGAATTCTGAGTCTTCTCTTTACTCATCTTGTCTTGCGCAGGTCTTCTTCTGTAGACTTCAAAATAGAACACTAAACTAGTCCTATCATTTAATCTTAACAAGACTATTACATTACATTAAGCTTTATAAATCAGCTTAGTCAACTTAAGATCTATACAATGAATATGAACGAATACAAACAAAACATGAGCTTCTATACATTTTGAATAGCTCAGTATAAATCCTAAACAAATATACAAAGTACTTATAAAACGTACTTGCCTTTCAAACAATTAAACTTATCTTTTGAAACTTAACTTGAAACTTTTACTTGTCTTGTGAACTCTACTGATCTGCTCAAGACGACTTCCATAACTAGACTAGACCAGTCAACACTTAGAAAATATTCAAGTCTACTTTTGGCTTATCAAAACTTCATCTTATCTTTTCATCATTTAGGACTTGTCTTAGGATTCACATCCCAACATTATGTGGGACACAAATGATCGACTTTAGGCGTGCACCTTGTGGGTTCGATGTTGCTGATGTGTCCATACTAGTTACTCCATTTTTATCCATTTCAGGAATCTCATCTGGGGAGAAACCATTGTTTACCGGTGATGAGCCCAGCAAGTCGAATTGGTTGGACTGCTGAGAGTCGTCCAATGTCTCCTCTGGCCTCTGCTTTTGCCTTGCTTGTCTTTTTCGACGAGGACGAATGAATTGGTCTTTGTCAATATCCTGGTGCTCTTTCCTCAAAGGCACCCTTTGTTCCTGCTCATGTGCGTTTGCTTGCGCTTCTTTGGTCCGTTGTTCACCCCCTGGCCGAATGAACGTGACGCTCTCGCTTGTTGCAATTGTCCCATGAGTGACCCACTACTGCATAGTAACGACAATACATGGGGCATTTTTCATATTTGAAGTATGCGAAAGAACGATGACCCTTTCGTTCAATCAAGATCTTTTCTAACTTGTCTTTGGATAAATCAATCTCAACGAGTATCCGGATGAAGTGCCCCATAGTGCCATCAAGAGAACGTTCGTCAATCTTGATTGGCATTCCCAGTGCATGCGTCATACACTCAGTACATTATTCAAAAGGCAATTCATATATGCGCACCCAAACTTGCGCCATTGACGAGTTAACCTTATACGGGTTGAAGTCTTTTACCCATGGGGACAGCCTGAACACCCCTGGGCTCAAGAACCAATTTGTTTTCTTAGATGCGAGTTCCTTGTCCGAGTTTAGATTGAAACGCACATTGTAATTTGTAATAGCCGAGGCCTAAAGGGGTGAGCCACCGTGGCCCTGTTAAACCCCACGCCATTGTCAACGAACTCTTCAACGCCTCCAGTGCCCATGGCTTTTCTTTGCGTGCGTTTGTGAGTCGTCCGATATAGGAATTCCTGCACAACTCCACTCGATCTGCGTATTCTCCTTCATCCACTGAAATTGAGACTAAATCGCCTTTCTTGACAGGCATTTGGACGGCTCTGGCAGTATCTAACCGCAATGGGACCTCTGATTGCGGATATTGATCAGCCAAAAGGGCTTGCTTGAAAGTCTTGGAAACCCTAGCAAGGGATCTAGGGTTGTTTGCAGTCGTTGTCTGGGGATTCTCTCCGAAGGGTGAAATGGTTGGCACCTTCAATTGGAATAGATCCTTCAACCATGGATGGGCGTCACAAAGAGTTACCAGGGTGGAGATCCGATCAAGATCAACGGCGGAAAACTCCATGGTCGCTCAAGGTGAGTAACTGAATCCGCAATCGCCGGAGTTCAATATTAAAATGTCATATTCTTGTATTTCCATCTATATTAATATTTACAACTTTGCCATACATTGACAGAAAATAATATTTAATTCTTTTTTTATACTCCATCACACTATTATTTACATCACTGTGAATAAAAGTTGATCGAAATGTAAGTTTTATTATTCTGAACAAAAATGTTTTTTGTTTGGAAATAAGGGTCATAAATATATTTAATATATAAACAAATTAATACATGGTCTAGATGATGCGTTAAAAAATAATTCATTCATCAGTGAATTAGCAGTTTATCAATAGTAAATCATTGTGATAAATAATGTAATTTTTTTTTTTTCGTTTTTTCTTGGAAATCATGAAAACCGATTTTATATTCAGAAGAGATATAGGACAAAGAATCGAAATTATTTTTTAGGGGAAAAAAAGCTCGATTTTTTATTGGAGAAAAAAAAACTTTATTTTTGTACATATTTATAAAAATTATTTTACATAGTATATAATTAAAAAAAATAAAAAAATTCAACACTTAGACTATCCTCTCTCTCGCCTACCCCACTACGAACGGAGGGAGGCAGTATTAACTGTCACCTGTATTTGCAGAAATCAAGTGCATATATTTCCTAATTAAAAATAATGTGCATGTATTTCGTACATGATTTGGTATTGCACCCTCAATGTTGAACCTTAAGATTCGAATAGCATGACTCATGTTGCCAACGTGGTGAAAATAAAATAACATAAAAAACATGCTACAGTATAAGAAACTAGATGCATGCATTTACTACAACATTTAGAATTGTACCTTATATTGTGAACCTTAAAAATCGAGCCGCATGACTTATTTAGAAAATAGAATAACATAAAACTGAGAGGGATGGGACTACACTTCAATACAATATCAAAATTTATCAATTAGCCAATTAGAAAAAACAAATACACACGTTATTAGAAGGGTAATTAGATTAACTTGTAAATGACCGTCACATGCAGGAGGGGGTCGACCATTAGGAGGGTGTGTGAGATCTAATGATCCTCCTCCTACGCATGTTGGTTATGTACATGTGAGAATTCAATACCATTACAACGAAATACAAAATTTGATTCGATCACATTTCTTCGGATTGAGTGGCAGATTAATATTTACTACAAGTGCAAAAATAATTTATACTTATCTTTTACAACTCGTCTTTCAACGGTACGTTTAATTAGTATTTGTAATTATCATGGATCCAAGTCATCCGAACTAATTTTCAAACTCCAAAGATTAACTCAATTTTCAAATTTTTTTTTAACATTGAAGATTTTTCAAACTTTCAAGGTTATCTTAACTCTCAGTATTGTTAAAATTCTTAATTTTCTTCGGACCAGACGATGCATGTCGAAATAAAAAAAAAAATAGATAGGTAATATCATTTGAGCTATCATAAATCTATTTAAACATCACCTTCCCCAATCTCTCCCTCCAACCTCTCTTCCTATAATCACTACCCTTGTTTCTATACATAATTTTTTTTTACATAAATCTGCAATTTGCAAACAGCAAACACAAATAACAACATATGGCAATAACAAATTTGAATACATTGCCTATACTCCAACTCTCATCAACCTCTTTATTTGCCTTTGATTTTCCCTCAAACTCAATTTCAATCCCAAAACCAACCCAAAGAGGTAAAAATAAAATCACCTCTGTCCTACAAACGCCCACTTTCCCGGGAAATAAATTCCCGGCGGCGCCGCCGCCGCACTGGAACTTACTGCAAAGAGCTGCTGCCAGAGCTTTTGACGCAGCCGAAACCGCTCTGGCTTCGCGAGAGCGCCTCCGCAAACGGCCGAGAAACACCGACCCTCTCCACCAAATCGCCGGCAACTTCGCTCCGGTACCGGAAAATCCGGTCACGCACAACCTTCAAGTCACCGGCACAATCCCTGAATGCATCAACGGCGTTTATCTGAGAAACGGCGCCAACCCTTTGCACGAGCCACTCTCCGGCCACCATTTGTTCGACGGCGACGGCATGATCCACGCCGTGAAATTTAACGCGGCGGAAAACTCCGCTAGCTACGCGTGCCGGTTCACGGAGACACAGAGGCTGATCCAAGAACGCAAAATGGGCCGACCCGTTTTCCTTAAAACCATGGGAGAGCTCCACGGGTATCCGGGCATAGCCCGGTTGATGCTATTCCACGCCCGAGGGCTATTCGGGTTAATCGAAAACCGGAAAGGAACCGGGGTTGCAAACGCCGGTTTATTATATTTCAATAACAGAATTTTAGCTATGTCAGAGGATGATCTTCCGTATCAAATTCGAATAAACCCGTACGGCGATTTGGAGACGATAAAGAGATACGATTTCGGGTCGCAAATGAGGAATACAAATACCATGACGGCCCACCCGAAAATCGACCCGGTTACGGGCGAGCTTTTCGCGTTAAGCTACGACGTCGTTCGGAAGCCGCATCTGAAGTTCTTCAAATTTTCAAACGATGGTACCAAAATAAATGAAATTCATATATATTTAAATGTCCCTACTATGATTCACGATTTTGCAATTACTGAAAATTTCGTAATCATACCTGATCAACAAGTTGTTTTCAAGCTTCACGAAATGATCAAAGGCGGATCGCCGTTGATCTACGATAAGAACAAGAGATCTAGATTCGGAATTTTACCAAAAAATGCTTCTAATTCGGATCGAATCACGTGGATCGACTGCCCAGACACCTTCTGTTTCCACATTTCGAACGCGTGGGAAGAACACGATGGAAATCGTGATGAGTTAGTTGTGATCGGTTCATGTATGTCTCCGCCGGATTCAATTTTCAATGACCGCGGCGTAAATCCGAAGAGCGTGTTGACGGAAATGCGCCTGAATTTGAAAACCGGCAAATCCACACGGCGGCTGGTAATTTCGTCGCCAGAGCAAATGAACCTGGAAGCCGGAATGGTGAACCGGAACCGGCTGGGCCGGAAAACCAGGTACGTGTATCTCGCGATTGCTGAGCCGTGGCCGAGAGTTTTGGGTTTTGCGAAAGTGGATCTTGTTACCGGATCTGTTGATAAGTTTATTTACGGCGGCAGTAGGTTCGGCGGAGAACCGTTTTTCGTGCCGAGTGAGGCGGATTCCGGCGGAGAAGATGAGGGTTACGTTATTGTATTTGTTCACGACGAAAATGCGGGTAAATCGGAGCTGCAGATTGTGAATGCGGTAACGTTGAAGCTTGAAAGTTCAGTGAAGCTTCCGTCGAGAGTGCCGTATGGATTTCATGGGATTTTCATTAGCTCCAAAGAATTGGAAAATCAAGTTTAGCATATGGCAATTTTTGTACTAGTAGCTAGCACGAATGTCACGATTTAAACATTGTCACTTTGCATGCACGTTTTTATATGTCATTTTTATTTGAATTGCACAAAGTTCTCACGTGAACCCGGGTTCAAAAGAGTTATATTGGGTGATTAAGTGAAATTTAGTGTGGGTATTAATTTTATTCATATGAATAGAATGCAAGTAATTTTGGAGCATTCTAATAAGAAAAATGTGTAAGCAATTTTGAGGCGTTATAATAAGAAAAATGTAAAAATAATCATATGACAACATTTGTTTAAAAAAATTAACTTTTCTTTAATATATATTTCAAAGGGTTTATTTTATTATTTATAATATTTAAGTTAGTCTAGTGCTCATAAATCAGGTTTCAATTTATGTTATGATACATTTTTTTTACTTTTTTAAATAGAATAATTCCTTTGCAATTTATGTCTCACAATATCTTTTACATTTTTAAAATAGAAAACATTTAATAAATTCAACCCTTACATAAAAGGAAATGCACTATTAATTTTACATAAAATGTTACTCCATAAAATGTTACTCCATCCGTCCATCAAAAGTATATTCACTTTCCTTATTTGTCTGTCCATCAAACACCAAAAATATGTTCATTTTCTTTTATGAAAACAAACACTTTATTTTTACCTCACAACAACCCTAAAACATCTTTGCTTTATCTATTTTTTCTTAAAATATGTGTTTAAAGATATGAACATGCATTTAGTGAACGGAGGGAAGTATTATTTTTGGGCCCACACATATATACAAATTAACTCATTTATTTACTTTATATATAAATATTTATAAAATTATCACTTAAATTTTTACTCATTATTTCATTAAAAAAATGTGTACCAAGTAAAAGGTATTCAGAGATACGAAGGAGGGAGTATGTTTTACTAATTCATGAATTTCGTACATTTTGTTGATAAAATAATTTAAAAATAATGTGCATGTATTTCGTACATTTTGTTGATAAAATAATTTAAAAATAATGTGCATGTATTTCGTACATGATTTGGTATTGCACCCTCAATGTTGAACCTTAAGATTCCAATCTCATGACTCATGTTGCCAACTCGTGGTGAAAATAAAATAACATAAAAAACATGCTACAGTATAAGAAACTAAGTGCATGTATTTACTACAACATTTCGAATTGTACCTTATGTTGTGAACCTTAAAAATCGAGCCGCATGACTTATTAAGAAAATAAAATAAGATAATTTTGTGGTATATATAGTATAAGAAAGAAAGAAAGAAAGAAACTAATTAATTAAGTGCATGTATTTCCTACAACATTTGGTATTGCACCCTATGTTTTGAACCTTATAAATCGAATAGTATGACTCATGTTGTCAACGTGGTGCTTATATATATTAATAAAATAAGAAAAGAAATGAGCATTTTGTTTTGTTCAATTATAAACAATTTGTTTGTTAAATTCCATCACGTCTCACCTTGATTGACACGTGAAAACATTACATGACAATAAAATAATGTTTGTACCATTATTTATTTTTTACTTATGTTTCACTTGATCTACTTAATTATTAACACATATTCGGTTGATTTCTCTACATATTTTTTTTATTTCACTGATATTCTACTCTACTGAATCTTTAACATGTGTCCGCTCTCAATATTATAGAATGATGATTATATATTTTTAATATAACATGTGTCAATCACTCATTTCGTAAAATAAAATGTGAAACACCAAATTAAAACAAGTAATTTTATTCATCCACACTAACATAAAATAGAGCACCAAATATTAGATGATATATTTCATTCAAATAAAATACAAATTTAGATTCCATTTCTTCAGATTGAGTGGCAGATTAATACATATAGAGTCAAGTAAGGACCTATGATTTACTAAAAGTGTCAAAATAATTTATACTCAATTTAAATCTATTTTAATTTACAACTCGTATTAAATAGTTTAATATAAAATTTTCCTCATCTGCATTTTACTTTGTGTATTGTTCTCCTGAATCATTATATTCACAACATGAAGCGATACCAATTCAAGTCTAGGAGGGGTCAAAAAATTTCAAAAACTATTCTCTTTCCTAAAGAATTTTTTTTTTTAACACATATATCCCTCAATAATTTTTCTCTTTTTCTTTTGACATTTCCTCTATATGACATTATATTCTTACATTTTAAAAGAAAGTGGAAGAAAATGAATTATTAATATATTTTCAATTAAAATTATATTATATATTTAAATAATTTTAAAAAAAAACAATTAAATTTTTTTTGAGAAGAAGATTTAATGAAACGTGGAATTTTAACAAAAAAAATAATGATAACAAACAATTTAAGTAGAATTTTTAATAAATGTAAGTCTACCTTCAATATCAACCACAACACCTTAAATATCAACTAATAACTTAATTACACGCCGTACTTTTTAGAATTATCAACTTCATTAAATTATAACACATAAACAAATTAAACCATAAAATGACACATCATTAATCTAAACTATTATAAGGAGACTAGATCATGAGCACTCGCATATTACGTAAAATATCAATAAAATTAAATATTTGTATTATATTATATATTTAAATAATTTTGTGAGTGTTATCTCATAATCTCAGAATCAGCACACTAAGTGAGTAGTGAGCTGATAGGATTAGATAAGATAACTTAGGCCTTATCAGATGAGTTGAAGGGTTTCAATCAGATGAGAAGGTGATGCTTAGAGTTCAGCACAGTTGGCTAGATCAGCACAGTACTTTGGTCAGTGCAGTTAAGATCAGCACAGTATGAAGTCTATCAGCAGAGTTAGCTTTTGATCACAAGAACAGAAGAGTTGAGTATCAGAACACTAAGTAGTGATCTGATCTTTATGGACAAGTCTTCTGATCTGGAAGTTAGTTAGTTTAACTAGTTGTATTACAGTTACAACTACTTGAGGGCATAACTACCATTTCAGTTGGGCAATAACAGAGCACATGGGTTGTTACAAGCGGTTGCAAACGGTTGATAACTACTCAAAAAAGTTCCTAACAGCAGCAACTACCTTTGGTCTTTATAAACTCTTGTTTGTGTACATTGTAAAGGTTGGATGCAATTGTAGTACGTTTTGTAATCTTTGAGTTGTGTGAGTTCACGAGTGAAGTGAGGAAATATCCTATTCCGAGTGAATGAGTGTGTAAACATTCTTTATCAATCAAAGAAGTACTCGTCTGGTCCAGTGGATGTAGATCACATTGATCGAACCACTTAAATTCTTGTGTGCTGTTTGTCTCGTTGCTTACTTTTGGAATTACTATCCTAGAGTAGTTATTTCTTATATCTTCAAGTATTCTACTTGGTTGGAGACGTCTAACCGACCCGAATTACTTGACAATTGGCGCCGTCTGTGGGAAACTGAAATAACAGCAGATCTAAGATGGGGAATTCTACCAAGTACAACATAGAGAAATTTACAGGCACTGGAGATTTTGGGCTGTGGAAGGTCAAGATGCAGGCCCTCCTTGAACAGCAAGGATTATTCGAGGCCCTCGAAGAATCCGAAGAGACTGCAGAAGAAGAAACTGCAGCAGCTGCGGCTGAAAAGAGCAAGTTGCTCAGAAAAGCTCGAAGCACGATCCTACTCTGCCTTGGAGATAAGGTCTTGAGGGAGGTTGCTAAAGAGAAGACAGCGAAGGAGGTTTGGGATAAGCTTGAGAAGTTATATATGGGGAAAACTCTTGCTAACCGACTCTATTCGAAGCAGAAGCTGTATGCCTTTAGAATGGGAGATGACAAACCCATTACGGAGCAGCTAGATGAGTTCAACAAGATTCTTGATGATCTGGAGAATTTGGATGTCAAGTTAGATGAAGAGGATAAGGCTCTGATCTTGTTGAGTGCTCTTCCTAAGTCCTTTGAAATCCTAAATGACACCATCTTGTATGGTAGAAAGGAGGCAATCACATTGGAGGATGTGATCTTGGCTGTCAAGTCCAAGCTGCTGCATAATAAAACATCTCAAGGAGATAAGAGCAGTAGTGGAGAAGGATTGGCAACCAAGGGAGGTCAGAAGAAATCTGTCTCCAAGAAGGGGTCTAGTCAACTCAAGGGAGCTGATAAGGGAAAATCAGCAGTGTCAAATCAAGGGGAAGTTGTATGCCACCACTGCAACAAACCTGGGCACTTTAAGAGTACTTGTTACAAGTACAAACAACTTATGAGAAAAACTGGTCCCAAGAACCCTGTTGATAAGAATCAAGCAAATCAAACCCAAGAAGACAAGGAGCAGAAAGGCTATGAGTCAGCTCAGTCCCTATCCATCACTTCCACTAAAGAACAGTAGGATTGGATTTTAGATTCAGGGTGTTCTTTCCACATGACTCCAAGGAGAGATTGGTTTCATGATTTTAAGCATCAGAATGGAGGTTCTGTGTTGTTAGGGAATGATCACACTTGCAAAGTCAAAGGTGAAGGTACAGTACACTTGAAGATGTATGATGGAGTAGTGAGGATTCTCAAGAGGGTCAGGTATGTTCCTGAACTCAAGAGAAATTTGATATCTCTTGGTATGTTGGATTCAATGGGCTACAAATTCCAGTCAGAAGATGGAGAGCTCAGAGTTTCAAAGGGGGAGTTTACTGTTCTTAAAGGTGAGAGAAGACAAGATCTCTACTTTCTTAAGGGAGGAACAGTAGTTGGGAGATCAGATGTGGCAAGGGTGCAAGACAACTCAATGTTGTGGCACAGAAGATTAGGTCATGTAGGAGAGAAGGGCCTACTTGAGCTAAGTAAGCAAGGATTGCTAGGTGGTGACAAGATCACAAAGCTTGATTTGTGTGAGCACTACATTCTTGGGAAATCCAAGAGATTGAAGTTTGGGAAGAGTTCACACTCTACCAAAGGAATTTTGGACTATGTCCATTCAGATTTATGGGGGCCAGCTAAGAATCAGACCAGAAGTGGTGGGAGATACTTCATGTCTATCATAGATGACTACTCAAGGAAGGTATGGATCACTATCCTGAAATCCAAGTCAGAAGCATTTGAAAAGTTCAAGGAATGGCTCACTGAGGTTGAGAATGTCTCTGGAAAGAAGCTCAAGCATTTGAGAACTGATAATGGGCTGGAATTCATATCAGAAGAGTTCAATGTTTTCTGCAAGAAGAGGGGTATAGTGAGGCATAGAACAGTACCAGGTACACCTCAGCAGAATGGAGTTGCTGAGAGAATGAACCAGACTTTGCTTGAGAGAGTCAGGTGCATGTTGAGCAGCTCTGGATTGCCTAAAGTATTTTGGGGAGAAGCAGTGTCAACAACAGCCTATTTGATAAACAGAAGCCCTTCCTCAGCTGTGAAATTTAAAACCCCAGAAGAGTTATGGTCTGGCCATGCAGCTGAGTACAGTAATTTGAAAGTTTATGGTTGTTCAGCATATGCCCATGTCAAGCAAGATAAGCTTGAGCCTCGAGCCTTGAAATGTGTGTTCGTAGGGTATCCTTCAGGAGTGAAAGGGTATAGGTTGTGGTGCCTTGAAGCTGGAATGCAGAAGTGTATTATCAGCAGAGATGTAACTTTTGATGAAAGTAGAATGCCATTGAAAGAGGAGGCAAGTTCAAGTACAGCACACAACAGACCAGATGAGACACAGGTTAAGGTGGAGCATGTTGAAACTAGAACAGTAACTGAAGATCAGATTGATCCAGATGAGGAGGAGACTACTCATAGTGATACTGAGCTTCATGACTATCAGCTCACTAGGGACAGAACCAGAAGGGAAGTCCACCCACCCCAGAGGTATGGTCAAGCTGACATTGTATCATTTGCATTATGTGCAGCTCTTGAGGTGGAGTCTTCTGGAGCCTAAAACTTACATAGAAGCCATCAACTGCCATGACAAAGAGAAGTGGTTAGTTGCTATGGAGGAAGAATTGTTATCTCTTAACAAAAACCAGACTTGGGAGATTGTTGAGAGGCCTAAGAACAAGAAACTTGTTGGGTGTAAGTGGATCTACAAGAAGAAGGTGGAGGCTCAGAGAGGTGGCAAGATTAGGTACAAGGCAAGGCTTGTAGCTAAAGGATTTACTCAGAAAGAAGGTATTGACTTTAATGAAATCTTCTCTCCTGTTGTTAAGCATTGTAGCATCAGAATCTTGTTGGCTATGGTTGCTCAATATGAATTGGAGCTGCATCAGATGGATGTGACCACAACATTTCTTCATGGGACTCTAGATGAGAAGATCTACATGAAAATACCAGAAGGGTTGGACATAGAAGATGGAGAAGACAAAGTGTGCTTACTCAGAAATTCACTCTATGGCCTCAAACAAAGCCCTAGACAATGGTACTTAAGGTTTGATGAGTACATTTGCTCAGCTGGTTTTGCAAGAAGCTTGTATGACAGATGTGTTTACTTCAGAAGAGTTGGAAGTTTAGTTACCTGTCTTCTGCTGTATGTTGATGATATGTTAATAGCTGGGGAGTCTATTAACAGTATCAATCAAGTGAAAGAGATTCTCAAAAGGGGGTTTGAGATGAAAGATCTTGGTGAAGCTAAAGTGATCTTGGGGATGGAGATCAGTAGAGTTGAGGGAGCAATTCAGCTTAATCAGCCTACCTATCTGAAGAAGGTGCTAGAGAGATTCAGGATGCATCAAGCTAAGTCAGTTTCTACACCAATTGGTCAGCATCAGAAGCTATCCAATCAGATGTGTCCCAAGAACCGCCAAGAAAGAACTCAGATGAGTAAGGTTCCTTATGCCAGTGCAGTAGGGAGTTTAATGTATGCTATGGTGTGTTGTAGACCAGATTTAACTCATGCAATGAGTGTAATCAGCAGATACATGAGTGATCCAGGCTTAAGTCATTGGGAGACAGTTAAGTGGGTCATGAGATATGTTCTGGGATCAGCTGAGAAAGGTTTGAAATTTCAGAAGATATCGGATAAGGGAGAAGCACTTGTGGGATATGTTGATGCCGACTATGCAGCCAATGTAGACACAAGAAAGTCCTTAACAGGGTATGTATTCACCTTATTTGGTACAGCTATATCATGGAGGTCAATACATCAGTCCGTAGTTGCATTATCTACTACAGAATCAGAATATGTAGCCTTGACTGAAGCAGTTAAGGAAAGCATGTGGCTTAGGGGGATCTTGAAGGAGTTTGGTATATCACAAAGAAGTGTGACTGTCTTCTGTGATAACCAAAGTGCAATACATCTTGCAAAGCATCAGGGGTATCATGAGAGAACTAAGCATATAGATGTGAAGCTGTACTTTGTAAGAGATATTGTAGAGAAGGGGGTGGTCCAGGTAGTGAAGATTGCTACAAAGGAGAACCCTGCTGATGCGTTCACTAAGGCATTGCCAAAAGAGAAGTTTGGCTTGTGTCTTAGACTTATTGGACTGCATTAATTCCTCTGAGGAGAAGACTACTGTTCTTGTGGCAGAAGATCAGTAGTGGAGGCTATTCTTTGAGGAGGATAGTGTTGGTGTTTTGGTGGAGGTTAGTTCGATTATGAGCTAAAGGTGGAGAATTGTGAGTGTTATCTCATAATCTCAGAATCAGCACACTAAGTGAGTAGTGAGCTGATAGGATCAGATAAGATAACTTAGGCCTTATCAGATGAGTTGAAGGGTTTCAATCAGATGAGAAGGTGATGCTTAGAGTTCAGCACAGTTGGCTAGATCAGCACAGTAAGATCAGCACAGTACTGGATCAGCTCAGTATCAGATCAGCACAGTACTTTGGTCAGTGCAGTTAAGATCAGCACAGTATGAAGTCTATCAGCAGAGTTAGCTTTTGATCACAAGGACAGAAGAGTTGAGTATCAGAACACTAAGTAGTGATCTGATCTTTATGGACAAGTCTTCTGATCTGGAAGTTAGTTAGTTTAACTAGCTGTATTACAGTTACAACTACTTGAGGGCATAACTACCATTTCAGTTGGGCAATAACAGAGCACATGGGTTGTTACAAGCGGTTGCAAACGGTTGATAACTACTCAAAAACAGTTCCTAACAGCAGCAACTACCTTTGGTCTTTATAAACTCTTGTTTGTGTACATTGTAAAGGTTGGATGCAATTGTAGTACGTTTTGTAATCTTTGAGTTGTGTGAGTTCACGAGTGAAGTGAGGAAATATCTTATTCCGAGTGAATGAGTGTGTAAACATTCTTTATCAATCAAAGAAGTACTCGTCTGGTCCAGTGGATGTAGATCACATTGATCGAACCACTTAAATTCTTGTGTGCTGTTTGTCTCGTTGCTTACTTTTGGAATTACTATCCTAGAGCAGTTATTTCTTATATCTTCAAGTATTCTACTTGGTTGGAGACGTCTAACCGACCCGAATTACTTGACAAATTTTAAAGAAATAATTAATTTTTTTTGAGAACCCTATGAAATGAGACATGAAATTTTCTTGATACAACTTTTAGTAAATATGATAATAAATTTACCAAAAAAAAATGATAAAATTTTAAAACAAACCATTTAAGTGATATTAAAAAAATTCTTAATAAATGTAAATCAGTTTACAATATCAACTACAACCCCTAATTAAGAAAGAAAAAAGTGCATGTATTTCCTACAACATTTGGTATTGCACCCTATGTTTTGAACCTTATAAATCGAATCACATGACTCATGTTGCCCACGTGGTGCTTATATATTAATATTAACAAAATAAATTAATAAGAAAAAAAAAGAGAGATTTTTGTGGGGCAATTGCTGTTCAATAAACAATCGTTTGTTAAATTCCATTGCGTGTCACCTTAATTGACATTACAGGACAATAACATGCCGTTTGATTCATCAGTTTCATTTTTTTTTTTCACATGATGTTTCACCATACCGATCATTTACATATATTGGTGTGATATTTACAATCCTTTATTTTTCACTTTCACATATTATTCATTCACATCATAAAACACACATCAAATATGAAACTAATAATTTCATTCAAATAAAATATTCTCTTCATCCCACCATAAAATTGAATTAAGATATTAACACATAAGACTACAACATTTAAATTCGACTTTTCTTATTTTTTCTAAGTTTAAATTTCAGCATTCTACCTAATTAATGTTGCACATGATGTACGTAGTAACATATAGGTTGAAGATCTAGAAGATTTTACACATGGAATGGAAGGACCTGGAAGCTTGTAGAACATGCTAGATCAGGCGGGGTTGTATGAGAAAATGTCAAGAATTTACTGGAAGACACTATAATAAAGAAGTGGGCGAAAAAGAAGGGTTGAAATCCTATTTTTTAGGATCTCGCATGAATGTTCAAGGCTCATTTTCCATGTCCTTAAAAAGGTTAGAACGTCTTCAGTATTAACAAGAAGTGTTATTCGTATAATCTCCTAATCGGATGTTAATTCTATTTGAAATTATTGTCATTAACATCAGTGACGGACGCAGAAATTTTAGATTGGAGGGCCCGATTTGCATTACTATAAATATAAAATAATATTATACTATTATATTTACAAACAAAAATTCATTATAAAATTTTCATGCAATAGACCTCATTTTATTAATTTAAATTTAACGACTTTTGTTAGGTAGACAAATGTAAAACTTAAATTATACCTCTTCTATCTCGTGATGACTTGCATATCTTAACAAACTCATTTTTTAAGAAATGTAAATTTTTAGTGATGTGTGGGATCAAATAAGCGAGTAATATTTTGAGTGATGTAGTGAGATTTAAAGGGAATTTAGTGAGGTGTGAGGTCAAATAAATGAGAAGTATTTTGGTTGATTTAGTGTGGTTTAAAAGTGATCTAGTGAGGTGTACGGAAGAATGTAGACCCAAGAGTTATTATTTTAAAAATAAAATAATGTAGTAAAAGTATTACTCCCTCCATCCACCAAATGTAGTCCCATGGAGGAGGGACACAAATTTTAAGAAAAAAGTAGATAAAATAGACAAAGTAAGGGCATGTTTGGTTTAATAGATTAAACAGGATATATTGTTTTATCCCAATTATTCTTATATTTGGTTTACATGAATTAAGCCTGTGATTAAAATAGGCCCGGAATTATTATCCTTGATAATCATGCATTGGAGTGTTTATTAGTCCCAAAGAGAAGGTGGGATAATTAATCTTGCAGAACAAAAAAAATATGTAGATGGACTTTATTGCCCTCCAATTTGCGGGTAATTACAACTTACCACATATATATACAAAAGAACCCTAATTAATGGCCTCAAGGGTAGAAAAGTAAATTGTCACATTTATCTCAATTTATCCTTGAATCCAAACATAAAACAAAACTTATCCCTAAGAAATTTCAAAATTTAATCCATCAATCCAAACACAAATCTCAATTCAAAAAATAATGCAATCCCATCTAATCCTATCATACCTTATCTATCCCAACCTGTAAAGCAAACGAGCCCTAAGGGTATTATAGGGTATTGTGGGGTCCATTGTGAATAAAGTGATTGTTTATGAATAAAGTTGATGGCAAATTGAGTAATTAAGTGATGGTTGAAGGGTGATAGTTTTCATAAAGTGTATGGGACTACATTTAGTGGACAAAGAATATAAGGCAAATGAGACTACTTTTTGTGGACGGAGGGAGTACATTTTTGGTGATTTAGTGAGGTTTAAAGGTAATTTAGTAAAGTGTAGGGAATAATGTGGACCCAAGAGTGATTATTTTGAAAATAAAATAATGTAGTAAAAGTATGAATTTTATAGATTACTTACGTATTATAAGTGTGCAAAAAATCTTGAGACGTCTCAATAAAAAAAGTGTACGAATAATCACGAAACGGAAGAAATATATATATAAAAAAAATAAAAAAAAATCAGTGGGGGCCCATTGGCCCCCCTGGGCCCTACATGGGTCCGTCTCTGCCCAAGAGTGATAATTTTGAAAATAAAATAATGTAGTAAAAATATTAATTTTATAGATTACTTACGTATTATAAGTGTGCAAAAAATCTTAAGACGTCTCAATAAAAAAAGTGTACGAATAATTAATCACGAAATGGAAGAAATATATATATAAAAAAATAAAAAATCAGTGGGGGGCCCATTGGCCCCCCTGGGCCCTACATGGGTCCGTCTCTGATTAACATGTTCGTGTAGTTGTGTTGAAGTATACCAACTTCTTGTACAACATATACTTTTCTAGATATTTATATAGAAAGAGAGGATCTTAGATGGGACCTTCTATATGTAGTCAGGGTGTCGTAACATGTCGTAATGACTACCATAGTCAGTTAATATAAGCCATTAAAAATCGAATATAAAGGTTTAGATCTGATGACCTGTTACCTTTTGTAAATTTTACGATATGTATTGTCGTAATGTGTCATAAATTTGTATTTTCTATTAAATTAAATTAATTAAAATATATTATTGTAAATTTACATTTTTATCCTTATACAATAAAATAATTTATTACAACAATTATCTACACCTGCTAATTTTATGAGTTCACCCCAAATCATTTTTTTACCATAGTTATCTGCATCCATTCATTTTATGAGTTCACCCAAATCATTTTTTACCATAGTTATCTGCACCCATTCATTTTATGAGTTCACCCCCAAATCATTTCTTTTTAACAACGGTTATCTACACCCGCTCATTTTATGAGTTGACCCCCAAATTATATTTTTACCAAAGTTATCTGCACCCGCTCATTTTATGAGTTCACCCCCAAATTATTTTTATACCAAAATTATCTGCACCCGCTCATTTTATGAGTTCACCCCAAAATATTTTTTTAAAAATAATTACATTTAAAATACTATATTATTTTTTTATTAATTAACACAAAATATAATAAAATCAACCTTAATTTATACATTTACAATCTACAACCGAGTCATTGCCGAGTTACCGTCGATTCACCACCAAATCACTCATATTTTTAGAAAAAAATCGTAAAAACATAATTAAAAAAAACTATTGAGATTAGGTACAAATTTAATTTTTTTTTCTTTTTAATTTTTCTTCCCATTTTCAATTTTTATTCCAAACTTTTTATTTCTTCGTTTTTTTTGTTTCCTACTTTTTTTTCATTAGTATATTTTTTAGTTTTAATAAAAAATAATATTATATGTTTGATTTTATTATAATCCCTCCGTTCCAGTGAAAGCTCCTCATGAGCTTCAGACACAGAGGTTAAAAAATATGATATAATAAGTGGATGTATGAGAGGTGATGTGATTGAGAGAGAGAACAATATAATGAAATGTGAGAGAGAATAGTTTGGCAAAAAAAGAATGAGTAACTTTCATTGGGACTAACGAATAAGGAAAGTTGGGAGTAGTCGGTAATACAACAAGTAATAACCAGTAATACCATAAACAGTAATCAGTAATACCATTAACAATAATTAGTAATACCACGAACATTAATCAGTAATACCATTAATATTAATCAGTAAAATTTTATACAATAACAAATAATTTCACACATCTAATTATATTCAATAATACAAAAAATAATTATCAGTAATACCATGAACATTGAATAGTAATATCTCATACAATAACAAATAATTCCACAAATCTAATTATATTCAATAATACCAAAAATAATTATCAGAAATACCATAAACAATAATATGTAATACCATAAAAATAATAATAATCAGTAATAAATAATTTCACATAATCAGTAATACCACAATTAATAACCAATAATCATTAATATTAATTCAATAGTGTATTAATAGTAATACCGCAATCAATAACTAGTAATACCAGTATCAATAATACCAATAACAATAATACCATAAAAAAAAGTGGAGAGAGTGCAGATCGGGGTGTACTAAAGAAAATAGAGGGTGCACATTACCAAGCCCAATTGAAGGAAACCCTAGCCCAATGGGAGGGCACCCTAGGTCAGTAGTCGTCGCTTGGGATTTCATCAGCAAGGTCACCGGCTCCGAGTGTCGTCCAGTCAGAGATCCATCAGCAACATACTCACAGTAATCCGTCGGGCCGTCGTCAGCCGGAGGAAGAGGCTGCACAGGAGCAGGGTGAAGAAGACGGATGAAGCATTGTAGCTTCGATTTGGACAGAGATGAACGACGAGAGAGAGGCAGCGTCGATCCAAGTGTTGCAGGCGAGCGCCGTTGATGTAGGAGAAGCTCCTGGATCGCGAACGCAAGGGAGATTGATCGAAGCAGTCGCGTTGGTGGTCGAAATGAGGAGAGGATTTCGACCGCCATGGATCGTGGCCGAAATGGAAGATTATGTTGATTGTTATGGAAGTGAAGAATCGCGATTGCTATTCGAGGAGGGGTCTCGGGCTTCAGCGGCCGAGACCGAAGCGCCGCCGTCGCCGTCGAGGGGGTGGTCGGGCATGGTGGTGGCTGGGTCACCCGCCGACATGCATGGATTTCCGGCAGGTCCTTTACTCATCAAATTAAAATTAAAATTTAGGTGCACCGCCGATCGACTTTAATAAAATTATACCTATAATATTATTTTGTATTAAAATTTAAAAAATACACATGCAAAAAATGGAAAAGAAAGACAGGAAAATTTAAAAAGGAAAAGAAAAAAAAAACAAGGAAATAAAAAATTTGAAAAAAAAATTGAAAATGGGAAGAAAAAAGAAAAAAAAGGAAGGGGAAGAAAAATTAAAAAGAAAAAAATTGAGATTTGTGACTAATTTCAATAGTTTTTTATTAATTATATTTTTACGCTTTTTTTTTAATATGGGTGATTTGGTGGTGAATTGATTTTTTAGAGTTTATTTTATTATATTTTGTGTAAAATAATAAAAGGATAATATAGTCTTTTAAATGTGATTATTTTTAAAAAATATTTTGGGGTGCACTCATAAAATGTGCGAGTGCAGATAACCGTGGTAAAACAATAATTTGGGGGTGAACTCATAAAATGAGCGAGTGCAGATAATTGTGGTAAAAAATAATTTGGGGGTGAACTCATAGAATGAGCGGGTGTAGATAACTGTTGTAAAAAAGAAATGATTTGGGGGTGAACTCATTAAATGAGCGGGTGCAGATAATTGTTGTAAAAATATGATTAGGGGGTGAATTCATTAAATTAGCGGGTGCAGATAATTGTAGTAAAAATATGATTAGGGGGTGCACTCATTAAATTAGTAGGTGCAGGTAAAATATAAATAAATTTAAAAAGAAGGGTAATATATAGAAAATAACAAAATATAATTTAAATAATGCTAAAAATAACTGAAACCTGTATGACAGGTAGCAGGTTGTTTTTACGGTTACGACGCCACATGGCGCGATTCGACAAAGTGACTGCGTAGTCACTTTGTAAAATGTGACTACCGTAAAAATTGTTCATCTTAGATATATAGATTAGTTTTTTGTGGTGTTTACACTTAAGACAACTTTAGATTCGAAAGCTTTATTCAGTCGTATTTTTGTTGTGAAAGTTATTGCTATAATATTTCACACAACATTTGTATTCACACATTGATTAGCGAAAGTTTCACCATAAGGCCCATATATTTTAAATTAAAATTAATGAAAAAAATATTTTCATTGTGTTTCGTGTTTTAGTCTTTTGTTGTTCATATTTTCTATTATTATTTTGTATTCGAGTTAGTGTTACATTAAATGATATAACATTTCGTGTAACATCGGTCTTGTTTTATTTAACACACTTACATATATATATATATATTTTTTTTTTAAAGAAAGACTTCCTTCATTTATTCACAAGAAGAACAAAAAGAATCGAGTAGGCTCTCCACAAAAATCGGAGGCTCAGCCCAATTATGAGGGCTCTCAAAATCTCGAGAGTTCCTTGCAAGAGCGTGTGCCACAAAATTGGCAATGCGACTAATCAATTCTATCTTACACATAGGAAGGTTCTCCAATAACCTTCTAGCCATATCGACATAATTCCCAAAAGTCGAAGAACTCGTTCTCCCGCCTTTGATTGCATTAAAAACCCTTTTCGCATCTAGCTCGATAATTGTCCTCCCCAGGCCCATATCCGACACCCAAGTTAAGGCCTCAATAATCCCCCACACCTCTCCTTCGTCAACTTCTAGAAGGCTCGGACGCGTGATAGTCCTACATGCTACAAATTTTCCCTCCTCATCACGCGCGATCATCCCCACACACGTCTCCAAAGCTTCCTTAAAAAAAGCAGTGTCCACATTAACGTTTGTCGATCCCCTGTCCGATTTGTGCCAAAGTTTGCAAGGAATTGCAGCCCTCTGGCGCTGCACAGGAGCTCTTGCTGCCTTCCACTCCGATAGGTACGTCATAGCCCGAAAAATTGACACCGCAACTGTACAATTTTTTGACTTCCATACCAAATTATTCCTATGCTGCCAAACCTGCCAAGCCCCCATGAGAATCCACTCCTTCCCAGAATCATCAAGCTTCCCCAAGACCTTCAAGAACAATTCATCGAACCCTTCCACTTGCTCTATAGTTTCTTCCAGTACCCTATTCAGGCCTAAATAGTCCCAGCTGCTGCATGCAAAACTACAAGTAACAAACAGGTGCCATCCTGATTCGGCCTCCTCCCCGCAGACGGGGCACTCAGTCGATTCGCCAATACCCTTCCTATAAAGGGTTGCTTTCACCGCAACCCATCTTTTGCACAGTTTCCAGTAGAATAACTTCACCTTGGGGGGAACCCCAACCTTCCACATATCCTTCCATGTTGGTGTCTCTACATTGGTCCTGTTCCCAACTAATCTGGACGTTAACTTATAGGCACTTTTAACAGAATATTTACTGTTTGATTCATAATGCCAAACAAGCCGATCATCGTATCCCATTGGGGCCGGGGTCGTGCATAAAATTGCCCGATAATCCTCTTCCGAGAACGCCGCTTGAATAAGATTGACATCCCATTTTCGAGTGCCTGGAACAAACAGATCTTCTACAATCATGTCTTCGAACGTTGGAACGACCGGCGTGGAGATATGGAAATTCTCCTCCCTATTGAGCCACGCATCTCCCCAAATTCTTACTGCTTTTCTAGACCCTATTTTCCAACGCAAGCCCAGATTAACAAGACCTTTAGCCTCGTGGATTCCCCTCCAAATGAAGCTGGGACTCGATCCAATGCTTGCTCCCAAGAAATATGTTATAGGATAATATCTAGCCTTTAGAATGCGACTCATCAGCGACTGCGGCTTATCAATCAGGTACCAGCCTAACTTTCCCACCAAAGCAATGTTAAACAGATGGAGATTCCGGAAATTCATACCCCCTTCGTCTTTTGGGTGACAAAGAACCTCCCATCGACCCCATTTAATACCCTTTTTTGGGTCCGTCCCGTGCCCCCACCAAAAGGAATTCATCATCTTTTGCAATTCTTCCACTAGAGTAGATGGGAGGATAAACGTACTCATACAGTAAGTCGGGATAGCTTGGGTTGCAGCTTTAATCAATACCTCCTTCCCCGCTCTAGAGAGCTTTTTTCCTCTCCAACCCTGAAGTTTCCCCCATAGACGGTCACGAATATTTCTAAAAATCTCAACTTTCTTCTTACCTAACAGCGAGGGCAGACCAAGATACCGCCCCGTATTCAGTGGACCATGGACACCTAGGATCGAGCACAACTCCTGTCTTTCTCTAAGTTCCACATTACTGCTAAAGTAAATTCCGGATTTATCATAATTCACTGCTTGCCCTGAAGCCCTCTAAAAAAGGTTGAGTAATTTTTTTAGGGCTATACATTCGTACCTGGTTGCTCGGCAAAACAACAAGTTGTAGTCGGTGAATAACAACACACTTACATATATTATGTATACACAAATTTAAAAAATATATTTAATTTGTAAAAACAATAATCCTCAAAACTTAAGTTCTGAAAATTCGAAAAAAAAAAGCCCTTAAATTATTAAAATTAAAGTAATACGTGACATGTTTTTATGTAAAATTAATTTTTCATACGTTAAATTATTGTAACTTATTAAATTTGAATTGTGACATTAATTTTTATTGTTTTAATTTAAGTAACATGAGACATGTTTTTATATGAAATTAAATTAATTTT
Organism: Galeopsis tetrahit; assembly: GCA_963675135.1. Classification (NCBI taxonomy): domain Eukaryota; kingdom Viridiplantae; phylum Streptophyta; class Magnoliopsida; order Lamiales; family Lamiaceae; genus Galeopsis; species Galeopsis tetrahit. The sequence continues at coordinate 31,908,316 of OY776130.1, read as the reverse complement.
CACATATTCAATTCTTAAAGTTTATTAAAATTGTAGGGATATTACGTATGAGACATGTTTTTATTTTCTTATTCAATTTTTTTTTATAATTTATTAATTAATTAATTTTAAACAGGTTAAATTTTTATAATTTATTAAATTTGAATGGGTATTACGTTTATTATGTGATTCATTTGTAGCATTTTTTTTTATTTGATTAATTTTCTTGGTAAGGAACAGATTTAAATATAAAAGTGAAAGGGAAAATATCAATTTTGGTCACCCAGTTTTACCTCTTTTCATATTTGGTCACCCACATTTAGTCACTATCAAAATCGGTCACTCACTTATTATATTCTATCAAAATTGATCAAAATTGATTATTCCGTTAGTCAATCTGTCATTGACTAACGAAGAAAAGAGTTTTGAGTTCAAAATTGGTCACTCACTTATTATACAAATTCAATATGAAACCAAGAATTGAGTACAATTGTTCAAAAAAAAAAAAAAATAGAGTACAAAGTTTCATTCTATCTTTTAATTGAGTTAAATAATTATTAAAAACTTATTGAAATTTTTTGACTATCAGCAAGTTGATTGAATCACGTTCTAGAAAATATTTTTTTTGAGTTTCATTCTATCTCTTGAGTACAAAGTTTCATTCTATCTCTTGAGTTTCTCATTTCCTGTAAAATAAAAAGTAAACCAACAACAAATGAATACATAATTGAGTTAAATAATTATTAAAAACTTACTGACATTTATAACAGAGTATAAAGTTTCATTCTATCTCTTGAGTTTCTCATTTCCTGTAAAATAAAAAGTAAACCAACAACAAATGAATACATAATTGAGTTAAATAATTATTAAAAACTTACTGAAATTTTTTGACTACAGCAAGTTGATTGAATCACGTTCTAGAAAGTAAACCAACAACAAATGAATTCATAATTGAGTTAAATAATTATTAAAAATTTACTGAAATTTTTTACTACCCAGCAAGTTGATTGAATCACGTTCCAATGCATGAGAATTCTTTCTGATCAAGAATAAATATAATGAAAATTGCTTCTAAAAGATGCATGAGAATTCCTTTTTTGATATAATGAGAATTCCTTCTAATCTATAAGATAAATATAATAAAATAATTTTGTCATAAAAAAACTTAAAACTTTAAATTGAAATAAGAAATAATTTTTGTGATTGACTAAGATTTTTCAATGGGTATTTTTTCACGCTCCAGTAGTTTCCACATGTTTCATTTTTGCTACTGCGTTTGTTTCATTAGTTCTAGAAGATGCATCATAAGTTTTTAACATTTTAAAAATTTTGAGCTTAAAACTCTTTCTCCGTTAGTTAATGACAGATTGACTAACGGAATGATCAATTTTGATAGAATATAATAAGTGGGTGACCAATTTTGACAGTCACTAAATGTGGGTGACCAAATATGAAAAGAGGTAAAACTGGGTGATCAAAATTAATATTTTTCCAAAGTGAAAAATGAACATTGAAATTTATTTTAATGTATTAAGAATACGAGAGAGAAATAATTTTAAATTTAAATTCAATCCACTTCCACATTTTTTTGCTTAAAGATATATTGGATATATTTTTAAAATGTCGTAATTATAATAAAAAAATTTATCACGAAAATTTTCTTGAAAAAACATATCTACCCTCTACATGATTTAGTATTGCACCCTATATGTTGAACCTTAAATATGGTGAGACAGCAGGCAAATGCAAATTTTAATTTATTGTTTAATCTTTGAAGGGCCCGCGCCTCTCTCTGTGTTATAAATTATTTTGTTTTATGCTTTTCAATGTTTATTAAAAGAAAATTAAATTATTCTAAATCTTATTTAAAATTAATTTAAATAATAGTTTTCAATGTATAAAATTTTTAGAAAAATTAATTAAAGGTGAAATAGAAAATTAATAATTCACTTTATACTATGTTTACATCACTCTAAGGTGACATACATTTTATATATAGGATGGCGTATATATATATATATGATATTCTTCTCGCAATGAATTAATTAATGTTATGTAATGTGATCATGTGCAATGGATTCCAACTAATTTCAAGTTAATGAAGAAGAGAGTGATGAGATGATTATGTTTTTTTTTAAGGAAAACTTCATATTATTCAGCAGTTGCAGACGTAAGGTAGGCCATCCACAATATTTGAAAGGTCATACCACACCTGAGGATTGAAAAAATTCCTAGCAGCTCTAGCAAGTCGATGGGCCTTCTCGTTGGCCTCCCGACAGACATAAACAATAGAACATGAATTAAATGATTGAAATAAGTTCTTTCTATCGATAATGTAATTGCCAAAGATGGAGTTTAAACTCTGGCCAGAATAAATAGCATCAGCCACTAGCTTCGCGTCCACTTCTATCTCCACATTGTCAAGGCCCAGTTCTTTAATCCACGAAAGCGCTTCAAGGAGACCCATTGCCTCGCCTTCGTCCACTTAATACACTCTCGGAGTTGTGCTCGTGCGACAGCATCTAAACAGACCCTCGTCATTGTGTGCTATAATCCCCACACCCATTTCCTTCGTGTCATCAAAGAATGGCGCATCGACGTTGAACTTTAAATAATTTTGACGAGGACGATGTCAAGCTTTGCACTTCCGTGGCACCACCCCCAGGTTCTCTCCTAACCGAGCCCCCTGCCATTCCCGGAGATACGTTGCTGCAAGCCGAGCAACCACATCGACAGAATTGCATGCCCCATTCCACACCTTATCGTTTCGTTCTTTCCATATTCGCCATAAGATCGTGGAGGCAAGCGCCAAATCAACCTGGTTCAGCTCACGAATTAATGCAAAAACCAGCTCCTTCATTGTACTAGCCGACAACATAGCTCTACTAAGCTGACCCCTAAAACTCACTGATCTCCAAACCCTCATAATAATTGGACACCCAACTAACGCATGCCAGTCTGTTTCTGAGTCTCCTTCGCAATGGGGGCATTGCATATCGGGAATCACCTTTCGTCTCCAAAGTAGGTATCTTGTTGGAAGAAAGCCTCTACACACCCTCCATATAAAATTGAGTACCTTTGGAGGAGCTTTGATACGCCATAGGTCTCTCCAGCTGTCATTGTGCGTTCGAGGTTCGCGAACCAATGTATTCGCTAATGCATAAGCTGATTTCACGTTGTACTCCCCATCTCGAGAGAAATGTCATATCATTCTATCCTCAAAACCAGGTGGAGGTATAGCCGTATGGATGATTGCTTCCGTATCGTCATTGGAAAAAAGTGTTTCTACCAATTCCACATCCCATCGTCTTTGGCCAGGAATAAATAATTCTGAGACTCGAATGTCCTGGAGACCATTTGGTATCGGAGATCGCACCCAAAAATCATGATCGCTACGGATCCAAGGATGGCCCCAAACCTTTATATGCTCTCCCGAGCCTATCTTCCATCTCGTTCCCCGTCGAACAATATCCTGTGACTCTCTAATACTCCGCCATGTATAACTGGGGTTGTGGCCAAGCAGAGCAAATAAAAAATCTCCATTTGGGAAATATTTCGCCTTGAGAACTCGGCATACAAGGGTCTCAGGCTGAGTGAGGAGACGCCAACCCATTTTACCAAGCATAACGACGTTGAATAAATACAAATCCTGGAACCCCATACCACCATCCGCCTTGTGTGAGCAAATGTTATGCCATGTCGTCCATTTCATACCAGCCGAATTGCCCCCGGATCCCCACCAATATGCATTGAGCATTTTCTGCAGTTCATCAATGATTGACGGAGGGAGCAAGAATACCCCCATACAATACGCTGGAATGACCTGAGCAGCAGATTTGATCAAGACTTCTTTCCCTGCCTTGGAAAGCTTATTTTTTCTCCACCCCTGAACTTTATTCCACAACCTATCTTTAAGGTGTCGAAAAATCTGTCTTTTCGAACGGCCCATTAAAGAAGGTAAACCGAGGTACTTGCCAGTGTTCAGGGGTCGATGCACTCCTAAAACATTACCCACCAACTCCCTTTGCTCCACACTAACATTGTTGCTGAAAAACGTCCCAGACTTATCGTAATTTATGGCCTGTCCAGAAATTGATTCGTAATCATCAAGCAAGCTCTTTAAATTTGTGGTCTCCTCCACTGAAGCCCGAAAAAATAGTATGCTATCATCCGCAAAAAGAAGATGTGAAATAGTGTGCGCCCCTCTACACACACGAAGACCATGAATTCTGCCTATATCTGAGGCTCTTCAGATTAAAAAAGACAGCCCCTCCGCACAAAGGATGAATAGATACGGAGACAACGGATCCCCTTGTCGGAGGCCTCTTCCAGGAACTAATGGTCCCACCATATCATTGTTAACTTGGAACGAGTATCTCACTGTTCTAACGCACAACATCATCCACCTTATCCAAGTGTCCGAGAAACCAAACTTTCCCAAGATACATTCCAGGTAGCGCCAATCGATCCTATCATATGCTTTTGATATATCAATTTTTAGGGCTAACTCACCCACTCTGCCCCTTCTTTTCTACTTCATAGTATGAATCGTTTCAAAAGCGATGAGCACATTATCATGAATGCTTCGGCCACTAATGAACGCTGATTGTGCTTTATCAATAAGTGTAGGTAATACCCTTTTTAATCTATTGCAAAGTACCTTTGAGATAATTTTATAAATAACATTGCACAATGAAATAGGTCGGAGGTCTTTCATCGTACCCGGAGAGTCACACTTTGGGATCAATACTACATGGGTGTCATTCAAGGTATCTGGGAACTGACACTGTTGTAGCCACGATACAACCGCCGAGAAAATATTGTGCCCCACCTAACCCCAGAATTTTTGGTAGAAAGCCGGATTAAATCCGTCTGGTCCCGGAGACTTATCCAGGTGCATCTGATTAATCGCCCTATGGAATTCTTCAATGGAAAATGGTGTTGTGAGCTCTTGATTCTGTTCGGCCGTTATAACTGGCAACATGGGTTGCAACATAGGAGATTTATCTCGTTCTCTAGATCCTTCTTGTTTTGTTTCATTGATATGGCTAAGTGGTTGCCCCATGTGTCCAACGTCTCTGCCGTGGCCTCGAGTCGTCGGAGAATATTGAAATCTTGAAAACCCTCCCACGCTCTCTTTATCACAGTCGGCAAGTCTCTCTCTGTGAGCCATTTGTTTTCAAACCGAAACCTTCGTCTTAAAAAATTTGGAGGGGTAGTATCCGTGATCAAGAATATAGGATTATGATCACTTACCGGCGCGACAAGATTGTGGAGTACAACGTTAGGTAACCGAGCATGCCAAGATGGCGTTCCCATTGCACGGTCCAGTCGTTCCTCCACGGCATTCACAGTCCCCTTACATCTTTGCCAAGTAAATTTATGGCCCATCATGATGATATCCGAGAGCCTACAATCTGCCACCGCCTCTCGGAAGCCATTATACAACCAGTTTGGGTGCTCCACTCTTCCACGTTTGTCATCTTCCGAAAGAAGATCATTGAAATCGCCAATACATAGTCATGGCAAATCATTTCGGCCAGCAAGAACACGAAGAAGATTCCAAGACAAACGATGTTGGCTTCTACTTGGATATCCATAAAAACCAGTTAGCCTCCAATCCCCCGTCACGTCAGATACAACAGCATCGACATGGTTTAAGGAGTAACTCGCAACACTGCATTTGTGCATCTCCTTCCATAACAAAGCCACCCCTCCACTACGGCCATTGCAATCCACTGCCAAACATGATTGAAAATTAAGTTTAACTCTAACTGCTTCAAGCTTATTTGCGATCGACAGAGTTTCAGAGAGAAAGATGACATCGGGTTGCCGAACCCGAGCCAATTCGCAAAGGGCCAGGACAGTGGTAGGTTGGCCTAAACCCCTGCAATTCCAACTAAGGACTTTCATCCCAATCGCGTAAGATTTACTTTCAAGACAACTGATCCCACCAACACCAGGCAACAACGAAGGCTCTCACGAAGAGAGAAAATCAAAGCTTCTGACTAAGGGAAGAAAGCTATCTTGCACCAATACAATGCAATTAAACGGGACAGAGGAAACCAACCATATGCAGCGAGAGGTTAGTGATGATCGGCGCTGGCCGGCGACGGCGCTGCAATGCTGCGTCAATCACTCCCCGGATCACGGCGCAATGTGTGCTAGAAACGGCAGTTGACTTGCCGTAGATGATTATGTTACGAGTTCACTTATTCCATTTTGCATAGTGTATTGAGATATACAGACAAATATATTGTATTTATATTAAAAATGAAAGGGAAATTATATTGAGTATTTATAAAATTATTGTTTAAAGATATGAAATATAAATAATATTCTACAAATATTATATATACTATCCCTATACCCGCGTTTTACGCGGGATCGATTTATTAAAATTAAAGTTAATTTATTAAAATAATAATTTTGAATACTATATTAATTTTTATATTTTTTTATTTGTTAGAGTCTGTGAGAATAAACTTTTTTTTATTCTAATATATTAATAACATATACATATCTACAAATTTGAATCATATTATAATTGTATTTATATTTTTATATATTATAATATTTTTTAATATATTAATAAAATGTGCATTAATAAAATTATAATTTTAATTGTAAAATTAATATTTTTAATAAGAATGAGCATTATAAAATAATTTTATATAGGTTATTATATGTATCTATATAGAGTTTATAAATATTTATAGCGTTGACTTTGGTAGGGTTTAGGCCATCTCCAACCACAAACTCTCAAATGAAGATCTCTAAACTTCAAAATACACTTTATCATACTCTATTTTAAAATCCTTATCCAACCATAAAACTCTATATCTTACTCTATTTATTATTTTAATCATATTCAATATATTACAATCATTAAATAATATATTTATCTTCGTATTTAAATAAATTTATACAATTAAATATTCAATTAGTAAATTAAATTATAAATTAAATATTATTGATTTTATCAAAATCATAAAATGTAAATAAACTTGTATAGTTTTCAAATATTACTTTTATTTAAATATAAAATTACGAAACACGTAATGACGTAAAACGATACATGTATGTTTGTGTTATATGTAGCTAGGTAATGCATGTATGTCCGTTTTAATATGTAATGTATTCCATATTTAATATATAATGTATATTTTATTGTATTTTACATTATTTTTTTGTAGGTAATAATAATACACAAAAGAAAAATTAAATTACACAATTAAAATTAAATTATAAATTAGTATAACAATAGAATTGTAATTGTATTTAATAAATTATTAATATAAAATTGTAATATAAAATTGTAAATATTAATAAAATAATAGATATAAAATATAGAGTTTTGAATAGTAAACTTCATATATAGAGTTTACTATTCAAAACTCTATTTCAAATCTTCAAAATAGAGTACGGTTGGAGAGAGCAAAACTCTATAAATGAAGTTAAACTCCACTTTTGCCATACCATTGGAGATGGTCTTATAGTTATTTGTAGGATAAGATTTTAAAATTGTAATTCTAAATTTTAAAGTAGAACGTGTGGAATTTTCCATTTCAAAACAAAATTTTCATTGTGACATTTCTAGTAACCTATTTTCATGGCACAAAATAATCTTTAATTTTCCCATAATTTTCTCAACTAAGTCAGCGTACCATAAAACTTTTTCAAGTAAAGTTTGTTAGATTATTCTAGAATACATTTACTCTCTGATTTTTTTATTTTCAATTACTAAAAATTCTCTAAAACCCTCGACAATACTCTATATATCTTAAAAAGTTTTTTAAAATTATCTTATAGAATACATTCACACTTTATATCTCAAGAAAATTATATATACATTTTTATTTTCAATTACTAAAAATTCTCTAAAACCCTCAACAATACTCTATATATCTTAAAAAGTTTTTAAAATTATCTAATAGAATACATTCACACTCTATATCTCAAGAAAATTATATATACATTTACATCCAGACAATGATTCATCTTAAAGTATTATAATAGTTTTTTTGCGCCTATTTTTTTATGATTGGAATGTATTTTGTTGTACCAATACCTGTTCCCTTATAAAAGAAAATAATATGCAATTAAAAAAACTTTAACAAAATAAATACATGTCCGTCATGTATATTATAAAAAAATATTTACATAAAATATATAAATTACATTGAAATTAATATAAAATTTTATATTTAATTTATTATATAAAAACAGAACCTTGCACATCAATCCGAAGTCAGTTTCACAAACCGTGTATATAGTAGTACTTCCTAATAATTATTCCTCAAATTAAACTTTAAATACTAATTCTAAATATAAATTTCTTTTCGATTAAGTTTTCTAGTTCGATTGAAAATTCATCACCTAAACCTGCAATTTTAAAAAGAAGTACTATGAAATATATCAAGACAATAAAAAAATATTGTTAAAATTAATTTGTTAGTTTGAAAATAATAAAAATATAAATTTATATATTTAAAAGGTATCACAAATTACCTCCCCTTATCATGGATAATTTCCAAAATTGTTTTTAAAATTGAGATTTTTCAAATGTTTTTAAAATTCTCTAAAATCCTCCCCAATACTTTATACATACTTACAGTAAATTTATTTTTCTCAACAACTCTAATTTATAAAAAACAAAAAAAATATTGATCTTACAATTAATATTGATAAATTTAAATTCATTTAAAGTGTATATTTATTAAAAAGGGTGTCCACAAAATACTAATCCTTTAATATTTCAATTTATTGCAATGTAGAATTTTTATGTGTACCTATTTATAAATAAATTTAAAAATTAGTACAATAATTTGATATATATTAAATATGTAAAAAAATATTAATAATAAATCAAAAATAAATACCACATTAACAAAGATGGAAGAAATTTTTTAAACGCTAATATGAAGGAACAAAAATAAATCATAAAGATATAAGATCATATTAGATACTCCTATTTTTTTTTAAAATTAGATGTGACCTACCGATTGATTCTAATTAAATTAAAAAAATTATAATTAAAAACATACAACAATAACTATCAAGAAAATCATAATTCTATTAATTTATTGTTTCTGAGAAAATAAGAACAGTAAATCTATAAATAAAAGAGATAGATGAGAGAACAGATAAGTAAAATAACGATGGATACATAAAAAAATGAGAGAGAACCAAAAAAAAAAATTAAAGAAAATAATTGAAAAAAGAAAATAATTTTAAAAAGAAAGGAAATTATAAAAAAAAAATGAAGAAATTGTAAAAAAATATGTAAAAGAATCGAAAGAGAGAGAAATATTGATAACAAAACAATAAGATACTAGAATGACAACTTAAAAAAAACTAAAGAATAAGAAAGTAGATTTAAAAAAATGAAAGAATAAGAAAGTAGACTTAAAAAAACAAAAGAATAAGAAAGTAGCTAGAATGAGATACGTTTAAAAGGGGAAGATGACCATTATATATATAGGAAATGAGATTAAGAATATTTCTGGTTCATTTAAATTTGAATATATATTAGAAGATAAGATTAAAATGATTTCAAATTTAAAAATAATAATTATAAGTAAATAATATTAAAATTATTGTTTAGAGATAAAAATAGGAAAAATAGATTTTTTAAATTAAAATGCCTGAGAATGCAAGGATTTTGAAATAGACGATTTTGGTGAAGAGATAGATTGTGATAGAGTGTTGAAATTGTGACACGTGTCCCATTATATTCTCAATAATATAAAGTATAAAATTAAGATTAAGATTTGAAATGAAAGAATTTAACAAATTAGAAGAATTAAATTTTTTTAATAAGAATGCTTGACAATATTGAGATTTTGAAATTGAAGAATTTGAGGGGGAGAGAGATTAAAAATAATAATTATAATTTAAAATTTTGAATTATAATTTTGAGATTAAAATAGGAAAAATAGATTTTTTTAATCAGAATGCCTGAGACAAATATAGAGTATTAAGATATATATTAAGATTTGAAGAGGAGAGAGATTAAAAATAATAATTATAATTAAAAAAAATTAAATTATAATTTTGAGATTAAAATGGGAAATATATATTTTTTTAATCAGAATCCTGAGAATGCACGGATTTTGAAATGGACGATTTTGGTGAAGAGAGAGATTGTGATAGAGCATGAAATTGTGACACGTGTCCCATTATATTCTCACAAATATAGAGTATTAAAATATATGTAATGTTGATTTATAGATTACCAACAATGGCTTACAAAGAATTTAGACGAAAATAAAAAGACAGTAAATGAAATTACAAAGTCTTCGAATTCTTCAACTTTCCAAAAGAGGCGGCTTCCTTGTTTGAGCAGCTTCTTATAATGGCAGGTCCAGAAAGGGAAGAAACAGCACTGTAGATAAACAGAAAATTAGGGAAAAGAGCCGAGTCAAGGTGATACATTTTCCCGTAAAACAAACACGTCCCGGCTAGTGTTCACGGAGTGACGAGTTGCTTCGAAAGGTAAAACGGCTTCCTCTTTGCACGAGCAACACCGCAGCGTACAAAGCTCCAGCGAACAGAAACACGTTAGAACCGGATTGTACTCTAAAATGCTATGCAGAATGCTGAAAATAGTGTATGCAATTTTCTGGAAATACTCAGGTGAAATTTGTTGTATGCCAAAAGTATGTTTTCCCAAAACCATGCACTCCTATTTGTAGGTAGTGCCACCCAGGTGTGGAACAAACGGGTATTTAAGGCAGTAACGGCTGGTCACACATTAATATGACAGTTTCTGGAATGGTAACTCCCCTTCTTAATACTCCAGCACATTAATATGGCAGTTTCCGGAATGGTAACTCCCATTCTTAATACCCAGCACATTAATATGACAGTTTCGGAATGGTAACTTCCATTCTTAAACTTTCACGCAATTAAGACAAATTTCAGATTCAAACTCCCGAAGTCAACTGATCTGCTTGACTTCCATAGACTTGGGCTGCCCTAAATCCGTGTGGGTCGAGGCCCACATTTTTAGAGCCTAAAAAAGATAGACGGGCCCCAGGCCCAAGCCCAAAGTCCACCCAAAGTCCAAGGCCCAGGCCCACGGACCCGGCGCGGCACGGCCGGACGGGCAGGCGGCGCGCGCGCGTGTGGCTAATTGAATGGTTCAATAGTCACTACAATTTGAACCTTCTTAACTAACTCCTATTAATAAGAAGGTAGTTAATTCTCTCATTTATCAATGTGAGATAGTTATTAACACTACTCCCAATGCATCATTTTATCTTAAACTTTGTACATTAATTTCTCACTCACCAAAATTCAGTTTTGAGATTTTAAATATACTACGATCATCTACTCCGAGAGTAGAACGATCCTATAATATTTAATTCTTCGAAAATTAAATATTCATACCCTCAAATAATTGATTAATTAAAATCAATTAAATATTAAGAAATTGAATAAAAACCCAATTTCTCCAACAATCCCCCACATGAGTGGAAATTACTACCCATAATCATGCAGACTCGCAATCCAGTTCAATTGAGACACTATTGCATCCAGAAAGGTGGCTTGTGACCTTGAACCTTCCGTAGTCAAACACTATCGAGTACACTGGCGGCTTAGTGGACGCGATGCCTTGAACTACTCCTCCTTAGTTTGTACTGAGACAACGGTGCTGACACAACAACATCTCAAACGTGTTTCGTTCTCACGTTTTTGTCCATTTCGGCCATGGACACCCTTTGAGTTCATAAGTGCTTTTCGTGAAGCGGCCCCACTTCTCACTTATATAGGTGGACTCCCATATTGAGTATCCCGCAATACTCTACCTCCCGGAGGTCTTTGGGAACCATTAAAAGTCATTGACTTAGCCTTACCACAAATCTTACGGGACAACACTTGGTGTTGTGCTTTTCTAAGGAATGGTTTGAATATCCAAGTGTTCCAACTCAACATTCACAGCTTAGTTTTCCCATTGAACCAAGTTCTTGGGATCTCCAGTCAACATGGTTGGGTTACCACTGTTTCAGCTGTTATTTTGTGGGTTTTAGACCCATTCCTTCTAGCAACTTATTCATCTGATCTCGGTTTATTCCTTTCGTAAGCGGATCCGCTATATTGTCTTTTGACCTTACGTAGTCAATTGACATCACACCACTCGAGATCAGATGTCTAACAGAGTTATGTCGACGACGTATGTGTCTCGACTTTCCGTTATACATGTCGTTCAAAGCCCTGCCAATTGTGGCTTGACAGTCACAGTGTACCATCACAGTAGGCACGGGTTTGTTCCAACATGGAATGTCCTCGAGGAAATTTCGAAGCCACTCGGCTTCTTCACCAGCTTTATCCAAAGCTATGAATTCTGATTCCATCGTAGACCAGGCAATACACGTCTGTTTCGTTGATCTCCACGATACAGCAGCACCTCCAATAGTGAACACATATCCACTAGTGAAAAATGACTCATTCGTGTCAGAGATCCAATTGGCGTCACTGTACCCTTCAAGTACCGCCGGAAACCTTGTGTAGTGAAGCCCGTAGTCAATAGTGTACTTTAAGTACCTAAGGACCCTTCTAAGAGCCTTCCAGTGCTCTTTATTTGGATTGCTAGTGAATCTACTCAACTTGTTCACTGCACAGGCAAGATCCGGGCGTGTACAGTTTGTAATATACATCACACTTCCAATGATTTTTGCATATTCAAGTTGTGCAACCGGATCGCCTCGATTCTTGCTCAAGTGTACATTGAGCTCCATGGGCGTCTTGGCAGGTGGATCATTAAAGACATTGAATTTCTTTAACACACTCTCAACATAGTGAGATTGTGTCAAGTAGATTCCATTAGACTTTCTCTCGATCTTAATTCCTAGAATCACATCAGCCAATCCCATGTCTTTCATGTCAAAACTTCGTTTTAACATAGCCTTTGTTTCCATGATCATGGCATTACTGTTGCCCATGATCAACATGTCGTCCACATAAAGACACATAATAACAAATCCTTTTGGTGTATTTTTCACATACACACATTTGTCACATTCGTTTATCTTGAAACCATTGGACAACATAGTTTCATCAAACTTCAGATGCCACTGTTTTGGAGCTTGTTTGAGTCCATACAGCGAACGAACGAGTCTACACACCTTTTTCTCGTTGCCAGGTGCTATAAACCCTTCAGGTTGATCCATGTATATTTCTTCAACTAATTCCCCATTCAAGAACGCAGTCTTGACATCCATTTGGTGAATTTCGAGATTGTGCAAAGCAGCAATCGCAATTAACACACGAATGGATGTAATCCTCGTTACTAGGGAGTAAGTATCAAAGAAATCATACCATTTGTAGATGTTGTTAATCCTTAAAATGCCTTAAAATTATCAACAACATCTTAATTTGACCTTCCGAGATTTTTTCTAAGTCTTTTCTGAAATGCTACATTAAATGTTGATCTAAATGTTGTCGCATTTCTGGCAGGATCTAGAAGCTTCTACAAGAATCTGGAACCTGGAAGATTCCAGAACATTGGAGAACATGCTAGAACGGCCTGGAACCATTTGGAACGACCTGGAGCATTCAAGAAAGATCTAGAAAGATCATGGAAGTTGAGTTCCTAAAAAATAGGACCTCATTGTGGAAGCCTCTAGAATCAGCACCCCACTACTATAAATACCGATGGAAGGCTTTTCAAATCAGTGTACTCTATTCGATCAACTTCCTAGACCGAGCGTATATCCCTGTTAGGAATTGTGGCCAGTAGAACTACCTTTTAGATCATACGTTTGTATCCCACCCGTATGGTTGTGTGTCTTCTTATCTATTGAGAGTGTAATCTTTAGATAGACTAGGCATTTCGACAGTGTATACATTATACACTTAGTTCGTTTTTAGAACAAGGCACCTGCCTCGTTTGTAGTTTCTGTTGTGAATGTTAATGCTGTAACATTTCACACAACATTTATACTTGAAGATAAGTATTGTTTTTCGCCGTAAGGCTAGCATAGATTTTTATTTATAAAATCTATGTGAAAAATTATTTCCATTGTGTCACGTTTGTTTTTAGTGTTTCAAGTCTTCCGCTGTGTTAATCATAATTTCTGATATTCTGCTAGAGTCAGTGTTGTACCAATTGTCACAACATTTAGTACAACATTATTCTACTTAAACTTAAACACTTCATATACATACACTTAACACCACACCACACACTTTCAGTTGGTATCAGAGCCGATACCTGACGACACTAGGTTAGATCTTTGGTCAAGTGTGTTTTTAGTGTAGGTTAGCAATGGAAACACATCACATATCCACGGCACTTAGGCCACCCGTTTTAGATGGTTCGAATTATGCTTATTGGAAGCCTAAGATGCGTATGTACATCAAGTCAGTTGATGAACGTGCTTGGAGGACTGTTCTTACAGGTTGGGAAGCTCCAAAAAGACCAGCAGACGCAGATGGTGAAATACAACTCAAGAGAGAAGTTGACTGGACGGCTGATGAAATAACAACAGCAAGCTACAATTCTAAAGCTTTAAATGCTATTTTTACTTCTGTTGATGTTTCAATGTTTAAAATTATATCTAACTGTTCTACTTCTAAAGATGCATGGGACAGGTTGCAAGAGCATTGTGAAGGTTCAGAAAGTGTTCGAAGAACTAAGCTTCGAATGTTGGGGACAAAATTTGAGAATCTCCGAATGAGGGAAGATGAAACAATTACAGCCTACAATGAAAGGTTAAGTGAGATTATCAATGAATCACATTCTCTTGGTGACCCTATTTCTAATGTTAGAGTAGTTCATAAGATATTAAGATCTGTTCCTAAAAGATTTGATGCTAAAATTTGTGTTATTGAAGAGGCAAAAGATACAGATAAGCTAAGTCAAAATGAGTTAGTGAGTATTCTTAGGACATATGAGATAAACACTAATCAAGATGATGAAGCTAATGCTGATAAGAAAGTTGTGGTTTTTAAAGGGGAAACATCAAACACTTCTGAAGTTCAACCCATCATTACTGAAGTTGACACTGATGAAGAACTGCTCGATGTATGTCTCAAAAATCCTAACAATGTTGCCTTGCTCACTAAGCATTTTAACAAGTTTCTTAAGAAATCTGTGAACAAATCTAGAAACATTCAGCCTAAGATTCAAATCAATACATCAACACCTCAACCAGAAAGGAGGAAAGCTCAATTCACACCAAGACCATCAAAGAGTGAAGGTAAACCAAGGTATGATCCTGAATTTCGAAAATCAGTTCAATGCAATGCTTGTTCTGGTTATGGCCATTATGCAAATGAATGTGCCAATACTAGACTTAAGCAAAAATTGAATTTTAGTGCTACCTTGAGTGATGATTCTGATGATGATCTTGATGAATTAAATCAGAATGAATATTCTAATTTTACCAGAATTGATTATAATGATTCCTCTGATGATGATCTGGATGAAACAGATTCTGATGCTGTACCTGATGCCTCAACATCTACAGCAACATCAGAACAGAGTCACCCAGATTTGAACTGTTTTAATGGTTTAGTTGATGATGCAGGAAAAAGGACTGATGACAAGGAACACCAAAAGCTGTTAGATGATTGGAACAATCAGAAACTCACTCTTAATTCCTTGAATAAAGAGAATGAGGATCTGAAGGACACAATCACCAAGCTAGAGGTTATTCTTACCAAAAGAGATCTGGAAATCTGTAACTTAAAGGAGAAATTAATAAATTCCACCTTATGTTTCAAGAAATATTCCAAGAGTGCTTCTGAGGTAAATAATACTATAGCTACTGGTAAGTCTAATACTCATGGTTTAGGTTATGATGGTACTACTGCTTCTATTTCTGATAAATTTAGAAAACCTGTGAAATTTGTGAATGCAAATGTTGTCACATTTGATGCAACATCTGCACAATCAGACCCTCACAAGGTTAAGAGGAAGTATATATGTCATTACTGTGCTAAAGTTGGTCATATTCGTCCTTACTGCATGAAATTGTTTGAAGAACAGAGAACTTTGAAAATGCTGCATAAAAAACTGTCACATTCTGGTAAACAGTTTATGAAATCTGCATGGAAACCAAAAACTACCTGTAATGTTGCTCATACCTCCTTAAAAGCATGTCTACCTGATTCTTGGTATTTTGATAGTGGTTGCTCTAGACATATGACAGGTCGTACTGATTTCTTATCTGATTATGTGACCTTGAATAGTGGTAATGTTACATATGGTGGAGGTTCTAAAGGAAAGATTCTTGGTAAAGGAACTTTGAATGTTAAAGGTTTTCCTAAGCTTAAAAATGTCTTACATGTTGATGGCTTACTTGCAAATCTGATTAGCATTAGTCAACTTTGTGATGATAATTTGCATGTGAAATTTGATAAAGATTCATGTTATGTTCTTAATAAAGATGAAGTTTGTGTCATGACTGGTACTAGGTCAGCTGATAATTGCTATCTTATTGGAACAAATATGTGTAACTTGTCAAAATATGATGAAAATGTCTTATGGCATCAAAGATTGGGTCATGCAAATTACAGAGCAATGAACAGACTAATCAAAGCAGATGCAGTAAAAGGAATTCCAAAACTAAGTCTTCACAACAAAACTGTATGTGGACCATGCCAAAAAGGTAAGCAGGTAAGAATGTCGCACAAAATGCTGTCACATTGTACTACACATCGATGTTTTGAATTACTGCACATGGACTTGATGGGTCCTATGGAAACTGAAAGCATTGGAGGAAAGAGGTATTCCTTAGTTGTGGTAGATGATTTTTCTAGATATACCTGGGTAGAGTCTCTAAGAGACAAATCTGAAGCATTTGCTGCATTTAAAATTCTTTATAAGAGGTTCAAAAATGTGTTTAACTTGAAAGTTGGCCGTATTAGAACTGATCATGGTAGGGAATTTGAAAACAGCATGTTTAATGATTTTTGTGATAAAAAGGGTATCTTGCAAGAATATTCGTCTCCTAAAACTCCACAACAAAATGGAATTGTTGAAAGAAAGAATAGAACTTTACAAGAAATGGCTAGAGTTATGCTAACATCCAAATGTCTTGCTAAGAAATTTTGGGGGGAAGCATTGAATACTGCATGTCATGTTATTAATAGGGTTTTTATTCGTTCTGGCACAAGTCAAACACCATATGAGATTTTGAACAACAGAAAACCAAGTGTGAAATACTTTCATGTATTTGGTTGTGTGTGTTATATTCTGAATGATAGGGATCAACTTCATAAGTTTGATTCTAAAAGTGATAAAGGTTTCTTTTTAGGCTATTCTAGAAATAGTAAAGCTTATAGAGTATATAACCTTAGAACTAACACTGTTCAAGAATCTGTTAATGTTGTGTTTGATGATGATAAAGGTCTTACAGATGACAAAGATGAAGAAGATGTATCACAGGTTACTGACACTTCTGAGAATACACTGAAGTCTGAGAATGTTGCACCAAATGTTAACACATCTGGATCAACATCGACAGAACAGACAGTTGTAACTTCACAGAATGACCAGTACATTCCCAAAACGAATCCTTCTTCAAGAATAGGTAAAAGTCATCCTTCTGACCAGATCATAGGTGATGCTACAGTTGGAGTGCAAACAAGAGGAAGAGTAAGATCAAACAAGGTAGATGTGGTAAGAACAATATGCATGTCTTCTATGTGTAACATTGTAAATGCTGAATGCTATTTATCTGAAATTGAACCTAAGAGTGCTAAAGAAGCCTTAACTGATGAAAACTGGATTAATGCTATGCATGAAGAACTTGGTCAGTTTGAAAGAAATGAAGTATGGACACTTGTTCCAAGACCTAGTCATACTAATGTCATTGGAACAAAGTGGATATTCAAGAATAAAACTGATGAATCTGGTAATATTGTTAGAAACAAGGCTAGGTTAGTAGCACAAGGTTACACCCAAGTTGAAGGAGTTGATTTTGATGAGACTTTTGCACCTGTTGCTAGGATAGAATCTATTAGATTACTGCTAGCTATTGCATGTTTTATTGATATTAAACTTCATCAAATGGATGTAAAGGCTGCATTTCTAAATGGCATATTGAATGAAGAAGCATATGTTGAACAACCTAAAGGATTTGAAGATCCACAGTATCCTGATCATGTATATAAACTTAAGAAAGCATTGTATGGTCTTAAACAAGCTCCTAGAGCATGGTATGGTAGGCTTACTGACTTTCTTTTGGAATATGGATTTATTAGAGGAGAAGCTGATAGAACTTTGTTCATTAAGCACACTGAAGGAGATTTACTTATTGCACAAATATATGTTGATGACATTGTGTTTGGTTCTACTTGTGATAAAATGTTGAGTAACTTTGTTGAGGCAATGACTGCAACATTTGAAATGAGTATGGTTGGAGACTTGAATTATTTTCTAGGTCTTCAAATCAAACAGTGCAGTGATGGTATTTTCTTCTCCCAGAGTAAGTATGCTAAGAACTTGGTTAAAAGATTTGGTCTTGAGAATTCAAAACCAATGAAAACTCCTATGGGATCTACTTTGAAACTTTGCAAAGATAGTGCTGGAACAGATGTTGATCAAACACTTTACAGATCCATGATAGGTAGTTTATTGTATTTAACCTCTAGTAGACCAGATATTATGTACAGTGTGTGTGTTTGTGCTAGGTACCAAGCAAATCCAAAGGAATCACACCTGAATGCTGTGAAGAGAATCATCAAGTATGTTTCAGGAACAAGTGACCTTGGAATCTGGTATACTAAGGACACCAACAACATTTTGATTGGCTATAGTGATGCTGATTGGGCTGGAGACATAGATGATAGAAAGAGTACGAGTGGAGGATGTTTCTACATGGGAAACAATCTTGTATCATGGCACAGCAAGAAACAGAATTGTGTTTCACAATCCACTGCAGAATCTGAGTATATTGCTGCTGGAAGCTGTTGCACACAACTCTTGTGGCTGAGCAAGATGTTCCATGACTATGGTATTGAGAATGGTATACTTACTATCTTTTGTGATAATACTAGTGCCATTAACATTTCTAAAAATCCTGTACAACACTCACTCACAAAGCACATTAGCATAAGACACCATTTTATGAGAGATTTAGTAGAGAAGAATATTGTTAAGTTGGAGTATGTACCTACTGAAAAACAGAATGCTGATATCTTTACTAAAGCCTTAGACCATGAGAGATTCTCTATTTTGAGGAAATCTCTTGGCATGAGCACTATCTGAAAAAAATTCGGATGGATGTTGTCACAAATGCGTCAGCATTTGGGACAACATCATGGGTTGTATGAATTTTATAAGTTGAATTTATTTCTTACTTAGTTAAATAATTCCTTTGTAAAATATCTACGAATCTTAGAACATTGAAGTGCAAAAATAAACATGTCTTACACCTCTCAAATGCATAAAAATGAGAATGTTATTAACATACTAAAAGATGTACCAAATCACTGAGTAACTATGGAGCACGGAGTTCGCTACTACGATGCCTTCTTTTCAAAAGGTGATATTTGGTAAAAACATCAACATATTTGTAATCCATTAAGTAAGTATGGGGCACGGAGTTCGCTACTACGATGTACTCTACAGGAACAATGGATCAATACAAATTAGATGCTATAACACAAAAGGAAAAAATATGGTGCAACACAAATGAAGCAAATTCATGTAAAAACCGTGTTGAGGTGTTTGTAACAGTTTTGAGCACAACATTGCCTGATTCGAATTTATTTTTATCTGTGTAATTATTTAATTATTTATTGAGATTCATTTCTATTTATTTAATTAATTAATGACCCACATCTTTATTTTTTCAGATTATGCGAAATTAATTAATTCTGGAAGCTTCTTAATTTTCTTAATTATCTAATTAATTTAATTAATTGATCTTTCCCACTAATTAACCATGATCTAGGTTGTGGCTAAAAATGTGGAGCACTTTCGAAAAATTCTAGATTAATTCTTCTGTTTTATTTTCTTTTATCTCCAACTACATTATTCTCTCTATAAATATCAAACATAAAATGTCATTTATTTGCTAATTGTGATTTTTTGATTTTGTTGAGTACTAAGTTTGAAGAAATTGTTTTGGCCGTGTATCTCTCAAAGTTTGTGTATACACTCCTCAAACCTACCTTGAAAACCCAACCGATCCCTCTTAATGGCTGGAAACCACCCTCGATCACACTCTCACTCACACTCTTCTCCTGAATCTTCCGATCAAAACGCCCAAAATTCTCTCAATCTTCTTGCTTCCATGGCTTCACAAAACTCTACTGCTTCAAATGCTGACTCGAATGTCTCTGCAACACCATCAACAACCATTCCCACTCCTCAAACCACTCCTCCAACTACCCTCATCCCACAAGATTCGACAGTTGAAGAATTCACTAGGGCTGTTGAAGAAGTATCCAACACTCTTCGGACTACTGGTCATCTACCTGTGATGAAGTTTGGAGATATTACTGTGGATATCTCGAGCTATTTGGCCGAACAAACTGCCCAAATGGCTGCTGCTGCAAAAACCCCCAATTCTTCAAACCCTACTGAGCCAGCTGCACCGGAACGGAATGTGGAAACCGTTGCTGAAGAAGAAGCTAGTGCTGATGCATCTAATTCTGAGGATGTCGAAATGCAGGATGCTGAAGCTTCTGATGATGGTACAAATTCCTCACTCTCTGTCTCTGATGAGTCTGCTCCCATTCCTCTAAAGAAGAATGCACAAAAAGGGAAAAGACAGAGAAGCCCTGTACAAAGAAGGAGGAGGTCAAACCGTGTGTTTACCCGAATAGATTACTCTGAATCTATGAGGAAGAAGAAGAAAGCTGGAGCTGATGCTGGTGAACCTATCCAAGTGTTCACAGACTCTGAAGATGAAGCTCCTGTTGTTGCTGAGAAATCAAAGAAAGCTAAGACTGCTGCTGCTGAAAAATCCAAAAAGAAGGTTGATGCTGAAAAGCAAAGGAAAGGAAAGTTTGTTGCTGAACCAAAAGGCAAAGAAAAGATGATCACTGAAAATGAACCAGCTGAGTCAGAATCCAATTCTGATTCTGAAAGATGCTTGAGAGACATTCTGGAGTCTCTAAAGAAAAATGCTGAGCACAATGCTGCTGCAAAGGGAGCTGCACCAGAACCTGAAGATGGTGGCAGTGGGGATAGCTCTTCCAGTGCAGCAAGCAGCCCTGAACAGAGCTCTGTTAAAAGCTCTACTCCCAGCTCAGATAACCTGGCATCTGAAGAGGAAGGTATTTCTGATGATCTTGATACTCTAGAGAATAGATTGGCCATTTATTCTAAGAAAAAATTGTTGATAGAGAAGAGGATCAATATACCTGATTTTGATAGTAAAGGCATGGTTAGTTTCTTAGAAGAAAGGAATTTGATGCATGCTGTGAATTTTGGTGAATCTTTCTTGACAAATTGGGCATATGAATTCTATGCATGTTTGAAAAAGAGCACTGGTAGGAGATCTTCTAAGTGGTATGGGACTGTTAATTTTAGGGGGAGGGATGTACCTTTTACTCCTGAGTTGATAAATGAGTTTTTAGAAATTCCCAATGTTGAGGTTGATGAAGAACCTGACATGGATGTGGTCATTTCTGCTGTAACTGGTGGTAGGATAGATAGGTGGACTAGACAGATGCTAGCCAAAGACCTTACTTCCATACACTCTGTGTTATACAAACTCATTATCTACAATTTGATTCCCACCACAAATACTACCAAGATAACTAAGGACCAGGCTATTTTGATCTATAGGATTTCTGTGCTTAAGAAGTTTAATTTGGGTCTTACAATCTTTCAACATATGATGAGATTTACTGGGAGAGTTTCTGAAAAAGGCAATTTACCCTATCCTGTTCTGATTTCTAACTACTTGAGGCATCATGGATTTGTTGCCAAGAACACTGATGTGTTGAGGGGGAGAGTTCCACTATTGGCCATAGCTCCTGCCTTACTCACTGGGGATAGAGTAATTGATCTGCCTTTGATTGCTCCTGGTACTGAACATCAGCAAAGACCCTCTACTTCTGCTCAACCAGAACCAACCAGACCCTCAACTACTGATCATCCTGAGTCATCCAGACCAAGACACAGAAATGCAACCCCAAATGTTGAGAACATCCGTATCAACATTTCTGGTAATGTGTATCTTTCACAGGAATTCATCAAACTCCAACTCCAACACTTGCAGGAAACTATAGATGAACTTCAGTTCCTGAAGGACAGGTGGACCAACCTCCTTTCACCTACAACAGGGGGAGTACCACCACCATCCAACTCCAGTGTAGTCATTGAGGAGATACATGATGATGGAGTTCCAGCTGCTGCTGATGCTGGTGATGGACCTGATGCTGGTGATGGACCTGATGCTGCTGGAGATGTTGCTGTTACTGATGTAGTTGCACACCTTGCATCTACTTACTTTGTTGATGAAGGAGATGATGATGATGCTGCTGAAATGGACACCTTGTATGGTGATCTACCTGGAGAAAGCTATTAGACAGGGGGAGATCTGAATTCCACAATTGCTATGGTGCAGGAAGATGATGCTGCAGCTGTTACCACAGCAATATAAGCCATTTGTTCAGTTCTACCTTTGTAACTAATGTTTAAGTTTGAAATTCTGAAATTATGATACATTTGTTATTTACTGTTTTTAGATGGTAGGATGTTTACTGCAACTTGTTTATTAGCTCCACTTGATATTTGTTTACTGCCTTGCTTAATTTGTTTGCAGATTATCATGTGTCTATTGCAGGTTGTGTATAGTGTAGTTTCTGTTTTGTTTTGTTCCTTGTTACATTATGTTTTGCTCTGATGTTTGTTTTTTTATTTTTGTTGCTCTATTTTTTTGTTAGTGTCTTACTTAGATTCTAAGTTGAGTTTCTTCCAGTTTAACTTATGATCTTAAGTAAAGTTACTTATGTTGTGAATAAGTGTAGTGTTTATACTTGTTCTATTTTGGATAAAATTTATCTTGATCTTATGGCACGGATCATTGTAAAATTATCTTTGATCTTCATTCGATTTGATCGAACGATTACAACAGGTATTGTCTTGACTAGTGCTTAGCAATGATGTTAACCTCAACTAAGTACATAATACTGAGTATGTATAGAAATATATGTGCATCAGGTGTGTTGTAGTCGAAAGGTCAAATTGGGGGAGATTGTAGATGTTGTTAATCCTTAAAATGCCTTAACATTATCAACAACATCTTAATTTGACCTTCCGAGATTTTTTCTAAGTCTTTTCTGAAATGCTACATTAAATGTTGATCTAAATGTTGTCGCATTTCTGGCAGGATCTAGAAGCTTCTACAAGGATCTGGAACCTGGAAGATTCCAGAACATTGGAGAACATGCTAGAACGGCCTGGAACCATTTGGAACGACCTGGAGCATTCAAGAAAGATCTAGAAAGATCATGGAAGTTGAGTTCCTAAAAAATAGGACCTCATTGTGGAAGCCTCTAGAATCAGCACCCCACTACTATAAATACCGATGGAAGGCTTTTCAAATCAGTGTACTCTATTCGATCAACTTCCTAGACCGAGCGTATATCCCTGTTAGGAATTGTGGCCAGTAGAACTACCTTTTAGATCATACGTTCGTATCCCACCCGTATGGCTGTGTGTCTTCTTATCTATTGAGAGTGTAATCTTTAGATAGACTAGGCATTTCGACAGTGTATACATTATACACTTAGTTCGTTTTTAGAACAAGGCACCTGCCTCGTTTGTAGTTTCTGTTGTGAATGTTAATGCTGTAACATTTCACACAACATTTATACTTGAAGATAAGTATTGTTTTTCGCCGTAAGGCTAGCATAGATTTTTATTTATAAAATCTATGTGAAAAATTATTTCCATTGTGTCACGTTTGTTTTTAGTGTTTCAAGTCTTCCGCTGTGTTAATCATAATTTCTGATATTCTGCTAGAGTCAGTGTTGTACCAATTGTCACAACATTTAGTACAACATTATTCTACTTAAACTTAAACACTTCATATACATACACTTAACACCACACCACACACTTTCACCATTCTTTTTGTCTAAAGCCCTTTGCTACCAAACGAGCTTTATATTTGTCAATTGATCCATCTGCTTTGTATTTTCTTCTAAGGATCCACTTGCATCCTAAGGTCTTACAACCTCTAGGGAGATCAACCAACTCCCACGTATTGTTCTGCAGAATAGAATCAATTTCGCTATTGATAGCTTCTTGCCAGAATGATGCATCTGGTCTTGACAGAGCTTCCTTGATAGACTTAGGTTCATCTTCAATCACGTAAGTGATAAAGTCAGGACCATAAGTTTTTGCAATCTTTGCTCTTTTACTGCGTCTCGGTTCTTCATGCTCTTGAGCTGAAGAACTAACAGCTTCTTCTTCTATGTGAGCCCTCTTATTTTCAGGTCTCACCTCATCTTTATCTTTATTTGGAAAGATATTTTCAAAGAATATTGCATTCCTTGATTCTATCATAGTGCCTTCTGACATGTCGGGTATTTCTGATTTGTGAATCAGAAACCTATAGGCACTACTGTTGAGTGCATATCCTACAAAGATACAATCGACCGTTTTAGGGCCAATTCTAACTTGTTTAGGAGCAGGCACTTCAACCTTTGCAAGACACCCCCACACTTTGAGGTACTTGTAGGATGGTTTCCGATTTTTCCACATTTCATAAGGTGTCAGATCCTTTGTTTTGTGTGGAATTTTGTTCAAAATGTGGTTAGCCGATAGTATAGCTTCCCCCCGCAGATTCTGCGGTAAACCCGAGCTGATTAACATTGCGTTCATCATCTCCTTTAGTGTTCGGTTCTTTCTCTCCGCAACACCATTAGACTGAGGTGAGTAAGGGGCAGTAGTTTGATGTATGATGCCAGACTCAGCACATAACTGTTCAAAAGGTGCCACATATTCCCCACCTCTATCACTTCGAATCACCTTAATTCGAGTGCTAAGTTGATTTTCTACTTCATTCTTGTAAAGTTTAAAAGCTTCAATAGCTTCATCTTTACTTCGCAAGAGATAAACGTAGCAAAATCTTGTGCAATCATCAATAAAAGTAATGAAATACTTTTTCCCACCTCTAGTTTGCACAAACTTTAAATCACACACATCCGTATGGATTAAGTCTAGAGGAGCAGTGTCCCTTTCCACAGAAGTAAATGGCAACTTTGTCATTTTAGCTTCAACACATATCTCACACTTTTTAGGTGTTTCAATATTGTTCATTTTAAGTAAATCAAGATTTACTAAACGCTTTATAGATTTTAGATTTACATGTCCTAATCTTAAATGCCATAAAGAGGAACACTCCACGATGTAAGAGGAAGTAGAAACGTTTTCATTGATAACTTTCTTGCCTTTACGGCTTACAACCATTACACTCATTTTGAACAGACCATTCTCGAGATAACCTCGACCAAGGAACTGTCCAAACTTGCTAAGTACAACTTTATCAGACTCAAAAACTAGTTTAAACTGATGACTAACTAGAAGAGAGCCGGAGATCAGATTCTTGCGGATGTCCGGGACATGCAGCACATCCTTCAGCTTGAGCTCTTTGCCAGAAGTGAGCTTGAGCACAACAGTTCCAACACCAGCCACATCAGACGAGGCATGGTTTCCCATATGGAGCTTTCTCCCATCAGCAGGAGCATAAGTCGAGAAGACACCCTTCTCGGAACAAACATGGCAAGTAGCGCCGGTATCCACGAACCACTCTTTGGGATTGTCAACCATGTTGGTCTCAAACACAACAGCAGACATATCCATTTCAGTGAGATTATGTTGTGCCACATTAGCACTTGTTTGTCCTCCCTTACCTTTGTTTTTATCAACTTTCTTAGAGACGCGACAATCAGTTGCTTTGTGGCCCGGTTTTTCACACTTGTAGCAATTACCATTAAATTTGGGTTTTGCAGGAACAGGTGCTTTACCTTTGTCATTAGGTCTTTTTCGTTTTTTAGACGATTCACCACGTTCCATTAAATTTGCCTTTGCCTCATCCGAGACTTGATTTGATTTACCGTCCATCTTTTTATTATCTTCGAAGTTTGACGATCAAATCTTCTAGGCTCATTTCCTTTCGCTTGTGTTTGAGATAACTTTTAAAATCCTTCCAAGAAGGTGGTAGTTTCTCAATCACTGCGGCTACTTGGAAAGCGTCCGGAAGGACCATACCCTCCGCGAGGATATCATGTAGGATTAACTGAAATTTTTGAACTTGTTCAACGACAGATTTACCATCTACCATTTTGAAGTCCAAAAATCTCGCCACCACGAACTTCTTAGTTCCGGAATCCTCGGTTTTGTACTTTCGTTCCAAAGACTCCCACAGTTCTTTGGCAGTACGAACCGGTTGGTACACGTTATACAACGCGTCAACTAGTCCTCCAAGGACGTAGTTCCGACACAAGAAATCGCCATGAGACCATTGGTCAAATGCGACCCTCCTAGCATTATCCGTTTCACTTTCAGCGACAACGGGCGGATCCTCCCGGAGGAACCTTGCTAGGTGAAGTGTCGTGAGGTAAAACAACATCTTTTGTTGCCACCTCTTAAAATCAGTACCCGAGAACTTCTCGGGTTTTTCCCCATGCACCATGAAATTGCGAGTTTCGGAGGGTGGAAAAAACATGGGAGGTAAAAACGTGTTATTGGGGACAACGTTTGGAGTTGGGTTCGAGGTGTTCTCAACAGGGTTGTTGTCGACACGGGTGTTGTCAGAGCCATTTCCGTCAGATGCCATTGTGGTATCTCCTTTTTTTTTTCTTTTCTTCTGTTTGTTTTACGATTGTTGGTTTATAGATTACCAACAATGGCTTACAAAGAATTTAGACGAAAATAAAAAGACAGTAAATGAAATTACAAAGTCTTCGAATTCTTCAACTTTCCAAAAGAGGCAGCTTCCTTGTTTGAGCAGCTTCTTAGAATGGCAGGTCCAGAAAGGGAAGAAACAGCACTGTAGATAAACAGAAAATTAGGGAAAAGAGCCGAGTCAAGGTGATACATTTTCCCGTAAAACAAACACGTCCCGGCTAGTGTTCACGGAGTGACGAGTTGCTTCGAAAGGTAAAACGGCTTCCTCTTTGCACGAGCAACACCGCAGCGTACAAAGCTCCAGCGAACAGAAACACGTTAGAACCGAATTGCACTCTAAAATGCTATGCAGAATGCTGAAAATAGTGTATGCAATTTTCTGGAAAAACTCAGGTGAAATTTGTTGTATGCCAAAAGTATGTTTTCCCAAAACCATGCACTCCTATTTATAGGTAGTGCCACTCAGGTGTGGAACAGACGGGTATTTAAGGCAGTAACGGCTGGTCACACATTAATATGACAGTTTCTGGAATGGTAACTCCCATTCTTAATACTCCAGCACATTAATATGGCAGTTTCCGGAATGGTAACTCCCATTCTTAATACCCAGCACATTAATATGGCAGTTTCGGAATGGTAACTTCCATTCTTAAACTTCCACGAAATTAAGACAAATTTCAGATTCAAACTCCCGAAGTCAACTGATCTGCTTGACTTCCATAGACTTGGGCTGCCCTAAATCCGTGTGGGTCGAGGCCCACATTTTTAGAGCCTCAAAAAGATAGACGGGCCCCAGGCCCAAGCCCAAAGTCCACCCAAAGTTCAATTGCCAAGATCCAAGATCCAAGGCCCAGGCCCACGGACCCGGCCGGAAGGGCGGGCGGCGCGCGCGCGTGGCTAATTGAATGGTTCAATAGTCACTACAATTTGAACCTTCTTAACTAACTCCTATTAATAAGGAGGTAGTTAATTCTCTCATTTATCAATGTGGGATTGTTATTAACACTACTCCCAATGCATCATTTTGTCTTAAACTTTGTACATTAATTTCTCACTCACCGAAATTCGGTTTTGAGATTTTAAATATATACTGCGATCATCTACTCCGAGAGTAGAACGATCCTATAATATTTAATTCTTCGGAAATTAAATATTCATACCCTCAAATAATTGATTAATTAAAATCAATTAAATATTAAGAAATTGAATAAAAACTCAATTTCTCCAACATGTAATACGTCTCTTAAGATTAAGCACTATTGGTGATTTCAATCTTGTTCATAAGAAGTTGAAGACGAGGATGGAAGAGTGATTTTTTGAGAGCATCAGCTAATTGATCGACAGACGACACATGAGCCGCTGTGATGAACGAGACGAAAGACGCTCAACGAACCTAACAATTATGGTGAGCGATTTTGTACATATGACGCAAGAGTATTTTCGTCTTATAGGCGAGATGAGCGGTTTTCTTGTTGTTCTTGGTGAGCGAAGCAACAGAGAGGAAGAACGAGGTCTCGTTCTTGATGGGTATGCATCGAAAGAAGAACATAGTGGCTGTTCTTGGGCGACGGTTTCACATAAGAATAAAAATCGTGTTCTTAATGGGCGAAGAAAACAACACGTCTTGATTGAACGGTTATGGCGAATTATGGGTGCAGGTTTATGCACAAAGAAGAAGAAGAGTCTTCTTGGTGGTTATGGCGTGAGCCTATAGCCCAGATGATATTTCTAGTTTGACTGGAAGAGTTAGTAACAATATTGCTAACTAAATCTTGGCGTATTGTGGTGATCCTAAGGATCAGAAAAGAAAACAAGTGAGGTGTTAGCCTTATATGGCTCTGGTGGTAAAAGTATATCAGTTTTGATCAAAGAGAGAACTGATATATAGGAGATTGACGGTTATGTCTGAATCTCAAAACGGAGAGGATCGAGAAAAAAAAAACGAGACTAAAGGGAATCGATTCAAATCATTTTAAATACATGGAAATATTTAGTCTTCCCCTAATTTTGATTGTAATTTGTACTGATTGATTTATTTGCTTTTATTTAGCTTTTATCACTCCCGTGAATATGGGATCTTGTATTCAAAAACTTTGTATAAATTCTGCCTTCTGTAAATGAGAAATATATAAAAAGCGGCACTCTTTTCTTTATGGTACCAGAGCGGGTTATCACATTAAAACCCTACAAACAAAGCTCACCTGCCGCACAAATAAATCCTCTTCACAATGACAAAATCTGGCGACGACAAAGTAATAGGTTCCACCATTGTTGCTGACACCACATCACCATATTTCATCGCAACATCTGATAATCCTGGACAACAACACCTCAGTTACTTGTTGCGGGATGGAAACTACATCGATTGGTCAAGCGACATGAGCAACGCCCTTTATGCAAAAAATAAAATGGGATTTGTAGACGGAACCATTCCGGAGCCATCAGATGGATCAAAGGAATTGCCCCTTTGGAAAAGATGCAATGCCATGGTGAGAGGATGGTTAAACGTTGTCATGGAACAAGAAATATGGGCAAGTGTGAAATATGTAAAAACGGCTGCAGAGATTTGGCGTGACCTCGAAGAGAGATTCGGGAAGGAAAGCGCACCAAAAGCTTATGAACTTAGGCAAGCACTGATCGAAACCAGGCAAAACAATGCCTCAATATCTACATACTATACAAAACTCAGAAGTTTGTGGGATGAGATTCAAGCAGTGACTTTGACCCCTAAATGTTCATGTGGCAAATGTACTTGTGAAATTGGAAAGCAGATCGCTGAGATGAGAGAAAAGGAGAAACTATATGATTTTCTTATGGGCCTCGATGACACATTCGGAGTCGTCAAAACGCAAATACTCACCACCAAACCAACCCCATCGCTGCGAACCGCATATCATCTTGTTTCTGAAGATGAACAACAACGCAACATCGCAGCAGTGCGAAGGCCACAAATTGATGCAGCAGCATTTCAATTCAAGTCTCAATCACGGAACTTCCACAAGGATGAGAAAGGAACGGGAGAAAAGAAATGGGTGAGGCGCCAATGTCAAAAATGTGGTCGTACAAATCACACAATTGAAAATTGTTTTGAAATAGTGGGATATCCAACTGATTGGAAAAGAGGACAGAAAGATGGAGGCAAGAAAGGAAATTATCAACGTGATCCTATGCCTAAAATCGCTAATGTAGAGCTGGACTCTAGCCCAATTCCGGGATTGACTTCGGAACAATACCAGGTTGCTGCACATTTCTTCGGTAAGAGAGAAGACACTTCTCAAGTTCCAGAAAATCAGAATCGAACAGAAACCAATTCACACTCGGTAAACATGGCAGGTAAGGTATCTTTTAAGAGCCCTTGGGTCATAGACTCAGGAGCCACTGAACATATAACATGTGATGAGACCTTATTGAATAAATTCACCAAGCCTAAATCAAACATGTCGGTGAAAATTCCTAATGGTGAATTGATACCTGTAAAGGGTGTGGGAGATGCATCATTGTCGAATGGGTTAAACATTCGTGATGTGCTGCATATCCCAAGTTTTAAATGCAATTTACTCTCTGTAAGCAGACTAACCCGTGATTTCAATTGTGCCTTAACATTCTTTCCTAATTTCTGCATCATGCAGGACTTGGTTTCGAGGAACCTGACTGGCGTGGGTAGGTGCTGGAATGGTCTGTATTATTTGGAGCCAACAAGAAAGGAAGTTGTGGCTATGAATGTCACAGTTGAATCGAATGTTTGGCACAAAAGACTTGGTCATGCGTCTAAGGGTAAACTGCAGCAAATTAATTTTCTGAATAAAAATTTCAATGTTTTCGATGAGTCTTGTGATATTCTGCTTTCGAGCCAAACAAACAAGAATCCCTTTTCCACTTAGTTCAATAAAAACAAATTCGTGTTTTGAGCTTTTACATTGCGATATTTGGGGGGCCTATAAAACTCCATCATTTACAGGAGCACATTATTTTTTGTCTGTTGTAGATGACTATAGTAGAGGAACATGGCTTTTTTTAATGAAACGAAAATCTGAAGTGGCTCATTACTTGACAAGTTTCTGCAACATGATTGAAAATCAGTTTGGTAAAAGGGTGAAAAGAATTCGTAGTGATAATGGGGTGGAATTTCAATCTAATTACATGATTGATTATTATTCACGATGTGGCATAATTTTAGAAACCTCTTGCACGGACACTCCACAACAAAATGGGGCCGTTGAGAGAAAGCATAGGCAAATCTTAGAAATAGCGCGTGCATTAAGATTTCAAGCTAATCTCCCTATTATTTTTTGGGGAGAGTGCGTTTTAACGGCAACATATATAATAAATAGGCTTCCTTCTAGGGCCATTGATGATAAGACTCCATACGAAATAATGTTTGGACGAAAACCTTTTTATGAACATTTAAGAATTTTTGGGTGTCTTGTTTATGCACATGAAAATTGCAAGGGTAGAGACAAATTTGCTGAAAGAGGAAGACCATGTGTCTTCATTGGATATCCCAACGCTCAAAAGGGGTATCGAGTTTATGATTTGGAAACACATAAAATATACACTTCTCGCGATGTGCATTTTGTTGAAGAAAAATTTCCATTCAAAACTGATGTTGAGAAAGTTTGGAAAGTTGGAACACAACTTGAGCAATCTTTTGGTGATGAAGAAATGATTCTTGATTTAAATAAAACCACAGAAAATAACATAGGTGAAACTGAGCTACACAATGGTGAGCTTATTGATGTACAACATGATAGTGAGCCAAGACTTGAACAGGAAGGTTTAGGCTTAAGAGAAGTACCAATGACAAATGAGTTACCCTTGCATCAACCCGAGCACAATCTGGGACGAGGACAGAGGCACAAAAGCAGACCCAAGCACATGAGCATTTATGAGACAGATTATGTTGGCAATACAGACCATTCAGAGCACGCGCCAGACTTGGGAACCTCGACGGTACATCCTCTTTCCAATTTTATTTCTTACGAGCGTTTCTCTAACTCTCATAAAGCCTTTCTTGCGGCCATCACCACAAATGATGAGCCTAAATTTTATTCTCAAGCAGTAAGACACCATGAATGGAGAGAAGCAATGAAAAAAGAGGTGCAAACTCTTGAGGCCAACAATACTTGGGATTTGGAGCAATTACCGCACGGAAAAAAGGCTATCGATTCAAAGTGGGTATATAAAATAAAGTATAAACCCAATGGTGAAGTTGAAAGGTATAAGGCGCGACTTGTAGCAAAGGGTTTCACACAGGTGGAAGGAATTGATTTTCATGAAACCTTTGCTCCAGTTGCAAGATTGGTCACGGTTCGCACCATGCTAGCTGTGGCAACCAAGAAAGGGTGGATAATTCACCAACTCGACGTGAATAACGCTTTCCTTCATGGAGATTTAGTCGAAGATGTGTACATGAAGATTCCACAGGGGTTTGCAAAGGAAGGAGATACAAGAGTTTGCAAATTGCGTAAATCCCTATATGGACTTCGACAAGCCTCACGTAATTGGCATCAAAAGTTTACTACAGCATTGCTAGAGATTGGTTTTCGACAATCAAAGGCGGACCATTCACTTTTTATTCTACAAAGAGGTACTATCTATGTTTCAGCACTTGTTTATGTAGATGATGTAATTATTGCAGGAAATCATGAGAGGACCATTGTTGATACTAAGAAGTACCTTGATGAAAAGTTTAGCATCAAAGATCTAGGTATATTAAAGTATTTCTTAGGAATTGAAGTTGCACGTTCTCATGAAGGAATTGTTTTGAGTCAACGCAAGTACACGTTGGATATTTTGAAGCAAACAGGATTGCAGGGAAGTCGTCCTAGTAGATTCCCAATGGAACAGAATCTTAAATTAGATGCAGATTTAGATGGACAGGTTGCTGATCACGGACAGTATAGACGTTTAATAGGTAGATTGTTGTACCTCACAGTCACACGACCTGACATCGCATATGCTGTAAACATACTCAGCCAATTTATCTCTAGTCCAAGGCGCTCTCACATGGATGCCTTGATGAGAATTCTATGTTATTTGAAAGCTACACCAGGCCAAAGGGTTTTCTTTCCAGCCAATGGCGATTTGACACTCGAAGCCTACTGCGATGCCGATTGGGGAGGCTGTTTAATGACCCGTCGTTCCAGGACAGGATACCTTATTTCACTTGGAGGTGCTCCGATTGCTTGGAGATCAAAAAAACAATCTGTTGTATCACGTTCTTCCGCTGAAGCAGAATACAGGGCCATGGCCACAACATTAAGTGAAATTTTATCGTTACGATGGTTGTTGAAAGATTTTGAGGCACCCCAGTCATCTCCCACACCGATGTTTTGTGACAACCAAGCAGCCCGTCACATAGCAAATAATCCAGTCTTTCATGAAAGAACGAAGCATGTCGAAATGGACTGCTTTTTTGTTCGAGAAAGGGTAGTATCAAAGGAAGTCACTCCACGTCAGATTTCCACAAAAGATCAAATTGCAGATATTTTTACAAAGGCATTAGGTGCGGATCAATTGCGATACTTACTCAGCAAGTTGAATGTTCGTGATCTTCACATGCCAACTTGAGGGGGAGTAAAGGGAATCGATTCAAATCATTTTAAATACATGGAAATATTTAGTCTTCCCCTAATTTTGATTGTAATTTGTACTGATTGATTTATTTGCTTTTATTTAGCTTTTATCACTCCCGTGAATATGGGATCTTGTATTCAAAAACTTTGTATAAATTCTGCCAAAAAGCGGCACTCTTTTCTTTAGAGACTTTAGCCTTATCGAAGAAATTCGTGTAAACTCGAGAAGGTTATGGAGTTTAGTTAGAAAAAACTGAGTGGTGTTGGCATTAGGATTAAAAAGAATATTAAAATTGATTTGCTTTGTTCCTTGTAAATTTCTAGGAAATTTCTAGGGATTTATTCTAATTCATATATCATATTCCTTCAATTCAAACTTAATATTCCCTCTGTTACTCTGTTACTTTTGGAACTAAAAGAAGTTTTATAATATTTGTCACTTTTAATTTTTCAAGAAAAAATAATTATGTTTTTTCAACTTTACACTTCTCTTATTTTTTTTGTAATATATTAAGGTACAAGAATAAAATATTTTTATTTAATACTATTTGTTGGAGTCTATAATAATCATGTTATACAAATAATCATTGATATTAAATGACTTAATTTGTATGAAATTTAAAAAATGTTCATTAAAGTGGAACAGGGGGAGTAAGTCTATAAATTTTTTTATCCATTCAAACTTAATATGCACATTTTTTATAAATAAAAATATTTATTTTTTCAATACATTAATACACCTACTTTTTACTTTATGCCTAAATAATCAATATTTTTTAAAATTTGTGAAAAAAAAAAATCATAGGAGTGCTTATTATCTTTGAACGGATGGAGTATAATAAAAAAATTACAAGTTCACTACATGCACAAATAAATTAACATAGCAAAATTTATGTAATTGAAATTTTAGGGTGCGATGAAGTCTTATTAATAAGGGAGATCTTTTATATATTTGAGATAGAGTT
The DNA here is from genome assembly GCA_963675135.1 of Galeopsis tetrahit. NCBI lineage: Eukaryota > Viridiplantae > Streptophyta > Magnoliopsida > Lamiales > Lamiaceae > Galeopsis > Galeopsis tetrahit. The sequence goes on along the minus strand of OY776130.1, from coordinate 31,873,967 downwards.
TTAATTACTTTAAATTTATATCTCCTTTTACTTTAAAACATTATTCGATGGAATTATAAGTGCATGGATTATGTAATATAAATTCATTTCATTTATAAAATTGTCTCATATAAATGTTTATCCTATATTCCTGAATATTTCAGCTTTTTTTAATAATTCATTATATTATGCAGTGCAAGTAAAGTATTCTTAAATGTCAACTTAAACTATATATACGTATATATATATATCTTTTTTAAATAAAAAAGTATGAGAAGTGCAAGAACTATTGAAACAATCATTCACAATAGTTGAAAGCTCGTTCCAATAATAAGGACAATCATTCACAATAATTGAAAGCTCGTTCCAATAATAAGGACAGACACCTATCGAAGATATCATGAGTCACTATGTTGCAACAAATTTTTATTAGCCATTGCATATGGGACATCAACCTGTGCGCTTCTCGTTTTTCCTCAAATCTCTCGCCTCATATAGTGATTTACTCCATGATTTGCAGATATAAATTTCACTTTCATTGTAACTTACGTTGTCAAGTTTTGACAAATTTATTACCGAAAAAGTTTACTTCACAAGATAAAACTACGAAAAAGAACAAAACAAATGCTCTCAACTTAAAGAGATAAATAAAAAACTCGATCTTAACCCCGGATAGAATATCCGAGGCTCTCAACTCGGGGAAAGATTTGGTAATATAATCAACAAGAAAAAAAATACTCTTCATTTTGGTGAAAGCTATTCATGAATTTTGAGTACAAAGATTAAAAAATACTCCATATAATAAAATAAATAAATGTACTATAGGTGGTGTAATTAAGAGATTAAAAAATATAATGAATCTTTTTAAAATAAAATGTGAATATTTCATTGAAACCGATGAAGTAATACTTTAAAAAGACATGCCCCTTAGACTACCATCATCGGTGCCCTCCACCAAAATGTCATAGCAAACGGACAAATTTTATAATATTAAAATAATAGAAAGCATTTGGTTGGATGGCCAACCTAAGGTCATCAATTTAATAATATTAATTAATATGCATGACAAGTGTCAAAAAATTTTGTGGGATAGATTTGTAGATATTGAAGATAATATGTATTAAAAATATATATATACATATAGAGTACTGATATAGAATCAACCTTTGATTTTTTATGGAACCAGATTACTGACGTGTTACGCCACATCATTATCCACATCATTCTTTTTAATATATTTTAAATCTAATTTAAAACAAATATTATCCATTAAAATATATAATTTCTTTTTTTAATATCTAATCTCCCACTTAATCCGGAACATCTCCACCAAAGCAAATCAAACCAAATTAAATCTTCTATATACTCAACAACGATTTATTTTTCCCGGGAAAATCAGAAAATGCTTGAATCTTCCTTTATATATATTTTATATTTGTGGTTAGCAATATATTACATCATATACGCATAACTTGAAGACATGTGGTTATAACTTTTTTTTTTTTAGTTTCGAATGATGAATGAAGAAAACGAGGAGGAAATCTACATTCCCCAAGTTTCAGATAATCGTAAACCTTACGTTCAACAAGAGTTTAGTACTCATGAGGATGTATTTACATTCTACAATCAAATATGCACGTGAAAGTGAAAGTGGGTTTAGTGCTAAGATTAAGAATTCTAAGAAAAATAAAGAAACAAATGAAGTGATATGGAAAGACTTCTCATGTAACAAGGAGGGACAAACTAATGTTGCATATCAAAAGATGTTGAAAGATAGTAAGCCGCGTATTGGTGAAAGAAATCGAGGTGAGATTAGAGTTGGGTGCAAAGTAAGGATGACCGTTGTCAAGAGACAAACAGGGCCCGAATTGGATTGTTAAAACATTTGTAGAGGGTCACAATCATAGTCTAACAACTCCGAGCAAAGTTCATTTACTATGGTCACATCGGGAAGTGTCTACTACTAAAAAAGTATTAGTTCAACAATTTGCACAAGCTAATATTCCAACTTGTCAAAAGATGCGATTGATGGAAATTGATTATGGAGGTCTAGAAAAAGTGGGATGCACAGAGAGAGATAGGAACTATGAGCAGTCTTTAAAAGAATTACACAAAGGACATGATGCGGAAACACTAATTCTCTTCTTTGAGTCTGAGAAGAAGAAAAATCCAGCTTTCTTCTTTGTCTATGAAGTTGATTCGAGCAAAAAGTTTATTAGGTGTTTTTGGTCTGATACCGTGGTTAACCATCATGGTCAGACCATTATCCTTGGTTGTGGATTTTTTGTTGAGAAAATAAGTAATAATTGCAGAAAACGCAGAAAACTTTTTGCTTTGTGGAAAAGAATTTTTGCGGGAAAAATAAATCATTGTTGGGTATATAGAAGATTTAATTTGGTTTGATTTGCTTTGGTGGAGATGTTTCGAATTAAGTGGGAGATTAGATATTAAAAAAAGAAATTATATATTTTAATGGATAATATTTGTTTTAAATTAGATTTAAAATATATTAAAAAGAATGATGTGGATAATGATGTGGCGTAACACGTCAGTAATCTGGTTCCATAAAAAATTCGAAGGTTGGTTCTATATCAGTACTCTATATATATATATATATATATCAAAATTCGTAATTTTTTTTCTCTATAAATAGAGTTCAATATCGAGTTATTTTGAAACACAAACTAAAATTCTCTCTTTTATCGATCATCTAATATGTGGATCCAAATTATTCCAATTTTTTTTCAAACTCTCAAAATTTTCCAAACTCTCAAAATTATCCATAAACTAAAATTCTATCTTTTAATATTGCTTTTCAATTTCGTATTTTCAAATCTTGTAATTTTAATTTTATTATTGAGTTCATTATTTATTTTAAGTGTGTGATAAAAAAAAAAACATATTATAATTACAAATTTAGAATATCAAAAGTAATTTTTATATATCAATTTACACATTAAAATATAGTAAAAATTAATAATATAATATGTATTTAAAAAATTATTATTATTTTTGGGTTGGATTGGGTTGGGTTAGTGTCAGATAAAGTATAATAAGATTAAATTTGGGTTGAATTGTAAATTGTATATGTGGATGAGAGAGAAATTAATATAATATTGAAGGGTTGGATTTGGGAGTGTAATGGATGAGGATGGTCTTAGGCAAAACCTGCCAGTTCTTTTTTATTTATATTATTCTTGAAACCCTTTATTGCATTGTACGTACTATAGTTTTCAACTATATACATATTTTAAATTCTAAAATTCTGAAAGTAAAGATTCAATCAAATGATCAACTCTAATAATTTAAATTTCTAATTAAATAACTGTAATATATATATATATAGAAATTTAAATAACTATAATATATATATATATATATATATTAAATACCCATCCCTTTTTTTCCCTCCTCATGACTCGAACCCAGGACCTAAGGCTTTTCCCTCCCCATGACTCGAACCCAGGACCTAAGGCTTTTCCCTCCCCATGACTCGAACCCAGGACCTAAGGCCTAGGTAGTGGTGCTCTAACCACTTGAGCTATCCCACTTTGTCTATATTAATACATCATGACACATCAATATATACTACTAGATGACATCTCGCGTGTTACGCGGACAACTCATAAAAATTATTTTACAACATAATATTTTACATCTGTATAAATTAAAATTTTCATCATATAAAATAATAATAATATAAATAAATATATTTTTAAAATTTTATATGGCTAGTCTTGGGTGAGACCGTCTCACAGAATGAGATCCGTGTGACGGTCCTCATATATAAAAAGTGATAATGTTTGAGCAAAAAATGATAGTGTTTAAGTAAAAAGTGACAATCACTTTTGTTAAAAATATTATCACTTTTTACTTAAACATTAACACTTTTTTTACAAACCCAAAATCTGGAAAAAAATATGGGTTATCTTACCCAAAATTTTGAAATATGAGTTAAATTAAAAGAGATCCGTCTCACAGAAAAAGATCCGTGAGACGATCTCACACAAGTTTTTTGCCAACTTTATAACATATATTAAAGCTTCACTTTTCAAATATGTAAACTTATAAATTATTTAAACACATTTGAAAAACTAAATCGTTAGAATTCTATCACATTTTTTATTATTATAATTATATTTTTAGTAATAATATATACTACTGTATATATATTGATTAGGAATTGATTGAGTAATTATTACTCCGTATTTATACATGGTATTTATATTCATGACACATCATTATTATTAATACACTAAACTCTTTATATATTTATATATTTGACACCTAATCATTTACATAATTATAACTTCTCTATTAATCGACACATCATTCAAACTCACGAAAAATCGACACATAAGCAATAAGAACTCCCTATTAGTATATAAGGGGATATACAAGATGAGATCTCGCGTATTACCTGTTATATTACAACATATATATAAATTAGTTTATCCATTATTATAAAAATTAATCTCAAATTTCAATATATATAATAATAATACATATGCTAAAATTACAACACTAAAATACTATACGCATGTCAATATATAAAGGGGCTTTGAAATTTTTTTTCTTCATATTTTGATTATATAATTTAATTAACAATAATAATAATAATAATAAAAATAGTTATATATTGAATTGTTTGAGTTAACTATTCATTTTGTATTGAGTAACTCAAAATATTAATATACACATGACACATCATCAACCTCACTAAAAATTGACATATTTTCAAAATTTATTAAAATTCGACACATAGGCAATAAAAACTCACCATTAATATATAGAGGGATATATAATTATTCTAAGTTCATTATTTATTTGTGTGGGAATTATCAAGCATTAAGTTTAAACTTTCTAAATAGAAATGTATACAAAAAGGGTTGGGGTATATACCCCTCCAGCTTTGTTTAATACACGCTCCCGATACACACACTCCCCCCAAAATACATATACGATAGATGCACTCCCCCCAAATTATCTATTATACCCTTTTCTCTTAAAATTTTGTAGATAAATACACACCCCTCCTTTCTTTCTCATTTAAACCCTAAATCCTTTCTTCTTCCTCCATCTTTTCAGCCGCCGCCGCCCAAACGCCGCCGTCTCCGCCGCCTGCGCTCCTCCCTTTCTTTCTCCCCTCTACTTTTCTTCTTTGTTTTTTTTTATTTCCGATCTGCAGGGCCATGGAGTTCAACCACACGGCGCCGCGCCGCGGCCACCCCGCCGCCCTGCGCTAATCCCTCTCTTTCTTCCCCCCCCTTCTTCTTCTTCTTCTTTGTTTTTTTTTTTTTTAATTTTTGTTCGTGGTTCTGCAAATCCGGCCACACATCGCCGCCGTGCCGCGGCCACCCCAGCCGCGATTCTCCACCTCCGTCTCATCCCGACGCCGCCGCCTCACCCCCTCTCCCTCCTTCCCTGTTTTCTTCACGCACAGGTACGCCATTTTTCTTTTTTCTTTTTTTTTTTTTTTAAATTTTCGATCAAAAATGATCGACCATAAATACTTTAATCGACATTAAAGCGTCGATGAAAGTGTTTATGGTCAATCCTCTATTGTCAAAATTTTTTATTTTTTATTTTTTAAATTCTTTCGACATGTCAGTATCGACGAGGAGGTGTTTGATCGACAAACCAGTGTTGACGAGAGTGTTTTTGGTCGACACTGGTTTGTCGACCATAAGTTTTTTTTTTTTTTTTTAAATTCTAAGTTTTGATTTTTAATTTTCTAACTTTGTTTGGTGGCGACGGCGTGACAGCGGCGGTGGTGTGGCGGCGACGGCGAGACGGCGGCAGTGGTGGCGACGGCGACGACGGCGGTGGTGGCGACGGCAACGGCGGCTATCTAATTTTAGGGTTAGGGCTAGGGCTAGGGCTGTGTTTTAATTGTGGGGGAGTTTATATATCTTAACATTTTAGTAAGAGGGCAAAAATGGTATTTTACATGAATATTTAATTAATAAAATTATAGGGGGAGTGTATTAAACAAAGCTGGAGGGGTATATACCCCAACCCATACAAAAATTTAGGAAAAATGGATAGAATGTTGGCCCGATAGACCTAGATTGCAAATTTTATGGCACTTATAGGTTGGGCCTACCATCTACTGACCAAATCTATTCATTTTAAATTTGGCCAAGGTTATACCCAGGGAGTTATTGAGGGCACCCACTGACTAAACACACACATAGTGAGATGAGGTCACTAACATGGAAAATCCTAAAGTACCCTTCTTTTTAACCCTAATTTTCTTTTTATTTTGCGTACACCCACTCAACCGCCCAATTTATTCCTCTCCTTCCCTCTTCACTCAGTCGCCCATTCGTCGCCCCTCCACGCCGTCGCCTAGCCGCGCACGCAAACGTTGATGCCTACCTGCAACAGCTCTACTGTGCACGCCCACCTGCAATAGCTTTGCCGCCGTCGCCTGCGCTGGAGAAGGGTGTGGCCGCTGCCGCCGTTGGAGAAGCGTTCGGCCGATGCCGCCGCCCCTGCGTTTGTTCAAGCGACCGCTCATCGTTGTCGCCGCCTTCGTTGCATCATCGCTGCCACCACTTATTTCAGGTTCCATTTACATCAAAAAAGGAACATTGCATGTATTAAGGGTTTTACGGATCCAAATTAATTTAATGTATAAGGGTTTTGGAATTTTTTTTGGAATTTTTTGCATTTGTCCGATTTGTTTTGCCGAATCTAGTTACTTTTTTCAAAATTTCCCCCCGAAACTTAGTTTATTTCTCAAAAAATAGATGTCCAGTTTTTTTTTTCGAACATTTAATCTCATTTCAGTTTTTTAATTCGAACATTTAATATCTTCTCAGTTTTTTTTTTTTTTTTGAAATATTTTTTTATTGAAATCTTACATATTTCTCTAATGTTTTCTGGAAATTTTGGTCGTCTTACAAAAAATAATTTTTGAAATTTTGTATTTGTTAAGAGTTTTTCTTTTTCCTGAAATTTTGTGTTTTAGAAATGGTGTGGCCATTTGCGGTTTTGATGGTTGGTGATTGATTTTTTTATATTGATGGTGGGGATAATTCTAATGTGAAATGAAATGGATGGGTGTACTCATCTATCGATTTTTTTAAAAGGCAAAAACTTATGTGAGACCGTCTTACGAATTTTTTTCTGTGAGACGGATCCCTTTTAACTCATATTTCAAAATTTTGGGTAGGATAATTCATATTTTTTTCTAGATTTTGGTCTGTAAAAAAAATGATACTCCCTCCGTCCCGGAGGAACTTGCACGGTTGCACCCTTTGACCGACACACATTTTAAGAAATGTGTAAGAAAATGTGTAATGATTGATGTTTTGAGGAGTAGTTTTGTAAACTTTTATGAATAAAGTAAAGTAAAAAGTATATTGAGTGTGGAAAAGTAATGGCATATGGGTAAATATGAGTATATTTCAAGGGTGAGGGTTGTGAAGATATTTCCTTTTATGGAGTGTGCAAATTGGTATGGGACATCCATATATGGAAAGTGTGCAAATTCCTGTGGAACGGAGGGAGTAATATTTAAATAAAAAGTGATAATATTTTTAACAAAAGTGATTGTTACTTTTTATTTAAACACTATCACTTTTTGATCAAACATTATCACTTTTTATATATAAGGGTCGTCTCACGAATGAGACGGTTTCACCCAAGACTAGCCATTTTCAAAATTTTATTAAAGGGTATATTGGACATTTTACGTAACCTTTATTTGATTTTTTTGTTAGGTGGGTGTCCTCATTAACCCTGTGTGTATAACCGTATCCTTTAAATTTCAAGCTTATACTTTTATTGTACTCTACTATTTGTTAAATGTTTCATATATACACATAAATCTATTAATTACAGGAGCATCTCAAAGAAAAATAATTAACATGCTAAGTTTATTAATTTAACAAAATACGATGTAAAAAAAAAAGTAGGAACTTGACAGTTGAGACACTTGCAAGTTTTTATTTTTTTTATTTTTAATATTGTTGAATAATTAATTTCAAATTTTTAATTAAGGCAAAATTTTTACGCAATTGATGTAATTTTGACAAAAAATTTACTCACTAACCAAAAAATATACAATATATAATGAGATATATTTATATATATTGAGGAAAAACATTAGTTAATACAAATGGAAACTACAATAGTTTAGTATTCATACTTTTACAATATGAATATAATATTTTTCATCAAGTGAACAGATTTTTTTTTATCACATGAGCTAATAAGTTTTGATCACCTTTTTCTATGAATTACGAAACATAAAAAATTAAAAAAAGAGTGGTTGAAAATTGTATTAATTCCCATTTGCACTCAATTTTAAACACACAAAATAAAAAAAAATTAAAATTTTGAGGATTAATTTTATAAATTTCACGTATAAGTAAATATCGGATCAAAATTGCTATAAGTCTTTTAATAATATCTGCTATTAAATTCTGCAAAATTTGCATGTGCATTTGTGGAGGTTGCTTGTCCTCCTAACTATCTTTCAATTTCAAAATAAATCCAATTAAGAGTTTGGGCACTTTTGAGTTTCGAATCTTTCTCGTTGAAGCAGCTTCCAAAATTAGAAAAGGATAAAAGGCAATGAACGGTATAATATCATCATTTTATCATACTTGAGACTCACCCCCAAGAGTTAGCTTGGTAGCGTTGATTTGTAACTTAGGAGCGTCATCATTTTTAGGTTTCAGATTCGAAACTCTGAAGGTGTAAATAATTTCTATGAAATCAGTTTATACAAATCTCCTCTTTAGGTCTCGGGTTTGAAACTTTTCAAGGTGTAAATAATTTCTATGAGATCAATCCATACAGAGCATCTCCACTCTAGGTCACAGGTTTAAAATCCACAAGGTGTAAACATTTTCTATAGAATTAGTCCATACAGAGCACCTCCCCTCTAGGTCTCGGGTTTGAAACCTCCAAGGTGTAAATAATTTTTATGCGATTAGTCCATACAGATCTTCTCCTCTCTAGGTCTCGGGTTCGAAACCCCCAAAAGTGTAAACAATTTATATGAGATCAGTTCATACAGAACATCTCCTCTCTAGGTCTCAGGTTCGAAACCATCCAAGGTGTAAATAATTTATATAAGACCAGTCCATATAGAGTATCGATCTCTACTCTAGGTATCGAGTTCGAAACCCTTAGGGCATGTTTGTTTTGGAACTCACACGTCCGAATGTGGGACGTAACGTCCCCGTCTTGTTCTAGTTCGGGATTCCACATCCGGATCTCAACATCCAATTACATCCACCCCTAAAAATACCTACATATTTTAATATTATAATAATACAACATCACTCACTCCTACTAATTGATTTGACATAAAGTTACATTCTACAATACAACATCACACACTCTTACACAATTGATTTGACATAAAGTTACATCATATCTGTTATGAAATTGTATCCACTTAACAATTTCTCACAAATGATAAAACAAGACAACTAGAAATGCAATGAATTGAAACGAATAAAGAAAACAAAATAAGAACACGAGATTTACGTGGTTCGATCAAATGATACGTCCACGGAGGATAGAAGACTCTCTTCACTAATCACGAATAAAAAATTACAGATTACAAGTATTCACAAAGCTTGATATCTCACGTAGCATATTCACCAAGTCCTACGAACTCTCAATTCTCTCATTACCCATATTCTATGCACTTGATGGTGTATTTAGAGATGTACAATGTATTTGATAACAACCACTAACCAACTAACTAACTAACAAAAATAACTAACTCTGAAAACTGGAAATTAGCAGACTTGACTGAGCTGATATGTTTATCAGGAGTTGGCTTCAACAGACTTTGTAGGTCCCTAGTTGAGTTGTAAGATTGAGTAAGCTAGTAAAAGTCTAGAGGGGAGGGGTGAATAGACTTTTAAAAATCTTTCAAAATATCAAAGTACACTATGCGGAATATCAGAATTAACAATGAGCCCTTAAGATTTATACTCAACTAATTCGATGAACACTGATCTTGTTTATTCTATATGCATATTAATCAATTAAGCAATATAATCAATCAAATACAAATAAAACAGTAAGTAAATCAAACACGAGATTTATAGTGGTTCGACAACTTGTCTACATCCACTCTCACAACTCCAGTTGTGAAATTTTATTAAACTCTTCTCTTCGAGTATGCGTTCTTGTGGCTTTAAGTCCCAAGATATAAGACTTCGATCTTATCGAATATATCACCAGATATATCTTCGATCTAACAACTAGCTATTGAATAAGTAACTAGCAACTTGATTAACAACAAAAACTATAAAGAAAAACTTCTCTATCAGTAGTAGCCTTCTTGAATATGAACTTGTCTCTTCTCTGGCTTCAACTTCAAACTTGCTTCTTGCTTGAACTCTGTGAGTTTTCTTCGCTTTGAATTCTTCAATGTACGCAGTAAATGTAGTTTCAGTAGTCTTTAATCGTTGAAAGTCTTCAGGTATTTATAGACTTCATAATATCAAGATAAGTTTGTTATCCAACAACCATTTCTTGATAACTAACTTTGTAACGACTTTTTCTTATCTCTTCACGCGTTTCTTCAGTTAATTAGTTATTCCATAACTAACTCTTCATATCTTCACTTCTAGATACGATCTTATCTTTATCTTTATCTTCACCTTTACGCGCACTTGACTTGTCTTGCTTCGACACTTAGAATATTTCTTAGCTTCTCAACACTTGTCTTGTCTTCACAAGTCTTCTTGTCTTGTAGTCTTTATGTAGAACTATACTAGTCCTATCAACTAATCTATCAAAAACTATTACATTACTTTAAGCTTTATACAAACAACTTAGTAACCTTAAAACTATACATCACTATAAACATAAACTATAAGCTTATATAAAATTATTATAAGCTTATCATAAAACCTATATAAAACTTCTTCCAACACTTAGTTTATTTCAGTAATTTATACTTATACTTGTCTAATCTTGTCACAAGACGACTTCCATAACTAGATCAATCAACACTTAGAAATATATTCAAGTTCTCTTTTTGGCTTATCAAAACTACTTCAACATCAATTAGAACTTGTATCAGGATTCATATCCCAACAGACTTGGACACAACTCTTTTGATCCAGCAGACGACTTGCATCAGTAGAGTTATCGTAACTCATCTCAGATTAGTTGACACCTATATCAGACCACTAAACCTTATCAGTTGAGTACACCTTACTCAACTTGTACTGAACTCCAAGATCAACAGACTAGCTACTCTTCTAATAGTTAGAATCAGATGACATATCAATATTGCATTAATCTCAACAATTTTGCACCTTAATGCAAGATTGCCTTCTTTCCAACCCTCCCCAAGGCTGTTTGTTCATTATATTCTTAATGAACATCCCAGGTTCTAAGGTTTACCAATTCTATGCAATGCATGAACTTATTGCTTGGTAATGCCTTAGTCAACATATCAGTTGCATTCTCTTCTGAAACAACCTTCTGAACTTCAAAAATGCTCTTCTCCAAGATGTCCTTTGCAAAATACAACTTCACATCAATGTGTTTTGACCTCTCATGAAACACTTGATGTTTTGCTAGATGGATTGTACTCTGATTATCACAAAACATTGGAATACTCTTCTGATTTATGCCAAAATCCCTCGGAATGCCCTTTAACCAAATTGCTTCCTTCACAGCTTCCGTTAAGGTTATGTACTCAACTTCTATTGTAGAAAAAGTCACCATATATTGTAAAGCTGCTCTCCAGGTGATAGCAGTGCCATATAATGTAAACACATAACCAGATAATGACTTCCTTGTATCTATATTTCCAGCAAAATCAAAATTCATAAATCCAATCAGAGGACTCTTATTATCAGCTGACTTCTTGAACACTAATCCTAAGTCTTTTGATCAATTCAAATATCTTAGAATCCACTTCAATGCTTCCCAGTGTAGCTTCCCGGAATTTCCCATGAATCTACTTACCATACTAACAACATAGGCAAGATCAGGCCTGCTGCAAACCATGGCATACATGAGACTTCCCACTCCATTATCATAAGGAACAGTAAGCATCTGCTTCTTCTCTTCATCTGTTTCAGGAGATTGCTTGACTGATAACTTGTATTGCTGACAAAATGAAGTGCTCACTGATCTGGACTGGTGCATAAGAAACCTCCTCAAGACCTTCTGAATATAACCCTTCTGGGATAGGAACAACTTCCCTATTTTCCTATTTCTGAGAATATCCATCCCTAATATCCTCTTGGCTTCACCTAAGTCCTTCATCTCGAACTTGCTACTCAACTGCTCATTCAGCTGAGTAATCTTCCTCATACTCTTGCTAACTATCAGCATATCATCTACATAGATTAGCAGATATGTGCTCTCTAGGTAATCTTTTTTACCAATATATACACATCCATCATATTTGCTTCTTAAGAACCCAATAGAAAGCATGAAATTATCAAACTTCATATACCATTGTCTGGGACTCTGCTTGAGCCCATACAATGATTTCTTAAGCAAGCATACCTTACTTTCATTTTCAAGCATGATGAACCCTCATGATTGGTGCATACATATTGTTTCAGATAGTTCTCCATGTAAAAATGCAATTTTAACATCTAGCTGATGTAACTCAAGATCATCTTGAGCAACCTTAGACAAAAGTAATCTTATGGAACAATGTTTAACAACAGGAGAAAATACCTCATTGAAGTTTATGTCTTATCTTTGTGTGAATCCTCTTGCCACCAACATAGCCTTGAATCTGATGTGCTCCTTAGCACCACCAGATCCAACTTCAAGCTTCTTCTTGAAGAGCCACCTGCAGATATCCAACTTCTGGTTGTTTGGCTTCTGAACAAGGATCCAAGTCTCATTTTTCTCTAAGGATTGCAACTCCTCCGTCATTGCTGCTACCCACTGCTCTCCTTCAGGACTGGTGATAGCTTCCCTATAATTTATTCGCTCATAATGCTCCACGTCTTTTCCTGTGATCAGAGCATATGACACAAGATCAGCCTAGCCAAACCTAGATGAGGGTGAATCTGTCTTCTGAGCCTGTCTTTTGCAAGACTATAATTCCTCAAATCAGCAGGGTTGTCCTCCATGGTATCATCTCCTTGTACCTGTTCTGGGATAACCTCATCTAGGGTGTTGTCTTCTGTATCAGTTGGGTTCACCACCTCCTCTGGTATCAACTCATGTGATCCAAAAAGCTCCACCTCAGCTGAGGAACTCTCTTCTGACTCATTTACAATTCTTCCATCTAGGTCATAGGAATTTCCATTGTGAGGATATCCCATTACTTTCTCATTAAAATCAATATCTTTGCTGATAATAAGTTTCTTATGACCTGGTTCAAGCACCACAGTCTATAGCCCTTGACACCTTTAGGATAGCTAATGAATATACATTGCAAGTCCCTATGCTCAAGCTTATCATGTCTAATTAATATGGGCATAAGCTTGACATCCAAACACTTTAAGTTTTGAATAGTCACTCAGCTTGCCATACCAGATCTCATCTAGGGTTTTACCTTCTAAAGCAAATGAAGGAGTTTTGTTTATTAAGTAACATGTAGTGCACACTGCTTCTCCCCAAAAGCTTTTAGGTAACTTAACATCAGCTAACATGCATCTGACCCGTTCTAAAATAGTTATGTTCATTCTCTCTGCTATTCCATTTTGCTGTGGATTAAGAGGGACAGTTTGAAATGCCCTTCTCTTTACAAAATTCATTGAATTCGGCGGATAGATACTCAATGCCATTATTTGTACTTAAATGTTTTAACTTTTAAGGACTTTCCTTTCTTGTTCTCAATCTCAAGTAGTCATTCCTTGAATTTTGTAAAGGCCTTACTCTTCTGTTTTAGAATGAACACCAAAACTTTTCTAAAATAGTCATCTATTATGGACATAGAGTACTTACCTCCACCAATGGTTTCAGTTCTTAATGGTCCCCACACATCTGAATGAACATAATCCAGCATCTCCTTGGTGGTGTGTTGCCCCTTCTGAAAAAACTTCTTCTTATCCTTGCCAAGAATACATAGCTCACAGAACTCAAAATTCTTGAATGTCTTCTGGTGGAAAACTCCATTCTTAGATAACTCCATCAAACTTTTCTCTCCCATATGTGCTAGCCTTTTATGCCAAAGCATAGCATCATCAGAACTCATGGTAACATTAGCAACCCCTGTGATTATCTCACCAGTCAAAGAATATAACCTATTGGACTTCTTCCATTGCATCACTATTCTATCATCTTTGGTAACCAGCAGACATCCTTTTTCTGTTTTGAATTCATAACCCAAAGCATTTAATATGCCAAAAGATATAAGGTTTCTCTTTAAATCTGGAACAAATCAGACATTGGTTAGGATCACGTGTTTATCATTAAACATCTTCACCCTCACAGTGCCAATCCCTTTCACAGTACAACTTTCATCATTTCCCAAAAGAACTGAACCACCATCCATCATCTCAGGGTTTTGAAACCAAGATTTGGTGGGACACATGTGAAATGAACATCCAGAATCCAACACCCATTCATCTATAAGTTTGCTATTTGTTATGCTCATAACCTCTGCACTATCATATCCTTTTGCCTCTGCTACATCAGCTTTAGCAACATCAATAGACTTCTTGTGCTCGGGACAATATTTTATGTAATGCCCTTCTTTATGGCATTTGTAGCAAGCTTTGTTCTTGACTACAAACCCATTCTTCTTCTGAGCTGGCTTGGCATGGTACTTCTTGCCTTGCCCTCCTTTCTTGTCATTCTTAAGCTTGATGTTAAGACCCTCACCGTGGTTCTTGATCTTCTTGGTTGATTTTGCCACATGTAAACTCTTATTTTTTAGAATAGACAAGACTTCTTTGAATTTTGCCTTACCCTCCTTGGTAATCAACAGAGCATCCTTGAAGTTGTCATATGAAGGTGATAACGCTTCCAAAATTAGAAAAGATTTCTTGTGATCATCTAGGGTAACACCAACATTTTCAAGATCATCAATTGCCTACATGAACTCTATTAACTGCTCATCAAGGGTTTTATCATCTGACATCTTGAAATTGTTGAGCTTCCTTTCCATAAACATCTGATTTGACAAAGATTGTGTCAAATACAGATCATCTAGGGTATCAAATACTCCAACAACATCCTTCTCCTTCATAACCTCTCTGGAAACATTATCTCCCAAACTTAGAACAACAATGTTGTAAGCTTTTTCCATAAGCTCTTCTTTCTTGGCCTTGTCTGCCTCAGATGCAGCAGGGTCAAGTGGAACCAAGGCTTCCTTAAGCTTGTTATGTGACAGTAGAGCCTTCATCTTGGCTTTCCATAAGCCAAAATATGTCTTACCATTGAATTGCTCGACCTCCAACTTCACATAACCCATTTCTTGATTCCTGCCTTTATCTTTCGACTTCCCACAAAAAACACCAATTGTTATGGAATTGTATCCACTTAGCAATTCCTCACAAATGATAAAACAAGACAACTAGAAATGCAATGAATTGAAACGAATAAAGAAAACAAAATAAGAACACGTGATTTACGTGGTTCGATCAAATGATCTACGTCCACGGAGGATAGAAAACTCTCTTCACTAATCACGAATGAAAGATTACAGATTACAAGTATTCACAAAACTTGATATCTCACGTAGAATATTCACTAAGTCCTACGCACTCTCAATACTCTCATTACCCACAATCTATGCACTTGATGGTATATTTATAGATGTACAATGC
Source organism: Galeopsis tetrahit (assembly GCA_963675135.1). NCBI lineage: Eukaryota > Viridiplantae > Streptophyta > Magnoliopsida > Lamiales > Lamiaceae > Galeopsis > Galeopsis tetrahit. Next base: position 31,858,251 of record OY776130.1, on the reverse strand, counting down.
ACTTGATAACTTCCACTAACCAACTAACTAACATAAATAACTAACTTTGAAAACTGGAAATCAGCAAACTTGAGTCAGCTGATATGCTTATCAGCTTAGTTGGCTTCAGCAGACTTGGACCCAACTCTTCTGATCCGATCAGATGACTTGCATCAGCAGAGTTGTCCTAACTCATCTCAAATTAGTTGACACCTATATCAGACCACTAAACCTTATCAGCTGAGTACACCTTACTCAACTTGTATTGAACTCCAAGATCAATAGACTAGCTACTCTTCTGATAGATAGAATCAGATGACATATCAATATTGGATTAATCTCAACACTATCCTACTTAACATCCCAAAACAAACATCATCAAGATTTCCACATCCAAGATTTCTCCATCCGAATTTCTCCCATACTGCCTAATCCAAAACAAACACCACCTTAAAATCTAAATAATTTATATGATTAAAAATAAATATTTACCTACATTATTTGGTGAAAATATAAAGTAGTAGTTGAAAATCACTGTCCACATTAAGGCAACGGCCTCATGTGAAAAATCTAATAAAAGATAGAGGCACGAGTTAGAATTGTAGTTGCGGTGTCTTTTTTTAAAAAGAAGAGCTCATTATTCACGTGATTAAATAAATGTGATTCAATTTCACCCTTTCCGTATTCCAAATTATTTAAATAATTTTCCATATTTAGGTAACTGTTTTATTAAAACACGTTGTACTGTGCCTCTCCAATTCAAAGATTCCTCTACATATAGACAACGTTTATGGATTCCAACAGTGCACTTTAAAACTTCACACACTACTCTCTCTCTCTCTCATCAATTTTCTCTCTCAAGACTTTGTAGGAGAAGAAATTAGAGATGAAAAGAAACTGCAATTTGGAGCTTCCCCTTGTACGGCGTCGTCTTGTCGATTCTGATGGCCATCACACCTTCATGTAAGTTGTAACACTCCTTCTCCCTCACTCCGTTGTTATTCGAGTACTTAAAGTTTGAACTCGACTAGAGCATTTGTTGAGCCGAGCTCAAACTTGTTTGATTACATTAACAAGTTGAAAATAAAGTTTGACTCGACTCACAAACGAGTCTAACAAATCTATTAGTTTTTGAGTTTGACCCTAACGAAACTATTGACAATTATTATTATTTTTTTAAATATGGAGCCAACAAGTCAAGTTCAAATCGACTAGTTAGTAAATTGAGTGTTTCACGAGATCAAACTCAGCTAGTTTATCAATATAAACGAGCCGAGTTTGAGATTTCATGAGTTGAGTCAGCTCTCGAGCAGGTCGATTCTAAATATATCAGCTCTACTCTCTCACACACACTTTTGCTCTCTGTCTAATGGAAAATTAATTAGGGTGGATGAGGAAAGGGGGATTAATGAAGATAACAAGCAGCTGACTATTTTCTATAATGGAAGAGTTGTTGTTTGTGATGCAACTGAACTCCAGGTACATAGTTTAAAATTAAATACTTATTATTTACATTGATTTGGACACAGAAAATTGAAAATTAAGAGATTGTGATATACAGTAAATTCTTTAAAATAATATTTTTGACCGGTCCCGACTCGGGGATATAGAGTGTTAAATTAATAAACTCGCTAAAATTATAAGATAATACATTTTTTATAATTCTTATAGACCCCATATAAATTATAAATTAATAATTCCTTATATACTACATATTACATGAATGATTTATGAAAGGTTTCTTGAAAAATGACTCAATTGTCTTTTGTTTTTTGTTGAAATTAATTTCACCTTGAATCTTGTCTCTAATTTTCTGATAAGGACTTATGGTGTTGTTTTCTCATAACTCAACAAAACATTATTCAACGTGATTGTTGATTTAATAACCTCATAAGTGTATGATTTTGTTTGTGTTAGCATATTTTGATCTTGTATATTTATATAATTTTTTTTTAATGTTCATAAAGTGATACAATAAGCACAAGAAGCATAACAATGTGGAAGATTGAAGGATTCTTTCAAATTAGGCCTTCATTTGATATACAATTATTAATTACAGGTGGAAGTTAGAAATGATGTTTATAAATTGAGTATTTTATTACTCCATAAATTAATAAAATATTAATTAATGTATAAATTAATAACTCTTTTAATTAATAAATTTGGGTGGTCCCAAAATTATTAATTTATAGACTTTCTACTTTAGTAAGATTATTAATGTCTTTCTAACTTTATTAAAGTGAAAAAGTAAATATATTGTATAAAAAATAATGACATATAAAATAAATAAGTGAGAATTTTGACGAAAAGGGTTTTTGAAAATATTTTAAAAAAATTAATTGTGAAATTTAATGTAAAAAAAATGTTAAAACTGATTTGAAACAGGGGAATAGTTGTTTCACTGTAGGGTGGTAATTACAAATTAATTGTACAATAAAACTATTTAATAAAAGATTAACTCTTAATTGTGTATTAATTTATCCCTTCCTCTAATTACACGTATCATACTAAAAACTAAAGAGTGATACTAAGTTCATTTGAGTAACCCAGCACAGGAAGTTCATTTGGGAATCCTTGTTGGAGTATTAAATAGTCTCATGTTTTAACCTTTTATTTCTAGTCTCATGTTTTAACCTTTTATTTCTGTACACAATTAAATAAAGTAAATTATGGAATGTGATTAGAGGATAACATTTAAGTATTAAATAGTCTCATGTTTTAACCTTTTATTTCTAGTCTCATGTTTTAACCTTTTATTTCTGTACACAATTAAATAAAGTAAATTATGGAATGTGATTAGAGGATAACATTTAAGTATTAAATAGTCTCATGTTTTAACCTTTTATTTCTAGTCTCATGTTTTAACCTTTTATTTCTGTACACAATTAAATAAAGTAAATTATGGAATGTGATTAGAGGATAACATTTACTCCCTCCATTTTTTAATAAGTATCACTTTGACTTTTTAATTAATTTTAAAATAAGTGTCATTCTAAGGTTTTTTTATTAGTTTTGACTATTTTATCCTTATTCATTTATCATAAATATTTTTCATTAATAAATTCCACAAAAATTGTTTATACCAAAATTAATTTGGTTTATGAATACTAGCTACATTCACAATTTATAATCTTAATTTGTTGAAAATAGTTAAAATGACAATTATTAAAAGATGGAGGAAGTATTAATTAAGTGCAAACTTGTAACACATATTTATTGTAAAACGGATGAAGTATTTTTTTTCATCTAATCCTCCAGTGATAATACATGTCATGTTTGCATATATATTGCAATGAAAAGTCTCATGTGAGTCGGTTTTATGTATACCACTATAAAAAATTATACTTTATTTTATTTTAAAATACGATTTGAATAGAATCGTATACTCTAATACAGTAATACTCCATAGATCATGTAGTATTTATAAATGATGTATTTATAAATGATGGGAACCCTTTTCATATATAAAATCATCACATACATTTTTTTCCACTAGTTCAATATATCCACGGCTTGCAAATTAAAGCCAACATCATTAAGTATACAAATTGCATTTCATATACAAACTTGTAACGTAATGCAGGGTAATTATACATTCAATTAATATATAGTGAATTAATCATTAATTAAATCTAGTCTTAATTTGATATATGCCATTCATATACTATGTTACATTATTGCATCAAGGTTGAGAATGGGTGAGACTACTTGACAGGGATCTACAGCTTGACTTATTTAAGCTTAGTTTAACTCGATTCATTTAATAAATAAGTCGGGTTCAAGCTATTTTAAAAGTCTATTTAATTAAATAAATAAAGTAAAGAAGTTTAGTAATATTAACTATTTTGTAGTTATATATTTTCGTTTGTAATAGTTGAAAAAAACAGTTGAATATTTTTTTTTTAACATTTGATAAATTTATTTTTCCTTTTTTTTTTTTTAAAAAAAATTTAAAGAGTCAATTTTTATGATTTGATAATAATATTATGTTGTAAGATTTTTTTAAATGTATTAATAGAACTAAAAAGACATTTAAAAGACTTTTGAGTTAAACTTATTTATTAAAAAGATTAAGACTCAAACCATTAAAAAAAGTGTGACACGCCATATGGATCAAGTAACCTAAAAATATACTGTATTATTTTCTTAAAACCTAGCAAGGCCTTACCATATTTCCACCCCTAATTGCACGTTGCATATGTATTATTGAATCATATAACTAGTGATGCTATGACCATTTAAATAATTGTTATTCAATTACTATATTTTAAATATATATTATGTAATGTAGGCTCGAACAATTATATGGCTTGCAAGTCGTGAAGTAGAGGAGAAATCAAACGGGTCACCTGGATCCAACCCGGGATCTCCATTAACGTGGGCTTCTGCACTTTATAGTCCGACCACGGGATTGAAGGGATCATTAAAAAGGTTCCTTCAGACAAGAAAGACTCGAGTTCAAGCAAATTCGCCTTATTCGAAAAGTGTTGCAGGAGACCGTCTTGTGCATGAGATATGAAGCTAGCTACTTTTGCAAGTTTTTGTGATTTTTTTAAAATTAAAACATACAAATACAACAAAAACTTGCAAAAGTATCGATAAGGTGTCGTCCGTGTTTTCATGTTAAATATTTAATTCTTAATCTAATTAAGTTGCTTAATTGTTTATTCCTCTTATCAATGAGTCTCGAGACAAGTATCAATTGCGCGAGTTAATTATATAGTACTCCGTTGTTAGTATTTTTTAAAAGAATCTTGATTATTAGAAAGGGTTGTTATGTAAGTATAGTTGTGTGGTACGTATTTTGTAAATTATTTTGTTGACATAAACCATCGTCCCCGATTCCTTTTGATTTATATTTTAAGGGAGGCCGATGGTTTGCTTTTGTATTTTATTTTATTTTATACTCCATTTTTTTTTTGTATGCATCATATAGTGATCCATAATATCATCAATATAAATTCGAACACTACCTAGGAGGTCCTGGGTTCGAGTCATGGGGAGGGGAAAAGGGATGGATATTTAACTTGTAATCAAAAATCAATATAAATTCGAATATAGCACGTTCTCCATCTCAAAGTTTATCTAACCATTCGATTTTTAAGCTTATAATATATGTAGCTAGCGTGTTCCTATGGACTAGGGTTTATTATTTGACCACTCAAAGCTATTTTAATAAGCAAATGGACTAAAATAATTGCAATATACAATATTCTGACTTAATTAATAAAGATATGGACTTTCATACATTTTTAACATGTGTCAGTGTGTGTTTTTCCTTTTAAAAAAAGGTGATAAATTAGTAATCGATTTTTTCATTTAAAATGTTTCCACAATTTTTTTTTCCGCAAAAACTTCAATGCAAATGTGAAGAATAACAAATTTTGTTAACCTGACTTATTGTTATTCTTCACAACAAATTGACCCATTCAATTCGGTCCAATCCACTCAACTAGCGCATATGTATTGTGTGGTGTATTTCTCTCATGTTAAAGCTTGACTCTCATGTTTCAATCTCTCTTTTCTCTAGTCCAATTTCGCCTCACTCATAAGTCATAACCCATTCTTTCTCTATGAGAAGATCGAAGTCTGATCCACTTAGGCTCCATTTGATAGAGGGATTTGATCAATGGATTTCAAATCCTTCATTCAAATCCACTCCACTTGTTTGGATTAAAAAACAAATGAATGGATTTAAAATCTTTAGCATATTTTTTTAATTAAAATTGAGAAGATTTTAAATCTTCCCTAAAACCATGTCATTTGAAACCCATCTATTTTCAAAACCTTCCATTTGAAATACATTCTCAAATCAAATCCCTTCATCCAAACACAACCTTAGATTTATTAATGCCGGCGAATTTAGAATTAGGGTTGGAGACCGATTTAAAGAAGTTATTGATTGGAAAAACTAAATTTTCTTGGAAATATCTTGTTACAATTATTGATAAATCGTTTTTGGGTTATATTTCATGTGTATTCGGTTTCTGTTCGATTTTCTGTGCCAAGTATACTGTCAAGTGACCCAAGTGTAATGGTTTAAAATTAAACTAGGGATGCATGGAAAAAAAAATTCGGTACGATTTGAAAAATGGTCATATCGTCGTATTTTAGTATAGCTTTTTTTTTTTTTTTTTTTTGGTAGTATATTAAAACTTTAATAAAATAATAATTTTATAATAAATTGTTTATATTAAAATAACTTAAAATTTTATTATTTAATTTTGATATTTCCGTATGAAACGATCATATCTTACTATGTTAATTTTAATAACAAATTACGTTATGGTCGTGACCTTATCATTTACGCATGTAACACTAATCGATTTAATATAATATGCTATGAAAGACTACGTTATCTTTAGCAGAAATTGTTAATGTTGAATTAAGACTTGATATATTTAATGGTATTTTTCTTTTAATTAATTAGCACGTTGTCTTCAAATTAAAAAAATAAAATGAAATAGGCCACCGCTAAATGCCTCCTATTTTTATGTCTTCACACACTTCAATTTATTTTTCAAAAAAAACATAAATGAAATATTGTCCAGTTTAGTAAATGGGCTCACATAGAATTGAACTGTTGAATTAGATAACATGTTTTATTAAATTTTAATCCGCAGATTTCAATCTAATTTATTAATTTCACTTTATTAATTTTCAAATTTAGTTATGAGCTTTTATATATGTAGTATTATTCACTTTTATCATTTTTTCTATTCATGTAGTAGTAGTTAATGTTGTTCTACATGTAGTAGTTTAATTTTGTTATTTTAGTAAAATATTTTTTTAAATGTAGTGACAAGTTTTTTTATATGTAGTATCACACATGTTTCATGTAGTAATATTTTTTATATAATAAAGTAAAATTTTTTGTACATGTAGTAATATATTTATGTTCATGTATTTTTTTTTAAATATATTGTCATATTATCATTTTTTCTATTAATGTAGTAGTAGTTAATATTGTTTATACATGTAGTAGTTTAATCTGTTCTTTTAGTAAAATATTTTTTTCAAATGTAGTCACAATTTTTTTTGATATGTAGTATTATAAAATTTTCATGTAGTAATATTTTTTATTTAATGAACTAACATTTTTTTTGTACATGGAGTAATATATTTCTGTTCATGTATTTTTTTTAAATCTATTGTCATATTAAGAGAAATATTTATGTGATTTAACATATTATATTTGAATCAAATAAATTTATTTACATTACTTAGTATACTGTACACATTTTATTATATTATTGTGTACATGCATATTTGTTGAGACCCGCAAAATTAGCTTAAGATTTAAACTTTTCATTAAATGGACCGAGATTTTGGACTTTTATCTAAATTAGGTAAGATACATGCATGAAATATTTCATGTAACCCTTTATTTTTTTAAGTTTTGAGTAAAATAACTGTACTACCTTCATTACTAAGCTCACCCCTATTCAAAAAACACAAAATCAGAAATTGTATGTATTCCCTCCCCCTCTCAAAATTTCGTTCAAAAAAAGTTTGAAACTTTGAAAGAATTAGAATATAAACGTGGATGAATTCCTTTTGAGTTTCAATTATTGGAAAACAAAGTTTTTAGTACACATGTGTAAGTGTTCTTTATATTTTTTAAATCATAATTCACGAAACTAAAATATCGGCTCAAAAAAATTTGCTCAATTTTTGGCAAAAATTCAAAAATAATTCCAAGTTTTTTGACTAAATTTTGGATTTTTTTTTTTTTTTAGTTTTTGTCAGAAAAGCGATTTTTTTTTGGGACAAAATCTCAGTTTTTTTTTTTTTTTTTTACGGAGAATTCCCTCGACGAACCAGTTTCGAGTTCGACACTGTTGTAAAACTTCGTGATTTCCACTTATATTCGTCTAAAAATTTAATTTTGTCAGTAAAATTCATACAAAATTATGTTCAATTAATTTAAAATTGAAAAAGTTTAAAAGGATGAAGAGAAATGATGGTGAGTGAGTGGGCAAGTGGGAGAGGGTAGTTATGATATTTCACGGGAGATGAACTCAAAATTTGGATGTGAACTCAACCCGGGTGAAAGACATATAAAAAGGGGTTTTAAGACCATCTCCAAGGCTACGCCTAATGACAATTTTTTGAGGCAAATCGTCTCCAACGCATACTTAAAATGGTGGCAAATTGCCACAAATGAATAGTGTTGTGGCAAATTTGCCACACACTATTCACGGTGGCAACTTTTTTTTTTAATTTAGTTTTTTATTTTGATTTTGATTTTAATTTTAATTAATAATTATTAAGATTTTAAAATTAAAAATATACAATTTAATTTTAAGACAACATTAATAATTTAAATTACAAAAATGCAATACGAAATAAAATATAAATAATACAGAGTACAAATTTAAATTACAATAGAAAATAAAACGAACATACTACAAATTTAAATTACAATACAAAATAAAATATACATACTACGAATTTAAATTACAAAATGCAATAGAAAATTAACGAAAACACAACAAGTACGCTACATTTAATCGTAATAAAATTCAATATTTGATTATAAATAAATATTTGACAAATTGGAATGTAAAAAAGATAAAATTAAGAATATTCTAAGAGAATATTTCCATTGAGTTAAAATTTGAGTTGAATGGTTGAAGATAATTTTATTGTTTGACTCAAATTTAGTGGCAAATGGAGAATTTTAGTGGCAAATTTGCCATTGGCATTGGAGATGCTCTAACCGTGGCCAATGAAATAAAGCTTTCGTGGACCTATAACATATGGGCCAATACGTCTGTTTGAGGGGTACGGCTAGTCTGCTATATGCACCTCCATCTTTGTTAACTATACTCTCCCGATTGATGCAATTCTCACCAATTAAGAGAATGTTAGATGCACTCTTCATAAATTGTTTAAATTACCTTTTTCTCTATAAAATCACTTTACTAAACACACACTCCAAAATTTCAAGACTCCATTTGGATGAAGTGATTTAGGTCTATAAATTTTAAATTAAGAATTTAAATCCACTCCACTTGTTTGGATTAAAAAACAAATGAATGGATTTTAAAAAACTGGGAAAATTTTAAATCTTCACTAAAACCAAAACCATGTAATTTGAAATTCATAATTTTTAATGTCTCTTCAAATTAAATTTCCTCATCCAAACACAACCTAATTTTAACTAAAAAATAGATGGACTTAAATATAAATATTTAAAATCCATTTATTTACTTTTTAATCCAAACAAGTGGATTGAATTTAAAATTCATACACCTAAATCCCTCCATCCAAATGTAGCCTGAGAGAATTACTCCATCCGTCCCGGGGAAAGCTCCTCATGAGCTCCGGGCACGGAGGTTAAGAAATACTAATATAATAAGTAGATGTATTAGAGGTGATGTGATTGAGAGATAGAAGAATATAGTGAAATGTGAGAGAGAATAGTTACCAAAAAAAGAATGGGTAGCTTTCATTGGACGAAAAATGAAAGTTGGATAACTTTCACTGGGACGGAGGGAGTATAAATCTTCACTAAAGTCCAAAATAATGTCATTTGAAATCTATGTATTTTTAAATCCTTTTTCATTTGAAAGGTCTCCTCAAATCAAATTCCTCACCCAACACAATCTAAGATTTTTTTTTTTTTTTGAATTTATGAGATTTTTACGAGATTTTGGCATTGTTTGGATGAAGTTGGCGGTCGAAAATGGTGGCGACGGCGGCTGCAATTAAGGTTAGTAGTGGTGGTGTATTTAATACTGGTATTTTACTTAAATGATATTTTAGATTTTTTACATTAATATTAAATTAATAAATAGAAGGGAGAGTGCGGTTTCTAAAGCTGGAGGTGCAGATAGCCGTAACCCTCTTCAACTGTTTGAGAGTTTCTACTCCAGAAGTTGGGCCTTAGCCCATTAACGCTTTTATTAGGCCTTCCTTTAGAGTGTCTACTTTGCTCCGTCCACCAGCTACTCTATTTTTGCTCCACTCTACTTTTTTTGTTTTAATATCATTATTCTTTAATTAGTTTCATATTTGGTAGGTAAATCCATAAATGTTAATTATATTTCTCTCATTATTTTTGAATTTTTGTGTGGCTTTGGTAATTTAAAGATTTTTATTTAATATTAAAAAATCAATTATTTTCGTATCTCAATTAAAATAAATCAGTATTGAAGTTAAATTTTTAAAAGTTAAATTAATTCAAAAATAATTTAAATACTACGCATAAATAGAAAAGATAAAATAAAATTTTAGACCTCAAGGAATCTTATAGAATATTTCATTTTATGGTAAAAAATAGTGCAAACTACTGGAGATTTTGTGCCGACTCTATAATAGAGTAGTGTTGAATTGACAAGAGAGTAGTACTACTAACGACAGTAGATGGCCTGAGACGGGATATTAAATAGATAATTAAGATTCATATATTGTATACTACAAAAAAGAAAAATATATTTTAAAAAATATTCAAAAATGTTTACATTAATGCAATAACAAGAATTGTGTGAATCAAAAAATTAGTAACAATTAATTATTTATTCTATAAAAAATTAAATTTATGCACAAAATATTTATCTAAATAAAAATAATTTTTATTAATAAAATATGTTTCTTTTATTTTAAAAAATATTTTATCAGCTGCATATAAAATGAAAACAAAGAATTAATATAATTTGGATTTTTATAATTTTTAACACAATAGTGTGGTATTAGAGTTAATATTAACGTCACATCTTTTTATTTTTATTTTGTGGTAAATAACATACTTATTTACACACTTAAAATATAATGTATTTAAAATATACTTATAAACGCATCTATTTTTAGTGGGTTAAAAGGGGTGTGACAATAGATAATTTTAATTATTTTGTGTAATAATTGAGTATATATCCCCACACTTAATATTTAGTGTCTTTATAACACACATTGTTAACACATTAAAAAACTTAATGTAACTACATAATACTTTTTACAATATTTATTTTCTAATGGCACAAAAGATGTGTTACTTTTTTTCTTGTAGTATGTGTCATAATACACAAAATATTATGTACATCTTGTGTATCCTACACCACTAATGTTATTGATTGTAATATTATTACTTGTAAAAACTAATATTGTTACTCGGCCACAAATTTTGACTCCATAATAATATTTAATAGTCTGTGATAATTATCCTTGTATAGACAAGCATTCAACTTCTCAGAAAACTTGTTAATTATATGTCATAAACAAATTCGATGCATAGTATCAGGAAACACAACTAAAATGACTTTTGACATTAATTTGTGTGTGTTTGTTTGTTTGTTTTTTTTTTTTTTTTTTTTTGGGTTTGGTAAATAATTTATTAAAAAACATACAACATGTACAAGCTTTTCAACACCTAGCAAGGTGAGAAAGGGCCAAGGGGCCTCCAAAAGAAAGAGAAGGCAAGGTCACACACGATCCACAAACCCCATACCTATATGAGGTGAGGTTTCCCAAATGGAACAAAACAAGAAATCCCACAACACATGCACAACACCCAAACCCGCTTAAGGTCGAGGTGGGATACAAACATACACTGGGCATACCTAGAAAACTGATACAACTTGGCAACACTAAGTGGGTCGGGAAAAACAAATACAACGAAAACAGGGCATACCCTATACAAATCTCATCACGAGGGACACAAAGCGATACCGAAGACTAAATAGTCACAAAATTAACATGATACAAACCGTACAACACCTTGTAGACCATATACTTCATTTTTCTCACAATAGCGAAATGGTTTAGTGTAGCTGAGTCGAACGCAATTTCATTCCTACTTTTCCACATTTGGTAGATGGGGCAAAGTAATGATAGCAATCGAGCACAAACCATCACGACCCCAACGTTATGTTCCTTCTTCAGCCACTTCAGCACACTATGAATAATGGTTATTTACCTACGAATGTCAAACCATTTTTTTTTTATCTCATTCCAATTAGCACTCCGCACCTGCAATTAAAGAACAGATGCGATGAAGATTCGGGGATCAAATTTACAAAAGAGATAAACCATATCTATGTCTAAGAATGAAAGATTGTCTCTTGTTTGAAATTTATCCTTGAGAGCAAGCCAAATGATGAAAGAGAACTTGGGAGGGATGAACCCCCCTACCAAATCATGCTCTTCCAATGGACTTTTTCTCCCGAGGGACGTAACCTGCCAAAAACGGTAGAAGTATCAAGTCCTTTAGAAGAAGACAAATTAGAAAGAAAATTAATAGCTGCAAGAGAGTCACCAGACATAGTTTCACGAATGTCAGCAGTCCGTTTGAGGAGTGGAGAGTCCCTTTTATGAGGTTCTCATTCCCAAACTGAGTTGCTTCGAAGGTAGTAATGGTGCACCCACTTTATCCAAAGAGAATTGATCTTCAAATGTAGATTCCAAATAATGTGAGAAAGGAGGAAATTGTTCCAAGACTTTACGTCTCAGATACCCAAACCATCCTCATCCTCTGGGAGACAAATATTTTTCCAACCCACAAGTGGTTTTTTTTCACCCCAAAGGAAAGCCTTGCAAAGCTTATAAATGCGATCAATAACAACACAAGATAGAGGAAATATTTGTAACTAAAATCATTCAACCCCCCGAATGTCCGAGTGAATGAGCTCAAGGTGCCTCGTATAGGATAGTGTACTAGTTGTCCAAGAACTGATGTAAGTAGCCATGCGATCCAAAAGAGGAGCGTAATGCACTACATTCAGTTTTTGGGCAGCCAAAGGCACACCAAGATAACAGGTGGGAAGGGAACCTTGAGTATAGTCTAATAACTACAAAATGTCATCCAAGTCCCTTCCATATAACCCATTAGTGAATCTATTGGATTTAAACGCATTGATACCCAAACCAGATGTGGTTTTGAAGATGTCTAAGTAGTTGACCAAAATTTGAATGGAATAAATATCACCTCTCACAAATAGCATAAGGTCATCTGCAAAGGCATTGTAGGTAATACATAAAGCCTCACACTTAGGGTGAAAATTAAAATCAGAATTCTCCATTTTGCTCTTTAATAGTATGGAAAGGTATTCCACACACAAGTGACTTTTTTGTATTTTTTCTCTTTAATAGTATGGATTCGTTATAGTATTGCAAGTATACGACCAAGTAGTTATCGTCCAAGGACCTATGAGAGCGTGGAGCCCCAAAACTATACGTCAAAATGGTGTTATAGAAGCTAAACGGGTGGATAAAATAAATATCAATGAGAAAAAGAAACACTAAATAAACAACTAAAACTAACTCTCAAAGATGAAAGTGCAAGTGGAAACATTGCTTCGGGTGTCTTCCTTATGTGGGATCACTAATGAATTAACGAACTAATCATAATAATTAAACCTAATGTCTTGAATTATTCTAAAGGCTATCACATATATGTGTAGACCAATCCCTCGTGAGGCTTAGGTGAACACATGCACTAATTAGCAATTATAGGATCTAATTAGACCATAAACTCCTAGGATAGTGACTCGTAAGCACTTTCAACACGGTTACTAATGTTTACGACTCGCCCTCTCACTAATGTCTTAGACGACATCTAATCGATTAATGTCTAATGTTGTCGATCTAAGCAATCAACCCTCTCTCGGTTAAGCTAATTACTATTTAACTTCAATTAATTAATCAAGGCTCACACCCACACCTCAATCATGCAAACCCAACTCTCATTGCAATTAACATAATCGAAAATGCTAGCTAATAGGATTAATCAACCAATTGAATCTTACAAATTACAACACTAGAAGCAATTATCACCAAGACATAGGTAAAATAAGCAATTAATTCATAAACCCACTAATTACCCACATAATTCCAACACCCAAAACAATCAAAACTTAGCTCATAACTAAATTAACAAAATAAAGCAAACACATATAATATAAACAACAATGCATTAAATTTAAAGAAAGGTATCACCTCATTTGTCTTGAAATTCTTCAAATGCTTACAATAAAATAAAATACTCTATTGAAAACTAACTAAGAAATTAAACTAAACTATACTATTGAGTGAGTGAAGTGTGGGAGGATAGGGTTTCCCCCAATGTGAGCTGCCCTTGCTCTCTGCCGTTCCTCTCTGTTTGTTCTGTGTTCGCTTAATTCCTCAAATGCTCACAGCTTTTTGTTAGATTAAGAGAGTGGGTCATGGGCCTTTTAGTTGGTTGTTGTTTATCTAATGCAATGAATGGAGAAAATGGGCCTAGGCCCATGACATTGGCCGCCAAAGTTCATTTTTCACGGTTGTTTAATTATTTTAAATTTGGTTTCTTTCTTACAGCTTCTTGGTTGATAAATGGCATTGCAATTCTTGGGCCCAATTAATTAAATGAGCCTATTACTCAATACTCCAACAATTAATTAAATGGGCCATCAATTAAATTGTTGGCCTAAATAATTTCAACCTTCCATATTTTCTCGTTTCAACTCCTTCTCGATTTCTTCCTTCGATTGACTCCACAATATAATTGATGCGTGTTTTTCTCTAAAAATGCTCATTTTCCTATAAAAATAGAAAACAACACATTTTCTCCAAATCAAGTGCAATGAGTCAAATTAGTGTAAATAATGCATGAAATCCTATTAAATTAAGAAAATTAAATACATGAATTTCAAGCAATTTTCACACTAATCAACAAGATAAAGAGGGACATCGATATGGGATCCCCATGTCTAATTCCCCTCTTTCCTGGAAAGAACCCAATCTAAGAACCATTAGGAGGAATGGAGAAAGTAGGAGTCGTAACAAACTGCATAACCTAATTAACAAAGAGTAAAGGGAAACCAAAACTAACAAGCACCTCATGCAGAAAAGACAAAGACATGATATCATAAGATTTTTGAAGTTCAACTTTAATAATGCATCTAGGAGAGTTACGCTTTCTAACATAACCACGTAATAATTTTTTAGAAAGAAAGATGGTATCAAACATACTCCTATCACTAACAAAGACAGTCTAAGCCTTATCAACGAGGATGGGAATGATGGGGAAAGGCTTGTCAGATATAATCTTAATGATAACCTTATAGATAACATTACAACATGCAATAGGTCTAAAATCAGACACATAAGATGAGTGGGTAGTCTTAGGGACCAAAGAAATGATAGTATGATTCAATTTCTTGAGCATTCTACCATTATGAAAGAATTCTATGACAACCCTAATAGCATGATTACCAACAATATGCCAATTTTTTTTAAAAAAAAAAAAAACTAAAGAGAACCATTAAGATTTGGAGTTTATTCATCACCAATATAAAAAATGGCATCCTTGACCTCAGAGGGGAGGATGTGACGCATAAGAACAGCGCTAAGAGAATCAGTAAGACAGGGGCCAAAGCCAAAGATATTTTGATCCGAAGGGGTACGATGAGACTCCACACCAAAGAGGCTACGATAGAAATCCTCGAATAGCAACTTGTTCAGAATGTAGTAGGAATTCCATTTCTACTAATGATAGATGAAATGTGATTCCGGCCACGGTTCCTCTTCACAATGATATGAAAAAACTTGGAGTTTTTGTCACTATGGATAAGAAAAAACTTTACACGACTTCTTACCCAAAGGGTTTTGTTTTACGAGAATGATCAAATTCGGTGAGTGATCAGAGAGACAACCCAATTATAGAGCTTCAACAACACAAAGAAAAGCATTTGCATGCCAAACAGGATTTATAAAAGCCCTGTCTATTTTAGACCAAACCTCATTATTATTCCAAGTAGAAGCAACCAGAAGATTGGACTTCACTTAGTCCTAAGACAAGACAAGTATCCTGAAAATTCTTCATCTCATAAGCAGTAGTACGAGCACCACAAAGCCTTTCCTCAGGGTCTTTTATTGAATTAAAATCCTCGAGAATCGGCCAGGGTTCCGGCTAAAAGAAAGAAGAGAATCCCACATATCACGACGACTAACCACAGAATGAGAACCATAAACAAAAGTGGTAATAAATAAAATGTGAGTTTCCTTGCAAATAATTTTACAATGCATAGCTTAAGGAAAAACATATAACACACACAAATCGATTTAAGAAGGATTCCAGAGGATGAGAATACGTCCTCCAGAAATGACATCAAAGTTATTAACATGGTTCCATCTAGGAAGATGATTCCTCATCAACAAATCCAATTTTGAGAGGTTTAATTTAGTTTCCAAAGTACCCAACAAATCAAGGCCATGATTTCTTAAAAAAATTGGATAACTTTTTGTTTGAGAGGTTTATTACAACCTCGAATGTTCCATGATGTTATACGAAGAAAAGGAAGAAGGAGAACCTAATAGCTGGGAGGACGCCCACTCTTCATTGGGTTACAACCTTCTCACCAACATCAATAACTCATTTGCCTTTCTTCTTGTTCTTATAATATTCCACTAAAGCAAAATGAGCATCCAAACTCTCATTAGGGGCACCTGAGGGACATGTGGGTTGAACGGGAGAACACGGGGGACTAAACACAACCACGTTACCAACCAACAACTCACTATCACCATGCAAATATGAAGAACCAATCAAATTAGGCATATCATCAACAAAACCAACAGACATATTATCATCCCTAAAACCGACAAGGTTCGACTTAGACACAACCAAGTTGGAACCGAAAGGTTCAACAAGTTAAGCACATTCCCAACACAGACAACATCACAAGAACCGATAAGGTTTGAATCATAAACATTATCAACATGCAATTCACCAACATCCAATCACATACAACTTTTTTTATGTATGCAAGAATGTGTCAATAAATAATTTCATTTAATCTTACACATTGATTTGAAGTAAAGTTAAACTATTTCTTACCCAAGAACTTGAAGCTTACGTTAACCAATAAACCTACGGTTTGATTTATTTATTTTAATAAGAAAATCAAAACTAACGACTTAGATTAAGTTTTGAATAGAAAAAAAAAGATAGAACACCAATTTCGATTCCAATTTTTCAAAAATCGTAACCGGACAAAACTGCCGTCCCAAAAGTTTTGGCCCGTCATACACTTATTTAGTTAGTTTATTTAATAAGCTATTGGTCCTTTTATTTATTTTATTGACAAATTTTTGAAATTGAAATTGAAATAAATGAGAATATTATTTTATTTATATATAATCGGTTAATATATTTATTAATAAAATAATAATATTAATAATATATATTATTTTATTTCTGAATAACTACAGTAGAAGAAGTAAGATTCGTAAATGATAAGTATATAATTTTTTTCAAATCAAATAGTCAAAATATATGAATTTTAAAAAATCTATAGAATATATCTGAAATATTATCATCCTAATTGTTTTTTTAAAAATAACAAACTCACCTATATATATTCATGAGATAGAATAAAAAAAAAAAAAGTCTTACCAAATCTCTATAAAATTACTGGTATCTAACAATTTGATATTCTAATTAACTCTCTAATGAAGATGAAAGGAAGCTCTCTATAAAATCACGGGTATCTAACAATTTGATATTCTAATTAACTCTCTAATGAAGATGAAAGGAAGCACGCCTCTTGCTTGCGCTGCTTGCAAATTCCAACGCAGGAAATGTAGTCCACATTGTCCATTAGCCCGGTATTTCCCCGCGTCCCAATCCCGAGATTTCAAAAACGTTCACAGATTGTACGAGTTTCCAACGTTACGAAAACGCTCTCGAGTTTGGACAATGAAAGTAAGAGGGATGATGCTATCACGTCTATCAAGTACGAAGCCAACATGCATCGTCTTGACCCCGTGTATGGCTGTGTTGGAGTTATAGCCAATTTAATTGAGCAGTGCAGACTTGTAGAGGAAGAATTGGAGCAAGTTCGAATGCAAGTTGAAGCTGTCAAACAGGATATTTTAAATTTGGATCATCAATCGGCTCAAGGGTCGAGCCAACAAATGGCGGGTGAAGGGTCGAGCCAACAAACGGTGATCCAACAAATGGTGGGTGAAGGGTTGAGCCATCAAAGGGAGGGTCAAGAGTCGAGCCATCAGACCCAACAAACGCCGCGTGGACATTTCAGTCTGATCACGCTCGGGTTAAGCCATCCGAGGCAAGCCGTGTTAGGGTCGAACCATGCGAGCTCAAGTAATGTTGTGTACCCGTTTAATTCGGATGAAGCCATGCAAGCTCAATAAATTTGGCCATCTATGTTCGTGTCGAGCCAATCGAATCAAGAAATGGGGCCGTCTATGTTCGTGTCAAGCCAAGAAATGTGGCCAACCATGTTTGGGTCGAACCAAGTGAGCTCGAGCAATGCTATAACTACTGCATATATGAGGCCGAATAACTCGTTTATTTCGTATGATAGCATATCTGATGAAGATGATATCTGATGAGGACGAATCATATTTTTTTCCTCACCAGGGAGGACGAACATGCAAAGCCAACAGGCTAAGTAAGCAGCCAAGTATGTTTCCTCCCGTTGAATCAACTCAATGTTAAGCGTCTTAAAAGAAGGCTGAAAGAAGTCCAGCCGAAGACCACTTCTTGTAAGGTTCGAAAGGTTGTGAGTGGACTTGGGATGAGAATTCTTTCTCTTCTCAATTCGTGCAGGAGGTTGGCGGTATTTCGTAGCCTTGCTCGACCAGAAGCCGATTCATCGATCGATTAATAGAGTTCCTTCAGGGATGTCCCCACGGAGTATATGAAAGGCATGAAACAAAGATCCACAACTTCGCAGAAGACATAAATCCCCAATCTCATCCAAAAGCTCCGCCTCGTCAGGCACTACTTCATCATACAGGAAACCGTGCAAAGGTAGCCCGTCAATTCGAATATATCCCATAGTGATATTGACACTTCTCCGAAAGAGGTGAGCAATGTATTAGTAGACAGGCACCAAACTTCACAAAAGGCCTTGATAATTCAGAGTTGCAGTCATAAGTGAAAAGGGACGCGAAAAAAGGGTCATAAATACCCGTTTGCTTAAGAATGTGTCCAAATCTGCTCAAAACGTCTTCAGTCAATTCCCAATAGCCCTTGATAAAACGAAACTCCCCGGAAACTCTATATGACCACTCCACTTAGTTGTGCCCATGATTATACGACGTCCTAATGTCGGCAAATGGCTTACCTCCCCTTCAGATTTTTTATGGTACGTCGATTAAGAATCCAAGCCTTCGACGACTTGGTTAACGAAATTTCCTTGGACCAACTCTCCTTGAAAAGATCATCAGTTAAAGGTGGCCAAGCCTTTGCAAAACTACCAATGAGCGGCTCCTCAACAAGCAAACGAGTCCCCCTCTCCAAAGGTTGATGCCTGTCATTAAGAATCACTAAATGACGAATCCCGGATGTCGAAGTGACGCCTTTTAAATAAACCATGATGAGAGCGCATGCCAAAGATGACCTAGAGAGAAAAAAAAAAGTGACGTAAAAAAAAAGACGAAGAACGTAGAATTGGTTGTGGCCAATTCTAAACCCAAACAAATTCATTTGGTAATCCACTAAGAAGAAAGAAAAGGCCTGAATTAATTAGAAAAAAAAAAAGAGAGAGACCAATACTTCTAATTTATGTTTTGGGCCGAATTAATTAATTAATTCAATCATTTTGGGCATGTCTTAATTAAGTCAAGCATTCATTCAACAAGTGTGATATTTGTCATGTTTTAATTAATTCGAGAGTCTTAGGCTTGTTTTAATTAATTCAGCAAAAAGGAGTTCAAAATTAAAATGCCTCAGGCCACAATAAAAACAACGCAGAAACCAAGAGGCCAAATCCCAAAACCACGCTGCCTTCGACCCCTTCTACCGGCGCCGAGAAAACCACAACGATGCCCCCCCAGCCTTGTGCAGGCGACGAGAAAACCACAGCGACGCCCCGCCTGAACTAGCCTCCGCTTTTACTTGAAATCCAACTACTATGGCCGTCACCGCAAGACGTCGCTTGAGTCGACCTCCTCTTCTCTCACTATAAGGCGTTGCCCATCCGCCACAAGAAGCCGCTTGACGTCATCAACGGTGTCCTAGTTCTTCCGAAGTTTTTGCAGAAATTATTCGCACACAACATGTTCGAAAAAATGCCTGAGAGAGGTATTCGAAAGGAAATTCTGATTTTTTTTATTTTTTTTTAGTTGAGAAGATAAGTTGTATCCTCTTCGAATTTCATGAAATTGAGAGGATTACAATGGGCTGCTGAGAATAATGAGAAGGACCCGTTGAGGAGAGCCGAACCTTTGAAGAGAGGAGTTGTATTCCCCTTCAATTTCATGAAATTGATAGGAATACAATGAGCTACATAAATTATTCGCACACAACGATGTCCTAGTTCTTCCGAAGTTTTTGCAGAAATTATTCGCACACAACGTGTTCGAATTTGCTTACATTCTTTTATTGCATTCTTTTAATAACAACAAATTTCGTGAAATTAATATAATAACACGAAAATGCAATACAATTTTATTTCTTGTCGGATTAAACCGAGAAGTTTTGTGGTTTTACAAATCTCTAATTTAAATCCTCTGATTCTCCTCTTTGATCTTGACTTTGACTTGGGAGGTTTTGTGTCGTGATCCTTGCTTTGATCTTGACCATGATTGGATTTGAAAATTTTAACGCTTATCCAAGGACTTGACGTCTTGTTTTGGATCAAACACTGATTTGGGGAGCTTTCGGATGAACACCTTCGAATGCGATGAAGAACGTCTTTGAATCTTCAAGGATCCGCGAAGAATGCCTTTGAATCTTCGAAGACTTGCGAAGAACACTCTGAGAAGAACGCCGATCTGAAGGGGTTTGGCACATAAATCTCGGATCGAACGTCGCTTTCAGATGATTTGTGTGAAGAACGTCTTTGAAGCTCCTTCGAATGCTCAAGAACACTTTGAATCTCTGTAGAGAATTCTAGAGTCTTGAAATGTATTTTTGTGTGTGTTTGAAATGAATGAGGGAGGACCCTATTTATAAGGTGAGGGAGTGAAGAATTTCCCCTTTTACCGTGCCATGTGGCGCCTTCTTATTGGCCGAAGCCGATTTGATTGGCTTGATTGGTTTCAATTTAATTCTCTTCATTTTTTGAAGAGGTGTGATTTGATTTCCTCCATATATGGTAAGTCAGATTTAATATTACCAATTACGAGTATTTCGATACTCGTATAATTTGACCGGCTCGTATCGTGTATATTAAATATCACTAATTTAACTATTTAATTCGAAAATTAATTTAATTAAATTCTCAAATTTTAAATAGTAAATTAATTTGATTTTAATATATATTTGTCCACATATCGCCATTTGATTGGGTGCAAATTTAATTTGCTTACAATTATCATCCTAGCATCTTGATGCCCCCAGCAAATCCAAATTGAAGTATAAGCAAGGTATAAACAATTTCACTCGATTTCACTAGGTAACACTCGAAGCATTCACTCACAGTTGCACTTCTCCAAATTTAGTTTGTAGTTCTTTGTTTTGTTTGTCAATTTCTTGAATTAGTAGTCAATTTATTTACTAAGATGTGGTAATTGCTCCTCATGATTATTTTCTTGTTTTAATAGTTTACATTTGTTAGCTTCTAAATTTGTGTTTGATTTAGTTTATTGCATCTTGATAGTCACTTAGATTAATTTTAGAAATTCAACAACTGAAACAGTAGATACATTAGTATGACGATGTAGAACTCTAGGGATCCATTGCACTAGCCCACCTCCCGTGGTCCGATAACTACTTGGTTGAAATACTTCTGTTTATACTACTACGAACCCTTATGCATGAGGGGAAGTAGTTAGTAAAATCCATATTGCTAAAAAGTTCGTTCAAGTCACCCTCCAATAGGACCCTAAACAGAAAATAACAAAATGGGCAGTAGCAACCGAAAAAACCAGCCTCAAACACTAACAAAAATCACAGCAAAAAATAGGAAAACCAACAAAAATCTGTGCAAAATAGCAGCTGAGAGCAGTGCGAAATAAAAACAGGAATTAGTGCCAATAAACAACTGAAATTATAGCAGGTAAACAACAGAAAATTAGGCAAAAACCAGAAATTTTTAAAGTGCAAAACAAGCTGCAATAAGAGCACACGAACAACCAAGGGAGTCACAGAAAGAGCGTTTCTAGAGCACAATCGAGAGAAACAAGAAGGCAGCAGCAAGAAAGAACCACAAATACCACAACACACGAAGAGGAAACAGAGGCAAGCCAAGGAACCCAAAGCTAAAACAATGGCAGAAGCAGCAGTAAAGACAACACAAAGACTAGAAGGGAGGGAAGGGCTGAGTAAGAGACACAAAAAATACAGAAACAAGCACCAAACAAAAGAGCGCAAATAGAGACAAAAAAGAGGCACACCGCAAGTAGAGAGCTAACGTGACAAAGGAGCGAAGCAAAAAACAAACAAGAGGGAACAAAGAAACCTGAGACAAACAACAGGAAACAAAGAAACCTGGGACAAACAACAGGAAACAAGGCACACTACGAGCAAGAGAAAACCAATGCCACTAAGAAAATGCACAAAATCGTGACCCCAAAACATTGGTTGAAAACACAAATCATGAAATATAAGAGACTGAAATGATAAAGGCACTCTTCAACACCCAACTGTAAAGGAGGAGCACCTCCGGTGTGAAGGAAGACAAGGCCCCCAAATTGCGACTCAGAATCACGAAACACAAAATCACACATATAGGTGCGAGTCCCCAACTTGAACCCATAGTGACGCTAAAACGAACCCACAAACAGTGTGAAATGTAAGAGAATCGCAATTTAGAGATCGTATGCGAGCCCCAAATCACACTATATAAGTCGCGATTCACAAATTGCTCAGAAGTGGGAAACACCAACTCGCACAGTAGACGTGAACGACTAGGGCAATCTTCCATGAGGAAGTGTTGGCGGCGGGCAGGTGGGGAAAACCCCTAGAATGAACTCTTAGGAAAATTAGGGCACAAAGTTTTGGGTACCAAATGAGATGCAGAAATTCCAATAAGCAACGAATAATTACCGAAAACAACCAAGAATAGGTCAAAATCGGCAGTAATGGAGAGAATATCCAAGAAAATCGGTTGAAGAATCAAGGGAATTTTCAGCAAAAAGAAGAAAATAGTCTTAGCACAAGAGGCGTCCCTAGAGCGTGAGTTCTAAAGATAGAAAATTCTCTAACCCCTTGACTAAGAGATCTTTCTTCCACCATACTATATATGTTTGTGTTATAAGTGGTATCAAACACTATATCATCATAAAAAATATACACATGATCTCCTGGATTCATCATCAACCCAATAATATATGAGAAAAACTTCATTATTATTTATTTCATAAGTATAATTAAGGTTGTCATTCTTCTCTTCTCCATCTCAAAATGTTGAAGCAATGATCATCATCGTGTTTGAAGAACTCACTTTCAATATTTCTTCTCTAGTTTCTAATATCCATTTTCAAACATTAAACATTGACGGACCTTCCACATCTATCTCTAACAACCACACTTGCTAACAAGTGTGTATGTTAATTTCTAAAAAGAATTTTGCAAGATTTTTTTTTGAGTGGTTGACATTTTGTATGTGATTATAGGAGATGTACTTCTAGTAGAAGTCGTCAAAGCTTAATTATGTTTCTAACAAAAGTAACTCAAAATTAACTCATATAGTATATATTAGATGAGATCAAAAACAGGTCATGGTGTTGGATCTTTCACCTCAGAGACGGATCTATATACAAATTAGTTGTACCCCCAAATTTAAAAAAATATATTTTTCTTTAGGGTAAAAAATAAATTTGTCTTAAAAAAATCTCGATAATTAAAATTATACCCCTATTTTCAAATTTAATATTTTTTCTACCCCAAATTTTTAAAATTTGAATCCACTACTGTTGTGCCTCGTTCGGAAATCGAGCCTTGTCTCGTTTGAAGACTGGAATAAAGATCCTAGGCTATGCTTAACCATATATTCTTGCGCATAATTTTTACATACTAAGCATGTTTAGTTTTTGACTATAGCTTCTCTTTGTTTAGACATGGCATTCTTGTGTGAGTGATACTTGAGTGCAATGGAATGTATCTATACAATTAAAATTAAATTATAATATTAAGCTAAAAATTAAATTGAATAAATTTAACATTAAAATTTAAATGTATATCTATACACTCACTACACGAGAGAATTTCCTTTTCCAAAACTAGTAATGTAGAACCAAGTCAAATAAATAGTACCTCTCATATTCGATCTCATTACAAATTATAAGTGTCAAACTTCATGTATTAACTTTTCATTTACCTTTATAATTAATTGAAAATAATTATCTTCACCCTAATGTTTAATATATAAGAATTAATTGTTCACCTCTCTATAAGTTCAGATTTTTAAATGAGATAAATTTTTTTCATGATATCAACCTTTAAATTCACACCCACACGCCCTGAATTCAATTTTTGTTGAAAACCACTCAATCCATTTAAATTGTCCACTCAATGATCTTTTAATTCTTTCAAACTACTATACAATTTAATTTCCAACTATTATAAAATGCATAAATACACATACTTATCCGATCTATTACGCAACATTGACAAAGTAAACAAGTTTCACAACAAATTTATGCCACATATATAACCAATATTATTAAATGTGAGATCACTACGATTTAAAACAAAGATTAATTGTGAAAACTACTATGACCATAGTTTTCTCAATTTTTATTTTTTTAATTAATATATAAAACTTGTGGGTGAATTGATCTTTCCCGATTACAACAATCATATCATATTAAAACTTAAACCCGGCAACTCTCGTTTTGTCATAAATTTGGACGTGGCAGAAATCTAATTATTAATACTGAATGATTGGACAGCCACATCATGCAACATTGCATCCTAAAATAAATGTTTTTGGTCGTGTAAGACAAGGAAATGTGATTATTAAACTAGATTGACAATTAATTTGATGTATTTAAGAACACCTAGATTTTTAAAAATGATACATAAAGATCTAGAAAAAGGCGCCGCGTGTACATTTTCATCGTGTATTTTTGAACGATATGAGTTGTTTCCTACTGCAGTAATACTCTATAAATTAATATTCTATAAATTAATACTCTCTAAAATAATAAAAAATTTCGGTCCCAACTTGGGCCTTTGTAAAAAATCATCAAATTCGATAAGATAATAAGATAATAATTTTTCGAAAAATTCCTTTATAAATATTAGGTCCATTAAAACTCTAAATTAATAAGAGAAAATTTATAAAAAATGCCATTTAGGCACCTAGCTTCTTAAATAAAGACAACTTTTATAATCTTTTTAAAAAAGGACAAAAACGCATGTTAATAACCCATTATACCCTTATATTTAAATATGGAAATTAATTTATTAATTTAACAATTAAATAACAAGTCTTCATCTTCCTTATTTGTCGCCATAGATTTTTGATTAATTTATTAATTTAATAATTAAAGAACGGGTTTCTTGGCCGGAAAACTCAAATCTTCAAGCTTTTTGGTTAATCCATGATGAATCAAACATAATCCCGCTGCATCTACAAACGATTGACCATAGATTTCAGATTGGTGAAGCAACAATCCTCGATTTCCTCTTGAAATCGAGGGATCTTTTTCTTCTTTTAGTTTCTGTTTCAGTTTTGGGTGACCCCTCACGCCCAAAAACTGATTTCCGATGATTCTCAAAGTTTCTGCTGCTTAGAGGCTTGTTCCTCTCTTTCAACGACGGCCATGGCTATAAGGTCTCGTCTCCTTTGCTCTTCCATAATTGTTTCCTCGATCTGTTCTTTCGACTGCACACGATCAAGAGACTTTCCACGCGATCGTTTCTTTATATTCCTAGGGGATTCAAACTTCACCGATTTCTTCATTATGGATGACGGACGCGAAGCCGCCGGAGATACAGTAGAAACTTTTAATTCCAAGGGTCAGATGAAGAGTTTTGCCAAGGGTATGATTATTAATTCCACACGTACACACATAATTTGCAAAGAATTTAGGATTTTTTGAGATGATTTTAATTTAGGTTCAATTTTGCTCTGTTTTCGTAAAATTGTGATGATTTACGTGCGTGTTGCTGAAATGTAGTTCATGATTATTTGTTATTGGTTTGGTCAAGGGATAATGCAGATCTTATTTTGCATATGTATACGTATTTCTGCATAATCACATTCTAATATGAAGACACCGTACTATTTTTTCTGCATTATTCATTTTATTATGCAGTTTTAGATTTCATTGTTCTGCATTATTCATTTTATTATGCAGATTTAGATTTTATATTAATTTTCCAACCATGGTCTAGGGAGCAAAATGTTCTTCTCACTTCTCACTTCGTCTTCTTCCGTACTTCACGGTTTCCTTTCTTCACAAATTGAAAAACCCCAAAATTCTGCACAAAATTTACAAAGTTTGACCGGAGTTGTTGATAGAGTTTAATTTTAGGAAGTTTTAATTAATTGCGTAATTCGGGGGGCTTTAATGAGCTGATAGAACTTTAGTACCAAACCTGTTTTTCTTCTCATTTAATTTTAGGGAGGTTTTTCTTAATTGCGTAATTCTCGAAATTAATGAGCTGATAGAGTCAGCTTTAAATTTCAAACATTTAAATAATTTCTCCATATTAATTCCGAATTTATGTATTAAGGGCATGATGGTACATTTATGTGCCATTTTGTCCTTATTCTGAAACTATTTTGAATCATGTCTTTTTTTTTAAAAACACTAGGTGAAATGACCTTTTATGTGAAATCCCCAATTAATAATTCATAAATATTACAATTATAAATATTATGGTAATTTGCTAAAATATGAACCTATTGTACCTTGACTAACTTCCAAATGATATTTTTCATCAATCTACTCTTATAAGATATTTTTCATCAATCCACTCTTATAAATCTTTTTGAGTGCAAGTGAGATGATCTCTTTTATACTCACATAATGCTTTAGGCATTTGATCATTAATTCATGGATGATTTTGCGATGCCTTTTAGATGAGAAGACATGGCTGGTGTTATGAATTATATTTTCATATTGAAATTTATATAGTGGAGTATATGTTTTATTCATGCATAAATATATTTAAGTGCAACGAATTAATGTAAACATGTATACAATGAATATATTTAATTAGTTACAAAAAATTGGTTAATGCATGAATATAATCAATGAAACATACATGAATTCATTTATTTTCAATACATATGCACTAAATTTTCTAAATTTAAAAAGTCTCTCTTTTAATTAATAAATATTAATTTATCGATAAATTAATACCTTTCTAAATTAATAAAATTCCATGGTCCAAGGTTATTAATTTATAGAGGTTTTATTGATAGTATAATTAGTTGTTTAATTTGAAAGAATTGTTAGTTTATTATTATAAATATTACTGTGATAAAACTGAATCACACAAAATAAACTATATTTGATGTATTGAATTTACATCAATTTTTTGTTGAAAATCTTAAAACGACGTCGTTTTACTTTCATTTTTCTCATTTTTTACCACGTACACATACAAATTATAAAATGTCGATAAAAATTGTAACGTGATCGAGTTCAACTTGTATAACGTAGAAAAATAATTGTTATGTAGATTAAAATATATATATATATATGTATATATATAAGTTATTATAAATTTGCAATGAAAAAAAGAGAATGTAAATTAATTTACGAAATTAATTAATTTTTTTATCTTTCTAAGACATTTTTGCAAACGTTATGATACGTAAATAAAATAATTCTCGTTATTGGATGTAGTAAGCGGAAATTGAATGTAAATTAATCAATTTTTTAAATTATGACAATAAAAGGTAGATCATATAAAAGAAAAAAACTTAGGACCATAAGTTTACAAGTTTACAGGTCGAGCTAAAGGCCGAAATGCTATTAAAACTTTGTCTCCTTAGGAATAAAACTCAAGTCAAGAAAAAATGTACACTTCTCTAAAAGTCAAGTCAAGAAAAAAGGTACACTTCTCTAAAAGTCAAGTTTTTATTTTTTTATGATATTTTTAAAATTATGAGATCAAAATTAAAATTTTATTTTTTTATGATATTTTTTTTTAAGAGAGGTAAAAGTTACGGACGTATATAATATTTTTCGCTATTTTTGTGACTTATTTTGTTTTTAGCATCATACAGCCCGATAGATACAAAAAGTGAATATTTACAAACTTTCTTTACATGGTTAAGCCTAATTGTTGGGGTCACCAATAATTCAAGTGATGATATCCGAAAAAGTATTATTACCATCTTAAGGATGACATCATTTTCCGTAATATTATATATAATTAGTTTAGTCTAATTAGGTAAATTAAATTAACATAAGTGGTTCAAAATATATGTCTAATTCGATTTTAAAAAAATTTCATGGACGTAAAAATACGCTCAATTATATGTAACTATATATACTAAATGAACGAAAGTCACAATATCATTGAAACTTCAATCTTAATCGGTTAAAATATATAAGTATAAATATTTCTACATATCTACTAAATGAGTCCTTAGATTTTTATTTTTATTTTTTTTTATGTCAAATGAAGAATTCTATATCTTACCACACCTCACCATTCATATCAACAGACAGATGTGAATTGGAATATTGGATAGGAAAATGCAGAAAAGATCACTATTATTGAAAGAGAGAGTCGTGGTATTAAATCGTATACAAATTTTCATTTTGTTTGAATTTTGTGGGAGAGAATCTCGACGTGTGTTTACATATATATGTTCAATTTGCATTTTTTTTTTTTTTTGTGAAGGTTTACAAGATCATAAAATAGAGTTATAAATCACGAGCCTAAGATCTTGATCTTCAAACCAAGCGGATATCGTCGTCCACTTCAATCGCGTGAAGAAGAAAGACGAGTTTCCCTTTGTCTTAACAGGTCTCCAATCTTTAAATGAGACAACCCCACACTAAGGTGTTCTCATATAAAAAATAGGAAACAAAATAAATAGACAAAGTTCCACGAGTACCCGATTCAAAAGTACCATAGCACCAGGGCTCTCGAGACTATCTCAAAGAGCCCAATCATAAAAAAAAAAGTCTCACAACCACAACAAAGCCCGCGCAACCGAGACAACCAACAAAAACTAAAACAAAAACTAAGCAAGCACCAAAACTACCTAAGAAAACAATAAAATAGGATCAACGAAGAAATACCCGAACGGTCACCGTGACTCCGTTACAGACAAGATCTACGTTGATCCCAAACAAGAACTGAAAAAAACTAAATCAGATCTACAAATCTACAACTCAAATTTGTAGATCTACAACTCAAATCTAGCAAAAACTAAAATAACAGAAGATTTGAGAGAGGCGAAAAACCAATAGATCTGATCGGCAACGTGAACGACGAATTTGCGACGGCGACGGAGGCCGGTGAAGAAGGGAGAAGCAACTCTAGAGAGAGAAGCTCTCCCTTCTCTCTAAAACCGACCCTATTAAATTATTTCCAATTTGCATGATGGTGTTGTATGATAATATTATGAAATTAAAGATTTTTTAAGTCTAAGTGAGTCTTAGGATCAATTTTAAATTTCGCGGATTACAGATTTTAATTTAGATAAAATAAGTATGCTTTGTGTGTAGTATAAATTAGTAGCAAATTCAAGTGTCATGAAATATTTTATGTGATTTTTTTGACATAAAAACATCTTGATATTTTTTTATAGAAATGGAGATTTGAACGTATTTGTGGATAAGAGTTACATTTCGTCTCTCCACTTTCTTACCACCGGTTGGGAGGGAGCAACTTTCCCGAGTTGATATGTTCGGGTTTAAGATCTTATGCGTAGATTAATTGATCTAGTTATTTTTATCTTATAAATCCAAAAAAAAAAAATTGATAATTAAATAAGCTGGGGTAATTATGTAATTTCAAAAGAATAAAAAAATATCCCACTTAACTATATTACTAGTTCTATAAATTCCCTTCTTCACTTCCAAAATCTTTCACAAAACCCCAACTCCTCCAAACTCTCCCAAAAAATGGCCATACCATTTCTAAATCCCCCCGACACCCCCTTGAATTTCCACAAATTAAAAAAGAACCCCAAGAATGTAAATCCCAAAATTCAAACCAATCTGAAATCTTTCTGGGCCTTTTTGTCATCCATTTTTATATATATTTCTATTTTCTACACCTTTAATCTCTCCCTTTATACCCTACTTTGCACCACCAAATTCTGGTTTTTCATATCAAATACACTTATATTCATCATTGCAGCTGATTACATCTCATTTTCTACATCAAAAAATCATGATTATTACGTCGAAAAAACGATGATATTTTCTAGTAATATGATCAATATTGAAGAAGAAAAACCCAATGAAAAGATCATACACATGGTTGAAGATCAAACTAGAGAAGACAAACACGAGATTTTAAGAATCAAAGACAAAGAAGATCCGGACCCGAACCCGGATGGAGAAAAGAAAACTGGTCCGAAATGTGATCGGAGTAAATCCGACGTTGCTTCGGTGGCGACAGTGGGGGAGGAGAGAGTAGTGCTGCAAAGGACATTGTCGGAAAGAGATGATGACGACGACAACGACGACGAGTTTTCAAGAATGTCGGATGAAGAACTTAATTGGAGAGTTGAGGAGTTCATTCAACGGTTTAATAGGCAGATTAGGCTTCAAGCCCTGACGAACTCAACCACGTGTAGTGTAGAAATCTATAATTTGTGACATTTTAGTATTCAAATCGTGGAATACAAAATGAAATACGAAAAAGTAGCACAGATGAATCGCACTGAACTAGGGAGGGAGAGAGTTGAGGATCCTTAATTAAAATTTAGTTTGATTTTATTGTTTGTCTTTGTCTTTTTCAGATGTAGTTGGAGTCCTTAGATTGTTAATCATTTTTGGACATTTTTTTTAAAAAATAGATTCCTAATAATTTATGCAATAGCAATACTATGACTTTTAAAACTTTTTTTTTTCCATAATCAACTTATGGTATGACACTGTGGGGTTCGCAATTTGGACTATTGGGTACGTTGGGGTTCGTGTTTGGTTTTAATTAGATTGAAATTGATATATGTTCAATCACAAAAACTTATATGCAATATTTGCATGTATCAATTAAGTCAATTGGGCTGAAAATATATATTATTGGGCCACCATTAATTCATTTGGGTTAATTCTTAATTTATTTGTCAACTGGTTTGCTTGTGTTCTAATTTTGACCAAAAAATTTAACCCGTTTATTTTACTAGTTTCTGTGATTTTTTTATCTTTTATTTTATTGCCGAACGCGGGATATTAAATGTAGTAATTCAATTTGTAATATGTAGTAACACACATTATTTTATATAGTAATAACACAAACTATTTTATATAATAATACAAATTCTTTTATTTAGTAACACGTTTTTTCTAGTGTTTTTGTTAATGTAGTAACTCACATTATAATACGTAGTAACATATATTATCGCATGTAGTAAACAAAATAACCATGTTGTAATGAAAATCATTTGATAAAGTTACATATAGTAACAAACGCATATTCAATGTAGTAATTCAAACTGTAGTATGTAGTACTGTACTGATTCTTTTATGGAGTATTTTTTTCTAGAAATTTTATTGATTAAGTAACTCACATTATAACATATAGTAACATATATTATTGGATATAATAATATAAAATAACTTTGATCCATAATAATTATTAAAAAATATTTAAAAAAATAGAAAATATTTAAAAATTAAGGCCGTCGTAAATTGCAGCGTTCGGCCGCGGCCTGGGGTGGCCGAAAACTGCTCGGAGAAGACGACTAAGCACAATTTCTGCTAGTGGGTGTATTTATAAAAAAATATGGGTGTGAATTGAACTGTCAGTGGGTGTATTTATAAAAAAATGTGGGTTAAGCTAGTGGGTGTATTTATAAAGAATGTGAGTGTGAATGGATGAAATGCATATAAACAATATTTGACATAAGACTAACCCATGTTTAAGACTAACCCATGTTCAAAACTCAACCTATAATAATTTACAAAGATATAAGATAGTATAATATAAGCATGCATTTTAGGATAAACACAAAAACTTGGATAATAGGAGAATAAGATATAATACTCCATCCATTTATAAATAAATGACATTTTTTTAAGCTTTTTTTCGGTGAAATTATTATTGATAAATTTGTCCATAACTATTAAGCACTTTTGAAATTAAGAATGAGGGAGAATCTATCTATATTTATATATTTGCAAACCTATATAAAGTGCCACATGTTACCACCACACCTTTCTACCTCAATCTCTCTCTTCTACCTCAATCTCTCTCTTCTCCAAATCCTTTCATTTCAAAATCCCTTCATCCTCCTTAATCTTTGATTAATCTTTTAATCTCAACCTTACATTTAATAGGTAATATGTAATCACAACCATCCATCACTATTTCAAAACCTATAAATATGTAATGTCTATTAATCACAAATTCATTCTCAATGTTTGTCTTACATCTCTTATTTATCTTTCTTTTTCTTTCGGCTAATCTAAGAACATGACGAGTATTGTGACGATGAACAAGAAGATGATTTCAACATGATTTTCGTGGCAATACTCAAATTTTCATCTCTGAAGAGGTAGATTTATTTCTCAATGAGAATTTTGTAAATTTATAATCCACAATCTTCTAGATATTGTTATAAATTGAAATTTTTACTATGTGTTTAATTAGAACTTTTTTTTGGATATTTGAATTGTGTTATATCTACTTTTGTTTATGTGGATCCGCTTTTGTTTTTTTATATATATCTAATAGGTTGTTTTGTGTTTTAATTTGCAGGTACTTAATTTTTATTGCTTGATTTTGTTTGGTCGAATGAAGAATGACAAATGATGAAAAAATATCAAGTGCAATTTCTCAAATTTTGAATGAAAAGTGTCAACATCGATTTATTTAGTTTATGTTGTAATTTTATAATTTACAATTATTTATGTTATGTAAATTATTCTTATCTTTAATGTACATAGATGATTCATATTTGTACTGTATTTTTTAGTTTTACATATATATTTGAACTACAGTTATTCTTTTATATGAGAATTTTATTTTGAATCATATATATAAATTTACTTTAATATCTTCATTATGGAATCAACTTAATATTTTTTTACCTTCGTATTTTTTTTAAGTAGTTTTTTGTAGTTTTGAAAGAAGAAAGGTAATGATCAAAGATTTTTATGATATATAGGGATTTGCATATATGGAACATTCTCAAAGGTCTCTTTATTTCTTCAATTGAAATATTAACTTATTTCATCTATTCTCTTAATTTGCATATGAAAAATATAAAAGATCGATTTATTAATAAACCAAACTTATAAATTTTAAGAAAGAATGCATAACCTATCATATATTATTTCTCCACACAATTTAAATATATGTATCAATTCTCTTGCTAAAATTACAGAAATATTTAATACTTCTAATTAATTTTGAAATAATTTTAGCGAGTTAATTAATTTTTGAAATAATTATTTTAATATTTCTCAATCAACTAAGTATATTAATATTTTATAAAAAATGTGCTTAATTTCAGTCTTTGTTATTAATATAATATTAAATGTAATTTAATCTAACATACTAACTATCATATTAACATAAACATTGCATTGATGGTGTGTTTAATTTCATTATTTTGTTATTAATATGATATTAAATGTAATTTAATGTAACATATTAACTTTTCTTTGAAAGTAAAAATTGCATTAAAAATGTGCTTAATTTCATTCTTTTATTAGTATCATATTAAATATAATTTACTCTAACATACTCCTAATTTCATATCAAATTGTGTGCTTAATTTACTCCTAAAAACTGATATGTGCGTAATTTACTCTAAAATGTGCTTAATTTCTACTCCTAATTTCAAACTTACTCATTAATACTTCTAATTAAATATTTAATACTTCTAATTATCATATTAAAATAAGTATTGCATGTGCTTAATTTCATTCTTTTGTTATTAATATCATATTAAATGTGATTTTAATATAATTTTTATGAAATTAATTATTTTAGATGTGATCAATCAAAGTAATTAAAAACATATTAAAAATGTGCTTGATTTATTAGTATCATATTAATTAATGTGATAATTGAATATACTAAACTATTATATGAAAATAAATATTACATTAAAAGTGTACTTACTTTCGTTCTTTTGTTATTATTATCATATTAATTTTGATTTAGTCAAATAAATTAATATTGATATGCATATAATAAATGAAAGTGTGCTGTGGTGTTAAGTGTATGTATATGAAGTGTTTAAGTTTAAGTAGAATAATGTTGTACTAAATGTTGTGACAATTGGTACAACACTGACTCTAGCAGAATATCAGAAATTATGATTAACACAGCGGAAGACTTGAAACACTAAAAACAAACGTGACACAATGGAAATAATTTTCACATAGATTTTATAAATAAAAATCTATGCTAGCCTTACGGCGAAAAACAATACTTATCTTCAAGTATAAATGTTGTGTGAAATGTTACAGCATTAACATTCACAACAGAAACTACAAACGAAGCAGGTGCCTTGTTCTAAAAACGAACTAAGTGTATAAGGTATACACTGTCGAAATGCCTAGTCTATCTAAAGATTACACTCTCAATAGATAAGAAGACACACAGCCATACGGGTGGGATACGAACGTATGATCTAAAAGGTAGTTCTACTGGCCACAATTCCTAACAGGGATATACGCTCGGTCTAGGAAGTTGATCGAATAGAGTACACTGATTTGAGAAGCCTTCCATCGGTATTTATAGTAGTGGGGTGCTGATTCTAGAGGCTTCCACAATGAGGTCCTATTTTTTAGGGACTCAACTTCCATGATCTTTCTAGATCTTTCTTGAATGCTCCAGGTCGTTCCAAATGGTTCCAGGCCGTTCTAGCATGTTCTCCAATGTTCTGGAATCTTCCAGGTTCCAGATCCTTGTAGAAGCTTCTAGATCCTGCCAGAAATGCGACAACATTTAGATCAACATTTAATGTAGCATTTCAGAAAGACTTAGAAAAAATATCGGAAGGTCAAATTAAGATGTTGTTGATAATGTTAAGGCATTTAAGGATTAACAACATCTACAATCTCCCCCAATTTGACCTTTCGACTACAACACACCTGATGCACATATATTTCTATACATACTCAGTATTATGTACTTAGTTGAGGTTAACATCATTGCTAAGCACTAGTCAAGACAATACCTGTTGTAATCGTTCGATCAAATCAAATGAAGATCAGGGATAATTTTACAATGATCCGTGCCATAAGATCAAGATAAATTTTATCCAAAATAGAACAAGTATAAACACTACACTTATTCACAACATAAGTAACTTTACTTAAGATCATAAATTAAACTGGAAGGAATTTAACTTAGAATCTAAGTAAGACAAAAAAAATCAGAGCAACAAAAATAAATAAAATAAAACAAACAAACATCAGAGCAAACATAAAGAATATAAACAAACAAAAAAAAACAGAAACTACACTATACTCAACCTGCAATAGAGACATGATAATCTGCAAACAAATTAGGGCAATAAACAAATATCAAGTGGAACTAATAAACAAGTTGCAGTAAACATCCTACCATCTAAAAACAGTAAATAACAAATGTATCATAATTTCAGAATTTCAAACTTAAACATTAGTTACAAAGGTAGAACTGAATAAATGGCTTATATTGCTGTGGTAACAGCTGCAGCATCATCTTCCTGCACCATAGCCATTGTGGAATTCAGGTCTCCCCCTGTCTAGCAGCCACCATACAAGGTGTCCATTCCAGCAACATCTTCATCATCTCCTTCATCAACAAAGTAAGTAGATGCAAGGTGTGCAACTACATCAGTGACAGCAGCATCTCCTCCAGCATCAGGTACACCAGCATCAGCAGCAGCTGGAACTCCTTCATCATTTATCTCCTCAATGACTACACTGGAGTTGGATGGTGGTGGTACTCCCCCTGTTGTAGGTGAAAGTAGGTTGGTCCACCTGTCCTTCAGGAACTGAAGTTCATCTATTGTTTCCTGCAAGTGTTGGAGTTGGAGTTTGATGAATTCCTGTGAAAGATACACATTACCAGAAATGTTGATGCGGATGTTCTCAACATTTGGGGTTGCATTTCTGTGTCTTGATCTGGATGATTCAGGATGATCAGTAGAGGGTCTGGTTGGTTCTGGTTGAGCAGAAGTAGAGGGTCTTTGCTGATGTTCAGTACCAGGAGCAATCAAAAGGCAGATCAATTACTCTATCCCCAGTGAGTAAGGCAGGAGCTATGGCCAATAATGGAACTCTCCCCCTCAACACATCAGTGTTCTTGGCAACAAATCCATGATGTCTCAAATAATTGGAAATCAGAACAGGATAGGGTAAATTGCCTTTTTCAGAAACTCTCCCAGTAAATCTCATCATATGTTGGAATATTGTGAGACCCAAATTAAACTTCTTAAGCACAGAAATCCTATATATCAAAATAGCTTGGTCCTTAGTGATCTTGGTGGTATTTGTGGTGGGAA
Source organism: Galeopsis tetrahit (assembly GCA_963675135.1). Lineage (NCBI taxonomy): Eukaryota > Viridiplantae > Streptophyta > Magnoliopsida > Lamiales > Lamiaceae > Galeopsis > Galeopsis tetrahit. Next base: position 31,821,781 of record OY776130.1, on the reverse strand, counting down.
TCCAATTGTAGATAATGAGTTTGTATAACACAAAGTGTAGGGAAGTAAGGTCTTTGGCTAGCATCTGTCTAGTCCACCTATCTATCCTACCACCAGTTATAGCAGAAATGACCACATCCATGTCAGGTTCTTCATCAACCTCAACATTGGGAATTTATAAAAACTCATTTATCAACTCAGGAGTAAAAGGAACATCCCTCCCCCTAAAATTAACAGTCCCATACCACTTAGAAGATCTCCTACCAGTGCTCTTTTTCAAACATGCATAGAATTCATATGCCCAATTTGTCAAGAAAGATTCACCAAAATTCACAGCATGCATCAAATTCCTTTCTTCTAAGAACCTAACCATGCCTTTACTATCAAAGTCAGGTATATTAATCCTTTTCTCTATCAGCAGTTTTCTCTTAGAATAAATGGCCAATCTATTCTCTAGAGTATCAAGATCATCAGAAATACCTTCCTCTTCAGATGCAAGGTTATCTGAGCTGGGAGTAGAGCTTTTAACAGAGCTCTGTTCAGGGCTGCTTGCTGCACTGGAAGAGCTATCTCCACTGCCACCATCTTCAGGTTCTGGTGCAGCTTCCTTTGCAGCAGCATAGTGCTCAGCATTTTTCTTAAGAGACTTCAGAATGTCTCTCAAGCATCTTCCAGAATCAGAATTGGATTCTGACTCAGCTGGTTCATCTTCAGTGATCATCTTTTCTTTGCCTTTTGGTTCAGCAACATACTTTCCTTTCCCTTTCTCTTCAGCAACAACCTTCTTTTTGAATTTTTCAGCAGCAACAGTCTTAGCCTTCTTTGGTTTCTCAGCAACAACAGGAGCTTCATCTTCAGAATCTGTGAACACTTGGATAGGTTCACCAGCATCGGCTCCAGCCTTCTTCTTCTTCCTCATGGATTCAGAATAATCCACACGAGTAAAAACGCGGTTTGATATCCTCCTTCTTTGTATAGGGCTTCTCTGTCTTTTCCCTTTTTGTGCATTCTTCTTAAGAGGAATGGGGGCAGACTCATCTGAAACAGAGAGTGAAGAGTTTGTACCTTCAGAAATGTTTGCATCCTCCATTTCAACGTCTTCAGGGTCAGACGTGGCAGTGGCTTCTTCTTCAATAGAAGCTTCAACGTTCTCAGTTTGCGGTTCGTGAACAGAGGGTGATTTGGGGCTTTTTGAAGCAGAAGCCATTTGGGCAGTTTGCTCAGCCAAATAGCTTGATATGTCCACCGTGATACCTCCAAAAGTCATCATGGGCAAATGGCCTGTAGTTCGAAGAGTATCAGACACTTCTTCGATAGCCCTAGTGACCTGTTCAACGGTTGCATCTTGAGGAAAGTTTGTTTGAGGAGCAGTTTGAGGAGTGGTTTGAGGAGTGGGAACAGTTGTTGATGGTGTTGCAGAGACATTTGAGTCAGCATTTGAAGCAGTAGAGTTTTGTGAAGCCATGGAAGCAAGAATTTCGAGAGGATTTGTGCGAGAGTGAGATGAGGTTTTCGAATCAGAGAGAGATTGTGAGGAATTCGAGTTTGTTCCAGCCATTTAAGTTAGGCGGTTGGAATTTCAAGGTAAGGATGGAAATTTGCACACACTTCTTTGAGATATACACAACCAAATAACAATTCTGCAATCTTAGTACTCAACACAATCAGAAATCACAATTAGCAAATAGATGACATCTTATGTTTGATATTTATAGAGAGAATAATGTAGTTGGAGATAAAAGAAAATAAAACAGAAGAATTAATCTAGAATTTTCGAAAGTGCTCCACATTTTTAGCCACAACCTAGATCATGGTTAATTAGTGGGAAAGATCAATTAATTAAATTAGATAATTAAGAAGCTTCCAGAATTAATTAAACTCGCATAATCTGAAAAAATAAAGATGTGGGTCAGTAATTAATTAAATAAATAGAAATGAATCTCAATAAATAATTAAATAATTACAACAGATAAAAATAAATTCGAATCAGGCAATGTTGTGCTCAAAACTGTTACAAACACCTCAACACGGTTTTTACATGAATTTGCTTCATTTGTGTTGCACCATATTTTTTCTTTTTGTGTTATAGCATCTAATTTGTATTGATCCATTGTTCCTGTAGAGTACATCGTAGTAGCGAACTCCGTGCCCCATACTTACTTAATGGATTACAAATATGTTGATGTTTTTACCAAATATCACCTTTTGAAAAGAAGGCATCGTAGTAGTGAACTCCGTGCTCCATAGTTACTCAGTGATTTGGTACATCTTTTAGTATGCTAATAACATTCTCATTTTTATGCATTTGAGAGGTGTAAGACGTTTATTTTTGCACTCCAAGGTTCTTAGATTCGTAGATATTTTACAAAGGAATTATTTAACTAAGTAAGAAATAAATTCAACTTATAAAATTTATACAACCCATGATGTTGTCCAAAATGCTACCGCATTTGTGACAACATCCATCCGAATTTTTCAGATAGTGCTCATGCCAAGAGATTTCCTCAAGATAGAGAATCTCTCATGGTCTAAGGCTTTAGTAAAGATATCAGCATTCTGTTTTTCAGTAGGTACATACTCCAACTTAACAATATTCTTCTCTACTAAATCTCTCATAAAATGGTGTCTAATGCTAATGTGCTTTGTGAGTGAGTGTTGTACAGGATTTTTAGAAATGTTAATGGCACTAGTATTATCACAAAAGATAGTAAGTATACCATTCTCAATACCATAGTCATGGAACATCTTGCTCAGCCACAAGAGTTGTGTGCAGCAGCTTCCAGCAGCAATATACTCAGATTCTGCAGTGGATTGTGAAACACAATTCTGTTTCTTGCTGTGCCATGATACAAGATTGTTTCCCATGTAAAAACATCCTCCACTCGTACTCTTTCTATCATCTATGTCTCCAGCCCAATCAGCATCACTATAACCAATCAAAATGTTGTTGGTGTCCTTAGTATACCAGATTCCAAGGTCACTTGTTCCTGAAACATACTTGATGATTCTCTTCACAGCATTCAGGTGTGATTCCTTTGGATTTGCTTAGTACCTAGCACAAACACACACACTGTACATAATATCTGGTCTACTAGAGGTTAAATACAGTAAACTACCTATCATGGATCTGTAAAGTGTTGGATCAACATCTGTTCCAGCACTGTCTTTGCAAAGTTTCAAAGTAGATCCCATAGGAGTTTTCATTGGTTTTGAATTCTCAAGACCAAATCTTTTAACCAAGTTCTTAGCATACTTACTCTGGGAGAAGAAAATACCATCACTGCACTGTTTGATTTGAAGACCTAGAAAATAATTCAAGTCTCCAACCATACTCATTTCAAATGTTGCAGTCATTGCCTCAACAAAATTACTCAACATTTTATCACAAGTAGAACCAAACACAATGTCATCAACATATATTTGTGCAATAAGTAAATCTCCTTCAGTGTGCTTAATGAACAAAGTTCTATCAGCTTCTCCTCTAATAAATCCATATTCCAAAAGAAAGTCAGTAAGCCTACCATACCATGCTCTAGGAGCTTGTTTAAGACCATACAATGCTTTCTTAAGTTTATATACATGATCAGGATATTGTGGATCTTCAAATCCTTTAGGTTGTTCAACATATGCTTCTTCATTCAATATGCCATTTAGAAATGCAGCCTTTACATCCATTTGATGAAGTTTAATATCTAGGGGTGTCAAAATCAGCCCGGCCCAATGGGCCGGCCCGACCTACCCGACAAACAGGCCAGGCTGGGCCTGGTTTATAGTGGCCCAAAAAAAATCGGCCCGATTCTCTCTCTTTTTTTTTTTTTTTTAATATATAATTTTCTAAACCTGTATATTAGAGTATTAGAGAGACAGAAACCCAGGCGTGAGTCCTAAACGGCCCAACCCAATTCTTCCCCAAATTAAAAACCCTACAGCGTAGGAAAGAAACATTAGCGGCGCCTTACACACACTCACCGGTCGGACGGCGCACCTCCACGACCCACGCAGCAGCTCGCGCAGCACGCCCCTACGCACGCTGACGCAGTCCTGCAATCGCACACCGGCGCGGCGCACAACACCTCCATTTCTGCCCTCCGTCCTCGCCTCCGATATCTATGGCTCAAGCTCCATGTATATTACCAAGCACACTCAAAACACTTTTGTAACTCATTGATAACATCTCTGAACCCACTGTCAATTTATATATTTTTTGCTAACATCAGGTAATTTATAATTACGTGTGTTCTGGTCTTTGTGAGCTGGTTTTTCTTTTTGTGTTAATCTGTTATTTTTAGAATAAAGGGATTTAGGGTTTTAAATGAAATTTGTGACTGAGTTTTTATGAATTTGGGCAAACTGGAATATGTTTAACTCATTTAAAATAAGCTGAGTGGATTTTAATTAGTTTCTGTTGAAAACTTTTTGCTTTTGAAAATTCTTTTTTATTTTTTAGCATTTTATTATGTAATTTTTTTGAACTGGTACACATTAGATTTGTATATTTCAATCATATTCAGCTTATAGGTTTAGTTTAACACTCAAATATTGAATTTTTTTAAAAATAAATTATAAAATAGAAACGGGCTGTTTTGGCCCGACGGCCCGGCAGCTTGACCAGGGCCAGGCTGGGCCTCACAAATACAGGCCCGGTAGCAATCGGGCCGGGCCGGGCCGACCCGATAAAAATGCGTGGCCCGGTGGGCTGGTGCTGGGCTGGCCCGACCCGGCCCATTTGACAGCCCTATTAATATCAATAAAACATGCAATAGCTAGCAGTAATCTAATAGATTCTATCCTAGCAACAGGTGCAAAAGTCTCATCAAAATCAACTCCTTCAACTTGGGTGTAACCTTGTGCTACTAACCTAGCCTTGTTTCTAACAATATTACCAGATTCATCAGTTTTATTCTTGAATATCCACTTTGTTCCAATGACATTAGTATGACTAGGTCTTGGAACAAGTGTCCATACTTCATTTCTTTCAAACTGACCAAGTTCTTCATGCATAGCATTAATCTAGTTTTCATCAGTTAAGGCTTCTTTAGCACTCTTAGGTTCAATTTCAGATAAATAGCATTCAGCATTTACAATGTTACACATAGAAGACATGCATATTGTTCTTACCACATCTACCTTGTTTGATCTTACTCTTCCTCTTGTTTGCACTCCAACTGTAGCATCACCTATGATTTGGTCAGAAGGATGACTTTTACCTATTCTTGAAGAAGGATTCGTTTTGGGAACGTACTGGTCATTCTGTGAAGTTACAACTGTCTGTTCTGTAGATGTTGACCCAGATGTGTTAACATTTGGTGCAACATTCTCAGACTTCAGTGTATTCTCAGAAGTGTCAGTAACCTGTGATACATCTTCTTCATCTTTGTCATCTGTAAGACCTTTATCATCATCAAACACAACGTTAACAGATTCTTGAACAGTGTTAGTTCTAAGGTTATATACTCTATAAGCTTTACTATTTCTAGAATAGCCTAAAAAGAAACCTTTATCACTTTTAGAATCAAACTTATGAAGTTGATCCCTATCATTCAGAATATAACACACACAACCAAATACATGAAAATATTTCACACTTGGTTTTCTGTTGTTCAAAATCTCATAAGGTGTTTGACTTGTGCCAGAACGAATAAAAACCCTATTAATAACATGACATGCAGTATTCAATGCTTCCCCCCAAAATTTCTTAGCAAGACATTTGGATGTTAGCATAACTCTAGCCATTTCTTGTAAAGTTCTATTCTTTCTTTCAACAATTCCATTTTGTTGTGGAGTTTTAGGAGATGAATATTCTTGCAAGATACCCTTTTTATCACAAAAATCATTAAACATGCTGTTTTCAAATTCCCTACCATGATCAGTTCTAATACGGCCAACTTTCAAGTTAAACACATTTTTGAACCTCTTATAAAGAATTTTAAATGCAGCAAATGCTTCAGATTTGTCTCTCAAAGACTCTACCCAGGTATATCTAGAAAAATCATCTACCACAACTAAGGAATACCTCTTTCCTCCAATGCTTTCAGTTTTCATAGGACCCATCAAGTCCATGTGCAGTAATTCAAAACATCGATGTGTAGTACAATGTGACAGCATTTTGTGCGACATTCTTACCTGCTTACCTTTTTGGCATGGTCCACATACAGTTTTGTTGTGAAGACTTAGTTTTGGAATTCCTTTTACTGCATCTGCTTTGATTAGTCTGTTCATTGCTCTGTAATTTGCATGACCCAATCTTTGATGCCATAAGACATTTTCATCATATTTTGACAAGTTACACATATTTGTTCCAATAAGATAGCAATTATCAGCTGACCTAGTACCAGTCATGACACAAACTTCATCTTTATTAAGAACATAACATGAATCTTTATCAAATTTCACATGCAAATTATCATCACAAAGTTGACTAATGCTAATCAGATTTGCAAGTAAGCCATCAACATGTAAGACATTTTTAAGCTTAGGAAAACCTTTAACATTCAAAGTTCCTTTACCAAGAATCTTTCCTTTAGAACCTCCACCATATGTAACATTACCATTATTCAAGGTCACATAATCAGATAAGAAATCAGTACGACCTGTCATATGTCTAGAACAACCACTATCAAAATACCAAGAATCAGGTAGACATGCTTTTAAGGAGGTATGAGCAACATTACAGGTAGTTTTTGGTTTCCATGCAGATTTCATAAACTGTTTACCAGAATGTGACAGTTTTTTATGCAGCATTTTCAAAGTTCTCTGTTCTTCAAATAATTTTATGCAGTAAGGACGAATATGACCAACTTTAGCACAGTAATGACATATATACTTCCTCTTAACCTTGTGAGGGTCTGATTGTGCAGATGTTGCATCAGATGTGACAACATTTGCATTCACAAATTTCACAGGTTTTCTAAATTTATCAGAAATAGAAGCAGTAGTACCATCATAACCTAAACCATGAGTATTAGACTTACCAGTAGCTATAGCATTATTTACCTCAGAAGCACTCTTGGAATATTTCTTGAAACATAAGGTGGAATTTATCAATTTCTCCTTTAAGTTACAGATTTCCAGATCTCTTTTGGTAAGAATAACCTCTAGCTTGGTGATTGTGTCCTTCAGATCCTCATTCTCTTTATTCAAGGAATTAAGAGTGAGTTTCTGATTGTTCCAATCATCTAACAACTTTTGGTGTTCATTGTCATCATTCCTTTTTCCTGCATCATCAACTAAACCATTAAAACAGTTCAAATCTGGGTGACTCTGTTCTAATGTTGCTGTAGATGTTGAAACATCAGGTACAGCATCAGAATCTGTTTCATCCAGATCATCATCAGAGGAATCATTATAATCAATTCTGATAAAATTAGAATATTCATTCTGATTTAATTCATCAAGATCATCATCAGAATCATCACTCAAGGTAGCACTAAAATTCAGTTTTTGCTTAAGTCTAGTATTGGCACATTCATTTGCATAATGACCATAACCAGAACAAGCATTGCATTGAACTGATTTTCGAAATTCAGGATCATACCTTGGTTTACCTTCACTCTTTGATAATCTTGGTGTGAATTGACCTTTCCTCCTTTCTGGTTGAGGTGTTGATGTGTTGATTTGAATCTTAGGCTGAATGTTTCTAGATTTGTTCACAGATTTCTTAAGAAACTTGTTAAAATGCTTAGTGAGCAAGGCAACATTGTTAGGATTTTTGAGACATACATCAAGCAGTTCTTCATCAGTGTCAACTTCAGTAATGATGGGTTGAACTTCAGAAGTGTTTGATGTTTCCCCTTTAAAAACCACAACTTTCTTATCAGCATTAGCTTCATCATCTTGATTAGTGTTTATCTCATATGTCCTAAGAATACTCACTAACTCATTTTGACTTAGCTTATCTGTATCTTTTGCCTCTTCAATAGCACAAATTTTAGCATCAAATCTTTTAGGAACAGATCTTAATATCTTATGAACTACTCTAACATTAGAAATAGGGTCACCAAGAGAATGTGATTCATTGATAATCTCACTTAACCTTTCATTGTAGGCTGTAATTGTTTCATCTTCCCTCATTCTGAGATTCTCAAATTTTGTCCCCAACATTCGAAGCTTAGTCCTTCGAACACTTTCTGAACCTTCACAATGCTCTTGCAACCTGTCCCATGCATCTTTAGAAGTAGAACAGTTAGATATAATTTTAAACATTGAAACATCAACAGAAGTAAAAATTGCATTTAAAGCTTTAGAATTGTAGCTTGCTGTTGTTATTTCATCAGCCGTCCAGTCAACTTCTCTCTTGAGTTGTACTTCACCATCTGCGTCTGCTGGTCTTTTTGGAGCTTCCCAACCTGTAAGTACAGTTCTCCAAGCACGTTCATCAACTGACTTGATGTACATACGCATCTTAGGCTTCCAATAGGCATAATTCGAACCATCTAAAACGGGTGGCCTAAGTGCCGTGGATATGTGATGTGTTTCCATTGCTAACCTACACTAAAAACACACTTGACCAAAGATCTAACCTAGTGTCGTCAGGTATCGGCTCTGATACCAACTGAAAGTGTGCTGTGGTGTTAAGTGTATGTATATGAAGTGTTTAAGTTTAAGTAGAATAATGTTGTACTAAATGTTGTGACAATTGGTACAACACTGACTCTAGCAGAATATTAGAAATTATGATTAACACAGCGGAAGACTTGAAACACTAAAAACAAACGTGACACAATGGAAATAATTTTCACATAGATTTTATAAATAAAAATCTATGCTAGCCTTACGGCGAAAAACAATACTTATCTTCAAGTATAAATGTTGTGTGAAATGTTACAGCATTAACATTCACAACAGAAACTACAAACGAGGCAGGTGCCTTGTTCTAAAAACGAACTAAGTGTATAAGGTATACACTGTCGAAATGCCTAGTCTATCTAAAGATTACACTCTCAATAGATAAGAAGACACACAGCCATACAGGTGGGATACGAACGTATGATCTAAAAGGTAGTTCTACTGGCCACAATTCCTAACAGGGATATACGCTCGGTCTAGGAAGTTGATCGAATAGAGTACACTGATTTGAGAAGCCTTCCATCGATATTTATAGTAGTGGGGTGCTGATTCTAGAGGCTTCCACAATGAGGTCCTATTTTTTAGGGACTCAACTTCCATGATCTTTCTAGATCTTTCTTGAATGCTCCAGGTCGTTCCAAATGGTTCCAGGCCGTTCTAGCATGTTCTCCAATGTTCTGGAATCTTCCAGGTTCCAGATCCTTGTAGAAGCTTCTAGATCCTGCCAGAAATGCGACAACATTTAGATCAACATTTAATGTAGCATTTCAGAAAAGGCTTAGAAAAAATCTCGGAAGGTCAAATTAAGATGTTGTTGATAATGTTAAGGCATTTAAGGATTAACAACATCTACAATAAATATATGTATTAAAAACAATTTTTTATTAATATATTAATTAATTGTTGATATTTAATTTTTAACGTTAATTTGTATAAGAATACAAGTGCAAAATGAAATATATAAATAAATGTGCTACATTTATATAAATTTAACATTGATGGCAAATTTTTTTTTTAATTTGATGGCTATTAATTATAATCAATTAATTATGAAAAGTATAGGGAGAAGAAAAAGGAGGTTAAATTAATGAGTAAGTTTAAAAATTATTGAAAGTTGACTATTTAGTCTATTTCATATCAAATTAATAGATGTATAGATTTTTTAATGAACATTGGCCCGATTTACGTTTAGTTTCTTTAAAAGAGAATGATATTTGTATTAGTTAATGAACGGAATTTAAGGATTATAATAATTTGTAATATATAAATATTGGAATACGTTTTAGGTTGAAATTTATTTGGATTATTTATTAAAAGTTGACAAAGTTAGACTTATTTTGTAAAATGTATTGGTGTATATAATTTGAATTTAAGTCTGAAATTAAAGTAAATTATGGATCCCGAAATTTGTCATGCCTAATGTTGTAATAAATTGCTTAAATGATACTACTATTATTTATTAATTGATTTAATCTTTGCAATTAATATTTAATCTAATCCTGTCAGTAATATGTTTATTTTATTTAATATATTTATATTTTTTTATTAATATTTTAATCATAATCAAATCATCAATTTTTTATTTTTTTTTAGAAAAAATTATCAATAGCTAAATTATGTCAAAAATTGTATGACACAAAAATCATAAAGTTATGCAATTATTGTATTCAATAATATATATATAGTTGTGAATTTAGTTTGCAGAGTTTATGGCATAATCAAATCATTAATAATTAAATGATGTTTAATTAGTTCCACATCAATGGGTAGAAGAGTTGATCATTCAATCAATAAAACAAATGGACCATGTGTCTTTAAGCTGCAGGGAACTAATCACCGCCTTATCTGAAGTTTGTTGCCACTTATAGGAAATGCTTCAAAAAATTTACAACTATATACATTTACGAAATAAATAATGAAGTTCACCTAACATAATTATTGGATTAGTAAATATTTATGTTACATATCTATATTTTTTTATATTAAACTTAAATATTAAATAATTATATTCTATTTGATAATATTTTATATTTTCTTATTAGATTCTAAATATTCTTTTTAATAATTTTGAACAATTCACGTGAGGTGGACAATTCTAGAAAATTTGATGCATTAATAGTTGATGAACTAAAAAGTATGATCGATAGGTTCAATCCATTTATAGAACAATTTTGAAAGCCAAGAGAATTAACGCCTTCAATCTGGATAAGAGATTGTTAAATTGAAACTTTTAGAGATAAGATCTATTGATGCCAGAATGTATAACCTACCAACAACATCTAAGGTTGTTGTTTTCATTCCTAAATATATATATATATATATATATATATATATATATATGACTATTAAAAGAAGAGATATTATGCAATAAACTATATTGATCGTTACGAGACTTAGAAACCACATCATTGAAGGTCAAATACTTTGTGGAAGGAATGTTGGAAAAAAATTATGTATCTATAGAATAACATTGAGTGTTTTGAATGAGACAATCTCATATTCTATTGTGTTTTGCAATAACGATAAATAAAATATCAGTCCCCTTTGACAATAAATGTGTATCTTCTAAAATATGTGTAGTCCCTTTTGACAATAAATGTGTATCTTCTAAAATATGTGTTCATACACGAACAATTATAAATTACAACCTCTAAATAATTGAGTAATAGCGGATTAAAATTATTTTTCCTTCATTCAAATGGAAAAAATATACAAACATATAAATTTGTTGTTGTAATTTTATATATTAATTTCTTTTATTAATAAAAAAACTACTTTCTTATTCTATATACTCTGTAGTATATAATGTCACATGCTATTTTTCAATTCTCTATACTATTCAATATATTCTTTTGTATATTAATTTTTTTTATAAATAAAATTATAATTCTCTATTCTATTATTGTTTTCTTTTATATATATATTTATATTGCTCCAAAATTTACTTTTTATCTTTGATATAAAATTATAAATTTACAAATCTAGACATATTTTAAATATTATTTTTTAATTAATAAATTAAAAATAAAATATATTATAAATTTATTTCAATCCCGCGTAAAACGCGGGTCTTACACTAGTATTTATATATTTGCAAACTTTTGTTTTGACACATGTCACAATCTACTTCTTCTATTTTAACCCCTCTCCTTCAATTCTCTTCATTTCAAAATCCTTCAATTCTCATTAATCTTAAATCAACCATCTATTTAAAGTTTTAATCTCAACCATTCGTTTTTATTTTTTATTCCTATATAATTCTCAACACTTTTTCATTCCATACTCAAGTTTCAATCTCTCGACTTTGTCTTCTCCAAAATTCAATGGTAAATTTTTTCGATCATTTGCTGATCTAATTTTCCGGCCATCAATTATAATTTAAACTCATTATCTCATGAGTTTGTTCTCTTTGTAATATTTTCGTTCAACAATTAAAATATTTTGTCAAGAAGAATTTAATCTCACTCATTACTCATGAGTTCGCTTCTCCATTGATCTTCATTGTCAAAAAGTATTTTGTTGAGATTTGGATGAAAAATGACAAATAAACATTGTCAAGTGATAGGTTGTGTTTTTCTTTTTTCTTTGTTCTCTTTCTGAATATTTTTTCTGAATATTTTCCGCGGAGAGGGAGTTAGCAGAGGTTAAGTTTGGAAATTTGTGGAATGTAAATATCATGAAAGAAATGGATAATTATGGAAATGGAGAATGAAAGAAAATAGAATTTTGTACAACACTTATTAATTGTAGTATTCTTGGTATTTTATTTCATATGGAGGGCGTGGAATTAAATTGTGTATAATATTTGGAATAGAACGAAATTAATTAAATGAAGGAATTTCAATAATGTACATACTCCAATTAAATTGTAATATGAGTGTTGCTTGAATTATTTTCTATATTATTGTGATTAATCATTAATTATAATTGTTTAAAATAATTGAAAATTAATAATTACACATTAAAATTTAAGGAAGACTCTAAAATTACGCATTTATCCTTTCATTATCACATATGTGTTAATTTTAACTATGACCAAATTTCGTATTCTATATATGGTCGTCGTACCTAATTTCTTCAATTAATTTATTAATTGATTTCATACACCATTATTTCAGCAAATCATCATTAACAATATCATATGAAATTAAGTAATTAATTAGTTGTACAAATCAATACATAAAAGTTATAATTGATTATTATTTAAACACTTTTTTTTTTCAATCTTATTATTTGGTAATTGACTTTTTCTTAAATTATTTATGTACGTATATATTTAAACTAAATTGCTGAGGATTAGCTTTAATGGTAAACACTTATATATAATGCACTACAAAAAACGCATCGATTAGAGACCGATTTTGAGACTGTAAAGGCGGTCTCAACACACGTTAGAGACTGATTTGGGACCGATTTATGAAGGTCCTTATTTCATCGGTACCTAATATTGAGAGACCGAATTTATGGCACAGTCTCAAATTAGGGACCGATTGTCGATCGGTCTCTAAATGAGAGACCGACAATTCGGTCTTAAAACGGTCCCTAAACGTGAGTCGGCCCGACCTATTTTCGGGCCTAAAACAGTCTCACATCGGTCTCAGATTAAGGACCGAATTTTGGTCGGTCTCTAAATGAGAGACCGACAATTCGGTCTTAAAACGGTCCCTAAACGTAAGTCGGCCCGACCTATTTTCGGGCCTAAAATAGTCTCACATCGGTCTCAGATCTTACCCAGCAACCGCACCGCCAACCCACACCCACACCCGCCTTCGAGACCCGACCCGCACCGCCAACCCACACCCACTTTATTTAATTGGCCATTTTATTTTGGCCTTTGTGGGAATTGATCCCTGGTGGATGGGTGCCCAGAAATGGGCACCTACCACTTTGACAAGTAATTGTCTTGTGTAACTTTTAAAAATAATTATATACATATGTAATTAATTTCTTTATTATATATGTTTTAAATAATAAATTTTCAAAATTCACGTTACTTTAAAGAAGTCCAAAATAATTAAATCATTTCCACATATATTAACTGATAAAAATCATTGAATTAATTGTAAAAAATCAATGTTAATTTAAAAAATCAATGTTACTTTTAAATATTTTATTTTGACACTTCTTCAAAGTACATGGACACTTAATTTTATCGTTAAACATATATTGTGGCCTCGTCTTCGCAAAATCAATAAATTTACGAACTTGATTGTAAAATTCACTGTTCGTACTTCCATTAACGAATCGAGGAGTATAATACATCCACCGACGATCCGGTAGTTCCATCTATACGTACTCAAAATCAAAATGATTACATAATTGACATATGTATATAAGATAAATATTGCTATATTATTATATTCAAAGAATAAATATTGTTGCATTATTGTACTAAAATTAATAATGTTAATAATAATATTTAATTTGGTAGATATGTGAGAAGAATGTGGTGGAGCCCATCGTTAATCCAAAATTTAAAGCTAAAAAATTTGATAGCAAAACAGGGTATGCTCTATGAGAAATTAATTCAAGATCTTTAATTTGTTTGACTTCCAAGTAGATCAACTTTGAATCGTATACCATATAAAGTAAGCTTTTGGGAATTCAGTTATTTCATAAAAACTTAATTTGTCAGTATTAACTACTTAAGTCAAAAATATTAATTGTGGAATTCTAAATTGATTATTATGAATAAATTGTACTTATACTCGGTCTTATAATATGTGTATAGATAAAATTGTACAAAAATTTTTGAGTGAAATATTTTAACAGTTTTAATTTAATATTAGACAATTAATTCACTCTAAAACCTAATTTACATGTATTCATACTTTCAACAGGTTTAATTGGACATATAATAGTACACATACGATTATGATATCTTTCAAAATAATTAATTCTAATTAGTATTTGATTTGATATCATAACAACGTCAGTGGTCTATCTTATTTACTACTATTATACATATCTATTAATTATATGAAAATAAAATTATCAACGAACACTTAATTAATTAATATGAGAAAACATTAATTTAAATAAAGAGGGAATGAGAAATCTTACGGTTGAATTCGAAACGAGATCTTCAAACTGATATTGGAGAGTAAAATCAAGGAATTGTCTATTTAGAAGCTAGTTTGTCGGTTTAAATAGAGAGAATGACATTTGGGACCGACAATATCGGTCTATAAAACAAACAGCTTGATTAAATACCTATTCGAGACCGAAAATATTGGTCTATAAAAACAACCACCTGATTATGGTACCGATTTGGGACCGAAATATGCGGTCTCTACTGTTAAAAATTATCTAAGAATATTCTTCTGGAGTGTTCAGATACCACTAAAATCGGCCTCTATAAAATAAACAGTTTAATTTGATACCTATTCGAGACCGAAAATATCGGTCTATAAAAACAAACGCCTGATTTGGGACCGATTTGGGACCGAAATATGCGGTCTCTACTGTTAAAAATTATCTATATATACAATATTAGGATGAATATCTAATATAATATAGATATAATCGCCAACTTATTTATCTCTCTCAATGATGGACGAAAATTCCTCTTCTCCTAATTCCGATTCCTCCCTCTCGAACAAAGTCATAGAGCCAGATTCGATGAAAGTTGATACGGTTAATTAAAATTTTGGGATTCAGAATTATTTATACCAATTAAAGACTAAATTTTCGGTCTTCAATTAAAATTCAAAATCAGAGTTTTAATTTCAATTAAAATTTGAAATAAGAATTTTAATTTCAATTAAAATTCAAAATAAGAATTTTAATTTTGATTTAGAGACTGAAATTCGGTGGCTAAGCGGTCTGAAAAACATAATATTAAAGACCGAATTGAAAATAGTCTTTAAACGAGCGGTCAAAATTGGTAGTCAATTCAAATTATACTTTTCAAAATATTTGATACCAATTAAAGACTAAATTGTCGGTATCTAAACAAAATTCAAAATCAAAATTTTAATTTCGGTTTAGAGACTGAAATTCGGTCTCTAAGCGGTCTGGAAACATAATATTAAAGACCGAATTGAAAACAGTCTCAAAACTCAAATTTTTTTAGGATCAGTCCCAAATCAGTCTCAAATTGAGACTGATTTATGCCGGTCTCAAAACTTTGGTCTCTAATTGAGGCATTTTTTGTAGTGATGCAAATATGCTAAAAACTTAAATTGATTGGTGCATAATTTACTCTGTTACAGTTATAATATTAATTTGACATTTAATTATATTATTATGAATACAGACGTTGCGGTGGTTTACGTAACACTGTAATAGTGTTACCTTTACCTTCCACACAATCTCTTAATTTGAGATTTCGACACACATTACTCCTATTTAGTTATTACTCCTATATAATTGACAAATGTAGAGTGGATGATTCACTTATATAAATTATTAGCCAAAATAAATACTGTTATTTTAAAATATTGCCAACGAGGATACATGCAGTATATGGGTGTATTTTGGTGTGGGTAAAAATTCAATTTATATAATTGACAGAATCAATGTATTAATTTGTCAACCATAAAGGAGGAGTATTAATTATAAGGATCCTTGATATAAGTAATATAATGTGCAATAGTCAACTTGGATCTTATTATTTTCGGTAATTTCTATCTTATCATTATTGACGCTAACTATTTTTATTCATTTTTTCCACTATTTTGTTTTTAGTTCAAATAATAAGTATTTTTCATTTGAATCAACAATACCCATAAATTAGTTAAAAAAAATATTGCATATCTTTGAAGAAAATTTCTTTTTACATTCTATAACTCAAGTCTAATTCAATTTATATCATTTAAGTTTCACTTTTTCATTAATGTTCTAGGGTATTCAATTTACATTATTTTCAATTAGAATTTCAGCCAAATAACTCAATTTACGTTCTTTATATTTAAAATTTTAAAAAAAAATTGAAAAATTCCATAATTTTTTTTATATCTCATTAAAATAAAAAATGTGTAAAATAAAATTTTAAAATCCTAAATTTTTTTAAAATTCTAAAAAACTGAAATTGTGTAAATTAAAATTTCTAAAAATTCTAAAGATCTCATTAGAATGAATTCGGGATGATTTATGGTTGATCAAGGCGGAATCAACGTGATATTTTTTTTTATGAAATATTTATAATTTTTATTATTTTTATAAGATTCTTAGAATTTTTAATTTCTAATCTATATATTTATAAAATTTTAATGAGATTTTAGAAATTTGAATGATATTTTTCTTATTTTATAAAGATATTTTTAGAATTTATTAATTTTTAGGATTTTCGAATTTTTTTTTACACTTTTATAATTTTAATGAGTTCTCATATTTTTAATGAGATTTTTAGATTTTTAATGGGATTTTAGAACTTAGTAATTTTTATATTTTGGACTTAAATGACGTAAATTGAACTATTTGGTGGAATCTCAATTTATTCGACACATGCGATCCGAATGCTCACATATTCGGTGAGTTTGAAAGTTTATGGTCAAATAGATGTAAATTAGATAAAAAAATTATGTAAATTTAAAAAAATGAAAATTTAAAGTATATAAACTAAATTAGACATAAGTTATATGGTGTAAAATGATTTTTTTTTAGAAAATCGTGTGCTGCATGGCATGGCATGTACCAAATGCCTATTTCATTAAAGTGAATGGGAGTTGGTGCTATTATCCACGACGATGAGAGTAATTTCTTATGATGAAGTCATTTGTTATTTCGGGACTTTATCAAGTGAATGAGGGCGATACCATGGGTTTGGTCGAAGCCTTTTCTTGGATAAAGCATGGTGAATTGGAGCGTGTAGAGGTTGAGATGGATGCTAAAGTGGCTGTGGATGCATTGAACTCAGAAGACACATGATTTTCAGTTTTTGGAAATTTTATTTCGAAATGTAAAGAAATTTTACTTCTATCCCATTTTATATCGTGAAATATGTCAACGGTATGACCAATACTAGAGTTATTAGGAATTTTACAAATCATCATGAATGGAATGACCCTCCGACTTTCATGGTGGACATCCCTACTGGCATTTGCAGCTGTTAAATAAATTTATTTTAAAAAAAATTGTCAATGGATATAAAACCAATTATTGTGTGAAAAATATTAAAGACAAGATTTTATTTTATAGTAATAATTATAAAATTTATAGAAAATAATATTTGTATTATTATTTTGTAGTCCATCTGTTCTATAATAATTTTTACATTTACTTTTCGAAATGTTCCATAATAACTTTTATAAATTTTTTTGGGACGTTCTATAATAACTCTCCACTAGCTCTTAGCCCTTTATCAATTTTACTTTCACAATAACTTCAATTTTACACAAAAATGTTTGTATTGTTATAACATTATTTTTATCTAATTTTTTTACAAATTTATACATGTTTAAAAGATTATTTTTAATTAATAAATTAAAATTAAAATATATTAAAAATTTATTTCAACCCCGCGTAAAACGCGGGTCTTACACTAGTTAATTAATAAAGATAAATAATTCCTTCGTTTCAAAAGTCTGTCGCATTTATTATTTTATGAAGTATAGAATTAAAGAGTACATATTTTTTAGACACATTTACTCTTAATTAATATTTCTCTTTCTCTTACCTTTTTCCTTTTCTTTTTCACTCTTTTGTATAGAATGTCAACTTACCTTTTGAAAGAAAGAGAGAAAAGAGTGATACATTAAATATATTTCCACTAAAAAAGAGATATTATATGGATTATATGGGGGTAGTTTAGGGAGATTCGTAGTAAAAATAGAAAATGCGATAAACTTTTTAAAACGAGATTTAAGACCAAATGCGACAAACTTTTTGAAACGAATGGAGTACGATTGGATTTTTCTAAGAGGCTTTGTCATGTCTTACAACAAACAATGCTTCAAATAATTTTATTCTATATGATTGCACTTCGCATTATTGCGTTTGTCATATGCAAAATGCAATCGCACTACATCGTCTTACTAATAAATTAAATTAATAAATAAAAAATTATGAATATATCATTTTAATTTAAAATAAATAAAAAAATTAGATTATAAAATGACATATATATCTAGAATTGTCAAATAGGTCGGATCGGGCTAGGTCAGACCGGCTGGCCCGTTGGGGAAGTATGTTTTCCTCAAATTGGATAGGGGCCGAGTTGGGTCGGACCGGGGCCAGCCCATGGCCCATTGGGGATGTATGTTTCCCTCGGATTAGACCGGGTTTTCTCTTGGGCCTTGAGATCTACGGTCTAACTTGACTCAGGAAAAAACTCTTAGAGACATGTTTTTATATTTTTTTAAATATACTATAAGGACATTTCAATAATTTTATATATTTTTTTATCTAATGGAGAAGTGTGATCGAACATGACAAAGTCAAATGACGTGTTTAACTTTTAATTGGACACCTATTATATGACAGGGCGAACCCTCTGTGTTACGGTAGAAAAAACCGAGTAAGAAATTAAAACAATAAAAGGTAGATCAAATATAAGAAAAGAAAACATAGGACCATAAGCTCACAAGTCGAGCCAGAGGCCGGAGTGCCATTAAAACCTTGCCCGGTAAAACCCTCCTCAGGGATAAAACCCAGATCAAGGAAAAAGGTACACTCCTCTACATGCAAGTCAATATCTATAGAAGACAGAATATAGATCATTATGCAGAAATGAGAGTAAAAAGTTTGGGGGGAAGCCTCTCCCGACACAATCAAGACCAGTCTTAGCCACAACATCCGCCGCTTGGTTGACCTCTCTAAAGACATGTGAGTATCTAATGTGCATGTCATGTATAAGAGGGTGGACTTGGCTCCAAAGGCCTTGCAGACGCTAAGGAATAGAGGGGTTGGTGCTCATAAGAGTGTCAATCGTGAGAATCGAGTCCGACTCAATCCAAAGGAAGAGCCATCCCTGATCATGAGCATACTTGATGGCCATAAGAGTAGCTGCCAGCTCAGCCTCAATAGGGAGGCCCCAACCTACCTTTGAGGCAACCGCGGCCACAAAGAATCCCCTGAAAGTCCTGAAAACCGCCCCTGCATGAAGATTACCCGGGGAAGAAGTAGCACTGCCGTCCGCGTTAACCTTGTACCAACCCGGATCAAGCGGGAGCCAAACCACGGACGAGCCATGTCTCGTCGGTCTATGTCTGCTCGAAACCCCAAGGGCCCGAGAAATCGGTAGATCTCGAACTGTACCGTCTGAATAACCCCTACAAATGGTGTTGGCCTCCTTGATACCTGAAATGATTTGTGCCATGCATCTCCTAACAGAGGGCGAAATCCCATCGAAAATCACTCTATTCCGCATAGTCCAGACGACCCAAATAGCTATTACGAAGCCCGTCCTCCACAACTCCAAAGACTGCTGGCCCAGCTGAACTTTAGTGGCCTGAAGGAAGATGTCTAGGAAACTGATCCCAGTGTGAATCGTGACCCCAAACAAGTGGGTCAGTCTGCTCAGAATATCCAATGTGAACGGGCATTGGGCCAGTAGATGATCAAGAGATTCTGAGTCTCTGCGACACAACACACAAATCAACGGACCCTAGAACCCAAAAGACGAGAGCCAGTTCCGACGTGGGCAGCTTGCCCCAAACTGCTCTCCAAATCGCAGTGGAGCGACACATGGGTATGAAGGTGCCCCAAATCCATGAAGCCCAGCTAGGCCTGGGCAAGGGTGTCTTAAGCAAATCATATGCCATGCTAGAAGAGAGTTCCCCTGAAAGTGAGCCCTCCCAAATACGTCTGTCAGGTCCCCTAAGCACCGTGATCTGCAGAATATCCCTGACAATCTCCCTAAAACTTGTGATAAAACAACTCGGGAAGTGCCAGGAATCATCATAGAAAATATCCCCAACCGTAGACGTAAGAGTAGACGCGAACAAGTCAGGCAGACCCATCCTCTCAGAAATAGTATAACCTAGCCAGTTGTCGTGCCAAAAACTGACTCGGGACTGTCGACCAATCAGCCCTCTCGAGCCGTCCTGAAGTCTCATAGCATGCAGACGAAGACCCGGGCCAATAGAAGAGACTCTACCATAGGGTCTCAGCCTGTGATTTGAATTAAAATGCTTCTTATGCAGGACCTCCGTATCTGGCGATCTATTTTGAAGAATATCCCAGCTCAGCTTACAGAGAAATGAGGCATTTGCCAGACGGATAGAACGAACCCCCAATCCTCCTTCCCCCAATGGAGCACAGACCCGCTGCTAAGAAACCGAACAAGCCCCGTTCTTTCGATTCACATCCCCCTTCCAAAGGAAGTTCCGCATAGCCGACTCCACACGGCGTTGCAGCGAACTAGGCCATTTATAGACCATCATCGAATGCACTAAAGAGGCTGTAATGACAGAGTTGATCAGGCAGCGTCGGCCAGCAAGGGACAAAGTGTTACCCTTCCACTTGCTAAAGTTAGTTATGACAGAATCTACAACCGGCTGTAGATGCGCTTTCCTTGGACTGCCACGGAAGATCGGAACCCCCAAATAAGTTAAGGGGAGTGTGCCCTCCGCGATGCCAGTAATCTTGAATGTCCTACGACGCAGCTCTCCCAAAGAATACCCTGGACTTTGGAGGGCTGTAAATCTGACCCGACATGCGCCCATACCCCTGCAAGATGGAGTGCGGGTTTCTGACATTAGCCTCAGTGGCTCGTAAGAATATCATGATGTCATCCGCGTAGAAGAGGTAGCGGGGGACATTACGAATGGGTTGGAGCCTACCTCTGTCGGTCTCCCAATCAATCCATCTTCCAAGAGCCTCCTCCGCGATATAGAACAGTAAAGGAGACAAAGGGTCACCCTGTCGGACACCCCTCGTACAAGAAAAGTAACCTTTCGGCTCCCCATTAACGAGAATCGAGATCCTAGCTGAGTCTAGAACTCCCCGAACCATAGAAATGAAATCTTCTCTAAAACCCATCCTAGCTAAGACCGCCTCCAAAAACTGGCATGAGATCGTATCGAAGGCCTTAATCATGTCCACTTTCAGCGCCATATACCCACGGATCCTCGAATAATCCAGGGTATTAATGGCATCTGAGGCCAGTGCAATACACGTGTGGATTCGCTTACCCGGAACAAACCCAAACTGATAAGTAGAGAGGCAACCACTGATGAAGGTACCCAGTCTCGACGACAAAACCATTGTCATGACTTTGAAGATGAAATTACCCATCACAATCGGTCTGAACTCCTCCACCCTAGTGGCTTCCTCTGTCTTAGGAATCAATGTCATGAAGCACGAATTCAAACCAGGTGGCAGAAGCCTGGTAGTGAAATAGTGTCTGACAGCAGCAATCACATCATGATCCACAATGTCCCAACAATTTTGAAAGAAGGATCCCCCAAAACCATCAGATCCCGGAGCGCTCGAAGCGTCCATTCCAAAGACTGCACGCCGAATCTCGTCAGCCGAGGGAACACTCAATAACAGAACGTTTTGGTCGGCAGTCACCACGGTGTTCATAAAACTATCCAGAATGATATAATACCCACCACTAACGTAGCATGTCACGTCATTATATTAAGTGATATCAGATTATTTATTTATATTGTATATTTTTTTTATAATAATAGGAATATAATCTTTCCTTATCCTTGATGATAAATTAAATTATATTTTCACGTAAATAGGAATAAAGTCTTTTCATTCAAAAGATAAAAACAATACGCAAAACACATTTTGCTATTAATTTGTCTCACCAAAAACTATGTGTAGTAAATTATTGAGGTAGATAGAAAAAAAAATTATAAGCTAAACACATTTGCCATTGGATCCTATTTCACACAAATATGAAATATTGTTCTATAATATAATGCGGAGTATGTGTAGTAAGTTATTGAAGTGGAGAAAAAAAAAATTATATTTGTGAGAATCTTATCTCCCGAATAAAAAACACACTGGATTAAGCCCTTTTGCATTTTAAAATTATTTACGTCATCCCACACAAAAAAAAAAATTAGCTTATAATTGTACTATACATATTCATGTTAAAGTTTGTTTTAAATTTAGCTTATAGTTGTACTATATATTTATATCAAATTTTGTACTATATATTTATATTATGTGTATAAAATGTGTCATTTTATAAGATGATGACACGTGGAGGATATATGAATTATAAAAAGATTGGTTAAGGATATAGTATGATTTTATATTTATTTAATTGTTTATCTTCATTAGTATGTGAAGAATTATTGATGGATTGACATGATAATGGATTGGGCCACGTCTTTGCTTAGTCCACCAAGAATTGAAGTAAATGGGTTGAATGATGAGAAGAAGCAGTTTAGGAAGAAGTCTTAAGCCTACTACCTTTATAAGTGAGTTGTTGGTCTTAAATCTGAATTTGCCGAGTTTAAACCAGCAGGGGCTAGCTTGAGCACCTACATGTCTATGAGGTTTGAAACACGATATTATTCATGCAAATATCTCTCCTGCCTCTTTCCCTTTTTTCGAAGCTCGATTGAGCTAAGTAAGGTAGAAAAACATTTGACCTAGGTTCTAGAGTAGCCCACTGCCTGGAGAGAAACTAGAGACAATTTAGATAAAACGGAAGTGGATAACCCTTCCCCAAGGTACGTTTTTAGTACATTATTTTCAATATAATTTGACTAAAACACACTTCTACACACCCACCTAAAAACACCATTGATATTGTTTTCGGTTCTCTGCTATACATTAAAATAGTGTTGAATTGTCTCTTGAGAGACGTGAGGTTTACTTGATTTGATAGAGAAGCTTTCTCATCGGAATCTATTGCTCATCGCCTTTACTTTGAGATCACCGATTTTAACTTGAGCGTTGGGGGTCCTCGCACCAGAGATCTCTTTGGCATGTTTTTGCAAGTGCTGGAGCTCATGCATATGGAAGTTGTAGCTTGCTTTCCAGCCCTGGATTATCAAACTTAGGTTAGCGTACTGTTTATTGTTGTGCGTTCGATTTAGAGGCATCAATATCATTAAAAATATCCTTATTTTATCACACATAATAGTTATTTCCTCCGTCCAATTTCATTATTTTCAATTACTGTTATTATTGTCCAATTTTATTATACTTATTACTTTTTTGGAAATAATATTATTCACACTATTTTATCTCTACCCTCCAATTATTACTTAATTACTTAAATTTTGTCATTAATTTTTTTTATAAATAATTTTTTTATTTAAGAGTGAACCCCACAATAAATGAGCATTATAATTTTATACCGAGAAAGTTTTTATTAAATAAATAAAATGACTATTATAAATAAATTAATGTAATATCCTTGGATGTATGTTGTATCTACTGTTTCTGGATATTTCTTGTCCTGTCTCAACCATGGATAAAAATTACTAGTACACCCTTTACGTTTTACTTTACACATCTATTTTATATATATATATTTTTTTTTATACTCCCTTCATTTCGATAAAAGTTACATAAAAATTTTGAACATGAAAATTAAGAAATATAATAGAATAAATAAATATATTAAAAGTAATATGATTGAAAGAAAGATGAATATATTGAACTTAATGAATTAAAAAAAAAAAAAGAGTAAGATAACATTCCCTGGAATAAGTATTTTTCATTTATACCCGTTGAAAAAAGTAAGTAGAAATAATTGTAGGCGACCGCACATTTTTCTAAACAAGAATGATAAATTGGTAGCTTGACACTTCCAATATCGTGCCAAATCTTAAGTGGTACACATGGATTATTTCTCAATCAATGATTTGTTTGTGAAATGTCAATTTCATCAAATTTTTGGGATAGGTTTCCGACATTATTTTGCCTCACCAAATCTTGGTAAACCACATGTCACAAAAATACACAAGTTTAACCACACCCCCGGATCTAATGAAGAACATGGGGCTGTAATTTTTTTTTTTTTTTTTTAATTTTAGGTAAAAAAAAAATATTAATTAATTAATTGTTGCCCAAATTTTACTAACTGCATCCCCATTTTATTTCTCAACTCAAATTAAAAAGTTTCAGAAATAACATTTTGCTCCCACTAAAATGAAAGATGGTCCAATCTTTTAAATTTGCTTAAATTTTCTCACAGATTTAGAAGTCAACACACATTACTCCTCAGTCTTCACCGGCTAAATGATGTTATACAATTTTTTTATTTAAATTGCATCAAGTGTATTACTTTTATTATCAGATACTCTATCCATTCTAGTGAAAATTAATCAAATTTTTCTTTTTTGTTCGTCACAACGAAAACTATTCACTCATTTTTTGGCAAACACATTTCTCTCACATTTTAGTATATTTTTCTCTCTCTCAACAATGACTAAAGATAAAGATGGGTAAACAACTTTCGACGAAATGAAATGAGTAGTGTTTTACTTAATATTTTTTGTACCCCAAATCTTAAATCCTGGATCCGCCACTGGAAGTGATGTTACATGTATGAAATCGTTTTATATGAATTTTTTTATATTATATTTTTAAGTTAACCTCATGTTCAATATTACACCCGAAAGATATATTATGAAATTAATAAAAAAAAAAAATCACGATTAATTTTACTCTATTAATAAATTGATAAAATATAAAAATTAATAAAAGTTCATAAATCTAAAATATAATAATAAAAATTATTGAGTTTTGAGATTTAATAAATATATTCAAATAAATTCTCCAAAAAGGGTCTCATTTTCTATTTTGAACCATTGTGTGGCCCTACATTTTCATATTGCATCAAATTGTTAAAATAAATATGTTAAAATATATGTTAAAATATTTTTCAACAACAATAATTCATAGTAATTGTTCGATTAAAAATGAAAAAAATGTAAGAATAAATTAAAATGGGGACAAATTGAAATCGTGTAATTCGAACTTATAAAAATATTCATTTACTAACATACTCAATAATAAATAGTTTTTTTGTTCTTTTTCGTTAAAGTGACTTACACTTTTTAGTAATATTGTGTTGCACTGTTCAATTATAATGACTTGCACTTTTCAGTAATATTGTACTCACTTGAACTTTTTAAGAAAAAAATGTGTTGCACTTTTCAGTTATAAATACTTGAACTTTTCAATTATAAATACTTACACTTTTCATTTATAGGGACTTATACTTTTACATAATATTGTGTTGCACTTTTTAATTATATTGACTTACACATTTTAGTAATATTGTGTTGCACTTTTCAATTATATTGACTTGCACTTTTTTATAATATTGTGTTGCACTTTTCATTAATATTGACTTACACTTTTTAGTAATATTATGTTGCACTTTTCAGTTATACTAATATGCATTTTTTTATAATATTGTATTGCACTTTTAAGTTATATTGACTTACATTTTTTATTAATATTGTGTTGCACTTTTTAGTTATATTGTCTTACATTTTTCATTAATATTATGTTACACTTTTCAGTTATACTGACTTGCACGTTTAAAAAATATTATATTTTATTTTTTAGTTATAGTAACTTATACTTTTAATAATAATAAAGAAAAAGATGAAGTCAATTCAAGTACATCATATGCACTTGAGTGTATTTGAGAGTTGCCACAAAAATGATATAGATGGTTTCAATCCGAGATCGTATAATTTTTTAAAACGGGATAATTTGCATACCACGTTATTTCAATTTGCACACTCCTACTGATTCTCTTATAGTCCAAATAAATATATCAATAATAAAGAAGACAGAGATATCTCATCTATAATTTTTTTCCTGATATATCTAATCATACACAAATAGGAAAATTGTTAGTTTCTATTTTTTATTCTTATAACGGGAAGCAAAATAGGTACCTACATTGGGGGCGTGTCAGCCGACAAATTTCACATCGATTGGGACTTGGACGGTGTCATATGGTTGTTTTCATTAAGGGTGTAAATGAGTCGAGTTGTGCTGAGCTCGAAACTCGACACAGTTGAGTCTAAAATTTTTAAGATCGAGTTCGACTTGATAAGAAACTCGATAAACTCGAGCTTGACTCGATTGTCTATATAATTTTTAAAATTAATTTTAAAACATATATTTTTTTTAAAAATAAACTCGAGCTCGACTCGACTCGATTACTTGTATATAAATATAAATTATATATTAATGGTAAAATAGTAAATATTATCCAAGCTCGATTAGACTCGCGAGCCTTTCGAACCGAGTATTTATGAGCTCGAACTCGAACTCGATAGCTACTCGAGTAGCTCGAAACTCGACTCAACTCGATTAACTTCGAGTCGATTTCGATCTTTTTCCGAGTCGAACACGAGAAGCTCGCGAGTAGACTTGACTCACTTACACCCCTAGTTTTCATGTACTCCCTTCGTTCCCCAAAAGTTTGTCGAGAATTTTTGACATGCTTGTTAAAAAAAAAAGTCTAATAATTAAAGTGTTGAAAAATAATTTTATAAACTTTTATATATTACTCCTGTGAATCTTTTGTGCACTCAAGTACATGGTGTACTTGAATGGAACTTGACTGGTCAACCGTTGACCGGTCAACGGTCAAACTTTGACTTTTTTTTTTTCGATTTTTTTTCCAGAAAATTTACATTTTTCAAAAATATTTTCAACTATATTTACATACTACATTTTTCATTAATATATAACTTACACTTTTCATTAATAGATCATACAATCACTACAAAATTCACTCCCAACAGCAAGGGATTTAGGGAGGGAAAAATGCTTGCCAATGAATTTAGCAAGGGAATTCGCAAGGGTCCACTTCCCTCGACAAAATGTTCCTCGGTAATTGTTTCCCAAGGGAATTCGAAAATCCCTCGTAAATAGCAAGAGAATATTTCCCTCGAAAATAGCAAGGGAATATTTCCCTAGGCAATAACAAGGGAAAATATCCCTCGGAAATAGCAAGGGAATATTTCCCTAGGCAATAGCAAGTGAAAATGTCCCTAGGAAATTAGAGTAAATAAAAAATAAAAATGAATATTCTTGGGTTTCGAACACACAGGCCGTCCAACACATTACCCTCACACCCACCGCCACACAACATATGGCCATTTAATTCCCCCAGATGCGTGCGCGAGGAGTTGAACACGGGACCTCTTGGTCCTGATGATGTTTATGGGCGCCTTCTTTGCCGTTGGGCTAGGAGCTGTTTTCTTTACATTTTGAATGCAATTAATATATATGTTATATTTTCAATTTTTCTTCTTTAATTTATTTAATTTAAAATTGATTGCTTATTTGATAATTGGTAACCCACATACAATACATTTTATATTTTTTCAATACAATTATTATAAAATATTTAGATTAATTAACTTTTTAATGTATTAAATTTGGAGCTTTTCATT
The DNA here is from genome assembly GCA_963675135.1 of Galeopsis tetrahit. NCBI lineage: Eukaryota > Viridiplantae > Streptophyta > Magnoliopsida > Lamiales > Lamiaceae > Galeopsis > Galeopsis tetrahit. Next base: position 31,793,948 of record OY776130.1, on the reverse strand, counting down.
GTATATATATATATATATATATTCAACATTATAATTGAAATTTAACAATCAAAATCATTTGAATACGGAAACCGAAACAGAAAATTAGAACTTCAACATTAATTAAACATAATTAAAATCATCATCATCTTGTCCACCTAAAAAAACACACACAACATTAATTAAAAAGCATAAATGTATCAATCTCAATTTTCATGCAAGGACACCTAATTTATTTCTCCCCTCATTGAATCTGAATTACTAGTTACTTTTTCAATAAAATCATATCTAGTCCAATAATGAATTCGGGGTAAATAATTTCATACCACGATCTTGGACCATACATCAAATTACGACTTGAATAATTCATGTCCATTTTTTTTAATATCGATAAATATTTAAAATTAATTACACATATTTTAATTTTTAATATAAATTTTCTAAACAATTCGACAGAGTTTCGTGTAATTCTATCGTAATCCCAAATAATCAAAATCCTAACAATAAATGTAATTCTAACAATAGCATTATAATTTCATCCTAACAATAAATTTGATCTAACAATAAAATTATATCATCAATTCTAACAATAAAATTATAATTTCATCTTAACAATAAATTTGATTAAACAATAAAATTATATCATCAATTCTAACAATAAAATTATAATTTCATCTTAACAATAAATTTGATTAAACAATAAAATTATATCATTGCTTCTAGTAATAAAATTATATCAATTCTAACAATAATTAAAATTATATATATATATATATATATATAATATAGCCGAGGGATTGGGGAATTGGGAAAGGGTACTAGAATATATTTATATTGATGTAGCCGAGGGATTTAAAGAGGGCCCACTTTCCCTTGGTAAATATTAATAACATGTCCATTTAGCAAGTACCCATCCCTTGGCAATTCTCAACCACTCATTTTCTTGGCAATTCCCTTGCAATGCCCGAGAGATTTAAATTTCTCTTGCCAAATTGCAAGGGTTTTACATGCCCTTGACAAAACCCTCAACAATTGTGCCCCTCAAAAATTCCCTTGGCAATTGGTGAGGGAATATATGCGGTTGCTAATTTCCCTTGCGATTTGGAATGAATTTTGTAGTGAATTTTAAGTTATAATATCATACACTTTTCAGTTATAATAACATACATTTTACCTTAATATAACATTCACTTTTCAGTTATAATAACATACACTTTTCATTAAAAATAATGTTGCACTTTTCAATATAGTAACATACACTTTTCATTAAAAAACAAAGATGCACTTTTCAATATACTAACATACACTTTTTCAAAAAAAAATCAAAATCAAAATTAAAAAAAAAAAAAATCAAAGTTTGACCGTTGATCGGTCAACAGTTGACCAGTTAAGGTCCACTCAAGTACACTATGTCATTGAGTGCACATGAGACTTTGACTATAAAGTAAATAAAGTAGTTGAATTAAATGTATGATGTGCCTCAAAAGTAATGACTTAAAGTATAAATATGTGTATATTGTGAGGGTGTGAAAAATTGTGATAATTGTTTCCATTTTTTTTATATTTAAACTTTTATAAGATAAATTAAAAAGAAAAGTATGAACCTTTTAGAGGACGGGGGAGTAATTCATTCATTCTATTTTTGTTTTAACAATTACTATTTACGCGTAGTTAAGTGGGATAGCTCAAGTGGTTTGAGCACCACTACCTAGGCCTTAGATCCTGGGTTCGAGTCATGTGGAGGGGAAAAGGGATGAGTATTTAATGTAATTCAAAAAAAAAAAAAATACGAAAGTTATTTATTAGTGTTAAAATAGATGAAATAGAGAGTATGAAAGTCTTTTGATGAATAAAATATTATACTCCCTCCATTTTTCAATAAGTGATATTTTATCTTTTTTCTCTTGTATATAATTAAGTGATGTATTTTAATTTTTTACACTGTTTGTTCCAATTATGTCCTCACTTTGTTAACTTTAGAAAATCAATTATTTGAGACATAAAATAGGAAATACTTGATAAAAAATGATGAAATTGGTTAAAGAAATTGGAAAGATTTGAAATTAATGTGATTAGAGACCTTTTTTATTATTTAAGGGTATACTTGTCAATACATACCCTTTCTTAATTCCAATAAATTTCAAGAAAACATCACTTATTAAAAAAACGGAAAGAGTAAATAATAAAGTATAGTAATAAAGTAATGATATGATTTTAAGATGTTTGGAAAAGTTGGTTTATTACCAAATTAGGAAACAATTAATCTATTTTGGGACGTTTTTTGACAAATAATGAACCTAAATGGGACGAGTAGTTATTTGTTTATTTTTTGACAGCTTAATTATGTTATGCTTTGAAACAACACAAAGCAATCAAGATCTCAAATTAATTCCAAGAATAATCAAATGAAGAATTATGCATACAAGTTAAACACAAATACAAAATTTTATGTAGTTTGATCGCGTCCAAGAAGGATAGCGACACTTTTCACTAAGAATCAATCTTGATGTTATAAGTTACAAATCACTCCACTCAAGAACTAGATAAAATAATCTTCTCACAAATGAATAAGAACAAAACCCTAATTTTGGAATAAGGGTTATAAACTAATAAGGTCATTTCACTACTAATTTTTTCTAATAAAACCTACACCATAAATTCTTGTCTAATAGAGTCAAAATTAAAAATCTTAGACAACTTTACCCTTTTACTAATTTGACACAATTCGAAATATTTAATTCAAATTACAGGGTCAACTAATTACCATAATTATAGATTAAGAGATTCTCGAAAAATGCGAGATTTAAGCACCTTCCAAATTTTTAAAAAATTCCTAAATAGTAGGTATTCTAATTAATGCGTTTCACTTGCTTAGCTTCGAGAATTCTGCAGAATATTGATTTTGTTCCAGCGATTGTTCATCGTTATCTGCATTTTCCGGCGACTAGTACTTCGATTCACCGCATCAGGTATGGGATCATCTGCATGCTGTTCATACATTTGATAAGTAGCAAACAAAATGGTTGAAAAAGTAAATAATCATTAACTAAATCTTATATAAAGTTCTCCATCACCCCAAACTTCTCGAGAACGATCCGGACAATGCACGAAGTTTTGCATATGTATCCGGTATGCCTGTGCGTATGCACACTACATATGCACGGATATGTGCATAGAACGTTGTTCGTACATTTGATAGGTAGAAAATAAAGGGTTGACCAGTAATTCATCATCCAAGTTTACATAAGAAAACTAAATAAAATATAGCATTACCCTTAATATTATATGAAGTTCTCCATCACCCCAAACTTCTGTAGCCCAATCCACACAATGCATAGGGAGTTGAATATGTAAACGATATGCATAATCGGTGCCTACTACATATGCATTGTAATAGGCATATATATATACACACTCGGTAACATACCACAATATTTGGTGCCATTATGAACGCATATGGCATACATACTGCAAGTGCATGATAAATGTCACTGCTGTATTTGGTGCATATTCACAATATTTGATTCTGGAGAAATTGTAGGTTACAGAGTACCCCGATTAACACGAAAGGGTACGAGACTCTGTTGAATCTGGTTGAAAATACATCGAGCGATAGTTTCGATCTGTATTACGGCCTTTTCATGTATAATAAGAATGCCATGGAGGAATTGGAGAGATTTGATTTGGCATTTGAATCATTGAAGAAGGAGCTGTTTGGGCATTTACACGAAGTTTTGAGGAAGCAGTTGTTTGGGAAGGTAGAGGAGGGAGGTTTTCGGAGGCCGATGCTTGCGAAATTGCCGAAAAACGGGACTCCGTTGTTGCCGTCGCAAGCAGAGTCGTTGAGCAACAATAAGAATGGAACTCCATTGTTGTCATCTCAATCAGGGTCGAACTTCGGCGGCATTTCGAATTTCAAAACTCGTGTTTGGATCGATTCTGCAGAAGCTTTTCGAAATTAAAAATTGGAAATTCACAGAATTGAGGAATTTAATGAAAGACGATAATTGTGGCAATAATAACTATCTGAATTAATATCAAATTCTGTAACCTAATATTGATGAATTAAATGAAACGCGAAATTTTTGCCAAGACTAAATATCTGATATAGTAGCTTTTTCAAAAATTTAAACCAATTTGAATGAATAAGGGTAATTATGGTTTTTTAATCCAAAATGAAGCAAATAGACAAACTTTTAAGTAGTTGTTGCAATTTGTTGAATGTGTGGTGATAATGACTCTATTGGTAAATAATCTCTTAGAATAATATGAACTCTCACCCATTGATCAATGTAACCACTCAAACTCATGTTGTTAACTCTCGAATTTATAGATACATACATAATGCTCATGAACTGATTTGGAATTCATCAAAACCGCCAACAACAAATTAACCACTTCATAACCGTTTAGAACAATTTTCAAGTTAGTTATGTAACTTACATCTAAATCAGCTTAGTTGTACACTTCCAGATGACTTATCCTTCTTTCAATATATTTATGTTGGTCCTCTATGGAGTATGACACAAGTGTATGGGGTGGGGGTGGGGGAATGCACTTGTGTGTGTAAATTTTTACTTTTTCAAACAGTTTGTCCTATTAGGAGAGTTGTCTGACAACTTCTCTGAGTGAGTAAACTTTGATAGATAATCAACCTACTGAAAACTATGAAGTAATCAGTTGGACAACTATCTAAAAGAGTTATTAAGTGCGGAATGTGTTTGGCCTTTTCTTTGAAAATACTCCTTGATTAATTTCTGAAAAACAACAGTTATCAGGGACTTTGTCCAAAACTATTTTACTTAATTTTATGATATCAAATCTTTCCAGAAAATCTTTGTGTGCTATGTAAGATAAATAAAAAATGCAATAAGTAAATAACACAGCAAATTATAGTGGTTTAGAGACTCAAGCTCCTACATCCACTTTCCCTGATTTAACAGGATAATTCCTTAACACCTGGAATTAGCTTGTTTTATAGTGCCAAGGTGCACTGATCAACAACACTATCCTTAGTGTTTTGATCCCTAGGAAATCTGAGTCCTAGTGCTCCACTTCTCTGAGTTAAAACTGTGTTTTTCTCTTAACAGCTCTTAACTCCTTACTTCTACAACAAACACTACTTCACTTAAGAAGTAAGGGTTTGAGGCTTGTTCCAACTAAGTGAGATATCCTTTACAATAAGAACAATGTAAAGAGATAGGATATCTCTTTGCTAAGCCAGGATTTTTACAAGATGACTTAGCTAGAAGTGATTAGGAAACTTGGGATTCTAAGTTGTAAGCTTTTGTTTCCTTGAATGCTTGATAGTAGTTTGATAGCAGATAGTTGGATACTTGAATCCTTGGATCACATCTGTATTTATAGAGCAACTTGATCATCTATCCGTTGGAGATATAAACATTCAAATTGTCTATTTGCAGCTCCATTGAAACGGCTACTTGAGCATCCTTCTTTTATCCACTGTGTATAGAAGGTTCTTCAATGGTTGCTTGAATGAATGGTGTTGACTTCTGAAAAATGCGGCTGTGCAGACTTGTGTCAGTTTCTAAGCTTGCACATTTTCCAAGAATGATTATGTCAGAACTTGTACTTCACCAAAGGTCAGATGGGACAAGTTCTCTAAACATCTTTTGCATCAGATAGAATGTTCTTCAATTCATTTAAGTCTTCAGTCTTTAATGCTTCTAAGTGTTTAATGCACATTCAGGCTTGATAGCTTTAATGATTCATTAATGTTGTCTCTTGAGGCAGGTGCATTCAATGCTCTTGATCTTCAATATATCTTCTTGATCTGATACAACTCTTATCACTGCTGGTTTTAGAACAGATCAGGCCACTTGGTTGAGCCTTGTGCATTCAACCATGTTGTCCTCTTCAGTAACTTTGTCTTCATGGGATCATCAAACTTGAGCTTAAAACAAAAACTACTAAGCTGCCTAACATACCGATTTGGACAACTATCCTGAGATTCTAGACTTAGACACAATTTCAAGCTGTCTCAACTGTCCTGAGACAAATAGACTAACTAACTTTCTCAACTAATCTGACTATCATCATTAAGGGGTTTTGGTATCTTAATCAAAATCAATTCATTTCTCAACAATTTGACATATTTAGACGACTTGAACTCGAATCAGATGACTTAGTGTAAGATCATATGATTTGAATAAAATCAGATGAGTTATCCAAGATTCAGCTGACTTGTTCAAGATCAAGTGAATTGTTCACTATCAGATGAGTTGTCTCCTTTCAAATGATTTGTCCAACCAACTTGATTCTTGCTAATGCATGCGATGACATCCATCTATTATCCAATCAATTTGCATTATATATTATATTACAACTAATTCTAAGTAAAATTTAGGATATTTTTAGCCATGCGTACAACTCAAAATCATTTAAAAATATATAATAGCCGAGTATTAATTTTGAAGAAGTACAATGTAACTCTTTTAAGTAATTACATTAATTATTTCTAAAGGAATATACAAAAATAAGCATAATCCAATTTAAAAATTGATTCTTAAAATTTTAAATATACATAATTATATATATATATATATATATTGTTTTATTAATGAGACCATCTCACAAATTGTTATCGGTAAAATAAAGCTACAATTGACAAATGTGACCATTTCACAATTCTTTTCTCCAAAACGAAAAACTGTTTAAGAATTCACCGCATATTCTTCCAAGCATTCCACAATCAAACGAGCAAGTTTTTGAAAATCAAATAAATTATGAAATAGCATCGAAAAATATGCCCTGTACAATATCAATAGCTATACTATAGGTGAATATTTTCTCCCCCACAATGATTAACTCGATTTTTGTACCAGTTGCATGGTGTACAACTTATATTGTTTAATACTAATAAATTAATATAATATTTTTTTAGTGAAATAATCAAGGATGAAAATATCGGTATCGCAATCTTAAATTTACGGATATATCGATATCCCATATCGATATTGCAAAAAATTGAAAAAATGACGAAAATCTTATTAAAATCTTGAAAATTTAACATGAAATTTTAGAGATTATTATAACATACTATTATGTATATATTCCATTCAAAAGACAATAAAACTATATGTTTAAAACAAAAGACAATAAAACTATATGTTTAAAACAAACATATAGATAATAAATTATATAAATACTGGCTGACGAAAACTAATTGATAAAATAATACAATACAAAATGATTAGATATATATGATAAAATACAATTAATATCAAAATGATGACCTATGGGGTTTAAATATGTAGGTGAAATGACATTTTTGTCCAAACAACATTGACAAAATACAATTAATACTAGCCGACGAAAACTAATTGACAACATAATATATACAATACAAAATGATTAAATATACATGATATAAATACAATTAATATCAGCATGATGATCTATGATGTTCAAATATAGTAGGTAAAATGACATTTTTGTCCAAACAAAATTGATACTAACTCATCACATTATAATAATTTAGGACATAGTTTACATGTGTCATTCATATGTTTTAAAAAATTATTAAATATATGAGTTGAATTGAGAATATGTTCTTTTGCACTATTAAAAATAAAATAAAAAGTAATTTTATATATCTAAAAATAAAATTTTAAATAAGTTTGCGATTTTTTCAGATTTGTGATATTGTGCGATATTTTCCGATATCCGTGATATTTTCCGATTCCCGACAAATTTTACACTACGGTTGAACGATATCGACATAGATATTTAGCGATATTTTACGATATATCCGCGATACTCGGAAAAAAATACATTAGACCCTAATATTCATATCACAATATTCAAATTCGCGATATATACGCGATATTTTCATCCTTGGAAATAACTAATACCATTAAAAAAATACATCAATGTACACATGGCACCATTAAATTTTGGTGTGTTCAAGAAGAATCTCAGCCTTTTCCAATCTCCTCCGTTCAATTGATCTCCATTATATTCCCTTCAATTCCTTGCAATTCTCTTCGACTTCTGCAGTTTATTCTTCTTCTCAATATTATGAGCTATGAGGTTCAAATATAGTAGGTAAAATGACATTTTTGTCCAAATAAAATTGATACTAACTCATCACATTATAGTAATTTAGGACATAGTTTGTATCCGTCATTCATATGTTAAAAAAAATTATTAAATATATGAGTTGAATTGAGAATATATTCTTTTGCACTATTAAAAATAAAATAAAAAGTAATTTTATACATATAAAAATAAAATTTTAAATAAGTTTGCGATTTTTTCAGATTTTGCGATATTGTGCGATATATCCGCGATATTTTCCGATTTCTGTCCAATTTTACACTACGGTTGAACGATATCGATATTGACATCGATATTTAGCGATATTTTACGATATATCCGCGATACTCGGGAAAAAAATATATTAGACCCTAATATCCATATCGGAATATCCAAATTTGCGATATATCCGCGATATTTTCATCCTTGAAAATAACTAATACCATTAAAAAAATACATACATTTGTACAATGTAACATGTGTATATTCAAGTAGGCAACAAAATATGCTTAGATGAGAGTATAAAAGATTGAAATATTTAAAAGTTATAAAGATACATGCTTGTGAAAAAAAATGTAGATGAAAACTTTTAATACGGTTGTAAATTAATAAAAGTAAATTTTATGGATTTCGAAGCATACATGACCCATAAAAAACGAATAACGAACATGTTGCTATTGGGCCAGGTCCATTAACCTGCCAATAACTATAACTAAACTAGGGGTGTAGACAAATCAAATCGAAGCGATTACCACTGTATTCAATTCGATTCAATAAAATATTCGAATATTCGTATTCGTTTATTTTTCGAATAATAAAATTTTCGATTCGGTATTCTATTCGAATGGTTTTTCGATAGTATTCGATGTGATTCGTTTATTTTTTAGAGAAAATTTGAAAAATATTTTTCAAGTATTCTAATCAAATTTGATTCGTATTCGATTCGATTTGAAACTATTTAATTCGAAACTAATTGATTCAGAATATTCGATTCGAAATTATTCGATTAAAAAATTACTTATGTTGTGCCCTCTCGACTTTGAAAGTTCGCATGGTGTTGAACGATAATGATCCACTATTCTTCTGCTGATGTGCCCTCTCTTGAGTCTCGACTTCACACTGCTGCTACTCTTGTGCCCACTCTTCATCGAAACAGAGAGGAGGAGGGCGGCGAAATAAAGAGGGGATGTGGGGGGGGGGGGTGCGATGAAATATAGAGGGGGGGGGGGGGAACGGTGAAACAAGGATGAAAGGGGCGATCAAATAGGTTGCAAAATAGAGAGAAGAGAATGAGAGAGGGCCAGAGGGGGCGGTCATGTGTACTGGGGAGAAAACTAAGGAATTAGGGTTTTTAGTCAAATAAATACAATACATTTATAATTTAATTTATAACTTAAAAATATATATTATATATAATATATATTTATTTATTTAATCGAATACTTACGCATATCGAATCAAATATCATGACAATAATATGTATGTTGTATAAAAGAGAAAGAAAAAGAGAGCAAACCAAAAGGTATGTCAATGAAGTCAATGCAAGATACACTTTCCTATACAACAAAGCAAAGCCAAAAGTAAGCAAAAATACAAGTAAACCAAACTACATATGATCAATGTTAACACTATCATTATGTGTCATCCAACATATCCGTCCAACGTTTATGAAGGGACACTCTTATGAACTCAGAAGGGCCAGAACCAGATGAACTAGGATTGCTTGAAACAACAAAGGGTTCATTAGCTGATTCTCTAAGTGATCCGTAATTCTGTTTACACCCTACATCATCCGCAACACAGACATCCTGAATAGCCTCATGGATAGTCAACTTGCCCCTCTTCCGTTTCCTCTCCTCATCCTAAAAAATAGGGTTGGTAATCACCGTAGTAGAGAGTTGACCACTAAAATTAGGATAGTTCCTAGAATCACGCACCTTTCCACTAGAATAAGCTTTGAATGAGTTTGAATCACGGGAAACCCTGTTAGATTCTCTCTCCCATTGCAAGCGTCCTCCGTCCACCTTGGAAGATCGGCGATCAACTGCCCTAAGCGACGGCCCCCAATCCCGAACCACCACTTCACCCTCCTTGACCTGAAACAACACATCATAATATTTATCCAAATGGCTAAGCCGGCCATAAACAAAGCAAAAATGGTTCAGACGTTCATATTGGAAATTCACCGTGAACACATTCCCATTCACCTGCCTAATTTTCTTAGATCTCTTTAGTAGGCGCCAGGCGGGTAACGTCAATAGCCACCCTAACTCACATGTATGTCCTCAATACTGCCGCTCTATTCATGATATCATACTCCATGAAAGTTCCTATAAAATTTCCTAGTTGCTTGCCGATAGATTCCTAGAAATAGCCCATGGGCAGATCATGGATTTGCACCCAAAATTCAACGATATCCAAGGGAACAGTAAGAGGATGATCCCTTGTACGAAGTTGCTTCAAAATTAGAATATTGGGTCCAAAAGCCCACGGAGCCCCATCCATCACATTCTTTATGTCCAAGTGATGTGCAAACTGGAATAGGTACATATTCTCACCCAGCGGTTTCACAACCAACCCTTTTCTTGGCCGCCAAATCGTCGTTATGCGAGTTTCCATTACTGCAAAATTAATAGGATCCTTCGTAAGGAACCGTCCCACCAAACACTGATCAGTCGATTGGTTAAGAGTCTTAGTAGAGTCTGGATCAAGGATCGGTTCTTCCTTCTCATCAAGGGAGAGATCTCGAATGTGTGCATCCATAACAAGCAAAACAACTCTCAAACGGTAGAGAAAAACCCTAGCTCTCAAATGACGGAGAGAAAACCCACAAGAAAATAGAGAAAAAAGCAACAAAGGCGCAAGCACTTGAGATCAGAAAACAATTGCCACACACGATGAAAATCAATTCCGACGACCTAAAATTCCGAGAAGAATACCCAACAAATCGCCGCAATAACCACACTAAATCAAAAACTGTCGCCCGAACAGATCTTCGTGAAATCACACCACTCGCGTGAGAAAATGAAGGATCTGTGTGAATCGCACCACCAAATCACAAGAGAAACATTCCATTCGAACTCAAGATCTGTGTAAATTGCATCAATCGACAATGCAATTCATGTTCAGAAGGAGCGGTTAATCAAAAAAGTGAGAGCGGCGTGACTAGAGCGTGAAATCGCACATATTACTGTGTGTGACTCTCAAACCATCAAAAATCAATTATCACAACCCGAGAATCAGTTGCGTACTAGATATCAAATAAAAAAGAATTCGAATTCGAATAATAAAATTTCAAATACGAATATCAAAATTATTCGCTTCGTTTACAACCCTTCCCCCAACAAATTGAATTAACCCCATAAATTTTGTTCATTTTAATCTCATTCATCCTAAGTATGGGATGACAAAATGACCTGCCCCGTAGCCGCCCCATTCTGTCCCGATAGATTTGGGCTTGCCCTGCCTTGTCCCATTCTAAAAATGGGGCAGGTCAACCCCGTCTCGTGCACAAAGCAGGGTAGACATGGATCTACATATTTATTGTCCCGCCCCGCTCCAAACTCAAAGACATACATATAATAATTTTTATGTAATAGTTATTGTTAATTTTGAACATGAAATTGTCGTGGAATTGATTATTTAGTTTGTTGTTCATTTTAGATATGATTTTGTGAATTTTTAATGTTTACTTTAATTCATTTTAGATATTTTTAGTTATATATATATTATATATAAAGAGACTTGGTACAAGGCAGGGCAGGGTTTAAAATGCTGCCATGTAACAAAGCATGGGGTAGGACAAGACAGGGCGGATGCGTATATGCACAGTGCATGTTTGAATATTGAGATACCCGCCCTGCTCTGCACCATTGACATCCCTAGACCCTAACCTTAATTTCACAAATAAACTGCCCACTTTTCTTTCTTTCCCCCAATCAACCATCATTATTTTCTTCCCAAATCAACCAACCTTCTTCTTATTCTCAGTTGCCCACCGCCCACAATACTGCCGTCCACCGTCGCACGTCCCACCACCCGCACGAACGTCGCCTCATCAATTACCACCACCCAACGCCATGGTTTTTTTTTTTTCCGGGTATTTGATGTTTTGATTTTTTGTTGTGGTTTTGATTTAGTTTTGATTCTATTTCAAGATTTTGGATTTGATTTTTGTTTTTAGATTTTGGATCTGGGTTTTTTCTAGAATATTTAGATTTGGTTTTAGATTTTTCAGTTTTTTTCAGATTCATATTTTTTAATTTTCCTCGGAATTTATTTTTCAAATTTTTTTATATGTTTTTTGAAAAAAAAATTAAACTTTTTCTACTTTTCTTTTCTGAAATTATACTTTTCGAAAAAAAAATTCACATAATTCGGTGGTGACTTGACTGTAGATTATTAACGCATAAATTAAAGTTAGTTGTTTTATATTTTGTTAAATTAATAAAAGGGAGTGAAGTCAACAAAATTGGGGGCATTTAACCGTGAGCTAATAATAAACAAGAATGATACAAAATCCTTGAGTGAAAGAAAACAATTTTGTTTCCTAAATATTAATTTGTTGGTATTATTCCACCTCTTATGTCTGGACACATAAGCAGTCGACATAATATGTTTTGCCCACTGACGTCTTTCCGTTGACCCATGCACGCTTTTATTTAGATAGCTTTAATTGACGATCACTATGTCACACATTTTAATCACATAATAAAATAATATGATAAAATAATAAATGTATGTAATATGACATAATCATGTCATATCCCAAATTAAGAACTGATATAGAGAACCCCTCTATTTGATAAAGCACTGTGGCGAGAGTAGACTGAAACCAGATCAACTTATCTTAGTAAAGTTCACTATCAAACCCAGGACGTGATCCAGATCTTGAGTTCATATCCTCTCGGGATCTGAACTAAATAAGTTTCCAGGGAACAAAATTAGTCCTCTAATCTGAAATCAGGACCTGGAGCCAGGACCTGAGGCGAGGCTCTGATTAAGGATGTTAGCATCAAAGCTTATGAGCCAAGAGAGCACGCAATCTTGGTCTCTCAAAATATCTCTGCAAATGTGTGCGCACTACTCGAAATAATCAGAGTGTGTCAGATTCGTACTATGGCGTGGCACTATTTGTAACAAACCCTAGAAAGCATAATTACTATTCTACCCCTCAGGTACAAAAGTATATAAGCCATCTCTCTCATTTCTAAGTTTTTAAGCTCACTTTCATCAATATACACTTTCTCTCTCTATTATTCATCATCTTCTCGACTGACTTGAGCGTTGGAGGTCCATCGCCGGACACCCCTCCGGCCCGGTTTTCGTGCAAGTCCAAGCAACAATCGTTATCCTCCATCCTTATCAATCATTCAAGGACTTTCAAGGAGCTCATTTAGGTATTCCTCATTTTAAATATCTTTTTGAATGTGTTCTCTCTATTCACTCCTGTGAATTTGATGAGGTCACATCAAATGGCGCCGTCTGTGGGAAAATCTGAGCTGAGATGTGAGATTTTTTCCATTCATATATGTTCTTCCCAAAATATATGAGAGTGAGCTATTTGGGGAATTTTTTTGATATTTGTTCATTGAGAGTTGAAGTTGGTTATTTGCTATGATTTGAATCACTTGGTTATGGAGAATCAAACACCCAGAAACTCAAATGAGGTATTTGAAAATGCGGTTTCTACCACCGCCACTGCTCCAGGTAAGGGAGATGGTGCTCCTGCTCAACCCTCCTCCTCTGGACCAGTGACCACTCTCTCTATGGAGGAATCGAAGGAACTGGTTAATGCAACAATAAATCAAACTCCAACCTCAAGAGGAGATCTAATAACCCCACCATCTTTAAAAGTGCACAAGGAACGACCTGATCCAAAAGGAGTAACCCTCATACCTGCCCCGAAATCAGCCAATTCAGAAGAATCCGAACAAGTGATAATGGCTCAGAGGCGAGCGAAGAGAGGTCCTCCCGTTCGTGAAAGTGTATGTTCAGCCTCTCGTTCGTGAAAGTGTATGGCCCAAAATGAGAAGGAAAAGATAACTCGAACGAAGAGTATGTTCAGCCTCCTGTTCGTGAACGTGTTAACGCAAAGACCCGGGATCTGACGTGAGAAATGGCAAGGAGAGGAATCCCGATTTTGAGGAAAAGTTCTTAGGAAATAAGAAAAGAATGGTAGAAGAAGAGATGAGGAGGGAAACCGAAAGGAATATACAAGATAATGAAGAAAGGCGACAAAGAAACAACTCGCCTCTGGATTGTAAGTAAGGTAAGCATATCATTGTTAGAGGAGATCAGGCAAGTTTCAACGTTGAAATTTCATTTTCTTATACTGAATATTATTTTTAGTTATTCTTAATCTTGTAATAGCTTGTACTTTGGAGATCTCAATGAGACAAGGAACTGATGAAAGCAGCCTTTCCTTACCACTACTTCAGAGCAACGTATACAGAAATGAAAACTCCACGAGAAGTATAAACAACTCAGTGAAGAGTATAAAATATAACTTTGTAAGAGCAAGAGCTGCTCGCTTCGGAGTATAAACATCTCCTCGAGGAGTATAAACAACTTAGTGAAGAGTATAAAATTTAACACTGTAAGAGCAAGATCTGCTCGCTTCGGAGTATAAACAACTCCCCGAGGAGTATAAATAATTCGCAAAGTCTGGATAAAGAAAAGAGAGGAGAGTTAACAAGAAGACTAATTAGAGGAGAAGAGAACATCTCATACCGAAGGAGGGTGAGATAGCACATATATAAATACTTAAATAAAAGATTCTCGAAGAAGTTTTTTATTAGAAGGAATGAGATGAACCTCTTCCAAAATATTTTGAAGTGGAGAGATCTGCAACCAGGATCTGTTATCTTAATCTGCTATTACACACTTTCGCACTCTACAGATCAGAACATCTTGTTTGCATTCAAACGATTGAGTATATAACTCATCTGATCTTTAATCACGAAAAAGTTTTTGAACATCTAGACAGTCTATTCACCCCCTAGACTGTCACTATACTCGTTTTGGGACCAACAAGTGGTATCAGAGCAGTGGTTGTAACGAGCTACTGATTCTGTTACTTAACTTCTTAAGGAAGAAGTTCTTGTAGCTCTCTTGGACAAATTCTTTTTTTTTTTTTTGAAAACCCTATTTTCATAAAACTCATACTATTTATTCATTATGGGTGGAGATTCTCACACGTGTAAGTTGCCTACTTTTTCAGTCGAGGAATATGATCTCTGGAAAGGCAGAATGGAGGTTGCACTCAGTCAGATTCATGAACTGATGCTAGATGTAATCTCAGATGGCCCTATCACTGTGATGGCTCCAAATACAGCTACTAGAAACCCTGAAATTCCAGTTGGTCAGCTAGTGCCAAAGAATAGAGCCGATTTCACTCCAGATGAAGCAAAACAGCACAACTTCGACATAATAGCTAAGAATATGATTCTAACTACTGTATCTAATGAGTATGCTGGTAAAATTATTCGTCTCAAAAATGCTAAAGAAATGTGGGAAACATTAGCCATTATGTGCGAGGGCACAGAGCAGATTAAGGAAAATAAGCTCATTACGGCTGTACAGAAGTTTGATAACTTCAAAATGCAGCCTGGTGAGACTATTGACCAAATGGACAATAGATTTACCAGAATTCTCAATGAGATCACAGACTTAGGTAAGACATACATGAAAAGCGAAATCAACGCTAAAGTACTGTATGCTTTACCCAAGATCTGGCTAACAAAAGTATGGATCATCAAAAGTGATAAAGATTTTAAGAATTGGTCTGTAAAAACTTTATTTCAAATTCTTAAGGCTCACGAATATGATATTGAAAGAGCACAAGAGACAGGTGTTGAACAGGTTTCAACTTCTTCATCTAAAGTTATTGCATTCAAGGCTTCAGCTGCCGCCAAGGGTTCTAGCCGATCTGGGAAAGAACCTAAAGTGATTGAAGAGAAGAATCCTATTCCTTCAGACCTGAGCCTACAAGAACAGATGACATTGATGATGAAGAGATTCGACAAGCTTCAATCTCAGCATGGTAAATATAAACGTTTTTACAAAGATTATAAAGATAAGAGATCTAACCATGCAGGCAGCTCATCATCTTCATATAAGTCCAAGGACCGATCTGAAAGGACTCCTGAGCGAAGACGAGAAGAACCAAGTTCTTCTAGAAGAGAAGAGTCCTCTGATCGAAGAGAAAGTAGTAGAAGAGATGCTACTCCTAGTCGTAATAAAAGAGATGCCTAACCTGCTCGCAACTCTAGGGATGGTAAGGATTTATGTTATACTTGTCAAAAACCTGGTCATTTCAGTGTTGATTGTCCAGATCTAAGCCCCAAGGAGCGTGAACAACTAAGAGCCAGAAGAGAGAGGAGATTTGCCTCCAGACAGAAAACTATGATGGCTGATGAGGAAATTAGTAGTTCAAACGATGATCTACCTTCTTCAGACGAATCTGGCTTCCTATATGAAGGTGATGACACTCTTCAAGATGATCTATGTCTCATGGCCAGAGAACAAAAAGAGGTAAATTCTAAAACTATGTTAATTCATTCCTCTTTTTCACAAACAGATGAGTCCGACTCATCTAATGCCGATTCCAAAGATCACCTTCAGTTCACGTGTGAACAATTGAAGATTGATCTTGGTTTAGCTACATCAGCTTATATGGAAGCTGAAGATGAGACTATGCGTCTAAGAGCTGAAATAGTTCGACTAAAGGAGCATAAGCCATACGAGTCTCTTAAACTCGGGACTCTTAATGGAAGGCTATCTGAAGAACTGTCTCAGTTCAAAGAGAAGCACTCTTTTTTTAGTCAAGTTTATAAGAAACAATGTCTGATTCATGCTGAAGAAGTAAAATAACTTTCAAATCTTAGAAAAACGCATGAGAAACTTATCAGCGACCATCGAGAGCTAATAAAAGAGAAGAACATCTTGGACTTAAAAGTAGTCGAGATTAACAGAGCAAGGGAAGCTCTTAATCAATGGAATGGCTTTAACCGTAGTCTAAAAGTGAAAACAGGAGTAGGCTACGAAGGTAAGCTCTCTGTAAATCAGTTGAGTGAGAACAAACCTGATGAATCAGAAGACGAACCTGAGTTGATCTTCATAAATAAATCTTCTCCAGCTAACAGTTTAGATTGCTCTGAATCTACTACTGAAGTGATTGATCTAACCAAAGCCCCCGTTTCCAGTTGTTGCTGATCCTAAGATGAATTTCTTCATCACCAGACATGGTGGCCGACCAAAGGATTCTAAGGAGAAGCTCCGCACTTTAAGGCAGAAGACTTATAATCAACTGCTGCAGATTATGTTAGAACAACAGCTGAGTTGTAATCAGCCTGGACCCTCTGTTCAGAAGTCCCAATTGAAAACAACTAAGCGGAAACAAAAGGCTGATAAAAGGTCTAGGCTCTACAGAAGAGCAATGTACATCTGGGTTCCCAAGGGTAGTACTAACACCCAAGGACTCAAAACAAAATGGGTACCTAAGCAATGATATGCTTGTAGGGTCGTGTGGATCTAAAGATGAAAGGAGGATCAAAAGCTGAACTATGGTATATAGATTCAGGCGCTTCACATCATATGACAGGATCAAAGCACCTCCTTACAGATCTCAAAGAAAAGAAAGGTCCACGAGTAGTATTTGGTGACAATTCCGTTGCTAAAACCAGAGGAATTGGAACCTTAGTCATTGGCGACATATCGGTAAAAGATGTATCTTATGTTGATGGTTTAATGCACAATTTACTTTCTGTTTCTCAATTCTGTGATAGAGGGTATAGTGTCGAATTCTTATCTATAGGTTGTAAAGTAGTAGATAAGATTAGTAGAATCGTACTACTCTCTGGTAGCAGACAAGGAACTATTTATGTTGCTAACTGGAAAAACTGCCCTAGTGACACTTGTCTAGTTGCTAAGAGTTCTAAAGAAGTAAGCTAACTTTAAAACTCTAAACAATATTGCAAGAAGCTCACTAGTAGTCGGTTTACCTAATGAAGTTTTTAGTAAAGATCTACAGGTGTGTGATGCATGTCAGAAGGGCAAACAGAAGAAAGTGCCAATGAAAAGTAAGACTATATCATCCACCAGCAGAGTTCTTGAACTGCTTCATATGGATTTGTTTGGCCCTATCTCACCTGCCACTCTAAGTGGTAGAAAGTACACTCTTGTGGTGGTAGATGATTTCTCCAAATACACATGGGTTACTTTTCTATTCGAAAAGAGTGAGACAAGGATCAAACTTCCAGAGTTGATGAAGAAGATTCAGAACCAGAAAGGTTCAACAATCATCAAAATCAGAAGCGATAAAGGTGGTGAGTTTCTTAACTCTTCTATTACCACTTATTGTGCTAACAATGGTATTCAGCATGAGACAAGCTCAGCTCAAACGTCTCAACAAAATGGAGTAGCTGAGAGAAGAAATAGAACCTTCAAAGAAGCTGCTCGAACCATGCTAGTTGAGTTTGGTACACCAAAGAAGTTCTGGGCTGAAGCAATAAATACAGCCTGTCACACTCAAAACAGATGTCTCATCTATAAAAGACATGGTAAGACTCCCTATGAAATCTGGAATAAAAGAAAACCTAGAGTATCTTATTTCCATATTTTTGGCTGCAAGTGTTTCATCCATAACAATTGGAAGACTCAATTATAGGCTTTTGATGCTAAATCAGACGAGGGGATTTGCTTAGGATATTCCCAAGTCAGTAAGGCATTCAAAGTCTTTAATAAGATGACCTTTGTAGTGGAAGAAACACCCCATGTTGTGTTTGAAGAAACTACTTATGAGAGTGTAGATGACAAAGTAGATCTCCTAACACAAAAGTTTCAAAGTATCAATCTAAAGAGAAAGGAATCAGCTGACAAAGGCTATGTCAAAGTCACTATTCCATTTTCAGACGATGATGACAGTTATGATGATCAATTAAAACCAAGGAGACCTACTATAAGATCCAAGAATAATGCAGTAGATGAAACTCCTAGAGTGGATACTGAACCTACTCAGGTAGGGGGAACAACTGAAGTCGTTGAAACAGAAGAAGCTGTAAATACAGTTGAACCTGTTGATACAGCTGAAGTTGGTCCGACTGATGAGACTCAAGCTGGTGATACAGCTGAGACACATCAATGTCAAGATCCTAGTGACACAACATCAGAAGAGGATCACAACTCACCTAATGGTACGTATCCAAAGTTTATTTGGACGAGGGATCATTCAACTGATCTGATCCTAGGAGATTCAAGCTCCGGTGTCCAGACTAGAGGGTAAAAGGCCAATGCTAACCATTCAGCTCATATTGCTGAAACTTTATTTTGTCACTGCTGTTTTCTTTCCTTAAAGGAACCTTCAACAGTTGAGGAAGCTCTAGAAGACAGTAATAGGATTACTGCTATGCAAGAAGAGCTCAATCAGTTCACAAGGAATGATGTATGGGAGCTCGTAGACCGTCCTAGACATCAAAGTGTTATTGGTACCAAATGGGTGTTAAAAAACAAGACGAATGAAAATGGTGCCATAACAAGGAACAAGGCTAGACTTGTTGCGAAGGGTTATTCACAATCAGAAGGGATTGATTATGATGAAACCTTTGCACCTGTTGCTCGCCTTGAGTCTATTCGACTATTCCTTGCTTATGCATCCCAAATGAGATTTAAGGTGTATCAAATGGATGTCAAGAGTGCATTCTTAAATGGAATACTTGTGGAAGAAGTCTTTGTCGAACAGCCCCCAGGCTTCGAAGAGAGTGACCAAGTATATCGTCTTAGGAAAGCTCTCTATGGACTAAAACAGGCTCCTAGAGCTTGGTATGATACACTATCTCAGTTCCTGGTTGATAATGGATTCACAAAAGCAATCATTGACAGGACGTTGTTTAGGATTTAAGAAGGAGATGATATCTTATTGGTTCAGATCTATGTTGATGATATCATCTTTGGTTCACCCAATCAGAAGCTATGTGACAAGTTCTCAAAATTGATGCAAGGCAAATTTGAAATGTCCACGATGGGAGAGATGAACTACTTCTTAGTTCTGCAAGTGAAGCAAAGTCTAGATGGGATATTCATCACTCAAGCTAAGTATACATGGAATCCGATTGCTAAATTTGGTGTTCAAACAAGTAAAGTATGTAAGATTCCCATGATGACTTCCTTTAAGATGGGTCCAGATGAGGATGGTAAGTCTGTAGACCAATCCAAATATAGAGCCCTTATAGGATCTCTTTTGTACTTAACTGCCAGTAGACCAGATATTACCTTTGTTGTAGGTGTCTGTGCTAGATTTCAATCCAATCCTAAGGCTAGTCACCTAGATGCAGCTAAGAGAATTGTGAGGTATCTGAAAGGTACAGTGCATATGGGTTTGTGGTATCCATCTGAAGATAGTTTAGATCTGAGTGGCTATTTAGATTCTAACTTTGCAGGGTGCAGAATTGATAGGAAATCTACTTCCTAGAAGCAACAAGTTGATTTCGTGGTTCTCCAAGAAGCAAACCTCAGTTGCTACCTCCACTACTGAAGCCGAATATATGGCTGCTGATAGTTGTTGTAGTCAGCTGTTATGGTTAAGCCAACAGTTATTAGATTATAACATTGTTGTTAGAGAAGTCCCAATTTATTGTGATAGCAACAGTGCAATAGCTATTACTCAAAATCATGTTCTCCATACCAGATGTAAGCATGTTCATATGAGACATCACTTCATTAGAGATCATGTGGAGAAAAAGGATATCAGAATGGAAAAGATTCACACAGATATCCAAAGAGTGGATATGCTCACTAAGCCTCTAGCTGAGACGAGGTTTAGAGAGTTGTGTTTTTATTTAGGTTTATTGGAGCTGGATATCTCGAAGCCTGCAGCTGAGAAGTCCTCTCTGACTCAACTGATCATAGAGCAGCTCCAACCAGACAACAAAGGCAAAGGAGACTAAAGATGAGTTGAATAGACACACTCATCATTTAGGTAAGTAAGTTCCCTATGAAGAAAGCTATAAAGCTGAGGGAAACTGAGAGCTATTCACTCAAGGGGGAATCTATGATTCATTAAAAATCCTTGTAGAAGACTCTCATAATATATAGATGTACATAGTTCTTTCATACAGATGTATATATATACTATATTTCATTTCATTTAACATTGGATACGGATTTTAAAACTCATTATGAGCATTTTATCTTGGTCTGAAGTCCAAATAGTAGTGATTTAGATCACTCTCAATCTGGACCCTTGGATCAAAACTAAATCTAATCCAAACCATTCTTTTTCAAAAAGAATCTTTAAATTTCCAAGAAAGCTGTTATTCTCCAGAAATCTTTTTCAGAAGCTAAGATCTATAAAATTTGTCATTTTCTATTCAAGAATCTTGCTACTACTAGTATAAATACCTGCACTTACTTCATTAACTAACACATCTAACACAAACACTCTTACTCATATAAGAGAAAAAAAAATCGATAAAAAGGTGTAGAAAAATGTTAGGAAATCAGAATTGCATGAGATCTACCAACCCAAGACGTGGGTTAAGGCCAGAAAGATTCTTCCACTCCTCATTGCAGGGAAAAGAATCTCAAGTGTCTCATGTCAAACTGGAAAGAATCTCCGGTGTCCCATGTCATGCCGTGTTCAAGCTCCTCACAAGGGGTCATGGACGCAACTGGCCATGAGGACAAAAACTGGTGGGTGGTGAGAATGGAGACTGCTGGAGACAGAAGCTACCGCGTTACGCAGAGCTTCTTATCCGCAGTAGCAGAATCTAAGGCATGAAATATTGCCCCTCTAATTCTTCTTCTTCTCACTCTCTAACACCTACTAGAAGAGGCCCAAGCACCCCAAAGGCCATCCCTGCAAGATGGAATGAAGACAAAGAAAAGGTAAGTTAAACCCAATGAAGAAGCTGAAATAGTTGAGGATTATTTAACAAAGAGATATATATGCTTAAGGGGAATTTCCTTGAAATTCTTAATGAACCTTAACTCAAAACACTCTTTTTCTTTCTATCTATATCTCAAATTTATTTTTGATTTCACTCACTCTTTATGGAAATGAATTCTGAAATTTCACTTTGGATTTACTTCTGAATTTGTGGATCTAACATCTCAAGCAAGTAATTCAGATGGAATATAGGTAAAGTGTTATCAGATGAAGGGGGAACGCAACTGATATTCACAAAAGTGCTCTAAATAAAGTTAAAAACAAGTTATGTCAACTGAAGGGGGAACATACTCAGTTGATGTTAGTAAACAAAACATCAATCAGAAGTCAAATCAGCTGTTCTCAGCACACAACTGATACAAATAAACATTTGTTTCTACCTAACTCATTTATTTCAAATGATTAGAAGACATATTTAATATGATTCGTTCTCATTTATTACGTTATGTTCTCATTTATTGAAATTCAGCATGCTAAGTACACATCTAAAGTGAAATGGTAAAGGAAATTGTAAACTTGTCTTATACGGTTTACAT
Organism: Galeopsis tetrahit; assembly: GCA_963675135.1. Lineage (NCBI taxonomy): Eukaryota > Viridiplantae > Streptophyta > Magnoliopsida > Lamiales > Lamiaceae > Galeopsis > Galeopsis tetrahit. Next base: position 31,771,430 of record OY776130.1, on the reverse strand, counting down.
TTCAAGTAACGAGTACGTGACCTCATTTCTCGCGCTGAAGGTAGAGATGTCTATCGGGCTAGCCCTAGCCCTATAGGGCTACGGGCTAAACGGGCTAGGGCCTTAACCGGTTCATATGTAACGGGCCTACAATTGTTGAGACCTAACCCTAACCCTAGCGGGCCACGGGCTAAACGAGCTACAATAATTTTAAAAAAAAAATTAAAGGTCTCAATTGGCACGTCCAACAACCAAATAAAATAGAAAAATACATAATTAGTTAATGATCAGTAAATAAGAAAACAAAAGTATGATTTAAATACAATTCTAGAACTCATTGGTCCTTAATATGACCAAATAAAACTAAACAAATATCATAATCTAATAAAAAATAGTAATAATGACTAATGGATGGTAATTGACTTCTTAATCCTTATAATTATGGTTATTGGTCAAATGACCCAAAATTTATTCTTAGGTTATTTATTAAAAAAAAAAAAGGTAACAACTCGGGCTAGCGTGCTGGCCCGGTTTAGCCCGCGGGCTAACTGGTCCGGGTAAAAAAAGCTCGGATTTAAACGGGCCTATGATTCATGAACCCTAACCCTATATTTTTCAGGGTTAAACGGGCCAACCCGGTTAGCCCGGCCCGGATAATCATATCTAGCTGAAGGGACAGTTGCTTTATTTATCAACCAATAGCCTGCTTAACATTAAATGCGGACCCGAAATTTTTATAGGTTGAAATTCAGAGCGTAATTTTGATCTAATTTGAAATCCATGTGGAATATGAAGCGGCAAAACCTAATTTTCAAATCTGGATAAATACACCCTTTCATCTAAGCCCTTCATTAATTTCTTTAGATCAAATCAGAACCATTGAAGCCTATTTTTAAATCATATATAAGAAAGTGTTAGAAATTTCATTCAGTTTACGCTCACAAATTTCTTGAACCTTATTTCTCTCTGCAAACTGATCTTTAACTCTTCAAGCTTTCTTACTTCATCAATGGCTTCATCCAGACATCATACGCTTGAAACCCGCAGAGAATTTTCCGAAGTCACCCCCGAAACATATAATCCAGTTCAATGGGCGAAGGAACGTATGGCTGTAGAAGGATGCGTGTCCTTCACAGGCCCCCATAACGTTGATCAGACATGGACGATAAATGTTCTTATTGATGCCGGTCTGAAAAGACTACTCAGTGCCTACCGAAGAGTCATTCTTAGAGAGGATGTAGCGGATTTCTACATCTTTCTAGTTTATAGGAGTGATAGATATATCTCTTAATTTATAGGGAACAACAAGGTCTGGATCTTCACTGAAACCTTTGAAGATTTGTTTGAACTGAAAAATGAAGGATTGGAGGATCCTAAAAATTACAAGTGTGGGGAAGAAGCTGATCTATGGGAGGAGTTCATTGATGAGAAGTACCTCTAGCTAACACATGCTTCTTCTAGTTCTCTGAAGAAGCCTATGTTAAAAGAGAAATACAAAGATCTCTTTGACATAGTATGCAAGATTATCATGGGACATCATTCGTCCCTAGATGGCATCACTCAGTTCAAAGTGATGAAGGCCTTGATGGACAAAGCTAAGATCAATTGGCCTAGGTATTACATGAACAAAATTGCGGCTGAAGCAGCAAAGATCCGAAGAAACAATGAGGACATCTAGTGGCCTGATTCCAAACTTTGCTTTGTCACCAAAATTAGATACATATTATTGAAGATAATGCCTAATAAGAAGGATTGGAGCTCTGGAACGGCGTTCAGAGGCTCCAAATGGATGTTGACAAAGGCTAAGGCGGATCAAGTTGAAGCAGCCAAGAGGCAGAAGGGAGCATAATCATCAAAGGCTGAAGCTCCAAAGAAGAAACAAAAGTTGAAGTTTGTTGCTGTCAAAGCTACTCCAGTTGTTGACCCATCTAAGTCATCATCTAAATCCACGGAATCAGATGAGGACATCCAAGCAGCTGAAGACCAAAATGCTGAAGACTCTCCGTAAGCATCTCCAGCCAAGCCAACAACCAAACGATCTAAGGTAAATCGAAAACTTGCCTTAGGTTCTTCTACTTTTAACCCTCTTGCACCTACCCATATCTCTACCCAGCCTTCTGAAGCACTTACTAAATCCATTCACTCACCTCCTTCTAATCTATCTAAACCAACCCCAACATCATCTGAGATCTAGTCAGCTAATGATACCTTAGCCATAGTACCCATCCATCCAACCAACTAAGCCATAGAACCAACCTACAACAGATATCACAACTGCTGATCCTATTCTCGATCCACCAGAACTTGTTGCAGAAGTTGCACAAACTTATGCAAAAGTCTCTACCTCCCCATCCCCAACAAACATTGAATCCACTTCCGATGCTGCTCGACCAGATCCAGTTGGCACACCAACTCTTCCATTTCAAATTCATAACCCTTTCAACCCTTCTCTTTCTACCTACCCCATTGGCCCAAAGGAGCAGTTCTTCAGACAGCAAACTGAAGGAGATCTAGAAGAAAAATTTCCTGAGCTGAAACAATATCCAGTCCTCTTCGAACAGATCTTACGAATCTAGATTTGGAGGGAAATTCGACTCTCAGACATCTCCAGGATTGCTCAAGCAATAGAGGAGAAAGGTGGTCTAGACATGTTCTATGACTAGGAGTTAGAGCAGATTGAGTCAGCTGGAATTGAAAGTCTTCTTGATCTAACTTCCGATGATGCACTTTCAGCACTTGTCACTAGAAAGCTTGGACAGCTTTCGAAGTTACAAGTATTTGAAACTATTAAGGACAGTACAGATCACAACGACGATGGACCCGAGTCCGTAGCTGAAAAGAAGACGACCAATGACGAAGATCTTACACAAGATCAAGTCGGAGGGAACGTTGTTGGAGGATCAGATAACCATGCATCTGATTTAGGTGGGATTTCACCTAAACAGACTGGCAATGATGCTGAGAAATCAGCAGAGCTAGAGACCGATGTTGTGTAAACAGTTGAAGTCCCTGCCCATAACGAGTCTTTGAACTCTAAGGCATCAGTACTAAAATCAGTAGTTGATATGGTGATGAAAATAATTAGCTCTAAAAATGTACGGTCCAATGTTCAACCTGATCAAACACAAGAAATTGTGTTAGCTGAACCTTCACAACCCCCGGTCTCAGAGGTTCAAGGATCTAAAAGTGTTGAACAACCAGCTCTTGAAGCTGAGGAGAAGTTACCAGCCATTATAGCTGAGGAGAAGGAAGTGAAGCTAGAAGCCATAGAAGAAGCTATGCATAGTTCTCATGTTAAAACTGTTGAAATTCTTACAAACTTGATGATTTTAGATGATGAAAGAGTCCCTGACTTTCAACTCATCGAGACTATTGATGTAAATCAGACTGCTGAAGATATTGCTCATAATCTTCAAATCCAAGACAACTCAGAGGAGAAGAAAGATGAGGAAGCAGCTGAAATTGATGATGAGCTGAAAGTTGACCACACTGATCAAGTTGATACTGACATTATGGAGCTTAGTGATGGTGATGATAAGGATCTAACACAAATTGTTACTTCCTTTCCTGAGAATCGTCATCAACGATCATTTGAGGTGCTCCTGCAAGCTCTTGGAAGGAATAAAGATGTCCAGCAGATTGGAGAATTATCAACTGGAACGATTACAACTCAGGTAACCCTTTCTGATATCATCTGGTACAAGTTAAAGATGATGGGTTCAAATGAGGTTGATATTCCTCTGATTGGTCAAGTAATCAGTGAGCTAGCAATGCTTGTGCATGAGGAACTAGCACCAAAAATCAGGGAATCAGCACTTAAAATTCAGCATAATCGAATGGACACTTATCAAGACATCTACACATCCATTCGAGACAACATGAAGAAGTATTTTGATAATGATCTGACTAGCTCAATTCTGAAGGCAGTTGACAAAATTCTGACTGATTCAGCTGACAACTTCAGAAAAGGAATCACTGAAATGGATACAGGTCATCGCACTCGCCTACTTACAACTATTGATGATCTGAAAGAACGGGAGCCGAAGAGAAGTCAAGAGCGTGAACGACAATCTACTTCTGATCTTCAACAAAAATATCTTGAGTTGGAGAAAGAGTCTGTTGCACAAAAAGCTGAACTAACCAAGTAGTTGGAATTGGCCAAAGATAACGCTGTAAAGATGGAGGACGAGATTGAGAGTCTCAAGTTGGCTAGAAATCAACTTGCTCTATCTACTGAAGACTTGAAGTTGAGACTTCAACTTGCTCCAGCCCCTGCCGATATTGATAAGATTGTAGAAGAGACTGCTACTAAGGCAACTGAGCGGATGGAACAGAAGGCAACTGATGTTCTGAATATTGCTAACAACGATCATCTCACGAAACTTACTCAAGCACTCACTTCCCATATTGAAGAAGCCAAAAAGGGGGGAAGAAGAGGCCAGAGCTAAGTTATCCGATCAGATAGCAGAGAAGTTGAAGAAAGCAGCTGATGACGCAGCTGAAATGATGAAGAAATTTTCTGATACTCATTCTGATCTAGCTAGGAGATTAGTAGATGCAGAGGAGAAAATCAGAAGTCAGAAGAATCAGATGATAACAGGCTCATCTCAAGGGGGAATTTCTAAAATTCCAACTTCATTAATGCCTTCTGGTTCTCACTTTGTACAGGTTAATGATGTTGCTGCCCTTATCAAAGATGATATCATTCAGAAGCAACCAGATCAACCTGAAAAAGATGATGAGCCTGCAATCTCAATTGATGATGAAGATGACCACGTTCCACTTGCCATAAGAAGAGGACGAAGACAAGAGCAAACATATGAGGAACGTCGTCAGCTGGAACTGAAAAGAAAGAATGCTTCTCAACTTGATGCAAACTTTAAAAAGAGGAAGACCATCCAGAAGAAGAAGAAACAATCTGAGAAAGTTGATGAAGAACTCCCCAAAGCTTCGAATCAGCAGATTGATGAATTCCTTGACCAAATTCACAATCTAAGGTGGCTGAATCTGAAGAAAGAATGGCAGAAGATATACTATCTTTCTCACAGATGGGGAGATCAAGATTCAGAGTCTGCTTTCAGCTGTTTCGAAAGCTTTCTAGAAGGAAAAGACAAGGAGTTCCTGAGCATTATCAACAAAGAAGCAGTTGATAAGAACATCAACATTGTCTTGCCTGACTTTCCAGAATGGGAACCCGCATCTACTGTCAACAACAAGAAGGACATGAGAGAAGCTGATAACATTATTGACGAGATTTGTCTGCAAGATAGAATCAGAGACAAACAGATTGTCCATGAAGTGAAGAAAAGAGTCTATCAAGCTTTTGGCGTCTACTGAAGACATAATCTATCCAGCTGAAGTAATTTACTTTGTATTTGTAATCTGAATTTCCTTTTTGCTCTAATTAATACAAGTATTTACTTTTTCAGCTTCAGATAACTACTCATTGTCTTCTTTAGAAGCCATCTACATTTTATTTTGATTAAGCTCTGATATATGATATCTTAAGTACTGAACAGATCTAATACATTTTTTTTGTATTAGTAAAGTTCCGATACTAGGAACACATATTAAATGCTCTACTTCTACTTATTAGTTCTGATACCTTATTTTTTTTCTAACCTTTGATGATTTCAAATTATATGCTAACTTATATGATAACTTAGCTTAGTTAGTTTTGGCTTCATCAAAAAGGGGGAAATTGTTGGGATATTCATCTAGCTCCTAATCTGATTGCAATTTATAGGTTAGTTTTGATGGCCAAAAACAGATAAGTAGAGTACAGGTTAGTTAGATAATTTGTAATCTAGAACTATGTTTTCTAAGCTATGTTATAAAGCTTAGAAGTATTGAATTTTGTCAAAGTCTAGTCTGAGGAATCAGCTGTATAGATATCAGCTGATTACTCATCGGTTGAATACGCACACTCTGCTCAAGACTTAAAGAGAAGAAGACAGAAGACTAGAAGACTAGAAGACATCAAAAGCTCATTAGTGAAATCAGATCTAAAGGTTGTTGCATACCTTATAGACTGAAAGATCTATATGATAGTCTGCTCTCAAGTTTCAGAAGACATTTCAGTAGATATGAGCTCGTCTGATCTTGTCTAAAGAAGCCTCAATAAACATTCAAGTCAAGACTCATCTGAAGATCCAGATGACAGTTAACATTTATGAATGAAACACCTTTACAAGTGCTAGTTCATTTATGATTAACTAAGTCAAGGAAATGGAGGCTACAATAACAAAAGACAAAGAGAATGTCGGACTAAGCTCTAAATTGCTCAAACAGAAGACAAGACAGTTGTTCAACTACTAAGCTGATGTGGACCAATGAGAAATCAACACGAAGCTATGAAGTTGACTGAGTATGAGGTCGTACATAGATCTGCTAGATGAAGTACAGAGCATTTAACTCTCACCAACGACTAGTTTTGGAGCCTAAATCTCTCTATAAATACAACATTTATTCTTTGGAACAAGGTACCAAAAACTATATACAAGCAATAACTCTCTCTCTCTCTCTCTACGCATACAACTGATATCAAGAACAACCAGTTTCGAGAAATACTTAATTGTCGAGTTCTTTAGAGCCTGCAAAGTTTTCTAACCTCAATGCTATAAGTTTCCGATCCTAAGCTCGCATAAAGAATCCTATCTTTAGTGCTTAGAACCAGTTGGTGATACACAAATCTTTATTTTGGTGTAAACCCCTGTAGAAGTTACTTGTTACCTTATCAACAAGTAGATCAGTAGCCTCAGACATTACTTGAGGTTCTTGATCGAAATTCTTCTCTTGGGACTATAAAGAAGCAAGATAGTGAACTTCTCTATCTGATTAGAGAGAGTGGACGTAGGATATTGAGATCTGAACCACTATAAATACTTGTATTTTTATTGCTTACTTTGCTATTCAGTACTCATATTCTTACTGTTCATATTTGTTGAAACACACCGATTTATCTAGAGTCAAAATCCACCAATTGTTTGTTCGCATAATCAGCAGATATCAAATCAGTTGATAAACTTGCATTGTTTTTAAAGACATTATTTCAAAAGGTTTTCATAAATTACCCACGAGTCTAAGCACGTAGGGCCTACACATTTTCGCACCTATAACTTTTGAGATAACTCTCAAACTGACTTGCTAAATTCAGCAGTCAGTAAGGTTGTTATCTTAATCTGCTATTACACACTTTCGCACTCTACAGATCAGAACATCTTATTTGCCTTCAGACGATTGAGTATATAACTCATCTGATCGTCTCATTTGATCTTTAATCACGAAAAAGTTTTTGAACATCTAGATAGTCTATTCACCCCCCCCTTAAACTGTCACTATACTCGTTTTGGGACCAACAAGAAATCCCCGATCAAGATCTGAACCCAAGATGCGGATCTAAGACGTTCAATATTTTCAAGAGAAAATATTGTGAAGCTAAACGATTCGTGTTCAGGATCAAAACCCAAGATGTGGGTTCAAGACGTTAAAATATCTTAAGTTGTAAAATAATGAGAAGCTAAGGGATCCGTGATCAGTATCAGAACCCGAGATGTGGGTTCGGGACGTTAAAAATATTTTAAGTTATAAAATATTGTGAAGCAAAAAGATCCGTGATCAGGATCATAACCCGAGATGTGGGTTCGAGACGTTAAAAATATTTTAAGTTATAAAATTTTGTGAAGCAAAAAGACCCGTGATCAGGATCAGAACCCGAGATGTGGGTCCGAGATGTAAAATATTTTAAGTTGTAAAATATTGCGAAGCTAAATGATCCGTGATCAGGATCAGAACCCAAGATGTGGGTTCGAGACGTTAAAAATAGTTTAAGTTATAAAATATTGGGAACCAAAAAGATTCGTGATCATTAGGATCAGAACCCAAGATGTGGATCCGAAAATATTTAGAACAAGAGATTCGTGATTAGGATCAGAACCCAAGACGTGGGTGCAAAATATTAAATATTTTCTCTTGAAAATATTGAGAGGGGGAGATCCTTAAACAAGATCAGAACCCAAGATGTGGGTCCAAAGCGTTAAATATTTTCAAGAGAAAATATTTAGAAGTGGAGATCCTTAACCAGGATCAGAACCCAAGATGTGGGTCCAAAGCATTAAATATTTTTAAGAGAAAATATTGTGAAGTCAAGAGATCAATGATCAGAATCCAAGATATGGGTCCAAAACATTAATTATTTTTAAGAGAAAATATTTAGAAGTATAGATCCTTAACCAGGACCAGAACCCAAGACGTGGGTCCAAAACATTAAATATTTTCAAGAGAAAATATTTTGAAATCAAGAGATCCATGATCAGGATCAGAACCCAAGATGTGGGTCCAAAACATTAATTATTTTCAAGAGAAAATATTTAAAAGAATAGATTCGTGATCAGGATCAGAACTCAAGATGTGGGTGCAAAATATTAAATATTTTCAAGAGAAAATATTGTGAAGTCAAGAGATTCGGGATCAGGATCAGAACCTAAGATGTGGGTCCAAAGTGTTAAATATCTTCTGTAAAATATTTAATTTGAGAGATCCGTGATCAGGAACAAAAACTAAGATGTGAGTTCAAGACTTGAATTATTTTCAAATAAGAAAATATTTTAATTCACAAGAATCGAAAAGCTCATGATTTAGATATGAATCTTAGAAGCGAAACATTCTCAAGTGTTGGAAAACATTAAGTATTGAAGCATTCATTGATCCTAAGGCCACAAGGTCTTATGGATAAGATAAGAAATGAAAATTTTCAAAGAGCACGCAAGTTATAAGAAAATACTAGAATAAGAAAATTAGAGAGCTCTATTCTTGGAAATCAGCGCTAAGATCAGCCTCATCGTCATAATTCAACTTCATAAACGTGAAGATATATTCCATTTCTGAAAACAAATAAAAGATGTGAAGCCAAAATCTTTTCTTGAGAAAAGAATTTAACGTTTAAGAGAAATTATTCTAAACCATTTATCAGAGCACATAAAGGTCCAGAATAGGAGGGAGTGGATGATATGACATAATCATGCCATATCCCAAATTAAGAACTGATATATAGAACCCCTCTATTTAATAAAGCATTGTGGCGAGAGTAGACTGAAACCAGATCAACTTATCTTAGTAAAGTTCACTATCAGACCTAGGACGTGATCCAGATCTTGAGTTCAGATCATCTCAGGATCTGAACTGAATAAGTTTCCAGGGAACAAAATTAGTCATCTGATCTGAAATCAAGACCTGGAGCCAGGACCTGAGGCGAGGCTCTGATTAAGGATGTTAGCATCAAAGCTTATGAGCCAAGAGAGCACACAATCTTGGTGTGTCAGAATATCTTTGCAAATGTGTGCGCACTACTCGAAATATTCAGAGTGTGTCAGAGTCGTACTATGATGTGACACTATTTGTAACTAACTCTAGAAAGCATAATTACTATTCTACCCCTCAGGTACAAAAGTATATAAGCCATCTATCTCATTTCTAAGTTTTTAAGCTCACTCTCATCAATATACACTTTCTCTCTCTATTATTCATCATCTTCTCGATTGACTTGAGCGTCGGAGGTCCATCGCCGGAGACCCCTCTAGCCCGGTTTTCGTGCAGGACCCAACAACAATCGTCATCCTCCATCCTTATCAATCAATCAAGGACTTTCTAGGAGCTCATTTAGGTATATATTCCTCATTTTAAATATATTTTTGATTGTGTTCTCTCTATTCACTCGTGTGAATTTGATGAGGTCACATCAAACTGAGCATCACTATGTCACACGTTTTTATCACATAATAGAATAATATGATAAAATAATAAATGTATGAAATAAAGTATTATAAAATAATTGTAAAGTAAAGTAATGTGATGCATTTGAGAGAGATATAAAATATTATGCAAAACATTTATAAAATGAAATTGAGAAACTTATAGTGAGACAGAGTGAGTATAAAATTTATTTTCATTATAATTTATTTTTAATTAGCTAGTATACACTTTATTTTTTAATATCTCTAGAACGTCAAAATGTGTTGAGCTCGTTGGACCAGCCAGCCCTGCGATAAAAAATCATGGGTTGGACTCAACTTATCTTATCCCGCTAAGAGGCGGACTATATAGATCATCCGGTTTGGACCGCGGGCTTTGGTAGGTTGGCCCACCTTTTTTTAAAGAAAAAAAAATTAGTAATATTATTATAGAAAAATAACAAAATGATAGCCACGCCTTTGAGACTTATTCAGCAACTTAAAGTCCAATTGCTGCATCGCAATTCACAACCAGAATTTAGAAGCAGAAAATAGTCAAGCACAACGAGTTTTTATCTCACATCACAAACACGCGATGTTCGTACCGATTATTTCAATTCTAACGTCAGACGTCGACCTTCTAATTATAGTTTCATTATTAAATCTTAGATTATGATAATAGATTTAATAATGAGCGCGCATTAGGAGATAAATATTAAAAAATTTAAAATTTTAAAAGGCAAAAACTTGTATGAGACCGTCTCACAGAAAAGATCTGTGAGACGGATCCCTTTTAACTCATATTTCAAAATTTTGGGTAGGATAACCCATATTTTTTTCCAGATTTTGATTTGTAAAAAAAGTGATAATGTTTAAGTAAAAAGTGATAATATTTTTAACAAAAGTGACTGTCACTTTTTACTTAAACACTATCACTTTTTGCTCAAACATTATCACTTTTTATATATGAGGGCCGTCTCACGGATCTCATTCTGTGAGACGATCTCACCCAAGACTAGCCCATTTTAAAAATGAAGATAATGAATTTAATAAATAAAAAAAGGGTTAGCCCATTAAAACCTACTGCCCACCCCTTTGTGGGATGGATTGGGGTTTAGGCAGCCCGCATAGCAAATAGCCCAGCGCGCCCGACCCACCAATTAACGGGCTTTTGTGGTTTTGGCTCGCCCCTTTTTCTCTACCCGTCTCAACAATTCTACTCTATGTAATATAAATTATATATATATATATATATATATATATTCGTGCTTTTTTTATTTTAGAATATTAGCGTAACATGTATATATATATATATATATATACATTTTCGTGCTTTTTTTATTTTTATTTTACAAAAAAGCTTAAGATTTTATAAAGGGAGTATAAGAGATATACTCACTTAAACATGCAGTACATCAAAGGAGAACAGAATATGCTGAAACCTGAAAAAAATAAATACTGGTGCAGCCCCAAAAGCAACCTAAGTTGATATACTAGCTAGTGGCAAAGGCATTATAATTCATTTCCAAAGGTACCCAGTGTGTGTAATTTTTTTAGACCACACATGATAACATTTATAGTTAGAGGTATTCAATGATAGTTCATCAAACAACTTAGCTCTAGCGAGACAAGTGCAACTTGTTTTTATCGATTCTTTTCCGGACTTGTTTATTCTCGGTTTTTTTGTGGATGTTTACTATTAGAAATTAATATACAAGCTAGAATTAATTTTTCACCTCCCTACATGTTTAAATTTCTAGATGAGACGTAATTCTTTCATGATATCAGAGTCTTAAGACTAATGCCCACACGCTCTGGGTTCGATTCCTGTTGAAAGCAACTCTTCGAACTTTTAGATGAGACGCAATTCTTTCATTTACCATCCCTTCTGTCTTTAATCTTTTTGGTGTAAAAATATTTTAACGTGAAGTGTTATGTTGTATCGAAAATATAAATTTAGTTTGCACTTCCTCATGACAACATTTGTAAGTTGATCTGACTTGAATTGAAGATCTAGTGCATAATATCTATTAATTTTGTTGTATCGATCTTATAACACCTTAAAAGAAAAGAAAAAACGTTCACCAAATCCTAATAGAGTGTTGCTCCTATGACATTTCAGCTCTAGCCTCTGACCAACCAGTTGTCAGGGACAATGGTTAGAGGTAGCAAAACTTGTCCATCATTTTTTTTTTTGAAGTCTCGGGTATCCGGTTCAAGGACAGACTAATCCCGGGGGACCAATCCCACCGTCCACTTGCGGGGGCCCCGTTTAAAGCCAAAGCTTTGCCCTATGTATGGACATGGCATAAATAACAATTTTATGCCATTTTCGCAATTTATGTCAAAATTCGTCGGAAATATAAATTCCACCATCGTTCACCGCTGCCATTGTTATTTTCCGGCGAATAAAAGAATGTGTGATATAATTTCATCTCTCTAAGCTTGTCATATTGGTGCCTACAATTGCTCGATTTTTGTACTATAGCTCAATAAATTTAAGTTTGAACGATTAATTAACATCAATTTTCCGAATACAAAAAAAATAACATTTTTTGGCATATTGAAGATCAAGCTTAATGTCAAACTTTTTGTCTCTCCGAGACTGTCATTTTGATATATGACTTGTCTTTCTTTTAACTTAAAAATGGTAGACTTTAAAAAAAAAAACTTAAAAATGGTAGAAAACAACTTTAATTCACAAACGAATTTTAACTGTACATGTTAATAAAGTACTTTCGTGTTAATAAAGTACTTTTCCGAAAGTATGAGTTATATATGGAAATGATAGACTTGAAAAGTCGAACAATTTTATAAATGACATGACCTTCAATTCACTAATTTTTTTCTTTAAATTTTGATCGCCGAAAAATTAAAAGAACTTTAATGAATCATTCAAACTTAAAATGAGAACTTGTAGTGTACGAAACTGACAATTGGAGGTATCAAATTGACGAGTTTGGAGAGATGAACAATTTGATAAATCACATGTTACTTAATTTGTCGAAAAATATGGATCATGAAGGTGGTGAAGAACGATGAAATTTACATTTTTTGAAGACTTAGCTTGTTGCTACCTCTCTATCATGATTAACACTTTTCGTAACCCCTAACTTGACGGACAATTTTTTTTTTTTTTTTGTTACTATTTTCCCTTTTAATTCTTATTAATTATTATACTCTTAAAATAAAATAAAATATAGGAGTGAGTGTCACATCTGGTCATACTCTGGATTCATCTATTCCTAGTTCTAAAGATAGAATATGAATATACATGCATTATTATATAACCACTGCCAATTGGCTTTCAAAATACAAGAATATATATTCTATTCATCCAATTGGGCGAATTAACCTTGATAAAAAGTAGAATATATAAAGTCAAGATTCTTTTACCACTTCCTTCAAATATTCATTGGCCAAAAGACTAAAATGATCCAATTGTGGAAAAAGATATTCCTAGTTGCTATTGTAGTAGACTTGAAAGCTAAATGGAATTATACCAATACACTGGGAAATGGTTGTAACTTGAAAAATGGTTAAATTCATTCCGGAAAAAAACATATAATACTCTATACATATCGCATAATATTAAAAATAAAAATAGATAGGTATAAAATGACTAAGTAACTTTCATATAAATAGAAAATAAATTAATTTTAAAAAAACAGAAAAAATCTGAAAAAAAAAATGTATTTATAATTTAATTTTAAAAAAAATCGACTAAATCTTTTAAAAAATTAATTTAAATAAATTAATTAATATTTTCGAAAAAAATCTGAGAAGTAAAACCTGAAAATTAAAAAACATTAAATAATAAAATATAAATATATTAAATTAATCAAATAAAAAATTTAAAAATAAATTAAAGTTAAATAAAATTGTAAAAATATTTTTAAAAAATCTTCAAAAATAATTAAAAAAATATATATGAATTCGAATTATCTGAAAAGTAAATAAAATCTAAAAAGTAAATTTTAAAAATCACCTAAATCTTCAAAATTAATTAAATTAATTATAAATCTTCAAAAATTAATTAAAGCTAAAAAGTTAATTAATTAAAATATATTTGAAGATTTAGTTTTTTTTTTCATATTTTTTTTTTGAAGTTTTTTTTATTTAATAATTATAAGGTTGTTTTTGGTTTTCTTTCATTTTTTAGTTTTTTTTTTAATATGAATTCTTAATTAATTTTTTTTAATTTCATTATTTTTTAAATTTTGTTTGATTTATTTAATATTTTTCTGATTTTATTTTGAATTAATTGATTTTTTTCAATTTAATTGATTTTGAAATTTTAGTTGTTTTTCTTAACGTTTTAGATTTTTTAATTGATTTTTCATTCAAATAATTTTTAATATTTAGTTGATTTTTTAAAATATTTTCAACTTATATTTAGCTTTTTTGTATTATTGAATATTTTTTTTGTTAATTGATTTTTAAAATTTATATACTTTTGAAAATTTAGTTTATTTTTATAATGTTTTTTTAGTTTTGATTTAATTTGTATTTGTGATTAATATATATATATATATATTTTTTTTTGTAATTTTAGTGGGGTGTGATTAATATTTGGGGCGCGTATAACATTTTATGGGATGTTATTAGATATACACAAATAATATTCCCACCCTCAAATTTAATTTTTTCTTAATTAGTTGTCAAATTTCATTATTCTCATTTTTATTAAAAAATAATACTCTCCCCGTCTAAATTTTGTATGTATGATTCATTTTCACGAGTTTTAAAAAATATTAATTATTTATATATAAAGTAAATGTGTAAAATAAAAAGTGAATGATGTATTAGGGTATTAAGGAAATAATTATTTCCATTTATGGAAATGTGATATTAAGTTTAGACGGACAAAAAATGAATACTTACTTATAAAGTTTAGACAAATGGAGTATTGTTCACACTATGTTATCTTCACCCTTCAATTATCACATATTTACTCAAATTGGCATTCACTGTTAGGATACGAACTAAAAAAAAAGGGAGAATATTCATCCACCCCTAACCTAAGCTTACAAAGAAAAATGTATTTTAAGTTTTGATGGCCAAAACATGTAATTAGTATTAAGTTAATTTATAAATCTAATAGGTCTATAAAGCTGAAATGTATAGATCAACTTAACTCTTAATCATATGGAATCAGACAAGATGTCAATTGATACCATAATAGATCAACATGTGACTACAAAAACATAAGATTGTAGACAAGAAGACCTTGAAAATGAAATCAATTAGTGAGATTAGATGACTAGACTCTTGCATGCCTTAGTCAGCTGATACTCACATCATGCAATCAGCCGATAGAACAATGTTTGTTGAGATCAGAGGACCAAAATCAGTAAAGGACCAAAATTAGAAGAGGTCCAAAATCAGCAGAGGTCCAAAATCAGCTGAGGACCAGGTCTGCATTACTAGACATCCAAGGTTCATACGTACATCTGAGGAAACAATCAAAAGCCTAAGTGTCATGATCAGAAGAGCAGAACCCAAGATCAGCTAAGTCAAAGGTCATTTGTATCAAGTATTGAAGAATCTAATCAGAGTTGACGTGGACCAATAGGAAAGCGACATCAGACACCTAAAAGCTAACATGACATAAGACTCAAGAATGGAAAGTCAATGGTACATTTTTTTCTTGAAGTCTCGGGTATCCGTTCCAAGGACCGACTAATCCTGGGGGACCAATTCCACCGCCCACTTGTGGGAGTCCCGTTTAAAGCCAGAGTTTTGCACTCTGTATGGACATGGCCCCATAGGAATTGTTTGCACCTTAGGAGTTTCGAACCTCAGACCTAGAGAGGAGCACAGTCCTAAGTCTCAAGCCTACACCACTAGGTCAATTGCAAATTAAATGTTACGTGGCAACGGTAACATTTAGTTGAATCAATCAAGGAAGATTGTGATTCCCGAAATAGTGGGATTTGATTACCTCATCCAACAGTAACATTCATAATCCACACTATATATTTAGGTTCATATTCATATCTCACATACGAGCGAGGGGATGTCAAGGTCGAGCAAAAGCATAAGTGTTCATCAAATCAAAAGAGCTCAAAAAGAACTTCAATGAAGTATCCAACACGTATCTCCTTACCTCAGTGAGTGAACCCATAATCATCTAAGTTTGTATTTTCATTATATACATCCAATGTTTAGAGAGAATTTCTCAATCCCTTAGGATTGTAGGGTAAATTATCATCTAGTTCATATACACGAAACCCACCTTCTGTTCTACACCCTTAGAAGTTAAGTTGAGTGAAATCACTGTAAGTGTGCTATCCCCTCACAATAACCAACGGATCGAGTACACTTGGAAGTGTCAAAGGATCCAAAGTCTTCTCTTGGGACTATGAAGTAGCAAGACGTGTTATTTTGGAACGTAAAATATGACAAACCCCTTTATAGTGTTAAACAATTAATATCACAGCTGTGCTGTGAGAGTGGATGTAGGACAAGGAGGTCTGAACCACTATAAATGATTGTGTTCTCTATTGTTTTATATTAACTGCCATCATACATGCATATTTACATAGCATAAATGTTTAAAGTAAAAATGTCTTATATCAGCTGACATCAAGTTAGCTGATATTGCATAATGTTTTGCTAGATTCCGAACTATCATGATCAGCTGACACCAAGTCAGTTGATACCCAAAATATGTTTATGCATGAAAGTAATTTTTTTTATTATAAGTAGTTAGACGAGTATAATCTTTAAATGGGTACACTACATTCCGCACACTTCTCTATCAGTAGACTAATCATCAGACTAACTAGTTCTAGACTCCTAGTAAAGTCAGTTGACCAAGTCATCTAATAAAGATAGTCATTCTCTTACACTCTCTAAAACAATCGTCTGATATATACCCCGGGTATAGGGACCATCAATTGGTATCCGAGCAGTTGTTCAAAAGACCATTGCTTTGAATATCCTTTTTTTTTCAAAAGAAAATTTGCATAAATTTTATTTTTCAATGGTCACCTGAATAGATCCATCTTTTGAAAAACTGTTTTTTGCATGCATAATATTTTCATAAAATCATACGTGCATGTTTTGGATTTTTGTATTTCAGAATAGGTCAACAGCTAAGGGGGAACATCAGGTCATCCAATTACTGAAAGAGTTATCAAAGTCTAAAGCAATCAAGCAAAGAACTCGCAGAGTTGAAAAGAAGATCACACAAGATGACTCAAGCCCAGATTTGAAGAAGAACATTCAGAGGCTTACGTTTTACAGAGAAGTTTTACTTTTAAGTTTGTATTCGTTGTAAACAAGTTTTTTAGTGACTTGACAAATCTAGTAGTTGATCGAAGATATATCTGGTGATATATTCGATAAGATCAAAGTCTTAAACTTAATACTTAAAACAACAAGTAGGGAATTTCACACTATAAATTCTTGTGTCGTTTACATTTACAGTTTATATTTCTTATATTATTCTAAAAGAATTTCGTATAAACAACTAGATTGATAAATCGTGCTGAGTAGACGAGACGACCTAAGAACTTGTTGTCATCACAAGAAGTATTTTTCATAATCAAGAGTTGAGTATAATATGTTAAGGGCTCATAATAAAATCCGCATTTAAAAGTTATTTTTGCATAACTTGAGTTGTAGATTAGTTGACTGGTTTAAAAGTTGGGTTGCTAATAGACAAACTGAGTTAAGAACAACTTACTATCAAGAAACTTTCATATACTCTGATACATTTTAGAAAAAGTTTTAAAATTCCCCTCCCCTCTAGACTTTTACTCTTAATCTAATCTTAACTCACTCTTTGGGACCAACAGGGGCCATCAATGTTAATTGATATTGACTCAAGCTATTTAACTCAACTATTTTGAACCCTATGCAATTCATCTACTTATTTTCGGGGAAATGACACTTTAAGAATACAAAAAGAATGTTTCAGTTCGATTGATCAACTTTCGTGTCTCATCTATAGATCCATTGAGAAATCTACAAAACTCCGTTGACGTGGACCAATCTGGAGATGCTAGCACAACTATTGCGTTGACAACAATTGCAGAATTGACATAACATGTACGATGCAAATGTTGGGATATGAACACTTAAATATATATCGTAGGAACAATTGAGACATCATCTGTTAAGATTCTCACCTCCTTATAGATTAGCTAGAATATGTATTTTTAGTTTTGATGGCCAAAATCATGTAAATTGTTAATTTATAAATTAGATAGGTTATAAGCTGAAAAATGTATAGTAAAACCTTTATAAATTAATACTCTATAAATTAATAAACTCTCTAAAATAATAAAATCTTCTAGTCGCGACTTGGGCCTTTGTAAAAAATCATCAAATTCGATAAGATAATAAGATAACAATTTTTCAGAAAATCCCTTTATAAATATTAGGTCCCATTAAAACTTACAAACAATATTTTTCATCAACCCACTCTTGTAAATTTTAGTGCATGTGGGATGGTCTCTCTTACACTCACATAATTCTTTATGTTTTTTATCATTCATGGATGATTTTGTGATGTCTTTTAGATGAGAAGACATGATTTTGAGTGTTATGAATTATTTCATTTCCATATAGAGATTTATATAGTATATGTTTCATTCATCATGCATGAATATATTTAATTAACTATAATATTATTTAAGTGCAACGAATTAATGTAAACATGCATTTAAGTAATTTCAATGAATTGATACATGTGTCCATGAATATAATAATTAATTGTATACAATGAATTGATATTATTGTTGGTCCCTAAACGAGTATCTATGCTGGACAAAGTTTAGAGGGGGAGTGAATAGACTTTGTAATTTTCAAACTTTTGTGCTGATCAGATCAAACAAACGGATGAGTTATATGATCTAGTCGTCGGATGCAGATAAATATGATTTGATCAATAGTGCGAGTGTAAAGTAGCAGATATAGATAACTAATCTACTAATTGCTTAGAAGCTAGTCAGTTGGACAACTATCTACTTAGCTACTGGTGCGAATAGTGTAGGCTCTAAATGTTTAGACTCATGAGTTGTATGAAAACTTTTTTATCAAAGAATGACTTTAATAAATAATGAATGGGTATCAGCTGACTTGATGTCTGTTGATTATGAAAACTTATACTTAGTGAATTTTGACTCTTTTGAAAAATGAATGATTATGAAATATGAACATTATCACTAATATGAACAATAAATAATAAAGCAATAAAAAACACAAGTATTTATAGTGGTTCGAAAAATTTGTTCTACGTCCACTCTCACAACTTTACTGTGATATTAATCATTTAAACAAAGGTTCTTGCTACTTTAGAGTCCCAAGAGAAGACTTTGATCTAGATACACTTCATTAGTGTATACGGATCTACTTGTTATTGTAAGAACAAGTATTTTTACAAAGTTGGATTTTTACTACAAATAATTGTAGGTCCCAAAGTTGAGTTTAATATTGAGTAAGCTAGTGAAAATGTCTAGAGGGGGGTGAATAGACTTTACAAAATTCTTTCAATATATCAAAGTACAATGCGGAAATCAGAATATAACAATGAGCCCAATTCTAGTTTATACTCAACTTATTTCGAGAACTTCTGTTATGAACACTCAACTAGTCTTGTTCAGATATGTAATTGAAAGTGTGTGTGGATGGTATTACTAGTGTTTAAGTGAAAAATAGAACGATGTTACACTGAATGTTGAGACAAATAGTGTAACATAAACTCAAACAAAATATCAGAAAAGACAGACACAGCGGAAGACTAAAACACTAGAAATAAACTGAACACAATGCGTGTTAAGTAAAACAAGACTTGATAAAGTATCTAGTCTAAAGACGGCTTAAGTGTAAAAATTACATTACCAAAAACTAATCTAACTCTATGATCTATCTATCAAAGAAGTATAGAAAAGTCTATGTTGTACAGGAAGTTTGGACTCTTCGGCACAACGACATGAACATGCTAATGACAATTAATTCCTAACAGGATGAACACTAGTTTAGGACTTAAAGAATAGCACTTCGTGAAATATGTGACTCTCGGATCTGATTTGTATATCTTCATGCTGCACGAGAATCTGATGAAGAAGAAATAATAATCACGATAATGTCTAAGTAGGACGAACACTTCACATAGACATTATGTGATTACTCTTAATTCTCCATGCTGAATAATGAAGACTCCCTTGTGTATTTATAGTGGTAAAAACGAATTCTAGAAGCTTCATAATCCATATCCTATTTTTTAGGATCTCATCCCTTCTTTTTAACCCACTCTTCATTCCAATGAATTCTAGCACCTTCCAGCCTATTCTGGACGTTTTCAAAGGCAACCGCATGATCTACATACTTCTGCAAGCTTCCAGATCCTTCCAGTCTGGAACTGTGTAGAATGTTCTAGATCTTCAACCTGCGATGTTACAACATCCAAAGCAGCATTAGCTAGAAAATAAAATTTGGACTTAGGAAAAATAAGAAAGGTCGAATTAAGATGTTGCTGTGAATGTTAAGACATTTAAGAGTAACAACATCTACAATCTCCCCCAATTTGACCTTTCGACTACAATACACCTGATGCACATATATTTCTATATATACTCAGTATTATGTACATGCTAGAGTATTACCATCATATCCATGTACTAGTCAAGTCAACACCTGTTGTAGCTTCCAGATCAAAGTAAGAAAGACCAAGAATGATTTCACATACTCCGTGCCATAAGAGCAATGTGATCTCACTCAAAACAACAATAAGTATAAACAATATACTTATCTGAACAACATATAAACTTACAAAAATCATAAGTTAAATCATGGCATATATGAATATGTACTAAACCAACCTAAGACTTATGTATGACTCAATAAAATAAAATCAGAGCAATAATGAAGAAAAGAAAAACAAACAGAGCAAAGATTAAAAATAAAAAACAGAGCAAAACATGTGAAAAACAACAAAGACTTAAACAATAAGCAGTAAGCAACTGAGAATTAAAAAGAAGTGTACTTCTAAATTATATTATTATCAAAGCAAACAATTTAAGCAGTAAGCAGTAAGCACATGATAATTAAAGAGAGGTGTACTTCTATATTATCCTCAAAGCAAACAATTTAAGCAAATTGAATAATAAGGCAAGTTAGAAAAACAAAACAGACAACAACTAACATAAACATAAACAACATGCAGTAAGCAAATGATAATAAGTATGAAAACAATTTAAGCATGAAGCAGTAAACTATTATCATCAATGCAAATAATTTAAGCACGTTGAATAAAGAACAACCTATCAACTAGGAAGGAAAAACAGAATCTGTAAATCAACTTAAACACAATAACAACAATGAATAAGATCAAGGGAAGTATAAAAGGCACAAATACTTAAGAAACTAAACATGTGACATATATTGCTGTAACAACAGCTGCAGGATCATGTTCCTGCACATTATCACTTATAATGTTCAGCCCTCCCCCTGTCTTGTATCAACCTGTTCAGTTGTTATCATAACCTGTTCAGATGTCATAAAGAACATCCATACGTTCATCAGCATCAACAAATTAATCCTCCTCCTCTTCAACAACAGTGCACGTTGTAGCAAAGTGAACTACAACATCTGGTTCAACAGACTCTTCATCAATAGCATCAGGTACACAATCAGCTTCTGGTACATCTTCATGGAGCTCTTCACTTCGAATTCCAGAAGTTGATGGTGTTTCTCCGCCTGTGGTAGTAGAAAGCGTCTATAACCACTGGACTTTAAGGAACTGGAGGCCATCAATAGAGTCTTGTAAACGTTTCAGTTCAAGTAAAGTAAAAGATCTAGAAACAAAAAAGGTTTGACCAATGTGACCACCAATGTGTTTCACATTCGGTGTAGCATTTCTCTGTTCAGGTCTTGCTGGAGCTGGTCGAGCTGGAATAAGAGCATCTCTGTGATCAGAACCATCTGAATTTTGTAACAAAGCAAATCAACAGTCCTTTCACCAAGTAACAGAGTAGGTGAGATAGTCATCAAGGGTACCTTGCCTCTAATAACCTCAGTTTCCTTAGGTTTAAAAATTCATGCCTCTTGAGGTATGAACATATCAGCAAATGATAAGGTAAAATCCCTTTATAATAAATATCACAATAAACTGTATGTGGTGAAAATAATTAAATCCAGATTGAAATTCTTTAACACAGTCATCTTATACAACAATATAGCTTGATCCTTAGTCACCTTAGTGGAATTTGTAGAGGGTATCCAATTGTAGACAATCAATTTATGAAGTACAGAGTATAGAGATGTGAGATCTTTAACAAGGATAATATTTTTCCACCTAGTTAATCTACCCTCAGTTATAGAAGTAGCAACCAAGTTTCAAATCAAGTCCATATTAATCAATCACAGGCTCTATCTCTAAGAAGTCATCAATCAATTTCGGAGTAAATGAAACTGATCTCCCCCTAAATTGTACATTCCCATATCATTTAGATCTACGTCTACCCGTACTCTTCCTAAGACAAGCATAAAGTACATATACCCAGTCAAACACAAAAGTATCACTCAAAGTTACTGTTTTCAACAATTTCCTTTTAATCAGAAATTGTATCAACCATTTACTCTCAAAATCAGCAATCTTAACTCTTCTTTCCATTAACAACTTTCATCTAGACAGTTTAGTTATTATAGTAACTAACCTATCAGTCTAAAAATTATTATCAGGATCAAAATTACCTCCTTCAGAATTTGTTTCCTCAATTTTAGAGTCTTTACTACTGCTCTTCTCAGAATCATCACTTCTACTGTCATCAGGGTCTGGTGTTGCAGCACTTGCTTCAGCATTTGATGCAGCATTCTTCCTCAAAATCTTCTTAATCTCACGCACAGTGGGATTATCCTCTGGATCAGATTCAATTCTTTTGGGCAAGTCTCGTTCAGTAGCAACCATCTTTCCCTTTGGATCATACTTCCTTTTGACTTGTTTCTCAGTAACTATATTTTCTTCCTCCGATTAAGAAAAGAACTTAAATCGGTTCATCAGCAACACTACTTTCTTTCTTCTTTCTCCTCAGTGAGTTAGAGTAATCAACTCGTACACACACAACCGAATTTCCTTCGTTGAACAGGGATCCTCTTTCTCTTTTCTTTCTCAAAATTCCTCCAAAAAGCAATCTATTCAGATTCATCAATATTAAAAAAATAAGAGTTAGTTTCACCTAAGTTAACATTCGCGTCGGTCTCCTTCATTTGAGCGTCCTCAAAATCGGATGTCTCAGCATTTGCAAACACATTCTGCTCAGCAACAAGAAAATCATCAATTTCCTTTTCAATATCCCCCAGAGAGGAAGCAATTGAGGCAGTTGCCTCTATTTCAGTGTTAGGACTTGGAAATTGGGGCTTTTGTGAGGTGAACGAACCAAGTGTAGTGGTGAGTTTTTCGGTTTTCAGTAGTGAGAAATGTCAATGGACGTATTTCCAATAGTAAGAATAAGTAGATTCTCATAATGTGAACAGTTTTAGAATGGGTGTAACTGGAGTTGTTTGGGTAAGTGTTTCAGCTTTTCTTGTAGCAGTTGGTGAGGTTTGGTGTGAAACGGCCATGAAAGCGAAACTATTAAGATTGGAGAGAGATGGAGATGACGGTTTCGTGGGAGTTTGAGTGTGGTGAGGTAGTTTCTTTGTTTCCTGTCATTAAAGCACTAAGAAATCGAAAAGATAATTACAATAACCGAGACAAACAAGGCTTTAGCAAATCTTAAAATGCAATACTCAAATCACTCGAAAAAATGCAATGCTTAGTATATCATGTTATGAGAATTATATAGGAGAGAATGCATAGTTGGAAGTAATACATATAAAAAATAAGAACTAACTAAGGAAGATTAATTCTAGAAGAAATTCGATAATACTCCATAAACTTAGCCACAAAAATAGATCATGGGTAAGTAGTGGGTAAAATCATAATTAAATAATTAATTAAATTAAGAACAATCTAGAATATTAAACATTTAAATGTGTATAACCTGAAAATAAACCAAAGACGTGGGTTAGTATAATCAGAATAAATGAAATAAATTTCCACAAATAATCAAATAATTACTACTTATAAAAATATAATCGAATCATCTAATGCTATGCTCAAAACTGTTACATACACCTCAACACGGTTTTTACATGAATTTACTTCATTTGTGTTGCACCATTTTTTCTTTTCTTTTCGTGTTGTAGCACCTAGTTCATATTGATCCATTTTTCTAGAAGAGTGCATCGTAGTAGCGAACTCCGAGCCCCATAATTACTCAATGGATTATGAACATGTTGATGTATTTTATTAATCACCTTTTGAAAAGAAGGCATCGTAGTAGTCAACTCCGTGCTCCATAGTTACTCAGTGATTAACTACATCTTTTAGTATGCTATTTATATGCATTTGAGAGGTGTAAGACATGTTTATTTTTGCACAACAAATTTTAGATTCAAGAATATTTTACAAAGGAATTATTCAACGAAAATAGGAAATAAATTAAATCTATAACAACTATACAACCTTATGATGTTGTCCCAAATGCTACAACATTTGTAACACCATCCATCTAGGATTATTCCGATACTACACATACCAAGAGATTTTCTCAAAGATAAGAATGTCTCAAGGTCAAAACCTTAGTAAATATATCATCATTATGATTTTCAGTAGGTACGTATTCCAACTTCACTATGTTCTTCTCCACTAAATCTCTCATAAAATAATTCCTAATGCAAATGTGTTTAGTGAGTGAGTGTTGTACTGAATTTTTAGAAATGTTTATGCACTCGTATTATCATAGAAAATTGTAAGGATATCAATTCAATTCCATAGTTATGAAGTATCTTGTTTAACAACAAGATTGTTTCCCATGTAGAAACATCCTCTACTCTTACTCATTTTGTCATCTATATCTCATGCTCAATCCGTATCACTGTATCCAATCAAAGTGTTGTTGGTGTCCTTAGTATACCAAATCCCAAGTTCACTTGTACCTGCATCATACTTGATAATTCTTTTCAAAACATTCAGGTGAGATTCCTTTGGATAATATTGGTAACTAGCACAAACAAAAACATTGTACATTATATCTGGTCTAATAGAGGTTAGATAAAGTAAAACTTCTTATCATAGATCTATACAATGTTGGATCAACATCCTTTCCAGCATTGTCTTTGCAAAGTTTCAAAGTAGATCTCATAGAAGTTTTCATTACTTTTTAACTTTCAAAATCAAACCTTTTAACCAAGTTCTTAGCATACATACCTTGAGAGAAGAATATACCATCCTTAAATTGCTTGATTTGAAGACCTAGTAATTCAAGTCTCCAACCATACTCATCTCAAATGTTGCAGTCATTGCTTTAACAAATTGGTTAACATTTTATCACAAGTTAAACCAAAAAAATAATGACATCAACACATATTTGAGCAATAAGTAAATCTTCTCCAGTGTGCTTAATGAACAAAGTTATATCGGCTTCTCCTCTAACAAAAATGATCAAGGTATTGCGGATCTTCAAATCCTTTAAGTTGTTCAACATATGCTTCTTCATTCAAAATGCCATTTAGAAATGCAGCTTATACATCCATTTGATAAAGTTTAATGTCAATAAAACATACAATTGCTAGCAATAATCTAATAGATTCTATCCTAGCAACAAGTGCAAAAGTTTCATCAAAATCAATAACTTCAACTTGAGTGTATGTTTGTGCAACTAACCTAACTGTGTTCCTATCAATGTTACCAAACTCATAAGAAAATGTTTCATTAACATTTTTAGGTTTAATTTCAGAATAGTAACACTCTGCATTCACAACATTGCAAATAGAAGACATGCATATTGTTCTTATCACATCTACCTTATTGATCTTACTTTTCCTCTTGTTTGCACACTGTAGCATCACTTATGATCTGGTCAGAAGGATGACTTTTATCAATCCTTGAAGAAATATTCATTTTGGGAACATACTGATTATTCTGTGTAGATTCTGTTGAACTTTTTGTCGATGTTGTTCCAGATGTTGTAACATTCGGAGCAACATTTTCAGTTCTCAGAGAATCTCCAGATTTTTCAGTAACCTCTGAAACATCTTCTTCTTCATTTCCATCTGTAAGACCTTTATCATCATCAAACACAATATTAACAGATTCTTGAATAGTGTTAGTCCTAAGGTTATAAACTCTATAAGCTTTACTATTTCTAGAATAGCCTAAAAAGAAACCTTACACTTTTAGAATCAAACTTATGAAGTTGATCCATATCATTCAAAATATAACACATACAACCAAATACATGAAAATACTTCACATTCGGTTTTCTAATGTTCAAAATCTCATAAGGTGTTTGAATAGAACCAGATCGAATATAAACTCTATTAATAATATGACATGCTGTATTCAATGCTTCAGCCCAAAATCTCTTATCAAGACTTTTAGATGTAAGCATGATTCTTGCCATTTCTTGTAGATTTATATTCTTTCTTACAACAAAGACATAAGACCAATTAAATCCATGTGCAACAATTTGAAAAATTGATGTGTAGAACAATGTGACAGCATTTTATGCAACACTCTTACCTGCTTACCTTTCTGGCATGGTCCACATACAGTGGTACTCTGAAACTTCTGTTTTGGTAACCCATTTCACTGCATCGACTTTGATTAGTCTCTTCACTGATGTATAATATATGCATGTCCCAATTTTTGATGCAATAAGATATTTTCATCATTCTTTGACAAATTACACACACTTGTTCCAATAAGAAAACAATTATCTACTGCCCTAGACAATTTTCATCTTTATTAAGAACATACAAATGATTCTTTGTCAAATTTTACATGCAAATTATCATCACAAAGTTGACTAATATTAATCAAATCAGCAAGCAAACCATCAAAATGTAAAACATTCTTAAGCTCAGGAAAACCTTCAACATTCAAAGTTCCTATAATCTGTCCTTTCGAACAATCACCATATATAACATTACCATCATTCAAGGTCACATAATCAGATAAGTAGTCAATTTATCCTGTCATATGTATAGAACAACCACTATCAAAATACCATTGACCAAGTAAACATGCTTTCAAAGAGGTGTGAACAACATTACAAGTAACATTAGATTTTCATGCAGATTTTAGAAAATGTTTCATAGGATGTGACATCATTTTAGGTAACATTTTCTCATATCTCAGATCATCAAACATTTACATGCAGTACGGAAAAATATGATCAATTATCGAACAATAATGACATACAAACTTCTTTTCAATATCTTTGACTTTGTGAGAATCTGTTTGTGCAGATGTTACAACAAATGTTTTAACATTTGCCTTCACAAACTTCACAACATATTCAAAATTCAAAGAAAATAGAAGCAGTTTCACTATCATAACGTATACCACAATTATCAGATTTACCAATAGCTATAACATATATCAGAAGCACTCATAGAAAATTTTATGAAACTTAAAGTAGATGTGATCAATTTCTCCTTCAGTTTACAAACTTCAAAAATCTCTTCTGGAATGTATGACATCTAGCTTGGTAATTGTTCTTTTTCAGATCCACATTCTCTTTATTCAAAGAATTAAGAGTGAGTTTCTGAAAGTTACAATCATCTAACAACTTTTGGTATTTAGAATCATCAATCATTATGCCTGCATCAACAACAAACCCATTAAAACAGTTCAAATTTGGGTGACTCTGTTTTGATGTTACCATAGATGTTATGGCATCAGGTGCAACATCAGAATCTGTATCATCCAGATCATCATTTAAAGAATTATCATAATCAATCTCGGTATGAAAAGTGAATTCAACATCTTTTTATTCATCAAATTCATCATCTGATTCATCATTTAAGGTAGTACTAAAATTCAGTTTTTGCTTAAGTCTAATATTGGCACATTAATTTTCATAATGACCAAATTCAGAACATGCATTGAACTGATTTTCTATATTAAAGATCATACTTTGGTTTACCTTCACTTTTTGATAACCTTGATTGAAATTGACTTTTCCTTCTTTCTGGTGGATGTATTGATGTGTTGATTTGGATCTTTAGTACATCATAACCTGTAAGTACACAGTCCTCCAAGCACATTCATCTTTCGACTTGATATACATGCACAACTTAGGCTTAAAATATGGATAATATGTTCGGGTGCCTAAGTGCAGTGAATATGTGATGTGTTTCCATTGCTAACATAAACTAAAACACACTTAAAATAAGGATCTAAACCTAGTGTCGTCATGTATTGGCTCTGATACCAACTGAAAGTGTGTGTGGATGGTATTACTAGTGTTTAAGTGAAAAATAGAACGATGTTACACTGAATGTTGAGACAAATAGTGTAACATAAACTCAAACAAAATATCAGAAAAGACAGACACAGCGGAAGACTAAAACACTAGAAATAAACTGAACACAATGCGTGTTAAGTAAAACAAGACTTGATAAAGTATCTAGTCTAAAGACGGCTTAAGTGTAAAAATTACACTACCAAAAACTAATCTAACTCTATGATCTATCTATCAAAGAAGTATAGAAAAGTCTATGTTGTACAGGAAGTTTGGACTCTTCGGCACAACGACATGAACATGCTAATGACAATTAATTCCTAACAGGATGAACACTAGTTTAGGACTTAAAGAATAGCACTTCGTGAAATATGTGACTCTCGGATCTGATTTGTATATCTTCATGCTACACGAGAATCTGATGAAGAAGAAATAATAATCACGATAATGTCTAAGTAGGACGAACACTTCACATAGACATTATGTGATTACTCTTAATTCTCCATGCTGAATAATGAAGACTCCCTTGTGTATTTATAGTGGTAAAAACGAATTCTAGAAGCTTCATAATCCATATCCTATTTTTTAGGATCTCATCCCTTCTTTTTAACCCACTCTTCATTCCAATGAATTCTAGCACCTTCCAGCCTATTCTGGACGTTTTCAAAGGCAACCGCATGATCTACATACTTCTGCAAGCTTCCAGATCCTTCCAGTCTGGAACTGTGTAGAATGTTCTAGATCTTCAACCTGCGATGTTACAACATCCAAAGCAGCATTAGCTAGAAAACAGAATTTGGACTTAGGAAAAATAAGAAAGGTCGAATTAAGATGTTGCTGTGAATGTTAAGACATTTAAGAGTAACAACATCTACAGTAATTCAACCAATTAAGCAGTTAATCAATTAAACACAAACAAAACAGTAAAGTAAACAACACACAACGATTTTATAGTGGTTCGACAACTTGTCTACGTCCACTCTCACAAACCCAGTTGTGATATTCTTATTAACTCGTCCAATGGAGTAATGTGTGTTCTTGTAGCTTTGAGTCCCAAGAAATAAGACTTAGATCTTCAAAGACTATACCACCAGATATGTCTACGATCTAACTAGCTATTTAACAAGAAACTAGCAACTTGATACAGTAAAAAAAAAAAAAAACTTCTCTAGTCAGTAGCAGTCTTCTTTGATCTTCACTTGTCTTGCGGACTTGCTTTCTGAACTTCAAACTCTGAGAGTAACTTTCTTCTTTGAATGCTTCAGTAACGCTTCAGTATGTAGAATTTCAGTAGTCTTTAATCGTTGAATACCATGGGGTATTTATAGACTTCTGAGTTCAAGAACTTTCAGTTGTAACCAACTTTTCTTGAAAACTAACTCTTAACTTCTTCAGCTTATCCATCCACGCGTTTCTGTTATTAATTAGTTATTTCTAACTAACTCTTCAATCCTTATCTTTCTACGCGCTTGAATAACTAACTTCTTCCTTTTTGTTATGTTGACTTGTCTTGTCTTGTATGCGCACCTGTCTTGTGTAGACTTCATCCTTCTTCTTCTTGTCTGGTCTTGCGCAGCTTTCTTTAGTAGACTTAGATATAACTAATGTAATCCTAACAAGACTATTACATTACTTTAAGCTTTATAAAATAGCTTAGTCAACTTAGAATCTATACAATGAATATATCGATTACATATGAAAATCATGAGCTTCTATACAATGTTTAATATAGCTCAATAACAACCTACACAAAGTACTTATAATTCGTACTTGTCTTTAGAAATATTCTTTTTAACTTGCGTACTCTTCTTGTCTTGTGAACTCTACTGGTCTTTACAAGATGACTTCCATAACTAGACTAGATCAGTCAACACTTAGAAAATATTCAAGTCTACTTTTGGCTTATCAAAACTTCATCTTATCTTTTCATCATTTAGGACTTGTTCTAGGATTCATATCCCAACAATTTCCCCCTTTTTGATGAAGCCAAAACTACTTGAATCTTTTCTCAACAGTAGACTAGTTAAGTAGTTATCTTGTCTTTAAATATCAAAATAGTATTTATATTTTCATTCATTCAGATAAGATCAGTAGATATTACACATACTTAATCAAAAATAAAAAGTACTAAGTAAAGAAATACAACTTAATCAGTTATGTTACCTCCTTCAAGATTTGGAACACAAAATGCATCGAGGAGTCTTCTGTGGATAACTCTGATATGTTCTTCATCATCGATCTTCTCCTTATATAGTAGCTCTTCTTCAAATTTCTTAATCTGGTTGAAGTCAACTCTCTTTCGTGAGCTAAGCATAGGAGTCTTCCACTTTGGATAGATCGGTACAAGAATATTGTAATTCACAGCAGCAGAAATCCTCATGATCAAATTCCAAAGCTTCTTGTTTTGACCTTCCATGAATTTGTCAAACACAGAATATAACTCATCTGAACTATCAGCATCACCAAACTTTCTGATTATCCAGTGATCTAGCTCCCATTGCAACTTGACCTTTAACCAATCTGCATGATGTTCTTTGTCAATAAAGTTGTCAATGTAAGCGTCTTCAATCTGGTCTTCATTCTGCTTCAACTTCTGCATTCTTCGAATATGCTTTCCAACTTTCTTTTGACTAGCATAACGAGATTCATCATCAGCATCTTCAACTCTTTGCTTTTTAACGATTGCAGTCGTCTCAGCTTCCTTAGGTTCTTCAATAGCAATATGCTTTCTTTTCGTTATTGGTCTTGCTTGAACCTCTGCTTCAGGAGTCGCAATACCTTTGCCTTTCTCCTTTCTTTTCAACTCATCTGCTCTGGCTTGCTCATGATCTGCAGTCTTCACTAACTTGCCTCTCTTAGGCCTCTTGAGATCTTGCATAGCTGTAGCAGCTTCCTTCATCTCTGGTTCAGAGCTGGACTTCGATTTTTCAACTTCAACTTTCTCGACTCTACTCGTCTCTTCCCCCCTTTTGGCTTCATCATTCGCCTTGAGAGTGAAAAGAGAAGTAAAGCGAGTCATCTCTTCTAGCATAGCTTGCTTTATCAGGTTAGAAGCTTTCTCGATTTGCCTTTCGTGAGAACCATCTTGACTCAACTTGTCTAGCTTAGAAGCAACTAACTCCAACTTCTGAGTAGACAGGTTCAACTCATTCTTAAAATGTGTTGCAGTCAAGCGTAGCTTCCTGTTCTCTTCAGTCATAGCACTAATAATCTCTGTTGCTTATGCTAACTGATCATAGGCTTCCTTCCTTTGCACATCTGCAATGTCAATCTTCACTCGATAGACCCTTTCCATCTTCCTAGATTCTTTAGCTAAGAAACGAGCGAAGTCGACTGAACTCTTCTCTGAGTATTCAACTTGATTTTGTAGAAATCCTTCTATCTGGTTGAACATCTCTTGTCTGAAATCATTATCCAACTGATTGACTTCATTCATAATCATCTCTTTTGAACTTGTCACAAGGACACTGTTCTGTTCAACAAGAGTTTTTTTTATTTCAGACTTGAGAAATTCATCAATAGATGACTTGATAACACCTTTCAGCTCATTCTTCAGATCATCTATTGACGCAGCTCGGATTGCTAGAGAAGACTGACCAACTTCCATATGAGCAGCTTCTTCCATGGTCACATCTTCTGGCACAGGGAGAACTTCCACCAACTTGTCTTCTAGATCAGTAGACAAGACCTTGTCTTCGACTACTTCATCTTCCAGAATGACACTTCCAGCAATCACTTTCAAACTTGGAGGAGGACAATAAGGAACGATGGCTAACTTGACTTCCTTAGACTTTCTTTCAGCATCAGCCAAGTCTTTCTTCATCATGGCATGCAACTTGTTCACATAACCACAAATCTCAGCTGGAAAATACTAATCAGAATATCGATTAATAAAACTGAAATCTGACCTTGGACTATCCGCATGTTCCACCTGAAATTTGAACACAATGCCTCTCAACTGGTCTGAGACATTTTCAAGGTCAACCAAAGGATCAGTAGACTGAATTTCCTCAATTGGTTCAGCTTCAACCATCACTTCATCTTCTACTAGATCAGCTTCAGAAACTTGAACTCCAACATCAAACTTGTATTCCGAACACAACACATCATCAAGAATACTTAACATTCTCTTCACAAGAGCAGTTAGGGCATGGGCAGGAGATAACTCAGAATGGTCTTGAACTCCACTGTTCTCCTTTTGCTCCATCTCCCAATCCATAAAATTGGAGATTCCTCCCATTCCTAAGATGACTTCAAAAAGGTCTTCTGTTGGGGACTTCTTCAATCCAACCCATGTGCAAATCCTAAGAAGTTTCTCATACTGCTCTGTCGAAGTGTCTATCTCAATAGACGAGAGCTTCTTCCTTAAATTGTTGCTCACTTTCGCACGAATCCTCTTCTCCCTTAAACACATCGGATAATAGACGAGGGAATCAAATCTAATTTCAGAGGGTGTCTGAGTAAGTGGGGTCCTTGCTTCAGTTGTTGCAGTGGCAACTAATGAGGTTTCTGAAATAGACGGGTTGAAGGGTTCAACATATTCTGTTGAGGGTAAGGAAAGTATTTGGACTGTGGTTTCTGGAGGCTGTGATGTGGTTAGGTTTGGTTTGACAACTGTAGGAGTATCAGTTGTATCAATTATAGTAGTGTCTTGAGTTATGTTGGCTCTCAGCGGATGTGCTGCCAACACTTGCGAGGTTTGGGGTGCAGGTCTGGCACGAGATCGAAGTGATCTGGCCTTGGTTCGGACTAGAGGGAGAGAGAGAGAGGAATTGAAAAAGATTGAGAAGAAGCACCAACCTGTTGAATCGACTCGTCTGGTGGTGGAATCGTCTCTACTCTCATAAGTCGATATACTTCAGGAGCATCAGCACTTGCCTCCATCTCTTTTTCAGACTCTTTGTCGGATTGAGTCTCCTCCGAGTCTTCTGCAGGCTCGAACGCAGTCTCTTCTAGCACATAGTCGACTAGCCTTCCACTAGTTCCGGCTTCGACCTCTTCCTCAGAATCTTCATCATCCGACTCGTCTTCCTCTGAACTAGACGAGGCAGCCTCAGGCATCGAATCAAGAGGATTAATGTATACTTGCCTGGGGGCAGCAGGTCTTGCAGCAGCTTGCTTCCTCAATGCCTCCTTTTTCAAATAAAACTTCAAGGGATGGAATGGCTTCCCTTTGCTCCATTCCGTCTTGTTCGACAACAAGATGGGTAGAAGTATACTTAGCTTGTTTCCGAAACCAACTACATTGGACACCACCCAATTTGCATTATCGATGTCAACACGAACACTTCTCTCGAAATACATGAGTCGATCAGCAAATAGCTTGAACCAATTGCCCTCAGTAATTCCATCATATATTGCAGCCATCACTCTTCCCTTCTGCAAGGTGACTGAATCATATGAACCGGTGACACATAGCAACATCTTGCTTGCTATGTCAAGGAGAGTTCTATACTTCTCAAGCAACTCCTTCTTCTTGACCGCTGGGAGTTTTCCGTCCGGATTTAACTTCAATTTCTTACCGCAGAAGACACTTAGATATCTCACTTCTTGTCCAATGGCATAATTTTCCACATCAATCGATCCGATGGGCAACTTCAGATTCTCGAACACAGCATCACGAGTGATTTCCACTCGACTTCCTCCAACAAATGACTCAACTGAATCGCCTCTTCTTGTTGCGTTGGCATAGAATTCCAACACCTCCTGCTCCAAGACGACTTCTGGAAAAGCCTCCAAATACGGTTTCAAACCACATCTAATGCACTTTGTCAAGATCTCTTGATTGCCTTCAGTGTGTTTTCCCTTGAAAAACACAGAAGGTTCCACATGCACCTTGTTTTCGGATATGTATTTACCAAGGTCAAACCTGGCCTGCATGTTAGTCCTTACATCGAAAAGAGAGATAATCGACATAGTAAATAGATAGATTAAGAACAGAGAGTTTAGGCTTTGTAAGAAATCGAGTGCGTAAGAGTAGGAGAGTTTAAGAAACGTGAGAGTAGTGGAGTGTAAGTGTTGGTTTTGTTAGAATAGTTTTTGAGAATCAACGGCCAAGATTAGATGCTTTGATCTAACGATTGGGGCTTTTCAAATTCAGTTACGGAATCGAGAATATTACGTGATTTGATATTGTAAATTTTGAAATCCGCCTCTCCTATTGGTTAGGTCAAAGGAGTGTACTCATCTGACCTAGTGTAGTAGAGTATGGCGCGAACTGGGTGTATACACCTCATTAAATGGGAGTGTATAAATCCAATTCTAGGTTTTTCAATTTTCACATTATCAAATTACATTAATACCCTTAAGTTGAACTGTTTAAACACTTAGAGTATTTTGAATCATAAGAACACTTATCTTGTCTGTTCGAGTCTATCCAGAACAGACGAGTAGACTTATGCGCACAAGACGAGTTCCCCCTTCGACTGTGCTTGTCTATTCTGAATGTCGAACGAATTCATGTACCTATCTTGTCTTATGCAACGTATGATCGTAGGTACAAGTAGAGTAGAATAATTAAGATGAATATCAATCTAAAGCAATGATCAAGGTTCGAACAGGATGACTTGTGACAAACTTAAGAGTCAACATAAGGATATTTAAGAAATCATAGATTCCCCCTTAAATGTTTATTCCCTTAGTATTACCCTCAACTTTACCAGCTTCCTCATCGGGTTGTTTGGTCATCTTGTCTGACCTTGTATACCTGTCTGTTGTGCGAGTAGACGAGTGCTCTGTTCCAGTTACCTTGTCTCCTTATTTCTTTGATGTACCTATCTGGTTAGTACATAGCTATAGGCAAGTAGGGTCTAGATCAATTAGTCCTAGACTAATGCATAACTCACGAAAACGAGCCTCAGCTAATGGTTTTGTGAAAATATCAGCTCTTTGAAAATCAGTATGAATCTTTTCCATGCGAATATCCTTCTTTTCTACATGATCACGTATGAAATGATGCTTCACATCAAAATGCTTACAATGTGTGTGCAAAACAGGATTTTGTGTAATGGCAATGGCACTATTACTATCACAGAAAATAGTAACATTTGATTCATATATGTTGTAATCTCTAAGCTGTTGCATGCGCCAAAGTAGTTGACTACAGCAACTACTAGCAGCCATGTACTCGGCTTCGGTAGTAGAGGTAGCCACACTAGTTTGCTTTTTCGAAAACCATGAAATGAGTTTTGTGCCTAAGAATTGACAAGAACCGGATGTAGATTTCCTATCTATTCTACAACCACCAAAATCAGAATCTGAGTAGCCACTTAGAGATAAATCATCATTTGAAGGATACCATATACCACGATTGATGGTTCCTTTCAAATATTTCAATATCCTTTTAGTGGTTTCCATATGACTCTCTTTTGGATTAGCTTGAAAACGAGCACAAACGCCAACAGAGAATGCAATATCAGGTCTACTAGCAGTTAAATACAGTAATGAACCAATAAGACCACGATAATAAGTTTGATCAGCACATTTACCATGCTTGTCTGGATCCATCATGTAAGTAGGTAGCATCGGTACGCCAGTAGACTTGCATGTTTTAATCCCATACTTGTCTAGAAGATTTCTAGTGTACTTTGCTTGATTTATGAAAATCCCTTCAGGGGTCTATTTTACTTGAAGACCAAGAAAGTAATTCATTTCACCCATCATAGACATCTTAAATTTACTTTGCATGAGTGTTGAGAAACTTTCACTTAGCCTTTTATTAGGTGAACCAAAAATGATATCATCTACGTAAATTTGGACGAGTAAAATGTCTTTCCCTTCTTGTCTTCTGAACAAGGTTCTATCGACCTTGCCCTTAGTAAAACTATTTTCTAATAGAAAGAGAGAGAGAGTATCATACCATGCTCTTGGAGCTTGCTTTAGTCCATATAAGGCTTTCTTTAATCTGTACACCTTGTTGCCTTTGACTTCGAAACCTGGAGGTTGTTCAACATACACTTCTTCCGCAAGAATACCGTTAAGAAATGCACTTTTAACATCCATTTGATATACAGTAAACTTCATATAGGCAGCATATGCAAGGAACAATCGAATGGCTTCTAGTCTAGCAACAGGAGCATATGTTTCATCATAGTTTATGCCTTCAGCTTGTGAATAACCTTGGGCTACTAGTTTAGCCTTATTCCTAACGACTACATCATTCTCATCTTTCTTGTTTTTGAAAATCCATCGAGTGCCAACTACATTATGATGTTCCGGCCTATCGACAAGTTCCCAGACGTCGTTTCGAACAAACTGGTTCAACTCGTCTTGCATAGCGATGATCCAATTACTATCAGCCAATGCCTCTTTAACGGTAGTAGGCTCGATAGCAGAGAGGAAATAACACCAGCAAAACATAGTTGGACTAGGCTGTTCTAGTGACTCAAAGAGTTGTCGTCTAGTCTTCACACCAATAGTAGAGTCACCATTAATATTTTCAGCATCATGCGCAGATTTCCATGTTTTTCTATTCTTAACAGGAATACTATCATCATCTACATCATGTACAACATCATGCATATCGACATCATTTGTATCATCAATTTTAATAGGAGTAGACGAGTCAACTAGAGCAGGCATGTCAACTGGTCTAGAAGGCTTACCTTGAGCACTTACCTTCTCTTTGTCATCAGACTCGAGAGCTTTCATGAATGGATTGTAGGCTTGAACGGATTCATATACCTCTGATTCTTTGTCAGATTCGATCGATAGATTAGTCTCTTTCTCACTGATCTTGTCGGCAGACGAGTCCTGTTGAGATTCATCGAAAACCACATGTGGTGTTTCTTCCACACAAAGAGTTGAGTAGTTGAATACCCTAAATGCCTTGCTAGTCGAGGAGTATCCTAAGAATATCCCCTCGTCTGCTTTAGCATCGAAAGCATTCAACTTGCTCTTTCCATTGTTATGGATGAAACACTTACAACCAAATATATGGAAATATGAAATTCTGGGTTTTCTACCTTTCCAAACCTCATAAGGTGTCTTGCCTAACGCTTTGTTGATCGCACTTCTGTTCTGTGAGTGGCATGCAGTGTTGATAGCTTCAGCCCAAAACTTTTGAGGTGTGTTGTACTCGGCTATCATGGTTCTACAGGCTTCTTTGAGAGTTCGATTCCTTCTTTCTGCTACACCATTCTGTTGTGGTGTCCTAGCTGCACTAGTAAGGTGTTGGATACCACGTTAGCACAAAAGTCTTTGATATAGCAATTAATGAACTCAGTTCCCTTGTCACTACGAATCTTGACAATAGACTGGTTCTTCTCAACTTGTAACTTCTTCAACAGATCAGGTAGAAGAGTTTGTGTATCACTCTTCTTGTGTAGGAAGACTACCCAAGTAAACTTAGAATAGTCGTCTACGACAACAAGTGTGTACCTTCTTCCATTCAATGTTGGAGGAGTTATCGGACCATGAAGATCCATATGTAGTAGTTCTAGGACTCTACTTGTTGAGAGAGTAGGAATTGACTTAAAAGAACCTTTTACTTGTTTACCTTTCTGACAAGCATTGCATACATGTGATTTGTAATAAACTTCGTCGGGTAAACCTTCCACTAGGTAATCTCTTGCTATCTTATTAATTACCTTAAAGTTCATGTGGCAGAGGCGTCTATGCCAAAGCCAACCAAGCTCTTTAGGGTTTTTAGTAAGTAGACAAGTATCCCTTGGACAGTTGTTCCAATTCACAATGTATACACTACCTTGTCTTACGCCGACCAGTAGGACTGTGTGCGTCCTTTTGTCAATGATCTCGCATTTGCGGCTTTTAAACTGCACTTTGTATCCACGGTCACAAAATTGAGAAATAGAAAGTAAATTATATTTTAAACCTTCTACGTATGAGAAATCTTGAATCTCTACGTCTCCATTCCTGATATAACCAAATCCTTTAGTGACAGCAGTGGAGCTATCACCAAAAATCACTCTTGGTCCTTCTTGCTCATGGTAACTTGATAAGAGAGCCTTAGTACCGGTCATGTGGTGCGAACAACCACTATCAATGTACCAAGTTTCTCCTACTGAGCCACCCTTCTTATACAAGTCGAGTCGACCCTACAATGAAGATATTCAATAATTTAGGTACCCATTTTGTTTATTGGGGTCCTGGGGGGTTAGTCGAGTTCAAAGGAATCCAAATGTACATTGGAGTTTTGAACAAGTTCGATCTCTTAAGCTTCCTACCATACTTGTTACAAAATAAGACCTTGTTGTCCTTATCTGGCCTATCATTCGATTTTGGGTCTACTCGTTTGAGATAGCCTTTCGACTTAATCTCTACTTGAGGAGGCGCTGGTCTATGATAGTCAGAATAGGGCTTGTATGCATTAGGTCCATACGGTTTATAGACGCGTTTGGGTCTTTCCTCACTTATAATATCATATGACAAAGGTGGAGGATATAGGACGGGTTGTGTACGATATTTTGGAGCTGAGACTGCCTTATGAAAGGAGGTCTAGACTCTTGTCGTCTAGTTTGTACCTGTCTAGTACTTGTCTCCTCGGGATACCAATCCTCGTATCTGACCTAGTTGGGTCGTCCACGATTAGTGGTCCTTTGTTGACTAGTTCTAAACGGAACAGGCTTGTTGTTAACATTCTTCTTACCTCCCTTGGTAATCGGATTGTTAACTCGAGTCTATTTAGGTACAGTGCCTTCAGACGGAGTTCCAATATCGTATATCATTGGTCCTTTTCCTTTATCATTAGAACTTGAAACGAAAGCAGTAGGGTTCTTCATGACTCGAGTAGACGAGCTAGGTGAATCTGCACCTATACCAGTCTTGTCAGCTGGAGCCCTATACCTATCTGACAATTCAAGGTTAATCTTAGAAGAGTTAACTAGGTCAGTAAGTTTAAGGTCTAGAGTGACAACCTCGGTCTCTAAGAACTTATTGCGTTCTTCAAGTCTATTGCACTTGCTCTTTAAAACATTGAACTCATTTCTCTCAGTTGCATGTGTCTTAAGTAGGTCTTGATATAACCTGTCTGTCAATGCACACTTTTCTTTGAGTTGCCTTAACTCTTTAGTCAAGCGTTCATTTAGGACTGTTACATTAGGATCTACTTTAGACTGAGCTTCCTTAAGATCAATGATTTCTTGTTTTAAGGCGATGTTTTCGTCGCTGACTTCAATGAATGCCTGATTAGCAAGTAGGAGGTCGTCTTCAATCGCACTAGTAGAGTGATGAAGACTACTCCCTACTTCATTACTGGCAGTATCACTTTCATCAGTATCTGAATCATCACAAGATTGAAAGGATGTAGGAGATGATACCTCTTGGTCAATTTTGGCCATGCAGCACAGACCATCATCTACTATGAAGGCTTCATCGTGATCTCGATCAGACGGGTAGCTAGATGAGGACGATGGCAACTTGTCTGAATCCGAATCAGAGTCATCATTGGCCATCATTGCCTTCTTGCCACGGTTGTATCTTCTTTCCCTTCGTGCTTTGCGTTCTTCTCGATCGTCAGTGCTCAGGTCGGGACATTCATATATGTAATGACCTGGCTTTTCACAATTATAGCACAAAAGATCATTAGTAGCCTTTTTAATAGGAGATTTATCCCTTCGCTTATCACGTCTATCAGAACACTGAATCTTCCTATCATCAGACTCTCTATCTCGTCTATTACCTTTCGAGACTTCGTCTCTCCTTTCGAACGAGTTTCGGTCTCGTCTGGTCTCATACGAGTTCTTAGAGGCAGACCCTCTATGATCTCTATAGAACTTCTTATATCTACCGAAACGTTTATTCAGCCTATCAAACTTTCTAACCATAAGGTTCACCTGATCCTTCAGACTAAGATCAGTATCCAACCCGTCTTTCACAGAAGCAGACCTAGTCTTGGACTTCGACTTGTCTATTCTAGAGGACTTAGACGAACTAGACTTAAAGGCAACGTTCTTAGATACAACATTTTCTCTATCACTACTGGCTAATGGTTCATCTTCGTCTAAATCAAACTCATGAGCCTTTAGAGTTTGAAACATGGTTTCTGCAGTCCACCCGTCTATGTTTTGGGTATTCTTAACAAGCATCTTAACCATCTTCCATCTAGGATCTAGACTCTTAAGAATGCGCAAATTAATTTCACGAGGAGTATATGTCTTACCCAAAACTTCAAGGTCATTCATGATTTTAGTAAATCGAGTATCCAGTTGGTCTATAGTTTTGCCAGTCTTCATTCGAAATGATTCAAATCTTTGGACAGCAGTGGAGAGTTTACTCTCTTTGATCAGGGTAGTCCCTTCACAAATGATAGTTAAACGGTCCCACATATCTTTGACAGTTTTACATTTTAACACCTTTCCTAGATACTCGTTAGGAAGTGTGTGTAAGATGTAATTCTTTGCCAAGCTATCCAAATTATTTTGCCTCATTTCTTCTGAGGTTAGTTCTGACCTGGGTTTTCTGACGAGAGTACCCACGGGTTTGTCCTTGTCGAGGGCAGCAGTATTGGGGATCATGGTTACGATCGGACCTTCAGTGACGATAGAGATCATTAGGTCGTGAGTGGAGCTGAAGATGGCTTCCATCCTCAACTTCCAATAGTCATAGTCCTGAACCTGGAACTTAGGCAACTTGTTAGCACTAATTTCAAGCGACATGATTTTCAAGTAGATCATTGCTAATCAGTTTTATGATCAAGAAACAGATAGGTCAAGAAAAGTGATCAAGATACGATTATAACAAGAATGTTGATCAAGCACACGTAAGCAAATACAATCACGGACCAAGACTTCACCCAAGTCTTAAGTCGGTTATCAAGAAACAGCAGTTCGTAAACTACTGCTCTGATACCACTTGTAGGTCCCAAAGTTGAGTTTAATATTGAGTAAGCTAGTGAAAATGTCTAGAGGGGGGTGAATAGACTTTTCAAATTCTTTCAATATATCAAAGTACAATGCGGGAATCAGAATATAACAATGAGCCCAATTCTAGTTTATACTCAACTTATTTCGAGAACTTCTGTTATGAACACTCAACTGGTCTTGTTCAGATATGTAATTCAACCAATTAAGCAGTTAATCAATTAAACACAAACAAAACAGTAAAGTAAACAACACACAACGATTTTATAGTGGTTCGACAACTTGTCTACGTCCACTCTCACAAATCCAGTTGTGATATTCTTATTAACTCGTCCAATGGAGTAATGTGTGTTCTTGTAGCTTTGAGTCCCAAGAAATAAGACTTAAATCTTCAAAGACTATACCACCAGATATGTCTACGATTTAACTAGCTATTTAACAAGCAACTAGCAACTTGATACAGTAAAAAAAAAAAAAACTTCTCTAGTCAGTAGCAGTCTTCTTTGATCTTTACTTGTCTTGCGAACTTGTTTTCTGAACTTCAAACTCTGAGAGTAACTTTCTTCTTTGAATGCTTCAGTAACGCTTCAGTATGTAGAATTTCAGTAGTCTTTAATCGTTGAATACCATGGGGTATTTATAGACTTCTGAGTTCAAGAACTTTCAGTTGTAACCAACTTTTCTTGAAAACTAACTCTTAACTTCTTCAGCTTATCCATCCACGCGTTTCTGTTATTAATTAGTTATTTCTAACTAACTCTTCAATCCTTATCTTTCTACGCGCTTGAATAACTAACTTCTTCATTTTTGTTATGTTGACTTGTCTTGTCTTGTATGCGCACCTGTCTTGTGTAGACTTCATCCTTCTTCTTCTTGTCTGGTCTTGCGCAGCTTTCTTTAGTAGACTTAGATATAACTAATCTAATCCTAACAAGACTATTACATTACTTTAAGCTTTATAAAATAGCTTAGTCAACTTAGAATCTATACAATGAATATATCGATTACATATGAAAATCATGAGCTTCTATACAATGTTTAATATAGCTCAATAACAACCTACACAAAGTACTTATAATTCGTACTTGTCTTTTGAAATATTCTTTTTAACTTGCGTACTCTTCTTGTCTTGTGAACTCTACTGGTCTGTACAAGATGACTTCCATAACTAGACTAGATCAGTCAACACTTAGAAAATATTCAAGTCTACTTTTGGCTTATCAAAACTTCATCTTATCTTTTCATCATTTAGGACTTGTTCTAGGATTCATATCCCAACAATAATGGAAACTTAGAGAGTTAAGGATAAGAAATAAATCTGGCTCTAAAGAACTCTTAATAGGATTCAGAAAGTTTGGTGTTCTTGATATCAACCGATGAGTTCTTGCGTGAGAGTTTTCGTAAATTGTTAATTGAACAAAGTCTTGTATTTATAGAGGAATGCTTGTACGAAACTAGTCGTTAGTGAGAACTAGATTTTTAGCAAATCTTCTATTTGAAGGCAGGATCTTCATGGATATGATGTCTCCTGATTTTTTGGTACAACATTTCCTTAAAAAATGAATGTGCATTTAATGCACATTAAATGTAGTTGTACGACCCTTAAAATATCTCTTAAACCCTAGTCCAAGTCAACTCAATAGTTGTGTTGTCATCTTCTTATTGGTCCACGTCAGATAAGTTGTTAGACTTACAGTCTTGTCTTCTGTTTGAGACTGTCAGATACTATCCGACATTCTCTTTGTCTTCTGGTGAATCTTGCCTTTAATGCATTTTGTTATTTGATCAATCAGATCAACAGTCTTTTAAGGCTCTTTAAGGCTTGACAAGATCATGTGAAGTTCATATCAGCTGAAGTCTTCTGATATGCTGATCTCATATAGCTAATATCAGCTGATAAGGTATACAAGTACCTATCAGTCAGATTTCACTAATGAACTTCAAGTGTCTTCTAGTCTTTAGTCTTCTACTCTTTAAATCTTGAGTGAACGCGTGTTTAACCCGATGTGGTATCAGCTAATATACATACATCTGATCCCACTAACTAAGACTTAGACTACTACAATATCTTCTAAGCTTTATAAAAGAGCTTAGGTAACCTATCTATTAGATTACAGATGGAGTTATAACACCTAGATTATATGATCTGGTTTTGGCCATCAAAACTAAATGCATACATTCTAATCTGATTAGGCTAGGATGAATATCCCAACAATTGTACATGAATATATTTAATTAGTTACAAAGAATTGGTTGATGCATAAATATAATCAATATATATGAATTCATTTATTTTCAATACATAGGTACTAAATTTGTCGAATTTAAAAGTCCATCTTTTAATTAATAAAATATTAATTTATCGATATATTAATATCACTCTAACTTAATAAAATTTCATGGTCCCAAGGTTATTAATTTATAGAAGTTTTACTGTATAGCTCAATTTATTTTAATTTTTATCTTAGTCATATGGAAACAACTAAACTATTTGTCAATTGATGCCATAGTAAGTTGAAGATTAGAAAACTGAAGATAAGAAGACAATGAAAAAAGGGACCAAAAATTACAAGAGCATTAAATGCACAATTAATGCAAAGCTGAAAAATAGCAATCTATCACCATGGCCGACCAAGTCATGAAAAATTTCATCATACAAATGAAAGATTTGATTCAACGACTAGTTTCTCCAAATATTTTTACAAATACAAGAACTCGTCCATAAAGATGAAAAGAGGAAGTCCAACATTGGAAACCTTAAAAAAATTCTTCTCAGTCGTTCATACTCAAGCCTTCA
This sequence comes from Galeopsis tetrahit, assembly GCA_963675135.1. NCBI lineage: Eukaryota > Viridiplantae > Streptophyta > Magnoliopsida > Lamiales > Lamiaceae > Galeopsis > Galeopsis tetrahit. Next base: position 31,727,806 of record OY776130.1, on the reverse strand, counting down.
AGCTTTCTAAAGATTCAAGAATTCTAAAAAGAGCCATCATCGTCCCTTTCATATCCGAGAGCTCTATAGTTTTCGATCCTAAACCTGTTCAAAGATTTCCATATCTTTTGCTTAAAAAAGGTGATCAAACTTGTTGTTTGGTTCACTAAGTTGACACTTATATACATCAAACCAAACCTTTCTATTCTAAACCTTATAAGTCAGTTGTTTGTTGTAATCAAAGTAGAGTGTAAAAGTACGTGTTCTTACAATAACAAGTAGAGCCAAGTACATGCAGAGTGTATCGATCTCAAGTCTTATTCTTGGGATGTTAAATCAAAAGTCCTTATAGTTAATGAATTAATTTCACAACTGGGTTGTGAGAGTGGATGAAGGTCTGGAGGCCGAACCACTAGAAATCTTGCGTGTCATTTATTGTTTTATTGCTTACTTCGTGCATATTTACTTGATATATTCTTGGCATCGATTTAAGCATAAAACTTTGATACTAAGTGTAAAAAACACAAAAGTATTTTAGTCAGCCGATAGCATTATCAGTTCATTGCATCTTTTAAAGAGTTTTTTCATAAACTAGCGAGTCTAAACATTTAAAGGGCCCCACATAATTCTGCACTAACAGTTGTGCTAGATAGTCTTTAGATTGATCAGCTAAACAACAGTCGGTAGGTTGATTATATCTCCGTGTTGTTCACTCACTCGCATCTGGTCACAAAAAGTTTTGAATTTCATTTTTTCAAGCGAGGCTCATCCCCTGTCATTGATTACAAGAGCAAGTTCAAACTGCTTTGTGATCAATTCTCCACCATCGGTTAATCAGTCTCCAATTCTAACAAGACTCATTCATTTTTAAGGGGCTTTGGGCCTTAGTTTCGTGCCTTTCAAGATGTGTGCATGACTCTATCTCTGCCTCTAACCTATCGTGATCTTATTCATCAAACTCGTAACTATGAGCTTCATGACAAGGCAATGGAGGCTCCCGCTCAAACCATCGCCCCTGTAACCTTATATGCAGGTTGAGGTTCTAGTTCTATCCATCGTGGTGGTCACGGTATGCCGTCTTCTACTTTGAACCTGAATGTTTTTTAATCTTACAACAGTAATCGTAATGTTTTCGTTGGTAATGGTGAATACCTTAATATATCTCATTTGGGTTCTAGTTATGTGAATAACATGTTGCTTTTGTTGGATGTTCTTGTCGTCCCTTATATCACTAAAAATGTGCTACTGAACTAGAAAATTAACCTCGAATTTACCGGTTGAAGTTTTGTTCGCTAATCATTCATTTAAAATTTAGATACGTCGACGATAGATATCCTAGCAAAGGGCGAGTATAGATATAGCATATACATTTTGGAGCATGTTACATATGTATTGGTTGTAGCCTTGAAGTCTAGAGCATTAAATGCGTCTTTTGAATTATGGCACACCCGATTAGGACATGCCCCTACTTCAATTATTAAATTATTGAATATGTTAGTGTTGGTGTTCTACAAGTGTTAGTCATTTATGATCCAACATTTTTGACAACATTGTATGTAGTGTTGTACAAAATGCTCTCACACTTCGGACAACATCATAATTTGTTCTTTCCTTCTAACACTAACTCCGATTTTAGATGTTTCTCTTAATGTCCTTACTACAGTTTGAAGACGTGGAAGCTGTCCAGGTCATGCGGTTGCATAGGAATGAGTAATTATGAGCACACATTATAGTTACCTTACCTTAAGAAGTAGTGGGAGAAGTTTATAGATCATGCGAAAATGATCTATAGTAGTTGCAAGCATAAGACATTTATTCTTATAAATAGAGAGTTACTGCAACGCATTCAAGTAGAGAAGAAAATCTTACAAAACACTAGAACTGTCGAGTACACTTGCGTATTTAGTTTTAGGGATATTTTTGTTTCCTCTCTATTTTTGTGTGGTGGATTAATTGTACTCTCTATCAATTAATCTAACATATTAGTTTGATCTAGGATAATTTATGTATAGGCCGGACTGAGAGGCAGTTTCATAGATTTCGAATAGATTATTATTTTTCAAATCTTCTTAGATTGTAGTTTTAAATCTTGAAGAGATAGTAATTTGTATCACTACTTTGTTATAGCGAATGTATAGACTTATTCATAATCTATACAAAGTTTTGATATTCCTTTGCAAAGTTTTTTTAATTTTCGCTGCATAAATGTTGTCTTAATTGTGTCAACACTTTAGACAACACCTCTGATAAACACTGCGCACGAACTTTCAGTTGGTATCATTTGGATGTTATTTCTATTTACTAAAACCGAATATTTGTTCTTCTTGTCAGTTGGTTAAAAGCAAGAAAATTACCTTTCCAGTTAAATGAAAAACGTGTTATATGTGTTCTGAAGTTGATGCATTTTGATTTGTGGGATCCTCCTGCCCCCGTTCAATCTTGTGATGATTTTCCTGACTATGTTGTGTTTTTTTTTTTTATGATTTTCACGATTTTCTTAGTTATATCACATACATGCAAAGTCTTACTTCTTTGATATTCTTCGACGATTCAAAACTCTTGTTTGCAGTCAATTTAATGGTAATACAAAAGTATTCCAAAGTGATAGTGGGACAAAATTTACAAGTCATATGGTGCAGGATTTTGCATCGATTTTCTTGCCCATATACAAAAAAAAAAAAAAAAAAAAGGGCGAGCGGACATGAGCATAAGCATATAACTGAAATTGGCCTTTCTTTAATATTTCATGCACCTGCTAAGTACTAGTTTGATGCCTACTCCATAGTTGTTTATATAATCAATCGCCTACCGCCATCCTTGCTTGATAATCAGTCACCCTTTCATGTACTGTTTGGCGCGCCTCCTAATTATGCGAAATTCAAATCTTTTGGGTGTCGATTCTTCCCTTATATATGTGATTATGTTGCTCATAAATTGGATACTTGTAGCAAACTGTGTATATTTCTTGGGTATAACAACATCCACAAAGGTTTTTCGGTGTTACGATCCTAGCGATATTGGTACATGTTCTATAGATGCTCTATATGTAAAAAAAAAATCTAGAGCCTCTGTTTCATCTTCCCACTCCGATTCCAGTGCATTTTGTTCCTAGTCAGCTGGTCCACTCACAATAGACAACATGTTCCTTGTGCCCCTACCCTGGTAGTCCTGATAGATCGTCTTAGTCTGACCTGCTGATTGTTATTGCCCTAGTCACCCTGCCTTTGGCCAGCTTCATGCCTGCAACGTTGCTTGCTCCTATGGCGCCACCCGAGCCATTGCATTCGCTCGACATCCCTGCGCCGCCTCCTGCCCAACTGTTTGTTGTGGCCTCGATCCACCCTATCCAAACACGTGCAAAATATGAAATTCATTAGCTGAAGTACTTTGTAGAAATTACATCTAGTACTCTTCTATATGTCTTATCTATCTCTACGGAATCGAAATAATTCAAAGATGTAGTTAAACACCCCCACTGGCTAATGGCTATGCGGGAAGAGATGGATGTTTTTCACTCAAATGATACTTGGGAGTTGGTCCCTCGCCCTCCGAATGCAAGCATTGTTGGTTCGAAATGGGTCTTTCGCATTAAGTATAAACACCCCCAAGGTTCATTGACCCAAAGTTTCCAGCCCATGTCTGCAGGTTGAAGAAGGCCTTTTATGGTCTTCAACATGCTCCCCTTGCTTGGTTTCGACATTTCAATAATTTCTTAATCAGTTTGGGCTTTACATGTAGTAGGGCGAACACTTCTCTTTTCTATTTACATTGGGTTGATTGTGCACTATCTATCTGCTTCTATATGTTGATGACATTATTGTTATCGATAATAATTCTTCAATTTTGCAAACATTCATTGATCGGATGAATAAGGAATTTGTTGTGAAAGATTTGAGAAAGCTCAACTATTTCCTTGGTCAGGAAATAACTCATTAAAATTTAGGATTGTTCGTAGGCCAAGCAAAATATGATCATGATATCCTCACTTAGGCTACTTTGCTTGATACTAAACCTATTTTCACTTCATTAGCTGCAGGTGAATCTCTTGTTAGCACGAGTGAACTATTCAAGGATCCAACTCTATATCGTTTTCTGGTGGGTGCTCTTCAATATTTTACAATCACCCGTCCAAGTCTGTCATATGTCGTCAATCATGTCAGCCAGTTTCTCCAATCGCCTTACATTCATTCATTCGTCTGACTATGCGTTTCTTGGTTACTCCGATGCGGTAGGGCTCAATGCATTGAAACTCGACATTCTACTTATGTTTATTCCATATTCGATTCCTAGGGGTAACTTAATTTCGTGGAGTGGTAAGAAATAACCAACAATTGTCCGCTCAAGTTGCGAGTCACAGTACCGTGCCTTTGCAAATACAACTCAAAAGATAGTTTGGCTCACCCATCTACTTAGTGAGTGTCACGCCTAATTTTCATAAAAGTTGGTTTTGAAAAATTACAGGCAAAATTAAAGTAAAGGAGCATGCATGAACTGAAATTTTCACTTAAAAAAATGAGACTTGTAAATTTATTTAACAGTAAAATTATTTGAATAACAACAAAAGACTCGAGGAAGCAAACAACATCTCAACACGAATTTAATTTTATTTAAAAGTCCCAATATCTCATGAAAAGGTTAGTAGAAAAATTAACTAGCTAAATTAGTTTTACTAAGTGGTAAAACATTGATTTGTCATCCCCACTTCTCCTCGCCATGAACTTCTCTTCCTAAATGTGAAATGTTAAATTGTATGGTATGAGCCAAACCACTAGCTCAGTGAAGTCACTTGACAAAATTAAATACAATATACAAACAAAATGAATAATTGCATATATGATATAACCATGTACTTCACAAAATATCATGTATGCACCTTACATCATAGTATTGATAGTAACTTTGTTTCACGATTTTTCTAAGGATCTCTTTTAAATTCCACTGGATCCTCCTCAGAGACCTTTTTTTCAGTTCAGAGTTCATTTCTTATCATATAATATCATTCAGTTTTGATGTCATGCAACATATAATCAATTTATTGATTCATTATTCAAGTTTAATCTAATAATAAGTTGATTATATATATATATTTCAATAATATCTCAAATAATATATAAACATCATAATATATTATATAATCTATTCATTTTTAAAATAATATCTTATGCATATATTATTAGAATATATGGTGAAATTTTTTGGTGTTATAGTGAGCTTCGTGCACTGCCTCCTATTCCAGTCGTCCCTTTTTACTATGTGATAACAAGAGTGCTTTATTTCTAAGCCAAAATTTTATTGTCCACAAATGCATCAAATATATTGACATTGATTATCATTTTATTCAAGAGCTTGTCTCGATGGTCTTTTGGAAACACACACTTTGTCATGTCAAATCTTCAAGTTGCCGACATGTTCACCAAAAGTCTCCCTCAACCGGCGTACAAGTTCTTACACTCCTAGCTACGTGTGGATTCCAATCCCACACTTCACTTGAGGGGGTGTTTTAGAGATAATTCATAATCGCAGGAGATATTTTCATATTTACTCTTATCTACTAGGAGATGTGACTATACCTATTTTCATATTCATTCTTATCTACTCAATATTAATTAGTTGCAACTCTAGATTGTTTAAAATACTATAAATCAAAGACTCGTTATTCACTGTGAATATATAAGATATCTCATTCTCACACTGAGAAATGGTTATTACTTATTACCAATATATACAACTCATTGTTAAGTTTCACTATGAACTAAGTTTCTCTCTACTTGGTAGTATCCAATGTGTCTGAAAGTTTTGGCAGACTACTGCCACTTTTTTTATATTTTTGTATTCTTCTTCTTGATTTTTTTAATATACATATATGAATATATGAATTAGACAACATAATTATATTGATGATAATTAGATGAAATATTAACGATTTGACTCATAGTTTTACCGTCTCTTCTTACTATTGTGTCGAAAGCTCGTTAATTATTATGAATGATCTTCTCAATTATAAAATTCTTTTTATTAAAAAAACGACTGATAAAAAATCACAGGACATGTTTACAAACCTTTTTATGTTCATTTCTTAAGATTTCCAAAAAAAAAAAAACAACAAATAAAAAATGATGGTAGCTGTAACAATCACAAACCGATCAATAATTTTGTTGTGGATTCTTGAGTACTCCCCACAAGGCAAAAGTTAATATGACAAAAATATAAAGCTAGAATCTTCTTATCTTTTAAGTTCTCTACATACTCTGCATACACTTGCCTCTATATATATAGTACTATAAATAGCACACACACATAATATACATAATTGTGATTGAATGTAGATGTTTATTTATATATTATCATATATATACCATGGCAGGTCATAGAGACTCTTTGGTTATAGGGGGGGTAATAGGAGATGTATTAGATCCTTTTACAAAATCAATAAATCTTAGTGTTTCTTACAATAATAGACAAGTTCACAATGGCTGTGACCTCAGGCCATCCCATGTTATCAATCCTCCTAGGGTTGATATTGGAGGAGGCGATAATACTACTTTCTACACTTTGGTAATTCTTTAATTAATGTTTTTTTCTTTAATGTAATTAATTTGGATTAATTATCGTTCTCTATGTATACACTAATTCTCGTAGTTTCAGTTAAACCTAGTATCACATTTCATTTACAAAAATTAATATCTTAGTTAATATTGTTCGATTATATTAGTTTATATGCACATTTATGTTAAAGCTAGTGTCACGTTTCATGCAGTCAATGATGGCGTATGTGCAGTCAATGCTGCCGTATGTGCATGTGAATCTGTTTGGAGTAATTTGTTGATAAATGTTTGCAGGCAATGGTGGACCCTGATGCCCCGAGCCCTAGTGATCCTAGTCTTAGAGAATACCTACACTGGTACATATATATATATATATATGTTGTTATATACTTAATTTATATATCATTTTGTAGAAAATATATATAGTTGTTATTAGTTAATACACCCATTTTAAAGTATGGCATGGGCGCGCTGCAGGTTGGTGATTGATATACCAGCATCCACTGGGACACGCTCTGGTATGTTTTATATAATATGGTATATTGAGATAATAAAAACTATTAATATATCCATGATATTTTTTCACAACAATATATATTAGTGTTTTTTATTATTTTATAAACATATATTACTCTTCCATGATTACTTCCACACTTTTCATTTTGAAACGTTTCAACTTTCACATTCTTCAAATGGAAAACTCTTTATAAACTACACTCTCACAATATCCACAATTTTACATAAAATATCATTATTTTTGGTCTCATATATACACACAAGTCAACTCATTTATTTACTTTATACATAAAAGTTTATAAAATTATCCCTCAAAACCCTATTCATCATTACACTTTTTTAATATGTGTGTCCACCTACCTATAAAAATTATTGTGAAACGGAGGGAGTAGTATATAAGATATATGAGATTTAATCATTTTTTGTTCCGTAACTTTTTACATTTTTTAGAATAGACTAAAAAAAATTGTAAGAATTTAGTCTCAATTATTTTTATATGTAGCAATTTTTGTTCCATAGTTGCTTAAATTCTCATAACAATGTCGTTTTTTTAGCCAGCAACTTCGATGGAGTCAACTGCAAATGACAAAAAACGTCGTTCTGAGAATTTCGACAACTTTAAGACAAAATTGGTACATATAAAAAATTATTGAAACTAGATTCGTACAATTATACTTTTTGGAACCATTTTGAGAAAAGGTAAAAAGTTATGGGACGTAAAAAGATTATATCCCTAAGATATATTTTATTTAAATAATTATACATATTATATTATATTATTTAATTTTAATCGTATTTTGATATTCTCAATTTTTTGTAGGTATATATTTAATAATGTGTATTTTTAATGTATGTCTAAAACTTTGTTCACTTTATTTATTTTTTCATTAAGAACTGATCCCTTAAGAATCATAGTAGGGGTTCAAATCTGAGATTTAAAGACTTTTAAGTCTCAAACCTACACGATTATGTCAGCTCCTTGGTGAAACTTTTAAAGTATTTGTGACACATGATTAGTAATCATTTGTATTTAATAAGTGAATGGTGTACTTTAGGGCAAGAGGTTATACGCTACGAGAGTCCACAACCATCAATCGGGATACACCGTGTCGTGTTCGTGTTGTTCCGTCAATTGGGCCAGCAAACGGTATATGCTCCACAGTGGCGCCAGAATTTTAACACTAAAGCTTTTGCAGAGCAACATAATCTTGGATCTCCCGTTGCTGCAGTTTATTTTAATTGTCAAAGGGAGGGTGGCGTTGGTGGAAGAAGAATGAGATGAACTTTATTATTATAGTACTATTATAAATAAAACATAAATTATCCGACGATATCCGACGACTCATTTGATGATGTTATGATGTAATTAAGCCATGCCATGGCGATGACATATGTATTATATTTTGTTTTATTACGTACTAGTATATATTTCAACCTATGCTATGTAATGCATAGATTGGAATTTTTATTGATAATAATATATTATTACTAATACTCGATCAAGTTATATTTATAGTACAAGTCTTATGTGTGACTAAACTTTCACTTTAATATTTATATCTCACTTTACTTTACAAGATTATTCAAGATATGGCCATAACTCCATGGAGTCATAAAATATTGAGAAGATGTTAAGAGCAAATTTATACGAAAAAAAATCTCACTAAAAAATCACCAATTTTGGAAGACGATGATGAATATACAAATTATCAAAACCAAGCACAAAATCAATAAGTCATGGGCGATTTCAACGTTTTAATCAATAAATCAAGTCATCTGTATTTTTCTTGCCCAATTTATAGGTCTCTATGAAACTCAATAGAAATTTGGTCCATGTTATTATCTATGAAAACGAATTAGTGTTCAAATATAAAACTCAACATAAATTTGGCCCCACTACAGTATATAATAATCTATGAAAATGATTAATGTGAAAATGGTTGGAAATTCTCTTGTTTATTTTTTTTTTAATTTATTGAATTTCGTTGCATTAATTACACTAACTTAACAAATTTCAATTGATTTGTAATTAAAAATGTTGTATTTTGTAGGAAATGTGCTAATTTTTTAAACAAATACTCCTTCCATTCTAGTAAAAGCTGTCAAACTTTTCTTTTTCGTCTGTTCCAATGAAAGCTGGTCATTTTTTCTTAGCAAACTATTCCTCTCACATTTAATCATATTCTTCTCTTTCAATCACATCGCCCCTAATATATCTACTTTATTTTATCATATTTCTTAACATCCATGTCCAAAGCTTTCGGATAACTTTCACCGGAATATAGGGAGTACATGCTTATTATTTTATACAAAGTTGAGAGAGAAACAGACAAAATATGAAAAGAAAACGGGCTCAAGATTTAGCCAATTCTTCAAGGTCACGGATAAATGCTTCCGTTTTTGTTGTGCTCACCTCTCGATTGAACTTACCCCCGAGGGTAGAGTTCACCCTTCTTATTTTCTAATACTACATCCCCTCATAAATTCTAATTTTCACCTCATTTTCTTCGTTCTCCCTCTCTCTCTCCTTTAGTTTCTTCCTTTCACCTTCCTCGCAGTCACCGCTGCCTCCTTCCTCTTAAAGTCCAGTTGTCACCTCCCTCCTTCGTACATTGCACGATTTTGTTTGCACATAAATGTTTGATTTTTATTGATCTGTATTGAGATTATTTTGATTTCGTTTTGGTACCATTTGATTTTCGTTATGGATTTTCAAAATCTGTAAAAAAAAATACCAGTTTTAAATTTATTTATTTATTTCGAAACATTTTTTTAAAATTTTGCAACATTTTCGACAGTTTTTATCAAAAGTTTGTAATTTTTTTTTCTAGATTTGTGGTTAATTTTAAAAGTATTTTTTTAAAAATCATAATTTTAAAAAAATGTGGGTGACTTGACGACAACCCAGTAAATACTCAATAGATGTACAAATAAGATTTTAATAAGTTGCATTTTAATTTAATTAATAAAAGAGTGATGTCTATCAAATGTAGTCTCATACACTTTATGGAAACTATCACCTTTGAACCATCACTTAATTATTCAATTTGTCATCAACTTTATTCACAAACAATCATGTACCCCACAATACCCTATAATACCCTTACTTGTTATACACACCCATCATTTTAAAAATAAAAATAGATAATTGTAAAATTACTAAGTAACCCTGATACAAATTAAAGATAATTTTTTTAAAAAATTGAAAAAGTCTTAAAAAATATAATTAAAATCTGAAAAGAATTTTAAAAGATTAATAAAATCTTAAAAAATAATTAATTTAAATAAATCAAATATTTTTAAAAAAATAATCTGAAAAAATTAAATATTTTTAAAAAGAAAAAAATTAATTATTCAAATAAAAAATTCAAAAATCAATTAAAAATAAATAAATTCGTAATTTTTTAAATAAATCGTAAAATACAATTAATTAAAATTAAGAATTCGAATAATGATAAATAAAATCTAAAAAATTAAAAATCAACTAAATCTTAAGAATTAATTAAATTAATTATAAATATTAATAATTGATCTAATTATTTTTTTTCTTTCTTTGAAATTTTGAAATTTTATTTTTTAATTTAATATTGAGTTCATTTTTCTTTATTATTTTATTTATTTTAAAAAAAAATAATCGTTAATCCTTAATTTTTATTTTATTTTATTTGATTTATTTTTCAGATTTTATTTAGATTTAATTATTATTATTTTCTTTTTTTTATTTTCTTAATTTTTTTAATTGATTGTTCCATTTTTAAATGATTTTTAAAATTTGGCTGATTTTTAAAATATTTTCAACGTTTACACGTAATTTTAATGTATTATTGATTTTTTTTTGTTAATTAAATTTTAAATTTTATATGTTTTTAAAGATTTAGTTAATTTTTATTAGTTATGAGGATTGAAAGGTAAATAGAAAATAATTGGGGTGTGTATAGTAATAAAAAATGAATTTTAAATTTTAATGGGGTGTGTATAACATTTTATGGGGTGTTATTAGTCCCGCCCTTTTTTTTCTTAAAACTTGTGTCCCTTTTTCATGGAACTACATTTGGTGGATCCCATTTTGATGTATGGAAGGAGTATAACTTATTTTTAAAAAGAATTCAGGATGAACTCATCAAAAAGGGTGGGGCATTTAACCGTAGCCTAAATTCAATCATTGCAGACCATGTGGAATCAGCACATTTTAGGCCCATTTCAATTGGGTTTGATTATTTACACATCTATTTCGGAGAGATGCACTCCCCCAATTAATTTACTAATAAAATAATAAGGTAAAAAACCAAAAATATCCTTGATTGAGAAAAAAATTATTTACGTCCCATAACTTTTACCTTTTTTAAAAAATGTCCCAAAATAGTTAAAATTTTAATTTACGTCCCATAACTTTTTCAATTGCTTAATTTACGTCCAATTTTCACTGGAAATCCCCAAATTTATGTAAATGGGACGTAAATTGAGCAATTAAAGAAGTTATGGGACGTAAATTAAATTTTTAATTAAAATGGGACGTTATGCGAAAAAGATAAAAATATTCAACAAATGTATATAATTCACTATAAAATTAATGTAGTTTATGTTATACAATCAAATAAAAAAATAATTCATAAATAAATTAATTAATTATTATAAAAATCAATTAACTTACCTAATTCATTATTAGAAAAATTATTAACTTGCCTAATTAGAAAAAAAATTACAATTACAGTATAAGTATTATAAAATAAATTATGAATATTAATTAAAATAATAAATAATATTTTAAAATATATGAAAATAAATTTAGAATAATATTTAAATAAGTAAATAATTTATCATAATATCCAAAAAAAAAAAAATTAATATGAAAAAAAAATCAAGATTTATTCCTAAGTCAATTAATTAGAAAAATCAATTAACTTACCTAATTAATTATTTAAAAATTCAATTAACCTAATTAAAAAAATTAATTAACATACTCAAATAAATATAAATTTTATCTTTAAAATAATAAAAACCTCAAATAAGTTTTTTTTATTAAAATTGTCAAAAACTCTTATTAATTAAAACTTAACAATTATTTTAATATTTTAAATAAATACAAAAATCCACAAATATTTAAAATCCCCAAATAAATCAAAAAATACTCAAATATATCCAAAATTCTCACCCCTTACCCACGATAATTGAAAGATGATGATGAACAATATATTTTTTAACAATTTGTTAATTTTATTGTTTTTCATTTTTATTATATAATTTTTAATTTGATATTAGTTCGTACAAAAATATGTGGACCCACTTTGTGTAATATTTAGATAAATTTTATGTATATTTAATTATGTTAAAATAAATAAATAATTTTATAATACTTATATTGTAATTATAATTTTTTTCTAATTAGGTAAGTTAATAATTTTCTAATAATGAATTAGGTAAGTTAATTGATTTTTATAATAATTAATTAATTTATGAATAAATGAATTATTTTTTTATATATATTAAAATAAGTTAATTTATGAATAATTAATTTATGAATAAATGAATTGATTATTTTTTTATTTGACAGTATAACATAATTATAGTGAATTGTACCCATTTGTTGAATATTTTTATCTTTTTCGCATAACGTCCCAAAATAGTTAAAATTTTAATTTACGTCCCATAACTTCTTTAATTTGCTCAATTTACATAAACTACATTAATTTTATAGTGAATTGTACACATTTGTTGAATATTTTTATCTTTTTCGCATAACGTCCCAAAATAGTTAAAATTTTAATTTACGTCCCATAACTTCTTTAATTTGCTCAATTTACGTCCTTGATTAAAATATATCACCCCCTAATGTCATTTCTTTCACCTTCCAACTAAACCACTACTTCCAACTACCGTCGACACCATCTTCGACGACTATCAAACCAAAAAAAAAATCAGAAATTACAAAATATTCTTAAAAAAATCACAATTTTTTTTTATAAATTTCGACCAACCAGTGTCGAGAGTGAATATGGTCGACAACGATTGATCAAAAAAAAATTTTTTTTTTTAAATTCGACCATGTAATGTCGATCAAATACACTCTCGTCGACAAATTGTTGTCGACGAGAATGTATAACAATTGTTGAAAAAAATCAATTTTTTTTAAAATTTCGATACACCAGGGTCCACTATATACATTCTCGTCAACCTTGGTGTGTTAAAATTAAAAAAAAGAATAAAGAGAAAAAAAGAAAAATTGGGTACGGTGACATTTTTTTTTGGTAGGAGAGCTGCGTGAGGGATGGTGGGGAGTGGGGTGGGGGAGCTTGGTTGGATGGTGAGCACTGAGCAGTGAGGGGGATAGGGGGGAGGGATGGGTTCGTGGGAGTGGGGTAGGAATAGAGTTTTTTTGCAGAAACAAAAAAAATAGAAAAAAGAGAGGGAGGGAGGGGGGCAGAGAGAGGGGCTGTGGGTGGGTGGGTGAAGGGAGGAGAAGGAATGGAGGGGGAGGGAGGAAAAAAAAGTAAAAAAAAACGCAGAAAGGGAAGGAAGAGAGAAGAGGGGACGGCGGTAGCAGCGGCATAAGGCGGCAGGCGACGGAAGGCAGACGGTTTTCATGGATTCTTTTATGATCGATATTGATTTAACTGCAATCCCAAATTCTCAAAATCCGAACGCATAACCTCCCACCCTATTACTTTGAATTGCAGTTATATATATATTTGTATGAAATTCGCAGAATTTCAAAACCACACTATTATATTCTTAACTGGTTTAGACCGACCTCGCCTACTATAAGAATTTTAATATCTTTATTTATATATATAAGATAAAAATTATAAACAGTACCCCTAACAGAACAGGTTTGTGGTATGGGGTTTTTTTTGTCGTATTTATAAATTAAAAGGGTAAAAGGTCAATTACGTAATTCTAAATTTCATTTCAAGTTGCTGTGGCAGAGACAGATATTGAATGTTGGAAATTCAATTATTTGAATTTAAAAATATTTGTTCTTATCGATGAGTGGTGATTGGGTGAGAAAGGGAAGAATCGAAGAAGAAGAAGAGAAATTAGGATTTGAAAGATGTGTCTAGTAAATTGTTTTTTAGAGATAAAAGGTTATTTAGGACAATTCGAAGAATGATCTATGAAATGAGGTGGATATAGTCCGACCCATTTCAATTTGGTCAACCATTTCAAGCTATTCGGCCACGTGAAGGAACTAAAAGTTGCAATTCAGCAACTCAGCGCAACAATGCAATCAAGCACCTGCTAAATCCCTCCCCTCACCCACGCCATTTATTGTATTAGTTTAGTTTTTGTTCTTATTTCATTTCTTCAGTAAAATTTAGTTGAGTATTTCAGTTTAATATAAACATTGAAGGGTTTAAAGATTTATAAAGGTGATATCTTTCTTTTAATTTTAATATTTATTGATTTTTTTTTTTTTTTGACAGTAGTTTTAATATTTATTGATTAATTTCATATCAATTCATGTTTTATTGTTATTTTTATACGGTTTGTTTACTTTTGTTGATTTAGTTCCGGACTAAATTTATTTGTGTCTGGTTTTTTTAAATTATGTTGATTATTGATTTTTAGCTTGATTTGAGGTGTCTAATTCTATTATTGGTGATTTGATTAGATTATTGACCATTTATTTGATCAACTACATGATTTCAATGATTAGTTTCGAGAGTTAGGTATTTGTGTTTGATTGTATGGGTGATGGTTGAGATCAAAGTTGAAAATATCAGTATCGATAGTGATAGGACATAATGATGTCATATTATCTGCACCTAATTCATCCATAAAATGAGCTCAGGAGAGACCTCAGAAGGATTTAGATTTCAGAAGAGATAATCTTGAGATCTGACTCAGACCTAACCTACCGTTTTGATGAACAGCTTGTTGAAATCCAGTTCTGAAATCTATCTCATGTGATTACATCACAGTTCTGGAAACGACTTAAGTGATGAGTTTCTTTTAAAGCTTTTCTTTGTCTTTGACAGCTCACCCAAGTGGTCCCCTTGTACTAATGTACCTTCTCTGCAGAATACTCAAAATATCTCCTGAAAAATCATATTTCTTTCACTCAAAATAACAGAATGTCAGTAAAGGACGATGAGGTGGCGTGGTCCCCTCCAAACAAAACCCTAGTTTCTGCAATTACAACATTGCCCTCGAGTCTTGGAGGTATAAATAGTGTCATTTTCACATTTGTAAAGGTTAACTCACTTTTTCTTAAAAAAACTCTCTCTCTCTCTTTATTATTTTTCTATACACAGTCCATTCATCAAATATTCACTAACTTGAGCGTCGGAGGGCCGTCGCCGGAACCCTCTCCGGCCCGGTTTTGTTGCAGGTCCGCAATTTCTAGACCTCTATTCGATTATTCAAGCAAGCATTCAAGGATTTCCAAAGGATCAAACTAGGTATTATCACATTCTATTCATTTTAAGAGTAGTTCATATCCAAACTCCTTTTTGTTTCATCAAATGGCGCCGTCTGTGGGAAACCGAGCTGAGGCGTGAGGTTTCTCTATATATTTATCCTATCAAAAAGAAAAATGAGGTTCCCATAAGGAACTCGCATGATGCAAATATATCTAGTTTTAATGTTTGGTTGTTTTCTTCTTATCAAACTAGTCATGGACGGTCAAGTGTCTAAAAATATGAATGAGGCATTTGAGGAAGTGGCCATCGCCACTGATGAGGGCATAGCGGAGAAGGCCCTGGCACCAGATGGAGCCCCCACGATCCCATCCTCTTCCATGGGCCCTGTTATCACGATGACAGCGGAAAGTTTGAGAGAGTTAATCAACTCGGAGGTGGCACGAGCTTTAGCTAACAGAGAAGTGCCCACAATAGGCACCCCTATAACTCCAGCAACTGTTAATGTCGCGGAAGATCCGCTCAATCCGAAGAAAGTTGTTCCTACTCCAGGTCTGAAAATCGTCTCTCCTGGAGAAGAATCAACAGAGGTGGTATCTATCCCACCTCCTGGAGCTCCAAGTCCAAGAAAGAGGAAGGAGAGAACAACAACTCCTGTGGTGAGAGAGGAGGAGGACAGCTCAGGGGAGGAATATGTTCAGTCCTCAGCTCAAGATATCATGAACACTGAGATCATTGCCCTGAGGAAGGAGATGGAAGAGATGAGAAAGATGTGTGGTAAAGTTGTTACCTCTGGAGGCAGGGGAGTCCGTTCGCCTTTCTCACCAGAGATTCTTTCAGATCCCTTGCCAAGAAATTTCAAGACATTATCATATGAGTATGATGGCACCTCTGACCCTCAGGAACATCTCCCACGGTTCCAGAATGGTGCTATACTCCACCAATACACTGATGGGGTCATGTGTCGTGTATTTCTGACGACTTTGACGAAAGCAGCTCAACAATGGTTTGTCCAGCTACTAGCCAATTCCATCCGCTCGTTTGAAGAGATGAGCTCGTTGTTTTTGCATCAGTTCGCAAGTGCTCGCAGACAAGTGAAAACTTCATTTTCTTTGATGAGCCTGAAGTAGAGGACAGGCGATGGATTAAGAACTTATTTGAGTAGATTCAATAAAGCAGCTCTGGAGGTCCCCAATGCCACGGGAGAAGTGAAAATCAATGCTCTCACCCAGGGATTGATAGAAGGAGATTTATTCAAATCATTGGCTAAGCGTCCGCCACTGACGTTTGATGAATTGTTGGCCAGACCTGAGAAATATATCAACTTGGAAGAAATTCAGAACACTAAGAGAGGAGAAGATAAGTCCTCTAGTGTGAAGAGAGAGACCGGAGGAGAGAAGAGAAGAAGGTATGAAGAGAAGGGATTCAGATCTGAATCTAGATCCTTCAGTCATTACACTCCTCTGACCAAACCACATTCACAGCTGCTAGAAGTGGTACAGAACCAGCCCGGGTTCAAATTCCCTTACTCCGCTAAGGGAGGTCCAAAGAATCCCAAATCTAATAAATTCTGTAAGTATCATAATGATTATGGTCATGACACATATCAGTGTCGTCATCTGAGAGATGCTATTGAAAGGATGATTAGAGAGGGGCAGTTAGCTGAGTACGTGAGGGCAAAAATAGACAAACAGTATGGGAGAAGAGATGATAGAGGAAAAGGCAAGGAGCCAGCTGGTCCAGCTCCAAAAGATGTTCCTCCTCCCAAGAGAGGTAACATAACAATGATCACTGCTGGTCCGGCCAATGGAGATTCTAACAGAGCTCGAAAAGCTTTTGATAGAGAAGCAAGCACTTGGGGAGCGGAAGTGCATAAGGTGACACAAGTAAGTGGGATGCCCGAAATTCATTTCGGACCTGAAGATATGGGAAATATTATGCAGCCCCATAGTGATGCCCTTGTGATCACAGCAGAGATTAGGGGATATGATGTGGCTCGTGTTTTCATCGACACTGGTAGTTCGTGTGATATAATATTCAAAGAGTGCTTTGAAAAAATGGATATGAACGTCAAGGTGGTCCCAGTCAAGACGGCCTTGTATGGATTTGTGGGAGGAGCGATCCAGCCTCTGGGGCAAGTTACTTTGCAGTTGAGAATTGGAGAATATCCAATACAGAAAGTTAGAATGGTGGATTTTCTGATTGTAGACGTTCCCTCGTCATATAATATTATCATTGGTAGACCTGCACTCAATTCATTACAAGCGGTAGTATCTACGTATCATATGAAGATGAAATTCCCTGTAGGAGAAGATGTAGGAGAAGTTTCTGGAGATCAGACCTATTCCAGGAGGTGTTATGTAGATACTATCGTCAAAGCGGATAAGGAATTCAAAGGAGATCAAGGTCGTGGAGATGACCCCAGTGGTAAAAGGATGAAAGCTGAGGAGATGATGGAAGAGGATCCACACATGCAGATCCAGCCAGAAGAGGAGACCATAGTAGTGGAACTCCTACCGCACAATATTGGATGTTCCACAAAAATTGGAACCCAAATGAACCATGAGATATCACAGAACTTGATCCATTGTTTGAGAAACAATGCAGACATTTTCGCATTCCACTCTGCAGATCTCACGGGAATTGACACTACATTGGCTATGCACAGCCTCAACGTAAACCCATAAGAGAAGCCGATAAAGCAAAAATTGAGGAGGTTTGGAGCTGAGAAGGACAAGATCATAATGGAGGAGGTAGAGAAGTTGTTGATAGCCAAACACATTGTGGAGATCCAGTTCCCGGAGTGGCTATCTAATGCGGTTATGGTCTCTAAAGCAGCTGGAAAATGGAGAATGTGTATTGATTTTCGTGATCTCAATAAGGCTTGCCCTAAAGATCACTACCCCCTTCCCCGAATTGATCAACTAGTCGATTCCACATCTGGTTGTGAACTACTCTCCATGATGGACGCTTATCAAGGGTATCATCAGATACGCATGGATCCAAAGGATGTACTCAAAACAAGCTTTGTGGTGTGCTGTGGCACATACGGATATGTGGATATGCCTTTTGGGCTAAAGAATGCTGGAGCCACTTATCAAAGGATGGTGGATCTGGTTTTCAAAGAGCAAATTAGTAAGAGTATGGAGGTGTATGTGGAGGATATGCTGGTCAAAACTTTGAAAGAAACAGATCACATTCGAGATCTAGAGGAGATTTTCCAGGTTATACGAAAAAGTGGAATGAAGCTTAATCCAACAAAGTGTACCTTTGGGGTACAGTCGGGCAAGTTCTTGGGTTACATGGTAACTCCTCGGGGGATTGAAGTAAACAAAGAGAAGGTGAGAGCAGTTCTGGAGATGCAAGAACCTCGAAACATAAGAGAAATTCAGAGGCTAAATGGTCGTATTGCAGCACTGAGCCATTTCATCTCTTCTACGAGCATCTCTATACAATCTAAACTCTTCGGAGTATAAATAACTCTCCGGAGTATAAAAATGCAGAATCTAAACTCTTCGGAGTATAAATAACTCCCCGGAGTATAAAAATGCCGAATATAAACTCTTCAGAGTATAAATAACTCTTCGGAGTATAAAAACGCAGAACCTAAACTCTTCGGAGTATAAATAACTCTCCGGAGTATAAAAATACATAATCTAAACTCCTTGGAGTATAAATAACTCTTCGGAGTATAAATAACTCCCCGGAGTATAAAAATTCAGCACTTACAACTCTTCAGAGTATAAACAAATTCAGAACTCGAAGAAAGAAGAGCATAACCAGATAAAAGATCTAAATACGAGTTGAGAGAAGACTCTCAACTCAGATCTGAAGTTATATCTTGAAATAATTTTCCTTAGAAAATTTTTTCAAGGAGATGAATACGAGTTGAGAGAAGACTCTCAACTCATATCTGAAATTATATCTTGAAATAATTTTCCTTAGAAAAATTTTCTAAGGAAATACGAGTTGAGAGAAGACTCTCAACTCAGATCTGAAATTATATCTTGAAATAATTTTTCTTAGAAATTTTTTTCAAGGGGATGAATACGAGTTGAGAGAAGACTCTCAACTCACATCTGAAATTATATCTTGAAATAATTTTCCTTAGAATTTTTTTTCAAGAGAATGAATACGATTTGAGAGAAAACTCTCAACTCAGATCTGAAATTATATCTTGAAATAATTTTCCTTAGAAATTTTTTTTCAAGAGGATGAATACGAGTTGAGAGAAGACTCTCAACTCAAATCTGAAATTATATCTTGAAATAATTTTCCTTAGAAATTTTTTTCAAGAGGATGAATACGAGTTGAGAGAAGACTCTCAACTCAGATCTGAAATTATATCTTGAAATAATTTTCCTTAGAAAAAATTTTCAAGAGGATGAATACGAGTTGAGAGAAGACTCTCAACTCAGATCTGAAATTATATCTTGAAATAATTTTTCTTAGAATATTTTTTCAAGGGGATGAATACGAGTTGAGAGAAGACTCTCAACTCAGATCTGAAATTATATCTTGAAATAATTTTCCTTAGAAATTTTTTTCAAATCGAAAAGAGACGCCTAAATCAGATACAATATGATATCTGAAAATTATTTTCCAGACATGGAATTAGCATGTTTCCATAACTTAGAAATCTTAATAAAAATTCGAAAGAAAGTAAGGAAAACCACGAAACATCTTCATTAAGCAAAAAGTGGGAATCAACAAAAAGTTACAAAAAGTTACAAAGCAAAGTACAAGTAAATCGAAGAAGATATTCCTAAACTAGGGAGGAGTAATCTCAACATCTTCAGAGCTGGAGATAGTAGGTTTGGCCAAGTGCTCAGCCGGACCAGTGGCAGAAGAGGTAGCAACTGTTGAAGAAACGGCTAAGGAAGCAGGTGGAGCCGAGGGAACAGCATGAGAAGACAGAGCTGAAGACATTGAGGAAAACAGATTGTAGACAGGATTCTCAGCAGTAGGTAGACCCACATCAAAAGAACTGTTGAGACAGAGCTCGTGAACAGCTTTTTCCATAACTGGTAACCACCAAGCATGGTCATAACCCAATTTCTCATCTCCTTTGAAGGCAGGAGACACTTTCAAGTTCTTCTTAACCAAGGGCCTATTAAAGGGACCAATGCACCCCATCTCTTGAGCTTGGTTCACAGCAGCATTGAAACCATGGTGAAGATAATGAAGGATGTGGGGACCCATATCTCGAACAGAAGCAGGGCTAAGAAGATAAGCCTTTATCAGACCATGATGAAGATCATGAAGAAACTTCTGACCAGCAGGAGTGGTAAATAATTTCTGGCGACAAGTGTTAATGCCAGCTCTGAAACCCTTTGTTTGACTCTCTTTCACTTCTGTGGCAAGACGAGCTTCCATTTCTGTTTCTCTTTTCTTTGCCTCAGTCAAGTCATCACTCATACCTTGCATTCGTCTCTTCAGATCCTCTACTTCTGCAGTCAGAAGACTCACATTCAGAACAGACTCCTGGAGCTCTGTATCTTTCTGAACAAGATCTTCTCTCAGCTGATCCACATCAGAAAACTCTTGAAACTTCTTCACTAGAATACCATGCTTTGATATCAACTGGAATACATAAGAAGAAATGAGCTTAGATCATATTTAAACCTACAAATTCTTTTCATAAAGAGGAAGGAAGCACACGTACTTGAGTTATAGATTCAGACATATCAGTGTAAATTTGAGAAATGGAAACTTCTCGATGAAGATATATGTCATCAGTAGTAGGGACAGAAGTGACGAAAGATAAACTAGTGAATAAGTCTTTAGAAGACTTACGAACTTGAGCCCTGGGACTATCATTACCTCGAGAGGACTTACGAGACTTTAACCTCTTTGAAGGTGGGTCTGGAGAAAGGTCGATATCAACACGCTTACCCTTATCTTTGACAGATGTTACGGCATCAGAAGTGATGGGAACAGCTTCTGGGATTGGGGATCCAGAAGGAGAAGATTGGTCCTCATCAGTTGCAACAGCTATAGTCACATCCTCTCCAACCCCTTCAGGAAGAGTTACTCGATCAAGGAAATCAAAATCCATTTCTGTAAAAGAAAATAAGAGCTCCAGAATTAAAAAGAAAGGAAGAAAATTGATAAAGTAAGAAATTCATTCTTCAAAGGAAATGCGCATACCGACTCTGGGGGTTAGAACCGCTCCAGAACTGTCTAACCCAAACTCGACTAACACCCCTGGGTTCCTAAGCATTTCAACCACTTTAAAATTCTGTTTTCTAGCAGCCATTCTACTCAGATCTCTCATAAGACTTCTCCCAGACTTAGAAAGAATAGATTTATGGAGGCGAAGATAATCAGGAATTTGGCCTTTCCACCCTGTGGGAAAAGGCCAACCTCCTCTCTTAGGAGTTACCCAGAAATATTTAGGCTTCCATTTCCCATCTACAGAGTTAGGCTTTTTCAAGAATTTAGCTGGACCCCCTGGGCGAGAACTGAAATAAAAGAATTCGCCTTTCAATTTCATCTCATGACACGCTACAAACTTTTCTGCAGAAGTTTCGTGACCATAGTGTTTCATCAGAATAAAAAAAGCCAAAGCAGTTCTGATGGAGGAAGGATTAATTTGACTCGCGGAGATCTTGTAATGTTTACAGACCTGAACCAAGAAAGGATATATGGGGAAACGAATGCCTGCATCTATCTGAGCCTTAAAGAATGCTAAAGAAGGATGTTTGGCGAAGTTTGGGCGTTCGTCAGAATTAGCTAGGTCATTAAGAAGATCTGAAGGATTGTGAAGTTTTCTCTTGATAACCTTCAGTTCTGAAAATGTCAAGGTACTCTCTCGACAAACAGAATTCCATTCGGAATTGAGTAGGTCTCGGGATGTGGCTGCACGAATGGGACGAGAGAGCAGATCGGAAACAGGGGTGGAGGAAGGTCGAGAAGAAGAGGGACGTGTTAAAGACATATAACCTGAATCTAGATAAGAAGGGGAGAGTTGATGGGTTAAAGGATCTGTGAATCCAGATCTGAGAAGTTCCTCTGGTGTTTGACTTCTGTGAAGACTCGAATGATGAGTCCCAGAACTAGATGGCCTCCCAGAGCCAGAGAAAGTAGAAGAAGATGTTGGAGCTGAGTCTGACATGCCCCAGAAAAGAAATAAAAAAGAGAAGAGATGAGAATTACCTCGCTGCGAAGATATCAGATCTAAAGAAGATAAATCGGAGAGGCCCGCCGGAAATAAGATCGGAAACTTAGAGAGAGAAATATTTGCGGCGGATAAAGGAGGAGATTCTTCACTCAAAATGTTCAAAATAGTGAAAGTAAATGAATCTCTTTCGCTTTTTATACTCAGTAGAAAAAAGGACGGTTGAAATTCTCGGAGGACACGCGTCCGGTCATGATCTAGGGAAATGAAAAGGCAGAAAATAAATAAAGGGCCCAGATTAAAAGTGAAAATTCCGCAATTCGAAAAATAAGAAGAAAAGAAGCGAGAAAACACCTTACTTTAGAGTATCAGATCTGAGAAAATCTGATGACTCTAAATTAAGGGGGGAGTAGATGATAGGACATAATGATGCCATATCATCTGCAGCTAATTCATCCATAAAATGAGCTCAGGAGAGACCTCAGAAGGATTTAGATTTCAGAAGAGATAATCTTGAGATCTGACTCAGACCTAACCTGCCGTTTTGATGAACAGCTTGTTGAAATCCAGTTCTGAAATCTATCTCATATGATTACATCACATTTCTAGAAACGACTTAAGTGATGAGTTTCTTTTAAAGCTTTTCTTTATCTTTGACAGCTCACCCAAGTGGTCCCCTTGTACTAATGTACCTTCTCTGCAGAATACTCAAAATATCTCCTGAAAAATCATATTTCTTTCACTCAAAATAACAGAATGTCAGTAAAGGACGATGAGGTGGCGTGGTCCCCTCCAAACAAAACCCTAGTTTCTGCAATTACAACATTGCCCTCGAGTCTTGGAGGTATAAATAGTGTCATTTTCACATTTGTAAAGGTTAACTCACTTTTTCTTAAAAAACTCTCTCTCTCTCTCTCTTTATTATTTTTCTATACACAGTCCATTCATCAAATATTCACTAACTTGAGCGTCGGAGGGCCATCGCCGGAACCCTCTCCGGCCCGGTTTTGCTGCAGGTCTGCAATTTCTAGACCTCTATTCGATTATTCAAGCTAGGGGTGAGCATCGGTCGGTTCGGTGACCGAACCGAATAAGCCAAACCGAACTGAAACCGAATTTTAGTATTACTAACCGAAACCGAACCGAAACGAATCAAAACCGAAACGAATAATTCGGTTAGGGTTCGGTTAAAAATCGAAAAACCGATCAAAAACCGAAAAAAATAATTTGTAGAAAATTCCCAGAAAAATCGATCTTCATAAACAATCTGGAAAAAAAAAAACCAATTTACACCTCTGCGTGCTACAAAAAATTACAATTTTGAGGCTAGAACTTTTGCATAGGAACTTCTACCATCTATACTAACAAAAAAATCTTTAAAAAATCCTAAAAAAACTCAACAATTCCAATCTGCATAGGAAATTAAATAAGGATTTCAAAGAATTACAATTTCAATTCTTAAATAATTCGGCAATTTCAACCTATTTCATACCAGGCATCATGGGAAATAGGTTGTTTGTGATGCAGCGCTGTGCCGCCGGCGATGCAGACTGTGTGTGGACGATTGGGCGATGTGGGGTCGTGCCGTCGACGATGCGTACTATGCGTGGGCGATTAGGAGATGCGGGGCTGTTGGTGGACGACGCGGCGTGTGGGTAATGGGCGCCGCCGCACCGGCATGGGAAGACGACGAGTGTGCGCAGCGTGGGTGATTGAGTGGTGTCTCTGCGCAGAGTTCTGTAGAAGATAAAGAGGGGCGCGCAGATAGGATGGAAATTAGGGTAGGAAAAAAATTAAGTTTGGAAAAATAAAATAAAAAAAATATAAGTTAATTCGGTTCGGTTACGGTTAACCGAAATTCTTTTTCAACTAACCGAAACCGAACACCGAAAATTCAAAAAACGTAAACCGAAAACCGAACCGAAATTTTTGGTAACCGAACCGAACTCATATTTCGGTTCGGTTCGGATCGGTTTTCGGTTAAAAACTGAATTGTGCTCACCCCTAATTCAAGCAAGCATTCAAGGATTTCCAAAGGATCAAATTAGGTATTATCACATTCTATTCATTTTAAGAGTAGTTCATATCCAAACTCCTTTTTGTTTCATCAGATAGAAATATCGAGACCTTAAATTTTTGGAAATATCGATGAATATATCGATATTGAATAACAATAATATATATAGGTAAAATTTTAAAAATTATGAAACTTTAATAACAAACTTTTAATATATAAATTTAACAAAACAATTCGAATACATTTTACAAACATGATAAATTTATATAAAATATAATATACAATGTAATTTCATATGATATATTGATATTTTTTTTAAAAAAAATTATCGACATTATCTCGAATTTTTTCGATATTCTTTCAAAATTTTACCGATATTTTTTTTCTGTTATTGCATACCGATATTTATCGAAATTTTCATTTATTTTTTTACAAATATCGTGAAAATATTAGTTCTTCCCAATATCGATATTGGTGACCACAAAAATTGGATACATCAAAGATATATCAGAATATTTCTAGATATTTTCCTCCATGGTTGGGATGGTGTCGTTTGATTATACATTGGTTTATCGCAACGAGAGTTGGGTAAATTCATTAGAACCATATATTATTACATTGGCTACTTGAATGAAAATATTGTGTGAAATGTTGCAATATATGACTTTCACATCCGAAACAAGACTTAAAAACCTATCAAATCTAAAACCGTCTTAAGTGTGAAACACCGTCAAAAGCCTATTCATCTATCAATGATATCGTATCTATTGAACAGTTGATCTAGCTGGGATATCACCTTGACAACCTGGCGATGAAGCTAAGAAATCAACTGAGCTAGACACTGATACTGAGAAATCAGTTGGAGTCATTGCCAAAGATGGATCGTTTGATCCGATACATCAAAGATATATCGGAATATTTCTGGATATTTTCCTCCATGGTTGGGATGGTGTCGTTTGATTATACATTGGTTTATCGCAACGAGAGTTGGGTAAATTCATTAGAACCATATATTATTACATTGGCTACTTGAATGAAAATATTGTGTGAAATGTTACAATATATGACTTTCACATCTGAAACAAGACTTAATAAACCTATCAAATCTAAAACCGTCTTAAGTGTGAAACATCGTCAAAAGCCTATTCATCTATCAATGATATCGTATCTATTGAACAGTTGATCTAGCTGGGATTTCACCTTGACAACCTGGCGATGAAGCTAAGAAATCAACTGAGCTAGACATTGATACTGAGAAATCAGTTGGAGTCATTGCCAAAGATGGATCGTTTGATCTGAAGGCATCAGAACTCAATCTGCTAAGTGGTGAGGTGATGGAAACCACCACTAAAACAGACGAGGTTCTTCCAAATGTTCATTCCAGTCAACAAACAAGAAATTGTTGTAGCTGAGCCTTCACAAACCCCAATTTTAGAGGCTCAGGGACTTCAAAGTAATGAACAACCAGCTTTAGAAACTGAGGAGAAAGCATTGACTGGGTTGAAAGCCAGTGATGCAACAGTTGTCGAAGCTGAAAGTGATGGTGAAGACATCAATGCAACTGCTTATAGTCAAAGCTAGGAGTAGTTCGGTATGGTATACCGAACCATACAGATACTGTACCGAAAATTTCAGTATTGAAAAAAATCAATACTGATATCATACCAAAAATTTTTGTATACCGATTTTTCGATATACCAAAAAATTCTTATGAAAAGTTACATATCGATATCATATCGAAAATTCGGTACATACCGAAAATATCGAAATATCAATTTATACCAAAATACCAAATATTCTAGCCACAAGCATTTTAATTCGAAAATGAAATTACTAAAGTTAGAAGACATGAAAATAAGATGAGAACCCCTTTCAAAAAAAAAAGTTAGAGAAGCGGCGGACTGCTTGTTGCCTACGGGGGCAGTAAACTGCTTTCTGGAGGTGGCCCGGTGGACAGCTTGTTGGGGGCGGCGCAGCAAACAACTTTCTCGTGCGACAGCGATGTCCTGCTATGTGCATGCGGTGGTGTGTCTTAGATCCGACTAGGGGGTGTTTTTATTTAGAGGAGGAAGACAAAAGATGCCTGAGATGGTTTGTTGACTTTTCAAATCTCAATGCCTGACATGGTCACGGAAGAGAGGAGAGATAGTAATTAGGGTTTGTTTGTTGTGATTTTTTATTTGTTTTTAATTTTAAGTTATTTTATTTAAATTTAAAAATAATATAAAATTATAAATTATATATCAGTATACCTTTTCATACCGAATATGTCGAAAAATTTCGGTATACCAAAATACCGCGGTATGACCATTTTTTATATCGTTATCGTACCGAAATTTTCAGTATGTTATCATATTGTACCAAAAACTTCGGTATTTCTTCAATACGATAAGTTCTGTATACCGAAATTTCGGTATATTTTTCCATCCCTAGTCAAAGCCATATGAAATTGAACCTTCTGAAAATGTTTGAAGGTGTTCAAGAAGAGACTATAGAAGCAACTGAGAATCAAATCATCCTTCACCATACTTCTCAGCAATTAGTTGAAGACATTGTATCGATTGCCTCGATCTCAGGCCAACCTCCCAACTCGACAAGCTTCAAATCTCCATCAAGCGGGGTTTGGGAAGCTATGATAGAAGAGAATGTACATTTGTATCCTAGAATTCCTACATTCGATACCAAGTACATTAAGCCAGCACAAGAACATCGTATGTTCATGTACAAATAGGCTTACGAGAATGGCACTCATAGCTTCAGCCTAATAAACAAGTTGATGGTTGATCTATCCCACTATGTGTTTAATGATCACACCGTGCAGTTCACAAATCTCAATTATAGACTCATGAATAGAGAATGTCTCGAGCGAGAGTACATTCAAGAGCAGGTCAAGGTCTCACTTGACAAATACTTGAAAGCTGGACTTGGAGGAGAGTTTGCCAAGCAGAATGCAACTTATATCCAAGAACAGAAAACTCTTTTGCTCAAGGAGATTCA
Organism: Galeopsis tetrahit; assembly: GCA_963675135.1. Lineage (NCBI taxonomy): Eukaryota > Viridiplantae > Streptophyta > Magnoliopsida > Lamiales > Lamiaceae > Galeopsis > Galeopsis tetrahit. The sequence goes on along the minus strand of OY776130.1, from coordinate 31,700,275 downwards.
CGACATGGACAACAACTTCAAGGCTGAAATGCTCGCAAATATAGATCAGTTGAAGAAGATGGAATTGAAGAAAAGTGAAGAGAGAGAGAAAAGGTTTTCTAAAAACCTTGATGGTTGAAGTAGCCAAAGTTGATAAAGTATACAGATGACGTTTGGAGGTAGTTGTCCTTCAAAGAATGAAAGTTCCTCAATAGCTAAAAGAGCCGAATGACTTAAACCTCAAGCTAAGTGCTTCGAATCACAAGTTATATGAGAGAAACTCAAAGTTTGCTTCACTTATTTTTCAAAAGAGCAATTGAAAACCCTCATCATCCAAGGGAGAACACAAGGCTTATCCTCATCTACCCTTCACTTAACCGACTCAACCTTTGCTGAACTTGAAAATTCTATGCTTTCAAAAGCTAAGACAAAGGGTTAAATGGCCTTGAAAGATATTCCACAAGAGGAAGAGATAGAAGATCTAGACGAGAGTGCTCCAACCCAACTATCAACTTAGGAGACTTGTCTGAGAGAAAGAAAAAAAAAGGATGTTCAGAGTCTTAAAACCACTTTCACCAAGAGACGGAACAAGAAGGTAAAGTGGAAAGTTTTAAATAGCTTTAGAAGACTCCTACATTGACATCTTTGTTGATCCAGATCAGATGGAACGATTGTTCATACTCAACAAAAGATGGCAACTAGATTTTTTCATTCTGAGGAAATTTGGTATCATGATTAATAAATAATAAATGTACGAGCAATTCGAGCAATGGATGGAAGCTCATGACAAGGAACTTTGGGATCAGATACTGGAAATGGCTGCCAATAATGATTACAACATTTTGGTCCCTAAAGAATCTGTATGGGAAGTTCCATGCCTTACTTCTGGAAGATTTGATCTACGAACTGTCAAGATTATGCCTGCAAATCTTGGCCGAGAAGAGAACCTCAATAATTCAGAAGACATAAATGCTTTAAAGCTCGTCTATATAATGCTTACATACTGCCTCTCGACTTATGATGATGAATATTTGCAATCTGATAGGATTTTATACTTGCAATCTGTAATCTCTGAAAATCAATATATATACAAATATGATTTTCTCTTACCTTCGAGACAGCTTCTCATTTTCTTCATTGGAAGTATTGTGATTTACTAACTTTTTATGATTACAAATTATCTTATATGATCTTACTGTTTATGCTTATAATAGGATAGTTTTGGAATCATAAAAAAAGGAGAAATTGTTGAGATATCATCTGTTAGGATATCCACCTCCTTAGTATTGATTAGAATGTGTATTAGTTTCAATGGCCAAAACGTATGTAATCTGTTAGTATATATAATTTGTAATCGGATAGGTTTATAACTTGAAGTTGTATAGATCAACTTAGTTATAAGTCTTGGTCGTATGGGATCAGCTGAGACCATATTAGAACAACACGTGCTTGCTCAAGATTTAAAGAGTAGAAGACTGGAGACATTAAAGATGAAGAAGTTCATTAGTGAAATCAGATGACAAGGCCCTTATATGATTTAGTCGGCTAATGTTCACATCATGCAATCAGCTGAATGATATATGACAGCTAATATGGACTTGAAGTTATGCAATTCAATTGATCTAGCCTAAACTCTTAGAAGAACTATTCATCTCTATGTCAGATTATTAATATATTAACTCAAAAGGGTATAAAAGCAACCAGGAGACAAAGAGAATGTTAAGCATGTTGATTTGACAGTCTCATCTGAAGATCCGTTCAATGTCTTAACAACTCAACTGACGTGGACCAATAAAAAGATGACAACACAACTATTGAGTTGACTTGACTGTAGAAAGTCATAGTACGTACGGTGCAAGTACAAGAGCATTAAAGGCACATTTAATGCAAAGTTGGAAACAAAAACCAACACCATGGGCGATCAATCCAATGATCCATGAAGATTTGCATCCTACAAATGGAAGATTTGATGCAAAGGCTAGTTCATTACCAACAACTAGTCTTTCAAATCCATCCTATAAATACAAGACAGTCATCCTAAGTGATGATCACAGAAACTCCAAGCAAGAATTCGCTATCAGGCGTGAAAAGTTCATACAAGCATACTGAAAAACCCTAGAATTCTTTAAAGCCTGAATCGATCTTTGTATCCAATAGCTCTAAGTTTTTTATCTTAAGCCTGCATAGATTATCCATATCTTAAGTTTTGAAAGTGTTGTTCAAACTTGTTATTTGAAAACACTAGTTGGTTATTATACATCAAACCCTACCTTCTAAGTTTGTTGTCAATCAACATTGTAAATGTACTTGTTCTTACAATAACAAGTAGAGTCATATATCTTTGGAAGATATCGAGCTCAAGTCTTATTCTTGGGACTATCGATTACAAGTCATTTTGGTAAAGGAATTAACATCATAGTTGGACTGTGAAAGAGGATGTAGGACTGGAATTTGAACATCTATAAATACTTGTGTGTTGATTTACTTGCTTTCATTTTTTGCTTATTTATTTTGTCATAATCATTCTTGATAAAATCATATTTTATATAAGGAGTCAAAATTGCACAAGTCCTTTACAGATAAACTGATATCAAGTCAGTTAATAAGCATAAGTTTCCATAGCATACTTAAGAAAATATTTTCATTTAGGGCCCCACACTATTCCGCACTAATAGTTGTGTTAGATAGTTGTCCAACTGATCAGCTGATAAGCAGTTAGTAGGTTGATTATATTTCTATGTTTTTCTTACACCCGCACTCTGATCAGAGCATATTTACTTGTCAGGCGACTTGATATTCTATTAAGTTTGTCATCTCATCTTATCTCACGAAAAGAAAGTTTTAAAATTAAAGGAAAGTTTGTTCACCCCTCCCCTCTACACTTTCCACGTCATTACTCGTTTAAGGGACCTACAAGATATGACTACTAATAAAGAATAATTGATCACAAGCAAGTTTGAAATCGCTGCAATAATAAGCTACAAAGTTGTCACCTCTTCGTATGGATTGAAGCTTGCCCTCAGAGGCGAAACTCGCACGCCTTCGATTGATGGCTAAAAGATTTTTCGAGAGCAAGCCAAACCTCTTGAGCGATACAGAAAATAACAACGGGCATGGATTCCTCTATTAATGATGAAAAAAGGAGGCTGACGAGCCTTATATCTGCGACGCGCCAGGCCGTATAGGTCGGATTTGATGTCTATTTTTCGACAAAATTCATATCAATCGGTGGAGCAGGTCTAGAACCATCGAACAGACCAATAAGATCCTGGCCTATGAGCATCGGGCTAGTAAACATTGTTGGAAAATGTTGGTTTTGACCACATTTTATAAAATATTAAGTGACAATTTTATAATCCGTTTTGCAGAAATGGATTTAGTTGATTTGATTTCTCAAAATCAAATTTTGGGTGAATGAGAAATTAATATTAAAGTTGGTCATTTAATAGGTGAATAAATATATTGTTGAATGAATTTATTATTATATGATAATAGTAATAGATTGTGACCTATATATATAGATATGAAATGTCATGTCTCTTGGTGAAATGATTATATTCTAAAGGTTGTGTCCTTCAGAATTATTTCATTAATTTAAAGGTGGTGTCTTTTAGAATTATTGCATTAATTTAAAAGACATACCTTTTGGTGAATAATTGTTTATTTCCAAAGGTTGCAACTCTTGGAAAGAAGAGATTATTATGAAGAGTCACAACTATTATCATAAAGACTCTTGGAAGTCTATAAATATATCCCCACATTTTGCATTTCAAGATCACTCAAGACAAAAGCTTTCTTGCATTCTTATCCTCCAAAGCATTCTAGCATTCTAAGTCCTTGCATTAGAGTTTTATCGGAAGTTCCGGATATCCATTTTGCGATTCGTCGATAGCTACCGATTTGTAGTGCAACAGTCGTGAAGTTTGAAGTCGTTGTATCTTGGGGGCGGTTACCAGTAATCCGTATTGCACATGTGTACGGGGAAATAATGTCTTACGGAGATAGAGTCAAACTCTAGCCTCGACTTTCGTGTTTAAGTTTGTGTCAGCATTTAATCTTCGTCTACACATACACCTCATTTCTAACAATCGTAAGACGTTATTTTTTGTGTATTTGAAGATGTCTAGTTCTACTATTTTTGTTGCTCCTACTTCTCATGTTCACTCTGAAAAACCACCGAAATTTGTCGCTAATGATTTCAAAAGATGGCAACAGAATGTTGTTCTATCTGACTACCCTGAACCTTGCACGGTTGTTGAGGGAAGATTCTCCTACTGTAGAGGAGGATGACAGCTACCAACAGAGGTTGACTACTCTTAACGCATGGAATAACAGTGACTTCATGTGTCGTAATTACATTCTGAATGGGCTAGACGACTCATTGTACAGTGTCTACGCCACCTTCAGGACAACCAAGGAATTGTGGTAGACTTTGAAAAAGAAGTACAAAACGGAGGATACCGGATTGAAGAAATTCATTGTCGGACGGTTCCTCGACTTCAAAATGGTTGACTCGAAAACTGTTTTAGAACAGGTTCGAGAGTTGCAATTTATCCTGCATGAGATTCATGTCGAGGATATGCAACTGTCTGAATCCTTTCAAGTAGGTGCTCTAATAGAGAAGTTACCGCCGTTGTGGAAGGACTTAAAAAACTACCTCAAGTACAAGCGCAAGGAAATGGGCCTTGAGGACTTGATCGTGAGACTAAAGATTGAGGAAGATAACTGAAAATCTGAGGGTAAAAGCGATAAGAGTAGTGAAGAGGCAAAAGTGAACATGGCTGAGTCCGGAAGAGGCAAAAAGCACATACGCGTTGACAAACAACAGAAACCTTAGAACACTAAAAAGTTCAAAGGTAACTGTTATAATTTTGATAAGCCCGGACAAAAGGCAAGTGAATGCCGCCAGTCGAATAAGGCCAACGCGAATGCCAACCAGAATCAGGCTAATATTGTGGAACACAAATCCCTGCCTGAAGAAATGTCTGAACTAGATCTATCCGCTGTCGTGTTCGAAGCGAACATAGGTGGATAACCTGAGGGAATGGTCGGTAGACACTGGTACTACCCGTCATATCTGTTCAGACAAAGAAATGTTCTCATCCTACCAAGCGATCAATGGCAGAAAACTCTTCATGGGAAACTCTGCTACATCGAACGTGGTCGGATTGGGGAGAGTGGTACTGAAAATGACCTCAGGAAAAGAACTAACTCTTGTCGATGTGATGTATGTCCCAGACATTCGAAAGAACTTAGTCTCCGGCTCATTATTGAACAAAGCCGGATTTAAATTAGTTTTTTAAGCTGATAAATTTGTATTGGCCAAATGTGGTCAATTTATTGGGAAAGGGTACCTTGAGAAGGGCCTTTTCAAAATGAATGTACTAACTGTCAAGCGTGACATTAAACGCAGTATTAATAATAGTGATAATAATTACTTGCTTGAGTGTTCTAATTTATACCATGGTAGATTAGGACATGTAAATCAAAATGCCCTAAAACGTTTAGTGGATTTAGATTTACTCCCCAAAATGGAATTTGATTCACAAAAGTGTGAGATCTGTATTGAGGCAAAAATGCCCAAATCAGCATTTCATTCGGTGGAAAGAAGTACTACACCTTTAGAACTTATCCATACAGATATATGTGATTTAAAGTTTGTGCAAACTAGAGGTGGTAAAAATTACTTCATAACGTTTATTGATGATTGCACAAGACACTGTTACGTATACCTCTTGAAGAGAAAAGATGAAGCAATTGAAGCTTTTAAAGCTTATAAGAATGAGGCTGAAAATCAACTTAGTAAGCCAATCAAAATGATTCGAAGTGATAGATGTGGAGAATATGTAGCACCGTTTGAAGAATTTTGCTCCCAAAATGGCATCATTCATCAAACAACGGATCCATACTCACCTCAATCAAATGGCATTGCAGAACGCAAGAATAGAACTCTGAAAGAGATGATGAATGCTATGTTGATTAGTTCGGGCTTACCCCAGAACATGTGGGGGGAAGCCATACTTTCAGCCAACTATATTCTTAATAAATTACCACACAAGAAATTGGATAAAACTCCATATGAATTATGGAAGGGTAGAATCCCATCCTACAATTACCTTAAAGTGTGGGGGTGTTTGGCTAAGGTTGAAGTACCTAAGCCAAAACAAGTAAAAATAGGACCAAAAACAGTCGATTGCATCTTCATTGGGTATGCACATAATAGTAGTGCATATCGATTCTTGGTGCACAAATAAAACGTTTCAGAGATGAACGTAGGAATGACTATCGAGTCAAGAAATATTGTGTTCTTCGAGAACATATTCCCTAAGAATCAAAGGGAAGAAGTAAATTCACATAAGAGAACTTATGAAAATGCAATTGGTTCACCAGAGGTTAATGTGGAACCTAAGGTTGATGAAGAACCAAGACGCAGTAAAAGGGCCAGAAAGGGAAAGTCCTTTGGGCCAGATTTTCTATCATATGTGATGGAAAATGAACCTCGGACAGTTTAAGAGGCACTGTCTAGTCCAGATGCTCCTCTCTAGAAAGAGGCTATAAACAACGAAATTGAGTCTATCATGCACAATCATACTTGGGAGTAGTGTTGTTATTCGAACCGAGCTTTAACGAGACTCGGCTCGACTCGATAAGGCTCGACTCGTTTAGCTCGTTAGATACTCGAATTACTAACGAGTCGGCTCGAGCTCGACTTGTTAGGCTCGATAACTAATATTTTGTAAAAAATTTCATTAGGCTCGGCTCGACTCGATAGGCTCGTTAATCTCGTTAATCTCGTTAGACTCGTTCACGAGTCGAGCCGAGCTCAATTTTGAACTCGATAATGTTATCGATCCGAGCTCGAACCTCAAATACTCGGCTCGAATAACAGCTCTACTTGGGAGATAGTTGATCTTCCACCAGGTTGTAAAACTTTAGGATGCAAATGGATCCTAAAGAGAAAGTATAAGGCTGATGGATCAATTGATAAGTATAAAGCTCATTTAGTAGCAAAAGGGTTCAAACAAAAGGAGGGATACGACTTCTTCGACACGTATTCTCTTGTAGCAAGAATTACATCCATTAGAGTGCTCATTGCTATTGCAGCATTGCACAACCTTGAGATACACCAAATGGATGTAAAAACGACATTCCTAAATGGGGAATTAGATGAGGAAATATACATGGAACAACCTGAAGGGTTTTTATACCTGGCCAGGAGAACAAGGTGTGCAAACTTGTTAAGTCCTTGTACGGACTAAAACAATCACCTCTCCAATGGCATGCGAAATTTGATACAGTGATGTTATCAAATGGCTTCAAAACGAATGAGTGTGACAAATGTGTTTACATTAAGGGCACACACGAAGAATATGTGATAGTATGTCTGTACGTAGATGACATGCTAATAACGGGAAGTAATCATGATATAATCATGAAACCTAAGAACATGTTGAAAAGAAATTTTGACATGAAAGATATGGGTCTAGCAGACATCATACTAGGGATAAAGATCTCTAGAACTCTTGACGGAATTGTCCTAACACAAGCTCATTATGTTGAGAATGTGCTTAGAAAATTTGATGTCTTTGACGTTCTCCCGGCTAACACTCTCGTGGATCCAAATGTGCACTTAGCCAAAAATAAGGGATACCCAGTGGATCAATATAAGTATGCTAGAATTATCTGAAGTCTGATGTACTTAACGAATTGTACACGACCTGATATAGCATACTCAGTCAGTAAGCTCAGTAGATCCATGAGCAACCCCAACAAGATTCATTGGAAGGCTCTGATGAGAGTCCTTAGGTATTTGAAACATACGCTAAGTTTTGGAATCTTGTATACAAATATCCAGCAGTGTTGGAAGGATACACTGATGCCAATTGGATATCTGACTCAAAAGACTCCAAGTCCACTAGTGAATATGTATTCACTATATGTGGAGGAGCAGTGTCATGGAAATCCTCTAAGCAAACTTGCATAGCTCGTTCCACAATGGAATCGAAGTTCATTGTATTGGACAAGGCCAGTGAAGAATCAGAATGGCTTCGAAACTTCTTAGAGGATATTCCCGGTTGGAACAAACTAGTGCCTCCAGTGATGATTCACTATGATAGCATGTCGGCTATTGGAAGGGCACAAAGTAATATGTATAACGGTAAATCTCGACACATTCGTCGGAGACACAACACTGTTAGACATTTTATCTCAAGTGGAGTAATATCATTGACTATGTGAAGTCAAACGAAAATATTGCGGATCCGCTTACAAAAGACATTAATCAAGATCAAATGTATAGTGCAGTAAGGGGAATGGGGTTAAAACCCACACATTAAAGGGTGTTCGTAGCGGTAACTCGTCCATGCTGACTGGAGGATCCCAAGAACTTGGTTCAACGAGACAACTAATTTATGAAGCAATCAGATGTGCACTTGAGAAAACTAAAGAAACTCATTCTCGATTCCCTTTAAGTGCAACCCTACACCTTCTGGTGCAGAAAAATATGCTGACGTGTGGTGAGGTTAAGCTTAACAGCTTTTAATGATTCCTATATCCCAAGGGTGGAGTATTGCGGGGTACTCTTGATAGGAGATCACCTATATAAGTGTGAAGTGGGGCCGCTTCAAATGAAAACACACTTATGAATCCAAGATATGGTCCAGGGCCGAAACGGACACAACGTGAGAACCAAAGGGTATCAGAGTCGTTGATGTGTATATGTCATTGTCTTGGTTTACACAAAACGCCAACCAGTTCAAGACATCGTGTTCACTAAGTGGCAAGTAAATCCGATGGCATTTTACTAGGGAAGGTTCAAAGTCTAAAGCTACCTATCCCGATGCAGTAACGGTTCGTCGGAACTTTCATAGGGAGTCACATGCATTAATTTCATTCATGTGGTTGGAAAATGTTGGTTTTGACCACATTTTATAAAATATTAAGTGACAATTTTATAATCTGTTTTGCGTAAATGGATTTAGTTGATTTGATTTCTCAAAACCAAATTTTGGGTGAATGAGAAATTAATATTAAAGTTGGTCATTTAATAGGTGAATAAATATATTGTTGAATGTATTTATTATTATATGATAATAGTAATAGATTGTGACCTATATATATAGATATGAAATGTCATGTCTTTTGGTGAAATAATTATATTACAAAGGTTGTATCCTTTAGAATTATTTCATTAATTTAAAGGTGGTGTCTTTTAGAATTATTGCATTAATTTAAAAGACATACCTTTTGGTGAATAATTGTTTATTTCCAAAGGTTGTAACTCTTGGAAAGAAGAGATTATTATAAAGAGTCACAACTATTATCTTAAAAACTCTTGGAAGTCTATAAATAGATCCCCACATTTGCATTTTAAGATCTCTAAAGCCAAAAGCTTTCTTGCATTCTTATCCTCCAAAGCATTCTAGCATTCTTAGTCCTTGCATTAGAGTTTTATCGGTATTAGTCATAAATTGTAATTAAGTGTAATCCCTATAATTTGGCACTCTCATACATCATGCCACACCTCTTGTACTTTCCTTATTCCATGTACAAATCCTATGTATATATTACACTTGTAAATCCCATTCATGAAAATCAATCAAATACATTTTCTATAACTTCTATATGGTATCAGTAGGGAAACGATCATAAACCCTAGTTTCTTCTTCACTACTACTCGTCCCTCATGGCACCCAACAACACCACCACCACCACCACCGCCGCCGCAACCACCCAGTTGCCGGCAACCGCTCCCACTCTTGTCCCAATCTCCACCCGACATGATCTCCCCATCAAACTCACCCACAAAAACTACCCTTCATGGTGTGCCCACCTCATGGCCCTCCTTCGTGACCACAAAATTTTAGGGTTCATTGATGGTTCCAAACCATGCCCCGCTCGCCGTAACGACGGATCGAACTCCTCTGAGGTCCTAACATGGGTGCAGCAAGACCAACTTCTCCTGGCCGCCATATTCGGCTCCCTCACCCCTGAAATACTACATGTTGTCTCATCATCCACCACATCGGAGAAGGCTTGGGCGATCTTGTCCAGAATGTTCGCTGGCAAGTCAAGATCTCGTGTCAACCAGATCAAAAGTGAAATCCATCGGATCACCATTGATGACCGATCAATTACGGAGTATCTCCACTATATAAAGTCAAAGGCTGACGAATTAGCTTTGATTGATGAACCGGTAAGTTCTGATGATCTTACCCTGTTTGTGATTAATGGTCTAGGACCTGAATATGCAACCATCGTTGGCCCAATTCGCACACACGAAACCTCCCTTCAATTTGAAGAACTTCATGATCTTCTCTATGAACATGAACTCTCTCTAAAAGCCCAAGACCGAGCTGCTCGTACTCTGGTTGCCACTGCAAATGCCACTGTTCGCCATGGTCAGAAAAATTTCAGATCTCGCTCCTCGCCCACTCATGGTCGCGGACACCGGTACTCGTCCTCGCCCCGTTTCAGCACCCCCCCTACTTTCTCCTCGCGGCCGCCTTCCTCTGCTCGCCCGCAACCTCGCTCAGGCCCCTCGTCCTACAACGACCACACTCCTATAATATGACAACTGTGTGGTTTCAAAGGACACTCTGCCCTCACTTGCCGCCGACCTCCTCCGGCTCAAGCGAACTTTGTTCGCTCACGTTTAGGATCAAATCCTCCGTGGATGGTTGACTCGCGTGTCTCTCACAACTTAACTGTTGACCTCAACAATCTCTCCATTCACTCAGAATATGATAGCACGGATGAAGTTCAAATTGTAGATGGATCTGGCCTTCCTATTACACACACTGGTACATCTCATTTAAATTTTTCGTCGGCATCATTTGTTTTATCTGATGTTTTATGTGTTCCTCGCACTATGCGGAACCTATTGTTTGTCACAAAGTTCACACATGATAATAATGTCACCATGGAATTCTTTCCTACTCAATTTCTTATCAAGGATCGGATCACGGGGGCGGTTCTTCTTAAAGGATCCTGCTACAATGGGGTCTACCATCTACCAGCCAGTACTACCCCATCTCCTGTGCTCGCCTCGACTGGCATCAAAACTTCCTCTGCTCACTGGCATGCTCGACTCGGTCATTCGTCTGTGGATACCAGTCACTTAATTATCAGTCAATTTAAATTACATGTGTTGAATAAGTCCCATGTTTTGGACAATAACTGTGTTCCCTGCCACTTGAGCAAATATACTAAACTATCCTTCAATAATACTTATTTTGTTGCTCTACATCCACTACACTATATCTATGCGGATGTTTGGGGGCCAGTCTCAACACCATCTCTAGACGGGTCAAAGTATTTCTTATTATTTGTTGATCTTTACTCCCGTTACTGTTTGTTATTTCCCTTGGCTGCAAAATCACAGGTGGCATCTGTCTTCACCAACTTCAAACCTCTTATCGAGAAACAATTTGGACACTCCATTACCAACTTCAATACTGATAATGGAGGCCAGTTTCAAGCTCTTCGTCCAACACTCAACAAATCAGGCATCAACTGGCTCAACACTGCGCCACACACTCCACAACAGAATGGTCTTGTTGAAAGACACAATCGCCACATCCTTGAAATTGGTCGAGCACTTCTCCTTCATGCTTGCCTACCACATCGATTCTGGTCGTTGGCCTTACAGACAGTTGTCTACTTAATCAATCGAATGCCTACCAGAGTTCTGAATCAGCGCAGCGCATTCTCGGTCTTATTCAAGAAGACCAAACTATGAAAAACTCTGTGTGTTTGGCTGCCTCTGCTTCCCATGGATTCGCCCCTATGCTCCTGAAAAACTAAATCCACCACATCCCAAAGTGCCTACCGCTGCAATGAAATCTCCAGTGGCCGCATGTTTGTATCTCGACATGTTCGCTTCATTGAGGATAACTTCCCTACTCTCAATGATCCTATGCTGCGAGCAACAACAGCCGACAACCATTACTCTATCGCTTCTTTCCTCGCCTTCTGCCTCTGCTACCAATCAGTCCATCCCAGCCACTGACGAGCAGCCTATTCCACCCATTACCGAGCCTACTATATCTGTCGAGGTCACTCATGCTCGCATAAACTCACCAGCCGATGTTGTTCACCCTCCTGACATTACTCCACAGCGAACACACACAATGAGAACTTGTGCTCTAAACAACATACACCGTCCCAAAAAGTTTTTCGCTGCGACAAAACATCCACTGCCCGATGATGCAGAGCCAGCCAAAGTTCAACAGGCCCTCACCATACCTCACTGGCGATCAGCTATGGCCGAGGAGTTTACAGCACTGCAAAAACATGGGATATGGGACTTAGTTTGACCACCACCAAATGCAAACATCATGACAAAGTGTGATTGCTCAAGTGGTTAGAGCACCACTACCTAGGCATTAAATCTTGAGTTCGAGTCATTGGGAGGGGAAAAAGGGAGGGTATTTAATGTAATTCAAAAAAAAAAAAAAAAACCAAATGCAAACATCATAGGCTGTAAATGGGTCTTCCGAACAAAACGCAAACCTGATGGCTCAGTGGACAAATACAAGGCTCGCCTGGTAGCAAAGGGATTTCATCAACGCCCTGGAGTGGACTTCACCGAAACATTCAGCCCGGTGATTAAACCAGCGACAATCCGAACAATTATCACCCTTGCTACCACTAATAATTGGGCTTTACGCCAACTGGATATCAGCAATGCCTTCCTACTTGGTAATCTCTTTATACCTGTGTACATGCAGCAACCTCTAGGGTTCAAGGACTCATCAACACCATCTCATGTGTGCTTACTCCGTCACTCTCTTTATGGCCTTCGCCAAGCCCCTCGTGCTTGGTATGATTCCCTGTGTTCGACACTTCAACGCTTCGGTCTATGCCGGTTAAAAGTTGACTCCTCTCTATTTACCCTCCACACCAGTATCGACACACTTCTTGTACTGGCCTATGTGGATGATCTGGTCATCACAGGTACCTCGACAGCTCTTATTTCCTCGCTCACTAAACATCTTCAGTCCATTTTTGCAGTAAAAGATCTTGGCTGTTTATCATATTTCTTGGGCATAGAGGTCGCACACTGCAAGGAGGGCCTATTTTTGTCTCAACACAAATATTTGGTCGACATACTTCGTCGCCATAAAATGGAGGGTGTCAAACCTGTCTCTACACCATGCTCGCCCAAACCTATCGCCGACACCTCTTCTGCAGATCCAAGTGAATATCGCAATGCAATCGGTGGTCTCCAATACTTAACAATGACGAGACCAGATATAGCATTCATAGTGAATCGACTTGCACAACACATGTCTGCCCCTACTCCCACTGCTTGGGCTGCTGTCAAACGACTATTCTGATATCTCAAACATACACTCCACCATGGGATACTCCTACGGCGCTCCCCAACCCTTGAACTCACAGCTTACTCGGACTCCAACTTTGGAGGAGACCTACCTGACTGCAAGTCCACCACTGCCTATGTTGTGTTCCTCGGCTCCACACCTATCTTTTGGAGATCACGAAAACAACGAGGCGTTGCTCGCTCCTCGACGGAGGCTGAATACCGAGCACTAGCGACAGCTGCCTCGGAGGTTTGCTGGCTACAGCATTTGTTCGCCGACTTGCAACTTCGTCTCCCCAAACTTCCTCGTCTTCTCTGCGACAACACGGGGGCCACTCGACTAGGTCTCAATCCAGTTCAACATTCCCGGATGAAACACATTGCAATAGCACTTTGTCCGTGACCTTACCTCAAAGGGAATTCTATCGGTGGCCTACGTCAACACTCAAGATCAGCTTGCAGACGTCCTCACTAAGCCACTTCAAAAATCAAGATTTCAAGATCTACGCTCCAAGATTTATGTAGCAGATGGAACGTCGATCTTGCGAGGGCGTATTAGTCATAAATTGTAATTAAGTGTAATCCCTATAATTTGGCACTCTCATACATCATGCCACACCTCTTGTACTTTCCTTATTCCATGTACAAATCCTATGTTTATATTACACTTGTAAATCCCATTGAAAATCAATCAAATACATTTTCTATAACTTCTATAATCGGAAGTTCCAGATATCCATTTTGTGATTCGCCGATAGCTTCCGATTTGTAGTGCAACAGTCGTGAAGTTTGAAGTCGTTGTATCTTGGGGACGGTTGCCAGTGATCCGTATTGCACCTGTGTACGGGGCAATAACGTCTTACGGAGATAGAGTCAAACTCTAGCCTCGACTTTCGTGTTTAAGTCTGTGTCAGCATTTAATCTTCGTCTACACATACACCTCATTTCTAACAAACATGAGAACGCCACGATAGGTAGCTGGTCGAAGAGAGCTGAATTGTTAGCTCATGAATTAACGCATTGCAACGGAGAGTGGTCGAAGAATGCGACGAGCCAACCATGGCGACTTCCAGAGCACTAAAGAATGGGAGAGAAGAAAGCGACATCAGGAATTTATACACGAGAATTTAAACTTTATAAGGAAATTCAATGGAGATACCTACAATCCCAAAAATATTGGAACAAATAAAGGATATCAAATCTTCGTAATTTATTTTATACTATTGGTGGTCCAACATTTTCATATTACATCAACTTTTTTCTCTCGATCCAATTACATCAACTTTTATTAAATTTATCATGCTATTATATTCCTTAATTAAGGACGGTCCTGAGGGTGTGCAGATTGTGCCGTCACACATGATCCTACCTTGACGAGAGCCCCCGATTTTTATCTTATTTATTAATTAAATTTATATATTTTACAAGGTGTGTAGATATATTTTTAGATAAAATAATATAGAGTGAACTTAGTGAAAATAACATGTTAATTGATTTTAATTTGAATTTAGGTAAGATTTTTTATTTTAATATCAATGACAAATATATACTCCCTCCATCTTTTAATAAGTGTCACTTTGACATTTTTCAACAAATTAAGATTATAAAGTGTGGTCCATATTACCCTTAATTAATTATAGCTAATTTTGATATAGAAGTTTTGTTTGATAAAGAATGTGGTCAAGAATGTAGCTATTATTCATAAACCAAATTAATTTTGGTATAAACAATGTTTATGGAATTTATTTATGAACCATATATATGGTAAATGAATAAGGGCAAAATAGTTAAAATTAAAGAAAAAAACTCAGAATGACACTTATTTTAAATTAGTTAAAAAGTCAAAGTGACACTTATTAAAAAACGGAGGGAGTATATATTAATAAATATAGTTTAATTACACAGTTAAATTTTAAAAAATTAATTTAATCTTTATATATATATATCATCACATTTAAGGTCATGTTTAATAGTTAAAATTAAGGGTAGATTAATTTCATCTCAACCCCTATAAAATATTTGATAATTAAGATTAAATGTAGATTATGTTTTAAAATATGTAAAATTTAAATATCATTCTAATCTTCGCTTAATCGGACTTAGCTATCACCTTAGCATATAGGGGTGATTGTACAAAATATGGATCGAGGGCCTAATTTATTTTCTAAGCCCGAGTCTCTAATCTCTCCGACTCTGACTCTATGTGAAAGTCATGGAAAGCTTTACCCAAAATTGAAGGAGTATAATTTTTTTTTAATCCGAATAATTCGCAAACCACGTTATTCACACCCTTGTGAATTTTATCAAAAAGTCAAAATAAATCAATATTATAAATGAAATTAAGATAAATTAACATGTAAAATAGTGAATTTTTAAAAAGGTAAAAGTCTAGTATGCACTCGAGTGCATGTTATGCACCCTATTGACTTACACTTTTTGGTAAATGGTGTTACACTTTTTAATTATTAAATTGTATAATAATATTTTTAGTAATAATTGAAAAGTGCAATACCATTTACCAAAAAGTGTAAGTCAGTAAAACTGAAAAGTGCAACATGGACTAGGGTGCATAGCAGACCAACCCTTTTAAAAATTATCTCAATTACGATATGTTGTACGTGTGAGATATTTCACACAAGTTCCACTCATTATAGACATACCCAAGTTCTTTTTTTAGATTCTCCTACCCTATCTCATAATTTTAGAATATTTTATCTTTTTCTCCTATCTTCAAAAAAAGTATAATATTTTCATATATTAACAAATTTGTATGAAGAAAAGACTAGTCATGTGAGAAAAAGTAAGAACGAAAGAGGTCTCATAATTAATTGAAAGTGTGCGTGCGTGCGAAATCAGAGGTGTTGTCTATAGTGTTGGCACAGTCCAGACAACAATTGAGCAGCGGAAATTAAATTGCACGTAGTGAAAATGGAAGTATTCAAAATTTGTGTAGATTAAAAATAATCTACACGAATCACTTATATTTATAATATCAGTGAAACAAATCAACAACCTCGTAAGGTTTTGAACAACTACAACTCGAATGAGTTTGAAAAGATTACTAGAAAGTATGAAACTATCTCCCTTATAGATCTAACATAAAATCCTAGTAAAAAGACAATGATTAAACACACAAATATTCGGGTTTATAAGTGTGTGCAAATCTACAAGAAAGAACAAAGTATATTCCTAACTAGAAGCGTTGCGCATTCAATAGACTAGTAATCTTGTTTAGCTTTCTCTCTTGTGTATCTTGTATTGAAGGCAGTGGTCTCTATTTATAGACTTTAACACGAACTGCCTTTCAACTCCTTAATCATCTCAGCCATGGGATCAAGGTAGTTTTGGTAACCTCCCTTCACAACTCCATAATTTTAGGAACTTGTATAATAGTGCTTAGAAACTACTCACTCCCGTGCAACTGCATGACCTGGGTGTTGCCCACGTCTTCTACCTACATTAGGGACATCACTAAGCAACAAGTGTTAGGTTAGAGTTAGTAAAAGGAGAAATGGCAAATTCTGATGTTGTCTTAGGTGTTGGATCATTTAGCACAACACTTGACTGAAGTGTTGGATCATTAAACAAAACACCAATTCCAACATCAACATGAATATTTTTTAAAGTTAAAAGAAGATAAAATAGTGCAAAAAAAAGCTGAAAAATCATTTAATTGTGTGCAATTATAAAATGTAAAAACCTTACTTAAAAGAATATTATATATATATATATAAAAAAAAGGGTGAATGTCTCATTTGGTCTCTCTAATAAGAAAATTATTTTTTAGTGACAAAAATCATGTCATTGTAGTTTTTTTAGCTAGACGTTTTTAATGATGAAAATTGATTTTTAGTGACAATTTCTTCATTGATTAATTCTCAATTTTCTATGACTAAAGAATTTTAGCTAAATCAGAGAAGTAATAATGAAATAATTATGTAACTAAAAATCAATTTTATTGTATTATCTAGTTTACCTTTACCTTCCTAGTTGTAAGAATGAATATGAATATGAATATACATTATTCCATCCATCCAATTGAAAATTCTAATCATTGCCGATTGGCTATCTAAAAAGAAAAATATATATTCCATTCATCCAATTGGCGAATAGAATTCTAACCATTGACAAAAAGAAGAATATATATTATATATACATACATAAAATCAAGATTCTAAAACGACTAGAACGATCCAATTGTGGTAAAATATATTCCTGGTTGCTAATGTAGTAAACTTTCCTCGAAAGCTTAAATGGAATGATATCAATACCGTGAGAAATATATGGTTATAACTTTAAAAAAAATGGTCAAATTTATAAACCAATATGGGCTCACAGTATATTTGAAAAGAATAACATATTTTTATTGGAATTTGAGATAAATACGGTTTGATTCCTATGTTTAATTTTTATATTTAACTAGTGTTTTATTCTATTGGATCTTTATCATGCACTATCAAAAAAAGTCTGATTTTGATATCAAAATTTAGAGACGGATATTCAATTTGTCTCTAATAGGTACGTATTAGATACGAATTTATTAAAAAATCAAGATTTGAAATCGAAAATAAAACTGTCTCTCATTATAAACTGATTAGATACTCCTACTATTTTTGTTTTCGAGAGTTTTAGATACGGATATCACCGTCTCTAATCAGTCAAAATTTTATTCCCACCATAAAACAAGTCAATGTGGTGCACGAAATTTGAATTTTTTATTTGATACGGAATTTGGTCGTCTCTAATTGGCATCTAATTAGTCAAATGGTAAAATTAAATAAAATATAAAATTCAAACATTTTTAATTGTTTTTTTTATTTTAATTTAATTATTATTTACTATTTAATAATATACTCCATTTGTCCACCAAAACTATGCTCACTTTAATTTCATTATTTGTTTATCCAACAAAAGTATGTTCATTTCTTTTTAGGGAAACAATTGTTTTATTTTTATCTTACAACAATCCAACAACACCCTTACTTTATCTATTTTTTTCTTAAAACTTGTGTCTAGCCAAAGAGGCATAGTTTTCATGGACGAAGGGAGTAATATATATCCTTTTAATTTAAAATATTTAATTATAAATTAAAATGACATATATATCTAGAATTGTTAAAGGGGTGTTTGCAAACTCTATAAACAGCTTAAAAGCACTTCTCAAAAGTAAAAGCTGTGAGAGGACAGCTTTAAAAAAAGTGATTGTGGAAGCAATTTGTAGAGTTTGCAACCACCCCCTAAATAGGTTGGACCGGGCTAGGTTGGGTTCGCTGGCCCGGTCCATGACCATTGGGGATGTATGTTTTCTTCGAATTGGGTCGGGCCCAAACTGTGTCAAGTCGGGCCGGTCCCAAAATGGGCTATATCGGGATGAGTTGGACCGGACACAAATTGGGTCGGGGCAGGCCGAGGTGGTTTGGGCCCGAATTGGGCCAGGTCAGGCCGGTGTTCATGTTGGGCGGGTCAAGTTGGGTCCGGGCTAGGCTCGAATTGGCCCGGGCTTTCTCTTGGGCCTCGAGATTTACGGCCCAACTAACTCGGGAAAAAATTCTTAAGATATTTTTTAAAAAAATAACATAAGGATATTTCAGTGTGATCGCACATAACAAAGTGAAATGATGTGTCAACGTTTAATTGGATGTCTATTATAAGACAGGGCGAACCACCTGTCTCACAGTAGAAACCCCTTAAAAGTTGTACAACTTTAATATATATGAAATAAATAAATTAAATGAATTTAGAAAAATGGTAAAAAGAATATATATATATATATACAATTAATATTAAAAGAAAAAAAAGTTATATGTCAAGGTGGCGGGTGTCAGGCAATGGTGCCCGATCACCTGGGTTCAATTCCCACATAGACCAAATAAATGGTCATTTAAATAGTTGGGGAGAGTGTGTTTGTGAGGTGGGGTATGTGGGAGGGTTGGGTCACTGGGTTCGGGTTGGGTTGATGGGTTTGGGTTCGGGTTGGGTTGATGGGTTTGGGTCGGTGGGTGTAAGCTACGGATTTAGAGTCCGACAAAACGTCGTTTCAATTAGAAACGGAATCTTGACTCGGATATAAAACGGGTCGTTTATCGTTTAGATACGAAAAAATTAAACTTTTGACCCGGATGTAAAACGGGTCGTTCATCGTTTAGATACGAACAAATCAATCTTTATTAGAAACGAAATTTACAAAACTGTTCCTCACATTAAATACTATGTGATTAGAAAAGGATATAAAATAGTTTCAAAATCCGTTTCTAACGGAGACCGTTTATGTGGTAATTTTATTCGTCACGTGATCAATAACTTGGTTGTGAATTCTTGAGTCCCCACAAAGAAAAAGTAAGTATATATAACAAAAATATAAAGCTAGAATCTTCTTTAGCTTTTGAGTTCTTTACATACGTTGCATACACTTGGCCTATATATATATATATATTTCTTTTTCTTTTTTTTTTTAGGATGCCTATATATATATTTCTATATATATATATAGCATATTCATAACTGTGATTTAATGTAAGATAGATATTTATTTATATAATATCAATATATCATGGCAGGTCATAGAGACTCTTTGGTTATAGGGGGAGTAATAGGAGATGTAATAAATCCATTTACAAGATCAATAAATCTTAGAATTATTAACAATAATAGGCAAGTGCACAATGGGTGTGTCCTCAGGCCATCCCATGTTATCAACCCTCCTAGGGTTGAGATTGGAGGTGACGATAATACTACTTTCTACACTTTGGTAATTATTCTTTAAATTGATTTAATTTTCTTTACATATATGTATGTATTAAGTTATTTATATTCATATCAACTCAAGATTAATTAACTATCATTCTCTTAATTATGTAGCATCTCTATGTAACGTTTCAGGTTTAACTAAATCTAGTGTCGCATTTTATTTACTTGTGATGGTTTATATAAATTAATATTGTCCGGTTATATTCACTACAAGAAAATTGTTTTTTAGTAACAAAATTCCCTTATTATTGTTTCTCTAGCTAAAAGGAAATTGAGAATTAATGACAGGACTGTCACTAAAAGTCATATTCGTGTCATTAAATATTTTTAGTTAGAGAAGTTATAATGACAAGACTTCTGTCACTAAAAATCAATTTTCTTAGCTTGTAGTGATTAATTTACACGTTTAAGTTAAAGTTAGTGTCACGTTTCAATCAATGTTAATGTATATGCATGTGAATCTGTTTGGACTTTGGAGTAATTTGTTGATAAATTAATGTCTGCAGGTAATGGTGGATCCTGATGCCCCGAGCCCTAGTGATCCTAGTCTTAGAGAATACTTACACTGGCAGTGTGTATATATATGTGTGTGTTCTTATATACTTAATTTATCATTTTGTAGAAATTATATAATTAGGGAGTATTGGACATAGAGTTATAATATAAAATTTGATGGTAAGTTTTTTATGGAATCAACCACTTACATAAATCACTTACCTACTCTTTAATGTGTATAAATATTTTATGTAATTGATTAGTTTCTTAATTATAAACTCACAAATATTATTAATACACACATTTTAAAATGTGTGTGGGCTGCAGGTTGGTGACTGATATACCAGCATCCACTGGGACACACTCTGGTGAGTTAAGTATATATATACATATTAAGATAATAAAAATAATTAATATATCCATGATATTTTTTTTTTCACAATAATATATATTAGTGTTTTTAGTTATTTTATAAACATTGAGGATTTTACGAACACCCCATGTAACACGCGAGAGATAATTTTTCAAAAAAGTCAATAAAAATAATAAACGTAAAAATCTAGTCTCAATTATTTTTATAGGTGCCATTTTCATCTCAAAGTTGGAGTCCTCACAATGTCGTTTTTGGTCAACAACTTCGTTGGAATCAACCGTAAATGACCAAAAAATAACGTTGTTCTGAAGATTCCGATAACTAATTTGAAACGTAATTATAAGTACATATAAAAAATAGTAATTGAGAATAGATTCGTACATTTATATTTTTTTGTAACCACCTTGAAAAAAGTAAAAAGTTATAAGACGGAAAAAGATTATTTTTCTAAGATATATTTTAATTATATAATTAAACGTATATATTATAATATTTCATTTTAATATGTATTTTGATATTCTCAATTTTTGTAGATATATCTATATCTATATCTATACTATCTATAAAGCGTGGATAAATTCAGGGCCGGTCCTAGGGATATCTAGGCCTGAATCGAACTTTAAAAAAAGACTCGTCCCTTCATATTTTTTATTCTATACGAACTTATAAAACATAATGTAAAATAATTTTTAAAGGACTAACAATATTTAAAATTTAAAGGAATAACAATATTAATTTTTTTTAGAATTTTTAATTTTTAATTAATAGATTTTTAAGATTTTAAGTTATTTAATTTTAAGAGATTTTTCAGATTTTTAATGTAATTATTATAATTATTTTGAAAATTTAATGAGATATTTAGAATTTTTTTTATTAAGACAATTTTAGATTTTTGGAATTAAATTTTTATTTTTTATTAGAGAAAATTTTCATTTATTGAGATTTTTAGAAATTTTTAATATTATTTTTTTATTTTCAAATTTAAATGATGTAAATTGAACTATTTGTCTGAAATCTTAAATTTTTGACGAAAATGATGTAAATTGAACAAAAAAAAGATGTAAATTGAGCACTGTAAGATGTAAATTGAAAAAGTGAAAACTTAAAAATATAAACTGAATTAGACCTTTATTGAGACTTTTTTCTCCTAATTTTTCATTCCCTTTAAAATCAAGTCTGAATTCAATAGTACTTTTTTCTCCTAGTTTTTCATTGCACGTAAAATTGAAAAAGTGAAAAAGTTGATAAAAAATTAAACTAATTTTTTTTTTTACTTTTTTAGCACTTCTCTGACTTATATTGTTATATTAATATTTTATATTAAATATATATATATATATATATATATATATATAAAAAAGATATCTTAAAAAATGGGCCCCTAAAAATTGTAATATTCCTGGGCCTGAATCGATCGCCTCGTTGGCCTTACATTAGGACCGGGCCTGGATAAATTGAATGTGTCCGGTATTCCACCGGTTGTCGGTAAAAAAAGAAAAAAGGCTGCGCATATTACTTATCTCAATTCCGGCTGTAGTGAATGACTTCATCACAACAATTAATTAAACCCAGTCTTTTGAGATATAATATTCTAATATTTTAGATAATAACAATCTCTGCAGTCCTAATGATGCCTACACGTGACCTTACAAACTAATCCAATAATATATTTCCCATTCCATGATTATTTACACACTTTTCATATTGGAACGTCTCAAAATTATTTGCACACTCTTAATATGGAATTACCTCATAAAATTAATAGTCTTCCAACATCATTTTATTTTCAAAATTGTCACTCTTTTTTACAAACTCCCTTTGTCCCATAGAAATTTGCACATTTTTCATATATGGATGCTCCATACCAATTTCATAAAAGGAAATATTGTCATAATCCTAACCCTCAAAATATACACATATTTACCCACATGCCATTTGATGCGGCCTAAAAATGTCACCTAATAAGGAGTCGACACGTGTATAAAAGATAAGATCAAAGTGAAAGGATTGGATTGTGTAGTACTCCCGGGTAGGGGTGTAAACGAGCCGAGTCGAGCCGAGCAGTGCTGAGCTCGAAACTCGACTCGATTGTTATACTCGAAGCTCGAAACTCGACTCGACTCGGTCGAGCCTAAAATTTTAAAGATCGAGCTCGACTCGATAAGAAACTCAATAAACTCGAGCTCGGCTCGACTAGATTACCTATATAATTTTCAAAATTAATTTTAAAACATATTTTTTTCTAAAATAAACTCGAGCTCGACTCGACTCGACTCGATTACTCGTATATAAATAAAAATTATATATTAATGGCAAAATAGTAAATATTGTTCAAGCTCGATTAGGCTCGCGAGCCTTTCGAACCAAGTATTTATGAGCTCGAACTCGAACTCGGTAGCTACTCGAGTAGCTCGAAACTCGACTCGATTAACTTCGAGTCGATTTCGTTCTTTTTTCGAGTCGAGCACGAGTAGCTCGCGAGTAGGCTCGACTCACTTACACCCCTACTCCCGGGATAAGGAATCCGCTCCAGAGGTCCCTCTGGAGAGAGCTTCGTTTGGAGAGGAGCAGCGAGAAGAATCTGTCTCGATATGAATTTATGGGTCGTAAATATAGGGGAATCCCGCCATTTCCGGTCTAGACTCGATGGAAGGAAGACTTTTTCCTCTTTTATCTTAGGGGACGAAGTCTACTAAGAATTAGTATTGCCGGATCTTCAGGAAGTGGAGAGAAGGGAAGACTTGGTCCATCCAGCAGGGCTTAGTCCTAGAGGCAGCTCCGAGATAAGGGGAGGCTCTAACGGCTCCCTATGAGGAAGTCTCTATAAAAATGTGAACCGAAGGAGATTTCCAGGTTAGACATTCTTACTTTACAAAACTTAATACACTGAACGCAAATCCTATTTCTGATATTCTTCGAGAACTTTTTTGATAGATCAAGGATCTCGAGATCCTTGTGATACATTGAGAAGCCCTATACTGACTTAGGCATCGGAGTGTCCGCGCCGGACCCCCCTCCGGTGTGTTCTTTGCAGGTTCTTGAAGATTTTATCGAAAGCAGCGTATCTGGATTAATTGTACGTGTTCGAGAAGTTGGATACTCAATTCAGAGGACACGTAATCCCCTCGTGCAAATTTTGGCACATCAACTGGCGCCGTCTGTGGGAAAGAGTTGAAAGATTTTCTCACGAATTTCTACCTGTTCGAGTAATGGGTGGCGGAAACAACACATCTACCTCGGGAAAGAGATCCCTTACAGGGGATAATCCTCCTTTACCGAATGACCCCACGCCAAAGGGAGGCCGGGGAAAAGATCCAGTTCCTCCCCCTCCTGGATTAAATCCGCCAGGAACGCCTAACACAGGCTTGGGAGAGGAAAACCGTCCCATTCCGATCGAAGAAGGGACAACAGGGAACATTGAAGCCCCAGAGGTCCGGACCGCAGATTCCCAACGAGAAGATATTCCAGATTCGGGACCATACCTGATTTCTCCTGATCAATTGAAAGCTCTCATCAAGCAAGCTGTAGAGAGAGCTTTCGCGGCTCAAGGAGATCGAGCCCCCAGAGCTACACCGGGGAATCTGGAGATACCTGTCCCGAGACGCCAGGAAGAGGCACCTGGAGCCTCCCAAGTGTTTTCCAAGGAAGTAGGGACACGAGTAGAAGAAGATGATAAGGTGCCCTCCCGAGCGGAAAGGAGCATTCCCCTCCGGAATACAAGAAGGAATGCAGATTTGGCACCCCGAGAGACAGAACTCCCTGAAACAGAAGAAAGCACCGATGATACCTACGGAGGGCCAGTCAGCGACCAACTGCAGGCCCTACAGAAGGAGATGAGGGATATGAGGAGACAAATGAGCAATCGAACCAGTAGATCCGCTTATGTCTCCGGATGTCAGTTCTCCCCTAACATATTACAGGACGAACTGCCATTCAATTTCAAGCCCCTCAATTTTGAATACGATGGTACGGCAGACCCGTACGAACACCTAGTAAGGTTCGAAAACGCTGCGTTATTACACCGCTATGGAGAGGGAATCAAATGTAGGGTGTTCCTAACCACCCTAGCAAAAGCAGCACAGCAATGGTTCACTCAATTGAAACCCAATACAATCCGGTCCTGGGAGGAATTCAGTGAGTTATTCCTCCATCAATTTGCAAGTGCCCGGAGACAGCCGCGGGCCACTTTGACCCTCTTCAATCTGAGACAGGGGGAGGGCGAGAGCTTAAGAGCTTTTCTCTGAAGGTTTAATCAGGCAGCTCTGGAGGTCCCTACAGCCTCTCCGGAGGTGAACATCAACGCTCTTACTAACGGATTGCGTGACGGAGACTTTTTCTCCTCTTTAGCTAAGAAGCCGGTTAAGAACTTTGATGAGTTGCTGCATAGAGCAGAAAAGTACCTCACTCTGGAGGAGGTTCGAAAAGCCAAGAGATTGGAGGTCGGACCACAAGATCGAGAGAGGAGGAGAGAGGGCCCATCCAGACGATCCAGTCCAGAGGTCCCTCGGACCTCCGGGTCAACAAGAGACAGCAACCCCTCTGGAGGTTCCCGGTCTGGCCCTCGCGGAAGGTTTGAGAAATACACCCCTTTGAGAATTGAACCTGCCGAAGTATTGGAGGTAGCAGGAGACCATCCTGACTTGAAATTCCCATACTCCAGAAGTCGAGGACCTCAGAAGCCCAAGTCTGATCGATTCTGCCGATTTCACAATGAATATGGACATGACACAAATCAGTGTTACCACCTGAAAGACGAGATTGAAAGGATGATCCAAGCGGGCCATCTGAAAGAATTTATATTTAGAGATAGGCAGGGCCCTCGGGGGCAGAAGCGAAAAGAACATGAAAGAAAACCAGAAGAGAAGGAAACCAGAGAGGCGGCCGAAGATATGCCCCCTCCACCGCCGAAGAGAGGAGTAATCCATATGATTGTGGGAGGGCCAGCCGATGGAGATTCCTTTCGGAAGAGAAAGCAGAGTGTCCGAGCTCTAAAAGCAGAGCAAGGAGGTCAGTTAAGAGAAATAGGACGTATGACAGAGACGCCCAATGTCCGATTTGGGCCACAAGATGTGAAGGGAGTTAAGGAAGATCACAACGATGCTCTGGTGATCACTACCGACATAGCGGGGTTCGACGTTTCCCGAATCTTCGTAGACACGGGGAGCTCAGCTGACATTATGTTTTTTGAGTGTTTCAAGAGAATGGAGCTGAGTGTGAAGCTGCGACCTGTAGATACCTCCTTGTATGGTTTCTCCGGAGGTGCCATCCAACCCTTGGGATCAGTAATGTTACAAGTATGATTGGGAGACGCTCCAGCTCGAAAGGTCCACTTGGTGGAGTTCCTCATTGTAGATATCCCCTCATCATACAATGTAGTGATGGGGCGACCTAGCCTGAATCTCTTTCAGGCAATCATCTCTACATTTCATATGAAAATGAAATTCCCTACAGCCACAGGAGTGGGAGAAGTAAGAGGAGATCAATACCAAGCACGGAAGTGCTACGCAGAGTCTGTAAAGATGGCGGACAGAGCCCTAACCAAGGGCCTGGAGCGGACGAGAGGAGACGACCCTGAGGTCAAGAGAAAGAAAGTGGAAGGAGTAGCACCTGAACAGGTAAATGTTAAAACAGACGAGGAGCTAATGAGTGTGGAGCTCTTCCCAGGGAAACTCGGCTTTGTCACTAAGATAGGTACCCAAATGGGACCTGAACTTACAGAAAAGGTAATCTCTACATTACGTCGAAATTCCAATATATTTGCATTTTCTCCAGCTGACATGACAGGTATCCCTCCGGAGATAGCATTACATTGCCTTAATGTTGATCCAAAGGCAAGACCAGTGAAACAAAAGTTACGAAACTTTGGAGTGGAGAAGAATAGTATAGTGAAAGAAGAAGTAGAGAAGCTATTGAAAGTACGACACGTAGTGAAAGTACAATTTCCAGAATGGCTCTCCAATGCAGTTTTAGTATCCAAAGGAGGAGGGAAATGGATAATGTGTATCGACTTTAGGGACCTCAACAAAGCATGTCCCAAAGACCACTATCCCTTGCCAAGGATAGACCAATTGGTGGATGCGACTTCTGGATTTGAGCTACTAAGTACGATGGACGCATACCAAGGATACCACCAGATCCAGCTGAACCCCTCAGATGTCCCCAAAGTGTGCTTCATAGCAGCATGCGGAACGTATGTGGATGATATGCTAGCCAAAAGTGTGAAAGCGGATCAGCATGTGGAGGATCTGGAGGAAATTTTCCAGATAATTCGAGAGAATGGTATCAAGTTGAACCCAGCCAAGTGCTCTTTCGGAGTGAAATCGGGGAAGCTCCTTAGACATGCAGCCACCAAGGAACGTGAAGGAGCTCCAGACGCTCAATGGGAGGATTACAGCATTGAGCAGATTCATAGCCAGATCTGCCGAAAAAAGCCACCCCTTCTTCAAAATTCTAAAGAAAGGGGCCAAGTTTGAGTGGAATGAAACATGTCAGAAGGCCTTTGAAGACCTGAAGCATCATTTGTCCCAGCTGCCGAAGCTGACAAAACCTTCTCCCGAAGATACCCTCATTTTGTATCTCTCTGTAGGGGAATTCTCATTGAGCACAGCACTGGTTAAAGAAGAGGGACCTCTCCAACATCCTATCTATTACGTCAGTAAGATCATTCAAGGAGCTGAAGCTCGGTACTCTGAAATCGAGAAGGCTGCTCTGGCCGTGGTATTTACGGCGCGAAGATTGCGCCCATATTTCCTCTCTTATAAAATACTGGTCCGCACTAATTACTTGTTGAAACAGGTCATTGGTCGTGCAGACCTCTCAGGAAGGATGGTGAGATGGGCAATAGAGCTCCAGGAATATGATGTGGACTTTGAGCCACGGAGGGCCATAAAAGCCCAAGCTTTGTCTGATTTCATACAAGAATCTACTAAACCAGAGGAAGCAGAGAGATGGAAGGTATACGTAGATGGCTCAGTGACTCTGAGCGGATGTGGAGCAGGGATTGTGCTAGTGGGACCTCAAGGAGAGGACCTACAATTTGCTGTGAGGTTTCAATTCACGACCTCGAACAATGGAGCAGAGTATGAAGCTTTGATCAGAGGAATGGAGATGGCACTAGAATTGGGAGCTCCAAAGGTAACTCTATACTCCGACTCCCAATTAGTTGTTCAACAGGTGAATGGAGAGTATGCAGCCAAAGATAACAGGATGGCTGCCTATCTGGAACGAGCTAAAGAAGTAATGGGCAAATTCCAAGACTGTGAGGTAGTCCAGGTACCTCGAGAGAAAAACATGCAGGCGGACAGCCTCTCCAAACTCGCCAGCTCCACAGAGTTTGATGGACAAGGAACAGTGACATTGGTAATAGTCGAAAGGGAGACCCTGGAGAACCCCATTGGTTCCATTGAAGAAGGAGACGATTGGAGAAAAGCTATATGGGTGGAACTCACCAAGGGAGCAGATGCCCCTACCACCAGAGAGACCCGAGCCCTTCGGATCAAATATTGTATCATCGGAGGGTACTTATACAAGAAATCGTTCACACAACCATATTTGAGGTGCATATCAATCCGAGAAGCAAGATACGCACTCAGAGAAATCCATGAAGGTAATGCAGCTAGTCATGAAGGATACAAAGCAGTGGTGAAAAAAGCTTTAAGGGCTGGATTATATTGGCCCTCCATGACAAAAGACGCTAGGGAATTCGTGAAAAAATGTGTCAAGTGTCAGAAAAATGGTCCATTGATAAGGACCCCTGCGGAAGAGATGGGAGCTATGCACTCTCCGTGTCCCTTTGCTAAGTGGGGAATCGATTTGGTAGGGTCCTTCCCTCCAGCCTCTGGAGGAAGAAAATTTCTGATAGTAGCAGTGGACTATTTTAGCAAATGGGTGGAAGCTGTTCCTCTGGCTACGATAGATGAAGAAAATGTGATTAAATTCTTGAGAAAACAAATTTGTTGCAGATTCGGAGTACCCAGAATATTGGTCTCCGATAATGGAACACAGTTTAACGGAGAAAATGTACGAGGATGGTGTGCAAGACTAAACATCATACAGAGATTCACCTCCGTAGCTCATCCTCAAGCTAATAGACAAGTGGAGGTCACTAATCGAACGATAGTAGATGGT
The DNA here is from genome assembly GCA_963675135.1 of Galeopsis tetrahit. Classification (NCBI taxonomy): domain Eukaryota; kingdom Viridiplantae; phylum Streptophyta; class Magnoliopsida; order Lamiales; family Lamiaceae; genus Galeopsis; species Galeopsis tetrahit. Next base: position 31,671,230 of record OY776130.1, on the reverse strand, counting down.
ATTCGAACAAGGCTGACGAAAATAGGAGGAGGATGGGTGAACGAGTTAGATAATGTATTGTGGTCATACAGAACTAGTCCGAAGACAGCAACTGGAGAGTCCCCATTTCAGCTGGTCTACGGAGCTGCGGCGGTGATACCTCCAGAGGCCGTGTAGCACTCTCACCGAATTGCCCAATTTGAAGAACATCAGAATGAGAGGTTGATGAGAGAGGCCCTAGATTTAATGGAAGAAGAAAGAGAGATGGTTAGAGTACGTGCGAAAAGATATAAGAGCAGAATTAAAGCTGCATATGATCGAAGAGTGATCCCAAGGTCCTTCAGAGTGGGGGACCTGGTGCTGAGAAGAGCTGATGTCCTAAAGAATACAGGAAAATTAGAGCCCAACTGGGAGGGGCCTTATAAAATCACACAGGTACTGAAGGGAGGAGCCTATAGACTGCAGAGTATGGAGGGGGTTGACATAGCTAGACCCTGGAACGTTTGCCATTTGAAGAGATTCTTTATTTGAAGAAAGTGTAAGGTCTTGAGACCATTTGCGACTTTTGCTTTGTGATTTTTTGCATTGATTCGTATTTTGCTTAATGTATTTTGTGGCTTCACCGGAGCTCTTTTTCCCTCTCTACGGGTTTCCCCTCTGGGGTTTTTCCGTAAAGAGGTTTTTAATGAGACCGGCGTAGGTTATCTATGGCCTATGTTGAAAACTGACAATAAATCAATGAAGCTTTATCCCTTTTTGAAGAAAGAGTTATTCAGAATTATTGTGTCTTGATTATCTTTCTCTTACCCGAATATATGATGCACGAATATAAAAATGGCAAGAGTGAGAAACACTCAGATGCCTAGAGGCCGAGGTGCTCCAGAGAGCCCTCATCTTACTTGAGACCCAAGAGGGTTAATTAATGAAATGAGAATATTTTATGAATGAAAATCTTTTAAGAATAAGAGTGAGAAACACTCAGAGGCCTAGAGGCCGAGGTGCTCTAGAGAACCCTCATCTTACTTGAGACCCAAGAGGGTTAATTAATGAAATGAGAAGATTTTATGAATCAAAATCTTTTGAGAATGAGAGTGAGAAACACTCAGAGGCCTAGAGGCCGAGGTGCTCCAGAGAGCCCTCATCTTACTTGAGACCCAAGAGGGTTAATTAATGAAATGAGAAGATTTTATGAATGAAAATCTTTTAAGAATAAGAGTGAGAAACACTCAGAGGCCTAGAGGCCGAGGTGCTCTAGAGAGCCCTCATCTTACTTGAGACCCAAGAGAGTTAATTAATGAAATGAGAAGATTTTATGAATCAAAATCTTTTGAGAATAAGAGTGAGAAACACTCAGAGGCCTAGAGGCCGAGGTGCTCCAGAGAGCCCTCATCTTACTTGAGACCCAAGAGGGTTAATTAATGAAATGAGAAGATTTTATGAATGAAAATATTTTAAGAATAATAGTGAGAAACACTCAGAGGCCTAGAGGCCGAGGTGCTCCAGAGAGCCCTCATCTTACTTGAGACCCAAGAGGGTTAATTAATGAAATGAGACGATTTTATGAATCAAAATATTTTGAGAATGAGAGTGAGAAACACTCAGAGGCCTAGAGGCCGAGGTGCTCCAGAGAGCCCCCATCTTACTTGAGACCCAAGAGGGTTAATTAATGAAATGAGAAGATTTTATGAATGAAAATCTTTTAAGAATAAGAGGGAGAGACACTCAAAGGCCCAGAGCTCTCATCATACTTGAGAATAGTTAACGAAAAGACAGGTTTTATGAGTTAAGACCTTCTAAGAGAGAGAGACAAATAAAGGTTCAGGAGTCAAGAAAAGATGGAGAACGTCTCCTCATAACCAAGCCACCTGAAACCAAAAGATTATGCATACCAAGAGATGATTATTATATAACCTACAAGACCAACAAGAGAGGGGGGGGGGGAAGAGAGTACACCTCCAACATATTCCTTACTGGTCTTGTAAGTTACTCATGCAAGCAGAAAAGAAAAAGCACGCCAACAAACAAGCAAGATGAAGCTAACCCGATTACTACAAAAAGCCCCCACATATCCAGGAGTGTGGGGTTCCCTACAAAGTATGAGAACAAGTATTACGAGCAGAAAATAAAGAGTGTAGCAAAACAGAAGAAAGATAAATTGTTTGTCATGACCATGAAAATATGAAATTTAAACTGCTTTTTCAGCAGCAGCCTCCTCAGCAATAGCTCCCTCGACCTCAGCTCCTTCAATGGCACCCCCTCCACAGCAGCATGGTTGCTAGATCCTCCGCTCTCCTCTGGGCCCTCTGCACCTCTCAAGGTATCCTCAGCGCCCGTTACCGTAGTTGGAACGGAAACATAAGGATAAACCAGCTGCTCCAGAGGCTTCAACTCAGCCATGCCCACCTTGGATGCCTGTAACTTGGTGATGGCCTGACCCATTCCGGGCAGCCACCAAGGACTGTCAAGGCTCTCCTTAGGATCCCCTAAGAATTTTGGAAGAGTAGCGAGTTGATCCAGGCGAAATTCACGGGAGTAAGTTCCATCAAACCCCGGGGCTGAGTGCTCTGCCACGGCATTACTGAAGCCATGATTGATGAAGTGAGGAATATGTGGCCCCATGGCGCATAGGAAGCTTGAGCTATTGAGGAAACTGGACAGCCACTGAGTATGAAGAGTCCCCAAGAACTCTTGACCCAAAGAGGAAGTAAACAGAGATTTAATGCAAGCCTGCACTCCGACATCCGGCAGCTCGCGCTCCATCCGTCCCACCTCCTGTACTAGATATTTAATCCTGGCTGCATCCTGCTTGCTTTGAGCCCGTAGCAGAGACAACTCCTCGCCTAGAGCTTGAGCTCGTTTGTGAGCCTTGTCCTTCTCTATAGTGATACCCTTGAGGGTTGACTGGAAAGAGGACGCTTCAGCCCGGAGAAGTTCGAGCTCAGCCACCATCTCGACACCTTGGTCGAATATCTTAGCGTAGGCAAGACCAAACTACAAGAAGAAAAGGAACAATGTTTAAGATGTAAAAGAGGTAAAGACTGTGAAAATAATGGAAAATACCTCTGAAAAAAGGTGAGCACCACGGAGCAATTGGTCTTCAGGAAGGGGCGAGTCAGATGATTCAGTGTTGGAAGGAGGAGAGCATTGTTTGATAAGGCGATGGAGAGGTTCGTACGCAGCAGAAGGGGCATCCTTCTCAGCAGGAGCTCGAGCAGCTTTTCCCTTCTTCTTCTTAGAAGTGCTACACTCGGAGAAGAAGGCGTTGGCAGCTGAACGGGTTCTCTTGGCAACTGAACCTGGGACTTGAGTAGAGGAATTGGGGAGAGGAGGAACCTTTGAAGGACTCTCCGGAGCCGGGGTTTTTGCTGAACTTTCTAAAGCTGGAGATTGAGGAGCTTTTGGAGGATCTTTAGAAGCAGATAACACAGGGGTCTTCACTATGCTGAGAGCAGGGGCATCCCGTGAGATGTGAGTTAACCAACTCATTGCTGCAGATAACCAAGAAAATGTTCAGAACATAGAAAGATAGCCACATGCAAGAAGCAAAATACAAGAATAAAAGATTTTTTACCATCTTGAGAATCTAAAGGGAAATCTTGAGGGCAAAAGCCAAAGTGGGAGAGGATGCGAGGATTTTTGCAAATACCAAGAATATCAAAATAATCGTTCAAACGGATGTGGGTATTGAGGTTAGTCATAACAGAGTGATTCGAAACGGAGTAAGCTTTCAAAGGAGGAGGAAGTATTCCTGGATTGTGGAATATCCAATTCTCATGGGGAAACGGCCAATCAGTGGGGCTAGTGACAAAAAAATAATAATCCCGCCAGGATGACTCTTCTTCGTGGAGTTTTTTCATAAACCTGCAAACACGAGATCTCCTCCCACTAACATAGAAAAAACCATCGTTCACTTTACAGGAGTGTTGGCTCAGAAACAGTTCGGCAGAAGGTTCACCGCCATTCCCTTTTACCAAAATGAAAAATCCTACCATGGTACGAATAACATTCGGAGTGAACTGATTAAGAGGGATTTGCATGCGGGACGATATGGCAGCCAAATAAGGGTGAATTGGAAATCGAAGTCCTGCCCTAAGTTGAGCTTCGAAAGAGGCAAGAGTTCGAGGTTCGGAGAGATCTGGGCGTTCATTTGAGCGAGGAACGCGAAAGGTGTATTCTGACGGAAAGTCGTAGGCTTGAGTAAGGCTAGCTAGGTGAGTATGGTCGATCTGGGAGGAAGTGGAAATTATATTCTCAGGGCTCCCCATCGGAAAGGGAGTGGATTCAGAGGGGTTTTGGCTAAGAGCCTCAGGCGGAGAAAGAGGGCTCGACATCGACTAACAGTGCTAATAAAAGAAGAAGAGAGGGATAGCTAGGTTACCTTGATTAGGAGGACTACGAAATTAGTCGGGGCAACCGGCGACGGCGAAACTCGGGATGAAGAACGCCTGAAGAGAAAGATGGAGACAACAAAGGACTTTTAGAAGAAATGAAATTCAAAAAAGGGAGAAAAGGAAAGGAGGCGGTTGCGTGGAGTAAATGAAAAGAGATGGGGTAGAATCGAGGATTTTCCTCAGGAGGATAACAAGAGAGAGAGAGAAAAGCGACCGCGTGGGGCCCAAGCGCGGAAGCCGAAACGTCTTTAAGGCTAGAGGCGGGAAAAGCCTTCGAAGAAGGGCATTTTTTGAAATTTCCTCTCCAAAGCAGGAACAATACACGTTTCTCCAGAAGGACCATTGTACTAGGTTCATGGAAATTTTCTACTCTCACAAAAGATATCTCCCTTTTACGAGAGTAGGGGGAGTAGATGATGCGGCCTAAAAATGTCACCTAATAAGGAGTCGACATGTGTATAAAAGATAAGATCAAAGTGAAAGGATTGGATTGTGTAGTACTCCCGGGATAAGGAATCCGCTCCAGAGGTCCCTCTGGAGAGAGCTTCGTTTGGAGAGGAGCAGCGAGAAGAATCAGTCTCGATATGAATTTATGGGCCGTAAATATAGGGGAATCTCGCCATTTCCGGTCTAGACTCGATGGAAGGAAGACTTTTTCCTCTTTTATCTTAGGGGACGAAGTCTACTAAGAATTAGTATTGCCGGATCTTCAGGAAGTGGAGAGAAGGGAAGACTTGGTCCATCCAGCAGGGCTTAGTCCTAGAGGCAGCTCCGAGATAAGGGGAGGCTCTAACGGCTCCCTATGAGGAAGTCTCTATAAAAAGGTGAACCGAAGGAGATTTCCAGGTTAGACATTCTTACTTTACAAAACTTAATACACTGAACGCAAATCCTATTTCTGATATTCTTCGAGAACTTGTTTGATAGATCAAGGATCTCGAGATCCTTGTGATACATTGAGAAACCCTATACTGACTTAGGCATCGGAGTGTCCGCGCCGGACCCCCCTCCGGCGTGTTCTTTGCAGGTTCTTGAAGATTTTATCGAAAGCAGCGTATCTGGATTAATTGTACGTGTTCGAGAAGTTGGATACTCAATTCAGAGGACACGTAATCCCCTCGTGCAAATTTTGACACATCACCATTACTTTTTCACACTCAATCTACCTTTTACTTTACAATATTCATAAAAGTTTACAAAATTACCCCTCAAAACATCACTCATTACACTTTTTCTTACACATTTATTAAAATGTGTGCCATACCAAGGGTGCAAGTTCCTCTTAGACGGAGGGAGTACATTTTACTTTACACCTCATCAAATCCACTTTACACCTAATCAAATCACCTAAAATACCCCTCTTTTATCTTACATCACTAACCACTAAATCCTATTTTCTTAAAAATTGTGTCGGTCAAACCGTGTAAATAATCTCGGAATGGAGGGAGTACTTAGTTGGTTGTTGGTAGGGGCGGACCAGAATTTAGTGGTCAATATAATTTTGTTAACATTATTATATACTCCCTCCGTCTTAAAACTGTTTGCACCAATTTATGGGCACACATATTAAAAAAAAGTGTAATGAGTGGAGTGTTGAGGGGTCATTTTGTAAACTTTTATCAATAAAGTAAAATGAATGATTGAATTGAGGGTAAAAATAATGGCATTGTGTAAATATGTGAATATTGTGAGGGCTAGATTTATGAAAAAGTTTTCCTTTTGGGATGTGCAAAAAATTGCGAGACGGGCGAGAATAAGGAAAGGGTGCAAACAATTGTGGAATAGAGGGAATATTTGATAATAAAATTAAAATATTTATATTTATAAATTTATCTGGGCCTATAATCTATAATCATCTGAAAATGGAAAAAAATAATGAATAATAAATACTCCCTCCGTCCCGAGATTATTTGCATGGTTTGACCGACACAATTTTTAAGAAAAATGAATTTAATAGTTGGTGAAGTAAGATAAATGAGGGGTATTTTAGATGATTTGGTGAGGTGTAAAGTAAAATGTATGTAAAAAATGAGTGTCAATTTTAAAAATAAAATGATGTTGGGATTGAGAGAATTAATTTTGTTGTGTATTTTTATATTAAGAGTGTGCAAATAATTTTGGAACATCCCAATAAAAAAGGTGTGCATGCAATCACGGGACGAAGGGTGTAACAAAATTGAGAAGAATTGAAGTCTTGAAAAATTGTGTAAGTGTTTTTGCTACTTAATTGTCTTGTCCGAGTCGATCCTGAAATTTTGTAGGCTGGACGAACAAGAAAAATTGATTCCTTCTTTTAGAATTTTAAAAGTAAATAAGTATGTTTAAATATATATTTGCATATATTATAAGCTATATTTGATAAAAATCTATTTTTATTTTAAAAAATACAAATATGTACTCCCTACGTTCAATTTCATTATTTCCATTTTTCTTTTTTTGTTGTCCAATTTTAATATGCTCATACCCTTTCTGGAAACAATATTATTCATACTATTTTATCTCCACCCTCCTACCATCATTTATTTACCCACTTTGTCATTCACTTTATTCATAAACAATCATTTATTTACAAATGGACCTCCACGATACCCTATCATACCTTCAATTTATTACTTTATGAATAAACTAATCAATATTTATTAAAATTCGTATCCGAAGAAATGGACATAATAAAATTGAACGTAAGAAGTAATAATTTAAACACAAATGTCCGGGTTAACACCTCAATTTTTGAGGTGCATCCTACCTAGTATTTAATAATATGCGTCTTTTTAGTGTATGAGTATATCTTTTATCTTTAATTTAATTAATATTAAATTTACACTGACCAAAAAGTTTTCATATACTCCCTCCGTCCCGGAGGAACTTGCACCATTTGACCCGTACACATTTTAAGAAATGTGTAAGAAAAAATGTAATGATTGGTGTTTTGAGGGGTAGTTTTGTAAACTTTTATGAATAAAGTAAAGTAAAAAGTAGATTGAGTGTGAAAAAGTAATGGCATATGAGTAAATATGAGTATATTTTAAGGGTGGGGCTGTAAAGATATTTCCTTTTATGGAGTGTGCAAATTGGTATGGGACATCCATATATAGAAAGTGTGTAAATTCTCGCGGGACGGAGGAAGTATATAATAGTTAATATTCGTCATAATAGTAAGTGTCCGGTGAAACTTTTAAAGTACACATGCATGACAACATTTGATGATAAGTAATCATTTGTATTCGATAACTAATTAAATGGTGTATTTTAGGGCAAGAGGTTGTATCCTATGAGAGTCCACTACCATCAATGGGGATACATCGTGTTGTGTTCGTGTTGTTCCATCAATTGAGCCAGCAAACGGTATGTGCTCCAGGGTTGCGCCAGAATTTTAACACTAGAGCTTTTGCAGAGCAATATAATCTTGAGTCTCCCATTGCCGCAGTTTATTTTAATTGCCAAAGGGAGAATGGTGTTGGTGGGAGAAGAAGAACATGAACTTTGTTATCGTATTATTATAAATAAAATACACGAATTATGTTGTCTTTTTGTCCTTTTATCATACAAATGTAAATTGTCCGACCGTCTGAACTTCAGGCGTGAGTTGTGCCTATAAATTATCCAAAGTGCTTTCAAATTTTGTATTTCATATTTCTAATTTTCATTCCAATATAATTTGTTACATTCAAGTGCCTATATCTCATCAAGACATCGGATCGGTGATCACGTTTGGCAATTTACATCCGGCTTTCCCTCTCAGTTTTTCACGATCCACGATTACGATTACGGTTATATTATTCATTTATTTTATTTTTATTATTTTAGTTTCTTTTATATCTGATTCTCTATATTTACTTTATTGTTTTATTGTTTATTGTTATTTAGTTATAATTTTTACTTTTTTTAATATAAATATGTTTTCTAAAAAACATGAATCTGGTAGTGAGAAAAGAAAAAAGAGAAGGAGATCTGAACAACTAGTTTTATCACAAAAAGGAGCATTAGATAAAAAATTTCCAAAAAATTTAGGACAATCGAAAGACTTGAATGATAATGTACGTTACTAATAGTGCACCAGAACTAAATAATATAGATTTAAATGATTTGAATGGACAAACTAGTCTTACCGTAGATGTAGATATAAATAATTTAAATGAGGATATGAATGAAAATGAAATTAATGAATCTAATATTGTTGATGAAGAGTATCCAACTCCGATGGTAGAATTAGATATTTATGATCCTCCATTTTGGAATAGTCTTGATGATAAATCAAGAGATATATTAATTGAGAATAGTCCAAAAAGCTAGAGAAAATTGTCTTAACTTACCACGAGATAGTAACTTTAGACATTTTTCACAAATTCATCATACTCGAATATTACCAAATAGGGAGAATCAAGATAGGATATGGTTAGTTTATTCAAAAAGTGTGGATAAAGTATATTGTTTTTGTTGCAAGTTATTTAAATCACGAGCTTTTAAAAGTGCTTTAGCAAATGAAGGATATAATGATTGGAAGCATCTTAGTAAGAGACTTAAAACGCACGAAAACAATATTAAACACATCACTAATATGAATACTTGGATTGAGTTGCAAATTAGATTAAGGAAAAATGAAACCATTGACAAAAATTTACAAGGACAAATCTCTAAAGAAAAAATGCATTGGAAACAAGTTCTTCTGAGAATAATTGCTATAGTAAAATGTCTTGCTAAGAATAATTTGGCTTTTCGCGGAAGAAAAGAGAGAGTTTATGAAGATAACAATGGCAATTTCTTAGGTTTAGTTGAAATGATTGCAGAATTTGACTTAGTGATGCAAGAACATATTCGACGTATTAAGGATAATGAAATACAATATCATTATCTTAGTCATAAAATTCAGAACGAGTTGATTTCTAAATTGGCTTTTAAAGTTAAAAGTGCAATTATTTCTAAAATCAAAGAAGCAAAATATTTTTCTGTAATTCTTGATTGCACTCCAGATATAAGTCACCAATAACAAATGACATTGATTACACGATGTGTAGACACGTCGACTAGGAAAATAAAAATTGAAGAGTTTTTTTTGGAATATTTGAATGTTCACGATACAACTGGGTATGATCTTTTTAGTGAATTACTACGTGTATTGGAATCTCTTGGTCTTAATATTCATGACGTGAGGGGTCAAGGATACGATAATGGATCAAATATGAAGGGTAAACATCAAGGTGTGCAAAAAAGGTTACTAGAAATCAATCCTAGAGAATTATATGTGTCATGTGCTTGTCATTCTCTCAATCTTACTATTTGTGATATGGCAAATAGTTGTGTTAAAGCAATATCTTTTTTTGGAGTTGTTCAACGTGTATATTCATTGTTCAGTAGTTCTACAAAACGATGGAAAACATTACATGGTTTAACTCTTAAGTCATTGTCGAATACACGTTGGGAGAGTCGTGTGGAAAGTGTGAAAGCCATTAGATATCAAACTCCCCAAATACGAGAAGCTTTGTTAGAATTATTTAAAATAACTGATGAACCTAAAACAAAAGGTGAAGCTCAAAGTTTAGCAAACGAACTAGAACATTTTGAATTTTTGTTAAGTATGGTTATTTGGCATGACATTTTAGTTAAGATTAACATAGTTAGCAAAATGTTACAACATAAAGATATGCATATTGATAATGCGATCACACAATTAAAATGATTGATTTGTTTTTTTTTAAGATTATAGAGAAATTGGATTTAATTTAGCTATTACTTACAACTCTTGCACTTGAAATGGATATTGAGCCTATTTTTCCTTAAAAAAAGAAAAATTCGAAGAAAGAAGCAATTTGATGAAAATATACATGATGAGGATGATACACAATCTGGTGAAAATTATTTTAGAATTAATTACTTTATTGTTGTTGTTGATGTTGTTATTGTTGCCTTAAAAAATAGATTTGAACAATTGCAAACATATGATAATATTTTTGGATTTTTATTTGATTCAAATAAATTAAAATCTTTGGATAATAATAAATTAAAAGAATGTTGTGAGAATTTAGGGAATATTTTGAAGCATGACAACTCTTTAGATATTGATTCAAATTATTTATTTTATGAACTAAAAGTGTTGCAAGTTACTTTATCAACAGAAAAAAAGATTGATATTGAGATTCTTGAATTTGTAAATACTTTGGGTTGCTATCCTAATGCCTTAATTGCTTATAGAAAATTATTAACTATTCCTGTGACCGTGGCATCAGGTGAAAGAAGTTTTTCTAAATTAAAATTGTTAAAAACATATTTACGATCCAGAAAGATTAAATGGTTTAACAACGTTATGTATTGAAAAAGATATGCTAAAACAAATTAACTATGAAGATATTATTGATGAATTTGCTTCTCAAAATGCTAGAAGAAGTCATTTTAAATAATTTATTTTTAAATGTTCATTCATTTTTAATATGTGCATACATATTTCACTTATTTTATTGGGTCCATTTTTCTTGTTCAACCCAAGCCTACAAAATCTCAGGATCGGCTCTGGTTTGGAGACCTACTCTCCAGAGTATCCACGCACTATCATCATTACAATATTTAGGGGTAGGTCTCCTATAGACTCAATTTCTTATAAGGAATTGAGTCCATTTTAGAAATGGGTAGGATCAACAATAAAAATAAAATACGCGAAAAATATGTATGTTAATTGATGTAGTTCAAACGGTAGGGCATAGTCTATTTACATTGAAGTCTAATGTTCAACTCTCAAATCTAGAGCTGGCAAATCGGGCCGCCCGGCCCAACCCAGCCCAGCCCATCGGGCCAAGCGATGTTCGTGGGCTGGGTCGGGGCGGCCCATGAATTAGTCGGGCCTATAAAATTTGAGTCCAACCTAGCCCACCCTAGCTTGCTGGGCTAGCGGGCCGGCCCAGACCATGAAATATTTTTTTTTAAAAATATATTTAGCAAAAAATATAATTAAAAATATATATTACTAATGTATTAATTATACATAATTCATAAATAATCATAAAGTATACCATTACACTATATAAATAATTCATAAGTTCAAATTTCAAAGTCAAAATAAAATAAAAAAACACAATAATATTTAAAAATAATGTACTTTACTTATTTTAATTATTTATTTGTCTAAAGAAAAAAATTGATCGGGCCAAATGGGCTGCCCATGGGCCGGCGGGCCAAATTCAGCCTAGCCCATTAGGCCTGTCGGGCCCATCGGGTCGGGCCAAATAGGCCCAATTTTATATGGGCCTCTAATTTGAGAGCCCAGCCCATACTATGTTTCGGGTTGGCCGGACCTGTCCATCGGGTCAGGCCCAAATTGCCGGCTCTACTCAAATCTAACAATTTTCATATATATATATATATATATATATATTTTTATTTTTTTTTATTATAAAAGTGCATGTTGAAAATAAGGAAAAGTGTAACATGCATTTTAAAATTTTTTAGCATGTTATTTTGTAATGTTTGCAATAATAATTTCAGTTATAATGACACACACTTTTTAGCGATGTTATGCTACACATTTTAGATATATTTTGTTGCAATTTTCAGTTATAGTGGCTTACAATTTTCAACAATATTTTTCAGTTATATTAACTTACACTTTAATTTTTAGTAATGTTATGCTACACCTTTTACTCATATTTTGTTGCACTTTTCAGTTGTAGTGACTTACAATTTCCAACAATATGTTCAGTTATAATGACTTACACTTTTTAGTAATGTTATGTTACATCTTTTAGTCGTATGTTGTTGCACTTTTCAGTTATAATAACTTACACTTTTCATTAAAATATTGTGTTGCACTTTTCAAGTATATTGACATGCACTTTTTAATAATATTGTGTTGCACTTTCTAGTTATACTAACTTGCACTTTCTAGTTATAATGACTTACATTTTTCATTAAAAGTTGTGTTGCACTTTTTAATTAGAGTTTATTTATAATATAGACCAAGATCCAAGCCCATCTTATAATTCAAGACAAAAATGTTGGAGATTACAACTTAAGACAAATCAATTTTTTGTATTCCTGATATACCCTCAATCCAATATATGATTAGAATTATTATTATTATTTAGCTAGAGAATTGTTTTAAATTTGAATAAGTCTTCCTTAATTATAGCAGTTACAATATTTAGTAATTATAACCCCAAATTAATGTTATGAATTAGTATTTATGGCACGATCTCCATTCTTTTTCCATAAACAAAACTACACAACTATATATTATATATTGATTTGATTATCTATTAGTTGATTTTAAAATATTCAACGTTTTATTTAATTTATAAATTATAAATACTCTTTAAATTATTCGAAATTAATTATATAATTAAATAATATTTATCATATGTAAAAGTTCTTAACTAACTACAATGTTGTTTGAATAAATTAATTATAAATTCGTATGTTTTCAGTTATAAATTTGTAAATGAATATTTTATCTATTTTTATTTAATTAATTAATTTTTCAAAGCTTCTAACAACAATTACAAGCATTTTAAAATAACCTCAGTATTTATAAAATATTAAACAAATAATTTTTAATATGTATTATTTATAATAATTTTGACATATAACTCTAATAATTTTCGTATCATTTTATAAATAAACTCTAATATTTTTTTTGTCATATAATTTAATATATCAATTTTCAAAATAGTCAAATATCTTTTATTATAGCATCTATATTATTATTGTTTATATTTCCAAATAACAATAACGAAAGTATTAAATTAAAGTATATATATTCGATCTTTTATAATAGTTATGCATATTATATATTATATGTATATTTCTATGCATATATTTTATTATATTTATTACATTATCGCATACTAGAGTATATATGCACTACGTTGTGCATATGTTGTGCTACGTTTAACTTGCTATTGTTGGTACCTTTTTATGTTTCTAATTAATTTTAATTAAAATAAATATATATTCAATGTGGATAATAATTTTTGTATTTATCCATATGATTGTGTATACCGAATATTAATATGAATAATTTATGTATTAATTAATGAAATAAGTTTTCTTGTTTTGTATTAACTTTATGCATACTATATGATATATTAATTAATTGCGTGCATATCGGTATTGTTATGCACTTTGTATGTGCATATTTCCATTATATGGATCTTTTTAGGTCACTTTGTTAGATGGTATAAAATACTTATATTATGTTTCATACAATTACAACCTACAGTACCTACAATAATTAAACGTTTTGAAGGTATTTTATTAGTTTAGTTTTTATAATTATATTCTATTTTAATTAAATGACATATATGTACAAATTAATCCAAACTTATTTCATTATGGATAATATATTAAGCTTTTTATGCATAATATATTATGTACGAATTATGTAGGGAGAATTATACTAAGTGATATTTCACACTTTGTGTTTATATATATATATATATATATATATATATATATAATATATATAAGTTATAATTATTGATGTATGCATATAATATATTATATGTATTTTATTTGTGCATATGCGTTAATATATGCTTTATCTGACGCATATGCAATATTACCAGACACCTCTAATTCAATCACAAGCAAAAATTCATGATAAAACAAACCAAGCATACCGAGTTTTACAAAACAAAAATACTAGCAGGAATCATCTGTTCTAAATTCATGATATATGAATTTTCTCAGTGATCCTCACAACGGGCACAAATTATACTTAAACCTTTACGCTTCTGATGTCTAGCCTTCGAACGTGTCATTTTATCCTTTGATCCTTCAGAAATTAAAAACCAATGTAATATCAAAAACATAATCTATTTACTTCTATGCAATCATTATTGTATCATATATTGAAATCGATTTAATACAATGTACATCATGCTTTATCAGTGTAATATAATACATTTAACAGTTTCTCTAAAATGCAAAAAACAGAGATCGTTAGAACTAAGAAAACAAAGAAGGAAACCTCTTATGCAAAGCCAGTAAAATCAATGAAGGAAACATCTTATAAAATGCATGTAGTCGATTTTTTTTTAGTCATCCCTAAAATCAACGAAAAGCCTAGTATATGCAAAGCCTTAAAAATCAGAATTTTTCCATAAACCCAAGTATCATTTATTCAGAGAATCGAACAACAATAACATGTAGAAGATGATTTTTTCACTCAATACCTTGAACGATTCTCTGCACAATGGTTGTTCTTGCTTTTCGATTTCTTCTTCCAACATCAATGGAGAGAGAATAAGAAATGTTTTAGGAATTAATGTTGGATGAGTTGTTAGGAAAGTTATTTGAATTAAGAATCGGGCGCTACTATCAAGCAAAGAAATCTTTCAGATTTTTATTAAATGTTTTGGATTTAGTTGACTTTCCATTGCTTAAATTAATTAAATCTACTTATTTCAAAATTGAAATTCTTATCAAAACAGTAGGGGTAGAACTGTACTTTAATTTGTTAATTTGGCTTGATTTGTAATTGTAATAAAATTTTCCTTGAATTACAAAGACTTAGGGTGAAATGTCCTATAGTGTAATTTACCCATTTAATTATAGTGACTTACACTTTTTAATAAAAAAATGTGTTACACTTTTTAATAATATTGTGTTACACTTTTTAGTAATATTGACTTACATTTTTCAACACACACATTTTCGAAAAAAAAATTTATCAATAAAAAAAATTACAAAAAAAATAATAATAAAAAAAAAAACGACCAAATCAAAAAATGTATTCACAATATTCTTGAATATTTAGGGTTTAGGATTTAGGATTGATCAAGTCAACCAAATTTCTTATAAGAAATTTATTCTATATAAGACCAATCCATATTCAGGATAGTCAAATAATCCCTATTCATGTTATGATATATGCATGACATGTCATGGCAATGACATATCACATATGTGCTATATATACTAAATTTGAGCGTTACTTTGTATGAAATATATTTAATTAATGTTGTTTTTAAAAATTTATAGATTACTATCTAAGAATTTGTGCCTCATTTTACCTTAATTTTCATATAAGTTATTATGATTAAATTTTGTTTTATTACATAATGTATTTTCACCTGTGTAATGCATAGATTGGAATTTTTAACAATAGTATATTTAAATGAAATTATATTTATAGAAGGAGTCTTGTATGAGACGAAACTCCATTTTAATATGAGAATCGCTATTAATAGTCTAATACCCCCAAAATAATGAAATACTCTATACACATCCCATTAATTTTAAAAATAAAAAAAGATATGTATAAAATGACTAAGTAAACCTTATATAAATAGAGTGTAAAAAATGTATTTAAAAAATTAATTAAATATTTAAAAATAAATAATTAAATCAATCAATTAATTTTAAAAAAAAAACTGCGAAAATTAAATAAAAATCTGAATTTTCTTTAAAAAAATAAATTAATCAAATAAAAAATTCAAAATCAATTAAAGTTAAATAAAATCGTAATTTTTTTTTAATAAATTATCAAAATATAAAAAATAGTTTTAATACCTAAATCTTCAAAATTAATTAAAGCTAAAAATTTAATAATTTAATTATTTTTTAAGATTTAGTTGATTTTTTAATATTTTATTTAGCTTTATTTAATTTTTTAAGATTTTTTTAATTTAATTTTTATTTAAGATTGAGTTGATTTTATTTTTATTTTATTTTGTTTAGTTTTTAAAAAAATTAAATCCTAATTGATGTTTTTAATTTAATTATTTTTTGAATTTTAATTGATTTAAGGAAGATGATTACAAATAAACAAATCACAAAAAACTCAGCACAAAATCAACAAGTCTTTGGCGATTTCAGCAACTCGGCAAATGCAAGTTATGCAACCAAGCTGCTGGACTTTACTTTTCTTTAAAAAGACATTTAACATGCATTTTTTAGTTATATCCATACACACTTTTCAAATACAGTTTATAGTAAAAAAAAAAAAAAATAGAAAACACAAAATTCATGTTTTCACTACCCAATGCCCCATACATATTTTAGCTACATTTTTACACAATTTTTTAGTTAACAAAAATCAACACTTTTTAGTGAAATCAACACACTTTTCAATTATGTCTACAAATATTTTTCATTTAATTCACCATACACTATCTAGTGAAATCGTCATTTACATTTCAGTTATATCAACATATAATTACATTTTTTTTTTAGTAAAATCAATATACACTTTGCAGTGGCAATAGGATACACTTTACCATCACAAAAATTAATAAACAACTAGCGCACTTCCATGCAAATTTCAATTACATTCCCACACACAACCAAAACACAAGAAAAAACAAAAAATCTACACCAAAATAGAGTTAAAAAAAATATCAAATTCAAACAAGAAACAAAAGTATAAAATATAAAGAACAACACATGAAACAATAAAAAAAATGGAGAAATATACCAAACCCCATGAAAAATAGGGTTTATACCCGAACTTGTTCTCAGATAAATAAATAAAAACTATAAAATCAAGTAAATAAAATAGTAAAATCAAGCAAAAAAAAAAGTATAGAAAAATACCTACTCAAGACAACTAAATTGAGTAAAAAAAAAAAACTTGAAATCTTCGAATCGCACACTAAAATTGCAAAATGCGCCCTAGAAATGCTCAACTCAAAAATATTGCAGAGAAAATGAAGAAACAAAATGAAGAAGAGAACTATAAACGAAATGAAACAACTTGTGAATCGTTAGAAGCACGATCACATATACAGTGGGAGAAGAGTCGGAGAAGAGAAGTAAAGAGAGAAAGACATGCTTAGAAAATGAAAGATGTAATATTATTTCATTATTTTCACTTTTCTTTTTTAATTGTCCAATTCATTTTTTAAAAATAATATTATTCACACTATTTTATCTACACCCTTCAATTATCATTTATTTACTCAAATTGTCATCATTTTATTAATAAACAATCACTTTATTTACAAATAGACCTCTAAATATTTCATTATACTCCCAACATATCTACTTTATATAAAAATTAATCAATATTTATTAAATTGAATGTCGAAAAAAATGAGTACACTACAAAAAATTGCTCAAATAACGAGGGGAGTTAAAGAGGGGGATTTAACCCTTGCTATTTGGCGAGGGATTTAAAGAGGGGCACAAATAAAGAGGGAATTGACGAGGGGCGGAATCACACTCGCTAATTAGCGAGTGGAAAAAAGTGCCCTCGCCAATTTACGAGCGCGTTGGCGAGTACCAAAATCCCTCGCAAATTGGCGAGGGAAATTAATACCCCTCTTTAATTGGCGACGGCTGTTTTTTTGGGAGGTGGAGTAGATATTAATTGTTAATAGGTTAATAGCTGGAGTAGATATTAATTGTTAATATATTAGATATTAATTGTTAGATATTGTTAATTAGGTTAATAGTTAATTATCATTAATAGATTAATTAATGATTAAATATTGTTAATAATATAATTTAATTACAAATATAATGTTTTGATAATTTAATTATGTTATTAATTTATGTTAAATGTAATTTAATTTATTAAATAGAAATAGGATGATGTTAGAGTTGAGAGGATGAGTTGTGCTTGTTCTTTTTGTAGAATGTGTGTTACGACTCGATTATAATTTTAATCAAGTTAAAAATTAAATTAAATTTAAAAAATGATTAATTAATTTTTAAATATTTATCTTTTAATTTCAATTTTAATGGTGTATTTATTTTTAAGTTTTAATTATTAATGATACTTGATTTTTATTTTTAATGTTAAATTTTAATTATATTGAATGTATATATATTCAAAATTAAACCCAACTAGTTATTTGTAACACATAATTTTATAATTTTCCATTTAGAAATAAATATATTAAATATGTTTTGACAATTTAAAAATAAACAAGGAACTTTAATTTTATAATTGAAAAATAAAATAAACATAATTAATTATTTGTAACACATAATATTATAATTTTACATTTAAAAATAAATATATTAAATGTGTTTTGACAATCTAAAGATAAACAAGTTACTTTAAAGGAAAGAAAGAAAAAAACTAAAATTATAATATGTATATATATATTAATTGCATTCAAAATATAACGACTAAAGCTCCTAGCCTAAACGGCACAGAGAGAGCGAAATAAAAGTGGCAGTGGGGTGGGGTGGGGTGGGGTGGGGTGGGGGGGGGTTCAAACCCAGATTCCACAATTTTTTAAATTAATTAAATTGGCGAGGGTAAAAGACCCTCTTTAATTCGCGAGTGGGGCCCCCTCTTTAATTGGCGAGGGGGGCGTGCCCTCTTTAATTGGCGAGGGTGCCCTCGCCAATAAATTAGCGAGGAGCACTTTGGCGACAGTGACTACCCCTCGCCTCTGCTGTCGCCAAAGTGATTAAAGAGGGCAATTCCCTCGCCTTTGTCCTCTTTATATGGGCATTTTTTTGTAGTGGTATAATGAATTTGAACAGAAAAAGTATAAAGGACCCAAATAAAATTTGGACTAGCCTAAAAAGGACAGATTAAAGGGGTGAACGGATCGAGTGCTTATATATGTACTCAAGTGCACGTAAGACTTTTTTTATTGAGGGGTGGCTAAATGGAAGTTTGCACCCATATTTATCACTAATTACAAACGGTAGTTTTTCAGATATGATATTTGCAACACAAACTTACAATTCTCTATTTGTAAATATATATTTTGGAAAATTTTCAAAAATATACCATACACACCAAATCATTTGGTGAACAGGTTTTATCCTTATCCTTCCACTCTCACTTATCACTTTTTTTTTTCTCTCTATTTACAGTTATAACTTCAGTTCCTTCTATTTTATTAATTAATTAATTTACAATCAAGCATCATGGACCGATGATATAGTCAACCAATCCATCACTTTATTAATTAATTAATTTATAATTATTAATTAATTTACAATTCTCATTTTATTAATGAATTAATTTACAATCATGCATCGATTTTGCATCATAAATCGATGGGATCGACCAATCCATTACTTAATTAATTAATTAATTTGCTATTAATAATTAATTTACAATTCTCATTTTTATTTTGTTTATGCTATGGTTGCTAATTTAGTTAATTAAAACTGGTATATTTAGTCACAAAATATCGTATTATTAAAACTAAAAAATGTTATTCTTATTATTGAAAAGTGATAGATTTTGTTACTGAAAAAAGTAATTTTTATTATTAATAAGTGGTAGATATTTTAACTGAAAAATGTAATTTTTATTATTGAAAGGTGGTAGATATTTTAACTGAAAAGTGTTATTCTTATTATTGAAAAGTGGTAGATTTTGTTATTGATGAAAAGTGTTAGATATTTTGTTTACTTAAAAGTGTACAAATTGTATTGTTAAAATTAATATTAAAATTGAAAAGTGTTATTCTTATTATTGAAAATTGGTAGATTTTGTTACTGAAAAGTGTAATTTTTATTATTGAAAAGTTGTAGATATTTTAACTGAAAAGTGTAATTTGTATTATTGAAAAGTGGTAGATAATTTAACTGAAAAATATTATTCTTATTATTGAAAAGTGGTAGATTTTGTTACTGAAAAGTGTAATTTTTATAATTGAAAAGTGATAGATATTTTAACTGAAAAGTGTTAAATATTTTATTTTATAAATTATACTGTTAAAATTATTATTAAAAAATATTACAAATTCTTATTATTGAAAGGTGTATTTAAAAATTGGTATATTCAGTTACAAATTGTATTGTTAGACACAAATTTTTTACCAACATTTGTATAAAATATTTTAGACATGAAATATATATATTTAATTAAAATAATTTTTAAATATTTTACTGGTCGCAAGTAGGTGTAACAAAAAAATTATTCGTATATTTTTTTGGTTATTCAAAAAAGTTGTGGATCACAAGCAAGTGTAACTGTGTAAATCTTAATTATTTTTTTATATTCTTTCGTTCATAAAAAATACTCCTTTTTTAGTTGGACAAATTTTAAGATAATTTATATTTTAATGTATAAAGTATATAAGTAGAGTAAAGAGTAAATAATATTGTAGGTAGATCATTAATTTTAATTTGTTAATAAAATTGAAAAAATATTTAAAAGTTAACTAGTTAAATAGAAATATTATTTTTTATGGGAGTTCGGTGCTTGAAATGGGAGTACCTAGAATGTTGTTATATATGAATAAAATTCAATTAATATAAAATTAAAATTCAATTTTATTTGGTGTAGCAAACATTTGACCTCATTTAGTCATCCTTGATCGCGTTACATTTGGTGCAGTGTTTTTCAATATATATTACTATGTGAAATTGATTGATTGGGTATAAATTTTATTTTTGTAATCTAATTTTATATTTATTCGTTTAAATTTATTAATTATTTTTAATAAATATTTAATTCTTAAATATGACAGAAAATAAGTAAAAATATCTAAAACTAATGTTGTTAAACGAATTGAAATGTTCGTGAGCTCGGCTCGACTCGTTAGCTTGAATTCGTTAGATACTCGATTTATTAACGAGTCGATTCGAGTTCAATTCGTTAGGTTCGATAGCTAATTTTTTTTCTTTTAATTACATTAGGTTTGTTAGGCTCGGTTCGATAGGTTCGTTAGACTTGTTAATGAGTCAAGCTGAACTCATTTTTTTGCTCGACAATGTTATCGAGGAGAGCTTGAGGCGAACTCGAACTTCAAATACTCGACTCGACTCGACTCGAATAACACCTCTCTACCCAAAATGTTTCATTTCAAAAGTTTGTGAAAACGGACAAGAACAAAGAGTAAAAAATCCTAACCGCCCACAAATTTGAGATTCGTGATATACATATATTGTAAGAGTGATATATACTTGGGTGCAATTGATGGGTGTAATTGATTGAACCTATATAATTAGAATTGAATTTTAATGGGTGAAATTGATTGAACCTATATAATTAGAATTGAATTTTAATGAATTTAATTAAATTAAATATTGAGGTCAAAGATTAAATTGGGTGAATTGAACGTTAAAATTCAAGTGTATCTATACATTCAATTGCATAAAAAAATGTCATATTATAAATTGATCAAAGGCATGCAAAACACGTGTTTCGGAAAAATACCACAAATATTATAAAGTTTGGTTAGGTTGCTATGTACTCGAGTCCAACTTTTACTACATATATAAGAATGCGCAAATATTTATTGTAATTTGGTTATGACCTGTTCTTATTTTACTATAACAGCTTGGGTTCGAATCCTGTCCTCAACAATTTTTTATTTTATCACCTTTTTGCAATTAATTTTAATTGATGCATTTTTTTTTTTTTTTTAATTACGTATACTCACTTATAGCCTAGTGGTGCAACCGTACAACCAAACCTTTTTTACCCGAGTGTCCTAGTTCGACAGTATTGCATTTTTCTATTGTAGTGTCCTACACTTTACAATAATATTGTGTTAGGCTTTTCAGTTG
The DNA here is from genome assembly GCA_963675135.1 of Galeopsis tetrahit. NCBI lineage: Eukaryota > Viridiplantae > Streptophyta > Magnoliopsida > Lamiales > Lamiaceae > Galeopsis > Galeopsis tetrahit. The sequence goes on along the minus strand of OY776130.1, from coordinate 31,649,442 downwards.
TGTGACTTACACTTTTTGTGTTGCACTTTTTTATTGTAGTGTCCTACACTTTATAATAATATTTTTATTTATAGTAACTTACATTTTTTAGTAAATATTGTGTTGCACTTTTCAGTTATATGGACTTACACTTTTTAGTAATATTGTGTTGCACTTTTCGATTATATTGACTTGCACTTTTTTATAATATTGTGTTACACTTTTCAGTAATATTGACTTACACTTATTAGTAATATTGTGTTGCACTTTTCAGTTACATTGACTTACACTTTTTAGTAATATTGTGTTGCACTTTTTAGTTATATTTACTTACATTTTTTAATATTCATTTTTTTAATTAATAAAAAAAAGCCGAAAAAAAAAGGAACAACAAAAAAAAAACGAAAAAAAGAGGATAAAACTACAAAACATTAAAAAAAAATAGGAAACTAAAAAAAATTACAATGGGTTGATTGAGATATAGAAAATTATAATGAAATATGAGAAGAAGTAATTTATGAAAAAAAGGAATGGATAATCTTTATTGAGACCGACGAAAAAAATTGAATATAGTTTTCACTTAAACGAATGAAATATATATTATAATGGGGTTCGTCTTGTGTGCACATGAGTTATGAGTGCACTTGAGTTGACCGTTGACTTTTTTACTTTTTTTTTATTATTTTTTTATTTTTTATGTTGTACTTTTCAGTCGTATTGAGTTGCAATTTTCAATGACTTACACTTTTTGGTAAAATGGTGTTGCACTTATCAATTGTTACACTGTATAAGTAATATTTTTTATTTATATTGACTTACATTTTTTTAGTAATATTGTGTTGCACTTTTTAGTTTAATACCTTACACTTTTCATTAAAAATTGTGATACTAAGTTGCACTTTTTAATAATATTGTGTTGCACTTTTCAGTTATAATAATTTACATTTTTCAGTAATAGTATAATTATATAGCTTACACTTTTCATTAATATTGTGTTGCACTTTTTAGTTATACTGACTTGTACTTTTTAATAAATATTGTGTTGCACTTTTTAATTATAAATGACTTACATTTTTCATTAATACTATGTTGCACTTTTCAGTTATACTGACTTGTACTTTTTATTAAAAACTGTATTGCACCTTTTAATATGGTGACTTACACTTTTAAAAAATAAATCAACATTTTTTACCGTTGATCGATAACTCGAATGCACATGGTAACTCGAATGCACATGGCACACCCAAGTGTATATAAGTAACTTATAAAGTTTAGGTTCAAATTTCGCATATATAGTACCGATCGTAATAGGATAGATAACCGGCTCGGATCTCATGTTTCAAAATTTTATTTTCATCTACTATTTCATCCTCCAAATGTACGATATGTATCAATTAAGTTTCATATTTAAAAAAAATGAAAAACACGTTGTTAACTCAAAATTCTTCTATTAACATTAGAATAAATAGAGAAATATATGTACACCATATATGCAAAAAGATTTGAGAAAATTCTACCGAATGAAAGTCAAAAATATATTGGAACGTATATATGTTACCAAACCTTAAGAAGATTCAATGAAAAGTTTGAATAAACACAAAAATTCAAAAGGGAATAATTAAAATTCTAAAATTGCAATGAAAGCCCAGTAATAGGCGATTCAGGGAACACCTAATCAGCAATATCTATGGGCTGAGAGTTTGCATAGAAATTCAAAACATCCTTCACGTATTACACTCACGAAAATTGACATCAACAGACAAATGTACTCCAATATTTGTGAATTGGAGGTTGTTCAAGGAGCATGGGGAATTATTTCCAATTTTATTAATTCATAAGAAATCAATTGAAGTATTAATTCATCAGGAATTTCATCGACTGACGGAGGAAATAAATTCTACGTTATTGACATATTTCCAGTATTAAATTATTGCCTAATTTTAGGGATCTAAAAAAAAAAAGAAAATTATTGCCTCATTTTCACACCAATAAGGGGAAAAACACATAGCAATGTGAGTACGTAACCGCTTAATTTTCAGGAACAAAGTCAAAAACACATCAAATCTATACACCTATAATTTTCAGAGTAAGCCAAAACATATTACTAGTACAATTCTGACAATACAAAAAAAGAAAATTCAAAATGTATAGCTTTAATAAAAACTACTACTACTGTATTAGTTTTGTTACACCATTAATATACATTAATAAATCCCTCCTGCTCTAACAAAAACACTTCTTGAAACAGATATATTTATGCACGATTCCATACTCATTTTTGTATTTTAATTTATGAATTTTGATCGTTCGAGCCCACCAAATGTATATATCCATTTTTAGTATACTTGTGTCAATTTAATTTCATTTTAATTACCTACCTAATGTATCCATATATGATATTATACTACTTTTCTCCTTGGGAAAGCTATCCATAAACTTTGAACACAAAATCAAAAAATATGATGGAAAAATAGATGTATTACAAATTATGTGATTGAGATAAGAATATAATTATAAAATGTAAAATTGTAGTTTATAGAAAAATGAATAGATAGTTTTCATTAGGACGAGCGAAAAAAATGAAATTTTGACAGTTTCACTAAAAACGTAAGATTGGAATATTATAATACAATACAACAAGAAATGAAAAGGTTCAATATCTACATTCAATCGCATGCGAGGGTTAACAATATACATATATAAAGAGCCAAGTTCTCTCCCTTGTACCCTTCAATTATAATTTATTATTAAATCGACATAAAATTGAACTTCAATGGCTATTTGCCAATACAGAAAAATAAATTATGATATCATTTAGGATATCATATATATATACAGACTTTCACATATGATATTACATTTTTATAACGATTGTTAATTATACTAATCAATCGTACTAAATAAATTGTAACACTGCATGTTTATTGTATTATTTGTTATTTCAATACAATTTATCTTAAATATAAAAGTGAAAAAAAAAAAAAACAGAAAAAAAGGAAATAGGGTACATATAATTAATCGCATATCTCTTCCATTTCAAATTCAAATACTGTAGTAGTAAAATTTATCCGATTATAAAATTATCAATACACGCTATATCTATTATAAAATGACACTATTATGTACATAATAATTCAATTAAATCTATTATAAAATGACACTATTATGTACATAATAATTCAATTAAAGCATTTTAATAAAAAATGGAATTTTGTTCGCACAATAGAAGCCAATGATAACATCTTACAACTCATATCATCATATACTTAAGATCTTTAATTATATTTCGTGAAACACTTGGTATTTTATGATAACCACCAAAATCCTACCTCATATATTTAAAATTAATAGCATTGCAAATTAATGTATATGAAGTTATTAATTAAAAACATTCAATTTAAAATATCAAAAGTAATGGGAGGTCTCGAATTAATCTCAAAGGTAACTAAATCGAGTTGGTATATTTATGTCAATAATACATAAAAAGAAAAAAAAATCACGTTTTTTAGGGTACTTATTAATTCCATTTTTATAATTAATTCTGACTTTTCTTTTTCTTTTTCTTTGTCTATCCAATTTTATAATTTTACTTTTTTAAAAAAGAAATTACAACTCACATAATTTTATCTCTAGCCTTAAACTTTCACTTTTTATATAAACAATCATTTAAAAAAAAAATCATGAATCATTCTTAACCCAAATATAAAAATCGATAATGTTTAAATAAAAAATGATAGTCATTTTTGTTAAAAGTATTATCACTTTTGTATGTGTTGTCAAAAAAAATACTCTTAGCCATATAAAAAATGAATTGTTCAAACCCAAAAATTTAAAATTTAAAATATTCCACACAAACTAAATGATAAACAAATAATTGTATACACTACACCAGTCAAATTTCCATTTGTGATATCATCTTTAATATTTTCAGAAACTAACCATGTGCGTGGAATCGAATGGTAACAAATGGAGTATTTAGTGTTTGTACAATTAAATTTAAAATTAATAACAACCCAAAATGTTGAAAAAGATATGGTATTTATGAGAGAGTGAGCCCTAAGATATATATTTTTATTAATAAATAAAGACAGGGCGCCGCAGCTGTGTCATGGAGCTCCAGCTAAAACGTTTCTGACTGACAATGTGGCAGCTACGTTAAAAGGCGACATACACTTTTCTCCATTTAAATAATTTTAAAGATAATATTGTTCCATTTTCAACCCACACGAAACCTAACACGGTGGCGCTGCTAAAATGCGCACCTGTCTCCGCCGTAGGCATGCTACACATATTACAGACAGCCTCCCCATTCCCACGTTTCAATGCTCTCTTTTTTTGTAATTCCCCAAGAAAATTAGAAAAATATGTTTCACAGTACTAGAATATGTCAAATCAAACACCACACAAATTAACTAACAACCAACATAAACATAAATATTAATGATAACAACAACAACAACAAAGAAACCCTTAAACAAGAATCCAAATTAATCCAACAAAATTTAAAAACATGACATTAATTAATTAATTGATTACCTTAGTTTTTCTCTTTCTCCTTTTGCCCATAGTGAAGCTGCAGACGGGCGTCGAATCCGGTGAGGAAATGATGATGGTTATCCATAGGGGCGGCGGAGGCGCCGCCGGAGTAGAAGCTTGGAGGCAGAAGAGACGGCGGAGATGGAGAATTGGACTGAAGGGTCCCCCTATTGACGGCGGGAAAGTTATCAGAGGCAAAGGAGAAGGGTTGCAACTCCGGCGGGTGGTGGTGGTGGTGGTCCGCCGTCACACTAAACATATGGGGCGGCGGCGGTCCAAATAGCCCACTGGTAAAGTAATCAGGGCCACCACCATTGATAGAGCTATTCCTTCCACTCAAAAGCTCAGTGAAAGAAGTAACATAAGAAGAAGAATCCTTCTCTTTTTCCCTTTCCTTAGCCCTTTCCCTTGCTTTCATCCGGCTTTCAGATCTGGAAATAGAAATTCCAGAGCCTTTGCTACTTCCAGAATTGCTACTTCCAGGCGACGATTTCGCCGCCGCCGCTGCTTCGAGTTGGAATTGCCCCGAATTCCCACCCCCAGCGGCGGGAGCACTCAGCCTAGGGTTGTTCAGAAAATTAGTATTCATCGGCGGCAACTCCTCAATCGCGCTCGCCGCCGCCGTGAGCAGCCATTCCACCGCCTTACTCGGCTGATCGTAACCTAATCGGTCTTGCAAATCATAAAATTGAATCGCTGTGTTAACCGAAAGCCTTACCCTCCGATCTCTCAGTCCTTTCGAAGTCAGAACTTTGCTGTGCCGATCTTTCCCGCCGGAAGCTCTCGAAACCCTAACAATTCGCGACGAAGGCCAGCCGTACAACCTCCCGCTACCGTCACCGCCGCCGCCAAGATCGGCGCCACTCCGCTTGTTTTCCCCTTCGTCTTCATCGTGGTCGTCCATTTTCTCACCGTCGTCGCCTAATTTCGTATCGAAATTTCCGAATGCGCCATTGCTGATTCTCTGAAGCTTGTTACAACGGATCTGATCCACCTCCATATTACCAGTTTCATACCTTTTGTGAATCGCCTTTTCAGCTAATTCTGCTTCGTTATTTATAATTGGGGGGAAAAGTAGAGAATTAATTGTGAAACTAGGGTTTTAACTTTTAAGTGAAAAAGGTGAGTAGGGCTGTGTTGTTTTCTTTTGATTACGGTTACACACAGTTCTTTCTAGTCACATATACATACACACTAACATGTATGTATATGCAGAGAGAGAGTGCAGAATGTATATTTAGGTATAGTAACAGAGAAAAGTCAGAAAGAGGGGGTGGGTGGGGTGGGGGTGCCTTTTATTGAAGCTTTTTTGCAATGTTTCAAAAGCATAAAAAACAAAGCCTGCTACTTGCTCAGAATTGTATTGTCTCAACCTGCAACAAAGAAACAAAAATAATTAAATAGTTAAAAATAGATAATAAATTTAAATATATAAAAATATTACATCAGTCGAAATCATTGCTTTGTGTAGCAGTATAACCAGAACCCAGAAAAGAAGACAAAATCAGATGAATTACATAGGAAAGGATAACTTGAATTGACAAGGTTAAAAAATCAGTAAATCAACTAGTACTAACATATATAGGAAAAATAAATTAAATGAAAAATTTCAGGCATGTAAATGTGATAATGAGTTCATGTAAGTTAACTCTCAGGGTGTGACATTTTAAGTCTACGTTTAGTGTATCGTGTGGTACATGTTTCTTTTATTTTTCTAAACGAAGTTCTTCTACGTTCATTGTGTTGGCGTGTCATTTTATAAGTTGGACAAAATAAAGTGTATGTACAAAGACACTTATGGTATGTTTGTGATTCTGCACACTTTTACTGCAGTGTCGGACTAAACCAATCCATAATGATGTAACGGAAATATAACTTTTTTGTTACTTGACCAACTGTCGGGAAAAGCAAATACGACAAAAACTCCGCTTTTTCCTCATTTCGCGGATGAGGACGGGAATCTTATGATACGTTGGGAATGTGATCTTATTTTTTCAACTTTAGTCGCGGCTTATATAAGTGCCCTATCACAATAATATTTTGTTTATTATGAAAAAAAATTGTTTATCTTTTTTATCATCTCTGTATATACAATTAATGCGAACTTTCTTTTGAACAATGAGTAGATCTCCAATGAATTCGAGTTTACGTAAGTTAACCCAGGATGTGACATTTTAGGTCTATCTTAGTGTATCGTGCGGTACACATTTCTTTTATTTTTCTAAGTGAAGCTCTTCTCATCGCAACGTTCATTATGTTGGCGTGTCGACATTTCATAAGTGGGGACAAAATAAAGCACGTGTACAAAGACGTTTATGGTATGTTCATGATTCAACACACTTTTTACTGCAGCGTCTGACTAATTAAACCAATTCATATGTAATGAAAATATAGTTTTTTTGTTACTTGATCAACTGTCGGGAGAAGCAAATACGACAAAGACTCCACTTTTTCCTCATTTCGCGAATGAGGACGGGAATCTTATGATACGTTGGGAATGTGATCTTGTTTTTCCAACTTTAGCCGCGGCTTATATAAGTGCTCTATCATGATAATATTTTGTTTATTAGGGTGGTAACTCTAAAAAAATAAATTGTCCATCTTTTTTGTCATCTTTGTATACACAATTAATGCGAACTTCTTTTTGAACAATGAGTAGTTCTCTTAGTCTAGTAAACTTGAGTTTACGTGAACTATTTTTTTAGTGTCACTTTTTATGTATACGAAGTGTCATTGATTAAAAAAATATTTAATTTTTAAACTATAACACTTTATATCCACAATCTTGATACCCGAAGAAGAAAAAAGGGGGAGTTCCCATCAACTCGAGTTTTTAGAAGTTTTGTCTAGTATTATTGGAAATAAATTAAATTCGACTTCTAAATAAGAAATTTAAACTTGAGTAGTAACAAAATCTGGTGACTTTTGGGATTTCTGTGAAATCTAGTGTATATCAATCAGTGCATATATTTGCAATACTATCAAAATTCAGTGATCAGAAGGAGTACAAGAGATTATAAAAAAAAAAAAAAAAAAAGGAATATTAAGGTTTTTAATTAAGTGCAGATATTAGCTAAAAATGAGAATTAAGTACCAGATAATTAACAAACTAAATTTGGTAAAATACTCATTTACACTAGAACCTACAATAAAATTAGAAAGCAAATCAGACTACAAATTAATCGGAGTCTCTTTCAATAGCAATCGATGTAAGAGAGCAGAGAGACAGGGTTGAAATTAGAGTGATGAGTAATAGATTTTCAGAAAATATAATTATATTCCTTTAATATATTTATTTTTCGAAAACATTCCTTTTATAATAAAAAAACAAAATTAGATAGAGTTTGGTACGACAGAATAGCACAAGATAGATAAATAATCAGATTTAATATAAAATTTTACGGAACATAAAAAATAGAATCGATTGTGTGTATATCAAAATGATATAAAAAAAAACCATTTATAATTAAATTTAGATAGGTTAAAATATACGGATCCCGAGTTGAGGCTGTAAATGGGTTGGCCCGAATCTAAAGTGGAGTTGCTGCCTTATCCAATTCCCCGAACTTCAAAGCCATGTGAAATTGCTCACAAATCACAATACAGTAAAATTAATGTTTTTTGTGTGCCTAATATATTACTCCAATATATTTGTTTATGTTACTTGTGTGTACATATTATATCAATACAACAAATTAAATGTAACGGAATAAAATAAAATACGAAATGTTACCGTATTTATGAAAGATAACATTTGTAATTTTATATAGTTTACGGGCGGATCCCAAATTATGAATACGAGGGTATGATAAATGAATAAATAAACAAGATTGATGTGCCAAAATTTGCACGAGAGGATTACGTGTCCTCCGGATTGGATATCCCACTCTTCGAACACGTACAATCACTCCAAGTATGTTGCCTTTCCTCCAAATCTTCAAGAACCTGCAAAGAACACACCGGAGGGGGGTCCGGTGTGGACACTCCGATACCTAAGTCAGTATAGGGCTTATCAATATCTTCCAAGGATCTCAAGATCCTTGATATATCAGAATAGTTCTCAAAGAATCTTAGAAAAGTGTTTCGTATTTAGTATATCAAGTTTTTAGTATATGAGTGTCTAACCTGAAAATCTCCTCGAATTTACCTATTTATAGAGATACTTTCTGGAGAGGAAGTCAAGCATTCCTCTTATTTCGGAGCTGCCCATAAGACTCGGCCCTGCTGAGTGGACGAAGTCCTCTTTTCTCTCCACTCCCTGAAGACTCGGCGACACTCCTTCTTAGTGGACTTTGTTCCCTAAGATAAAGGAGGATAAGGTCTTCCTTTTATCAAGTCTGGACCGGAAATGGCGGAAGTCCCCTACATTTATGGTCCACAACTGCACATTAAGACTGCTTCTTTCTGATGCTCCTCTCCAGACGGAGTTCCCTCCAGAGAGACCTCTAGAGAGGATTCCCTATCCAGGGAGTATTACACAATCCAATCCTTTCACTTTGACCTTATCTTTTATACACGTGTCGACTCCTTATTAGGTGACATTTTTAGGCCGCATCATCTACTCCCCCCTACTCTCGTAAAAGGGAGATATCTTTTGTGAGAGTAGAAAATTCAAGTAATTCCAGCACAGAGACATTTCTGGAGAGACGTGTATGATTCCAGCTCCAGAGGGAAATTTCGAAAATATTTTCCTCCATGAGTTTTAAGTAGATCGGGGGGTTTTCCTCGCCCTAGGCCTCTGCATATCTTTTCCTTTCGTTCCCCAGAGATCTTAGTTCTTGGGAAGTAATTCTCTTGGGTTTCGGGCTAGAGGAATAACCCTCCAGCTTTTCTTGGCAAAAGATTTTGGTTCATAAACTCTTTCTTTCATTTTTAAGTGACCCACTTGGGTCTCAAGTATGGTGAGGAGCTCTCCAGCTCTCTTCGGCCTCTAGGCCTCCGAGTGTGTTTCACTCTTATTCTCATAAGATTTTGATTCATAAAATCTTTCTTTTCATTAAATAACCCTTTTGGGTCTCAAGCATGATGAGGGCTTCTCTGGAGCACCTCGGCCTCTAGGCCTCTTGAATGTTTCTCACTCTTATTCTTAAAAGATTTTAATTCATAAAATCTTCTCATTTCATTGATTAACCCTTCTGGGTCTCAAATATGGTAAGGGCTTCTCTGGAGCACCTCGGCCTCTAGGCCTCTTGAGTGTTTCTCACTCTTATTCTTAAAAGATTTTAATTCATAAAATCTTCTCATTTCATTGATTAACCCTTCTGGGTCTCAAATATGGTGAGAGCTTCTCTGGAGCACCTCGACCTCTAGGCCTCTTGAGTGTTTCTCACTCTTATTCTTAAAAGATTTTAATTCAAAAAATCTTCTCATTTCAGTAACCCACTTGGGTCTCGAGTAGGATGAGGGCTCTCTGGAGCACCTCGGCCTCTAGGTCTCTGAGTGTTTCTCACTCTTATTCTTAAAAGATTTTAATTCGAAAAATCTTCTCATTTCAGTAACCCACTTGGGTCTCGAGTAGGATGAGGGCTCTCTGGAGCACCTCGGCCTCTAGGCCTCTGAGTGTTTCTCACTCTTATTCTTAAAAGATTTTAATTCGAAAAATCTTCTCATTTCATTGATTAACCCTTCTGGGTCTCAAATATGGTGAGGCTTCTCTGGAGCACCTCGGCCTCTAGGCCTCTTGAGTGTTTCTCACTCTTATTCTTAAAAGATTTTAATTCAAAAAATCTTCTCATTTCAGTAACCCACTTGGGTCTCGAGTAGGATGAGGGCTCTCTGGAGCACCTCGGCCTCTAGGCCTCTGAGTGTTTCTCACTCTTATTCTTAAAAGATTTTAATTCGAAAAATCTTCTCATTTCAGTAACCCACTTGGGTCTCGAGTAGGATGAGGGCTCTCTGGAGCACCTCGGCCTCTAGGCCTCTGAGTGTTTCTCACTCTTATTCTTAAAAGATTTTAATTCGAAAAATCTTCTCATTTCATTGATTAACCCTTCTGGGTCTCAAATATGGTGAGGGCTTGTCTGGAGCACCTCGGCCTCTAGGCCTCTTGAGTGTTTCTCACTCTTATTCTTAAAAGATTTTAATTCAAAAAATCTTCTCATTTCAGTAACCCACTTGGGTCTCGAGTAGGATGAGGGCTCTCTGGAGCACCTCGGCCTCTAGGCCTCTGAGTGTTTCTCACTCTTATTCTTAAAAGATTTTAATTCGAAAAATCTTCTCATTTCATTGATTAACCCTTCTGGGTCTCAAATATGGTGAGGGCTTCTCTGGAGCACCTCGGCCTCTAGGCCTCTTGAGTGTTTCTCACTCTTATTCTTAAAAGATTTTAATTCAAAAAATCTTCTCATTTCAGTAACCCACTTGGGTCTCGAGTAGGATGAGGGCTCTCTGGAGCACCTCGGCCTCTAGGCCTCTGAGTGTTTCTCACTCTTAATTCAAGGTGTTGATCATATCAAGACCTTTCAAGTTCAAGTAATCCGCTCGGATTTAGAGTAGGGTGAGGAACTTTCTAGCTTCCCTCAACCTCGTGGCCTTTAATTGTTTCTCACTTTTGAATTCTCATATCTCATATATGCTCAGTGATCTACAGATCCTTCATCATTTCATCACTCCTAATTTTCAAACTTAGCCATCCGGCTACTCAGGGTGGTTAGCCCTCACGCGTTTCAGGATGCTCAAAGTATGCTTATGAATCATATCTTAAATTGCTAGGAAATATGTGCTCATACAAGTTTCCAAAAATCTCCAAATGTTTTCATCACATCTCATAAAATCTTCAAATATTCATCAAAGATAAACATACCTTTTAACATAATTTAGAAAAAATTAGACTCATCACTAATCAAAAACACGTTCTTAACCATGCCTAAATTCTCAATCATTCTCTCGATTCAATCACGAAATTCTCCTAAGTAATCACCTTAGCATTTCTCAAATCAATCATTTCTGAAGCTTTAGCAAATGCTCATATGCTTCGAGGTTTTATGTTCTAAACAACTATGTCTAGGTCACACATATCATATCACAAAGTAAAATTTAAAGTAAAAATGTAAAATATACACTTTTCACTTACGTGGCTTCATATCAGCATCTCGGAGGTAGTAGGCCTAGACCCTTCATCACCCCCTTTAAGCATCGAAGCGTAAGGCATTTGCAAGGTCCGTCATCATGCTTGTCTCCGAATATCGCATCTCAACACTCTAGATGATCTTACTCACCTAATAGATCGACTCTTGGGTATATCCTTCTTTACAGTAGCCTTGTAGCCCTCATGACTACCTGTTCATCCTTCATGGGTTTCTTTTATCACGTAATCTCCTTCGGGAGACATCTTAGATAGGGATGGGTCAACGATCGTTTGTATAATTGGCCACCCAAGATGTAGTATCTTAACCGCAAAGCTCGAGCTTCTCCAGAAGCTGCAGGGGCTGGTCATTTATTCAGCTCTTCTCAACTTTTGAATATCAAATTTCAGCACCCTGGGGAGGGTTTGGTCAGCTTCAGCAGCTGGGCTCGGTGGAGCTTCAACTCCTCAAATGTTTTTTAATATCAAATTCATAGATAAGTATGTTAGCCCCACATTCTGAAGTCACGAATCATTATTAATCCTTAGTCATGGATTCTAGAGCATATAGTAACCACATAAACTCAACGTGCTACTCATGCTCTCTAGTATCTCAAGTCAATCTCAAATTTTAACATCACACTTAGAGCGTCTAGACATAATAATCATGTAAAAGTAGGAGGGTCGTACTTGATTCAGGGAAAACAAAGTATGATACGCATATCAATCTCATAATGACATACTTATAACAATATCGAATCAACGAATATCATAGTTTATTCATATCACATTCATCATGACATACTCATTATAAAATCAAGTTAGCATAAAAGATCTAACCTTTTTTAGCTTTATCAAATTCTGTACTAACCGGTGGTATCGATATCTGGGAGTCAACACCATAGCAGGCCGAGTATCATAATCCAGCTACTCGTTTGGTTCTCCATAGTTCCCTGCTCTTTCGGGCTCCTCCAGGACCTCTAGGTTCTCCAGGTTTACTCGTATATCAATCCCGAATTGATCTTGTAAAGATACACCAAAAAGAAAAAGGGGCCTCCAACACAGGCTCTCGAGTGCTCAGATAAGCTTCATGAGCTTCAATTATATAATTTAAATATGAAATAAGGGAATTTCAGATCTGGATGATCTCCAGCAACCTCCAAAACCTCTGTAGGTTCCAATCTCAGTTGGGTATATTTCTAAAACCTCCCTCGAGGCCCAGATCAGTATCCTCCCGCAGTACTGCGGTTTCCTGTTCCTCCAGAGTTTCGGGAAGCTTCTGGGCTGGACCTCCCTGCTGTAGATTCTCTCTTCCTCTCTCCACTAGCTGGTTTCACCTCCAGCCTCTTGGCTTGCCTCACCTCCTCGAGGGTGAGATACTTTTCAGCTCTGAAGATTCTTAAGTTCTCTACCCGCTTCAGGTAATCAATCATCCTCTCACCCACTCTAGTTTTCGGACTTATCGTTTTGTCTGTTTAGGGCTATTGGCCTTGATCTCAGGGACCTAAGTAGGCTCAATCTTCACTTTCCATTTCCGAGCTTATCCCGAAATCCTCCAGGACTTGGATAGAATCAACCTATAATCTGAAATCTTCTGAACCTATCCAGAGATCCTCCAGAGCTTGGATAGACTTAATCTGTAATCTGAAATCTTCTAAACCTACCCAGAGGTCCTCCAGAACTTGGGTAGACTTAATCTATAATCTGAAATCTTCTGAACCTATCCAAAGATCCTCCAGAGCTTGGATAGACTTAATCTGTAATCTGAAATCTTCTGAACCTACCCAGAGGTCCTCCAGAACTTGGGTAGACTTAATCTATAATATGAAATCTTCTGAACCTACCCAGAGGTCCTCCAGAACTTGGGTAGGCTCGGTCTGTAATATGAAATTATATCTAAAATATGGAAACATGTTAATCGTGCGCAAAATCATAATCATCATCCGCGTTTAATCATTAATTCTACCACATAAAGTAATCACAAGACTCAACATGTGAATTGCTCACCCATGCTTCTAAAATTTCAAGCAATTCTCAATTCTAAGATCGTTTCTAGAGTATCAATCGTGTAAGCTTAGGAGAATCATGCTTAATTCATTGGAAAAGTTTGTGTCATATATGTCAATATCATTAAAATATGCTCATAGCAATATCAAATTACTATAAAAGATCTAATACTTTAGACTCTATCAAACACATGTACTAACCTGTAGTACCGATGCATTTATCATATCTCTGCTTCGTACTCCCGCGTTTAGATTTTGGACCTCGAGGCCCTAAATACTCTTCCTCATACCTCCAAGTTCTGATTCTGGACCTCGGGGTCCTGAACACTCTGCCTCGTACCTCCAAGTTCTGATTCTGGACCTCGGGGTCCTGAACACTCTGCCTCGTACCTCCAAGTTCTGATTCTGGACCTCGGGGTCCTGAACACTCTGCCTCGTACCTCCAAGTTCTGATTCTGGACCTCGGGGTCCTGAATACTCTGCCTCGTACCTCCAAGTTCTGATTCTGGACCTCGGGATCCTGAACACTCTGCCTCGTACCTCCAAGTTCTGATTCTAGACCTCGGGGTCCTGAATACTCTGCCTCGTACCTCCAGATGGATTACTATCTCTTGGTGACCCGGAGGTCCGAGAGACCTCTGGACTGGAACGTCTGGAGGGGCCCTCTCTTCTTCTCTCTCGATCTGGGGGCCTAGTCTCCAATCTCTTGGCTTTCCGAACCTCCTCCAGGGTGAGGTACTTCTCTGCTCTATGTAGCAACTCATCAAAGTTCTTAACCGGCTTCTTAGCTAGGGAGGAGAAGAAGTCTCCATCCCTTAATCCTTTAGTAAGAGCGTTGATCTTCACCTCCGGAGAGGCTGTAGGGACCTCCAGAGCTGCCTGATTGAATCTCCGGAGAAAAGCTCTTAAACTTTCGTTCTCCCCCTGCCTCAGATTGAAGAGGGTCAAAGTGGCCCGCGGCCGCCTCCGAGCACTTGCAAATTGATGGAGAAATAACTCACTGAATTCCTCCCAGGATCGGATTGTATTGAGTTCCAATTGAGTGAACCACTGTTGTGCCGCTTTTTCTAGGGTGGTCAGGAACACCCTGCACTTGATTCCCTCTCCGTAGCGGTGTAATAACGCGGCGTTCTCGAACCTTATTAGGTGTTCATAGGGGTCTGCCGTACCATCGTACTCAAAATTGAGGGGCTTAAAATTGAATGGTAGTTCATCCTGTAATATGTTAGGAGAGAACTGACATCCAGAAATATAAGAGGATCTACTCGCTCGATTATTCATTTGTTTTCTCATATCTCTCATCTCCTTCTGTAGGGCTAGTATTTGGTCGCTAACTGGCCCTCCGTAGGTATCGTCGGTGTTTTCTTCTGCTTCAGGGAGCTCTGTCTCTCGGGGTTCCAAATCTGCATTCCTTCTTGTATTCCGAAGGGGAATGCTTCTTTCCGCTCGGGAGGGCACCTTATCGTCTTCTTCTGCCCGCATCCCCATTTCTTTGGACAGCACTTGGGAGGCTCCAGGTGCCTCTTCCTGGGGTCTCGGGGTAGGTATCTCCAGATTCCCTGGTGCAGCTCTGGGAACTCGATCTCTTTGAGCCGCGAAGGCTCTCTCTATAGCTTGCTTGATGAGGGCGTTCAATTGATCGGGAGAGATCAGGAGTGGTCCCGAGTCTAGAATATCCTCTCGTTGGGGATCTGTGGTCCGGAACTCTGGGGCTTCAATGTTCCCTGTTGTTCCTTCTACGATTGGGAGGGGATGGTTTTCCTCTCCCAAGCCTGTATTAGGCGTCACTGGCGGATTTACTCCAGAGGGGGTATGAACTAGATCTTTTTCCCGACCTCCTTTTGACGTAGGGTCATTCGGCAAAGGAGGATTTTCCCATGCGAGGGGTCTCTTTCCCGAAGTAGATGTGTTATTTCCGCCACCCATTTGCTCGAACAGGTAGAAATTCGTGAGAAAATCTTTCAACTCTTTCCCACAGACGGCGCCAGTTGATGTGCCAAAATTTGCACGAGAGGATTACGTGTCCTCCGGATTGGATATCCCACTCTTCGAACACGTACAATCACTCCAAGTATGCTGCCTTTCCTCCAAATCTTCAAGAACCTGCAAAGAACACACCGGAGGGGGGTCCGGTGTGGACACTCCGATGCCTAAGTCAGTATAGGGCTTATCAATATCTTCCAAGGATCTCAAGATCCTTGATATATCAGAATAGTTCTCAAAGAATCTTAGAAAAGTGTTTCGTATTTAGTATATCAAGTTTTTAGTATATGAGTGTCTAACCTGGAAATCTCCTCGAATTTACCTATTTATAGAGATACTTTCTGGAGAGGAAGTCAAGCCTTCCTCTTATTTCGGAGCTGCCCATAAGACTCGGCCCTGCTGAGTGGACGAAGTCCTCTTTTCTCTCCACTCCCTGAAGACTCGGCGACACTCCTTCTTAGTGGACTTTGTTCCCTTAGATAAAGGAGGATAAGGTCTTCCTTTTATCAAGTCTGGACCGGAAATGGCGGAAGTCCCCTACATTTATGGTCCACAACTGCACATTAAGACTGCTTCTTTCTGATGCTCCTCTCCAGACGGAGTTCCCTCCAGAGAGACCTCTAGAGAGGATTCCCTATCCAGGGAGTATTACACAATCCAATCCTTTCACTTTGACCTTATCTTTTATACACGTGTCGACTCCTTATTAGGGGACATTTTTAGGCCGCATCAAAGATATTTATAAAAAAGTAAGACATACACAAATAAATAAAATATATACAATACAAATAAAATATAAATTAATAAATTATATGTAAATAAATGTGTGATGTAAGTATTTCGACAAAATATAAAAAGTAATTATGTATTATTAATATGAATTTGTATAAAATAATTAATATACTCTCTTACAAATGATTAATCAAGCATTTGTGAACATAATATACATTCTTACACAATAATGAAAAGGGCAAAAGTTGAAAAAATTACTACTTTGATATTTCTTAGAAAATTCAAAAGGGACCGATGTTTTAGAAAGAAAGAAAAATCCTAAAAAGACACTTAAAGTGAAACCGATGGAGTAATAATAATAACGCGATTTCATTAAAAAAAATGAAGAATATTGATGTAGATAAATATGTCGCTCTTGGAGAAGTCGACACGTGGAAACGGGATAAAATTATAGTAATCTCAATTAAGTCAATAAACCTGAAAGCAAGATTAATACACCCCTGGGCCTCAAAGGGAAAAGAAGATTGATTGGGCCTTTAGCCCACATTCGAAGGTTAATATCCTTTGGGCCCAAGGATAGGGCCCAAAGGGGAACGCGTAGCATGAGTTATCTTTTCTCAACCAAGTCAAATGAACAGGTCAGCCCGCGAAGATAGGGCCTATACGTTGAAGGGCCAAGTCTTCAGAGATATAGACCAAATCTTCAGGGAGTTGAGGCCGGATTTACAGGAATGGGCGAGCAAATATAGGGAGAACGAGTCTTTCCCTCTCCCGAGAGAGGGGCCAGGTATATAAACAGGTTATTTCTATATTCTTAGACACGTTTTTACATACTCCCTCCGTCCCTGAAAAGCTTTCATTTGATGGAACGAAGTTTAAGGAAAAAGTATAATAATTAGAGCTTTGAAGGTAATTTTGTAAACTTTTATATATAAAGTAAATAACGTAGTTTTGATTGAGTGTATGATGGACCCCAAAAGATATTATATGAAGGGTAAATACGTGTATATCGTGAAAGTAACTATGAAAACTTTTCAGGGACGGAGGTAGTAATATATACATTCTTACGAAATATACATTGAATTGAGAAGAAACGCCATATTATTCGCCGGAATTTCCCTAGAAATACAGGGGAATTCCTCTTTGATTCTCCTAAGATCGATTCTGACTTGAGCGTCGGAGCTTCCGCACCGGAGCCCCCCTCCGGCGTACTTTTGCAGGTCATTTTCGGATTCCCGAGGAGATTTACTTGAAGATTGCCAAAGACAAACGAGTGATTCGATTCGTGATTAGCAGTGCTCGTAGAGGAACGGTTGATATCTAAAGGCGTTCTTTTTCGACGCATCAACTGGCGCCGTCTGTGGGAAAATCTCGAGCTAAAGCGTGAGAAAAAGTTCCATATTAAATGGGTGGAGGACAAAATCCGACGAAACAAACTAAGGAGAAAGGAGATTCCACTCCCTCTCCTTTCCCTCCACCTCCCCCAGGCTTTCCCGTAAACCGGAATTTAGGGAAACAGCCTGCAGATCTTACACCAGAAGATATCCCTCTCGCCCAGGAGGGGAATGTAGCGGGTATCTCAGGAGTATTGGGAAGTGGGGTTAATAGGGATATCCCTGACCCCAATGCTCGATCAGAACTCTTAACTATTTCTCAAGATCAATTGGATGAAATGATTGCGCAATCAGTCGAAAGGATAATCACTTCTCGAGGACTTCGTCCTCCTGGACCTATTCTACCGATCAACGAGGGTACAAAACAAAACCCCCTGGAACACGTCATCGATTCCGCTCCAATCCCTTCTAGGAATGAGGATCCTCCTCAAAACCAAGAGGAAAAGGTGCCCTCCCAGGCTGAAAGAAGCATCCTAGGGAGCCCTCCTCGGAGAAACACGGAGAAGATCCCTGGTGATACCACTTTGGAAACAGGGATAGGAGAAAGTACGGATGACACGTACCAGGGAGCAGTCAGTGATCAAATACAGGCCCTACGTAAAGAGATGAGGGACATGCAGAGACACATAACTGACAACGTAAGTAAACCTTCTTACATCACTGGCTATCAATTCTCATCCACTATTTTACAAGATGAACTGCCCTCTAACTTCAAATCCTTAAATTTTGAATATGACGGCACCTCGGATCCTTATGAACATTTGATGAGATTCGAGAACGCCGCCCTACTGCACCGATACGGAGAGGGCGTCAAGTGCAAGGTATTCCTAACTACCCTATCCAAGGCTGCACAACAGTGGTTCACACAACTAGGGCCGGACACTATCCACTCATGGTCCGAATTTTCAGTGAATTGTTCCTGCATCAATTCACCAACGCTAGGAGACAACCCAGAGACACCCTCACCTTGTTTAACATGCGACAAGGAGAGAACGAGAGCTTACGGGCTTTCTTGAAGAGATTCAACCAAGCGGCCCTAGAGGTACCCACAGCCTCTTCAGAGGTCAAAATCAATGCTCTTACAAATGGATTAAGAGATGGAGACCTGTTCACATCTCTAGCCAAGAAGCCAGTACGGACCTTTGATGAGTTATTAAGGAGAGCAGAGAAATACCTCACCCTGGAAGAGGTAAGGAAGGCTAAGCGTTCGGAGACCAGGACAATAGTGGGGAACAGAGAAAGGAGAAGGGAAATCCCACTGAGAAGGCCAAGTCCAGAGAGGCACGGAACATCAAGGAGGTTGGAAAATATAAAAAGGGAGGAAGTTGCTCCCTGGAGCCCCAGGGGAAGGACGAGGAGATATACCCCTTTGAGAATAGAGCCAGCCGAAGTTCTAGAAGTGGCAGGGGACCATCCTGATATGAAGTTCCCCTATTCAAGAAACAGGGGTCCTCAGAACCCCAAGTCAGACAGATTTTGCAGATTCCATAATGATTATGGCCACGATACCAACCAATGTTGGCACCTGAAAGACGAAATAGAGAGAATGATCCAAGCAGGCCATCTAAAAGAATTTATCTTTAGAGATCGACAAGGCCCTAGGGGACAAAAGAGGAAGGACCCCGAGGGGAAGCCAGAGGATAACAGAAGAGATCAAAGGAAGAACACCGAAGATCAACCACCCCCTCCCCAAAAGAGGGGAACTATTCATATGATCATGGGAGGCCCTGCTGATGGGGATTCCTTTAGACATAGGAAGCAGAGCGTCAGGTCACTGAAGAGTGAGAGGAATAGGGAACACCATGAGATAGGGAAGATGACGGAGGGTCCTGATATTCATTTTGGACCAGAAGACGCTGGAGAACCCAGAGAAATCCATAACAACGCATTAGTCATTACCACGGATATAGCAGGGTACGATGTAGCCCGAATTTTTGTAGACACGGGGAGTTCCGCTGATATCATGTTCTTGGAGTGTTTCAAGAAGATGGAATTAAATATAAAGCTCAGACCAGTGGAGACCGCTCTCTATGGATTCTCAGGGGGAGCCATTCAACCCCTTGGTTCAGCATTATTACAAGTAGGGTTAGGAGTCGCCCCTAACCGGCGTGTGCAAGTGATAGAGTTCCTGATAGTGGACGTCCCATCTTTGTATAATGTGGTAATGGGAAGACCAAGCTTGAATATCTTTCAGGCAGTGATTTCCACCTTCCACATGAAGATGAAATTCCCTGCCTCGGGGGGTGTGGGAGAGATATGCGGTGATCAATACCAAGCAAGGAAGTGTTACGTGGAGTCGGTCAAGATAGCAGACAGGGCTATGTTCCGAGGGATGGAGAGATTTAAGGGTGCAGACCCTGAATTGAAAAGGCAGAAAGTGGGTGAGCTAGTGCAAGAACAACCCAAGACCAAAGCAGATGAG
The DNA here is from genome assembly GCA_963675135.1 of Galeopsis tetrahit. Classification (NCBI taxonomy): domain Eukaryota; kingdom Viridiplantae; phylum Streptophyta; class Magnoliopsida; order Lamiales; family Lamiaceae; genus Galeopsis; species Galeopsis tetrahit. Next base: position 31,629,327 of record OY776130.1, on the reverse strand, counting down.
GAATTAATGAACATTGAACTTTATCCAGGAAAGGAGGGATTCACAACCAGGATAGGTACACACATGAACCCTGAGCTCCAAGAAAAGATGATACTCACCCTCCAGGAGAATGCGGATATCTTCGCTTTCACGGCGACGGATATGACGGGTATCCCTCCAGAGATAGCAATGCACCATCTTAATGTGGATCCCAAAGCCAGGCCAGTGAAACAGAAGTTAAGGAACTTTGGTAAGGAGAAGAACCTCATTGTGAAAGAGGAAATCGATAAATTGTTGAGTGCAAGGCATGTGAAGAGAGTGCAGTTCCCTGAGTGGCTCTCGAATGCAGTGCTGGTGTCTAAGGGAGCCGGCAAATGGAGGATGTGTATCGACTTTAAAGATCTGAATAAAGCATGTCCTAAGGATCACTATCCCCTGCCCAGAATTGATCAATTGGTAGATGCCACGTCCGGATTTGAACTGCTTAGCATGATGGACGCATATCAGGGGTACCATCAAATCCAGCTGAATCCCCTGGATATACCAAAGGTATGTTTTATTGCGACATGTGGTACTTTCGGTTATGTACGTATGCCTTTTGGACTGATAAATGCAGGAGCCACCTATCAAAGAATGGTAAACTCACAGATAGGGAGAAACATGGAGATTTATGTGGACGATATGCTAGCTAAGAGTGTCAAAGCAGAGGAACACATTAACGACCTGAAGGAGATATTTCAGGTAATTAGAGAAAATGGTATTAAATTAAATCCAGCTAAATGTTCTTTTGGAGTAGGGTCAGGAAAATTTCTGGGATATATGGTGACTCAGAGAGGAATCGAGGTTAACCCGGCCAAGGTGAAAGCGGTCCTTGACATGCAACCTCCTCGAAACCTGAGAGAATTGCAGACCCTGAACGGCAGAATCGCAGCTCTTAGCAGATTCATAGCAAAATCAGCGGAGAAGAGCCACCACTTCTTCAGAACATTAAAGAAGGGGTCAAGATTCGAATGGGATGAGCAATGTCAAAAGGCTTTCGAACAACTGAAGCTCCATCTGGAACAACTCCCGAAGCTAACCAAGCCTACTCAAGGAGATGTTTACTCCTATACCTCTCAGTAGGGGAACATTCCCTGAGTACAGCCCTGATGAAAGAGGAAGGCTCCACACAACAGCCCATATATTATATGAGCAAGGTCATTCAAGGGGCAGAGATAAGATATTCAGAGGTGGAGAAGGCAGCCCTGGCAGTGGTGGTAACGGCTAGGCGACTACGCCCTTACTTCCTGTCAAAATTATGGTGCGAACTAATTTCCCTTTGAAGCAGACACTAGGGAGAGCAGATTTATCAGGAAGAATGGTCAGATGGGCAGTGGAATTACAAGAATACGATATTGATTACGAACCAAGGAGGGCCATTAAAGCTCAAGCTTTAGCAGACTTCATTCAAGAGTCTACCGGAATGGAAGAGGAACAAGGCTGGAAGGTATATGTTGACGGTTCAGCATCCGCTGTAGGATGTGGAGCAGGGATAGTGTTGGTTGACCCTGATGGCCAAGAAGTACAGGTAGTTGTTAAGTTCCGGTTCTCAACCTCAAACAACGGAGCAGAATATGAAGCCCTAATTAGAGGGGCTAACATGGCAGCAGAATTAGGGGCACAAAAAGTCACCCTGTACTCTGATTCACAGCTGGTAGTGCAACAGGTCATGGGGGAGTACCTCGCCAAAGACGAGAGGATGATCTCCTATTTAGAACAGGTAAAGAAACTAAAGAATAAATTCCATACTTTTGAAGTGATACAGGTGCCGAGAGAAGAGAACGTGAAAGCAGACGGACTGTCTAAACTAGCTAGTTCCACTGAATTCGAGGGAGACGGAAAGGTAACCCTGTTGGTGGCAGATCAATTAGCTACTGAAACCCTGGTTGGAGAGATAACAGCAGGGGATGACTGGAGGAAAGAGATATGGGAAGAATTGAACAGGGGGCAAGTAACCCCAATGTCCAGAGAGGCCAAAGCTTGGAGAAGGAAGTATTGTATCCTTGGAGGCCAATTGTACAAGAGGTCCTTCACTCAACCCTATTTGAAATGCCTTTCAAGAAGAGAAGCAGAGCTAGTGATCAAGGACATCCATGAAGGTTGCGCATCCAGCCATGAAGGCTACCAGACTATGGTGAAGAAGGTATTTAGGGCAGGTTTTTACTGGCCTAATATAATCAGAGATGCTAGGGAATATGTGAAGAAATGTGAGAAGTGTCAGAAGAATGGACCCTTAATACGAGTACCGGCAGAGGAGATGGGGGCCATGTACTCGCCCTGTCCCTTTGCCAAATGGGGGATAGATCTAGTAGGACCCTTCCCCTTAGCACCTGGAGGAAGAAAATTTTTGATCGTAGCCGTGGATTACTTCAGTAAGTGGGTAGAGGTTGTGCCCCTGGCCAAAATAGAAGAAGATAATGTAATTCTTTTTCTGACTAGACATATTTGTTGCAGGTTCGGAGTGCCGAGAATCTTGGTTTCTGACAATGGAACACAATTCAATGGAGAGAAAGTAAGGAGATGGTGCGAATGATGGAACATTATACAGAGATTTACTTCGGTAGCCCACCCACAAGCTAATGGACAGGTGGAAGTTACAAACAGAATCCTAGTGGATGGCATCCGAACACGATTGCAAGAGGTAGGAGGAAAATGGGTGAAGGAGTTAGACAATGTCCTTTGGTCCTACAGGACCAGCCCTAAAACAGCTACGGGCGAATCTCCTTTCTACTTAGTGTATGGGGCAGCGAAAGTGATACCTCCTGAAGCCAGACTCAAATCGCACCGAATCACCTATTTTGAAGAGAAAGGAAATGAAGAATTGATGAGGGAGGTGCTGGACCTGGTAGATGAAGAGAGGGAGATGGCGAAATTAAAAGCAGAAAGGTACAAGAGTCGGATCAAGGCAGCATACGATCGCAGGGTAATTCCTCGTTCCTTTAAAGCTGGAGATTTAGTCCTTCGGAGAGCAGATGCCTTGAGGAGCACTGGAAAGATGGAACCCAATTGGGAAGGTCCGTACAAGGTAATACAGGTACTAAAGGGCGGAGCGTACAAGCTCCAGGATATGACAGGAAAAGAAATATTGAGGCCATGGAGCGTGTGCCACTTGAAGAGGTTTTATGTTTGAGGAAGGTGTTATTTCCTTACCATCTTTCCCTTTATGAACAATTTCAAATGTTTGTTTCTCATTCGAATAATTGCTTCACCGGCACTCTTTTTCCCTCTACGTGGGTTTCCCCTTGGAGTTTTACCACGGAGAGGTTTTTAATGAGGCCGGCATAGGTTCCCCTTATTTGCCTATGTTGATAAACACTTTTGATCAATGGAGCGTCGTTTTTGGAAAATTTCAACGCTTTCTCTTAATGCATGTTAATGTGATGATAAGATGATTCTTATATTCCGATTTTATGATGAGATGACTCTTATGTATGCCGACTTTATGATGAAGTGTTTTCCATACGTTGAATATTGTGCTGAGATAACTGCTAAGCACCCATATAATGAATATTGAGATGATAAATGTGTTCTGAAAGCTAAAACATAAGATGATAGAGATATTGCAAGATAGGAAGACTTACACCAATTCACAAGTGTTTGGAAGGGAAATGCCTAACGACAATTCCCAAAGCTTCTATACACGACAGTCTCTAAAGCTAGGGGGAGTAGGGGGTATGGTAGCGGAAGATATGATTAACCTACCAATAATCCCTAAGATCTCTTACGAGTATAAACAACTTAAGGGAGAGTATAATCCCTAAGAACTCTTACGAGTATAAACAACTTAAGGGAGAGTATAATCCCTAAGAACTCTTACGAGTATAAACAACTTAAGGGAGAGTATAATCCCTAAGAACTCTTACGAGTATAAACAACTTAAGGAAGAGTATAAACTCTAAGAACTCTTACGAGTATAAACAACTTTTGGGAGAGTATAATCCCTAAACACTCTAACTTTTGGGAGAGTATAATCCCTAAAAACTCTAACTTTTGGGAGAGTATAATCCCTAAAAACTCTAACTTTTGGGAGAGTATAATCCCTAAAAACTCTAACTTTTGGGAGAGTATAATCCCTAAACACTCTAACTTTCGGGAGAGTATAATCCCTAAACACTCTAACTTTTGGGAGAGTTTGGGAGAGTATAATCCCTAAACACTCTAACTTTCGGGAGAGTATAATCCCTAAACATTCTAACTTTTGGGAGAGTATAATCCCTAAAAACTCTAACTCTAAGAGAGAAACTAGAAGCATTATCAAATCACCAAGTAAGTGCAGAAACATAAACCCTATATTCTCATTTAAGATTTCTCTGTGAGCTTTAGAGCCTTTACGTGTCAAGAAGATGCTAGAAGAATGCTAAATTCATTAGTAAAGAAAGAGCAGGACAGGTATTACATCATATATCTAATAGCAGATATATATATATATATATATATATATATATATATATATGCATGCCAGGTGATAATGTGCAGATACGATATTAAGCAGAAAGTAAAACAGAAATATCCCAGACCAAGGGCACCATGCCTTGGCCCTCCACAGAAAAACGCAGGAGTGTGGAGTCTCCTGAAAATACCAAAAGGGGCCTGAAAGGCCTTAACAAAAATAAAAGTGTTTTAAAAGTACCGAAATGTTATCAGAGAAATAGAGTTATGAAGAGAGGGGAATATCATCCTTCCCCTCGAAACCTTCTCCTGCTTCATCAACTTGCCCACTGGAACCACCTCCCTCTGCCTTCTCCTCTAGAGCGCCGGTTATCACAGTTGCCACAGGATCTGGGTTGGCCACATGGATAGGGAAAGTCATCTCCTTCGCCGGTACAAGGTCGTCCAACTTCAAGGCAGCCTGCTTCAGCTCCAAGACAGCCTTCCTCATCCCAGGCAACCACCAGGGGGTGTTGATGTCTTCATTAGGATCTCCAGGGAACTTAGGGGGAGTGGTTAACTCATTCAAACGAAGAGCACGAGTGTACTGGCCATTGAATCCAGGGGCGGAGTGTTCAGCTACGGCGTTGGAAAACCCATGATCTATGAAGTGAGGAATATATGCACCCATTGCCCCCAAGAAGCTGGTACTCTGAAGAAAGGCTTCCAACCATTCCCGATGCAGGGTACCTAGAAACTTCTGACCCATGGCGGAGGTAAAAAGAGAGTCGATGCATAGTTTCATCCCAGCCATAGGGAGAGTAGCCTCCAAGCGTTCAACCCGCTCACCAAACTGAGTCTTCAGGGAGGAAACCTCCTCCGAGAGCTTCACCTTCTCACCTTGAAGCCCCTTCCGTACCTGGATGGACTCCCGCAACTCTCCTTCCAGCATCTCCTTCTTCACTTTCTCCAACTCCACCTGACTTTGGAGGTCGTCCACTAGCTGAAGGGATTGGAGGGCCCGTTCGGATACGTCGGAAAATAGAAGGCCAAACTACATAAGAAACAATATCAAGAAGTAAGACGTCTATACTTTCTCCTGTTAGTCATTTAAAGTAATATTTACATTGGGAATATACCTGCGTGAAACTGTGGGCGGAATGCACAACTCGCTCTTCGGAGGATAGAGCATTAAGGGCCTCGGTGGCAGGAGCCGGAGTGTGACGCTCTATGAAAGCCATGAGGTGATCAACATTAATCTCACCAGGAGCATTGGGAGCGACATTGGGCAGAGAGGACTTAATCTTGGACTTCTTCTTTTTAGAGGCATCGGAAGCAGGAGGCAATAAGGAAACCATAGCCTTCTCAGTGGAGGACCTGGTACGTTTAGCCACTGACCCAGTGGAAGGTTTCACTGGGGAAGGAGGAATAGGAGCCTTTGAGGAGCTTTCAGGGGCCGGAGACTTAGCAACCATCGAGAGAGGAGTGGCATCACGGGAAATTTGAGTTAACCAACTCATAGCTGCACAAAGAAATATGAAAAGATGTTAACAATCACAGCAGTTTAAATCTTGAGGACGATGCCAAGAGAAAAGAAATGGTATTACCATCGTCGAGACCTAGGGGATAATCGGGGCGACCAAAACCGAAATGAGATAGGGCTCTAGGGTTCTTACAGATACTCATCACATCAAAAAAGCCATGGGCGGAAACATTATCATTTAAATGGTTCATCACATCCAAGTTCAGAGAATAACAAACAGAAAGAGGAGGACGGGGCACCCCAGGGTTCTCATAAATCCACCCTTCGTGAGGAAAATCCCAAGGAGCGGGGTTTGTAACGAAAAAGTAATAGTCCTTCCAGTCCTGAACTCCTTCATGGAGCTTTTCCATGAATTTCCCGGCCCTGTAAGGACGGCCAGAGGTATAGAAGAACCCATCTGCGAACTTACACATATATTGAGTTAGGAAAAGTTGGGCTGAAGGTTCGCCACCGTTCCCCTTCATCAAAATGTAGAAACCTAGCATCGCTCCGATAGCATTGGGGGTGAATTGATTAAGGGGTATGCGAAGGTAGGTAGAAATTTCGAAAAAGTAGGGATGGATCGGAAAGCGGAGGCCCGCTTTTAGTTGAGCCTCCCAGAAGGCCAGGGTGTTAGGACCTGGGAAATTTGGGCGTTCCTTCCTATGGGCTGCCCTAACGATGTAATCGGTGGGAAAGATTCCCGAGTGGAGGAAGGCGGCAACACGCTCAGGAGGGAGTATGGAAGAACCAGAGATTTTATTTTTTAAAGCGGGGTCAGTTATGGGGAATATGGAGAGTGAGTTGGAAGTTGAACTTTCCATGGATATTGAGTCCGATGAGTTTCGAGTGGAAGATGACATGAGGTTACAATAAAAGAAAAAACGAGGAAGAAGAAGAGATACCTGAAGCGAGGTCGGTTTTTGAAGGTGATGAATTGATCGATAGACGTGCGCGAAGAGGTTAATTGCAGAAATGAAAATGAGAGTGAAAAGGAGTGGATAAGTTTGAAAGGAAAGAAAAGAGGGGTTTTCTACGAAGTGAATATAATTTTTGAAATGGTTGTGAAGAAGAGAGAGAGAGAGGGAAAAGTCGAGGAGAATTAAATGCCCCCCAGTGAAAGGGCGCGTGACTGGAAAGAGGCGGCTTGATGTTTCCCCTCGGGCAGAATGCTTGGTCACAGACTTCGAAAGTAGGTTTGCGTGTGGAAGCGGAAAGGGCATGATGATTTTAGGTAATCATTAAGAACCGAATATTTCTTGTTTTAAGGAAAGTATGAAGGATTAAAGGAATGTATTATTTCTTTTATAATTTATTATTTTCCTACTCTCTTAAAATTATCCTTTTTACGAGAGTATGGGGAGTGGTTGATGTAGATAAATATGTCGCTCTTGGAGAAGTCGACACGTGGAAACGGGATAAAATTATAGTAATCTCAATTAAGTTAATAAACCTGAAAGCAGGATTAATACACCCCTGGGCCTCAAAGGGAAAAGAAGATTGATTGGGCCTTTAGCCCACATTCGAAGGTTAATATCCTTTGGGCCCAAGGATAGGGCCCAAAGGGGAACGCGTAGCATGAGTTATCTTTTCTCAACCAAGTCAAATGAACAGGTCAGCCCGCGAAGATAGGGCCTATACGTTGAAGGGCCAAGTCTTCAGAGATATAGACCAAATCTTCAGGGAGTTGGGGCCGGATTTACAGGAATGGGCGAGCAAATATAGGGAGAACGAGTCTTTCCCTCTCCCGAGAGAGGGGCCAGGTATATAAACAGGTTATTTCTATATTCTTAGACACGTTTTTACATAATATATACATTCTTACGAAATATACACTGAATTGAGAAGAAACACCATATTATTCGCCGGAATTTCCCTAGAAATACAGGGAAATTCCTCTTTGATTCTCCTAAGATCGATTCTGACTTGAGCGTCGGAGCTTCCGCGCCGGAGCCCCCCTTCGGCGTACTTTTGCAGGTCATTTTCGGATTCCCGAGGAAATTTACTTGAAGATTGCCAAAGACAAACGAGTGATTCGATTCGTGATTAGCAGTGCTCGTAGAGGAACGGTTGATATCTAAAGGCGTTCTTTTTCGACGCATCAAATATAATATTCTAATTCATTAGTTAAATTGGACTCGATTGGCTTTAATAAGAATCTCAATCTCATAACATGCGGAATATCTTGACAAAAACATATTTTATTTTCCATGCATGTCTGTATAACTTCATAAATTTTTAATTATTGCACACAAATTCAATATTAGTATTTAAAACGCACCTAAAGAATTATACTTAGGTGCAATTGAAATTAAGTTTCAACTAATTAGATTAAGTGTTAAGTCAAACTGTTAAAGATTAAATTGAGTAAATTAAAAAATTTAAATAATTATTTAAAATGCTTTGAAAAAAAAATATTTAAAATAAAGAAAGACTAGTTTTTTCGAAATAATATTTCCAATTTTAAGCATATTAATTTTAAAAAATTAGGGGTCCAGTCCAGTGCCCCATCCAATTATGTGGGCAGCCGTTATAAGATCCTTTATTTTAATCATAAAATGATACCATATTCATCCATTTATATAATTCTTAATTTCTTCAATCTTAAAATTTTTATTTAAAAAAAAAATCACACATTCTTTTATCTTCAACCTCAAATATTCATCAGTTAACCTTAAAATTTGTGTCCAGTTTAAATAAAAATTATAAAAATAACAAAAAAAATACTATATTCAGAAAATCTAAGTTTATGAATTTTATCCTTATCAATTAAAAGAGAATGTATAAGTTGTGAACTTGTGATTAGTTTAAATTAGATAGAATTCCCGCGTATTACGTGAACTATTAGTAAAAGTTCAGTATTTATATTTTATTTAATAATGTAAATAATAGTTCTCATATTTTTAGCTATATATTAATAAAATTTAATACTTCGTATAACAATATCTATTTTCTATAATTTTAAAATTTATTATATAATTAATTATTTTAAATATTTTATTAAATTATAGTTTTCGATAAAAAAATTATACTGATTAAAGTGTTTTTTTTATTTGAATTAGCTAATCCTATAAATAATTTTTAAAAACATTGATTAATTAAATTAATATACTTTAAAAAAATGTTTAAATATATTTTTAGATAAAAACAATATAAAGAAAGTGTTGTTAAAATAACATAATTGATTTTAATTTAATTTCAAACATAACTTTCCATTTTGATGTCAATGACTCGTATGTTTTCTAACCAATAATAAATATACACATCAAAATTCTAAAAATATTAACTTAACCTAATCATGACACATGAACCCAGGATCTAAAGCCTAGGTAGTGGTGCTCTAACCACTTAAACTATCCATCTTCGTCACAATTGTTTTTATCTGCTTACCCTTTAAAGTTTATAAACTCAAATGCTCTTAAACACTCATGATATATGTAATAAAGCTTATTGGAAATTATTGAATCCAAACAGCTTTTTTATCCCAAATCAATTTCACACATATATTTTTTTTTTCTATTTCACATTAGTTTTCACACAGCAAAAATTCTCAAAATTCTTACTTTTAAAATTTTTCTATTTATCCTATATATTATTATATTTTTTTACACAATACTATTACTTTATCACTTTAATAAAGTTGAAAGAACCTTAATATTCTTACCTTATCACATTTTTTTAATTTTTGTGTCCAAATTTATGTAAAAACTTATCTAGAATGGAGAAAGTAAAGTACTCCATATTTTGGAGAGCTGGTCTTGAGTAATATCGTCTCACAGATCTCATTTTATGAGACGGATCTCTCTTGAACCAATTTTAAAAATAATAATGTTTAAGTAAAAAATGATTTTTTTTTATTAAAATATTACACCGTAACACTATTTAAGTGCCGTAAAAAATATACTTTGCCGAATTTTAACAAACATAAAAATCTGAAGAATAAAAAAGAAAAGATTGTTCATCAAAAAAAAATTGAAATACAGTTAGTTAAAAATGATGAGTCTCATAAAATAAAATTTTAAAATTGTCTTACCAATTTTTGTCTATTTTAAAAGGATTGTGAGTCTGTGACAGCATGTTTTTTTTTTTTTTTTGAAAAGAAGATGTGACAACATGTTAATCTCCCCAATTTGGTTATCAGACTGAAAGTTAAGGGTGTCCCACCCAAACGTCAAGCTGAGATTTGGATGGTGATGTTGTGGCTATAATTACTAACAAATAACAATCAAGTAATACATTTTTTCCGGTAAAATTAATCTACCAATTTTTGTTTTTTCTGTTTTTATAAAAGTTACAACTTTTTTTTTTTTTTTTACAAAAATCACTTTTCACACATTTATTTATATTATTCTCTCACTCAATTAAAATTGTAGAAGTCGAAAATCGATAGTCGAACGGATTTGCAACGCCTAGCGCCTAGGTCCCGCCCCGCCTAGGTGTGAGTTCGGTTCTAGGTTTTGGAACTTGATGGCCGACTGGAACAATTTCATCTCCTGTGGCTATATTGGGAGTCATAATTGTGATAGGTCCTAATGTGATCATACTCCACATTAGATCGTGAATTGAGCTAAAGTGTATCACCATACGCACTTTCCAATATTCATATCCTTCAACATAAAACTTAGGCAAATGACGAGAATGGGTTTTCATTAAGAATCGATGATATTCAAAGTTAGTAGTTCATTAAAACCACTGTCCTGATACCACTCGTAGATCCCTAAAAACGGGGTAGTGCAAGGTGAAAAGTTTATAGGGATGGGATGAATTGACTTTTAAAACTTTATGTCCTATTAGATGAGTGATGACTTATTGAAGTGAGAGTGTAAGAACAATTGAAATAGGTAATTAACCTATGAATTGCTTGTTTAGTTGGTTAGTTGGATAACTATCTACTTAACTATTAGTGTGAAATTGTGTAGGCCATAAATGTTTAGACTCATAAATTTATGAAAACTCTTAAAATAAAAAGTCTTAAATGCACCTTGTGCACCAAACTAGAATTGATGCACACCCTTTTTAACCGCTTTCAACTCCTCTTCTTTTCTTCTTTTCCTTTCTTTCTTTCTCCCCGATAACTGTAACTGTTTTTTTTTACCTATTTCTTCTCTCTTTTCTTCTTCTTCTCCTTTCTCTCCCCCTATTTTTTTTACTGCTTTCTTTTCTCCCTCTCTCTTCTTATTCTCCTTTTTTCTCTCTCCCACATCGTGTAAAAAAAAAAAACCGCTTTGAAAACTGGTAGATATTGTAGATATTTTAATTGAAAAATGTAATTTTTATTATTGAAAACTGGTAGATATTTTAACTGAAAAGTGTAATTTTTATTATTGAAAAGTGGAAGATTCTGTTATTGAAAAGTGTAATTCTTATTATTGAAAAGTGGTAGATGTTTTAATTGAAAAATGTAATTTTTATTATTGAAAAGTGGTGAAAAATGTAATTCTTATTATTGAAAAGTGGTAGATGTTTTAATTGAAAATGTAATTTTTATTATTGAAAAGTGGTAAATATTTTAACTGAAAATTGTTAGATTTCGAAAAATGTAATTCTTATTATTGAAAAGTGGTAGATTTCGTTACTGAAAAATGTAATTCTTATTATTGAAAAGTGGTAGATATTTTTAACTGAAAAGTGTAATTATTATTATTGAAAAGTGGTGGATTTGGTTAGTGAAAAGTGTAATTCTTATTATTGAAAATTGGTAGATATTTTGTAGTGTTAAAATATACTCCCTCCGTCCCATACTTGAAGGCTCAAACCAATTGGGCACGGGTTTTAATGAATGAATTGTTTATTAATATTGTGTAAGATAAAGTGGGGGTAGTAAAGACTTTTCAACTTTATAAATAGTAATAAAGTTACTTTTTAGTGTAATAAAATAATGGCATTTGTTGTAATATTGTGATATTTTAAGGGGAGTGTTTAAAAGTGTTTTTGCTATTTTAGGTAATGTGCCTTTAAGTATGAGACGCCCAAAATGGTAAAATGTGTCTTCAAGTATAGGACGGAGGGAGTAATTATTATTGAAAGATGGTCTTTAGCGTAAAAATATACTCCCTCCGTCCCGGAAGTGTTTGCACCACAAAATGGACACACTTTTTAAGAAAAAAGTGTAATGAGTGGAGTGTTGAGGGGTAATTTTGTAAAGTTATATGAATAAAGTAAAAAGGTGATTGGAAAGAGAGTAAAAGTAATGGCATTTTGTGTAAATATGTGAATATTGTGAGGGTGGGGTTTATGAAGAACTTTCCTTTTATGGGTGTGCAAACAATTGTGGGACGGACAAATAAGGTAAGTGTGCAAACAGTTGTGGGACGGAGGGAGTAATTATTATTGGATGTTAAAATATAATTATTAAAAAAAATTAATTAGAAGAAATTTAAAGAAAGATGGTCACACAGGATTCGAACTTGTGACCTTATAGATAGTTTAGGATGTTGTAACCATTTGGACAGCAGTTACTTTAATTCAATTTTTCGGTTTAAACAATATATATTGGTTTGACATGTGCATTAGTGTGCACGTGCACACTATGCACAGGAGACCAACTCCTCTTAAAAATGTGTGCTTATGAAGATAATGTTTATCATTTGACTTGGTATATCAACTAATTGTAAACTTCTGTGATTTGATAAATACTCCAACACTGGTTTTAACGAGAATGAGTGTCGAATTCGTTTCTTTATTCGGTTCCCTCTTTCCATCCGCTGTCATAAACGACTGATGGTTTATAATAATAATAAGTATCATCAGCATAATAAATATATATAAAGCAATATATTAGCACACTAGTATTTACTATAGTGATTCGGATGTCAGGCATACGTCCACTCTCACAGTTCAATTGTGATATTAATAACTTATAAAAGTTTGTAATTTTGAGTCTCGAGAATAAGACTTAAACACGATATCTTCTAAAAATATATGGCTATGCTTGTTATTGTAAGAACAATTGTACTTTTACAATAGTTGGTTACAATAAACTAGGTTCTAAATAAGTCTAAGATATAGATTTTTGAAATGGGCTTAGGAGGGAAACTTAATTGGGCTCTAAGGATTACAATGAATTAAACAGGCTCTTGATGAGCTCTTAAAATCTTGTTCGAATGCGTGTAATGCAAGTATCTCGTCTGATTGAGTTCGTGTTTGTAAAGTTTTTGTGATCATTAGTATGGATGATGTCTTGTATTTATTATGGATTTTAAATCGATCTAGCCGTTGGAAAAACTAATTGTTTTAAATCAAATTCATCTATTTTTTTGTGTAGATCTTCATGAACAGTTGAGTCGGTACAAGGGTTTCCATAAATGGAATGTGCATTAATTAGCATTAAATGCACCTATACTTTTCACACCGGTTTACTATGTCTTGTGTCAGTCAAGTTAACTCATTAGACTTATTGTCATATTCTCATTGGTTCACATCAGCAAAGTTGGTTAGACTTGTCAACGGATCTCTTAACAGATGAATGGATGTTAAATCATGTAGAGATTTAACATGATCTTTGTCTTTTGATATAATGTTTGTCAACTGACATTGGTATACAAGGATCAAGTCATTTAATTCTTACTAATGGACTTTATCTTCTAGTCTTCTACTCTTCTCATCTTGCACATACGCATGTTGATCTAATATGGTCTCAACTGATACACATACAGTTGATCCCATAAGATTAAGAAGCATAAGCAATTCTTATACAAACACAACTTAAAATCTATCGGATTATAAATTAACTTACTTATACTAATTAAATGTTTTGACCATCAAATCTGTTACATAATTAATTTAAGCTAAGAGGGTCAATATCCTAACACATGATATCCCAACAATTTTCAAGATATAAATACTGAAAATTCATATCCCTACATGCACCACCGAAGCTTGTAGAACATTATTCACCGATTTAAAAGTTAACTTCAAATCTAACATTTTGCTTTCTGAATTTGCATCAGATTCAGAACTAGCGGCAGTTAACGCCGAGCACACTTCATTTCGTTTTCTTTGAGTACCCATGCTTCAAAAACAACAACAATCAACAAAATCAATCTCTTAAGGATTTGTTTGATTTGAAACTTGAAAGATTAGTATGGACAAACTATTATACCCGATTATCTAGTGTTTGGTTTGATGGTAATAAGCCTGAGAATAAGTCAAGCCCGAGATCAATTTCCCACTTAATCCCCTTGTTGCTGGATTTCTAATCTGGTGAAGGGAGATAAGTTAAATAATCAAGGTTGACTCATTAATATGGGGAGGATGTGAATTACCAAAATTGTCCTCAGATTTTTAAATAAAAAGTCATCCACACATAAAAAAGGGGTAGTTTTGACATTTGACATAAAAAGTAGATTTTATCCAACAATCCAAACTATTTAAGTATAAATTATCATATAAATTAAAAAAATTCAATCCATCAATCCAAACATACAAATTAATTTCAAATTTTAAATTGTGAACAGTGTAATCCCACAAAATCTTATCCTAATACATCTATCCAACTAACAAACCTGGCTCTAATAGGCTCTAGTTTTGATACACGAGCAAAACCGCAAGTTTTGTTACAAAGAAAATCTATTTTTATCCTCTAATTATTAAGAGTGTCGCATAGTGCACAAAAAATTAGAAACACAACTTAAAAAACGTTTGATAAAACATGTTAAAAAAGAAAAATGGAAAGGAATAAAACTGTGTATCTTTATTTACTCACTCTCATTAACCTTCTATTATCACTAAATATATACCCAAAAACAAAGCAAAACAAAAGAAACCCAAAAATAAAATACGACAATTACACTTTATCATGTTAATATATAAATTATTTATTAGATCAATTGTACTTTTCTTTTTTAAAGTTTCGGTATTCGACGGAAAAACTGATTAATTCGGGTGATCAATCTCATTGTCATTTAACGGAAAAACAATTAAAGTTAAATCAAAATTTTGTATGGACCTTAAAAGATTTAAAACTTAAAACGTAAAGAAGAGCATACCATTATAAAGTTTACACCACCAAATCTTAATTATTATAGGTGATTGACTTCTGACAATTAATTTTAATGCAAGTTAGGCGTATTAGATTGACCTTGATAACTAAATTAATTAAAAGGTTTTAAATGAGGAAAAGAAAAGGACAACCTTAATTATGAAGACATTTAAGTATCACAATTATAGAAAATTCTATGTATATAATTAATACTTCGTAATAGTTAAGTCTCATGTATCACGTTAAAAACAAATAACAAAAGTATCAACAAATATACACAACTAAAAATAATGTTCACGTAAGAAGATAAATGATTCAGGTACATTAATTTGCATGTTTTAGTAAAATTAATATTACACTCTATTTTAATTTCAATTAAAATTAATATTACGTTTTTAGTTAAAATTAGTGTCATGTAAACGGTGTGACTTATAAAAAAATTGTCGAGCTCAACAATCTGTGATTCTATATCTTTTTATTAATTTGAACAATGCTTCAAATAAATATCAGGTAAACTTTTATAACATATTTTAAAGACAACATAGTCAATACTTTCATTAAATTAAACTAATTAATTTATTTTTCCATTGCGACTTTTGCTATAGTACTAGACTAGATTATTTCATAGAATAGTACCACGTATATCAATATAATTTAATGATTTTGATAGTTTTTTCATGTAGGGACCCAGTGAAATAAAATCTGATCGAGGGAAAAACAAACAGATTTTTAAAATTGTTCATGTGTAAAACGAGGTTCTTTTAACATATGTTATTTAATTCCATGCACATCATAAGAGCATATAGAGTATATAATTAATTATTTAAATTTTTGGCTAATTGACAAAACCATAGATTTGAAAATATGATCCACACATAATTGATTTCTTTTTTTATGTATATTATTAGAGTGATACTTGAATACAATAGATATTGCATTTATGCAATTGAAATTTTACTATAATAAATTGCATTGAGTCAAAAATTAAATTGAATAAATTCAACGAGAAAATGTGTTATATTATTAATGTATGGACCATGGTTCACATATAATTCTCACAAGTGCCAATTTAGATTTGTCTCTTGCTACTCATCATCGGTTCAACATGTACTTATTTTCAATTTAAGGGTATTCTTTAAATTCACACGCCTCCCTCCGTTTCATATTAATTTATACACTTTCTTTTTTCATTCGTTTCAAAAGAACTTGTACATATTAAAAAGATAAACCCTTCATAAACTTTACTTCACAATATTGATAATTTTACATAAAATGTCATTACTTTTGAACTCACACATACGTCAACACAAGTCAACCACTTTACTTTATACATAAAATTTACAAAATTATCCCTCAAAATCTCAATCATTATTCTTCTTTCTTATTTTGTGTGCTCAAGAGTGTGTATAAGTTCATACGGGGGCGGATGAAGTATTAATTACTCTAAAAAAACATTTATTAATTAAATAGAAAAATAAAATTAATATAAAGTGATTAATGAGTTAATATAGATAAGTGAATATAATCAAAATATGTACAATTCAGATTTATCTCACAATTAGTCCCCCACAATAATTTTTTATGACCCTAAACAACTTATGTTTTTTTAGGTCTTCTCAATATTAGTACGTAAATACATTGTACCTTCTTGTAATTTTTGAACCTAGCTTGATTTTGATAAATCTTTTCCAAAAATTTTAGGAAAAAATATTGAAATTTGATTTCGGCAAAATTTGCCGAAAATTGAACATTATCACGGCTGAATTATGACAAAATATGAGTGGCATTTCGAAAAATCAGTTTAAAAAATTCACCCCATGTTTTTATAAAATTCGTGTTCAATACGATTTTGAAAAAGAAAAAAAGAAACTAAATACTCATGAACACTATATTCAAAATCAAACAATACTAGATGAAAATCAAACAAAGTAACCAGAAAGAAAAATCCAAAAAATTAAACCATCGTTAAAAAAAAAAAAAAAAAAAAAAAATTCATGAGCACTATCACCAATTCACCATAGAGCATTTTCTGATGATAGTTCTAGAATTGGATCATTACTTATCTACACCCATTAGACATTACGGTTATTTAACCTCCATCTTTGATACATACACTTTTTTTATATTATTTTATTTAAAAAAAAATTATAAAACGTCTAAAATGCCCTTGATACACCCTATCTCATTAATTCTTTTAGTAGATACACCATTTGTCTTTTTTTATCCCCACCCCCTCCCCTGACACCGTCACCGACTCACCGCCCCTGCTCCTCCACAATGATGTCGCCTTCCTTGCCCAACACCGTCATTTTCACTGTTTGGTGATTGTTTTTAGTTTTATTTCAAATTTGATAATGTACACCACCTTTCCCTAACCCAGTGATGACGATACATTTTTTTTTTCGATCAACCAATGTCTAAAAAATGTAGTGGATTTTTTATCAAGTTTTGTCAAAAAATATTGAAGTTTTTCAATCATTAAAAAAAAAAAGATTCTTAATTTTTCCCAAAAAATGTAAATTTCGACTCTGATTTGTCGAAAATGAATCCAAATTTTGACATTGGTTTGTTGAAAGTAACCCAATTTTTGACAATGATTTGTCAAAAATTGTGTACTAATGTAAATTGTATCTGAAAATCATTATTGTATTCTTATTTCTAATTTTTTTGGATGTAACTCGGTTGTGCATGGAGGACAGCGTCGTAAAGGCATAGCAGGGAACAATGGCTGCGTTAAGGAGAGGGGTGGGGATGGGGATGAGAAAAAAAAATAAGGATAGGGGGTGTATCTATTAAGAACATTTTATAGTTATTTTGAAATATAAAAAACATGATGATGTATATGAATCAAAGATGGAGGTGCAAGCTTCGGCCCATGAAATTGTAAGGCTCATTCATTGAATTAGTTTGAGCAGACTCAGAGTTCAGACTAAGCTCTGTACAAATTCATTTAATGATTGCACATTTGCACGAACCTAATTGATATGTGTTGCGTCGAAAAATAACGCCTACGGATATCAAACGTTCCCATGCGGATAGGGTAAATCACGGGCTTAAATCGTCCTTTGTCCTTAGCGATCCTCACGAACGATTCTTCTTAAAGATCCTTAGATGACCTGCAAAAACACGCCGGAGGGGATTCCGGCGTGAAATCTCCGACGCTCAAGTCAGAATCGCTCTCAAGAGAATCAAAGAGGAATTTCCCTGTAATTCTAGGGAAATTCTGGCGAAATTCTGGCGAAATAAGGGAATGTTCTTGTCAATTCAGTGTATATTCAGTGTATTCTTTTATCTATGATGTAAAGTGTGTGTGATCTCTAAAAAACGTAATCCAATGGTAAAAATAACCTGCACTTATACCTGGCCCCCTCCCGAGGAGAGAGGGAGACTTCTTCTCCCTATATTTCCTCCAATATCCCTCAAGACTCGGCCCTGTAGCATACTGGCCCTATCTTCTCGCTTAGACCCATTCCTTAACCTTATTGACAAGGAATAGTTCCTAAATCCCCTCCTCTTGGACCGAACTATTTGGCCCAAAGACTACTGATCCTCAGATGTGGGCTAAAAGCCCAATTACTTCTATTTCCCCCTTTGGGCTTGAGAGTGTATTAATCCGGCCTCCAAACCCATTTCCCTTACTAAAGCTTACTTTAATTTATCTCATATCCACGTGTCGGTGTTTCCGAGGGCGACATATTTTATCCGCATCAACTACTCCCCCCTACTCTCGTAAAAAGGGGCTTACAATTTTAAGAGAGTAGGAAAAAGAAATGAGATAAATTTCAAGAGGAATACTTCATTCCTTTGATTATTTCCGATTCACAATTTCCCTAAAACGTGGCGTATCCAGTTCTCAGTGATTTTCCAAAATAACAACGACTTTTCCACTTCCACACGCCAACCCGGTTTCGAACTCCGCACCTGCACGTCTGCCCGAAACTAAACATCCAGCCGCCCTTTCTCTCTCACGCGCTTCCCCATTGGGAGGCATTTATACTCCTTCTCGATTTTCCCCCCCACTTTTTCTCCTTCATCATAATTTCTTAATTCAAAATGCCTCTTACTTCGTAAAACCCTTCCCTTCTTCAAGCTTATCCATTTTTCTTTAACCTCCATTCTCACATCCTCCTTTTTGCGATTAACTACTTCTTCTACACGTTCGCCGTCCACGTCGTCGCCTTCGAAAACTACTTTCGTCTCAGGTACCTCCTTCCTCTTCTCATTTTCCTCTTTTATTTTTTACTCATGTCGTCCTCTTCCCCAACTCCGTCTGATTCGATTTCCATGGAAAGTTCGGCTTCTGCCTCTGGTTCGCTTTCTTTGTTCCCCATAACTGATTCCGCTCTAAGGAATAGGATTTCTAGTTCTTCAGTCCTTCCCCAAGAGCGCGTGGCCGCTTTCGTTCGTTCTGGGATTTTTCCGGCAGATTACACAGTTAGGGCTGCCCATAGTAAAGAACGCCCCAACTTCCCTGGTCCTAACACTCTAGCCTTTTGGGAAGCCCAACTGAAGGTAGGCCTCCGGTTCCCAATTAACCCTTATCTTTCCGAAATCTCTTCTTATCTCTGCATACCCCTCAATCAATTTACCCCAAACGCCATTCGCGCCATGTTGGGTTTTTACATTCTGGTCAAGGGAAATGGTGGCGAGCCCTCGACCCAACTCTTTTTGACCCAATATATGTGCAAGTTTGCTGATGGGTTTTTCTATACCTGTGGTCGCCCTTCCAGGACTGGGAAGTTCATGGAAAAGCTCCATGAAGGAGTCCAGGACTGGAAGGATTACTATTTCTTTGTTACCAGTCCTTCTTCTTGGGAGTTTCCTCATGAAAAGTGGATCTATGAGAACCCTGGGGTGCCTAGTCCTCCTCTCTCTGTCTGCTCTTCTCTTAACTTGGATATAATGAAAAACTTGAATAATCACGTGCTTGCTCATGGGTATTTTGATGTGATGAGCATATGTAAGAATCCTAGGGCCTTATCCCATTTTGGTTTCGGCCGCACAGATTACCCCCTAGGTCCAGATGATGGTAATATCATTTATTTTCCCCTGTTGTTATCCTTGAGATTTAAGCTGCCATAGTTGTTAATGTCTTCTATATTTTTCTTTGCAGCTATGAGTTGGTTGTCCCAGATTTCCCGAGATGCTGCTCCTCTCTCTATGGTGGCCAAACCTCCGGCTCCAGAAAGCTCTACGAAAGTCCCTCCTGCTCCTTCCCCAGTGAAGCCCTCTGTAGGGTCTGTGGCTAAGCGTACTCGATCTTCCACTGAGAGAGCTATGCTTTCTTCAGTACTCCCCACTTCCGATGCCTCCAAGAGGAAGAAGACCAAAACTAAATCCTCCCTGCCTTCTTCAGCAAACATTAATCCGGATACTCCCGGCAACATTAGTGTCGATCAATTCACAGCCTTTGTGGATTGCCATACCCCCACCCCTGCTACAAAGGCTCTCAGTGCCTTGTCCTTAGAGGAGCGGATAGTGCATGCAGCTCACAGTTTTTTCCAGGTAAACTCGTAATATAGGTATTATTCCATATGACTGATGAGAGATAGCATAAATGCCTTACTTCTTTCTATTATTCCTTGTGTAGCTTGACCTCCTTTACTCCTACGTATCCGAACGAGCACTCCAATCCCTCCAACTTCAGGATGATCTTCAGAGTCAAGTGGAAATGGAGAAAGTAAAGAAGGAAATACTTGAGGCAGAGCTACAAGAAGCCAACAGGGGGCGGAAGGCAGCTCAAGCTGAAGGGGTCAAGCTTTCTGCGCAGAATCAGGCCCTGTCCGAGGAGGTCTCTTCACTTCGGACTCAGGTCCAACGCTTGGAGGCTGAGCTTCCTCTGGCCGGGGTAAGGCTCTGTATCTGATCACTAACTGCTCCCTGGTAAGTGTCATCCGTGCTTTCTCCTATTTCTGTATCCAGAGTGATACCACCAGGGGTCCTCTCCGTGTTCCTCCTGGGGGGTCGATCAAGAATGCTTCTCTCAGCTTGGGAGGGCACCTTTTCTTCCTGATCTCGAGGGAGACCCTCATTCCTGGAAGGGACCGGAGCAGAGTCAATGACATGTTCCGGGGGGTTTTGCTTTGTACCCTCATTGACTGGTGGGATGGGCCCAGGAGGGCGAAGTCCACGAGAGGTGATTATCCTTTCGACCGCTTGTGCGATCATCATGTCTAATTGATCATGAGAAACGGTCAAGAGCTCCGGTTGAGCATTGGGATGAGGGGTATCCCTATTAGTCCCACTTCCAGAGGCTCTTGAGGTACCCGTCATATTCCCCTCTGGTGCGAGAGGGACATCTTCCGGTGTAGGGTTTGCAGGTTGTTTCCCTAGATTCATGTTTAAGGGAAAACCTGGAGGGGGCGGAGGGAAAGGAAGGGGAGTGGAATCTCCCTTCTCCTTGGTCTGCTTCGTCGGATCTTGTTCTCCGCCCATTTAGTATGGAATTTTTTCTCACTTCTTAGCTCGAAACGTTCCCACAGACGGCGCCAGTTGTTGCGTCGAAAAATAACGCCTACGGATATCAAACGTTCTCGTGCGGATAGGGTAAATCACAGGCTTAAATCGTCCTTTGTCCTTAGCGATCCTCACGAACGATTCTTCTTAAAGATCCTTAGATGACCTGCAAAAACACGCCGGAGGGGATTCCGGCGTGGAATCTCCGACGCTCAAGTCAGAATCGCTCTCAAGAGAATCAAAGAAGAATTTCCCTGTAATTCTAGGGAAATTCTGGCGAAATAAGGGAATGTTCTTGTCAATTCAGTGTATATTCAGTGTATTCCTTTATCTGTGATGTAAAGTGTGTGTGATCTCTCAAAAACGTAATCCAATGGTAAAAATAACCTGCTCTTATACCTGGCCCCCTCCCTAGGAGAGAGGGAGACTTCTTCTCCCTATATTTCCTCCAATATCCCTCAAGACTCGGCCCTGTAGCATACTGACCCTATTTTCTCGCTTAGACCCATTCCTTAACCTTATTGACAAGGAATAGTTCCTAAATCCCCTCCTCTTGGACCTAACTATTTGGCCCAAAGACTACTGATCCTCAGATGTGGGCTAAAAGCCCAATTACTTCTATTTCCCCCTTTGGGCTTGAGAGTATTAATCCGGCCTCCAAACCCATTTCCCTTACTAAAGCTTACTTTAATTTATCTCATATCCACGTGTCGGTGTTTCCGAGGGCGACATATTTTATCCGCATCAATATGTACTACACTGTTAAATCATTTTTTCCTTTTCCATTGATACTGTACACTGCTAAACAACCTTACATATGACTCGTTTATTTCAGCCCATCTTTCTTTATATAATACTTAGGTCATCTCCAATTCTTCTTGAAATCAATTTACCATCAAATTTGAGTTAAATAGTAAAATTATTTTAAAAATTTTAAATTTTAACTCAATCAATTATTCTCTAAACTTTTTATTTTGTATTTTATTAAATATTTATTTATAATCAGATATATAATTTTATATTTATATTTAAATTATTAATCACAAATTTTAAAAATAATTTATTGAATAATTTACATAATTTTTTTTCATAAAACAGAAAATTACTTGAGTATGAAATTAAAATTCATAAAATAATTGGACAATAAAAAGGTCAATAAAAAAAAAAAAACATTTGCCACTATTTGAGTTGCCATTAAAGAGAAAAATGGAGGGAAATTGTCATTTTGCCTCTCCACTTGAGCTGCTATTACAAAAATATTCTCAATTTTATTTGCGTTAATATAACTAGTTTAGAGTCGTTTATTCAAACTTGTCAGCCATCACAATTAGTGATAATTTTTTCTTATTAGATGTATCATGTGTTGTATATTTTAAATTTAAGATAATATTTCACTTTTATGTTCTACCAAATAGTGGTGGACAAAATTTTCAAACCGAACTGTTGATTTTAGGTTATTTGGTTCGATTAATTCATCTAAATGGTAAGGTTCAGTTGTAATGTTTTGAAATTTTCGATTTCGATCTGAACTAACCAAGTTAATTATATAAATTAAAAAATAGAATTATTTATTTAATAATATATACTGATATTATAACAAGCAAGGCAACCACAACCAAAATAAAAATAAAAAATAATAATACTTCATCAATTCTAACTTTTAAATTTTCAATTCAACCTTTTAGTATGTTTGAATTGTCAACTTTTAAAATTGTGATTTGAATTTTAGTATAAAAATGATTGAAAAATGTTTAATATGAAAAACAACATTTTATATAGAAATTTCGGTTTAAATCGAACTGGTCGAACTTTTAAATAGGTTCGATTCAATTCAATTTTAACACATTTCATTTCATTTTGGTTTCAATTTTAATTTAATTTTTTTTAAGTTATTATAGTTTGGTTGAAAAAGACCTCGAACTGAAAAAATAACTAATCAGTTTTACTTAGTGAACAATTATAATTCTCATAATCACTAAGTTAAACAACCTCTAAAAAGCACTTATTCAAACGCAATGACGACTTTAGCGTTAATTCCCCAACTCGCCTAGTAGTTTCTAGCATTTGTTGTTATTAAACAAAACTAGTAGTATACCGGTGTGATGCACGAAACTATTTTTAATTACACATTGTATAAAAATAAATTTTATAAATATGAACAACAAAATTCATGCATAAAAATTTATGTAAATGAGTATGGATCTTCAAAGCATGAAAAGAACACGATAATTCTAACACTTAATTTTTTAGGTTGATATTTATCATTTAATAAAAAATAAAATCACTATTTTCGAATAAATACATGTTTAAATAATTTCTTTAATTGATTATTTTAATAGGTTTTACAATTAAATTTTGAAAATAAATGTCTAATTTTTCCTAAAAATGCTGAGTAATAACACAATACATGCAACAAAAAATAAATAAAAATAAAGCTATAAAAATAGGAATGTCACACCCAAACAAATTTAAAATTTTTTAACACATCACTTGACTATGTATTTGTTTATACATTAAATATATTTTTATGAACTTGTTCTCCAAATAAAAATAATTTGTCTTTGTGCATAATAATAGAACTGACATTTTAATCAATTTTTATTCTAACATAATAATCTGTTATTCTAATTAATAAACGGTGGTGATAACTGATAACATAGTTAAAATATCACATTAACTTAAACAAACTTGATCATTTGTTTGCATCCACTAAATGTAAGAAATCTAATAATCAATATAAATTCCAACCCTTGCAAATATCCTAAAGGCGAGCACAAAAATTCATGAATTTGTAAAGAACAATTTTGAAGAATAGAGGAGACATCAAGAAATGTAAATACCTTCATCCATCCACTACAACAATATTTATACACTGTAAAATAAAATTCTATGTCTTGTCTACAAATTTAATTTGAAGCTACAAATATAATTTCAAGAAGTAAAAAGTTCAAAGTATTCTTACTTATTTTAAGTTGATTCTGCAGACAACCTTAGTTAATTGTAGCATACAGCCTAATATATTGAATCATATAAACAATTTAATAAAAAAAAAATCATGACAAAATAATACAATAAACATATACTAATAATAATAATAAATTTACCTCCAAATTACGGAATCATTTTTCCAACTATTTCTTCTTTTTCTAATGTAAGTATAACTTGGTGGGCTCTGACCAAACCCACTAAAGTCAGTTCAGATTCTGAGAAATCAATTTCATTCTCTATCCTTGACACATTGAAGATATTTTGATATTTGCCATTCAAGTTAAATTAGAAACAAAAATGGAAAATGGGTACACATTTTTTTAGAGTAGAAAGGCCACAATTGATTTTTCAAACGAAAAGCTAGATGAATAAATATTTATGATTGTTGAGAGGAAGATGGAGAGACTTAGAATTAAATTTAAAATGTAAAAGAAGTCACTTATCATTAATTTAATTTTTATGTTTTGCTTTATAAAAATTTAAAATGAACCATAAGTATGATTTATTTTAAAAGTAGTAAGCATTAACATTAACCATCAGTTATCGAATTTTGTATCATCACAATGGAGAATGTGCCGCTTGACTGTGCAACACTCTCTCCCATAAAATGATTACAGTTCACGGGCAGATTTTCGGGTTCAACTCTAAGCTACTCAAAAGAGTTTTCGCTATTGAACTTAGAACACTAAACCTTACTCGTAGCTACACAAAAAACTTTTCATTTTTCTCCAAAATATTTCGGAGAAATTTAAAAAATCAAAACAAACCAGAGGATATTGTTTACCTCTGTTGAAGAAGAAGCCAGATGCGAAGAAATTATTGAACCAATTTGAAGATTCATAACCAACTTCGGTTGAAAAACTCTGCAAAATAGCGGTAACCATAAAAATATTTTGGAAATCTCCTAGAGTTAGGTAACCAATTAGAGAAGATGAAAATGAACTATGAAAGTAAAGCAACCATAAAAAAAGAGTATTGCCACTAACTCAGGCATTTTGTCAAACACATAGTATGCAGAAGGTGAAAAGATTACTCAGAAGCCAAATGAGCAAATATATTAATGTATACTCCCTCCATCCACCAAATGTAGTCCCATTGGGGTGGGGCACAAGTTTTAAGGAAAAATAGATAAAGTAGATAAAGTAAGGGTATTATAGGGTATTGTGGGGTCCATTGTGAATAAAATGATTGTTTGTGAATAAAGTTGATGGCAAATTGAGTAATTAAGTGATGGATTGAAGGGTGATAGTTTCCATTAAGTGTATTGGACTACATTTGGTGGACAAAGAATATGAGTGAAATGAGACTACATTTCATGGACGGAGGGAGTATTTAAATGGCAAAGGTTTCTCGTCTTCAACAGATCTCGGGGAGCCATTGACATCTGAAATAGTTCCAGCGACACGTTGGCTTTCCTGAGGAGCGTTAAGGAACTGGTCCATGTCCTTGATTCCTGTCCTCGCAACCTTAGAGAAGATGAAAATGAAAATGCATTGTAAAAAATCAGAGAAGAGATTGCCAGAAAATCCAAATCTTTGAAATAGAAAAATAAACAAATCAAATATATTTTTGCAAATCACAATTTTTACACTTGACTTTATATCATAACAGATACTCACCTTCTACTACTACTACATTTTAGACTATAAATGAAATCATTTTGTCTGCAATTTGAATTTGAATTGTTGGGAAACATGAAAAGTCCTCATCAATCACTTTGGTTTAAGCCGTAGTCTCCTAAAAATTTCAAAAGCATGCATTATCTGCATAACAAAACAATTTAATATTAGAAAATCTAAGCAAAATAATGTTAAAAAAAATGAAAATAACAAAACTGAATCAAAAAAAAAAACAAATAGTGTGAGATGGGTTTGTAAAATAAATTCCTAAATTTTGCATAGTCATATTACTAATATCGTAGTTTATGGTTTTAGAGAATCTTCTAAAAATGAAGCAAATGGATTAAACAAAATATCATTTTGCATTAATAATGAGAATTTTAAAACCTTAAAATACTAATTGACATACTGTATTATTTCAGAATGCAATGCATACATGTAAAACTAATAGTACTATGTAAACCAACAAAAAATAGCTGCAAAGAAGCTAAAGATGAATAAAATAACACTAAGACATATACAAACAAATGTATATTGAATGGTGTAATCTGATACAGTGCAAATATTAAAAATCAAATACTTACAAATTTGAAAAATCCTTTGATTCAACACTCTGTAGTGTAGATCCCACTTTGTTTCCTACACAAACAATAACCTCAAGAACTAATGAAAAAAAAATCTTCTACTGTGGGAGGGTAAGAAAAGAAAAACAAATTGAGAAACACACAAATTAGGGAAAATATATAACAGAATATATATATATATATATATTAATGTAAACGAAATCGAAAAAATAAGAAGCTCAAACTCACATTCACAAAGGTGTAATTAAAAACACTTTGTTAGGATTTTTTTTGTTATCTCGGTCGCCGTAAACTACTCCAACAACAGGGCCGGCCAGCGTGTGAAATTAATTTTGACGTCTTAAGCGGGCAGATGAATGGACTGTTTTTGCTGGTTATCCAAGAAAAGGAGAAGCCAGGACTGCATTTGCGGGTAATCCAAGAAGAGGGGAATAAAAATTTGAACGTTGGTGAGGGGAAATGAGCTACTCCAGCAGGATTGATCGATCTTCCATAGAAAAAAAAAGCAAGGAAGATGAAAAATGGTGTTCTAAAAAATTAGAGGGGAAGAAGACGGCAGTGATGATATACTACCCTAATCTTCTCTTGTTAAAATAAAAAATGGAATTTGAAGAGTTAGGAGGAAGCCAAAAGTCTTCTTGAAAAATGGGAATATGCTGCTTTTAGACTGATTTTAAAAAAATGGATGACATATACGAAGAAGTAGGAAGGGTTTAAAAAATAATTTTCTAGAAATAGTATGTAAAAATGGGCGGGAAACTATTTTTAGCAACAATCCTATTATATATATATATATATATAGATATAAGAAAAAGCATCAACCGCCCGCAATTTTTCATATTTCCGCCTCATGGCTTTCTTCTTTCAACATTCAAATTCCATTCAAAGCACCGCAGAAACAATTCCAATTCGAAATGGTGAACACTGCAAAAACGCGCGGAAACCGACGCTCTTGGATATTAATCGGCGCCTTTATTGTTCTTCTCCTCGCCGTTTTGCTCGTTCCGAAGAATTATCACCTGGCCTCCCTCGTTCATCGCATTAAAAGCTGTTATTGTTCCCAGGTTAGCGGTTATTTTTTAATTTTCCATATTGGTTGCTAATCTAGCTTCTATTTCATTTCACAATGCAATTTTCATGTGGAAATTTGGGTAGAGGGGAGGAATTTGTATGAATGATAAAATGGTTGATTGTTACGGTGTTAGAGTTTATTTTGAAAATATAATTATAGGTAAGTTTTATATTGTATAACCACGTTTAATTTGGAAATTGGACATTTATATTAAACTACTTGTTGTTTTCCCTTAGTTTTAAATTACTCATAATTAGTCGCATTGAATTCTACTTCTTAATTTTGGTTGAACACAAATGGTTAATTTCTTCGGCTGTATTAATGTACTGTTTTACATGAATTTGACCTGAACTGTGTGATTTATACATTAGATTTTCCCAATTATATTTGAACAAATGTTGAAATGAAGCAGTAACTTGAAATTACTGGATTTCATATTTGCATTTTATACATTATGCTTGATTTTGTAGTGGTGCTCTCTTTGTAGGAGGGGATTAAGTACCATGGACTTGTGGAGGACTGTTGTTGTGATTATGAGACTGTTGATCGTATCAATTTAGTGGTGCTGAATCCGTTGCTTCAACAAATTGTGAAATATCCGTTCTTCCGATACTTTAAGGTGTGAAAATTTTATAAGAACTCTATTTAAACCAATTGCATTCCTTAAATCATTTAATTTTTAATCTGTTTGTTGGGAATGGCAATGGTTAGTTCTTGTATAGTAGATTGTTAAAATTCTATTTTGATTTCACAATGGTATTGTTTTCATTTGCACCAGTAATTCAATTTCAAGCCAGATTGAAGTTCTATGAATTTGTTTTACAATGTCCATTATTTTTTGAGATGCTAACATGCAGAAATTATAGGTATGGTACACCATTAGTGGTTAACCATGGTTAATGAAGCATCACAATTTGGTTTTTCAAATGTATGGCTTAGACCTGTTTCCACAGGGTTCCTTGCATTCTTCTCCATTTCTTATTGTTACAAGTATTATTGGAATATGTGTTCTGATCTTTTATCACCTGCATACTTAGTATTTATTGCAATAGGTCAAGTTGTGGTGTGATTGCCCTTTCTGGCTTGATGATGGTATGTGCCATTTGCGGGACTGTACTGTATGTGAATGCCCCGAGACTGAGTTCCCTGAAACATTTAGAAAGCCTTCTGATAATGTTCTCTCCTCAGCTAATCCCATTTGTCAAGAGGGAAAGCCAGAGGCTGTTATGATTTAAATATATTAAAGTATAAGGAGAGATAATCGATTGTATTGGAATTTGGAAAGTGTGATAGTAGGTTTATAAGTGTTGTATTGATCTTTTTTTTCTTAAATTTGATTTCAAAATCCTAAAACCAGTTTTCAAAACCCAAAACAAACTTTGTCTTAGATTTGCATTGTCAAATCCTAAGTATACACCATTTGCAAATGTGTTATTTGCAGCTGAAATGATGTATGTAAATCTACAATTGAATCCTGAACGCTTCACTGGCTACACCGGTCCTTCTGCTACAAGAATATGGGATGCTATTTACTTGGAGAATTGCCAAAAATGTAAGTCTATATATTTTCAGTATGAAAATTATTTGAGCTTGGAGTTGATTTTTAAGATGTTAAAGGAAGAAAGTTTTGCCTTCATCGATTACTAATATCGTTTATTGTTTATGTTTTCTCTTCAAATATTGGGTTTCACTTGTCAACCCTTGATAATTAACATGCTTTGTAGTTCCATCTGAGGAGTGCCAAGAGAAAAGAATATTGTACAAGTTGATATCTGGTCTACATTCTTCCATCTCAATTCACATCGCTGCTGATTACCTGATTGATGAAAAAACAAACACAGTACAGTTTCGATTTCATACCTGTTTATGCTAAAATCTTGTATTATATAGCCTTCTGGAAGTATTTTATGTGGTGTAAAAATGTATGCGCAATATATAGTGATCTAGTGGTTAAGGTGATTTTACCATTTAGCTGTTCAATTTCGTCTTTGCCTGTTTAATTAGAATTCTTATTGCATATCATATAGACGTAATTACTTGGAGTTTGGTATACTGTTATATGCATATATCATGAAACAAATTATTTTGTTCCTGATGCAGTGGGGCCAGAATCTATAACTGATGTATGAACGTGTCTTGAAACACCCAGATCGTGTTCGAAACTTGTACTTCACATTTCTTTTTGTCCTTCGGTCTGTGACCAAAGTGAGCAGATTTTAATCTCACAGTTTATCTTCTTTTGTTTCGATTGACTTTCACTTTTACTTATTATTTTGTTAGTTGTTTTCTAGGCGAAAGATTACTTGGAGCAAGCTGATTATGATACTGGAAATCCTGTTGAGGACCTACAAACACAACTTATGATAAACAAGTTGGTTTACGATCACCAACTGCAAGTCGCTTGCCCGAAACCATTTGACGAAGCTAAATTGTGGAAAGGTCAAAGTGGTCCAGAACTGATGAAGCAAACACAGAGACAGTTCAGAAATATAAGGTTTTTTCGATTCTTTCGTCAAATGGCTAATTCAGCTACTATTGTCTAATTGTTTATGTTTCCCCTTGTAGTCTCCTACGGTTATTTTCTCACACTTATACTAACTAACAAGATATAAATTCTTAAGGATAAATGTTTTTTTAGTCCTTTAACTTACACCCATTTTGATTTTCGCCCTCTTTAACTTTTTCGATTTTGAAATTCATTCGATAACAAGTAAAATTATCGATAATCGCCAATGTGGCAATTTCTAGAAAATGTCACGCCTGCGGTTACTGGAAAGTTTAACCGTTGCAGCTGGTAAAAGGACCAAAAAGTTGAATTTGGTGGGGTTCAAGGATAAATTTCAAAGTCGAAAAAGTTAAGAGGACTAAAATCAAAATGGGTGTAAATTGTGGGGCAAAATAAACATTTGCCCCTTTTTTTTTAATGTCTCATTTTTCTCTAGTGTACTAAATAATTGTTGAACATCAAAAAAGGGGCCCTTATACATCCTACACCTCGTTGCATTCCACCGGGGTGTAGTATCATCACAAATACACACAATTATACACACATATGTGGGTGTGTGCAAGATGTATGTGTGTTGTATTAAAAATTGTGCTGGAATTTGAATGCACTCACCTACACACGTATCAGGGAAAATTGGCTTAACTAGCCATATATGATAAGACTTAATTGCGGCTAAAACCACGATTTTTTCGTTAATTGCAGTCTAATCTAGACAATTGAATAATAGCAACTCAATCACCAATTTAAATAATTTATGCAAATCAAACTTCAGTCAGCTTTCCCCTGCTCGAAGCTGACGTGTCAAGTGAATTACACAGTCATCATCTCAGTTGTCAATTGAATAATAGCAAATTTAGGATGACAGCCGTGTAATTTACTTGATAAGTCAGCATCGGGTTGCAATTTTTTTTTTTTTTTAAGTTGATTAATTTGCTGTTATCCAATTTGTCTAGATTAAACTGTAGTTAACACATATATTGTGATTTTAGCCACAATTAAGCCTATACAATAGTAACTTGTTGTTTGATTTCTTATTGAAATTGCAGTGCCTTGATGGACTGTGTTGGATGTGAAAAATGTCGTATGTGGGGGAAGCTTCAGGTCTTGGGTCTTGGGACCGCGTTAAAGATCTTATTCTCTGTAAACGGGGAGGAACTATCTTCTCAGCATGTTAGTTCTTGATATTAGTCTTTCATTGTTCATATCATTGCACATTACTATCCTTTGTGATTTAACTAATGAAATGGTCTTCAGATGGAGCTGCAAAGAAATGAAGTAATTGCTCTGGTAAACTTGCTCAATCGCCTTTCTGAATCGGTTAAATTGGTCCACGAGATGGGGTCTTCTGTCCAAAGAACTTTCGGGAAAATCATTAATGGCGGGTTGAATGATCAAATTATCCATCAGATTTCATAGGGGCTCCTAGGTAAGAGGGAGATTCTTGCTTTGTGAGTAACTTCTAACTAGAATTTCGAAGCTTTTTTATTTTTTTGTTAATGTAAATTGTTGTAATCACAATTGTACAGGGGTAGTAGGAGTTCTTTGATAATGTTGCTACCTGACTCATTAGTTATTCTCTTTCTCTCTTTGGTTTTTTCGTTGCACCTAATATTCCATTGTTTAAATTGGTTGTGAGGCTTAAAAGTTTGTATGCCGTCAGATTTCATACTATTTAAATTGGTTCGTCGGCACCTCCAGCCTCCAGGCCTTCTTGTCCAGCCCCAAAAAGGTGCAGTATATTTTGCTCCGTGGTGGTTTGGCCTGTCAAAACTCGTGGCTCGCCCTGTGTGGGTTACATTGAGACTCTGCCAAGTAAACGGACTGCATCGTCAACATATTAATTTTTATATATATATATATATATATATAGTATAATGGTGTAAGGCCTGCATCTAATAAGGAAATGATCGATGATTTAGACAAGGATGGGCGCAGGCAGGGTACATACTCCCATGTTAAAGTTGGAAGGAATATTAGATTTGAAAAATGAGAGTATATTTTGTCGATTTAAAAATTAAAAAAAGCAAAGAGTACGTTTGAGTCGCGCGTTTTGATTTATAATATAAAAAAATGCATCATTTTATAATATATACTCTTCGTAGCTGTAGCTGGTGAAATTTCCTCTCTTAACATCAGACCTAATATATACTCTTCGTAGCTGTAGCTGGTGAAATTTTATAATATATATATGTGTATGTGGTATGTTGAAAAGAAAAAAAACCTTGACCATCATGTTGTTGGATATAATCGAGCAGCATTTCATCCTCATCTTTAATCCATGGCCCTTTCTATACCTTGCTCTTGCTTTTCGGTGCTACCATTTCCAGGGTTTTTAATGTAACTTAGATGCGGAGAGATGGTATACTAACTATGGAGTGAGGATATATATAGAGAGAGAATTGTACGTGCATGTGTATGATTATAAATATATAAGTAACTACTTGTATGGTTTTCAAGATTTGTTGCCCCTCAACCTTTGTATGGTCCAAGCATTAGTTGATGAGCTATATATGACATCAACTCACCTACTATTGGACTCCAAAAACACAATACGCAGAATTCAAATTTCTCAAGGTAAAAATTGGTGGAGATAAACTGCATGAGTGTGGGTTACTCTTTACGTTCAAAAATAAATGTTGATTTTAATTTTTTCTGTGAAACAAAAAAGAGGTATACATTATTGATAAGTTAATTTGTCATTAATTAATGAATAATCATCTTAATACATTTCATGATTTTAACTTACCAATTTTTCACACATCTCCAAAGTTAAGAATGATAGTAGGTTAATTATATAACAAATATAACTTACAAATCAAGAGTTTTTTTTTTTTAAATTAAAGGAGAATAAAATTGAAATAAATTGTGGAAAAAATATTAAAATATTATTTAATTGTAAATAAACATATGATGCTAAAATGTCATTTATATAGACTCTCTATTCCGTCAAAAAAGAAAAATGATATTGCAAACTACACACAATACTTATTTATATACTCAGTCTTTTGGTCCTTTTCACTTTGAATTTTGCCAACAATATATTAAATCGAAGCTATTTTTGAAGAACAAGATTTCAGACACACACGTATACATGCATATCAAGTAACTCGGTTGCATTTTTTAAAATCAAATTAACTTTTATAACTTAAAAAATATATAATCAAATTAACTTTTATAACTTTTTTAATCCATGTGATGTCATTTCATCATTCTCGCTAGAAAACCTATGTGCCGTTGCAATTCTACCCATTTTTTTTTTAAAGAACGCAATTTAAATAGAAAATATTGATGTAAATTATACAACCTATAATAAGTTTTGATAAAATGAATACTTAAAAAATTGAAATTTAAATTGACCTAAATTACCAGACACATAAAATGAAATTATATCGCATCTCAAAAGATCAAGATTAGGAGCCCAAAATAGATATCGTGAACTTAAGATAAATGGGCACTTGGTTCAAAATTTCTGAATGAAAATTTTAATGAGAATGAACCTGGGATAATTGTGATAATTAATGGGAATAAACTATGGTTAAAGTTTAAAAAAAAATATTATTATCATTTTTATTGAAAATTGAAACATCTAAATATTTTCCAATAAATAAGCGACAAATGATTCATTTGAGATTCTTTGTGATTCATTTGAGATTCTTTGTGGCTCAAAATTCTTCATGGATCGAGAATTTAACTCATAAACTGCTGTCATATGTTTTAGTTCAGCGTTGTAATAGCTGCACTTATTGAATATAATCAAATTAATATTTAAAAATAATTAAATTAAAAAAATCAATTAAAATAAAATTGAATAAAATCTGAAAAATATTATAAAAATCTATTAAATTCTAAAACATAAATATATTAAAAAAAATCAATTAAGAAAATAAAAAATTTAAAAAATCAATTAAAACTAAATAATATCTAAAAAAACAATAAAAATTCAAATAAATCTTCAAAATTGAATTCGATTATTTGATATTTTTAAGATTTAATTTAAATTTAATTGTTTTTTAAAGAATTATATTTTTTTTAATTTAATTATTGATGCTCTTAAAAGTTCACAGATTTTATTTAGTATTTTCATTTTTCTTTTAAAAAGCGTCGAAAGACAACGGATATTAAACATTTCAAACTGTATTTTTTTTCCATGATCATTTGTGTCGTACACATATAATTTTCCTTGTAATATACTCCCATCTCAAAGAAACTTTCACATCTACTTATTCGATCCTTTAGAAACTCCACTCATACCATATCTAAAATATTATATTTAATGTCATTAATTTTATGGTACATACATACACACAAGTTAACTCACTTATTTATTTTTTATAAAATTATATCTCAAAATTATATTTATTGGAGTAATATTTTTTAAAAAGGAGGTGAACAGTAAGTATGAAAGTTAATTGGAGACGTGCTAGCTTGAACATATATATATATATATATATATTTGTTGATATATTAATTATATACCTACTAAAGGTGATCGTATAGATATAAATAAATATATAGATAAGTATATATATATATATATATATATATATATATATTATACACCTTTAAATATGCATGAGGGACATGAGACAAATTATCCATCGACTATTTAAATGACCTAATGACGTACTCTTATACAGGATTTATATACTAATTCACTTGAATGTCTAAATGTCTAGGAGTTGGCATGTACTAATTCAACAATTCAGTCAAAAAAAAAAATATGTAGTTTCGTCAAATATAAAAAATATGAGAATTTTGATTTCACATTTTTATAGAGTGTGTGTTGCTATGTGATGAATGCAACGGTTGAGCAAGCTAGTGGGGTATTTAATAGTTAATACACTTTTCCTAAGATTAGTTATTGTGCATTTCTAGCTATTAACCATATAAAGATTATTTTATCCAAAATAAATATAATTTCTCTTAGTGGCTCACATACTGTTTTCATCTAGTCAATGATTTCTCTAAAAGTTAAATTTGTTGACGGAGAGCTCAATTTGACAAAGTACAATCAAAGTGGGCTACATGCGTGCAACCACATTGAATAGAAAACAAAACATGTGTTGGGAAGGATTGCTATAGAGAGAAAAGTAAGACCATGTTGTTTCGGGTTCCATGTCAACAACAAACTTTGGATCTATGTATATTTGACATTAATGTTAATTAATTTAGTCTAATAGTTTAGTTAAATTTTTTTTATATATATATATACATGGATGTGTCGTGCATTGAACATTAATTTTGATGATTGGTTGATATTGTAGGAACTTTTAATTTCATTCTCATTTAATTAATCAATTTTGGCCAATTTTTTTTAAATTGTATTTTTTTTTATTAATTTAGAAAATTAAAATTTTAGGATTTTTTTTAAAATATTAGATATTTACAACAACGGTTAATAACCATTGTCATAGCTACTAAACTGCTGTCATAAGTATTGTTGGTCCTGAAAGGAGTATATAACAAGTGTATGGGTGGGGTGGGGGGGGGGGGGGAATACACTTGTATTCAAATTCTTTTCTAACTTGATCAAACCAGAGCTCAGCAAGGTTGTCTTGGACAACTCTGCTAAAGATGATTAACTCTTCTAAGATAATAAGACTACTAAGTACTATTGAGTACTTAGTTGAATAACTATCTAGGGGAGTTATATGTGCGGAATAATGGTTGACCCTTTTAGTTTAAACTCCTTTAGATTCTGAAATCACTTGGTCAATTCAATACAGTCCAGTTTCAGGGAACTTGTCCAAATCAGTTTTGCACAGTCTTTGAATGTTTATCCTTTGAAAGATCAGTTTTGTGTGCAGTGTTGAGTGTATGAAAGTACTTGAAAGTAAATCAACACAAGAGTTTATAGTGGTTCAGAGACTCAAGCTCCTACATCCACTTTCCCTGATTTAACAGGATAATTCCTTCACTCTTGGAATTAACTTGTTTTATAGTGCCAAGGTGCACTTGATCAAGAACACCACTCTTGGTGAATTGATCCCTAGGATGTCTAGAGTCCTAGTACCCTCTTCTCAACTCAGAACTGAACTGTTCTTCTCTCAACAGTCAGCTCCTACCACTTCTAGTACTACAACCTTCTCACTTTCACTCTTGAAAGATATGAGGATTGAAGTAAGGTTCCAACTAATGAGATATCCTTTACAATGAAGATCAGTGTATAAGGATAGGATATCTCTCTAAGCTTGTGTATGAATATTCAATGTAATTCAGCTTAGAAGAAGTGTATGAAGACTAAGATAGTCTTTGAAAGCTTTGAAAGCACTCTAGTTTGTAAGAACTTGAGGTTAGATGTGCTTGGTTGAGGTTGAAGTTGGATGCTAGTTGGATATAGTTGGATGCTTTCAAATGGTCTTCACACTTCTGTATTTATAGACAAATGAAGGATTTGCCCGTTGGAGAGGCAGCCTCCAATGTCCATAAATGTCTTCTTTTAGTTCTTCAACTTTGAAGACAGAATCTTGATAGTGACATGTCCTCATTTGGGAAATAAACGGCTGTAAGAGCTTTGTCTTCATTCTGTAGCACTCTTCCCAATATCTGACATTCAGATTCTCTTGTAAGAATGTGGACATGTCTTCTGAAGGTTGT
This sequence comes from Galeopsis tetrahit, assembly GCA_963675135.1. NCBI lineage: Eukaryota > Viridiplantae > Streptophyta > Magnoliopsida > Lamiales > Lamiaceae > Galeopsis > Galeopsis tetrahit. Next base: position 31,592,617 of record OY776130.1, on the reverse strand, counting down.
TCCAATGATAGGACAACATTCCTCATCATTTGGACAACTCTCCTTATCACTATCAGCAGTCTTGCTTATCAGCAAGATTGTCTTGCTCTTCTTCAGATGACTTGGCTCTTTCCCTTTTATTTCTCTTGAAGGTGATCTTAGCTTGTTTCTTTGAAGATCTTTAGGGAGTGTTTGTCTTCAGCATAGTTGACCTCAACTTTCAGAGCACTTGATCTTGACTTCCTCTACTGAGACAACTCCTCTGGACAACTCTCCTGATCAGTATAGTTAGTCTCAAAAGACTTAGTGTTGTATCCAGAGTTTGAGCCTTGAGGGGACTTGATTTAAATAAACTTCTAAGCATGTGTTCCCCCTCAATTTGTGCATCTAATCATCTAAGAGCTACCTAACATATTAGCTCCTCATCTAACCTTTATACTATATGTTCTAACATTTCTAGAACATATTCAATCATGACTTAGGCATGTCTCAGGGGGTTTTGGTATTCAATCAAAACATAACTCATTTTATTCCCATCAATTTCCCCCTTTTTGATGATGCCAAAACCTATACAGCTTGTGCAAAAGTGACTTAGCTACACCTATTACATTATTCTTCAGAAGACATGACTAAGGTCAGTTATCCTGAAAAGCAATGAGTTAGTGTATTCACCATTCATGTTGCACATAGGTTTCATAGATAGGCATAGAGAGATGAGTGTTTCTTGATTCAAAATAAGTTCAACTATCATTCATTCAAAAATCATTACAAGCATGTTGATAGTTGAATTTAAAATATCAGAGCATGAATCAACAACACTAAATACATCAGAGTATTTCATTCTAACAGTTCAACACATATACAAGATTTTTCAGTATCAGAGCATAAACTTGTATCAGAGCACCAATCTTGTATCAGAACAAATACTAACACTTCAAGACATATACAAGATTTTCCAGTATCAGAGCATAAACTTGTATCAGAGCACCAATCTTGTATTAGAACAAATACTAACACTTCAAGACATATACAAGATTTTCAACATCAGAGCACAGAGCTTGTATCAGAGCAATCCATATCAAATCAGAGCAAACAGGTTAGCACACCACATCAGCAATCTTGACCATATTTCAACATAGTTGATCAATCAAGAAAGGTCAGAAGACTTAGCCATTTCAAAGATCATCCTCAGGAGGTGGCAGCATTCCATACTGTGCCCACACTCTTCTTTTCAATGCCATGGCTTCTTGGTTTGTTCCCTTAGGACCAAGAACCATCTTGTTTAGCTTAAGGATCTCTGTGAATTCTCTCAGAATTCTTGCTTGGTCAATCCATCCTTCAAGCTTTGGAGGCATGTATATGATTGGCTTAGGAGTTGTGAGTTCAATTCTTGCAATATCAGCAGCTGCAAGCAATTGTTGATAGAGTTCTTTGTAGTATTCTATCATGAACTCAGCAAAGGTGGAGTTGGCATCTCTTCCATTCCATCTGTCAATGACATATTGATCATAGACATACTCCCTTTTGGCTTCCTCCCATAAGTCATTCAGCTGAACTGGTACCCATTTATCCAAGTGAGGATATTTGGTGTCCATTGGAATCAATAGCTGTGGCTTCATCTTGTTGTAAGTTGTTCTCTTCCTTCTTGGCTTCTGGAAGTCTGCTCTTCTCTTGTTTCTTGCTCTGTTGGCCTCTTCCATCAAGTCCATTTTCTCTTGGGCTCTCATCATATCCAGTTTCTGTTGTGTTTCAGGGTCTTTGCCATACCCTTCATGAAACAGCTTTGATGGATCATTGAGTACCACAATCTTTGTCTTCTTTGGTCCAGGTCCAAAGCCTTCTTCATATAATTCCTCAACATCTTCAGAGGCTTTGGTACTTTCAGTGGACTTAGTCTCAGTAGACTTGTCTTTTTCAGCAAACTTGGATATTTCAGCATTCTTGGGCTCTTCAGCAGTTTTGGCCTTCTTTGAGATAGGCTCATCATCAACAACTCTGAATTCAGGTGGAAGATCAAGGCTATTGGGAAAGTCAGTGAATTTCTCAACTTGTCTCTTCTTTCCTTGGGCCTTCTTAATCTTTCCTCTAGTTTGGACACCTTCAGCATCCTTTTCCAAACCAGATACCTCACCACCTGGTCTTTGTTGTAACCTTACTCTTTCCTCTTGAGCTGAGGCCATAGAATTCTTCAATGCAAGTGCCAACTGCTCCTCTTCATCCAATTCTTCCAAGTTCAGTACTGCTGGCTCTTTTCCCTTTCCTTCAGGGGCTTTGTCCTTACCCTTAACTGGGCTTCCAATCACTAAGGCACCTTTTGCCCTTGCTCTTTCCCTTTCCCCCTTTTTGGCAGCATCAAAACATTGGGGTTTTAGCTCACTCATTGTTGTGGCCATTAGGGATTGTGCCTGATTTAGGGATTTCATTTCTTCCAACAAATATACATTTTCATCATGTATATTCTGCATCCTGTCATTGCTCAAGCTAAGAAAGGCTAGAACAGGCTTCATTTTCTATTGGACAACCTCCTCCATGGTTGATTTAAGATATGCATCCAATTGGGCCTTAAGAAGCTCAGTGAGGTTGGCTACTGCACCTTCAGCAATGTTGGCCAATACCTCTTGGGAAAATTTTTCTGAGGCTGCTTTCACCATAGCTAGCCTTTGCTCTTCAGCTCTTTATCTTTGCAGTGCAGTCTTTCTTCCAAGAGCTCTCTTTACCACTGACCTTAATGTCTTCACATTCCTATTGTGGTTGATTCTTAGCAAAGATTGCTCTTTCTTAACCTCCTTTGAAACTGACCTCATGGTGTTTTTGGCTTTGATAACTTCAGTGGAGATGGTTTGCAAACCAGTCTCAACTCCACTGATCCTTGCCTCCAAGGTAGGTAACACCACATCCTCTGAGCCAGTTAGCCTCATTTCCACAGATGCCAAAGTTCTTCCATGCTCATCCAAGGCTTCGGAAGTTTCTGCATGAGCTGATTGTACCTGGTGAGCCAAGGAATCCAACTTCTCTGATTGCATCCCAAGCAAGGCTTGTGCTGATCCACTATCAACTTGGATGGGTGCATCTGTTAAGAGTTCATCTGCAAAGATTTGATCAAAGGTTATACCTGCAATATCAGACAAATCAAAAGCATCAGTAAAAACACACTTGTCTCCCTCCAATTCTTTTTCATAAGACTCTGATACATCAGCAGTCTTCTCCTCATTTTCAACTATTTCTTTTCTCCCTTTAACAATGATTTCCTCACTTAAAGGAACAGGCCTCCTCTCATCAAGGGATTCTTGAAGTTCAGATTTGACTTCAAGAATAGCCTGCCCTTCCTCACTTATATCACCCTCATTTGGTGGTACACTCACTATTCTAGTGATCACAACCTCTCTATCATCTACTTCTCCCTCTGGTTTTTCCACTATCATCTCCTTTTCAACTCCTTCACCTAGACCTACAGCATCTACACCTTCAACAAGGTTCAAAGATGGCAGTTGTGGGGAGATCACAGTGCTTATATCAGCAGCCACTGAGTCATCCTGAATGATTAAGGGCTGATCAGTGTCCAACTCATCTGACACTGAATAGGCCTTAACCAAACCAGCCTCTAAAACAGGAACCTCCACATCTTTAGGCTGTGCCTTGAGTTCAGAAGAACCTTCATTGGCAGATGTGTCATTGGTTGTGTTACCATCCTTGGTCAACACCTCTGAATTGACAGAGCCTTTCCTATGATAGGTCTTAGGAGGGTTGGAAAGTCTTTCACATACAGAAGGCTTAGGGATATTAGCTTGAGGGGTTTCAGGAGGGTTGGGTTTTGAGGGGTTTGAGGGATCATTGGGGGAATCATCATCATTGGAGCTACTATTAGGGTGTTTGATTCCCTTAGCTTTTCTTTCCTTCTCCTTCTTAATCTTATCAGCTACCAGCTTTGCAAAGATTTCCTCATCAATGAGAAAACTTGTCTTTGAGACTCCAGCAAAGTGTAGCAATCTGTTCTCCTCAACTTGCCACCAGTTTGCTCCCTTATCTTGGATGACTTGTGATATCTCCATCATAGACTTATCTTTTACATCAACAAGCATCCTTAGATCATGAAAAGTCCTCTGAATTCTTGGAAATTCAGCAATTTGTGGATACAAACTGTCCACAGTAGCCATGGCTCCTCCTCTGAGCATACTCTCATAAGTATACTCCTCCTCATCTCCACTTGAATGGGGACTTTGGGTTATAGGGGAGTTGGCTCTGGGTTCTCCTAAAGTGGCTTCAGGAAGGTTTAGTTCAGGAATGTTGGCTTCAGAAGAGTTGGGTGCAGTAGAAGGTGCTTCAGTTGCTTTAAAGAGCAATGGATCTGAAGGAGCTTTACTCAAGGGGGTTGGCTCAAAAAGTGCAGCTTCTAATTGCTTTGAGTAATTGAGCATAGATGAGTCAAGGGGAGAATGTAGTCTTGTCTCATCTACTGCTATATCTGCTAGCACATCTATCCCACTTCTTTGCACATTCCCTTCAGGATAGTATCTCTTTGTAAGATTGATGGGGGTTATAGGTTGGTTGGTTGGGGTTATATGGGTTTCAGGGGAGTTGGGGTCAGGGTTCTGAATTTCAGGGATGTTGGCCTCTATTGGTTGACCTTCAGGGACCTTGGATTCTGGAGTTCCAGAACCAGATGAGTTGGTCCTTGACTTTGATTTGGTCCTTCTTTCAGCTCTGCTCTCTCTAAGAGCAAGTTGTAGAGACCTTTCTTCTTGGAGCTCCAACACTTTGTAAGTAGGCTTGGCCCTTCTCTTGCTAGCCCTACTGCTCCCACTTCCTTCACCATCCTTTTCAGGGACAACCTCCCTGATCCTCTTATCACCCCTAGACTTTTGTCTAGTCTCATTGTACTTCTGCCTTAATTCTTCGGAATGATCAGATGGCACTTGTACACCTTCTCTAGCAACTTCTTCAATCTCAGTTGAAGCATCTGAATTCTCTTCTGAGATGATCTGAGACATTTTCCTTGTTTTCACCACTCTTGCTTTTGTCCTCTTCTTCATTTTAGGTTTCTCCTCCACCTTTTCTTCAGCAGGTTTGGCCACTATCATCCTCCTTTGCTCAGTTTTCTTGCTGAGCTTTCTGAACAGAATCTTTTGAGCTGGGAGAGGCTTTGCAAAGGTTTGCATTTGGGAATAATGGGAAAATCTCTCAATCAACAAGCTTGCCCTGGTGCAATACTTGAGTTTCCCTTCTAGCACAACCTTGTTATGAGCTCTCACTTTAAACTTGGCCTTTTCCTTCATCATCTCAGAAATAATGAAGGTCCTCCAATCAAACTTGATACCCTTATCACTGGCATCAATGACTGCAACCATGATTCTGATTCTAGGATGGTTGACCTGCTCCAAGCTTCCAGTATTACTCAAGAGACTCTTAGTGATTACCTCAAATAGATTGAGAAATTTAGACTTGAGAGTCTTCTTGTTTTGTGTTGAAGATAGAGGGCCTGGCACTAATAGCCATTCTTGTGCTATGTCATCTTCATGGCCAGCACCATAAGATTCTGGATTCCTTCCTTCTGAAGGCAATCCAAAGGCTCCTTCAAGATCTTCTGAAGAGAATTTCACTCTATGAAATCTCTCTTCTTCATCTTCTTCAGCAACATAGGACAATCTGGTGGAAATCTCACCATCTTCTGGTTTGCCTCTCCATTTGAGAAAGGCAAAGAACTCAGCCATGTAGTTGTCCAAACAAGAGCTTGGCCTTTCCTCCATGAATTTCTAAAGGCCTGCTCTTCTCAACCATCTCAGGGTTGGAGTGATTTCAGGATCTTCACTTGTAAATGACACTATTGGCTCAAAGTGAAGGTTGTTCTTGTTGCTCAAATAACCAAAATCAAGGTCAAGAGCCTTGTTGGAAAAATCTATGATCATCTCTGGTCTAACTTTGGGAGCCATTGAAAATTCCAGAGATGAATTTGAAAGAGTGTTGAGAGAGTTTGAAGAAAAGTGAGCTAGGGTTCGAATACTTGGGGAAGAAGTGTTTGTGGGGGATCTTAAGACTTGGGGATATTCTAAAAAGAATGTTTGTCAATGAGTTGGTGAGTTTTGTGTATTTTCAACGGTTGTCAAAAATGAAAACATACACTTGGACGGCCAGGATGAATTTCAGGGGAGTTGGCCAGTTTTGATCCAATGGTTAAAAACCAATGTAACAGTGACTTGTTGGTTTTATTCAAGACGTGGAAGGTATTTAATATTAGTTAATGGTTGGGGAGTTTTCGAGATAGATCATGGTTTGAAAAGGTGTAATGCAAACAAGAGTTAAATCTTGGCATTTAATGCATGGAAAGCGACCTTTTGGGTGGGGGACAAATTAAATCCCACAGAAATGATATCTGTAGTTGGGACAGGTATCAAGGTAGACAATGATTACCCAAAATAGGTGCTTATCAAACCAAGAGAATAGGTTTGATAAATAGGACAACTTATCTGACCCTACAAGGACAAGTGTCCTGAAGAGATGTGGACAAGAGTCCTGAATGTCAATGGACAAGTGTCCTGAGTAGTTATGATCATCTCTTCTGCACTTCAGTAGATTTGTCCAAGTCTACTGAATATCAATTCAGCTCTTTTACTCCCATTAACTTCAATGAGTTTTACTTGTCCAACTTCCCTGGATCAAGTAAACCCAACTCTGCTGATAGCTCCAGAAACCTTGCCTCTGCAAGTGGCTTAGTTAGTATATCAGCTTTTTGATGATCTGTGTGGATCTTGACCAACTTTATATCCTTCTTCTCCACATGATCTCTAATGAAGTGATGCTTGATGTCCACATGTTTGCATCTTGTATGCAAGACAGGATTTTGTGAAATAGCAATGGCACTATTGTTATCACAAAATATGGGCACTTCAGTAGAGTTGACTCTGTAATCTCTTAGTTGTTGTCTCAACCATAGGATCTGCGCACAACAACTTCCAGCAGCAACATATTCAGCCTCAGTAGTGGAAGTAGCCACTATGTTTTGCTTCTTGGAGAACCAAGATATGAGCTTGTTGCCTAAGAATTGACAAGTCCCTGAAGTGGACTTTCTGTCAATTCTGCATCCTCCATAATCAGCATCTGAGTAGCCAGTTAACTCAATGTTGTCATCAGCAGGATACCAAAGGCCTAGATTTTCAGTGCCTTTGAGATATCTCAAGATCCTCTTAGCAGCCTCAAGATGGTTTTTCTTAGGATTTGCTTGAAACCTTGCACAAACACCTACTGCAAAGGTGATGTCAGGTCTGCTGGCAGTGAGATAGAGGAGTGAACCAATTATTCCTCTATACTCAGTAGAGTTGGTTGGAATACCACTCTCATCAGGATCCATCTTCCAGTTTGTGTTCATTGGAATCCTTACTGGCTTGCTAGTTGTACACCCAAACTTCTTGATCATTTCTCTGGTGTACTTAGCTTGGTTGATGAAGATTCCTTCTTTTGATTGCTTGACTTGAAGACCCAGAAAGAAGTTCATCAGTCCCATCATGGACATTTCAAACTTGCTTTGCATTAGCTTGGAGAACTTCTCACATAGCTTCTCATTGGGGGATCCAAATATTATGTCATCCACATAAATTTGGACAATCAAGATGTCCTCTCCTTCAGAGATTCTGAAAAGAGTTCTGTCCACAGTTCCCTTGGTGAATCCATGATCCAAGAGGAATTGTGACAGTGTATCATACCAAGCCCTAGGGGCTTGCTTGAGTCCATAAAGAGCTTTCTTGAGTCTGTAAACTTGGTTTCCAACTTCAAAACCTGGTGGTTGCTCTACATAGACTTCTTCCTTCAAGACTCCATTCAGAAAGGCACTCTTGACATCCATTTGGTACACTTTGAACCTCTTGTGGGCTGCATAGGCTAGAAAGAGCCTTATTGCTTCTAGCCTTGCCACAGGTGCAAATGCCTCATCATAGTCAATGCCTTCATGTTGGCAGTAGCCTTTTGCCACAAGTCTTGCTTTGTTTCTGACAATCACATCATTTTCATTCTTCTTGTTCTTGAACACCCACTTTGTTCCAATAACATCTTGATGTGAAGGCCTATCCACCAGCTCCCATACTTCATTTCTGGTGAATTGATTCAGTTCTTCCTGCATGGCTGTGATCCAATTGGCATCTTGAAGTGCCTCCTCAATATCACTTGGTTCTTGTTCTGACAAGAAACAACAGAAAAGAGCACTTTCACCATGAAATCTTCTTGTTTTGACTCCAATACTTGGGTCACCAAGTATTTGATCAGTAGGATGGTCAGACAACCAAGTCCTTCTTTTTCTGATCTCTTCAGTAGAGTTGTCCTCTACTGAAGTTGAGTCAATTTGATCATAGAATTCAGGATAATTGAATGCAGGATCTAATTCAGGATCATAATCAGGGGTGTTGTCCTCAATGTCAGTGACATTGGTATTTTCAACATTTTGATTTCCTCCTTGATTATTTGACCCATTAACTACCTCAGCAGGAACTGCTTCTTCATTGGTAGTTGTTACCTGGATGTGAACTGGGATTGGATCATTCAGTTCACTATTTCCTTCAGTGGGATTTGCCTCAGGAGGGTTGCCTTCAGGATGGTTGTCCAACATAGAGTTTTCAGATAGATTGGTTTGGACAACATCTATAAGCTCAGTGTCTTTGTCTTTTAGACTTAGTCTGGTTGTCCTCTGTGTGATTTCTTCTGATTCCAAGTTCTCATTCCTGAACTCATGAATAGATTCATCAAATACAACATGAGGTGTTTCCTCTACAATAAGGGTTTTCTTGTTGAAGACTCTGAAGGCTCTACTGATTTGAGAGTATCCAAGGAATACTCCCTCATCAGCTTTTCTATCAAAGGCTTTCAATTGTTCTTTCCCATTATTGTGAATGAAACACTTGCAACCAAAAATGTGAAAGTAAGACACTTTAGGCAATCTTCCTTTCCAGAGTTCATAAGGGGTTTTGCCTTGCCCTTTAGTGATCAGACATCTATTTTGAGTATGGCATGCAGTGTTTATGGCTTCAGCCCAAAACCTCTTAGGCAAATTTGAATCAGCAATTAAGGTTCTAGCAGCTTCTTTTAAAGTTCTATTTCTTCTCTCTGCAACTCCATTCTGTTGAGGAGTTCTAGCTGCTGAGGTTTCATGAGCTATTCCATTAGATGTACAATACTCATTGATGTATGAGTTAATGAACTCAGTGCCTTTATCAGATCTTATCTTGATAATGCTAAGGCTTTTCTCATTTGACAATCTCTTTAGAAGTTCAGGCAGTTTGACTTGAGTTTCCTTCTTATTAAGGATAAATACTACCCATGTGAACCGAGAGAAGTCATCTACTACTACCAATGTGTATTTTCTACCATTTATGCTTACAGGGGTAATTGGTCCAAAAAGATCCATATGTAAAAGTTCAAGTACCCTTTCAGTGGAAATGACTGGTTTTCCTTTAAATGAGGCTTTGATCTGTTTTCCTTCTTGGCATGGTTTGCAAACATGCTCTTTAATGAAAACCTCATTAGGTAGTCCTTTGACTAATGCATTTCTAGCAATTTTGTTCATTGTTTTGAAGTTCAAGTGGTTTAATCTTTTATGCCACAACCAACTTTGTTTACTAGAACTCTTAGCAATGAAGCATGCAGCATCAGTAGACTTGTCCCAGTCTGCAAAATACACATTTCCTTTCCTAGTTCCAGTCAATAGAATTTGTTGAGTCTTATCTTTGATCAAGCATTTATCACTGGAAAACTCAACATTGAAGTCTTTATCACAGAATTGACTGATACTTAGGAGATTATATTTGAGACCAGCTACATAAGATACATTGGATACTTTGATGTTACCAATCATCAAAGTACCATAACCTTTTGTTGATGCTTGTGAGCTGTCTCCAAATGTGACATTAGGGCCTTCTTTTTCAATGAAATCAGTGAGGAGTTCCTTGTTTCCAGTCATGTGCCTTGAGCATCCACTGTCAAGGTACCATGCTGTCTTTTTGCTTATGCTCCTCATCTTGTGGCCCAAAGGTACCTGCAATTAGATAGGTTTAGGTACCCTTTGAGTTTTGGGTCCTGAGAGGTTAGCTGTACCTTTAGGAACCCAAACTTGCCTAATAACCCTGATTGATTCAAGGTGGCTAAGTTGTCTTCCTTTAGCATCTAAATACACTGTCTTTCCCTTAAATGCCTTTGGGAAAGTGTGTGTGAATGTGTTAACTCTATAAGTTTCAGGAGAGTTGTCAAGTCTCCTGAACTTTTGAGTTCTTTGTGCAGCTTGAGGGAATCTTTGAGGAAAGGCTTTCTTATGACCATTACCCTTTGGTATGAAGGGTTTTGGTTGTCTCATTTTATTCTGCCTTTGAGGAAAGTTGTCCCTAGGTCTATTCAGCTGAGGCTTTCTCAGAAGAGTTGGCCTAGGCTGATTATACCTTGGATACTTCCTCTGAACATTGTTCAGTAGAGTTGCCCTACCATTGGGTCTACTCTGCTGACCAATATTCCTCTTGTGTTCAGGAGCTTTGGCCATTTCCTTAGGTTTTGGCCTAATCTCCTGAAGCACTTGAGTAGGCATAACATCCATTTTGCCCTTTCCTTTGTTCAGTGGCTGAATTATTTCATTTTCAGTCTGTGCCACTGACTTAACAAAGATTCTCTTAGTGTTACTCACAGAAGCAACACTAAGACAAGGTGAAGATTCAAATGGATCAAAACCTAATCCACTTCTTTGAGCCATAGGTCTTTGATAACTCTGAATTTCCTCTATTGCTCTAGAGGATTTCTTCAGAGCAGACATCTTTAATTTCAGGCTCTCTTCACTTGCTTTAAGAATATCATATTCATGTGAGAGGTTTTCAAACTTGGCATTGAGAATTTTAAGTTCAAAATCTTTTCTCTTCTGAGAGAGAAGTTGATCATCAATCTCCTTTTGTTGGTCAACTATCCTGAGATTTGCTTCCTCAAGCTCTCTCAAGACTTGTTGATACAACTCAGTAGACTTGACATCAATAACTGTCTCAGAGTTTTTGGCAAGTTCAATAGCCAATCTTTCATTTTCTCTCACATAGTTATCATGAAATTCTTGTAGCATAGTGAAATCTTCCATTAACTTTCCAAGGGAAAGCTTCAAGTTGATCTCACTATTGTTTTGTGAGATGAATGATGGTGAACTAGAAGTAGAGGATACCTCATCATCCTCAAGAGCCATGTTGCAGACATCATCATCATCATCACTGTTGGAGAATAGTCCATCTGAAGAGTTGAAGCTTTCAGCACTATCAGATTCTTCACCAGCCATCATGGCCTTTCTATTGGTGAACTTTCTGTCTCTTTTGGCCTGCCTCTCTCTTCTCTCCTTAGAGCTTAATTCAGGGCAATCATACTGGAAGTGCCCTTTCTTTTTACAGTTATAGCACAGATCTTCATCATCTTCTTTCTTTGATTCTTCTCTTCTTTTTGATGATGAAGGTTCAGCTCTACTTGACATTCTCCTATCAGAGTACTTGTCCTCTGATCTTTTCTCTTCAGGCTTTTTGACTTCAGCCTGTGCTTCAGGAGAGTTGTATCTCCTGAATTTGTTGTCCTGGTAGAACTTCTTGTATCTACCAAACCTTGAGTTTAACTTTTCAAACCTTCTAGCCATCAAGGCTAGTTCTTCCTTCATCTCAGTCTTTGAGACTGACTTTGATGATCTTGGAGTGGACTGCATCTCTGGTTCAGCAGCTTTGGCTTTGAATGCCACTCCCTTAGTAGGATTTGAAGGTTCCTCAATAGGCTTTCTTCTATTGAGATCGAACTCATAAGCTTTGAGTTCTGAGAAGATTTGTTGCATGGGCATGGTGGAGAGATCTTTGGTGTTTTGCATCATCACAACATAGACATCCCACTTTTGAGTGAGACTCCTTAAGATCTTCAATCCAACTTCTCTTTTAGTGTAGACCTTGCCCAGAGAGTTGATTTCATTCATCACATCAGTGAATCTACCAGCAAATTTATCAATGGACTCCTCAGACTCCATTGCAAACTGTTCAAATTTCTGCACAGCAACTTGGAGTTTATTCTCCTTGATCTTTTCAGTACCCTCACACATTTCTGCAAGAGTATCCCAAATTTCTTTGGCTGTTGTGCAGTGGTAGACTCTACCCATAATTGCATCTGGAATTGTTTGGTAGAGGGTGTTCATGGCAAGATAATTCAAGTTATCTTTCCTCTTCTCATCAGTGGTAAAGTCATCTTCATCTTTTGGGAGCACCTCTCTTGAGTCTGCCTTTTGAACCTCAGTGACTTTGGGATTGACAAATGTGAACACAAAAGGACCTCTTGTGATCACTCTCAGCATGTCATTGTGTAGAGATGCAAGATGAGCCCTCATCCTGATTTTCCAGAAATCATAATTATCAATTGAGAACATGGGCAGTTTGTGATGTGAGATGTGGTTGACTGGATTTGTGGCCATGTTGTCCAATCCTTGGACAGCAGGAGGTGGAACAGCAGCATTGTTGTTGGCCATAACTCAAGAACAAACAGTCAGTCAATATACAATTAGGATTTCAGAAAGATCAGTTCAGTGACCACACTAAATATGTGATTTTGAAAACCAAGATGGCTTTTCAGAAGCAGTGGTCTTTGAACCCCTGCTCTGATACCACTTGTTGGTCCTGAAAGGAGTATATAACAAGTGTATGGGGGGGGGGGGAATACACTTGTATTCAAATTCTTTTCTAACTTGATCAAACCAGAGCTCAGCAAGGTTGTCTTGGACAACTCTGCTGAAGATGATTAACTCTTCTAAGATAATAAGACTACTAAGTACTATTGAGTACTTAGTTGAATAACTATCTAGGGGAGTTATATGTGCGGAATAATGGTTGGCCCTTTTAGTTTAAACTCCTTTAGATTCTGAAATCACTTGGTCAATTCAATACAGTCCAGTTTCAGGGAACTTGTCCAAATCAGTTTTGCACAGTCTTTGAATGTTTATCCTTTGAAAGATCAGTTTTGTGTGCAGTGTTGAGTGTATGAAAGTACTTGAAAGTAAATCAACACAAGAGTTTATAGTGGTTCAGAGACTCAAGCTCCTACATCCACTTTCCCTGATTTAACAGGATAATTCCTTCACTCTTGGAATTAACTTGTTTTATAGTGCCAAGGTGCACTTGATCAAGAACACCACTCTTGGTGAATTGATCCCTAGGATGTCTAGAGTCCTAGTACCCTCTTCTCAACTCAGAACTGAACTGTTCTTCTCTCAACAGTCAGCTCCTACCACTTCTAGTACTACAACCTTCTCACTTTCACTCTTGAAAGATATGAGGATTGAAGTAAGGTTCCAACTAATGAGATATCCTTTACAATGAAGATCAGTGTATAAGGATAGGATATCTCTCTAAGCTTGTGTATGAATATTCAATGTAATTCAGCTTAGAAGAAGTGTATGAAGACTAAGATAGTCTTTGAAAGCTTTGAAAGCACTCTAGTTTGTAAGAACTTGAGGTTAGATGTGCTTGGTTGAGGTTGAAGTTGGATGCTAGTTGGATATAGTTGGATGCTTTCAAATGGTCTTCACACTTCTGTATTTATAGACAAATGAAGGATTTGCCCGTTGGAGAGGCAGCCTCCAATGTCCATAAATGTCTTCTTTTAGTTCTTCAACTTTGAAGACAGAATCTTGATAGTGACATGTCCTCATTTGGGAAATAAACGGCTGTAAGAGCTTTGTCTTCATTCTGTAGCACTCTTCCCAATATCTGACATTCAGATTCTCTTGTAAGAATGTGGACATGTCTTCTGAAGGTTGTTCCAATGATAGGACAACATTCCTCATCATTTGGACAACTCTCCTTATCACTATCAGCAGTCTTGCTTATCAGCAAGATTGTCTTGCTCTTCTTCAGATGACTTGGCTCTTTCCCTTTTATTTCTCTTGAAGGTGATCTTAGCTTGTTTCTTTGAAGATCTTTAGGGAGTGTTTGTCTTCAGCATAGTTGACCTCAACTTTCAGAGCACTTGATCTTGACTTCCTCTACTGAGACAACTCCTCTGGACAACTCTCCTGATCAGTATAGTTAGTCTCAAAAGACTTAGTGTTGTATCCAGAGTTTGAGCCTTGAGGGGACTTGATTTAAATAAACTTCTAAGCATGTGTTCCCCCTCAATTTGTGCATCTAATCATCTAAGAGCTACCTAACATATTAGCTCCTCATCTAACCTTTATACTATATGTTCTAACATTTCTAGAACATATTCAATCATGACTTAGACATGTCTCAGGGGGTTTTGGTATTCAATCAAAACATAACTCATTTTATTCCCATCAAGTATTAATACAACGTCGATTTTGAAGGAATAACGACGGTTAAAAATCGCTGTAAATTCAAATAACAACGGTTTGTAATCGTTGTCATTGCTAATAAAACTGTTGTTATAGATATTGTAAGGTGTTAAAACTGAGTACATACAACATCGATTTTAAAGAAATAACAGTGAGTAATAACCGTTATTGTATATAGATACAACAACGGTTAATTAATAACCGTTGTCTATCAGCGCCCCATTTTTATAATGCTTGGTACTACATCGGTTGCTGATACCAATTTTTTAATTGGTCTTTTTTTTCTTAATTTCTTAATAATTGTATTGTTTGTTTTATCATCAATTAATTCCATGACATTAGTGGAGCCCATACGCATTATAGAGTGTCTGTGAGTAGCTTAGTGTGAATTCAAACGTATATACGTCATAATAAAATGTGGACGCAAATGCAAGTGATTAGAATGTCTCCACATATATACGTCACACGTTATCTTAATTGATTCCACATAGACCAAACTTAATTACACATTCAATTAATATATTTATATATATATATATATATATGCAAATGATCAATTCTTGAATCTTAGTTATATTTATGTTGTGATGAGTTATTTATTGATGACCACGTGTGAACAAAAGAGATTCAGATCATACATTAAGGTCGTTGTTATGTATTAATGCAAATTAAGGTTAAAATCGACGCTCTTTCATGTGAAGCACTCTTGCAATAATCAATAGTACCTAAAGTTAAACTCAAAACATATACATACTGCTATGAGGAAGGTTCCCCTAGTTCTAAAAAATTCACTGACTATAGAAACAGAACCCTAGGCCTCCATTTGGATGGAAGGATTTGATTTATGAAATTTAAATTCATCTCATCATCTAAATTCACTTCACTTGTTTATATTAAAAATTAAATGATTGAATTTTAAATACTTAAATTTATATATTTAATTTAATTCTATTGATCTGGCCAATTAAACAACGACACCGGCTGTATGTTTCATAAAAAAATGTGTCAGCAACATTTAAAAATTTAGCTAATGTGGTAGTTCGCTAGACATCATCAATAAATTAAAATAATTTATTGAGATATATAACTGCATGCATTATCCCAAGTACATCTTTGCTACTTACGTACTCTACAAATAGATTAAAATTTGTACTATTATATTATACTAGATTATAACTCGTGCGATGCACGGGTCTGTTGTAGATTTATTGTTTGTAATCTGTAATATATATCATCAATTATTTGCTTTGTCTAATTAATATTTGTGTTGCTTTTATACAGTTTGAATGCCGCTTCCCCACCAAATTAATTGTCCATGTAAGGAACTATAACAATATCACCCAATTACTCTACTTCTTTCTAAAGTCCCACATTCACATTGTTTCTGGCATGCTATCAAAAAACACATTTAGGAAATAAAAAACGGGCATTAAGAGAGTTTTTCATATAAAATAGAGTTTCAACTAACAAATTCATTTGTTAAGAACACTCACCATTGCTACAAAGAAACGAATGAAAATATTTACAAAAACTTGGGTATTTTATACTGCATTTAGAATTTTCTAATTGTCATATCCTCAGCAAAATGATTGGCAGTAGGCAGGATGCCAATAGAAAGATCCATAGGTCTAGTGAAAAGACTCATGGCTTTCCTTTGTTCGACATATCTAGATGCCTACTGGGAGCAACAACAATACAATATAATGAATGTCAACATCCCCATTAAGAAACAGTTAAAGTAGCATCCTAAAGATGAAATCCTGTCAACATCAGGTTGTTCGTAAGATGTCAACATAGGTCAGAAATTTGCAATATAAAGAATTACTGCAGAAGTTCTCACAACACAATATGAAAAAGATGAAATATGTCTTTCATTAACATTGATATGATACCCTTATAACCTAAGGATAAGTGTAAGTACAAATATTTTATTCGAAAAAGGAAAGGTCCAAACAACATCAACCTTTTCAACCCCATGTTGTTTTGGATTCCATAGAGCCACTATCATCGCATATCCATATTATCAATGTCCAATAAATATTTAAGTAATAGCAAATTGATATCAACAAAAAATATAGATACATTTAACTTGCAGATGAATTTCAAATAAAATGTCCCTCACCAGTTTCCTCATCGGCCCTTGACAACCACCCTTCGCAACTTCAAGCAGAACCCCGGTGCATCATATAACATGTATCTTGTTAAAGCAATGGATTCCCACTCCAATTCCTTTTTAACATCGGATTGAAATGCAGCCTCTACTTCAGTATGAATCTAACCACATGATTATCTAAAAAAAAAAAACAATATATTTAACAATATCTAAGAATCGAATATTAAGAGATGAAACTCATATAGAGCATGTTGTTAATCCTCCATATAGAGCATCTCCACCACCAGTCCCTAACAACAGTTGGGAATCTCTAGCTTCCTCTATTTCTATACACATATTGAGCACAAAATTTGGGCTTATTCAAAAATTAACATTTGCTAAAAAACAATGTTATGCAAAACTGATTTGATTATATATGTATGTTTAAACGGTCAAACCTTTTTTCTCTAGCGGCAACCACTTCATGCAAGTATAATCAATTTAAAGGTGGCCTCCGAGTTCCTATGAGTTTTCTGTGGAACAGAACCACACCATTGTACATGTAAAGTTTACAGTTCTTGCGGCCAGAAACATCAACATACCTGAGATCTGAAATACCTACCTTCATTACTACATCAACATACCTAAGTTGCAAAAGAAACACACAAATAAATAGAAAATAGAAATGAAATATTAGATGAAAAAAAAACTAAGCATTTGTGTTTTATAAGCTTACAATCTTAGATTGACAAACCGTGAGTATGTAAATTTGTGCTTGGCCACTCCAAAGGGATGAAATAGTTGCATACATGGAGAGCTCATGATGCATGACCTATCAAACGAAATGAGCACTCATCCCTACAAACATAGAAAAAGTTAATACAGAGTATATATGACGTGTTAAATATTAATTCATGTTTAAAATAACTAACTACTCTCTCTGTCCACCTATAAGCTTCTCATTTTGTCATTTTTGTCTGTCTGCCTATAAACTTCTCATACCTAATTGAACAATGCAGGGAGAAACTCTTCATAAAGTAGTAAGCACCAAACTGCCCCAAGTATCATTAAGCCCAATCAAAACTCATCGGCCAAAATAACACTACGTAGAAAAAAAAATGCACAAACCAAGCAATGAATATGATGCTGAGAACTCAAGAAGAAAACCCAAAAAATGGAGTGGAGTGCACATCCAAAAAATAGATCAGTAAGGAACAAAAAGTATTAAGGAAATAAACAAAGAACAATAACCATAAGCATTTTTAGTGAGAAACAACAATTCAATGTGATACGAACTACTTTTTCAAGTGTAATAAATCATACTTAAACAAACAATTAAGCTTCGAGCAAAGCAAGAACCCTGAGGACAATTTGTCAATGCATAGAGAAATAAAAAGTCTCACCTATTAAATCAATAGAAGCTCCATCTTCCACTGTTATATCATATACCGAGGCCCCTTGATCCAGAAACAGGTAGAACAATTTCAGCGTGCCCATTCAGTGCAACCATATGAAGGACAGTAACACCACCATCAGCAGGTCCATTGATTACTGAACAGAGTACACTAACAATTATAAAAAATAAAAACAGATTACTAAGAGAACAGTAAATAGTCACTTACAACAAAGATAAATTTTGACAAAAAGTACCCTTTGTCAAACTCTGACACAGATTCATCATTTCTCAATCTTTTCCTTGAGATGCTATAAAAATCATGGATACTGGGAATGTAATCGTCCAGGAGAAGTCGGATGCATCGAGAATGGCCATTTACAGCAGCTAAATGGAGTGTTGTTCCTCCATTCAGATAATCTGATCTGTAAACCTAATATCAAAATAAAAATTGGAAACTTAAGAATTTCCCGAAAATTAAACTGAATTCATTAAAGAAAATATGAGTTTTTTTTTAGACAACGTAAATTTCTTACATTGGCTTTAAAAAGAATCAGAATCAGAACAACCTCCATGTGACCATATTGACAAGCTTGCATCAAGGCTGTCTGTAAGAAGTAGAGAAATAAAACCTTTCAAAACTCCTAAAAAGGTATTCATTATCCATAATTGAAACACTGATCCTCAAGAACTCAGTGAATCATTTGTTAACCATAATCAAAAGATAGAGAATCAATCATCAGTTAACTGGCAGATGCCCTCCGGCGAAATCCGATACCAGCACACTTGTTGTCCCCCATTCACGATGGGAACCAGGCTTTGGAGTCAGTAAATATGCATAAGGCAATTCAAATTTGTGTAGCGAAAACTTTTCATTGACATAAACATTTGGAGAAAGTATATCCTTACTCAAAAAGATAAAACTTAATGGCTTCTAACTGTACTAAACAGGGTCCATATTATCTTTTTATGAGTATAAAATTGTCATTTTATAAATTACAACAATTAATTTGTAATTGAAGAAATTCACCATCAGAACTGAAGAATCTTTTATTTTCGTTTGGGCTGTTTTAAATGCTACTATAAACCAGTAAATAAACTATCTCTTAAAAATATCAATTAAACCAGCAAATTGTATAATCCGGCAATTCATAAACCAGAATTCACTAAGACGGCCGAAATAAAACGAAACACCTTATTATTGTACTACTTCATAAGTTAAGATTTTTGATGATATCACCATGAATCTTTAATTCCTACTCATTCCAATCCCTGCCAAAAATTGTAAATAACATCATTGCAGGACATTCACTCTAAAAATTGAGACATAATTCTTTTAAAATATTCCAACTTTTGTACCCTGCTCATGATACTTACAGCTTTATGTCTTATTGTGAAACAATTAACATATTACTAAAGCCTCGAATCAGTATTTGATCAAACTGACAGTAAAATGAGACATAATTGATTGGGGACATGATAAAATCAGAAGGCATAATAAAAAGTTCTTTTTTTTTTTTAATTCATCAACGTTTGCAATGCAGGTCAAAATATTTGGATGAGGAATTTCATCGAACACTTACTGCGCAAACCCAAACCAATTGAATCAATGAATCAATTGGAGAAAGTATATCCTTACTCAAAAAGATAAAACTTAATGGCTTCTAACTGTACTAAACAGGGTCCATATTATCTTTTTATGAGTATAAAATTGTCATTTTATAAATTACAACAATTAATTTGTAATTGAAGAAATTCACCATCAGAACTGAAGAATCTTTTATTTTCATTTGGGCTGTTTTAAATGCTACTATAAACCAGTAAATAAACTACCTCTTAAAAAAATCAAATAAACCAGCAAATTGTATAATCCGGCAATTCATAATCCAGAATTCACTAAGACGGCCGAAATAAAACGAAACACCTTATTATTGTACTACTTCATAAGTTAAGATTTTTGATGATATCACCATGAATCTTTAATTCCTACTCATTCCAATCCCTGCCAAAAATTGTAAATAACATCATTGCAGGACATTCACTCTAAAAATTGAGACATAATTCTTTTAAAATATTCCAACTTTTATACCCTGCTCATGATACTTACAACTTTATGTCTTATTTTAAAACAATTAACATATTACTAAAGCCTCGAATCAGTATTTGATCAAACTGACAGTAAAATGAGACATAATTGATTGGGGACATGATAAAATCAGAAGGCATAATAAAAAGTTCTTTTTTTTTTAATTCATCAACGTTTGCAATGCAGGTCAAAATATTTGGATGAGGAATTTCATCGAACACTTACTGCGCAAACCCAAACCAATTGAATCAATGAACACTTTATCCACAAATCCAAACCTGGAAATTTCCAAATTATTTGCATGGCTCTCACACTTCGCACTACCTTCGCGGACTTTGAGTGGCGTCGCGACGCCCTCATGTTGCTAACAACGAACCCTTATTTGCGGTGGAAATTTTGGGGAACTATTGTAACTAAAAAATATTCGCATTTTAGAACTTTTGAACGAACCTGAAAACCCCAAATTATTTGCACTGCTGCCGGCGTTAGCACCACCCTCGCGCAGCTTTGATTGGCCTTGCACCGCCCTTGTGCCGCTGCTAGGGAAATTTTGGGGAATTATTGCAACTCAAACATTTTCACTCATTTTAGAGCCCTTTGGAGCGATAGAGTTTCCCCGACCGGTACAACTTCCCGTATGTGAAGAGAGAGGAAATTGTGTACATGTGGCAAAGACTTGACACATGGAAAAAAGTAGGAGAATGTTCAGTCGACACATGGCGAAAGGTAGAAGAGTTTCATCTCCTACATGGCGAAAATCTGGAGAGTCTCTTCTCCTTTTATATTATATAGATTACTTCAAAAAATAAATTAAAAAAAGGGTGTACTATTTTTTTTTTTGACAGAAATATAAAGCATTTCATTGAATCACGAATTGTAGGCCATAGGCCTTACATCTTCAAAGATAATCTGATTACAGAGGACAGGCAAATTATCAGACCATAACTTAACAAAACCAATGCTGTCTCCAAAGTGAGCAAGAAAATGAGCAGCTCTATTAGCCTCCCTACGAGTGAAAATACAAGAACTAGGAGCAGCAGCTCCTGCCAGAGTGCGGATGTCCTCAACCACAAGCATTGTGTACGGTTCGAGGTCTAATTCTCCATTAAAAGCTCGGACGAGGGAGAGGGAATCTGTTTCAAGGATAACATTTGTCAAGCCCATCTTCACGATCTCCTTCGCAGCAAAACAGAGAGCCAATGCTTCGAAGTAAGTGATGTTACCCTCTGCTACAATCCTCTTTGATCCTGCTCTTAGAACACCACCTCGCTCATCTCGAACAACGAAATCGAGGCCAACCGATCCGTCCGAGAAAACCGCTGCATCTGAATTTACCTTGAGCGTGTTCCTCGGGGGGTTGCTCCAAAGGATTGGCTGTGAAAAAGTGGTAGCGCGGGAAGGCAGCGTTTCAGGAATTCGAAGCTCCTCAATCATCCCCAAGGCCTGCGAGGATATGAGTGCTGGATCCTGGACTTTTTTATCAAATAAGAAGGCATTGCGAGCCTTCCAAATGGACCACGAGAAGACGGCAAAGATCACTAGCCCATGGGCAGGAAGGGCATCACACAAATCACCAAAAGCACATCGAAACTCATGTCCGGTTCGGATACAAGAAGTCAAATGCAGCGGACTACGGCCCCAGGAATGCACCGCTACAGGGCATTCGAAAAACACATGGGAAGTGGTTTCGAGTGCAAGGCCACAGCTGGGGCAATATGGGTCGACGACACTGCCCCTCCTGTTCATCGAGCAAAGCGTCGCTAGCGAATCATTGCAGGCTCTCCACAAGAAATGTAAAATCTTTGGTGGAACTTTGCAGGCCCACAGTTTTTTCCAGATACTCTGGCCCGAGCTAGCAGAAGGCAGATCGTTACTGCAGGTGGAGAAGCGATTCACAGCAAGGTGGTAGGCCGATTTAACCGAAAACTTCCCACTTTTACTATACAACCAGATCCGCTTATCTTCTGGTTGGCGAAAGCTCAATGGGATACCAAGAATTTTAGTTGCCGTGGGTGAGTCAAAAATTCTTCGAACAATCACCCAGTTCCAAGTGCACGATGATGTGTTAATTAGGTTGGAGACCAATAAATTGCTAGTCACTATCTCAGCAGTAGGGTCGATTCGGGGGTTGGGAATAGTATAATTATCTACCCACTTGTCTTCAAAACAGTGAATTTGAGCCCCATTGCCCACCCGCCAACCTGTTCCTTCCGTAACCAAGAAGCGAGCATTAAGAATGCTCCTCCATAGGAAGCTAGGTTGAAAACCCATGGTTGCCGATTCAATATTGCCTCTAGGAAAATAGCGAGCTTTCAAGATCCTTGCTGCCAAGGAGTCATGATTATGTAAGAGTCTCCAATATTGCTTCGCAACCATGGCCAAGTTGAAAAAGTACATCTCTCGAAGACCCAAGCCACCCATCGTCTTTGATCGAGAAATTTTCTCCCAGCTGAGCCAATGAGTTTTCCTTTTTTCCGGAGTAGATCCCCAATAAAACCGAGATGCCGCTCTTTCGATCTCCTCGCATAGGGATTTTGGGAACAAGAAACAGCTCATGGCATAGTTGGGAATAGCTTGAACAACTGTCTTAATGAGGATTTCCCTCCCCGCCTTCATGAGATTTTTTTCTTTCCATCCTTTCAGTCTGCTAAGCACACGATCGATCACAGATTGGAACACAACCTTCTTGCTACGACCCACAACCGAGGGGAGGCCAAGGTATTTTGAGGTGTTCGATACTGGCCTGGCACCAAGCTGTCTCTCCAAGGCTGCCACCTCAATGACCTGATGCATTGTGCTCGTGTTAACCGAAGAGAACATCCCGATAAAATACTCTCTCATCACCCTCCCAACCTCTTCGTCACCTTCCACCCAATTCCCCTCCTTGTTCATAATTCGAGCAACAGTGTTTCTCCGTCTTCGTTGGGCCGCTTTGGCGTGAAAGAAGGGCGTGTTTCGATCCCCATCTTTCAGCCATAGAGCTCTAGATCTCTGATACCACCACATCTCCTCCTGCTTTAGGACTTCATCGAGAGCTTTCTGTTTTTCTTTGAGTTCCTGGAGAACTTCCACACTCTGATGATTTGTTTGGAGTCTTTCGACTTCTGCTTTTAGAACCTGCACCCTCGCGATCACATTCCCAAAAACTTGACGGTCCCAGCTCCTTAACAGCCTGCTGCAGTTTTTTATGCGAACATCAAATGGGAGATGTGGGGCGTTCCCATTCCAACCACGGTTGACAATATCACCACATGCTTCATTTTCAATCCACAGTTTCTCGAATCTGAAGAGTTTGCCCCGAAATCTGCCGGTATGACTTTGGGGGCGTGTCTTCCTTACCTCAATTAGGAGAGGGGCATGGTCGGACCTGTGCCTGGTAAGGTGAATAACTCTTGTTTCTGGAAAGAGAAGTCGCCATGTATAATTTGCAAGGGCCCTATCCAAACGGACCTGAATATTCTCTTCTCCACTTCTTCCATTACTCCAAGTAAAATTGTGTCCGGAGAAGCCCAGGTCCTGAAGATCGAGGTTTGAGGCCGTGTCTCTGAAGGCCTCCATTTGATACGTACGTTGCATGTTGCCTCCACTCTTTTCCCATGTCCACATTATCTCATTGAGGTCCCCAAAGCAAATGCAAGGCTTGTCATTCTTTGGAATTGTTTGATTCATAAGGTGGAAGGTGTTGTGGCGATCCCTGCGGTTGGGCCACCCGTATAATCCAATTAACTGCCATGACGTGTAGAGTTATGTATTTTCTCATTATGAATTATTATGACCAACGAGGGCTGCTCTTCGTTGTGGCGATCCCTGCGGTTGGGAACATTTGTTAAAAATATTTATCTCATTTTTAATTGAACATTTTTTTTATTTGGACAAAAAATAACTTTTTATTCTTTAAAAATTCTCCCTCTTATTTACACACTAACAAAAGATTTTTTTTTCGTCTCCAATAAAATAAAAATACATATAATATTTCCTTTTTTTATATAGAATATAATATTTCTCTTAAAAAAGTATTTTTATAACCTTTAAAAATAACAGTAAATAAATAACTTAATGAAAAACGAAAGAAATATTAATTCCCACTATTTTTTCATTATCTTAAATACAACTTGTAAATTTGTAACACATTTTTCTTTAAGAAAAGTCATATACTATTAAACAATAGATTTTTTATTAAAAAATACTCCCTCCGTCCAATTTTATTATGCCCACTTCTCCGGGCACGGGTTTTAATGAATATTGATTAGTTTATTCATAAAGTAGATAAGTTGAGGGTATGATAGAGTATTGTGTGGTCCATTTGTAAATAAATGATTGTTTATGAATAAAGTGAATGACAAAGTGAGTAAATAAGTGATGGTAGGAGAGTGGAGATAAAGTAGTATGAATAGTATTGTTTCAAAAAAGAATATAGGCATAATAAAATTGGACAACCAAAAAAGGAATGTGGAAATAATAAAATTGAACGGAGGAGTATTTATTTTAACAAATTCAATAATCAATTTGTCAGACTCTGTCTTTAGCTTATTTCATTTTCCTATAAGCTAATTAAATAGCCACCCATTTCCCTATAAATAAACATCTACTCGAGCTGTACATATTTTAAAAAAAAAAAAATCTAAAGGGTTGGGCAAAGGCTGGGCTGGCTACGGCCCGTCCCAGCCATAACATGGGTTAGGCCTTGATTAATAATATTTTCTTCGTTCACGAAATGTAATCTCATTTGACTTATATAATTATAATTTGAATTAATAATTAATTTAATGAAAAAGGACAAAATAAAATTTTAATCACCAATTGACTCTAATAGTAATGCTAAAAAAATATTTGTCAGTATTTGTTAGGAGGTGTATGAGAATGACCAAAAAATTATTCAATTTTTACGACTTTAAAAAATTGAATTCATTGTCAGGTAGTGTTATTGGATTTGGTTCACCAAATCCACCCAAATCGAATTATAATTTTATATATTTATAAGTTATACTAGTATTACTGTATATGATTATTTATAAATTATAATAACACTCGCAAAATTTTACAGTATAATATAATTTCTCATTCCTTAATTATTAATAATAAATTATAATGAAATTGATTATGTCATCTTTCTCCAAGCAACAGTTGACGAGAATATATAATCCGCTTTCTCTGCAGACTGTAATCTCCGGCTTTCGTTTTCACCGATCGCTTGATAATCGTTTGATTCTCCTATACTCTTCCCAAATTTCTGAGCTCTGTTATTTTTAATCGGCTTCGTAATTTACCCTAAGGTGTTTTCCCCCTCCGTTTTCCTTTAATTTCGCGATATTTTTGCTGAACGATGGAAGTTTTATTTTTTAATTTTTGTGTGCTGGCAGTTGAATTCAGTGAAGAATATCTGTTTTGGCGGGTTTTCGGATTCAAAAACTGTTTATGCAGTTTTTTTTAATTGAATGGAAATGGATGGAGGAAGTTCTTCATCGTCTGGGATAGGAGCTGATTCAGTACCAATCCGAGAGGGCCGCTCAAATTGTATGGTGTGTGTGTGTGTGTTTTCAATTTCTTCTTTGATCAGTTTACACTTTTGGTGTGGATTTCAGTACGCGTGAATTAGGGCTTGTTTTCAATTGAATTTTTTAAATATGGTGAATTATGGCTCTGGCTTCATAATACCTTATAAAGCTCAATGAATCCAAATTCCAGATATAAGAAGATAGTACCACAATTTATTTTTTCTGTTTTTGAGGGAGAGAAGATAATACTGCTTATTAGTGTATTTTTTTTTTTTTTTTTGCAGTTTTATACCAGTTTACGCAACAAGAACTACCTGCTTGTAAACCTGTCCTGTCACCTGCGTGGGTAAGCTAATCATACCAATGGTTGTTTGAATATGTAATGAATGAAACATGTGTTATGAAACTGCAGCTTAATATGTGAATTTTTAAAATTATGTTTGTTGTTTAGCTCGTGTTTTGTCCTTTACAGGTCATTTCGGTATTCTTTGTGGTGGGTGCGATCTTTATTCCAATTGGGATTGCCTCTCTTCATGCTTCACAAAGCGTAAATCTTTAACTTCCCTATATCAATATTGTATATAAGCAGTGGATAATTTGATATTTGAACTTTAATTTGACATTCTGTTTTGCAGGTTGTTCAAGTTGTGTATAGATATGACATCGAATGTGTCCCAGAACCATTCAGAAGCAACAAGTTGGCATACATACAAAATGATTTCATTTCCAAAAATTGCACCCAATATCTGAAGGTGGTATTTTCTGGGCCGTTAGCAATGTACATATGTTCGATTTTTAATTTTATGGTTCCGTTGATTATGTTCTTATGATTAATGAGACCTGTCCCTTCCGAAAAGTGCATTTAACTTTATATAAGCTCCAATTAAATTTCAAGTTTGTGATGTGGTAGAGAAAGGTGGGAGCAGTGTATCATGGGGGAAATAATTCACCACATCAGCATTGGAAATACAGTTTTAGGTTTATAATATTTTTCTTTAGATGCATAAAATTTCGATATAAGTTTGTTCTGTGTTTATGTTTTAAAATTTTCTGCGGTCAGATGAGGTAGATTGTTATTTCCTTGGTGAGTCTCCAGGTATGCTGAGTGCCATCACCAACTGTTGTGGCGTTGATGCATTGTGTCTTTGCATCTTTCTTTCCTCTATTTTCCTTGAAAGTATAGCTAGATAGTTTTTTAATAAAAAAATGGTTTACACAAGTTTATGGATATAAAATGATCTTGGATAATTTGGTCTCATGATCTTAGGTTGGGTAAGCTCCGTTGGCATTGGAGAATGTAAATTTTTTATATCATGACAGGTGTTCACTTATTACTGACTACAGCCTTTTGTTATGCTACTTGAGTATCCTTTCAAAACTTGCATTTCATCATAGCTACTGTAGATTTTTGGGAAGTTTGTTGTACATATTCATAATTTGATATGTCCTGTCTGTTATCCCCCTATTTAACTTGTTTCCATGATTTCGTTTCTGGATTGACAAGCTTATTTAAGGTCACATATTTAATCTGTCCCTACAACTTTGTTTATAGATTCCCAAACATATGAAAGCTCCAATATACGTCTACTACCAGCTTGATAACTACTACCAGAACCATAGACGGTAATAATCCTTTGTTTCTCAAACTAGTAATGAAAGATTGAGCTTGCATTTTCACTCCACCTTGCTATGTTGAATAAATTGCAAAATTATCCGTAGCTATTGGGTGTTGGCGATTTTAGTTCAATTTGAATCAATTTTCTCAATTAAAGCCCCATTACTTTAAAAATGATGCATTTTTAGTCTAATATCGACAAGGTTGCAGATTTTTTCCACGTGCTGCTCACGTGAGCTGCCAGAATTCCATTTAGCAACCAAACTAATGACTTGGTCGCCTACGTGGCATAATGAGACACCAACACATTAATTTCAATTAAAAAAAATACTCCAAATTAATTATCATCCTAAAACAGGACAAGAATTGCAGTATTTTAAAAATTATGAGACTAAATTGTGAAAATTAAATTCGTATAGGACTAAAATCGCCAACATTCAATAGATAGGAGACCAATTTTGCAATTTAATCTGTTATGTTATGTTATGTATACTTAGACCATTTTCTTGATCCCATTAAGGTATGTCAAGAGTCGAAGCGATAAGCAACTTCTGCATGGGCTTAAGTACGATGATACAAGTTCCTGTATGCCTGAAGACATCAGCAATGGACTACCAATTGTTCCTTGTGGCCTAGTTGCATGGAGTTTGTTCAATGATACTTACTCTTTTTTTCGTGGAATAGATGAATTGAAAGTTAACAGGAAGAATATTGCATGGAAGAGTGATCGTGATCATAAATTTGGGAAAGATGTATATCCCTTCAATTTTCAGAATGGAACTCTAGTTGGTGGTGCATCGCTCGACCCCAACATTCCTGTGAGTGATTGCATTCTGCATTGTCCCAATTATACTCTCTGCTTCATAATTTTATATTCTTATATGCCAATTGTGACTCTCTCCCTCTCTCTCCATTTAGTATAACTATAAGATAAGTTGTTGCTTTATTGTCCTATTTTACTTATTGTAGGGTATGTTTGATGAGATTTAGTGGATTTCAAAATCCTATTAAATAGTAATAGTGTTTACTCCCTCCACTTTTAAATAAGTGTCATTCTAACAATTTTCAACAAATTAAGATATATAATCATGGACCATTTTACCCTTCATTAATGATAACTAATTTTAATATTAAATTTATGTTTAGTAATGAATGTGGCCAATATTGTAGGTGATATTCATGTATACCATAATTAAGGTTTATCCATTATTTATGTTATAGTACTATATTCAAAAGGGAAAAAGCTTAAATCAAGGTAAATAAAATGAAGGGAGTGTAATGTATAAGGATAAAATTGTCAAAATTCAAGAAAAAGGTGTAGAATGACATTTGTTTTGAAAATATTAGAAAAGACAAAGTGACACTTAATTAAAAATGGAGGGAGTATTTGTTTTGAAATTTAAGTAGAGCAAGTTTTAACTTTATGTCAAATCATGTGTAAGAGTGTGTGATGTTGTATTATTATTATATGTCAACATCAACCTATAGGGTTTATAGGTATTCATAGGATTGAGTATTCGTAGGGTTTATAGGTATTTATAAGGTTGAATGTATTAGGCTTTAAAAACCTGGATCCTAAATTCCCAAAGTAGAACCTTATTCAGATTTCAAAATCCTAAATCCGATTTCTAATCCCAAATCAAACATACCCTTGAGTTTTTTTACAGGGATTAAAGGACCGTTTATTGTGCACAATTCTCTATGTTTTTAAGACTCTGGCAAGCACTATCTAAAACAAAGTTTGTTGTACCATAGTTGTACTTCTGTAAACAATTTCCTTTTTTCACTTACAGCACTGTTATTGTAATTCTGCAATTCTAGCAACAGCATCTCAGTGATCTCACTCTAATTTAAATACATTTAGGCAACGTTATTCTACTTCTTTTGCATCACAAATTTTAAATGTATTTGAACAGATATACAATTTAGTGTAAGCCCACAATTGCATCTGTAGTGCTTCTTTTGTATTTCCTTTTATGGTCTAATAGTCATTTCTGATTGAATGGTCTAAAGTCACTTAAGTGCACTAAACTGAGAGTCATACATTAACGCAACATTTTTCATTTTGTGGACTTGGCGTCTAATTTTTACGTTTAATTAATTTTGAATTTCGGACTTTCATTTACGAAGTTCTGCATCTTTCTTTGTTACAACTGCATTTTTGGTTTTCATTTATTTTAATTGTGTGCAATATATACATTCCTTTTATTAATTACTAGCTTGTTTTTTCTTATCCTTCTCTGTGGATTGTAAAAAATTGCACCAACCAGCTAAGCGATCAAGAGGATCTCATAGTATGGATGCGCACTTCTGCTCTACCCACTTTCCGGAAGTTGTACGGAAGAATCGAAGAGGACTTAGAAGCTGATGATACAATTTCAGTGAAACTTTTGAACAACTACAACACCTACAGTTTCAGTGGGAGCAAAAAAATTGTTCTGTCAACATCAAGCTGGTTGGGAGGCCATAATAATTTCCTGGGATTCGCCTACGTTTCTATTGGAGCTTCCTTTATATTTATTGCCTTTGTCTACCTGTTGCTTCATATAAAAAACCCGAGGTAAAACTTTAAAAGTTATCCAATACTCATGCTTATGATTTTTAGAGCCCGTTTGACTAAGCTTATTTTAAGTATCTTATAAGTTGTTTCAAGAGCTTCTAAGATGTAATTTTTAAGTAGCAAGTGGTTAGTGTTTGGCTAATAAAACTTAGAAGTGCTTTGATAATTTGAGAGAAATATATTTTGAATTTTAATATTAATATAAAACAATTATCAAAGAACTTGGAGAGTGGAAGTGGGTGTGGGATGGGATGGGGAGGTGGGTGATTTTTGTTTTTAATTTTTTTTTTATATAAAAAACCAATTATTTTAGTATAGGTTAAAAGATTTTAGAAAAGTAAGTTGGGAGTGTTATACTTTTTTTTGAGCTTATTTTATTTTTTAAGATCTTATAAGTTGTTAATTTTATTGTTTTACTGAACACTTTTTGAGAGTTTATAAGCTCCTAAACGTCTTATAAGCTGTTTCAAGAAGCTTATAAGCTCAGCCAAACGGGGCTCTTTAATAGTTTAAAGCAACTAATCTTCTGATTTTTTCCCTCTCTTGGCTGAAATGCTCTTCCCACGCACATTATTTTGGATGAAGAGTTGGATTCTCCTCGATATGTATTTCGAGTACAGATTATTTTATGAATATTAGGAAATTGATTTTGTAATACACCTAATTAGATTAGTTATTAGTAGCTTTTTCCGCTTTACAATTCTAATTATCTGTGCCATTTCCAATTGGTTGTGGTATCATCAAATGATTTTTTATTAACTTAGTTAAAACAAAAAGATTTAATTAAAAAAATGAGGAAGTCTTGCATGAGATGAAGCTCCACTTTTATATATGGGTCATACTTCCCCTTAAAACATGAATTCAGTTGTGCCCCACAAGTCCATGGTCATATAGTAAATGAGATCCGTCTCGTACAAATTTTTGTCACTATAAATAATACTCCCTCCGTCCACACTTAATGTACAATTTTCTTTGTGCACGAGTTTTAAGGAATATTGGTAGTTTATGTAAAGAGTAGATGTGTAAAGTAAAAAGTGAAGGTTGTATTAGTGTATTTGGGGAATAAATATTTTTATTTATAGAAGTGTGCATATTAAGTGTGAGTCAGCCAAAAAAGGAAAAATGCATATTAAGTGTGGACGGAGGGTGTAATTGATATGTCGTTTTACTTGATGACATATACCACCATTGACCACCATTCAGAATTCTTTTGAAAGAAAATAAGAGAATCATGTCAGTGTGTGACTTTGTGTTGTGAATGATCTGTGATCACTGATTTGATATTCATTTGTATTTCACTGTTTCAGATCATATGGTGATGCAAACAATATATCCTGGAATTGGAAATAGCCTGTTTCTTGTTGAAGGTAAAAATAATTCTCTACCATGGTTTTGTTCTTTCTACTGTGAGCAAAGTAATTAGTGATTTTACTTCTTGAGAGATTTAGTGGTATTTCTTTGAATATTTCATGTTCATTTAGTAAGTAATGTGTATTGTTCTTTAGTTGATATTGATATGACTTGATTTTCACCATTTTAAGCTCTTTAGTGAATGCATTTCTTGTCTGAAGTTATCATATTCCATTCTATTCCTTGAATGACTTCTTGAGAAACATTTCTTATTAGACACTCGATAATACATTCAAAATTTCTGGTAAATTTGTCAAAATACGATAATATCAGTTTGTCGAATAATGCTCCTGATGGAAGGGTGAGAAAAGTAATGAATCCTATTTATAGCAGAATTCTGCATTAGTTAACTCAAAGCTTAGAGACAGATAATCACAGATGGAAGCTGGTTCAAAACATAAACCTCATTAATATGCATAACTTTACACGACGAATTATCTAGGATATCTATCCCAAAAATTGTCTGAGTGAAAACCTAATGCTTATTTACTCACGCATTTTTGGACTCCTTGTCTGACTAGTATTAAACACCATCTGTACGCGTTCAGTCTTCATTTCTTACAAAACATTTGCAGGAAACGAGAATGCACTTCCATCTTCTTGCATCATGAATTGTGTACCTCGATTTCCTTTACTCCATTGTGTTGTTGAGTTCCCTTGGTGGGTGGAAATTAATTTTAAGCATGACTAAGGTCCTGCTGCCTGCCTGTCTTATTGATCTGCTGTTGATATCTATCAAATTCAAATGATGAATAATCTGTTAATCAACAGGTAGGAAAGGAGAGAAAGGATGATGGGTAGGGCGTAGAGAACCTTCTTGCTCGAAACATCCACTTGCATCTTCTCCATTAATCCTTCCTCGATTATTGTCTCAAGCTTAGGCGCATTTGAAGCCTTGTTGTGAGAAATCATAGGTGCTGGTGCAACCTCCACCAAGTTAACGTAGCTTATTTGCTTTCTCATCATTTTTATGAAATCCTAGAGCGAGATTCTTGAATTTGTAGAGAGAGAGAGAGAGAGTAAATGTTATGATGAAGGAGAATTGATTCAACTGATGTATATATAAGATGAATTGACCGAAAGAAATGATTAAACCATAGGAGGGCCTTGAGTGGGGAACTCAATGGAAGACTAAATGACAGGTGTTTGGTTTTTGCAAGATAGTTGACACATTCAAACTAACGTGTTTTTCCTACCTATTTTGAATTTTCCCTAAGTTAAGGCACTAAAATTTCTTTATTATTGAATTAAGTCTAGAGATGGCAAGGTGGGTACTTAGATACCCCAACGTGCTCTATTCTATGATCGGCACGGGGTGGATTAACCCATTCTAAATAAAGAAATATTATTATAAAAGTAATATATAATATATTTTAAATGATATATCATAAATTAAATAATACTAGATGTATGTTTATGAATTTATTATTACATTAAAAGAGAAGTTGTTATTAATAAGAATTTTTAATTGAAGGATCATATTGTATTTTTATTACTGTATGTTTTATTTATATACGGAGTATTAAGGCTACAGAAGTTAAAAATCGATAGTTGAGTGAATTGGTACAGTCTAGCACCTAGATGGGGCCTAGGTGTTGTGTAGTTGGCGACCTAGATTTTTTTTAAATATTTATTTATATAATTCTTAAGCAGTAAATAGAAAATTCTAATTTAACAAAAGTAGAAAATTGTAAAGGGGTCCCTGAAGATATTAAACTGATAAAAATAATGTTGAAAAATATTAAAATGTCATTTTTCATCCCTTAAATGATACTAATTTTTTACCAAAAAAATGTTATAAATCATGACAAAGTCACGTGTTTTGCTCAGAGCGTCGATTCCTCTAGGAAAAGTGTGCTTGATTGCTTGAAACGGACTTCGATGTCGGGAAGCCCATTTTTTTTTAAAAGCACCTAGTCGAAAATTATCAGACGGGCGGTAGACCAGCGTCTAGGCGCCGACTTTTGCTACAGAGCTATATATATTGATCTAAAAATATTTATAAAGTTGAATACTTGTTATGTACTCCCTCCGTCCCAATATGACTTGCACCATTTAACCGACACGATTTTTAAGAAAAAAAATTAGTGTTTGGTGAGGAAGGATAAAATGGGGTATTTTAGATAATTTAGTGAGGTGTAAAATGTAACAACAAATTTCGGCGAATTAATATAAAAACACGAAATTGAAATACAATTTTATTTCTTGTCGGATTAAACCGATAAATTTGTGGGTTTGCAATCTCTAATTTAACTCCTCTGGTTCTTCACTTTGAATCTTGGTTTTTGACTTGAAGATTTTCGGAGCGTGATCATCGCTTTGATCTTAATCACGGTTGAATTTGAAGATTTGTTACATTTATCCAAAGACGTACTTGACGTCTTAATTTGGATCGAACGTTGATTTGGTGAGCTTTTGGACGAACACCTTCGAATGTGATGAAGAACGCTTTGAGAAGAACACTGATCTAAGGGGTTTAACACCTTGATCTCGAATCTAACG
This sequence comes from Galeopsis tetrahit, assembly GCA_963675135.1. Lineage (NCBI taxonomy): Eukaryota > Viridiplantae > Streptophyta > Magnoliopsida > Lamiales > Lamiaceae > Galeopsis > Galeopsis tetrahit. The sequence goes on along the minus strand of OY776130.1, from coordinate 31,559,177 downwards.
TCATTTCCGGATGATTCGTATGAAGAACGCCTTTGAAGCTCCTTCAAATGTTCAAGAGCACTCTAAATCTCTACAGAGAATTTCAGAGTCTTGAAATCTTTTCTCGTGTGTGTCAAATGAATGAGGGGAGGACTGACGCAGCGCAAGCCTCAATCTTATTAACGATCAAGAACAACGAACACATAAATCGAAGGGACGATAATAAATCGAAAGGACGATAATAAACCGAAGGGACAAAACCATCTATTTTATTAATCAATTCAACTCCCTAATAACATTCTAGAACTTATCTATTTATAATATGAACCCTAATAACAATCTAGAACTTATCTATTTATAATATGAAATATTTGGAGAATAAGAAACATATAAATATTAAATATAATGAAATCAAAACAAATCTCCTAAATATAAGCATAAATATCTAATCAAATATTAATATTGATTTTCATCAATATCTCCATCATTCTCCTCTTCTTAAAGATGATTCGCCTCGAATCATGTTGGTTCTCATTGGAAAGGTACGAAAACGAGCTGGAACATCTTTGTATTCTTTTGACCACAAAACACTAACAACTTGATATGATGTCGTCAAAACAGTGTAACTTCCATCATCATTGGTAAAAACCACAAAATAATTATTCTCAACCTCCATATTAGTAATTAGATGAACACCCTCAACTACAAAAATATTTTTCTTCTTTTTTTCAACAAAAATTGGAGGTAAATAATAACCATAATCTTCATCAATATCTCCATCGAATATTGGTGGTCCATCATAACCACAAACTTCATCAAAATATTCATCAAAAATTGGTGGTCCATCATAACCACAATTTTCATCAAATATTCAACGAACATTGGTGGTTCATCATAACCACAATTTTCATCAAAATATTTATCGAAAATTGGTGGTTCATCATACGTTGATTGCTCATCACGAATAGTATCGTAAGCCGGTTGGAATCTCGGAACCATCATCGAGAATCGTACCTAGTCTCTTATTACCAACTAATGTAGCGCAACCTTCACAATACGACGAACACATACAAGAACACGCGAATACGTATGAACAATCAATAATACCCACAATCTGTTTTAACCCACAAGTAAACCCACTGATATTATTCTTCAAATTAAAAACCCCAATCCATCTTACGCATGAGGTATTTATAGCCTCACCTTACAAAGATAACAAGCAGTTTGACATTTAACAACCTACACTAACTGCTGTAACTAACTAAACAAATAAGTCTCCAAAAGGACTAAAAGTGACAAAGTCTAATATTTATTCCGCAGTTTGATCTTCATCACTCTCTCTGGGTCAGGGACGATTCGCCCTCGAATCTCAACGAGCTTGATCCCCCACCGGCGGCACCCGATGCTTGACGTTTAAACACCATCGACCAACGCCGTAAATCAGCGGGAAGACGTAGCCGATTGGTAATCGAATTAAAATGCAATAAAACATACCCGACGAAATGCACCCAAATGAAACCCTGTAAGATGAACCAAATGCGAAAGACACCAAGACGATCGACTTATCTATGATGACGGTACTTTGTTGCAGCCAAGAACGTGCGTATGGAGCAGAATGAGGCTCAACCGTTAGGGACAGTTTCTAAACAGCTGACTCCGCGCCACCGGTTTCACAAGACATGGACTCAACGACGAATCGACCGATCTCACCCGCGATGGTGCGTGATGAATGGAAGAGGGATGTCCGCCGAACGACCGAATCCTCGTTCTTGGGGGCCAAACACGTACGCCGAGCAAGCAAGGCTAGGCCATCATCTCCACAGAGCTACAACTCGCCCTCCAAGTTATCTTGCTCCTCATCAAATCTGGGGGGGCCTTCGTACACTGTCTCTTCCGAGAATAGGGAGCGTTTGGGGCACATAGAGGATCCATGACCCGGGGCACCGCAAGAACAACATGCACCCGGCTGGCGCGCGATGGATGTCGGCGCAGGGTGGCCATAGGCATAGAGAACCCAGCTGGCGGGATTGGTTGCCGCTGCGGCAAAACGGATTTCATGGCTGCGATAAAGGCTGACTGTTGTGTAGCCAAGAGATCTTGGCGAGTGCGCATGGTGGCAAAATCTGTCGCAAGCTGGTCCAATTGTTGCTTCATCTGTGTAACGTCAAGCTCGAACTGAACGGTGTCTTGTTTCTTCGGAGGCATCGTCCAAGATTTTCCCGGCTCTAGATACCAACTGATGTAGCGCAGCCTTCACAATACGACGAACACATACAAGAACACGCGAATACGTATGAACAATCAATAATACCCACAATCTGTTTTAACCCACAAGTAAACTCACTGATATTATTCTTCAAATGAACAACCCCCAATCCATCTTACGCAGGAGGTATTTATAGCCTCACCTTACAAAGATAACAAGCAGTTTGGCATTTAACAACCTACACTAACTTCTGTAACTAACTAAATGTAGGTCCCCAAAGTTGAGTTAATAACGAGTAAGCTAGTGAAAATGTCTAGAGGGGGGTGAATAGACTTTTCAAAAATCTATCGAAATATCAGAATACAATATGCGGAATAATGAAATTAACAATGAGCCCAATTTAAGTTTATACTCAACTTCAAAATTCGAGAACTCTGTTCTATACTCAACTACTCTAGTACAGTTAAGTATGTAAACAATTAAACAGTTAAGCAATTAAAACAGTAAACAACACAAACAATTTATAGTGGTTCGACAACTTGTCTACGTCCACTCTCACAAACCCAGTTGTGATGTTTCCACTAAACTCTTCCAATCGAGTACAAAGTGTATCTTCCTGTGATTTTAAGTCCCAAGAAGAAGACTTAGATCTTCTAAGACTATACCACCAGATATGTCTATGATCTAACTAGAAATTTAACAAGTATCTAGCAACTTGATAAAAACAACAAAAACTAAAAACTTATTCAGTCGCAATCTTCTGATTCTTCACTTCACTTCTGACTTGCTTTCTGAACTTCAACGAACTCTGTGAGTAATCTTCAGTATATCTTCAGTATGTATCAGTATGCGTACTTACAGTAACAGTAGTCTTCAAATGATAAACACCATGAAGTATTTATAGACTTCAATCTTCAAGAACTCAGATAGTTGTAACCAACTCTTCTTGAAAACTAACTTTTAACTGAAACTTCTTATCAATCCACGCGTTTCTTGTTACGAATTAGTTATTCCATAACTAACTTCTTCATCCTTATCTTTACACGCGTTGTTGTAACTAACTTCAAGTTGACTTGTCTTGTGTAGTCTAGTAGATGCACTTGTCTTGTAGTTCACCAGTCTTGAGTAGTAGACTTCAACTCTTCTTCTTCAGTCTTCATGTGCAATCTTCAAATAATAGACTATTCTAATCCTAACAAGACTATTACATTACTTTAAGCTTTTCTGAATTATAAAGCTTAGTCAACTTATAAACTATACAATCAATCTATCTATTACATTCAAAAATCATGAGCTCTATACAACGATTATTCATAGCTCAACAACAATCTAACATATACAAATAGCACATATGAAGTACTTATAAATCGTACTTATCTTTTAATAAGAAAACAATACTTTCTTTTCATGTGAACTCTACTGATCTGTTCAAGATGACTTCAACTTAACTAGACTAGATTAGTCAACACTTAGAAAATATTCCAACTACTTTTGGCTTATCAAAACTTCATCTTTCATCAATATTTAGGACTTGTCTAGGATTCATATCCCAACAATTTCCCCCTTTTTGATGAAGCCAAAACTACTTGAATCTTTTCTTCAACAGTAGACTAGTTAAGTAGTTATCTTGTCTTAACATCAAATAGTACTTTATCTTTTCATTCATTCAAAATAAGAACAGTAGATATTACACAAAAAAAAAATCAGAGCAAAAACAAAAATATCATATAAGAATTCAACTAATCTGAAAGAGTACCTCCTTCTGGATTTGGAACACAGAAAGCATCTAGGAGTCTCTTATGAATAATTCTTACATGATCTTCATCTTCGATCTTTTCTTTATCCAACAGCTCTTCTTCAAACTTCTTGATCTGATTCATATCACACCTTTTTCCAGAGCTTGTCATAGGACATTTCCATCTTGGAAATTCAGGAACACGAATATTGAAGTTTGCTCCAGCAGATATCCTTAAGATCAAATTCCTAAGCATTCTGTTCTGACCTTCCAAAAACTTATCGAACAAAGAATATAATTCCTCTGGACTTTTAGAGTCACCATACTTCCTGATTATCCAGTGATCAATTTTCCATTGTCTCTTCACTTTCATCCATTCAGATCGATGTTCTTTGTCAATGAAGTAGTCAATGAATTGATCTTCCATCTGATCTTCATCTGCTTTCAGCTTTTGCAACCTTTCAATATGTTTTCCAACTTTCTTTTTACTTGCATAGTGAACTTCAGCATCTGGATCAGCAATAACCTTCTGCTTCTTCTCAACTATCGCAGCAGGTTCTTCAGCTTCAATAGCTAACTTCCTTTTGACACGTCTAGTCTGAACTTCAGCTTCTGAAGATGCAACACCTTTGCCTTTCTTCAGTCTCAACTCAACTGCTTCAGCCTTAGCTTGCTCAAGATCTACAGTTTTAACCAACTTCCGTCTCTTCGGCCTTCCTAGATCTTGCATTGTTGTAGCAGCTTCCTCAGCTTCTGGTTCAGCAGCTGACTTTCCTTTTTCACCTTCAGCAATAACTTCAACTCGACTTGTCTCTTCCCCCTTTTTGGCTTCATCAGTCGCCTTGAGAGAGAATAGAGAAGTGAACCGAGTCATCTCTTCCATCATAGCTTGCTTCATAAGGTTTGTAGCATTTTCAATCTGCCGTTGATGAGAACCGTCTTGACTCAACTTATCTAGTTTGGTTGCCACCAACTCCAGCTTTTGAGTAGATAAGTTCAACTCATTCTTAAAATGGGTTGCAGTTAGACGCAGCTTCTTGTTCTCTTCAGTCATAGCACTGATAAATTCTTTAGCTTGTGCTAACTGATCAAAGGCTTCCTTTCTTTGAACATCAGCAACTTCGATTTTAGCTCTATAGACTCTTTCCATCTTCCTGGATTCAGTAGCTAGAACACGAGCAAAATCAACTGAGCTCTTCTCTGAATATTCAATTTGATTCTGGAGAAATCCTTCGATCTGGTTGAACATTTCTTGCCTGAAATCATTATCCAACTGATTGACTTCATTTATGATCATCTCTTTTGAACTTGTCACAATGACACTATTCTGTTCAATAAGAGTCTTCTTCAATTCAGTCTTGAGGAATTCATCAATAGACGACTTAATGACAGTTTTCAAGTCATCTTTCAACTCATCTATTGAAGTGGCTGGGATAGCTTGAGACGATTGTCCAACTTCAATATGAGTAGCCTCTTCCATAATCACATCATCTGGAGTTGACAATATTTCCACCAACTGGCCTTCTGGAGCAGCAGTCAAGACCTCGTCTTCAACTACTTCAGCTTCTGGGAGCACACTTCCAGCAATAGCTTTTAAATTCAGTTGGGGAGAATAAGGAATTATAGCTAACCTTGCTACATGAGCTTTCCTTTCAGCAGTAGCCAATTCCTTTTTCAATAAAGCGTGCAACTTCTCCATGTATCCACATATCTCAATGGGAAGTAGAAAACCAGTGTATCGATTAATAAACTTGAAGTCTGACCTTGGACTATCAGCATGGTCCATTTGAAATCTGAACACAATGCCTCTCAACTGATCTGAGACATTGTCTAGCTCTATGACCGGATCTGTAGACTGGATCAACTCAGCTTGTTCAGCTTCAATCATCACAATATCTTGCACAAAGTCAGATTCTGAAACCTGAACGCCCACATCAAACTTAAATTCTGAACTCATCAAGTCATCAGAAATACCCAGTAACCTTTTAGCAAGAGCAGTAATAGCATGATTTGGAAAAAGCTCGGAGTGATCATGAACACCACTATTCTCCTTCTGCTCCATCTCCCAATCCATGAAGTTAGAAATACTACCTTTCCCTAAGTTGACTTCGAACAAGTCGTCTGTTGAAGACTTCTTCAATGCAACCCAGGTGCATATACGTAGAAGCTTCTCAAACTGCTCTGACGAGTAGTCGACTTCGATAGATGAGAGCTGCTTCTTCAGATTCTTGCTCATCTTCGATCGAATTCTCTTATCTCTTAAACACATCGGGTAGTAGACCAAGGATTCAAATCTAACTTCAGACGGGGTCTGAGTAGATGGGGTCTCTATCTCAGCTGTTGCAGTGGCAACTGGCGTCTTGTCTGAAGTAGATGGGTTAATAGGTTCAACATATTCTGTTGATGGTAAGGATAGAATTTGGTCTGTGGTTTCTGTGGGCTTTGATGTGTCTAGGATTGGTGTGACAACTGTCGGAGTATCAGTTGTGTCAATTATGGGAGTGTTTAGGGGTAGGCTGGCTCTCAGCGGATGTGCTGCCAGCACTTGCGAGGTTGAGGTAATAGGACTGGGCCTAGATCGATGTGATTTAGCCTTGGTTCGAACAGAAGAGTGAGAGAGAGGAATTGACAAAGGTTGAGAAGATGTACCAACCTGAATACTTGACTCTTCTGGTGGAGAGGACGACCCAACTCGCACAAGAGTGTACAATTCAGGAATTTGAGCACTTGGCTCCTTTTCTCGTTCGGACTCCTCTTCCGACTGAGTCTTCTCAGAGCCATCTGCACTAGACGAGTCTTGTGCAGCTTTCTTCGATTCTTCAATTGACTCATCCTCTGATGCACTAGTCGAGGCAGCATACGGCAAGGCTTCCATAGGATCAATGCGAGCTTGCCTAGATGCAGCTGGCCTAGCAGCAGCCTGCTTCTTCAAGGCTTCCTTTTTCAAATAAAACTTCAAAGGATGGAATGGCTTACCCTTACTCCATTCCGACTTGTTTGGCATTAATAATGGAAATAGAATGCTAAGCTTGTTTCCATATCCAACCACATTAGATACCACCCAATTACGAGTATCGGTGTCCACCCGAACACTTCGCTCGAAATACATGATCCGATCAGCTATCAATTTGAACCAATTGCCTTCTGTAATACCATCATAAATGGCAGCCATCACCCTTGCTTTTTCCAAGGTTACAGAGTCATGGGAACCAGTGGCACATAGCAGGATTTTGCTGGCTATGTCCAAAAGAGTTCGATATTTCTCTAGAAGTTCCATCTTCTTGACGGCAGGTAGCTTGCCATCTGGTTTCAGCCTCATCTTTCTTCCACAAAATATACTCAGATATCTTGTCTCTTGCCCAATGGCATAATTCTCTACATCGATTGTTCCGGTGGGCAACTTCAGATGCTCGAACATGGCTTCTCGAGTAATTTCTATTCGACTTCCACCAATAAACGATCCAATTGTGTCACCTCGTCTGGTGGCGTTGGCATAGAACTCCAGCACTTCCTCCTCCAAGACGACTTGAGGAAACGCCTCCAAATAAGGCTTTAAGCCACATCTGGTGCATTTGGACAGAATTTCGGCATTTCCATCTGTGTGATTGCCCTCAAAGAACACAGAAGGTTCAACATGCACTTTATTGTCGGAAATGTATCTCCCTAGATCGAATGTAGCCTGCATGTTAGTTCTCACATCGAAAATAGAGCGAGTCGACATTCTTAAGAGTTTGAATAAGAATGAATAGCTTGGATTTGCAAGAGAACAAATGCTCTAAGGTAGGAGAGTTAAGAAAATGTGGGGTAAAACGTGTGTAAGTGTTGGGTTTTGTTCAAAACAGAATTTGTTTGATCCAATGGCCAAAATCGAAGGATGAGATCCAACGGTTGGGGCTTTTGGTATTCGGTTACGGAATCGAGAATATTATGTGATTTGATATTGGAAAATTTGAAATCCGTCTCTTCTTAGTTAGGACAGGGGAGTGAGCTCATCTGCCCTAGTAAAGTTGAGTACGAATTGGGTGAATACACCTCATTAAATGGAGTGTATAAATCCAATTCTGGGGTTTTCAAATTTTGGCATTATCGAATTACTATAATACCCTTAATTTGTTTTGATTAAACACTTAACATATTTCAAAAAGAGCACTTAGCTTGTCTGTTCGAGTCTATCCAGAACAGACGAGTAGACTTAAGCTTCATAAGACGAGTTGGCTTAAGCACACAAGACGAGTTCCCCCTTCGCCTGTGCTTGTCTATTCTGAACGTCGAACGACTTCATGTACCTATCTTATCATTGGCAATGTGTAATCGTAGGTACAAGTAGAGTAACATAAATAAGATGAATATCAATCTAAAGCAAGGATCAAGGTTTCGAACAAGATGACTATAACACACATAAGAGTCAACATAAGGTTATTTAAGAAATCAGAGATTCCCCCTTAAATGTTTATTCCCTTAGTATTACCCTCAGCTTTACCAGCTTCCTCATCGGGTAGTTTGGTCATCTAGTCTAGTCTTGTATACCTGTCTGTTGAGTGAGTAGACGAGTGCTCTGGTCTAGTGATCTTGTCTCCTTTTCTTGATGTACCTATCGTTCTCATCTGGATCCATTCTGTAAGTTGGTTGCATAGGTACGCCAGTAGACTTACAAGTTTTGATCCCATACTTGTCTAGAAGATTTCTAGTGTACTTCGCCTGATTTATGAAAATACCTTCTGGAGTTTGTTTTACTTGAAGACCAAGAAAGTAATTCATTTCACCCATCATAGACATCTCAAATTTACTTTGCATGAGTGTTGAAAAACTTTCACTCAGCTTTTTGTTAGGTGACCCAAAAATGATGTCATCTACGTAAATTTGGACGAGTAAAATGTCCTTCCCTTCTTGTCTTCTGAACAAGGTTCGATCGACCTTGCCCTTAGTAAAACCATTTTCCAATAGAAAGAGAGAGAGAGTGTCATACCATGCTCTTGGAGTTTGCTTTAATCCGTACAAGGCTTTCTTCAATCTGTACACCTGGTTGCCTTTGACTTCGAAACCTGGAGGTTGTTCAACATACACTTCTTCCGCAAGAATACCGTTAAGAAATGCACTTTTGACATCCATTTGATATACAGTAAACTTCATGTGAGCAGCATATGCAAGGAACAATCTAATGGCTTCTAGTCTAGCAACAGAAGCATATGTTTCATCATAGTCTATGCCTTCAGCTTGTGAATAGCCTTGGGCAACTAATCTAGCCTTATTACTGACAACTAAATCATTCTCATCTTTCTTATTCTTGAAAATCCATCGAGTGCCAACTACATTATGATGTTTCGGCCTATCGACAAGTTCCCAGACGTCGTTTCGAACAAACTGGTTCAACTCGTCTTGCATAGCGATGATCCAATTACTATCAGCCAATGCCTCTTTAACAGTGGTAGGCTCAATAGATGAGAGGAAACAACACCAGCAAAACATAGTTGGACTCGGCTGTTCTTGCGACTCAAAGAGTTGTCGTCTAGTCTTCACACCAATAGTAGAGTCACCAATGATATTTTCAGTATCATGCGCAGATTTCCATGTTTTTCTATTCTTAACAGGAATACTATCATCATCTATATCATGTACAGCATCATGCATGTCAACATCATTTGTATTATCAACAGATTTACCAGGAGTAGATGAGTCAACTAGAGCAGGCATGTCAACTGGTCTAGAAGACTTACCTTGAGCACTTACTTTCTCCTTGTCATCAGATTCGAGAGCTTTCATGAATGGATTGTAGGCTTGAACGGATTCATATACCTCTGAATCTTTGTCAGATTCGATCGTTAGATCAGTTACCTTCTTACTGATCTTGTCGGCAGACGAGTCCTGTTGAGATTCATCGAAAACCACATGTGGTGTTTCTTCCACACAAAGAGTTGAGTAGTTGAATACCCTAAATGCTTTGCTAGTCGAGGAGTATCCTAAGAATATCCCCTCGTCTGCTTTAGCATCGAAAGCATTCAACTTGCTCTTTCCATTGTTGTGAATGAAACACTTACAACCAAATATATGGAAATATGAAACTCTGGGTTTTCTACCTTTCCAAACCTCATAAGGTGTCTTGCCTAGAGCCTTGTTGATCGCGCTTCTGTTTTGTGAATGGCATGCAGTATTGATGGCTTCGGTCCAAAACTTTTGAGGAGTGTTGAACTCAGCTAACATGGTCCTACAGGCTTCTTTGAGTGTTCGATTCCTCCTTTCTGCTACACCGTTTTGTTGTGGTGTCCTAGGTGCACTAGTAAGATGCTGGATACCACATTTAGTACAAAAATCTTTAATATAGCAATTAATGAACTCAGTTCCCTTGTCACTACGAATCTTGACAATGGACTGGTTCTTCTCAACTTGTAACTTCTTCAACAGTTCAGGCAGAAGTGTTTGTGTATCACTCTTCTTGTGTAGAAAGACTACCCAAGTGAACTTAGAATAGTCGTCTACAACAGCAAGTGTGTACCTTCTTCCATTCAAGGTTGGAGGAGTTATTGGACCATGAAGATCCATATGTAGAAGTTCTAGGACTCTACTAGTTGAGAGAGTGGGAATTGACTTAAAAGAACCTTTAACCTGTTTACCCTGTTGACAGGCCGTGCATACATGTGACTTGTAGTAAACTTCATTGGGAATACCTTCAACAAGGTAATCTTTGGCTATCTTATTAAGAACCTTAAAGTTTAGATGACAAAGGCGTCTGTGCCAGAGCCACCCAAGCTCTTTAGGATTCTTAGTAAGTAGACAGGTGTCCCTCGGACAACTGTTCCAGTTCACTATGTACACACTTCCTTGTCTTACGCCGACTAGTAGGACTGTGTGCGTCCTTTTGTCAATGATTTTGCATTTGCGGCTCTTGAACTGCACCTTGTAACCACGATCACAAAACTGAGAAACAGAGAGTAAATTATATTTCAAACCTTCAACATATGAGACATCTTGGATCTCAACGTCTCCATTCCGGATGTAACCAAATCCTTTAGTGACAGCAGTGGAGCTATCACCAAATATCACTTTTGGTCCTTCTTGCTCATGGTAGCTTGATAAGAGAGCCTTGGTACCAGTCATGTGGTGCGAACAACCACTGTCTATGTACCAGGTTTCTCCTACTGAGCCGCCCTTCTTATACAAGTCAAGTCGACCCTGCAATGAAGATATTCAATAATTTAGGTACCCATTTGTTTATTGGGGTCCTTGGGGGTTAGTCGTGTTCAGAGGAATCCAAATATACATTGGAGTCTTGAACAAGTTCGATCTTTTAAGCTTTCGCCCATATTTGTTACAAAATAAGACCTTGTTGTCCTTAATTGGCCTATCAGTCGAGTTCGGGTCTACTCTTTGGAGATAGCCTTTCGACTTAATCTCTACTTCAGCAGGCACTGGTCTATGATAGTCAGAGTAGGGCTTGTAAGCATTAGGTCCATACGGTTTATAGATGCGTTTGGGTCTTTCCTCACTAATGATATCATATGATAAAGGTGGAGGATATAAAACAGCTTGTGTACGATATTTTGGGGCTACTTGTCTAGGTCTAGACGAGTATAGCTGAGACTGCCTTATAAAAGGAGGTCTAGGCTCTTGTCGTCTAGTTTGTACCTGTCTAGTACTCGTCTCCTCAGGATACCAGTCCTCGTATCTAACCTGGTTGGGTCGTCCACGATTAGTGGTCCTTTGAAGATTAGTTCTAGGTTGAACAGGCTTGCTGTTACCATTCTTTTTACCTCCCTTGGTAATCGGAATGTTAACTCGAGCTTGTTTAGGTACAGTACCTTGAGATGGAATACCAATGTCGTATAACATAGGCCCTTTCCCTTTATCATTTGGCAAAAGTCTTGCGTTAGTAGTAGTAGGGTTCTTAATGACTCGAGTAGACGAGCTAGATGACTCAGCACCTATACCTGTCTTGTCACCTGGGTCTCTATACCTATCTGACAATTCAAGGTTAATCTTTGAAGAGTTAACCAGGTCAGTAAGTTTGAGATCAAGTGTGACAACCTCGGTCTCTAAGAACTTATTACGTTCTTCAAGTCTATTGCACTTGCTCTTTAAAACATTAAATTCATTTCTCTCAGTTGCATGTGTCTTAAGTAGGTCTTGATATAACCTGTCTGTCAATGCACACTTTTCTTTGAGTTGTCTTAACTCTTCAGTCAAGCGTTCATTTAGGACTGTTATATTAGGATCTACTTTGGACTGAGCTTCCTTAAGATCAATGATTTCTTGTTTTAATGCAATGTTTTCATCACTGACTTCGATGAATGCTTGGTTAGCAAGTAGAAGGTCGTCTTCAATAGCACTAGTCGAGTGCTGAGGACTACTTCCTACTTCACTACTAGCAGTGTCACTTTCATCAGTTTCTGAATCATCACAAGATTGAAAAGATGTAGCAGATGATGCCTCTTGGTCGATTTTAGCCATACAACATAGGCCATCATCTACTATGAATGCTTCGTCGTGGTCTCGATCAGTCGAGTGGCTAGATAAGGACGATGGCAACTCGTCTGAATCCAAATCAGAGTCATCATTGGCCATCATTGCCTTCTTGCCACGATTGTATCTTCTTTCCCTTCGAGCTTTACGTTCTTCTCGATCGTCAGTGCTCAGGTCTGGACATTCATATATGTAGTGACCTGGCTTTTCGGAGTTGTAGCACAAGAGATCATTAGTAGCCTTTTTAATAGGAGATTTATCCCTACGCTTATCACGTCTATCGGAACGTTGAATCTTCCTATCGTCAGACTCTCTATCTCGCCTATTACCTTTCGAGACTTCGTCTCTCCTTTCGGACGAGTTTCGGTCTCGTCTGGTCTCAGACGAGTTCTTAGAAGTAGACGCTCTATGATCCCTATAGAACTTCTTGTATCTTCCGAAACGTTTATTCAGCCTATCAAACTTTCTAACCATGAGGCTCACCTGATCCTTCAAACTAAGATCTGTATCTAATTCGTCTTTTACAGAGGCAGACTTAGTCTTAGACTTAGACCTATCTACCTTGGAAGACTTAGAAGAGCTAGACTTAAAGGCAACGTTCTTAGATACAGCATGTTCTCTATCGCTACTGGCTAGTGGTTCATCTTCGTCTAAATCAAACTCATGAGCCTTCAGAGTTTGAAACATGGTCTCTGCACTCCAAGCATCTATGTCTTGGGTATTCTTAACTATCATCTTTTCCATTTTCCATCGAGAATCTAAGCTCTTAAGAATCCTAAGATTGATTTCACGAGGAGTATAAGTTTTACCAAGAACTTCAAGGTCATTCATGATTTTAGTGAAACGAGTATCCAGCTGGTCGATAGTTTCGCCAGCTTTCATCCGAAATGATTCAAATCTTTGGACAGCAGTGGATAATTTGCTCTCTTTGATCAGGGATGTCCCTTCACAAATGATAGCTAATCTGTCCCACATCTCTTTGGCAGTCTTACATTTTAACACTTTTCCTAGATACTCGTTAGGAAGGGTGTGTAAAATATAATTCTTCGCCAAACTATCCAAATTATTTTGACGCATTTCTTCTGAGGTTAGATCAGACCTTGGTTTCTTGACGAGGGTGCCAATTGGTTTGTCTTTGTCAAGATTTGCAGTGTTTGGAACCATTGTCACGATCGGACCCTCGGTCACAACAGAGATCATTAGATCGTGCGTGGAGCTGAAGATAGCCTCCATTCGCAACTTCCAGTAGTCGTAGTCTTGAACCTGGAACTTGGGTAACTTGTTAGCGCTGATCTCAAGAGACATGATTTCAAGAAATAAGTGCTAAGTAGTTTTATGATCAGTATACCTTCAGTATGTATCAGTATGCGTACTTACAGTAACAGTAGTCTTCAAATGATAAACACCATGAAGTATTTATAGACTTCAATCTTCAAGAACTCAGGTAGTTGTAACCAACTCTTCTTGAAAACTAACTTTTAACTGAAACTTCTTATCAATCCACGCGTTTCTTGTTACGAATTAGTTATTCCATAACTAACTTCTTCATCCTTATCTTTACACGCGTTGTTGTAACTAACTTCAAGTTGACTTGTCTTGTGTAGTCTAGTAGATGCACTTGTCTTGTAGTTCACCAGTCTTGAGTAGTAGACTTCAACTCTTCTTCTTCAGTCTTCATGTGCAATCTTCAAATAATAGACTATTCTAATCCTAACAAGACTATTACATTACTTTAAGCTTTTCTGAATTATAAAGCTTAGTCAACTTATAAACTATACAATCAATCTATCTATTACATTCAAAAATCATGAGCTCTATACAACGATTATTCATAGCTCAACAACAATCTAACATATACAAATATCACATATGAAGTACTTATAAATCGTACTTATCTTTTAATAAGAAAACAATACTTTCTTTTCATGTGAACTCTACTGATCTGTTCAAGATGACTTCAACTTAACTAGACTAGATTAGTCAACACTTAGAAAATATTCCAACTACTTTTGGCTTATCAAAACTTCATCTTTCATCAATATTTAGGACTTGTCTAGGATTCATATCCCAACACTAAACAAACAAGTCTCCAAAAGGACTAAAAGTGACAAAGTCTAATATTTATTCCGCAGTTTGATCTTCATCACTCTCTCCGGGTGAGGGACGATTCGCCCTCGAATCGGACTCATGTTGCTCTTCATCACTACTGACGCAGCGCAAGCCTCAATCTTAACAACGATCAAGAATAAATAACACATAAATCGAAGGGACGATAATAAATCGAAGGGACGATAATAAACCGAAGGGACAAAACTATCTATTTTATTAATCAATTCAACTATCTAATAACATTCTAGAACTCATCTATTTATAATATGAGATATACTTGGAGAATAAAAAACATATATAAACTAAATATAATAAAATCAAAACAAATCTCCTAAGTATAAACATAAATATCTAATTAAATATTTGATATTGATTTCCATCAATATCTCCATCATTCTCTCCGAGTGGGAGACGATTCACCCTCGAATCGGAAACATCGTGAGGTCCATACGAAAGCACAATAATATCCACGACGTTGAAAACACCCGAGCAACGCAATTGAGAACGAAGAGGTAGCTTCTAGGTATTTGTATTAACATGCAAGAAAACCAACTCGACGAGACGCAACCAATAGACACCTTGTAAGACGAACCGATCGTAAAAGACACCAAAACGGGTGAACGCCGCAAGCATGACCACGTATTATAGACTGCAACCTCAGCAACAACATGCTTGCAAGTATCTGAATCGCCTAAAAATTGACATTTTTTGCCACCCATTGTGCAAGATGACTGGAATATCGATGGACGTAGAGTAGGACTATCCGATTGTTGATGAGGGAAACATGCTTGTTGGATGATCAAAGAAGGGCCCTCGGCATCCCTCATTAATTCTTCTTGCGGACTGTCATCATCGTACTCATCAAATACCGGAGGGCCATCATACCCATCGTCGTCACACACAAATTCCTCGTAGAAGGGAGCAATGACGACGTCGTCGTATATGGGGGGACTGTCATGTCCGCCACCGAAATCGGGAAGATGAACGTGAAGGCTGGCGATCAATTCTTGTTGTTGCATGGCCAACTGTTCTTGTCGAATACAGAGAGCGGCCATCTTTGTGACTAGAGATCCCACTTGTTGGCGGATTTGCGTAACATCGTCGGAAGAGGATGTATCTTGACATTTGGGAGGCATCGTTCCCAACTTTGGATACCAACTGACGCAGCGCAAGCCTCAATCTTATCAACGATCAAGAATAAATAACACATAAATCAAAGGGACGATAATAAACCGAAGGGACAAAACCATCTATTTTATTAATCAATTCAACTATCTAATAACATTCTAGAACTCGTCTATTTATAATATGAGTGATGAAGAGCAAGATGAGTCCGATTCGAGGGCGAATCGTCCCTCACCCGGAGAGAGTGATGAAGATCAAACTGCGGAATAAATATTAGACTTTGTCACTTTTAGTCCTTTTGTAGACTTGTTTGTTTAGTTACCAATTTACGAGTATCTGGATACCCGTATAATTTGATCGACTTGTACCGTGTATGTTAAATATCAATAATTTAACTATTTAACTCGAGAATTAGCTTTATTAAATTCTTAAAATTTAAATAGTAAATTAGTTTGATCTAATATGTATTTATTCACGTGTCGTCATTTTATTGGATGAAAATTCAATTTGCTTACATAAAGTAAATTGTGACAATTTTGAAAATAAAATGATGATGCAAGGGTATTAATTTTGAGGGGTATTTCCATATTGAGAATGTGCAAGTAATCTTGAGACGTCCAAATAAGAAAAGTGTGCAAATAATTACGCGATGTAGGAAGTACTACCCTCTCATATTCATAATATATGACATTTTCATTTTTCATTTTCTTCACAAATTATATGATGTTTTGCACATTTCAATGCAAATTAATTATATTTCTTTTCTAAATTTATCTTTTAAGATTAATAAATACTAGATAAGTGTGTATATATATATATATATTTTTTTTTAGAAATACAAGCCATTATTAAAGGTAAAAGAAGAAACTAATTAGTTTCTTTTAAGTACGTGCATTGATTAGCATGATATATATTTTGAATAGGAGAGAGTATATACTCTTTATATTAGTAATAAATATAAAAAATATAGATATTCCACTATATATTAATAGGAATTTTTTTTTCTGACGTGTCGTCTTCTCCTTCATTTTACTGACATGTCGTCCTCTCCTTAATTTTGTATGATGTGTCATATTTTTAAATGTAATTATGTATGGCATTGTCTAGGTGTCATCATAATTAATGTTGAGTTGATTTTAAATAATTATGATGATATGTTAAATATATGGTGAATATTTACTACTCTCTCCGTCCCAAGTTGGATTGTGCATTTACTGTTTACACATAGTTTAATGTAGGTCCCCAAAGTTGAGTTAATAACGAGTAAGCTAGTGAAAATGTCTAGAGGGGGGTGAATAGACTTTTCAAAAATCTATCGAAATATCAGAATACAATATGCGGAACAACGAAATTAACAATGAGCCCAATCTAAGTTTATACTCAACTTCAAAAATTCAAGAACCCTGTTCTATACTCAACTACTCTAGTACAGTTAAGTATGTAAACAATTAAACAGTTAAGCAATTAAAACAGTAAACAACACAAACAATTTATAGTGGTTCGACAACTTGTCTACGTCCACTCTCACAAATCCAGTTGTGACGTTTCCACTAAACTCTTCCAATCGAGTACAAAGTGTATTTTCCTGTGATTTTAAGTCCCAAGAAGAAGACTTAGATCTTCTAAGACTATACCACCAGATATGTCTATGATCTAACTAGAAATTTAACAAGTATCTAGCACCTTGATAAAACAATAAAAACTAAAAACTTATTCAGTTGTAGTCTTCTGATTCTTCACTTCACTTCTGACTATCTTTCTGAACTTCAATGAACTCTGTGAGTAATCTTCAGTATATCTTCAGTATGTATCAGTATGCGTAGTTGCAGTAACAGTAGTCTTCAAATGATAAACACCATGAAGTATTTATAGACTTCAATCTTCAAGAACTTAGGTAGTTGTAACCAACTCTTCTTGAAAAACTATCTTCAACTGAATCTTCTCATCAATCCACGCGTTTCTTGTTACGAATTAGTTATTCCCATAACTAACTTCTTCAATTCTTATCTTTACACGCGTTGTTGTAACTAACTTCAAGTTGACTTGTCTTGTGTAGTCTAGTAGATGCACTTGTCTTGTAGTCCACCAGTCTTGAGTAGTAGACTTCAACTCTTCTTCTTCAGTCTTCACGTGCGATCTTCAGTAGAAAACTATACTAATCCTAACAAGACTATTACATTACATTAAGCTTTATAAAATAGCTTAGTCAACTTATAAACTATACAATCAATCTATCCATTGTAAAAAATCATGAGCTCTATACACCAATTATCATAGCTCAATAACAATCTAACATATACAAATAGCACATATGAAGTACTTATAAATCGTACTTATCTTTTAATAAGAAAACAATACTTTCTTTCCATGTGAACTCTACTGATCTGTTCAAGATGACTTCAACTTAACTAGACTAGATTAGTCAACACTTAGAAAATATTCCAACTACTTTTGACTTATCAAAACTTTATCTTTCATCAATATTTAGGACTTGTCTAGGATTCATATCCCAACATTTAATGTGAGAGTTGTTTATTGAGATTATTACCTATTAAGGTCACTTTTCTAGTGTTTTAAACAACAAAAAACTACAAGTTTTAAAATTTCCTAATAAGGTCAAATTAGTGTAAAAAAACCTTAAATGCCCTTTATATTCATATAATCCTTTAATTTGTATATTTGAAATTTTATTCGAAATTTAAATTCATATTTACTTTTTATCAATGAATTCCCAAATTATAGGGCACATTCAACAAATTTCTCTCCCCTTCCAAAATCGAAATCTGACAATTCATTTCTTCAAATCTCGTTCATTGCAGAAACCGAATTAGTAAGTCTCTATCAATTTTGGATAATTGTTCATATCAACCAATTAATTTCAGTAATCCTCCAATCTGTAAGTTTGTTTCACTTTAATGATCATGTTCTGTGTTTTACTATTGTGAAGATCGCTATGTAATTGCCTTTTACCTTTATTTGAACTGTTCATATTCTCTAATTCCTTCAATAAAACAGTTTCGAAATGTATCGTATATTTTTAAATGTTTGCAATCTTTTCATCCAAAACGTCATATTTAGTTAGATTTTCTCATGTATATACACTGATTAATCGTTTGTTAAATGTATAGGCTGAATTTTTTGAATGGATTATAGTGTATTCTGCAAGGTTAATTTTAATGGAAAAAATAAGCTTATTCGAGTGAATGAGTCGACCTCCTTTGCAGATATATTGGCTGAAATTGCAGGTATGTCATCCCTCATTTCTCCCGGTAGCATATCGATAACCTACTCCGTGTCTAGTCTCAACAACTTCTCAATAGAGACTGATTCTGATATCAGCGGTATGGTAGATTTCTGTAAGGCCACATCTGAAAAGCTAGTTAATTTATCTGTTGTGTTGAGTAACCAAGATATTGTATTGACTGAGCTGTTCAAACTTCAGAGTCAAATGATAGTTCATTAGGTGAACAGATCCATCTAAAAAAAACACATCTGAATAACACATTGTCGAATAATTCTATAGAGTCTGTTGAAGACAGCCTCATCCGATCAGATTTTGATGGAATATGCAGTATACCTACCTTTGAAATATGTCCAGTTGAGAAGAAGAAGACTTATTTATCAGATCATTGGGTTAATATAATGGAAAGTGGGGTTGGAACTGTTTTTGCTGGAGGTGCACCTGAATTTAGAATAGAGCTCATCAAATACTCTACAAAACTTAATTTTAAGTTCAAGTATAGGAAGAACTCCCCTAGGTATGTGTTTGTTGTTTGCAATGAACCATCAACACCCACTTGTGAATGGTTCATCAAAGCCAAGAGATTACCCACCAACAATGCATTTATGATTGCTAAAGCTAATTTAGTGCATAACTGTGTTGGAAACCTTCTCCTTGAAAAAAGAAACAGGTTAGGTCCCAAAATTGTTAAGGAATTTGTTATGGATAGTGTCAAAAGTAACCCCATTATTGCTGTCAAGGACGTAATCAACCACGTCAATAAGGGTTATGGATTCCAACTCCCTTATTGGAAGGTATGGCGTGGAATTGAAGCTGCAAGAGACGAAATATTTGGAAGCTACGAAGAATCTTATGACCAACTGCGTTGGTACTGTGACGCAGTGAAACGGACAAACCACGGAAGTATAGTAGATTTGGAGAAGGATAACACAACCAACCGTTTTGAACGAATATTTGTCTCGTTCAATGCATGCAAAGAGGGTTTTAAAAAATGCAGGCCAATGCTCTTCGTAGATGGCACTTTTATGAAGGGTAGATCAAAGGGCGTATTGCTTGCTGCAACTGCAAAGGATGGGAACAATGGTATTACATAATTTACAAATTTCATTTTTTTACTACATTATCTCATATATTTTTTTTTTGTGCATTACGTAATCACAGATATTTATAGTAGTATACATATTCTTCGTTTTTTAGGTCTTTTTCCTGTTGCATTCGCTGTGGTATCTGCCGAGAATAGGGATAACTGGGCATGGTTCCTAACCAAGCTGCGGGATCTTATAATTCACCAAAAGAAGGTAATTTACATATCAGACAGAAATCTTGGATTGATGTCTGCTTTCTACGATGTATGGGATGATCCAGCACACTTCTACTGCCTATACCACTTACTTTTAAATCTTAAGGGAAGATATGGTGGAGGTTGGAACACTCAACATCGCGAAAACATGGCTGATCTATTCAAGCAATGCGCATATGCACCAACAATAACTGTTTTCAAACAGAAATTAGATATTTTTAAAGCTGTTGGTGGTCAGATTGCAGAACAATGGCTGGAAGACATGCCATATAAACAATGGGCAGTTGCATATTCACCACATATACAGCGCTATGGTGAAATGACTTCCAACGCAGCTGAGTCATTTAATAATTGGAATCGTGAGGCTAGATCACTACCAATTACTTATATGTTGGATTCAATCAGGAAAAAGATTTCACAGTGGTTCATTGAGAGACGTGAAAAAAGCAACAACTAGACTGGATTACTCGTTCCTAGCAAAGAAGATCTGTGGAATGAATTAGCAAACATCAGTGCATCTTGGGGAGTTTCAGTCTATCCTAACTGTCAGTTCGAAGTCCGATCTAGGACTTCCGTAACTGTTGATTTGGAGCATAAAATATGTACTTGTTTTAAGTGGCAGATTACTGGTTTTCCTTGTGCACATGCAGTTGCTGTTATAAAGAGGCACTGTGATTCTGTTTTCAACTTCGTTGAAGACTGCTTCTTCACAGCCCGATACAAACAATGTTACGAAGAGGATCTAGTTCCAGTTCCTGATACGGAGAGGTTCGTAATCAATGCTGATTCCAGCCCTGATAAAATACTTCCACCCATCCTAAACAAACCGCCCGGTAGACCTAAGCAAAAGAGAATTACTTCGTACGGAGAATTTCGAAGGGTAAAGCCTACAGCTTGCAAACGTTGTGGGAAAACTGGTCGCCACGATTCTTTGACATGTGCATCAGTTTTTGGTACTGACAAGACAAACATTCAGCCATAAACACACAATATCTCATTGTGTACTAATCTGAAATTAGATTTTAAGTTAGTTCTTTTTCTTTGATTGTTTTTCCATATACTTATTGGAATTGTTATCAGTTTATACACATTGTTTTTTTCACATTTTAAGGACTCACTTTCATATCGGTGTTCATAATATCGGTGCATACAGAAATGCGAAATTCAACATGAGATGAACTTACATGGTTACGTTCATATTAATGTGCATGTCCATTGTTTTCAGGCTTTCATTATTATCATTTATATATGTTATTCATATAGTTCACACAATAGTACAAATTCCAGTTCATATAATTGTACAAAATATAGTTCATCTATATATGCAATACATATAGATGAACTATATTGGATAGAATTTATCTCCATCCACCCAGACATTATTTATATTTGGGTTATATTTATTAGAATTTAAGTTGTTATCCTAATATGCAGATGTATTACTTTTTAATTCTCTAAAACGACCAATTAATTTTGGAATCTTAAAGTCGCATCCACGTCTTTAAATAAATTGTCAAATTATTAAAATCAGTTTAAGGCCACGTTCTAATTAAGTTTATTTTATGTACACGCCCACTACCTATAATCAACTACTACATTTAGTTAATACCATTATTCATATCCTTACCCATGATGTCCATTAAATATCCCACTAATAACTATCAGTCATGACCTTTAATATTATTTTTAACTATTAATACCTCGTCAATGGTGTTAATCAATCACTTCATTCTTACAAATTTCCTAACACTACGAAAATGCTCAATTCAAGGATGATCGAAAACCTTCCTGATGAAATTACTATTTCTATTCTACTATTTCTTCTACCCAATTTTCTATCCAAATACAAGTGTATCTCTAGAAAATGGAAATCTGTAATATGTTCTAGGTGGTTTGTAAACTCACACCTATTGAATATGAAAGCAGGAAATCATTTCTCATTGATACATAAATATCACGTTGCATCCCCTCCCATATCTTACCAATATAATCTCGGTAGGGAATCTCCCTATGTTTCTAGGGAAATATCCAAACACGACGAAGAGTATGAGGTTCTTGGTAGCTATAATGGTTTAGTATTATTCTGCAATGTCGAGGATCAATATTCTATAAAAAACCCTACCACTCAACAATTTATTATTGTTCCAAACAAACCCATTTTCTTTCCAAAGGGACACGCCGTAGCTTGGGTTTATTTTGGATTTGGGTATCTCAGTTTATCTAATGACTACATCAATATGTGAATTGCTTATTTATGGGATCAAAGTGGTGGTGTTACCGAGGTATGCACTTTCTCAAGAAATACAAATATGTGGTCAAATCTTCCTCCCTTCCCGTTTGATAATTATCCATGTTCAAATGCATTCTTTGCTGGTGATCTTTTTCATTGGATGTTCCAATCTGGTAAAGATCGCTATCAGTTGGCTACATTTAACATTTTAAATTCTACTTACTCATTGATAAAAATGCCTGATTTTAAGATTGTTCCTTTGAACTTAGAAGTTGAAGGTTTGGATGACGATACAATTGCAGTATATTGTAGTAGTTTGACCACACCAGAAGATAGTTTTTATAGTAAGTATTTATTTCAAATGCACTTACTTACTTATTCATCAGGCATCTCTACTTGGTCAAGTATTTCAATTTTCAAAAGAACATTATTACCTAACCATTACCACATATCACCAATAACCTTCCTCAACCAAGAGAGGACAAAAATATTGTTCCTTGTACAACCATGGGGAGACTACTACTGCTACGATTCAAATTCAAAGACATTTCAAGTTATAGAGGAATACGGAATGACATACGGTGTTCAACATGCATACAATTACATTCAGTCTCTTGTATCTCCTTGAAATAAACAGTTATACCTACATTCTTTATTGTTATCGTTCAATATATATTATATTTCTTTCTATTTCAATTCAAATATCAATTGTTAGTTTCATTTTATTTATGCATACTAATTAAAGTTTAAATTTATTAATGCACCCTAAACAATGATGTTATCTGTCCTCATAAATTAATGGTTTAATCTAACACATTTCATATGTATTACAAAATATTATTTACGTTAATTATATTAAATCCCTCAAATTTATCAATGAGTTCAATTAACTACAATACTATAAAACGCGATGTTTAGTTATCCAATTTTCATGAAATATAATATTTTGTTTTATTAACTATAACCTTTATTATAAATCGAGATGCATAGTAAACAAATTTAATATTTTTGTTTATTAAATATCACAATTAATCTGATTTTATACATCAACAACTAACACTTATACAATGAATATTGGTGGGATTAAAATGTAATAAATGGATTAGACATTTAACTGAACCGCCTCAATTAAGTATATGAATTGACACATCCATCATTCCATCTTGCTTGTGGCATTCGAAAGGTTTTTTTTTAAATAAGTAGACTTTTCACATTCCATTTACTACACCTCTTTCACACACTCACACCACATTTCTTAATCTTCACCCCCAAGTAAAATTTATCAAACACTCTCAAGTTTTTCTGATCGTTCAAGTTACAGCCACATCTGAAATGCATATTCCATCAGAAATCAGAGATTATCTTTTGGAATTTCTAGATCCAAAACATTTATGCAGAATGAAGTGTGATACCAAACATTGGAAGGATTTAATATCCTCACCATCGTTCGTGGATTCTCAACTAGCCAGAAATAAAAAATCAGTACAGGTTCTCTTTCATCCACAAAGATGTTGTTGCTAGCCCCCCAGTAACTTATTTAACGGAGGGATACGGTGAACCTGGTACTAGGCGTTTTATAAGAGACAATGCAGAAGACTTTGAAGTCCTTGGTACTTCTAACGGGTTAGTCTTATTTTGTAACACTCTTGATGAGTTTCTTTTGTCAAATCCCTCCACAAATCAATCAATAGTTTTACCACCAGTTCCAGATCACATGCGTCCCTTTTTAGGGCAAGAGTCATCTTATTTTGGTCTTGGATATGATGTAATGAATAATGATTTTTTGATTATTCGAGTTTGTTGTTTTCTTCAATTAGAAGGGTACAGTTCATCTGTTTGTTTGTACTCTAGGAATAACAATCGTTGGACATCATTACCTCATTTTCCAAGCCAGTGTCCCCCTAGTGATAATGCATGTTTTGTTGGAGGACTTTTCCATTGGAATGTATACAGATCTAATGGACATGCATTACTAACTTTTGATTGTCAAAATCATGTCTATGGGGAGGTTGCGGTTCCTGACTTTATCCTTGGCCAATGGTTTTACAAAATCGAAGTCTTGGATGATAACAATCTGGCCGTTTTTACTGATCGTTTCTCCGTTGATGAGTATGGTGTGAGTCGATATTTTCTTCAGGTGCATGTGTTAAATTACTCATCACATGGCAGGAATTGGTCATCTTTCAACGTATTCAGGCAAGGTTATCTACCCGACGGTTTTTCCCTCGAGCCAATCGCCTATCTCAATTCAACAAGGACACTATTGATGTTTAGTGTTAAGCCATATGGCTCATTCTACTCGTACGACATTGCTACAAGGCATTTTTCAAGGTTGGAGGGTATTGAATCTAGGCCGGATTGTACTAAATCTTATAAGTATATTGAGACTCTTGTATCACCCCACCCTTAATTATTGTATATTTTCCTTATCTAGAAATTGTTATTTTTGTGTCATTATGTTTTTTGTGTAGTAAGGTTGCTTTTTGAAGTTCTTGTAAATGCATTTTAACTTTATTATATAATTATTTAGGTCATTTCTGAATGTTTTTTGTTACCTTTATAAATCTCTAAAAAATATGTTTCATGGTGAGACCCACAATCAAATACACATAATTCTTCGTTGTTTATTTTCTTCTTAAAGTACTTTAACACTCTAAACATTACTAATAGTTTTGCTCGATCTAATTTATAAATTATCGAAATGCTCATATTTTTTCAGAAAAGTCATACATTTACCATTTGAATACGAGTACCCCAAACTGCACATTATGTATGCACACTACATTCATGCAGTATTGTGCATATCAACCATGCATATGCATAGTAACATGTGCATGGTAACATTTCATATACACGTGCACACTCAATGTGCACGTGTATGTGCAATTCTTTTAGTTGTCATGTTTATATGACCACTAGCCCAAGTTTACATTCATATACGCGTGTGATCTTCTTAACTATACTGTTCAAGTACGTATGCTGTTAAAATTGTGCATCTTTAATTTTCACTTTATCCTGCACACACAATAATTCATCTAGATTTTGATATCATTGTTCATATATCATACTACCATTCATTTTCCTACAATGTACCTTAATCAACCCATTCATTAATCAGATCATCTATACCAAAAAATCCAAAATAAAAAAACAATATCCATGTTGACATCAACAAAACTGTAATGTTCATCTCCTTCTTTTTGGATGGCATTATGTGCATCTAGAATGTTCACACTACATCATGCATATGTATCTAGCCAATTTAAACAGCATACTTCCATTCTGTTACCTAACTTGGGTTTATAAAATAACCAAGCCATTAATCATATCAATGTATAACAAAAAATCCAAAATAACAAAACAATATCCAATAACAAAACAATATCCAATAACAAAACAATATCCATACTTCCCAAATAGTCATATAATACTGGAAATTGGAAATCCATATCATAAGCAATGATAATAGATAGTGTTTATCCAACTTAGAGAACACAAAAAAAAAAAAACGAAAAGTAGCCAATATTCATAAAGACTTCACACAACGATTAATAAAAATCCAAACACCACCGACTGGTAGACCTCCAACTTATAAACTGTCTATAATGAAATAACACCATGTCTTTTTTAAACATAATCTACTCAAAAGTAATGTGCATCGGGTCAACGAACGATTCGACAATCCTAGATCTCATTGTGCTAGCAGCAAGCTTTCCAAAACCTTCGGTCTGAGGAACGTCACCTTTGTAGATGAACTCAATTTCCTTGCATAGAATGACTCCACAGTCTAATGAATCAGACCCCTGTCTCCAAGTTTCTGCCGCAACTGGGTACTTGAATGGCATTCGTAAGTAAATGTGATTAGGCTTCCTTGCTTTGAACAATTCCACCAATTTTCCATCAACATACTTTACCTAACAAAAATGTACAAATTATACAAATACATAAGTGCATATAAACTAAACAATAAGTTTACAAGCCTACTAAAACGAAAAAAATGATTATATTACATTACTTACCACATTTAATGACTCCGCCAAATATGGATCTACATGGGCTTTGGTCCTTGGAGGGATTGAGTTATAGAAAGTCCATTCCATAGTTGTCAGATCAAGCTGAAGCAGTGTCCAGTGATCAATGGCTTTTACACCCGTTGACGATCCCAACTCCGAAACAATTATTGGGAACAGAAAAATGGTTTTGTCCAAGTTATCTTCAATAACTTTATCTATAAGTGTGTGAAAAGCTTTTTGTTTAGCTATGTGCCTGTTTGTAATTATTGCCTGCACAAAAAATGTTTAATCGAATATTTTTACTTATTTTTAACTGAACAAAATATACTTTACTTAATAAATGAAATGAACAATTACCCAGCATGTCGCTGTAAACACTTTCACACGTCTTGATTGTGGCCTCGGGCTGAACAGAACCGATCTTAACATATCCCCCCATGCATTAACTACCTATAATTTGGTAAAACATAAAAACTTTCATAACTAGAACATTGTACAGTATATACAATAATAATAAAATGAACTATATACCTGGCTTGTAATCTGCCCATCATTTGCAATGTCAATTAACATCTTAACTGACACATCTGCAAGTGGTATATCCGCATGCCAAACAATGCAGCTGAAATATGCATACTTTAGTAAAAACAAATAGAGAAATGAATGTATAACAATATACACAACATATAGACATATCATTTTTTTTTATATACAATACTTTTAATTGAACAATATAAGATGTACTTACTGTGGACCATTGTTCTTTAGCTCAGTGAACAGTTGATCTCTAACATAGGCAGATATCTTTCTCACTGTAGCTAGTTTATTGTTGAAAGGATACCTGACCACTGGTTTTGGCATTTTTTCCACATCTTCGTTCACAGGTTCATCATCATCATCGTCTTTTATTTCATGAACTGCTATCAAGTCTTTCGTAAGAGGTTGAGGAGATATTATCACAGGTTTCCTGTCATCTGTTACGGTCCTTCCTTTAATCCGATCAACCAATGAACCTGGAGATGGGTATTTTTTCTTTTTCTGCACCTTCTTTTCAGGGGTCTTTTCAACCGTTTCAACTATTGCCTCCACCAATCCCACATCTGGCTGCTTCATTTTGTCATCCCCAGCATTATTCAAAGTCCCATCTTCCATGTTTTCAACACCCACCTCAAATTCAGTGTCATCCAACAATGTATCTGAACAAAGTTCAGCCGTTACTTCTAAATTCTTCACCAACCTTTGGTTCTCGGCTTTCAAAGCTATAAGCTCATTATCTTTAACACTCAATTGTTTGTCAAACATTTCCTTCACATCTTCTAGCTCTTTCTTACCAGCAGCTACTTGAGATACTAGCATCTCAACCCTGTTTGCAATTCTCTCATTATCCCTTCTTAACTTTGTTATCTCGTAGTCCTTTTTCGATAACTCTTCATCACAACTTAACCTCACATTTAGAATTTGTTTTTGCAGATCACCTATGTGAGCAACCAAATCATCAACTTTCTTCCCACTGCCGTTTTCACCTACAGGATCAGTCATATTATCTTTCACACCCAAATTTTCTCCTGCAATACCCTTACCCCTATCATTAACAGGATCTTGTCCTTCATCAACCACATCCCCAACAGTTTTGTTTATATCCTTACACACCATAAGAACAGGATCATCCTCATCTCTAAAATTTACACCCGCAGACAATTCTTTATCAAAACCAATATCAAAAGACGGGCATTCAATTGAAAAGCTCTTCTTTCCATAAGAACTGGATCCAATCTCAACACCTTTTGAAGTTGAACCCTGAAATATGACGTTCTGTTTTTCAACCACATTCAAGACCGTGTGTAGTTGTTTACGTCTTGTTGAAACATCAGACGAAACATTTTCAACTTGTGTAGGTGTACCACTTTCTGTCTCAACTGCCGTCCTATCTACGCTTCTGAATTGACGAAGAATCAACAGTTGTTCCTTCTCATCTGTTGTAGCCTTCAGCTCATCAGTAAAAACCTGTTATCACAGAACATTACAACTAATTCAGTATTGCTTGAAAAATTGTAATTAAATCAATCTAATTCCAAATAATTCTACCTGTGTTGAACTATTTAATTTGTCATCTGAAATTGTCGAATGCAGTGCTCCAGCATCCCATTTCAGGAATCGAGGAAAAGCCGATGGATTAACAGGCTTAACTAGCCTAGTATGCTCGCATATCCAATACTGCATTAAAAATATATCAGCACAACTGCATTAAACATATGTTAAGACTTTACTAAACAGTTGAATCTTTTCAAAAGTCATAAATGATAAATCTTTTTACCGGTAACATGGCTGCACAACTACCTGCCTTTAACTGCATGCTTCTCTTTAGCTGACGTTTCAATTGATCAATGATGAAAGTATTCCAGTCATTCTTGCAAATATTAGAAAAGTTCTCCAAGTACATTGTCAAATGCCACGGGACAGCCGAACTTCGCACTGGGCACAGAACAGACACCAATAGATAACAACATAACAACCTTGCCACATCTTGGCTTGATTCAGCATAAGTTCTCCTAACAACCGCCTTCAGCGTGGACAGTATTTGATTTTTATACAAAGAATTATAGTACTGTGGCCTCGCTTCCATGTCTTCACCAAAACATCTAATAACCCAGGCAGGTTGACGATACTCATCAACCCTGTGTCTGATTTCATCACTCCCACAACTTATTCCAAGTATAAGCTCCGCATCAGACCTAGACAAGAACATCCTAGTTCCTCCAATCACAAAACTTTCCGTTTCAAAATCGAATCGCCTAACAATCTCCACTATATCACTCTCGTATTTCTTAAGCCTCTTATTTAAACCAGCATTAACATTCATGCAAAGCGACTCCATTAGTAGCCAGAATGGAGTCTTTTTCAGTTCCACTATATGCTGCTCTGTAAACACAACGCCTTTCAAATCCTTACTAGGTGTTCTCATATTTGACCTATAGTATGTTTGAGTCAAGTCCACCTCAACTCCCCCTATAAAAGGAATAAAGTAATCATATAAATCTATGCATATTTAATTTATACAAATAATCCATATTTGAAACTATCTTACCAAAACAGTTCTCAGGTTTGATAGATTCAACCTCTTTGTCCTTCCTTGCTTTCTTTCTACTCCTCTTATATCTTTCACCGTCGCTATCTGCATTAAACATTTCACAATGAAATTCCATTATTATATGACAAAATCTACTCAACCAATCTAGCTTATTTCAGATTTTTAAACCAATCTTCAACAACACAGAAAATCATATGATTAATTACCTTTTGTGTAAGAAGTTGGATACTTATTTCTCCTCTTTGCAGTTTCATCTTCACTTTCAAAATCTATGCACGTACACAAACATTAAATGATTGTAAACTAAATTATCATATTCTGTATAATATTTTCATGATCAATTCACTTTTATATCTTATTTTTTGTGTTACCTGAATCTGGTTCCACACGTGGAGCTTTGGACTGTTGCTTACCTGTTATTAGTCATAATTACAAGCACAAAATGGTAAATTAATACGACGCAATCTATATAAAGTAAACATTTAATAAGATATTATTCGAAGTATATAAATTCATAAACCTTTAAGTTTTTCTTCCCTCCGTCTTTTTTCAGAAGAACCTGCACATTAACATCATCCATCAACATAACTTTAACCATTTTTTATTTTGTATGAACAATTTTCAAGTAGAAGTAGCAATTCTTATCTATATTAGTTTAATGGGTTAATTACAAAAAAAATCACCACCTTTTGAGTATTTATCAATTACAACATATTCTTTTTTTCTTTGCAATTCGATGCACCATCTTTTTTAGTTTTGCAATTCAATGAACCGATATATTTTTTTATCAATTTTAATTTGACGTGGCTCCTAAAAATTACAAATTCGTCGTGTTTTGTGCGAATATATATATATATATATATATTTTTTTTTTTTTTTGCAGCATAACATAAAAAAATATTTTATATATTTTTATTTTTTGTGATTAAGAAAAAACAAGTTAACATAATCAAGAAAAAATATTAAGACAAGGAATAAATATGATTTTGGTCAATGCACAACTTGTGTGATTATAATTATTTTTTTTAGCAAAACACGTTAATGCACATCATAGGAATAAATATGATTATAGGAATTATATTTTATTTTGCAGAATTTTTTGATTGGATTTTCTTATATATAAAATTATATATTTAGATATTACATATTTACATTTGTGTAGAGGATAAGAGAGCTTTGATATAGAAAACATCAAATCAATACTCATAATATTAAAGCATAAAGATGGAGAATTTTGTCAAAAAATTATAAAAATATAGATGAATTTGATGTGCAATTTATATAAAACAACGTTTTTTTAAATGTGCATGTGTGTTTCATTAAAAAAAATTATTAGTGATACTCTATGTGTCGACAACGTGGTGTGTTCGCCGTTTTTCGGCGTCAAGTTAAATTAAAATTGATCGAAAAAATATATCTGTGCATTGAATTGCAAAGCATAAAAAGGTGGTGTATCAAATTGCAAAGAAAAAAAGAATATGTTGTAATTGATAAATACACTAAAGGTGGTGATTTATTTTGCAATTAACCCTAGTTTAATTTATCAGTTAATATTCTCTAATCTATATATATTACCTCTTGTCTCAACACGGTGCCCAACATCATCAGCACAAATCTGTTTTTTGCCCCGTCCTTTACTTGAACCTTCACCATTGTGCCCACCAGACTTCCTTGTGTTTGCCATATGCACTCACTAACTGAATAAATTTAGTTAAACTTCTTACACTGCATCCATTATTAATCCGAATATGAATAAAAAACTTCATATACATATGTTTCCCAGCCTAATTAAGATATACATCTATACTCCCCTGGTTTCGTTCATCATAATAAAATTTATTAAAATATGTTTTCACAGTTTTCAAACAATACCCTGCTTTCTGATACACGTGTTATGCAACACTAAATAATCAACCGCAAGTATACGGCGTCTATTGTAGCGCGATAAGCACGAGGTCGATCCCACGAGAAGGTTAAAGCGTAAAAGTGGAGTTTGCTAGTTGAATTCTAAGTAGACGTGATCGAAATTTTGGATAAAATGTTTTACTCTAACGTTACCTACCAAGTGTCACAAATGAGCAACGAAGAGCAAATATAAAATCGATCAAATGGCATACAAATCACAAAACGAGAGTAAAAATGGATGTAACTCAATTAAGAGAAGGTAGGTCCTAGAGCACATGCAATACTAGTGAATCCATCTATGATTAACTATCTACTCACGTGGTGTTCATGCTTTGTCTATAAGATTGATCACGTAATAATGAATTAAAAGTTCTTTCGATCCAAGTAATTCAAAGGAGATATCACACAACCTAGTATCTCTACCTAAATTGCACAATAAAACCCAATCAAGCTCCTAAAATCATCACACATCTTCCTAATCATTGATCATCTTTCAATCTCACAATAAAATTAGGTCAAATGCTTGCAACCAATCAACCAAACTAGATTTCTCAACCTAATTCAACTAACTATGATCAACACATCATCATTGCACACATAATGACATGCTTTGCAATATAAACCAAGCATCCAAATAGAATTAAGCCACACAAACACCAAATAAGCAAAACATTAATTCATAGATATCATCAAAAGTATTTACAAGGCCCTAGAACCAAAAGTGTTTAGCTAACTACAAACATAATCAAATTACAAAATCCAAATGAAATAACTAAATAAAAAGGAAAAGGGATAGAGAAAGCTTAGATAGTGTAGGTGATGGAGTGTGAAAATCCCAAGCTAATCCACCATTTCAAACTTCAATGGAGAACACCTTCCGGGAGGTGTGAGTGTGTGTTTCTGCGCAGCTGCTCCCTACGCCCAATCTGCTTCTCTTTTTCTTTTCTTTTTTTTTTCCCCAATCTGCGTGCCTTCTGCTACCCAAAAATATCCTCTAACAACTAAAATGGGCTCCCAGTTTAATGGAATTGGCCTTTGGGTTATAAAATAAAAATTGGCCCAATTCGAATTCTGCTCCTCACTCTCCAGCATATACTCCTCTTGGTTTGGGCCTCAATTACTCTTGAATGGGCCTAAAAATGCCTTAATTGCTGGAAAGATTGTAGCACATGGGCTACTTCTCTTGGGCTGCTGCAATCAACTAAATGGGCCAAACAATTTAATTATTGGCCCAAATAATTTTCATCCTCCATTTTCTGCTCGTTTTGCCCTCGATTTTAATATCTTCACTAAAAATTAGGTGAGTGTTTTTGCTTCCAAAATAATCATTTTTCCTACAAAATATACAAAACACCACCTTTCTCTCTATCAAGTGCAATTAGCCAAAATTAAGCAATAAAATCATGAAATCCTAGGAAAATTGAGCTCAAAATGTGTCATAAAAATGTGCAAATTCCACCTGAATCAAACCCCCCCAAACTTAAAATGTTGTTTGTCCTCAAACAACTAAGCACTGAAAGCAATGAGGGTGGAATGATCACAATGGAATATTCAATGTAATTCACACATGCAAAGTAGGATGTAATGATATCTCTTTCTCAAAGTGCATTTCTCAATGAAGGTCATAGGCTCACTATTGCAATTCACACTCATGGATCAAAGAATGCATAAACACACAACACATTGTGAATGGGAAACATAATCTAAATGCTCAAGTCCTCTACTCACATGATGGAGTGTTTCTCTCAAACACACAAACAAATTAAGGATATTAATGCACTCATCAACCAAGTCATGCTATGCAATCACCATATGCTTGCCCAACTTCTACTTTCTACACACACTCAAATGCTCAACAAAGTGATCAATAGGACTTAATCAAGGATGTAACATTGGCTCTTTGGACAAGGTAAGGTGACTTTGGGAATTGTGACTCTTCTAGACTCTAGTGGAGGACAAAGCTTGCTTTTATACAATTTTTGCTTTCACTTTCAAAGCTTACAAACTTCATCCTCACTTTTCTCTTTTCCATTCTTTTTCAAGTATTCATCACCTCATCTTTTGAACTATTTTTTTCTTTTCAAGCTTTTGGGGCTCTTTGTCCCTCTTTTCTTTTTCCTTGATTTTCCTTTCATCTTTCTTTTTTTTTTTCTTTCAACTTTTCCACTTTCTCCTTTCACCAAAGATATTCATTCAAGCACATGTTTTCCACTTTGTCTTTTATCCTCCACTAGATGTAGGTATCAAAGGCTCAAAAAGGCTAAGTGGTTAACATTGTAGTTTGCCAAGAAAATGAGGACTTAAGCTCAAGGGGCTAACTACGGAAGATTACTTCGGTTTTGGGAAATTTTGGCTAAGTGACTCTTTTAGAACAAGATGGCCTATATCACATCACAAAGTTTCACACAATCATGCTTTCAAACAAGAACTTAGGCAAGTTCTAGAATCACTAGCAATAACCTAGTCCACTCTCAAATGAACTAAACCGGATTACATGCTCGATTTAAGGCTCAATTCTCACCGGTTTATTCAATAGGACTCTCACATTCATCAAATGTCCCCAAACAACAACACACTATATATCCATGCTATCCAAGATCACAAATGTGAACACAATCATGAAACTATATCCAACATCAATCATGCTTACATTCAAAGCAAATAAACATCATCACAACTACTCAACAATGGACTCCAATGACTATTCATGCTCACATTTCACCAATTGTCCACTACCCAACACATGATCAAGAACCAACTTAAACAATCTAAGCATGTGAAAGTCAAGCGTGCGCCGGTGCAAAATGTGACACAAGTAGAATGACGAACCGGTGCAAGGGTAACAACTAGTAGAAAAATAAAAGAAAAATAACTCCCCCAAACTTAGAATTTTACTATGTAAAAATTCTAAGTTTGGGGCTACAAGTTGTTACCTCCCTCCTTGCACATCCAATGCTCTTCAAAGATCACCATTGCATCACTTGCTTTCTTTCTCCAAAGTTGGCCTTGCTTCTTCTTCATTCTCCAAAACAAGGTGTCCACAATTCTCCTCATCCATATCTACAAAGAAACTAAGCTATCAACACTACTAAAGCAATAAAATCACAAAGCAATAAAACCTTGGGTTGCCTCCCAAGAAGCGCTATTTTTAACGTCCTATGCCGGACGGTTGTTTCCTCTTTCAAGCTTCATCCAAACGAAGCGACTCCACCATGCGAAGTTGCTCGTTTCCAAAGTAATGCTTCACTCTTTGTCCGTTCACCACAAAGGTCGTTCCATCCTTACCAATAAGCTCCACATTTCCCATGGGCGTCACATTCTTAATAACAAAGGGTCCCGACCACTTTGACTTCAACTTGCCCGGAAATAATCTCAACCTTGAGTTGAACAATAGGACTTGTTCTCCAACTTGAGATTCCCTCCTTTCAATCATCTTGTCATGAAATCTCTTAGCTCTTTCTTTGTGAATCTTGGAATTCTCAAAGGCTCCATTCCTAAACTCATCAAGCTCATTAAGCATCATCTTCCTTCTTTCTCCGGATGCCTTAAGATCAAGATTCAACTCGTTTATGGTCCAACGAGTTCTCAACTCTACTTCCACGGGTAAATGACAAGACTTGCCATACACAAGTTGGTACGGAGATGTGCCCAAAGGTGTCTTGTAGGCGGTTCGATATGCCCAAAGAGCATCATCTAACTTGATAGCCCAATCCTTCCTCTTCAACCCAACGGTTTTCTCCAAGATTTGCTTTACCTCTCGATTAGCAAGCTCCGTTTGCCCATTAGCTTGAGGGTGATAAGGTGTGGTTACCCTATGCTTCACTCCATACTTTGTCAAGAGTTGATCTAGCCATCGGTTGCAAAAGTGTGAACCACCATCACTCACTAGTGCTCTTGGAGTGCCAAAACGAGTGAAAATGTTTTTCCTCAAGAAGTTGAGGACCACCTTGGCATCATTTGTAGTGGTTGGAATGGCCTCAATCCACCTCGAGACATAATCAATGGCCAAAAGGATGTATGAAAATCCATGAGAATTGGGGAATGGCCCCATAAAGTCTATCCCCCACACATCAAAGAGCTCTACTTCAATCACATTCTTCATAGGCATCTCATGCCTCTTTGAAATATTCCCCATCCTTTGGCACTTGTCACACTTCTTCACAAAAGCTTCACAATCCCTAAAAATGGATGGCCAATAAAAACCACTTTGAAGAATTTTGTGGGCCGTCCTATTTGCTCCAAAATGACCTCCATAAGGAGATGAATGGCACTCTTCAATCACTTTCTCCCACTCATCTTCTCCTAAGCACCTTCTCATGATCATATCCGAACACCATCTATAAAGAAATGGATCCTCCCAAACATAGAACTTAACATCATGATAGAATTTCTTCTTTTGATGGAATGAGAGGTTTGGTGGTGGTGTTCCGGTGGCTATGTAGTTCACAAAGTCGGCGAACCATGGGCATGTTTCTTTGATGGCAAGGATTTGCTCATCGGGAAACCACTCTTTGATAGGGACTTGGATGTCCTTTTCCTCCACATTCTCAAGCCTTGAGAGATGATCCGCCACCACATTTTCACATCCTTTTCTATCCCTTATCTCCACATCAAACTCTTGCAAAAGGAGCACCCATCGTATCAACCTCGGTTTAGCCTCCTTCTTCTCAACCAAGTATTTCAAGGCCGTGTGATCCGTATACACAATAGTTTTTGCTCCAACCAAGTAGGCTCTAAACTTGTCGAAACTATACACCACGGCTAGCATCTCCTTCTCCGTTGTGGTGTAGTTCCTTTGAGCCGGATTCAAGGTTTTGCTCGCATAGTATATCACACGGAAAAGTTTATCTCTCTTTTGGCCCAAAGCCACTCCAATGGCATAGTCGCTAGCATCACACATGATCTCAAATGGTTGGCTCCAATCGGGTATCACCAACACGGGAGCTTTAATCAAGGCCTCCTTCAAAATCTCAAACGACTTCACACATTCTTCACTAAATATGAAGGTGGTTCCTTTCTCCAACAATGCACACATGGGCTTAGCTATCTTTGAGAAGTCTTTGATGAATCTTCTATAGAAACCGGCATGTCCAAGAAAGCTCCTAACCGCCTTCTCATTTGTTGGTGGGGGTAGCCTCTCAATAGCCACAATCTTGGCTCTATCGACCTCAAGCCCTTTTGTCGAAACCTTGTGTCCAAGCACAATCCCTTCCTTCACCATGAAGTGGCATTTCTCCCAATTAAGCACCAAGTTGGTATCTATACATCTTTGTAAAACACAAGAAAGGTTACGTAGACATGTATCAAAGCAAGAACCAAACACGGAAAAATCATCCATGAATACCTCCATTATGTTTTCAATCATACCATGAAAAATAGCCATCATGCATCGTTGGAAGGTGGCGGGAGCATTACATAATCCGAATGGCATTTTCCTAAAAGCAAAAGTACCATAGGGGCAAGTAAAAGTTGATTTCTCTTGGTCCTTAGGATCAATCAAAATTTGATTGTAGCCCGAGTAACCGTCGAGAAAGCAATAATACTCGTATCCCGCCATCCTATCCAACATTTGATCAATAAAAGGTAAAGGGAAGTGATCTTTCCTAGTGGCACTATTCAATGCACGATAGTCAATACATACCCTCCATCCTACAATAGTCCTAGTGGCGATTGCCTCTAAAGCATCAGTTGTAATCATAGTCATACCCCCCTTCTTGGGCACCACTTGTGTTGGACTCACCCACTCACTATCACTTATGGGGAAAATTATATCATTATCCAACCACTTTAACACTTCTTTTCTTACTACATCTTGCATTATGGGGTTCAATCTTCTTTGACCTTGGGCTTTAGGCTTAATAGACTCATCTAGTCTAATTTTATGCATGCAAATATGAGCCGGTATACCCTTCAAATCCGAAATATCCCAACCAATAGCCGATTTGTAAGTTCTAAGCACCCTAAGCAATTTTTCTAGCTCAAGCTCATGCAAGTGTGAAGAAACAATAACCGGAAAGAGGTTACCTTGTTCAAGATAAGCATATCTCAAGTGCTCCGGAAGTGGTTTCAAGTCGAGCTTCCTCCCCTTCTCTTGAGCTTTTGGTTTCTCCTTGGCTTCCTCCTTTGGTGCTTCCAATGTGTAACAAGAGGGCCAAGTGTCAAGATTTTCGTGAGGAAATCTTTGACACTCTTTAAGTAAAACCCCCCCAAACTTGGCTTCTTGTCGTATCTCCATGAATTTCTCCTCCTTTTTGATTGGAAGTTCCTTCAAAACATCAAGAGAAGAAATATATTCAAACAATTCTATATCATTAAGCTCATCAAAATTGAAATCAAAAGGAATAGAAGAGAGTGAGTTAAGAGATTCTCTTATGCAAAAATCAAGTGGATCCTTTGAGTTGCTCTTTTCCATGTGCATATCCACACAAGATTGCACACTATTGATCATGTTGCACTCATAGACCTCATCCTCATCATCTCTAAACTTGATGGCCTTGTAGATGTTGAACAACACTTTCTCGTTGTTCACTTGAAGCTCCAACTCCCCTTTCCTTACATTAATAATGGCTCCACCGGTCGCCAAAAATGGTCTTCCCAAGATGAGTGGAATATACTTGTCCTCTTCCATATCCAATACCACAAAATCCACCGGGAAAATGAACTTATCGATTTTCACCAACACATCTTCTACTATACCCAAGGGGTATGTCATAGATCGATCCGCCAATTGAAGGCTCATGGTGGTTGGTGTGAGCTTCCCCAAACCAAGTGACTTGAATATGGACAAAGGCATGAGATTAATGCTAGCTCCCAAATCACACAAAGCTTTAAATGTACCTCCATCTCCAATAACACATGGCAAGGTGAAAGATCCGGGATCTCTAAGCTTTTGAGGTAGCTTTGCTTGAATGATTGAGCTACATTCTTCGGTCAAATGCACCGTTTCATACTCCACCATCTTCCTCTTGTTGGACATAATTTCTTTCAAGAACTTGGAGTAATGGGGCATTTGTTCTAGAGCTTCGGCGAAGGGGATGTTGATGTGGATCTTCTTGAACATCTCCACAAACTTGGCAAATTTGTCCACAAACTTGGCAAATTTGTTGTCCAAGCCCTTCTTTTTCAACCTTTGAGGGTATGGGAGAGGTACCACATTCTTGCCTTTGTCTTGAGGAGGGATTGCCTCCTCACTCTTTTTCTTCTCTACTTTCTCTTCTTCCCTCACTATCTCCTCTTGCCTTTCTTTCTCTTGTCCATCTTCTTTGTCGACATCCTCGGGTGCCATTACCATTTCCTCCTCTTGTGGCATCTTTGGCCCATCGTAGCTCGTCCCACTTCTTAGCTTAATAGCTTTGCAATGCTCCTTGGGGTTGAGCTCCGTGTTTGAAGGAAATTGCCCCGGAGTGTGTTGACTACCGATGACATTAGAGAGTTGGCTCACTTGCTTTTCTATGGCTTTCATGTTGTTTGCCATATTCTTGATCATTTCTCCTTGCTCATCAAATCTTTGACGAGTTATGTTTGCATTCTCTCTAGTTTCTCTCATGAATTTTGTGGTTTCCCCCATAAAAGCACCAAACATATCCTCCATTGATGGCTTTGATGAAGGCTCCACAATAGCTCCATCTCTCACATTAAAATTTGGAGGTGGGATGATGGCATTCCTTGTGTTGGCATAGGAGAAATTCTCATGTTGCCTCAATCCGGGATGGTAATGATTCGGGTTAGGAGGATTTTGCCTCTCGTTCCAACCTCTTTCTCGAAATTGACGGTCTCTTTGATTGTTCATATAATGGGCCTCTTCATATTGTTCATCACTAGGTCCCATTAATGACTTGGCCGCCATCATCGAAGTCAACTTGTCCATCTTGTTGGATAAAGTAGCAAAATCATCCGACTCCTTGGTGGAAGCAACTTTTCGGGCTTGCCTTCTCTCGGATGGCCATTGATGTCCGTTCTTTGCCATCTCCTCTAGAAGCACATAACCTTCATCCGTCGTCTTTCCTAGCAAAGACCCTCCACCGGCTGAGGCATCCACCATCCCTCTCGTACGGTGGTCCATCCCGTTGTAGAAGTAACAAATTAATTGATCTCTCGAAAACCCGTGTTGAGGACAACTTCTTATCAAATCCTTGAAGCGCTCCCAAGCTTCGGCTAAAGACTCATCATCATCTTGCATGAAAGAAGAAATTTCTCCTCTTATCTTGATGGTCTTGCTTGGAGGAAAGTACTTCATGAGGAAGGCATCTACAAGATCGGCCCAATTTTCGATTGTCCTTAGATCAAGAGACATGTACCATTGCTTAGCACGATCACGGAGTGAGAAGGGAAAGAGTTGGAGACGGATGTAATCTTGAGGGACACGATTGATCTTAACCGTTCCACTTATCTCTAAGAATTGAGATAAATGGAGGTTAGGATCCTCCTTTGACAACCCTCCGAATTGGTTGTTTTGGATCATCATGATCAACGCCGGTTTAAGCTCAAAGTTATGAGCATCAACGGGTTCCCTACCCGCTCCTCCATAAGGTCTAGGGATGGGACGGAAGTGGTCTCTCAAGACTCTTTGATTCCCGTTTTCCTCCCGTTGCTCTCCATTTCCTTCCACATTTGCATTCTCTTCATTCCTCCGGTTGAGGTTGTCTCTCAAGCCTCCTTGTGGTCGATTACCACCATTCCCATTAGGCTTTACTATGCCTCCAACATCCTCTTGGTTCCTTTCCTCTTCCACAATAGGATTCTCCCTTCGATTCATGGCTCCTAATTCACTCCTTCTTCTTTCGGCGTTTTGTCTTCGACAACTAGCTTCGATTTCCGGGTCTAAGGGTAGCAAATCTTGTTGATCTCTCTTAGCTCGGGTGATCATATGCCATGTCTAAACAAAAGTTCAAAAGAACGTAAGAATCACAAGTGAAATCAAAGTAAACCAACAAATATTTTCGGGATTTTTGCAAATAAGGAAAGCAAATAAATTGTCTAAACTAAAACTCTCCTAGCCTACACTCTAGAGCTATAAAAACCTCCCCGGCAGCGGCGCCATAAACTTGATACACGTGTTATGCAACACTAAATAATCAACCGCAAGTATACGGCGTCTATTGTAGCGCGATAAGCACGAGGTCGATCCCACGAGAAGGTTAAAGCGTAAAAGTGGAGTTTGCTAGTTGAATTCTAAGTAGACGTGATCGAAATTTTGGATAAAATGTTTTACTCTAACGTTACCTACCAAGTGTCACAAATGAGCAACGAAGAGCAAATATAAAATCGATCAAATGGCATACAAATCACAAAACGAGAGTAAAAATGGATGTAACTCAATTAAGAGAAGGTAGGTCCTAGAGCACATGCAATACTAGTGAATCCATCTATGATTAACTATCTACTCACGTGGTGTTCATGCTTTGTCTATAAGATTGATCACGTAATAATGAATTAAAAGTTCTTTCGATCCAAGTAATTCAAAGGAGATATCACACAACCTAGTATCTCTACCTAAATTGCACAATAAAACCCAATCAAGCTCCTAAAATCATCACACATCTTCCTAATCATTGATCATCTTTCAATCTCACAATAAAATTAGGTCAAATGCTTGCAACCAATCAACCAAACTAGATTTCTCAACCTAATTCAACTAACTATGATCAACACATCATCATTGCACACATAATGACATGCTTTGCAATATAAACCAAGCATCCAAATAGAATTAAGCCACACAAACACCAAATAAGCAAAACATTAATTCATAGATATCATCAAAAGTATTTACAAGGCCCTAGAACCAAAAGTGTTTAGCTAACTACAAACATAATCAAATTACAAAATCCAAATGAAATAACTAAATAAAAAGGAAAAGGGATAGAGAAAGCTTAGATAGTGTAGGTGATGGAGTGTGAAAATCCCAAGCTAATCCACCATTTCAAACTTCAATGGAGAACACCTTCCGGGAGGTGTGAGTGTGTGTTTCTGCGCAGCTGCTCCCTACGCCCAATCTGCTTCTCTTTTTCTTTTCTTTTTTTTTTCCCCAATCTGCGTGCCTTCTGCTACCCAAAAATATCCTCTAACAACTAAAATGGGCTCCCAGTTTAATGGAATTGGCCTTTGGGTTATAAAATAAAAATTGGCCCAATTCGAATTCTGCTCCTCACTCTCCAGCATATACTCCTCTTGGTTTGGGCCTCAATTACTCTTGAATGGGCCTAAAAATGCCTTAATTGCTGGAAAGATTGTAGCACATGGGCTACTTCTCTTGGGCTGCTGCAATCAATTAAATGGGCCAAACAATTTAATTGTTGGCCCAAATAATTTTCATCCTCCATTTTCTGCTCGTTTTGCCCTCGATTTTAATATCTTCACTAAAAATTAGGTGAGTGTTTTTGCTTCCAAAATAATCATTTTTCCTACAAAATATACAAAACACCACCTTTCTCTCTATCAAGTGCAATTAGCCAAAATTAAGCAATAAAATCATGAAATCCTAGGAAAATTGAGCTCAAAATGTGTCATAAAAATGTGCAAATTCCACCTGAATCACTTTCGTTCATCATAAGAAAATGCATTTTAACACTCTTCGTCCAATTTTTTAATTTTATCGTCTAGGGTTTCAAAAGTAAATATCTTACTCAACATTATTCATAAAAACCATTCGAAATTTTCACGAAAGACTTAGAAAACATGTATATACTTCATAAAACATCTAGTTTTGCTTCATTTCTTTCAAAAAACATTCGTATTTACATAACAATCGATGAATATACACCGGATAAACCAAGAAAAACACGCATGCAAGTGATCGGAATACCTTAGTTGCCGGGATGAACTTTTTTCGCCGAGAACTTTTTCGCCGAGAACTTTTTCGCCGTGAACAATTTGGTAGATTCTATAACTAAATGCACATTATTTGGGAACTTAATCTCTCAGCTAGAAAGTCAGCCAAATCTATTCGAAATTGCGGGATTTTAGGAATTGTGAATTCCAGAAGGTGATATCGAGCGCGTTTTTTTAGGATATGCATTAATTATAAGGATTTGATGTTAATCTGTAAAAGTAATTCAATTTGAATTAATTTAAATGGTTAAGGGTAGTTATGTCTTATTAGGTGGCATTTTGACCTTAATAGATTTAAAAAAAAAAAACTATTCCTTATTAGATAAATCTCTTAGTGAAATGACCTTAACAAAATTTTACCCTTGTTTATTAGTATTAAATGGATAAAGTAGAGGGTATGGAAGTCTTTTGAGATGTTTGAAGGGTGTAGTTTAAAGTGAAAAAATGTTTTATTGACAAATAAGAAAATACACAATCTAAATTGGGACATCCATTTTTGGCAAATGCACAATCTAACTTGAAACAGAGGGAATATGTTTAACAATAATAATTTAAAAGGAAAAAAAAATACTTATTTAAGAAATTGCTCAATTATTAAATTATACTAATAAATTAGTAAATATGTTATTAAATTTAAATCATTAATTTTAAAAGATAGAAAATTATTTATCTCATTCGATTCTAATTCTCAATTTTTTAAAATGATTTAAATATACAATATATTATAGATACTAATTTTTATTAACATTCTGCGTGGGTTCTACAATAAATGGTGTTCATTTTATAATTGTACACAATTAAATGATGTTTTAACATTTTTTACACATTTTTCCCATTTTACCCTCCTTTTAATTTTATAAAATACTTTTAATTTCTAACATACCTTTTATGTGGTAAACTAAATTATAAAATGTTGTTAGAGAATCTCATTCATTAATTAAGAACAAACTTATCAATACATACCCCTTAATTCTAAAACAAAAAAACAAAAATATTATCTTTTGCAGAACAAAGGGGGTATATACAAAGTTTGATATTTAGAACGAGACACGAGTTCCACTAAAAGAAATTTGACTTTAATGACATAAATTCTGTTATTAATTCTAAATTTAATGTCATTAAAGATTTTTGAGGGAGTTACTCTAATGTTCATTTAGAGTCTTAATTTTACATTCTAGTTAAAAAAAAAATTAGAGTTACAATTAAGTTTAAAATTAAACTTAATTATACAATTATACCCTTTTAAGACTAAGTCAACTATTGAATGTCAAATTCTTCCAAAAAAATTGCACCTTCAACGCAAAATTACACACAAAAACGTCAACAAATTGTTATAATAAAAATAAACTTCATAAACTCCCTGAAAATACATACAATCCCATAAAATTATGAGAGAAAAATAAGAAAATTAAACAAGACTATCATTACTCTCCGAATCTGCACAAACGAAATAAAATATTTTGCATAAAACAATAATTTTTTTGCACAATGATGAATGTTGTAATTGCATTAACAAGAAATTTGCATAACATAAGTATGCTTGCACAAACGAACATATTCCAAATCAAACCTAGAAAATTCATAATAAAATTCGAGCAAACTCAGAAAATTCATAAAAAAATTCGAAAAAACTTGTAATTGCATAAATCAATGATAAATTTGCATAACACTTAAATATAATTAAACAAATGAATATAAATAGGCATACAAATGAAAACAGAAAATCAATACAAGCCTGAGAATTGCCCATCATCTTCACTGATGAGCAGGCGACGACCGTTAGGGGTAAACTTCGGTGCAAGAGTGCTTCGACTCGTCCCGTTTTTCTCCGCCTTCAGATGAAATTATTTCGATGGAATGAAAAAAGATCGAAGAATAAGTGAAAGGTGAGATGGGAAGAACATATTTGTTGTCAAATTAGCGAAAATGAAGGGATATTACATAATTAATCTTTAGATAGATATATCGTGGCTTTTGAAAGTCAAATTAGCC
The DNA here is from genome assembly GCA_963675135.1 of Galeopsis tetrahit. Classification (NCBI taxonomy): domain Eukaryota; kingdom Viridiplantae; phylum Streptophyta; class Magnoliopsida; order Lamiales; family Lamiaceae; genus Galeopsis; species Galeopsis tetrahit. The sequence continues at coordinate 31,514,970 of OY776130.1, read as the reverse complement.
AAAATTAAGGGATATTAGAGAATATAACATAATTAAACTTTTAAAGAGATAATACCTTGGCTTTTGAAAGTCAAATGTGTTTGAAGGGTAAATTGAGTTTTTTTGTGTACTAATTTGAATCTATTAGTAATGTTTAAAAATGATTGAACCTAATTGCTTTAAGGGCTAATAAAATGAACCTAGAAGTAAATAAACTCAAGATTTTTAGTTAAATGAGAAACAAAAATGAGAGGATTGTCATTAAAAGTTACTCCCTCCATTCGCCTATAAGTATTTTATTACTTTAGGGTACATGAATTAAGAAAAATTATTAATAATAAATAGTACAAGTGATATGATTGAGAGAGAGATAAATTGGAAAAAAAATTAAAATATAAAGTGGAGTGTAAAAATAAAAATAAAAAAAAAAAAATTGTTAAAAAATGTATGAGAAACTTATAGACAAATATACTAAAATGATAAAATGAGAAATTTATAGATAAACGGAGAAAGTATGTCCGAAGTACGGGAGCATACCCGAACCTGTCTCGCTCTATTACGGAGCATCGAGCGGGGCGAGCTAACCCAAACATCATGATCATGACTGGGCAAAGTTGAAATTATAATTCGTAACTAATACGGAGTAAGTCTCTTTATTTGTGCCATAAAAGTCTCTTTATTTGTGCCAATTTATGGATATGGTTCGAGACTTCGAGCAATGTTATAATGTAGGTTATGGTTTCGATAAAAATACTTTTTTTTTTTTAAGTCTCGAGTATCTGGTTCAAGTACCGACTAATTTCGGTGGATCAATTCCACCGCCAATTTGCGTCTTAGAGGGTTCGAACCTGGGACATAGATCAATTCCACCGCCAATTTGTTGTTTACACCTTAGAGGGTTCGAACCTGAGACATAGATCAATTCCACCGCCAATTTGTTGTTTACACCTTATAGGGTTTATACCTTAGAGGGTTCGTTTACACCTTATAGGGTTTATACCTTAGAGGGTTCGAACCTGAGACATAGATCAATTCTTCCACCACCAATTTGCTGTTTACATCTTAGAGGGTTCGAACCTAAGACATAGATTACACCTTAGAGGGTTCGAACCTGAGATATAGAGAGAATCATACTCCTAAATCTCAAGCTTACACCACTAAACCAACTCCTTAATTGAGGTTAGTTTCGATAAAAATATTATTTGAGAGAGTATTAATATATCTATTAATTTAAAGTTTGTTTTTCCAATATATTCCAATACGATGAATATAGTTTATTTTCATAAAGGCAAGTGCATATAATTAATATACGGAGTATGTATTATATTCATTGGACCAATATAATAAATATATTCATCATACGTACATAATATATTTAATTTGTCTTAATAATCAAATACATAATGCATACCATAACTTAAACTATAAATAAAATTCAGCGAATACGATTTTACAACTAAGGTGGTAGAAGTTGAAAATCGGTAGTCGGACAGGTTCAGCCATCTAGCTTTGTATCTTGTTTTATTTTACTTTTTCAATATAATTTTCACCCCTTAAACGATAAAATTTGACTAAAAAAATTGTACATCATGGCATAGCCATGAGTATTGCTCAAAGGCAGAGCTAGAGCTTCGATTCTATTTAAAAAAAAGTGTGTGTGATTGGACACCCACGCAAATAATAATAATAAAAATCGGGGCATCAAGGTCCGCCAAAGTAGAGCCTAGGCCAGTTTTTCTGCCCGACCGTTCAGAAATTGAAAATCGAGTTGATCAGGGATCGACTAGACAAACTTTTGCATCAGAGTTTACAATCACGTGTGCAATGTACAATCATTGTATAATTGTATAAAATAGTTAAATGTGTTCAATGTTAGGGGAAATGAATCATTTATAACATTCAGAACACTTCACATATTTTTTGTCCATTTTGAAAACACAACACCAGAACTATTGAATGTAATAAGAGAAGTTAGAGATGAGTTTTAACCAGAAGAAACAACAATAGCTTTTAATTTTACTAAAATGCCTAGTTATTTTTGTAATTTAAAAAAAAATATTAATTCATAATATTGTTGGGACCACTAATTTATAGTATATGAGTTTTTTCTTTAAAAGTTATTCTCTTATCAATTTATTGAAATTGACAAAATTTTGAATTGACCTAAGTTGAAACTGGAGAAAATTATTATTTTAGAGTGTTTATTAACTTATAGAGTATTGATTTATAAATGTTTTATTGTATTTTATTCCAACGTATCTACGCTACATACGCTTTTTTTATTAAAAGAAGATTTTAAATTATCAAGTTACACTTAAATCTATACTATATTAGAAAGTGTCTTGCACTTGAGAACCATATTTGGACGCTTTCGCCCTTTATAATTTTTATTATTCACTACTATATCCCTATATTATATATTTCATTTACAGTATCGATCAATATGGTTTTTGGAGTTCATAAATTAAATTACAATTGCTTATATATAGTTAATTGCAATAACCTTTCAAATTCTTAATTGAAATTAGCGACCTCACCATTCAGCCTTTCCCTTTTTTTCTTCTCGGCCCCTCACATCTTTTGGAAGTAAAGAAAGGTGTATTAATCTCCCTCACACGATTACAATTTGCGACGAACTGGTGCCCGTCGCAAATTTTTATTATTAATCTCCGCATTTTTTGTTGTATATTGTTTTAAATATAGTTTTATTTTTTTAATTATGTAACTCGAGTGGAACTTCAAATTTTACCAAACATATATAAGAGTTAACATACCTGGCAAACTTATTCGAAATCAAACTTAATTAATTACCGGTTGATAATTTGAACTGAACACTGAATAACTTGGTTTTATTTTCTTATTAGCTGAAGTTACTATATGATTTTATGTTATTGATGTAGGGGTATGTTGGGTAACTATGGAAAATGACCATATAAGATAGGCTAGGCTAATTTCTTCAAGAATCATTTTCATGCTTCCCACCAAAAAAAAAAATCGAATTTTTATTTTTGTCGAGTGGAAAATCCCCATTTTGCTATATTAATGATTAGCAAGTGCGTAATTCCCTGCTTGACACGGCGGCACGTGACGGCAGCTATGTATGTCCTGAATTAAGTCGGCACGGTATATTCGTCTGGTGTTGTAGGCCTGAAACTTAGGAGTGTGATCCTTTCAAGGTCTTAGGTTCAAAATTTATAAAGTGCAAACAATTTCTAAGGATCAGTCTATACAAAGTTTTGCTCTGCTTTAAATGGAAACCTCGCAGTGAAATTGATCACTCGAATTAGTCACTGAAAACCAAGACATAAAAATAAAGAGTCAACACGGTATATTGTCTTCGGTTCAATTTCTTTATGCCATTTTTAGTATTATATTTATGTTTTAATTGTTGAATAGTAAACGGTGTCAATATAATATATAAAGTCTGTTAATCTCCACATATGAACATAAAATGAAACACTAAATCTAGAGCATTCTTGTGTACCCTTACATACATGTAACTCTATATAATATGTGAACTAATAATACATTGTATTTGAACTAATACTATAATGTATTTACATAATATATATAGGTAACATTCACTTATTTAGAAAATTGACCAATTACATATATGCAACTGTACACACAAGTATTTCCCTAAATCTATTTCATTTTTTATTTGAATTTCTTTAAATAGAAATATTAATTTGTCGTTGATCATACCTACCTAATTTTTAGGAAGTTCAAAATTAATGTTTAGATTGGTTAATGTTTGAGATTTATATAATCACTAAAATGAACTTTGAAACCCATGTATATACTTTCATAACAAAACCCATTTATTGGTAAAAGATGCATTATTTTGTGAAATAATTAACCATTTCAATTTTCTCCTACATCCCATTAATTGTTTCAAACATTTCATTTGATTAACTTCTTACAATATTATGCATGTATCTTATCAAATTTATGAAAAATGGAGGTCTAGCGTGCAATTTCATCAAATGGAAAAAAGACCATTTCAAGAATTCTACGTTTAATTGAAAAGTCATCTAAAAAATGGTGCTACTTGTTGTTTGAAATGAAGTGCATGACACAGACTCCTTATTAGCCTTTCATTATTGCCCCAATTTCAAAAGTTATCTTTTGTCTTATTCAGAACTTTAATTCATCAAGTGTCACAACATACCAAATTAAAATGTCACATTTTTATTAGAATCGTGATTGCCATAGCTACAACTGCTAAAAAAACGTTAATTTCCAGCCCCTCAAATTAAGTTTACAATATAAATTAAAGTTAAAATTAATTTTATATACATATACAGATTGAATTTCAAAGAACAAAATATTAATCCTTATTTATGTTCCAAGAATTGAAGTAATTTGTATGAGCGTGTACGTTTACATTTAATTAATATTGCAAGGCTGTGTAGAAATGCAGATATCTAGCTAGGGTCCAAGAATTTTGCCCTGAATAGTAGGTAACTAGCTAGCTAGAGAAAATAAAAAATCGTATTCATGGATAAGTTTGTCAATATATATACCTCACATTAATTTCTATATAGGACCATCACTACTCATCAGTACCGCCACGTGGACTCAATTAACGGGGTATGAGATCATTTGTGTTACTTTTAGTGTTCCACTAATCGGTTTATTGACATGTATATGCAACGTATAATATTGGGAGGATCCAAATTTAATTTATCTTGATGACTAATATATTCGATGATCCAAATTACTTACTTTTGGGCTGATCGAGTTGAATAAACACATAACATTGAGCTACATAAAATTGAGCCCATGGCTGAAGTGTAACCTAATTATCACAATTTTTGTTTTGTAGTGTCCAGCCCTCCACGTAGTTACTTCACGACACATATGATCATACTTTTGGCGGACGAAAAGAGTATAATTTTATGATGGTAGAAATACTCCCTATATTTAAAATATGTAAATGCATGTATGACAATATATATATATTCTTGGATACTATTGGACCTATATTAGTAAATACACTTTTATTCTTATTTATTGTATAGGCCCATCTTAGCTTCCTATGGGCTCTCTTATAAAGCCCATTAGAATTAAGTTAGATCTAAATATCACTTGTATAAATACCCATTGTAAATCATTCCTACAACTAATCAAGAAATAATATTTTTCCACATATTTATATTCTCTATATGGTATCATCGAGTCATTTGGCTCACGCCTGATCCAAACCCTAGCCGCCGCCGCCGCTGCAAACTCCAGCCGCCGTCGCCGCTCCCCACTCACGCCGCCGCCGCCTTCGTCTCTGAAGTGCCGCCGCCGCCGTCCGTCGTACGACGCCCAGCTCGTTACTTCCCCTCTACTCTCTCCGCTGCTCTACTCAATACAATGGCCGCCTCCTCTCAGTTGCCGGCACCAATCACCTTTAAAGGCCTTGCAAACATGTCCTTGAAGCTCACCTCCACCAACTATGGTGCTTGGTCATTTCAGCTTCGGCTTCTTCTTACTGGACACAACCTCTTTGGCTATGTCTTGGGCACGCATCCATGCCCACCTTCCACAATCCCAGCTGCCGCCGGCACCACCGACACCACCGCCACCGTTCCCAACCCTGCACACGATCTGTGGGTGTGTCAGGACAACCTTATCTTTTCGGCCATGGTTGGATCCATGTCTCCTGAACTTATTCCCTTTGTTGCATCAACCAAATCCTCCTGTGAAGCCTGGTCGATGCTTGAAAGTATGTTTGGAAAACCCTCCAGAGGCCGCATCCTTGCCCTCAAAACCAAGTTTCGCTCTCTGTCCAAAGGTGCTCGCCCGATCTCTGACTTCCTTATGGAAGTTCGCTCCGTGGTCGACGAACTTGCTCTCCTCGGCATTACCTCTGATGTCGAGGACGTCACCCTCCAGGTCCTAACCGGCCTTGATGAGTCTTACAATGACATAGCAAATGCCATTCAAGCCCGCGAGCAGCCCATCTCATTTGCCGAGCTCTGCGACAAGCTCCTCAGCACCGAGGTTCAACTTGCCTCGCGACCAGCCTCGGCCACCATACCTGCATCTGCTCTCACTGCTGGTAAATCTCTTCATCGCTCCTCGCGACCTGACTCTAGGTCTAAAACTGTTGACACTCGTCCTCGCCAGTCCTTGCAAAGGCCCTATCTTGGCACCTGCCAATATTGTCGTACACCGGGGCACACTGCTCGCACCTGCCCTGAGATTCCCTCATCGCCCACTGCTCCATCTACTGGTCCTCGCCGCCCACATGGATAGTACCCACCGACCTCCCGTCACAATCGAACAAGTGCTCGCCCGGCGTACTCGGCCCACTCAGCCTCCTCGGCACACCCTGCCGAGCACTGGATTCTTGACTCAGGTGCTTCGCATCACATCACCAACGACCTCGCCAACCTCTCTCTTCACTCACCATTTGATGGGCCTGACAATGTTGAAATTGGTGATGGTAAAGGTTTACACATATCTCACACTGGCTCTATGCGCTTTCCCCAACTTGAGTCTCTCAATTTTTCGAATGTCTTGGTTGTCCCACACATCTCGAAAAACTTGATTTCGGTCTCTAGCCTCTGTCGTGATAATAATGTTAACATTGTCTTTGATCGATCTTCCTTTCAGGTGCGGGATGGTCACTCGGGGAGCATTCTCCTCGTTGGGAGTCGTATCAATAACTTGTATGTCTGGCCGACACACATGTCCAACGCCTCCCCGCAAGCCTTCACCACTCAACACCTCACAACGACTACCTGGCATGCTCGCCTTGGCCACCCATCGACAAAAATCCTTGCTCACACCCTCTCCAAGCTCAGCTTATCCAGTGCACCTTCCAAACACTTCAACTGTAACTTTTGCTCATGTATCAAAAGTCACAAACTACCTTTTTATGATTCAAGCATTGTGTCTACTAAACCACTTGATGTTATCTTTCTGATGTCTGGTCGTCGCCTGTCTTGTCCCCTGATAATTTCAAATACTACGTGTTATTTGTTGACCACTTCAGCAAGTATATATGGGTTTACCCTCTAAAACGAAAATCAGATGTTCTCCCCACATTTATCACATTCAAAACTCTCGTCGAGAACAACTATCAAAACACAATCAAAACTTTCTACTCAGACAATGGGGGAGAGTTCATTGCTCTTCGCCCCTTTCTTCAAACCCATGGCATTGCACACCTTACCACCCCACCTCACACTCCCGAACACAATGGCATGTCTGAACGTCGCCATCGCCATGTGGTTGACACAGCCCTAGCCCTTCTTCACCATGCCTCCATGCCTCTCACTTATTGGCCCTATGCTGTCTGCTCGGCAGCCTACATCATAAATCGTATTCCCAAAGTTAACCTCAATATGGCATCCTCCTATGAAAAACTCACTACTCGCCCCTCTAACCTAACCAAACTCCGTATATTTGGTTGCCTCTGCTATCCTTTACTTCGCCCCTACACCACTCATAAACTTGATCCTCGCTCTACTCCATGTGTCTTTTATTGGGTACTCGCCCACACAGAGTGCTTACCTCTGTCTTGATCGCTCCACAAACCGAATCTACACCTCGCGGCATGTTCAGTTTGTTGAACATACGTTTCCCTTTTCCATCCCTTCTCCCATTATTCAACCATCTCCCTTGCCGACCTTCACCTCCTCGTCGCCTACTTCCTCTGATCCCAGCTCCTCACCCACTCTTCTAACACCTTCGCTGCCTCACTCTCCCGCGACCATCCTCGACCACAACCAAGTGCCGACCACTACCACTCCCCAACATCCCACACTGGTCGACCAATTGAATATATCCCCGCCGACCATACCCACACCTACCCCCTCGCTGCCTACCACCACATCCGACATCCCTGTGCCGACCAATGCTCCCTTACGACCTCCTGCACCTCGCATGGTAACTCGAGCTCAGAACAACGTGTTCAAGCCAAATCCGAGGTATGGGCTTACTTCTGTCATCACTTCTGACATTGAACCGAGCTGTGTGTCGCAGGCACTCAAAGACAAAAACTGGCGAGCAGCCATGTCGGCTGAGTTTGATGCCCTTCTTCAGAACGGCACCTGGGACTTAGTTCCTCCCAATACATCTCAGAACGTGGTCGGCTCCAAGTGGGTCTTTCGTATCAAACGAAAACCTGATGGATCTCTTGACAAGTACAAAGCTCGCCTAGTTGCCAAAGGTTTTCACCAACGACCAGGTGTCGACTTCACTGAGACCTTCAGTCCGGTCGTCAAACCGGCCACTGTGCGAGCAGTTCTCAGCATTGCTGTCACTCAGCATTGGCCCCTCCAACAGTTTGACGTCAACAACGCCTTTCTCCATGGCACACTCTCGGACACAGTCTTCATGGCACAACCTCCTGGCTTTGCAGATAAGACCTTTCCATCTTATGTCTGCAAATTACACAAATCCATTTATGGCTTGAAACAGGCTCCTCGCACGTGGTACTATGCTCTTCGCTCCTTTCTCGAAGAAATTGGGTTCACTTCCACTCACTCGGACGAATCTTTGTTCGTCTACAACAACACTGGGGTGGTCGCCTACTTCCTCGTCTATGTCGACGACCTCATTCTGACGGGCAACAACACACCTATGCTCGCCCGTGTGGCTGCCGACCTCCGTGCCAAGTTCTCGGTCAAGGACCTTGGTCCTCTATCTTATTTCTTGGGAGTGGAAGTCCTCAGATCTAAAAACTCATGCTTCCTCTCTCAACGCAAATATGTTACTGACCTGCTCGCCCGGTACAACATGCTTACTTCAAAACCTGTTCGCACCCCACTACCGACCTCTGCTCGCCTGTCTATCTCGGATGGGTCCTCGCCTGCAGATGTCACCCAATATCGTCAGGTCCTTGGTTCCCTTCAATATCTACAACTCACCAGGCCAGACATTGCCTTTGCCGTGCACAAATTGTCGCAATTCATGCATGCACCCACTACCACTCACTGGGGTGCTGTCAAACGTCTACTGCGGTACTTGAACGGTACAAGGAACGTTGGGGTCACCCTCACCTCTAGTCCATCCTCATCGCTTCACTGCTTCACTGATGCCGATTGGGCCGGAGACACAGATGATCGAACTTCCACCAGTGCCTACATTGTATTCCTAGGGTCTAACCCTATCTCATGGTCGTCAAAGAAACAAAAGTCTGTTGCTCGCTCCTCGACTGAAGCCGAATATCGAGCACTTGCTGCTGCTGCTGCCTCTGAAGTTCAATGGCTCAAATCCCTATTTCAGGAACTCCACTTCCCCACTTCACCTACACCAGTCCTCTACTGTGACAACATTGGTGCCACATATCTGTGCTCGAACCCCGTCTTTCACTCACGAATGAAGCACATTGCCATTGACTTTCACTTTGTCCGTGATCTCATCAAGACAAAACAACTACGTGTGTCTCATGTCTCTTCGGCAGATCAACTTGCGGATGCTTTCACGAAACCTCTCTCCAGCACTCGTCTACAACTTCTCATGTCCAAGATTGGACTCACCAATGGTGCTCCATCTTGAGGGGGCGTATTGGACCTATATTAGTAAATACACTCTTATTCTTATTTATTGTATAGGCCCATCTTAGTTTCCTATGGGCTCTCTTATAAAGCCTGTTAGGATTAGGTTAGACCTAAATATCACTTGTATAAATACCCATTGTATATCATTCCTACAACTAATCAAGAAATAATATTTTTCCACATATTTATATTCTCTATAGATACCAACCAAATGAATTAAACTTTAACTAGTTGAATCCAATAATTCCAAATCCAACCATGCAAGTGGCACTACAAATGAAGGCTTGCTTCCAGTATAGTTTAAGCTGATAAACACAACAATTACATCAATATCAAACATTAAATTCATAAAGCAAGAGACGGCATAAACATCCAAAAATCATGATAAGGACAATAGACTCAATCTAAGTCATAAAAACAAAGCCCTAATCCATTCTCAACTGCTATAAATTTCTCACATACATTCTTCATTAGTTATCTATCAATTAAACATCTCAAATAGAAAAAGAAAAAGAAAAAGAAAAATGACGAATGTTAATCGTTTTGCAAGATTTATTACAGAAGTTGCGCCTCCACAGTTTGTAAGTGTGATGCGACGCAGAGGATCAAAGATGTTAGAAACAATTCATGAAGAAGAGACTAGAGAAGCTACTGCCAAATTTACAACGTCATCTTATAATAATAGTAATAATGTAATAAGGCCTCCTCATCATCAGCAGCTTCTCATCAACAATGTCCAGATGGCTATTTCTGATTTTCATGCCTAAAACTCTATCTTTTTTTACTTTTAATTTCTTGTTTTAATCAATATCACGCAACTTGTATTTGGAATTCGGACCAATGTTATAATTTCTTGCAAATATTTGTCTTATGTTTGATTCATGACATTTCGTACGTGTAAAAAAATTGCTCCTTTTGGTCCCAACGTACAATCACAGTCCCTCTACTTTAGTCCCAAAATAAATGTTGACGTAAAGAGGCATGTGTTAGTAGTTTATTTTCACATTAAAAATTTATAAAATTAGAATTAAAAAAAAATTCTAAAAATATATTATGCATTAAAAATTATAAAATGTGTAAAAATATAAATTCAAAAAAACCTAAAAATGTACAAATTATAAGTAAAATATTCTAAAAATTAAAAAGTATTAAAACCAGATTAAAAATAAAAAAAGGGAAAAATTCTTAAAGATAAAAAAACTCATTAGAATTAAAAAAAAATATTTCCTCACAAATTAACGTATACGCATTTAAAATTAAAAAATCTCATTAAAAATATAAAAAATTCTACATTTTTTTCTAAAAGTTATACATTAAAAATTATAAAATGTGTAAAAATAAAAAATTCTAAAATATCTAATTTAAATTAAAAGATAAACATTAAAATTCTAAAATGTGTAAATTTAAAATTAAAAAAAATTGAAAATTTACAAATTATAAATTAATTCTAAAAATTAAAACAAGAAATTATAAAAATATAATTAAAAAAACTGAAAATTCTAAAAATTAAAAAACTCATTAGAAATAAAAAAAATATCCACCCAAACTAACATATACACATTAAATATTAAAAATCAAAAAAATATACTCCTTTCATCCAATTTCATTATTCCCACTTTTTTTTTTGGTTGTCCAATTAATTTTTTTTAAATAATATCATTCACACTATTTTATGCATTCTCCATTCATCACTTATTTACTCAAATTATCATTATTTTATTTAAAAATCTCATTAAAATTAAAATTCTAAAAATAGAAGCTTTAATTGTGGACAAGTCTTAATTAGGTTAGATTTTTAATTTTTTATTTACACATTTTTTGTTTTTTAATGATATTTTTATTTTATTTTATGAAAATTTAATGAGATTTTTAGAAATTTAATTTCTTTTTTGAAATTTTAATTTGAGAATTTTAATTTTTAGAATTTTTTATTTTAATTTCTAGATTGTTTTTATTTTTAATTTTAATGAAATTTTCAGATTTTTAATACAAACCAAAATGGAAAGAAAAAATGTTGGTACCAAATTCGGTAACAATTGACTAACGAGACCATATTTGTCATTTTTTTTGATTTTGGGACCAAAATTATGAGGGACCATAGTTGCTAGGACAATTGAGATAGTTATATATTAATATAAATAACTAAGTTAACAATTTTATAGGTTGTTTAGTAGGTACGTAGTAAAATACATTGTTCAATTCAAATTGTTGTATGAGATCAAGGGGGTGGTGGTATTTGGTTTATGCCCCAAAAATGGATTATCTACCCCTACCACATAGTCCGGTATGGTCGTATGAACAATGATGTGTTCAAAATATATATAGTTTTTTTAGCATGCAAAATATTCAAAATACCCTTATTTAATTCATGGTTATTGTTTTAATGTTTTAAATAAGAGTATATTTGAAAGTATATAACTATTTTGGGCTGAAAAATAGAGGTTTTATTTTAGCGATTTTTTATATATGATTAGTGATTTTATTTTTATTTTTTACACGTATTAAGAAAAATATTTAATACTATATAATGATTGTTGTATAAAATGATCAATATAGTCTCTTAGGAAATGTTTACAGTGAAATTTAAAATTTTGATTTTGATTTTTTAAATCAATAAACACAAGTAATCAAAGTCAGGTTAGTTGTTCAAATGTCAAGTCCTATGAAAAATACTTTTAAGGTATTTTTACAAGGTTTAAGAAATAAATAACTTACTGTATATGCGGAATTAATGACAGAACCTTTATACTCCTTAAAATATCTTTGGAAATCACTTAGTTTTACTCACACCAAAACAAAGTTTATGTTAACACTTATGAAAAATGTTTTTCTAATGAACTCTAATGTATGATCAAAAACCAGTTTTATGCAATGACAATTATGAACAGTTTATGATCAAGCAAGTACTAAACAAATAAGTACACTCTCTTCTTCTCCCATTCTCTTGATTTCTTACAACATTCTCTCGTTGCACTACTCTCAAACTACTACGAACTCAACAATACTCTCAAATATCTCTCAAAGTGAATGTAATGTTTTGTTCTTGGTTACCAACTAAGTTGTGATATCATTTTCAATTAAGAACAAGTGTAAAGGCTATAATATCACTTTCTAGGCTTTGGATAATCTTGATAAACTGCTTAGTGGGAACTAAGATAACACTCAAATAATGCTTAAAGTTTAATCTCTCGAAGGCTTGAATGTTTGATGCTTTTGAATGCTAGAATAAATTTGGCTATAGTTTCAGCTTCTGCGTAAGTTCCCATGCTTGAAATATTTCAAGTCTTGGCCTATTTATAGATTTAGGAAAATATCCGTTGGTGAGATAGTCCTTAATCCATAAATTTGAACTTTTAAATATTTCAAGGGCCTTCATGCAAATAGTGCATGAATTCACGTCCATTTTTAGAAACTTCATTCTGAAATCAGAGTTTGTTATGTGCAGGTGACACATAGCAATTGATCATTGGTTTTTATGGAATATTTCTAACACTTTAAATAACGACTTGATCTTGTCCTATGTTGATTTCAGTGTTGCATTGTCATTCATCCTTCTTATCCATTAGTAAGTCATGTCCAACTCCTTTGAATGTCACTTCAGGCTCCTTGTCCATATTGCGAAGTACTCAGAATGTCACATTAGGATACTTTTACATCTTGCAAAGTGCTCTGAATGTCATTTCAAACTACTTGTCCATTTCACACTTAAATTTTTATACTGAGTCTTACTCATGTGACTTGGAGTTCCTTTAACTGACAACTGCACTTGTTCTTCATTCTTGTCACTTGTCCAATGCTTTGATTGCTAAGTCCTCTGAACTTTCATCCATAGCTTTTGACAATTTTGCTAAGTACTTTGATGTCAACTTCAATAAACATCTTTGGACTTGTCATCTAGTACATACAGTCTTCTTTATCTTCATGACTCTTGTCTTCATGTATATTGTCTTCATAGTTCTTTAATTTTCAGGTCAAGTATTATAGATTTTTAAAAAAAAATATATTCTAAGTAAAATAAAGCTTCCTAACATATATGAACTTTCTAACCTGAAAATCTAACTTGACAATTCATCATTCTTAGAGTTTTTCTAGGTTTTGGTATCTAATCAAAATTAAATTTTCTTTTATTAACATAAACCATATCTCAACAATATGTATATAAGTATAAAATAAATATTTTTAAATGACTATTTAAGCATTGTGAAAAATAAATTTAATAATAATACATAATATCGATTGGTTTAAGTTTAATTTTATACTTTCTTACATTCTAAAATAAATTATGGTGACAATAATTTTATAAATAGTAGTAACACAACGTATGTTGCACATTTTTTATTAATATTCTCACAAATAGTGATTATATAGAGAAGTTTGAGGAATTGGATCCATGTTATAAGATTGATTTAGGGGATTTAAATGTTCCATGTGCTCTTAATTGGAATTGTGTTCATAAGTATGCTAATTTGTTGAAGCATTTTCATAAGTTGACTGTGCGCGTTTCTGGTTCATCTTATATCACGTCTAACTCTTTTTTAAGTGAGATTAGTGATTTGTGCTGCATTTTGAATGATTGGATGGTAAGTACAGATTCTGATACTAAGAGGTTGGGTGATTCCATGAAAAAGAAATTTGATAAATATTGGGGAGATGTGAAAAAAATGAACAAAATCATCTTTTGGGCTAATGTTTTTTATCCACGTGATAAATTGGTATTTGGAATATTCTTTGGTTGAGATGTATGGGGCGAATAAGGGTGATACTATCTTTCGAGAGGTGAGAAATGAACTTTTTGAGGTGTTCAATGAATATAATACCAAGTATCAGTCGTTGAATGAAGTAAATGAGAACACCTCAAGTTCAAGTGGGACACTTAATTGTGAGGAAGATAGTGATGTGTCGCTCTCTAAAGCAAGGTACAAGAGACAAAGAGTTGAAAGTGGGATGGCTAGTCGAAAGCAAAGTGAGCTTGAACTCTACTTGAGTGAAGCCACTTTAGATGGGAAATTGGACGTTTTAATGTGGTGGAAGGTGAACTCCAACCGATTTCCAATTCTTTCAAGAATGGCTCGTGATATTTTAGTCGTTCAAATTTCAACAGTTGCTTCGGAGGCTGCGTTTAGTGTCGGTGGAAGGGTACTTGATGCATTTAGGAGTTCTCTAACTCCTAAGATAGTTGAAGCTTTGATTTGTGCTCAAGATTTACTTCGACATGTTAGGAAATTATTATTTCCTATATATATGGGTCACATATTTAATGCAATTATATTAGCCGTTTATAGTTATATCTTAATAGACTGATTCAATTATGGTGATACCATTGACTATTGAAATTAATATGGAATTATGAGTAGATACCAAATAGGACTTTGTTACGGGGATTATGGGAACCCTAATTGAGTACTATATAAAGAGCATCATGGTTATGGCCCCCAATACACTAAATCGCATACAGTTTTCTACTCTCCCCATCAAGAGGGGAAACGAAGGACTCATACGGAGATTTAGTTGAGGAAGGCGATAAAACCACCCCATCCATTGGGTTGCATTGGTGAGGCTTTTCATATACAAAATATTGCTATGGATCCAGGTATTTCACTAAATCTACTAATCCTTGATCATTGAGCATGTTGCTGTCTTAGAATTTTCGCATCTAGGATGTTTATTGTACTATATATATATATATATATATATATATATATATATTCATGTAATTGTATAAATACTTAACAAGTGGTATTAGAGCTGTCTTCATTGCTTTATTGTTGAGATTTATGGATTGTTAATTAATTTATTGGATCTATCGATTTTCTAAATTTTTTGGAAGAATTTTATTATTTTTAATCTTTTGAAATCAGGGCTTTGGTGGTTGTAATTATTATTTGCGAATGATTTCTTTAATTAATGATGATGTCTCGCATATTCAAATCATTAATATGATTTTTTTTTTTGGAATCGGTCAATTGAATATGGGCTTCAATTATGCTGTTTGATTGAAAATATAATTAAATCAAGTTAATATTAATTATCTTTTTTTCGTCTAGTAATTTTTAATATAATCAATCAAAACAACAAGTAGCCTTCACAACCTCTGTTGTCGAGAGTGATTTTATTAAAATTACATAGATGTTGGTGTAAAGTTATTTATGCACGTTGTGATCGGCCCTTCGATTTGACGTAACTTGTCTGAATGACAATACATCTGTGATGTGAACATTAGTCCGTCTTTCGACAGACTTTTGTTTGACCGAATTTATTATTAGTGCTTGATCATTGCACCTAGAATACTACTTACAATTAACTTTTTATCCTTCGACGGAGGTTAATGTTGTACTTGGTATCTTGCTTGGGTCCTCAATTTATTTGTTTATTCATTCATGTCTTATTCGTTTTATGACATATAAGTTTGGGTGAGTATGCTTATAATTGTTCTCTCTTCAGTTTCTGTTACTACAACTAATAATGTGTCTGCTCAAGTTAATAACATCCCAAAGCTGAGTGGGACGAATTTCAAAATTTGGAAAGAGATAATAGAGATTGTTCTCGATTGTATGGATTTCGATCTGGCTCTTTGACCCGACTGACTCGAAAGCTGCTTTCATGACAGATCATGTATTCATGATAAGTTTTACAATGAATACAATTTATACTGTGTAGATGTTGTTAACTCTTAAATGCTTTAACATTATCAACAACATCTTAATTTGACCTTCCTTGATTTATTCTAAGTTCTTTCTAAAATGTTACATTAAATGTTGTACTAAATGCTCTCACATTCAGGTACGATTCTAGAAGCTTCTACAAGAGTCTGGAACCTGGAAGATTCCAGAATGTTGGAGAACGTGCTAGAAGAGTTTGGAGCAGTTTAGAACGACCTGGAAGATGGAAGAAGGATCTAGAAAGATCATGGAAGTTGAGGTCCTAAAAAATAGGATCTCATAATGGAAGGATCTAGAACTTGGCTATTTCTCTATAAATACCGCTGGAGTCTTTCATTTCAAAGTATGCACTACTCGAGTAACACCTTCTTGAGCGTTCAACCCTAGTTCGGAGTTATGGTCAGTAGTTGTATCATTTAACGTACGCCGAGGGATACCACACCTTCCAGTGTACTTAGTTCTAGTCTTGTATCGAGTGAGAGTGAATCATAGATCAGATTAGTTCTTTAGACAGTGTTCTTACACTTAAGTCTATTTGCGGATTCAGGCACCTGCCTCGATCGTAGTTTCTGTTTGTGGAATGTTGAAGTAATTGCTGAAACATTTCACACGACATTTTTGTATATAACTTAGGAACTAAGTTATTTTTCGCCGTAAGGCTTAGCATAGGTTTTGTTATTAATAAAATCTATGTTAAAAATTATTCCATTGTGTTCTTATTGTGTTTTAGTGTTTTAGACTTCCGCTGTGTACTGTGTTTACTTATTCACATTCTGTTAGAGTTAATGCTACACTAATTGTCACAACATACAGTGTAACATTGTTCTGTTTTTTACTTAAACACTAGAAACCATCCCTCCACACACTTTCAGTTGGTATCAGAGCCAATACCTGACGACACTAGGTTAGATCCTTGCTTAAAGTGTGTTTTAGTTTATGTTAGCAATGGAAACACATCACATATCCACTACACTTAGGCACTCGAACATATTATCCATATTTTAAAGCCTAAGTTGTGCATGTATATCAAGTCTATTGATGAACGTGCTTGGAGGACTGTACTTACAGGTTATGATGTACCAAAGATCCAAATCAACACATCAACACCCCACCAGAAAGAAGGAAAAGTCAATTTCAACCAAGGTTATCAAAAAGTGAAGGTAAACCAAGGTATGATCTTTAAAATAGAAAATCAGTTCAATGCATGTTCTGAATTTGGTCTTTATGAAAATTAATGTGCCAATACTAGACTTAAGCAAAAACTGAATTTTAGTACTACCTTAAATGATGAATCAGATGATGAATTTGATGAATCAAAAGATGTTGAATTTACTTTTCATACCAAGATTGATTATGATGATTCTTTAGATGATAATCTGGATGATACAGATTCTGATGTTGCACCTAATGTCATAACATTTATGGTAACATCAAAACAGAGTCACCCAAATTTGAATTGTTTTAATGGATTTGTTGATGATGCAGGCATAAGGATTGATGATCATAAGTACCAAAAGTTGTTGGATGATTGTAACTCTCAGAAACTCACTCTTAATTCTTTGAACAAAGAAAATGAGAATCTGAAAGGAACAATTACCAAGCTAGAAGTCATACATTCCAGAAGAGATTTTTGAAGTTTGTAAACTGAAGGAGAAATTGATCACCTCTACTTTAGGTTTCATAAAATTTTCTATGAGTGCTTCTGATCTATGTTATAGCTATTGATAAATCTAATAATTATGGTATACGTTATGATAATGGAACTGCTTCTATTTTCTAAGAATTTTAAAAATGCTGTGAAGTTTGTGAAGGCAAATGTTAAAACATATGTTGTAACATCTGCACAAATAGATTCTCACAAAGTCAAAAACATTGAAAAGAAGTTTGTATGTCATTATTTTTCGATAATTGATCATATTTGTCCATACTGCATGCAAATGTTTGATGATCTGAGATATGAGAAAATGTTAACTAAAATGATGTCACATCCTATGAAACATTTTCTGAAATCTGCATGGAAATCTGATGTTACTTGTAATGCTGTTCACACTTCCTTGAAAGCATGTTTACTTGGTCAATGGTATTTTGATAGTTGTTGTTCTAGACATATGACAGGACAAATTGACTACTTATCTGATTATGTGACCTTGAATGATGGTAATGTTACATATGGTGGTTGTTCTAAAGGACAGATTATAGGAAAAGGAACTTTGAATGTTGAAAATTTTTCTAAGCTTAAATATGTTTTGCATGTTGATGGCTTGCTTGCTCATTTGATTAGTATTAGTCAACTTTGTGATGATAATTTGCATGTAAAATTTGACAAAGAATCATGTGTATGTTCTTAATAAAGATGAAAATTGTCTAGGGCAGTAGATAATTGTTATCTTATTGGAACAAATGTGTGTGATTTGTCAAAGAATGATGAAAATGTCTTATTGCATCAAAAATTGGGACATGCACATTATACATCAGTGAAGAGACTAATCAAAGTCGATGTAGTGAAAAGGATTACCAAAAAGAAGTTTCAGAGTACTACTGTATGTGGACCATGCCAGAAAGGTAAGCAGGTAAGAGTGTTGCATAAAATGCTGTCACATTGTTCTACACATCAATGTTTCAAATTGTTTTGCACATGGATTTTATTGGTCTTATGAAAACTAAAAGCATTAAGAGGCAAAATATATTCATTTGTTGTGGTAGATGATTTTTCTAGATTTACCAAGATTTAGTTTTTAAGAGATATATCTGAAACATTAATTTGCTGCTTTTAAAGTTCTCTATAAAAGGTTAAAAAATATGTTTAATTTGAAAGTTGACCGTATTAGAACTGATCATGCATGATAGGGAATTTGAAAACAACATGTTTAATGATTTTTATGATTAGAAAGGTATCTTGTAAGAATATTCATCTCCTAAAACTCCACAACGGAATGTCTTTGCTGAAAGAAAGAATATAACTTTTCAAGAAATGATAAGAGTCATGCTTACTTCTAAAAGTCTTGCTAAGATATTTTGGGTTGTAGCATTGAATACATCATGTCATATTATTAATAGAGTTTATATTCGATCTGGTTCTATTCAAACACCTTATGAGATTTTGAATGTTAGAAAACCAAATGTGAAATATATTCATGTATTTGGTTGTGTGTGTTATATTTTGAATGATATGGATCAACTTCATAAGTTTGATTCTAAAAGTGTAAGGTTTCTTTTTAGGCTATTCTAGAAATAGTAAAGCTTATAGAGTTTATAACCTTAGGACTAACACTGTTCAAAAATCTGTTAATGTTGTGTTTGATGATGATTAAGGTCTTACAGATGACAAAGATGAAGAAGATGTATCACAAGTCACTGACAATTCTGAGAATACACTGAAGTCTGAAAATGTTGCACCGAATGTTAACACATCTGGAGCAACATCTACAGAACAGTCAGTTGTAAATTCACATAATGATCAGTACGTTCCCAAAATGAATCCTTCTTCAAGAATAGGTAAAAGGCATCCTTCTGACCAGATCATAGATGATGCTACAGTTGGAGTGCAAACAAGAGGAAGAGTAAGATCAAATAAGGTAGATGTGGTAAGAACAATATGCATGTCTTTTATTTGGAATGTTGTTAATGCGGAGTGTTACTATTCTGAAATTGAACCTAAAAATGTTAATGAGGCATTAACTGATGAAAATTGGATAAATGTTATGCATGAAGAACTTGGTCAGTTTAAAAGATTTGAAGTATGAACACTTGTTTCAAGACCTAGTCATACTAATGTCATTGGAACAAAGTGGATTTTTAAGAATAAAACTGATGAGTTTGGTAACATATTTTTAGGATTGAGACTAGATTAGTTGCACAAGGTTACACCCAAGTTGAGGTTATTGATTTTAATGAAACTTTTGCACTTGTTGCTAGGATAGAATCTATTAGATTATTGCTAGCAATTGCATGTTTTATTGACATTAAACTTCATCAAATGGATGTATAAGCTGCACTTCTAAATGGCATTTTGAATGAAGAAGCATTATGTTGAACAACTTAAAAGGATTTGAAGATCCACAATACCCTGATCGTTTTGCTAGAGGAGAAACCGATATAACTTTGTTCATTAAGCACACTAGAGAAGATTTACTTATTGCTCAAATATATGTTGATGACATTGTGTTTGGTTTAACTTGTGATAAAATGTTAACCAATTTGTTAAAGCAATTACTGCAACATTTGAGATGAGTATGGTTGGAGACTTGAATTATATCTTCTAGGTCTTCAAATCAGGCAATGTAAGGATGGTATATTCTTCTCTCAAGGTATGTAAGCTAAGAACTTAGTTAAAAGGTTTTGGTTTTAAAAGTTCAAAAGTATTGAAAACTTCTATGAGATCTACTTTGAAACTTTGCAAAGGCAATGTTGGAAAGGATGTTGATCCAACATTGTATAGATCCATGATAGGAAGTTTACTTTATCTAACCTCTAGTAGACTAGATATTATGCATAATGTTTTTGTTTATTCTAGGTACCAAGCTAATCCAAATGAATCTCACCTGAATGTTTTGAAAAGAATTATCAAGTTTGATGCAGGTACAAGAGAACTTGGGATATGGTACACTAAGGACACCAACAACACTTTTGATTGGATACAGTGATGCGGATTGAGCATGAGATATGAACGACAAAAAGAGTAAGAGTAAAGGATGTTTCTACATGGGAAACAATCTTGTGGTTAAGCAAGATGTTTCATGCCTATGAAATTGAAATTGATATCCTTACAATTTTCTGTGATAATATGAGTGCATAAACATTTCTAAAAATTCAGTACAACACTCACTCACTAAACACATTTGCATTAGACATTATTTTATGAGAGATTTAGTGGAGAAGAACATAGTGAAGTTGGAATACGTACCTACTGAAAATCATAATGATGATATATTTACTAAGGTCTTGACCTTGAGACATTCTCATCCTTGAGGAAATCTCTTGGTATGTGTAGTATCTGAATAATCCTAGATGGATGGTGTCACAAATGTCGTAGCATTTGGGACAACATCATAAGGTTGTATAGTTGTTACAGATTTAATTTATTTCCTATTTTCGATGAATAATTCATTTGTAAAATATTCTTGAATCTAAAATTTGTTGTGCAAAAATAAACATGTCTTACACCTCTCAAATGCATAAAAAATAGAATGTTATTAGCATACTAAAAGATGTACCAAATCACTGAGTAACTATGTAGCACGGAGTTCGCTACTACGATGCCTTCTTTTCAAAAGGTGATATTTGGTAAAAACATCAAGAGGTTTGTAATCCATTAAGTAAGTATGGGGCACGGAGTTCGCTACTACGATGTACTCTACAGGAACAATGGATCAATACAAATTAGATGCTATAACACAAAAAGAAAAAATATGGTGCAACACAAATGAAGTAAATTCATGTAAAAACCGTGTTGAGGTGTATGTAACAGTTTTGAGCATAACATTAGATGATTCGATTATATTTTTATAAGTAGTAATTATTTGATTATTTGTGGAAATTTATTTTATTTATTCTTGATTATACTAACCCACATCCTTGTTTTATTTCAGATTATACACATTTAAATGTTAAATATTCTAGAATGTTCTTAATTTAATTAATTATTTAATTATGATTTTACCCACTACTTGATCATGATCTATTTTTGTGGATAAGTTTATGGAGTATTATCGAATTTCGTCTAGAATTTTCCTTAGTTAGTTTTTAATTTTTATACGTATTACTTCCAACTATGCATTCTCTCCTATATTCTTCTCATATCATGATATACTAAGCATTGCATTTTTTCGAGTGATTTGAGTATTGCATTTTAAGATTTGCTAAAGCCTTGTTTGTCTCGGTTATTGTGATTATCTTTTCGATTTTTTGGTGTTTAAATAACAGGAAACAAAGAAACTATCTCACCACACTCAAACTCCCACGAAACCGTCATCTACATCTCTCTCCAATCTTAATAGTTTCGCTTTCATGGCCGCTCACACCAAAAACTCACCAACTGATACAAGAAAAGCTGAAACACTTACCCAAACAACTCCAGTTACAGCCATTCCTACAACTGTTCACATTCAACTCGATTCGACCTTTAACGAGCTGAACCAAGCTGTTGAGAATATGTCTCAATCGAATGTGAATTCTGAGAATCTATTTCTACTAGTCCATTGACGTTTCTCATTACTGAAAACCCAAAAACTCACCACTACACTTGGTTCGTTCACCTCATAAAATCCCAAATTTCCAAGTCCTAATACTGAAACAGAGGCAAACGCCACGATAGCTTCCTCTCTGGGGGAGAGTGAAAAGGAAATTGATGATTTTCCTGTTGCTGAGCAGAACGAGTCAGCAAATGCTGAGACATCCGATTCTGAAGACGCTCAAATGAAGGAGGCCGACGCAAATGCTAACTCAGGTTAAACTAACTCTTATCTTTCTATACTGATGAATTTGAATAGATTGCATTTAGGAAGATCGTTAAGAAAGAAAAGAGAAAAGATTAGCACATGTTCAACGAAGGAGATCCGACTTTGTGTTCACAAGAGTTATTACTCTAACTCACTGAGGAGACAGAAGAAAGAAAGTAGTGTTGATGATGAACCGATTCAAGTTCTTTTCTTAATCGGAGGAAGATAATGTGGTTACTGAGAAACGAGTCAAAAGGAAGTATGATCCAAAGGGAAAGAAGGTTGCTGCTGAACGAGACTTGCCCAAAGGAATTGAAAATTCTGATCCAGAAGATAATCCCATTGTGTATGAGATTAAGAAGACTCTGAGAAAGAATGCTGCATCAAATGCTGAAGCAAGTGCCGCAACACCAGACCCTGATGACAGTAGAAGTGATGATTCTGAGAAGAGCAGTAGTATGGACTCTAAAACAGCTGAGGAAATAAATTCTAAAGGAGGTAATTCTGATCCTGATAACAATTCTTAGATTGATAGGTTAGTTGCTAAAATCACTAAGCTATCTTGATGAAAGTTGTTAATGGAACAGAGAATTAACATTGCTGATTTTCCTGATAATGATTCTAAAACTGATAGGTTAGTTGCTGAAATCACTAAACTATCTAGATGAAAATTGTTAAAGGAAAAGGGAATTAACACTGCTGATTTTGAGAGTAAAAGATTGATACAATTTTTTTATTGAAAGGAAATTGTTGAAAACTATAACTTTGAGTGATACTTTTGTTTTTGGTTGGGTATATGTATTTTGTGCTTGACTTAGGAAGAGTACGGGTAGACGTAGCTCTAAATGATATGGGAATGTACAATTTAGGGGGAGATTAGTTTCACTTACAGTGAAATTGATTAATGATCTCTTAGAGATAGAGCATGTGATTGATGAAGATGAACTTGATTTGAACTTGGTTGCTACTTATATAACTGGGGTAGATTAACTAGGTGAAATTTTTTATGCTTGCCAAAGATCTCACATCTCTATATTCTGTACTCCATAAATTGATTGTCTACAATTGGATACCCTCTACAGATTCCAATAAGGTGACTAAGGATCAAGCTACATTGTTGTATAAGATGATTTTTGTGTTGAAGAATTTCAATCTGGATTTAACTATTTTCACCATATGCAGCTTATAGTGATATTTATTATAAAGGGAATTTACCTTACCATTGTTGATATGTTCATACCTCAAGAGGCATGAATTTTTAAACCTAAGGAAACTGAGGTTATTTGAGGCAAGGTACCCTTAATGACTATCTCACCTGATCTGTTACTTGGTGAAAGGATTGTTGATTTGCTCGTATAAAATTCAGATGGTTCTGATCACAGAGATGCTCTTATTCCAGCTCGACCAGCTCCAGTAAGACCTGAACAGAGGAATGCTACACCGAATGTGAAGCACATTGGTGGTCACATTGGTCAAACTTTTTCTGTTTCTAAATCTTTTACTTTACTTCAACTGAAACGTTTACAAGACTCTATTTATGGCCTTCAGTTCCTTAAAGTCCGTGGTTAGAAGTGAAGAGCTCCATGAAGATGTACCCAGAAGCTGATTGTGTACCTGATGCTGTTAATAAAGAGACTGTTGAACCGAATGATGTAGTTCATTTATTGCTACACCAATCACTGTTGTTGAAGAGGAGGAGGATTAATTTGCTGATGCTGATAAACGTATGGTTGTTCTTTATGACATCTAAACAGGTTATGGTAACAACTGAACAGGTTGATACAAGACAGGGGGAGGACTGAACATTATAAGTGATTATGTGCAGGAACATGATGCTGCAGCTGTTGATACAACAATATATATCACTTGTTTGGTTTCTTAAGTATTTGTGCCTTCTATACTTCCCTTGATCTTATGCATTGTTGTTACTGTGTTTAAGTTGATTTACATATTTTGTTTTTACTTCCTAGTTGATAGGTTGTCTTTTATTCAACTTGCTTAATTTGTTTGCATTTATGATAATAGATTACTGCTTTTATGCTTAAATTGTTTTCTTACTTATCATTATTTGCTTACTGCATGTTGTATAAGTTAGTTGTTTATTGTATTTGTTTTTCCCTAACTTTGCTCTATTTTCAGTTTGCTTAAACTGTTTGCCTTAAGAATTATTCTTATTTGCTTACTGCATCAAGTTTGCTTAAATTGTTTGCCTTAAAGAATTATTCTAATTTGCTTACTGCTTGCTGACTTTAGGTCTTTGTTAGTTGTTGTCTGTTTTGTCTTTCTAACTTGTCTTATTATTCAATTTGCTTAAATTGTTTGCTTTGAGGATAATATAGAAGTACACCTCTCTTTAATTATCAAGTGCTTACTGCTTAGTGCTTAAATTGTTTGCCTTGATGATAATATAATTCAGAAGTACACTTCTCTTTAATTCTCATTTGCTTACTGCTTATTGTTTAAGTCTTTGTTAGATATTGTTTTTCACATTTTTTGCTCTGTTTTTATTTTTAGTCTTTGCTCTGTTTGTTTTTCTTTTCTTCGTTATTGCTTTGATTTATTTTGAGTCTTACATAAGTCTTAGGTTGATCTAGTACATATTCATATATGATTCTCTGATTTAACTTTTGATTTTTGTAAAGTTATATGTGTTTGTAAACAAGTGTACTGTTTATACTTGTTTTGGTTTTGAATAAGATTACTTTGATCTTATGTCACGGATCTTAGTGAAATTATTCTTGATCTTCTTTTGGTTTGATCCAACGGTTACAACAGGTATTGTCTTGACTGGTATTTAGACTTGATGTTAACCTCACCTAAATACATAATACTGAGTATGTATAGAAATATATGTGCATCAGGTGTGTTGTAGTCGAAAGGTCAAATTGGGGGAGATTGTAGATGTTGTTAACTCTTAAATGCTTTAACATTATCAACAACATCTTAATTTGACCTTCCTTGATTTATTCTAAGTTCTTTCTGAAATGTTACATTAAATGTTGTACTAAATGCTCTCACATTTAGGTACGATTCTAGAAGCTTCTACAAGAGTCTGAAACCTGGAAGATTCCAGAATGTTGGAGAACGTGCTAGAAGAGTTTGGAGCAGTTTAGAACGACCTGGAAGATGGAAGAAGGATCTAGAAAGATCATGGAAGTTGAGGTCCTAAAAAATAGGATCTCATAATGGAAGGATCTAGAACTTGGCTATTTCTCTATAAATACCGCTGGAGTCTTTCATTTCAAAGTATGCACTACTCGAGTAACACCTTCTTGAGCGTTCAACCCTAGTTCGGAGTTATAGTCAGTAGTTGTATCATTTAACGTACGCCGAGGGATACCACACCTTCCAGTGTACTTAGTTCTAGTCTTGTATCGAGTGAGAGTGAATCATAGATCAGATTAGTTCTTTAGACAGTGTTCTTACACTTAAGTCTATTTGCGGATTCAGGCACCTGCCTCGATCGTAGTTTCTGTTTGTGGAATGTTGAAGTAATTGCTGAAACATTTCACACGACATTTTTGTATATAACTTAGGAACTAAGTTATTTTTCGCCGTAAGGCTTAGCATAGGTTTTGTTATTAATAAAATCTATGTTAAAAATTATTCCATTGTGTTCTTATTGTGTTTTAGTGTTTTAGACTTCCGTTGTGTACTGTGTTTACTTATTCACATTCTGTTAGAGTTAATGCTACACTAATTGTCACAACATACATTGTAACATTGTTCTGTTTTTTACTTAAACACTAGAAACCATCCCTCCACACACTTTCATACTGGAAATCATTTGTTGCATGCATGCAGATTAAAGAGGCTGGAATGTAACTCCTCTACAGGTAAAACAAGGTATTTGGTACTTTGTTGGGCATATCTAGTGCAATGCTCCTCACATTCTATAAAGGCCCCGAGTTGACGTACTTCGTGGAAGACCAACATAAACCTTCTCGAACTCACTACATCACGACTAGTTTAATATTTAAGTTTCACAAAAAAAAATTTAAAAAAAATTATTGTTAATATTGCATTATTTAGTTGAATGTAATTTATTTTTTATTGAGTTACTATGACAATATTATTTAACATTTTGTAACGATTTAATGATTCTGTCATATCATAAATATACTTACATTTTAATATTAGACATTAATTTTATATATTTATTGTGAATATAAATATTATAACTAAGATTATATCTAAGATATCGATTTAACTAGTTTTCAAGCAAAAATAATATATTTAAAACGTTTTTGTAAAATCTAAATTTTTTAAATCTTATTATTTTTTAAAATTTGATGTAGTAATATATATATATATATGAGTTAAAAATAATTAATATTTTAATTATGATAATAAATAATATATATATATTTAATATAATTTATTGATATTATAAAAGGAAATCATAAACAATAATTAAAGTTTAAAATTTAGTAACATTTTTTATCATATCAAGTCTGTGCTAGCAAGGAAGCTCTATTAGTATTAAGAAAAACATTTAATACTAATGATTATTGTGTAAAATGATCATTATAGTCTCTTAGACAATGTTTACACTGAAATTTAAAATTCTGGTCGTTTTAATTTTTAAGATTATACTCTGATTTTACTTTTGCATTTAAAACCACCACTACAACACTAATAAACTTATTATCACAATTTTCAATAAAATCAATTCTCTCTTTCCTTACACTTTAATATATATATATATATATATATATATATATATTTAAATTATAATTCAATCATTTCTCAACAATACTCAACAATAATATAATAATACAACATTATTCATTTTTACATTAATTTGACATAAATTAAACTTTCTCCGTCAAAAGAAACACGCACACTTACTATTTTACACGATTTAAAAAATTCAAAATTTCAAAATCGATTTTTAAAAGCAATGTCAAGGTACGTAGCATAACCTTACAAAATATTAATGAATCATTTAGGTTAATTTAATCTACCTAGCTATCACGAAAATAATAAAAAATATATATATTAAAGTAGTAAAAAGACATTTAATATATATTTTGTAAAACCAAAAAAGACAAATATTTTAGAACACATTTTTTCCACTAAAATGAGACATTAAAAGTTCCCAAATGTGCTGAAAATCATGCATGGAGAAGGAACCCCTCACTTGTAAGCATAGGCACCTCAATTTTCCAAAGAAAGAGACCATTCACAATTAAATAATTGACACCCAAATCCTTCTCAATTTCTAAGCCTTACGTAAAAAATAAATTTCACCACTAAAATCAAACATCAAAAAAGCAAAATCTTCTATACCAACAAAATGAAACTTTAATAGGTGGAACCCATTAAAATCTCAAATCCATAGCCTTAACACCATCTGGCACTGCAAATGAAGGTCTGTGGCGATTGGTTGGCTGCCCCTTGGAAATTTTGGAAGGTCGGAAACGATATCATTTTCTACGAGATGGTCATACCAACGAAAAAAATTATATATAGATCGACGACATCAATTATACTCATGGAAATGGTTGTGATCAGTTCCATTATCCTACCATTTATTTTTATTCTCAACATATATGATTGTGAATATTTACCTACCGTACGTGTATTTCCCCATATCTCTTTTAGCCTTTTTCGACTGGACTATTACGGGATTGAGTGTTCCTTGTACTCAAATATTAATTCCACATTACTTTTTTTTTTTTAAAAAAATTGATAAACACAACATCAATATCAAACAATAAATTCATAAAGCAAGAGACGGCACAAACAGGCAAAAATGATAAAATTAAAGCGTAATTGATAAGGACAATAGACTCAACCTAAGTCATAAAACCAAAACCCTAATCCATTCTCAACTGCTATAAATTTCGGACATACATTCTTCATTAGTTATCTATAAATTAAAAGAAAGAAAAGAAAAATGGCGAGTGTTAATCGTTTTGCAAGATTTATTACAGAAGTTGCACCTCCACAGTTTGTAAGTGTGATGCGACGCAGAGGATCAAAGATGTTGGAAACTATTCATGAAGAAGAGACGACTAGAGAAGCTACGGCAAATACTCTTTCTTATCCAACTTCTTCTTATAATGCAATAAGGGCTCAACGCCTACTTATCAACAATGTCCAAATCGCTATATCTGATTTTCAGAATTAATTAGCGGTTGTGAAAATGAGTACTAGCTTGTATATTCTTTTTTGTGCAATATACTAGTACCTCTTTTTCTTATGTTTAATTCTCCTTCATCCCTGCTTTGTATACTATGAAATACATGTGCAATTATATCATATCAAAATATAATAAACGTCATAGAATTACACATTATTTTTACTCATTTATAGTAACTAATTACACTTGATTATGAGAAATGTAGTGATTTGCTATTTTGTAGATAAATTAAGCATTTTTAGAATTAAAATACGTACCTAATTTTTAGTGAAGTCAATCGAAAAAAAAAATTAATTAAATTAAATAAAGGTTGAAAATTATTTGGGTCAACCATTAAATTGTTGGCCCATATTCAGCAAGTCTACTTGAAGGACTAAATTTTCGGCCCAAAAATTGAAGCCCGTAGCTGGCCGAAGAAGTTGTCCGTGAAAAATCAATTTCAAAGGCCCAATTGAAAGTTCAGGGGCACAAATTGTAAACAAAGCAGCCGCAATTCTTGACTTTGCAATTGGAAAATTGAATAAAGTTGCTGACTTGCATTATTAGAAGAGTTGTTGTTTTAAAACAACAATTAAAAGAAAACAATTCAGCAACTTTTGGGCATGAGCAACAGAAACATCTAAAAGTGAGGAGCAGCCGATTTTTACACACTCCCACACCAGTCAAAGATTTTCTTATGGGCGCGGCTAAAAGGCACCCAAGGATCCTATGTGGACACCCACGCGATGAGCACATCCACAAAACGGATGAGGACACCCATGTGGAAAATACAAAATTACCCTCCCCTCAATTAAAATCATTCATTCTCTCTTCCTCTCCATTTCAGTACACCCAGGCCACCCCTCCCTCCCCATCACTTCCAATGGCCGCCGCCCACCCACCTCCTCCCTCCGTGCGCGGCCGCCGCCCACCCACCTCCTCCCTCCCAGGTGAAGAAAAGCCACCGTCGTGAAGAAAAGCCCTCAAAATTCTACAAATTATTATATATTTTTAATATGTGCATCCTGGGAAGCTTATTAGTCTTATTATACGTCGGAATTTTTTTTAAAGGAAAAAAGCAATATCAAATAGTGGCCCTCACTAATCGTCGTGTGGTGGTGATTGGCAACTCTAATGGGTTTGGCCGAAAGCATAATTTTGTCAAAAACAAAAGGGCGTGAGTTATAATTATATACACTTCATGTATGTTAGATGTACTCCATCGATATATACCCTCCCTAAAAAATACTTCTTTGTCCAAGGATGAAAATATCGATATCGGTAGAAATATCGAAACCTTATATTTATGTAAATATCGATGAATATATCGATATCGAATATCGATATCGGTAATTTTAAAAATTGTAAAAATTTAATAACAAACCTTTAGTACATAAAACTAACAAAATAATTTGAATACATTTTATATTAGTGATAAATTTAAATAAATTATAATTTACAATGTTATTTTGTATGACATTTATCGATATTTTTCAAAATTTATCGACATTTTCTCGATATTTTTTTATATTTCCTCGATGTTTTTCAATATTAGGCTCGATATTGTTATTGTCTACCGATATTTATCAATATTTTCAATTTTTTTATAAATATCGTGGAAATATCGATTTTTCCCAATATCGATATCGGTGACCCCGAAAAATGGATATATCGGGGACATTTCCGGATATTTTCATCCTCGCCTGTCCTACAAAGTTTTTGGTATTCGAAACTAAAATTTACTGTATTAAATTAAAAGAAAAGTTACTAAGAGTGGAATAAATTTTAATTACTTCTTTTTATAAAAAAAGGAAAAAGCAATATCACATAGTGGGCCTAATGGGTTTAGGGCGAAAGCATATTGTTTTTTTTGCCCAGAATAAAAGCATGTTCTCTCATGTGCTTTGGGAAAACAATAGTACTACTATAGGGTTAGGGATTAGTTTTCCATCATTCAAATTTAGAATTTTGGATTTTCGGTCCGAATTTTTTATTTTATTTTTTATATTTTTTTACTAATGCACTTTCACTGACATCAAATTGTTGAGATGTATTATAATTTTTTCAAATATATAATTTAACAAAAATATTTAATTTACTTTTTAGTGTCAACAAAGAGATCATTAATAATAATGTAAATAAATAATAATGTAAATAAAGGCGTAAATTGATTTCAAATGAAAGCCAAGACTTTAATTTTTCATACACAAATTCAACAATCTTGTTTTTGTTTCCATAAATTTAAAAAATACTTAAAAAAAAAAAAAAAAATTGATCCAAACTGACCGAATTAATTACGATCCTGTATCGGTTTGATCCGATTTCGAACCACCCCTACTATCTACAATTCAGTGTGAACCATTTGAGATATTCAAACGAGGTTTTACTAAATGGTGCTTAAGAGAAAAGTGTCCCTACAAAAATGTCAATATGACATCTTAAGACTATATTTTTAGAAATCACATTCATTTAAAAAGAAAATTACATTAATTGGAGTCGCATCATCACTTGGTAGGGTAGTTTATGTAAGAACTTTTGTTGCAGCCCCCATACAAGTTTCGTCGTTGTTTTCCCGTTCAACCACATACCATTGGCATACGAGATGTTGTTTATACGGGTCGTTACCCGGATATCCAGAACCGGATCTTCTTTCCGCCGCCTTTTCCCCGACCCGGTGTTGCTCCACCAACCCAGATCCCCCATTCAACAGGTGATTGATTCTTGTGTTTTTTCAATGATTTTATTGTCTACATTTATACCTCTGAATCTTGGCCAGTAAGTTACCTTTAAATTAATAGTGCTCTGTCTATCAATTGTATGCACATAATGTGTTTGACACAAGTTTTAAGATAAAAAAAAAAGGTATTATAGGGTATTTTGGGGTGTATTGTGAATAAAGTGATTGTTTGGGTTTAAAGATGAGTAATTATGTGATGATTGGAAGATAACTATAAAATGAAAAAAGTTGTGAGAAGAGTTTGGTGGATGAACTTATAAGTTAGTAGAATTGGGATGTTTTATCATTTTTAATAATTGCCCTAAATAGGTAAAGTGAAGAGATTATTGAGAAATATGTTGTTGGCATTATTGTCAGTTGGGTTTTTATACTCTGTATCAGAATGCACCAACAAGATTTTGGCCTAACTTTTGGATTCGGTACGAGGTGCTTGTGCTACCCTGTTAAGACATGTTTTTTTTATTGAAATTACTTTTCAAAATGTGAGTTAATGACTTCTGTTATTTTGGAAAAAAAAAAAAAACAATGTCATTTGATGCTTTGTTTCTTGATTTGTTAATTGCTTTGTTAATTGCTGCTGGTGATCAGTAGGCTTTGGGTTGTAGAGTTGTTTCTTCCTGGGCTTCAAGTGCCGTAATTAGCGCAGAACAAGAAGCTCGTCATCGAAGCAGCTCTGCAGTTGAGGTTAGCCATCGGTTATTTAAAGATACTGAGGTTCTATAGTTGAAAATGTGTTAAAAGAATGCACCAACAAGATGCATGTTCGTTTTCTGGTTCTCATTGTGAAAGAGCTTTAGGTATGCTTGATTTGAAATTTAGAGAACTTTGAATGAAATCCATGTGAAAAGAGTGTGTGAATTTGCATTATTGTTGACGGTAACTGTAATGGTTGAATGTGAAAAATGGTAAATAAAATAATATTTGGAAAAAAAAAAATCATACCTGCATTATCGAGTCATTGCAGAGAGCGATGTAGAAAATAAATGGTATTTAGCTTTGTAGGATTTGTACTGGTGGATATCTTGGGTTTTTTAAAATACCATAGTAAAACCGGATTTAGATGTTGAAATTCCAAATCAAACATACTTATGTTTGCCCTGTAGTAATTTTAGGATAAGTAACCCGAAGTAAGGACAAAACACGTCGTGTTGCTCCGTGGGGACAGTACGCCAGTCTTGCTACGTTCAATAAAATCTTATGATTATCATGCTTGAATTCAGTTGTAACTAAGGATGATTTGATGAAGTTATCATTCTTTCTCATATTTGATCTTTTTTGAATTATAAAAGTAGCTAACTTTTCCTTGTTCAGGAGCCAGTAGATCCATTTTCTGTTGTTGCTGATGAATTGTTGGTGGTTTCTAACAGCTTAAGGTCCATGGTAATTTCAAAGGTATTCGTGTTTCCGGCTTTATTTATTATTTGTTTCAGAAATTTATGCTTACGGAGAAGTTGCATTATTATAGGTCCCCAAGCTTGCGTCTGCTGCAGAGTACTTTTTCAAAATTGGAGTCGAAGGGAAAAGATTTCGACCCACCGTAAGATCTTGCATTCCAATTCTAAATTAAACAATATATTATGGAAATCTCCTACATAACCATATATCTATGTCTTTAGATTCCATCATGTTCTGCCTTATTCTTCTTGATTATAATTACATGAACTTTTGCATAATTTACGTTTATGAAAAATGGTTTCTTGACTCGTTAATATACCTTGCAGGTGCTGTTGCTAATGGCTACAGCTTTAAATGTACCTAGACAACCTATAGACGCTGAAATGTTGCCCACAGAATTGCGTTCAAGACAACGCCGTATTGCTGAGATCACCGAGATGATTCATGTTTGTGCTTTTTTTTTATTTTTGTTCCGACTATTATACTTTATGCTACAAATTTCTGGAAAACATCTAGTTTCTGAGGACTATAGAGTATTAAATTGGTAGTGAGAAGTATGTTTGTTTAATAGTTTGTCACATTTTATTTAATACCAGGCTACATGTTTCCTTTGATGATATATACTAGTGTATTATATTGTAGGTTGCAAGCCTCCTTCATGATGATGTGTTAGACGACGCTGAGACGAGGCGGGGGATAGGTTCTCTCAATTGTTTGATGGGAAATAAGGTACTTCATACTTGTCTTTTTTTATGACATTTTACATTTACCATTATATTAATTTCTCCGTGTTAACTTGCAGTTTGCTGTAATGGCTGGAGATTTTTTGCTAGCTAGAGCTTGCTTGGCTGTTGCTGCTTTAGGAAACGACGAGGTTCGTCAATTAGCATTATTTTACAACGACGAGCATGTTTTCTAATTTGATACGTATCAAGTATTACTCTGTTGATAATTGTTTTGAAATATGTTTTGTTCTACTATATCTTAATTTGAAGGTTGTAACTCTGATGGCTACAGCCATAAAGCATCTAGTTACTGGAGAGACGATGCAAATGACTACCGCGTCTGATAAGCGTTGCAGGTACACTATTCAATCCGAATTACTCGTTTTTTTATATCTATCGAGGGGATGCATCGTTCAAATCTTCCAATCGAAATGGTAATGAAAATCTTTAAATAGAGAAATACAAAAAGAATGATGGTAAAATAATTTTTGATTGAAAAATAATGAAATGATTTAAGGGGGTCACTGGTCCCACCTCAACGTTTAAAAAGAAATTAAGGGTATATTGGTAATTATATATATATATATGATTTAAATAAAATAAAAAATAGTAGATTATAACTTCCATAGCTGAATACATCCCCTCCCCTACTTGGGAAAAGACAAAATTCAGATCAAGAAAAAAAAGTACCCTACCCTAAAGATCAATGTCTATACAACAGAATATAAATCATTTTGTAGAAATGAATAAAACATATAAAATCATCTATTTGTAGAAACATACATGAACGACAAAAAAAGCTAGAAAAATTGCACAACCAAAAAAATCATCCTTTTGTTGTAGGAACATACATGAACAACAAACAACCAAAAAATTAGGGACAGTTGCGCAAAAAATCAATCTAAAACTTGCTTAGTAGAATTCAAACTCAAACAAGATTTGAATCCAAAACAATTTTGAGAATTGTAATCCCTAATTTGATTGAATTTCCCATGTTTGTGAAAAACAACATTGTCAACCCCTAATTCGATTGAGTTTCCCCAGTTTGTGAAGAACATCATTGTCGATCCCTATTCTCCCAATTCAAGAAGAACCTCATTGTCAGTTCCTCAAATCCAATTGACAAAATAGAATGTCAAGAAACGAGATTTGTGGAGAATCAATAACATAATCAAATGACCAAAAACGTGATCCGAAGCAGCAGATTGCCATACAAAAAATTTGAAAATTTGTAAGTTACAAGTCTTAAATCAAATTAAAGAAAATAAAATAAATTGTCACGTCGGATGTGGCTGGAAATGTGACCCGTAGTAGCAGGTTGCCAGACAAAAAATTTGGAAAATTGTAAGGTATAGGTCCAAAATTAAAGTGCAAAAATTAGTAGGACTAAAACAAAAAAACTGTAACTTACCGGACAAAAAATCGTATTTTTCCTTTTTCACAAAAGGTAGATGAAAAATCTAAAATGTGTAGTTGTTGCAACTTGGTTTGATGAAATCAATGATTGGTTGGAGTAAAATTTACTCTTATTAGACAAAAAGGGAAAATATCTGGTCATCCAGTTTTACCTCTTTTCATATTTGATCACCCAAATTTGATCACTATCAAAATTGGTCACTCACTTATTATATTCTATCAAAATTGATAATTCCGTTAGTCAATCTGTTATTGACTAACGGAGAAAGAGTTTTGAGCTCAAAATTTTCAAAACATTAAAAACTTCTGATGCATCTTCTACAAACTAATGAAACAAACGCAGTAGCAAGAATGAAACATGTGGAACCTACCGGAGCGTGAATACCCATTGAAGAATCTTAGTTTTATCTTATAGATCAGAAGGAATTCTCATTATATTTATCCGTAATAGGTCAAAAGAATTCTCATGCATCTTGAAATTTTCATTATATTTATTCTTTATTAGAAAGAATTCTCATGCATCTTCTGGAACGTGATTCAATCAACTTGCTGTAGTCAAAAAGACCAAAATTGATATTTTTCCAAATTTATATCTCCAATTATTATACAAATTCAATATGAAACCAAGAATTGAAAAACAGAGTACAATTAAAAAAAACAAGAGTACAAAGTTTCATTCTATCTTGAGTTTCTCATTTTCCTGTAAAATAAAAAGTAAATCGAGTTTCTCATTTTCCTGTAAAATAAAATAAAAAGTAAACCAACAACAAATGAATTCATAATTGAGTTAAATAATTATTAAAAACTTACTGAAATTTTTTGACTACCAGCAAAGTTGATTGAATCACGTTCTAGAAAGTAAACCAATAACAAATGAATTCATAATTGAGTTAAATAATTATTAAAAATTTATTGAAATTTTTTTGACTACCCAGCAAGTTGATTGAATCACGAATTCTCATTCTTTCTAATTAAGGATAAATATAATGAAAATTCCGCATGAGAACGCGTTTCACATGTTTCATTCTTACTAAATGACAGATTGACTAACGGAATGATCAATTTTGATAGAATATAATAAGTGAGTGACCAATTTTGATAGTGATCAAATGTGGGTGACCAAATATGAAAAGAAGTAAAACTCGGGGTGACCAAAATTGATATTTTCCCAGACAAAAACTTACATAAAGTTGTTGAGAAATGTAAGAAAATTAAAAAGGTGGAGAGTGAAAGAAAAAGTGAGTGTCAATTGATGTAATTTGTGTAAAAGTAGGGATAATTATTAATAAATGTGGGACACAACTTGACAAATACTTGAATGAAACATTGTCTCATTTTTTGTACAAGCTGAACGCCCCTTGAATAATCTTGAACTACTGTTATAATCTGATCATACTTTCCCTTGAATTGGGCTAAAACATCGGTATTTTGTTTGATGTGCATGCAGCATGGAATTCTATACGGAGAAGACGTACTACAAAACGGGTTCGTTGATTTCAAATAGCTGCAAGGCTGTCGCAATTCTTGGTGAGCGACCCGAAGTTTCAGATTTGGCTTATGAATACGGAAAACATTTGGTCAGTTAATTATACTAGCTAGTAGCTACGTGAACTATGTTATATTATGAAATATTTTGTCCATATGAAACTATAACATGGGTGCAATTGTACAGGGTTTGGCTTTTCAGTTGATAGACGATGTTCTTGATTTCACGGGCACATCGGCCTCTCTGGGAAAGGGCTCCTTGTCCGACATTCGCCATGTAAGCTTCCCTATCATTCATCTGTTGGGCCAAAACTTCTATAAACTTGATTGACGGAAGTTTTATGGTGAACACAATAATACCGTTTAGGATGCGAAGTTTCAATGTTTAGTGAATTTCGAGAAGAATAAGACATAAAATTAAACATTTATAAATAGCAATACTTTGAATGCTAAAACGTGATTTCATAGGCTAACAGATACTGTATTAATTTGAAAAGTGAGTTCATGTGAACCGGGTTCACAAGAGATCTACTTTGTTTCACAGTAACAGAATAGTGGTGAATCTCTTGTTTTTATGTTCATTTTACACAAATATTCATGTCTTGATTCCCTGTTTGAGCCTGTGTGATAATCTAGTATCATCATGACCATTGATCACCCTAGTATAAGGGCGTGCACGGTTTGAAAACCGCCAGCTCTGGATTGATGGGCTTAATCGAAACCGAGCTGCACGTAAAGTGGTTTCGGTTTCGAACCGGTGGTTCCATTTTCAGTTCCAAACTAACCTAATTTTTTTTCTACATATATATTTTTTGCAGGGGATCATAACTGCTCCAATATTGTTTGCTATGGAGGAGTTTCCAGAGCTTCGGACAATTGTTGATCAAGGGTTTCACAATCCTGCTAATGTGGATCGTGTATGATTTTCCTTAACTTTTCTTTAATCTTACATTGATATTGCTTATCTAAAAATAAAATTTCCGATCTAAAATATGGATTTTTTTTTTTGATTTTGAATGTTGTTTTACATTACTCTGTTCAAAAAATAATTGTGAATATACTAATCATGCATATAGAAAGAAAAAGGTCAATTAATCCATATTCTGATTTTCATTCAACTCTATCTTGTTGAAACTACAGGCTCTAGATTTCCTAGGAAGAAGTCGAGGAATTCAGAGAACGAGGGAGCTCGCCGCAAAGCATGCTAACTTCGCCTCAGCTGCAATCGACTCACTTAAAGAGAGCGATGATGAGGATGTTCGAGTATCTAGGCGTGCACTTGTAGAGCTTACGAAAAGAGTCATAACAAGAACAAAGTGAAAAAGCAAGTTATAATCTCAAACTACACTACACACAGTTAGAAATAAAAATCCGCTTTCCACAGAATCGTTTCTTCTGTATTTGTAACTCGGGTGGATACATGCTATATAAAACCTAGTATGATTTTGCTCTAGGTGCATAAGACCTTTCATTAGGAGATGCTTGTTTTAAGTTACTATAGATTTTTTTAAAATCCTAATAAATAATAATACTGGTATTTGTTTTAGATTTAAAGCAGGGTGAGATTCATCTTTACCTATAATTAGTAATAATGTTGTATTATTATATTGTTGTTGAATGAAATTGTTATAATTTTTGATTGAATATATGAAAGTTTATGGAGATAATTAATTGAATTGTAAAGTATGATAGTATGCTTAGTCTTGAATTAGAACAATTTAAGATTAGAAACCTGAATTTTAGATTTTGAAATCTAAATAAATATCAGTTTTAGGATTTTAACATAGACTTTAAAAACTAGACAACACATGATCTACCCAACAAATATCCTAATTGTAATCAATTTGTATTCATTTTTATAAAGGAAAAAACAATATCATATCAGATGCTTTTGCCCAAGACACAAGCATATTCTCACGTGCTTCGGGAAGACAATACTAGGAAAATCTATATATAAACAACGCTAATTACCGTCAATGCCACGGCATTGATAACATAACGTGATAGAATGAATTTTATTTAAAAAAACAAAATAATCTGAAATGATTTTATTATTATAGTAAACTATGACTATGCTTTTTAAAAATTTTAAATCTGTTATTGTAAACTCATTTTTTATGTTATTTTTTCGTTCAAACTTTATGTGCAAGTATTTTATATTTTTTTTTCTGTTTAAACTTTATATGTACTCCATATTTTAAAATACAAATAATATTTTTTTATCATTCTATTTTAAAGAGTATTATCTATTTTTTTTAATTAAAATAATAATTACTCGTTTCGGACCGTAATGACTTGCATTCCATGATAGATTTAATGTCATTATTACTTTATACTAAATATTTTTTAGAATACACCTTTTATAATGACATAGAATATTGTTAGGATATTCCGATCAACTGATATCTTTATTTTTAGTTTTAATAAACCAAATCAACTTGTAATATGATAAGTTTTATTGTATATACAACTTCATTATTCACCTTATAATAAATAGTTTCTTGTTAGTATCAGCCGATGGGGAATTCAGCTAATGTTATGAAGAGACATGTCAATGCTCAAGAAGAGAAGAGAAGAAGAAGACCAAAAGAAAAGAAAAACAGGTGATCGAGGAAAATCAGTTGAGGAAAATGAGCCGTGGAAAATCAGCTGTGCAAAATCAGCTACGGTCTTATCAGCTAATATAGATCCGTTAGAGAGCCACCAAACATGCTGACGTGGACCAATGGAAACACGACAACGTATGTACAAATCTGACACAAAAGCTGGAATTGCATAGAGCATTAAAGTCAAAGATACACTGAATATTACATGGAAATGTAATATTCAGAGCATCAATCAAAATATTGCATTTCCTAAAATAGTGGAGATTTGAAATTACACTCTAACAGTAATATTTCAAATCTACACTATATATATGAGTTCATTACTCATATCTCACGATGAGTGAAGATGATCCAAGGTTGAGCATGGAACTTCAAAGATCAGACGACAAGAAAAGTTCAAAGAAACTTCAATGAAGATTTAAGATTTATCAAGCGTAATCTTCCATCAGTGAGTGAATTCATTCTAACTCCGTATTGTCATATACATATTCAAAGTTTAGAGAGATTTTCCCAATCCTAACATGAGACTAAATTCCACCTAATTTATATACACTAAATCAACCTTCTATCTTAAACCTTTAGAAGTCAAGCTAGTGTTCATCACTGTAACGAGTACTTGTTCTCAACATAATCATCATTATAAAAACAGTTTGTAGAGTTTACAAACAACACAAAAATTACAAATTAGAAAAATTGAGATTTAATTTACACCTTTTATAATGCACGTTGGATGATGTATCATGAATATAAGCAATCTCTCGCATATCTAAGAGAAAAGTGTCCCTACAAACGACAAATGTCAATGCATGCAACATGACATATAGTTTAAGATACCTCATTCATTTAAATTTTGTACCAAAAAAACCCAGTTCCCCATAATTAGAAAAAGAAAATTACTACATTAATTGGAGTGCACATCACATGGTAGTTTAGTTTATATGTAACAAGTTTTTGACTCCATTGTCATATATACGAGATGTTGTTTATACGGGCTCTAACCCGGATATCCAGAACCCGGTACTCTTTCTCCCGCGTTTGGCCCGACCCGGCATTGCTCCACCAACCCAGAACCCATATTCAAGAGGTGATCGATTCTAACATTCTTGTGTTTTTTTTCAAATGATTCTAACATGACTGTGAACCTTTTAATTTGTTGTCTACATTTATAGCTCAGAATGTACTGAATCTATGTTAGCTTTAAATTAATTACTAAAAACGGATATTCCTTTCAAAAAAAAAAAATTCACTCTGTACACCAATTATGTGTTCATACTTTTGAACACCGTTTTAAGATAAAAATAGATAAATTAAAGATATTGTGGAATTTATTGTGAATAATGTGATTGTTTGTGTATTAAATTGAATGATATTTAAATAATTAAATGATGGTCGAAGAAGAATGTAGATAAAATGACTATTTTATCATTTTCAATAATTGCCCTAAATAGGAAAAGTGAAGAGATTATTGAGAAATATGTTTTTCATTAGTTGGCATTATAGTCACTTGGGTTTTTATACTCCGTACCAACTAGAATTAGGTAAACTTTTGGATTGAGTACGAGGTGCTACCCTATTAAGACATGGTTTTTGCTGAAATTAGTTGTCAAAATGTGAGTTAAATGAGGTAGATCAAATAAAAGAAGAAAACTTAGAACATAAGAAGAAAATCGGGGCGCAATTAAAACTAGTTGTCTAGAAAACACTCCTTAAAGACAAAATGTGAGTTAATGACTTCTGTTTTTTTTTTTTTGAAAAAAATGTTACTCTCTCCGTTCCATTCTTTTTTTAGACTTTACTATTTACATTTTAATTTAATGTGATAGTTATTTATTAGTATTAAAAAGATAAATTAAAATGTATGAAAGTCTTTTGAGTAATAAGGTAGAATAATGAAATATTGTGATTAATAAAGGGGTATATGTATGATTTTAAAATGTTTGATGGGTGAAAAAAATGTTAATCTCGTATATTATTAAATTAAGAAATGATTAATTTAATTTGAGATTTTTTTTTTTCAAATGATAGAAAATATTTGATATCGATGTTTTGTTTCTTGATTTGTTAATTAGTAGGCATTGGGCTGTAGAGTTGTTTCTTCTTGGGCTTCAAGTTCCGTAATTACCGATCGAAGCGGCATCTCTGCAGTTGAGGTTAGTCATTTGTTGTTGAGAGATGCTAATAAAAAAAAAAAATAGTCGATTTTAAAATTTTGATAAATAGTAATAGTGTGTTTGTTTCGAGATTTAAATATGTTAAAATTTAACTTGATGTGAAATCGATATGTAAAAGATTGTGAATTTGTATTATTGTTGACTGTTATGATGATTGATGGTAAAAAGTGGTAAATAAAATAATAGAGTATTAACCAGAGAGTGATGTAGAAAAATAAAATGGTACTCCCTTCTGTCCCATACTTATTTGAACATTTGTGAAAAATATTGGTCTTATACTTAATTGAACAATTTCTTATTTGAAAATAACAACCTATTTATTTTTTTAAATATTTGCTTCAAACATATCTGATTTACACCACACGTTGTTACATTTTACAGGAGCATGTAGATCCATTTGCTGTTGTTGCTGATGAATTGTTGGTTGTTTCTAACAGCTTAAGGTCCATGGTATTTACAAAGGTATTTGTGTTTCTGGTTTTATTTATTTATTTATTATTTGTTTCAGAATTTATAATTATGGAGAAGTTGCACTATTATAGGTCCCCAAGCTTGCGTTTGCTACAGAGTACTTTTTCAAAATTGGTGTCGAAGGGAAAAGATTTCGACCCACCGTAAGAAGTTGCATTTCCAATTCAAAATTAGACATGTTGAGTTATCTATAGTAACGTCTGGATATCAATAGATAAATGTTTTTTGGTCATTTGGATTAAACTTGACTCGTTTGTAGGTGCTGTTGTTAATGCATGGCTACAACTTTAAATGTACCTAGACGTACCGATGCTGATACGTTGTCCACAGAACTGCGTTCAAGACAACGTCGTATTGCTGAGATCACCGAGATGATTCATGTTCGTCCTTTTTTTGTTCCGATGAAATTGGTATGACAATTTATATGTTTCGTTTAATTGACGATGAATACTAGTGTATTGTAGGTTGCAAGCCTCCTTCATGATGACGTGTTAGACGACGCTGAGACGAGGCGGGGGATCGGCTCTCTGAATTGTTTGATGGGAAATAAGGTACTTCATATAGAGAATATAAGAATGTGGGAAATATAATTTCTTGATTAGTTGTGAAGATGATTTACAATGGGTATTTATACAAGAGATATTTAGGTTTAACCTAACCCTAATGGGAGTGAACCCAATTTCCTCGAGAAATGAGCGAA
Organism: Galeopsis tetrahit; assembly: GCA_963675135.1. Taxonomy (NCBI): domain Eukaryota; kingdom Viridiplantae; phylum Streptophyta; class Magnoliopsida; order Lamiales; family Lamiaceae; genus Galeopsis; species Galeopsis tetrahit. Next base: position 31,472,559 of record OY776130.1, on the reverse strand, counting down.
GAGCATAGTACCACGTGCGAGGAGCCTGTTTCAAGCCATAAATGGATTTGTGTAATTTGCAAACATAAGATGGAAAGGTCTTATCTGCAAAGCCGGGGGGTTGTGCCATGAAGACTGTGTCTGAGAGTGTGTCATGGAGAAAGGCGTTGTTGACGTCAAACTGTTGGAGGGGCCAATGCTGGGTGACAACGATGCTGAGAACTGCTCGCACAGTGGCCGGCTTGACGACCGGACTGAAGGTCTCAGTGAAGTCAATACCTGGTCGTTGGTGAAAACCTTTGGCGACCAGGCGAGCTTTGTACTTGTCGAGAGAGCCATCAGGTTTTCGTTTGATACGAAAGACCCACTTGGAGCCGACCACGTTCTGAGATGTATTGGGAGGAACTAAGTCCCAGGTGCCGTTCTGAAGAAGGGCATTAAACTCAGCCGACATGGCTGCTCGCCAGTTTTTGTCCTTAAGTGCATGCGATACACAACTCGGCTCAATGTCAGAAGTGATGACAGAGGTAAGCCCATACCTCGGATTTGGCTTGAACACGTTGTTCTGAGCTCGAGTTACCATGCGAGGTGTAGGGGGTCGTAAGGGAGCATTGGTCGGCACAGGGATGTCGGATGTGGTGGCAGTCAGCGGGGAGGTAGGTGTGGTCGGCTGGGGTATGTTTATTTGGTCGACCAGTGTGGGATGTTGGGGAATGGCAGTGGTCGGCACTGGGTTGAGGACGGTTGTGGCAGAGTGAGGAAGTGAAGGTGTTATAAGAATGGGCGAGGGGCTGGGATCAGAGGAAGTAGTCGGCGAGGAGGTGGAGGTCAGCAAGAGAGATGGTGGATTAATGGGAGAGGGGATGGAAAAGGGAAACGTATGTTCAACAAACTGAACATGACGCGAGGTGTAGATTCGGTTTGTGGAGCGATCAAGACAGAGATAAGCGCTCTGTGTGGGCGAGTACCCAATAAAGACACATGGAGTAGAGGGAGGATCAAGTTTGTGAGTGGTGTAGGGGCGAAGTAAAGGATAGCAGAGGCAACCAAATATACGGAGTTTGGTTAGGTTAGAGGGTCGAGCAGTGAGTTTTTCATAGGAGGATGCCATATTGAGGTTAACTTTGGGAATGCGATTTATGATATAGGCTGCCGAGCAGACAGCATAGGGCCAATAAATGAGAGGCATGGAAGCATGGTGAAGAAGGGCTAGGGCTGTGTCAACCACATGGCGATGGCGACGTTCAGACATGCCATTATGTTCGGGAGTGTGAGGTGGGGTGGTGAGGTGTGCAATGACATGGGTTTGAAGGAAGGGGCGAAGAGCAATGAAATCTCCCCCATTATCTGAGTAGAAAGTTTTGATTTTGTTTTGATAGTTTTTTTCAACAAGAGTTTTGAATGTGATGAATGTGGGGAGAACTTCTGATTTTCGTTTTAGAGGGTAAACCCATATGTACTTGCTGAAGTGATCAACAAATAGCACATAGTATTTGAAATTATCAGTGGACAAGACAGGTGACGACCAAACATCAGAAAAGATAACATCAAGTGGTTTAGTAGACATAATGCTTGAATCATAAAAGGGTAGTTTGTGACTTTTGATACATGAGCAAGAATTACAGTTGAAGTGTTTGGAAGGTGCACTGGATAAGCTAAGCTTAGAGAGGGTGTGAGCAAGGATTTTTGTCGATGGGTGGCCAAGGCGAGCATGCCAGGTGGTCGTTGTGAGGTGTTGAGTGGTGAAGGCTTGCGGGGAGGTGTTGGACATGTGTGCCGGCCAGACGTACAAGTTATTGATACGACTCCCAACGAGGAGAATGCTCCCCGAGTGACCATCCCGCACCTGAAAGGAAGAACGATCAAAGATAATGTTAACATTATTATCATTTTAGAGACCGAAATCAAGTTTTTCGAGATGTGTGGGACAACCAAGACATTCAAAAAATTGAGAGACTCAAGTTGAGGAAAGCGCATAGAGCCAGTGTGAGATATGTGTAAACCTTTACCATCACCAATTTCTACATTGTCAGACCCATCAAAGGGTGAGTGAAGAGAGAGGTTGGCGAGGTCGTTGGTGATGTGATGTGAAGCACCTGAATCAAGAATCCAGTGTTCGACAGGATGTGCCGAGGAGGCCGAGTGAGCCGAGTAGGCCGGGCGAGCATTTGGTCGATTAAGGCGAGCGAGAAGGTGGTGTGTACTGTCCATGTGGTCGGCGAGGACCTGTAGATGGAGCAGAGGGCGAGGGTGATGACGGGATCTCAGGGCAGGTGCGAGCAGTGTGGCCTGGTGCTCGGCAATATTGGCAGGTGCCAAGGTAGGGCCTTTGTGAGGATTGGCGAGGACGAGTGTCAAGGGATTTAGACCTTAAGTCTGGTCGCGAGGAGCGATGATGAGCTTTACCAGCAGTTAGCGCGGATGCAGGTATTAAGGCCGCGGGTGGTCGTGAGGCAATTTGGACCTCGACACTTAGGAGTTTGTCGCAGAGTTCAGCAAAGGAGATGGGGTGTTCGCGAGCTTGGATGGCATTGGCAATGTCATTGTAGGACTCATCAAGGCCTGTAAGGACTTGAAGAGTGACGTCCTCTGCGTCCGAGGTGACGCCGAGGAGGGCAAGTTCGTCGACCACGGAGCGAACTTCCATGAGGAAGTCAGAAATCGGGCGAGCACCTTTGGACAGGGAACCAAACTTGGTTTTGAGGGCAAGAATGCGACCTCTGGAGGGTTTTCCATACATGCTCTCAAGCATCGACCAGGCTTCACTGGAAGTTTTAGTCGATGCAACAAATGGAATGAGGTCCGGAGACATGGATCCAACCATGGCTAAGAAAATGAGGTTGTCCTGACACACCCACAGGTCATGGGCAGGATTGGAGATGGTGGTGGTGGTGGTGCCGTCGGCAGCTGAGATTGTGGGAGGTGGGCATGGATGCGTGCCCAAAACGTAGCCGAAGAGATTGTGTCCAGTGAGGAGGAGGCGAAGCTGAAAGGACCAAGCACCATAGTTGGTGGAGGTAAGCTTTAAGGACATATTCGCAAGTCCTTTGAAGGTGATGGGTGAGGGTGACTGAGATGGAGTAGCCATGTTAGTGAGTAGAGCAGCGGAGTGAGTAAAAGGCAGCAACAAGCTGGGCGTCTACGACGGGTGGCGGCGGCGTTTCAGAGATAAGCGCGGCGGCGGCAGTGCTGCAGAGGAGGAGGTGCAGCAGCGGCTAGGGTTTTGTGGCGGCGGCGGCGGCAGCTAGGGTTTGGTAGCGGCGGCGGCGACGGCTAGGGTTTGGTAGCGGCGGCGGCTAGGGTTTGGATCAGGCGTGAGCCAAGTGACTCGATGATACCATATAGAGAATATAAGAATGTGGGAAATATAATTTCTTGATTAGTTGTGAAGATGATTTACAATGGATATTTATACTTCATACTTGTCTTTTTTACGACATTTTACATTTACAGTTATATTAATTTGCACGTTTCTTGGGTGTTAACTTGCAGTTTGCTGTAATGGCTGGAGATTTATTGCTAGCTAGAGTTTGCTCGGCTCTAGCTGTCTTAGGAAACGACGAGGTTCGTCGATTAGCATTATTTTACGACGAAGAATATGATACGGATCGAGTAATATTACTTGGTTGAAAATTTGCAATATTTCTAATTAATTTGTAGGTTGTAACTGTGATAGCTACAGCCATAAAGGATCTAGTTACCGGGGAGACTATGCAAATGACCACTGCGTCTGATAAGCGTTGCAGGTACACTATTCAATCAAAATTACTCTTTTTTTATAACTACGTTTAATTGAACAAGTGCGAAAGTTCGATGTTAACCACTTCAGCATAGTTTTTCGCAAGGAAACTACAAAATTTTGTCCCCTAATTTACACCCATTTTAGTTTTGGTAATATTAAGTAGGAGTAGTATTTTGATTTCAGTTTTGTAACTTACAATTTTTTCAAAATTTTCATTCGGCAACCTACTGCTACAAGATGCACGCGTATTCGGTCACATTCGATGTGACAATTACTTTTTTTCTTCTTTAATTCAGATTCACGTGGGAATTAATATAATAAGTTGCATACAATTTTTTTCAAAATTTTTGTAATGTAAAATTGCTCTTAATAATATCGTTTCAATCTTTTTCCAAACTAAATCTTTTTCAACAAATATGTGTTACTTTTTCTTGCAGCAATACATATTTTTCCTTATAGAAACTAGAGCTGATAATTTGGGCCCGACTTGATGGATCGGGCGACGAACCCGAAGCCTAATATGGTATGGACTCTAAAATTACAGGCCCATATAGATCTGAACCTATTTGGCCCGATGCGATGGGTCTGAAGGGCCTAATTGGCTAGGCTGAATTTGGCCCGACAGGCCGTGGATGGCTGAATTAAACAAATAAACAATTAAAATTAGTAAAGTACCGTATACTTAAATATTATTGTGTTTTTAGTTTTATTTTGACTTTAAAATTTGAACTCATGAATTATTTATAATTCTATTTGAACTTGTATATAGTGTAATGCTATACTGTTATGGCCGTTTATGAATTATGTATAATTAATATATTAGTAATTTATATTTTTAATTATAATTATTTATGTAAATAAAAATTATATGTGAGTATAATACATAATATGATTTATAATATATATAATATTTGCTAAAAATATATAAAAAAATATCATGGTTTGGGATGGCCAGCTAGCCGGCTAATAGTAACACATATTTTCTCTTATAGCAACACATACCTAGAATCCGCGATTTTGCTGAAGAGATTCATTTGCCCCAATTTGACCTGTGCGAAATTATATATCTCCTTTCCAATTTGTACTAATATTGCATTTGCAATATTTCACGTAAGTTTCTCTCAAATACTTAAATTAAATTGTATCTTAGTTATGATAGGAAAAATCCTACGCCCGCCACAATTTAGGAGAAATGATTATAAGGAAGAAGACAATTAATCAAAAAGGTGTAATGATTAAAGTCCTATTCTATCGTACGAAGTATATTGAATTAATCATTTTTTGTACAAGCCAAACGCCCCTTGAATAATCTTGAACTACTGTTATAATTTGATCATATATACTTTCCCTTGAATTCGGGCTAAAAACATGGGTGTTGTGTTTGATGTGCATGCAGCCTCGAATTCTATATGGAGAAGACGTACTACAAAACGGGTTCGTTGATTTCAAATAGCTGCAAAGCGGTTGCAATTCTTGGTGAGCGACCCCAAGTGTCAGATTTGGCTTATGAATACGGAAAACATTTGGTCAGTTAATTATACTACGTGAACTATGTTATATTAAGAAATATTTTGTCCATATGAAACTATAACACGATGTGCAGGGATTGGCTTTTCAGTTGATAGACGATGTTCTTGATTTCACGGGCACATCGACTTCCCTCGGAAAGGGCCCCTTGTCCGACATTCGCCATGTAAGCTTTCGTATCATTAATTAATCTGTTGGGCCAAAACTTCTATAAATTTGATTCAGGAAAGTTTTATGGTGCACTCAGTAATATTGTTTATCATATGAAGTTTCACGGCCCCAAAAAAAAAATGAATTTCGAGAAGAATAATATATTTAAATAGCAACACTTTGAATGCTAAAACGTGATATTTCATAGATTAAAAGAAATTAATTTGAAAAGTGAGTTTATGTGAACCAAGTTCACTAGAGATCTACTCTTGTTTCACAATAACAAATTAATAGTGGTGAATCTCTTTCTGTTTTTATGTTCATTTTACACAAATATTCATGTCTACATTCTACGGATTCAATTTGAATTACGAAAATCATAGCTCAATCGTGTAAAGACTGTATAGAAGTGGAAGCAACCTAGCTAGCTACCACAAATCTATATATATATTTGTTTTCATGCAAATCTTGATTTCCTGTTTGAGCTTCTGTGATGATCTAGTATCATCATGACCGTTGATCACCCCGTGCACACTGTCGAGTCGAACTGACGGTTAAATTTTTTCAGCATGTCAACCCAACAATGCCTCTTTAACTAACATAATTTTTTTTGCAGGGGATCATAACTGCTCCAATATTGTATGCTATGGAGGAGTTTCCAGAGCTTCGGACAATTGTTGATCAAGGGTTTCACAATCCTGCTAATGTGGATCGTGTATGAATATCTTCCTTTAACTTTTCTTTAATCTGATCACATTCACATTGCATATATTAAAATCTAATTTCTGATCTAAAATATGGATTTTTTTACATTACTCTGTTCAAAAAATAATTGTCAATATAATTTCGAGTTAATCCATATGCTAATTTTCATTCAACTCTATCTTGTAAACCTGAATCTACGTACAGGCTCTAGATTTCCTTGGAAGAAGTCAAGGCATTCAGAGAACGAGGGAGCTCGCTGCAAAGCATGCTAACTTCGCCTCAGCTGCAATCGACTCACTTAAAGAGAGCGACGATGAGGATGTTCGAGTATCTAGGCGTGCACTTGTAGAGCTTACGAAAAGAGTCATCACAAGAACAAAGTGAAAAACCAAGTTATAATCTCAAACTACACACATTTAGAAATAAAAATCCTCTTTCCATAGAATCGTTTCTTCATGTATAAAGTCTATGATTTTGCTCTAGGTGCATAAGACCTTTCATTAGGAGATGCTTGCTTTAAGTTACTATAGAATTTTTTAAAATCCTAATAATTAATGTTGTTGAATGAGATTGTAATAATTGTTTATTGAATATATGAAAGTGTGTGGAGATAATTAATTGAATTGTAAAGTATGATAGTATGCTTAATTAGTCTTGAATTAAAACGATTTAAGATTTAATATTAGGAACCTGAATTTTAGGATTTTAATATCGGAGTTTAAAAACAAGATAACACACGATCTACAAAGGAAAAAACAATATCATATCACATGCTTTTGCCCAAGACACAAGCATATTCTCACGTGCTTGGGGAAGACAATACTAGGAAAGCTATTTTTTATAATGACATAATTGCAAATTAAATTACAATATTTCACTTTTTTAATATGATCTAATCTGATGTGTCAAATTTAAAAAAAAAAAAAAAAAAAAAAACTACCTGAAACTAATTAGTAAAAATGTTGAAAATTAGTGTTTTATTTGTAATTATTCAAATGTTTAAGATTAAATTACATGAAATAAGAAAAAATTGATGATTTAATTTACACCTTTTATAATGCATGTTGGATGATATTTCATGAATAGTATAAGGAATCTCGCATATCTAAGAGAAAAGTGTCCCTACAAACGACAAATATCGATGCATGCAATATGGCATAGTTTAAGTTATCCCCATAATTAAAAAAGAAAATTACTATTATATCACATCACATGGTACGTAGTTTAGTTTATATGTAAGAAGTGTTTTTTGAGTCCATTGGCATATATACGATCGAGATGTTGTTTATACGGGCTCTTACCCGGATATCCAGAACCCGCATTTGGCCCGACCCGGTATTGCTCCTCCTGCAGCAACCCTGCAGATCCTCTATTCAAGAGGTGATTCTTGTGTTTTTTCAATTATTACATAACTCTGGACCTTTTTGTTGTCTGCATTTATAACTCAGAATCTACTGAATCTTGGCGTGTATAAGTTAGCTTTAAATTAATTACTACTTAACATGGATATTCCTTTAAAAAAAAAAAAAAATAGTTAATCAGTTCACCAATTCTATGTTCATATTGCTGGACTTAAGTTAGTAAGGGTATTGTAAATAAAATGATTGTTCCTGTATAAAGTTGAATAACATTTTGAATAATTAAGGGATGATTGAAAATAAAATAAAGTGACATTTTTTTATAAAAGTTATGAAAATAGATTGGGTTTTTATACTCTGTATCAGAATGCACCAACAAGATTTTCAAAATGTGAGTTAATGACGTACTTTTGTTATTATGATGCTTTGTTTCTTGATTTGTTAATTGGTGCTGGTGATTAGTAGGCAATGGGCTGTAGAGTTATTTCTTCTTTGGCTTCAAGTGCCGTAATTACCGATCGAAGCGGCATCTCTGCATTTGAGGTTAGTCATTGGTTGTTGGAAGATATACTAATAAAAATAATTAAGTAGATTTTAAAATCTTGATCGATAAATAGTAATAATGTATTTGTTTCGAGATTTAAATATGGTAGAATTTACTTGATGTGAAATCGATGTGTAGAAGGTTGTAAATTTGTATTATTGTTGACTGTTATGATTGAACGTGAAAAGTGGTAAATAAAATAATACAATATTGGGAATAAAAAAAAAAAAATTTGCATTAACGAGTCCTTGCAGAAAGTAATATAGAAAAAAATGGTACTTATTTGTCAAAAACATTTGTCAGGAGGCAGTAGATCCATTTTCTCTTGTTGCTGACGAATTGTTGGTTGTTTCAAACAGCTTAAGGTCCATGGTATTTACAGAGGTATTCGTGTTTCTACTTTTATTTATTTATTAGGTCCATGGTATTTACAGAGGTATTCGTGTTTCTACTTTTATTTATTTATTAGTATTTGTTTCAGAGATTTATGGTTATGGAGAAAAAAGTTGCATTAATAGTATTATATATAGGTCCCGAAGCTTGCGTTTGCTGCAGAGTACTTTTTCAAAAGTGGAGCCGAAGGAAAAAGATTTCGATCCACCGTAAGATGTTGTAATATTCCAATTCAAAATTAGACATGTTGAGTTATCTATGGTAACGTCTGAAAATGGTGAACTTGAGTCGTTAATATATATACCCTGCTGCAGGTGTTGTTGTTAATGGCTACAGCTTTAAATGTACCTACTGATGTTGATACGTTGTCAAAAAAATTGCGTTCAAGACAACGCCGTATTGCTGAGATCACCGAGATGCTTCATGTTCGTGCTTTTTTTGTTCCGACTTTGTGCTAAAAATTTCTGGGAAATTAAACGTCATGCAATTGATGATAAGTACTAGTGTTTTATATTGTAGGTTGCAAGCCTCCTTCATGATGATGTGTTAGACGACGCTGAGACGAGGCGGGGGATAGGTTCTCTCAATTGTTTGATGGGAAATAAGGTACTTGTCTTTTTTTGTCACATTTTTTACAGTTATATTAATTTTCACGTTTCTTGGGTGTTAACTTGCAGTTTGCTGTAATGGCTGGAGATTTATTGCTAGCTAGAGTTTGCTCGGCTGTTGCTGCTTTAGGAAACGATGAGGTTCGTCGTTTAGCTTTATTTTACAACGAATTCTAATATAAATTTGCAATATTTTTTAGAGTTTTGTTGTACTCCATTATTTCTTAAATTGTAGGTTGTAACTCTGATGCTTACAGCCATAAAGGATCTAGTTACCGGGGAGACTATGCAAATGACTATTGCATCTGATAAGCGTTGGAGGTACACTATTACTCTCTTTTTTGTAACTACAATTTATGTTATGCGCAACCTAGCTCTTTTATAAGTAAATTTACTAAGTAGTCCTTTAAAAAATTACCCTTATCATAAAAACCCTTCGTGCATAAACCTTCTCGTCATAAACCCTCAATGGTAAGTATATTTAATAATTTTTACATTTTTTTATTACGTTTTGCACATGCAGTATATATAAATTACGAGTTGTAATAGGCAATGATATGTTCGCCCGTAATCGTGGCCGAACATAGCACCGTACATACGGCTGTTTCAGCTGATCATAGGCATACGACCACTTCTGACCGAACATATAATTAATTGGGCGTACGATTTGTTCTAACCGAACATATCATTGGACGTGTGGTCTGTTCTGGCTGAACATATCATTGGGCATACAACTGATTTTAACCGAACGTAGCATTGGGCATACCACTGATTTTGGCCGAACATATCATTGGGCGTACGACCAGTGTTGGATGAACATAAACTTCAAAACTGGTTCATTTATTTATCCTCGTCTTCCTTATTCTTTTTCCTTGCAAGCAATTTTTTAACTTTTTTTTGGGTAAATGAGGGTGAGAAGAGAAAGAAGTTAAATGAGATGGGGTGTGTTTAGTAAGAAGGGCATTTTAAATGGAAAAAGGGTATGATAGGGAAAAAATGGGGTGTGATTAGTATTTTAAATTGATTTTTAAATTTTAGTGGGGTGTGTATAACATAATTTAAGGTGTTGTTAGCTCCACCCTTTTAGTATTTTGATTTTAGTTTTGTAACTTACAATTTTTCAAAATTTTCATCCGGCAACCTGCTACTGCAAGATGTGTTTTCGGTCACATTCGATGTGGCAATTACTTTTTTTTTTGTTTAATTCAAATTCACGTGGCAATATAATACGGAGTAAGTTATACTTCCTCCGTCCAATTTCATCATTCCCACTTTCCTTTTTTGGTTGTCCAATTTTATTATGCTAATACCCTTTTTGGAAAGAATATTATTCATACTACTTTATCTCCACCCTCCTCCATCACTTATTTACTCACTTTGTCATTTACTTTATTTATAAACAATCATTTATTTATAAATGGACACCACAATACCCTATCATACTCCCAACTTATCTACTTTATGAATAAACTAATCAATATCCATTAAAACTCGTGCCCAGAGAAGTGGGCATAATAAAATTGAACGGAGGGAGTACTATTTTGCTTTTAATTCTACTAACTTCCGCATTTTGATTTTAATCCTTTAATTTACAATTTTTTTTCAAAATTTTTGTTCTGTAAAAAAGCTCTTCATAACATCTTTTCAACCTTCTTCCAAACTAAATCCAGGTTCCAACTATGAACAATAAACGTCTAAAATTTTTATGTATCTCCACTCTCAAACTTTCAGCAAATAAAATTACACAAATTCTAGCGTAAAAAAATATGTCATGTAGAAGAAAGAAAAAGAAGAAAATATATGACACATGTTTTTTTTAAGGTATATTGCATAGAAGTGTGTGATTTGAGTTGGGCGTTGGGCACGGGTTTAAGTCCACTACTATTCAAGTCCACCAACTCGGATTTGTGTGATTTGAGTTGGTTACGTGTTTTTAGGAAAATTTATTGTTTATTCAAAAGTACTATCCGTCCCTAAAAAAGTTTACACTTGTTATTACGAAGTTTAAGAAAAAAGTTTAATGATTAGAGTTTTTGGGATAATTTTGTAAATTTTTATATATAAAGTAAATAAAGTAGTTTGATTGAGTGTATGGTAGATTCCAAAAGTAATAATATGAAGGATAAAAATGTGTATATTGTGAGGGTGGGTATGAAAATTTTTTAGGGATGGAGGAATTAAAAGTTTGAAAGTAGAGATAAAAAAATAATTTTCTTAAAAACTTGTGCCCAAATCTAATAAAAATTAAAAAAAATGGACGGAGTATATCTTTTGAATTTTTAACATTTTATTGGATTTTTTAATATAGTATCTCTTCACTTAGTAAAACACTTATATTTATAAGTAACACAATTTTTTAATACACATGTGTTAATATAAGAATAATTATATGTTACTTTTTCTTGCAGCAATACATATATTTCCTCATAGTAACACATATTTTCTCTAATTATAGCAACACATAACTAGAATCAAGTTATTTTTCTTGCCTTTGCTCAATTTCTGTGAAGAGATTCATTTGCTCCAATTTGACCTGCATAAGATCCGCGAAATTATATATCTTCTTTCCAATTTGTGCTAATATTGCATTTGAGATGAATTCACATAAGTTTCTCTCAAATACTTAAATTAAATTGTATCTTAGTTATGATGGCAAAAATCCTATACGCGCCACAATTTAGGATGTTTAGGAGAAATGATTATAAGGAAGAAGACAATTAATCAAAATGGGGTAATGATTGACTTATTTTAAGTCCCATTATCTCGTACGAAGTATAAATTGACCATTTTTGTACTAGTCAAACGCCCCTCGAATAATCCTGAACTACTGTTATAATTTGATCATACTTTCCCTTGAATTCGGGCTAAAAACATCAGTGTTGTGTTTGATTTGCATGCAGCATGGAATTCTATATGGAGAAGACGTACTACAAAACGGGTTCATTGATTTCAAATAGCTGCAAGGCGATTGCAATTCTTGGTGAGCGACCCGAAATGTCAGATTTGGCTTATGAATACGGAAAACATTTGGTCAGTTAATTAATGTCACTAGCTCCGTCAACTATGTTATATCGTGTAAACATGCAATTTAATTTTAATTAAATTATTTGGATATATATTTTCAATTGTCCAATAGAATTTTTGACCCATCACTTTAAAACAAAATCAAAATTGGCTCCATGCAATTGAGACATATATGTGTGCATGGCTCATGAAAATATACTCCCTCCGTCCCACAAGTGTTTGCACCACAAAGTGGGCACACTTTTTAAGAAAAAAGTGTAATGAGTGGAGTGTTGAGGGGTAATTTTGTAAAGTTATATGGATAAAGTAAAAAGGTGATTGGAAAAAGAGTAAAAGTAATGGCATTTTGTGTAAATATGTGAATATTGTGAGGGTGGGGTTTATGAGAGAGTTTCCTTTTATGGGTGTGCAAACAATTGTGGGACGGACAAATAAGGCAAGTGTGCAAACAGTTGTGGGACGGAGGGAGTAGTAATTTGGGTGCGATTGTGTAGGGTTTGGCTTTTCAGTTGATAGACGATGTTCTTGATTTCACGGGTACATCGACCTCCCTGGGAAAGGGCTCCTTGTCCGACATTCGTCATGTAAGCTAATTAATTCCTATCATTCCAAAACTTCTATAAACTTGATTCACTTTATGGTGAATTAAATCATACTATGGAGGAGTTTCCAATATTTTTTTTTTCTATGTATATATTTTTTTAGGGAATCATAACTGCTCCAATATTGTATGCTATGGAGGAGTTTCCAGAGCTTCGGACAATTGTTGATCAAGGGTTTCACAATCCTGCTAATGTGGATCGTGTATGAATACCTTCCTTAAACTTTTCTTTAAAAATCTAATTTTTGATCTAAAATATGATTTTTTTTTTTTTGTGATTTTGAATGTTGTTTTAGACCCGTTCTACATTACTCTGTTCAAAAAATAATTGTCAATATAGTACTGGATAATTTTGAGTTAATAACAAAAGTAGAAAGAAAAAGGCCAATTAATCCATACATTGATTTTCATTCAACTCTATCTTGCAAGCTACAGGCTCTAGATTTCCTTGGAAGAAGTCGAGGAATTCAGAGAACGAGGGAGCTCGCCGCAAAGCATGCTAACGTCGCCTCAGCTGCAATCGACTCACTTAAAGAGAGCGATGATGAAGATGTTCGAGTATCTAGGCGTGCACTTGTAGAGCTTACGCAAAGAGTCATCACAAGAACAAAATGAATAACCAAGTTAAAATCTCAATCTATATAAGCTTGTATTTGTAAGCTTATGATTTTGCTTTAGGTGCATCATAACACCTTTCATTGTTTATGGTTTTATAAGGTTGTGTTTGATTTAATTAGTTTATGGTGTGAATTTTGAAAATGGGGGGTTTAAGTGAATTTTGACATCTTGATATTGATATTAATAATTGTTATACCTAGTCAAAGAAGTCAATCTTTGACAAGTCAATCCTAGTCACCAGCTTACGTGGCGAGGACCAGTCAACAAGATCTTGCGACGACTAGTCAACAAGACCAAGAAAATGTAATAGATTTAATGTATTTAATATATTTAAGTGCTCGCCCAAAGATGTTGGCGAGCACATGTTTTAATTAGCTGCTCGCCCAAATGTGTGGCGAGCACATGTCTATTCTTAGGTAGAAAAGTCTAAGTATTGGAGCATTGGGAGACAGCATGGAGCGTGGCGACCACACTCCTCGAAATGGTCCTCCGGCGACCACCGTAGCTCAGCTCCTCGGCATCTCGGCGAGGACGAGCACCAAAGGCGGTTTAGCATTAAATGCGCCATCAAATCACCTTTTCGGGCAGAAGTGAGGCCCAGTGAGGGCGTGCCACGTGTAAAGGGCGGGCAACCCCTGGAAACCACTATATAATGCCTAAGAGAGGCTCATTTGTACACAAGTTACCCATTCCTACAAATCACTCCCTACCCAAAGCAATAAACACTCCCAAGCTTCTCCAAGAAGCTACATCTTTGTTCTTGATCCTTCTTGCTTCGTTCTTCAATAGATCATCAAAATCATCATATTAATCCGCATAAACACGTAATAAACCCCCGATAATCATATATGTTTGTTTCGTGCTAATAAACAGCCCACATCCGAGTCAACCCGACGAAAGCACGTACAACATTTGGCGCTAGAAGGAGGGGTCCTTTTACGTGTTCATCACTCTCAGTTTCGACCGATCATCGAGCGATCGGTTTGCAAACTCCGTTTTCAGGTTTTTAATCGGTAGTTCCACCGTTTAAAGCTTTATTTACATATTTCCGTGTTCTTCGTGTTCTTGAATATTTGCGATATTCATGACATATTTTGGAGTTTGATCTCCGTGTAATCTTGTTTTTAAGCTTTAGTTGTTATTACTTTGCTCATAAGTAGTTGTAATAGCACGTTCTTCTGCGTAAGAACTTTAATCTTTCGTTTTTAAGCGTCGAAAGCTTAAGAACAGTCTTATCCTTGTAATAATCTCCAAGAGACACTCTTTAAACGATGTCTCAGCATACTCCACGTGACGGAATCTTACCCCCCGGAGGGAACGAGCGCCCTCCGGCGCCGGCGGTGAATCCGTTTGCAAACGTGAATATGGGGGACATTCTGAATGATCCCCAACATCTGAAAGACCTCTGTGACTATCTCAATGAGAAGAAGAGGCAGAATGAGGAGCTGGAGAAGGCCAAAGATCAGGCCTTCGACCGAGCTCGCAAAGCCAAGGGGAACGAAGAAGATAACCGTTCCTATCACTCCAACTCTGTTCACCCCCAGGACAGAGGAAAAAACAAAGTCGACGAGCACTCCCACAATAGCCACACGGGAGACTCGCGACACCGAAATTCGGTTTTCAACCGGATGGATGACAGAGATAGAAGGGCTCCTCGCCGAGTACCTTTCAATGTGGATGGCCGACCAGGCAGAGCCGACCACCACCGAGATCACGCTGATAAGAGAGATCAGGGCGACAGAGTCTCAGCTCTTGATAGAGTGGGTCCAGGGAAGGGTTCGCGAGCTCCTGCGAAGAGTTATCGCAGCCGCCAGTCTGAGAGACATTCCCCCAGGCGATCACGTCATGATGATCGCCCGGCCGCATCCCAAGGGAGCCGACGCGACGAGGTCGTCGTCCCCCGAGCACAAACTGCCGAGGAGGGGCAAATCGCCCAGTTCCTCGAGACCCAAAAATTAATGAAGATAGAAATGGAAACTCTGCGAGCTGAGGTGGTCGCCTCGAAGCTAGGGACCACCCCACCGATCACTCTGCCCGCACCTCCTTTGAGCGTTGCAATCCTTACCGCCCCCATTCAAAGAAAGATTCAAATGCCCTCCATGCCGGCATACGATGGTGCATCCGACCCCAGAGTACACTTGTCCAAGTACTCCAACTATATGGCCTCAATCGGGGCAACGGACGCCACCCAATGCAGAAACTTCTCCCTAACTTTGGGAGACCGGGCTCACCGATGGTACACAACGCTGAGTCCCGGATCGGTCACCTCATTCCTTGAACTGGGACAACTCTTTCTGACCTACTACGGGTCCATTGCTGCTCGCCCAGCCTCAAAGCAACGTTTGGCAAACGTTCGTCAATCTGTAAATGAGTCGGGCAAGGACTTCATTGAGCGCTTCGATAGGCTGGTGATTGATGGGGAGGCCGTGAACGATGAAACAAAGCTGATCTCAGCTGTTTCCGGTCTGAGGATAGGTACCAAGCTTTGGGAGTCTATCCACCTTACTTTCCCCAGTTCTTATGCGGACTTCCGCACGAGGGCTGGAAACTTCATTCAGATGGAGGAAATAATGGACGCCGCCAAGGCTAACGAGCAGCCGGAGGCGTCCAAGAGGGTCTGGCCCAAAAAGAATACAAACACAGGGGAGTCATCCCAGCCCAAGAAGGCGACCACACAAGCTGGCAGTGCTCGCCCAGCCAACTTCAGGCCTTTCGAGGAGTCTCCTGAGATCATCTAGTTTAGGGAATCTCTCTCTGTGGATCCCAGGGGCATTTTCAATGCAGTTAGGGGAAAGAATATGCTCCCCCAGGCCAAGCCAATGCATACCAATGATGAAAAACTGGATGGTAGCAAATTCTGCGACTACCACAACTCCATTGGCCACCACACCAATGGGTGCCGAGACTTGGTGAGAAACCTCTTCAAGTTATACAATGAGGGCAAGCTCGCCCAGTTCATCAAGCCTCTCGGAAATGGCGACAACAGGGGGAAGAAACGTCGCGACGACGGCGACGACCTGCGCCAACATCTGAATCGTCCCAAGCTAACTCCTCCCATGCCACAACATGCTGGCGGCGACATCGATAATGTGGGCGGAGCCTGTTTGGTGATTGAAGGCCCGTTGGGGGGAACCCAATCCGGGAAAGAGCTATCTGTTCGCCGAGCTCAGAGCGAGCAGCGAGCACTGAACAATGTGCACCAGGTGTGCGTCGCTCCGACTGCCGAGAAGCCTCTTTCTCATCAAGTCCTTTTCTCGGACGACGACCTGAACGGCGTGGTGCACCCGAACAATGATGCTTTGGTCATTTCGGGCAAAATTATGGGAACCAACGTCCATCGCTTGATGGTCGACACTGGGGCATACACCAACATCCTTTTCAAGCATACCCTGGATGCTCTTGGTGGATATGCGGAATACATCGAGCCTTGCGATGATATAATCGTAGGTTTCGGGGACATGAAAAGCCATCCCATAGGGAAAATCAGACTGTCTCTGGAGTTGGTATCGTCGAAGGAGCCTGAAATGCACCACACTAGGCAGCTCGACTTCATGATCATCGACATGCCATCTTCCTACAATGCTTTCCTCGGCCGTCCTTTCTTCAACGAGTTCAAGGCGGCCGTTTCTACTTATTATTACTGTGTAAAGTTTCCGACCCCAGCGGGAGTTATAACCGTCAAGGGCGATCAGACGCGGGCGAGGGAGTGTCTCGTCCGTTTTGCAAAGCGTCATTCAAAGGAATCTACTATGATTGGCCAGTATATTGAGTGTCAAACACAAACAGAAAAAGTGAACTACTTGGAGGGTCTTCCTAGCAAGTACCGAAAGATTGAAATTGGGGAGTGCAGTCGTAGTTTCGACGACCACCAAGTGGAGGCGAACGAGCATGCCTCCATGGAAGTGGACGACCACACCACAATGGATATCGACGAGCAGACAATCTCGGGCGACCAGCTCCCCGACGACCAGTTGCCAGAAAACATTCCAGATCTGGAGCCCAGGCTAGGTTTTGAGCCAGAGTTCGGAATCGAGGACCCTCGTTGGAAGGAGCCTAAAGAACGGGCAACTTCAGCGGAGGACCTCGAAACCATTCATTTAAACGAAGCTCGTCCAGAACTCGAAGTATTCATTGGTTCGAATTTACCAGAAAATTTGCGGTCAGACATGGTCGCATTTTTGAAAGAAAACATCGGAGCATTCGCCTGGTCGCACGAGGATATGGTGGGCATTCCAACAAATCATGCCTGCCACAGATTGAATATTGATCCAGCAAGGAGACCTATCACCCAAAAACGAAGGAAATTTGGGCCTGATAAATATGCGGCTTTGGCAGTCGAAGTCAAGAAATTGATCGACAATAAATTAATCGAGAAAACTGGAACTGACCCCGAGTGGCTGGCCAATCCAGTGCTCGTCAAAAAGGCGACCGGGTCGTGGAGATTGTGTATAGATTTCACAGATCTAAACGACGCCTGTCCCAAAGATCACTTTCCGATGCCCCACATTGATCACCTAGTAGACAATACAGCGGGGCACGAGATGTTAACTTTCATGGATGCTTTCGCAGGCTACCATCAGATCGCGATGCATCCCGACGACCAGCGGCATACGGCCTTCATGACGGCCACCGAAATGTACAGCTGGAAGAGAATGCCTTTCGGTTTGAAGAATGCGGGGGCAACATACCAAAGACTGGTAAATAAGATGTTTGAGAAACACATCGGCGAGATGGTGGAGGTCTATATCGACGACATCGTTGTCAAAAGCTTGCGGAAAGAAGATCACCTACACCACCTCACCATGACATTCGATATACTGAAGGAGTACAACATGAAGTTAAATCCGAAAAAATGCAGTTTTGGTGTTAGCTCAGGAAAATTTCTGGGGCATTTGGTTAGCCAGCGGGGCATCGAGGCGAATCCGAGCAAAATTCAAGCAGTCATTAACATGCAAAGCCCAAGGAACGTGAAAGAAGTACAAAGGTTGACAGGATGCCTTGCATCGCTGAACAGATTTATTGCACGAACGGGCGATCGCTGCAAACCTTTTTTCGATGCTCTGAAAAAAGGGAGGTTCGAATGGACCGATGAATGTGAAAAAGCTTTCGAAAAGCTAAAGGAATACCTATCGGATCCGAAGGTCCTATCTAAGCCAGTCCCCGGCGAAATTTTGTATCTATACTTGGCAGCCACTGACTGTGCGATCAGTTCAGTGCTCGTCCGAGCTGAGGGGAGCACACATCTGCCTATCTACTACGTAAGTCAAACGCTGAGAGATGCGGAGTTGAGATACACTCCTATGGAAAAATTGGCATACGCACTAGTCATGAGTGTCAGAAAATTAAAGCAGTACCTGTTCGACCACGAGGTGGTCGTCCTCACCACCTTTCCACTCCGACGAGCACTGCATCGTCCGGATACCACTGGAAGACTTTTGAAATGGTCGGTGGAGATAGGGCAATTTGGGCTCACCTACGCACCTAGAACGGCAATCAAGGGACAAGTGCTGGCAGAATTTATCGTAGAGCTCACTTTCCCAGAGAAATTGGACGAGGGAATCGAACTCCCTTGGACACTGTTCGTCGATGGCTCATCGACGAGCACCAAAGCAGGGGCAGGAGTTGTCCTCACCAGCCCAACCGGACAGACGTTTGCTTCGGCGATCGAGTTCGAATATCGAGCGACCAACAACGAAGCAGAGTACGAGGCTCTGGTTGCAGGAATCAAGATGGCTATGGCCGTGGGCGCCAGAAAACTGAAAATTTTTTCTGACTCTCAGCTGGTTGTATGTCAAATAACGGGCGACTATGAGGCTCGCGGCGATCAAATGATAAAGTATCAAGAGCTAGTGAAAGGATTACTCGAGCAATTTGATCAATTCCACATTGAGCAAATCCCTAGGGAGGAGAATACGCAAGCAGATGCGTTAGCTCGGCTGGCCACTTCAGAGGGGGAGGCAATATTTTCAGAAGCGACCATCACTAAAATTTCTTCCCCATCGGTGAACAGAGGTCAGATTTTGCAGGTTGAAGCGACCAGCGACGAGGACTGGAGATCGCCGATCATCAAGTACATCAAGACCGGCGAGCTCCCGGGGGATAAAGTAAAAGCAACAAGATGGCAGCTCAGGTCCGCAAGGTACACCATTGTTGGCGACCAGCTGTAGAAACGGGGTTTTTCAATGCCTTTATTGAAATGCCTCGGAGAAGACGAGGCGAAGATCGTCATGTACGAAATCCACGAAGGATCTTGTGGAAATCATACAGGGGGGCAAGCGCTCGCTTTAAAGATCATGAGGCAAGGATACTTTTGGCCAACACTGAAGAAGGATGCAATTCATTACGCCCAGGCGTGCAAGAGATGTCAAGCTTTTGCACCAGCTATTCACTCACCTCCAGACGAACTCATCTCCGTCTACAGCTCTTGGCCTTTCGCGAAGTGGGGCATCGACATCATCGGACCTTTCCCGCCTAGCGTCGGGGGGGTAACTTTCGTAGTCGTAGCAGTCGATTACTTCACCAAGTGGACCGAAGCGAAGGCATTGAAGACCATCACAACGGCCCAGATGACAAGCTTCATTTGGAAAAACATAATTTGCAGGTTCGGCCTACCACGAGCAATAGTGACCGACAACGGGCGTCAATTCACAAGTCGAGATATGCTGGATTTCTGCTCAGAATGGAACATCAAGAAAAAAATTTCAACACCCTATCATCCACAATCAAATGGTCAAGTAGAGGCGATCAACAAAATCATCAAGCACACCTTGAAAGCTAAGCTAGATGGATTGAAGGGCAAATGGGCGGACGAGCTGCACATGGTTCTGTGGGCATATCGGACGACCACGAGGAATTCTACTGGTGAAACTCCGTTCGCGCTCGCGTTCGGAACCGAAGCTGTCATACCAGCAGAGGGGCAAGTCCCAACTTTTCGAGTAGCAAATTATGACGAGCAGTTGAATAACGATGCACAGCTCTCCGATTTGGACTTCCTAGAAGAGCGAAGGCTAACAGCGGACGAGAAGAACGTGGTGTACAAGCAAAGATCAGAACGCTATTACAACACCAAAGTACGTGCTCGCCAATTCACTATCGGCCAGCTCGTACTTCGAAGGGCGACGGAGCAGTCCATCGGCATACTTGGCCCGACTTGGGAGGGTCCGTACCGAATAACGCGCACACTCCTGAACGGATCGTACGAGCTAGAAGATCTGGAGGGCAAGCCGAGCAAGTACCCATGGAACGCGGTCAAGCTGAAGAAGTATTACCAGTAAGTTTTTAATTCTTTTTCATATTTATACAATTTGTATCTAGTCATCATTTCAATACATGTCAAGTTTAAATTTCATCAAGTGTTAGATAAGTTTGAATTTTTAGACAAGGCTCTGCATAGCCATCTAGGAAACAAAGACGAGTACTCTTTTTTAACGATGCTCGCAAGGTAGTGGCGACGACGATCACTACCTACCAAACAAAAAAGAGTTCAACCGACGAATGGTTAACTCTAAAAGACGAGCACTCTTTCTTAAAGATGCTCGCAAAACAAAGACGAGCACTCTTTTTTAACGATGCTCGCAAGGTAGTGGCGACGACGATCACTACCTACCAAACAAAAAAGAGTTCAATTGACGAATGGTTAACTCTAAAAGACGAGCACTCTTTCTTAAAGATGCTCGCAAAACAAAGACGAGCACTCTTTTTTAACGATGCTCGCAAGGTAGTGGCGACGACGATCACTACCTACCAAACAAAAAAGAGTTCAACCGACGCATGGTTAACTCTAAAAGACGAGCACTCTTTCTTAAAGATGCTCGCAAAGGTAAAAGACGAGCACCTTTTCTTAAAGGCGCTCGCAAAGACAAAAGACGAGCACTCTGTCTTGAAGGTGCTCGCAATAAAAGGAGGTTTCAAAAAGACATACTTATCAAAAAATGCTTGCAAAAAATGAATCATAACACAAGTTGGAAAGCGAACACAACATGAGCAAAAAGTTCCATTCATTGAAAAGCCTTGAAGGCTGAAATTACAAAAAGGCCTTAATGGCCGAACAGTCCTAAAAAACAGAAATAAAATACAAGTAAACTAAGCTGCTGGAGCATTCTCCTCGGCAGGAGCATCCTGCTCTCCGGCAACTTCCTCCTCGTTCATAGCCTCCTCGGTAGGAGATTCCTGTTCGCCCGATTGAGGTGGGGAGTCTTGTGGAGGGTTCGAGAAGAGGACCGGAACACCCAACAGTCGGGGGAACAGGAGTCCCAACTCCATCAAAGGAAGCAGAGGGAGGTCTGTTTCCGGCTGAGGATTCTCCTTCATAAGGAGGTCGTCCAAAAACCCGCCGAGCGGAGTCACATCCAGTCCCGGATGAATTTCCAGCAACCGGTGAATGAGCCCGTGGGCAGTAAGCGCCACCGATAACATGGCCACGCTCCCGGCGACCTCAACAGTCTCATCTCGCTCTTCCGTCAGCTCGACCAGCTGTTGCCGAAGAGTGGCCAACTCTTCCTCGTCAGTTGCGGATTTATTTTGAAGAGTTCTTACCTCGTCTTCGGCAGTCTAGAGGCGAGCACGGAGACGTTCGATCTCTTGGAGATCTTCCTGATCCTTCTTTCGAATCGTCTCAAGTTGGGCCTCAGAATCGGCCAACTTTGCCTCGACATCGGCCAACTTGGTCTCGAGGTCGACCGCTTTCCTCTCGACAGCAGCTTTAGCCTTGGCCATTTGGGCGAGTTTCGCACTCCTGTCCTCGCTGACTTTGCGGCTTTCGGCGATCTGGAAGGCGAGCTTCTCCATCGTATAGGACGCCCGGCTCAAGTCTATGGCGACCAATCTCGCATTCTCCAGCGAGCTATGATTGTCCACCTCGTCGACCAGTGTGGTCGTCAGCGATCGAGGCAGATTCTTCACAGCCCTTAGTGCGATCGGATTCAGGGGCTCTCTGTCGACCGGATCCCGCGACCGGTAGAAGCCGAGGAGGTTTGGGTTGAAGGGTTCGACGATCTGGCAGTCGGCAACTCTATAGGAGGAGAAGAAAATAATTTAGGAAAAGGTACTTGAAAATATTACAAAAATCTCATTGATATAAAAAATAAACTTACTTGGCAACCCTCGCGGCATCCCAGCCAAGAAGGGTATTGTCTCCCTGAGCCCTCTCCCCGGCCGACGAGCTCGCGGCGATATCTCGCGACCGAGTAGTACGGGGAGGAGGGGATACGACTTGTGTGGGGGGAGGCGAGGGAGATCTCCTCGGCGAGATCCTCTGCTCGGTAGCAGGGGGGCGAGAAGAGCCCCCTCGGGCTGGTTTAGCGATCTTCTTGGGTGGAGCCCCCGAGGTCTCCGCCCCTTTCCTCTTCTTGCCGGTGCCGTCAACTACCTTGCACTCACGGAGCATCCTCGCCTGTTGCAGCATCCTGTTCGATAGTATACGATTTACTTCGACGGTTGGAGGAAGATAGGTGACAACCCTTTCAGGAACCACTACTAAGAAAGAAAAGCGAAGAGTTAATATTTACGAAGAGCAATTTTGAAAAAACTTAGCAAATTCACAAAACTTGGAAACATGTTGATACCTGGAGGAAATTGTCGGGTGAAGTGATGAGGAGGTACTCTGAGACCTGCTCGCTCACGCATACACTCCCTGTTCAAGAAGCGACAGGACCTCTCTAGGTACCGACGATTGAGAACGCAGCAAATGTGATACTGGAAGAGAGGTGTGAGACGGTGCTCGGCAGTTTTCTTACGAGCAGTTTCACCTACAAAAACGAGGAGTTAGTCAGTATAGAAAGAGCGAGCAGTAATAAAAATAACTTACCACAAATTCTTCGATATTCAGTGGGAATGGGAACGCGATCCGAGGAGCCATCCGGCCTCACCGGACTTTTCCAGTCCCCGGCTACCCACCACCAATTGGTTTTCCAATCTCTGATTTTGTTGGGAACCCCTTCAATCAACTTGAAGTTATCACGGCCCCTCACGTAAAAATATCTGTGGCCCACGTTCTCTCCGGCCTCGGCCACCTGAAGGAGATAATTAATCTCTTTCGGGCTAAGCCATGTGTTCCGACATCCATTCTCGGCCGCCACCAGGCCGAACACTGTAAGAATGCCGATCAGGTTGGACCAACCATTCGGCAAAATTTGAGAAGGGGCCACCCTTAAGAAATGTAAAAAGTGGGAAATACTGGGGTGCAGGGGGAATCTAAGCCCGGCCTCCATCATGCCGATATTAACGGCGACCATCCCTTCTGGCGGCTGGTCGGCCCTCTCATCCGGGCGAGGTACAAAAAAACAAACATCGGCCGGCAGCTGATATTTCTTCCTGGAATTTTCTAGCTGTGCCGAGGAGACCTTGCTCGCATACTTACTTGCTTCGTATTCACTCTGAAAAGCTTCTCGATGGGGGCGAGGAACCTCTCGAGGAAGGTATTCGCAGAAATATTTATAATAGGCCTCCCTCGAGACCTCGTCGCCATCCAAATTCTCCCTACCACTCAAAATATCCTTTATGCTCTCCGCATACTAAACAACCTCCTCGAAGTCCTCGCGGAGACTCCTCGTCAAGGTCTCCTCGACTTGGGCAGTTTCTATCTGTTCGCCCACCCCTCGATCTAATCCTTGGTCGCGTAGATCGGAACTAGTCTCACTGCCACCCTCCTCGGCATCTCCCTCCTCGGCATTATTGCCGACATCGTCCCTATCACTTTCATCAAGGTCGTCGACGTCGACGACCACTGCCTTTCCCAAGTTTTGGGGTCCAACACTTATAGGGTCGGGGGAGTGAATCCTAGAATCCGAGAAGGATGCCCTCTCCAGTAAGGCCAAGGCCAAACGATCTCCGCCGCCGGAGTCTTCAGAGCCACCAACCAACGGCGGCGGACCACCGCCGGAACCACCACCAAAACCACCAAAATCCATTTTTTCTATAGAAATGGGGGAGAAAGAGTTTTTTAAAGAAGAAAATGCAAGTTGTTTACCTTGTTGACGATCGAGAACCACCACAAACTCGCCGGAAAACTTGAGAGGAAAGCTTGAAGAAATTCGAAAAATTGCAGGAGGTAAAAAGTTTTTTTTATGAAGAGGAAGGTCATATTTATAGGCAAATATTATCAGGGACCTATGTGCAAAAAACGGGGTCAAAAACGCAAACTCCCCAAAAATTTGGGGTCATTTCCGAAAATGAGCTCGGCGAGTGGTCCCCACGCGCGACCTTTGAGGTCGGCACGCGCCCCACGCGCCAAATTCAAAATCTCCTTGCGCCGCCCACGCGTCTGACACCTCAGAACAGTCATTATTAAAAGTTGCTTCGATAATCGTGCTCGGCGCTGGAGACGAGGCGACCGCCTCCAATTTACGTCATCAAAATCTCAAAATTGATTGTGTTGTCGAGGACAATAATTACCATCTAAGAAGACGACCATACTGCTCGCCTTACCATTCTACGAATACGAAGAAAGGCGACCAGGGGGCAAATGTTATACCTAGTCAAAGAAGTCAATCTTTGACAAGTCAATCCTAGTCACCAGCTTACGTGGCGAGGACCAGTCAACAAGATCTTGCGACGACTAGTCAACAAGACCAAGAAAATGTAATAGATTTAATGTATTTAATATATTTAAGTGCTCGCCCAAAGATGTTGGCGAGCACATGTTTTAATTAGCTGCTCGCCCAAATGTGTGGCGAGCACATGTCTATTCTTAGGTAGAAAAGTCTAAGTATTGGAGCCTTGGGAGACAGCATGGAGCGTGGCGACCACACTCCTCGAAATGGTCCTCCGGCGACCACCGTAGCTCAGCTCCTCGGCATCTCGGCGAGGACGAGCACCAAAGGCGGTTTAGCATTAAATGCGCCATCAAATCACCTTTTCGGGCAGAAGTGAGGCCCAGTGAGGGCGTGCCACGTGTAAAGGGCGGGCAGCCCCTGGAAACCACTATATAATGCCTAAGAGAGGCTCATTTGTACACAAGTTACCCATTCCTACAAATCACTCCCTACCCAAAGCAATAAACACTCCCAAGCTTCTAAAGCTTTAGCTTCTCCAAAAAGCTACATCTTTGTTCTTGATCCTTCTTGCTTCGTTCTTCAATAGATCATCATATTAATCCGCATAAACACGTAATAAACCCCCGATAATCATATATGTTTGTTTCGTGCTAATAAACAGCCCACATCCGAGTCAACCCGACGAAAGCACGTACAACAATAATAATACAGAGTATTTTGAAATTTTGAGTAGGGTGAGATTCAACTTTATGTTGTTGTTGATGACTGTGATTGTAATAATTGAATAATGAAGGGATTATGATAGAATATAATATGTTTATGGAGATATTTAATTGTATTGTAAAATGTGATAGTAAAGCTTATAGTTGTGGTGGTTTTATAAAACCAGATTTTAACTCGAACTAGAATTGCCTTTGAATTTTAAAATTTCAAATCACCTATAAGTTTAATTCGAGTTTGAAATTCGAATTTTAGATTTCGAAATCTAAATACGTATCTACTATAAGATTTTAACATCCGATTTTAAAAACAATACTGATTTTTCTTTATAGTATCTCTCCGAAGACTCATTAATGCAAATATAATTTTTTATTAATTCTTATTTTATTTATCACTTTTCACATATATATTTATCCAATCATTTCAATCATGATCAACAATAATATACTTAATAATGATAAAAAAAAAATTGTATGAGATCGATGATCATATGAGACATGCTCTCACTATATGATCCTTGAGTTTGTTGCCTTGCTCGATTCATGTTTTAGAACAAATAATGAGGTGTAAAGTACAAACTTAAGTGGAGCATCGTCTCGAGAAAAAATGTATTTCAGTCTTGTAAATTTACCTTTTTTTTTTATAAAGCGTCTAAAAAAAGATAAAAATTTAATTTAAGTTCCATAATTTCGTAAATTGGCTAATATATATAGATCATTTTTCTTCATTATGCAAATTATAAATAGTAACTTGTCATATTTTTTTAATCCATATATCTATTGTTTTTCAACGCTATACAAACGTAAATTAAAATTTTATCTTTTTAAAAATGTTTTTAAAAAAAAAGTTGGGACATAAATAATTTGTTTCTCGTTTCGTCTCATACATTACACTACCTCACATAAGACTCCCCGCTCCAAAATAATATTACAACATTCACAATCTCACACATCAATTTGCTATAAATTTAAATCTTATCATAAATTTCAAAACAACCTTGCATTATTACTATTTGTTAAATTTTAAAATTCATTAAATTTCAAATTAATCAAACACATTCTAAAGTCAAATTGGCCTTTGTTTTTAAAGCATGACTATTTGGACTTTTTTTTTTACTCATCTCAAAGTCAAACTTTGCTTTTTATTACAATTCTTTGAATCATTTCGTTAAAGGTGTCTATGAGTATGTCGGAGTTAGCATTGAAAAAAAGTCTCATGCATGCTATGCAGTGGAACTAATGATAGGTTGTAGGATTCTTTCTCACGCCAAATAAAGTTGCTTTTGTAAACACAATCATAGTATTTCACAAATTTTTATTGCTAATTAAGTTTGAAAGACAAATTTACTCATCATTAAGTCTTTAATGAAATGAAACTTTTAATGAGATGTCCGGTGATTAAAGATTTATTTGCTCTCATTAAAGATTTATTTGATGTAAATAAAAAAAAATCATTGTTTAGTACAGAACACACTGCATATATATTAAAAGAGTGATCTTGTGTGAAATATTGCATGTATGCATTTTAATCCAATTAGGTTAGAGTTAAAATAAATACTGTGACCCAATCACTTTATTTTCATTTCTATATATACTTTAATATACTTTAAATTTTTGACATAATAATTAAAAAAAAAAAAAACAGTCTTTTTTATTCCCTTCAATAAAAGCTTGAGGCTGGACTTATTCGTTTGTCCCTTTTATTCTACTGGATGCTGAAAAATAAATCAAATGATCAAAATATTTAATATGACTTGAATTACTACATGTATATTTAATACTATATATTATAATGTAAGTTACTACATCAACAAAAACACTAGAAAAAAAATGTTTTACTACATAAAAGAATCTGTATTACTATATAAAATAGTTTGTGTTATTACTACATAAAAAAATTATATGCTACTACATACTACATTTTGAATTAATACATTGAACAGTGTTTATTACTATATGTAACTTTATCAAATAATCTAATATATTTGTATCATCCTGCAATAAAACAATTTGTATTACAACATGGTTATTGTGTATTACTACATGCAATAATATATTGTTGGGATATCGATATCCCTTATGTTTTGTTTTGATAAATCAAATCTTCTTGTAATATGATAAGTTGTATTATATAGACAACTTTATTATTCATCTTGTAATAGATTAGGTTTTTGGTCAGCATCAGCTGAGGGGGAACTTAGTTGATGTGGTGGAGAAATGCGCACGAGCAAAATGAAGAGAAGACCAAGACCAGAAGATGATCAACTATGATCAACTGAGGACTTATCAGCTGAGTATCACTATCAACTGAGTAGTCAAACACAGCTGAGACTAAGTCTGCTTGATTAACCAGACAAAGTCTACACAGTTGGGGAAACAATCAGATGCCAAAGTCAAGATTAGAAGAGATGACCCCAAGATCAGCTGAGTAAAAGGTCATCTGATTCGAGCATTGTATAGTCAAATCAGAGCTGACGTGGACCAATTGAGAGACGACAACAAACACCTAAATTCTGACAAAGCACAAAGCTCAAGAAAGTCTATGATGCATTGATTATTACTAGGCAACAATAATAATCAACAACATCTACCTAGAGATTGTGATTCCCGAAATAGTGGGATTTGATTGTTGCTTTCCAACGGTAACATTCATAATTCTATCTATAAATATGAGTTCATTTCATATCTCACAAAGAGTGTAAGGGTGATGCCAAGGCCGAGCAAAATGTATAAATGTTCATCAATCAGCAGAGCTCAAGAACACCTTCATAGAAGAAATCCAGCAAGCGTCCATACCCTTACCCCAAGTGAGTGAACTCATCTAAGCCAGTATCGTCATATACATATCCAAAGTTTAGAAGAGAATTTCTCAATCCTAGCTCAAGGTTAAATTAGATTGTAAGGGAAATTCTCATACTTAGTCCATACTCAAATCCTCATTCTATCCTAAACCCTTAGAAGCTAGGGCGAGTTACTCACACTAGGAACATCAAAGTCACCACTGTAAGAGTACTTGTTCTCCCGATAACAAGTAGATCCGTATACACCAAGGAGTGTGTATTTTGATAAAAAATCTTCTTTTGGGACTATAAAGTTAGCAAGGAATTTAATATCACAATGAGTCGTGAGAGTGGATGTAGGACAAGTTGGTCTGAACCACTATAAATCTATGTGTTATTTACTGCTTTAACATGCATGTTTACATAACATAGTTTCAACAAGAAAATGTTTTGTATCAGCTGATACTGCATATATATCAGATTTACTAATTCAAAAGTTCATCATCAGTTGACACCAAGTCAGTTGATATCACAAAAAGTGTTTATGCATGAGAAGTAAACACTACAAAAAAACACCTCAATTAACGACCAATTAGAGACCGTAAAAATGATCTCTAAACGCATTAGAGACAGTTTTGAGACCGTTTTTGGTTGATCACTATTAGGTTCGTTTTAAATATTTTGAGACCGTTTTCATGTATCGGTCTCAAATTATAGACCGATTTTTTTAGGTCTCTAAATTGTAGCGGTCTACAAACAGTCTTAAACAATTGGTCGGCCCGAACTTTTTTCGGACCCTGAGACGGTCTCAAAACGGTCTTTAATTTAGAGACCGCCACATCCGGTATCGAACCCCGACTCACGCGCCCGAACTAAACCCACACCTGACCCGAATCGAACCCACGCCCGCCCTGACCCGACCCGAACCCACAACTGTCTTGACCCGACCCACCCGACCCGAACCCACACCCGCCCTGACCCGAACTGACACACCCAACCCGACCCCCATACCCACCCACACCCACTTTATTTAAATGACCATTTATTTGGTCTTGGTGGGAATTGATCCCGGGTGGATGGGTGCCCATTACTGGGCACCCACCACTTTGGCAAGTAATTGTCTTGTGTAATTTTTAAAATTAATTATATATATATATTAATTAATTTCTTTATTATATACTCTCTCTATCCCACTATAAATTCCACAATAAGTTTCTCATTCAATTTTTTTTTTCATATTATTTTTTCTCTTCTCCTCCCCTTTCTCAATCACATCACTTATATTTTATTTATAATTTTATTATATTTAATCTAATACTCATCTAATATTTTTTCTCATCAATTTATTTCTCTCATCTTTTAATATTCTAGTATCAATTCTTTCAAACAGAATCTCAAAATAGAAAAACCCAAAAATTACCTTAACTTAAATTCGGTGGAGACGATTGATAACCAACAGGCGGCGGCAAAGAGGCGGCATCAGCGATATCTTCTTAAGAACAGGGACGGAGTTGGATTCGTCGCGACTAGAGCCGACAATTTGGGCCCGATCCGATGGGCTGGCTCGGTCAACCCAAAACATAGTATGGATTGGGCTCTAAAATTAGAGGCCCATATAGAACTGGGCCTATTTGGCCTGACCCGATGGAACCGGTGGGCCTAATGGGCTAGGCTGAATTTGGCCCGCTGGCCCATGGACAGCCCGTTTGGCCCGATCAATATTTTTTCTTTATACAAATAGATAATTAAAATAAGTAAAGTATTTTATATTTAAATATTATTGTGTTTTTATTTTATTTTGACTTTGAAATTTGAACTTGTAAATTATTTATAATTTTATTTGAAGTTGTTATAGAGTGTAATGTTATACTGATTATGACCGTTTATGAATTATGTATAGTTAATACTTTAGTATTGCATATTTTTAATTATTATTATTTGTATAAATAAAAATTATATGTGAGTATATGACCAATACAACATTTATATATATAATTTCATGGGCTGGGCTGGCCCGCTAGTCTAGTGAGCTAGGATGGGCTAGGTTGGGCTCACATTTTATAGGCCTGACAAATTCATGGGCCGGCCTGACCCAACCCACGAACATCGCTTGGCCAGATGGGCCGGGCCAGACGACCCAATTTGCTAGCTCTTGTCGCTGCAAGAGAGCAAGAGAGAATCGCGAGGGCCGTGAGAAATTGCATAGGGTGAAAGTGAAAGAGGCGGTACAAATGAATTATGGTTTATAGACGGGTTACAAACGGGTTTATAAACGGGTTAGAGACCCTATTCACAAAACGGTCTCTAAATGAGCGGGCAAAAATGGCGGTCAAAATAAAATTTGGGAATTGGAATTCTTAATACCAATTAAAGACCGCTAATGCGGTCTCAAAACAAAATTTAAAATCAGAAATTTAATTTCGGGTTAGAGACCGCCAATACGGTCTCTAAACGGTCTGAATACATAAAATTAAAGACTGAAATTAAATCGGTCTCAAAATTCGTAATTTTTTCAAAATGGTCTCAAATCAGTCTTTATTTGAGATCGTTTTATGACGCTCTCAAAACTTTGGTCTCTAATTTAAGCATTTTTTGTAGTGAAAAAATTATATTAACCAGTAGACGAGTATAATTTTTAAATGGACACACTATAAATTTCGCACGCTTCTCTATCAGTTGATCTAATCAACAGACTAGCTAGTTCTAGACTCCCAGTGAATCAGTTGACCAAGTCATCTGATGGAGTTAGCAGTTTTTAATACACTCTCAAAACACTCGTCTGATTTATACCCCCTGGGTAGGGACCATCATATATGTTACTATATATTATAATGTAAGTTACTAATCAAGAAAAATACTTAAAAAAAAATAATTGTTACATAAAAAATATATGTTACTACATACTACAATTTGAATTACTACATTGAGCAGTTTGTTACTATATGTAATTTTATAAAATGATCTAATATTTTTGCATCATCCTGCAATAAAACAATGTGTATTACAACATGATTATTGTGTATTATTACAAGCAATAATATATGTTACTACATATTATAATGTGGTTACATCAACAAAAACACTAGAAAAAAATGTTACTACATAAACAAATTTTTATTATTATATAAAATAGTTTGTGTTATTACCACAAAAAATAATGTGTTACTACATATTACAATTTGAATTACTACATTTAATAGTGTTCTATTACTACATTAAAAAAAATCGTCACGATTGATACACGCGTTATGCAACACTAAATAAGGGCTTAATTAAGTGGTGGTATGTTGATTACTATAAGGTTGATCACAAAATGGTGAATTAAAAGTTCTCTCGATCCAATTAATCCAAGAGACATATCATACAAACTAGCATCTCTACTAAGCATGCATAAGAAATCCCCAAAAAGTTCCTAAGATCATCTAATACCCTCCCAATAATTGATCCTCTCTCTCGAGCTCACAAGAATATTGGGTCGAATGCTTAAATACGATTAACGAAAGACATTTCTCAATCCAATTTCAATTAACAATAGATAAAACATACTATCATGGCCATTGACAACATTTTTTGCAATGAAAGTTAAGCATTCAAATAGAAATAGCAACACAACCACCAAATAAACAAGAAATTAATTCATAAGCATCATCCAATGTATAAACATAGCCTTAGAACCACAAATGTGTTTAGCTAACTACTAACATAATCAAATTACAAAATCCAAATGAAATAACTAAATAAAAAGGAAAAGAAAGAGAAAGCTTAGTCTAAAATGTGGTAGGGAATGGAATTTGGGAGCTATTGCATCCTTTCTTCCTTGATTTGATAAAGAATTGAGAGAGAAATGGCCAAAACACCTCCAAGTATGTGTAACTATGTGTGGATTTGGGGGAGAATCTCTTGGATTTCAAGAAAAGGGGCTTATATAGTGTTGGGGAAGGGTTTGGATGGCATATTTGCAAGTTGATCCCTCAAAAATGGAGAAAATACAAGTTTGGCACCAAAAATGGGGTGACTCGGCCGAGTTGGGGTCACTCGGCCGAGTGGAACACTTAAAAAGCGTGTTGCGACTTCTTCCAACCGAGACTCGGCCGAGTTGGGCTTACTCGGCCGAGTGCGCAGAAAATATGAAAATCGCAGATTCGGCCGAGTAACCTTACTCGGCCGAGTGATGTCTGATTCCAGGAGCTACGACATTCCACCTTACTCGGCCGAGTTAGCTCAC
Source organism: Galeopsis tetrahit (assembly GCA_963675135.1). NCBI lineage: Eukaryota > Viridiplantae > Streptophyta > Magnoliopsida > Lamiales > Lamiaceae > Galeopsis > Galeopsis tetrahit. The sequence continues at coordinate 31,440,094 of OY776130.1, read as the reverse complement.
TCGGCCGAGTGCGCAGTAGAGGCCAAAGTTGCAGATTCGGCCGAGTGAGTCAACTCGGCCGAGTTGCCTCCTACTCTTTCTCGTTTCATGCATAACTTTCGCCTCGGGCGTCGGATTGACTCGATTCCTTTGGCTAATCCACTCCGTTTTTCGAGACGAATCCAACCGTGCACTCCTCTTTCCGGTCTGATCACTTGTGGTCTGTGTTTTGCTCCAAATTCCATCGTTTTACCTACAAAATCGACAAAACACAACCTTTCTCTCATTTCGGTTTAAACAATCATATTCCATGCATAATTCAATGAAATCCACATCAAAATGTACCTAACATGTGCCCCTAAAACGTGTAAATTCCACCCGAATCAAACCCCCCCAAACTTAAAATGTTGTTTGTCCTCAAACAACTAAGCACTTAAAGCAATGAGGGTGGAATGATCACAATGGAATATTCAATGTAATTCACACATGCAAAGTAGGATGTAATGATATCTCTTTCTCAAAGTGCATTTCTCAATGAAGGTCATAGGCTCACTATTGCAATTCACACTTATGGATCAAAGAATGCATAAACACACAACACATTGTGAATGGGAAACATAATCCAAATGCTCAAGTCCTCTACTCACATGATGGAGTGTTTCTCTCAAACACACAAACAAATTAAGGATATTAATGCACTCATCAACCAAGTCATGCTATGCAATCACCATATGCTTGCCCAACTTCTACTTTCTACACACATCAAATGCTCAACAATGTGATCAATAGGACTTAGTCAAGGATGTAACATTGGCTCTTTGGACAAGGTGGGATGAATTTTGGGAATTTGTGACTCTTCTAGTGGAGGACAAAGCTTGTATTTTTACAATTTGTGCTTTCACTTTCAAACTTTACAAACTCCATCCTCATTTTTCATTTTCCTTTCTTTTTCAAGCATTCATCACCTCATCTTTTGAACCATTTTTCTTTTCAAGCTTTTGGGGCTCTTTTTCCCTCTTTTCTTTTTCCTTGATTTTCTTTTCATCTTTCTCTTTTTCTTTCAACTTTTCCACTTTCTCCTTCTACCAAAGATATTCATTCAAGCACATATTTTCCACTTTGTCTTTTATCCCCCACTAGATATAGGAATCAAAAGGCTCAAAAAGGCTAAGTGGTTAACATTGTAGTTTGCCAAGAAAATGAGGAATTAAGCTCAAGGGGCTAACTACGGAAAATTACTTCGGTTTTGGGAAATTTTGGCTAAGTGACTCTTTTTAGAACAAGATGGCCTATATCACATCACAAAGTTTCACACAATCATGCTTTCAAACAAGAACTTAGGCAAGTTCTAGGATTACTAGCAATAACATAGTCCACTCTCAAATGAACTAAACCGGATTACATGCTCGATTTAAGGCTCAATTCTCACCGATTTATTCAATAGAACTCTCACATTCATCAAATGTTCCCAAACAACAACATATCATGCATCCATGCTATCAAAGATCACAAATATGAACACAACATGATACTATATCCAACATCAATCATGCTTACATTCAAAGCAAATAAACATCACCACAACTACTCAACAATGGATTCCAATGACTATTCATGCTCACATTTCACCAAAGGTCCACTACCCAACATATGATCAAAACCAACTTAAACAATCTACGCATGTGAAAGTCAAATGTGCGCCGGTGCAAAATGTGACACAAGTAGAATGACGAACCGGTGCAAGGGTAACAACTAGTAGAAAAATAAAAGAAAAATAAAAGAAAAATAACTCCCCCAAACTTAGAATTTTACTATGTATAAATTCCAAGTTTGGGGCTACAAGTTGTTACCTCCCTCCTTGCACATCCAATGCTTCTTCAAAGATCACCATTGCAACACTTGTTTCCCCTCTCCAAAGTTGGTTTTGCTTCCTTCTCCATTCTTCAAGATATGATGTCCATAGTATTCTTCATCCATACCTACAAAATAAACCAAGCTATCAACACTACTAAAACAATAAAAACATGAAAGCAATAAAACCTTGGGTTGCCTCCCAAGAAGCGCTATTTTTAACGTCCTATGCCGGACGGTTCTCCTTGAGGGGAATATCAAGTCACCCCATCATCCTCCTTGTTCTTGACTTTCTTAGCCCATACAACTTTCTTAAGCCCATTGAAGCATCCACTAGCTAGCCCATCCGGCTCTTCAATCATGTCATAGGATGTTGATGCCTCATTCATCCCCAAATTTGCACAAGTAGCTTTTCTTGATTTGGGGGAGTTTTTGAAGAAAACTCCCCCAAACTTGGCTTTCTTGCCCATCTCTAATTCCTTGTCTTCCACCTTGGGGTTCTCCTCCACAATATTTATCTTGGGCTCTTCTTCCACCTCCTTTCTCATGGGTATTGGGGGGTACTCTCCCTTGGAAAACCCATACCCTCAACTCTCATCATTTCGGAGTTTGATAGCTCTAAACATGTCAATCGTAACTATCTCTTGGTTCATTCGAAGCTCCAATTCTCCATTCCTCATATCAATTTTGGCTCCTCCGATTCCCAAAAATGGCCTTCCCAATATCAATGGAATGTTTTTGTCTTCCTCCATGTCCAAAACCACAAAGTCTACCGGAAAGAGAAACTTGTCAATTTTGACCAATACATCCTCCGCTATACCCAAAGGGTATGTCATAGACCTATCCGCCAATTGGAGGCTCATTGTGGTTGGTGTGAGCTCTCCTAAACCAAGTGATTTGAAGAGTGACAATGGCATGAGGTTGATGCTTGCTCCCGAATCACATAGGGCTCTTAATGTACCTCCATCTCCAATGGTGTATGATAAAGTGAAGGATCCGGGATCTCTAAGCTTTGGAGGTAGCTTAGCTTGAATTATGGAGCTACATTGTTCGGTTAAGTGAACCGTCTCATACGCCTCAATTTCCCTCTTGTGTGACATTATCTCCTTCAAGAATTTGAAGTAATGTGGTATTTGTTCAAGAGCTTCGGCGAAAGGAATGTTGATATGGAGTTTCTTGAACATCTCCGCAAACTTGACAAACTTGCTATCCAAGTTCTTCTTCTTCATCCTTTGAGGATATGGGAGGGGCATTACATTTTTACTAAACAAAGGAGGGATTGCCTCCCCACTCTTTTTCTCCCCTTCTTTCTCTTTTTTCTCTTTCACTAAGCCATCTTCTTTGTCAATACCCTCGGGTGCCATTACCATTTCCTCCTCTTGTGGCATCTTTGGCCCATCGTAGCTCGTCCCACTTCTTAGCTTTATAGCTTTGCATTGCTCCTTGGGATTTAGCTCCGTGTTAGAGGGGAATTTCCCCGGAACGTGTTGCTTTCCAATAGCATTAGCGAGTTGGCCTATTTGCTTTTCTATGGCCTTCACATTGCTTGCCACATTCTTGATCATCTCACCATGCTCATCAATTCTTTGCCAAGTCTTGTTTGCATTCTCCCTAGTCTCTCTCATGAAGTTCTTGGTTTCCCCCATAAAAGCACCAAACATATCCTCCAATGATGGTTTTGATGAGGACTCCACAATAACTCCATCTCTAGCATTGAAATTTGGAGGTGGGATGATAGCATTCCTTGTGTTGGCATAAGATAAGTTTTCATGGTTTCTCAAGCCGGGATGGTATTGATTTGGATTAGAGTGGTGATAGTTCCCATGGGTTTGTCTTTCTCCCCAACCTCTCTCTCGAAAATGACGATCCCTTTGATTGTTCATATAATGGGCCTCTTCATATTGATCGTCACTAGGTCCCATTAATGACTTGGCCGCCATCATCGAAGTCAATTTGTCCACCTTGTTGGATAAGGTGGCAAAATCATCCGACTCTCTAGTAGAAGCAACTTTTCGGGTTTGCCTTCTCTCGGATGGCCATTGGTTTCCGTTCTTTGCCATCTCCTCTAGGAGCACATAACCATCATCCGTCGTCTTTCCTAACAAAGAACCTCCACCGGCCGAGGCATCCACCATCCCTCTCGTTCGATGGTCCATCCCGTTGTAGAAGTAACAAATCAATTGGTCTCTTGAGAACCCGTGTTGAGGACAACTCCTTATGAGATCCTTGAAGCGTTCCCAAGCCTCGGCTAAAGACTCATCATCGTCTTGCATGAAGGAAGAAATTTCTCATCTTATCTTGATGGTCTTGCTTGGAGGAAAGTACTTCATAAGGAAGGCATCTACAAGGTCGGCCCAATTTTCGATCGTCCTTAGATCAAGAGACATATACAATTGCTTTGCACGATCACGGAGGGAGAATGGGAACAATTGGAGACGGATGTAATCTTGAGGGACACGGTTGATCTTAACCGTTCCACTTATCTCTAAGAATTGAGATAAATGGAGGTTAGGATCCTCCTTCGACAACCCTCCAAATTGATTGTTTTGGACCATCATGATTAGCGCCGGTTTGAGCTCAAAGTTATGAGCATCTACGGGTTCCCTACCCGCTCCTCCATATGGTCTAGGGATAGGGCGGAAGTGGTCTCTCAAGACTCGTTGATTCCCGTTTTCCTCCCTTTGCTCTCCATTTCTCTCCATACCAATATTCTCTTCACCTCTCCGACGAAAATTGTCCCTTAGTACCCCTTGAGGTCGGTTACCTCCATTCCCGTTAGGTTCCTCAACTCCTTCTACCCCGTGATTCTCAAGTTCCTCCTCTTCTTCAACCGGATTTTCCCGTCGATTCATTCTTTCCAACTCTAGTCTTCTCCTTTCGGCGTTCCTTCTTCGACAATTGGCCTCAATCTCCGGATCTAAAGGTAGCACTTCTTGGTGGTTCCTCCTAGATCGTGTGATCATAAACCATGTCTATCAAAAGAACAAACGAGAGTGAGATATACAAATAAGCTCAAGGTAACAAACACAAATATTTTTGGATTTTTGCAAATAAAGAAAGCAAATAAATTGTCTAAACTAAAACTCTCCTAGCCTACACTCTAGAGCTTATAAAAACCTCCCCGGCAGCGGCGCCATAAACTTGATACACGCGTTATGCAACACTAAATAAACAACCGCAAGTGTACGAAGTCTATTGTAGCGTGATAAGCACGAGGTGGATCCCACGAGAAGGTTAAGCATAAAAGGGTAGTTTGCTAGTCGAGTTCTAAATAGACGTGATCGATAATTTGAGTGGTGTGAATTACTCTAAAATTACCTAACTATGTGTCACCAATACGTAATGAAGAGTAAGTACAAAATCGATCAACTAACATGCAAATCAAGAAAACAAACGTAAAACGAATGAAAACTCCAAGAAGGAAGGGTGGGTTCCAAGGCATATGTCACACTAAGGATTCAACTTATGATTAAGGGCTTAATTAAGTGGTGGTATGTTGATTACTATAAGGTTGATCACAAAATGGTGAATTAAAAGTTCTCTCGATCCAATTAATCTAAGAGACATATCATACAAACTAGCATCTCTACTAAGCATGCATAAGAAATCCCCAAAAAGTTCCTTAAGATCATCTAATACCCTCTCAATAATTGATCCTCTCTCTCGAGCTCACAAGAATATTGGGTCGAATGCTTAAATACGATTAACGAAAGAGATTTCTCAATCCAATTTCAATTAACAATAGATAAAACATACTATCATGGCCATTGACAACATGTTTTGCAATGAAAGTTAAGCATTCAAATAGAAATAGCAACACAACCACCAAATAAACAAGAAATTAATTCATAAGCATCATCCAATGTATAAACATAGCCTTAGAACCACAAATGTGTTTAGCTAACTACTAACATAATCAAATTACAAAATCCAAATGAAATAACTAAATAAAAAGGAAAAGAAAGAGAAAGCTTAGTCTAAAATGTGGTAGGGAATGGAATTTGGGAGCTATTGCATCCTTTCTTCCTTGATTTGATAAAGAATTGAGAGAGAAATGGCCAAAACACCTCCAAGTACGTGTAACTATGTGTGGATTTAGGGGAGAATCTCTTGGATTTCAAGAAAAGGGGCTTATATAGTGTTGGGGAAGGGTTTGGATGGCATATTTGCAAGTTGATCCCTCAAAAATGGAGAAAATACAAGTTTGGCACCGAAAATGGGGTGACTCGGCCGAGTTGGGGTCACTCGGCCGAGTGGAACACTTAAAAAGCGTGTTGCGACTTCTTCCAGTCGAGACTCGGCCGAGTTGGGCTTACTCGGCCGAGTGCGCAGAAAATATGAAAATTGCAGATTCGGCCGAGTAACCTTACTCGGCCGAGTGATGTCTGATTCCAGGAGCTACGACATTCCACCTTACTCGGCCGAGTACGCAGTAGAGGCCAAAGTTGCAGATTCGGCCGAGTGAGTCAACTCGGCCGAGTTGCCTCCTACTCTTTCTCGTTTCATGCATAACTTTCGTCTCGGGCGTCGGATTGACTCGATTCCTTTGGCTAATCCACTCCGTTTTTCGAGACGAATCCAACCGTGCACTCCTCTTTCCGGTCTGATCACTTGTGGTCTGTGTTTTGCTCCAAATTCCATCGTTTTACCTACAAAATCGACAAAACACAACCTTTCTCTCATTTCGGTTTAAACAATCATATTCCATGCATAATTCAATGAAATCCACATCAAAATGTACCTAACATGTGCCCCTAAAACGTGTAAATTCCACCCGAATCAACGATCGCTGGAGGAAACCGTCGGAGGAAGAAATTGCCAACCGCTTGAGAAATAGAAAAGAGAAGACGAGTTGAAAGAAAAGAATTTGAAAAGACAAAAAAAAAACTCGCGTTCGGCAATAAAGTAAAAAATATAAAAATTCACAGAATCGGGTCAAATAAACGGGTCAAGTATTTCGTTCAAAATTAAAACACAAGCGGACCAGTTGACAAATATATTAAGAATTGACCCAAATGAATTAATGATGGCCCAATAACATATATTTACAGTCCATTGACATAATTAGTCAATATTTCTAGCTTAATTTATCAACATTCATTGCAAGTATGCAATATTGCATACAAGTTTTAGTGATATTAAAGATATAAATTGTTGTAACATCAAATTCGAATCCAATAAATTCAAAATAAATTTTGAGTGGGTATTTTAGAACTGTCAAAATGAAATGGACTGGCGAGGCGGAGCGGGTCAAAACCACAAAAGCCCGTTAATTGGCGGTGCGAGGGCGGGCCTGCCCATTAGCTAGGCGGGTTGTCAAAACCTCAACCCAACCCACAAAGGGGCGGGCCGCGGGTTTCGGCGGGCCAATCCGAGTTTTTTTTTTTTATAAAAAAAACTTTTTATTAAATTTATCATCTTCATTTCCTAAATTCAAACTCTATTAATATTTATCTCCTACTGCACTCATTATTAAATCTATTATCATAATCTAAAATTTAACAATGACACTATAATTAGAAGGTCGACGTCTAACGTTGGAACTAAAACAAAAGCCGCGAGCATCGCAAATTTGTAATGCGAGATAGAGACTTGTTGTGCTTGACTGTTTTTTTTTTTCTTCTAAATTTTAATTGTTAATTGCATGCAACAACTAGATTTTGAGTTGTTGAATAAGTCTAAAAAAACGTGATCGATAATCTTTTGTTGTTTTTCTATAATATTAAACTAATTATAATAATAGAATAATAATAATATTACTAATTTTTTTATTTAAAATAAAAAAGAGGGCTGGCGGGCTGGCTCGCCCCCAACTCGCCAAAACCCGCGGCCCAAACGAAGCGGTCCCTGTAGGCACGTCCCCTAGCGGTCTGAGAAAAGCTAAGCCCAACCCATATTTTTTTATGGCGGGCTGGTCCAACGGGCTCAACCCATTTTGACAGCTCTATTGTATTTAGCAGGGGTGAGAATGGTCAGACCTAACTAGGTTTAAAAAAAAAAGGTTCTGACCTGTTATGTAATTTTTAGGCTCAAACCTGACTCATGGTCTGTCATAGATATTTTTTTAAAGGCCCAAGTCTGACATTTTTAATAAATAAGTTTGACCCAAAAGTCTTTTAAAGGCCTTTTAGTCCTATTAGTGCATTTTAAAAAAATCTACAATACCATCAAATTATAAAAATTGACTCTTTAAATCTTAAAATAAAGAGACAAAGTGGGATAGCTCAAGTGGTTAGAGCACCACTACCTAGGCCTTAGGTCCTGGGTTCGAGTCATGGGGAGGGAAAAAAGGGATGGGTATTTAACTTCCATAAAAAAAAAAAAAAAAAATCTTAAAATAAAGAAATACAAGTAATAACAAATTAATCAAATGTTCAAAAAAAAAAATATTCAACTGTTTTTTCAACTATTACAAAGAAAAACGAGTCGAGACGAGTTTTAATAGGCTGAATCGTATACTACAAAAATCTGCTCAAAAGGAGAGGGAAAAGGCGACGGAATCCCCCTCTTTAAATAAAATGGTGACCGTATAGGCGAGGGAAGGGCCCAGTCGCCAATATGCTCCTCGGCAATTTAAAGGCAACATAATTATTTTATCCGTCACGTTTTTGTGAGTGCACGCGGTCGTTGCCAATTTGCGAGCGCGTGTCACTGTCGCCAATAGGCGAGTGGAGATTCTGTCACCTTTAGGAGATTGTGAAGTCACTCGCCAATAGGCGAGTGTACTTTTCTGTCGTCATTTTATTATTTAAAAAAAAATTGAAATCTGGGTTTCAAACCCAGGTCTCGCACGACCTCTCGGTCGAGAGGCATTTTGGGCAACCCTTGTGTGCCGTTTTAGATGGGAGTTTTAGTCGACATGTTGTAAATGCAATTAATATATATATCATTTAATTTCAGTTTTGCTTCTTTAATTTAATTATTTTTACTTTACTTGTTGATTATTAAATTGTCAAAGCATATGATATATTTATTTCTAAATGGAAATTTACCATGTGTTTCAAATTAAATAATTTAATTACGGTAATTTTTTTAATAAAAACTTCAATTATAATTTCTCACTTATAATTTACACACACATTTAAATTCATTCTCATCTTCAATTCACTCTAAGAATAGCCTGACCCATTCACAATTAAATTGATGGAGACAGATTCAACTGTTTATCTTTTTTTTATATGTTTATTCATAATTTTTTCTTAACTTTTGTTTGAGTTTTCTCTTTTGCTTCTTCAGTATATATTTTTTTCTTTTTCTTCAGTATGATTTTTTTTCTATATTGTAAATCTTTAATATTTGTTCGAATTTCTCTTAACTTACGTTTTTAATATAAATTTTCTTAATTTTTATTTTTTTATGACTCTACAATCTAATTTATTGATTCACAGTTTTCTCTTTTGCTTCTTTAGTATGATTTTTTTTTTCTATATTGTACATCTCTAATATTTGTTCGAATTTCTCTTTACTTACGTTTTTAATATAATTTTTCTTAACTTTTGTTTTTTTACAACTCTACAATCTAATCTATTGATTAAAAGTTTTCTATTTTGCTTCTTATGAATTTTTTTTTCTTTCTTCAATATGATTTTTTTATCTATATTGTAGATCTCTAATATTTGTTCGAATTTCTCTAAACTTACATTTTTAATATAATTTTTCTTAACTTTTATTTTTACGACTCTACAATCTAATTTATTGATTCACAGTTTTCTCTTTTGCTTCTTTAGTATGATTTTTTTTTCTTTCTTTTTTTCTATATTGTAGATCTCTAATATTTGTTCGAATTTTTCTTAACTTTTGTTTTTTTACAACTCTACAATCTAATCTATTGATTCAGAGTTTTCTCTTTTGCTTCTTATGATTTTTTTTTCTTTCTTCGGTATGATTTTTTTTCTTATCTATTGTTCTACTCCTATATAATTCTTATCTTATTATTATTTTTCTATATTGTACATTTTTAATATTTATTCAAATTTCCCTTTTGAATTTAATCTAATTTTTCTTTTGAAAAGATTGCATTAGATTCATACGAAAAATTTTGAAAATTTTGAATCTTCATTAAAGATCTCGAAAGTTTGAAGGTTTCTATCCGAAATTGATGTAATTTAATTTCAATGAATGATCGATCTTGGTTGTTTGAAATTGGGGGAGAAACCCTGTTTATTTTCAATTGTAATTTTGTAATCATTATTTATATTTATTTAAATAATGGAAATCTGATTTTTTTGAAAAATAATTATCTTTTAATTTTTAAGATGAGCGTATTTTATACACAGTTAATTATGAAATTAGAAAATTAATGATTATACTTATCCAAAAAATTTACAGTTTAAATTAAATGATTAAATTTTCAAGGGTAAGTCTGTTGTGAACTCGTGCACTCGAGTTCAGTAATCATTTATTAATTAATAAGAACAACAATATAACAAAACTTGTGCTGTGGTCTAATGTTCATTATATGACACTTTTAGTAATATTCTATTACACTTTTCAGTTATCTCAACATTTTTTCCACTTTTTTAATTTAATTTAATTTTAGCACCTATTTTTCTAGATACACTCACACTTTTAGTAATATTTTATTACACTTTTCAGTTATACTCACATACACTTTTTTATAATATTGTGTTGCACTTTTTTTAATTTAATTTTACCACCTATTTTTCTAGATACACTCACACTTTTAGTAATATTCTATTACACTTTTCAGTTATACTCACATACACTTTTTTATAATATTGTGTTGCACTTTTCAGTTATATTGATTTACACTTTCTAGTAATACTGTGTTGCACTTTTCGGTTATATTGACTTATACTTTTTATTAATATTGTGTTACACTTTTCAGTTATATTGACTTGCACGTTTATTTACACTTTTTAGTAATACTGTGTTGCACTTTTCGGTTATATTGACTTATACTTTTTATTAATATTGTGTTACACTTTTCAGTTATATTGACTTGCACGTTTATTTACACTTTTTAGTAATACTGTGTTGCACTTTTCGGTTATATTGACTTATACTTTTTATTAATATTGTGTTACACTTTTCAGTTATATTGACTTGCATGTTTAGAAATATTATGTTTCATTTTTTAATTATACTGACTTAAAAAAAAAACTACAGCAAAAAAATACATCCATTTTTTTATTAACTGAAAAAAAAAACGCAAAAAATAAAGGAAAAAATAATTTTTTTACAAAATAAAAAACAAACAAACTTAAAAAAAAGGGGATTAAGAAAAAAAAAATAGCGAAAAAAGGGGAAAATAACAGGAAAAAAAAAGGCAGAAAAAAGACTTGGTCAACTCAAGTGCATAGCATGCACTCGAGTGTATTTTAGACCATGCCAATTTTCAAAGCTAGATTTGGTGAAGATACCATCATAGCAAATCTTAAATCTGGATACATATTTATTTAATTTCATATCTTCAATTTGACCTTATCTCTACTATTTTACTCCTTTTACTAATTTCATATCTTATTTGACCTTATCTCTACTATTTTACTCCTTTACTACTGTATAGTTATAAATAGTATGATATAATTAAGGGAAAATATCAATTTTGGTCACCCAGTTTTATCTCTTTTCATATTTGGTCACCCACATTTAGTCACTATCAAAATTGGTCACCCAGTTATTATATTCTATCAAAATTGATCACTCTGTCATTGACTAACGGAGAAATAATTTTGAGCCGTGAAATTTCTCATGCATCTTCCAGAACTAATGAAACAAACACGCAGAAGCAAGAATGAAACATGTGCAAAAATTACCAATATTTACATTATATTTATAAGGGTTGGTCTGCTATGGACTCGAGTGCATGTTGTGCACCCTAGTCCATGTTGCACTTTTTAGTTTACTGACTTACACTTTTTGGTAAATAGTGTTGCACTTTTCAATTATTAAACTGTATAAGTAATAATTGAAAAGTGCAACACCATTTACCAAAAAGTGTAAATCAGTAAACTGAAAAGTGCACATGGACTAGGGTGCACAGCATGCACTCGAGTGCATACTACTTTACCTATTTATAATAGGTCAGAAGGAATTCTGATGCATCTTCTCGAACGTGATTCAATCAACCATGTTGTTGGTTTACTTTTTATTTTATAGATAATGAGAATTTTTTCTCATGCATCTTCTAGAACGTGATTCAATCAACCATGTTGTTGGTTTACTTTTTATTTTATATTTAATGAGAATTCTTTCATGCATCATCTAGAACGTGATTCAATCAACTTGCTGGATAGTAAAAAAAATTCAGTAAGTTTTTAATAATTATTTAACTCAATTAAGAATTCATTTTTTTTTTTGTTGATTTACTTTTTATTTTACAGGAAATGAGAAACTGAAGAGATAGAATTAAACTTTATACTCTTGGTTTTTTTTTTAACATTTGTACTCTGTTTTTTAATTCTTGATTTCATATTGAATTTGTATAATAATTGGAGATATAAATTTGTAAAAAAATTTCTAAAATTATCCATCCAAGAAAATTTCATAAACTTATTTTTCATTTTAAATATTTTTCTATTAAGATCATTATTGCAGATTTCTTGAAATGTTAGTCAAACAATTGGGCATTTGAAATTAATTGAAATAAATTTTTATCTCCTGAGTTTCTCATTTCCTAATTATCTATAAAATAAAAAGTAAAGCATCGATTAATTGAATCACGATCTAGAAGATGCATCAGTCCTTCTGACCTATTGTAAATATTTGTAATTTTTGCACATGTTTCATTTTTGTTTCTGCGTTTGTTTCATTAGTTCTGGAAGATGCATGAGAATTTTTTAACCTTAGGTTTTGAGAAATTTAACGGCTCAAAACTCTTTCTTCGTTAGTTTGATTAAGTGACCAATTTTGACAGTGACTAAATGTAAATGTGGGTGACCAAATATGAAAAGAGGTAAAATTGGGTGACCAAAATTGATATTTTCCCTATAATTAATTAATATTAATTTCTTATTTGCTTAATTATGAGCAAATCAAGATTATAAGGAACATAACCATATATGCATTTGAAAGAAAAAAAAAAAAAAGACGCATGCATGCATATGCATGATATCCCCATTTTGCCGTAACTTATGTGTAAAGTATTTTTTGTGTTTCCTTAATTATGGATTTTTATATTTAAGTTAAATTAAATTCTTATGTAAATTCTAATTGTGTTTCCTTAATTATCGATTTTTATAACTAACTTAAAATATACTATAATTGTTTTTCTTTTTTTAATTAATTACATACTTTTTCTTAATTTTTCGCAATTGAATTAATGTTAAATAAGGCTTTGAATGATACTAATATTTTTCATAATTTTTTATTCAAAATTAATAATACCGAATTTTGAGTTTTTATTTTTTCCCTTAATTATTGTATATTCAAATAATAATAATAAGAATAAGAATAAGAATAAAATACGTGTATAAATCATTTTTTGACTTTCTCTCTAATTTTTTATTATTCAAATTTTTAATAAATATTTAAGATTAGCTTACCTCTATATAAAATTTCCTTAATTATTGTATATTCAAAATAAGTCTTCAAATTTTAATTATCCATTATATTATTATTTATATATATATAATATCATTTATTTTGCTACCCATTTCAATTTTTTATCCATATATTAACCTATGTGGATAACCCATATATTAATTTGATAAAAATGTAAACAAAACAAAACTGATTAACATAGGGTGCATTCTGGTTCTGGTTCTGGTTCCTTTTTAGACATCTTCAGTTTTTGGTACAAACTCAAAATCACTCTACTGTGGTTTGGGAGTTTAGGGGTAAGGAATTAAAATAGGGAAAATAAAAGTTGGTGCTCAAAACCTTTTCTCCGTTAGTAAATGACGGATTCTCTAACAGCAGCATCAAAATTGTAGGCATGAAATGTGGGTGATCAAATGTGAAAAGTGGTAAAGTTCAGTTACCAAAGTGATATTTTCCCTTTATAAATCTATATATATTTTTAAAATTATTTTTTTAATCAATAAATTAAAATACATTCATAAATTTATTTCAACCCGCGTAATACACGGATCTTACACTAGTTTATAATATTATAATATTTATATATGCATATTATATTTACATTACGAGTTGGTCTCTTGTGCACACTAATGTACAAATCAACCCTCTATGTATTAATAAAAGCAAATACACAATCAATTAACTATTGTCTCATTGGTTATTGGCAGTCTTTGTGGGCATGAGGTTACAGGTTCGAATCTTGTTACCTCAAAAAACAAATTTTCGTATTTTCTGTTTTTCCAGGTTTCTGTTGTTTTTTTTTTTTTTTTTTTTCCTGTTTTTCCAAGTTTCTATTATTTATTTTTTTAAATACAAATTTTCTACTGTATTTTCTGTTTTTCCATGTTTCTGTTTTTTTTTTTTTTTTTTTTTTTCTGTTTTTTCATGTTTATATATATTTTTTTTAAATACAAATTTTCTACTGTATTCAATAATATAGTTAAGACTTTTCAGTAACAAAATTACCACTTTTCAATAATAATAGTTAAGACTTTTCAGTAATAAAATTATCACTTTTCAATAATAATAGTTAAAACTTTTCAATAATAAAATTACCACTTTTCAATAATAATAGTTACCACTTTTCAATAACAAAATTACCACTTTTCAATAATAATAGTTAAGATTTTTCAGTAACAAAATTACCACTTTTCAATAATAATAGTTAAAACTTTTCAATAACAAAATTACCACTTTTCAGTAACAAAATTGTCACTTTTCAATAATAATAGTTACCACTTTTCATTAACAAAATTACCACTTTTCAATAATAATAGTTACCACTTTTCAGTAATAAAATTACCACTTTTCAATAATAATAGTTAACACTTTTCAGTAACAAAATTACCACTTTTCAATAATAATAGTTTTTTTTTTAAATACAACTTTTCAATATTTTTTTAAATACAACTTTTCAATAATAATATTTACCATTTTTTAGTAACAAAATTATCACTTTTCAATAACAAAATTACCACTTTTCAATAATAATAGTTAATATTTTTCAATAACAAAACCAACCCATCCTTAACCAAGAATTAATTAAGAATTAAATTTACGGAAAAATGAAAATACCTCTCCTATTTTATGAAGTGTTTTCTCCAACGGTATAAAAATAACTATTCCTTCTCCTGCTCCACATATCCCATCTTCTATAACTGCATGGTCGGTCATTTTTCTCGCCATTGTCATCTTCCATTGAAAACCCTAATTTAACTACCTTAATTAACTCCAGGCAACTATAATTTTGCATTCAATGTGCTAGATTAATTCTCTTGTTTCGATGGTTTTGATTTGATCTGGTGGATCTCTTTTTCTTTGAAGACATTTATTGTTTTATTGCCCACCATCAATGTCAATTGCAGCTAATATTATTATTATTATTAGCGTCAAACAAGAATAAGCAGAAAAAGAATGGACGATAAAGGAGATATTGGTCTTCATCTCAGTGTGTTTTCGAGAATGGAGAATAGAAGAAATTAAGAAAGAAAAAGAAAGGAGGAAAAAAAAAAGGGTAAAAAAAAAGCGGTTAAAAATAGGGTGCACCAAATTGGTTTGGTGTGTAGGGTGCATATGAGACTTTCCCTTACATTACATTACTATTATTATCAAGCTTCTCAAATACATCAATATGTCTTTGATCTATAGATTAACTAATTGAATATATATATATATATATATATATATATAAATAAATACACATACATATTAAATATAATGATGTTGAGTTGCAAGAAAAAATATATTGTTATTGCATTGTGCCGTCTAGTATTAATAAATGAAAATATACACTCAAATATAATTGAACGACGAACACAATATTTATTTATTTATTTTATTTAATGTGATGTAAAATTAAATAAATTAATAAATTAAACTATCAATTTTGTTTTCTTCATCAATCCATTTTTTAAGGGGCTAAGGTCTTTTTATTTATATAATAATACTACATGAGTTATTACCAACGTGTTTCAAAAATACTAAAATAATAAAAAAATAACTTTTTTTTATCAATAATAGTCTCAAACATATAAAATATAATGTTTTGACATCAATTTTTTATATATAAATACTAAAAGAGCAATTATATATAAGAAATTTATTTTAAAACTTTTTTACAACTAAACTTACCATTAAAATGAATTATTAAATTAATCTACTATTAATTTACTTAATAATATTAAAAAATACTCCAGATATTTTAGATGTATTATACAGTTGGGGTGGGGGGCTATATGCCCTACTCTAGGCCCGTTAATGGTGATATTTTGGAATTTTGCATAAACTTTTGGGCCCACATCTAGGGGTTGGGGAGAAATATTAAAATTTCGGTATACCGTTATCGTACCAAAAAAATATAGAAATTGTTAAAAATTTTGATATACCAAAATTTTCGATATGATTACGATATGAAATATGGTTATACCGCGATATTTCGATATATACCGAAATATCGAAATTTTTGGGTATGAAAACAGTATAAATTGAAATTTTAATAACATAAAAATTTTATATTATTTTTTAAATTAAAATAATTTAAAAAGTTAAAAACAAATAAAAAAATTACAAGTTGCACAATTGAAAATTTCTTCCAAATACCAACCCCCAAAATAGAGATCTAAAAGGATCTCTCGTCCCCTGCAAATGACAAACCTTCCCACGTCAAATCCATCCACTACACACAGTTAACAACCGCCCCACCCACTCAAACAGTAGGACGCCGACGTCCGCCGATGCTGTAAGCAGGTCGCCTCACGCCGTCGCAGCAAGCAGTCTGCCGTTTGCACGAATATTATAATAAAATACACTTTTCAGGTATTTTCGGTATAATACGGCATACCGAATTTTGGACATGGCATGCGATATGTAACTTTTAATATCGAAATTTCGATATACAAAAGTATCAATATTCAAGGGCGGAACCAGAATTATAAAATAGGATGGGCTAGGCTAAAAAAAAATGCTTACATTTTTATGTTTATTTTCGAATTTGAGATTTTAAAATTCTAGAATTCGAATTTTAAAAATATATTAATAATTATAAATTTTAACTCTATAAATATTTATCAACCATATATATAGATACCTATAAAATCGAATGAATTTTAAATTTTAATATTTATAATAGTATATATTTATTTTGAAATTTAAATAAATTATGATTAATTTAATTTTATGTCCAAATTCTCAAAACAAATATACCCTGTTGTACCTTTTAATTTAATTAGTTTAAAGAATTTAATATTTTATCTTGTAATTTATGGGCCTCTAACCATGTATAAAATTTGAAATATTATTTTAAATTTATTTTTGTTAAATTTATATAAAATTTGAAATATTATTTTAAATTTATTTTTGTTAAATTTATATATTTGATTTATTGTTTAGTGGACGAATTGGATAAATATAAGCGCAATTCCTTCCTATTTTTAAGCAAAGGTGGCCAATCTTTATTTTTATTTTTAAATATACGCATTTAAAAAATAAAAAATAATAAAAAAAAAAGAGAGAAATCTATGGCTGGGCGGGCTACAGCCCGTCCCAGCCATCACATAGGTCCGCCCTTGTCAATATTTTTAATACCGAATACGATGTTGATATGGTTCTATATGACTCATATACCGTAGGCCCTACCCCACCCCACTTTAGGCCCGTCCATGGCATGTTCCCGTGATATTTTGGAATTTTGCATAAAACTTGTTTTATTGTTAAATTATAAAGTTGTAATTGTAATAAAAGGCAGATGGAAATGGGGAAGAGAATGACATAATAACTTTTGTTTTTGTTTTCTTTGAAAACACATAATAACTTTTGTTACGTCTAATTCAAAAGGATTTCAAGAAAATGACATAATAATAACTTTTGTTGCGTTTAATTCACAAGATTTTTTTAGCATGTACCCTCTATCCCATAATAACCATCTATCCCATAATAACTTAGAGAACTGATTTTTTTTTTTTATAAATATCATTCTCAGTTCCTCACAATATTTATAATTTTACATTTTATCAGATTTCGAACCTATCTAAAATCTAAAGAGGAATTCACCCTTAAATGTCGCGTTCATCCCCAAGTGAAAATTATTATGAGTGGATGGAAGTTCTTTATATTAATTGTGGTATGTTGGTATCGCATAAAAAAGCAAAAATATAACAGTTTTTCTTTTTAAAATCTATTTATTTATACATACTTAGATCCTTAGTAAAGTATTTAATAAAATTTATACAAAAATATCAAATAAAATTGTATATTTATTCAATATAAAATATTTATATTCAATGACTATTTCAAATAAATAAAAATAATATAACTAATAATATAAATTTATACAAAAAAATCAAATAAAACTACGTACTCAAAAAAAAAAAAAAAAAAATTAAATCTTGTTAAAACATAAAACTAAATAAATAAAATTTTAAATCTTAACATTAATATAATTTTACTTTAAATTTGAAATTTAATTAAAGGGAAATGAACTTAAAAATACTTTAAATAGACTTTCATGCTTAGATCATGAATTAAAAAGGACATATTTGAACATGTTAAAACGCCTATTACATATGACAAATCAAACTTAGCTTAATAATTATATATATATCAGACCTAAAATTTTCTCTCTAGCTTTCTCCGAAAGAAATTCTCTCCAACTGCAATTTCTTGTTTGGTATTGTAGTTCTAGTCAACAGTTCATTTTTTTTTTAAAAGACGTCATTCTTACAATGGCTGATTGATAAACTCATCTTTTAGTTTCCTTAGCCCTTTTTTGTTTCTATTTGTTTTATGCTTGCATGCACCCTCTCATTAGTGAGACTTATCACTACAAATACAATTTTTTCTTTCCTCCATATATGTGACTTTTCATCAATTTTTACCTATGCTTGTTAGTCCTAGATTTTTTAGTAGATCTTTGCTTTACATTCTATCTCTAATTATAACCTGACACGAAAAATACCTTAGTGTTACATGTGGTCTTGTATTGAGAATGGATCGGAGGTGTGGTTCGCATGGTTGGACATATGTGCAATCAGTGACGGAGCCAGGATTTTTAAGTCGGGGGCCCAAAAAATAACACTAAAAAAAAATTAAAGAGTGAAAATTTAAAATAAGCTCATGAAGTACTACTAATATTTATATAATAAAAATGATAAATTTAATTACATTAACATCTAAAAATAAAAATCAAATATAATTAAATTATAACATTCCTCTTCGATTCTTCATATTTTGGAAGCGTTGCATGATAGCTTCGTTACTGACTTTCTGAAAGACATCCTTTTCAATGTATGTAACCAAACAATCATTCAATAATCGATCTCCCATTCGATTACGGAGTGAACTCTTGATGAATTTCATGGCCGAAAATGCTCTTTCTACAGTAGCTGTGGCAACGGGTAAGATCAATGATAACTTAACGAGCAAATACACTAATGAAAAAACAATGTGCTTTCTTGTAGAAACCATCTTCTGAGCAAATTAAAATAACATAAAGCATGAACATTAATTAATAACTATAATTTAAGTTACATAAATAAATAATTATTTCTCCTATCACATGATGTCACAAAATTCACAATCCAACAAATTTTTGCTCTATAATTATAGAAAATAGAGTAACAACAAGGTGTATATATATTCTTGATCTTTAAATATGAAGAATCCTACAAATTTAAAATTCAACAAGGAGACAAAAGACTAGAAATAAATTTAATTATAAACTAATTAAAACAATAAAGAATATATATAATTAAATTAATAATATAAAAAATTATTACCTTGGAGGAGTGGAGGAGTGGAGAAGTTGAGGAGTTGAGGATTATAATATATAAACGCCGTGAATGAAAGAAGGGAAATAGGTTGAGAATTTTATAATGAAAATTGCGTGTACAGTATTGGGCCAGAGAAAATAGGGCACATATTACCATATATTTAATTTTTAATTATTTAAATATATATATGTGTAAAATTACTAAAATACCCTTGATTTTTTTACAAAATTGGTGGGGGGCCCACTGCCCCCCCGGCCCTTGGTGCCTCCGTCATTGTGTGCAATTGTCTCCACTCTTTTTTCACGATTGGAATGAGATAGCAAATTCGGATTTGATTCAAGATGGGTTTAGGATTGTGTATATTTTTGTCTATTGATATTTTTTATTAATGAAATTAAATAAAGATTAGAACGACCAACCTCGTATTACAACGGAAGATATGTCGAACCCGATTGAATTTAACATATGTAATGTGATTCTCGTAGTGAGAACACGATCACATGAATTACTCAAATTGCTTTTTGTATTCACAATCTAAGTGTCATTTGAGTATAGTATACATGCGATGCGTATCGTACAAAATACAAAAATCTATGTTTCTGCATTCTGCGTTTCTATTTGTTGTGAGATCGTTAGCGAAATTAGAGAGAGGACAAAAATCTCTCGTCCTCAGCCATATTGTTAGAAGTAATGCAATATTGAAGATGTCAGCTGGTTCTAATGTCTAATAGAAGAGAAGCCGTAGTCGTCTGATTGGATCAGATCAGCTGAGTAAGGTCAACTCAGTTGATAAGGTTTAGTCATCTGGTCTAGGATCAACTCATCTGATAGAGTAATGAAAACTCTACTGAGTCTTTGTCTACTAATCTGTATCAGCGGAGCTGGATCCAAGGCAGCTGATAGACATATCAGCTAAGTCAAGTCTTCTGATTTAGTTTGCTCCAGAATTAGTTATAAGCGGTTATTTATGTTAGGGCAGTTAGTAATTAGTTTGTCGCAATTCATATGAGCATTGTATCTCTATAAATACAACTCTTAGTGCATAGTTATAGATGATAGTTGATAATCTTTGTGATAATATTTGTGAGTTGAATATGTGAGTAAGAGAGCAAGTTTTCTTAGTGATTCATACTTGTAAGTTGTAACACTTGTTCAAGTTTAGTAAAGAGAGCCTCTATCCTCCGTGAACGTAGATCAATTGGATCGAACCACGTAAAATTCGGTGTTTCTTCTTACTTGTTCTTTTCATTGCGCTATTGAGTGTCTTCTTGTTTTATCATGTGTGGATTAAATAAATAAATAATATTAATTAATTATTATTTCATTACCTTTTTAAAAAATAATAAATGGAGCAAGTGGGTGTTGATGTCCATGGCTATTATATAGCCAAGGATCCACCATCAGATCCATTCATTTCTCTCTTGTTTCCTAGTGATTTCTTAGTCTCTTTTTTATTTTTGTCCTCTTTAATTTCTTCTTTTTGTTGAAAATGAATATTCTTTGTTAATTTCT
Source organism: Galeopsis tetrahit (assembly GCA_963675135.1). Lineage (NCBI taxonomy): Eukaryota > Viridiplantae > Streptophyta > Magnoliopsida > Lamiales > Lamiaceae > Galeopsis > Galeopsis tetrahit. The sequence goes on along the minus strand of OY776130.1, from coordinate 31,418,942 downwards.
CCTGTCTTTTTCCTCCTCCAAAACTCGATATCCATTTATCTTAGGCGTTGTGAGAACTGTAAAATTTTTATTTTCCCCATTTCACTAATTATGTAATAGTTTTTCTTCTCATTTATCTCGAAATCGTCTTTTTTCTCCTACTAATTATTAAAGGTTGGTAAATATTATGCTAATAATAGGTGTCAATCTTTATCGTGGTGTAATTGAGTTTACAAGACTTTTAATTAGCATATTGTACGTCTTTAAAAAAAATGATTTAGATTTAAAGTGGGTGGAAAAATGGTTTGCCACTCGTTTTGAGTTGAACCCCACATTCTCATTTTTTTTAATTTCGCGTGGGTTGCTTTCGTGTTAATTTGTCATCATTATACCTCATACAATTAATATAATTTCGTTTATAAAATAATACTACGGTATTTTCAATCCAATTCAATATGTTTGTACGTGTATAAAATGTTGTGATATAATTTTAAAAATATAGTAATATCACTTGACAAGTGATATAATTTTATAAATAAAATAAAATTGCACAATGCAAATAATGTATGCGAGTCCTACACCTACTCCTAAGTCCAAATGCTAGTATTCATTGTACACAATGTTATGCATTATTATAAAAGAGAAGTTTCCACATGAATTCTTTTTATAATTATATTTTAATATACAAATTGTTGTAGTTGTTGGTAAAAATGCCCTTTTCAATTTTCTGTCGCATAAAACTTTTAACCGAAGAGAAAATTAAAAATGTATTATCAAAATTCACTATAAAACTCTAGTGAATTTGGTTCCCATAAGTTTTATATCAAATTAACATTTTTTGTTCGAGGTCCATATTGCATATATAAAAATATATATCTTAAAATCTTTAATATTGTGCTTGTTTTTACTATTGGTGTTCCTTTCTCATATCACATATTGCATGGATTTTGCATTTTCATTTATGTATAAAATAATTATGAATATACTAATTCTGCATCACATGAAATTAATAATTTCTAGTAGGATATAAAACAAAATACTGTGACATGCAATAAAGGACATTCCTATCTAGTACTACAAAATATCTGCACTCGTACTCTACATTATAGTACATATTTAGCTTTTGGAAAAATCGAAAAACTCAAAATTCAGGACAATCATATATATATATATATTCGATTTGAAGTTATCATCACTGAACAGAGTTGACATCCACCACGTAAGTAAATGCTGCCCAGGCATCCTGAAACAATCAGATAATCCATAAATAAAATTAAAAAAAAATCGATTCAATAAACACATATATATACATACATTATAAAAAGGATAATGTATAATTTGAATAAAAATAAATCCTCTAACTTTTAATATTAAACAAATAAACCCTTCAATTTATAGAACGTACGAGTCAATAATTGATCAGGGTCCAAATTGAATCTTATTTTGTCATACGAAAGTCACCTGAAGAGCGCAAAAGACCTTCTCTGCAATGTATTTCTCTGTGTGTGTAGCACCCCTTTGTTGTAGCTTGTCCGGATGCAGACAGAGGACGGCTTTCTGGTACGCTTTCTTCACTTTCGAGCCTTCGATTAGGTTCGTCAGCGAAATCGCGATCCAGCCACTGTTAGGCCATAGAATCTGGATGTTTATAGTATGCATGGTTCTGTTAGACAAAGTCTTTTGTAAACCAGTTTTACTGTGAAACTGATTTGTCTTTTGTGTGTATTTTTAACAATATTAGTAAAATTCAATTAGTCCCACAACTTTTGACTTTCCAATTAAAAATGTTGGAAATTTCAATTTAGTCCTATAATTGACCAAATGTTCTAATTTTGCTAGAAAATAAAAGGCAACGTCATTCCCGTCAAAAAAAAAAAAAAAGGCAACGTCATTTATAACTGTATTTCCCCCCAAATTTCTTGCTCACGTGCAATAAACGTGATACCATACAACAACGCAACTGATATTAGACTAAATTGAAAATCTCAAATATTTTGACCTTATGTGGAAAAATCAAAAAAGTTATTGGACGGAATTGAATTTTGGCAAGTCATGAATAAAATTATTTTACATAAGACTAACTCAAGAGCAAATTAAATTGATGATGTGGCGGTGAGAGTGTTTCTGCTTGCCACATCATCAAAATTGTTGGGCTCCATTTCAAGAGTTGTCCACATTAATAACACATATGCTCATGTATGAGTTCGTCTTACATGATGTAGGGAAGACAATAGTAACCGGATGTCGCCTTCCTTGCCAGTCGACCACAACCGTATCTTTGCATCCAACAACTGCATCTCCTGTTGTTTTCATCATACAAACTTATTTCATCAATGACTAATAAAGTTAAAAAGAAAAAGAAATGCAACAATAAAAGAACCAAAAGTGACTCGAACAATGATAAAATGAAACTGATTCATGGCTCGTTACCTTGCTTGTTTCTTCTACTGTACATCTTTCATCCCGTCGTTCATCCTACAAGAATCAACATATATGTATGTATGTTAGAATATAAAATCATGTAGAAATGATTTTAGTCTAATAATTCGAGTTCAATGATACAAGTTCATACCAATGGAGAGCTTTTTGTAGTCCCTTCTGAATGATGATTCTCTGCAATTTTTTAATCCAAATTTTTTTAGAAAAAAATCTAAATTAATTACAACAGATCGAAATAAGTTTGTATTAATTAATTAATAAATCCCATATAATACTAGGACTAATGTAGTGAAAGAGCAGGTTTAATCACTTAAAAAAAAGTTTAATTTTAGAGTAACCGTTCATGTGAACTCTCTTTTTCTACCGTCACTCTTGTGCATACAAACTATTATATGTATAAGAATGATAATTCTCAAGCACAACAATGATACTTAAGAAAATACATGTAAACTCATGTTCATAAAATAAAATTTGTCTTTATTTTATATATTATTATTCCCAAAAAATTTTGTATGTTGATAATAGAATTACTGAGTTCACCATAAAACTTCGAATAGAAAAAAGAATGAATTGTACCTTGTGTTGGTTTCTCCTGTGAATTCTTTTCTTTCATCCATGCAATTGCTTCATCCACGCCATTTGATTCATCACATTTATTCTCTCTGTAACCTAAATTGATCTCTATTACGGAGCTCTTCGATTCATCTTCCACTTCTTCTTCTTCCACGTCGTCTTGCATAGCAATTTCGTCACATGTTTCCGTCTCTTTGTCTGATTCAGAAAGCGACGAAACTACAGAAGCCGGTGAGTTTAACCGTAAGTCATCATCCGGAAACACGCTGTCGACATTCGTGTTTTCTCGGAACTCAGTTCGTTCACTAAATTGATAGTTCTTTAAATTTTCAAGAAAGTCACGATGTTCCGAAATGGTCATCTTTTGTTGTTCTCTATTTCCAGATTTTGTAGAACCCCACCTCGATTTCACATTTATTGGCCTGAAAATGAATCATGATTTCATATATACACATAAGTACGTGGAAATGTATTTCATCCGATGTAGCATCTATAAAACGATACTTGTAGAGTGTCCGAAAAGATGTTTTGAAGGGTAATTATGTACTTTTCTCATACGCATAAGGCTATTTCAAAAAGTTGTCTCTCTACATACCTATTTTTGGTCCTGTACGATTTGTTAGCTAACTTTCCATAAGAATTGTACTTTAGTCCCATATAAATAATTGAAGCAATTTCGATCAGGACACTAGCTAGTTTTCATCCATATTCTAAAGAAGAGGACCCCTTTAGCTTGATTTAGGACCACTTTAAAACAAGTTCAATTTTTCTGTTCTACTTTTCGATTTTCAATCGATGAACTTTATTGGATTTTTAACATATGTTTTTTCTATTATTATGAGACATTGATTTTTTTTTTTTAACAGGACACATGTTAATAAATTAGATAGTGAAATACACAGTTAAACAATAAAATTTACTCATGTGATCAATTCAAGTGGTTAGTGCACTACTACCTAAATCAGGCTGTGAGGTCTTTAATTCGAGTTATGAAATAAAAAGTGGTAGAATATTAAGAAAGTTGAGAATGTAAAAAATTTCAAAACACACACACACCCGAGCTTTGAAGCAAACAAGACATCATCATATCCGTCGTCGGAGATTGGAGGGCGGAGAGGGCTGAGCTCCTCCGAGCTAAGGGCCGACGACGAACTGGCTTTCGATCTTGATCTTGACCTCACCACCCTCTCACCTCCAAAAATATCACCATTTTGAAGGTTACTCTGATACCGATCATTGCTACTCTGCTTCCCCGCCGGAATCCTGAATTCCGGCAAGTTCCGGCCTCTCCTCATGGCCGGCGTCGCCGCCTTCTCCGGCTGCCGGAAAATATCCTCGTAGAAGAAACCCGCGGTGGAGAACCGGTGGGAGAGAATTGTGCGCGGGGCCCCACCGAAGACGTCGGCGAAGTCTTCGGTGCTCAAAACGTCGTCGTCGGAGAATGTGGTGTAATCGGTGGACCGCCGCGGAGGGTAGTTTGGTAATATGGAGGTGGGTATTTCCGTTGTCATTCTCCATGAGCTTTCCATTTTGTTGATTTTCCGGAGAGAATTATCCTTCAATATTTTGAAAACCATGATGGCGTTTCCATGTTTATATAAGCAATTTATTGATTCAAGGGGCCACGTGACAATCATGCGCAGGGCTCGTGATAATAATGTTTATACATAAATTATAAACTCATGCTAGTAATATAGGATATAGGCATCAAATCATTTTGGCTATGTTTGTTTTTAAATTATGGTGGATGGTACAAATTTCAACGGTTAAATTTAAAGAATTTTATGGGATACCTGAGTATATCTATACAGACTACTTAATGTTCAATTATTTAATTTTTATTTTATTTTATAAAAAAGTTTGAGATGTGTGAATTAAGTCTGCATCATTCAGATGACTTAAAACTAGAGCATTTATTAATAGGTGGAACACTTTTGATGACCGGATGAGGGAGCCGAAACAGTGCATTGTGTGAGTTCTATTTTTCTCTCTTTTTTTTATTCTTGTACCTGTTGTTTTGTAGGGTATTTCCTCATACCCAATATTATTAATTAACATGTGATTTGAATAGGGTATTTCCTCATACCCAATATTATTAATTAACATGTGATTTGAATAAAAATAGTGTGGGGCTATCAACACCCCAAATTGTGTTGTTTCCACCCCATATTTTTTTGGATAAATATAGACCTAATTAAATTTATTAAGATATTCTTTTAAATCATTTAAAAAATATTAAACACACCCCTAATAATATTAAAGACACCCCATGTTATACGCACCCCATACTAAAATTCTACCCTCATTCATCTATTTTTACTTTTACAACAAAAAATCACTCAATTCTTAAAACCCTTCTCCATGCATAAATCCTACCACTATAAACCTTCCTATGATGATATAATCACAACAAACATAATTATGGAAGAAGAAAAAGTGATGGAGAAAATTAATGAAATTATATTTAATATTTTTTTACCCTTTTTTTTACACTTCATACAGTTTTTTTAGTGGTAGCAGTCGCAACATGTACGACCGACATCGTGGCCGAACACATCATTGTACGTACGGCCACAACCTGTCGAACGCAATCTGCATGAATTTTGTTTTTGGTTAAGTAGTGTACGGCCACTACTGACCGAACACACTTGGATGTGTACATTGTGTACTAGCCGAACATATCCATAGCTGTACATTAGGTATTGACCGAATACTTCCATGTGTGTACATGAAGTTGTGGCTGTACAGTCTGTATAGTGCAGTGTTTTAATTGTGTTTTAATATTTTAATTTGTTGTTGATTCGTTTGGGGTGAGGGAAAAGAGAGACACAGTTCTTTTTATTTTTAGGGAGAGAGAATGGATGAGGTGTATTTAACATTTGGGATGGGAATAACACAATTTAGGGTGTTGATAGCCCTCCCATAAAAATAACGTGATACAATTGAATATATATATATATATATATATATATATATATATGTGGAGATCAAGATATTTGGATTTATATTAGTTTCTTGCTTTAATTTTTCAAAGCAATGATGGTGTTTCTTCTTTATATAAACGCATCTAAAGTCTAAACACATGCTAGTATAAAGGCACCAAATAATGTTCTCTTCTTCTAAGGTCGGTAGTTCGGTACCGTCAATATAAATTATAGGGAAAATATCAATTTTGATCACCCAGTTTTACCTCTTTTCATATTTGGTCACTCACATTTAGTCACTATCAAAATTAGTCACCCAGTTATTATATTCTATCAAAATTGATCACTCTGTTAGTCAATCTGTCATTAACTAACGGAGAAAAGTTTTAAGCCGTCAAATTTCTCAAAACCTAAAACCTAAGGTTGAAAAATTCTCATGCATCTTCTAGAACTACATTATATTTATAACAGGTCAGAAGAAGTTCTGATGCATCTTCTAGAACTTGATTCAATCAATCATGTTGTTGGTTTACTTTTTATTTTATAGATAATGAGAATTCTTTCTCATATATCTTCTAGAACGTGTCAGAAAATTTCAGTAAGTTTTTAATAATTATTTAACTCAAATATGAATTCATTTTTCTTGGTTTACTTTTTATTTTATAGAAAATAAACTCAAGAGATAGAATCCAACTTTATACTCTTTTTTTTTTTAACAATTGTACTCTGTTTTCCAATTCTTGGTTTCATATTGAATTTGTATAATAATTGGAGATATAAACTTATTTCAATTCATTTCCCTATTTATAATTATTGGAGCATAATGAGGCATAATTTGTGGTGAAGATTAATTGTAAAGAATTTTCTAAAATTATCGATTCAAGAAAATTTCATAAATTTATTTTTCATTCTAAATATTTTTCTATTAAGATCATTATTGCAGATTTCTTGAAATGTTAGTCAAACAATTGGGCATTTAAAATTAATTGAAATAAATTTTTATCTCCTGAGTTTCTCATTTCCATCAGAATTCCTTCTGACCTATTATATCACGTTCTACGAGATGGATCAGAATTCCTTCTGACCTATTATATTACGTTCTACAAGATGCATCAGAATTCTGACCTATTATAAATATAATGTAAATATTTGTAATTTTTGCACATGTTTCATTCTTACTTCTGCGTTTGTTTCATTAGTTCTGGAAGATGCATGAAATTTTTTTAACCTTAGGTTTTGAGAAATTTAACGGCTCAAAACTTTTTCTCCGTTAGTCAATGACAGATTGACTAACAGAGTGATCAATTTTGATAGAATATAATAACTGGGTGACCAATTTTGATAGTGACTAAATGTTGGTGACCAAATATGAAAAGAGGTAAAATTGGGTGACCAAAATTGATATTTTCCCTAAATTATATTAAAAAATTAATATACTACAATTAATTTTTATATCTATAAATTCAAACTTTTAAATGTGATAAAATTGTTTGATAGTATTAAAGTTAGACCTATATAAAGGATATGTAGTAAAGTTGTACCCAAATTTCAATTTTTTTTTGGGTGGGGCTATTAACACCCCATAAAATGTTATACACACCCCAAATGTTAAACACACCCCATTAAAATTTAAAAATCAATTTTTATTACTAAACATACCCCAATCCTTTCCTATTTGCCCTTTTAACACTTAAAACAAAATACAAAATGAATAAAAATTAAAATAACATTATTAAAATCAACCAAATCTTTAAAATATATAAATTAAAAAAAATTATCATCCGTAAAAAAGAAAAAAAATTATCATAAAATATAATGTATTCAATAATATAAAAAAAAACGTTCAAATCTAAAAAATATTAAGTAAATCAAATAAAATTTAAAAATATCTAAATTAAAAACATCAATTTAAGAATTTAATTTTTTTAAAACGAAATAAAAAAGAGAAAGAAAATTCAATTTAATCCCAAAAAATTATTAAATGAAAGAAAATCAAATATAAAAAAATACTAAAAAAAAAAATTAAAGATACTAAAAATTTAAAAATAATAAAAAATCAACTAAATCTTCAAAACTTATTTAATTACTGTAATTTTTTTTTTAAGATTTAGGTATTTTTTTAAAATTTTTTTATTTATTTTTTATATTAATTTGAATTCTTACATTTTTAATTGTTTTTTTAATTTAAATGTTTTTTACAATTTATCAAATTTATTAAATATTTTTACAATTTTATTTATCTTTAATTGGTATTTAAATTTTAAATTTTTTATTTGATTATTTTTATTTATTTATTTCTGAATATTTTTCAGATTTTATTAAATCTTCTCACTTTTTTTTTTTCAAAAAATTTAATTGATTTATTATTTTAAATATTTAGTTGACTTTTTTAAAATATTTTTCAAATTTGAATTATATTTTTTTCAGATTTTTTCAAATTATCTTTTTTTTTTATTATTTTACTCTCTATTTATATAAGGACTACTTAATCATTTTATATATATCTATTTTTTTCTTTAAAATAATGGGGTATGTATAACATTTTTTGGGGTGTTAATAGCCCCACCCTTTTTTTTTCCTAGTATATATTTATACTAGTGTAAGACCCGCGTTTTACACGGGGTTGAAATAAATTTATAATATATTTTAATTTATTAACTAATAAAAATAATCTTTAAAATATGTATAAATTTATAAATTTGTTATTCTATTAAGGGTGATGATAAATGTCCAGAATGTGAACATTCAAAAAATGACAAAATCGTAACATTAATAAAAAAAAAAATCATTCAAAATGTCTAAAATATTTCTAACTGGAAAAATAAAATAAAATTCAAAATACATTAAGATGATGTTTACTTTGGGTTTTGAGTGGTTTTGAAATTCTGGATTTTTAAAACCTTGATAAATATTAGTAATACGTGTGTTTCTTTTAAGTTTTGGAATAGTAGAAGATTTTAATTTTATGTCAAATCAATGTGTGTGATTAAATAAAATTGTATTATTATATTATTGTTAGGTGAGATTAATTATAATGATCAGTTGATTGTGTAATGATTGAATGTATTAGTTGATTGTGTAATGATTGAATGTATTATATTATTGTATTATTATATTATTATTATATTATTGTTGAGAAAAATTATAATGATCGGAGTGATATTATGTAGATATACTTTTATGTCAAATCAATATGTTTGATATATGTGATTTTTAGTGTATTTTTAAAAATCGATTTTTAAATCTCGAAATAAAACGGGTGTAGGATCTTAATATCCAAAACCTGATTTTTAAAATCAAAAGTAAACATCACATAAAAGTTAAATATTCATTACACAACATTTTGAAGGTCCAAAATAAAGACAAATATATTTACCCTTTTATTAAAAGATAAAAAATAATGTAGTCTAGTAGAAATTACATCATATAGAAAATTGCATTCTTAGTCCAATTAGCCATGGACATGTTTCAATAATAGTGTATCCTATTAAATATGATTTCTTAAATTAATGCTAATTAATTACTTGTAAAATTTATTTCAATCAATTTTTCTAACTAAAATCTATAATTACATGATTGAAAACTGAACTGAATTGAGTCAACATTTATTTCAATCAATTTACATTCAAGATATTTTTTTTCCGGGTAAATATTTATTTCAATATAATTTGTTTTAAGATTAATTTCTTTACAATTACATCAACTATTTAATTGAAATTTAAAATTAATTTTCATATAATTAGATGAACAATTAAATTTTATATTAAATTAACGAAAACTGAATTAATTGAAATTTAATTATTTTTAACTATATCACATTCAACATTTCATACAGATTTTTAAGTTATTACTATAAATTTTATATTGAGTAAAAAATAATTTTAATTAATTAATATACTTGTATTAAAGTATGTGATATAGATAAAATCAAAAAAATTAGTGTCATACATTAATTCAAGGAAACACGTGACACACAGTGAATAAATAAATTCAATAAAAAAAAATATATAGCAATAGGTTGAAATAGTCAACATGTCATAATAAAAAAAAAAAAAAGTAGATTATAGATAATTAGCAACTTAAATTAGATGTATTGTACGAAGAAGTAAAGTGTATTTAATAGCCAATCATGGATTTGATTGAATTAATTATGCAAGATTTAAAGTTAATGATATGGTCTTAAAATACTAATTTCATAAATATTAAATACCAACAAATATAAATAAGTAATGAAACTAAAATTTTCAGAAATTTTGAAATTTTCTTACACTAAAAATAAATGACCAGACCGAGATTATTGCTAGATTGAAAATATTAAAGTAAAAACTGAAAATATTAATTAATAAAAACTGAAATGAATTAGTCAACATTAAAGTAAAAGGGAATCAATTTTAGATTGAAAATATTAATTATGTACAATAATTGATTGCACAAAAATTGAAAACATTTAAGGAAACAAATTAAAATAATCAAGTATTGATGGTTGATTAAAATTTTGAAATTTGATTTTCTATACTAAAAGATTGCAAAATTAGAAATTTGATTTCTCAAAAATATAATGCCTTGTTTTAACCTAGTCAACATGTCATGATTATTAAAAATTTGAATATATTATTACTAATTACTAACATTGAAAAAAGAATATTTATGAATATATTTTGAATTTTAAAATATTGGTGTTTTATAAGAGTACAGTATATCTCATATTCTCATATCTATTTATAGAATAACATAATTTTTTTAATTTCGAATTAAAATTGGTAAATAATAAAAAAATTAAAATCTTACTAATAAGTAATAACCCTCTATAAAAATCTCGATTGTCAAAATGATAAGTATACAATAAAAAAGGTCCTAAAATTTTCCATAGAATATTCATTAAATATGTGATCTTTATATTAGTCTATCCGACTTTAGAATTTCAGTTTACATTAAACGAATTTGATTTAAGGAATTTAAATATTATAGTCAACGATAAATTTGGAGAAATTCAATTTTCTTAATTTAATTTAAGAAAATTCAAAATTAAGTAAATATTATATTAGCCTATCAAATTTCAGAATTTCGATTTACAAATGTACATTCATTGTGCATCACAAATGACTTAGATATATAGAGGTGCCTTGTTCCTAAATGATAAGAATTGATGTGAATCCATAGTGAGAGTATGTAATTTAATTACATTGTAAAATTTTACGGGTTGAGTACCCCTTGTACTCATATCTATACAAAATAACTTTTACTGTTCAAAAAAAAAAACATTCATTGTGCATTACAAATTGACTTTCGAATTTACATTGAATGAGAATGAAAAATAATGAAGAAAACATTGTCTGATAGTTGTTGTTGACATTGAGACGCGCTATTTAAATGGTTTAGAATGTCTCGAAAGAAGAAGAAGGATGAGTTTAAGACACGCTATTTGAGAAGATGATTTATGTAATCAAAACTGCAATCAATATCCAGTTTGAGAATTCCTGCAAAAAAATAAAATCAAAAATGAGAATTCCTGCAAAAACATAAAATTAAAAGTGATAATTTCTATAATTACATAAAATATATAACAAACGATAGAATTTCTATAAAAATATATACCATAAAATCGAAGATGAAAAATACTGCAAAATAGAAAATACATTGCAAACTATTCTAAAAAAAATTATAAAATCAAAGATGATAAAATACATAGCAACAAATGATATCATTTCTACAGAATATGGGTGGAAGATAAAAACTCTCATCTTCGATTTTGAAGTAAAGATGTACATGTATATAAATTGCCATAGATTATTGTTTTTTTTGGAAATACATACCACACAAATATGAGAATAATTTCTGCAAAAAATTAGAGAGAAGTCAGTATTTTTACAAAATATTAGATAAATGTGAGTATGGTTGAAATGAGAGGAGATATATATAGGAAATGAAATTAAGAATTAAGGGTTAAGATTAAAAGTTAAAATTAAATGAATGAATGAGATTAAAAGATAAAAGTTAAAATGAATGAGGAATGAAGAATTTTGAAATGAAGAGATTTGGAGAAAGATGAGTTAAGATAGGTGTTTCGTGACATGTAACACTAAAAAGTTTGTATTTATATATGAGTAGTTAGATATCTCTACTGTCCGGTCTGTTTCTACGAATTAGCCCAGTGAAGGCTGTGAATCGCCCATTACTCCCTTAGCCCAAAATTAACTCCTGGCTCCCCAATTATAAAAAATAACAAAATTGCAATTATGAAGAATTTCAAAGCATATGATCACAAAATTAGATTCACAGTTTCACATCTCTAGCAAGCGCAATCCATCCTTACTCTGTCACTTTCTTTCATTTTTTTAAAATTTTATTTTTAAAATTTTATCAAATTTTATTTATAAGTTTTTTACTTATTAAATGAAAATGATGGTAAAAAAAAAATCTGTTATATTTTACAATTGTGAGTTTTTTTAATAGAATTGTAGAAGTTTACAATAGAATTATATATATATATATATATATATATATATATATATAATAGGTGATTGTATTCTATTTTATATAATTTAATTAGGAAATATGAGACGAACATCAAAATTAATGAAATCAAAGGTTATTAGAAAATAATTCAATTTTCGACAATTTATGCTTAGAAAATTGAAATCTCAAGAAAATGAAAATTCATGGACTCCGTTATAACTTGTAGTTGTAATTTTAGTTGTAATTCATCGGACTCCCTACGTCCCATGATTACTTTGTACACTTTCTTTATTAAGACGTCTCAATATTACTTTCTTTATTTTTAAAATTGACACTCATTTTGGACTCACATGTTTCCCTACACCACACTAAATCGTTCAAAATGCCCCTAATTTATTTTACCCACTTAATTCTATTTTCTTAAAAGGTGTGATCGGTCAACCTGTGCAAGTCACTAAAGAAGGGAAGAAGTATATTTTATTTATATAAACAATGTTTATGTACAAATATTTTTAAATTATCTATCGATCGTAATCCCAGTTTTCAAATTCTGGGTCCGCCACTGCATTGGTATCATAGCCTTAAGGCTCACGTCCAGTAACAGAGTCAGAAATTTTATATTGGGAGGTCCGATTTACATTACTTTAAAGATAAAATAATATTATCCCTACAAAAAAATCATTATAAATATTCAATACATCTCATTTTATTAATTTAAATTTAACGATTTTTGTTATATTTTAAAGGAAATTAATTTTGATTGTTCAGGCTCATAATAGACGATACCGTGTTAGTAACTTGTAACCTCGTTGAGACATTAGCCACAATTAAAGAAATGTAGAAATTAAAATAGACTCTCCCTGTCCCGTGATGATTTGCATGCCTTGGACTCACTTATAAGAAAAATAAATTTAGTGGGGTGTAAAGTCACATAAAAGATTAATATTTTAGATGATTTAGTGAGTGGTAAAAGAAAATTTAGTTAGTTATAGGAAAAAAGACGTGGGCCTAAAATGCATAGTAATTTTAAAAATAAAATGATGTAATTAGGATATTAATTTTGTGGATTAATTTTATATTAGGAATGTACGAGTAATTTTGAGACGTCTCATAAAAAAAGTTTATAAATAATTACGGACAAGATAAATATATATAATAATAATAAAAAGAGTGAGTGAGTGGGTGGGTGGGTGGGGGTGGGGCTTAGGGGTTCCGTCCTTGCTCATGTCCACACGTTTTGGGTTCGATTTCTGTTGAAAACAATTCTATCCATTTAAATTGTTCATGAAGGGGAAAAAATTTGTAAGATTTTGCAAGAATACAACCTACTTACAAAAATATTTTCATTTTCATTTAATGCAAGTGCTAATTAATGTGATCAGTTTAGTTCAATTGTTAGTAAAAGAATTCATGCTAGACCTTTGTGTTATTTTGAATTTATATGTTCAATTAAGATGATTTATATTCTTTAAAGGCATGTTGCTCCAATTAAACATGAACTTGCTTATTTAAAGATGGAAGAAATATTGTATTGCTAATAAAATTATTCCTAAAGTGTCTTCTTATTATTCGATGGAACTTAAATTATAAAATGTTATATAAGGTCATAGCATATGAGTATGGAAATGCGTTGTGGAATTTTTTTCACAAGAATAATGTTCCTAATCAATAAGATTCATGTTCTAAGAGGGCATTCTCAAAAAGAATAATGTTCCTAATCAATAAGATTCATGTTCTAAGAGGGCATTCTCAAAAAGAATAATGTTCCTAATCAATAAGATTCATGTTCTAAGAGGGCATTCTCAAAAATGCAACCGGACAAATCCTTTGGTCCGGACGGATTTAACCCAGCCATTTGTCAAAAAATTTGGCCCATGATTAGTGACGACACTTATAATGATGCCTTCGAGGGGGGCAATTACCTACAGGATTGAACAACACAAACGTTGAGTTAATCTCTAAATCCAACAGCCCTTCATCCATAAATTAGTTACAACCTATTCCCTTTGCGATGTAGTCTACAAAATCATTGTCAAGGTGATTTGCAACAGACTCAAGACCTCTTTACCGAGGATACTACACAATTAGATTTTATTGTAGGGAGATCGATACATGATAACGCGTTAATTGTGTTCGAAATCATTCATTTTATGAAGAATAAAAGAAGGGGTAAAGTGGAGGAGATAACACCAAAATTAGACATAAGCAAGGCCTATGATAGAGTTAACTGGACGTACTTAGAATGCATCATGAGAAAGATGGGTTTATGTAACACATAGATATAGTGGGTTGTGATGTATGTGCGAACAGTGTGTTCCTCAGTCTAGATTAATGACGAAATGATAGGTTCTGTTATTTCAGAAAGAGGTTTGCGTCAGAGCGATCTCTTATCTCCCTGTTTATTCTTTTTTTGTGCTAATGGATTATCCACTCTCCTACAACGAGCAAATAGGAAAGGAAGCCTGCATGGAGGTAAAGTTTGCAGAAACAGTATAGTGGTTTCACACTTATTATTTGCATATGACTGTTTGTTGTTCTGTCGAGCTGAGAAAAATGAAGCCCTTAAATTAAAAGAGATATTGAAAACTTATGAGGGAATCTCGGGTCAGGCGATAAACTTTGGTAAGTCGGGTATTGACACATATTTTATAAATACTAGCTCGCCTCTCAAGTGTAAGAGGGTCCTCGTAGTAAAGATAAGTGTCCGGTTAAATTATCGAACCACATTACTAGTTTGCTAGTGTAACCTTAATTATATATGTCGTCACGTAATTATAGTGATATGACATGAGGTGCGGTTAACACTAAATGTAAAAATCAACAAAATAAATACTAACTAGCTCGGAAAAGCAAGTAATAGGGTAATTAAAGATAAAATGAGAGTGATAGTGTTCAGGTGTTCTTCATTATGTGAAAATCGATTCAAAAAACCTAACTTGGACATTTAATTCATTGGTTGGTGTATGATAAAAGAAATCACTAAACATGTAACAAATTACGCACCAAAGATCAAGAGGATGAATAGACTTGTTCCTACCCGGGTAATCACATAACAATGGAATTCTACCTAATCTATCTATTCTAAACCTCAATCTTGTTTTTCCACTTGCATACTAAAGTCCAAGCTCCTATAAATCTCTTTACTAATTACTTAAATTCTCATTCAAGTAATTAATCAATGTAAATTAATGGGTTTCTGATGAATTTACCCAACTCTCGTTGTAATAAACCAATAAAAACTCAAATCACATTATCACAATCTTTACTCATAAAATCAAACATGAATATCAACTCTCGTTGTTGGGTTGAATTTCCAACATGTGGAGAAGTTCAATAGTCAACATACTTGGGAGGCCTAAGTAGACACAACATTTGGAGTTAACTCACCCTAAAAGACATCGGGTTAGATGGAGAGAAAAAAAAGGAGAGGCATTCACGTTTTTTTAGAGAATTTCAAGAGTAAGAAATGTGTAGAAGCAATATCATTAGTTTCAACCATCAGATCGAGCTGATGAACAAGACGTTCAAGACTCGTTGAGGCACATTCTGAATGGAGAAGATCGTAGTTGGAGCTCTGCATTGTCGGGAATAGCCACGAACAGAAGGGTCTGTTTTTTTGGGCGATTCACTTATGCGCAACTGAGTTTAAGAGGTTGTTTCTCACAAACCAACCGTTGGATCGAGCTGTAATTTATACAACACGTTCAAGAGGCATTGTATTTCATTCTAGGGGTGGAGATTGGGTTCTGAGCTTTTGAGTGTTGGGAATAATGGACAGAGAGATTGGTGTTGTTGGTGAGATCCTTCTTATCTCATTGTAGTTATCAAGTATTGTGCATCTTGATAAATTTGTGGTTGAATATTTGTTGTGACATATTGTAATACTTAGATTCTTGTTGTAGTGAAGTTTTTGGGTGGACTACGGTCCCGTGGTTTTTACTCCTTATGTTGAGGAGATTTTTCACGTAAAAATTGTTTATGTTATTGTGCATTGCTATTTAGTATTATTTTCTACTAGATTCACACAAGCTAGAGAGAGATAATTGATCATTCCTCTGCGTAGACGAATAATTTTGTGTTATTATTCGTGTATTTATCCCAACACTCGTCGCAATTATCAAGCATCAATATACGAATTAATAATTAAAATCATGCAATTGATCAAATAAATACCCACTAATCTAATCAATACACCACCAATAGAATCAGACAATCCAAATTAAGGTAAAAATCAAATTTCATCATAAATCCAAACACCCAAACACAATACACCTAGCCAATAACTATATTCATAAATAAAATCAAACTCATAAAATAAAAACAACAATGTTTACAATAAATAAAATGAAAAGAAATTAAACTAAACTATTGAGTTAAGTGTGGGATATATGAGAGGAGATCTCAAAATCTAGGTATTTTTCTATCTATTTCTCTTCCCCATCAAAATGGGAGCTGCACCCATGCTCTGTATTGGCAGTTGTGTTGTGCATACCCCTACCAATGAGTTGTTACGCGCACAAAAATGAGATGGGCTGGCTTAATTATTACTCCCTCCGTCCAATTTTATTATACCCACTTCTCTGGGCACGGGTTTTAATGAATATTGATTAGTTTATTTATAAAGTAGATAAGTTGAGGGTATGATAGGGTATTGTGGGGTCCATTTATAAATAAATGATTGTTTATAAATAAAGTGAATGACAAAGTGGGTAAATAAGTGATGGTAGGAGGGTGGAGATAAAGTAGTATGAATAGTATTGTTTCAAAAAAGGGTAGCAATGGACTGCTTCATGGGCTTCAAAAACATAAAATACCAATTTATTCGATTGACTCCACAGTATAATGGAGGTGTGTTTTTCTCTAAAAATCTTCATTTTTTTCTATAAACATAGCAAACTACACACTTTCTCCAAATCAAGTGCAATGAGTCAATTTAGTGTAAATAATGCATGAAATTCTATCAAAATGGTCAAAATAAATACATGAATTTCAAACAATTTTCACACTAATCAGGTACCTACTATAGCCACAATGTGAGTGAATTGAAGTAGTACGACGGGAGATGGCAATAATCCTAGGGGTTGAGCCTCTCTCAATACGGGGAAGTACTTGGGTTTACCATCTATTATTGGGCGTAAGAAGTGTTTGCGCACATTAGAGAAAAAATATTGGCCAAGCTACACTCATGGGTTAACCAAAAATTACTGAAGCCCAAGAAAGAGGTGATTATCGAAGCAGTTGCTCAAGCAGTTTCCACATATTGCATGAGCGCTTCTTGACGAGCTCCAATCCTAATGAATAAGTTTGGTGGGGTAACGGTTCTGGAGGTTCGAAGGGTATTTGTTGGTCGAGGTGGAACAATTTGTGTTCACGGAAGAGCAATAGGGGCATTAGGTTCAAAAATCTTCTCCTCTTTAATTTAGCTTTGCTTGGAAAAATGGGTTGGAGACACGTTAAAGATTCAGGGGCACTTGTTTGTCGAATTCTTAAGGCAAAATATTTCCCAAGGGGCCATGTCCTTGATGTCAGGCTCGGACACAATCTAAGTATGACGTGGAAGAATATTTTGACAATCCAAGATCTAGTACGAAGGGGCACGTACTAGAAAATAGGAGATGAAAAAGTGGTGAGTGTATGGTATCATCCTTGACTGAAGGATGCAAATAATTTCAGGATTGTGACTTCGGTTGTGGAGGGTTTTGAAGATCTGGTAGTGGTTGACTTATTGACTTCAAGATTGCACACTTGGGATGAGGAGGTGATCAAAGGGGTCTTCTTTGAGGAGGATGTGAATCATATTCTCCACCAAGGAATTTTCGAGACTCATTGGTATGGCATGGGGAACAAAATGGCTGTTACTCGGTCAAATCAGCTTATAATCCGAGCATCAACGGCGCCTACGCTTGCTCGCCAATTTCTCTTAGATTGGAAGGAAGCACAAGCTAAGACTGTGAGCCCTCCATCGAGTGTCAATCGTTGCAAAGCATGGCACAAGTCGTCTCTCGGTAATATTAATGTTGTTGTCTTTGGTGTAGAAAAGAAAATGGGAATGGGTATGGTAATACAAGATTAGAAAGGGGCAGTAGAACCATTATGTGGTCGGGTTGAGTAGGATTTTTAGGGGTAATTTTATAAAGTAAAAAAATAAGTTGACTTGTGTGTATGTGAGGACCGAAAGTAATTAATGACTTTTTTTTTTTTGTAAAGTTGTAATTAATGACCTTTTTTTTTTGTAAAGTTGTGGATGTTGTGAAAGTGTAGTTTATAAAAGATTTTCCATGTTAATCATGTGGAAATTATTACAATAAAAATACCAAACTATTTGTCAAGTTGTGTAACAAAGGAATGAAGTTAAGACCTTCTAAAGTACTCCCTCCGTTTTTAATTAAGTGTCACTTTGCCTTTTTAATATTTTTTAAACAAGTGTCATTCTACATCTTTTTCTTGAATTTTGACAATTTTATCCTTATACATTATACTCCCTTCATTTTCTTTACCTTGATTTAAGCTTTTTCCCTTTTGAATACAATACTATAACATAAATCATGGATAAACTTTAATTATTGTATACATGAATATCATCTACAATATTGGCCACATTCATTACTAAACATAAATTTAATATTAAAATTAGTTATCATTAATGAAGGGTAAAATGGTCCATGATTATATATCTTAATTTGTTGAAAATTGTTAGAATGACACTTAATTAAAAGTGGAGGGAGTATAATTAAACTTCACCTTCTTCACTTATACATCATCATCATGCTCGAATGTCCATATAATCACTGTAATCATATATATGTATGATATTATATACAGTATATGAAAATATATCATATATATATAATAAAAAAATTATAAGAGGCCAAGTCATACAAAACAAAACTTTGACTTTAATTGGGACTCCTACTAGTGGACGGTGAGATTGATCCCCCAAATTTTTAATAATCGAACTTGACCTTCGATCTCTTGTATTTTCTCCCTTTATTTTACTTCACTCACTAATTATTCACTAATTACTCCTGGGTCCGCCCCTGATGGTGTATTTAACTCCCCTGATGGTGTATTGAGTAACTCAGATTTTTAATCCTTTGTGAGCATAATCTCCATAAATCTCCGGTGAAATGAACATTATAACAACGCATTAGATGAAGCGATTCAAGATGAGGGCAACCTTCAAGGATCGCAAGCAAACCTTGGTCTGTCATGTTGTTTGCAAAAAGTTGTAGATGTCGCAGTTCGGGCATGTTTTCTGCAATTGCTCGGGCATCCAAATCACACTTGACAAATGGCCCACAATTGTAGGTTTTCTCCAATTTCAATGACTTCAATAGTGGGCAACAACGCCCTATGGCTTCAACAATTCCTCCCGCATTTATATCAGTGTCCAGATGCAGCTCCTCTAATACTGGAAAATATTTAATTGCTTCAATTATAGCACTACTTGAAATCAAAGTATTAGAAAGTTGTAGACACCTAAGGCTTCTGGACCTGTAGTCAACAATACATATGATCGTATAAAAATAATTATAGTCAGGTGAAAATATCAATAAAAAATGTGTTATTATCATCCAAATTTGTTTTAACTTATTGATATTAATGCATTATTATTAAAAAGAAAATCTTGGAATGCTCTTATTTCTTTTAGTAGAGATTGAGGCAAAAAAACGTTTAGGTGAGACTCGAAATAATTTTGTTAACATAAAATAATTACGTGTGAGCAACGCGAAGGAGCAAAGAGCTGGAACCAAAATCGTTGATTCTGAAATCAATCAACTGGCCTTGGCTGCGATCTACGGCGTTGCAGCACAATTTCTCCATCTCCCTACTATCATAGCAATCGGTTTTTTTCATTCGCATGTCGATGCACCGCCACATCGAAGGATCCCCACACACGCGCCGCCACTCACGACACACTTTCACCGCAGACGTCAGTATATCCACCGGACTCAACTTCTGCAAAATTAGTGCCGTTATCTCTGGAGGCAATTCCACCCACGCCACCGAAGAAGAAGAAGACGCCATTTAATTTAATTCTAATCGCAACTTCCCGATTTTATAGACTTGATTCGTCAAATCTTCAACCTAAAATATAGGCTAGATTGTTACGATTTAGTATATTTTAGTACGTATTAGTATTATTTATAGACTTGATTCGTCAAATCTAAATGTATCCTGGAAATAATAACCTGTTCCAATCTTCAACCTAAAATATAGGGTAGATTTTTACGATTTAGTATTATTATTATAAAAAATCATGACATAAGAGTATAAGAATGGTCCCAAAAATAAAAATAAAATTATTTTATTTAATTATAATATTAAGAATAAAAATAATATAATACTCCCATTTGTTTTATCTAAAAATATATATCTAAACATTTTGTAAAGTATATTAATTTAATCAATATATTTTAAAATTATTCATAGGACTACTTAATTCAAATAAAAAAAAACACGCTAATCACTATAAATTTTTATCAATAATTATAATTTAATAAACTCACTACAAAATATTGGCCAAAAGACAACGGCAGGCGGGCCGATGCAATTTGGTAACGGCATTTAATGGCCGATGCGAAATGGCATCGGCAGTGGGCCCCGATGCCATTTAGTAACGACATTTAATGGCCGGTGCGAAATGGCATCGGCAGTGGGCCCCGATGCCATTTGGTAACGGCCCCCTCGATGCGAAATGGCATCGGCAGTGGATCCGATGCAATTTGGTAACATCATTTAATGGCCGATGCGATTTGATAACGGCATTTAATCACCCTTCTAAATTACCAAATACATCTTTATAAGTAAAAATAATAATAATATATATATATATATATATATATATATATATATAGCCTTACAAGTAATACATACACTAATTAATTGTGAACCAAATCCTAACATCTACTCTTATAAAAAATTTACAAGATATATACTGATAATAAAACCGTTAGTAACTTTAATTTTTCTGTTATTAAAAAAATTATATAAAAATGAATGTTTTTTTTTTAATTTAATAATTATATACCGATAATAAAACCGTTAATAATTAAAAAAATTTAAAATAATTAATCGTGATTAATTAAAAAATCAAAATAATTAGTATTGGTAATCTTAAACCCTAAACCCTACATTAATTAAACTAAACCCTAAAATATGATCCTAAACTCTAAACCTCCAAACCCTAAATCCTAAAAAAATTCATAATTTTTTATTTTAGAGTTTCAGGGTTTAGAGGTTTAGGATTTTAGGGTTTAGGGTTTTAGAGGTTTAAAAATAAATAAATTACTATAGTCATTATTTTTTATAACTTTCTTAACCCTAAACCTCTAAAACCCTAAACTCCTAAAACCCTAAACCTCTTAACCCTAAACCCTGAAACCCTAAAATTGAAAATTATGATTTTTTTAGGGTTTAGAGTTTAGGGTTTATGATTTAGTTTAATTAATGTAGTCATTATTTTTCAATTAATTATTTTTATAACTTTAGTTTTAATTTTTTTGTTATTAAAAAAATTATATATATAAATGTATGGTTTTTTTTTTTAATTTAATAATTATATACTGATAATAAACACGTTAATAAATAATTTTAAAAAATCTTAAAATAATTAATCTTGATTAATTAAAAAATCAAAATAATTAGCATTGGTAATCTTGATTATGGTATCTTTGTCCTACGTTTCCTACCTAATTTTATAGGAATATCCTTTAACAATTAGGAAATTATATATAATATAATATATAATATACTACAACAATTAGGAAATTAATCAAGCTTATTCTCTGTAATTAAAAAAAAAAGTATTCACTAGTACTCCGTATTAGATAAGTGTATTTTAATTGAAAATGAACTAGAGAATAATTTTATAATAGATGAAAATATTTTTAATTAAATGGATAAGTGAATTCATATTTTTAAATGGATAAGTGAAAATAATTATATATATTTAATGTTGTGAATTGAAAATTAGAATGAATTTAAATGATGTGATTATAATAAATTTAAATGTATAAGTGAAAATAATTATATTTAATGTTGTATGTAATTATAATGTTGTGAAATTAAAAATTAGAATGAATTTAAATGTTGTAAATTGAGGATTAGAATAAATTTAAATAGTGTGAATTGATACCGTAATTAAATTATTTAATTTGAAAAATATAATTTAGTTAATTTGAAAAACATAGTTTAAAAATAATTATGATATGCTTTGATAAATAATTTAATAAGCAACAATTAAAGTTAGAATAGATTGAATTAATTAAAGAATTAAAAACTCAAATTAAATTGATTATATATTAATTGCATTCACAACATGTCGACTAAAAGCTCCTAGCCTAAACGGCACACAGGGGGCGCTCAAAAGCCTTCGAGACCGCGAGGTCCCGAGTTCGAACCCCACAATTCGCGAAAAATGCCAGATTTCCGAGAATTGGGGTGGCACCAGCGGTGGGGGTGGGTTGTTGGTGGCCTCGATACCTGGGTTCGAAACCCAGATTCGTCTTTTTTAAATGTTAATAAAATGACATCGGCAGTGGGCCCCGATGCGAAAAGGCATCGGCAGTGGACCTGCCGATGCCAAAAGGCAACGGTTTTCCCCAAATCCGATGTCATTTAAATAGCATCGAGCATATTGGCATCGGCACACTGCCGTCCCCTTTGCCGTTGCCTTCATCATTGGGGACGGCAGATCCGATGCCTTCCCCGTCCCCATTTCTCCATTATTTTGTAGTACTTAAAATGATTAATTATATAATAAATTTTAAAATTATAGAAAATAGATATTATTATATTAATTTTTATTAATATATCGTTAAAAATATGAGTACTATTATTTAAATTATTAAATAGTACTTATAGTTTATGAATATTGACTATTACGTTAGTCCTCTTAATACGCAAGACTTTATCTAGTTTAATTATAATCTTAAGAATAAAAATAATATAATAATATTTTTTAAATTATTTAAGTGTTTTATATCTAATCTAACACTATCTATAATGTGTGAATAAAAAAAAACGGTCCGGTATTCTGCCGGTTACAAGTAAAAAAAACGCTTAGGTGTCCATTTAACAAGAGAAAAGGGCACGTCTCCATCAATTTGAAATTACTGTTCTTCTTCCTTATCGCATTCTGAAACCGCAGGCTTTCTCTCACTCTCCTTCACATCTCTGCGCAAGCTCTCTCTCACTCTCTTTCACATCTCTCTCGTAATACACCCAACTCTTCCCCCAAATTGTGCAGAAGGAGGTCGTATCAATCCCGTGTCACCCAAACTTTCTCACTCACTAGGAGGCTCAACGCTAATCTCGAATTCCCAATTGAAATCCCTAATCAGGTATAATAATCACTGTTTTCTGTATTTAGAATTTTGTGAAACTCATATGTGTTTAGAATTTTCTGAAACTCACAATTTATTTGGTGGTGGACAAGAACAATGAGAGATAACTCCCTGTAGCAGAAAACAGCCATAGAAAGGGGGGAAAAGAAACTCCCTGTAGCAGAAATCAGCCATAGAAGGGGAAAAGAAAGAAAAAATCATTTTTTTTTTTGGGTATTTATATGCACACTAACTGCTTGAAAAAAAGGTTTGTTGAGAAAATGCACATGCAGCAGAGTTTTTCTGTGAAAAAGTTTATGAATAACCTACACAATTGCTAATAAGAAATTTGCCACAAACACATAATAATTTTGTTTTTCCAATTGACAAGTATTAACTGATGGGAAAACATGCATCTAAGTATTATATATTCAGTAATTTTTAATGATCAGTGGAGCCTTTGGAAGACTAAGAACAGTCTAGAAAGTGAAAACCTTAATTACTCAACCAAATTATGAAAAAGGATACTTGTATATGTATGGCCCTGTTTTAACTTACACTCTTGACAGCTCATTCTAGCCCCTTGAGAGGTTTTTAAACAAAGCTTTAACTTGCTGTTTGTGGTATCTATACACACGAAGTGTTTCAAAATTTGTTTGTTGAGAAAATGATAATTGTAGTACTTGCACTTAGAGTCTGTTATTTGCAAACATGACAAGTATCAAAAATTATTTAAACTAAACACCCTCCAACTCAATTATAATTCGAAAGAACAGATAGTATCTTGTTTATTTTCTTTGTGTTCCTGAGGTTTATGTCTATTCCAAGAGATTTTATTTACAAGTCACTCTTTTTTCTTTAAATTTTTTGTACCTCCGTCTTCTCTACTGTCTCCTTGAAAAACATTAAATTGAAACATATTGTTTCTACTTGCAGCGGGTATTCACACTGAGTTTCGCGAGTTTCAATTACAGGTATAAATTAAAAACATGTATTCTTTGAAGTTTTAGTGTAACATATTGCTTACATTATCTGAACATCCAATGCGGCTCATGTGTCAATCTACGGTTGTCTTGAGTTTTGTGTGGTTTTCTAAACTAAGGTCTGGTCTATGAATTTTTTGGTGGGTAGATGGTGATAAACTGGTTGTTTGTGTAGGATATTCTCAATATGTTCTTATATGCATGCAGGTTATAGGCTATTGTAGTTTGAGTTTTTACACGCACACCAACTGTTTGATATATTGTTGTTTGGGAAAATGCTAATTTACGACCTTACTTGAACAGGATCTGTTCTATAGGCTCGTACCTCTGTATCCATGAGTTCTAAGGGAAAATGCTAATTTTATTCTTCAGGAGTTGTATACAGTGTCATCCTTGTTTATTTTATTTGGGCTTGCTTTGATATCTTTTGGTAAAATGTTCTACTTACTCTACTGTGTTTTTGAATTTCTTCTCTTTACTTGTCGTTAGTACCTCATCATCTCTCATGTTTTCTACCTAATCTTGTGTATCTGGTTTATGAATTTATACATGTTTTCTTCTCTAATTCACTCCTCTAGCTAGCTCAGGTTTTGTGAGGCCTGTTTCTGATATAGTAATCTGTCTTCTAATCACTCTCTTTAGGAGATATTGTGCGAAAATTCAGAGAGGGACCAATGATCTAACCACTAAACCATAGCTAAAATTTTGGGTATTTTATATGCACACCAACTGCTTGATAAATTGTTTGTTGAGAAAATGATAATTGTAATACCTGCTCTTGAATCTATTATTTGCTGCCTTCTGTGATACTATCTATTTCAATTTGAATGTGATCACACCCAGATGTAAAAAAGTTTATTATGCCTAGACTTCAAGATGCCTTATTCTGTTTATTTTGGTTTATTAATTTGGCCTCGACATTTGGTAAACAAAAGGAAGAGATATTTTGTTCTTAATGTGGTAAGGAAGGCTGGGCACATGCTTGTAAATGAATGTTTAAGCCATTGATGAAGGAAATGAGTTAAGCAATTGTAGTTTGGGGGAGAGATAAACAACAAATAATGGACATAAATTTTCTTAAAATAGGGTAACAGGTCAAAGTGATTGTGGTTTTGCATCAGGATAAGAAGATTTATTATTCCACAACTACGCAATCTACATAGGAAGAATTACAGGTCAATTTGTTTGCATATTCTTTAGCCAAATATATATGTTTGATTTTCAATATTTCACAAGTCTCATGTGAAAGAATATCTTCCGATGTGTGTACCAAATGTTATAAATTTGTGTGTACTTGTGTTATACTTTGTTATTCTTAGATGTAAGAAGTTTTTACAATTTAAAATGCAGTATGGTGTTTTCTTTTTTCTACTCTGTCTTCATTCATTAAAAGTTTTACTTTCACATGCAGCTCCTTAGTCTCATTTCTATACATATGTATCATGATTCACTTATTTTGCATATCTACTTGGACAAAAAGAAACGAAGTAGCTTAGACAAATTTTTTTTGTCGATAACCTCAGACCAATCAATCGAATATTGATTAATACGTAATCGATCGAACACTATTTAAAAACGGCTCTTCTGCTCAGAAACGAAATGTTCCAAATATCCTTCGTTCAATGATCAAATTCTACATATTGAGGAAGAAATAAATGTCAATCAATCGTACACATCAAAATCGCAGTCTATAATAACATAATATTATAATAATTACTTTGTAATATTAGAAATATGTAGTTGTATATTATAAACTCCTGTTTAATAAACATGTCTTTCTCTTTTAAAAATACAAATATGTAATAATTTAAACACAAATATCTGGGTTAACACCTCAAAATTGAGGTGTGCCCTACCTAGTACTATACACTATACGCAGGAGTATATTAGTTTTTATTATAGTGTGTTTCTTGTTATAGACGGTAAGGGCATGATTGGTATGATGGAATGAATTTGACGTTGAATGAAATGAACTCAAGAATTGAATGAAGGTTTGAATGGAATGACATAAGAATGGTCGACATTTGCTATGATTGGTATACCATTGGATTGAATGTGGGAATGAAATATAGTACTCCTTCCGTCCCGTATTAATTTTCATAGGTAGGTGGACACGTAAATTAAGGAAGTGTAATAATGAGTGGAGTTTTGAAGGGTAATTTTGTAAAACTTTATGTATAAAGTAAATAATGAGTTGACTTTTGTGTATGTGTAAAGAAAAAGTAATGACATTTGTGTAAAATTGAGGATATTGTAATTTGTAAGGGTGGAGTTTATAAAGAGTTTTCCATTTTAAGGGTGTGAAAGTTATTGTGGGACGTCCCAAAAAGGAAAGTGTGAAAGTTATTGTGGGACGAAGAGAGTATTGTTTAAAATTAATATTATTGATTATTGTTAAAAATATATTATTTTTATTATTAATATTTTAATAATCAGTATTGACTCTCAATTATTATTATTAATATATATTTTTATTTTATTTTATTATTTATAATAAATGTATATTTTATATAAAAATAATATTTTTATTTTTAAAATAAGAATATTATCATTATTTTTAATATTAAAAAATTTTAAAAAATATTATTATTATTTATATTATCAAAAATTATTTTACTATTATTTTGTATTATTGAAAATAATATATTGTATATATACTATATATATAGTACTCCATATTATTTATATTTAAAAAATATATTATTTTTTATGTTATTATATTTATAATTTAATATTATTAAAATTAATATATTATTATTTATATTTTTTAAATTTATTATATTCATATTTTTATTAAATATTATAATTTTTTTATTATTAAATAATATTATTATTAATAATTTTTATTACGGGATTTATTAAAATTTTGATTCCTTCCTTAAATCCATGGGGTGGGAAAGAATGAGAATTTCATACATTTGGAATCACCATTCCACAAAGAATGATAATTCCATTCCATAAATCATATCAATCATCAAATTTGGAATAGATCCATGAATGGTGATTCCATTCATGACTTATTCCATCAAATACATTCTCATAAATTTTAATTTATACTTGTTGTTTTTATATATTATAATTTTTTTTAATATATCTATAACGTAAAAAAAAAAAAAGAGAAAATTTCATTTTAAATCCGGTAAGTTAGGCCTAATCTAATTTATATCCTTTAATTTTTTTCTTTTACGATTTACGTCCCTTTTAGTCCAATTTACATCATTTCCGCCAGAAAATTTTTTAAAACTCACAGGAATGTGAGGAATAAATTGGGATTCCGGCCAAATAGTCCCCTTTAAGTTTGAAATTTGAAATTTAAAATTTAATAACTAAAATTTTCTAAAAATCTAATTAAAGATTTAAAAAATCTAAAATCATTAAAAATTCAAAAATCTCCTTAAAATTAAAAACTATAAAATGTGTAAAATAAAATTCAAAATATCTCACTAAAATTTCTACATATCATTACAAAGGGATTGGTCTTATATAGAATCAATTCCTTGTAAGGAATTGAGTTGACTTGGTCAACTTAAATCTTAAATATTCAAGAATATTGTGAACCCTAAATATTCAAGATTATTGTGAATAAAAATTTTGACTTGGTTAATTTTTTTTTATTATTATTATTTTTTGTAATTTTTTTTTATTGATAATTTTTTTTCGAAATTGTGTGTGTTGAAAAGTGTAAGTTAATATTACTAAAAAGTGTAACACAATATTACTAAAAAGTGTAACACGTTTTTTTATCAAAAAGTGTAGGTCACTATAATTGAAAAGTGCAACACAACTTTTAATGAAAAATATAAGTCATTATAACTACAAAATGCAAGTTAGTATAACTAGAAAGTGCAACACAATATTATTAAAAAGTGCATGTCAATATACTTGAAAAGTGCAACACAATATTTTAATGAAAAGTGTAAGTTATTATAACTGAAAAGTGTAACAAAATACGAGTAAAAAGTGTAACATAACATTACTAAAAAGTGTAAGTCACTATAACTGAACATAATAAGTCACTACAATTGATAAGTGCAACAAAATATGACTAAAACGTGTAGCATAACATTACTAAAAAGTGTAAGTCAATATAACTAAAAAATATTGTTGAAAATAGTAAGTCACTACAACTGTAAAGTGCAACAAAATATGTGTAACATAACATCACTAACAAGTGTATGTCATTATAACTGAAATTATTATTGCAAAATATCATGCTAAAAAATTGTAAATTGCATGTTACACTTTTTCTTATTTTCAACATGCACGACTATTCTCAACCGTTTAAGCTACATAAATTACCATACATATTTTTTGCGTATTTTATTTTTATTATCAATCCTACCAATTTTTTAAAATTTACTCAATTCCTTATAAGGAATTGAGTCTACAAGAGACCTACCCCATTACAAATTATAAAATGTGTAAAATCAAAAAAAAAAAAAATCTAAACTTTTGAAAATACAAAAAATAAAAAATTCTACCATTGAAAGCTAAAAACTCTAAAAATCTCATTAATTTTTTTAAAAATTGTAAACTAAAAATTACTAATTCTAAAAATCTAATAAGAATAATAAAAATTATTAACATTAAAAATCAAATTTGATTCAAACTCGTTTGTCATTAAACTTTTGCTTGAACTCCTAAAATTTTTGGGTCCCATGAGATTTTCAACTCACTGTCGAGGTTGAGTGGAAGTTCCACACCTAGATCGATTTTGGAACCGTCCCAAGTTTATTTTCACAATATTTTTAAAATTGTGAAATTTTTTATTTTAAACATTTTTAAAATTTAAATTTATAGATTTTTTTTTATTTTTATGAGTTTTTAGAAAAAAAAAATTAAATTTACACATTTTCAGATTTTTAGAATTGTAGAATTTATAATTTTTTTATAATTTTAGATTTTTTATATTTATTTTACACAATTTATAAGTTTTTAATGAGATTTTTAAATTTTTAATGATATTTTCAGAATTTTTTAATTATTAATTTATAATTTTCAAACATAAACGATGTAAATTTGACTATTTGACCGGAATTTCAATTTTTCGATGGAAATGATGTAAATTGAATCGAAAAAGATGTAAATTGAACACTCTAACATAAATTGAAAAATTGAAAACTAAAGAATATATACTCGATTAGGCCTTAGTTAGGAGACGGAAAGAGAGGCCTTTGCTCTATCTGTTTCTTCCTCTCCCCAGGAATGAACAAATCAATTGGATAAAAATGGATTTATCTATTTCATTTTTTTATTGTTTATAGATAGATATAGAATATTAGATGCCTATTATTATTAGAATAATCCAATAATTTTGAAATTTTCTCAAAAAAAAAAACTAAAATATTCAATAAGTAAACACCACAAAAATTTTGTGAAATGCGAAGGATATTAGTGGATTTCAAAATCTAGTGGATTTCAAAATCCTAATGCTTTTTGTGTTTTGTGTTTGTTTTGAAATTTATGTAGGGTAGGATTTAACTTTATAGTATAGGATTATAGGTTTTATAGGTGGTTTGTAGGTATTTATAGGGTTTATAGGTATTTATAGGGTGGGATTTTGACATCATAAATCAAAATCTCAAAGTGTAACGGGGGTGGAGTTTTAAAATCCCAAATCCGGATTTCCCATCCCAAAACAAACATGCCCTCACGATTTGCTGAGGGAATTAACGTGGGGAGTTTATGCTGAGGATAATAACGAGTATTTCAAAACCTTCCCTAAATGGAGAGACTATTTTCTATCCCTCCCCATTTAATATGGGCTAGTTTGAATTGATGGATGAGAAAACATGGGACAAATTAACTCACCCTTTCCCTAGGACTAATAGTCCCACAAATGCATGGTAAATCTTGCATTAAACACGGGCCACAATCAATCAAACCAAACGTTTGATTAGTCGAAAAAAAAAAGTCAATCAAGCCTAATCCATGCTAATCTAACAAACCAACGTGGGCCTAGTTTGGTTTGCTTGCTTAGGTTTGATTGACTTTTTATTCCCAACTAATCAAACGTTTGGTTTGATTGATTATGGCCCGGGATTAATGCAAGGCCCGACAATTTTGTACTACTTTTTCATGTATATGTGGAATTATTAATCATAGAGGAGGAGTGAATTAATTTATCCCACATTATGCCATCCATCAATCCAAACTAACCTCAGGGAATTAACGACAATACTTGTATTCAGTACGGAGTATTTAGTAGCCTTGCTATTTTAATTACTTCATTTAATTTACCGTGAGAATATAAAATAGCCAAACTCTTCTTTCTTCCCAGCGTTTTTCTCTCCCCAATTCAAAGTTTCAGAGCCGCCGACGCTGAAGGAACCCGCCTCTTCCCCGCCGCTGGTCCTACCTATCGAGACCGTTCTTGCTTGATTCTTGTTCTACTCTTTGAATGAGGGATTGATCTTATATAAAATCAATTTCTTATAAGAAATTGAGTTACTTTAGTCAACCCTAAACCATAAATATTCAAGAATATTATGAATAAAATTTTTAACTTGGTCAATTTTTTTTATTATTATTATTTATTTATTTTGTAATTTTTTTTATTGGAATTTTTTTTTCAAAAATGTGTGTGTTGAAAAGTGTACGTCAATATTACTAAAAAGTGTAACACATTTTTTTTATTAAAATGGGTAAGTCACTATAATTGAAAAGTGCAACACAACTTTTAATGAAAAGTGTAAGTCATTATAACTAGAAAGTGCAAGTTAGTATAACTAGAAAGTGCAACATAATATTATTAAAAAGTGTATGTAAATATACTTGAAAAGTACAACACAATATTTTAATGAAAAGTGTAAGTTATTAGAACTGAAAAGTGCAACACATTTTAATGAAAAGTGTAAGTTATTATAACTGAAAAGTGCAACACATTTTTACTTAAAAGTGCATGTCTATATAACTAAAATGTGCAATATAACATTACCAAAAAGTGTACGTCAATATAACTGAAAATATTATTTTTAAAAGTGTAAGTCACGATAATTGAAAAGTGTAACACTACAAAAAAATTCGAAAAAAAAACTGAAAAAAAAAATCAAAATTATCGTGACTTACATTTTTGGAAAAAAAAAAAATTTACCGAAAAAAATAAAAGTTGACTTGTTGATTTGTTGAGGAAATTTTATTTTTAGTCCTATAAGTTTGAAACATTCCAAAATAAATACTCCGTACTTTAAGTTTCAACTTTACAAAATACGTCATTTACCTTTCAATTTTAATCATTTTTTACATCAATTTTAATCATTTATGTTTTAATCCATTATAAAATGTCACATGTCATGTCACATCACTCTGCTCTCTATATTAATAAAAAAAAGCTAATAACACCCCAAAATACTCTTTACACACTCCATAATTTTAAATACAAAAATAGATACATATAAAATGACTAAGTAACTCTTACATAAATAAAGAGTAAAATAATTAAAAAAATAACTTGAAAAAAATATGAAACAAAATAAATTTCATAAACGAAATCAAAGGGTTGTGCAGTTATGAATGATCCATGTTATTTATGTGAATCTTATTTTTCTCTATTAATTGAAATATATAACTAAATTTAAAGATAATATCATTATTTTATCAAATACTCATAATAAATAAATATATTTTAAATAAATTGATTAATTAGTTTGAAGTAGATGCATAGTTTTTTATTTTATTTTTTTTCATATATATAGATGAGCGATTAATTAGTTTGAAGTAGATGCATTTTTTCAGGTGAGGCTTCTAACAATCCATGAATTGTTATACAAACCTCAAATGTTATACACACCCAACTAAAATTTAAAAATCATTTTTTATTACTAAACACACCCCAATTCTTTCATATTTACCCTTTATCTCTCAAAACAAATACAAATGGAATAAAAACAAAAAAATATAATTTAAAATTCAACCAAATCATTAAAACTACATATAAATTTAAAAAATTAATTTGAAAAAATTCAATAATACGAGAAACTAAATAAAATTTAAAAATATTTTAAAAAATCATCTAAATATTAAAAAATATTTGAATGGAAAAATCAATTTAATCCAAATAAAATCTAAAAATATTAAATAAATCAAATAAAATTTATAAAACAATTAAATTAAAAATACCAATTAAAGATTCAATTTTTAAAAAAACTAAGGGAGGTGTATTCAATTGAGATTCTGTTGGATTTTTTTGGACTTTTAAAATCTGGGGGTATTCAATCCGGATTTTTAAAAGTCTTTCAAAATTTTGAGGTATTCAATACGGATTTTAAAAAGTCTTTAGAAATCTTTAGGTATTCAACAATCTATGGATTTTAATACTCTATGGATTTCGTTGGATTCTCCTTCAAAAGTAAATAAATTTCACTATTCAAAATATCTTCTAAAAACTAGAGATTTCAGCGGATTCTCTCAGAAGACCTAAAAGAGAAGAAAATAAAAACTTTGTTGTTCTTTTAACAAAATTTCAAATATCCTTCGAAAGCACATACAGACATTCTTGCTGTAATTCGAACCACAAAATCCTACACAACCCTCTTCTTCAAACAAATTATATCAAGAAACATAACTATGTTTTTCAATAAGAATCACAGATTCTTCACCATCATTATTATCGTGAAAAAGATTACATTATTTTAAAATTATGTTCTCTCTTTAAAAATTATAGTATATCGGCACAGTTGACACTGTTAGGTTAGCAATAATATATGGGAGGGGCTATCAACACCCCATATAGTGTTATTCCCACCCCAAAAATTTTTGGACAAAAATAGACATAGTTGCGTTTACTAAAATGCCCTTTTAAATCTTTTTAAAAATGTTAAACACACCCCTAATAATTTTAAACACACCCCATGTTATACACACCCCATTTTTAAATTCTACCACCATTTAATCTTCATTCATCTGTTTTTATTTTTACTTCAAAAATTCACTTCATTCTTAAAACTCTATCACCATTAATCTTCATATGGAAGAAGAAAACGTGATATATTTAATATTTTTTACACCTTTTCATACATTTTTTTACACTTTTTTCTCTAAATAACCTTCATTTTATTTTATTTACTTGATTTTCAAATTTGGAATTCTTACACAAACAAAGGCCAATAAAAGTGGTCTTAAATTTATTTATTTATTCATTAATAAATTTAGATTAAAAAAAGAAAAAAAAAAAGAAAAGAAAGGAAGAATAGAAAAACTTTGTCGATGCAGTAACAAGCCACATTCATTTGTAGAAACTACTTGTGTTCGGCCAACGGCTGGCCGTGGACCCTGTATTGAGTGCGGCCAAATCAGCCGTTCACCCTCTCTGTTGCATGCGGCCAAGTCAGCCGTACACTATGTGCGCTGCGCGGCCGCGACAGTGACCGTACACGAACACAGCAAAAATCAAAATGAGGCGAAAAAAAGTATAAATCAAATCCAAAATCAAACTCAATTAAATTCAATGTATGCTATACATTCATACTCAATGCATTTTATTAGGGTTTTTGTACAATAAATCACTAAACCCATTCAACAATTTAAAAAAATCACTACAAAACATATAAACCCTAGCAGAAATAAAAACATTTGAAATGAAAAGAAAGTTCTTATCAAATTTTGGACGACCTTTCATTTCGTTTATTGTTCGGTAGAAATTGAGAGGATTGTTCGGTCAAGACGGATTGAACACTTGCACATTTTCTTCCTTTCTTTTCTCTTTGAAAGACACGGTTGTTTTGATTTTGAGGGAGAGAGAGATGATTTTGAGGGAGAGAGAGATAGGTTAAAATGGATGGGGTGTGTACAATAATAGTTAAGAAGAAAAAAATGTAACTTTTAAAATAAAAAAGGGTAGAAAAGGAATAAATTGGGGTGTGTTTAGTAATTTAAATTAATTTTTAAATTTGAGTGGGGTGTGTATAACAATTGGGGTGGGAATAACACTATTTGGGGTGTTGATAGCCCCTCCCATAATATATTCTCGATCACCTAATTTATACTCCCTCCGTCCCACAGGAATTTGCACACTTTCCATATATGGATGTCCCATACCAATTTGCACACTCCATAAAAGGAAATATCTTCATAACCCTCACCCTTGAAATATACTCATATTTACCCATATGCCATTACTTTTCCACACTCAATCTACTTTTTACTTTACTTTATTCATAAAAGTTTACAAAATTACCCCTCAAAACATCAATCATTACACATTTTCTTACACATTTATTAAAATGTGTGCCGGTCAAAGGGTGCAAGTTGTGCAAGTTCCTCCGGGACGGAGGGAGTAGTATTAACGCCAACTTTAAGATCTCAAGAACATTTATTCACGATATCAATAATATATTCTCGATCGCCTAATTTATAGCATTAATGCCAACTTTAAGATCTCAAGAACATTTATTCACGATCTTAAAGTTAGCACTTGGTGTTCAATATCATCTAAAAGATTTTGGTGGTCAAGGTCGTTACCCCAGAAATGCAATTGAGTTATTCAATCTTCGCGAGAGATTTTTTTTTGGTATTTTCAAATCAAGTAGAGTTAGTATTGGCTGGATTACATCATTTCTTCGGAAAGAATGTCATGAATTTCCAATCGAATATGAAGAAGATCAAGATTCACCACATCTCGACATGGAAGAGAAAATTTGGAATTGCTACAACACAGAACTGAAGCCGAGGTATAACCGTGGAAATGAAGATGAGAATAATAATGATGAATAATATTTTTTTTTTGAACTAATATATTTTTGGTATTTTTTCTAAATAATTTAGATAATTTTTTTTATATACAAGTGTGTTCGATATACGTTTGCATCCATAGTTTTAGAGGCGTAGTTAATGGAAATCCATGTAAATTAATAAAAAAATGTGTATTCTTTAGAATTCTGTCAAATCTATGAAAATCCATATAAATTAATAAAAAAGTCAGTCAAACTCTGCATAGAGTCTATGGATTTTCTAAATCCACTTACTTTTTAAAGTGCAAAAAAATCCAACAGAATCTCAATTGAATACACCCTCCTAAATGAAAGAAAAAATGAAAGAAAAATCGACTCAATCAAAAATAAATATTAATTAAATTTATAAAAAATGAAATCTTACTTTTTATTGATTTTTTTTTAATTTACTTTTGACTTTACGTTTTACGTTTTATTGAATTTTTTCAATATTTTTATTTTAATTTTATTTTGATGATTTATTTTTTAATTTCAGATTCTATTTAATTTTCTAAGATTCTTTTTTAAAAAATTAATTAATTTATGTAAATTGTTTATTTTTAAAGATTTAGTTAATTTTTTAAAATACTTTTAAATTTTAATTACTTTTTTTTCAGATTGTTTTAATTTATTATTTTTAATTATTTTAATCTCTATTTATATAAGAGTTACTTAGTCATTTTATATGTATTTATTTTTGTATTTAAAATTATGGGGTGTGTATAGAGTATTTTGGAGTGTTATTAGCTTTTTTTTTTTTTTTTTATTGATATATATAGAGAAGAGAGAGATGTGGCATGACATGTGTCATTTTGTAAAAGATTAGAACATAAATGATTAAAATTAATGTAAAAAAGGATTAAAATTGAAAGGTAAATGACGTATTTTATAAAGTTAAAATTTAAAGAATTTATTTTGAAATGTATCAAACTTATATATGATTAAAAATAAAATTTCATATTGATTTGGACAACTCAATTTTATACTCCATAGAATCAATTTCATAGAGACCTACCCTTGAATGAGACATTCTTTCTTTCCAGCGTTTTTCTCTCCCCCCAATACAAAGTTTCAGAGCCGCCTCTGTTGGTACTATCAATCGGATCCGCTTCTTCTTGATTCTTGTTCTATTTTTTAAAGGGGTCATTTCTAAGGTATATTTTTATACGAGTATTTTCCAATTTGAGGATGGGGTTGAATCTGCTACCATTTTTTTTGCTCTTTGAATCTACTTCCAAGTATGCAAAAAAATTGAAAAATTATTAATACTAATTTCTCCATATTCCCCATTGCTGCTGTCGAATTAAAATAGTGTGATTTAGAATTTGATAACACAATAATATTACAAAATAGAGTTTACATCAATGACTAATTGAAAATGCAGGGTTTAGATAAACCCCACTAGTTCTAATTTAAAAAATAAAGAAAAAGAAAAGAAAATTTGGTGATTTATAATCAGAAGTATAACTGAATAAGTTATAAATTCAGAATTTGGTGATTTATAATCTCTCTATAGTAATGTTAGTCATTTCTTTATACTCCCTCCGTCCTGTAAAATTTTGCTCAAATAAATTTTTGGGTTCACAAACTATATGTTTATTCTATTTCAATAGTTAACTTTTGAGTATTTTTTTTTACTTTATTAACAAGATCGAGTATCTATCAACAATATTCTTTACTCGTTATTCCACACATATTTTTTATAATTAAAATATGATTTTTTTAAAAACATATATAAAAAGAAGTGAGCAAAATTTTACTGCACAAATGGAGTATAATTTAGAACTAAATTTTTCTTTAATGTCATTTTCCTGCTCGTAGGTAAAAAAGTGAAAAATTAATATGAAAAATAAAAGGGAATGAGAAAAAATAATTTGCTCCAATTATTTAGAAAGAGCTGAAAAATATATATCAAATAAGAATTGTAAAAAATTATATAAAGATAATTTAGAAAATATACGATAAAAATAGTTAATAAAACACTTAAAAGAGATCGACTTTCAAACTAAACTCATTTATTAAAAAGACTTTCAAACTAAACTCATTTATTAAAGTCATGGGCCTTTGAGTTTGAAATTTGAGCTTTTCAACCTCAATTGTGATAACCATGTATTGGGAATGGATGAATGGACATGTACAATAAATTTAGGCCATAATTCTGAAAATTTACTCTTTTATGTTTTGCTATTTTGATGCTATCATTTCTGACCATTTGACTTTTGAATTGTTGGATAAAATTACTTGATGTTTAAATATTCACCCGTATGAAATAGATCAATAGATCAACAAATCAACATGAATTATTCAAGTCGTGTTTGGATGAATGGTCCAAGATCGATTTATGGGACTATTACCCCTAAATTTTTTAGTGGATTTGATGAATTTATTGAAACTGCCACTAGTCATCCGACTTTGATGAGAGAAGAAAAAATTAGATGTCCGTGCATGAAAGCTACATGTCGAAATCAAGCTTATAGAGATCCTAGTGAAGTGAAAACGTATTTATATAAAAATGGGTTTAAACCTTTAACAATTCGAATTATGTGTCTACTTTCTTGAGCACTAATCATTCGGTTGAAGGGATTTAAATATGAAAAAGATGGGAAACACTTCATCTTCTCCAGCTGAAATTACTCCATCCTCATCCTCTTCGAATCCTCTCCACCTACTCGCGACCATGGCTTCCAACCAATCCACCGGAAACACCGCTCTGATCACTGCACCTACCACTGCCGCACCGTCGCCACCGCCACTAGCCGCTCCGACCACCGTCATCATTCCCCAGAACGCAACCATCGAGGAATTTACACGGGTAATTCAAAATATTTCCTCCAACCTCTTAAATTCGATGCATATGCCTCAAATTTATGTTGGAGACGTTCCCCTGAATTTCCCTATTCAAATTCCTACTCCAAATCAAACACTACCTCTACACCACAAAATCCCCAAACTGTAAACCCTACTGAGCCCGAAATTTCACCTGAAATCATCCCTGAAAACACTAAAACCACCGTCCCTACTGAAACCGCTCTGATTTATGCTCTTGTTGCTGAAACAACCGAAGCAACTAAGGGAGATGATACTCCCATGGCCGAAGCCGCACCTGGAAGAGCAGAGGACTCTGCACACACTGGTTCCTCTCTCTCGGAATCAAGTGAGTCAGAGCCTATGCCTCTGAAATCTTCCTTGGCTAAAGGAAAACGAAAGCGGAGCCCGAAGAAACCAAAGAGGAGGTCCAACTGAGTGTTTTCGAGGGTGAATTATGCTGAAAGTTCACGGAAGAAGAAGCCCGTAGCTGGTGATGTAGCTAACACTCCAATTCAGGTCTTTACAGATTCTGAAAAGGAAAGCTCAGATGGTGGGGTTGCTGATACTGAAGCTGGTGAGGAAGAAAGCTCTGACGAAGAGAATGTCCCTCTAATGGAGCTGTGCAAAAAGAAAGGAAAGAAACCAAAGCAAAGAAAGGAAAGAAACCAAAGCAAAAAAAGGATGCTACTCCAGTTGCTCCAGCACCTGCTGCAACCTCTTTCCTGATGGAAATGATCCAGATGATAGCAGTTCAGATGAGTCTGATCAACCCAACTCCGAGTCTGAGAACACCTCTAATGGTTATGAAGGTACACCTACTTCTGAAACTAATGTAGAAATGGAGACCTATGGGGATAGGTTAACTAATCTGTCAAGGAGAAAATTGTTAATTGAGCGTAGGATATCTGTGCCTGATTTTGATTCTAAGGGTTTGATTAGATTTCTTGAGGATAGAAATTTGTTGCATGTTGTTACGTTTGGTGAATCATTTGTTGCAACATGGGTTTATGAATTTTATTCCTGTTTGAGAAAGAGCATTGGTAGAAGAACATCTCAATGGTATGGAATTGTAAGGTTTAGAGAAAGAGATCTTCCTTATTCACCCGAACTGATTAATGATTTTTTACACCTTGAAACTGTTAAGGAGGTTGAGGAACCCTCAATGAATGTAATTGCTCAGGCGATTACAGGTGGTAGGGTAATGAGATGGAAGAAAGTGATGCTTGCATGTAACCTTACTTCTTTATATTCAGTGCTACATAAGTTGATTGTGTATAACTGGATTCCATCCACAAACTCCACAAAAGCCACGATGAGTCAAGTTATACTTCTTTACAGAATTGTGGTAATGAGAAACTTCAACCTTGGGATGACTATATTTCATCATATGATGAAGTTTTCTGGGACAGTTTCTGACAAAGGCAACCTGCCTTACCCGACTCTTATCTATGGATATTTGAGACACAACAACTTCCAAAGAGATAGGCATGATATGTTCAGGGGGGGAGGGGGGGGAAGTACCTCAAATTAAAGTATCACACAAGCTGATGAGTGGAGATAGAGTTTTTGATCTCCCTATCCTTGGTCCTGAAAGAGCTCAACAAGAAGTTCCTGATGCTGCTCCTAATGTCCCAAACACTGCCAGCCACATTCCTATCTCCAGAGACTTTATACTTACCCAATTAACTTATTTGCAGGATACCATCAATGAATTGCAGTTCATGAAAGACTATTGGATGAAGAAGCTTTCTGCTACACCATGGGGAGTACCTGCTGCTACTGCACCAGTCCCTGATGTTGGTGTCAATGAGTCAGGGGGAGTCACTGGGTCTGGGGAGTTCGAATTGAAGATTGATGTTGATACTAATGTTGTTGCACATTTTGCAACAATGGTGATTGAACCTGATGAAGAAGAACATGTTTTTGGAGATCTTCTAGACCTTGCTGGAAATGCTTGAAGATAGGGGGAAGCTGAACTTCAAAGGATGCAATGTGCAGATTTCTGTTGCTGCAGCTGTGGTTACAGCAAATGATGCATCTTGTTCAGATTTTGCCTTACTGTTTTATTTTATCTTGTGCTCTGATATACTATTTTTTTTGTTTTAGCTCTGATTTACAGTTTGCTTTGTTAAGTTTTACAAACTCAGTACTTTATTTTCCTTAGTTGTTTAGGATATTATATTAGTCGATAGGAATTCACTTTATTTTGAACTTAGTTTCTTTTCATATTAATCTGATTATAACTTGTTTCTTTAATTCCCTTTAGCTCTGATTATTTCACTTTGAAACAGGTTGTGTTAAATGAGTATATTACTTACTCATTTTATTTTTGGAAGATATTACAAGGACAAGTGTTCTATTTAGTATTCAGAGTACTAATGCCACTTAGCCTTGTATATTTTCTTGTTTCTTTCACTATTTGATCATATGCTACAACAGGTGTTGACTTGACTAGTACATGGATATGATGGTAATACTCTAACATGTACATAAAACTGGTTTATATATGTTTACATATGTACACCAAGTGTGTTGTAGCAAAAATGTCAAATTGAGGGAGATTGTTGATGTTGAAGACTTGGTGATGTTATCGAAGATGTTATCACACAACGCTGCAACATCTTAATTCGACCTTACTTATTTTTCCTAAGTCTAAATTTTATTTTCTAGCTAATGCTGCTTTGGATGTTGTAACATCGCAGGTTGAAGATCTAAAATATTCTACACGGTTCCAAGCTAGAAGGTTCTGGAAGGTTGCAGAATGATGTAGATCATGCAGTTGCTTTGAAAAACGTCTAGAATTGGCTGGAAGAACCAAGAAGGCGGTTTGGAGAAAAAGAAGGAATGAGATCCTACATTTTAGGAGATCATGGATGAAGGTTCTAGGCTCCATTTCCACGCCTATAAATAGGTCAGAACCGTGCTCGTCATCCAACCAACAAAGTGCCATTCTTTAATTACTAAACTTGTGTTAATCCTGTTAGGAATTAATTTCCACTGGCATGATCTTGTCGTTGTACCGAAGAGTCCAAACTTCCTGTAAAACATAGATTTTTCTATACTTCTTTAATAGAGAGATCATAGAGTTAGATTAGTTTTTGGTAGTGTTTTTACACTTAAGCCATTTTTAGACTAGATAGATTATCGAGTCTTGTTTCCGTTGTGAATATTTGTTCACACACCATTTGTATTCATATATTGATTAGTGAAACTTTAGCCATGAGGCTCACGCATAGATTTGAAAATCTATGTAAAAGTTATTCTTGTGTCTTTGTGTTTTCATTCTTTTAAGTCTTCCGCTTTTCGTATTCTGATATTCTGTAATCGAGTCAGTGTTGCATTGAGTGTTCTAACA
Source organism: Galeopsis tetrahit (assembly GCA_963675135.1). Classification (NCBI taxonomy): domain Eukaryota; kingdom Viridiplantae; phylum Streptophyta; class Magnoliopsida; order Lamiales; family Lamiaceae; genus Galeopsis; species Galeopsis tetrahit. The sequence goes on along the minus strand of OY776130.1, from coordinate 31,377,392 downwards.
TTTAGTGTAGCATCAGTCTTGTTTTACTTAACACACATACTTTCAGAGCTGTTGTTCTCTGTTTACCCGAGGCTAAAATTTATCCTATGTCATTACGGATTACAAATCCGAACCCAACAGATCCATCCTCAAACGTGGCCGCACCCGAATTCAACTTGTTCCTTCCCGTTGGTAGCAAAGTCCATTTCCCTTCTGTATGCTTTCTGTCCCTTGCTTTCCCAGAATTCAGTTCCCCTGTTCTCAGCTCATGGATAAGGGTCAGTGCTCTAGTCGCTTGCGTCTCGGGATTTAGGTTCCGTTTCTCGAAGATAAACTTGTTACGAGCCGTCCAAATATTGTATGCAGTAGTTTCGAAGAGGGCCTTACCCTTCTCAGGGAGCCTCTCCATCATGTCCCAGCAAACATGCTTAAAGGCCATATGAAGAGAATTTTGGAAGTCAAGGCAGATTGGGGAGCGGCCTTCATGCTCATAAATGCAAGTTTTTTCAGCCTTGACAAGAATGTTGTTTGCCGAGACTTCATAAATAGGTCTTGATATGAGACAATACTTATCTTATTCTTAATCAGCGAAGTTGTCCACTGACTTGAGTCTTCAGTGAATTTGTCTTCACATAGTAAGTTCCCCCTAAACTAACTAGGACAAATACTTAAGCTGTCTAACATACCAGCTTGGACAACTATCCTGAAAACTAATATCTCAACATATTTGAGATATCTATACTTAGACAAATTTTCATATCCGTCTCTACTATCCTGAGACATCTAGGTTGATTGCATATCTCAACTAATCTGAACATCACCAATATGACATTTTGGTATCTTATTCAAAATCATTTCATTTCCCAACACATATACTTATTTACACTTCACGTCATTGCTTTTTACCCACAAACAAAATATTCCCTCTCCAATAAAGTTGGAATACTTATAATATCCCTCCTAAAAGTTAACTTCATCACCTTTAATAATAATAAACAATTCTACATTAAAACATGACGAATACACTTTTTTTATTACTCCCTTCGTTCCATGATTAGTTGTACACTTTTTTTTATTGGGACGTTCCAAAATTACTTGCACACTCTCAATATGAAATTACCTCCACAAAATTAATACTCTCCCAACATTAATTTTCAAAATTATCACCCCCTTTTTACCTACATTTTAATTTACATCTCACCAAATCTATTTTACACCTCACTAAATCACCTAAAATATTCCTCATTTATTTTACATCACCAATCATTAAATCCATTTTTTTTTAAATGTGTCAATCAAATCCTACAAGTTGTCGTTTCGAACACGGCAGGTGGGCTAGTTGGACTGCAAGGATCCATACCCTCAATGCGTCTTCTGTAGAGTGCATTAGTTGCAGTGACTGCTATTGCAGGAAAAGGATTGTGGGCAGAGTAACATGGTGTGTACCAGTGTATCTAATTAATTATATACAAAGTAATCTCCAAGTCTTACCCCAATCTGTTTTGAACGTTCATCATAATTTTTTTTTATTTTTTAAAATTATAAAATTTACTATTTTTCTACCTTTTTTTTCCCCTACTTCTCTGCAACAAAAAAGAGCATTTGGGGCATCTGGAATCTTCTTTTCTTTTGAAAGATTGGGAGAAATATAAGGAAATTTCAGTTTTGAGTATTAATTTAATTTTCGAAGTATTCTTGTTTGAGTGTTAGTGTTTAAATCTAAAGAGTGGTTTCATTTATGTAATTAGTGTGAGCTAAAAAAAAATTTAGTCTCCTTCTATCCATGTAATATAAATATGATTTTTAAATAAGAATATGACACGTATGTCCCTAGTTTGTTCCTTTAAATCCTTGTTCATAAACAAAAAGAGTAAGTATTGATAAGTTTTTGTATGAAATTAGATGTATATGTACAATTAATTTTTTTAACTAATACATTAAAATTAAATTTAAATTGTAACTCAATTTCTTGAGACCCCAACCTAATATTATTTTGTAAAAAACGTGCGAAATTGATTTTTTGATATAATTATTTACGAAAAAGCATCGTAAGGCTAGCTTAAGTTTATCAGGGGTAAAAAGGGAAGAAGATATCAACGAAAAAAAAAATCAAAACTAAATGTCAGATGAACAACCGAGTCACTCCATAACTTGGAGTTTTTTTGTCACACAATCTCATCCATGGAAGGACACTTGTCCTTATTTTATTGGGTATTTATTTAAATAAAGTTTTATAATTTTAATTTTATAATATTATTAATAAAAAGAATATTTATATACTATTATATCAAAATTCATTTATTGTTTTTCTCTATAATTATTAATTAGAGACCAATATTAATATATTTTGTATCATATTCTCTCTATATTCTTTTTTAATTTCTATCTTCCATCTAATTTTGACATCATTTTCTATCATTGATCCAAGATATCATTGTATTTTTTATTGAATTATTAAGATTGTAGTTTATTTTAAGAGTATGGTAAAAAAATTATTATAATTTATAAATTATGAATGTTAAATAAGTTAATATATTTTGTATATCTTTCAAATATAAAATAATACTCCTATGTAATTAATAAATAATAAAAAGAAACTGATTAATGGTTGTGTTGGGTTGGTGATAAAGTATGAAAAAAAAAAGTTGAATTGAATAATAAGTTGTGTATGTGGAGGAAAAAATGTACTCCATTATTTATTAAAAAAAGGTTGGATCGTAAAAGTACTACTTCCTCCGTCCGTTTACAAGTTTCACATTTTTTTTATTTTGGTACGTGCCTATATATAAGCGATCTCATATCCTTTTTTGTAAATATATTTTTATTTTTTATTTTTAGACTTCACTGTATATCTTATTTTTTCTCTTTATATCTTTTTCAATCACATTATTTGTATTATATATATTATTTAATCAATTTTTTTTAATTCATCTATTCTAAAATATCATTTTTTTAATTCATCTATTCAAAAAGTAATACAAAACTTATACGGGTGGATAATTTCTAGTTAACGCGGTGTAGTGAAAATGGTAAAAAAATATTAACAAGGAAAAATTGAAATATAAATGTAACACGTTTTTAGTATTTCTATTTTGAAAGGTAGACCATATCCATAGTGGACCATACACACTGATTCTCCCCATGCATTGCCGACATTAATTCAGTTTTCACGAGCTTTGAATTAAATTCAAGAGGGGGGTCTACTTCTAGAGAAAAAAAATAATCTTTTTTTCTTTTTGAAAACTTACAACTTTTAATTATGTTCGGAGTATTTTGGAATTTGAATAATATTACTTTTTAATTATCTATTGATTAAACAAAAATATAGTGTCATGGCAGAAACTGCAAAAAAAATGCTTATTTGGGGAAGCAAAAAAATAAATAAATATATACTCTCTAGTCCACATAATGTAACTTTTTTTTTTCTATTTTATTCACTTTATTAATAAACAACAATATTTTTTAAAATTTGTGCAAAAAATGAATGAACACACTTTATATAAACTGGGTGAGTAAATATTTAGATTGCAAATCATAAGTTAAATTGACAACATAAAAAAAACATAAAAAACACATGTGTCAATATCTCATGTAAAAATGGTTTAGACAGAACTTGAAAGATTCGATATTTTGTCTCTAAGCGTTTTTTTATGAAAACAGACTATGAGGGTTTAAGCGGCGACCTAGGCACCCAAATTTTAATCATTTTTTACCTTTTTTTTTATACTTACGAGTTTGATATGGACGACCGTGCACATTTTTCTAAGGCCATCTCTAACCCTTGAACTCAAATTGCTATCAAAATCTTTAATTTGCCATTAAATTTGAGTTAAACAGTAAAATCATCTTCAACCATTGAACTCAAATTTTAACTAAATTAAAATATTTTCTTAAAACATTCTTAATCTTATTGTTTTTTATTTTTTATTTTATCAAATATTTGTTTATAATAAGATTATATAATTTCATATTTACATTTAAATTATTAGTTACAAATTTAAAAATTAATTTACATAAAAAAAAAGTGTGAATTTCATAAAACAATAAATAATAAATTTATAAAACAATTAGCCAATAAAAAAGTTATAAAATAAGAAAAAGGCAAAAACCATTTGCCACCATATTTAAGTTGGTGGCAAATTTGCCACTAAAATTGATTTGTGGCAATTTGCCACACAATTTGAGTTGGCATTGGAGAGGAAAATGGAGACAAGTTGCCATTTTACCTCTCCATTGGAGATGCCCTAAGGAGAAACAATGTTATTTTGGTTAAATTTTATCGTTTAAGAAGTGAAAATTGCATTTTTATACTATATTTGTTTACAATTTTTTTTGCAATTTTTAATTTCTTCATGGACAACTTTGCAATTTTCTACTTTTATTAAATTATTCATATTTATTGCTTAGAATTTTTACAAAGAATTAAAAAAAAAAAATCTAGACGACCAGACACTAGACAATGTAAATCTGCACCACTCAACTTGATCAATATAGTTCGATATCTAACACACCTAGATGACCTATGACTTTTTCAATTATACCCTCTCTTCATCACCCTTTATATTTTACATTTTGCTATTTTGAGTGTCCTCTTTAAAACTTCACGTTTTCTTTTTAGTAATAAGTTTTGACCCACATTTATTAACAATTATCCCAACTTTTATACAAAATTACATCAATTGTCACTCACTTTTTCTTTCTCTCTCATCTGTTTTACTTTTTTAATACTTTTCATTAACAACTTTAAATAAAATAATATAATTTTTAAAATTTGTGTTATCCCTCAAATATAAAAGTTAAAGAGGGGCCGAGGGTATCTCTTAATCAAATTTAATAATAATAAATAAAAAAACATTCCAAGACACCAATTAAAATTATTTATAAACTCCACCATCACAATATCCTCAATTTTATACAAAATGACATTACTTTTGACTCACATGTTACACCATAAATTAACTAACCTAGCCGAACAAAAAGATTAGCACCTTGTTCGGAAGATGAAGAGAACTCGCTCAACCTATGTCAGAATACAATCTCAAAGCTCGTCGGATCAAGGTAGCGAGCAGAAGAGGGGAAAAATGCGAACAAAGCATAAAATAACCTTCCGACGAACAAGATACCCTCCTTGACCCCAAAGGAGGTATCTACAAACAACAGTTCGCCTACGAGAAGGGTATAGCTGTTTCTTGAGGGTCCCACCTGCAAAATAGTCATTATTAGTCAAGAGATGATGTCATTTTCATTTAATGAAAGCCATGAGTGTTTTGACCAAAGGGAGATGAGGTGGAGGACACATGGTAGTGAAAGAAGACACCACTCACATGCATGCCCGACCAGCCTGTAAACCATGCAAAAAGAAGATATAAAAAGGGAAAAAAGTGAAGAATAGAGGCTAATGAACATTTCTGGAAAACAAGAGAGCAAATGTTCATTAAATGTTTGACAGACTATCAATTGTAATTAAGCCACATATTCATTACTATAAGCCTCACGCATTAAAGAAGTTAAATCTTCTAACCAAAAAGTTTGTCAACATTTTGGCGCTAGAAGGAGGGGGTCGAATCAAAAAATATCCCAAGAGCGGAAATACAATGTCCAATCTTTCGAAAAATCATAAAGGAGGTGCTACAACAAGTAAGGGGAAGGCTCATGATTCAAATCCACATGCGTTGTCAGAATCATGGGATCTGGGCACTATCGTTGGAGACCCAACGAAAATGATGAAGACAATGACATTTCTGCAACAACAACAACGGCTCTTGTATCCGTACCTGGCAGCACAAACGATCCATATAACAGCCAAAGACAAAGGAGCGCCCGGAGATGGAGACAAAGACTCTCAGACAGTGAGTAGTGGGCATGCACACAGAAGGGCCGCTGGAAAGAAAAAGGTGAACGAGGAGGTAGGCGATTCTGGAAATACAAGCCCAGAAAGATCAAGGCAATCTGCCTATGATAGGTTGAGCAAGAAGAAATCAGCATTCGATAGGCTCGGAGAAAAAGGTCAAGCGGATAAAACCAGAGCCTCGCATGCAGATGATGCCAACAGACACTCACAAACACGCAAAGTAAAACCAGTTGGTTCATACAATGAGAAAGATAAGCAAGAGCGCCTCTCGACCTTGGAAAGGTTAGGAAGACCACATGCAGAAGCAGCGAAGTCGATACTTGATCGTATTGGTCCAACACGACTGCCAAAAGCTCCGGCATACCACGCTGAGGACACATCCACCACGCAACAACTCTTGGAGATACAAATAAAAATGCAGCAGCATATGGAGGCGTTGAAGGAAGAAGTAGCAGCTGCGAAGGATACAAGTTTGTACTCCGTTACCATGCCCAGTTCCCCACTTTGCATGCAGGTACTTTTGGCACCCATACAGAAGAAGATACAAGGGCCGACACTAGCCTTGTATGATGGGGAAACGGATCCCCGTGTACACTTGAGCAAATACTCGAACTACATGGCTTCGGTAGGAGCTTCGGATGCCACACAATGTCGAAATTTCTCACTCACCCTGGGAGATTGAGCACACCGGTGGTATTCATCGATACTAGTGGGGTCCATCACAACATTTGCCCAGCTAGGACAATCGTTCTTGTCGTACTTCAGCACGATCGCAGCCAGGCCTGCACCGAAACAAATATTGGCGAATATGAAGCAGGCCACAGACGAATCGAACAAAGACTATGTCGAGAGATTCGACAAGTTGCTGATAGACGGGGAGCCAATCGACGAGGATGCAAAGCTAATTGCGGTGATCGGTGGTTTAAAAATGGGAACCAGATTGTGGGAGGACATGCTGTTAAAATGACCAAAATCCTACACGGAGTTCAGAAAGAGGGCTGGAGACATCATCCAAATTGAAGAATTGCTCAAAGCGCAAAAGGCTATGCAAGCAGGGAAGAAGGGCAAAAAGGCCAATGAAGAGTATAAGGGCCCAAAGACATTCAAAACATTCGAGGAAACAGCGGAGGCACAGGCCATCATCCAAGTGCTGTCCACCACTCCTGATCAAGTGTTCGAACAAATCAAAAAAAGAGGTTTGCTGCAACAACCGCGACCAATACAAAAGGATCCATCACATCTTAACCAAAATAAATATTGTGTGTATCATAGATCGGTTGGTCATTACACAAGCCAATGTCGCGACTTGTTGAGAAATTTATGGAAGTTGTACGAAGACGGCCAACTCGATCAGTTCGTTAAGGATATGCTAATGAACCAAGAAGCACGAGAAGGCGTCTAAAAGGCCAAAGAACGAGCAATGGCGAGGAGAAGACAGCGAGAAGAGCAGGAGGTTTCCGAGGAAGAATCAGAAGGAGCCGATCTGAGGGTAAAGTTAGAGAAGAAGAGAAAGGTTCCCCCAATGCCTCAAGTGCAAGTAAATCAGGAAGTTAACATGCTCACATTTTTACCAATGGGAGGATGTCAACCGGAAATCGCTTTGTCAAATAGGCGAAAACGAGCAGAAATGCGAGCTCTGGTCAATGCCAATCAAATATGCGTCATGGGTGAAGGTGTACAGACAGACGAGCTCGGAGAAGGATCTAAATAGTATAATCATGCCAAACAATGACCCTTTAGTTATATCCACAAAAATAATGGGGATCAAGGTGCATAGATTACTCATCGATACGGGATCATACGCAAACTTGATATTCAAAAGAACACTGGATCAACTCGGCGATGTGGCGGCCTACATTGAACCTTGCGATCATAGAATCGTCGGGTTCGGAAACGCCGTATCCATCCCATTGGGAATGATCCGTTTGGCGGTCGAGATCGGATAGATGGAGGAAGGTACATAAGAGAAGACATTGACAAAGCTGTGCGACTTCGTCATTGTCGACCTGGAGTCATTATACAATGGTTTTCTGGGGCGACCCTTCATAAATGAGTTTCGTGCATCTGTCTCGAGCTACTATTACTGCGTAAACATACCTTCCACCAAATGTACCATCACAGAGAAAGGAGATCAAAAGAGGCCATGACAATGTCTGATGTCCATTTCAAATGATAAAAGAGTACAATTTAGTGGGCACAAAAGGACAGGAGACGAAAAGGTCAACATCGCGAGCAAGAAAGCAAAGGAGACAGTTGTGTATTTGGAACAACGATGGGATCTCGAGATAAGCAGTTTGCAGCAAAACAATCAAATGGATGAGGACGGAATGTCGATAGAAACAGAGCAGATGGAGATCGAGTGGGATGTTGCAGAAGTGATGGACATGGATCCACGCTTCGGATTTGAGTCCTTGGAAGATCCGAGATGGAAAATGAAGAAGAAAGGAGCTATCGCGGCAGAGGAACTAGAAACAATTCTTGTGGACATCAAGCGACCAGGTCTAGAAGTGTTTGTTGGAACTCAACTTCCTCCAGAATTGCGAACAGATATGATCAAATTTCTAAAAGAGAACCTGGATGTGTTTGCCTGGTCGCATGAAGACATGGTCAAGATCGATCCAAAGCACGCCTGCCATAGGTTACACATCGACCCCGACAAAAGGTTGGTCATACAAAAAAGGCGAAAGTTCAGACCGGATAAGATCGAAGCACCGGAGGGCGAGGTCAAGAAGCAGATCGATAACAAACTTATCAAGGAAGCGGACAAGCCGAGGTGGTTGGCAAACCCCGTGCTACTTAGAAAACCAAACGGCACGTGGCGCCTCTGCATCGACTTTACCGACCTCAATAACGCATGTCCCAAAGATAACTTTCTGCTACCTCACATCGACCACTTAGTGGACAGCACAACAGGGCATGAGTTGATGACTTTCATGGATGCATTCGCTGGGTACCACCAGATTCCAATTCATCCTAACGATCAAGAAGCCACAACTTTCTGCACATTGAAGAACATGTTCTGGTGGGAAAGGATGCCCTTCGGCCTGAAGAATGCAGGGGCGACTTATCAAAGGTTAGTCAATAAGATATTCGACCTTGGACGAACAATAGAGGTGTATGTCGATGATATTGTGGTGAAAAGTAAAAGCAAGGAGGACCACCTAGGGGATCTCGAGCAAAAATTTGACATACTCAGAGCTTACAACATGAAACTAAACCCGAAGAAATGCAGTTTTGGGGTAAAGTCAGGAAATTTTTTAGGCCACATGGTAAGTCAGAGGGGGGTCGAAGCTAATCCAACGAAGATACAAACCATTATGGATATGCAACCGCCGAGAAACGTTCGTGAGGTCCAAAGGCTAACAGGTTGTTTGGCAGCCATAAATCGCTTCATAGCAAGGATGGGAGACAGGTGTAAGCCATTTTTTGATGCATTGAAAAAGGGACGATTCGAGTGGACAGAGCATTGCCAACAAGCATTCAACAAAATCAAGGAGTATTTAACGAATGTGTCCATTTTATCCAAGCCACAACTTGGAGAAAAGCTAACCCTGTACTTAGCAGCGTCGGAGACAGCGATTAGTGCAGTTCTAGTCCGAACAGAAGGAAACGCACATCTACCCGTCTACTATGTCAACCAAACATTAAAGGGTGTTGAGTTACGCTACACTCCCTTAGAGAAATTAGCGTACGCGTTGGTCAAGACCATATTTCTTTGATCATGAGATCGAAGTTCTAACAACGTTCCTGCTTCGACAAGTCTTATCCCGACCAGATACAGCAGGGAGGTTGCTAAAATGGTCAGTCGAGTTAGGACAATACATCATCACATATGCTCCGTGAACAACCATCAAAGGCCAAGTCATGGCAGATTTCATCGCAGAACTAACATTCCCAATTCCCATCGAATGCCAGATCGATTAGCCTTGGCATCTCTTCGTGGATGGGTCGTCCACAAATTCGCGAGCTGGAGCAGGGGTAGTATTAATAAACCCGGAAAAATATACACTCGCGAGAGCAGTCAGATTTGATTTCGGGGCGACAAACAATGAGGCGGAGTATGAAGCACTTATAGTTGGGTTGCAAATGTCGATGGCCGTAGGGGCAAGGAGGCTCAAAATTTACAGTGATTCTCAACTAATAGTTTGCTAAGTCAAAGGAGAATACGAGGCGCATGGAGAACGGATGATCAGGTACCAACAACTCACAAAAACACTCCTGGAACAATTCGAGCAAGTTTATATGGAGCAGGTACCGAGGGATTTAAACTCACAGGCGGACGCGTTGGCTAGATTAGCCACATCGGAAGGCAATTAATACTGAGTTTACAGAAGCCACCATAGTGAAGATAATGGATCCGTCAATCAACATAAGCTCGATAGCGCAGATCGTTCAGGAAGGGGAAAACTGGATGACACCAATCATCAGGTACCTCGAGACAGGAGAATTACCAACGAATAAGAAAGAAGCTCGTCCAGTCAGATCTAGAGCAGCTAGATACACTCTGATCGGTGATATACTCTATAAAAGGGGATTTTCGACACCACTCCTGAAGTGCCTAAATCCCGAACAGGCGAAAGCGATCTTACAAGACATACATCAAGGTGTATGTGGCAGCTACACTGGGGGTAGGCATTAGCTCTGAAGATCACGCGACAAGAATATTTCTGGCCGACGATGAAGAAGGATGCGATCCGGTATGCAAGGAAGTGTCATAAATGTCAAACATTCGCACCCATAATCCATTCATCACCCACAAAACTTATGTCGGTCTATAGCCCATGGCCATTCGCGAAATAGGGAATCGATCTAATCGGGCCTTTCCCAATAGCTAGAGGGGGTGTGAAATTCGAAGTGGTAGCGGTGGATTATTTCACCAAGTGGGCGGAAGCTGAACCGTTAGTGACGATAACAACAGAGAAGATGGAGAACTTTATCTAGAAAAATATCATATGCAGATTCGGGCTGCCACAAGTCATTGTCACAGACAACGACAAACAATTTGACAATATGAACATGGAGCTTTTTTGTGAAAGGTGGAAAATAAAGAGGTTGTTTTCCACGCTATATCAACCCCAGGAAAATGGGCAGGTAGAAGCTGTCAACAAGATCAATAAGCACACACACAAAGTTCGATTGGAAGGTCTCCGAACAGCCTGGGCAGAAGAGCTACCTGGAGTACTGTGGGCATACTGAACAACAATCAGGAATTCAACAAGCGAAACACCTTTTCACCACAATATATCTCTATAAGTCCTTATTTTACCCTCTCTCTTAAGTCTCTCTCTCTAGTTAGAATACATAAAAATATATTTTCACCACAAACTTACATTCCTCTTGGGAGCAAAAAGAACGGCTGATGCTATTTTATCTTCTGCGTAAGAGTAACGTCTTCTTCCTCTCTTCTTTTAGTTAATTCAATTTTATATACTACAGCATGAGTATTTATACTATTCTAAGGGAATTATTTATGTCAAATATTATAATAATCTCGGTGTTAGTTTCGGAATCGGTCAGATTAATTGAAATCATAATTTGATTTATTAGATAGTTTGCTAATCACGGTAAAATATATTATTTTTATATATCTGTTTTACAAAACCAGTGTGTAGATATATAGTATGATTGAGTAATTGATTAATTAGAATAGTCAGTACATAAGTTAATCTACTATTTTATTTTCTATATCTTAAAGTTTCTTTTAAAGTCCAGTGTATAAGTACATATATATATTTATATATTAGAATGACGTGATTGGATAATCTAAAAAGATGATTTGAAACATTAATTAATTTAATTTCTAAATGGATTTAATTTAATGTTAGGTGTCGGTAATCACGAGAAGTAGATCATAACATTTTCGCATCCACTTTCATCCGCGACATACATTCAGGTGGGGTTTATATTGCTTTATAATACTCTACAGTGGTTGGTAGAGATGCATTTGTTATTCTTTATTAAATGCTTTAAATAAATTGTTTGAGTGATTGATACATGAAAGTAATGTGTGCATGTGATTCAAGTGGCAAAGTATATGTGTTTACTGTAATGTTGGCAAAGTATATGTGTTCAATGGCAAAGTATATTTTTATTTAAGGTTGACAAAGTGTATATGTAAATGCCATTTGTTCTACGTTGATGACTTGAATGTTTATTTTTAGTATTTAGTTTGGAATAACTTGACTCCACTGAGTGTGCTTGCATACTCACCCCAAATAATACTATTTCAGGTTGAGGAGTTGATCGGCGAGAGGTGGTGATGGATGTTGGCCAAAGATGTTACTAAATTTTTAAGACTTAACAGACTATATTTATTTCTTATTCTTTGGGTTTTAGTTTTAATTGAATTTCAGTTCTTCTCTTTATAATATGTCCAGCTTTCACAAAAGTTTCGTAGTTAAAAAAAAATGGGATGTTACAGTTGGTATCAGAGCAGGTTTACGTTCTTGTAGACTTGTTAAAGGGAAATTCTTTTAGAAAATGTTATTTATACTTTTTATTCTATTTTAATTTTATAAACAAATTTAAGTTGTGCATTATTATTGAAAATAAGTTACGACATCCACCACTGCCTAGCGCTACAACTCCAATAAGGTATGATATGTAATTTTATTTGATATTTGATCATGAAAAGATTTGATATAATGAAAATTTTCTAAGGATTTATAGAAGAAAATATTAAACGTTATTATAATGATAATGACTAGCAGCAATAGAACAGATGCCGCCGCGTCGAGAGCCTAACCAGAATCAAGCTAACAATGAGGCTCAAAATCCTCGAAATAATGCTAGCATCGTGGAGCAGTTTCGTCGCTATAAGCCACTCACTTTCAACGGACGCGATGGACCTACTGCTGTCGAGGAGTGGTTACGATCCCTTGAGCGTGTGTTTCGCCTTATCGGATGCACGAATCGTCAACGTGTGACTTGCGCTGAGTTCCAACTCGTAGAGGACGTTGACCATTGGTGGGAAGGCTACTGGAGATCGAGAACAGAAGAAGAACATGATGGACTTGAATGGAACAGATTCAAGGAGATTGTAATGGAAAGGTTTTATCCCGAGACCTACCAAGAGAAAATGGAGTCGGAATTCTTTGAGTTCCAACAAGAGGGCTTAACCGTTGAGGAGTATGAGAGGGAGTTCAGTAGGTTGGCCCGTTTTGCCCCACACATGGTAGATACCGAACAAAAAAAAGCCCAAAAATTTAAGAGAGGTTTGCGTTCTGAAATACGTAGTATCCTTGCTAGTCATGGAGACATGCCTTTTAGTGACTTGGTGAGGAGAGCAGGGGAAATTGCGGCAAGTCAAGAACCTGAGAAAACTAGCCGTGGGAAAAGGAAATGGAAAGATCAGAACCAAGACGATGACCAAGATCAGCAAAAGAATTTCCAGAGTGGTAATACACAAGACGATTTTCAAGTTGCAAATGCTCATGATATACACGTCCAGCCTTCTTGCGCAATTTGTGGAAGAAATCACAAGGGGGAGTGTCTTATGGGACAAGACAAGTGCTTTAGATGCAAACGGCCGGGTCATAGAGCTCGTTTTTGTCCCAACAATGAAAATCTGAATTCAACGTCAAAAGGTAAATTCCTAAATTTCGAGGACGAAATTTATTTTAAGGGGGGTAGAATGTAATACCCCAAAATTTTCAATTTCATATATCAATAAAATATGCATAAGATATTAATTAAAATTAAAAAAAAATTAATTATAAATATATATTTAATAATATTTAAATTATTATATATATTAGAATAAGATACGACAATAAACCCAGGTTTTGAACTTTTCTTTGGTTGTTTGAAAAATCTGCCATTATCCCATGATTTTTGCAACCAAATATATCTCTATAAGTCCTTATTTTACCCTCTCTCTTAAGTCTCTCTCTCTAGTCAGAATACATAAAAATATATTTTCACCACAAACTTACGTTCCTCTTGGGAGCAAAAAGAACGGCTGATGCTATTTTATCTTCTGCGTAAGAGTAACGTCTTCTTCCTCTCTTCTTTTAGTTAATTCAATTTTATATACTACAGCATGAGTATTTATACTATTCTAAGGGAATTATTTATGTCAAATATTATAATAATCTCGGTGTTAGTTTCAGAATCGGTCAGATTAATTGAAATCATAATTTGATTTATTAGATAGTTTGCTAATAACGGTAAAATATATTATTTTTATATATCTGTTTTACAAAACCAGTGTGTAGATATATAGTATGATTGAGTAATTGATTAATTAGAATAGTCAGTACATAAGTTAATCTACTATTTTATTTTCTATATCTTAAAGTTTCTTTTAAAGTCCAGTGTATAAGTACATATATATATTTATATATTAGAATGACGTGATTGGATAATCTAAAAAGATGATTTGAAACATTAATTAATTTAATTTCTAAATGGATTTAATTTAATGTTAGGTGTCGGTAATCACGAGAAGTAGATCATAACATTTTCGCATCCACTTTCATCCGCGACATACATTCAGGTGGGGTTTATATTGCTTTATAATACTCTACAGTGGTTGGTAGAGATGCATTTGTTATTCTTTATTAAATGCTTTAAATAAATTGTTTGAGTGATTGATACATGAAAGTAATGTGTGCATGTGATTCAAGTGGCAAAGTATATGTGTTTACTGTAATGTTGGCAAAGTATATGTGTTCAATGGCAAAGTATATTTTTATTTAAGGTTGACAAAGTGTATATGTAAATGCCATTTGTTCTACGTTGATGACTTGACTGTTTATTTTTAGTATTTAGTTTGGAATAACTTGACTCCACTGAGTGTGCTTGCATACTCACCCCAAATAATACTATTTCAGGTTGAGGAGTTGATCGGCGAGAGGTGGTGATGGATGTTGGCCAAAGATGTTACTAAATTTTTAAGACTTAACAGACTATATTTATTTCTTATTCTTTGGGTTTTAGTTTTAATTGAATTTCAGTTCTTCTCTTTATAATATGTCCAGTTTTCACAAAAGTTTCGTAGTTAAAAAAAAATGGGATGTTACACAGGGATTTCACAAAAGGGGATCTAGTCCTACGTCGGGTAACACCGATCAATGCAGTGATATTCGGGCCAACTTGGGAAGGCCCATATCGAGTAGTAAAGGCAAATGGAAATGGATCGTACGAGTTGGAAGAACTTGATGGCAAGTCGACCCGATATCCCTGGAACGCAAAAAATTTGAAGAAATATTACCAGTAAGTTTGGATATGTTTAGTTTGATTTTCAATAGACCTCTAAAAAAGTTAAGTGTCATAACATGAACCTTAACACATTTTGTACTACGCACTGAACGAGACCTTTATGAATAAAATTGTCATTTATATGTGAAAGTGTTGTAATGAAACTTGCAATATTATGTGAAGAGTTGGCAAGGACGCAGTCATGTAAGACGGCTAGAAAGACCAACAAAAATAAGAAACTTTAAGGGTTGGCGAGGCCGCAATCAAGTAAGACGGTTGGAAAGACCAACAAAATAAAAGTAAGTTGGCAAGATCGCAACTAAATAAGACGATCAAAAAGACCAACAAAAAATCAATGAAGTCCGCTGCAAAGGCCATAGATAAATATTATCAAGTGCTAGACAGGACAAGGTTGCATCAACAAAAGACAACCTAAAATAATTCACAAGAAACACACGTAACAATTGCATAAAAGTAAGACAATTGAGCAAGTGTGTACCGAACTAAAATTCTATATATTCCTAGAACAAATATAGACAAAGCCTATACAAAATTGTTCTAAGAGCAGGATAGTCTACAATCCTGCAATAGCAAAAAGCTCCCCAAAAATAGACACAAAAGGAGCGTTATACAAAAACACTCTCATGGGCGATAAGTTTAAAGGCAAAAGAAAATACAAAAAGAGGAGTGGGTTCAATCTACTTATCAAACACCTCATGATAATGAGGATAGATGAGCAGATAAGAAAGATCTAGAAAAGAAAAGTTGGCCCCCATATCACGAAGATCTGCAATAGGGAGAGGATAGTGAGTTGGAGGCAGGACATCACGAAGATATCGAACGAGCTCGTCCAAAATAAGGCGAACACCTTCAGCCATACCCTTCTTATTCGTAGAACGAGCAGCATCAGCGTATGCCATTATGTAAGTCAAATTACATAATTCTTTGGCATTCGCATTTTCTAACTTCAGTTGAGCATTCTCCTCCTTGAGACGCTCGATTTCTTCATCCTGCTTGGACACCTTAAGTTTTAAGTCTTCCAAAGAAGCGAGTAAAACAGCTTTTTCTTGGAGGACCAAATCCAGGTTAGCATCCGAGATTTCTAGGCGAGAGCACAGCTGTCTGAACTCGCGAGCCACCTCATCTTTCTCGTTGCGAAGTCGATGAAATGATTCTCAAAATTCCTGATACTGTTCATGTGTTCTCTCGGCATATATCATAGAGCGACTGGCAAGAGCAATATGAGATCGCATATTATCGATCATCGCTTGTTCTTGGGTGAATGCTTCATCCTCTAAGGACCAGGCCCTAACAACATTTTGGCAAGCTCGAGAGATGTGCATGGGCAACCCTTCTTGCACAGCCACTGATCAAGCATACAAAAAATCTCGAACTTGATTATTGCGCACACCCCGTTCCCGAGTATACCTGACAAAGGAACTTAAGAATGAAGTGCGACGCGGATCATCATAAGTAAAAAGAGAAAGTAAAAAAGTATGAAACATACCGAGCTAATATTTCAGGATCTTGACTAGGAAAGGGAGTTCGCGGGTCCATCATTTCCCACAGTAACTTCGGATGTGGGCTGATAAGGCACCACCTGAGTCGGATCTGGAGCGAACGTGACACTCGATTGATCGAGTTCGGCGGAAAGCTTCATGAGCACATGTTGTCTAGCCATTTGGAAAAGAAAAAGTGAACCTAAAGTCAAGATCAAGAAAAGCCATGCTTTATAAACAAAGATCAAGAATATCCAACAATGAACGGAGAAAAGGCAAACAAAACAAACATCCACTCCACAGAGACAAAAGATAGCGAATAGAAGTCATTACAAATTCCCCAAATGTCATGGAAACAAATTCAGAAAAGTGATCAACAACAACCAAATAAAACATTCAAATGAGCTAGCAGAAATTGTCTGAAAACATTAAAAGTAAATTAGGCGGCCTGATCCTCAGTTTGATCAGGGTTAGCAACATCTTCCTGACGAGCAGGCACGTTCTCGGGAACGACGTCTAGCCCGGGGGTAGCATCTTCAACGGCAACAACATCCTCATGCCCGGGAACAGCGGGGGCACCCTCAGGAACAACGTTTGGCTCAGAAGCGTTGCCAACAATAGCAGCATCTTCTCGATCAAGCTTGACCGCATCCCCGATTTGGTCAAGATACCCTCCACCATCTTCCACCTCCTCGGCATCTTTCTCCCCATCCACTGCTGTTGGGAATAAAATGAGTTATGTTTTGATTGAATACCAAAACCCCCTGTGACATGCCTAAGTCAAGTTGAATATGTTCTAGAGATGTTAGAACATATAGTATAAAGGCTAGATGAGGAGCTAATATGTTAGGTAGCTCTTAGATGATTAGATGCACAATTTGAGGGGGAACACATGCTTAGAAATCCATCAAGAACAAGTCCCCTCAAGGCTCAAACTCTGGATACAACACTAAGTCTTTTGGAAGACCAACTATATTGATCAGGAGAGTTGTCCAGAGGAGTTGTCTCAGTACAAGAAATCAAGACCAAGTGCTCTGAAAGCTTAAGGTCAACTATGCTGAAGAAATAGAGACAACCACACCCTAAAGAACTACAAATCTACATGCTAAGATCACCTTGAAGTGAAACAAAGGGTATGAGCCAAGTCATCTGAAGAAAAGCAAGCCAACCTTGCTGATAAGCAAGACTGCTGATAGTGATAAGGAGAGTTGTCCAAATGATGAGGAATGTGGTCCTATCAAAGGAAAAACCTTCAGAAGCCATGTCCAAGTCCTAACAAGAGAATCTGAAAGTCAGACATTGGAAAGAGTGCTGCAGAATGAAGACAAAGTCTTAACAGCCGTTTATTCCCCAAATGAGGACATGTCACTATCAAGATTCTGTCTTCTAAGTTGAAGAACTAAAAGAAGACATTTATGGACATTTGGAGCTGCCTCTCCAACGGGCAAATCCTTCATTTGTCTATAAATATAGAAGTGTGAAGACCATTTGAAAGCACCTCAACAGAATCCAACTACACAAGAATTCTGAAGCTCATAGAACTTTCATAGCTTTCATAGACTATCTTAGTCTTCAAACACTTCATCTAAGCTGTACTACATTGTATATCCATACACAAGCTTAGAGAGATATCCTATCCTTATACACTGATCTTCATTGTAAAGGATATCTCATTAGTTGGAACCTTACTTCAATCCTCATATCTTTCAAGAGTGAAAGTGAGAAGGTTGTAGTAGTAGAAGTGGTAGGAGCTGACTGTTGAGAGAAGAACAGTTCAGTTCTGAGTTGAGAAGAGGGTACTAGGACTCTAGACATCCTAGAGATCATTTCACCAAGGAGTGGTGTTCTTGATCAAGTGCACCTTGGCACTATAAAACAAGTTAATTCCAAGAGTGAAGGAATTATCCTGTTAAATCAGGGAAAGTGGATGTAGGAGCTTGAGTCTATGAACCACTATAAACTCTTGTGTTGATTTACATTTCAAGTACTTTCATACATTCAACACTGCACACAAAACTGATCTTTCAAAGGATAAACATTCAAAGACTGTGCAAAACTGATTTGGACAAGTTCCCTGAAACTGGACTGTATTGAAATTGACTAAGTGATTTCAGAATCTAAAGGAGTCTAAACTAAAAGGGCCAACCACTATTCCGCACATATAACTCCCCTAGATAGTTATTCAACTAAGTACTCAATAGTACTTAGTAGTCTGATTATTTTAGAAGAGTTAATCATCTTCAGCAGAGTTGTCCAAGACAACCTTGCTGAGCTCTGGTTTGATCAAGTTAAACAAGAATTTGCATACAAATGTATTCCCCCCCCATACACTTGTTATATACTCCTTTCAGGACCAACAAGTGGTATCAGAGCAGGGGTTCAAAGACCACTGCTTCTGAAAAGCCATTTTGGTTTTCAAAATCATATATTCAGTGTGGTCACTGAACTGATCTATCTGAAATCCTTAAATTGTTGACTAACTGTGTGTTCTTGAGATATGGCCAACAACAATGCTGCTGTTCCACCTCCTAATGTTCAAGGATTGGACAACATGGCCACAAATCCAGTCAACCACATTTCACATCACAAATTGCCCATGTTTTCAATAGACAATTATGATTTCTGGAAAATCAGAATGAGGGCTCATCTTGCATCTTTGCATACTGATATGTTAAGAGTGATCACAAGAGGTCCTTTTGTGTTCACCTTTGTCAATCCCAGAGTCACTGAGGCTCAAAGAGCAGATATAAGGGAATTGATTCCCAAAGATGAAGATGACTTCACTGCTGATGAAAAGAGGAAAAATAATTTGAATTATCTTGCCATGAACACCCTCTATCAAACAATTCCAGATGCAATCATGGGAAGAGTCTACCACTGCACAACTGCCAAAGAGATTTGGGATACTCTTGCAGAAATGTGTGAGGGTACTAAGAAGATCAAGGAGAATAAGCTCCAAGTGGCAGTGCAGAAATTTGAACAGTTTGCAATGGAGTCTGAAGAGTCCATTGATAAATTTGCTGGTAGATTCACTGATGTGATGAATGAGATCAACTCATTGGGCAAGGTCTACACCAAGAGAGAAGTTGGGTTGAAGATCTTGAGAAGTCTCACTCAAAAGTGGGATGTCTATGCTGTAATGATGCAAAATACCAAAGATCTCTCCACCATGCCCATGCAACAAATCTTCTCAGAACTCAAAGCTTATGAGTTCGACCTCAATAGAAGAAAGCCTGTTGAGGAACCTTCAAATCCTACTAAGGGAGTGGCATTCAAAGCCAAAGCTGCTGTACCAGAAATGCAGTCCACTCCAAGATCATCAAAGTCAGTCTCAAAGACTGAAATGAAGGAAGAACTAGCCTTGATGGCTAGAAGGTTTGAAAAGTTAAATTCAAGGTTTGGTAGATACAAGAAATTCTACCAGGACAACAAATTCAGGAGAAGGTACAATTCTCCTGAAGTTCAGGCTGAAGCCAAAAAGCCTGAAGAGAAAAGATCAGAGGACAAGTACTCTGAAAGGAGAAGGTCCAGTAGAGCTGAACCTTCATCATCAAAAAGAAGAGAAGAATCAAAGAAAGAAGATGATGAAGATCTGTGCTATAACTGCAAAAAGAAAGGGCACTTCCAGTATGATTGCCCTGAATTAAGCTCTAAGGAAAGAAGAGAGAGACAAGCTAAAAGAGACAGAAAATTCACCAATAGAAAGGCCATGATGGCTGGTGAAGAATCTGATAGTGCTGAAAGCTTCAACTCTTCTGATGGACTGTTCTCCAACAGTGATGATGATGATGATGTCTGCAACATGGCTCTTGAGGATGATGAGGTATCCTCTACTTCTAGTTCACCATCATTCATCTCACAAAACAATAGTGAGATCAACTTGAAGCTTTCCCTTGGAAAGTTGATGGAAGATTTCACTATGCTACAAGAATTTCATGATAATTGTGTGAGAGAAAATGAAAGATTGGCTATTGAACTTGCCAAAAACTCTGAGGCAGTTGTTGATGTCAAGTCTACTGAGTTGTATCAACAAGTCTTGAGAGAGCTTGAGGAAGCAAATCTCAGGATAGTTGACCAACAAAAGGAGATTGATGATCAACTTCTCTCTCAGAAGAGAAAAGATTTTGAACTTAAAATTCTAAATGCCAAGTTTGAAAACCTCTCACATGAATATGACATTCTTAAATCAAGTGAAGAGAGCCTGAAATTAAAGATGTCTGCTCTGAAGAAATCCTCTAGAGCAATAGAGGAAATTCAGAGTTATCAAAGACATATGGCTCAAAGAAGTGGATTAGGTTTTGATCCATTTGAATCTTCACCTTGTCTTAGTGTTGCTTCTGTGAGTAACACTAAGAGAATCTTTGTTAAATCAGTGGCACAAACTGAAAATGAAGTGATTCAGCCACTGAACAAAGGAAAGGGCAAAATGGATGATCTGCCTACTCAAGTGCTTCAGGAGATTAGGCCAAAACCTAAGGAAATGGCCAAAGCTCCTGAACATAAGAGGAATGTTGGTCAGCAGAGTAGACCCAATGGAAGGGCAACTCTCCTGAACAACTCTTCTGAGAAAGCCTCAGCTGACTAGACCTAAGGACAATTATCCTCAAAGGCAAAATAAAATGAGACAACCAAAACCCTTCATGCCAAAGGGTATTGGTCATAAGAAAGCCTTTCCTCAAAGATTCCCTCAAGTAGCACAAATAACTCAAAAGTTCAGGAGATTTGACAACTCTCCTGAAACTTACAGAGTTAACACATTCACACACACTTTCCCAAAGGCATTTAAGGGAAAGACAGTGTATGTAGATGCTAGAGGAAGACAACTTAGCCACCTTGAATCAATCAGGGTTATTAGGCAAGTTTGGGTTCCTAAAGGTACAGCTAACCTCTCAGGACCCAAAACTCAAAGGGTACCTAAACCTATCTAATTGCAGGTACCTATGGGCCACAAGAAGAGGAGCATGAGCAAAAAGTCAGCATGGTACCTTGACAGTGGATGTTCAAGGTACATGACTGGAAACAAGGAACTCCTCACTGATTTTATTGAAAAAGAAGGCCCAAATGTCACATTTGGAGACAGCTCACAAGCAACAACAAAAGGTTATGGTACTTTGATGATTGGTAACATCAAAGTATCCAATGTATCTTATGTGGCTGGTCTCAAATATAATCTCCTAAGTATCAGTCAATTCTGTGATAAAGATTTCAATGTTGAGTTTTCTAGTGGAAAATGCTTAATTAAAGATAAGACTCAACAAACTCTATTGACTGGAACTAGGAAAGAAAATGTGTACTTTGCAGACTGGGACAAGTCTACTGATGATGCATGCTTCATTGCTAAGAGTTCTAGTGAACAAAGTTGGTTATGGCATAAAAGATTAAACCACTTAAACTTCAAAACAATGAACAAGATTGCTAGAAATGCATTAGTTAAAGGACTACCTAATGAGGTTTTCATTAAGGAGCATGTTTGTAAACCATGCCAAGAAGGAAAACAGATCAAAGCCTCATTTAAGGGAAAATCAGTCATCTCTACTGAAAGGGTGCTTGAACTCCTACACATGGACCTTTTTGGACCAATTACCCCTGCAAGCATAAATGGTAGAAAATACACATTGGTTGTAGTAGATGACTTCTCTAGGTTTACTTGGGTAGTATTTCTCCTTAATAAGAAGGAAACTCAAGTCAAACTACCTGAACTGTTGAAGAGATTGTCAAATGAGAAAAGCCTTAGCATTATCAAGATAAGATCTGATAAAGGCACTGAGTTCATTAATTCATACATCAATGAGTATTGCACATCTAATGGAATAGCCCATGAAACCTCAGCAGCTAGAACTCCTCAACAAAATGGAGTTGCAGAGAGAGAAATAGAACTTTAAAAGAGGCTGCTAGAACTTTAATTGCTGATTCAAATTTACCTAAGAGGTTTTGGGCTGAAGCTATAAACACTGCATGCCATACTCGGAATAGATGTTTGATCACTAAGGGGCAAGGCAAAACCCCCTATGAACTCTGGAAAGGAAGATTGCCTAAAGTGTCATATTTTCACATTTTTGGTTGCAAGTGTTTTATTCACAATAATGGGAAAGATCAGCTGAAAGCCTTTGATAGCAAAGCTGATGAAGGAGTATTCCTTGGATACTCTCAAATCAGTAGAGCTTTCAGGGTCTACAACAAGAAAACTCTTATTGTGGAGGAAACACCTCATGTTGTGTTTGATGAATCTATTCATGAGTTCAGGAATGAACCAGAAGAAATCACACAGAGGACAACCAGACTGAGCCTAAAAGACAAAGACACTGAATTCATAGAAGTTGTCCAAACCAACCTACCTGAAAACTTCACTTTGGACAACAACCCTGAAGGCAACCTTCCTGAGGCAAATCCCACTGAATGGAATGGTGAACTGAATGATCCAATCCCAGTTCACATCCAGGTAACAACTACCAATGAAGAAGCAGTTCCTGCTGAGGTAGTTAATGAATTAAATAATCAAGGGGGAACTCAAAATGTTGAAAATGCCAATGTCCCTGACATTGAGGACAACACCCCTGATTATGATCCTGAATTAGACCCTGCATTAAACTTTCCTGAATTTTATGATCTAAATGACTCAACTTCAGTAGAAGACAACTCTACTGAAGAGATCAGAAAAAGAAGGACTTGGTTATCTGACCATCCTACTGATCTAATACTTGGTGACCCAAGTATATGAGTCAAAACTAGGAGATTTCATGGTGAAAGTGCTCTTTTCTGTTGTTTCTTGTCAGAGCAAGAACCAAGTGACATTGAGGAAGCACTTCAAGATGCCAATTGGATCACAGCCATGCAGGAAGAACTGAATCAATTCACCAGAAATGAAGTATGGGAGCTGGTGGATAGACCTTCACATCAAGATGTTATTGGAACAAAGTGGGTGTTCAAGAACAAGAAGAATGAAAATGATGTGATTGTCAGAAATAAAGCAAGACTTGTGGCAAAAGGCTATTGCCAACATGAAGGCATTGACTATGATGAGACATTTGCACCTGTGGCAAGACTAGAAGCAATAAGGCTCTTTCTAGCCTATGCAGCCCACAAGAGGTTCAAAGTGTACCAAATGGATGTCAAGAGTGCCTTTCTAAATGGAGTCTTGAAGGAAGAAGTCTATGTGGAGCAACCACCAGGATTTGAGATTGGAGATCAAGTCTACAGACTAAAGAAGGCTCTATATGGACTCTAACAAGCCCCTAGGGCTTGGTATGATACACTGTCACAATTTCTCTTGGATCATGGATTCACCAAGGGAACTGTGGACAGAACTCTCTTCAGAATCTCTGAAGGAGAGGACATCTTGCTTGTCCAAATTTATGTGGATGACATAATTTTTGGATCTCCAAATGAAAAGTTGTGTGAGAAGTTCTCCAAGCTTATGCAAAGCAAGTTTGAGATGTCCATGATGGGGTTGATGAACTTCTTTTTTGGTCTACAAGTCAAGCAATCAAAAGAAGGAATCTTCATCAACCAAGCTAAGTACACCAGAGAAATGATCAAGAAGTTTGGGTGTGCTACTAGCAAGCCAGTAAGGATCCCAATAAACACAAATTGGAAGATGGATCCTGATGAGAGTGGTATTTCAACCAACTCCACTGAGTATAGAGGAATCATTGGTTCACTCCTCTATCTCACTGCCAGCAGACCTGACATCACCTTTGCAGTAGGTGTTTGTGCAAGGTTCCAAGCAAATCCTAAGAAAAGCCATCTTGAGGCTGCTAAGAGGATTTTGAGGTATCTCAAAGGCACTGAAAACTTAGGCCTTTGGTATCCTGCTGATGACAACATTGAGTTAACTGGCTACTCAGATGCTGATTATGGAGGTTGCAGAATTGATAGAAAGTCCACTTCAGGGACTTGTCAATTCTTAGGCAACAAGCTCATATCTTGGTTCTCCAAGAAGAAAAACACAGTGGCTACTTCCACTACTGAAGTTGAATATGTTGCAGCTGGAAGTTGTTGTGCTCAGATCCTATGGTTGAGACAACAACTAAGAGACTACAGAGTCAACTCTACTGAAGTGCCAATATTTTGTGATAACAATAGTGCCATTGCTATTTCGCAAAATCCTGTCTTGCATACAAGATGCAAACATGTGGACATCAAGCATCACTTCATTAGAGACCATGTGGAGAAGAAGGACATAAAGTTGGTCAAGATCCACACAGATCATCAAAAAGCTGATATACTAACTAAGCCACTTGCAGAGGCAAGGTTTCTGGAGCTATCAGTAGAGTTGGGTTTACTTGATCCAGGGAAGTTGGACAAGTAAAACTCATTGAAGTTAATGGGAGTAAAAGAGCTGAATTGATATTCAGTAGACTTGGACAAGTCTACTGAAGTGCAGAAGAGATGATCACAATCACTCAGGACACTTGTCCATTGATATTCAGGACTCTTGTCCACATCTCTTCAGGACACTTGTCCTTGTAGGGTCAGATAAGTTGTCTTGGCTATCAAACTATTTTCTTGGTTTGATAAGCACCTATTTTGGGTAATCATTGTCCACCTTGATAACTGTCCCAATTACAGATATCATCTCTGTGGGATTTAATTTATCCCCCACCCAAAAGGTCACTTTCCATGCATTAAATGCCAAGATTTAACTCTTGTTTGCATTACACTTTTCAAGCCATGATCTATCTCGAAAGCTCCCCAACCATTAACTAATATTAAATACCTTCCACGTTTTGAATAAAACCAACAAGTCACTGTTACATTGGTTTTTAACCATTGGATCAAAACTGGCCAACTCCCCTGAAATTCATCCTGGCCGTCCAAGTGTGTTTTCCATTTTTGACAACCGTTGAAAATACACAAATCTCACCAACTCATTGACAAACATTCTTTTTAGAATATTCTCAAGTCTTAAAGAACCCCCCACACACTCTTCTTCCCCAAGCATTCGAAACCCTAGCTCATCTTCTTCAAACTCTCTCAAAACTCTCTCAATTTTATCTCTGTAATTTTCAATGGCTCCCAAAGTTAGACCAGAAATGATCATAGATTTTTCCAATAAAGCTCTAGACCTTGATTTTGGTTACTTGAGCAATAAAAAAAGCCTTCACTTTGAGCCAATAGTATCCTTTACAAGTGAAGATCCTGAAATCACTCCAACCCTGAGATGGTTGAGAAGGGCTGGTCTTCAAAAGTTTATGGAAGAGAAGCCAAGCTCTTGTCTGGAAAGCTACATGGCTGAGTTCTTTGCCTTTCTTAAATGGAGAGGTATAACCTTTGATCAAATTTTTGCAGATGAACTATTAACAGATGCACCCATTCAAGTTGATAGTGGATCAGCACAAGCTCTGCTTGGGATGCAATCAAATAAATTGGATTCCTTGGCTCATCCAGTCCAAACAGCTCATGCAGAAACTTCTGGAGCTTTGGATGAGCATGGAAGAACCTTGGCATCTGTAGAAATGAGGCTAACTGGCTCAGAAGATGTGGTATTACCTACCTTGGAAGCAAGGATCAGTGGAGTTGAGACTGGTCTGCAAACCATCTCCACTGAAGTCATCAAGGCTAAGAACACTATGAGGTCAGTTTCAAAGGATGTAAAGAAAGAGCAATCTTTGCTAAGAATCAACCACAATAGGAATGTGAAGACATTGAGGTCAGTGGTGAAGAGAGCTCTTGGAAGAAAAACTGCCCTGCAAAGACAAAGAGCTGAAGAGCAAAGGCTAGCTATGGTGAAAGCAGCCTCAGAAAATTTTTTCCAAGAGGTATTGGCCAACTTTGCTGAAGGTGCAGTGGCCAACCTCACTGAGCTTCTTAAGGCCCAACTAGATGCATCTCTAAAGACAACCATGGAGGAGGTTGTTCAACAGAAAATGAAGCCTGTTCTAGCTTTCCTTAGCTTGAGCAGTGATAGGATGCAAAATATACATGATGAGAATGTATATCTGTTGGAGGAGATGAAGTCTCTAACCCAAGCCCAGTCCTTATTGGCATCTACTATGAGTGAATTGAAGCCTGAATGTTTTGATGCTGCCAAAAAGGGGGAAAGGGAAAGAGCAAGGGCAAAAGGTGCCTTAGTAATTGGAAGCCCAGTCAAAGGGGGAAAGGGTAAGGACATAGCTCCTGAAGGAAAGGGAAAGGAGTCAGCAGTGCTAAACTTGGAAGAACTGGATGAAGAGGAGCAGTTAGGACTTGCCTTGAAGAATTCAATGGCCTCAGCTCAAGAGGAAAGAGTGAGGTTACAGCAAAGGCCAGGTGGTGAG
Source organism: Galeopsis tetrahit (assembly GCA_963675135.1). Classification (NCBI taxonomy): domain Eukaryota; kingdom Viridiplantae; phylum Streptophyta; class Magnoliopsida; order Lamiales; family Lamiaceae; genus Galeopsis; species Galeopsis tetrahit. The sequence goes on along the minus strand of OY776130.1, from coordinate 31,350,606 downwards.
GTATCTGGTTTGGACAAAGATGCTGAAGGTGTCCAAACTAGAGGAAAGATCAAGAGGGCAAAAGGAAAGAAAAGACAAGTTGAAACATTCACTGACTTCCCCAACAGCCTTGATCTTCCACCTGAATTCAGAGTTATTGATGATGAGCCTATCTCAAAGAAGGCCAAAACTACTGAAGAGCCCAAGACTGCTGAAAAAGTCAAGTCTTCTGAAAAAGAAAAGTCTTCTGAGACTAAGTCCACTGAAGGTGCCAAAGCTTCTGAAAATGTAGAGGAGTTGTATGAAGAAGGCTTTGGACCAGGACTCAAGAAGAAGAAAGTAGTGGTGCTAAATGATCCATCAAAGCTGTTTCATGAAGGGTATGGCAAAGACCCTGAAACTCAACAGAAACTGGCCATGATGAGGGCCCAAGAAAAGATGGAGTTGATGGATGAAGCACAAAGAGCAAGATATAAGAGAAGAGCAGACTTCCAAAAGCCAAGAAGGAAGAGAGCAACATATAACAAGATAAAGCCACAGCTATTGATCCCAATGGACACCAAATATCCTCACTTGGATAAATGGGTACCAAAACAGCTAAATGACTCATGGGAGGAAGCAAAAAGGGAGTTTGTCTATGATTACTATGTCATTGACAGATGGAATGGAAAGGATGCCAACTCCACTTTTGCTGAGTTCATGATAGAGTACTACAGAGAACTTTATCAACAATTGCTTGCAGCTGCTGACATTGCAAGATTTGAACTCACTGCCCCAAAGCCAATCATTTACATGCCTCCAAAGCTTGAAGGATGGATTGATCAAGCAAGAATTCTGAGAAAATTCACTGAGATCCTCAAGCTAAACAAGATGGTTCTTGGACCTAAGGGAACTGATGCGGCCTAAAAATGTCATCCGATAAGAAGTCGACACGTGTATAAAAGATAAGGTCAAAGTGAAAGGATTGGATTGTGTAATACTCCCTGGATAGGGAATCCTCTCTAGAGGTCCCTCTGGAGAGAGCTTCGGCTGGAGAAGGGCAGCGAGAAGAATCAGTCTTGATATGAATTTATGGGCCGTAAATATAGGGGAATCCCGCCATTTTCGGTCTAGACTCGATAAAAGGAAGACCTTATCCTCCTTTATCTTAGGGAACAAAGTCCACTAAGAAGGAGTGTCGCCGAGTCTTCAGGGAGTGGAGAGAAAAGAGGACTTCGTCCACTCTGCAGGGCCGAGTCTTCAGGGAGTGGAGAGAAAAGAGGACTTCGTCCACTCTGCAGGGCCGAGTCTTATGGGCAGCTCCGAAATAAGAGGAAGGCTTGACTTCCTCTCCAGAAAGTATCTCTATAAATAGGTAAATTCGGGGAGATTTCCAGGTTGGACAATTTTACATTACTGAACTTGATATACTTTAAACGAAATACACTTTTGAGATTCTTTGAGAACTGGTTTGATACATTAAGGATCTTGAGATCCCTATGAGATATTGAAAAGCCCTATACTGACTTAGGCATCGGAGTGTCCACGCCGGACCCCCCTCCGGCGTGTTCTTTGCAGGTTCTTGAAGATTTCGAGTGAAGGCAGCACGTTCGAAGCGATCATACGTGTTCGAAGAGTAGGACATTTAATCCCGAGGATACGCAATCCTCTCGTGCAAATTTTGGCACATCAACTGGCGCCGTCTGTGGGAAAGAGTTGAAAGATTTTCTCACGAATTTCTATCCGTTCGAGCAAATGGGTGGCGGAAATAAAACATCTACTTCTGGAAAGAAGAATCTTCCGGGGGAAAATTCCCCTTTGCCAACTGATCCCTCACCGAGGGGAGCCCGAGGGAAGGATCCAGTTCATACTCCTTCTGGAGTAAATCCACCAGTGACACCTAATACAGGCTTGGGAGAGGAAAACCATCCCCTCCCAATCGAAGAGGGAACCACAGGGAACATTGAAGCCCCAGAGTCCCAGACCGCGGATCCTCAGCGAGAGGATATTCCAGATTCAGGGCCACTCCTGATCTCTTCCGATCAATTGAATGCCCTCATCAAGCAAGCTGTAGAGAGAGCCTTCGTGGCTCAAAGAGATCGAGTTCCCAGAGCTGCACCAGGGAATCTGGAGATACCTACCCCGAGACTCCAGGAAGAGGCACCTGGAGCCTCCCAAGTGCTGTCCAAAGAAATGGGGATGCGGGCAGAAGAAGACGATAAGGTGCCCTCCCGAGCGGAAAGAAGCATTCCCCTTCGGAGTACAAGAAGGAATGCAGATTTGGCACCCCGAGAGACAGAGCTCCCTGAAGCAGAAGAAAGCACCGACGATACCTACGGAGGGCCAGTTAGCGACCAAATACTAGCCCTACAGAAGGAGATGAGAGATATGAGAAAACAAATTAACAATCGAGCGAGTAGATCCTCTTATGTTTCTGGATGTCATTTCTCTCCTAACATATAACAGGATGAACTACCATTCAATTTTAAGCCCCTCAATTTTGAGTACGATGGTACGGCAGACCCCTATGAACACCTAACAAGGTTCGAGAACGCCGCGTTATTACACCGCTACGGAGAGGGAATCAAGTGCAGGGTGTTCCTGACCACCCTAGCAAAAGCGGCACAGCAGTGGTTCACTCAATTGGAACCCAATACAATCCGATCCTGGGGGGAATTCAGTGAGTTATTTCTCCATCAATTTGCAAGTGCTCGGAGGCAGCCGCGGGCCACTTTGACCCTCTTCAATCTGAGGCAGGGGGAGAACGAAAGTTTAAGAGCTTTTCTCCGGAGATTCAATCAGGCAGCTCTGGAGGTCCCTACAGCCTCTCCGGAGGTGAAGATCAGCGCTCATACTAACGGATTAAGGGATGGAGACTTCTTCTCCTCCCTAGCTAAGAAGCCGGTTAAGAACTTTGATGAGTTGCTACATAGAGCAGAGAAGTACCTCACCCTGGAGGAGGTTCGGAAAGCCAAGAGATTGGAGACTAGGCCCCCAGATCGAGAGAGAAGAAGAAAGGGCCCCTCCAGACGTTCCAGTCCAGAGGTCTCTCAGACCTCCGGGTCACCAAGAGATAGTAATCCATCTGGAGGTACGAGGCAGAGTATTCAGGACCCCGAGGTCCAGAATCAGAACTTGGAGGTACGAGGCAGAGTATTCAGGACCCCGAGGTCCAGAATCAGAACTTGGAGGTATGAGGAAGAGTATTTAGGGCCTCGAGGTCCAAAATCTAAACGTGGGAGTACGAAACAGAGATATGATAAATGCATTGGTACTACAGGTTAGTACATGTGTTTGATAGAGTCTAAAGTATTAGATCTTTTATAGTAATGTGATATTGCTATGAGCATATTTTAATGATATTGACATATATGACACGAACTTACCTTTTCCAATGAATAAAGCATGATTCTCCTAAGCTTACATGATTGATACTCTAGAAACAATTTTAGAATTGAGAATTACTTGAAATCGTAGAAGCATGGGTAAGCAATTCACATGTTGAGTCTTTTGATTACTTTATGTGGTAGAATTAACGATTAGACGTTGATGATGATTAATGATTAGATGCGGACGATGATTATGATTTTGCACACGATTAACATGTTTCCATATTTTAGATATAATTTCATATTACAGACCGAACCTATCCAAGTTCTGGAGGACCTCTGGGTAGGTTCAGAAGATTTCAGATTATAGATTAAGTCTACCCAAGTTCTGGAGGACCTCTGGGTAGGTTCAGAAGATTTCAGATTACAGATTAAGTCTACCCAAAGTTCTGGAGGACCTCTGGGTAGGTTCAGAAGATTTCAGATTATAGATTAAGTCTACCCAAGTTCTGGAGGACCTCTGGGTAGGTTCAGAAGATTTCCGATTACAGATTAAGTCTACCCAAGTTCTGGAGGACCTCTGGGTAGGTTCAGAAGATTTCAGATTACAGATTAAGTCTACCCAAGTTCTGGAGGACCTCTGGGTAGGTTCAGAAGATTTCAGATTACAGATTAAGTCTATCCAAGCTCTGGAGGATCTTTAGATAGGTTCAGAAGATTTCAGATTACAGATTAAGTCTATCCAAGCTCTGGAGGATCTCTGGATAGGTTCAGAAGATTTCAGATTATAGGTTGATTCTATCCAAGTCCTGAAGGATTTCGGGATAAGCTCGGAAATGGAAAGTGAAGATTAAGCCTATTTAGGTCCCTGAGATTAAGGCCAATAGCCCTAAACAGACAAAATGATAAGTCCGAAAACTAGAGTGGGTGAGAGGAGGATCGATTACCTGAAGCGGGTAAAGAATTTGAGAATCTTCAGAGCCGAAAAATATCTCACCCTCGAAGAGGTGAGGCAATCCAAGAAGCTGGAGGTAAAACCAGCTAGTGGAGAGAGGAAGAGAGAATCTACAGCAGGGAGGTCCAGCCCAGAAGCTCCCCGCAACTCTGGAGGAACAGGAAACCGCAATGCTGCGGAAGGATACCGATCTGGGCCTCGAGGGAGGTTTTAGAAATATACCCAACTGAGATTGGAACCTACAGAGGTCTTGGAGGTTGCTGGAGATCATCCAGATCTGAAATTCCCTTATTTCATATTTAAATTATATAATTGAGGCTTATGAAGCTTATTTGAGCACTCGAAAGCCTGTGTTGGAGGCCCCTTTTTCTTTTTGGTGTATCTTTACAGGATCTTGGAGGCCCCTTTTTCTTTTTGGTGTATCTTTACAGGATCGATTCGGGATTGATATACGAGTAAACCTGGAGAACCTAGAGGTCCTGGAGGAGCCCGAAAGATCAGGGAACTATGGAGAACCAAACGAGTAGCTGGATTATGATATTCAGCCTGCTATGGTGCTGACTCCCAAATATCGATACCACCGATGTGACTTCAGATCTCAGATTAAGCTTGTATGATTGAAGCTCCACCGAGTCTAGCTGCTGAAGCTGACCAAACCCTCCCCAGGGTGCTGAAATTTGATATTCAAAAGTTGAGAAGAGCTGAATAAAGGACCAGCCCCTGCAGCTTCTGGAGAAGCTCGAGCTTTGCGGTTAAGATACTACATCTTGGGTGGCCAATTATACAAATGATCGTTGACCCATCCCTATCTAAGATGTCTCCCGAAGGAGATTACGTGATAAAAGAAACCCATGAAGGATGAGCAGGTAGTCATGAGGGCTACAAGGCTACTGTAAAGAATGATATACCCAAGAGTCGATCTATTAGGTGAGTAAGATCATCTAAAGTGTTGAGATGCGATATTCGGAGACAAGCATGATGACGGACCTTGCAAATGCCTTACACTTCGATGCTTAAAGGGGGTGATGAAGGGTCTAGGCCTACTACCTCCGAGATCCTGATATGAAGCCACGTAAGTGAAAAGTGTATATTTTACATTTTTACTTTAAATTTTACTTTGTGATATGATATGTGTGACCTAGACATAGTTGTTTAGAACATAAAACCTCGAAGCATATGAGCATTTGCTAAAGCTTCAGAAATGATTGATTTGAGAAACGCTAAGGTAATTACCTAGGAGAATTTCGTGATTGAATCGAGAGAATGATTGAGAATTTAGGCAGGATTAAGAACGTGTTTTTGATTAGTGATGAGTCTAATTTTTTCTAAATTATGTTAAAAGGCATGTTTATCTTTGATGAATATTTGAAGATTTTATGAGATGTGATGAAAACATTTGGAGATTTTTGGAAACTTGTATGAGCACATATTTCCTAACAATTTAAGATATGATTCATAAGCATACTTTAAGCATCCTGAAACGCGTGAGGGCTAACCACCCTGAGTAGCCGGATGGCTAAGTTTGAAAATTAGAAGTGATGAAATGATGAAGGATCTGTAGATCACTGAGCATATATGAGATATGAGAATTCAAAAGGGAGAAACAATTAAAGGCCACGAGGTCGAGGGAAGCTAGAAAGTTCCTCACCCTACTCTAAACCCAAGCGGATTACTTGAACTTGAAAGGTCTTGATATGATCAACACCTTGAATTAAGAGTGAGAAACACTCAGAGACCTAGAGGCCGAGGTGCTCCAGAGAGCCCTCATCCTACTCGAGACCCAAGTGGGTTACTGAAATGAGAAGATTTTTTGAATTAAAATCTTTTAAGAATAAGAGTGAGAAACACTCAGAGGCCTAGAGGCCGAGGTGCTCCAGAGAGCCCTCATCCTACTCGAGACCCAAGTGGGTTACTGAAATGAGAAGATTTTTTGAATTAAAATCTTTTAAGAATAAGAGTGAGAAACACTCAGAGGCCTAGAGGCCGAGGTGCTCCAGAGAGCCCTCATCCTACTCGAGACCCAAGTGGGTTACTGAAATGAGAAGATTTTTTGAATTAAAATCTTTTAAGAATAAGAGTGAGAAACACTTAGAGGCCTAGAGGCCGAGGTGCTCCAGAGAGCCCTCATCCTACTCGAGACCCAAGTGGGTTACTGAAATGAGAAGATTTTTTGAATTAAAATCTTTTAAAAATAAGAGTGAGAAACACTCAGAGGCCTAGAGGCCGAGGTGCTCCAGAGAGCCCTCACAATATTCGAGACCCAAGTGGGTTACTGAAATGAGAAGATTTTTTGAATTAAAATCTTTTAAGAATAAGAGTGAGAAACACTCAGAGGCCTAGAGGCCGAGGTGCTCCAGAGAGCCCTCATCCTACTCGAGACCCAAGTGGGTTACTGAAATGAGAAGATTTTTTGAATTAAAATCTTTTAAGAATAAGAGTGAGAAACACTCAGAGGCCTAGAGGCCGAGGTGCTCCAGAGAGCCCTCACAATATTCGAGACCCAAGTGGGTTACTGAAATGAGAAGATTTTTTGAATTAAAATCTTTTAAGAATAAGAGTGAGAAACACTCAGAGGCCTAGAGGCCGAGGTGCTCCAGAGAGCCCTCATCCTACTCGAGACCCAAGTGGGTTACTGAAATGAGAAGATTTTTTGAATTAAAATCTTTTAAGAGTAAGAGTGAGAAACACTCAGAGGCCTAGAGGCCGAGGTGCTCCAGAGAGCCCTCATCCTACTCGAGACCCAAGTGGGTTACTGAAATGAGAAGATTTTTTGAATTAAAATCTTTTAAGAATAAGAGTGAGAAACACTCAGAGGCCTAGAGGCCGAGGTGCTCCAGAGAGCCCTCACAATATTCGAGACCCAAGTGGGTTACTGAAATGAGAAGATTTTTTGAATTAAAATCTTTTAAGAATAAGAGTGAGAAACACTCAGAGGCCTAGAGGCCGAGGTGCTCCAGAGAGCCCTCACCATGCTTGAAACCCAAAAGGGTTAGTCAATGAAATGAGAAGATTTTATGAATCAAAATCTTTTAAGAACGAGAGTGAGAAACACTCAGAGGCCTAGAGGCCGAAGAGCTCCAGAGAGCCCTCACCATGTGTGAAACCCAAAAGGGTTAATCAATGAAATGAGAAGATTTTATGAATCAAAATCTTTTAAACGAAAGTAAGAGACAAGTAGAGGCTCAGAGGCCAAGGAGAACTGGGGAGCATCCCCCCATAACCAAGACCCAAGATGGATACTTAGAAAACAAAAATTTCGCTAAAGTCAAGGAAAACCTTCTCGAGCCACTTGAAACCAGAGGTGATTCCGTGAAAGGGGGAGAGATTCCCTAAAGTTCTTGAGAAAATTCTTTGAAGGTTATGAAACCAAGAGCCAGGCCATTGCCAAATTACAGGCGGCCAAGGCGGGAAAAATCTCCGAAGGGGAGCACTTTTGAAATTCCTCTCTGAAGCAAGAATAATACACGTCTCTCCAGAAACGTCTCTGTACTAGGCTCACTGGAATTTTCTACTCTCACAAAAGATATACCCCTTTTACGAGAGTAGGGGGGAGTAGATGATGCGGCCTAAAAATGTCATCCGATAAGAAGTCGACACGTGTATAAAAGATAAGGTCAAAGTGAAAGGATTGGATTGTGTAATACTCCCTGGATAGGGAATCCTCTCTAGAGGTCCCTCTGGAGAGAGCTTCGGCTGGAGAAGGGCAGCGAGAAGAATCAGTCTTGATATGAATTTATGGGCCGTAAATATAGGGGAATCCCGCCATTTTCGGTCTAGACTCGATAAAAGGAAGACCTTATCCTCCTTTATCTTAGGGAACAAAGTCCACTACGAAGGAGTGTCGCCGAGTCTTCAGGGAGTGGAGAGAAAAGAGGACTTCGTCCACTCTGCAGGGCCGAGTCTTCAGGGAGTGGAGAGAAAAGAGGACTTCGTCCACTCTGCAGGGCCGAGTCTTATGGGCAGCTCCGAAATAAGAGGAAGGCTTGACTTCCTCTCCAGAAAGTATCTCTATAAATAGGTAAATTCGGGGAGATTTCCAGGTTGGACAATTTTACATTACTGAACTTGATATACTTTAAACGAAATACACTTTTGAGATTCTTTGAGAACTGGTTTGATACATTAAGGATCTTGAGATCCCTATGAGATATTGAAAAGCCCTATACTGACTTAGGCATCGGAGTGTCCACGCCGGACCCCCCTCCGGCGTGTTCTTTGCAGGTTCTTGAAGATTTCGAGTGAAGGCAGCACGTTCGAAGCGATCATACGTGTTCGAAGAGTAGGACATTTAATCCCGAGGATACGCAATCCTCTCGTGCAAATTTTGGCACATCAGGAACAAACCAAGAAGCCATGGCTTTGAAAAGAAGAGTGTGGGCACAATATGGGATGTTGCCACCTCCTGAGGATGATCTTTGAAATGGCTAAGTCTTCTGACCTATCTTGATTGATCAACTATGCTGAAATATGGTCAAGAGTGCTGATGTGGTGTGCTGTGAAAATCTGTTTGCTCTGATATGCTTTGGATTGCTCTGACATAAGCATAATTCTCTGATATCTGATATTTTGCTCTGATTCAAATACTGCTAGTGTTGTTAGTATTTGCTCTGATTCTAAAATTCTAGAAATATTTTGTATAGTGAAATGCTCTGATTTATTTAGTGTTAATGATTCATGCTCTGATATGTTAATTTCAACTATCAACATGCTTGTAATGATTTTCTAATGAATGATAGTTGAATTTACTTTGAATCAAGAAACACTCATCTCTCTATGCCTATCTATGAAACCTATGTGCAGCATGAATGGTGAGTACACTAACACATTGCTTTTCAGGATAATTGACCTCAGTCATGTTTTCTGAAGATAAATGTAATAAGTGTAGATAAGTCACTTTTGCACAAATTGTATAGGTTTTGGCATCATCAAAAAGGGGGAAATTGTTGGGAATAAAATGAGTTATGTTTTGATTGAATACCAAAACCCCCTGAGACATGCCTAAGTCAAGTTGAATATGTTCTAGAAATGTTAGAACATATAGTATAAAGGCTAGATGAGGAGCTAATATGTTAGGTAGCTCTTAGATGATTAGATGCACAATTTGAGGGGGAACACATGCTTAGAAATCCATCAAGAACAAGTCCCCTCAAGGCTCAAACTCTGGATACAACACTAAGTCTTTTGGAAGACCAACTATACTGATCAGGAGAGTTGTCCTGAGGAGTTGTCTCAGTACAAGAAATCAAGACCAAGTGCTCTGAAAGCTTGAGGTCAACTATGCTGAAGAAATAGAGACAACCACACCCTAAAGAACTACAAATCTACATGCTAAGATCACCTTGAAGTGAAACAAAGGGTATGAGCCAAGTCATCTGAAGAAAAGCAAGCCAACCTTGCTGATAAGCAAGACTGCTGATAGTGATAAGGAGAGTTGTCCAAACGATGAGGAATGTGGTCCTATCAATGGAACAACCTTCAGAAGCCATGTCCAAGTCCTAACAAGAGAATCTGAAAGTCAGACATTGGAAAGAGTGCTGCAGAATGAAGACAAAGTCTTAACAGCCGTTTATTCCCCAAATGAGGACATGTCACTATCAAGATTCTGTCTTCTAAGTTGAAGAACTAAAAGAAGACATTTATGGACATTTGGAGCTGCCTCTCCAACGGGAAAATCCTTCATTTGTCTATAAATACAGAAGTGTGAAGACCATTTGAAAGCACCTCAACAGAATCCAACTACACAAGAATTCTGAAGCTCATAGAACTTTCATAGCTTTCATAGACTATCTTAGTCTTCAAGCACTTCATCTAAGCTGTACTACATTGTATATCCATACACAAGCTTAGAGAGATATCCTATCCTTATACACTGATCTTCATTGTAAAGGATATCTCATTAGTTGGAACCTTACTTCAATCCTCACATCTTTCAAGAGTGAAAGTGAGAAGGTTGTTGTAGTAGAAGTGGTAGGAGCTGACTGTTGAGAGAAGAACAGTTCAGTTCTGAGTTGAGAAGAGGGTACTAGGACTCTAGACATCCTAGGGATCATTTCACCAAGGAGTGGTGTTCTTGATCAAGTGCACCTTGGCACTATAAAACAAGTTAATTCCAAGAGTGAAGGAATTATCCTGTTAAATCAGGGAAAGTGGATGTAGGAGCTTGAGTCTCTGAACCACTATAAACTCTTGTGTTGATTTACATTTCAAGTACTTTCATACATTCAACACTGCACACAAAACTGATCTTTCAAAGGATAAACATTCAAAGACTGTGCAAAACTGATTTGGACAAGTTCCCTGAAACTGGACTGTATTGAAATTGACTAAGTGATTTCAGAATCTAAAGGAGTCTAAACTAAAAGGGCCAACCACTATTCCGCACATATAACTCCCCTAGATAGTTATTCAACTAAGTACTCAATAGTACTTAGTAGTCTGATTATCTTAGAAGAGTTAATCATCTTCAGCAGAGTTGTCCAAGACAACCTTGCTGAGCTCTGGTTTGATCAAGTTAAACAAGAATTTGCATACAAGTGTATTCCCCCCCCCCCTCATACACTTGTTATATACTCCTTTCAGGACCAACAACTGCCTCAAAACCATGATCCTCTTCAAAATTTTCAACAATGTCAACTCCCAGGGCGACGAGTTCGCTAAAGACAAGGCCAGCATCCATTAAGTCCATAAGGGGTAAGAAGCTTCCTTCCGTCGGTTTATCCGAGCGCAAGTATGCAAGCAAGGCTTGATGCAACCCCCCGACATAGGAATAGGTAGGGTCAACAGAGCGCACAACTCGTATACCATCAACATAGGCACAAGTGTAGGAAAAAGTTCCCAGACCCCTAGCCTCACTCTCCAAAGTCTTCACAGCATCCTCCAGGGTTGAAATGGTCTCCTGGGCTTTAGCAAGCTCCCCCTGACTCACTGTTAGCTGGCCCTGCAAATCAATAACCCGATCACCTTGCCGTTTGAGCTGGGAGGCCACCCAAGCAAGTTTATTTTTCTCCTCCTCGACTTCGAGCTGAGAATTTCGAAGAGCTTGAGCATTGGCCTCAGCAGCAGCATTAGCTTTTTCCACTTGTTTTACGGCCATATCGAGATTCTTCTAAGCATCTGAAAGTTACTTTTTCAACTCCTCGTTCTCATGATCTACCTGGCTCACTCGAATTTGCACTATCTCCATATTTTTAGCTATTTCATTGAGTTCCCGGTGGGTCCCATACAGCTGATAGAGTCCACGGACGCCATATAACAAACTCTGACTCGTCGTTATCAAAGATGCCCTTATGTTGTCAACGACATTTTGATTCAGGATGTCACTCTCCACGTCAAGAGTCAGCGAGCACGGTAGATCCTCAATAGCTCGACGAAGGAAGGGAGGAAAATTATCAAAGTCTTCTTTAGCAGGCGATCGCGAGGACATATAGTCTCGAACGATGTCAGCCCGCCGAGTTGAATTGTTTGCCAGCCTAAAATACAATAGGAAGGTGATCAAAATTACAACTCAGACACTAGATATCGAAAAATACCTAAGAACACCTACCTTTCCGCACGCTCGGGATGCTGACCTAAGAAGGTATGATTATCCTAAGCTCGACGATCAGGTTCAAGAACACCTTTGCCCACCTCACGGGACACCGGAGTTGGACCAGGAGGAGATTGAGCAGAGTGGGTGCTACGGCTGCAGGAAGAATCATGTTAGCCAAGCCACGAGCGGGAGGCAGAGGAGTTGGAGTCGGGGATGCAGTAGCGACCAGTACATTATCACGAGTAGCAACCAAAACACTGGCCCTTTTAGAAGGACGAGAGGTGTCTACAGTCTCGGAGTTCTTCTTGCGACCTCGAGTCCCTTGCTCATTTTGAAGCTCCTTGCATTTCTTGTCGACAGCAATACGTTCCCGTGTCACCCGCGCTTTCTCAGCAGGATTTATATTCTTCAAGCGCTCCAGTTCGGATAAAGAGGGAGAAGCAACAGCGACGGTCAATTGAAAAACTGAAAAGAAATCCGAAAGTTGGGCAATAATCAAGATCAATCATCACCAATTTTGAAATTAGAAAGAGATAACGAAAGAACGCACCCGCACCTGCAGGGTTCTGAACAACCAAATGATGAGGATAAGTGAGAAGACCAGCTCGTTATCTCTCACTATCCCAGTTCAGAAACTTCACAGATCGCTCTTTAAACCTCCGGTTCCACACTAAATGATACATAGTCTGGAAGGCAGGACGGAGACGCTCGAAGGGAGGAATAGGAGGACTGCAAAATAAAAATAAAGTTATTCAGCATAAACAAAGCTCGGGAATTATAGAGATCAAAACTTACTAGGGCGATCGTCGTAGTCTGTCGGAATATTTATTCGGCCCAAGCCACCCGAGCCATCATAGCCACTCCTCCGATCTCCCCCAACAAACCACCATTTCTCCTTCCACCCATCAACCTTGTTCGGGACATCCTCCACCAACTTCAATTTTGCACGAGCCTTGGCATAATACCACCCATCCCCTTCGGACGCCTTTGTCAAAGCCAGCAGATGAGATATTTCGTCTGAAGATAGAAATATTCAATCACACCCAAAACCCTTACTTTCTAAACCAAACATTGTTAAAAGCGAAATTATATTACTCCACCCATTGGGAGTAATCTGAGTTAAAGTCACTTTCCATAAGTTGAGAAGATGGTTGATCGCAGGGTGTAGTGGGAAACGGACTCCAGCTTCCATCGAAGCCAAATTAATGGCAACACACCTAGAAGGAGGCTGATCCGCTCGCTCATCAGAATGAGGAGCCCAAAAGAAAACATCTTACGGGACCATAAAAGTTTATCGATAATGCGATAGATTATTAGACACAATCACACTCGGTACTCTGCTCGCCATGTATTGAGTTGTGCGCCCAGGACGATGGGGTTGCTCAGGAGGATTATAAGGAAAATCCCTTATATATTTTTCGTAATTAGGGTTGTGAGGGCGCCCTTCAGGAAAAACGTTCCCAGAAAGAAAGTTGGCGTGCTCGGCCATATATTTATCGATATCAGCATCCAAATCGGCCAAATATCTCTCTCTTTCTGTCTCACTAATTGAGGGGACACCCATTCGTTCCCCACTCCTAGGCACATCTAACCCGGCCTCTAAACCAACCCCCATGTTGACATCAACGTTATACTTATAAACGTTTACACTATAGTGTAACCCAGAACAAGGACCCCCACCTAAATCCACCGGAACCATACGCACCTGGTCACCCCCAGGGTTACGAATGCGCAGAGTATGAACTCTAGAAGTAACTTATTGCGCATCAGGGGTTCTCTCAGAAGAAGTGAAAGGAACCGGAATGGGAGCATTACCGGAACCTGCTACAGGACGCATTGAACGAACGTCGTGGGGTTCATTCGCCCCCAAAACGTCGCTAGCGTCAGCGGAAGAATGAGGGTTAACTACCCTAGCACCCTCATTCTTCTCATTATGGAAGTTACTCCTAGAAGACATAACCGATGAGATTAAGAAGACGGGGAAGACACAAAAACCAGAAAATGGAAAAGAAAGAAACACACAAAGAGAAAATAAAATAAAACAAAGGAGCAACGGGAAACAGAAACAACGACGAAAGATAGAAGATAAAGTAGTATACCTGCAAGCAATGGAATCCTGAAGAACATGGAAGGGTTGGTGAAGGCAACGAAAACGCACGAAGAAATTGAGGAGAAAATGAATCAAGTGATAGTTAAGGTTTTTAAAAAATGGTAGGAAAGAGAGGGAATAAAGGTTTAAATGACATCCAATTTGCCCAAAAAATGGGGTAAATTTGACAAATATCTGAAAGATATGTGGATAAATAGTTGAAAGATAGAGGACCAAAAAAAAAAAAAAAGATAGCGCGACGTTCCAACTCCCTGGTCTTCCCCGCACGCGCCGACAGGGGCCACACGTTGTGGCAGAAAACGCCTCGAAAACTGGTGAAAATCTGGAAATACTCATATTTTCTAGATTTTTAGACAAAATCATTACAAAGTCAACCATCAGCTCAAATCGGTCACCTCCAAAAATCCTATTAGGCATCGAGTCGTCCAAGAGATCAAACCAGAATCGAAAAGGTAGCTCGCCCCTTACACCAGTAGGAGTGAGAAGCGACCTAAGGGGCCGAATGTTACACCATAAATTAACTAATCTAGCCGAACAAAAAGATTAGCACCTTGTTCGGAAGAGGAAGCGAACTCGCTCAACCCATGTCAGAATACAATCTCAAAGCTCGTCGGATCAAGGTAGCGAGCAAAAGAGGGGCAAAATGCGAACAAAGCATAGAATATCCTTCCGACGAACAAGATACCCTCCTTGACCCCAGAGGAAGTATCTACGAACAGCAAATCGCCTACGAGCAGGGTATAGCTGTTTCTTGAGGGTCCCACATGCAAAATAGTCATTATTAGTCAAGAGATTATATCATTTGCATTTAATGCAAGCCATGAGTGTTTTGACCAAAGAGAGATGAGGTGGAGGACACATGGCAGTGAAAGAAGACACCACTCACATGTATGCCCGACCAGCTGGAAACCATAAAAAGGGAAAAAAGTGAAGAATAAAGGCTAATGAACATTTCTGGAAAACAATAGAGCAAATGTTCATTAAATGTTTGACAGACTATCAACTGTAATTAAGCCACATATTCATTACTATATGCCTTACGCATTAAAGAAGTTAAATCTTCTCACCAAAAAGCTTGTCAACATCGCACGTTTACACAAGTCAACTATTTTCTTTACTTTATAAATAAGAGTTTACATAATAACCCCTCAAAACTCTACTTATTACTCCATTTGTCCGCATATAAGTTTCACATTTACCATTTTGATCCGTCCATTTATAAGTTTTCCATACATTTTTTTGTTAATATTTTTTATTTTTTATTCTTACACTTCACTTTATATCTTACTTGTTCTCTCTATCTCTCTCTCCCTCTTCCTCACTCAATCACATCACTTGTATGATATTTATTATCTGATGAACTTTATAGTAATTTTCCCTGATTTAATCACTTTTTTTAATCTTTGTATAAAAAAATAACGAAAAATTTATAAATAATCAAAAAGATCGATTATTACACTTTTTTAATTTATGTATCCACGTATATACATGTAAAAATTATTAGGAGATGAAATAGTAATTGAGAATCACACGTTTAGAATGAGGATGTAAAATATTGTAAATCCGGAAAACCGAGTGTGAAAATCTGGAGGGGGAGTCGGCTGCTTCTTGCTAATTAAAAGCACAAGTGTATAGTGCATGTACTCTAATGATAGTGTCCTTTGACTAAATCGGCTAGCTGCTTGCCTGCTTCCATTTTTATTTGAGATTTAAAATTAATTTTTAAAAATCTCTTAAAATTATTTATATCAAATATATTAATTTAATATAAAGTTAAATTTGTATACCCTTAATTATTATAATAATATAACAATAAAATAATATTTGGTTGGTTCAAACTTTTTATGTAAGTAGTATTTATTTTATGTTCGTCTAAACTTAATATATACCCCTCTATTCCACACTTGTTTGCACTATTTTCTTATTCGTTCGTTTCACAATTGTTTGCATATTTCAAGAAGATTTTTTTTTCATAAACTCTACCCTTACAATATTCAAATATTTATATAAAATGTCATTACTTTTATCCTCAATTCAATCATTACTTTACTTTATTCATAAAAGTTTACAAAATTACCCCTCAACACTCCACTTATTACACATTTTTCTTAGTTTGTGTGCCCACGAAGTGGTGCAAATATTTTTGGAACGGAGGAAGTATATCTTAGAACGGAAATAATATTTTTATCATTATCCTTCACACCATCACTTATTTAATTAATTTATCATTAATTTTATTCAAACACAACCACTTTATTTATAAGTGAACCCACCAATTTATTTATTTTATACTTAAAAAATCAATATTTTTAAAAATCGTAAAAAAGAAAAAATCACGTATACAAAGTTTAGACATGAGAGGGAGTAATATAATAATTTCAATTATTACATAATTATGTAATCATTATAATTCTATACTCAACAAAAATATATATAATAATACAATTTTATTCAATTTTAACATTACTTTGATATAAAGTCAAATCCCCTCGTGCTAAAATACTCATATTACTAGTACTATTTATGAAAGATTTTAAAAATTCAAAAATTAATTTTCAAAAATCACTTAATAAATTTGGGAAAAACCCTTCGAATAAAAAATACTTCATCCATTTCCTACTTAATAAATTTTGTCATTTTAACATTCCATGCTTAATGATTTATACTTAAAATGGTAAAAAAATAATAAATTATCCTTTTAAAATATCATAATATTACATTAAATATCATTATTTTATTACATTATAAAACTAAATTATTACTCATAAAGTTAAAAGTCTTTACTAGTACACTTTATCTCTCGTAATATTAATAAATAATAAGTTCGGAACCGAGGAAATACAACCTACTTATTTTGATATAAAGAGACATATGATCAAAATCAGCTTAACAAAGTTGCATATGAGGTTTTAAAGTGTTGATACTAGCTAGTTATTGTCATCGAAAGTCATATTGTAGAACTTGACTATAAATTCGTAGCCCTATCCTATGGCAGAACGATGAGGTTTCCATTAACTCGCGACAGAGATATTGTCAGTGACAGGACAAATCCGTCATGAAATGCAGCGGTTCGAAATCCACAATAAAAATTTATGTCCGGTAATTCTGTTCACACGTTTAGATTGTGTATTTCTTTATTTCACCATCAAACATTTTTTCACTTTAAACTACAACTTTCAAATATTTTAAAATAACATTATACTCCCTTCGTCCGTTTATAAGCTTCCCGCTACTTTTTGGCACAAAGATTAAGAAAAATGATTAAATAATGTATATAGTACAAGTGATGTGATTGGAAGAAGGAGAGAGATTGAGAGAAAAAGTAAAATATAAAGTGAAGTGTAAGAAAAAGTATTTACCAAAAAGGGTATGAGAAGCTTATATGTGGACTGACTAAAATGGTAAAATGGAAAACTTATAGGCGGACGGAGGGAGTATATCATTACTTTATCACTTTATTTTATTACTCACAATATTTTACTCCCTCCGTCCAATTTTATTATGCTCACTTTTCCGAGCACGGATTTTAATGAATATTGATTAGTTTATTCATAAAGTAGATAAGTTGAGGGTATGATGGTGATGCGTCGAAAAAGAACGCCTTCAGATATCGACCGTTCTCTTGCGAGCACTATTAATCACGAGTCAAATCACTCGTTTTATCCTTGGCAATCTTCAAGGAAATCTCCCAAGAATCCAAGAACAACCTGCAAAAGTACGCCGGAGGGGGGCTCCGGCGTAGAAGCTCCGACGCTCAAGTCAGAATCGATCGTAGGCGAAATCAAAGAGGAATTCCCCTGTATATCTAGGGAAATTCCGGCGAATACAGTAGTATTTCTTCTCAATTCAGTGTATGTTTAGTAAAAATGTATGTATATGTCAAAGAACGTAATTAAGAATATGGAAAGAACCTGCTTATATACCTGGTCCCCCTCTCAGGAGAGAGAAAGACTCTTTCTTCCTAGATTTGCTCATCCATTCCTGTAAATCCGGCCCAACCCCCTGAAGACCTGGTTTATACCCCTCACGACTTGGCCCTTCAATATACTGGCCCTATCTTCACGGGCTGACATTTTCCTTTGACTCAACTAGGAGAAACTGGTCTATACTACGTATTCCCTTTGGGCCTGACCTCTGGGCTCAAAGGTTATTAGGCTTCGAACATGGGCTGAAAGCCCAACTATCCTCATTCCCCTCTTTGGGCCTAGGAGTGTACAAATCCAATCTTTAAGCCCGTTGACCTAATTGAGATTACTATAATTCATCCCGTTTCCACGTGTCGACTTTTCCAGGAGCGACATATTTATCCACATCAACCACTCCCCCCTACTCTCGTAAAATACCTCAAATTTATGAGAGTAGGAAATAACAAGATGAATTAACCCGAACATCTCTTCGTACAGATCCTCGCCACCTTTCCTTCAATACTCTCTTCCATTCCTGGATACACCCAAGTTCAAGTTTCAGAGAGTGTATCATGTCGCCCTGGGAAATTATATCCCTCTCTGAAACCCTCGAGCCCTAGGGAGCTCAAAACTCTCTAAAATTTCCCCATTTCAGGGATATTAGGTGTTATGGCTCGTACTCTGAACCTTAAGGACTCTTAAGTGGCTAACACTTATCACTCAGAAACTTTCAGCCATATCCTGGCTCAATATGGTTTAGATCTCAAACCTCTCGAACTCTTTAAATGATTTACACTTCTCAAAATCTCCAGCTATACCTTGGCTAGTTCAATCAAGGTGGTTCATACACTGAACCTCAAAATCTCATAAGTGTTTCTCATTTACAATCTCATGAGTCTAGTCGCGCGATCTTAAATCGAAACAGTTCATCTCTTTGAATCTCAGAATTGTGAGGGGCTCTCTAATTCCCCTCGGCCTCACTCTCCGATCGTAAGAAACTTTAATCCTGCTTTTATACCTCTGAGTTTTTCTTTGGACGGCTAGGGTCCTATATCCCTAGTTTTGAAAACCTCTTATAACTCTGGATGTCATCTATTTCCCTCAAGCCTCGAGGGATATAATGGGTAGAGCTTCTTCTTTAATCATTTTGGGAACTGGACACCTGTTGGGTCATAGAATTACAAACACCATTTCCTGTTTCATATCAAGGACTCTCGCAAATATATCAGGAGTTGGGTTCATATCAAGAACCCACGCAAATATCCCTCGTCTTGAACGTTTTTCGACTTTCCGTGTTTTATCTCCGGCCCCTGAAAGCTCCTCAAAGGCCCCTATCCCTCTTTCCCCAGTGAAACCTTCCACTGGGTCAGTTACTAAGCATACCAGGTCCTCTACTGAGAAGGCTATGATTTTCTCGTTGCCTCTCACCTTTGATGCCTCTAAAAAGAAGAAGTCCAAAGTTAAGTCCTCTCTGCCCAATGTCGCTCCCAATGCACCTGGTGAGATTAATGTTGATCATCTCATAGCTTGCATAGAGCGTCACACTCCGACCCATGCCACGGAGGCGCTTAATGCTCTATCCTCGGACGAGCGAGTTGAACGCTTGGAGGCTACTCTCCCTTTAGCTGGGATGAAACTATGCATCGACTCTCTTTTTACCTCCGCCATGGGTCAGAAGTTTTTGGGTACCCTGTATCAGGAATGGTTGGAAGCCTTTCTTAAGAGTACCAGCTTCTTAGGGGCAATGGGCGCATATATCCCTCACTTCATAGATCATGGGTTTTCCAATGCCGTAGCTGAACACTCTGCTCCTGGATTCAATGGGCAGTACACCCGTGCTCTTCGTTTGGACGACCTTGTACCGGCGAAGGATATGACTTTCCCTATCCATGTGGCTAACCCAGATCCCGTGGCAGCCGGTGCTCTAGAGGAGAAGGCAGAGGGAGGTGGTTCCAGTGGGCAAGTTGATGAAGCAGGAGAAGGTTTCGAGGGGAAGAATGATATTCCCCTCTCTTCATAACTCTATTTCTCTGATAACATTTCGGTACTTTTAAAACACTTTTATTTTTGTTAAGGCCTCTAAGGCCCTTTTTGGTATTTTCCGGAGACTCCACACTCCGGGGTTTTTCTGTGGAGGGCCTAGGCATGGTGCCTTAGGTCTTGAATATTTCTGCTTTTCTTTCGCTTAATATCGTACCTGCACATTTATCACTTGGCATGCATATATACATATATATCTCTATCTCTGCTATAGGGTGCACTATCTGTCCTGCTTATGAATTTAGCATGTTTTCAGCGTTTTCTTGACACGTAAAGGCTCTAAAGCTCCTAGAAGAACCTTAATGAGGAGATAGGGTTTATATCCCTGTACTTACTTGGTGATTTGATAATGCTTCTAGTCTCTCTCTTAATACTAGAGTTTTTAGGGATTATATTCTCCCTTAGGTTAGAATTCGTAGGGATTATACTCTCCCTTAAGTTGTTCATACTCGTAAGAGTTAGTTTATACTCGTAAGAGTTAGTTTATACTCGTAAGAGTTGTTTATACTCGTAAGAGTTAGTTTATACTCGTAAGAGTTGTTTATACTCGTAAGAGTTAGTTTATACTCGTAAGAGTTGTTTATACTCGTAAGAGTTGTTTATACTCGTAAGAGTTAGTTTATACTCGTAAGAGTTAGTTTATACTCGTAAGAGTTAGTTTATACTCGTAAGAGTTGTTTATACTCGTAAGAGTTAGTTTATACTCGTAAGAGTTAGTTTATACTCGTAAGACTTGTTTATACTCGTAAGAGTTAGTTTATACTCGTAAGAGTTAGTTTATACTCGTAAGAGTTCTTAGGGATTATACTCTCCCTGAAGTTTAGAATGTTTAGGGATTATACTCTCCCAAAAGTTAGAATTCGTAGGGATTATACTCTCCCTTAAGTTGTTTATACTCGTAAGAGTTAGTTTATACTCGTAAGAGTTAGTTTATACTCGTAAGAGTTTGTTTATACTCGTAAGAGTTTGTTTATACTCGTAAGAGTTTGCGAAAGTCGCTAGGGATATGGTTTATTGACAAGTTAATTATATCTTCTGCTGCTATACCCCCTACTCCCCCTAGCTTTAGAGGCTATCGTGGATAGAAACTTTAGGAATTCTTCCTAGGTATTTTCTATTCGAATCCTCATGAGTTGGTGTAAATCTCTCCATTTCGCAATATCTCTATCATGTTATGTTTTAATTTCCAAAACACATTCGTTATTTCAGCACTCATTATGCGGACCCCTAACAGTTATCTCATGCAAAGAATCTCAGGAATATCTCAAAACATCATATCTTATTAAATTCACAAACAATAAAAGCAAGTCTTACCTGACTCATGCCAACCGCCCTACCCCCTCTACCGAGAGGGTAAAATTACCCATCGAATTTCTCAGGGACTCGGCGTCCCTCAACTGTTCACACGTGTACTCTTATCTCTGATATACCTCAAGGTCTTGGATACTCAACTCAAGTTTAGGGAGATCCTAAAGGGAAACTCCTTCATTATGTTCTGGTTCAGCTTAAGAGTGACATGTAAATCTCCCGGCTTACTCGTATATCAGTCTCAAATCAATCCTGTAAAAATACACCAAAAAGGGCTTCCTACATAGGCTCTCCAGTGCTCGGATAAGTGTCATAAGCATCAATTATATAGTTCAAACATGAAATAACCAAATAATGTAAATAAAGTCTCCTTTGATCTCAAACCTGAGACCTGGACCCCCTCTAGGACCTCCTATCATGGCAAGACGATTAATTTCTCTAATCTCCAATCTCAGAAGGGGATCAACTTGTTAACCTCTTATTTGTGGAACTCTAGGTGATCCTTGTATAACTGACCTTCCAGGGTGCAGTATTTCAGCCTTAAGGCTCGGGCCTCTCGGGACAGTGGAGTCCCTGGGTCTTTGTTCAGCTCTGTGAGGATTTCTCTCCAGTCTCCTCCAATCATCTCCATCCTTCCATCAACTCTAGTTTTCGGACTTATTATTTCGGTTACTTAGGGCTATTGGCCCTTAAGTACTTCAAAATGCTCAAATCATGTTTCATCACTTTAAAAGGATCATATCATGCAATATTAAAAATTCATTATCTTTTCAAAAATAAAACTTCATAGCATCGAACAAACAAATCAAATCAACTTCCA
The DNA here is from genome assembly GCA_963675135.1 of Galeopsis tetrahit. Taxonomy (NCBI): domain Eukaryota; kingdom Viridiplantae; phylum Streptophyta; class Magnoliopsida; order Lamiales; family Lamiaceae; genus Galeopsis; species Galeopsis tetrahit. The sequence goes on along the minus strand of OY776130.1, from coordinate 31,328,653 downwards.
CTCTAAAAATCATAAATAAAGTGGATCATGCTCACTCAAATAATCTCTTCAAATGAAAATTACAATGAATATTCAATTCTCCATGTTTCATCATAAATGAGTATTTCCAGTACATGCAAGCTTCAAGGTCCTAAACGAGGACATAACTCAAGACATATCCTTGTTTAAAGATAAAAAGGTAAGAAGTAGCACTTTTCATTTTTTGATCTCAAGGACCTGAATAAGCTCAGTCTATAATTTGAAATCATATCTAAAGTATAGAAACATGTCAATCATACACAATTTGAAAATAGTTATGCTAGCTTTCGTTTCCAGAACCATAGTCATCATCAATTCTCCCACATAAAGTAGTCATAGAACTCAACATATGAATCACCTACTCATGCTTCTAAGATTTCAAGTAATTCTCAATTCCAATATCATTTATAAAACATCTACATAAATCAATCGTGTAAGCTTAAGGGGACCCTTCTTAATTCAACGGAAAAGAGTAGTCGCGTATCATATATGTCAATCTCTTAAAGACATGCTCATAATAATATCTACAAGAGTTAACACTTGTACTAACCAGTGGTACTAATGTACTCCGCATATCTCTGCTAGCCCTCACGGACCTGGGCTCTTAGGTCCTGGCCAATTCATGTTCATATCTCTGGTAACCCTCATGGACTGGAATACTTCATATCTCTGCCAGCCCTGGGGGACTGGAATACTCCATATCGCTGCCAGCCCTCGGGGACTGGAATACTCTATATCTCTGCCAGCACTCGGGGACCTGAATATCCCTCCAGAACCTCTTGCGTTTTCAGCACTCCCAGAGTTCTTAAGGATTTCTGGGCTGGACCTCCTCAAAATTTCTCGAAACAAAAAGGTTAAATAACAATTTGTACCAAGATTTAGTACGTGTTTTGTCAATATTCTAATGCTCATTCAATAAAAGGTGTATTCTCGGGCGAATCTTTCCACATATACAATACGTCTCATATTTTCGCAACATATTGATTGAAACGATTAACATCCACGCTAAACTAAATAGATTTAAATCATTCTCCACAACATCTTAGTTAAGGAGTAGTCATTTATGCAAATCACAACATATGATAGTTTATCATGGTTCTATCTATCATAGGTAAATTATTCTTCTCACTCAAATTCATCGCATCGACGAGTCTCATTCAAGTATCAGATTAGTATCAATCAATTAGCCAAGACAATGCATGCTACCTCATATATCACATTTTTCAACATAATAGTCAGAAAATGACTGTTGATGCAAATATTATCACAATCACTTTTTATCAGACTACACACATGTTCTCATTATAGACTTATATTTCTTATACAAACTAATTTTTCAGAAGTACTTAACACTAGATCATCAACAAAAACGATTTTCAAGTGATATTTCAATTTCAATTTACATAAAGAGTGCAAAGATACCTCCCTTAAGTTATCAAATACTCGAAAAGACTTGTGAGATTCCAGGTATATGTTCACCAAACCCTCGAAAAGACTTGTGAGATTCCAAGTATATGTTCAGGTCATTTCTGACCTACAGCCTCAGTCGCCCTCGGGAAGGCTATAGGGACTGGAGCGCCCTGGACAACCATCACCTTCTCCCTGGATCGTGTTATTATAACATTCAGTTGTTCAGTAGTCAATACCAGCAATTCTGAACCTGTAGCTGTTGGAGGTATCTCCCTGCTAGGTCCACTCCCGAGGGCTCCAGACATGTCACCCTTAGTAGGGATAGGAGTGTCTAAAGTCTCTTCCCTCAGATTCTGGACTTCTATTGGTGTAAGGGGCGGATTTTCCCCTGAAGGAACGAATGCGAGTCATTTTCCCGAACTTTCAACCAAATTCTTCGGAGGGGGAGGAAGGAAAATAGGTAGTGGATTTCTTCCTCCCACTGGAATTCCAAATTCAGGTCGTATAGGAGAGGAAAATATATTCTTTCCCTCTTTAGTAGTTCGTCTAACAAGCTCATGTTCACCTCCAATAGTTAGGAAATAAATCTCACGTCTTAGATCTAGTTTCCCACAGACGGCGCCAGTTGATGCGTCGAAAAAGAACGCCTTCAGATATCGACCGTTCTCTTGCGAGCACTATTAATCACGAGTCAAATCACTCGTTTTATCCTTGGCAATCTTCAAGGAAATCTCCCAAGAATCCAAGAATAACCTGCAAAAGTACGCCGGAGGGGGGCTCCGGCGTAGAAGCTCCGACGCTCAAGTCAGAATCGATCGTAGGCGAAATCAAAGAGGAATTCCCCTGTATATCTAGGGAAATTCCGGCGAATACAGTAGTATTTCTTCTCAATTCAGTGTATGTTTAGTAAAAATGTATGTATATGTCAAAGAACGTAATTAAGAATATGGAAAGAACCTGCTTATATACCCGGTCCCCCTCTCAGGAGAGAGAAAGACTCTTTCTTCCTAGATTTGCTCATCCATTCCTGTAAATCCGGCCCAACCCCCTGAAGACCTGGTTTATACCCCTCACGACTTGGCCCTTCAATATACTGGCCCTATCTTCACGGGCTGACCTTTTCCTTTGACTCAACTAGGAGAAACTGGTCTATACTACGTATTCCCTTTGGGCCTGACCTCTGGGCTCAAAGGTTATTAGGCTTCGAACATGGGCTGAAAGCCCAACTATCCTCATTCCCCTCTTTGGGCCTAGGAGTGTACAAATCCAATCTTTAAGCCCGTTGACCTAATTGAGATTACTATAATTCATCCCGTTTCCACGTGTCGACTTTTTCAGGAGCGACATATTTATCCAAATCAGATGGGGGTATTGTGGGGTTCATTGGTGAATAAATGATTGTTTATAAATAAAGTGAATGACAAAGTGGGTAAATAAGTGATGGTGGGAGGGTGGAAATAAAGTAGTGTGAATAGTATTATTTCTAAAAATGGTATGGGCATAATAAAATTGGACAACCACAAAAGGAAAGTGAGAATAATGAAATTGGACGGAGAGAGTATTATTTACTTTATTATTCAGAAGACTTTAATACCCTTTACTTTATCCCTTTAATATTAATAAACAATTTTCACATTAAACGTGTAAACAGTAAATGCCCCAACTAACTTGTAACGGAGGAAGTATATGCTAGATAAACCCTATATAAACCGCAACCTTGGATCAAATTTCTACAACCTCTACAAAAGAGCAAGTTCCTCTAATTTTTCTTTCTAGTATTAGAAATCAAATATAATGGGAAGCCTTCCAAATCAAGAACCCGAAAATGGCTTCCCAGCAGCTACCATCAAAGCCTTCGAGCCTGAAGAATTCAAAAGACAAGCTCATTTAGTCATAGACTTTATCGTTGATTATTACAAAAATGTCGAAACATATCCCGTTCGAAGCCAAGTCAAACCCGGATATCTCAAGAAACGGGTCCCTCAATCAGCCCCGTACGACCCGGAACCCATCGAAGATATCCTTCGCGACGTGCAGAAGGATATCGTTCCGGGCCTTACGCACTGGCAAAGCCCGAATTTCTTCGGCTACTTCCCGAGCAACTTCAGCACTGCTGGATTCCTTGGAGAGATGCTTTGCACCGGATTCAACACTCCCGGGTTCAACTGGATCACATCACCCGCCGCCACCGAGCTCGAAAACATCGTCATGGATTGGGTCGGGAAAATGCTTGACCTCCCCAAGGAGTTCTTGTTCTCGGGCGGTGGCGGCGGCGTTCTCCAGGGCACCACCTGCGAGGCCGTAATATCCACGGTGGTCGCCGCCAGGGATAAGATGCTTGGTAAAATCGGTAGCAACAATATCAACAAGCTAGTGGTGTATGGATCCGATCAAACTCACTCCGCCCTTCAGAAGGCCGCCCAGATTGCAGGAATTCACCGCAGTAATTTCCGTGCAATCTGGACGACTAAAGCTGACGCGTTCGCTTTATCAGCGAACGCGCTCAGAAAAGCCATAGTTTCAGATATCGAATCCGGATTGGTCCCGTTCTACATCTGCGCCACTATTGGCACTACGTCGTCCGCGGCCATGGACCCACTCGCACCGCTATGCGCGGTGGCCGAGGAGTTCGGGGTGTGGGTCCACGTGGACGCTGCGTACGCCGGAAGCGCGTGCATTTGCCCCGAGTACCGCCATTTACTCGACGGAGTGGAGAAAACCGATTCGTTCAGCTTCAACCCGCATAAATGGTTCTTCACGACGGTGGATTCGTGTTGCCTGTGGGTTAAAGATCCGGCGGCGCTGGTGGCGGCTCTGTCGACGAATCCGGAATATCTGAGAAACAAAGCGTCGGAATCTAAACAAGTGGTGGATTACAAAGACTGGCAGATTGTTCTCAACCGCCGCTTCCGGTCCGTGAAGCTCTGGCTCGTCCTCCGTAGCTACGGCGTCGCTAATCTCCGAAACTTCATTCGTAATCACATAAAAATGGCGGAGAATTTCGAAGGACTGATTCGAAAGGATGCGAGGTTCGAAGTGGTGGTGCCGAGAAACTTGTCGACTATCGTCTTCCGCGTGTCGCCGTCGACGTCCGGCGGAGGAGAAGAGATCAATGGTTTCAACGCGAAGCTGCTGGAATCCATAAATGGGTCGGGTCGGGTTTTCATGACCCATTCGGTGATCGGTGGAGTGTACGTGATCCGGATCGCAATTGGGGCGACCCTAACAGAAAATAGACACATCAGTATGGCGTGGAAGGTGGTGCAGGAGCATGCCGATGCATTGATTGCAAATTGACTTCTTTTTTAAGTGCAAGAAATTGCTAATTTATGGTTTTTTGTTTTAATTAACCGCGATGAAATTGCAAGAAATGATGGAGTATCACTTTTGATTTTGTAAGAAATAATATTATCTGCAGTAGGTTGCAAATTAAGAAATTAGGGATTTCCTCCCCCTTTTTGATTCATTTCAGTTCTACCTGAATTTTTAACATGTCATCCAGTATCATTTAAGGTTGATTATTTTTTAATATAACACAATATCAACTATTCATACACTATGTAGAAACACTCGTGACGGGATCTCCTTAAAAATTAGAACAAATGATTTTATTCTCTGATACTCGGACGGTATTCTTTTCAATTGACTAATATGACACTCGGACGGGATCTCCTAAAAAATTAGAACAAATGATTTTATTCTCTGTTACTCGGACGGGATCTCCTGCATATTACAAAAAAGACGCAATTTATCGATGGAAATAACGACAGAAATTTGGTCTGAAACAATGCATTCCCAAGGAAAGCGACGAAATATTTAATTTTCGACATCTATAGGACTCGAACCTGGGTGTGTGGGCGCCTACCACTCGAACAAGTTGTTTTTCGTTTATAATTGTAATATTAGTTGTATATGTACTCATTTTTGACCATTTTTTTTTAATTCACAAAATTAATTTCTTTCCGTTATATTAATATAACTAAATTTTTTATTTATAACTATTGTAAATTTAATTTTTTTATATATTATAAATCTAATTTATTTATTTTTGTGCTTTGATTAAAATTCTAAAATGTTCATATTATGTATACATTTTTTACTCTTTTTAAAAAAAATAAAAAAATTCATTTAATAATTGAACATTCTTTTACATATATTAATCACTAGTTTGTGACTTATAACTATTGTAAACTAGATGAGCATCCACGTATTACGCGGAATGTTATATATATATAATTTAAAGAGTATAATTCATATTTTAATATTTATACTCCCTTTGTCTCATAGAAATTTGCACATTTTTCATATATGGATGTCCCATACCAATTTGCACACTCCATAAAAGGAAATATTGTCATAACCATTACCCTCAAAATATAAACATATTTACCCATATGCTATTACTTTTTCACACTCAATCTACCTTTTACTTTACTTTATTCATAAAAAATTTCAAAACTATCCCTCAAAACATCACTCGAGTATTATTTTTTAATTAAATGAATTTTTTCATTTATTTTTATAAAAACATAATACATTATTTTATTTGGTCAAAATTAAATGAGTAAATGTGTGAATTTTATTTTCAAATAGTATATGAATAATATATTAGTAATTTTATTGTATGGATGCATCTTATTTTTATTCAATTTTTAAAAATAAATAAATTCATTTAATAATTGACATTTTTTCACTTATATTAATCACTAAATTTATTTGTGACTTATAATTATTGTAAAATTAACCTTTTAATTTAAAAATTGTAAATGTAATTTTTTTTGTTTTGATTAAAATTCTAAAATGTCCATATGTATAAATGTTTTTGTTTTGATTAAACATTATTTCACTTATATTAATCACTAAATTTGTGACTTATAATTATTGTAATTTTATAAAATTTATAAAGTGTAAATGTAATTTTATTTTCAATTCTTTTGTTTGTTAATAATTATTTTATTTGTTAATTCACCCAACATAATTAATTATCATATAAACTAAATGGATATAAAAACTAAAGAAATTTTGTCCAAACAATATAACTTAATCAATAATTTTCTAGCTAAATTAATCAATAATTTCTTAATTTAATATAAAAATTCATAATTTAATCAATAATTTCCTAGATAACTTAATCAACAATTTTCTAATTTAATCGACATGTTCCTAATTTAATCAACAAATTTTATATTTTAATCAATTATAATTTTCTAGCTAACAAATTTTCTAATTTAATTAATACTTTAATTTTTACATTTTTTTTAATTTTAAATTTTGTGATTACGGGTGGAAATTATTTTTTATTATTATTATTTTTTTTTTTTTTTATTTTGTGGTTAGAGACGAAAATTTCCGTCGGTAATCACAATTTTTTTAAATCTTGTGGTTAGAGACGGAAATTTTCGTCGGTAATCACAAAAAATTCCGTTGATAATCACATGTATTTGTTATTTTTTTAATTTTATGATTACCGACGGAATATTCATCGGTAATTACCGATGGAAAATAAATCTGTCGGTAAATCGGTTGACTTTGTTAATCCGTCGGTAAAATTCTGTCGGTATTTCATAATTTTTTTGTAGTGAATTTTAAATAAATTTTCTAGCATTTAATTTTTTTTTTAAATTACATCAATTTTTTTTTAAATATGAATATAAAAAAACTATAATATTGAAATATTATGAAACAACAAATATGAAATTATTGTGATAAAAAATATGAAAAAAGTTTAAATACAAAACTGAAAATAAAGTATTTAAACAAAATTGAATACTATAAAATATTTTACGATCAAAAATATTTTTTTAAAAAAGGAACCTTGAATATTTTTTTTTTAAAAAAATATTTTACAGTTTTGTGTATTTAATTATATTTACTCAACACTTTTTTTAATACTAAAGATTTTAATGGAAAAATCAGTTTTATATTTAATTATATTTCAACAAAATTTTAAAAAATATTAAATTATATATATATTTTTTAAAATACTTTTATATACTCCTGCTTTGTATAGATTATATTTAAATAATATGTTAATTTATTTATTATAATATTAATAAATAACTTTTATATTAAAATTTGTATCAAAATCAAAGGTACAAATGAATAATATACCGGAGGGAGTAAAATTTACTTCATAAGATTCAAACAAAATCACCTTACAATATTTAAGGTTTTGATAAATTTAATTTGCCACATATGAATATCAAAATGAGAAGAAATATATAATAATATCTTGATACGGACTTGGACAAATTTAAAAGTTTGCAATATTTAACGCTTTCATAGTTACAGTGACGATTTGACGGAGATTAAGATGCATTGTAAGTTGAAAAATAATTGCATGAAAGATTGCAATAGAAAAATTATTTTTAGGTTATAATTAAGAAATTCATGATTTGACTTTTTTTTTTTTTTTTTGTAGTAGTTTTTTTAGTTGATTATTTCTTTGTACAATCAATTTATAGTTTGAAGAGTGAGTATTTTATACTCCTCAAATGTCATTGTTTGAAGGATTGATTAATTGTTAATGAAATAGAGAGTTTAGTTACGTTGATTTATCTGTATTATTCTTACTTTTTGAGAATATAGTTTGCACTGCGTCAAGATTTAACATGATAGTGTACTTGCATGGATATAGATGGATTGGTGTTGTTGCACACTACAAAAAATGCCTCAATTAGAGACCAAAGTTTTGAGACCGGCACAAATCAGTCTCAATTTGAGACTGATCCTAAAAAAAATTGAGTTTTGAGACTGTTTTCAATTCGGTCTTTAATATTATGTTTCCAGACCGCTTAGAGACCGAATTTCAGTCTCTAAACCGAAATTAAAATTTTGATTTTGAATTTTATTTAGATACCGACAATTCAATCTTTAATTGGTATCAAATATTTTGAAAAGTATAATTTGAATTGACTACCAATTTTGACCGCTCGTTTAAAGACTATTTTCAATTCGGTCTTTAATATTATGTTTTTCAAACCGCTTAGCCACCGAATTTCAGTCTCTAAATCAAAATTAAAATTCTTATTTCGAATTTTAATTGAAATTAAAACTCTGATTTTGAATTTTAATTGAAGACCGAAAATTCAGTCTTTAATTGGTATAAATAATTTTGAATCCCAAAATTTTAATTAACCGTATCAACTTTCATCGAATCTGGCTCTATGACTTTGTTCGAGAGGGAGGAATCAGAATTAGGAGAAGATGAATTTTCGTCCATCATTGAGAGAGATAAATAAGTTGGCGATTATATCTATATTATATTAGATATTCATCCTAATATTGTATATATAGATAATTTTTAACAGTAGAGACCGCATATTTCAGTCCCAAATCGGTCCCAAATCAGGCGTTTGTTTTTATAGACCGATATTTTCGATCTCGAATAGGTATCAAATTAAACTGTTTATTTTATAGAGACCGATTTTAGTGGTATCTGAACACTCCAGAAGAATATTCTTAGATAATTTTTAACAGTAGAGACCGCATATTTCGGTCTCAAATCGGTCTCATAATCAGGTGGTTTTTTATAGACCAATATTTTCGGTCACGAATAGGTATTTAATCAAGCTGTTTGTTTTATAGATAATTTTTAACATAGTAGAGACCGCATAATTCGGTCCCAAATCGGTCCCAAATCACGCGGTTGTGGTTATAGACCGATATTGTCGGTCCCAAATGTCACTCTCTCAATTTAAACCGACAAACTAGCTTCTAAATAGACAATTCCTTGATTTTACTCTCCAATATCAGTTTGAAGATCTCGTTTCGAATTCAACCGTAAGATTTCCCATTCCCTCTTTATTTAAATTAATGTTTTCTCATATTAATTAATTAAGTGTTCGTTTATAATTTTATTTTCATATAATTAATAGATATGTATAATAGTAGTAAATAATATAGACCACTGACGTTGTTATAATATCAAATCAAATACTAAATAGAATTAATTATTTTGAAAGATATCATAATCGTATGTGTACTATTATATGTCCAATTAAACCTGTTGAAAGTATGAATACATGTAAATTAGGTTTTAGAGTGAATTAATTGTCTAATATTAAATTAAAACTGTTAAAATATTTCACTCAAAATTTTTTGTACAATTTTATCTATACACATATTATAAGACCGAGTATAAGTACAATTTATTCATAATAATCAATTTAGAATTACACAATTAATATTTTTGACTTAAGTAGTTAATACTGACAAATTAAGTTTTTATGAAATAACATAATTCCCAAAATTTTACTTTATATGGTATACGATTCAAAGTTGATCTACTTGAAAGTCAAACAAATTAAAGATCTTGAATTAATTTCTCATAGAGCATACCCTGTTTGCTATCAAATTTTTTAGCTTTAAATTTTGGATTAACGATGGGCTCCACCACATTCTTCTCACATATCTACCAAATTAAATATTATTATTAACATTATTAATTTTAGTACAATAATGCAACAATATTTATTCTTTGAATATAATAATATAGCAATATTTATCTTATATACATATGTCAATTATGTAATCATTTTGATTTTGAGTACGTATAGATGGAACTACCGGATCGTCGGTGGATGTATTATACTCCTCGATTCGTTAATGGAAGTACGAACAGTGAATTTTACAATCAAGTTCGCAAATTTATTGATTTTGCGAAGACGAGGCCACAATATATGTTTAAGGATAAAATCAAGTGTCCATGTACTTTGAAGAAGTGTCAAAATAAAATATTTAAAAGTAACATTGATTTTTTAAAGTAACATTGATTTTTTACAATTAATTCAATGATTTTTATCAGTTAATATATGTGAAAATGATTTAATTATTTTAGACTTCTTTAAAGTAACGTTGATTTTGAAAATTTATTATTTAAAACATATATAATAAAGAAATTAATTACATATGTATATAATTATTTTTAAAAGTTACACAAGACAATTACTTGTCAAAGTGGTGGGTGCCCATTTCTGGGCACCCATCCACCAGGGATCAATTCCCACAAAGGCCAAAATAAAATGGTCAATTAAATAAAGTGGGTGTGGGTGTGGGTTGGCGGTGCGGGTCGGGTCGGATCTCGAAGGCGGTTGTGGGTCAGGTTGGCGGTCGGGTTGGCGATGCGGGTGTGAAGGCGGGTGTAAATAAAGAGGGTGGGTGTGGGTCAGCGGGTCGGGTTTCGGAGGCAGTTGCTGGGTAAGATCTGAGACCGATGTGAGACTGTTTTAGGCCCGAAAATAGGTCGGGCCGACTCACGTTTAGGGACCGTTTTAAGACCGAATTGCCGGTCTCTCATTTAGAGACCGACCGAAAATCGGTCCTTAATCTGAGACCGATGTGAGACTGTTTTAGGCCCGAAAATAGGTCGGGCCGACTCACGTATAGGGACCGTTTTAAGACCGAATTGCCGGTCTCTCATTTAGAGACCGATCGACAATCGGTCCCTAATTTGAGACTGTGCCATAAATTCGGTCTCTCAATATTAGGTACCGATGAAATAAGGACCTCCATAAATCGGTCCCAAATCAGTCTCTAACGTGTGTTGAGACCGCCTTTACAGTCTCAAAATCGGTCTCTAATCGATGCGTTTTTTGTAGTGGCACACTCAACATTTATATGGGTCTTATAACTGTATAACCATTGTTTGTGGGAGGCCGGTTCTAGAGAGAAGGGAGAGCTTCTCTCTCTAGAGAGTTGCTCCCCCCTTTCTCCACCGGTCTCGCCGTCGGTCCGTAGCAGATTCGTCGTTCATGTGACCGTCATCGTTTCTGTCTTCTTTGCGGCTCTATCTTTGTTGTCCTTCCGCCTAAGATGTGTGTTGATTTTCCGCTTCTCTCCAATCTCTTCTGGTATTTTGATTTTCGCAAGATTTGTGTTGTAGATTTGTATGATCGTTGTAGATCTACCAGATCTGAGTCGTATATTTGTAGATCTGCAAGATCTGGATTGTAGATCTGCAGATCTGGATTATAGATCTACAGATCTGAGTTGTTGATTTGTAGATCTGTGGTAGTTCTTTTGTGAGTGTCTTTTTTGTGGTTGGGATCTGAGATCTGCAGATTTGAGTTGTAGATCTGCAGATCTGTTGTTGTTTTTTTGTGTGGGTCTCTTTTGTGGTTGGACTCCTTGGGATAGACTCGTGAGCCTTGATTTCTAGTTCTTGAGATCGGGTACTTGGTGGAACTTTGCCTATTTTTTTGTTTCCTATTCTTGACATGAAACACCTTAGTGTGGGGTTGTCTCGTTTAAAGATTGGAGACCTGGACACTGTTAAGGCAAAGGAAGACTCGTCTTTTCCCTTCACATGATTGAAGTGAACGGCGATATCCGCATTGGTTTGAAGATCAAGATCTTAGTTCGTGATTTATAATTTTATTTGATGATCTTGTAAAACCTCCCCGTCAAAGAAAAAAAAAAGATTTAACATGATAAAATACAAAGTAAAATAAAAAAAGTGAAATATATGAATTGTTGAAGTATCAAATTTAGCACAAGTAGTTGGGAGATTAATTTATCGTTGCAAATGTAGTTGAAAAAAATAGTAATGAGAGGCCTGTGATTGGTGGTTGCAAAAAGTATACCTGTCGTTTTTAACAATTACAGTCCACGTGATTCTGTTTCTAATTTTCTGCATGAACCAAACTCTCGATTTTTCCCTTCACAAGCAATTTTTTTTTGACAGCTCACAGGCAATTAATGGTTATATCTTTCGACTTTAATCAATAAATTATACTCCCTCCGTCCCATACTTGAAGGCAGGGGCGGACCCAGGATGGTGGGTTAGGGAGGCCGATAAAATAAAATTTAGCATTTTATATTTAAAAATTTAGATATAATAGTATACATATATATATATATTTTTTTTAAGTAGTATGCATAGTTAAATATCTCAAAATACACAATTATGTCATTAATATCTTAAAATCAAGAAGTCTATCATATCTATTACAAAACTCGTCAACAATTGATAATTTATAGTATAATTTTTTTTAGATTGTATAGAATATTGAGACAAAATACACAATTACATTGTTTTTTTTTTTTTAATTTCCAAAAGGTAAATATCTTGTAAAATAAAATTGTGCAGTAGCCCGTATTAGACTTAAAAACTTTTTTACTTCTAAATTTTCATTTTGTGTCCCTTAATTTATTTTTTTAATATTTTGTGCAAATAAAATGAATGAATTGAGACTAAGTAGCACTTACCCTCCATTAGACTTATTTAGGATATAATTACTCATAAATTAATCAAATTAAAATACATGTTTTTAGCTTGGACGACAATCCATTTTAATTTTAGTTTTTGTCACCTACCTGGGCCCATTACTTTATTGGACTAATTTCATGGATATTGTAATAATAATAAAATTACTGTTTATATAATTAAATTCTCTTGCATACTACATGTCTATATATAGTAAAAAATGGGAAAAATTGAGGGGGGCCATGGCCACCCCCAAGCTAGGTATGGTTCCGTCCCTGCTTGAAGGCTCAAATCAATTGGTATGAATTTTAATGAATGAATTGTTTATTAAAATTATATAAGATAAAGTGGAGTAGTAAAGACTTTTCAACTTTATAAATAGTAATAAAGTAGTGACATTTGTTGTAATATTGTGATATTTTAAAAAGAGTGTTTAAAAGTGTTTTTGCTATTTTAGATAATGTGCCTTCAAGTATGGAACGCCCAAAATGGTAAAATGTGTCTTCAAGTATGGGACGGAGGGAGTAATTCCTTATATAAATTTGAACACTTATTATATTTTGTTTGTTAAATGGATTATACTTTTGTGTATAAGTTATATACTTATAACCTGTTTCTATTTAATATTTGAACTAGTACTATACAGTATGTGAGTTAATATTATATTGTATTTAAACTAATATTATACTGTATTTATTATAATTTATGAGTAACATTCATTCATTTAGAAAATTGTACTGAATTATTAAATAGAAACAAATTACAAGTATTTGCCATTGTTTTAATACTGGGATTAAATAGTCTACCTTTAATAAAGTTTAATCGGGAAAATATCATTTTTGGTCACTGAACTTTACCACTTTTCACATTTGGTCACCCACATTTCATCACTATCAAAATTGGTCACTCACTTATTCTTTTATATCAATTTTGATGCTGCTGTTAGAGAATCCGTCATTTACTAACGGAGAAAAGGTTTTGAGCGCCAACTTTTATTTTCCCTCTTTTAATTCCTTAACCCTAAACCCCCCAAATCCTTTTTTTTTTTTAAATTTTACTGAATTTATCTTCAATTAATATTCTTGGTGTGTGGATAATTATAAATGGGAAAATGAATTCTAATAATTAACTATTTTGAAATAAGTTTATATTCTCAATCATTATACAAATTTAATATGAAAATCAATAATTGAAATATTATTCAAAAAAGTCTGAAAAACAGAGTACAAAAGCAAATCTGAATAATTTAATAATTATAAACCATCGAATTATGCACCATAATTATAAAAACAGAGTATATAACTAGTACATGACCACCACAATTTGACTAATTTGGCTTGCCATCCCTCTCACTTGTTTTTCCTTTGATACTTTCCTTGGTCATTTTGATGAACCACTTCCACTCTTTCCCATGTAAGTAGCCCGATTTGACATAGTGATGTAATTCACTCCTCTTTTCACAATAATTGGATTGTGTACTCTTGATTGCACAACCTATAAAATAAAAAATTAGTCACGTAACATTACAGTAATTATAAAATGACATTGTAAGCCAAGACACACTCAAAGCCAAGACACACTCACATTTGCTTCATTGTGATTTTTTCTTTTCCTACCACCTCCTGAGTTTCTCATTTCCTGGTTACCCTGTAAAATGATGTAAAATGAAAAGTAAACCAACAACAACATTGAGATGATAATAAATTATAATTGAGTTATATGATTATTAATAACTTACTGATAATTCTTGGCTACTCTGGAAAGGGTTGGTTGATGAATCACCGAATGTTCTAAAAGATGTATGAGAATTCCTTCTGACCTATTACAACAGATAAATATAATAACATAATTTAGTGATACAAAAAACTTAAATATTAAATTGAAATAAGAAATACATATGGTACATGCCGGTAATTTTTGTTTCTTTACTTGAGTATTGATTGCTGGAGTATTTTCCACAGTGATTGACTGAGATTCTCCAATGGGTATTTCTTCGGGCTCTGCAAGTTCCACATGCTCCATTCTTACTTCTACGTTTGTTCCATTTTTTCTTTCAGGACAAGTTCTTACATTGTGTCCTAACACACCACATTTGCCACATTTCGAAGGTCTTTGATTTTTTTTTAACCTATGTGGATAAGTTGGTTGTGTAGGGGGTGGGGGTTCATTATGACCCCTTCTTCTCAATTTTTTAGGTCTGCCGGCCCTTTTTTCATACTTAGGAGGCAAAGGTGCTATCAAATCACATTTTGGCCAAAAATCTGAACTCATGATCCCTAAAATAGAATGTGCATATGCTTCCTTAAATGTCTCTACACTGTAAAAAGGGTGTACATAAGACTCTGGTGGCTCATCTCTACACCAGATGGCTGAAATAGCATGTTTACAGGGGATCCCTGTTAAATCCCATCTTCTACAACTGCATGATTTTTGTGATATGTCTACAGTGTGTTGGTCGAATGGTCCCATGATTTGAAAATGGCAATCATCTGATTTCATAGGAATGCATTCAGCTGCTTCCTTCATATTTTTTTGTAGTGTCAATTTGATTCTAGGGCATATTGCATCATCCCATTTTTCTGCAGCATCTCTATTCACTTGCAGTCTCACCATGATAATGTTTCTAATTGTTTCAAGCATGGCGATGATTGGTTTGTCTCTTGCAGGAAGAATGAGTGAGTTGAAGCTCTCACACATGTTATTGGTCAAGATATCACACTTTGGAAAAGCATTGAAGTATGCTCTGGACCACTGGGAAGGATTTCTCTTTACAAGCCAGTCATATGCTTTTTCATCTAAGTCCTTCATTGCTTCCATTCTAGCATTGAAGCTTTGAATTCTAGTTGCTCTAGCAGCTGCCCACAACGCCTTCTTAATTGCAAGCCCTGAAAAACCATCTTTTTTCATGTTACTGTGAAGGTGTTGGACACAAAATCTGTTATCTACGTCAAGAAATAGACTCTCAAATGCTGGGATCAACCCTTTTTGCTTGTCACTCATGAAAGTCCAAGCATACTGATTATCAAACCCAATATCATTATCCAGCAATGTTAGAAACCACTCCCAAGTATCTTTGGTTTCACTCTCCGCAATTGGGAACAAATTGTTGTTGGGATCTATCCCAACTGCAGTTAAAAGCTGACCACCATAATGCCCTTTTAGAAAACAACCATCAACCCCAATAACCTTCCTACAAGCTTTAAAACCTTGTTTGCAGGCCTCAAAACATATATACAACCTCTGAAATTGAGATGCACTACCTTCACCATCAGTCAATTTCAACACCACAGATGACCCTGCAGGATTAGTCCTTAACAACTCTTCACAATAATCCCTGATTTTACCAAATTGCTCTTTCATTGTACCCTCTATTAGCTCCAATGCCTTCTTCCTTGCTCTATAGGCTTGTTGCATTGAGATATTGACTTTCAGTTTGGTGCATACCTCAACTCTAAACTCATTTGTTTTTAACTTGGGATTATTTTTTAACTTCTTCACATAATGCTTCCCAACCCAATTTGACTTAATACTTTCATTCTTGTAATTCCAAGAGCATTTTGTGTGTTGTGGATTGTAAGCTTTAATCTGCCATGATCCGTTATTATGCATGGGAGATACCCACACATACCACTCACATTCCTCTTTTCTACATACACCCTGTAGTCTTTTTTTGTCATTATGCTTAAACCTGAAACTCATTCCCCTTTTAATACAAAAAGTGGTAATGGCTTCCTTAGCTTCTTTTTTTGATGAAAAGATAAGTCCAACTTTCAACTCAGGCTTTCTAGATTCAGTTACTTCATTAAATTTGGGGAATTTAGGCAAATCTTCTTCATCAGACCCCTGAATACTCTCAAACTCATCACTACTATTATCCAATGTCTCATTTTCATCCTCTAGCCTAGCATAAACCTTCTCACTCACATACTTATTTTCCATCTTATCCCCAGTAATTCCAACACGATTAAACTCAGCATCATGATCAACATACTTTTCATATAACATATCATCCTCATCCATATCATATTCACTATCAACTAGAACGTCACTATCTTCGGAATTTTCAGAATTGGAGGCCCCAGGATCATTTAAAATCACATTATCTAAATAAGACATATCAACTTCAGGACCAAAATCACCACCATCAACCACAGTCATTTCCCTCTCACTATCTAAATGTTGAAAACAAACAATTTTTTTTTGATAAAAATGTAAACAAAACAAAACTAATTAACCCATATATTTAAACGTAAAAGTTATAGAAACTTACCGTATTGGAGTGCAGAAGCATTATGGTTCCTTTTAGACATCTTCAGTTTTTCGTACCAACTCAAAATCACCCTATTGTGGTTTGGGAGTTTAGGGTTAAGGAATTAAAAAGAGAGAAAATAAAAGTTGGCGCTCAAAACTTTTTCTCCGTTAGTAAATGATAGATAAAAGAGGGAAAATAAAATTGGCGACTCAAAACCTTTTCTCCGTTAGTAAATGACAGATAAAAGAGGGAAAATAAAAGTTGGCGCTCAAAATCTTTTCTCCGTTAGTAAATGACGGATTCTCTAACAGCAGCATCAAAATTGATAGAAAAAAATAAGTGAGTGACCAATTTTGATAGTGATGAAATGTGGGTGACCAAATGTGAAAAGTGGTAAAGTTCGGTGACCAAAAATGATATTTTCCCAGTTTAATCAATCAATTTATCTGATGTAAAAAAAAAAGGAATAACTCTTAGATGCTTTTCAATTTTTTTTCATTATCTTTTAGTCCTATTTCTTTTTGGAATTACTAATAGGTGCAAAATGACCCATGATATTACTATTATACCTTTTTATTTGAATTTCAACCTTCAACCTTTCAAAATTTATTTTTATTTCTTCAATTTTTTTCCAATATTTTCATTTTCTTTTAACAAATAATTTTAAAATTCACAAAATCAATAAATTCACAATAATTTTAATTTTTATTCTTTCACAAAAAAATACGAAAATAAAATCACAAAAAATACAAAAATAAATATAAAAACCAACAAATTCAAAATAATTTTAATTTTTTATTTTTAAAAAAAATACAAAAAATATAAAAATCACAAAATCAACAAATTCATAATAATTTTAATTTTCCTTCATTCACAAATGAACAAATAATATCAAAATAAATTTCCAAAATTAAAATTAACAAAAAATTCAAAAACAAATTCACAAAAAAATACAAAAATAGGAATTAAAAACATACTTAAACAAAATACTCCACCAAAAAAAAAACTAACAAAAATTTTACCAAAACGACAAGGAGAACAAATTTGCATCATCGAAAAAATATTTGCATTAACAAAGAAAATATTTGCATCACCACAATAAAATTTTGCACCAACAGTTCGAGTAAAAAAAAAAAAGGAACAGATCTATTTCATCTTCTTCAAGAATATTCTGGCAATAATAACCACAAATTGTTCCATGAAAATACAAAAATACAACCAAAAATTGGGACCACCGATCGACCAAAATAAGAACAAGTATAAGTCAGTATAACTAAAAAGTAAAACACAATATTTTAATTAAAAAATTGAATAGTGAAACTTAATATTTTTTTGTGAATTATTTACTGCATTATTTTTGTGTTATAATTATTTTAATAATGTTTTCTTAATCACTTTAAATGGTTAAAATAAGAAAAATAAAAAAAAGAAAAAGAGTTTTTTTAAAAAAAATTCAGCGTCAAATAAAAGAAAAGTCCACGTGGCACTCGAGTGCATGTATGCACTCAAATACATTTGAGACTTGGGCTTTTTTAAAATATGTTTAAATTCTTATTTTAAAAAAAAAAAATTGTTAATTGATTTTTAAAATTTATACTCCTCCGTCCCCCAAAAGTTTTCATACTCTCCTTTTTAGTTTGTCCCCTAAAAGTTTGCATATTCCAAAGTAGAAATATTTATCACAATCCTTGTTGGAATATTCATCCAAGTCCCTAATCTGATTGTAATTCCTAAGTTTAGTTTCGATGGCTAAAATCAGATCAGTAGAGTAAAGTTCAGAATAATAATTTGTAATATAGAAGTAAAATTCCTAAGTTGCTCTTTTAAAACTCAGAAGTAATGTGATAAGTCTATGTCTTAGTTGAAGTGAATCTGTTGTATGTATATTAGCTGCTATCACATCTTGGATAAACGCGCGCTCACTCAAGACTTGAAGAGTAGAAGACTTTGAAGCTCATTAGTAAAATCAAATTGATAGATACTGTAGAACCTCTATAAATTAATACTCTACAGAGTATAAATTAATAAACTCTTTAAAATAATAAAATCTTCCGGTCCCAACTTGGGCCTTTGCATCAAATTCAATAAGATAATAAAATAATAGTTTTTTAAAAATTTCCTTTATAAATATTAGGTCCCATTAAAACTCTAGGTTAATAATCCATAAATATTACAATTATAGATATTATGGTATGGTCTCTTTTATAAATATTTTTCATCAACTCACTCTTGTAAAATTTTTTGAGTGCATGTGGGATGGTACTCACATAATGCTTTACGCATTTGACCACTCATGGATGATTTTGCGATGTCTTTGAGATGAGAAGACATGGTTGAGTGTTATGAATTATTTTATTTCCATATTGAGATTTATATAGTACTATACTGTATGTTTCATTTATTATGCATGAATATATTTAATTGACTATAATAGTTATTTAAGTGCAACGAATTAATGTAAACATGTATATATATTTAAGTAATTTCAATGAATTGATACATGCGTCCACAAATATAATAGTTAATTGTGTACAGTAAATTGATATTATACATGAATATATTTAATTAGTTACAAAGAATTGGTTGATGCATGAATATAATCAATAATACATATATAAATTCATTTATTTTCAATACATATATACTAAATTTGTTGAATTTAAAAAGTCTCTCTTTCAATTAATAAATATTAATTTATCGATAATTTAATACTCCCTCCGTCCCATAGGAATTTGCACACTTTCGATATATGGACGTCTGATTCATGTATTCTACAACCGCAAGTATACGGTGTATATCGTAGCGAAGTAAGCATACAAGGTCGATCCCACAGGGAGGTGTAGTGTAAAAGCGTATTTTGTCGATTGAATTCTAAATAGACGTGATCGATAAGTTGGAAGGTTGTAATTACTCCTAATTATCTACCAAAGTGTCACTAGTAAGCAATTAAAGATAAATAAAGAATATCGATCAAGTATCAAGCAAATCACGAAAACTAAGAAGAGACGATTAAAACACAAATAAGAGAAAGTAGGTTTCAAGGCATTTGCAATATTTAGATATTCATCTATGATTTATGACTCATTCAAAATGGCAATTAAGTTTGTCCTCTTATAAGGTTGACCAATAAAGAAGAATTAATCAATCTCTCAATCTAACTAATCCAAAGGAAAATACAATATAAATTTGTATCTCTACCTCACAAATATTGTATCACCTAAATTAGCCCAAATGATCATTCAATTTCCTTCCAATAATTAATCCTCTCTCGAGCTCGATCATAATAATATTGGGTTGCATGCTTATGTACGATTAATGAAATAAATCTCTCGATACTACCCCAATTAACAATAGATAAAACACATTATCATGACCAATAATAATATGCTTCCATATAAGAATTAAGCACACAAATAAGAGACAAACACCATTTAAAATAAGAAATTAGTTCATAAACTTCAATCTAAATATTTACAAAGCCCTAGAACCAAAAGTGTTTTAGCCAACAATCAACATAATCAAATTAACAGAGACTAATGAAATAAACAAATAAAAAGAAAGAGAAAGAGAAAGTTTAGTCTAATGGATAATGGGTGATGAAATTCCAAAGCTATTGATGCCTTCCTTGCTTAATTTAATGGAGAATTGAAGAAATGGATGATGATTATACCCCTTTCCACATAAACTTGATTCGTGTATTATCTAACACTAAAATACATAACCGCAAGTGTACGCCGTATATTGTAGCGTGATAAGTACAGTACAAGGTCGATCCCACAAAGAGGTGTAGTGTAAAAGCGTATTTTTGTTGATTGAATTCTAAAGAGACGTGATCGATAAGTTTGAAGGTTGTAATTATCCCTAATTATCTACCAAATTGTCACTAGTAAGCAATTAAAGAATAATAAAGAATATCGATCAAGTATCATGCAAATCACGAAAACTAAGAAGAGACGATTAAAACTCAAATAAGAGAAAGTAGGTTCCAAGACATTTTGCAATATTTAGATATTCATCTATGATTTATGACTCATTCAAATGACAATTAAGTTTGTCCTCTTATAAGGTTGACCACTAAAGAAGAATTAATCAATCTCTCGATCTAACTAATCCAAAGGAAAATACAATATAAGTTTGTATCTCTACCTCACAAATATTGTATCACCTAAATTAGCCCAAATGATCATTCAATTCCCTCCCAATAATTAATCCTCTCTCGAGCTCATAATAATATTGGGTTGCATGCTTATGTACGATTAATAGAATAAATCTCTCGATACTATCCCAATTAACAATAGATAAAACACATTATCATGGCCAATAATAATATGCTTCCATATAAGAATTAAGCACACAAATAAGAGACAAACACCATTTAAAATAAGAAATTAGTTCATAAACTTCAATCTAAATATTTACAAAGCACTAGAACCAAAAGTGTTTTAGCCAACAATCAACATAATCAAATTAACTCAAACTAATGAAATAAACAAATAAAAAGAAAGAGAAAGTTTAGTCTAATGGAGAATGGGTGATGAAATTCCAAAGCTATTGATGCCTTCCTTGCTTGATTTTGTGGAGAATTGAAGAAATGGATGATGATTACCCCCTTCCACATAAACTTGATTCGTATATTATCTAACACTAAAATACACAACCGCAAGTGTACGGCGTATATTGTAGCGTGATAAGTACAGTACAAGGTCGATCCCACAGAGAGTTGTAGTGTAAAAGCGTATTTTTGTTGATTGAATTCTAAATAGACGTGATCGATAAGTTTGAAGGTTGTAATTATCCCTAATTATCTACCAAATTGTCACTAGTAAGCAATTAAAGAGTAATAAAGAATATCGATCAAGTATCATGCAAATCACGAAAACTAAGAAGAGACGATTAAAACTCAAATAAGTGAAAGTATGTTCCAAGGCATTTTGCAATATTTAGATATTCATCTATGATTTATGACTCACTCAAATGACAATTAAGTTTGTCCTCATATAAGGTTGACCACTAAAGAAGAATTAATCAATCTTTCGATCTAACTAATCCAAAGGAAAATACAATATAAGTTTGTATCTCTACCTCACTAATATTGTATCACCTAAATTAACCCAAATGATCATTCAATTCCCTCCAAATAATTAATCCCTCTCTCGAGCTCATAATAATATTGGGTTGCATGCTTATGTACGATTAATGGAATAAATCTCTCGATACTACCCCAATTAACAATAGATAAGACACATTATCATGGCCAATAATAATATGCTTCCATATAAGAATTAAGCACACAAATAAGAGACAAACACCATTTAAAATAAGAAATTAGTTCATAAACTTCAATCTAAATATTTACAAAGCCCTAGAACCAAAAGTGTTTTAGCCAACAATCAACATAATCAAATTAACACAAACTAATGAAATAAACAAATAAAAAAAAAAGAGAAAGAGAAAGTTTAGTCTAATGGATAATGGGTGATGAAATTCCAAAGCTATTGATGCCTTCCTTGCTTAATTTAATGGAGAATTGAAGAAATGGATGATGATTATACCCTTTTCCACATAAACTTGATTCGTGTATTATCTAACACTAAAATACATAACCGCAAGTGTACGCCGTATATTGTAGCGTGATAAGTACAGTACAAGGTCGATCCCACAGAGAGGTGTAGTGTAAAAGCGTATTTTTGTTGATTGAATTCTAAATAGACGTGATCGATAAGTTTGAAGGTTGTAATTATCCCTAATTATCTACCAATTTGTCACTAGTAAGCAATTAAAGAGTAATAAAGAATATCGATCAAGTATCATGCAAATCACGAAAACTAAGAAGAGACGATTAAAACTCAAATAAGAGAAAGTATGTTCCAAGACATTTTGCAATATTTAGATATTCATCTATGATTTATGACTCATTCAAATGACAATTAAGTTTGTCCTCTTATAAGGTTGACCACTAAAGAAGAATTAATCAATCTTTCGATTAACTAATCCAAAGGAAAATACAATATAAGTTTGTATCTCTACCTCACTAATATTGTATCACCTAAATTAACCCAAATGATCATTCAATTCCCTCCAAATAATTAATCCCTTTCTCGAGCTCATAATAATATTGGGTTGCATGTTTATGTACGATTAATGGAATAAATCTCTCGATACTACCCCAATTAACAATAGATAAGACACATTATCATGGCCAATAATAATATGCTTCCATATAAGAATTAATCACACAAATAAGAGACAAACACCATTTAAAATAAGAAATTAGTTCATAAACTTCAATCTAAATATTTACAAAGCCCTAGAACCAAAAGTGTTTTAGCCAACAATCAACATAATCAAATTAACACAAACTAATGAAATAAACAAATAAAAAAAAAAAAAAAAGAGAAAGAGAAAGTTTAGTCTAATGGATAATGGGTGATGAAATTCCAAAGCTATTGATGCCTTCCTTGCTTGATTTGGTGGAGAATTGAAGAAATGGATGATGATTACCCCCTTCCACATAAACTTGATTCGTATATTATCTAACACTAAAATACACAACCGCACGTGTACGACGTATATTGTAGCGTGATAAGTACAAGGTCTATCCCACAGAGAGGTGTAGTGTAAAAGCGTATTTTTGTTGATTGAATTCTAAATAGACGTGATCGATAAGTTTGAAGGGTGTAATTATCCCTAATTATCTACCAAACTGTCACTAGTAAGCAATTAAAGAGTAATAAAGAATATCGATCAAGTATCATGCAAATCACGAAAACTAAGAAGAGACGATTAAAACTCAAATAAGAGAAAGTAGGTTCCAAGGCATTTTGCAATATTTAGATATTCATCTATGATTTATGACTCATTCAAATGACAATTAAGTTTGTCCTCTTATAAGGTTGACCACTAAAGAAGAATTAATCAATCTCTCGATCTAACTAATCCAAAGGAAAATACAATATAAGTTTGTATCTCTACCTCACAAATATTGTATCACCTAAATTAACCCAAATGATCATTCAATTCCCTCTAAATAATTAATCCCTCTCTCGAGCTCATAATAATATTTGGTTGCATGCTTATGTACGATTAATGGAATAAATCTCTCGATACTACCCCAATTAACAATAGATAAGACACATTATCATGGGCAATAATAATATGCTTCCATACAAGAATTAATCACACAAATAAGAGACAAACACCATTTAAAATAATAAATTAGTTCATAAACTTCAATCTAAATATTTATAAACCCTAGAACTAAAAGTGTTGTAGCCAACAATCAACCTAATCAAATTAATACAAACTAATGAAATAAACAAATAAAAAGAAAGAGAAAGTTTAGTCTAATGGATGATGGGTGATGAAATTCCAAAGCTATTTATGTCTTCCTTGCTTGATTTGGTGGAGAATTGAAGAAAGGGATGATGATTACCTCCAAGTATGTGTTTATAGGTGAAGAATTCTTGTGGAAGGGGGTAATGATGTTTAAATTCAAGAATGGGGGTATTTATAGTGTTGAGGTAGGGTTTGAGTGTAAGAATTGCAACTAAGTCCCTCAAAAATGGAAAAATTTCACAAAATCCACCGAGAATAGAAGTAGCTCGGCCGAGTCGGGGCAGAGTGTTATGGTTGAACTCGGCGATTCTGTGCAACTCGGTCGAAATATAATTTTTTTTACGCTTGGCCAAGTTGTTGATTGTCCTAGTTGCAGGTCTTCACTTGTGCTCGGCCGGATCTGTGCAACTCGGCCAAAAAACGAATTTTTTCTTCCGCTCGGCCGAGTTGCTGAATGTCTAAGTTTGCACCTCGAACTTGTTTTGTGTGTAACTTTTGCTTCCAACCTCCAATCGACTCGATTCCTTTTGCTATTCCACTCCATTTTTCGAGCCGGATCCAATGGTGCACTCCTCTTTCCGGTACAATGACTTGTGGTAGGTGTTTTGCTCCCAAATTCCATCGTTTTTCCTACAAATCGACAAAACACCACCTTTCTCTTATTTTGACTAAAACAATCATAATCAACCCATAAATCAATGAAATCACACTAAAAATGAGCTTCACATGTGCATAAAAAATGTGTAAATTCCACCTGAATCAACGTCCCACGGGAATTTGCACACTCCATAAATGACAAATTTCTCATTACTTTTACCCTCTTAATATACACTTATTTAAAAATGTGACATTCCTTTATTCCTTCAATTTAACAATAGTTGTAATCAATTAACAAACACTAAACCCATTTAAAAAATTAATTGGGCCCATTAACCCTAATTATTATCCATACCCATTAACACTAACTCATTAACACACATCCATTACATACCCATCTATCACACTCGAAACCCTAAAAACACAATTCACCTTAACTGTTCGTCTCTCTCTATCTCTCTCGAAACATTCATCTCACGTTCGGTCTCTCACTCTAAATCGAAGAACCCTAAATGTCTTCTCTTGATTCTGAGTGTAGCTCGACTAATTTTGTGCTCAATTCACTATCCCCCTCCCTCAATTATGAGTCTAACTCGGCTGTTGCGAGATTCACTGTCTCCCTCTCTCGATGCTGAGTTTAATTCGGGTTATGCGCCCGACTCGTTGTCTCCGTCTCTCGATGTTGAGTTTTGTTCGACTTATGTGCCCGACTCGTTGTCTCTGTCTCTCAATGATGAGGTTAGTTCGGCTTATGCACCCAACTCTGAGATGGGTGATGATTCATTTTTGTCTACGTCTCTTGAATTGTATTTTGTTTTGGGGGGAATTGTAGCATATTTTGGTGAAAGCAGTTGTATAATTTCTGTTTTGGTTTGGGTAAATAGAGTTTCAGGCTTTCAACCAAGAATTTATCTTGGTACACAATTTCATGAAACCTTTTCTTTTCAAGGGTGTGGAGATTCTAATTGTAGTTTTTCCCCTTCAAATCATTTTCTGAAACCCACAATCCCACAAGCATTCTTACTTACCAAATTAGAACAAAATTTTATGAAACCCCTCTCTCTCCCTCTAAAATAAATACTCCATAATTCTTGTTTGATTTATGAGTTTTTATTTTCTTCTCAAGAATAAGTGATTTATGTTCTGGGAGCTGATGCTGAAGACAATCATACATTAAATGTTTACCTTGTTAATCATCCTATTTAACCTCTTAATCTCTTTATGAATGGACATAAATGACCCTTTGAAAAGTCAACAAAAATACACAAAACTGATTTTTCTTAATATGAGTGCAGTCCCAGAGGTGCAAGTTCCTCTGGGACAGATGGAGTAACTCTTTAAATTAATAAAATTTCATGGTCCCAAGATTATTAATTTATAGAGGTTTTACTGTAGTTGTATACCTTAACAACTGAAAGTAACTATATGATAATCTGCAACAAATCAGAAGACCAATCAGTAGATATGAGCTCACCTGATCTTGTCTAAGAAGAAGCCTTAAAGAGCATTAAAGTCAAACTCATCTGAGACATATGACAGTTAACATTAAAGATGATAAACACTTGAAGAAGTGTTAGTTCATTTAAGATGTTAACCATTGGAAGAAGAGGCATTGATTATAGAAGACAAAGAGAGTGTCAGACCTGTTCTAAATTGCTCTATCAGAAGACAAGACAAATAGTCTAATAACTTAGCTGATGTAGACCAATGATACATCGACAACGAAGTTATGAAGTTGAATTGAACTAGGGATGCAGAGACCTTTATGTAGAGTCGTACAAGCATTTAATGCATGTTACCATTTCGAGTAATATCGTACCAGAACTCAGAATGAACATCAACTCATGAAGATCTCTATCCACAAATGAAAGATTTGATGCAACGGCTAGTTTCTCACTAACTGCTAGCTTTCGAAACACAAATCCTCTATAAATACAACATTTGTTCTTTAGAACAATTTACGGAAACTCCAAGAACTCTCGAAATCAGCTAACCTCAAGAACAAAGCTTTCTGAAATCATTCGTATCGAGTTCTTAAGAGCCTACAAAGTTTTTCTATCCTTAGAAGCTCTAAGTTTCTGATCCTAAACCTGCAAATAGATTCCTATCTTAAGTGCTTAGAATTAACAGTGTTTTTTTAGCACATTGAGTTGGTTATAAACGTTTATTTACATTTTCAGTTTAGAACCAGTTGTAAAGGGTACTTGTTCCCTCCCTAACAAGTAGATCCGTATACACAGAAAGTAGTTGTGTATCTCGACCACAAAGTCTTCTCTTGGAACTCTAAAGTTAGCAAGATATTGAATTTCACTATTTGATTAGTGAGAGTGGACGTAGAACAAGCTGTTCGAACCACTATAAATACTTGTGTTCTTTATAGCTTTATTTACATTTTGTATATCATTCGCATTGTCTATATATATTGTTCATACTTGTATAAAATCATAAATTTTATAAAAGAATCAAAACTCACGAGTTAAGTTTTATAAATCAGCTGATATCATTGTTTAAAGTCATTCTTTAAAAGGTTTTCATATCAACCCACGAGTCTAAACATTTAGGGCATACACATTTTCGCACCTTAGATGTTAAGATAGCTTTCCAACTGACCAACTGATTTAAGAAATTAGTAGGTTTGTTATCTTGATCTGCTATATACACTCGCACTCAAAATCAGATCATCTTATTTGCATCAGACGATAGAGTAGTATATCACTCTTCTGATCGTCTCATCTAATCAACACACAAAATTTTTATAAAATTAGAAAGTCTATTCACCCCCCCCCCCTCTAGACTTTCTCATTATTGATACTTGTTTAATCACCCTCACAATATACACATATTTACCCTTAATATCATTACTTTTGGGGCCCACCATACACTCAATCAATCTACTTTACTTACTTTATATATAAAAGTTTACAAAATTACCCATCAACACTCTCATCATTACACTTTTTTCTTAATCCATGTTTCCAAAATTCCCCGCAAACTTTTCGAGGACGGAAGGAGTATATTTTTGAAGATTTAGTTGATTTTTAATGATTTTTTTATTCAATTGGTATTTTGTTTTGAAGAATGAAGGGTAAATAGGAAATAATTGAGGTGTTTATAGTAATAAAAAAAAAAATTAATTTTAGTGTGGTGTGTATAACATTTTATGAAGTGTGGTGTGTTTTAAAAAAATGACATGTTAAACCTGTTGTAGCAGGTAACTGGACCAAAAAAATAAATTGAAACATAATAAAATAAATTCAGAAAATTATAATCATGTAGACTAAATTAAAAACATGGTAACTTAATGGACTAAAAAAATTAATCCCAAAAAATAACATTAAAATTTGTTAAATTATAATAAAAAGGTTAAAATAAATATTAAAATATTATAGGCAAGCAACTCCATCAAAGCTTGTGGCCCAAACGGACCACTCCGTCTAGGCTTGCCTCCAAATGAACAATTTTTTGGGCGCGGTTATAGACACACACCAACCTATTGAGTACACTCATCAGAAAAAAATTTCAACTTAAAGGACATATAAAATGTTCCATATATTCCTCTTGTGAAATTTAAAAAAAAAAAAAACGAAGATGAGTACACCCATCCATTACATTTCACACCGAAATCGTCCGGATCCCCACCAAAACAACCACCATCACTTTTGATTAAAAAAAAAAACTCCTAAAAACCCAAAATTTCAACAACAAAAAAAAAATTCTTAATATGTTCGAAAATTTTAATCAAACAAAGTTGAGATGTCCGAAATTTTTTAATGAACAAACTCAATATATTCGAAAAAAATTCCAAAACAACTTAAATTTGTCCGAAAAAAAAGATAAAAAAAATTCAAAACAAAGTCAATATGTTCGAAAAAAAATTCAATTCCAAAACAAACACAGATTGTTCGAAAAAAAAATTCAAAACAAAGTCAATATGTTCAAAAATAATTCCCGAACTTCTAAAAACCCTAAATTTCTTAAAATTTTCAAAAATCCTACCTTGAAACAGGCGGCGGCGAGGGGAGATGGGCAGTGGCGGACGAGGGAGGAGGAGTGCGAGCGACCGCGTCTCGAGGAGGAGGGCGACGGCGGCCGCGGAGGACGAGGGAAGAGAAGAGGGGTTGGTCGCGACTTTCTGCGCACACCTTCAGCGGCCGGTGGTGGACGAGGGAGGAGAAGAGCGGTGGCGGTGGCGGTGGCGATCGCGCACACCTCCAGCGGCGGCGGCGTTCGAAGGAGGAAGGGGACGACGGCGCCCGTGCGAAAGGCGAGGGAGGGGTTGCGACGGCGGTCGCGTCGCTTGGAAGAGGGGCGACGACGGCCGCGTCGCTTGGAGGAGGGGCGACGGCGGCCGCATTGCTTGGTCTTCTCTTCAGTAGACGCGGCGGCGACATAAGCTTCAAACGGAGGGGTCGCGACGGCGGCCGCTTGGAGGGATGAGGAGGTGGGCCGCGGCCGCCTAAGAGTGGGAGGAAGGGAGGAGGCCATGAATCAGCCGATTGACAGAGAGAGAGAAAGGAGAAAAATTAGGGTTAAGAAGAAGGAGGGTATTTTGGGGTTTTCCAAGTGGGTGTCCTCATCTCATTGTGTCTGTCCACATCCAGTGGGTGTCCTCAATAGGTTGGTGTGTGTATAACCACGCCCCTATTTTTTCCTTAAGTCAAAGCACGACGGGGCGCGCTGGGCCCGTTTTGCTAGGTCTGTCTCTAGAAAATAAAATATAAAAAGGCGTGGGTTATATGCCCCTCTAGGTATGTTAGATACACCCCTTCACTTTTATTAATTAAATATTTATGTAAAATACTTATTTTGCCCTTTTAGTAAAAATACAATAAAATATAAGATAGGTGCACTCCCCTAAGATTCTAACCCAAATTATAATTCTAACGATAACCTTAATTGGAGAAGAAGCCGTCACCGCCACCACCGCCCCACCTCCAACTGCCACCGTCGGCCACCTCCGGTAGCCACCACCAACCCAAATAAATTTATAAATTCAAAAACAAAACTTAGGATTTTTTTTTTAAAAAAAAAACCTTATTTTCAATTGACCAGAGTCGACTAAAAACACTTCCGTCGACAATAGTTTGTCGACCAAAAAAATTCTCGTCGACACTGGTTTGTCGACCAAAAACATTCCCGTCGACACTGATTTGTCGACCAAAAATATTCCCGTCAACACTAATTTGTCGACCAAAAACATTCCCGTCGACACTGATTTGTCGATCAAATTTAAAAAAATAATGAAAAAGAATGAAATTTTCAACAATAATGAATCGATCAAAAACACTCTCGTCGACAAATTGTTGTCAACGAGAGTGTTTTTTGTCGATTCATTATTGACGAAAAAAACATGTGTATAAGGGAGGGAGGGGCAGCGCTCGATGGACGACTTGGGGGTGGGGCGAAGGGCGGCGGTAGGCGGGTGGCAGCGGCGTTGAGGCAGAAGATGACGGTGGCCATGAATTGAGGAGGAAGAAGAGTGAAGGAAATGGGAGAAAAAATGAAGTGGAAAAGAAGAAAATGAAACAAATTAGAATTTTAGTGTAAAAATTAGAATTTTAGGGAGAAAATGGTATAAAAGATAATTTGGAGGAAATGCATCTATTGTAAATCTATTTTTAGGGAAGTGCGTGTATCGGGAAAGTGCATTTAACATACCTAGAGGGGCATATAATCCATGCCTAATAAAAATCATTTGCAAAGCAACTAAAATAGAATAAAATCTTCAAATACAAAATGATATTTATGATATTTCACATTTTTATGTGATTCTTTAGTTTGGATCATCTAATCTTTACTATATTTTATATTAAATCAATGAACACCTGTGTGTTAATAAAATGCTGTACACACAAATAAAATAGTACCTCAAAAAAAAAAAAAAAAAATGGAGCAAGTCCCAACTTATTGATAAAAGGATACGAAATGCAGATCTACATTTAAAAATAATAAGAAAAATTGTCAGTGTGTTTCATCAATCGAGAAAAATAAAATTTAAAAGATACTAATGAATGATCAATTACATTTTAAAAAAAATGGGCGCGACTAAAGGCACACACAGATCCTATGAGGACACCCACGCGATGAGAACACACACAAAATGGATGAGGACACCCACATGGAAATCCCAAAATTACCCTCTCTCAATTAAAAGCATAACTCATCCATTCTCTCTTCTTCTCACATTCAGACACCCACCTCCCACCTCCATTTCTCTCTTCACGTCGGCGCGGCGGCCCACGCCGCCCACTGCGCAACACTCTCCCCCCTTCGCGGCCGCAGCCCCTCCCTCTCCCCTTCGCGGCCGCTTCCTCTCGTCGCCGTCCCCGTCTCCCCACCCAACACATGCGACAACTCCCCACGTCGCCGCCTCTTCTCCTCCCTCGTCCGCCGCGGCCGCCGTCGCCCTCCTCCCAGAGACGCGGCCGCTCGCACCCCTCCTCCTTCCACCGCCACCGCCACCGCCGCCCGTTCCAGGTAGGATTTTTTAAATTTTTTGAAATTTTAGGAAATTTAGGATTTTTAGAAGTTCGTGATTTATT
Source organism: Galeopsis tetrahit (assembly GCA_963675135.1). Taxonomy (NCBI): domain Eukaryota; kingdom Viridiplantae; phylum Streptophyta; class Magnoliopsida; order Lamiales; family Lamiaceae; genus Galeopsis; species Galeopsis tetrahit. Next base: position 31,297,293 of record OY776130.1, on the reverse strand, counting down.
TTCGAACATATTGAGTTTGTTTTGGAAATATTTTCGAACAATCTGTGTTTGTTTTGGAAAAAATTTCGAACATTTTGTTCGATCTTTTTTTTTTCGAATAAATTTAGGTTGTTTTGGAATTTTTTTCGAACAATTTGTGTTTGTTTTGGAAATTTTTTCGAACAATCTTTGTTTGTCTTGGAAAAAATTTCGAACATTTTGTTCGATCTTTTTTTTCGGACAAATTTAAGTTGTTTTGGATTTTTTTCGAACATATTGAGTTTGTTCATTAAAAAATTTCGGACATCTCAATTTTGTTTGTTTAAAATTTTCGAACATACTAAGATTTTATTTTTGTGGTTGAAATTTTGTGTTTTTGTTGTTTTGGTGATATTGGCAGTGGCACATGGGCCGAAATGATTGATTAGTTTTATTTTTGTTTTTGTTGTTGGCATGTCGAAGTTGTATGACATCCCGTCATTATTGTTTTTGTTGTTGATGGGGATTTTTGTTGTTTTGGTGGTGATGGTGGGGATCCAAATGATTCCGGTGTGAAATGATGAATTGGGTGTGAAATGAAATGTGTGGGTGTACTCATCCGTCCTTTTTTTTAAAATGTGTAGGAGGGGTACAAAAGACATTTCGCATACCCCTAGTGATAAAAAAAAGTTTCAGTGGGTGTCCTCATAGGATCCTTGGGTGCCTTTAGCCGCGCCCTTGGCCCATCATTCTCGTTGAGCATGGGTGCCGGGCCAGATAGGCCCGAATTGTTTTGGGCCTATTATCACATCCCAACTCATACATACCTTCCACTAAAGGTTTGACTATTTACACCTCCATTTTGGAGACATGCACTCCGCCTTAAATTTGATTTGGCTAGATGAACTCCCCTTCAATGACCCTAAATACCATTTTCTCAATCAAATTCATTTACTAAACACACCCCCAAACCCAAACCCTAATTTATAAATCTATAACTCGTCTTTCTCATTTCTCCTTCCACAAAACACCGCTGCCGCCCCATCTGCCGTCCGTCGCCGCCGCCCCCCTTCTTTCTCCCCTCTCCCCCCACTTCTTGTGCTGCTTTTTTTTTTTCTTGTTCTCTTTGTTCCCTACCCTCCCCACGCCACCCCACCTCCTTGCCCCAACAATCCTGTCCCAAGCCTCCCCTCCTAAGCAACCAAGTCTCGGCATCAGCGGCAGCAGTAGGTATGTTTGTTTATTTGTTTTTTCTTTTAATTTATTTTATTTTGACCAACCGGTATCGTTCATATACATTTTCGTCGATAAATTGTTGTCGACGAGAGTGTATATGGTCGACTCAAAATAGTCGATTTTTATTTAAAAAAAATATTTTTATTTTTTTCGACAAATCAGTGTCGACGAGATACACTCTCGTCGATAACAATTTGTCGACGAGAGTGTATCTCGTCGACACTGATTTGTCGAAATTTTTAAGAAAGAAAATTTGTGATTTTTTTAAGTTTATATTGAAATTTTTGATTTTGTTTTTGTTTGGTGGCCACCGGAAATGGTGGTGACGGCGGCCAGAAGTGGTGGTAACGGTGACAGCGGCTACATCAAATTAGGGTTAGAGTTTAGAGTTTAAATAAAGGGTGTAGTTAGTATTTGGAGTACATTTAGTAGTGTAATATTACTGGAGGGGTATTATGGGTTTTTCACATGATTATTTAATTAATAAATTAAGTGGGGAGTGCACTTAAACAAGTCGGAGGTGCATATAGTCAGACCCTTCCACTAATTGGTTGGGCTTGTCGGGTGGGTCAGACTAAAATTGTGTGCTCTAGTATTAACACACAAATTTCATTAGGGTCTGACTATTTACACCTCCATTTCGGTTTAGAACACTCCCCCGATTGATGCACCCCCCCTAAAATCGGCTTCAGATAGATGCACCCCCCTTAATTGTCACAAATGCCCTTCTCTCATAAAATTCTAATTACTACTCACACACCCTAAACCCTAGTTTTTTCTCCCTCTTTCATCCCCTTCTTCTTCTCTCCCCCTCCCCAAATCACTCCACCCACCAGCCCCCGCCGCCGCTGTTGGTGACATCGGCCCTCGCCCCCACCGTCGCTGCCGGAGACACCCGCCCTCGCCCCCGCGGCCGCCCTTGCCCCACCCTTCCGCCACCCACGCCACACTGTAAAAAAAAAATAAAAAATTCCAGCGGCCGCCCCTCCCTGGCGCCCCGTCCATCCTTCCGCCGCTCTCCCTCTCCCTTATCCCCTCACGATCTGTAAAAAAATAAAAATAATAACAATCGCCGCCACTGCGCATCGACCGCCGCCCCCGACCTCGCCCAACGGTTGCCGCCCCCGACCATATACAATCTCGTGGCCCAAATCCCTTATCCCGCCCAACGGTCGACACCCTTTTCCTCGGCAGTGGCCAAATCCCAGGTTTGTTTTTTTTTTTTCTTTCTTTTTCTTAATTTCGACCACTCTAGGTCGATCCAAATACACCCCGTCGACAACAGGGTGTCGACGAATGTATTTTTGGTCGACCTAAATTTGTCGACGAGGTTTTAAATTTTTTTTTTCGATCAAAAAATGTCGACCATATACAATCTCGTCGACAAACCAGTGTCGACGAGAGTAAATATGGTCGATACTGGTTTGTCGAAATTTAAAAATAAAATTTGAAATTTTTTGTTGTTTGTTGTTTGGTGTTTGGTGGTGGTGGTGGTGGCGGCGGCGGAGGTGGTGCACTACAAGAAATTGTTGAATTGCCTATAGAATTTTCCAACGAAAATAATTTCGTCTTTAAATATTGAGAATTGTCTACAGATTGCCTACGGATCTTTATAAATTATTTTACACATTTTCACCCACGAAATTACCAAGGAAAAATCTGATGGTGATTTACCTACAAAATAATCCGTATGTAAAATCGCATTTTCCTACCGAAACGGTTGTAGGTGATTTTTTTTTATTTACCAACGAAAACTTTCCTAGCTATTTATATGTATAAATTATTTAATTGTATTACCTACAAAATTAGCTAGGAACTTAAAAAATAGTGATTTACCTACAAAATAACCCCGTAGGCAAAATAGCATTTCCCTACCAAAATGATTGTAGGTGATTTGTTTATTTATTTGCCTACGAAAATTTTCCTAGCTATTTATATGTATAAATTATCTAATTGTATTAACTACAAAATTAGCTAGGAACTTAAAAAATAATGATTTACCTACAAAATAATCATTAGGCAAAATAGCATTTCCCTACCAAAATGATTGTAGGTTACCTACGAAATTTTTTCTAGCTATTTATATGTATAAATTATCTAATTGTATTACCTACAAAATTAGCTAGGAACTTAGAAAATATTGATTTACCAACAAAATAATTCGTAGGCAAAATAACATTTCCCTACCAAAATAATTGTAGGTGATTTGTTTATTTATTTACCTACGAAAATTTTCCTAGCTATTTAGATGTATAAATTATCTAATTGTATTACCTACAAAATTAGCTAGGAACTTAGAAAAGCAACAGTGTTATAACAAATAAACATATGAACTTTATTATGTCCCACATCGAAAGAGTAGAAAAAACATAAGAGAAAAAACAATATAAAAGTAGTAGTATTAATAAGTTAGTAACCAACAAACATAAATTTTTTGTCCCACATCGAATAAGGAGTACAAGAAACATTGAAGAAAAATATTATAAAAGGGGCCTAATGTGCACCTAAATTTGTATTTTAAAAATGTTTATATATTTTAACACTTTTTGAATCGGTTTTATGATCGATTCATGGTTGGACCGGTTGAACCGGCTGGTCCAATTTTGAATGAATTTATTGTTTAGGCTAAGGCTAAAAAAATAATTAATAAAAAATATATATTAAATTTTTTTCCACCAAAATGTTTGTTGCCAAATTTAACTACGGAATTACCAACGAAATGTTTCGTAGTTGATATTTACCTACAGAATTTTATTTATTATGGTAATCATATTACCTACCGAAATGTTATGGATTTGCTACGAAAATGTGGTAGGTAATTGCCTACGGATTAAATTTTCGTGGGCAATCGAATTACCTACGAGCGAATTCCATACGAATGGTTTTCGTTGGTATTCCGTAGGTAAATATAAATGCCTACGAAATTGGAATTATTGCCTACAAAATATTCCCTAGCCAATTAATTATTTTCTTGTAGTGGTGGTGGCTGGATAAAACTTAGGTTTAGGGTTTAAAGGTGAAGGAGGGGTGCTATTAGTAATAGGGGTGCATTTAGTAGTGTCATATAACTTAAAGGGTATTTTTTATTTTTTACATCATTATTTTATTATTAAACTTATAGGGGGAGTGTTCTAAACCGAAATGGATGTGTAAATAGTCCCACCCATTTCATTATTCACTTTTTTTTTATTATTTAATTTTTTTTTAAATAATATTAAATATACAACTTTATCTACATTCTCCCATCATTACTTATATACTCAATTTTACATAACTTTATTAATAAACAATCCTTTATTTATAAATGAACCTTACAATATTCTATTATACTCTCAACATGTCTACTTTATACATAAAAATTAATCAATATTCACTAAAACTCATGCCCGAATAAATGGGCATAGTGAATTTGAACGAAGGGAGTATTTCAATATGTGATAAATGGAGAATCTTATATTTACTTTGAATTTTAAAAAATCGATATTTGATAAATGAAAATCTTGTAATTTGAGTGATTTTGAAAATTAATTTTAATTTTTTAAATTTCGATGAATAATACTATGTGTATTTATTTTGGTTTTTTTAGTAGGAGCGACCTTAATTGTAGATGGTGATTTAAGTAACTTTATAGTTTATACCCCTCGGTCCACAAAAAAGTTGCTTACTTTTTTTTTATGCGTATTTAAAAAAAATTATATTTTAATTATAAAAAAGATATGTGGGGTAATGATTAACGAGAAAAGAATATTATTGGTAGATACGCAATCTTATTAATGAAGTAAAAAAAATATTTAAAAATTAACTATTTAAATAGAATAAACATATTATTTATGAAGAAAAAAATAGAAGTGAACACATTTTGAGTAGTATTTCTTTAAATGAGTAACATCTATTTGATTAGCAGAAAAAGATCAAAACTAGAATATTATATATGAAAAACTTACTATCTGCATGCATGTGTCTTGCAAATGCATGTACAAGCAAGCATCCCAAAAACCATTTTCAGGCAACAAAATATATTGAAATGTTGAAAAAAATATATTGAAGTGAACACATATATGATTTGGCATTCAGTATCCAATTTAATTATTCGACTTGATATTTGGTCATTCAAGTTAATTGGATTTAAAAATGCGAAAAAAAAAAAAAAAGGTTATATGTCTAATTTTGTCAGCCCTTAAAAATAAGTCGATGGAGTTAATGGAACTTGTTCGTAAAGTTGCGATCTTCTTTTTGCTGCCCCAATCCTAAAATAAATGTTCTTCAATTTATATGTCTCTCATGTCAGTAGAGTATATATTCTCCAATACCTAAAAGTAAGCAATCCATTTTACTAGTGGAACTCATCCAAATCCTAAATTTCCAGCGGTGTTACTAAAGAAAGAAGGGAAATTCTCAAATGCACATGGTGCAGGTGCACACTATTTTTACCCTATCCACTCCTGACCCGCTTTTAATCCGCCTAAATCTATTCGGATATAGTATATGCGCAACGACGTTTCCACTTCATTCTATTTCGTTTTTGGATTTCTCTCCTTCGTCTCTTTCAGCCATTGATTCTGCCGATCTTCCTTTCCGCCGCCGATGTAGCGGAACCCTAGCAACCGCTAGTCTCTATCGCCTTAGTGGGCGGAACGCGCCGTCGCCGTTCGTTACGCCGTCTCGCGTAGCCTAGGTTCTGTTCGCGCTTGAGCCAGGCTATCATCCGCTACCGTGAGATAGTTGTGTTGCCTCTACATCGTCGCCGCTTGCAACAGTGCCCAGCCGCTGCGTCGGTGTCCTGTAATTCGACTTAATCTGGTAATTCGATTTTGTTTAGGGATTCGATTTAATTCCATGAATTTAATTTCGTTTAGGAATTTCTATAATTCGATTTAACAAACTTGGGCCAATCCATCTTAAGTATTGTGCCAATCTTCCACTTGTTTAATTCCAATCGCTCTTTGGAAGATTTAATGGTTTTTTTCTTCTCTGGTCAAGAACTGTTATAATTTTTATGAATTTGGGGCCTAAAAAGAAAGTGCAACATGCAAGATGGAAATCCAAGCACATTGAGAAAGAGTACAATAAATTGTTGGTTAATTACAATAATGTGGCTTCCCATTTGAGAATTTGAAGAAGGAAGAGGAATCCCTGCTATTTCAGGTAATTTTAATTTCGTTCAAGAGATGGATGAATTGTTATGTAGATCTGATTAAATAAGGCTTTAATTAAACAGTTGTAGAAGGTGAAGAATGAGACAGGAGAAAGTGTGATGATGAAAAGAAGGAATCAAACCATCCTAAAATGAAATTTAAGGGAGAGTATGTGGCAGCAGTGGCATAAAAACAGAATTGATGGGATTAGAAGATGAGAGTGAGTTACATAGAATTGTTGAACTGTTGGTGGTGTTGATGGTTCATTGACATCAAGATCAAGTGAGGATCAGATTTGGGGTTTTAGGTCTTGATTTTCAAATTAGAGTGTTTTTCTTTCTTATTGAAAAACGAGAATTGTTGTTACTGAAAATTTAGTTATTTCTCATTGAAAAATGGTCATTTTTGTTAAAAGTGGTAATTTTGTTACTGAAAAGTGACCATCTTTAATGCTAAAAAGTGGTAATTTTATTTTGAACAAGATGTTATTCAGTTTTTTTTTTTTTTTTGTTGAAGTGCAAGATTATCTTATTTTGTTTTTATGTTTAATTTATGTTGTTGTATAATATTATTAATTGTAGAATGTTTTTCTTTTGTTTTTATGGTGATTTGTTTTCAATAATGAAAAGTGTTGTTTCATAATATTGAAAAGTGTTGGTTCATAATAATGAAAAGTGTTGGTTCATAATACTGAAAAGTGTTGTTTCATAATACTGAAAAGTGATAATCTTTAATATTGAAAAATGATAGTTTTTAATACTGAAAAATGATAGTTTTTAATACTGAAAAATGTTGTTTCATAATATTGAAAAGTGGTGTTTCATAATATTGTAAAGTGGTAGTCTTTTATACTGAAAAGTGTTGTTTCATAGTTCTGAAAAATGGTAGTCTTTAATACTGAAGAATGTTGTTTCATAATATTGAAAAGTGATAATCTTTAATACTGAAAAATGTTGTTTTATAATATTGAAAAATGCATTTACAAACTGGTGTATTTTAGTTACAAATTGTACTATTAAAATTATTATTAAAAAAAATTATAAATTGTATTGTAGTCTTTAATATTGAAAAGTGTTGTTTCATTATACTGAAAAGTGGTGTTTCATAATATTAAAAAGTGGTAGTCTTTAATACTGAAAAGTGTGGTTCTTTCTATTTGAAAAGTGATAAAAGTGGTGTTTCATAATATTAAAAAGTGGTAGTCTTTAATACTGAAAAAGTGTGGTTCTTTCTATTTGAAAAGTGATAATTTTGTTATTGAAAAGTGGTAACTATTATTATTGAAAAGTGGTAATTTTTTTATTATTTAAAAAAAAAAGTAATTTTTTTATTATTAAAAAAAAAGTAATTTTCTTTTTATTATTAAAAAAAAAAAGTGAAATAAAAGTGTGGTTCTTTCTATTTGAAAAGTGATAATTTTGTTATTGAAAAGTGATAACTATTATTATTGTAATTTTTTTATTATTAAAAAAAAAGTAATTTTCTTTTTATTATTAAAAAAAAAAAGTGAAATAATTGATCATGGTAGGAGGAGTCAAACCCTTGACTCAAGGTTTATGAAGGATTTCTGTAACCGCTTGGACAACAATTATTTAGTTGTATTTCTGCTTTTATTAATACATGAAGAATTGATCTGTGCATTAGTGTGCACATGCACACTATGCACAGGAGACCAACTCAAGAAAGAAAATACATTTGAATTTTGAAATACGGGTGAAAACTTAAAAGGGTAGATACTAGATAATAGGTTTTTTTTTTTTAAATATATTTTGTAGGTAAAATAGATTTAGGCACAGAAATAAAGAACAATAGAGTCCGTTTCATTTTTAGGTGTATATAACATCCAATTCCAGACCCAATGCATTAAACAGTTACTACATCTTGTCTTTAAACAGTTCCTAATTACACATTAATATTGTATACCCCAGAGTGGAATTCTATCTTAAAAAAAAAACACCTAAAAACATTAATTTCAAAATTGCCAAAATGCATCATGATACTCTTCTACATTCACGTTCGGCAACGACGTCTCTAGTGAAAGATAATCATCGACATCAAGTACTTCATGTTGGGTTGGGTTTTCAACATGTGGAGAAGCCCAATAGCCAACATACATGGGAGGCCCAAGTAGGCCCAACATTTGGAGATAACTTACCCTAACCCTAGAAGACATCAGGAGAGAGTGTAAGAAGATAGAGAAAAAGGAGGCATTCACGTTTTGAGAGAATTCCAAGAGTGAGAATTTTGCAGAATCAATATCTTGAGTTTCAACCGTTGGATCGAGCTGATTTTTGGACAGCACGTTCAGGACTCGTCGAGGTACATTCTGAACGGTGGAGATCGTTGTTGGAGTTCTGTATTGTCGGTAAAAGCTACGAGCAGAAGGTCTGTTTTTCTGGGCGATTCACTTCTGCGCAGCTGAGTTTAAGAGGCCGTTTCTCACAAACCAATCGTTGGATCGAGCTGTAAATTTGACAGCACGTTCAGGAGGCATTTCAGTGCATTTTGGACGGTGGAGATCGGATTCCGTGCTTTTGAGCGTCGGTAACAGCGACGGGTAGATTGGTGTTGTTGGTGAGATACAGTGACGGGTAGATTGGTGTTGTTGGTGAGATCTTTCTTATCTCATTGTAGTTATCAAGTATTGTGTATCTTGATAAGTTTGTAGTTGAATATCTGTTGTGACAGATTGTAATACTTGGATTCTTGTCATAGTGAAGCTTTTGGGTGGACTACGGTCCCGTGGTTTTTACTCCTTACATTGAGGAGCTGCATAGACGAATAATTGTGTACTATTATTCATGTGTTTATCCCAACAAAGTGGTATCAGAGCGGATTTTCTGCTCTGTGCCTTGTGATGAATATGGAAACTAATACTAATAGGATGGTGAATCTAAATGGTTCAAATTATCATGTGTGGAAAGGAAAGATGGAGGATCTTCTGTATGTGAAATATTTCTATCTTCCCGTATTTGAGACCAACAAGCCTGATGGCAAAACTGATGCTGAGTGGAATATATTGCATCGACAAGTGTGTGGTTACATTAGGCAGTGGGTAGATGATAATGTGTTGAACCATGTTAGTGGAGAAACTAATGCACGAGCATTATGGGAAAAGTTGGAGCAATTGTATGCTAGGAAAACTGGGAACAATAAGTTGTTCTTAATCAAGCAGTTGATGAACTTGAAGTTCAGAGATGGCACTTGTTGGGATATGAATCCTATAAACAATGTTCTAATTGATGATTATATGTTTTGATGGCCAAAAGCAACTTGCGTTATGGATATATGTGATTCTATGTGAGTTATATGAATTAGGATTACTGATCTTAAAGTGATATGAAGTTTGAGTTTACTGATCTTATGTCTTAGTAATCTGATATATGAACTGTTTAAGAACTAAGCTGATAAATGAATTGTATAGACAGCTTATAGTATAGGACTTAGATGTACTCATCTGTATGTAGTTCAGTTGATGTATAGATAGGTTTTATATTTGTAAAGTTGTATTGTATTGTATTTCAGCATTGTAAAAGTTCAGAACAGTAGATTAGATCGAAGAAAGAAGACTGAGAGATATCAGAAGACTACTTCAGAGTATGAAGAAATCAAGAGAAGTATGTTTGAAGGAAGCTGAACAGTTCTGAAGAACTGTGCTGACTGACCAAGAGCAATAAAACTAAGAAAAGTAGTTTACTGTGCTGAGTTAGTTGGATTGAAGAATAAGTTTGGATAACTTATTTGAAATGTAACTAAAGATATATTTGAAGATATGCTGACTTGGAAAGATAAGTTTTAAGTTGGTTACAAGAAGGAAGTTACAACAAGAAACGGTTATGAGTTAGTTGAGAATTAGTTCACAAACTGCTAACTGTCTTACTAATGCTTATAAATACCGTGTGATCTTCTACTTGAAAAGACTACTGATACAATTACTATTCAAGAGCAATCAAGAAGCATTCAAGTATTCAAGCACTCACAGAGTATAGAAGATCGAACTGAAGAGAAGCCACAGATCTGAAGTGAAGAATCAAAGGCTACTGCAAAGAGAAGTTTTACTTTTCGTTTTAAGATTGTATTGTGTAAACAAGTGTGCTAGTTACTTGTAAAATTACTAGTAGATCGAAGATATACCTGGTGGTATAATCGACAAGATCAAAGTCTTAATCTTGGGACTCTAAGCTACAAGTACTCAAGAAGAAAAGAGTAATAAAACATCGCAACTGGAGTTGTGAGAGTGGATGTAGACATTTGTCGAACCACTATAAAATCTTGTGTTCTTTACTTTCTGTTTTGATTAATTGTTGATATATTTGTTTAACCAAGAACAGTAAGTTTTCTAAAGAAAAGATTTAAAGAAAAGTTGAGTATAAAAGATTAACTGTTAGTACTGATCTGATTCTAAGAACAGTATCATACAGAACACATTTCCGCACTTAAACTCTGATCATTTGATAGAATTTGAAAAGTCTATTCACCCCTCCCCTCTAGACTTTTTCTTAGCTTACTCAATCTAAAACTCAACTTTGGGACCAACAAGTGGTATCAGAGCAGTAGTTCTTTGGACTGCTGTTTCTAGATAACCTTGCAGACTTTGGGGAAAGTCTAATTGTCTCTCATTACTGATAGTTGTTTCTTGATCTTACTTGTCTATCTGAACCTATTTGCCATACTACTGATCTTAACTGTCTGTTCTATCATGGAAGAAACTAACATCAATAAACTTCCTAAGTTTAAAGTTGCAGATTACGATTATTGGAAACTGAGGATGGAGGCCATTTTCAGTTCAACCTATGATCTAATGATGTCTGTGATCAAAGAAGGGCCAATCACTACCATGATACCCAACACTGCAAATCTGGAGCCTTCCAAAGCCATTGGTGTTCTCGTGCCAAAACCCAGGTTAGATTTAACTACTGAGGAAATGAGGCAGAACAACTTAGACAGCTTGGCTAAGAATTACATTTTGCATACCCTTCCCAATGAGTATCTTGGGAAAGTTGTTAAATGTAAATCAGCCAAAGAGATGTGGGACAAGTTAGCTATCATTTGTGAGAGAACTTCTCTTATAAAGGAAAGCAAACTATCCACTGCTGTCCAGCGGTTCGAATCATTCAAAATCAAGACTGGTGAAATAATAGACCAGCTCGATACTCGCTTTACAAAGATTATGAATGACTTGGATGTTTTAGGAAAGACTTACTCCAATAGGGAGATCAATTTGCGTATTCTTAAGGCTTTAGATGACAGGTGGAAAATGGTCAAAATGATCATTAAAACCACACAGGATATAGATACCTGGTCTGCTGAAACCACTTTCCAAACCCTTAAGGCGCATGAGTTTGAATTGGATGAAGAAGATCCAATAGTAAGCAGTGATAGGGATAAGGAAATCTCTAAGAGTATATCACTTAAGGCATCTACCTCTAAAAATTCTAGATCATCTATGTCTAAGTCCTCAAGCATAAAAGATGAACTAGAGAGTACTGATCTTGCTCTTAAGGATCAGTTGAACTTAATGATAAAGAGGTTTGATAAACTTAACAAGCGTTATGGTAGATACAAAAGATTCTATAAGGACACTCAGGGCTCTAATAACAGGGACTCTTCTAGGACCAGAAGGGACCACAAATCTTCTGAAAGGAGAGATGAGGTTTCTAATGAGAAAAGAAGAGATAGGAACTCTGCTGATAGGAAGGATAAGAACTCTACTGATAGAAAGGACATGAACCGATATCATTCTCCTTCTAAACGTTCTACTAATGAACCTCTGTGCTATAACTGTGAAAAGCCAGGTCATTACATCCATGAATGTCCTGATCTAAGTGCTGAAGACAGAAGAGAAAGGAAAGCAAGGAGAGATCGCAAATATGCAAAGGGTAAGAGGGCAATGGTGGCCAACAATGAATCTGATACGGATTCAGATGAGTTGCCATCGTCTTCTTCTGATTACCCTTCTAGCAGTGAGAAAGAAGTCTTCATTGCAGATGATGGACTAGTCATGATGGTAAAAATCGACCAAGAGGTATCATCTGTCACATCTTTTCAATCTTGTGATGAATCTGATTTTGATTTATGTGACACTGCTGATAGTAGTGTAGGGAGTAGTCTTCATCATTCCAATGGAGTGAATGAAGAAGACCTCCTACCAGCTAACAAAGCATTCATGGAAATCAGTGATGAGAACATATCTTTAAGACAAGAAATCATTAGTCTTAGAGAAGCTCAAATGCAAGTAGATCCTAATATAACTGTTCTAAATGCACGGCTATCAGAAGAGTTGTCTCAACTCAAAGATAAGTATGCATCTATGGACAAGTTATATCAGGGTATGCTTCATACACAAGCTAAAGAGACAAATGAGTTCAATGACTTAAAGATTAAATGTGAAAAACTTGAAGAGCGCAATAGATTCTTAGAATCTGAAGTACTGAGCTTGGATCTGAAGCTATCTGAGATGATTAACTCTTCTAAGATTAATCAAACATTATCAGACAGATACAGAGCTCCTTATGATAAGAGTGGAATAGGTACTGATCTGCCTAGTCCCTCTACTTCAGGCATTAAGAACACTACTGGAGCTAGTTCAAGTTCTTTGCAATTAGATAAAGGAAAAGAACCTAAAGTACAGTCTAAATACATTCCTCCTACTACCAAGAATGGTAAACAGAAGAATGGATCTAGACCAGTACAGTCAAAACCTTACCAGAAGAGTACTACTCCTCTGACCAGAGCAGAAATGTCCTGGAATCAGAAGAGGCAGACTCAGAACAGTAGGTCAAGACAAGCTCAGGCAAGTTGGAAACAGCCTAGACCTCCTTTTATAAGGTAGTCTCAGCTGTACTCAACTAAACCTAGGAAATTTGTGTCTCATTATCATAACAAACCTGTTCTTTATCCTCCACATTTATCTTATGATATCATTGGAGAGGAAAGACCAAAATGCATCTATAAGCCGTATGGTCCACAGGCTTTTAGGCCCTATGCAAACTATTACAGACATACTGATCTTCCTGAAAAAGGGATAGAACCAAGGAAAGGCTATCTCAGAAAAATAGATCCTAAGTCTGCTGATAATTTGGATAAGGTCAATAAAGTACTGTTCTGTGATAAGCATGGGAGAAAACTTAAGAGGTCTCAATTATTCAAATCTTCAATGTTTATTTGGATACCTCTTACTACTAACCCCCAAGGACCCCAGTAAAGAAAGGGTACCTAAATTATTAAGATCATTACTTGCAGGGTCGACTGGATAAGGTGGTTCAGTTGGAGAAACTTGGTACATAGACAGTGGGTGTTCTCACCACATGACTGGTACCAAGACTCTTCTTTCTAACTATCATGAGAAGGAAGGACCAAAGGTGATCTTTGGAGATAGTTCCATGGCAATCACAAAAGGATTTGGATACATCAAGAATGGAGATGTAGAGATACAAGATGTCTCATATGTAGAAGGTTTGAAATATAATTTGTTATCTGTCTCTCAATTTTGTGACAGGGGCTATAAAGTCTACTTCAAAAGCACCAAATGTGAGATCTGGGATAAAAGAACACATACAATTCTACTAGTTGGAGTAAGACAGGGCAGTGTCTACATTGTAAATTGGAATAGTTGCCCTAGGGATGCTTGCCTTCTTTCTAAGAGTCCTAAAGAAATCAGCTGGCTATGGCACCGACGCCTATGCCATATGAACTTTAAGATAATTTACAAGATTGCAAGAAACTACCTTATTGAAGGTATCCCTAATGAAATCTATTTCAAATCACAAGTGTGTGATGCTTGCCAAAAAGGTAAACAGGTAAAGGTTTCCTTTAAGTCAATTCCCACTCTTTCTACTTGTAGAGTCTTAGAACTCTTGCACATGGATTTACATGGTCCAATAAAACCCCCTACACTGAATGGTAGAAGGTACACTTTGGTTGTGGTAGATGATTATTCAAAATTCACTTGGGTAATCTTCTTACACAAAAAGAGTGACACACAAACCCAACTACCAGATCTGTTAAAGAGGTTGCAAGTAGAAAAAGGTCAGCCCATTGTCAAGATCAGGAGTGACAAGGGGACTGAATTTATAAACTGCTATATTAAAGAATTTTGTTCTAAGTCTGGAATTCAGCATTTGACAAGTGCAGCTAGGACACCTCAACAAAATGGTGTAGCTGAGAAAAGAAACAGAACACTAAAGGAAGCATGCAGATCAATGCTTGCAGAGTACAACACTCCACAGAAGTTCTGGGCTGAGGCAATCAACACTGCCTGTCACACTCAGAACAGATGTGCATTCAACAAAGTACATGGTAAAACTCCTTATGAGGTATGGAAAGGTAGAAAACCTAGAGTTTCATATTTTCATATCTTTGGATGTAAGTGCTTTATTCATAACAATGGAAAGAGCAAATTAAATGCTTTTGATGCTAAAGCTGATCAGGGAATATTCTTAGGATACTCTTCTACTAGCAAAGCATTTAGAGTGTTTAATTACTCTACTCTATGTGTAGAAGAAACATCCCATGTTGTCTTTGATGAAGTTGTACAGGACTCTGCTGATCATCAGATCAGTAAGAAAATTGATGATCTGACCATTCAAACTGATAAAGACAATGAAGAGACTGAAGTCTATGAATCTGTACAAGCCTACAATCCATTTCTGAATGTTCTAAACAAAGATGATGATGTAGAAAAGGTAAAAGACAAAGGTAAGTCTTCTAGACAAATTGACATGCCTGAATTGGTTGACTGTTCTCCTGTGAATAAACCTGCTGAAAATGATGATATTGATATTGATGATTCTGTTATGCATGATGTGGATGATGATAGTATTCCTGTTAAGACTAGAAAAACATGGAAATCTGCTCATTCTACTGATCTGATTGTTGGTGAATCCAATAAAGGTGTTAAGACCAGAAGACAATTGTTTGATTCTAAGCCTGAACCTAGTAATTCTCTATTTTGTTGGTGTTGCTTCTTATCTTCTATTGAGCCTGCAAATGTGAAAGAAGCTTTATCTGACAGTAACTGGATTATGGCTATGCAAGAAGAATTAAATCAGTTTACTCGAAATGATGTATGGGAACTCGTAGAGAGACCTACTGATCACAATGTGGTAGGTACAAAGTGGATTTTCAAAAATAAGAAAGATGAGAATGATCTTGTTGTGAGAAACAAAGCCAGACTAGTGGCTCAGGGCTACTCTCAAGCTGAGGGTATTGACTATGATGAAACATTTGCCCCTGTAGCTAGATTAGAAGCTATAAGATTGTTTCTTGCTTATGCTGCTTGTATGAAATTCACTGTGTATCAAATAGATGTGAAAAGTGCATTTTTGAATGGTATACTTGTTGAAGAAGTTTATGTAGAACAACCTCCTGGATTTGAGGTAAATGGTAATCAAGTATACAGGTTGAAGAAAGCACTATATGGTCTAAAGCAAGCTCCAAGAGCCTGTTATGACACTCTTTCACTATTCTTAGTTGAAAATGGATTTACTAAGGGCAAAGTGGAACGAACTTTGTTCAGAAGACAAGAAGGTACAGACATTTTATTAGTCCAAATTTATGTTGATGATATAATATTTGGATCTCCTAACAAAAGCATGAGTGAAAGTTTTTCAAAGCTCATGCAAAGCAAGTTTGAAATGTCAATGATGGGTGAAATGACCTATTTTCTTGGTCTTCAAGTAAAACAATCATCTGAAGGTATCTTTATCAATCAAGCAAAATATACAAGAAATTTGTTAGATAAATTTCTTATCAAGACCTGTAAAACAGTTGGAGTACCAATGCTGCCAACATACAGAATGGATCCAGATGATCAAGGTAAGTGTGCTGATCAATCCTATTATAGAGCTTTAATTGGTTCTCTACTCTATTTGACTGCTAGTAGGCTAGATATTGCATTTGCAGTAGGTGTATGTGCTAGATTTCAGGCCAATCCCAAAGAAAGTCATGTGGAGACTGCTAAAAGGATATTGAAATATCTAAAGGGTACCATTAATCGAGGTTTATGGTATTCTGCAGATGATGATTTATCCCTAAGTGGTTATTCAAATTCTGACTTTGGTGGTTGCAGGATAGATAGAAAATCAACTTTTGGGTCATGCCAATTTTTAGGTTCTAAGCTCATATCATGGTTTTCAAAGAAACAAACAAGTGTGGCAACATCTACCACTGAAGCAGAATATATGGCTGCAGGAAGTTGTTGTAGTCAGCTTCTTTGGCTAATGCAACAACTTAGAGACTACAACATTGTGGAATCTAATGTACCTATATTCTGTGATAGCGATAGTGCAATTGCCATCACTCAAAATCCCGTTTTACATACTAGATGCAAGCATGTAGATGTTAGGCATCATTTTATTAGGGATCATGTGGAAAAGAAAAACATAAGGATGGAAAAGATCCATACTGATATTCAGAGAGCTGACATTTTCACAAAACCTTTGGCTGAAACTAGATTTGGAGAGCTTTGCATAAGTTTAGGATTGATAGACATGGATCCTGCATGTATATAAAACTGTATTCTAACATTTCAGGTACTGAGCTGATATCAAGAACAGTACTCCAAGAAGGGTAAATCTGAAGAACAAACCGTGTCAAGACCTCTACATTCATCACATCAGGTAAAAAGGTTACTAAGGTGCCTAAATCCCGATGAGGAAGCTGGTAAAGCTGAGGGAATTGAGAATATACATTTAAGGGGGAATCTATGATTTCTGAAAAATCCTGTATGTTGACTCAGAGCACAAGTCACCTTAGAAGAAACCTTATAAAGACCTATCTTAATTATGCTTTACTAATCTGTACTGTATTTCACTATCTATGCATGAACTAACACTTCTACCAAGGTGAAACAGGCACAGAAGAGGAGTTCTCCACTAGAGGGGGAACTAATCTGATTACAGATTTGATCTGTCTACAAATCTGATCTGATTACAACACATATCTGTCTACAGACATGTTCTGATTATTGAATTGATTTGTCTACAGGACTGTTCTGATTACAAAGTTAATTTGTCTACAGAACTATTCTGACTACAATATCATTCTATCTACAGAACTGATCTGATTACTGATTAAACTGTCTACAGAGCTTATTTGATTACAGGAAAATTTGTCTACAGAATATTTACAGTACTGATCTGAGAAAGTACTGTGCTGGTATCAAAAAGGTGAAAATCAGAAAAGCTGGGAATTGATCTGAGGATTACTGAGCTGATCCAACTACTAATCTGATCTTCAAAGAAAGTACTCAGCTGATCACTGTACTCAGCTGAACCCAGATAAGTAAATTTCAATATATTTTAAGTAAGAAATTGAAGTATAGTGTGTATGGAAACAATTGTGCTGATACACATCAAAACAATATTATTGCCTTAGAAGTTTTCTAAGTCAAGATCTGTTCAAAAATTAGTTTACTTATAGAGAAGATTAAAACACTCCTCTATTTTTGACCTAATTTTAAAAGGTTTATTTATCAACACAAGTTGGCTCCAAATTGGAATTGAGTTTTATGAATCTGGAACGTTTTTCTTAAAATTATACCTTTCTACACTCAATCCAAACCACACAACGTGGGAATCTAAATCAATCCAAGCCCTAGATTTGCTTTGGTTTAGATTAACATGATCACATTTACTTCTTCTTCTTCATCACTTAAAATCTTTCTGCAAATTTCTCTAAGCTCAAGTTTTCTCGATAATCCTTACTCTTTCATCTACACTTCTACATTTCTACTCCATGGCGATTATTGATATTCTTAACGAAGAAAACGAAGTTGTAGGTACGTTTGATTCACCCAGATGGATTCGTGAAAAAGGAATTTTCGTTGAAAACTCGGTCTACTTCAATGGACGATAAAAGAGCGAGAATCAAGCCATTCTCACCATGTGTGAAGAATGCAGGTTGAAGAAGTACCTAGAATCATTCCCCAACATGGTTTTTGAACCTGAGGCAATGGAATTCTTGTTACAGGTACAAGGTGATTCAAATAGCATCTGTTCAACGGTTTCGGGTCACAGGGTTGTCATTTCCAGAGAAACCCTTGAAATCGCGTTTGATTTACCCAACGGGCCGGTAAACATTTTGAGCTACATGGCAAGGCAAGAAAAGGCTTGCGTGGGTAGATGGATAAATGTTGACCCAGCGACTCTCACCAATTTGAAGAAGGAAATTCTTCCAGAAGGTCTTCAATTGTTGATGGACATTGCTGGAAAATGTTTGTTAGGTCAACACTTTAGTCAGGACGCCCTCACCCAACTAAAGATTCGTGTTATGGCCGCGATCATTGATCGAGTTGATGGTGACTGGCAAAGTTTTATTTTGGGCAGGCTGTTGGCTGAAAGAGAGAAAGTGTTGTTTGATGAAGACACTAGAGAATTTTCCATTAAATCCTTGATGGGTTTTGGAAATAAGTTGAGCATCCTGTTGCCGCAATTAGCTGATAAAAAGGTGGATTGGAGTCCTCCGAAAAGATTTCATCAGGGCAAGTTTTTGTTCAAGAAGGAGTCCGCATTATTTGAACAAGCTCAACGTCAGCAACAACAACCTCAAGAATCTGGTGGTTCTATTTTCTGTTCTGACAATGATGAGCCGGAGTTGAGAACGAAGGCTAGGCATGATCCTCACCGAGCTGGATTAAGAAGGGGCAGATCAGCTAGGGTTGCCTCTGAAAAATCAGAAGAGTCAGTTGCTGCTGTGAAGGAGTCTTCTGTAGAACAAGAGGTAAGTTCTTCAAGCCTCATTGTTTTACATAAGAGATCAAAAGTTTCTGGTGTTCTTAGACCCAGAAGAGTCCTCAAGAACACTACCCCTTCTCCCTCAACCTCTGATTCTATCCAAGCCCAACCCCTTGGAAATGAGCCTACCTGTTCTGAGGAGTCAGTACACTACTCTCCTATTCGACAGAACACTCCTCCCTCACCCCCTCAGAACACTTCATTTCATCCCACTCCCCAATCAAGTCCTCAACACAATCCCACTCCTCATTTCTCTCCTGAACCTGAACCTGAACCAGTTCATGATCACTCTACTGAGCATGAACATATACCTTCTTCTGAACCAATTGAGATTACCTCTTCACCAGAACCTGAGATTATCCAACCAAATTCAGTGTTCTTGATGGACTATCCTGTATGTAATAAGGAAGAGAGGCTAAGATTTAAATTGAGAAATGCTCTTCTCAAAAGCTTTCATGGTTTAGATGACATCTCTATGACCTTTGAGCAACTTCTAAGGATAGGCACTTGGGTGTATCTTAGAGGAATAGGTCTAAATGAGTTGATGATTGTAGCAGAAGGCATGGGTGGTTTGTCTGTGTTCCATGACTGGGAACAAGAACAGAGAGAAGCTGCAGGTGTTAATTCTTTCACAGAATTATTCACTCTTGAGTCAGTTATTCAGTTGATTGAAAGGATTATTGGTTGTAAGTATTCTGTGGTAAAGTCTGCTGATGAAAATGTTGATACTGATGTCAACATGGAAGCTGAGGATGCTGGTGTTAGAGATTCTGATTTGGAAGCTGATATGGAAGCTGACTATGAAGCTGATACCAATGCAACTGAGGTGTTTGAGAACACAGTTGTAATTGAAGAAACTAAAGTCTTAGTGGAACAAGCTTTGGGTGCTGATGAGTTGGAAAGCACACCAATCAATGTTGCAGGAAATACTATGCTTGATGATGCTCAAGAAACAGTAAGAACTGTTCCTGCTGAAACAGTGCAAGATAACTCTAGCTTTGAGATGTTGAAAAAGCAGAATGAAGAGTTACAAAGCAAGCTGGAGGCTACTTTGAAACAATTTCAACAAGCCACTGAGAAATTGGAAAGTTTGACTGCTACCATTTCATATGAGAAAGTGTTGGAATACACAATGTCTAAGATCTATGATCTGCATAGATTACAAGAGAAAAAGCTTTCTGTTGAGTTGCAAAAGAAAGTTGAGCTGCTACTTCTTTTCAATCTTGTGATGATTCTGATACTGATGAAAGTGACACTGCTAGTAGTGAAGTAGGAAGTAGTCTGCAGCACTCTACTACTGCTGTTGAAGACGACCTTCTACTTGCTAACCAAGCATTCATCGAAGTCAGTGATGAGAACATTGCATTAAAACAAGAAATCATTGATCTTAAGGAAGCTCAGTCCAAAGTAGGAAGAGTTGAGACAACTCAAAGAAAAGTGTGCATTGACAGACAGGTTATAAAAAGACCTACTTAAGACACATGCAACTGAGAGAAATGAATTTAATGTTTTAAAGAGCAAGTGCAATAGACTTGAAGAACGTAATAAGTTCTTAGAGACCGAGGTTGTCACATTAGATCTCAAACTTACTGACCTGGTTAACTCCTCAAAGATTAACCTTGAACTGTCAGATAGGTATAGAGATCCAGGTGACAAGACAGGTATAGGTGCTGAGTCATCTAGCTCGTCTACTCAAGTCATTAAGAACCCTACTACTACTAACGCAAGACTTTTGCCAAATGATAAAGGAAAAGGACCTATGATATACGATATTGGTACTCCATCTCAAGGTACTGTATCTAAACAAGCTCGAGTTAACATTCCGATTACCAAGGGAGGTAAAAAGAATGGTAACAACAAGCCTGTTCCACCTAGAACTAATCTTCAAAGGACCACTAATCGTGGACGACCCAACCAGGTCAGATACGAGGACTGGTATCCTGAGGAGACGAGTACTAGACAGGTACAGACTAGACGACAAAAGCCTAGACCTCCTTTCATAAGGCAGTCTCAGCTCTACTCGTCTAGACCTAGACAGGTAGCTCCAAAATATCGTACACAAGTTGTCCTATATCCTCCACCTTTATCATATGATATTATTAGTGAGGAAAGACCCAAACGCGTCTATAAACCGTATGGACCTAATGCTTACAAGCCCTACTCTGACTATCATAGACCAGTGCCTGCTCAAGTAGAGATCAAGTCGAAAGGCTATCTCAAACGAGTAGACCCAAACTCGAATGATAGTACAGACAAGGACAACAAGGTCTTATTTTGTAACAAGTATGGGCGAAAGCTTAAGAGATCGAACTTGTTCAAGACTCCAATGTATATTTGGATTCCTCTGAACTCGACTAACCCCCAAGGACCCCAATAAACAAATGGGTACCTAAATTATTGAATATCTTCATTGAAGGGTCGACTTGACTTGTATAAGAAGGGTGGCTCAGTAGGACACACCTGGTACATAGACAGTGGTTGTTCGCACCACATGACTGGTACCAAGGCTCTCTTATCAAGTTACCATGAGCAAGAAGGACCAAAAGTGATATTTGGTGATAGCTCCACTGCTGTCACTAAAGGATTTGGTTACATCCGGAATGGAGACGTTGAGATCCAAGATGTCTCATATGTTGAAGGTTTGAAATATAATTTACTCTCTGTTTCACAGTTTTGTGATCGTGGATACAAGGTGCAGTTCAAAAGCCGCAAATGTCAGATCATTGACAAAAGGACACACACAGTCCTACTAGTCGGCGTAAGACAAGGAAGTGTGTACATAGTGAATTGGAACAGTTGTCCGAGGGACACCTGTCTACTTACTAAGAAACCTAAAGAACTTGGCTGGCTGTGGCATAGACGCCTCTGTCATCTAAACTTTAAGGTTCTTAATAAGATAGCCAGAGATTACCTTGTAGAAGGTATTCCCAATGAAGTTTACTACAAGTCACATGTATGCACGGCTTGTCAACAGGGTAAACAGGTGAAAGGTTCTTTTAAGTCAATTCCTACTCTCTCAACTAGTAGAGTCCTAGAACTCCTACATATGGATCTTCATGGTCCAATAACTCCTCCAACCTTGAATGGTAGAAGGTACACTCTTGTTGTTGTAGACGACTATTCTAAGTTTACTTGGGTAGTCTTCCTACACAAGAAGAGTGATACACAAACACTTCTGCCTGAACTGCTGAAGAAGTTACAAGTTGCGAAGAACCAGTCCATTGTCAAGATTCGTAGTGACAAGGGAACTGAGTTCATTAATTGCTATATCAAAGATTTCTGTGCTAAACGTGGTATCCAGCATCTTACTAGTGCAGCCAGGACACCACAAGAAAACGGTGTAACAGAAAGAAGGAATCGAACTCTCAAAGAAGCCTGTAGAACCATGATAGCCGAGTACAATACGCCTCAAAAGTTTTGGGCAGAAGCTATCAATACTGCATGCCACTCACAGAACAGAAGCGCGATCAACAAAGCTCTTGGCAAGACACCTTATGAGGTTTGGAAAGGTAGAAAACCCCGCATTTCATATTTCCATATATTTGGGTGAAAGTGTTTCATCCATAACAATGGAAAAAGCAAGTTGAATGCTTTCGATGCCAAAGCAGACGAGGGGATATTCTTAGGATACTCCTCGACTAGCAAGGCATTTAGGGTATTCAACTACTCAACTCTTTGTGTGGAAGAAACACCACATGTGGTTTTCGATGAATCTCGACAGGACTCGTCTGCCAACAAGATCAGTGAGAAAATTACTGAGCTAACGATCGAATCTGACAAAGACTCAGAGGTATATGAATCCGTTCAAGCCTACAATCCATTCATGAAAGCTCTCGAGTCTGATGACAAAGAGAAAGTAAGTGCTCAAGGTAAGTCTTCTAGACCAGCTGACATGCCTGCTCTAGTTGACTCCACAACTCCTGGCAAATCTGTTGATGATACAAATGATGTTGACATGCATGATGCTGTACATGATATAGATGATAATAGTGCTACTGTTAAGAATATAAAAACATGGAAATCTGCGCATGATACTGAAAATATTATTGGTGACTCTACTGTTGGTGTGAAGACTAGACGACAACTCTTTGAGTCGCAAGAACAGCCTAGTCCAACTATGTTTTGCTGGTGTTGTTTCCTCTCATCTATCGAGCCTACCACTGTTAAAGAGGCATTGGCTGATAGTAATTGGATCATCGCTATGCAAGACGAGTTGAACCAGTTTGTTCGAAACGACGTCTGGGAACTTGTCGATAGGCCTAAACATCATAATGTAGTTGGCACTCGATGGATTTTCAAAAATAAGAAAGATGAGATTATGGAAGAGGCTACTCATGTTGAAGTTGGACAATCGTCTCAAGCAATCCCAGTCGCTTCAATAGATGAGTTGAAAGAAGACTTGAAGGCTGTTATCAAGTTGTCTATCGATGAATTTCTCAAGTCTGAGTTGAAGAAGACTCTTGTTGAACAGAACAGTGTGCTTGTGACTAGTTCAAAGGAGATGATCATGAATGAGGTCAACCAGTTGGATAATGATTTCAGACAAGCGATGTTCAATCAAATTGAAGGATTTCTCCAGAACCAAGTTGAATATTCGGAGAAGAGCTCAGTCGATTTTGCTCGCGTCTTAGCTACTGAATCCAGGAAGATGGAAAGAGTCTATAGAGCCAAAATCGAGGTTGCTGATGTTCAGAGAAAAGAAGCCTATGATCAGTTAGCACAAGCAAGAGAAATTATCAGTGCTATGACTGAAGAGAACAGGAAGTTACGATTGACTGCAACGCATTTTAAGAATGAGTTGAACTTGTCTACTCAAAAGCTGGAGTTGGTGGCGACCAAACTAGACAAGTTGAGTCAAGATGGTTCTCATGAAAGGCAGATTGAAAGAGCTACGAACCTTATGAAGCAAGCTATGTTAGAAGAGATGACTCGGTTTACTTCTCTTTTCTCTCTCAAGGCTACTGATGAAGCCAAAAAGGGGGAAGAGACAAGTCGAGTTGAAGTTGTTGCTGAAGGTGAGAAAGCTAAGTCCAGTGCTGAACCAGAAGTCAAGGAAGCCGCTACTACCATGCAAGAGCTAAGGAGGCCTAAGAGAGGCAAGTTGGTGAAAACTGTAGAGCTCGAGCAGGCTAGAGCAGATGAGTTGAAGAGAAAGGAGAAGGGCAAAGCTGTTGCATCTCCTGAAGCTGTAGTTCAGACTAGACAAATATCAAAAAGGAAATCTATTCATATAGTAGAGCCGAAAGAAGTTGAGACAACAACAATAATGAAGAAGCAGAAGGTTGTTGATCCGAATGATGAAGCTCACTATGCAAACCAAAAGAAAGTTGGAAAACATATTGAAAGGCTGCAGAAGCTGAAGGCAGATGGAAGATCAGTTCATTGACTACTTCATAGACAAAGAACATCGAGCTGAATGGATGAAAGTGAAGAAGCAATGGGAACTTGATCATTGGATTATCAGGAAATATGGTGACTCTGAAAGTCCAGATGAGTTGTATGCTTTGTTTGACAAATTTATGGAAGGTCAGAACAAACTGCTGTGGAACCTGATAATAAGAATATCTGCTGGAGCGAACTTCAATATTCTTGTCCCTGTATTTCCAAGATGGAAATGTCCTATGACCAGCTCTGGAAGAAGAGTTGATCTTAATCAGATCAAAAAGTTTGAAGAAGAACTGCTGGATAAAGAGAAGATCGAAGATGAAGACCATGTCAGAATAATTCACAAGAGACTCCTAGATGCGTTATGTGTTCCAAATCCAGAAGGAGGTACTCTTTCAGATTAGTTTTTTTTGCTCTGATTGATAGTTTTGATTTTTTTTAGTATGTGTAATATCTACTGGTATTATTTTTGAATGAATGAAAATATAAGTACTATTTGATGTTAAGACAAGATAACTACTTAACTAGTCTACTATTGAGAAAATATTCAAGTAGTTTTGGCTTCATCAAAAAGGGGGAAATTGTTGGGATATGAATCCTAGACAAGCCTTACATGATGATAAAAGATGAAGTTTTGATAAGCCAAAAGTAGTTTGAATTTTTCTAAGTGTTGACTGACCTAGTCTAGTTAAGAAGGAGTCATCTTGAACAGACCAGTAGAGTTCACATGTGAAAGAAAAGTATTGTTATATTAAAAGATAAGTACGAATTATAAGTACTTCATATGTGTTGATTCATTATTATATAGATTGTTATTGAGCTATAATAATCATTGTATAGAGCTCATGATTTTTGTATGTAATAGACAGATTCATTGTATAGTTGTTAAGTTGACTAAGCTATAAGCTTAAAGTAATGTAATAGTCTTGTTAGGATTAGAATAGTCTACTATTGAAGATCGCACAAGAAGACCAGACTAGACAAGAAGAATGAAGTCTACTACTGAAGACAGGTGGTCTACAAGACTCAACAAGACAAGTCAACTTAAAGTGAAGTTCAAAGAGAAGCGCGTGGAAAGATAAGGATCAAAGTTAGTTAGAAATAACTAAATAACTGAAACGCGTGGATGGATAAAAAGATGCAGTTACAAGTTAGTTTTCAAGAAGAGTTGGTTACAACTAACTAAGTTCTTGAAGTTGAAATCTATAAATACCTCAAGGTGTTTATCATTTGAAGACTACTGCAAATCCATATACTGAAGAATTACTGAAGCATTCGAAGCTTACTCACAGAGTTCATTAAAGTTCAGAAAGCAAGTCCGCTAGTAAAGTGAAGAAACCAGAAGACTGCTACTGAATAAGTTTTTAGTTTTTGTTTGTTGTTTTTATCAAGTTGCTAGATACTTGTTAAATTTCTAGTAAGATCGTAGACGTATCTGGTGGTATAGTCTTAGAAGATCTAAGTCTTTTTCTTGGGACTCTAAAGAACAAGAACTCACACTTTGTACTCGATTGGAAGAGTTAGTGGAAACATCACAACTGGGTTGTGAGAGTGGACGTAGACAAGTTGTCGAACCACTATAAATTGTTTGTGTTGATTACTTTACTGTTTTGTTTAATTGCTTAATTGTTTAACTACATAACTGAACAAAACAAGTTGAGTATAGAACAAAGTTCTCGAATTTTGAAGATTGAGTATAAACTTTAGTTGGGCTCATTATTAATTTCGTATTCCGCATTTTGTAATTCTGATATATCGAAAGATTTTAGAAAAGTCTATTCACCCCCCTCTAGACATTTTCTTTAGCTTCCCTCGATATTAACTCATCTTCGAGACCTACATTTGGAATATTGGAATGATCTGAAGAAGAAATGGCAGATTGCTAATTTCATTGTGAAGAAATTTGGTGATCATTCTAGCAAGGAAGATAAATATTCTGACTTTGATGTGTTCATGATGAACATAGCAAGGAACTTCTGGGAAGACATGTTATTATTGGCTGCTAGTGTAGGTATCCAGATTATTTGTCCAGAAGAACCTGTATGGGATCCTCCAAGATTAGAGAATGGAGAACCTGATCTGAATGAAGTTGGAAACATTATTTCAAAGATTATTCAAGATGAAGGCATAACTGATCCTAAACACATGATGGAAATCAAGAACAGAATGTACTTGGCATTCAGAATTCCTAATGAAGATTGAAGATGAAGGACTATGCTGAAGAAGATAACATTTCTTAACCTTATCTTTATTTTCTTTATTGTGGTATTTTTGTGATTATGTGACTTAGTTGTAATATGTGAATTATCTGATTTGATATGAATCTTAATCTGATTTTTTAATTGATGAATTGATATGAATGACTATATCTTAACTACTGATCTGTGAATGTTTAAGTAGTTTTGGCTTCATAAAAATGGGGAAATTGTTGGGATATGAATCCTATAAACAATGTTCTAATTGATGATTATATGTTTCGATGGCCAAAAGCAACTTGAGTTATGGATATATGTGATTCTATGTGAGTTATATGAATTAGGATTACTGATCTTAAAGTGATATGAAGTTTGAGTTTACTGATCTTATGTCTTAGTAATCTGATATATGAACTGTTTAAGAACTAAGCTGATGAATGAATTGTATAGACAGCTTATAGTATAGGACTTAGATGTACTCATCTGTATGTAGTTCAGTTGATGTATAGATAGGTTTTATATTTGTAAAGTTGTATTGTATTGTATTTCAGCATTGTAAAAGTTCAGAACAATAGATTAGATCGAAGAAAGAAGACTGAGAGATATCAGAAGACTACTTCAGAGTATGAAGAAATCAAGAGAAGTATGTTTGAAGGAAGCTGAACAGTTTTGAAGAACTGTGCTGACTGACCAAGAGTAGTAAAACTAAGAAGAGTAGTTTACTGTGCTGAGTTAGTTGGATTGAAGAATAAGTTTGGATAACTTATTTGAAATGTAACTGAAGATATATTTGAAGATATGCTGACTTGGAAAGATAAGTTTTAAGTTGGTTACAAGAAGAAAGTTACAACAAGAAACGGTTATGAGTTAGTTGAGAGTTAGTTCACAAACTACTAACTGTCTTACTAATGCTTATAAATACCGTGTGATCTTCTACTTGAAAAGACTACTGATACAATTACTATTCAAGAGCAATCAAGAAGCATTCAAGTATTCAAGCACTCACAGAGTATAGAAGATCGAACTGAAGAGAAGCCAAAGATCTGAAGTGAAGAATCAAAGGCTACTGCAAAGAGAAGTTTTACTTTTCGTTTTAAGTTTGTATTGTGTAAACAAGTGTGCTAGTTACTTGTAAAATTACTAGTAGATCGAAGATATACCTGGTGGTATAATCGACAAGATCAAAGTCTTAATCTTGGGACTCTAAACTACAAGTACTCAAGAAGAAAAGAGTAATACATCGCAACTGGAGTTGTGAGAGTGGATGTAGACATTTGTCGAACCACTATAAAATCTTGTGTTCTTTACTTTCTGTTTTGATTAATTGTTGATATATTTGTTTAACCAAGAACAGTAAGTTTTCAAAAGAAAAGATTTAAAGAAAAGTTGAGTATAAAAGATTAACTGTTAGTACTGATCTGATTCTAAGAACAGTATCATACAGAACACATTTCCGCACTTAAACTCTGATATTTTGATAGAATTTGAAAAGTCTATTCACCCCTCCCCTCTAGACTTTTTCTTAGCTTACTCAATCTAAAACTCAACTTTGGGACCAACAGCACTCCTATGACTGATCACTTGAATTCATTTCAAGGTATCATTAACCAGTTGGCAGGAATGAATATCAAGTTTGAAGATGAAGTACAAGATTTATGGCTCCTTGGTACATTGTCGGATTCATGGGAGACTTTTAGGACATTGTTGTCTAATTCAGCCCCAGATGGTACCATTACCATGGATTTAGTTAAGGGCAGCGTTTTGAATGAGGAAATGAGGAGAAAATCGCAAGGCTCTTTTCAACAGTCAGAGGTTTTGGTCACAGAGATGAGGGGGAGAAGTAAAAGCAGAGGTCCAAAAGGCAAACAGAAAGGTAGAAGCAAATCCAACAGATATGACAAAGTTGAGTGTTGGAACTGTGGCACTCCAGGACACATAATGAAGAACTGTAGAAAGCCCAAACAAGATGACAAGAAAGATAAAGGAAAAGAAAAGATAAATGAAGAAGCGAAAGATGATGACCGGGTGTCCGCCGTGACAGGTGACTTTCTTATCTTTCGTGATTGTGGAGTTGTCAATCTTGCACAAAGCGAGAGCAGTTGGGTAGTTGATAGTGGTGCATCCATACATGCCACATCTTGGGGAGATATGTTCACGTCCTACATGTCGGGTGACTTTGGGAACATCAAGATGGGTGATGATGGCTTAGCTAAAGCCATTGTCGTTGGAGATGTGTGTTTGCAGACTAGTAATGGTGCTACACTAGTTTTGAAAAATGTCAAACATGTACCTGAACTTCGTTTGAACTTGATATCTGTTGGAAAACTTGATGATGAAGGTTTTTGCAGTTTGTTCTTTGATGGTCAGTGGAAACTCACAAGAGGTTCATTGGTGATTGCAAGAGGTCAAAAGTACTCCTCATTGTACTTAATGCACGCAAAACTACTTGATCGGTCCATAAATGCTATTGAGAATGAAGGACAGATTGAGTTGTGGTATAGCAGACTCAGCCACATTAGTGAGAAGGGATTAAAGATTTTGGAGAAAGAAAATCGCATTCCAGATTTGAAGAATGCATCCCTGAAGAAGTGTGCTCACCGTTTGGCAGGAAAGCAAACTAGAGTTGCTTTCAAGATGTCCACTCCTTCCAGAGCGTCAGGCATTCTTAATTTAATATATTCTGATGTTTGTGGTCCTATGAAAACTAGAACTCTTGGTGGTGCTTTATATTTTGTTACATTTATAGATGATCACTCAATAAAGACTTGGATCTACTCGTTGAAGACGAAAGACCAAGTGCTTGATGTGTTCAAGCAATTTTATGCCTTAGTTGAGAGGCAAATAGGGAAGAAGTTGAAGTGCATCAGGACAGATAATGGAGGTGAATACATTGGCCCTTTTGATGAGTATTGCAAGCAGCAAGGCATCCGACATCAAAAAACTCCTCTAAAGACTCCACAGTTGAATGGGCTTGCTAAAAGGATGAACAGAACATTGGTCGAGAGAGTAAGATGTTTGCTTTCAGAAGCAGGATTGTCTACATCATTTTAGGGTGAGGCCTTGAGTACGGTTGTACATGTCTTAAATCGTACACCATGTGTTCCTTTAGATTTTGATGTTCCAGATAGAGTTTGGTTGGGAAATGATATTTCCTATGATCATTTTTGCGTGTCTTTGGATGTAAAGCATTTGTGCACATTCCCAAGGATGAAAGATCTAAGTTAGACATGGAGACTCGACAGTGTGTGTTTCTTGGTTATGGTCAAGATGAGTTTGGATACAAATTCTATGATCCAGTGGAAAAGAAACTTGTAATAAGTCGAGACGCTGTGTTCGTTGAGGATCAAACCATAAAAGACATTGAGAAGGTGGATAGATCAGTTCCTACTCCTAGTGGCGACTTGAGTGACTTGGATATAGTTCCTCATGATCAAGGTCCAACTGAAGATGGAGAGGAGAATCAAGATCAGCCTAATGTTGGTAATGATGATGGTCCTTTAGAAGAGGAAGATAGTGATAATCAACAGTTACCACCACCAGAAGCTCAAGAACCGCTTAGAAGAACAAACAGACCTCGTGTTCCTTCTAAGATGTATCCTCCTCATCAGTATGTGCTTTTGGCTGATGGGGGAGAGCCTGAATGTTATGAAGAAGCAATACAAGGTGAACACAAAAGTGAGTGGCTGGAAGCAATGAAAGACGAGATGAAGTCTTTGCATGACAATGACACATTTGATCTGGTGAAACTACCAAAAGGAAAAAGTGTTTTGAAGAACAAGTGGCTGTACAGGATAAAGCAAGAAGAGCACACCTCAAAGCCACGATTCAAAGCAAGATTGGTTGTCAAAGGTTTCAGTCAGAAAGTGGGGATTGATTTCGATGAGATATTCTCTCCGGTTGTCAAGATGTCTTCCATCCGATTTGTGCTTGATTTGGAAGTTGAACAGAAGGATGTTAAAACCGCTTTTCTTCATGGTGTGTTAGATAAAGAAATGTACATGGCACAACCTGAAGGTTTCGACGTGAAAGGAAAAGAAGATCATGTGTGCAAACTGAAGAAAAGTCTCTACGGTTTGAAACAAGCACCTAGATTGTGGTATGAGAAGTTTGAGTCAGTTATGGGGGAGCAAGGCTACCAAAAGACCATTTCTGATCACTGTGTATTTGTGCAGAGATTCTCAGATGATGATTTCATCATATTGTTGCTCTACGTTGATGATATATTGATTGTTGGCAAAAATGTCTCAAGAATTGACAGGTTGAAGAAGCAGTTGAGCAAATCCTTTGCCATGAAGGATTTGGGACCAGCAAAGAAAATTCTTGGCATCAACATCTCACGAGACAGAGCAAACAAGAAGCTGCACTTATCACAAGAGCAATATATTGAGAAAGTGCTTGAGAGATTCAACATGAGCAAAGCTAAAGTGGTTAGTTCTCCTCTTGCAACTCACTTTAAGCTTGGTGCTCATCATAACCCTTCAACCGATGAAGAAAAGGAAGATATGAGAAGAGTTACATATGCTTCAGCTGTTGGAAGTTTGATGTATGCGATGGTGTTCACGAGGCCTGACATAGCTCATACAGTCGGTGTTGTTAGTCGTTACTTGTCTAATCTGGGAAATGAGCATTGGAATGCTGTGAAGTGGATAATGAGATATCTACGTGGTACATCTAAGTTGACACTCACCTTTGGAGGTGGAGAACCCGAGTTAGTTGGATACACCGACGCAGATATGGCATCAGATGTGGATACTAGAAAGTCTATTTCAACCTACCTGATAACATTCTTAGGTGGTGCAGTGTCATGGCAGTCAAGATTGCAAAAGTGTGTTGCACTCTCCACAACAGAGGCCGAGTATATTGCTGCAACGGAAGCATGTAAAGAGGTGTTATGGTACAAAAGATTTATGGAGGAGATTGGTCTCAAGCAAGAAAGGTATGTAGTACTTTGTGATAATCAAAGTGATATTCATCTTAGTAAGAATTCAGCTTTTCACTCAAGATCAAAGCACATTCACGTGAGATATCATTGGATGAGAAATGAAATCAATGATAAGTTGCTTGAACTTGAAAAGGTTCATACGAATGACAATGGTGCTGACATGATGACAAAGGCATTGCCTAGGGAGAAGCTTGAGGTTTGTCGTGAGATAGCCGGAATGGCTAATCTCTCCACATAGTCGGAAAGTGGGAGATTTGTTGGGTTGGGTTTCCAACATGTGGAGAAGCCCAATAGACAACATACTTGGGAGGCCCAAGTAGGCCCAACATTTGGAGATAACTTACCCTAACCCTAGAAGACATCAGGAGAGAGTGTAAGAAGATAGAGAAAAATGAGACATTCACGTTTTGAGAGAATTCCAAGAGTGAGAATTTTGCAGAAGCAATATCTTGAGTTTCAACCGTTGGATCGAGCTGATTTTTTGACAGCACGTTCGGGACTCGTCGAGGTACATTCTGAACGGTGGAGATCGTTGTTGGAGTTCTGTATTGTCGGGAAAAGCCACGAACAGAAAGTCTGTTTTTCTGGGCGATTCACTTCTGCGCAGCTGAGTTTAAGAGGCCGTTTCTCACAAACCAACCGTTGGATCGAGCTGTAAATTGGACAGCACGTTCAGGAGGAATTGCAGTGCAATTTGGATGGTGGAGATCGGATTCCGAGCTTTTGAGCGTCGGTAAAAGTGACGGGCAGATTGGTGTTGTTGGTGAGATCTTTCTTATCTCATTGTAGTTATCAAGTATTGTGTATCTTGATAAGTTTGTAGTTGAATATCTGTTGTGACAGATTGTAATACTTGGATTATTGTCATAGTGAAGCTTTTGGGTGGACTACGGTCTCGTGGTTTTTACTCCTTACATTGAGGAGGTTTTCCACGTAAAAATTGCTTGTGTTATTGTTGTGTTGATTGTGTGATTGTGCATTATTGTTTAGTATTATTTCTTGCTAGATTCACACAAAAGAGGGATAATTGATCATTCCGTTGCGTAGACGAATAATTGTGTACTATTATTCATGTGTTTATCCCAACACTTCATTCGTAATCGGAAAGTTGTTGTAACCATCATTCATGTAAGGCGACTGCTGGAATTCGTCAACCGAACAATTAGAATATTGCTGCAGCTGACCGTAGGTAGAACTAGAACTAGAACAAGAACCCGAACCCAAACTTGAACCCGAACTCATTTCTTGTTTTAGAAACTCAATTCTTGATTTCACAATTACAGCTTTAGCATTCAGTAGCTCGGCAAAGTTTCTCAACACAAGTGGATGTTTGACCGATTCAGGTGTCTCATTCCATGTTGGATATTAGACTTTGAACGACATTTTCTCTTTTTTCATGAGTTCTTCTTTGATCTTCCCTTTGAAAAAATCAGACAATCCGAATGACTTGCACTCGCCTCTTTTGGAATTGAAATGGACGATTACACGACAAGTTTCGTTGATATTGTTCGGATAAATCTCGGGCTCAACTGCACCATCAGGACCGTATATGATCATGCATTCATGCATGCATTCACGTCACAAAGAGTAGTCAATTATTTCAACTTTTTCTTCAAACTATCTTTTCGTTTCTTGAATGTCATCATTCTTGCCCCGGCTTTGGAAATCAATTCCAACTTCAATTTTCCATGCCCCATCTCACTGTAACAATTATAAAACATAAATAAAACATTCATGTACAGAATTAAAATTGAAATCATGAAAATCAAATTTCAAATAGTCCGATTAACCGGATTCAGAAATATTACAGTGGGAATGAATAACAGGGGGATAATTATCAGAAATTAATTATTGACAAGATTTTATCAAGAAGATGAATAATTAATTTGTGTGTTTCTCAACACGACAGTTAATTTAGACGTACATACAACATGTATTAGAAAACATTCACAGAATTTATTAGATTGAAATCAAGAAAATCAAATTTCAAATAGTCCGATTAACCAGATTCAGTAATATTACAAGTGGGAATGAATAATCAGAAATATTATCAAGAAGATGAATAATACCTTCACAAGAGTGCGCGCGACTGGTCTGATCTGAAGGGCACCACCAATTCTTGCAACCAGTGGGGTGGCGCGTGGCTATGAAAAGTGGGGGAAGGGGTGGCGCGTGGCTATGAAAATTGGGGAAGGGGTCGGCTCTCTATATATGGAATGGAAGAAGGCCACGGATAAATGCCCCCCATTTATTATGTGTTCACCCTCCACTAAACAAAAATGATTTGCACTCCTCCCTCACTTCCAAAACTGACGTCCCTCCCTCGTAAAAAAAACTATATTGAAACCTTGTAATCTTAATTTATGAAGCCAACTTGAAGAAACTTGATAATAAAGGTTGAAAAACAAAGTGTTCGTTATCTACATGTAAGTTTTCGTTTTATTTTTTAAAGCATAGTTTTAAATTTTTTGTATTGTATAGTGTTTATTTGTATTTGATTATCTTGATGTTATTATTGTTTCATTTGGGCATATTGTTGTATTATTGTGTAGTTGTAATGAATATATGTGTATTGTATTTTTTTTTCGTTTTTTTTCTTTGAAAAAATCGTTTTTTTCAAAACTCAATACTGGTTCACCGAAAATTGCACTCTAACTCGGCCAACCCTACCGATTTTTAAGCTCTTTAGACAACGAAAAATTTCACGAGTTTTCTCAATTTTCGAAAAAACTTTCCACATAATGTCTCTGAAAGTGTGTGTGGGGTAGTATCTAGTGTTTAAGTAAAAAAACAGAACAATGTTACACTGAATGTTGTGACAATTAGTGTAGCATTAACTCTAACAGAATGTGAATAAATAAACATAGTACACAGCGGAAGTCTAAAACACTAAAGCACAATACGAACACAATGGAATAATTTTTAACATAGATTTTATTAATAACAAAACTTATGCTAAGCCTTACGGCGAAAAGTAACTTAGTTCCTAAGTTATACAAAAATGTCGTGTGAAATGTCTCAGCAATTACTTCAACATTCCACAAACAGAAACTACGATCGAGGCAGGTGCCTGAATCCGCAAATAGACTTAAGTGTAAAAACACTGTCTAAAGAACTAATCTGATCTATGATTCACTCTCACTCGATACAAGACTAGAACTAAGTACACTGGAAAGTGTGGTATCCCTCGGCGTACGTTAAAAGACACAACTACTGACCATAACTCCTAACTAGGGTTGAACGCTCAAGGAGGTGTTACTCGAATAGTGCATACTTTGAAATGAAAGACTCCAGCGGTATTTATAGAGAAATACACAGCTTCTAGATCCTTCCGTTATGAGATCCTATTTTTTAGGACCTCAACCTCCATGATCTTTCTAGATCCTTCTGCCATCTTCCAGGTCGTTCTACAATGCTCTAAACTCTTCTAGCACGTTCTCCAACCTTCTGGAATCTTCCAGGTTCCACACTCTTGTAGAAGCTTCTAGAATCGTTCCTGAATGTGAGAGCATTTAGTACAACATTTAATGTAACATTTCAGAAAAGACTTAGAATAAATCAAGGAAGGTCAAATTAAGATGTTGTTGATAATGTTAAAGCATTTAAGAGTTAACAACATCTACAATCTCCCCCAATTTGACCTTTCGACTACAACACACCTGATGCACATATATTTCTATACATACTCAGTATTATGTATTTAGGTGAGTTGAACATCAAGTCTAAATACTAGTCAAGACAATACCTGTTGTAACCGTTGGATCAAATCAAAAAGAGATCAAGAATAATTTTACTAAGATCCGTGCCATAAGATCAAAGTAATCTTATTCAAAACCAAAACAAGTATAAACAGTACACTTGTTTACAAACACATATAACTTTACAAAAATCAAAAGTTAAATCAGAGAATCATATATGAATATGTACTAGATCAACCTAAGACTTAAGTAAGACTCAAAATAAATCAGAGCAATAACGAAGAAAAGAAAAACAAACAGAGCAAAGACTAAAAATAAAAACAGAGCAAAAAATGTGAAAAATAATATCTAACAAAGACTTAAACAATAAGCAGTAAGCAAATGAGAATTAAAGAGAAGTGTACTTCTGAATTATATTATCATCAAGGCAAACAATTTAAGCACTACGCAGTAAGCACATGATAATTAAAGAGAGGTGTACTTCTATATTATCCTCAAAGCAAAAAATTTAAGCAAATTGAATAATAAGGCGAGTTAGAAAGACAAAACAAACAACAACTAAGAAAGACCTAAAGTCAGCAAGCAGTAAGCAAATAAGAATAATTCTTTATGGCAAACAATTTAAGCAAACTTGATGTAGTAAGCAAATAAGAATAATTCTTAAGGCAAACAGTTTAAGCAAACTGAAAATAGAGCAAAGTTAGGGAAAAATCAAATACAATAAACAACTAACATATACAACATGCAGTAAGCAAATAATGATAAATAAGAAAACAATTTAAGCATAAAAGCAGTAATCTATTATCATAAATGCAAACAAATTAAGCAAGTTGAATAAAAGACAACCTATCAACTAGGAAGTAAAAATAAAATCTGTAAATCAACTTAAACACAGAATAGATGAATAAGATCAAGGGAAGTATAAAAAGCACAAATACTTAAGAAACTAAACAAGTGACATATATTGCTGTATCAACAACTGCAGCATCATGTTCCTGCACATAATCACTTATAATGTTCAGCCCTCCCCCTGTCTTGTATCAACCTGTCCAGTTGTTACCATAACCTGTTTAGATGTCATAAAGAACATCCATACGTTCATCAGCATCAACAAATTAATCCTCCTCCTCTTCAACAACAGTGATTGGTGTAGCAATAAATGAACTACATCATTCGGTTCAACAGTCTCTTTATTAACAGCATCAGGTACACAATCAGCTTCTGGTACATCTTCATGGAGCTCTTCACTTCGAACCCCAGAAGTTGATGGTGTTTCTCCCCCTGTGGTAGTAGAAAGTGTCTCTAACCACGGACTTTAAGGAACTGAAGGCCATCAATAGAGTCCTGTAAACGTTTTAGTTGAAGTATAATAAAAGATCTGGAAACAGAAAAAGTTTGACCAATGTGACCATCAATGCGTTTCACATTTGGTGTAGCATTCCTCTGTTCAGGTCTTGCTGGAGCTGGTCGAGCTAGAATAAGAGCATCTCTGTGATCAGAACCATCTGAATTTTATACGAGCAAATCAACAATCCTTTCACCAAGTAACATATCAGGTGAGATAGTCATTAAGGGTACCTTGCCTCAAATAACCTCAATTTCCTTAGGTTTAAAAATTCATGCCTCTTGAGGTATGAACATATCAACAATGGTAAGGTAAAATCCCTTTATAATAAATATCACTATAAGCTGCATATGGTGAAAATAGTTAAATCCAGATTGAAATTCTTCAACACAAAAATCATCTTATACAACAATGTAGCTTGATCCTTAGTCACCTTAATGGAATTTGTAGAGGGTATCCAATTGTAGACAATTAATTTATGGAGTACAAAGTATAGAGATGTGAGATCTTTAGCAAACATAAAAAAATTCACCTAGTTAATCTACCCCAGTTATAGAAGTAGCAAACAAGTTCAAATCAAGTTCATCTCCATCAATCACATGCTCTATCTCTAAGAGATCATTAATCAATTCTTTACTAAATGGAATTGATCTCCCCCTAAATTGTACATTCCCATATCATTTTGAGCTACATCTACCCGTACTCTTCATAAGTCAAGCATAAAGTACATATCCCCAATCAAACACAAAAGTATCACTCAAAGTTACAGTTTTCAACAATTTCCTTTCAAAAATTATATGAACCCTTTACTTCTCAAAATCAGCAATGTTAATTCTCTTTTCCATTAACAACTTTCATGTAGACAGTTTAGTTATTTTAGCAACTAATCTATCAGTCTAAAAATTATTATCAGGATCAGAATTACCTCCTTTAGAATTTGTTTCCTCAGCTGATTCAGAGTCCTTACTACTGCTCTTCTCATAATCATCACTTCTACTGTCATCAGGGTCCTGGTGTTGCAGAACTTGCTTCAGCATTTGATGCAGCATTCTTCCTCAGAGTCTTTTTAGTCTCACGTACAGTGGGATTATCC
Organism: Galeopsis tetrahit; assembly: GCA_963675135.1. Lineage (NCBI taxonomy): Eukaryota > Viridiplantae > Streptophyta > Magnoliopsida > Lamiales > Lamiaceae > Galeopsis > Galeopsis tetrahit. The sequence continues at coordinate 31,259,572 of OY776130.1, read as the reverse complement.
TCTGGATCAGATTCAATTCTCTTGGGCAAGTCTCGTTCAGCAGCAACCTTCTTTCCCTTTGGATTATACTTCCTTTTGACTAATTTCTCAGTAACCACATTTTCTTCCTCCGATTAAGAAAACACCTTGAATCGGTTCGTCATCAACACTACTTCCTTTATTCTGTCTCCTCACTGAGTTAGAGTAATAAACTCTTGTGAACACAAAGCCGGATCTCCTTCGTTGAACATGGGCTAATCTTTTCTCTTTTCTTTCTTAACGATCTTCCTAAATGCAATCTATTCAGATTCATCAGTATTAAAAAGAGAAAAATTAGTTTCACCTGAGTTAGCATTCGCGTCGGCCTCCTTCATTTTGAGCGTCCTCAGAATCGGATGTCTCAGCATTTGCAGACTCGTTCTGCTCAGCAACAGGAAAATCATCAATTTCCTTTTCACTCTCCCCCAGAGAGGAAGCTATCAAGGCGTTTGCCTCTATTTCAGTATTAGGACTTAGAAATTGGGGCTTTTATGAGGTGAACGAACCAAGTGTAGTGGTGAGTTTTTGGGTTTTCAGGTATTGAGAAATGTCAATGGACATATTTCCAACAATAAGAATAGATAGATTCTCAGACTTCACATTCGATTGAGACATATTCTCAACAGCTTGGTTCAGCTCGTTAAGGGTCGAATCGAGTTGAATGTGAACAGTTGTAGGAATGGGTGTAACTGGAGTTGTTTGGGTAAGTGTTTCAGCTTTTCTTGTAGCAGTTGGTGAGTTTTTGGTGTAAGCGGCCATGAAAGCGAAACTATTAAGATTGGAGAGAGATGGAGATGACAGTTTCGTGGGAGTTTGAGTGTGGTGAGGTAGTTTCCTGTCCTTTAAGCACCAAGAAATAAAAAAGATAATCACAATAACCGAGACAAACAAGGCTTTAGCAAATCTTAAAATGCAATACTCAAATCACTCGAAAAAATGCAATGCTTAGTATATCATATTATGAGAATTATATAGGAGAGAATGCATAGTTGGAAGTAATACGTGTAAAAATTAAAAACTAACTAAGGAAGTTTCTAGAAGAAATTCGATAATACTCCATAAACTTAGCCACAAATATAGATCATGGTTAAGTAGTGGGTAAAATCATAATTAATTAATTAATTAAATTAAGAACATTCTAGAATAATTAACATTTAAATGTGTATAATCTGAAATAAAACAAAGATGTAGGTTAGTATAATCAGGAATAAATAAAATAAATTTCCACAAATAATCAAATAATTACTACTTATAAAAATATAATCGAATCATCTAATGTTATGCTCAAAATGTTACATACACCTCAACACGGTTTTTACATGAATTTACTTCATTTGTGTTGCACCATATTTTTTCTTTTTGTGTTATAGCATCTAATTTGTATTGATCCATTGTTCCTGTAGAGTACATTGTAGTAGCGAACTCCGTGCCCCATACTTACTTAATGGATTACAAACCTCTTGATGTTTTTACCAAATATCACCTTTTGAAAAGAAGGCATCGTAGTAGCGCGAACTCTGTGCTCCATAGTTACTCAGTGATTTGGTACATCTTTTAGTATGCTAATAACATTCTATTTTTTATGCATTTGAGAGGTGTAAGACATGTTTATTTTTGCACAACAAATTTTAGATTCAAGAATATTTTACAAAGGAATTATTCAACGAAAATAGGAAATAAATTAAATCTATAACAATTATACAACCTTATGATGTTGTCCCAAATGCTACGACATTTATGACACCATCCATCCAGAATTATTCAGATACTACACATACCAAGAGATTTCCTCAAAGATAAGAATGTCTCAAGGTCAAAACCTTAGTAAATAGATTAGCATTGTGATTTTCAAAAGGTACGTATTCCAACTTTACTATGTTCTTCTCAACTAAATATCTCATAAAATAATGCCTAATGCAAATGTGTTTAGTGAGTGAGTGTTGTACTGAATTTTTAGAAATGTTTATGCACTCATATTATCACAGAAAATTGTAAGGATATCAATTTCAATTTCATAGGCATGAAACATCTTGCTTAACCACAAGATTGTTTCTTATGTAGAAACATCCTCTACTCTTACTCTTTTTGTCGTCCATATCTCATGCTCAATCCGCATCACTGTATCCAATCAAAGTGTTGTTGGTTTCCATAGTGTACCATATCCCAAGTTCACTTGTACCTGCATCAAACTTGATAATTCTTTTCAAAACATTCAGGTGAGATTCCTTTGGATTAGCTTGGTACCTAGAACAAACAAAAAACACTATGCATAATATCTGGTCTACTAGAGGTTAGATAAAGTAAACTTCCTATCATGGATCTATACAATGTTGGATCAACATCATTTCCAACATTGTCTTTGCAAAGTTACAAAGTAGAACTCATAGAAGTTTTCATTACTTTTTAACTTTCAAAACCAAACATTTTAACCAAGTTCTTAGCATATTTACCTTGAGAGAAGAATATACCATCCTTACATTGCTTGATTTGAAGACCTAAACAATAATTCAAGTCTCCAACCATACTCATCTCAAATGTTGCAGTCATTGCTTTAACAAATTGGTTAACATTTTATCACACGTTAAACCAAACACAATGTCATCAACATATATTTGAGCAATAAGTAAATCTTCTCCAGTGTGCTTAATGAACAAAGTTATATCGGCTTCTCCTCTAAAAAAACGATCAGGGTATTGTGGATCTTCAAATCCTTTAAGTTGTTCAACATATGCTTCTTCAATCAAAATGCAATTTAGAAATACAATTTATATATCCATTTGAAGAAGTTTAATGTCAATAAAACATGCAATTGCTAGCAATAATCTAATAGATTCTATCCTAGCAATAAGTGCAAAAGTTTCATCAAAATAAATAACTTCAACTTGGGTGTAATCTTGTGCAACTAATCTAGTCTTATACCTAAAAAATGTTATCCAACTCATCAGTTTTATTCTTAAAAATCTACTTTGTTCCAATGACATTAGTTTGACTAGGTCTTGGAACAAGTGTCTATACTTCATTTCTTTCAAACTGATTAAGTTCCTCATGCATAGCATTTATCCAATATTCATCAGTTAATGCTTCATTCACACTTTTAGGTTCAATTTCAGAATAGTAACACTCTGCATTCACAACATTGCAAATAGAAGACATGCATATTGTTCTTACCACATCTACCTTATTTGATCTTACTCTTCCTCTTGTTTGCACTCCAACTGTAGCATCACCTATGATCTGGTCAGAAGGATGACTTTTACCTATTCTTGAAGAAGGATTCGTTTTGGGAACATACTGATCATTCTGTGAAATTACAACTGATTGTTCTGTAGACGTTGCTCCAGATGTGTTAACATTTGGTGCAGCATTATCAGACTTCAGTGTATTCTCAGAATTGACAGTCACCTGAGATACATCTTCTTCATCTTTATCATCTGTAAGACCTTTATCATCATCAAACACAACATTAACAGATTCTTGAATAGTGTTAGTCCTAGGGTTATAAACTCTATAAGCTTTACTATTTCTAGAATAGCCTAAACAGAAACCTTACACTTTTAGAATCAAACTTATGAAGTTGATCCATATCATTCAGAATTTTAACACATACAACCAGATATATGAAAATACTTCACATTTGGTTTTCTAATGTTCAAAATCTCATAAGGTGTTTGAATAGAACTAGATCGAATATAAACTCTATTAATAATATGACATGATGTATTCAATGCTACAGTTCAAAATCTCTTAGCAAGACTTTTAGAAGTAAGCATGACTCTTATCATTTCTTGTAGAGTTATATTCTTTCTTTCAGCAAAGACATTCCGTTGTGGAGTTTTAGGAGATGAATATTCTTGCAAACTACCACTTTTAATCATAAAAAATCATTAAGCATGCTGTTTTCAAATTCCCTACCATGCATGATCAGTTCTAATACGGCTAACTTTCAAGTTAAACACATTTTTGAACCTTTAGTAAAGAATTTTAAATGCAGCAAATTAATGTTTCAGATATATCTCTTAAAAACTCAATCCAAGTATATCTAGAAAAATCATCTACCACAACTAAGGAATATCTCTTACCTCCAATGCTTTCAGTTTCCATAGGACCCATCAAATCCATGTGCAACAATTCAAAACATCGATGTGTAGAACAATGTGACAGCATTCTATGCGGCACTCTTACCTGTTTAACTTTCTGGCATGATCCACATACAGTGGTATTCTGGAAACTCAGTTTAGGTAGTCCTTTGATTGCATCTGATACGATTAGTTTCTTCATTGCCCTGTAATTTACATGTCCTAATCTTTGGTGCCATAAGACATTCTCATCATGTTTTGACAAATTGCATACATTAGTTCCAATAAGATAACAGTTATCTGCAGACCTAGTACCAGTCATTACACAATCATCATCTTCATTAAGAACATAGCAAGACTCTTTGTTAAATTTTACATGCAAATTATCATCACAAAGTTGACTAATACTAATCAGATTAGCAAGTAAGCCATCAACATGCAAACCATTTTTAAGCTTAGGAAAACCTTTAACATTCAAAGTTCCTTTTCCTATTATCTTTCCTTTTGATCCACCACCATATGTAACATTACCACCATTCAAGGTCACATAATCAGATAAGTAGTCTATATGTCCTGTCATATGTCTAGAACAACCACTATCAAAATACCATAGACCAGGTAAACATGCTTTCAAGGATGTGTGAACAACATTACAGGTAACTTTTGGTTTCCATGCAGATTTCACAGAATGTTTCCTAGGATGTGAAGACATTCTGGATGGCATAAACTCAGTTCTCAAATCCTTAAACATTTTCAAGCAGAAGGGACGAATATGACCATATTTAAAGCAATAATGATCAATATACTTCCTTTCAACCTTGTGAGAATCTGTTTGTGCAGATGTTACACCAGATGTGCTAGCATTTGCCTTCACAAATTTCACAGGTTTTCTAAAATTTTCAGAAATAGAAGCAGTTTCACCATCATAACCTAAACCATAATTATTAGATTTACCAGTAGCTATAGCATCATTCACTTTAGAAGCACTCTTGGAAAACTTTTTGAAACTTAAAGTAGAGGTGATCAATTTCTCCTTCAGTTTACAAACTTCAAGATCTCTTCTGGTAAGTAAGACTTCTAGCTTAGTGATTGTGTCTTTCAGATCCTCATTCTCTTTATTCAAAGAATTCAGAGAGAGTTTCTGAGAGTTCCAATCATCTAACAATTTCTGATATGTCTCATCATCAATCCTTTTTCCTGCATCATCAACAAAACCATTAAAACAGTTCAAATCTGGGTGACTCTGTTTTGATGTTACTGTAGATGTGAAGACATCAGGTGCAACATCAGAATCTGTATCATCCAGATCATCATCTGAGGAATCATTATAATCAATTCTGGTAAAATGAGCATGTTCATTTTCATTAAACTCATCAAGATCATCATTATCAGATTCATCACTCAAGGTAGCACTAAAATTCAGTTTTTGCTTCAGTCTGGTATTTGCACACTCATTTGCATAGTGTCCATAACCAGAACATGCATTGCATTGAACTGATTTTCTAAATTCAGGATCATACCTTGGTTTACCTTCACTCTTTGATGGTCTTGGTGTGAATTGACTCTTCCTCCTTTCTGGTTGTGGTGTTGATGTGTTGATTTGGATCTTAGGCTGAATGTTTCCTTTAGATTTATGCATAGATTTCTTAAGAAACTTATTAAAATGCTTTGTAAGAAGGGCAATGTTGTCAGGATTGCTAAGGCATTCATCAACCAATTCTTCATCCGAATCAACCTCAGTAATGATAGGCTGAATCTCAGATTTGTTTGATGTCTTACCTTTAAAAACAACAACTTTCTTATCATCTTTAGTTTCATCAGTTTGATTAGTGTTTATTTCATAGGTTCTAAGAATACTCACTAATTCATTTTGACTCAACTTATCAGTATCTTTTGCCTCTTCAATAGCACAAATTTTAGCATCAAATCTTTTAGGAACAGACCTTAATATCTTATGTACTACTCTAACATTAGAAATAGGGTCACCAAGAGAATGTGATTCATTAATAATCTCACTTAACCTTTCATTGTAGGATGAAATTGTTTCATCTTCCCTCATTCGGAGATTCTCAAACTTTGTCCCCAACATTCGAAGCTTTGTTCTTCGAACACTATCGGAACCTTCACAATGCTCTTGTAACCTGTCCCATGCATCTTTAGAAGTAGAACAGGTAGATATAATTTTAAACATAGAGGTATCAACAGAGGTAAAAATAGCATTTAAGGCTTTAGAATTATATCCTGCTGTTGTTATCTCATCGGCTGTCCAATCAACTTCTCTCTTAAGTTGGATTTCACCATCGGCATCTGCTGGATTCTTTGGTATATCCCAACTTGTAAGAACAGTCCTCCAAGCACGTTCATCAATTGACTTGATGTACATACGCATCTTAGGCTTAAAATATAGATAATATGTTCGGGTGCCTAAGTGTAGTGGATATGTGATGTGTTTCCATTGCTAACATAAACTAAAACACACTTTAAGCAAGGATCTAACCTAGTGTCGTCAGGTATCGGCTCTGATACCAACTGAAAGTGTGTGTGGAGTAGTATCTAGTGTTTAAGTAAAAAAACAGAACAATGTTACACTGAATGTTGTGACAATTAGTGTAGCATTAACTCTAACAGAATGTGAATAAATAAACATAGTACACAGCGGAAGTCTAAAACACTAAAACACAATACGAACACAATGGAATAATTTTTAACATAGATTTTATTAATAACAAAACTTATGCTAAGCCTTACGGCGAAAAGTAACTTAGTTCCTAAGTTATACAAAAATGTCGTGTGAAATGTCTCAGCAATTACTTCAACATTCCACAAACAGAAACTACGATCGAGGCAGGTGCCTGAATCCGCAAATAGACTTAAGTGTAAAAACACTGTCTAAAGAACTAATCTGATCTATGATTCACTCTCACTCGATACAAGACTAGAACTAAGTACACTGGAAGGTGTGGTATCCCTCGGCGTACGTTAAAAGACACAACTACTGACCATAACTCCTAACTAGGGTTGAACGCTCAAGGAGGTGTTACTCGAATAGTGCATACTTTGAAATGAAAGACTTCAGCGGTATTTATAGAGAAATACACAGCTTCTAGATCCTTCCATTATGAGATCCTATTTTTTAGGACCTCAACCTCCATGATCTTTCTAGATCCTTCTGCCATCTTCCAGGTCGTTCTACAATGCTCTAAACTCTTCTAGCACGTTCTCCAACCTTCTGGAATCTTCCAGGTTCCAGACTCTTGTAGAAGCTTCTAGAATCGTTACTGAATGTGAGAGCATTTAGTACAACATTTAATGTAACATTTCAGAAAAGACTTAGAATAAATCAAGGAAGGTCAAATTAAGATGTTGTTGATAATGTTAAAGCATTTAAGAGTTAACAACATCTACAGTCTCAACTTTCGATAAATACTTCCACATAATGTGCCAAATGTCGGAACAAATTTCCACATAATGTCTCAACTTTCGATAAACACTTCCACATAATGTCAAAATTGTCGAAAGAAACTTTCACATTATGTGTCAATTTTCGGAAAATAGTTCCACATTATGTCTCAATTTTCGGAAAATAGTTCCACATTATATCTCACTTTTCTGATTTTTTTTCAAACAATATAAAATTAAGATTTTTTGTTTTGTTTTTGTTTAACAGAGGTTGGTTGATGGTAAGGAAGATTACATAGAGGAAGAATATGACGAAGATGAGCATGGCAAATCTGCGAATGAGGGGAACGAGGCAAATGAGGGGAATGAAGGTAACAAGGCAAATGAAGAATTTTTATCGAGTGGTGAGATTGTCATGGACTATACAAGTGTTTTTACGAACATGGATTATTTCTCCTCTCGCGATGCACTTAAAGATTGGGTACGACAAGTTGGTATGCAACACAATATGGTTATAACGGTCAAACGCTCAGATAGCGGAGGTGGAAAGAAGAAAGCACGTGTATATATAGCTTGTGAACGTGCGGGTTTATATCAAAAGCCGAAGCGGAAGCCGAAAGTTGGGCCTAAGAAGGAGACAGAAAAAGATGTTGCTGACTCCAACATTGAAGATAAAGTAGTAACAAATGCAAAGGCCACGGGCACAAAAAAATGTGAATGTCCATTTTTATTGAAGGGAACCCAAAATACACCCTTCGAATGGAGTTTACAGGTGAAATGTGGTACTCACAATCATCTCATAGCCAAGTATAAAGAGGGTCATTCCTATGCGGGACGTTTAACTACCGAGGAAGAAATGTTTGTGGTGGATATGTCAAAATGTCATGCCCCTCCGAAGGCCGTATGGAAGGAGTTGAAAAGGAAGAATGCGGACACTGTTTCTACACTTAGAACAATATACAATGCACAGAATAAACACAGGATCAACCAATATTGTGGTCGTTCGCAGTTGCAGTACTTGATGAGTCAATTTGTTGAGAATAAATATTTTCATTCTAGTAGAAGATGTGAGAAGACGAACAGTTTGATTGAGTTGTTCTTTTCACACCCCGTCTCCATAAAGTTGGTACATGCGTTTCCGAATGTGTTGTTGATTGATTGCACATACAAGACAAACAGATACAGATTGCCGTATTTAGAGATTGTGGGAATCACATCTACTGGGATAACACTTTCTGTTGCATCTGTATACTTGATGGGTGAGAAAGAAGAGAATTATATTTGGGCATTAGGCGTTTTGAGGGACATTTTGGGTGAAGCTTCTTTGCCAAAAGTTATTGTTACAGATCGGGAGTTGGCCTTAATGAATGCGGTCGCATATAGGTTTCCGGAATTGAAGCATTTTCTGTGTACATGGCACATTGAGCGAAATATGCTAGCTAAGTGCAAAGGGGACTTCAAGGACGAGGACAAGTGGAAGGCGTTCATGAGGCAGTTCAACTATATTATGTTTGCTGAAAATGAGATAGAGTTTCAAGAAGCTGTTGATGTCCTTCAGTCAAAGTTCGTCAAGAAGTCAGTGAACTATGTAATGAAGCAATGGATCAACCTATATAAAGAGAGGTTCGTGAAGGCATGGACCAACAAGGTGATGCATTATGGAAATACCACAACCAATAGGTATTTAAATGTTTATTATCTTTTATTATCTTTTATGGTTGAGAGTCTATCATTCTTTTATTAAGGTTTATTTTTAAATATTGTCTTTTAGGGTTGAGAGTCATCATTCTGCTTTGAAGAGAATGCTCGGAAATTCGTTAGGCAATTTTGAGACTTGTTGGGTGAAGTGTGATGCTCTTTACGAAGCTTGTCATACTCATATTAAAGCGTCATTTGAGAAGAGTATGAATGTAGATATGCACAAGTTCTCATTGAGTATCTATAACAATTTACGGGGAGTAGTCTCATCATATGCTTTGGAGAGGTTGTTTGACGAAGTTAAGAGGGTGAAAACACCATTATTTGATCCGGGTGATTGCACCCATGTGTTGAGAACGATGTACGGTTTGCCGTGTGCCCACGAGATTGAGGAGTACGTGTACGCATACAAACCAATATCGTTACATGCAGTTGATCATTTTTGGAGAAAGTTGGACATGGAGCCACACGTGAAAATTGATGTCATGGAGGATACCGATCATCGCTTTGAAGATGCTGTTGGTCATATGGCTAAGGTGTATGAAAATTTTGATGAAACTCAAAGGTTAATATTTTTAAGGAATATGAGGGAGATGGCGAATCCGGGGACCACTAATTTGGTTGAACCAAAGCCACTAACCGATACACGTGTCGACCGAAAAAGGGCAAGAAAAAAGCCTCTGACAAATCTACTAAACGAGATCCAAGTTTTTTCGAGCATGTGCAGTCACATGTTGGAAGTTGCTCGATGATATTGGAGATCGTTGTAGTGGATGACAACGCCCCATCGCCTATGTTTCAGGAGAAAGGACTCCTAAAAAAGCAACTGGTAATTCCAAACCACTACTTTGTACTTCATTACTAATGTATAATTCCAAACACCTAATTATGTATCATATTATCTTATACTTGTATAGATATACCGCAAGCGTACCAGATGTAGTACATCACAAGAGTCGGTATCATCTCTTCCTATGGAATACCAACCGTACGTGGTCGATGTGAAGAATGTACTTGGTGATGGCCATTGTGGATTCCGGGCAGTGGCATCCATGATGGGATTTGGTGAGGATGCATGGGCTCGTGTTAGACAGGACTTGATGAGTGAGTTGGCCCGAAATGTGCACTTGTACAAGCTGGCTTTCCGGGATTCGAATCGTGTTCAAGCAATTATGGACGCCCTTAACTGCTTTACTCATGTTGCACATAAAAAACATTGGTTTACTTCACCGGAAATGGGGGACTTGGTTGCAAAGACGTATAACGCCGTCTTCGTTTCGTTAATCCCACTGATGTCAGTCTCTTACCTTCCTCTTAAAACTGAAGTGCCCACACGACCGAGGTCTATTTGCGTAGGATTGATTAATGGGAATCACTTCGTTCAGGTATTCGAAATCATTATATGTGCTGGCCTTAAGGTTGCTTTTTGAATGATGTTTGAGTAATGGTATTTGATTTAATAGTATTTGAGTAATGGTATTTGATTTATTCTATTCTAGGTGTTTTTTGGTGTTGGAGTCACTTTGCCGCCCGTGGTAACCTCTTGGATAGACTTCCATCAACCGAATTCTAATGGATGGGAGATGGCTTTCACTTTCAAAAAGATTGGACAGACTACTCGTAGAGTTATTCATAACATTTGATAGTTTATGCCATATTTTGTAACTTTTAGGTTGGTTAAACCACATATTTTGAAACTTTTGGTTGGTTAAACCACACATTTTAGGTGTTTTTGAAGCAACATTGTGTAGGAACATAATTAAACAACTTATTTTGGTTGCTTTTGAAGCAACATTGGTTAGGTGTTTTCAAATTTTATCTTGTTTATTTGTATTTTTGGAACAAACATCTTAACAGGAAAATTCGATCAATCTGACCACATTTTAACACAAATCTCGGTGACGAACTTCTACGTTTTCCCTCAATTCATTTTTACAACATTTTGTGGAGCCAAAAGCTTGCTAACATGACTATGACACTTAAGAACATCCCGCTTCGTCCCCTCATATATGAATCTTGCAACATGATCTTGGAAGCTAGGTAGAAGGGGAGGACATGGTCTTTTGAATTCTTGAGAAGTTTCGTCTCGAACGTTATCTTCATCTCCAACATTAGCATTCTCTTCGTCATCCGCATTCTCTTCATCATCCACATTCTCTTCAGGATGGACTTCATCTTCAACATCAACGTCATCCTCGAGTGACAAATATGTGTCGGCCCCCCATTGATTATCAAGATCGAATGGATCTTCTTCACGTAGGAGTTCAACAAATTCTGCTTCCGGATCAGGATCACTTACTCCTTGGCCTTTTCTTTTTCAATATGAGGTCGTAGGACGGATTTTCTGTTTTCCTTTCCCTATTAAAGTAAAAAGATGTGGTTAAACATACAAGAAAGCAAACTGCAATATATTAGAAAAAAATCTCACAAGTCACAAGTATATCCAAGAAGCATCAAATCAAACAAAAATAATCAAGAAAAGAATTACTCATATAGTCATTGATCAACAATCAAAATATTTCTTTCTCACCAACAGTGGCAAAAAATTTATGACATTTTTTCAAATACCAGCAATTCAAATACCACAAATGAAGATGGTCCTACTGGAAATAGGTTCAACATTCCCAGAATCTTAGCAACATAGAATCATATGAATTAAGCTCACTCATGAATCAATCAATCACCCAAAACTTAATATATAAGATTGGCAGTGAAGCATATGCATTGAAAATGAAATGGCAATGAGTGGAGGAGCGCAGTTTAATAATTGGCTGTGTAATTAATTACTACTAATGAATGTGAAGAAACTCCACTATAAAAGCTGCAGTTTTTACATCAATCTTGAAAGCAATATATACTACTACTAAATATTATAATTCCGGTGCATGAATAGTAGCATAGGAGAAGGAGGAGGAGAAGCCAGCAATGGGGGAATGTTGTACCATGAAGTACAAGAGTCGAAGTTGTGTGTTGTTCATCAGAGAATTAATTACTATTTTTTTTTTTTTTTGTGTGTGTGAAATGAGTTGTTACTATTACTCACTTCTTTTCTTGAGTATAAAGACACCAAATTTGTTTACCAGGCAAAACCCAGAACAGTGGCATTTCTTGTAGACCCAACAAAATTTATTACCAAAAATAAAACACTACTAGCTTATTTTTGAAAGAAAACTCAGCAATTATACAGATGAAGATCTTCAAACTGGACTTCAAACTAAGCTGCTGTCCTTTTCTTCATATTTATATAATCAAGGAAATTAACTAAAGGTGAAATTAGAAATTAAAAAACTAGCAAGATCGAGGAAACCCCTTTAGGAAATAAGAGGGGTTAATTTGATTTTAGTGCATGTAATTTGTGAATTAATTAATGAAGCTAAGAAAAATAGGAGACTTAGAACTTGGAACTCTTGACCGAGTTATGCTTAAACATGGCAGATTTGGGGATCGAGTTAGGTGTTAAAACTCGGAAGCCTTGGCCGAGTTTTTTCACCTAACTCGACGAACCAGACTCGAGAAGGAAGAAAAATCCAATTTTGTGCAAAAACCAAGTTTCATCAACAACTAAAAATCTAAATCATTCCCAATAACAACTATTAAACAACAAAAACTAATTTATATATGAAAATCAAATTTTAGAATGTAGAAATTTGAAAAAAACTATCATAAACTCTAACTTACCTTTGTCCATGGAAGAGCAAGGAGTTGGGGCTGTAGGCGGCGGACGGCACGGTAGTGGAGCTGCAAGCGGCGATGGTGACAAGTTTTCGCTCCAAGAGGGTTTTTTGAATTGTGGGTGAAGTCAAAACATTTGGTATTAAAGTGATGGAAGGGGAAAATGTTATATGTGGTATTTCATAGGGGGGTGAACTCATATTTTGGGGGTGAACTCATATTTTGGGTGAACACATAATAAATGGGGGGCATTTATCTGTGGCCATGGAAGAATAGTCAACTCTTCCAACGGCTATAAAGAACCGGCTCAACTGTAATCTTACAATTCCAATTAATTAAATAGTAGGCCCAAATGTCATCCAGCCCATTCTGCTCATATTGATCCGAACCAGTTGTAATGTTTATGATTGAGTAACACTTGGATACCCCTAGTGTAACGTACCCCTTGGTTTTAATTTTAATTTTTTAGTTATATTTTATCTACACCCGCTAATTTAATGAGTTCACTTCCAAATCATTTTTTACTACAGTTATTTGCACCGCCTCATTTTATGAGTTCACCCTCAAATTATTTTTTATCACGATTATCTGCACCCGCTTATTTTATGAGTTCACCCCAAAATATTTTTTAAAAAATAATTACATTTAAATGACTATACTATCTTTTTATTAATTTAAATAAAATATAATAAAAAAATCAACCCTAATTTATAGTTATTGTCGAGTTACCGTCGATACACCATCAAGTCACCCATATTTTTTGAAAAAAAAAATCGTAAGAACATAATTTAGAAAATAAAATAAAAACTATCGTAATTAAGCACAAATCTCGATTTTTTTCTTTCTCCTTCTCTTTTTCTTTTTTGTTTCCATTTTCAGTTTTTTTTTTTCAAAATAATATTATAGTCGGTAATACAATAAGTAATAATCAGTAATACCATGAACAATAATCAATAATACCATGAACATTAATCAGTAATATATTATACAAATAACAATAATTTCACAAATCTAATTATATTCAGTAATACCAAATTTAATTATCATTAATATCATATGCATTAATCTTTTAAACACCTAATTAATATCATATGCATTAATTTGTAATACCATAAATAATAATAAATAATTGCACATAATCAGTAATACCACAATTAATAATCAATAATACTGTAATCAATAATTATTAATATTAATTCAACAGTGTATTAATATGGAATAATCAATAATATTATAAACAGAAATCAATAACACCATAAATAGAAATCAATAATACCATAAAAATGAAAAAAAAAATAGTATTACCACAATTGTGTCGTACTTCCCATTTTACTTTCATACCCCTCCTCCACCGTTATTATCACCATTCAAGAAAATTTCATCAGCTTTTTTCATTATTATTATGCTTTTTAGTAATTTCTTTTTCTAAGATGAAAATTAAATTATCTTTTCTTCCTAAGAAAAGAAAATATAAAGTCATTGTATCTTCAAGCTTTAGGAAAAAGAGAGTGGAATACCCGTATGAGTATTGCCCTTTGTCTTTTTCTCTTTCATTCATTTCTTCTCCTCAATTCCACTAAGTCCTCTTTGTTTATTAGCTCCTCTGTTTGAATTCTCAGTTGAGTAGAAAATACTACTCGTTGGTCGAGTACACTGATGCTGACTGGGCTCGTTGCACTAATACTCGTTGTTCCACATACGACTATTCCATCTTTTTGGGTGGAAATCTGGTTTCTTGGAGTGCAATGAAACAACCTATTGTTGCTCGCTCAAGCTTTGAGTTCGAGTATCGAGCACTCGCCAACACTGCTCAGGAAGTCATCTGGGTTACTCATCTACTTCGGGAACTCGGCCAACTTCCCTTGTTTGCCCCTACTCTCCTTTGCGACACCAAGAGTGCTCTATTTTGGAGTCAAAATTCGGCTGCCCACAAGTGAGCAAAACACATCGACATCGATTGTCAATTTATTCGCGAACTAGTCTTTTTTGGTCGCCTACTCACCTAGTTTGTCCCTTCCCATCTTCAGCTGGCCGACATCCTTACCAAGAGTCTTTCTCGTCCAACTTTTGCGCTATTGCGTTCGTCCACATCCTCAACATCACTTGACTAGGGTAATAGGGAATAATATAATAGGAATAATATCTTTTTATTTTGACCATGTCTTTGTATATATCTCTTTGATATGGTTGTTGTATTTACCTTAATTATCTCATTGTAAATACTTATATATAGTGGATTATTCCTATCACCTCATTAACGGTGATCACATACCTATTCTCACAACTATTCATCACCATCTAAATCTAGCTACTTAAGTCACACATAAAAACCTTACTAGTGTTTATTACTTGCATCCAATAAAAGTACTCTATAAATAAGAGAAAAAACTATTTACGTCCCGTAACTTTTACATTTTTTTAAAAACATCACAAAAAAGGTTAAAAATTTAATTTACATTCCATAATTTCGTAAATTGCTTAATTTTCATCCATTATTTTGTAGAGACACCAAAACGATATTTTTCCACTCACGCTTTTGTCAAGTACATGTAACACCCTGTCCCAAATTTAATATGAAAAAAATGAATAAGTGATTTAAGACACTTTTAATTATATTAACGTTGTTATTTGCTTTCAAAAGACCTTGATTTTGAGGAAGACGGACGAGCTAGCATTCTGATCGGAGAACACATAAAGAAATAAATAAAGTATAAGGTTTGATGAATATTTAATAAGTGTCGAGAATCAAAGAATTCTAATTAATAACCTTACAAATCATTTTATTAAGCTTATGTGATAAACAACTTAACAAAATATAATGCATTTTAATAAATAGTATTGCCTTGCCATCTTAATTTTAATATAAATTAATATAGAGAACATATTTATTTACTTGTTCGATCATAATAAATAATATGCATGTAAGATCCATATTGATGAAAATTAAATTTCCTTGATTGCCATGTTTTTCGTGTCTTTGTGATATAATGTTTGTTTTATCTGATTTTATTTTATATTATGGCTCATTCTGATAATTTGTTATTAAATTAATGTTATAATTAAAACAAAAATAATATAATATGTCTTAAGTTGAATTTTATAATTAAATCATTTTCATCCCAAAGCGCCACGATTTTATCACCATAAATACTAAATAAATAATTATGGTTCTTGCATAATTTTTTGCGACAAACTAACACAAATATAAGTAACGACTCTATAGTAAATACTGAATATTAAGTTTGGTCTACTCATGATTTACTTGTATTAAAATTAACCATGCCCCTTTATGCAAAGCTCCATTCCATCAATTTGCTCCTTCACAACAAACTCAAGTTATGCAAATAATTACAACTAGACCCTTTACCCTACTGCCAAGTGGTACACCCAGCTTGGCCAATTACATTCTTTTTCACTCCTCTATATATTTCCCTCACTCCAACTTCTTCATTCATTCTCCATTTCGCACGTCCCTCTCCAAGAAGCAGCAGTCATAGCCTAGTTAAGTAAGAACAAGAAAATCCTTCTATTTTTCTCTTCAAGTAGATCGATTGATCTACATTCCAACAATTTTCGGAGCTCCTCCTTCAAAACAATCCATCTTATTTGCTTGATAGGTTGAGGGTTCAGTTTGATGTGTAAACACACCTCCTTCCATGTTTGGTAATATTTGACTTTTATATCCACGTGTAAAAAAGTGAACAGTATATAGGACGAGCTTATAAACTTTAGGTTTACACATCCCAACTCACTTCAACCCAATCCGCCAAGCAAACAAGGCCAGGGAGAGGTGAAGAAAACCCAATTTTTCATTCCTTCCCATGTTTTCAAATGTTTCCAGGAACTATGCTTACATTTTTTTGGACAATTAGTGTCTTTATTCATTGCAAGAGCAAATGTTAGGGGGGAGTCCAACCATAAAGTTCGGCGGATCATCCCAACAATAGGTGCTTCCGTAAGCTCTAGAAGCCCGGGCAATAGCGTGTGCATACATATTAGAGTTGCGCTTTACATTATTAATTGAACAATTTTGTTGAGATCCCAGCAGAAGCTTGCATCTCACAATAAAATCTCCAAAAGAGGAGTTGTCCACAGCCTGTGAAGTAATTGCATCAGTGACTCTTTTAGCATCTCCTTCAATGGTAACATTATCGAGTTGGAGGTTACGAACCCGCCTCCATGAACCCCATTGCTTCACCTACTGCAATCTCAATGCAACCAGGTATCACCAGCGAGCGCGCGGCCAGAAATTTCCCTTCGTCGTCCCACAGCACCATGCCTATCCCTGTTTCGTTGCTGTCCGAGAAGAAGGCAGCATATATATTCACCTTAAGTCCTTCGCGATCGGGCTTATGCCAACCCTTGCATTACCGCACATCGAGGCTTCTGTCGCGTTCCCCTCGTACCTGCTTCCATTCTTGGAGAGCTTGTGTACTCTCCATCATCGTGCAAGCAGGGGTCGCACACTCCTCTGTCCAGTAACGGTTATTCCTCTGTTTCCAAATTTGCCATAAGATGCAAGCAAATCCTTTAAAGACTCCATTTCTCTTTCTTGGTTATGCAGAAACAGTAGAATCAAATCCTTTAAAGACTCCACCTGGGGCATGACACTCTCAATTTCTTCATATATATTAGCTTCCCTCCAACACTGAGTAGCAAATTCACAATTAATAAATAGATGACACAGCGTTTCATCCTCGGTTCCACATAGGACACATGATTTATCTTCGCTTACCCGTCGAGAGTGAAGATTAATTATGTTTGGAAGTACATTTCGGCATATTCTCCACAGGCAATCTTTGACTTTGGGTGGTACCTGCAGTTTCCATAGAGCTCTCCAGTTTCCATTTACTTTGAGTCGATCTTCCATTGTTAAAATCGATGCCAATTTGTAGCCTGATTTGACCGAGTAACGGCCATTGTTTTCATGGTGCCATATCAGCCTATCATCACTGTTCCCAGGGGAGATTGGCGTTCTCAGGATATTTGAGGCGTCTCTTGGTTCGAACGTTGCCTCCACCAATTCACGGTGCCATCTTTTAGTTCCAGGCACTAATAAATCTGCAACTCTCATATCATATAATTCATCAGCCATTGGTGTCCGGAAATAGAAGTTACTGTCCTCGTTCACCCATGGAAAACCCCATACTCGAATATCTTGTCCCGAGCACACTTTCCATCTGATTCCTGTTCGCATCAAGTCTTGAGCCGAGTGGATGCTCGCCCAAGTGTAGCTGGGATTGTTGCCTAGGGGGCGTCCAAATTGCAGCTCCTCGGATAATATCTAGCTTGGATAATTCGACATACTAGATCTCCCGGCTCGTGCACCAAACGCCAACCCATCTTGCCTAAGAGGGCAACATTAAAGAGATGTAAATCTCTAAATCCCCTCCCTCCTTCATTCTTCTGCGTACACATCTTCTCCCATTTCATCCATCGCATTCCTTTCGTAGTATCCGTTCCACTACCCCACCAAAAGGAATTCAGCATACGATGGAGTTTGTCCAAGAGCGTCGATGGAAGTAGGAAGACGCTCATGCAATACGACGAAATTGATTGAGCAGCAGATTTGATCAGGACCTCCTTACCAGCTCTTGAGATCTTTCGACCTCTCCACGCTTGAATTTTCTTCCACATTCTATCTTTAATGTAGCTGAATATTTGTCTCTTCCCCCCACCTATTAGAGATGGCAAACCCAGGTATCTATCCGTGTTCAACGGGTTTTCTACCCCCATAACCTCAGAAATTTCTGCTCGTCGCTGTAAAGAGACATTCTTGCTAAAGAAAACCCCCGATTTATTGTAGTTGATTGCTTGGCCGGACACTATCTCGTACGTATTCAGAATTTGTTTCAGCGTTTGACACTCCTCCACAGAGGCCCTACAAAACAACATACAATCGTCGGCAAACAACAGGTGAGATAGTGTCGGCGCTCCTCTGCACACTTTACTGCCATGCAGCGAATCGGATCGAGCAGCACTCTTGATAGAGGCTGATAAGCCTTCGGTGCATAGAATAAACAGGTAGGGGAATAGTGGGTCCCCCTGTCTAAGGCCTCTTCTCGGCTGGATGGGCCCCACCATGTCATCATTTACATGGATGGAATATGAAACCGTGGGGACGCACAACAAAATTCACCTAATCCAGATTTCTGAGAACCCAATCTGCCTTAGAATTCTTTGCAAATAACTCCAGTCCACTCTGTTATACGCCTTGCTAATATCCACTTTAAACCCCACGTCTCCCCTATTGCCACTCCTTTTGTTCTTCATCATGTGTAACGTTTCGAAGGCAATAATTATGTTATCTTATATTTCCCTTCCAGAAACGAAAGCGGATTGGGCATTATCAACCAAGTCTGGAAGAACATATTTTAATCGGTTGCATAAAACCTTTGAGAGGATTTTATAGATCACATTGCACAACGCAATTGGGCGTAGATCTGTCATTGCCTTGGGGTCCTCACATTTGGGTATGAGAACAACATTTGTCGAGTTAAGGCCTGTTGGAAAGGCCCCATTTTGCAGCCAAGATACGCATGAGTTGAAAATGTCTTCACCCACAATATTCCAGCTCTTTTGAAAAAATATCGGGTTGAAGCCGTCCGGTCCAGGTGACGTGTCGTTGTGCATTTGTTTTATTGCAATTGTGAATTCCTCCATTTCAAAAGGCCGAGTTAACTGATCATTTTGTGCCATAGTGATTGTTTGCGGAACACCCTCAAGAAAGCCATTGTCTGTCGTCTCCACATTTGGAGCTTCAAATAATCCAGTAAAGTAGTCACCCACTAATTGGCATAATCCCTGCTGGCCTTCCACCCAGTCTCCCTCATTATTTTTCAACTTCAATAATCCAGGAATTATGCTTACTTGATTCTTATTTTCTTGCTAAAATCTTGTAAAACTCGACCCCTATTATTCCATGATCGATATCCTTAGTACCCAGGCTCCAAACTATTCGAATACTAACCGAAAATCACCAAGGTTGTTCCACAAACCTGTAAACTAAAAATTGCATTGCGTTGGGTTTATATGAGCTTTTAACTTCTTTATATCCCATTATATACTAATAGGGAGTTTTTTTGCTGACATGTCGTCTTTTCCTTAAGTTTGCTTGATGCGGCCAAAATATGTCATCCTATAAGGAAATGACACGTGGAAGTAAGATGAGTTATTTGTTTTTATCTACTCTACGAGTTATTTGTACACCCTTAATTATGTATTTCATTATTGGTCTAATGGACCTCTTAGTAGCCTATTTGTTGAGGGATTAAGCCTAAATCAAGCCCAATACAATGATGACAGGGTATTTGGGCCTAATGTACGTAAGAACGAGCTTAACAATGATGATACATGGGTGCATACATGACGAAAAAAGGTTTGTTGAGTTGTGGGCCTGTTTATGATTGGCCTAGGGTTAAATGGGCTTGGCCCAGTTAGCTTTGTGAGGGGTGGATCCCGAGATTTTAGGAAAGGATTAGACTGAATAAGAAAGCACGAAGAATGGGGGTGATCCCTGAAAGATCGAGGCTGATTACCGAAGAATGAAGCTGGGAAGTTGTTTGACTAAGTTTAGGGCTGAAGCGGTTGAGAAAAAAGGGGAAAAGATAACCTTTTCCCCAAGGTACGCGTCTAAGCCCTAATTATCTGATGACAACATATCTAATTATTCAATTCCAAACATACACGCACACTGAACATAGAAATATCACTTGACCGGAAAATATAACATTCTATATCTTTCGGTGACCTAAATACCCCTAAAAACGTTAAAGTTGAACTGTTTGGAGAAGCTTTATATTGATTGTGATTGCTCTACGAGTATTTGAGATCTCCTTCTGACTTGAGCGTTGGAGTCCCCGCGCCGGAGATCTCTCTAGCGTGCTTTTGTAGGTGTTCGTGTGACCAAGGAAAAAAATTACTCCCTCCGTCCCTGAAAAGTTTTCAAACTTTCTTTTTTTTTATTTGTCCCCGAAAAGTTTGCATACCCCAAAATAGAAATAATCACCACAATCCTCACCCTCACAATATACATATATTTACCCATCATGCCATTACTTTTGGGACCCACCATACACTCAACTCACCTGCTTTATTTACTTTATATAAAAAATTTACAAAATTACCCCTCAACACTCTTATCATTACACTTTTTTGTTAAACCATGTGCCCAAGATTTCTCGCAAACTTTTCGGGGACGGAGATTGTACTATTTAATCCAACCAGAGGGTTATTATCCGACACAAAGGATTGTTAATCGTGGTGAGTCAGTTTTTGACACAACATTGCTGATGTGTCGTCCTCTCCTTAATTTTGTATGATGTGTCATATTTTTATAAAATGTTTATGTATGGTATTATCTAAGTGTCATCATAATTAATGTTGAATTGATTTTAAATAATTATGACGATATGTCAAATATATGGTAAGTATTTACTATCTTTAATATTAATATTTTAAAGGAAAAAAAAGTTTTATTTGAGGAATTACTCAATTATTAAATTATACTAATAAATTAGTAAATATATTATTAAATTTAATTCATTTTTAAAAGATTATAAACATAAAGTGTGTGTATATATTATAAATTATTAATAAAAAGTATAACAATAGATTTTTTTTATCTAAATCACAATTAATCTACTACTGTATTTTTGCTTTTTAAATTAAAAATTGTTGAGTTTATGCATCACTTTTCAATATATCCTATATTAATAGAGAGTTTTGTGTGCTGACCTGTTACTTTTTGATAAGTTTAGATGATATGTCAATTTTAAAATTAATGAAATATAATTTGTTATGATTTTAAAGAGTTGTAGTAATATTTAAAATTAAAGTGACATGTAATAATTTTGTGGTTCAAGAATATTTGTGACATAAATATTATGTATTGATTGAAATTTAGTTTAAAATGAACAATTTACTAAAATTTATTAAGAGTTGTTTTAATATCAATTAAATTGTTTATTTCCTAAATTTTATCATTATTTTTTCTTAAGATTATTTTCATATTTACTAAAGATTTTATCGAGAAAATTATTTGTCTCATTTTGTTCGGTTTCTCAATTTTCTATTTAGAATTTTATTTTTAAATTTTAAATATACAATATATTATGAATACTTATTTTTATTAACATTTTGCGTAATACACGGGTGCTCATCTAGTTTGATGATATTTGTTATTTTAAACCTTTGATATGTTTCATGATAGTTGTACTTCACATCCTTAATTATAGTAACATTATGCCATCCATTTTTATGCACGAACATGTTAAGTCACAAAATTGAAAAGCTGAAATTAAAGTTGTACTTCACATTCATGGCCTTTTGGCAGTGGACTTTGGCCCGATTTTTAATAAACCTGTGTAAGACGTGGTCCTGGGCCCTTTGTCACTCCTTGGGCCTCAAGGCCGAGAGGGGATCCCACCCATATACTTGCTCACAATAATGGTATAAACTAATACTAGTAATTCTCCCGTGCGATGCACAGATTGATTATTAATAAATTTTAATTGATCATTGATAGAATATTACTTCATTAGTGTGATTTCAAACTTTCAATGGTTAAATTTCACAAAATTTAAAGAAAAATAATATTATGTGAGACCATATCATTGATTTCATGTGAATGAAGCTTCAATTACAACTTTTTTAATCTATTTTTACATATAATTATTGATGGAATATTACTACATCCGTCTAACATCTAATCACAGAATTTGAAGAACATTAATATAAAATGAGGTGTAGTAAATTTGAAGAGAGGAAATGAAATAGAGTATAAAATTAAGTAAAAGAGGTGGGGCACAATGTATAAAAAAAAAAAAAATGAAATGAGAATTTTTTTTGTGAGACATCTAAATAAAAAGATGAATCCTTCTAACGAAACAAAATAATTAATTAAAATTCAAATTTACGAAATAAGATTCATGAAACTATCTCATACAAATTTTAATTTATAATTAAAATCTATATATGATTGTCGGAAACAAAAGTATATGTACAAATAGTCAAATATACATAAAATAATTGCAAATGCTTTTTTAATAATTAAAATCTATAGGAGTATGATTAATTACAAATATTTTTTTAATCATTTAAATTATACGGAATAATACTTATAATCATATATGTTTGTTTTAAAATTTAAGTAGATTATAATTTAACTTTATGTTATAGAATTTATATGTGTGTTTATTATAAGAATTATAGGTATTTATATTAGATTAAAATTTTAAGAAATGTAATTAAATAAAACATTCTTAATAAAATAGATTTAAATCGGATAATTAATTAAACAGTGTTAAACAATATACTGTTGAAACAATAATACTTACAATAGAATGCCACTAAATTTATTTTTTGTTAAAAATTATAAAATACCCATAAATATAAATCGTGTATTTTGAATATTTTGACTGCGAATAAAGAAACGTTAAAATTTAGAGATTATACCAATTAAGAATTAAAACAGTTGGGTCATTTGCTTTATTAAAAAAAACTGGGCCCACAGACAAATATTAGTACAACTGAGCCCTTTGCTTCAAAAAAATAAAAAAAACAGCTGGCCCCACATACAATTTAGGCGGAAATTGACTTGATCAGACTATTCTATTATTATTATATATATATAGATTAGTCCAATTCATTACAAATAAGGACCTAATTACTCAATTCAATTCAAGTATAATTAATAGAATAAATGGATAATAACATTACTAATTTCACGTGTTTGAAGATCAAACCTAAATCATTACTTTTTTTAAAAAAATATACACTTAATATTAAGATGCAATATGGATGCAACATATTAATTACAAACCAATGACATATTAATACAATAACAATTACTTAATTTATAAGTGCCCTTCACAATACCTCAACATACTTATAAGTTATAGTAAGTTAGTTACTTTATATATAAATTAATCAATATTCATTAAAATATGTCCAAGAAATAAATGTACTCATCATACTCCTAAATGTATCACTTTATATACTATAAACTAATTAATATTAATTAAATAATAAATTTGAGTATTAATTTTTTTCTTTTAAATCTAAAAAAGAAAAGGTTAAGAGTCATGATTGTTTGGGCCTACACTTTGTATACTTCCAATAACAAGAGCCCAAGTGCCCCAATCCAAAACCTTCCAAACCAACCAAATTAAACTCTCAATTAAATCTTCATTAATCCTTAGATTGTCGGCAACCCTTTTTTCCTTCTCTTCAATGGCTCTCTCCCATTTCCCATTCATTTCCGTTACGTCTTCTCTTCCAACTACCGCATCATTTAATTAATTCGCTTCATAAAACCAAAACCTAGTTTAATTGATCGGTTTTTTTGTTAATCATGAAACGGCGATTGAACTTCAATACTCGGACAATGACGTCGTCTTCCGCTCCGGCAGATGAAGATGTGGAGTGGGAGATGCGACCCGGCGGAATGCTTGTACAGAAACGAATCGGCAGTTCCGGCGAAGTCTCTGTTCCTAATTTACGCATTCGCGTGGCGTACGGCGCCGTTCGGTACCAGATCTCGACGAATTCGCAGTCGACTTTCGGTAATTTCGTAAATTGACGGTCGATTTTGGGTGAATTTATTGTAATTTCTGAGTTTTGATTTGGAATTAGGGGAATTGAAGAAGCAGTTGACGGCGGAGACAGGGCTGCAGGCGGCGGAGCAGCGGTTGGTTTTCAAAGGTAAGGAGAGAGAAAACGGCGATTACTTAGACAGGTGCGGAGTGAAAGATGGATCGAAAGTGATGTTAATGGAGGATCCAGAGACGAAAGAGAAGAAGATGATCGAGATGCGACGGAATGCGAAGATGCAGGGGATTCATCGGTTGATCGACGACGTCGCATTGGAAGTCGGTAGACTCGCGGAGCAGGTGAGTAATGCTCATCACCCTATTAGTGTCAAAAACCACGTTGCATGGAGTTAATCCTATCTATTCCATACTTTTTTAATGGGATAATATGATTAATATTTAATATATACACACATAATACTATATCGTATATTCTTTGAATAAAGATTATTTTAGGTGGGTTAAAGTAAAATGTATGTAAAAAATGAGTGATAATTTTAAAAATAAAAGATGTTGGGAGGATATTAATTTTATTGAATATTTTTATAAGAGAGTAAATAATTTTAGTCTCAATAAAAAAAATGTGCAAATAATCATGGAACGAGGAGAGAGTGTAACACATTTTACAATAAAAATGCAATATAGTCTATATATAGCATCGCTCGGTAAATTTATATAGAAAAAGTTTTACTAAAATTGTTCATTTGCATTTTTACATTATCTAAGGAATATAATATTTATATATGTATGTAGAGAGGTAAGGAAAAAAAAATAGAGAAATATAAAAATGTAGAGAGAGATTGTAAATGATAGAAAAATATACTCGTAATTTTTTTATTTTTTTTAAAATGGCAACTTTTTTTTTTTTGACAAGTAAAAATGGTAACTTTCAAAGCAAAGGAAAGAATATAAATCAATTTTAACTTACCACCATTTACATTTTATGTATTAAAAACCTTCCACAAAAGATCAACTCACCTTTTTAACATTATTTTGTAATCGTAAAAAAAATATTTACACCCTGACCCTTAGGTCGAAATTTTATTTTTTTATTTATTTATCTGTCCATTTTTAATATCTTAGAAAAAGAGTTAGTATTAAAGTCTTATTCATAAAAGAGAAAATTATACTCTCTCCGTCCAATTTCATTATTTTCACTTTCTTTTTTGGTTGTCCAATTTTGTTATGCCCATACCCTTTTTGGATACTATTTATACTACTTTATCATCATCACTTATTTACCCACTCTGTCATTCACTTTATTCATAAACAATCATTTATTTATAAATGGACCCCACAATACCCCATCATACCCTCAACTTATCTACTTTATGAATAAACTAATCAATATTTATTAAAACTCGTGCCCGGAGAAGTGGGCATAATAAAATTGGAACTCGTGTCCGGAGAAGTGGGCATAATAAAATTGGATGGAGGAGTACTAAATATAAAATTATAATGTTATTTATATTTGATGTTATTTAATTGGTATAGAATAGGAATAATGATAACAATAAATAATGAAATGAAAGTAGGTGAGAAGGCAATTAGATTTGCGTACCTTTAGCTGTCTCCTACTGTTCGGTCAATTTAAGTATTTTAACGAAATCAAACAGCTGCCAATTTGGTCCCTAACTAATTTTGCATTTTTAAGTTAATTAATTATTATTCTAATTTTTTTTTTTTTTTAACATTAATAAGTTTTTTAGTGAAATAAACAAATAACAACGTGATGTGTAAATAAAATATATTTAAGGAAAATTTATAAAGGTGTAAAGAGTTTCAAAAAATTATTTAATAATAATGAGATAAATATTTTTTAATAAATGTGCATGGAACATATACAGCAAATCTTCAAATAATAATGGAAGAAAAAATAATTATTTATGAATCTTTTGTTAATATCGCATTGCACATCATGTACAACAATATTCCTTTATAAATTAAAATGATTTTATATTGATTTATTTTTCCTGTGATTACTTGCAATTTTTTTTTATTTGGACATCTTAAGATTACTTGCACTTTTTTTTCAATATTATTTATTTTTAAAATTGTCACTTATTTTTTATCCATATTTCACTTTACACCTCACTAAATTCACTTTACACATCACCAAATCATCTAAAACATCCCTCATTTATTCTATCTCGTCAACCGCTAAATTCTTTTTTCTTAAAAATCGTGTCGATCAAATTGTGTAAGTCATTTTGGGACGGGAGGAGTGATGATTTATCTTACACTACATAAAGTTAATTTGCTAAAGGATATTCTAAAATTGTGGCATATGTTTTTTAAATTAAATAAATGTTTGCGGATGTATAGGTAAATGTAATTGAGAAATCAATTGCAAATGGAAATAAAGTAGCAGAGTTGCAGATAACGACATTGATCGAGATGTTAATGAGACAAGCAGTGAAACTAGAAAACATTCCAGCGGAAGGAGATGCATGTGCAAAGAAACACACACAGGTATATAAT
Source organism: Galeopsis tetrahit (assembly GCA_963675135.1). NCBI lineage: Eukaryota > Viridiplantae > Streptophyta > Magnoliopsida > Lamiales > Lamiaceae > Galeopsis > Galeopsis tetrahit. The sequence goes on along the minus strand of OY776130.1, from coordinate 31,232,637 downwards.
GTTTTTTTTTTTCCAGTTTATATAATGGTATATCAATAGTGATTTTAGACTAATAATGGACTCTATAAAAAATTCACTATTGAACTCCACGTTACTATATCAAACATAAGAAATACAATTTTAAGTAGAATATTATCGAATAATTTGAATACAATTTTCGAATCGAAAATGAATCAGATTTAAAATATTCACTTTAATTTGATTCGTCGTTTACATCATATAAATGGCAGGGAAAGATAGTGCAAAAGTGTGTGGAAACACTGGATGTGCTCAAGGTATCAAACGGGAAGCAGAAAGTACCACCAGCACGTCCTTCGGTTGGGAGCACAAAGTGGGAAACTTTTGATCCAGCTGCAACCAAATGGGAACTCTTTGATTGATGTATGTAATATAAAATGTTCTTTTTCTTTTTATTTTTTTTATATATATTTTTTTGCTGCACTTTTTTAAATTGTGGCCACAATTATACATAATTAAGTGTATGACAGTGTGATGTTGTGTGGTCTTTGTTGATTAATTATTCATGCTACAATGCAATTTAATTAACAACAATGTCTCCTATGCACTTGCATTCGTACACTCACTATTTACACGTTTCAATTCAAGTTAGTTTTCTGTTTTAATAAATATAACTAACAAGTGAAACAAAGACAAATTATTCTGTCATACAAACTTATAATTGTGCTAAAGTTCATGTTTCAATCCAGATGTGAAGGTGGGTAGTTCAAAAAACTGATAAAATCACAATAGTAAAGTGCATGTGCACATAATTTTTTACCTTTCTTTTCTTAAATTGATGTGTATAATGATAGGTTTTTTTTTTTGAGTAATATAATGATAGGATTTGAATTAATTTATCTCGAGTCTTTGATTATAATTTATAATAAAAAATTCATAATATATTTGTATTAATAAGTTCATTTGTAACTTAAAATTTTATTTGGCAATATTGTCTTAATTGTCAACGATTGACCAAGCAAGTGACAAATTTCAAGAAATTAAAATTAAAATAAAATATATAGGTGTCAAACAATTTACAAGAGACGCCCAGGCTGGAGCACAAATCGGGTAGAAAGCGTATTTATTTAATTAGAGAAAACCAAAAAATATATTTCATCAATGATGATCCTGTGCTAAGATATTTTATTTTTTTTAAGACATATTTTTCTTTAAAGAAAAAACAATATATTATTAAAATCGAACATTTGACTAAAGTGTGACAATAGAAATGTGTAACATGTCAATCACAAATAATGAAATGTAACACTAATTTTAACTCAAATGTGACACTAGCCTAATAGAAAAGTGACCAGCGCACATGATATATTATATCCGTACACCTAGTTTGTATGAACTAGGATAAAAAAACATGAAGGACATGTTTATTTTGAGTCTCACACGTCCGGACGTGGGACGTAACGTCCCCCGTCTTGTTCTAGTTCGGAATTTAACGTTCGGATTTCACAATCCAACTACATTCGCCCCTAAAAATACATATATATCATACTATTATATTAATATAACATCTTCACTCTTACACAATTGATTTGACATCAAATTACATTATACCCTACTCAAAACCACAACATAAACACAAACAATCACTATTCATAGGGATTTTCCATCCGAATTTTCCTATCCTGACCATCTACAATTTTCTTATTCATCAATATATATCACGAACATTAACTACCAAATCACGAGAAAATATACATAATGGGCAGGAAGAAACCTTAATTTCATCATGAAAAAAAGCTAACAAGAACCTTAAACTATTACCCCTATCCAATAACTATAGCATTGATTTACTAGAAAAAACAAAATTTGTCAGGCTATCTTTACAAAAAAAAAAAAAACACTAATATTGTACAATAATACAGGCTGATAAGCTACACAAATCCCCAGCCATTCACACACACCCACACAAGAATATACACAAAGTTAATCCCTCTTGCATAACTCACATAGGTTTAAGTATACCTTATTACAATGTCATAACTTAAATAAACATCAAAACTAGTTCCAATCAAATTAAGAAAAGAAAGGCAAAAATTCAACTCAATCTCCGTCTATTCACGCTAGAATAGAAGGCTTACGGGCGCTGATCTCGCCGTTAGGGTGACCACATTCGTCTCGTTTCTTATCGTGCTTCTCCACCACCATTTTGAAACCCTCGAACATCCTCTCCAATACGGCAATCTCTTCTTGAACACCAATCGGAGGATCAGACGAAGAAGACGACCTTCCTTCTTTAAGGCTTCTAACTCTCTCGAGACTCCTCACAACCTTCACCCCCATTTCGTCTATAGTATCATGCATTATCACATTCTCTTCTTGCGTCACTTTAAGCTTCCTCTTCATCGACCTATATCCATCGAGCGACCTTAATAATTGCTCCGATAAAACCTTGTTTCTCTCTTGCAACACTAAAGCCATCGGCGGCTCACCACCACCACCACCAACACTACCCTTATGATCAGAGAAACACTCTTGCACCTTTTGGCGCAACGTCTCGTTTTGCTCCTTTAGATTGTTTATAATCTCCTCCATCTCACTCAACTCGTGTACTTTCTTCGAAAGCTCAGCAGTCATAATCTGTTTTTCTTTCCCTAAGCTAGAGCACATCATTTGGAGTCTTTTCTGAGCGGCTAAGCTCGCGCTCAGCTCTCGTCTCAACGCATCCTTCTCCTCGTCTACGACCTCCTCCACCGCATCAACATCACCCCCACCCCCACGCCTCTTATTTTCCCCCCTTGGGACGGGGCTACGCCTAAGATCGGTGTTGCACCGTCTAAGCTCTGCTTCCGCTCTCTTATTGCCAAAAGATTGACATTTTTGAATTCTCTCTCTTACATTATCCAAGATTGTCATCATTGTAGCTACCCTCAACATCCTCCTATGATCAGTTTTCTCTTGATCACAAGCAATTTTATGATCTTGGATTAATTTCAGCAGTAATTTTACATTTGCTGCTACCCCTGTACATTAATTAATTAAATCATTAGACCTAATTACCTAACCAAGGTTTTCAAGAAATTCAATCTTTTTCTTATCAAATATTCAAACCCTTATGCAATTGCAATCTAAAAACATCAAAAAATAACCAACTCCCACAATTTCAACATTAAAAAAAAAGGAAAATCAAGATTACAAAATTAAGATCTTTTGTACCTTGTAATGCCACATCATCGAATGGTTGATTTTTTGTTGCTGAGGGGAAAATCAAATCTGGAGATGAATTTGCTCGAACCTGGCTCATAATTTTTCTACAAAAACAAGAATAATGGAAAATGATCCTCAATTTAATTAAAACACTTGCAAGAAATCAAGAATACAGATAAGAGAAACAATCACAGGTAAAATCACTTTGCTTACCTTTTTATTAATTTTTTTATATTTTGGTTTTTGTAAATCAAATACCTGTTCCTTAATTTAATCAGAAAATAATAATAATAATATAATTCAGAGATCCAAAGAAGAGAGGTTGCTTTGCAGACCCTCTCTCTCTCTCTCTTCCTATTTTATAGCATTATCAAGTTTATAGTCGGCGTCCTTCTGATTTGGTGTCAATACAACAAGATTAGACAAATATTTACATTGCTAATATATTATTTTTTTAAATGGTAGATAATATTTCCGAAATTGTTGGCTTAGGTTTGACATTTTTGTTTGGCTATTCTTTCATTTTACTTTTATAGACAATAGTTGGCTTCATGCCCCCACTCATCAAGAATATTTTTTTGACGGGCACTCATCAAGAATACTCCCTCAATTTTTTAATAAGTGTCACTTTGACTTTTTAACTAATTTTTAAATAAGTGTCATTCTATAGTTTTTTCTTTAATTTTGACTATTTTATCCCTATTCATTTACCATAAATATTTTTCATTAATAAATTCCACAAAAATTGTTTATACCAAAATTAATTTGGTTTATGAATACTAGCTATATTCTTAACTACATTCTTTATCAAACAAAATTTATATATTAAAATTAGTTATAATTAATGAAGGGTGATATCGACCACAATTTATAATCTTAATTTGTTGAAAAAAATTAAAATGGCACTTATTAAAAGATGGAGGGAGTATTACTTACACATATACACACAAATATGCCTTTCGGAAATGTGACATGTTATTTAGATGAAAATAGTTCGTATTATTTAGATGAGTACGACGATTACAGATTAATACTACACTACAAAAAGATTGTTCACTAGTGAAGGTTTGACGACGGATGAATTATTGTTCGCCAAATGATGAGGATTATTTGAAGAGGGTCATACGAGAAATTTTAAAAAATATAAGGTGAAGGCTATGTAAACCCCTTGCCAAAACGAGCGGAAAAGCCCTCGTCATTTTTATGACCGTTGTAAACTGTTAGGATTTAACACACGCACACGATGACGAAAAAGAAAATAACACGAAATTTGTTTACCCAGTTCGTCTTTCGACTACGTTTGGGGGGATGTCAAGTCAGGTATTTCACTATGTTTTTCGGATCCTGATTACAACGAGAGAACATCTATTTGTAATAGAAAGCCCGCCCTAACCCTAAGCCCATTAGGATGAAACTTGCTCCACACTCTAAGCACGTTAGGATCAAACTTGATCCACAATACAAGCCCATTAGGTCAATTCAGACTCTACACTCCAACAATCTCCCACTTGGAGACTGAATCCTCCATGTAACCATATCTTCTTGATTCTCCTTCCGTATCCGCATGACATCGCCAAGCCTTATCTTCAAGTTCCAAGGCCAATTGAAGTTATGCATAACTTCAACTTCTCTAAGGTCACCACCTTAGTAAACATGTCTACTGGATTCTCACTTCCAATGATCTTCACAAGCTGCAAGATCTTCTTCTCCAAAAGGTGACGAATGTAGTGATACTTCAACCTAACATGCTTTGTCCTTGAGTGAAACGCTGGATTCTTTTCAAGAAATATAACACTTTGACTATCACTGAAAATAGTGTTATTCTCATGCTCATTCCCAAGTTCTCCCAAGAAATTCTGCAACCACACCATCTCCTTACTTGCCTCTGTCACAGCTACATATTCTGTCTCCGTAGTGGACAACGCAACAACATTCTGCAACTTAGAAATCCAAGATATAAAAGTACCACCATAAGTAAAGACATACCCGGTTGTACTTCTTCTCCCATCAAGGTCATTTGATGCCAAGTCTGCATTCGCATAACCCACCAACTCCATACTCTTGCCTTTGAAACACAAAGCCTTGTCTGTGGTTCCTCTCAAGTATCGCAGGACCCACTTGACTGCTTCCCAATGTTGCTTGCCCGGATCACTCATGAATCGGCGCGCTTACTACTCCCACTGCATGAACAATGTCTAGTCTCGTACACACCATGGCATACATGATGCTACCAATCGTTGAGGCATACAGAACATTCATCATTTGGGCACGTTCCTCCTTACTCTTAGGGGACTCTCTTCTTGAAAGCTTGAACTGACTGTCCAACGGAACATTCACGGGCTTCGACTCTGACATGTTGAATCTTTCCAAGACCTTCTGAATGTAACTCGCCTACGAAAGATACACACTTCCTGTTGCCTTATCACGTTCAATCCTCATGCCCAAAATTTGCTTGGCCTCTCCGAGATCCTTCATAGAGAACCGTTCGGACAATTGCCCTTTCAGCTTATTCACTTCTCTTGCATCAGCTCCTATGATCAACATGTCATCAACATATAGCAAGAGAATAAGAAAGCTTTTGTCAAACCTCTTGTAGTAACAACAATGATCTGTGTGGCATTTCTGGTAGTCGATCTCCATCATGAAACTGTCAAACTTCATGTACCACTGCTTTGGAGCTTGTTTCAGGCCATACAAGCTCTTCTTTAACTTGCATACAAGTTCCTCATTTCCCTTCTCTACGAACCCCTCAGGCTGTGTCATGTACAACTCCTCCACCAAGTCACCGTGGAGGAATGCCGTCTTCACATCCATCTAATGCAATAATAAGTTTTCTGCAGCTACTATACTCAACGCCATTCCAATAGTGGTCAGTTTCACAACAGGAATAAAGACATCAGTATAATCAATATTATGCCGCTGCTCAAACCCCTTGACAACCATCTGGGCTTTGTAACGTTTACTACCATCAGCTTCATTCTTGATTCGGTAGACCCACTTGCAGTGCAAAACCTTCTTGCCCTTTGGGAGCTCAACAAGTTCCCAAGTGTCGTTCAACAGAAGATATGCTAACTCATCATGCATAGCAACTTTCCACTTCCGTCTATCTACACCTTGCTCTGCCTCTGTGTAGCATTCAGGTTCACCACCATCAGTGAGTAACAAATAGTAGTTAGAGGGTGAATACCTATTAGGTGCACGTCGCTCTCTAACTAGTCTCTGCAGCGGATTCTCAGGTGGTGGTGGGGTCCTTGGTTCTTCAATAAGAACCTCTTCTTCATTCTGACTCTCCTTACTCCCACTCGAGTTTGAGATTTCTAACTCGACCTCTTGGGTATTGAGTTTGTCAGAATCTGATGCCTCCAATTTGTTCTTATACATAACATGTTCATTGAAAATTACATCTCTACTGCGAATAATCTTTCGGTTATTCTCATCCCAAAGTCTATAACCGAACTCATCACCACTATAACCAATGAACGTACACTTAACATTTTTAACATCTAATTTACTTCTATCAACATAGCTAACATGAGCATAAACAACATAGACAAAGACACGTAAGTGAGACAGATTTACCTCTTTTCCCGTCCATGCTTCCTCGGTGTTCTCCAACGAAACTGATGGACCTCTATTAATCAGGTATGTTGATGTGTTTACTGCATCTGCCCAAAACGTCTTAGGCAGCCCACTCTTCAATCTCATGCATCTGGCTCGCTCATTCAATGTTCTGTTCATTCGTTCTGCCACTCCATTCTGCTGGGGAGTTCCACTCACAGTCTTCTCAATGCGAATCCCATTCTCAGCACAATATTTCTTGAAATATTCACGTCCATTGTCAGAACGAAATACACTTTACTTTCAGCCCTGTTCATTCTTTACAAGAGCTTTCCACTTCCTGAAGGTATCAAAAGCATCAGTTTTATTTTTCAGAAAATAAACCCATACCTTTCGAGTGGAGTCATCGATGAAGGTCATGTAATACTCCGGACCACCAAGGGACTTCACGGGTGTTGGTCCCTATAGATCGCTATGCACCAGCTCCAGCTTTTCTGCCTTCAATGCTCTTCCACCTCTCGAGAAACTCACCCTTCTTTGTTTCCCGAAAACACAGTCCTCGCATAGACCAACTTCAATAGATTTCAGCCCTGAAAGTCTCCCTTTCGAACACATTACCTTCATTCCTTTCTCGCTCATGTGACCCAGCCGATAGTGCCATAAATCAACATTGGTTGTAGCTCCCATAAGGTCAATATAATCCTTGGGGTTAGATGTAGTATACAACGTACCCTCCTTCTTCCCCCGAGCTACTATCATGGCTCCTTTACTGATCTTCCAATTGTTGCTGCCGAAAGTCACTGAGTATCCTTCTACATCAAGCTGCCCGATTAAAAGCAAGTTTCTTTTCAATCCTGGAATGTGTCTTACACCATTCAGCTTCAACATCGATCCGTTTGGTATGGATATCTAGACATGTCCTTTTCCCACAATTTTCAGGGGCTCATCATCAGCAAGGTAGACTTGTCCGAATTCGCCAAACACATAATTCTCCATTATTTCAGCATCACTGCAAGAGTGGAATGATGCTCCAGAATCCAACACCCACGAGTCTAGCGGACTATTGACACTCAAGACCAACGCATCTCCAATATCATCCGTGGTTGCGTTTGTTGTCTTCTTCTCGTTCTGTCCCTTCTTGTTTTTCTTGGGTGTTGAACACTAGTTCCTGTAGTGACCAAACTCATCAAAATTTCAGCACTGGATCGAGTCTTTATCTTTCTTGGATTGACTCTTTCCTCTAGACTTTAATTTGCCATAATTCTTCCTACCCTTCGATCTGCCCCTTTCCTCCGTGTTCAACGCTGACCCTAAAGTAGATCTAGACTCTTTCCTGCGAACCTCCTCGCTAATCATCAGATCCCTCACTTCGTCAACCTTCAGTTTATCTTTCGCGGATGAAGGCATGAAGCGCTAACTGCAGTTACTGTGGCAGCCATTGTAGAGAATAAAACAATTAAAATCCACATCGATCGACAAATGCATTAGAGCTAAAATATTAAATAAAGAATAACAATGCATTAGAGCTCTACCAACTATTGTAGACAATAAAGCAATTAAAATTCACCTCAATCGACAAATGTAGAAGTGATACGGAAAAACCTCTTATAAATTAGTACTCGTAATTGTGGTTGTCTAGCCTTGAAGTATAAAGAATGACAAAGGATCTAACTAAAATAAATTCTTAAACAATAGTTGAAGAAGAAATAAAAGGACAATTGTATGAGTTGATTTCCACATACCACTCACCACGTATTATATAGCATTTGGGTGCAGGAGAATATTTAGAGAAAATGAGTGTAAGCTTAAAAACGTTACAAACTCCATTAATTTCCCTAATGAAAAATGCATTGGGAATATTAAGGGTCAAGTAGTGGAAATAAATGAAATCTTTTACAATTTCTTGTATTAATGTATGAGTATGCGCATATATATTACATACTATTATAATTTTCTTTTTTATATATATATATATTTTTTTAACAGTATACAACAAAATTGTATTGATAATTGAGTACAAGGGGTACTCAACCCATACATATTACACGGGACGATAGGACTAAATAGATAACAGTAAAACCATCACAATTCATCATAAGAAGCTTGCTACTATGTATTGTTGATGCACAGTAGAGGGTCACAACACCAAGCCGCCACTGACGAATTTGGTGCAACCAAAAGTCTCCCCTCTAGCCAAGACCACAAGTTAATCTTGATTTTTTCCATTGATTTCTTTGCATTGAACGAACCCCCTTCAAAAAAATTTAAGTATTACGCTATGTAAGATTAATTTATGTTCCTTTCGATTCTTGTGGACCAAAAAATTTAAAAGGTAAACTTGACGTGTTTTTACAATTACTGATAGTTGATTTCGAATGGACCTACTAAAAAAATCACGGAAAGAAGAATAAAAAATCTCGCTCCCAATTCTATATTACTATAAGAGAAAATGTGTTTACGGTAAGAGAAAACATGTGTTACTTGTTGATATAGTAACACATACTTACATATTTGCTCTTATAGTAACAAGTGCCAGAAAACGAGTTTTATGATTATCTTGTGCGATTTTTGTGAGCAGGTCCATTTGATCAGAGTTCGACCAGATTTTCACCCGCAAGTTTTTTGTCTTTCAACATTATTCCATTTAAAAAATGGTAGAAAAGCTTGCTGGTTGAAATCGGGCCAAATGGACCTGCTCACAAAAACAGAAAATGGGTGTTACTATAAGAGCAAATATCAGACTTGGGAGCGAGTTTTTTTATTTACCTTTGACCCGGGTTCAACCTGATTTTAACTCGTGAATTTTTTATCTCTTTTCTAATTTGTGCTAATATCACACTTTTCATTTTATTGTTCCACATTAATTTTAACACTCAAAATAAAAAAATAAAAAATTCTAACAACTCACACCCTTAAAATCATTACTTATTTATTCAATATATTGTTACTTGGGCTTTTCTACGGTGAGACGGGGAGTTCGCCCTGTTTTATAAAAGGCGTCTAATGAAAAGTTGACACGTCAACTTGCTTTGTCATGACGATCGCCCATCGCCATTGAATAAAATATTTAAATTTTATTAAAAGCATATATAAAATTACCATATTATCCTTTCTTTAAAAATACAAAACTAACTATATTCTATTTTTTTATAATTTAATAATATTAATCATTCCATCACAAAATTTCCCAGTAATCTTCCCCTTCCCCACGAGTACACGATATTATTTTCTTCATCATCAAAGCATCTCTACAATGGCACCAAATACTAGTTTGATTGTCAGCAAGGGGTTCGAAATCTGATGAGAACGACGTCGTCGTTATTGACGTCGGTCGACGATCCTGATGGTTACATCACCGCTATCAAGGCGACGCAGATCGACAACTGATCAGTTTTAATAGCTAATTAATTTAAAAGATAGAAAGAAAAAGATCCATTCCACGAGTCTGTAAGCGAAAGATAGAATTGAAAATAAAAGCTGAGAGAGAGCCAAAGGCGTGGCCTTTATAAACGAAGAGAGTGGCATCACATTTTGACAAGAGTGAAAATAATCAGTGAATCAATCTATCTACCACAAAAATACTATTAAAACATCATAAACCCCCACCCCTGCCCATTACACCTCGTTTTTGTCTTTCAAAAAATTGATAAAAAGTTTCTTGATTTTGAGTAAAAAAGAAGCAAATCCAAAAGGTCAACTTTTATTTCAACTTGTTACAATTGTCACGATAATTTCACTTTGACTAGACGTCTCCAATCACAAACAAAAATATCTACCAATAATTCAATCCAACGAAGAACAACAATTCACAAATATAAGCGAAAACAGAAAACAGAGCACAAGAAGATTTAAGTGGTTCGATCAATGTGATCTACATCCACTGGACACACGACTTCAATTTGATTAGTATAAGAGATGTTTACACACTCATCACTCGGAAAGGGAATTTATCCTCACTTCACTCGTGAACTCTCAACTCTCAAAACGAATGCTCGTACGCGTCAAAGATTACAAATGCAAGTAGTGGGGTATTTATAGATGTCAATGGTGATTGCAGCATGTTCTGAACGCGTGATTATTGCCACGTGGATTCTGTTACAACCATGTAACAAACTCACACCTTCAGCGTGACCCAATCTGAAATGACCTCCTTGCCCTTCACTTGTCTTCGCAAACAGACGACATTAGAAGATTGACCAGAAGACCTCCCTCTTCTTGTTCTACTCTTCTGATGACCAACACTTAGCCAAAAATTAACTCTGCTAACAGGACTCGACTGATCTGGTCCAACCTGTCTGGTCTTCCCAACTCGTCTGATTCTACGCAACCCCATCTCATCTGATTGGACTCCTCCACCTCATCTGATCTGGTCTAAGTTAACTTGTCTGACTTCACCAGCTGATACGCCCAACAACTGAGTCCTTCAGAAGACTTCTATTGACTAAGTAACTCATCTAATCCGCCCAACAGACAAGTACAGTAGTAGACTAGAATCTACCTGATCATACCAGACGAGTCGAACTCATCTGGTCTTAGAGATTTGAGATAAACCTCACAATTCTCCACCTTTAGCTCAAAATCTCCACCTTGAACTAAGCAACTCTGATCTATTCTTCGCAAAGAACAGACTCCACTACTGATCTGCAGCCACCAGACTCGTAGCCTTCTCCGCAGAGGTCAATAATGCAAACCAACTGACCTAAGACATAAACCAAACTTTTCTTTTGGTAATGCCTTAGTAAACGCATTAGCAGGGTTCTCCTCAGTAGCTATCTTAACCACCTGGACGGTCCCCTTCTACACAATATCTCTCACAAAGTACAGCTTCACGTCAATGTGCTTGGTTCGTTCATGATACCTCTGATGCTTTGCGAGATGAATTGCGCTTTGATTATCACAGAAAACAATCACACTATTCTGAGATAAACCAAATTCCTTAAAAATCCCTTTCAGCCACATACTTTCCTTAACTGCTTCAGTCAAGGCCACGTACTCCGCTTCAGTAGTAGATAATGCAACTACGGATTGATGAATAGACCTCCAAGACACTGCCGTACCAAATAGAGTGAACACATATCCTGTTAAGGACTTTCGAGTGTCAACATTGGCTGCGTAATCTGCATCCACGTATCCCACAAGTGCATCCCCCTCACTTGGCATCTTCTGAAATTTCAGACCCTTCTGTGCTGATCCCAGAACATATCTCATAACCCACTTAACTGTTTCCCAATGGCTTAAGCCTGGATCACTCATATATCTGTTGATCACACTCATAGCATGAGTCAAGTCTGGTCTACAACACACCATAACATACATCAAACTCCCTACAACACTGGCATAAGGTATCTTGCTCATCTGAGTTCTCTCTTGGCTGTTCCTGGGACTCATCTGATTGGACAAACGATGATGTTGGCCAATAGGAGTAGAGACAGTCTTTGCCTTATGCATTCTGAACCTCTCTAACACCTTCTGAATATAAGTAGGTTGACTCAGCAGAATAGACCCGTCTAGTCTACTGATCTCCATCCCAAGAATCACTTTGGCTTCACCAAGATCTTTCATCTCAAACTCCTGTTTGAGGATTTCCTTAACTTGATTAACACTGTCAATAGACTCGCCTGCTATTAACATGTCATCAACATACAACAGAAGATAGGTAGTGGCAGTCCCAACCCGTCTGAAATAGACACAGCTGTCGTACAAGCTCCTTGTAAAACCAGTTGAGCAAATGTACTCATCAAATCTCAAGTACCATTGTCTAGGGCTTTGTTTGAGGCTATAGAGTGACTTTTTCAGTAGACATACCTTGTCTTCCCCTTCTTCTATGTCCAACCCTTCTGGTAGCTTCATGTAGATCCTCTCGTCTAGAGATCCATGTAAGAAAGCTGTGGTCACATCCATCTGATGTAGCTCCAATTCATATTGAGCAACCATAGCTAACAAGATTCTGATGCTACAATGCTTCACAACAGGTGAGAAGATTTCATTGAAATCAATACCTTCTTTTTGTGTAAATCCCTTAGCTACAAGCCTCGCCTTATATCTAAGCTTGCCACCCCTCTAAGCCTCCACCTTCTTTTTATAGATCCACTTGCACCCAACTAACTTCTTGTTCTTGGGCCTCTGAACAATTTCCCAGGTCTGGTTCTTGTTCAGAGAAAGCAGCTCCTCCTCCATAGCAACTATCCACTTCTCCTTGTCGTGGCAGCTGATGGCTTCTGTATAAGATTTTGGCTCCAGAGACTCCACCTCAAGAGCTGCACATAATGCAAATGAGACTATGTCAGCTTGTCCATACCTCTGAGGTGGGTGGACTTCTCGTCTGGTTCTGTCTCGTGCCAGCTGATAATGTTGAAGATCATTCTCACCCTGAGGATCGCCCTCCTCATCTGGATCAATATGTTCTTCAACTGGTCTTGTGGTGTCAACTTGCTCCACCTCGACTTGTGTCTCGTCAGGTTGGTTATCAGCTGCACTAGTACTTGTACTAGTCTGTTCTGATAGAGGCATCCGACTCTCATCAAAAGTAACATCTCTACTGATTATACATTTCTGCATCCCAGCTTCGAGGCACCATAACCTGTATCCTTTCACACCTGAAGGATACCCAACAAACACGCATCGCAATGCTCGAGGCTCAAGCTTATCTTGCTTGACATGGGCATAAGCTGCACATCCAAAAACCTTCAAATAATTGTAATCGGCTGCACGTCCAGACCATAACTCCTCTGGGGTTTTGTATTGCACAGTAGAGGAAGGACTTCTGTTTATCAAATAGACTGCAGTAGAGACAGCCTCTCCCCAAAACACCTTCGGCAGACAAGAGTTGTTCAACATACACATGACTCTCTCAAGTAGTGTCTGGTTCATCCTCTCAGCTACTCCGTTTTGCTGAGGGGTCCCTGGCACAGTCTTATGTCTTACTATTCCTTTCGATCTGCAGAACGCATTGAACTCTTCTGATAGGTACTCCAGACCATTATCAGTTCTCAAATGTTTGAGAGTCTTGCCTGTGACATTTTCACATTCAATGAGCAATTCCTTGAATTTCTCAAATGCTTCTGACTTCGACTTCAGAATATACACCCACACCTTCCTTGAGTAGTCATCTATGATAGACAAGAAGTACTTACCACCAGACCTCGTCTGATTCCTCGCTGGCCCCCATAGATCAGAATGGACATAGTCCATGATCCCATTGGTAGAGTGAACACCCTTACCAAACTTTAATCTCTTGGATTTACCAAGAATGCAAGACTCACACAAATCGAGTTTAGTGATCTTGTCTTTGCCCAGCAAACCTTGCTTCGACAACTCTACTAGGCTTTTCTTACCTATATGAGCTAGTCGTCTGTGCCACAACATCGAGTTGTCTTGCACCTCCGCTACATCTGATCTACCAGCTACTGTTTCTCCCTTAAGAAAGTAGAGATCACTCCTTCTCTCGCCTTTCAGACAGTCAGCTCCCCTTTTGACACACTGAGCTCTCCATCAACATACTGGAATTTATAGCCCATAGAATCCAGCATCCCAAGTGATATCAAATTCCTCTTGAGTTCAGGTACATACCTAACACTCTTGAGTATTCTTACTACCCCATCAAACATCTTCAGGTGAACACTACCTTCTCCAACAACTTTGCAAGTGTGATCATTCCCAAGCAGAATAGAACCGCCCTTCTGATGCTTGAAGTCATGAAACCAATCTCGTCTTGGAGTCATATGGAAAGAACACCCTGAATCAAGGATCCATGCTTGCTGTTCTGTAGAGGATGTGATGGTTAGCGCTTGAGCAGACTCGTAGCCGTCTTGCTCCTTCTCAACTTGAGTCTGATTAGCTTGATTCTTGTCATTAGAGGTTTTGGCACCAGATTTCCTCAAGAACTGCTTGTATTTGTGACAAGCATTCTTATAGTGCCCAGGCTTGTTGCAATGGTAGCACAATGCATCACCTTGAGTGGACACATCTGATTTTCCCTTATCAGCTCCTTTGGGTTGACTAGACCCCTTCTTGGCACCAGATCGCTTCTGGCCACCTCTGATTGCCAATCCTTCTCCGCTACTGACCTTGTCTGCTTGAGACGTCTTGTTGTGCAGCAGCTTGGACTTGACAGCCAGCATTACATCCGCCAATGTAATACTTTCTTTCCTACCATACAAGATGGTGTCCTTTAAGATTTCAAAGGACTCAGGGAGAGCACTCAATAGAATCAGAGCCTTATCCTCTTCCTCTAACTTGGCATCTAAATTCTCTAGATCATCAAGAATTCTATTGAACTCATCAAGCTGATCCGGAATGGGTTTGTCATCCACCATTCTGAAGGCATACAACTTCTGTTTCGAATAGAGACAGTTAGCTAAGGTTTTAACCATATAGAGTTTACCTAGCTTGTCTCAGGCCTCTTTCGTGGTTTTCTCTTTAGCAACTTCTCTCAGAACCTTATCACCAAGGCAGAGCAGAATATTACTTCGAGCTTTCCGTAACATCTTGTTTCTTTCAGCAGCAGCTGTTGCAGATTCACTTGCTGGGGTTGTAGACTCTTCGAGCACGTCGAACAAGCCTTGCTGTTCTAGGAGAGCCTGCATCTTGACTCTCCACAGCCCAAAGTCACCTGTGCGGCTGTGCCTGAGAACTTTTCAATATTATATTTGGTCGAATTCTCCATCTTCGATCTGGCAATTGATTAGTGGCTGACGATCGATTCCTCCTCGGTTCCCACAGACGGCGCGAATTGTTACGATTGTCACGATAATTCCACTTTGACTAGACGTCTCCAATCACAAGCAAAACAATCTACCAATAATTCAATCCAACGAAGAACAACAATTCACAAATATAAGCGAAAACAGAAAACAGAGCACAAGAAGATTTAAGTGGTTCGATCAATGTGATCTACATCCACTGGACACACGACTTCAATTTGATTAGTATAAGAGATGTTTACACACTCATCACTCGGAAAGGGAATTTATGCTCACTTTACTCGTGAACTCTCAACTCTCAAAACGAATGCTCGTACGCGTCAAAGATTACAAATGCAAGTAGTGGGGTATTTATAGATGTCAATGGTGATTGCAGCATGTTCTGAACGCGTGATTATTGCCACGTGGATTCTGTTACAACCATGTAACAAACTCACACCTTCAGCGTGACCCAATCTGAAATGACCTCCTTACCCTTCACTTGTCTTCGCAAACAGACGACATTAGAAGTTTGATCAGAAGACCTACCTCTTCTTGTTCTACTCTTCTGATGACCAACACTTAGCCAAAAATTAACTCTGCTAACAGAACTCGACTGATCTGGTCCAACCTGTCTGGTCTTCCCAACTCGTCTGATTCTACGCAACCCCATCTCATCTGATTGGACTCCTCCACCTCATCTAATCTGGTCTAAGTTAACTTGTCTGACTTCACCAACTGATACGCCCAACAACTGAGTCCTTCAGAAGACTTCTATCGACTAAGTAACTCATCTGATCCGCCCAACAGACAAGTACAATAGTAGACTAGAATCTACCTGATCATACCAGACGAGTCGAACTCATCTGGTCTTAGAGATTTGAGATAAACCTCACACAACTGATGATTTGCAGGGAATGGGCGTGGGGATAGGGACGATGTTCCGGCCTTCCGGGTAGTTGGGGACTTGGGGTGGGGAAGATGAACTAGTTAGGTTAAGGGGTTAATTTGAGTTTAGTGATTTTAATTCGATTAATTTTGTAATAGTAGTATTTGAGTATTATTGGTATTTATTTTAATTATATGAATATAAGTATATTTCTGTTATTTTATATATATTATAAAAAAAATTTAAAATAAAAGGATATTTTTGTCATTATATATATCTTTATTATTATATATATTTGCAAACATTTTTTACAGCCACGTGGCACTAATTCATTGGTTTATTTCAATCTCTCTCTTCTCAAATCACTCTATTTCAAAATCCCTGAATTCTCATTCATTCTATACTTTTCTTTTAATCTCATCCATTCATTTTAAAACTTAATCTTGACCCTACATTCTTAATCTTTTTTCTATATAAATCCCCCATCTCTTCTCAAAATCCCTAATTTCTCATTCATTCTCAATTTTACTTTTTTATGTCATCCATTGATTATAATCCAATCATTCGAAGATTGAAGATTGTGTAGAAATTTTGAAGATTGAAGATTTTTGTAATTTATGTATATTTCTTCTTACATTCGAAGATTTTTTGTAATTTATGATTGTCTCTCATGTTCTCAATAGAAATCCAATCATTCGTCTTTCTTGATGTATCTTTTTGACTTTGAAGATTGTGAAGAACTTTGAAGATTTGAAGATTGTGAAGAAATTTTGAAGATTGAAGATTTTTAAAAATTCATCTTAATTGTCATAAATTTAATCTTTATATCTTTTTATTTTTATAAATTCAATTTAAACGTATTTAATCTTATATTTCTAAAATTACTCCAACAATAAGATTTGATTTTTTTTTCTATTTAATCTATCTTAATAATATTTAAATAAATTTAATTTTAATCTTATTCCTAAAATTATTCCAACAAATAATAATATTTTATAATTCCAACCAAATCTATCTTAATAATATTTAAATAAATCTATCTTAATAATATCTAAATAAATTTAATTTTAATATTATTCCTAAAATTACTCTAACAATAAGATTTGATTTTTTATAAATTCAAAAATTTAATATGCACGATATTTTGACTTTAATTTTTATAAATCTAACTTACATAAATTTAATCTATCTTAATAATATCTAAATAAATTTAATTTTAATCTTATTCCTAAAATTACTCCAACAATAAGATTTGATTTTTTTTTCTATTTAATCTATCTTAATAAGATTTAATAATAAGATTTGATTTTTTTCCTCTAAAATTACTCTTATGTATCTTCCTATCTTCATATTTCCTAAAATTACTCTAATAATAAGATTTGATTTGTTTTCTCTAAAATTACTCTTTTCTATCTTCCTAAATTACTTCTTAATAATATCTTAATAAATTTAATTTTAATATTATTCCTAAAATTACTCCAACAATAAGATTTGATTTTTTATAAATACAAAAATTTAATATGCACAATATTTTAACTTTAATTTTTATAAATCTAACTTAAATAAATTTAATCTATCTTAATAATATCTAAATAAATTTAATTTTAATCTTATTCCTAAAATTACTCTAACAATAAGATTTTTATTTTTTTCCTATTTAATCTATCTTAATAATATTTAATAATAAGATTTGATTTTTTTCCCCTAAAATTACTCTTATCTATCTTCCTATCTTCATATTTCCTAAAATTAGTCTAATAATAAGATTTGATTTGTTTTCTCTAAAATTACTCTTATCTATCTTTCTAAATTACTTCAATAATAAGATTTAATTTTTTTTCCATAAAATTACATATTTAATCTTATACAAATTTTTATAAATCTAACAAATTTAATATTTTCGTCTATTAGTATAAAAGATTATAAATCTATTTTTTTTTTTTTTTACAATTATATACTTATTTTACTTCAATAAGATTTGATTTTTTTTTTCATAATTTTATAATATATTTTAATTTACAAAATTAAAATTTGAATATTGAAGATTGATTTGTTAATAAGATACTTTTAGAACATAGCATATATATATTGAAATTTTTATTAGAATTTTTTTAAATCCACGAATATGTTGGGATTTGTTATTAGATTAAAAAAAAAAAACTTATTAGAATTTTTTTTAATTCTTCGTATATGCCGTCCTAAAATTACTTAAATACTAAACCAATTTAATATATGAAATTAAATTAACTATGTGCTAATAATTCCTAAGTTTATAAGTGAATTACATTCCAGTACACCACAGATAATAATAATATAAAAAATATTACATGTATATGCGATTTTATTGTAGTAGTTTCGATCGGGCCCGAAAAGGTCTAAAATTCGAAAAAATAAAATAAAACTACTAAATATCTAATGAATCGATAATATCAGCTAGATTTCATATCCTAATGAGTTTGCAAACTATAAATAACTTTTTCTCAAAAACTTTTCAAATTTGAATTTGAAGTGAGGAGATGAAGATGGTTTAAAGAACTCCATATAATATGAATATATTTTTATAAGAAAATGAGAGGAAATACTGTTTAAAAATTTAAACAACATTATCTCTGTGCGACCCGAATAAACCCGACAGAATTAAATTTATAATTATAATATATATACACGATTTTTTAACATGTCAACCCTAAAATTACATATTTAATCTTATACAAATTTTTATAAATCTTACAAATTTAATATTTTCGTCTATAAAATTAATAAATTTAATAATATAAAAGATTATAAATGTTGATTTTTTTTCTATCTTTATATTTTCTAAAATTACTCTAATAATAAGATTTAATTTTTTCACCCTAAAATTACTCCAATAATAAGATTTGATTTTTTCCCCTAAAATTACTTTTATCTATCTTCCTATCTTCATATTTACTAAAATTACTCTAATAAAAGATTTTATTTGTTTTCCCTAAAATTACTCTTATCTATCGTCCTAAAATTACATTTGATGCATGGTCCGTGTGGTGTTGCGAATTGGAAAAGTCCCTGCATGGTGAACAATAGTTGTAGTAAGAGATTTCCAAAGAAAAATAGAGATCAAACCACAGTTGATGAGGACGGATGCCTTCTTTATAGAAGAAGGAACGACAGTCGTTCAGTAAACAAAGGTAAAGCAATTCTGGACAATCGACATATGGTACCTTACAATGCCAATTTATTGGGTAGATATCAAGCACATATAAATGTCGAGTGGTGCAACAAGCACAAATCAATAAAGTACCTATTCAAGTATATCAACAAGGGTCATGATAGAGTTTCTGCCACCATTGTTAGTAACCAAGAGGCAGAAGGGCAATCTATGTCTAAAGATGAAATTAAAGAATACCTCAACTGTAGATATGTGTCCCCATGTGAAGATGTCTGGAGAACACTTGGATTTGAAATACATTATAGATTCCCTTCAGTTCAAAGATTGAGCTTTCATCTTCCAGGAGAACAAACAATTGTGTTTGATTATGATGAATACATCGACAATGTTCTAGAAAGACCTTCTGCACAACATTCAATATTTTTAGCATGGATGAAATTCAATAGGGAAAACGAATCTGCTAGGGATCTTACGTATATAGAATTTCCCTTAAGACATGTTTGGAATAATCAAGATCGCAAGTGGGCTCCTAGAAAGAGTAGTAGATTTTCATTGGGAAAATTGAATTATGTTCCACCAGGAGCTGGTGAACAATATTATTTAGGTCTTTTAATACCTCATAGTAAGGGTTTGAGGTCACACGAAGAGATTAGAACCATTGGAAATGTAGTATACCCTACATTCAAAGATGATTGCTATGCAATGAGACTTTTAGATGATGATAGGGAGTATGTTGATGGAATAATGGAGGCAAGTTTTTGGGCATCGGCTCATTATCTGAGAAATTTATTTTCAATTCTACTATTATCATCAAGTATGAGTTGTCCAAACGAGGTTTTTCAAAAAACATGGGAGGCATTGTCGGATGATATACTATCAAGAAGAAGACGATTGTTTAATTTACCAGGTACGTATTATATATTTATGTTTGTAATATTTCATTAAATAGCAATACTTTTTAATATCAAAATTCTAATTTAATACATTTTTTAGGTTTACGTCTAACCGATGAACAACTAAAGAATTATACACTTCTTGAGATTGATCAGTTACTTCAAAAAAACGGAAGCAGTTTAAGTAATTTTCCAACAATGCCTGTTCCAGATCCAGATGATATATCCCTACAGCACAATTCAATGATTCTTGAAGAGTTGAGCTATGATCGCACAGAGTTGCTAGAGGAGTACAATACATTGTCTTCAACCCTAACTGCCGAACAAAGTGATGTTTTACAAGAAATACTTGAAGCTATTTGTTCAACTGATGGAAAAGTCTTCTTTTTGTATGGGTACGGGGGTACTGGAAAAACATTCATATGGAGAACTCTTTCTGCAGCCGTTAGATCTCACAGACACATCGTTCTTAATGTTGCATCGAGTGGTATAACTTCTCTTTTGTTGCCTGGAGGACGCACTGCAAATTCTCGGTTTCGTATTCCGATAAACATTTCTGAATCATCCACCTGCAACATAATGCCCGGTACTCATTTGTCAGAACTTATAATAAAGTCAAAGCTGATAATATGGGACGAGGCACCGATGATTAACAGATTTTGTTTTGAGGCACTTGATAGAAGCCTAAGAGATATAGTTAGAGCTCCTGATGGATCTATGTCTAATTTGCCTTTTGGAGGGAAAACGGTGGTTCTTGGAGGAGACTTCAGACAAATACTTCCTGTTATTTCAAAAGGTTCAAGAGAACATATAGTCCATTCTGCTATCAATTCATCATATCTGTGGGAACATTGCAAGGTACTGAGGCTAACGAGGAACATGAGATTGCAAACTGGAAATTCTAACGGTATTAATACATCTGATGAGATAGCTGAATTCTAAGATTGGATTTTGAAAGTGGCGACGGGAATCTTGGAGATAGTGACGATGGTTTTGCGGACATTGATATTCCTGAAGAGAATCTGATTTTAGATGCACGAGATCCTATTGCTGCTATAGTTGACTGCATTTACCCATCCGTCTCTAACAATTATAATATTGATAAGTATTTTGAGGATAGAGCTATACTTGCTCCAACACATAAAGAAGTTGAAAACATTAACGAGACATTGTTGGCAATGATACCTGGTGATACAAAGGAGTATTTGAGTTCAGACAGTGTGTGTCCATCGGAGTTTAAACCTGGTGGAATGGGACAGGTGTTTTCCATTGACTTTCTCAACTCTATTAAGTGTTCTGGTCTACCAAATCATCGATTGGTTCTCAAGATAGGGATCCCTATAATGCTACTTAGGAACATTGATCCGAAGTCCGGTTTGTGCAATGGAACTAGACTAATTGTTACAAGACTTGGAAATCACATTATTGAAGCACAAATTCTTTCTGGAAGAAATGTTGGTACTAAAGTTTTTATACCAAGAATGACATTGAGTGTTTCGGACGACACGGCTGTCGTAAAGTTTCGAAGAAGACAATTTCCTATTCTATTGTCTTTTGCAATGACGATAAATAAAAGTCAAGGCCAGTCCCTTTCCATGGTAGGTGTCTACCTTCCTAAACCTGTGTTCACCCATGGTCAGTTGTATGTTGCAGCTTGTAGAGTCAAAAGTAAGAGTGGATTGAAAATTCTTTGCCTAGATTCAAATGGAAAAATATGTAAACGTACCACGAATGTTGTCTACAAAGAAGTTTTTCGCAATTTGTAATTTATTATAAAATTTACTTTTATAAATAAATTCATAATCCTCTTTTCTACTTTTTTATATGTGTGATGTAATTTATATAGACACATCATTTGTATTTTATTTTTCTAATAAAATACAAAAAATTACAAATATATAGTCTTTTCTATATATATATATATATAATTGATGCGGCCTAAAAATGTCGTTCAATAAGAAGTCGACACGTGTATAAAGGATAAGATAAAAGAGAAGATATGGGATTATGGAAGGGGCTCTGAATAAAGGATCCCTTCTGAAAGCCCCTCCGGAGGGAGCTCCTGGAGGTCCTCCCGGAGAGACTTATCTGGAGGACCTGATCTTGATATGAATTGGTAAACCGAGAATATAGGAGATCTCCACATAAATCGGACTGAGATTGACCAAAGAAAGATTCTTCTCTCCTTCATTGTAGTGGAAGGAGTCCACTAGGGGGAGTGGCCCCGGTCTTTCCGGAAGTGGAGGAATGGAAGACCTTGTTAACCTAGCAAGGCTGGGTCCAAGAGGTAGCTCCGAAACAGAAGGGAGCCTTGACTTCCTCTCGGGAGATTCTCTATAAATAGGTAAATTTGAGTATATTTCCAGGTTAGACTTTCTGACCTTTACTAAACTTGATACATTTCGTACAAAACGTACTTTTGATATTATTTGAGAGCCTGATTTGATAAAACAAGGATCTCGAGGTCCTTGTGATAGATTAAAAGCCCTATACTGACTTGAGCGTCGGAGCGTCCGCACCGGAGCCCCCTCCGGTGTGTCTTTTGCAGGTTCCCGGAGGATCATTCTAGCGGAAGCAGTGTACCCAAATCAGGTCTAAGCACTCGGGAATTTGGATATCTGACCCCGAGGATATATAATCTGACCGTGCAATTTTTGGCACATCAACTGGCGCCGTCTGTGGGAAAGAGTTGAAAGATTTTCTCACGAATTTCTACCTGTTCGGGCAAACGGGTGGCGGAAATAACACATCTGCTTCGGGAAAGAGACCCCTCGCAGGGGAAAATCCTTCTTTGCCGAATGACCCTACGACAAAGGGAGGTCGGGGAAGAGACCCGATTCATACCCCTCCTGGAGTAAATCCACCAGTGGCGCCTAATACCGGCTTGGGAGGGGAAAACCATCCCCTCCCCATCGAAGAAGGAATAACAGGGAACATTGGAGCCCCAGAGTTCCGGACCACAGATCCCCAACAAGAGGATATTCCAAACTCGGGACCACTCCTGATCTCTCCCGATCAATTGAACGCCCTCATCAAGCAAGTTGTAGAGAGAGCCTTCGCGGCTCACAGAGATCGAGGTCCCAGAGCTGCACCAAGGAATCTGGAGATACCTACTCCGACACCAGCTCCAGGAGGAGGCTCGAGACACCCCTATCTCTACAGGGGGTGATATTGTTAGCACGTCTGTAGCCCTCGGGAGTGGACCTGGCAAGGAGATACCTCCAGGCACTGCAGAGGACGACAACATTCGTGCCCCTCCACGAGCAGCAGAGTATTTAGGGCCTCGAGGTCCAAAATCTAAACATGGGAGTACGAGACAAAGATATGATAAGTGCATCGGTGCTACAGGTTAGTACAGGTGTTTGATAGAGCCTAAAGTATTAGAACTTTTATAGTAATTTGATATTGCTATGAGCATATTTTAATGATATTGACATATATGACACGAACTTATTTTTTCCATTGAATTAAGCATGATTCTCCTAAACTTACATGATTGATACTCTAGAAACAATCTTAGAATTAAGAATTGCTTGAAATCGTAGAAGCATGGGTAAGCAATTCACATGTTGAGTCTTGTGATTACTTTATGTGGTAGAATTAATGATTAGACACTGATGATGATTATGATTTTGCACACGATTGACATGTTTCCATATTTTATATATAATTATGATTTTGCACACGATTAGACGTTGATGATGATTAGACGTTGATGATGATTAATGATTAGACGCGGACGATGATTATGATTTTGCACACGATTGACATGTTTCCATATTTTATATATAATTATGATTTTGCACACGATTAGA
The DNA here is from genome assembly GCA_963675135.1 of Galeopsis tetrahit. Classification (NCBI taxonomy): domain Eukaryota; kingdom Viridiplantae; phylum Streptophyta; class Magnoliopsida; order Lamiales; family Lamiaceae; genus Galeopsis; species Galeopsis tetrahit. Next base: position 31,208,491 of record OY776130.1, on the reverse strand, counting down.
CGTTGATGATGATTAGACGTTGATGATGATTAATGATTAGACGCGGATGATGATTATGATTTTGCACACGATTAACATGTTTCCATATTTTAGATATAATTTCATATTACAGACCGAGCCTATCCAGGTTCTGGAGGACCTCTGGATAGGTTCAGAAGATTTCAGATTACAGATTAAGCCTATCCAAGTTCTGGAGGATCTCTGTATAGGTTCAGAAGATTTCAGATTATAGATTAAATCTACCCAAGTTCTGGAGGACCTCTGGGTAGGTTCAGAAGATTTCAGATTACAGATTAAGTCTATCCAAGCTCTGGAGGACCTCTGGATAGGTTCAGAAGATTTCAGATTACAGATTAAGTCTATCCAAGCTCTGGAGGATCTCTGGATAGGTTCAGAAGATTTCAGATTACAGATTAAGTCTATCCAAGCTCTGGAGGACCTCTGGATAGGTTCAGAAGATTTCAGATTACAGATTAAGTCTATCCAAGCTCTGGAGGATCTCTGGATAGGTTCAGAAGATTTCAGATTACAGATTAAGCCTATCCAAGTTCTGGAGGATCTCTGGATAGGTTCAGAAGATTTCATATTATAGATTAAATCTACCCAAGTTCTGGAGGACCTCTAGATAGGTTCAGAAGATTTCAGATTACAGATTAAGTCTATCCAAGCTCTGGAGGATCTCTGGATAGGTTCAGAAGATTTCAGATTACAAATTAAGCCTATCCAAGTTCTGGAGGATCTCTGGATAGGTTCAGAAGATTTCAGATTATAGATTAAATCTACCCAAGTTCTGGAGGACCTCTGGGTAGGTTCAGAAGATTTCAGATTACAGATTAAGTCTATCCAAGCTCTGGAGGATCTCTGGATAGGTTCAGAAGATTTCAGATTATAGATTAAATCTACCCAAGTTCTGGAGGACCTCTGGGTAGGTTCAGAAGATTTCAGATTACAGATTAAGTCTATCCAAGCTCTGGAGGATCTCTGGATAGGTTCAGAAGATTTCAGATTATAGGTTGATTCTATCCAAGTCCTGGAGGATTTCGGGATAAGCTCGGAAATGGAAAATGAAGATTGAGCCTATTTAGGTCCCTGAGATTAAGGCCAATAGCCCTAAACAGACAAAATGATAAGTCCGAAAACTAGAGTGGGTGAGAGGATGATTGATTACCTGAAGCGGGTAGAGAATTTGAGAATTTTCAGAGCCGAAAAATATCTCACCCTCGAAGAGGTGAGGCAATCCAAGAGGCTGGAGGTGAAACCAGCTAGTGGAGAGAGGAAGAGAGAATATACAGCAGGGAGGTCCAGCCCAGAAGCTCTCCGAAACTCTGGAGGAACAGGAAACCGCAATGCTGCGGGAGGATACCGATCTGGGCCTCGAGGGAGGTTGTAGAAATATACCCAACTGAGATTGGAACCTACAGAGGTCTTGGAGGTTGCTGGAGATCATCCAGATCTGAAATTCCCTTATTTCATTTTTAAATTATATAATTGAGGCTTATGAAGCTTATCTGAGCACTTGAGAGCCTGTGTTGGAGGCCCCTTTTTTTGGTGTATCTTTACAGGATCAATTCGGGATTGATATACGAGTAAACCTGGAGAACCTAGAGGTCCTGGAGGAGCCCGAAAGAGCAGAGAACTATGGAGAACCAAACGAGTAGCTGGATTATGATATTTAGCCTGCTATGGTGCTGATCCCCAAATAACGAGTATATCGATACCACCGGTTAGTACAAAATTTGATAAAGCTAAAAAAGGTTAGATCTTTTATGCTAACTTGATTTTATAATGAGTATGTCATGATGAGTGTGACATGAATAAGCTATGATATTCGTTGATTCGATATTGTTATAAGTATGTCATTATGAGATTGATATGCGTATCATACTTTATTTTCCCTAAATCAAGTACGACCCTCCTACTTTTACATGATTATTATGTCTAGACGCTCTAGATGTGATGTTAAAATTTGAAAATTGACTTGAGATGCTAGAGAGCATGAGTAGCACGTTGAGTTTAGGTGGTTACTATATGCTCTAGAATCCATGACTAAGGACTAATAATGATTCGTGACTTCAGAATGTGGGGCTAACATACTTATCTATGAATTTTGTATGATTGACATGCCTCGATATTCTAGATGTGACTTCAGATTTAGATTAAGCTTGTATGATTGAAGCTCCACCGAGCCTAGCTGCTGAAGCTGACCAAACCCTCCCCAGGGTGCTGAAATTTGATATTCAAAAGTTGAGAAGAGCTGAATAAAGGACCAGCCCTGCAGCTTCTGGAAAAGCTCGAGCTTTGCGGTTAAGATACTACATCTTGGGTGGCCAATTATACAAACGATCGTTGACCCATCCCTATCTAAGATGTCTCCCGAAGGAGATTACGTGATAAGAGAAACCCATGAAGGATGAGCAGGTAGTCATGAGGGCTACAAGGCTACTGTAAAGAAGGATACACCCAAGAGTCGATCTATTAGGTGATTAAGATCATCTAGGGTGTTGAGATGCGATATTCGGAGACGAGCATGATGACGGACCTTGCAAATGCCTTACACTTCGATGCTTAAAGGGGGTGATGAAGGGTTTAGGCCTACTACCTCCGAGATGCTGATATGGAGCCACGTAAGTGAAAAGTGTATATTTTACTTTAGATTTTACTTTGTGATATGATATGAGTTACCTAGACGTAGTTGTTTAGAGCATAAAACCTCGAAGCATATGAGCATTTGCTAAGGCTTTAGAAATGATTGATTTGAGAAATGTTAAGGGGATTACTTAGGAGAATTTCGTGATTGAATCGAGAGAATGGTTGATAATTTAGGCATGGTTAAGAACGTGTTTTTGATTAGTGATGAGTCTAATTTTTTCTAAATTATGTTAAAATGTATGTTTATCTTTGATAAATATTTGAAGATTTTATGAGATGTGATGGAAACATTTGGAGATTTTTGGAAATTTGTATGAGCACATATTTCCTAACAATTTAAGATATGATTCATAAGCATACTTTGAGCATTCTGAAACGCGTGAGGGCTAACCACCCTGAGTAGCCGTATGACTAAGTTTGAAAATTAGGAGTAATGAAATGATGAAGGATCTGTAGATCACTGAGCATATATGAGATATGAGAATTCAAGAGTGAGAAACACTCAGAGGCCTAGAGGCCTAGAGGCCGAGGAGCTACAGAGAGCCCTCACCATATGTGAGACCCAAAAGGGTTAATTAATGAAATGAGAAGATTTTTGTGAATCAAAATCTTTTAAGAATAAGAGTGAGAAACACTCAGAGGCCTAGAGGCCGAGGTGCTCCAGAGAGCCCTCATCTTACTTGAGACCCAAGTGGGTTACTGAAATGAGAAGATTTTATGAATTAAAATCTTTTAAGTATAAGAGTGAGAGACACTCAGAGGCCTAGAGGCCGAGGTGCTCCAGAAAGCCCTCACCTTACTTGAGACCCAAGTGGGTTACTGAAATGAGAAGATTTTATGAATTAAAATCTTTTAAGAATAAGAGTGAGAGACACTCAGAGGCCGAGGTGCTCCAGAGAGCCCTCATCTTACTTGAGACCCAAGTGGGTTACTGAAATGAGAAGATTTTATGAATTAAAATCTTTTAAGTATAAGAGTGAGAGACACTCAGAGGCCTAGAGGCCGAGGTGCTCCAGAGAGCCCTCACCTTACTTGAGACCCAAGTGGGTTACTGAAATGAGAAGATTTTATGAACTAAAATCTTTTAAGAATAAGAGTGAGAAACACTCAGAGGCCTAGAGGCCGAGGTGCTCCAGAGAGCCCTCATCTTACTTGAGACCCAAGAGGGTTAATTAATGAAATGAGAAGATTTTATGAATTAAAATCTTTTAAGAATAAGAGTGAGAAACACTCAGAGGCCTAGAGGCCGAGGAGCTCCAGAGAGCCCTCACCATGTTTGAAACCCAAAAGGGTTAATCAATGAAATGAGAAGATTTTATGAATCAAAATCTTTTAAGAATGAGAGTGAGAAACACTCAGAGGTCGAGAAGCTCCAGAGAGCCCTCACCATGTTTGAAACCCAAAAGGGTTAATCAATGAAACCCAAAATCTCCGAAGGAGAGCACTTTTGAAATTCCTCTCCAAAGCAAGAATAATACACGTCTCTCCAGAAACGCCTCTGTACTAGGCTCACTGGAATTTTCAACTCTCACAAAAGATATGCCCCTTTTACGAGAGTAGGGGGGAGTAGATGATGCGGCCTAAAAATGTCGTTCAATAAGAAGTCGACACGTGTATAAAGGATAAGATAAAAGAGAAGATATGGGATTATGGAAGGGGCTCTGAATAAAGAATCCCTTTTGGAAGCCCCTCCGGAGGGAGCTCCTGGAGGTCCTCCCAGAGAGACTTATCTGGAGGACCTGATCTTGATATGAATTGGTAAACCGAGAATATAGGAGATCTCCACATAAATCGGACTGAGATTGACCAAAGAAAGATTCTTCTCTCCTTCATTGTAGTGGAAGGAGTCCACTAGGGGGAGTGGCCCCGGTCTTTCCGGAAGTGGAGGAATGGAAGACCTTGTCAACCTAGCAAGGCTGGGTCCAAGAGGTAGCTCCGAAACAAAAGGGAGCCTTGACTTCCTCTCGGGAGATTCTCTATAAATAGGTAAATTTGAGTATATTTCCAGGTTAGACTTTCTGACCTTTACTAAACTTGATACATTTCGTACAAAACGTACTTTTGATATTATTTGAGAGCCTGATTTGATAAAACAAGGATCTCGAGGTCCTTGTGATAGATTAAAAGCCCTATACTGACTTGAGCGTCGGAGCGTCCGCACCGGAGCCCCCTCCGGTGTGTCTTTTGCAGGTTCCTGGAGGATCATTCCAGCGGAAGCAGTGTACCCAAATCAGGTCTAAGCACTCGAGAATTTGAATATCTGACCCCGAGGATATATAATCTGACCGTGCAATTTTTGGCACATCAATAATATAATTTATATTGACATTACATTTAAATTTTAATATTTTACATAACATAAAAAAATTTACAAATACATAATCTTTTCTATTTTTATATATATGATGAATTTATATTGACATAACATTTAAATTTTTTTTATTTTTCATAAAATAAAGAAAATTATAAATATATACATAATTTAATTTTTTTTATTAATAAATTTATAATATAAAATTAAATTAGGTTAAAAATTATTATAATTATAATTAATAAAATATACTTTTTTCAATTCCGCGAAATTCGCGGGTCTTACACTAGTATTAATATAATTTAATAGTAGGGCGACATAGTGCAATTGCATATTGTGTAGAGCAAACATACTAATGCGAAGTGCAATTATCTAAAATAAATTTTATACGTCAGATCAACAATCCAATGGTATTTAAAGTGCTGTCTTTTATAAGACAGTGCGAAGACTGTCTTTTTTTAGAAAGACCCTTGTTACTTTTCTTACCCAATATTTTATTTTATTACTTTAATATCTTTACTTTTATCGCATTTTCGCAAAATAGATTTGGTGGAGGGAGTATAAGTTTTTGTGAAAATAATATACACGTGTTGCTTACTCATTTCCCCATTACAAACCCTAAATTCTACCATATTGAAGATTTCGCAAAGAATCAACCACATAAAATTTTAAAGTATTCGAAAATTAAATGGCATCCTCTTCGAGTGCAATGGAGACGGTGCCGCCGTGGGTGGAACTGCCGCGAGAGATAACAGCAGCGATTTTACAGAAGTTAGGGCCAATCGAGATACTCTCAACGGCGGAGAAAGTGTGTAGTACGTGGCGGAGCGTGTGCCGTGATCCTTCCATGTGGCGCTGCATCGACCTGCGATATGCGGATGATCTATTTGAAAGGCCATACAATTTGGAGAAAGTGTGCCGCTGCGCCGTAGATCGCAGCCAAGGCCAATTGATTGATATCAGCATCGAGGATTTTGGTAGCGATAAATTGCTCCTTTATATTTCTGAGAGGTAAGTTTTGTGTATATACTGTATAGTCCTCACAATTTTGCTGGAAGATTGATTAATTTATGTTTCAACTCTATGTTTGTTTCAATTTTTTTGTTTTTTGACAAAATTACACTCTGCTACTACTTCCGTTTTACCTTGTTTCCTTGGGATATGAGTCTTTGAAATATGCTTTATGTTTTGAGTCACACTTGTGTGCAAAGTGCACTCAATTGCATTTGGGTGTTTCAATTGAGTCTTGGTGGGTCAGAAATTTAATTGGACAATTGGGTATATCCAAATTTTCCACTAAATTGCATCCAAGAAGTTGACTTATTCTTTTCCTTTTGGGGGATTTGATTACATATATGCATAGTATTACTTGTGTTTGGTGTTGTGATGTTCTAATGTATTTGTGTTTGAGGGGTGTTTGATTTATATTGTCAACTGATGATTTTGTCTTTGAAAAGCAAATACTTGTGGAATCTAATTGCGAAATGGGCGAGACTGGGAACCAAGGCTGTTTCATATTTTGCACCGATTCTCATAGCTTGATTCTTGAACATGCTTTTAATAATAAAAATCTGTAATTATTTCACGACGATGAAATGATGCCCTGGCTTTTTTTGCTTTTCTTTGGACCTCAGTTTTGTGTATGCCAGATCGTTAACAGTTTTAATCATCATATGAATTGAATTAACTACATTACTTGGTTTTATCTCTTCATTGTTATTGATGAATTTTACAGGGTGAAAGATAGCAACATTTAGTCATTATATGTTAGAGTTAAGAGAATTGATACACATCAAATATTAAATATATATTATAGTTAATTTACTTTAAGTAATAAAGTGGCCCATGGGCCCTAGTAATTAGGGTTTAGTCTTTTATATATATTGTCTTTGTTTCTCTAGGGAGATTATCTTAGAGATCACTATTTACGGCTTAGGCTTGGGACTCGGCCGTTAGGCTTGGGACGGGATCTTTCCCGTAGGAATCGGCCATTAGGCTTGGACGGGATTATTCCCGGTGTTACTGTTTTTCTAATAATCCCGTCCAAGCCTAATGGCCGATTCCTACAGGAAAGATCCCGTCCCAAGCCTAACGGCCGAGTCCCAAGCCTAAGCCGTAAATAGTGATCTCTAAGATAATCTCCCTAGAGAAACAAAGACAATATATATAAAAGACTAAACCCTATATATATTTAATATTTGATGTGTATCAATTCCCTTCCCCTTCAAAACAGCCTTGTCCTCAAGGCTGAACAGAGGAACAGAGCACGAGCAGGAACCTCTAGTAGGAAAATCTGATTTTCTTGAATTGACTCCAGGTGCACGATTCAACAATGTACCACAGATTTCCTTGATTGTGCAACTCTTATCCATTACATCATTTGCAAAAGCTCTTCCTTTTTTCATAACCTCTTGAAAAATACTAGATGATGTCTCCTTTATCTTTTCCCTGCCACCAGAAAACTCCAATTTTTCATCAACTCTCTCAATCACAACTTTCTCTTTATTAATTCTGGCATCATCTTTCGATCTGTATTTCTCTGGAATGGGAGGGGATTGGTCATCATCAGGTTTTAGAGAGTCATCATGAACGATGCCCTCCTCATGCCGGAGTTGGCTCACCAAGATCTTTGTCTTCTCGACTCCTTTGATTATCGTCGTCACAGTAGACTGCATCTTTGCCACAGTAGACTGCATCTTTGCCACCGTAGACTGCATCTTTGCCACAATAGACTGCAACTCCTCCACTCCCTTCTCTAACGTTTCCTCACGAACCTCCATTCGCCTCATTAGGATCCGGCAGGTCGGACCAATTGTTAGAGTTAAGAGAATGGATACACACACCTCACCGAAAGTAAAGGAAATAAGATTGAATATATTATTAGAAAAACAGTAACACCGGGAATAATCCCGTCCAAGCCTAATGGCCGATTCCTACGGGAAAGATCCCGTCCCAAGCCTAACGGCCGAGTCCCAAGCCTAAGCCGTAAATAGTGATCTCTAAGATAATCTCCCTAGAGAAACAAAGACAATATATATAAAAGACTAAACCCTAATTACTAGGGCCCATGGGCCACTTTATTACTTAAAGTAAATTAACTATAATATATATTTAATATTTGATGTGTATCATTATAACTGGTGATTGTCTTAGTGAAATGACATGTTTTATATTGATGCCTTTCATTTTGAAAATGCACAGTAACTTAAAGACTTACTTTGGAAATACACACTAACTTAAAGACTTATTTTGAAAATACGCAGTAACTTTGCAATTATATGAACTTGATTAATTTATTTTTTTGATAAAAATGCTGTATGATGTGACCAACAATATCTAGTTCTCAATCGCTAAATGTTGCGGTGGCAATTTTAGATTAAGCCACACCAGGCAAAAAACTTGATAGAACTGCCCAATAACTTGATACACCCAGTCACGAGTTTTTTTACCAACTTTTTTTACAAAATTAAAAGGCATTTTCGTATAATTGCAAAGTTAGTGGGAATTTTCATAATAAGCCCATAGTTAATGTGTAATTTTTCCATTTACCCTCATTTTCCTTTTCCACATATCCATGTGTTTGCTTATTAGTTTTCTTTATTGTGTTCATCTTTTTTCACAGGTCCAGTAGCCTCAGATGGCTTCAACTTGCTTATACCTATAACATGTCACGAGAAGCTGTGATTGAAGTAGTTAAAAAATTTCCACAACTAGAGGAGCTGCATCTGTACTACACTTATATCGATGCGAAGGCTATTGAAGCCATAGGTCGTTCTTGCCCACTATTGAAGTCATTTAAATTGAATAACCGCTGGTATAGGCAGCCATACCCAGAGTTGTGTGATCGGGAGGCCCGAGCAATTGCAGAAAACATGCCCGAAGTACGCCATCTTCAACTTTTTGGAAACAAAATGACAAATGAAGGCTTGCAGGCTATCCTTGATGGTTGTTCTCTTCTTGAATCACTTGATATAAGACAATGTTTTAATGTTAATTTTGGAGGAGATATAGGAAGACTATGCTCGGAAAGGATTAAAGATCTGAGGCGCCCTCATGACCCCACTGATGATTATCGATTTGAAACTGAGATTTATGATTATGAAACATCTGATGACGAGTATATAGCTGGAATGTCTGACATTGATATTGTGTCAGATTACGATGATTATATGGAATTCTCTGAGGGCAGCTTGTCTTATGATGAGGGGTTTTCTGACTAAAGGACACGAGGTAAGCGAAGAAGATTCGTGATCTTTCTTGTTTTCAGTTGAAAGCGATGTGGACCTTTGCTGGTCTCTAATGCTCGTTGCCTGTTTATAGTGTCTCTATTGGTGTTAATTTGTTTAATTAGATATGAAAGATGGATGATTTTGGCCCTCTTTTGTAGCTACAAGTTATATCTTCGTTTAATTATGAACTTTGTTATTTGCTTAAATGGCTGAAATTGCATTACATATTTGTTGAATTCCCTTGTATGGTTTTCTCTCCTGTATAGAGTGTAGGTAGTTTGGAGCAATGCAATGTTTGATACTTGATGATCAAATGTTACCCAGTTTAATTTTTTGACCAATTCCGAATATGAAGTTGCAGAGATTAACTATAATATTCTATGAAAAATTGGATCAGATTTTGCTGTCGATTTTTTTTTTCCACAGTACCCTAACGTGAAAGGGGTGAATAGCAGACGATGTTTCTGTTTAGGAATTGATAACATTTTCTGTGAAATTTCTTCATGGGTATGTGGAATTGATAGTTGTTTCTTTCTAGTTGAATAATTAGGGAGTATGTTGAAAGACAAAAAATTGTATGAGATGTGGTATTCTTTTTTTGGTTTTTGATGCTCAAATTTTAAAAATAATGCAAAAACATGTAAGAATATCATGTTCCATACATGAGGGCAATATTTTCTTTATTGTTTTGTTACTTTATTATGAAGTATAATGATACTTTAGAAGGTGTTAAGTTTATATCAAGATGCTCTTTGCTAATTGTTACAGAGTTTCAAACAATATATTTGAGTTTATTTAATATATTTATTTTAAACAAATTGGAATCATGCTTTGTATTGATTATTTATTTCTCAAACTTTAAATTTGTGTTCCATTTGTTTGTTACTCTTAACGAGTTGAAATCGAACTGATGGGCCCGAATAATTGTTTTAATTTCAACCAATAATTGCATATGTAGGTCATATATGGTAGTTGGTAGACCATAAAAGAGTCGTATAATATATACACTGAGAATTATATAGTGTTCTCTTTTCCCACCGCTTATGTGACCACATCATTTTTTATTTTTTAATTTGAATTTATTCTTATCAAATATTAGATCAAATTTTAATGTCTCTTTATTTCTTAATTCTCGTCAAGAGCATCTGATCTTTGAGAATGTGATTTTTAATTTTTTTTATACCTCTCAACGAGAGCAAAGAAGTGTCAATTTTTTTTTTAAAAGAAAATTAATTTTGAATGACAATTCTGTAGGGGGTGTTTGTTTTCAAATTATGTAGGACGGGAGAAATTCAGATGAGGAAATTTTGGATGGAGAAATTATGATAAATATTGATTATGTGTGTTTATTTAAGAATTTGGAGTATGATAGGATGTGATTTTATGTCAAATCAATTGTGTAAGAGTGAGTGATGTTGTATTATAATATGAGAATTTTTATAAAAAAGGTCATTTTTAGAGACACCTTTTTTATTAAAGAACAACAATTATAATCATTTCAAATAAGAGTAAAATTGAATGTAAATAACCCATTATGCCCTTAGATTTAAATATGAAGACTAATTTAATATGTAATTAATCAATTCGTAATATTCCCTTATTTTTGCCCTGCCTTCAACAACATTCCCATCAATCAAGTTTTTTTTTTTCCGTTTCAAGATCAATGTGTTTCAATTAATTATTTGACCTTCCTTATTCGTGATCAATATTCAGCATTACAGAATAATCTTTAACTATTGATTCATACTTTTCTAAATAAAACCATACCGCAAAAAAAAAATCGACATTGTGTATTGTTAATTCAATACAATTAATCGATCTTGAAGTTTAAGGTTGTGTTCTTAATTCATTGATGCCCTAAAAATTCTCTTATTATATCTACATACATTTTCGTAACTCACGGATGCAGTCTAATTTTTAATCGTTTCTGCATGTTTTTCTCATTTGATTTTCATCTTTCTTGATAAGTAGCAGATTCTAAATCGATGAACTATTTCGTGATTCTCAAGATCGAATTCAATGGGAAGATCAAGTTGGTTCGTGTTAATCAGTCTTCAATGTATGTAGACGCCGTGAATCAAAACTGAATACGACATTGATATACTATTGGAAGAAAACGTAGGCCACATACCAATGATTTGATTCACGACGTCTACATACATTGAAAACTGATTAACACGAACCAACTTGGTCTTCCCATTGAATTCGATCTTGAGAATCACGAAATAGTTCATCGATTGAAAATCTGCTACTTATCAAGAAAGATGAAAATCAAATGAGAAAAACATGCAGAAACGATTAAAAATTAGACTACATCCGTGAGTTGCGCAAATATATGCAGATATAATAAGAGATTTTTTAGGGCATCAATGAATTAAGAACACAACCTTAAACTTCAAGATCGATTAATTGTACTGAATTAACAATACACAATGCCAAAGTTTTTTTGTGGTAGGGTTTTATTTAGAAAAGTATGAATCAATAGTTAAAAATTATTCTGTAATGCTAAATATTGATCACGAATAAGGAATGTCAAATAATTAATTGAAACGCAGTGATCTTGAAACGGAAAAAAAACTTGATTGATGGGAATGTTGTTGAAGGCAGGGCGAAAATAAGGGAATATTACGAATTGATTAATTACATATTAAATTAGTCTTCATATTTAAATCTAAGGGCATAATGAGTTATTTAGATTCAATTTTGCTCTTATTTGAAATGATTATAATTGTTGTTCTTTACTAAAAAAATGTCTCTAGAAATGACCATTTTTATAAAAATTCTCTAAATTGTATGCACTCCCAATTACCGTTCATCACTTCCGTGACATTACTCAGATATTATCATGCAACACAAATATTAAATATGTAAATATTACATGTTATTTTTCTGCACCATTAATACCATATGCATATATTTGTTTTGCATATTTAGTTCTACATATTTTGTTGACCCATTTTTGTTGTTTGCGTATTCATATTCAGAACAACACAGACATAAATAATTGAAAACAAAAATAACTAAATGTATAAAACTGTTGTTTCAATATTCAAAATTTTCATCAATGTTTCTAGGTATACATAAACGTATTTTTTATGCAATCCACACATTGAATATGCAAATAGTATAATGTATTCGTCTGCACTATTAATATAAGGGGGAAAAAACAAAATAGGACAATTCACCATAAGACTTTAAGATTAAAGACAAATTTTGTTGGTAAAACAATTAAGGACAAAACAGCCTTCAAATTCCCCATTTTGCCCTTATTTCCTTATAATTTGAAAAGTCATGCTTGTTCAAGAATATCCCATGATTTCGCTTAAGTTTCCATATTTGAATTCAATCTATTTTGAATTCAAATGAATTCAAATCGAATTGTCTCCCCTGTCATGCAGTCAAAGATTTTCCAAAAATTTGATCAACTTCCATGGATGAATTTCTAAATTTCCAAAATTACAACCAAAATCTTTCTACGAATGAATTTCAAGAATTTCTTTGAGTTTCTGCATTTTTGGTTTCAATTGAATTTGGGTATTTGGTTGGAACTGTGTTAGTAACTGCATTTTGAGAGTCTGCAGTCATAATTTTAGTAAAACACATTCATCAGTTTAGAATTTTATTCTGCATATCCCCGTTCTTTTTCTGTTTGATATATTAAGTTCTGAAAGTCGTTTGGGGAAAAACACATTTGTACATTGCATATTTATATGATATGTTTGATAGTTTGATGCATATTTATAATATGTGCATTGCATATTTATAGGGGATGCATATATCTAATATGTGCATTGCATAATAATAATATAAGAATTTATCATAAATTCTATAATAATCATGATTTTTCTAGTTCGTGAAGTAAATAAACTATTGAATCTAAAAATTACATTATACGAAAAATACACTGAATATGCATTATACATACAAATATATGCAATACATTGAGTTATATATGCAACAAAAATTGCAGACTGCGTTATAAGCAAAATCCAACTTCAACAGCAAGAATCACCTTCCACTGTTTATCTTCCTAGAATCTGCTTCTCATAACATCAACTTCCTGCAACAAAAAATATAATTTAAATTACTTGGAAGAGATGAGAAGTTACAGATTGTGGTAGCTTATGGTTTAAAAGTTGTCCACATCAAATAGATGTCAGCTTCATTACCTCATACTAATAATAGGTATCAAATTTTTAACTAAAATTATGTAGAACAATGGAGTTCTTGCAAAGTTGCATTACTAGGTGAAAATGAATCAAATAACTAAATAGAAATTCAGTTCTTTCAACTTGAATTGCTATCATCACTCGATCAAACGGTACTCACATGTGCAGAAACGAATTGGTAAGTTAATTCCAAACCAACCCAGAAACGCACATTCCTTTATCCATGAAAGTGGCAAATTCGAAAGCACGTAACAAAATCAAACTCAATTAACCACACACCCACAGAAATAAAGTCCCACAACACATTTTCCAGCTTCGCTCAATAGAAATCTTAAAAAATTATAATTTAATTATATAAAAAAATAGCTTATTTATTTCTCCAAACAAAGCAAAACCAACCGATTCAGCCAACAAATACGAACGAAAAGCGGATATATTAAACTCACACAATTCAGAGATAAAAGTGTATGCTAACAATTCGACATCGTAACGAGCATCTGATGCAACGAAGTTTTAAGGCAAGTGAGGAAACACTACAAATAAGAGAAATATTCTGCTAATATATAAATTTCCCACGACGAAACAGTAAAAATAAATCCACCTTCAATACTGAATAAGAGAAAAATGGAAAACATAAAATCATTTCCTGAAGAAAAATTCGAACCCCCCCCCCCAAAGGGTGCTCTTAAAAATGCAATTTCTTTTGGAAGTACAAAATAATAACCGATAAATACCCACTTACATTTGAAAGAAACCCGAATAACTCTTGGAAATCATTCACTGGCGGAAGCCGAGATTTCAAGAGTGTATGATCGAAGTTGTTCTGTTTTAATTTCTTTCCTTTTTGTTCTCTTTTTTCACTTTTTCTTCAGGCGGCGTACCAGATTCACGAAAATAGAGTGGTAGGTGGAGGAGTGAGGGGAAGAGGTGATAAAGAGGGTGGTAGGCGAGACGGCGGCGCGGAATGATCGGAGATGAAGGAAAGTGGCCGGAAACTCTTCTTCCGCCGCCGTTCCTGCGTCGACGCCACCACCCTCATCAATCTCCACCACTCACACGCAATCCGTCGTCTCGTTTCTCTTAGACTCACCCAGATCCAAAATAAGGGAGGCGGCCATTAAGGTTTTGTGAGAAATGACGTGAAATGAATTAAATTGAATTGAATGTCAAATTAGATTTAAATTTAAAAAAGGAAACAGAATTTGTAATTGGAAAGAGTTGAAAAATGGCAGAATTCGAATTATAATATATATGGCATATTAGGAATTTTACAAGGTGTTTTGGTCTTAATTGTTTTACTAGAAATTTTTGTCTTTCTTTGTTTAAAACACTTGGATAATGTCCTACTTTGTTAATAAACTCTTAATATAAATGTACACAAATCCTTATTTTTTTCTGCATAATACGAAAGTGGTTTCCATACTCATATTCAGAACAACAAAATCATAAACAATGCAACAAAAGTTAAATGTATAATCAAACTCGAAGAATTTATTTTTATACATATCTTAACTTTGAAATGGAGAAACAAGACTTTCAACATACTTATACGTATGTTGAATTCGATATACCCTATAACCGTCTTCCAGATGACCTTATTAGGGGTGGATGGTGAAATCAATCGTGTAAGAATGTATGGTGTTGTATTATTATAATAGTACTCCCTCCGTTCCAAGATTACTTGCACGGTTTGACCGGCACGTTGTTTAAGAAAAGTGAATTTAGTAGTTGATGATGTAAGATAAATGAGGGGTATTTTAGGTAATTTGATGATGTGTAAAGTGGATTTGATGATGTGTAAAGTGAAATGTATGGAAAAAAGGAGTGGCAAATTTGAAAATAAAATGATGTTGTGAAGTTATTAATTTTGTGGAGTATTTCCATATAAAGAATGTGCAAGTAATTTTGGGATGTCCCAATAAGGAAAGTGTGCAAGTAATCACGGGACGGAGGGAGTATAATATATACTTCCTCCGTCCCACAGGAATTTGCACACTTTCTATATATGAATGTCCCATACCAATTTGCACACTCCATAAAAGGAAATATCTTCATAACCCCCACCCTTAAAATATACTCATATTTACCTATATGCCATTACTTTTCCACACTCAATCTACTTTTTACTTTACTTTATTCATAAAAGTTTACAAAATTACCCCTCAAAACATCACTCATTACACATTTTCTTACACATTTCTTAAATTGTGTGCCATCCCAGTGGTGCAAATTCCTCTTAAACGGAGGGAGTATGTATTATTAGGGGTGGATGGTGAAATTTGGATGTGAAATTCCGAACTAGAACAGGACAAGGAACGTTACGTCCCCCATCCGAACGTTTGAGTCCCAAAACAAACATCCCTTAAGAATGTATCACCTCAAATGCGAAGATGTTGGAAGATTGATGACAAGATATTGGTAATTAAATAGAAAATTGAGCATCAACATTCATTTTAAAATTGGGAAAGTCTCATGTGCACTCAAGTACACCATATACTTGAGTTGATCAGTCAACGATCAAAGTTTGAATTTTTTTTTTCCGATATTTTTTTTTTGAAATTTTTTTTTTCTGAAAAAGTGTATGTTAGTATATTGAAAAGTGCATCTTCATTTTTAATGAAAATATATGTTACTACATTGAAAAGTCCAATGTTGTGTTTAATGAAAAATGTATGTTATTATAACTGAAAAATGTATGTTATTATAACTGAAAACTGTATCTTATTATAACTGAAAAGTGTATGTTATATTAATGAAAAATGTATGTTATTGAAAGTGTGTGTGCGTGCGAAATCAGAGATGTTGTCTGTCGTGTTGGCACTGTCCAGACAACACTATGCAGCGTAAATAAAATTGCACTTTGAAAAATGAAAGTATTCAAAATTTGCGTAGATTATAAAATAATTTACGCTGTTCACTGTATAAAAATATGTGAAACGGATTACAACCTCTTAGAGGTGTACAATAACACTTCGAATGAGTGTATACAATTTACTAGATCCTACGAAACTATCTCCCTCATAGATCTATACATATAACCTAGTAAATAAGACCATGATGAACACACTATTATTCGGGTTTACAATAGTATGTAGATCTACAAGAAGAAACAAAGATTTTCCTAATTAGAAGCGTAAGAGCGTTCAATAGATTAGTAGTCGAGAATAACTTTTCTTCTTATGTATCTTGTGTTGAGGCAACTACGGTATTTATAGGCTTCATAAGAAAATTGCCTTCAACTCCTATGATCATCCGAGCCGTGAGATCAAGCGGTTAATAGAACTTCTCTTCTCATCTCCTTGAATGTAAGACTTGTTATCTCATGTCTAGTAACTTCTCACTCCCATACAAATGCGTGACCTGGTGTTGCCCACGTCTTCTAACTGCATTGGGACATTACTAAACAAGAAGTGTAAGATCGGAGTTAGTGAGAAAAGGAAGGGAAAATTCTGATGTTGTCATAAATGTTGGGAATATTAGTTACAACACTCGGTTGTTAGTGTTGGATCATTTTACAGAACACTTATATCAACATCAACATTTATTATAACTAAAAAGTGTATGTTATTATAACTGAAAAGCGTATGTTATTATAACTGAAAATTGTATGTTATTATAATTGAAAAGTGTATGTTATTATTGTTGGGAATAAAATGAGATATGTTTTGATCTAATACCAAAACCCCCTGAGACATGCCTAAGTCAAGTTGAGTATGTTCTAGAAATGTTAGAACATATAGTATAAAGGCTAGATGAGGAGCTAATATGTTAGGTAGCTCTTAGTTGATTAGATGCACAATTTGAGGGGGAACATATGCTTTGAAGTCTATCAAGAACAAGTCCCCTCAAGGCTCAAACTCTGGATACAACACTAAGTCTTTTTGAAGTCCAACTATGCTGATCAGGAGAGTTGTCCAGAGGAGTTGTCTCAGCACAATCAATTTCGGAAGAAGTGTACTGAAAGCTTGAGGTCAACTATGTTGAAGAAATAGAGACAACCACACCCTAAAGAAGTACAAATCAACATGCTAAGATCACCTTGAAGTGAAACAAAGGGTATGAGCCAAGTCATCTGAAGAAGAGCAAGCCAACCTTGCTGATAAGCAAGACTGCTGATAGTGATAAGGAGAGTTGTCCAAATGATGAGGAATGTTGTCCTATCATTGGAACAACCTTCAGAAGCCATGTCCAAGTCCTAACAAGAGAATCTGAAAGTCAGACATTGGGTAGAGTGCTGCAGAATGAAGACAAAGTCTTAACAGCCGTTTATTTCCCAAATGAGGACATGTCACTATCAAGATTCTGTCTTCTAAGTTGAAGAACTGAAAGAAGACATTTATGGACATTTGGGGTTGCCTCTCCAATGGGCAAATCCTTCATTTGTCTATAAATACAGAAGTGTGAAGACCATTTGAAAGCATCCAACAACCTCAACAATTGACAAGAATATCCAACAAGCAAGAGTGCTTTCAAAGTTTTCAAAGACTATCTTAGTCTTCAAACACTTCTTCTAAGTTGTACTACATTTTATATCCATACACAAGCTTAGAGAGATATCCTATCCTTATACACTGATCTTCATTGTAAAGGATATCTCATTAGTTGGAACCTTACTTCAACCCTTACCCCTTTCAAGAGTGAAAGAGAGAAGGTTGTAGTAGTAGAAGTGGTAGGAGCTGACTGTTGAGAGAAGAACAGTTCAGTTATGAGTTGAGAAGAGGGTACTAGGACTCTAGACATCCTGGGGATCAATTCACCAAAGAGTGGTGTTCTTGATCAAGTGCACCTTGGCACTATAAAACAAGTTAATTCCAAGAGTGAAGGAATTATCCTGTTAAATCAGGGAAAGTGGATGTAGGAGCTTGAGTCTCCGAACCACTATAAACTCTTGTGTTGATTTACTTTCAAAGTACTTTCATACATTCAACACTGCACACAAAACTGATATTTCAAAGATTACACATTCAAAGACTGTGCAAAACCTATTTGGACAAGTTCCCTGAAACTGGACTGTATTGTTTGACTAAGGGATTTCAGAAACTAAAGGAGTCTAAACTAAAAGGGCCAACCACTATTCCGCACATATAACTCCCCTAGATAGTTATTCAACTAAGTACTTAATAGTACTTAGTAGCTTGATTATCTTAGAAGAGTTATTCATCTTCAGTAGAGTTATCCAAGACAACCTTGCTGAGCTCTGGTTTGATCAAGTTTAAAAGAATTTTCATACAAGTGTATTCCCCTCCCCCCCCATACACTTGTTATATACTCCTTTCAGGACCAACAAGTGGTATCAGAGCAGGGGTTCAAAGACCACTGCTTCTGAAAAGCCATATTGGTTTTCAAAATCACATATTTGGTGTGGTCACTGAACTGATCTGTCTGAAATCCTATCAACTGTTGACTAACTGTTTATTCCTGAGATATGGCCAACAACAATGCTGCTGTTCCACCTCCTGCTGTCCAAGGATTGGACAACATGGCCACAAATCCAGTCAACCACATTTCACACCACAAACTGCCCATGTTCTCAATAGATAACTATGATTTCTGGAAAATCAGAATGAGGGCTCATCTTGCATCTCTACACACTGATATGCTGAGAGTGATCACAAAAGGTCATTTTGTGTTCACATTTGTCAATCCCAAAGTCACTGAGGCTCAAAAGGCAGACACAAGAGAGGTGCTCCCCAAAGATGAAGATGACTTCACTGCTGATGAAAAGAGGAAGGATAATCTGAATTATCTAGCAATGAACACCCTCTATCAAACAATTCCAGATGCAATCCTGGGAAGGGTCTACCACTGCACAACTGCCAAAGAAATTTGGGATACTCTTGCTGAAATGTGTGAGGGTACTGAAAAGATCAAGGAGAATAAGATCCAAGTTGCTGTGCAGAAATTTGAACAGTTTGCAATGGAGTCTGAGGAGTCCATTGATAAGTTTGCTGGTAGATTCACTGATGTGATGAATGAGATCAACTCATTGGGCAAGGTCTACACCAAGAGAGAAGTTGGATTGAAGATTTTGAGAAGTCTCACTCAAAAGTGGAATGTCTATGCTGTAATGATGCAGAACACCAAGGATCTCTCCACTATGCCCATGCAACAAATCTTCTCTGAACTTAAAGCATATGAGTTCGACCTCAATAGAAGAAAGCCTATTGAGGAACCTTCAAATCCTACTAAGGGAGTGGCATTCAAAACCAAGACTGCTGAACCAGAAATGCAGTCCACTCCAAGATCATCAAAGTCAGTCTCAAAGACTGAAATGAAGGAAGAACTAGCCTTGATGGCTAGGAGGTTTGAAAAGCTAAACTCAAGGTTTGGTAGATACAAGAAATTCTACCAGGACAACAAATTCAGGAGATACAACTCTCCTGAAGCTCAGGCTGAGGTAAAAAAGCCTGAAGAGAAAAGATCAGAGGACAAGTACTCTGATAGAAGAAGATCCAGTAGAGCTGAACCCTCATCATCAAAAAGAAGAGAAGAATCAAAGAAAGATGGTGATGAAGACCTGTGCTATAACTGCAAAAAGAAAGGGCACTTCCAGTCTGACTGCCCTGAATTAAGCTCTAAGGAGAGAAGAGAGAGGCAAGCTAAAAGAGACAGAAAATTCACAAATAGAAAGGCCATGATGGCTGGTGAAGAATCTGACAGTGCTGAAAGCTTCAACTCTTCTGATGGACTGTTCTCTAACAGTGATGATGATGATGATGTCTGCAACATGGTTCTTGAGGATGATGAGGTATCCTCTACTTCTAGTTCACCATCATTCATCTCACAAAACAATAGTGAGGTCAACCTGAAGCTTTCCCTTGGAAAGTTGATGGAAGATTTCACTATGTTACAAGAATTTCATGATAATTGTGTGAGAGAAAATGAAAGATTGGCTATTGAACTTGCCAAAAACTCTGAGGCAGTTGTTGATGTCAAGTCTACTGAGTTATTTCAACAAGTCTTGAGAGAGCTTGAGGAAGCAAATCTCAGGATAGTTGACCAACAAAAGGAGATTGATGATTAACTTCTCTCTCAGAAGAGAAAAGATTTCGAACTTAAAATTCTAAATGCCAAGTTTGAAAACCTCTCACATGAATATGACATTCTTAAATCAAGTGAAGAGAGCCTGAAACTAAAGATGTCTGCTCTGAAGAAATCCTCTAGAGCAATAGAGGAAATTCAGAGTTATCAAAGACCTATGGCTCAAAGAAGTGGATTAGGTTTTGGTCCATTTGAATCTTTACCTTGTCTTAGTGTTGCTTCCACAAGTAACACTAAGAGAATCTTTGTTAAATCAGTGGCACAAACTGAAAATGAAGTAATTCAGCCACTGAACTAAGGAAAAGGCAAAATGGATGATCTGCCTACTCAAGTGCTTCAGGAGAATAGGCCAAAACCTAAGGAAATGGCCAAAGCTCCTGAACACAAGAGGAATGTTGGTTAGAAGAGTAGACCCAATGGAAGGGCAACTCTCCTGAACAATGTTCAGAGGAGTTATCCAAAGTATAATTAGCCTAGGCCAACTCTTCTGAGAAAGCCTCAGCTGACTAGACCTAAGGACAACTATCCTCAAAGGCAAAATAAAATGAGACAACCAAAACCCTTCATGCCAAAGGGTAATGGTCATAAGAAAGCCTTTCCTCAAAGATTCCCTCAAGTAGCACAAAGAACTCAAAAGTTCAGGAGATTTGACAACTCTCCTGAAACTTACAGAGTTAACACTTTCACACACACTTTCCCAAAGGCATTTAAGGGAAAGACAGTGTATGTAGATGCTAGAGGAAGACAACTTAGCCACCTTGAATCAATCAGGGTTATTAGGCAAGTTTGGGTTCCCAAAGGTACAGCTAACCTCTCAGGACCCAAAACTCAAAGGGTACCTAAACCAATCTAATTGTAGGTACAACTGGGCCACAAGAAGAGGAGCATGAGCAAAAAGTCAGCATGGTACCTTGACAGTGGATGTTCAAGGCACATGACTGGAAACAAGGAACTCCTCACTGATTTTATTGAAAAAGAAGGCCCAAATGTCACATTTGGAGACAGCTCACAAGCAACTACAAAAGGTTATGGTACTTTGATGATTGGTAACATCAAAGTATCCAATGTGTCTTATGTGGCTGGTCTCAAGTATAATCTCCTAAGTATCAGTCAATTCTGTGATAAAGATTTCAATGTTGAGTTTTCTAGTGGAAAATGCTTAATCAAAGATAAGACTCAACAAACTCTATTGACTGGAACTAGGAAAGGAAATGTGTATTTTGCAGACTGGGACAAGTCTACTGATGCTGCATGCTTCATTGCTAAGAGTTCTAGTGAACAAAGTTGGTTATGGCATAAAAGATTAAACCACTTGAACTTCAAAACAATGAACAAAATTGCTAGAAATGCATTAGTTAAAGGACTACCTAATGAGGTTTTCATTAAAGAGCATGTTTGCAAACCATGCCAAGAAGGAAAACAGATTAAAGCCTCATTTAAGGGAAAACCAGTCATCTCTACTGAAAGGGTACTTGAACTTCTACATATGGACCTATTTGGACCAATCACCCCTGCAAGCATAAATGGTAGAAAATACACATTGGTTGTAGTAGATGACTTCTCTAGGTTCACATGGGTAGTATTTCTTCTTAATAAGAAGGAAACTCAAGTCAAACTGCCTGAACTGTTAAAGAGATTGTCAAATGAGAAAAGCCTTAGCATTATCAAGATAAGATCTGATAAAGGCACTGAGTTCATTAATTCATACATCAATGAGTATTGCACATCTAATGGAATAGCTCATGAAACCTCAGCAGCTAGAACTCCCCAACAAAATGGAGTAGCAGAAAGAAGAAATAGAACTTTAAAAGAAGCTGCTAGAACTTTAATTGCTGATTCAAATTTGCCTAAGAGGTTTTGGGCTGAAGCTATAAACACTGCATGCCATACTCAAAATAGATGTTTGATCACTAAGGGGCAAGGCAAAACCCCCTATGAACTCTGGAAAGGAAGATTGCCTAAAGTGTCATACTTTCACATCTTTGGTTGCAAGTGTTTTATTCACAATAATGGGAAAGAACAGCTGAAAGCCTTTGATAGCAAAGCTGATGAAGGAGTATTCCTTGGATACTCTCAAATCAGTAGAGCTTTCAGGGTCTACAACAAGAAAAACCTTATTGTGGAGGAAACACCTCATGTTGTGTTTGATGAATCTATTCATGAGTTCAGGAATGAGAACTTGGAATCAGAAGAAATCACACAGAGGACAACCAGACTGAGCCTAAAAGACAAAGACACTGGACTCATAGAAGTTGTCCAAGCCAACCTACCTGAAAACTTCACTTTGGACAACTCTACTGAAGGCAATCCTCCTGAGGCAAATCCCACTGAAAGAAATGGTGAACTGAATGATCCAATCCCAGTTCACATCCAGGTAACAACTACCAATGAAGAAGCAGTCCCTGCTGAGGTAGTTAATGGGTCAAATAATCATGGGGGAACTCAAAATGTTGAAAATGCCAATGTCCCTGACATTGAGGACAACATCCCTGATTATGATCCTGAATTAGATCCTGCATACAATTATCCTGAATTTTATGATCAAAATGACTCAACTTCAGTAGAGGACAACTCTACTGAAGAGATCAGAAAGAGGAGGACTTGGTTATCTGACCATCCCACTGATCTAATACTTGGTGATCCAAGTATAGGAGTCAAAACAAGAAGATTTTATGGTGAAAGTGCTCTTTTCTGTTGTTTCTTGTCAGAGCAAGAACCAAGTGACATTGAGGTAGCACTTCAAGATGCCAATTAGATCACAGCCATGCAGGAAGAACTGAATCAATTCACCAGAAATGAAGTATGGGAGCTGGTGGATAGGCCTTCACATCAAGATGTTATTGGAACAAAGTGGGTGTTCAAGAACAAGAAGAATGAAAATGATGTGATTGTCAGAAACAAAGCAAGACTTGTGGCAAAAGGCTATTGTCAACATGAAGGCATTGACTATGATGAGACATTTGCACCTGTGGCAAGGCTAGAAACAATAAGGCTCTTTCTAGCCTATGCAGCCCACAAGAGGTTCAAAGTGTACCAAATGGATGTCAAGAGTGCCTTTCTGAATGGAGTCTTGAAGGAAGAAGTCTATGTGGAGCAACCACCATGTTTTGAGGTTGGAAACCAAGTTTACAGACTAAAGAAGGCTCTATATGGACTCAAGCAAGCCCCTAGGGATTGGTATGATACACTGTCACAATTCCTCTTGGATCATGGATTCACCAAGGGAACTGTGGACAGAACTCTCTTCAGAATCTCTGAAGGAGAGGACATCTTGCTTGTCCAAATTTATGTGGATGACATAATATTTGGATCCCCCAATGAGAAGCTGTGTGAGAAGTTATCCAAGCTAATGCAGAGCAAGTTTGAGATGTCCATGATGGGGTTGATGAACTTCTTTTTGGGTCTTCAAGTCAAGCAATCAAAAGAAGGAATCTTCATCAACCAAGCTAAGTACACCAGAGAAATGATCAAGAAGTTTGGGTGTGCTACTAGCAAGCCAATAAGGATCCCAATGAACACAAATTGGAAGATGGATCCTGATGAGAGTGGTGTTCCAACCAACTCCACTGAGTATAGAGGAATCATTGGTTCACTCTTCTGTCTCACTGCCAACAGGCCTGACATCACCTTTGCAGTAGGTGTTTGTGCAAGGTTTCAAGCAAATCCTAAGAAAAGCCACCTTGAGGCTGCAAAGAGGATTTTGAGGTATCTCAAAGGCACTGAAAATCTAGGCCTTTGGTACCCTGCTGATGACAACATTGAGTTAACTGGCTACTCAGATGCTGACTATGGAGGTTGCAGAATTGATAGAAAGTCCACTTCAGGGACTTGTCAATTCTTAGGCAACAAGCTCATATCTTGGTTCTCCAAAAAGCAAAACACAGTGGCAACTTCCACCACTGAAGCTGAATATGTTGCAGCTGGAAGTTGTTGTGCTCAAATTCTTTGGTTGAGACAACAACTAAAAGACTACAAAGTCAACTCTACTGAAGTGCCAATATTTTGTGATAACAATAGTGCCATTGCTATATCACAAAATCCTGTCTTGCACACAAGATGCAAACATGTGGACATCAAACATCACTTCATTAGAGATCATGTGGAGAAGAAGGATATAAAGCTGGTCAAGATCCACACAGATCATCAAAAAGCTGATATTCTAACAAAGCCACTTGCAGAGGCAAGATTTCTTGAGCTATCAGCAGAGTTGGGTCTACTTGATCCAGGGAAGTTGGACAAGTAAAACTCATTGAAGTTAATGGGAAGTATGGAAACTGAAGAGGATTTCAGCAGACTTGGTCAAGTCTACTGAAGTTCAGAAGAGATGACCTGAAATTATTCAGGACACTTGTCCATTGGAATTCAGGACACTTGTCCACATCTCTTCAGGACACTTGTCCGAGTGGGGTCAGATAAGTTGTCTTGGCTATCAAACCATTTTCTTGGTTTGATAAGCACCTATTTTGGGTAATTATTGTCTACCTTGATACCTGTCCCAATTACAGATATCATCACTGAAGGATTTAATTTGTCCCACCCAAAAGGTCACTTTCCATGCATTACATGCCAAGATTTAACTCTTGTTTGCATTACACTTTTCAAGCCATGATCTATCTCGAAAACTCCCCAACCATTAACTAATATTAAATAACTTCCACGTTTTGAATAGAACCAATAACTCACTGTTACATTGGTTTTTGACCATTGGATCAAAACTGGCCAACTCCCCTGAAATTCATCCTGGCCGTCCAAGTGTATTTTCCATTTTTGACAACCGTTGAAAATACACAAAACTCACCAACTCATTGACAAACATTCTTTTTAGAATATTCTCAAGTCTTAAAACTCCCCCACACACTCTTCTTCCCCAAGTATTCGAAACCCTAGCTCATTTTCTTCAAACTCTCTCAAAACTCTCTCAATTTCACCTCTGTAATCTTCAATGGCCCCCAAAGTTAGACCAGAGATGATCATAGATTTCTCCAACAAGGCTCTAGACCTTGATTTTGGATACTTGAGCAATAAGAACAACCTTCACTTTGAGCCTATAGTATCATTTACAAGTGAAGACCTTGAAATCACTCCAACCCTGAGATGGTTGAGAAGAGCTGGTCTTCAAAAGTTCATGGAAGAGAGGCCAAGCTCTTGTCTGGAAAGTTACATGGCTGAGTTCTTTGCTTTTCTCAAGTGGAGAGGTAAGCCTGAAGATGGTGAAGTTTCTACCAGACTGTCATATGTAGCAGAGGGTGAGGAGGAAGAGAGATTTCATAGAGTGAAATTCTCTTCAGAAGATCTTGAAGGAGCTTTTGGATTGCCTTCAGAGGGAAGGAATCCAGAATTTTATGGTGCTGATCATGAAGAGGAGATATCATAAGAATGGCTCATAGTTCCAGGTCCCATCTCTTCAATTCAAAACAAGAAGACTCTCAAACCAAAATTTCTCAACCTCTTTGAGGTAGTTGCTAAGAGTCTCTTGAGCAATACTGGAAGCTTGGAGCAAGTCAGCCATCCAAGAATCAGAATCATGGCTGCAGTTATTGATGCCAGTGACAAAGGCATCAAATTTGATTGGAGGACCTTCATCATGTCTGAGATGATGAAGGAAAAAGCCAAGTTTAAAGTGAAAGCCCACAACAAGGTTGTGTTGGAAGGGAAACTCAAGTACTGCACCAGGGCAAGCTTGTTGATTGAGAGTTTTTCCCACTATTCACAAATGCAAACCTTTGCAAAGCCCCTCCCAGCCCAAAAGATTCTGTTCAGAAAGCTCAGCAAAAAAACTGAGCAAAGAAAGATGCTTCTGGCCAAGCCTGCTGAAGCAAAGGTGGAGGAAAAGCCAAAATTGAAGAAAAGGACAAAGGCCAGAGTGGTGAAGATAAGGAAACTGTCTCAAATCCCCTCAGAGGAGAATTCAGGAGCTTCAACTGAGATTGAAGAAGTTGCTGAAGAGGGAGTGAGTGTGCTTTCTGATCATTCAGAAGAGTTGAGGCAGAAATACAATGAGACTAGACAAAAGTCTAAGGGTGATAAGAGGATCAGGGAGGTTGTCCCTGAGAAGGATGATGAAGCAAGTGGGAGCAGTAGGGCTAGCAAGAGAAGGGCCAAGCCTACTGACAAAATGTTGGAGCTTCAGGAGGAAAGGTCTCTCCAACTTGCTCTTAGAGAAAGCAGAGCTGAAAGCAGGACCAAATCCAAGTCAAGGACCAACTCATCTGGTTCTGGTACTCCAGAATCCAAGGTCCCTGAAGGTCAACCAATAGAGGCCAACATCCCTGAAATTCAGAACACTGAGCCCAACTCCCCTGAAACCCATATAACCCCAACCAATCAACCTATCACCCCCATCAATCTTACAAAGAGATACTCTCCTGAAGGAAGTGTGCAAAGAAGTGGGATAAATGTGCTAGCAGAAATAGCAGTAGATGAGACAAGATTACATTCTCCTCTTGACTCATCTATGCTCAATTATTCAAAACTCTTAGAAGCTGCACTCTTTGAACCAACCCCCCTGAGTAAAGCCCCTTCAGATCCATTGCTCTCAAAAGCAACTGAAGCACCTTCTAGTGCACCCAACCCTTCTGAAGCCAACATTCCTGAACTAAACCTTCCTGAAGCCACCTTAGGAGAACCCAGAGCCAACTCCCCTATAACCCAAAGTCCCCATTCAAGTGGAGATGAGGAGGAGTATACTTATGAAAGTATGCTCAGAGGAGGAGCCAAGGCTACTGTGGACAGTTTGTACCCACAGCTTGCTGAATTTCCAAGATTTCAGAAGACATTTCATGATCTAAGAATGCTTGTTGATGTAAAAGACAAGTCTATGATGGAGATATCACAAGTCATCCAAGATAAGGGTGCAAACTGGTGGCAGGTGGAGGAGAACAGACTGCTACACTTTGCTGGAGTTTCAAAGACAAGGTTTCTCATTGAAGAGGAAGTTTTTGCAAAGTTGGTAGATGATAAGATCAATGAGGAGAGGGAAAGGAAAGCAAAGGGCATCAAACACCCTGATAGTAGCTCAAATGATGATGACTCCCCTGATGATCCCTCAAACCCTTCAAAACCCAACCTTACTGAAATCCCTCAAGCCAATCTCCCTAAGCCTTTTGTCTCAAACAGACTATCCAACCCTCCTAGAACCTATCATAGGAAAGGCTCTGTATCTTCAGAGGTGTTGACCAAGGGTGGTAACACAACCAAGGACACATCTGCCAATGAAGGTTCTTCTGAACCCAAGGCACAGCCTAAAGATGTGGAGGTTCCTATTCTAGAGGCTGGTTTGGTTAAGGCCTATTCAGTGTCAGATGAGTTGGACACTGATCAGCCCTTAATCATTCAGGATGACTCACTGGCTGTTGATATAAGCGCTATGATCTCCCCACAACTGCCATCTTTGAACCTTGTTGAAGGTGGAGATGTTACAGGATTAGGTGATGGAGTTGAAAAGGAGATGTTAGTGGAAAAATCAGAGGGAGTAGTATATGAGAGAGATGTGGTGATCACTAGGATAGTGAGTGTACCACCAAATGAGGGTGATATAAGTGAGGAAGGGCAGGCTATTCTTGAAGTCAAATCTGAACTTCAGGAATCCCTTGATGAGAGGAGGCCTGTACCTTTAAGTGAGGAAATCATTAATGAAGGGAGAAAAGAAATAGTTGAAAATGAGGAGAAGACTGCTGATGTATCAGAGTCTTATGAAAAAGAAATTGAGGGAGATAAATGTGTTTTTACTGACTCATTTGATTTGTCTGATATTGCAGGTATAACCTTTGATCAAATTTTTGCAGATGAACTCTTAACAGATGCACCCATCCAAGTTGATAGTGGATCAGCACAAGCTTTGCTTGGGATGCAATCAGAGAAGTTGGATTCTTTGGCTTATCAAGTCCAATCAGCTCATGCAGAAACCACTGGAGCCTTGGATGAGCATGGAAGAACTTTGGCATCTGTAGAAATGAGGCTAACTGGCTCAGAGGATGTGGTGTTGCCTACCTTGGAAGCAAGGATCAGTGGAGTTGAGACTGGTTTGCAAACCATCTCCACTGAAGTCATCAAAGCTAAAAACACCATGAGGTCAGTATCAAAGGATGTAAAGAAAGAGCAGTCCTTGCTAAGAATCAACCACAATAGGAATGTGAAGACATTGAGGTCAGTTGTGAAGAAAGCTCTTGGAAGAAAAACTGCCCTGCAAAGGCAAAGAGCTGAAGAGCAAAGGCTAGCTATGGTGAAAGCAGCCTCAGAAAATTTTTCCCAAGAAGTGTTGGCCAACATTGCTGAAGGTGCAGTGGCCAACCTCACGGAACTCCTTAAAGCCCAATTGGATGCATCTCTAAAGGCAACTATGGAAGAGGTTGTCCAACAGAAAATGAAGCCTGTTCTAGCTTTTCTTAGCTTGATCAGTGACAGGATGCAAAATATACATGATGAGAATGTATATCTGTTGGAGGAAATGAAGTCTCTAACCCAAGCCCAGTCCTTATTGGCATCTACTATGAGTGAACTGAAGCCTGAATGTTTTGATGCTGCCAAAAAGGGGGAAAGGGAAAGAGCAAGGGCAAAAGGTGCCTTAGTGATTGGAAGCCCAGTGAAAGGGAAAGACAAAGCACCTGAAGGAAAGGGAAAGGAGCCAGCAGTGCTAAACTTGGAAGAACTGGATGAAGAGGAGCAGTTGGCACTTGCTTTGAAGAACTCAATGGCCTCAGCTCAAGAGGAAAGAGTGAGGTTACAGCAAAGACCAGGTGGTGAAGTATCTGGTTTGGACAAAGATGCTGAAGGTGTCCAAACTAGAGGAAAGATCAAGAGGGCTAAAGGAAAGAAAAGACAAGCTGAGACATTCACTGATTTTCCTAACAGTCTTGATCTTCCACCTGAATTCAGAATTATTGATGATGAGCCTATCTCAAAGAAGGCCAAAGCTGCTAAAGAGCCCAAGAATGCTGAAGAGGACAAGTCTTCTGAATCTGCCAGAAATGCTGAAGGTACCAAGTCCACTGAAGTTGTTGAAGAGCTATTTGAAGAAGGCTTTGGACCAGGACCTAAGAAGAAGACAACTGTCCTAGCTAGTGATCCATCAAAGCTGTTTCATGAAGGGTTTGGCAAAGACCCTGAAACTCAGCAGAAACTGGCCATGATGAGGGCCCAAGAAAAGATGGATTTGATGGATGAAGCACAAAGAGCAAGAGATAAGAGAAGAGCAGACTTCCAGAAGCCAAGAAGGAAGAGAGCAACATATAACAAGATGAAGCCACAGCTACTGATCCCAATGGATACCAAATATCCTCACTTGGATAAATGGGTGCCAAAACAGCTGAATGACTCATGGGAGGAAGCCAAAAGGGAGTATGTCTATGATCAATATGTCATTTACAGATGGAATGGAAGAGATGCCAACTCCACTTTTGCTGAGTTCATGATAGAGTACTACAGAGAGCTCTATCAACAATTGCTTGCAGCTGCTGACATTGCAAGATTTGAACTCACAGCTCCCAAGCCAATCATATACATGCCTCCAAAGATTGAAGGATGGATTGACCAAGCAAGAATCCTGAGAGAATTCACTGAGATCCTTAAGCTAAACAAGATGGTTCTTGGACCTAAGGGAACAAACCAAGAAGCCATGGCCTTGAAAAGAAGAGTGTGGGCACAGTATGGGATGCTGCTACCTCCTGAGGATGATCTTTGAAATGGCTAAGTCTTCTGACCTTTTGATTGATCAACTATGCTGAAATGTGGTCAAGATTGCTGATGTGGTGTGCTATGATAATCTGTTTGCTCTGATATGCTCTGATATAAGCATTGTACTCTGATGATGAAAAACTTGTATATGCTCTAAGTTGTTATATTGAAATGCTCTGATGTAATTAGTGTTTTTGATTCATGCTCTGATATGTTAATTTCAACTATCAACATGCTTGTAATAATTTTCAAATGAATGATAGTTGAACTTATTTTGAATCAAGAAACACTCATCTCTCTATGCCTATCTATGAAACCTATTTGCAACATGAATGGTGAATACACTAACACATTGCTTTTCAGGATAATTGACCTTAGTCATATCTTCTGAAGACAAATGTAATAGGTATAGCCTAAGTCACTTTTGCATAAGTTGTATAGGTTTTGGCATCATCAAAAAGGGGGAAATTGTTGGGAATAAAATGAGATATGTTTTGATCTAATACCAAAACCCCCTGAGACATGCCTAAGTCAAGTTGAGTATGTTCTAGAAATGTTAGAACATATAGTATAAAGGCTAGATGAGGAGCTAATATGTTAGGTAGCTCTTAGTTGATTAGATGCACAATTTGAGGGGGAACATATGCTTTGAAGTCCATCAAGAACAAGTCCCCTCAAGGCTCAAACTCTGGATACAACACTAAGTCTTTTTGAAGTCCAACTATGCTGATCAGGAGAGTTGTCCAGAGGAGTTGTCTCAGCACAATCAATTTCGGAAAAGTGTACTGAAAGCTTGAGGTCAACTATGCTGAAGAAATAGAGACAACCACACCCTAAAGAACTACAAATCAACATGCTAAGATCACCTTGAAGTGAAACAAAGGGTATGAGCCAAGTCATCTGAAGAAGAGCAAGCCAACCTTGCTGATAAGCAAGACTGCTGATAGTGATAAGGAGAGTTGTCCAAATGATGAGGAATGTTGTCCTATCATTGGAACAACCTTCAGAAGCCATGTCCAAGTCCTAACAAGAGAATCTGAAAGTCAGACATTGGGTAGAGTGCTGCAGAATGAAGACAAAGTCTTAACAGCCGTTTATTTCCCAAATGAGGACATGTCACTATCAAGATTCTGTCTTCTAAGTTGAAGAACTGAAAGAAGACATTTATGGACATTTGGGGCTGCCTCTCCAACGGGCAAATCCTTCATTTGTCTATAAATACAGAAGTGTGAAGACCATTTGAAAGCATCCAACAACCTCAACAATTGACAAGAATATCCAACAAGCAAGCGTGCTTTCAAAGCTTTCAAAGACTATCTTAGTCTTCAAACACTTCTTCTAAGCTGTACTACATTGTATATCCATACACAAGCTTAGAGAGATATCCTATCCTTATACACTAATCTTCATTGTAAAGGATATCTCATTAGTTGGAACCTTACTTCAACCCTTACCCCTTTCAAGAGTGAAAGAGAGAAGGTTGTAGTAGTAGAAGTGGTTGGAGCTGACTGTTGAGAGAAGAACAGTTCAGTTATGAGTTGAGAAGAGGGTACTAGGACTCTAGACATCCTAGGGATCAATTCACCAAAGAGTGGTGTTCTTGATCAAGTGCACCTTGGCACTATAAAACAAGTTAATTCCAAGAGTGAAGGAATTATCCTGTTAAATTAGGGAAAGTGGATGTAGGAGCTTGAGTCTCTGAACCACTATAAACTCTTGTGTTGATTTACTTTCAAAGTACTTTCATACATTCAACACTGCACACAAAACTGATATTTCAAAGATTACACATTCAAAGACTGTGTAAAACCTATTTGGACAAGTTCCCTGAAACTGGACTGTATTGTTTGACTAAGGGATTTCAGAAACTAAAGGAGTCTAAACTAAAAGGGCCAACCACTATTCCGCACATATAACTCCCCTAGATAGTTATTCAACTAAGTACTTAATAGTACTTAGTAGCTTGATTATCTTAGAAGAGTTAATCATCTTCAGTAGAGTTGTCCAAGACAACCTTGCTGAGCTATGGTTTGATCAAGTTTAAAAGAATTTGCATACAAGTGTATTCCCCCCCCCCCCCATACACTTGTTATATATATACTCCTTTCAGGACCAACAATTATAATTAAAAATGTATGTTATTATTACTGAAAATTGTATGTTATTATAACTGAAAATTGTATGTTATTATAACTTAAAAGTTTATGTTATTATAACTGAAAAATGTATGTTATTATAACTGAAAAATGTTTGTATATTATTGAAAATTGTAAGTCCTATATTAATGAAAAATGTATGTTATTATAACTGAAAAGTGTATGATATTACACTACAAAAAACGTCAATGTAAAGAGGGTAAAGACGAGGGAATCACCCTCTTTACCCATAGGGGCGACAACATAGGCGAGGGGCAGTCACTGTCGCCAAAGTGCTCCTCGCTAGTTTATTGGCGAGAGCACCCACAAAAGGGCGCGTGTCGTCGCCAATTTGCGAGAGTTGGCCCACTCGCCAACCTGTGGGATTTAAAAAATATCCTGGTCGTGAAGAGTTTAGACGCCCCTTGTCACTACAAAAAATGCCTAAATTAGAGACCAAAGTTTTGAGACCATCATAAAACGGTCTCAAATAAAGACTGATTTGAGACCGTTTTGAAAAAATTACGAATTTTGAGACCAATTTCACTTCAGTCTTTAATTTTATGTACTCAGACCATTTAGAGACCATATTGCTGGTCTCTAACCTGAAATTAAATTTCTAATTTTAAATTTTATTTTGAGACCGCATTAGCGGTCTTTAATTGGTATTAAGAATTCTAATTCCCAAATTTTATTTTGACCGCCATTTTTTGCCCTCTCATTTAGCGGTCTTTTTGTGAATACGGTCTCTAACTCGTTTATAAACCCATCTGTAACCCGTCTATAAATCCAAATTCATTTGTACCGCCTCTTTCACTTTCACCATACGCAATTTCTCACGGCCCTCACTCGCGATTCTCTCATGCTCTCCCGCCGCGACTAGAGTTGGCAAATCGTGCCGCCCGGCCCAGCCCATCGGACCAAGCGATGTTCATGGACTGGGTTGGGCCGGCCCATGAATTATTCAGGCCTATAAAATGTGAGCCTAATCTAGCCCATTGGGCTAGCGGGCCGGCCCAAACCATGAAATAATTTTAAAAAATAATATGTTTGACAAAAATGATATATATAAATCTTTTATTGATCACATACTCACATATAATTGTTATTTATACAAATAATTATAATTAAAAATATGCAATACTAATGTATTAACTATACATAATTCATAAACGGTCATAATCGGTATAACATTACACTATATAACAACTTCAAATAAAGTTATAAATAATTCATAAGTTCAAATTTCAAAGTCAAAATAAAATAAAAACACAATAATATTTAAATATAAAATACTTTACTTATTTTAATTATCTATTTGCCTAAAGAAAAAATATTGATCGGGCCAAACAAGCTGTCCATGGGCCAACGGGCCAAATTCAGCCTAGCCCATTAGGCACACCGAACTCATCGGGTCGGCCCAAATAGGCCTAGTTCTATATGGGCCTCTAATTATAGAGCCCAGCCCATACTAGGTTTTGGGTTGGCCGAGCCAGCCCATCGGGTCGCCCTAAAATTGTCGGCTCTAGTCGTGACGACTCCGACTCCGTCCCTGTTCTCAAGACGATATCGCCGATGCCGCCTCTTCGTCGTCGCCTGTTGTTTATCAATCGTCTCCACCGAATTTAAGTCAAGGTAATTTTTGGATTTTTCTGTTTTGAGATTCTGTTTTAAAGAATTGATACTAGAATATTAAAAGATAGAGAGAAATAAATTGATGAGAAAAAAATATTAGATGAGTATGAGATTAAATATAATAAAATAATAAATAAAGTATAAGTGATGTGATTGAGAAATAGAAAGAGAGAAGAGAAAAAATAATATGAAAAAAATAAAATTGAATGAGAAACATATTGTGGAATTTATAGAGGGATGGAGGGAGTATATAATAAAGAAATTAATTAATACATATATAATTAATTTTAAAAATTACACAAGACAATTACTTGTCAAAGTGGTGGCACCCATCCACCCGGGATCAATTCCCACCAAGACCAAATAAATGGTCATTTAAATAAAGTGGGTGTGGGTCGGGGTGGGTGGGTGGGTTGGGTCGGGTTAGGTGTGTCGGGGTGGGTGTGGGGGGTCGGGTCGGGTGGGTCGGGGTTCGAGACCGTATGTGGCAGTTTCTAAATTAAAGACCGTTTTGAGACCGTCTCAGGGCCCGAAAAAAGTTCAGGCCGACCAATCGTTTGTAGACCGCAGTCTACAATTTAGAGACCTAAAAAAATCGGTCTATAATTTGAGACCGATACATGAAAACGGTCTCAAAATATTTGAGTCGAACCTAATAGTGACCACCCAAAAACGGTCTCAAAACGGTCTCTAATGCGTTTAGAGACCATTTTTACGGTATCTAATCGGTTGTTAATCGAGGTATTTTTTGTAGTGTTGTGTGCTAGTTAGGCTAGGAGGTTTAGTCATAATGTTTTAAATGCAATATATATTTATCTCTTTTAATTTCTGTTTTTATTCTTTATGTCAATTAATTTAATAAATTACCTATTGTATTAACTCAATTAATTTATATATAACTTAATACTTAATTAATTTAAGAAAGACCTTAATTACTTAATTTAATAACTTATACTTATGTACTAAATCAATTAATTTAGATATTAACTTTCTCGAGTATATTTAATAAATTAATAACTTATACTTATGTATTAAATCAATTAATTTATAATATATATATTAACTTCCTCGACTATGTTTAATAAATTAATAACTTATACTTATGTATTAAATCAATTAATTTATATATTAACTTTCTCGACTATGTTTAATAAATTAATAACTTATAATACTTATGTATTAAATCAATTAATTTACTTATGTTACAAATTAATTGTTAAGTTTACGGTGATTTCATTTTTTTTTAATAAATTACTCAATTAATCATTCTCATTTTCACAATTCAAAATTAATCACACACAAACAATATGAATTAAAACCATTAAAATAAACCATTCTCACGTTCACTTCAATTCAAGTACACAACATAAAAAAAAAATTCCCAAGCAACTTCAATTTAAAATAAACAAGACAACATAACTTAAAATGTATCAAACATCATCACCATTACCATCATCATCGTCATTATGATCATCACCCCTATCACCCTGAACGTTACCCGACCCCCCCTGAACTGCCTCATAATTGATGCCATCTATAGCGCAAACTCTTGACGTAAGCGCTCCCTCCTGAACGTTCTCTCTCTTGATTAGCCACCTGCTCTTCCAAAAGAGCATTGTCGATGTCGACCTAACTAAATCGTCCAAACGCCGTACCAGAAGATGTCTCACCAGGACCAGATGTGACACGTCTGTTCTTGCCTAGTTGCCCAAGACCCTTCACGCGACCGTATATCAATCTTGGACCGTACATGCATCCCATGTATCAATCTTGGACCATACATCCAACTACGACTTGAATAATTCATGTCAATCACCTCGATCTGTTTCATATTGATTGCTAATATTTAAACATTGATTAATTAATTTTCTAAGTTTAAATAATATATACATATATTTTTTTTAAAAATTCGGCAGAGTTTCGCCTAAATCTATCGTATTCCCAAATATTAAAATTCCTAGTGCATCAATTTCCAACTCAAGTAAAATTACTCAAGTTGGAACGCACAGTCTACAATACACAAACAACTCATCCTGGCCTCCAACTCTAACAATTAATTTCGCCTAAATTCTAACAACTACGTACGTACAACACATGTGATGTGGACAAAATGTGTCGTCCTATGGGAAAATGACACGTGGCGTCCAGATGAGTTATATTCGAGGAGATTTGGATATGATTACACAATTATTCATTTACTTATATCGATTATTATGGTGACTATCATTGGCATATTGATAATGGACACTTGAGATGATGGATTTGGCCTAGTTCAGGCCCAAACCCACAAAAATTGAGACCACTGGACCAGATAAAGATGAGAATCGACCCTAAGATGAACAGGTCATAAGTCTTCCACCTTTTTAGGGGAATGGTTGGGCTTGGATCCATATTTCCGGAGTTCAAACCTGGAGGTTCTCGAGGACCTCCAGGTCCTGGAGATCCAAATCGTGGAACTTGCGCATCAAGCATGAACCCCACTTCGTGGGTGAGGGGCGTGCAGAGACATCACACGTACCCCGCTTTTCTCGGAGCTCAGACGAACTAATGGAGGCAGACTTGGCCTTGGACAAGCCCACTACTGTGGTAGTTGAGAGAAAAAGGGGAACTGGACAACCCTTCCCCAAAGGTACTATTTATACACCCCTTCGCGGGTTATTTGAGATATCTAACTACATCAACAGAATCCTAATATTCTGATACACTTATCCACCGGAAAGTTCTCTGACATACTTTCTGGCGCACTGATATAAGCTGAAACACACCTGAATTACTCCTGAGAAACAGGAACCTTATTGATGTGCCAAAAATTGCACGGATGGATTAGATATCCTTGGAGTCAGATATCCGAATTCCCGAACGCGTATGAATGATCCGAGTATGTTGCTTCCTTTGAAATGATCTTCCAGAACCTGCAAAAGACACGCCGGAGGGGAGTCCGGCGCGGACACTCCGATGCCTAAGTCAGTATAGGTGATTTAAGGCGTGGTAAGGACAAGAAAGTCCCTCAATTATCGATAAGGCTCTTAGAAGAGATCAAAATAGTTATGAGCAGCTTGGTAAATTGAGTAAAATTAGAGATCGTAACCTAGGAATGTGCCTAGATTTATCTATTTATAGAAGAATTATACCTTGAGGGGAAGTTGGATTTTCTCCTTATCTCGGCCTCACCTTTTCCACCACTTTTGACTTGGCCTCACCATGTTGACAGAATCTCCCACTTTCTTCATCCCTAAAGAATCGCAACCATTCCCCTAGTGAAGTTCAACTGCCGAGAGAAGGAAGAATGAGTCTTCCTTCATTCAATCTGAGCCCATTTCGTACGGGACCTTTCCTAAATTCTCGGTTTACCAATTCTTCTCAAGGACCAGGTCTTCCTCATATCTCTCCCGAGACGGAGCCCCCTCTGGAGGGACGTCGGGGTGAGATTCTTCATTCTGAGAGTACTCTCAAAGCTTGTATCTCTTTATTTTATCTTATCCTCAATACACGTGTCGACTTCTTATCGAATGACAATTTTAGGCCGCATCATCTACTCCCCCCTACTCTCATAAAAGGAGTATATCTTTTGTGAGAGTAAGAAATTCAAGTGAGTTCAGCACAGTGGCATCTCTGGAGAGACGTGTTTTATTCTTGCTTCGGAGGGGAATTTCGGAAGAATTCTACTTCACAAATTTTTCCCGCCCGTAGTTCCGAAAACGTTTCGACTTCCGCGCCTGGGCCCCACACAGTCGCAATTTTCTCTCTCTTGCTAGTTTCTCGAGGAGAAACCTCGATTCTAACCCCCATTTTCTTACTCACTTCACGCGATCCTATTTCAAATTTCATCTTCTCGAAAGTTCCTTTGCTGTTTCCACTTTTCCTCTCAGGCGTTCTTCTTTCCCAAGTCTCACCGTTGCCGGTCGCCCAGTCCGACCTCATACTTCCTTCGACAAGGTAACCTAGCTATTTTCTACCTCCTTTTCTTTTTTTTTCTTTTTTTTTTTCGCACTGCTTTGTCAATGTCTCACCCTTCTTCTCCACCTAAATCTTCCGGACTAAATCATTCCGAGTCTACCCCGTTTCCTATGGGGAGTCCTGAAAATAGGATTTCAACTTCTTCTCTAATCAACGATACCCATCTAGCCAGTCTTATTTAGGCCCAAGTCTTTCCGCCGGAGTACATCCTCCGAATTCCTCGCTCAAATGAACGCCCCGATTTTCCTGAGCCTCGAACCCTAGCTTTTTTCGAAGCTCAAATTAGGGCGGGTCATCGATTTCCTGTTCACCCCTATTTGGCCTCCATATCCACTCGCATGCAAATCCCCCTCAATCAATTCACTCCGAATGCTATTCGCACTATGATAGGGTTTTATATTTTGGTGAAGGGGAATGGCGGTGAGCCTTCTGCCGAATTATTTCTGAGTCAACACTCTTGCAAGTTGAACGATGGCTTTTCTATGTTTGTGGGAGAAGGTCTCGTGCTCGCAAATTCATGACAAAACTCCATGAAGAAGAGTCATCTTGGAGGGATTATTATATTTTCGTAACTAATCCCACCGATTGGCCGTTTCCCCACGAATGTTGGATATATCATAATCCGGGAATACCTCTTCCTCCTCTGAAAACTTACTCTGTCTCAAACCACACTGTTATGACTAATCTCAATGCTCATGTCCGCCAACACGATTTTTTTGATGTCCTTGGTATCTGCAAAAACCCTCGCATCCTCTCCCATTTTGGATTCTGTCCTCAAGATTTCCCCTTAGAACCTCGAGATGGTAAAAAATTCCCTGTTCTTGTATTTCGTTTTTTGCATGTGGCTATTTTTCTAAATTCTGAAAATCTCTTTGTTATCTGCAGCAATGAGTTGGTTGACTCATATTTCGTGGGATGCCCCTGCTCTTGGAATGGTGAAGGCACCTGCATTGGCTGCCCCTGAAGACCTTCCTAAAGCTCCTCAATCTCCTGCTCCGGCTCTAGAAAGCTCGGTAAAGACCCCGGCTCCAGAGAGTTCTACAAAGGCCCCTCCTCTTCCTAGCTCTTCTGCCCAAGTCCCTGGCTCCATCTCTAGGAGGACTCGCTTAGCTACAAATGCTTTCTTCTCTAACTGCGGTACTTCTAAAAAGAAGAAGGGAAAGACCGCTCGGGCTCTTGCTGAGAAAGAAGTCCCCCTTTCTACCTCCTACGAACCTCTTCAGCGTCTCATTAGCCGATGTCCTCCTCCTTCCAACACTGAGCTTTCCGACAAGCCTCTCCCTGAAGACCAACTGCTTCATGGCGCTCATCTTTTTTCTTAGGTATCTCCCCTTATCTTTATGGCATTTAACTTCTTCATCTCTTAAACATTACTTCTTCTCGTCATGCAGTTCGGCCTTGTCTACGCTAAGATATTCGACCAAGGTGTTGAACTGGTTGCTGAGAATGAACTCCTTCGAGCCGAGGCATCCTCTTTTCAATCAACTCTTAAAGGGGTCACCGCGGAGAAGGACAAAGCTCAAAAGCCTGCTCAAGCTTTAGCTGAGGAATTGCCCCTTCTCCGGGCTCAAAGCAAGCAAGAGGCATCTAAGATTAAGCATCTGGAAGAGGAGGTGGAACGGATGGGGACAGAGATGAAGCGGATGGAGCGTGAACTGCTGGATGTTGGAGTGCAGGCCTGCATCAAATCTCTGTTTACCTCTTCCTTGGGTCAAGAATTTCTAGGGACTCTCCATACTCAATGGCTGTCCAGCTTCTTAAAGAGCTCAAGCTTCCTATGCGCTATGGGGCCACATATTCCTCACTTCATCGATCACGGCTTCAGCAATGCCGTGGCCGAGCACTCAGCCCCAGGGTTTGATGGGACCTACTCTCGTGCCTTCCGTTTGGACAAGCTTACTCCCCCTCCTAAATTCTTAGGGAATCCAACAGAAAGTGCTGACAGTCCCTGGTGGTTATCTGGAATGGGTCAAGCTATTGCCAATTTGCAGGCGGCCAAGGTGGACATGGCTGAGCTGGAGCCTTTGGAGCAATTAGTCTATCCTTATGCTTCTGCTCCCGGGAATGAGGTGAAAGCAAAGGATGCTGAGGCTGCCCCAGGAGGTGAAGAGGTCCCAGAGGAGGGTGGAGGATCTAGCAGTCATGCTGCTGTTGAGGAAGCTGCCGTCGACGGAGCTGTGGTCGAGGGAGCTGCTGTTGAGAAGGCAGCTTAAATTCATGTTTCCATGGTCATAACAAACATTTTACCTTTCTTCTTCTACACTCTTTTAATTTCTGCTCATGATACTCTATTTTTCTTATACTCTGTAGGGGACCCCACACTCCTGGATATGTGGGGGCTTTTTGTGATGATCCTATTAGCTTCGTACTATCTGTTTGTTGGCATGTTTTTTCTTTCTTGCTTACATGGGCAGCCTATAAGACCAGTAAAGAATATGGTGGAGGTGTGCTCTTCTCCTCCCCCCTTGTTGGTCTTGTAGGTTGCACCATTATTGTCTCTTGGTTACATAACCTTCAAAGAATTTCCTTAAGAAATTCAAGGAACCTCTCACCCTTTCAAGGGATCACCTCTAGTTTCAGGCGGCTCGAGGAGGTTTTCTTCGGCTTCTAGGCCTCTATCTATCTTTTCTTTCATTTTGTACATAGAATCTTTCATTTTCATGAAAATTTTGTTTTCTAGGTAACCCTCTTAGGTCTTGG
The DNA here is from genome assembly GCA_963675135.1 of Galeopsis tetrahit. Taxonomy (NCBI): domain Eukaryota; kingdom Viridiplantae; phylum Streptophyta; class Magnoliopsida; order Lamiales; family Lamiaceae; genus Galeopsis; species Galeopsis tetrahit. The sequence continues at coordinate 31,167,993 of OY776130.1, read as the reverse complement.
TTATGGGGAGATGCTCTCCGACTCTCCTTGGCCTTTAGGCCTCTGAATGTCTCTCATTCTCATTCTTAAAAGATTTTGATTCATAAAATATTTCTTTTCATTAAGTAACCCCTTTGGGTCTCAAGTATGGTGAGGAGCTCTCCATAGCTCCTCGGCCTCTAGGCCTCTGAGTGTTTCTCGCTCTCATTCTTAAAAGATTTTGATTCATAAAATCTTTCTTTTCATTAAGTAACCCCTTTGGGTCTCAAGTATGGTGAGGAGCTCTCCATAGCTCCTCGGCCTTTAGGCCTCTGAGTGTTTCTCACTCTCATTCTTAAAAGATTTTGATTCATAAAATCTTTCTTTTCATTAAGTAACCCCTTTGGGTCTTAAGTATGGTGAGGAGCTCTCCATAGCTCCTCGGCCTTTAGGCCTCTGAGTGTTTCTCACTCTCATTCTTAAAAGATTTTGATTCATAAAATCTTTCTTTTCATTAAATAACTCTTTTAAGTCTCAAGTAGGGTGAGGAGCTCTCCAGCTCTCCTCGGCCTCTGGGCCTCTAAGTGTTTCTCACTTTCATTCTTCATACTCATACATCATATATTCTAATAAGAGAAAGATAATCAAAACGCGATAACTCTGTGTAATTCTTTTTCAAAAGGAGGAAAGCTTCATTGATTAATATCAGTTTTCAACATAGGCCATTGATAACCTACGCCGGTCTCATTAAAAACCTCTCCACGGAAAAACCCCAAAGGGGAAACCCGCAAAGAGGGAAAAAGAGCTCCGGTGAAGCTACTAAATACATTAAATAGAACGAAAATTAATGCAAAATAACAAATGGTCTCAAGACCTTTCATTTTCTTCAAACAAAGAACCTCTTCAAATGGCAAACATTCCAAGGTCTGGCTATGTCGACTCCCTCCATGCTCTGCAGTCTATAAGCTCCTCCCTTCAGTACCTGTGTGATCCTATAAGGCCCCTCCCAGTTGGGCTCCAGTTTTCCCGTGTTCTTTAGAGCATCAGCTCTCCTTAGCACCAGATCCCCCACTCTAAAGGACCTCGGAATCACCTTTCGGTCATATGCACCTTTAATTCTGCTCTTGTATCTCTCCGCACGTACCTGAACCATCTCTCTTTCTTCTTCCATTAAATCCAGGGCCTCTCTCATCAGCTTCTCATTTTGATGTTCTTCGAACTGGGCAATCCGGTGGGATTGCAGCACGGCCTCTGGAGGTATCACCGCTGCAGCTCCGTAGACCAGCTGGAAAGGGGATTCTCCAGTTGCTGTCTTTGGGCTAGTTCGGTAGGACCATAGCACGTTATCTAACTCGTTCACCCATCCTCCACCTATTTTCGTCAACCTCGTCCGAATACCATTCTCTATGGTTCGATTAGTGACTTCCACCTGCCCATTAGCTTGGGGATGAGCTACGGAAGTGAATCTTTGTACTATGTTTAGCCTTGCGCACCATCCTCATATATTTTCTCCATTGAACTGTGTCCCATTATCAGAAACCAGTATCCTGGGTACTCCGAACCTGCAGCAAATTTGTCTTCTCAGGAACTTAATCACATTTTCCTCATCTATTGTAGCTAGAGGGGCAGCTTCGACCCATTTGCTAAAATAATCTACTGCTACTATCAAAAAAATTCTTCCTCCCGAGGCTGGGGGGAAGGGCCCCACCAAATCGATTCCCCATTTAGCGAAAGGACACGGAGAGTGCATAACTCCCATATCTTCCGCAGGAGTCCTTATCAGGGGACCATTTTTCTGACATTTTGCACATTTATTTACGAATTCTTTGGCATCCTTCGTCATGGAGGGCCAATATAACCCGGCCCTTAAGGCTTTCTTCACCACTGTTTTATATCCCTCATGACTAGCCGCATTTCCTTCATGAATTTCTTTGAGTGTGTACGCCGCTTCTCAGGTTGATATGCACCTCAATTATGGTTGGGTAAATGACTTCTTGTATAATCGCCCTCCGATAATACAGTATTTGATCCTAAGAGCTCGAGCTTCTCGGGTGGTAGGGGCATCTGCCCCTCTGGTGAGTTCCGTCCAGATATCTTTCCTCCAATTATCTCCTTCCTCGATGGAACCAATGGGGCTCCCGAGAGCCTCTCTTTCTGCTACCACCAAGGTCACCGTTCCATGTCCATCAAATTCTGTGGAACTGGCAAGCTTGGAGAGGCTATCAGCCTGTATGTTCTCCTCTCGAGGTACTTGAATCACCTTACAATCTTGGAACTTGCCCATCACATCTTTAGCCCGTTCCAGGTAAGCAGCCATTCTGTTATCTTTAGCTGCATATTCTCCATTTACCTGTTGAACAACCAATTGGGAATCGGAATATAGAATTACCTTTAGAGCTCCCAACTCAACCGCCATCTCCATTCCTCTGATCAGAGCCTCGTATTCTGCTCCATTATTTGAAGTTATGAATTGGAATCTCACTTCAAATTGTAGGTCCTCTCCTTGGGGACTCACTAGCACTATCCCTGCTCCACACCCGTTCAAAGTCACTGAACCATCCACATATATCTTCCATCCCTCTGCTTCTTCTGGTTTAGTAGATTCTTGGATGAAATCAGACAAAGCTTGGGCTTTGATGGCCCTCCGTGGCTCGAAGTCCACATCATATTCTTGGAGCTCTATTGCCCATCTCACCATCCTTCCTGAGAGGTCTGCTCGGCCAATAACCTGTTTCAATGAGTAATTAGTGCAGACCAGTATTTTATAAGAGAGGAAATATGGGCGCAGTCTCCGCGCCGTAAATACTACGGCCAGAGCAGCCTTCTCGATTTCTGAATATCGAGCTTCAGCTCCTTGAATGACCTTACTGACGTAATAGATATGATGTTGGATAGGTCCCTCTTCTTTAACTAGGGTTGTGCTCAATGAGAATTCCCCTACGGAGAGATACAGAATGAGAGTATCTCTCGGAGAAGGTTTAATCAACTTCGGCAGCTGGGACAAGTGACGTTTCAGATCCTCAAAGGCCTTCTGGCATGTTTCATTCCACTCGAACTTGGCCCCTTTCTTGAGAATTTTGAAGAAAGGGTGACTTTTCTCGGCAGACCTGGCTATAAATCTACTCAACGTTGTGATTCTTCCATTGAGCGTCTGGAGTTCTTTCACGTTCCTCGGTGGCTGCATGTCCAGTACAACCTTTACTTTAGCTGGATTCACTTCTATTCCTCTTTGAGTAACCATGTATCTGAGGAATTTCCCCGATTTCACCCCGAAAGAGCACTTGGCCGGGTTCAATTTGATACCATTTTCTCGAATCACCTGGAAAATCTCCTCTAGGTCCTCCACATGCTGATCTGCTTTCACACTCCTGGCCAACATATCGTCCACATATATCTCCATATTCCTTCATATTTGTCCTTGAAAGACGGCTTCAACCATTCTTTGGTATGTTGCACCGGCGTTGATTAACCCGAATGGCATTCGGACATAACCAAACGTTCCGCACGCTGCTATGAAGCACACTTTGGGGACATCTGAGGGGTTTAGCTGGATCTGGTGGTACCCCTGATATGCATCCATCATACTTAGTAGCTCGAAGCCAGAAGTCGCGTCCACTAACTGGTCTATCCTCGACAGCGGATAATGGTCTTTAGGGCATGCCTTGTTGAGGTCTCTGAAGTCAATACACATTCTCCATTTCCCTCCCCCTTTAGGTACTAACACCGCATTGGAGACCCATTCTGGAAATTGTACTTTCACAACGTGTCCTGCCTTTAATAATTTCTCAACTTCTTCTTTCACAATACTATTATTCTCAACTCCAAAGTTTCGTAACTTTTGTTTCACCGGCTTTGCCTTTAGGTCAACGTTAAGACAATGTATGGCTATCTCCGGAGGAACACCTGTCATGTCAGCTAGAGAAAATGCAAATATATCGGAATTTCGACGTAATCTAGAGATTACCTTCTCTGTCAGTTCAGGTCCCAGCTGGGTGCCTATCTTAGTGGCAAAGCCGACTTTCCCTGGGAAGAGCTCCACATTTATCAGCTCCTCATCTGTTTTAACGTTTACCTGTTCAGGTACTACTCCTTCCACTTTCTTTTTCTTTAACTCAGGGTCGTCTCCTCTCGCCCTCTCCAGGCCCCTGGTTAAAGCTCTGTCCGCCATCTTTACAGACTCCGCATAGCACTTCTGTGCTTGGTATTGATCTCCTCTTACTTCCCCCACTCCTCCAGCCGTAGGGAATTTCATTTTCATATGAAATGTAGAGATGACCGCTTGAAAGAGATTCAGGCTGGGTCTTCCCATTACTACATTGTATGATGAGGGAATATCCACAATGAGGAACTCCACCAGGTGAACCTTTCGAGCTGGAGCGTCCCCCAACCCTACCTGTAACACCACAGACCCTAAGGGTTGGATGGCCCCTCCGGAGAAACCATATAGGGAGGTATCTACAGGTCGCAGCTTCACACTCAGCTCCATCCTCTTGAAGCACTAAAAAAATATAATATCAGCCGAGCTTCCCGTGTCTACAAAGATTCGGGCGACATCAAACCCAGCTATATCTGTAGTGATCACCAAGGCGTCATTGTGATCCTCCTTAATTTCCTTTATATCCTCCGGCCCAAATTTGATATTGGGCGTTTCTGTCATGCGTCCTACTTCTTTTAGTTGACTTCCCTGTCCCACTCTTAGAGCTCGAACATTCTGCTTTCTCCTTCGGAAGGAATCTCCATCTGCGGGACCTCCCACGATTATGTGTATTACTCATCTTTTTGGCGGCGGAGGAGGCATATCTTCGGCCGCCTCCATGGACTCCTTTTCTTCTGGTTTCCTTTGATGTTCCTTCCGCTTCTGCCCTCGAGGGCCCTGTCTGACTCTGAATATAAACTCTTTCAGATGTCCTGCCTGGATCATCCTTTCAATCTCATCTTTTAGATGATAACATTGGTTTGTGTCATGTCCATATTCATTATGGAATCTTCAAAATCGATCGGATTTGGGCTTCTGAGGGCCCCGATTTCTGGAATAAGGGAATTTCAAGTCGGGATGATCTCCTGCTACCTCCAGTACTTCGGCAGGTTCTATTCTCAGGGGTGTATACTTCTCGAACCTTCCGCGAGGGCCGGAACGGGATCCTCCAGATGGATTAATATTTCCCGTTGGACCGGAGGTCCGAGGGACCTCTGGGCTGAATCGTCTGGAGGGGCCCTCTCTCCTTCTCTCTCGATCCTGTGGCCCAGCCTCCAATCTTTTGGCTTTACGAACCTCCTCCAAGGTGAGGTATTTCTCTGCTCTTTGTAGTAACTCATCAAAGTTCTTGACTGGCTTCTTAGCCAAGGAGGAGAAGAAATCTCCATCACGTAGTCCAATAGTAAGAGCATTGATCTTAACCTCCGGAGAGGCTGTAGGGACCTCCAGGGCTGCTTGATTGAACCTCCGGAGAAAGGCTCTCAAACTCTCATTCTCCCCTTGCCTCAGATTGAAGAGGGTCAGAGTGGCCCGCGGCTGCCTCCGGGCACTTGCAAATTGATGGAGGAATAATACACTGAACTCCTCCCAGGATCGAATGGTATTGGGTTCCAGTTGGGTGAACCACTGCTGTGCTGCTTTTACCAAGGTGGTCAGGAACACTCTACACTTGATTCCCTCTCCATATCGATGTAATAACGCCGCATTCTCAAATCTTACTAGGTGTTCGTACGGATCCGCCGTACCATCGTATTCAAAGTTGAGGGGCTTGAAGTTGAATGGCAGTTCATCCTGTAATATGTTGGGAGAAAACTGACATCCAGAAACATAAGTAGATCTACCTGCCCGACTAGTCATCTGTTTCCTCATATCCCTCATTTCCTTCTGTAGGGCCTGCAGTTGGTCGCTGACTGGTCCTGGGTATGTATCGTTTGTACTTTCTTCTACTTCGGGGAGCTCCATCTCTCGGGATGCCAAATCTGCATTCCTTTTTGTGTTCCGAGGGGGGACGCTTCTTTCTGCTCGGGAAGGCGCTTTCTCATCCCCCTCTGCCCGCATTCCTACATCCTTGGAGAGCACTTGGGAGGCCCCTGGTGCCTCTTCCTGGAGTCTCGGAGTAGGTATCTCCGCATTCACTGGTGTAGTTCTGGGGACTTGACCTCCTTGAGCCGCGAAAGATCTCTCTACAGCCTGCTTAATAAGGGCATTCAATTGGTCTGGAGAAACCAGGCATGGTTCTGAGTTGGGAGTATCCCCCTGTTGGGGACCTGAAGTTCGGGCCGCTGGGGCTTCCGTGATCGCCGTTACCCCTTCTCCGACCGGCAGGGGATGGTTTTGATCGCCCAAGCCCGGGGTTGGTGTCAAGGGTGGATTTGATCTGGAAGGGACATGAACTGGGTCCTTTCCTCGGCCTCCCTTCGGTGTAGGATCAGTCGGCAAAGGGGGATTTTCCCCTGGAAGAGTTTTCTTTCCTAAAGTAGGCGTGATTGTGTTATTTCCTCCGCCCATCGCTCGAACAAATAGAAATTCGTGAGAAGATCTCTCAAATCTTTCCCACAGACGGCGCCAGTTGATGTGCCAAAAATTGCACGGATGGATTAGATATCCTTGGAGTCAGATATCCGAATTCTTGAATGCGTATGAATGATCCGAGTATGTTGCTTCCTTTGAAATGATCTTCCAGAACCTGCAAAAGACACGCCGGAGGGGAGTCCGGCGCGGACACTCCGATGCCTAAGTCAGTATAGGTGATTTAAGGCGTGGTAAGGACAAGAAAGTCCCTCAATTATCGATAAGGCTCTTAGAAGAGATCAAAATAGTTATGAGCAGCTTGGTAAATTGAGTAAAATTAGAGATCGTAACCTAGGAATGTGCCTAGGTTTATCTATTTATAGAAGAATTATACCTTGAGGGGAAGTTGGATTTTCCCCTTATCTCGGCCTCACCTTTCCCACCACTTTTGACTTGGCCTCACTATGTTGACAGAATCTCCCACTTTCTTCATCCCTAAAGAATCGCAACCATTCCCCTAGTGAAGTTCAACTGCCGAGAGAAGGAAGAATGAGTCTTCCTTCATTCAATCTGAGCCCATTTCGTACGGGACCTTTCCTAAATCCTCGGTTTACCAATTCTTCTCAAGGACCAGGTCTTCCTCATATCTCTCCCGAGACGGAGCCCCCTCTGGAGGGACGTCGGGGTGAGATTCTTCATTCTGAGAGTACTCTCAAAGCTTGTATCTCTTTATTTTATCTTAACCTCTATACACGTGTCGACTTCTTATCGAATGACAATTTTAGGCCGCATCACTTATATTGATATTATTGAGGGGCTTCCTCCAATACAGATTTCCCTTTACTTTTTTCTTGAGATCGCCGGTTTTGACTTGAGCGTCGGAGGACCCGCGCCGGAGATCTCTCCGACGGGTTTTTTTGCAGGTGTCGAGGCTTTTTGGAGACGAAGAGCTCAGCCATAATCCAGCCTGTGATCGACGAATCTCAGGTGCATGATTACTAATCGTTGTGCGTTCTTTTTGAACGCATCAACATGCAACATCATTTAATTTCTCCTATTCTAACAATTATAACATTAATTAATTCTAACAATATAATTAACACATATATACATGCATAACAATTAACTATTTAATTATAACAATATAATTAACACATGCGTGAATAAACAATTACCAATTAAATTCTAATAAATTAACAATTAAATTCTAACAATTAAAAATTAATTAACACATGCATAACAATTAAATTAAAAAGGAAAACATGCATAACAATTAACAACAATCTCAAAAATCCTAACAATATACATTACAAAACTATATATACATATATACACAATATATACACATATATACAATATAAACATATATAAATAAATTTTAATTTAATCAATAAAAACGAATAAATTTATGATGCAGGTGGAATTTACACATTTTTTATGCACATATGAAGCTCATTTTGATTGTGATTTCATTGATTTATTGGTCGATTATGGATGTTTTGGTCAAAATAAGAGAAAGGTGGTGTTTTGTCGTTTTTGTAGGAAAAATGACTATTTTAGAAGGAAAAAATACTTACATACATTTTAGTGAAGTCAATGAAGGAAGAAATCGAGTTCGTGGGTAAAACGAGTCAAATTTATTCAAAGAAATAATTTGGGCCAATATGTAGCTTGAGCCCAAAGCCAGTGATCGAGAGAAGAAAAGGAAATTTGAAGAAAAAGGAAAGAGAGAAGATTTGGAAATTTGAAGAAAAAGGAAAGAGTGAAGATTTGGAAATTGAAGAGAGAAAAGGAAATTATATTTTTGGAAATATTTTTTTTCCAGAAGTTTTAGCCCTAATTTTCAAGTTATAAATAAACCCTCTAGTCATACTTTGCAGGGGGAGAAAAAGAAGAAGAAGAAGAAGGAGGGAGGCATACGTTTGGAGAATCCGCTCACGAGGAGAACACCTTGAGAAGAGACTAAGCTTTCTTTTTCCTTTATTTTATTTAAATTTCTCAAGACTTGATTATGTTGATCGTTGGCTAGAACACTTTTGGTTCTAGGGCCTTGTAAATACTTTTGATGAAGTTTATGAATTAATACTTTACTTAATTGGTGTTTGTGTGGCCTAATTCTATTTGAATGCTTGATTTTCACTTCCAAACATGTCATTAGTGTACAATAGTGATCTGTTGATCTTAGTTAATTGAAATTGGATTGAGAAATCTCTTTTGATTAATTGATTGCAAGTATTCGACCTAATTTTATTGAGAGATCGAGAGATGATCAATGATTAGGAGGATGTGTGATGATCTTAGAGGCTTAATTGGGTTTTATGATGCAATTTAGGTAGAGATACTAGATTGAATTATATTTCTCTTGGGTTATTTGGATCGAGAGGACTTTTAACTCATTATTTTGTGATCAATCTTATAGAAAAAGCACAACACCACTTAAGTAGATTGTTAATCATAGATGGATTCATTAGTATTGCATGTTCCTTGGAACCTATCTTCTCTTATTTGAGTTTTACGCGTTTTCTCTCTCGTTTTTGTGATTTGCATGAGCACTTTGTTGATCGATTTCTTTATTACTCTTTAATTGTTTACTTGTGACACTTAGGTATATAATTAGGGGTAATTTCACCACTCAAACTTTATCGATCACATCTATTTAGAACTTACATCGACAAACTACGCTTTTACACTACACCTCTCCGTGGGATCGACCTCGTACTTATCACGCTACAATATACGTCGTATACTTGCGGTTGTGTATTTTGGTGTTGCATAATACGTGAATCAATTTACCGTAGAAATGATCCCCTCGAAGTGTAGAACACAAATATCCAAAAAAAAAAGTTTTGATATGTGCCTCCAACAGCGGCGGTGGCGTGGTGGAGGTGGGGCGGCGCCTCTAGCTCTCTTCTTTACTTTGGTTTCGACAGAATTAATTTAAGAAGGGCTGCATCATTATTAATTGTGGATTGGGCGAGGGGGTGCCGTCCCCTATTAAAGAGGGGGACGTGGCCCTCGCCTATTAAAGAGAGGGAGGTCGTCGCCTATTAAAGAGGGGGACTTGGCACTCGCCAATGAGCGAGTGGGGTCTACCCGTCGCCAGTTCTCACGCCAATCAGTGAGGGTTCTATTTTGCACTCGCCAATAAGCGAGTGTATTGCATGCCCTCTTTAATTCCGTCTTTATTTGCTCCCCTTTTTAATTCCCTCTTTAAATAACAAGGGTTCAATCCCCCTCAGATGGGCGATTTTTTGTAGTGTTATAACTGAAAAATGTATGTTAATATAGATAAAAGACAAAAGCTTGTGTGAGACCGTCTCACAGATCTTTTTCCGTGATACGAATCCTTTTAACCCATATTTCAAAATTTTGGGTAGGATAATCCATATTTTTTTTCCAGATTTTAGTTTGTAAAAAAGTGATAATGTTTAAGTAAAAAGTGATATTTTAACAAAAGTGACTATCACTTTTTACTTAAACACTATCACTTTTTGCTCAAATATTATCACTTTTTATATATAAAAGTCATCTCACGGATCTCATTTTGTAAGACGGTCTCACCGAAGACTAGCCCCAGATAAAAATATTATTGAAAAATATAAATTTTCTGTTAAAAAAAATTAAGCTAATATTTTATTATATACTGTATATAATAAAGGGTAAATTTTTAATAAGGTCATTTCACTACTAGCTTTATCTAATAAAACCTACATCATATTTTCTTGTCTAATAGAGTCAAATTGAAAAATCTAAGACAATTATACCCTTTTATTAATTTGAAACAATTCGAATTTTTGAATTCAAATTAACAGGTCAACTAAATTCCCTAATTAGCTATTAACAAAGGATTTCGAAAGTAGCGAAATTTAAGGAGCTTCCAAAAATTTAAAAATTTCCTAAAAAATAGATATCGTAATTAATTCGTTTCACTTGCTTGAGCTTTGAGATTTCTGCAATCTGCACTTACTTCCAGCGATTGTTTAATCCTTATGTGTATTTTTCGGCGACGAGGACGACGATTCACCGCATAAAGTAATTCGATCATCTGCATGTTTCATTTTAATGGTTTTCGCGTCAATAATGGTTCTGAGTTATTGAAAATCAAACTCCATTTCAAAATATTTGTATGCAGATCACTATGCATAACCATATATGCAATAACGTATGCATACAATTAGGGAGATGCGCATGAATGTATGAACACAGCCAATGAAGTTAATAATGCATACGCAACTGAAGTGAGTAGTGCATAAAAAAAATGTAGTTAATGATGCATAAGTAGTTGTTATTAATTAAGAAAGATGCATTTGTAGTTGAACGAAGCGGTCGTAAACGTCATGAAACACTTATACGTAATAGTATATGATATTAGAAATGCAGGACTATATGCACGGTTTACTACATGTGCAGTAAGTAGTTCATATTAATTAAGAAAGATGAGTATGTATGTAGTGTGCTGTAGCAGAGAGGGTTGGGTGGGAAGATGGAAAAATATTCATGAAATGGGACTGGAATAGATGTCTCCTGGACAGGGAGGTGGAGAATAGTAACAACATTTGCAAACAGATTAGTAGATACATCAAAGAATTTGGAAAAGAGGACAGACCTGGGAGCTAGAAACGAACGGGAAGTATTCGGTGAAATCAGCGTACAACCTTTTATTGGAGATCGATATGGAGGATAGGCCGGATCTTGACACACTCAGATGCGTGTGGACGAAGGGGGTTCCTCTGAAAGTGGGGGGATTCACGTGGAGATTGCTTCAAGATAAAATCCCTACGATTTTGAACCTGCGTAGAAGAGGTGTCTACAACACAAACTTCTCCACAGAATGCAAACTATGTGGATCTAACGAGGAAAGAACTCAACACCTATTTTTCTCATGCTCGAAAGCCAAGGAGGTGTGGAGGAAGGTGTACTCATGGTTCGATCTGTACTATGATAACATGGATACAAGTATTCTACACTTTAAGAAGCACGAACTGATTATGGATAGGAAATGGAAGAATTCGTGGTTACTGGTCTGGCAGAAGAATTGGATTGAAGATGAATATTGAATTTTCAAATTTTTTATTCAGTTTTGATCAAATCTGCAGAAACTTTTCGAAATTAAAATTTGGAAAGTCTACGACTTTCTGTTTCTGTGACCTAATATTAAGGAATTGAATGATTTGTGAAAATTGTGGCAAGAATAAATGTCTGATTTAATATCAATTTCGAAATTTTAAATCAATTTGTATAATAAGGGTAATTATGGTTTTTTGTGTTCAAAATGAAGCGATTAGACAAATTTTGAAGTAGTTGTTTCTATTTGTTGAATGGATTGTGATAATGACTCTATTGTAAAAAATATCTATAATAAATATATTTATACATACACACAATAATATATTTTTTAACATAAATATATTACTACTAATAATGCTATACGTACGAAGTATATGATATGTAATATTCTGTATTTGATGCATATATTATGACAATTTATTCTTCTCATTATAACTCTAATTCTAATTATTCATTAAATGATCATTAAATATTATCACATTTAAATATTTTAAAATAAATTATAGCTAATTAAAATTTGAAATTAAATATTCAAATATGATTATTTACATAAATTATTCCATCCGTTGTAAAATTTAACACATGATCTCCACTCACCCTATCCATCATCATCTATCTCAACGAAAAAGAAGGAATGTGAATATATATTTAAGAAAAAAAAATACAGATTTAGGAAAATGAGGATAATTTTGGTGAGAACATTTTTTTATTTTTTTTTTGACTTGTGATGAGAACATTTTAAGTGATGCATTGTTGGAAAAAAAAATGATGACATTGAAATATCAACAATGTTTTCAATTATAAAAAATTCAATAAATAGTAATACGAAAATTAATAATAAAATAAAAAATTTACAGCAATATCAATTACAGATTTATAAATTTATAAAATTAAAAATAAACAATATATCTTCAAATCTTCAGTTTAAATTATAATGGTAAAATTAATTAGAAAAAATAGGTTTTAAAATAGAATGAATTTAGAAGGGAGAGATTGACACCTAAACACATGTTTGTAAATATATGCAAAAATACATGATATTAAGATTAAGATAACATTATATACCAAATCTTAACAAATCTATCCTATATTTTATATTTTGGCTTCTTTCTTGTTGAAGATTTGACGAATATAAAATTAGTCTATAAAATCCGGAAGAAGCGATTAGAATTAAATTAAATGGCGTCTTCTTCTTCTTCGGTGGCGTGGGGGGAATTGCCTCCAGACATAACGGCAATGATTTTGCAGAAGTTGAGTCCGGTGGATATACTGACGTCTGCGGAGAAAGTGTGTCGTGAGTGGCGGCGCGTGTGTCACGATCCTTCCATGTGGCGGCGCGTCGACATGCGAATGAAGAAAACGCAATGTTATACGAGCAGGGCGGAGCCACAATGGGGGCAGGGGGGCCCAGTGGCCCCCCACCAATTTTTTTTTTTTTTTTATATATATACTACTTTTGTTCGTAATTATTTACACACTTTTTTTATTGGGACGTCAAAAGATTATTTGCACATTCTTAATATGAAAACACTCAACAAAATTAATATCCTCCCAACATCATTTTATTTTCAAAATTATCACTCATTTTTGCATACATTTTATTTTACCCCTCACCAAATCACCCAAAATATTCATACTTTATTCACCAATCACTAAATCCACTTTTCTTAAAAATTGTGCCGATCAAACCGTGCAAATAATAGAGTATTGGAACACATTAATGTATTAATTAAAAGACATTTACAACCGAAGAAGAAAGTTAGCTTGTTTTTTTAATAAAATGTTTAATTTTGAATCGAACTATCAAAACTTCAAAATAAAATGAAAGTTAGCTTGTTCAATTTAATTTAATGAAATGTATTAACAATTTTATCATGTAAAATTTTGATAAGTATAATAAGTACGTATTATTTTATTTTTAAAGTAATGATAATCGGGCCCCCCTAACGAAATTTCCTGGCTCCGTCACTGTATACGAGTATGCAGGAATTGTGCCGCATCGCCGTAGATCGCAGCCAAGGCCAATTGATTGATATTAACATCAAGGATTTTGGTTCCATCTCTTTGCTCTTTTACATTGCTCACAGGTTATTATTAATTTTATGTTACAATTCAGAGTCCGTCTTGCTCTATATACAGTAAAATTGCTCACTTCTTTTTATACATATTTTTTAAAAAATTATATTTTAATTATAAAAAATATATGTGGTATAACTAGAATATTGTTGTAAATACTCAATCTTAATATAAAGTAGAAAAAATAGTTAACTATTTAAATAGAATAAACATATATTTTGTGGAAAAAAAAATATATGAATCAATATGGAAACGCATGCATGTTTCACACACATGTATATTTCACACTAATATATATGTATTGTTGACTACAGGTCCAGAAGCCTTAGGCGTCTTAAACTTTGTAAGACATTTATATACAGTCAAGCTATATATAATTGAAGCAGTTAAATATTTTCCAGTATTAGAGGAGCTGCATCTGTACTACATTTATATGAATGCGGAAGTTGTTGAAGCCATAGGGCGGAGTTGCCCACTATTGAAGTCATTGAAACTGAAGAAAACCTACAAACGTGGGCCATTAGTGAAATGTGATTCGGATGCCCGAGCAATTGCTGAAAATTAATATGCCCCAATTGCGACATCTTCAACTTTTTGCAAACAACGTGACAGACCAAGGTTTGCAGGCGATCCTTGAAGGCTGCATGCCCTCATCTTGAATCGCTTCATCTAACACAGTGTAGTAATGTTCGTTTCGCCGGAGATTTATTGAGATTATGCTCACAAAGGAAAAATCTGAAACTCACTCTTAATAACAATAATCTATCAATATGTATCATCTGATCGATGATCTTTGATTATAGTAACTATATGGACATTCCAATATGAGACGGTCTTATGCAATACTTTCTCTATATTTTTGTTACTTTATGAAGCTTAATGAAACTTTAGAAGGTCTTAAGTTCATTTAATTGTTACAGTGTTTTAAACCGTGTATCTGAATTTATTTAGTTTAAATGAGCTGTAATTCAGTCATAAATTTGACAAGTAATTTGGTCATTTTACTATACTCATAGTCTCATAATAATTTTTATATTTTTATTTTTGTTACTTATTAAATGAAATGGAGTATTAAATTTAATTCGTTATCGCATTTAAATTAAAGTATGAACAGAATAAATAATCTCGAATCTGTGAAGGAGATATATACCCATTTTCATAAACAAAAACTAAATTTATTCATTTTCATAACACAAATGTTTTTTACCTACAATTTAATGGAAGCTCTCGCTGTGGTAAATTAATTAATGGCTACTCTCTCATTACTGGTCTTCCTCAAACTATTCATTTTCTGAGTTTTTTTTTTGGTTTGTGCTTGAAATTATTCAGCATACAATTTTACAACTATTAAAAATTGACATCAATCAAGATGGATTTTGGAGCTTCTCTAAGGTAGTGTTTAGATGAGGGGATTTGATTTGAAGAAGAGCTGATCCTTAAAAAAAAATTGATTTTTTTTTTTTGAAAACTCAGCTCTTTTTTGAAATTCACCTCTTGAAAATGATAGCACAATTTAATTACACACATAACAACCAATCTAGCTCATAATGTAGGCCCTTGAAATAAGAGCTAAATTTCAAGAGGGAGGAAGTGGTTGCATGAATGACACATCTTTCAATCACTTTTTTGCAAGAATATACATGAAATATTTCAGAGAGCAAAATGTACAAAAAAAACACAAGTTAAATACAAATACAGGACATATAAAAATAGCACGAGGTGCATAGTTGGAGCACACAAGCTTTTCAATCATAAAGGACCTAAAAAGTGCTACATCAAAAGATAGTCACAAAATTAAAAGGAGAATAACAATTATAAAGAAGAGATCGTCTAGGAGCCCTCATCCAGCTCTGGTACTCCAGTCTCAGTAATTGAAGGAAGAGTTGGTGAATGCTCGAAGAGCCATATCTTAATTCTATATATTTACAAACCTCTTTAATTTTATGCCACATGTCACAACCACACCTACTCTACCTCAACCTCTCTCCTCTAAATTCTTTCATTTCAAAAATCCTTCAACCTCATTCATTCTAACCTTTAATTTTTAATCTCATTTATTCATCTTCTCTGTTAATCTTAACCATTCATTCTTATTCTCATCTCCTATATAAATCTCATATTCTTTTTTTCATTTCAATCACTCAACCTTTCACACTTTTCATTATATAATCACACTATCATTGTTTCATGTATCTAATCTAATCAATCGTACATGAAATTGAAGATCGATGTATATTATAACTATATCGGGAGGGGACGTTAAGCAAATACAATAAATTTTGACCATCCGATAGTGCCTAAAGGATATGGTAGGCCAACTACTCATGTTTATCTTAATTTTTTTATATGGTATTGTATATATACATATGTGATATGTTACAGAAATAATGATGTTTACCTTGGATTCTTCATTCTCGAGACATCTTAAGGAGTTCAAATAGCGCGTCTCAAACCTAACAACAATCACTTTTCTTCATTATTTTTCATTCACGATCAATATACGATCAATATACAGATCTAAAAAAATGTAAATTCTAAAGTCATTTGTAATGCACAAAAAATGTGCATTTCTTCAATTTTTCTAAATGTAGTAGAAAGTTTCATGATAGAAACATGTATAATAAATATTTATATTTATATTGTATATTATTATATATTTTATAAAATTTATCAATCCTCTATCGACATGTTCTTAAATTAATATTTAAAATTATATGAAAATGTATTGGAAATCTAAAGTGATATACTAATCCCTCTAAATTTTGTTAGTACATGAAATTTCTTAAATTCATACGATTTGAAAAGGAATTTCATCAATCAAGACATTCATTGATATCAAAATTTAAGTACTCCACACGATTGGCTAAAAATTTTTAATTTGGAAATTAATGAAATGCAAAAGTAATTAATATATCATATTAATTTTTTTTTAAAAAAATCAACTTTTCTTATATCGGTTTCAAATTCCGTTCAATAATTTAACTAATTAAATTTTATTTGTTTAAAAATCAAAGTATGTATAACTACATGATTGTTCAAGAATTTATAATGGGAAAATTAATAAAATACAAGAGTACACTAATATTAATATATCATATAAATATCGGATATTTGCCAATGATTTTACTAAATTTTAGTAAATATTTCAAGTTTTAATTACAATATTGAACAAGAATTTTTAAATTGGAAATTAATGAAATACAAGATTTATATATCATATTAATATAGAATTATCACAATAATTATTACATATTTTAATTTATATTTTAGAGTAAGTAAATTTATGTTTTGTTCCATAGTATGACAATTGAAATTTAAAAAAAATAATCTTTTAATTAAATTTTAATTTATATTTTAAAGTTAGCATAAATAACATTTCAATTTGAAGACATGTTTTCCTTAAAAAAAAATTTTGAAGGCATGTTAATGAATTATAGGCTACCAAAAAAAATCCCATAATTTTGCTAACTAACTGAACAACTATTATTCTATGATTTTTAGTTTTTTACTAACTAATTATACAATGATGTGCGTGATGGAAGACAATTAAGAAATTTTTAATCTTTTAATTAAATTTTGATTTATATTTTAAAGCAAAAAAATTTAAGTTAGCATATATAACATTCCAATTTAAAGACATGTTAATGAATTATAGACTACCAAAACAAATCCCATAATTTTGCTAAGGGAAAATTGCACTTTTGTTCTGTAGGAATTTTTCAAAATCACTTTTGATCCTGAAGTTTGTAAATGGTCCTGTTTATTACAGATTTGGTCCTGTAATATAGTTTATGGATGGAAACCGTTAGTTTTTGGATGGAAACCGTTAACTTTTGGATGGAAACAGTTAGTTGACCAAAAAATATTCCTAAAAAAGTAATTATAATTAGAAAAAATACAAAAATATTATTAAAACTAATAATAAATTATACTTATAGAATTAAAATATAAATAAAATTAATAGAATTTAGAATATTAATTTTTTTACTATAAATGACTAAATCTAGTTATATAATTTGAATTTTTTTTTTATAGAATCTAAATATTTTTTTTAATTCAAGGATTTGAATATAATTAAAAATTATTAAAAAAAATAATGTAATTTAAATAACTTTTGAAGTAATTTCTTGTATTAAAACTGAAATATACAAAAAAAAAATTAAAAGTAAAATTTGAAAAATAATTTGAATATACAAAAATATAAAATTAAAAAAATACACTGTATATTCAAATATAATCTTCAAATTTAAATTAACTTTTAACCCCATATAATTTGGATATAATTTGAAAATACAAAAATCAAAATCAAAATCAAAATCAAGCCAAATACTTTTTATTTTTGGGTAGGTCTCTTGTAGACTCAATTCCTTATAAGGAATTGAGTAAATTTTAAAAAATTGGTAATATTAATAATAAAAATAAAATACGCGAAAAATATTTATGATAATTTACGTAGCTTAAATGGCTGTAAATAATCTTTTTTATGTTGAGGTCTAGTGTTCAACTCTTACATCTAACAATTTTCACATATATTTTTTTTAATTATAAAAGTGCATGTTGAAAATAAGGAAAAGTGTAACATGCAATTTACAATTTTTTAGCATGTTATTTTGCAATAATAATTTCAGTTATAATGACATACACTTGTTAGTGATGTTATTTTACACATATTTTTTTTCACTCTTCAGTTGTAGTGACTTACTATTTTCAACAATGTTTTTTAGTTATATTGACTTACACTTTTTAGTAATGTTATGCCACACCTTTTAGTCATATTTTGTTGCACTTTTCAATTGTAGTGACTTACAATTTTCAACAATATGTTCAGTTATAGTGACTTACACTTTTTAGTAATGTTATGTTACACTTTTTACTCGTATTTTGTTACACTTTTCAGTTATAATAACTTACATTTTTAATTAAAATATTGTGTTGCACTTTTCAACTCTATTGACATGCACTTTTTAATAATATTGGGTTGCATTTTCTAGTTATACTAACTTGCATTTTCTAGTTATAATGACTTATACTTTTCATTAAAAGTTGTGTTGCACTTTTCAATTATAGTGACTTACACTTTTTAATAAAAAAATGTGTTACACTTTTTAGTTATATTGTGTTACACTTTTTAGTAATATTAACTTACACTTTTCAACACACACAATTTTGAAAAAAATTATCAATAAAAAAAATTTTAAAAAAAAAATAATAAAAAAAAATTAACCAAGTCAAAATTTTTATTCACAATAATCTTGAATATTTAGGGTTCACAATATTCTTGAATATTTAAGATTTAAGTTGACCAAGTCAACTCAATTCCTTATAAGGAATTGATTCTATATAAGACCAATACTTTATTTTTTTGCTTTGATTTGAGATCAGTTTTAGATTTAATTTTCATTTTATATATAATCGATTGAATTTTTAGATCATAAAATTATTTTAAGTAAATTTATCAATTTTAAATAATTATTTAAATAAATTGTTAAAATACATTTGGTAGTTTTATAATTTTAGTGATATTACCAAAATTTTAATCTCATATTAAGCTTTTGGTTTTGTTTTAAGGGATGTGTGTTTTTCACGCAATTTTCTTCCGTTAAAACAAACATAAATTTATTATGAGACTAAAAGTGTATGAAAAATGACCGAAAGTGATTTAATCTTATTCTTACAGAATCAAAAGTGCAATATTTAACGGTTTATGCAATTTTCATCCGTTAAAACTAACGGAAATAAACTACAGGACCAAAAGTGCATGAAAAAAGACTGAAAGTGATTTGAACTCATTCTTACATGACCAAAAGTGCAATTTTCCCATTTTGCTAACTGAACAACTATTATTCCATAATTTTTGCAACTAATTAACTAAGGAAATTACCATCATATCTCTAGGATTTTGTAATTAATGAATTTTATTACTATTAACAAAGAAAATTAATTATTAATTTTTTAATTAAGGAAATCATTTATTATTTTAATTAAGAGAATAGTTAAGAGATGACATAGAATATAAAATTGTTTTTTGAAGAAATTGTTCCACGTATAAGATTGTTAGGTGTTAACCTTTTTTTTTATGGTATCAATTTATATTTGAAAATGTTTTACTTCTTTAGTCCCTTATTTGATTGTCCTTTTAAATTTGACTAGTTTCTTGCCCGTGAAATGCATGGGCCTGTTTTAATTTTAATTTTGTATATAGTTTATTTAAATATCACCAATTTTTTTTTTTTTTTTTTGTAATTATATTGTTTGTTGCTTTATATAGTTTGAATGTTGATTAATAATTCTTTTTGCTTAAACTAAGATTCATCTTTAAAAAGAAAAGAAAAAAATTACCAAAAGCATTAATGTTAAAATAAAACTTTGATTTTATAACATAACATAGTAGTATATAAATTTATTCTAAAAGTAATGTCCAAAGTGAAATATGTAACGTACAAATATTGGATTGTACACATTTGAATCGAATTTAATCATAATTGGTAGACTCCTTTGCTTTTCTTTGCCAAAATTCCATTTTTCATATTGTACGGTTCAATTCATTGAAACTTAACATATAGCTGAACAATGGAAAAAACGAATTTAAATGGGATTGGCGAGTGGAGGTCACGCGGGGATTTAGGCGATTGCACATAGTTATGGTGCGATTTTAGGTGCGATTTTACACTCTTCTAGGTGCGATTCCCAATTCAACTTTTAGAATGTTTTTCTAGGGCTCCGGCGAGATTATCCAAATTTTAATCCTGCTACTTTTCCCTAATGATTACTCTGGAGGGAGTTAACCAATCCTCAGATTTTAGCGTGTTTATCTCAATTAATGGGTCGGAAAGTTTGATTATTCCAAGAACTCCACAAAGGAGTAGCGTGCTCTGGTGTTCGATTCAGGCCGTCTTTTCCGTTTTCCCGATGAAACGTTTCAGTTCCTCTTGGTGTGTTTGTCTGATTGTCATGATTACAATTCTGTGTGCAGAAGGCAATCTTCAGTTATTGGCTGTTTCGAGGAGGCCTTGCACTATATATAGTGGAGTTTTTGGAGCAAAAGATACACACATCTCTAATCTCTTTCTCTTAACCACTTTTTTCATTTCTTTGAGCACCATGGCGGATGATCTGAGGAGCCCTCTTCGTAGATTTTCTCTCTCTGAAACTGAGGAGGTTCCGCTTATGGTTGGAGACCATGAGCTCATCCTCCCCCATTTCGCTCTGCTTGGGAGGTTCACTGTTCGTAGGCCCATAAGCATCAAGGAGTTGCTGATAACAATGAGAAAAATATGGAGACCTACTGGTAATGTTAATGCGGTGCATCTGGGAGAGGGATATTTCTTATTTGATTTTGAAGATGAGTTCTATTGGAGCAAAGCATTCCATCGCCAACCTTGGATCGTTAATGGCCCAATGTTGATCCTCTCTAAGGTTCGTGGTGATGAGCAGCCTAGGGATCTTGTTATTAACATGATCCCAATGTGGATACAGGTCCATGGTCTCCCTCTTTACTCAATGACGAGGCACATTGCTTACAAGTTGGGTGCTCGATTCGGAGATGTTATAGAATTGGACTGTCCCAATGGGGTTACTGCTTGGGGGAGATGTCTAAGGATTAAGGTCTTACTGGACCTTACTAAGCCGATTCACAGGAGTACTCACATCACTGTTCGAGAGGATACCATTACTCTCCCACTAAGGTATGAGAAACTTGGTGAATACTGTTATTTTTGTGGCTTGTTGACTCATGTAGAAAAAGACTGCCCGGAAAGATACTATGAAAATGGCCATGATTGCTCGGAGGTTAAGCGGTTCCCGGTGTGGCTTCGGGCTGATGGTCAGAAAGGACTGGACCCTAAGGTGTATGCTTTTCTGAGAAGGGAGAATAAGGCAAAGGAGGTGGAGCGAGAGACTGCTGGAAACAGAAATGAAGAGGGTGCATCATCTTCTCGTCAGATGCGAAGAAACGAGGAATATTTGGGGATGGAGCTGGCACCCGTGGTCTGGAGAGGTAACACTAACAGGTTTTCAGAGGATGAGAGGTACTTTGCAGATTCAGCACTTCAGGATGAAGACATTCAACTATTGGACAATGAAAATGCTCGCCTGTTTCTGCAAGATACCCAGGTTGTGGACCATGAAAATGAAGCCTTGATGATGAACCGTATCTATGGTCCTCCACGAGCATTGCAAATCCGTAAAGGAGTGGGAGCCGGGAAAGGAGCAATGGTCAGAATTAACAAGAAAGAGACGGAAGGAAAGCTGAAGGGCCCAATGTATCCTGAAAACAATGACCAAGCAAGCATGGTCCAGAAGTTAAAGGGGGCGCCAAAAGGCTCGAGGAAAAGTGGACGACCGATGGAAGCGTGTGGGGATACTGAAGGACAAGCCATAACAAGGAATGAAGAGGTATGTACAGGGATGACAAGTGGGAGGAAACGCTGCAAAAGTGATGATGAAGCAGCTAGTACCAGTAAGGTGGAGTTGGGTGACACCCATCTCCGCCGGTCTGAATGAGGATTTTAACTTGGAATGCTCGTGGTTTAAAGGGCCCACAAGCATTCCATAAATTAAGGTGAGTCATAGCCGTAAATAAGCCCTCGGTGTTGTTTGTGATGGAATCAAAAGTATCCACTAGAGTAGTTGAGGCATGGAATGCCATCTTTAGTTTCAAATTTTGTTTTGTAGTGGATGCTTTAGGCAGGCAAGGTGGCCTTATTATGTTTGCTAATCAAGAAATGGATGTTACTCTTAAATCGTACTCATTTGGCCATATTGACGTACTTATCTCTTGGAATAATTCTCAATGGTTTTTCACAGGGTTTCAAGGAAACCCTAATGATCAATACAAACATTTCTCCAATGAACTTCTAAAAAGAATTAAAGAAACCCATGGAGATATCAAGGAATGGATTGTGGGTGGGGACTTTAATCAGATTCTGTACAGTTATGAAAAGGAAGGTGGGATTAAAAATTGGAAAACCACAAGAGACATGAACAATTTCAGAACTACGCTTCAATCTCTTGATCTTTTTGATTTGGGTTATAATGGCCCAAGTTTCACTTGGAATAATAAAAGAAAAGGACCACATAATATCAAAGAACGTTTGGATAGATTTGTTGCTAGCCCGGAATGGAAATTATTGTACAAAGATTCAGAAGTTCATAACTTGCAGTGGTTTGGTTCGGATCACAGGGTTATTAGCCTTATTATCAAATGCCAGCAGATACAGTGGAGGAAAAAGCATCAGGGTTCTTTTAGATTTGAGAATGCCTGGCTCCTTGATAAATCTTTTAAGGAGACCTTCTCCGCAATTTGGAATACTTCAGAATATTTGAATTCATTTCAATCCAGGCTCCATCAGTGTGCAGTCTCCTTGACTCATTGGGCAAGAACAAAATTTGGAGCTGTAGAACAGAATATTAAACGGGTTTCGGATGAACTCTCAAGGTTAGAGTCTGTGAAAGAAGAGGCAGAGATCACTATGGAAATTAGTAGATTGGAACACAAATTGGATCTTCTTTTTTCTCAACAGGAGGAATTTTGGTTTCAAAGAGCAAGAGTCAATTGGATGATAGGAGGAGATCGTAATACGACATATTTCCATCGAAGAGCCACGGAAAGAGCCAAAAAGAATTTGATAAAAGGGCTGTATGATGAGATGGGGAATTGGGTTATTTCAAGCGCAGGTATAGAGAAAGAACTTTCAAGATTCTTTGGAAATCTGTATTCATCTTCAAAACCGACGAGGAGTGAAATTTACAATATCACTCAACATACCAATTCAATGATTTCAAATGATATGAATCGGATCTTGGACTTGGAATTCACGAACAGGAAATAAAGGAGGCAGTTTTTGGTCTTTCTCCAAACAAAGCCCCAGGTCCGGATGGCTTCAATGCGAAGTTCTATCAAGAAAATTAGGACACAGTTGGGGATTTTACTTCAAAGGCAGTTCTTGAGATTCTAAATGAGCAGAAAGATCTGGAAGAGTGGAACCATACTCTTATTACCCTAATCCCTAAAACTAAAGATCCAAGGAGCTTGAATGATTTTCGTCCGATTAGCCTTAGTAATGTTTGTTATCGGATTGTTGCTAAAACAATTGCTAATCGACTTGCAAAGGTACTTCCAAAGGTTATAGATGAACACCAGAGTGCGTTTGTGAAAGATAGACAAATCTTTGATAATGTGTTGATTAGTTATGAGTGTATGCATTGGCTTAGAAGCAACAGAAGTGCCACGGGATATGCTGCGTTAAAACTCGATATGAGTAAGGAATATGATCGGATTGAATGGCCTTACCTGCATGACCAAATGAAACGGATGGGATTCTCGGATAAGTTAGTGAAACTTATTTTAAAATGTATCACTTCAGTTTCTTATGCCTTCAGGATTAATAATTCGATCATTGGTGATTGTAAACCATCCCGAGGTTTGAGGCAAGGGGACCCTCTCTCCCCTTTTCTCTTTGTGTTATGTGCTCAAGGTCTATCTTCTAAAATTCAGCACTTAGCAGATCAGAATCTCATCGAGGGTATCAAAGTTTCCCGACACTCTCCTATGATTTCACACCTGCTATTTGCAGACGATAGCATCGTGTTCTTTAAAGCTAAACCAGATTATGCTAATCTTCTGAAGTCCACTCTTTTGGATTATGAAAAGGCTTCGGGACAGTTGGTGAATTTTGATAAATCTTCACTTATGTTTAGCCCCAAAACGAGTGATTACAACCAAACACAAGTCATGAATATGCTCCAAGTGAAGCTTACTCAGGGACATGCTCTCTATCTGGGACTCCCAACATTCTCCCTTAGAGGTAAAAGAGTTCAATTTGCATATCTTATTGACAGGCTAAAAAGGAAGGTGGATAATTGGAAGAATAAAAACTTCTCGGAAGGAGTGAAAGAAGTTCTTATTAAAGCAGTTCTACAGGCTCTACCCACCTATGCAATGTCATGCTTCAAAATTCCAATACAAATTTGTCATGAGATGGAGAGAATAATCGCCAACTTCTGGTGGGGGATGGATAAAGGGCACCCCAAGATGCACTGGATTAATTGGAACAAACTCTGCAAATCAAAGGACGAAGGTGGGATGGGATTCCGGAAGTTGATAAATTTCAATCAAGCATTACTAGCCAAACAAGCATGGAGAATGTTGGATAAGCCTGATTCTTTAGTTGCAAGAGTCTTTAAAGCAAGGTACTTCAAACACACTGATATTATGGAAGCTCAACTAGGAAGCAATCCTTCCTTTGTTTGGAGATCCATCTTTTCAGGTATTCCAATCTTGAATAGTGGAATTAGATGGATTATTGGCAATGGTAATAAGGTTACTCTCTTCAAACATGCATGAGTTCTAGGACTTGAGGAGGGAGTAATTAAGTCAAGAATTGCAGCAGGTAACAACCCAACCTTCTTTCTTACTCAGAATAGATTTTGGAATGAGAGTCTGGTTAGCATGGCTTTTCTGCCTTTTGAGGTGGATGGAATCTTAAGGACTCCGGTGGGTAATCATGAGGAGGAAGATTATCGATTCTGGAAACACGACGCCTTTGGCAAATACTCGGTTAAGTCCGGGTATAAGGTATCTTGCCGAATATCTTCCAATAACAATCAGGATTCAGGCACTTCGACTGAGGATTGTCAGAAAAATTGGTGGAAGTTTTTGTGGAATCTTCGCATTCCACCTAAGGTACGTATTTTCAGATGGAAAATGTGTTTAGATATTGTTGCTTCAGAAGGAAATTTAGCGGATAGACACATTCCCATTGATCCTAGATGCGGCCTTTGTGGTGGATTTAAACCAAGCACTTCGCATGCCATATTTTTCTGCCCAGGAGTTCGACAGAATTGGAAGGAATGCAAGTGGTGGCATTTTTTCAAATCTTATAAATCAATGAATGCAATGGATATCCTTTGGTCCTTTAAGGAAACTCATTCCTCTGCGGAGATGGAACAAATATTGATGATTGCTTGGGGCATATGGCACGAGAGATGCCGTGTGATCCATGATATTGATCCGACGAAATGTCGGGTGAAAGATAATGCCGGAAAACAAGCTTTGATTTATCTTTCGAGTTTTCAGGAAGTGAGAGAAGATATTAATTGCCATAACAATTCAAATGTGAGAAAGATTATAAATCATATGGTTGAGATTGAGGATTGGGACTTCACGTTTGAAGTAGATGGGGCTTATAATGTTGAGCACCTTAAGTATGGAATTGGAGGGGTCATGTTGGATTCGGAGGGCAGAAGTGTTACATCATTCTCAAAAGTGATCCCTCCACAAAGATCCCCACTTGCAGTTGAACTGAGGGCTATCGAAGAGGCTATTCGAGTAGCCAATTCATTGGGGGTGATTAGGATTGAAATCAGATCAGATTCTCTTCAGGCTATTTCGTTATGCAGCAACCAGATGCCTGACAATTTTAGAGGACCTGAAGCTAATCTATCACGAAGTATTATAAATTCAAAAAGTGAATTTGTG
The DNA here is from genome assembly GCA_963675135.1 of Galeopsis tetrahit. NCBI lineage: Eukaryota > Viridiplantae > Streptophyta > Magnoliopsida > Lamiales > Lamiaceae > Galeopsis > Galeopsis tetrahit. Next base: position 31,141,927 of record OY776130.1, on the reverse strand, counting down.
GTGTGCAAATTTACGCATATATCTCGTGAGATCAACAAGAAAGCCCATTTTTTGGCTCAGAGGGCTACACATTCTTCCATTTCTCAGGACAGAGGTGGAGAATTTCATTGAAGAACCTTAGATTTTGGAAAATTTTATGATTTTCCCGGACCACAACTTGTACTAGGTCTCTTCTTTTGTTAAAAAAAAAAAACATATAGCTGAACAATGCAAAGACCTTTAGGGCATGTTTGTTTTGGGACTCAACCGTCCGAACGTCCCACGTCCTGTTCTACTTCGGGATTTCACATCTGAATTTCCCCATCCAACTACATCCACCCCTAAAAATACATATACATCCTACTATTACATCTCATCCAACTACTCTTACACAATTTGATTTGACATAAAGTTACATCTCATCCTACTCAAAATTCCAAAACAAACACACACAATTACTATTCATCAAGATTTCTCCATCCAGGATTTCCCCCATCCTACATAATCTCAAAACAAACATCCCCTTACTTTCCTCGTCTAAATTCTTCATCACAACACCAAGGCAGGCAAGGCTCCGACAACCTTCCTAACAAGTCTTAATTTCTTAGCAACCAAATAGATCAACACAAAGCTGGGACAAACACCCCATAAAATTTGATATTTTTTTGTTATATATCCATCAAAATTGAATGAAAATACATCTGTAATTGTATCTGGCAAACTCCGAACTACTAAGCAAACATTTCCTTTTAAAATGAATAAATAAATTTTAGAAGCCATACATCAACGACAATAATGGCAAAATTGGTTTTTTTTTTTTAATTGAGAAACAGAGATCGAAAAGGAAAGTCAAATAAAAGTTCTGTAATGTAAAAGTAACCAAACTGCAATTAAAAATTAATACAACTGAAAATGAACTAAAGAGGAAAAATTAATTTACCTCTGTTTGCCAATACAATAAACAAATGACACTGCCATGGACGTAAACCATAAGCTATGACATTACCACCGCTCTTTGATCGTTTCCTCGCCACTTTCCATACCTGCCCACTGTGTAAATTCGATTATCAATCAAAACCATTTATATAAATAAATGAAGGACATTAGTCTTAACCGCAATAAGGTAATTTAAAAAAAAATATATCCCTTTGTCACAGTCGACTCTCTTTTGACAGGTACATCACATGGTTTTAATGGAGTAGTAATCCATCCTGTGAATTATCAACCCCCCATTAATTTAAAATTAGACAAATTTGTGTGGGGAAAAATTAGTATGTTAAAAATAAATTCAACCAAAACAGATGAATATAGAAGCTACTATGAATCGCTCAAAACATATGTTGCATCTTCATAATGAAAATATTATACCATGGAACTGTTATAGATGAGAAGATGCAAGCTTCACTGATTTTTGCCAAAGTACACCAGAAGCTGTTGTGCCAGCAATTTCTGCACTGACTTGGAGTAAGAATATGGCAATATTATAGCATTAAGATTTGTCGATCACACCTGTCTAAAGGTTGCAAACTTGCAATATCTAATTGTGGTTGAGAGGAAAAAAAACAGGGAGTGCTCGTGTTGGAAGCTACAAGAAAGATAGAAAAAAGATTTAATTTTCAGCAGCAGTTTATATGGCCATAAATTCAAGACTTCACCTCAACAAATACATTTCGGATATAGTTGGGTCAAGAAGCAGTTGTCTCTTCATGATCAGAATCAACAGAGAAAAGACTACTTCCCTCAGCACCAATGTATAATGTATCAAAGTCACATATATAATGTTAGCTTAATTTTGATATAAACCATTTTTTAAATTTGCTAGATCGAAGAAGCATATATATATAAGCTAAAAACACTATGACAACAAGGTTTAAATTAAGTACCCATACGTCTTAATAAATATATCCTTGGCATAATTTGGATGGAGGAATTTGATCTATCCACCATCTAAATCCACTCCACTTGTTTGGATTATGAATGGATTTCAAATCCTTAGTTTTTGTCCACACAAATTTTAGTTAAAATTGGGAGGATTTCAAATTCTCACCAAAACCATGTCATTTGAAATTCATCTATTTTTAAAACCTTTCATTTGAAATACCTCCTCAAATCAAATCCACCCATCCAAACGGAGCCTTATATCATTCCATAAAGGTTCCAATCATCCTTTGAGCTCTTGTGCTCTGAATTTTCTTGGTGAATTGTCCCTTGTACCTAAACACCCTAATTGCATATTTAGATTGATCCTCCATTTTTCTCCATATTTGAGGTAAAACCAAGCAACCTGCTCAACACCCCAGCTTCCACCCAAGTTTTTTTTTCTTTATTTTCATTGCATATTTTGATTAATCAAAGAAATTGCCTATTCTAAAATGAAATGGTCCTTAAAGATGCTTCTGAGCATTCTCATTCACCTACATTTAAAACATGAGCATATCAGAGCATGCTTGGAAAAATATGCATTCTGCTAAACAATATTTATTCAGAGATGGCTATAGTAATAAACAAAATTGAACACAGGAAATTGAAATGAAAAGAAAAGTATTGTTGAGTAAAATCAAACAATAAAATAAATATGCACCATTTCCCAAAATATTCCCACCCCATATTAAAAAAATATCTACAAATATACTAAAGAAAATTTATGAAATATGCATTTACAACAGTTACTCTAAGACCAGTAGTATTTTGTTACAACAGTAGCAGCCTAGGGACATGACACATACTACTTGATGTAGTTGGAGGTAGAACAAAAAAGTCATACTTATGGAGTGATAAACATCTAATGTAATTTAAGTATTCAGTTCATCAACTTTACCTTTCAGCCCTGTTGTCCCTGCATCAAACAAATATACATACCGAATAAATAACATCAACTTTATTGCACAAGGCTATATAACTGAAAATGAATGACACTCACATATACAAGTGGTTTCTGAAGGGAAAACTCCATTTACTTGTTGCATCGCATAGAAACATATGTGGTCTGCATTTACCACCACATTTGACCAGATATTTATTGCCAAAGTATAGCATAATTATAATTGTTTTATCACATTTTCACGTGGGGATACATCTCTTCCAAAGCCTTCATGCCTTCTTCTAGAAGAAGTGCCTTCTGCAAGTCAAGAAAAGGGTTTATGAGTAACTATTGCGAAGAAAATTCAACATTAATTTAGAACATGAAATTATCGTATTCAGCAAAAAATTGAGTTCATAAAAGAGATAAAAGGTACAGTGGACGATCTTGGTGTGATTACTGATCCTGAAGACTTCACATTGAAAATATCAAATGGAAAAAACTATTCACCAGTCACCACAGAGACGCAATCTGCCATCTCCACATAAACTTTTTTTGGAGTTCCGAAGCCCTACTTAGGCAAATGCCTATTTAGTTGGGCAACAATGCAATCGTCCTTTCAACTCTGGTAGATTTTCTTTTATATCATAAATTGAGAGTGAAAGTGAAAAGGCTCAAAGATATCAAAACTGGCAATGAATGAGTTCCGCCGCGTATAACTTCTCTTATACCTTACATTGGAAAGAGAGAGGAAAAGACCTACTGCAATGATAAAAATCTACTTGGAAGTTTATTGACCAAAGCACGAGCTTTTTCAGCAAATTTTAGTGTAAGATGAGCACCTCTCCTAGCATTATACCGAGTATCACCCTACACACAAAAAAATACTCCCTCCGTCCCCCTATAAGTTTCCCACTTTCCTTTTATGGATGTTCCACAATAAGTTTCCCATTTCGTATTTTTCCATTTTTGGCATATGATTTTCTCTCTCCCAATCACATCACTTACACTTTATCTATTATTTTATTATACTTCATCTCACACTCATCTATTATTTTCTCTCTCATTGTACTACATCTATTATTTAATCATATTTCTTAATCAAAACAACTAAAAGAAAGGGGAAACTTATACCAGAACGGAGGGAGTATATATATATTTCCTTTAAGCAAATGTATATTTGTAGCATGCATGTGAGAAGCAAGCTGTAAGGCCAAACCCTATCATACTCCTCAAGCCAGCACCCCTCTTTGCATGCAGCCATCCACTTCTCAACCTTTTCAAGGATTTCATTCCTACTGAGATCCTCCTCTTTAATCCTAGCTCTTTTAAGCTCAATTTCATCAAGCACATAAGCAACATCAACAACTCCTTTTATCAATCAATGCAAGAAAAAAAGAATATAATGGAATATGGATTTATGTTAAAAAGGAAAGATAGTGTTCATCATCTTGTAAGCAACGAAAACCAGATTCCATAGCATTTATAGCTATTTCCAATGCACCATCTGCATCTGGAATAAGATGTGTCTTCCTACAAATGGCTTCTAGATTTGCCTTCTTTTTAAAAAAAAGTTCATTCATTTTTCTTGCTTTCAGCTCTTCCAGTCTGGAAACTTCTGCTGCTACCTGAAAGGTGAAGGATGACATTGCTTCACAACAACTCCATTTTCCTACATTTTTTAAGAGAAAATATTGGAAGATTTGAATCTTATAATGACATAATTTATATGATCAATGGAGAGCATCTGTTATCTCATCCTCTTCTTAATCCTAATTACCATTGCAATAATTCTACATTAGCCCCAACAATGCTACAAAAAGTCTGCATCCTCTTGTAGTCCTGTTTATAAAAAAATTCACCATTATATACCCTCAATAATTAGCCGCTCAAGAGGCATGGAAAAACTCAACATCTAACGACAGTCCAAACCAATAAACATCACCAGCTCCAGCCTCCATATTTCGCGTGCCCTTCCAGTCTTCCACTATTTGAGCAAAATAAAATAATTAATAATATGATCATATTGAACATACTTTCAATAGAGGAATATTTGATGTAGCAATACAGTTTATGGATGAGGAATAGGGTTTTGGGGAAGGAAAGGGCCCCATGATTTCGACGATATTGCCGACACGGCAGTCGGTGGAGTGGCGGCGGAAGTAGCTAGGAGAAAGGGCCGCTCAGTGAGAATTCTGAGGAGCGCTTCCTTTGCTGTTTCGTGACTTTTTGATCAATGAAACCGATCTTTTTTGTAACCAGACAAATAATATACTTATATCCAGATATGCTGAAAATCAAACACCATCACATTCGTCTATTACAAGGCAAGAGAAAGGCTTTCTTGCGGCATTTCATCAAACGTACAGAAACTGTCGAAATCAATAAAACTTAATTCCATAACTACATGAGGACACACACCAGATAGTATCATGATCAGACAGATAGTTGTAAAGAATTAGACGATGAGGTTACAGTAGGTAGTGAATAAGTGATTAAAAAGATGACTGGTGATTCAGGCAAAGGAAAAATAAATAAAATTGTAGTAGGTTTAGCTAGAAATCTGCATACATGAATAATAGAATCTTCAATCGTCGAAGAATCATAGCCACTGGCGGTGGAAAAGGGAATTTGATCGGCCATTTGGAAAGATTTGTAATCTAGTGAAAGGAAATTGCACAGTCTTTCTCCAACTCTCTACATTCTACATGTAATTGTAACGACAGTATTTTGGCATGGTAACGGGTATACACGTGGCAAAAGAATTTTGGCTTAAATTGACACATGGCGAAAGAAGAGGTGACACGTGTCGAAAGCTGGAGAGCCACATTCTCCTTTTATATATATATATCCTTTTATATATATAGATTACAATATTTTAATTTATTTACTTATCTTAGTTATATACTTATATATGCAATTTATGTAAAAATCTTATTTATTCCTAAAAATATTCAAATATTGATCACAGAAATTTATACTATGAAATATTTTATACATGAAATATAGTTAATTTAGATAAGTCGGGTTAAATTGTTTTAGGTAAAATATGATCCATGAATTTTTTTAATTTTTTTAATTCGACATATTTCATATCCTGAGTAATTTATCCGTATGTACCTCATTTTATATTATAGTTTTTTTTTATAATAATTGTTTTAATTAGTATTTTCAAATAATTTTGAATTCATTAATATATAATTAATACTCTGTATGTTATTGTCATCCAAATCGAGATTAATAAATTCTATAAAACTATAAAAAATTATAAATATATTAATTGATGCGTCAAAATGGAATGCACAATGATAAATAATTCGCTAATAAGTTACTAATCCTGAAAAGTAAACTACAATTTCCTTTTTCACGAGCTCTATCACCTATCAAATGAATGGGTAAGGAATATTACGTACATAGAATTTCTCTGTATGCATGTTTGGAATAATTAAGATCACAAGTGGGTTCCCAAAAAAAACATTAGATTTCTATTGTGAAAATTGAATTATGTTCCACTAGAAGCTAATGAACAACATTACTTAATTTTTTTTAGTACCTTAAGGATTTAAGGTTAGACAAAGAGATTAGAACCACTGAAAATGAAGTACACCATGTATTCAAAGATTATTGTTATGCAATGAGACTCTTAATGATGATATATAGTATGTTGATGGAATAATGGAGACAAGTATAATGAAGACTTTTTCCGTGGTAGGTGTGTACATTCCTAAACCTTTGTTTACACGGACAGTTATATGTTGCAACATCTAAAATCAAGAGTGAATTGAAAATTATTTATCTACACTTAAATGAAAAAATACGTAAACACACAATGAATATTGTCTACAAGGAAGTTTTTCACAATTTGTAATTTATCATATTTATTAAATTTTATAAATAAATTTTTAATTCTCTATTCTATTCTATTATTGTTATATATATATATATATATATATATATATATATATATATGATGTACTCCTATATATAATATAATCTATATTGCTACTATATTTTGTTTTTTATCTTTTAATATAATAACGAATTTACAAATGTATATATATCTCAATATTGTTTAATTAATAAATTTAAATTTAAATATATTATAAATTTATTTCAACCCCGCGTAAAAACGCGGGTCTTACACTAGTTAGGAATATATTTAGGTGAGTGTTTTATGTTGCTTCAAATCATTGAATTTCGCTCCTTCCAAAATTGTCAACAGATCATACCAACGTTCGCTACCTTTTCTATATTCAGTCTCGATGCCATGTCGATTACAATCTCCTTTAGGATATTTGCTCTGATGGCGCAATCAGTGATGTTTGACAGCAGGTCCGCTCTCTCCCAGCACTCCCTAGCATACGGACATTCCAAGAATAGGTGTCATCCATCATCTCCGTCCTCACATAGTACACAACTAGTTTTGTGGACCACCTCTCTTGGACTAAAGGTTAATTTAATATATTATACTCCCTCCGTCCAATTTTATTATGCTCATTTCTCTGGGCACGGGTTTTTATGAATATTGATTAGTTTATGTATAAAATAGATAAGTTGGGGGTATGATGGGATGTTGTGGGGTCCATTTATAGGTAAAGTGTTTGTTTATGAATAAAGTTAGTGGCAATTTGAGTAAATAAGTGATAGTTGGAGGGTGGAGATAAAGTAGTGTGAATAGTATTATTTCCAAAAAGGGAATGGGTATAATAAAATTGGACAACCAAAAAAGGAAAATGAGAATAATAAAATTGGACGGAGGGAGTATTAATTATTTTTTTTAAATTAAGTAAATTACTAATGGATTAATTTAACACTTATATATAAAAGTGATTACTTTGAATGTATTTTAATTGTAAAATTGATCTCAAGATAATTATATTTATATATTTGAAACTACTTTTGATAAAACAATGATCAATTTTGTATTACTTTAATATTTTTAAAATGTTGAAGTAATGCAATATTGAAGATGTTTGCTGGTTCTAATGTCTAACAGAAGAGATGTCGTAGTCGTCTAGTTGGATCAGAGCAGCTGAGTAAGGTCAACTCAGCTGATAGGGTTTAGTCATATGGTCTAGGATCAACTTATCTGATAAAGTGAGGACAAGTCTACTGAGTCTATGTCATCTGGTCTGTATCAGCAGAGCTGGGTCCAAGGTAGCTGAGCCAAGTCAGCTGAGTCAAGTCTGCTGATTCAGTTTATTCCAAAATTAGTTGGAGGCAGTTATTTCTATTAGGGAAGTTAGTAATTAGTTTGTAGCAGTTCCTGTGGGCATTGTATATCTATAAATACACCTCTTAGTGCACAAATGCCATACGATAGTTATACGAATATTGTAATATTCTTAGTGAGTTGAATACGTGAGAGAGAGAGAGCAAGTTTTCTTAGTGATTCATACTTGTAATCTGTAACACTTGTTCAAGTTTAGTAAAGAGAGCCTCTATCCTCCGTGGACGTAGATCAATTGGACCGAACCACGTAAAATCCTGTGTTTGTTCTTACTTGTTCATTTCATTGCGTACTTGAGTATTTTTGTTTTATCATTTAGATTTGGTATTGTTTTGTGACAATTCCATAACATCTGGCTCCGTCTGTGAGAAGCGAAAGATAAAGTCAATGAATCAAGAATGAGTTCTTTGAAGATGGAAATGGAGAAATTTACAGGTAAAAATGATTTTGGTTTATGGAAAGCATAGATGAAGGCACTCCTATCTCATCACGGGCTGAAAGACGCTCTAGTCCCTCTTGACCCTGTTGTATCTGAGGCAGACAAGGCCAAGAAAGAAGAGCTGATGGAAAAGGCGCACAATATTGTCGTTCTGAGTTTAGGTGACAACGTTTTGAGAGAGGTGATCGAGGAAAAGGATGTTGTTGTATTTGAAACGCTGGACAGTCTGTATTTGACTCAATCTCTGTCAAATCAGATGTTCATGAAGATGAAGATCACTAATTTCAAGATAACCGATGAGAAAACACTTGATGAACAATTGATTGAGTTCATGCAAGTTGTGGATGATCTTGAAAATGTGGGAGTCACCTTGGAAGATCATGAGAAATCTTTTCTACTCTTAGAATCCTTACCACCATCGTATGATAGCTTCAAATATACACTGCTGATTACCAAGGAAGGTAAAGCCAAGCATAAGGAAGTCTTATCAATTCTCCAAACTAAGAGTTTGCATGTAGCAAATTCTGTCAAGAAGACCAAGAACTAAGGGGAAGGTCTGAATGTGAAGTTCAAGAATGGCAAGAAGGGGCAAGGCAGAAGGGGTGCTGCCAAGCCAGCTGACAAATCAAAGGCAAAATTTGTTGGCAAGAAGACATGTTATAAGTGTCATAAGGAAGGACATTTTGTTGGGAAATAAAAGAGATTTTGATCTAATACCAAAACCCCTGAGATACTGCCTTAGACAAATTAAAGTGTATTGAATTGATTGTGTTTCAGAATGATGGAACACTTAGATCAGGATAGATAGATTGCTGATAAATGTTAGGCAGCAATAAGAGTGAATAGTTTACTAGTTGAGGGGGAACTTAACATAATAATGGACAAACTCACTGATGAGTTAAGGTGGTAAAGATCAAGCCAAATGGACAAACTCACTGATGAGTTAAGGTAGTCAAAATCATGTCAAATGTACAAACTCACTGATGAGTTAAGGTGGTAAAGATCAAGCCAAATGGACAAACTCACTGATGAGTTAAGGTGGTCAAAATCATGTCAAATGTACAAACTCACTGATGAGTTCAGGCTACAAGATCATAAGACATAGAAGAGATTATCATTCATACTAAGATTATGAGGTGCATTAAGTATTAAAAGAAAAGTATCAAGAAGCACAAATCTCACTGAAGACAACTAGCCTGAAGCATAAAGACTGTGAAGAATTTGCTGTTACAAGAACACATTCATCTGTGTTGTCTCAATCCATCCGTTGGAATACAAATGATGAGAAGTTAAATGGAAGGTCAACCTGACAAGATCAGAACAACTCTAATTGACAAAGCATTCAACAAAACCACAAAAGTCCATACAAAACACTATTCATCTGAAGAAAAGATGAACATCGATCATGTTCATACCTATAGTGAAGAAAGAGTTGTATCCCTCCAACGAATACATATTCAAACTTCCTATATATACAGAAGGATCATGAATTGATCAAACAAGGGAAACCAAAGCAATCAAGCTAACAAGACATTTACAAATTACTTGTTTCCCCCATGGTCATATAACCTTCTGTGATCAAAGATTCTAAGCCAATTACAAATCAAAGTTTAGAGAGATATCCTATCCTTAAGCATTGTTCATCATTGTAAAGGATATCTCAGTTGGAAAACAACCCCCAACCCAATCCTAGAAAAGATTGTTAAGTTAGGTGTGTTGTAGAAGAAGTTGAGCAACTAAGCTATAGTGTGGAACTAAAGCCTAAAACTCTAAGAAGAAGAAGTAGTTTAAGTACTAGGTCTCTGTAAATCTAGGGATCAAGGCACTAAGAAGTGGTGTGGTTGATCAGTGCACCTTGGCACTATAAAACAAGCTAATTCCAAGTGAAGGGATTATCCTGTTCAATCAAGGAAGTGGATGTAGGAGCTTGAGTCTATGAACCACTATAAGTGTTTGTGTTATTTACTTTGAAGTCATTTCATTTATACACTTATACTGCATATTTGTCTATATCTTCAAAACTGGTTTTCAAGGAAAACACTATTGTTGGACAACTCCCGTTATACACTCATTAAAGCAAGAATCATTCATTCAGAACAAAAATGAGACATAACTCTAAGGGCCAATCCATTCCGCAATTATAAACCTTCTAAGATCACATTTCAACTGTCTACTTCATAATATTCAGAGGATTTGTTATATAGTCTAAGAGTTTATAACTTTTACAAAAGTCAGAATGATTGAAAGATCAACTCTCCTGAACTTGTCAAGTGATAAGTCTATTTTGACAAAAAAAAAATTAGTATACACAAGTGCATTTGTTGGGAATAAAATGAGATATGTTTTGATTCAATACCAAAACCCCCTGAGACATGCCTAAGTCAAGATGATTATGTTCTAAGAATGTTAGAACATATAGAATAAGGCTAGATGAAGAGCTAATATGTTAGGCAGCTCTTAGTTGTTTAGATGCACAATTTGAGGGGGAACATATGCTTTGAAGACTATCAAGAACAAGTCCCCTCAAGGTTTAAATTCTAGAACAATCACTAAGTCCTTTGAAGGACAAGTATGCTGATCAGGATAGTTGTCCAGAAGAGTTATCTCAGCACAATTAATCAAGAGCAAGTGTTCTGAAAGCTTGAGGTCAACCATGCTGAAGAATTAGAGACAACTATACCCTATAAGATCTTCAAAGAAACATGCTAAGATCACTTGCAAGTGAAGCAAAGGGAAAAAGCCAAGTCATCTGAAAAGAGCAAGTCAACCATGCTGATAAGCAAGTCTGCTGATAGTGATACGGAGAGTTGTCTATTGATAAGGAATGTTGTCCTATCATAGAACCAACCTTCAGAGACCATGTCCAAGTCTTAATAAAGGAATCTTGAAGTCAGATATTGGGAAGAGTGCTGTAGAATGAAGACAAAGTCTATACAACCGTTTATTTCCCAAATGAGGACATGTCACTATCAAGAATCTGTCTTCTAAGTTGAAGAACTAAAAGAAGACATTTATGGACATTTGAGGCTGCCTTTCCAACGGGCAAATCCTTCAATTGTCTATAAATACATAAGTGTGAAGACCATTTGAAAGCACCTCAACAGAATCCAACTACACAAGTATTCTGAAGCTCATAGAACATTCAAGCTTTCAAAGACTATCTTAGTCTTCATACACTTCTTCTAAGCTGAACTTCATTGTATATCCATACAAAGCTTAGAGAGATATCCTATCCTTATACACTGAACTTCATTGTAAAGGATATCTCATTAGTTGGAACCTTACTTCAACCCTTACTCTTTCAAGTGAGAAAGTGAAAAGGTTGTAGTAGTAGAAGTGTTAGGAGCTGACTGTTGAGAGAAGAACAGTTCAGTTCTGAGTTGAGAAGAGGGTACTAGGACTCTAGACATCCTAGGGATCAATTCACCAAGGAGTGGTGTTCTTGATCAAGTGCACCTTGTGTTGGGAATAAAATGATACATGTTTTGATTAAATACCAAAACCCCCTGAGACATGCCTAAGTCAAATTGATAGTGTTCTAAAAATGTTAGAACACACAGCATAAGGCTAGATGAGAAGCTGAAATGTTAGGCAGCTCTTAAACAATTAGATGCACAATTTGAGGGGGAACCTATGCTTTGAAGATGACCAAGATCAAGTCCCCTCAAGGCTCAAATTCTGGAACTATCACTTATGATCAAGGACACTCTATGAAACATCAAATGCTCTGATCAGGAGAGTTGTCCAGAGAAGATGTCCTTATGCAAAAACAAGATTGTAAAGCTCAAAAGGACAAGTCCAATAAGATGCTCTGATCAGGAGAGTTGTCCAGAGAAGCCAAATCTATGTGATAAGTGCTCTGATGCTAAAAGACCAAATATGCTGATCAGAAGAGTTGTCCAGAAAAGTTATCTCAGCATGAGTGAATCAGAACAGATGCTCTAAAGGTTGAAGGTCAACTATGCTGAAGATTTAGAGACAACCATATCCTAAAGAAATGCAATGCAACATGCTAAGATCACTGTGAAGTGAAATAAAGGGAAAGAGCCAAGTCATCTGAAGAAGAGCAAGCCAACCTTGCTGATAAGCAAGACTGCTGATAGTGATAAGAAGAGTTGTCCACTTGATAAGGAATGTTGTCCTATCATTGGATCAACCTTCAGAAGCCATGTCCAAGTCCTAACAAGAAGTCAAACATTGGGAAAAGTGCTGGAGAATGAAGACAAAGTCTTACAAGCCGTTTATTACCCAAATGAGGACATGTCACTATCAAGAATCTGTCTTCCAGTTTGAAGAACTAAAAGAAGACATTTATGGACATTGGAGGCTGCCTCTCCAACGGGCAAATCCTTCATTTGTCTATAAATACAGAAGTGTGAAGACCATTTGAAAGCATCCAACTAGAACCTCAACAAAGCACATCCAACCTTAAGTTCTTACAAGCTAGAGTGCTTTCAAAGCTTTCAAAGACTATCTTAGTCTTCAAACACTTCATCTAAGCTGTACTACATTGTATATCCATACACAAGCTTAGAGAGATATCCTATCCTTATACACTGATCTTCATTGTAAAGGATATCTCATTAGTTGGAACCTTACTTCAATCCTCATATCTTTCAAGAGTGAAAGTGAGAAGGTTGTAGTAGCAGAAGTGGTAGGAGCTGACTGTTGAGAGAAGAACAGTTCAGTTCTGAGTTGAGAAGAGGGTACTAGGACTCTAGACATCCTAGGGATCAATTCACCAAGGAGTGGTGTTCTTGATCAAGTGCACCTTGGCACTATAAAACAAGCTAATTCCAAGAGAGAAGGAATTATCCTGTTAAATCAGGGAAAGTGGATGTAGGAGCTTGAGTCTCTGAACCACTATAAATCTCCTGTGTTGATTTACCTTACAAGTACTTACATTCATTCAACACTGCCCACAAAACTGATCTTTCAAAGATATCTATTCAAAGACTGTGCAAAACTGATTTGGACAAGTTCCCTGAAGCTTAACTGGACTGTTTTGGATTGACAAAGTGATTTCAGAATCTTAAGGAGTCTAAACTTAAAGGGCCAACCACTATTCCGCACATATAACTCCTTTAGATAGTTATTCAACTAAGTACTCAATAGTACTTAGTAGATTGATTATCTTAGAAGAGTTAATTATCTTCAGCAGAGTTGTCCAAGACAACCTTGCTGAACTCTGGTTTGATCAAAGTTGAAAAGAATTGCATACAAGTGTATTCCCCCCTCCCCATACACTTGTTATATACTCCTTTCAGGACCAACAAGTGGTATCAGAGCAGGGGTTCAAAGACCACTGCTTCTGAAAATCCATCTTGATTTTCAAAACTCACATATTTGGTGTGGTCACTGAACTGATCTCTATCTGAAATCCATCACTTATTGACTGACTGATTATTATTGAAATATGGCCAACAACAATACTGTTCCTCCACCTGCTGTTCAAGGATTGGACAATATGGCCACAAATCCAGTCAACCACATTTCTCATCACAAACTGCCCATGTTTTCCATAGACAATTATGATTTCTGGAAAATTAGAATGAGGGCTCATCTTGCATCTCTTCATACTGATATGCTTAGAGTAATCACAAGAGGACCTTTTGTGTTTACTCAAACTAACCCTAGATTGACAGATGAGCAAAGAGCAGATATAAGGGAATTGATTCCCAAAGATGAGGATGACTTCACTGCTGATGAAAAGAGGAAAGATAATTTGAATTATCTTGCCATGAACACCCTCTATCAAACAATTCCAGATGCAGTTATGGGTAGAGTCTACCACTGCACCACAGCCAAAGAAATTTGGGATACCCTTGCTGAAATGTGTGAGGGCACTGAAAAGATCAAGGAGAATAAGCTCCAAGTTGCTGTGCAGAAGTTTGAACAATTTTCAATGGAGTCTGATGAGACCATTGACAAATTTGCTGGTAGATTCACTGATGTGATGAATGAGATTAACTCATTGGGCAAGGTCTACACCAAGAGAGAGGTTGGATTGAAAATCCTGAGAAGTCTCACTCAAAAGTGGGATGTCTATGCTGTAATGATGCAGAATACCAAAGATCTCTCCACCATGCCCATGCAACAAATATTCTCAGAACTCAAAGCCTATGAGTTTGACCTCAATAGAAGAAAACCTGTTGAGGAATCTTCAAATCCTACTAAGGGAGTGGCATTCAAAGCCAAAGTTGCTGAACCTGAAATGCAACCCACTCCCAGATCATCAAAGACAGTCTCTAAGACTGAAATGAAGGAAGAACTAGCCTTGATGGCTAGAAGGTTTGACAAGCTCAACACAAGGTTTGGTAGATACAAGAAATTCTACCAAGACAACAAATTCAGGAGAAGATACAACTCCCCTGAAGATCAGGCTGAGGACAAAAAGCCTGAAGAGAAAAGATCAGAGGACAAGTCCTCTGATAGGAGAAGATCCAGTAGAGCTGATCCTTCTTCATCTAAGAGAAGAGAAGAATCCAAGAAGGATGATGATGAAGACCTGTGCTATAATTGCAAAAAGAAAGGGCACTTTCAGTATGACTGCCCTGAATTGAGCTCTAAAGAAAGAAGAGAAAGGCAAGCTAAAAGAGACAGAAAGTTCACCAATAGAAAGGCCATGATGGCTGGTGAAGAATCTGATAGTGCTGAGAGCTTCAACTCTTCTGATGGACTATTCTCCAATAGTGAAGATGATGATGATGTTTGCAACATGGCTCTTGAGGATGATGAGGTATCCTCTACTTCTAGTTCACCATCATTCATCTCACAGAACAATAGTGAGGTCAACTTGAAGCTTTCCCTTGGAAAGTTGATGGAAGACTTCACTTTGTTACAAGAATTTCATGATAACTGTGTGAGAGAAAATGAAAGATTGGCCATTGAACTTGCCAAAAACTCTGAGGTAGTTGTTGATGTCAAGTCTACTGAGTTGTATCAACAAGTCTTGAGAGAGCTTGAGGAAGCAAATCTCAGGATAGTTGACCAACAAAAGGAGATTGATGATCAACTTCTCTCTCAGAAGAGAAAAGATTTTGAACTTAAAATTCTCAATGCCAAATTTGAAAACCTCTCACATGAATATGATATTCTTAAATCAAGTGAAGAGAGCCTAAAATTAAAGATGTCTGCTCTGAAGAAATCCTCTAGAGCAATAGAGGAAATTCAGAGTTATCAAAGACCTATGGCTCAAAGAAGTGGATTAGGTTTTGATCCATTTGAATCTTCACCTTGTCTTAGTGTTGCTTCTACAAGTAACACTAAGAAAATCTTTGTTAAATCAGTGGCACAACAAGCTGAAAATGAAATAATTCAGCCACTGAACAAAGGAAAGGGCAAATTGAATGAAATGCCTACTCAAGTGCTTCAGGAGACTAGACTCAAACCCTTGGAAAAGGTCAAGGCTCCTGAACACAAGAGGAATGTTGGTCAGCAGAGTAGACCCAATGGAAGGGCAACTCTCCTGAACAATGTTCAGAGGAGTTATCCAAGGTATAATCAGCCTAGGCCAACTCATCTGAGAAAGCCTCAGCTGAATAGACCTAAGGACAACTATCCTCAAAGGCAGAATAAAATGAGACAACCAAAACCCTTCATGCCAAAGGGTAATGGTCATAAAAAGGCCTTTCCTCAAAGATTTCATCAAGTTGCACAAAGAACTCATAAGTTCAGGAGAATTGACAACTCCCCTGAAACTTACAGAGTTAACACATTCACACATACTTTCCCAAAGGCATTTAAGGGAAAGACAGTGTATGTTGATGCACAAGGAAATCAACTTAGCCACCTTGAATCAATCAGGGTTATTAGGCAAGTTTGGGTTCCCAAAGGTACAGCTAACCTCTCAGGACCCAAAACTCAAAGGGTACCTAAACCTATCTAAATGCAGGTACCAGTGGGCCACAAGAAGAGGAGCATGAACAAAAAGACAGCATGGTACCTTGACAGTGGATGCTCAAGGCACATGACTGGAAATAAGGAACTCCTCACTGACTTCATTGAAAAAGAAGGCTCAAATGTCACCTTTGGAGACAGCTCACAAGCAACAACAAAAGGTTATGGTACTTTGATGATTGGTAACATCAAAGTAACCAATGTATCGTATGTAGCTGGTCTCAAATATAATCTCCTAAGTATCAGTCAATTCTGTGATAAAGATTTTAATGTTGAGTTCTCAAGTGGAAAATGTCTAATCAAAGATAAGACTCAACAAATTCTATTGACTGGAACTAGGAAAGGAAATGTGTATTTTGCAGACTGGGACAAGTCTACTGATGCTGCATGTTTTATTGCTAAAAGTTCTAGTGAACAAAGTTGGTTATGGCACAAGAGGCTAAACCACCTGAACTTCAAATCTATGAATAAACTTGCTAGAAATGCATTAGTTAAAGGACTGTCTAATGAGGTTTTCATTAAAGAACATGTGTGTAAGCCATGTCAAGAAGGAAAACAGATTAAAGCCTCATTCAAAGGTAAACCAGTCATCTCCACTGAAAGAGTACTTGAACTTCTACATATGGATTTGTTTGGACCAATTACCCCTTCAAGCATAAATGGTAGAAAATACACATTGGTGGTAGTAGATGACTTCTCTAGGTTCACATGGGTAGTATTTCTCCTTAATAAGAAGGAAACACAAGTCAAGCTACCTGAACTTCTTAAGAGATTGTCAAATGAGAAAAGCCTTAATATTATCAAGATAAGATCTGATAAAGGCACTGAGTTCATAAATTCATACATCAATGAGTACTGCTCATCAAATGGGATAGCTCATGAAACCTCAGCAGCTAGAACTCCTCAACAAAATGGAGTTGCAGAAAGAAGGAATAGGACCTTAAAAGAAGCTGCTAGAACCTTAATTGCTGATTCAAACCTACCTAAGAGGTTTTGGGCTGAAGCTATAAATACTGCATGCCATACTCAGAATAGATGTTTGATTACAAAGGGGCAAGGCAAAACCCCCTATGAACTCTGGAAAGGAAGAATGCCTAAAGTGTCATATTTTCATATATTTGGTTGTAAATGTTTCATTCACAATAATGGGAAAGAACAATTGAAAGCTTTTGACAGCAAAGCTGATGAGGGAGTATTCCTTGGATACTCTCAAATCAGTAGAGCTTTCAGAGTCTACAACAAGAAAACCCTTATTGTGGAAGAAACCCCTCATGTTGTGTTTGATGAATCTATATTTGAGATCAGGAATGATCACTTGGAACCTGAAGAAATCACACAGAGGACAACCAGATTAAGCCTAAAAGACAAAGACACTGAATTCATAGATGTTGTTCAAGCAAACTTACCTGAAAAGCTCACATTGGACAACAACCCTGAAGGCAACCTTCCTGAGACAAACCTCACTGATGGAAATGGTGAACTGAATGATCCAATCCCAGTTCACATCCAGGTAACAACTACCAATGAAGAAGCAGTTCCTGCTGAGGTAGTTAATGGGTCAAATAATCAAGGGGGAACTCAAAATGTTGAAAATGCCAATGTCCCTGACATTGAGGACAACACCCCTGATTATGATCCTGAATTAGATCCTGCCTTAAATTATCCTGAATTCTATGATCAAAATGACTCACCTTCAGTAGAGGACAACTCTACTGAAGAGATCAGAAAAAGAAGGACTTGGTTATCTGACCATCCTGCTGATCTAATACTTGGTGATCCAAGTATTGGAGTCAAAACTAGAAGATTTCATGGTGAAAGTGCTCTATTCTGTTGTTTCTTATCAGAACAAGAACCAAGTGACATTGAGGAAGCTCTTCAAGATGCAAATTGGATCACAGCCATGCAGGAAGAACTCAACCAATTCACCAGAAATGAAGTATGGGAGCTGGTTGATAGACCTTCACATCAAGATGTTATTGGAACCAAGTGGGTATTCAAGAACAAAAAGAATGAGAATGATGTGATTGTCAGAAACAAAGCAAGACTAGTGGCAAAAGGCTACTGCCAACATGAAGGCATTGACTATGATGAGACATTTGCACCTGTGGCAAGGCTGGAAGCAATAAGACTCTTCCTAGCCTATGCAGCCCACAAGAGGTTCAAAGTGTACCAAATGGATGTCAAGAGTGCCTTTCTAAATGGAGTGTTGAATGAAGAAGTTTATGTGGAGCAACCACCAGGTTTTGAAGTTGGAAACCAAGTTTACAGACTGAAGAAAGCTCTATATGGACTCAAGCAAGCCCCTAGGGCTTGGTATGACACACTGTCACAATTCCTCTTAGATCATGGATTCACCAAGGGAACTGTGGACAGAACTCTCTTCAGAATCTCTGAAGGAGAGGACATCTTGCTTGTCCAAATTTATGTAGATGACATAATTTTTGGATCCCCTAATGAGAAGCTGTGTGAGAAATTCTCCAAGCTCATGCAAAGCAAGTTTGAGATGTCCATGATGGGGTTGATGAACTTCTTTTTAGGTCTACAAGTCAAGCAAACAAAAGAAGGAATCTTCATCAACCAAGCTAAGTACACCAGAGAAATGATCAAGAAATTTGGGTGTACATCAAGCAAGCCAGTAAGGATTCCAATGAATGCTAATTGGAAGATGGATCCTGATGAAAATGGTGTTCCAACCAACTCCACTGAGTATAGAGGAATCATTGGATCACTCCTCTATCTCACTGCCAGCAGACCTGACATCACCTTTGCAGTAGGTGTTTGTGCAAGGTTTCAAACAAATCCTAAGAAAAGCCACCTTGAGGCTGCAAAGAGGATCTTGAGGTATCTTAAAGGCACTGAGAATCTAGGCCTTTGGTACCCTGCTGATGACAACATTGAGCTAACTGGCTACTCAGATGCTGATTATGGAGGATGTAGGATTGACAGAAAGTCCACCTCAGGGACTTGTCAATTCTTGGGCAACAAACTCATATCTTGGTTCTCCAAGAAACAGAATACAGTGGCCACCTCCACCACTGAAGCTGAATATGTTGCTGCTGGAAGTTGTTGTGCTCAAATTCTTTGGCTAAGACAACAACTCAGAGACTACAAAGTCAACTCTACTGAAGTGCAAATTTTCTGTGATAACAATAGTGCCATTGCTATATCACAAAATCCTGTCTTGCACACAAGATGCAAACATGTGGACATCAAGCATCACTTCATTAGAGATCATGTGGAGAAGAAGGATGTCAAGTTGGTGAAAATTCACACAGACCATCAAAAAGCTGATATACTAACTAAACCACTTGCAGAGGCAAGGTTCCTGGAATTATCAGCAGAGTTGGGTCTTCTTGATCCAGGGAAGTTGGACAAATGAGTCCAAAGAAGTTCATTGACTAAGGGGGAAATAAACTCAAACTTCAGCAGACTTGGTCAAGTCTACTGAAACTCAGAAAAGATGACATTACCTCTTCAGGACACTTGTCCCTTGAAATTCAGGACACTTGTCCACAGCCTTTCAGGACACTTGTCCATGTAGGATCAGATAAGTTGTCCTAACTATCAAACCAAATTTTGGTATGATAAGCACCTATTTTTGGTGATCAATGCCTATTTCGAAATCTGTCCCATTGAAATACAGTTTTCACCTTTCTGGGATTTAATTTGTCTCCCACTCAAAAGGTCACTTTCCATGCATTAAATGCTAAGATTTAACTCTTGTTTGCATTAAACTTTTTGAGACATGATCTATCTCGAAAAACCCCCAGCCTTAAACAACATTAAAAACCACCCACGTTTTGAATAAAACAGTTCTTTCACTGTTACATTGGTTTTTGACCATTGGATCAAAAATGGACAACTCCCCTGAAATCAATCCTAGCCGTCCATTTTGGATTTCCATTTTTGCT
Organism: Galeopsis tetrahit; assembly: GCA_963675135.1. Lineage (NCBI taxonomy): Eukaryota > Viridiplantae > Streptophyta > Magnoliopsida > Lamiales > Lamiaceae > Galeopsis > Galeopsis tetrahit. The sequence goes on along the minus strand of OY776130.1, from coordinate 31,121,669 downwards.
CACCTTTGAATTGCATCAAGACCTTACCAACTCATTGACAAACATTCTTTTTAGAATATTCACAAGTCTTAAGATCCCCACAAACACTTCTTCTCCAAGTATTCGAAACCCTAGCTCAAATTTTCTTCAAACTCTCTCAAAGCTTTCTCTGCAAATTTCAATGGCTCCCAAAGTTAAACCAGAGATGATTGTTGATTTCTCAAACAAAGCTCTAGACCTTGACTTGGCTACCTAAGAAACAGAAACAACCTTCATTTTGAGCCCATAGTATCCTTTGAGAGTGAGGATCCTGAGATTAAACCAACTCTAAGATGGCTGAGAAGAGCTGGTTTGCAAAAGTTCATGGAGGAAAGACCAAGTTCATGCTTGGAAGGTTACATGGCTGAATTCTTTGCCTTCCTCAAGTGGAGAGGTCAACCGGCAGATGGTGAAGTGTCCACAAGGTTGTCATATACTGCAGAAGGAGAGGAAGAAGAGAGATTCCACAGAGTAAAATTCTCCTCAGAAGATCTGGAAGGAGCCTTTGGATTGCCTAATGAGGGAAGGAATCCAGAAGTTTATGGCACTGGCCATGAAGATGAAATAGCTCAAGAATGGCTATTAGTTCCAGGCCCCATCTCTTCAACACAGAACAAGAAGACTCTCAAGCCAGAGTTTCTCAATCTCTTTGAGGTGGTTGCTAAGAGCCTCTTAAGCAACACTGGAAGCTTAGAGCAGGTCAGCCATCCCAGAATCAGAATCATGGCTGCCATTATTGATGCCAGTGACAAGGGCATCAAGTTTGATTGGAGGACCTTCATCATGTCTGAGATGATGAAGGAAAAGGCAAAATTCAAGGTGAAAACCCACAACAAGGTTGTGCTAGAAGGGAAAATCAAGTATTGCACCAGGGCAAGCTTGCTGATTGAGAGGTTTTCCCACTATTCTCAAATGCAGACCTTTGCAAAACCCCTCCCAGCTCAAAAGATCTTGTTCAGAAAGCTTAGCAAGAAAACTGAACAAAGAAGGATGCTCATGGCCAAACCTGCTGAAGAACAGGAGGAAGAGAAGCCTAAGATGAAAAAGAGAACAAAGGCCAGGGCTATCAAAACAAGGAAAATATCTAAATTGTCCTCAAGAGAAGCCTCAGGAGCATCAGCTGAAGTTGATGCAGTGGCAGAAGAGGGAGTGAGTGTGCCTTCTGACCACTCAGAAGAGTTGAGGAGGAAGTACAATGAGACTAGGCAAAAGAAGAAGGGTGATAAGAGAATCAGGGTAGATGTCCCTGAAAAGGAAGGAAGTGGAAGCAGTAGGGCCAGCAAGAGAAGGGCCAAACCTACTGAGAAGGTGTTGGAGCTGCAAGAAGAAAAGTTTCTTCAATTGGCTCTAAGGGAGAGCAGAGCTGAAAGCAGGACCAAATCCATGTCAAGGACTAATTCATCTGGTTCTGGAACTCCAGAATCCAAAGTCCCTGAAGTTCAACCTATAGAGGCCAACATCCCTGAAACTCAGTACCTTGAGCCCAACTCCCCTGAAACCCATGTTACCCCTTCCAACCAACCCATTACCCCTGTAAATCTCACTAAGAGATATTCTCCTGAAGGGAATGTGCAAAGAAGTGGCATAGATGTGCTTGCAGACTTAGCTGTAGATGAGACAAGACTCCTGTCTCCCCTTGACTCATCCATGCTCAATTATTAAAAGCTCTTAGAACATGCACTCAATGAGCCAACCCCCCTAAGTAAAGTTCCTTCAGATTCATTGCTCTCTAAAGCAACTGAAGTACCTTCATTTGAGCCTAACCCTTCTAAAGCCAACATCCCTGAACTTAACCTGCCTGAAGCCACTCTAAGAGAACCCAGAGCCAACTCCCCTATAACCCAAAGTCCCCATTCAAGTGGAGATGAGGAGGAGTATACTTATGAAAGTATGCTCAGAGGAGGAGCAAAGGCTACTGTGGACAGTTTGTATCCACAACTTGCTGAATTTCCAAGAATTCAGAAAACCTTTCATGATCTAAGGATGCTTGTTGATGTAAAAGACAAGTCTATGATGGAGATATCATAAGTCATCCAAGATAAGGGTGCAAACTGGTGGCAAATAGAGGAGAACAGATTGCTACACTTTGCTGGAGTTTCAAAGACAAGATTTCTCATTGATGAGGAGATTTTTGCAAAGCTAGTAGCTGATAAGATTGAGGAGGAGAAAGAAACAAAAGCCAAGGGAATCAAACACCCTGACAGTAGCTCCAATGATGATGATTCCCCTGATGATCCATCAGATCCTTCAAACCCCAACCCTCCTGAAACCCCTCAAGCCAACCTCCCTGAACCCTCTCAACCTAAGTCTTCTGTAGCAGATAGACTTTCCAACCCTCCTAGAACCTACCATAGGAAAGGCTCTGTGTCATCAGAGGTGTTGACCAAGGGTGGTAACACAACCAAAGACACATCTGCCAATGAAGGTTCTTCTGAACCCAAGGCACAGCCTAAAGATGTTGAGGTTCCTATATTAGAGGCTAGTTTGATTAAGGCCTATTCAGTGTCAGAGGAGTTGGACACTGATCAGCCCTTAATCATTCAGGATGACTCAGTGGCTGCTGAGATAAGCACTGTGATCTCCTCACAACTGCCATCTTTGAACCTTGTTGAAGGTGAAGATGTTGCAGGTTTAAGAGAAGGAGTTGAAAAGGAGAGGATAGTTGAAAAATCAGAGGGTGTTGTGGATGAAAGAGAGGTAGTCATCACTAAGATTGTGAGTGTACCACCACATGAGGGTGGAATAAGTGAGGAAGGACAGGTTATTCTTGAAGTCAAATCTGAACTTCAAGAATCCCTTGATGAAAGGAGGCCTGATTCCTTGAGTGAGAACATTATTAAAGAAGGGAGAAAAGAACAAGTTGAAAATGAGAAGAAGACTGCTGATGTATCAGAGTCTTATACAAAAGAAACTGAGGGAGATGAGTGCTTATTTCCTAACTTGTTTGATCTGTCTAATATTGCAGGTATCTCTCTTGACCAAATTTTTGCAGATGAGTTCTTAACAGATGCACCTATCCAAGTAGACACAGGCTCAGCTCAAGCCTTACTTGGGATGCAATCAGAGAAGTTGGACTCCTTGGCTCATCAAGTTCAATCTGCTCATACTGAAACTTCAGGAGCATTGAATGAGCAAGGCAGGACTCTAGCATCTGTGGAGATGAGGCTCACTGGCTCTGAAGTTGTTGTGCTACCAACCCTTGAAGCAAGGATCAGTGGTGTGGAATCTGGTCTCCAAACCATTTCCACTGAAGTTCAGAATGCCAAATCAACCATGGAAGCCATCTCAGAGGAGGTCAAGAAAGAGCAAAAGCTGCTGAGAGACAATCACAATGCCAATGTCAAAGCTCTCAGGCTCACTGTCAAGCAAGCTCTTGGAAAGAAGACAGCACTACAAAAGAAAAGAGCTGAAGAGCAAAGGGTAGCTATGGTAAAAGCAGCCTCTGAAAAGTTTTCTCAAGAGGTATTGGCCAACATTGCTGAAGGTGCAGTGGCCAACCTCACTGAGCTTCTTAAAGCCCAACTGGATGCATCTCTAAAAGCAACCTTGGAGGAGGTTGTCCAACAAAAGATGAAGCCTGTTCTAGCTTTTCTTAGCTTGAGCAGTGATAGAATGCAAAATATACATGATGAAAATGTATATTTGTTGGAAGAGATGAAGTCCCTAAACCAGGCCCAATCCCTGATGGCCTCAACAATGAGTGACCTCAAGCCCCAGTGTTTTGATGCTGCCAAAAAGGGGGAAAGGGAAAGAGCTAGAGCAAAAGGTGCCTTGGTGATTGGAAGCCCAGTCAAAGGAAAAGACAAAGCTGCTGAAGGAAAAGGAAAAGAGCCTGAAGTGCTAACCTTGGAAGAATTGGATGAAGAAGAGCAATTAGCACTTGCATTAAAGAACTCTATGGCCTCAGCTCAAGAAGAAAGGATGAGGTTACAGCAGAGACCAGGTGGTGAAGTGTCTGGTATGGACAAAGGTGATGAAGGTGTCCAAACTAGAGGAAAGATCAAGAGGGCAAAAGGAAAGAAAAGACAAGTTGAAACATTCACTGACTTTCCTAGCAGCCTTGATCTCCCACCTGAATTCAGAATTGATGAGGATGAGCCTACATCCAAGAAAGCCAAAACTGCTGAAGAGCCCAAAGCTGCTGAAAAGGACAAGTCTTCTGAATCTGACAAAAGTGCTAAAGGTCCCAAGTCCACTGAAGACATTGAAGAGTTATTTGCTGAAGGATTTGGACCTAAACCCAAAAAGAAGACAACTGTCCTAGCCCATGATCCATCAAAGCTGTTTCATGAAGGGTATGGCAAAGACCCTGAAACACAACAGAAACTGGCCATGATGAGGGCCCAAGAGAAAATGGACTTGATGGAAGAAGCTAACAGAGCAAGAGATAAGAGAAGAGCAAACTTTCAGAAACCAAGAAGGAGGAGAGCAACTTACAGCAAGATGAAGCCTCAGCTTCTAATCCCAATGGACACCAAATATCCACACTTGGATAAATGGGTGCCAATTCAACTGAATGATACATGGGAAGAGGCTAAAAGGGAGTTTGTCTATGACTACTATGTCATTGACAGATGGAATGGAGGAGATGCAAACTCTGCCTTCACTGAGTTCATGCTAGAATACTACAGAGAATTGTATCAACAACTACTTGCAGCTGCTGACATTGCAAGAATTGAACTCAATGCTCCCAAGCCTATCATCTATATGCCTCCAAAGCTTGAAGGATGGATTGACCAAGCAAGGATCCTAAGGGAGTTCACAGAAATTCTGAAGCTGAACAAGATGACCCTTGGACCTAAAGGAACCAACCAGGAAGCCATGGCACTCAAGAGGAGAGTGTGGGCACAATATGGGATGCTGCCACCTCCTGAGGATGATCTTTGAATGGCTAAGTCTTCTGATTTTTTTTGGGTGAAAAATTATCTTATCTGAAGATATTTTTGCTATGTGGTCAAATCTGCTGAAATTGGACAAGCCTGCTGATATGTGCATTGACACGCTGTTTGCTCTGATATGGTTTAGAATGATCTGATACAAGAATTGATGCATTCTACTTTAATATCTGGAATATCTTGTATTAGTTAGCTCTAGGTGTTAAAGCTCTGATACCTGAAATAGTCTATTTTGCTCTGATCTTATGTTTAGTATGTATATCTTGATTTGTAATGATTCCATGCTCTGATAAGTTATCTTCAACTATCAACATACTTGTAATGATTTTATTTATGAATGATAGTTGAACCACTTTTGAATCAAGATACATTCTTAACAAGAAATCTCTCTATGCCTATCTGTGAAACCTACTTGCAACAAAAAACAGTGAATACACTAACACATTATCTTTTCAGGAATATTGACCTTAGTCATATCTACTGAAGACATATGTAATAGGTGTAGACAAGTCACTTTTGCATAGAATATGTAGGTTTTGGCATCATCAAAAAGGGGGAAATTGTTGGGAATAAAATGATACATGTTTTGATTAAATACCAAAACCCCCTGAGACATGCCTAAGTCAAATTGATAGTGTTCTAAAAATGTTAGAACACATAACATAAGGCTAGATGAGAAGCTGAAATGTTAGGCAGCTCTTAAACAATTAGATGCACAATTTGAGGGGGAACCTATGCTTTGAAGATGACCAAGATCAAGTCCCCTCAAGGCTCAAATTCTGGAACTATCACTTATGATCAAGGACACTCTATGAAACATCAAATGCTCTGATCAGGAGAGTTGTCCAGAGAAGCCAAATCTATGTGATAAGTGCTCTGATGCTAAAAGACCAAATATGCTGATCAGAAGAGTTGTCCAGAAAAGTTATCTCAGCATGAGTGAATCAGAACAGATGCTCTAAAGGTTGAAGGTCAACTATGCTGAAGATTTAGAGACAACCATATCCTAAAGAAATGCAATGCAACATGCTAAGATCACTGTGAAGTGAAATAAAGGGAAAGAGCCAAGTCATCTGAAGAAGAGCAAGCCAACCTTGCTGATAAGCAAGACTGCTGATAGTGATAAGAAGAGTTGTCCACTTGATAAGGAATGTTGTCCTATCATTGGATCAACCTTCAGAAGCCATGTCCAAGTCCTAACAAGAAGTCAAACATTGGGAAAAGTGCTGGAGAATGAAGACAAAGTCTTACAAGCCGTTTATTACCCAAATGAGGACATGTCACTATCAAGAATCTGTCTTCCAGTTTGAAGAACTAAAAGAAGACATTTATGGACATTGGAGGCTGCCTCTCCAACGGGCAAATCCTTCATTTGTCTATAAATACAGAAGTGTGAAGACCATTTGAAAGCATCCAACTAGAACCTCAACAAAGCACATCCAACCTTAAGTTCTTACAAGCTAGAGTGCTTTCAAAGCTTTCAAAGACTATCTTAGTCTTCAAACACTTCATCTAAGCTGTACTACATTGTATATCCATACACAAGCTTAGAGAGATATCCTATCCTTATACACTGATCTTCATTGTAAAGGATATCTCATTAGTTGGAACCTTACTTCAATCCTCATATCTTTCAAGAGTGAAAGTGAGAAGGTTGTAGTAGCAGAAGTGGTAGGAGCTGACTGTTGAGAGAAGAACAGTTCAGTTCTGAGTTGAGAAGAGGGTACTAGGACTCTAGACATCCTAGGGATCAATTCACCAAGGAGTGGTGTTCTTGATCAAGTGCACCTTGGCACTATAAAACAAGCTAATTCCAAGAGAGAAGGAATTATCCTGTTAAATCAGGGAAAGTGGATGTAGGAGCTTGAGTCTCTGAACCACTATAAATCTCCTGTGTTGATTTACCTTACAAGTACTTACATTCATTCAACACTGCCCACAAAACTGATCTTTCAAAGATATCTATTCAAAGACTGTGCAAAACTGATTTGGACAAGTTCCCTGAAGCTTAACTGGACTGTTTTGGATTGACAAAGTGATTTCAGAATCTTAAGGAGTCTAAACTTAAAGGGCCAACCACTATTCCGCACATATAACTCCTTTAGATAGTTATTCAACTAAGTACTCAATAGTACTTAGTAGATTGATTATCTTAGAAGAGTTAATTATCTTCAGCAGAGTTGTCCAAGACAACCTTGCTGAACTCTGGTTTGATCAAAGTTGAAAAGAATTGCATACAAGTGTATTCCCCCCCCCCCCCCCATACACTTGTTATATACTCCTTTCAGGACCAACACCTTGGCACTATAAAACAAGTTAATTCCAAGAGTGAAGGAATTATCCTGTTAAATCAGGGAAAGTGGATGTAGGAGCTTAAGTCTCTGAACCACTATAACTTCTTGTGTTGATTTACTTTCAAAGTACTTTCATACATTCAACACTGCACACAAAACTGATCTTTCAAAGGATATATATTCAAAGACTGTGCAAAAGACATTTGGACAAGTTCCCTGAAAACTGGACTGTATTGAATAAGTGATTTCAGAACTTAAAAGGAGTTTAAACTAAAGGGCCAACCACTAATTCCGCACATATAACTCTCCTAGATAGTTATCTAACTAAGTACTCAATAGTGCTTAGTAGTTTGATTATCTTTAAAGAGTTAATCATCTACAGCAGAGTTGTCCAAGACAACCTTGCCGATCTCTGGTTTGATCAAAGTTTGAAAAGAATTGCATACAAGTGTATTCCCCCCCCCCCCCATACACTTTTTATATACTCCTTTCAGGACCAACAAGTGGTATCAGAGCAGGGGTTCAAAGACCACTACTTCTGAAAAGCCATCTTGGTTTTCAAAATAACATATTTGGTGTGGTCACTGAACTGATCTATCTGAAATCCTATCAATTGTTGACTAACTGTTTATTCTTGAGATATGGCCAACAACAATGCTGCTGTTCCACCTCCTGCTGTTCAAGGATTGGACAACATGGCCACAAATCCAGTCAACCACATTTCACATCACAAATTGCCCATGTTCTCAATAGACAACTATGATTTCTGGAAAATCAGAATGAGGGCTCATCTTGCATCTCTACATACTGATATGTTGAGAGTGATCACAAGAGGTCCTTTTGTGTTCACCTTTGTCAATCCCAGAGTCACTGAAGCTCAAAAGGCTGACACAAGAGATGTACTCCCCAAAGATGAAGATGACTTCACTACTGATGAAAAGAGGAAAGATGTTGGTCCCAAAGTTGAGTTAAGATTGAGTAAGCTAAGAAAAAGTCTAGAGGGGAGGGGTGAATAGACTTTTCAAATTCTATCAAAATATCAGAGTTTTTAGTGCGGAAATGTGTTCTGTATAGTACTGTTCTTAGAATAAGCTCAGTACTAAACAGTTAGCTTTTATACTCAACTTTTCTTTAAATCTTTTCTTTAGAAAACTTACTGTTCTTATTCAACAAATATATCAACAGTTAATCAAATCAAAACAGTAAAGAACACAAGATTTTTATAGTGGTTCGACAACTGTCTACATCCACTCTCACAACTCCAGTTGCGATGTTTTATTACTCTTTTCCACTTGAGTACTTGTAGCTTAGAGTCCCAAGATTAAGACTTTGATCTTGTCGATTATACCACCAGGTATATCTTCGATCTACTAGTAATTTCACAAGTAACTAGCACACTTGTTTACACAATACAAACTTAAAACGAAAAGTAAAACTTCTCTTGATGATAGCCTTTGTTTCTTCAAATCAGATCTGTGGCTTCTCTTCAGTTCTTGATCTCCAACTCTGTGAGTGCTTGAATACTTGAATACTTCTTGATTTGCTCTTGATCACTTTGAGTAGTAGTAGTTTCAGTAGTCTTTTCAAGTAGAAGATCACACGGTATTTATAAGCATTAGTAAGACAGTTAGCAGTTTGTGAACTAACTCTCAACTAACTCATAACCGTTTCTTGTTGTAACTTCTTTCTTTGTAACCAACTTAAAACTTATCTTTCCAAGTCAGCATATCTTCATATAAATCTTCAGTTACGCCTTAAATAAGTTATCCAAACTTATTCTTCAAATAAACCAACTCAGCACAGTAAACTACTCTTCTTAGTTTTACTGCTCTTGGTCAGTCAGCACAGTTCTTCAAAACTGTTCAGCTTCCTTCAAAAACTTCACTTGATTTCTTCAATCTCTGAAATAGTCTTCTTAGTCATCTCTTAGTCTTCTTTAGTCTTCTGACTTCAATCTAATCTACTGTTCTAACTATTACAATGCTGAATACAATAGAATACAACTTTACAAATATAAAACCTATCTATACATCAACTGAACTATATACAGATGAGTATAACTAAGTCCTATACTATAAGCTGTTTATACAATACTTCCATCAGCTTAGTTCTTAAACAGTTCTTATATCAGATTAGTAACAGACTAAGATCAGTAAACTAAAACTTCATAATACAATAAGATCAGTAATCTTATATCATATAACTCACATAGAACAACATATAATCACATATATCATTAACTCCAAATTGCTTTTGGCCATCAAAACATATAATCATATCCCAACAATTTCCCCCTTTTTGATGAAGCCAAAACTACTTAAACATTAATAGATCAGTAGTTAAGATATATAGTCATTCATATCAGTTCATCAATTCAAAAATCAGATTAAGATTCATATCAGATCAGATATTACACATACTTCACATAGTCACAGAAATACCAAATAAGAATATAAAGATAAGGTTAAGAAATGTTATCTTCTTCAGCATAGTCCTTCATCTTCAGTCTCTATCAGGAATTCTGAATGCCAAGTACATTCTGTTCTTGATATCCATCATGTGCTTATGATCAGTTATGCCTTCATCTTTAATGATCTGTGAAATTATGTTTCTGATCTCTGAGTAATCTGGTTCACCATTTTCAAGTCTTGGAGGATCCCAAACTGGTTCTTCAGGACATAATATCTGAATACCTGCACCAGCAGCTAACAACAAAATATGTTCCCAAAAATCTCTTGAGATATTCATCATGAATGCATCAAAGTCAGAATATTCATCTTCCTTGCTTGAATGGTTACCAAATTTCTTCACAATGAAATTTGCAATCTGCCATTTCTTTTTCAAATTATTCCAGAACTCCATATCTTCTGGATCCACAACGAATTCCATGAATTGTTCATCCAGAATAGTTCCAACAGATTTAGACTTCATTTTCTTTTTCAATGCAGCAACTCTATTATCAAACTTCTTTCTTGCAGCTTCTGCATCTTTCATCTTTTGTTTTCTAATCTGTTCAGCAGATCTTTTCTCAGTCATTTCAATTTTCTTCTTAGAAAGCATCTGATTATGCAGTTCAACAGATTCAGCTATCAGCACATCACTTGGTCTATTTTCAATAACAACATGTTTCAGCTTGCTTTTAGATATGGTATTTCTACCAATCTGTTCAGTATCTTCTTCATCATCAATAATGAATTTTCTTTTTCTTTTTCCAGAAGAAGATTCAGCAACATGTTTCTGAGTAGTAGTTTCTTGAGTAACAGAATCAGGATTTTGTAACTTTAACTTCAGACTGATGATTTCTTCTTTCAAATCATCAATGCTTGTCTTCAACTCATCTTGACTCACAACCAATTGAGCTTGTTGTGATTGAGTTTGTTCCATCACTTTTACTTCCCCCTTTTTGGCTTCATCTTGCCATTCCTTCAAGGGTGTTAAAAGTATCTCTACTTTCTTTTGCAATTCAGTAGAAAGTGACTTTTCTTGTAATCTATGCAGATCATAGATTTTATTCATAGTGAATTCCATTATCTTGTCATAAGAACTGGCAGCAGTCAAACTTTCCAACTTTTCAGTAGCTTGCTGAAATCGTTTCAAAGTCTCATCCAGCTTGCTTTGTAACTCTTCATTATGCTTTCTCAACAATTCAAAGCTAGAGTTTTCTTAAGCTGTCTCAGAAGGAACTGTTCTTACTGTCTCTTGAACATCATCAAGCACAGTATCCTTATCAACATCAATTGGTGTGCTCTCCAACTCATTAGCACCCAAAGATAGTTCCTCTAAGACCTCAGTGTCTTTAGCCACAACTGTGTTCTCAAACATCTCAGTTGCATTAGTATCAGCTTCATAATCAGAAAGTTTAACTTCAGCATCATCAGCCTCCATGTTGACATCAGTATCAACATCTACATCAACAGACTTAACAATGGAATATTTGCAACCAGTTATTCTTTCAATCAACTGAATAACAGATTCCAAATTTGATAACTCACTATAAGAATTAACACCTGCAGCCTCTTTCTGTTCTTGTTCCCAATCATGAAACACAGAAAGACCACCCATACCTTCAGCAACAACCATCAGCTGATCTAGACCTATACTTCTAAGATATACCCAAGTACCTATCCTTAGAAGTTGCTCAAAGGTTCTAGTGCTGTCATCTAAACCATGAAAGCTTTTGAGAAGAGCATTTCTCAACTTAAATCGAATCCTTTCTTCCTTATCACAAACAGGATAATCCATCAAGAACACTGATTCAGGTTGGATAAATTCAGGTTCGGGAGAAGAGGTAATTTCAATTGGTTCAGAGGAAGGTATATGTTCATGTTCAGTAGAGTGATCATGAACTGGTTCAGATTCAGGTTCTGGTTCAGGAGAAAAATGAGGAGTAGGAGTATGGTGAGGATTAGCTTGAGGAGTGGAATGAAAAGAAGTGTTCTGAGGGGTTGAGGTAGGAGTGTTGTGATGAATAGGAGAGTAGTGAACTGACTCCTCAGAACAGGAAGGCTCAGCTTCATGGGGTTGGGCTTGAATAGAATGAGAGGTTGAGGGAGAAGGGGTAGTGTTCTTGAGGACTCTTCTGGGTCTAAGAACACCAGAAACTTTAGTTCTCTTGTGTGAAAGGATAAGACTTGGAGAACTTACCTCTTCCACAGAAGACTCCTTCACATTGGCAACTGACTCTTCTGACTTTTCAGGAACAGTCCTAGCTGATCGACCTCTTCTTAATCCAGATCGGTGAGGATCATGCCTAGCCTTTGTTCTCAACTCCGGCTCATCATTGTCAGAACGAAACATAGAACCTCCAGATTCTTGTGGTTGATTCCTCTGGCTTTGTTCAAATAAAGTAGACTCCTTCTTGAACAAGAATTTGCCCTGGTGAAATCTTTTTGGACGACTCCAATCCAACTTCCTTTCAGCAATTTGAGGCAATAGTATGCTCAACTTACTTCCAAAACCCATCATGGATTTAATGGAAAATTCTCTTGAGACCTCATCAAATACCACTTTCTCTCTTTCAGCCAATAATCTGCCAAGAAGAAAACCTTGCCAATCACCATTGACACGATCAGTGATTGCAGCCATAATGCGAATCTTGAGATTGGTGAGAGCGTCTTGACTGAAATGTCCTAACAAGCATTTTCCAGCAATATCCATCAATAATTGCAAACCTTCTGGAAGAATGTCCTTCTTCAAATTTGATAACGTCGCTGGGTCAACATTCAACCACCTGCCCACGCGAACTTTCTCTTGCCTTGCCATATAGCTCAGAATGTCTATTGGCCCGTCTGGTAGATTGAACGCGATTCCAAGGGTTTCTCTGGAAATGACAACCCTGTGACCAGAAATGATCGAACGAATGCTGTTTGAGTCACCCTGTACCTGAAGAAAGAATTCCATCGCCTCAGGTTCATAAGCCTTTTTAGGATATGATTCTAGGTATTTCCGTAGCCCACATTCTTCACACATGGTAAGAATGGTTTGATTCTCAGCTTTTTGACGTCCGGTGAAGTAAACGGAGTTTTCGACGAAGATTCCTTTCTCTCGCATCCATCTGGTAGAATCAAAAGTTCCTGCGACTTCATTTTCTTCGTTAAGAATCTCGATAATCGCCATAGGAGAGAAATAGATAAGTGTAGTTGCAAGAGTAGGAAGAATCGAAAATGCTTGAGCTTAGAGAATTTAGCAGAAAGATTTAGAGTAATGGAGAAGAAGAAGTTAATGTGATCGTGTAAATCAAAAATCAAGGCAAATCTAGGGCTTGGATTGATTTTGATTTCCACGTTGTGTGGTTTGGATTGAGTTGTAAATTGGGAAAAACGTTCCAGATTCATAACAGCTCAATTCCAAATTGGAGCCAACTTGTGTTGATAAATACACCTCTTGAATTAGGTTAAAAATAGAGGAGTGTATTAATCTTCTCTATAAGTAATCTAACTTTGAACAGTCCTTGACTTAGAAGAATCCTAAGACAGGATACTGTTCTGATGTATATCAGCACAGTTGTTTTCCAACACATTATACTTCAATTTCTTATTACTACTATATGGAATTTTACTTATCTGGGTTCAGCTGAGTACTGTGATCAGCTGAGTACTCTTTTGAAGATCAGCTCAGTAGTTGGGTCAGCTCAGTAGTCATCAGACCAGTTCCCCAACTCTTCTGATTTTCACCTTTTTGATACCAGCACAGTACTTTCTCAGATCAGTACTGAAAAAAAAATTCTGTAGACAAATTTTCCTGTAATCAAATAAGCTCTGTAGACAGTTATAATCAGTAATCAGATCAGTTCTGTAGAGAGAATGGTATTGTAGTCAGAAAGGTTCTGTAGACAAATTAACTTTGTAATCAGAACAGTCCTGTAGATCAATCAATTCAATAGTCAGAACATGTCTGTAGACAGATTTATACTGTAATCAGATCAGATTTGTAGACAAATCAAATCTGTAATCAGATCAGTTCCCCCTCCAGTGGAGAACTCCTCTTCTGTGCCTGTTTCACCTTGGTAGAAGTGTCAGTTCATGCATAGATGGTGAAATACAGTACAGAATAGTAAGGAATAATTAAAATAGGTCTATATAAAAGATTTGTTCTAAGGTGTCTTGTGTTCTGAGTCAACATACAGGATTTTTCAGAAATCATAGATTCCCCCTTAAATGTATATTCTCAATTCCCTCAGCTTTACCAGCTTCCTCATCGGGATTTAGGCACCTTAGTAACCTTTTTACCTGATTGTGATGATTGTAGAGGTTTTGACATGGTTTGTTCTTCAGAATTACCCATCTTGGTGAACTGATCTTGATATCAGCTCAGTACCTGAAATGTTAGTATACAACTCTATATACATGTACGATCCATATCTATCAATCCTAAGCTTATGCATAGCTCCCCAAATCTAGTTTCAGCCAAAGGTTTTGTGAAAATGTCAGCTCTCTGAATATCAGTATGGATCTTTTCCATTCTAATGTTTTTCTTTTCAACATGATCCCTAATAAAATGATGCCTAACATCTACATGCTTGCATCTAGTATGTAAAACGGGATTTTGAGTGATGGCAATTACACTATTGCTGTCACAGAATATAGGTACATTGGATTCCACAATGTTGTAGTCTCTAAGTTGTTGCATTAGCCAAAGAAGCTGACTACAACAACTTCCTGCAGCCATATATTCTGCCTCAGTGGTAGATGTTGCCACACTTGTTTGTTTCTTTGAAAACCATGATATGAGCTTAGAACCTAAAAATTGGCATGAACCAGAAGTTGATTTTCTATCTATCCTGCAACCACCAAAGTCAGAATCTGAATAACCACTTAGGGATAGATCATCATCTGCAGAATACCACAAACCTCGATTAATGGTACCCTTTAGATATTTCAATATCCTTTTAGCAGTCTCCACATGACTTTCTTTGGGGTTGGCCTGAAATCTAGCACATACACCTACTGCAAATGCAATGTCTGGCCTACTAGCAGTTAAATAGAGTAGAGAACCAATTAGAGCTCTGTAATAGGATTGGTCAGCAGACTTACCTTGATCATCAGGATCCATTCTGTATGTTGGCAGCATTGGTACTCCAACTGTTTTACAGGTCTTGATACCAAATTTATCTAACAAATTTCTTGTATATTTTGCTTGATTGATAAAGATACCATCAGATGATTGTTTTACTTGAAGTCCAAGAAAATAGGTCATTTCACCCATCATTGACATTTCAAACTTGCTTTGCATGAGCTTTGAAAAGCTCTCACTCATGTTTTTGTTAGGAGATCCAAATATTATATCATCAACATAAATTTGGACTAATAAAATGTCTGTACCTTCTTGTCTTCTGAACAAAGTTCGATCCACTTTGCCCTTAGTAAATCCATTTTCAACTAAGAACAGTGAAAGAGTGTCATACCAGGCTCTTGGAGCTTGTTTCAGACCATATAGTGCTTTCTTCAACCTGTATACTTGATTACCATTTACCTCAAATCCAGGAGGTTGTTCTACATACACTTCTTCAACAAGTATACCATTTAAAAATGCACTTTTCACATCCATTTGGTACACAGTGAATTTCATATAAGCAGCATAAGCAAGAAACAATCTTATAGCTTCTAATCTAGCTACAGGGGCAAATGTTTCATCATAATCAATACCCTCAGCTTGAGAGTAGCCATGAGCCACTAATCTGGCTTTGTTTCTCACAACAAGATCATTCTCATCTTTCTTATTTTTGAAAATCCACTTTGTACCTACCACATTGTGATCAGTAGGTCTCTCTACGAGTTCCCATACATCATTTCGAGTAAACAGATTCAATTCTTCTTGCATAGCAATAATCCAGTTACTGTCAGATAAAGCTTCTTTCACATTAGCAGGTTCAATAGAAGATAAGAAGCAACACCAACAGAATAGAGAATTACTGGGTTTAGGCTTAGAATCAAACAGTTGTCTTCTGGTCTTAACACCTTTATTGGATTCACCAATAATCAGATCAATGGAATGAGCAGATTTCCATGTTTTTCTAGTCTTAACAGGAATACTTTCATCATCCACATCATGTATAACAGAATCATCAATATCAATATCATCATTTTCAGCAAGTTTATTCACAGGAGAACAGTCAACCAATTCAGGCATGTCAGTTGGTCTAGAAGACTTACCATTGTCTTTTACCTTTTCTACATCATCATCTTTGTTTAGAACATTCAGAAATGGATTGTAGGCTTGTACATATTCATAAACTTCAGTCTCTTCAGTGTCTTTATCAGTTTGAATGGTCAGATCATCAATTTTCTTACTGATCTGATGATCAGCAGAGTCCTGTACAACTTCATCAAAGACAACATGGGGTGTTTCTTCTACACATAGAGTAGAGTAATTAAATACTCTAAATGCCTTGCTTGTAGAAGAATATCCTAAGAATATTCCTTGATCAGCTTTGGCATCAAAAGTATTTAATTTGCTCTTTCCATTGTTATGAATAAAGCACTTACATCCAAAGATATGAAAATATGAAATTCTTGGTTTTCTACCTTTCCATACCTCATAAGGAGTTTTACCATGTACTTTGTTGAATGCACATCTGTTCTGAGTGTGACAGGCAGTGTTGATTGCCTCAGCCCAGAACTTCTGTGGTGTGTTGTACTCAGCAAGCATTGTTCTGCATGCTTCTTTTAGTGTTCTGTTTCTTCTCTCAGCTACACCATTTTGTTGGGGTGTCCTGGCTGCACTTGTCAAATGCTGAATTCCAGACTTAGAACAAAATTCTTTAATATAGCAGTTTATAAATTCAGTCCCCTTGTCACTCCTGATCTTGACAATGGGCTGACCTTTTTCTACTTGCAACCTCTTTAACAGATCTGGTAGTTGGGTTTGTGTATCACTCTTTTTGTGTAAGAAGATTGTCCAAGTGAACTTTGAATAATCATCTACCACAACCAAAGTGTACCTTCTACCATTCAGTGTAGGGGGATTTATTGGACCATGTAAATCCATGTGCAAGAGTTCTAAGACTCTACAAGTAGAAAGAGTGGGAATTGACTTAAAGGAAACCTTTACCTGTTTACCTTTTTGGCATGCATCACACACTTGTGATTTGAAATAGATTTCATTAGGGATACCTTCAACAAGGTAGTTTCTTGCAATCTTGTTAATAATCTTAAAGTTCAGATGGCATAAGCGTCTGTGCCATAGCCAACTGATTTCTTTAGGACTTTTAGAAAGAAGGCAGGCATCCCTAGGACAACTATTCCAATTTACAATGTTGACACTGCCCTGTCTAACTCCAACTAGTAGAATTGTATGTGTTCTTTTATCCCAGATTTCACATTTGGTGCTTTTGAAGTAAACTTTGTAACCCCTGTCACAAAATTGAGAGACAGATAACAAATTATATTTCAGACCTTCAACATAAGAGACATCCTGAATCTCTACATCTCCATTCTTGATGTATCCAAATCCTTTTGTGATTGCCATGGAACTATCTCCAAAGATCACCTTTGGTCCTTCCTTCTCATGATAGTCAGAAAGGAGAGTCTTGGTACCAGTCATGTGGTGAGAACACCCACTGTCTATGTACCAAGTTTCTCCAACTGAGCCACCTTTCTTGTAAAGATCCAGTCGACCCTGCAAGTAGTGATCTTAATAATTTAGGTACCCTTTCTTTATTGGGGTCCTTTGGGGTTAGTAGTAAGAGGTATCCAAATAAACATTGAAGTTTTGAATAATTGAGACCTCTTAAGTTTTCTACCATGCTTATCACAGAATAGTACTTTATTGACCTTATCCAAATTATCAGCAGACTTAGGATCTATTTTTCTGAGATAGCCTTTCCTTGGTTCTATCCCTTTTTCAGTAAGATCAGTATGTCTGTAATAGTTTACATATGGCCTAAAATCCTGTGGACCATACGGCTTATAGATGCGTTTTGGTCTTTCCTCTCCAATGATATCATAAGATAAAGGTGGAGGATAAAGAACAGGTTTGTTATGATAATGAGGCACAAATTTCCTAGGTTTAGTTGAGTACAGCTGAGACTGCCTGAGTTTCCAACTTGCCTGAGTTTGTCTTGACCTACTGTTCTGAGTCTGCCTCTTCTGATTCCAGGACTTTTCAGCTCTGGTCAGAGGAGTAGAACTCTTCTGGTACGGTCTTGACTGTACTGGTCTAGATCCATTCTTCTGTTTACCATTCTTGGCATTAGGAGGAATGTATTTAGATTGTACTTTGGAGTTTGGTTCATTATCATAAGTCATAGGTTCTTTTCCTTTATCTAATTGCAAAGAACTCGAACTAGCTCCACTAGTGTTCTGTACCTATTCCACTCTTATCATAAGGAGCTCTGTATCTGTCTGATAATGTTTGATTAATCTTAGAAGAATTAATCATATCAGATAGCTTTAGATCCAAGCTCAGTACTTCAGATTCTAAGAATCTATTGCGCTCTTCAAGTTTTTCACATTTAATCTTTAAGTCATTGAACTCATTTGTCTCTTTAGCTTGTGTATGCAGCATACCCTGATATAACTTGTCCATAGATGCATACTTTTCTTTGATTGGGACAACTCTTCTGATAGTCGTGCATTTAGAATAGTTATATTAGGATCCACTTTCATTTGAGCTTCTCTAAGACTCATGATTTCTTGTCTTAAAGATACATTCTCATCACTGATTTCTATGAATGCTTTGTTAGCTGGTAGGAGGTCTTCTTCATTCATTCCATTGGAATGGTGAAGACTACTCCCTACACTACTATCAGCAGTGTCACATAAATCAGAATCAGAGTCTGATTCATCACAAGATTGAAAAGATGTGACAGATGATACCTCTTGATCTATTTTTGCCATCATGACTAGTCCATCATCTGCAATGAAGACTTCTTTCTCACTGCTGGAAGGGTAATCAGAAGAGGAGGATGGTAACTCATCTGAATCCGTATCAGATTCATTGTTAGCCACCATTGCCCTCTTACCCTTTGCATATTTGCGATCTCTCCTTGCTTTCCTTTCTCTTCTGTCTTCAGCACTTAGATCAGGACATTCATGGATGTAATGACCTGGCTTTTCACAGTTATAACACAGAGGTTCATTAGAAGTACGTTTAGAAGGAGAATGATGTCGGTTCCTGTCCTTTCTATCAGTAGAGTTCCTATCCTTCCTATCAGCAGAGTTCCTATCTCTTCTTTTCTCATTAGAGATCTCATCTCTCCTTTCAGAAGATTTGTGATCCCTTCTGGTTCTAGAAGAGTCCCTGTTGTTAGAGCCCTGAGAGTCCTTATAGAATCTTTTGTATCTACCATACCTCTTGTTAAGCTTGTCAAACCTCTTAATCATTAAATTCAACTGATCCTTAAGATCAAGATCAGTACTCTCTAGTTCATCTTTTATGCTTGAGGACTTAGACACAGATGATCTAGGCTTCTTAGAGGTAGACGCCTTAAGTGCAATGCTCTTGGAGATTTCCTTAACCCTATCACCACTAACTATTGGATCTTCTTCATCCAATTCAAACTCATGTGCCTGAAGGGTTTGGAAGGTAGTTTCGGCAGACCAGTTATCTATATCCTGAGTGTTTTTAATGATCAGTGTGACCATTTTCCACCGTTTATCTAAGGCTTTAAGGATACGTAAATTGATCTCCCTATTGGTATAAGTCTTGCCTAAAACATCCAGATCATTCATAATCTTGGTAAAACGAGTATCGAGCTGGTCTATTGTTTCACCAGGCTTAATTTTAAATGATTCGAACTTCTGGACAGCAGTGGATAGTTTGCTTTCTTTTATAAGAGAGGTTCCCTCACAAATGATAGCTAACTTGTCCCACATCTCTTTGGCTGATTTACATTTAACCACTTTCCCAAGATACTCATTGGGAAGGGTGTGCAAAATGTAATTCTTGGCCAAGATGTCTAGATTGTTCTGCCTCATTTCCTCAGAAGTTAAATCTAACCTGGGCTTTGGCACGAGAACACCAATGGCTTTTGAAGGCTCCAGAGTTGCAGTGTTGGGTATCATGGTAGTAATAGGCCCTTCTTTGATCACAGACATCATTAGATCATGGGTTGAACTAAAGATGGCCTCCATCCTCAGTTTCCAGTAATCGTAATCTGCAACCTTGAACTTTGGAAGTTTATTGATGTTAGTTACTTCCATGATAGAGTAGACAATTAAGATCAGTAGTATGACAGATAGGTCAAGAAAGACAAATAAGATCAAGAAACAAGTATCAGTAAAGAGAGACAATTAGACTTTCCCCAAAGTCTACAAGGTTATCAAGAAACAGCAGTCCAAAGAACTACTGTTCTGATACCACTTGTTGGTCCCAAAGTTGAGTTAAGATTGAGTAAGCTAAGAAAAAGTCTAGAGGGGAGGGGTGAATAGACTTTTCAAATTCTATCAAAATATCAGAGTTTTTAGTGCGGAAATGTGTTCTGTATAGTACTGTTCTTAGAATCAGCTCAGTACTAAACAGTTAGCTTTTATACTCAACTTTTCTTTAAATCTTTTCTTTAGAAAACTTACTGTTCTTATTCAACAAATATATCAACAGTTAATCAAATCAAAACAGTAAAGAACACAAGATTTTTATAGTGGTTCGACAACTGTCTACATCCACTCTCACAACTCCAGTTGCGATGTTTTATTACTCTTTTCCACTTGAGTACTTGTAGCTTAGAGTCCCAAGATTAAGACTTTGATCTTGTCGATTATACCACCAGGTATATCTTCGATCTACTAGTAATTTCACAAGTAACTAGCACACTTGTTTACACAATACAAACTTAAAACGAAAAGTAAAACTTCTCTTGATGATAGCCTTTGTTTCTTCAAATCAGATCTGTGGCTTCTCTTCAGTTCTTGATCTCCAACTCTGTGAGTGCTTGAATACTTGAATACTTCTTGATTTGCTCTTGATCACTTTGAGTAGTAGTAGTTTCAGTAGTCTTTTCAAGTAGAAGATCACACGGTATTTATAAGCATTAGTAAGACAGTTAGCAGTTTGTGAACTAACTCTCAACTAACTCATAACCATTTCTTGTTGTAACTTCTTTCTTTGTAACCAACTTAAAACTTATCTTTCCAAGTCAGCATATCTTCATATAAATCTTCAGTTACGCCTTAAATAAGTTATCCAAACTTATTCTTCAAATAAACCAACTCAGCACAGTAAACTACTCTTCTTAGTTTTACTGCTCTTGGTCAGTCAGCACAGTTCTTCAAAACTGTTCAGCTTCCTTCAAAAACTTCACTTGATTTCTTCAATCTCTGAAATAGTCTTCTTAGTCATCTCTTAGTCTTCTTTAGTCTTCTGACTTCAATCTAATCTACTGTTCTAACTATTACAATGCTGAATACAATAGAATACAACTTTACAAATATAAAACCTATCTATACATCAACTGAACTATATACAGATGAGTATAACTAAGTCCTATACTATAAGTTGTTTATACAATACTTCCATCAGCTTAGTTCTTAAACAGTTCTTATATCAGATTAGTAACAGACTAAGATCAGTAAACTAAAACTTCATAATACAATAAGATCAGTAATCTTATATCATATAACTCACATAGAACAACATATAATCACATATATCATTAACTCTAAATTGCTTTTGGCCATCAAAACATATAATCATCACTTAGAACATTGTTTATAGGATTCATATCCCAACAAAAGATAATTTGAATTATCTTGCCATGAACACTCTCTATCAAACAATTCTAGATGCAATCATGGGAAGGGTCTACCACTGCACAACTGCCAAAGAAATTTGGGATACTCTTGCAGAAATGTGTGAGGGTACTGAAAAGATCAAGGAGAATAAGCTCCAAGTGGCAGTGCAGAAGTTTGAACAATTCACAATGGAGTCTGAGGAATCCATTGACAAGTTTGCTGGTAGATTCACTGATGTGATGAATGAAATCAACTCCTTGGGCAAGGTGTACTCCAAGAGAGAAGTTGGGTTGAAGATCTTGAGAAGTCTCACCCAAAAGTGGGATGTTTATGCTGTTATGATGCAAAACTCCAATGATCTCTCCACCATGCCCATGCAACAAATCTTCTCTGAACTCAAAGCTTATGAGTTCGATCTCAACAGAAGAAAGCCTGTTGAGGAACCTTCAAATCCTACAAAGGGAGTGGCATTCAAAGCCAAAGCTGCTGAACCTGAAATGCAGTCCACTCCCAGATCATCAAAGTCAGTCTCCAAGACTGAAATAAAGGAGGAACTAGCTTTTTGGCTAGGAGGTTTGAAAAGCTAAATTCAAGGTTTGGTAGATACAAGAAATTCTACTAGGACAACAAATTCAGAAGAAGGTACAACTCTCCTGAAGCTCAGGCTGAGGTCAAGAAGCCTGAAGAGAAAAGATCAGAGGACAAGTACTCTGATAGGAGAAGGTCCAGTAGAGCTGACCCTTCATCATCTAAAAGAAGAGATGAATCCAAGAAGGATGATGATGAAGACTTGTGCTATAATTGCAAGAAGAAAGGGCACTTCCAGTATGACTGCCCTGAATTGAGCTCTAAAGAGAGAAGAGAAAGGCAAGCAAAAAGAGACAAAAAGTTCACAAATAGAAAAGCCATGATGGCTGGTGAAGAATCTGAAAGTGCTGAAAGCTTCAACTCTTCTGATGGACTGTTCTCCAACAGTGAAGATGATGATGATGTTTGCAACATGGCTATGGAGGATGATGAGGTATCCTCTACTTCTAGTTCACCATCATTTATTTCACAAAACACTAGTGAAGTCAACTTGAAACTTTCTCTTGGAAAGTTGATGGAAGATTTCACTATGTTACAAGAGTTTCATGATAATTGTGTGAGAGAGAATGAAAGATTGGCAATTGAGCTTGCTAAAAACTCTGAGTCAGCTGTTGATGTCAAGTCTACTGAGTTGTATCAACAAGCCTTGAGAGAGCTTGAGGAAGCAAATCTCAGGATAGTTGATCAACAAAAGGAGATTGATGATCAACTTCTATCTCAGAAGAGAAAAGATTTTGAACTGAAAATTCTGCAAGCTAAATTTGAAAACCTCTCACATGAATATGACATTCTTAAATCAAGTGAAGAGAGCCTGAAACTAAAGATGTCTGCTCTGAAGAAATCCTCTAGAGCAATAGAGGAAATTCAGAGTTACCAAAGACCTATGGCTCAAAGAAGTGGATTAGGCTTTGATCCATTTGAATCTTCACCTTGTCTTAGTGTTGCTTCTACAAGTAACACTAAGAGAATCTTTGTTAAGTCAGTGGCACAAACTGAAAATGAAAATAAACAGCCACTGAACAAAGGAAAGGGCAAAATGGATGACTTGCCTACTCAAGTGATTTAGGAGACTAGGCTAAAACCTAAGGAAATGGCCAAAGCTCCTGATCACAAGAGGAATGTTGGTCAGCAGAGTAGACCCAATGGAAGGGCAACTCTCCTGAACAATGTTCAGAGGAGTTATCCAAGGTATAATCAGCCTAGGCCAACTCTACTGAGAAAGCCTCAGCTGAATAGACCAAAGGACAACTATTCTCAAAGGCAAAATAAAACGAGACAACCAAAACCCTACATGCCAAAGGGTAATGGTCATAAAAATGCCTTTCCTCAAAGATTCCCTCAAGTAGCACAAAGAACTCATAAGTTCAGGAGATTTGACAACTCTCCTGAAACTTACAGAGTTAACACTTTCACACATACTTTCCCAAAGGCATTTAAGGGAAAGACAGTGTATGTTGATGCTAGAGGAAAACAACTTAGCCACCCTGAATCAATCAGGGTTATTAGGCAAGTTTGGGTTCCTAAAGGTACAACTAACCTCTCAGGACCCAAAACTCAAAGGGTACCTAAACCTATCTAATTGCAGGTACCACTGGGCCACAAGAAGAGGAGCATGAGTAAAAAGTCAGCATGGTATCTTGATAGTGGATGTTCAAGGCACATGACTGGAAACAAGGAACTCCTCACTGATTTTATTGAAAAAGAAGGCCCAAATGTCACATTTGGAGACAACTCACAAGCAACAACAAAAGGTTATGGTACTTTGATGATTGGTAACATCAAAGTATCCAATGTGTCTTATGTGGCTGGTCTCAAATATAATCTCCTAAGTATCAGTCAATTCTGTGATAAAGAGTTCAATGTTGAGTTTTCAAGTGGAAACTGCTTAATCAA
Organism: Galeopsis tetrahit; assembly: GCA_963675135.1. NCBI lineage: Eukaryota > Viridiplantae > Streptophyta > Magnoliopsida > Lamiales > Lamiaceae > Galeopsis > Galeopsis tetrahit. The sequence continues at coordinate 31,097,813 of OY776130.1, read as the reverse complement.
AGATAAGACTCAACAAATTCTATTGACTGGAACTAGGAAAGGAAATGTGTATTTTGCAGACTGGGACAAGTCTACTGATGCTGCATGTTTCATTGCTAAGAGTTCTAGTGAACAAAGTTGGTTATGGCATAAGAGATTAAACCACTTGAACTTCAAAACAATGAACAAGATTGCTAGAAATGCATTAGTTAAAGGACTACCTAATGAGGTTTTCATTAAAGAGCATGTTTGCAAGCCATGCCAAGAAGGAAAACAGATTAAAGCCTCATTTAAAGGAAAACCAGTCATCTCTACTGAAAGGGTGCTTGAACTGTTACACATGGACTTATTTGGACCAATCACTCCTACAAGCATAAATGGTAGAAAATACACATTGGTTGTAGTAGATGACTTCTCTAGGTTCACATGGGTAGTATTTCTCCTTAATAAGAAGGAAACACAAGTCAAACTGCCTGAACTTTTAAAGAGATTGTCAAATGAGAAAAGCCTTAGCATTATCAAGATAAGATCTGATAAAGGCACTGAGTTCATAAATTCATACATCAATGAGTATTGCACATCTAATGGAATAGCTCATGAAACCTCAGCAGCTAGAACTCCTCAACAAAATGGAGTTGCAGAAAGAAGAAATAGAACTTTAAAAGAAGCTGCTAGAACTCTAATTGCTGATTCAAATCTACCTAAGAGGTTTTGGGCTGAAGCTATAAACACTGCATGCCACACTCAAAATAGATGTTTGATTACTAAGGGACAAGGCAAAACCCCCTGTGAACTCTGGAAAGGAAGAATGCCTAAAGTGTCATACTTTCACATCTTTGGTTGTAAGTGCTTCATTCACAATAATGGGAAAGAACAGTTGAAAGCTTTTGATAGCAAAGCTGATGAGGGAGTATTCCTTGGATATTCTCAAATCAGTAGAGCTTTCAGAGTCTACAACAAGAAAACCCTTATTGTGGAGGAAACACCTCATGTTGTGTTTGATGAATCTATTCATGAGTTCAGGAATGAGAACTTAGAACCAGAAGAAATCACACAGAGGACAACCAGGCTGAGCCTAAAAGACAAAGACACTGAATTCATAGAAGTTGTCTAAGCCAATCTCACTGAAAATTCTACATTGGACAACAATCCTGAAGGCAACTTTCCTGAGGCAAACCCCACTGAAGGAAATGGTGAACTGAATGATCCAATCCCAGTTCACATCCAGGTAACAACTACCAATGAAGAAGCAGTTCCTGTTGAGGTAGTTAATGGGTCAAATAATCAAGGGGGAACTCAAAATGTTGAAAATTCCAATGTCCCTGACATTGAGGACAACACCCCTGATTATGATCCTGAATTAGATCCTGCATTCAATTATCCTGAATTCTATGATCAAAATGACTCAACTTCAGTAGAGGAAAACTCTACTGAAGAGATCAGGAAAAGAAGGACTTGGTTGTCTGACCATCCTACTGATCTAATACTCGGTGACCCAAGTATAGGAGTCAAAACTAGAAGATTTCATGGTGAAAGTGCTTTATTTTGTTGTTTCTTGTCAGAACAAGAACCAAGTGACATTGAAGAAGCACTTCAAGATGCCAATTGGATCACAACCATGCAGGAAGAACTGAACCAATTCACCAGAAATGAAGTTTGGGAGCTGGTGGATAGACCTTCACATCAAGATGTTATTGGAACAAAGTGGGTGTTCAAGAACAAGAAGAATGAGAATGATGTGATTGTCAGAAACAAGGCAAGACTAGTGGCAAAGGGATATTGCCAACATGAAGGCATTGACTATGATGAGACCTTTGCACCTGTTGCAAGGCTAGAAGCAATAAGGCTCTTTCTAGCCTATGCAGCCCACAAGAGGTTCAAAGTGTACCAAATGGATGTCAAGAGTGCCTTTCTGAATGGAGTCTTGAAAGAAGAAGTCTATGTGGAGCAACCACCTGGTTTTGAGGTTGGAAATCAAGTTTACAGACTGAAGAAGGCTTTATATGGACTCAAGCAAGCCCCTAGGGCTTGGTATGATACACTGTCACAATTCCTCTTGGATCATGGATTTATCAAGGGAACTGTGGACAGAACACTCTTCAGAATCACTGAAGGAGAGGACATCTTGCTTGTCCAAATTTATGTGGATGACATAATATTTGGATCCCCCAATGAGAAGCTGTGTGAGAAGTTCTCAAAGCTTATGCAAAGCAAGTTTGAGATGTCCGTGATGGGGTTGATGAATTTCTTTTTGGGTCTACAAGTTAAGCAATCAAAAGAAGGGATCTTCATCAACCAAGCTAAGTACACCAGATAAATGATCAAAAAGTTTGGGTGTGCAACTAGCAAGCCAGTAAGGATCCCAATGAACACTAATTGGAAGATGGATCCTGATGAGAGTGGTGTTCCAACCAACTCTACTGAGTATAGAGGAATCATTGGTTCACTCCTCTATCTCACTGCCAGCAGACCTGACATCACCTTTGCAGTAGGTGTTTGTGCAAGGTTTCAAGCAAATCCTAAGAAAAGCCATCTTGAGGCTGCAAAGAGGATTTTAAGGTACCTCAAAGGCACTGCGAATCTAGGCCTTTGGTACCCTGCTGATGACAACATTGAGTTAACTGGCTATTCAGATGCTGATTATGGAGGATGTAGAATTGACAGAAAGTCCACTTCAGGGACTTGTCAATTCTTGGGCAACAAACTCATATCTTGGTTCTCCAAAAAGAAGAACACAGTGGCTACTTCCACCACTGAAGCTGAATATGTTGCAGCTGGAAGTTGTTGTGCTCAAATCCTTTGGTTGAGACAACAACTAAGAGACTACAATGTCAACTCTACTGAAGTGCCAATATTCTGTGACAACAACAGTGCAATTGCAATATCACAGAATCATGTTTTGCACACTAGATGCAAACATGTGGACATCAATCATCACTTCATTAGAGATCATGTGGAGAAGAAGGATATAAAGTTGGTCAAGATCCACACAGATCATCAAAACGCTGATATATTGACAAAGCCACTTGCAGAGGCAAGGTTTCTAGAGCTATCAGCAGAGTTGGGATTACTTGATCCAGGGAAGTTGGACAAGTAAATCCATTGAAGTTAATGGGGTTAAGGGGAACTAAAATGGTTTTCAGTAGACTTGGACAAGTCTACTGAAATTCAGAAGAGATGACCTCAAATGATTTTAGGACTCATGTCCACTGAATCTCAGGACACTTGTCCACAATATTTCAGGACACTTGTCCATGTGGGGTCAGATAAGTTGTCTTGGCTATCAAACAATTTTCTTGGTTTGATAAGCACCTAATTTGGGCAATCATTGCCTATTTTGATATCTGTCCCATTCCTTTTACAAATATCACCTTTTTGGGATTTTAATTTGTCTCCCACCCAAAAGGTCGCTTTCCATGCATTAAATGCCAAGATTTAACTCTTGTTTGCATTAAACATTTCAAGCCATGATCTATCTCGAAAACTCCCCAAGCATTAACCAATGTTTAATAACTTCCACTTTTGAATAGAAAACAGTTTTTCACTGTTTCATTGGTTTTTGACCATTGGATCAAAACTGGCCAACTCCCCTGAAATCAATCATGGCCGTCCAAATTGAAATTTCCATTTTTATCCATCGTTGAAAACTCTTGAGACTCACCAACTCATTGACAAACATTCTTTTTAGAATATTCACAAGTCTTAAGAACTCCCCACAAACACTTCCTCCCCAAGTATTCGAAACCCTAGCTTTCATCTTCTTCAAACTCCCTCAAAACTCTCTCAAATCTTCTTTCTGAAACCTTCAATGGCTCCCAAAGCTAAGTCTGAAATGGTTGTTGATTTCACCAATAGAGATTTAGACCTTGACTTTGGGTATCTAAGTCACAAAAACAACCTTACCTTTGAGCCAATCCTCTCTTTTGAGAGTGAAGAACCTGAAGTTACTCCAACTTTGAGATGGCTAAGGAGAGCAGGTCTCCAAAAGTTCATGCAAGAAAAGCCAGATTCTTGCCTTGAATTTTACATGGCTGAGTTCTTTGCCTTTCTAAAATGGAGAGGCAAGCCTGAAGATGGTGAAGTTGCAACAAGATTGTCCTTTGTTGCAGAGGGAGAAGAGGAGGAAAGATTCCATAGAGTGAAATTTTTAGTGGAGGAGGTTGATGCTGCTTTTGGATTGCCTTCACAGGGAAGGAATCCAGAATTCTATGGCAATGGACTTGAGCAAGAAATTGCTCAAGAATGGCTTATTACTCCAGGGCCAATATCCTCTACTCAACATAAGAGGACTCTCAAGCCCCAATTTCTTACTTTGTTTGAGGTTGTTGCTAAAAGTTTACTTAGCAACACTGGAAGCTTAGAGCAGGTCAGCCATCCCAGAATTAGAATCATGGCTGCTGTGATTGATGCCAGTGACAAAGGCATCAAGTTTGATTGGAGGACCTTCATCCTGTCTGAGATGATGAAGGAAAAGGCCAAGTTCAAAGTCAAAGTTCACAACAAGGTTGTGTTGGAGGGCAAACTGAGATATTGCACAAGGGCAAGTCTCTTGATTGAAAAGTTTGCTCACTATTCTGAGATGCAAACCTTTGCAAAGCCCCTCCCTGCCCAGAAAACCATGTTTAGAAAGCTTAGCAAGAAAACTGAGCAAAGGAGGAAACAACTGGCCAAACCAGCTGATGTAAAGATTGAGGAGAAGCCTAAGTTGAAGAAGAGAACTAAGGCCAGAGTGGTGAAAACAAGGAAAGTGTCTCAAATCCCTTCAGAGGAGACTTCAGGAGCTTCAACTGAGATTGAAGAAGTTGCTGAAGAGGGAGTAAGTGTGCCTTCTGATCACTCAGAAGAATTGAGACAGAAGTACAATGAGCAAAGCCCCTTCAGATCCATTGCTCTCAAAAGCAACTGAAGTACCTTCAATTGCACCCAATCCTTCTGAAGCCAACATCCTTGAACTTAACCTTCCTGAAGCCACACTAGGAGAAGACAGAGCCAACTCCCCTATAACCCAAAGTCTCCATTCAAGTGGAGATGAGGAGGAGTATACTTATGAGAGTATGCTCAGAGGAGGAGCCAAGGCTACTGTGGACAGTTTGTATCCACAACTTGCTGAATTTCCAAGAATCCAGAAGATGTTCCATGATTTGAGGATGCTTGTGGATGTGAAAGACAAAACCATCATGGAAATATCACAAGTCATCCAAGATAAGGGTGCAAACTGGTGGCAAGTGGAGGAGAGTAGATTGATACACTTTGCTGGTGTGTTAAAGACTAGATTCCTCATTGATGAGGAGGTTTTTGCAAAGTTAGTAGATGAGAAGATCATTGAGGAGAAAGAGAGAAAAGCTAAAGGCATAAGACACCCTGAAAGTAGCTCAAATGATGATGATTCCCCTGATGATCCCTCAAACCCTTCAAATCCCAACCCTCCTAAAACCAATCCCAATCCTCCTAAAACAAAATTGATTTCAACTCCCCTTCTAACCTATTATAGGAAAGGCTCTGTTTCATCAGAGGTGTTGACCAAGGGTGGTAACACAACCAAAGATACATCTGCCTATGAAGGTTCTTCTGAACCCAAGGCACAGTCTAAAGATGTTGAGGTTCCTATCATAGAGGCTGGTTTGATTAAGGCCTATTCAGTGTCAGAAGAGTTGGACACTGATCAGCCCTTAATCATTCAGGATGACTCAGTGGCTACTGAAATAAGCACTGTGATCTCCCCACAACTGCCATCTTTGAACCTTGTTGAAGGTGGAGATGTTGCAGGTCTAGGTGATGGTGTTGAAAAGGAGAGCTTAGCTGAAAAATCAGAGGGAGTAGAGGATAAAAGAGAGGTTGTGATCACTAAGATAGTGAGTGTACCACAAAATGAGGGTGGTATAAGTGAGGAAGGACAGGTTATTCTTGAAGTCAAATCTGAACTTCAAGAATCCCTTGATGAAAGGAGGCCTGATTCCTTGTGTGAGGACATTATTAATGAAGGGAGAAAAGAAAAAGTTAAAAATGAGAAGAAGACTGCTGATGTATCAGAGTCTTATGAGAAAGAAATTGAGGGTGATGAGTGTGCTTTCACTAACCCCTTTGATTTGTCTGACATTGCAGGTATATCCCTTGACCAAATATTTGCAGATGATTTCTTGACAGATGCTCCCATCCATGTTGATTCTGGATCAGCACAAGCCCTACTTGGCTTGCAATCAACAAAGTTGGACTCCTTGGCTCATCAAGTCCAATCAGCTCATGCAGAAACTTCTGGAGCTTTGGATGAGCATGGAAGAACTTTGGCATCTGTAGAAATGAGATTAACTGGCTCTGAAGATGTGGTGTTACCCACATTGGAAGCAAGAATTGAAGGAGTGGAATCTGGTCTTCAAACCATTTCCACTGAAGTTCACAAAGCCAAAGTCAGTATGGAGAAAATCTCAAAGGATGTCAAGAAGGATCAGAAGCTGCTAAGAGATAATCACAATGCCAATGTTCAAGCTATTAGGCTAACCATCAAGCAAGCACTTGGAAAGAAGACTGCATTGCAGAAGAAAAGAGCAGAGGCACAAAGGCTTGCAATGGTGAAAGCAGCTTCAGAAAAGTTTTCCTAAGAGGTGATGGCCAACATTGTTGAAGGTGCAGTGGCCAACCTCACTGAGCTTCTTAAAGCCCAACTGGATGCATCTCTGAAAGCAACCTTGGAGGAGGTTGTCCAACTAAAGATGAATCCTGTTCTAGCTTTCCTTAGCTTGAGCAGTGATAGGATGCAAAATATACATGATGAGAATGTATATTTGTTGGAGGAAATGAAGTCTCTAACCCAAGCCCAGTCCTTGATGGCATCAACTATGAGTGAACTTAGGCCTGAATGTTTTGATGCTGCCAAAAAGGGGGAAAGGGAAAGAGCAAGGGCAAAAGGTGCCTTGGTCATTGGAAGCCCAGTCAAGGGAAAGGACAAAATTGTTGAGGGAAAAGGAAAAGAGCCAGCAGTACTGAACTTGGAAGATTTGAATGAAGAAGAGCAACTAGATATTGCCTTGAAGAACTCAATGGCCTCAGCTCAAGAGGAAAGAGTTAGGCTACATCAAAGACCAGGAGGAGAGGTGTCTGGTTTGGACAAAGATGCTGAAGGTGTCCAAACTAGAGGAAAAATCAAGAAGGCCAAGGGAAACAAAAGAAAGGCTGAAACATTCACTGATTTTCCCAACAGCCTTGATTTGCCTCCTGAGTTCAGAATTGATGATGATGAGCCTATCTCCAAAAAGACCAAAAATGCTGAAAAAGACAAGACTGCTGAAGTGTCCAAAGTTGCTGAAAAGGACAAATCCTCTGAGAAAGAAAAGTCTACTGAGACTAAGTCCACTGAAGGTGCCAAAGCTGCTGAAGATGTGGAGGAGCTGTATGAAGAAGGCTTTGGACCACGACCAAAGAAAAAGAAAGTTGTGGTGCTAAATGATCCATCAAAATTGTTTCATGAAGGGTATGGCAAAGACCCTGAAACTCAACAGAAGTTGGCCATGATGAGGGCCCAAGAGAAGATGGATTTGATGGATGAAGCACAAAGAGCAAGAGATAAAAGAAGAGCAGATTTTCAAAAGCCCAGAAGGAAGAGAGCAACTTACAACAAAATGAAGCCACAACTTTTGATTCCAATGGACACCAAATATCCTCACTTAGATAAATGGGTGCCAATTCAGCTGAATGACTCATGGGAGGAAGCCAAAAGGGAGTTTGTCTATGACTTCTATGTCATTGACAGATGGAATGGAAAAGATGCCAACTCCATTTTTGCTGAGTTCATGATAGAGTATCACAGAGAACTTTACCAACAACTACTTGCAGCTGCTGATATTGCAAGATTTGAACTCACTGCCCCCAAGCCAATCATATACATGCCTCCAAAGCTTGATGGATGGATTGACCAGGCAAAGATCCTGAAGGAATTCACAGAAATCCTCAAGCTGAACAAGATGGTTCTTGGACCCAAGGGAACAAACCAAGAGGCCATGGAGCTGAAGAGAAGAGTGTGGGCACAATATGGGATGGTGCCACCTCCTGAGGATGATCTCTGAAATGGCTGAGTCTTCTGACCTTTTTATTAAAACTTATCTTACCTGAAGATATGTTTTTAATTGGTCAACTATGCTGAAGTTTTGGTCAAAATTGCTTTTTTTTTTTTATTACAAGTTAAATACCCATCCCTTTTCCCCTCCCCATGACTCGAACCCAGGACCTAAGGCCTAGGTAGTGGTGCTCTAACCACTTGAGCTATCCCACTTTGTCTTTGGTCAAAATTGCTGATGTGGTGTGCTCTGATAAGTTGTTAGCTCTGATATGATTTGGATGCTCTAATATAAGCCTTGTGCTCTGATGCCTAAAGATCTAGATACTATTAAGTGTTTTTAGGTTTTACTCTGATACTCCAGATCTTGTAATTAGTTATGCTCTGAACTTGTGTAATGAAATGATCTAATGTAATAGTGTCTTGAAGTCATACTCTGATATGTTAACTTCAACTATCAACATGCTTGTAATGATTTTCAAATGAATGATAGTTGAACTTATTTTGAATCAAGAAACATTATTGCAGAAATCTCTCTATGCCTATCCTTGAAACCTATTTGCAACATGAATGGTGAGTACACTAACACATTGCTTTTCAGGAAAATTGACCCTAGTCATGTCTTCTGAAGATAAATGTAATAGTCTTCAAAGCATAAAATGTATGGGTTTTGGCATCATCAAAAAGGGGGAAATTGTTGGGAATAAAATGAGATATGTTTTGATTCAATACCAAAACCCCCTGAGACATGCCTAAGTCAAGATGATTATGTTCTAAGAATGTTAGAACATATATAATAAGGCTAGATGAAGAGCTAATATGTTAGGCAGCTCTTAGTTGTTTAGATGCACAATTTGAGGGGGAACATATGCTTTGAAGACTATCAATAACAAGTCCCCTCAAGGCTTAAATTCTGGAACAATCACTAAGTCCTTTGAAGGACAAGTATGCTGATCAGGAGAGTTGTCCAAAAGAGTTGTCTCAGCACAATTAATCAAGAGCAAGTGTTCTGAAAGCTTGAGGTCAACCATGCTGAAGAATTAGAGACAACTATACCCTATAAGATCTTCAAAGAAACATGCTAAGATCACTTGCAAGTGAAGCAAATGGAAAAAGCCAAGTCATCTGAAAAGAGCAAGTCAACCATGCTGATAAGCAAGTCTACTGATAGTGATAAGGAGAGTTGTCTATTGATAAGGAATGCTGTCCTATCATAGAACCAACCTTCAGAGACCATGTCCAAGTCTTAACAAAGGAATCTTGAAGTCAGATATTGGGAAGAGTGCTGCAGAATGAAGACAAAGTCTATACAGCCGTTTATTTCCCAAATGAGGACATGTCACTATCAAGAATCTGTCTTCTAAGTTGAAGAACTAAAAGAAGACATTTATGGACATTTGAGGCTGCCTTTCCAACGGGCAAATCCTTCAATTTTTTATAAATACAGAAGTGTGAAGCCCATTTGAAAGCACCTCAACAGAATCCAACTACACAAGTATTCTGAAGCTCATAGAACATTCAAGCTTTCAAAGACTATCTTAGTCTTCATACACTTCTTCTTAGCTGAACTTCATTGTATATCCATACAAAGCTTAGAGAGATATCCTATCCTTATACACTGAACTTCATTGTAAAGGATATCTCATTAGTTGGAACCTTACTTCAACCCTTACTCTTTCAAGTGAGAAAGTGAAAAGGTTGTAGTAGTAGAAGTGGTAGGAGCTGACTGTTGAGAGAAGAACAGTTCAGTTCTGAGTTGAGAAAAGGGTACTAGGACTCTAGACATCCTAGGGATCAATTCACCAAGGAGTGGTGTTCTTGATCAAGTGCACCTTGGCACTATAAAACAAGTTAATTCCAAAAGTGAAGGAATTATCCTGTTAAATCAGGGAAAGTGGATGTAGGAGCTTGAGTCTCTGAACCACTATAAATTCTTGTGTTGATTTACTTTCAAAGTACTTTCATACATTCAACACTGCACACAAAACTGATCTTTCAAAGGATATATATTCAAAGACTGTGCAAAAGACATTTGGACAAGTTCCCTGAAAACTGGACTGTATTGAATAAGTGATTTCAGAACTTAAAAGGAGTTTAAACTAAAGGGCTAACCACTAATTCCGCACATATAACTCTCCTAGATAGTTATCCAACTAAGTACTCAATAGTGCTTAGTAGTTTGATTATCTTTAAAGAGTTAATCATCTTCAGCAGAGTTGTCCAAGACAACCATGCTGATCTCTGGTTTGATCAAAGTTTGAAAAGAATTGCATACAAGTGTATTCCCCCCCCCCCCATACACTTGTTATATACTCCTTTCAGGACCAACAGCATTCCCCCCCATACACTTGTGTCACTCTCCTTTCAGGACCAACTCATTTCATTGGAGATTGTCCAAAAATGAAGAAGGCTACTGAAGCTCCCAAAGCTGATGTAGTTGAGGCTAAGGATTAGGGCTATCAAATGGGCCGAACCACACGTTTTTGTCAGGCCGGGCCAGCCCGGCTCGGTTGCTACCGGTCTGAAAATATGCGGCCCAGCCCGACCGACCCTGGTCGGGCTGCTGGGCCACTAGGCCAAAATAGCCCTTATTATTTTTTAATTTATTTATTTAATTGGGCCCAGTAATTAATTTGTTAGAGTAACAAATTAGGCCCATTGATTTGTGAATATAGTAATTGGGCCTTAATATCATTTGTATATAAATTACCACATTATAATAATTGGCCCATTTTTTTGTTTTGTTAATAAAAGCATTAGGGTTTTTCATGGAGAGATCAGAAGCAGCAGCTGAGGCAACAACTATGATTTTTTTTTCTTTTTTTTTATTGAAAAAGTGGTGAGATTGATATAAACTCAAAAACAAAAAGTAAGCAGATCTCAAGTATTGATTCTTTTCTCTGCTTTCAGGTAAGAATGTATGTTAATGTTACCCTTTTCTCTGATTATTCAGACGGTCATAAACAACAATTGCGTATATTGACTCAAAGAACACCCAAAGTTTTAAACATAAACTTAATTGTGTGGAGCCGGAGGGTACCTAAGACTCGAGACTTGGGGAGGAAGAGCGTCGTGCGAGGCCGTTGCGTGGAGCCGAAGGATCGGAGGTGCACCACCGCACCAGACTGGGTTTGGCCTTTTGGGTGTGAATCGCGAGCGTCGTGCGAGCGATGTGCTATCATCGTGCAAGCGTCGTGCGAATTGGGTTTTGAGGGAAAGGGAGGCAACAACTGGGTTTAGGACGGGATAGTAGGGTTTTTTTTTTGTTTATGTATCTTCTGTATCAATTGTTTTAGAAAATCCGGGCTTAGCCCAGTCAGCCCGGTTGTTTTTGGGCTACTCAAATTACAGCCCAGCCCATTGGTCGGGTGGGCCAGACCCATTTTGTCAGCCCTACTAAGGATGGATATGAAAGTGCAGAAGTTAAGAGCATAACAGAAAGCAAGTTGTACAATGAACAGGTACTGGACTCTGGATGTTCATTCTATATGTGTCCCACCAAATCTTTCCAGAACCAAGAGATGAGTGATAGTGGATCAGTGCTATTGGAAAATGATGAAAGTTGTACTATAAAAGGCATTGGTACTATGGGGATTAAGATGTTTAATGGAAAACGTGTGATCCTAAATAAGGTCAGATATGTTCCAAACCTAAAGAGGAACTTGATATCTCTTGGCACACTGAATGATTTGGGTTATGAATTCAGGACATAAAGTGGTTGTCTGCTGGTTACCAAAGCTAAGAGGCTAGTGATGCAAGGGAAGAAGGCAAATGGGTCATACTCTTTAATAGGTGAGACAATTACATGGGCAGTTGGTACAATCATGTGTACTAGTGATGCAATGCTTTGGCATAAAAGATTGGCACATGTTGGGAGAAGGGTATGATGGAGCTGTCCAAGAAGGGGGTGTTCTCTCAAAGATGATCAAGAGTATTGAGTTTTGTGAGCTGTGTGTTCTTGGCAAGGCCAAGAAGAAGTCATTCCAAAAGGGTGAGCACACCATAACTGAACTGCTTGGATTATGTGGATTCTGATATATGGGGGCCATCAAGAACACAAACTTTTGGTGGAGGTAAGTACTCTATGTCCATTATAGATGACTATTCTAGAAAAGTTTGGGTGTTCGTTATCAAACAGAAGAGTGAGGCCTTTACAAAATTCAAAGAATGACTTGTTGAGATAGAGAAGAAGAGAGGGAAGTCCTTAAAAGTTTTAAGGATAGATAATGGCCTTGAGTATCTATCTGAAGAATTTAATGAATTTTGCAAAGAGAAATGCATCACTAGACATAGAACTATCCCTCTAAATCCACAACAAAATGGATTAGCTGAGAGGATGAACATAACTATTCTAAAACGTGTCGAATGTATGTTAGCTAATGCTAAGTTACCTAAAAGCTTTTATGGGGAAGTTGTGTGCAGTGCATGTTATTTAATAAACAAAACCCCATCATTTGCTTTGGAAGGTAAAACACCAGATGAGATCTGGTATGGCAAGCTGAGTGATTATTTAAAACTGAAAGTGTTTGGATGTCAAGCTTATGCCCATATAAGATATGATAAGCTAGAGCCAAGGGCTCTGAAATGTATTTTTCTAGGCTATCTGAAAGGTGTCAAGGGCTATAAATTATGGTGCCTTGAATTAGGTCATAAGAAACTCGTTATCAGCAGAGATGTTGATTTCAATGAGAAGGTAATAGGATATCCTCAAAGTGGAAATTCCCAAGACCTTGATGGGAGAATTGCAGATGAGTCAGAAGAGAGTTCCTCAGCTGAGGTGGATTTTTTGGATCAAATGAGGTGGCTGACCCAACTGATATGAATAACCCAGAAGATAACACTCCAGATGAGGTTGTCCCAGAAGAGGTAGAAGAAGGTGATCCTGAAGACATAACCATGGAGGATAACCCAGCTGATCTTAGGAATTACAGTACGGCTTGCTAGAGATATGCTCAGAAGACAGATTCATCCTCCTTCAAGGTTTGGTCAAGCTGATCTGGTATCATATGCTCTGATCACAGCAGAAGAGGTGGAGCATTATTATCCAAGAAACTATTGGGAAGTTTTCCCTAGTTCAGAGAAAGAGCAATGGATATCAACCATGTCAGAGGAGTTGCAATCCTTATAGAAGAACCAAACTTGGATCCTAGTAGAGAAGCCAACCAACCAAAAGTTAGTCAGATGCAGGTGGCTATTCAAGAAGAAGCTTGAAGTTGGATCAGGTGGTGCAAAGGAGCACATCAGATTCAAAGCAAGGTTGGTAGCTAGAGGATTCACTCAAAGGGAAGGTATTGACTTCAATGAGGTATTCTCTCCCGTTGTTAAACATTGTTCAATACGATTACTTTTGTCAAATGTGGCTCAATATGATCTTGAGTTACATTAGCTAGATGTCAAAACTGCATTCTTGCATGGTGATCTAGTTGAAACAATATGCATGCACCAACCAGAAGGGTTTATCATGCCTGAAAGTGCAAGTAAGGCTTGTCTACTTAAGAAGTCATTGTATGGGCTTAAGCAAAGTCCCAGACAATGGTATAGAAAGTTTGATCAGTACATGCTTTCTATTGGTTTCTTAAGAAGCAAATATGACACTTGTGTGTATATTGGTAAACAAGATAATCTGGAGAGCACCTATATATTGATCTATGTAGAGGATATGCTTATGCTAGCAAAAGTATGAAGATGATTACTCAGCTAGCTAAGCATCAAGTGTTCCACTGAAGAAAATGCAGCATATATGCTAACTGAGGCTTTACCAAGCAATAAGTTCAAACATTGCATAGAGTTGGTAAACCTTATAACTTGGTATGTTCACTAAGGAAAGTGAACAGAAGCCTTGAGCAGGGCTGGTCTAGGATCAACTTATCTGATAGAGTGAGGACAAGTCTACTGAGTCTATGTCATTTGATCTGTATCAGTAGAGCTAGGTCCAAGGCAGTTGAGCCAAGTCAGCTGATAGACATATCAGCTGAGTTAAGTCTGCTGATTCAATTTATTCCAAAATTAGTTGGAGGCGGTTATTTCTGTTAAGCAGTTATTAATTAGTTTGTGGCAGTTCATGTGGGCATTGTATCTCTATAAATATACCACTTAGTGCATAGATATCATACGATAGTTAATCGAATCTCTGTGATATTCTTAGTGAGTTGAATACGCGTGAGAGAGAGAGAGAGAGAGAGAGAGAGAGTTTTTAGTGATTCATATTTGTACTCTGTAACACTTGTTCAAATTTAGTAAAGAGAGCCTCTATCCTCCGTGAACGTAGATCAATTGGATTGAACAACGTAAAATCCTGTGTTTGTTCTTACTTGTTCATTTCATTGCGTTCTTGAGTATTCTTGTTTTATTTTTTGGATTTGGTATTGTTTTGTGACAATTTCATAACATAAATCATGTTTGCAATTAACTCATGTAGTATTATTATATAAATAAATAAAAACTTAATCCTCTAAAAAATGGATTGATATATAGAAGAAAATATAACTTTTAGTTAATTAATTCGATGATTTCTTTAATTTTACATCACATTAAATAAAATAAATTATTTATTGTTCAATAATTTGAGTGTTTATTTTACCTATGTTAGTGTTTTAGATTGCTAATTAATATTAATGTATTTTGATGAAAACATAATATACATAAATATTATAATTACATATATTAGTGTTTTAGATTAATAATTTTTTTGGCTCCGTTAACCTCGACTTTTGGGTCCGCTCCTGCGGATGTGCTCACTATGTATGTTCCATGTTAAAGCTTGGTTAAACTTGCGTTGCGTGGATTCTTCCGGGGTATGTTAACATTATACAGAAAACATGCAGCAATAAGCATGCACAACCACGTAAATGGTTAGCAACACATACTGAACTTTCTAGAAAACAGGTGGTTAGCAACTATTTTGAAAAGGTTGTAGGACTAATTAAGAAATATAAGTCAATTTAGTCTCATAACTTTTTATCTTTTTTGAAATGATTCTAAAAAAATTAAATGTATCAATTTAGTCTCATTTTTTTGTAATTTATTTTATTTTGGTCCCAAAAGTATTAATGTAAATGCAAAGAAATGAAACTAAATTGATACATTTAATTTTTTTGGTATCAAAAAACAGAATAAATTATAAAAAAAAGACTAAATTGATACATTTAATTTTTAGAAGATCACTCTTAGATACAAAGGAGTAGAAGTTATTGCAATAAGATACAAATAAAAAAAAATGGACTAAAGAATAGGGGAAAATTGTTTTTTCACGACGCAACTTAGGGGGGTTTGCAAAAAGAGGACCGTAACTTTGCGGGCTGGTAAAATTAGGCCCGTAACTTCTTTTTTTCGCAATTTCAGGTCAAATTAGTCCAATCAATCCAATTTTGGGCTGATTGAGGCCCATTTTTCGGGCCAAACTTTATTACTACAAAAAGAGGACTGTAACTTTTTTTTATGCAATTTTAGACCCAATATAAATATATAATTTTTAAAATCTACTCTAGTTTTTTTTTTTTTTTTACTTTTAAGATCAAATTTGAAAAACTCAATTATGACTACTTTTTATTACTTAAAAATGTTGGGCATTGAATTGTGACAAAAGAACATAAATCAAATTTTAAATTGAAAATAAAGTAAAAATTGAATCTTGAATTGAGGGAGAACTTCTATTGAGATTAAACATAAAAATTGCGTCTTGATATGAAATTCTTCCAAAATAAAAAATTTATCATACCAAATTATAATATTTTATTCTTTTCAATTCACTATAATTTATATGTAGTATATATTTGTTTCTTTAAACATAAATAATGTTGTCTAATTCATAACAAATTATTACATCTACAATTTTTAAATTTAATTTTTAAAAGTTTTCAGGTATTTTCTTTTTTTAAAATAAAGTATTAATTGAATACTTTCTTTAATCCATGAAATCCATCTTATATATATTGCACAATGATCCCTTAAAAACATAAAAAATAAAGTTCAAATATAAATTTCAATATACATTTTATTTTTTAAAATTCCATGTGACATAATATATCTTTAACTTAAAATTTCAAATTAGAGTCGGTTCTGAGATTTTGTAAGCTTGAGGCGAAGATGAAAAATGAGTCATTTCTTATGTCATAGTGGATAATAAAATTATCGTTTTATTAATTTGTTCTAGTATATCATTTTCAATAAATTAAATTATTAGCTTATTTAACTTTTTTTTTTTTTTTTGGGATATAGTGGATCGTAGCTACATTTAAGTTTTGTTTTTTAATATTAAAATTTTATTTTTAAAAAATGTTTTTAGATTAATTTTTTAAGTTTTATTACATACTCTTTTCGTCCCACAAAATTTTTCATATTTTTCATTTGTTGTAATTTCTTATAATAATTTATATTACAAATAAAATTTGAATACTCTATTTTATATATATATATATATATATATTTATTTATTTTAACTAATCGATTCTAAATTTTATGAAAAAAATCTGTATAATATTTTAAAATAATATATACAGACATGAGACAATAGGGATCTAATTGAGGAAGTTAATATGAGCTAGAGTAGATTTAACAAATTATATATTTATATTGGACCTAAAATTGGAATTAAAAAAAAAAAAGTTATAGTCCTCTTTTTGCCATAAATAATTTTGGCCCGAAAAATGGGCCTCAATCAGTCCGAAATTGGGTTGATTGGGCTAATTTGGCCTGAAATTGTGAAAAAAAGAAGTTACGGACCTAATTTTGCCAGCCCGTAAAATTGCGGTCCACTTTTTGCAAACTCCCCTAAGTTGCGGTCTGAAAAAATAATTTTCCCAAAGAATAGGTATATTTTTATGTACAAGTTAAATGCTTCAAAAGTTCAAACCACATTACACCGATGGTGAGTTTAATTTTAGAGTTTTTTTATTAAATAAAATTATTTAATTTTTATATAATAAATTAGAAATACAGTATATGATAAAATGTGGAGTAAATCGTAGTAACAATCTAGCCTATATTTTAGGTTGTTGAAGATTTGGTCTAAGTCTATAAAACCCGGAAGAAGCGATTAGAAAATAAAATCTTCTAGTTTCAATTCAAGTATAATGGAGGAATTGCCGCAAGACATAACGGCACTGATTTTGCAGAAGTTGAGTCAGGTGGATATGCTGACGTCTGCGGAGAAAGTGTGTGGTGAATGGCGGCGCGTGTGTCGTGATCCTTCCATTTGGCAGCGCGTCGACATGCGAATGGAGATAAAACAACGCTATTCGACCATGGAGAAATTGTGCCGCATCGCCGTAGATCGCAGCCAAGGCCAATTGTTTGATATCAGCATCCAGGATTTTGGTTCCAGCTCTTTGCTCCTTTACGTTGCTCACAGGTAGTTATTATTTTATGTTATAATTATTCACAGATGCCCCTAACAAGTTTTCTAATAAACTAGGACTTTTAAAATAGGTACATATAATAAATCAACCTGATATACACACATTAAAAAAAAAAAAATGAATTTATTAGAAAATTAATATAAATAAATTAATTTTTCTAACTCCCTACAAGTTCCAATTTTTATATGAGACGAATCATTTTTAAAAGCAACTCCACCAATTTTAATTGTTCATTTGATTCATCTCCTCCTCAAATAATAATTTGTCCAGTACTTGATGGGCTTCCTAGTCTTCAAAGGCAGAATCAATGGTTAAAGTAAATATTCTAAAATTAATATTTAAGCATTGCAGAAAAATAAATTTAATAATATGTATTACTAATATCTATTAAGTTTTAAGTTTAATTTTGTGCCTTCTTACAATCTAAAATAAATCATGATGACAATAATTTTTTAATTACTAACAATTTCTGTATGCATGTTTCATGTAGATATATTTCACACTTATTTTAATAAGTAAAAAAAATACAAAAATAATATATATATATAAAAATATGAGTAGGCCGGCCTCGAAAATCTTGAGGTTTGTTTGGGTGATTGAACTAGGATATGTATAACTTTGTTTGTGTTTTGGTGTTTTTGATCGATGTTGTAATATATTTGTCTCTTATATATATTGTTCACAGGTCCAAAAACCTTAGGCGGCTTCAACTTTGTGCTACCTTTATATCAAGTAGAGCTATAATTAAAGCATGTAAACATTTGCCACTATTAGAGGAGTTGCATCTATACTACACTTGTATGAATGCGGAAGGGATTGAAGCCATAGGGCTTTGTTGCCCACTATTAAAGTCATTTAAATTGAATAAAGCCTACAATTGTGGGCCATTTGTCAAGTGTGATTTGGATGCCCGAGCAATTGCTGAAAACATGCCTGAACTCCGACATCTTCAACTTTTTGCAAACAACATGACAGACGAAGGTTTGTACGCGATTCTTGAAGGTTGTCCTCATCTTGAATCGCTTGATCTAACACATTGTTATAATGTTCATTTCGCTGGAGATTTACAAAGATTATGCTCACAAAGGATTAAAAATCTGACTCGTCCTCATGACTACGTTAAGAATTATCAATCCAATGCTCTAATTTATGAATATGTTTGTTCTGATGGCGGACGTCGTTTTGATGTTTGATTACAGTGATTACATGAGACGGTTTTATACCATACTTTCTCCATTTTTTTTGTTACCTTTATGAAGTTTAATGATACTTTAAAAG
This sequence comes from Galeopsis tetrahit, assembly GCA_963675135.1. NCBI lineage: Eukaryota > Viridiplantae > Streptophyta > Magnoliopsida > Lamiales > Lamiaceae > Galeopsis > Galeopsis tetrahit. The sequence goes on along the minus strand of OY776130.1, from coordinate 31,079,153 downwards.
TCTTTAACTTCATTTAATTGTTATACAGTTTATCTAGTTTAATTGAGATTGTCACTCAGTCATAAACTTGACAAGTAGTTTTGTTCTTTTTACTATCATAACTTTCTCGGGTAAAATAAATTTTTAGTCCCACAAAATTTGTCTCACACAAATTTGGTCCTTACCAGCAACCCGTGCGCATATCCTTCGCTTATTCAATTTCATTTTGCGATATTAAGCGTGAATTTGTGTTGAACTGTGGGCGTATTTTTTAACAAGATTTTAATATTTTCTGTTTAATAAAATATAGTAATTTGTAATATTTAATTTAAATTCTTCAAGATTTACCTTTTAAAAAAAAAAATTATAACTGATAGGAGTATTTTTTTAATATATTTGGTTTTTTTTTTTATGATATTATGTATCTTCAAATTTTATTTAATTTCTGCATATAATTTTTTTAAAATTTTCAGATTTTACCAAATATATTAGACGATTTGATTTTTTTTTTTGTATTGTTATATTATATGCAGGTTTTATTTATAATATTTTAATTTTCAGTTTTTGTACATAAGATATTATTCTCCTCAGATTTTACATTAAATTGTTATTTGTTGAAAAAATGATGCATTTTAATTACATTCAAATTTCATATATAGTTTTATAATGAATTAATTTAATTATATAATTAATTGATTTTGACAATAAATCTTGAAGGTGGATGGAAACCACTATAAACTTAACTTGAAATTTTTTCGTGAGATCAAAACTGCAATTTACACTCTAAACAATACGTATTTATAATAATCATTGAACATACACGTCTCTGTCTCCTATCCCTACACACATGCATATGCATTCTAGGTCCCGTTTGATATGGTAAATAAGGAGCATTCTAGGCCCCGTTTGATATGGTAAATAAGGAGATTTTTTAAGGAGATTTTTTGCCCGGTATAACAACATCAACAGTTTTTAGGCTAATATCTCAGCCCTAAATAGTGACAAAAGTTTCATACTAAAAACTGTTTTTTGGGTCTTATTTAGACCTTATATGCCCAAATCACTGTTCCACCTTCAAATTTTGATACTACCCCCTAGTATTAACTGTTGATGTTGAGATGAGTGTTATGTTTAATGATCCAACACTGACAGCCGAGTGTTGTGTTTAATGTTCCCAACACTCATGACAACATCAGAATTTGCCCTTCCTTTTCTCACTAACTCTTATCTTACGCTTGTTGTCTAATGATGTCCCCAGAGCAGTTAGAAGACGTGGGCAACACCAAGTCATGCCACTGCGTGGGAGTGAGAAGTTATTAGGCCGTGGTATAACAAGTTCCTAAATTCTAAGAGTGGTGGAGAGAAGTTCTATAACCGCATGATCTCAAGGTTGAGGCGATCATGGGAGTTGATGGCAGTTCGTGAATGAAGCCTATAAATACAGAAGTTGTCCTCAACACAAGATACACAAGAAGAAAAGCTGAAATCGACTACTACTCAATTGAACGTTATATACGCTTCTAGTTAGGAAAATCTTTGTTTCTTCTTGTAGTTCTTCACATTATTATAAACCCGAATAATAGTGTGTTAGAACATAGTCTTATTTACTAGGTTGTGTGATTAGATCTATGAGGGAGATAGTTTCATAGGATCTAGTAAATCATTATACACTTTCGTAGTGTAATTATACACCTCAAAGAGGTTGTACTCGTTTCACATATTTTAATATAGTGAACAGCATAGATTATTTTATACACCTCAAAGAGGTTGTACTCGTTCTATGCAAATTTTGAATACTTCCATTTTCATTACGTGCAATTTAATTTCCGCTGCATAGTGTTGTCTAGATTGTGCCAACACAACAGACAACATCTCTGATTTCGCACGCACACACACTTTCAGTTGGTATCAGAGCCAACTACTTGATACACTAAGTAGAGATTCTGCTTAGAGTGTGTAAAATCTGAAATGGAGTATTCACTTTCACCCGCACTAAAGCCTCCGATTTTAGATGGCAAGAATTATGCCTTCTGGAAACCAAAGATGAGGATGTACATCAAATCCATTGATGAACGAGCCTGGAGGAGTGTTCTTGCTGGTTGGACTCAACCAAGAACTGCTGCGGATGAAGACAATGAAGCTCGGATCAAGAGAGAGCTCGACTGGACAGCTGAAGAAATCACTACTGCAAGTTACAATTCAAAGGCGTTGAATGCAATCTTCACCTCAACAGATGCCTCAATGTTCAAAATCATATCAAACTGCATTTCTTCGAAGGATGCATGGGATAGACTGCAAGAACATTGTGAAGGATCAGATAGTGTATGAAGAACCAGACTACGTATGCTTGGAACCAAGTTCGAAAACCTGAGGATGAAAGAAGATGAAACCATTTCATCTTACAACGAAAAGCTGACTGAGATTTCAAATGAAGCTCATTCTCTTGGAGATCCAATATCAAATCAAAGGTTAGTACATAAAATTCTTAGATATGTTCCTAAACGTTTTGAACCTAAGATATGTGCTATAGAAGAAGCTAAGGATACTGATGTGATAAGTCAAAATGAATTAGTTGGTATTTTGAAAACTTATGAGATGAACATTTCTGAAAAGACTGATAATGAAAAGAAAGTGCCTGTTTTCAAAGGTGATGCCTCATCATCTGTATCATCAAGTTCTGGAAAGTCTCCTTATGTTACTGAAATTGATTCTGATGAAGATGATATTGAGGAATACCTTAACAATCCTGATTATATGGCTTTCATTACTAAACAGTTTAAGACATTTATGAAGAATAAGAATAATAGGCTTAAGGACAATATTCAACCTAAGGTTCAGATTAATAATACTCAGCAATTGCCTATTAGGAAGAGCAATTTTAATCCTTCTAAACAATTAGAAAGAGGAAACAGGTTTAGATCTGACCAAGAGTATAGGAAGAATGTTAAATGTGATGCATGTTCTGGATATGGTCATTATGCTAATGAATGTGCTAACACCATTCTCAAAAAGAAACTTAATTTCAGTGCTACCTTAAGTGATGAGTCTGATGTTGATCATGATCCTGAAAAAGATATTGAAAAAGCTTTCTCTGCTAGAATTCTGTATGATGATACTTTTGATGATGATCTGGACGATTATTATGATGTGAGGACAAATGAGCCATCATTTGAGAAATCACGGAACAATAATGTACCCGAATTTAACTGTTTCACAAGTTCTGTTAATGAGACAGGTACATCAAATAAAGCAGGTTTATCCAGAAGAGATGCTGACATTCAAGACTTGTCTAATACTGTTTACAAACTGGAAAGTCTTTTAACAAAGAAGGATAAGGAAATTTCTAAACTCAAAGAAAGGCTAGATGTGTCTGTTCTTGATTTTAAGAAATACTCTTATGAAAAACCTTTAACTAATGAGAAAGTTTGCAAAATATCTTCTGAAACTGAGAAACTTAATCACATCATTAAGTCTCTGAACTTTGAAAATTCTGATTTAAGAGAATCTATTACTAAGCTTGAAGGCACTCCAACAAGAAAAGATGTGGAGATGTATAAACTTGAAGAGAGATTGAAGGAAGCCTCTCTAAGCTTCAAAAGATTTTCTGATGGAAAGAATAAACTGGAAGACTCTCTTATGACCAACAACTCAAGAAGAACAGGTATTGGCTACCAAGGTAAGAATTCAAAGAAGTCTGAATCTAAGAAACCTACTGTTTTTGTAAAAGCTGAAGTGAATTACAATCCTAGTGTTTCTGCTAAGACTCAGATTATTGCAAAAGATGTTATATGCCATTACTGTTTCAAAAAGGGTCATAAAAGTCCTCAATGTTTGAAGAAGAAAAATGATTTGAAACAGTCTGTATTTCCTGGAATGACTCAACATTCAAGATCACATAGTAATTCTGCATGGATATCAAAAGAAAATACATCTTGTAATGTTGTTTATATGTCTCTAAAAGCATGTATACCTGGATTATGGTACTTTGATAGTGGCTGTTCTAAACACATGACAGGTAAAATTGATTATCTCACTGATTATACTGTTTACAATGGTGGTAATGTCACTTATGGTGGTGGATCAAAAGGAAAAATCATTGGTAAAGGGACATTGAATGTTCCTGGTTTTCCTAAGTTATCAAATGTTTTGCATGTTGATGGACTTCTGGCAAATCTTATAAGCATTAGTCAATTATGTGATGATGATTTGCATGTTAAGTTTGATAAGAACTCATGTTATGTGCTAGACAAAAACTCTAAATGTATAATGATGGGAAACAGATCTGCTGATAATTGTTATCTCATTGAATCTGAACTTGTCTGCAATAAGGCTAAAGTTGATGATAGCATTCTGTGGCATCATAAATTTGGACATGCTAACTATAGACAGCTTGATAAACTTGTTAGATTAAAAGCTGTTACAGGTTTACCAGATCTGAAATTCTCAGATAACAAAGTATGTGGACCTTGTCAAAAAGGCAAACAGATTAAAGTGTCTCACAAAATGTTGGGACATTGCTCAACCAAACATTGCTTCGAATTACTGCACATGGATCTTATGGGTCCTATGGAAACAGAAAGTATTGGAGGTAAAAGGTATTCTTTAGTTGTGGTTGATGATTACTCTAGATTCACATGGATTGAATTCTTAAAAGATAAATCTGAAACTTTTTCCATTTTCAAAATTCTGTATAAAAGATTTAAGAATGTTTTCAATTCTAAAGTATGCAGAATTAGGTCAGATCATGGAAGAGAATTTGAAAACAGTTCCTTTACTGAGTTTTGTGAATCAAAAGGTATAATTCAAGAGTTTTCTTCTCCCAAAACTCCTCAACAAAATGGCATAGCAGAAAGAAAGAATAGAACACTTCAAGAAATGGCTAGAGTCATGTTATGTTCTAAGAACTTATCTAAAAGATTTTGGGCTGAAGCTCTTAATACTGATTGTCATATTGCTAATAGAGTTTATATTAGAACAGATTCTACTAGAACTCCATATGAAATTCTGAACAATAGAAAGCCAAATCTGAAATATTTCCATGTTTTTGGCTGTGTATGTTATATCTTGAATGACAGGGATCAGTTACATAAGTTTGACTCAAAGAGTGATAAAGGCTTCTTTCTTGGTTACTCAAGAAACAGCAAAGCCTATAGGATTTATAACTTTAGGACTGATACTGTACAAGAATCTGTAAATGTTGTTTTTGATGATGATACAAGCATTACAGGTAAAAGCATTGAAGATGAAGACATTTCAGACTTGATTAATGTACCAATCATTACTGAAAATGTTGAACAGGTTCAGAATGTTGAGAAGAATGATGACATACCAGAGGAAACATCTGATAATACAGATCCTGAAAATCTGTATAATCTCCAGAAAACTCCTTCCATAAGGATTCAGAAATATCATCCACAAGACCAAATTATTGGTGAGCAGTCTACAGGTGTTCAAACCAGAAGAAGAATGGGGATGAATTCAAAGGATATGGTAAGATCTATATGTATGTCATGCATGTGTAGTAAGGTAAATCATGAATGCTATCACTCTGAGATTGAACCTAAAACTGTTAAAGAAGCATTAGATGATGAGAATTGGATAGAAGCTATGCATGAAGAACTTAACCAATTTGTTAGGAATGATGTGTGGACATTAGTTCCTAGACCAGACCATATTAATGTTATAGGAACTAAATGGATTTTCAAAAACAAGACTGATGAAATGGGAAACATTATTAGAAACAAAGCTAGGTTGGTTGCTCAAGGATATACACAGGTAGAAGGTGTAGACTTTGATGAAACATTTGCTCCTGTTGCTAGAATAGAATCCATTAGGCTCTTACTTGCCTTTGCATGCTATATTGATATAAAACTGCACCAAATGGATGTTAAAGCTGCCTTTCTAAATGGTATTCTAAATGAAGAAGCTTATGTTGAACAACCTAAAGGCTTTGAAAACCCTGATTTTCCTGATCATGTCTATAAATTGAAAAAGGCTCTATATGGCTTGAAACAAGCACCTAGAGCAAGGTATGAAAGGTTGACAGATTTCTTAATTGAGTTTGGTTTTGTAAGAGGAGAAGCTGATAGAACACTATTCATCAAATATGATAAAAATGATATTATGATTGCTCAAATCTATGTTGATGATATAGTATTTGGTTCTACTTGTGACAATATGCTTAAACACTTTGTGAATGAGATGACATCTACCTTTGAAATGCCCATGGTTGGTGACTTAAATTACTTTCTAGGACTGCAAATCAAACAGCAAAAAGATGGGATTTTTATCTCACAAAGTAAGTATGTTAAAAGTCTTGTAAAAAGGTTTGGTTTAGAGAGTGCTAAACATATGAAAACTCCTATGGGATCCACTCAGAAATTGAGTAAGGACAGTGTTGGCCAAAATGTTGACTCAACACTGTACAAGTCTATGATTGGCAGTCTGTTATATTTGAGTTCCAGCAGACCTGATATTATGTTCAATGTTTGCTTATGTGCTAGATACCAAGCTAATCCCAAAGAATCACATATGAATGCTGTTAAAAGAATCATTAAGTATGTTGCAGGTACATGTGATTTAGGTATTTAGTATAGCAAAGACACAAACTGCACCTTAATAGGTTACAGTGATGCAGATTGGGCAGGAGACTGTGATGATAGGAAAAGCACAAGTGGTGGTTGCTTCTATATGGGGAACAATTTAATCTCTTGGCACAGCAGAAAACAGAACTGTGTGTCTAAATCAACAGCTGAATCAGAATACATTGCAGCAGGGAGTTGTTGTAGTCAATTACTTTGGTTGCAAAAAATGTTTCATGATTATGGCTTACCTAGTGATGTTCTAACTGTGTACTGTGATAATACTAGTGCTATAAATATCTCAAAAAATCCAGTGCAACACTCATTAACAAAGCATATAAGTATTAGACATCACTTTATAAGAGATCTTGTTGAAAAGGAAGTTGTTAAGATGGAGTACATATCTACTGAAAAACAATTAGCTGATATATTCACTAAAGCTCTTGATGATAAGAGGTTTTCTTCTCTACGAAAATCTCTTGGCTTATGTAATATCTGAAAATATGATCAAGGGTGTTGTATCAAATGCGGCAGCATTTGAGACAACACTAAGATAAGTCACTTATGTGTTTCCTTGCTTTAAATTTTCGTAATTATTGAATTAATGAAATTCCTTGTGATTGATATTTGAATTCTGAATGACTTGTGAAAAATACTAAAAAGCATATACACCTCTCAAATGCTACAAAAGAAAAATCACTTATTAGATGCTTTATAAATCACTGAGTAACTATGGGACACGGAGCTCGCTACTACGATGATCTCTTTTCAAAAGGTGATATAAATTGCATCAATACATTCACAAATCCATTGAGTAACTATGGGGCACGGAGTTCGCTGCTACGATGCACTCTTTTCAAAAGATGGATCAATGTGAAGTGTGATAAAACAAAAAATAATAGAGCAACACATATGATGAAAAATCATGAAAAAACTGTGTTGAGGTGTATAGAATGCCAACAATAGTTAAAACACTCGTTAATTCAGATTCTTATCCCAATTTTTCATGGAATTAGTTATTTTTTATAATTATTAAATATTATTCTCTGAAATATTTAATTTGACTTAATCTTGTCTTTTTTTTTATTTCAGTTATTATATTCCGCATTCATTTAATTTTGTTTTTCCAGAATTTCTTATTCTCCTTTTTATCCACGATCAATTAGTGGGAAAGTTACTTCCACTGCTTCACTTCCCTCACTCTCCAAAATTCGTGTAACTTCTTCATCTCAACTCTCCATATAAGATGAGTCTCCATTACAGTGTTGGAAAATACTTGAAAAGCTTGGTTAATTCAATTAAGCCTGGTAATTACAGATATTAATTATATTTGTAGCACTCAAGTATATCCAGTTCCCTTAGACTCACACTGTTTGAATTCTAACTTACATTGTATCTGTAGAATTCGAAAGGTCTCAAAATTAATTTTGCTGTCTTGTTTTGTGTGTACAGGTTCTAATATGTCTAACACTCCTCAGATCACTGCTGCACACTCAAACTCGAATTCAAGCAACAAAATTTCTCCAAATCCTCTCAATCTCCTTGCTGAAATGGCATCATCCAACTCACCAAACTCACCGTCGTTCACCGTCGGAACCATAGTTGTTCCCTTCGCTTCTGAAGAAGAACTCACTCAAACAACCCCTCTTGAAATCGTACCTTACAATCCATACGATATTCGCACTGAAATCGCGAACGCAAATGCCAATACAGAAATTCCAACCTCCAGCCCACCAGATGAGCCCTCATCTGAAACTCCCGTACCAGAAAACACCCCAGTCACCTTACACTTCCCTTTGGGCACTCCTTTCAACACTCTGAAAGAGGCCTTCGAAACCCTAAGCCTGAAAACAACTCACCCTGTTTTAGTGCTTGAGGGAGAAACGCTGGATAATTCCATGTTCAAAGGGGATGTGGACATGCAAACTCAGCTGGAGTCCTCGGATGAAGAAGTCTTGGCCGCAAAGTTTGAGAGAATTCATCGGCACAAAAAGGGCAAAAAGAAAACTGCTGCTGTTCCACCTGCACGAAAATGGCCTGGTGGTAAGAGAAAGTCTCAAAGAAATCTGGGCAAGATTGTTGATTACACTGGAAAAGGGAAAAAGCCCAGAACGGATGGAAATGCCTCTGAGCCAATTGCTGTATCTGATTCTGAATCAGAACCAGAAACAGAGGCTGAACAGCATGCACCTTCAGTGGAAGAAGAAGTGGCTGTTAATGAAGAGGATGTGGATGAAGTTGCTGAGGAAATGGAGGAGGAAAGTGAACCAACTTCACCAGTTCGACGATCAAAGAGGCTCCGAGAGCCCGAAAGTGTTGCCTCTCCGATGGCAACACCAGATCAGTCAGATCCTGAACAGTCATCCAGTTCGTCAGATGAGGATGAACATGAGGTACTTTTCTCTTCTGATGATAGGCATAGTGATTCTGATGAAGATTACAATAACAAGTCAAGTATACAGTATAGAACTATAAGAACTAGGCAGATTCTCAGTGAAAGATTGATTAAAACTTCTGATTTTGAGGATATGAATTTGCTAGATTAGTTTAAGGAAAGATCTTTACTGCATGTCTTGCAATTTTCTTGTCTGTTGGTCCCTGAGACGAGTGTAAGATCAGCTGACTTGGTGTCTGCTGATTGTGTGGAAAATAAACTAACTCTTCAAAGTAACTAGTCCGCTGATTTCACTAGGGGCCTAGGACTAGTTAGTCGACTGATTAATTACTTATCGGAGTTAAGTGCGGAATTGTAGTGTGCCCATAAATATTATACTCGTCTATTTAATAAATACAGTGTGTAAAACAGTTTATGCACAAATATGTATGAAAAGACTTGAAATGTAAAGTGCAGAAATGTAAATAACACATTGATTTATAGTGGTTCGGATATACGTTCCTACGTCCACTCTCACGTCCACACGTGATGTTTAATCCCTTTAATTTACCCAAAATTACAAGGGCCTTGTCCTTTATAGTCCCAAGGGTAGGACTTTGAGATCTGAGCGGTCCTAACGGCTACGGTCTCCACAAGTGATTGTAAGCACTTGCACTTCCCCCACAAGTGATTGTAAGCACTTGCACTTGCACTCCACAAGTGATTATAGAGCACTTGGACTCTTTACAGTGATAAACACTCAACTTGACTTCTAAGGTTTTATGGTAGAAGGTGGGTTTTGTGCATATGAACTAGGTGAGAATTTTCCTTACAATCTGTTTTAGCCTCATGCTAGGATTGAGAAATTCTCTCTAAGCTATGGATATATATGAGTGGTTGCACTGGCTTAGATGGTATGAGTTCACTCACTGGGGATGAGGTGATGCGTGTTGAATCTTCATGAATGATCTTCATGAGCTCTTCTTATTTCTGGAGTTTATGACCTTTGCTCGACCTTTGCATCTCACACCTCTTCTCTCTTCCCAATGATGTATGAGCTCATTTATATAGTGTTGATGTTTGAATGTTACCGTTGGATGATAGCAATTAAAATCTCCACTAATTGAGGAATTGACAATCTCTTGATTTGATATGATTGAATATTACCATTGTCATGTAATTTCAATCATATCTTTGACTTTCCTTTCTTGTGCACATATCTTGTCAATCCTTGATTCCAGCTCTGATTGGTCTTCCCTTAATTGTATAAGAAGACTTCTACTCTGCTTGTATAAGAAGACTTCTACTCTGCTGGTATAAGAAGACTTCTACTCTGCTGGTATAAGAAGACTTCTACTCTGCTGGTATAAGAAGACTTCTACTCTGCTGTCTTTACTCAGCTGTCTTTACACAGCTGCTGTTTCTTCTCAGCTGCTGTCTTTACTCTGCTGTCTTTACTCAGCTGGCTTTACACAGCTGCTGTCTTTACTCTGCTGTCTTTACTCAGCTGGTTGTAAGATGACTTCTACTCAGCTGATGTCAGACGACTTCTACTCAGCTGATGTAAGATGACTTCTGGTCTTGGTCTTCTCTTCTCTTCTTGAGCATTGACATGTCTTATCTTCTAACTAGAGTCCTATCTATTACAAGATGTATAATAAAGTTGTCTATACAATACAACTTATCCTTTTACATGATTGATTTGGTTTATCAAAACTAAACTAAGGATATTCATATCCCAACATTGTCCCTATATTGTTGATTGGGTCTATGAATTTTATGCAAACATCCCTCAATTTGCTGGAGATCCCAACTCTACAAGATATGGTACTTTTTGGTTTAGAGGAAATAGACACATGATTACCCCTAGGAGGATCAATATTTTACTTAAAACTAAGATTATGGAGGATCCTATTGTTACTGACCATGATGTGATGATAAGCATCTTGACTGGGGGAGTAATTACTAAATGGAGAAGAAGAATTTTGGCCTCTAAACTCACAAGTCTATATTCTGTTTTGCATAAGTTGGTGTGTTTTAATTGGCTGCCTACTACAAACAACACCACTCTCACCTTAGAACAAGCTGTCCTGATGTACTAGATTGGGCACTTGAAAAGATTTAACCTAGGACAGGTTATTTTCACCAACATGATGACCTTTAAATCTGACATGACTGGGAGAGGTATCCTGCCTTACCCATGCCTTGTATACAAATACATGTTGGACAAAGCATTTGAAAGAATTGAAGATGAGGTCATAAGCACCTATGTCCCAAGTTTTAACATCTCAAATCAGTTCCTCATCCAAGGTGAAAGGGTGGTTGATCTTCCTTTGAGAAGGAATGATGATGAAGCAGGCCCCAGTAGTGTTCCAGCAAATGATCCCTTCCATAATACCACACTGCCTCCAGAAGGAGCTGCCTCCTCAATCTATTTGTCTTCACACTATATTATGAGGCAGATTGATATTTTGCAGGGTTCTATTCTTAATTTGCAGCATTCTGTGGAGGATCTTCTAGTCCAAAAGAAATTTTGGATGGATCTTCTTTCCACTTCAACAGGGGGAGTAGCTGACAGTTCACAAAATCAGTCCACTAACATTGTTGCTCCTACTGTAGATGAACAACCGGATTCAGTTCCTGGCCGAGCTGATGAACCTGCTGTGGACACTGAAATGACTGAGGGAGATGCACAGGATATCCAGGATCTCTATGGTGATCTGGATAAATGATAAGCTTGAAGACAGGGGGAGAGCTTACACAATGGGGGAGTAAATGCAGATTATGGAGATGCAGCTGATACATTTCAGCCCAATCTTTTCCCTTGTGTTAATTTCAGTTCTTTCCTTGTTGTAAAAGCTTTGTACTTATGTTTTTATTTTCTCAAACTCTGTTTTTATTACATTCTGTAATTATTTAGGATTTATTTTTGCTTTAGTTATTTAAATCTAAACAAGTCTTTTGGTTTAGATGTTGTTTACTTTAATTTGATCTTATACAGATTGTTACTTCAATTTTTTTGGAATATCAATTGTGTAAACTTCTTAATCAATATCTCTGTTGTGTGAACTTCAGTTGTGTTGATGTAGAAAGGTCAAATTGGGGGAGATTGTTGATGTTGAGATGAGTGTTATGTTTAATGATCCAACACTGACAGCCGAGTGTTGTGTTTAATGTTCCCAACACTCATGACAACGTCAGAATTTGCCCTTCCTTTTCTCACTAACTCTTATCTTACGCTTGTTGTCTAATGATGTCCCCAGAGCAGTTAGAAGACGTGGGCAACACCAAGTCATGCCACTGCGTGGGAGTGAGAAGTTATTAGGCCATGGTATAACAAGTTCCTAAATTCTAAGAGTGGTGGAGAGAAGTTCTATAACCGCATGATCTCAAGGTTGAGGCGATCATGGGAGTTGATGGCAGTTCGTGAATGAAGCCTATAAATACAGAAGCTGCCCTCAACACAAGATACACAAGAAGAAAAGCTGAAATCGACTACTACTCTATTGAACGCTATATACGCTTCTAGTTAGGAAAATCTTTGTTTCTTCTTGTAGTTCTTCACATTATTATAAACCCGAATAATAGTGTGTTAGAACATAGTCTTATTTACTAGGTTGTGTGATTAGATCTATGAGGGAGATAGTTTCATAGGATCTAGTAAATCATTATACACTTTCGTAGTGTAATTATACACCTCAAAGAGGTTGTACTCGTTTCACATATTTTAATATAGTGAACAGCATAGATTATTTTATAATCTATGCAAATTTTGAATACTTCCATTTTCATTACGTGCAATTTAATTTCCGCTGCATAGTATTGTCTAGATTGTGCCAACACAACAGACAACATCTCTGATTTCGCACGCACACACACTTTCATTAACTATATGGCCTTTGCCCCGTATAAGCATGATTACTATATTGCCCCTCCATTTTTGCATTTTCCCTACATCCTTGCCCTAATCGCATTTTTTCAGAATCGAAATTGTATTCACTCCACATTCATTTCTTCGACTGTTATCTGGCGATTATCCATCGCCGATCCTCACTGCCGATCCTCACCGTCGTTCTCCACTGCCGTTTTTAGATCCTCATCCTCCGTTCGCCTGCTTCCCTTGCCTTCTGCGTTCAAGCTTTGCTGCATCGACGTTAATGGTGAAACTCGCAACAGCGAGGGATTTTAGTTATTATTTTTTAGGGTTTATCGTCTGTTTATGAATACTCTTTCGTACGGCCCATTTTCACCATTCTCTTGTGGTTTTTAGGTGTGCGTTCGCTGGGTTCCCTTGCTGTGAAGCTTGAAGGTTCGATTTGCTTGTTCACTTGAATATTCGATTTGCTTGAGTTATTGCAGATTAGTAATTTTTGTTTGAGTTTTTTAATAACCCAGACCGGTTGCGTGTAGGTCATCTTTGTGGGCTTAGGGTTTCGTCGCATTTGTATTACACACAGGTGAGCGAGCATTAAAATTTTAGGATGTTTTGAGGATCTTCATACAAGTGTATTGATTTCTTTTGATTTGACATTAAATATTTGTGTGTTGTTCTAGGAACATTGTTGTTGTTCTTTTCTCATGTGTGATATGTGTTCATTCCCCCCTTGTCATTTGGTATTGCCTTATTCTTTGTTTGTTTGACCCCTATCTATACAATGTTAACCCCTTCGATGAATTTTTTTTTTTTTTTTATGTTTTTCTTAGTTGAAGAAATCTTGCACCAACAATTCATTCTTACATGTATACTCGTAATCCTAATAACTAGACGAAATAAAAATGTGAAAAGGCGCACCCTTCCTTGGGGTATGATTTCTAGAATCCCTAGGCAAACTTTACACTTGAATAGACTAGTCCAAACTCGTGATGCTGATTGTGTTGCGAATCTAAGGATGGATCGGAATGCGTTTGCACGTTTGTTTTTTTTACTAAGAGAATTAAGAGGGTTAAAAAGACGAAAGTATGTTGGTGTCGAAGAGCAAGTTTCAGTGTTCTTATCTATTCTTGCTCACCATAAAAAGAATAGGGTTGTGGCATTCCATTTTGAAAGTTCTGGTCAAACAATATCCACCATTGTCCACCTAGTATTGAAAGCTACTTTGAAATTGCATCATTTGTTCTTAGTTAAGCCTGTTCCTGTACCTGATGACTCCACCGACCCAATATGGAAATTGTTCAAGGTAATTTTTGGTATATATTTCCTCCTGAATTGAATTAGAAGTTGCTTATGTTATCTTTGTCGTTTTATCTATATCCTCAAACTGCTTTTGATAGGGTTGTCTTGGTGCCCTTGATGGAACATTTATTGATCTTCATGTACCTTCGGAAGATAGAGCACGTTATAGAACACGGAAGGGTCGTATTTCTACTAATGTGCTTGGAGTATGCGACACACAAATGTGATTCGTTTACGTTCTTCCAGGGTGGGAAGGGTCTGCTACTGATTGTAGAATACTTCGCGATGTTGTATCCAGGCCTCATGGTCTCAAAGTTCCTAAAGGTAAGTATGTGTACATGTCTACTTTAACATGTTGCTTACCTGACTATAGTTATGCATCTCACCTTATGTGGATCACTAATGAATTAACGAACTAATTACAATAATTAAGCCTAATGTCTTGAATTATGCTAAAGGCTATCACTCATATATGTAGACCAATGCCTCGTGAGGCTTAGGTGAACACGTGCATTGATTAACAATTATATGATCTAACCAAATACCATAACCTCCTAAGATAGTGTTTCATAAGCATTTTCAACACGGTTACTAATGCTTATGAAACGCCCTCTCACCAATCTCCTAGATGACCTCTATTCGATTAGTGTCTAGTGTTGTCGATCTAAGTAATTAACCCTCTCTCGGTTAAGCCAATTACTAAGTGAATTCTAATCAATCAATCCAAGCTCTCACCCACACTCTTAATCATGCAACCCAACCCTCGTTGTAATCAACACAACCAACAATGCTAGCTAATAGGGTGAATTAATCAATTGAATCATGGAAATCACAACATTAGAAACATAAACACCCAAAATCCTAAGCTAATCATGCAATTAATCCACAATTACACTAAACACCCATCAAAACATTCACACACAAGGCAATAAGAGCTTAGCCCATGGTTCTAGAAGAGAATCACATGTTTAAAACAACAAATAACATCAAACTCATAGTAAAATAACAATAGAAAGGAGAATTTAAGAAAATACCAAATTGAATTACAAAATAGAGTAATATCACCTTGATCATGAGAATTTAGCTACAAACCGATATAATAGATGATGCCCAATGATAATCGTAGCTTGATTCGAAGTAAAAACACATATTCTAGTTAATCTAATGAGAAATTCAACTAGAATTCTAAGAAAACCTACTACTATGTGTTTGTGTGTGTGGAATTGCTTGTAAAAGGAGGAAGACCCTTTTCAAAACTCAAATTGGAT
Organism: Galeopsis tetrahit; assembly: GCA_963675135.1. NCBI lineage: Eukaryota > Viridiplantae > Streptophyta > Magnoliopsida > Lamiales > Lamiaceae > Galeopsis > Galeopsis tetrahit. Next base: position 31,063,778 of record OY776130.1, on the reverse strand, counting down.
CTATTAGTTGGAGTGGAAGTTTTGGATCAATTTTGCAATTAGACCCTTGAAATATGGAGAAATTTGGCTAAAACCCCCGAAAATGGGTCCACCCGGCTAGGTGGGTAAGTGGCCCGACCGGGCGGACAATGAGCATGCGCGAAATGAGTGGAATAGGGGCGGCCCGGCCGGGCGGGTGATGTCGCCCGACTGGGTGATAACTTCGTATTTGTGCGTAGGGCAAGGCTTGGCCGCCCGACCATACGCTAAAAGTGGCCCGGCCGGGTGGCCTTCCGGCCCGACCTCTTCGACTTCTCCTTCCGTTTCTCATCTCGTTTCTTCTCAAACTCCTCATAAATGCTCTCGAGCCTCGTTCCTTCACCTCATGCGAGTGCTAATGATGATTGAATACTCATTTTTGCGATTTTAATGCCTAATTCACCTCGTATTCCTACAAAACGAGCTCAAACACCTTTCTCAATCAAATCAAGCATATTAATGTGAAAATGCATGCAAAACCATCAAATGTTATCACTAAAACACATGAAATCTTATGCAATTTACAAACGAATCACCAATCAAGTCAGGGCCCAAGAGGACTCCTTGACTTGCCCCTGAATTATCCGAGCTGAATTACAGTAGAGAAAATTGTGGGGTTGTTGCCCAGTAAGAAGATAATGTTTGACTGGGCCAAGTGGGACAGAATCAAGGCCTTGCTGACCAAATCAAGGGAGACTTTGTCCAGCTCCATAGAAATTCGGGATCAATGGTTGAATAGATAAATAGGGGGAGACGGTTATCCCTTCCCCCAATGTACCTCTATAAATACTCCATGCATACCTTCCTTAGTTTTTTTACGTGATTTTAGTACATAGTGTGCACTACACTTATACACACTTTCACTTGAGCATATTATTGCATCGTGGAGAACGATTTTAACTCAGGTTGACTGTTCTCTGAACATCTTTATCTTGGTGATCGCCGGTTCTCTAACTTGAGCGTCGGAGTCCCCGCGCCGGAGATCCCTCTGGCGTGTTTTGCAGGTTTTACGGAGCATCGTGAGCCACGTGGCAGCTCCTTGACGAACCATTTATCACCGGTGGCCCAAGGTCAGTTTAGTAAATTGTTGAGAGTTCAAACCTGACGAAACAACTGGTGCCGTCTTTGGGAAATCAGAGCTAAGGCGTGAGGTTCTTATTTTGATTTATTCATGATTTTGGAGCTCGCGGGGACGTGAGCGTAAGGAATCATAATTCTATAAATGTGATGATAATTCTATAGATGCGAATTATCTTTCTTATTTTGATTTTGAAAGAATTATTAGTTTGACGAATTGTTGATACTATTATTCTATTGGTGATTTAGCTTGAGCTTGTTGTTTAAAATATAGCCCAGATTAGTTGTTCCTATGTTGAGAATTTTCCAGGAATACGTTTAAAAGGCTACCATTGAGATTGATGTTGCTTACTGAATAAGAGGCTGAAGATCAAAGAAGCTGATCCACGATTGAGAATTGAGATTAGAGAAATTAATCATGTTGTTGAGGTTGGAGGTCCTAGAAGGAATCCAGGTTTGAGGTTTGAGATCGTAGAGAGACTTGATCTATATTTTCTGATTGTTTCATCTTTGAATTATATGATTGATGTTTATGATTCTTACATGAACACTTGAGAGCTTGTGGTGGAGGACCTTTTTTTGGTGAACCTTTGCAGGCATGATTTATGAATTGATGTGTGAGTAGACCTGGAGGTCTACATATATGTTCAGAGAAGATAGAAAACGAGTATCCAGGACCCCGAGGTCCAGGATTCAGATAAAAAGATATGAAGCAAGTATCCAGGACCCTGAGGTCCAGGATTCAGATCAAAAGATGTGAAGCGAGTATCCAGGACCCCGAGGTCCAGGATTCAGATCAAAAGATGTGAGGCAAGTATCTAGGACCCCGAGGTCCACTAGAGATAAGAACACCAATTGGACTTAGAGGTCCAGGACCTGGAGGAGCTTGAAAGAGCGTAGAACTATGGAGAATCAGTCGAGTATCTGGATTATGATACTCAGCCTCCTATTGGGGCTAACCCCCAAATAACGAGTACATCGGTACCACCAGTTAGTATAATATTTGATAAAGCTAAAGATGTTAGATATTTTATGCTGATTTGATTAGACTGTGAGCATGTCATAATGAGTTTGATATACTTAAATTATGATATGCATTGACTTGATTTTATAATGAGTATGTCATGATGAGTTTGGCATGAATGAGCTATGATATTCGTTGATTCGATATTGCTATAAACATGTCATTATGAAATTGATTTGTGTGAACCATACTTTGTTTTCTATTGAATCAAGTATGACCCTCCTAATTTTACATAAGTGTTTTGTCTAGATAATCTAGATGTGATGCTAGAAATTGAGAATGACTTGGAATCCTAGAAAGAATGAGTAGGCAACCCGCATGTTGAGTTTATGTGGTTACTATATTCTTTAGAATCCATAATTAAGGATTGATAATGATTCATGATTTCAGAATGTGAGGCTAACATATTTATCTTTGAATTATGTATGATTTACATGCCTCGATATTCTAGATATGATTTCAGATTTCAGATTGGGCTTGTCCAGATCCTGGAAGGCTTCTGGTCAAGCTCGGTTATTGATTATCAAAGATTGAGCTAATCTAGGCTGTGAGAGAACACCTGAATAAGCTCAGATGTGGAGGATTGAGTTTCCTTCTAGAACCATGAGTCGAGGGAAAATAGAATTCCCTCACCCTACTCGAGATCCAAGTGGATCCTCAAATACTTATCCAGGTGTTGAATGCTAAAACACTCGAGAAATTCGAGGCCCAGGAAAGAACCTGAAAAGGTACCTGGGAACAAGAGGAGAGCGCTTTGAACTGATATTGAGGGCCAACCACCTTAGCCCCATTAACGGAGCATGATCCAGATGATTATGGAAGAAATATGAGTGTTCGGGGTTTGAGAACCGAATACGAGAAGAACTGCAAAGAGGATCTTACACAAAGGATCCAGATTCAAGTGGGACAAACAATGCCAGAAAGCATTTGAGGAGCTGAAACTCCACCTTGCCCAGCTGACGAAGCCCTCCCCAGGTGATACACTCTTCTTGTATCTATCCGTGGGAGAGCATTCTTTGAGTATTGCATTGATGAAAGAAGAAGGAGCTACCCAGGAGTCGATCTATTACATGAGTAAGATCATCCAGGGTGCTGAGATCCGAAGTTGAGAAGGCTGTCTTGGTTGTGGTGATTACAGCCCGAAGGTTACATCCTTATTTTTTGTCATATAAAATTATTGTTCGTACTAATTACCCTTTGAGGCAGGTAATTGGTAGAGCAGATTTATCTGGACGGATGGTCAAATGGGTCGTAGAATTACAAGAGTACAATATTTATTTTGAGCCCTGAAAGGTTATCAAAGCTCAATCCTTGTCGTATTTCATCCAAGAAATCACCAGGTTTGACGAGATATAAGAATATAAGATGTTTCTGGATGGCTCTATGTCCATGACTAGATGTGGACTTAGTATTGTGTTGATTGACCCTCAGGGGTTGGAGATCCAATTTGCCGAGAAATTGAAGTTCCGGAATTCTAACAACAAAGCTAAGTATTTTGAGCATTTTGATAACATGTTTTGGGTTGTAATAACTATGATTGAATTGAGAAAACAGGATAAAGTTTCACAAGAAAAGCTCGATAGCAAAGAAGCCACGAATTTTGCACGAGGACCACTCCACATCCCTGACGGGTGCTAGATGTCCAAAAAATTGAAGATTGAAGGTCACGAGACCTGAACCTTGAAGAGGACCTCTCCACGTCCCTGACGGGGACTGGATGTCCAAAATTTGAAGATTGAAGGTCACGAGACCTTAACCTTGAAGAGGACCTCTCTGAATCCTCGATGGGTGCTGGATATCCAAAAAAATTGAAGATTGAAGGACACTAGACATGAACCTTGAAGAGGATTGAAGAAGAAAAATCCTAGAAGCATTGAGAGTAGAGCCAGCTCCTGGAAATTCCAAAAAGGTAAAACTAATGAGATTGAGATATTGTATTGTAGGTGGACGAATGTACAAGAAGTCATTCACCAATCCATACCTGAGATGCCCCTCAAAGAACGAGGGGGGTCATGTGATTCGATAAATACATGAGGGTTTTGGGGGTAGCCATGAAGGCGCCAAAGCAACCTTGAGAAAAGCAGTAAGGGCTGGATATTATTGGCCCACCATGGCGCGAGATGCCAAAGAATTTGAGAAAGCATGATTTGCTTTGCCGATTGTTCGTGATTGAGGAAGTATGATTTGCTTTGTCTTTGAGTTTGAGGAAGCATGATTTGCTTCGTCTTTGAGATTGAGTAAGCATGATTTGCTTCGTCTTTGAGTTTGAGGAAGCATGATTTGCTTCGTCTTTGAGATTGAGGAAGTATGATTTGCTTCGTCTTTGAGTTTGAGAAAGCATGATTTGCTTCAACTTTGAGTTTGAGGAAGCATGATTTGCTTCGTCTTTGAGATTGAGGAAGCATAATTTGCTTAGTATTTGAGTTTGAGAAAGCATGATTTGCTTTGTCTTTGAGATTAAGGAAGCATAATTTGCTTCGTCTTTGAATTTGAGAAGCATGATTTGCTTCGTCTTTGAGTTTGAGAAAGCATGATTTGCTTCGTCTTTGAGTTTGAGGAAACATGATTTGCGTCTTTGAGTTTGAGGAAGCATGATTTGCGTCATCTTTGAGTTTGAGGAAGCATGATTTGCTTCGTCTTTGAGGAAGCGTGATTTGCTTCATCTTTGAGTTTGAGGAAGTATAATTTGCTTCGTCTTTGAAATTGAGGAAGCATGATTTGCTTCATCTTTGAGTTTGAGGAAGCATGATTTGCTTCGTCTTTAAGTTTGAGGAAGCATGATTTGCTTCGTCTTTGAGTTTGAGGAAGCACGATTTTCTTCGTCTTTGAGTTTAAGGAAACATGCTTTACTTCATCTTTTGTTCTTGAGCGCAGGATGAACATGGAAAAGAAAGAGTTTGAGGGCTCGAAAGCACTTGATTAGGCGAGGAAACTCTCCACTTCCTTGATAAGGTCGATGGATGTTCGTAAAGCTGAATTGAAGCGACAAGCTTTAAGCCCGTGATATGTCTAGAACCTCTCCACCTCCTTGATTAGGTCGATGGATGTTCGTAAAGCTGAATTGAAATGACAGGCTTTAAGCTCGTGATCTTCCGAGAACCTCTCCACCTCCTTGATTAGGTCGATGGATGTTCGTAAAGCTGAATTGAAGCGACAGGCTTTAAGCCCGTGATCTGCCGAGAACCTCTCCACCTCCTTGATTAGGTCGATGGATGTTCGTAAAGCTGAATTGAAGTGATAGGTTTTAAGCTCGTGATCTACCGAGAACCTCTCCACTTCCTTGATTAGGTCTATGGATGTTCGTAAAACTAGAACTAAAGCGACGGGTTTTAAGCTTGTGATCTGTTGAGAACCTCTTCACTTCCTTAATTAGATTGATGGATGTTCGAGAAAGCCGCAAATTTGGTGAGGACCTCTCCACTTCCTTGATTAGGTTGATGGATCTTAGAGAAAACCACGAATTTGGTGAGGACCTCTCCACTTCCTTGATTAGGTTGATGGATGTTCGAGAAAGCCACAGATTTGGTGAGAATCTATCCACTTTCTTAATCAGGAGGATGGAGGTTCATAAACAGATTCACGGGCCACGAAACCCAGACTTTTGAAGAGGATTTCTCCACATCTTTATGGATGATAGGGGGTCCAAGAGCTTATTTACAGGTCACGAGACCCAAATTTTTTAAGAGGGTTTCTCCACATCCTTCGAAGGATGGTGGGGTCGAAGAGCTTATTTACAGGTCACGAGACCCAAATTTTTGAAGAGGATTTCTGCCAAGAGCTGATTTATAGGTCACGAGGCCTGGATTTTTGAAGTGAATTTCCCCATACCCTTCGAAGGATAATGGGCGTCCAGAAGCTGAATGAAGGGTGGTGCAACCCAGATTTTTTAGATGTGAAGTGGCTGAGAAAAGCTACAGAACTTGAGAAAAGATGATACAAGTCGAGGATCCTTTGCAAGGGAATGAGGAACTTGCAAATGACGTACACTTCGATGCTTGAGGGAGGTGATGAAGGGTTTAGGATGATGCGTCTAGGTCTGCCACCTCCGAGATGCGGCTATGAAGCCAAGTAAGTAAAAAGTATGATTCACTTTTTGCTTTTGATTATGAATTGCCTAGACGTAATTATTTGTTTAGAGCATAAACCCTCGAAGCATATGAGCATTTGCTAAGAGTTAGAGCATTTTAATGATGCATGTTTGATGACTTTGAATGAGTCAGGATTGATATGTTGGTTATACTTAGAATTTCTTGATGTAAGTTCTATTGAAAAGTATATCCATGATTTATGATTTTTAGAGATATTGAGATGCTAGTTATACTTAGAATTTCTTGATATAAATTCTATTGAAACGTATGCCTATGATTTGAGAAATGCTAAGTTGATTACTTATGTAAATTTCAGGCACGATCGAGAACATGCTTGAATGTTTGACGAGTTGAGATGCATGCTTAGAATTTTTGAGATAAATTCTGATGAAGAGTATGCCTATCCTTAATTGATGCTTTGATGTTTTAAGATGCATGCTTAGAATTTTTTAGATAAATTATATCGAAAAGTATGTTTATCTTTGATGAATATTTGATGAATTTGTGAGATGTGATGAAGACATTTTGATAAGTTTTTGGAAATTTGTATGAGCACGTTTCCCTAACACTTTAGACATGATTTATGAGCATACTTCGATAAACTATGCTAGAAAAATTACGTGCATTTTGATAACATGCATAGATGATTTGGGAAAATTATATGAACATATTTTTCCTAGTATTCTAGAAATGAGAATGATTTATGTATTGGAAAAACTATGTGAACAATTTTTCCTAACACATGCAAACATGATATATGAGTTTACATGAGCACAAAGTCTAGAAAAGATGTAGTTCTATTCTAGCACTCATTCAGAGTCTATGCAGGAGTTCGCGAGAACATAGAGATATACTGAGTGCGAGATAAGCACAAAATCAAAACATATGAGAAACATATGAGGAAGTATATAGAAACATGGATGTATGGAAAGAGTAAAACATGCACCAGATATATACTTGGAGCACGAAGGCCCCAAGAAAACCAAAAATAGGGCACAAAGGCCCGAACCAGTGTGATGAGTTTATGAGAACCCCTCAAGTTGTAGCAAAAAACAACAAGAAAGTAAATTGTTCGGTGTTACACAAAAATAACAGAAAAATAAAGTGTTTTTTGAGAGATAGAAGAAAGACTCTTTAAGGCTGGGGGAGAGTGGACAATCTCCTTCTTGGTGTGCAGGCTCGAGCCTCCACCTTCCTCCTGGTCAGCTTCTTCATTGACTTCTCCCATCGGATATAGAGGAGAAACTTGTGACTCGGTCCTTGAGGGCCTCGTCAGTTACAGGGAAAAGAGGAATCATGTTTTGAGAAGAGAAGGTTTTTGAAGAACCTCGAGAATCTGTTGACATGGAAAAAGATGAAGAGACGAGGAGGGTACCTGGATTAGGACTCTCGGAGTGGTGGTCGGAAATGGATGATTTCTGATCGTTGGAATTGACGGCTTGAGGCTGTGATTTTTCTCGAAAATATTTGAATATGAATTGAAGGGGAACTATTAAGGAAGAGCCTTAATGAAGAGAAGAAATGTAAAATGCCTTGAACAGGTTGATACTTTGAATTCGAAAATGAGAAGAGAGACTTCTCAAATTCTGAAGAGAAACCGTAGTAATCATTAAGAAAGAGAGAAGATTGTAACTGATTTGATGGATGTGACGGCTACCTGTCCGAAAGGTGCCTGGGAAAATGAATAAAAGACGCGTGTCGAGTTTAATGAGAAAGTCTGGAGACTTTCAAGATTCGTGAGAATCGATGGAGATTTGATAACGGATTTGATGAATCCTTGTACAGGACAATAAAAGGTAGATCATTTAAAAGAAAAAAAAACTTAGGACCATAAGCTCACAGGTCGAGCCGGAGTGCCATTAAAACCTTGCCTGGAAAAACCCTCCTTAGGGATAAAACCCAAGTCAAGGAAAAAGGTACACTCCTCTAAAAGTCAATATCTATAGAAAGCAGTATATAAATCATTATGAAGAAATGAGAGTAAAAAGTCTGGGGGGTAGCCTCTCCAGACACAATCAAGGCCCGTCTTGGCCACGTCATCCGCCGCCTGGTTGGCCTCTCTAAAGACGTGTGAGTATCTGATGTGCATGTCCTGTGTAAGACAAGGACAAAAATATCGATGTCGGTGGAAATATCGAGACCTTAAATTTGTGGAAATATCGATGGATATATCGATATCGGTAAATTTTAAAAATTGTGTAAATTTAATAACTAACTTTTAATACATAAATTCAAAAAAAAAAATTTAATCCATTTACATCTATGATAAATTTATATAAAATATAGCATACAATGTTATTTCATATGATATTTTTTAAAATTTATCGACATTTTTCGATTTTTTTCCCGATATTTTTCGATATTTTACCGATATTAGTCTCGATATTGTTATTGTATATCGATTTTTATAGATATTTTCGATTTTTTTATAAATATCGTGGAAATATCGTTTCTTCTCAATATCGATATCGGTGACTGCGAAAAATGGATATATCGGAGAAATTTCCGGATATTTTTGTCCATGGTGTAAGAGGGTGGATCTGGCTCTAAAGGCCTTGCAGACGTCAAGGAATAGAGGGATTGGTGCTCATAAAAGTGTCAATCGTGAGTGTAGAGTCCGACTCAATCCAAAGGAAATGGCATCCTTGATCATGTGCATACTTGATGGCCAAAAGTACCGCTGCCAACTCAGCCTCAAGAAGGAGGCCCCAACCCACCTTAGTGGCGACCGCAGCCACGAAGAATCCCCTGAAAGTCCTGAAGACCGCCCCCGCATGTAGACTGCCCAGGAAAGAAGAGGCACTACAGTCTGTGTTAACCTTGTACCAACCCGGATCAGGCGGGAGCCAAATCACAGATGAACCGTGTCTTGTTGGCCTGTGTCTGCTCGAAACACCAAGAGCCCTAGCAATCAGTAGATCCCGAACCGTGCCGTCCGAATATCCTCTGGCTATGTTGTTAGCCTCCCTGATGCCTGAAATGATCTGAGTCATACATCTCCTAGTAGAGGGCGAAACCCCATCGAATATCACCCTGTTCCCCAGAGTCCAAACGGCCTAAATAGCAGTGATGAAGCCCGCCCTCCACAACTCTAGAGACTGCGGACCCAACCGAACTCTAGTGGCTTGAAGGAAGATGTCTAGGAAGCTAACCCCCGTGTGAATCGTGACCCCAAACCTGTGAGTCAAGATGCGCATAATCTCTAATGTGAACGGACAATGGGCAAGTAGATGGTCCAGCGATTCAGAATCGACGGACCCTGAATCCCAAAAGACAAGAGCCAATTCGTCGTGGGCAGCATGCCCTAAACCGCTCTCCAAATCGTAGTGGAGCGACACATGGGCATGAAGGTGCCCCAAATCCATGATGCCCAACCAAGCCTGGGTAGGGGTGATCTAAGCAAATTATATGCCATGTTGGAGGAGAGTTCCCCTGAAAATGAGCCCTCCCAAATACGTTTGTCAGGTCCCCTAAGCACCGTGATCTGCAGGATATCCCTGACAATCTCCGTAAATCTCATGATAAAGCACCTCGGGAAGTGCCAGCAATCATCATAAAAGATATCCCCAACCGTGGAAGTGAGGGTAGAAGCGAACCAACAGGATTGAAGGGGATTTAACGCAGGAACGCGTGAGGTCTTATTCAGGATATGAATATGACTTGAATGAGGATTAAATGAGATTTGGTCCAGGACATGAATGAAGGCATAATCGAGGATTAAAAGAGATTTAATCTGAGATTCTACTGAGAGACGCTCGATGATTAAAATAGATTTAATCTGAGAGTTTGCTAAGAGATCGAGGATTAAATGAGATTTAATTTAGACGCGTTTTGAGCTTCGGGGTGGATCTTGAGGTCCTCCCCAGGTTCTTCGATAATCAAGAGAGACTTGATTCAATATTAACATTGAGTTATTTTTCAGGACCTCGAGGTCCATGAGATTGTTGAGCTTTTATTTTGCAGGATTTACAAAGCTGATAGAATTGAGAAGAGAGTCGACACATCTCTTACTACTCTGAAGAGACCTGAGCTTCATGAGAGTAGGGGGAGTGGTTGATGCGGTCAAAATGTGTCGTCTTATGAGATAATGACACGTGGAATACATGGGTAATATTATTATATGTTATTCGTCTATTTATTCCTTTAATTATGTGTAAATTATGTGATTCAGGCCCATACTATGATAAGTAGGGTCCACAATGATTGATACCCCGATTACAGGTCATTTATATGGGTTGGCACCTCCCTTGGGCCTCCGTACATCTTTATGTTGGTGATCGTCGGTTCTCTGACTTGAGCGTCAGAGTCCCCGCGCCGGAGATCCCTCCGGCGTGTTTTGCAGGTTTTACGAAGCATCGCGAGCCACGTGGAAGCTCCTTGACGAACCATTTATCATTGGTGGCCCAAGGTTAGTTTAGTAAATTGTTGAGCGTTCAAACCCGACGCAACACTATGGAAAGATTTGAGAAAAGATTAATGGATTAGTTAGCGTGGTGATTTGATAGAGATAATATTAAATTAAATGTAAAAAAGATTTTATAATTTTGATACGGATAAAATAAAATATTAATATGAGATTAAGTTCAAATTAAATATAAATAAAAAAATAATTTATTGACGTGGCATGCCACATAGGCGGTGGACACATAAATAATGTCACTAGTGAGCTCTATATCATTTTCGTATAACAATAATATTCGTTATATAAAATCTCGTTAATTTTTACCTAAAATAAATTACGTAATTCATGAAATAATTAGTAATATGATTCAAAATTATTTTGAAAAAAAATAATCATTGCACAAATTAAACTTCATTTACCCATTTACCTAGATTAATTTAATTTCTAACGTATATCGTTTAGTGATGAAGAGTCCAACTATTCATTTATTCATCTTTTATTAAAATATTTAAAAAAATTATTGATTAAATTAAATTGTCTACTTACTCACTTAATTTAATTTCAATAAATTTCGATTAACTCAAGAGTCAATCTTAACTTTAGTAAAGATAATGTAATTATTATTATTTTATATTTAAAAATTTCTGAAGGTTTAGGGATTGGATTTACCGTATTTAATAACTTGTGCAATTATTATTATTCTTTTAAATTATTTAAATTAACTTAATTTAAATTATTTAAATTAATTATTCAAATTATTTAATTTAATTTAAATAATGTATCCGACTACTCATTTCTCACATATATTGTTTAGTGATAAATTAAGTGTCTGACTATTCGTTTGTCAACATATAATAGTTTAGGGTATATGGTTTAGGGTATAGAGTTAACATTCGATTACTCGTTTCTCACCGTGTATGGTTTAGGGTTAGTGTTCGATTACTCGTTTTAATGTGTTGATTCAAGTAAATTAATTTTCAATGTGTTGATTATACTAAAATTCAATAGTATACACTTGCTTCTCAAAAAAAATAAAAAATTAGTGTACACTTAGTGTCCGACTACACGTTTCTCACCGTGTAGGGTTTAGGGTTAATGGTCGATTACTCTTTTCAATGTGTTGAATCTAGTAAATTAATTTTCAATGTGTTGATTATACTAAAATTCAATAGTGTACACTTAGTGTCCGACTACTCGTTTCTCACCGTATAGGGTTTAAGGTTAGTGTTCGATTACTCGTTTCAATGTGTTGATTCTAGTAAATTAATTTTGAATGTGTTGATTATACTAAACTTCAATAGTGTACACTTAGTGTCCAATTACTTAGGTTCACTAATTGTTTCACCAAATAGGATTGAATTAAAATCCAAAATTACTTCGGTTCATTAAATTAATTGTTTCACTATATAGTGTTGATTGAATTAAAATCCAAAATTACTTAGATTCATTAAATCAATTATTTCACCATACAGTGTTGATTGAATTAAAATAAAAAAGACAAAAACTTATATGCAATATTGCATACATGAAATATTGACTAATTAAGGTAAATTAAGTTAAAATTTGTGGTCAAATGCGGGTCAACGTAGAGCAAAACGAGTCAACCTTAATTAAAATATTTATTTTCACTCTCAAATATTATCTTACTACATGTCAAAACTATGTTACTACAAGACCTAAATTTTGTACAAGACCAAAAGTGTATTACTGCAAGTTCAAAAATATTCTGGACACTTTTTTTTTTTAGCAAAATTACTAAAATAATTCGAACTTATTCGGCTACTACATGACTAAAATAGTGTTGCTACAAGACAAAAAATTTATCACTACAAGGTCAAAAGTGTATTACTACATGTCAAAAAAATATTTTGGACACTTAATTTTTTGGCTGAATTTGTCATAATGTTTTGACATGTAGTATTAAATTTTTGGCCTTGTAATGGTAATTTTTTGACTTTATAGTAACAATATTTTGGTCATGTAGTAAACCACCTGTTTGCGATCCGCGAATTTCTTGGGCAATCCGAATCCAGGCTTATGACCCGCGAATTTTTTAAAATTATCTTAATTTGACTTTTGAGCTAGATGGGCTTAGGGTTTTGACTGTGTCTAATTAGAATGAAATGCATGTATGAAATATTTCATATAAGACTAGATTACTTAGGTTCATTAAATTAATTGTTTCACCGTATAGTGTTGATTGAATTAAAATAAAAAAAAATACTTAGATTCATTAAATTAATTATTTCACCATATAGTGTTAATAAAATTAAAATTCAAAATTACTTAGGCTCATTAAATTAATTTTTTGATTGTATAGGTTGATTAAATTAAAATCTAATAATTAGGTTCATTAAATTATTTTTTTTCACCATATAGTGTTGATTAAATTAAAACCTAATATTTACGTTAACTAAATTAATTTTTTTCACCATATAATGTTGATTAAATTAAAATTTAATAGTTAGATTCATAAAATTAATATTTTCACATAGTTTTGATTAAATTAAAATTTAATAGTTAAATTCATTAAATTAATTTTTTTACCACACCGTGTTGATTAAATTAAAATTTAATTGTTAGATTCATTAAATAAAAAATTTCACCAAATTAAATTAAAATATAATTAATTTTTTTCATCATATATGATCGATGAGAAATGATATGGAGCTTGGATTACAAATGATTTGTACATCATTATATTAACTTAATTAATTAATCCATATTAGGAATTTAAAATAAAGATATGAAAATATATAATTCTATACATATAAAAAATGCATGTAGCCAATTCATTTATATAAACGAAAAATTAATAAAAAATGTGTGTAGCGTTAATTAAAAGTTAAAACCCGTTTAACACAAAATTAATAAAAAAATCTTAAAATATTTATTTTTTTAATTTTATGAAAAGAGATTGAGATATCAGACAACCAAATTTTGGACACGCAACAACACCCTTCATAGTAATTTTCACCAAATCACACCACCTATACTTGATGGAAGATCAAATTAAAAGACATTAATGGAGAGAAACAAAATGCAGAGAAGGAAAACCTGCAGTACACAGTTTCTCTTCCAAATGTTGTTTCGTTCTTTGCAGTCCCTTAACCAGTCGTCTAGCAAGAATCACTAACTAATCAAACAAACAAACACCCAGTAAAATAATGCCTTGTTCCCTATTTCTCCCATCATACACTTTGATACTCACAAACTACACATTTCAAATTAATTTAAATTAAATCAAGGATAAATTAATTCGACATCTTTATCTCATATATTTGAGAGTTTTTATCTCTCCTAAGTGTCATTCTCTTTTAGCCTCTAATTTAATTTTTTTATGATTTTTTAAATTTTAAATTTTTTGACATACGTCAGTTTTCTTCTTCTTGTCTAGATTAAGCATTCTTTTTTGGGACCTCCTAAATGTAGTCAAAGTGTCGTATGGTGACGTATGACTACGTAGTCAATTAAATCTGAACCATTAAAAATCAAATCTAAAGGTTTAAACCTGATGACCTGTTATCTTTTGTACTTTGTGTTGAAAATATTCATCGTATATGTCATATGGTGTCGTATTTATAATTAATTTAATAAATTAAAATATATAATTTAAAATTTACATTTTTATCCTTAATTTAATAAAAAAAAATTATTATATTTATTAATTTAATTAAAATATATAATGGTAAAACTAACAATAAAATAAACAAATTAAATTAAACAAAAAAAAGTCATATGAACCTAAACCTAGAACACGAATACATTGGTTTTCTTTCTCCCTCCGAACACGCATTCCACTGACGTCGTCAAGCCGCTGCCCTATTTGTGGCTCGAGCACGTGAACAAGAAAAGAACATTTTTTTTGCACGGTTTACTAAATATCGACCGTGCAACCAGGCACAACTGTTGAACCGTGAAAGTGAGCACTTACAACACATTTATTTGGATTGCACGGTTTACTGAGTATCGACCGTGCAAGTGAGTACTTCCAGTACATGTTTCGATTTACACGGGTGATTGAGTATCGACCGTGCACGGCTGTTGGGCCGTGAAAGTGAGCACTTATAGCTCATTGTTTGGATTACACGGTTTACTGAGTATCGACCGTGCAACCGTGCACGACTGTTGGACCATGCAAGTGAGTACTTCCAGTACATTTATTATTTAATTATTTTTTTGATTTATTTATTTATTTAATTTTTATAATAATAATATTTGTATAAAAAAGGTAGAATAGTAATTTTGCTTATATAAAAAGGGTAGAATAATAATTTTGCTTATATAAAAAGGGTATTAATTTTGATATTAAAAATAATTTTAATAAAAGAAGGGTAATATTAGACATGCGCAAAATCGAACCGTCAAACCGGACGACTTTTAACCGTCGATTTCGATTCGAAAATCGAACTGAAACCTTAAAATGGCGATTCGATCAATTTGAAACCGCCGATTTTCCAGCGATTTTTTTTTTTTAATTTAAAAATTAAGGCCGGTAAGTGGTATTATGGTGAGTAGCCTTTGGATATTAGCTGTCCCCTTGTGGTAAGACTATGTTTATCGAGAGGGTCGTGACGCCCCTCACACGCTAGAAGACAAAATAATTTTAAAAAAAATATCAAAATGTTAATATTTTTGGTGACAGGTCCACCCAAGCCTTCGAGGCATGTTCCCAAAGCTCCAACCATATAATGCCATGTGTCCATTTTCAATTGGATATTTAAAATTATTTTGAATAAATCTTATAATTTTAATTTTGTAATATTATTAATAAAAAATATATATCAAAATTCATAAAAAAAAAATTATCAATAAATTTGGATCACAATTTCATAATGACTTGATTGAGCACATGTGATAAAAATTCAGCACTGATAATTAAACATGTAATTTTCGTTTTTTGCATTGTTGTATTTTATGCATCTATTTGTAGCTTAATTTGTTTATTTACTATATTGTATTTTAATCGTACAGTAAAATACTCTTTTTATTACTCCCTCCATCCCACTGTAAGTTTCCCACTTTCCTTTTTTGGATGTCCCACAATAAGTTTCCCGAACCCAGGACCTAATACCTAGGTAGTGGTGCTCTAACCACTTGAGCTATCCCACTTTGTCATCACATCACTTCTACTTTATCTATTATTTTATTATACTTCATCTCTTACTAATCTATTATTTTCTCTCTCACCATCACATCACTTCTACTACATCTATTATTTTATCATATTCCTTAATCTAAACACCCAAAAGAAAGGGGAAACTTATATCGGGACGGAGGGAGTACTATTTATAAATTATTAATCTCAAATAATTTAATAATTTTTTTACATGTATTAAATATAATAAAAATTGATTATGGATAACATATAATTAAAAAATAATATATTTGAAGGTTGGGGTGAGTTGTTGATAAAGTAGAAAAAAAAAAGTAGTAGTGTGTATATGTGGAGGAGAGAGAAATTAATTATTTATTAGAAGGTTGGGGTGTGAGAAGGTTGTGGATAAATATAGTCTAAGTAGCCGCTGCAGAGTGCAGATTGCAACTAGGTAGATAGCCTCATAGCCTAGCCTTTTTTTTCCTCTTCCCAAGGTAATATGCACTAGACTAGTTTTCAATCACTCACATGAGTTATACTAGTCTTACACGCATCAATTAACTCAATTCCCTTCTAATTATTAAAGACCAATTTTCAAAAACCCAAAATAACAATTCTTCTTTCACTATCCCTTGGGTAGAAATTAAAGACATTGAAATTTGAAATGCAAATAAAAGTTTTTCTTTTATCATTAGTATTTTGTATTTGCTTTCAATTTCAATTTATTTGCAGACATGAGATGTGTACCTCCATGTCTTCATACTCTATTTCTTCTTCTTTTTCACCCAATGAATCTACACACCTCTTTCTAAAAGCTTGTGTAAATGTCAAGAAATGATTGCATAACTTCAATTCCATCACTCTTTACTCCTTCAAAAGCTTTAGTCCTCTCTCAAGAAGAAACAGCAGATTTCAAGGGTTTGTAATGGTCTTTCAAGCCACAGGTTTTTTTATATATATATATTTTTAAAAAAAAAGGTAATCGGCCGAACCGGTGGTTCAAAAACCGAACCGTAACCGACTCGATCCGGTTCGATTCCGGTTACATTTTTTGAGAAACTGTAACCGGCGGTTTACATTAACCGTTGTGCATGTCTAGGTAATATAGTAAATAACAAAATACAATTTAAATAATGATTTAATTAATTTAAACCTGTATAACAGGTAGCAGGTTCATACGACGCCACGTGGCGCGATTCGACGCGCTGACTACATAGTCACTTTATACAATTTGACTATACTAAGAAAAACCCTTCTTTTTTTTTTTTTATTATTTTTTCTCCATTTTTATTTTCTCTCACATTTTTTTACATATCTACATTTTTTTTAATACTGCCAAACTATCTCTTCACTGCACTATATTTGTCTGACATAATTTATCATCTATTAACAAATCATCATATATTTCTCACTTCCATTTTGTCTTTCTGCAATTTATCCGAGAGAAAGAGAGAGGACTAAATTGTAAAACATGCGGTATTGTTTATAATTTTAAAGGATTGGACAAAAGTCGTTCTGAATTTTCTACTGCCTCTGCTGTTGCAAATCTGAGACAAAGAACATTTTATGCAAGTATTTTTTATAATTTTAAAGGATTGAATAAAAACAATTATATATTATTCTTTCATTTCTCATGGACTCTGTTTCTTTTCAGGTATAGAAATTCAGGTTGGTATTGATTTGTTAAACAAGACAACATTTGTTTCTTTTACGGAATAATTAGGTATAGAATTACTCATAATTGGATGTGAAACAAATCAATTAAAAATAAATTTATTTAGATATTAATGTGAAAATTAAAGTATTGAAAAGATAAAAAAAAAAAAAACATTGTACGTAATAATTGTTTTTAATTCTTGCGTACGGTCGTGCACTTATGTGTAAATCATTTTTATATTATTATATCATTTTCTACGTTTAATTGCTAGATTTTCTCACTTAATGAATGGAGTTCTTTCATAAATCCAATATATAAGTTGATGCTCAGATTAAACTTTGTGTTTTTTTATGTTATACATGTGTAGATCATTTTTATATTATTATATCATTTTTTCTTTATAAATCTGATATATAACTTGCTATTTATTCCCGACTTAGTACGTAGGTGGTGCACTAGTTAAATATTCAGAGCAGAATCCCTTCCACTCCTCCCGTTTCCCTTGCAGCACACATTAATGGTGGTAATGAAACGTTAATTAAATTAGAAAAAAAATGTCGTATACATAGGTGAGAAAATGTAAATAGAAGAGTAACTTAGAGAAGAGAGGTTCCTAATTTCGATTTCCCCGTTACAAAACCTAATTTTATAAAATGAGAGAAAAAATTTATTGTTGAAGATTTCGCAAAGAATCTACTGCATAAAATCCGATTTTGAAAATTAAATGGCGCCCTCTTTAAGTACAATGGAGGAGGCGGCGCCGCCGTGGGTGGAATTGCCGCGAGAGATAACGGCAGTGATTCTGCAGAAGTTGAGAGCGGTGGAGATACTGACGACGGCGGAGAAGGTGTGTAGTGTGTGGCGGAGCGTGTGTCGTGATCCTTCGATGTGGCGGTGCATCGACATGCGGATAGGGGAAAGACCATTCGGTAAGAGTATAGAGAAATTGTGCCGCAAAGCAGTAGATCGCAGCCAAGGCCAATTAATTGAAATGAGCATCGAGTATTTTGGTTCCAGATCTTTGCTCCCTTACGTTGCTCAGAGGTAAATTTTATGTGTCTACTGCATAATGCTTACAATTTTGCTGATTAATTTATGATTCAACTTTATACTTGCTTTATTTATTTATTTTTTGTCAAAATTCCACTCGGTTCCTAACTCTGTTTTTCCTTGTTTCCCAATCTGGGCATAATTTTTGGGTGATTGAACTATTATATGCATAGCTTTGCTTTGCTTGTGTTGGTTGCTTTTGATGTTGTAATCTATTTGTCTTTGAGGTAGGGTTTATGATGATTTCGTCTTTGAGAATATTAGAATATCAAACCAAGATTGAAGAAATGTATTCAAAACTTAGAATAATTCTCAATGTATATTCAGAGATGATTAGTCTCTTTTATATCCTAAAAATACAAATATGAGAGAAAACTAACTAACAAAATAACTAATTAGTAGTGAAGTAAGTAACTACTAATCTAATAGAGAACAAAATATCTTGAGAGAGAATCAAATACTCGTGAATTGTAAATGGGGGTGGACGCTGGGAAACATTGGCTATTTCATAATTTGTATTGCATTTGAGAATTGAAACCTGCAAGTTTTTAATGGAGATTGAAATGATGCCCTTTTTGTTGTTTGTTGGTGGCCTGGCTTCTTTTGCTTTTGCTTTGAATTACCCGTATGACTTGTGGCCATTATTATTGATGATTTTTATAGGGGTGAATGTCTAATATGTATATGTTGATGCAACTCATGAAGCCATTCATTTACCCTTTAAAGATAATTTTCTTTTGAATTCAAAATCCAGTTGTTCATCTTTCTTCACAGGTGCAGGAGCCTTAGACGGGCTTCTGTTAAATGCTTAAAGAACAAATAAGTTAGCCTGGAATTAATTAAATAGAAGAAACTAGAAGACCCTAGAAGATCGGCAGTTAGAGGAAGTTAACATGACTGTGCTCTATAAATACTCACGATATGAGTTGTAAATTTCAGTTTCAATAACATTTCTTTTTTTCAGTTTCAAAATAATTAGATGTGTTGATTCTTCAACATGGTATCCTGAGTCGGTTACAGATTTCCTGTGATTGGTTTTGGTGTTATTCTTCTAATCCCTTTCTTCTATCCCTGTTCTATCAATTTCTCCGTTCATCTCCTTTCTGTTAATTTTCTTCTCTGATTCGATAATCATGTCTACATCTTCCTCTACTTCATTGCCTCGATTCATCGTTCTCAGCATTCGATTGGATAATGATAATTACACTTTTTGGAGATCGCAAGTTTTGGCGACAGTGAATGCACATGCCTTTGAGGATGTGTTGATTTGTTCTTCGGATAAGATACCAGATCCGAATTCAGGTGATGATGCGCGGTTTTGGCACAGGCGTGACCAATTTCTCCTAAGCTGGATGTTGAGTTCGATCTCTGATGGTATGCTAGGACATGTTAGCAGGTGCACATATGCGTTTGAGGTCTGGCAGGTGTTTGATGAATTGCATATGTCGCAATCTGCGGCAAAAGTGATGAGTTTACGGCTACAGCTTCAGACTTTGAGGAAGGATGCCCTATCAATTGATGAATATCTTTTAAAAATGCGGATGATTGCTGATGGGTTACACGCAGCCGGTCAAACCATTGATGATGATGATCTGGTGCTTTATGTGTTAGGAGGTTTAGGGCCTGAATTTGAAGCAGTTGTGGTGAGCTTAACCACGAGAGGCACTCTTCCAAGCCTTGCTGAGGTTCAAGCAATTCTTCACACTCACGAAATGCGTCTGTTACATTTCAACACGAGCGCCTCAATCTCTTCAACAAAGTCGTCCAGCGGTCATGTGAATCCGATGGCAAATTATGTTCAGAAAGATGATGGTAAGGGCAGAGGTAAATCTAAATTTCCTAAGCCTCGTATTGTATGTCAATTGTGTGGCCGAAACTTTCATACTGCAGCAACTTGCTTTAAGCGATATGACCCTAACTTCCACGGCTTAGATCCTTCACGAAATCGACCAGCTCAAATCACATCACCTCATCCTCATATTCTTGCTCACAGACACTCTCCTCGACCTCATAATCCTTCTTCGTTTCCTGCTCAAGCACATCTGGTGCAACACTCATTCCCAAATTCATCTACCTACACACATCCACCATTCTCCTATCAACCACATGCTGCTGTGGCATCTACTTCGAGTGCACTCCCCACTTGGTATGTTGACAGTGGGGCCACTCACCACGTTACATCTCAGATGAGTGATTTGCAAATAAGCTCGCCATATCAAGGTCAGTCTTGTCTTACAGTTGGTGATGGGTCAAATATTAATATTCAGAATGTTGGTGCTTTGAGTTTACCGTGCATTCATAAGACTGATTCTGTGGTGTTGAATAATGTACTTCATGTGCCAGAAATTACCAAAAATCTACTTAGTATATCTCAATTCTTACGGGACAATAATGCTATCATTGAGTTTCATCCTGACTCGTGTTTTATTAAGGAGGTGAACACAAACAGGATTCTTCTGAAGGGTGCTCTTAAGAATGGACTTTATCAGCTGGACTTTGGGCATGTTGATAGCAGATCTCAGAATTCTACAGTTTTTTATTGTAATAATGTTTCTAAATGTGGTGTTGATTTGTATAAGCTCTGGCATTACAGATTAGGCCATCCGGGTGGTGATACCCTAGCCAAAGTACTACGCAATTTACACATTCCAGTTGTATGCAATAAAAGTACTTTTTGTGATGATTGTCATTTGGGTAAAATGCATCAGAAGTCATTTTTGTCTACTGCACATCATACTACTTCTTCACTTGAGCTTTTACATATTGATGTTTGGGGGCCAGCATCAACGGTTTCAAATGAAGGTTTTAAATATTATTTGTTGATTGTTGATGATTTCACACGATATACGTGGATATTTCCATTACGGTTGAAATCGGATGTATGTGCAACTATCATGCAGTTTATTTCTATTGTGGAGAGACAGTTTAGTAAGAAGGTGAAGGTGTTTCAGAGTGACATGGGCGGTGAATTTTTGGCTATTACTAGCAGGCTGCGTGAACTTGGCATTCTGTTACGACATTCATGTCCACATACACATCAACAAAATGGACTTGTTGAGAGAAAACATCAACATGTGATTGAACTTGGTCTTGCAATGCTATCTCGTAGTTCTTTGCCGATGGGATTTTGGTGGAATGCGTTCAGCACTACTGTTTATCTAATTAATTTTCTCCCTACACCAGTGTTGCACGATAAATCTCCTCATTCCGCTTTGTTTAACAACACTCCATCTCTGTTGCATCTACGAGTGTTTGGATGCTCGTGCTTCCCATTTCTACGCCCATACAATTCTTCCAAGTTACAGTTTCGGTCTTCGAAATGTATCTTCATTGGCTACAGCTCCGTTCATAAGGGATACTTCTGTCTACATCCTTCTGGACGCATATACACCTCCAACACTGTTGACTTTAATGAAGGTGAGTTTCCGTATGCTTCCTTATTTCCTCAAAATCATGGCACACCTTGTACTCCACTTCAAAAATCCACTCACGCTTACCCTCCAATCTTAATCCAACATCCCACTTCTCCCACTCCAAATCCCAGTCCTTCACAACAGTCTCATCACTCTTCTCAATCTCTCCAAAATTCACCTATCCTCTCTCATCCATCCTCTCACTCTCCCCAAACCTCTCCTGAACACACTTCTCATTCAAACACTCACATCACTTCCTCCTCCTCCAGTATATCATCCACACCATTTTCAAGTACAAATACTCCTGTCATATCTCATTCTGATCCAAATACTCACTCAATGATCACTCGATCAAAAAATGGCATATTTAGACCAAGAATATTCTCCGCCACTATGATTTCTCCCCTCACTGAACCAGATTCAGTAGACCAAGCTTTGTGTGTTCCAGAATGGAAAAAGGCTATGGATGTTGAGTATAATGCTCTTATTGACAAAGGTACATGGAAATTGGTTCCGTTTGAGCCGAATATGAAAGTTATTACTACCAAGTGGTTGTTTCGAGTTAAGTACAACAAAGATGGGTCAGTTGAGCGTTATAAGGCAAGGTTGGTTGCTCGTGGTTTTCAGCAGACTGCAGGAGTCGATTTCTTTCACACTTACAGTCCAGTGGTAAAGCCCATCACGTTACGTGTCATTTTCACTCTTGCTATTACACGACGATGGAGTATCCAACAGGTGGACATCAACAATGCGTTCTTGAATGGAGATCTTCAAGAGCGTGTGTTCATTCATCAACCTGAAGGTTTTCGTAATCCCCAAAAGCCAGATCATGTGTGTCAACTTGTTAAATCTCTTTACGGACTTAAGCAAGCGCCAAAGGCATGGTATGATAAGTTGACCTCCTTCTTCTTATCATATGGCTTGATGCACTCCACGACAGACTCTTGTCTATTTTACACTACCACTGGAGACAAAATGCTGGTTGTATTGGTATACGTTGATGATATATTGGTTACAGGAGATGACTCTAGTGCTGTGCTTCACCTCATTCAAAAGTTACATGAACAATTCTCTCTTAAGCATCTTGGAGTGGTCAATTATTTCCTTGGTATCGAAGCTCTCGTCTCTCCCTCAAAAATCATTCTCACTCAATCTAAATATATCAAAGATGTAATATCCAAAGCTGGTCTTCAGTCGTGTACCACCTGTCCTACCCCCATCTGCCCTGCAACTAAACTTTCCCTCACAGACAGTGCACCGTTTGATAAACCATCTCTTTTTCGGAGCATTATTGGCTCACTTCAGTATCTAACACTCACCTGCCCCGACATATCTTTTCCCGTGAACAAACTATCTCAATTCCTCCATGCACCAACTATCAATCACTGGAAGGCTTGTAAGCGGATCTTGCGGTACTTGAAGGGCACACTAACTGTAGGTTTATTGTTTTCTCCTGTTGTTAATTTTAGAATTGAGGGTTTTGCAGATGCTGATTATGCAGCCAACATGGACGACAGACGCAGCACATCAGGTTATTGCATTAAGATTGGAACTAATTTGATCAGTTGGAGCTCACGAAAGCAAGGAGTGGTCGCTCGTAGTAGTACCGAAGCCGAGTATCGCGCACTTGCTCTAGCCACAACTGACATTTTGTGGATCAACACACTATTCTCCGAACTGCATCTTCCGCTGGCAGCACCATCTATCTTATGGTGTGATAATCAGGGAGCTATCACCCTAGCTTTCAATCCGGCTTTTCATTCGAGGACTAAGCATATCGAAGTCAACGTTCATTTCCTGCGCGAGAAGGTTCAAAACAAGATTTTGGATGTTCGATATGTGCCAACAGAGTGTCAACCAGCTGATATACTTACCAAGCCGTTGGCACCTGCACGTTTTCGTTTACTTTGTTCTACTCTTGGGCTCGGTTCTTCAGGAGGCCCATTGTCCTCCGAAGCATGTTAAATGCTTAAAGAACAAATAAGTTAGCCTGGAATTAATTAAATAGAAGAAACTAGAAGACCCTAGAAGATAGGCAGTTAGAGGAAGTTAACATGACTGTGCTCTATAAATACTCACGATATGAGTTGTAAATTTCAGTTTCAATAACATTTCTTTTTTTCAGTTTCAAAATAATTAGATGTGTTGATTCTTCAACAGCTTCAACTTGTTTATACCTCTAACATATCAAGTGAAGCTATGATTGAAGCAGTTAAATGTTTTCCTCTTCTAGAGGAGCTGCATCTGTACTACACTCGTATCAATGCAGAAGCTATTGAAGCCATAGGCCGTTCTTGCCCGCTGTTGAGGTCATTTAAATTGAACAAACTCTGGAATTGGAATCTACATGTGGAGTGTGATCTAAGTGCCCGAGCAATTGCTGAAAACATGCCCAGACTGCGCCATCTTCAACTTTATGGAAACAAAATGACATATGATGGTTTGCAGGCTATCGTTGAAGGTTGCCCTCATCTTGAATCGCTTGTGATATAAGACAGTGTTTCAATGTTCATTTTGGGGAAGATATAGAGAGATTATGCTCACAAAGGATTAAAGATCTGAGGCGTCCTCATGACCCCACCGATGATTATCAATTTGATGCTGTGATTTATGAATATGAATCATACGATTGCGACTATACGATTTACTTGGATATGATGCTTGATTGAGGTGATTAATATGGATTTTTGTGGGGTAAGTATTTCTTCATCCGAACATGATGATGATGAAGATGTATAAGATCTTAATAGTGTCTCTATTTGTGTTGATTTGCTTGGTTAGATTTGCAAGATGGATAATTTTGGTCATCTTTTGTAGCTACAAGTTATTACTTCATTTGAATCGTTCTTAAATTTCTGAAATTGCATTACATATTTGTTGAATTCTTTGCTCTCCTATGTAGAGTCTATGCAACTTGGAGCAATGCCATGTTTGAAAAATGGTTCTATACATATACAAAATTAAAAAAACTATATTAAGTTTTAAGTTATCTAAGTGGCCTATGTAGAGTCTATGCAACTTGGAGCAATTTCATTATATTACATAAACTACCAAATTTTAAGCTTGGTTTTTAAATCAAGTCGAGTTCTAAGTTCGAGAGCTTGACACTACTTGCCTTTATAAACCACCACATGTTGGTGGATTAGTAACCTCGTTTGTCCAGTTGGTAAGATATCAAGTTCCTAAGTATGAAATGTGGATACAAAACTAAGAATGAGTGAAAATAAACAACCCTTTATGTGAATTTCTGTCTCTATATCTGTATGTGTGGTTCTTGCTCAGATTTCTCTTCATCGTTGTTTTTTTTTTTTTTTTTTTACTTTAATCCTCTTATTTCTTATTTTCAACTGTTCCAATTTTCATTATTTTAGCTATGGACTATATATAGATACCACACAATATTATAAGGCGATGGAGCAGTTATTTTCAACTGTTCCACTCTGATCTTTTTTTTTTTTTAATCTACTTATTATAAGGCGATGGAGCTGTTATTTACTCCCTCATTTCCATTATTATTGAAACATTTGTCAAAAATATTTGTCCCATTATTAATGGAACATTTCCTGTTTTTTTTAGAAGTCAAAGTGGTTCACTTTATTGCTGAGTATATGAAATACTCATATGGACAAAAATACAAGATGTTGTACAGTACATAAGAGTGTGTTAGGTATATTACATTTTATAATAGAAGCATTGAAATTGTAGTAATAGGGGGCATACATCCAATCAATTACAGTTTGGACATTTCCTTATTTGGAAAAAATAACTTTCTATCCTATTAAAATTTAGGGAGAATTAGGAATAACTGCAATTTGCCTTCAATCTTAGGAATAACAACACACCAAAATTTTTACTCCCTCCGTCCCACAACTGTTTGCACACTTACCTTATTTGTCCGTCCCACAATTGTTTGCACATCCATAAAAGGAATCTCTCTCATAAATTCCACCCTCACAATATTTACATATTTACACAAAATGCCATTACTTTTACTCTCTTTCCAATCACCTTTTTACTTTATTCATATAACTTTACAAAATTACCCCTCAACACTCCACTCATTACACTTTTTTCTTAAAAAGTGTGTCCATCAAGTGGTGCAAACACTTGTGGGACGGAGGGAGTATTAGTTAGAGCAACAAAAGTGTACATAGATTGACCATTTTACCCCTAAATTGAAAAGTCTAGATAAAGTAATCCATTTTTTTTGGCAGAAAAGTGATGTCCCCAGTCAAATCAGCCCTCCCCTTCTATTTTATGTACACATTTGTTTTTTTTTTCTTTTTTTATATTATAATAATAATGAAATTGAGAAATTAGTTTTTTTTTCTTTCTTGTTTTTTTATTTTTATATTATATTTACTTTTATGTTTTATTCAAAAAGCATTAACTAACTAATATAAATATTAATCCCTTCGTCCGCCTATAAGTTTCACGTAACTTTTTGGCACAAAGATTAATAAAAGTGATTAAATAATAGATATAGTACAAGTGATGTGATTAGAGAGGAGAGAGATAGAGAGAAAAAGTAAGATATAAAGTGAAGTGTAAGAAAAAGTACTTACCAAAAAAGGTATGGAAAGCTTATAGGCGGACGGACCAAAATGGTAAAATGGAAAACTTATAGGCGGACGGACGGAGTATTTTTTATTGTTGTGTGGATTCATATTATTATTAATTATTGTTTTAATTCATAATATTAATTAGGGTTAATTCTAAATAAATACACCACATTTAATCTCAATATCAATTTAATCACGACCTTTACAATTTTTTTAAAACCCCAACCTTTCATGGTGTTGCAATTAGATACACATTTTTTTTTCTCCTATCAACAATTGAATGTGGCTTGCCGGAGCTCGCCACGTTATATTACACATATTTTTTTTATTTTCCACATAAAGATTACACTTTATAGAAATAAAAATATAAAATTTTATAAAAATAAAAATAAAATTCCATGCGTCTCATCTGCTCCTCAAACTAAAACAAAATCAAGTTTTCTTGTACCATTCTCAAACAAAATCAAGTTATTCTCTTCTAACCATAAAAATCATACAAAAAAATTAAATCATAATCAATCAAAAAAAACTCACGCATCTAATTCATGACCAACCATGGGTGATTTGGTGGTTTATTTCTTCAGAATTCTTAAATTATTTAATAATTTTGTTGTTTTGTTCAACTAGTTCGAGACTATAATTTTTTTCGATGGACCTCAATTAATTATTGTATTTGAGTGTATGCGGAAGATAACCTTGTTGGTTTTTTTTTTTTTTTTTTTTTTTTTTTTTTTTTTTTTTTTTTTTGCAATTTTTAGTGTTAGGGTTCTATCCCTTATGATTTTGATTTTTAAGATTTGGAGAGAAGAACTTGATTGATTGAGTTTGAGAAGTGAGAAAGACGCGCATAACAAGAACTCTGTTGAGTTTGAGAAGCGAAGAAGACGCCGAGATGCCGAGAGTTTTATTTTTATTTTTATTTGTACAAAGTGTAATTTTTATGGTTAGAAGAGAATAATTTGATTTAGTTAATTTGAGAATGATAGAAGAAAATTCGATTTAGTTTGAGAAGCTGAGGAGACGCATTGAATTTTATTTTTATAAAATTTTATATTTTTATTTTTATAGAGAAATCTTTATGTGGAAAATAAAAAAAATATGTGTAATATGGTAAGCCACATCATCAATTGTTGATCGGAGAAAAAAAAATGTATCTAATTGCACGATGAAAGGTTAGGGTTTTAAAAAAAATCGTAAAGGTTGTGATTAAATTGATATTGAGACTAAAAGTGGTGTATTTATTTAGAATTAACCCTATTAATTATTAACCTTTAATATGTTTAATTATTTATTTCATAATTTAATTATTTATTTCATTAATATTTATATATCATTGACATAATATTTTTACATAATTTTTATATAATATTATATTTTATATTTAGATTTGTATTAACATTTGATAAATTAATATTTTATATAATATTACATTATATTGTGTGTATATTTGCATACTAGCAACAAATAATGCATACACACATTGCATACTAGCAATAAATAATGCATATACAACATACTACCAACAAACAATGCATATACCTAGTGAATGATGCATATTTACAACACACATTGCATATTAACAACAAACAATGCATATTGTAATATTTTATATAATATTACATTATATTGTGTGTATATTTGCATACTAGCAACAAATAATGCATACACACATTGCATACTAGCAATAAATAATGCATATACAGCATACAAACAACAAACAATGCATATACCTAGTGAATGATGCATATTTACAACACACATTGCATATTAACAACAAACAATGCATATTGTAGATGTTGTTAACTCTTAAATGCTTTAACATTATCAACAACATCTTAATTTGACCTTACTTGATTTATTGTAAGTCCTTTCTGAAATGTTGCATTAAATGTTGGACTAAATGCTCTCACATTCAGGTACGATTCTAGAAGTTTCTACAAGAGTCTGGAACTTGGAAGATTCCAGAATGTTGGAGAACGTGATAGAAGAGTCTGGAGCAGTTTAGAACGACCTGGAAGATGGAAGAAGTATCTAGAAAGATCATGGAAGTTGAGGTCCTAAAAAATAGGATCTCATAATGGAAGGATCTAGAATTCGGCTATTGCTCTATAAATACCGCTGGAGTCTTTCATTTCAAAGCATGCACTATTCGAGTAACACCTATTCTGAGCATACATCTGTGGTTAGGAGTTAGGGTCAGTAGTTGTATCATTTAATATACACCGAGGGATACCATATCTTCCCGTGTATTTAGTACTAGTCTTGTATCGAGTGAGAGTGAATCATAGATCAGATTAGTTCTTTAGACAGTGTTCTTACACTTAAGTCTATTTGCGGATTCAGGCACCTGCCTCGATTGTAGTTTCCGTTTGTGGAATGTTGAAGTAATTGCTGAGACATTTCACACGACATTTTCGTAACTTAGGAACTAAGTTATTGTTTTCGCCGTAAGGCTTAGCATAGATTTTGTTA
Organism: Galeopsis tetrahit; assembly: GCA_963675135.1. Taxonomy (NCBI): domain Eukaryota; kingdom Viridiplantae; phylum Streptophyta; class Magnoliopsida; order Lamiales; family Lamiaceae; genus Galeopsis; species Galeopsis tetrahit. The sequence goes on along the minus strand of OY776130.1, from coordinate 31,034,917 downwards.
TTAATAAAATCTATGTTAAAAATTATTCCATTGTGTTCTTATTGTGTTTTAGTGTTTTAGTCTTCCGCTGTGTACTGTGTTTACTTCTTTATATTCTGTTAGAGTTAATGATACACTATTTGTCTCAACATTCAGTGTAACATTGTTCTATTTTTTACTTAAACACTCGATTTGAACTGTTTTAATAGTTTTGTTGATGATGCAGGAAAAATGATTGATGATGAGACATATCAAAATTGTTAGATGATTGGAAATCTCAGAAACTCACTCTGAATTCTTTGACTAAAGAAAATGAGGATCTGAAAGACACAGTCACTAAGCTAGAAGTCTTACTTACCAGAAGAGATCTTGAAGTTTGTAAACTGAAGGAGAAATTGATCACCTCTACTTTAAGTTTTAGAAAATTTTCTAAGAGTGCTTCTGATGTAAATGATGCTATAGCTACTGGTAAATCTAATAATTATGGTTTAGGTTATGGTGATGAAACTGCTTCTATTTCTGAAAATTTTAGAAAACCTGTGAAATTTGTGAAGGCAAATGCTAACACATCAGGTGTAACATCTGCACAAACAGATTGTCACAAGGTTAAAAAGAAGTATATTTGTCATTATTGTCTTAAATATGGTCATATTCGTCCCTTCTGCTTGCAAATGGTTAAAGATATGAAAACTGAGTTTATGCTATCCAGAATGTCTTCACATCCTAGGAAACATTCTATGAAATCTGCATGGAAACCAAAAGTTACATGTGATGTTGTTCACACATCCTTGAAAGCATGTTTACCTGATCTATGGTATTTTGATAGTGGTTGTTCTAGACATATGACAGGACAAATAGACTACTTATCTGATTATGTGACCTTGAATGGTGGTAATGTTACATATGGTAGTGGATTGAAAGGAAAAATAATAGGAAAATGAACTTTGAATGTTGAAGGTTTTCCTAAGCTTAAAAATGTTTTGCATGTTGATGGCTTACTTGCTAATCTGATTAGTATTAGTCAACTTTGTGATGATAATTTGCATGTAAAATTTGACAAAGAGTCTTGCTATGTTCTTAATGAAGAAGATGATTGTTTATTGACTGGTACTAGGTCTGCAGATAACTGTTATCTTATTGGAACTAATGTATGCAATTTGTCAAAACATGATGAGAATGTCTTATGGAACCAAAGATTAGGGTATGCAAATTACAGGGCAATGAAGAAACTAATCAAATCAGATGGAGCTAATGGATCGGACGAGGAGACAAGGTGTGCGCTATGCAAAGAAAGACCTGAAACTGCTGAGCATTTATTTCTGGAATGCAATAGAATTCAGCAGATTTGGTATGGTACCCTTGGATGGATGAACATTTACTCTGCTCTACCACAAAGAATCAGAGAGCATTTCGTCTAAATGTCGAACCTGTTGAATTCGAAGAAAGGCAACCAAATTATGGCTGGGACTTGGATTTGCATAGTATGGATCATATGGCACAAAAGAAATAAAATCATCTTCGAAAACGGAAGTTGGGAAGTGGGAAAGATACTCGACGAGATTAAGGGACGACTGTGGAGCTGGTGCTCGGCAAAGGAGTTAATTAAACGAGGTGTTAATTTTAGAGAGTGGCTGGAGAATCCAGCTCGATGCTTGGAGCTGTAGACGTGATATGGTGTACTGGGAGACATGGCGAAGAGGATAACCATCTTCTTTCCTCTGTTTTTGGTCTACTTGGTTTGGTTGTTGCCAACTAAACCATACAACTTTCTGCCTATACTAACTGATAATGCTTGATGTAAATTGTATTTTTAATTGGTTTTGGAATAAAAGGTTTTTTTCACCGATAAAAAAAAAAGATGGAGCTAATGGATTACCAAGACTGAATTTTCAGAAAACCATTATATGTGGATCATGCCAAAAAGGTAAGCAGGTAAGAATGCCGCATAAAATGCTGTCACATTGTTCTACACATCGATGCTTTGAATTGTTGCACATGGATTTGATGGCTCCTATGGAAACTGGAAGCATTGGAGGTAAGAGATATTCCATAGTTGTGGTAGATGATTTTTCTAGATATACTTGGATTAAGTTTTTAAGAGAGAAATCTGAAACATTTGCTGCTTTTAAAGTTCTCTATAAAAGGTTAAAAAATGTGTATAACTTGAAAGTTAGCCGTATTAGAACTGATCATGGTGGGGAATTTGAGAACAACATGTTTAATGATTTTTGTGATAAGAAAGGTATCTTGCAAGAATATTCATCTCCTAAAACTCCACAACAAAATGGAATTGTTGAAAGAAAGAATAGAACTTTACAAGAAATGGCAAGAGTCATGCTTTTATCTAAAAGTCTTTCTAAAAGATTTTGGGCTGAAGCATTGAATACAGCATGTCATATTATTAATAGAGTTTATATTCGATCTGACACTAATCAAACACCTTATGAGATTCTGAATGTTAGAAAACCAAGTGTGAAATATTTTCATGTATTTGGTTGTGTGTGTTATATTTTGAATGATAGGGATCAACTTCACAAGTTTGATTCTAAAAGTGATAAAGGTTTTTTTTTAGGCTATTCTAGAAATAGTAAAACTTATAGAGTTTATAACCTTAGAACTAACATTGTTCAAAAATCTGTTAATGTTGTGTTTGTTGATGATAAAGGTCTTACAGATGACAAAGATGAAGAAGATGTATCACAAGTCACTGACAATTCTGAGAATACACTGAAACCTGAAAATGCTGCACCAAATGCTAACACATCTGGAGCAACATCTACATATCAGTCAGTTGTAATCTCACAGAATGATCAGTATGTTCCCAAAACGAATCCTTCTTCAAGAATAGGGAAAAGTCATCATTCTGACCAGATGATGGGCGATGCTACAGTTGGAGTGCAAACAAGAGGAAGAATAAGATCGAATAAGGTAGATGTGGTAAGAACAATATGCATGTCTTCTATTTGCAATGTTGTGAATGCAGAGTGTTACTATTTTGAAATTGAACCTAAAAGTGTGAATGAAGCATTAACTGATGAAAATTGGATAAATGTTATGCATGAGGAACTTAATCGGTTTGAAAGAAATGAAGTTTGGACATTTGTTCCAAGACCTAGTCATACTAATGTCATTGGAACAAAGTGGATTTATAAGAATAAAACTGATGAGTCTGGAAACATTGTTAGGAACAAAGCTAGGTTAGTTGCACAAGGTTACACCCAAGTTGAAGGTGTTGATTTTGATGAAACTTTTGCACCCGTTGCTAGGATATAATCTATTAGATTATTGCTAGCAATTGCATGTTTTATTGACATTAAAATTCATCAAATGGATGTAAAAAAACTGCATTTCTAAATGGCATATTGAATGAAGAAGCATATGTAGAACAACCTAAAGGTTTTGAAGATCCACAATACCCGAATCATGTGTACAAACTAAAGAAAGCATTGTATGGTCTAAAACAAGCTCCTAGAGCATGGTATAGGCTTACGGACTTTCTTTTATAGTATGGATTTATTAGAGGAGAAGCCGATAAGACTTTGTTTATTAAGCACACTGGAGAAGATTTACTTATTGCTCAAATATATGTTGATGATATTGTGTTTGGTTCAACCTGTGATAAAATGCTGAACAAATTTGTTGAAGCAATGACAGCAACATTTGAGATGAGTATGGTTGGAGACTTGAATTATTTTTTAGGTCTTCAAATCAAGCAATGTAAGGATGGTATTTTCTTCTCTCAAGGTAAGTATGCTAAAAACTTGGTCAAACGGTTTGGTCTTGAAAGTTCAAAAGTAATGAAAACACCTATGGGTTCTACTTTGAAACTTTGCAAAGACAATGGTGGAAAGGATGTTGATCCAACATTGTATAGATCCATGACAGGTAGTTTACTTTATCTAACCTCTAGTAGACCTGACATTATGTATAGTGTGTGTGTTTGTGCTAGGTACCAAGCTAATCCAAAGGATTCTCACCTGAATGCAGTGAAAAGGATTACCAAATATGTTTCAAGTACAAGTGAACTAGGGATATGGTACACTAAGGACACCAACAACACATTGATTGGATACAGTGATGCGGATTGGGCTGGAGATATAGATGACAGAAAGAGTACGAGTGGAGGATGTTTCTACATGGGAAACAATCTGGTGTCTTGGCATAGCAAGAAACAAAATTGTGTTTCTCAATCCACTGCCGAATCTGAATACATAGCTGCAGGATGTTGTTGCACACAGATATTGTGGTTAAGTAAGATGTTTCATGACTATGGAATTGAAAACGATATCCTCACAATTTTCTGTGATAACACAAGTGCTATAAACATATCTAAGAATCCGGTACAACACTCACTCACTAAGCACATTAACACTAGACATCATTTTATGAGAGATTTACTGGAGAAGAACATAGTTAAGTTGTAATATTTGCCTACTGAAAATCAAAATGCTGATATTTTTACCAAGGCTCTTGACCTTGAGAGATTCTCATTTTTGAGGAAATCACTTGGTATGTGTAATATCTGAATAATTCTTGAGAGGATGTTGTCACAAATGCGGTAGCATTTGGGACAACAACCTAAGGTGGTATAGTTATTATAGATTTGATTTATTTCTTATTTTCGTTGAATAATTCCGTTGTAAAATATTCTTAAATCTGAAATTTGTTTGTGCAAAAATAGGCATGTACTACACCTCTCATAAGCTTAAAAAATTGAGAATGTTAAAGCATACTAAAAGATGTACCAATTCACTGAGTAACTATGGAGCACGGAGTTCGCTACTACGATGTCTTCTTTTCAAAAGTTGAATTTTGGTAAAAACATCAAGAGGTTCGTAATCCATTAAGTAAGTATGGAGCACGGAGTTCGCTACTACGATGTACTCTACAGGAACAATGGATCAATACGAATTAGATGATGTAGCACAAAAAGAAGAAATGCAATGAAAAGAAAAAATGTTGAAAAATTGGCTACATTGGATAGGTAAAACCTGTGAAAAATCAATGTTGAGGTGTATGTTAAATCCTTGAGCACAACATTACATGATTCAATTATATTTTTAAAAGTTGTAATTATTTAATTAATTGTGAGAATTTATTTTATTTATTTATAATTATACTAACCACGTTCTTTTATTATTTCAGATTATACGCATTTTAATTTAATTAATTCTAGAACTTTCTTAAGTTAATTAATTTATTAATTAGGATTTTACCCCACTAACTCACCCATGATTTTACTTGTGGCTGAAGTGGAGCATTATCGAAATCTTTTGGAATTTTTCTTAGTTTATATCACGCATAACTTTCAACTGCTAGTTCTCCCTATAAATACTCCCATTTTGTGATTTTCTAAGCTTCGAAATTAATTGAGTAAGTGAAGTATTATTTTTGCAGATTTGTTATAAGCTATTTTGTGTTGTCTCGATTCTTGAGTTGATCTTTTGGGATTCTTAAGTTTAAATGGCAGGGAACAAGAAAACCAACTCACAGAAACCAAACTCTCCAATTTCAAACTCACAACCGTCATCTCCATCTCTCTCGAATCTCCATACACTAGCTTCCATGGCCGCTTCACACGAAAACTCACCCCCAACTACCGAAACCGTCACACCCATTCCAGCTACTCCGACAACAATCCACATTCCACTTGGAGCCTCACTCTCCGAATTGAACCAGGCGGTTGAGAATTTTTCTCAATCGATGAGGTCTGCAAACTCACCTATCCTCACGATTGGAGATATGTCCATAGATATCTTGCACTACTTGCGCACCCAGGAAGTTATCACTACTGCACCTTCTTCATCCACAACTCAAAAGCCCCAAATCGCGAGCCCTAATGTTGAAACAGAGTCCCCGACTGCTGCCTCTATGGGGGAGAACGAGAAGGAGATTGAAGAATCCCCTGTTGCTGAGTCAAAGGAGCCGTCGAATGCGGAGACATCCGAAGCTGAGGACGCTCAGATGGAGGATGCTAAAGCGCTCGAAAAATCTGACAAAACTGACTCCGATGTCTCGAAGTCGGACTCTGAACCAATTCCTTTCAAGAGGAACGCTGAAAAAGGGAAAAGAAAGAGGAGCCCAGTTCCAAGGAGACGATCAAACCGAGTTTTCACTCGAGTTGATTATTCAGACTCTTTGAGGAAGAAGAAGAAGCTAGGTGGTGATGTTGCTGAACCGATTCAGGTATTTTCTGAATCCGATGAAGAACAGGTGGTGCTTGAGAAGCCAACCAAGCAAAAGGCTGATCCAAAGGGGAAAGGGAAAGCTAAGGTCGATGCAGTTCAAACTATGCCTGTAGAACCAGAAGCTGATTCTGATTCTGAAATGGAGGTCTGCCTCAGGGAAGTTCAGCAAGCTCTGAAGAGGAATGCTACCTCACATGCTGAATCAAGTGCTCCAACACCAGAACCTGATGATGGAGATGATTCGAGCAGTGCAGCCTCTGACAAAAGCTCAGAAAAAGAAGCTGAATCCAGCTCTGAGAAAGATAAAGAATCAAGCTCTGAAGGAGGAGATTCTGTGGAAGGTAATTCTGAACCTGATGATTCTGATTTCGATGGTTTAGTTGATAAGATTACCAAGTTTTCTAGGAGAAAACTGTTGATGGAAAGGAGAATTCTTGTTTCTGATTTTGAAAAGAAGAATTTGATTCAATTCTTAGAGGATAGAAAGTTGATGAAAGCTCTGACTTTATGTGATACTTTTGTTTCTGATTGGGTGTATGAATTCTATGCTTGTTTGAGGAAGAGTAATGGTAGGAGGAGTTCCCGTTGGTATGGGAATATACAATTTAGGGGGAGTACAGTTCCATTTACCCCAGAGTTGATTAATGATTTCTTAGGAATAGAACCAGTGCTTGATGATGATGAACCTGATTTGGATGTTGTTACTGCTTCTATGACTGAAGGATTGTTAACTAGGTGGAAAAATGGAATGCTGGCTAAGGACCTTACATCTCTTTATTCTGTATTGCATAAGCTGATAGTCTATAACTGGATACCCTCTACCAACTCAACCAAAGTCACAAAGGATCAAGCAATCTTGCTTTATATGATAGTGGTTTTGAAGAAGTTTAATTTGGGATTGACTATTTTCCACCACATGATGAAGTTTAGTGGTGACATTTCTGATAAAGGCAACCTTCCATACCCTGTGCTTATATGTTCATACCTGAAGATGCATGGTTTTACTCCTAAGAAGACTGAAGTTCTTAGATGTAAGGTTCCTTTATACACCATTTCACCTGCTTTTCTCATTGGTGAAAGAGTGAAAGGTCTTCCCTTGCACAATCCTGGAAGTTCTTCTCAAAGACCAGCTCCTGCTCAACCTCAACCTCAACCCACACCAGCATAGAGACCTGCACAGAGACCAGTTGCACCTAATGCTGCACCAGATGCTGAGAACCTTGGTGGTAATTCTAATACCACATTCTCTGTTCCCAGATCTTTTATTTTATTGCAGTTACAACACTTACAGGACCAGATTGATGAGCTCCAATCCATCAAAGATAAGTGGACCAGGCTACTTTCCACTACAACAGGGGGAGTACCACCTTCCACTTCAACTAGAGCTTCTGGAGTTGTTATTGAAGAGTTGAATCCTGAAGCTGGAGGTGTACCTGATGCTACAGAGAATGGAGGAACTGTTGCTGCTGCTAACAATGTTGTTGCACTATTTGCTGCAACTTGTTTTATTGAAGAACCAGAGGCTGATGAAGACAAGTTTGCAGATGTTGCTGAAGTTGATGAGGATATGGAAATCCTCTATGGTGATATCTAGAACAGATGCTGCAAGACAGGGGGAGTACTGAAGTACAAATGACACATGTGCAGGACCTTGATGCTGCTGCTATTATCATAGCAATTCATGCCATTTTCAGTCCTACTTTTGTTTTTGTTATTCTGTTATGTTTAAGTCAAATTCTGATACAATATTTATTATTTCTAGTTGATAGGATGTTTATATTTATCTTGCTTAAATTAGTTTGCATTAATGATATTTGATTACTGCTTCTTGCTTAATTTGTTTTCTTATCATTAAATGTTTATTGCATGATGAATATGCCTTGTTTATCTGTTCATTTTTTTTTCTAACTCTGATCTATATCCTACATGCTTAAAACTGTTTGTATTAAAATGTATTCTTATTTGGCTTACTGCTTTAAAAGGCTTAAAACTGTTTGCTTTAAAGAATAAGATTTTAATTGCTTACTGCATATGGATTAATTCTTAGTTAATCATGTTGAGTCTTTTCTATTGTTTTTGCTATGTTTTGTTTGTTATTTTTTCTGTTTATTTTGCTCTGATTTCTTTGAGTCTTACTTAAGTCTTAGGTTGATCTAGTACATATTTGTATATTATGCTCTGATCCAATCTTTGATTTTTGTGAAAGTTATATGTTTTGTAAACAAGTGTACTGTTTATACTTGTTTTGGTTTTGAATAAGATTACTTTGATCTTATGGCACAGATCTTAGTAAAATTATTTTTTATCTCTTTTTGATTTGATCCAACGGTTACAACATGTATTGTCTTGACTAGTATTTAGACTTGATGTTAACCTCACCTAAATACATAATACTGAGTATGTATAGAAATATATGTGCATCAGGTGTGTTGTAGTCGAAAGGTCAAATTGGGGGAGATTGTAGATGTTGTTAACTCTTAAATGCTTTAACATTATCAACAACATCTTAATTTGACCTTCCTTGATTTATTCTAACTCCTTTCTGAAATGTTGCATTAAATGTTGGACTAAATGCTCTCACATTCAGGTACGATTCTAGAAGCTTCTACAAGAGTCTGGAACCTGTAAGATTCCAGAATGTTGGAGAACGTGATAGAAGAGTCTGGAGTAGTTTAGAACGACCTGGAAGATGGAAGAAGGATCTAGAAAGATCATGGAAGTTGAGGTCCTAAAAAATAGGATCTCATAATGGAAGGATCTAGAATTCGGCTATTGCTCTATAAATACCGCTGGAGTCTTTCATTTCAAAGCATGCACTATTCGAGTAACACATATTCTGAGCGTACATCCCTGGTTAGGAGTTAGGGTCAGTAGTTGTATCATTTAATATACACCGAGGGATACCATACCTTCCCGTGTATTTAGTTCTAGTCTTGTATAGAGTGAGAGTGAATCATAGATCAGATTAGTTACACTTAAGTCTATTTGTGGATTTAGGCACCTGCCTCGATTGTAGTTTCCGTTTGTGGAATGTTGAAGTAATTGCTGAGACATTTCACACGACATTTTCGTAACTTAGGAACTATGTTATTGTTTTCCCCGTAAGGCTTAGCATAGATTTTGTTATTAATAAAATATGTGTTAAAAATTATTCCGTTGTGTTCTTATTGTGTTTTAGTGTTTTAGTCTTCAGCTGTGTACTGTGTTTACTTCTTTATATTCTGTTAGAGTTAATGCTACACTATTTGTCTCAACATTCAGTGTAACATTGTTCTGTTTTTTACTTAAACACTAGATACTACCCACGCACACTTTCACATATACCTAGTGAATGACGCATATTTGCAACACATTGTATACTAGCACAAACAAGGCATAAATTGGGCACATTTACAACAAACAACACACATTTACTTACAAAAAGAAATATAATCCTAAGTTTCCTCATTTTAAATAGTTGACCATGCTTCAAACATGGTCCATATAAAACTATTGAAAATAGAAATTAGACATTCTCTAATTTATTTACTGTACTTTCTCATCTGAAAAGGAGGATTGTTCTTCAGCACCAACCAACAGTTGCATCTGAAAGAAGCTTGCCTAGCTTTGTCTTGGGAGAGAGCCTCTTGGCTTCCTCGGTTGTATAGATGTATATCTTTTTCACCATGGTGCAAAATTCATTAAAAAAGCATTTGCCAAAATCATACAGCATAAAATTAGCATCTTTCAAGTACTCCCTCCGTCCCGGAGGAACTTGCACCCTTTGACCGGCACACATTTTAAGAAATGTGTAAGAAAAGGTGTAATGATTGATGTTTTGAGGGGTAGTTTTGTAAATTTTTATGAATAAAGTAAAGTAAAAAGTAGATTGAGTGTGAAAAAGTAATGGCATATGGGTAAATATGAGTATATTTCAAGGGTGAAGGTTGTGAACATATTTCCTTTTATGGAGTGTGCAAATTGGTATGGGACATCCATATATGGAAAGTGTGCAAATTCCTGTGGGACGGAGGGAGTATTACACTATCAAGTGAAACGATCTATTTCACAATGCACCGTCCAATGTCTCAGATTTACAAAAAAACTACAATCATAAGCTGGAAACAACGATATAAATGCAAAGTTGATAAGAGATTAAGAGGGAGTTCACAAACATCAAGAGTTCAGCCATATTAGGCCCAATTTCATAATCCTTGTATAATCAAATTCTTAAAAACTAAACACAATAAAACATAGCAACTAGAACAAGAGTTTCAGAAACTTCAGAGTTTAAGCAAAAGAATATTGCACTCATACTCCAATTGTCATCAAACACATACAATTGCTCTGATAGATAGGCATCATTTGCAAAATCAAAGTTTCATTGCAACTACTCTGAAAAAAAAAAAATAGAACTACAAAACCATCTTTAAAAACTACTAACACAATAAATTATACTTCAGTTGAACATATTACCCAAAATTCCTCAATCATATATCTTCTCCATCAGCTTCATTGTTTTCTGCAAAAGTTGAACAAATTTCCTAACCCAATACACAAATGAAGCAAAAAAAAAAAAAAAAAAAAAACCCCAGAAAAACACAGTTGTCAAATGTAAAGAATCATTAACTTTAAAAATACAAAATCTGAAACACCCTCAAGTCTCCACCTTTCAAAGCTGAAGAGTTGAGATCAGGGATATATACCTTGAGAGAAACACAAAATCTTTACACCTCAAGGGAAAAGATGAAGGTGGGTCACACCTGAAGGGTTTAGGGTTTAGGGTTGGAAAGCATTTCGTCCAGGATATAAGGTTTCAACCTGAGCTCAGATTGCCTCCGTCGTCTCTAGCCTCACCCTCGGAACAAGTTCTTGCGCCGCCTTAGCTTCGAACACGCCATTGTCGGAAGAGAGGAAAAGGGTCACGAATGTTGTCGGAAGAGCCGACGGCGGCGGAATAAGAGATGTCAGGAAGCGCCATTGACGCCGGAAGTGAGGTTGTGGAGAAAGTTCTGTAACCATCCAAATTCGCCATCCACTTCACAGATCTAGAGTTTGTAGCCGCCGTCGAATTTTATCCTCAGATCTAGGCTTTTTTTCGTTCCATCAAGTGGGAGATCTGATGAGTCGGTGCATTTTTAAGAGAAAAAAGTGAGTTTGAACAATGGAGAGAAGAGGGAGATGACTTTTCATTTGGGAGAGTGAGATGAAAATGACGGAGGAGAGAGAAACATCAAATGCTAAAAGATGAAAATTAAGGGTAAAATTGGGTTTTCCATCAATTTTGAAGATATGAGTAATACAGAAAAATTGTGGCAGTAATACAGAAAAAATTTATGTCTAGCCTCTAAGCGTGCGTCACATGGGAAATTTGGAGGAGCCGAAACCGCAAAAGATTTGAGGGGATATATCAGGAGCACAAGAGGACACTAGAGAGCATAAAACTGAACCTTTGGAAATGGTTAGGAGGACAGAAGTTATTGGCACTTCAATAGCAGCATGGTTTAAGTTGCTGAGAGCATCGCTCGTATACGTAACATAAACTACTTGTAAATATATGGGTTGAGTACCCAAGTACTCGGGGCGTATTGGAATACATTTACCGTTCAAAAAAAAAAAGTTTTAGACACTAAGGGCATCTCCAATGCCACGACAACAACGCAAAACAATGTAAAATTAATCTCCAATGCAAACTTTAATTTAATGGCAATTTGCCACAATTCACTTTCTGTGGGAAATTAGCCACCAACTCAGAATTGGACGCAAATATTTTTTATGCCCCTTTGCATTTTTTTTCTCTTTTGTTTTCTGAATTCTTCGTATTTAATTGTTTAAGAATTTACTATTTTATGTAAATTAAATAATAATTTTTTTTTTTATGTAAATTGAATTTGGTTTTTTGTTTCATTGAATTTATATATTTTTTTTTATTTTGAATTAAATATATATTTTCATTTAATTTACTTAATTTAATTTAAATGTAAATATAATATTATATATTTAATTTTAAATAAATGTTTGATAAAATGAAATAAAAAAGATAACATTAATAATATTCTAAGGGCTCGTTTGCTTTACAGGTTGGGATAGATAAGATATGATAGGATTAAATAGGATTGCATTATTTTTGGAATTGAGATTTGTGTTTGAATTGATGGATTAAATTATCTCACCTTCTCTTTGAGACTAATTAACATCCAAATGCATGATTATCAAGGATAACAATCTCGGGCCAATTATAATTACGGGCTAAATTTAAGTAAACCAAACATGAGAATTATAGGGATAAAACAATATATCCTATCTAATCTAATAAACCAAACATGCCCTAAGAGAATATTTAATTAATTTGAATTAAAATTTGAGTTAAAAGGTTGGAGATGATTTTACTGTTTAACTCAAATTTAGTGGTAAATTGAAGATTTGGGTGACAATTTGAGTCCAAGGATTGGAGATGGCCTAAGGGGACTGAATTGAGGTTTTTAGTAAATATTCACTTAAAAAAATCCTTGAAACATCTCTTACTAGTGCACGACCCACGTACTACGCGGGAATTAAAAAAAAGTTATTATCTTTCTATAAGTAATATTGATTATTTATATAAAGTAAACACTACTATGTACAATATAGATAATCTAGAGGCAAAATGTGTTTATATCTTACTAATAATTTTATTTAGTTTTCACATTGATCAGGTGACTCAAGTATATTGTTGTTAAAAAAATACTTTGTAAAACTTTAAAAAATTAAATAGAAATCATGAGTAAACAAAATAAATTTATAAGCAAACACCTCATATTCATATAAGTAGTAAAGTCCTAACATATCGTAACTCTTTTAGTTTTAGAGATAAATAGTTTCACCTTGATTTGTGTATCATATTTGCATTTTCTAAAAATCCAACATTTTATACCTGATATATATTTCTACACCACACCATTCAACTGGGCTCAACTTGGCTTTCCCATGTTCACAAATCACAACAATTACTAATCTAAAAAATATTGTGTAAAAAGAATAAATAATGATAAATAAAATGTATGTTAATTTAAATAAATAAGAACCTCAAATAAGTTAAATTATTATAGCCATAAAAAGAGAAATAAAACTAAAAAAAAAATACACCAAAATTTGACAGATTTCGTAGAAAAAGTGAAACTCGTTTGTTCAACATTAATATTTCTTTGACATTAATATTTCTTTGACCGGGTAAATCAATGAAACGTCTTGAGGCTGGAATAGCAGATGTGATGACGGCCCTCGGGGAGGAGAGGCTGCAAAAACAGTTATTATTGAGAAAAACTGTTAATGAGTATTTAATTATATATCAAAATGAGTTATATATTAATTGTAAAAAAAAAGATTATTACTATTGAATATACAGAAACTCAAAAACAGTAAAAAAAAAAATTATGATACTGAATCTATTTAGCTGCAGATCCACAAACATATTTTGTCATATAAATAAAGTGCAGTGAAAGAGATAGTTCTCAGTATTAAAAAAATGTAGATATGCAATTAAAATAGGAAAAGCAAAAATGAGCCAAATAAAAAAGTTATTTAAGAAAATTACAGAATGCAAGTAAACATAAAATTACCTTAATCAACATGTCTTCAATTAGGGATTGATGATTTGATTTAACAAAATACTCCCTCAAATATTTTTGCACTGATTTTGGAGCATTGGGTCGGTGTAGATAGTGGTAGATGAAAATTTATTCTTTCTAGTACAAAAATAAACAATACTAAGAAGATGAGAAAAAGTTGTAGGATTAGACATATTTCATTGGGGAAAATGACAACAGAAATAGAAGATAGATGAGAGAGAAAAGAAAAATAGAGAGAGAATAATAAAAAAAAACGATTAATCTTGTAGATAAGAATAAGAAAACTGATGATAACTATTTGTAAAAAAATTTAAAAAATCAGAATAAAAACTAACTCACAAAATTGCATTATTTTAAATTGAAGGCCAAATGAGAATGTAAGAAAGAGAAAAACTCTCAAATATATGACATAAAGATTTACTCCCTCCGTTTTTTAATAAATGTCACTTTGACTTTTTAACTAATTTTAAAATAAGTGTCATTTTAGGGATTTTTCTTTAATTTTGACTATTTTATTCTTATTCATTTACCATAAATATTTTTCATTAATAAATTCCACAAAAATTGTTTATACCAAAATTAATTTGGTTTATGAATACTAGCTACATTTTTAACTACATTCTTTATCAAATAAAATTTCTATATTAAAATTAGTTATAATTAATGAAGGGTGATATTGACCACAATTTATAATCTTAATTTGTTGAAAAAAACTAAAATGACACTTATTAAAAGATGGAGGGAGTATATTTCTTGATTAAACGTAAGTTTTCAGATTTTCTAATATTAATATTTACATTTTTTTTTTTAAAAAAAGTGTAATTTAAAAAATAAAAAATAGATTGAAATTGAATAGAGCATTGCACTACTCAGAATTGATAGGTACTAGCAGTAACGGAGCCAGAAACTAATCGATGGGGGGCCAATTATGAATAATAAATCTCGCTTTTAATATCTATAAATTTTTTTAAAACATATATAGTAATATTACTAATGAATCAAGTTAAATTTTAATATGTTTCAATGAAAGTTTCATTCATTCCGCTCATTACCAACAAAATAATATTTATACAGTCTATATACGAGCATCTTTTAATTTTTATGTTTTAAATTGTTATATACTTCACTCGTTTCATATTGATTGACGCTATTAGTCTTAATTCTTGTTTTAAAAAATTATCATTTTTAGCTATTTTCACGACGTTTCTCCCTAAATTACTCATATATAAATTCCTATAATTTTTATTTTAATACTTTTTTCATCTTTCTTTCTTGATAATTGAAGCAAGTTATTCCACTCTCTTATACTTTCATTCATTTTTTCCCTCAATCTTTCATTATAATGAAAGATAAATTTGTAAAAAAAAATGTTATTTAATTATACACCAAACAAGTACTTATAAGACGGAAAAAGTAATAATTGCACTACTAATATTTTACTACACTTAAAAATTGTTATATAACTATTAAATATGATTAATTATAATTATTTTTTCTTTTATTTTTTATTATTTAATATTTTTTAAAAAATTATTAAAAAAATCTTGTAAAATGGGTGGGGGCCAGTGACCCTCCTGGCCCCTCTCTCCCTCCGTCCCTGGGTACTAGCTAGCTAGGCCATTTAGCTTCTAATTAGATGTTAATTACTCATTAAAAACAAGGGATTAAAGTTTTTTTAGTCCTTTAAGTTGGACTAATTTTGAATTTGGTCCCGATGGAATACACATTTTGATTTTAGTCCCATAAGTTGGTCGAAATTTTGAATTCAGTCCAATTACTACAATTTGAGATAAATAAATCGATCAAATCAATTGATATTTGCATTTTTCTACACATAAGCAAATTCACATTTGATTTGAATTGCACACGAGCTAAGAATTTGATCGGTTTATTTACCTACAATGATAGTAATTGGACTGAATTCAAAATTTCGGCCAACTTATGGGACCAAAATCAAAATGTGTATTCCATCAGGACCAAATTCAAAATTAGTCCAACTTAAAAGACTAAAAAAACTATAATCCCTAAAAACAATTATACTATACTAAGTTTATGATCGTTTCAAGAAGACAATTAATGTTATTATACACTCATTAAATTTATACATTTTATATTTTAATTATTATACTTTTTACTTTTCAATTTCTTTTAGAAAACACTTATAATATTATATGTATATATACAAGTAGGCCTCAAAAGAAGCCTAGAATGGCCGCCCTACGCCCCTACCCGTCATGAGTCATGGCCATCCATATATTAATATATTCTGTTAAGTCAACAAATATAAAATGATAAAAGAAAAACAAGTCAGTGAATTGTTAATCAAATGCATGCATCTGACTTTAGGATATAAAACCATATATTACTCCATATATTTTGAGAGGAATTAGTGCTACAGTTTTTTTTTTTTTTGAGAGGAATTAGTGCTACAGTTTTTTTTTTTTTGAGAGGAATTAGTGGTACAGTTAGAATCAAATCCTTCACTTTTTCCATTATAAATACGTATACATTCAACCTCATCAAATAAAATACATACCCAATTTTCATTTTATCATTTAAATTAATTTTCCAATCATATTCAGACATGAGAGCTAGATCAACCTCATTCTTGTTACTGATCATATTAATGTTGTCATCAAATTCAAATTCGAACGTCGTTGATGCTGCTGCTGCTGCAAATGAAGAAGTCGCAATACGAGATAATTTTTATTCGACGTCTTTCTTTCGATACTTGTCAACAGTGCTACCTCATGATCAGTACAAAAGATTGAATGAAAACATGCACATAGTGTCAAGGAGGCTTGTTCCTGGTGGTTCAAATCCCCGACACAACTGATCCAATTTTGTTCATACGTACGTAATATGGAATAAAGTAATACGGAGTATCTTTTTAATACAGTATGAAATAAAGTAATATCTTTTTAATTTAGTCTATATTCTTATTGATAATTATTTCAATAAAAGTCCGTAAGAAATTTATCTTTCATCCTGTGTTACGAAGCATAGTCTTTATATTCATAACTTAAAAAGAGTGCTATGTGGTTGTAGTGAAAGACCGACTACATTAATTTCCAAATTCTAATTCCTATGTCAGAATTAATTATATGATTCTTGTTTATCTTTGATTTACAAATTAAAACATAATCTAAAAATTAATCAAGGAATGTTTAAGAATAAATTAAGGAATATTAGCTCTCTTCTTTCTAGTACGACATATATTATGTAACGGGTTTCGAGTACCTAGCTAGGGTTCTCGATCAATGATTAATATACTCCCTCCATTTTTTAATAAGTGTCACTTTTAGTTTTTTAACTAGTTTTAAAATAAGTGTCATTCTAGGGTTTTTCTTTAATTTTGACTATTTTATCTTTATTCATTTACCATAAATATTTTTTATTAATAAATTCCACAAAAATTGTTTATGTTTATGAATAATAGCTACATTTTTAACTACATTCTTTATCAAACAAAATTTCTATATTAAAGACCACAATTTATAATCTTAATTTGTTGAAACAAAAGATGGCACTCATTAAAAGATGGAGGGAGTACATCACACGTCATTACTTTTTTACCCACTAACTAAAAGACTCTCTCTTCAATAAAGTGAATTACATATTATATTCCTGTTAAAAAGGCACTTTAAATTCAGAATTAGAGGAAGAAAAAAAAACCTAAATTTTAGGTTGTTGAAGGGTTTTATAGTGCACACAGACACAGGGAGAGAGAGGAAAATTCAGAATTAGAGGAAGGATTGGTTTTCATTTTCCACATCACAAAACCTAAATTTTACCTTGTTGAAGATTTCGCAAAGAATCAACTGCATAAAATCCGGAAGTACCGTTTTTTAAAATTAAATGGCGTCCTCTTCAAGTACAATTGAGGCGGCGGCGGCGCCGTGGGTGGAATTGCCGCGAGAGATAACGGCAGCGATTCTGCAGAAGTTGAGACCGGTGGAAATACTGACGACGGCGGAGAAGGTGTGTAGTGTGTGGCGGAGCGTGTGTCGTGATCCTTCGATGTGGCGGTGCATTCACATGCGGATGGGGGAAAGACCATTCGGTGTGAGTATGGAGAGATTGTGCCGCAATGCCGTAGATCGCAGCCAAGGCCAATTGATTGATATGAGCATCGAGTATTTTGGTTCCGACTATTTGCTCCTTCACACTGCTCTGAGGTTAATTTTATGTAATGTGTCTACTGCACAATGCTTACAATTTTGCTGATTAATTTACGATTCTACTTTATACTTGCTTTATTTATTTTTTGTCAAAATTCCACTCGGTTCCTAACTCTGTTTTTCCTTGTTTCCCAATCTGGGCATAATTTTTGGGTGATTGAACTATTATATACATAGCTTTGCTTGTGTTGGGTGTTTTTGATGTTTTGATCTATTTGTGTTTGAGGTAAGGTTTGGTTTATGATGGCAAATGATGATTTGTCTTTGAGAATCAAATACTTGTGAATTGTAATTGCGAAATGGGGGTGGACGCTGGGAAACATTGACTGTTTCATAATTTGTGCTGCATTTGAGAATTGAAACCTGCATGTTTTTAATGGAGATTGAAATGATGCCCTGTTTGTTGTCTGTTGGTGGCCTGGCTTCTTTTGCTTTTGCTTTTGCTTTGAAAAGATAGAAATTGTTGCAACATGGAGGAGTCATTATAAATTTATAACGGGTGAATGTGTTAGAATGGCCATGTCTAATATGTATATGTTGATCAGAGTCGGTTTTGAGATTTTGTAGCCCTGGGACGAACAAGAAAAATGGACCCCTTATCTGAACATCAATATGCACATATTAAAAACGAATGAAAGTATAAAAATATTAAAATGACTTCTTCTAGCATTTTGAGAAGCAAATTCAATCAACTCATTCTGAATTTTATGACTAAGATAATGATATTGTGTTTCATTATCCTTAATACGTCGAACATGTTCTTGTGCCACTAAGTCAAACTCTGCAACCATTTCTACTAAACCTAAGAAATTTCCATTGTTTTCTTCGTAAACTCTCTTTTTTCTTTCACGAAAAGCCAAATTATTCTTAGCAAGACATTTTACTATAGCAATTATTCTCAAAAGACTTGTTGATGCAACTCATGAAACCATTCATTTTCCCTTTCAAGATTATCTTTCTTTTGAATTCAAAATCCAGTTTGTTGTGTATTAATCTTTGTTGTGTTCGTTCATCCGTGTTCACAGGTCTAGAAGCCTTAGACGGCTTCAACTTGTTTATACCTATAACATATCAAGTCAGACTATGATTGAAGCAGTTAAATTTTTCCCACTACTAGAGGAGCTGCACCTGTACTACACTTATATCGATGCGGAAGCTATTGAAGTCATAGGCCGTTCTTGCCCGCTACTAAAGTCATTTAAATTGAATAACCGTTGGTATAGGAAGCCACATGTGGAATGTGATCTGAGTGCCCGAGCAATTGCTAAAAACATGCCCGAACTGTGCCATCTTCAACTTTTTGGAAACAAAATGACAAATGAAGGTTTGCAGGCTATCATTGAAGGTTGCACTCATCTTGAATCGCTTGATCTAAGACAGTGTTTTAATGTTCATTTTGGGGAAGATATAGATAGATTATGCTCACAAAGGATTAAAGATCTGAGGCGTCCTCGTGACCCCACCGATGATTATCAATTTGATGCTGTGATTTATGAATATGAATCGTCGGATGACGACTATATGGCTGACGTGGATATGATGTTTGATTACGGTGATTATATGGACTATATGGTTGACGTGGATATGATGTTTGATTACGATGATTATATGGATTTTTCTGGTAAAAGAGTGTCTTCATCCGATGATGAAGACATATAAGCGAAGAAGGTGTGGATCTTTGTTGGTCTCTAATGCTCCTTGCATGTTTATAGTGTCTCTGTTTGTGTTGATTTGTTTGGTTAGATTTGCAAGATGGATAATTTTGGTCTTCTTTTGTAGCTACAAGTTATAACTTCATTTGAATCGTGCTTAAATTTCTGAAATTGCATTACATATTTGTTGAATTCTTTGCCCTCCTATGTATAGTCTAGGCAACTTGGAGCAATGCCATGTTTGAAAAATGGTTCTAAATTTTATTTTTCGACCAAATTATTTTCTTGCAACTGTGATTACCAGTTTGTGCAAAATTAATTTGTTATACATATACAAAGTTAGAAAAAAAAAAAAAAACTATATTGAGTTTGAAGTTATGTAAGTTGTCTAGTTTAGCTATTTCATTATATTACATAAATTACCGAGTTTGAGTTCAAAATTGCCGAATTTCAAGCTGAGTTTATAAATCAAATCGAGTTCTAAGTTCGAGAGCTTGACACTACTCGCCTTTATAAACCACCACATGTTGGTGGATTAGTAACCTCGTTTGTCCAGTTGGTATGATAATCAAGTTCCTAAGGTATGCAATGTGGATACAAACCTAAGAATGAGTGAAAATAAACAACCCTTTATGTGAATTTCTGTCTCTATATCCTCTGTATGCGTGGTTCTTGCTCGGATTTCTCTTCATCGTTGTTTTTTTCTTTTTTTTTTGTACTTTAATCCTCGTTTTTCTTATTTTCAACTGTTTTTTTTTTTTTTTTTTGATTACAAGTTAAATACCCATCCCTTTTTCCCTCCCCATGACTCGAACCCAGGACCTAAGGCCTAGGTAGTGGTGCTCTAACCACTTGAGCTATCCCACTTTGTCTCTTATTTTCAACTGTTCCAATTTTCATTATTTTAGCTATGGACTATATATAGATACCACACAAAATTTTCCTGCTCATGTGTTTGTAATTCTGTCACTATAGCTTATCTATCTAAAAGTCTTTAATGACTGGACTATCACTAAAAGTCAGTTTCATGTCATTAAAACTCAACAATGAATTAATTTCATAACATTGTGGATGATAGACGAAGGCTGATAAAAGCATCTTTAATGAAATGATGGACCTCAGCAGAGTTAAGAGCAATATAACAGTAGATGAGCTCCTCCATCTCCTTCCAGGTTCCGATCCCCATTTTTTCGATCATTTCGACAATGGAGTCTCGAATCTCAGACGACGGATTCGTGGAATACTTGACAGCACAGATGCAGTATTCTTGAAAAGAATTGCAGACATCTTGTGGAAGCTTAGCAGAAAAGCTTATGATTCTTGAACTTCTCCTCTCTAAGTACTTCTTCTTCTTCATCAATTTTATGCTGATTTCTTCATTTTTATTAATTGCCATCTTTTGCTATTTAATTTGTTGTGAGGAATTAGATATCTATCTATATGTAGTGAAATTTATATAAGTTGGAGAAAGAGTTATTTAATGTATGTGCATGCATGTGGGGGTATGGAGCGGGGTGGGGGTATAAATGAGGGCATGTGATTGTAGGTATGGTGTGTTGGCGTCATGAGGAACAACACTGGAGTCATGTTCATGTCCACCATTCTCTCTTTTTATTTTTTTGTGTTAAACAATTGCAGTTTTATTATTTTAGTATTGCAGTTTTAATCATATATTTAAGGGATAAAGGTGGAATTTAGGCAAATTCTTCTATGCAATAATATATATCTCGATATACTTGAATTTTAATGATTAATTTACCCAATTTAATTTTTGACCGTAACATTTGACTCAGTTAATTGAAGTCCAATTTTAATTGTATAGGTACAATCAATTGCACACAATTGAATAAATCACTCTAAAAGTGTTTCGGGTACATATTAGACCCAAATTCTATTTGCGGTGCAATAACTTTTTTAAGATCGAACAAATAAGTCGCTCGGACAAAAAATAAAAAATAAAGTCAAAGTCTCGTATAGACTCGACTACTTGTATACACCCTAGTTGATCGGTCAACGGCTGATCGTTGACCAGTCAACATTTGATTTTTTTTAATTTGTTTTTTGGTAAAAAAAATTTTCTAAAAAGTGTAAGTCATTATAACTGAAAAGTGTAACACAAATTTTAATGAAAAGTGTAAGTTATTATAACTAAAAAGTGCAACACAATTTTTATTAAAAAGTTTAAGTCAGTATAACTGAAAAGTGCAATATTAATGAAAAATGTAAATTATTATAACTGTGCAATACAATTTTTTATTGAAAAGTGCAACGCAATGTTATTAAAATGTGCATGTCAGTATCACAATTTTTTATGAAAATTTAAATTATTACTCCCTCCGTCCGTCTATAAGTTATCACAATTAATTGAAGTACAATTGTATATGTACACCAGTTTGCAAACAATTGCACCAAAATATCACTCTAAAAGTGTTTTGTTAGACCCAGCTTCTTTTTTTGGTACAATAACTTTTAAAACCGAATTACAAATAAGTCGCTCGGACAAAAATAAATAAATAAATTGGCAATGGACTCTGAAAATTTAATTTCTTTAATATGCATTATGATATTAAATTAAGGGCTAGTCTTGGTGAGACGACCTTTATATATAAAAAGTGATAATGTTTTAGTAAAAAATGATAGTGTTTAAGTAAAAAGTGATAGTCACTTTTGTTAAAAATATTATCACATTTTACTTAAACATTACCACTTTTTTTACAAACCAAAATCTGGAAAAAAAATATGGATTATCCTACCCAAAATTTTAAAATATGGATTAAAAGCCGTCTCAGAGAAAAAGATCCCTGAGACGGTCTCACACAAGTTTTTACCTTAAATTAAAGATAAAAAAATAACTACTTTAATATTATGTGTTAAAGAAAATAAATTTAAAATGGAGAAGAATTGCAATTTGAAAAATCGGAAATTGCAAATGGAAAGGGAAGCCACCGTTAACAACGAAAAATAATTTAATACAATAATTTATAAATAAGGGCACTCTCACTATGTCCATGAGTGTTTTTTCTAATCTATAGAAAAATCATTTTTTAAAAAACAACTATAAAAAAAAGTACTATAATATACTATGCACAATAAAATTCTCTATAATACTAATAGGGAGTTTTAAAATAATGATGTGTCGTCTTGTGAGAGCTTTGGCCTACGTGTCATTTTATAAAAAATCGAGTTACACGTGTAATTTTATTATTTGTTATTAAGCCACGTCTGCAGTAATATTTTAAGCATATATACTTTCCTTACTTAATTTATAATTACATGTTATTCAATGTTTTTCATCTATTAATCACTTTAATTTCTAAATTACATTAATTATTCAATACATTCTATCTACAGTATTAATTTTCCAATTACATTATAATCTTTTAAATCTTTATATGAAATTTTATAAGTGTATCTTTAAAATATGAGTTATACTATTTTAAGTATTAACTTTTATCAATATACCGCGTAATACGCGGGGAGTTATCGAGTAAAGATATAATCAAGAGATCACCCCAATCGAAAATACAATATTAGGGTTGGTCTGCTATGGACTCGAGTGCATGTTGTGCACCCTATTCCATGTTGCACTTTTCAGTTTTATTGACTTACACTTTTTGGTAAATGGTGTTGCATTTTTCAATTATTAAACTGTATAATAATATTTTTAGTCATAGTGACTTACACTTTTTAATAATATTGTGTTGTACTTTTCAGTTTAATAACATACACTTTTCTTTAGACTAGGGTGCACAACATGCACTCGAGTGCATACTAGACTTTACCACAATATTATATTTTTCTTGTAGATCTTTTAGAATATTTAAAAAAAAAATAATTACTCTATAAATTAGGAAATATACATTTTTATATATATCCCCTTATATACTAATAGAGAGTTTAAATTGATGATGTGTCATTTTGGGGTTAATTTGACTTATGTGTCATTTTGTGGTTAATTTGGCTTATGTGTCATAATTTAAGGAGGTTGTTAATTTTAAAAAGGGTTAATTGCAAATTAAATCACCACCTTTCGAACATTTACAATCTAATCTAAACCTTAAAATAATTGCAAATAAATCACCAAGTTTAAATATTATTGCAAATTAGACTTCTTAGAAGTCTACTTTGTCCCTAAATCATATCTTATGATATTTGGTTTGATTAAAAAATAATACGGAGTATTATTTTATTAAGGTGTTGTTATGTCATTAAAAACTCTAAATTATGTTAGATCTGAACACAATTGAAATTGTCAAAAAGACTAAATTGCAACAATATTTAAAGTTTGTGATTTATTTGCAATTATCTTAAAATTTAGATTAAATAGCAAATGAGGAAAATGTTGTGATTTAATTAGCAATTAACCAAAATATTTATTTATTTAAGGTGTTAGTGGTTGATATTGAAGGGTGACTTACAATTTATTAAGAGTTATTTTATTATTACTTAAAAAAAAAATTCAAAATTTTATATTTTTTTAAAAGTTATTTTCATATTTATTTTCATATTAAAAATTAAACGTCGTCGGTTTCTCACACATTTTATTTGAAATTTACTTTATAAAATTATTTAATTATTTATATTATAAATATTTATTTTATTAACTTTTCGCGTACGCCAGGTCTAATATAGTATTATACTATTCATGAGAATTAATTCACACAAATAGTACGTGAAATTAAATTATTTTATCCAATTAAATAATTTTCATAGAATATAATGAAAGATGGACTTTATTTTATTAAACGCATCTCAAACATTCATCAAACGGTGGCCTTTTATTTTTATAAATGGGGTTGGTCTGCTATGCACTCGAGTGCATGTTATGCACCCTAGTCCATGTTGCACTTTTCAGTTTACTGACTTACACTTTTCAATTATTAAACTGTATAATAATATTTTTAGTAATAATTGAAAAGTGCAACACCATTTACCAAAAAGTGTAAGTCAGTAAAACTGAAAAGTGCAATATGACTAGGGTGCATAACATGCACTCGAGTGCATACTAGACTTTACCTTAAAAATAATATTTAATTAACTAACCACAATAAAAATGTTTACAAAATCATGTCTAATGTATCACCCTACCATCTTTTTCTTCTCTCTATTTTCTCTCCCCCATCCTCTCTCTCCAGCTCAAAAACATCTATTGCCATTTTTTTTTCTCTAACAAATCCATTAAAATATATGATAAGGAGATTTTTGTGGCCGATCAATTGGACGCACAATAAATTACGGAACTAACTTTGAATAACCAATGATGAATGAACTTCGATCCAATTCTCAATAAACCTGCCCAAACGTGCCTGGACCTATGTCATAACCAATGATGAATGAACTTCGATCCAATTCTCAATAAACCTGCCCAAACGTGCCTGGACCTATGTCATTTCTTGGACCTCGAGACGGTTATCAACCCATATATTCGACCAACAAGACGGGATATTAGATAATATGAACCCAAATCATCATTATATTGCCATCATAATTGTACAATTCAAGTATAATCAACGAATAAATAATATATAATATTACTCATATATTCCACGTGTCATTATATTATTTTATAGTACGATACTTTATATTATTATATATTTCACCCATAAATAATATGAACCCAAATACATTTATTGGGTATATTTTTTCAAAGAGAAAATTGGGTGAGAACTACAAAACATGAATTGAAAGTATGGTTATCCTAAAAGTCCCGGACATAAATGCTCAATTGAAAATCAGATTTAGAACCAAAATTCAATCTAAATAAAACAATAAAAATAAATTTTACAAACTACAAAAAAATATTAAGTTACAATAGACGTGTGCATTAAACGGGCAAAAACTAGTTTACATTATTATTATTATTTACGTAATTAGGTGAAAATTCGAAAAATAAAGACTTGGAATCAAAACTTGACAGGGACCATTGAGATTTGGACCATGTATATAGATTATATATATTCGATTTTTATATGAAATAAATAGTGGATATTTTATAGTATAAATTACTTGTACCATGCTAAAATATCCAAGTAATTATGTTGACGTTGTGTGAAATTTTGTGTGTTAAGCAGGTCCAATTTTGCCTATAACCTCGGTGTTGACGTTGTGTGAAATTTTGTGTGTTAAGCAGGTCCAATTTTGCCTATAACCTCGGTGGAGAATATAACGTGCTTCCTTTCCTATGTTCTTTACCATTTGACTTTTTTTTTGTCTTATTTATGGTTTTGACAATGAATTCTTATTCTCTATATATGTTCTTTTAGGGAAGTTTATTTTGCTCATGTTAAAGCATTTAGCCTCAAATTTGGGCAATTCCTCCATGTTCTTAATTTTACTACATTATTCAACTATCTTTTATCCTAGAGTCTCTCCAAATTAATGTCACTTCGTATGACTATGGTCATGCAATGTTCCTTTGGGTTGAACTCGGTATTAGACAGAGACTTGTCATTTTTAATTTTTCCTCCAATGGTGGCTACTTGAAAAACTAGAGCCCCACTCAACTTTATTAGTGCTATAAAGTCACTCACTCAAGCCTTAATATCTTCTAGTCCAAATTAATGTCACTTCGTATGTTTATGACCATGCAATGTTCCTTTGGGTTGAACTCGGTATTAGACGGAGACTTGTCATTTTTAATTTTTCCTCCAATGGTGGCTACTTTAAAAACTGCAGTCCCACTCGACTTCATTGGTGCTTTAAGGTCACTCACTCGAGCCTTAATTCCTTCTAGTCTATGCTCCAAATTCTCAAAGGTTGAAACCGTCTAGTTAATCCTTTCTTTAGTCTATGTCATAATTTTTTTTTGTTTCTCCTATGAAAATTGTGAACATTTCCTCCATGCTTAACTTTGTCGGCGGTTCATTCATGACTTGAAAGGTGATTGCAGGAAATTTTTTGGATTAGCATAATAAAAATAATCATAGTTCCTCAACCACGGGTAGTATTGCTCGTTCTTTCTCCAAATTCCATATCTCTTTGATAGTCCATAAAACTTGCTCTTTCCACACGACTTGGTCTTGACAACCATATGAGAGCTCGTTCAATTAGCAGAGTAGTCAATCTAACCAATTAAGTTGTCAAATTCAATGTAGCCTCTGAATCACTCATATCTTTAGACTAACTAAATTTTTTACCTAGATGAACGCGAGAAAAGAAGCACTGTTACAAAGATAACAATAGAAGTAAGGAAAACAAAATAAATATTTATGGTGTTTTCAAGGTTTATAAAAAACAAGTAAAATCTAGCTTAAAATTAAACCAACTACGATTCTAGAACTAATACGCCTTCTCCGGTGTCCATCGTAGTGTGGTAAATACGAGTCAATCACACACTACAAAAAATGCGGGGTTTGCCGACGGAAGTCTACCGACGGAATCCATTCCGTCGGCCGCCCCGACGGATCGCCGACGGAATATTGAAATCGACTGACTTCCGACGGAATCCAACATCCGTCGGGACCGTCCGACGGACTTCCCGACGGAATTTAGTTTCACAGTCAAACGATGTCGTTTTAGCCTTGCTTCCCGACGGATTTTTCCGTCGGTCGTTCAAATTTCGACTACCGACGGAATAATCCGTCGGTAGCCGACCCGCTTTGACCCACCGCCTCGGATACCAATGAACAGACGCGTGGAATAAATATTCGCGTGCTACCGACGGAAATATCCGTCGGTAGCAAAAAAAATTTTTTTTATAAGAACTGCCGAAGGCAGTTTGTGAAGAAGGAAAAAAAATTCACTTTCGTCTCGTCTCCTCTGTTCGTGGTGGTTTCGTGCGTGGATTGGATTTTCTTGTGCGTGGATTGATCGACAAATGGCATAACGATTATCTACTCCAATTTTCTTCAATTTAAACGGTACGTTTTATAAATTCTTAATTAATTTTAATTAAGTTATTGTATTAATTATTGCATGTTAATTATTATAAAACTGTTATTGAATTATTATAAATTGCATGTTAATTATTATAAAACTGTTATTGAATTATTATAAATTGCATGTTAATTATTATAAAATTGCATGTACGTAGTTGATGAATATGTATAATTAATTCAAATATATGTTAGTACGTGAATTATATGTTTTTTATTGGTTAATTGTAATTAATTAATGTATGTTAGTTCAAATATATAGTGTAGCTAGTTCTTGTTAGTTCAAATATATTGTGTAGTTCTTGTTAGTTCGTTTAGATAATTAAACTAGGTTATTATTGTTGATTAAATTAGTAATTATTGTTATAAGTAGGGGTGTTGTACGTTTGATTAATATAATAATTATTGTTATTGTTTAAATTAAGTCATTATTAATTAGTTTGGTAAATTATTGATTTCATTAGTAACGTGATTTGTTATTGATTAAATTAGTAACGTGATTTGTTATTGATTAAATTAGAAAATTATTGACTTAAATTACTAATATGTTATTAATTAAATTAGGAAATTATTGATTTCATTACTATATTAATTATTGATTAATTAATTTATTATACTTTTAAATATTATTTATTAAAATAGATGAGTGAAGATGCTAGTGGGGCCTCAGGATCTCGACGTATGAGAGGCTCACTTAGGCCTGTTGAGCCTCCTATGACGACGTCGTAGCCATCCGTTCCACAGCATTCACCGCCGTCATCTCAGTCATCGGCAGCTCGTCGACATCCCACGCGGGCCCGAGAAACCAGATTGAGAGTATGGATTGAGGGGGGAATATAGTAAGTAATTAATTAAATAATTTTAAGGTTTAACAATATTTAATAACATCAATTTTTGTACATTTTTTAATTTATAATGTGTTTGTTTCTTAATATATAATGTCACAGCTTACTTCCTGGTAATGAGGTGTCGAAGATTTGCACTGATTCGATTATTAAGTGCAAGGTTGCTGCGAATGCCTACTCTTGGCTGAAGGTGCCGCAGACGAAAAAGGATGAATACTGGGAGGAATTCCAGGTATTTGAGTGCATTCAATTAAATATTAATAAACAATTTATTATATATATTATTTGATAAATATGTTGATCGAATATGTGCAGAAACATGCTTATTGGCTTAGGGAGTTTTTTTCGGACGACGATATTCACACGCACTGGGCCGCTTCATGTCAATCTAGGTATAATGAGGTAATGTACACCTGGAGGACTGCTTGGCGTAGTCGTGGCGTGGTGCAGACGTTGGGTACGGACGAAAATGGAGTCGACGTGTGGAACACGTTGACCACGTATTGGAGTAGCCCGGAGTACGTGCGGAAGTGTAATACTGCTCGAGCCAACCGTAGAAGTGATGTGGGAGGTGGGTTGTCTAGGCATCGGGGGCGGGGGCGGGGGGGGGGGGGGGGGGCGATCCGCGTATGAGCACTCAATTGCTCTAGTAAGTGTTCACTAAATTTATTTCAATTATTTATATTATATTATATAAAATAATTTTTATATGCTCATTTGGTACGAAATAGGAGCGGGATCTTGGGCGTGAACCCACACACGTGGATCGGTTGAACCTTCTTCATCCGTTTGATCGAGATTCGCAGACGTCCACATATGGACGCACTACCGAGCTTCACGTAAGTTTAATTAAATTGTGAAGTCTTTTTAATATTTAATTAATTAAATGTATTGAACTATGTATTAATTTAATTTTTTTTAATTATGTAGTTGAATGTGAACCGAAGGATTGAAGAGGTCACGACACAGGCTTCTGCTGAAGCCGGGCCCAACGCTCCCCCTCCGCCTGATCTTAACCGGATTTACCTGGACGTTGCCCCGGCTGATCGATGACGAATCCTTGGCCTTGGCCGGATGAGCCGCTCAGTGAGAGCTGCGTCGTCCAGTTCGTCCCAGCGTGCATCGCAGGCCTCTTTATCCTCCACTGCTGCTCCGGACCCGAACCTAGTCAACTGGATGAACCACTACTTCCGACAGATAACTGACACTATGGGTCGATCGTTGGGGATGTCTGCTGATCAAATAGATACATGCTTTGCACAGGCGATGAGCGTTCCCCCTCCTCCTTTGAATGCTCCGGTTGGTCCAGTTCCCCCTACAGCTCCAGTTCTAGCTCCAGATGCAGCCGCAGACGACGACATCGACGTCGACTTGAATTTCGCTGGCGGTGATGAATTTTTTGACTTTAATGGTTGATGTTTGAACACTTTAATTTTCTGTCGAACTATTTATTTTTCTGTCGAACTATTTAATTTTCTGTCAAACTATTTAATTTTCTGTCAAACTATTTAATTTTCTGTCGAACTATTTATTATTCTGTTGGACATATTTATTTCGGTTGATGCTTGTTTGTCAATGGATTGTTTATTTATGTTATTGTTTTTAATTTATACATAATACATAATTTTTCGTTAGATTTGGTATAAAGTAAAGTGTTTTTTGATTTTTTTTCGATTTTTTTTTATTCCGCCAAAATTACCGACGGAAATAAAAATTCCGTCGGAAATAAAGTCTGCCGACGGAAATTCCGTCGGTGGAGTACATTACCGACGGAATTTTGGGCGCCACTCTACCGACGGAATTTCAAAATCCATCGGTAAATTCAAAATGTACGCTACCGACGGAATTTCAAAATCCGTCGGTAGCGCGCAGTACTTTGCAAAAGCTTTTTTCCCCTTTCTCACTCAGTCGAAAAAAATTGTGGAGATTGTATGAAAGCAAGCAAATTTCGGTACGTTTTTCTTTTTTACTTGGTTAAATTTTGTAGTTTAGTTGTGCATTTTATATGGTTGTAGTTTAATTAGTTGTACATATTATATATTTGTAGTTTAGTTGTGTATTTTAATTATATTTTTTGTAGTTTAATTAGTTGTGCATTTTTATATGTTTGTAAGAATTTTATGTTAAATGTTTAACAGATGGAATTGCCGGATCGTCGATGGATGTATTGTACTCCTAGGTTCATTTTAGGAAATGTGAATAGTGAATTTTACAATGAACTTGTGTCATTTGTTGAATTTGCAAAGCTCCACCCACATTACATGTATGGGGATTGTATCAAGTGTCCGTGTAATGCCAAAAAATGTCAGAATAAAATATTTAAGTCGATTGATGAGGTTTTGGTACATGTTCTGAAGAATGGTTTCACTGTTAATTATTATAACTGGACATTTCACGGCGAAGGACGTTGGCCTTATAACTTTGACCAAATTTTATACTATTACACTGCTGGTATCTATGAAAGACAAATATATGGTAATCAAGCCGGCACGAGTAATGAACAACAATTTGGTGGGGAACAACAGTTTGGTGGTGAACAACAGTTTGGTAGGGAACAACAGTTTGGTGGTGAAGAACAACTTGGGGAGGGAGAACCCAATATGTATCAAACAATGATAATGGAAGCCGGTTTTTCAAATGTAGAAGAGGAGCCGACGGATGAAGCATTTCGGTTTTATGAAATGCTCAAATTTGTCGATCAAGATTTGTATTCGGGTTGTGATTCTCACTCTCAACTGTCATTTAATGCCCGACTTATGGCTATCAAGACCGAGAACAAGCTTTCTAACAGGGCATATGAGCAAATGACACAATTATGCAGTGAGATCTGCCCTCCTGAGAATAAGGTGCCTACAACGTATCATCAAAGCAAGCAAATGATGAAAAATATGGGATTGCCGGTCGAGAAGATTGATTGTTGTGTAAACGGTTGCATGTTATATTGGGGTGATGAAGATAACAATCTGAACATGTGTAGGATGTGTGGTCATCCTCGTTACAAAGAGCCACGTCGGAAGGGGCCCGCTGGTCAATCGAAGTCGTCGAAGAAGAAAGTGGCACACAAGAAGATGTATTATCTTCCAATCATTCCTCGTTTAATGAGATTGTATCAATCTACTGCCACAGCACAACACATGACGTGGCATGCAACATGTATCCCAATTTTTCTTCTAAACCGAGGAATGTGAGGCTAGGTTTGTGTACTGATGGTTTTGCACCGTTTGGGAGCTTTGGAAAGCAGTATTCGTTGTGGCCGGTGATTCTGACTCCGTATAATCTTCCTCCATGGATGTGCTTGAAACCTCAAACAATTTTTCTAACTGTATTGGTGCCAGGTCCGTTGAATCCAAAGGATAAACTTGACGTTTATCTCCAGCCTCTTATAAAAGACTTGATCTTTTTATGGAAAAGTGGTGTCCAAACGTATGATGTGTTCAGAAAACAGAATTTCACGATGCGTGCTGCTGTATTGTGGACCATTAGCGACTTTCCTGCATATTCTATGTTGTTTGGGTGGAAAACGGCTGGGTTTCAAGCATGTCCGTATTGTATGGAGCATTCTGAAGCATTATGCAGCAAGACATTCCAGTGATTTTGTGTAAGTTGGAACAAATTTTTCCACCTAGCTTCTTCAACTCCATGGAACACTTACCTGTTCATTTAGCGTATGAAGCAAGAATTGGTGGTCCAGTGCAGTACAGGTGGATGTACCCATTTGAAAGGTAAACTCTTACATTTTTCATTTTTTATACTACATGCATGTTCACTGAATTAAAATATATTTTATTTATTATAAATCAGACATCTCCACAACTTGAAACGCAATGCTAAACAAAAGGCAAATGTGGAAGCATCGATTGTTAATGCATATTTGAATGAAGAGGTTGGCATGTTTTGTTCTTATTATTTTGAAGACCATGTCAACACTCGGTTGAGAAGTGAACCACGTAACTACGGTGGTAGAGGTACAGACAATATCGGTAAAGAGGTCGATGGAATGCTGTCTATATTCAAGTCTAAGGGACGACCAATAGGAAAATTCAGTGAACGAGAGTGGGAGACGAACAGAGAGGCAGAAATAGCACAAACGTATGTGTTATTGAATTGTGATGAAGTTCAGCCTTACATTGAGTAAGTATTTCATATTTTTATCACTACTTCATTTATGTAATTTAATATTAATTGTGAATGGATATTGTGAATTAGGATGTATACTCAAGTACTAAGACGAACAGAACAAAACATCTCAGATACATATATAGATGCTCGTCTTCAACGTGATTTTGTCCGATGGTTCCAACGTTGTGTGAGTACCATTTCCTTAAATTTTACGTAAATAAATATGATTCATAATTAATGTTAATTATTTGAACTGTATAGGGACGGTCAAACGATTTTGAGAATCGATTCTTAAGGGATCTCAGCAAAGGACCACTACGTCGTGTAAAGACTTACAACGACTATATTGTGAAGGGCTACAGATTTCATACATCCGAGTATGCATCAAGAAAAGCGACTACCAACAGTGGTGTTTGCATTAGCAGTGCAAACTACAATGCAGATGCAAGTGACTACTATGGGGTGTTGCACGAAGTCGTTGAAGTAGAATATCCGGGATATCCAGCAAAGACTGTAGTGTTGTTCAAGTGCCATTGGTTTGATTCAGGCCCTTCAGGAACAAGGATTCATTCGGAGTACAAACTCGTCGATGTTAATCCGAAAAGGAGCTATAGCGGGAATGATCCATTTGTATTTGCCCATCAAGTATCTCAAGTATACTACTACAAGTATCCAGTACGATCACGTAGTAAAATTGAATGGCACGCTGTTTGCAAAGTAAAGGCAAGATCAATGGTAGAAGTCCCTACAAAGGAAAGGAGTGATGAAGATGATTCTCCGTTTCAAACGGAACAAATAGAGGCTAGAACTGAAGTCTTTACGGGAGATTTGAATATCCACGTAGACTTGACGGCTGAAAATTCACAATTGATCGAAATTGAAAACGATAATGGAAATGAGGAAGATGATGAAAATGAAGAG
Source organism: Galeopsis tetrahit (assembly GCA_963675135.1). NCBI lineage: Eukaryota > Viridiplantae > Streptophyta > Magnoliopsida > Lamiales > Lamiaceae > Galeopsis > Galeopsis tetrahit. Next base: position 31,001,572 of record OY776130.1, on the reverse strand, counting down.
GATGATGAAGAGGAAGAGGACGAAGAGGAGGAGGAGGAGGATGATGAAGAGGAGGAAGATGAGACAAATAATGAAAATGTAGATGAAGAAGATGAAGATGAAGAGGAAGAAGATGAATAATAAATTATACGGAGTATAATGTAAGCTAATTATTTTATTAGATGTACAATTTAAAAATATTTATTTATCATTAAGTTACAACTAAAAAGTGTGAAAATAAATTAATTTTTTGAAATTTTTTAAAAAATAATTAGCAAAAAAAATGAATATTTTAGTAAAAAAAAAATGAATATTTTAGTATTTAAAAAAATATATAAATTATAGATTACAAATTTAATTATTTAATGTATGTGAAAGAAATTAATTTTTTGAAATTTTTTAAAACATAATTAGCAAAAAAATGAGTTTTTTACTAAAAAATATGAGTATTTTAGTTAAAATATGAATATTTTAGTATTTTAAAATATATAAATTATAGATTACAAATTTAATTATTTGATATATGTGAAAGAAATTAATTTTGTGAACTTAAAAAAAAATGGGTCGAAAATGAGTACATATACAATTAATATTACAATTACGAACAAGTAACACACTTGACCGAGTGGTAGGCGCCCCTGACTAGGAGCCCACACACCCGGGTTCGATTCCCAGCAAGGCCTGAATAAAATGTTGGCCTATAAAAATAGTTCGCGCGTCCGGGTCGGGTCCGATCCACGACCGTTAATTTTTTTATTTCGGGTTGTGTTACCGACGGAACTCCCGACGGAATATAATTTCGAATTAAAAAATATAAAATTGAATTTCGTCGGTAGTATCGACAGAAACCGACGAATATTTTTTTTTAAAAAAAAATGTTAAAATAAAATTCTGTTGGTAAGGCCGTCGGTACTACCGACGGACGACCGACGGAATTGCCGACAGAATACAGACCCGGTTTGAAAACGGGTCATTCGAGCTACCGACGGAATGATATCCGTCGGGAATCCGTCGGGACTACCGACGGAATAAAAATTTCCGTCGAAAAACCTTGCAGACGAGGCTAGCACCGACTGAAAAATTCCGTCGATATTTCCGTCAGTAACCACGTTTACCGACTAGAATTCCGTCGGAATTTCCGTCGGTAAACAGCGCATTTTTTGTAGTGACACAGGGAAGGGTTAGTGTAAAAGTGATATTCGTTAGTAAGATTCTATCTAGAAACGGTTAACTTTCAAGGAAGGTATAAATACTAAGACTAATTCTAATGCGAACTATAAATGTCACTAAGAAAGCATGTGAGAGTTATATCTCAAAATCAGATCAATTGAGGATAATCAACTGAGGTAAATCAGTTGAGGTCAACAACTAAGGTAAATTAGTTGTGGTGTTATTCATATGACAAGGTCCAAGTATTCATATGAGGTCAATCAACTGAAGGAAAATCATAAGAGATGACTTTGACCAATCAGATGAGTTGAGAAGTTAGTTCAAGTCGGCTGAGTTGGGTCACAATGAGTCCTCAGCTGAGTTGTCCTGCCAAGTTATCAACTAAGTTGTTCAGGTAAGAAGAGTTCAGTGGAGTTGGTCAACTAAATTGTTCTTCATACAACGAAGTTATCGATCTTATGAAGGTTTCAAAGGAGGATCATATCAATTGAGTGGGACTCAACTGATATTGGGACAAGTAATCTAATACCGAAGTGGAAATTGGGGTTTCTAACTGAACTGCGGTTGTAAGTTGTAACTTCAAAAGGGAATCACTTTGAAACGGTTGGATCATTTGACATGAGGTTTATTGCGAATTTGCAATGAGTAGCTAACGACGTCACTAATTGTGTTAGTAACTACAATCAACAAGAACGAGAAGATTAATATGAATTCTCTGTAAAAGGGTTACTAACATCTTTAAATGAGATCATGAGTGAAGTAATGAGATTTTCTATTTCGAGTGATAGAGTGTGATTAGACATGAGGTAGATTTTGTGCTAAGGGTCAAGTGTTGTAACTTGTAACACATTTAGTTTAATCAAAGAGCTTGTGATGTGCTTAGTAGTTAATGTAGATTATTATATTTATCAAACCACTCTAAATCTCTTTTGTGTGTGTGTGTGTGTGTGTTTTTTGATGAAAAATCTCTTGTGTGTTTTTTTAATTTTCTTGGTATTATCCTATCTTGTGTTGAAGTTAGTATTTGATCTTGTGGATCTTAAGCTAAGGGTTTTAAGAGATTGAGTGTTCATATCTCTCGAATTCTTGACAAAACAAAATAAATTCAAATTAATATTAAATTAATGGAATGAAATTAACAAAAGATATATATGCAACACTCCCCTTTTTTTTTTTTTTTGAATATTTTTAAACCCTCTCCTTAACTCGAACCCAAAACTTTACAGTTTAGGTAGTGATACTCTAACCACTTGAGTTATTCCAAAGTAATCAGGATGAGTGACTAGGGGGATCAACGGTAAAATTTCAAAGTAATAAAATTTAAACTATACACTAATAAATTCATATATAATATCATTAATCAAAATATAACATTAAATTTACATCCTTTTAAAATTTAGAGCGTCTTACTTTCATGTCGCGAAAATCATCTATAAGTGAATCTATGTTGAATCTCTTCGCAATCTCCTTTTCAATATATTGTATACCAACAAATTATTTGTAAAAAAATTAATTATTTTTCATCATCGAAGCGTAGTCTTAATTATGTTCATAACTGAAAAAGATCGATGTATAGTTGCAATAGAAGAATACGTTAATTTTTAAATTCTAACCCTTAATCAACAATTAATTATATAATTCTTGTTTATCTTTAACCTACAAAATAAATTCTAAAAATATATCAACTAATAATTAAAAAAAATGAAATAAAAAGGAATTAATTAATTAGAAAGTTGATTTGAAAATGGGTTGGGCCTTACTTAGTTGGTCACGGAAGAATGATTATTTAATTCTTCAATCCAATCAATTAAAAAATAATAATAATAATATAAGCTTGTATCTCTATCTAGCAAACACTATACAATTCAAAATTGCATCAAAGACCATTTCATTCCCTAGTTATTATAATTAATCACTTTCTCCAGTTCATAATAAATTAGATGGTGCCTTAAGTTCTATTAATGGAATAATTTTTCAATTTATCTCGATTAACAAAATAAAACACATTATGATGATTAATAACATGATCTCAAATGAGATTAAACACACAAATAAAAGTAAACCACACAAATACCATAGAAATTAATTGATAAACATCATTTAAAGTATTTACATGACATTCGAACCAAAAGTGTTTTTACATAATTTCAATTACATAAAAGATGAAATAACAAAATAAAAGGGAAACAAAAAGTTTAGACTAGTGTAGGTGTGAATTAAAATTCCAAGCTAATCCACACCTTGCACTAGGTGCATGTGGGTAAAAATCGTTTGGCTCGATGGGCTAGGTTGGACCGTTCGGTCTGAATTGGCAGCTCAAGTAAAAATCGGATGCTGCTCATTTTGAGGGAGTTCCCCAAATCTGCTCCCCTCATTTCCTTCCTGCTGATCCCGATTTCTTTCACCATATTAACAGCTCAAATGGACTGAAAGTTTAACTACACTTTGGGCTTTGGAAAATAAATAGTATAAAAAATAGTAGCCCAATTTATATATAAGAAAAGGTACGGCTATCTCCACCGGACTTGTTTAAATGCACTCCTCAATCATTTTATTAATTTAATAATCATGTAAAAACTCCAAAATACCCTTTAAGTAATGTTACACTACTAAATGGATCCCCATTACGTACTAACTACACTCCTCGTTCAACCTTTAAACCCTACACCTAATTGTCGTCGTGATCACCACCACTTCTTTCGGCCGCCGCCACCACCATTTTCAGAGGCCGCCAAACAAAAAAAAACCTAGAAAAATTTCAATTTTTTATAAATTTCGACAAACCAATGTCAACCATATACACTCCCGTCGACAAATCGTAAATAGTCGCACTGGTTGATCGAAAAAAATATAAAGTTTTCTTAAAAAAAATTCCACCATTTTAGGTCGACTATATACACTCTCGTCAACAACAATTTATCGACGAAAGAGTATATAGTCGACCTAAAATGATCAAAAATTAAAAAAAAAAGCAAAAAATGAAAAAAAAACGCAGAAAGAAACCTAAAATCTAAAGTGGGTGGGCGGCCGACGTCTTAGATTGGGGTGGGGCGGTTGGCGACGACGAGTGGGTGGGGAGGTGACGACAGATGGGGGAGGGACGAGAGAAGAACAAAAAAGGGGTGGGGGAGAGGGCGGGCCGACGAATCGGAATGAGGCGGCTGGAGTTTTGACGGGAGTGAGGGAGTTGATTTTTTTTTTTCGAGAGAGAGGCGATGGCAACGACCATGGTGGGGCAGCGGCGACAAGGGGCGACAGTAATGAGAAATGAGGTGAAGGAGGAGGAAAGGAGAAATAAAGAGAATAAATGAGACCATGGTTGCATTTGCTGATTGTACTCAAAACTCATCTCATTATCATGATAATTTCCTTCCGGAACTCCATGAAATTCGAATCCACCATGTGGATCACTTTCTTGATCATAATGCACATCCATGTAAACTGAAGTTATCTCTTGAAAAGTGGGTGATGCTTCTTCATTACTCCAATATTGATAATAGGAGGGAACTTGTTGCATATGATAGTTATAATCAAAGTTCCTTCCATTATCGTAGCCCATATCTCAATGTAGTGGAGGATAAATCATACCATGTTGATCATAGCATTGATTCCACGGGTATTGATTATATTCATCCATCTAGTAAATAAAGTACACACCTACAAAATACCCCAGTATCAAATTTCTCAAAAATAAAATAAAAAATAAAACAAGTAATGTAGTTAGCGCTAGTACTCAACTAACTATAAGTCCCACTTATAGCACTACGTTACCTCCTCGGCAACGGCGCCATTGACTTGAACAAATTTTTTTGCAAATGTGGTTTTACTAACTACTTTCCCTCAAGCATAAGGGTTCGTAGTAGTAATGGAAGTATTCGACCAAGTAGTATCGAACCATGGGAGGTAGGCTAGTGCAATGGTCCCTAGGATTGTATGTTGTAATTAACTAATGTAGCTACGTTTCAGGAGCAATTTGAACTAAAACTAAGAGACAATCGAAAGACAATAAATTAATAAATCAAACACAATCTAAAGGCTAACAAGTAATTCAACTACTAAACAAGAAAATAAGAAAACGACGATTAAAAATAAATAACAACTACGAACTAAATTTGGAGAAGTGTAAGGGTGGGGAATGCTTCGGGTGTTCTCTACCTAATGAAATCGAGTGGGATTGTTAATACCATTCTTATGCTTCAATTTGGATTTGCTAGGGCATCAAGATGGTAGGATGAAAATCATTTCCAAGACTCTTTTCTAATCCTCACCAACTATTCAAATAACCATTCAAGTAATTAATGTCTCATAATGAGTTTCTAATACGATTAACTCTATCTCGACGAATTAAAAGTATAATAAACGCATTTGTATACCAACAACTCACACCATAAATTTAAACATGTTCATGTAACTCTCGTCTATGCTAAACATGCCTCAAAATAAGCATTCATAGAAACACATATACAAAGCACCAATAAAACCCAATAAGAGAAGAAATAATCCAAATATCAACAATAAGCAAAGCATAAACAATTTCAACACTCAATATTCACATGGTTTTAAACACCCAAAACATAAAAAACTTAGTCCATTGTGTTTGAGGAAACACCAATGGCTAAAATAACAAAAGAAATAAAAATAGATCGATATGAAAATAACAATATTATAGCAAAAGAGAGTTTGAGTGGAAGTCACCTTAATGTTTTTCAACAATCTAAGCTATTACAAGTGAATGTAGCTCTAATCTTTAAAAACTCAAACTAAATACTAAACTTGAAGCTAATATATGGAATGAAACTTGCAAAATATGTAAAAATCTACCTAAGAGTGAAACTAGGGTTTCAGTGTGTAATGAGTAGAGCAGGCAATTTGGTCCCGACCCGATAGGCTGGCCCGGTCAACCCGAAACCTAGTATGGGCTGGGCTCTAAAATTAGAGGCCCATATAGAACTGGACCTATTTGGCCCGACCTGATGGGCCCGACGGGCCAAATGGGCTAGGCTTAATTTGGCCCGCCGGTCGATGGGGAGCCCATTTGGCCCGATCAATTTTTTTCTTTAGAAAAATAAATAATTAAAATAAGTAAAGTACATTATTTTTAAATATTATTATATTTTTTTTATTTTATTTTGACTTTGAAATTTGAACTTATGAATTATTTATATAGTGTAATGTATAATTAACACATTAGTAATGAATATTTTTAATAATAATTATTTGTATAAATAAAAAATATACGTGAGTATGTGACCAATACGTAACAAGCTTTATATATGTATTTTTTGCTAATATTTAAAAAAAAAAAAAAATTCATGGGCTGGGCCGGCCCGCTAGCCCAGCGGACTAGAGTGAGCTAGGTTGGGCTCAAATTTTATAGGCCCGACTAATTCATGGGTCGGTCCGACCCAGCCCACGAACAACACTTGGCCCGATGGGGTGGGCGGCCCGATTTGCCAGCTCTAGTAATGAGTGAGGTCAAGCCTCCTAAACAATCTGATTGGGGAGCTATTTATAGCTTGGAAGAGTGTTTGAGACGAGATTTGCAATTAAGCCCTTTAAATCCTTTAAAATTCTCAATTTTTTGCGCATAAACAAGTTAACTCAGTCAACCGGGTGAGTTGACTCGGTCAATCGAGTGGGTTGACTCGGTCGGCCGAGTGGATTTTGGTGCAACTTCACTTCTTCTCGTTTCAATCATATCTTGAGTTTTCGACGTCCGATTAACTTGATTTTTTTTTTATTCCAATCATTTTTTCGAGACCCATTCAATGGTGCAGTTATGACAAGGTGGGATATCTCAAGTGGTTAGAGCACCACTACCTAGGCCTTAGATCCTGGGTTCGAGTCATGGGGAGGGGAAAAGGGATGAGTATTTAATGTAATTCAAAAAAAATAAAAATGGTGCAGTTATATTCTTGATTCCATAAATTCTTAGGCACGTATTTTGCTTCAAAATATGTTCAATTTATCTACAAAATTAGCAAAACACTAATTTTCTCCAAATTAGGTGCAATGAGTCAATTTAGTGTTAATAATGCAATAAAATCCTCAAAATTATGCAAAATAAACACATGAATTTCAAGCAATTTTCACACTAATCACCTCACACCTCATAAAATTCATTTTTCTTAAAAAGTGAGCTATTTAAGGTATGCAAAACATCACGAGATGAAGGGAGTATATTTTAAATTCTACATTTGTATAATAATGGTTATTGTCTCAGTGGGGTTGCAGGTTAAATTTAACATTGTTTCGTCTATAATGAGTGGGTTCAGTAAAAAATATTAATTATTTCAAAACATAACAAAAATTCGTTAAATTTAAATTAATGAAATGAGATGTATTGAAAATTTTATAATGATTTTTTTTTTTGTGTGTAGATATAATATAATTTTATCTTTATAATAATGTAAATCGGATCACCATTTAGAATTTCTGGTTATGTCACTGTTTGTGATTATAGATTTCATTCTATTCATTTGTTCATTTATGTGGAAATACTTGAGTTCTTGAACTTTGGATTGAAAAGTCAACACATATAAAAAAAAAATGGCATTTTTTAATTTGGGATACAATTGTATCTTGAAGTGTCAAAATGGGTTAGGTTTGCTCCCGTCCCCGCCTATAGAAATTTGGGTTGGGCTTAGTAAATACAAGCCCATTGAAGGAAAACACCTAAACAGGCCAAACCGCACGGGTTGTTGACTTTGACGGTTTGGACCGTAGACGGGGCTTGTCGGCCTGTTTGTGTTTGTTTTTTTTAGGTAAAATGAAGAAGCGTGTGTTCTTTTTAAGTGAAACTGTGATAACTAAAAATATATGGGTTCAATTCAACTTTAAATTAAGATAGAAAAACATAAAATATTATACTCCCTCCGTTCAAACTTTGTATGGATGAATTAATTTTCACAAGTTTTAAAGAAGGTTGATTGTTTATTTATAAAATAGATGTGTAAAGTAAAAAAATGAATGATGTATTGATGTATTGGGTGAATAAATATTTCCAATTTGGGAAGTGTGCATATTAAGTTTAGACGGACCAAAAATAAATACCTACATACAAAATTTGGACGGTGGGAGTACTGAGATTTGAGAATGAGAGATTACACACCAATGTCGCCCACATATTCACAGGACTCCAGGAGAAACTTGATAATTAATGTAGATTCGAATCTATTTTTCAACTTTCATTTTATAAATGCAAAATTATGAGTAGATTGTGAAAGAGTGCGTAGTGAGATGTGTATTAGCAAATTGACATTTGCTACTAATGGTTTTGATGATTTGTCCATTAAACTTTCTTAAAATATTATGTATTGATTTTTCTCTTGACAAAAGAATTTAAATAATAGGAGATTTAAATTGAAATTAAAATTATTCACGTCGGCTGGTTTATTTAATAAATTATTATTTAAATTGTTTGTACTTTATTTTTATCCAAAAATAAATATGTAATCGAAAAATATGTGAACTAGTCGTAACTCGTCGGGTGAATTGAATTGAGTATTTTTTTTAACACACTCTCACCGCTTGCTAAAGTCCACAAATTATGAGTTCAAGGTTGATTGAGAACCGGTCCGCCTCATTAACTCGTTCCCACATCTCTTTGTACCCATGTCACATCCTCTGTTTATCATTAATTCACGAGGTACATTGATAAAATACCCCATAAAACAACCAATCCTTGTTAATAAGGTAGTTGGTTTTACCTAACTTACTCTCGTAGAGACGAGGTTTAATGTTCAATTCCTTCTCCATTTTGATTATTCCCGTTCAAATTGAAGGATTAGATTTTGAAAAAAATACTCCGTATATAATCCCCAATAAATATAAATTCGAGTTGACCGTTGACTTTTTTTTTTACATTTTTTTCTGAAACATGTAAGTCGCTATAATTAAAAAGTGTATCACTATATTAATGAAAAATGTAAGTCATTATAACTAAAAAGTGCAAAACAATATTATTAAAAATTGCAAGTCAGTACAACTGAAAAATAAAGTGTAACACAATATTAATGAAAAGTGCAACACAATATTATTAAAAAATGCAAGTCAGTATCACATTTTTTACTGAAAAGTGCAACATAATATTTCTAAAAGTGTAAGTCACTATAAATGAAAATATTATTGTAAAGTGTAAGACACTACAATTGAAAAGTGCAACACCATATAATTAAAAGGTGCATTATAACATTATCAAAAGTGTAAGTCAATATAACTGAAAATATTATTGAAAAGTGTAAGTCACTACAATTGAAAAATGCAACACCATATAAAAAAAAATAACAGCCAACTCGAGTTCTTATATGAACTTGAGTCTACACAAGACTCACTCCACTTTTAAACATGCGACTTGTTCTGAATTTTAATTGGACCTGGACCTACAATTTAGTAATGAGAGTTGATTGAGTTGTTTGTGACTAGGGGTGTGCACCGATTCAAAATCGGACTGGAATCAGTTTGGACCGGGATCGGAATCTACCTTAATGGTCGGACCAGAGACCGGACCGGAATGAACCGGTCCGAGTTTGGACCGGTTCGGACTGGTTTTTAATTTATATTTTTATTTTTTCAAATAATTTTTTCAAGTTTTTTTAAGTAAGAACAAGAATGATGAATTTGTGTATGAAAAATTGTGTTAGTTCTTCATTTGAGATCAATTTCCGCCAATGTGAATTTTATTTACAATATTATTAATGGTATTTTGACACTAAAAGTAAATTGATTATTTTTGTTCAATTATATACTTGAAAAAATATAATAAATCTCAACATTTTTACTTAACATCCTCACCAATTATTTGATTCTAAGCATAATGAAAGAAATATTTTCAAAGTTTTGAAATTAGCAATCCTAATTTTATTTAATTTATAGTAATAATTAAGGTTGTATTATTAAAAAAATATAAATAAAAAAAATTCCGGTCCGGACCGGTAAATTTCGGTCTTAACCCGGACCGAAAACCCGAAATCTTAAAATTCAATGGACCAGAGGCCGGACCGAAAACTAACTGGTCGGTTCGATTCCGATCCAGTTTATTTTTGCACACTTCTATTTGTGACTACTGAAACTCTATTTTCACTTTTCTATTTATAATAGATGAATGACTTTTTTTTTTTTGAAGAGGTTAAAAAGATCAGAATGAATACAACAATTACAAACTCAAGATCTTCAAACCGAGACAGACGGCGTCGTTGTCACCTCCAATCGTGAGGAAGTAATAAAACGAGTGAAAAACTTTGTCAACTAAAAAAGCACATATCTCCATTTCTCGAATTGAAACGCCCCACACTAAGGTATCGACGAATCAAGAAAACTAAAGATAAAAATATAAAGACAAAGAATCACCGAGCGCCAAAATCTTCATTCAAACGTCAACAAATCCCAAAAGAGGGAAAGCAGGTACCAAAGGAAGTCCCAAAATAAAGCAGGCCGCGTAAACGCAGAAGAGTTAGAGAAACCGCAACGAAAAATAAGGAAATACGCAAAATTAAAGCATAAACCATCTAAGGAAGCAAGAAGAGAAATACAGAAAACTAAAAAGAAACAACTAAAAAAGCGAAAAAATAAATACAGAAAAGTAAATGGGATCAACGGAAGACTCACCTGATCAGCCACCGTAGCGCCGTCAGGAAGGATCTATCCATTGATCCCCACTGAAAATCTAAAAGGAAGTTCCTAACCCACTGGATAATCTGGTGACAAAAGAACTTAAAACGAGACGGCGGCGGCGGTGCGGTGGCGCTACTGGCGGCGGCTTTTCTATATCAGATCTCTTGTTGATATATTTATTTTTATCGATCTAAGCTTCCAAGAGAAAAAAAAACTGTGGCGATGGTGGGTTGAAGAGGCAGAAAGGTGGGCGGCGGTTTTGTAGGCGATGGTTTTGAAGAGGAGAGAAGGGGGCGAGAATTTTTAGAGAGAGGTTAATAGATATTAAGTGTGTGAAGTGAAATAAAAGAGGGGTATTTTGGATAATATAATGAGGTGTAAATGAGATTTAGTGAGGTGTAAAGTAAAATGTGGAAAAAAAATGAGTGAGAATTTTGAAAATAAAATGATGTAATGAGAGTATTAATTTTGTGTGTTATTTTCATATTAGGAGTGTGCAAATAATTTTGAGACGTTACAATAAAAAAAAGTGTACAAGTAATCACGGGAGAGAAGGGGTAGTAATAACTTGTTAAAAAGAAAAAAAAGCTATGTTGAATGACTACTCGAATATGAATAAACTCTCTCACTCAAATAAATTCCCTTATATACTAATAGGGAGTTTAAATTGATGATGTGTCATTTTGTGGTTAATTTTGCTTATGTGTCATAATTTAATGAAGTTGTTAATTTTAAAAAGTATGATGTATAATTAAGTTATTGGTTGAGTAAGATATGATTCATAAACTATTTTTAAAATAGTATATATTCTTATTAACTACTCCCTCCGTCCCACAATAACTTTCACACTTTTCTTTTCGGGACGTCCCACAATAACTTTCACACCCTTAAAATGGAAAACCCTTTATAAACTCCACCCTCACAATATCCTCAATTTTACACAAATGCCATTATTTTTTCTCCACACATACACAAAAGTCAACTCATTATTTACTTTATACATAAAGTTTTACAAAATTACCCCTCAAAACTCCACCCATTATTACACTTTTTTAATTTACGTGTCCACCTACCTAAGAAAGTTAATACGGGACGGAGGGAGTATTGAATTTTCTCCCTAATATGAAATGCTGAAATTCTTATTATATTAATATTGATTAATTAAATTATTTTTTGTTTAATTTACTTAACTCTATTGTAGTATTCATTTTATTCTTTAGTTTGATTTATTTTTAAACGATTTAATGTATTTTTGAGTAAAATACAACCCTAAAACGCGCACTAAAACGCGCACTACTAAAATAACCCCCTTTTAGTGATGCTTTCTTAGTGACCCTTTTAAATAAGGGTCACAAAATATGCAAACAGTGACCCTCTCATAATTTAATTATATATAGTGAATTGTGCCTTCTCAATTGATTCCTGAAGTGGCAACGCCAGGGTGTCCTTCGTCACAATTCCTAAAGAGTAGGTATCTTCTCAATCGGTACGCGTAAAATAAAAACTTAGTTTTTTTCAGTATATTGTTTTAAACGTTAGATATTTATACAATGTTTTCTCTGAATTGGATGATTTTATGATTTTCTTCAAATGTCTTTGTTATACCTAGTTAAAGAAGTCAATCTTTGACAAGTCAATCCTAGTCACCAGCTTACGTGGCGAGGACTAGTCAACAAAGTCGTGCGACGACTAGTCAACAAGACCAAGAAAATGTAATAGAATAAATGTATTTAGTAGGTTTAAGTGCTCGCTCAAAGATGTTGGCGAACACATGTTTTAGTTAGCTGCTCGCCCAAATGTGTTGGCGAGGACGTGTCTATCTTAGCTAGAAAAGTCTAAGTATTGAAGCCTTGGGAGACAGCATGGAGCGTGGCGACCACACTCCTCGACATGGTCCTCCGGCGACCACCGTAGCTCAGCTCCTCGGCATCTCGGCGAGGACGAGCACCAGAGGCGGTTTAGCATTAAATGCGCCATCAAATCACCTTTTCGGGCAGAAGTCAGGTCCAATAAGGGCGTGCCACGTGTAAAGGACGGGCAGCCCCTAAAAACCACTATATAATGCCTAAAAGAGGCTCATTTGTACACAAGTTACATCATTCTCACAAATCACCCTACCCAAAGCAATAAACACTCTCAAAGCTCTCAAGCTTTTAGCTTCTCAAAGAAGCTACATCTTTGTGTTCTTCATTGTTCTTGCTTGTTCTTCATAAGATCATCAAGATCATCATAAATACTCCCTAAACACGTAATAAACCCCGATCATAATACATGTTTGTCTCGTGCTAATAAACAGTCCACATCCGAGTCAACCCGACGAAAGCACGTACAACATTTGGCGCTAGAAGGAGGGGTCCTTTTACGTGTTCTTCATCTCAGTTTCGTCCGATCATCGAGCGATCGGTTAGCAAACTCCGTTTTTCAGGTTTTAATCGGTAGTTCCACCGTTTAAAGTTTTATTTACATATTTTCGTGTTCTTCGTGTTCTTGAATATTTGCGATATTCGAGACATATTTTGGAGTTTGATCTCCGTGTAATCTTGTTTTTGAGCTTTAGTTGTTGTTACTTTGCTAGTAAGTAATTGTAATAGCACGTTCTTCTGCGTAAGAACTTTAATCTTTCGTTTTTAAGCGTCGAAAGCTTAAGAACAGTCTTATCTTTGTAATAATCCCCAGGAGACACTCTTTAAACGATGTCTCATCATACCCCACAAGACGGAAACTTACCACCCGGAGGGAACGAACCCCCTCCGTTGCGGCCGATAAATACTTTCGCCAACTTGAACATGGGGGACATTCTGAACGATCCCCAGCATTTGAAAGATCTCTGTGACTACCTCACGGAGAAGAAGAGGCAGAATGAAGAGCTTGAGAAGGCCAAGGATCAGGCCTTCGACAAAGCTCGCAAAGCCAAGGGGAACGAAGAAGACAACCGTTCCTATCACTCCAACTCTGTTCACCCCCAAGACAGAGGAAAAAACAAAGTTGGCGAGCACTCCCACAATAGCCACACGGGAGACTCGCGACACAGAAATTCGGTTTTCAACCGAATGGATGATAAGGATGGAAGGGCTCCTCGCCGAGTGCCTTTCAATGTGGACGACCGACCAGGCAAGGCCGACCACCGAGATCGCGCTGACCAGAGAGATCAGGGCGACAGAGTCTCAGCTCTCCATAGAGTGGGACCAGGGAAAGATTCGCGAGCTCCGGCGAAGAGTTATCGCAGCCACCATTCTGACAGGCACTCTCCCAGGCGATCACATCATGATGATCGCCCGGCCGCATCCCAGGGGAGCCGACGCGACGAGGACGTCGTCCCCAAACCACAAACCGCCGAGGAGGGGCAAATCACCCAGTTCCTCGAGACCCAAAAATTGATGAAGCTAGAGATGGAAACTCTGCGAGCAGAGGTGGTCGCCTCGAAGCTAGGGACCACCCCACCAATCACTCTGCCCGTACCTCCTTTGAGCATTGCAATCCTTACCGCCCCCATTCAAAGAAAGATTCAAATGCCCTCCATGGCGGCATACGACGGAGCGTCCGACCCCAGAGTACACTTGTCCAAGTACTCCAACTACATGGCCTCAATCGGGGCAACGGACGCCACACAGTGCAGAAACTTCTCCCTAACCTTGGGAGGCCGGGCTCATCGTTGGTACACAACTTTGAGTCCCGGATCTATCACCTCATTCCTTGAGCTGGGACAACTCTTTCTGACCTACTACGGGTCCATTGCTGCTCGCCCAGCCTCAAAGCAACGTTTGGCGAACGTTCGCCAGTCCATCAATGAATCGGGCAAGGACTTCATCGAGCGCTTCGACAGGCTGGTGATAGATGGAGAGGCCGTAAACGATGAGACAAAGCTGATCTCAGCTGTTTCCGGTCTGAGGATAGGTACCAAGCTCTGGGAATCTATCCATCTCACTTTCCCAGTTTCTTATGCGGACTTCCGCACGAGGGCTGGGAACTTCATTCAAATGGAGGAAATAATGGACGCCGCCAAGGCTAACGAGCAGCCGGAGGCGTCCAAGAGGGTCTGGCCCAAGAAAAATACAAACACTGGGGAGTCGTCCCAGCCCAAGAAGGTGACCACTCAAGCTGGCAGTGCTCGCCCAGCGAACTTCAGGCCTTTCGAGGAGTCTCCTGAGATCATCCAGTTCAGAGAATCTCTCTCTCTTGATCCCAAGGGCATTTTCAATGCAGTCAGGGGAAAGAATCTGCTCCCCCATGCCAAGCCAATGCATACGAGTGATGAGAACCTCGATGGTAGTAAATTCTGTGACTACCACAACTCCATCGGCCACCACACCAATGGGTGCCGAGACTTGGTGAGAAACCTTTTCAAGCTGTACAATGAGGGCAAGCTCGCCCAGTTCATCAAGCCTCTTGGAAATGGCGACAACAGGGGGAAGAAACGTCGCGACGACGGCGACGACCTGGCCAACAACTGAACCGTCCCAAACTGACTCCTCCCATGCCGAGCAATCTAGGTGGCGACATCGATAACGTGGGCGGAGCCTGTAATGTGATAGAAGGCCCTTTGGGAGGGACTCAATCCGGGAAAGAACTATCTTTTCATCGAGCTCAGAGTGAGCAACGAGCACTGAACAATGTCCATCAGGTGTGCGTCGCTCCGACTGCCGAGAAGCCTCTATCTCACCAAATTCTTTTCTCGGACGACGACCTGAACGGCGTGGTGTACCCAAACAATGATGCTTTGGTCATCACGGGGAAGATTATGGGAACCAATGTCCATCGCCTGATGGTCGACACCGGGGCATACACCAACATCCTTTTCAAGCATACTTTGGATGCTCTCGGTGGATATCCGGAATACATTGAGCCTTGCGATGATATAATCGTAGGTTTTGGGGATACGCGCAGCCATCCCATTGGGAAAATCAGACTATCCCTGGAGCTGGTATCATCAAAAGAGCCAACAATGCATCACACTCGGCAGCTCGACTTTATGATCGTAGACATGCCATCATCCTACAACGCTTTCCTCGGCCGTCCTTTCTTCAACGAGTTCAAGGCGGCCGCTTCTACCTTTTATTACTGTGTAAAATTTCCAACCCCGGCGGGAGTTATAACCGTCAAGGGTGATCAACCGCGGGCGAGGGAGTGTCTCGTCTGTTTTGCAAAGCGTCATTCTAAGGAAAGTGCTATGGTTGGAAAGTATATTGAGTGTCAAACACAAACAGAACAAGTGAGCAACTTGGAGGGTCTTCCTAGCAAGTACCGAAAGATTGAAGTTGGGGAGTGCAGTCGTAGTTTCGACGACCACCAAGTGGAGGCGAACGAGCACGCCTCCATGGAAGTGGACGACCACACCCCAATGGATATCGACGAGCAGACAGATTCGGGCGACCAGCTCCCCGACGACCAGGTTCCAGAAAACATTCCAGATCTGGAGCCTAGGTTAGGCTTTGAGCCAGAGTTCGGAATCGAGGATCCTCGTTGGAAGGAGCCTAAAGAACGGGCAACTTCAGCGGAGGACCTTGAAACCATCCATTTAAACGAAGCTCGTCCAGAACTCGAGGTATTCATCGGTTCGAATTTACCAGAACATTTGCGGTCAGACATGGTCGCATTTTTGAAAGAAAACATCGGTGCATTCGCCTGGTCGCACGAGGATATGGTGGGCATTCCCACGAATCATGCCTGCCACAGATTGAATATTGATCCAGCAAAGAGACCCATCACCCAAAAACGAAGAAAATTTGGGCCTGATAAAAGTGCGGCTTTGGCGGTCGAAATCAAGAAATTGATCGACAACAAATTAATCGAAAAAACTGGAACTGATCCCGAGTGGTTGGCAAATCCAGTGCTCGTCAAAAAAACGACCGGGTCGTGGAGATTGTGTATAGACTTCACAGATCTAAACGACGCCTGTCCGAAAGATCACTTTCCGATGCCCCACATTGATCACCTAGTAGACAATACAGCGGGGCACGAGATGTTAACTTTCATGGATGCCTTCGCAGGGTACCATCAGATTGCAATGCATCCCGACGACCAGCGACATACGGCCTTCATGACTGCGCTCGATATGTATAGCTGGAAGAGAATGCCTTTCGGTTTGAAAAACGCGGGGGCAACATACCAAAGACTGGTAAATAAGATGATTGAGAAACACATCGGCGAGATGGTGGAGGTCTATATCGACGACATCGTTGTCAAAAGCTTGCGGAAAGAGGATCACCTACACCACCTCACCATGACATTCGATATACTGAAGGAATACAACATGAAGTTAAATCCAAAAAAATGCAGTTTTGGTGTTAGCTCAGGGAAATTTCTGGGGCACCTGGTTAGCCAGCGGTGCATCGAGGCGAATCCGAGTAAAATTCAAGCAGTCATTAACATGCAAAGCCCAAGGAACGTGAAAGAAGTACAGAGGTTGACAGGATGCCTTGCATCGCTGAACATATTTATTGCACGAACGGGCGATTGTTGCAAACCTTTTTTCGAAAGCTTTCGAAAAGCTAAAGGAATACCTATCGGATCCGAAGGTCCTATCTAAGCCAGTCCCCGGTGAAATTTTGTATCTATAATTGGCGGCCACTGACTGTGCGATCAGTTCAGTGCTCGTCCGAGCTGAGGGGAGCACACTGAGAGATGCGGAGTTGAGATACACTCCAATAGAAAAATTGGCATACGCACTGGTCATGAGCGTCAGAAAATTAAGGCAATACCTGTTCGACCACGAGGTGGTCGTCCTCACAACTTTTCCTCTCCGACGAGCACTGCATCGTCCGGATACCACTGGAAGACTTTTGAAATGGTCGGTGGAAATAGGGCAATTTGGGCTCACCTATGCACCTAGAACGGCAATCAAGGGACAAGTGCTGGCAGAATTCATTGTAGAGCTCACTTTCCCGGAGAAATTGGACGAGAGAATCGAACTTCCTTGGACACTGTTCGTCGATGGCTCGTCGACGAGCACCAAAGCAGGGGCAGGAGTTGTCCTCACCAGCCCAACCGGACAGACGTTTGCTTCGGCGATCGAGTTCGAGTATCGGGCGACCAACAACGAAGCAGAGTACGAGGCTCTGGTTGCAGGAATCAAGATGGCTATGGCCGTGGGCGCCAGAAAACTGAAATTTTTTTCTGACTCTCAGCTGGTTGTATGTCAAATTACGGGTGACTACGAGGCTCGCGGCGATCAAATGATAAAATATCAAGAGCTAGTGAAAGGATTACT
The DNA here is from genome assembly GCA_963675135.1 of Galeopsis tetrahit. NCBI lineage: Eukaryota > Viridiplantae > Streptophyta > Magnoliopsida > Lamiales > Lamiaceae > Galeopsis > Galeopsis tetrahit. Next base: position 30,983,604 of record OY776130.1, on the reverse strand, counting down.
CGAGCAATTTGATCAATTCCACATCGAGCAAATCCCTAGGGAGGACAATACGCAAGCAGATGCGTTAGCTCGGCTGGCCACTTCAGAGGGGGAGGCAATATTTTCAGAAGCAACCATCACTAAAATTTCTTCCCCATCGGTGAACAGAGGTCAAATTTTGCAGGTTGAAGCGACCAGCGACGAGGACTGGAGGTCGCCGATCACCAAGTACATCAAGACCGGCGAGCTCCCGGCAGACAAAGTGAAGGCAACCAGATTGCAACTCAGGTCCGCAAGGTACACAATTATTGGCGACCAGCTGTACAAACGGGGTTTTTCAATGCCTTTATTGAAATGCCTCGGGGGAGACGAAGCGAAGATCGTCATGCACGAAATCCACGATGGACCATGTGGAAATCATACAGGGGGGCAAGCGCTCGCTTTAAAGATCATGAGGCAAGGCTACTTTTGGCCAACACTGAAGAAGGATGCAATTCATTACGCCCAGGCGTGCAAGAGATGTCAAGCTTTTGCACCCGCCATTCACTCACCTCTAGACGAGCTCATCTCCGTCTACAGTTCTTGGCCCTTCGCGAAGTGGGGCATCGACATCATCGGACCTTTCCCGCCTGGCGTCGGGGGGGTAACTTTCGTAGTCGTAGCAGTCGATTACTTCACCAAGTGGACAGAAGCAAAGGCACTAAAGACCATCACAACGGCCCAGATGACAAGCTTCATTTGGAAAAACATAATTTGCAGGTTCGGCCTACCACGAGCGATAGTGACGGACAACGGACGTCAATTCACAAGTCAAGACATGCTGGATTTCTGCTCAGAGTGGAACATCAAGAAAATTTTTTCAACACCCTATCATCCACAATCAAATGGTCAAGTAGAGGCGATCAACAAAATCATCAAGCACACCTTGAAAGCTAAGCTGGATGGATTGAAGGGCAAATGGGCGGACGAGCTGCACATGGTTCTGTGGGCATATCGGACGACCACGAGGAATTCTACTGGTGAAACTCCGTTCGCGCTCGCGTTCGGAACAGAAGCTGTCATACCAGCAGAGGGACAGGTCCCAACTTTTCGAGTAGCAAATTATGACGAGCAGTTGAATAACGATGCACAGCTCTCTGACTTGGACTTCCTAGAAGAGCGAAGGCTAACAGCGGACGAGAAGAACGTGGTCTACAAGCAAAGGTCAGAGCGCTACTACAACACCAAAGTACGTGCTCGCCAATTCTCTATCGGCCAGCTCGTACTTCGACGGGCGACGGAGCAGTCCATTGGCATACTTAGCCCGACTTGGGAGGGTCCGTACCGAATAACGCGCACACTCCTGAACGGATCGTACGAGCTAGAAGATCTCGAGGGCAAGCCGAGCAAGTACCCATGGAACGCGGTCAAGCTGAAGAAGTATTACCAGTAAGTTTTTAATTTTTTCATATTTGTATAGTTTGTATCTAGTCATCATTTCAATACAAGTTTTAAATTTCCATCAAGTGTTAGATAAGTTTGAATTTTTAGACAAGGCTCTGCGTAGCCATCTAGGAAACAAAAGACGAGCACTCTTTCTTAACGATGCTCGCAAGGTAGTGGCGACGACGATCACTACCTATCAAACAAAAAGAGTTCAACCGACGAATGGTTAACTCTAAAAGACGAGCACTCTTTCTTAACGATGCTCGCAAAAGAAAGACGAGCACTCTTTCTTAAAGATGCTCGCAAGGTAGTGGCAACGACGATCACTACCTATCAAACAAAAGAGTTCAACCGACGAATGGTTAACTCTAAAAGACGAGCACTCTTTCTTAAAGATGCTCGCAAGGAAAGACGAGCACTCTTTCTTAAAGATACTCGTAAGGAAAGACGAGCACTCTTTCTTAAAGATACTCGTAAGGAAAGACGAGCACTCTTTCTTAAAGATGCTCGCAAGGAAAGACGAGCACCCTTTTTTAAAAGATGCTCGCAAAATAAATAAAAGGCAAATTCAAAAGTACTTAACATAAATTGGAAAGCAGTACCAAACATCGTATAAGCAAAAAGTTTCATTCATTGAAAAGCCTTAAGAGGCTGAAATTACAAAAGAGGCCTTAACGGCCGAACAGTCCTAGAAACAAAATAAAAGAAAATAAGAGACTAAGTCTCTGCAACATTCCCCTCGGCAGCAGCATCCTGCTCGCCGGCAACTTCCTCCTCGTTCACAACCACCACCTCGGCAGGAGCCCTCTGCTCGCCCTGTTGAGTTGGGGAGGCTTGTGGAGGAGTCGAGAAGAGTACCGGAACACCCAAAAGTCGAGGGAACTGGAGTCCCAATTCCATCAAAGGAAGCAGAGGGAGTTCCATTTCCGGCTGAGGATTCTCCTTCATAAGGAGGTCGTCCAAAAACCCGCCGAGCGGAATCACGTCCACTTCCGGATGAACTTCCAATAATCGATGGATGAGCCCGTGGGCAGTAAGCGCCACTGATAACATGGCCACGCCCCCAGCGAGCTCATTGGTCTCATCTCGCTCATTGGTCATGTTGACCAGCTCTTGTCGAAGAGTAGCCAACTCTTCCTCATCAGCTGGAGATTTATTTTGAAGAGTGTTTACCTCGACAGATTTCTTTTTCAGCTCGTCCTCGGCAGTCTTGAGGCGAGCACGGAGACGTTCGATCTCTTGGAGATCTTCTTGATCTTTTTTCCGAACCGTCTCAAGTTGGGCCTCAGAATCGACCAACTTTGTCTCGAGGTCGACCACCTTCTCCTCAGAAGCGACCAGCTGCCTCTCGACGACAGCTTTAGCCTTGGCCATTTGGGTGAGCTTTGCACTCCTGTCCTCGCTGACCTTGCGACTCTCGGCGATCTGGACGGCAAGTCTCTCAATGGTGTATGAGGCACGGGTCATATCGATGGCGGCCAGTCGAGCATTCTCCAGAGAGCTCTAGTTGTTTACCTCGTCGACCAGAGTGGTCGTCAGCGATCGGGGCACATTCTTCATGACCCTTACAACGAGCGGATCCAGAGGTTCCTGACTGGCCGCATCTCGCGACCGGTAGAAGCCGAGGAGGTTGTCGTTGTAAGGTTCAACGATCGAGTTTTCGGCAACCCTAATGAAAAAGAAAGAGTAAGGAAAAGGTACTTGAAAATATTCTAAAGCTTTATTGATAATAAGCTTACCTGGCAACCCTTGCGGCATCCCAACCGAGAAGTGTGTTGTCTCCCTGAGCCCTCTCCCCGGCCGACGAGCTCGCTGCAGTCTCTCGCGACCGAGTGCTTCGGGGAGGAGGGGATACGACCTGTGTGGGGGGAGGTGAGTTACCCCTCGGCGGAGGAGATCTCCTCGGCGAGATCCTCTGTTCGCCAACTGGCTCGGCCCTCTGCTCGGCAGCAGGTGGGCGAGAAGAACCCCCTAGGGTTGGTCTAGCAACTCTCTTAGGTGGAGCCCCCGAGGTCTCCGCCCCCTTCCTTTCCTTGCCGGTGCCATCAACTATCTTGCGCTCGCGAAGCATCCTCGCCTGTTGCATCATCCTGCTCGATAGTATGCGTTCAACTTCGACGGTTGGAGGAAGGTAAGTGACAACTCTCTCTGGAACCACTACTAATAAAGAAAGGCGAGAAGTCAGTTGTTTACGAAGAGCAATTTCACAAAAACTTAGCAAATTCACAAAAAACTTAGAAATATATTGATACCTGGAGGGAACTCTCGGGTGAAGTGATGAGGAGGTACTCTGAGACCTGCTCGCTCACGCATACACTCCCTGTTCAGAAAGCGACAGGACCTCTCCAAGTACCGACGATTGAGAACGCAGCAAACGTGGTATTGGAAGAGGGGCGTGAGACGGTGCTCGGCAGTCTTCTTGCGAACAATTTCACCTACAAAAACGAGGAGTTAGTCAGTATAAACAAGAACGAGCAGAAATAAAAAAAACTTACCACGAATTCTTTGATATTCAGTGTCGAGGGGAATGCGATCCGAGGAGCCATCCGGCCTCACTGGACTTTTCCAGTCCCCGGCTACCCACCACCAGTTGGTTTTCCAATCTCTAATCTTGTTGGGAACCCTTTCAACCAACTTGAAATTATCTCGACCCCTCACGTAATAGTATCCATGGCCCACTTTCTCTCCGGCCTCGGCCGCCTGAAGGAGATAGTTAATCTCTTTAGGGCTTAGCCATGTGTTCCGACATCCGTACCCGACCGCCACCAGGCCGAACAGTGTAAGAATGCCGATCAGGTTCGACCAACCGTTCGGCAAAATTTGAGAGGGGGCCACATTTAAAAAATGTAAAAAGTTTGAAATACTGGGGTGCAGGGGGAACCTAAGCCCTGCCTCCATCATGCCGATGTTGACGGCGACCATCCCTTCTGGCGGCTGGTGGGCCCTCTCATCCTGGCGAGGAACAAAAAAGCAGACGTCGGCCGGCAGCTGATACTTCTTTCGAGAATTCTCTAGCTGGGTCGAGGAGACTTTGCTCGCATACTTGCTCGCCTCGTATATTGTTTGGGAAGCTGCTCGACGCGGGCGAGGAACCTCTCGAGGAAGGTATTCGCAGAAATATTTATAATAGGCCTCCCTCGAGACCTCGTCGCCATCCAAATTTTCCCTACCACTCAAAATGTCCTTTATGCTCTCCGCATATTGAACAACCTCCTCAAAGTCCTCGCGGAGACTCCTCGTCAAGGTCTCCTCGACTTGGGCAGTTTCTATCTGTTCGCCCACCCCTCGATCCAAACCCTGGTCGCGCAGATCAGAGCTAGTCTCACTGCCACCCTCCTCGGCATCACCCTCCTCAGCATCATTGCCGGCATCGTCCCTATCGGATTCATCGAGCTCGTCGACATCGACGACCACTGCCTTTTCAAGATTACGAACTCCAACATTTATGGGTTCGGGGGAATGGATCCTAGAGTCCGAGGAGGATGCCCTCTCCATCAAGGCCAAAGCCAAACGGTCTCCGCCGCCGGAGTTTTCAGAACTACCAACCAACGGCGGCGGACCACCATCGGAACCACCACCGGAGCCACCACCAAACTCCATTTTTTCTTAAGAAATGGGGGAGAAAGAAGTTTTAAAGAAAGAAATGTGAGTTATTTACCTTTTTATCGATCGGAAACCACCCAAAACTCGCCGGAAAAGCTTGAAGAATGAAGTTTGGAAGGAAGCTCAAAGAAGGATTCGAAGATTTGCAGAAGTGAAAAGGGTTTTATGAAGAAGAAGGGCTTATTTATAGGCAAACATGTGCAGGGACCTATGTGCAAAAAACGGGGTAAAAAACGCAATTTTCCAAAAAATTTGGGGTCAATTCTGAAATCGAGTTCGGAAAGTGGCCCCCACGCGCGACCTTTGAGGTCAGCACGCGCCCCACGCGCGCTTTTCAAATTTCGGGCGCCGTTCACGCGCCTGACACATGTCAGATCCGTCATTATTAAAAGTTGCTTCGATAATCGTGCTCGGCGCTGGAGACGAGGCGACCGCCTCCATCTCACGTCATCAAGATCCCAAATTTGATTTTGTTGTCAAACAATCTCACCTTCCAAGACGACCATACTGCTCGCCTTACCATTCTGCGAATACGAAGAAAGGCGACCAGGGGGCAAATGTTATACCTAGTCAAAGAAGTCAATCTTTGACAAGTCAATCCTAGTCACCAGCTTATGTGGCGAGGACTAGTCAACAAAGTCGTGCGACGACTAGTCAACAAGACCAAGAAAATGTAATAGAATAAATGTATTTAGTAGGTTTAAGTGCTCGCTCAAAGATGTTGGCGAGCACATGTTTTAGTTAGCTGCTCGCCCAAATGTGTTGGCGAGCACGTGTCTATCTTAGCTAGAAAAGTCTAAGTATTGAAGCCTTGGGAGACAGCATGGAGCGTGGCGACCACACTCCTCGACATGGTCCTCCGGCGACCACCGTAGCTCAGCTCCTCGGCATCTCGGCGAGGACGAGCACCAGAGGCGGTTTAGCATTAAATGCGCCATCAAATCACCTTTTCGGGCAGAAGTCAGGTCCAATAAGGGCGTGCCACGTGTAAAGGACGGGCAGCCCCTAGAAACCACTATATAATGCCTAAAAGAGGCTCATTTGTACACAAGTTACATCATTCCCACAAATCACCCTACCCAAAGCAATAAACACTCCCAAAGCTTTTAGCTTCTCAAAGAAGCTACATCTTTGTGTTCTTCATTGTTCTTGCTTGTTCTTCATAAGATCATCAAGATCATCATAAATACTTCCTAAACACGTAATAAACCCCGATCATAATACATGTTTGTCTCGTGCTAATAAACAGTCCACATCCGAGTCAACCCGACGAAAGCACGTACAACATTTGGCGCTAGAAGGAGGGGTCCTTTTACGTGTTCTTCATCTCAGTTTCGTATTAATTTAGATGTACAATCTTCCCTTTTTTAAATCCCTCAAATGATTATCTTTCTATGCAGGTTATATATATCTGTGTTTGTAGTATTATTGAAATTTCTTAGAAATGACAGTGTTTGATTTGGTGTACCAATTGACCAATAATCATTAGGATTTGCAGAATTAAGTTTTGACTATTCTGAACCATAAAATTTGCAGTCTCAACTAAATTACCATATTTTTGAAATGTCCCCATTAGGATGAGACCTTTATTCCTGGTTTTTGTTTTCGTTGTTCTAGTATTGCATAATTTAATTATACTACCTAGTAGACCCCACCACTTTCCCAGTCTGGTAAAGGACAAATAGATCGAGGTTTAATTATAGCTCACATCCTTGGCCCCCATGTTTCATCTCTCTATCTTAGAGAACCTTAACCTGCCATCTAAAATATATACTTTTCCATGACCAAGAAGGATAAACAAATGGAAAATATTTGGTAAACAGTACTGAGTTATGTGAGTGGTAATATGCGTTCAACTTATTTGTTAAGATTGGTTTTGTATAATTAGGAATTGTATTTTACCTCACACCCTAGCCTGGTTCAAAAAAATTCTTTTTTGTTGTTTTGAATTGAATATTCACTTTTCACTTCTGATGAGTGTTTATATTGTATTAAATTCACGTTTTACTTAGCAAAAAATTTCACGCAGCCACATGTGAATTTCACTCACACTTTGGTTCAAAAGATAATCGCAGTAGTGCTCCTCCCTAAATTTGTCCAGTGCGAATACAGATCCACCGTTGGTACGTTTATATTTGCATGGGAAAAGTTATATAAAGAGTTTACATTGTTTAACCCATCACATGGGAAAATTGGAAATGATAGATTATATATTCTGACTCATCTGTTATATTTTTCTTCTTTACTGTTTGATATCAGATCAAAATTAAATGAAACAAAATTTAGAAGATCGAGAAAGTGGTGGATTCGGTGCTTTCATTGACCTCGTTAATCGCGTCACTGCTTACTGCAGGTTTTCCTTCTCTGCATTTTACTTCTCTTCGTTCATGTCTTTTTAATTAATTTGATCTTCCATCAAGTATATGTGGTCTGATTTTGTGTGAATTACTATTTGAGTAGGTAAAATTTAATATTATTATCGCAATGCCTGTGTTACAATTTTCTTCTATTAGTTTGAACTCTGAAATTATATTCTACTAAAACTTATGGATGTTTACGGTTTCTCGAGGTATAAGTTTGAGGCGGTCTAAACAACTTGTGCCCTCTTCATCTAGGATAAAAATAGTAGAATAACCTAAAGATTTATTTTGGCATCTCCTACATTGAGTAACTCTAATATGGTTTGATGTGTTTTCAAATACTATTCTTATACTCAAAAGAGTTTTTTCTGCCTAATCTATATGACTGAAACACTTTTTAGCAAAGTCAATATTCTATAGTTTAAGCAGAGTGTGACTCTACTATATTCTGTCATGACCTTCTATTTTTCATAATTATCCTCGAGGTACAATACATCCCTACTTTAGATGAGGTTTTAGTTAGATTTTTTCAATGTCAAGTATTAATAATTTTTCATTTCGATCATTATTATAGGTTCAAGTGGAAGATTCAAAGATAAATATAGATATCAAAGTGGATTTTGTCACAAAATAGTTTAGGTGCAATTTATCTTTGCTTTGAATTTTTTCTTTTTTGATTTGGAATATTGGACTTGATAGTTATGTTGTTGATACCATGGTAGAGATGTTTTAAACTTTAGTTGAATCTGTTTCAGAAGTGTGATTGACATTTTGTTGTTATATATTTAGTTGTTTCTGGTTTAGAAGTGATGATATTTTATTGTTATATTTTTGTTATGTCTGTGTTAGAAAGTGATGTTACTTTATTGTCTATCCCATATCGGTACTAATATTAAGCTCGATGAATTTAGAGGTATATGTCTAGCCTGTATTGGTACAATATAATGTGACAATAAAAACTGTCACTAAATAGTGTTAGTATGACACATAAAAGCGTCATTAAATGAGGTGGTTAAGTTATAATTTTTTTGTGACGTGAGAAAGCATCACTAATGCACACCGTGGTGACGTCGGTTAGCATCACTAGATAGTGTTACTATGACGCGTAGAAGCATCACAATGGCCATTTATAGTGACGCTTTTCAAGCGTCACAATAACAACATAAAGAAACGCCGAATCAAGTGACGTTTAGATGTAGCGTCACTATATCAAAAGCGTCACTAAATGATACTTTTAAGGACACTTTAGAGCGTCTCTAAAGCCCAATTTTGTAGTAGTGGCGTTTTTATTAGCGTGTACAATTCTTTATTTAATTAATTATTAAATTTTATTTTATAATTACTTCTATCTTATATCTCGGCTAATTTTTTTCTGCAATTATTTAAAAAATTTAAGTTTAATGTATTTAAAAAATAGAGCTAGAAAATATATATCTAAAACTTATTATATAATTTTATACATATTTTTATATATATTTATTATATAAATAATTATATATTTTTCCTAGATTAACAGATTTGTTATATACAGTATTTCTATAATATAGAATCCCCTTATATACTAATAAGGAGTTTAAATTGATGATATGTCATTTTGTAGTTAATTTTGCTTATGTGTCATAATTTAATGAAGTTGTTAATTTTAAAAAGGGATGATTGCAAATTAAATCACGACATTTCTCTTATTTGCAACATAATCTAAACCTTTAAATAATTGCAAATAAATCACCAACTTTAAATTTTGTTGCATATTAGACTTATTAGAAGCCTTATTTATCCTTGAATCAAACGTTTTGAAATTAGACCCGATTAAAAAACAATTTGTTTCATTAAGGTGTTGTTATGTTGGTAAAAAGTCTAAATTACATTAGATTTGAACACAATTAAAATTGTCAAAAAGTCTAAATTACAAGAATATTTAAAGTTTGTGATTTATTTGCAAATATCTTAAAGTTTATATTAGATTGCAAATTAGGTAAAGGTTGTGATTTAATTTGCAATTAACCAAAATTGTATTTATTTACTTAGGTGTTGGGGTTGATATTAAATGTTGACTTACAATTTATTAAGAGTTATTTTAATATTATTTAAATTGTTTGTGTCTAAATTTTATAATTATTAATTTTTAAAGTTAGTTTCACATTTACGCTTCTAATTTTTTTATTTAAAATTTATATTATAAAATTATTTAATTATATAATATAAATATTTATTTTTATTGACTTCTCCACGTAATACGCGGGTGCTCATCTAGTAATGAAATATTTAATACATAGACTTGTTATACAGGCAAATAAAAATGAAATTATTAAGGTAATTGAAAAGGAAAGACAGGTAAAGACCCAAATGTGATCTTCATTAACATCAAGTCATGAATCCAAAAGTGAATTGATCTATGATGAAAAGAGCCCAAAAGTGGCATCTATTATTTCATGAATATACATAAACACGTACAACTTAATACAAAAAAGATGGAATGAGAAATGAAGGACCAAAACAAATGCGAACAACTTCCTTTCATTACACAGGTGGCAAGGTAATTACGAATTCACCGTGTAAATCTGCAAGCATCACCCTTAATATATTTAGTAATTTTCATTATCTACGTATAAAATACTGTATACACATATATAGATCGTAATTAATGATAAATAACTCAATCATGATGGAATTTCTCATGGAACCTAGCTAGCTAGTTAATATATATATATACATTCATAAAACACGTGTACATTATTATAGCAAGGTACAAATAGTTTATGCAGGTGTTGTGTTCGATCAATAAGAAACCTGTCATCTGGTTCCACAAGTTAATTTCCTGCATAAATTATTTGTACATAGTTTACAAAAAAATTAGTTAAAATTTTGTTTGCATATATAGGTTGAAAGTTATACTACGAGGGAAAAAAATGATGAGTTACCTTTACATATCCCATTCCGTGGAATATCAGTAATGTTGCAATATTGTTGAGAGAAAGATAAAGTCCTTTTAAGAATGTGCTGAATATTTAGAGATAGTGATGTCTGGGAGCAGCATTCAGATTCAGTAGCATTCCATGATAAATCGACAGCTCTAAAATATGGGCAACACTGCCCTACATTAAATTCATCCATATACTGTATAATATCGAATCTAAAAATGGGTACAAAACACGCCGGATCGTAAGCGGCCCCCTTATAGATTCCCTTTATGAAGAACTCACAATTCTTTTGCAAATTGTGTTGAACACAATCCTCCGTTTCACAAGCCGCCTGCACGCTGCATACTCTCATTAATATTGCACCCACCAATATTATTAATGTAATTCTTGCTACCTTCATCATCTAATTTAAATCTATATATATTGGTAATTTGTAGGAATATATGATTCATGGTTTTCACTTTATATATATAGCACAAAATTAATATGAACATATGATGATGTTGTTTATTTGAGATGCTAGCTGGCCGGCTAGACAATAAGATTGTAATCTTAATTTCACATGGTCTAGTTTGTCATTTAATTAATGAGAATTGCATATAAAAGATCATGTATGACAGCTTGTTCTGGCTTAGTACTCATTCCGTCCCTCAAAAGCTAGCTTAGCTTGTTGTGTGTTTTGGAGAAAAAATATAAGGTAAAGTCTAGTATGCACTAGAGTGCATGTTATGCACCCTAGTCCATGTTGCACTTTTCAGTTTTACTGACTTACACTTTTTGGTAAATGGTGTTGCACTTTTCAATTATTACTAAAAATATTATTATACAGTTTAATAATTGAAACCATTTACCAAAAAGTGTAAGTCAGTAAAACTGAAAAGTGCAACATGGACCAGGGTGCATAACATGCACTCGAGTGCATAGCAGACCAACCCAAAATATAATAATTACAGTGTTGAGGTGTAATTTTATAATTATTTTTATATAAAAAATTAAATAAAATAGTTTAATTAAGTGTATGGTGGACTAAAAAAATAATGGTATAAAGAGTAGTAAACGTGATTGTGATTATTGTTTCCATTAAAGGGCATGCAAACTTTTGAAAGACAAATTAAAAATGAAAGTTTGAAGTACAAAAGGAGTACATGCATATTATTTGTAATTAATTGTGTTCATATGGTGAGTTGGTATTAATTGTTTTAGTTAGTCTATATTTTAATTAAATAGCAAGTATACAACACATTACTTTGGGGAGGGGAGATCAAGTTAAGATCTCTTTTGATCGATCTTCATTAATGTATTGTTATGAAAGTTGACATTGTGGAATAATTAATGACCCCCATGTTTAGTTCTCAACTCATGTCTAGCTAGAATATTTAGGGAGTTTTGAGTGATACGTTAAAATGACATTTAAGTTGTGTTTGGATTAGGGGATTTGAATTGAGGAGGCATTTGAAATCTATGTATTTTTAAAATACATGAATTTTAAATGTCATGGTTTTAGTGAAAATTTAAAATAAAATTTTCTCAATTTTAATTTAAAAATAGATGAATTCAAATCTATGTTTTTTAAATCCATTCATTTACTCATTAAACCAAACAAATGGATGAATTTGGATTGTGGATTTATAATCCATATACCTAAATTTCTCCATTCAAATGGAGCCTTAGAAAATTTTGTGCTAAACGTAACTTTGTTTTAACATTTAAGTTGTACTTACTTTTATTGGGATATTGAATTTCAAATGGTCATGTAACTTTTATGTGAATTTACAAACCTTCTTTGTTACACAATATTAATTTTCGCAGGTAAGTAAACACACATATTAAAAAAGTGTAATGATGAGTAAGTAACAAAAAAGAGTTGACTATGTGTATATATATGTGGGGTCCTATGAATTCATTAAGAAGAAAACCTCCTGCGTCCCCCACCAACTGTGAACCCATCGTGAATCTCCCTCTCACTACCTCAGCTCCTGACGCCGGCAGCTATGCTTTCACAATTTTTTTTAGAAATATAGTACTCTTCCCGCAATTACTTTCACACTTTCCTTTTTTTGACGTCCCATAATTACTTTCACACTCTTAAAATGGAAAACCCTTTATAAACTCCACCCTCACAATAACCTCAATTTTACACAAATGCAACTTTTTTATCTAGGAAAAGTGGTGGAAAATAAGTTCAATTGCAACTTTTTACACATTTTTTTAGAAATATAGTACATTTCCCGCAATTACTTTCACACTTTCCTTTTCGGGACGTTCCACGATTACTTTCACACCCTTAAAATGGAAACCCCTTTATAAACTTCACCCTCACAATATCCTCAATTTTACACAAATGTCATTACTTTTTCCCCACACATACACAAAAGTTAACTCATTTATTTACTTTTTACATAAAGGTTTACAAAATTACCCCTCAAAATCCCCACTAAATTCACTTTTCTTATGTTGTGTGTCACTTCACATGTGAAAGTAATCACGGGACGGAGGAAGTATTAAAATAAAATGTTATTGAATTGTTGAGGACTGATGAGAAGAATAAAATATTAAAAAATATGTCAATTAGGTTGAGACGACAAAATGAGTAAACGTGTCCATTACATAGGGTTCGTGGAGTTTTTTTTTTTTTTTTCTTCATAATTCCATAGTATTGCTAGGAGCTTCCTAAGTCACATGATGAATCACAGCTTCCTAAGTCACATGATGAATCACAGTTCCAATTTTCACAAATTTGGGTTTCCTTTTCAAATTGTCACAATTTAGAGTTGTATATACAGGTTGTAAACAAACAAACTGGAGTCTTTAAGTATTATTTAGTTGTTTCTATATTGAGAAACAGATCGAATGAAGAAATAGTGGTGCATCAATGGTATATGTTCAATGATCACGACAAAATTTTAGGTAAATCAGTTTAATCAATCTCATTTTGTATCTTTTTATTAGTTGTTTGATTCAAAAGAATTAGTTTTTATACTATAAAGGGATAGTTAAGTACGTATTGTACAAATGGAACTGCATGTTTTTTACATAAAGACATGCATCTCATTGATCATAACTTGGTACATTGATAGGTGAGTGGAAAACAGGTAGGGATAGTGGGACTAGGAAGCATCGGGTCGAGGATCGCGAAGAGGTTCGAGGCATTCGGATGCATGCAACATTGCCTACAACTCAAGAAAACAGAAACCAAACGTTTCCTACACTTACTACTCTAGTGTTGTTGATCTTGCATCAAACTCCGACATCTTGATCGTTTGTTGTGCATTAACAAATGATACGCGTCATATCATCGCCAGGGATGTAATGGAAGCGCTCGGAAAGAAGGGCATAATCATCAATGTAGGGCGTGGGGCCCTTATTGATGAGGAGGAGTTGGTGAGAGGCGAGATTGGTGGGGCGGGTCTGGATGTGTTTGAACACGAGCCTCATATTCCGAAAGAGTTGTGGACGTTGGATAATGTCGTATTGTCTCTGCACAAAGCTGTCCTAACTCTAGAGTCAATTAATGACGGACATTGATGAATTGATCCTAAGCAATATAGAAGCTTTCTTCTTGAATAAACCTTTACAGGTCGAGGTCCGGCTTGATGAGGAGACGGTATGATTAACTTGCAATATACTCCGTGCCCAAAGTTTAAACTTTTATGGAGACGGAAGAAGTACATTGTCACATCCCTTTTTTTTTTTTCTAAGAAATTTTGTGAAAGCAGAACATAAGAACCCAATTTAATTCATTTGATAAATAGAAAAACTGTAATAAATGTCACATAAATAATCCCAACAACTGAGAATAAGAAATAACTATAAACTGTTAAGTCTTAAAAATTTAGTAAGACAATTGGCCAACATCCATCACCACCTCTCGCCGATCTCCTCAACCTGAAATAGTATTATTTTGGGGTGAGTATGCAAGCACACTCAGTGAAGTCATTATTCCAAACTAAATACTGAAAATAAACAGTCAAGTTGTCAACGTAGAACAAATAGTATTTGCATATATACTTTACCAACCTTAAATTAAACAATATACTTTGTCATTGAACACATATACATTATCAACATTAAAGTAAACATGTATACTTTGCCCATATATATCTTGCCAACATTAAAGTAAACACATATACTTTGCCCATATATACTTTGCCAACATTAAAGTAAACACATATACTTTGCCCATATATATTTTGCCAACATTAAAGTAAACACATATACTTTGCCCATATATACTTTGCCAACATTAAAGTAAACAAATATACTTTGTCAACATTAAAGTAAACACATATACTTTGCCCATATATACTTTGCCATTGAGCACAGCGGGTTGAACCCGAGGACCCGTCGATTCTGGACCCTCGTCAGGATCCCTGGCTATTAGAAACTTTGCCAATCGAATTGCATGCACACATTAACTTTGTCAATCGAATCACATGCACACATTAACTTTGTCAATTGAAACGCATGCACACATTAACTTTGCCAATTGAATCGCAACACATATTATCTTTGTCAATCGAATAACATGTACACATTAAATTTTTGTATCAATCACTCAAATAGTTTATTTAGAGCATTTAATAAAGAATAACAAATGCATTAAAAACTCTACCAACCACTGTAGAGTATAAAGCAATAAAAACCCCACCTCGAATGTAGTCGCAGATGAAAATGGATGCAGAAAATGTTATGGTCTACTCCTCGTGCATGTTTACCTTCACCTAACATTAAATTAAATATATTTAGAAACTAATTAATCTGATCATAAATTAACTGATGTTACTAAAAGATTTTAGTAAATCAATAGATATTCAGAATCATGTTTTTAGATTATCAAGTCATTAAACGTCATCTTATTTATATATATACACTACAAAAAAAGTGCGTTTTAGAGACGAATTTACCGACGGATTTTCCGTCGGCCGCCGAGCTTACCGACGGATTTACCGGCGGAAAGTTGTCCGTCTCGTTTGTTGGCGTCGGCATTTTTTGCCGACGGATTTTTGAATTCCGTCGGTATTACCGACGGAAAAATGCCAGTCATCTTTTCCGACGGAATGTCCGTCGGTATTCCAGACAACCCGTTTAACAAACCGGGTCAACATTCCGTCGGTAATTCCGTCGGAAAGAATGAATTAAAATAATTATAAAAGAAATTAAATTCCGTCGGCAAATCCGTCGGAAATGCCGTCGGATAATCGGTCACCATTTCCGTCGGCACATTCATTTTGAATAAATTAATTTTGAATAAATTGATTTTGAATAAATTGATTTTGCAAATTCACATAGTGACGGAATATCAGTCGGCATTTTACCGACGGAATATCCGTCACTAAAACAAAATAGTAATAAAAAAAATATGGGTGGGACCGGGGAGGCCCCGACCCGCATCATTTTTTAATAAATTAAATTGGTGTATATACTAGCAAAGAAGAAACAGCAACTAAATTAAATTGGTGTATATACTCAAAATGCATCAATGTGCACTGACAATGAAACAAACACCTAGATCAAGTTGCAATTATACAAGTCAAGGTAGATGGAAACCATACAGACATTAACCATACAGACATTAATATCGATGAGTTTTGTAAATTAAATCTCTCAAATATGGAAACCAAAAAGTGAACTGGAGAAAGAAATTGCACCCCTCAATAGCACAATTAATAAGCATCGAAAAGCATGTAAACAAGATAACAAGTCACCGGCGACGTACAAGTCCATGGCGATGGAGATTCGTCTTCTTCCAGTCTCCGGCGACGGTGGCTTCGTCTTCTTCCAGTCTCCGGCGAAGGTCGGCGACTTCGTCTACTTCAAGGAAACAACCAAAAAATTAAAAACACAATACAATTCCTCAAGCTATGCTTCACTGCATGTTTGCAAAAGTTGCAAAAGTAAAGATTCTCATCACAAAAATACCTCCATTAATAAACCCGGAGACAATAACTCCATTATTCAATGGATATCAATATTGTTCTCGTAGGCCTTTTCGTCTCTTTCTCCGAGTCTTGGCTAGAATCTACAAGGTGACAAATAAACAAAATTACTAGAATTTTGTTCAAGGCTACAATATGAGCAATTTTGAGAAGAGCACAGATTGGGCGGCGGCCATGGATCGGAGCTTCACGGTGGAGAGAAATCGGCGCGGGAGAGACGGAAATAGAGAGAAGAGTGAAAGAAAACCCTAGGTTGAGGTTTTATATAAGGCCTTATATTCCGTCGGCATATATAAATACCGACGGATAATCCGTCGGCATTATTCAAAAAGTAAATTCCGACGGAAAGTTAATTCCGTCGGCATATTGGCGGTTTTTTTATTTTTTTTTAATTAATTCAATTTTTTCTATATACTAGACCTACTAAATTACCAAAATATTTTAAAAAAAAATCACGAAATTCATTTCTTCCACATATATTAATAAATATATTGGTTGTGGCTTATATTTATAGTAAATTTAATTTTTATAATTTGTACCTAAATGATAAATAATTAATTAACTTTTATAAAATAAAAATAAATACATTACATTAATTGAATTAATTTTCGTCTTCATCGTCTTCATCCTCCTCTTCATCCTTATGCTCCTCCTCCTCATCATCTTCCTCATCTTCCTCCTCATCATCCTCCTCCTCCTCCTCATCTTCTTCATTCTCCTCTTCATCCTCATCTTCATTCTCCTCTTCATCCTCTTCTTCATCCCCCTCCTCTTCACCTTCAATTTCGATTAATTGGGGATTTGTAGCCGTCAAGGGTACAGAAAGATTGAAATCTCTCGTAAAGACTTCAGTTGGAGTCTCTATTTGTTCTGTTTGAAATGGAGATTCATCTTCAGTATTTTTGTCCTTTTTAGGGACTTCTACCATTGACCTTGCCTTTACTTTGCAAACAGCGTGCCATTCATAACCACGTGGAGCTCCCGGATATGTGCAGTAGTATACTTGAGATACTTGATGGGCAAATACAAATGGATCATCCCCAACATACGTCCTTTTCGAACTAACATCAACGAGCTTGTACTCCGGGTGAATTCTTGTTCCTAGATGGCCTGAATCAAACCAATGACACTTGAACAACACTACAGTCTTTGTTGGATATCCTGGATATTCTACTTCGACGACTTCCCGTAACACCCCAAAGTAATCACTTGCATCTGCATTGTAATTCGCACTGCTAACGCAGACGCCACTGTTGGTAGTTGCCTTTGTCGATTCATACCCAGACGTATGAAATCTGTAGCCCTTCACAATATAACCGTTGTAAGTCTTTACACGGCGTAGTGGTCCCTTGCTGAGATCTCGTAAGAATCGACTGTCAAGAGCGTTATCCCGTCCCTATACGGCTCAATTTAAAATTAATTAAAATAAATATTAATTTATTTATGTAAAACATAATTAAATGGTACTCACATAACGTTCGAACCATCGGGAAAATTCACGTTGAATACGAGCATCTATATATGCATCTGAGATGTTTGGTTCTGCTCGTCGTAGTTCTTGAGTGTACATCCTAATTCTCAACATTCAAAAACTTGGTTAATATTAAATGACATAAATGAAGTGGTATTTAAATAGACGATTTATATATGAAATACTTACTCAATGTATGGCTGAACTTCATCACAATTCAATAACACATACGTTTGTGCTATTTCCGCCTCCGAGTTCGTCTCCCAATATCGTTCAGTGGGTTTTGCTATTGGCCGTCCCTTAGACTTGAATATGGAGAGCATTCCATCGACCTCTTCACTGATATCGTCAGCGGATGTACCACCGAAGTTACGTGGAGCACTTCTTAACTTTGTGTTGACGTGATCTTCAAAGTAATAAGAACAAAACATGTCAACCTCTTCATTCAAATATGCATTCACAATCGATGCTTCAACGTTTGCCTTTTGTTTAGCATTGCGTTTCAAGTTGTGGAGATACCTGATACACACACACACACACATATATATATATATATATAAAACTTATAAGAATGCATGTGTAATTGTAATGAAATAAAATAAGTAAGATTTTACCTTTCAAATGGGTACATCCACCTATATTGCACCGGACCACAAATTCTCGCTTCATACGCTAAGTGAACGGGTAAGTGTTCCATCGAGTTAAAGAAGCTAGGTGGAAAAATTTGTTCCAACTTACACAAAATCACTGGAATGTCTTCATCTAAACGAATCATATCATCGATCTTGATCGTTGTAGCCGTTAAATCTCTAAAAAAGAGACTTAATTCAGTGATAGCCCTCCACACATTGTGAGGAAGAAGTTCTCGGAACGCAATCGGTATCAAGCGTTGCATAAATACATGACAATCATGACTCTTCATCCTTGTAACCTTACCCGTTGTTGTGTCTACGCATTGACTCAAGTTCGACACGTAGCCGTCCAGAAAGTTCAACTCCTTTATCCACCTACACAATCTTTGTTTTTGTGGCTTATCCAGTGTGTAGCTAGCCTTTGGAAATTTACCTGTACGCTCATCCTTTTTCAACTCTAGACGGCGACAAAGAGTGTCCAAATCCTCCCGAGACTTTGGAGTGTCTTTCGTCTTGCCTTCCGTGTTCATGATTGTGTGGAACACATTGTCAAACACATTCTTTTCAATGTGCATCACATCCAAATTGTGTCGTATCAATAGTGAACTCCAGTATGGTAAGTCCCAAAAAATACTCCTTTTGTTCCAACCACCCTCAATTCCTCTGTTGTGTTCCGCTGCATTTTCCTCAGTACTTTTTTTCAACCCCGTCCACTCAATCTCATATAATAACCTACGTCCTGTACAGAGAGTAAATTATAAGTGACACTAAAAGCAATAGATAAATATACATTTAATACTCATTAAATAAATGTATAAAATACCATCTCGAAGTGGAGGTCGATTGTTTGTGACTGCTCTGTTCTTTACGAAGTTCTTCTTATTTCTTCGAAACGGGTGACCTTGAGGTAAGAACCTACGGTGATTATCGAACCATGAAACTTTTCTACTCACCGGGAGACTGAAAGCTTCAGAATTCTCCATACAATACGGACATGCTTTCTTTCCGGCCGTACTCCACCCGGACAACATACCATATGCAGGAAAGTCGCTAATGGTCCATAAAAGAGCAGCACGCATCGTGAAGTTCTGCTTTCTAAAAACATCGTACGTTTGGACTCCATTCTCCCATAAGAAGATCAAGTCTTTTATAAGAGGTTGGAGATAAACAACCTGTTTGTCCTTTGGATTCGTTGGTCCAGGCACCAATACAGTCAGAAACATTGTTTGAGGTTTCATGCACATCCACGGAGGAAGATTATACGGAGTCAGTATCACCGGCCACAAAGAATACTGCTTCCCAATCATCCCAAACGGTGCAAAACCATCAGTACACAAACCTAATCTCACATTCCTCGGTTCACAAGCAAAATCTGGAAACACGTTGTCAAGATGTTTCCAGGCCTTTGAGTCTGCCGGATGTCGCATCTCCCTCAACTCAGCCGAAGAGGAATCTGTAGCATGCCACGTCATGTGTTGTGCAGTGGCACTTGATTGATATAATCTCATCAAATGAGGAATGATAGGAAGGTAGTACATCTTCTTATATGGCACTTTCTTCTTTGTCTTCTTCGATTGACCACCAGGTCCCTTTCGACGTGCCTCTTTGTACCGGGGATGGCCACACAATCTACACATCTTCAGACTGCTATCTTCGTCACCCCAATATAACATGCAACCCTTCACACAACAATCAATCTTCTCAACCGGCAAACCAACATTCTTCAACATTTGTTTGCTTTGATGAAACGTCGTAGGCACCTTATTATTTTGAGGACAAATTTCACTACATAACTGTGTCACTTGCTCATATGCCCTATTAGAAAGCTTGTTCTCGGTCTTAATGTTCATGAGTCGTGCATTAAATGACAACTGTGAGTGAGATTCACAACCCGGATATAAATCTTCTTCGACTAATTTGAGCATCTCATAAAACCGAAATGCCTCATTCGTCGGCTCCTCTTCCATGTTTGAAAAACCAGCTTCCCTGATCATTGTTTGATACATATTCGGTTCTTCGTCCCCAAACTGTTGTTCTTCGTCCCCAAACTGTTGTTCTTCTTCGTCCCCAAATTGTTGTTCTTCATCCCCAAACCGTTGTTCTACCTCGTTACTAGTGCCAACATGATCGAAATTTGCTTCTTGTTGATAGATTCCAACAGTGTAATAGTAAAACACTTCATCAAATCTATAAGGCCAACGTGTTTCGCCATGACTAGTCCAATTATAATAATTATCAACGAAACCATTCTTCACAATATGTACTAGGACCTCATCAATCTCTTTATATTGCTTATTCTGACATTTCTTAGCATTACACGGACACCTAATGCAATTTCCACTCATGTAATGTGGCTGGCTTTTTGCAAATTCAACAAATAACACGAGTTCATTATAAAATTCCACATTCACATTTCCTCTAATCATTCTAGGAGTACAGTACATCCAACGACGGTCAGGCAAATCCATCTCCTAAACATTTAAGTGGAGCAACACATTACTAAACTAAACTTATAATAAATTCAAACAAAACTTATGATATATATTGTTGGGATATGAATCCTATAAACAATGTTCTAATTGATGATTATATGTTTTGATGGCCAAAAGTAAATTTAAGAGTTAATGATATATGTGATTATGTGTTGTTCTATGTGAAATACTTGATATAAGATTACTGATCTTTATGTATTCTGAAGTTTAAGTTTACTGATCTTAGTATATTACTAATCTGATATATTAATTGTTTAAGAACTAAGCTGATGAATGAATTGTATAGACAGCTTATAGTATAGGACTTAGTTATACTCATCTGTATGTAGTTCAGTTGATGTATAGATAGGTTTTATATTTGTAAAGTTGTATTCTATTGTATTTCAGCATTGTAATAATTAGAACAGTAGATTAGATGGAAGTCAGAAGACTAAGAGATGACTAAGAAGACTATTTCAGAAGATGAAGTAATCAAGTGAAGTTTTTGAAGGAAGCTGAACAGTTTGGAAGAACTGTGCTGATTGACCAAGAGCAGTAAAACTAAAAAGAGTAGTTTACTGTGCTGAGTTGGTTTGATTGAAGAATAAGTTTGGATGACTTATTTAAAGCGTAACTGAAGATATTGTTGAAGATATGCTGACTTGGAAAGATAAGATAAGTTGGTTACAAAAAGAAGGAAGTTACAACAAGAAACGGTTATGAGTTAGTTGAGAGTTAGTTCACAAACTGCTAACTGTCTTACTAATGCTTATAAATACCGTGTGATCTTCTACTTGAAAAGACTACTGACACTACTGATACAATTACTAATCAAGAAGCATTCAAGTATTCAAGCACTCACAGAGTTGAAGATCGAAACCAGAAGAGAAGCCACAGAACTGAAGAGAAGAATCAAAGGCTATTACTAGAGAAGTTTTACTTTTCGTTTTAAGTTTGTATTGTGTAAACAAGTGTGCTAGTTACTTGTGAAATTACTAGTTGATCGAAGATATACCTGGTGGTATAATCGACAAGATCGAAGTCTTAATCTTGGGACTCTAAACAACAAGTACTCAAGTGGAAAAGAGTAATAAAACATCGCAACTGGAGTTGTGAGAGTGGATGTAGACATTTGTCGAACCACTATAAAATCTTGTGTTCTTTACTGCTTTATGTTTTGATTATCTGTTTTATATTTGTTAAACAAGAACAGTAAGTTTTCTAAAGAAAAGATTTGAAGAAAAGTTGAGTATAAAAGCTAACTGTTAAGTACTGAGCTGATTCTAAGAACAGTACTGTACAGAACACATTTCCGCACTAAAAACTCTGATATTTTGATAGAATTTGAAAAGTCTATTCACCCCTCCCCTCTAGACTTTTTCTTAACTTACTCAATCTTAACTCAACTTTTGGGACCAACATATATAAAACATGTAATTACATTATATTGAATTTTATGTATAGAGTAAATTAAAAATGGTAGAAAATGTACCGTAATCGTAATTTGATGTTTATGAATACCCGAGCATGAGCATAAAAAATTTCGCAGTATAAAGTTTTGGTGTAAATTTGCAATACGAAAGTGAAGTGGGAAAAAATTAGGCAGTAGAAAGTTTTGGGGTAACATTTCCCGACGGAAATGCCGACGGAATTAACTTTCCGTCGGCATTTCACCCGCCTAAATTTCCGTCGGCAAAGATAAATGCCGACGGATAATCCGTCGGCATTTATCAAATGGTGAATTCCGACGGAAAGTTAATTCCGTCGGCATTTCACCCGCCCAATATTCCGTAGGCATAAATAAATACCGACGGATAATCCGTCGGTATTTATCAAATTGTGAATTCCGACGGAAAATATATTCCGTCGACATTTGGCGGGTTTTTTTTTTTTTTTTAATTAATTCAATTTTTTGTATATATAGCACACACAAAGCAACACAAAGCTCACACCATATTCAATTTTTTCTATTTTGCAAAGAAATATCATGTCTTCTTCATCTTCTATTTGATTTCAGCAAGGCCTTGTTTGTTATTGTGGAAAGGCATGTCGTACATATGCTTCTAAACAACCTAGAAGTAAAGGGAGGATATTTCATAATTGTCCTGACTCCCTAAGTGATGGTTGTGGTGGTGGATGTGGTTTCTTTGTATGGGTTGATACTCTAGAAAACTGTGGTGTTGACAAGAATGAAGGATCTAATCAAAGTGACCAAGAAACTGAAGACATGAAGAAAATGACTCAAGAGATGAAGAAATTGGTTATAGAGATCAAGAATTTGGCTGAAGAAATCAAGGATTTAATCAAAGTGAACAAAATCATTTTGATTGTGCTAGTTGTCATGGTTGCATCTACCACCTTCAAGTGGTTTGGTTAAATATATGTATAATGCACTCTATATGAGGCTATTTTGTACTAGAATGCACTGTTATTTGTACTCAATGAAACAAATGAATGCACCCTATTTTAATCTATACACCAAATGCATTATTCCACCAATAAACTACACAAATAAACTGCAATATATAGTTCAACATATAGTTCAACATAAAGATAAATATATAGATCAACATAAAGACAAATAAGTTCAACAGAAAAGTAAATAAGTTCAACAGAAAAATAAATTAGTTCAACACAAAATTAAATTGTTCAACCACGATAGTTTAAAAACTGATCAACCACATCGTCAGTACTCAAGTTGACGTCGTCATCGTCGGCCTGACCTGCAGCTTGATCTGGAGCTGGAGCTGGAGCTGGCGGGGCTTGCCCCATCGTCTGTTGATAGATGGCCTCGATCTGCTCAGCAGACATCCCCAACGTCCGACCCGCGTTGGCACTCCATAGGCGGAAGTAGTTCTCGAACGTTGCCATGACATTCGGATCCGGGACGGCAGTGGAGGATACGGACGCCTGCGATGCACTCCGGGCCGACCGACCACTTGGTGTCCTCACGGCGTTGCTCATCCCACCAAGGCCAAGGACCCTTCCCTTGGAGGTCGGGGCAACGTCAAGGTAAACCTGGTCCACGTCAACAGCCGGAGGGGGACCGCTGCTTCCGGATTCAGCAGTAATCGCCGCGGCTTGCGTCTCGGCCTCTTCAATCCTCTGTCGGACGCTCAACTACATAATTAAAAAATTAAAATTAATTTAATTATCAATATATATAATTTAATTAATACATAAATTTAATTAAACTTACGTGGAGGTCAGTAGTGCGCCCGTAGGTGGACGTCAGTGTATCGGCATTAAACGGATGAATAAGACTCATCCGATCCAAGTGGGTGTGTGAACGTCCAGTCTCCCACTCCTATTACGTATCAAATAAACATATACAAAATAATTTAGATAACTAATATAAAATAATTAACTATAATTATTTAATTTTTAAAATTAATGAAAACTTACGATAGCAAGTGATTGCTCGAGGACGGACCGAGCTCCCCCCCGATGCACTGCCATCCCGCACGTCGGTTCTGCGGTTGGCCCGAGCTTTCTCACACTTCTCTTGGTAAGCCGGGTCCATCCACTTCTCAACCAACGACTCCCTCAGGTCAACACCATCCTCCTCCCCCAGAACACGATTCACGTCACGATCACGCCAGGCCGTTCTCCAGTCGTACATCATGTTCGTGTACCGAGTAGAACAAACACCGTACCACTTCTCGTAAATAGCGTCGTCCGAGTAGATCGCCGTATCCCAACGGGCCTTTTTCTATACAAATATTCAACATATTTATCAAATAATATGTATAATTAGTTATTTAATAAACTTTAATTATTGTAATTATATACCTGAAACTCCTCGAAGTATTCATCCTTTTTAGTTTGCGGCACCGTCAACCAAGTGATAGCACCCTTACAAATCTTGCACTTCTTAAAGGCTTGTGTGCAGATCCTGGACACCTCATTACCGGGCAACAACCTGTAAAATTATTAACAAATTTATAAACTAACACATTATAAATAAATAAATAAAGTTAATCGTTATTGAATACTGTTAAACATTAGAATTATTGACTTACGCTCCTTAAATGATTTCAACGGGTTGCCTTTTGTCTCGAACGGGATGCTGACGAGAAGAGGATCCTACGGCTGTTGACGAACTAGACGACATGGTAGTCGGCGGCGGCGACACTGCCACAGGAGGAGGAGGAGGAGCCATCACAGGTACTGATTCACCCCGAGACCTCCTTGAACGTGACCAAAATGACCTACGTGAACCAGAACCCTGATTCGGTACTTGTTCACTCATCTGTTTCAATCAATAAAAAATACATAATTTTACTAATTATCAATTTAATGAACATATTGCTAATTTAAAAATTTTACTAATATAGCATATTCCTAATTTAATCAATTCCTAATTTAATCAACATATTTCTAATTTAAATCAAAACAATATATATATAACCTAATTACAACGTGATACCACCGTCGAACCATCTAATTAACTAATAATTTAAACAATTGATTGAAACATGCATCACCTACATTAAAAATATTTCTAAATTAACATATTACTAAATTAACAAATCTACATAATTAAAATAATAGTTTTCTAATTGGAGTTTTCTAATTATCAATTTAATAAACATTTTTCCTAATTTAAATTTTTTACTAATATAGCATATTCCTAATTTAATTAATCAACATATTCCTAATTTAATCAACAATAACCTAATTTAATTATTATTTTTCTTATTATTATTTTTCTACCTAACTTAATCAATAATAAAAAATTGAACATATTCCTAAATTAACAAACCTAAAACTAATTAAAATAATAATTTTCTAATTGGGTCAATAATTATAAATTTAATGAACATATTCCTAATTTAAAATTTTTACTAATATAGCGTATTCCTAATTTAATCAACATATTCCTAATTACAACGTGATCCAACGGTCGAACCACTATATCTAAACTAATAATTTAAACAATTGATTGAAACATGCACTACCTACATTAAAAATATTCTATATCAAAATTACACCATTAAATTAAACTAGTAATTAACTATACATGCATATAACAATTAATTAATTAACCTTAAAAAACTACTCTATCAAAATTATTCTAGCTTAATCAACAAATTAAATAACATACGTACTAATTAACATGATCATAATATTTTAACAACTAACCAAATCAATAACATGCAAATCAACATTAAATTATTCATATTTACATATATTCATGCATAAACATATATAAGTATTAAAACTAAGTAATAGAACTAATTAAGAAAACGTACCGTATCAATGTAATCGGAGAAATTTGCTTCAATAGTCTCGTCCTCGTCTTCCCCCCCGAATCGACTCACTCACGCACGCCTTTTTTTTTTCTAAAACGCATTCTGTGATTTGAGGCCCTTATATATAAAAAAAAAAAAAAAATTACCGACGGATATTCCGTCGGCATTTCCCTCGGTAACCGCCCACTTTTAATGCCAACCGTTATCTTTTTGGAAAACGAGGCGGTGCAAAATTAACGGGTCCGATGCCGACGGATTATCCGTCGGCATTTCCGTCGGCATAAATATTTCAAAAGATCCGTCAGCATTTTCCCTCGGTAAATGCTGACGGAACGGAAATCCATCAGCAAGCATGTTGACTTTTCAAACAACAGTGATCCGTCGGCATTCCGTCGGCATTTGTCCGTCCCTATGACGCGCGTTTTTTGTAATGTATACACGTATGTATTGTACTTCTAAATGTAAAGGCTTGTACATTATGCCACATTCGAAAATTAACTTAACAATTTAATACAATAATAATAATTCACTTAAAATAGTATAAATACTCACGCAGAAAATTGAATTACCCAAAAGAAAAAGGGAAGAAGACGTTACTCTTACGCCAGAAGAAGGAATACGGCCGTTCTTCTTGCTCTCAAGAGAAATGTAAGTTTATGATGAAAATATATTTTCTGTATTTTGAGGGTTTATAGAAATATATTGGTTGCAAAAATCATGGAATAATGGGATAATGGCAGATTTTACGTTGAAGATTAATACCCTGATTTAAATTCAAACGGGCCAAATGAAAGTTCAAAACCTAGAATGCCATATCTTATTGTAATATATATAATAATTTAAATATTATTAAATGTACATTTATCATAATTCTTATTTTTAATTAATATCTTATGCATATTTTATTAACATATGAAAATTGAAAAATATGGGGTATTACATCCTACCCCCCTTAAAATAAATTTCGTCCTCGAAATTTAGCAATTTACCTTTTGATGTTAAATTCGGATTTTCATTGTTGGGACAAAAACGAGCTCTATGACCCGGCCGTTTGCATCTAAAGCACTTGTCTTGTCCCATAAGACACTCCCCCTTGTGATTTCTTCCACAATTTGCACAAGGAGGCTTTACACGTATATCATGAGCATCTGTACCCTGAAAATCGTCATGTGCAGTGTCACTCTGAAAACTCTTTTGCTGATTTTGGTTATCGTCTTCGTTCTGATCTTCCCATTTTCTTTTCTCGAAATTTTCAGTTGACCTTCGGCTGATTTTCTCAGGTTGTTGACTTGCTGCAATTTCCCCAGCTCTCCTCACCAAATCACTGAAAGGCATGTCTCCATGACTAGCAAGGATACTGCGTATTTCAGAACGAAGTCCCTTCTTAAATTTCTGGGCTTTCTTTCGTTCGGTATCTACCATGTGTGGGGCAAATCGGGCCAACCGACTGAATTCTCTTTCATACTCCTCCACAGTTAAGCCTCCCTGTTGGAATTCAAAGAATTCTGACTCCATCTGCTCCCGATAGGTCTTAGGGTAAAACCTTTCCATAACAATCTCCTTAAATCCATTCCATTCAAGTCCATCACGTTCTTCTTCCGTTCTCGATCTCCAGTAGCCTTCCCACCAATGGTCAGCGTCCTCTACGAGTTGGAACTCAGCGCAAGTCACACGTTGACGATTCGTGCATTCGATAAGGCGAAACACACGCTCAAGGGATCGTAACCACTCCTCGACAGCAGTAGGTCCATCGCGTCCGTTGAAAGTGAGTGGTTTATAGCGACGAAACTGCTCCACGATGCTAGCATTATTCCGAGGATTCTGAGCCTCATTGTTAGCTTGATTCAGGTTAGCTAGTTGTCGACGCGGCGGCATCTATTCTATTTCTGCTAGTCATTATCATTATAATAACGTTTAATATTTTCTTCTATAAATTCTTAGAAAATTTTCATTCTATCAAATCTTTTCATGATCAAATATCAAATAAAATTACATATCATACCTTATTGGAGTTGTAGCGGTAGGCAGTGGTGGATGTCGTAACTTATTTTCAATAATGCACAACTTAAATGTGTTTATAAAAATAAAATAGAATAAAAAAAATATAAATAATATAAATCTAAAAGAATTTTCCTTTAACAAGTTTTAACAAGTCTACAAGAACGTAGACCTGCTCTGATAACAACTGTCACATCCCGTTTTTTTTTTTTTTCTAAAAATTTTTGTGAAAGCTGAACATAAGAACCCAATTTAATTCATTTGATAAATAGAAAAACTGTAATAAATGTCACATAAATAATCCCAACAAATGAGAATAAGAAATAACTATAATCTGTTAAGTCTTAAAAATTTAGTAAGACAATTGGCCAACATCCATCACCACCTCTCGCCGATCAACTCCTCAACCTAAAATAGTACTCCCTCCGTCCCGTGATTTCTTTCACATGTGAAGAGGCACACAAAATAAGAAAAGTGAATTTAGTGGGAGATTTTGAGGGGTAATTTTGTAAACTTTTATGTATAAAGTAAAGAAATGAGTTGACTTTTGGGTATGTGTGTAGAAAAAGTAATGGCATTTGTGTAAAATTGAGAATATTGTGAGGGTGGAGTTTATAAAGGGTTTTCCATTTTAAGAGTGTGAAAGTTATTATGGGACGTCCCGAAAAGGAAAGTGTGAAAGTAATTGCGGGACGGAGGGAGTATTATTTTGGGGTGAGTATGCAAGCACACTCAATGAAGTCAAGTTATTCCAAACTAAATACTGAAAATAAACAGTCAAGTCGTCAACGTAGAACAAATAGTATTTGCATATATACTTTACCAACCTTAAATTAAACATGTATACTTTTCCCATATATATCTTGCCAACATTAAAGTAAACACATATACTTTGCCCATATATACTTTGTCAACATTAAAGTAAACACATATACTTTGCCCATATATACTTTGCCAACATTAAAGTAAACACATATACTTTGCCCATATATACTTTGCCATTGAGCACAGCGGGTTGAACCCGAGGGCCCGTCGATCCTGGACCCTCGTCAGGATCCCTGGCTATTAGAAACTTTGCCAATCGAATTGCATGCACACATTAACTTTGTCAATCGAATCACATGCACACATTAACTTTGTCAATTGAAACGCATGCACACATTAACTTTGCCAATTGAATCGCAACACATATTAACTTTGTCAATCAAATAACATGTACACATTAAATTTTTGTATCAATCACTCAAATAGTTTATTTAAAGCATTTAATAAAGAATAACAAATGCATTAAAAACTCTACCAATCACTGTAGAGTATAAAGCAATAAAAACCCCACCTCGAATGTACGTCGCAGATGAAAATGGATGCAGAAAATGTTATGGTCTACTCCTCGTGTTTACCTTCACCTAACATTAAATTAAATATATTTAGAAACTAATTAATTTGATCATAAATTAACTGATGTTACTAAAAGATTTTAGTAAATCAATAGATATTCAGAATCATGTTTTTAGATTATCAAGTCATTAAACGTCATCTTACATATATATATATATATATACATACTGTACTTAGGGGTGGAAATAGGCCAGTCCAAGCCAGACTTTGTATGAAAAGGCCTAGGTCTATTTATAAAAGATTAGCCTAAGTCTGACTTATAATCTATAATAGACTTTTTTTATGGATTTGACCTGGCCTTTTTAGTAAACAGGTCAGACCTACGAGCCTGTTAGAAGCCTATTTAAAATTTATTCAATACGAAAATTTAAAAACGCAATATAATATTTAAAATTACAAATAAATTAACGATCAAAATAAGTGCAATACAATAATACATTCAAATAAAAACTAAAAAATATATAGTTTCTCAAGTACAAAATCATATTTAATTTGTATTAATTTACTATTAATGTTAGTATTATAGGTTAAGAATTATTTTATTATAAAATATATATAAATATTTATTACAATTAATTATATATATATAACACATAATTTTAAATAGGTCGGCCTGATAGATTTATAAGGCCTTATATAAGGCCTAAGCCCGGCCTATTTAAGTAAATAGGCTTTTTAAAAAGCCTTAGCCCGACTCATATTATAAATAGGCTAGGCCAGGCCGTAGGCCCCTGTCGGATGGCCCGACCTATTTCCTTCCCTAACTGTACTTCTAAATGTAAAGGCTTGTACATTATGCCACATTCGAAAATTAACTTAACAATTTAATACAATAATAATAATTCACTTAAAATAGTATAAATACTCACGCAGAAAATCGAATTATCCAAAAGAAAAAGGGAAGAAGACGTTACTCTTACGCCAGAAGAAGGAATACAGTCGTTCTTCTTGCTCTCAAGAGAAATGTAAGTTTATGATGAAAATATATTTTCTGTATTTTGAGGGTTTATAGAAATATATTAGGTTGCAAAAATCATGGGATAATGGGATAATGGCAGATTTTACGTTGAAGATTAATACCCTGATTTAAATTCAAACGGGCCAAATGAAAGTTCAAAACCTGAAATGCCATATCTTATTGTAATATGGAGTATATAATAATTTAAATATTATTAAATGTACATTTATCATAATTCTTATTTTTAATTAATATCTTATGCATATTTTATTAACATATGAAAATTGAAAAATATGGGGTGTTACATACATGATTTGTTCTTCTCACTATACAACAAGTGTGATATACTGCTATCAAATAACTTTGGAAAGTAACCATAAATATCAAATTCGATTGATCTCATAATATTTAGGGGTGTTTGTAATTTCCGTTAATTGAGAACAACTCCTCTATTTACACGAATAAGTGATAATATATAAGTTTATGATTGAATAATACTCTTTTCGTTTCTTTGAAAATTGCTCATTTATTGTCTGCATATTAATTAAAGAATATTAGTGTAATGAGTTGTTGAGATAGAAACAAAAATAGAAAAAAATAAATAGAGAGAAAGGGACACCGAAAAGAGAAAATGAAAAAATAGAAGAAGAAAAAATCAATAAAACGTACAAAATGATAAAATAGACAATTCGAAAGAATATATATTAGTGCAAACTTTTGTTGTAGTATTAGTTCACTCACATTATAACACAAAGCTATTACTCCCTCCGTTCCAGAATTACTTGCATAATTTGATTGGCACGTTGTTTAAGAAAAGTGGATTTAGTGGTTGATGATGTAAGATAAAAGAGGGGTATTTTAGGTAATTTGATGATGTGTAAAGTGAATTTGATGACGTGTAAAGTGAAATGTATGGAAAAAAAGGAGTGACAAATTTGAAAATAAAATGATGTTGTGAGGTTATTAATTTTGTGAGATATTTCCATATTAAGAGTGTGCAAGTAATTTTAGGACGTTCCAATATGAAAAGTGTGGGAGTAATCACTGGACGGAGGGAGTAATATTTTTTTTAATCATTATGGTGAAGTAAAAACACTAGTATTGGTTTTCACGGAATCTCTTAACTTACTTAGGGTGTGTTTATAAACAATATTGGTTGATTTAAAGTGATTAAAATTGATTTTTTGTAGTAAAATTAAAAGTGGGTAGTGTTTTAAAATAAAACACTTTTAATCAATTTATTATATGTTGTGGTGTATGTAAAACAAATCACTTATTTATAATTTTACAAAAACACCCTTATTACATTTGAATAAATAATGGGTAGAGATAAAATATTATTTAAATTATGAGGACAAAATTGTAAAATTAGTTAGTGCAATAATGAGAAGCACTTAGAAGTTGTTAGAAGCATGGAAATGTGTGCTTCACCAAAACTACTTTTAAGTAATTAATTTAATCACTTAGTTGTGTTTGCAAACACTTCAAAAGTGATTCTATTTAAAAAATAAGTGCTTTTACGCACATTATATTGTTTGCAAACACTCACTTAGTATTAATGTTAGTGTAGACTATTTAGAATTTTTGTTTTTATTTTAAATGGCTTAGAAAAAGGTTTTGCTTTTGGTAGTTTTGACCGCGTTTATGATCTTTTAACTCCACAACAAGTGTCAATGGCTTTCCAAAAACATTATTTTATATATTTCATTCGTTCTGTGATTATTTGTACATTTTTCTTAACGAGACATTTCAACATTATTTGCACATAAAAAAAAATAACTCACATAATTTTTACCCTTACAACATTCATCTAATTTCAAAAATGTCACTTGGACCCACAACTTAATCTAATTTATAACTTTAGTCAAATCTTCATCCACTTTAGTCAATAAATTACCAATAATACCTCTCATTTATTTTACCTTACACGTTACTATATTTCATTTTCTTAAACTTTGTGATGGTTAAACCATGTAAAAAATGTTGGAACGGAGGGAGTTATGTTCTTTCACTTAACTTGTGCATTGTACGGACAATAATTATTGACTTTTCTCCCCCTATTGATCAGATTTCAATTCCTTGTGAGATCCATGCATTAGTTTTATTTCATGTGTGAAGCTGTTTAGTTTGGACAATAATATTGATTATTCGATATGATGTATCAATGAGTTGTGCAGCAGAAGAAGACGCTGTATGAGAAACAGTATCATACGTACATTTTATTTGAAGATTTCATCTGATTTGGTGTAAATATAAATATGTGGGCGGTGAGAAACCAATGAGGAAGAAGATATATAGATGTGTCCCAACTTGAAGCCACAAAATTTGGTGTTAATGACTCAGTGAAAACTATTAATTTTTTTTGGTTAATTTTAAATAAATACACCGCCTTTAGTTTCAGTATCAATTTAATCACGACTTTTATGATTATTGTAAAAAATCTTCAACCTTTCATCGTGTTGCAATTAGATACACATGGTATTCATTCTTCCAAGCGCAAGAAAGTTGTATATGTGAGTGGTACAAAGGATGTGACGGAGAAGACTTTTAGGGTTAGAAGAGAAAAATTTGATTGAGTTTGAGAGGTGAGAAAGACGCCGAAGAAGTGAGTTTGAGAAGACGCTGCGGGAGTTTTTTTTTTTTTTTTTTATATAGTTTTTATTTTATTTTTATAAAGTGTAATTTGACGTGAAAAATAAAAAAGAATATGTGTAATTTGACGTGGCAAGTCACATCATCACTGTGCAACACGATGAAAGGTTGATGTTTTTTATCATGATTAAATTGATACTAAGATCAAAAGTGATGTATTTATTTAGAATTAACCTTTTTTTTTTTACAAACTACTCTTTTACATTTCATTATCTAATACATTAATTTATTTTATTATATTTTTAAGCTTGTGTGCAAAATTCATGGTAGGGATGAAGTGACTACTATTTCATTTCATGCTGTTTCATGATCAGTCACTTCCTATCAGGACGACAAAACTATATACTCCATAAAATAAATAACAACGCGCGTGAATTAATTTTATTTATAATAATTGAATAATAACGCACATGGGAAATAGAACTAATATTGACTTAAAAAGATGTGATGAATGTGATTGTACCTACATGTTCTGTAACCATCAATGTTTATCTCACATTTTTTAAATATACACGCTCTCAATTATTTTTATTTATGTCCTAAGGGTGTAGAAGTTAAATAAACAACTCACCCACATAAATAATTAAATATTACACCATCTCATTTTAATTTCTCATTACAATCGTATATTCATAATTTCATATTATAACCAAAAGCTCACACATATTAATAAAAGGAATTGAACAAGTTTTACAAAGTAACAAGTACATATACCGCGATGAAAACAATGAACACGTTGGCATGACCTTCTTAGTTTTCCCCTGGCCCGTCTAGGTCCATTTCCGCCCAAATCGAAGGATTTGCAAAATCGAATTCTAAATTTTGTTGAAGGAGGAATCGATGGTTTCAATCGTATTTTCAAATTGAATAGGCAGCTCTAGTCTAGCTATCAAAATCTAATGTGTGATACTTTTCACTCTAGCTACATGCATGTTTTCCTATCTTGGCAATAATAATTTGCTACATATGTGCAATGCCTTATTTGTAAATAAAGTGTCTTATCATAATTCATATATATTAAAATAGTAATATACCATGTGAAAAATCAAAGTATATATGTCGTCCCCCCTCGAAACACGGGATTCTACACATGCATATAATTAATCAAGACATTATGTATCAATTCAGTTAGGATAGGTTTGATTAAGTTTGAAAATTTGGATTTTAGATTTGATATCTAATTTAGTT
The DNA here is from genome assembly GCA_963675135.1 of Galeopsis tetrahit. NCBI lineage: Eukaryota > Viridiplantae > Streptophyta > Magnoliopsida > Lamiales > Lamiaceae > Galeopsis > Galeopsis tetrahit. Next base: position 30,949,357 of record OY776130.1, on the reverse strand, counting down.
TTATTTGAGTACATTGTGCGAGGGTCAAAGTTAATAAAAAAAATTTATTTTAAAGGGGTAAAAGTTATTGTAAAATATTTCAAAAAGAGATCGAATAGAGTAAAAATTATCCTAGGACAGAGTGAGTATATTAGTATTTCAAGCCACACATACTATTAATATTTAGATTTTGAAATTCACTAGATGTTAAAATTCCTTAAGGGCATGTTTGTTTTGGGACTCACACGTTCAGACGTGGGATGTAACATCCCCGTCTTGTTCTAGTTTGGAATTTCATATCCGGATTTTAACATCCAATTACATCCACCCTTAAAAATATCTATATTTTCTACTATTATAATAATACAATATCACTCACTCTTACTAATTGATTTGACATAAAGTTATATTATATAATACATTACACACTCTTACACAATTGATTTGACATAAAGTTACATCTTATCGTACTCATCCCAAAACAAACATACACAATCACTATTTATCAGAATTTCTCCATCCAGGATTTTCCCATCCCCATCTCCCCCATCCTACATAATCTCAAAACAAACATGCCCTAAGGGATGTTTAATTTCAGATTATGTAGGATGGTGAAAATTCGGATGGAAAACTTCTGATGAATAGTGATTGTGTTTGTGTTTGTGTTTGTTTGTTTATTTTGAGACTTTGAGTATGATAGAAGGTAATTAACTTTATGTTAAAATCAATTATGTAGAACTCAAAGGAATTGTGAAATTCGAATTTTAAATCTCAAACTTGAAGAAGACGGGAGACGGATCATGTGAATTCCAAATCAAACATGTCCCAATCATCAAACCTTAGACCTATAATTATCACCACGTTGTAATTATCCTAGCTATTACAAGATTACGTACACTAACTTCATTCCCCAAAGCCCCATCCATTAAAGTCACTATAAAAAGAGGGTCTTTATAATTTCTTGAAACATATATACATATACATCGATCCAAAAAAAAATAAAAATAGTAGAATTGAAGGAGAAAATGGGAAAGTGCAAAATGGTATTAGGGAAGAAGAAAACAACTCCAAAAGGGCACATTGTGGTTTATGTTGGTGAGGAAATGAGGAGATTTGTTGTCCCGATTTGTTGCTTGAAGAATCCAGAGTTCCAAAAGCTATTGGAAGAAGCTGCTGAAGAATATGCAGGATTCCATGGCTATGGTCGAATTATCCTGCCATGTCATCAAACTACTTTCTTTAGAGTAATCAATATGTGATTCTTTTATATGTAGATGAACGATGACATTTGTAAAATAATGTGATTTCCATAATATTTTTGAGGTATATATATATATGTGTGTTTGTGGAAATACAGTTTGTCTTGCTTTCAAATTGCTCAATTACCGGATCGAGCCGTAAGAGGTTCCTGTTGGGATCGAGTAGTTCGAGCGCTCAACTCGACCATGACTCGTGAAAGCTCGAACTCCATAGAAATTAAGGTTGAGGGGACTACGCCCCTCCTCTCCCTAGCTATATATAATATAGACATTATTAAATACTACCTCTGTCCTCATTAAATATAGAAAGATATACAAAAAAAAGATTGAAAGAGACTGAATAGTATAGTGTGTTGACAAAAAAATTTGATAACTTAACAATGTCCGTTCGAAATGATCAAATTGATAATTTAACTACTTACGGATGGATGAAGTATTAACTTATGAGTATATTACTAATCAAAATTTAAAGAAAGTCAGAAGCTTTAATAATTAATGGACATGCAATATTTTAAACACGGGGAATTATAAAGTCTAATAGAAGCCCTGATTCGGTTCGGGATAGGACGGGAGTGCAACATTTATTCTCTAGTGGGATGAATTAATGTTCTCTGGGTTGAACATTAGAGTATTTGGGCCTGAAAGAAGCCCAAACCCTATGCCTTCTAATGGATCCCTAGTCTGGCCCATGAAGCCTTTAGAGGTTATATAAATGAGCCTTAAGTTAGTCTTGAAAACCCTAGCACACACGAAATTGAGAAAAATGGCTAGGGTTTCAAGGAGACGAAACTAAGGCACCTTCTCCACGTTTGATAGTGCGCCGTCCACCCAGTGTTCGAGCGAGGTTGGGAGACAGGCTAGAAGATCCGTAGATTGGAATCAATGTCTCGATCTTCAAGGGTAACGAATCTAAGTTCTGCTTTAGACGCATGTTTAGGTTTTAATTCGTTATTTATACGTTTGGCATCCGACAACGATCCCGGTGATGGACGGCCTTCGTCGGCGTGTTCCAGCAGATATGACCAACGCATTGTATGCCAAGAATAAGATTGGATTCGTCGATGGTGAAATCACGATGCCTCAGGCCGACGATCCATACCTACCGTATTGGAAACGTGCGAACGCCATGGTGAGGGGATGGCTATTGAGTAGCATGGAGCCCGAAATCCGATGAAGCGTGAAGTTCAGGACAGCCCGTGAGATTTGGATCGATCTCGAGGAGCGTTTTGGTAAGGAGAGCGCACCTCGAGCCTATGAATTGCGGTGTGCCCTCGGAATGATTCGTCAAAACAACGACACCGTATCCGCGTACTACAACAAGCTGAGAGAGATTTAGGACGAGGCCAGTTCAGTGTCGCCGGCCCCAGCGTGTTCGTGTAGAGGCTGCACATGTGGAGGTTGCAAGTGCGATTTGATGAAACAACTATTACAGAGGACAGATAGAGATCGCCTATACGACTTCTTGATGGGGATTAACGACGTTCACACGCCTATCCGAACGCAAATTCTCAGCACGCGACCAGTTCCCTTGCTAAGCACAGCGTACCATCTTGTTTTGGAAGACGAGCAGCACCGAACAATATCGATCGCCAGAAGACCATCCGGGTAGGCAAGCGCCTTCCAACTACAGTCAAAGAAACCGTTGGAATCAAACAAAACCGCTGATCCAAGTCGCAAGCCGAGAGACGGGCGATACTACAACCATTGTGGTAAAACGAACCACACGTACGAGACCTGCTTGGAAAGAGTCGGGTATCCCCCAAACTGGAACAAGCGAGGACAGGGCGGAAGAAGTAGTGGGCGCAACGAACGATCGTCGACTAAAGATGGCGGGAGGCATGCTGATACGCCGCGAGCTGCACACGTCGATACAGGCACGAGCCCAGTACCAAGTCTGAATGCCGAGCAATTTCAGCGCCTCACGGAATTCATAAGGACTGAACGAGAAGGCCCCGTTGCCCCTGGATCCGCGGTACACATGGCAGGTATGAAAGACGTATATCGATGTTCTTGGATCATTGACACGGGTTCCACGGAACACATTGCTTGCGATGAATCATTTTTATCTGATATTGTGGAAAATAGCACAGAACCACCCGTAAAAATTCCGAATGGAGATATCATACTCGTTCGCTCAATTGGAAAGGTTGCATTGAATAATGGGCTGCAACTCGATCACGTATTGCACGTCCCATCATTACACTACAATCTCATTTCCATCGGCCGACTTGCAAAAGATTTAAATTGTGTATTCACATTTTTTGCGGATTTTTGCACTATACAGGACTCACACTCGAAGATGCTGATTGGACTGGGTAAGTACCGTGACTGCCTCTATTATATGGAGCCAACGCATGGACGAGCGCTAGCTGTTGTTGGATCTTCAAATTTGTGGCATCAGCGATTAGGACACGCTTCTGATGGAAAGCTGCGACAAATTGAATCCTTACGTACTTTTAAAGAAAATACTCCCTCCGTCCCTGAAAAGCTTTCATTTGATGGAACGAAGTTTAAGGAACAAATATAATAATTAGAGCTATGAAGGTAATTTTGTAAACTTCTATATATAAAGTAAATAAAGTAGTTTGATTGAGTGTATGATGGACCCCAAAAGATATTGTATGAAGGGTAAATACGTGTATATCGTGAAAGTGACTATGAAAACTTTTCAGGGATAAGCAGACCCGCCTTCCCTTTTATGAACGCACTAGTGTTACGACTGAATGTTTTGAGCTCATACATTGTGATATTTGGGGGCCATATAAGTGTGACACGTTTTCTGGAGCTAGATATTTCTTATCCATAGTCGATGATTTCAGCCGTGGGGTTTGGGTATACCTTTGCCGCCACAAGTCCGATGTGGATAGTCTTCTGGCACAATTCTGCAACATGACCCAAACACAATTCCATCTCAAAGTTAAGCACATTCGATCGGACAATGGGGTGGAGTTCCAATCGAATTCCTTGCTTAAATACTATGGCGACAATGGAATTATGGTTGAGAGCTCCTGTACGGACACACCGCAACAAAATGGAGTCGTAGAACGAAAACACAAACACATCTTGGAAATTGCACGTGCGTTACGTTTTGAGTCCAACTTACCAATTAACTTGTGGGGAGAATGCATCCTCACAGCCGTTTATATCATAAATAGGCTTCCATCGTCAGTTACTTCACAACGAACACCTTTTGAAATCCTATTTCAAAGGAAACCCTCATATGACCACCTTCATGTTTTTGGATGCTTGGTATATGCACACGAAAATCGTCGCAAGGATAAATTTGGTGAACGCGGCAGTGCCTGCGTGTTCGTTGGATATCCAAGTGGACAAAAGGCCTATCGTGTGTTCGACTTGCAAACTCATAAGATATACAGTTCTCGCGACGTCACGTTCTTTGAGGACATATTTCCATTCCAAGGCACTGGGGACCTAGATTTCGCTCAAGCCGTCGCCCGCGCGCTCACTCGCACTCAAGAAAAATCCGTCCGCACAGATCTGCCAATTCCTCCGCTGTGACATTTCTACGAGCACCGACCCCAGCGAGCCTGCTGTTTCTGCCAGCAACGATCACAGCGACCCTATTGCTCCCAGTGCGAACGGCACACCTGCTAGCGCCGATCACAATGAGTCACCCTCGATGCCGCCTCTGAATGCCCCTATCCAACGTGATGGATGTAGAGCCAAACGACAACCAAAACACCTCGCGAACTTCATCACGGATTTACCCCCATCAGTGGATCACTCGCGGACTGCCGCGATCTCAGTAACATACCCCCTCTCTAATTTTGTCGCCTATGAGAAATTCTCCGACAAACACAAAGCCTACTTGGCTGCAATCACTAGCCGCGATGAACCAAGACACTTCTCGCAGGCCATCAAGGACCCACTTTGGCGAGACGCTATGAAAAGGGAAATCCAGGCTTTAGAAGAAAACGGCACATGGAAGTTGACCGATCTACCTCCCGGGAAGAAAGCAGTTAGTTCAAAATGGGTTTATAAAATTAAATACAAACCTGATGGCAAAGTGGAGCGATACAAGGCTTGTTTGGTTGCAAAAGGGTTTACTCAGATCGAAGGGATTGACTTTCATGAGACCTTTGCACCCGTCGCGAAGCTCGTCACCGTCCGCTGCATGTTGGCCATTGCAGCCAAACGAAACTGGGAAGTCCACCAATTGGACGTAAATAATGCCTTTCTTCATGAATTATAGGTTCAATTAAATTTGGGCTTTTTTTATCCGGACTGATTAGCCCGCGGGCTAAACCAGGTCAACCCGTTAGCCCGACTTGTTAGCCATAACTATAAGCATTAAGCAGCTCATTACCTTTAATTATATATTTTTCTATTTTATTTTTTTGTTGGGCGTGCCAATTGATACTTTTAATTTTAAAAGAAAAAAAGTTATTGTCACTACTACATATTTAAGCTTGGAGAGCTTCACTTGGAGAGCTCTCTTTTCGAAAAGCTCTCCAAGATAGCACTTGTAGAGCTCTTTTTTCGAAAAGCTCTCCAAGTTAGCACTTGGAGAGCGATTTTATAAAAAAAAAAATTAACATAGAAAGCGGTTGAAAACCGCTGTCCAAGTGAAACACTTGGAGAGCGGTTTACAACCGCTGTGCAAGTGATCTTAGAAAGCGGTTAAAAACCGCTGTGCAAGTGTTCCATTAATTATATTAATCCTCCCACCCAGAAATTAAAAAACGCGTGTGTTAAATTTTCCCCAATTAAGATTAGGTTAATTAAGTTTCTCCCCCAAATTGAAAACGTACACTGCGTTCTCCCCCTCGCTCCCTCGACTAGCGCCGTCGCCTCCCTCTCCCGTATCTCGCCGTCGCTGCCTCCCTCTCCCGTCCTCTCGCCGTCGCTGCCTCCCTCTCCCGCCTTCGCTGCCTCTGTCTTCCGACCTCGCGCCGGCGAGTTGTCGGAGAGGTATATACAAGTTGTGGTTGCTGGAACTACTCCATGTGGATAACGTCATTCATGTGGGGACTGTGGATGCCGCAAAGTATCCACTACCGAAGGGCAAGACGAGATTGCCTCTTGAATTGCTCAGGGATATGGTGCATCTCCGCCCCAGGACAAATATTGTATGAATTCCCTACTTTCACCCTTTTCCGATTTGATGTTTATGAATGGGTTTGGTAATTACGACCCAATTTTTCGGAATGTGCCTGAGTTTTTGGGTGATGTTGAAAATTTTGTGTGGGCATTGTAATTTTCTTCTGATAAACTGTTTAGGATCCTTATTTACAAAGTAGGGGATGAAACAGGAACTAGATTTGGTTTGGTTTAGTTTACTCTTTATTTGAATATGGGATTGGATAAACAAAAATATCTATGAAAACGCGCGTGATGCAACATTATGATGATGCTTTCTTATTTGTAGATTTATTTTTAAGCTGGAATTGCAATCTTATTTGATGTTATCATAATTTTCATGAGAATCAATTATTACTTTGTTGGAAATGAATAGCTCTGGGCTTCATTAGTTTGCATCTCTTTCTCAAAATCTCTCTGTGTTTAATTTTATAGGGCTTAAATAAAGAAATGAATTTTCACCATGTGTTTAAGAGGGGTTGCCCTGGGCACTGGAAGATCCCTTGGGCCCCATGCCTCTCTTATAATTATGAAAATTATGCGAGTAGATGCTACTTTTGTAGCTGATACTAATGATACGAGTTTTAAGATGACTTCTTATCTATAAACAACAATGATATCTCTTCAATTCTTCTCTGTATATTTGCTGGAATTTATTTTTTCTCTTCACTGGAATAAGCTTTTATTTTTTGTGGTCCAGATATCTGCCATTGCTAGAATCCGTAATGCCTTGGCTTATGCTACCCACACATTCTTCCAGAAGCATGGTTTCCTTTATGTTATTATCACAACCAGTGATTGTGAAGGTGCTGGTGAGATGTTCCAAGTCACAACAATAATTAATGATGCAGAAAAGTTGGAGAAGGAGCTCAAAGATAGTCCTCCTCCTTCAGAAGCTGACTTAAAGGCTGCTGAAGATGTCGTCAAGGAGAAGGGAGAAGCAGTGGCACAGCTGAAATCTGCTAAAGCAAGCAAGCAGGAAATTGTTGCTGCTGTTGCTGAGCTCACTAAAGCTAAAGAAAACTTTGCAAAGCTGGACGAAAGATACAAGCTAGGAGAGAGATTGAGACTTCATGGTGGCATTCCAAAGAAGGATGGAAAAATTGACTATGCGGAAGATTTTTTTGCTAGGCAAGCATTTTTTACTGTGTCAGGGTCAACTACAGGTTGAAACTTATGCTTGTGCCCTAAGTAGTGTGTACACCTTTGTGCCAACGTTTCGAGCAGAAAATTCTCACACTTCAAGACATTTAGCTGAATTTTGGATGGTGGAACCTGAAATTGCATTTGTTGATATACACGTATGTGCACTACTACACATTTGGCTTTGGAGAGCTGCACTTGGAGAGCTCTTGTTTCGAAAAGCTCTCCAAGATAGTTTGATAGGTTACCCTTTACTCTGAAATTCCAATCTCAAAAGGATTGAAGAGTTAGCTGCTTAAAGTTTTGAACTGTGTTTAACAAATGTTAATAAAATAGCCAATCAGTGAGGAGGATATATGTAGCCGTCTCCTTGTATTTCTGAAATTAGTTGTGTAAAGTGCAGTCATTAGGTTAAACGTTTGGTATTGGTAATAAAGGATGCCCAAATTAAAATTATACTCTCCCATATTAGGCGGGTCATTCAGCTCTTTCCTAATTTATGTTGTTGATGACTTTATTGTGAAACCTAGGAGCTAAAATTATGTGTTGTAAATGTAGATCCCGATTCTGAAGTGGTGATATTTGCAAAAAGAACAGTGAAAGACTTGAAGCTTCCTCCTGGTTTTGTCACACAGATTGCTCAATCCATCCAGGTACTGTCTTTCTCTAATTCCTGTAATACATTATACTAACTGTAAGACTGCTTATACCCTTCTTTGATTAATCACAAGAGTGGGTGAATGTCTGAATGACATCCAAGAACATGTTGCCTGGTGTTTAAAGTTTATTTCTTCACTGATGTATTCTTTATTGCATGCTTTTCTGACTCTTAATTTAAATGCTTATTTATTGCAGACACAGCTATCTGAATTTAGGTCATATGAAGGGCAAGATATGTATACTGGTGAGAAGATTGTTCCCATCAAGGTATGGTGTTGCTGATCTGTCATTCCAGTCATTTCCCCTTCCTTAGTAATGTAACAATATATATAGTTTCGTCCCAACAAGAAATCCTGGTCGTGATTTTTGATTTTCTCTTTTTTGTGTGACCCAGCTTGATCTCCGTGTTAACCATACTCTTATTAAAGACCATTTTTTATGGGTAAGAACAACCAAGATCTGTATTTTTTTTCTTAAATCTTTTGCCAGAAATATTATAAACTTCATACGAAACAATGCCTTTGTTTTTTTCATTTCTTCTTTAATCATTGATAGGAATATAAATTTAAAAAAATCAGGATTTAAACAACTTTGAGAGCGACCCTGAGGAATTTGCCAAAATCTTTTGCAAAGACATGGGCATTGAAGATCCTGAAGTTGGAGTAAGCACTTTGGACTGAGCTTTATTATTAAATGTAGCTTTATTATATTGACCGGCATCTGATAACGACAAGAAAATCTTAATGCACTTTGTGGTCTTATTTTGACTTCTATAAATAGTTGAAATTCAATTCTGCAGCAGTGCTAAAATAGGTAAAAATAGAACTTGGCACATGGTAGCATGTTTTAAAGTTAATTATCTGCTCCACTAAGTTATCTAACTTGGTCTTGTTTCCTTTTTAGTAATTAAGTTTCGTTGGTGATACACGTATTATGCAACACTAAATAAACAACCGCAAGTGTACGGCGTCTATTGTAGCGTGATAAGCACGAGGTCGATCCCACAGGGAAGTTAAGCGTAAAAGGGTAGTTTGCTAGTCAAGTTCTAAGTAGACGTGATCGATAATTTGAATATGATTGTTTACTCTAAAATTACCTACCAAGTGTCACGAATAAGCAATAAAGAGCAAAGATAAAATCGATCAAATAGCATACGAATCAAGAAACGGAAGTAACAATGGATGTAACTCAATTAAGAGAAGGTAGGTCCTAGAGCACATGCACTACTAGTGAATCCATCTATGGGTAAATGTCTATTCAAATGGTGTTCATGCTTTATCTATAAGATTGATCACAACATAATGAATTAAAAGTCCTTTCGATCCAAGTAATTCAAAGGCAATACTACACAACCTAGTATCTCTACCTAAGTTGCACAATAAGACCCAATCAAGCCCCTAAAATCATCACACATCTTCCTAATCATTGATCATCTTTCAATCTCACAATAAAATTAGGTCAAATGCTTGCAATCAATTAATCAAAATAGATTTCTCAACCTAATTCAACTAACTATGATCAACACATCAGCATTGTACACATAATGACATGTTTTGCAACAAACACCAAGCATCCAAATAGAATTAAGCCACACAAACACCAATTAAACAAATATTAATCCATAGACATCATCAAAAGTATGTACAAGGCCCTAGAACCAAAAGTGTTCTAGCCAATCACCCACATGTTTGGATTACAAGGAAAACAAAGATCAAAGTAATAAAAAAATGAAAATAAGAGAAAGCTTAGACTGTGGTGTGGTGGGGAATTGAATTCCCAAGCTAGCGGCTCCTTCCTTGCATGAATTGGTGGTGAATTGAAGAAGATATGACCCAAAACCTCCAAGTGTGTGTTAATGTGTGAAGGAATTCTTGAGAGAGGGGTAAGATGGTGTGAAATTCAAGAAGTGGGGTATTTATAGTGGTGGGGTAGGGTTTGGGTGTGATATTTGCAAGTAGGTCCCTTGAAAATGGAGAAATTTCGCGTTTGGCACCGAAAATGAAGTGGCCCGGCCGGGTGGGGAAGTGGCCCGGCCGGGCGGAGTGTTGGCCGAGAGGAAGCAAAAACAGGGGCTGAGTCGCCCGGCCGGGCGAGTGATGCCGCCCGGCCGGGTCATACTTCGAAAATGGCTCCAGAATTTGTACGCGACCGCCCGGCCGGGCGAGTGGTGCCGTTCGGCCGGGCCAAACCTTCGTATTTGGTTGAAATTAATGTGCTCGGCCGCCCGGCCGGGCGAGTGATTCCGCTCGGCCGGGCCAAACCTTCGGTTTTGGCTCCGTCTCTCGTTTTCGTCCTCCAACTTCGTTCCTCCGTTTGTTGAGCTTACGACCTCCGATCGACTCGATTCTTTTGCCTATTCCACTCCATTTTTCGAGCCGGATCCAATGGTGCGCTTCTCTTTTCGGTCCGATCACTTGTGGTATGTGTTTTGCTCTAAATTCCATCGTTTTACCTACAAAACCAACAAAACACAACCTTTCTCTCATTTTGGCTCAAACAATCATATCCAATGCACAAATCAATGAAATCCACATCAAAATATGCTTCACATGTGCCTATAAATCGTGTAAATTCCACCCGAATCAAACCTCCCCAAACTTAAAATGTTGTTTGTCCTCAAACAACTAAGCACTTAAAGCAATGAGGGTGGAATGATCACAATGGAATATTCAATGCAAATCACACATGCAAAGTAAGATGTAATGATATCTCTTTCTCCAAGTGCATTTCTCAATGAAAGTCATAGGCTCACTCTTGCAATCCACATTCATAAATCAAAGAATGCACAAGTACACAACACATTGTGATGGGAAACATAATCCAAATGCTCAAGTCCTCTACTCACATGACAAAGTGTTTCTCTCAAACACACAAACGAATTGTGGATATTAATGCACTCATCAACCAAGTTATGCTATGCAATCACTATATGCTTGCCCAACTTCTACTTTCTACACACACTCAAATGCTCAACAAAGTGATCAATATGACTTAATCAAGGATGTAACATTGGCTCTTTGGACAAGGTAGGATGAATTTGGGAATTGTGACTCTTCTAGTGGAGGACAAAGCTTGCTTTTGTACAATTTGTGCTTTCACTTTCAAAGCTTACAAACTTCATCCTCACTTTTCTTTTTTCATTCTTTTTCAAGCATTCATCACCTCATCTTTTGAACCATTTTTTTTTTTTTTTAAGCTTTTGGGTCTCTTTGTCCCTCTTTTCTTTCTCTTTTTCTTTCAACTTTTCATCTTTCTCTTTTTCTTTCAACTTTTCCACTTTCTCCTATCACCAAAGATATTCATTCAAGCACATGTTTTCCACTTTGTCTTTTATCCTCCACTAGATATAGGTATCAAAGGCTCAAAAAGGCTAAGTGGTTAACATTGTAGTTTGCCAAGAAAATGAGGAATTAAGCTCAAGGGGCTAACTACGGAAGATTACTTCGGTTTTGGGAAATTTTGGCTAAGTGACTCTTTTAGAACAAGATGGCCTATATCACATCACATCATTTCACACAATCATGCTTTCAAACAAGAACTTAGGCAAGTTCTAGGATCACTAGCAATAACCTAGTCCACTCTCAAATGAACTAAACCGGATTACATGCTCGATTTACGGCTCAATTCTCACCGGTTTATTCAATAGGACTTTCACATTCATCAAATGTCCCCAAACAACAACATATCCTGCATCTATGCTATCAAAGATCACAAATATGGACACAATCATGATACTATATCCAACATCAATCATGCTTACATTCAAAGCAAATAAACATCACCACAACTACTCAACAATGAATTCCAATGACTATTCATGCTCACATTTCACCAAATTTCCACTACCCAACATATGATCAAGACCAACTTAAACAATCTAATGCATGTGAAAGCCAAGTGTGCGCCGGTGCAAAATGTGACACAAGTAGAATGACGAACCGGTGCAAGGGTAACAATTAGTAGAAAAATAAAAGAAAAATAACTCCCCCAAACTTAGAATTTTACTATGTAAAAATTCTAAGTTTGGGGCTACAAATTTGTTACCTCCCTCCTTGCACATCCAATGCTCTTCAAGGATCACCATTGCATCACTTGCTTTCTTTTTCCAAAGTTGGCCTTGCTTCTTCTTCATTCTCCAAGACAAGGTATCCACAATTCTCCTCATCCATATCTACAAGGAAACTAAGCTATCAACACTACTAAAGCAATAAACATAAAGCAATAAAACCTTGGGTTGCCTCCCAAGAAGCGCTATTTTTAACGTCCTATGCCGGACGGTTGCTTCTTCTTTCAAGCCTCATCCAAACGAAGCGACTCCACCATTCGAAGTTGCTCGTTTCCAAAGTAATGCTTCACTCTTTGTCCATTTACCACAAAGGTCATTCCATCCTTACCAATAAGCTCCACATTTCCCATGGGCGTCACTTTCTTAATCACAAAGGGCCCCGACCACTTTGACTTCAACTTGCCCGGAAATAACCTCAACCTTGAGTTGAACAATAGGACTTGTTCTCCAACTTGAAATTCTCTTCTTTCAATCATCTTGTCATGAAATCTCTTGGCTCTTTCTTTGTGAATCTTGGAATTCTCAAAGGCTCCATTCCTAAATTCATCAAGCTCATTAAGCATCATCTTCCTTCTTTCTCCGGATGCCTTAAGATCAAGATTCAATTCGTTAAGGGGGTGTTTCTTTTGGGATTTGGGTGGTTTTAAAAACCAGATTTTTGAAATCCTGGTTTTTGAAATCCCGATAAATAGTAATATGGGTGTTTCTTTTAGGTTTTGGAATAGTGAAGGATTTAACTTTATGTCAAATCAAGTTGTAAGATTGAATGAGTTTGTATTATTATATTATTGTTTGATGAGATTATAATGATTGATTAAGTGTGTAATGATTAAATGTATTATATTATTGTATTATTATATTATTGTTGAGAAAGAATATAATGATTGAAGTAATATTATATAGATATAACTTTATGTCAAATCAATATATTTGATAGGGGTGGTTTTGAGTGGATTTTGAAAACCGGTTTTTAAATCCCGAAGTAACACGGGTTTTGGATCTTGAAATCCAAAACCTGGCTTTTAAAACCAAAAAGAAACATACCCTAATGGTCCAACGAGTTCTCAACTCCACTTCCACGGGTAGATGGCAAGATTTACCATACACAAGTTGGTAAGGAGATGTGCCCAAAGGTGTCTTATAGGCGGTTCGATATGCCCAAAGAGCATCATCCAACTTGATAGCCCAATCCTTCCTCTTTAACCCAACGGTCTTCTCCAAGATTTGCTTCACTTCTCGATTAGCAAGCTCCGTTTGCCCATTAGCTTGAGGGTGATATGGTGTGGTCACCCTATGCTTTACTCCATACTTTGTCAAAAGTTGGTCAAGCCATCGGTTGCAAAAGTGTGAACCACCATCACTCACTAATGCTCTTGGAGTGCCAAAACGAGTAAAAATATTCTTTCTCAAAAAATTGAGGACCACATTGGCATCATTTGTAGTGGTTGGAATGGCTTCAATCCACCTAGAGACATAATCGATGGCCAAAAGGATGTAGGAAAAACCATGAGAGACGGGGAATGGCCCCATAAAATCAATCCCCCATACATCAAAAAGCTCTACCTCAATCACATTCTTCATAGGCATCTCATGCCTCTTTGAAATGTTTCCCACCCTTTGGCACTTGTCACACTTCTTCACAAAAGCTACACAATCCCTAAAAATGGATGGCCAATAGAAACCACTTTGAAGAACCTTGTGAGCCGTCCTATTTGCTCCAAAATGACCTCCATAAGGAGATGAATGACACTCTTCAATCACTTTCTCCCACTCATCTTCCCCTAAGCACCTTCTCATGATCATATCCGAACACCATCTATAAAGAAACGGATCCTCCCAAACATAGAACTTGACATCATTATAGAATTTCTTCTTTTGATGGAATGAGAGGTTTGGTGGTGGTGTTCCAGTGGCTATGTAGTTCACAAAGTCGGCGAACCATGGACATGTTTCTTTGATGGCAAGGATTTGCTCATCGGGAAACCACTCTTTAATAGGGACTTGGATGTCCTTTTCCTCCACATTCTCAAGCCTTGAGAGATGGTCTGCTACCACATTTTCACATCCTTTTCTATCCCTTATCTCCACGTCGAATTCTTGCAAGAGGAGCACCCATCTTATCAACCTCGGTTTGGCTTCTTTCTTCTCAATCAAGTACTTGAGAGCCGTGTGAGTCGTGTATACTATGGTCTTAGCTCCCACCAAGTATGCTCTAAATTTGTCAAAACTATAAATCACGGCTAACATCTCCTTCTCCGTTGTGGTGTAATTCCTTTGAGCCGGATTCAAAGTTTTGCTTGCATAATATATCACACGAAAGAGCTTGTCTCTCTTTTGGCCCAAGGCTACTCCAATAGAATAGTCACTAGCATCACACATGATCTCAAATGGTTGACTCCAATCGGGTATTACCAACACGGGAGCTTTGATCAAGGCCTCCTTCAAAATCTCAAATGACCTTACACACTCTTCACTAAAAATGAAGGTGGCACCCTTCTCCAACAATGCACACATGGGCTTGGCTATCTTTGAAAAATCCTTGATAAATCTTCTATAAAACCCGGCATGTCCAAGAAAGCTCCTAACCGCCTTCTCATTGGTTGGTGGAGGTAACTTCTCAATTGCCACAATCTTTGCTCTATCAACTTCAAGCCCTTTAGCCGAAACCTTGTGCCCAAGCACAATCCCTTCCTTCACCATGAAGTGGCATTTCTCCCAATTAAGCACCAAGTTGGTATCTATACATCTTTGTAAAACACAAGAGAGGTTACGTAGACATGTATCAAAGCAATAACCAAACACGGAAAAATCATACCATGAAAAATAACCATCATGCATCGTTGGAAGGTGGCGAGGGCATTACACAATCCAAATGGCATTCTCCTAAAAGCAAAAGTACCATAAGGGCAAGTAAAAGTTGATTTCTCTTGGTCCTTAGGATCAATCAAAATTTGATTGTATCCCGAGTAACCATCAAGAAAGCAATAATACTCGTATCCCGCCATCCTATCCAACATTTGATCAATAAAAGGCAAAGGGAAGTGATCTTTCCTAGTGGCACTATTCAATACACGATAATCAATGCACACTCTCCACCCCACAATGGTCCTAGTGGCAATTGCTTCTAAGGCGTCGGTTGTAATCATGGTCATACCCCCCTTCTTAGGTACCACTTGTGTTGGGCTCACCCACTCACTATCACTTATGGGAAAAATTATATCATTATCTAACCACTTCAACACCTCTTTTCTTACCACTTCTTGCATTATGGGGTTCAATCTTCTTTGACCTTGGGCTTTAGGCTTAATGGACTCATCTAGTCTAATTTTATGCATGCAAATATGAGCCGGTATACCCTTCAAATCCGAAATATCCCAACCAATAGCCGATTTATAAGTTCTAAGCACCCTAAGCAATTTTTCTAACTCAAGCTCATGCAAGTGTGAAGAAACAATAACCGGAAAGAGTTCACCTTGTTCAAGATAAGCATATCTCAAGTGCTCCGGAAGTGGTTTCAAGTCGAGCTTCTTCCCTTTCTCTTGAGCTTTTGGTTTCTCCTTAACTTCCTCCTTTGGTGCTTCCAATGTGTAACATGAGGGTCAAGTGTCAAGATTTTTGTGAGGAAATCTTTGACACTCTTCAAGTAAAACCCCCCCAAACTTGGCTTCTTGTTGTATCTCCATGAATTTCTCCTCCTTTTTGATTGGAAGTTCCTTCAAAACATCAAGAGAAGACATATATTCAAACAATTCTATATCATTAAGCTCATCAAAATTAAAATCAAAATGAATAGAAGAGAGTCAGTTAAGAGATTCTCTTATGCAAAAATCAAGTGGGTCCTTTGAGTTGCTCTTTTCCATGTGCATATCCACACAAGCTTGCACATTATTGATCATGTTGCACTCAAAGACCTCATCCTCATCATCTCTAAACTTGATGGCCTTGTAAATGTTGAACAACACTTTCTCGTTGTTCACTTGAAGCTCCAACTCCCCTTTCCTTACATTAATAATAGCTCCATCGGTTGCCAAAAATGGCCTTCCCAAGATGAGTGGAATGTACTTATCCTCCTCCATATCCAATACCACAAAATCCACCGGGAATATGAACTTATCGATCTTAACTAACACATCCTCTACTATACCCAAGGGGTATGTCATGGATCGATCCGCCAATTGAAGGCTCATTGTGGTTGGTGTAAGTTTCCCCAAACCAAGTGACTTGAATATGGACAAAGGCATAAGATTAATGCTAGCTCCCAAATCACACAAAGCTTTAAATGTACCTCCATCTCCAATAACACATGGCAAGGTGAAGGATCCGGGATCTCTAAGCTTTTGAGGTAGCTTTGCTTGAATGATTGAGCTACATTCTTCGGTCAAATGCACCGTTTCATACTCCACCATCTTCCTCTTGTTTGACATGATTTCTTTCAAGAACTTGGAGTAATGGGGCATTTGTTCTAGAGCTTCGGCGAAGGGAATGTTGATGTGGATCTTCTTGAACATCCCCACAAACTTGGCAAATTTGTTGTCCAAGCCCTTCTTCTTCAACCTTTGAGGGTATGGGAGAGGTACCACATTCTTGCCTTTGTCTTGAGGAGGGATTGCCTCCTCACTCTTCTTCTCCTCTACTTTCTCTTCTTCCCTCACTATCTCCTCTTGCCTCTCTTTCTCTTGTCCATCTTCTTTGTCGACATCCTCGGGTGCCATTACCATTTCCTCCTCTTGTGGCATCTTTGGCCCATCGTAGCTCGTCCCACTTCTTAGCTTAATAGCTTTGCAATGCTCCTTGGGGTTGAGCTCTGTGTTTGAAGGAAATTGCCCCGGAGTGTGTTGACTACCGATGACATTAGAAAGTTGACTCACTTGCTTCTCTATAGCTTTCACATTATTTGCCACATTTTTTATCATTTCCCCTTGTTCATCAAGTCTTTGCCGAGTTATGTTTGCATTCTCCCTAGTCTCTCTCATGAAGTTCTTTGTTTCCCCCATAAAGGCACCAAACATGTCCTCCAATGACAACTTTGATGAAGACTCCACAATAGCTCCATCTCTAACATTAAAATTTGGAGGTGGGATGATGGCATTCCTTGTGTTGGCATAGGAGAAGTTTTCATGTTGTCTCAACCCGGGATGGTAATGATTTGGGTTAGGGGGATTTTGCCTATCATTCCAACCTATTTCTCGAAAATGGCGGTCCCTTTGATTGTTCATATAATGGGCCTCTTCATATTGATCATCACTAGGTCCCATTAATGACTTGGCCGCCATCATTGAAGTCAACTTATCCACCTTGTTGGATAGAGTAGCAAAATCATCCGACTCCTTAGTGGAAGCAACTTTCCGGGCTTGCCTTCTCTCGGATGGCCATTGGTTTCCGTTCTTTGCCATCTCCTCTAGAAGCACATAACCCTCATCCGTCGTCTTTCCTAGCAAAGAACCTCCACCGGCCGAGGCATCCACCATCCCTCTCGTACGATGGTCCATCCCGTTGTAGAAATAGCAAATCAATTGGTCTCTTGAGAACCCGTGTTGAGGGCAACTTCTTATCAAATCCTTGAAGCGTTCCCAAGCTTCGGCTAATGACTCATCGTCATCTTGCATAAATGAAGAAATCTCTCCTCTTATCTTGATGGTCTTGCTTGGAGGAAAGTACTTCATAAGGAAGGCATCAACAAGGTCGGCCCAATTCTCGATCGTCCTTAGATCAAGAGACATGTACCATTGCTTTGCACGATCACGGAGGGAGAATGGGAACAATTGGAGACGGATGTAGTCTTGAGGTACACGATTGATCTTAACCGTTCCACTTATCTCTAAGAATTGAGATAAATGGAGGTTAGGATCCTCCTTTGACAACCCTCCAAATTGGTTGTTTTGGACCATCATGATTAACGCCGGTTTGAGCTCAAAGTTATGAGCATCAACGGGTTCCCGACCCCCTCCTCCATAGGGCCTTGGGATAGGGCGGAAATGGTCTCTCAAAACTCGTTGATTCCCGTTTTCCTCCCGTTGCTCTACATTTCTCTCCATGCCAATATTCTCTTCACCTCTCCGACGAAAATTGTCCCTTAGTACCCCTTGAGGTCGGTTACCTCCATTTCCGTTAGGTTCCTCGACTCCTTCGACCCCGTGATTCTCAAGTTCCTCCTCTTCTTCAACCGGATTTTCCCTTCGGTTCATTCTTTCCAACTCTAGTCTTCTCCTTTCGGCGTTCCTTCTTCGACAATTGGCCTCAATCTCCGGATCTAAAGGTAGCACTTCTTGGTGGTTCCTCCTAGATCGTGTGGTCATAAACCATGTCTATCAAAAGAACAAACGAGAGTGAGAATTGCAAATAAGATCAAGATAACAAACACAAATATTTTTGGATTTTTGCAAATAAAGAAAGCAAATAAATTGTCTAAACTAAAACTTTCCTAGCCTACACTCTAGAGCTTATAAAAACCTCCCCGGCAGCGACGCCATAAACTTGATACACGTGTTATGCAACACTAAATAAACAACCGCAAGTGTACGGCGTCTATTGTAGCGTGATAAGCACGAGGTCGATCCCACAGGGAAGTTAAGCGTAAAAGGGTAGTTTGCTAGTCAAGTTCTAAGTAGACGTGATCGATAATTTGAATATGATGGTTTACTCTAAAATTACCTACCAAGTGTCACGAATAAGCAACAAAGAGCAAAGATAAAATCGATCAAATAGCATACGAATCAAGAAACGGAAGTAACAATGGATGTAACTCAATTAAGAGAAGGTAGGTCCTAGAGCACATGCACTACTAGTGAATCCATCTATGGGTAAATGTCTATTCAAATGGTGTTCATGCTTTGTCTATAAGATTGATCACAACATAATGAATTAAAAGTCCTTTCGATCCAAGTAATTCAAAGGCAATACTACACAACCTAGTATCTCTACCTAAGTTGCACAATAAGACCCAATCAAGCCCCTAAGATCATCACACATCTTCCTAATCATTGATCATCTTTCAATCTCACAATAAAATTAGGTCAAATGCTTGCAATCAATTAATCAAAATAGATTTCTCAACCTAATTCAACTAATTATGATCAACACATCACCATTGTACACATAATGACATGTTTTGCAACAAACACCAAGCATCCAAATAGAATTAAGCCACACAAACACCAATTAAACAAATATTAATCCATAGACATCATCAAAAGTATGTACAAGGCCCTAGAACCAAAAGTGTTCTAGCCAATCACCCACATGTTTGGATTACAAGGAAAACAAAGATCAAAGCAATAAAAAAATGAAAATAAGAGAAAGCTTAGACTGTGGTGTGGTGGGGAATTGAATTCCCAAGCTAGTGGCTCCTTCCTTGCATGAATTGGTGGTGAATTGAAGAAGATATGGCCCAAAACCTCCAAGTGTGTGTTAATGTGTGAAGGAATTCTTGAGAGAGGGGTAAGATGGTGTGAAATTCAAGAAGTGGGGTATTTATAGTGTTGGGGTAGGGTTTGGGTGTGATATTTGCAAGTAGGTCCCTTGAAAATGGAGAAATTTCGCGTTTGGCACCGAAAATGAAGTGGCCCGGTCGGGTGGGGAAGTGGCCCGGCCGGGCGGAGTGTTGGCCGAGAGGAAGCAAAAACAGGGGCTGAGTCTCCCGGCCGGGCGAGTGAAGTGGCCCGCCCGGGCCAATGTTTCATAAGTTGGGGAAGATTTGGGATGCTCGGCCGCCCGGCCGGGCCATACTTCGAAAATGGCTCCAGAATTTGTACGCGACCGCCCGGTCGGGCGAGTGGTGCCGTTCGGCCGGGCCAAACCTTCGTATTTGGTTGAAATTAATGTGCTCAGCCGCCCGGCCGGGCGAGTGAATCCGCTCGGCCGGGCCAAACCTTCGGCTTTGGCTCCGTCTCTCGTTTTCGTCCTCCAACTTCGTTCCTCCGTTTGTTGAGCTTCCGACCTCCGATCGACTCGATTCTTTTGCCTATTCCACTCCATTTTTCGAGCCGGATCCAATGGTGCACTCCTCTTTTCGGTCCGATCACTTGTGGTATGTGTTTTGCTCTAAATTCCATCGTTTTACCTACAAAACCAACAAAACACAACATTTCTCTCATTTTGGCTCCAACAATCATATCCAATGCACAAATCAATGAAATCCACATCAAAATATGCTTCGCATGTGCTTATAAATCGTGTAAATTCCACCCGAATCAGTTGGCTGATTGAGGACAATTTTGTTGTTCATGACTGGCCTTATATCGTTCCATCCTTTTTTTTTTTATTATTGAATCACAATCTAAAAAGTGTATATGTATAAATGACCAAGTGTTAGTTGCATAAGGGCTAATTAGGTGTAAGTTGTAGCCACTATTTCTAATGCTCTATTAAAGAATTTAGAGCTTTGGTTAGTTTTGGAAACGTTAGGAATTCCCTCCCCATTTTATTCTTCATAGTATTTTAGTGATAGATTATAGACAGTGCATGATAATAGAGACTTCACTTTTATGTAATAGGCCGGGTTTCCATTCTACGTAAAACGAATTTGAACTTTGTCATCATTCCCTCCCCATTTTATTTGTATTCTTGTCTTATTATTGTTTTTGTTTATTTGCATGACTTTTTCTTCTCTTTTTTGTTAGTTAATTTGAATATATGTTTCTATGGAGCTTAAGACCACCACATTCTTGTATGATGTATACTGAAGCATTTCCTTTTCTGGGACCTGCTGCCTTTTGTTTTCTTCTAATAGTTGTGCCTGATCCTATAATTACTCGTTTGTCGTTGCTTTTTGATTTATAAGCACTTTTATTGAATTATATTAATCCAGCATTGACTTTTCAGCCTGCCGTTGCTATTGCCATCCGAGAACAACTTTACGAGGTGAGTTGATGTCTATGGGATTCTTCTTATGCTTATGTATATCTTTATACATTATGTTACTGTATTTTTTTTTCTCGTTATCATCTTATACCATTTTAAAATGTATATCTGTTGATGGTTCAAATTGCTGTACAAAATGTGACTTCAATCCGTGAAAGCAGAATAAACAAGAAAGGGCGGAGAGGGTTTGAACATAGTCAGGCCAGGTTTGTCCCTTTTAGATATCACATAGTATTTGTAAGCATCAGTTTTGAAAAGAAAAGCTCATCAATTTTAATTTGTTTTGTTCATTGTGTCAGCAAGACGAGCGGGAATGCTATGGATTTATTCAAGTTATTTGGCAGCAAGTCGAGTGTTATCCGGTAAGCAATGACATTATGTTAATAATAGATGTTGTGTGTTTGGTTATGTGAGGGTTGTTAAGTTAGTAATGTAAGAAATGGGATGATTTCAGGAAGAGGAAAGAGTGGGATGTGTATGAACCTGTAGTTGATCTCTTATCAAACGAGGAAGTCGACGCCCTTCCGCTCAACACTTACAAAGACAAAAGAATGGACAAATGGAAAAAAGATTGGATCGGGTATATGTACAATCGATTTTTGTATAGGTATAATTTAAGTAGCTAGTATAAACTTTTGTTGCATGTAATATATTAACTTATACATTTGTGATGATATTTAATCTTTTTTGGTGTATATTGAACGTATGTTAGTGTACGTTTATTTATTTAATTTTTTGGTATTTGACGTGTATAAAATAGATTTGTATAAAATTGATTTTTAAAATATAAAATTTATTTATTGGTATATAAATAAATTTGGTTTTGTATAAAATTGATTTTTAAAATATAAAATAATTATTTTAAAAAAAAATTGACTTAGACAGCGGTTCATAACCGCTGTCCAAGCCCATGCGTTTAAAAAAAAAATTCACTTAAACAACGGTTATGAACCGCTGTCCAAGTCAAAAAACAAAAAAAAAAAATACACATAGACAGCGGTTATGAACCGCTGTCCAAGTGACTTTACTTGGACAGCGGTTCAAAACCGCTGTCTAAGACCTCTCTTGCACAGCCTTTAAAAAGAGCTCTCCAAGTGCAATTTCACTTGCATAGCTCCCACTTGGAGAGCTCGTTTAAAAGCTCTACAAGACCATTTTTTAAAGCTTTACAAAGCCAAATGTGTAGTAGTGTGTAGTCCATTAGTGGCTCGTTTAGCCCGTGGCCCGCTAGGGTTAGGGTTAGGTCTCAACAATTGTAACACCATTAAGTAATTAAGTGATGATTAAGGGGTGATGGTTTCCATAAAGTGTATGAAACTACATTTGATGGATAAAGAATATGAGGCAAATGAGACTTCATTTCATGGATAGAGGGAGTATATTTTAACGATTGTGTTTTAAAAAATAGGGATGAAGTGACTACTATTTCATTTCATGCTTTTTCATGATCTGTCACTTCTACCATGGACGACAAAAATATGTACTCCATAAAATAAATAACAACGCGCGTGAATTAATTTTATTTATAATAATTGAATAATAACGCGCATCGGATCAAAATAATAATAATAATAATAATAATAATAATAATAATAATAATAATAACGCACATGGGAAATAGTAGTAATAATTAACTTAAAGACGTGACGAATGTGATTGTATCTACATGTGCTGTAACCATCAATGTTTATCTCACATTTTATATTTGATAAGGATGGATTGTACATATTCTGAATATTATGCAATGACTATTTAATTTTTAATGAATTTTGATATTTATTTATTTATTAGAGATATTTTTAATATTTTAAATAATTTTATCACTGGATATGGATATGATTGGATTTTTTATTTTTTTTTTACTGTATCATTGCAATTTCTCATTTTTTTTTTCTAACATGCATTCTTGTTCATAAATCAAGTCAACTAACTCACATAAATAATTAAATACTACATCATCAAATTCTAATTTCTCATCACTATCGTATCTTCGTAATTTCATATTATAATAATAAAAAAAAAAGAATTGAAACAAATTTTACAAAGTAACAAGTACATGTACTGATGTACTGGAAATGCCTTATTTGTAAATTAAAGTAGTAATATACCATATAAAAAATCAAAGTATATATGTCGTCCCCCCTCGAAACACGGGATTTTACACATGCAAATAATTAATCAACACGTTATGTATCAAATCAGTTAGGATAGGTTTGATTTAAGTTTTTAAAATTGGATTTTAGATTTTAAAATTATGATAAATAGTGATTGTGTGGGTTTGTTTTGAGACGTCTTTAAGTAAGAAAAGACGTAACTTTATGTTAAATTAATTGTGTAAGAGTGGGGGATGTAATAGTACGTATTTTTAGAAACGCATGAAATTCGAATTTTAAATTTCAAACTTGAAGAAGACGGGAGACTGAACATGTGAATTCCAAATCAAACATGTCCCAATCATCAAAGCTTAGGCCTATTATCACCACGTTGTCAACATTTTCAGCTACATGCCTTATTTCCACTGTGTAATTCTCATATAATAGCTATTACAAGATTACGTACACTAACTTCATTCCCCAAAGCCCCATCACATTAAAGTCACTATAAAAAGAGGGTCTTTATAATTTCTTGAAACATACACATATATATATCCAAAAAAAAAAAAAAATAGTAGAATTGAAGGAGAAAATGGGAAAGTGCAAAATGGTATTAGGGAAAAAGAAAACAACTCCAAAAGGGCACATTGTGGTTTATGTTGGTGAGGAAATGAGCAGGTTTGTTGTCCCAATTTGTTGCTTGAAGAATCCAGAGTTCCAAAAGCTATTGGAAGAAGCTGCTGAAGAATATGCAGGATTCCATGGCTATGGTCGAATTATCCTGCCATGTCATCGAACTACTTTCTTTAGGGTAATCAATATGTGATTAATTCTTTTATATGTAGATGAACGATGACATTTGTAAAATAATGTGAGTTCCATAATATTTTTGAGGTATATATATGTTAATTTGTGGAAATACAATTTGTCTTGCTTTCAAATTGCTCAATTACCGGATCGAGCCGTAAGAGGTTCCTGTTGGGATCGAGTAGTTCGAGCGCTCAACTCGACCATGACTCGTGAAAGCTCGAACTACAGAAAGGTTGAGGGGACTACACCCCCTTCCCCTAGCTATATTATACATACACATTATTAAATACTACCTCTGTCCCCATTAAATTACCTATTTACTTAAATATAGTATTTAATTTAATGTGTAGAAAGAGATACAAAAGTAATAAGGGAGAGACTAAAAAAGAGAGATTGGATAGTGAGGGTTGATAAAAATGAAAATGGATAACTTAACTAGGTAACCTATGAGTATATTACTAATAGGTCCCAAATTAAAAATTATTTCACTAATCAAATTTAAAGACTAAAATAATATAAAATCGTGTTATTTTCTTATACCCACCAATCATTTATGATTAATTGTTTTACCTCCGATTTAGTACAATGTTTTTCACTTTTTATTATTCTTCTCGAAAATGAATTTTCTCACTTTCACTCAAGCCACACGATTTATACAATGTCTTGATTTCACCAAGATTTTCGTTTCACTGCTAGCTAACTGTTCCGATTGACTTTTCTAACTCATAACATTAAAATTTTATATAGTATTCTAACTCATCTGGTATAAATCAGGGGAGGAGAATAGTGTCCTGGCCTCTATGTTAAAAAGTATGTGTGGACTGAATTTGTTGACCAGGCCGATCCGATCCGATCGCTACTTGGTAAGGGCAACGTACCAATTTAAAGTGTTGAATCGATCACTTGGCTTTCGAACTTGTCAGTAATTAATCCCTCAAATTAGACGTCTCCAATCACAAGTAGACTAATCAGACTACAAATACAATCCAACAAAAAAGGCAATTTACAAATATAAAAACGAGAACAGAAAACAGAGCACGCAAGGATTTAAGTGGTTCGATCAACTTGATCTACATCCACTGGACACACGACTTCAATTTTGATTGATAAAATAATGTTTACAACACTCAACACTCGGAAATGAATTTCTCCTCACTTCACCCGTGAACTCTCAACTCAAGAACGAATGCTTATAAGCGTCAAACTTTACAATTACAAGTAATTGGGTATTTATAGATGTCAATGGTGATTGCAGTGTGCACTGAACGCGTGATCATTGCCAGCATGGATTCTGTTACAACCTCCTAACAAACTTACACTTTCAGCGTCACCCAACCTGAATTGACCTCTTTGCCCTTCACTTATTCTCGCAAACAGATGACACCATCAAAAGACCTATCAGAAGACCTCCCTCTTCTGATTACTCTTCTAATATCCCCAACACTTAGTCAAAAGACTAACTCTGCAAACATAACTCTACTGATCTGACCTCTTCTGATCTTCTCATCTCAGTTGATTCTAAGCTGATACGCCCAACAGTTGAGTCCTTCAGAAGACTTCTATCAACTAAGTAAACCAGCTGATACTCCCAACAACTGAATACTTCAGCAGACTAGACAACTCTTCTGAATTCAACATCAGACGAGTAGAACTCATCTGAATCTCCGAGATTATGAGATAAACCTCACAGAACTTTATAAGAATCGCTTGACCAGTTGAATCGATCAACTCGACCATCTTGACTTCTTTTTTTTGTATAAAAAAATCGTGTCAAATCCGTCGAATTCCATCTCAGAACAATCAACGCCAATAAACAAAAAAATCGAGATTTTGCTTCAATTTCTCTTTTATTGATAAATCGAGATTATTACATGATTTTTGTCCTTTAATTGATTAATTCGTGGCATTTAATGTGTTATTTCCTGGTATTTTTTAGACTTATTATTTTGGGACTTTCAAATATAATTATGTTTGTGTTTCTTTAGAATTCGAGCTGAATTGGAGTAATTTAGGGAGTTTGGGATGGATCGAGGATGTAGATACGTGGGGTGCGACTTGTGAGGTACTCCAGTAATTTTGTAGAACGTTAACCTCTTCGATCTAATCTAACACTATCTATAAAGAGTGAATGAGTGAAAAACGTCTGGTATCCTTCAAGTGGTAGGTAATCAAATGAACACGCGTCTCTCTCTCAACTGATTTGCTGCAGCAACTTCGGCCGTCAGCACCTCTCGTCTGGTACGTCTTCCTTTGCTCTATTTTCTCTGATTTGTATGCGTGTTCTTTCAATTTGTAGTACATCTCCTTGTACGTTTTCCCCCAAAGGACTAGGTTCTCAACTATTTAGTTCTTTTAACGAAGAAGAAGAATGGGTTTTAAAAAAAATATTATCGGGGCTCTTCTACTCTTTTCTGAATCTGTGACAGTTGTAAATATAAGAAAAACAAGGTTGTGCGTATCTGTAAAATATTTTTTCCAAGTTATGTATTTTAGGTTTTTAGTTGTTTGATATAATTTCTTGATCAATTAGACCTGTGTTATACTTAGGTACTTTTCATAGAATCATAAATAAAAAATGGAAGCAGTACCTACTGATCATTACTAAAAAAAAAAAAAAAAATTTATGAACCACAACTTCTTAGAAGTTTTCTAGCTTATAAGTTATTTGATCTCAATAACTATTGATATTTTTATATATGTTATTATTGATTGATAAAGTCTCATAAAAATATGTTCTGGATTAATAGAAGTTGATGCATTCAAGGTGTGTGATGTTATGCCTGAAAGATTTGTGTTGTTATTAATGATACATTTTTAAATTTTGTGATCATTTCTGTAAGTCAGATGTTATTTCCTTCAACAATGTAGTTATTCCTTACATGATGTTCATCGATAGGCCTAGCATTGCTCTATTTCTTTACCTCTGGTTGTTCTTTATTTGTGTGTAGTTATGAAATATATGGTTTTCATTTCATTTCATTTCATTCTTGCTAATCATGCCTCTCTTTGAGACTTCATGAATGTAATTATTAGTCTCACTATGGGTTTATTCAAGGAGTTATGAAGGGTAATATATTCTATTTGTTTCATTTCACCCGCGCAGGTTTGTTAACCTTATATCTCCACTGTCTTTCTGAACTCCTTCTCTCCACCTTGCCAGGTTAGTTCTCCATCGTCTCTCATGTTTTCTTTCTAATCTGGATTTATGAATTTGTTTCTGCTTTCTTCTCTGTTTAGTTTTGGGTTACTCCTTATTTCTTATGTATCTAGAATTTCTCACAAATAAAATATTCATTTCTCCTATCACAGTCTGAACGGTGGAAGCAAAGACTTAAGTAGGTATGAATTTTCATTTATAAAGATTCAATTAAACTACACCTTTTATACTTTGTTAGTTTAGTTAAAGAATGATTTTTTTTTGTTTATTAAAAAAAAAATGTATGATTTTTTATTTTTTTTTGGAATCAGCCAAATTCTTATTGATAAGGTATAAGATATACCTCAAAGAGAGCTAACAGACTCAAAATAAAGCATCATTTTTCTTTGTGTCAGCTGCCTTTCTCAATCTCTCCTCCTCTTTTCTTTTTATCTTATTGAAATTTTTCATTTAAATTCACACGACGCAACTTCTTTTGCCTCTCCACTACCTTTTCAAATTCCTTCTCTCCCACCAAACCTTCGTCAAGGATCATGCCAGGTAAGCTTTCCAGCATCTCTCGTGTTTTCACTGGGTTTATAAATTTATTTAGTTCTGAGTTAGTCCTTAGTTTGGTTTATGAATATTTTGATGTTTGAATCCTTAGTTATGGGTTCGGTTGATCGGCGTTGCTTTGGGTACTGGGTTGAAATAGTCTGGATAGTTGGAGATTGTATTTATACTTAGGTTTCGTCTTTTCGATCAACTAAAAAAATTACATAAAAAAATTTATAAAGATGCTGAAAGTGAATGTGCTTGTTCTGCATGATGATGATATGTGGTATAAGTTGTGGAACTGGATTAGGAGAACTTTCGCAGGATTTATTTATTACTCCATTTCTAAAAAAAAAATCTCCTTTTGGTTTCTACTTTTTACTTCTGATACTATTCATTCGTATAAAAATTGTCTTTAGATTGTCTCTAAAGCTATTGATGAAGGGATATGTTATTGTAGTTTGGGTAATTTTTATGCACACAAACTGTTTGATAAATTGTTTGTTGAAAAAATGTTAATTTTACTTTGATTTATTTTGAACTTTGCTTAATTAGACCCAAAGTTCAGGTGATTTTGCATTAAGATAGGAAAATTTCTTATTCCACAACAAGTTCAAAATATTTGCATATTCTTCTCTGATATTTAGACTATATTATTTGCAATCACTAGAGAATGGATTTGTCTTATATAGAATCAATTTCTTATAAGGAATTGAGTTGACTTGGTCAACTTAAATCTTAAATATTCAAGAATATTGTGAATAAAAATTTTGACAGGAATTGAGTTGACTTAGTCAACTTAAATCCTAAATATTCAAGATTATTGTGAATAAAAATTTTGACTTGGTTAATTTTTTTTATTATTATTTTATTTTTTGTAATTTTTTTTTTATTGATAATTTTTTTTCGAAATTGTGTGTGTTGAAAAGTGTAAGTTAATATTACTAAAAAGTGTAACACAATATTACTAAAAAGTGTAACACATTTTTTTATTAAAAAGTGTAAGTCACTATAATTGAAAAATGCAACACAATTTTTAATGAAAAGTATAAGTCATTATAACTAGAAAATGCAAGTTAGTATAACTAGAAAATGTAACACAATATTATTAAAAAGTGCAACACAATATTTTAATGAAAAGTGTAAGTTATTATAACTGAAAAGTGTAACAAAATACGAGTAAAAAGTGTAACATAACATTACTAAAAAGTGTAAGTCACTATAACTGAACATATTATTGAAAATTGTAAGTCACTACAATTGAAAAGTGCAACAAAATATGACTAAAAGGTGTAGCATAACATTACTAAAAAGTGTAAGTCAATATAACTAAAAAAAATTGTTGAAAATAGTAAGTCACTACAACTGAAAAGTGCAACAAAATATGTTTAACATAACATCACTAACAAGTGTATGTCATTATAACTGAAATTATTATTGCAAAATAACATGCTAAAAAATTGTAAATTGCAGGTTACACTTTTTCTTATTTTCAACATGCACTTTTATACTTATTTTCAACATGCATTTTTATAGACAAAGTGGGATAGCTCAAGTGGTTATAATTAAAAAAAAATATATGTGAAAATTGTTAGATGTAAGAGTTGAACACTAGACCTCAACATAAAAAAGACTATTCTCAACCGTTTAAGCTATGTAAATTATAATACAAGTTTTTTGCGTATTTTATTTTTATTATCAATCCTACCAATTTTTTAAAATTTACTCAATTCCTTATAAGGAATTGAGTCTACAAGAGACCTACCCCTAGAGAATTACTTAAATTAGTTTTGGGCTTCACATGAAATTATTGAGATGAACTTTTTTTTGTCAAAACCAAACTCAAGGTCTTCTCTGCGATATTCACTCCTCGCTGTTCTTCTTCCCTTGTGTTATGATGAGTGATTTTATTATTCATTATCTCATTCTACCACTAGCTAGCTCAGGTTTCGAGCATTTCTCTCTCTCTCCTCCTCTATCGCATAACATATATCCAATTACACCCTGAACTCTTCCTCTCATGTTCTCACTCACTAGGAGGCTGAACCCTAATCTCGAATCCCCACATTTCATGATTTAAATCCCTAAATAGGTATAATAATCACATCTTATGTGTTTATAATTTTCTACAACTAACAATTTAATTGTTTACATGAAATTTTTTAGTTCATATCATTTGTGGAGCTTGACTCTGATATAGTAATCTGTTTTCTGCCATCTCTCTTTTAATTGTGATTTTACTGAGTTTGTTTTGTTTTTTGCCAATGAATCTGAGAAATGAAACCCAAACCTAGTATTTGTTTCCCATTGTTTTAAATTTGCAGTTTGCTTTAGTTTTCCATATTTGCAACCACATAGTCCTATTTAATCTAAAATTGAAATAGTAAATAGCATCATAATATATTTTGAAAACTGCAAGCAGTAACTGAGGGCTTCCCCTGCAAACCGGGAAAAATTGAGTTTGTTTTCATTGCCACTAGCATCAACACTTTCTTCGGTAAAGCAACACATCTTGTTGACAAAACTCAAAACGGCAAACACTTCAAGAAGTCTCAATCTCTCAAATTCTACTCACCAATGGCGTTGATCCATACATAGTTTGATCCCTCAGATATGATTGATTAATAATTAATTATGTTTTAACAATGTATTGATAGCTATCCTCACTCTCAATAAAGCTCACAGATGACATAAATTTGATTGAGGTTAGTAATGTTGTGTAATGAATTACAGTATTTATTAACTTGGATTGAGATAAGATTTTGCTTACCTTAATTTTTTTTATTAACCAGGTGTTTTATAAGGATATAGAAAAGAAAACTCTAATACTTCTCATGGCTAGAGCTTCGAGGGTTGATAATCAGGATGCCATCAATGCTTGCATTATTGGAATATTAGAAGATCCGAAAGATATATTTGTAGATTGAATATCTTATTTCATCTGTTTTTAGAAAGTACAAATATTTATATCTGCTGGAGCACAGTGAATGTATGTAAGTCACTTATTTTGACTAGACTTCAAGTATGGTGATGTATGTTAACTTGGAGGAAAACAAAGAAGAAAAATAATAGTTTGCATGTTTGAATTTCATTAATGTGATTTTCTACAATATATGTTTTAAATTCTTCACTATTTGTTACTATACTGCACCGTTGATAATTAAGCATAATCAAGTAGTAGTTTAACACACAAAAATGACATATGCTTAATAAAATTATGAGAATTTTTTTAGATTGAGATAGAAATAAAAGGTGAAAAATGTGAAACAAATTAATAACATTGATTCTTACAAATATTAACATAGAAATTTGGATTAACGCCTCAAAGATTGAGGTGCACCACTACCTAGTGTTAAGTAAAGGGTAAGGTTATTTGTACCTCCGTCTTTTTTTTGATACACTTCCTCTATCAGCACACTGCTCTTATATATTGAGATTACTAGATACATTCTTTCTAAATTGTCCAAACTACTTTTTTCTCTCTAAAACCCTAGTAAATACACCCCTAAAAATCTTAATTTATATCTTTATTTCTCTCATTTTTTTTTTTTTTCTTCTACAGAAAATACTCCCAATCGCCCCTACCCCACGCCATTGCCCTGCCGCACCCACCCTCATTCCGTCCACGCTACAAAACAATAAAATTATGTCACTAATCCTCTTTCTCTTCTGTAGTAAAAACCCCGCCGCCCCTACCCTCACGTTGTCCCACCCTCTCCCTCCCTTTCCATTCCACCATAGGTAACATTCTCCATTCTTCACAAAAGAGAGAAGGGTGACAGTAGGTACGTTTTTTATTTTATTTTTAAATTTTCGTTGAACTAGGATCGAAAATTATGTCAATTTTCAATCAATTCTTGTCGACAAGTCTTGTAATTTTTTGAATTTTTTCGACAAACAAGTGTCCAAATATGTCAAAAATCTAGATTTCTGAACTTTCTTTTGAGATTTCAACATTGTGGTGGCGAATGTTGGGTGGGGGTAATGTATCTACTAAATTAAAAATTAATGTATGATTTATATCTACGTGGGAGTGCATTTACTAATGGGGTGTATCTATTAGTAGAACTTTTACTAAAAGGGCATTGTAGATATTTTACAATATTATTTAAATAATAAATAAAGAGGTGAGTGTATCCATCAAAGATGAAGGTGCAAATAACCTTACCCTTAAGTAAAATATAGGCCCAATGGTACTCAGCCCATTGATCCAGGCCCATGACAATTTTATTCAGCCGGGCACAAACATACATTAGCTTATTTTCATCCTTGGGGAGGCGTGTAGAAAGCAATTGTGTTCTACTTTGTTGTTAATTTGTCGTGTTTAGTTGATAAACATTTATTTTAGTTCAAGGATGTAGAAACTTGAATAATTTCATCTTTTGACTAAGTAGTAACGATTTTACTCTTATTTTTGTCTCGATTTCTTCATTGTTTCCTTTTATGTTTTTCACGATAGATTTATTAGAATTGGTCATCTAAATATCTATTTGGGGATCAATTCTAGTTAAATTACGCGATTATTGTAGCAAATAGAGGATGTTTGATTTGAAATTCATCTGACTGTATAATCTGTATGTGAGATGTTATATCTCCCATCTTATTCTAGTCTGAAATTTAAAATTCGAATTTCACCATCCAACTACATCTACTTTTAACAATACCTATAAGTTGTACTATTATATCATTCACTTTTATACAAATGATTTAATATAAAATTACATTATATCCTACTCAAACTCTCAAAATAAACACAAAATTATTATTCATCAAAATTTTCAAAACTAAAATTTTCTCATTTGAATTTTTACTATTCTACATAATCTCAAATCAAACATTTTCTTAAAAATTTGAACAGAGTCGAAGACTAATTGAAGTTCTTAATCAAATCGATCTATAAAATATGGAATTACAATTACTTGATTACGATTCTAAATCTTGTTCTAACCAAAATAATTGCCTATTCATTGAATTGGCAGCTCTACCACCCCCGGGCAGTAACTCTTACGGTATAATTGAAATGAAAATATAGTTGAATGAAATGAAAATAAAAAATGAATGAAATACGAATGAGAATTTGATATGTACAAGGAATAAAATGTAAGTATTTTGTAAAATTAATTAAACTAGATTTTTACCCGTGCGATGCACGGGTCTGTTATTGTAATATGAATTAGTAGTTGATATGAGAAATACTTTGTTAAACAATATCTTAATAATAGAATAATTGACCACGTCCTGCAAAGCATCTCGGCAACTTGGAGTGGAGTTTGTGGTTTATCCCATAGATGGTTAATTCATTCAGTTTATAATCCAACAGGTGTAGAAATACATTCCCGAGCATACTCGTCGTTGGTGTCAAAACTTGTAATCCACAAATTAATGAGAATATTAGGTTAAATCTTATTAATATCATCACACTGATGTTTCTATTAAGAAGCTGATACTTTATGATATTCCAAGATAATAATATCAATTGAAATATTCCCCAACTTTAAGAACAACCATTTTATCGTGATAAATGAAATAAATTAAGAAAACAGTTGGAAAATAGAGATGCAAAGAGAAGGTTAGCCAAACATCTAAAATTTAATTTGGATAGTAACAACCATTTAACTCCATGACATCTTTATAACTATTCAATACATTATTATGTTGTCATTTGCTGAGAATGACCTATATTGTATTCACTGCCATCCTTTTGAAACGTAACAAAGTACCAATCTATTTCTCCATATTGATGTAGATTTTCAGATTTTGCCTCATAATTTGAAGTGATTCCATTACTCAAATTAATGGGCATACCTTGGCTTTTGGGAAACATCTTCCCATTGAATCATCCTTTATCTCCACAAAATTTTTTTGCCTAAACTTGTGCATATTCAGAATTTATGTTGGGTATTTCCTCGAACAGCTTGCAGGCATAGTTCAATTCTCCACACTTTGCACAAGCATGTAGCAATGTGGTCTTTGGTCTCAAAAATATTAATTACCAAACAATTTTGATTCCTAAAAAAGATTAGAATTAAGACCACGTTAAATAAGACTTGAAGTTCTTGTTTAAGTACCATAATTATTACATGGCCATCGAAAAGAAACAGTTATTACATATCTAAACATCAACCAACTTTATATATATAATCAAGTTTAGATTACATCCAAAAAAAATTATTGTTTCTCAGACTTCACAAACAACAATTAACAAATATAAGAGGCACCAGGTTATGTTTGATGAAGGTGTTTTCTTCACCATTTTATCATTTCATAGAATTATGTATTAGAAAAACACCCCATGATAAGCTAACCGTTTAAGCCATAAAATTAGCATCTTTCTTTGGATATATAATAACTCTGAGCTGATGAGAATTAACTACTCAAATTTCAGGATGCTCGTCTTGCCTGAGAACAGAAGAAGATAGATAGATATCAAAATAAGATGGAACCTTGAGAAGAATCCAATGACACTCTAAACACAGCATATAGGCAAAGAAAACAAAGGGAACATTCCAAAAAATGTGTGTGTGTGTGTGAATGCACGTCGGATTATCAAAAAATAGAATCAAACATTAATATATTAATTTTTCATCCACATTATATCAATCAAAATCTCACTGTCAAATTTTAACAGTGTGCAGAAGAATATCCATACCTTTAATTTCCAAGAAACAAAATATGAAAATTTGAGTAGAAGAGTTGTCATGAGATGATGCAACTAAGTAACTAACTGGTACACCAAACCACGGTATCCTTTTTAACAAGGAGTAGATGATACCCAGCAGTAGTGACTACATCAATGTCAATGGCACTGTTGTTGCATCTAACTTCATTTTTTATGATTTTCAATAGACTTGGATTAACATTAATAAGATTGAAAAAAGTAATTTGCAGGAACAAACAATTTCTGGAGTTGGCTTAGTTAATGAAATCTACCTGCTCTACAAATTTAGGAAAATTAGTAGATAAAACCGAAGAAGAGAAAATAATGTCGCTTTTGGAAACCTTATCAATCCGAGAAGTGGTCTTCTAATTTCTTTTGCTCCATTTTCTTCAGACACTCTTGCCTTGACACTTCCCTGATGTAGAGGAGAAGATAATATGTGCCAGTATAAGTGAAACACCTAATATGAAGCATATTGTAGAATGAAAAATCTTATACAACACCCATAAAATAAAATAAAAAATCTGAAAATATTAGACAACAGTCAGTTTGAAAATATGGCTAGCTGAATAAATATCTAAAACATTGTGGCACCAGAGGATTTCGAACAGAATGTAGTTAACAAATCCGACATCAGGTCTCTAGACCAACTTATATATTGGGATTCTGATTCTCCCCAAGGGATGTTTTTTTCTAAGAAGTAGGAACAGATTGGACCATGATAAGTTGGATAGCAGGGGCATAGAAAATGAAATTTAAGAGAATGATATGACAAACCTTAATGTCCCAATGCCTTCTTTCTGGAAAGTGTTGGAACTCCGAATTGCTTCTTCTGTTAAGACATGTACCAGAATGATCAGAGTTGAGACATGAAGAGAGAAAAAAAAAAACTAACAAAAATTCTACTCTATTATTTGAGATCAACTAAGGGCCCTTTATTTTTTCTATTATGACATGTTAAATTAAATTTAACTCAAATTCTTAATTAACAATGTTATAATAAGAATCTTTATATATAAAAGGAAATCAAACTTTCTTTCTACATTTTATAATTTCAGAGTATTGTAATCATGCTCTATTCTCTGTTAGAAAGAAACATGTCAAACTATGCAAATCTGCTCCTCTTCCTTCTCCCTAAACTTTCAAGTGTACACGCATCTAAGAACATGTTCCAGGCTGTTCTAAATTATCACATCTATATTTTAGGGAACACTTCTCATATACTAAATTAGGTATGTGCTTCTTGTAACATATGTAGATATGGAATACTGTATGACTTTATATATAAAAAATTTAGGCACACACTATTGTATGGAGCTCAGCCAAACGGGTCGTACTTTGCATACATAAGGGTGTCTCAGCACAAATAGAAAAAGGCAGAAGTATTGCACTACTTGTGTTCTTCTTTTCAAATTAGGGTTTAATTGAATTGAGTTGTAAATTATGATAATTAAAAAAAAACTAACCAAAATTCAGGCAAGCCAAAAGCGGAACGCGCTCGCGGAAGACGACAACGCCGGTGGGGTGGGCGCGAGACACCAAGCGGCACGCGGTGGTGTCGGCGCGAGCGAGGGAGACATAGGAAGTGAAGAAAGACGTGTTGCAATCTACGGTGGAAGGAGGTGGTAAATGTGAGGCAGTCTACGACGATGATTGAAGAGCCCGTGGCTAAGGTTTTTTTTTTCAAAGATTAACCTCTGATGTCTCTTGTGCAACCATGTGAACGAAGGAGAAGAGGAGAGGAAAAGATCAAATTTGACGTTAGAAGTTAATTAACTCGCAATTAAAACCCTCTAATTTCCACGTGACAAAAGGAGAAGATATAAAAAATGGACACTTGGCGCACACAGGAGAGTTCGCGTCCTCCTTTTATATATAAAGATTATTATTAGTATTAGTTATTGTTGTATATATGTTATTATTACTATTTACTTTTTAAATTAGGAGTATTATTAAATATTACAACATTATATATTACTATTAGTGTATGAAAATTATTGTTGTTTTGTGTTTAATTATTATCATCATTAATAAATATTTTTATAATTATTGATTTTTACTATGTATTATTAATATTTTTATTATTATATATTATTACTATATATTTTATAAATTTTTTTTATAATTGATTATATATTATATTATTTATTTAATAATTATAATATTAAAATTTTAATTTTTTAAATTATTAATATTATTATAGTTGAAAGTGAAAAATAATATTGTGAAAATAAAAATAAGTAATAACATTTTGTATAATAATTAAAAAAAAAAAAAACTCATTTCTAAAGCATGGAATGGAATACTAGGAGTGTGCAAAAAATTATCGGATCGGAAAAAAAAAAACCAGAACTGATCCGGATCGGTTAATTTTCGATCCATCAAAATTTAGAATTTTGAAATTCGGCCCGGATTGGAAACCCGATTTTTTTCTAAATTTTTTTATTATTACTTTCTCAATTTTTTTATTAAAACATAACATAAATATATTTTTTTTCTTCATAGGAGTACCTAAAGTATTTTTTTTAGACTTGTATTTATTCCTTCGAAACATGTATTGATTTTGAATATTTTGTATTAATTTGTTACATTGGACCTCAAAATTTTATGTACGAATGGGCTAAAAAATATTTTAAAAAAAATTAAAAAAGAAATCTGATCTGAAACGGTCCAAACCCGGACCGAATTGATTCAGGTCCGGTCTCCGGCCCACCCATTTGGGTGGATTCCGGTCTGATCCGGTCCGATCAGGTCCGATTTTGAACCATGCACATCCCTACGGAATACACAAAATCATGGACTATGAAAGGAATGATTATTCCTTAATTTTTGGGAGTGGTCATTCCTTATCAAATAACATATCAATTATGGTATTTGGATTGAATTAAAGGAATGAAAATTTCCTTCTCAACTCATTCCAACATACCTATCATGTCATTTACATCTCATCAAAACCTAATGTATGGTTTTTCACCCTTGCTAATTTCTTTGTTTCCATGTAATTGACACGTTTATATTTTATACATATTTTAAAAAATATACACCTTTGTTCCACTATAAATTTTTCACTTTCCTTTTATGGATATTCCACAATAAGTTTTTCATTCTAATATAGACATATTGATTTCCCCTCTCTCAATCACATCACTTGTAGTACCTCTATTATTTTATTATATTTTTTAATCAAAACATCTCAAATAAATGAGGCACTTATAGTGGGACGGTGGAGACTGAGTAAAATTAAAAATATTGAATTGGTAAAAAGTTATAAAAATGATAAAGGTAGACAATGATATGAAAGAGAAAAAAGTAGACAGGAAATGAGATGTTAATTAATATTTTAAAAAATATGTGAATTAGCTAGGTTGAGACGGCATAAATGATAATATTGATTAATTGCATGGGAACAAGAGTATATAACAATGTAATTTGATTTTTGTATAACATATGTGGTTTACACATTCGAGGTTCGATTCTCACACAGTCGCCTCACTCCATCTCTCCTCCCTCTTTCTATGTAGATCGGGTATAGATTGTTTCCTCCGCCGCATGTGCTTTCGACACCGCCTTGTCGTCGTCGCCTTTTAGGTTTTTTCCTCAGATGGCTTTTTGTTTTATGTAGATTTCTCCTAGCTTTTTATTTTGGATCAACGGATAGATTATTCCTAACTAAGTCATGGTGACCGTCAGGGAATTTATCCTTGACCCCGTTTACTTTTTTTTTAGATAGTTTCAATTTTCTTGTTGTTTATGTTTTTTTTTTTTGTGCACATGACTACCTTAGTTTCATGGTTCAGTTTATATTTTTTGTTGTGGGTTGTCGTTACCCTTTTGTGGGTTCTCTTTCCTGTGTGAGATCTTTTTGAGTGATTTGATAGTTTGATAAGATCATGGTATTTGGTTGAATTTTGTTTCTTATTTATTGATATGAGGAATATCTTAACGTGAGATTGTCTCATATTGAGAATGGAGACCTGAACGTTCATGTAGAGCAAATAGTACATATATTTTTCTCTTTTTTACGATTGGATAGAAAGTAACCTTGACGATCCCTCTTAAATTGAAAATTATTAACTTTGAACTTAAGATTATATTGACATTTGATTTGATGGTGTAAACCTTTTAAAAAAGAAATTGGATTTCGTATAAAAAAGTAAGTCCCACATTGTACACTAGGTTGTACCTATCCTGATTCCCTATGTATTCAATTTGTAGATGTCGGTACGCTCTTTATTGTGATTGGCCCTAGGCTTATTGGGCCTTAGGAGCCCAAGAGCCCTGACCTACCCTGCCGCCATACATTTGGTATCCTCTCATTATCTAATTTCTATATTATAAAATGTGCATTCATAATATTTGAATGGGATATTATTTAATTGAAACCAAATTTGAATTTGCTTTCTTTGAAATATTCCGGTCGTCCCAATGAAAATTACTATGTACATGTTTGTTTTGGAATAGGAAATTTGGATTTGGAATTTCGAAACTCCACCCCAGTTTGGGATTTTAATTCAAGATTTCAAAATCCCACCCTATAACACTATAAAAGTCAACTCTATAAATACCTATAAACCCTATATAAATACCTATAAAACCTATAATCCTATACTATAAAATTAAATCCTACCCTAAATAAATCTCAAAACAAACACAAAACATAAAAAAACATTAGGATTTTGAAATCCACTAGATTTTAAAATCCGGATTTCAAAATCCTCAAAATCTCAAAACAAACATGCCCGAAGGAGTTATGTGCATGAAAATTATAAAATGATAGTTTGCCCAAAAAAAAAAGAATTAATAGCTTTTATTGGCACAAAAAAAAAAAGTTGAGTAGTTTTTATTGGGACGGAAGGAATAGATAATACTACCATAATCCTACAAAAGTCTGTGTGAAATCTTGGACACTTAATTTAAGAAAAATATGTAATGATTAGAGTTTTGATGGCTAATTTTGTAAACTTTGTATATATATAAAGTAAATAAAGTACTACTCTCTCCGTTCCATTTTTATTTGAACATTTATAAAAAACGTCTGTCTCCCATTATTAATTGAACATTTCCTTATTTGAAAAAAACTCTCTCAAACATCTTTTATTTACACCCTATGACATTATTTTTTACACACTAATTAAAGATTATTTCTCCAATAAAGTTGAATTACTTATTATATCACTCATAAAAAGTCATTTTATCACTTTTAATACCAATAAATAATTTCTACATTAAAATTTGTGAAAACAGTAAATGTTTAATTAATAACGAGATAAATGAAGTATTAGTTAAATTGAGTGTATGATGGACTACAAACATAATGACATAAAAGATAAATATATATATATTGTGAAGATGAAATTTTTTGTATTAATTATTTCCATTTTGGGGTATGCTAAATTTTATGGAATAGACTAAAAAGAAAAGTGTAGAGTATAAAAACTTAAGTTTATTTATTTATAGGTACATTTCACTAGTGTGTAAAGCATTTAGGTTAAAAAAAAATTCAAAATTAATATTAGGTGCAAAATGAATTGTATAAATACCCTCCATAAAAAGATTCACTCATTCTCTACCAACACGGCAACACCTAATTCACTGTGAACAAAAAAAAAAAAAAAATCACTGTGTGCGATATTTTCACACAGTGAAGGTGTACATTTTGCAACCCTGATTCCTTTTGTATAAGCACTCCGATTGACGGCACAATTGACTCTCTCTTCGAAAACTCATCATCTTGCTCGCGATTGCCGGACGGTATCGTCATCAATTCATTCTTCTTAAATCTAAAATGATAAGAATCTGTTTTAACCAAGAAGAATAGAAATTATCAATTATATATATCACCTCCAAGCATTATTCATCCCTTCGAGTAACTTTTACGTTTTTGTTTCGGGTCTTCATTTCAACCCCTTCATCATGAGACGCTTTATGTGAGATACTATGTTTTTTGTTTGTTCAGATGTGTAGAATTTCATGGAAGAATCCTCATGAATTGAAAACAAGAATCAAAAGGGATTATCTTGATTGAAGAAGGTATAGTTTTACAGAAAATGAACAATTGAGAAGCTGATTACATCTCTCCGCCCTAATTCACACTTATAGGCCTTTTAGGAGAAATTAACCACCAATAACTAACTAACAAACTTATCAAACTAACAACCCTAAAATAAGGGAAGTGTATATACTAATACAGGAAATATTAGGTTTGATCAGGAAGTGTATTTCCTAAATCAGTATTAGCACCTTTATACCCCCCTCAAAATGAGAATGTATATCCAGCAGTCCCATTTTGGCCTTATGATCAATGAAAGCAGCTGGTGGCATTGGTTTTGTCAGAATATCAGCCAAATTCTCTTGAGTAGGGATGTGGATGAGAGTGAGCAGTCCCTCCTTGATCTTTTCTCTAGTGAAATGATAATCCAATGCAATGTGTTTGGTTCTTTGGTGAAGGCAGGAGTTGTGAGCAATGGAGAATGCACTCTTGCTGTCTGCGTACATATTTGAAGGAGTGGAGTGTTGAATCTTCAAGTCATCAAGGATGTAATGCACCCATTGGAGCTCACAAGTAGTAGAGGCCAAGGCTCTGTATTCTGCCTCAGCAGATGACCTGCTAACAGTGCTTTGCTTCTTGGATTTCCAAGATATTAGAGAGTTGCCAAAATAAATGTTGTAACCAGTTATACTTCTTCTAGTTTGGAGGCATCTCCCCCAATCAGAATCAGAGAATGCATGTAACTTAAAAACATTACTTCTAGGATAGAAAAGGCCAGTGCCAGGATTACCTTTTACATACCTTAGAATCCTATGAACAGCAGTGAGATGGGAAGCAGTGGGGGCTTGCATATATTGGCTAACAGTTTGAATTGCATAAGAAATGTCAGGCCTTGTCACAGTTAAATAAAGAAGCTTACCAACTAACTTTCTATACTGCTCAGGGTGTTGGAGAGGAGGTGATTGTGGATCAAAGGTGATTTTGGAATCCATGGGAGTAGAGCAAGGTTTGCTCCCCAAATAACCTGAATCATGAAGTAAATCCAGGGTGTACTTTCTCTGGGATAAAGACATGCCAATGTTATTTCTAGCCACTTCAATCCCCAAAATATATCTCAAAACACCTAGATCTTTTATGGTAAACTTGTTATGAAGATGTCTCTTGATAGATTGGATGATATCAAGATTACTGCCTGTCACAATGAGACCATCAACATAACAAAGAATAACAGTAAAATCATGGCCATTTTGCTTAGTAAACAAAGATGTGTCAGCCTTGGATTGGGTGAAGCCAATGGAAAGTAAAGAAGAAGTTAATTTGGTAAACCACTGTATAGAGGCTTGTTTTAGACCATAAAGGTTTTTGTTCAATTTACAAACCCTTTTGTCATTAGGGGAGCAATAACCAGGAGGAGGCATCATATAAATTTCTTCTTCTAAATCACCATGCAAAAAGGCATTATTAACATCTAATTGATGAATGTGCCAGTTTTTGGAAACAGCAACAGCAAGCAAAATTCTCACAGTGGTTATTTTGGCAACAGGGGAAAAGGTATCAAAGTAGTCAATGCCTTCTTGTTGTGTGAAGCCTTTGGCTACTAATCTAGCTTTATATCTGTCTAAAGAGTCATCAGAGTTATACTTAACTTTGTAAATCCATCTACACCCAATGCAATTCTTGTTCTGAGGTAAGTTAACAAGAGTCCATGTATTGTTCTTTATTAGAGCATCTATTTCATTGTTCATAGCTTTTACCCAATTTTCATCTTGAGCAGCAATCTTATATGTTTTAGGCTCTTGTATATGAGAAATGGAAGCAATAAAGTGTCTGAAATGGGGAGATAGTTTAGAAGTGGATAAGTAGTTTTGGATGGGATACAATTTACCATTGTAAGAGAGATTGCTTTTGGCATGATCCACAGAAGAAGGAAGAGTAGTTTCATAAAGTTGCAAGTAAGCAGGTTGAGATTTGACCCTAGTAGGTCTAGAAGTAGACTCAACTATAGAAGTGTTAGGATCAGAAGTATCAATATCAGAAATGGGAACATTAGGGGCACCATTAGTATCAGGAATGGGAATGTGATCTTCATTATCACTAAAATCATCATGTTCAGTGGGAATAGGTATGGGTTTAGGGGAAAGAATGTGTTTGTCAGCAAAGGGAAACACATTCTCAAAGAATTTAACATTTCTGGATATAAAAAGAGTGCAAGTATCAATATTAAGGAGTTTGTACCCTTTTGTTCGAAAAGGATAACCAAGAAATATGCATTTGGAGGCTCTTGGTGCAAATTTGTGTCTGTGTGAAAGTAAAGTGTTTGCAAAACAAAGGCATCCAAAGGTCCTAAAAACAGAATAGTCAGGTTTCTTATTGTACAGTAACTCAAAAGGAGATCTTTGGTGCAAAATGTAAGAGGGAATCCTATTTATAATGTAAGCAGCAGTTTTGATGCATTCACTCCAATACTTAAGAGGTAAAGAAGATTGAAACATAAGAGCTCTAGCAACTTGGAGTAAGTGCTGATGTTTTCTTTCTACTATGCCATTTTGTTGGGGTGTTTCCACACATGAAGTTTGATGGATAATCCCCAAGTTATGGTAGAAATCAGTGAGAAAGAATTCAGTTCCATTATCACTCCTTAAGGTTTGAATTTTAACATGAAATTGAGTCAAGACCATGTTATAGAAATTTTGCAAAGAAAGCTTAACATCACTTTTGGCAGCCAAAAGATATATCCAAGTGCATCTACTAAAGTCATCAACAATAGTAAGAAAATAACTATGACCAGAAGCAGAAACAGTAGAAAAGGGGCCCCAAACAACACAATGTATTAACTGAAAAGCATGAGTAGATACAGAGGTACTAATAGGGAAAGATCTCTTCTTTTGTTTAGCTAAAGGACAAATGCAACATGGAACATGTAAGGGAGCAATTTTTACATTGAGTTCAGGAATGTTTAACAAGCATTTCATAAATGTGTGTCCAAGCCTCTTACGCCACAAATCAGAGGGTAAAGCAGTGTCAACAAAGGAATTAAAATGTGCATTATATCCTAAATCAGTATTGCTAGTGTGATGTGCAGTTTGCAAGAGATATAGTCCTCTAACTTGGTCAGCAGTACCAATCACCATCTTGGAGGTAATGTCCTGCAAAACACAATGTGATGAAAGAAAGCACACAGAACAATTGGAATATCTTGTTAAGTGACTAATGGATAGAAGATTAAATGTGAAATCAGGGATATAAAGCACATTATACAAAGTCAAGTGATCATTGATGACAATATTACCCATATGAGTAGCAAAAGAAGTAGCATTATTGGGTAAAGAAATCCTAACATTGGTTATGGATGGTGGGGTGGTAAACATAGAAAAGTCACAGATCATATGATCAGTGGCCCCAGTATCCAAAATTCAATTGAAGGCATTGTTATTATTTGCACAAATGGTAGGAAACATACCTGAATCAGTTGAGTTCTTGGGCTCATCAACATGGCAAGCAGAAGCTCCTGCCACAGAATGAGAAACATCCCTGTTTTCTCCAGTGTTCTGCAACTTAGAGAAGCTCACAAACTTGTTATACATTTCTTGATCAAAAAAAGGGTTGGAGGCCATGGAGTTGTCTTTGATGGAAAGGTTAGCAGTTTTGGGAGGATCTTTGCTGGGGAGGCCTCTAGGACCCCTCCAACCAGGTGGAAAGCCTATGATCTGGAAGCATTTATCAATA
The DNA here is from genome assembly GCA_963675135.1 of Galeopsis tetrahit. Taxonomy (NCBI): domain Eukaryota; kingdom Viridiplantae; phylum Streptophyta; class Magnoliopsida; order Lamiales; family Lamiaceae; genus Galeopsis; species Galeopsis tetrahit. Next base: position 30,905,324 of record OY776130.1, on the reverse strand, counting down.
GTGTGACCAATGCCATCACAGTGGCTACATTTGAGGGGCTTCCTCTTATCTTTGTAAATCTGGTGTTTCTAGAAGCCATGGCAATAGAGTCAGGAATGATGGGTACAGGGGTAGTGTTTAGGGTCTTTTGAGACTCTTCTTGGAGCAAGAGACCATAGATTTTAGAAAGGGGAGGGAAGGGTGATTGCAACAAAAACTGGCTTCTAAGAGAACTATAGGATTCATGAAGACCAATCAAGAACTTCATAACAGCATCTTGTTCTTGAGTGGTTGTCATGAGTTTAGGCAAATCACAGGTACAACCATCCATGGCACAACAAGAACATTTAAGAACAGGCCTAAAGCTAAGATACTCATCCCATAAGGATTTGAATTGATTGTAATATGAGACTAAGGTTTGAGAACCTTGATTTATAGTGCTAAGGGATTTCTCTAAGTGATACACCCTAGTACCATCAGATTGAGCATATCTAATCTTAAGTTCATCCCAAACATCCTTGGCAATGGAAAAGTAATCTAAGGTACGCTTAATCTCAGGTATAATGGAATTCAAAATCCACATCAAAACTAAATCATTAGCTCTTACCCAAGCAGCGTGAACAACCGGATCATCCTCCTCAGTGGGAATATCCAACGACCCATTGATCAATCGCACCTTATTCTTGACGCTAAGACCCCGTTTGACGGCATGGCTCCAGGATACATAATTGGTGCCGTCGAGTGGCTCTAATGCGATGGCCACAGCGGGGTTGTCATTTTGGTGAAGGGCAAGAGGAGAGAACGGATTGAGTGCAGGGTCCAAAGAATCCGGATCGGTGACCGTCGGCGCCATTGATGGAATGATGCCACGAAGAGGAGAAGAAGCTCAAGGGAATTTGGGAAAGTAGGAACGATAATCTAGCATATACGAATCAAAAAAAACTGATACCATGTAGAATTTCATGGAAGAATCCTCATGAATTGAAAACAAGAATCAAAAGGGATTATCTTGATTGAAGAAGGTATAGTTTTACAGAAAATGAACAATTGAGAAGTTGATTACATCTCTCCGCCCTAATTCACACTTATAGGCCTTTTAGGAGAAATTCACCACCAATAACTAACTAACAAACTTATCAAACTAACAACCCTAAAATAAGGGAAGTGTATATACTAATACAGGAAATATTAGGTTTGATGAGGAAGTGTATTTCCTAAATCAGTATTAGCACCTTTATAAGATGTTCTCAATGATATTTTTTTCTGTAAATTGTTCACTTGAAATTTGTTAAATAATATTAAGTGTTATGCAAATTCCCTTTTTCGAATTTTGTTATAAATTTTATGGGTTCATTTGAATTTTTTATGAATTGTAATGCAAATATTTTGTTACTTTGTTCAAATTTTAAATATTACACTCATTTCGTGCAAAAATTTTAGTGTGTCATGCAATATTTTTTAGGTCATTCTTGCAAAGTTTTTTTTATCGTTGTACGTGTAGTTGTATTTGTGTTTTCAAGAATTTTATTTTAATTATAACAAATTTTATTGAGATTTAATTTTGTTATATGTAGGGTTTAATTTTGGAATGTTTAATTGTTTTCTTTAATTGTGGATGGGTTGGTCTGCTATGCACTCGAGTGCATGTTATGCACCCTAGTCCATGTTGCACTTTTCAGTTTTACTGACTTACACTTTTTGGTAAAATGGTGTTGTACTTTTCAATTATTAAACTGTATAATAATATTTTTAATAATAATTAAAAAGTGCAACACGATTTACCAAAAAGTGTAAGTAAGTAAAAATGAAAAGTGCAACATGGACTATGATGCATAACATGCACTCGAGTGCATACTAGACTTAATGATTGTGGATTTTATTATTGTTTGTTTGTATTTTTAAAAGTAGATTGAAATTTTAAATTTTAAATTAAGTCAAAAGGGTATAAAAGTAATAATTTGTAAAAAAAAAGAGAACAAGTTTAATATTTTTATTCTCATCAACTATGTATATTAGATAAATTTCACCATCATTTAATAGCTCTAAACCACACAAATTAGGTAAATAATACTCCCTCAATCCTAGATTAACTTTTACGTTATTTTGAATACAGAAACTAAAAAAAGGTGATAAAATAAATTATTAAGATTCCTTCAATTTTATTAAACGGATAAAGTAAAAGTATTTTGTAAAAAATAAGAGTTGTAAAAACCTTTTTTTTTTTACGTGTAAAAGTTAATTTGAAACAGAAAGAATGAGTATTTTGGGTGACAGGGATCGACCTAAGAAATGAAGGTAGAAAAATTTGAACTCATAATCTTTGGTGAGCATATTCAAATATAGTACCAACTTGAATCTATTACTCGTACTATCTAAAAGAGGAAGTTACACTAAAATAATCAGTTTCCTTCCGGTAGCCGGTAAGCGTTTTACCAAGTGTGCGATACGTGTCGTTTGTCGGCTTCCCCCATAATATTTCTCTCTTTCTTTTTACCGTCTCCTTCCCTTTGGTGAATTTTTCTCCCAGATTCTTCATCTTCCTCCCACACTTCGCTGAAAAATTCATGTATCCACAACATTGAAATTCAAGTGTTTATTCATTATTGCTCTCCGCCCAACTGTTATTGTTTCTCCATTTCTCTTATGTCCTTTTTTAAAAGCATTTCATTTATTGTTGTAATTCACCGGACACCCATCAGTATTTCTTTCACTTCATCTACAGTCGATTTGTATCCGCAATAACTCAACGTTCTTAGTCGTTGTCGTCACCGCTCCTACGCCCCGTAGTCTTCGTCGTTGCCAAAGTTTCAAGAAAGGTAATTTTTTACTTTAATTCTCTTGTAATTTGTTAGTCCGGTTCTCGCCTCTTTGAATTTTAATTTGGATTCTCATATTTTTGGGGTGATCTTGTGTGAAATATTGCATATATGCATCAGTACAATTCACCCCCAAGTTCTTTATAAATACATCCATTGACAATCCAAGTCACACCCAAGTTCTTTATAAATACACCCACTGACAACTCAATTTACACCCGTATTTTTTATAAATACACCCACTGACAGAAACTAGACCCGGTCGTCTTCTCCGGGCAGTTTCCGGCCACCCCAGGCCACGGCCGGACGCTGCAATTTACGACGGCCTTAATCTTTAAATATTTTCTATTTCTTTGAATATTCTTTAATAATTATTATCGATCAATGTTATTTTGTATTAGTACATGCAATAATATATCTTACTACATGCAATAATGTGAGTTACTACATCAACAAAAATACTAGAAAAAAATATTTTACTACATAAAAGAATTTGTATCACTATATAAAATAGTTGTGTTATTACTACATGTAATAATATGTTTAACTAAATAAAAAATTATATGTTACTATATACTACAGTTTGAATTACGACATTGAATAGGTGTTTGTTATTATATGTAATTTTATCAAATGATCTAATATTTTTGCATCATCATGCAATAAATCAATCTGTATTACAACATGGTTATTGTGTTTACTACATGCGATAATATATGTTACTACATATTATAATGTGAGTTACTACATCAACAAAAACACTAGATAAAACGTGTTACTAAATAAAAGAATTTGTATTATTATATAAAATAGTTTGTATTATTACTACATAAAATAATGTGTGTTACTACATATTACAATTTAAATTACTACACTTAATAGTCCACGTTCGGCAATAAAATAAAAAATAAAAAAAATCACAGAAACGAATAAAATAAACGGGTTCAATATTTCTGTCAAAATTAAAATACAAGAGGGTCAGTTGACAAATAGATTAAGAATTAACCCAAATGAATTCATGGTGGCCCAATAACATATATTTTTAGCCCATTGACTTAATAAGTCAATATTTCCAACTCAATTGACTTAATTGGTCAATATTGCATGTATGTAATATTGCATATAAGTTTTTGTGCATATTTTTTGAGTTGTCTCGCTGCCTTCCATTTCACCACTTCCCCCAATTAGTGGTTCTTTTTTACGGCGACGGAGGTGTGTTGGGGGGTTTAATTAATTTGGGGTTTTTATATCTTCTAGTGGACTTTGGTTCTGTATATGGATTGAAATCACTTAAGAACTAGAGCGACACTAGCGGCTGTGTAAACTAGAGGTGGTAGGGGTTCGAGTCGGTGGTGTAGCTAAGTCGCTTGTTTGCTAATACAAAAGTTGAATAATAATGAATTTACTGATGAAATTTAAAATTAATAAAATTTCTTGCAATTAATAGAACTACTCAGTACCTTTGTTAAATAATAATATGTGATTAGCATTTCCTGGTACAACAATAAAAGAATTACAAGTCTTTTGAGTACTAGCTTACTTTTATTCTTAAGATGTTAAACACAAATTTTCAGATTGTAGACAACTAAAATGAATTTGCTTCTATTTTGTTGGTTTGTGTTGGTGATAATTTTGTCACCAATTCGATTTAATAATCCGATTCCACAGTTTAGGTTGATACGTTTTTTTTTAAATAATTATTACCTGCCATTGATGTATTTTCTACTTAGTGATTACATTGGAAAGAGAGAAATCAATACGAATAATAAAAGTTGTGTAAATGCAAAATGAGATCAACCATGTAGTGGGGAATTCGCCTTATGCTTCTAAAGAGGATGTAATTGATCGAAGTCCCCAAAGATAATTGAAAGCTATGGTATTTTATTTTATCGTCTTCTCAAGATACATTATACAGCTTGTTGTCATTGAAAAAAAAGAACTCAAAATTTTGTCATGTGATTACTTTCATTATTGTCGTATTGAGACGTTTCAATATTACTTTTATACATTAAAAAAGTAAAATTATAAACTTCACCACCACAATATTTAAAAAAAAAAAATCAAAATGTTACTACTTTTATTCCACACATACACACAATTCAACAAGTTTATGTACTTTAAACAAGAGATTTACGAAATTATCCCTCAAAATTCTACACATTACTTCAATTCATTATTTTGTGTGTTATTAATGTGAAATAAATCATAAGATGGAGGGAGTAGTATTTATTATTTATAATATTTGATCAAATAATTAAATAATAGTACTCCCTTTATCCCACGATTATTTGTACACTTTCTTTTTTGGTATGTTCTACGATTATTTGTACACTTTTTTTTGGTATGTCCCACGATTATTTGTAAATAACACACAAAATTAATACTCTCACAACATCATATTTTTAAAATTGTCAATCCTTTTTTGGTCTACATTTTACTTTACATTTTATTAATAACTCAAAATACTTCTCATTTATTTGACTTCATATTTTACTAAAGTAATTTTTCTTAATTTGTGTGTCATACGACATGTAAAGATAATCTTAGGATCTTAGGACGAAGTATGTACCAAATGTATTTAGTTGATATTATGTCTACAATATCTGCAAATCGTCCTCCACTTCAATTGATCCTTCAACTACCTTATGACTTTTTTATGCATTTCTTGTCTTTTGCAATCAATTCATTTTGGATGTATAGATTATGTTTTTACATGTACTGTTACAAGGACACAAGAATTAGTGATATTCATTAACTATGGGTGGGAGTGGTGCAGTTTCACACCCAATCCTAGATTTGTAAAATTGGTAGGGAATGAATCCTATTTTTTTTTTTTAAGAATTGGTTTTGATATAAAATTAAATGATGAGTTCCTTATTATTGAACTCACAAACTATATAAAATATGTGTACGGGTACAAGTTATTTATGCATGAATGTGGTAAGTTTCATTGAAAATTCACCATCAAGTCCATATATATATATATATATATATATATATATATTACTTGTTTAATTTCTAAATATATGTAATAAATATTATGTGAAAATTAATTTATAATCAAGTCAATAGTCTTATATTTATATTAATATAGTTTACATTATTTGATTTCAAAATGAAATTATTTAGCATTTAAAAAATTTAAAAAATTAATTACGGACGAGCGCCGACTGATATTGAAATAGGTCAAACTCCCCAACTAATTGGGATCCCTAACCTTAACTAATGTTTTTTTTTTTCTAAGAGTAATAGTTTTTTTAATAATTAAATATTATAATCCTCAATCATCCCAAATTAACAAAAAGAGTTGAATTTGATAAATAAAATAAAAGGGCAAATAAAGTTGTATATAAAAGGAAAAAATATTGATTTTAAGTTATAAGTCCAAAAGTTGAACCAGAGGTTGAGATGTCATTAAAATCTTGTCCGGTAAAATCCTTCTCGGAGATAAATTTCGAGGCAAAGAAAATGACAAAACGAGAAACAACTTAAAATGACAAATCAAACCTAAACTGACTGAAGACAATAACAAGAAATTGAATTGCGCCTCCCTAAAGGGGCACGAAATATCATGGCAGATAAAAAATATCACTCATTGTCTCTTATACGAGACGATAAAACGTATTTCATTGGCAAAGAATGTCGAAGAATCAATGGTGAAGGCCTTCGAGGCGATATTGTTCAACTCATCAATAACATTGTCATGTGTTTACGATTGTGATGCATCCGCCGCGGTCAAATAGGGACCTTTGTCGAGCTTCATCAAGATTGAGCGGGGGCAGCCTGTCGGAGATGGGTGGAGGGATAATCGTGCGGCAATCACCTGTTCATGTGTGTTGTTCAAGGACTCATCCATGAAGTCGTTCGAGAGGCCCAGGAATGAATTGCTTATTGCTCACTAGGACTCCAGACCGAGGCGTGCAATCTTTCAGAGGTGCACAAGGGCCCGATAGGACAGGCCTAGTCAATCTTCTCTGAGAAAGAGCTCCTACCACGTCGACCTGAGTCATGAGGTGGCGGGACATTGCCCTTGTTACATTGGACAGTCAAGTGCCCAACAATCTCACAATGTCTGCAATATTATGAAGCGTCTCATAATGCACCTCCACAATCACAGACTAATCACCACGTTCCATTAGACCTGTCAAGACGGGCCAACGGGGCGGGGCAGGCCAAAACCGCAAAAGCCTGCCATTTGGCGGGGCGGGGCGGGCCAACCCGTTTGCTAGACGGGCTGCTAAAACCACAACCCAACCCAAAAATGGGCGGGTCGCGAGTTTTGGCGGGCCAATTTTATATATATATATATATATTTATTAAATTCATCAATAAAGTTTATCTAACAAAATTAATTAAATTAAACATAGTTATATCGTCCTATAAAATATTAAACATCAAGAATTAAACATCAGTAATATACATAATAAGAATAAACATCAAGAATTACAGTAATTACTAATATAAGAACAAAAAAAGCAAATAGAAATATTGTGTAATATAATATAAACTACAATAATAATATACATATATTATATGTACTTTTTTTATTGATCAGACAAATAACTCAATATATATAAAAATGCATATAATCTCAAAATTACATATGCACAAGAAGTGCTCCTAATAAAAACATTTAGAAATCCTTCAAAAATATAAAAAATAAAAATAAAAACATTTAGAAGAAAGCAATATGATTAAAAACCAATTTACTCAGCAGCCACTTTGGATATGAACATCAGTATGTATTATAAAATTAAGAATTACAAGACAGGCGGAGTGTGCTGTGGACATGGAGTAGCCGAGAAGCAGAAATTTAGAAAATGAATAAAAGAAGAAAAAACATGCAGCTGTTTATGTAATTAGTCCCCTAGGGTTTTTACTTTTTTTTTTATTATATATATGGAGTATTTTTTTAATTTAAAAAAAAAACTGAAAAATGGCAGGCTGGCCCGTATAGGCCCGCCTCCTAGCGGGCTTGGAAAATCCTGTCCCAACCCACTATTTTTAGTGGCGGGGCAGGCTGGCCCTACGGGCTCAACCCGTTTTGACGGCTCTACGTTCCACCATCAATCACTCCAGAAGCGGTTATTTCATATCCACCCCAATCAAGATTCTAACGTACTATGTCATTGTTTTCGCTAAGGTATGACCGTACATCTTAAAAAACGTGTCAACGACTGATGTCGCTGCATAAATAATTGTGGGTTGTCAGAGTTCGATCGGAAGTCCAACCATATGGACCCATGTTTGAGCAGTCGAAGTATGAGCCTGGTTCAGATTGAATCTGGAGGTCCAATTTTGCAGACAAATGGAGCACGGAGCTAACTGCCAAATTTGTCTCCTAAAAATCAGATCACGTTCCTCCAAAGAGTTAAATTTGAGAACCATGAATCTATTTCTAATTGGAATAACATACAAGTTCCTTTGGAGGGATCAAATGTCGATGAGCCCCTTTGACATATCAGCATAGGGGGTCAGAGATTTATCACGTGGAGTGGGCAATCAATCAATCAATAAAAGCATCCTTAAATTCACGCACCTCAGCCTGGTGCGTGTCGCCATCAATCGTAATAGTAAAAAAAATCACCATTTTTAAACATATGCATATGATCCGAAAAAACAATCGAAATCGAGGGAGTGTAGGCTACAAGTGTCGAGCCTGCCTGGGAGACATAAGAGGGGTGTGCAACCTCCGGAGGGACCTGTGAGTCAACAACCGACGCCTAAGCAGCATGCCCATCAAAATCAAGAGTGATAATCGATGGAGGAGGAGGCTTCTCCGGTAGTGTACCGACAAGGGGCACAAAGAAAAGTAAGAAGCCCTGGTAAGTGCTTGTTAGAAGTTAACAAGGCATGATTTTTTTTATTAACATGTTTGATTAATTATATGACAGTAATGAGACTGATATGAAGTGTTCATTTTCGGTTATTCGGGACCAATTATGTGTATAATAATGTCGCTGGAGTTTCATTATCAACTAATCAACTATCAAACAAACAAATAGTAAATGACTAGATATGTAAAGAAAACAAGACTTGAGAAGTTGGTTAACTCCCCCCTTGAATGATTTTGTAAGCTTTGGTAGTATAGATGATAAGAGTGCATTAGGACATTCACCACCAAACTCGGTGACCTGCCGACGCATTTAAGGTATGGATAAATTAGATGCGTGTACTTTTGGGTATAGAGCCTATCTTGAAGGTCGTTCTAAAAAAAAAAGAGCCTATCTTAAAGGTTTGAATTTCCTAATCATACCGACTTGATGAGGTCAACATGTCTTCGACGCGCTACACTCCAGGATGGGGTTGGCCCCGAGCTTGTCCTAATTTTCGAACCTTGTTTGAAAAATTAGCGGTGAATCAATTTACGTGGATAAATGGTACTCATAAAGACCGGTCAAATTGATCAGCTGTAACCATCGTTTACATGACATAATACAATTTCAAAGGGGACCCACCATTTGATATGACATCTATGGAGATGATAAGAAGTGAATATATAAATTCTATACTTATTTATGAAAGTACAAATGAGAAATATTTATTGTATACATTTTCACTCATTATTCATTTTACCCAATAATTCTTTTTTTTTCCTTTTTACTATTTCATAAAAAATAAAAAATAAATTAAACGAGAGATTTACGAAATTGAAACAACTAAACATTTGTCCTTTAAATGTATATATATGAAAATTATTATTAAAGGAAGATCTATTTTTCAATGATAATCTAACGTCTCTTATCAAATGCCCTCATAATTTATTCTCCATGTTTTTGGTGGGACAAAGCCAGGATTTAAGTCTTTTCCAAATATGTGTGAAATTCACCTGTGGTGTGGTGTGTCATAAAAAATTTATAGTATCTGAGATTAGTATGACGTGGCAGTTCATATACACGCCACGTGGAAAACACAGGTGGGGGCCGTGGGGTAGGGGACAATTGAATTAAAGTGGTGGGGTTGACAGGTGGTCACATGGACATCCCATGTGTTGTCATGTATCCTACCATAACCCTAACCTCCCTTCATCATCATCCTTTTTTTCTCTTTTTTTATTCTAAACTTATTCTACTACAATACTCCCTCCGTCCGCCTATAAGCTTCACGTTACTTTTTTGCGCAGAGATTAAGAAAAGTGATTAAATAATAGATATAGTACAAGTGATGTGATTGAGAGAGGAGAGAGAAGAGAGAAGAGAGATAGAGAGAAAAAGTAAGATATAAAGTGAAGTGTAAGAAAAAGTACTTATCAAAAAAAGTATGAGAAATTTATAGGCGGACGGACCAAAATGGTAAAATGAGAAACTTATAGACGGGCGGAGGGAGTATGTTTTTTTTATGCATCTATTAGGTTGAACTAATTGGGAGAATCGATTTCACTGTTCGCTTGCGGGTGCTTTGTTTAAAATCATAGTTAAACTATGTATGAACTGACCTTTTAGAATTTATTTGCACCTTAAAGGTTTTACAAAATTGATGTCGAAAAAAAAAATGTTTTACGAAACTGTTACCTAGAGAGGAGCACACTCCAACTATTTGGAGGAGGAGTACTTAATACCCTCTCCGTCTTATAAGTGTTTGTACCACAAAATGAGCACATTTCTTAAGAAAAAATATAATAAATGGAGTGTTGAGGGATAATTTTGTAAATTTATATGAATAATGTAAAGATGATGGGTGGAGTGTTGGAATGAGTGTAAAAGTAATGACATTTTGTATAAATATACGAATTTTATAGGGGTTATATTTATGAATGAGTTTTCTTGTTAAGGGTCTACAAATAATTATGAGACGAACAAATAAAGTAAGTGTGTAAACAATTGTGTGACGAAAATGTGGATGAAAAGATCCTTAAACAACCTTTTATTATAAGTACATAGACAATTTTTTATTTAGAAAAGTAATAAATAAAATTTTATTTTATGATCTCCCACAATATAGCAAATGATGAAACTTGTTGATTCATTTTAATAATATCGTTAAATAATATATATATATATATATATATATAAATTAGATTGCATACAAAAATAATTTTGGGCAAGTTATAGCAATACTTAAATTTAATATCAATGTTAAAACTTAAAAGAAAAATGGTTTAAATGTATAAAATTAAAGTTCAGGACCTATATAATTTCGAAAGTCCAAAGTAAAAACAATTTATGAGATGAGTTTGTTTATGTATAACTCTATTCTGACTTTAATTGGACCTCAGTCTCTAAATTAGTAGATTTTTGAATTATATCAAATTGTAATTATTGAATACATATATATACCAACATTATTATTATTATTATCTTATTTTGGTGTTCTACACATGGAGGAAAATGATTACGAGTAGGAGTAAGATCCAATAATTTTGAAAATGATTATATTATGATATGATAGTCAAATTCAAATTGCATAATTTGTTTTCTTTATCTTAAATGCATCATCAAATCATCTCAGTTGCTATTTGATTTTTTTTTTTTTTTTTTTTTTTATGTCATGGTATTCAGTCCAATGATCGATAAATCGGGGAATTATTAATCCCACCGTCCACTTACAAGACCCTTGTTTAAAACTAGAGTTTTATGTTTTGTATGAATATGATCCATATTAATTGTTTGCACCTTAAAATTTTCGAACCTAAGACCTAGATAAACCTCATCTCCTCACATTATTTCATAAATCATTAAAGATGGAGATAAATTGCATTGTGTAAATCGGTAGAAAAGTTTTAACTCATAGTTTATTTTATCAACAAAAAGTGTCTTCATTTAATTACCTTATTTATTCATTCACTAAAAGTATCCACATTATTTAATAAAAACATCACTTTATTTTTATTTTATCTTGATCACTTAATTATTCAAATTATTATTAAATTTTATTTGCAAGAATTAATTTATCATTTAATTAAACTTACAATATTTTTGCATTATCTATAGTTTCTTTAAATTTGTACTTGAAAGTGGGAGCATACCTTGTGTATAAAAGTAGTTGGTCGTATTCTATAAAACTCAGAAAATCTGAGAGCAATCAAACTGTCCAAAATATATATATCACTGTATTTGTATTATTAATATAAGCATAAGACATCATATGCATCAATGCATGTGCATCTGTCATCATAAATGATATTCACACATACATAAATATATAACCAAAAGACCCCAATTATATTAATATATTTATAAATTATGAAAAACATGAAGTCATATTGAAACAAACATACTAATATAATTAAACTAACAAATTAATATAATTAAAATATAACACTATATTTAAATAAAAATTTAAAATGAAATATGCATACTAATATAACTGAATCTTAACGAGTATACATGTCTTAGTCTTTTAGATAGCGCGTACATGTAAGTCAATTAGCTTACTAATTGTAACTAATAAAAGAGTAAGTCTATTGTACGTTAGGTGCAAAAGGTTTTCATTTAAACTTTTTTAAATGCAAACAATTATGAAACAGACCAATAAAAAAATAATACAAACAATCTTAGGACAGAGAGAGTAATATTCAACACAAATAACTAATATTATTCAATAAACAATACTGATTAACTGGATAGTAATATTATTTAGTAAAAACAACTGGCTTGTAAAATAAAAATAATTTATATTATTTAGTTAAAATATTTAATAGTCTAGAAAATACAAATAAATACACCCGGCGTGGTACTAGTAAAAACTTTGTTCAGATCTTACTCAAGTGGAAACATTATACATTGATAAAATAATTAGAAATTAGAAAATTATTTTAATTTAAAAATTATTAATTATCAATTGTTTGTACTTCTTCACATTAGAATAACTAGATGTATTAGAGGTAATGTGATTAAGAGAGAAGAATATAAAGAAATGTTAGGGAGAATAGTTTCTAAAAAATTGATGAATAACTTTTATTGCGACGGACAAAAAAAAAAAAAGTTGAATAATTTTTATTGAAACGAAGTATGTATCTTTTAGAAAGAAAAAAGATTAACCCAAAAGATAATAAAATTGATTTCCATAAATATAGCGCACTACAAAATCTCACTCACCCAGTCACCCGTTCACATAAAATGTATTGTACTACTCATTCCGTCTCAAGTTAGACTGTACATTTGTTAAAAATGGATTGTCCCAATTTAGATTGTGCATTTCTCACTTTTTCACTTTAAACTACACCCTTAAAACATCTCAAAATTACATCATATGTCATTACTTTATCCCTCTACTTATTTTTTATCAATGGCCAGTGAGAGAGAGAGAGGGTTTAGAGAGAGAGTCCAGAGAGTGGGGGAGAGAGGCAGGATGGACCAGAGTGGGCAGGGCAGCAGAGAGGGTACGGCCAATCCAGACCAGGCCTGAGAGATAAGATACAACCAGGAATATACCGAGAGGCACAGAGGAGGAAAGACGACGGAAATATGGATGCTGGCAATGGAGCGCAAGAGAGCTTTCGACAAATCAGACGTGGCCTATTTCTTTTGCAATTTCCTTGACACCTGCAGCAAAAGGGACCTGATTGACTCCTTCAACAAGGTAGACAGAGTCAAGGACTGTTTTGTTGCCGACAAGAAAGACAAACGAGGCTCAAGGTTTGGATTTGTGCGGTTCCATGGACATACCGATATAAGGAAAGCCGAACAAGAGCTCAATGAGATCTAGTTAGGGTCCTACAAGCTTAGGGCAAACGTCTCAAAATTTGACAGGCGAAGTGCGGAAGCAAAAAGATACGAGTATTGGCCGGACAGCAAGCAACACGTGTCGAATAGCTTCATCATTGAGGAAGGGGAAAACAACATAAGGACAAATATGGTGTCGTTCAGGGACACCATTAAGAGGCCTGAAACAACAAACACTATCGGAGGGGCTAGGGAAGACAGGGTGAATGGCACAGGCCCTCCCCAGGACTGCGAATTAAAGCAACAAACAGAGAAAGCAACAGAAAATTTTAAAGGAATGCAGCTTGACTCTACGGAAGAGGAGAGGAAATGGCTCGAGGGATGTTTCCTTGGAAAAATCAACGAAAAGTTCTGTTGGCCGGAATTCGGAGAGGAAATGATGAAAGAAGGCGAGAGAAATTGGAGGATTTCACCCCTTGGGGGCGATATGATCCTATTAGCACCTCTGGATGGAATCAGACACGACGCCAGAGAAATCGAGAACATGGAGTGGACAAAAAGATGGCTGGAAGAGGTATACCCGTGGAATCCAAACCTAATATTAAGCCGACGGATAGTATAGACTAACTGGTACAATGTGCCAAATGGACGAGCTCGAATTAGACAGATCAGGTGGGGAAAGATATGAATCTGAGTGCGAGTCACAATTTACACAAGAGGGGGAGGAGCAACACCAATTCGAGAGAGAAGATACAAGAAGAAGAAGAAGGGATAAAGGAAGAAACAAAATAAAAGTGGGTAACGGAGAAGAGAGCTTTGAAGTTCGAAGATGGAACCATACAGAGGAAGAAAAGAAAATTCGAGAGGGCTTTGAAGTTCGAAGATGGAACCATACAGAGGAAGAAAAGAAAATTCGAGGGGAAGCAGAATTAACGTGGGAATTAGGGAAGAAGATAGGGATCAAAAGCAAAGAATCAGACGCAAATACAATAAAAAATTTGGAGAAGTTAGACAGAAAAGCAAGATCAAAGGCTATAAAAGAGGTTGAGAAGGCCAAGAAAGGAGGGAATACGGTGAATCAATGAAACTACTCAGCTTCAACGTAGGGTTGGCAATGGGACGGGTAAAAACCCGGACCCGCATGAAACCGGCCCGCACGGGACGGGTAAATACCCGGTCAAACGGGTTCCGGGGCGGGTAAATACCCGGTCAACGAATACCCGCCGGGTATGGGACGGGTAATGGGATTGTATATACCCGATCCGAACCCGACCCGCATATATATAATAATTAAAAAATATATATATATATATATATATTAGTATAATAAATATATATTAAAAAAAATTCTAAATTTTAATTGTAAGGTTTACACAATAACAGAACATACACACACACTGTTTTCTGCCTTTCTAATTCGAGGAAGAAGACGTACGTGAAGAATTATCTATCAACGAATGTTGAGAATTGAGATATTAATTGTGTTATGCATTTGATTTTGTTAGGTTAATTTTGCATTGAACAATATGTATATTTTTTAAGATTTTATGTTCTATTTAATGTTGGAATTGATGTTTTATTGTGATTTTAAGAGCAGATTTTAAATGTGCTATTTTATTTAAATAACAGCCCTTTTTTATTAAATATATATATATATATATGGCGGGGCGGGTTTACCCTTCGGGTTCGCGGGACGGGGAGGGTTTTGGCGGGTTTTGCGGCGGGGCGGGTAATGGTTATAAATATTTTTGGCGGGGCGGGTCCTGGGACAGGCCATACCCGCCCCGTTGCCAACCCTACTTCAACGTGAGAGGTATGGGGGAAGGGACAAACGCAAAGAGATAAAAGAGATGGTGATAAAAATGACATTGAAGTATGCTTTTTACAAGAAACGAAAATAAAAAATATGGATGGATTTATATGCAAGTCAATATGGAGGAATTCAAAATTCGGATGGGAAAGTCGAGGAGCGGAGGGGAGATCGGGAGGAATATTAACAATATGGGATGAAGAAGTATTCACACTACATAGCGCATGGCACATGAGAGGATTCCTGGTGGTGAACGGGATCTGGAAACGAGACGGAAAAAATACATGCTTAATTAATGTATACGCCCCTTGCAATGGAGGAGCAAAAAGAGAAATGTGGGGAATTCTGCAGGGAGTGGTGGCACAAAATCAGGAGACATACTTGTGTATTGTTGGGGATTTTAATTCCATTAGAGAAACAAATGAGAGAGTTGGGAGAGGAGAACGAGAGGATAGAAGAGACATGGAGGAATTCAACAGATTTATCACACAAAATAACCTGACGGATATTCCCCTTATCGGGAGGAAATTAACGTGGTACATACCGGATGGAACGAGTAAGAGTCGACTTGACAGTGTCCTAGTAAACGACGAGTGGCTAGAGAGGTGGCCAGACGCTAATTTAAGGGGATTAAGACGCTTTATTTCAGACCATTGTCCAATCTACACGATATCCCAAAAGAAAGACTAGGGGCCAAAGCCGTTTAGATTCTTCAACACGTGGATGAAACATCCGAACTTCAGGGTATTCGTTACAGACAAATGGACGTCATACAACATTTAAGGCTGGAGCACATATATTCTGAAAGAAAAACTTAAGCTCCTTAAGGGTGATCTACGTGAATGGAGCAGGAAGATCTACGGCAACCTAGACACGAGAATCGAGGATAGAAAAAGAGAAATTAATAGACTGGACATCCAAGACGACAAAGTAGGCCTTGAGGACAGGGAGGTGGAAGAAAGGAGAGAATTATTTGCCGATCTACAATCTGATTTGAGATCAAAAGAAGAGCAACTCCACCAAATAGCCAAGATAAATTGGATAAATGAAGGAGACACGAATACCAAACTGTTCCACAGAGTTATTAACGGTAGGCGTTAGGGCAAGACTATAAACAGGTTGTTGATCGACGATCACTGGCATGAGGCAGTTCAAGACGTTAAAGCGCAGATACACCAATTCTTCAAGAGCCACTTTAAATCTGACGGGGCCAACATACCAAAATTCTCGGAGACCTGATCAAGCGAAATTGGAGGACTGCGACAATATGTTCCTTACAGCAGAATTCACTGAAAATGAGATTAAAGAGACGATCTGGGACTGTGAGACCACAAAGAGCCCAGGTCCGGACAGGTTCTCCCTTGGATTCTTTAGAGAAAATTGGGAGATGTTAAAAACAGAAATTCTTAATATGATGAAAGAATTCCATCGCTACGGAAAATTGGTAAAAGGGATAAACCTGTCATTCATCGTACTAATTTCAAAGAAGACAAAAGCTCATAATCTGGAGGAATTCTGTACCATGTCATTGATCGGCAGCTTATACAAGATCATAGCGAAATGCCTAGCAAGAAGATTATCAAAAGTATTGGAGTTGGTAATTTCGGATAACCAATCCGCCTTCATAGGATGACGCCAGATTATGGATGGTATATTAATAGCGCACGAGGTGATTGACGAAGCTCGATTAAACATCTGCTGAAACTTTTCGAGCTGGTGTCGGGACTGGGAGTTAATTTTAACAAATGCAGTCTGTACGAGGTTCACATGAGAGACGAAGATAAACAAGAGATGGCCGCATACTTGGAGTGCACCACGGGTAGTCTACCTATGACATTTTTAGGACTAAATGTGGGATTAAACCATCACAAAACATCCTCATGGGTCGGAATGATCAACAAGATAAAAAGAAAACTAGAGGTTTGGAAAGAAAGGCATGTATGGATGAGAGGAAGGGTAAAATTAGTACAAGCTGTTTGTGGGGAGGAGGGGAGAGCACAAATAGAAAAATCTCCTGGGTTAGTTGGGAAGAGGTGTGCGGGGAAAAGAATAGGGGAGGATTAGGAATTAGAGATTTAATATATTTTATATAGCATTATTGGGAAAATGGATTTGAGGCTTATCACGGAGGACAATAGCCTTTGGGTGAAGGTGTTGCTTTCAAAGTATGAGGATTAGTGGGTGAGGAGTCCAACCTAAGAAGACGAGGGAGTCGTAGAGGGGGAGAGTCTAGTTGGTTGAAGGAATTAAAAAAGATCTATGAGCAGATAGGAGGGAGGGAAACTAGGAACAGGATCATCAAAATAGTGGGGAATGGATCAAAAACTAAGTTTTGGAGTGATGAGTGAATACATGGGGGCGAGAGCATCAAAGACAGATTCCCAGAACTTTATTGTATCAGTAGGCAGCAGGATATGGTGATTAGAAATATGGGGCAATGGAGTGGTGAGGAGTGGCAGTGGGGGTGGGAGTGGGCATGGGTGAGAGAACTTAGGCCTAGAGAGAAAGAATTACTAATAAATCTAAAGGCATGTACTTGGAGTTGGGAACTAGCACCTAAAGGCATGTACTTGACAATCACGACGTACAAAATATTAGAAAAAGAACCGGAGGCAGCAGACGGAGAGGCAGAGAACAAACCAGAATTTGTGGCGATTTGGAAGAACTTGGCACCAAGAAGGACTCAAACAATGGTATGGAAGGCGCTGAAGGGAAGGCTTGGATAATCTGACGAGGAGTGGAATCATAATACAAGAGACAGAAATGGGCTGCAAGCTTTGTGAAACAACAACAAAAAGTAATTCTCATTTAATGCTAGAATGCAACTTTGCGACGGCAATTTGGAAAGAATGCTACAAGTGGCTAAGAATTTGTATGGTTCCGCATAATAACCTTGGCATACACTATCTACAGCACATAGAGGCATTGGGTCGAGGAAATACAAAACGAAAATTCATGTCCAGTTTATGGGTATGTGTTGTGGGGGAGATCTGGAATTGCCGCAATGCAAAACAATTCAAGAACGAAAATCAGGAGGTGAAGAAGACGATGGAGAATATCAAAATTAAATTGTGGACCTGGCAGGGAGGGAAGAAGATGATAGGAACAATTGCATCAATTTCGACGTGGTTTTACGTCGACCCCATATCTTGTTTTATAGAGTAATCTAAGGAAGGGCGTGATAGGAGTAGAAATACTTAAACTCATATATACGTAGGTAGATGTAAATTTATGGGTTGAGTACCCCGAGTACTCGAGGCAATAAAACAACTTTATCGTTTAAAAAAAAAAAACTTTCTCCCTCTATTTTATTACGCATTCCCTCTATTTTATCCCTTTAATACTAATAAACAACTCTCACATTTAAACTACGCGTAAATAGTAAATGCACAATTTAACTTGAAACGAAAAGAGTAATAATTTTCTTTTCTTTTTTTAATGTTCTCATAAAACGTGCTTTCTTTTTTTAGAAAATATATCACACTTGCCCTAAAAAAAACATACTCCGGTACTACACTTGTTTTATATTATCAATAATTTATTTATTTTATCTACTTTATTTAAAAATAAATAATATTTTACTGTTCTTAAAATATGTAAAAAAAAAATACACTATATATGAACGGATTAAGTAATTATTATTTATTACTCCCTCCATCCATGAAAAGTAGTCCCATTAGAGAGGGGCACGTGTTTTAAGAAAAATGTAGATAAAGTAGATAAAGTAAGGGTATTGTAGGGTATTGTGGGGTCCATTGTGAATAAAGTGATTGTTTGTGAATAAAGTTGATGACAATTTGAGTAATTAAGTGATGATTGAAGGGTGATAGTTTCCAAAAAGGGTATGAGACTACATTTTGTGGACAAAGAATATAGGGCAAATGAGACTACTTTTCGTGGACGGAGGAGGGAGTAGTATAAAATAATTGAAATAAATATGAAAAATAAAAAGGGGGAGTTTGAGGTGAAGGGAAGCTGCGGTTGTTTGAGAACATGATCAAAACGTTCCACATGAAGCGGATTCCTGCTGTCCCCCTACGGCGCATCTTAGCGGCTTTTCCCGCTTCTATGCTAGAAGAGGCATAACATTTGGTAAGCCTAACTTTTGGCATCAACCTAACCTATTTTTAGGGTACCCTTTTCCTTACTATTTTAATTTAATAATATAATATATGTTTCCAGTGGGATTTGGAGAATTTATTTATTTGTTTACCCAATGTAGCCAATAGGTAGATACAAAAGGTGTGACATTAGCAACATTAATTTGGACAAAAGGTTTCTTGAATTTGGCAACATTTTACACACTTTTTCAGACTATGACAGATGAATCCCCAACTTTACTCTTAAACTATTTTCCATTTCCAACTACCCCAATTTATTTGGGAAAAGAGTACAATAATACTAGGAAAAGAAAAGTGACTATATTTTGTAGATTGGGTACGGTATTTTGGTACATTATAGACTTATTGTAGTATAAAATACATTCTCCAAAGTGTTTCATACTTTTTTTTTTTTTCCGGGTTTGATAAATTTATGGGTTATTAGTATAAGGTATTATATTTTTTTTTAGTCCATTAAGTTACCACGATTTTGAATTTAGTCCATCAGATTACCACTTTTTGAATTTAGTTCACTAAGTTTCGATTTATTTTGATTTTGGTCCAGTTACCTGCTATAACAGGTTTAACAGGTCATTTTTTAAAACACACCCCATAAAATGTTATACACACTCCAAATGTTAAACACACCACACTAAAATTTAAAAATTGTTTTTTATTACTATACAAACTCCAATTCTTTCCTATTTAATAAATTGCAAAAAATAATTAAATTAAAAAAAATTCAAATTAATATGAAAAATATAAATAAAACCTATAAAAAATCGCCTAAATCTTCAAAAATTAAACAAAGCTAAAAAAAATAATTAATTTAATTAGTTTTGAAAATTCAGTTGATTTTCTACTATTTTTAAATTTTATTTAACCTTATTTTCGACGTTTTTTATAAAAGTTAGAATGCAAATAAAATATTAATAAAGTAATGGAGTTTTAAATTTATTTTATTTTATTTTCCTTTTAAATATTTCTTTTATATTATATGAACCTAATAACCCCATAAATATTATTTACACTCCAAATGTTAAACACAAAAATTCAAAAATCAAATATAGTTAAATAAAATCATAAACATATTTAATAAATTGTCAAAAATAATTTAATTAAAAAAATAAGAATTCAAATTAACATGAAAAATATAAATAAAATCTATAAAAAATACCTAAATCTTCAAAATTTTAATACAGCTAAAAAATTAATTAATTTAATTAGTTTTAAAATTTTAGTTGATTTTTTAAATTCTTTCAAAGATTTTTATTTTAATTTAATTTAATAATTTTTTCAAGTTGATTTTTTAAAATTTATTAAAAATATTCAAAAATAGTAAAAAAATCAACTAAATCTTCAATTCTTTCCTATTTAATTAATTTTTCAAGTTGATTTTTATCTTTGTTTAATTTTTGAATATTTTAGTGATTTTTTATAGGTTTTATTTAGATTTTTTATATTAATTTGAATTCTTACTTTTTTTTAATTTAATTTTTTATAGTAATAATTAAATTATTTTTAAATATTTCCTATTTTTTATTACAATACACACCCCAATTCTTTCATATTTAATAAATTGCTAAAAATAATTAAATTAAAAAAAGTAAAAATTCAAATTAATATAAAAAATTTAAATAAAATCTATAAAAAATAACAAAAATTAAAAAAATTAAAAAAAGCTAAAAATATTTATTAATTTTGAAGAGTTAGTTGATTTTTTACTATTTTTGAAGATTTTAAATAAATTTAAAAAAAATTAACTTGAAAAAATTATTAAATTTAATAAAAATAATTTTTTTAAAAGTATTAAAAAATTAACTAAAATTATTTAAATTAATAAATTTTTTATCTTTATTAAAATTTTGAAGATTTAGGTATTTTTTATAGGTTTTATTTATATTTTTCATGTTAATTTAAATTATTATTTTTTTAATTAAATTATTTTTGACAATTTATTAAATATGTTTATGATTTTATTTAACTATATTTGATTTTTTATTTTTTAAGTTTAACATTTGGAGTGTATATAATATTTATGGGGTGTTATTATGTTCATATAATATAAAAGAAATATTAAAAAGGAAAATAAAATAAAATAAACTTAAAACTCCATTACTTTATTAATGTTTTATTTGCTTTCTAACTTTTATAAAAAACGTCGAAAATAAGGCTAAAATAGTAGAAAATCAACAGAATCTTCAAAACTAATTAAATTAATTAATTTTTTTTAGCTTTGTTTAATTTTTGAAGATTTAGGCGATTTTTATAGGTTTTATTTATATTTTTCATATTAATTTGATTTTTTTTAATTTAATTATTTTTTGGCAATTTATTAAATAGGAAAGAATTGGGGTGTGTATAGTAATAAAAAACAATTTTTAAATTTTAGTGTGGTGTGTTTAACATTTGGGGTTTGTATAACATTTTATGGGGTGTGTTTTAAAAAATGACCTATTAAATCTGCTATAGCAGGTAACTGGACCAAAATCAAAATAAACCGAAACTTAGTGGACTAAATTCAAAAAATGGTAATCCGATGGACTAAATTCAAAATCGTGGTAACTTAATGGACTAAAAAAAATATAATCCCTTAGTATAATGATATGTATGCGGAGTACTTTTTCAGAGAAGAAAGAACAACTCAAAATTAAGACTTGGACAACAAAATTGTTATAAAATTCATTTTTCAATCCAATCGTGAGGACCAGGTAATTGTCAAATAAGCTAGTTTGTAAGCAATAACATTGGAGCTTCTAAGAATATGCTCCAAAGTTCCACGCTATAACATTTTTTATTTTGTCCAAATATCATTGAGCAAGGAGCCTTCGGGACTGAGAAACTCAGACTTAGAAAATATAGTGAAAAACTGTTCAAGAGAAATAAAAAAATATAGAATAGGTAGATAGAAATAGCGGGGTGTTGAAAAAAATAAAAATGAATAATTTGATAAAGAATATCTTATGACTTTACTTCTGAGTTTTCCTAAAAGGACTTATTCCAGTGGGAATACTAGTCCACCATTTTATAGTCATAAATCCTTATATGTCTTTTCGATGTGGGATATTCGTTTGACCCTTCAACATTTTATCCTATATACATCAGCAATAGAATAATGTCATACAAAATATACAAATTGGGTAGCATTCGTGTGAACTCGAGTTCACGCAAACTCTATTTTTTTTAGTGTTATTTTTGTGCATACGAAGTATCACTGTTAAAAATTTAACTGATTTTTAAATAGTGACACTTCATATACATAATAATAATAACACTCCCTTCGTCACGAGGAAAGCTTCCTATGAGCTCCGAACACGAAGGTTAAGAAATACAGAATAATATAATTAGTAGATTTATCAGATGTGATTGAGAGAGAGAAAAATATAATGAAATGTGAGAGAGAATAGTTACCAAAAAAATGAATTGGTAGCTTTCATTGAAACGGACGAAAAAAAAATGTTGAGTAGTTTTCATTTTGACGGATGAAGTATTATACACTTGGTATGTATAATATATGAACAACAAGAAATTCAAGTGAACATAAGTTGAGTTCTTACTTCTTACCATACAAAACAAAATGATGTTGGTCTTTTTTTCTATCATTAACATATTATGTGAGCATTGCTATCTGTTTCTTTTTTTCAATCATAAACATATTATGTAGCATTGTTCTTTGTTAATGTCGAATAACTACATAAAATAAAGTAAGTATAATAATGCATTAGACTGAGCATCATGTAAATGGTCTAATGCATATGTTAGACTTATTTAATGTTATTGATTAAACTCATTAGTTAATTAGATCTCGTGAGACAATATTTATGTGAAACCTCAATTTTTTGGTGGACTATCTATACAAATTTCTTTCTTTTCCCACCCAAAGCATAACACTATGTTAAATATGGAGTATTATATCTTCCTAACCTAAAACTGTTGTCAATTCAATCAGAATATGCCGAACAAGCCCGTTCCATCCGTAAACGACGTCGTCTTCTCCACCGAAATACCCGGCACAGAAGGAGGCGTCATGGACCGAATAAGTGCAAAATTCAATCCTTTAAAAAACGGGTGTGTTTTCACATCCGCCGCTCCACGCTTTGAACCGAGCCTCCTATTCGGATCCTTGTTCAACAACAAGGATATCAAGTCCCGTGCGTGCATTTCACTTGCACGACACGGCGCGTTATTGGGAAACGTCAAGGGTTTCTTCGCGATGTTACGTAGCGTAGCTTCGTTCGATGCACCAACAAACGGTGTATGTCCATAAACCATCTCGTAAATGAAAACCCCGAGGGCCCACCAATCCACGGAGTTCCCGTGGGACCCACCGGTTGCCACCTCAGGCGGGACATACTCGTGGGTCCCGACAAAAGAACATGAACGTGCCGCCACCGGTTCAGCGACGAAAAGGCGGTTCGATGCCAGCGTTTGGATTTTCCTCGACCGGAAAAACCGGTTCGATAAGCAGGAGAATGGAGTGAGCGCGGCGGTCGACCTCGTCGCCGGAATCGGGTCGGGAGAAAATCCGGGGTATTCGACGGCAGGGATGGCAGCGGAGCAGAGGGAGAGATCAAAATCGGTGAGCATGATGTGACCGTCGGATCTAACAAGCACATTTTCAGGCTTTAAATCTCTGTAGATTATTCCTAGCATATGGAGGTACTCTAATGCTACCAAAACCTCTGCAGCATAAAACCTGGAAAAAAAATTCAATTAATTGATTAATTAATTGCATACTCCTACATTTTTCGATGAAAAGTAGTATGAAAGTTGCTCTAAAATGGGAAATTAAAAATTCCCTTTTCAAGTTTCAAAGAACAGAGCAACTAAAACAAGATAAAGAACACATAAAAGGCATTTCAATTAATTAGTGGAAAATTGCAGTTTCACTTTAATTCACTTTATACTTAAAAATAGGATGATTATACACGAGAATCAGTAATTAATAAAAAGGGATTTGGATACTCCCAATTACTTATGATATGATAAAGTTTTTGTAAATTTCAGATGATAATAAAATAATGAGAGAAAATACAATTAAAAAAAAAATGAAATTCACACTATATCAATGTCCATCTTTTTTCAAAATTTTCAAAATAAATTACCAATAGAAATGGAGAGTATCCAAATTCATTCAAATTTATCAAAATTTTCCAACAATAACCATGATAAAATACTAATCATCTGGAAATTATGAGCAAAATAATTAGAAAATTACCTAGCGGATTTGAGGGAAAACCGTTTCTGCGGCTGTTTATGGCGGAGAGAATGCAAATCGCCGCCGGAGCAAAACTCCATTACAACGCAAGAGAAATTCGAAGTTTCAAATTCCGCAAACAGACTAGGCAAAAACGGATGATCCAAAAGCCTCAGGATTTTCCTCTCTGTTTCCGCTCTCTGCGTCTTCTTCTTCAGCGCCAAAACACCATTATCCACCACCTTCATCGCGTACAACCGCCCCTCATCCGCCACCGCTGCCGCCGCCCGGAGGCGGCAGAGATAAACTCTGCCGATATCGCCGCTCCCGATCTGCCGCACCAAGCTAAAGTCACGGAACGTCAGATTCGTCTTCAGCCGAATCTCTTGGAACGACGAGTCCGACGACCGGTGCGGCTTCAGCGCCGCCGTCTGCTCCGGCGAACTCGTCGGAAACTCGAAGGAGAGGCGGCTGAAGCTCGCGCAATGGCTTACAGTGGTGTCACTGCTCATCGAACTAATTTTTCCACTCAATTCCTCAGAATTCCGGTGAGAATCTTCCAACATTTTGAATGATTTTCAAAAAAAATTCATGGAAAAATAATTAGAAAGAGAGCTAGTTTTATAGCGATAGGGTTTGTGAGAATGAAGAAGAATTAATGGCTTCTGGTTACGGTTACAGCTCTGTTAGACTAGGCTATAGGCTCTAGCTTCTAGGTGTGTATGTATGTGTGTATATATAGTTTTAGAGAGAGAAAGATGTGTGAGAAAAAGGGGTCGCTGGGCCCAATTAATTGGCATTGTACGGAGTGGCAGTGATTAAATTTAATGATAACTGTAATTTATTTTTATTTTAGAGGTTATTTTTATTTTTTGGCACGTGAGGAGACTGTGGTGCACGTGTAGGAAGCTTCATCGGGTGACGTCAGTGCATGACACGTGTGGGATGGGTTAGCACGTGGGAAATGGGAATTGCTCCTTTGGAAGTAGTAAATGTTGACTTTAGATCCCTCTGTTTTTATTTTTATTCTCAGTAAAAGTAACTTGTTTATTTTTTATCAATTCATTTTTCTCAATTAAATTAATGTCTACTCCTTGTCACTCAATATTTTATTCCCATATATATTGACGATTCTAAACCGGCGGCACCTAAGAATGTTGTCGTCGACAACAAATTTGGACCGAATCCACAATATGAAGCAATGGCAGTATTCGTCGACTGCATATATATCGTCAAGTGTCATGTGGTCAACTCCGGCTGTTACTTTCAACTAGCCTTCGAAAGTTTCGTGACTCCATATTAGTTAGAGTTAATTTTAGAATGGTAGTTACTTTATATTTATAGCTTTTTTTTTTTTTTAATTTCTTGTAACAACTCTATATATATCTCTCCATCTACATTCAACTATCTCTATTGAGAGAGTATTCTTATTTTACATGGTATCAGCCTAACTGATGAGCAACTATCCTTCTTCTCATCCTCTCTCTCGTTCTTGATCATCCTTAATATTTCGCTCATCTTGTTACGATGGCGGAACCACCGGCCACCACCATTTGATGCCACCCTTACTCTTCATGCAATGACGCACCTTGTTACGATCAAATTAAAATCCATCTAAAATCCACCAACTATCCTATGTGGTATGTCAAGTCTTCCCGCTTCTTGTTACTCAAAAGTTATTTTCATATGTTGATGGTTCAATGCCGGCACCACCTGCTACCATCACCCCCGTCGGGTCTTCTTGGTTCTCTCGTGATCAAATTGTAAGTGTTTTCTTGACTTCTACACTTACTAAAGAGGTCATGCCAGTCACTGTTGGCTGCTCGACATCATTGGAGATTTGGAAAGCTCTTCAATCAGCCCTCCAAGGCTTGTGAGTTACGACTCAAAGATGAGTTACAACTAATCAAGAAAGGTTCAAGATCCATTTCAGAATTTGGGGTTGTTTTCAAGAATTTGTTTGATCAACTATCTTCAATGGGTTGCAACATAGACAACACTGACAAGTCGCATCGTTTTCTTCGTAGCTTAGGCCCCGAATTTCATGGTTTTTCCACTTCCCAAATCAACCTCTCTCCTCTACCTTCATTCTCGGATCTTCTCGCTAAAGCAGAATCTCATGATTTGTTCACAAGATCCCTTAAAAATCTATCCTCCTCGTCCCAGGCCCCAACCTTTTTTGCTCGCTCTTCGGCTCTTTCTATTTTGGGTCGTCCTCCTCCTGCTCACCAGCAATATGGTTGAGGCCAGTCTACCTCTCGTGGAAGAGGTCAGTATGGTCGTGGTCGCGGGCGAGCTCGGTTTTCTCCTCGTTGCCAGATTTGTTTCTTTGATGGTCACTATGCTTCCTCTTGTCCTCAACATTATGATTCTCAACTTGGTCGTCAAGCAAATACAGTTAATTCTCTTTCTCTCACAGATTACTCTCGCTCCGCCAATCTCTCGGACTGGTACGTTGATACTGTGGCCTCCTCGCACATGGTCTTCTCCTCGGCATCACTTGATTCTTCCTCGCTATACACAGGATTTGACAAAGTTGTTGTGGCAAATGGTAATATC
This sequence comes from Galeopsis tetrahit, assembly GCA_963675135.1. Classification (NCBI taxonomy): domain Eukaryota; kingdom Viridiplantae; phylum Streptophyta; class Magnoliopsida; order Lamiales; family Lamiaceae; genus Galeopsis; species Galeopsis tetrahit. The sequence continues at coordinate 30,878,259 of OY776130.1, read as the reverse complement.
CTTCCAATCACTCATACTGGTACTATTTTTTTACAATTCAAATTTATCCTTCTCTAATGTTCTAGTCGTCTCATTTATTACTAAAAATCTTCTATATGTTAGTAAACTAATAAATGATTTTTCTGTTCGTCTTATTTTCTCTAATGATTCTTTTGAAATTCCGAATCGAAATACAGGTACGGTTCTAGCTCAGGGCAAACTCGATCATGACCTATATGTTTTGGATAAATGTCACTTTGGTTTTGCTGTCTTTTTACGTGTTCGCACGACCTGTGGTTCTTTTGAGTTGTGGCATAATAGACTAGGTCATGTTCCTATTGATATTGTAAACTTGCTTAAGAATAAAGGACATCTTTCTGTTACTTCTTTACTTCCTCGCCCTATTATAGTTCGCCATGTCAAAAAGCTAAAAGCACTCGGCTATCCTTCTCCTTAAATGAAAAAAGTTCATCCCATGCTCTTGATATCATTTACTATGACCTATAGGGCCCCTCCCCTGTTAAATCAAATGATGGTTTTTCATACTATGTTGTGTTCATTGATGACTACTCTCGTTTTACTTGATTTTACCCTCTTCATAAAAAATCTAACTTTGTCTCTACATTTGCCACTTTCAAGAATATGGTTGAAAATCAACTTACTCATAAAATAAAATGTTTTCAATCGAATGGTGGAACTGAATTTACTAACCATAAACTACGTAATTTATTTCTTTCTTCGAGAATTATACACACTATGTTTTGTCCCTATACTCCTACTCAAAATGGCCGAGTAGAGCGAAAACATCGCCATATCACTTAAATGAAATGGGACTTACTCTTCTTTTTCAATCATCTGTTCTGAACACCTTCTAGGTCGAGGCGTTTGGGACAGTCGTCTATCTTATCAATAGGCTCCCTACTCCCATTCTCCACACTAAATCCCCTTATGAAGTGCTTTTCTATATACCTCATTTATATGATAATCTCCGTGTCTTCGGCTTTTGTGTTTATCCTTGCCTGCGTGACTATGTTACTAATAAATTCTCTCCTCGAAGTATTCCCTGTGTCTTTCTAGGTTACAACTTGTGTCACAAGGGCTTCTGTTGCTATGATCTTTGTAATTCACGCATTTACATCTCTCGCCATACTCGCTTTGACGATACTGTTTTTCCCTTCTCTAGGGATTCTTCTCGCTCCTCGACCTTTGGGCTTGACATCTCCACCTTTGACACCCTCTTACCAGACGCTGCTTTGTCCTCGTCGAACACTAAACGCACATATGCTTCTTCCTCAATTCCTTGCTCGCTATGTCTCCAGCCAAATGTCATCCACTCGCCGACCACTCCTTACCCTCAGCCAAACCTCCTTCCTCCTGCTGCTCGCCCTACTGTTCGACCAAACCCGGCTCCTCGCCCTCCACGAGCTCGAACTCTGCCTCCTCTTCCCCGTGTTTGGCCAGCGGCCACTCATACTCATTTCATGCGAACTCGCTCCCAAGATGGGATATTCAAAATCAAACACCCACCTGATACCTCACTCCTTACGACCAACTCCCTGCTCACCTATGTCCATAATAATTCGGAACCCACCTCATTGGCTAACATCAATGGATGACGAACTTCAAGCTCTCTATAAAAATAAAACCTGGGATCTTGTTCCTCCTCCTCATGGTGCCAACATAGTGGGTTCCAAATGGGTTTACCGTACCAAATTCCTAGTTGATGGATCCATTGATCGCAACAAAGCCCGACTAGTCGCCCAGGGCTTTACCCAATTGCCTGGTTTTGACTACGATCACACCTTCTGTCCCGTTGTAAAATCAGCCACTGTTCGGGTTGTCCTCTCCCTTGCTGTCATGAATAACTGGTCACTTCATCAGCTAGATGTTAACAATGCTTTTCTTCATGGCCTTCTTAAAAAACCTATCTACATGCGTCAACCTCCTGGTTTTGTTGATCCTCTTCGTCCAAATCACATCTACAAACTCAGCAAAGCTCTTTATGGCCTTAAATAGGCTCCTCGTGCGTGGTTTCAACGGTTTTGTGACTTTCTGCTCGTCCTCGGCTTCACTGAGAGGAAATTCGACACTTCATTATTCATATACACCTCAGGTCGTACAATTCTTTATCTCCTTGTTTATGTTGATGATATTATAGTTACTGGAAATGATCAAAACTTCATCACCCGTCTTATTTCTAGGATCAATAAAGAATTTGCGATTAAAGACTTTGGTCGCTTAACGTACTTCTTAGGACTGGAAGTTACTTACACTGTTATCGTCGGCCAAACAAAATATACTACTGACATTTTGACTCATGCCAGTAGAAATAGGCTTTCTTTACGTACATGAGAGTTCTGTGTAGATATGGATTCACACACCTACACATTTGTGTGTGGATCCAAGGCTCCCTATGTGCAATTAACATTATTTTCTATATATATTACCCTACATTATTTCAAACAACACAACTTGTTGAAACATATCATGTTAATTCATATTAATTCTCAATCCCGTGGTGGGGTACATTTTTTATTTTATTTTCATGGTTACCAACAACTAAATCATTGAAGTTTATGGATTAAATGTTGGGCAATTTGTACCCACAATTAATTAATTCAGCAGATAATATATGTTAGGTTCAAAATGAATTAGACACTATAATTAGAAATCTCAGTTCAAATCATACGACACTTCTGCCCCAAAGTCGTTGACGTTTGATTCAAATGCCTTTCCTTTAAATAAATATATAAATAAATAGTACTGTCCTATTTCTAATGATACTGTTTTTTTGTTTTTTTAGCAAAGTGCCTCACAAGTCACGAGAATTATTTGAACTGCTTATAATTTCATAAATTTTGGAGTTTGCTATGTACAATACAAAGGCATTAATTAAGGGTTAGTTGTGGAACATTTGATTAGTTTTTTTAACGGTTCCTATGTTGTAATACTACATAGCTTACGGCTAAAAAAAGAGAAAATTGCAGATTTGGTTCCATTAACCATAGGTTGGTTGGGTTTTGGTCCCATTGTATTTGGATTTAGTCCCATACGATATAAATCTTGCAAACTTGGTCCCATACGATATAAATCTTGCAAATTTGGTCCCATACGATATAAATCTTGCAAATTTGGTCTCATACGATATAAATCTTGCAAACTTGGTCCCATACGATATAAATCTTGCAAATATGGTCCCATACGAAATAAATCTTGCAAATTTAGTCCCATATGAAATAAATCTTGCAAACTTGGTCCCAAACATTACAAAAAATGCAAAATTGGTCTCAAACATTACAAAAAATGCAAAATTGGTCTCAAACATTACCAAAAAAATGCAAAATTAGTCCAAAAGGTGAAAAAAAAAAGTCATTAATTAATAATTATTATTCAAATTATATAATAATGAACTATTAATTAATATATAATAACATTTATATAATAATAAACATTAATAAATATATAAAATCTAAATAGACTTTATAATATTTAAATTTTATAAAGAATACGAAATAGACTTTATAATATTAATAAATATATAAAATTTAAATAAACTTGAAAATTTATATAATAATCAATATTAATAAAATTTATATAATAAACAATATATTACTAATAACTTAACATATGAGATACATACATTTTATTTAAAATTAATTATTATTTATTTAATTTTTCTTCTCTTATGTATTCTAATAAATTTGTATTGCAATTTTTTTTTTTAAATTCTACTATATTATTTTGATTTAATAAATAAATAAAATTAAGTGTTTGTAACTATTGAAAATTTTAATAAATTACTCATCACCCTTATTTAAATATCAATAGGAAGGGTTAGCTATTGTTAATTTATTATCACTAGCTATAATCATTCTGTTGTAATTTAATTATTAATGTAGTTATTAATTTGATATGTATTCATTGAGGAATACATGTCTCAATTATTGTATTGACAAGTTTGATATAACTTTTATTATTATTATTTTTTATAAATTTTACATTTAAAAAAGTATACGAGAAAATTAAGTTATACTCTTTTTTATAAAATTTAGATTGATTAGATTTTATATATTTATTAATATTGATTATTATATAAATTTTATTATATATTATTAATAGTTAATTATTATATCAATTTGAATAATAATTAATTAATGTATTTTTTTTTTCAGTTTTGGGATCAAATTTGTATTTTTTTTTTTATAATTTTATTAAATTAAAGTATAACTTAATTTTCTCATCAATGTATGCTTTTTTAAATGTAAAATTTAGAAATAATAATAATAATGGAAGTTATATCAAACTTGTCAATACAATAATTGAGACATGTCTTCCTCAATGAATAAATATCAAATTAATAACTACATTAATAATTAAATTACACATCGACAAAATGATTATAGTTAGTGATGATAAATTAATAATAGCTCTAGCCCTTCCTATTGATATTTAAATAAGGGCGATGAGTAATTTATCAAAATTTTCAATAGTTACAAACACTTACTTTTTTTTTATTTATTAAATAAAAATCATATAGTAGAATTTAAAAAAAAAATTAAACTTACAATACAAATTTATTAGAATACATAAGAGAAGAAAAATAAAATAAATAATAATTAATTTTAAATAAAATGTATGTATCTCATATGTTAAGTTATTAGTAATATATTGATTATTATATAAATTAATATTGATTATTATATAAATTTTCAAGTTTATTTAAATTTTATATATTTATTAATATTATAAAGTCTATTTCGTATTTTTTATAAAATTTAAATATTATAAAGTCTATTTAGATTTTATATATTTATTAATATTTATTATTATATAAATGTTATTATATATTAATTAATAGTTCATTATTATATAATTTGAATAATAATTATTAATTAATGAGTTTTTTTTTCACTTTTTGGACTAATTTTGCATTTTTTTGGTAATGTTTGGGACCAATTTTGCATTTTTTGTAATGTTTGGGACCAAGTTTGCAAGATTTATTTCATATGGGACTAAATTTGCAAGATTTATTTCGTATGGGACCATATTTGCAAGATTTATATCGTATGGGACCGAGTTTGCAAGATTTATATCGTATGGGACCAAATTTGCAAGATTTATATCGTATGGGACTAAATCCAAATACAATGGGACCAAAACCCAACCAACCCATGGTTAATGGGACCAAATCTGCAATTTTCTCTCACGAATTTCTATTTTATAATCTTTATTAACAAACATGTGATATTGTTATTTGTTAAATATATCACATATCCCATGATTTTATATTTCTCAAAGCTTAATCCACAATAACAAACGGGCTCCTGTATATATATATATGGAAGTGAAAGGATAACAAAAAACTCTTTTAACACCTATCCTAATCAAAATAAAACACAACACTGAATATGTCATCGATGAATTTAACGGTGTCGCTTCGCAGGTTTTTACCGTTGATTCTTCGTTACCCTTTACCAATGAAGTGCGTCTTGTCGCCTCATTTATGGGACGATTGAGTAATACTTTTGATCTGCCATGATTTTTTGAGCGGTTCTATCTCTGGTTTAGTTTTTGGTCTGTTTACGTTAGGTTTGTTATTGTACGTGCTCTTTTTTATTTGGTCTAGAGTGATGTACTTTTTTCCTTGATCAAAGTTTTAATGACGTCCCGGCCTCTATTTCGATTTAGGGCTCCAATTTTTTTTATTATTATATAGACTTTATTTGCCTAATCATAATAAAACAAAATAAAATTATATCCACTTTTACCGGGAAATCATTAATCTTCTAATCAAAAGTAGGGATTTCATGAGGCACTTTCTTGTAAACGAATTTGTTAATGAATGGACAATTGAACAATCCATTCAATTGACGAATTCGTTTACTAAACGAAACAATTTGTTGTAGATAAGGCATTTTCTACTCAGTTGTGCACATAGCATTTTAAATAATAATATAATATTTATTTTACAAATAATAATATTTTAAATAATAATATAATATTTATTTTACAAATAATAATATCAGTGATCAATGGTGTACAAATTGCACATAATATTTAGCCTCTATTGTCAATACACATATGGGGAAAGTGTGTGACTTAGAGATGTTATTCGAGTCGAGCCGAGTACTTGAAGTTCTAGCTTGATTAGAGCTTTTGTGGAGCTGAGATTAATTACATTGGAGTCGAGCCTAATGATATTAATTAAAAGAAAATTCTAAAATATCGAACCCAATGAGTCGATTGAGCACGGACTGACTCGTTAGTAAATCGAGTATTTAATGAGCTCGACTCATCTATCTATACGAGTGAGTTGAGTATGAACTTTAACTGAGTTCACGGGCAGCTTGATTCGCTTAACAACGGTTATTGCAAAAAATTGTTGAAATCGCCCCACTACAATTCTTATTACAAGATTAGAAAACTATGCAAATGGTGAATAAGTACATTTACTTTTTATTTAGCTATATATTTAGGGAAGTTGATGATATTTTAAATGTCGATCATTTTAGTGAGATCATAATTGCAAAAAATGAATGAAAGAAAAGTCATATTGTATTATTGTGAAATGTTGTTAAAAAAAGACAAAAAAGGACAACTAACATTAAAAAGCATGCGTGACATGTCATAAAGATTGGAAGCAAAGGGGCGTTGTACAGATGGACTTGCAAAAAACATATGGACCAATTCTCATGATGCAACATTACCTTGTGTCCATTTGCAACAAATTATATTCTCAATCTGTATATATAAAAAAATATAAATAAATTGAGCATCAAGTGCATAAATTCTTGATCTTTGTAATCCATTCAAATCGCTTCATTTTTATTTATTTTTCTCGTTATTGTAATAGAGTCGAGCCGAAAGTTTCGAATACTTGTTTGCGATTCACTGAAAGCTTTCGTAGTGCAACGAATGGAAGGCTCTAAAATCGTTCTATTTTGAAAATGGTTGCCTTGATCTGTATTGCACCGAAGTACGGGGCAATATCGTCTTACGAAAAAAGAGTCCAAATCTTATCTCGACTTTCACATGTTAATCATGCATAGTCATCTTCGTCTATCCATACACTTAATTTTTTCCAACCTAAAAAATAAATCAAATTGAGCATCTAGTGTATGATTCCAGATTTGTGTAAACCATTTCAACTCGATTCATTTTTATTTATTTTTCTCGCCTATAACAATACACACATGATTAATTTTAATTACAATCGATAAAGTTTTTCACCAATTATACTATGCAACTGGTGCACATCAACAAGTATGATCAATTTTTATACAAATTACAAGAAAATTGATATTTAATAACATAAATTCGACCGTTACTGCTTATCTTGCGGATTCGGTAAGTCTAAGAGAAAATTTATGACTACCCTCTGGTCGTGTGTTATTTGGGAATTTTGGAAAAATCGAAACGCCAAGATATTTTCGAAGGAATGCCAAGACACTAAAAAGACACTCAAAAATATAAAGATAAATCTTTGGGCGTGGATAGGAGGACAAAAGTTACTGGTTCCAAATTCTTTCGTTTCTGCTTGGTTTCATGATCTATTTCTTTGTATTATTAACTAAATTACAAGTGGACTAGGCGGCAAACATTGTTTCATTTTGATGTAACATAGACCTTTGTACATGGGTTGGATACTTCGAGTAGGGGTGGGAATGGGCCAGGCTACCCGACAGGGGCCTACGGCTCGGCCTTCTAAAGCTCGGCTCGGCTTGTTTAATAAACAAGCTAGGCTCAAGCTTTTTTTAAAGCCTTTTTAATTAAATAGGTCGGGCTTGAGCTTTTTCGTAAGCCTTTGAAGCCCAACAGGCCGACCTATTTAACTCTATTTCTATATGTATAAATATATAATATATAAAAATACAATAAATATATAATATAATATTCAATATATGATGAGATTATCTTGAAGAAATTATATATTTTTTTGATCTTTTGATTAATTTTTTATTGTTCTTATTTCTTCATTTTGAGATTTAAAAAGTTAGTTTTTATAATTTAATGGTAATACAAGTGTGGTAAAAATTAATTTTGAATAGGCCTTTAAAAGGCTTTCGGGCCAGACCTATTTACTAAAAAGGCCAGGCCTAGCCTCTAAAAAAAGCCTATAATAGGCCACAGACCAGGCTTGGGCCCAAATATTATATACCAGGCCCAAGCTTTTTTTCTTAAGGCCTGGCCCGGCCTGGCCTATTCCCACCCCTAACTTCGAGTATCCGTGTTGATATAAAACTTCTTTACAGTTAAAAAAAAAACTGCTTCTCTAGCGAAAAATTTATTATTAAAAACTTTCAATTAAGGAAGTAATAAGGACAGAATTTCTGTCATTAAATGTCAATTTTCTTGTAGTGATATCTTAACTAGGGTTTTTCTTAGTGTATTCAAATTGTACAAAGTGATTATGTAGTCAGCACGTCGAATCGTGTCACGTGGCATCGTATGCGTCGTATGAACCTGCTACCTGTTATACGGGTTTAAATTAATTAAATTATTTTTTAAATTGTATTTTGTTATTTATTATATTACCCTTCTTTTATTAAAATTATTTTTAATATATATATATATATATTAAGCAAAATTACTATTCTACCCTTTTTATATATGCAAAATTTTGATTGTGCAACGGTCCAGCAGCCGTGCACAATTGCATGGTCTATTCTCAATAACCCGTGTAAATTGAAAAATGTATTGTAAGTGGTATTGTGCACGATCTAGGAGTCGTGCAGGATTGCACAGTCTATACTCAGTCACATGTGTAAATCAAAAAATGTACTGGAAGTACTCACTTGCACGGTCCAACAGCCGTGCACGGTTGCACGGTCGATAATCAGTCACCCGTGTAAATAAAAAAATGTACTGGAAGTACTCACTTGCACGGTCCAACAGTCATGCACGATTGCACGGTCGATACTCAGTAAACCGTGCAATCCAAAAAAATGTGTTGTAAGTGCTCACTTTCACGGTCCAACTGCCGTGCCTGGTTGCACGGTTGATATTCAGTAAAAATTCTTATTTTAGTTTATCTGATTTTTATTTTAGTTTATTCTGATTTTTTTAAAGTTTAGGTTAGTTTAATTTGATTTGTTAATTTTATTAATAATATAACATAAGGGTAAATAGGTAATTTTAAAAATACATATTTTAATTAAATTAATAAATATAATATAATATTTTAATATATTAGGATAAAAATGTAATTCTATAATTATATATTTTAATTAATTAAATTAAATATAAAAAAATCAATGTATGACACCATACGACACATAGATGAATATTTTCAACACAAAGTACAAAAGGTAACAGGCCATTAGGTTTAAGTCTTTAGATTTGATTTTTAATTGTTTAGATTTAATTGACTACGATAGTCATTCGACATCATACGACACTCTGACTATAGGTAGAAGGTCCCATCTTAACTATAGTTAACTAAAGTTGTGGAATGTTTATAGAAGGTCCCATCTTAACTATAGTTAACTAAAGTTGTGGAATGTTTATAGTTAAAATATGTAAATACACATATACTCCGTACTTATAAATGTTAAATGATCCTAATTCATTATGATTAGTCCCACAAGGCCGCGTCCTAACGGACGGCAGGTCATATCGGTTCACTCTTAACAATCCATTCTTAAGGATTCATGAATAGTTGAAACTTAATTCTAATCCTAGTTGGTCATGAATTAAACGGTTTAGTAACGAACTACAGAATAAAATATAAAAATATATATAATACTCCAGTTAATTTAAATTTAGCATATAAAGTTAAACAATACATAATAATATAATCAATGTATTATAGATTAAATTTAATAACATCAACCAGGTTTTTTTTTTTTTTTAAATCAAGCATTATTGAAGAGATAACAACTACTCTGAATCGCTACGACACAATATTTTATTCATATTTAAACATAATGTTATTTTCTACATATAGTCATATAAAAACCAAAACGATTATTGAATTTGGTGTATTTTATTAAATGCAGTATCTGTGAATTGTTTTATACATGGATTAAAAATGTGTTCAAATTTTTTTTTTTTTTTTAAATATGTTTATTCTATTTAAATAGTTAACTTTTGAATATATATTTTTTTTACTTTATTCACAAGATCGAGTTTTTACCTAACAATATTATTTACTCGTTACTCATTTATCTTTTTTATAATTACAATATAATTTTCTTAAAAACATGTTAAAATGAGCAAACTTTTTATGTAAAAGTATGTAATAAATACATGACTCATATATGAGTGTTTTTTTTTCTTGAGTGAATTAAAAATATGAACATGACAAATCTTTTTCTTTTGGTAAAGTCTAGTATGCACTCGAGTGCATATTGTGCATCCTAGTCATGTTGCATTTTTTAATTTTACTGACTTACACTTTTTGGTAAATGGTATTGCACTTTTCAATTATTACTAAAAATATTATTATACAGTTTAATAATTGAAAAGTGTAACACCGTTTACCAAAAAGTACAACATAGACTCAAAAAGTACAACATGGACTAGAGTGCACAACATGCACTCGAGTACATAGCAGACCAACCCTTTTCTTTTTCCTAAACAGGGAACATATGACAATCTAATCATTAGGCGAGGTGAACTATCCAAAACAAATTATTTAACCTTTGTCCAAAAATGTTTCATTGAGTATTTCACATAAGTATTACAATAAAAAAATAATGAGTACACTTATAATGAGTTGGATGCAGGAATCACTAATTTGAAAAATTAATATGATGCAAAATTAAATATACTTCAAGTGTACCACACCAGACATTTCTAGTTCAGGGTAATAAGGTCTACTTCACAATCTATTTGACCCGATTCGATTCAGTCGCGTGTTAGAAAAGAATAGAAGACTTCAATAGGAGAAGCTAGAGTTTTGTAAATTAAATTTTGAATAAATTAAAGTTTGAAAGAAAGACTCCATTCTTGTTTAATTAATCTAAATATGACAATTGGAGCACATTATATTACTAAAACGACATATAATCAAACGAAGTTAGTACTATATTTGCCCTCAAACAAGCCCAAGTTGGTAAGATTAGCTTGTATTGATATGTGAGGAGAGATCGATATAATTAACGATAAAATATATTCAATTCTCATGTGGAACAAAATTTCATTGAAATTTTTGCGCTCAAGAACATAGACGAGATCGTTGGTAAGATATGCTATGATGTAAAGAGAGATCTAGAGACGAATGGTGAGTTGGTAAGGACTGTAGTGATGTGAAGAGATTTAGAGAGACGGATCCAGAATTCTATGTCGAGGGTCTAATCTTTCATTTTATGATAGGATATTATTATTTTTCAAACTTTGTGTGGAAGAAAATATTATGAAGGTTTGTGTGTTGGACTGAATCATTTTTACAAGTGTGTATCACTCGGATATATTCCTCGATTTTACAATGGATGAAATTAAGAATACATTGTTGGTTGGATTTCCATGAGGAAGGTTTCGGTTTTTTTAATAAAATATTAATATTTAAAAAATAATTTAATATAATATTATAGTTTGAAAAAAGTTTAATAAAATAAAAAAGACCGTCGTTGTCAACAACGTTCTTTCTCTAAATGTAGGTCCTAAGTTTGACTTTTGCAGAATGTGTCAATTGCAGAAAGGAACACCCTTTTTCCATATATTTAATATTTCTTTTTAATAAATGAATTCTAAGTTTGTACATAAATTAATTAACAAGTATTTATTATGTTCGAACAATTGTACTTGGATCTCTAGCGAGTAGTGATGATGGCGAATAAGACCCATGACCACGATAGTAATATGAAGCCAACAAATTATGACATTGGAAAAGGTAGCCAGAAAGTTGATTAATTTTGAACTATATATATTATGATGTCTGAAAACATCCACTATAAAACTGAACTTACGGCAACCTTCTTTTCATTTTCATTTGATCTAGAGGTTTGCCGCTAAGTCGGATGATGTCCCCGAAGATAAATAGAGAACTCGGCTTTTCGCGTTCATGAAAATATCCACTATAAAGGGAGTGACCACCCATATTTAAGATTCTTGTTTTTTTATTTTGTTTTTTATAAGTTTATTCCAAAAATGTTATCATCCCAAGGGAAGAAAAATAGCTCTTATTCTAGCAAGTGACTATTGTGAATGATTTTCCCTATGTTATTTCATAAATTGATAATTATATATGTATGTGGGGATCTTCAACCGTGAGGGCATATTTGTTTTGGGATTTTGAGGATTTTGAAATTCGGATTTCAAAATTTAGTGGATTTCAAAATCCTAATGTTTTTTGTGTTTGTTTTGAGATTTATTTAGGGTAGGATTTAACTTTATAGTATAGGATTATAGGTTTTATAGGTGGTTTGTAGGTATTTATAGGGTTGACTTTTATAGGGTTTATATGTATTTATAGGGTGGGATTTTGAAATCCTAAATCAAAATCCCAAAGTGTAACGGGGGTGGAGTTTTGAAATCCCAAATCCGGATTTCCCATCCCAAAACAAACATGCCCTGAGGGATGATACTTATAAATTTTATTAATTTGATTTTTAATGTAGGTCATATTTCATAACCTAACCAAAAAAAAAATCCATCTATCCATCAAATATAGTAACATTGAGGTGGGCCGGGCATAAGTTTTAACAAAAAAGTAGATAAAGTAAGAATAAAAAGTGTATTTTAGGGTCCATTGTGAATAAAGTAATTGTTTGTGAATAAAGTTGATGATAAATTGAGTAATTAAATGATGGTTGAAGGGTGATAGTTTCCATAAAGTGTATGAGACTACATTTGATGGACAAGAAATATAAGACAAATGAGACTACATTTCATGGACGGATGGAGTAATTGTTTATGAGCCCCCACCAAACATTTTTTATATTCTTTTTATTCCGTAATTATTTGACCTATATACATTTTTCTCTACACTTTACTAAATTTTCTTGTACATCTCAATAAATCACTCAAATAACTCCTCCTTTGTTTGATCTCACATCCCCGCTTAATTCATGTTTTTTAAAAGGTGAGTTGATTAAGGTATGTAAGTTATCACAGAATAAAATGAATACGTATATTTTAAGTTCTACATTTATTTAATGGCTAATTATCGGGTTTGAAAGTTAAATTTAAAGATCATTTCGCCTATTATAAGTCAGAACAATTAAAATTATTTTTCTTCAAAACATAACAAAAGTATAGTATTAAAAAATTTATAATTAAATTTTTTATAGGTATAATATTATTTTGTCTTTATAGGGCCATGTTTGGTTCCCTGGATTAGGGAGGATAGAATTTTTAGTCCTGATTAATCATATGTTTTGTTTGTTTGATTAAAGCCCGAGAAAATATAATAGCCCGAGTTGCTTTTTTGATTTATTCCCTATTGGCGTGATTATTGATCTAGGCAAATGGGGTAAGATTAGTTGTCAAGCTAACTTGTCAATTATGGGGTGAAGGTGAAATACCATTTTTATCCTTACTTTATTGAACAAAAATACCGAAACACCCTTAAACACTTGGGGCATGTTTGTTTTGGGATGGAAAATCCGGATTTGGGATTTCGAAACTCCACCCCCGTTACACTTTGGGATTTTGATTCAGGATTTCAAAATCCCACCCTATAAATACCTATAAACCCTATAAAAGTCAACCCTATAAATACCTACAAACCACCTATAAAACCTATAATCCTATACTATAAAGTTAAATCCTACCCTACATAAATCCCAAAACAAACACAAAAAACATTAGGATTTTAAAATCCACCAGATTTTGAAATCCGGATTTCAAAATCCTCAAAATCCCAAAACAAACATGCCCTTGGGTAATTACACAATGGCTTGGTACATCACTTTGAGCCCTATTTCGAAAAAAAAATATTTACATCTTGTGGCTTTCATTTTTTTTTAAAAAACGTCCCAAAACTTTTTTAATTGCTTAATGTATGTTCTATTTTCGTCGGAGTTGTAAAAATTCACCGAAATTTCTCAAATTTAATAATCACGTGATAGAAAAAAAAACGACGTTATTTTGATCACTTGAGCGTAAATGGGACTTAAATTGAACAATTAAAGAAATTATGAGACGCAAATTAAAATTTTAACTAAAATAGGACCCTCCAAATGTGTACAATTCACTATAAAATTAATCTAACATTTTAATTATCCTTAGTTTATGTTATACAACTAATATAGATGAGGCTAAGAAAAAAAATCATTTCTCAATTTAAATGTAATTTTTCATTTATTAGAAAATTTAAAATTAATACTCTCAAAAGTTAAATTTTGTAACTTTGAAATTATAGTTGTATTCCTATATGTTTTATTTATTTATAAGACTATTTCTATATATATATTGAATAGTTGAATTAAAGGTGCATATTTGAGTGCATTATATGTTCATAATGGATATTCATATTTTATGATAACTGAATTTGCTCATGTGTTTTTGGTGTAATTACTATTTAAATTGAATGTCAATAGACCTTATGGTGTGTAATTACTAAACTGAATGTCAAAGAGAGAAACTCTGGCCAGGTGTTGAGTGAAAGATGTAGTGGAATTGAAAATGCAATCAGGTCGGTTGTTAAGAGAAAATAATGAAAATATCATTTAATTAATGGGCTCAGGAGTAGAAAGGTAAATTACCACATTTATCTCATTTATCCTTGAATTCAAACACAAAGTAGAACTTATCTCTACTTAACTTCAAAATTTAATCATTTAATTCAAACACAAATTTCAATTCAAAAAATAATAATCCAAACAGTGCAATCTCATTCAATCCTATCATAACTTATCCATCCTAACCTGTAAAGGAAACGAGCACTGGGAGTAATAAAAATGGGGGATCCAATTTAAAGTTGTTAGTTGCGTCACTGGTTCCAGGATTAGTACACATTGAACTATTGAAGTGTGGGGGTCAAAGAGAATTGTAAAAGGAGACATAGTGAGGTATATTAGAGAATTTAGTAGGTGTGCTAAGTAAAATGTGGATCTGAAATGATGATAATTTTAAAAATAAAATAATATTGTAAGAATATTAATTTTATGTATTATTTTTATATGAAAAGTTTGCAAATATTATTGGAATAGATAAAAAAAAGTGCAAAAAAATTGCGAGAGATTGTGTAATTATTAATTTATTACTTTCTCCGTTCGTCTATAAGTTTTTCATTTTTTCGTTTTGGTCTGTCTGTTTATAGGCTTCACATACCATTTTTGGTAAATGCTTTTAATTTTTAATTTCTACACTTTACTTTATATATATCTCTACATCTCTCTTTTTCTTTCAATCACATCACTACTTGTACTATATTTATTGGTAAAGTCTAGTATGCACTCGAGTGCATGTTGTGCACCCTAGTCTAAAGAAAAGTGTAAGTTATTAAACTGACAATTTACTAATAAAAAGTGTAAGTCACTATAACTAAAAATATTATTATACAGTTTAATAATTGAAAAGTGCAACACCATTTACCAAAAAGTGTAAGTCAGTAAAACTGAAAAGTGCAACATGGACTAGAGTGCACAACATGCACTCGAGTTCATAGCAGACCAATCCATATTTATTATTTAATCTATATGATAAAAAGTAAAGGAAAACTTATTGGCGGACGTATGAGTTATTGGCGGACATATGAAATATATAACACAGATTAGGAAAGTTTGTGTGATAAAGCTGCAGTGATCCTGTATGTTCCTTCCGTACAAATTTAGAGGACTAAACTACAACGTATTAATAAGAAAATCTTCTGTAAAGTGTTATTAAATCCCTTAATTATATAATTATCAAGTGATGAGAAACACAGTAGCAATATTCTCGGTGTTTGTATAGGGAACAACCAGACAAACCTTTTTACCTGCCCTGCTCACATAATTAATTGTAATTAACGTTAATTAAAATATGGCAAGTCAGGAATAGCCCAAATTTAGGTTATTGATGAATCCAAGAATTCCAATATATATAAAATTATTATTTTGAAAATAATAAATCTATATTTTAATTGTACATCTTCAATATTTCTGATTTCAGCAAATGTTTCGCTTTTGTTCTTCTCTTTCTTTGACTCTTTTTTATATTTTTATATGGGTAGTTCTAAGTTCTAAACATTATACTCCGTATGTTTTAGGTGCATCGTACAATTTTAAATTCATTTTTTAAATAGTATCAATTGCGTTTAAAAATATACTTACTCTTTTATATAATTTACTCTTTTATATGGAGTAATTTATAATGAAAAAGAGATGATCAGATTAATGTTTCAATTATAGAATGAAAATTGAAGTTTAATTGCAATGCATAATTCATAAAACTACAAGCAGGTCTCAAATCAAAACAAATTGATACGAACAATTGTTTTTATTGGCACCAATTTTCATAAGCTTGTATCCATTTCATTTAGTTAAAATATTAAAAAAAAAAAGTTTAATATATAATATGAAAGTTAAATAAAATTTCAGCTGAAAAAAAAAAAACAACAACTCACACACACTTCACGCCAGTTTTCAATTCTAGATATTGTTTTGGTATCACTATCATCACTGGGGTCGTTCGGTTGTTACATTAAAAATAGTGTTTCATACCGTAAATCGTATTAAAAAATCGGTATAAGAAAATACTCCGTATTAATTAATATCGTACTAATTTTTTTTATCGTTTTATATTGAAAATCTGGTATATGAAAAAAGAATATTAACATATGTAAGTCTCAAAATGAGTGGTTTTGGTAAAAGGTTTAGAGGAGGGGTAAATAAATTTTTTAACAAAATTCTTTTTCGTGACAACTAAGTAATTGTTATCGGGTGAAATTAGTAGGCTTCAAATAAAAGTTGTGAGTGCGAAGTGTTTAGCTCAAGCTAAAAATTAACCTACTGACTGCTCGAGAACTGATCAGTTGAATAACTATTAAAATAAATTGAGTGTGAAAATGTGTAAATTCTAAATTATACTCATATGATATGAAAGTTCTTCTCTAACTTAGAAAAACTCTTAATTAATTTTAATGCAAGCAAATCAGATAAATTTGGTGCACAACTGATCTAGTGTGTTATGCTAAACACATGGATGAATAACATATGCAATATCAAAGGAATAAATAACACAAGGATTTATAGTAGTTCAAAAACTCGTCTTCTACATCCACTCCACAAACTCGGTTATGAGGTCATTCTTTCAGCAGAATGCTTAGTTTGAAGTGTCAAGGAAAACTTGTAGACTTATCACTAATAGGGAGCTTTGTCTCCTAAAATTTATATGAGTTAATTATAACTATCTTACAAAGTTGTTACTAAACAAATAGAGTCTAACACTCGACAACTCACGAGTAAGGTAAGCGTGTAAAGTACTTTTAACTAAGTGTAGGTCCCCAAAGTTGAGTTAATAACGAGTAAGCTAGTGAAAATGTCTAGAGGGGGGTGAATAGACTTTTCAAAAATCTATCGAAATATCAGAATACAATATGCGGAATACGAAATTAACAATGAGCCCAATCTAAGTTTATACTCAACTTATCAAATTCGAGAACTCTGTTCTATACTCAACTTGTCTTGTTCAGTTATGTGTGTAAACAATTAAGCAATTAAACAAAACAGTAAAGTAAACAACACAAACAATTTATAGTGGTTCGACAACTTGTCTACATCCACTCTCACAACCCAGTTGTGATGTTTCCACTAAACTCTTCCAATCGAGTACAAAGTGTATTTTCCTGTGATTTTAAGTCCCAAGAAGAAGACTTAGATCTTCAAAGACTATACCACCAGATACGTCTATGATCTAACTAGAAATTTAACAAGTATCTAGCACCTTGATAAAACAACAAAAACTAAAAACTTATTCAGTTGTAGTCTTCTGATTCTTCACTTCACTTCTGACTATTCTTCTGAACTTCAATGAACTCTGTGAGTAATCTTCAGTATATCTTCAGTATGCGTAGTTGTAGTAACAGTAGTCTTCAAATGATAAACACCATGAAGTATTTATAGACTTCAATCATCAAGAACTTAGGTAGTTGTAACCAACTCTTCTTGAAAACTAACTTTAACTGAATCTTCTTATCAATCCACGCGTTTCTTGTTACGAATTAGTTATTCCCATAACTAACTTCTTCATTCTTATCTTTACACGCGTTGTTGTAACTAACTCCAAGTTTACTTGTCTTGAGTAGTCTAGTAGATGCACTTGTCTTGTAGTCCATCAGTCTTGAGTAGTAGACTTCAACTCTTCTTCTTCAGTCTTCACGTGCGATCTTCAATAATAGACTATACTAATCCTAACAAGACTATTACATTACATTAAGCTTGTAGCTTAGTCAACTTATAAACTATACAATTAATCTATCTATTACATTAAAAAATCATGAGCTCTATACAACAATTATCACAGCTCAATAACAATCTAACATATACAAATAGCATATATGAAGTACTTATAAATCTGTACTTATCTTTTAATATAAAACAGTACTTGTCTTTCATGTGAACTCTACTGGTCTGTTCAAGATGACTTCAACTCAACTAGACTAGATTAGTCAACACTTAGAAAATATTCAAGTCTACTTTTGGCTTATCAAAACTTCATCTTATCTTTTCATCATTTAGGACTTGTCTTAGGATTCATATCCCAACAATTTCCCCCTTTTGATGAAGCCAAAACTACTTGAATCTTTTCTCAACAGTAGACTAGTTAAGTAGTTATCTTGTCTTAACATCAAAAGTTGTTATCTTTTCATTCATTCAAAATAATACCAGTAGATATTACACATACAATATCAGAGTAAAAACAACAATATCATATAAGAATTCAACTAATCTGAAAGAGTACATCCTTCTGGATTTGGAACACAGAAAGCATCTAGGAGTCTCTTATGAATAATCCTTACATGATCTTCATCTTCGATCTTTTCTTTATCCAACAGCTCTTCTTCAAACTTTTTGATCTGATTCATATCAACTCTTTTTCCAGAGCTTGTCATAGGACATTTCCATCTTGGAAATTCAGGAACACGAATATTGAAATTTGCTCCAGCGGATATCATTAAGATTAAATTCCTAAGCATTCTGTTCTGACCTTCCAAGAACCTGTCAAATAAAGAATATAATTCATCTGATCCTTCAGCATCACCATATTTCCGAATAATCCAGTGATCAAGTTCCCATTGTCTCTTCACTTGCATCCATTCAGCTCGATGCTCTTTGTCTATGAAGTGATCAATGAACTTGTCTTCCATTTGTTCTTCATCAGCCTTTAACTTCTGCAGATTCTCAATATGTCTACCAATTTTCTTCTTACTTGCATAATGAGATTCATCATCTGGATCAGTAGACCTTTGTTTCTTCTTAACTATTGCAGCAGGCTCTTCAATAACTAACTTTCTTTTAACCTGTCTGGTCCGAACTTCAGCTTCAGAAGATGATACAACACTTTTGCCTTTCAACTTTTTCAGTTCATCTGCTCTAGCTTGTTCAACTTCAGCAGTCTTGACTAGCCTTCTCTTAGGCCTTCTGAGCTCTTGAATTGCTTCAGCAGCTTCCTTAGCTTCTGGTTCAGCAGACTTCTCAGTATCAACTTCAGCAACCTTCTCAATTTTACTGATCTCTTCCCCCTTTTTGGCTTCATCAGCCTTGAGAGTGAAAAAACTAGCAAATCGAGTCATCTCTTCTTTCACAGCTTCCTTCATCATATTAGAAGCTCTTTCAATCTGTCTTTGGTGAGAACCATCTTGACTCAGCTTATCTAGTTTGGTCGCCACCAACTCCAGCTTCTGAGTAGATAAGTTCAACTCATTCTTAAAATGGGTTGCAGTCAGACGTAGCTTTCGGTTCTCCTCAGTCATAGCACTTATAATCTCTTTTGCTTGTGCTAACTGATCAAAGGCTTCCTTTCTCTGAACATCAGCAACTTCGATTTTAGCTCTATAGACTCTTTCCATCTTCCTGGATTCAGTAGCTAAAATACGAGCAAAATCAACTGAGCTCTTCTCAGAATATTCCACCTGGTTCTGGAGAAATCCTTCAATTTGATTGAACATCTCTTGTCTGAAATCGTTGTCCAACTGGTTGACTTCATTGATGATCATCTCCTTTGAACTTGTCACAAGGATACTATTCTGTTCAATAAGAGTCTTCTTAAGATCAGACTTGAGAAATTCATCGATAGACGACTTGATGACAGATTTCAATTCTTCCTTCAATTCATCTATTGAAGCAGCTGGGATAGCATTAGACGACTGAGCTTCGACCAACACTTCTTCCTTTTCAATCAGCTCATCCTCAGTGAACATGACTGCTTCAACAAATTCTTCATCTTCTTCGCCTAAATCAAATGAAGTTATTTCTTCAGCTTCGTCAGCTTCATCAGTAGACATGTTGTCCGTTTCCAAAATTGGTTTAGATGTCTGGATAACAACTTTAGCAACATCTGGCTTAATCTCGTCTTCTACCAGATCTGTTTGAGTACTAGCGTCAATTGAGAACTCATCTTCCAGAACGCCATCAGGAATACTCAACAACTTTTTAACCAGATCAACCAAGGCTTTGCGAGGGAATAGTTCGGAGTGATCCTTAACTCCACTATTTTCTTTCTGTTCCATCTCCCAATCCATGAAATTGGAGATTCCGCCCATGCCTTGAATGACCTCGAAAAGATCATCTGTAGCAGATTTCTTCAGGGAAAACCAAGTGCAAATCCGCACTAACTTCTCAAACTGTTCCGAGGCAGTGTCAATGTCAAGAGTCGAGAGCTGCTTCTTCAAATTTCTGGACACTCGAGCACGAATTCTCTTCTCTCGCATACACATCGGATAATAAACTAAGGATTCAAATCTAACATCAGACGGGTTCTGAGTAGGTGGGGTCCCTAACTCAGCTGTTGTAGTGGCAACTGGCATTTTGTCTGAAGTAGATGGGTTGAGAGGTTCAACATTTTCTGTTGAAGGTAGAGAGGGAGTTTGGATGGTGGTTTCTGGGAGCTTTAATGTGGCTTGGTCAGGTGTGACAACTGTCGAAGTATCAGTTGTATCTATTATGGGAGTGTTTTGGGGTAGACTGGCTCTAAGCGGTAATGCCGCCAGTACTTGCGAGGTTGAGGGTTGAGGTCTAGGCCTAGATCGATGTGATCTAGCCTTGGTTCGAACAGAAGAAACAGAGAGAGGAGGAATTGACAATTCTTGAGTTGAGGTACCAACCTGAGAACTCGACTCGTCTGGTTGAGCAGGGGAACCAATTCTGACTAGTCGATAGAGTTGGAGATCTTCAGCACCAGTCTCCTTTTCTTTTCCAGACTCTTTCTCAGATTGAGTTGCTTCTGAGTCTTCAGCACTCGACTCAGCTTGTGCGGCATCCTTTGATTCTTCATCATCCGACTCAGCTTCCAAAGAACTAGAAGAGTCAGCATACGGCAAAACTGCTGAATCGTCAACCTGAACTTGCCTTGGAGCAGATGGCCTTGCGACAACTTGTTTCCTCAGTGCCTCCGTTCTCAGATAGAATTTCAACGGATGAAAAGGCTTACCTTGGCTCCAATCAGACTTGTTTGGCAATAATAGAGGTAGCAAGATACTCAGCTTGTTGCCATATCCAACAACATTTGATACAATCCAATTGCGAGAGTCGGTATCAACCCTAACACTTCGTTCAAAATACATCATTCGATCAGCGATCAATTTGAACCAATTGCCCTCCGTAATTCCGTCATAAATTGCAGCCATCACCCTTGTCTTTGCTTGAGTGACCGCATCATGAGAACCGGTGGCACATAGTAGCATCTTGCTTGCTATGTCCAATAGAGTGCGATATTTCTCCAATAGTTCCGATTTCTTGACGGCAGGGGCTTTACCATCTGGTTTGAGCCTCATCCTTTTTCCACAAAAGATGCTCAAATACCTCATTTCTTGACCAGTGGCATAATTTTCCACATCAATCGATCCGATGGGTAATTTCAAATGCCTGAACAAGACCTCACGAGTGATTTCAACACGACTCGTTCCAATGAAGGATTCAATCATATCTCCTCGCCTTGTGGCGTTGGCATAGAACAGCAACACCTCTTCTTCCAAGACGACTTGTGGAAAAGCCTCCAGATAAGGCTTTAGACCACATCGAGAGCATTTGTCGATGATTTCTTGATTACCAGCAGTGTGAACCCCTTTGAAGAACATTGAGGGTTCCACATGCACCTTGCCTTCAGTGATGTACCTACCAAGATCAAATCTTGCTTGCATGTTAGTTCTAACATCGAAAAGTGAAGCAATCGACATATTTAGTGCGTAGAGTAAGAACAAGGGGGTTTTGATTTTGCAAGAATTTGAGAGCTATAGAAGGGGAGTTATGAAATCGTGAGTCGAGTTGTGTGAGTAAGGGGAGTTTGTTAAGAAACTGAAAAGAAATCCAACGGCCTAGATTGAAGAATTCGATCCAACGGTTGAGACCTTTGGAATTCGGTTACGGAATCGAGAATATTATGTGATTTGATATTGTAAAATTTGAAATCCGGCTCTACTTAATTAGGACAGGGGAGTGAACTCATCTGACCTAGTATAGTTGAGTACGAACTGGGTGTATACACCTCATTAAAATGGGAGTGTATAAATCCAGTTCTAGGGTTTTCAAATTCTAGCATTATCTAATTACACTAATACCCTTAATTCGATGTGATCAAACACTTAGCATATTTCAATCAAGAGAAACACTTAGCTTGTCTGTTCGAGTCCATCCAGAACAGACGAGTAGACTTAAGCTTCGCAAGACGAGTTGGCTTAAGTACACAAGACGAGTTCCCCCTTCGCCTGTGCCTGTCTATTCTGAACGTCGAACGACTGTATGTACCTATCTCATCATTTTCAATGTGTAATCGTAGGTACAAGTAGAGTAAGATAAATAAGATGAATATCAATCTAAAGCAATGATCAAGGTTTCGAACAAGATGACTTTTAACAAACATAAGAGTCAACATAAGGATGTTTAAGAAATCAAGTATTCCCCCTTAAAAGTTTATTCCCTTAGTATTACCCTCAGCTTTACCAGCTTCCTCATCGGGTTGTTTGGTCATCTAGTCTATCCTTGTATACCTGTCTGTTGCGTGAGTAGTCGAGTGCTCTGGTCTAGTGATCTTGTCTCCTTTTCTTGATGTACCTGTCTGATTAGTACATAGCTATAGGCAAGTAGGATCTAAATCAATTAGCCCTAGACTAATGCATAACTCACGAAATTGTGCCTCAGCTAATGGTTTTGTAAAAATATCAGCTCTTTGAAAATCAGTATGAATCTTTTCCATGCGAATATCCTTCTTTTCTACATGATCACGTATGAAATGATGCTTCACATCAACATGCTTACATCGTGTGTGTAAAACATGATTTTGTGTAATGGCAATTGCACTATTACTATCACAGAAAATAGGAACATTTGATTCATGTATGTTGTAATCTCTAACCTGTTGCATGAGCCAGAGTAGTTGACTACAACAGCTACCAGCAGCCATGTACTCGGCTTCGGTAGTTGAAGTTGCAACACTAGTCTGCTTTTTAGAAAACCAAGATATGAGTTTTGTGCCTAGAAATTGACAAGAACCAGAAGTAGATTTCCTATCTATTCTACAGCCTCCAAAGTCTGAGTCTGAATAGCCACTTAAGGATAGATCATCATTTGAGGGATACCATATACCACGATTGATGGTCCCTTTCAAATATTTCAAGATCCTTTTGGTGGTTTCCATGTGACTTTCTTTTGGATTGGCTTGGAATCGAGTACAAACACCAACAGAGAATGCAATGTCTAGTCTACTAGCAGTTAGGTACAGTAGGGAACCAATTAAACCACGGTAATAGGATTGGTCAGCACATTTACCGTTCTCATCTGGATCCATTCTGTAAGTTGGTTGCATTGGTACGCCAGTAGACTTACAAGTTTTGATCCCATACTTGTCTAGAAGATTTCTAGTGTACTTCGCCTGATTTATGAAAATACCTTCTGGAGTTTGTTTTACTTGAAGACCAAGAAAGTAATTCATTTCACCCATCATAGACATCTCAAATTTACTTTGCATGAGTGTTGAAAAACTTTCACTCAGCTTTTTGTTAGGTGACCCAAAAATGATGTCATCTACGTAAATTTGGACGAGTAAAATGTCATTCCCTTCTTGTCTTCTGAACAAGGTTCGATCGACCTTGCCCTTAGTAAAACTATTTTCCAATAGAAAGAGAGAGAGAGTGTCATACCATGCTCTTGGAGCTTGCTTTAATCCGTACAAGGCTTTCTTCAATCTGTACACCTGGTTGCCTTTGACTTCGAAACCTGGAGGTTGTTCAACATACACTTCTTCCGCAAGAATACCGTTAAGAAATGCACTTTTGACATCCATTTGATATACAGTAAACTTCATGTGAGCAGCATATGCAAGGAACAATCTAATGGCTTCTAGTCTAGCAACAGGAGCATATGTTTCATCATAGTCTATGCCTTCAGCTTGTGAATGGCCTTGGGCGACTAGTCTAGCCTTATTCCTAACGACTAAATCATTCTCATCTTTCTTATTCTTGAAAATCCATCGAGTGTCAACTACATTATGATGTTTTGGCCTATCGACAAGTTCCCAGACGTCGTTTCGAACAAACTGGTTCAACTCGTCTTGCATAGCGATGATCCAATTACTATCAGCCAATGCCTCTTTAACAGTGGTAGGCTCAATAGATGAGAGGAAACAACACCAGCAAAACATAGTTGGACTCGGCTGTTCTTGCGACTCAAAGAGTTGTCGTCTAGTCTTCACACCAATAGTAGAGTCACCAATGATATTTTCAGTATCATGCGCAGATTTCCATGTTTTCCTATTCTTAACAGGAATACTATCATCATCTATATTATGTACAGCATCATGCATGTCAACATCATTTGTATCATCAACAGATTTACCAGGAGTAGATGAGTCAACTAGAGCAGGCATGTCAACTGGTCTAGAAGACTTACCTTGAGCACTTACTTTCTCCTTGTCATCAGATTCGAGAGCTTTCATGAATGGGTTGTAGGCTTGAACGGATTCATATACTTCTGAATCTTTGTCAGATTCGATCGTTAGATCAGTTACCTTCTTACTGATCTTGTCGGCAGACGAGTCCTGTTGAGATTCATCGTAAACCACATGTGGTGTTTCTTCCACACAAAGAGTTGAGTAGTTGAATACCCTAAATGCTTTGCTAGTCGAGGAGTATCCTAAAAATATCCCCTCGTCTGCTTTAGCATCGAAAGCATTCAACTTGCTCTTTCCATTGTTGTGAATGAAACACTTACAACCAAATATATGAAAATATGAAACTCTGGGTTTTCTACCTTTCCAAACCTCATAAGGTGTCTTGCCTAGAGCCTTGTTGATCGCGCTTCTGTTTTGTGAATGGCATGCAGTATTGATAGCTTCGGCCCAGAACTTTTGAGGAGTGTTGAACTCAGCTAACATGGTCCTACAGGCCTCTTTAAGGGTTCGATTCCTCCTTTCTGCTACACGTTTTGTTGTGGTGTCCTAGCTGCACTAGTAAGATGCTGGATACCACATTTAGTACATAAATCTTTAATATAGCAGTTAATGAACTCAGTTCCCTTGTCACTACGAATCTTGACAATGGACTGGTTCTTCTCAACTTGTAACTTTTTCAACAGTTCAGGCAGTAGTGTTTGTGTATCACTCTTCTTGTGTAGAAAGACTACCCAAGTGAACTTAGAATAGTCGTCTACAACAACAAGTGTGTACCTTCTACCATTCAAGTTTGGAGGAGTTATTGGACCATGAAGATCCATATGTAGAAGTTCTAGGACTCTACTAGTTGAGAGAGTAGGAATTGACTTAAAAGAACCTTTAACTTGTTTACCCTGTTGACAGGCCGTGCATACATGTGACTTGTAGTAAACTTCATTGGGAATACCTTCAACAAGGTAATCTCTGGCTATCTTATTAAGAACCTTAAAGTTTAGATGACAAAGGCGTCTGTGCCAGAGCCACCCAAGCTCTTTAGGATTCTTAGTAAGTAGACAGGTGTCCCTCGGACAACTGTTCCAGTTCACTATGTACACACTTCCTTGTCTTACGCCGACTAGTAGGACTGTGTGCGTCCTTTTGTCAATGATTTCGCATTTGCGGCTCTTGAACTGCACCTTGTAACCACGATCACAAAACTGAGAAACAGAGAGTAAATTATATTTCAAACCTTCAACATATGAGACATCTTGGATCTCAACGTCTCCATTCCGGATGTAACCAAATCCTTTAGTGACAGCAGTGGAGCTATCACCAAATATCACTTTTGGTCCTTCTTGCTCATGGTAGCTTGATAAGAGAGCCTTGGTACCAGTCATGTGGTGTGAACAACCACTGTCTATGTACCAGGTTTCTCCTACTGAGCCACCCTTCTTATACAAGTCAAGTCGACCCTGCAATGAAGATATTCAATAATTTAGGTACCCATTTGTTTATTGGGGTCCTTGGGGGTTAGTCGTGTTCAGAGGAATCCAAATATACATTGGAGTCTTGAACAAGTTCGATCTTTTAAGCTTTCGCCCATATTTGTTACAAAATAAGACCTTGTTGTCCTTAACTGGCCTATCAGTCGAGTTCGGGTCTACTCTTTGGAGATAGCCTTTTGACTTAATCTCTACTTGAGCAGGCACTGGTCTATGATAGTCAGGGTAGGGCTTGTAAGCATTAGGTCCATACGGTTTATAGACGCGTTTGGGTCTTTCCTCACTAATAATATCATATGACAAAGGTGGAGGATATAGGACAGGTTGTATACGATATTTCGGAGTTACCTGTCTAGGTCTAGACGAGTAGAGATGAGACTGCCTTATGAAAGGAGGTCTAGGCTCTTGTCGTCTAGTCTGTACCTGTCTAGTACTCGTCTCCTCAGGATACCAGTCCTCGTATCTAACCTGGTTGGGTCGTCCACGATTAGTGGTCCTTTGAAGATTAGTTCTAGATTGAACAGGCTTGCTGTTACCATTATTTTTACCTCCCTTGGTAATCGGAATGTTAACTTGAGCTTGTTTAGGTACAGTACCTTTAGAAGGAGTTCCAATATCGTATATCATTGGTCCTTTTCCTTTATCATTTGGCAAAAGTCTCGTTTTAATAGTAGTAGGGTTCTTAATGACTCGAGTAGACGAGCTAGATGACTCAGCACCTATACCTGTCTTTTCACCTGGGTCTCTATACCTATCTGACAATTCAAGGTTAATCTTTGAAGAGTTAACCAGGTCAGTAAGTTTAAGATCAAGTGTGATAACCTCGGTCTCTAAGAACTTATTACGTTCTTCAAGTCTATTGCACTTGCTTTTTTAAAACATTAAATTCATTTCTCTCAGTTGCATGTGTCTTAAGTAGGTCTTGATATAACCTGTCTGTCAATGCACACTTTTCTTTGAGTTGTCTTAACTCTTCAGTCAAGCGTTCATTTAGGACTGTTATATTAGGATCTACTTTGGACTGAGCTTCCTTAAGATCAATGATTTCTTGTTTTAATGCAATGTTTTCATCACTGACTTCGATGAATGCTTGATTAGCAAGTAGAAGGTCGTCTTCAATAGCACTAGTCGAGTGCTGAGGACTACTTCCTACTTCACTACTAGCAGTGTCACTTTCATCAGTTTCTGAATCATAACAAGATTGAAAAGATGTAGCAGATGATACCTCTTGGTCGATTTTAGCCATGCAACATAGGCCATCATCTACTATGAATGCTTCGTCGTGATCTTGATCAGTTGAGTGACTAGATACGGATGATGGCAACTCGTCTGAATCCGAATCAGAGTCATCATTGGCCATCATTGCCTTCTTGCCACGGTTGTATCTACTTTCCCTTCGAGCTTTACGTTCTTCTCGATCGTCAGTGCTCAGGTCTGGACATTCATATATGTAGTGACCTGGCTTTTCGCAGTTGTAGCACAAGAGATCATTAGTAGCCTTTTTAATAGGAGATTTATCCCTACGTTTATCACGTCTATCAGAACGCTGAATCTTCCTATCGTCAGACTCTCTATCTCGCCTATTACCTTTCGAGACTTCGTCTCTCCTTTCGGACGAGTTTCGGTCTCGTCTGGTCTCAGACGAGTTCTTAGAAGTTGATCCACTATGATCTCTATAGAACTTCTTATATCTACCGAAACGTTTATTTAGCCTATCAAACTTTCTAACCATGAGGTTCACCTGATCCTTCAGACTAAGATCAGTATCCAACTCATCTTTCGCAGAGGCAGACTTAGTCTTAGACTTAGACCTGTCTACCTTAGAGGACTTAGAAGAGCTAGACTTAAAGGCAACGTTCTTGGATACAACATGTTCTCTATCACTACTGGCTAGTGGTTCATCTTCATCTAAATCAAACTCATGAGCCTTCAGAGTTTGAAACATGGTCTCTGCACTCCAAGCATCTATATCTTGGGTATTCTTAACTATCATCTTTACCATTTTCCATCGAGAATCTAAGCTCTTAAGAATCCTAAGATTGATTTCACGAGGAGTATAAGTTTTACCAAGAACTTCAAGGTCATTCATGATTTTAGTGAAACGAGTATCCAGCTGGTCGATAGTTTCGCCAGCTTTCATCCGAAATGATTCAAATCTTTGGACAGCAGTGGATAATTTGCTCTCCTTGATCAGGGATGTCCCTTCACAAATGATAGCTAATCTGTCCCACATCTCTTTGGCAGTCTTACATTTTAACACTTTTCCTAGATACTCGTTAGGAAGGGTGTGTAAAATATAATTCTTTGCCAAACTATCCAAATTATTTTGACGCATTTCTTCTGAGGTTAGATCAGACCTTGGTTTCTTGACGAGGGTGCCAATTGGTTTGTCTTTGTCAAGGTTTGCAGTATTTAGAACCATTGTCACGATCGGACCCTCGGTCACAACAGAGATCATTAGATCGTGCGTGGAGCTGAAGATAGCCTCCATTCGCAACTTCCAGTAGTCGTAGTCTTGAACCTGGAACTTGGGTAACTTGTTAACGCTGATCTCAAAAGACATGATTTCAAGAAATAAGTGCTAAGTAGTTTTATGATCAAGAAGCAGATAGATCAGTAACAGGGAACAAGAAACAGATAGGACGAGTATAGATCAAGAACACGTAAGCAAGTACAATCACGGACCAAGACTTCACCCTTAGTCTTAAGTCGGTTATCAAGAAACAGCAGTTCGAAAACCACTGCTCTGATACCACTTGTAGGTCCCCAAAGTTGAGTTAATAACGAGTAAGCTAGTGAAAATGTCTAGAGGGGGGTGAATAGACTTTTCAAAAATCTATCGAAATATCAGAATACAATATGCGGAATACGAAATTAACAATGAGCCCAATCTAAGTTTATACTCAACTTATCAAATTCGAGAACTCTGTTCTATACTCAACTTGTCTTGTTCAGTTATGTGTGTAAACAATTAAGCAATTAAACAAAACAGTAAAGTAAACAACACAAACAATTTATAGTGGTTCGACAACTTGTCTACATCCACTCTCACAACCCAGTTGTGATGTTTCCACTAAACTCTTCCAATCGAGTACAAAGTGTATTTTCCTGTGATTTTAAGTCCCAAGAAGAAGACTTAGATCTTCAAAGACTATACCACCAGATACGTCTATGATCTAACTAGAAATTTAACAAGTATCTAGCACCTTGATAAAACAACAAAAACTAAAAACTTATTCAGTTGTAGTCTTCTGATTCTTCACTTCACTTCTGACTATTCTTCTGAACTTCAATGAACTCTGTGAGTAATCTTCAGTATATCTTCAGTATGCGTAGTTGTAGTAACAGTAGTCTTCAAATGATAAACACCATGAAGTATTTATAGACTTCAATCATCAAGAACTTAGGTAGTTGTAACCAACTCTTCTTGAAAACTAACTTTAACTGAATCTTCTTATCAATCCACGCGTTTCTTGTTACGAATTAGTTATTCCCATAACTAACTTCTTCATTCTTATCTTTACACGCATTGTTGTAACTAACTCCAAGTTTACTTGTCTTGAGTAGTCTAGTAGATGCACTTGTCTTGTAGTCCATCAGTCTTGAGTAGTAGACTTCAACTCTTCTTCTTCAGTCTTCACGTGCGATCTTCAATAATAGACTATACTAATCCTAACAAGACTATTACATTACCTTAAGCTTGTAGCTTAGTCAACTTATAAACTATACAATCAATCTATCTATTACATTCAAAAATCATGAGCTCTATACAACAATTATCACATCTCAATAACAATCTAACATATACAAATAGCATATATGAAGTACTTATAAATCTGTACTTATCTTTTAATATAAAACAGTACTTGTCTTTCATGTGAACTCTACTGGTCTGTTCAAGATGACTCAACTCAACTAGACTAGATTAGCAACACTTAGAAAATATTCAAGTCTACTTTTGGCTTATCAAAACTTCATCTTATCTTTTCATCATTTAGGACTTGTCTTAGGATTCATATCCCAACACTAAGTGAAATCTCTTTTACACACTGGACTTGAGAGATTTCTTCTAATAATTAGGATTTGAATTTTTTTGTAAGCCTAGAATAGAAGGTAGAACAGAACACAAGGATTTGAGTTGAAAGTGTTCTTGAAAATACTAAGATAAAATTTTGCTCAATTGCATATAAGCTTGTTTCTTGCTAAGTATTTTCGTGACATTAATTTTTTTTTTTTATGGAGGGTTTACAAGATCATAAAATAAAGTTACAAATAACGAGCCTAAAATCTTGATCTTCAAACCAAACGGATATCGCCGTCCACTCCAATCGCGTGAAGAGGAAAGACGAGTTTCCCTTTGCCTTAACAGGTGTCCAGGTCTTCAATCTTTAAATGAGACAACCCCACACTAAGATGTTCTCAAATCAAGAATAGAAAACAGAATAAACAGACAAAGTTCCACCGAGTACCCGATCCAATGGTACCAAAGCACTAGGGCTCTCCTATCTCAAATAGCCCAACCACCAAAAAAAACTCACAAGTACATCAAAGTCCCAACATGGACAACTAGACGTGCACAACAGAACAAAAATCAAAACATAAAACTAAGCAAGCACCCAAAACTACCTATGAAAACAGTAAACAGTACCAACGAAGAAATACCCGAACGGCCACCGTGGCTCCGTTACGGGTAAAATCTCCATTGATCCCTAACAAGAATCGAAGGAAAATTACATAATAGAAGGCTGGAACAAACGGCGATCGGCGGCGATCGGCGGCGACGGAGGCGGCTAGAACAAGTAGATCTGAGGATCTGTAACTTAGATCTGATGAAACGGCGACGACGGAGGTAGGTGGTACCGGCAAGGCGGCGACTAAAGAATCTAACAAGATCTACCAGATTATTTTGCATATCTACATGAGGGGAAAAACTTGATCGAGAGATTTGAACAAACGAAAGAGAAGAGAGAAATGAAGAGAAAATCGTACACACTTGTGCGTGTAAATCGCACACACCCCACGATGAAATATGATTTGAAGAAAGAATTACTCAGTTCCAAAAAATACTATTTTTCGTGACATTACTCAAATCAATAAGCAAGTGGAGACTTACCCATGGAAAATTGAACCATTTTTCATGGCAAGCAGATAATTATTAATTTTTTATTATAGTTTGTTGAAAATATATACTATTGTCGACAATAATTTATATTTTCGATCAACTATTGTCGAAATATTTTAATTTTTTTTCAAATTTTTATTTTATTTTTTTCAATAAATCTGTGTCGACAATAATGTATATTTTTGACATTGATTGGGTGAAGTTGTGACAATTGGTGACGCGACAGTGACAACAATTAGGGTTAGAATTTGAAAGGGTGTATTTACTGGGTCTCTTTTAATTAAAAAGGCATTTTAGATATTTTTCATACTTAAATGGAGAGGGTGAGTGTATGTAATATATAGTTGGAGGGCAAATAACCCACGCCTTGTTCATATAATCTGGGCCACCTTTGGTTTTCTGGGCTCTTTTCCAATCTACTTCTAATGTGGGCCTTTACTTTAGTTTCTCTTAACGACCATAAAAGTTTATTTGCATATATAATCAAAGTAAATACTACTCCCTCCATCCCATACTTGAAGGCACCAATGATTGGGCACGAGTTTTAATGAATGAATTATTTATTAGTATTGTGTAAGATAAAGTGAGGGTAGTAAAGACTTTTCAACTTTATAAATAGTAATAAAGTTACTTTTTAGTGTAATAAAGTAGTGACATTTGTTGTAATATTGTGATGTTTTAAGGAGTTTGTTTAAAAGTGTTTTTGCTATTTTAGGTAATGTGCCTTCAAGTATGGGACGCCCAAAATAGTAAAATGTGTCTTCAAGTATGGGACGGATGGAGTATTAGACATAGGGGTGTGTGTGAAAAAGGGTAAATTATTTTGAGAAATAAAAAATAATAATCATATACAAGTTTTATTATTGATCATATAATTCATAAAAACTTATATGATATATTTCGGGAAAATATCAATTTTGGTCACCCAGTTTTACCTCTTTTCATATTTGGTCACCCACATTTAGTCACTATCAAAATTAGTCACTCACTTATTATATTATATCAAAATTGATAATTCCGTTAGTCAATCTGTCATTGACTAACGGAGAACATTGACTAACGGAGAAAGAGTTTTGAGCTCAAAATTTTCAAAACGTTAAAAACTTCTGATGCATCTCCTAGAAAATGAAACAAACGCAGTAGCAAATGTGGAACCTACATTGAAGAATCTTAGTCAATCACAAAAATTATACATTATTTCTTATTTCAATTTAAGTTTTAAGTTTTTTTATGACAAAATTATTTTATTATATTTATCTTATAGATCAGAAGGAATTCTCATTATATTTATCCGATAGGTCAAAAGGAATTCTCATGCATCTTTTAGAAGGAATTTTCATTATATTTATCATTGATCAGAAAGAATTCTCATACATCAAAATTCAATCAACTTGCTGGATTCATTTGTTGTTGGTTTACTTTCTAGAACGTGATTCAATCAACTTGCTGGTACTTAAACTCAATTATGAATTTATTTGTTGTTGGTTTACTTTTTATTTTACAGGAAATGAGAAATTCAAGAGATAGAATGAAACTTTGTACTCTGGTTTTTTTTGAACAATTGTACTCTGTTTTTCAATTATGAAAACATTTGAAATTAATTGAAATAAATTTATATCTCCTGTTTCTCATTTCCTAATTATCTATAAAATAAAAAGTAAACCACTGGAATTGAAGATGCATCAGAATTCCTTCTGACCTATTATAAATATTTTTGCGTTTTGAAAAATTTCACGGCTTAAAACTCTTTCTCCGTTAGTCAATGACAGATTGACCAACAGAGTGATCAATTTTGATAGAAAATAATAACTGGGTGACCAATTTTGATAGTGACTAAATGTGAGTGACCAAATATGAAAAGAGGTAAAATTGAGTGACCAAAATTGATATTTTCCCATATATTTCATATATGACATATAAGGCAAATTGAGGAGTAATATGTTTTATAAATATTTGATGTGTAAAATATTTCAATGTTTTTGTGTAAAATTATAAATAATGTAAAATTGCGTGTTGGGCTATGGTACTAATTTGGGTTTTCGGTCTATCTATATATCTATATATAATAATAGAATAGTAACTTTCGCAGTCTAAAATGTTGCAATATGCTCTCTTTTCCTTTGAACTATGCCTCCTCATATTCAGTATTCAGTCTAGATCTGCCCTTCTTCTTTCTTCTTGTTAATGTTTGTCTATTCTACTTTCATTTGAAGAAATACCTACAACTTCTTTCCTAGCCTCTTACCAGAGTGCAGATAATCTTCATTCTTTGTGTTCTCTAAGAAAAAAAATAGAGTAGTAGTGGATTTTCTCTTCGATGAGACTATGATTCATTAGCCCACCCATAGTTATTCTGTAAGTGGCGGTTCAATGCGAGAAAATTTGCCTTTCAAGATTATCATATTTTGGATCATCAAAATTTTAAAGTGTAATTCTTTTTAGCACTAAACATTTGGATTTTCCAGTTTCGTTGTCATGCCTGTTATGTCTATTGAAATTTTGCAGTCATAGTTTTGGTTTAGATTGTTGGTGGTCTTGACTCACGAGAATAAAGTGTATAACTCATTTCTCGCCTCATGTGGGTTTTAATGGCGCTCCGGCCTCTGGCTCGGCCTGTAAGCTTATGGTCCTAGATTTTCTTCTTTTATTTGACCTACCTTTTACTGTCCTATCGAGATAAGATCCTGGCACACTCTTTTAATAAAAATGAGAACTTTCTTAATCATCTAACTGGCCTTGACATTGGAGCTTTATTGCATTCCACAAATATATATGCAATATGCCGGGTATCCTTGTGTTGGATTGGATTTGATTATTTTCTAATTCTATTAGTTAATGTTTGATTAGATTGGTGAGTTACAGATTTTGATAGACAATAATCATATTTAAATGTATCTCACATAAACATATGATGGATTTTAACGGGAGTTGCGGACATATAATGTAGGACTTCGAGCTTCAGCGGGAGCTCGTGATTGTGAAATACAGAAGAAGAGGAGGTCGTGCCCAAAGTAAAATGAATGGTTGACTATCACAGATTCACAAGAAAAAACTGATGAAGATTGCTTATAAAATAAGAGCAATTTCTTTAAGAGGATGCAAAGATGTCTTTTGAGAGTATGTAGGATTGGTCACGTAAACAGTAAGTTACATAAGAGCAGTGAAAAAACAATTGTGACATTGATATCATCTTTTTATATATACACATTGTATATGTCTACATTATAATCAGTGACGAAGCCCGAACCTAATCAGGGCCAATTATGAATAATAAATTTAGTTTTTAATATTATATAAAGTGAAGCAGGTCAAAAGAAAATAGGAAACTAACTTGAAGGTCAAGTAATCCAAAGCGAGACATATAATATTTTACTAATGAATCAAGTTAAATTTTAATATATTTCAATAAAAGTTTGATTCATTTGCTCATTACCTATAAAATAATATTTACAAAGTTTATATGCGAGTATCTTTTAATTTTGTTTATTTTAAATTGTTATACATTCAATTGTTTCATATTATTTGACACTATTAACCTTAATTTTCTGCTTTAAAAAATTGTCATATTAGCTATTTTTACCATATTTTCCCCTAAATTACTCATATACAAATTTCTATAATTTTTTCATCTCTCTTTTCTTGATAATTGAAGCAAGTTATTCCACACCCTCTTCTATTTTCCTTCATTTTTCTCTCAATCTTCCATGATAATAAAAGGTAAATTTGTAAAAAAAAATGTTATTTAATTATACAAAAAAAAGCAACATACTCCGTATATTATAAGACGGAGAAAGTAATAATTACAGAAATCTGTTATACAATTTTTAAATATACATAAAAATTAATTATAATTATTTTATTTTTTATTATTTACTGTAATATTTTTTAAAAATATATTAAAAAAAATTGTAAAATGGGATATGCACTGGATTATACACTATTCAGAATACTTTAGAAGTACCTACAGTTATTTTGGCTCTGTTTTTCTGTTTTCCAATTTGCTAGCCTAACCGATTCCTTTAGCTTGCTGTAACGTTTTTTATAAATTGGGATCGATTGATATTGGTTTTAACATTAGTTTGGTGATTTTGATTTAGAGAATAACAGACACTAAGTTGAAAAGTATAAAGTGATTAAATTGTGTTTCAATATTTTTTATAAGCTTTGGTTTGAAAAACTTTTGGTGCATTGGCTTCCAAATTAGCATACGAGAATGAAAAAGATTGCCCCAGTCAATTATATTTCTTCTATGTTGTGACCTTAGATGAGAGTTGTCGAGCACTGTGGGTTGAAGCTCAATTCAATTTCTTTACCCGATCATGACATATATTTCTGTTTTATGAGTTAGGTCTAATGGAAGACCACCTCATATTATTATGGAAAATAAATATACATATTTGTCCATCATATATTTCAAAGAAAAACATAACTCAAATATTAAGACGAAGTTTTATTTTATGGTAGAACCACCTCTCACAATAGTCCATTATATAGAAATTACTACCTTTCATTATATGTGTGCATAATTTATAGAATTTTCTCTGCTAAAATATATAAGTAAAATTTTTAAGAATAAATATTATTGTACATGGTACAACTCGAAAGGAGTTGGCCTAGTGGTGTAGGCTTGGGACTTAGGAGTATGCTCCTTGATTTAACATAAAATTAAATCATCTCTTACTCAAAAATTTAAAAAAATACACATATTACTATTTATTAGAATTAAAAAAAAAACTATGTAAACACAGCTTTAGGAAAAGAAGAAGAAAGATTACTTAAGAAGCAAAGAAGAAAATTTCCCTTCAAGAAATGCTAGATTCTTCATCTTTTTTGTCTTAAATATAGCAGTATCACTATCCCCACACAAACACACTCTAATCTAAGTAACATGAGAAAGACTCTGTCTCTGTGGGGCTTTATTCATAACCTTGTGCTAATGCAATGTTTTCAAGGTATGTCCCTTTCATTTCTCCTAGTTATTTATTTATGTTCCATTCCATAATTAATTTCTCATAAAAATACAGATAAATTCTCGTATGGCATATTATGCAATTGAATTTTAAGTGATTGGTATATATAATCATCTTTTCAATTGAATTTTTGATCAACTGCATTAAAATTAAATTAAAATTATGACTCAATTACATTAATTACACCATGCAATTAAGTGGTGCAATTCAAGAATATATACTACCCCCAAAAAATTACACTCGTTGTTTAATGTAATTACAAATTTTATACTCCTTCCCAATTATACAGTACTCGTTGGTTTTACTTTTTACAAAGATTAGAAAAAAATTGTTGAAAAACAAACCAGACAAGTAATTTTTTTTATTATTATAATCCTATTTAATAAATATTATACTTTTTGATGTAATTATTGCATAAAATTATATTAATAGTAAATGAATTAAAAATATTATCTTATATATAAAACCACTACAAAATTCAACCCAAATCGCAAGGGAAATGAGCAACAATATATATTCCCTCACCAATTGCCCAGGGAATTTCGGAGGGGTACAATTGTCAAGGATTTTGTCAAGGGCACTTAAAATCCTTGCAAAATGGCAATGAAAATTTAAATCCCTCGGGCATTATGAGGGAAATGTCGAGAAAATGAGTGGTTGAGAATTGTCAAGGTATGGACCCTTGCTAGATGGACATGTCATTAATATTTACCAAAGGCAAGTGGACCCCCTTTAAATAATTTCTCGCTACTCCCCAATCCCTCGGTAATGATAAAAGTAAGATCAGTCTATATAAGTGGCATGAGGGTATTTTATTTGAATGATATTATGCATCCTTTATGCAATTTTAATTTATTTTTGCGTCTATGTTTTTAAATATTAAATTATATTTTATTAATTATTTATAAACCCTCAATTTTTTAAAATTCTAGATTTGTATACACTTATATATTATCCATATTAAATTAAAGAGAATTGAATATGTTAAAAATTCTAGATTTGTAGATTTGTATACACTTATATATACAATTTATGTATAAAGGTACAATTTTTGCAAGAAAAATTGTGGTACAAGAGAAGGCAGAGGCAACAATGCTATCACCTCCAGAAGGCAACACCACGTTCTTAGGTGGAACCACTTGGTGTGTGGCCCGGCCCGGTGCGTCCCCCGTTGACCTAAAGGTCGCACTGGACTGGGCCTGTGGATTAGGCAAGGCAAATTGTCATCCAATACAGGTCGGGGGCCCGTGTTTCCAGCCCGACACACTACTATCACATGCATCGTTTGCTTTCAACAATTACTACCAACAAAATGGAAATTCTGATATTGCTTGCTTCTTTGGAGGGACAGCTATTATCACTCGAAATAATCCTAGTGAGTAATTCTTTCTCTTGTTTGAATTCTATTGTTATATCATCCAGGATAAATAAAATCTTTAATTTGATGTATTATGTGAGAAAAATGACTTGAGATGAAAAAGTTGTTTAAAGAGAAAAGACAAATTAACCATTTTGGAAATTTCGAATTAACTTTCTACTTTATTATTTTGCCCATTTTTACAGTTTGAGAATTTTAATATACATCTATTTATCATAGTTTTATTTTGTCCATAACTATACGATTAATTTCATGTGGATTTAAAATTGTTACTACATTACTTTTATCATTATCCTTAATAACAATATTAATTTTGCAATTAATTTGTCCATGAAAAATAAGAATCATGAAATCTATAGAAAGTGAGAATTAATTGAGTCATCTATCTTATCATTATAACTTTTTTAACTAAAAGTTTATGTATCTATTATTATTGCAGGCTATGCAAGATGTTCTTTTGCCGTCTCAGAGTAAGTTAGTACACAAATTGAAACACCCACGGCAACTTTTTGTATTTTATTTTATCAATGCATTTAATAAAATACTAAATACATAAACTTTGGTGTTTGATTTATGTGCAGGTCTATAAAAACTTCATCAGCATTTTCATACAAATACAAGGCAAAAAGTTTTTGGAGGAAAATTTATACTGTTCTTCTGATTTTATATTTATCAAGAAGATAATCAATACTGCGAAATGTGCTTTCATTTATGTGTTCAAAATGTAAGCATATGATTTTGACTTGGGGATTACTCTTGGGATAAAAAAGCTGTTAGCTTTATGAGGTGCTTAAAGAGATTAATTAGTTGTTATTTGTAGCTTTTAGCATTATATACTTTGCTCTTTCTATAGTTCAAGGATCTTTAATAAATATTGAAGGTTTGAAACCAAATTATGAAATAGATGAATTTGTTAACTCGTCTTTTTTAAGTGAGTTAACTTAATTTAATAAAATCATGTTGTCGAAAAAAAAAAACTTAATTTAATAAATCATGTTGTCGAAAAAAAAAACTTAATTTAATAAATCATAGGGATGTTTCATACAATTCTCAAATTATGAGATGATTCCGGCAAAATTTTATATTTTACATTTCATAGGGGAATTCGTGCAATTCGTCCTAAGAAAAGTTGGAGAGTTTTATGTGCCAACCTTATTTGTAATAAGGTTTTTTTTTCTACAACTCTCTTACTTTTGAATTTTATATAAATTCTTATATAGCCCTCATATATCTTGCCAGCAATCCACACAAAACCCTTGATGAAAATACTTTGATTAAATAGGTGTCAGTTTTGAATGATCTAAAATGTAGATTATAGCCCCTTGTGGACATATGTCGGTTGATATAACACTCCTTCAATAGCAACTCACAAACGTAATTTTTTTTTTTTTTTATCGGTGAAGAAATTGCCATTAAAAATGAAGTAATGTACAAAAGTAGTGATAATCGGTGACGTATGTGATATATCACCAATATCAAAAGAATAAAACAATTACAAAGTCATTAGAAGTCCTCTTACTTGAAAAACTATTTGCTGAAGCCCAAATTTGGGCATTGCCTCCAATTTATGTGCACCATATCTCTGTAAGTTGTTTCTTTTGCAATAATCCAACTCCATATATTTGAAATAATACCTTCTACGATCTTGATACGTACTATCTCCTCGTTCCTAAATTTTTTTGGCATTCCTACATTTCCAAAGTGACCACACGACACATTCCCAAAGGCTGGTTAGGATCATACCTTCTGTTTTTCCGCTGGACAGATTACTAAAAGAGAGTAAGCTATCCACTAGATCTGCCGAAAGGGTAGTTTGAAGCCCTAACCACCTGATAACATCCATCCATATAAGGTAAGAGAAAGGGCATTCGAAAAAGACATGGGGCACTGATTCTGTTGCATTGCCGCAGAAAGTGCAGCTCGTGTCGACGTTTTGGGATAGGATTCCTCGCCTTTGTAGCTCAGTTTTTGTTGGTATTCTCCCCATAATTACTCTCTAGGTGTGGATCGTCACTTTTGAGGGAGTGAATTTATTCCAGATTTTCTCAAAAGCTCGGTTCCTGTCTGCATCTTGTGTGTTACTTGTTTCCTTTGACTGTAGCCAATCATAGGTTTCCTTCGTGGAAAATCTCCCATTTTTTGCTGGTTTCCAGATCCAATAGTCCTCTGTTCCTTGCGTCGGTTTGTACTTGTTGATCACATCAAGAAGCTCGTTAAATATAGGAATATCCCTATCTCTAAGTTCCCTTCGCCAATTCCATCGCCACACCCAAGCACCATCCCTCCATTCTCTCATATCTCCCACTCGACTTTCTTTATTCACACTAAGTTGGTGCAGCCTTGGGAATCTATTTTTGAGACTAGTATCCCCTGCCCATTGGGATTCCCAAAAAATAGTCTTACTCCCGTCTCCCACTCCTCTGCTCAAGTTCTCCCATAGCCAACCTCTATTATCCCCCACCCTGCCACCAGTTTTAATGATCTCTCCCCACCAACCTCTAACCTGAATCTGCCTACCCGTGTTTGTTGACTCCAGTCCCTCTCCCCATTTAACTCCCCATCTAGATTCTATTATCCTCGCCCACAAACTCCCTCTCTCATTACAGAATCTCTAGATCCATTTCCCCAACATCACTTCATTGAATCTACCCAAGTTTCTAACCCCTAGCCCCCCTTGAATTTTTGGCTTACATAAAGTGTTCCAGTCGATCTAACAAGTTTTTTCGATTATTCACACTCCCCTCCCCCCCAGAAGGAGTTTCTCTGTAGGCCCTCAATTTCTCTCAGAATTGTTTTTGGC
Organism: Galeopsis tetrahit; assembly: GCA_963675135.1. Taxonomy (NCBI): domain Eukaryota; kingdom Viridiplantae; phylum Streptophyta; class Magnoliopsida; order Lamiales; family Lamiaceae; genus Galeopsis; species Galeopsis tetrahit. The sequence continues at coordinate 30,837,563 of OY776130.1, read as the reverse complement.
GCCCGGAAAGTGGTCAGGTAGTAACTGGGATCGAGGACAAGACCGACTTGAGCAAGGTAAGTCTGCCTCCAATGGATAATTTGAGTCCTTCCCATTTTTGTAGGCGGTTCTTGATCTTCTGGACTACATACTTCCATTCTGCAATTGTTCCAGACGGAGCTCCTACCTTTATACCCAGATACATAAATGGAATTTTTCCAACACTGCAGCCCACTATATTTGCCATATCCGAAATTTCCTCTTCTTGAAGGTTGATCCCATAGATGCTGCACTTCAGTGTATTAACTTTAAGGCCTGATACAAGTTCAAGAAGCCTGAGAAATCTCTTAATAAATATGATATTTTCAGTTATTGCTTCCCCGGTGAAGATAGTGTCGTCTGCAAATTGTAGGTGAGAAATCCTTACTTTGTTTCTCACCACCTCAATTGGTTTGTACACTCCTTGTTGGACTGCCTTCGAGAGCATAATACTTAATCCCTCAGTCGCTATAAGGAATAAGAAAGGAGACAGGGGATCTCTCTGACGAAGGCCTCTCTCCATTCTGAATTCCCCTGATGGGCTGCCATTGACTAGCACTGTTGCCTGGGCTGTTGTTATACACTCCATGATCCATCCGATCCATCGTGGGTGAAAATTGAATCTCTCCATGATTGTTCTCAAGTATCTCCACTCAATTGTGTCGTATGATTTTGCAAAATAAATCTTGAACAAGATTCTCCTCTTACCCGACTTCTTTGCCTCGTCGAATAATTCATTAAGGATTACTACACTATCGAGTATCTGTCTTTCCTCGACAAATGCACTTTGTTGTTCTAAGACAATTGAATTGATTACCTTACTCAACCTTAGTGCCAAGATCTTTGATATAATCTTGTAGACTCCTCCAATCAGTGAAATTGGTCTGAAATCACCAAAATCTGTTGCATCCTCCTTCTTTGGGATTAGTAAGATGAAGGTTGGATTCAGGCCTCGAACTAGTTTTCCTTCCCGGTGAAACTCGCTGATTAGTCTCATGAAATCTGTTTTGTAAACATCCCAGAATTCTTTATAGAACCCGAAGTTAAAGCCATCAGGTCCCGGACTTTTCGGACGAAGTTGGATAGCTCAAGTGGTTAGAGCACCACTACCTAGGCTTTAGATCCTGGGTTCGAGTCATGGGGAGGGGAAAAGGGATGGGTATTTAATGTAATTCAAAAAAAAAAAAAGGTCCCGGACTTTTCGAGCTTTCACAAGACCAAATGACATCCTTCACCTTTGCCTTCGTAAAGGGGGCAGTGAGCAGACAGTTTTCTGCAAGAAATATTTTTTTATAGCAAAAATCATATGCCAAGGAGGGTCTGCATTTTGGGTTTTTTTTTTTTTTTTAAAGTGCTTGTCGAAGTGTTCAAAGACTCATTTTTTTACTTCTTCAACTTGCTCTACCCAGGCCCCATTGTAGTTGATTCCGGAAATCTCGTTTCTCTTCCGTCTGCTATTGATCATCTTGTGGAAAAAGCTCGAATTGCAGTCTCCTTCCTTAAGTCATTTGCATCTGGATTTCTGGTGGAGTAGTTTGTCCTTGCTTTTCATATCCAGAATTAAGTGCGTCCTCTCCTCGTTTTTTCTCATAACTTCTGATTCATCCAAGCCTAGTGTATCATCTACCAAGTCTAATTTCAGGATTTCCTCCTTCTGCTTCTCTATACGTTTATCAATGAGTCCGAACTCTGATGTGTTCCAGGTTTTTAAATCTGTTTTGAGCCTTTTCAATTTTTCCTTAAAGACAAAACCTCCCCAGCCTTGTATATCATACCCATTCCATTTTTCAGACACAAATCTCTTGAAGCCCGGGTGTGAAGTCCATGCATTCAGGTATCTTAAAGTTTTAGCGCCCCAGTCTTTGTGCTTTGTTTCAATGAGGATAGGTACATGATCTGATGTTGATCGCCTAAGGCCTTTCTGGATTGAGCTTGGCTATTTCGACAACCATTTAGGATTGATCATGATTCTGTCTATTCTGCTCTTGCAGGAGCCATCTGGTTTATACCAGGTGAAGGATCTACCATGAATTGGGAGATCAATTAACCCCTAAGTCCGAATGAACGAGTCGAAGCACTGCATATCCCTTCTATCTACTTCTAGTCTTCTGCCACTCCTCTCCGATTCCCTTCTAATAGAGTTGAAATCCCCTACAACGCTTACACAATAAGACTGTGATTGAGAAATAACTGTCAAGAGGCGATCCCATAACCTTCTTCTTTCAGTCAGGGGGCCGGGTGCATACACATTTATTATGGAGCAATGTGTTCTTTCGGCTCCCCATAATCCGTTAACTATCACAGCTCCTTCCATATTCCAACAACTACTCACAGAGAAAACCTCAGAATTCCAAATCGACAAGATACCTCCTGCTCTACCTACTGATTCCTTGAAAGCCTAACTGAATTTTCCGTTTCCCCACACTGACCGACAAAAGTTTTCATCTATAACTTCTTTTTTAGTTTCTTGAATGCAGCAAAAGTCAATCTTTTTTTGTTTAATCAATTCTCTAATCTCTACAATAATGTGCCGCCTTGATGGAACTTCAACTGAAGTTCTCCTAGAAACCTAAGCAAACTACTCAAATTAATCTAGTGACCAGCTTCAATACGTTGTAGAAAGAGTTTCCTTTCAAAAATGACAATTCTCTTGTAATAATCTTTTCAAAACCATTACACCTCTATATCCAAATCTAGGAGTGTGCAAAAAAAAAAAAAACCCGGACCGGAACCGGACCGACCAGTTAGTTTTCGATCCGGTCTATTGAATTTTAAGATTCCAGTTTTCCGGTCTGGTCCGGGATAAGACCAGAATTTACCAGTCCGGACCGGAACAGACCATAATTTTTAAATTTTTTTATTTATTTATATTCTTTATATTTTTCTAATAATACAACCTTAATTATTATAAACTAAATAAAATTAGGATTCCTAATTTGAAAACTTTGAAAATATTTCTTTCATTATGCTTAAAATCAAATAATTGGTGAGGATGTGAAGTAAAAGTGTTGAGATTTATTATATTTTTTCAAGTATATAATTGAACAAAAATAATCAATTTACTTTTAGTGTCAAAATACCATTAATAATATTTTAAATAAAATTCACATTAGCGGAAATTGATCTCAAATGAAGAACTAACACAAATTCATTATTCTTGCTTCAAAAAACTTAAAATAACTTGAAAAAAAAAACCCGGTCCGAACCGGTCCAAACCCGGACCGGAAAGGTTCATTCTGGTCCGGTCTTCGGTCCGACCATTCATGTAGATTCCGGTTCCGGTCCAAATCGGTTCCGGTCCGTTTTTGGACCGGTGCACACCCCTATCCAAATCTCTCTCTCTCTCTCAATTCCTGGCTAATCAGTACTCCTAATTCCTATCTACCAACAAAGGAAACTTATCAAAATTAATGTATTAAGTCAACTAACTAATCAGACAAGAATAATAATTAAATGAATCAATTCCTCAATCATATGTGCTTTTCATAATTTGTTTCTTTCTCCTTGAATACACTTTGACTAGTTGTGGACCCCTCTTATGATGTGGTGAGATCTCATCATCACCCCCTGCCTTCAAAATGAACCTTGTCCTCAAGGTTAATATCGGGAAATCGTAGTCGTAGCTCCTCAATCAGTTCCTAGGTAGCATCATCATCCAAAGATTTCAATTGCACAGGGGCTTCACGAGCATATTCTCTTCCACTCTTCTTCCACCGGTACTCAAGCATTCTGAATGGTTCTAAAGCAGGCAACTCGTCGGCTGAATAAGGGGCGGTGTCGTACGCACTACATCTTGCATATTTTTTTATACGATCTTGGGCAATATCCAAGTTTAAGTGAAGCTCCCTCTTAGATGGAAGATTAGCATCTTCCAAAGAAGTGTTGATGTCAACCTTCTGTTTCTTGGCATTCTTCTTAGACGTACCATCTCCTTGTTCATTCTCACTATTTCCATTCGATCGAGAGAGGGCATGGCCATTAACTCCATTGTGTATGCCTTCACCAGATTTCATACTGAGCTTTTCACTAACTTCCTTTCCAATAACTTCTAATTTCCTACGGGTTTTTTCTTCTATCTTTTTTCTACCTCCATCAAGTGCCTCATCCCTCCTTGCAGCAGCGAGTGCCTATATTTCTTCATCCAACTTCTCCTTAATAATATTTGTCTCTAAAACCTAAGAAACTAGTTCAGCATAAATTGCCAGTTTCACATGAACCTCTAATAAGCCATAATGACCTCGCTTAATGGTACTTATGTTTTTTTAGATGGAAGTTAAATACCCATCCCTTTTTTTCCCCTCCCCATGACTCGAACCCAGGACCTAAGGCCTAGATAGTGGTGCTCTAACCACTTGAGCTATCCCACTTTGTCCTTAATGGTACTTATGTGAGTAGATAATTCAGCAGTAGAAGTTCTTTCCAGAAAATTGCAGAGATATTCAGCTCAAGTAATTTGTGTAATCTTCAGTTTACTATTTTTAATTGCAATCGAGAACTTCACATTGTCCCTTACAAGCAAGCGGAGAAGAGCTGAACAAGCCTCCACAATCAACAAGGGAATGTTTTATATAAAAGGGAATTCTCAAAATCTTCAAGGGAGAAAGGAGATAAACTCAACAACCTTCCATAAGAAGCAAGAAAATCCCACACCATCGAAAGATTCCTAATACAATTTATAGGTACGTGGAACGTGGGGAAATGCCTTTCCATCAGAAGTTGATCTTCTGATGTAGGTTGCACCAGAAGGTCGTCTATCTATTGGATACCTGGTCAACTGATCTTTTGGGTGTTTGTTTCCTCCATCAATAGTCTTTACAACCAACAAGGGGTCAAATTTTAATTTATTCCAACATGTAAACACAATGATCTTCTTTTCACTCGGCACCACAGTGATTTGCTTCTTATCACTTCTTTTCCTCTTAGTACAAACTACGAGTCCATTTTGAATTGAAACATTAATATTCAAGTCTTCAGGTGGGATACTTGAGATATCATGCTTCTTTGATAAATTATCATGTAAAACCTAAAGGAGATTTCGATAAGTTGAATCCTTGATGAAAGACTCAAGAACTCGTTTGCTAAATGGTGGATTCTTTAATGATAATACCTCATCGTTTACTAATGTCTTTCCACTCGTTTTGTGGTCACCACTAAGTCATTCAATTTCATATTATTTTTTGTCACCAGCCTCGACAACTTTCGTAATTCTGCAAATATGCAACTGACCATCTTTTCTTCCATACACTTTAGCACCCTCTGGAAATGAACCTAACAACTAATCATAAATTGAGTGAACCAAATCTTTTAGATTCAACATATTGTTATGCTTATAGAAAGCCATCTTATATATGTCGTTTGGGTGCACTCGAATATGGTGTTACACCACTCGTACGTCGAGTTTTGAAAATAAAGTAGCCCCACTCTCTACCAAGATTTCTACGGGCTGTCGGCTAATGTGCGCATTAAACCTCAAGGAGGGTGCTCCTATATGATCTCCTAAGACTGAGACTGTCCTTCGTCCTACGCTGCTACTGGCCGGACTAATCTTCGTGCTCGCGATGCCAACCTTTGTGCATGTTGCCAAAGCGTGCGTCCCCCTCATTGTGCGGTTGAACGAGACTACCACCTCTTGAACCCCCATCCCTTTTCCATCGCCCATATCATCTTCTTCATCATACTTCAGTGGCCAACAATACTCATCTTCCAATTCTGACTCATTTTCATCATTTAGATTTTCATTATCGACTTCTTCATCGTACTTAGGTGGGCTGTCGTATTCACCTTTCACCCAATATAGTAGATCGCCTTTAGTGGACTTAGGGAATTCAAGTTGAATGATACACGTGATATGCAACACTAAATAAACAACCACAAGTATACGGCGTCTATTGTAGCATGATAAGCACGAGGTCGATCCCACGAGAAGGTTAAAGCGTAAAAGGGTAGTTTGCTAGTCGAATTCTAAGTAGACGTGATCGAAATTTTGAATATGAAGATTTACTCTAAAGTTACCTACCAAGTGTCACGAATAAGCAACAAAGAGCAAAGATAAAATCGATCAAATGGCATACAAATCACAAAGCGAAAGTAAAAATGGATTTAACTCAATTAAGAGAAGGTAGGTCCTAGAGCACATGCACTACTAATGAATCCAACTATGGTTAAATGCCTATTCAAATGGTGTTCATGCTTTGTCTATAAGATTGATCACAACATAATAAATTAAAAGTCCTTTCGATCCAAGTAATTCAAAGGAAATACTACACAACCTAGTATCTCTACCTAAGTTGCACAATAAGACCCAATCAAGCTCCTAAGATCATCACACATCTTCCTAATCATTGATCATCTTTCAATCTCACAATAAAATTAGGTCAAATGCTTGCAATCAATTAATCAAAATAGATTTCTCAACCTAATTCAACTAACTATAATCAACATATCACCATTGTACACATAATGACATGTTTTGCAACAACCACCAAGCATCCAAATAGAATTAAGCCACACAAACACCAATTAAATAAATATTAATCCATAGATATCATCAAAAGTATGTACAAAGCCCTAGAACCAAAAGTGTTCTAGCCAATCACCCACATGTTTGAATTACAAGAAAAACAAAGATCAAAGCAATAAAAACTGAAAATAAGAGAAAGCTTAGACTGTAGTGAGGTGAGGAATTGAATTCCCAAGCTAGTGGCTCCTTCCTTGCATGAATTGGTGGTGAATTGAAGAAGATATGACCCAAAACCTCCAAGTGTGTGTTAGTATGTGATGGAATTCTTGAGAGAGGGGTAAGATCGTGTGAAATTTAAGAAGTGGAGTATTTATAGTGTTGGGATAGGGTTTGGGTGTGATATTTGCAAGTAAGTCCCTCAAAACTAGAGAAAATACGCGTTTGGCACCGAGATTGGGTCGGCTCGGCCGAGTGGGGAATTGGCTCGGCCGGGCGGAGGTGATGGCCAAGCAAAACGAAAACAGGGGGTGTGTCGCCCGGCCGGGCGGGTGAAGTGGCCCGGCCGGGTCAATGTTTAGTATTTGGGAGGCAAGTTTGAGTTTCTTGGCCGTCCGGCCGGGCGAGTGATGCCGCTCGGCCGGGCGAGTGATGTCGCTCGGCCGGGCCTTATCTTCGAATTGTGCCCAGAATTTGTACGCGACCGCCCGGCCGGGCGAGTGGTGCCGTTCGGCCGGGCCAAACCTTCGTATTTGGCCGAAATTAATGTGCTCGGCCGCCCGGCCGGGCGGGTGATGCTGCTCGGCCGGGCCAAACCTTCGACTTTGGCCCCGTCTCTCGTTTTCGTCCTCCAACTTCGTCTCTCCGTTTCTTGAGCTTCCGACCTCCGATCGACTCGATTCTTTCGCCTATTCCACTCCATTTTTCGAGTCGGATCCAATGGTGTGCTCCTCTTTTTGTTCCGATCACTTTTGGTATGTGTTTGGCTCTAAATTCCATCGTCTTACCTACAAAACCAACAAAACACAACCTTTCTCTCATTTTGGCTCAAACAATCATATCCAATGCACATGTTGATGTTGATATGAGTGTTATGTTTAATGATCCAACACTGACAGCCGAGTGTTGTGTTTAATGTTCCCAACACTCATGACAACATCACAATTTGCCCTTCCTTTTCTCACTAACTCTTATCTTACGCTTGTTGTCTAATGATGTCCCCAGAGCAGTTAGAAGACGTGGGCAACACCAAGTCATGCCACTGCGTGGGAGTGAGAAGTTATTAGGCCATGGTATAACAAGTCCCTAAATTCTAGGAGGGGAAAAAGCCCAGAACGGATGGAAATGCCTCTGAGCCAATTGCTGTATCTGATTCTGAACCAGAACCAGAAACAGAGGCTGAACAACCTCCTCCTTCAATGGAAGAAGAGGTGGCTGTTAATGAAGAGGATGTGGACGAAGTTGCTGAGGAAATGGAGGAGGAAAGTGAACCAACTCCACCAGTTCGACGATCGAAAAGGCTCCGAGAGCCCGAAAGTGTTGCCTCTCCGATGGCAACACCAGATCAATCAGAACCCGATCAGTCATCAGATTCATCAGATGAGGATGAACATGAGGTACTTTTCTCTTCTGATGATAGGAATAGTAATTCTGATGAAGATTACAATGATAAGTCAAACATACAGTATAGAACCATAAGAACTAGGCAGATTATAAGTGAAAGATTGATTAAAACTTCTGATTTTGAGGATATGAATCTGCTTGATTGGTTTAAAGAAAGATCTTTACTGCATGCTTTGCAATTTGCTTGTCCCTATATTGTTGATTGGGTATATGAATTTTATGAAAACATCCCTCAATTTGCTGGTGATCCCAACTCTACAAGATATGGTACTTTTTGGTTTAGAGGAAATAGGCACATGATTACCCCTAGGAGGATCAATATTTTACTTAAAACTAAGATTATGGAGGATCCTGTTGTTACTGATCATGATGTGATGATAAGCATCTTGACTGGGGGAGTAATCACTAAATGGAGAAGAAGAATTTTGGCCTCTAAACTTACAAGTCTATATTCTGTTTTGCATAAGTTGGTATGTTTTAATTAGCTGCCTACTACAAACAACACCACTCTCACCTTAGAACAAGCTGTCCTGATGTACAAGATTGGACACTTGAAAAGATTTAACCTAGGACAGGTTATCTTCACCAACATGATGACCTTTAAATCTGACATGACTGGGAGAGGTATCCTGCCTTACCTATGCCTTGTGTACACATACATGTTGGACAAAGCATTTGAAAGAATTGAAGATGAGGTCATAAGCACCTATGTCCCAAGTTTTAGCATTTCAAATCAGTTCCTCATCCAAGGTGAAAGGGTGGTTGATCTTCCTTTGAGAAGGAATGATGATGAAGCAGGCCCCAGTAGTGTTCCAGCAAATGATCCCTTCCACAATACCACACTGCCTCCAGAAGGAGCTGCCTCCTCAATCTATTTGTCTTCACATTATATTATGAGGCAGATTGATATTTTGCAGGGTTCTATTCTTAGCTTGCAGCATTCTGTGGAGGATCTTCTAGTCCAAAAGAAATTTTGGATGGATCTTCTTTCCACTTCAACAGGGGGAGTAGTTGACAGTTCACACAATCAGTCCACTAACATTGTTGACATTGCTCCTACTGTAGATGAACAACCGGATTCAGTTCCTGGCCGAGCTGACGAACCTGCTGTGGACACTGAAATGACTGAGGGAGACGCACAGGATATCCAGGATCTCTATGGTGATCTGGATAAATGATGAGCTTGAAGACAGGGGGAGAGCTTACACAATGGGGGAGTAAATGCAGATTATGGAGATGCAGCTGATACATTTCAGCCCAATCCTTTCCCTTGTGTTAATTTCAGTTCTTTCCTTGTTGTAAAAGCTTTGTACTTATGTTTTTATTTTCTCAAACTCTGTCTTTATTACATTCTGTAATTATTTAGGATCTACTTTTGCTCTAGTTATTTAAATCTAAACAAGTTTTTTGGTTTAGATGTTGTCTACTTTAATTTGATCTTATACAGATTGTTACTTCAATTTTTTTGGAATATCAATTGTGTAAACTTCTTAATCAATATCTCTGTTGTGTGAACTTCAGTTGTGTTGATGTAGAAAGGTCAAATTGGGGGAGATTGTTGATGTTGATATGAGTGTTATGTTTAATGATCCAACACTGACAGCCGAGTGTTGTGTTTAATGTTCCCAACACTCATGACAACATCAGAATTTGCCCTTCCTTTTCTCACTAACTCTGTTGGGAATAAAATGAGTTATGTTTTGATTGAATACCAAAACCCCCTGAGACATGCCTAAGTTATGATTGAATATGTTCTAGACATGTTATAACATATAGTATAAAGGCTAGATGAGGAGCTAATATGTTAGGTAGCTCTTAGATGATTAGATGCACAAATTGAGGGGGAACATATGCTTTGAAGTACATCAAGAACAAGTCCCCTCAAGGCTCAAACTCTGGAATCATGATCAAGTCTGCTGAAAGACAAGTATGCTGATCAGGAGAGTTGTCCAGAGGAGCTGTCTCAGCTCAGTTAATCAAGATCAAGGGCTCTGAAAGCCTGAGGTCAACTATGCTGAAGATAAAGAGACAATCACACCCTAAAGATCTTCAAAGAAACAACCTAAGATCATCTTCAAGAGAAATAAAGGGTAAGAGCCAAGTCATCTGATGAAGAGCAAGCCAACCTTGCTGATAAGCAAGACTGCTGATGGTGATAAGGAGTGTTGTCCAAATGTTGAGGAATGTTGTCCTATCATTGGAACAACCTTCAGAAGTGATGTCCAAGTTCTAACAAGAGAATCTGAAAGTCAGATATTGGGAAGAGTGCTGCAGAATGAAGACAAAGCTCTTACAGCCGTTTATTTCCCAAATGAGGACATGTCACTATCAAGAAACTGTCTTCAAAGTTGAAGAACTGAAAGAAGACATTTATGGACATTGGAGGCTGCCTCTCCAACGGGCAAATCCTTCATTTGTCTATAAATACAGAAGTGTGAAGACCATTTGAAAGCATCCAACTAATCTCAACACAAACCAACTAAGCTCAAGTTCTTACAAGCTAGAGTGCTTTCAAAGCTTTCAAAGACTATCTTAGTCTTCAAACACTTCATCTAAGCTGAACTTCATTGTACATCCATACACAAGCTTAGAGAGATATCCTATCCTTATACACTGATCTCCATTGTAAAGGAAATCTCATTAGTTGGAACCTTACTTCAATCCTCATATATTTCAAGAGTGAAAGTGAGAAGGTTGTAGTAGTAGAAGTGGTAGGAGCTGACTGTTGAGAGAAGAACAGTTCAGTTCTGAGTTGAGAAGAGGGTACTAGGACTCTAGACATCCTAGGGATCAATTCACCAAGAGTGGTGTTCTTGATCAAGTGCACCTTGGCACTATAAAACAAGTTAATTCCAAGAGTGAAGGAATTATCCTGTTAAATCAGGGAAAGTGGATGTAGGAGCTTGAGTCTCTGAACCACTATAAACTCTTGTATTGATTTACTTTCAAGTACTTTCATACACTCAACACTGCACACAAAACTGATCTTTCAAAGGATAAACATTCAAAGACTGTGCAAAACTGATTTGGACAAGTTCCCTGAAACTGGTCTGTATTGAATTGACCAAGTGATTTCAGAATCTAAAGGAGTTTAAACTAAAAGGGCCAACCACTATTCCGCACATATAACTCTCTTAGATAGATATTCAACTAAGTACTCAATAGTACTTAGTAGTTTGATTATCTTTAAGAAGTTAATCATCTTCAGCAGAGTTGTCCAAGACAACATTGCTGATATCTGGTTTGATCAAGATTGAAAAGAATTTGCATACAAGTGTATTCCCCCCCCCCCCCATACACTTGTTATATACTCCTTTCAGGACCAACAAACTCTTATCTTACGCTTGTTGTCTAATGATGTCCCCAGAGCAGTTAGAAGACGTGGGCAACACCAAGTCATGCCACTGCGTGGGAGTGAGAAGTTATTAGGCCATGGTATAACAAGTCCCTAAATTCTAGGAGTGGTGGAGAGAAGTTCTATAACCGCATGATCTCAAGGTTGAGGCGATCATGGGAGTTGATGGCAGTTCGTGAATGAAGCCTATAAATACAGAAGTTGCCCTCAATACAAGATACACAAGAAGAAAAGCTGAAATCGACTACTACTCTATTGAACGCTATATACGCTTCTAGTTATTAAATACCTTTTCAAACCATGATCTATCTCGAAAACTCCCCAACCATTAACTAATATTAAATACCTTCCACGTTTTGAATAAAACCAACAAGTCACTGTTACATTGGTTTTTAACCATTGGATCAAAACTGGCAACTCCCCTGAAATTCATCCTGGCCGTCCAAGTGTATCTTTCCATATTTGACAACAGTTGAAAATACACAAAACTCACCAACTCATTGACAAACATTCTTCTTAGAATATTCTCAAGTCTTAAGAACTCCCCACACACTCTTCTTTCCCAAGCATTCGAAACCCTAACCTATTCTCTTCAAACTCTCCCAAAACTTTCTAAATTTCATCTCTGCAATCTTCAATGGCTCCCAAAGTTAGACCAGAGATGATCATAGATTTCTCCAACAAGGCTCTAGACCTTGATTTTGGATACCTAAGCAACAAAAACAATCTTCATTTTGAACCCATAATCTCCTTTGAAAGTGAAGATTCTGAGATTACTCCAACCCCGAGATGGTTGAGAAGGGCTGGTCTTCAAAAGTTTTTGGAAGAAAGACCAAGCTCCTGCTTGGAAAGCTACATGGCTGAATTCTTTGCCTTTCTCAAATGGAGGGGCAAGCCTGAAGATGGTGAAGTTTCCACCAGACTGTCATATGTTGCTGAAGGAGAAGAGGAAGAAAGATTTCATTGAGTGAAATTCTCTTCAGAAGATCTTGAAGGAGCTTTTGGATTGCCTTCTGAGGGAAGGAATCCAGAAATCTATGGCACTGGTCATGAAGAAGAAATAGCTCAAGAATGGCTATTGACACCAGGCCCTCTCTCCTCAACTCAAAACAAAAAAACTCTCAAGCCAGAATTTCTCAACCTCTTTGAGGTAGTAGCTAAAAGTCTCTTGAGTAATACTGGAAGCTTGGAGCAGGTCAGCCATCCAAGAATCAGAATCATGGCTGCAGTCATTGATGCCAGTGATAAAGGCATCAAGTTTGATTGGAGGACCTTCATCATGTCTGAGATGATGAAGGAAAAGGCAAAATTCAAAGTGAAATCTCACAATAAGGTTGTGCTAGAAGGGAAACTCAGGTATTGCACTAGGGCAAGCTTGTTGATTGAGAGATTTTCCCACTACTCCCAAATGCAAACCTTTGCAAAGCCTCTCCCAGCTCAAAAGATTCTATTCAGAAAGCTCAGCAAGAAAACTGAGCAAAGGAGGATGTTAATGGCCAAGCCTGCTGAAGCAAAGATGGAGGAGAAGCCAAAGATGAAAAAGAGGACTAAAGCAAGAATGGTGAAGACAAGGAAAATGTCTCAGATTATCTCAGAAGAGAACTCAGATGCTTCAACTGAGATTGAAGAAGTTGCTAGAGAAGGTGTACAAGTGCCATCTGATCACTCAGAAGAATTAAGGCAAAAGTACAATGAGACTAGACAAAAGTCTAGGGGTGATAAAAGGATCAGGGAGGTTGTCCCTGAGAAGGATGAGGAAGTGAGTGGAAGCAGTAGGGCTAGCAAGAGAAGGGTCAAGCCTACTGACAAGGTGTTGGAGCTTCAGGAAGAAAGGTCTCTACAACTTGCTCTAAGAGAGAGCAGAGCTGAAAGCAGGACCAAATCAAAGTCAAGGACCAACTCATCTGGTTCTGGAACTCCAGAATCCAGGGTCCCTGAAGGTCAACCAATGGAGGCCAACATCCCTGAAATTCAGAATCCTGAGCCCAACTCCCCTGAAACCCATATAACCCCAACCAATCAACCTATCACTCCCATAAATCTCACAAAGAGATACTCTCATGAGGGAAGTGTGCAGAGAAGTATGATAGATGTGCTAGCTGACATAGCTGTAGATGAGACAAGATTACAATCTCCCCTTGACTCATCTATGCTCAATTACTCAAAGCAATTAGAAGCTGCACTCTTTGAGCCAACCCCCCTGAGTAAAGCCCCTTCAGATCCATTGCTCTCAAAAGCAACTGAAGATCCTTCTACTGCACCCAACCCATCTGAAGCCAACATTCCCGAACTTAATCTGCCTGAAGCCGCATTAGGAGAACCCAGAGCCAACTCCCCTATAACCCAAAGTCCCCATTCAAGTGGAGATGAGGAGGAGTATACTTATGAAAGTATGCTCATAGGAGGAGCCAAGGCTATTGTGGACAGTTTGTATCCACAACTTGCTGAATTTCCTAGAATTCAGAAGGCCTTTCATGATCTAAGGATGCTTGTTGATGTAAAAGATAAATCCTTGATGGAAATATCACAAGTCATCCAAGATAAGGGTGCAAACTGGTGGCAAGTGGAGGAGAACAGATTGTTACACCTTGCTGGAGTTTCAAAGACAAGATTCCTCACTGATGAGGAAGTATTTGCAAAGTTGGTGGATGACAAGATCAATGAGGAGAGGGAAAGGAAAGCTAAGGGCATCAAACACCCTGAAAGCAGCTCCAATGATGATGACTCCCCAGATGATCCCTCAAACCCCTCTAAACCAAACCCTCCTGAAACCCCTCAAGCCAATCTCCCTAAGCCTCCTGTCTCTGAAAGACTTTCCAACCCCCCTAGAACCTATCATAGGAAAGGCTCTGTCATTTCAGAGGTGTTGACCAAGGATGGTAACACAACCAAGGACACATCTGCCAATGAAGGTTCTCCTGAACCCAAGGCACAGCCTAAAGATGTGGAGGTTCCTTCTCTAAAGGCTAGCTTGATTAAGGCCTATTCAGTGTCAGAAGAGTTGGACACGGATCAGCCCTTAATCATTCAGGATGACTCAGTGGCTGATGATATGAGCACTGTGATCTCCCCACAACTGCCATCTTTGAACCTTGCTGAAGGTGGAGATGCTGCAGGTTTAGGAGAAGGAGTTGAAAAGGAAAGTAGATTTGAAAAATCAGAGGGAGTTGTGGATGAAAGAGAGGTAGTTATCACTAAGATTGTGAGTGTACCAACATATGAGGGTGGTATAAGTGAGGAAGGACAGGCTATTCTTGAAGTCAAATCTGAACTTCAAGAATCCCTTGATGAGAGGAGGCCTGTTTCTTTAAGTGAGGAAACTTTTATTGAAGGAAGAAAAGAAATAGTTGAAAATGAGGAGAAGACTGTTGATGTATCAGAGTCTTATGAAAAAGAAAATGAGGGAGATAAGTGTGTTTTCACTGATGCTTTTGATTTGTCTGATATTGCAGGGATAAGCTTTGATCAAATATTTGCAGAAGATCTCTTGACAGATGCTCCCATCCAAGTTGACACTGGATCAACACAAGCCTTGCTTGGGATGCAATCAGAGAAGTTGGATTCCTTGGCTCAACAAGTTCAAACAGCTCATGAAGAAACTTCTGGAGCATTAGATGAGCATGGAAGAACCCTAGCTTCTGTTGAAATGAGACTAACTGGCTCTGAAGATGTGGTGCTACCCACATTGGAAGCAAGAATTGAAGGAGTAGAATCTGGTCTTCAAACCATCTCTACTGAAGTTCACAAAGCCAAAGTCAGTATGGAAAACATCTCAAAGGAGGTCAAGAAGGATCAAAAAAGGCTAAGAGACAATCATAATGCAAATGTTCAAGCTATCAGATTGACAATCAAGCAAGCTCTTGGCAAGAAGACAGCCTTGCAGAAGAGAAGAGCTGAAGAGCAAAGGCTAGCTATGGTCAAAGCAACCTCAGAAAAGTGTTCCCAGAAGTGTTGGCCAACATTGCTGAAGGTGCAGTGGCCAACCTCACTGAGCTCCTGAAAGCCCAATTGGATGCATCTCTTAAGGCAACCATGGAGGAGGTCGTTCAACAAAAAATGAAGCCTGTTCTTGCCTTTCTTAGCTTAAGCAGTGACAGGATGCAAAATATACATGATGAGAATGTATATCTGTTGGAGGAGATGAAGTCTCTAACCCAAGCCCAGTCCTTTTTGGCATCCACTATGAGTGAACTGAAGCCAGAATGTTTTGATGCTGCCAAAAAGGGGGAAAGGGAAAGAGCAAGGACAAAAGGTGCCTTAGTGATTGGGAGTCCAGTGAAAGGGAAGGACAAAACCCCTGTAGGAAAGGAAAAAGAGCCTGCAGTGCTAAACTTGGAAGAATTGGATGAAGAGGAGCAGTTAGCACTGGCATTGAAGAACTCTATGGCCTCAGCTCAAGAAGAAAAAGTGAGGCTACAACAAAGACCAGGTGGTGAAGTATCTGGTTTGGACAAGGATGCTGAAGGTGTCCAAACTAGAGGAAAGATCAAGAAGGCCCAAGGAAAGAAGAAACAAGTTGAGAAATTCACTGACTTTCCCAATAGCCTTGATCTTCCACCTGAATTCAGAGTCATTGATGATGAGCCTATCTCAAAGAAGGCCAAAACAGCTGGAGAGCCCAAGAATGCTGAAAAAGACAAGTCTACTGAGACTAAGTCCACTGAAAGTACCAAAGTCACTGAAGATGTGGAAATCTTATATGAAGAAGGCTTTGGACCTGGACCAAAGAAGACAAAGATTGTGGTACTCAATGATCCATCAAAGTTGTTTCATGAAGGGTATGGCAAAGACCCTGAAACACAACAGAAACTGGCCATGATGAGGGCCCAAGAGAAAATGGACTTGATGGAAGAGGCCAACAGAGCAAGAGATAAGAGAAGAACAGAATTCCAGAAGCCAAGAAGGAAGAGAGCAACTTACAACAAGATGAAGCCACAGCTATTGATCCCAATGGACACCAAATATCCTCACTTGGATAAATGGGTGCCAATTCAGCTGAATGACTCATGGGAGGAAGCAAAAAGGGAGTTTGTCTATGATCAGTATGTCATTGACAGATGGAATGGAAGAGATGCCAACATCAATTTTGCTGAGTTCATGATTGGGTACTACAGAGAACTCTATCAACAATTGCTTGCAGCTGCTGATATTGCAAGATTTGAACTCACAGCTCCCAAGCCAATCATATACTTACCTCCAAAGCTTGATGGATGGATTGATCAATCAAGGATTCTGAGAGAATTCACTGAGATCCTCAAGCTGAACAAGATGGTTCTTGGTCCTAAGGGAACCAACCAAGAAGCCATGGCCTTGAAGAGGAGAGTGTGGGCACAGTATGGGATGGTGCCACCTCGAGAGGATGATCTCTAAATGGCTAAGTCTTCTGACCTATCTTAATTGATCAACTATGCTGAAAATTGGTCAAGTTTGCTGATGTGGTGTGCTAATTTGTTTGCTCTGACTTGATATGGATTGCTCTGATACAAGCTCTGTGCTCTGATGTTGAAAATCTTGTATATGTCTTGAAGTGTTAGTATTTGTACTGATATAAGATTGGTGCTCTGATACAAGGTTATGCTCTGATACTGAAAAATCTTGTATATGTGTTGAACTGTTAGAAAGAAATACTCTGATGTATTTAGTGTTGATGATTCATGCTCTGATATGTTAAATTCAACTATCAACATGCTTGTAATGTCTTTTAATGAATGATAGTTGAACTTATTTTGAATCAAGAAACACTCATCTCTCTATGCCTATCTATGAAACCTATGTGCAACATGAATGGTGAATACACTAACACATTGCTTTTCAGGATAACTGACCTTAGTCATGTCTTCTGAAGATTAATGTAATAGGTGTAGCTAAGTCACTTTTGCACAAGCTGTATAGGTTTTGGCATCATCAAAAAGGGGGAAATTGTTGGGAATAAAATGAGTTATGTTTTGATTGAATACCAAAACCCCTGAGACATGCCTAAGTTATGATTGAATATGTTCTAGACATGTTAGAACATATAGTATAAAGGCTAGATGAGGAGCTAATATGTTAGGTAGCTCTTAGATGATTAGATGCACAAATTGAGGGGGAACATATGCTTTGAAGTACATCAAGAACAAGTCCCCTCAAGGCTCAAACTCTGGAATCATGATCAAGTCTGCTGAAAGACAAGTATGCTGATCAGGAGAGTTGTCCAGAGGAGCTGTCTCAGCTCAGTTAATCAAGATCAAGGGCTCTGAAAGCCTGAGGTCAACTATGCTGAAGATAAAGAGACAATCACACCCTAAAGATCTTCAAAGAAACAACCTAAGATCATCTTCAAGAGAAATAAAGGGTAAGAGCCAAGTCATCTGATGAAGAGCAAGCCAACCTTGCTGATAAGCAAGACTGCTGATGGTGATAAGGAGTGTTGTCCAAATGTTGAGGAATGTTGTCCTATCATTGGAACAACCTTCAGAAGTGATGTCCAAGTTCTAACAAGAGAATCTGAAAGTCAGATATTGGGAAGAGTGCTGCAGAATGAAGACAAAGCTCTTACAGCCGTTTATTTCCCAAATGAGGACATGTCACTATCAAGAAACTGTCTTCAAAGTTGAAGAACTGAAAGAAGACATTTATGGACATTGGAGGCTGCCTCTCCAACGGGCAAATCCTTCATTTGTCTATAAATACAGAAGTGTGAAGACCATTTGAAAGCATCCAACTAATCTCAACACAAACCAACTAAGCTCAAGTTCTTACAAGCTAGAGTGCTTTCAAAGCTTTCAAAGACTATCTTAGTCTTCAAACACTTCATCTAAGCTGAACTTCATTGTACATCCATACACAAGCTTAGAGAGATATCCTATCCTTATACACTGATCTCCATTGTAAAGGAAATCTCATTAGTTGGAACCTTACTTCAATCCTCATATCTTTCAAGAGTGAAAGTGAGAAGGTTGTAGTAGTAGAAGTGGTAGGAGCTGACTGTTGAGAGAAGAACAGTTCAGTTCTGAGTTGAGAAGAGGGTACTAGGACTCTAGACATCCTAGGGATCAATTCACCAAGAGTGGTGTTCTTGATCAAGTGCACCTTGGCACTATAAAACAAGTTAATTCCAAGAGTGAAGGAATTATCCTGTTAAATCAGGGAAAGTGGATGTAGGAGCTTGAGTCTCTGAACCACTATAAACTCTTGTGTTGATTTACTTTCAAGTACTTTCATACACTCAACACTGCACACAAAACTGATCTTTCAAAGGATAAACATTCAAAGACTGTGCAAAACTGATTTGGACAAGTTCCCTGAAACTGGTCTGTATTGAATTGACCAAGTGATTTCAGAATCTAAAGGAGTTTAAACTAAAAGGGCCAACCACTATTCCGCACATATAACTCTCTTAGATAGCTATTCAACTAAGTACTCAATAGTACTTAGTAGTTTGATTATCTTTAAGAAGTTAATCATCTTCAGCAGAGTTGTCCAAGACAACATTGCTGATATCTGGTTTGATCAAGATTGAAAAGAATTTGCATACAAGTGTATTCCCCCCCCATACACTTGTTATATACTCCTTTCAGGACCAACAAACTCTTATCTTACGCTTGTTGTCTAATGATGTCCCCAGAGCAGTTAGAAGACGTGGGCAACACCAAGTCATGCCACTGCGTGGGAGTGAGAAGTTATTAGGCCATGGTATAACAAGTCCCTAAATTATAGGAGTGGTGGAGAGAAGTTCTATAACCGCATGATCTCAAGGTTGAGGCGATCATGGGAGTTGATGGCAGTTCGTGAATGAAGCCTATAAATACAGAAGCTGCCCTCAATACAAGATACACAAGAAGAAAAACTGAAATCGACTACTACTCTATTGAACGCTATATACGCTTCTAGTTAGGAATATCTTTGTTTCTTCTTGTAGTTCTTCACATTATTATAAACCCGAATAGTAGTGTGTTAGGACATAGTCTTATTTACTAGGTTGTGTGATTAGATCTATGAGGGAGATAGTTTCATAGGATCTAGTAAATCATTATACACCTCAAAGAGGTTGTACTCGTTTCACATATTTTTATATAGTGAACAACATAGATTATTTTATAATCTATGCAAATTTTGAATACTTCCATTTTCACTACGTGCAATTTAATTTCCGCTGCATAGTGTTGTCTAGATTGTTCCAACACAACAGACAACATCTCTGATTTCGCACGCACACACACTTTCAGCACAAATCAATGAAATCCACATCAAAATATGCTTCACATGTGCTTATAAATCGTGTAAATTCCACCCGAATCATTGAACACTCTTCGATCGATGATCTCGAGGTTTCTTGGTCCTTATGCTCAAAACCGACACCTCTGATTCAGTTTTGGAAATTTCAAATTGGTGTTTATCCTCGTCCTCTAGACTGGACTTGGATCCGTCGTGCTGGAATGGCCCTGGATGTGTGGCAAAGGGATTATCCATACACCATGAGCTCCTGGATGGGTGGTAAAGGGATTGTCCCTATTCCACGAGTTCTCGCTTGTCTAGGGTTAGCAATGGGGCGGGTAAAAATCCAGACCCGCACGGGGCGGGTAAATACCCGGTCAAACGGGTCCCGGGTCGAGTATTTACCCAGTCAACAAAAACCTGCCGGGTCTGGGACGAGTACTGGGATTGTATATACCCGACCCCGACTCGTGTATATATATATATTAAAAAAATAATAAAATATACTCCCTCCGTCCCTCTATAAGTTTCCCACTTTCCTTTTGTGGATGTCCCACAATAAGTTTCCCATTTCATTTTTTTCCATTTTTGGCATATGATTTTCTCTTTCTCAATCACATCACTTATACTTTATTTATTATTTTATTCTACTTCATCTCACACTCATCTATTATTTTCTCTTTCACCATCACATCACTTGCACTACATCTATTATTTAATCATAATTTTTAATTAAAACAATCAAAAGAAAGGGGAAACTTATAGGGGGACGGAGGGAGTATAATATATTAAAATAAAGGTTTAGGGTTAACATAACACACGCACACAACACACTTTCTGATTCTCTCTCTCTCATCCCAAGCGCCGCTCCACTGCGACAGATTAGATAATCAACCTCAGTCCGCTTCCGCGACATATCAGCCCCTTCTCTTGGTTCTCCACTCTTAGTTAAGGTTAATTTTTTACTTTTCTTAATTTTTAAAGAGCATATTATTGTTCTATTTTATTGAAATAACAGATTTTTTTAAAAAAAAAGCGGGGCGGGTTTACCCGCCGGGTTCGCGGGGCAGGACGGGACGGGTTTATGCGTGTTTTGAGGCGGGGCGGGTAACGGGTTTTAAAAATTTTGGCGGGACGGGTCCTGGGACAGGCCATACCCGCCCCGTTGCCACCCTACGCTTGTCACCTCATGGTGCGCATTTCGTTGTTGTTGTCCACAGTAGTTAAGAGATAGGTGGATATTAGTGCCCCGCCTATCAACCCACGTTTGCTTGTGACCAAACTGGTTTTCGTGGTCATGATGCCGCCTCATTCGACCGTCACCAAAGTACGCCTCGCTTTCCTCGCGTCACCTGAACAGACGTCGGCCCTGCCCTTGATCAATTATTCCCGGAGCCCGATGCTCTCTTCCCCAGCGCTCGCCGCTGTCCCCCCTCACATCTAAGCGTTTCCCCAACTGCAATGATAACGTCTGCACAATGTTGCCCAAATGATTGATGGAGGTTTCGATGTCTTCAAACTTTTTCTTGTTCGAAACCATCTCTTGCGGAATCATGATAGCTCTAAGGTCAATGGATGTAATTTCAACTGAAGTTCTCCTAGAAACCTAAGCAAAATACTCATATTAACCTAGTAACCAGCTTCAATACGTTGTAGAAAGAGTTTCCTCTCAAAAATGATAATTCTCTCGTGTCTTCTCATATTACTTGTACTATATTTATTAGTTTATTATATTTCATTTCATACTAATCTATTAGTTTGTACATATATATGGTAAAAAAAATGTTGAGGAGTCAGGGTCACCCTAAGCTATGGGTGGTTCCGTCCGTGATTGCAACAGCTTGCACGATCAACATAAAATCTAGTTTCAAAACCTAAAAGGGAAATTATTTCCAGTAACCCCTCCCACTTTAAATTTTGTTTAAATGACCTTTGACTAATATTAATCAGAAATCCTCCTAAATTCCCTCACAAGACAACGTAAAATGCAGCCAATTATTTAAAAAGAGGGTCATTTAAATAAAAAATTAAGAAGAAAGGTCTTTTAAACGAGGTTTTATGTTGACTAGACCATTTAAATAAAGATCTCAAACTAAAACAAAGTCCACCATCAAGTTTCCGTAGTTCCACCTAGCA
The DNA here is from genome assembly GCA_963675135.1 of Galeopsis tetrahit. NCBI lineage: Eukaryota > Viridiplantae > Streptophyta > Magnoliopsida > Lamiales > Lamiaceae > Galeopsis > Galeopsis tetrahit. The sequence goes on along the minus strand of OY776130.1, from coordinate 30,815,778 downwards.
CATCACCCAACCACCAAATAACGTGATAATTAGTTATAAACATTATTTTACCATTAAACCATAATCACGATTGCCATATTTTAAACAAATAAATCGAGTTTTAATTCTGTATTCTAAAAATTCATTTCATTGTATGCTTGTATTAAGATGTATTAAAGGCGTTTTGGTAAAAAAAAAAAAAGCCTCCACACATATTTTTAGCAGCTCTATTTTGAATGTAAAAATGTTAATCCCTCCATCTTAAATTTGTACGATGATTCCATCATACAAGTTTTAAGAAATATTGATTATTTATATATAAAATAAATATATTGGAGATAGTATTATTAAATTGAAGAATAATAATACTAAAATTAATTCTAATTTAAAATGTACCTATTAAATTTAAACGGATAAAATAATACTTGGCCTAGTTTTGTTTGCTTGATTAGGTTGGATTAAGCTTGATTGACTTTTTATTCCCAACTAATCAAACGTTTGGTTTGATTGATTGTGGCCCGGGATTAATGCAGGGCCCGCTAATTTTGTACTATTTATCATGCATTTGTAGGACTAATAATCCTAGAGAAGGGATGAGTTAATTTGTCTCATGTTTTCCCATCCATCAATCCAAACTAGCCATATTGTATTTACTTAGAAAGTTTGAACATATAATAAAAACCCAACTTCTAGAAGAGGGAGATAGAAGGCCATAAAATTACCAAGCCCAACAAAAATCCATGTAGCAAATTGTCACCTTTCTATTGAATTTTATTGAGGTAATATAAGTCAAAGTCTTTTTTGTTAAAAAAAAAAGAAAAAGTCAACAATTTTTATTACTGAAATTACTAAACTGCGTCCTGTCAAAAAAAAAAAAAAAAAACCTTAAAAGCGTGGGATACGTTAATAGCACGAACCGCAGGGAAAGAGTATGCAGTACTGTTACTACTGTATCCCCCAAGTCCAATAGCGACGCGCTAACTCATATCCGTAGTTCCACGCGCCTATTTTCGGTTAATAGGAATTGCAGAGAGGGTCTTTGCTTGCAATAGAAAAATAAACGCCATTTCTTGCATTCTTCAAAAGTTCAAATCTCTCTCTCACGATACGTTAAAATATGTATATGTAGAATAAAATTCAAGATATTGTTTAATTTTCAATCCGTTTTTGTGAATTGTCAGAGATCTTTCTGGTTTTCAATCCTTTTGGATCTGAATCCCGTTTTTGTGCTTTCTTATTCTTAACCCCTATTGTTTCTTTCATACCGTACAGTGGGGGAGAGATAGAGAGTAGATCCCGAAAATTTAATCAATGCAATGGCGGCTGAACACATTGGTGTGGAAATAGAAACAGAGGATAATGAGTTTTCATCGGGGAGGGGTTTGGGTGGGCGCAAGTACTCGCCAGTGTTTGCGCACGACAATGATCGAGCGGTCCTCGAGATGTCGCCAATCGATCCTAGCTCATCTTCGGTTTCGTTTGGCACTCCTAATGATCTCAAGTAACTGAAACTGTCACACTCTTGTTCATGTTTAAATTGGTGATTTTACTTCTGTTTTGTGCAATGGTGTTATTGTTGACACAATGCTTAACGGGTTTTACAAGTAGAATGAATTAAGGTTTCGAAGTTGGTTACTGTAGATGCCTTGTCGTTATTGCCTAATTGCTTATGAATCACATACTTCAATCAATTGTGTAAAAATAAAGCCTTTTTTCTTAGGGTGGCTTTTAAGTTAAAGTCTTCTGATAATCATTCATGCTGATTTTTCAAGTCCTAAACTCTGAAAGGGCTGCAGAAAATGAAATTTGCTCAAACTGAAATTTACTATTGGAGGACAATTTGAGAATACCATAGATTTATGAATGGGAACCAATAGAGCAAGCTGCAGGGATATTACATTATTTATGAACGCCTTAAATGTGTTTCATCAAATACGGAAATGCATTTCACCTAATTTTCTAAAATGAATAAAATGATACTGCCACAAAAAATGCTGGCTCGTCTGATTTTATAGTTGATCTCCTCTCCATCACTTGCGACTGATTATGCATAAGTCTGTGAATTTTATTTCAGTTTTACATGTTTAGGCATTATTTCTTTCTTTTCTTAGATTGCCATGTATCTGAACTGAACAACTGTGTTGTTATATACCTTCTACCCTACCCCTTTGAGAAGGACAATACAATTGAGACATTTTCATATGCCTGCTGAAGTTTAGGTTTTACCATTGTAAATTCACATGCTTTTATCCTGTAGCTAAACATTTAACCATGCATTTTCTGAACTGGTATCCATTATATTGGCTCTGTTATTTTGCATACATATTGATGGCATGGTGCTTACCAATCTTTGTTTGGAATTATTTTCTAGTCCTATATCTTTCTCAGTTGGTTGTACGTTTGCATGACCCTTGTGCATTTGTAGAAAAGTTAAAGTTGGGTCTGAGGGAAGAGATGCATCACTACCTAATCACGGAGGAGGCAATAGCTCACAGAATGAATCCAAGTTGGAGTTATTTGGTTTTGACTCACTTGTCAATATATTGGGGCTCAAAAGGTATCATTTCTTCATGCATATTCACATTATTTTCTTTTTAAAATTTTTATCACTCATCAAAGTGTTCCCTTGCTTTTTTTTTTTAATAATCACTTGTTCCTTTGACATAATGGTTATTACCCTGTGATTAGCAATCTGGAAAATATTTGTATAAATAGTTCATAGTTTTAGTCTGAATGATTTTATGATTCTATTCATGCCCCAGTATGGCAGGTGATCAGATTCCGGCACCCTCTAGTCCTAGAGATGGAGAAGATGGACAAATTCATGTTGAGCGTCCAAAGGTACCAATATATAATCTGTATTAGCCTATTAGGTGTGGTCCTGCTGAGTATTTAGTTCTATCCTAATATCTGATGGTGATTGCCCCAGCTTATTGATTGTGCACACCCTCATGATTTTTAGTATTTCTTGATGCCTATTGTCTCTAATCTTTCGAAGATGAACGGGCAGCTTCAAATTAGACTTAAGTCTTACCTGTAGCTTGAGTATTAATGAGAAAATATGTAAAAACTTGGGAGAAGTATTATATCATTTGATGAACTAGTACTCAGAGTGAGCAGTAGACTACCTTCCCTTAGTGTTGGTTTACTAAAGTTGTGAAGAATACCGAGCCTGAATGTGAGCTTAATGTTTTGGATTACATTGTTGGTAGACAGATTGCACATTTCGAGATAATGAGCTTAAAAAAAAATCGGTATATTTAAATCATATGCTATCATTTTATTTCCTGGAGGAAATCCAAGATATTTGCCTTTTCTTTTGCTTATGGAAGAAATAAGTTGATGTGACTGGATACCCTGAGAAAGTTGTCATATTTTATTTTCTGCATTAGTAGATACCTGATTAACACCAATGTTTACTCCATTTCTTCTAGTTTAGATGTTAGCTATAAAGGTGTCCTAGTTCATACTGGCTAATGGCTCAGGAAACTTGTGCTAGAATTGTTTCTCCTTCACACTAATATCAATTTTCAGGATTTCTATATTTGTTATGGCTAATGCAATCAGAGTGAGTAAAATTTGATGTTGGCCCTATGGATCCAAATTAAGATCAATGAATGATTGATACTTATGGTCTTTCCTTGTTGGAAAATGTCTGGATATACGCCTTGCCCTGTTTTCCTTCTTATTTCTTTCTCTGTTTTCAAATTAAAATTAGAACACATCGGTCTGTTTGAGTTTTACAATATAGACACTTAGGCATAGGGGTATACTGATCTTTCTTTCGAATTTCCAGGCTCCTTATCAGCTTGTTGTGCTATTTTTTGACTTACAAGCATTCAACGTGATGCCTTAATTAGTGTTAAAGCTTGTTTCTACTCCCCCTTTCTCTATTATGCACTCTTCAGAGGTGGACTGCAGCATTGTTATGGTTTTGTGTTTGGTTAATGAAATGGAATGCATGTACTTGAACTATTATATCAATGTCTTGATGTCCTCTAAAGCAAGTAACTTATCACACAGGCCAACAATGTCAAATTGGGAACAATGATGGGTGTGTTTGTGCCTTGTTTGCAAAATATTTTGGGAATTATCTACTACATCAGGTTTACATGGTAAGTTCACTGCTCTAAATGCTTGTACTGAATATTCATTAACCTGCCTGTCTTGAAACTCACGATCTTGGGCGCGAGCAGACAAAATTATTTGTATTTCGTTCTAGCACAATAATTATTGCTCAAGTCGGGCTTAGATTTCAGATTGTGGATGTGTGTATGTATTACAATGCATAGAGGGTGGTTGTGCAATTGTCTTTAGGGTAACCACACCAGTACATTTCCTTAGGACCAATTTTGCAATTGTCTTTTGTGCCAATGGGTGGTTGTGTGTTTCGTATCTATGGAAGAAGTTACGCGGTTTGGTATATAAGAAAGTGGGTTCAAGATATGCCTGTATCCTCATTTTGTGCTTGGAAATGCCAAAAAAAATGTTGGTTTAATTAGATCAAAGGTATTCAAGAATATTATATAGTTGACTGGATGAATTCTAGTCTGTGCTAGTGTTGATCTCTTATAATCCCTCCGTCCCACAATAACTTTCATAGGTAGGTGGGCACACATATTAAGAAAATGTAATGATGAGTAGGATTTTGAGGGGAAATTTTGTAAACTTTTATGCATAAAGTAAAGAAATTAGTTGACTTGTGTGTATGTGTAAGGCCAAAAGTAATGGCATTTTGTGTAAAATTGTGGATATTGTAGTTTATAAAGAGTTTTCCATTTTAAGGGTGTGAAAGTTATTGTGGGATGTCCCGAAAAGGAAAGTGTGAAAGTTATTATGGGATGGAAGGAGTGGATAATATAAGTTGAACTCTTTTACCATTTAATGTTAATTCATTTATTTATATTCTTCTTGAATTATATTCTGATCTATGCTTTATAACTTTAGGATTGTGGGTATGGCTGGAATTGGTCAATCATTGTTGCTGGTTGCCTTCTGTGGTTCATGTACTTTTCTTACGACTATATCTTTGAGTGCAATTGCTACTAATGGCGCTATGAAGGTATTAATGATATCTTTGATATTGGTAAAAACTTGTGCTTCATCCAAGTGAGATGTATTTAGTGATTACCCAATATGTAAATTTTGTACCAAAATTTTTAATTCAGGACCTGAACAATAGAAACTATCAATTTAGGACTTACAAAGACTTACAAATTTTAAGACCATGTTTGGGATCTTACAGTTTATGGTCTTATTTATTACTTGCTCCATCCTGTGATTACTTGCACATTTTCCTTATTGAGACGTCACAACTTATGCACTCCTAATATGAAAATAATCCACAAAATTAATTCCCTCACAACATTATTTTATTTTCAAAATCACCACTCATTTTGGGCCCACATTTTCCCCTACACCTCACAAAATCTCCTTTACATCTTACTAAATCACCCAAAGTATCCGTCCTTTATTTGACCCCACTAAATTCACTTTTATTAAAAAGTGAGTTGGTCAAAGTATGCTAGTCATCACGGGATGGAGGGAGTAATATGCATAGTTATTATTTTATTTTATTTTCCACTCATGTGGAATTAATATATCAATTGTTTTTTGAAATTGTGATTTATGAAAATATTGTTGGATAACTAGAAGCTATAAGATGTCAAACATGGTTTTAAAATGTGTTAGTCCTAAATTGATCATTTCGAACCCCTAATTCATAGTTTAATTAATTATCAGGCCCTGAATTGATCTGACTCCATTTTTATTTTAGTGTATCAATTGATTCTCACAGCATTCTTGAACTATCTGTTATTGTTCAGGGAGGGGGGCCTTATTATCTCATTGGTCGTGCCTTGGGTCCAGAGGTTGGTGTGAGCATTGGTTTATGCTTTTTCCTTGGAAATGCAGTTGCTGGTGCACTGTGAGTATAAAGTATCTTAATACTTGGTTTCCAATTTCCTTTTCATGCTTCTTAGTTGACACTTGTTGGGCGTTGACGGTTTTAGTCCTATACGAATCAATTTTCTTAATTAGGTCTCATAACTTTATAAATCATACTCCCTCTGTCCAATTTTATAATTCTCACTTTCCTTTTTTGTCTGTCCAATTTTATAATTCCCCTTTCCTAAAAAGGAAATATTACTTTAACTCACTACTTTATTTCTACCTATTTCCCCACTCAAACTTTCACTTTTTACATAAACAATCAATTTTCCTTAATACTCATGTCCAACCCAAATGGGAATTATAAAATTGGACGGAGGGAGTACAATCTTAATCCTAAATTGACAAGTTGTAGGATTTTTGCACGTGCTGCTCATGTGAGTTGCCAGAATTCCATGTAGCAACCAGAATAGTAATTTGGCGCCACTTACATGGCATAGTGAGACCATACTAATTTCAATTAAAAAATTAAGAATCCCAAAATTAATTATCATTTATCACCCTAAAACAAAAAATTGTCAATATAAGACTAAAATTGCAGCATTTTAAAAATTATTGGACTTACTGTCAAAAAAAATTTTAGAAAAAATTATTGGACTTAATAATTGAGAAAATTGATTCGTATATGACTAAAATTGTCAACACCCAATATATATGAGATCAATTTTGCAATTTTCATTGTGTTGCTAATCTTTTGTGCATCCATATGTTCATTTTCTACAGTTATGTTTTGGGGGCTGTGGAGACCTTTCTCGATGCTTTACCTCAGGCAGGGATTTTCAGAGGTAAAGGAATATGGTCTTCAGTGGTATTGGAAAAGTTTCATTAGACCAGTTTTCTGCCGTGTATTCGAAAATATTATTATCATTTCAAAGTTTGAACATGCTACCCACTGATAAATAGGAATATAATCAAAACTAAACTGTAACCAGTCTCCTTCATGTGGATAAAGCTTATTTATTAGGATTGGGGGTGGTGGGGTGCTCAGTTTGATAAATATATAATGTTTCTTGTGTATTGGTGGACAGTGGTTTACTTGAGGCTGTTGCTTAGATTTTTTTCCGCTCTTCCGTTTTGTATCTGCAAGTTCATATTATCTGTAATATTTTTTTTGACAAACATATTATCTGTTTTAAACTTGAGCATATACTCAAGTATTTCTTCAGAATGGAAAGTGCAGAACTATCAATCAATCCTTTTTTTAAAAAAATTTTTTTTTGGTGAATCTAGAGTGAGGGACCACTACCGAGCTATCAACATACTATTAGCAGTCTTGCTTGTGTGATTAAAATAAAAAACGAGTAGCAAATCTCTCTGGTGTCCCAAGTAGAACCACTTATTATTTGTTTTGTCAGTACATGTTTCTTATGTATGATTGTGTTTCTACATATAAAAATTGAAGTTCCAAAATAAATCATATTTTGTAGAAGCACAGACTTTTGTGAAGGTAAACGGAACGGACATCGCACAACCTGTTACGAGCCCAAGTTTACATGACTTGCAAGTTTATGGGGTTGTTGTGACAATCATCCTATGTTTCATAGTTTTTGGTGGTGTCAAAATAATCAATCGGGTTGCACCAGCCTTTCTTTTGCCTGTGATTATCTCATTGTTCTGCATATTCATTGGGATCTTTTTGGCGAGGGAGGATAAACCAGCAGGTGAATTTCAGTTTTCTTTACTATTAACTCTTATTATTATTACTGTTGAAGTTATTATGATGGTGAACAAATCCCATGATTTTGGCATTTGTCTTGGAGGTTCTTTTGACTCTTTGATGTCTTATATCTGTTCCCATGCGCTGAACAGAAGGAATCACTGGCTTGAGTATGAAATCTTTCAAAGATAATTGGAGTTCAGAGTATCAGATGACTAACAATGCTGGAATCCCGGATCCTAATGGGAAAATTTACTGGAGTTTTAAGTGAGGCATCCTCATATTTCTTCCTTTGTTTTGATTATCCTAGTTTTGTCCTTGGCTTTTCTTCAGGCATATTTTATTGATTATTAGCAACATCCTTACAGTGCCTTTCCTAAATATATCAACTTTAACAATTTTGGCACATCGCGTGAAATTTAGTTTTTTTGAATTTCTGCAGATAATAATTGCCATGCATGAATTCTTACATGATAATTTTTTGAGAACTGATTTGTGCATTCGAGTTATTCCAACGAGGTCACTACTGGTTTGCTAAATATACCTTCTGGTGTCAAGCTTGCTTATTTTGTTCTCATATGTTTTCTTTACCTAGAGGTATTACGTGAGAATTTTGGTACTCCGGGTTTTGCATATTAGCTTGAATTTGCTATATATCATGGCATTTAATTATATCTTTATATCCTACTATAGGCATGTAGGTAACGTATGAATTACATGATATCATGTCGGGAAAAATGTTTTTCTAGGCCCGTAACTTAGGGGGGGTTGCACAAGGACATTATGTTTATGGGCCTGTAAATTAAGGACAGTACTTTTTATTTATGTAGATGTTGTCCAAATTGAGCTAATTTGGGCCAATTTGGTCTACATTTACATAAATTGAAAATTATTGTCATTAATGTCCTTAATTTGCAACCCCCTAAGTAACTGGCCTAGAAAAGTACTTTTCCCTATAAATGTCTCAAATGATTCGATAAGTAGGAGTTCCCTTTAATGGTGTAAGCAGTAATTGAAGGATGTTCATTTGGAACTTTACCATATATATCATGGAGTTCCCCTCTGTTATTGATCATGCAAATTAACGACGTGTGGCTACCTATGAATAAGATGATATAAATGTCTCAAATGATATTACTCCCTCTGTATTTTACTAGATTACATGTTTTCCTTTTTGGTCCGTTCTTTACTAGATTACCCATTTCCTTAAAAGGAAGTAACTTTAAATACTGTTAAATACATAATCTACTCTATCTACTTTATCACTTTAAATACTACTTAAACAACTCATACATAAAAACCTGTGCTCGGGTCAAATGGGTAGTCAAGTAAAACGCGGAGGGAGTAACTGTATATTATATATTCTAAACTATTACCTTATTTTGTTATTGTCAGTGCATTGGTAGGTCTGTTTTTCCCTGCTGTAACGGGGATTATGGCAGGTTCAAATCGGTCTGCCTCACTTCAGGACACACAGCGTTCGATTCCAATCGGAACCTTAGCTGCAACTTTGTCAACTTCAGCTCTATATCTGATTAGTGTGCTGTTTTTTGGTGCCCTTGCAACCAGAGAGAAACTTTTGACAGATAGGTACTGATATGCAAATTCCAGTTAGTTCCTCTCTCGTCATTTCTTGCATTTAGTCTTCTGTTTTTTTTGTTCTTTTGTGCTGCACCTGTTTCTTTCTATGCTTATGTGACTGTCGAGATCATTCTCAAAATTGGTTGAAAGTCTCATAGCTGTTAAAGGCGCGCGGCACTGAGCATCTCTCCATTGGAAAGGCGTGTGGTATTTCCAAGCTGCACGCGCCTCAGTGCGCTTTCAAAATCCTACTAAAGCTATGCTCCAATTTTTGTTCAGTCACTTGTTTTCTAATCATTGAACAGTCTCCTTGGAGATATTGAAAATTTGTTAAGATACTTCTGCAATATAAGAGATCCCAAGATTGTTGTATGAGGGAAAATAATTTTGTTCAGTAATTTTAACTCCCAACTAATTGAAAATTTAGTTAAGATTTCTAGTCACTTCTGTGATCTCAGAGATCTAGAGATTATTGTATGACAGTAAGGAAATTTGATCAGGAACTTTAAATGCAACTGACTCGTGATTTTTTCTTTTAGCTGAAAAGATAATATGGTACTTTGGTGAAGATGTATTCCTTCCACATAAGATCAAATTCCCTGAAATAGGGTTCTTTGTTGCACTAGAACTGGTTTTGGGTAACTTCCATTAATTGGAGTTATATTCAAAATTTTCTTCTTATGACGTATATATGTGTTTAATATGTATGTTTCCATTATGACCATAGTCAGTCGTAAAGAAAGATATTTGATTTCAAATGCTACAAATTAGATGTTTAAGTGGAAGAAGAGGCCATCTTACATTGTAGAAGGAATGGCAGAGATCAGATAATGGGTGTTTAACACATTAATGAGAATGTTATATAGGAGTTTAAACCTTTTTATTATGCTTTCTTGGTGTCCCAAGAAACCTTTAATATTATAAAACTTGCAAACATGGTACCTTATGTTACATGTTTGGACATTTAGATTCCCACTATCAAATCAACACGGGAAATCTCATAACTGGAAATGTTATCTGCTGGTTCCTAGTTTGCACTATACCAGCTCTCCTTATTTTGTTTGCTATGGCATGAATTCTAAAATTTGATTGTACTAATATGAATAACCACACGCACACAATTGTCTGTCAAAAATACAAAGTCCTCATTTTCATGTCAAAATTACATTCCAAAAGTACAAACATTTATTTTTTTCCACCCAAATATTAAATTGTAATATTGTTTTTGTTTCATGTCTGTTTTCAACATATAATATACCAAACAAATTTTTTTTTCTACTATCTTTAACTTGACATCTATATTGCATACATAAAAATAAAATTTAAAACATGAGCTTATTTTAATTTGAAATGTTTTGATACAATATAAATTTGCATCTTTTAAAAATATCTCATATTACACAATTCACACAAAGTAATTGCCTATATATTAACCGTGCCTCGCACGAGATAATTTCCAGTACGTCCAACATTGTAAGTGCATGTAGATGAAAATATCAACAAATTGAGAAAGAGACGATTATCTCAAAGCTGACTGCTGTAAATCAATGTATTTTCTTGTACTTAACTGAGCCACTTTGCAGGTTACTTACAGCAACTGTTGCTTGGCCCGTTGCTGGAATCACATATATTGGTATTATTCTCTCAACCTTAGGTGCTGCTCTACAGAGCCTGGCTGGAGCCCCCCGTCTTCTTGCTGCAATAGCCAATGATGATATTCTACCTGTTCTAAATTACTTCAAAGTGGCAGATGGGACCGAACCTCATGCTGCTACTCTATTGACAGCCTTCATCTGTATTGGATGTGTTATTATTGGCAATCTTGACCTTATTACCCCTACTATAACAATGTTTTATCTTCTGTGCTATGGGGGTGTCAATTTGTCCTGCTTTCTTTTGGATCTTTTAGATGCTCCCAGTTGGCGGCCCAGATGGAAATTTCACCACTGGAGTCTCTCACTTATTGGAGCATTGATTTGCATAGGTTAGTTTCGATCTTTAGTTGCAGTTTTGCCATCATATAGTTCTTTGTTGAGCTCTGTCCAAAGATGGAGTAGGGAATTGAATTTCCTCGTCTTACCCAGATATTAACTTCTTGAGTTGTTTGTGCACCAGTTGCATGGTGCAACTGGTGTAATTTTTGACCAAAATATTTCAACCAAACTGTTGCTAATAAACCAAAAGTTGTTTATGTGTGGGCATCATGGTAATAAAACATTTTTTTGTTAATTCTCTTGTATTCCCTGGTTTTATCACTCTTGAATCCATGATTTATGCATCATTTGCGTAAAAAATTTCTTTCCACTATCAATCATAGAAAATTACTGTTGGAGAGATTGAACCGGCTCATTTTTACATGCTATATGGATCACTCAGTCTATTTATACTGAATATACTATATAACTCAAATACTTATACCTTTTACTTGTATATGTTTTGCAGTTATCATGTTTTTGATTTCTTGGACGTTCACCGTGGTATCTCTAGCCCTAGCATCCCTCATATATTATTACGTGAGCATCAAAGGGAAAGCTGGTGATTGGGGTGATGGTTTTAAGAGTGCTTACTTTCAGCTTGCTCTTCGTAGTTTGCGATCTTTAGGAGGTTTGTGCTTTTATTTATATTCTCTAGTTTCATCCCTTGGTTAATAATACATATCTATGACGAGACACTCTTTATTATTCCTTGTTTAGACATCAGAGATAGTTGTGTTAAATTGTTACTCGACATAATGCATCAAAAGGTCCCTAAACTATCTACTCTTGTTTCGATAGATCAAGTATTGGAATTTTATTACACGAGCTCCCTTACGATGAAAATTGATGGAATTTTTAGATTTATCTTAATCATCCCAATAAATAATTTGTACATGAATTTTATTAATATCCGATGTGTTTTGTGCAAGTCGTTTTAACACCAATACTTAAGGTGATGAGAACTTGGAATGGCTTGCGAAAAATAATTTTGTATATAATTTAAATTAAATAAAGAGGACATGTACGTTATTTAATGCAACCATTAAGGTGAATCGAAAAATTCTGTCAATTTTCGTCTTGAGGGAGCTCGTGAAATAACAGTTTTGATAATTAAAAGTCTTTTTAAACCAAAAAAGTGTTTAGGGACATATCAAAACATAAGTTGGTAGGTTAGGTACCTTTTGATGCGTTTTGTCATTGATACTGCAACCCAAGTCTCTCTCTCTCTCTTAAATTGTTATTAAGCTCATTTCTTACTGCATCTCTATCCAATTATAAATGCAGCAAGCCAAGTACATCCAAAGAACTGGTACCCCATCCCCCTCATATTCTGCCGGCCATGGGGTAAACTCCCCGAGAACGTCCCTTGCCACCCTAAACTCGCTGACTTTGCAAATTTTATGAAAAAGAAAGGCAGGGGAATGTCGATATTCGTCTCTATCCTAGACGGAGATTATCACGAATGTGCTGAAGATGCTAAGGCTGCCTGTAGGGCACTTAGTACATACATTGAATACAAAAAATGTGAAGGCGTTGCAGAAATAGTCGTTGCCCCGAGCATGTCCGATGGCTTCAGAGGGATCGTTCAGACCATGGGCCTTGGAAACCTGAAGCCCAATATCATCGTAATGCGGTACCCCGAGATTTGGCGTCGAGAAAACCTAACCGAAATACCTGTGACATTCGTCGGGATAATCAACGACTGTATTGTTGCCAACAAGGCAGTCGTCATTGTAAAGGGTCTCGATGAGTGGCCGAACGAGTATCAACGACAGTACGGGACGATTGACTTGTATTGGATCGTACGAGACGGTGGTCTTATGCTGCTTTTATCGCAGCTTCTTCTCACGAAAGAAAGCTTCGAGAGTTGCAAGATTCAGGTGTTTTGCATAGCGGAGGAGGATTCCGACGCGGAGGAGCTCAAGGCCGACGTGAGGTGATACAATTAATTTATTGTCTTAATATTATTGTTGCCTTTTAAATTCAAGTCTTAATAAACGGCCCATGTGCTATATTACTTGTGGGCTAAGTGAGGGTTTAGGTTTTGATTCTTAGTTATATTGCCTTGTTTTATGTCGTTAGGGCATCCATCCAGAGGATCATAGAATATGGGAAACAACAATTGTTGCTGGGGCAGGATTTAATCCTGTAAAATTCTTTTATAGGAGTATTATATTTCTGGGTAAACGTATTATTTTCCCCCTTAATTTGCACCACACCAATTTTGTTTTGGTTCGGTAACTTTTTCGACTTTGAAATTCACTCCTTAAGTTAACAAAATTCAGTTTCTTCGTCCTTTTATCCGACTAAAAGTTGAGTTTGGAAAACTCAAGGGACTATTTTCAAAGTTGGGATGTTAGGGGACTCAAAAGTAAAGGACAAAAAAAAAAAAATACTTTTACTCTATATTTCTGATTATTTTATAATCCATATTCTTGTTTATGGCTGGAAGCTTAATTATGTGGTTGAAATTTATGTTCAATTAATAATACCAGTTTATGTGGTGTCAATTCCTTTACTGCATCATCAGGAAGTTCCTGTATGATCTCCGAATGCAAGCTGAGGTGATCGTGATCTCGATGAAATCGTGGGACCCCCAAAACGAGCAGCAGGATGAATCTGTTGAGGCGTTTGCTAGTGCCCGGGAGAGAATTCGAGGGTATTTAAGTGGGATGAAGGAGAAGGCAGAGAAAGAAGGGACACCGTTGATGGCAGATGGGAAGACAGTTATTGTAAATGAGCAGCAAGTTGAGAAGTTTCTTTATACAACGTTGAAGTTGAATTCAACGATTTTAAGGTATTCGAGGATGGCGGCGGTTGTGCTGGTGAGTCTTCCTCCGCCCCCGTTGAACCACCCGGCGTATTTCTATATGGAGTATATGGATCTGTTGGTTGATAACGTGCCCAGGCTGTTGATGGTGAGAGGTTACAGGAGAGATGTTGTCACATTGTTTACATAGTCTTGTTTTAATCTCAATTAACAGAAATATTCTGCTGATTTTTTTAAATTTTCATATACGTTGTGGTAGAAAAATTGTTGTTGAAATTTTGTTAATGTATTCTGAAATTTTGTAAGAATTCATGTAAAGATTGATATGATGGAAACTCATTTTTCCATAGTTAAAAGGTACTCCATGTTTGTAACGGACTTGTAATTATACAACTTTAAATTTTGGATTTAGTAATTTATTCAAAATAAAGGTTTTATTTAGTAATTTGAACAAAATTCCAGTGCAGTTGAAAAGGTCGTATACTCATGCATTGAGAGTGTCGTTGTATAAAATTCCAGTGCAGTTGAAAACTTTGGCCATGTGTGAAAATTGATAGTGCCAATCCTATTTCAGTACAAAAATAGTAGGACAATTATATTTTGATAAAAGAGTATCATTACTTACACTTTGAATTTCTTTACACATTCCATTAATAAAATACGAATGTTTGCTCCCCACACCCGATTACTTTACACATCCATTTAATATTTTACCAAACTAGAATGATTAAATCAAATAAATAAGAAAAAAACATGTGGTTCGATCAATTGATCTACGTCTACGGTAATATCAAAACACTTTTCACTAGTAGTTTAAAAAATTAGAACAATCTCTCTTACCTCTCTCTAAAATAGTTATCTCGCTCTTTTCTTTTCTTTTTTCTCTCATTTATAGAGTCTCTTGAATTATTATTTTTTTATATAACTACATTGGGGTATGTATATGAAACGGGTAGAAGTTAGTTGAAACCGCCAAAGATAACTAACATAATTTAAAACGGGTTCTGAACAAATTTTTGAAAACAACTATATACTCGCTTGCACCTTCAGTAGACCAACTCAACTGATAAATCTCATATGTGATCTCAGCTAACAAACATCTAGTTGATTCTAATAAGGGCTGAATAATCTTATAATACTGATAAACAACTCTCACATTAAATATCGTATTAAAGTCAAATGGCTGAATAATCTAATAAGGGACATATGAATTATCATTTTTTATTTTAAATTCATGTAGAATTAGGGATGACTGATGATGAAATACGATCCACACTTTTTATTTAGAAGTAGATTGATTATGAATGAGTTTTCTTACAACAAATCAAAGTTGAAGTTTAGAGTATGAATATTTAATTAGCAAATTTATTGACAAGCAACATGGTGTGCATGATATAATAATTAGGTTTATTCAGTCCTATAAGAATGATGTGTTTTTTATTTACGGTGGAACAAGCAAAACTTTTATATGAAAGACTTTGTTAGTAGATTTGAGGTCTAAATGCAATATTGTAATTAATGTAACAACAAATGGTATATCTTCACTCATTTTTTCTAGTGGACGTACTGCTCATTACAGATTTGTCATTCCAATTAATACTACTGAATATTCTACATGCAATATTCATCAGGGAATTCCTCTTGACGAGCTCTTAATTAAATATAATCTTATAATGTGGGATTAAGCTTCAATTATGAACATATATTGTATTGAGGCTTTCAATACCACTTTGAATGATATTATACAACTCACAAATCAATTGCCATCTGGATTGCCTTTTGGTGGTAAGACTATTTATATTTGGAGGTGATTTTCGTCATATATTACCCATTATTCCAAAAGAAATTAGACAGGATATCGTTCACGCTACAATCAATTTATCTAATTAATTTGTGGAATAATTGTACTCTTTTAAAACTTACAAGGAACATGAAATTGTACAACTTGGAATCTGATGAAGTTATACATTTATTAGAAGTGGTAGTATAAGATTAGAATTTGAGTATGAGTGTGATGTACAAATTTCTGAGGACATTTTGTTAAAAGGCAGTAATGATCTGATTGCTACTATTGTTAATAACATTTATCTCGATTTTAAGAATATGATGGATGATCATAATTATTTTTGTAAAGTAGAGTTATTCTTGCACCTATATTAGATGTTGTTAGGTCAATAAATGAGCACTTGATTTGAATGTTGATAATTTGTCTATTGTGCATATTCCTGAATTTTGAATATTTTGAAGTATTCAGGTGTATTTGATCATGAATTGAATTTGAAAGTTAGAACACAGGTGATATTATTAAGAAATATATAATCATTTAAGAGGCTTGTGCAATGAAATCAGATTTGTGTCATTTTTTAATAGTTTTTCTATATATTTTTTAAAATTATTGCGTTCAAAATTTTGCATTTTTTTTATCTATAAATTTATAATATAATATTTTGTTCATATTAGTTATAACGAGGTTGAGTGATAAGGTTCTTAAAGTTAAGGTTATAACTGGAAGTAGTGCTGGAAAACTAGCTAGGGGTGACAATTTTCGACACGATGCGATAACACGACACAAATTCGACACGAAAATTATGGGTTGGTGTTTGACCTTATCAAGTTCGTGTCGTTATCAGGTCGACCCGATAATAACATGAAAATTTCATGTCGGATTCGTGTCGACCCGTTAAGCACGATAAAATTAACCGGTAATCCGTTAACCTGTTATTTACCTGATATGACACGACACGATAATGACACATATCTGATAATAACATGATAACGACACAATATTTTTTTATATTTATATAAATATATTAATTTCTATATATTTAGATGTAATTTTAAATTTATTTATTTCCTTATCGTGTTGTTATCATGTTGCGTGTCATTATCGTGTCATGTCACGTCGACACGAAAATTATCGTGTTCGTGTCGACACATATCCTTATCATGTCGTGTTTCGTATCGACACGATAACACGATTTGTCAAGCCCACAATTAACATTGATACTGAGACTTACATCGACTACTTTTTATCCTAGATTGCATTTTAAGTTTCAACGTAGACAATTTCCATTGATTGTGCTATATGATATGTCTACTAATAAGAATTAGGAACAATGATTATTCATTATTTCATGCATGTAGATTTTTTTTTAAAGAAAACTTGTATTTAATCAGAGTCAATTCTATATAATTGTAATTAGAAAGGTTTTATTATGTCATGACAACAATTATGATTGTAATATCACACAAAATGTAGTGTTTCATGAAGGTTTTAGGTATGTTTGATTTTATAATAATTTAACATTTAAGTTTTATAATTTTTTTTCTTCAGAATTATACTATTGTTGATATTAGATTATTGCATTATTTAAATACAATTGTAATTTATTTCTTATTGAATTATGTTGCCAATGTTTAACATTGTATAATAGTTTAATGATTTTGTCATATCATATATATACTTACATTTCAATATTAGATATTAATTTTATATACATATACGATAACTTTTGTAAATATAAATATTAATTCTATATTTATATACTTCTTCCGTTTTGTGGTGATTTGCATATCTTGACCAACTCACTTTTTAATAAAAATAAATTTAGTGGGATGTGGAGTTAAATAAAAGATGAGTATTTTAGGTGATTTAGTGAGATGTATGAAAATATGTGGGTCCAAAATGAGTGACAATTTTGAACATAAAATTATATTGTGAGAGTATTATTAATTTTGTGGGTTATTTCCATATTGAAAGTATGCAAATAATCTTGAGATTTCCCAATAAAAAATAGTGTGCAAGTAATTATGAGAGGTAGTATTTTATTGAGGTGTAAATGTGATTTAGTAAGGTGTATGCATGGGAATTTGTGGGTCTAAAATGAGTGACAATTTTTATATATAAATATATTATTTTTTATACATATTCTATTATATATTTATATATAAAGAAAGTTAAATAGGCCAGTTTATTAAATTTAAAAGTTCATTATTTAAATGAGATTTTTTTAAAAAATATATAACTAATTTATTTTGTATATGAGTCGGACTTTAGTAGACCAAACCACTAACCTTTGTAACTAATTAACAAGGTTCCATCACAAGTTGTACCTTAATCTGGTAATAGTAATATAAGTACTATTGCTAACACTACTCTTTCACTTGTCAAAAAAAAAAAAAAAACACACTACTCTTTCGTTTTGCCCTTTCTTTTCTTTTGCTTTCTTCCCCAATTTTGCCCCTTCTAAACCCTGTTTTTCTGAATTTCACATCTATACATACATTACATATAAAACACACGCATTTGCACGCTTTACTGTGTGCGTAAACATGGACGACGGAGATGGAGGTTTAAGCTTTGATTTCGAAGGAGGGTTGGACTCGGGCCCCGCGCATCCCACTGCATCCGTGCCCGTAATCCAGCCGTCAACGGACGCCAATACAGCCTCCGCCGCTGCGGCTAATGCCAATAACTACACTGCCGCACCGCCTCCGTCGATGCAGGCGTCGGAAGGGATGGGCGGCGGCGGCGGCGGCGGAAGGAAGAGCTTCCGGCAGACGGTGTGCCGGCACTGGTTGCGATCTCTTTGTATGAAAGGAGACGCCTGTGGATTCCTTCATCAGTACGACAAGTCACGGATGCCGGTTTGCCGGTTCTTTCGCCTCTATGGGGAGTGCCGCGAACAAGATTGCGTGTACAAGCATACCAATGAAGATATCAAGGAATGCAATATGTATGTAACTCTTTCATCTTGTTGTAATTGTTTTCCTCTTGTGATCTGGAATATTTGTACAAACATTCAAATGAAGATATATGAGTTTTTTCTTGTTGAAAAAGGTATACTTTTGTAGTCATCTTGTGTTCCACTTTTTACCCTTTAGGTTCTTGGAAGTTATTGGTGTTGTATATATTACGGGGCATGTGGATATATTGGCATAATTTATCAAAATTGTTATTGTAATTTCATTGTAAGACAACATCAACTTACTGAACGCAGTCTTTTAGTACATCACTAGTTTTCATTCCTATTTTTTGTTGGGATAATTGTCTTTAATTTCGTCTGTTGTCAATCATTCACATGTGGTTTTGGAAAAAATGATTATGTTGCTTATTTTCATGGCTTCATGAGTCTGCTTTCTGATTCGGTATTTCGGTGGTGGTATGTGACAGGTATAAATTGGGATTTTGTCCAAACGGTCCCGATTGTAGGTACAGGCATGCTAAGCTGCCTGGACCTCCACCTCCCGTGGAAGAAGTTCTTCAGAAGATTCAGCAATTGTCTTCATATAATAACTATGGAAACAATAACAAATTTCTTCAAGGACGTAATACTCCGTATGCTCAGCAGACAGAAAAATCACAGTTTTCACAAGGACCTAATGGAACACATCAAGTAGGGAAAACAGAGACTGGTAATGTTAACCAACAGCCACCACAACAAGCACAGCAGTCTCAGCAGCAGGTTCAGACACAGAATATAGCCAATGGCCAGCAAATTCAACCTACTAGGAGTTCTGCACCCCTGCCCCAAGGAACATCTAGGTGTGTTCCAAACAAGGTCTTTAATTAGGTGAAACAGTTTGTGTATTTATACGTTGACGTTAATTTAGAGACCCGTTCTACGTCAGCTGTAATAACTGTTTTTCCTGCGTTTATTTGCTTATTCTCACTGTTGAAATGATGTATATAATAGTTTTGCTCATTTTATTTTGTTCTTTGGCTGATATGTGGCCCTATCGACATGTAGAATAGGAACTGATGTGAAGAATAAACATGCTCTTTAGCTGATATAACATCCTTAATAAGATGCAGCTTACTGCTTTGTTTTCTCTGAAATTTATTGGCTGTGGCTACAATGGAGCTTATTATGTTTTTTGAAAAGATTCTTATATAGATATCCAGAAGAAAACTCATAAACCACTTATTTTATCTTTTAGCAGTTGTTATTAAATTGGTTATGCAACATCTGATAAGTGACACTTACATTCTTATCACTCATAAGGAGAAATTTGTTCCCTATATGTAGGCAAGTTTTTTGGCCTGAAACTTGCCTTTTATTGGGGCAGACTTGGAAGGCCTTTTGACTATATTGTTTAAAAGATTATCTTGATGGCTATATAGTTCGTGAAGTTGAAGGTTGAATTCAGTGCTCTCTTTGTGTGGAGAACGTCTCATCTCCAATGTGTACTTTCATGTCAATTCTGAGCTCGAACCTGATTACTTATATTTTCTTTTCCTGGACTTTTAGTGTGTGAAATATCTAAGGAAATCTTGGATAATTAAGGCTTGGGCAGATTTTCTAATTTTGTTTTAACACTTGCATGCATAGTATGAAGCAGGCAATGCTTTCACATATATTGCGTGTAGTTTATTTTTCTAGATTTTTACTCTGTGAAATGTCTATGGGCCTATGATAATTAATCACTCAGATTTAGATATTTTGGTGTAAAACTTGCATGGTATGAACTATGAAGCAGACAATGCTTTCAAATGTGATCCTCATTTTGTAGTCTCGGTGTTTTACTTCAACTGCTAGAACTTGAGAGGACATGTCTCACTTGCAAGACTTATGAATACAAGCTTAAGTTGAATTAAGGTGCCTTCTTTGATTTGGGATACTCTCGTGATATGTGATTTTGATTTTTTAAGTGCTGTTGGTTTGATATTTTAACTACTTCTTGTTGGAGTTTTGGACACCTTGAAGATCTCTTTAAGCTTCCTTCCTTCACATAAAATGTATTAATTATTGTATAGCAACGTGCAATTTATCCATTTCTTGTTTTTGACTAGCAGAATTAAACTAGTCTCTAGGGTAGTCATTACACTATGGTGGTTTATGCACAACTAGATGTTCCCTAAATGAAGAGTGAATTTTCATTTTTCAAGCTAACAGACTTGTTTTTAATAAAATATAACAATGATCAAATGTCATTCCTTTGAGGCTATGACTCAGCTTATTCTTTACTGTGATGTAGAGTGAAGTGCTATGTGAAGTTATTAGAATGCATATAGCCTCTATAATTATAGGGAGTTCTTTTTCATAGAAAAAGATTTATTCAATCAATGCATGTCTCTTATACATGTATTCCATGTTGCATATGATTATTTTAGGTACTTTGTGGTGAAAAGTTGCAACCGAGAGAATCTGGAACTATCTGTACAACAAGGAGTATGGGCAACTCAGAGAAGCAATGAGGCTAAACTTAATGAGGCATTTGAATCTGTTGAAAATGTCATTTTGATATTTTCAGTAAACAAGACTAGACATTTTCAGGTTATTTTGCATGTTATTGACATCACATATTGATTTGAAGGGCTCTGATATAAGTATCAGAAAGCTTAGATTCGTTTTTACCGTGCGGGGAGTGATACATCTATTTTGCTGTTAAAACAGGGTTGTGCAAAGATGACATCCAGAATTGGTGCCTCTATTGGTGGAGGGAACTGGAAGCATGCTCATGGAACTGCTCACTATGGGCGCAATTTTGCCGTCAAATGGTTGAAGGTCTTCATCATACTTGTGTTCATATATTGTGAAGAAGCTTCAGTATTTAAATTTGTTTGCTGCCTTCTGCTGTAATAAGTCATCTTACATGCCCTTCAAAACTCACTTAATTGAATCAGTTGTTTGAGATGGTGGTTAGGAAACTGCATATTACTAGAAATATAATGGGGAAAATTAAAAAAGAACTTTCATCTGTAAAAGGATCTCTCATCCCTTACACATTCTCTATCTAAATAAAACTTTTTGATTCCTATCAATATACTCCCTCCGTCCCATGAAAGTTTGCGGGAATTTTGTGCACAAAGTTTAAGAAAACGGTGTAATGAATAGAGTGTTGAGGAGGGGGTAATTTTGTAAACTTTTATGTATAAAGTAAAGAAATTGGTAGGATTGAGTGCGTGTGTGTGAGCCCCATTAGTAATGACATTTTGTGTAAATATGTGAATATTGTTAGGGTGGAATTTATGGAGAAGTTTCCTTTTTGGGGTGTGCAAAGTGCAAACTTTTGTGGGACGGACGAAAATGGAAAGTATGCAAACTTTTGTGGGACGGAGGGAGTATATATATG
Organism: Galeopsis tetrahit; assembly: GCA_963675135.1. Lineage (NCBI taxonomy): Eukaryota > Viridiplantae > Streptophyta > Magnoliopsida > Lamiales > Lamiaceae > Galeopsis > Galeopsis tetrahit. The sequence goes on along the minus strand of OY776130.1, from coordinate 30,793,790 downwards.
TGTGTATGTATGTATAGGTCAGTTAACCTCAAATTTTCTTGTTGGAATTTGCAAATTATTTGATGCTTACATCCACATTATAGTTATTAGCCTTCTACGTGACTTATTATTATTATTATCTCATGCATCCTTTGTTCTTCATGATATTCATAAAAGAATGGCTTCCATGATGTAAACAAGGATTATTATCTCACAACTTCATGCTGTGTTATGTTCTAGAGTCATATCTTTGAGTCCATACTGCTCTTATCTGGAATGATGGCTTAGCTCTTCATATTGTGGTATGTTTATAGAATAGTTCATTGTGTCATATCCTTGTATTTCTAGTAGTTACTGTGTGCATCCCCACAGGCTAGTTCACATGCTGTGCGTTATAATAATATTATCGTAATATGATAATTGACATTTCACAAATAAGGATATCAAAATATGTAAATTCTGGCTATGTTGATACTTGCTGAGTATAGCTGGGTGCGCTAATGGTCATATGGATTTTGTTTTTGTTAACGTCCATGCGACAATCTGGAAATTAGTGAACCAATTATTTTTTGTGTTTATGCATTTACTTTTAGATTTAGAATCCTAGAACATGAAAATGCTCTGCATGTCTATATCATTATTTTGATCTTTCGGTTTGATACTTTCAGGTTCTATATGTTGCTATTTTATCTGATTATGTTATATGCTACGATTGAGAAACTCTGAATCATTAACTAACCAAGATATGTGCTTGCAGCTCTGTGAATTGTCCTTTGACAAAACACGGCATTTGAGAAACCCATACAATGAGAACTTACCAGTGAAGGTACTTCTTTGAATTGCGTGTCTTACAGATGTCCAAATATATTTGAAATATTATTTTTGCTCTTTGCTCATGATTCTGGTAATTCAGTTGAAACCATTGGAATAGAACCATTTTTGAGAATGACAAACATAATTCTTTTTCGAGTAATTTTTTTTTATCCTTCAACTTTCACCAATTTTGATTTTTTAGTCTGCTAACTTTTCCAACTTCAAAAATAATCTCTTAAGTTTACCATAATCAACCTTTTCGTCCTTTTATCGGCTAAAACAAGTTAACTAAATTCAAAATTTCCGTCCTTTTAATTGGTTAAAAGGACGGAAAAATTGTATTATGTTAACTTATAATTTCAAAGTTGAATTAGTTAGCGGACAAAAATCAAAATTGGTACAAATTATGGGATAAAATAATAATTTTACCCTTTTTTTTCTTTTTATTATGTCATTGGCACACACGTTCAGGGATAAAATCCCTGCATTTGTGAAATCTTGTGAAATTAGACTGTCTCTGGAAGTGGAAGTGAAAATTGAGTCGACAACTTTTTTTGGTTTATTTTGTTTGTCCATTTGAACACTAAAATCTTAAATAATGTGTAAAATTGATCTGTTGAGGTTGTTTGCTAATTAAGTCACGAGTCATGAGTCATAAGCAAATACAGATTATCAGAAAGGAAAATAATTGTTACAATGGTTCCCTGAAAACTGTTATAAATGGTAGGATAATCAATTATATTAGGCCATGTTTGATAGCTAGGATTAACAGTAGATTAACTCCATCTCAGCCCTTATATGCTCTTTGATAGCTAAGATTAAGGGTAGATTATGCTTTTAAATCTGTAAAGTTTAGATATCATCCTAATCTCACCCTAATCAGTCTTAACTATCAAACAAAACCTTAGATGATCCGAAGAATGAGAGCTTCTTTTAACTGACATGTATCTGAGTTCATATTTTCCTTTTTGGCTCTTTTTATTTCCTAGACTTACTGATTAAGTGGACACTACTTTGTTCATATAATTGCAGATTAGCAGAGACTGTCAGGAACTAGAGGCTTCAGTTGGTGAACAGTTGGCCTCGTTGCTCTACCTCGAGCCAGATAGTGATCTTATGGTACTTATTTTTTGATCATGTCACATGATGTTAGCTTAGCTGAGTGGTCGTATATCACAAGATGCATTACCTCAAGCCAGCCTTATTTTTTGGTCATAATATTAGGGGTGTGCCAGTTTTGATAAAACCGAACCGAACCGACCGAAATCAAATTATGGACCGATTTTTTGATAAAACCGAAAACCAACAATATTACAAAAACTGTTCGGTCTGAAACCGAAATATTTCAGTTGGTTTGGTCGGTTCTAATCAAATCGAAATATCCTCACATTTTTTTAATTCATGCAAGAAGTCAAGAAAGCATAATACATCAACAAAATATAAGTAAACTTCAAGAAAAGGAGAATTTAGAGGATATTATCACAATACTTTAGGCATTAGTCAGTAGTTGTAAAATCTTAAGGTAAGTAACAAAACCGTGTTAATTCTCAATTTTGACTGAAGTGATTAGGACTTGTGAATTTAGGTAATAGGAAATAGGGTTAGGAAATTAGGAATTAGAGATGATAAATATACTTCCTCTATCCCGGATAAGCTTCCCACGTACCTATTTTTTGTATGGTCTATTTGGTTTTTTCATTAGAGAAAACCAAAATTAAAAAAATTGAATTTTCAAAACCCCAAACTGAACCGTATTAAAAAAACCGAACCAAATTTTATATTTCGGTTCAAACCATATTTACACACCTCTAGTCATATATCAACTGAGTGGTTATATCATGATATTTTTCTCCGTTTTTAATATTTTGAAGATAATCAAGCGAATGTACTTTTGTTGGTTATCCCATTACAAGAAACTATTGGTTTTCGTAATGGTCATTCCTCTGTGTGTGTGTGGCTAGTCAGTGACCCTCAATATTTTTCATGTTGCACGGTCTTCCCTTTATAATTGTTTGTCTAGTGATTTAACAACCATATATCCTCTATATAAGCTGTCTATCATTTATTTTAGGTGATAATTTTTTTGCTGCACGAGTTGAGTCATGGTCATAACAGTTGAATATTTTATGATGCAATTTGCTATTAATTTTCTGAAATGACATTAGATAAATAATTTGAATTTGAAATTATTGTCTTCTCCTAGGCTGTCTCAGTTGCAGCAGAACAGAAACGAGAAGAGGAGAAAGCTAAGGGAGTAAATGTCGATAATGAAGGTGATAACCCAGATATTGTACCATTTGAAGACAACGAAGAAGAGGAAGAAGAAGAAAGCGAAGAAGAGGACGAAAGCCCTGGGCAGGCTTTTGGACCTCAAGGTAGGGGAAGGGGAAGAGGAATGATGTGGCCTCCTCACATGCCTCTTGCACGTGGTGCTCGCCCATTCAACGGAATGCGAGGCTTCCCTCCTAATATGATGGGAAGTGACGGATTTCCTTACGGACCGGTAAACCCTGACGGTTTTCCAATGCCTGATCTTTTCAATATGGCTCCTCGTGGATTTGGACCGTATGGCCCTAGATTTGGTGGTGATTTTGCAGGTCCTCCTGCCGGGATGATGTTTCCGGGCCGGCCATCTGGTGGATTCGGGATGATGATGGGTCCAGGCCGGGCCCCGTTTATGGGCGGTAATGTAAGAGGCGGTCGGCCAGGCGGTATGATGCCATTTTATCCCCCACCACCACCACAAGTTTCTCAAAACCGATCGAGGAGAGATAAAAAAGGCGACAGGAACGAAAGTTCCGATCATGGTAAGGAACAAAACATGGCGGGATCAGTGGGGGATGAAGGTCGGAATCAGGCAAGAGTGAAGGCTCAACAAGAAGATGGGTACAGTGGTGGGAACAGCTACAGGAATGATGAAAGTGAAAGCGAGGATGAGGCTCCGAGACGGTCGAGACACGGGGAAGGGAAGAAGAAGAGGCGTAGCTTGGAGGCAGATGCTACTGCTGTCTCTGGTTAATAACTCATTTGGAGCAAGTTTGTGTTTGTACTACTAGACCTAAATTTGAAAAAATGTGTATTGCCATTAAGATAGATATATACAAATTAAGGAAATTGGTTTTTGAGAATTTAGTTTATATTTTCAACTTTCTTCTCTCGATCTAAGCTTAAGTTCTGTTATTAACTAGGAAAGGTAGGAATAGGATTTGTGTATACTACTACTACTATTACATTTAGATGCTTCTTGTTTCCTCTTTCAAATGATTACTTTTTACCCAAAGTTTCATTTTTTGCTTCACTAATCTTGACAAATGATCATCTTGATCATGACGTTTATTACATTAATGGATGTATATAGTTAATATATTAATTTATGGGAAAAAAAGTGTTAAATCGTTTTATGGGACTCATTTTAGTAGGGGGTATATCATTTTTAATATAAAACATTATCACTTTTCTATTAAATTTTTATCACTTTTTTAAAAGTGGTACAGTATATATTTTTAATTAAATATGGCATGTCTTTTGATGAATAGACATGTTCACGATGAACAAAGATGATAAAGGAGGATAATAAAAAAAAATGAGGTAGATAGACAATGTTATATGATAGGCAAAGGGGATCAAGGGCGGAGTTAGACTTATATATATTGAGGGGTTAAGACAAAATTCAACATTTTACTAGTTAATGTAGAATTAAAAAAAAAAATTATAATAAAATATTTTGATTGATCGAACTAGAAAAAAATGATTCAAGATTAAGTAATTGTTGTTTAGGTTTAATTCTCTCATTCAACTTTTGATTACAAACTCCGAGACTTAACTAGGTTTGAGTTTATGGATTGGTTAAGTGTTGTTCAGATGGTGGTGAACTGGTGATTGATTTTGTGAGTGGATTATATAGAAATTTATTAGAAAATGAATTATAGTTAACAAAAAAAAGTTTAAAGGGCAAAATCGTATTTTAACACATTATATAATGAATTATGTATTTTTAGATCAATTAAAAAATCAATCTAGTATTTTAACACACTTTTCTTTAACCCTCTAATACAATATAAGCGCTTTTGTTCTCCAATATAAAAATTGAAAACATACAATGTGTAACCTATACATTCCACGGTACAATAACTTAACAAGGGGTTGGATTCAAATTCAATATTAAATTAATGCGCAACCAACCAAACTTTACCTATGTGATAAAGAATGACAGAAATTAAAGGGAAGCTGAAAAATAAGTTGAATAACATAAATAAATGTAATGGCTTGAATTAAGATTAATGCAATATTGAGATATCATTTGTTCTAATGCTTATCAGAAGATAAGCTAGTCGTCTGGTTTGGGTCAATGCAACTGAGTGAGGTCAACTCAATTGATAAGGTTTAGTCATCAGATGAGGATCAACTCATCTGAAAGAGTAAGAACAACTCTACTAAGTCTAAGTTGTCTGATCAGTATCAGGAGTGTTGGGGTCCAAGTCTGCTGAAGCCATATCAACTGATACAAGTCTACTGATTCAGTTATTTCCAGAGTTAGTTTCTAGTAGTTATTTATGTTAGATAGTTAGTTAGTGACAGTTTCAAGTGACATTGTATCTCTATAAATACATCACTTAGTGCATAGATTGATAGTTAGACTGAGAGAGAGAGAGAGAGAGAGAGAGAGAGAGAGAGAGAGAGAGAGAGAGAGAGAGAGAGAGAGAGAGAGAGAGAGAGAGAGAGAGAGAGAGAGAGAGAGAGAGAGAGAGAGAGAGAGAGAGAGAGAGAGAGAGAGAGAGAGAGAGAGAGAGAGTAATACTTGTAATTTGTAATTTGTAATTTGTACTTTGTTCAAGTTAATAAAGAGAGTCTCTATCCTCCGTGGACGTAGATCATTTGATCGAACCACGTTAATCCTGTGTTCTTACTTGTTCAATTCATTGCGTGCTTGTTTGTCTTGTTTTATCATTTGTGATTGGAATAGCTTTGTGTAATATTACATTAACAATTGGTGCCGTCTGTGGGAAGCGAAAATAAAGACAAGAATCAAGAATGGGTTCTGTGAAGTTGGAAGTAGAGAAATTCACAGGTAAGAATGATTTTGGTTTATGGAAAGCCAAAATGAAGGCACTCTTGTCACACAATGGGCTAAAGGATGCCCTAGTTTCTCTTGACCGTGCTGCATCGGAGGCAGACAGTTTCAAATATACTTTGTTGATTACCAAGGAGGGTAAAGCCAAGTACAAAGAAGTTTTGTCTATTCTGAAAACCAACTTCATGTGGTAAATTCCACCAAGAAGGGAAAAAACCATGGGGAAGGTCTGAATGTTAAATTATAAGAATGACAAGAAAGCGCAAGGCAAGAAGAGTCATGCCAAGCCAGCTAATAAGCCTAAGAATGGATTTATGGGAAAAAAATGTTTGCTATAAATGCCACAAGGAAGGACATTACATCAAAGATTGTCCTGATATGAAGAACGCTATTGATGCTCCCAAAACTGATGTAGCTGAGGCAAATGGATATGAAAGTGCAGAAGTTATGAGTATAACAGAAAGCAAGTTGTATAGTGAATGGGTACTGAATTCTGGATGTTCATTTCATATGTGTCCCACCAAATGTTGGTTCCAGAACCAAGACATGATTGATGGTGGATCAGTGCTGCTTTGAAATGATGAAAGTTGTATTGTTATGGGCATTGGTACTGTGAGGGTGAAGATGTTTAATGGGAGACATGTGATCCTAACCAATGTCATATTTGTTCCAGATTTGATGAGAAACATAATATCTCTTGACACACTAAAAACACTTTGGGCTATGAATTCAGCACAAAAAGTGGTTGTCTGCTGATTACTAGAGCTGATAAGATATTGATGCAAGGGAAGAAGAAAAATGGGTTATACTCTTTGGTTGGGGAGACAATCACAGGGGCAGCTGATATAACCATGAGCACAGATGATGCAATGCTTTGGCATAAAAGATTGACACATGTGGGGGAGAAGGGTCTGATGGAATTATCCAAGAAGGGGGTGTTCTCTCAGAAGATGTTCAAGAATCTGGAGTTTTGTGAGTTGTGTGTTCTTGGCAAGACCAAGAAGAAGTCATTCCAGAAGGGTGAACACAACACAACTGAGCTGCTGGATTATGTTCATTCAGATGTGTGGGGACCATCAAGGACACAAACCATTGGTGGAGGTAATTACTTTATGTCCATTATAGATGACTATTCTAGAAAAGTTTGGGTGTTCATTCTCAAACAGAAGAGTGAGGCCTTTACAAAATTCAAGGAATGACTAGTTGAGATAGAGAACAAGAGAGGCAAGTCCTTAAAACATTTAAGGACAGACAATGTCCTTGAGTATATATTATATGAGTTCAATGAATTTTGCAAAGAGAAGGGCATCACTAGACATAAAATTGTCCCTCTAAATCCACAATAAAATGGATTAGCTGAGAGGATGAACAATACTCCCTCCGTCCCATACTTGAAGACCCATTTTACCATTTTGGGTGTCCCATACTTGAAGACACTTACCTAAAATAGCAAAAACACTTTTAAACAATCTCCTTAAAATATCACAATATTACAACAAATGACACATCTTTATTACACTAAAAAATAACTTTATTACTATTTATAAAATTGAAAAGTCTTTACTACCCCCACTTTATCTTACACAATACTAATAAATAATCCATTCATTAAAACCCGTGCCCAATTGGTTTGGGTCTTCAAGTATGGGACGGAGGGAGTACTATTCTAGAATGGGTCAGGTGTATGTTAGCTGATGCTAAATTACCTAAAAGTTTTTGGGGAGAAGTTGTGTGCACTGTTTGTTATTTGATAAACAAAACCCCCTCATTTTCTTTAGAAGGTAAAACACCAGATGAGATTTGGTATGATAAGCTGAGTGATTATTCAAAACTGAAAGTGTTTGGATGTCAAGCTTATGCCTATATAAGATAGGATAAGCTAGAGCCAAGGGCTCTGAAATGTATATTCATTGGCTATCCTAAAGGTGTCGAGGGTTATAGACCGTGGTGCCTTGAACCAGGTAATAAGAAGCTCATTATCAACATAGATGTTGATTTCAATGAGAAGGTAATGTGATATCATCAGAATGGAAATTCATATGACCTAGATGGGAAAATTGCAAATGAGTCAGAAGAGAGTTCCTCAGCTGAGGTGGAGTTTCTGGGATCAGATGAGTTAGCACCAGAGGAGGAGGCTGACCCATCTGATATAAACTCAGAAGACATCACCCCAGATGAGGTTGTCCCATAACAGGTAGAAGGAGCTGATCCAGAAGATGTTGCCATGGAGGACAACCCTGCTAATCTAAGGAATTATAGTCTTGCAAGAGATAGGCTCAGGAGGCAGATTCATTCCCCATCTAGGTTTGACCAGACTGATCTTGCATCATATGCTCTGATCATAACAGAAGAGGTGGAGTATTATGTTATGTTTTTGTAATTTTCTGGAATTAAAATATGAATATGGATATGAATGTATGAAGAGAGGTTGAATTTGTGAGGGGGGGGGGGGGGGGGGGAATGAGAGAGAATAAGAGAGGATAGAATTTGGTTAATTTTTCTGATAGTATTCCCTACTGCCAAGAATTGGCATCATAACAACATTTTGGGACCACAAGTCAACTTTTGCAATTTAAGATAAAATGCTAAATAGGTAAGCCTGAAACCAAAATAAAATAACTCGGCCCATAAACTAATTAACTAAGCCCATATACTATTCAGCCCAACAAATCATAATAATAATGGTCCAACTCATACTTTTCATCTAATACTCTTCCATTTCGGCCCCAACACCCAAACCCTCTTCTTCTCCTTCTGAACAAAGGCTTCTGTCAGTAATTTGGTACTTGCTCCCTGTGAGAATTAGAGTTTGATCACCGTAGTGTTGGTGAGTGAGGGAACTTGTATATATACTTTGAGTTTACAAGAGAAAACTGATTTACATGATTGTAGCACAAGAAATCATGATTGTAGCACAAGAAATAAATACAAATAAATATAAATCTCTATATAAAAGGAAGGTGGAGATAATCATGAAATTATCCCTTAATTATCTCTTAATATCCCCCGTCAAGCGTTGCGTGGGATGCGAAAAAATGCAAAGCTTGGAGCGCAGAAATTTGAAAGCTGGGCGAGGAAGACTCTTCGTGAACATGTCCGCAAGGCTGGAGATGAGACGACACAAAGTCAGTGAGAAGTTTCTCGGATGTTGCCATTTCGCGCACAAAATGACAGTCGATGTCAATGTGCTTTGCTCGCTTATGGGCCACCGGATTTTGGTTGAGGAAAAGGGCACTTTTGTTGTCAGTTAGAAGAATTGGGCGAGCAGGTGGAAGTTGACGAAGTTCTCGCAGAAGGTTCGTCAGCCAGATTATGTCAGCAGCTGTGTTCGCCATTGCCCTGTATTCAGACTCGCAGCTGGAGCGAGCAACTATTGGTTGTTTCTTGGAGCTGCAAGAGACAAGATTGTCTCCCAAGAAGATCAAGTAACCGTAGGTGGAGCGACGAGTTTCAAGACACCTAGCACAATCGACATCTGAATAGCCGATAATTGATCGATCAGATCGGCGAGTAAAGGAAAGCTTGTAGTGAAGAGTTCCTTTAACATAGCGGATGATGTGTTTGACCGCAGTGAAATGATCGACAGAAGGCGCATGAAGGAATTGGCTAACATGATTCACCGCAAAAGAGAGATCTGGTCGAGTGAGCGTCAGATATTGAAGAGCACCAACAAGTGAGCGGTAGAGAGTCGGATCGGAGAACGAGGCACCCGTGCTCATCAGAGATTCACCGGCGATCAAGGGGGTAGCAATTGGTCGGGTGTCAGCCAGGGATGCTCGGTCGAGGATGTCGCGAGCATACTTGGATTGACCAATAAAGAGGCCATCTGAAGTGTAGAAGATCTCAAGTCCCGAAAAATAGTTCAGGCGACCTAAGTCCTTCAAGGAGAACTCCTTGTGGGCCTGCGAGATGAAGCGAGCAAGGAGAGGAGGATCATTGCCGGTGATGATAATGTCGTCCACATAGAGAAGCAAATAGACAACAGACTTGCGCTTATGGATATAAAAGAGCGAGGAGTCGGACTTGCAAGCAGAGAAACCGAGTCCAAACAAAAAGATACTAAACCTTTGAAACCAGGGAAATGGAGCTTGTCGCAGGCCGTACAACGCCTTTTTGAGACGACAAACGTGATCCGAGAAGTGAGCATCGACATAGCCTGGGGGTTGAGCCATGAAGACGGGTTTGTGTAGGACACCATTGAGGAATGCATTTTTTACATCAAGCTGGTGGAGAGACCAGTTCGATTGAACAACAATGGCGAGAATGATCCGAACAATCGCTGCCTTGACCACGGGACTGAAGGTATGGGAGAAGTCGTCGCCAGGGATTTGAGTGAAGTCCTGAGCGACCAAGCGAGCTTTATGGCGTTCCACAGAACCATCGGAGTGATATTTTGTCCGAAATACCCATTTCGATCCGATAATATTAACACTAGATGGGCGAGGAACCAGATCCCAGGTGTGATTATTGCAAAGAGCATCAATTTCTTCTTGCATAGCCGCCAACCAAAGGGGAGACTTGGCAGCGGACTTGAACCCACGTGGTTCAGATGATAGAGCCAGAGTAGAGACAAGTGTCGAGGAAGTTGAACCAATAGGATATTTGGGTTTAAAGATACATGCCTTACTCTGAGTGACCATTTGATGCGAGGAAGTTGGCAGAGGCAGAGGCGGTGGTTGGACGACGACTGGATCCGGCTCAGTAGGGCATAGAGAGCAGGGACCAGGTGATTTCGAAGGAGACTGATCGGTAGGAGAGGGCGAGCAGATAGGTTCCAAAAATACCGAAACATCCAATAGTGGCATGGGAGAGGAGCGAGCTGAAGTCGAGAAGGGAAAGCATTGCTCGTCAAATTTAGCATGTCTGGTGACGAATACTCAGTTCGAGTCTGAATCAAGACAGCGAAACCCCTTGTGAATGCTACTATATCCCAAGAAAATACAGGGGCGACTACGAGGTACGAGCTTGTGTGAAGCATAGTCGCGAAGAAATGGATAAACTCGGCAGCCAAAGGGCTTGAAGTTCCCATAGTTCGGCGACTCAGAGAAGAGAGCCTGAAATGGAGAGGTGCCACTCAAGATGGTAGAGGGCAGTCGGTTGATGACATAAACAGCTGCCGAAAAAGCATCAAACCAAAAACGAGCAGGAAGATTGGCATGAAACATCATAGAGAGCCCTGTTTCGGTGATGTGTCGATGTTTACGCTCAGCCCTGCCATTTTGCTCGCGAGTGTATGGACAAGATAATCTATGGAGAACACCATGTGTTCGCAAGAAGGTGGAAACTTTGCTATTGACGAACTCCGTTCCTCCATCACTCTATAACACCTTCATAGAAGTGGAGAACTGGTTGCAGACAAAGGTGTGAAATGTCTCCAAAATGACTGAAAATTCACTCTTAGCTCGCATAGGGTATATCCAAGAGAAACGGGAGAAATCATCGACGAACACATCATAATATTGATAACCTTCTGTGGACAAAACAGGTGTAGGACCCCATAAATCGCAATGCACTAAATTGAGAACAGACAAAGCTCGTTTTTCATTAACTTGAAAAGTTAATATTTTGCTCTTGGCTAACTGACAGGGGAGTTATACATTTGTGTATTGATAAGACCTGTTTTGTTTATCGGGGAGTACAATCGAAATGGATAAATTCAATTGATTAGTATCAGGGAGTACCGTCTGTGGAACCTCAATATCCACGGGCTTATTAGCTAAATGGCAGGACCACCTTGCAAGGCTAAATACTCCTGGGTGACCGATAGCGAAGTAGTACCGTGAGGAGGCTGATCTTGAGCCGCCATCAAAGCACGACATGGGTCGATCGAAACGGATAAGTCATAAAAAATATGTGAATTTTTTACTAAAGGCACAAAAATAGAGGGAAATTTGAAGAACAAACTCCTGGAGTGGGTAATAAAGATGTAACTGAAATAACTCCAAGACTATGAAAAAGTTTCAAAACATCAAAGGGAACATGTCCCAATCTTAAGTGTCATAAATCGAAAGAGGCCTTAGCTATAGTGGCTTGAACAGCTGCAACAAAGGCTGAAAGAGAGGAGTCCAACACATATAGTCCTTGCTCACATCTGCCCCGAGCGACCACCTCCCTGGTGTTCCGCTTCTGAATTTTAAATGATTTATCGGAAAAAACAACATCAACAGCTAGATCAGAGGTTAATTTGCTGATAGACAAAAGATTCTTCGTGATATCGGGCACAACCAATACATCACGAAGTTGAACTGTACTAGATATAGAGAGAGAACCAATATGTGAAATAGGTAAAGCAGAACCGTTACCAACAATCACAAAACCATTACCAGAGTAGGGTGAGCAAGAGTCCAGGTCGGAAGGGCTAGATGTCATGTGCGCCGAAGCCCCAGAGTCAATGTACAAGTCAGATGTGGGGGGCGGGTCTAGGGAGCAAGCAAAGTGAAAGACCTGGGCTAGATGAGCAGAAGAGTGGTCGGGCGGGCGAGCATATGATGGGGCAGCAGAGTGCGTGAGCGGACGAGCATAGCGACCAGGGCATTTGTCTGCATAGTGTTCGCCCCGACAGATTTGGCAGCGAGGAACATAAGGCCGATGGTCACCCCGAACGGAGCCATAGCAACTGCCCCGAAAGGAGGACGAAGTGTTGTTGCGATGAGTGGTCTGGCCGCGATGATTCGACGAGGAGTCAGTGGTTGAGCGAGGGCGACCATGAGCAACGAAGGCATCCTGAGGTGGGGCAGTGTTAGGGGCTTGTTCATGATTTCGAAGGCTGTGGCTAGGAGTGTGCAAAATAAAACCGGACCGGAAAAAAGACCGGAACCGGACCGACCGGTTAGATTCCGGTCCTAGGTCCGAAATTTTTTAAGATTTCGGGTTCCGGTCCGGTCTAAAACCGGAATTTACCGGTCCAGGACCGGAAACCCGGATTTACCATTTTTTTTATTATTATTTGAATTTTAGAAATTACAAATCCCATTCCTCTAGCTCTTCCACTTTCTTAAACCTAATTCCTTTTTTTACCATTCTCAAAATTCTTCAACCTTTATCTGAAACGGTGAGAAGGTACCCAATCTTCTTGCAATGTAAGTTTTCTTGAGTTATTGAGAAGGTTTAACCTATTTTACTAATCGTAATAATTATTATTAATTTCTTGTTTCAAAATTTTAGATGTATAGTACTCAGTCACAATCTCAATAAAAAAGAATACCGGTGTTTTCTGATGCCCTTTTGGACTACTATTTTTTTTATTTTGGACTACTGCCTTTTCATTTTGGACTTGAATTTTAATATTTTGGACTACTGTTTTTTCACTTTTTCATTTTGGACTTGAATTTTAATTTCTATGAACATGGTTTTGCTATAAATTAAGTTTTCAAGTATATATATATTCTTGCACAATTGTGATCAACTTGATCTAAGGGCATAACTTATTCTTTAGGATATTAAAAAGGAATTTATTATAAAGGTAAATATGAAGAAATTTCCAGATCTTCAAAAAAATGTGATCCACTCTCCACTTCTTCTCATACACTAAGGAATTATAATAAATTTAAAAAAAAAAAAAAAAAAGAACCGGTCTGAAACGGTCCAAACCCGGACCCGACCGGAATTTCTAAATTTCTAAAAATGTGATCCACTTTCCATTTCTTCTCATACACTAAGGAATTATTAAAAAAAAAAAAACGGTTTGAAACGGTCCAAACCCGGACCGAACTGGAATTTACCGATCCGGTCCGGTCTGGACCGGTTACATTCCGGTCTGGTCCTCGGTCCGTAAAATTTTAAGATTCCGGTCCCGGTCCCGGTCCGGTTCTGGACCGGTGCACACCCCTAGCTGTGGCTTGATGAAGTAGATCCCGAAAGGGTGGAACCGGAGTCATGGACATGCGAGTGTCGAAGAAACCCCCAAAGTAAGGACCCAAGCCACTAAGGAACCAGTGAGACTTGTCCGATTCATCGATGGGCTTACCGATGGCGGCCATTTGGTCGCAAATGAGTTTGAATTTACGGTCGTAGTCGGTAACAGACAGGTCGTTCTTTTTTAGGAGAAGGAGTTCCTCGCGGAGTTGAGTGGTGCGAGACTGAGAAGAGTGGTTGAAGGCGGCCTCAAAGGCGAGTCAGGCATCCCGATAGGTGTCACAGTCGATCACCTCGGAGAGGGATTCCTCGGTGAGAGAGGAGAGGAGAAGGCTAAGGAATTTCTGATCCTTATCCCGCCAGACGGTGTAGGCCAGATTTGCGGCGTTGTTGACTCTGGTAGGAGGGGAGACAGTGGTTCCATCAACAAAGCGGAACAGATCTGCACAGTGCAACATCGGAAGAACTTGCTTCTTCCATAGAAGGAAATTGGTGGAGGTCGTAACCATGTGGATTAAGAAATTCATGGGGATTGGGGAATCGACCATTAGAATGTAGATCGAGGAGGACAGGCTCGATTATGAGAGAAGACGAGGGGGACTGGCTCGTCGGAGATGGGTGGAGGCTGTCGTGAGGGCGGAGGGAGGAAAGTGTTTAGGATCGAGAGAAGGCTGATACCATGTGAGAATTAGGGTTTGATCACCATAATGTTGGTGAGTGAGGGAATTTGTATATATACTTTGAGTTTACAAGAGAAAACTGATTTACATGATTGTAGCACAAGAAATCATGATTGTAGCACAAGAAATAAATACAAATAAATATAAATCTCTATGTACAAGGAAGGTGGAGATAATCATGAAATTATCCCTTAATTATCTCTTAATACTCCCTCATTAAGCTTACCCTCAAATGATGAGCTCATGACAATACCTTCCGGAACGAAAGATCCTTGTCCCCAAGGATATCCTTTCACAAGGTGTTTCTCCGAAAAGGTAATTTCTCCCCAAGATTCTATTTCCCAAGTTGGGTTTATCCAGTTATCACTCACCTGACTAATTGATGTTCCTTTCAGCAGCTTTTCATGGCGCTCCAGAGCGGCTACCAGCGCGATCGAGAAGGAACCATCATTTGGGACTGGTGGCAATTTAGCAGAAGGTATGTATGCTGAACTTATGAACTTTTTAAGTAGTGAAACGTGAAAAATTGGGTGGATCTTGAAATCCATTGGCAATTCCATTTTGTAGAGAACCGAACCCACATTTTCCAGAACTAGTTGGAGCTTTGAGAACACAAAACCACCCACTTTAAATGATCATTCCACTCTGTGATTATTTGCAAAAAATTTCATCATGTGTTGTGCCTTCTGTAAATTTTCCTTAATGAGTGAAGTACCATGTTCTCTGTTAGTAAGCATTTCCTTAACATCAGGTGGCTCCTTAATCTGGGTATGGTTAAGAGAAACCCAATAAGCTCCTTCAATTTCTTCAAGATCAGTGTGTATCATTTCAAAAAAAAGATTGATTCACAGTTGATGTCAAGTCCTGTAACTTGACTCTTTTTCCCATAAAATTCACAATGAAGTTCATTGCATCATAATCTAGCTCAATAGGAGTGTAGCTCCTTAACCAGTCACCACCTAATATTAAATCACAACCTTCATTTTCCAAGAGTCTCAATGGATAAGAAAACTCATGTTCTTGTATTTTCCATTTGAATGGATCCACCTGTTGAGAACTAATGAGTTTCTGCCCATTAGCTACCTTCACAAATAGAGGCTTGGCAGTAGATAGAGGGCAACCTAATTGTTTTTCTATGACAGCTTGTATGAAGCTGATAGTGCTACCAGTGTCAATGAGTATGTGCAGTTTATGTTGGTCATACTCACCATACAATCCCATAGTAGTCACCCCACTTGTTCCTGTGATGGCATTTAGAACCATTTCCACTTCTTCAATGGTGTTGTCTCCTGATTCAGATTGAATCAATGAATTGGAAACAACATCTTCATATTTTTCTCTATTAAAATCTTCCGCCACAATCATATATGATATTTTCTCCTTGCACTTGTGATCATGGATGAATGGTTCATCACAGTTGTAGCACAATCCCCTTTCTCTCCTTGCAGCCATTTCTGAAGGTGTAAGCACCTTAAAAGATGGTTTTGTTGTGTTTGGTTTGTTTTGAGTAGCTTGTGATGTATCAGCCTTTCGTCCAAGTTGATTGTTAAAGTTTGGATTAGAACCTTTAGGAATTGGTTTGAGCTTCTTAGCCAAACTTGTGAGTGTATGCTCCTGATTTCTTCCCAAATTAATTGCTTGTTGCAGTGTTTTAGGCTCAAACATGGCCATAAAAGATTGTAACTCTTCACTCAGCCCACTGATGAAACTACCAACAAAATGTGATTCAGATAGTTCATCCTTCCTAAACATCATCAAACAGGATTTGAGTTCCTCAAATTTATCCACATAATCATCATATGAACCAGTTTGTTTCAATTTATTGATATCTACTATAATAGAATACTCTTTCATATCTTCAAATCTGACAGCTACTACTTCAATAAATTGCTCCCAAGTAAGATTAATGTGCTTTTTATTGTAATTTTGAAACCATAATACAGTCTTACCCTCAAAGTGTATAGAAGCTAGGGTTACCTTTTGAGTATCTGTCATGGTAGGCATCAGAGTAAAATTCCCTTGGCATTTTAGGAACCATGACCTGGGATTGGTTCCATCAAATTTTGGGAACTCCACCTTAGGAACTGGATTATGGAACTTAGTACCTTCAGTGAGTAGCTTGATTTCAGACGGATCGTGATATTGGTTGATTGGGGATGCATTGGATGATCCCAAGGTAGGACTGCCCAAAAGAGATTCCTTCTCAGATTGGCCCTTGGTCATGTCTATATTGAGAAGCTGTAGTTGTAGAGCAGCCAAGGTTTTTGTGACATGTTCCATCTTGTCACTTAAACCACCAATTTGATCATACATCCTTGATGTTATTCCATGAACTATTTCTTTGATCTTTGTTTCTGTAGCTTCCCATTTCATTGCTTCAGTTTGTAACCATTACTCTAACTTCTTTTGTGATTCTTGCAGATCCTTGAAACGTGTTGCTTCAGCCATGCCCAAGATTTAGGCTCTGATATACCAAATGTTATGTTTTTTGTAATTTTCTGGAATTAAAATATGGATATGAATATGAATGTATGAAGAGAGGTTGAATTTGAGAGAGAGGGAGAATGAGAGAGAATAAGAGAGGATATAATTTGGTTAATTTTTTTGATAATATTTTGTACCGTCAAGAATTGGCATCATAACAACATTTTGGGACCACGAGTCCACTTTTGCAATTTAAGATAAAATGCTAATAGGTAACCTTGAAACCAAAATAAAATAACTCGGCCCATAAACTAATTAACTAAGCCCATATACTCTTCAGCCCAACAAATAATAATAATAATGGCCCAACTCATACTTTTCATCTAATACTCTTCCATTTCGGCCCAACACCCAAACCCTCTTCTTCTCCTTCTGAACAAAGGCTTCTGTCAGTAATTTGGTACTTGCTCCCTCATTAAGCTTACCCTCAGATGATGAGCTCATGACATATTATGAGTCAAGAAACTATAGGGAAGTTATCACCAGTTCAGAGAAAGAGCATTGGATAACAACCATGTCAAAGGAGTTGCAATCCTTAGAGAAGAACCAGACCTGAATCCTAGTAGAGAAGCCAATCAACTAGAAGTTAGTCAACTGCAGGTGGCTCTTCAATAAGAAGCTTTAAGTTGGATCTGGTGGTGCAAATGAGCACATCAGATTCAAGGTAAGGTTGGTAGCTAGGGTATTCACTCAAAGGGAAGACATTAACTTCAATGAGGTATTCTCTCCTATTGTTAAACATTGTTCAATAAGATTACTTTTTTCAAAAGTGGCTCAAGATGATCTTGAGTTACATCAGCTAGATGTTAAAACTGCATTCTTGCATGGAGATCTAGTTGAAATAATATACATGCACCAACCAGAAGGATTTGTCATGCCTGAAAGTACAAATAAGGTATGTTTGCTTAATAAATCATTGTATGGGCTTAAGTAAAGTCCCAGACAATGGTATAGAAAGTTTGATCATTTCATGCTTTCTATTGGTTTCTTAAGAAGCAGATATGACATGTGTGTATATTGGTAAAAAGAAAATCTAGTGAACACCTATCTACTGATCTATGTAGATGATATGCTTATAGCTAGCAAGAGTATGAGGAGGATTACTCAGCTGAAGGAGTAGCTGAGTAACAAGTTCGAGATGAAGGATTTGGCTGAAGCAAATAGGATATTAGGGATGGATGTCTTCAGAAATAGGAAAGCTGGAAAGTTGTTCCTTTCCCAAAAGAGTTATGTTCAGAAGGTCTTAGGGAGGTTTCTTATGCATCAATTAAAGTCAGTGAGAACTTCATTTGGTCAGCAATTCAAGTTATCAATGAAGCATTCTCCTCAAACAGAAGATGAGAAGAAGCAGATGCTTATTGTTCCTTATGCTAATGGAGTGGGTAATCTCATGTATGTCATGCAGTAGACCTGATCTAGCCTATCTTGTGAGTATGGTTAGTAGATTCATGGGAAACCATGGGAAGCTGCACTGGGAGTCTTTAAAATGAATTCTAAGGTATCTGAATGGATCAGAAGATTTAGGTCTAGTGTTCGAGAGGTCAGCTGCAACTAAGAGTCCTTTGTTGGGTTTTGTGGATTCTGATTTTGCTGGAAACATTGATTCAAGGAAGTCTCTATCTGGTTATGTATTTACTTTGTATGGCACTGCTATCACTTGGACAGCAGTTTTACAATCAATGGTGACCTTATCCACAACAAAAACTGAGTATATAACCTTAACTGAAGCAGTCAAGGAAGCATTGTGGTTGAAGGGAATTTTGAGAGACTTTGGCATATACCAGAAGAGTGTTCCAGTTCTGTGTGATAATCAGAGTACAATCCATTTAGCTAAACATCAAGTGTTCCATGAGAGATCGAAGTACATTGATGTGAAGTTGCATTCTGTGAGGGATGTCTTAGAGAAGGGCCTGGTAGAAGTTTAGAAACTTGCTTCTGAAGAAAATGCAGTAGATATGTTGAGTAAGGCATTACCATCTATTCTAATGCTTATCGAAAGAGAAGCCAGTCGTCTTGTTTGGGTCAGGGCAGCTGAGTGAGGTCAACTCAGCTGATAAGGTTTAGTCATCTGATGAGGATCAACTCATTTGAGAGAGTGAGGACAACTCTACTGAGTGTAAGTCGTCTGATCAGTATCAGGAGTGTTGGGGTCCAAGTCTGCTGAAGCCATATTATTTGATACAAGTCTGTTGATTCAGTTATTTCCAGAGTTAGTTTCTAGCGGTTATTTCTGTTAGATAGTTAGTTAGTGACAGTTTTAAGTGATATTGTATCTCTATAAATACATCACTTAGTGCATAGATTGATAGTTAGACTTTGTTTCAATCTTAGTGATATCTTAGTGAGTTGAATCGAGAGAGAGAGAGAGAGAGAGAGAGCAAGTTTTCTAAGTGAGTAATACATGTAATCTGTACTTTGTTCAAGTTAGTAAAGAGAGCCTTTATCCTCCGTGACGTAGATCATTAGATCGAACCACGTAAATCTCGTATTCTTACTTGTTCAATTTATTGCGTTCTTGTTTGTTTTGTTTTATCATTTGTGATTGGAATAGCTTTGTGCAATATTCCATAACAGCTCCACATTTGAATAAAGAGTTATATAAAGAAAGAACAGGCTCGTACCTGTGTCTGTATCCTTGAGTTTCTAACGAGACAGGAAACCAAGTCCCCTTGCTTAAGTTCTCGAGTCCAGCAAGTCCCCTCGGCTGGTTGGGATGGTCGAGCAGCTTTCTGATCAACCGAATGTCTAGCTCGTTTTATGGGACTCAACACAATATCATCCTCTGTCTAGCTAGCTCGTTTTAAGATGGATGGATGATGAATATTAATTAATTTATGTAAACACGTCTAGTTTGCTTGTTAACAGTATTGAATGCTGTTGGGAATCAAGTAGCAGCAAGTACTCTGATTTCATTACCCGAACAACAACTCGTGGATTTTATAATTATCAACTGAGCTTACTAGGGAGTACGTACTTGATGGAACACGCAACACGATCCTAGCAGCATTGCTCATGAAAACGTGCCCCATTCTACCAGCATCCATCCGTAGATCATTATGCCTCACTATTACGTCTAGGCTCTCTCACAATGTTAAATTGCTAGCTCGATAGTATTTTTGTGGTTCCGCATATCACAAAATTATTTATCCCTCTATCCATGAAAAGTGTGCTCACATCTTTTGGCATATGTATTTAGAAAAAATAGATAAAATAAGGGGGTTGTGAAGTGAAGATAAAATACTTATTTCCGAAAATCTATTAGCAAACTTACTAATGATTTGCTTGTAGATTTATTTTATGATAAGTCATTTTAGGTTTAGAATCAAGTAGCAAAACAGTTCCTAGTTGAATGCATATGTGAGATTAATATTGGATTTAGCTTTATTACCCAACTCTGAAGTTTGTCCCTTCTTGTCAGTTGATCAAGATTAAAAAATTGTATTTTTTCATTAAACGAGAAATGTGGTACTCATGTTCTTTATTTAGTACATTCACTATTGGTGGTTATCGTTATTATGTGAAATTTGTGGATGATTTTTTTCCATTTCTAGCTCCTGGTTATATATGTTGCATGCAAAGTTTGAACTTTAAGATGTTTTACAGTTGGGTTTCACACCTTTGTTGCAATCAATTTTATAGTTATTTCTAAAACCCGTTTGTCAATGATGTTCCATGCTAATATTTCTCTGCTTGCGTGTTTGGGTAACAAATCTTGTTTTGAACTGCTATTCAATTGTGCACCAATTTATTCCTTTTTCTGTATTAAGAAGATGTATTTTTATAAATATTGGAATAAACACTAGATGAGATAACAACATGTTGCAAAATACGATTATACATTATCAAAAACCAGAAATAATTGGACTAGAATTGGGGGCAGGGGCCACGCGAACGCAGGCCCCCTCTATCACAAATTATGACGTAGGCTCGACCACCTGAGTGCAATGGAGGTCGCCAACCTAGGCCATGAGCCTTGCTGATCGCCCATTGACCCCGTCCAGGTAAGTATGGAGCTTAATGGACATCGACACTATTTTATACAGCAGCATCTCCCAATATTTTCTCTATTTATCCAATGTGGGAGAAATTAAGCTAATCTAGGAGAGACAGAAATTTTGCTGCCTCTTTAGAAATAGTAAGATGAGTATACAACTCTATGATTAATTGGAAGTAGAGCAACTCCGAGGTGTCGCTCAACTCGAGTTCTTGAGTCACTGGTGCAGTAGAGGATCGTTCTCGATTAGCCTTGGGCTTGTTGGGATGGTCGAGGCTATTTTGTACAACAGCAATCCCCCAATATTTTCTGTGTTTGTGGTAAACTTTGAGCCAGTATACTATAAACACAAGATATGTATGAGAATTGACGAAGTTGGATAACTCAAGTGGTTAGAGCACCACTACCTTACCTAGGCTTTAGATACTGGGTTCGAGTCATGGGGAGGGGAAAAAGGGATGGGTATTTAAATGTAATTCAAAAAAAAAAAAAAAAAAGATATGTATGAGAAGGAATTAATTAACATAGTGGATTAATAGTTTACTTTGAATTGGTGTGGTATCGGTAGAGAAATGGGGCGAGAGAATTACGGCAACCAAGGAAAGGCGGAGGTTTTAACATCACTGGAGACTGGAGGTGGCGCGTGGTGCTTTCTCTCGAAAGCGCTATCAACTAGAAATGTATGAACTAAAGTCGTTATCGTATATGCAACATTTCAATTGTCGTTTTAGTAACACTTTAAAGGTTTTTTGGTATGGTAAGTTTTATACTATTGTCTCTACATTTACACATTTAATGGTTTATTTTGTTTTAAAAAATAGTTTGACTTTATTAAAAAAAATCAAAATTACTTCTCATAAACACACTTTAATACACAACCTAATTTAAAATGCGTTGTAATTTTAAGGCTTGTTATGTAGTGCATAGACTGATTCGAATATTTGAAGTTCAAATTCGATTAATCAGGGGTTGTTAGTTGAGGAGGGCACCCTAACTTTTATCCAATTCAAAGTAAACTACTACTATTAATTACCAGGATAATGATTGTCACATTCTTCTCTGAGATTCTTCTATCAGGAGCTCCTCGATCGTTTTCCATCACCTTGGTACTCCAATAATGCATCGAGGAAATCCATAAGTTCCCGTGTTGAATCCTTTCCTTCACAAACACAGAGGCTCTCTGTATTTGTCCTGATTCCCTGAGGATCAAGCCATTTCAAGAATCCACCACATTAGGCTGATGAACTTTTTCATGGCCTCAGAGAACTCATTTCCCATCTCAGATTTAAAATCCATTACATCCTTTGACAGCATGAAATTGCTAACTAAATTAAAACTCATGATCATCACCTGATCTCGATGCATCCTCCTTGATCGCCTGGATCATAATACATATAGTACAAGCATATATAATGGTGAGAGAAAAATAATAGATAAAAAACGGAATTAAAAACTTATTATAGACATATATAAAAGAAAAGTGAGAAATTTATAATGAATAGAAGGGATAAATATCATAAGTTCAAAAAGTACTAGTAAAAAAACAGTAACATTCAGAGATACATGAAAGTGCAAAGTAAAAAACGAGATACAATTAAGAGGAGAACGTTCTCAATCATATAGTCGCAACAGAGAGAAGCACTCTCTTCGTCCGTCTATAAATTTTTTATTTTAATTTGTCTATCTATAAGTTTTCATAACACTTTTTTACAAATATATTTTTTAATATTTTATTTTTATATTTTTTTCATTCTCTCTTAATCACAATATTTGTACTATATCTATAATTTAATATTCTTTTAAATTTATGTGTTCAATAGTAATGAAAAAGTATAGTCAAACGGAGAGAAATGGGTGTATTTGGGCCAAAAATTGAAGAAATATCTCAGATCACCATTTAATTGGGTTTTTGTCTATGCTTATGTTGACACTAATCCTAGATTAATAGTTTTGTACAATGGCAGCAGTGCAACGCCAAGGCGACGCTCGAGAGCCTGCTGCTGTGACGGGCTCTCCCCCTGAAAAAATAAATTTAATATTGTTGGCTCACATATCAGATATTAAACTGATAAGAACAGACACACTATACTTGATCTTAGCCAAAAGGCCGAGAAAGGTATGCCTTTTCAAGTGATGCTATTATGATTTTAAAGTTGTCCTCTCTCTCCATGCTTGCTGAGAGTTTCAATGTGGGAAGATACCTCATAGCCTTAATATGTTAAATGCTGATTATTATTGTTAGAATGCATTTCAATGATCTTTAAACATTCAGATCCAAGAGAGTAGAGATATGAAAAATTGACAAAGTAGAGTCGTTTAATGAGGCAGCAGGCTTGGGGCTAAGACTTTCAAGCTTGCTGTAAGCAAATTTTCCGTTTGTTAAGCGAGGAACGGATACAAGATGATGCCGAAAACAGGCAAGCATGAACTAGAGGGTGTTAAGGATCTATCAAGGCCAATGTGGTATTTTATCTTAACAATAAATTTTAACAGGATGCTGCTGGGAATTTTCCACTTCATTGTCCGAACAAGAAATTGTGGATTGTGATACGACTCAAGATCAGCAACCATGGCCTCACAAATACGCTTACGATGGAGCATGCAACACAAACAAGCTGTAGTCGTCTCACGTTGCTAAGATCACAGGGTACGAGGCAGCATTGCTCAAAGCTGTCGCAAATCAACGTTGCCATTGATGCGAGTGGATCCGATTTCCAGTGAGGGAACAAAGTAGTAGCTCGTGGGGAGAGAATGGATACATTCGAATGCAGAGGGGTATTGGCATGGAAGTTTCTTGGATCTTGTTTCCCTTGTTTCTGCATTATGTACTAAAAAGTGCTAATCTTGGATCTATTTCATAACTATATGGAAGTTTACTAAATTTGAAAGAAAAGCCCTTTGCTCGACCATTCAAAGATAGCAACTCTCACGCCCCAATTTTCACAACAACTGTATTAAATATAAGTTACACTGTATATAACTGTTACGCAAGGGTTCAACTTTTTTCACAATCCATAATAAGGTCAAACAACCATCCATAGCCATAATTAGGATGCATATCAATTTTGGTCATGTAAACTTATAGGTGAATCCAGTTTTATTTTTTTCTTTTTAGATATCTCAATTTATTGGTCATTTTGTACCCAATTTTCATCCTTTAGGTCAGAAAATTCAATTGTAGCTGGAATTTCACATGTGGCGGCTGATTTTCTGCCAAATTAATATATTTTGTGTGCCCAATTTTGATTTTGTAACTTTTGATGAATCCAGTTTTAATCATTTATCTCTTTGAATTCTCAATTTTAGTCTACCTGTGGCCAAATAATTACTTGGACTTATTTGAACATGAAGAAAATGCTTTGAGAGACTCAAGTACACTAAAAAAAAACTTCAAGAGTTTACTTGTACGTACTACTACCTTTTCCAAAATATATATACAGTACAATACAAAAGGTGTGAGGATACCAAGAAGATTTCAGTATCAAATCAATAAATAATAAGTGAGAAACAGAAATATTCAGCTTAGCTCACAAAAGGTTATCGACATGCTCCAAAAAATTCATCATCGCTACCATTAGAATTTACAAATTAATTCTTGTCTTCTACTCCCCTTCTGTCGATTGTGAAGGTCCGATTGTCTCCTCCCCAGCCCCGGCTTTATCGACACAACAAGATTCTGCTTTATCATCCGCCTTTGACACCTCCTCATTCCGGTCAGTTGTAATTGCGGCGTTGGATGTATCAGCAGAGTTAGAGGTTGAAGACGATGATGATGATTCATGAGAATCGCTATTTTCCCTACACTCTGCTGGTTTGTCGGTGTTACATTCAGGTTCAGAGGTCTTGGATATGGCAGTGTCATCATCATCCACGTCAGCATGCTCGGGGGACGATGAAGCAATCGCCCCAGCTAACTGCTCTTTCGCTATTCTGTCTTCCTCAAGTGCTGCAAGCCAACTGGAAAGCGATCCGCTGAAGAATATAAGAGAATTTTAACGAATCTCTAAATGTAAATCACAAAGGTACTTCTGCTAAATCCAGGGGTATGCACTTACCTTTCCTCACTTTCTCCCAAACGAAGGGAAGAGATGACAACTTCAGCAGATTCATCATCGAAGTACACATCCTGTGGAAGTTGCAATTATTAACACATTTTAACGCGCCCTTTTTTATTACATAATCGAAAGCTACCCAGTTGTGTTTAAACATCTACCCCACCCAACCCTGGGGCCAGATCTGGACAATGGACAAGTTATGGGGCTAAAATTAGATATTCATATGACATAAAACGACATCATTCTCAATTTTTCAGTGATTTTGGGCCAAAATTAGATAATTTTTTAAAGGTTGGGATTAAATCGAAAGGTTACATTTTTGGAACCAAAATTGGACAATAGACAAGTTATGAGACCAACAAACTTTTCAACTCACTATGTTACGGTCCTAAGAAAAAATTATTCCTCCGTACATAGAGATCATCAGATCACAGGTCAAATGACAAAACAAGAAATCCCGAAAAGTTTAAAAATAGACAAATAAACAAGCAAACAAAACGAATCAGCAGCAGTTATTGGTGAGACAATGGAATTACAAATCAATAATCATGAGCATACCTCATCATCCCGTTCAAGCGAGGGATGGCCCTGAACAAAAGCAAACAGTCATTCATTATGCATTAGTGGATTGGAGAACTATACAAGAACTAGATTTACACGTTAGTACGTTCGAATGTTTATTCTTAGTGCATAAAGAGAAAAAAAGAGATGAAAGGACAAATAGATCATAAGAAAACGAATCACTGACCTCTTCAATAGTATCATTAGTGTAGATTCCATAACTGAAGGCCTGGCTCAAGTTATTGGCCAAGGCTGCAACATCGTAATCCCTATCCTGGTAATCATCATCGTCACTATCTCGTCCTCGATCTTGTAGAGCGGTGGGTCTCCTGCAGACCAATGTTCAACGAAAAATCATATTCCGAAATTAAAATAGAAAAACGAGACTCAACAAACAAATGTAGGGAACAGAACTGATTAAAAAGGGATCAACAGTAAAAACAGAACTAAACAAAGGAAGCCTACAATGAAGAAACAAGCACCATTAACAAACAGGCCACTTATATACCAATTTTCCACACATAATAGAAACATAATTCTTTTGCCAAAAAAAAAATCACGAGTTAAGAATGCAGAGCTCAATTTGAAGACTCACCCACACGCCCATTGAAGAACGTTTTCCAACATATTGCGCTTATGCAGCACATTTTTCTGCCAGTCGACCCAATCACTATTTTCCTGTCAATAAAAAGGATGTGCAATTAATCTCTTAGCAAATACACCAGACGACAAGTAGCATAGATGTAACAAATTGCTCTCAAATATTTGAAATATTACCAGTAGGGTTGGCTTATAAGTGTATAAACTCAAACATCACTATGAAAGATATTGCCTTAAGCTATATAGGCAGAGGTTGTTTGTTATTTGCCATAACTTAATATCCATTCTTTTTTTAGATTAGAGAAATAATTTTTTGCCAATTGTGCACTTATAGAGGTTTAGGCTGCATTCATTCTTTCTTAGATAACGAAATATATTTCTGTCAATTAAATAGAAAACATATAAAAGAAGGTTGAAGATGGCTTGATCCATATACAGAGTTAAAAAGAATTTTGATCTCATAACTTGTCTACTGTCCAATTTTGGCTCCAAAAATATTAACTTTTTCGATATAGTCCCAATATTAAAAATATTGGCCAGTTTTAGCCAAAATTAGCCGGAAAATAAAAAAACGGTGTCATTTTACGTCACGCGAATGTCCAATTTCGGCCCATAACTTGTTTACTGCCCGATGTTGGTCCCACATTTGTGTAACATAAAACAACACCGTTTTCACTTTTCCAGTGATTTTGGGGCCAGAATTGGACAATTTTTTTAATACTGGGACTAATCGAAAACGTAGACAAGTTATGGGACCAAAAAACTTTTTTAACTCCATATGCGCTATGTTGAACTTAATGTATAACATGTATGCATAGAGTGCAAAATAGTGAAAAGATGGAAATATAACAAGTATAAACCTGCAAGAACTTCTGAATCTCAGTGTTAGTATTCCCGAGTTGTACAAGTTTATTAGCTATTCGAGTTAGGTGCCCGATACTCCCTATCCTGGGTGGTGACCTTCCCTCAGCAGGAACAGTTGGCTGCAACCACATTTAAAAAAGGTATCTTAAGTTTTTAATAAGATAGCCAATGATAGAAACAGTAAACATTTAACAGTTCGAACAATAAACGTACAAATGTAAATCACCTTGCTGACATCACCAGTAAAGGTCTTCTCAGCTTCCAGAATCTTCCCAACGAGATTACACTCACGAAGAAGATGTTCAACAAGCTGACGATTTGTGCTCCCCAAGCAAGATATAACAATGTGTTCCACATGATGATGTAAGAAATTATTGTAAGGATACCTACAGTCACAAGAAGTCAGATTACTAAAATAGTACAATGTGATGACGTAAAGAAATTAGAAATAATTACAAAAACAACTGCCCTTGAGGTTTAGACTAATTACAAATAACACCTATTGCATTCATTGTGTTTTTTTAGTAATTAGGTTAACCTCAAGATAAGTTTCTATAAACATCGACACTCCAGTGAAAGGATTATCGTATGCACCATATTGATGATGTAAGAAAATATCGTACAATAACTAAAATAAAAAGGAAAAAGAAAAGATAAGTACTCAAATTTAAAAAGTAATACCAGAAGCTGTGAACTTACTCAAAAAACAAGTCAAGAATACGTTTCACAGCACCCAGGCGAATCAGTTCCTTTTCTGCAACTTCACTACTCACAGCCACTAAAACCGAGATGAACTCTATAATCTGAGAACCCATCATAATACACAATCAAATTTGGTTCCACATCAACTAATTCTAAACAGGAAGAAAAAAAAAATTCTTACACAGATCGATAATTTTGATAATGAGAAAGAGAAAAGCAGTCAACAGGGGTTTAAAATGCAGAAATGTCTCTTTGGATAAACAAGTGGATTTTCTAATCAAAGTGTTAGTCCAAAGAAAGCAATTTTACTCGATAATGCAGCAGTCACTTACATCTTGCAAATATAAAGAAATGAGGGCTCATTGGGTAATATGAAGAAGATACCTTCAATCGATGTTTTCCTAGAGGAGGCTGCAATTTTCCATACGTAGTTGGTAAGGTCTGTCCCTCAGATGAAATGTCCAAAAGTATCAGCAGATCACCTGCCCAAAAAAAAACTAGTTTAGTGGTTTCTCATATTTCATGATTATAACAAAATCAGGATCAACTGATTATGAAATCTTACCCAGATATTTCCAAACTTTATGCCATGAAAAATAAATTCATGTAGCGAACGTTTTATATTAAGAGAAAGATATATATACAATTATAAAGAAAAGAAGAGCTATGCTCAAACTTTATTCTGTTGAAGGTTGATTTATTTCTTGGTTCTTTAGGATGCTGAATAAATCATCTTCTGTTTGTCCACTATTTCTCTCTCGAACTCATCCAGCATATGTCAAAATTTTGAATTATTTTGAGAAGGCAATTACTTTTAACAAATTACTAAATCAAGACTTTTGCAACATTCAAACAATATTTCAGCTCATTTCTATGCAGAAATTCACAACGTAGGGTAAGTTCTCATTTTTGGTCATAAAGGCCAAAATATTTTAATTGACCTTTTTTGTCTAATTATTATCTGGCAACAATCAGTTGAATGTTTATTAAAGATTAGACAAATTAGAATTTTTAATATATACATATTGAGAGTCAGTTTAACAACCATTCAGTTCAACAGAACTTATTTGACAAATTACATGACAATCCATAAAAAACATGAGGCAAAATCCATTTTTTGGCCCTGAACTTATAGGGTTTATTTCGATAAACCTTTAACACATGTATTGTCTTCTACAAATCCCCTGAACTTTCACATTCAGTTTTTCTAAGCCCTTATACATTTATCTTACTTTACTAACCCCTAAACTTTCAAATTTTGTTTCACTAAACCTTCTATAAAGCACTCAATGTGGACGCCAGTAAAAGTGATAAGTGATTAGTAAAACACAATAAATGTACAAGAGCTTAGTCAATAAAACATGATTTTTTGTCAAATCTTTTAATTGCACTTTTTTTTAATGAGAAACAGAAATTTTAATAATCAAGAATTTACTTCCAAAGTTATATAGTATGATTAAGAAATCCGAAATTACCCTACCTAGGCTATCCAGCATGGCTTGAACAGTCTCAGGATTAGAAGTGGTCCCAGGGGCTGCATGAGGCATACGGTTATACACATAATACACCCCGGATGTAAATCTCTTTGGGTCTAACAAGGATATGCAGACTAGTAACAAGTTAACCAAAACAGATTTTGGTCTTGAGCCCTCCAATGCATGACGAAATAATCTTCCTATAAAACTGACAGCAGGCAATTTCCAGTACAGATTAGAGAAGGGAAATAACAGAGGAATGAGGAGGAAGAATTTAGGGGGCGCTTGGTTCAAATTCTTCAATGAGAATGGTAACGAGAATCATCAATTGTCAATTACAAAGAGAATTGCAGTTACATCATCAAAAATACCCTATATTCATTTCTATTACCATTCCCATCAAAGAATTATGAACCAAATGCCCCCTTAGAAATAGTTGAGTGTAACCTTGGACTGGAGATCATTGAAGCTAGCCTTGGGGGACCCCATCGAGCAATGGTGCAAAGAGTTTCTGCAGCGTTAGCATGCACTTCAGGGCAGTCCTGCAAATATGTATTAGTTTCGTAAGTTCTTCTAGAAAAAGAGAGATAAGACTACATGTTCATCAATAATTTGATGAGTTGAGGCAAGAAATCGATCATCAATCCATGGGCTTAAGATAAGCTGATATCTAAAACGTATAATTTTATTTTAGAACTGCCTTAGGCATGTAACGTGGGCGTAATAACATAGCAGGGAAACTAATCGTATAGCTTCAGCTTATTTGAAGGGGGAGGGGATATAAAATAATTTTTCAGGAAAAAAAGTAGTAATGTAATCAACCAAGCCATTTGTGAACTATTGGAAGTCTCAACTCGAAATTTTTTGTTTGAGCTCGTTTAATAAGACTCGTTAACATAAACAAACTCAAGATATTTGGTTCGTGAGCTCGTGAACAGGCTAGTTAGTAAGGTTGTGAGCTAATTCATATAAATTATAATTATTAGTATAATAGACAATTATCACACTTAAATTTTCAATATGAATATAAAAAAATGTGTAATTAAATTTATGTATTTAAAAAAATTACAGAATTTAATAGATATGTACAGTACATGATTTTTAGAAATATGTACTTTAGTTTTCTAATGTACGATTAATATTTAAATATATAATTGATATTATTAAGCTCGTTCAGGCTCAATTAAGCTCGAAAAAAGCTCGGCTTTGTTAGATTAAATCCCTATGCGGAAGGATAGATGCCCAGAAGAACCACCAGAGACTTGAAGAGATTAGAATAGCATCACTGATTTTTAGTGAAAATAGGATTTTCGGGGGAAGAAGAAAGATATGAAACCATACATCTTTTTTTTTTTTCTATACCTGAATTTGATTCTTTACGTAAGACAAAAATTGTTTTGTTTGCCTAATTTCACAAAAAGAACATAAGATCATAGTGTAACTTACAGATGAACTGAATTTATCTACGATCATCTCTAAAACATCCATATCATCCAACCACTGCATAGAGTCGACACAATTGGCATAAATATGTTCAACATCAGCACCAATCAGACGAATTAACACCTGTTCAACAAAAATTCTATTAGAATTCAACCAAAGATACCTTCAATAAGAGAGACTGGATGTGGGGCTGAACAACAGACCTCCATTATAGAGGTAACTCTGATAAGGTCAACAAGTTTTTTGATGATATCCTGATGAGCCTGGAAAACATTAGATGAACATTTAAGATCATAAATATTTCATTGCCAAAAATTACAGAGTAGGCAGTAAGATTATTTGACATATAGCAAAACTGTGGATTAGCCTCAACAGGAGATACAATACACAACATTTTAAACAGAAAAATACTGGGTGAATCTACGGGAAAATAGTTTTTTTTTTGTTCTATAAGCTACCCCTATTTCGGTTTCAGTCCTGTCAACTTTAATAAATTGAAAATTGTCATATAATTTTCAATTTTTCGAAATTTTAGTCCGGTAACTAGGGTTGTAAACAAATCAAATAATTTTGGTTCGATTTGGTATTCGAATTTTGATATTCGGATCAATTCGTTTACATCCCTACAGGTAACCAGTTGTCGGAGGTGAAACATCCAGTTGGCCAATCAGACTCTGCCACGTCAGCGTCAACCGGATGTTTCACCTCCTACAGCCAGTTATCGGACTAGAAAGTCTAACGACTAAAAGTTATAGGACAGTTAGGACTATTTTCAGTTAGTAAAATCTAGGACTGAAATCGACATAAGGGTAATTTACACGACTAAATAAAATATTTTCCCTGAATATACAGCTAGTTGGTATGAATAATTACTTTGCAGCCGACTGATATTGATGTTAAATTAAATAATTACTTTGCTGCTTCTTTTACCTTACATAAAAAGCAACATATAATCCTGTCCATCAACCAGTTATATCAAAAACAAGACTAGGATCAATATTGATATTATGGCATACAATTAGTTAAAAGTTTCAAAACAAATAAGATGGCCAAAGATTTGAAGCCTGAAAATTCAAAACATATTATCAAATCTATGCCCAAAAACCCCCCAAAAAATCAGGCACACATATGTACATAAGCCCAAGAGCAATCCAGCTCATAAGTCACAATAATTGGTTGTCTCTTCAGAATAATATAAGACAAAAGGGTATGAACAGTTAGTATGCAGAAAATGATAGCTACAAACATAGAACTCACTCGTATATAATGCATTAGAGGATTTGTCTTCCGCAGCAAGAGGCATACAACAACCTAGTACATAAAGATCTGAGCATCAAATATCAAACAAAATATAACAAAAACGTGTGTGCAGTAAAGAAAAGCAAATAATACGATATTCTTATGCAATACTAGTTATGATCTAGGTCAAAATTAGCAATGAAAGTTCAGTGATTTTAATTAGTGAAGCAACATGAAATGTCAAAAATATACTAGTCCAGTTCCCTAAATCTTTCTCTTCCTCGTTTGCATTCTAAACAAAAAAACACTCTTATTTTTAGATCCCAGCTCTACTTGCAAGGAGATATGCATATTAAACATCTCACAAATTAGGAACATGCAATGTTAATAATATTGAGAATCAAACAAGTAAAGCTAGACTCTGAACATGCAAAATAACAAATAATTGCTTTTTTTTTTTAAATATAAATTTGTATTTCAAAATTATTGTTAATAAATTTAAAATGCAATGAATATTTTTCATTTTAAATGTATTTTAAATTTTAATTTTTTTTTTAAATAAGACATATAATACATTGAATATTTTTCATTTTAAATGCATGTATATATATACTTATATAGACTGAAAATAGTAAGGAATAATTATAGGGATAATGTTTGAACAACCAAACTTAGGGGGTGTTTGCCTTAAAATTCTTCAATGAGAATGTGTACGAAGTAATTTTTGTGGTTAATGAGAACAAAAGATGATCAATTAACATTTATCATACTTGATATGAGGTAATCATTCTAAGAAGGAATAGCAGGTATCCTACCTTGCTGAAATAACCAGCCAAAGGAGTACTGTGGGGGCGTTCGGGATCCAAAAAAGAGAAGAGCAAATCCAGCAACTGTGAAGCAAAAGTAGGAAGAAAATAATAAGTTGAGACTCGAACAATCTGGAAAAGTATGTCAATTTTCTACAACTCCATACCTCATTATCCTCTACCAAAGCCTTGAGGATTATATCAACCTCACATGTAAAAATTTCGCAAGCAACAAATGGAAACCTACAAGCAAAAAGAAGGAAAGTATTCATAGCTGGTCTCAGTTTTGTAATACATTTATCAGACCATAAAAATAGTCCTAAGAACTCTATAATGCTTGAGCAATACTTCAATATACGTTCTTTACTGGCACCCTCTGGAGCTTCTTGCACTATGTACTGGATAAGTAGCTTGATTTGAGATCTTTCCCTCAAGCTGCAAGACAGTTTGATACGGAATTAATTCAGTCAAGTCAGCATTCTAAGAAAAAAGGAACTTGGTTAAGCGAGTATGGTAAGTCATTGCAAAATCAGAAAAAGTGCATTAAGGTGGGGTTAATTGCACGAAACTCCCTCGTGGTTTGGAAATGTAGCGCGAAATCCCCACGACACTATATTATGAAGGACATAACGTGAAATAGAAGAAATCGGTTAAACCGCTAACTCGAGAATGCACCTGATTTAAAAACCATGTGGGGGGGTTCGTACAATTTCAAAACCACGAGGGGGTTATGTTTGTTTTGGGTTTTAAGTGGTTTTTAAGGAAATCCTGATAAATAGTAAGGTGTGTGTTTGTTTTTGGATTTTGAGTAGGGTGAGATTTAACTTAATGTCAAATCAATGTGTAAAAGTGAATAATGTTGTATTATCATATTGTTGTTGGATGTGATTATAATGATTGGACGATGTGAGTTACGATTTAAATATATAGAAGTGCTAGGAGAAGGAATTGATTGTATTGGAAAGTTGTGGTGGTTTTATAACACCGGATTTAGATTTGTAAATCCAAAACCTGGTTTCAAAATCCAAAACAAACATCACCTAAGGATGTTGAATAAGGAAGAGATTGCTTGAGCAATTGCAGAAGAGACAGCCCTAAACGTTGTCATTATTGCACAGGGAAATGTTTAATATTAATGTGTTTCTGTTAAGAGATTACAAAAACAAAAATGATGATTTGTGTTGAAGGATATGAAGGATTAAAAATAAAGTATTGGGACAAAATTGTAAAAATATTATAGGAGCTTACAAGCTAATAAGCCGTCCATTAAGAGCTTTGCATTCTTGAATTATTTCATCCTCGTCCATTAACTCCTCCAGTGTAAAATTATCCTTGTCCAAAATGGCCTCCACCTAATTGAAATTTAAAATAATAAAAAATGGACTAGCATTGGATTTGGCTACTTAATCATGCAAATAACTGTACTTCACACTATGTCTTATTCCAGATAGCAATAACAAGAATAAATACACACAACAAAACTACCACTAATCAATGGCTTGTAGCATAAGTCGGGCTGGTCTTATGAAAAACAGTTTTACCGTACTTGTGTGCAACTGATTCACGACTAGTAAAACTTTTGAATGAGATAACTAATACTGACAAAAATATTGTATATAAATACACATCAAATGCAAACCAGTTGCACGGTGAAACTGGTTTACATAAAACTTTGTCAAAAATATATAGTATTATGCTTGTGAATTTCTCACTATTATCAGTCTTCAGCAGTCAAAAGAAGATGAGTAGGACTTGCCAGAGAAGACAATGGGACACAAAGACACAAACAACTAATTAGCAATTGCCATAAGGATGAGTTATAAATTCCCATTTGGAAAAACACAAAACCAAAACTCTCCGTTGAAACATTTCTGCAGTTCTCTATGTGCCCAGTATGACAAAGGTCAAGTTTCATGAGTACATATATTTTCCAAAACAATCAGAATAATAATTCTCTGTGTACGTATGTGGATTTCTGAACTTGCCATTAAAATATAGTAAATGTTCGTAGCAAACAGATACAGCAGTAAGGGTTTTCAGTATACAGACAATTACAGCCAAATTTCAGCTTACAACCATCACATATGTTAACCTTATGCCAAATATATAACAATAATCACCATAGCACATTGAAGAACAAGATATACAAAGTATCGAAAGCCTTATTCCCCCATTCTTCTACGGTCAAATTGCAAAAACAGAACTTATCTTTGCCACTAATTGTACTTCGAGAACCGAACTTCTAACTCTTGCAGGGCAGGTACCAAACTCTCAAATTTCGCAAAACAATAACCTCGGGCAAATTTAATGGCAAAAACAAAACCGATGAAAATACCCCTTGATTTGTCCGAGATCCTTTTTTTTTTTGCAACAATTTGAAAGTTCAGTAACTGACTGCAAAAGTCGAAAGTTCGATTTTCGAGCAATCAGTGGTAAAAATAAGTCATGTGTTTGCAATTTGTCCAATAACAAATCTCACAAACTCTGAGAAATGTAAATCACTACTACCATGATCATATCCAATAACCAGAAACAACATACCAAAAAATTGGATCCAAGAAACAATATAAAGCATGAACAAGATTATTCTGGGAGGATAAATTTGGGGCACTTACAGGCGACGCAGAGGAGAGCCCCATATGCCAAAACATGGTGAAGTGGATATCTTCGACAATTGAACAGTAGACTCAAGCTCAGATCCGTTACTCAAAAAACCCTAGCTTAAACACCCCGCCTCCTCAACAACTCTGCGCAAAATTCATGAATTAATAAAAAATCCCTAAAATCCCACCTAATTAATTATCAATTTCCCCTAAAATGTCAATAAATTATTACCCCAGATTCCCAAACGTATCCTAAGAGAGATGTAAATGCTCACTATCTGCCGCAATCAAGAAGGGTGTCCATAAACAAAAATCCGATGTAATGCAGTAATAATTCATCCTCACAACTTAAAAAACTTACCATCAAAATGAGTTTCTACGTATGTGTTAATGGGATTGTGAGAGGCTTTAGCTACCATATGTTTAGTTGGCCTTTATACGTATAAACACACACGTAGGACACAAGAAAAGCCTGTGAAGAAAGTATGTAAATGTTGTAACTTTCGATTGTAACAAAGCCTTGTATAGTGGCAATTTTTGTCGCCATTTTCAAGAATCAAGAAAAAAGCCCCAACAGCCAGTTTACGATTTTTTTTTACATAAAAAAGGCAAAAATGTCGGAAATGCCCCTACTCCTTAAATTTAACACCAAATTTCTACTTCCTCCATTCTATTTTATAGGTTATTTTGGTATTTCACCCAAATTAAAAAAATCATTTTAATTGTATATAATAAATAATTCAAAAATATTATAAGTAAATTTGTGTTACACTTCTCATATTACTGTAATGTAATGCATTTTTAAGTTATATGGTGTTAGCACTTTTCAGTAGTATCCAATTATAGTGATTTAACGTTTTTAAGTGAAAATTTATTACACTTTCAGTATAAACAAGTTTTTCCATGTAATTGAGTGTATAGATTACACATGGATTTTTAATGTTCAATTTATCCAGTTTAATATTTGATCTAACATTTTACTCAATTTATTGGAGTCATATTCCAATTGTTTAGGTGCAATCAAATGCACTAAAATAACACTATTCGGTATATTATTGTATTGCACTTTTCAGTTATATCGTGTTTCACTTCAGTAATATTCGGTTACGTTTTTCATTTATAGTGACTAACACTTTTTAGTATAAATGTGTTACACTTTCAGTATTATTGTATTACATTTTTCAGTTATATCGTGTTGCACTTTTCAGTTATAGTGGCCAACACTTTTAAGTAAAAGTATGTTACACTTTAATTTTATTGTATTGAACTTTTTAAATATATTGTATTGTACTTTTCAGATATATCGTGTTACACTTTTCAGTTATATAGTAACTAACACTTTTATGTGAAAATGTGTTAAACTTTCAATATTATTGTATCGTGTTGCACTTTTCAGTTATAATGATAAACTTTTAAGTAAAAATGTGTTAATTACTCAGTAAAAAGGGCAATGCAATATTACTAAAAAGTGTAAGTCACTATAGTTAAAAAGTGCAATATAAATATTACGAAAAAAGTCGGTATAACTGCAAAGTGCAACACAATATTAATAAAAAGTGTAAGTCACTATAATTGAAGAGTACAACACAATATTACTAAAAAAAAAATGTAAGTTAATATAATTGAAAAGGACAACACAATATTACTTAAAAAATTAAGACACAATATTAATAAAAAGTGTAAGTCACTGTATTGAAAAGTGCAATACAAAATTACTAAAAAATGTAAGTTACTATAATAGAAAAGAATCACACATTATTATTAAAAATGTATGTCATTATAATTGAAAAATCCCACGCGATGAGGACACCCACAAAACGGATGAGGACACCCACCTGGAAAACTCAAAAATACCCTTCTCCCATTAAAACCCTAATCCATCTACTCATTTGGTACACCCACCATATTTTCGCCTCCCTCACCTTCCCTCCCGTCTCGTCGCCGGCAGCGTAAAAAATTTCGCCAGCGCCGTCCCCGTTTCGCGGCCGCAGCTCCGCCTCCCCTCCCCACGCGGCCGCAGCTCCGCCTCCCTTCCCCACGCGGCCAGCAGCTCCGCCTCCCCTCTTCTCCTCCCTCGTCCGCAGCGGCCGCCGTCGCCCTTCTCCAAGAGACGCGGCCAGCAGCTCCGCCTCCCCTCTTCTCCTCCCTCGTCTGCAGCGGCCGCCGTCGCCCTTCTCCTAGAGACGCGACCAGCAGCTCCGCCTCCCCTCTTCTCCTCCCTCGTCCGCAGCGGCCGCCGTCGCCCTTCTCCTAGAGA
Source organism: Galeopsis tetrahit (assembly GCA_963675135.1). Classification (NCBI taxonomy): domain Eukaryota; kingdom Viridiplantae; phylum Streptophyta; class Magnoliopsida; order Lamiales; family Lamiaceae; genus Galeopsis; species Galeopsis tetrahit. The sequence goes on along the minus strand of OY776130.1, from coordinate 30,756,310 downwards.
TGCGGCCGCTCGCACCCCTCCTCCCTCCGCTACCGCCACCGCCGCCCGTTCCAGGTAGGTTTTTTTATTTTATTTTTTGGGAATTTTAGAAAACTTAGGGTTTTTAGAAAAATTAGGGTTTTCAGAGGTTCGTGATTTATTTTCGAACATATTGAGTTTGTATTGTAATTTTTTTCGAACAATCTGGGTTTGTTTTGGGAAAAATTTCGAACATTTCGTTAGATCTTTTTTTTCGAACAAATTTGAGTTGTTTTGAAATTTTTTTCGAACAATCTGTGTTTGTTTTGGAAAATTTTTCGAACAATGTGTTTGTCTTGAAAAAAAATTCTAACATTTTGTTTGGTTTTTTTTTCGAACAAATTTAGGTTGTTTTGAATTTTTTTTCGAACATATTGAGTTTGTTTGTGTAAAATTTTCGAACATATTGGATTTGTTTTTGAAAAAATTTCGAACATGTTGTTTTGGGAATTTTTTCGAACATTTGGTGTTTGTTCTTCAAAAAATTTCGAACATCTTGTTATTTTTGAACATGTTTGTTCTGGAAATTTTCTCGAACATGTTTATTTTTGTTGAAATTTAGGAGTTTTTTTTGTTGAAGAATGGGGTTTGTTTTGGTGTTGGTGGGGATAATTATGTGGAATAGAAAGGGTGGGTGTACTCATCTTCATTTTTTTTATAAATTTTACTCTAGGGGTATATGAGACATTTCACATGTTCTAAAAGATTAAAAAAATGTTTGATGGGTGTACTCATAGGAAAGCCGGGTGCCTTTAGCCGCGCCCATAAATATATGTACCTGAGTCCACTTAGACCCACTTATGTCACTTTTAGTTTAATTTCAAATGTTCAAATATATTACTCACTTTTTATGAAATAATGATTTTAATGAAGTACACAAAACTTTTGTGCAAATATATTAGGTGTAATTACGTACAAATGCCCATTTAGGAATTGACCCATTTACCTGCTCTAACCCGTTTCAACCGATCTCCCAAAAAAACCCTAACGACATGATTGGTATGATTGAATGGAATTATGGTTGAATGGAATGAACTCGTGAATGGAATGAAGGGTTGAATGGAATGACATAAGAATAGTCACTCTTATGATTGGTATGGATTAAGAATGAAAGTGAGTATTATATAATGGTTATTGAAAATATAATGGTTGGTTGGAATTTATATATATATTTTAAACAATAATAATATTATTATTAATTTTAATTGTTACTCCAGGTCTTTAATACTCATATATTTTTTTTTTATTTAATAATAATAATATTATTAATATTTATTACTTTTATATATTTTTATTATTTTTATATTTTTATTTAATAATAATATTTATAATTTTAAATATTTTTTGTTATAATACTTTTATTATTGATTTTTTGTATTTAAATGATAATATTTTTATTAAATAATAATATTAATTTTTTTATAATTATTTAAGATAATATAAATTATTATTATTATTATTTATATATTTATTAATATGTTGTGAATTATTATATTATTTATATTATTAAAATATTTTATTATTAAAATTAAATTTATAATTTATTTTTTATTAAATAATGTTATTATTATTTTTACAATTATAATTATTAATAATTATTGTTGTTTGTCATTTTTTGGAAGTATAAAATAATGTTGTTAAAATTAAAAAATAAGTTATGACATTTTTGTAAAATATTTAAAAAAAAAACTCATTCCTAAGGATATGGGAATATCTAAAACCACTGGGGTGAGAGAAATCACTGTTCCCTAACTTTCGGGAATGATCATTCCATTTGGATTGATAATTTCTAATATAAAAACATATCAATCAGACGTTTGGAATGGGGAACTGGTTTTAGAGAGAAGGGAGAACTTCTCTCTCTAGAGAGTTGCTTCTCCCTTTCTCCACCCGCCGCCAGTTTCGCCGCCAGTGCGACACAGATCCGTCGTTCGCGTTGCCGTCATCGCTTTTGTTGTTAGTTCATCTCAGATCTGTCAGTTTTTTGCTTCTCTCCAATCCTTTTTTAGTGTCCGCTAGATTGTTATAGATCTGGAGTTTTGAGTTGTAGATCTGCAGATCTGAGTTGTAGATCTGTAGATCTGGTGTAGTTTTTTTCAGTTCTTGTTAGGGATCAACGTAGATCTTGTCTGTAACGGAGCCACGGTGACCGTTCAGGTATTTCTTCGTTGATCCTATTTTACTGCTTTCATAGGTAGTTTTGGTGCTTGTTTCGTGGCTTTGTTGTGGTTGTGAGATTTTTTTGATGGATGGGCTCCTTGAGATAGACTCGTGAGCCCTGGTGCTTTGGTACTTTTGATCGGATACTCGTGGAACTTTGTCTGTTTATTATGTTTTGTGGGGTTGTCTCATTTAAAGATTGGAGACCTGGACACATGTTAAGGCAAAGGGAAACTCGTCTTTCCTCTTCACGTGATTGGAGTGGACGGCGATATCCGTATGGTTTGAAGATCAAGATGTTAGACTCCTGATTTGTAACTTTATTTGATGATCTTGTAAACCCTCCGTAAAATAAAAAAAAATAAAAAAATCAGACGTTTGGAATGGAATCAAGAATGGTCATTCCATTCCCACCTCATTCGTACATGGCATTGGAATTAACCACCGATATTCTGATCTGTCCAAGGTCAGCCTCTTTAACGATGAGTACTCCGTTATCCGCCGCAAGAAACTGATGGTCTTCCTATAAGAGTTGCCGCCACCATTTCTTCGTCACGATCAATATCCAATCGAAACTTGGATAGCAGGGGACGCTCCGTTGGCGTCTTGACGACGAATTAGACGTGTTTGGGTTTTCCGTATTGGATCTATATTAGTAAATACACTCTTATTCTTAATTATTGTATAGACCCATCTTAGTTTCCTATGGGCTCTCTTATAAAGCCCATTAGGGTTAGGTTAGACCTAAATATCACTTGTATAAATACCCATTGTAAATCATCTTTACAACTAATCAAGAAATTATATTTCCCACATTTTTATATTCTCTATATGGTATCATCGAGTCACTTGGCTCACGCCTGATCCAAACCCTAGCCGCCGCCGCCACAAAACCCTAGCCGCTGCTGCACCTTCTTCTCTGCAGCACTGCCGCCGCCGCGCTTATCTCTGAAACGCCGCCGCCACCCGTCGTAGACGCCCAACTTGTTGCTGCTCTTTACTCACTCCGCTGCTCTACTCACTAACATGGCCACTCCATCTCAGTCACCCTCACCCATCACCTTCAAAGGACTTGCGAATATGTCCTTAAAGCTTACCTCCACCAACTATGGTGCTTGGTCCTTTCAGCTTCGCCTCCTCCTCACTGGACACAATCTCTTCGGCTACGTTTTGGGCACGCATCCATGCCCACATCCCACAATCCCAGCTGCCGACGACACCACCACCACCACCATCTCCAATCCTGCGCATGACCTGTGGGTGTGTCAGGACAACCTCATTTTCTCAGCCATGGTTGGATCCATGTCTCCGGAACTCATTCCATTTGTTGCATCGACTAAAACCTCCTGTGAAGCCTGGTCGATGCTTGAGAGCATGTATGGAAAACCCCCCAGAGGTCGCATTCTTGCCCTCAAAACCAAGTTTCGTTCCCTGTCCAAAGGTGCTCGCCCGATTTCTGACTTCCTGATGGAAGTTCGCTTCGTGGCCGAGGACGTCACTCTCCAAGTCCTTACAGGCCTTGATGAGTCCTACAATGACATTGCCAATGCCATCCAAGCTCGCGAACACCCCATCTCCTTTGCAGAACTCTGCGACAAACTCCTGAGTGCCGAGGTCCAAATTGCCTCACGACCATCCTCGGCCTTAATACCTGTGTTGGGAATAAAATGAGATATGTTTTGATTGAATACCAAAACCCCCTGAGACATGCCTAAGTCAATTTGAATATGGTCTAGAAATGTTAGAACATATAGTATAAAGGCTAGATGAGGAGCTAATATGTTAGGTAGCTCTTAGATGATTAGATGCACAATTTGAGGGGGAACACATGCTTAGAAGTTCATCAAGATCAAGTCCCCTCAAGGCTCAAAACTCTGGATACAACACTAAGTCTTTTGAAGACTAACTATGCTGATCAGGAGAGTTGTCCAGAGGAGTTGTCTCAGTACAAGAAGTCAAGATCAAGTGCTCTGAAAGTTGAGGTCAACTATGCTGAAGAAATAGAGACAAACACACCCTAAAGAATTACAAATCAACATGCTAAGATCACCTTGAAGTGAAGCAAAGGGTATGAGCCAAGTTATCTGAAGAAGAGCAAGCCAACCTTGCTGATAAGCAAGACTGTTGATAGTGATAAGGAGAGTTGTCCAAATGATGAGGAATGTTGTCCTATCAATGGAACAACCTTCAGAAGCCATGTCCAAGTCTTAACAAGAGAATCTGAGAGTCAGACATTGGGAAGAGTGCTGCAGAATGAAGACAAAGTCTTAACAACCGTTTATTTCCCAAATGAGGACATGTCACTATCAAGATTCTGTCTTCTAAGTTGAAGAACTGAAAGAAGACATTTATGGACATTTTGGGCTGCCTCTCCAACGGGCAAATCCTTCATTTGTCTATAAATACAGAAGTGTGAAGACCATTTGAAAGCATCCAACTTCAACCTCAACAAAGCACCTCCAACCTTAAGTTCTTACAAGCTAGAGTGCTGTCAAAGCTTTCAAAGACTATCTTAGTCTTCAAACACTTCATCTAAGTTGTACCACATTGTATATCCATACACAAGCTTAGAGAGATATCCTATCCTTATACACTGATCTTCATTGTAAAGGATATCTCATTAGTTGGAACCTTACTTCAATCCTCATATCTTTCAAGAGTGAAAGTGAGAAGGTTGTAGTAGTAGAAGTGGTAGGAGCTGACTGTTGAGAGAAGAACAGTTCAGTTCTGAGTTGAGAAGAGGGTACTAGGACTCTAGACATCCTAGGGATCAATTCACCAAGGAGTGGTGTTCTTGATCAAGTGCACCTTGGCACTATAAAATAAGTTAATTCCAAAGAGAATGAATTATCCTGTTAAATCAGGGAAAGTGGATGTAGGAGCTTGAGTCTCTGAACCACTATAAACTCTTGTGTTGATTTACATTCCAAGTACTTACATACATTCAACACTGCACACAAACTGATCTTTCAAAGGACTAAACATTCTAAGACTGTGCAAAACTTATTTGGACAAGTTCCCTGAAACTGGACTGTATTGAATTGACTAAGTGATTTTAGAATCTAAAGGAGTCTAAACCAAAAAGGGCCAACCACTATTCCGCACATATAACTCCCCTAGATAGTTATTCAACTAAGTACTCAATAGTACTTAGTAGATTGATTATCTTAGAAGAGTTAATCATCTTCAGCAGAGTTGTCCAAGACAACCTTGCTGAGCTCTGGTTTGATCAAGTTAAAAAGAATTTGCATACAAGTGTATTCCCCCCCCCCATACACTTGTTATATACTCCTTTCAGGACCAACAAGTGGTATCAGAGCAGGGGTTCAAAGACCACTGCTTCTGAAAAACCATCTTGGTTTTCAAAATCATATAATTGGTGTGGTCACTGAACTGATCTATCTGAAATCCTTTAAATTGTTGACTAACTGTGTGTTCTTGAGATATGGCCAACAACAATGCTGCTGTTCCACCTCCTGCTGTCCAAGGATTGGATAACATGGCTACAAATCCAGTCAACCACATTTCACATCACAAACTGCCTATGTTCTCAATAGACAACTATGATTTCTGGAAAATCAGAATGAGGGCTCATCTTGCATCTCTACATACTGATATGTTGAGAGTGATCACAAGAGGTCCTTTTGTGTTCACCTTTGTCAATCCCAGAGTCACTGAGGCTCAAAGAGCAGATATAAGGGAATTGATTCCCAAAGATGAAGATGACTTCACTGCTGATGAAAAGAGAAAAGATAATTTAAATTATCTTGCCATGAACACCCTCTACCAAACAATTCCAGATGCAATCATGGGAAGGGTCTACCACTGCACAACTGCAAAAGAGATATGGGACACTCTTGCTGAAATGTGTGAGGGTACTGAAAAGATCAAGGAGAATAAGCTCCAAGTTGCTGTGCAGAAATTTGAACAGTTTGCAATGGAATCTGAGGAATCCATTGATAAATTTGCTGGTACATTCACTGATGTGATGAATGAGATCAACTCATTGGGCAAGGTCTACACTAAGAGAGAAGTTGGATTGAAGATCTTAAGGAGTCTCACTTAAAAGTGGGATGTCTATGCTGTAATGATGCAAAATACCAAAGATCTCTCCACCATGCCCATGCAACAAATCTTCTCAGAACTCAAAGCTTATGAGTTCGACCTCAATAGAAGAAAGCCTGTTGAGGAACCTTCAAATCCTACTAAGGGAGTGGCATTCAAAGCCAAAACTGCTGAACCAGAAATGCAGTCCACTCCAAGATCATCAAAGTCAGTCTCAAAGACTGAAATGAAGGAGGAACTAGCCTTGATGGCTAGAAGGTTTGAAAAGTTAAACTCAAGGTTTGGTAGATACAAGAAATTCTACCAGGACAACAAATTCAGGAGAAGGTACAACTCTCCTGAAGATCAGGCTGAAGCCAAAAAGCCTGAAGAGAAAAGATCAGAGGACAAGTACTCTGATAGGAGAAGGTCCAGTAGAGCTGAACCTTCATCATCAAAAAGAAGAGAAGAATCAAAGAAAGAAGATGATGAAGATCTGTGCTATAACTGCAAAAAGAAAGGGCACTTCCAATATGATTGCCCTGAATTAAGCTCTAAGGAGAGAAGAGAGAGGCAAGCCAAAAGAGACAGAAAGCTCACCAATAGAAAGGCCATGATAAGAAATTTGAACAGTTTGCAATGGAATCTGAGGAATCCATTGATAAATTTGCTGGTACATTCACTGATGTGATGAATGAGATCAACTCATTGGGCAAGGTCTACACTAAGAGAGAAGTTGGATTGAAGATCTTAAGGAGTCTCACTTAAAAGTGGGATGTCTATGCTGTAATGATGCAAAATACCAAAGATCTCTCCACCATGCCCATGCAACAAATCTTCTCAGAACTCAAAGCTTATGAGTTCGACCTCAATAGAAGAAAGCCTGTTGAGGAACCTTCAAATCCTACTAAGGGAGTGGCATTCAAAGCCAAAACTGCTGAACCAGAAATGCAGTCCACTCCAAGATCATCAAAGTCAGTCTCAAAGACTGAAATGAAGGAGGAACTAGCCTTGATGGCTAGAAGGTTTGAAAAGTTAAACTCAAGGTTTGGTAGATACAAGAAATTCTACCAGGACAACAAATTCAGGAGAAGGTACAACTCTCCTGAAGATCAGGCTGAAGCCAAAAAGCCTGAAGAGAAAAGATCAGAGGACAAGTACTCTGATAGGAGAAGGTCCAGTAGAGCTGAACCTTCATCATCAAAAAGAAGAGAAGAATCAAAGAAAGAAGATGATGAAGATCTGTGCTATAACTGCAAAAAGAAAGGGCACTTCCAGTATGATTGCCCTGAATTAAGCTCTAAGGAGAGAAGAGAGAGGCAAGCCAAAAGAGACAGAAAGCTCACCAATAGAAAGGCCATGATGGATGGTGAAGAATCTGATAGTGCTGAAAGCTTCAACTCTTCAGATGGACTGTTCTCCAACAGTGATGATGATGATGTTTGCAACATGGCCCTTGAGGATGATGAGGTATCCTCTACTTCTAGTTCACCATCATTCATCTCACAAAACAATAGTGAGGTCAACTTGAAGCTTTCCCTTGGAAAGTTGATGGAAGATTTCACTATGTTACAAGAATTTCATGATAATTGTGTGAGAGAAAATGAAAGATTGGCTATTGAACTTGCCAAAAACTCTGAGGCAGTTGTTGATGTCAAGTCTACTGAGTTGTATCAACAAGTCTTGAGAGAGCTTGAGGAAGCAAAACTCAGGATAGTTGACCAACAAAAGGAGATTGATGATCAACTTCTCTCTCAGAAGAGAAAAGATTTTGAACTTAAAATTCTAAATGCCAAGTTTGAAAACCTCTCACATGAATATGACATTCTTAAATCATGTGAAGAGAGCCTGAAATTAAAGATGTCTGCTCTGAAGAAATCCTCTAGAGCAATAGAGGAAATTCAGAGTTATCAAAGACCTATGGCTCAAAGAAGTGGATTAGGTTTTGATCCATTTGAATCTTCACCTTGTCTTAGTGTTGCTTCTGTGAGTAACACTAAGAGAATCTTTGTTAAATCAGTGGCACAAACTGAAAATGAAATGATTCAGCCACTGAACAAAGGAAAGGGCAAAATGGATGATCTGCCTACTCAAGTGCTTCAGGAGATTAGGCCAAAACCTAAGGAAATGGCCAAAGCTCCTGAACATAAGAGGAATGTTGGTCAGCAGAGTAGACCCAATGGAAGGGCAACTCTCCTGAACAATGTTCGGAGGAATTATCCAAGGTATAATCAGCCTAGGCCAACTCTTCTGAGAAAGCCTCAGCTGACTAGACCTAAGGATAATTATCCTCAAAGGCAAAATAAAATGAGACAACCAAAACCCTTCATGCCAAAGGGTAATGGTCATAAGAAAGCCTTTCCTCAAAGATTCCCTCAAGTAGCACAAAGAACTCAAAAGTTCAGGAGATTTGACAACTCTCCTGAAACTTACAAAGTTAACACATTCACACATACTTTCCCAAAGGCATTTAAGGGAAAGACAGTGTATATAGATGCTAGAGGAAGACAACTTAGCCACCTTGAATCAATCAGGGTTATTAGGCAAGTTTGGGTTCCTAAAGGTACAGCTAACCTCTCAGGACCCAAAACTCAAAGGGTACCTAAACCAATCTAATTGCAGGTACCAATGGGCCACAAGAAGAGGAGCATGAGCAAAAAGTCAGCATGGTACCTTGACAGTGGATGTTCAAGGCACATGACTGGAAACAAGGAACTCCTCACTGATTTTATTGAAAAAGAAGGCCCAAATGTCACATTTGGAGACAGCTCACAAGCAACTACAAAAGGTTATGGTACTTTGATGATTGGTAACATCAAAGTATCCAATGTATCTTATGTGGCTGGTCTCAAGTATAATCTCCTAAGTATCAGTCAATTCTGTGATAAAGATTTCAAAGTTGAGTTTTCTAGTGAAAAATGCTTAATCAAAGATAAGACTCAACAAACTCTATTGACTGGAACTAGGAAAGGAAATGTGTATTTTGCAGACTGGGACAAGTCTACTGATGCTGCATGCTTCATTGCTAAGAGTTCTAGTGAACAAAGTTGGTTATGGCATAAAAGACTAAACCACTTGAACTTCAAAACAATGAACAAGATTGCTAGAAATGCATTAGTTAAAGGACTACCTAATGAGGTTTTCACTAAAGAGCATGTTTGCAAATCATGCCAAGAAGGAAAACAGATCAAAGCTTCATTTAAGGGAAAACCAGTCATCTCTACTGAAAGGGTACTTGAACTGTTACATATGGACCTATTTGGACCAATTACCCCTGCAAGCATAAATGGTAGAAAATACACATTGGTTGTAGTAGATGACTTCTCTAGGTTCACATGGGTAGTATTTCTCCTTAATAAGAAGGAAACTCAAGTCAAACTACCTGAGCTGTTAAAGAGATTGTCAAATGAGAAAAGCCTTAGCATTATCAAGATAAGATCTGATAAAGGCACTGAGTTCATTAATTCATACATCAATGAGTATTGCACATCTAATGGAATAGCTCATGAAACCTCAGCAGCTAGAACTCCTCAACAAAATGGAGTTGAAGAGAGAAGAAATAGAACTTTAAAAGAGGCTGCTAGAACTTTAATTGCTGATTCAAATTTGCCTAAGAGGTTTTGGGCTGAAGCTATAAACACTGCATGCCATACTCAAAATAGATGTTTGATCACTAAGGGGCAAGGCAAAACCCCCTATGAACTCTGGAAAGGAAGATTGCCTAAAGTGTCATACTTTCACATTTTTGGTTGCAAGTGTTTTATTCACAACAATGGGAAAGATCAGCTGAAAGCCTTTGATAGCAAAGCTGATGAAGGAGTATTCCTTGGATACTCTCAAATCAGTAGAGCTTTCAGAGTCTACAACAAGAAAACCCTTATTGTAGAGGAAACACCTCATGTTGTGTTTGATGAATCTATTCATGAGTTCAGGAATGAGAACTTGGAATCAGAGGAAATCACACAAAGGACAACCAGACTGAGCCTAAAAGACAAAGACACTGATTTCATAGAAGTTGTCCAAACCAACCTTCCTGAAAACTTCACTTAGGACAACAACCCTGAAGGCAATTCTTCTGAGGCAAATCCCACTGAAAGGAATGGTGAACTGAATGATCTAATCCCAGTTCACATCCATGTAACAACTACCAATGAAGAAGCAGTTACTGCTGAGGTAGTTAATGGATTAAATAATCAAGGGGGAACTCAAAATGTTGAAAATGCCAATGTCCCTGACATTGAGGACAACACCCCTGACTATGATCCTGAATTAGACCCTGCATTAAACTTTCCTGAGTTTTATGATCAAAATGACTCAACTTCAGTAGAGGACAACTCTACTGAAGAGATCAGAAAAAGAAGGACTTGGTTGTCTGACCATCCTACTGATATAATACTTGGTAACCCAAGTATAGGAGTCAAAACTAGGAGATTTCATGGTGAAAGTGCTCTTTTCTGTTGTTTCTTGTCAGAGCAAGAACCAAGTGACATTGAGGAAGCACTTCAAGATGCCAATTGGATCACAGCCATGCAGGAAGAACTGAATCAATTCACCAGAAATGAAGTTTGGGAGCTGGTGGATAGACCTACACATCAAGATGTTATTGGAACAAAGTGGGTGTTCAAGAACAAGAAGAATGAAAATGATGTGATTCTCAGAAACAAAGCAAGACTTGTGGCAAAAGGTTATTGCCAACATGAAAGCATTGACTATGATGAGACATTTGCACCTGTGGCAAGACTAGAAGCAATAAGGCTCTTTCTAGCCTATGCAGCCCACAAGAGGTTCAAAGTGTACCAAATGGATGTCAAGAGTGCCTTTCTGAATGGAGTCTTGAAGGAAGAAGTCTATGTGGAGCAACCACCAGGATTTGAGATTGGAGATCAAGTCTACAGATTAAAGAAGGCTCTATATGGACTCAAGCAAGCCCATAGGGCTTGGTATGATACACTGTCACAATTCCTTTTGGATCATCGATTCACCAAGGGAACTGTAGACAGAACTCTCTTCAGAATCTCTGAAGGAGAAGACATCTTGCTTGTCCAAATTTATGTGGATGACATAATTTTTGGATCTCCAAATGAAAAGCTGTGTGAGAAGTTCTCCAAGCTTATGCAAAGCAAGTTTGAGATGTCCATGATGGGGTTGATGAATTTCTTTTTGGGTCTACAAGTCAAGCAATCAAAAGAAGGAATCTTCATCAACCAAGCTAAGTACACCAGAGAAATGATCAAGAAGTTTGGGTGTACTACTAGCAAGCCAGTAAGGATCCCAATGAACACAAATTGGAAGATGGATCCTGATGAGAGTGGTGTTTCAACCAATTCCACTGAGTATAGAGGAATCATTGGTTCACTCCTCTATCTCACTGCCAGCAGGCCTGACATCACCTTTGCAGTAGGTGTTTGTGCAAGGTTCCAAGCAAATCCTAAGAAAAGCCATCTTGAGGCTGCTAAGAGGATTTTGAGGTATCTCAAAGGCACTGAGAACCTAGGCCTTTGGTACCCTGTTGATGACCACATTGAGTTAACTGGCTACTCAGATGCTGATTATGGAGGTTGCAGAATTGATAGAAAGTCCACTTCAGGGACATGTCAATTCTTAGGCAACAAGCTCATATCTTGGTTCTCCAAGAAGCAAAACACAGTGGCTACTTCCACCACTGAAGCTGAATATGTTGCAGCTGGAAGTTGTTGTGCTCAGATCCTATGGTTGAGACAACAACTAAGAGACTACAGAGTCAACTCTACTGAAGTGCCAATATTTTGTGATAACAATAGTGCCATTGCCATCTCAAAAAATCCTGTCTTGCATACAAGATGCAAACATGTGGACATCAAGCATCACTTCATTAGAGATCATGTGGAGAAGAAGGATATAAAGTTGGTCAAGATCCACACAGATCATCAAAAAGCTGATATACTAACTAAGCCACTTGCAGAGGCAAGGTTTCTGGAGCTATCAGCAGAGTTGGGTTTACTTGATCCAGGGAAATTGGACAAGTAAAACTCATTGAAGTTAATGGATGCAAAAGAGCTGAATTGATCTTCAGCAGACTTGGACAAGTCTACTGAAGTACAGAAGAGATGATCACTATTACTCAGGACACTTGTCCATTGAAACTCAGGACTCTTGTCCACATCTCTTCAGGACACTTGTCCCTGTAGGGTCAGATAAGTTGTCTTGACTATCAAACTACTTTCTTGGTTTGATAAGCACCTATTTTGGGTAATCATTGTCTACCTTGATACCTGTCCCAATTACAGATATCATCTCTGTGGGATTTAATTTGTCCCCCACCCAAAAGGTCGCTTTCCATGCATTAAATGCCAAGATTTAACTCTTGTTTGCATTGCACTTTTCAAGCCATGATCTATCTCGAAAACTCCCCAACCATTAACTAATATTAAATACCTTCCACGTTTTGAATAAAACCAATAACTCACTGTTACATTGGTTTTTGACCATTGGATCAAAACTAGCCAACTCCCCTGAAATTCACCCTGGCCGTCCAAGTGTATCTTTCCATATTTGACAACCGTTGAAAATACACAAACCTCACCAACTCATTGACAAACATTATTTTTAGAATATTCTCAAGTCTTAAGAACTCCCCCACACACTCTTCTTCCCCAAGTATTCGAAACCCTAGCTCATTTTCTTCAAACTCTCTCAAAACTCTCTCAATTTCATCTCTGTAATTTTCAATGGCTCCCAAAGTTAGACCAGAGATGATCATAGATTTTTCCAACAAGGCTCTAGACCTTGATTTTGGTTATTTGAGCAACAAGAACAACCTTCACTTTGAGCCCATAGTATCATTTACAAGTGAAGATCCTGAAATCACTCCAACTCTGAGATGGTTGAGAAGAGCAGGCCTTCAGAAGTTCATGGAGGAAAGGCCAAGCTCTTGTTTGGACAACTACATGGCTGAGTTCTTTGCCTTTCTCAAATGGAGAGGCAAACCAGAAGATGGTGAGATTTCCACCAGATTGTCCTATGTTGCTGAAGAAGAGGAAGAAGAGAGATTTCATAGAGTGAAATTCTCTTCAGAAGATCTTGAAGGAGCATTTGGATTGCCTTCTGAAGGAAGGAATCCAGAAGTTTATGGTACTGGCCATGAAGATGATATAGCACAAGAATGGCTATTAGTGCCAGGTCCTCTATCTTCAACACAAAACAAGAAGACTCTTAAGCCTAAATTTCTCAATTTATTTGAGGTAATCACTAAGAGTCTCATGAGCAACACTGGAAGCTTGGAGCAGGTCAGCCATCCTAGAATCAGAATTATGGCTGCAGTCATTGATGCCAGTGACAAGGGTATCAAATTTGATTGGAGGACCTTCATTATTTCTGAGATGATGAAGGAAAAGGCTAAGTTTAAAGTGAGAGCTCATAACAAGGTTGTGCTAGAAGGGAAACTCAAGTATTGCACCAGGGCAAGCTTGTTGATTGAGAGATTTTCCCATTATTCCCAAATGCAAACCTTTGCAAAGCCCCTCCCAGCCCAAAAGGTTCTGTTCAGAAAGCTCAGCAAGAAAACTGAGCAAAGGAGGATGATAGTGGCCAAACCTGCTGAAGAAAAGGTGGAGGAGAAACCTAAAATGAAGAAAAGGACAAAGGCCAGAATAGTGAAGACAAGGAAAATGTCTCAAATCCCCTCAGAGGAGAAATCAGATGCTTCAACTGAAATTGAAGAAGTTGCTGAAGAGGGAGTGAGTGTGCCTTCTGATCATTCAGAAGAGTTGAGACAGAAATACAATGAGACTAGACAAAAGTCTAAGGGTGATAAAAGGATCAGGGAGGTTGTCCCTGAGAAGGATGGTGAAGGAAGTGGGAGCAGTAGGACTAGCAAGAGAAGGGCCAAGCCCACTGACAAAGTGTTGGAGCTTCAAGAGGAAAGGTCTCTACAAATTGCTCTTAGAGAGAGCAGGGCTGAAAGCAGGACCAAATCCAAGTCAAGGACCAACTCATCTGGTTCTGGAACTCCAGAATCCAAGGTCACTGAAGGTCAACCAATAGAGGCCAACATCCCTGAAATTCAGAACCCTGAGCTCAACTCCCCTGAAACCCATATAACCCCAACCAATCAACCTATCACCCCCATAAATCTTACAAAGAGATACTCTCCTGAAGGGAGTGTGCAAAGAAGTGGGATAGATGTGCTAGCAGATATAGCAGTAGATGAGACAAGATTACATTCTCCCCTTGACTCCTCTATGCTCAATTATTCAAAGCTTTTAGAAGCTGCACTCTTTGAGCCAACCCCCCTGAGTAAAGCCCCTTCAGATCCATTGCTCTCAAAAGCAACTGAAGTACCTTCTACTGCACCCAACCCTTCTGAAGCCAACATTCCTGAACTAAACCTTCCTGAAGCCACTTTAGGAGAACCCAGAGCCAACTCCCCTATAACCCAAAGTCCCCATTCAAGTGGAGATGAGGAGGAGTATACTTATGAAAGTATGCTCAGAGGAGGAGCCAAGGCTACTGTGGACAGTTTGTACCCACAGCTTGCTGAATTTCCAAGAATTCAGAGGACATTTCATGATCTAAGGATGCTTGTTGATGTAAAAGACAAGTCTATGATGGAGATATCACAAGTCATCCAAGATAAGGGTGCAAACTGGTGGCAAGTGGAGGAGAACAGATTGCTACACTTTGCTGGAGTTTCAAAGACAAGATTTCTCATTGATGAGGAAGTATTTGCAAAGCTGGTAGCTGATAAGATTAATGAGGAGAGGGAATGAAAAGCTAAGGGCATCAAACACCCTGAAAGTAGCTCTAATGATGATGATTCCCCTGATGATCCCTCAAACCCCTCAAAACCCAACCCTCCTGAAACCCCTCAAGCCAATGTTCCTAAGCCTTCTGTCTCAGAAAGACTCTCCAACCCCCCTAAAACCTATCATAGGAAAGGCTCTGTATCTTCAGAGGTGTTGACCAAGGGTGGTAACGAAACCAAAGACACATCTGCCAATGAAGGTTCTTCTGAACCCAAGGCACAGCCTAAAGATGTGGAGGTTCCTATACTAGAGGCTGGTTTGGTTAAAGCCTATTCAGTGTCAGATGAGCTGGACACTGATCAGCCCTTAATCATTCAGGATGACCCAGTGGCTGTTGATATAAGCACTGTGATCTCCCCTCAACTGCCATCTTTGAACCTTGTTGAAGGTGGAGATGCTGCAGGATTAGGTGATGGAGTTGAAAAGGAGAACTTAGTGGAAAAACCAGAGGGAGAAGTAGATGATAGAGAGGTGGTGATCACTAGGAAAGTGAGTGTACCACCAAATGAGGGTGATATAAGTGAGGAAGGGCAGGCTATTCTTGAAGTCAAATCTGAACTTCAAGAATCCCTTGATGAGAGGAGGCCTGTTCCTTTAAGTGAGGAAATCATTGTTGAAGGGAGAAAAGAATTAGTTGAAAATGAGGAGAAGACTGCTGATGTATCAGAGTCTTATGAAAAAGATTTGGAGGGAGATAAATGTGTGTTTACTGATTCATTTGATTTGTCTGATATTGCAGGTATAACCTTTGATCAAATTTTTGCAGATGAACTATTAACAGATGCACCCATTCAAGTTGATAGTGGATCAGCACAAGCCTTGCTTGGGATGCAATCAGAGAAATTGGATTCCTTGGCTCATCAAGTCCAAACAGCTCATGCAGAAACTTCTGGAGCCTTGGATGAGCATGGAAGAACTTTGGCATCTGTGGAGATGAGGCTAACTGGCTCAGAAGATGTGATGTTACCTACCTTGGAAGCAAGGATTAGTGGAGTTGAGACAGGTCTGCAAACCATCTCCACTGAAGTTATCAAAGCTAAAAACACCATGAGGTCAGTATCAAAGGATGTAAAGAAAGAGCAGTCCTTGCTAAGAATCAACCACAACAGGAATGTGAAGACTTTGAGGTCAGTGGTGAAGAAAGCTCTTGGAAGAAAGACTGCCCTGCAAAGACAAAGAGCTGAAGAACAAAGGCTAGCTATGGTGAAAGCAGCCTCAGAAAAATTTTCCCAAGAGGTATTGGCCAACATTGCTGAAGGTGCAGTGGCCAACCTCACTGAGCTCCTTAAAGCCCAACTGGATGCATCTCTTAAGGCAACCATGGAGGAGGTTGTCCAACAGAAAATGAAGCCTGTTCTAGCTTTCCTCAGCTTGAGCAGTGATAGAATGCAAAATATACATGATGAGAATGTATATCTGTTGGAGGAAATGAAGTCTCTAACCCAAGCCCAGTCCTTATTGGCATCTACTATGAGTGAACTGAAGCCAGAATGTTTTGATGCTGCCAAAAAGGGGGAAAGGGAAAGAGCAAGGGCAAAAGGTGCCTTAGTAATTGGAAGCCCAGTTAAAGGGGGAAATGGTAAAGACAAAGCCCCTGAAGGAAAGGGAAAAGAGCCAGCAGTGCTGAATTTGGATGATTTAGATGAAGAGGAGCAATTGGCACTTGCCTTAAAAAACTCTATGGCCTCAGCTCAAGAGGAAAGAGTAAGGCTACAGCAAAGACCAGGTGGTGAAGTGTCTGGTTTGGACAAAGATACTGAAGGTGTCCAAACTAGAGGAAAGATCAAGAGGGCAAAAGGAAAGAAAAGACAAGCTGAAACATTCACTGACTTTCCCAACAGCCTTGACCTTCCACCTGAATTCAGAATTGATGATGATGAGCCTATCTCAAAGAAGGCCAAAGCTGCTGAAGTGTCCAAAGTTGCTGAAAAGGACAAATCCTCTGAAAAGGAAAAGTCCCCTGAGATTAAGTCAACTGAAGGTACCAAAGCTTCTGAAGATGTTGAGGAGCTATATGAAGAAGGCTTTGGTCCTGGACCTAAGAAAAAGAAAGTAGTGGTGCTAAATGATCCATCAAAGCTGTTCCATGAAGGGTATGGCAAAGACCCTGAAACTCAACAGAAGTTGGCCATGATGAGGGCCCAAGAAAAGATGGACTTGATGGATGAAGCACAAAGAGCAAGAGACAAGAGAAGAGCAGACTTCCAAAAGCCAAGAAGGAAGAGAGTAACATATAACAAGATGAAGCCACAACTACTAATCCCAATGGACACCAAATATCCTCACTTGGATAAATGGGTACCAATCCAGCGGAATGACTCATGGGAGGAAGCAAAAAGGGAGTATGTCGATGATCAATATGTCATTGACAGATGGAATGGAAGAGATGCCAACTCCACCTTTGCAGAGTTCATGATAGAATACTACAGACAGCTCTATCAACAATTGCTTGCAGCTGCTGATATTGCAAGAATTGAACTCACAGCTCCCAAGCCAATCATTTACATGCCTCCAAAGCTTGAAGGATGGATTGACCAAGCAAGGATTCTGAGAGAATTCACTGAGATCCTCAAGCTGAACAAGATGGTTCTTGGTCCTAAGGGAACAAACCAAGAAGCCATGGCCTTGAAAAGAAGAGTGTGGGCACAATATGGGATGGTGCCACCTCCTGAGGATGATCTTTGAAATGGCTAAGTCTTCTGACCTATCTTAATTGATCAACTATGCTGAAATATGGTCAAGAGTGCTGATGTGGTGTGCTGTGAAAATCTGTTTGCTCTGATATGCTTTGGATTGCTCTGATATAAGCATGATCCTCTGAAATCTGATGTTTTGCTCTGATCAGTGTTGTTAGTATTTGCTCTGATTCTAAAATTCTAGAAATATTTTGTATAGTGAAATGCTCTGATGTATTTAGTGTTTAATGATTCATGCTCTGATATGTTAATTTCAACTATCAACATGCCTGTAATGACTTTCTAATGAATGATAGTTGAATTTACTTTGAATCAAGAAACACTCATCTCTCTATGCCTATCTATGAAACCTATGTCCAAATTGCCTCACGACCATCCTCGGCCTTAATACCTGTGTTGGGAATAAAATGAGATATGTTTTGATTGAATACCAAAACCCCCTGAGACATGCCTAAGTCAATTTGAATATGGTCTAGAAATGTTAGAACATATAGTATAAAGGCTAGATGAGGAGCTAATATGTTAGGTAGCTCTTAGATGATTAGATGCACAATTTGAGGGGGAACACATGCTTAGAAGTTCATCAAGATCAAGTCCCCTCAAGGCTCAAAACTCTGGATACAACACTAAGTCTTTTGAAGACTAACTATGCTGAAGCCAGAATGTTTTGATGCTGCCAAAAAGGGGGAAAGGGAAAGAGCAAGGGCAAAAGGTGCCTTAGTAATTGGAAGCCCAGTTAAAGGGGGAAATGGTAAAGACAAAGCCCCTGAAGGAAAGGGAAAAGAGCCAGCAGTGCTGAATTTGGATGATTTAGATGAAGAGGAGCAATTGGCACTTGCCTTAAAAAACTCTATGGCCTCAGCTCAAGAGGAAAGAGTAAGGCTACAGCAAAGACCAGGTGGTGAAGTGTCTGGTTTGGACAAAGATACTGAAGGTGTCCAAACTAGAGGAAAGATCAAGAGGGCAAAAGGAAAGAAAAGACAAGCTGAAACATTCACTGACTTTCCCAACAGCCTTGACCTTCCACCTGAATTCAGAATTGATGATGATGAGCCTATCTCAAAGAAGGCCAAAGCTGCTGAAGTGTCCAAAGTTGCTGAAAAGGACAAATCCTCTGAAAAGGAAAAGTCCCCTGAGATTAAGTCCACTGAAGGTACCAAAGCTTCTGAAGATGTTGAGGAGCTATATGAAGAAGGCTTTGGTCCTGGACCTAAGAAAAAGAAAGTAGTGGTGCTAAATGATCCATCAAAGCTGTTCCATGAAGGGTATGGCAAAGACCCTGAAACTCAACAGAAGTTGGCCATGATGAGGGCCCAAGAAAAGATGGACTTGATGGATGAAGCACAAAGAGCAAGAGACAAGAGAAGAGCAGACTTCCAAAAGCCAAGAAGGAAGAGAGCAACATATAACAAGATGAAGCCACAACTACTAATCCCAATGGACACCAAATATCCTCACTTGGATAAATGGGTACCAATCCAGCGGAATGACTCATGGGAGGAAGCAAAAAGGGAGTATGTCGATGATCAATATGTCATTGACAGATGGAATGGAAGAGATGCCAACTCCACCTTTGCAGAGTTCATGATAGAATACTACAGACAGCTCTATCAACAATTGCTTGCAGCTGCTGATATTGCAAGAATTGAACTCACAGCTCCCAAGCCAATCATTTACATGCCTCCAAAGCTTGAAGGATGGATTGACCAAGCAAGGATTCTGAGAGAATTCACTGAGATCCTCAAGCTGAACAAGATGGTTCTTGGTCCTAAGGGAACAAACCAAGAAGCCATGGCCTTGAAAAGAAGAGTGTGGGCACAATATGGGATGGTGCCACCTCCTGAGGATGATCTTTGAAATGGCTAAGTCTTCTGACCTATCTTAATTGATCAACTATGCTGAAATATGGTCAAGAGTGCTGATGTGGTGTGCTGTGAAAATCTGTTTGCTCTGATATGCTTTGGATTGCTCTGATATAAGCATGATCCTCTGAAATCTGATGTTTTGCTCTGATCAGTGTTGTTAGTATTTGCTCTGATTCTAAAATTCTAGAAATATTTTGTATAGTGAAATGCTCTGATGTATTTAGTGTTTAATGATTCATGCTCTGATATGTTAATTTCAACTATCAACATGCCTGTAATGACTTTCTAATGAATGATAGTTGAATTTACTTTGAATCAAGAAACACTCATCTCTCTATGCCTATCTATGAAACCTATGTCCAAATTGCCTCACGACCATCCTCGGCCTTAATACCTGTGTTGGGAATAAAATGAGATATGTTTTGATTGAATACCAAAACCCCCTGAGACATGCCTAAGTCAATTTGAATATGGTCTAGAAATGTTAGAACATATAGTATAAAGGCTAGATGAGGAGCTAATATGTTAGGTAGCTCTTAGATGATTAGATGCACAATTTGAGGGGGAACACATGCTTAGAAGTTCATCAAGATCAAGTCCCCTCAAGGCTCAAAACTCTGGATACAACACTAAGTCTTTTGAAGACTAACTATGCTGATCAGGAGAGTTGTCCAGAGGAGTTGTCTCAGTACAAGAAGTCAAGATCAAGTGCTCTGAAAGTTGAGGTCAACTATGCTGAAGAAATAGAGACAAACACACCCTAAAGAATTACAAATCAACATGCTAAGATCACCTTGAAGTGAAGCAAAGGGTATGAGCGTCATCTGAAGAAGAGCAAGCCAACCTTGCTGATAAGCAAGACTGCTGATAGTGATAAGGAGAGTTGTCCAAATGATGAGGAATGTTGTCCTATCAATGGAACAACCTTCAGAAGCCATGTCCAAGTCTTAACAAGAGAATCTGAGAGTCAGACATTGGGAAGAGTGCTGCAGAATGAAGACAAAGTCTTAACAGCCGTTTATTTCCCAAATGAGGACATGTCACTATCAAGATTCTGTCTTCTAAGTTGAAGAACTGAAAGAAGACATTTATGGACATTTGGGGCTGCCTCTCCAACGGGAAAATCCTTCATTTGTCTATAAATACAGAAGTGTGAAGACCATTTGAAAGCATCCAACTTCAACCTCAACAAAGCACCTCCAACCTTAAGTTCTTACAAGCTAGAGTGCTGTCAAAGCTTTCAAATACTATCTTAGTCTTCAAACACTTCATCTAAGTTGTACCACATTGTATATCCATACACAAGCTTAGAGAGATATCCTATCCTTATACACTGATCTTCATTGTAAAGGATATCTCATTAGTTGGAACCTTACTTCAATCCTCATATCTTTCAAGAGTGAAAGTGAGAAGGTTGTAGTAGTAGAAGTGGTAGGAGCTGACTGTTGAGAGAAGAACAGTTCAGTTCTGAGTTGAGAAGAGGGTACTAGGACTCTAGACATCCTAGGGATCAATTCACCAAGGAGTGGTGTTCTTGATCAAGTGCACCTTGGCACTATAAAATAAGTTAATTCCAAAGAGAATGAATTATCCTGTTAAATCAGGGAAAGTGGATGTAGGAGCTTGAGTCTCTGAACCACTATAAACTCTTATGTTGATTTACATTCCAAGTACTTACATACATTCAACACTGCACACAAACTGATCTTTCAAAGGACTAAACATTCTAAGACTGTGCAAAACTGATTTGGACAAGTTCCCTGAAACTGGACTGTATTGAATTGACTAAGTGATTTCAGAATCTAAAGGAGTCTAAACCAAAAAGGGCCAACCACTATTCCGCACATATAACTCCCCTAGATAGTTATTCAACTAAGTACTCAATAGTACTTAATAGATTGATTATCTTAGAAGAGTTAATCATCTTCAGCAGAGTTGTCCAAGACAACCTTGCTGAGCTCTGGTTTAATCAAGTTAAAAAGAATTTGCATACAAGTGTATTCCCCCCCCCCATACACTTGTTATATACTCCTTTCAGGACCAACAACCTGCATCCGCACTAACTGCTGGTAAAGCTCATCATCGCTCCTCGCGACCAGACTCAAGGTCTAAATCCCTTGACACTCGTCCTCGCCAATCCTCACAAAGGCCCTACCTTGGCACCTGCCAATATTGCCGAGCACCAGGCCACACTGCTCGCACCTGCCCGGAGATCCCTTCATCACCCTCGCCCTCGGCTCCATCTACAGGTCCTCTTCGACCACATGGACAGTACACACCACCTTCTCGCCTCAATCGACCAAATGCTCGCCCAGCCTACTCGGCTCACTCGGCCTCCTCGGCACATCCTGCCGAACACTGGATTCTTGATTCAGGTGCTTCGCATCACATCACCAACGACCTCGCCAACCTCTCTCTCCACTCGCCCTTTGATGGGTCTGACAATGTAGAAATTGGTGATGGTAAAGGTTTACACATATCTCATACTGGCTCTATGCGCTTTCCTCAACTTGAGTCTCTCAATTTTTCGAATGTCTTGGTTGTCCCACACATCTCGAAAAACTTGATTTCGGTCTCTAGCCTCTGTCGTGATAATAATGTTAACATTGTCTTTGATCGTTCTTCCTTTCAGGTGCGGGATGGTCACTCGGGGAGCATTCTCCTCGTTGGGAGTCGTATCAATAACTTGTATGTCTGGCCGACACACATGTCCAACACCTCCCCGCAAGCCTTCACCACTCAACACCTCACAACGACCACATGGCATGCTCGCCTTGGCCACCCATCGACAAAAATCCTTGCTCACACCCTCTCTAAGCTTAGCTTATCCAGTGCACCTTCCAAACACTTCAACTGTAATTCTTGCTCATGTATCAAAAGTCACAAACTACCCTTTTATGATTTAAGCATTATGTCTACTAAACCACTTGATGTTATCTTTTCTGATGTTTGGTCGCCACCTGTCTTGTCCCCTGATAATTTCAAATACTATGTGCTATTTGTTGATCACTTCAGCAAGTACATATGGGTTTACCCTCTAAAACGAAAATCAGATGTTCTCCCCACATTCATCACATTTAAAACTCTTGTTGAAAACAACTATCAAAACACAATCAAAACTTTCTACTCAGATAATGGGGGAGAGTTCATTGCTCTTCGCCCCTTTCTTCAAACCCATGGCATTGCACATCTCACCACCCCACCTCACACTCCCGAACATAATGGCATGTCTGAACGTCGCCATCGCCATGTGGTTGACACAGCCCTAGCCCTTCTTCACCATGCTTCCATGCCTCTCATTTATTGGCCCTATGCTGTCTGCTCGGCAGCCTATGTCATAAATCGCATTCCCAAAGTTAACCTCAATATGGCATCCTCCTATGAAAAACTCACTGCTCGACCCTCTAACCTAACCAAACTCCGTATATTTGGTTGCCTCTGCTATCCCTTACTTCGCCCTTACACCACTCACAAACTTGATCCTCGCTCTACTCCATGTGTCTTTATTGGGTACTCGCCCACACAGAGCGCTTATCTCTGTCTTGATCGCTCCACAAACTGAATCTACACCTCGCGTCATGTTCAGTTTGTTGAACATACGTTTCCCTTTTCCATCCCTTCTCCCATTAATCCACCATCTCCCTTGCTGACCTCCACCTCCTCGCCGACTACTTCCTCTGATCCCAGCTCCTCGCCCATTCTTATAACACCCTCGCTTCCTTACTCTGCCACAACCGTCCTCAACCCAGTGCCGACCACTGCCATTCCCCAACGTCCCACACTAGTCGACCAAATGAACATACCCCAGCCGACCACACCTACCTCCCCGCTGACTGCCACCACATCCGACATCCCTGTGCCGACCAATGCTCCCTTACGACCCCCTGCACCTCGCATGGTAACTCGAGCTCAGAACAACGTGTTCAAGCCAAATCCGAGGTATGGGCTTACTTCTGTCATCACTTCTGACATTGAGCCGAGTTGTGTGTCGCAGGCACTTAAGGACAAAAACTGGCGAGCAGCCATGTCGGCTGAGTTTGATGCCCTTCTTCAGAACGGCACCTGGGACTTAGTTCCTCCCAATACATCTCAGAACGTGGTCGGCTCCAAGTGGGTCTTTCGTATCAAACGAAAATCTGATGGCTCTCTCGACAAGTACAAAGCTCGCCTGGTTGCCAAGGGCTTTCACCAACGACCAGGTGTTGACTTCACTGAGACCTTCAGTCCGGTCGTCAAGCCGGCCACTGTGCGAGCAGTTCTCAGCATTGGCCCCTCCAACAGTTTGACGTCAACAACGCCTTTCTCCATGGCACACTCTCCGACACAGTCTTCATGGCAACAACACACCCATGCTCGCCCGTGTGGCTGCCGACCTCCGTGCCAAGTTCTCGGTCAAGGACCTTGGTCCTCTATCTTATTTCTTGGGAGTGGAAGTTCTCAGATCTAAAAACTCATGCTTCCTCTCTCAACGCAAGTATGTTACTGACCTGCTCGCCCGGTACAACATGATCACTTCAAAACCTGTTCGCACTACTTTACCAACCTCTGCTCGCCTGTCTATCTCAGATGGGTCCTCGCCTGCAGATGCCACCCAATATCGTCAGGTCCTTGGTTCCCTTCAATATCTACAACTCACCAGGCCAGACATTGCTTTTGCCATGCACAAACTGTCGCAATTTATGCATGCACCCACTATCACTCACTAGGGTGCTGTCAAACGTCTACTACGGTACTTGAATGGTACAAGGAACGTTGGGGTCACCCTCACCTCCAGTCCATCCTCATCACTTCACTGCTTCACTGATGCCGATTGGGCCGGAGACACAGACGACCAAACTTCCACCAGTGCCTACATTGTATTTCTAGGGTCTAACCCTATCTCATGGTCGTCTAAGAAACAAAAGTCTGTTGCTCGCTCCTCGACTGAAGCTGAATATCGAGCACTTGCTGCTGCTGCCTCTGAAGTTCAATGGCTCAAATCCCTATTTCAGGAACTCCACTTCCCCACTTCACCTACACCAGCCCTTTACTGCGACAACATTGGTGCCACCTACCTGTGCTCGAACCCTGTCTTTCACTCACGAATGAAGCACATTGCCATTGACTTTCACTTTGTTCGTGATCTCATCAAGAAAAAACAACTACGTGTGTCTCATGTCTCTTCTGCCGATCAACTTGCGGATGCTCTCACGAAACCTCTCTCTAGCACTCGCCTACAACTTCTCATGTCCAAGATTGGACTCACCAATGGTGCTCCATCTTGAGGGGGCGTATTGGACCTATATTAGTAAATACACTCTTATTCTTAATTATTGTATAGGCACATCTTAGTTTCCTATGGGCTCTCTTATAAAGCCCATTAGGGTAAGGTTAGACCTAAATATCACTTGTATAAATACCCATTGTAAATCATCTTTACAACTAATCAAGAAATTATATTTCCCACATTTTTATATTCTCTATATTTCGGTGGTGGCGAGAGGTATGGATTCGATTTATTATCATTATTTCTCACTTTACTTCTATTTTGATCGACCGAATTTTAGCTGATTCTTCAATTCTTTCTTCACATTTGATTTTCTTATGTTTATGTTTTCCTTTCGAATTGGATCGATGATGCATTGTTGAAAAAACTATGTTATCTATATGATGCTTCCAATTTGGAATTTAATCCTGAAATCCCTATTTTATTTGTTTGGATTTTCTGGTTCTATATATTTTAGTTTTTTTTTTTTTTTTGGCTTTTCATGAATATAAGAACATCACAAAGATTGAGATTGTCTCATATCACTGCATCCCTTTACTACCCAAGTGACTTTACAATAATTGTTCGTTCAATTTCTTGGGCACAAGTAGAAACATCATACAACGATTTTGTGATCAAGTTCTTTACAGATTACTAGTTATACATCAATTTATTTATCACATCAAATGTTTTACCACTCTGGTAGAGTCCAGAAGCTAATCGTGAGTATCTAAAACAATAATGTAATTGTTTTGATGTTGTGCTACTGTTACATCTATTAACATTTAACTAGTAAAATCTAATTTAATGTGTGTGTTTGGTACACAATCTTTTGATCTGTTGTTGAGTCTTTTTCTGGTATGGAACAAAAACTTGTTTAAATGATTATATCCATTCTATTTAGGGCATGTTTGATAGCATAGACGGATTATCTAAGATTAGGATGATAACTAAACTTTATAAATTTTAAAGCATAATCTACCCTTAATCTAAGTTATCAAACAACCAATAAAAATGATATATAGTTAATCTAGGTTTAATCTAAGCTATCAAACATGGCCTTAGTGCTGATAATAAAGTTGATTTCTCAAGTGGAGCTAATTATGAGTACACACTGGTTGTATATCATAACAAAGAAGCAGATGACTTATGATCTTTAGGGATGAGGTATATGTTGATAGATGCAAAAAAATTATTTTATAGCAACAAAAATAATTACTGAACTACTGTGTGATTTTTCAAAATAATGTGAGTGAACAAAAAATGCTATAGTGCATCTTTCCCTCAAACTCTGTTATACACATATTTTTACCTTCTATTTTACGTTATAGGCTAATTTATGTCCACTTTTTATGTGTGTTATTGTCTTGTTATTTTATATGATACTGACATGCATTAATATGTGTTACTGTCTTAGTATTTTATATCATACTGACATACATTAATATGTGTGTAATGTTTTTTGGTAATTTTACTATATAATGAGGTAGATTAATGTGTGTTAATGTTATATCATCTGTAATATATGTATATTTTAATGCTTGTTATTTATCATACCATGTTCCTTATGCTATAATATTGTATGCCTTTCAGGTGTAATACTATTAAGAGAAGGTGAAACAGTGACAAAAAAAAGACAAGAAATGTGTAAGAAGAATAAGAGGATGGTAACATAGTGAATAAGGTGGTTAGAGAAGAAGAGGATGATGATCGGATGATAAAATTTGGTTATTCACTTTATAATACTGTCAAGCATAATGGTGTAATACTTATTTTACATAAAATTGTGATAATGTTAAATTTATCTATAAAATAGTAACACACAATTGTGTGTTGTTGTCTTGGTATTTTGTGTATTCCTCCTCCTACTGACATGATTTAATGTGTGTTGCTCTCTTGGTATTTTGTGTGTTACTGTCTTGGTTTTTTGTTTAATATTGTCAAGCATTAATGTATGTTACTGTCTTTATATGTTGTGTGTTACTGTCTTGGTATTTCGTGTGTTACTACAACGTTTTTGCAAAATAAAATAATGAAATGAAATTAATATACTAAATTTTGGTATTTTGTGAGTTACTCTCTTGATTTTTTTTTATTTTTTTTTTGTGTGTTACTGTCTTAATTTTTTGTATGATACTGTCAAACGTTTTTGTGTTACTGTCTTGATATATTGTGCGTACTGTTTGATTTTTTTGTGTGGATTTGGAAGAAAAGAAAAAGGAAATATGTGATAATTTAATAAGATTTTTTTGTGTGGATTTGGAAGAAAAGAAAAAGGAAATATGTGATAATTTAATAAGTATTTTATTAAAAAGTACTGCTTGATTTTTTGTGTGTGAATTTGAAAAAAAAGTAAAAAAGAAATATGTGATAATTTTGTGAGAATATAATTGTGCCTTAAAAAAATGAAATGCAATTTTTTGTGTGTGAATTTGAAAAAAAAGTAAAAAGAAATATGTGATAATTTTGTGAGAATATAATTGTGCCTTAAAAAAGTGAAATGTAAGGAATGGGGGTTGAACCCATGTGCTGTAAGTAAAAAGATACCACGTGAGTAAAAAGAAATAATCATTACCACTGGGCCACTATATCAATTAACCATATAATTGCTGGGCCACTATATCAATTAACCATATAATTGATAAGTAAAATGTAATAAATAGGGCTGACATTGAATTCATATTTTATAGATTGATTTGCACATAATTACACCTTAGTTTACACATAAGTCATTCCCGATGTATTCTCTAAAAGAATGTGAATATAACAAATTTTAGATAACATTATCAACTTCTCAAACCTCATTCTGGAAGAAAAAATTATAATTAAGAACAAGTAATGAAAGTAAACAAAGATCAGAAATGGAGTAACATTTATCACAAATTTATTAGTCAATATAATTTTTAGCAACCGAATTAAATTACAACGAAAAACAATCAAAATATGGAGAAACGTAGAAAAATAATATTCCTTCATATTTCTATCTAATTAAAAAAAATCAACAGAGCTCTCTCAAAATTCCATTATAAAAAGGATAGATCTACATTTAACATAATAAAATCCAAAACTGATGAAGGTAAAATAGAGGAATAACCAATTTCTAAAAATAATAATTAAAATTTAGCAGCAAAACATGAAAAAGGTTACAACACATGAGCAGATTAAATGTTCTTCGACTGCACGTATGATCACAACAAAGTATGCATCCCATGTTTTTCTGGGGGCAGATGAGTGTAAGTTCAGAGGTGTTCTCGCCGACCACAGATTTCATCATACGAGCTTTCCTTCTCTTCCGAGTTAAAACTGCTACACCTTCCTTTAATTCTATTTTTTTATGATTGTTTAGACCAAAAATTGGGACATAGTTTCACGACAGCTCGAATGAATGTAATGCAACTCCATTTTTAGCAGCAGGAGCCTGTCCCCACCTTCCTAACCGAGGTTCCTGTTCAAAAGATACCATTTCAATGTAAGGTTGATGTTGGTGTCAGAAATCATAAAACCATGCGAGACAACATATTAAATCTTGGAGTTGGTCTTATATAAAACAGTTTTATCTTGAATCTGGTTCCCAATTATTACTTTATAGTACACATCTAATACATTTTAATGAAACAACTAATACTCTTTAAGAATACACACGAAGTGAAAATGATTTGCACAAAACTGTCTAGATCTTGATAGATTCATACGACTCCAAAATAAAATAAAATTGTGAAATGATATAACATATATCTTCCAAGTAACTACGAATACCACTTAGCATCTAGACCCATCTACTTAAACTCCTTGTCTGAATTATGGGATCCCATATAACTACTATCACACAACTAAGCCTTTATACCATTATGTGGGTTAGCTATATGAATCATATTCACCATCGTGCTTGGTCAAAATGGGATGCAAGCAATTTCTTACAACTATATAAAAACTTTGTTGAGTTAATGTGGTCATGCACTTCTCTTATTTATTAAAATTTGAAGACACTGCACAAAAGACAAGTTGAAACCTTGGAGAACAAGTTGTTAGTCCCTGTAATGATATCAAAGGCTATGAATTAACTAAGCAAGTAGAGATAGAAAGTTAACTTGTGTGGTAGAGATTATGTACTCCATTAAATATATTTAAAGAGAAAATGGCACACTAAAGGCGAGCACTAATTCCAATGTAACAGGTAAATGCTTGGACTGCATAAAGTGGGAAGATTAAGAACAGTGAGAGATTTAAAAAAATCACCTGTCCAACCCCAGCAATTAGGAACTTTCCAGATTTTGCAAACGCCAATGAATTTACAAATCCAACCTGCATTTTAGTGCATTGCAGCATCATGTAAGCCACAGAGAGTAGAAAATCATAAGCAAATGTTAGGAGAAATACAAATGATAGTTCTCGAGATCTAGTCAACAAGTAAAATATTTAGCAATTAGCAAGCAACATGTTCCCAAATTTGCATCTGAACCAAAGATCAAAGATTAAAAATTTAGTTTATAGACCAATACTTGAATGAGTAGGTCTTTTGTGAGACAGTCTAAAGGTGACACGGAACATAATTTGGGCATTACACCAACACCTTAGAAGGAGTGGGTGTTAATTTGTGCCAGTTTGTGACCCGTCTCACTATGAGATTGCCTCACACAAGTCTTTGCCTATTTCAATATGGAACTGGCTATGTTTGGTTTGTGGTTTTAGCTTTATTTTCTTGACTCGTTGTTTTACTTATTTAGGCGTGGCAATTTAAGAGACGACGTGAAAACAATACAAAAATTGCAGTTTAGGATTATCATATTCGTGTTGTTGTCATGTCAATACGATAAGACACAAAAATTGAGTCGTTTATGCAAAAAAAAAAAAAAAAAAATGATTGTATATATGTCTCGGTATGTTGTAGTTTCACATTAGAGATTTTGTACTTTTGTATCGTGTGTTACGTGTCATGTCATGTTGTGTCATATATTATAATATAAATTCTACTTTTAAACTTATTTATATTTCTTATCATGTCATGTCGACACAAAATTGTTCATGTCAACATACTGTCTAAAATGAAAGATTACTAATCCTGAAAGAGATCACAACAGAAGACTCACCAGGGGCAGATCAAATAAAAGGCGAATGCCTCTGGAGTCATTTTCAATTTCCCAAAGGCGTACGGAACCATTACCAGCTCCTGAAGCAACAAGATCACTGCTCCTACATACAGCAACTGAAGTCACCCAGGAAAGAGCTGTTGAACCATATCTTAATGAATCTTGGGCGTCATTTTCTGCAGATTATGAGTGAAGAGTTATAAATTTTAATAACTAACCCCATGGAAACAAAAAAAGAAAGGAAAGACTTGTGCATTTCAACTGCAAGGTACTTGAAAGTCATTTACCTTTGTGGCCATTTGATAATCCTTCATGATTATTCTGTTCAATGGGTTTACTAAGTGGGGCATGCGCATTTTTTACAATATGGACAGGTTTCTTGCGTAGTACGTTCCAAAGCTCAATGCTTCCATCATCAGAACCAGACATAAACTCATCGTTACTAACAAAACAACAGCATTCTAGTGAAGATGCAGGAGCTCGAAATATTAACTGTGATTCTTCTGGAACCTATTTTCCCATATTGACAAGAAAGATTGTTAAGTGATAGAAAAATTCATTAACTGAAATTATCTAATCAAGTTGAAGTGTAAATAATACATTCAATGGTTTGAAATTTTTCCCAATGAGTTCGAATTACCTTCCACAAATGCATGGTACGGTCACGCCCAACTGTCAATACACGTTCTTTTCTCAAGCTGTCAATGGTTAACACATCACTTTGGTGCCCAAACAATGTGCTTATGTAAGTTCTATCTTCTGCATTCCAAATCTTTATAGAGCGATCAAATGAACCAGAGAAGAGTTCTGAAGTCCCTTGCCTAAATGTTAAACATGAGACAGGCCCTTTATGTCCCGGGAAAGCCTGGAGATGACACAATAAAGCATTAAGGAAACGAGGTAGAAGTATTGAGCAAGAATCTATCTTTTACTATTGCAGAAAATAGAATATCCACATTATGTATCATTAAAAATAAAGCACTAGTTACATCAACAATTCTCAAGAATCAACCAAGAAAAACATCTAGTCTTAGCAATTATCCAAAATTTCTTCAAGAGAAAGGTGGGTATGATCATAACTCGCATGTTGATCAATATAGATGCTAAATTTCAAACTTTTTAACCCGTTCTCTGTGATTTTGTATGAAAAAAAGGATTTAAAAGTCTCTTAGAAGTTTCAATGCAACACACCCGAATATGCTGGCGTGTGCGGATATCCCACAAATGAACATGCCGATCTAATCCACCACTGGCCAAATATCGACCATCAGAGCTAACAGCCAATGATAGAACCTGTTTGCTGTGCTTAGTAGCTCGACCCTGTGTGTCTTTTACACCGTGAGACTTCAAAACTTCATCCGAAGGCCAAAGATACTTTTCAGATTTCCCACTATTAACATCCCAATGAACTATGGTACCATCCTTGGATGCTGAAAATCCTCTACAATCATCCTCAGAAAGAGCAACACTAGTTACCGATTGCCTGTGCTTTACTAGAAACTGAAATCCATGGGTCGTTTCTGGTTTCTGAACCCTAATAATAAGATTCAAAATTAAAAAACACATAAATTATACTGACAAAAAAGCTAACAATATTTCCTCAATTTACAATGATAATAGGCCGATAAATTCAGCATAAGCTACCACATTCTACAACGAATTTCAGAATTTATAAAAAAAGAACAAACCTAGAAGCAATCGTTCTTCGAACGCGGCCACTGTCCTCGAGCTGCTCTTGCTGCAATAACTTGGCAATAAGTGAATCTCTCTCCCCATCTTTCTCCCTCCGCTCGCCTTCTTCCTCCTCGAATCCATCATCTTCTTCTTCTTCTTCCCTTTCTCTCTCTTTTGCCCTAAGCTTTGCCAATAAAGTATCAGCCAAACGCTTCCTCTTCTCCGCCGCTGTCTCCTCTATCTCTTCTTCCTTGTCCTCCTCCTCCACATCGTCGCCTGAACGGTAGGCTCCTGCGTCATCGTCATCATCGCTGCTCTCAATATTCTCGTCACCATTGAACTTACGTCGGCGTTTCTGCTCGGCTCCGTCGAAAAACGAATCATCCTTAATAGAGGAGAAGCGCTTCTTGTTGGTGCTATCGCCCTTAGCCAAAGGAGCTGACGGCTTCTTCTTCTTCATATTTTTGGCGCCTTTCATAATTCCGACTTAGCCGTTAAAGGAAATCTCCGGCGCTAGTGCCGGTGTGTGTGAAGAGAAATGCCGGAAAGAGAATGTGGAAGGGTGGTTCTGTGATTCAGAGGTTTAAGGAGTAGGGTTTTTGGGTTGCAAATCGACCTAACTCAGCCCTTTAAATTCTTTTGGGCCTGGGCTTCAATTTCTCCTACCAGTTCAAAGCCCACTCCCATTAAACCACACCCTTATTCAATTCGATTTTTTATTTTTTTAATTAAAATAATATATTTCTTATTTATTTAAATTATTATTCATACCTAATCACTTTTTAAATAAATATAATTAAAAAAATGAATAAAATAAGTATATTGTAAAATAGTGTGGTTTCATTTATAATAAAGTGATTTTTTTTTAAGTAAATTGAATGAAAATTTAATAATTAAGTGGGGGTTGAAAAATGAATTTTTTTTTATTAAATCAAATAAATATTTTTAATGGACAGTCAAATGAAGTAAATGAATATTTAGATGGATATATGAAATATATATAAGGGCATATAAATTACCCAAAAATTTGTATGAAATATAGATAATTAAGGTAAATCTCTTTATGGGATTGACTAGGGGTCAATGCGAGTTAAACGGGTCAAGTCGAATTAAAATATATAGTTTCGCTTTCAAAAGTATTGTTTTACTTCATTACCAAGAAAACTTTTTTACTACATGACCAACAATGAACTACTACATATTAAAAAATATTTTGAATACTTTTTTAGAAGAATTCTCTATAATGTTTTTTGACATGTAATAATACATTTATAGTCTTGTAGTGATAATACTTTGACATTATAGTAATAATATATTGATCATGTTGTAAACCACCTACTTGTGACCCGTCATTTTTTGAACGACTTGGATCCAGACTTGTGATGCACAATCTTTTTAACACCCAATAAACTAAGACTCTAATGTTTACTTTGAGTTTTGAGTGGTTTTAAAAATCGATTTTTAAAATTCTTGAGTTTTTGAAATCTCGATGAATAGTAATAGGCATGTTTCTTTTAAGTTTGAAATAGTAAAAAAAATTAACTTTATATCAAATCAATATATTTGATAAGGATGATTTTGAATAGATTTTAAAAACAAATTTTTAAATCCTAAGAAAACAAATTTAGAAACTTAAAATCCAAAAATGTAGTTTTTAAAAGGCACCAGCTTTTTATGAATGACAATTTAATCTAAACTTTTGAATAATTGTTAATAAAATCATCACCTTTTAAAATTGTTGCAATTTAAACTTCTTGATAGTCTCATTTGTGTTCAAATCTAACGTGGCTAGTTAATGTATCCCTCCTTAATGAAATAACATAGTTTTTTATTTTGATCAAATCTCGAAACGTTAAATTTGGGCACAAATGAAATTATCTAGAAGTCTAAATTGCAACAATATTTAAAGGTGGTAATTTTATTTGTAATTATTTAAAAATTTAGATTAAATTACAATTAAGTGAAAGGTGGTGATTTAATTTGCATCTAAAGTATACAAAGCCAAACCACGTCATGAATGGACTGAGAAAACCTTGGGGCCTAAAGTGTAATATAGAAGTCTAGTGGGGGTTATGTTGTATTTACTGACTTCAATTTTCTCTCCCAACGTAATCAAACCAGTTTTTCCCTTCTTCCAATTTTTCTGTACCAATTAATTCTCAAAATCCAAGGCACAGACGCTTTGGACTGTAGTACAAAATGCTCGGCGGATTGTACGGCGACCTTCCTCCACCGTCTTCAACCGCCGATGAAAGCTCAACCGTCACATCCACCACTAATGTCTGGTCGAGCAGCGCCAAGATGGCGCCGCCGACCCTCCGCAAACCTTTCCCCCCTCCGCAAACCATCCTACGCCCCAAACCGCCGCAGCCCAAACCCTCACCGATCGCTTCCGTTAGTAAACATTCTACTGTTTCTCAGCCAAATGCCGACGAGAACAGGAACCCTAATCCCAGCACGGCGTCGTTTCAACCTGCCCTAGTCGGAGTCACCAGCTCGGTCGTAGAAGAATACGATCCGTCTCGGCCAAATGACTACGAGGAGTACCGCCGCGAGCGTAAGAGGAAACAGGCGGAGGCGGAGGTGAGGAGAGAATTGGAGGAGAGGGAGAGGAGAGAAAGGGATAGGGAAGAGAGAGAGCGGAGGGATAGGGAGAGAGATCGGGAGAAGGAATTGAGTATATCTGGAGAGGAGGCGTGGCGGCGGAGGGCGGCGATGAGTGGAGGCGGAGGTGGTGTGCCGAGATCGCCTTCTCCACCACCGGCTGGGAATGGGGGAGATGAGGGATTTAGAATTGGGAAATCGGAGAGTGGAGGATTAGGGTTAGGGGCGGAAGGGAAGATGACGGCCGCGCAGAGGATGATGGCAAAGATGGGATGGAAGGAGGGACAAGGCCTAGGGAAGCAAGAGCAAGGGATCACAACTCCATTGGTGGCGAAAAAGACGGATAAGCGAGGTGGAGTGATTGTGAATGCTAGTGAATCCAGCAAGAAGGTTAAGGGTGTCAATTTCAATGGACCTCCAACAAAAGTTGTTCTTCTCAGAAATATGGTATGTATCGCCTGTTGTATATGTACACCCTTGTTCAGCTCTTTTCTTAAATGTGTGGTGTTTACGATTGTGAAATTCTGAGCTTCGAATTGTATAGGCATTCTGTGATCATGATATTATATAGGGAAATATAACATATAATTGAAACGGTGGGAGTTTGCATTCATATTATGCTCTTAGGTTTGTTTGTGTATAGAATGGATTAGGTTATGGAAGTTTGAATTAGAGACTGTACTACATAATTGCTTAAGTAGTCGAGATAATTGTGGTTTTTGAGCACTGGTTTTGATTGGAGAGCTTAGTTGAATGTGTTTGGATAGTGTAAATTTGTAAACATGCTTTAGCTTCCACTTTGGTGGAGAATAGAATTGCCGAAAAGCTTATGCTTGTAGATCGGTGTTGGAGATTCTGAAGTTGTTAGTATCAAACTTGCGGATAGGAATTAAAAACTTAGGTTCTAATTAGATAGACTTTTTGTTTTTTCAATTGTCCAGGTTTTCTTGTTGTCGAAGTAGTATTTCTCTTTGCATGTCCATTTGACATCCACTTTTCAAGTGTTCTTTTTCTGAATTCAGATTTCCAGTGAGTTTGTGTTATAGTTTTAGTTTTTAAAAAGTAAATATTGCCTTCATCTCCATCGAAAGAGGTTTGAGGCAAAATAAATAATTGCATTGTGTTTCTTTACGCTTCATCCAAGCACAATCTGATGTATCTCTTTATTATTCTTTTCTTTGCATGTATTATGGGTGCTATATAACATTACTCATATTGCTCTTTCCTTTACATTTTTCTTCTAAAAGTATTAGTGGACACTTGGTTCAAGATTCTTTTACGGAAATGATACTGAGAATGAATTTTATTTCTTTTAACCTTTATCATATTTTGTAACAGAGTAATCGGACGCATAATAAGTTAATCATTACCTCATTTTGATTAACTACTTCACCCCCCATAATTATTTCTCCTCAATCATTCCACTATTCCTCAACGAACAATCATTTATTGTCCCCACTTATTCTGAGGTTATAGCAAAACACTAATAAATAACATCATTTCCATTGAAGAATTTGAAAGTCGCCTCATATCAGAAGGTGAACATATTTCTATTTGTATTTCAATCACTTTTGGTGCATAAGTTAACCATGTACGGCGTTGATTGTGTGATAGTTTTTGTTTACTCTCCTGGTTGCCACTATATGTGGATGATTTACAGTTTTGTATATTTCATATTTTCATTTTATTTGTTGAGTTATGTGGTCTAGAGTTGCCTAAAATTTGCATCCATATGTTGCTGCTTCTTAAGGTTGGTCCTGGTGAGGTAGACGACGATTTAGAGGGAGAGGTGGCAGAGGAGTGTGCCAAATTTGGTACTGTGACTCGTGTCCTGATATTTGAGATCACAGAACCGAACTTCCCCCACGAGGAAGCTGTCAGAATTTTTATACAATTTGAGAAAGCAGAGCAAGCAACTAAAGCCCTCATAGAACTTGAAGGTCGGTTTTTTGGGGGTAGAATTGTCCGTGCTGGTTTTTATGATGAGGAAAGATTTGCCAACAATGAGTTGGCTCCTATGCCAGGAGAAATACCCGGGTTCTTTTGAACATTTGATAGTATTCTCCATGTAAGCCATCGTGTGAAAAATTCCGGTTACACTTATGCATTGTCCGGCAAAGAGCATTCACTTCTTTCCAACGTTGTATTCTTAGTTTTTTCTTCTGAAACTTGCTTATACTTCAGTTTTGATGTATGGGTTGAATTTTGTAAATTATGTGCATTTCTGTGCTGTTTGTTTTCTTAATATCGTAGGATTAGTGTTTTTTTTTTCTTTACTCCAATTTTATTGACAAATTATTGTTAGAGAATGTTTGATATTATTGGCATGATAGCAAAAACTGATTATTTAAGATTAGGATGATATCTAAACTTTATAAATTTTAAAGCATAATCTACCTTTAATCTAAGTTATCAAACAACAAATAAAAATGATATATAATTAATTTAGGTTTAATCTAAGTTATCAAACATGGTCTATGTGGGGTGGTTATACTTCTTTTTTTTTTTTTTTTTTTTTTTTTTGAATTACATTAAATACCCATCCCTTTTCCCCTCCCCATGACTCGAACCCAGGATCTAATGCCTAGGTAGTGGTGCTCTAACCACTTGAGCTGGAATTTTAAAAAAGAAGCAAAGATGAGTACACTCATCCCATTTCACCGGAATCATCCCCACCATCAAACACTTGTCCGAAAAATTCAAACAAAAAAATTAGAAAAAACAAAATCTCGGGATTTTTTTTCGGACAAATCAACATTGTCCGAAAAAAAAGACTTATTCGAAATTTTTACATGAACAAGGTTAAGATGTTCGAAATTTTTTCATGAACAAACTCAATATGTTTGAAAAAAATACATGAACAACTTTCATTTGTCCGGAAAAAAAAAATCGAACACAATATTTTGAAAAAAAAATCGAATAAAGTAACGGAATTCAGAATTTTTTTTCGAACAAATATAAAAAATTCAAAAAAAAAAAAAACAAAAAAAAAATTCAAACCAACTTACCTTCGTATGACGACGGCGGCGACGAGAAGAGGGGGAGGGGTCCGGCCGCGAACGGCACCAAAGGTGAGGGGGTGCGGCGGCGTGTGCGACGCGGGGGCGACGAGTGCGAAGGAGAGGTGGGGGGTGGCGGCCGCTGCGAACGTGGGGAAGGGGCGGCGGCGAGTGGACGTGGAGGGGTGCAAACAGTCGCGAAGAGGGGATACGAACGGCCGTTCGTGGCCGCGAAGGAGAGGTGGGGGGCGGCGACCGCTGCGAACGTGGTGGAGGCTGGCGTCGCTGTCGGCGCGGCTAGGAAGGGAGGCGACCTCTTGGAGAGGGTGGGCAGCGACGGCCGTCTGGGAGGGAGGAGAGCGGCAGTGGCCATTTGAGAGGGAGGAAGCGCCAGCGTCTCCGCTAGGGAAGGGAAATCGGCCAACCAAATGTTTTTTAGATTTTCACGTGAGTGTCCTCATCTAAACGGTGTGTGTACTCGTCCAGTGGGTGTCTTCAATAGGTTAGTGTTGATGTTGATATAAGTGTTTTGTTTAATGATCCAACACTAACAGCCGAGTGTTGTGTTTGATGTTCCCAACACTTATGACAACATCAGAATTTGCCCTTTCTTTTCTCACTAACTCTTATCTTACGCTTGTTGTCTAATGATGTCCCTTGAGCAGTTAGAAGACGTGGGCAACACCAAGTCATGCCATTGCGTGGGAGTGAGAAGTTATTAGACATGGTATAACAAGTCCCTAAATTCTAGGAGTAGTGGAGAGAAGTTACTTACTGCATGATCTCACGACTGTGATGATCATGGGAGTTGATGGCAGTTCGTCCATGAAGCCTATAAATACAGAAGCTGCCCTCAACACAAGATACACAAGAAGGAAAGCTGAATTCGACTACTACACTATTGAACGCTATATACGCTTCTAGTTAGGAATATCTTTGTTTCTTCTTGTAGTTCTTCACATTTAGGGATGGCAATGGGGCAGAGCAGGGCAGATAGTTAAATATCCAAATCTGCCCTGCGTTCATAAGTATCTGCCCTGCCCTGCCCTGCCCTGCGACCTGCTGCGGGGCAACATTTTGTGCCCTGCCCTGTGCAAGTCATTGCCCTGCCCTGCCCTGCCCCATGCACTCCAAAAGTCGAAGTAAAACATGCAGATTAAATTAAATTAAACAATAAAATAAATATTAAAAATCCACAACTAAATTAAACATTAAAATTAAACATTACAAATTCACTAAATCATATCCAAAATACTTAACAGCAAATAAATGTGTTTTGTGAAATTGTGATTTGAAGATAGTGAGAGAGTGAGCGGCGGGATAATAGAATAGTGGCCATAATTAAATAATATATATTAATATATATATATATATATATATATATTAATATATATTTTTTTTATTCAGGGCAGGGCAGATCAGATTTTTATAATACATGGATCCATGCTTGCCCTGCCCTGCGTGCGGGGCGGGGCAGATTTGCCCTGTTTTAAGAATGGGGCAGGGCAGAGCGGATCTAAACCTGTCAGAGCAGGGCGGGTCGACCTCGGGGCAGATCATTTTGCCATCCCTATTCACATTATTGTAAACCCGAATAGTAGTGTGTTAGAACATAGTCTTATTTACTAGGTTGTGTGATTAGATCTATGAGGGAGATAGTTTCATAGAACTTAGTAAATCATTATACACTTTCGTAGTGTTTTTATACACCTCAAAGAGGTTGTAATCGTTTCACATATTTTATAATCTATGCAAATTTTGAATACTTCTATTTTCACTACGTGCAATTTAATTTCCGCTGCATAGTGTTGTCTGGACAGTGCCAACACGACAAACAACATCTCTGATTTCGCACGCACACACACTTTCAGTTAGTGTGTGTATAACCACGCCCATTCACGGGATGCTTGGTTCAAATTTCAAAATGGCCCAGGCTATATATATATATCCCTCCAACTTTGTTAAATATACTCCCCTTTTCATTTATTAATTTAATATTAATGTAAAATATCCAATTTGTCCTTTTAGTAAAATAACTCAAGTAGATATACTCCCCCTAAAATTCACACACTCTAAACCCTAACCCCAATTACAGGTGAGCTGTCCCGTCTAGAGATGTCTATAGGGCCAACCCTACAGGGCTACGAGTTAGGGTCTTAATCGGTTCATACTTAACGGTGCTACGATAGTTGGGACCTAACCCTAACCATAGCAGGTCACGGGCTAAACGGCCACTAACGGGCTACAATAATTTTTTTTTTCTTTTAAAATTAAAGGTTCCAATTGACACGTCCAACAAGAAAATAAAATAGAAAAATATATAATTAGTTAATGATCGGTAAATAAGAAAAAAAATGATTTAAACACAATTTTAGAACTCATTGGTCCCTAATATGGCCAAATAAAGCTAAACAAATATCATCATCTAATAAAAAAATAGTAATACTGACTAATAAATGATAATTGACTGCTTAATGCTTATAGTTATGGTTATGGGCCAAATGACTCAAAATTTGTTCGGAGATTATTTATTAAAAAATAAAAAAAGCTAACAATTCGGGCTAGCGGGCTGGCTCGGTTTAGCCCACGGGCTAACCGGTCCGGGTCAAAAAAGCCCGGATTTAAACGGGCCTATGATTCATGAACCCTAACCCTGCATTTTTTTAGGGTTAAACGGGGCAGCCCAGTTAGCCCGGCCCGGATAAACATCTCTAGCCGCGTCGTCTACCCCTGCCAGTCTTCGCCCCACCTCCGATGGCCGTCGTCCAAACAATTTATTTTTTATTTTTTTAAAAAATAGAAAACTTTAAAAAAAAATTACATTTTTTGACAAACCAATGTCGATCGTCACTGGTTTTGTCGATCATAGATAATATCGTCGACTATAATTTGTTGACGAAAAACACCCATATCGACAACATTTTATCGAAAAAAAATAATAATAATAAGAATTTTCGACAAGAAATTATCGAAAATAAACATTATAGTCGACAACAATTTTTATTTTTAGTATTAGTTGTTTTATTGATACAACTTGGTCGACAACAATTTGTCGACCATAATGTTTATTTTTGACAATTTCTTGTCGAATTTAAAAAAAAAAACGAGAAACCCTACGCGGTTGCAAGCGGCGGCGCGAGCGTGGGCGGTGTGGGAGGGGCGGCCGTGAGGTGTGGTCGACGGGAGGAGGAGGAAAGGCAGTTGCAGAAGGAGAAAAAAAAAGGAAGAAAGGAGGCGACGACTTTGGGTAGGGGAGGAGGGGGCGGCGGCAGCTCTAGGTGGGTGGAGGAGGGCTAAAGGGGGCGGCGACTATGGGTGGAGGAAGAGGGGGACGACACTGTTATTTGTAGGAAAAAAATGAAGGGGCCGACAGCGGAGAGCGGCGTTGTAGGGCGGTGGCGACGCTGGCGGCGGCCAACAGTTTGGAGTGGGTGGTGGTTGTGGTGGGATGTGGTGTGGTGAGGAAGAAGAAGTTTGGGGAAAATTAGGAAAAAATTAAGAATAGGGGGTATATGTATTTAAATGTATTTTAGGGAAGAAGGGTATATTAGGTATTTTCGTGGGGGTATATTTAACAAGGCTGAAGGGGTATATAGCCTGCGCCTTTCAAAATATCGACAATTGAGGTGGCAATGAGACTCAAAATATGTAAGTTTTTTTTTATTTTTAAAAACAATACATCAAGGAGATAGAAAATCAACCAACTACAAAATACTCCACGACCCATTGAGGAATATCATCTTCAAACCAATCGTGAGGCATTGAAGAGTTATAAGCTATCTGAGCCAATGCATGAGCTGCCCCATTAAGTGTTCTTGGTGCATGCTGACAATCCCACACTAGAATTTTCCTTAATATGCTCTTGATATGACTAACAATACTATTTTCAAATCCATCAAGCAGATGAGTAGTCGTGATAACATTGATAGCCAAAACTGAATTTGAGTGTATACCACTGACTTCCAAATTATTGTCCATACATTTCATGAGGCCTTTCTCAATTGCTTTTAATTCTGCCGCAACTACAGTGCTCAGATTCTCAATTCTCTGGAAACCTGCTAGAGAAATAGAAAGATCTGTTCCAACCAACACATACTCAACCACAAAGTAGTTATTATCCGGATTAAAGGCCACATCAGTAAATAAAATATTACCCGCACAATTATCTCTGGCAAATCTACCCATATTTTTTCGTTGTGTGTCCATTTTCAATTACTAGTGAATTGATATTTTTGTAATCCATCTAGTAATTAATTGCCCAATCTGCATCAAATCCAATCCCGACCTTCTTTACGTGGATCCCTTAGTCCTCTAAATGAATCCAAGTGCAATGTTCCTTCCATATTGCCCATGCAATCATAATAATGCAAGCAAATTTATCCAGTCAGTACCTAAAACACGACACATGGAAAAGATATGCAATACTGCCATTTGATATAACACTTAAGCTCCTCCCAAAAGCCATGCTTTTTCCATACCTCTTTTGCCAAAGTACATTTAAATATGTCATGAATAGAATCAGCAAAAGGTGCGCTACAACAACTGCAATTCGGATCTATCGGAATATGATGATTATACATATTGCCTTCCGTTACTAACAAATCAACAAAGACTTTCCACCAAAAAATGCGAACTTATGGTGGCACTTTAAGCTTCCAAATAGTCTTATTCACCTTCTGGCTATTGACCTTACCCGAAGGTCCTTGATCCCATTTATTGTGACCCAAAAAATCACTATCCCGAGAGAGTTGATGACCAGATGCTACATAATATTGCCTCGAAGAGGTTCTTGGCCAATAACATTGATAATCTATATCTGCCCCATGCAAAGGCATGTTGATAATTGCGTCTACTGCATATTGGAGAAAATATTGTCTAATTAAATCCTCATTCTAAACATAATCTGTTGATAGAAATCTTTTAACCTTTGAAGCACTAGCAATATTAGACTGAATTCATCCATTGTTGAGGCCTATTGCCTAATATCCATTTGTCTTTGATGACATTCACCTTCTTCCCATTACCAATCCTCCATCTGATTCCATCTTCTAAAATACTACGACTCCACAACAACGATATCTAGATATATGACGGGTTGGACCCCAAGCTTGCTTCCATCACATCTACATGCTTACAATATCTCGCTTTAAACACTTGACTAACCAAAGCATTTGGATGTATCATAATGCGCCATAATTGCTTTGCCAAAAGTGCTTTATTGAAATGAATCAAGCTTCTAAACCCCACACCTCCTTCCTCTTTTTGTCTACATAAGTTTCTCCATTTTGTCCAATGTATCTTCCTATGACCATTTTCCTCACCCCACCATAAGCTAGCCATAACACT
Source organism: Galeopsis tetrahit (assembly GCA_963675135.1). NCBI lineage: Eukaryota > Viridiplantae > Streptophyta > Magnoliopsida > Lamiales > Lamiaceae > Galeopsis > Galeopsis tetrahit. The sequence goes on along the minus strand of OY776130.1, from coordinate 30,713,789 downwards.
CTCAATGTCCGAGCATACAGAAATTGGGATCCTGAAGCATGACATCGCATAGGATGGTATGGCCTGAAGGACTGATTTAATCAGTATCTCTTTCTCTCCCTCTGAGAAATATTTATGATTCCAAGAATAAACTTTTTGCCTAACCCTATCCAATTAATAAGTAGCCAAACTGGACCCGTTTAGACCTCGGTGTAAGGGTAGGGAGCCCCAAGTATAGATCATGACCATGAGTCGAACAAACCCTAATACTTCTTTTGACCCCTTGCATATGATCTGATGTAGTGTTTGGGCTAAATTGCTGATTGCTGATTTGTCAAGATTGATCAATTGACCAGAATCTCTCTCATAAATATTCAAGCATTGTTTAATATGTTGACTCTCAGAGGGAGTAGCTTTAAAGAAAAGTAAACTATCATCAACAAAGAAAATGTGAGACAACACGGGAGCTGATCTAGCTATTCTAATGCCGTTAATTTTCTTCATAGTAACTACCTTTGAAATTAAAGACGGTAGACTCTGTGCACAGATAACAAACAAGTATGGCGATAACGAGTCTCCCTGTCTTAAACCTCTGGAAGGTTTAAAATTTTCTGAAAATACTCCATTAATCTGGATGTTATATGATACGGATGAGACAAATTTAAATATAAGCTTAATCAACCTCTATGAAAATCCAAACCTTTTCATAGCTTCTATAAAAGAAAGTCCATTATATTCAACCCTGTGTTGTAAACTTTGCTCATATCTAGTTTAAGAGTTGCATAACCATTCTTACTCTTCGACGCTCTAATCCAATGCATGCCCTAAAATGCCACAAGAATGTGATCCAAAATTAACCTTCCCGGAATAAAAGCACTTTGAAATGGATCAATGATATCATTCATAATGCTTTTTAACCGATTAGTAATGGTACAAGCAAGATTACGGTAACTGGCTCTTATTCCAAGAAGGGTCGCTTGATGCATGGAAATTGTGCAAAAAGACTTTGTGAATTTCTTTCTCATCCGACACCCAATTGCCTTCCGCTGCCTTCCATTTATGGAATTCAATCTTCTTCTAGCATTAGCTCTAGTGTGAAAAACCATAAAACCCTCGATTTCTGCTTCTAATACCATTCTTCATGCTCATGCGTCTGAAGTTTTTCAAGTTCCTTTTCTAGCTGATTGACTTTCATTACATTCGGAATATGTCCTTCGTCATCCAATTCAGCTGCTATCATTGTGCGAATCTCCTTAATGCAATATGGAATTGGGCCACCCTTATTTTTTCCCCATTTTTGCAAAGCTCTTCCACAGTCTTCCAACGTTTCTTGTAAATGTTCACCCATGTTTCTAGTATTCCAAATCTTCACAACCACCTTTTGAAAGTCCGGTTCTTTGAGCCAATGATTTTCAAAATGAAAAGTTCTTGAATTTGCACAGTGGATAGATTTAAGAGCCTCATTACAATTGAGCAAAATGGGCCTATGGTCCGATCCCATAAACTCATGAGATTTAGCTTCATATCGAGGAAATAAAGAAATCCATTCCTCATTTGCTACAAATCTATCCAATTTCTCTCTAATCAAATGTTGACCTTTCCTCTTATTGTACCAGGTGAATTTTGGCCCCATTGTTTTTAAAGTGATCAATTCATTATAGTTACGGGCCTCTTGAAATTGATGAAGTCGATTCTAGAATTTTTTATCCCTTCCCATTTTTTCAGAATGAAAAGGAGTCATTAGAATCTCCCCCAACTAACCAAGCCTTTTATGAAGCACTCATGATGAATTACGCATGCAAAGCGAGAGATGTCCATAAAATCCAGTAAAACGCTACCTCAAAGAATGAGAATTGATAATGAAATCAATATGCCCAGAAGAGTAAGACAAAATATCAACAAGCCATTCATTCCAAAACATGATCAATCCACCTGAAAGGCCACATGCATCAACATTAAAGCAAGATAAAAAAAAAAAAAAAAACACTAATCTAGCTCTTAAAACATCAACATGGGACGAAGAGCATTTAGATTCAATCAACTAGCTTCCCTTTAATACAGTTAAACCTCTATAAATTAATAACCTTGGGACCATGAAAATTTATTAATTTAAAGAGGTATTAATTTATCGATAAATTAATATTTATTAATTAAAAGAGAGACTTTTGAAATTTACCAAATTTAGTGCATATATATTGAAAATAAATGAATTCATATATGTTTACTTGATTATATTCATACATCAATCAATTCCTTGTAACTGATTAAATATATTCATTGTATACATGTTTACATTAATTTGTAGCACTTAAATATATTCATGCATGGCGAATGAAACATATACTCCACTATATAAATCTCAATATAGAAATAAAATAATTCATAACACCCAGTCATGTCTTCTCATCTAAAAGACATCACAAAATCATACATGAATGATAAAATGTTTAAAACATTATGTGAGTATAAGAGAGACATCTCATATGCACTCAAAAAGATTTACAAGAGTGGATTGATGAAAAATATCATTTGAAAGTTAGTCAAGGTACAATACATTCATATTTTAGCAAATTACCATAATATTTATAATTGTAATTTATGAATTATTAATTTAGAGTTTTAATGGGACCTAATATTTATAAGGGGATTTTCTGAAAAATTATTATTTTATTAACTTATTGAATTTGATGATTTTTTTACAAAGGCCCAAGTCGGGACCGAAAGATTTTATTATTTTAGAGAGTTTATTAATTTATAGAGGATTAATTTATAAATGTTTTACTGTAATTAACTTTCTTCAATCATTTAACTATTTTTCAACCAATAATTAGTTCTACAACAATAATTAAGATAAGTGCGTGTATAAAAAGACCGGATCCGACTTTGTATATATTCACTATTGTATGCATTATTCAAAATCAATGATAAATATAATTAATTTACTCTAATATGTAGTTATTAAAAAAAAGAGTATCAAATAGAAAGATATAATCTACCAACAAAATTAAATTAAATTATTCTAGTTGTTTGCATTTTTTAATATGAATTGTAATATCTTTGATTATTTATTGCTTCTTCCTTAATATTTAATTTATTTCCTTCCCTATAATTATGGGACCACAATTTGTTAGTGATGTGCCAAAATTTGCACGAGAGGATTGCGTATCCTCGGGATTAAATGTCCTACTCTTCGAACACGTATAATTGCTTCGAATGTGCTGCCTTCACTCGAAATCTTCAAGAACCTGCAAAGAACACGCCGGAGGGGGGTCCGGCGTGGACACTCCGATGCCTAAGTCAGTATAGGGCTTATCAATATCTCATAAGGATCTCAAGATCCTTAACGTATCAAATCAGTTCTCAAAGAATATTGGAAGTGTATTTCGTTTAAAGTATATCAAGTTTTGCAATGTAAGAATGTCTAACCTGGAGATATCTTCGAATTTACCTATTTATAGAGATACTTTCCGGAGAGGAAGTCAAGCCTTCCTCTTATTTCGGAGCTGCCCGTGAGACTCGGCCCTGCTGAGTAGACCAAATCCTCCCTTCTCTCCACTCCCTGAAGACTCGGCAGCCCTCCAGCTCAATGGACCTCATTCCCTAAAATAAAGGAAGACAAGGTCTTTCTTTTATCAAGTCTGGACCTGAAATCGCGGGAGTCTCCTATATTTACGGCCCACGACTTCATGTTAAGACTACTTCTTTCTGATACTCCTCTCTAGACGGAGCTCCCTCCAGAGAGACCTCTAGAGAGGATTCTTTATTCAGTGAACACTAGATGACTCAATCCTTTCCTCTCCAATCCCGTCATTCATACACGTGTCGACTCCTTATTAGGTGACATTTTTAGGCCGCATCATCTACTCCCCCTACTCTCGTAAAAGGGAGACATCTTTTGTGAGAGTAGAAAAATTTCCTAGAACTTAGTACAAAGGTCTTTCTGGAGAGACGTGTATTGTTCCTGCTTCGGAGAGGAAGTTTCAAAACATGTCCTTCTCCAAAGGCTTTTCCCGCCTCCAATTCTGGGAGACTTTTCGGCTTCCGCGCGTGGGCTCCATGCGATCACTTTTCTCTCTCCTTTGTTATCCTCCCGAGGAAAACCCTCGATTCTTCCCCCTATCTCTCCTCATTTACTTCACGCAACCACCCCCTTTTCCTTTCTTCACTTTTCAAATTTCATTCTTCCCAAAAATTTCTCATTGTCTTCATCCTTCTTCTCCGGTGTTCTTCATCCCGAGTTTCCGCCGTCGCCAGCCGCCTCGTCTAATTCCATAGCCCTTCCACTCAAGGTAACCCAGCTATCCTTCTTTTCTTCTTTTATTAACACTGTAAATCGATGTCAAATCCTCTCTCTCCGCCGGAAGCCGATAGCCAAAACTCCTCTGAAGTGACTCCCTCTCTGATGGGGAGTCCAGAGAATAGGATTTCCCTTGCTTCCCAAATCGACCATACTCACCTAGTTAACCTTGCTCATGCCTATGGTTTTCCGTCGGAGTACGCCTTTCGCGCTCCTCGCTCAAATGAACGCCCAGATATCTCCCAGACTCGAACTCTTGCTTTTTTCGAAGCACATCTTAGGGCAGGACTACGATTTCCGATTCATCCCTATTTGGCTGCCATATCCACCCGCATGCATATCCCTCTTAACCAGTTTACTCTGAATGCTATCCGTACCATGATAGGTTTTTTCATCTTGGTGAAGGGGAATGGGGGTGACCCGTCTGCTGAACTATTTCTGAGCCAACATTCTTGTAAGGTGAATGATGGTTTTTTCTATGTTAGTGGGCGAAGGTCCCGTGTTTGTAAATTCCTGAAAAAACTCCATGAAGAAGACTCATCTTGGCGAGATTATTATTTCTTTGCTACCAGCCGCACTGATTGGCCATTTCCTCACGGGGATTGGTTATTCCACAATCCAGGAGTAATTCCTCCTCCTCTGAAAGCTTACTCTGTTTCCAATCACACTATTATGAGCAATCTCAATACTCATATCCGTCTGCACGACTATTTTGATATTATTGGCATTTGCAAAAATCCTCGCATCCTCTCCCACTTCGGCTTTTGTCCTCAAGATTTTCCTTTAGATTCTCGAGATGGTAAAAAATCTTCTATTGCTGTATTTTATTTCTTGCGCGTGGCTGTTTACTGAGTTCTGAAAATTTTCTTGATTATTTGTAGCAATGAGTTGGTTAACTCATATCTCCCGAGATGCCCCTGCTCTCAGCATAGTGAAGACCCCTGTGCTATCCGCTCTAGAAGATCCTCCAAAGGCTCCTCCGTCTCCCGCTCTCGAGAGCTCTGCAAAGACTCCGGCTCCAGAGGGTTCTTCAAAAATTCCTCCTCTCCCTAGTTCTTCTGCTCAGGTCCCAGGTTCAGTTGCCAAAAGAACCCGTTCCGCTGCCAATGCTTTCTTTTCTGACTGTGGCACCTCTAAGAAGAAGAAGGGGAAAGCTACCCGTGCTGATAGGGGAACTCCTCCTTCTACTGTATACGAGCCTTTCCATCGCCTTATTGACCGATGTCCTGCTCCTCCGGATGCTGAGTTATCCGACAAGCCCCTTCCTGAGGATCGACTGATCCATGACGCTCATCTTCTTTCTGAGGTATTTTCTGGTATTTTCCATTTTTATAATCTTTGCCCTCTTCATATCTTCAGGCGTTATTTCCTTTTCCTTTGTAGTTTGGTCTTACCTATGCTAAGATACTCGACCAAGGCGTTGAGATGGTAGCTGAGCTTGAACTTCTCCGGGCTGAAGCGTCCTCTTTCCAGTCAACCCTCAAGGGTATCACCACGGAGAAAGATAAAGCCCATAAGCGAGCTCAAGCTCTATCTGAGGAGTTGTCTCTCTTACAGACTCAGAGCAAGCATGATGCAGCCAGGATTAAGTACCTGGTGCAGGAGGTGGAGCGGATGGAGCGCGAGCTGCCGGATGTCGGAGTGCAGGCTTGCATTAAGTCCCTGTTCACTTCCTCTTTGGGTCAAGAGTTCTTGGAAACTCTTCATACTCAGTGGCTGTCCAGCTTCTTAAAGAGCTCGAGCTTCCTCTGTGCCATGGGGCCGCATATCCCTCACTTCATCGACCACGGCTTCAGCAATGCCGTAGCCGAGTACTCAGCCCCGGGGTTTAATGGAACTTACTCTCGTGAATTCCACTTGGATCGACTCGCTACTCCTCCAAAATTCTTGGGGGATCCTAAGGAGAGCCCTGATAGTCCTTGGTGGCTACCCGGAATGAGTCAGGCCATCACCAAGCTGCAGGCTGTCAAGATAGGTATGGCTGAGCTAAAGCCTCTGGAGCGTCTGATTTATCCTTATGACTCCGCTCTAGCCGTGGCAACCGCAGTAGATGGAGGAACTGGCGTTGCAGACACCATGGGAGGTACTACGGGTCCAGAGGAGGGCGGAGGATCTAGCAACCATGTTGCTGAGGAGGATGGCATTGTTGGAGGAGTTGAGGTCGAGGGGACTGTTGCTGAGGAAGCTGCTGTTGAGAAAGCAGTTTAAGTTTCACATTTCTATGATCACATCAAACAATTTATTTTTCTGTTGTTTTGCTACACTCTTTATTTTCTGCTTTTCTGCTCATAATACTTGCTCTCCATACTTTATAGGGGACCCCACACTCCTGGATATGTGGGGGCTTTTTGTAGTAATCGCATTAGCTTGATGTTGGATGTTTTGTTGTCTTTCTCTTTCATGCATGAGTAACTTACAAGACCAGCAAAGAATGTGTTGGAGGTGTGGCTCTCTTCCTCCCCCCTTTTTGTTGGTCTTGTTGGCTACGTTGAAATCACTTCTTGGCTGTACAGTTTTTGTTTTTGATTTCGGGTGACTTGGTTGTGGGAGGTCATCCTTCCTCTTCTCTTGACTCCTGGATCATAAAACCTGTCTTCTTCATCATCTAGTCTTTGTAATTCTCAAGCATGGTTAGGGCTTTCTGGAGGGCTTTGGTTTTCTAAGCCTCTACGTCTTTCTCTTTCTTTTCACTTTCTTGTACTTGAAAGACTTTGATTCACAAAAATCGTCTCCTTTCATCAATTAACCCTCTTGGGTTTCAACTAAGATGAGGGCTCTCTGGAGTACCTCGGCCTCTAGGCCTCTGAGTGTCTCTCACTCTTATTCTTAAAAGATTTTAATTCATAAAATCCTCTCATTTCAGTAACCCACTTGGGTCTCAAGTAAAGTGAGGGCTCTCGGGAGCACCTCGGCCTCTAGGCCTTTGAGTGTCTCTCACTCTTATTCTTAAAAGATTTTACTTCATAAAATCCTCTCATTTCAGTAACCCACTTGGGTCTCAAGTAAAGTGAGGGCTCTCTGGAGCACCTCGGCCTCTAGGCCTTTGAGTGTCTCTCACTCTTATTCTTAAAAGATTTTGATTCATAAAATCCTCTCATTTCAGTAACCCACTTGGGTCTCAAGTAAAGTGAGGGCTCTCTGGAGCACCTCGGCCTCTAGGCCTTTGAGTGTCTCTCACTCTTATTCTTAAAAGATTTTGATTCATAAAAATCCTCTCATTTCAGTAACCCACTTGGGTCTCAAGTAAAGTGAGGGCTCTCTGGAGCACCTCGGCCTCTAGGCCTTTGAGTGTCTCTCACTCTTATTCTTAAAAGATTTTAATTCATAAAATCCTCTCATTTCAGTAACCCACTTGGGTCTCAAGTAAAGTGAGGGCTCTCTGGAGCACCTCGGCCTCTAGGCCTTTGAGTGTCTCTCACTCTTATTCTTAAAAGATTTTATTTCATAAAATCCTCTCATTTCAGTAACCCACTTGGGTCTCAAGTAAAGTGAGGGCTCTCTGGAGCACCTCGACCTCTAGGCCTTTGAGTGTCTCTCACTCTTATTCTTAAAAGATTTTAATTCCTAAAATCCTCTCATTTCAGTAACCCACTTGGGTCTCAAGTAAAGTGAGGGCTCTCTGGAGCACCTCGGCCTCTAGGCCTTTGAGCGTTTCTCACACTCGTTATTGTTATATTCATACATCGCATGTTCAAATATGAGAAAGATAATCAAGACACAATAATTCTGAATAATTCTTTCTTCAAAAAGGGATAAGGCTTCATTGCTTTATTGTCAATTTTCAACATAGGCCATAGATAACCTACGCCGGTCTCATTAAAAACCTCTTTACGGAAAAACCCCAAAGGGGAAACCCGTAGAGAGGGAAAAAGAGCTCCGGTGAAGCCACAAAATACATCAAGCAAAATATGAATCAATGCAAAAAATCACAAAACAAAAGTTATAGATGGTCTCAAGACCATACACTGTCTTCAAATAAAAAATCTCTTCAAATGGCAAACGTTCCAGGGTCTAGCTATGTCGACCCCTTCCATACTCTGCAGTCTATATGCTCCTCCTTTCAGCACCTGTGTGATTTTATAAGGTCCCTCCCAGTTGGGCTCCAGCTTTCCTGTATTTTTCAGGGCGTCCGCTCTTCTTAGCACCAGGTCCCCCGCTCTGAAAGACCTCGGGATCACCCTTCGGTCATATGCAGCTTTAATTCTGCTTTTATATCTTTCAGCACGTACCCTAACCATCTCTTTTTCTTCTTCCATTAATCTTTCATTCTGATGCTCTTCAAATTGGGAGGGAATCTAGAGCCTCTCCCATCAATCTTTCATTCTGATGCTCTTCAAATTGGGAAACTCGGTGCGATCGTAACACGGCCTCTGGAGGTATCACCGCCGTAGCTCCGTAGACCAGCTGAAATGGGGACTCTCCAGTTGCTGTCTTCGGACTAGTTCTATATGACCATAATACATTATCTAGCTCGTTTACCCATCCTCCTCCTATCTTTGTCAACCTTGTTCGAATCCCATCTACTATTGTTCGATTAGTAACCTCCACTTGTCCGTTAGCTTGAGGATGAGCTACAGAGGTGAATCTCTGTATTATGTTCAGTCTTGCACACCATCCTCGCACGTTTTCACCGTTAAACTGTGTTCCATTATCAGAGACCAATATTCTGGGTACTCCGAACCTACAATAGATTTGTTTTTTCAAGAATTTAATCACATTTTCTTCATCTATCGTAGCCAGAGGAGCAGCTTCCACCCATTTGCTAAAATAGTCCACTGCTACTATCAGAAATTTTCTCCCTCCGGAGGCTGGAGGGAAGGGTCCTACCAAGTCGATTCCCCACTTAGCAAAGGGACAGGGAGAGTGCATCGCTCCCATCTCTTCCGCAGGGGTCCTTATCAATGGACCATTTTTCTGACACTTGACACATTTTCTCACAAATTCTCTAGCGTCTTTTGTCATGGAGGGCCAATATAATCCAGCCCTTAAAACTTTCTTCACCACTGCTTTGTATCCTTCATAACTGGCTGCATCACCTTCGTGGATCTCTTTGAGTGTGTACATAGCTTCTCTAGTTGATATACACCTCAAATATGGGTGTGTGAATGATTTCTTGTATAAGTGCCCTCCGATAATACAATATTTGATCTGAAGGGCTCGGGTCTCTCTGGTGGTAGGGGCATCTGCTCCCTTGGTGAGTTCTATCCATATAGCTTTTCTCCAATCATCTTCCTCTTCAATGGAGCCAATGGGGTTCCCCAGAGTCTCTCTTTCTGCAACTACTAGAGTTACTGTTCCTTGTCCATCAAACTCTGTGGAGTTAGCGAGTTTGGAGAGGCTATCCGCCTGCATGTTCTTCTCTCGGGGTATCTGGACCACCTCGCACTCTTGGAATTTGCCCATCACTGCTTTGGCTCGTTCCAAATAGGCAGCCATCCTGCTATCTTTGGCTACATATTCACCATTCACCTGCTGAACAACTAATTGGGAATCTGAGTACAGAGTTACCTTTGGAGCTCCCAATTCTAATGCCATCTGCATCCCTCTGATCAAAGCTTCGTACTCTGCTCCATTATTTGAGGTCATGAATTGAAACCTCACTGCGAATTGTAGGTCCTCTCCTCGAGGGCCTGTCAGCACAATCCCTGCTCCACATCCGCTCAGGGTCACTGAGCCATCTACATACACCTTCCATCCCTCGACTTCTTCTGGTTTGGTCGACTCTTGGATGAAATCTGACAAAGCTTGGGCTTTTATAGCCTTCTTGGCTCGAAATCCACGTCATATTCTTGGAGCTCGATCGCCCACTTCACCATCCTTCCAGAGAGGTCTGCTCGCCCTATAACCTGTTTCAACAAGTAATTAGTGCGGACCAGTATTTTGTAAGAAAGGAAATATGGGCGCAGCCTCCGCGCTGTTACTACCACAGCCAGAGCAGCCTTCTCAATTTCTGAGTATCGATTTTTGGCCCCCTGAATGACCTTACTGACATAATAAATAGGGTGCTGCAGAGATCCCTCTTCTTTGACTAAGGCGGTGCTTAGTGAGAATTCCCCTACGGAGAGATACAAAATGAGGGTATCTCCTGGAGAAGGCTTCGTCAGCTTCGGCAACTGAGGCAAATGATGCTTCAGGTCTTCAAAGGCCTTTTGGCATGTTTCGCTCCATTCAAACTTGGTCCCTTTCTTAAGAATTTTAAAGAAGGGATGGCTCTTTTCAGCAGACCTGGCTATGAATCTGCTCAATGCTGTAATCCTCCCATTGAGTGTCTGGAGCTCCTTTATATTTCTTGGTGGCCGCATGTCCAGTACAGCCTTCACCTTGGCTGGATTCACTTCTATACCTCTTTGAGTGACCATATATCCGAGGAACTTCCCTGATTTTACTCCAAAAGAGCATTTGGTTGGGTTCAACTTGATGTCGTTCTCTCGAATTACTTGGAAAATTTCTTCCAGATCCTCTATATGTTGATCTGCTTTCACACTCTTAGCCAGCATATCATCTACATATATCTCCATGTTCCTTCCTAGCTGCCTTCGAAAGACAGCATCGACCATCCTCTGGTATGTTGCTCCGGCATTGATTAATCCAAATGGCATCCGAACATATCCAAATGTTATGCAGGCTGCTATGAAGCACACTTTGGGGACATCTGCAGGGTTCAGTTGGATTTGGTGGTACCCTTGGTATGCATCCATCATGCTTAGCAGCTCGAAGCCTGAAGTTGCATCTACTAGCTGGTCTATCCTTGGTAGCGGATAGTGGTCTTTGGGGCATGCCTTGTTGAGGTCCCTGAAATCGATGCACATTCTCCACTTTCCTCCCCCTTTAGGCACTAGCACGGCATTGGAGAGCCATTCTGCGAATTGGACTTCCACCACATGCCCTGCTTTCAATAGCTTCTCGACTTCTTCTTTCACAATGTTATTCTTCTCAATCCCAAAATTTCGTAGTTTCTGTTTCACGGGCCTTGCCTTTGGATCAACATTAAGGCAATGTATTGCTATCTCCGGAGGGACTCCTGTCATGTCAACTGGAGAAAATGCAAATATATCAGAATTTCGACGTAATGTAAATATTACCTTCTCTGTGAGTTCAGGCCCCAGTTGGGTACCTATCTTAGTAACAAAGCCGAGTTTCCCTGGGAAGAGCTCCACACTCATCAGTTCCTCGTCTGTTTTAACATTCACCTGTTCAGGTGTTGCTCCCTCTACTTTCTTCCTCTTGACCTCAGGGTCATCTCCTCCCGTCCGCTCCAGACCCTTAGTTAGGGCTCTGTCCGCCATCTTCACAGACTCTGCATAGCACTTCCGTGCTTGGTACTGGTCTCCTCTTACTTCTCCCACCCCTGTGGCTGTAGGGAATTTCATTTTCATATGAAATGTAGAGATGATTGCCTGAAAGAGGTTCAAGCTAGGTCGTCCCATCACAACGTTGTATGATGAGGGGATGTCTACAATAAGGAACTCCACCAAGTGGACCTTCCGGGCTGGAGCGTCCCCCAATCCTACCTGTAACATTACCGATCCCAAAGGTTGGATAGCACCTCCGGAGAAACCATACAGAGAGGTATCTACAGGGCGCAACTTCACACTCAGCTCCATTCTCTTGAAACATTCGAGAAACATAATGTCAGCCGAACTCCCCGTATCTACGAAGATTCGAGCAACATCGAATCCAGCTATGTCGGTAGTGATCACCAGAGCATCGTTGTGATCTTCCTTAACTCCCTTCACATCCTCCGGCCCAAATCGGATATTGGGCGTCTCCGTCATACGCCCCACTTCTCTTAACTGGCTTCCTTGCTCTGCTTTTAGAGCTCGGACATTCTGCTTTCTCTTCCGGAAGGAATCTCCATCTGCTGGCCCTCCCACAATCATGTGGATTACTCCTCTCTTTGGTGGGGGAGGGGGCATATCCTCAGCTGCCTCTCTGGTTTCCTTCTCTTCTGGTTTTCTTTCATGCTCTTTCCGCTTCTGCCCTCGAGGGCCCTGCCTATCTCTAAATATAAATTCTTTTAGATGGCCCGCTTGGATCATCCTCTCAATCTCGTCCTTCAAGTGGTAACACTGATTTGTATCATGCCCATATTCATTGTGGAATCGGCAAAATCGATCAGACTTGGGTTTCTGAGGTCCTCGACTTCTGGAATATGGGAATTTCAAGTCTGGATGATCTCCTGCTACCTCCAGAACTTCGGCAGGTTCAATTCTCAAGGGTGTGTATTTCTCAAACCTCCCGCGAGGACCAGACCGGGGACCTCCGGAGGGATTGCTATCTCTTGCTGACCCAGAGGTCCGGGGGACCTCTGGACTAAATCGTCTGGAGGGGCCTTCCCTTTCCCTTCTCCTCTCTCGATCTTGTGGCCTAACCTCCAATCTCTTTGCTTTTCGGACCTCCTCCAGAGTGAGGTACTTTTCTGCCCTATGTAGCAATTCATCAAAGTTCTTAACTGGCTTTTTAGCTAAGGAGGAGAAGAAGTCTCCATCACGCAATCCGTTAGTAAGAGCGTTGATTTTCACCTCTGGAGAGGCTGTAGGGACCTCCAGAGCTGCTTGGTTAAACCTCCGGAGAAAAGCTCTTAAGCTCTCGCCCTCTCCCTGTCTCAAATTAAAGAGGGTCAAAGTGGCCCTCGGTTGTCTCCGGGCACTGGCAAATTGATGAAGGAAGAGCTCACTGAATTCTTCCCAGGATCGGATTGTATTGGGTTCCAACTGAGTGAACCATTGTTGTGCGGCCTTTGCTAGGGTAGTTAGGAAAACTCTACACTTTATTCCCTCTCCATAGCGGTGTAGTAATGCAGCATTTTCGAACCTTACTAGGTGTTCGTACGGGTCTGCCGTACCGTCATACTCAAAATTAAGGGGCTTGAAATTGAATGGTAGTTCATCCTGTAATATGTTAGGGGAGAACTGGCATCCAGAGGCGTGAGCGGATCTACTGGTTCGGTTGCTCATTTGCTTCCTCATATCTCTCATCTCTTTCTGTAGGGCCAGTAATTGGTCGCTGATCGGCCCTCCGTAGGTATCATCCGTGCTTTCTTCTGTCTCAAGGGGTTCTGTCCCTCGGGGTGCTGGATCTGCATTCCTTCTAGTACTCCGAAGGGGAATGCTTCTTTCCGCATGCGAGGGCGCCTTATCGTCTTCCTCCACTCGTATCCCCATCTCCTTGGACAACACTTGGGAGGCTCCAGGTGCTTCATCCTGGGGTCTAGGGGCCGGTACCTCCGGATTCCCCGGTGCAGCCCTGGGAATCCGGTCCCTTTGATCTGCAAAGGCTTTCTCTACAGCTTGCTTGATGAGGGCGTTCAATTGATCGGGAGAGATCAGGAGTGGCCCTGAGTCTGGAATATCCTCTTGCTGAGGATCTGCGGTCTGGAACTCTGGGGCTTCAAGGTTCCCTGTTATTCCCTCCCCGACCGGTAGGGGATGATTTTCGTCACCCAAACCTGGAGTGGGTGCCAATGGCTGATTTGATCCAGAAGGAGTATGGACTGGGTTTTTCCCCCGGCCTCCCCTTGGTGGGGGATCAGTTGGCAAAGGGGAATTTTCCCCTGGAAGGTTCTTCTTTCCAGAAGTAGATGTTTTGTCTCCGCCGCCCATTTGCTCGGACAAGTAGAAACTCGTGAGAAAATCTTTCAATTCTTTCCCACAGACGGCGCCAGTTGATGTGCCAAAATTTGCACGAGAGGATTGCGTATCCTCGGGATTAAATGTCCTACTCTTCGAACACGTATAATTGCTTCGAATGTGCTGCCTTCACTCGAAATCTTCAAGAACCTGCAAAGAACACGCCGGAGGGGGGTCCGGCGTGGACACTCCGATGCCTAAGTCAGTATAGGGCTTATCAATATCTCATAAGGATCTCAAGATCCTTAACGTATCAAATCAGTTCTCAAAGAATATTGGAAGTGTATTTCGTTTAAAGTATATCAAGTTTTGCAATGTAAGAATGTCTAACCTGGAGATATCTTCGAATTTACCTATTTATAGAGATACTTTCCGGAGAGGAAGTCAAGCCTTCCTCTTATTTCGGAGCTGCCCGTGAGACTCGGCCCTGCTGAGTAGACCAAATCCTCCCTTCTCTCCACTCCCTGAAGACTCGGCAGCCCTCCAGCTCAATGGACCTCATTCCCTAAAATAAAGGAAGACAAGGTCTTTCTTTTATCAAGTCTGGACCTGAAATCGCGGGAGTCTCCTATATTTACGGCCCACGACTTCATGTTAAGACTACTTCTTTCTGATACTCCTCTCTAGACGGAGCTCCCTCTAGAGAGACCTCTAGAGAGGATTCTTTATTCAGAGAACACTAGATGACTCAATCCTTTCCTCTCCAATCCCGTCATTCATACACGTGTCGACTCCTTATTAGGTGACATTTTTAGGCCGCATCAGTTAGTAATTGACTTATTCCTTAATTAGATTAGGAAAGCCTTTCTATATATATATTCACTTCTTACAATATGGAATAATAGCCATATGATAGAAAGATACTACCAACAAAATGAAATGAAATTCTTGTAGTTGTTTGCACATTTTCTCCTGATAGTTGTGATATCTTTGATTTATTGCTTCTTCCTTAATTATACGATTTGATTTATTTCCTTCCCTACAATTATGGAATCACAATTTGTTAGTAGTTGACTTATTATTTAATTAGATTAGAAAAGTCTTTATATATATTCACTATTGTACGCATTATTCAAAACTAAAGAGAAATATAATTAATTTACTCTAATATGTAAATATGATAGAATAAATAAATGTATTATAAGTGATGTAATTAAGAGAATAATATATACAATAAAATATGAGAGGATGTAGTTTACTAAAAATTGAATGTGTAGCTTTCATTGAGACAAACGAAAAATGAAAGTAAGGTAATTTTCTCATCATCTATGTCATATCATTCTTACACTGTGGACTAATGAAACTTCCTTAATTATATGATTTGATTTCCTTTCCTACAATTATGGGATCACAATTTGTTAGTAGTTGACTTATTCACACCATCTATGTCATAGGAGTATCTGATAGAAAGATACTCCGTTCACGAAATGTAGTCCCATCTGCCTTATGTTCTTTGTCCACCAAATATAGTTACATACACTTTAAGAAAACTATTACCCTTCAATCATCACTTAGTTACTTAATTTGTCATCAACTTTATTCACAAACAATTACTTTATTCACAATGAACCCCACAATATTCTATAATACCATCACTTCATCTACTTTTTTCTTAAAACTTGTGTCCCACCCCAATGAGACTACATTTGGTGGATGGAAGGAGTACAATTTACCAACAAAATTAAATGGGAGGGGTTATCAACACCCCAAATAGTGTTATTCACACCATAAAATTTTTATTGGATAAAAATAGGAATAATTGTATTTACTAAAATGTCCTTTTAAATCTTTTAAAAAATGTTAAACACACCTCTAATAATTTTAAACATACCCCATGTTATACAAACCTCATTCTTAAACTCTACCTCATTTACCCTCATTCAACTATTTTTACTTTTATTTTACTTCAAAAAATAATTTTATCCTCAAAACCATTCTTTCATGCATAAACCCTATCACCATAAACACTTCATATGATGATATAATCACAACAAACATGATTATAGAAGAAGAAAACGTGATGGAGAAAATTAATGTAAGTATATTTAATAAATTTTACACTTTTTTCATATCTTATACAGTTTTTAGCATTACCAGTCACGATGTGTTCGGCCGGAATCGCGGCCGAACACATCAACGTATGTACAACCGTACGGCCACTCCCAACCGAACATACCAAAGGTCGTACATGGGTTTTCGGCCGAACATATCCTTAGGTGTACATTAGTTACTGGCTGAACGGATCCATGTTTGTACATGAATTTGTGGTCGTACAATTTGTATAATGAATTTCTTTTATTGGTTCGAAACAAGTAGACGATTACACAATGTTCAACCCAAAGTGCACGGCCATATATGGATTCGAAATGTCACTATTTAGTAATTTTAAAATCAACAACATAAATAATTAAGCATATTTTTTTTAAAATAGTAATGTGTTAACATTTGGATGTTCTGTGCAGGTTATCAATATTAGATTATTTGTCTGTTTTGATTCTTTCTTATCACTCTTGACCATCATGCCAACAAGGATCATCAACACCGTATGAAAGCTTCTTAAAACAACATGCCTTCTTGAGTGAAATGTTGAGTAAATTTGTTGGGATCTTTTTGATAAAATGTGCTTTGTGAGTCAGATTATAAATAACAAAATTAACCAGTATACATGCGTGTACCAATAACTTGATCTTTCAAAGGTTAATTATAATTTCTTTCGACATCAACAAAGCTCCAATAACAGTGTTCAGCCATTTTCGGCCGTGCAACTGTGCAGTGTTCTGTCATTTTTGGTCGTGCACTTCCTTGGTTGTGCGGCCGTTTCAGCCGTGGCCACGAATCTGACCGAACACCTCTGTTACAACAACACGAACAACAGTAAAATGGCACAAAAACGACACTTAAAACACCATTTTAGCATATCAAACCCAACTTTTTTTATATAAAATTATTTCACAATATATTCAACAACTAGATATTTACAGTATTATCATTCCAAATCGAACAAAGATTCGATTGATTCTCTTGAAAAATAGTGTTCGGTCGTCTCTTCCTCTTCAAAAATTTCACCTCATATATTTTTTTAGGTTTTGTTGGTAAAAGGGGAATTGGTTAATGGGGTGTGTTTAGTAAGAGTAGGGTTTTTAATGGAGAAGTGATTTTGAATAGAGAAGGGTATAATAGGAAAAAAAATGGGGTATGTATTGTATTTTAAATTGATTTTTAAATTTTAGTGGGGTGAGTAATCAATTGTGATATCTTTGATTTATTGCTTCTTTCTTAATTTATATGATTTAATTTATTTCCTTTCCTACAATTTTGATTTATTGCTTTTTCCTTAATTTATATGATTTAATTTATTTCATCCCCTACAATTTTGCTTTAGTGCTTCTTCTTTAATTTTTTCTTTCCCTACAATTATGAGATCACGATTTGTTAGTAGTTGATTTATTCCTTAATTAGATTAGGAAAACCTTTGTATATAAAAAGATGGTATGGCTTGCCGAAGCTTGTATTTTTATCCCGCTGGAGGCTACGTCGGACGACACGTGGGATAAAATGTCCAGTCATAAATATTAAAAAAAATGAATTAAAAAATCCAAACTTAAAAAAATAGTAAATTATATATATATATATATATATATATATATATATATATATATATATATATAACATAATTAAACAAGAGGGATCACTATAAAATACAAAGTGGGGGAAAAAGTTACAACTAGATACAAAGGAGAAAAAAATTGCAACTAGATACAAAATGTGGGTTGAAATGCCCAAACTACCCTTATTACCTATCTGAGAAATGACATGGAACAGTAGGTCAAATTCAACTTTTGGACTACCCCATGTGCCTAACACCTACGCTGAGTTGACATCTGTGACAGCCATTTAGAGAGACAATGTGGATGAGAAATGAACCATTAACCCAAATTTTGAAGGTATTCATTTTCCCATTTCTCAAATTATATATCCTATCTCTTAAGAAACCGTCATCGGAAAAGATAATTTATCTCTCTCTTTCGACTTTTTGACCATCTCCGTCGAACATTCTCTGTCCGCTGCCGTCCACCATTTCCGACACTCCCTTCCCCCAACCCTTTTTTTAGCGTGGAAGAAGGACGCTCGTGAAGAGTTTCTTGTTAGAAAAATTGCAGCGTAGATGGCTAAAAACACTTTTTAGAAAATGAAGAATCGAGACTTGTATAAACACAATTTTCTTAAAATAATATTCGTCCTTCACTCTCGCTGCTAGGGACTATTAGGACGTTTGTTTCTCAGGATACAACGATTAGATAACAACAATACTAGCACAAGTATTTTACTTACGGCGAACCGAGAAATTGCCCAAAAAATATCACTGGAGTGCCAAAGGAATTTTAGCAAATATAAGAAGCAAGAACAACAAGGCAAATGCCGGAATGTGTTTGACCTTTCCAAATTTTCGTGTGTCCTTGGGACTTATAGAATGCAACTATTTATAGCCAACCCAAATGTTGACGCAATAAATATTGCAATAAAATTGGACTAAAACTGAAAAAGGGACCAAAACTGCCATTTGAATTAAATGACAACTTTTATGAATTTTTCAGAACATATGCGTAACCTTCATGCATTTTAATTCACCCACAAGAGTAACCTACTGAACTCAATGCATGCACATGCGTGTAACCTTCAGCCATTAACCAAAATTCAAATTGAAACTGCCCGAAATTTAATTTATTTCGGCGGTTACAAATGGAAAATTCGAGGTAAAACTAGATTGTTCGTCTGCTATCAAACTAGTGCGACATTCGTGTAATATTTACAAGCTACTAATGTGTTCATTATACCCAGTTCCTCATTAGATATTTTCCAATATAGGACAAAAACCACTTCGTTTTTTCCTACTCAAATTTTGGTTACAATAATTATTTGAAAAATCATTTCACATTCATTCCAACTCCAAAATGGATGAATGAGATATCGAGTCGAAGCTCACTTCAAAGAATATTTTTCAACAGTCCCCCACATGAATGTAAATTGATACAAACACCAAAAGATTTTGGTGATATAAATCGACGTTAAAAACTTGCATAGGATAGGTAGGTGTCACCCTTTGAACCTTCCCTTGTGAAAGCACACTTACTTTACTAGTTGGGCAGTAGACGCGATGTCCTTTGAACTGTCAACTGTTTTGTGTAAATGATAATGCATTCCACTCAAGTTCTTTCTAACAACTCTCAGTTCTCATGGTTTATATTCGTTTTGTCCATGAACATCCGCCTGGTTCTTCAAGAGTGTTTAGGAATATGCCTTACAATATTCCCTTCGAAGCGGTCCCACTTCTCTCTTACATATGTGATCCTTGCAAGATTTCTCTCAAATTCTTCTTGAATCATTAATAGCCATTTTGCTAATCCTCATACTATGTCACTGTAGCATCTTTAGGCAATGGACTTTTAGGGTTTCAATTATCCCCCACATGACGGTGATTTACGAGTTAGACAATTAGGTTGTCCTTTTGAACCTAGTTCTTGGGATTTCCAGTCATTTAGGTAAGGCCTTTCTTCATCTTAACTCATCTTCTCTAAGGCTTTTAGTCCCATTCCTTTTGATGATGTCAAAATTAACTCTCAATTTTAACTCTTTAGTTCATGGATCCACTATGTTATCTTTAGACCTCACGTAGTCTATTGTGATAACTCTAACTGAGAGTAGTTGTCTAATGGTATATATTATGTCTACGACAAATATGTCTAGACTTACCATTGTACAAATTATTGTGTGCCCTCCCAATTCGAGGTTCATACATAAGAAAACAATAAACACTACTATTATGTGCATTACCAATTAATACATAATTAACAATTTATGACCTATTTTCACTTTGTTAAGTTTTTTTTTTTTGAATTACATTAAATACCCATCCTTTTTTCCCCTCCCCATGACTCGAACCCAGGATCTAAAGCCTAGGTAGTGGTGCTCTAACCACTTGAGTTATCCAACTTCGTCATTTTCACTTTGTTAAGTGGTGGAATAGACACCTTTGCTAGACACCCCCACACTTTCAACTGTTTGTAGGATAGTGTTCGACTATGCCATAATCCTTATGGACTTTTGTCTACTTTCTTTCGTGGCACCTTATTTAAAAGGTAATTTGCAGTCAACACTGCTTCTCCACACATATTCTGAGGTAACCCCGAATTTAACAACACTGTATTCATTTTTTTTTCAATGTTCAGTTTTTGAAAAGTATGAATTTATCAAAAGCTTCATCTTTATTCTTTAGAAGACACACAAAATAAAATTTTGTGCTATCATCTTCAAACGTGGTAAAATATTTATTTCCACCACGAGTTTGCACGATTTTTTAATTACACACATTTGTATGAATTAAATCAAGTGGTGCGCTATTTCTTTCAATAGTTTGAAAAAATGACCGAGTCATTTTTCGCTTCCACACAAATCTCACATTTGTGATTTGTACCAATATGGAGTTTTGGTATGCTACTTAAAATTCATCAATTTTCTTAATGAATTAAATTGACATGTCCCAAACAACCATCTCTCGAATTTTGGTTCAAAAACCATTTTCGAGTCAACCACTAAGAAGTTTGAGGAACCGTCTGACAATAGATTTCTTCATTTCGGCATCCTTTATTTTATACTTCTTTTCTAGAATGCCCCACATTTCTCTTGCGGACGACAATCCAATACACACATCGTAGGATGCATTAGCAAGATTATTTATCGACGAAGTTGGATAGCTCAAGTGGTTAGAGCACCACTACCTAGGCTTTAGATCCTGGGTTCGAGTCATGGGGAGGGGGAAAAAGGGATGGGTATTTAAATGTAATTAAAAAAAAGCAAGATTATTTATCAAATGATTTCAAGATTTATTGAAACTGACATTGATCACAACTGTTAATCTTCTTGACTTAATTATTTTCATGGAAGAATACGTATCAAAACCAATAAATCTTTCAGATTAAATAAAAATGCAATTTTTCTCTTCAAGCACAAATTTACACCATCTTTGAGCCTAAATTAAACATCAAATCATCATTTGATGTTAATTATCAAGTGATATGATCCAAGATCGAGGCTCACATCTATCATATCATTAAAATAATTTCACTGTAGCTCGTGTAAACACAATTTCCTTAAAATAATATTCGTCCTTCACTCTCGGTGCTAGTGAATATTAGGACGTTTGTTTCCCAGGATACAACGATTAGATAACAACAATACTAGCACAAGTATTTTGCTTACGGCGAACCGAGAAATTGCCCGAAAAATATCATCGGAGTGCCAAGAGAATTTTAGCAAATATAAGAAGTAAGAACAACAAGACAAATGACGGAATGTGTTTGATCTCTCCAATTTTTCGTGTGTCCTTGGGACTTATTGCAATAAACATTGCAATAAAAATTGGACCAAAACTGAAAAATAGACCAAAACTGCCATTTGAATTAATTGACAACTTTTATGAATTTTTTAGAACACATGCGTAACCTTCATGCATTTTAATTCACGCACAAGAGTAATCTACTGAATTCAATGCATGCACATGCGTGTAACCTTCAGTCATTAACCAAAATTCAAATTGAAACTACCCGAAATTTAATTTATTTCGGCGGTTACAAATGGAAAATCTGAGGCAAAAGTAGCTTGTTCGCCCGCTATCAAACTGGTGCGACATTTCGTGTAATATTTACAAGCTACTAATGTGTTCATTATACCCACTTCCTCATTAGATATTTTCCAATATAGGACAAAAACCACTTCGTTTTTTCCTACTCAAATTTTGGTTACAACATTTATTTGAAAAATCATTTCGCATTCATTCTAACTCCAAAATGGGTGAATGAGATACCGAGTCGAAGCTCACTTCGAAGCACATTTTCCAACATTTCTCACCTTCACTGACCGTGCACAAAATGTGCACATGACATTGTATTTTATTCACTACAAGAAAAAAAACATTTTATCACACATCTTTCGTCACACTATAAAAGTAAACCCCCGAAATTTCGGGACCCAGGGCGGTCGCCCCGCCATGCCTCAGAATTATCCCTGGACTTTTGGTTGTTGTGATGGGTGTTGTGGCCACGTGGAGGAACATAGAGTGTGTGATTTTGGTGGTGGATTAGTGGTTTGAGAGAGTCATTCCTTTGGAAAGGAAGTTGTTCCATGATGTAATTAAAAGACAATTAACATTTGGAATTAATCCAATAATTACCTTTCTATATAAATGCGCTTCCACAAAATTAACCCACACATAAAAAATATAATATAATAAATAGAGGTGAAATTGAATATTAATATTATACAGGGTACAAAAATTTAAATTGATGACTTTAAATATATAAATCAAATACTTTCTATGTCTCAAATAAATTTGCACCCTTTGGGACTGTTAAAAAAATGGTAGATTGAATACAACAATTAAAAGTTGAACACTATGTTTTTTTTTTTTTGAAAACCATATGGAATCTAGCTTTCATTATTACAAACACAAGTAAGATTTGGTAGCCCATCCACATTAATTGGTGGGTCTATCCAACATTACGGAGTTTTGAAACGACGGGCTTCTCCAGTTATCAAATGTGTCGCGAAATTAACACCACGCTTAGTAAAAATTACTGTAACGTTCGTGAATTGAGATAACAAGTTCCTACAAGCAACAATGTAGTCTCCAAGTGAAGAATCAAAGACGTTTGTCGAGTTAATAGCGTCAACAACTAATTTTGCGTCCCCCTCAAGTATACAATTATCCATTGATTGTGCATGTAACCAAGACAAGGCCTCAAAAAACCCCATAGCTTCTCCCACAATTACCTCCATGCACCTTGGAATAACCTTCGATCGGCCCCCAATAATCTGTCCACGCTCGTTTCGAAGGATGAGTCCCAGTTCTGTTTGATTTGTATCAGCAAAGAAAAAGGCATCTGTATTCATTTTCAGCATTCCCGGTGCAGGCCTGTGCCAAGCCGCGCACTGTTGTACAGGCGCAGGGGGGTATCTAGGAGCTCTATTGCTTTTCCTCAAAGCCTTCCATTCAATCCAGAAATTAGCTGATAAGTGTACTGCTTCAGTAGGTGAGCTCTTAGCATTAATCCAAACTTGGTTATTCCTTTCTTTCCACAGTTGACTGAATACCATTGCGAAGCTAGCTGCTATATCATTTATTAGGCTGCAACTCATTTCTAGGATGAATTCTCTCAAGTTATGAGCTATGCTTCCGCAATCCAGAACCTTCGAAAGTAGCCCAGCATTAGCCCAACATCCTTTGGCATACTTACAGTCTATAAAAAGGTGCCATCCATCTCTCATTCCTTCCTTTCACATAACACAACGAGTATCTTGCACATAACACAACGAGTATCTTGCACCACCCTCCTCTCATGTAATTTTTCCTTCGTGGGTAAACATTCAGGGCCGGCTCGCTAGAGTAAATCTTTCACCTTTGGCGGGACATTGAGCTTCCAAATTCTTTTCCAATCACCCTCTACTTTTAAGTTGGGGTCCATCGTCATACGCATAAGCAGGTGGTATGTGGATTTTACACTGTATTTTCCCCCTCCATCAGGTTGCCAAACCAGCTTATCAATTGAACCCACTGGGGGAATAGGTGTCTAGAGTATTCGATCAACATCCGAGGGCACCAATTCCTGCAATAATTCGAGATCCTAAACTCGATTTGTCGAATTAAAGAGCGCAACGACTCTCATGTCCTCGAGGCCTTCCACACTGTTCGAAATAATTTGGCCATTCGCATGATCACTGAGCCACCGATCACTTCAGACTCTAATCGCTTGGCCAGAGCCTAGTTTCCATTTCAGGCCAGCCTTAATAAGCTTCTGACTAATGTGAATACTAGTCCATGTATTGCTTGGATTGCACCCAAGTGGTGCTGAAATAAAGTCGCCCCGAGGAAAGTATCTAGCCTTTATGACCTGGCATACCAATGCATCCGACTCCTTTATCAATCTCCATCCCATTTTATGAAGCATAGCCACATTGAAAATGTGGAGATTTCAAAACCCTCGACCTCCATCCCCCTTGTCCATACACAATTTCTCCCATCACATCCAATTTATTCCTTCGGAGGTATCCGTGGAGTTTCCCAATTTTTTTTTGTTAATCATCGTTTCCATCTTCCTCAACAGTGTAGTTGGCAAAAGAAATGTCCTCATACAATACGCAGGTACGACCTGAGCAGTAACTTTAATCAAAATCTTCTTACCAGCCTTCGATATTTTCTTAAGTCTCCATCCTTGGAGTTTAGCCCACATCCTCTCCTTGACGTATTCAAAAATCTCAGTCTTCCGTCGGCCAATTAAAGATGGCAATCCAAGATATCGCCCAGTGTCGATACAATTGTAGACTCCAAAAATCGCCTTAATATTTGCCTGACGATCATCGGGTACACATTCCTGCTGAAATATACCCCAGATTTCGAGTAATTAATTGCTTGACCCGAGGATCGCTCATAGGCATCAAGAACGGCTTTTAGGCACATCTCATCCTCAATTGCGGCTCAGCAGAATAATAAACTATCATCGGCGAAGAGAAGATGTGTGATTTGGGGAGCACGACGACATACTCGGTTCCCGTGCAAAAGCCCCTCCGAACTAGTGTGATTTAGAGCGGCCGAAAGACCCTCTGAGCATAGAATAAATAGGTAAGGAGATAGGGGGTCCCCTTGGCGCAACCCTCTACCCGGTACAATGGGTCCCACCATGTCATCATTCACCGATATAGAGTAGCGAACCGTGGTTACACACATGAGCATCCATTCCACCCAACGGTCAGCACACCCCTTGAAAATGTCATCGCCTAGCAAGTCCCAGAAATGTTGGTAAAATGAAGGATTAAATCCATCTGCTCCGGGGGCAGTATCCCCTTTCATTTGTCGCATAGCAACATCGAATTCTCTTCCTTGGAGAAATTCCGAAGCAAAGTTTCATTTTGTAGCTCTAAAATCATGTTGGCTACAGGCTGTAAGAAATGTTCCCTGTCACCATGGTAAATGCTCGGTTGGAATAAATCAACAAAGTATTCTTGGATCACGTCACATATCTTCCCTTGCGTCTCAACACATGCTCCACTCTCATTTCTTAATCTTGAGATTTTATTCCGTTTCTTGCGATTTGTAGCCGATTGATGGAAGAATTTAGTGTTCAAGTCTCCCCCTTGGAGCCAATTAATTTTAGCTCGTTGTCTCCAATACACCTCTTCCTGCTTGAGTACAGCCCCTAATTATCTTCTTGCCAAGCAATAATTGTTTCTTTCAATCACACTGTTATCCCCTTGTAATTCGCTGATTCTTCTCTCGCGAAATAATTTCGAATTTTTGAAGCGAGCATCCTTCTTCTTTCCCCACCGTGATAGGTAGTCACATGTAGTATGCAACCGGTTATGTATATCCATGTCCCTGAACCCAGACCAGCACTGGCGAATTATACTCCTCAACTCTGGTTCTTCAATCCACCTATTCTCAAACCTGAAAGTCTTTTGTTTGACGCGGAACACAGCAGGTTCTGTATTAAGTAAGATGGGGGAATGATCTGAGACTGGTGCCACAAGGTTCAATAATTCTGCGTTCGAAAAAAGATCATGCCATGCCGGGTTAGCCATTGCCCTATCCAATATCTCCTCCACAATCGAGCTAGGATCGCGCCCGCGACTCCATGTATATTGGTAGCCACGAAGTTGGATATCTATAAGGTTACAATCACTGACAGCTTCGCGAAACCCTCGAAAAAGATGTTGAGGGTGTGGATTGTGGCCTGTTTTATCACCGGGCGATAACAGGTCGTTAAAATCTCCAATACAAACCCAGGGGAGTGTATTCGAGTGAGCAATCGATCGAAGCAACACTCATGACAGGTGTTGTCTACTCTGTTCCGGAAAGCCATAATAACCTGTTAGATGCAAATCCCCACTTCTATCTGATACATGCATGTTAATGTGATTCGAGAGTAATTCAAAATTGAGCAAATATCATTATTCCAAAATAGTGCCAAGCCGCCACTGCGGCCAATACAATCAACTGAAAAGAAAGAATTAAATTTGAGTTCAACATGGATAGCCTCAAGTCTAACACCGAAAGATCGAGTTTCAGATAAGAAAACAATGTCGGGTCTACGAACTCGAACGAGTTCACAAAGCGCCGGAACTGCAGTTGGGTTGCCCAGACCCCTGCAGTTCCAACTTAGAATTTTCATAAGTCCCGGTTGACCTCCGAGCCGGGACCAGCCGATAAAAAATGATGATGTTCACTTGTTGCATGGGAGTTTGAGGTACCATGCACAATATCAGTACGTTTCCTTTTCTTTGGGTCAAGGATGGAATCTTCTTCACAATTAATATTGTCATTGACTTCAGCAACATAATAGATGGGATTTGATATCAATGTGGTATTATTATTCTGATAGTAACGCACGCCCGTTTCCTGTTGACCATCATTGATATCAGAATTTGAATTTCCTCTATCTCCGTTATTGCCATGATTAGTGGGATATTCTTCATTAGCCTTAATCTCCTTTATTACCAAGAGCACGATCAGCAACACCCCCCATCTCCGATCTCAGCCACTTCTCACCAGCCAAGGTGATAAGAGAGAGCATGAGGAACACCATACTCCCATGCACTCCAACGTATCTGATAAAAGTAAATGTGGTCCAACAAGGACATACTCAGCACACTGCAGTACCTATACTAATGTACAAAGTTGTTTGCAGATGCCAGCTAAAGTATAAGAGTTTGTTATGTACTTTTGTGTTTTACCTTGAACCAATGAGCTTTCAACAAGTAGTTAGGTTCTAGGACTTTCCTATAGTGTGTATAAATAGGCATGGAAGTGTATTGAGAATCAACTTGAAATGAACAATCTGTGCAACAACAATTAATGAGTCCTTTTCATTTACTTATATTTTCTCTCATGCCTATTACACCTAACTTTATTATGGTATCAGAGCATTGGGTTTTAACCTGATGACTCTGAGTCGTTTCCATCCTTAAACATCCTTACTTTTCTCTATTTACCATGAGTACCTCATCTGATAATTCAACCACTTCACCATTTTCTACTTCATTCCCATCTCACCAAATCATCTCCAGCAAGTCTTAGCAATAATGAGAGGCCACGGTCTCGAAGGCTACCTCACTGGAGAAGAGAAATGCCCACCAAAATTTACTTCTAACTCCACCGAAATCACCACAGAATACGTAAGTTGGGTGAAGCAAGACCAACTTATAGTGTCATGGCTCCTGGCCTCCCTAACAGAAGGGATACTCGTCAGCACAGTTGGCCTCAACACCTCAGAAGAAATCTGGAAGAGCTTGGAAACGAATTTTACACACCAATCTCGAGCAAAGATCATGCACTACAAATCTCAACTCCAGGGAATCAGAAAGAATACTATGAATACGAGAGAGTATCTCAAAAAGATTAAAGGATGTTGTGATGCACTCAATGCTTCTGGCCACCTTGTAAGCAGCGATGATCAAATACTCTATATTCTTTCCGGCCTAGGACAAGAATACAATCCTGTGGTTGTCTCAGTCTCATCCAAACTCGATCATATCTCCATTTATGATGTCAGTGCCCTACTGTTGAGCTTCGAGGCACGGTTAGAAGGTACACCTATACGCAACTTCAGCATAGATGGTTATAGCCCTTCTGTCAATTTCTCTCAACAATTTGGAGGTACCAAGAACTCCAATTTCCAGTTTCAAAAGCCTAGGAACAACAACGGAGGAAATGGACAAAGAGGAGGGAGAGCACCATTTAGAGGAGGCAATGCAAGAGGCAGAGGTGGACGTATGAATGGTCCAAGGTGCCAAATTTGTTATCGAAACAACCACACTGCCGAAAAATGTTACTACAGGCAAGACCTCAATTACACACCACCTCAAAACACAAATCAAAACTTTCCTCCTTCTGCTAATATGGCCACAAGTTATGGAGCAATGGAAAGTTTGTCAACTATAAACGCTTGGTATCCAGACTCGGGAGCAAATAGCTATGTCACGAACGACCTCAGTAATCTCAACATAGGATCAGAATATCAAGGCACCGAGAGAGTGCACATTGAAAACGGCTCATGTTTGAACATTTCTCATTTTGGTTCATCTATTATGACTGCCTCTAACAAACAATCTTTCATTCTTAAAAATCTCTTGCATGTTCCTCACATTAAGAAAAATTTGCTTAGTGTCTCTAAATTTGCCACTGATAATAAAGTTTATTTTGAGTTTCATCCTAATTTTTGTCTCGTGAAGGATCAATTATCACACAGGATACTACTCAAAGGAACCCTTGACCATGGCCTTTACAAGTTCTCCCTTCTCACTTCCAAGAAATCAATTCCACCGAGTTCTTCTCCCATTTCAGATGTTTTCCCTAAAATACCTGCTGTCAATGCCACGGTGCAATCTGCTTCCACCCATAGGAAGAATACACCTCTTTCCACATGGCATAGTAGACTAGGTCATTGTTCTTTTCCTATTACCAGAAAGGCACTTGATAGATGTCATGTCTCTTATCTTGATGATGTAAAAACTGATGTTTGTACCGCTTGTATGATGGGAAAGAGTCACAAATTACCTTTCTCACATTCTAAATCCAGTATTGCATTACCTTTTCATATCATCCACTCTGATCTTTGGGGGCCATCTCCCATTAAATTTCACAATGGATTCTGTTATTACGTGAATTTTGTTGATGAAGCCACTCGATATACATGGATTTATTTACTTAAACTCAAATCCGATGTGAAAGAAGCATTCATTCACTTCAAAAACCTTGTCACTAATCAATACAATGCTAAAATCAAGATCTTTCAAAGTGACAATGGTACAGAATACAAAACTTTGACACCTCTTTTTCATGAGCTTGGAATTATTCATAGGCTTTCATGTCCTTATACTACAGAACAAAATGGCACGGCCGAACGAAAACATAGGCACATAGTTGAGAAGGCACTCACTTTGCTTAACCATTCTAAAGTTCCCCTTAAGCACTGGGACGACGCCTTCATCACTAGTGTTTATCTTATAAACCGTACCCCTTCTGTCGTTCTAAATCACAAAACTCCTCACGAACTTCTCACTGGACAAATACCCAATTATACTCACCTCAAAAATTTTGGTTGCCTATGTTTTCCTCATCTCAAAGCCTATAATCAACACAAATTGCAACCTAAATCTCAGTGTGGTGTTTTCTTGGGATATAGCTCAGCTTACAAAGGTTACAAAGTACTTTTACCTAATAAGAAGTTAATCATAACCAGACATGTAGTCTTCAATGAGCATGTATTCCCATTCCACCAAACCCCTCAACCATCCGTACGTGAATTTGCTACACCACAACATTTCTTCACCCCTCCTATCCTCAATCCCATACCTAACCCATCATCATCTTATTCTCAACCTTCATACTTACGTCCTCAAACTGATTCTGCATCACCTTCCATTCTTGCAGATAATACCAGTCCTTCACATTCCAATAACAGTTTGCTTGAGGGGCAGTTATATGTAGATTTGCCTATTTAGAATTGTGATAACAATACTTCTTCCAGTGTCTCTCAATCTTTGCCTGCAGGTTCTGAAACTTTTGAAGAGATTGCTGCGGTCGATCCTGGTCTCAATCAACACCATATGGTTACTAGGGCAAAAGCAGGAATCCATAAGCCCAAGGTTCTCAATGCCATTTGACAAAGTTTTGTACAATCCGAACCTAGGAACCAGCTGGAAGCCCTTCAAGATCCATCATGGAAAGCTGCAATGGATAGAGAATACACGGCTTTGATAAAGAATGGGACATGGGAATTGTGCTCCCCTTCTTCTGATCATACAATCATTGGGTACAAATGGGTTTTTAAACTAAAAACCAATGTTGATGGCACTATCTCTAGACACAAAGCTAAGTTGGTTGCCAAGGGATACACGCAGCAACCAGGGTTCAATTACACCGACATAAAGATCTCTACATGGCTCAACCCCTAGGTTATGAGCTCGGTCAAAATTTAGTTTGCAAGCTTAAGAGATCATTATACGGCTTGAAATAAGCCTCAAGGGTTTGGACCTCTAAGCTTTCTTCGGTACTCAAAACTCTTGGTTTTATCACTTCCAGGGCTGATAATTCACTTTATATAAGGCACTCCAAGAATTGCACCATTCTTTTGTTAGCATATGTTGACGATATAATCTTAACCGGTTTAGATTCCTCTCAGGTTGCACAAGTTATTAAAGATCTTCACAAATTCTTTTCGTTGAAGGATCTTGGAGAGCTCAATTTCTTCCTTGGTATTGAGATTAAACGTTCTGCCACCAATCTCCATTTATGCCAAAAGAAATATATCAACGACATCATCCATCGAGCTGGAATGATTGACGTCAAAGGGCTATCAACTCCGATGGTTTCTGGGAATCTACTGTCACGATTTGAGGGCCAACCATTTCCCAATGCTCAACAATATCGAAGCATCATTGGAGCATTGCAATATGCAACCGTGACACGACCGGACATAGCCTTCTCGGTCAATAAGGTTAGTCAATACATGCAGCAACCACTTGACACGCATTGGAAAGCCGTTAAAAGGATCCTCCGTTATCTTGTTGGAACTATCGACTATGGTCTTGCATATTCCATACCAAGATCTCTTGATATTGTTGCATTCACGGATGCTGACTGGGGATTAGATCTTGATGATTGAAAATCGACTTCAGGCTATTGCATTTTCCTTGGGAGCAATTTAATATCATGGAGTTCTAAGAAACAAGCTACGGTTTCACGATCGAGTACGGAGGCAGAATATAGAAGTCTTGCATATGCAACATGTGAAGTAATGTGGATTAGATATCTTCTCCAAGAACTACGTCTACTCAAACCAAAGCCCTCGGTCATATGGGTCGACAATCAAGGAGCCATATCTCTTGCTTCGAACCCAGATTTTCACTCAAGGACAAAACACTTGGAACTTGACCTTCATTTCGTAAGAGAAAAGGTCAACAACAAAGATATTCAAGTTCTCCACATACCAAGCATAGATCAAGTAGCCGATACCTTCACCAAACCACTCTCTGGTCAATTCTATGCTCGTCTTCGGAATAAGCTCGGAGTGCTTCCCCAAGACCCGCTAGAATCGAGGGGACGTGATAAGAGAGAACATGAAGAACACCATACTCCCATGCACTCCAACGTATCTGATAAAAGCAAATGTGGTCCAACAAGGACATACTCAGCACACTGCAGTACCTATACTAATGTCCAAAGTTGTTTGCAGATGCCAGCTAAAGTATAAAAGTTTGTTATGTACTTTTGTATTTTACCTTGAACCAATGAGCTTTCAACAAGTAGCTAGGTTCTAGAACTTTCCTATAGTGTGTATAAATAGGCATGAAAGTGTATTGAGAAATCAACTTGAAATGAACAATCTCTGCAACAACAATTAATGAGTCCTTTTCATTTACTTATATTTTCTCTCATGCCTATTACACCTAACTTTATTACAAGGCCGGTTGACGTCGATCCGGGGCCACAAGGGATGTATCCCAGTTTAAGGTAGCATTTTATGGGGTGACGTCAAATTTCTCAGTACAGAAATTGACTGTATGGTCGAGCTTTCCATAAAAGAAACAGAACATATTCAATCTCTCAAATTTGCACTTCACCTCCGATGATACTCCATTTGCAAGACGAATCTTCTTAGATTTCTTGAGAGGCAGAGTGGTGTCGAGTTCCACCCTAATTCTCCAAGCAGCACCTTTGTTCGATTCATCGTAGGCTAGACATCGGCCTAGTAGATTCCCGATGGTCTTTCCAAACCCCTCCGAAAAATAGCCTGCCGACACGTCATATACTTGTAGCCAGAAAGGTACGTAAATCAATGGCACATGATGAGGCACCTTCCCCATTTGCAGTTTGTGCAATATGAGCATATGAACACCCAACATCCACGGGCCTCCATCCGCAACTCTCATGTAGTCCGTCTTGTGGTTAAATTGGAACAGATACCGCCCGTCACCCACGTCTCTTATCATCATTCCTCGTACTGGTCTCCACATACTGGCAATTCTGCTTCGTACAAAATTGGAACACTGGGTGATTTAATTTCAATTTCAATTCAAGTCGAGTAATATTACAAAATGTAATTTAGAGTTTAGAGTTCAATTTCAATTTAAGTTTAATACTTTGTATAATATTCAAATTTAATTTAGGGTCTAGTGTTGAGAGGTTAGTACATTATATAAATTTTAAATTAAATTTGAATATTACATAAGTATTAAATTTAAACTTAAATTGAAATTGATATTGATTCATTCATTAAATCTACATATATAAATTGAATGTCAATAAAGTATCAAACCCTAACCTGACCCTAAATCCAAAATTTATATATTACATAAGGTAAATTGTATATAAGACACTAAACATAAACCTTAAACATAAGATTTACACTCATATGCACTCGAGTGTATGCCGTATTACTTTTTTAAAAAATTATTTTCGCATGATGCGCTCTACTATTCCTTTTTTTAAGCCTATTTTTTAGTTTTTCTTTTTATTAATAAAAATTTGTTTTTGTTAATTAAAAAATGCAGTACAATATTTATATAAGTCAGTATAACTAAAAAATGAAACACATTATTACTGAAACGTGCAAATCAGTATACCTGAAAAGTGCATAACAATATTAATAAAAGTGTAAATCAATATAACTAAAAAGTGCAACACAATATTACTGAAACGTGCAAGTCAGTATACCTGAAAAGTGCATCAAAATATTAATGAAAAGTGTAAGTCAATATAACTAAAAAGTGCAACACAATATTATAGAAAAGTGCAAGTCAGTATAACTAAAATATGCAACATAATATTAATGAAAAGTGTAAGTCATTTATAACTGAAAAGTGCAACACAATATTACTAAAAAGTGTAAGTCACTATAACGGAAAAGTGTAAGTGTCTATATCTGAAAAATGCAACACAATTTTTGTTGGGATATGAATCCTAAAACAAAGTACTAAGTGATGAAAGATAAGTTTTGATGGTCAAACGCAGACTTGAATAAAAGTTAAGTTAGAACTAATCTTGTTATGGAAGTCGTCTATTAAAGACAAAACGTCAAAAGTGAAAAACTAAAATGAATATGATATATTGTAATAGGATTACAAGATAAGATTAAATGATTATATAGAAGCTTATACATACATGTTTTAATATAGTCTTAAGGTGACTAAGTTGATTGAGAGTTTAAAGTAATGTTTAGTTAGAATAGCTTAGTTAGGATAGAAAAGCTAAGTTAGATAGACTAGACCAGAGAAGCAGACAAAACCAGAAGACTATACAAGCTGACTTGAAAGATCAGAAGACTTGTGATCAGACAAGACGAGTCAAGTCAGAACTGAAGAATTATTCTAAGTATAAAACAAAGAAGAAATCGTACTTAAGGAAGTTAAGGATAAAGATGAAATAGTTATTGGAAATAACTATATAACAAACTAACTGAAAATCGATTCAAGAAAGAAGTTATAAAACGGTTAAAAGGAAGTTAAGAGTTAGTTATTGGAAGTTAATCCAAGAAGAGGAAGTTACGTTAACAAACTATCTTGAGGATTCACATCTATAAATAAGAGTTGATTTTCTACACGAAAAGACTACTAAAACTACAATTACTAAAATAGTTATCAAAGTTTAAAGCAATCAAGCAAAGAACTCGCAGAGTTGAAGAGAAGATCACACAAGAAGACACAAGCCCAGATTTGAAGAACACTCAAAGGTTTACGTTTTACAAAGAAGTTTTACTTTTAAGTTTGTATTCATTGTAAACAAGTTTGCTAGTGATTTGACAAATCTACTAGTCGATCGAAGATATATCTGGTGATATATTCGACAAGATCAAAGTCTTAAATTTGGGACTTAAAACAACAAGCAGTGAATTTCACAATTGGTATTGTGAGAGTGGATGTAGGCATTTGCTGAACCACTATAAATTCTTGTGTCATTTACATTTACAGTTTTATATTTCTTATATTGTTTTAAAGGAATTTCGTATAAACAGCTAGATTGATAAATCGTGCTGAGTAGACGAGATGACCTAAGAACTTGTTGTTATCACAAGAAGTATTTTTCATAATCAAGAGTTGAGTATAATTTGATAAGGGCTCATAATCAAATCCGCAATTTAAAGTTGTTTTTGCATAACTAGTTGAAAAGCTGGTTTGCTAATAGACAAGCAGAGTTAAGAACAACTTACTATCAAGAAACTTTCATATACTCTGATACATTTTAGAAAAAGTTTTAAAAGTCTATCCACCCCTCTCCTCTAGACTTTTACTCTTAATCTAATCTTAACTCACTCTTTGGGACCAACAATTTTTATTAAAAGGTGCAAGTGAGTATAACTAAAAAATGTAACACAATATTTAGTAAAAAGTGTAAGTCTTATAAATGAAAAGTGCAACACAATATATATTTTTTGCACTTTTATTATTATTAATGTTACACCTTTTCTAATTAGTACTTGCACTTTTATAAGTAAAAGAAAAAAAAAAGCGACATTTTGCTAAAATAAGTAGAGGACTACCATTAGACCACAACTTGATTTATGTAACAACACCCTCTTTATTAATATATTTAAATTTGATGAAAATAATACAATTTAAATTTATTACCTTATATAATATTTAAATATTAGTACACATACAAGGTGTACTAATTTAGAGTTTAGTACACATGCATGTTTGATAGTATTATCACATGCAAAATCCAAACACGATATATTCTCCCTCATCTCTTAGGCGACGAAAAAACCACCCAAAACTTACATCCATTTTCAGGTGAAAAAATATCAAAATAAAATCGTTTTGACGAAACCCTAGAAGGGGTTTGGAGAGAGATGATACTTTGAATTTTGAAATGGGTTTCTGAAAAGGGTATCAGATGTCACCACGGATTGTTCTTAGTTTGGACCGAATAAACTTGAGGGTTAGTGTGGTCATTTTCAATCTGGTTTTGTACCCCATTGCAAATTTGCAATTGAAAAAGTCCTAGTTACTTTAATTTCTGAAATCGTGTATCACATAATAAAAATCTCATTAAACAATGTTTATCACCGCAAGAAGACGCTGGTTGTAATGGAGAATCAAATTGATTTTTATTTAGGCTTTCTAGTATACTATTAATTCATATACAATATAGTTAGAGATATTTATCGGGCTAACTCTAGCCCTATAGGATCACGAGACCTTACAGGAACACAAGCTAAACATTTTAGAGTCTTATTCGGTTCCTTCTTAACCGATCCACAGTTGAGACCTAACCCTTGCCCTAGCGAGCTACGAGAGTTAAACAGGCTACAAAACGAGTTACAATTTTTTTAAAAAAATATATATTAAAACTAAAAGTTAGAATTAGGACAACAAACAAACAAATAGAAAAATAAATAATTAGTTAATGATGCATGCTCAAAACAAAAGTATAATAAAAACAAATTTCTGAAATTTGACAACCATATAATATAAAGATACTACAAAGAGAATGAAATAAAATTCTACCAATTATTTGCAATTTTTCCCTATAATTATTGAAACACAGTTTGATAGTAGTTGACTAATTGTCACAATTAAAAAAAATGAAAAGGAGTAATTATGTGAGCAACAATGTGGCAATTGGCATCCCAAAATCATGATTTCATATATAAATCACAAGAAACTTATTTCATCTTTCTTCAAATTAATCAGTAATTGTTGGTGTAAAGGTTTCAGAAATCCTTCTTCACATTTTATTAGTCATAGCCTTATTCCAGCTGGGTCAAAACGACGGAGAAGTTGTAATTCTTTAGATCGACAACAAATCAGCGAGAAACTTCTCCCGAGTAGTAAACATCGGCGAGGGAGGCTCACGGGCCCAATTCCAAAACGAGGGACAGAGACAACAAATCGGGCTCTCGTTGTGTCCAATTTTGAATACACTTATTGAACGAGTGACACCGTACTGGTGGAGTTTCCGAAATTACTGTTGTCATTTCTTGGTGGAGTTTTGGGGACTTCGAGAGGGATGGCGACTCCAGTAACCGAAATTGGAAGAACAGGAATATAGGACAACGATTAGACAACAGGCGCTCCAAATGCATTCTCTCAGAAACAACTCTTCGATCTACGACTATTGTAGAGATTATAAACAATTTCCAGAGTGGACCGAATGTAACCTTCCCAGTATTTTTAATCTCTCCATCATCATATATTCCAATGTATCTAATCTTTCCACCCTCCATTATCATATATATTCATATTTATAACACAACATTAAACAGGAGATTACAATAAATGATTTAATACACTATCCATAAGCAACATGTTGTAGGGCAACTAAACATGAAAAACAATATCATGAAAATGTATTTAAAAGAGGCCTCGGTAGCAAATTTAACATCAATGTGTTCAGACGGTAATTCCAGATTGTATAAACAATAAAATAAATCGTCATCGACCTCAGTTTCAATATCATAATATGAAATATAATCAAGAAAAAGGTATAATTAGATAATGAAAGATATGTAATCGCACAAAACGGCTCCATGGATGGACGAGTAAAACCAGTCCACAGATTCCTATCAAAATGCGAGAGGGTTTGATTTTGGTCCAAAACTGACACCGCCGCTCATCGCGACGAATCGCTAGCGGCGACGTGGCGTCGGATCATTAGAATTTCATTTGAATGAAATCAAAACAAGAAAAACATAGTAAGTAAAAGCTGATAAATAAGAGACCCGTTCCAATTAAGAAGCACAGAAGAAACAAAAAAATTGATAATAAAAACTAGCGATTTAATTATGCAATTACAATTTCAAAAAGAAGTCTTAGCAGATTTAATTATGCAATTACAATTTCAAAAAGAAGTCTTAGCAGATTTAATTATGCAATTACAATTTCAAAAAGAAGTCTCAGGTAGCAGATTTAACATCAATGTGTTCAGACGGTAATTCCAGATTGTATAAACAATAAGATAAATCATCATCGACCTCAGTTTCAAATTAAAAGTTTTTCCTTTTTTTATTTAAATCAAAATCATAAAAAGTATCAATACAGAAGAAGTATAATTAAAAAAGGCGTGAACACGGTATAATTACGCAGTTCAAGGAATGTAATCGCACAAAACGGCTCCATGAATGGATGAGTAAAACCAGTCCACAGATTCCTATCAAAATGCGAAAGGGTTTGATTTTGGTCCAAAACTGACACCGCCGTTCATCGCGATGTTTCGCTAACGGCGACGTGGCGTCGGACCAGTAACACAGAAAATTAAATTAAAATAACAAATGAATAGTAAGTAAAAGCTGAAACCTCAGAGACCCGTTCAAAATCACGCACACAGCTGCACGGCGGAGCTCAGCTAGTCCCGACCGATGAACAAATATTCATCACTGAGACAGATATCTGCACCGGTGGATGGGAAGAGTGTACCGCCGGCGAAAACGCTGCGTTTTAAAGTGTCATACGGCACTTCCTATACTTTGGGAATTCTTCCTCATCGGTAACTGGTAGGAAAATAGAACAAGAATGTATATGACTGTAATCGGCTTGCGAAGGATCTAAATAGTAAATAGGTTTTGCGGCGGCAGAGGCTGAGGGAGAAGATTTTCCGATTGAATGCTTATGAAATGAAAATAGGGCAAGGGGATTTAAAGGGGATGAGAAGATGCGGCGGCGGACTAAGGTCTTCATTAGTAGGGTTTGAGCTACGTATAGTACGTTAAATTAGGCCCAAACCAACACTGCTTTAGTAAGTCCGAAGACCTAAATACACCCACCATGTTTTTCTTTAGTGGTGTTTACTTTAAGTTTTTTTTTTTTTTTTTTAAATCGGTTTTAAAATACAAATGAATAGTAATATATATTTTTCTTTAATGATTTAATTTTATGTTAAATTAATGTGTAAAATTTAACTCTAGGACAAATTAATAATTGGATTTTTTTTGAGTGATTTATTTTTTAAAACTGATTTTTAAATCTTGCAGTGAAACTTGTGTAGGATCTTAAAACTCAAAAAAAAAAATTTTAGACTAGAAGAAAACAACCCCAATATGATTGTTTTGAAGTTTTAAAATTTTGAA
This sequence comes from Galeopsis tetrahit, assembly GCA_963675135.1. Taxonomy (NCBI): domain Eukaryota; kingdom Viridiplantae; phylum Streptophyta; class Magnoliopsida; order Lamiales; family Lamiaceae; genus Galeopsis; species Galeopsis tetrahit. The sequence goes on along the minus strand of OY776130.1, from coordinate 30,675,771 downwards.
ATCTACTTTTGAATTTTAGAATCAAAATTTTAAAATATTACTCTAAAATACTTATAAAATAAATTATATAAAAGTCATCTATATAAATAAATAGAAAATCTATATTTATTTATTTTTTGAAAGTAAAAAATGCTATTCTTTTATTGACAAAAACAATCAACTTTAGAAAAACCTACCAACCTAATGTACGGAGGCATGCGGCATATCCCCCATCAAACCTTTGAAGCCAAGAATAATGCTGCTCAAAACTGATCAATCAAATCTATTTGCATTAACCGCATTTACAATACTATGACCCGATCAATTCCAATTGTTTTTGTCTAAGACCATGTTTATCGGGCATACATATGCGGACAAAAAATAAAATGAAAATGATTTTAATTTTCATGACATCGGTGGACGGACAACCAAGGATAACCAATGCATTGTGGGCTCCAGTGTGGCCCCATGGAGATAATTTTTTATCCCAAAATAATCCAAACATGTCACTTGTCAAAATTTTACTCGTCGTTATATTCTATTTAGATAATTTCTGATTTTCACTTATCTACTTAATAAAAAAAAAACTAAAATTCATAAAATTAAATTCTCTATAAATAGAGACCAATCTTGATATATTTTGGATCACAATTTCATACACTCCCTTTTCTCTTCTAAATTGTTTTAATTATCTTTTTTCTCTTCTAAATTGTTTTAATTATCTTTTTTCTCTTCTAACATGGATCCAAATGATCCCAATTATCATCATGACTTTCAAAACCAGTCAAGTTCACAAAATTTTCAATTGTTTTTTAATATTGATAATTCTCAATTTTTTCAATATTATCAAAATTCTCAATTTTCTCCGAATTTGAACCAAGTTCCTATCTCTGAACCAGTTCAAATTTCGGAAAGTCTTCCTCGCAATTTGTTTGGAAAACAAAAGAAAAAAGTGCAAAAAAAAAGGGTGGTCTGTTAAGGAAGATGTTGCATTAATGTCATCTTATTATTTCATCAGTGAAGATGGCGCGGTTGGAACTAATCAAAAATCGACAAGGCTATGGGCACGAGTACATGATATGTACGAGCAAGCTCGGAGGGAAAATCCGGAGGAGCTAAATGAAAGAAATATAGAGATGATGCGAAGTCGCTATAAACGCATCAATGAAAATTGCAACAGGTGGTTGGAAGCATTGAAGGATGCAAATGCGATGTACAGAAGCGGAATGAGCCAAAGTGACATTGAGAAAGAAGCTCATGAAATTTATTGTCGTGCCTCCGGAAACAACCAACAGTTTACTGAAAAGTTTGTTTTTAATGAAGTTTTGAGTAAACATCCCAAGTGGCAAATACATCATGCTCCAACACGTCCCCGTCCTGAAAATGAAGAGGAAACTGAAGAAAGTGGTGGCAGCTCAAAGAGATCAAGGACCAGTGAAGAAGTGCAGTATTTCAACCCCACTAATCCAGAAACACCAATAAGTGGGAGTTCAACTATTCAACGTCCTATAGGTAGAGATAAGGCGAAAAAAGGAAAAGGGAAGGTGGTCCCAGATGCAGTTGTTGAAGAAATTCGTGCAATGAGAATTACTAGAGAAAATGAACTTGCATCTGTTAATCGTCGTCTCGAAATACAAAAAGAAAGAGAAGAAAGGAAGAAAGCGGAGAAGAAAATGGAGTGTCAACTAACTCTTTTACAAACATTGATGGTGAAAACTCACTTAACACCAGAAGAAGAAGAGATGAAACAATATCTATTGGGGTTGTTCAAGTAATCAATGTCATTTATTTTCAAGTACTTTTACCTTATGCTTTTGTTGTATTTTAAATTTGTGTGATGTTATTTAATTTCATGTAATCTCAATTAATTATGAAATGAATTCGTTGTGAGTTTTCAAGTTTAAAATTATAGTTATGAATTTTTTAATATTAAATAACGGTATATATTTTTTAAATATTGTGAAAATATTATAAAGAATTAATAATAGATATAATTATTATATTATAAAAGAAATAATTTATTAAATGTTGGTTGTGGTTGTGGGTGGTTATGGATAAAGTGTGAAAAGAGATAAATTTGGGTTATGGTGTAAAATGGGTAGGTGGAGGAGTGAGAAATGATTTTTATATTTGATGACCCGGTCATGACCGGGCATGAATAAACATGATCTAAGAGAGAGCCTCGTGAAGACCCATGGCCTCCCCTTCATCAACCACGTAAATCCTAGGGAGTACCACCGTGCGATAAATGAGAAACTCCCCTCTTTCATTGTGCACAATCATGTCAAAGCCCATCACTTTCGATAAAACCAACGTGTGGGGGATGTCAAGTGTCAACATGTAAAAGTCAATAACCTAGAGTTAGTTAGTTTCTAAATCTTGAAGTAGTTATCACTTCAAGATGTGTATATATATGTTACCTTGGTTACTTTCTCATTCAATAAAAATCAATTTCAAATACTCTCACATGGTATCAGTCTAACCACTGAGAAAATACATTTCTTCCCCATTTTCTTCTTCTTCAATCATGGTCGATCCTACCTCCACCACCACTACGGCCACCTCCGTCTTCGATTCAACGCTTACTCTACATGCTATGACTCACCTAGTCATGGTCAAACTCAAATCCTCTAATTATCTCATGTGGTATGTGCAAATTTACCCCTTGTTGGTTACTCAAAAGTTTCTTCCATTCGTTGATGGTTCTTTACCGGCCCCTCCAACCACCATTACCACCAACGACAAATCAGAATCTAATCCGGAACATGCTTCTTGGTTCGCTAAAGATCAGATTGTTCTAGTTTTCTTGGTTTCCACCTTAACGGAAGAAACTATGGTTGTTATCGTCGGTTGCCGTTCCTCGGCGGAAATCTGGAGCACTCTAGCATCGGCCTTCAACCAAACGTCCAAAGCTCGTGAGATCCATCTCAAAGATGAGCTTCAAACCATCAAGAAAGGACATCGCACCATTACCGAATACGGTGCCCTATTCAAGAACCTATGCGATCAGCTGTCCTCCATGGGTCGTGTTCTTGATAATACGGACATGTCCCACTGGTTCTTGCGTGGCCTAGGACCCGAATTCCATGGTTTTTCAACCTCTCAGATCAATGTAACCCTTCTTCCTGGCTTTTCTGACCTTCTCGCCATGGCCGAATCACATGACTTGTTCACAACATCTCTCAATAGTTCTTCTACGTCAGCACCTGTTGTTCCGTCGTTTTTCGCCCAAACTGCTCGCCCTCCTCGACGAGGACGTGGCCAATTTGGTCGCGGAACCTATTATGTTGATCGGTTTTAGGGTCGTTTTACTGGTCGTGATCGTGGTCGCTTCCCCCCGCGCTGTCAAATATGTAAATTTGAAGGGCATTTTGTTGACTCTTGTCCTCAACGGTATACTTCTCCCCCTGCTCGCCAGTTAAATTGTGTTGAATCCTTGTCGACGTCCTCGACAATTACTCCTTCCAACATCTCTGACTGGTACATTGATATCGGTGCCTCGGCGCATATGGTCTCCTCGCCAAACGCCCTTGACTCCTCTATTGTATATACAGGTACAGACCATGTTGTGGTCGGCAATGGCCAATCCTTGCCGATTACTCACATAGGTTCTAAAGTACTCTCTCCTCATCTTTCTTTATCTAATGTTTTAGTCGTTCCCACCATCACTAAAAACTTAATCTCTGTCAGTCAACTTGCTTCTGAACATCTTATAACTGTTAGCTTCACTAATTCTACCTTTGCCATTTAGAATCAAGCAACAGGGACTCTTGCTCGCTCAGGGGCGACGTGAACATGGACTTTACATATTAGATTGTCCTTTAAATTCTTCGTTCTCTGCTCATTGCACTATTTCTACATCTAAGGCTTCTTATGAAATATGTCATAATCATCTTGGACACACTCACTTCAATAATATCAAGATTCTTGCTAGTCTAGGCTACATTTCTGTCTCTTCTATATTTCATAGTCCCGTTTCATGCACTTCTTGTCAACTCGCTAAGAGCTCTCGCTTACCATTTTCCGTTAATAATAAACGAGCACACTCTTTGTTAGAACTTTTGCACTGTGATCTTTAGGGGCCTTCCCTTGTTACTTCTTGTGATGGTTATCGATATTATACTATATTTTTGGATGATTTCACACCATGTCCTGCCCTTATACCCCTGCTCAAAATGGCCGAGCAGAACGTAAACACACACATATCACTGAAACTGGTCTCTCTCTCTTATTTCACTCTTCGGTCCCATCCCAATATTGGGTGGAATCGTTTGGTACTGTTGTCTATCTCATAAATCGAACTCCTTCGTTTGTTCTTCAAAACAAAACTCCCTATGAAATCATATTTCGCTCCCCTCCTCGCTTTGATAATCTCCATGTTTTTGGATATCGTGTCTTTCCTTATCTTCGTGATTATGCTGCTAACAAACTCTCTCCTAGAAGTCCTCCTTGTGTTTTTCTTGACTACATTTCTCGCCATCAAGGTTACTGTTGCCTTGATCCCTCATCTTCTCCAGTCTTTGTTACTCGCCATGCTCTGTTCGACGAAAATATTTTTCCTTTCAAAATTCCTGGAACATGTTCCTCTTCGCCGCCTTCCAGCACTCCTACTCCTCCCTGTTCGGAGTGCATCTCGGCAGACTCCCTCTCTCTCCTCCTATTGCTCGCCCGCTTCCTCCCCTCCTGCCTACTCCTCCTCGCCCACCTTTCCCTCATGCTCGCTCTCCGCCACATAGAATGGATATTCCTCGTCCAACTCATCCCATGCGAACTCGCTCTAAAGATGGCATTGTCAAACCAAAACATCCCTTCAACACTGCCTTCCTCGCTACCAATGCTCTTCTCGCCTCTATTCACTCTATCAAGGAACCTAAGGGTATTAAATCCGCCTCAAAATCTCCCATATGGGTTGCGGCTATGGAAAATGAGTTGCAGGCTCTTCGCTCCAACAACACTTGGTCTTTGGTTCCTCGACCCTTCTCTGAAAACATAATTGGTTCTAAATGGGTTTATCGGACGAAGTACTTGGCCGATGGCAGCATTGATCGGCATAAAGCTCGATTGGTCACCCAAGGTTTTTCTCAGCTTCCTGGGTTTGATTACGACCATACCTTTAGTCCGGTCGTTAAAGCCTCTACTGTTCGCGTTATCCTCTCTATTGCTGTCCTTCGAAAATGGAATCTTCGACAACTCGACGTCAACAATGCCTTCCTTCATGGGCATCTCTCCAAACCAGTTTATATGGAACAACCTCCAGGCTACGTCGATCATGTTATCCCAGATCACGTTTGTTGCCTTAATAAGGCTATATACAGTTTAAAACAGGCACCCAGGGCCTGGTTTCTTCGCTTCAGTGCATTCTTACTTTCGTTAGGCTTTAAAGAAAGCAAATCTGATACATCTCTTTTCATTTTTCATCAGGCGAGCACGACCTTGTTCCTTCTCGTCTACGTCGATGACATCATTATCACAGGGAACGATGACATCTTCATTACTCGCCTCATCTCTCGCATACAAAAGGAATTTGCTATAAAAGATCTCGGTAAACTTAAATATTTTCTTGGTCTAGAAATAACTTACACCTCTTCTGGTCTTTTTCTCAGCCAAACTAAGTATGCTCGCGACATTCTTCTTCGAGCGGATATGTTTGATGCCAAACCTGTCGCCACTCCTCTTTCTTCCACTGAAAATCTTCGCATGCTCGACACCCCTTGCACCGATTCAACAAAATATCGCTCTCTGGTCGGCGCTCTTCAGTACCTCACCATTACTCGTCTTGATCTTTCCTTTGCGGTCAATACGGTCAGTCAATTCCAATCCAATCCAACAACCGACCACTTCCAGGCCGTAAAAAGTATTCTTCGCTATGTCAAGTGTACTTTTTAGTTTGGTCTTGACTTTGCTCGCGGCCCTACACATCTTCTAACCTACTCTGACGCTGACTTGGCTCGCTGCCTCGATACTCGGCGATCAACCTACGACTACTCAATATTCCTCGGCCCAAATGTTATTTCTTGGAGCGCCAAAAAGTAACCAACGGTGTCTAGATCCAGTTGCGAATCTGAATATCGGGCCATGGCTTACACAGCTTTGGAACTCATCTGGGTCTCCTCGCTTCTACATGAGCTTCACGCCCTTCCTACTGATCCTCCTTGTCTGCTATGCGATAACAAAAGCTCACTCTTCTTAAGTCAAAATCCGGTCGCACACAAAAGGGCCAAACATATTGATATAGACTACCACTTTGTTCGCGAGCTTGTCACTTCTGGTCGGCTGACAACTCAGTTCGTCCCTTCTACATTACAACTTGCGGACATTTTCACCAAAGCTCTTCCTAGACCACTTTTCGAGTTCTTCAGATCCGAGCTTCACGTCTGTCCCCATCCGTCTAGCTTGAGGGGGGTGTCAACATGTAAAAGTCAATATCCTAGAGTTAGTTAGTTTCTAAATCTTGAAGTAGTTATCACTTCAAGATGTGTATATATATGTTACCTTGGTTACTTTCTCATTCAATGAAAATCAATTCCAAATACTCTCACATCAAGCTTTAAGGTACTCGGTTGATCCCTTTTCCCCTACTTTGCGCCGCAATCCACCCATTCATTGTCGCAACAACAATACATGTAATCCTCATTTTTCATTGAGAACCCTTCCCCACCTTGTTGTTTCGTTCCTTCCTTGTACACCACACTAAACTTCTCCATCAATCGTGCCTAGAATCTTAAAAAACAAATTCATTGTGGATTTGACATTCACAACCTCGTAGTCTATGAGGTGAGAAAGTCCCACCAAACTTGCATAGCAAAGTGACAACTCAAAAAGACATACCAATAATTTTCTAACTTTTCAAAGCACTTCTTGCATATTTCCGTATCAACCACCTTACGTCCATTTACTTGCTGATGTTGGTAAATGGACTGATTTTAAATTTTCTAACCTTTTTTTTAAAGTGAAAAATGCTAGCTTCCATTATTCCAAAAACAAAGAGGTGTAGATAACCCAACCACAAAATTTGACAAATCTATCCAACAAGAGGAGTTCTCATAGAAAAAAAAAGAAGCTATACCAAAGAAGCTCTCATATTGGTACTCTTGCGTACAAAATATCTAACATTAAGAATGTTAATTATTTTATTACATTGAAAAAAAAAACGCTATGTGTCAAAGTTACATGAAGTGTCAAAGTTTTAATGAATCTCTAATCTATAATAAGTAGAGTGTTGAAGGATTTCTTGTAAAATTTTATGTATAGAGCAAAGAAATTGATTGAATTAATTATGTATATAAACCTAGAAGTAATAACATTTTGTATAAATGTGTGAATATTGTAAAAATGTAATTTGTGAAAGATTTTTTTTTTATGTGCAAAGAATTGTGAAATGTTTAAATAAAAAAAAGTGTGCAAAGTGTGTCGACATAGAAGTACCTTTCAATATAAGTATCGATTACACCATGCAACCCACATATATAAGTACCTTTGCCAAGTATTTATCTAGTACTCTCTTTCTCTCGAGGGCCCACCTCTACACGATATTTGACTTTGTACCTATCTTCTACATCTTTGCCTCACAAATGGCCTTTGCCGCACAAGCTCCATTAATAAAATACCCATCTCGTGTTTATATTATTTGTTCGTGGAGGAACAAACAAAATAGAGGTATGTATATATATATATATATATGGAGTATAATATAAAATCAATGATTAATCCTTAGAACTTAACATTAATTTCTTGTATTTACACCATGAACGTTATCTTCTAAAAATTAATCAATCTTCTGAAACAGTTTGCAATCTAGAATCTTTTCCACAATGATTATGCATTTGTGACCCATGCAAACAAATCTGAGCATTCAGAAACAAACAACACAGACAATGCCAAGCAAAATGATTTTCACATAATATCCTACTATCAGATGACCAAAACAAATAGTCACTAATTGATTTGGGGTTTCTACTTTGATCAGAATGAAATGAATGAATATTTACTCGAGACTGCTTCTTTAAATTAATCGAACTAAAGGAACAAAAGATTTACATGCTGTCATATACATGGAAACATGCGTTTGATGAGGAACGAGTAAATGGCTTCCATAACCCTGATCCTTTGGCCTTACGTACCATGTTTCTAGGCCAAAATACTTGCTCTAAATGCCACAAAATTGTTCAAAACGGCAGATCTTTTAGGCAGTTTCCAGATTATCAAAAGACACCTTTCTCCTTGGACAAAGTTATCAGCAAGTTTGAGACTGGGGAAATTTGCATTCATCCTGATGTGTACAGTAAACACTATCAAGATCAGTAAAATACAAAAGCACAACCTCGATGACTTGCCCATCAACAAAATACAGTAAATAATACTTTAACCAATTATCAAGATCAGTAAAATACAAAAGTGTGGTTATATAGTATATTTTAAGTGTGTTACTTTTTTTTACTTGAGAAAACCCATTATACATTGGTAATGTAATTATAGTTTGACCACCCTTTGTTTCTAACTCCCTCCGTCCCAACATTATTTGCATAGTTTGACTAGCACGGTTTTTAAGAAAATGAAATTTAGTGGTTGATGATGTAAGATAAATGAGGGGTATTTTAGGTGATTTTATGAGGTGTATGAGGTGTAAAGTAAAATGTATATAAAAAGGAGTGGCAATTTTGAAAATAGAATGATGTTGAGAGTAGGGTATTTCCATATTAAGGGTGTGTTTTAAAACACAACTAACTGCTCTTAAAATCACTTTTTTTTCAAAAATTGTGGGAGGGAACTTTAAAAATAAGTGATTCTAGAAGCATTTAGTTGTGTTTCAAAACACACCCTAAGAGTGTGCAAGTAATATTGGGACGTCCCAATAAGGAAAGTGGACGGAGGGAGTAAATATTTTATTGAGGTAAGTTTACAACTGCTCAGTATTTGCACATGTAGATCTTTTATGTATGAAAATATATGAAGCGAAATGTGAAGCATCAATTGAGCTCAATTTAATTATTACTCCTACATGATTTACATTGGCTCAATTTTTAATATCAGTAAAATAGCTTCTTCTTTTCTTTTTCTTATTTTTGCAAATAAAGAGTGCATAGAATTGCAAAGGGCATTCTTACCTTGCCATGGAGTCGGTCTGCTTGTAAGGTAGATTCTCCAGTCAATTCCCTCCTGACCAGCTTAAGGATCTCAATAATCTGCAATTATGTATAAGGAGATCTTATATTAGTCAGAAGCAGAAACATTGATTCTACAACATATTTAATTTACTTATGATATAGAAAGCAAATTGAGGGTAAACATATGGGGATCTAGAGTATTCTTTTTCTTAACTAATACGTACCGAGAAGAACTTATCGGTTCTCTTTCCAATTGTCTTATGAAACATGTTTGCCAGATGGTAAAAGGTTTTATGAAGTATTAAAAACCAAAAAGATTCAGTATCTTAGAAGACTGATTCAACTTACCCCGGGATAATGCTTCAAAACTGGAGAATAATGATCAAGCGCAGTATATATATTTCCAAGTAGTTTCAAAAGAGCATCAACCTCATCACCCAATAGATCAACCTGAAACAGGAAAAAAAAGCTTAAAGTCAAGGGTGAGAAGCCCACAAAACAAAAAAATGTACCAATTGCAGCCCAAAGTCATCTAAACACATTTTTCCACTTTACAAAAATACATCCACATACAAATACAACTTCACAAGATATTAAGACAAGTCACATCCTTTGTAATCAGTACACTCTTATAGTTCATCTACATATCATTCTACAAATACATATCCATATTCAAACACCTATTTCCAAACAAAAGGCATACCATATTATTGTAATTATTTGCAATAATCTCCCTCATCCAAACACATTTGGAACCCATAAAACGGTTTTATCTTGCTTTGTCTTCTCAATTACATGATTATTCAAGAATGAGATGTCAAGCAGTCACTTTTATATTTCTCTGTGAACCTCAATACGATCATAGTATTATAGGTGCTGGCAATCAATCAAAACAAATTGTCATATGCACAGCAAAAGATAAATAATCGTGTCATTACCTCAGATTCAGCCATGCGAAGATCAGCACATTTCCGCTCTAGTTTATTTTTATATTTCAGTCCTGTTTTCCGAAGTACAGAAGCCATCTCGGTAAGAGCTTTCAAGTTAGAACTAGAATCTTCCAACCTGGCAATTACAGGTTTGTTCAAACCAATCAGTACGATAAAGATTGAAAATTAAGCTTGTAATAGAAGTAAACAGAAATAAATAATTGGCTCTCAACAAGAAAATCATTTAAGAAAAATGCTAGATGATGTGCACAATCTACGCAGACAATATAGTGGGTATTATACCGTTCCTAATTATCTGTCTAATTTTATCTATTTAAGTAAACCATTTTTTCATTAATTAGGACATCAATGTCATAATATAACCGTATTTATTACTATCTGATCATTTGATGATAATATAAAACACAATTAATAAACTTTTAAATACAAAGGAGGATAGTTAGCATTTATTGGGGGTATTAGTGGGGAAAAAGAGTAAATTTTTGTTAATATTAGCCGAGTGATAAATAATTAGGAACACTATTTTGGATAGAATCAGACATATAATTAGGAACAGAGAGAGTACTCTGCATAACAGGGTCCAGAAGACTGTCCGTCAATTAGAGACCTAAATTTGCTAAACATATAACATATCAAGAAAGCATAAGGCTGTGAAACCCAATAATCTATCCTTTTAGCATACAAGTGATATTCCATGAAAGTCCCTTCAACCAAACTTTTAAGAGGAAAACACTTAGAATGTGATCCAAATTGACAACAACAAAAGGCTGGCCTCCTACCCCCTACAGCCCTACAAACACATAAACATTTCTCTCCCCCCCCCCCCCCTAAAAAACAGGAAAAACAAAACATACTCAACCTATGAGGATTATCCAATAAGCTAAGTTGATTTACTTTGTAGCATCATAATATAAACATAAAATTGTGCGATATACCTTAAACTATTACTCCTTATTGCCGATGATACTCTGCATTCAAAATCTTCACAGATCTTTGAGAATCCATAAGCAGCCATTTCCATTCCCTTTCTTAGTGTCTGCTCTCTAGCTTCACTTAATAGTAACTTATCATGCATTTGTTGAAAAAGAGCAAATGCTTTATCTCTCTCTCTGTTGGCTTCTGCCAATACCACTTTGGTCTGATCAAGCTGTTGATTAAGTACTTCAATCTTCTCAAAAGCTTCCAGATGTTGAGACCTTAATGATATTAGATCCTTGTTGCTCTCAGTAACTAATAACAGTAGTTGACTTTCATGTTCTTTTAAACCAACAAGCTCTTGAGAAGCTAGCTCATATTGCTCACTCGCTTTTGATAACTGAACTGACAAATCAACTGCTAACTTCTCTTTCTGTTCCAATGTTGTTCCCAAACCAAGTACCTCCTGCTTTAATATCTCCTTCTCTTCAATCTCCAGTCTTAATCCTTCTTCCATTTCAAGGACCTTGGTCTCTAAATAAATTCTCCTCTCATCATCTATTAGAACTTTCCGGCACAAGTTGTCAAGTTGTTGCCTAGCATCCCTGATAGCTTCTGTCAATATCAATCCATCCAAATCTTGCACAATCGATAATTCAATATCTGAATCTTCAATTCCATATCTGTTTGAAGATTCAGAAGAAACTTGCATATTCAGATTTTCGGAGTCACGCCTGGTTTGTGCAATCTGTTCCCTCAGAGCACATTTGTATACTTCTTCACTGAGTGAAGCTTCTATACGCGAATCTTCTACTGCTAAATTGAGGTTCCCCACTTGCTTTAGCATGTTTTCCTCAACCGCAGAATTGTGCAACAATGAAACCTGCATTTCTAGAAGCTTCACCTCATTTTCCTTCTCAATCAAACAGTCTCTGAGATCACGATTTTCAGAGAGTAGGGTCTCTAGTCTATGCTTCAACTCTCCCGTACTTCCAAGGTTGTTGGTTAACACCGGAATTTTTTCATTTTCCGAGAGGAAGTCCTCCAATTTCGAAAGAACTTTCGGAATCTCTTTCCTCAAGACATCAAACTCTTCATCTCTCCTGTGCGTCATCGAATACCCCTTCTCTTTCAGGAAATCCCGTTTTAATCGAAAATATGCTTCTGTCTTCTGATGAAGAGCTGACTCATGGTCTCTCTTTATCTTAGTAATAATGTCATTAAAATAATCTACCAATTCTTTATTACCCATGTGTTTCAGCTGATGAAATTCATAGCTCTCAGCCACATGGATAATTGATTCATCAACAGCCCCGTTTTCTCCATTAAGTGTGGTAACATGATTACCAAAGGCCTTGTGGTGTAAACGTTCAAAATCACGAGATCCATGAGAACCTAATTCGGTTTCTGACATGGAGAGCGACTTCAAAATTGCATCCAACTTCGTGCCTAAACTAGATATATCATTAAACTTTTCAATCCAATTCATATTCTGAGCACTTGGTTCCAACAAATTCTCTTCACACTCATTTCGATGACTGTTATTTTCAGTTTGTACCCCAACATCCTCAACTGTTGCTAATGAACCTATATTCTGTTGCAATTCACAAGACGAGATATTGGAGGAGAGCAATAAATCATCCACCTTCCTACAGACGGTATCCATTGTCGTCTTCAAACCGTCCAACATCTTATTAACATGCATCCAGCTTTCAGGTGGCTTTTCATGTAATATTCCGCCCAACCCCATCAACTCAGAATTTGAACCAATCTTTTTCAGCGATTTAGATCCTCTTGCAAATTCAATCTCCTTGTTAACCTTCTTAAACTGCTCCAATGCCAAATTCTTTAAAGCATTCAAATCCTCCATCATCTTCTCATGTTTCTTGCAGGAATCTGTTGAGCAAGAAAATATCTCAGATTTCCCAATTTCATAAGATTTCTGCATATCCTCGTATTGCTTCTTCAAATTGGCCACTTCCAGTTCCTTCGCAGCAATACTTTCTGCTGCCTCCTGTTCAACTGCACTTACCATTCCCTTTAAAAGAGAATTACTAACTACTCGTGAAATCATTAACCGGTCATTAATATCATCCCAATATTCATCCAAATCCTCCAAATCTTCCAAAACCTCATCAGCTAAATTCCCATTAACCTTTTCAGCAGAATCTCCTAGTATAATCCGATTTTCATTATATTCTCGCTCTAGCCCATTCTCACACGAAACAACATCACACCCATTAGAAATATCACCATTCATCACCTCTCCACCGTCCATAACACAACGAATACCTTTATTTCACCAAAATAAAATAAAATATTAAAACATAAAAAAAAAAAAAATTCAATCAAACACCAACCGCACTACAAGCATACGCATCCAATTACCTCATATAACAAAAAAGTAAAATAAAATTATACAGACTTACAAGCTAAACGAGTGGAAACCCGCTTTTCTCTCTTCACTACGATAGTCAAAACCCAAAATATTCGAAAACCCTAACGGCAAACTTTCAACTTCAGCTATTATATGAAGTCCATATATCGAGTGTAATTAGAATTTGGGGTTTCTAGGGTTTTTGGGTAAGTGGAAGCGTTTGAGAAAGAGAGTGGATTAGGGAAAATTATGAGCTGCCAGGAGATTGGAAAGAGCGGGAGTAACAGAGGTAATTGATGGGGCCTCATTGTTACATAATTTACGGGAGTTGCCATCATTGGATTATGTAGGTGGAGTTTGATGTTTGAGGGTAAATCCGGAAGGTTAAAAATATATAATATTCCACTATAATGGCGTATATTAATTTTGTTGGTATTTAGGAAGTATGGCCGTTGTGAGTTGACCATTCCCACTTTTCAAAGAGTTAATAATACTTTTAATTACTGATAAGGGCTTCAAAACATAAGTATTTTAAATGGAGGACAAAATAATCAAAAATGTTAAATTTTTAAACACTTAACATGCACAATAGTATAATGTAAATAGTAACAATTTATACACACGACAATAATACTTAAAAAATTAACTCAAACTCGAGTTAAGTTTTTGTCTATCAAGGTGATACACTGACACTATTACGAAAAAAAAAAATGTATAAAAGTCTTGTCTGTTTTGCAATACTTAAATTTAAAAAAATAATGCAAAAATATTATGTCTCTTATGCAATACTTTCTTTCTTTCTTTATTGATTTTTTTTTTTTTTTGAATTTTTCAATTAACTAAGTAAAAATGTGAAATCAATTATATTTGACAAATTCTTGTAATATTGTGTTCTCTCTTCTCTGTGTGGATCAGCACCAAAAACATTACAACATATATTCATATTTTATTCAAATTCTCTCTTCATATAAATAACGTGTAATTGTAAGGATCGATTGTCATTTGCTGCATGCTACCCCCATTAAAGATCACTTTTTAGGGTTTGTCAATTTTAGTAAGAATTCGAATGCTAGAAAAGATATTTTGTCTAATATGCAATGTGTGATTTGAAAAATGTAAAATGGTCATAAATGATTTCATTTCCCATCTCTACTATGAATAAGATTACCCATGGCATCAAATTTTGTTCTTAAGAGTAGTTGAGAGCCACTTTCCTATTACTATAAACTATTCTCTTCATGATTGAGACTTTGAGAGTTTTTTTTTTTTTTTAAATATTTGTTTGTTAGTCCTTGTCCATGTTTCATTTAAATCGTTTTTTAAATTAATTTTCGCCAAACTTTGAAGGAAATTTTTTTATTTTAGTCCTATAAGTTTGAAACATTCCAAAATAAATCTTTTAAGTTTCAACTTTACAAAATAAGTCTTTTACCTTTTAATTTAATCCCTTTTTACATCAATTTTAATCTTTTATGTTTTGAATGATTTATAATAGTCAAACTTGGTGCCACATAGATTAAAAAATGACACATCACTATCTCTCCACTATATATATTAAAAAAAAAAGTAAAGTTAATAAGTAATAACACTCCATAATTTTAAATTAAAAAATAAATGTATATAAAATAACTAAGTAACCCTTACATAAATAAAAAGTAAAATAATTTTAAAAAATAACTTGAAAAAATTTGAAAAGAAATCATTAAAAATCTGAAAAAAAAATGTAATTAAAATTTAAAAGTATTTAAAAAAATTAACTAAATCTTTAAAAATAATTAATTTACATAAATTAATTAATTTTTTGAAATGAAATCTTAGAAAATTAAATAGAATCTGAAATTAAAAAATAAATCATCAAAACAAAATTTAAAAATAAAAATAAAAAGTAAGATTTTATTTTTTATTTAATTTTCTTAATATTTATTTTTGATTGAGTTGATTTTTCTTTAATTTTTTTTTTTAAATTGAATCATTAATTGGTATTTTAAATTTAATTATTTTATAAATTTTATTTGATTTATTTAATATTTTTAGATTTTATTTGGATTTAATTGATTTTTTCATTCAAATATTTTTTAATATTTAGTTGATTTTTTAAAATATTTTTAAATTTTATTTAATTTTTCGTATTAATGATTATTTTTTTAATTAATTTTTAAAATTTATATATAGTTTTAATGATTTAGTTGAATTTTAAATTATATTTTTAATTTTTATTCAATTTGCATTTGTTTTGAGGGATAAAGGGTAAATAGAAAAGAATTGGGGTGTGTTTAGCAATAAAAATTAATTTTTAAATTTTAATGGGGTGTGTATAACATTTTATTAGATGTTAGTTACACAAACAAAATTATTTGCATCTACTCCAAAATAATTAATCGCTCCTCTATATATATGAAACAAAAATTAAAAATTCTCTACATCTACTCCAAACTAATTTATTTATTTATTTGAAACATATTTATTTATTATTAGTATTTGATAAAATGATGAAATTATAATTAAATTTAGTTATACATTTCAATTAATAGAGGAAAATAAGATTCACATAATTAACATCGATCATGCATAACGTGCAACACCCTTTGAATTAGTTTGTGAAATTTATTTTGTTTCATATTTCTTTATATTTTTTCAAGTTATTTTTTAAAATTATTTTACTCTTTATTTATGTAAGGGTTACTTAGTCATTTTATATACATTTATATTTATATTTAAAATTATGGGGTGTGTATAGAGTATTTTTGGGTGTTATTTGCTCTATTTTTTTAATATATATAAATGAGAGATAGTGATGCGGCATGATGATATGGCACCAAGTTTGCCAATTATAATTCCTTCAAAACATAAAGGATTAGGGGGGTGTTTTCAAACTCTACAAACTGCTTTCAGAATCATTTTTTTTTAAACTGCTCTCTCACAGCTTTTACTTTTGAGAAGTGCTTTTAAGCTGTTTGTAGAGTTTGCAAACACACCCTAAAATTGATGTAAAAAATGATTAAATTGAAAGGTAAATGACTTATTTTGTAAAGTTGAAACTTAAAGGATTTATTTTGAAATATTTCAAACTTATAGGACTAAAATAAAAAAATTCCCAACTTTGAATGAATATTTGATCTTTGGAAAGAACAGATAAAATCTAGTATGCACTCGAGTGCATGTTGTGCACCCTAGTTTAAAGAAAAATGTATGTTATTAAACTGAAAAGTACAACACAATATTACTAAAAAGTGTAAGTCACTATGACTAAAAATATTATTATACAGTTTAATAATTAAAAAGTGCAACACCATACCAAAAAGTGTAAGTCAGTAAAATTGAAAAGTGCAACATGGACTAGGGTCCATAGCAGACCAACCCAAAAGAACATGGGTTGTAATTTTTGGTCCTTAATAGTTTTTTTTTTTTTTGATGGAAGTTAAATATCCATCCCTTTTTCCCCTCCCCATGATTCGAACCCAGAACTTAAGGCCTAGGTAGTGGTGCTCTAACCACTGGAGCTATCCCACTTTGTCTTTGTCCTTAATAGTTGCATATCGCCTCCCATAGATAGACGCACTTCATTTATTGTATTTATTCTTCTTTTAATTTAATTTTCCTTCCCTAGTACTAAGACATTATTAGTCATTTATTTGGATATTGCCACCAAATAGGTCATTAAATGTTTTCAATTTCTTTTAAGTGAGTAATTTCGAGAGTTGTTACTTGTTATCATTATTAGTACTAGTATTTCGAATCTACTCCTTAATTTATTAAAAGTATATACTTCAAAGAATTAAAACTAATAATTTAAATGAGACCATTCCATACCGATGACTTTAAACGGGCTAGCAAGTGTACTGTGAAATTGGTTCCTTGAGATTAGTGGTTCAAATATCCTAGACTTTAAAAATAATACTCCCTCCACTTTTAATTAAGTGTCATTTTAACAATTTTTAACAAATTAAAATATATAATCATGGACCATTTTACCCTTCATTAATGATAACTAATTTTAATATTAAATTTATGTTTAGTAATGAATGTGGTCAATATTGTAGGTGATATTCATGTATACCATAATTAAAGTTTATCCATGATTTATGTTATAGTACTATACTCAAAAAGGGAAAAGCTTAAATCAAGGTAAATAAAAGGGAGGGAGTATAATGTATAAGGGTAAAATTGTCAAAATTAAACAAAAAAGTGTAGAATGACACTTATTTTGAAAATATTAAAAAAGGCAAAGTGACACTTAATAAAAAACGGAGGGAGTATACACTTTAGTATTAAGCTTAATAAATTTCGGTAATTTAAGTAATATACAATTAATATATTTCAGTTATTCACTTTTTTTTTTGACAATATACAAGGAGTATACAAGATTTAAAGGATACACAACTCCTTAATATATTGAGGAATATCATTTCCAACCCAATCGTAAGGCGTTGAAAAATTCCAAGCTTCTTGAGCCATGAAATGAGCTGCCTGATTACGTTCACGAGGAATATAATCACAATCCCAAATTAGCAGCGTCTTCATATGACTTCTAATATTCTAGACCAATTTTTCCTCCATTCCATCAAAATTAACATTAGCATGAATGGCCCCAACTGAATCTGCAGAGTCCATTCGAAGGCTGGAGACATGTATATCATATTTCACACAACATTCCAAACCCTTCAAAAGTGCCATCAATTCTGCTGCAATAACAGACCCTGGGCTACATATACGTTCACCCCCAGCAAGTAACACCATACCATTCCCATTAAAGACCACATAACCTACTGCATAAAAATTCTTATCAATATTAAAGGCAGCATCTGAACACAAGATATACTTTCCCACCTGATCAAGTTCCATATCCTTCATCATACAAGAATTTGGCTCCTTAGTCAATGCAAGAGACCCAATATTCTGAAAATCATTCCAATAATCAAGCGCCCATTGGATCTTAAATACTTTAACAGGAGCCAAATTCCTGTTACAAAATTCTTCGGAATGTATCCAACTACATCGCTCTCTCCAAATTGCCCAAGCCATAATAATAATTAATGAAAAAAAAAGCCATATCAAACTGTTCCATAATGGCATAAACAAGCTGGAAAATCGTACCTGTGGTCAAATGTTTGATCCGTTCCCATATACCCTGATCTTTCCATATTCTTCGAGCAAATCCACATAAAAAGAGAACATGAATCGAATCTGCAAAGAAAGCACCACAACAAGCACATGCCGAAGAAGTTGGGACATGATGAGTAACCAAATTTCCTTCCGTAGCTAACGATCCATTCAAAATTTTCCAAGTGAAGATACGAATCTTAGGTGGAATTTTAAGTTTCCACAAATATTTCCACATCACCTGCTGAATGTTCTTTCCAGACGAGCTAGCAGTACTTTTAGATCGATCCTGCGCAAGATTTAGCATATATAACTGATACCCCGAGGCAACAGAATAATTTCCGGATGCATTTCTTGGCCAAAACTGTTGATCAGCTTGATTAATTCCTTGAAGAGGGGTTCGAAGGATAGCTTCTATTTCATATGGCCAGAATGCTCTGCAAATCAAGTCCACATTCCATTCATAACTAGGCAGAATAAATCGACTTACAGTAGATGCACTGGCAATCCTGGAGTGAATCAATCCATCTTCAGCCCCTCCAACCCATCTATCTTTGAAAAGATGCACATTAACCCCATTACCAATTCTCCAACGAATACCTTTTTCCAACAAATCCTTGCTCCACATCAAGGATCTCCACACAAATGAAGGATTGCAGCCCAGGTCTGCCTGCAAAATATCAGAACTTCTAAAATATCTTGCTTTAAAGATTTTACTTACCAGTGAATCCGGCCGAAGTAATATCCTCCACACTTGTTTAGCAAGAAGAGCCTTGTTGAAAGCAACCATATTTCGAAAATTTAAGCCCCCATCCTCCCGTGATTTACACAGATCACTCCATTTCTTCCAATGTAATTTATGATGGTCATTCGAGGTACCCCACCAAAAGTTGGCAATCAATTTCTCGATGTCCGTACAAATAGAAGTAGGTATTCGAAAACAAGACAACGCATAACATGGAATGGCCTGTAACACTGATTTGATGAGGACTTCTTTCCCTCCTTCTGAAAATTTCTTGTGATCCCAAGAATTGATTTTTTGCCTTACCCGATCCACCAAATAACCAAATTGATGTCTCTTGGCTCTAATAGAAAAAGTAGGCAATCCAAGATAAATATCATGACCATTCGAAGACCTGACCCCTAACACATTCTTGATCCAATCACGATTTTCCACTTTCGTAAACGGGCTAAAAGAAATGGCAGACTTCTCATAATTAATCACTTGACCCGAGGCTGCTTCATATACCTGTAAACACTCTTTCAACCTTCTACAATCATGCCGTGATGCTTTCAAAAAGATAAGACTATCATCCGCAAAAAACAAATGTGAAACAGGTGGAGCACACCTCGCCACTTTGATACCTGCAATCAATTTCCTTCGCATAGCAGATTGGAATAACGAGGAAAGCGCTTGAGCACAAATGACAAACAGAAAGGGCGATAAAGGATCACCTTGCCGAAGTCCTCGATGAGGTTTAAATGCTTCAGAGACCTCTCCATTGATACAGATATTGTAAGAAACCGAAGAGATGCATTTGGCAATAAGCTGAACCCATTTGTTTGAGAAACCAAGCATCTTCATTGCCTGCAAAAGAAAAGGCCATTCCACTCTATCGTATGCTTTACTCATATCCAGTTTTAAAGCGGCAAAACCTTCACGACTTTTAGAAGATCGAACCCAATGCAGGCATTCATATGCTATCAAGATATTATCTGATATAAGGCGACCAGACACGAAGGCACTTTGTGACAAATCAATGATATCATTCATGACCACCTTTAGCCTATTAGTAATCACTCTTGAAAGAATCCGATAACTAACATTGCATAGGCTAATAGGCTTAAATTGAAGAACATTTACCGGATTTTTCACTTTGGGGATTACTACAATCGTAGTATTATTCCAAGCATTCAAAGGTTTGTCACTATTCAAGTGCATCAAAATTTGATTTCCAACTTCATCCCCAATTGAATTCCAATTTACTTGATAAAACGAGGCCGGAAAACCATCAGGACCAGCCGCCTTCCATGGATTCAAATCTTTAATGGCTTTATTCACTTCTTCCCTAGAAAAATCAATGTCGAGCAACCGAACACTCTCTTCATTCAATTGTCGACCCATCGCTTGAGTAGCTTCAGAAATAGCTTGATGACTAGGGTTACAAGACTGAAAATTTTGTTGAAAATACTGAACAAAGACTTTTTTGATACCCTCTTCATTATGTATCCAAACACCATGATCATTCTGAATTTTGGAGATATGATTCCTACACTTCCGCTGATTAGCTCTAGAATGGAAAAACCGAGTATTTCTGTCACCTTCCTTAAGCCAATCAACCCTAGATCGCTGTTTCCAGTACCACTCCTCTTGTGAATACAAATGATCCAATTCTTTCTCCAAGTTTTTAACATGTTGAACATCTGGGCAATGATCATCATTGTCTACTTCTTTCTTGATTTGGCTTTGGATACTCCCAATCCTAGTTTTCAAAGAACCACCCTTCTTCACCACCCATTTCTTAATAAAGTCACCGACTGACTTCAAGGATGCTCCCAATTCCAATTGCTTATCTTTAGTCACCCAAGCTTTTCCAATCATTTGCTTAAAATCAGGTTCTTTAATCCAATGATTTTCAAAACGAAAACCCATTCCGGATCGGGAGGGAAAGGATGCCGTTTGCTCATCACATGCGATCATAAGCGGCCGATGATCCGATCCCATGAAATCAAGCACTTTAACTTCATACAAAGGAAAGCAATTTAACCAATCATGGGTAGCTACAAATCTGTCCAATTTTTCTTGAATGAAATTAAGTCCACTACGTTTATTCATCCAAGTGAATTTTGATCCATTAGCTCGCAAATTAATTAAGCCATTGTGATTCAAAGCATCCTGAAAACTAAGCAATCTGGAAAGAGGTTTTTTGATACCCCCCTTCTTCTCCGAGTGAAACAAAGTTTCATTAAAATCCCCACCCACAAGCCACGCCTTATTTACAAATTGATTATAATCCCCAAGACGTTTAAGCAAATCCCAAGAAAATTTTCTATTGTCCAATTTTGGGTTACCTTGAAATCCTGTAAATCGCCATTGATAATTTTGCATTGTAATCCAAGAGTCAATGTGTGCACAAGAATAAGAAATAATATCAAGCACCACATTCTTCCAAAACAATAACAAGCCACCAGAATAACCATTTGCATTAACACATAAACAACCACTAAATCCAAGTTTTGATTTCAAAAAATCGGCTCTAGCCGAAGAACACCGAGTTTCGGAAATAAAAAACACATCTGGACGAAATTTAAACACAAGCCTACTAATATTATTCAATGCTCGAGCACCACAAACACCTCGAGCATTCCAACATAAAGCGATCATTCTTCACGGCGGGGCTGATCAACCTCAGCCTCCGCCAAATCTCGGATCACCAGAGGAGCTCCGAACATCTCAACCATGCTTCTAGCCCTCTTGCATGCCCCAGTAACTTCTTTCACCACCTCGCCCTCAGACCAACCTTTACCAGCCCCCCAGAACTCCATGATTTCCCCAGACATTTCCTTCCAAGGCCTTTTCTTATACGGTGCCACAAAGCTATTAGCCGAATCTGCTCCCCCCTTCACCCCATTATCTTTCGACATCCTCTCACCTTCTGGGTTTGCATGTGGAACAACAACTTTCCGATCATAAATAGGAGCAAAAGGAACTTCCCCTTCATGGATAATCTCAACAAAGAAAGTGTAATTAGTAGTACTAAGATCTTCACCCACAAAATGCACCACACGATAATCACACCCATTATCTACCCCATGCAACGGCTCCTTTAGAACACAATGTTGAAATCCCAGAGGAACAGTAAAAGAAAGGGGATCCAAGTACATACCTGATCGTGGGTCAAATCTGCATTTTTTGCTGGGCTTAGAACTACAACCTCCTACCTCCGGGCCCTCTTTATCCGGCATTAGCTCATCAAAACGATTCACACTTTGTCTCTTCTGAGGCCCAATCTCAAGTCTGGTCTCAACCTCCTCCTCTTCTACCAAAATCGCCTTGCCTTTCAAATTTCTCAAAGCCTCCTCAGTCAAATGTTGCTGTCGATTTTCCTGCTCTTTCTCACCAATTTTTAACAGATGAAAGAAATGAGCCAGTTCATCAGATGTAGGACTCTTCTTCTTTTCAGCCTGCAACCACGTCGGAAAAACCCGATGCACCTTACACCATTCATCAGACTTACCATCAGCTAAAGGACACTCCATCTCAGAGTGATCTAACATTCCACATAGCAAGCAAAACCCCGATAATCGCTCGTACCTAAAAATCGCAGTGATCGGTTCATCTTCTACGGTGATATAGAAGAATCGACACAACGGTTTAGTAACATCCAGCAAGACACGAATACGAAGGCATTCACCCCAAGCCTGTTCACCTTCCTTCGCATCGACATCTATCACCTCTCCCACAATACTTCCAATTTTAAGACCCAAAATTTTGCTCATCGCGAACAGCTGGAGGCCATGGACCTGGATCCAAAAGGGAACCAGGTTAAGCTTAAGTTGGGGCAATCTTTCGCCGCCATGCATTTGCTTCAACACAATCAAAGATTTTCGCACATTCCACGGCTGTTGAAGCAAAACCTCCTTCACCTTGACAGCATCCTCAAAAGTAATGAGGAAAAGATCTTCGCCAGCACTTACAATCCTAAGAGGAGCACGCAGACGCCACGCTCGCCCCAGGATCTCACTCAGCTCAGCTACATTAATTATCCTCCTTGCGACGAATCGCATGGCCACCGTATTTTTAGGAATCGCAAGTTCATTTTTTTGGGCCACAATAT
The DNA here is from genome assembly GCA_963675135.1 of Galeopsis tetrahit. Lineage (NCBI taxonomy): Eukaryota > Viridiplantae > Streptophyta > Magnoliopsida > Lamiales > Lamiaceae > Galeopsis > Galeopsis tetrahit. The sequence goes on along the minus strand of OY776130.1, from coordinate 30,652,508 downwards.
GCGTTGTTTGTTGTTGTGAAATCCTAAAATTTTCCATCATCTCATGGAGAGAGTCCGCCATAGCAAAAGAGAGAGAAATGAAATTGAAAGGGAATATGGTTCTGGGAATGATTGTGGGAGAAATATAGCCTTCCACCCAGTATATAAAGGATGACAGCCCTAAAACCACTACCTCAAAACCATTAACTCCCACCGAAATTTCAATCTGGGAAGTAAAAAACCCCCCGAAAACCATTCGCCCAATCACCATTGCCCTACTCAGAAGATATCGCCGTGGATAAGTGTAGAAAACTAAAACACACCTCCAATGCAAACGCGAGTGAACAACAATGTCTGATCAGAAATCTTTCTTCTCCCAAGTCAAATGATTAGGAGATTTCCGCAATCCAAGACAGACAAACCCTTTGTGGAAGAAAAGTAAGCACTGTATCCAAGAACATAAAAAAGGAACGCGAAAATGAAAACCGGGAAGGTGAAGCGGTGGGGAATTTTCTTGAGAAAATTTGGGAATTCAAGAAACCTCTCGAAAGAGAGAGAAACTTGCGGGGATGGATGTACCTCCTTTCTCAAGCATTTTATAACTCCTAGAGTTTTTTTTTTTTTACCTAACCTAGAGTTTGAAATCCCAGTTATTCACTTTAGTATCACTAGTTATTTAAATGATAAATGATACTCCAATATTTAGCCAATTGAAAATGCATGTAACTTTATTAATGAAATAAATATGAAATGCATGCAGCAACAAAAGGTGGAATAGTTAATTTGGTTCCAGCTAAATACGTTAAAGTTAAGCAAGTATGAAGTAGGTAGATCATGATCATATATGATTGTTTAATGTTTAGTAAAATCATTGACGACACTTATGCCACCCACCCGCCCCCTATTATTATTAGCCAAATTCTTCCATAGTGCACACATACACTGCTCAATTTATAAACTCCTCGTTCAATTTTTTTTTTCTTCAAATTTTTGACTTTTTGTTTGTTGTTATAAACAAGGGTTGGAGTATTCATTAAATAAAAAAAAAATTCGATTGTAGGCGTGGATATCCAACTTTTAATTTTATGATTGGTCATGGTTATTTACATTTCCACTTTTGTTAACTTCACCTTCCAAATTAGATAAGGATCACAATTATTTACACCCCATTTTTGTTAGCTTCACCGTCTAAATTATTATTTAAAAAAAAATTACACCTAAAATTACTATAGTGCTCTTCTATTAATTTAGAAAATACATTATACAATCAATCCTAATTTATATATACAATTGACCACAGTTATTTACATCCCTACTTTTATTGACTTCACCCCCAAATAATTTTTAAAAAAGATTACACCTAAAATTACCACAATGCACTTCTGTTAATTTAGACAAAATATAATGCAATCAATCATAATGGAAAGGTCTTGTGTGAGACCGTCTCACGGATCTCATTCCGTGAGACGGAGCTCCATTACCCATTTCATTAAAGCCGCTATAATGCCAGAAAAAAGGGCCGCCCTCCATAAATATTAAAAGGCCGTGATAATGTTTTATCCAAACAAATTAAAAGGCAAACTGGCCATCGCTGATAACTTTTAAGAAAAATAGTATAACTAATTTAAAAAAGATCGTTTCAAAAATAATAGTAATGTTTTAAATTAAAATAAATAAATAAATTTTAAAAAAAATATTGTAAAGTAAAGGTTTGAAAGTATTTTATTTAGATCAATTTGAAAATAGCGATAAATAATTAATAATTTAATTACCTTTTTTCCTTGAAGCATCCTAATCCAACAAAAAATAATTTATATTTAAATAAAAAAATGTGATTTATATGAAATAAAAAATGACAATTAACATAAAAAATTAATGCAATAATTTATTAAATGAGAATTAAAAAGTGATAATAATTAAATAAAAAGTAATAATTACTTCTGATAAAAATATTATCACTTTTTACCTAAATTGTTATCAATTTTTGAATAATGATATTCTATCAAATAAAAAAGTGATAATTAACACAAAAAAAATGATGTAATTAGTAAAGATAATATAATTTATTAAACCAGAATTAAAAAGTGATAATATTTAAATAAAAAGTGATAGTCACTTTTGATAAAAATATTATCACTTTTCACCTAAATTGTTATCATTTTTTAAATAGTGATATTCTATCAAATAAAGAGGGACAATTAACTCATAAAACTAATACAATTAGAAAAGATAACCATGTTCACTAATATATAATCACAATCATTAATTAATTCATATTTGAAAAATGATAATGTTTAACTAAAAAATGATAGTCATTTTTTATAAATTATCATCACTTTTGAACTAAACTTTTACACATTTTTTAATACTGAATTATATCAAGTAAAGGTGATAATTAACTCAGAAAAAGCAATGTAATTAGTAAAAATAATCATGTCCACCAACAAATAATGTAATTCATTAAATTTGAATTAAAAAGTGATAATGTTTAAGTAAAAAATGATAGTCACTTTTGACAAAAACATTATCATTTTCCAACTAAACTTTTATCACTTTTTTTTTTTACAGAACTTTTATCACTTTTAGAATAGTGATATTCTTTCAAATAAAATCTGACAATTGACACATCAAACTAATGCAATTACAGTAGTAAGGATGTTCATTAATATATAATCTCATTTATTAATTTAGAAATAAAAAGTGATAGTCACTTTTAATAAATCATTATTATTATTATTTTTCAACTAAATTTTTAAAACTTTTTAAATAGTGAATTATATAAAGTAAATATGATAATTAACTCAAAAAAGTAAGAGAAGATCTTGTGTGAGACCTTCTTACTCATTTTGTGACACGGGGCTCCACTTAGTCATTTTAATGAGTGAGGCCAGGAAAATTTGGGTTGAACTCTGCGATAATGCAAATATTTGGGTCACCATAGGAAATTAATTAGTGATAAATTGGCAAGTTGCCCACAATTGTTAGTGCGTATCTCAACACGTATGAAAATGGAAGAACTAATTATAATATTTTAGCCTCCTGACATTTTCAAGAAACAAAAAAAAGAGTTATAAAATAATACTACTACTAATCTTTTAAATTAAAAATGATACAACATTTTTCAAATATTGATTTTCCCAAATGAAGAGGGACAATTACCACACAGAATCGATGTAATAAGTAAATATAATTATGCCCACTAATAAATAATGATAATGTTTAAGTAAAAAATTATAGTCAATTTTGATAATTTTTCATGTTTTAACTTTTATCACTTTTATAATGATATTCTTTCAGGTAAAAAGTGATAATGAACTTTAAAAAATTGATCAATTAGTAAAGATAATCATGTTCAATAACAAATAATCTCATTCATTAAATCAAAATTGAAAAGTGATAATCATTAAGTGAAAAATGATAATTTTTAATTAAAAAGTGATAGTCACTTTTAATAAAAACATTATCACTTTTAAATTAAATTTTTATCACTTTTTTAATAGTTATTTTATTTCAAGTAAAAAGTTACAATTAACGTAGAAATTGGATGCAATAAGTATAGAAATTGGATGTATAACCCTGTCTACTGTCTGATAATCTAACTCAAAATTGAAAAGTGATAATGTTTAAGTAATAAATGATTATGTTTAAATAAAAAGTGATAGTCACTTTTGATAAAAATATTATCACTTTCTAACTAAACTTTTATCACTTTTTTTAATAATGATATCTTTCATGTAAAAATGAAAATTAATTTAAAAATTAATGTATTTAATAAAGATAATCAAGACTTATTCTTAAATTCTTGTTGTAAATTGGGTACAAATATTTTATTTACTTTTCAATAACAAAAAATCACCTTTCGTAAATAAATTGTATGTGTCAAATTTTTATTAATATTTTCAATATAATATACTCCACTTTTTAGCTTATATAAAGCCCGCATGGCTAATATGTTAGTGATGGGCTTGAAACATAAAGTCCGCATGCATAATATTGAATGGACTTGTGAAGTCCGAGGGAAATGGCCTGGAATGAACGTAGTTTAGGTGGGCCGTGGGCCAATATTAATATTTAATGGGTCACATAGAGATCCGTCTCACAGAATGAGATCCGTGAGACGGTCTCACACAAGTTTTTGCCAATCCTAATTTATATATAAACAATTGACCACGATTATTTACACTCCCAATTTTGTTGACTTCACCCCTAGTTTTTTTTTTAAATTACACCTAAAATTACTATAGTGCCCTTATATTAATTTAAACAAAATATAATACAGTCAATCCTAATTTATATAGACAAATTCTTATATAAACTCGCGTGTATATACACTCTTCAATTTCATTAAAATTTTGGGCCTGATTTACTTTTTTCGGTGCAGACAATTAATGGGTCGCACAAATCTAATGAAAGACCACAATTATATGCACACACAAGATTGAGGTAGACACCCACCAATTTTTTTACAAATCAATGATTTTGAGATTGAGATGTCTAGAAGAAAATTAAAAAAAATACTTACATATCTGGATTTTGAGGTTGAGAGATCTAAAAGAATCTGTTTTTCTAACTTACAGTTGAAAGAGGGACAGATGACTTGGGACGCGACGGAAGGAGGAGGAAGTGGTGGCGGCTTGGACGGACGGCGACGGCTTGAAATCGGCGTAACAAATGCGACAACGACGAACGAGGCTTTGGAGGCGAGACTTTGTGCAGCAATGAAGAAAGGTTATGGCGGCGAGGCTTTGAGCGGCGACCGACGAGGTTGGGAGAGGAGTGAGTGTCCCAAACGACGTATTTTGTTTTTCACACTATATGGTTTGAGAGAATAAGGGGAGAATTATAGTTATATAGGAGAAGGGTATTTTCGGTCTTTCGTGGGGTGTGTCCTAATCGTACGGGGTGTGCGCTAAAATCTCGTGTGCGCGTATAACCGACTATTGATTACTGATTATTGTTCATGGTATTAGTGATAATTATTTTTGGTATTACTGAATATAATTAGATGTATGAAATTATTTATTACTGATTATTGCTCATGTTTTTACTGATAATTATTTTTGGTATTACTGGATATAATTAAATGTGTGGAATTATTTGTTATTGTATAAGATATTACCGATCAATGTTCATGTTATTAATGATTACTGTTCATGGTATTACTGATAATTGTTTTTGGTATTACTAAGTATAATTAGATGTGTGGATTTATTTGTTATTGTATAAAATGTTAGTGATTAATGTAATGTTATTATTGATTATTGTTCGTGGTATTAATAATAATTGTTTTTTGTATTACTGAATATACTTAGATGTATGAAATTATTTGTTATTGTATAAGATATTACTAATTACTACTGTTTATGGTAATACTAGTTATTACTTATTGTATTACCGACTATAATAATATTATACATATAATATTATTTTGTATTAAAATTTTAAAAGATACACATGAAAAAAATGGAAAAGAATGACGGTAAAATAAAAAAAATAAAAAGGAAAGGGAAAAAAACGAAGAAATAGAAAGTTTGGAATAAAAACTGAAAATGGGAAGAAAAAAGCAAAAGAGGAGAGGGAAGAAAAATTAAAAATAAAAAAATCGAGATTTGTGGCTAATTTTGATAGCTTTATTTTATTTTTTAATTATGTTTTTACGATTTTTTTCTAAAAATATCGGTGGTGAATTGACGGCAACTCGACAATGACTCAACTATAGATTGTAAATGTATAAATTATGGTTGATTGTATAATATTTTTTGTAAATTAATAAAATGATAATTTAGTCTTTTAAATGTAATATTTTTTTAAAAAAATGGGGGTGAACTCACAAATCGGGTGCAGATAACCGTGGTAAAAAAATGATTTGGGGTGAACTCATAAAATGAGCGGGTGCAAATAACTGTGGTAAAAAAATGATTTAAGGGTGAACTCATAAAATGATCTGGTACAGATAACCGTGATAAAAAAAATGATTTAGGAGTGAATTATGCAGATAAAATATGAATTAAAAATTAAAATTGAAATCAAATTGTGCCCATACACCTCGAGGTACACAAGTACTACCCATCTTATTATTATTATTATATAATTTAATATTTTTTTAAATGGAGTAAAATTAATGATTGATTAATTTATTAAATTATTATAATAACGACTTTTATTGAAAATATCACTATTGTATTACTTTAGTATTTTTTTTAAACTTTTGCAATTAATTCATGTAGTAGTATTATATAAATAAAAAAATTACCCCTTAAAAACATCGCATTAAACAAAATAAATAAAAAGAACGTTTATGTTGTTTAATAATTTGAGTGTTCATTTTTTCAATTATCAATTTTAAGTAACACAATGCAATGACAATATATTTTTCAGCTTACAACTCAACGTTATCATATCTAATATATATATATATATATATATATATATATATATATATATATTATTCAATTAGTTGGTCTATAATAGATTAAAGACATATTGATGTATTTGAGAAACTTGATAATAAATTAATACACTCTTCGTCCACATATAGTGTGTATTTATTTTTGTACATGTGTTAAGATATATTTTTTGTTTATGAATAAAATAAATAATGTAGAAAATAAATAAGTAGAGATAAGATAAAATAAGTGTGCTGGAGTATATTTAAAAAAAAAAAAAAAACCAGGCACATTTTATTGCATAAATATTATAATTATACAAATATTAGTGTTTTGAATTATTAAAAAAAAAAATGTGTCCCTTAACCTAGAGTCCTGGATTCGTCTCTAATAAAATATTTTATTATTTTATCAACGTGAATGGTGTTTACAAACTCTACTACTATTGATCATGACATTATGTTGTTAACTATTTTCAAATGTTCGAAGCTTGCCAAATGAACCTACTGTGTAATTTTCTCTTGTCAATTAATCTCAAAACCTCATCTTCCCCACCCACCATGATATGTCATGTTAGTAGAAAGACTCCAAGAACACAGAATACCAAGAACGCAGAATACAGATAGAACAATCAGAAAGTAATCGGATAAAATCCGCCCAAGCCGAAGTCGAAAGAGTACAATATTAATCAACACTATTTCTGAGTCTAAGCCCCTCCATATATATAGACAGATGAAGCCCTATTAGTGTCGTAAGTAAAGTAAATATTACAGTTACTAGGCAGTAGGCAGTTACAAGGCCTAATCATTATTATTCTTATAACTACTTCTGTCTCTCATTCGCTTATATGTAACAACTCCCTTCCCCTCTAAACAAGCATTGTCCTCAAGGCTGAACTCTGGAAACTATGAGCGAAAGTAAATCGTGTCTACCCATGTAGCTTCATCCTCTGGAAGGCCATGCCACACAACCAGGACCTGTGGGATTCGGTCATCCCCATGCCAAATTTTTCGTCCTCGAAGCACCCGTGCTGGAACAAACTCCGGGAAGTCGTCACATAACTCGGGAGGAAGTTCTGAAACTGAGTCACTTTCACCAACTAACCGTTTTAGCTAGGAAACATGGAAAACTAGGTGTAAGCGAGCCCCTTCCGGTAATAGTAGACGATAGGCTATCAAACCGATACGTTCCGCAATCTGGAATGACCCAAAATATCTTGGGGCTAACTTAACATTTAGCCATTTGAACAGGGACACCTGCCTATAGGGCCGAAACTTCAAAAATACCCAATCACCAACGCTGTATGACACCTCTCTTCTGTGTTTGTTTGCAGCCATAGACATGCGATGTTGTGCACATTCCGAATGAAAACGAAGGCTTTTAAGAATCACATCTCTCGCATTAAGATCTTCCGCCACTGCTCTCACCCTCACCTCCGTTGGTAGGAACTGATTAATTACCGGTGGTGGACGCCCGTATACTGCCTCAAAGGGGGTGCAACCTATAGAAGCGTGAAAACTTGTGTTAAAGCATAATTCTGCCCAATTGAGCCAATGTGACCACCGCTTGGGATGCTCAAATGTAAAACAACGAAGATAAGTTTTGAGACACTGATTCATCACTTCGGTTTGCCTGTCGATTTCCAGATGGTAGGTTGAACTCATTCGGAGTTTGGTGCCTGTTGCTTTGAACAGTTCCTTCCAAAAACTTCTTAGAAAAACAACGTCTATATCCGAAACAATTGAGCATGGGATACCGTGTAGTCGGACCACGTCTTTAACCATTGCAGTTGCCACTTCTCTCGCGGAATAGGGGTGGTGCAGGCCAATAAAGTGTGTGGTCTTGGATAATCGGTCCATGACCATAAGAATGACATCCCACAAATTGGAGTGCGGAAGGCCCGTAATAAAATCGATGTTAATGTCTTCCCAAATTCTGTTCGGAATCGGCAACGACTGCAATAAACCAGCTGGTGAACGAGTGTCGGTCTTGTTCTTTTAGCAAGGGATGCAGGCTACTACAAACTCTGTCACAGATTTCATTAAGCCTGGCCAAAAGATATTTGCTGCAATCCAACGATATGTACGGTACGTGCCCAGATGGCCTCCTATCGGTGTTGTATAAAATTCCGAAGCATTCGATCCGTCCATTTCTTAGTTTTTGGAACAACTAGGCGGCTCTTATAGTATAGAAGACCGTGGGATAGGGAGTAAGGGATTGGGAGAGAGTTGTTCGTCCCCAGCTTGTAGAAGATGGTCGCACATGTCGGATCACCCATAATATCTGAACGTAAACACCCCCAGTCCAACCACTGTGGTAGGGATATGGCCTCAAGATCATCCACGATGTCGCGGCGTGAGTGGGCATTGTAGGTCCCCAAAGTTGAGTTAATAACGAGTAAGCTAGTGAAAATGTCTAGAGGGGGGTGAATAGACTTTTCAAAAATCTATCGAAATATCAGAATACAATATGCGGAATAACGAAATCAACAATGAGCCCAATTTAAGTTTATACTCAACTTCTAAATTCGAGAACTCTGTTCTATACTCAACTAGTCTAGTACAGTTAAGTATGTAAACAATTAAACAGTTAAGCAATTAAAACAGTAAACAACACAAACAATTTATAGTGGTTCGACAACTTGTCTACATCCACTCTCACAAACCCAGTTGTGATGTTTCCACTAAACTCTTCCAATCGAGTACAAAGTGTAAGTATTCCTGTGATTTTAAGTCCCAAGAAGAAGACTTAGATCTTCTAAGACTATACCACCAGATACGTCTACGATCTTACTAGAAATTTAACAAGTATCTAGCAACTTGATAAAAACAACAAAAACAAAAACTTATTCAGTAGCAGTCTTCTGATTCTTCACTTGTCTTCTGACTTGCTTTCTGAACTTCAACGAACTCTGTGAGTAATCTTCAGTATGTATCAGTATGCGCATTTACAGTAACAGTAGTCTTCAAATGATAAACACCCTGAGGTATTTATAGACTTCAGAAATCAAGAACTAAGTTAGTTGTAACCAACTCTTCTTGAAAACTAACTTCAACTGAAACTTCTTATCAATCCACGCGTTTCTTGTTACGAATTAGTTATTTCTAACTAACTTCTTCATCCTTATATTTACACGCGCTTCACTTAATCTTTACTTCAAGTTGACTTGTCTTGTGTAGTCTAGTAGATGCACTTGACTTGTCTTGTAGTCCACCTGTCTTGAGTAGTAGACTTCTTCCTTTCTTCTTCTGGTCTTCTTGTGCAATCTTCAGTAGTAGACTATTCTAATCCTAACAAGACTATTACATTACTTTAAGCTTGTAGCCTAGTCAACTTAAAAACTATATAATCAATCTATCTATTACATTCAAAACATTATGAGCTCTATACAACAATTATCATAGCTCAATAACAATCTAACAGTTAATAAAAACATATATGAAGTACTTATAAATTCGTACTTATCTTTTAATAACACTTATCTTTTCTTGTGAACTCTACTGGTCTTGTTCCAGATGACTTCAACTCAACTAGACTAGATTAGTCAACACTTAGAAAATATTCAAACTACTTTTGGCTTATCAAAACTTTATCTTTTATCTTTAATCATCATGTAGGACTTGTTCTAGGATTCATATCCCAACAATTTCCCCCTTTTTGATGAAGCCAAAACTACTTGAATCTTTTCTCAATAGTAGACTAGTTAAGTAGTTATCTTGTCTTAACACCAAATAGTACTTTATCTTTTCATTCATTCAAGATAATACCAGTAGATATTACACATACTTTAATCATAAAAAACAACTAAGTATCAGAGCAAAAAAAACTTTCATATCAAACCATATAATCAACTAATCTGAAAGAGTACCTCCTTCTGGATTCGGAACATTGAACGCATCTAGAAGTCTTCTGTGAATAATACTGATATGATCTTCATCATCAATCTTCTCTTTTTCGAGTAGTTCTTCTTCGAACTTCTTGATCTGATTCATATCAACCCTTTTACCAGAGCTTGTCATAGGACATTTCCATCTTGGAAATTCAGGAACACAAATATTGAAGTTTGCTCCAGCAGATATTCTCAAGATCAAATTCCTAAGCATTCTGTTCTGACCTTCCAAAAATTTATCGAACAAAGAATATAACTCATCTGGACTTTCAGAGTCACCATACTTCCTGATTATCCAGTGATCAATTTCCCATTGTCTCTTCACTTTCATCCATTCAGATCGATGTTCTTTGTCAATGAAGTAGTCAATGAATTGATCTTCCATCTGATCTTCATCTGCTTTCAGCTTTTGCAACATTTCAATATGTTTTCCAATCTTCTTTTGGCTAGCATAGTGAGTTTCATCACTTGGATCAACAACCTTTTGCTTCTTCACGACTGTTGTCTCAGGAGTAGGTTCTTCTATATGAATAGACTTCCTTTTTGATACAGATCTTGTCTGAACTTCAGCTTCAGGAGATGCAATAGCCTTGCCCTTCTCCTTCTTCTTCAACTCATCTGCTTCAGCCTTAGCTTGCTTAGCTTGCTCAAGTTCTGCAGTTTTAACCAACTTGCCTTTGCCTCTCTTAGGCCTTCTAAGATCTTGTATAGCTTCAGCAGCATCTTTAACCTCTGGTTCAGCACTAGATTTGTCTTTTCCACCTTCAGGAGTAACATCAACTCGACTCATCTCTTCCCCCTTTTTGGCTTCATCAGTCGCCTTGAGAGAGAATAGAGAAGTAAACCGAGTCATCTCTTCTAACATAGCTTGCTTCATAAGGTTCGTAGCTCTTTCAATCTGCCTTTCATGAGAACCATCTTGACTCAACTTGTCTAGTTTGGTTGCCACCAACTCCAGCTTCTGAGTGGACAAGTTCAACTCATTTTTAAAATGTGTTGCAGTCAGACGCAGCTTCCTGTTCTCTTCAGTCATAGCACTGATAATTTCTTTTGCTTGTGCTAACTGATCAAATGTTTCTTTTCTCTGAACATCAGCAACCTCGATTTTGGCTCTATAGACTCTTTCCATCTTTCTGGATTCAGTAGCTAGAACACGAGCAAAATCAACAGAGCTCTTCTCCGAATATTCAACTTGATTCTGGAGAAATCCTTCAATTTGATTAAACATCTCTTGTCTGAAATCATTATCCAACTGATTGACTTCATTCATAATCATCTCTTTTGAACTTGTCACAAGGACACTATTTTGTTCAACAAGAGTCTTCTTAAGCTCGGATTTGAGAAATTCATCAATAGATGACTTGATAACAGCTTTCAAGTCTTCCTTCAATTCATCTATTGAGGCAGCTGGGATAGCTTGAGATGTTTGTCCAACTTCAACATGAACAACTTCTACCATAATCTCATCACCTGGAATCGATAAAACTTCCACCAACTGGCCTTCTGGAGTAGTAGTCAAGACCTCGTCTTCAACTAGTTCAGCCTCTGGAAGCACACTTCCAGCAATAGCTTTTAGGTTTAGTTGGGGAGAGTAAGGAATGATAGCTAACCTTGCTTCATGAGCCTTCCTTTCAGCATCAGCCAATTCCTTTTTCAATAAAGCGTGCAACTTCTCCATGTATCCCATATCTCAATGGGAAGTAGAAAATCAGTGTATCGATTAATAAACTTGAAATCTGACCTTGGACCGTTAGCATGATCCATTTGAAATCTGAACACAATGCCTCTCAACTGATCTGAGACATTGTCTAGCTCTATGACCGGATCTGTAGACTGGATCAACTCAGCTTGTTCAGCTTCAATCATCACAATATCTTGCACAAAGTCAGATTCTGAAACCTGAACGCCCACATCAAACTGAAATTCTGAACTCATCAAGTCATCAGAAATACCCAGTAACCTCTTAGCAAGAGCAGTAATAGCATGATTTGGAAATAATTCAGAGTGATCTCGAACACCACTGTTCTCCTTTTGTTCCATCTCCCAATCCATGAAATTCGAAATTCCACCCTTTCCTAGGATGACTTCGAACAAGTCGTCTGTTGAAGACTTCTTTAATGCAACCCAGGTGTACAAGAGTCAACTTGCACTCTTCTGGTGGAGAGGACGACCCAACTTGCACAAGAGTGTACAATTCTGGAATTTGATCACTTGGCTCCTTTTCTTGTTCGGACTCCTCTTCCGACTGAGTCTTCTCAGAGTCATCTGCACTAGACGAGTCTTGTGCAGCTTTCTTCGATTCTTCAATTGACTCATCCTCCGATGCACTAGTCGAGGCAGCATACGGCAAGGCTTCCATAGGATCAATGCGAGCTTGCCTAGGTGCAGCTGGCCTAGCAGCAGCCTGCTTCTTCAAGGCTTCCTTTTTCAAATAAAACTTCAAAGGATGGAATGGCTTACCCTTACTCCATTCCGACTTGTTTGGCATTAATAATGGAAATAGAATGCTAAGCTTGTTTCCATATCCAACCACATTAGATACCACCCAATTACGAGTATCGGTGTCCACCCGAACACTTCGCTCGAAATACATGATCCGATCAGCTATCAATTTGAACCAATTGCCTTCTGTAATACCATCATAAATGGCAGCCATCACCCTTGCTTTTCCCAAGGTTACAGAGTCATGGGAACCAGTGGCACATAGCAGGATTTTGCTGGCTATGTCCAAAAGGGTTCGATATTTCTCTAGAAGTTCCATCTTCTTGACAGCAGGTAGCTTGCCATCTGGTTTCAGCCTCAACTTTCTTCCACAAAATATACTCAGATATCTTGTCTCTTGCCCAATGGCATATTTCTCTACATCAATTGTTCCGGTGGGCAACTTCAGATGCTCGAACATGGCTTCTCGAGTAATTTCTACTGGACTTCCACCAATAAAGGATCCAATTGTGTCACCTCGTCTGGTGGCGTTGGCATAGAATTCCAGTACTTCCTCTTCCAGAACGACTTGAGGAAACGCCTCCAAATAAGGCTTTAGACCACATCTGGTGCATTTGGACAGAATTTCGGCATTTCCATCTGTGTGATTGCCCTCAAAGAACACAGAAGGTTCAACATGCACTTTATTGTCGGAAATGTATCTCCCTAGATCGAATGTAGCCTGCATGTTAGTTCTCACATCGAAAATAGAGCGAGTCGACATTCTTAAGAGTTTGAATAAGAATGAATAGCTTGGATTTGCAAGAGAACCAAATGCTCGAAGGTAGGAGAGTTAAGAAATTGTGGGGTAAGACGTGTGTAAGTGTTGGGTTTTGTTCAAAACAGAATTTTTGATCCAATGGCCAAAATCGAAGGATGAGATCCAACGGTTGGGGCTTTTGGTATTCGGTTACGGAATCGAGAATATTATGTGATTTGATATTGGAAAATTTGAAATCCGTCTCTTCTTAGTTAGGACAGGGGAGTGAACTCATCTGACCTAGTGTAGACGAGTGTGAACTGGATGTATACACCACATTAAATGGGAGTGTATAAATCTAATTCAGGGGTTTTCAAAATTTACCAATATCTAATTACTATAATATCCTTAATCCGTTTTGATTAAACACTTAGTATTGTAGAATCAAAAGAACACTTAGCTTGTCTGTTCGAGTCTATCCAGAACAGACGAGTAGACTTAAGCTTCACAAGACGAGTCGGCTTAAGCACACAAGACGAGTTCCCCCTACGCCTGTGCTTGTCTATTCTGAACGTTTGAACGACTTCATGTACCTATCTTATCATTTGTAATGTATAATCTAAGGTACAAGTAGAGTGATATAAATAAAATGAATATCAATCTAAAGCAATGGTCAAGGTTTTGAACAGGATGAATGTTAACAAACATAAGAGTCAACATAAGGTTATTTAAGAAATCAAAGATTCCCCCTTAATTGTTTATTCTCTTAGTATTACCCTCAGCTTTACCAGCTTCCTCATCGGGTTGTTTGGTCATCTAGTCTAGCCTTGTATACCTGTCTGTTGCGTGAGTAGACGAGTGCTCTGGTCTAGTGATCTTGTCTCCTTTTCTTGATGTACCTGTCTGGTTAGTACATAGCTATAGGCAAGTAGGGTCTAGATCAATTAGCCCTAAACTAATGCATAGCTCACGAAAACGTGCTTCAGCTAATGGTTTTGTGAAAATATCAGCTCTTTGAAAATCAGTATGAATCTTTTCCATGCGAATATCCTTCTTTTCTACATGATCACGTATGAAATGATGCTTCACATCAACATGCTTACAACGTGTGTGCAAAACAAGATTTTGTGTAATGGCAATTGCACTATTACTATCACAAAAAATAGGAACATTTGATTCATGTATGTTGTAATCACGAAGCTGTTGAATGAGCCAGAGTAGTTGACTACAACAGCTACCAGCAGCCATGTACTCGGCTTCGGTAGTAGAAGTAGCAACACTAGTCTGCTTTTTAGAAAACCAGGATATGATTTTTGTGCCTAAAAATTGACAAGAACCAGAAGTAGATTTCCTATCTATTCTACAGCCTCCAAAGTCTGAGTCTGAATAGCCACTTAAGGATAGATCATCATTTGAGGGATACCATATACCACGATTGATGGTCCCTTTCAAATATTTCAAGATCCTTTTGGTGGTTTCCATGTGACTTTCTTTTGGATTGGCTTGGAATCGAGCACAAACACCAACAGAGAATGCAATGTCTGGTCTACTGGCAGTTAAGTACAATAAGGAACCAATTAATCCACGGTAATAAGATTGGTCAGCACATTTACCGTTTTCATCTGGGTCCATTCTGTAAGTTGGTTGCATTGGTACGCCAGTGGACTTACAAGTTTTGATCCCATACTTGTCTAGAAGATTTCTAGTGTACTTCGCCTGATTTATGAAAATACCTTCTGGAGTTTGTTTTACTTGAAGACCAAGAAAGTAATTCATTTCACCCATCATAGACATCTCAAATTTACTTTGCATGAGTGTTGAAAAACTTTCACTCAGCTTTTTGTTAGGTGACCCAAAAATGATGTCATCTACGTAAATTTGGACGAGTAAAATGTCTTTCCCTTCTTGTCTTCTGAACAAGGTTCGATCGACCTTGCCCTTAGTAAAACCATTTTCCAATAGAAAGAGAGAGAGAGTATCATACCATGCTCTTGGAGCTTGCTTTAGTCCGTATAAGGCCTTCTTTAATCTGTACACCTGGTCGCCTTTGACTTCGAAACCTGGAGGTTGTTCAACATACACTTCTTCCGCAAGAATACCGTTAAGAAATGCACTTTTAACATCCATTTGATATACAGTAAACTTCATATGAGCAGCATATGCAAGGAACAATCGAATGGCTTCTAGTCTAGCAACAGGAGCATATGTTTCATCATAGTCTATGCCTTCAGCTTGTGAATAGCCTTGGGCAACTAATCTAGCCTTATTCCTAACAACTAAATCATTCTCATCTTTCTTATTCTTGAAAATCCATCGAGTGCCAACTACATTATGATGTTTTGGCCTATCGACAAGTTCCCAGACGTCGTTTCGAATAAACTGGTTCAACTCGTCTTGCATAGCGATGATCCAATTACTATCAGCCAATGCCTCTTTAACAGTGGTAGGCTCAATAGATGAGAGGAAACAACACCAGCAAAACATAGTTGGACTCGGCTGTTCTTGCGACTCAAAGAGTTGTCGTCTAGTCTTCACACCAATAGTAGAGTCACTAATGATATTTTCAGTATCATGCGCAGATTTCCATATTTTTCTATTCTTAACAGGAATACTATCATCATCTATATCATGTACAGCATCATGCATGTCAACATCATTTGTATCATCAACAGATTTACCAGGAGTAGATGAGTCAACTAGAGCAGGCATGTCAACTGGTCTAGAAGACTTACCTTGAGCACTTACTTTCTCCTTGTCATCAGATTCGAGAGCTTTCATGAATGGATTGTAGGCTTGAACGGATTCATATACCTCTGAATCTTTGTCAGATTCGATCGTTAGATCAGTTACCTTCTTACTGATCTTGTCGGCAGACGAGTCCTGTCGAGATTCATCGAAAACCACATGTGGTGTTTCTTCCACACAAAGAGTCGAGTAGTTGAATACCCTAAATGCTTTGCTGGTCGAGGAGTATCCTAAGAATATCCCCTCGTCTGCTTTAGCATCGAAAGCATTCAACTTGCTCTTTCCATTGTTGTGAATGAAACACTTACAACCAAATATATGGAAATATGAAACTCTGGGTTTTCTACCTTTCCAAACCTCATAAGGTGTCTTGCCTAGGGCTTTGTTGATCGCACTTCTGTTCTGTGAATGGCATGCAGTATTGATAGCTTCAGCCCAAAACTTTTGAGGAGTGTTGAACTCAGCTAACATGGTCCTACAGGCTTCTTTAAGAGTTCGATTCCTTCTTTCGGCTACACCGTTTTGTTGTGGTGTCCTGGCTGCACTAGTAAGATGCTGGATACCACATTTAGTACATAAATCTTTAATATAGCAATTAATGAACTCAGTTCCTTTGTCAGTACGAATCTTGACAATGGACTGGTTCTTCTCAACTTGTAACTTCTTCAACAGTTCAGGCAGAAGTGTTTGTGTATCACTCTTCTTGTGTAGGAAGACTACCCAAGTAAACTTAGAATAGTCATCTACGACAACAAGTGTGTACCTTCTACCATTCAAGGTTGGAGGAGTTATTGGACCATGAAGATCCATATGTAGAAGTTCTAGGACTCTACTAGTTGAGAGAGTAGGAATTGACTTAAAAGAACCTTTAACCTGTTTACCCTGTTGACAGGCCGTGCATACACGTGACTTGTAGTAAACTTCATTGGGAATACCTTCAACAAGGTAATCTCTGGCTATCTTATTAAGAACCTTAAAGTTTAGATGACAAAGGCGTCTATGCCAGAGCCACCCAAGCTCTTTAGGATTCTTAGTAAGTAGACAGGTGTCCCTCGGACAACTGTTCCAGTTCACTATGTACACACTTCCTTGTCTTACGCCGACTAGTAGGACTGTGTGCGTCCTTTTGTCAATGATTTTGCATTTGCGGCTCTTGAACTGCACTTTGTAACCACGATCACAAAACTGAGAAACAGAGAGTAAATTATATTTCAAACCTTCAACATATGAGACATCTTGGATCTCAACGTCTCCATTCTGGATGTAACCAAATCCTTTAGTGACAGCAATGGAGCTATCACCAAATATCACTTTTGGTCCTTCTTGCTCATGGTAGCTTGATAAGAGAGCCTTGGTACCAGTCATGTGGTGCGAACAACCACTGTCTATGTACCAGGTTTCTCCTACTGAGCCACCCTTCTTATACAAGTCAAGTCGACCCTGCAATGAAGATATTCAATAATTTAGGTACCCATTTGTTTATTGGGGTCCTTGGGGGTTAGTCGTGTTCAGAGGAATCCAAATATACATTGGAGTCTTGAACAAGTTCGATCTTTTAAGCTTTCGCCCATATTTGTTACAAAATAAGACCTTGTTGTCCTTAACTGGTCTATCAGTCGAGTTTGGGTCTACTCTTTGGAGATAGCCTTTTGACTTAATCTCTACTTGAGCAGGCACTGGTCTATGATAGTCAGAGTATGGCTTGTAAGCATTAGGTCCATACGGTTTATAGACGCATTTGGGTCTTTCCTCACTAATGATATCATATGATAAAGGTGGAGGATATAGAACAGCTTGTGTACGATATTTTGGAACTACTTGTCTAGGTCTAGACGAGTAGAGCTGAGACTGCCTTATGAAAGGAGGTCTAGGCTCTTGTCGTCTAGTCTGTACCTGTCTAGTGCTCGTCTCCTCAGGGTACCAATCCTCGTATCTGACCTGGTTGGGTCGTCCACGATTAGTGGTCCTTTGAAGATTAGTTCTAGGTTGAACAGGCTTGCTGTTACCATTCTTTTTACCTCCCTTGGTAATCGGAATGTTAACTCGAGCTTGTTTAGGTACAGTACCTTGAGATGGAGTACCAATATCGTATAACATAGGTCCTTTTCCTTTATCATTTGGCAAAAGTCTTGCGTTAGTAGTAGTAGGGTTCTTAATGACTCGAGTAGACGAGCTAGATGACTCAGCACCTATACCTGTCTTGTCACCTGGATCTCTATACCTATCTGACAATTCAAGGTTAATCTTAGAGGAGTTAACCAGGTCAGTAAGTTTGATATCTAGTGTGACAACCTCGGTCTCTAAGAACTCATTACGTTCTTCAAGTCTGTTGCACTTGTTCTTTAAAACATTGAATTCATTTCTCTCAGTTGCATGTGTCTTGAGTAGGTCTTGATATAACCTGTCTGTCAATGCACACTTTTCTTTGAGTTGTCTTAACTCTTCAGTCAAGCGTTCATTTAGGACTGTTACATTAGGATCTACTTTAGACTGTGCTTCCTTAAGATCAATGATTTCTTGTTTTAAGGCGATGTTTTCATCACTGACTTCAATGAAAGCTTGGTTAGCAAGTAGAAGGTCGTCTTCGACTGCACTAGTCGAGTGCTGAAGACTACTTCCTACTTCACTACTAGCAGTGTCACTTTCATCAGTTTCTGAATCATCACAAGATTGAAAAGATGTAGCAGATGATACCTCTTGATCGATTTTAGCCATACAACATAGGCCATCATCTACTATGAATGCTTCGTCGTGGTCTCGATCAGTCGAGTGGCTAGATAAGGACGATGGCAACTCGTCTGAATCTGAATCAGAGTCATCATTGGCCATCATTGCCTTCTTGCCACGGTTGTATCTTCTTTCCCTTCGGGCTTTACGTTCTTCTCGATCGTCAGTGCTCAGGTCTGGACATTCATATATGTAGTGACCTGGCTTTTCGCAGTTGTAGCACAAGAGATCATTAGTAGCCTTTTTAATAGGAGATTTATCCCTACGCTTATCACGTCTATCGGAACGTTGAATCTTCCTATCGTCAGACTCTCTATCTCGTCTATTACCTTTCGAGACTTCGTCTCTCCTTTCGGATGAGTTTCGGTCTCGTCTGGTCTCAGACGAGTTCTTAGAAGTAGACGCTCTATGATCCCTATAGAACTTCTTGTATCTTCCGAAACGTTTATTCAGCCTATCAAACTTTCTAACCATGAGGCTCACCTGATCCTTCAAACTAAGATCAGTATCTAACTCGTCTTTTACAGAGGCAGACTTAGTCTTAGGCTTAGACCTATCTACCTTAGAAGACTTAGAAGAGCTAGACTTAAAGGCAACGTTCTTAGATACATCATGTTCTCTATCGCTACTAGCTAGTGGTTCATCTTCGTCTAAATCAAACTCATGAGCCTTCAGAGTTTGAAACATGGTCTCTGCACTCCAAGCATCTATGTCTTGGGTATTCTTAACTATCATCTTTACCATTTTCCATCGAGAATCTAAGCTCTTAAGAATCCTAAGATTGATTTCACGAGGAGTATAAGTTTTACCAAGAACTTCAAGGTCATTCATGATTTTAGTGAAACGAGTATCCAGCTGGTCGATAGTTTCGCCAGCTTTCATTCGAAATGATTCAAATCTTTGGACAGCAGTGGATAATTTGCTCTCTTTGATCAGGGATGTCCCTTCACAAATGATAGCTAATCTGTCCCACATCTCTTTGGCAGTTTTACATTTTAACACTTTTCCTAGATACTCGTTAGGAAGGGTGTGTAAAATATAATTCTTCGCCAAACTATCCAAATTGTTCTTCTGAGGTTAGATCAGACCTTGGTTTCTTGACGAGTGTGCCAATTGGTTTGTCTCTGTCAAGATTTGAAGTATTTGGGACCATTGTCACGATCGGTCCCTCGGTCACAACAGAGATCATTAGATCATGCGTGGAGCTGAAAATTGCTTCCATTCGCAGCTTCCAGTAGTCGTAATCCTGAACCTGGAACTTGGGCAACTTGTTAGCGCTAATTTCCAACGACATGATTTCAAGAAATAAGTGCTAAGCAGATTTATGATCAAGAAGCAGTTAAGTCAAGAACAGGGAACAAGAAACAGATATAACTGGAGTATAGATCAAGAACACGTAGGCAAGTACAATCACGGACCAAGACTTCACCCTTAGTCTTAAGTCGGTTATCAAGAAACAGCAGTTCGAAAACCACTGCTCTGATACCACTTGTAGGTCCCCAAAGTTGAGTTAATAACGAGTAAGCTAGTGAAAATGTCTAGAGGGGGGTGAATAGACTTTTCAAAAATCTATCGAAATATCAGAATACAATATGCGGAATAACAAAATCAACAATGAGCCCAATTTAAGTTTATACTCAACTTCTAAATTCGAGAACTCTGTTCTATACTCAACTAGTCTAGTACAGTTAAGTATGTAAACAATTAAACAGTTAAGCAATTAAAACAGTAAACAACACAAACAATTTATAGTGGTTCGACAACTTGTCTACATCCACTCTCACAAACCCAGTTGTGATGTTTCCACTAAACTCTTCCAATCGAGTACAAAGTGTAAGTATTCCTGTGATTTTAAGTCCCAAGAAGAAGACTTAGATCTTCTAAGACTATACCACCAGATACGTCTACGATCTTACTAGAAATTTAACAAGTATCTAACAACTTGATAAAAACAACAAAAACAAAAACTTATTCAGTAGCAGTCTTCTGATTCTTCACTTGTCTTCTGACTTGCTTTCTGAACTTCAACGAACTCTGTGAGTAATCTTTAGTATATCTTCAGTATGTATCAGTATGCGCATTTACAGTAACAGTAGTCTTCAAATGATAAACACCTTGAGGTATTTATAGACTTCAGAAATCAAGAACTAAGTTAGTTGTAACCAACTCTTCTTGAAAACTAACTTCAACTGGAACTTCTTATCAATCCACGCGTTTCTTGTTACGAATTAGTTATTTCTAACTAACTTCTTCATCCTTATCTTTACACGCGCTTCACTTAATCTTTACTTCAAGTTGACTTGTCTTGTGTAGTCTAGTAGATGCACTTGACTTGTCTTGTAGTCCACCTGTCTTGAGTAGTAGATTTCCTCCTTTCTTCTTCTGGTCTTCTTGTGCAATCTTCGGTAGTAGACTATTCTAATCCTAACAAGACTATTACATTACTTTAAGCTTGTAGCTTAGTCAACTTAAAAACTATATAATCAATCTATCTATTACATTCAAAACATTATGAGCTCTATACAACAATTATCATAGCTCAATAACAATCTAACAGTTAATAAAAACATATATGAAGTACTTATAAATTCGTACTTATCTTTTAATAACACTTATCTTTTCTTGTGAACTCTACTGGTCTTGTTCAAGATGACTTCAACTCAACTAGACTAGATTAGTCAACACTTAGAAAATATTCAAACTACTTTTGGCTTATCAAAACTTTATCTTTTATCTTTAATCATAAGCTCCAATGATCAGTGTGGACCGTGAAACGACCCCCTAGAAGGTACTGTCTCCAATGGGTGATGGATAGGGCCAGTGCCATCAGTTCTTTTTCGTACGTTCACCTGCCCATCGTTGTTGGCAAGAGGGCCTTGTTCTAATAGGCGACGGGGTGATGTTGGTGCATCAACACGGCGCCGATGCCACGACCTGAGGCGTCACACTCGACGATAAACTCCAAGTAGAAATTGGGTATATCTAAAACCGGATCTATCGTGATGGCCTTTTGGAGATCTGTAAAGGCTGCTTGTGCAGCAGGGGACCACTTGAGAGGCGTTCGGGCATCAATTTTTAGTAAGTCCATAAGAGGGCGGACCATTTTGCCACAATCCTTTATGAAACGCCGATAATAACCTGTAAGGCCAAGGAAGCCCCGAATGTGTTTGATCGTTGTCGGTCGTGGTCATTATAAAACAACTTCCACCTTTGAAGGGTCCATGCGGACACCATCATGTGAGACAGCATGACCTAAATATTCCACCGTTTGTTGTGCCCAAATGCATTTCTTTGGATTAACCGTGAATGAGCTTGCTACCAAGAGGGACAGCGCAAGACGGAGGTGCTGGAGATGCGTGGGCCAGTCCGGGCTGTAGATTAAGATGTCATCGAAGAAGACTAGTATAAAATGATGGAGGTGTGGCCTGAAAAGGTCGTTCATTGCAGACTGAAATGTTGACGACGCATTTTACAACCCTAAAGGCATGACAAGCCACTCATAGTGCCCGGAGTGAGTTCTAAATCCCCTTTTTTGGGTGTCCTCAACTACGAGACGGATTTGGTGATATCCGGCTCGAAGGTCTAGCCGAGTAAACTTAGCAACACCGTGCAGCTCATCGAGGAGTTCCTAAATAACCGGAATGGGGTACTTATCCGGTATAGTGCGTTTATTGAGCTCGCGGTAATCGATGCAAACCTCTAGCTGTTATCTTTCTTTCAAATGAGCAGGATCGGACTAGAATGGGGGTCTATACTAGGTTGAATCAGGCCTGCCTTCAACATTTCAGCCACCAATTTCTCTATCTCATCCTTTTGACCCGAACTGTAGCGGTAAGGTCTGACGGACATGGGTTCGGTGCCAAGTTTCAACGGTATTCTGTGATCATACGACCGAGAAGGTGGTAAGGTTGTTGGTGGTTCAAGAACAGAGGGGAATTCGTCCAGGAGGTGGCGAAAAGCGGGCTGGACAATTTCTAGGGCCGTGAAAGACATCTGATGTCCGTCCACCTGCCACATAATCCAACATTGTTCAATGTCGGTCATTTTAAGGACAGTCAATTGACTGCGTTCGAGGTCTGGAATGCCGCGGAATTGACGTGCGTGTTATCATAAACGTACGACATGGTGAGGGTCGCCCAGTTCGCACGGATATCGCCAAGAGTTGCTAACCAAGAAACCCCAAGAATTATATCTATACATGTGACTGGAAACACATAGGTTGGAATTTTGAAGTGAACTGCCGCTAATGTGAGGCAAAGATCGGAGCAGCAACCCACTATTTACACATAATTACCGTCTCCCAATTTGATCGGCAAGGTGACGGAAGGATCGACTTGCAAGTTCAAACGATGGACAATTTGGGGGGACACGGAGCAATGGGTAGCACCGCTATCGATCATAACTGCGACCTGAGAATCGCCAATAATCCCCAAAACCTTCAGCGTGTCAGGCCCATCAAATCCGCAGGCCGTGAGTTCCAGCGAAGGGTCTGGAAGAGGAGGGATATCCGGGGGGGATTCAGAAATGGCTAATTCACAGTCCATGAGTGGTGGATCCTCTAAGTCGTCGAAGACCACCATGACGCGGAGAGCGCGTTGAGAACAAACATGGGTCGGGGAGAATGGTTCGCGTCATCAGAAGAATAGCCCACGGGAACACAAGTCTTGATATTCAAAACTAGTCATCTGGCGTGTTGGGAGAGGACGAGGGGGTGCGGATGAAGAAGTGGTTTCAGATGGTGGTTGGTAGGGTTTTAGAGATGGTTGGCCCGATTGAGAAGTGGGCGGTTGTCGCGGTTGGAAGGAAGGGGTGGGGAGCGGAATTTAGTTGGTCGTGGAAGACGATCCTCCCCCACGGATGGTGGTTAATCGATTAGTTGGATAACCCCCACGATATTGGGTGTCGCACGACGAGTCCGCCTCGCGTTCGATCTCATGGGCCAAGAGCATGATCGCCCTAAGATCATCAGCATCCCTCGAGCGGACGCGTAAACATATGTCCTCACGCAACCCATTCAAAAATAACCCCAAGGCTATCGAATCCGAGAGATCGGGAACCGCCGCTAGACGAGCGATGAACGAATCCACATACGAACCAACTAAACCGGTTTGTGTTATTGCAGCAAGAACCCCATACGAGTGAGATCTGGGGTCGTCATTGTAACGCTTTAGAAGTTCCAAGGAAAATTTCGCCCAACTGATACCGGGAAAACGCTTCATAATCCATTGCATCTAGTGTAAGGTGTTGCCCTCCATAGCGATCAGGGCCATGTCGACACGCATGTTAGACGACGTGTTATGAATGGAGAAGAACTGGTCAGCCCTGGCTAACTAAGCGGACGGGTTATCCCCATAAAACAGGGGAAGATCAAACTTAAAGGTCGGACGGAACCTGGTGAGAGGAAACCCGACCTGAGTATGATGGACAGGATTCGCCGGTTCTGCCGGTGTAACAAACAATTCTTCCAACGCTGGACACTTTCCTTTAACCAATCTTGAGAAGATTTGTTGTATGGCTTCAAGAGACACCTCCATGGCGTCTTGGCACTTAGCGGAGAGTTCAACACTCTGACCTAGCCTCTCTACTAACGCTTCCACGGAATCCAAACGAGAGTCACTCCTTGTCATCGAAACGGCAGGTCGAGACCAATTGTTAGCAAAAAGACTCCAAGAGCACAGAATACCAAGAACACAGAATACATATAGAACAATCAGAAAGTAATTGGATAAAATCCGCCCAAGCCGAAGACGAAAGAGTACAATATTAAGCAACACTATTTCTGAGTCTAAGCCCCTCCATATATATAGACATATGAAGCCCTATTAGTGTCGTAAGTAAAGTAAATATTATAGTTACTAGGCAGTTACAAGGCCTAATCTTTATTATTCTTATAACTACTTCTGTCTCTCCTTCGCTTGTATGTAACATGTCACAAGCTCATAATGAAGTTATGTGTTGCTAATAGTGGGTTGTGCATAGAGTCGACAATTTGAGTTTGCTCAGCCATGGAAAGCATCATGGCCAATTTTTGGTGGGGTGAGCATAGCGGACATCGACATTTACATTGGAAGAAATGGGGGGATGTCTACTCCTCTAAAGAGGAAGGCAGAATGATTTTTAGAATAATGATTCCATTTAATAAGGCTTTATTGGCCAAGCAATTATGGAGATTTTTGGCTCACCCACAAACTTTGGTTAGTAAAATCTTTAAGTCTTATTATTTCAAACATGATGATATCTTTAATGCTACCCTGAGATCTAACCCATCGTACATTTGGAGGTCACTACTTTGGAGTCGTGATATGCTAGAAAACAGTATTCGATGGAGAATTGGTGATGACAAATCAGTTAATATTTTTAAGGATCGCTGGGTGCTTGGACTTAATAAATGAAGGATTCTCTCCCGTATTGCTAGTGCTTCCAAAGTTGATAGATTCATTCAAGATGACGAATATAGCTGGCACGAAGAGTTAATAAGGCAAGCCTTCCTCTCGTTCGAAGCTGATACTATTTTAAATACGCCTTTGATGGGACGAGAGATTGAAGATTACTTTTTCTGGAAGAAGGACTCAAGTGGTACTTTTATAGTTGCATCTGGTTACTTTCACACATGTCGAAGTGACATTAGAAATAGAGGATCTTTTGGTCAAGGTTCATCCAATTATGTAGTAAAAAAGAAAGTGTTTCGTCATATTTTGGAGGCCTAAGGTTCCTCCCAAAGTGCGAATTTTTGGGTGAAAAATTATACTTGATCTCGTGGCCACTAAAGGTAATTTGCACAATCATCATGTCCCTTTGGAACCATGTTGCGGATTCCCGATTGCAGATACCATTCATGTGTTCTTTAAATGTGGCTTCACTAAAACTGTTTGGAAGAAATATAGCTTCTGGGAAGAAATTAAGTCCTTCCTCCTTTGCAATTCTTTTGAGTTATTCCATTCTTGCTTGGAGAGGATGCCAGAATAGAGAGTCGAACTACTCCTTGTTATTGCATGGGCAATTTGGGGGGAACGTTGCAGTTGGATGCATGCGGAGGATAAAGGGTGTGCTAAATACCAGGGTCGACTGGTTTTTTCAGTAGATTGGACAATTAGATATTTGGAGGATTTCAATGATGAGCAGGTGGAAGAGAAATGCTTAATGAATGTTCAAAAAGAACGTAGGGTCTTTGATTTGAAGGGAAGTAGTGGAAATATACTATATGCAGATGCACCCTTCAATTCGGAGACAAATTTCTTTGCTATTGGTTATTGTCTACGAGGAAGTGATCAAAGAATTCCAATGGCAGGCTTCTCAAGGATTCACAATCCTGGTTGTATAGTGGCTGGTGAGTTAAGAGCTATTGATATTGGAGTTCAAAAATGTAGGAACAAACAGTGGAATATTTCGGGTATAAGATCGGACCCAAGGCTTGCTATTCACGCACTCAATGAAGGAAAAGATCTAACGGGTTGTGAGAAAATTATCTTGGTACGAATCAGGCGCCACTTGAGAGAGGTCCTAATGTGGGATTGTCAACATATCTCAAGAAGTTACAATATTACAACTCATAATTTAGCTCGTATGTCGCTCACCTCTTCAATGTCTCAAGATTGGGTTGAAGAAGATATTTCTCAACGTGTCAAGGAATTTGCTCTTTAATATGTAATTCGTATTTGATCTTTTTTTCCCTTGTACCGATGTAATCTAAAAAATAAAAAATTCGAAGGTAAGTATAAATTGGGTCTATGTAGCCTGACTCATGCGTATAATGGGAAATTAGCTACGAAAACATTAGTTGTCAATTTTAATATCTTTGTTGCTAATTAACGTGAATTAACAATGAAATAATTTCACCGCAAAGTTTGTCACAGTGCACTCGTGGTTAATATGTTTGCAAAAAATATTTAATTTTTCATCTCAAATCATCGCAAAATGTTAGCGATGAAAATATGAGTTTCATCGCAAAATAGTGGCGACGAACTTTTTACCAGCTATAATATGAGAGTGTTCAACGATGACATACTTTAATCAAGGTTATGAGTATTGATGTTTAATACTCCATCTGTCCTTTCAAAAGTTGCCCATTTAGTAAGAAAGAGCTCTCAGTAGTGTGGGTTAAAGAATTCTCTCTCTCTATATTTTTGCTCTAGAGACGCTCTCACGCCAACGGCTCTTTTCCTCTCGGTTTCTACTGGAAACTCATTCCTTGGGTTGATTTCGTGAATTTTTCTTGCGATCTCCACTTAATTACAACCTCTCCTGATTGTATTCAGCTAGTTATTCCATTTATTTAGAATTTTTCGCACCAGATTCTAATTTTTGGTCGCGTGCCCTAATTTCGCCCAACTCCTGGTTCGAAAGGTTTCTCTCGCTGGCGGCGGCGCCGACTGCTGCCGTCCACCACCTCTCTACGACGCTCATTTCCATCTGGGTGCCCTAATTGCTCTAATATTTCACGTGATTTGGACATCGACTTATTTACTGTGATTTTGGCTCGCGATTTTATTCTGTCCAAGAACGATTCTACTTGGTGTGGCCTTAAAGCTCGTCGGTGTTCCTCCAGTCCAGGCACCCCTCTGAAGCAAGTTCCGTTAGGTTCTCAAGTTTTGGGTGCGATTTCTGTCCATCTCGTTCGCTGTTTGTGAGGCACAATTTCTCTCCGGCGCTGCTATTCCCGATTGTGTTGGTGCCTCGTTCACAGTCCATCGTCCCTCTTGCCTTTGGTTTTGGGGCTTGTCCTTCCCAGTTCGTAGGTTCATTGTGTCCACTGCTCAGGTTTATTCGTCCCTTTCTCTTTATGTTTTTTTTCCTGCTCTTGTTCCTTTGCTTTTCCCTGCGTTTGTTTCCTGTGTTTTTTGTTGCTGGTCTTTGTGCTTTAATTGGTCTGTTGCTGCTGGTTATTTGGCTTTTATTTTGTGTTGTTCAGATTTGTTTTGCCTTGTATTTGTGTTCCTCTTGTGTTTGTTTTCTAGCTTTTCCTTGTTTCTTGCCTCCCTTGTTCAACCTTGTTTTTCCTTGTGTCTGTGCTCTTGTGTTTACTTTCCTTGTTCAACCTTTTCTTTTTGTTTGTTTGTGTTTCTGTTTGTTGCTCTTGCCCTGCGTTTTGGCTGCATTTTTGCTCTGTTTGCTGCTGTTTTTCTGGCCCTTTTTATGTGTTTTTTTGCTGATGTGATGCTTCTCGTTTTTTGTTGTTGTTTGGTCTTGATTTGTGCCTTTTGTTCTGCCCTATTTTTGTGCTTCCCTTGTGTGATTTTTCTTGCCGTTTCTTTGTGTTTTTGTGCTATTTTTTTTGCCCTTTTGCCTGCTGCTTTGCTCTATTTTTGTGGTTTTTTTTTTACTGTTTTGTCCTGTCTTTCGTGGCTCTTGGTTGCAGGTTGCTTCTGATTTTGTCGCATGTGTGTGTGAGCTGTTCATGTCCAGTTGGCGATTGTTTCCGCCTGGCTGTTCGTTGTTCAGTGGTTGCCCTTGTAGTGAGGCTCGTTGGCAGCTCCTGTGCTGTTGAGGTTATTGGCTTGACTCTTTTCTTTGTCGGTTGGTAGCATTTGTGCGTGCTTGTTGTTTGTTTCTCTTCATGTTGGTTGGTAGCCTTGCATATGTCGGCCGACAGCCTTTGTGTGTGCTTGTTGAGTGTTTTATTTTTTGCTGGCCGGTGGCCTTGTGTGTGACGGCTGGTAGCCTTTGTGATTGTGTTTTTATTATTTTTTTGCTGTTGGTTGGTTTTTTTGGTTTGCTATTTTTCTTTTGAATCCTTGTCGGATACTTGTGTGTTGCTGTTATGTCTCGCCCTCCCTCCGCTACTCCCAACTCCCATATCCGCTTCTCTTCCCCTTCCTCCCCCGTCTGCCCCTCTCATGACCATTCTTCCTTGGAATAAACTCTTTAATCTGTAAATCCCATATTTTGATAATATGTGTGATTTTGTCAAGCTGGAAACCTCGGACCTGTCCAATATGGACACTACCTAGGGGAATTATCTTGTAGGCTGCATTGCAGGAAAATTCCCAGGTCTTAAAACCATTGATAAAATGGTACAAAAATGGAAAGTAAACTGTGAAATAATCCCCCATTCCTATGGGTGGGTTATCTTTAAGTTCCAAGACATTGACCAAATGGAAAAAATCTTTCTTGGTGGACCTTACCACGTCTTTGGTCGTACATTATTCCTTAGAAAGGTCACTAAAGACTTTAACTTTAACAAGGAGGGCTTACACACGGTCCCTCTTTGGGTAAGGTTGCCCGAACTTAATCTCCAATGTTGGTATCCAAGAGCTATAGGCAAAATTGCCTCTACTTTTAGAAAACCAAGGACCATGGATAAACAAACGTTTGAGCGCACTAGGCTCACTTTTGAATTTTTTTTTGGTGGATGCTTCTAAATATCTTCCTCCATCAGTGCTTGTCTCACTTCCCGATGGTTCATCTTTCCAACAAAAAGTGATTTATGAAACCAAGCCAAAATATTGCACTAAATGCCATAATTTTGGACACTATGTGGTTGAATGTGGCATTGTTAAGCCCTCTTCTATCCACAAGAAAAAGGGTGTTAATGATAAGAAAGACAAGGTTGTCCAAAAGGTTGTGGATAACCTCAAGTCTATGGCTTCTAACCTTAAGGGGAAAAAGCTTATGAAACACACTGATGCGAATGTGGAATTATACCCCCACAGTGTGCCGATTTAGACTCTCCCTCTTTGGGGAAAACTGTGGAAACGGGTGCTAGTTCTGCATCCCTTCTAAACCCTCTGTGGATGTCCACGATGGGTCTTCTTCCAAGACTGCTCAGGATGTGCCTCTTCTTCCATCTTCTGCTCCTCCAACAGGTGCACATGATATACCCCCGGTATAGCTAGTGACCTTGTTGATGGAGCTAATGAAGTTGGATTTGAGCCCTCTAAAAGCTCAAAAAAACTGCAAAGACTTCATGCCTCTGCTGAGAAAAAAAAAAAAGGCACCTATATCAAAGGTTTTCCCACTCATAAGGTTGGGAAAGCTAAAAATAGGAAGTGACTTTTTTATCTTATGATTATTGCTTCTTGGAATATCCGGGGCCTCCATCTGCCCGATAAACAAGATAAAATAATCAATATTGCGAGAAAACACTCCATTGATATTTTTTGCGTTATGGAAACCAAGCTTAAGGTTAACACCTTAAATCGTATTTGCAAACCAAGTTCCATGACTGGTCTTGCTTCCATAATTTTAACTGTATTAAGGGAGGCATAATTCTTGTTCTTTGGAAACACCCTTTTGTGGACATTCAAGTTATTGTTGCCTCCCCTCAGTACATTCACTGTTCCCTGACGTGCAAGCGTACCCAAAAATCCTTTTTGTGTACGTTTGTCTATGGTCTCTATTCTGTTGTTAACAGAAGACGTTTGTGGGATGATATGAGTGAGTTTGCGAACACTCATACTCTTCCTATGGTGACTTCAACTGTATCAAATCTCCGGATGAGAAATTGAATGGGAACCCTCCATCTGCCTATGAATTGAGGGATTTCCAGGTTTTTTGTTACTCCCATGGGTTTGAGGATTCTCATTCCACGGGCTGTTTCTTTACTTGGTCCAAATTCCCTTTATGGTCCAAACTTGATAGGGTGATGTGTAACCCGTTGTGGGTCACTTGTAATCTGTTTTGTCATGCTGAGTTTCTTAATGCTGGTGTGTGGTCTAACACTCACCTTCCATTACTAATATCATTCAACCTGTTGTGGCCAAGAAAAAAGATTTTAAGTTCTTTAACATGTGGTCTGAGCACCCTGATTTCCTGCCCACGATTGAGAACAATTGGAATTCTGGCTTGAGTGGTACTAGACAATTCATTCTTACTAAGAATCTGAAAGCGCTTAAATGTAAGCTCAAAGAGCTTAATGTTAAACACTTTAGCCACATTTCCGCCCTTGCTTCTAATGCGAATGATGAGCTTGAGCGAGCTCTTTCGTCTATTTAGCTTGATCCTTCTAACTCCTCTCTCTTTGAAGAGGCTAACTCATTGGGAAAACGTGTGATTTTTCTAAAGGGGGTTGAGAAAGCTTTCTATGCCCAGAAAGCTAAAGTGCATTATCTCAACTTGAATGACCGCATCACCAAGTTTTTCCATAACTTGGTAAAACGGAATCACTCTAAGAACCATATTCATTCCATTGTTATGAATGATGGTCGATCGTCTACGTATCCTCATTAGCTTTCTTATGCATTCATTGAGTACTACAAGGAGTTATTTGGTACCGAGGTACCCTGTTCCCCTACTGATCATTCAGTTTTTAGGGAAGGATATGCCTTAGTTAGGAGGATTCTTCCTTCTTAACTAGACCCATTCTTGAGCTCGATATCAAAGAAGCCTTGTTTTCTATTGGTGATGATAAGGCACCAGGGCCGGATGGCTACTCATCCCACTTCTTTAAAAAATCTTGGCATATCGTTGGTGAGCTTGTGACTGAGGCCGTTTTTGAATTTTTTAAGAATGACAAGATTCTCAACCAGTTCAACAACACCATTATCTCACTGATTCCTAAAGTTGAACACTCTCCTTCTGTGAGTGACTTTAGACCTATTGCATGCTGCAATGACATCTACAAAATCATCACTAAGATCATTTCTGATCGTCTTGGGGCGATTCTTCCAATGATAGTGAATCCTGCCCAAGTGGCATTCACTAAAGGTAGAAACATCACTGATAATATTTTTCTTGCCCAGGAATTGGTCAGGGGTTATGCGAGGGCTAGAACCTCCCCTAAATGCACTCTCAAAATTGATCTTAGGAAGGCTTATGATACTGTCTCTTGGAAATTCTTATCCAATGTCCTTCATGGATTGGGATTTCCTCCGCTATTCATCTTTTGGATCATGGAGTGTGTTTCAACTCCTTGCTACTCTATTGCAATCAATGGCTTGTTAGAGGGTTTTTTCCAAGGCAAAAGAGGAATCAGGCAAGGGGATCCTATGTCTCCTGGCTTGTTCCTCCTGTGCATGGAATACCTGTCTCGACTCCTTTGTAAGAATACTATGTCGGAGTTTAACTTCCATCTGATATGTGATAAATTGCGTATTACACATTTGAACTTTGCTGATGGTCTGATGTTATTCTCTAGAGAAGACTATTGGTCGGTCAAAGTTCTTATTGATACCTTGAAAATTTCAAGTCGGTTTCTGGCCTCACTATCAATTCTTCCAAATCTTTCATTTTCTC
Organism: Galeopsis tetrahit; assembly: GCA_963675135.1. NCBI lineage: Eukaryota > Viridiplantae > Streptophyta > Magnoliopsida > Lamiales > Lamiaceae > Galeopsis > Galeopsis tetrahit. Next base: position 30,620,431 of record OY776130.1, on the reverse strand, counting down.
TACAGGCTTATATAGGTTTGATCTTGACTTTGTTCGAGCTCTTGTTAACTTTCTGATTGGTGCTCTACCTGTGAAATACTTGGGCATTTTGTTAGCAGCCCAAAGACTTAGTGTGGTGCATTATGCTCCCCTTGTGGACAAAATTGCTTATTACATTAATCTGTGGACGACTAATACTCTTTCTTATGCTGGTAAACTGCAACGTATCCTACTTGTTGTCCAAGGTGTGGAGTGCTTTTGACTCGAATGCTTTTCCCTTCCTGCTGCTATTATTGCCAGAATTTATAGTCTGTGCATGATTTTCCTTTGGGGGAAAAAGAGACCTCCAGTTAAGTGGTCTTCTGTTTTACTTCCTAAAGAGGAAGGATATTAGAGATATCAAAATTTGGAACTATGCATTACTTGCTAAAGTTTTGTGGTCCATTCATGATAAGACTGATTCCTTGTGGATCAAATGGATTCATTGTTATTACCTTTCCTCCTCCTCTATTTGGGAGTGGTCTCCAAACAAGCAATCTTCCCCTCTTCTTAAGATGATTTGGGAGATCATGAATTTACTTGTCTCTACTTGTGGTGATGTTGTCTCCTCTATTGTATGCCTTTATTCATGTGCATCTAACCATAAGTTTAATTTCTCTTTGTTGTATGACTTGCTTCGCAAGAGGAACGAAAATCAACCTTGGAAACGTGTTGTGTGGAAGTCCTTCATTCCACCTAAGCTTTCCTTTACTTTTTAGCTTGCTGCCCATAATAAGATTAGCACTAGGACTAATCTATCTTATCTTGATATTGATAGAGTCCGCCCTTTATGCTCATCTTTTGATGAAATTGTTGATCATTTGTTCTTCTCTTGTAGGCGTTCTAAACAGATGTGGGAGACCATTCGGCAGTGGCTCTCTATCACGCGTTCTATGACTACCATTGCAAGTGCCCTCAAATGGCTTCACAAAGAACTTTACCAATTGGTCATCCTTTTGAAAGCTAGAAGAATTGCCCTTAGCTCAACGGTCTTCAACATTTGGAAGGCTAGGAATGCTTTGCTCTTTGACGGCAACTCGTTTTCTGATGTGGATGTCGTTCGATGTATTAAGACTCACGTGTACAAGGTTCTTTATGCTTTGTATCCGATTCAGAGTATCACCTTTTAAGTCTCATGCCTTTACTTTTGGGACTTGATATGTACGTGTCATTTATTTATTCGCCAGGGTATACCCTATGTACTTGTATTTTTCTTGTAGAGCATTCGCCACTTTGGCCACGTGTTGGTTGTGGTTGATGTTCACTTTTGGTTGTTTTTTAGATCCCTTTCTGGGTGGGTTTAGACTGCCCTCACTTTGTCCAGGTTTTTCGTTGTGCTTTTTCTTGGATTGTTGGTGTTGGTTTTTGTTGTGTTGTGAACTTTGTGCTGGAGGCGTGGTGAACCTGCCAGTTTTATTCTTGTGAACCCCGGGGCTTGCTCCGCGTCTGTGTATTTTTTGCACGTTGGTATATATTTATAGTTTTACTAAAAAAAAAGTTGCCCATTTAGCAATTTTAGGTATCCCATTGAAAGGTATTCATTTTTTTTTTGCAACACCCATTATTTTTTTTCTACATTATCTCATTTTTATCTTTCTTTTCTATTTTTTACCTTTCTTTACCCTTTTTTTTTTTTCATATCTCCTTCTACCTCGACAATTCACTACATATATAATATTATACTCCCTCAGTCACATATCAGTTTTCACACTTCCTTTTTTTTTTTTTTTAAATGAAGTTTCTAACAACTCTTACCATTAAAATACTAACTCATTTATCTTCTATTGCCATTATTTTTCTTACATATACAATACATTTACTTTATCATTTTAATAAAGTTAAGAGGACATTAATACTCATATTCTTAGTTTCCGTGCCCAAAACAATGTGAGGATAGATCGGGGACGGGGGGAGTATTCCTTAATCAATGTGTATAAAGCAAATGAACAACCACCGGAGAGACGAAGGGAGTATATGTATATCTTCTGATTTTTTTCGCATTCTTACTGATTTCGCTACAACACTTTACTGTAACTATAAAAATAAGTATGTGTTATCGGTTACGGTAAGAACAAATATGTATTATTATTAATACATAATTGTCCTAGTAACACATATTTATCATTACAATAATAAAAAAAATAATTTTTATGTTACCTATTGCACGATTTAAAAAAAAAATATATATCATTTGAACTTGTTCGACCAAAGATTTTCTAATATTTTGAATTTGTTCAATAGTTTAGGGAGGTGTTTGCCTATATAAATATTTATTAGATTAAAATACTTACTAATATTATTTATTTTCATTTAAAAATACATAAAATTTGCAAATAGGTCCTTGCAATGGATACAGTAGTCGGCTTCGTATCCACTTCCCCCAATCCGGCAATTTTGAACTGCCATTTTAAAATTTAAGTTCTAAAATTCAAAATTTCTGAGCTCTAATATTTAAGCCCCTTCAGAATTCTTCTTCCGGCGCCGGCAATCCATTCGCCGCCGCACCTCCTAGCTTGAACATACTCACGAATAATGTCGATGGGAAGTGACACCACTTGGGTGGGGAAGAAGCCATTGAGACGAGTAGGAGGGATGTCCGATGCTCTCTCCATCGCCGCCGATCTCGGATACTCCGTCGCGCCTCCCCCTTCTCAGGTCTGTTAAACAACCAACTCACACAGTCGCGCACTGAAGGTGTTTGCGAATATGCTCGATCTCGTGTTTATGCAATTTTAGTAGTGAGCTACTTTGACTTGGTAATTTTGTTGGATCAGGAAGATATCCAGAATTTATCAACCGGCTCCGGTGAAAAGGGGGACGATTTGATAAGGATCTTGAGAGAATTGACTGCTGTACAAAGAAAAATTGCGGATCTGCAAGTGGAACTACAAGGCAGAAAGGTGATGCATTCTGAGTTTCCGCACTAATAATGAATCACTGATATGAGGCGTTTTATAAATTTTCTGATCGTGATCATACTATTGATACATAATATGCTAAGAACTAGTAGTTTTGAAATTGTATCCCTAATTTTAGTTTGCTGAAAATTTCTTCTCGTGGAGCTCATAAACTTATTTTTGGAATTTGTAGGAGGACAAGAATGTTGCTCATTTAACACATGTAAGTGAAATGGAGAAGAAGATCGAGACATTAGCTCGGATCACAACTATATTAAAAGATGTCATTCAGAATAAGGTAATTAGTGACTTGAAATGCTGCCAGATTTTGATATTGTGTCTTGGATATATGCTTTCTAAAAGAATTTATGGCACCATTGTTAGATGTCTTTGAGAAAACAACTTTTGATTTCTGATTCTGACTATCCGTGGGCAATATGTTTACTTTCATTTGTATGTACAGCCCTCTAATTCGTGTACATGCTTTCTAGGATCGGATTATAGCTCGTCTCCAGCAACCTTACTCGTTAGATTGCATACCTGTGGAAGCTGAGTACCAGGTATATGTTCAATGAGATAACTACAATATATGTACGTATACATGCATTTGTGTTCCTTCATATAGATATATAGGTGAATTTAAGCTGCAATAGAAAGGAATTCGGTTCATTTTTTTTGTCAAAAAACTTTTTAGAGAAATACATACTATAGTAGGTTGCCTTGTAAGTTAGCATTCTCACGAAAGTTTATGAGTTTGATTTGTTGTAAGAATAATATATAATGTGGCACATTAGAAGATATTATACCTCCTGCTGAATCTGTTTGTTTTTTATGCTGTAAACTTACCATTCAATCAAGTTGATGCTTAATGAAAGGTCCTTCTCAACTTTGATGCGGCGTGGCCTTACTTTACTATTCTATTTTTCTATATGAAGTTTTATTTATTCTAAATCGAATTTCAGCAGAGGAAGTCTAAATCGAATGATGAACTGTTACTGCAAAACTGCCAATGATCAAGAGATATCTAATGCTTGTTCTCGTATTCCTGATTTTTACAGAAACAATTTTCAGAATTGTTAATGAAGGCGGCAAGTGATTATGGAGCCTTGACAGCTTCTGTTGCTGATTTTCAATGGAGCCAAAATTTTAGAGAACCACCTACAGTATGGGGGGTAAGTTATTAACTGGGTATATCATGCTGTGTCTGTGCGTGTTCCTATTTCCTTCTCTTTTTTTATTCCTTTTGTTTGTCTGAATTGGGGAGGGGGTGGGGATTAGAACAGTGCTAGCTTGAAAAGTCTTGGTAATGATGTTACATCAATACAAAATCTAAAATAGTGTTGTGGCCCATCAAGTGGGAAACTAAAATCGGATGTCGCATATGTTGGCTAATGTGATGGATCCTGAAAAAAATCAGGCAGCCATGATGTAGCTCAACAAAGAATCAAAAGGAAAAGTAGGAAGATGATAAGGATTTTTAGTGATTTTCACTGTTATCATATATTAACACATGATATTTCATCGAATCTGATTGCTTAAAAAGTTATGGAATTTTGCCAATTCACGACCTGAAAAATAGTAAAACTATCTTATAGGGCTTGAAAGATTTTTCCTATCGGGAAAATAAGAAACTGTCAATTTGAGGTCTGAATGATAGAAACTATCAATTTTTAGGACTCACAAATGTTAAGACCATATTTGGTATCTTTTAAGTTTATAGCCTCATATATTAAATATACGGAGTACATAATTATTTTTTTATCCCTACTTTCCCCACTCGTGTGAAATTAATGCATCCTTTTTTATTGTGATTTATAAAAATGTTGTTGGATAACTTGAAACTATAAAATGTCAAACATGGTCTTAAAATGTGTGAATCCTAAATTGATAGTCTCTATCCTTTTGGTTTCAAATTTATAGTTTCTTATTTTTTAAGCCCTGAATCGATATGGAAGTTCTCTAATTGATAGTTTTACTATTTTTCAATTTCTGGATTGATAAAACTCCTAAATTTTTCTGATACTTGATACTGAAAGAAAAAAACCCAGAGATTTCTCACCATAACCTGTTTTTCTGGTCACTGTGTGCCCGTGTTATGATTGTTAGAATTATCTATAATGCCTTATCAGAATTATTATCTACAATAATAAAAGAATCTTGCAATTTGCATTCTTGATAGCATGTGATTCTATAATTTAGGAAATGCTGCGTCCAATTCCTGTTGCTTTAGCATCGTGCACTCGTTTCTTCGAAGCTATGACTGCAATGAGAGAGTCATTTACCAAACTTCAGACTCTGAGAGTGGGACCTTCCTCCCAAAGAGTAATGGGAGAATCTGAATGTGTAACTCCCCCACCCTGGAGAACTGAATCTAGCTTCGATGATTTAGCCGTTGGGAGGCAAGGCAACGAACGTCGTGAAGGAGATGATGCTAGTAGTGAAATTGGAGAATCAAATTATGGCGATGAGGCCGCCCAAAGGAGATTATCGTGGCCTCCATCTGTTAAAAAGAATGGGTTGTAATTGTTGATGAAAACTGTAGAATTCTGCTAACTGATTTCATTTTTCTTTCTTGCTGAGTGATTATCTTGTACAGAGGAGAATTGTATGTGCGTGTTAATCGAGACGACGATTTTATCTGAAATCTGCCCCATCTCTTCTCTTTAGTTTGTTTTTCTACTAAGAAATTCATACTATTATCAAATGTATTGCCTTGCACCTTTTTTGTGCATCAAATGTATTGCCTTGGACCTTTTTTGTGCAGGTTGTTGTGACAAGAACTTGCTGTCGTTAATTCGTTGGTATGTTAATATCGATGCAAATTTAATGGAAGAATTTGAAGGTACAATATATACATACCGTGGAATATTATTGTGGTTTATAAAATCAAGGAATAATGAATTTGATGATAACATTAATGATTCGTATAATTTAGAGAGTAGTTGTATAAATTTATTAAGGATATAAGTGTCTTTTAATATCTTGATAAATTAGAAAATTTGTTTGTATGAATCTATATATATAAAAGGAGGAAAGTTCTCTTCATAGCTTGACATGTGGCTCTCCAGCTCTTGACATGTGGATTCGATGTTGTTGCCACGTTGCCATCTTCTGCCACCTAATCTTAGTGGATTAAGAGTACATTAAACCACAAATGAATGCAGAATATTAAGAGCCAAGAAAATTAAGTTGGTTTTTCTACGACTCTTCGATCACTTGCTGTTTTTATTCCGTGTTTATTTCACCATTTTGTTCGTCGTGCCTCTCAAGTTTCTCCTACTAAATCAGCATTTTCGCTTCGGCCGTCACCTACGTCGCTCATATTTTGGGGCCTGTAACTGCTGCCCTTGAGTTCTTTGATGAGTCCGGCAGCAACGCTGACAGCCTGCTGCCATGAATATTCATGCAAGAAAATCGTCGCGAATATATATTTTAGTCCTAGATTTTCTTGCAAGTTTGGGCTTAATTAGTTGATATGTATATATATATTGACGCTTGATGTATAGTTACTTCAGATTAATGCACACACTTTCCATGCTTCATATATACGACTTCTTCGTTTCTATCAATTGTTTGGCCTACACCAAGGGAAGGTTACGAATTTCGTGAATTTGATTGTCGACTATGTTAAAATTCCTGTTCAATTTGATTGGATTTTAGAAGAGTGAAGTAGCTAACAAGCAGAAGAACTTGGGAGCAAAAAGAAAGACTTGTCGTGCACTTGATCAGTGACATAGGGAATATGGTCGCGAGTCTCACTGTCAATCGACGGAAAACCCCCTACCTTAGACTTCTCAACCTATTACGAGGTATTTAACTAAACGACGTCTCTAAATTTTAATTTGAATGTGTTTAAAAAGATTGAACATTGATATCCATTTCAGTCTTATGGGTAGTTTCTTTGTTTTTTGATTTCATTTGAGTCATGTACGTATGTACATGTGATCTTTCACCAAATGTATACTTTGGCAATGAGGAGAAAATAAAAATAAAAGCAAGAGGAACATAATGGATAATTTTGTATATATTGGATGAGCTTCAGAATTTGAATGTTGTAATTTAAAAGTGATGAAATTAAAGTGTTGTGGAAATAATGTTGTTAGATGGGTGTTAGTATATATAGATCCTGTTGGTAGATGTGATCTGCAAGAATAAATCAATGAGAAGTGAGAAATTCTTGAAGAGTGATAAAGTTACAATTCTTGCTCTTGGCAAGGCCTTAATTTCCCCACCTGCAGCTTGAACTCTAAGAGTACATTCCATCTCAGGGTGAAGTGTAAAATTGATCCAATATTTATTTGGTGTCAACTATTTTAGTCTATGTGAATTAATTTTTAATCCTATATTGACAAGATTGCAGAAGTGTCACTCATGTGAAATACCTGAGTTTCATGTAGCAATCAAACTAATCACCTAACGTCGCTTTCGTGACATAATGAGAAAAACTAATTACTCCAACATTCTAAAATTTAAAAAAAAAAATCCACATAGGACTTAATTGAGAAAATTGATTCCTTGATATGAGACCAATTTTGCAATTTATGTGGCCGTCGTTTGAACGAGAGAAGTTATGAATGATCACTGCCCTCTCTAATATGTTTGATTCTCTTACTATTTTGTAGGAGAGCAAAATACTCAACTTTCTTGGATTCATGTGGAATCCTCTCTCATGGGTGATGGAAGCAGCATCTATCATAGATATAGATACACAACATGGAAAGGTAGATGGATTTTAATTTTTTTTTGGTAGAAACATATATGTGCCAATTAATGAGTAGATATTTTACTCTTTTTCTCCGTTTTGTTTGCAGAAACATAGTGTCGATTACAATGACTTATATCTCTTCTTATTGTGAATTCAACTATTAGTTTTCTTGAGGAGAACAATGCTGAAAATGCAGTTGTGGGTCTCATGGCTCTGAAATCTAAGGCTGTCGAACCAAAAATTGCAATATTTTCCAATTTTTTAAGACTTACTTTGCTAAACTTCAGCTTTTATAATATATATCTGTATGATCAGGTGTGATGTGATGAGAAATGGAATGAGTAAGATGCAGCGGTTTTGATTCTGAGATATATTTTTAGCATAAAACTTGGAGACATAATTCCTGCTGATGCAAGATTGATGCAAGGAGAGCCCTTGAAAATTGATCAGGTTCTTTTAAATACTACTCCATCAAGCTACCTTGGTTAATGCATATGTGGAGTGTTATCAATTTTAGTATAGATGGGATGGTTCAAGCTTAACTACTTAATAAAATAGACAGATTGATTTATCTATTGAATTGATTATTGTTCATGATTAATTTAGTACAACTATCAACCTCTTGGTTAGCACAAGAATCATTGTACGTTTAGTCGTGTCTATACAATAGTAAGACATAATTTGTCGTACAATAACATTCCTCTAATTTGAAACCGGTATGAAATTGATTCAATTAGGGAATCATGATTGAAAAAACTCATGTGAAACTATTATTGACTATCCTACGGATTTAGTCTATCCCAAAAATTAAATTATTGATGATTTATTGATTTTACTTGTTTTTATTATGATTATTTGAAATTATTCTATAAAAATATTTTTTTGTGTATTTTTAATATTGTTTCCTTTTTAAATGTAGGTCATTCTCAACCGAGTTATATTCAACAGATGTCCTTTGTGCTTGATGTTAATGTTCGGGAATTTTTATTTGATTTTTTTTATTTGGGATGGTTCTCAATTAATATTTGCCGTGGGATGATTAACAAAAAAGATTACAATAGTAGCATACAAAGAGATACAGTGGACAAACTAATTTTTAACTAAGTATTTAAATCATACTAAGGTTTATTAATAAATGTAACTCAGAAATATCAAGCATAAGCTCACTTAGACAAAGCCACTTCCAAAATGAAAAACCAGAAAGCTGAAATTTAAACAACTCAGATACCAAAAGCTAACTTAAGCAGTAAATTGGCTCCTTAAACCAATTTTCCATTGATGACCAGCTATCCGTTTAATCTCTTCTAACAAAGGGAATTGATTTAGAAGCATACAAAGAGACACACTCAACTTAGATAACTTTCAAATAAATATTTAAACCATAAGATATAATAATAAATGTGATAACTAAACGTACATTTCCTTCCAGGTTTTTCAAGTCACACAACACAATTAGAAAATGGAACTCAATTTTGTATACTTTAATTTTTTAGTTAAGTACTCTCTCCTCCGTTCCAAAAATATTTACAATAAAAAGTGGACACTCTATCTTTTGTAAACTTTTATGAATAAAATATAATAAATAATTGGATTGAGTGTAAAAGGAATAATATTTTGTGTAAATATGTGAATATTGTGAGGGTATGATTTATGAAAAAAGTTTTTCTTTAGTTGTCCAAATAATTGTGGAACGAACGAATAAGGAAAATGTATAAACAATATGAGACGGAGGAAGTACATTCTAAACATGATTTCATAGTTATATACTTATATGATGTCATTATACTTTAAATTGTACTCCTTCCGTCTTATTATTAATTGAACATTTACTGTTTGCACGAGTTTTAATGTAGAATTGTTTATTAGTATTAAAGATGATAAAATAGACTTTTATGAGAGATATTATGGGTATTTTAACTTTATTGAAGATAAAATCTTTTATCTATGAGTAAAAAGTAGTGACATGGTAGATATTTAAGGGAGATTTTTAAAAGAGTAAGGAGTGGATGACAAATGTTTAAAAAATAATTGAACAATGATTTTTGACAAATGTATAAATAATAATGGAGCGAGGGAGTATATAATTGATCCATTTAAATGTGTAATACTTTGATGAAACGAATATTTATTTATAGAAATAGAATTCATACACATATTATTGATTTGAACAAAAGATTCAGAACACAAGGGCAAAGTGTTTTTTTTTTAATAATTTGATTGTTATTTTAATTAGAAGGAAAACAAGTAAAACTAATCACATGAATTGTACAAATTATGCCATTCAAATTTAATGTATTTTTGTTGATTAGTTTTAAAGAAAAAATTGGTTTATTCATTTAAAAGCAACAAAGTAACGAAAATATTTATTAAACAAAAAAGATAATTGACAATATTTTACAGATTACAAACAAAAGAATTTACAACAAGCCCGTGCATCGCACGGGTAAAAAAACTAGTGAATAAAATCAGTGACGGAGCCAGGAATTTTAGATTGGGGGGCCCGATTTACATTACTAAAAAAAATAAAATAATATTATGTGTAATTCATTATAAATTTTAAAATATCTCATTTCATTAATTTAAATTTAACGATTTTTGTTATGTTTCGAAGAAAATTAATTTTGATTATTCCGACTCATAATAGGTGAAACAATGTTACAATTTAATGTGCAATCCCGCTGAGATATTAGTCATTATTAGAAAAATGTATAACTTAAAATATATTTTCTCAGTGAATCAAATAAATGAGGAGTATTTTCGTGATTTAGTGAAGTATAAAAGAAATTTATTGAGGTGTTAAAAAGAATTTAGTGAAATGTAGGGAAGAATGTGGATTAAAATGAGTGACAATTTTAAAATAAAATGATGTAGTGAAAGTATTAATTTTGTAGATTATTTACATATTATGAGTGTACAAATAATCTTGAAACGTCTCAAATAAATAAATAAAGTATACAAATAACTATAAAACGGAAGAAATATATAAAAAAAAAAAAAAAATTGGTGGGGGGCCATTGCCCCCGCTGGGCCCTACGTGGCTCCGTCCTTGAATAAAATGAGACATTTAAAAAGGAATGAGGGAGTATGTGTTATAGTTTGAGATGACGAAGTACGAGGAAATGAAATTTTATATCAAATCAATAATGAAAGAAAAGTAGGGACAATAATGAATTGGATAAGGAAAAACAGTGATACAATAATAGTAGTAGGCAGTGTTAGGGCCATGAACATGTATTTGGATGGAGATGTTGAATTTGCAAAGGTCCGACTATTTACACCTCCATTTGCGTTGAGAACACTTCCCCTTATTTGTTTTATATTATAATATTCATGTGAAATACCAAAAATACCCTATTAGTAAAATGGTACATACTAAATGCACCCCACTTACTGGACGCACCCCCCCTAATTTTTGGCCTTTCCCCTTCCACACTAAACCCCTTCTTCACCATTTCTTCACTTTCAAGTTACCGAAAAAAATTTCGACCACTCTCATTTCTTCAATTTCGGCCACACCATTTTAACAAAATCGTTCCTTTATATTCGGGGTCCTTGAAGGATAACAAAATGGTTGAAACACGAGAAGGATTCTATAGATATGTAAGTTTAATGTTTTGCTTTTTGACACTTTTTATTTTCGTAATGTAGGGATATATAAGGGTGTTTTCTTAGTTTAATGCATAATATATTGTTCCTTGCTTGGTTTTGAGTAGTTTGTGATATATATTTGGAAGAAAATGGATTTTTGGGATGTCCTTTTCTGTTAAGGGGTATAAAAATATCGGAAAATGAGTGGAGGTTGGACGTGAGATGTGGGACCCACAATCATCCTGTAGCCATGTACCTTGAGGGCCACTCGTACGTTGGTAGGCTAACGCCCGAAGAAGAAGAGTTGGTTGTTGATATGTCCAAGTGCAACGCTCCACCGAAGGATGTGTTGAAATTGCTTAAGTCGAGAAATCCGAACAACTATTCTACCATCCGCACCGTGTACAACGTTCGAAGCAAGTATAAATTGGCAGATTTTGCTGGAAAAAGTCAACTACAACAGTTGATGACATTGTTGATTGATAATCAATATTATCAAAGCCACAGATATTGTCCAGTGACGAATACTATTCGAGATCTATTCTTTGCACACCCCACAGGCCTTCAGTTGTACCGTGCATTTCCAAGTGTGTTGATAATGGATTGCACGTACAAGACTAACAAATATAAGTTGCCCTATTTTGAGATGGTAGGATTTACATCCACAGGCATGACCTTCTCGGTAGCTTCTGTATTTCTCGATGGTGAGAAGGAGGAGAACTATACGTGGGCATTAAGTATCCTTCGTGAGTTGTTGGAGGATGTGAGTTTACCGAGAGTTGTTGTTACGAATCGGGAGTTAGCCCTCGTGAATGCTGTTTCTTCCATATTTCCAGAGGCTAAACATTTCCTATGTAGATGGCACATAGATAGGAATGTTTTGGCCAAATGCAAGGGTAAGTTTGAGACCAAGGAGGATTGGGAAAGATTCTTCTTTTCATGGAAAAATGTGACGAACGCATCCTCCGAACAAGAATTGACTACCGTTCTTAAGATTTTTCAAAGTGAGTATGCAAATGTTAACAAGGAAATTGAAGCATACTCGTACTGCATGACACAGTGGGTAAATCCCTTAAAGGAGAGATTCATAGCCGTGTGGACGGATGAATACATGCATTATGAGAATACAACAACGAACAGGTATGTTTTAATATTATATATATAATTGTTGATTATTCGTTGATAATTAATAGTTTCTAGTTGTTGGACTTTTTCTATTTATTGTGTAGTTAAAATGATAATTACTATAACTACAATTTCAGGGTTGAGAGTCATCATGCAGCACTGAAGAGGTCGCAAGGTAATAGTGTGGGCAATTTTGAGATTTGTTGGTCAAAGACGGACACACTTTATCAAGTGAGCCACAATGCAATTAAAGCCTCATTTGAGAAGAGTGTGAATGTTGCTTTACACAAGTTCAAGTATGTTTTATATCATGAGCTTGTAGGAGTGGTGTCAATTTACGCGTTGGAAAAGATTTACAAAGAAATGACGTGTATCGAACACGGCGAGTCCAATCCTTACATATGCAATCACTATCTAAGGAAGGTATGCGGGTTTCCATGCACTCACGAACTCGACGAATATCACCGGCTTGGCAAATCGATACCTTTAGAAGCTATTGATAAGTTTTGGAGAAAGTTTGACATGGAGCCAAATTTGAGAAAGGAGGAAGATGTGATAGATGTGAAAGAGGATGTGGTTGAAGATCTTGACACCCGATATGAGGATATTATTAAAGGTTTGTTGATTGCCTACAAGGAGCAGGAGGAGCCGACGCAGAAGAGGGTAATGTTGAGGCAAGCCATAGAACTTCGGAATCCAAAGACCACTTCTCTTATTGAACCGGAGCCGAAAGTCAAGACCCGTGGTCGACCCAAAACAAATAAGAAAAAACCTAAAGCTTCTTCGACAAAACGGGATCCTAGCCTCTTTGAGTACATAGAATCAATGCCTTTCCCAACCACGGTTGTTGACTTGACGGAGTCTTCAAAGACTTCGAATACAAAAAAACAAGAGGCGAAGGTGTCTGCTTCGAATAAAAAGAAACAAGAGGCGAAGGTATTTGTCTTTTCTATATGTTTTGTGGCTCATTGCTTATTAATACGTTGCTTATTTTAAAAAAATAATTTGGTGCATAGGTGGTTCCTCGTAAGCGTACGCGCTCATCTACCTCACAACAAGGACTTATAGCTCTATTGCCCGTTCGTTTTAAACCGTACGTGATGGAATGTGTTGATGTTGCATCAGACGGCCATTGTGGTTTTCGATCGGTAGCTGAGGTAATGGGGTTTGGGGAGGACAACTGGGCAAAAGTTCGACAAGACATGATGACGGAGTTGAGTCACCATGTCCACTTATACACGGGTGTCTTTAGAGAGGATAAGATGTTCAACCAGATATTGACTGCCCTAAATTGTTTTGCTGATTTTGCACGGTCAAAGTTTTGGTTTCATCTACCCTATATGGGGTACTTGGTGGCATCGACCTACAATGTGGCCTTGATAACTTTGGGTAATAAGATATCGTTGACATTTCTTCCTCTACGAACTTCGCCACCTGAAAACCCCAAAAGAATTTCCGTGGGTCACGTCAATGATAATCACTTTGTGTAGGTATTCTACTAATTTTTATATTTATGAAAAATATATAGATGTCCAATTAATGTCATTATTGGTTGCTACAGGTAGTGTTGTCTGACAATGTCCCATTTCCTCCCGTTGGAAGTTCGTGGGTTACACACAAAAAACAAATTGCAAGTGGGTGGATGGACGCGTATAAGGAAAATCGTATTAGATAGGGTGATTGTCATTCTTTTTGGTAAATGACTTGGAGTAGTCATTCTTTTTGTGAAACTATTGTAAATGACTTGGAGTAGTCATTTTTTTTGTGAAACTATTGTAAATGACTTGGAGTAGTCATTGCTTTTGTCAAACTTTTAACTTGGCCATAAATACTCATATATCTTTGTAAGTTGGTCATAAATTGTGTACATTACAGTTACATTTGAACTCATTTTGTTTTGAATAGAACGTTGCCAGACATGGTCGACTAAACTACAGTGCGTCGACAGCCAAAGGTCGACCAAACCTGCCCAAGTCGACAACTAAATTATGAACAGAGGTGATTTGGTCGACAACATGATGTCGACCGACAATACATCTGTAGATGTTGTTAACTCTTAAATGCTTTAACATTATCAACAACATCTTAATTTGACCTTCCTTAATTTATTCTAAGTCTTTTCTGAAATGTTACATTAAATGTTGTACTAAATGCTCTCACATTCAGGAACGATTCTAGAAGCTTCTACAAGAGTCTGGAACCTGGAAGATTTCAGAAGGTTGGAGAACGTGCTAGAAGAGTTTAGAGCATTGTAGAACGACCTGGAAGATGGAAGAAGGATCTAGAAAGATCATGGAGGTTGAGGTCCTAAAAAATAGGATCTCATAATGGAAGGATCTAGAACTTGGCTATTTCTCTATAAATACCGCTGGAGCCTTTCATTTCAAAGTATGCACTATTCGAGTAACACCTTCTTGAGAGTTCAACCCTAGTTAGGATTTATGGTCAGTAGTTGTATCATTTAACGTACGCCGAGGGATACCACACCTTCTAGTGTACTTAGTTCTAGTCTTGTATCGAGTGAGAGTGAATCATAGATCAGATTAGTTCTTTAGACAGTGTTCTTACACTTAAGTCTATTTGCGGATTCAGGCACCTGCCTCGATCGTAGTTTCTGTTTGTGGAATGTTGAAGTAATTGCTGAGACATTTCACACGACATTTTTGTATATAACTTAGGAACTAAGTTATTTTCGCCGTAAGGCTTAACATAGGTTTTGTTATTAATAAAATCTATGTTAAAAATTATTCCATTGTGTTCTTATTGTGTTTTAGTGTTTTAGACTTCCGTTGTGTACTGTGTTTACTTATTCACATTCTGTTAGAGTTAATGCTACACTAATTGTCACAACATTCAGTGTAACATTGTTCTGTTTTTTACTTAAACACTAGATATCTACCCCACGCACACTTTCAACATCATCGACCAAACTTACTTCAAGTCAACACTCTAATTTTGAACAGAGATAGGTTGGTCGACAACATAGAATCGACCACTACTATTATGGTCGACTACTGAGTGACGACGACATGAGCAATCGTCGACCACTTGTAGTCGACCAAACTACAGTGCGTCGACAACCTAATTTTGAACAGAGATAGGTTGGTCGACAAAACGATGTCGGTCGACAACAGAGCCTCGACCATTACTATTATGGTCGACCACTGAGTGACGACGACATGAGCAATCGTCGATACATGTAGTCGACCAAAGTACAGTGCGTCGACAACCTAATTTTGAACAGATATGCTTTGGTCGACAACACGTTGTCGACCGACTACAAATCATCGACCAATTATATGATAATCGACATTAAGTGGTCGACCAATTGTTGATAATTCGACACCTCGTAATCATGTGAAAACTAAGTCAAATTTAAATACTCCCTCCGTCACGCTTTCCCACTTTTTTCCGGTTCAACTTTCACATATCATATGAAAATAATCACGGGATGCATGGAGTATTAACATAGGTATGTTCGGTGATTGAACTAAAAGCAAGTCGAATTGCTTCAAAATCGAAACTTACAAAACCGAATTATTCGATTTGGATTCAGTTAAAACCGAAAAGAAAAAAAAACTGAAAAAAATTAAAACCGAAAAAACTAGCTCTCTCCATCCAAGCATACTATTAGAAACACATCAAATTTCTTCATAGAACAACAAAGGAAATAATAGAGGAAAACGCAAGGGCATGAAATAGAGAGCAAATGTCATAAACAGATTCAATCATCCTACTTTTCTTACATGATGCCAAAATAGAAGCATAAGTAGCCTTGATGATGATTAAACATCTAATTATCCAAAGAAACATAAATTCATCCAAATTAAACATCAAATTATCCAAATAAAGTAAACATCTAAATTATCCATAAGTATTCATAAAACACCACGACACTATTTATCTCCTGGCCCGTTTCTTTCCGCTTCCTCCCCTGCCCCTGCCTCTTGTTGGCCTTGATGATGATACCGACGGAATAGGTGGCGGTTGTAGTGTTCTACAAGCCGATTCCATAACCTGCATTGCCTCATCCGCTGTCGGTGTGTCTCCGTCCTTCCACCTTTGAACCAATGGAGCCATCATGTTTTGAGCGATACTGATCATAAGCCATGCATCATCTGTGATGGGTACTCGATCAGACGATGCTGTCACACGTGTGGCTGGGTTCGACAAAAACACGTGCGTGTTCTGCGTGAACCATGTTCTATAGTCCGGAGCGCTCTCCCACGGTAGTCTGGCCTTCTCTCCGAGTCTTTCAGACGAAAGCAGGTGCATATCCCACGTCTTAAAATAATCAGCCAAATAGCCCCACATAAGCTTAGTCTTCTTTGAAGTTTTAGCACTTCGTTCAGCACGTGCAACAAGAGGCCTCTCTGGAATCGTTTGGACAAATCCAAACTGTCGAAGGACTCGATCTAGCATGGACGGCTCCACGATATCACCACATACCAAACACCCATGAAAGTACGCGACTTCATACAAAGGATAATCTTGTCTCATTTTTGCATATGGATTCCACATAACCTGCATTACAAGTAAATTATTGATTAAATACCATTTATTCACACCAAAGAAAGGATAAGACAAGTTCTCACCTCATATGGTTCTAGTGCATCCATACGCTCTCGGAATGCTTGAACACGAGCCATCGATGGGCCGACATATCCTTCAGGGGCCCACCTCGCTGATAGTGGATCACCAGTCTTGAAGTCCATGTTATGGGGAGTTTTGACCAATACGGGAAAGTGTTCATAAATCCAAGCCTACAAACAAACAACAACGGGTTAAAATTATTGATTAAAACGCAAAATAAAGACCAATACAGGAAAGTATGAATTTTACATCTAATAGAGTCAAATAGCCTGATATCTGTGCGGTCTAATATCTGGATGCCAAACCGAGTTGTCTGTATAAATAAGCCAATGTGGCCGCTCCCCATGCATACTCATGCAAACCTTGCATATCCTCCAAATACTGAAGCCAGGACGTGGACACACGAGTTCCAGTCTTATCCGCAAATAAAAAGCAGCCAAATGTATACCACACGTACGCCCGTGAAGCACGCAACACCTGAACACGGTCATCAGAATACTGTTTCTCCATGAAGTTCTCTCGCAACCATTCTAACTTGACCGAAGACCCCCGTGAACCACTTACTAAACCCCTCGCAACATCGGATTTTACGCCCAATAACTTACTAACATCAGAATATGCAGAGATGTGATCAACACGAGTAGACCGTACTGGCCGTCCTTCAACAGGTAACCCGGTAATGCAGAAAACATCATCCAGTGTAATGGTAATTTCACCGAATGGAAAATGAAAAGAGTTGGTCTCAGGGTGCCATCGCTCAACAAAAGCAGTGATGAGGTTCTTGTTAGTGGATCTGTAGGAGAAATTCCTAATCTCAAGCAGTCCGGACTTTTTAAAATACTTAACCCATCGTCGATGCTGTGGGATATCTTCGTTCTCAGCAAATTCCCATGCCAAAAGCTTACTAATGTGGCTATGGCACTTGAGCACTGCGCGCTCTTCCCCCTTCCAAATGTAGTTGGTCACGTGAGTTTGGAAACTGGTCAATAGTGGAGGATTGGCCATATCATCATTTGCTTCCTCTTCTTCATTTGCTACCTCATGTCTATCATCGAACTCATCGTCATCATCGTCAAATATATCTTCGGATTCTACCTCATCCTCATCCGCGTCTTCAGATTCTTCACCTATAGCTGGGGCAACTAGTGGTTGGGGTGCAACTTGTTGTTGTTCTAGCGCAGGGAAAATTTGTTGTTCTTGCGGTGGTGAGGAGGTACTTTGTTCTTGCAGTGGTGTGGAGGCACTTTGTTCTTGAGGTGGAGGTGCAATTTATTGTTGAGGTGGAGGTGCAATTTCTTCACCTATAGCTGGGGCTAGGGCAACTAGTGGTTGAGGTGCACTTTGTCCTTGAGGAGGCTCAACCATTTGCTCATTTTTTTTTCCTGTTAGAAGCGGTTGGCCTTACTCTCTTCTTGTAAACTACAAACAAAATTTGAAGAATAACATAAATTTCGATTAGAAGGTGTCGATTGAAATTCACATCGTCGACAACAGTGGATCGACCAAAACCAGCTGTGGTCGACCCCCCGATGTCGACCAAAAACATGTGTGGTCTAAAACATGATGTCGACCAAAAACAATGTATCTCACATACCAAATGAGTAAAACACCCAAAAAAAAATCATACTTTTTCTTGAAAATAATATTAAAAGTGGTGAAATTTTGAAAGACTAAGACTTTTTCTTCAATAAATAAACACAACCAAATTTGGGAAAAACAGAGGCTAAGACTAAAACTAATGACTGACTTCAATAAAAAATACAATCAGTCACACAAAAATCATCAATGCACACAAGAACATGGTTGAGGAAAAAAGAGGCAAAGACCAAAAAAAATCAACCAAAATTCACATCGCCGACAACAGTGGATCGACCAAAACCAGCTGTGGTCGACCCCCCGATATCGACCAAAACCAGTTGTGGTCGACCCCCCGATATCGACCAAAAACAAGTGTGGTCGACCCCCCGATGTCGACCAAAAAAAGGGTCGTCGATCACCCGATGTCAACCAACAACATGTGTGGTCGATCACCCGATGTTGACGACACGACACATCGCCGACGAACCAGAGTCGACGGGGAGAATGTCTGTCGACACTGGTTCAGCGACAAAAAACGTAAAAACGACAACCAATCGCGTACCAAATCACCATACATACATAGCCTTACAACCAATCGCGTACCAAATCGACCTAAACCATAAACCCTAAATCGCATTCGCCTAAAAACCCTTACAAAATCAACCATTTCATTCCTAAATCACCATACATACACCATTACACCATTACACCATAAAAACCAAACAAATGCAACATAAAAAACTAAAGAAGGGCACCATCACCCTAAACCCATTAAAACTCAAGAACATTAATTTTTAAATTACATACCTGCGTCTTGTTTGTCCATGATGTTTCGAGCGAAGGGGGAGTGCGAATGGGGTGTCTTCGTTCGGTGGTTGTGGATGGTCGACGGGGAGTGCGAAATCAGTGGGAGTGGGAGGGAGGTGGTTGTGGATGGGTGAATGGGGAGTGCGAAATCAGATGGTTTTTTGCAAAGGGAGGGAAAGAGGGAGGAAGATAGAGAGACTTTTCAAAAAAGGGGGGGTGCATCTATAAGCCATGGTGTGTTTAGTAAAAATACATTAAATGATACAAAGGGCATTTATGACAATTTGAGGGGGGGTGCATCAGATTTTAGGGGGGGTGCGTCCAGAGGGGGAGTGTTCTCAACGCAAATGGAGGTGTAAATAGTCGGACCCATTTGCAAATTTAAAATTGATTGGGATGAAAAAATGAAATCTCAAATTTAAATATTTCTGCCGAAAAAGAATACATTCTCTCTCAAAGAACAAGTGTTGACATATACAATTGGTTCAAGGGCGGTTCTACGGTAAGACTACACTGCTCAATTCTGATTTCAAACAAGATCGATATATTATGTATACTGAAAGTATGTGTATTTTATCAGAGATGTTGTTTAGATAGTTGACACAATTCAATTATTCAAACAACAATTATCATCGAGAACTTTAAAAATACTTGCAAATATAATTCAAAATTTGTATAGACTATGAATAAGTCTATATGTCTCTCACGACCGAAACTTCACTATAACAAATAGTGATACAAACTTCACATATAATTAATCTATCAATTTATAAGAAAGAAAATATGTTGATAGGGTCCACATCAATCTATCAATTTAAATGAGAAGATTCAAATATTTTTCTAAAGTTAGATACACTAACGCATTTGATAATTTAATAATTGTATGTTACTTTCCCCTCATTTTCTCGAGTTGTAGCAGCCTCTATTTATAGGTGTAAACTTCAACTACTCCAGCTTTAATAAATTCGTTTTTGCATGATCTATTGGCTCCACACACACTTCTTAAAAGTAAGAACCACTAAATATGCTCTTTAACTTCTCACTTCATGTTGTTTGCAACCGCCTACGTGGATAACCTCCATGTCCTTAACCTGCAATTTATGAATATAAAGAACATCTAAAATTGAAGTTAGTTTTAGGAGAAATGACAAATTATCATGTTGTCTAAAATATTGTGTCATTCTACACAACATTGATACAACATCAACAATCTCTCTTACTTTGGTCTTTCTACTACAACACACCATATGTATATATCCTAAAATATAGTACTCCCAGTAGTACGTGCATGACAGAGATTCACATCATATCAAATGTACTAATCTAAATATAACATGCAGTAATTTTTTTAGTTAAATAAAAGAGTTTCAAGAATGAGACACAAAATGTTGTGTATTTATTTAAAACTAGAATGAGTATAAAATCATACTCATTCAAACAATACTAACTATTGAAGTATGACACGTCCAAATATCAATTTGCATAATGCAACTTCATTGAATTATGGTCAATAACTTTTAACATGCGTTTTATCTTATTTTTAGTCTTCAACTAACAATGTTTCATCATTAAGGATTTCTTAGAATATTCTCTAATAATTAATCATGCAAAACACAATAAGAAAATTAACAAATAGAAACACAAGAAGTTGATTGTGGAAAAAAAGACAAATTATAGATGATGTTACCAAATTATTGTGGGTGTGTGTGTGCCACTTCATAAATTTAATAGTTTGTCCAAAGTTCAAATTAGTGATCTCTTTATTTCTTTTTCAATACTTGTAAATGTACGTAATCTTACTTGGTTAACCATAATTTTTAAATAAAAAGTGAAATGATGCTTTCTCTAACCAATAACATTGAAATAAAGTAAATTTAAGAAACATAACAAAAAAGAAGAGTATCAATACTTAATTATATTCTTGAAATATAACTACTTAATTACATTGAATTCAATTTATTTTGGTGAGTAGATCTTTCCATTGCATTGACACCTCCAAACAGATGCTTCTCCGATTTGCATAACAAATCTTAAGCATGGCATGCAAGTATCACACTTTCCAAACTCACAACTTGGCGGCGATGATGCTTGTAACAATCTTCTCTTTTCAAACACATTTTCATGTTTCTCCGACTCAATTTCAGAATTTGCATAAATTTTTGGAGTGATAATTAGAAACATAAAGAGTACAATTATACTCAGAAAAGAATTCGACTTCATGATAATATGTTAAAGAAAATGTACGAGTATGATTGTCTTTTTTAAGGATAATACAAACTATAATTTTGCACGTTTAACACGCCATATGATTTATTTGTACAGATTTGATTGCCAAAATTATATTGTTCAAATTATATAATTATATTTGACCCAAATTTGTAATTTATTTAGAATAGTAATTAGGTTATTCAATTCGAAATTCCGAATCCCTCAAACATAGTATTATGAATTGGTAATTGAATAATTGTATATCTATATTTGGATAGCATATAATTACTATTCATTATTGGTAAAGTCTAGTATGCACTCGAGTGCATGCTGTGCACCCTAGTCCATATGCATTTTTCAGTTTACTGACTTACACTTTTTGGTGAATGGTGTTGCACTTTTCAATTATTACTTATACAGTTTAATAATTGAAAAGTGCAACACCATTTACCAAAAAGTGTAAGTCAATAACTGAAAAGTGCAACATGGACTAGGGTGCACAGCATGCACTCGAGTCCATAGCAGACCAACCCTTCATTATTATATTTGAAGTGATTAACTTAACTTATGCGATATAAAAGGTGCAGTAAATTGTCGTGAATTACTATCCAATCATATTATTATTTGCTATGAAAAATGAAAAAAATCACTCATAATTTGCAAAGCTAACCACTTGAGTTATCCCACTTTGTCACAAAAAAATAGTTACTTATATAATTGTAAGGTAAATGTTTCATGGGACCTTCTACATGTAGTCAGAGTATCGTATGTTATCGTATGACTACCGTAGTCAATTTAATCTGAACTATTAAAAATCAAATCTAAAGGCTTAAATCTGATGACCTGTTACCTTTTAAAATTTGTGTTAAAAATATTCAACGTATGTGTCGCATGGTGTCATATTTATAATTAATTTAATTAATTAAAATATATAATTTTAAATTTACAGTATCATCCTTAATTTAATAAAAAAAATTATTATATTAATTAATTTAATTAAAATATATAATGGTAAAACTACTTATTTACCCTTATATTATTATTAAAATTAATAAAAAAAACAAATTAAATTAAATTAAAGAAGTTATAATCTAGAACATAATACGTAGGTTTTAACACGCACTCCACTTCAGCCCCAAGCCGCTGCCCTTTCGCCGCCGACGAACAGTTGCCCTTCTGCCGCCGACGCGTCGCTTCCCTGCCGCCGCCGACTGACTTGTTCGTATTTTTGGATAAGTTTTCCCTCTACGCACCCACTCCACTACTACATACACCCCACCCAGTATACACACTCACCCTACTGGTACATACACCACATCTGTCCACTCTGCTATTTCACAGATCCCCTCCCGACCCTGGATCTTGGACTCCGGGGCCTCTCATCATATCACAACTCACCCCCATAATTTATCTGTTTCCTCTCCATATTCTGGTTCGGATGATGTCGTCATCGGTGATGGTAACGGTTTGCAAATTTCGCATATTGGTTCCTTGTCGTTTCCTCATGTTAATATGCTAAAATTCTCAAACGTCCTTGTTGTCCCACAAATGGCCAAAAACCTTATCTCTGTTTCAACCTTGTGTCGAGATAATGATGTTAACATTATTTTTGGTTCCACTTATTTTCAGGTGCGGGATGGCAAAACGGGGACCATTCTCCTCACGGGGAGTCGCGTAGATAATCTCTACGTATGGCCGACTCGAGCGTCTCTTAACCCCACCGCCTCCATCTCGGAAAAACAACCATCACCCATATGGCATGCTCGTTTAGGTCATCCATCCTCCAAAATCTTTTCTCATACCTTATCCAAGTACAACCTACCTATCACGACCTCAAAACTGCATTATTGTGATTCTTGCAACTGTATTAAAAGTCATAAACTTCCTTTTTACGATTCAAGCATTATATCTAGTTCCCCTCTTGAGGTTCTTTATTCTGATGTGTGGTCATCCCCTGTCCTGTCAACTGAAGGCTTCAAATACTATGTCATTTTTGTTGATCACTTTATCAAAAACATATGGCTCTACCCCCTAAAACGTAAGTCTGATGTACTTCCCACATTTATCTCCTTTAAAAATATAGTGGAAAACTTTTATAACACCAAAATCAAAACTTTTTATTCTGACAATGGAGGAGAGTTCATTGCTCTTCATTCTCTCCTTCAAACTCATGGCATATCTCATCTCACAACTCCTCCCCACACCCCTGAACACAATGGCATGTCTGAACGTCGTCACAGACATGTTGTTGATACTGCCTTAGCCCTTTTACATCATGCCTCCATGCCCCTTACATATTGGCCTCATGCAGTTTGTGCTGCTACCTATATTATAAACCGTCTACCAAAACCCAATCTTAACATGTTGTCCTCATATCAATACCTTCTAAAACAAACTCCCAACCTAGCCAAACTTAGAGTTTTTGGTTGCTTATGTTATCCATGGCTCCGTCCCTACACTTCCCATAAATTAGACCCTAGATCCATTCCCTGTGTCTTCATTGGATACTCTCCTACCCAAGCTGCTTATCTTTGTCTTGACTTAAAACCAACAAAATATATACCTCTCGTCATGTTCAATTTGTTGAAAATGTATTTCCTCTAGCCACTCTTAAAACTGCTCCTGACACACCCCCAGATTTAGTAAATACACCCCCTGATTTAGTAAATACACCCTCCTGCCCACCACAAAACCCTACTGTTATGCTCTTTCCACCGCCCACTCTGATTAGTACACCCCCTCCCTTACATCCTGC
This sequence comes from Galeopsis tetrahit, assembly GCA_963675135.1. Taxonomy (NCBI): domain Eukaryota; kingdom Viridiplantae; phylum Streptophyta; class Magnoliopsida; order Lamiales; family Lamiaceae; genus Galeopsis; species Galeopsis tetrahit. Next base: position 30,596,157 of record OY776130.1, on the reverse strand, counting down.
CCCACCCCCAACCTTTAAGAATACACCCCCTTCCCCACCACACACGTTACATGCACCCACTGTTCCGCTTAATACACCCCCCATGCCTGCTGCATCCCCTGTTCTGCTTAATACACCCCCAGCCCAACGTCCAACCCTGTTGCACCCCCCAACTTACTAAGTCCACTCCCATCAACTCCAAACCCCAATTCCACGATACAAACCCTCGATCTCGAGTCGCTAGATGCTCCCTCACTGCCATCCCCACCGATACAACAACGAACTCGAATGGTCACTCGAGCTCAAAACAACATCTACAAACCAAATCCGAGGTGTGGTCTATCTTCCACTTTATCTTCTGACACTAAACCTAGTTGCGTCTCTCAGGCATTAAAAGATGAACGATGGAGGGAGGCCATGTCATCTGAATTTAATGCCCTTCTAACAAACGGTACTTGGGATTTAGTACCACCCGATGATTCTACCAACATTGTTGGTTCAAAGTGGGTCTTCCGCATCAAACGGAAACCGGACGGGTCCTCAGACAAGTTCAAAGCTCGACTTGTGGCCAAAGGCTTCCACCAACGCGCCGGAGTTGATTTTTCAGAAACGTTTAGTCCCGTGGTCAAACCAGCAACCGTTAGAGCAGTCCTGAGTATTGCAGTCACTCAAGATTGGCCACTTCGACAGTTTGATGTGAACAATGCTTTCCTTCATGGTTCCTTATCTGAAACCGTATTTATGGCTCAACCTCCCGGTTTTATTGACAAGACCTTCCCCACATATGTTTGTAAGTTACACAAATCCATCTACGGCCTAAAACAAGCACCTCGTACTTGGTATTTTGCTCTTCGAACCTTCCTCGAAAGCATTGGTTTCATTCATACCAAATCTGATGAATCTCTTTTTGTGTACAACAAATCTGGTATTATTGCATATTTTCTTGTATATGTTGATGATCTAATCCTTACAGGGAATAACACTTCTTTCCTCACTAAAGTGGCCTCAGACCTTAGTACTAAATTTTATGTCAAAGATTTAGGCCCCCTTTCCTACTTCTTAGGTGTGGAAGTACTTCGTACTAAGAAATCATGTTTTCTCTCCCAACGTAAGTATATCATTGACCTTCTTACTCGTTACAATATGCTCACTTCAAAACCTGTCCAAACACCTCTCTCCACCTCTACTCGTTTATCTTTGTCTGATGGATCATCACCTACTGATATCACCCAATATCGTCAAGTTCTTGGAAGTCTTCAATATCTTCAACTTACTAGACCCGATATTGCTTTTGCTGTACATAAATTGTCTCAATTCATGCATGCTCCTACCATAACTCATTGGGGTACTGTCAAGCGCCTTCTTCGATATCTAAATGGAACTAGAGATGTTGGAATCACCCTCTGCCCCAACCCGTCTACCTCACTGCATTGCTTCACTGATGCTGACTGGGCTGGGAACTCTGATGATCGAACGTCTACAAATGCTTATGTTGTCTTTCTTGGACCAAATCCCATCTCCTGGTCTTCTAAGAAACAAAAATCGGTTGCTCGCTCCTCGACAGAAGCAGAATATAGAGCCATTGCATCAACAGCTTCTGAGGTACAATGGTTAAAATCTATTTTTCAGGAATTATGCTTTCCCATCGACACTCTACCTGCCATCTAATGTGATAATATTGGAGCCACGTATCTTTGCTCCAACCCCGTTTTTCATTCTCGAATGAAACACATTGCTATTGACTATCACTTCGTTCGGGATTTGATCAAAACATCTCAACTACGTGTTTCACACGTGTCATCCGAAGATCAACTAGCTGATGCTCTCACAAAACCACTTGCTCATTCTCGTCTTCAAATGCTTATGATCAAGATTGGACTCTCCTACGGTACTCCATCTTGAGGGGGCGTATTAGACATATAATATATATAATAATATATTATATATATATATATATATATATATATATTGTAAATCTTTTATATTCCTTATATTCCTTATTTAACCTAGATTTGAGATACAGATTAGATATGTTTCGTATCTATAAATACTCCCACATGTAATCTTTTACATTCATTCAATGAAATTATAATTTCGTAATTCATTATTTCTCTATATTCCCAAGTATATTTTCGTTCCAAGGATTTAATTAAGTGTCAATGAATCCCTAAAGTTGCAAGTTATCATGTCATTGTAGTAACTAAGCTTGTTTGTTTGGATTTTCGGGAATTAAAAACACAAGTACTAAAACTAAACAAATTAAACAAGAAGAAATGAACAAATGCAATAACAAGATATCTAACTTCCTTTCGAAAGTGCAAGGTGAGAGAGTATTGCCTCGGGTGTATCCATTTTGTAGGTCGTGTGGTGAATTATTGGGCCAAAATACACAAATCAAACATAATGTATTGGGTAAAGCTAAAGGCTATCGCTCGTGTGTGTCGACCAATCCCTTGTGAGGCCTAGGTGAACACGTGCATAAACTAGCAATTATATCGTCTAATCAATGCCATAAGATCTTAGGATAGTGTCTCATAAACACGTTCAACACGGTTACTAATGTTTATGAGACGCCCTTTCACTAATCTAAGAGACGACCTCTAATCGACTAGTGTCTAGTGTAGTCTATCTAAGCAATTAACCCCCGGTCGGTGCAGCTAATTACTATTTTAATTCTAATCGATTAATCCAAGCTCATACACACATTCTTAATCATGCAACCCAATACGGTCGTTGAAATCGACAAAAACTAAGAATGCTAGCTAATAGGGTGAATTAACCAATTGAATCATGCTAATTACCACACTAGAAACATATACACCCAATTCCTAAGCTAATCATGCAATTAATCCATAATTACACCACTTAACCACCAAAACTTCAACACCCTAGGCAATTAAGACTTAGCCCATGGTTCTAAGATAGAAATCCATGGCTAGAATGCAAGAAATCACAAAACCCATAACAATTAAGAAAATAATGGCAAGAAATAAGAGAATTACTAAATTGAAATGAGAATTAAAGAGATATCACCTTAAAACTTGAAATGTAGCTACAAACTTCAATTACTTACAAAGCCCAATGGAAATCTTCACTTGAATTCTCAAACTAAACAAGAATCTAAGTTAATTATCCAAAGAAATTGCAAAATAAGAAGAACACCTATGACTATGTGTGATTGTGTGTGTGAATTGCTCTCCAAGGTAGTGTTTTTCTCCAAAAACTGAAATAGAGCTCCTTTTATATGTTGCAAGGATTCCAAAAATGAGTTTTTGCACTTTAGCCCTTCGAAATTGGAGAAAATGGCTAAAAACCCCCGAAATTGATGTCACCCGGCCGGGTGGCTCCCACCCGGGCATGCCACCCGGCCAAAATTCGAACCTCTTGGAAATGTTGCCTTGCCCGGGTGGAATCCACCCGGCTGGGTGGGTTTCACCCGGGCTAAATACGAAAGTGTTGCAAAATTGGCCTTGCCCGAGTAGAATCCCACATGGCCGTGTCATTTTTCGTTCCGTTGTATCTCGAGCTTCCGACTAGGAGTGTGCAAAATAAAATCGGACTGGAAAAAAGACCGGAACCGGACCGGTCCGGTCCGGTCCTCGGTCCGAAATTTTTTAAGATTCCGGGTTCCGGTCCGGCCGGTCTAAAACCGGAATTTACCGGTCCAGGACCGGAAACCCGGATTTAAATTTTTTTTTTTTTATTATTATTTGAATTTTAGAAATTACAAATCTCATTCCTCTAGCTCTTCGACTTTCTTAAATATAATTCTCCATCTTTATCTGAAACGGCGCTCACCAGCCTCACCCAATCCCAATCGACAAGGGCGACAACCCTTCTCCAAACTCCACTGCCACTCTTTGAGTCCACTGGTAATATATTCAACTTAGTTTCTTTTTACTTTTCATTCAAAAAATTTTGTTTTATTATATCTAATTTATTTATTTTTTCATGTGAGAATAGACTGTGCAAGCACTTATTTGTACACAAGATTAGCTTCGTCCAAAAGGAACACCAAGGGCAAGGATTTACGTGAAGATAATTTACGCGATTTGCCTGAGTTAGAAGAAATTGAGAATGGTAATGGTTTATACTTATCAAATATTTTTCAGCATGTTTATTTATTAGTTGTACCCATTTAAAAAATTTAACATCTTTATATGTTATTACAGATTTGATGAAGACTACATTGGACGATGAAGACAATGTTATATACATTACCCTTAAATTTGTGCATCATTTCATTTTTTTGGACTACTGTTTTTTCATTTTTGGACTACTGCCTTTTCATTTTGGACTTGAATTTTAATTTCTATGAACATTTGCTATAAATTAAGTTTTCAAGTATATATATATTCTTGGACAATTGTGATCAACTTGATCTAAGGATCTAAGGGCATAACTTATTCTTTAGGATATTAAAAAGGAATTTATTATAAAGGTAAATATGAAGAAATTTCCAGATCTTCAAAAAAATGTGATCCACTCTCCACTTCTTCTCATACACTAAGGAATTATAATAAATTTAAAAAAAAAAAAAAAAAAGAACCGGTCTGAAACGGTCCAAACCCGGACCCGACCGGAATTTACCGGTCCGGTCCGGTCTGGACCGGTTACATTCCGGTCCGGTCCGGTCCTCGGTCCGTAAAATTTTAAGATTCCGGTCCCGGTCCAAATCGGTCCCGGTCCGGTCCGGTTCTGGACCGGTGCACACCCCTACTTCCGACCTCCAATTGACTCGATTCTTTTTTTCATTCCACTCCGTTTTTCGAGACGAATCCAATGGTCAGCTTCTCTTCTTGATCCAGTGAAGTATGGTTGGTGTTTTGCTTCCAAAATACATTGTTTTTCCTACAAAATCGACAAAACACTACCTTTCTCTCATTTTGACCAAAACAATGATAATCGACCAATAATTCAATGAAATCAACATCAAATGAGCTTCAAATATGCATCTAAATTGTGTAAATTCCACCCGAATCAACTCCCCCAAACTTAAAGTGTTGCTCGTCCTCGAGAAACGAAAGAATTACAACATGAGGGTGAAATTTACAATTAGATGATCAATGAAAGATCCCACATATCAAATGACATGTAATGAATTCTTCTTCCTCAAGATACATTCTCAAAAATGATCACAAGTTCAATATTGAAAATCAAACTAATTACCCACACATGCTCAACATACAACAATAAATAATGGTGATGACAATATCCAAATGTTCAAGTTCAACTCACAAGATATAGTGTTTCTCTCAAACACTCAAACAAATTAAGGACAATATACACTCATCAATCAAATCATGCATTGCAATTACCATAAACTTGCCCAAGCTCTACCATCTTTCCACCACAAATATGTTCAACTATGAGATCAATAGGTCTTAGCAAAGGACGTAACGTTGGTTCTTTGGACGGGGTATGATGAATATGGATGAAGTGACTCGTCTAGTGGAGAACGAAAGTTGTTTTTCAACACATCAAGCTTATGCTCATAAGGTTTACACACCTTCATTCTCACTTTTCATTCAACTTTCTCACAAGCAATCATCTCCTCATCTTTTTGTAGCCAATTTATTTTCTTCTTAAGCTCTTGGGGCTCATTGTCCCTCTTTTCTTTCTCAATTATTTTCTTTTCACTTTCATCTTTTTTTTTCTCTTTTCACAACTTTGCCAATTTTCTCTTCAAACCAAAGGCACTAAAGCACATGTTTACCACTTTCTTTTTATTCTCCACTAGATTTGGATATCAAAGGTTCAAAAGGCTAAGTGGTTAAACATTGTAGGTTGCCAATAGAATGGGAAATCAAGCTCAAACGGGCTAACTACGGAAGATTACTTTGGTTATTGGGAAAATTTTGGCTAAGTGACGTGTAGTACGAAAGATGGCCTACATCATATCTCAAAGTATCACACAAGCATGATTTCAAGCAAGAACTTGGGCAAGTTCTAGAAAAGCAAGCAATGAATTGATTCACTCACAAATGAAATAAACCGGATTAATGCTCGGTTCAAAGCTCAACTCTCACCGGTTCATTCAAGACTCAAACATTCATCAATCACCACCACACATAACTCATTGTGCATGCAAACCATCCATAGGCAACAAGATGACAACAACACAAACAAGATGATTCATTACAATCATGCATTCAAGGAATCAATTTCACAACAAATCACCATCAAATGTGTCTCAATGATCATTAAAGCTCAAATTGCACACACACACAAAAGTACACATTGGTGTCAATAGAAAATGTAAAAACGAACATACCCCCCCAAACTTTTTCATTGCTAAGCAATGAAAAGTTTGGAAAAATAGTTTTGCAATGATATTGACACCAAGTGCTAAACATACAAATCTACACACATGGGCCACTATCCCAACAATTAACACTAAGGGTAGCTAAGCAATCAATGTTATGAACAAGAATATAAATTCCACTACCCCCCCAAACTTAGTAATTGCTATGAAATTCCTAAGAATTGGGGTGGGCGTACCTCTTACGATTGCTATAGCTACACCTTCTTCTAAGCACAAAGTTCCACTTTCAATCCACTTGTCCATTCGATCCAAGCTTCTCCAACTACATCAAAACTCACAAACACATCAAACTAAACTAACAAAGCAAATAAAATGAGCAAGAAATGAAATAAAGCAAGTAAAAATGGGTTGCCTCCCATTTAGCGCTAGGTTTAACGTCATATGCCGGACGGAACTTAACAAGTTCATACTTCCCTTTCTTTGAATGGAGGATGATAGTACTTGACATTGTGCTCATCGGTGATGAACACTTCATCCTCCTCACTTTCCAACGCAATGCCTCCTCCATAGACCAATTTCTTCATGACCAACATTTTCCATTCCTTGAGCTTCATCTTTCCAAGGACTTCCATCACTCCCAAGGTGCCCCATACCACCGTATCTCTAATTTCAAAGCCCTTCTCAATATTTCTCTCCTTCGAACTCTTTCTTCTTCCCTCTTCATCTTCACCACCCTCAAGTAACTTATCAAAACTCTTTTCCTTATAAAACTCCCCCAAACTTGAGTTTTGCTCAAGTTTGGGAGTTTGCTTCAATTTGTTATCATCTCCCGGATCTTTCAATGGGACTTTTGGTAATGGCTCTTTCACATAAATGTCACATTCTTGGATGGAGGGGGATTCCTTCTTTCTTGGGGAACTCTCAATTGAGCCATACTTGGAGAAAATCACTTTCTCTCCATTCACCTCCAATGTTACCTCCCCTTTTCTCAAATTGATGTTTGCTCCCCCCGTGGCAAGAAACGGCCTCCCAAGAATCAATGGGATATTTGCATCTTATTTCATATCTAACACCACGAAGTCGGCCAGAATGATGAACTTGTCAATCTTCACCAATACATCTTCAATGATCCCTTTAGGATGGGTGATGGAACGATCCGCTAATTGGAGAGTAATTGATGTGGGCACTACTTCTCCAAGTCCCAAACGCTTGAAGATTGAAAGTGGCATCAAATTGATGCTAGCTCCCAAATCACAAAGAGCTTTCATCATGGGACCATCACCAATCTCACATGGGAGAGTGAAACTACCCGGATCCTTGAGCTTTTCGGGAGGAGTTCGTTGAAGGATAGCACTACACTCTTCGGTCAACTTGATCTTCTCATCATCCACTAGTTTCTTCTTGTTTGCTATTGCATCCTTTAGAAACTTCATGTAATGAGGTATTTGCTCTAAAGCATCCGAAAGTGGAAGATCAATGTTGATTTTCTTGAAGATATCCAAAAACTTCCCAAACTTCTCATCCATTTTCTTCATGTATCTTCCCGGGTATGGAAGTGGCTCATATGTAATGGGCACCCCCCATTTATCACAAGGTACATCAAGCTTCTTCTTTTTCAAATCTTTGACAATTCTCCACTTTGGAATTCTTGGAGCAACCTCTCCACTTCCAACTTTTTCTATTCTCTTCTTTTCCTCTTCCTCCTTTTCTTTTGCCTTCAACACTTCACCCTCTTCCAATTCAATTGAAGAAACTCCATAATGTGAATTGGAAGAAACTCCATAATGTTCACCACTTGAAATTGTAATAGCATTACAATGCTCACGTGGGTTTACCTCGGTGTTTGAGGGCAATTTACCCTTTATATGTTGAGATCCAATGGAAGTTGCCAATTGTCCCATTTGGAATTCCATCAATTTTTGGTTACTCATGAGTTGGCTAATCATGGATTCCATTGATTTTTGATTACTCATGAGTTGAGCAAGGATTGAGTCGGTTGCTTCAGATTTCTTCTCACTTTTCTCATTTCTCTTATCACTTTCCTCCATTCTCTTATTGAGGTGTGAAAGAAGCTCATCCGTGGAAGACTTCTCTTCTCCACTTAGGAGTTTTGCTCCGGGATCAAATCCGGGAGGATATTGAATAGCACCTTTAGGATTGGAATATGACAAATTCTCATTCCTCAGAAAATTCGGGTTTAGAGGAGCTTGGTATTGAGGGGATGGTCCCCCTTGTCCTTGAGATGATGAAGATTGCCCTTGGAATCGGTTTTGAGGAGGAGCTTGATATCCTTGACCACGATTTTGATATGGTGGTTGGCCTTGATATTGTCGATTCCCTTGAAAATTTTGTGAATATCCTTGTTGACCCATGTATTACACTTCTTCCATATGTCCCATTTGAGGATCTTCTTGCACAAAGGATAAATGATTATCTCTTGTTTGAGATAAAACATTCACCTTTTCAATGAGTGTAGTCATCATTGCTTTTATGCTATCATTAACATCCACTTGGGCTACTCGATTTTGTGCTCCACGGTCTACTCTCATCTTGAAAGTATTGCTTGATATCCCCTCTATTATGTCATTGATCTCCTCCACCGATTTCATCCAAATTGAACCCCCCGCACAAGCATCAATGTGGTGTTGATCTTCCAATCGTAACCCACCAACGAACCAACATGTTGTTTGTTCTATTGGGAAACCATGATGGGGGCATGTGATAAGAAGACTCGTAAACCTTTCCCATGCTTCTTTGATTCCCTCATTTGGACCTTGTTTGAACGTAGAAATATTTTGCTTGGCTTCCATCGTCTTTGAAGGAGGGTAGTACTTCAATAGAAATCTCTTCTTCAACTCTTCCCACGTCCTCACTTCTCCGGCGGGAATGCTTGATTGTAGCCAAGCTTTTGCTTTCCCCGACAATGTAAATGGAAATAGCCTCATCTTTTTAGCATCTTCCGACACTCCATTTTGCTTGAGAGTGTCGGCTATCTCCAAGAATTGAGCAAGATGTTCATTCGGGTCTTCCTCAAATCCTTCCTCCGTCCTTCCTTCAAATTGTCTCTCCCTCAACATCCTTAATAAAGAGGCAATAATCTCGAAGTTGTTAGCCTCCACCCTTGGTCTTGCCAACCCATCGTAATGCTCCCTAGGTTGAGGCTCAAAATATTCCCTCATTGGCCTTTCATGGTACACACGTTGATGTTCTTCTATATGTTGAGGTGGAGGAACGTATTCTTCTTGGATTTGTTGAGGTGGAGGATATTGGTAAAGTGGAGGATATGGGTGTTGATGGAGTGGATATGGATGAGGTGGAGGTGGTGGATAGTAGGCTTGTTGTGGAGGTGGATAAGGGTAAGGATTGTATCCTTGATATGGAAGGTGGTTTTGGGGTGGATATTGTGGATTGGGAAATTGGAGATTTGGTGGTGGATTTGGGTTTTGAGGTGGATTCCCTCCAACTTGATGATTCTCTCTTTGAAGCTCATCTTCTCCATTTGGTGGAGGATTCATCTCTTCAATGTTTTCCATCTCAAGTGGTTCTTCTATGACTCTTTGACGGTTTCTACTTCGATTCCTTCTTCTTGCGTGTGCCTCGATCTCAAGGTCTAACGGTTCAAGGTTTCCTCCACGTGATCTTGTGATCATGCACCTACAAAAGGAAAATGTCAAAGCCCACAAAGATGAACAAAAACAAAATAACAAAAAGAAATGCTACTATCAATAACACTCAACAAACTCTAAGTTTCACTAATAACACTCGCTTAAATCCCCGGCAGCGGCGCCATTGACTTGTTCGTATTTTTGGATAAGTTTTCCCAAGTATATTTTCGTTCCAAGGATTTAATTAAGTGCCAATGAATCCCTAAAGTTGCAAGTTATCATGCCATTGTAGTAACTAAGCTTGTTTGTTTGGATTTTCGGGAATTAAAAACACAAGTACTAAAACTAAACAAATTAAACAAGAAGAAATGAACAAATGCAATAACAAAATATCTAACTTCCTTTCGAAAGTGCAAGGTGAGAGAGTATTGCCTCGGGTGTATCCATTTTGTAGGTCGTGTGGTGAATTATTGGGCCAAAATACACAAATCAAACCTAATGTATTGGGTAAAGCTAAAGGCTATCGCTCGTGTGTGTTGACCAATCCCTTGTGAGGCCTAGGTGAACACGTGCATAAACTAGCAATTATATCGTCTAATCAATGCCATAAGATCTTAGGATAGTGTCTCATAAACACGTTCAACACGGTTACTAATGTTTATGAGACGCCCTTTCACTAATCTAATAGACGGCCTCTAATCGACTAGTGTCTAGTGTAGTCTATCTAAGCAATTAACCCCCGGTCGGTGTAGCTAATTACTATTTTAATTCTAATCGATTAATCCAAGCTCATACACACATTCTTAATCATGCAACCCAATACGGTCGTTGAAATCGACAAAAAGTAAGAATGCTAGCTAATAGGGTGAATTAACCAATTGAATCATGCTAATTACCACACTAGAAACATATACACCCAATTCCTAAGCTAATCATGCAATTAATCCATAATTACACCACTTAACCACCAAAACTTCAACACCCTAGGCAATTAAGACTTAGCCCATGGTTCTAAGATAGAAATCCATGGCTAGAATACAAGAAATCACAAAACCCATAACAATTAAGAAATTAATGGCAAGAAATAAGAGAATTACTAAATTGAAATGAGAATTAAAGAGATATCACCTTAAAACTTGAAATGTAGCTACAAACTTCAATTACTTACAAAGCCCAATGGAAATTTTCACTTGAATTCTCAAACTAAACAAGAATCTAAGTTAATTATCCAAAGAAATTGCAAAATAAGAAGAACACCTATGACTATGTGTGATTGTGTGTGTGAATTGCTCTCCAAGGTAGTGTTTTTCTCCAAAAACTGAAATAGAGCTCCTTTTATATGTTGCAAGGATTCCAAAAATGAGTTTTTGCACTTTAGCCCTTCGAAATTGGAGAAAATGGCTAAAAACCCCCGAAATTGATGTCACCCGGCCGGGTGGCTCCCACCCGGGCATGCCACCCGGCCAAAATTCGAACCTCTTGGAAATGTTGCCTTGCCCGGGTGGAATCCACCCGGCCGGGTGGGTTTCACCCGGGCTAAATACGAAAGTGTTGCAAAATTGGCCTTGCCCGAGTAGAATCCCACATGGCCGTGTCATTTTTCGTTCCGTTGTATCTCGAGCTTCCGACCTCCGATTGACTCGATTCTTTTTTTCATTCCACTCCGTTTTTCGAGACGAATCCAATGGTCAGCTTCTCTTCTTGATCCAGTGAAGTATGGTTGGTGTTTTGCTTCCAAAATACATTGTTTTTCCTACAAAATCGACAAAACACTACCTTTCTCTCATTTTGACCAAAACAATGATAATCGACCAATAATTCAATGAAATCAACATCAAATGAGCTTCAAATATGCATCTAAATTGTGTAAATTCCACCCGAATCACCGACGATCATCTCCTCCCCCTTAGTTTTCTTAATTTGTAAGTTTAATATTATTGTAGGGTAGGTGAATTACCACCACTGAACGTTGCTTATGTATATATTCATATTTTTTCTTACTTCCGTCATTTGTTATGAGTATTTTAATTAACATTGTGAAATTGTTAAAATTGTGGTTGAGTTGTTGAGTAGTAATTGTTTTTGAAATTGCCTCAAATCAAATAGAAACATAACTGCTCAACAAGTGTTTGACAAAATGCTTCAAAGAAAATTTGAAACAGAATTTAGCAAAGGAAGTGTCTATTGAATGCACATTCCTAGCCATATTTGTTGTTTGAATCCTCTAGTTAAAAGGACATAATGTAGAGTTGAATCATCATGTAAAATTTTGAATTTTATATTTAATATAGTGTTTAAATTGAATTTTATGTTTATAACCACATGGTATTCCTCGATTTTATGTTAGAAGCACATGTTGTTAGTTGCCGTAAATGACATTAAATAGGTGATTGAAATATATAATATGAAGATGTTGCATAACATTGAAAAATGTAGTAAAATTGGAAGATGCTGAATAACATGTCTTTTAATGTGTTTCTGTTGCAGTTTGTATGTACAACAACGTTCCACAATGTTCTCAGACGTTGGATATGAAGATATCAAAGTGGATGATGAATCACACGAGGAGCACATGAGTTTAAAAGAGGGGTCGGATGAGGATTTTGGGTATGCCAATTTAAAAAATGCTCCCATAGACGACAATACAATTTTGGGCATGACTTTCGCTTCGACGGAAGAAGCTAATGCATTTTATAAGATATACGCAAGACGAAAGGAATTTATAAGCCGAAAATGCCACACTAATCGGAAAAATAACATTATCAAAAATATGGCGTGGGACTGTTCCCGGTCTGGATTTTCTAAAGCTACTACAGGACATCCAGGACATAAAATTGGGCGATGTCCAAATAAAAAGAGCAACATTGATCGAGAGAATGATGAAGATCTCAACAAAGATGATGATTCTAAAAACGTTAATTAATGTTGATCCTACCAAAATAATTAGTGTTAGATTTTTTTCATGAATATTGATCATATGTATTTCAGGAATTTTATTGAATTGCTGGTTTTTTATTTAAATATTAATTTAATATTTCTTGTGTTGTTTAATCCACGTCATAAGATACGTTTATGCTAAAATTAAGTGTGAACAATAATCATATTTAATTGAGATGAAATATGCATTTTATACGAATATGAGAAAAATGCCTGTGTGTCTGCATTACTACTCTATTTGTGGCTCGAGCACGTGAACACGAAAAGAGCTTTTTTTTGTTTGTTTTCAAGGTTTACTTAACATCGATATCGACCGTGCAACCAGGCATGGCTGTTGGACCGTGAAAGTGAGCACCTACAACACATTTTTTGGATTGCACGGTTTACTGAGTATCGACCGCAACTGTGCATGGTTTTTGGACCGTGCAACTGAGAATTTTTCCAGTACATGTTTCTATTTACACGGGTGACTGAGTATCGACCGTGCAACTATTCACGGTTGTTGGACCGTGCAACTGAGAATTCTTCCAGTACATGTTTCTATTTACACGGGTGACTGAGTATCGACCGTGCAACTGTGCACGGTTGTTGGATCGTGCAACTGAAAATTCTTCCAGTACATGTTTCTATTTACCCGGGTGACTGAGTATCGACCGTGCAACTGTGCACGGTTGTTGGACCGTGCAACTGAGAATTCTTCCAGTACATGTTTCTATTTACACGGGTGACTGAGTATCGATTTGGGGAAGAAGAGTCTAAAGTCGCGATTTGGAGGAGAATAATCTGAGGTCGCGATTTGGGGGAGAAGAACCCTAACTCGGCTTCTTCAATTCAGAATGTTAATTTATTTAATGGTTTATTTTTAGGTTTAATTCATTTTCGAATTAACAATTAAATTTGTATTAAAAAGGGCTGGATAGTAATTTTGTTGTTTTTCGTAAATTTTAGTTTTTAAAAATAAATAATTTTATAGAATATAATAGAAGGATAATATAGTAAATAACAAAATAAAATTTAAAAAATAATTTAATTAATTAAAACCTGTATAACAGGTAGCAGGTTCATACGACGCCATATGGCGCAATTCGACGCGCTGACTATATAGTCACTTTGTACTATTTGACTACACTAAGAAAAACCTATGTTTCATAAACATTGAAGGTAACTTTTAAAGTAATACGGAGTATATATACAAACAAGTTTCTGATAACAAATTAGATAGGACTAATTAATTAACACTATGATTAATTAGTCATAATTAAACATAATTTTCGAACTATCAATAAAAAAAAATTTAGAATTAGCAAAACAAACTTACCAAAATTTTGAAATTTATGGAAGTAAGTATATATCATAATAACTCGGACATAATCTACGGTAAAAAATTTGGCCATCAATTATATAAACTTTTTTGATCATCACTTATAAATCACATATATACGGTTTTTAGTTGAAATAATTTTATTTTTTAGGTGGATTTCAATTTTTTTTTTGTAATGCGTACAATTTTTTTTTATTAGAAATCCCTCGCGAAATACACGGGCATAACACTGCTTCATATTATACAAAATACACAAAACGCGCTTTTATAAAGCAACAGGTACACATACGTTAAAGAGGAGCAACAACAATGAAGAAACATAAAATAAAATCTAGTACTTATTGTGCTGAAAAAAATCCTATAAAAAAAATGGCACCTAACACTGTTTGTAACAGAGTATATATTATAATAATCTAAATTCATTTCATAATGTAACCTTTTTTTACAAAATGTTTTCTATTTTATATTTCACAGGCGTTTTGCTGGAAGTATACATAATTCGGACTAATACTAGGTGCTTTATAGGTTGAGATAAGATAGATTTAGGTAAACATTGGCTTCATAAACCAATGAAATCTAGTTTATAAAAACCGAATAAAATTATAAACCCGGGTAGTGTTTAAAGTTATAAGAAGCCAAACATGAAAGAAGATGGGTTTACATATCAAACTCATCACTAAACTCCCTAAACCCATAAAGCGAACATGCCCTAGGAGTTCAAAAAAGGGAAAGACACGGACCTTTTACTGCACAACGCGGCCTGTTGTACTACACCGAATCAGAATCCCATATATTTTACTTTCCTGGTTTCCAACAGAAATGATACTAAAACCCTTCATAAATAAAGCAGAGAATTTCACAAGTCTGGTCAACAGGATTAATTTGTCCAAATCAACACAAGTTTCAGAAAATGTATAGTCTGAGGGAGGTGGTTAAACAAAACACCAATTGATGAACATGAAAGCTAGACAGTGATTGGAGCCACCATCATCAACAACCTTCCATGCAACCGCTTGTTCATACGCGACAGGTCGGCCCATGTTCGAAACGCACACTCCAGCAGGCAAATAGGCATAGCCCTGCAATCGAACCAAAGCACACATATCAGTAATCTCGATCAGCACAGGGGGTTTATTAAACTGATTAGAAATTCTCCAATACTTCAAATCACAATAAATACTTTCAATACTTCGATTTGCAATTCAATACACAACCCTTTCAATATTGCTGCAATTTTATTACACGACTATTTTCCAACAAGTCCTATAATGTAGTGTCAGTGTATGAAAAAAGTCATAATATTATAACAATATTTAAAAAGTCTGTCTATCAAATTCAGACTTGAAAAACATATGTTGTAATTGAAATAACGTAAAAAAGTAAAAGTTTCCATTTTTGGAATGTGATTTTGGCAGAAAAAATGAGACTCTATATTTATAGCATACAGATTATACCTGCTGCATGATGTTGGAGAACTCAGAGACGAGAACCCTTCGACCGGCTTCATCAAGAATCTTTTCGAGCATTATGTCCTGAAGAGCCACCAGTGTCGTCTCCATCATGTCAAGACCAGCTTGGTTTGCAAACGTAAAAACCGCTGATGCCTGAATTAAAGGCGAACAGAAAATGTTAATATAAAGCCAGAAGCAAACAATGATCAGCAGATGAGCAACAGTGACTAACGTTCTCCACGACTGAGCAACACATAATAGCATCATGGTGGTGCCAAAGTTGTTTCAGAACAGCGCCATCTGCTCGTAAATCACCATGAAGGAGGTCTTCTCCAGTGTGCACCCTAAGAATTATAACAATATAATCTGGTAAGTATTTTACGGTAACAAAGTAGATTTATTTAAGAAGCCTGTTTCTTTTCCACCCTGTACTTGAACATTTTTTTGTTTTGACCACTGTCCTTTATTTTCTAGTGTATTGACCCATGTACATTGAATAAATACATTTTCACCAATGTTACTTAACTATATTAATCAAGCGAATTCTCCTTTTTTTCAAAAAACGAGTGAACGATTTTATCTATTTGCTTTATTTCACGTTATGTACCTCATTGTGTAGTCCAGAAACTTCAGTATTTGAAAAAGTGATATGGAAAATAGAGGAAATAGGTAAAAACGTTAACTCATTTCTGGAAAGAAAAAAAGGAAATCTCAATTGATTGAATAAACCACGGGGGGTTTCATGCAATTTCCAAACCGCAAGGGGATTTTGCACAACATTTCCAAACCACAAGAGGGACCGGGTTTCATGGAATAGTTACATTTTTAAATGGAAATAGTTATTTGTTAAAAAGTATTTGTTGTTTTCACTGAAAAGCAATTAGTTATGTACAATAGCACTGTACAACTGGTGTCCAGGAGATTTCTCAAAAAAAGTATTATTCCATTAATTAATTTACATACAATTCTGATATAAAGCAATATAGACCACATACCTATAGCTCCGGCATATCCAACGTGCCAATGTAACAGCCTCAGGCGAAGCTGGATTCGGCTTAGGTACCGTATGGGAGCTAAGTTGAGATGGGGCAATTGCAACGGCAACTCTCTGGACCGAGCTCACAACACTACGTACATATTGGCGGGCCATAGCAGCTACACTGTCTTGATACTGATTTTCAAAAGTGAACTGGAATGCAATTGTCAAAACGGACCTCACATTCTGATTACTCGCCTCAACTTCACCAACTTGACGAGCTCCAACACCTAGGCCAGAAGCCAAGTCCAATGTCTGAGCTGCTGCAGGCCAATCCTGCATCAACAAAATAATGACCCTCTTTTAATGATTTAACATTCTTGAATTTAAAGAGGAGATATAAGTAGTTTCACTCAACTGATTTAAGATCTAGTGGTATAACACGAAAACCACAAGGCAGCATAGGAGCATCTTCACCAAATGATTCGTCTATGTGTGCAAAAACAAGTTGAGCACAGGTACCATTAGACGTTTCATCCATCCCACTGCATAGCTGCAGTGTTATAGTAAGTAAATAAAACCTCATAAGATGATAAAGAATAGGCTAAATTGCAAAATAAATCACTACCACTTCACGCCTTTTTGTTCAATTACAACTATGTTTTTAATAGTCAAATGAAATAATTGCAAAATTTAAAAAGTCCATGTATCGAATTGCGAATTTTCAAAACATATGTTGTAATTGAGAAAACATGAAAATGTTGTGATATTTTATGCAATTTACCCTAAAGAATATGATTTACTTGAAACGGAATTCACATGACCAAACCTGTAACAAGTACGTATCCGCAGGCGAGAATCTTTGACCCTCCAAACGAACCACCTCTAGACACTAAATTCACAGGGGATAATCGAGCAATTTAAATAAGAGAAACAAGGCAACACTAATTACAGTTAAGAAGCTAGAATACAATAAATGACAAACCTCATCATTTTCAACGGTCTGTGCAAGTGGTAAAATAACTTGACTGCTAGGAGAACCTCCAGGCTTTGCACATGGGACAGCATACGAATTAGCTTTAAGAGAAGCAGCAGCATAAGCATCGACCCCATAATCAGCCCACTCTGAACGATGCTCTCTCAAGAATCGAACGAGTAAAGCAGGTGGCACATTCTGCATCATAAAGGTATAGAGTCACCAATTGTACCAAGAAACATTGGGAATATTTTTTTAGGAACGTATCTAAAGCGGGGTGGCAATTGAAGGACAATAATCTTCTTTTTGTTTGGCAAATGTAGGTCTTTATTCCCTTCTAACGGGCCTAAATGTGCAGGGAAAAAAAGAAGTTAAGGGCCTTAACGTGCAGATAAAAAGTAATGGCCTACATTTGACAAACTTATAACATATTGTCCTTCAATTGCCACTCCCCTACAGTTATGGTCCTAAAAAAACATTATTCCCAAGAAACATCTAAAGTTTGTCTGAACTCTGAAGTAATTAAGCAAAACGAACCTGGAGAAGCATTGATGCCCGTGCACAAATGACTCCCCCAAAAGTCGGGAGCATCGACAGAGTGTTAAACTGGGAACCTAGAAACTTGTTTGGCGACGAGTTAACAGCAATAGTCACATCTTCCACCCCATCATTACTCATTACTGACCACCCATCATCAACTCCACCATTAACAGCATCATTAAAACCCCTATGAACCAAATCAAGAAAGATATAGAGTGAGATCTACATGCAGAATTCTATTGATTTAATTAAATTGATGTTTTGAACTGTTGTTGGTTTTTATACTCTTTTTCCTGCTAATGGTTTTTCCCACTGGATATTTCATTAGCAGGTTTTAAGGCCCATTTTAAACCTTGACCGAGTTGCGGCCCTCCTCTTTATTTTACATTTTTTTATATAATACCACATTTATATATAGAGTGAAAAATTCAAATTGATAGCACACAGCTCAAGTCTTAAAGCTAGAGTGTCGTCCTCTTCCCACCTGCACAATCTTTGACTTAATGCCCTCAGAACAGCAGGTTGGCGGCCGCCACTACACTGGATCTCTCCATTCATTTCTTGAGAAATTTGCTTGATATGGCGAAAGGCCTGTATATACATACAAGAAAGTGACGAATTGCCTAAGAGTCTAAGACGAACAACTGAAACATACACAAATACCTAACAATACAAAGCAAAAGGTTCTTACAGCCATTGTCATCTTTTGAGCTAGGATATGTGATGATTCATACAGTGGCCTTAATATTTCGGGAACACTGCTCGCCTGACAAAAGTTTATGTTAGGACTTAGGACACAGATCGGGACGGATAATAAAGACCCAAAACATAACTAATTTCTTACATTCAAGTCGATGTGATCGACTATGTGGACAATCGAGCTACCACCCTCACAAGGACATATAAGGCAACCACTAGGCAGCATTTCAGCTCTAACGAAGCTAGTAGTGGGTGGCCCAGTTGGGCCACCCATGGAAGATGTTAACGACCTCTCACAAATCTGCAGAAATAATATGGCAACAGGTTTTCACAAACACTAAATTGTGTTCAAAGTGAGTTCGTGAAACGGATAAGGTAAATCAACACCTTTCAAACTATTACCCCAAGTACTCCCTTAATGTAATTTTTAGTGCAAATAATTCCTTTTAACATTTTTAAATTGAACAAATACGACCTCAGTGTATTTTATTAGTGCAAATAGACCATTTTCCTTGTAAAATTAAATAAAAATACACTTCTACTAGACTACTAATCCAAAATAAAGATGCATCTTTTTATTTTTCTATCACCAAATTTGGCATTAGTTTTTTTATTTCAAATTAGTGTTTCTTATTTATTAATGAAGGTGGTTCTTGAATTTTTTTTTTTTTGGTATGTTTCCAAAAAAAAAATGAAATTTTGTACTTAATATCTATGTGCTTTTTAATTTTAATGTTGGCATTATTTTTTGTATATATTTTTTATTTTTATTAAAATTAGGGAATTTATCATATAATTTCATTAGTTAAAAAAATGTGATAATAGAAGAGTCTTTTTTGTGCAGTTTTGAAATGATAAGGGCTTATTTGCACTAAAAATTTATTTTAAAGAGTTTACTTGGACTTGAAAAAAAAATACTTGAGGAGTTTAAATACACCAAAAAATACTTTAAGGGCTTATTTGGACCTGAGGTAATACTTCAGGGGTCTAGGTGTACCTCTTCCTTCTTAAACAGCTTTAAATGTAATTGTTAAAGAGCATAGATTTTGCTCACCACAAGACTGCCATCTTCCAAAGTGGTTGTATATCTTAAAGTCCAAAAGTCACGACCCGATGCCAAAGTGGTTAGTGCATAAGTCTAAAGAAGAAATTAATTTCAAATTAGTTGGAAGCTATTTGTATGATCTATGAAAATAAGGGTAATATTTAGTTTACAAGGACAACTAACCTGCATATATATGAGCTCAATTTTACCCCCATTAACAGTGGGGATTGTGCTTGCTATGTCAAGGCATCTGCAGTCGCGATACCAAGAAAGACGATCTTTGAAAATTTCAGCGACCTGCAAACAGAATAGTGTCAAAGCTGAATTCAAAGAAGAAATCGGGCGGATAGAAGACAAAAGTATGAACTAATCAATCACCTTTGTGGGTTCAAGACTCACTAGGCCACAGGCTCGTGCTGCTATCCCGCTACAATTGCGTGACACAGCAACGATGCCAATAGAATCCGGACCAGGCTAAGCACATGGAAAAACATATATCAGAACAAAAAGAAGAGAAAGGAATTGGAAGAAGCATTCGAAAAGATCAAAAGAATGAACCTTCATCCCAAGAATCGGGACCCAGTTGACAGCAGTTCCAGTAGCCTTTCCAAGGAACTCCGTCAGGGTCTCCTCAGCTATCGTGAGAAGACTAAGAAACCACAAAATTGCAAACACAAAACTAGTGTCAGCTTTTCTAACAGTGGCCTAAAGAGCTTTGTAATGACTAATGAGTCACAATGAATAGAGACATGAGGGATCGATTACCCAGCTGGATTATTAGCATCCCTTGGAGGATGTTTAGGCGTTGGATTTTGCTGACCACTCATTACCACAGACTCACAGACGGTATCAGCGGCTGTTGTACTAACCTGTTACAACAACGATCATATGTTAAAAAAAATGGATTTGAATTTAGGCTTTACCAGGTGAACGAATATTAAAGGACATTCAAAATCAAGAAAAGTGGTCAATAGCTTACAGTGACCAGGCGCTGACGCATGTAGCCATTGTTGTAAACCAAATTTGTGACCTGCTTCTGAAGGCGGTCATTCTCTTCCATCAGTAACTTGTTCATGGCAGTCAGCTTCCTGTTGACAGTCTGAAGACGAGATGCTTCTTTTTTCTGTTTTTCGCGACATCTAGAAAAACATAATCAAACTCAGGGGGCGCTTGGTTCAAATTCTTAAATGGGAATAGGAATGAGGATTAACGAATAGTGAATTACAATGAGGATGGTGGTTACATTGTTATTGTTTTGCTCCAATCTATGAATAAATGAGGATAAAATTGATTGTTGGTTGAGTAATAGGGTAATGATTGAGGAGAAATGATTATACAAGGGAAAGTAGTTAATCAAAATGGGGTTACAATTACCTTATTTTGAGTTTCATTACCTAATATGATGTATGAAGAAGGTGAATAAAGAACCCCCTCAATTTCCATAGAATCATGCATAGGTTATAGAGGTGGGAAAATAGGATTCAGACATGAAAAGACATTGTTACTATTAGTTAATGAAAGTCGTGAGTAACCTAATTATGAATTATCTAAACCCCATATTTCCACTTTTATTTAATGTCAAAATGTTTCAAACAAAAATTCAATAGGAGAATAATAGAGTGTTGCAACTTGCAAGAACGATCCAATACGCAAATGACAAAAACATTGTTACAAGTAAAGAGCTGGATCGATAAAGTTGGGCGTAGCGTGGACAGTGGCTATTCATTTTAAGTACCAAATCTAAATAACCATTGCCTGAAAATGTAATCAACTACATATTATGGGGATTGTATTAGACATGAAATGAGCATTGCTACACTCAGAATCTGATAGCCAAACTATAGAGCTTTGGTGGATGCATATCAGATAGAAAACATGAATGCATTCACAGTTTCATACGGGAAACAAAAAGGATTAGAAGAAGAGAGAAAAAACATCATTTGATGGAGAATGGTCATATATGCACCAACTAGACCACAAAGATTAATAGAAAGAAAAAGAGGCATTTCATCAACGTACCATTTTCAAGAAGTAACACAAAGAGATAAGGCATGCAGAAACGTAGAACGTTTTATGTATTCAACACTAACAAAATTGATCTGATTGTTGTTCATGAAGATGAAAAAAGATAGTAAATGTTAACATGACAATTCTCAAATAACTTAAATCCACCTGATTATATGACAATTGCAATTTACTGGAGTATAAAATATTCCAATCAAAGCAACAGTGAAACATGTGCTTATAATAAGACCCCATATTGTTCTCATTAAGTTTTTTCCAATATCAAATGAATGAAAGTCAAAATTATTTGTTTAGCATTCTTCAAGTACACACGGGAAACAAAACAAAACCAAATGACCAACACAACACTTGTTCAAAACTGGAAACCCTCAAGAACGAATTGAGTATACAAAAAGGAACAAACAATCCAAAAAAGGAGAAACAAAAAGGCCCACACAAAAGTCATTCGATTCAACAATGTAGATAACCATATACCTGCGGTTCTGAAACCAAACTTTGATTTGTTTAGGCTCAATATTGGCCAGTAGGGGGTGCTCCCTAATAAGCTGATGTCTCCTGGTAGAAGTGGGCTTAGGGCATTCCACATAAATCCTCTCCAAAACCTCCACTTGCTCTGGCGTGTACCTCACATACTTCCCATCAATCTGCTGCTCTTTCTGAATCAAAAGAGCCATGACCACCAAATCTACAGCTTTTTCTTCAAAGAAACAATGAACAGGCTCACAGAGAGCCTGCTCTCTCACTCATCAAGATCGAATTTTTCGAACTGGGTTTTTTTTTTCTTCTGAGTTTTCAAAGAAAGCCTCAATCTCGAGAATTTCAAAGAAAGCGAAATGCAGAGAGAGAAAGACAAAGAGCTTTTGGGCAATTCAAAACTGAAAAATGGCATTTATTGAAAAAATCAGGAAAGGGAAATGTCTAGGCACAAGAAAGGGGGTCATAAAGATGGACAGAACAGTGAAAAGATTCAAGAAACAAGAAAGGGCGTAATAAAGATAGACAAAAAGTGTGACAAGATTGAGGAGAGTAAATGGGCATTTTTAGGCAGAATGGAGGTTACAGCTGGCAACCCAATAGGTTCCTATCTTGGAAAAAGATCATTTCAGAAATATTAATACCGCCATATCAATCTCTCTCTCTCTTCTGCCACAACACCATCATTCATACCACCCTTTTCTCAGTCGCTCTTTTTTATTTTTAAAATGTTGAAGAATGGGGAAGAAAATGTTTTGTTTGGGCTCGTCGTTTAAAAAATGTATTTTAGATTTTACGGTCTCATACTCTCATTAATATAGATATTACTCCATATCTTTTAAATTTTATAATTTTAATTCTAAATAAATACACTATTTTTAATTTTAATATCAATTTAATCACAACTTTTTAGATTATTATAAAAAAAATCAATATTTCATCATGGTGCAATTCGATACATATTTTTTTTTACCAGTCAACCATTGATGACGTGACTTGCTGAAACTCGTCAGATTACACATATTTTTTTTTTCACATCAAATTACACTTTATAAAAATAAGACTATGCTTCTTCTGCATCTTCTCCACTTCTCAAACTCAAAAACTTCTTCCTTCTGTGTATGCGTCTTTCTCACCTCTCAAACTCAATTAGTTCTTTCTCTTCTAACCCTAAAAATCAAAATCATAAGGTGGTGTTTGGTTTGGGATTGATTTGGATTGAATTTGGATTGTGGTGCATTGGATTGGATTGGGATTTGGGTAATCCATGAATAACACATCAAGAGTGATGTTATAATAATTTTTTTTTTTTTTTTTGGGGGGGGGGTGGATAATTTTATTATTGTAGTAGTGAAAGAAAACTAAGAGAGAGAATAAAGTAGGAGAGAGAATGAGTGTGTGAAAAAAAAGTAAGAGAGATAGTGATTTGATGGTATAAAAATAGGTGTGTAGGTGTATTATAGGGGTAGATTGGTATTTGGATTGAGATGGATTGAAAGAGATTGGATTGGGATTTGGTCAATCCGGATTCGGATTGACCAATCTCAAAACAAACACCGCCTAAGGGATAGAACTCTAAAACTAAAAATTGCAACAAAAAAATGTCAAGAATCCTAAAATATTGTTATCCATTTGTTTGAAAGTAGAGTGAAGTTTGTAAATTCTACCTACGAAAACTCCAAGTAAATGAAATCTTCTTACTTTGTTTATTTGAGTGTTTTGCGTGAGGAATATTTAAAAGAAATGTGGTGAACATTCACTTACAATACTATTTTTTAGATGAGCACTTGAAATACATAAACAATCTTCTTGTCCTTATATTTTATTTTATTTTTGTAGATGGAAGACTATTTTTCTATATATCCACAATACTTTTTTTTTACAGGACACTTGAAATAAATAAACATTCTGGATAGTTTATTACAAGTTGAAAAAGATGTGTTATAAAGTACCTATAGTAAATAATTTGTTTGAATTGAAAAAGATAAAAGATGACAAGGAAGTTATGAATATGGTGCAACATGTGTTGAAAAAAAAAACATAAAGAATGACAAACGAAGACATGGTTGCGAAGCCTCTTCTTTCAGGCGCCTGGTTCTAAGAAGACAACTTCCATGCGCCTGGTTCTAAGAAATAATAGGGGTAGAATAGAATAGAAGGTGGAAGGGATGGTGTGAAAGTGATGGTGTTGTTAGTACTCAAGAGAGTTGTACTAATGAAACGTGGGGACGGGGTGGTAGTGAAAGTGATGGTGTTGTTAGTACTTAAGAGAGTCGTACTACTGAAACAAGAAACAAGTTGATGATATATTATTTTTGTAACATGAAACAAGTTGATGATCTGTTTATGATCTTTCGATTTATGTTTATGCTAATGACTTATTTTTTTTAGTTATGTTTGTGCACTTGGATACTTGAGCCTACAATTGCAAATGTTTTATACATTAGACGGTCTACTATGCCTTTTAGTATGCTATATATATTTTTTTTAGAATATTTTTGTTGCAATAATCATTAGTGTTAAACACATTGATATGGACAAAATGTGTCGTCCTATGAGAAAATGACACGTGGCGTCCGGATGAGTTATATCCGATGAGGTTTGGATATGATTACGTAATTATTTGTTTACTTATATCGATTATCATGATGACAATTATTGATATATTGATAATGGACATTTGAGATGATGGATTGGGCCTAGTTCAGGCCCAAACCCACAGAGATTGAGACCAATGGGCCAGATAAAAATGAGTATCAGCCCTAAGATGAACAGGTCATAAGCTTTCCACCTTTTAGGGGAATTGTTGGGCTTGGACCCATATTTCCGGAGTTCAAACCTGGAGGTTCTCGAGGACCTCCAGTTTCTGGATATCCAAATCACGGAACGTGCGCATCAAGCATGGACCCCACTTCGTGGGTAAGGGGCGTCTGGGGATATCACACGTATCCCGCTTTTCTCGGAGCTCGGACGAGCTAGTGGAGGCAGACTTGGCCTTGGACTTAAGCCCACTACTGTGGCAGTTGAGAGAAAGAGGGGAAGTGGATAACCCTTCCCCAAAGGTACTATTTATATGCCTCTTCGCGGATTATTTGAGATATCTAACTACATAACAAGAAACCTACTATTCTGATATATTTATCCACTGGAAAGTTCCCTGACATACTTTCCGGCGCACCGATATAAGCTGAAATACACCTGAATTACTCCTGAGAAACAGGAATACTAAACTAATATTACCGAGGGGCTTTCTCCGATATAGATTGCCCTTTAATTTTTCCTTGAGATCGCCGGTTCTGACTTGAGCGTCGAAGGACCCGCGCCGGAGATCTCTCCGGCGGGTTTTTTTTGCAGGTGTCGAAGCCTTTTGGAGATGAAGAGCTCAGCTATAATCTAGTCTGTGATCGTCTAATCCCAGGTGCGAGATTATTAATCGTTGTACGTTCTTTTTTTACTCATCAACTGGCGCCATCTGTGGGAAATCTCGAGCTAAGGCCTGAGAGATTCGATTATTGATTATGGGAGGTGAACGAGAAACTCCCCGACAAACGAAAGATGGGAGAGGGGTGACGCCGCCCCTTACTCTGACTGAAACTGGAACCCCAACAGGAGGAAGAATTCCCCCACTAACATCGTTTGTGGGTTCATCCGCGAATCGAGGAAAAGGTCCCGCTTCCACACCTTTTCCGCCTACCGTTGTAACAAGCCTCACTACCGGTGGGAGTACACCTTCGGAGGTGGCTCCATATTTTACGCTTGTAGGGTCTCAAACTGTGCCAGGAGGGGCTGGAGACACTGCCCCCATTCTGCCTGGAGATGCTGCTGGCACGTCCAGAGACGAGCCGAGAGACGGAGCACCCCCTGCTGCTACGGGTGCTGAGATGATGATTTTAACTATCGAGCAACTGAATGCCTTGGTCACACGAGCCGTGGAGAGGATGGTGGCCGCTCAGGGAACGCCGGCTCCCCCGGTACCCTCGCGGACTGCAGATGCTGAAGGTCCTCGAGGACCTCGAGTCTCTCAAGCCCTTTCGAGAGACGCTGGGGCCCAAAGAGAAGAGAAAGTGTTGTCCCAGGCAGAACGAAGTGTTCCCAACCGGAACGAAATGAGGGATCGAAATCCCGATGCGGGACGAGCTGAGATCCCAGAGATTGAACAAAGTACTGACGACACCTACCCAGGTGCTGTAAGTGACCAACTGCAGGCCTTACAGAGAGAGAGGTGAAGGCAATGAGGAAACACATGGCAAGCCACGCAAGTAAACCTACCCCTACTACTGGTTGTCAGTTTTCCGATGAGATATTACATGATAAGCTGCCCTCTAATTTCAAATCTTTGAATTTTGAATACGATGGAACGGCGGACCCTTACGAACACCTTGTGAGGTTCGAGAATGCAGCCCTCTTACACCGATATGGAGAGGGTGTGAAATGCAGAGTTTTCCTAACAACTCTAGCAAAAGCAGCTCAACAATGGTTCACCCAGCTAGAACCAGGCGCAATCAATTTGTGGGTTGGATTCAGTGAACTCTTTTTGCACCAGTTCGCCAGTGCAAGAAGACAACCCCGAGCTACTTTGACCCTGTTCAATCTCAGGCAAGGAGAGAATGAAAGCCTAAGAGTCTTTCTGAAAAGGTTCAACCAGGCTGCCTTGGAGGTGCCAACGGCCTCACAGGAGAGATCAACATTAACGCCCTGATCAACGGGCTGAGAGACGGAGACTTATTTTCTTCGTTAACAAAGAAACCAGTGCAGACCTTCGACGAATTGCTGCACCGAGCTGAGAAATACCTCACCCTCGAGGAAGTGAAGACCGCTAAGAGGTTAGAGTCGAAGTTATCTCGGAGTGAGAAAACAAGAGACCCGATGGCAAAGAGAAGCAACCCAGAATCGTCCAAGAAGACTGGAGTTTCTGGAACTGTTGGAGGACCTGGAGGATCGAGATCCAAACCCAGGTTCGAGAGATATACGTCCCTAAAGCTTGAACCTGCCGAAGTGCTCGAAGTAGCGGGAGATCATCCCGAGATGAAATATCCCCCTTCACGAGATAGAGGACCTCGGAAGGCCAAGTCTAATAAATTATGTCGTTTCCATAATGATTATGGACACGACACGAATAAATGCTTTCATCTGAGAGATGAAATCGAAAGATTAATCCACGCGGGTCATTTGAAAGAATTTGTCTACCGAGATAGACAAGGCCCACGAGGGCAGAAGAGGAAGGAGTTTGAACGAAGGGAGGACGATAAGGAAAAAGAACCTCGAGCTAATGTAGAGGATCAACCTCCTCAACCCCAGAAGCGAGGTTTGATCCAGATGATCATGGGGGGTCCTGCTGACGGAGACTCCTTTAGACAAAGGAAATAGAGTGTTAGAACCCTGATGGCAGAACATCAGAGAGAAGATAAGGAGGTGGGGCATGTGAAGACTACCCCCGATATTAAATTTGGTCCTGAAGATGCAGGAGTGACTCAAGCGCATCACAAAAATGCCTTGATGATAACAACGAATATCGCAGGTTATGATGTAGCTCGAGTATTTGTGGATACTGGAAGCTCGGCGGACATAATGTTCCTCGAGTGTTTTAGAAAGATGGACCTGAACGCGAAACTGAAGCCCGTAGAGACGTCTCTCTATGGATTTACTGGAGGGGTTATCCGACCTCTAGGATCAGTGACGTTGCAGGTGGGACTGGGAGATGCCCCAGCCAGACGAGTAATGATGATTGACTTCCTCATTGTGGACTTCCCGTCTTCATACAATGTGATAATGGGAAGGCCCAACTTGAACCTGTTCCAGGCTATTGTGTCAACCTTCCATATGAAGATGAAATTCCCAGCACCTAGAGGTACTGGAGAGGTTCAAAGTGATCAATATCAGGCCCGCAAATGCTATGTGGAGTTTGTCAAGATGGCCGATAAAGCCGTAACCCGAGATTTGGGAAAAGTTAAAGGGGATGACCCCGAACTGAAAAAGCAGAAAGTTGCTGGGGAAGCTGGAGAGCTACCCAGGATCCAAGCTGATGAACGTGGAGCTATACCCTGGGAGGACAGGATTCACAACGAAGATAGGGGTTTAAATGGAACCCGGAATAGCTGAAGAGGTAATCCGTACATTAAGGAAAAATGCGGACATATTTGCCTTTCTTCCTCTAATATGACAAGAATACCTCCGAAGGTGGCCATGCACCACCTCAACGTGGATCCTAAAGCTAAGCCAGTTAAGCAGAAGCTTAGAAACTTTGGATCTCAGAAGAATACGATCATAAAAGCAGAGATCGAGAAATTGCTAGAAGCTGGACATGTTCGTCGAGTTCAGTTTCCTGAATAGCTCTCCAATGTTGTATTGGTGTCAAAAGGAGCTGGAAAGTGGAGGATGTGTATCGACTTTCGGGATTTGAATAAAGCCTGCCCGAAAGATCATTATCCTTTTCCACGAATCGATCAATTGGTGGATGCAACTTCGGGATTCGAGTTGCTGAGTATGATAGATGCCTACCAAAGATATCACCAGATACAGTTGAATCTGGCGGACATCCCTAAAGAATGTTTTATCGCTACATGTGGTACATTCGGTTATGTTAGAATTCCGTTTGGACTCATCAATGCAAGAGCTACGCATCAACGGATGGTTGATGCAGTATTCTGTAACCAGATTGGTCGGAATATGGAGATTCACGTAGACGATATGCTAGCCAAGAGTGTTAGATCTGAGGGTCATGTCAAGGACCTTGAGGAAATATTCTAGATGATAAGAGAGAATGGCATTAAGCTCAATCCAGCAAAATGCTCATTCGGTGTGAGATTAGGGAAGTTTTTGGGTTACATGGTAACTCAAAGAGGAATTAAAGTCAACCCTGCTAAAGTGAAGGTTGTACTGGATATGTAGCCCCCGAGGAGTCTAAAAGAGCTGTAGACCTTAAACGGTCGAATTGCAACATTGAGCAGGTTTATTGCTAAATCTGCAAAAAAGAGTCACCATTTGATCAGTGCCAAAAGGCGTTTGAGGAGCTCAAGCTCCACCTATCTCAGCTCCCGAAGTTGACCAAACCCTCTCCAGGTGATACACTCTTCTTGTACCTGTCTGTAGGGGAGCATTCCTTGAGTACATCGTTGATGAAGAAAGATGGATTTTGTAGATGTTGTTACTCTTAAATGTCTTAACATTCACAACAACATCTTAATTCGACCTTTCTTATTTTTCCTAAGTCCAAATTCTGTTTTCTAGCTAATGCTGCTTTGGATGTTATAACATCGCAGGTTGAAGATCTAGAACATTCTACACAGTTCCAGACTGGAAGGATCTGGAAGCTTGCAGAAGTATGTAGATCATGCGGTTGCCTTTGAAAGCGTCCAGAATAGACTGGAAGGTGCTAGAATTCATTGGAATGAAGAGTGGGCTAAAAAGAAGGGATGAGATCCTAAAAAATAGGATCTGGATTATGAAGCTTCTAGAATTCATTTTTACCACTATAAATACTCAAGGAAGGCTTCATTATTCAGCATGGAGAATTAGTAATAATCGTATAATGTCTATGTGAGAGTTCTACCTACTTAGACATTATATTGGTTATTATAACTTCTTCATCAGATTCTCGTTTGCCATGAAGATATACAAATCAGATCCGAGAGTCACATATTTCACGAAGTGCTATTCTTTAAGTCCTAAACTAGTGTTCATCCTGTTAGGAATTAATTGTCATTAGCATGTTCATGTCGTTGTGCCGAAGAGTCCAAACTTCCTGTACAACATAGACTTTTCTATACTTCTTTGATAGAGAGATCATAGAGTTAGATTAGTTTTTGGTAGTGTAATTTTTACACTTAAGCCATCTTTAGATTTGATAGTTTGTCAAGTCTTGTTTCCGTTGTGAATATTTGTTCACACACCATTTGTATTCACATAATTATTAGGGAAAGTTTCGCCATGAGGCTCGCATAGATTTTAAATTAAAATCTATGTTAAAAAGTTAATTCTGTGTCTTTGTGTTTTTCATACTTTCAAGTCTTCCGCTATTCGTATTCTGATATTTTGTAATCGAGTCAGTGTTACATTGAGTGTAGCATCAGTCTTGTTTTACTTGTGTTCAGTTTATTTCTACTGTTTTAGTCTTCCGCTGTGTCTGTCTTTTCTGATATTCTGTTTGAATTAATGTTACACCATTTGTCTCAACATTCAGTGTAACATCGTTCTGTTTTTCACTTAAACACTAGTAATACCATACCACACACACTTTCAGTTGGTATCAGAGCCAATACCTGACGACACTAGGTTTAGATCCTTGTTTTAAGTGTGTTTTAGTTTATGTTAGCAATGGAAACACATCACATATTCACTGCACATAGGCACCCGAACATATTATCCATATTTTAAGCCTAAGTTGTGCATGTATATCAAGTCGAAAGATGAATGTGCTTGGAGGACTGTGTACTTACAGGTTATGATGTACTAAAGATCTAAATCAACACATCAATACATCCACCAGAAAGAAGGAAAAGTCAATTTCAACCAAGGTTATCAAAAAGTGAAGGTAAACCAAGGTATGATCTTTAATATAGAAAATCAGTTCAATGCATGTTCTGAATATGGTCTTTATGAAAATTAATGTGCCAATACTGGACTTATGCAAAAACTGAATTTTAGTACTACCTTAAATGATGAATCAGATGATGAATTTGATGAATCAAAAGATGTTAAATTCGCTTTTCATACCGAGATTGATTATGATGATTCTTTAGATGATGATCTGGATGATACAGATTCTGATGTTGCACCTAATGTCATAACATTTATGGTAACATCAAAACAGAGTCACCCAGATTTGAATTGTTTTAATGGGTTTGTTGATGATGCAGGCATAAGGATTGATGATTCTAAATACCAAAATTTGTTGGATGATTGTAACTCTCAGAAACTCACTCTTAATTCTTTGAACAAAGAGAATGAGAATCTGAAAGGAACAATTACTAAGCTAGAAGTCATACATACCAGAAGAGATTTTGAAGTTTACAAACTGAAGGAGAAATTGATCACCTCTACTTTAAGTTTCATAAAATTTTCTATGAGTGCTTCTGATATATGTTATAGCTATTGGTAAATCTGATAATTGTGGTATACGTTATGATAGTGAAACTGCTTCTATTTTCTATGAATTTTGAATATGTTGTGAAGTTTGTGAAGGCAAATGTTAAAACATTTGTTGTAACATCTGCACAAACAGATTCTCACAAAGTCAAAGACATTGAAAAGAAGTTTGTATGTCATTATTGTTCGATAATTGATCATATTTGTCCGTACTGCATGTAAATTAGACCTGTCAAGACGGGCCAGCGGGGCGGGGCGGGCCAAAACCGCAAAAGCCCGCCATTTGGCGGGGCGGGGCGGGCCAGCCCGTTTGGCAAGCGGGCTGCCAAAACCCCAACCCAACCCAAAAATGGGCGGGCTGCGGGTTTCGGCGGGCCAATCTTTTTTTTTTTTTTTAATATTTCTTATATTCATCAATATAGTTCTTCTAACAAATCAATTAAATTAAAAATAGTTATATCATTCTCAGATAATTACTGACTTTGCTTAAATAGTCAATTAAATATTTCTTATACAATTACTGACTTGACTTACTGAGATAATTATTAATTTGAGCGGCGTTGCTGACTTGCTGGAGACTCAAGGTGCAGGTGGGACGGCGCAGGTGGACGGCGTCGCGGTGTCGCGGCGCAGGTGGACGGCGTCGCGGTGTCGCGGCGCAGGTGGACGGCATCGCGGCACAGGAGGCGCAGCCGCGCAGGTGGACGGCGTCTCGGTGGAGAAGGAGAATGTAGATTGTGAATTAAATTTGTGAGCAGATTAGGAACAAAAAGCGGCCGCGTAATGTGAATTCAGAATTGTGATTCTGTGAAGTGTGAACTGCTACTAGGGTTAAATTTAACTCTCATTTAATATTTTATTTATTTGATATTTCTTTAATATATATAAAAAATAAAAAAAAATTAAAAGGCGGGCCAGCCCGCCAAAGACCGCTGCCCGTTTGGGCCGGACCGCCTGGGCCCGCCTCTTGGCGGGCTTAGAAAATTCTGGCCCAACCCACCATTTTTAGTGGCGGGGTGGGCTGGCCCAACGGGCCCAGCCCGTTTTGACGGCTCTAATGTAAATGTTTGATGATCTGAGATATGAGAAAATGTTACCTAAAATGATGTCACATCCTATGAAACATTTTCTGAAATCTGCATGGAAATCTGATGTTACTTGTAATGTTGTTCACACTTCCTTGAAAGCATGTTTACTTGGTCAATGGTATTTTGATAGTGGTTGTTCTAGACATATGACAGGATAAATTGACTACTTATCTAATTATGTGACCTTGAATGATGGTAATGTTACATATGGTGATTGTTCGAAAGGATAGATTATAGGAAAATGAACTTTGAATGTTGATGGTTTTCCTGAGCTTAAAAATGTTTTACATTTTGATGGCTTGCTTGCTGATTTGATTAGTATTAGTTAACTTTGTGATGATAATTTGCATGTATAATTTGACAAAGAATCATTTGTATGTTCTTAATAAAGATGAAAATTGTCTAGGGCAGTAGATAATTGTTTTCTTATTGGAACAAGTGTGTGTAATTTGTCAAAGAATGATGAAAATATCTTATTGCATCAAAAATTGGGACATGCATATATTATACATCAGTGAAGAGACTAATCAAAGTCGATGGAGTGAAAAGGATTACCAAAACTGAAGTTTTAGAGTACTATTGTATGTGGACCATGCCAGAAAGGTAAGCAGGTAAGAGTGTTGCACAAAATGCTGTCACATTGTTCTACACATCAATGTTTCGAATTGTTGCACATGGATTTAACTGGTCTTATGTCTTTGATGTAAGAAAGAATATAACTCTACAAGAAATGACAAGAATCATGCTTACATCTAAAAGTCTTGATAAGAGATTTTGGGCTGAAGCATTGAATACAACATGTCATATTATTAATAGAGTTTATATTCGATCTGGCACAATTCAAACACCTTATGAGATTTTGAACATTAGAAAATCAAATGTGAAATATTTTCATGTATTTGGTTGTATGTGTTATATTTTGAATGATATGGATCAACTTCATAAGTTTGATTCTAAAAGTGTAAGGTTTATTTTTAGGCTACTCTAGAAATAGTAAAGCTTATAGAGTTTATAACCTTAAGACTAACGCTGTTCAAGAATCTGTTAATGTTGTGTTTGATGATGATAAAGGTCTTACAGATGACAAAGATGAAGAAGATGTATCAGAAGTGACTGACAATTTTGAGAATTCACTGAAGTCTGAAAATGTTGCAACTAATGTTACAACATCTGGAGCAACATTTACAGAACAGTCAGTTGGAACTTTACAGAACAATCAGTATGTTCCCAAAAGGAATCCTTCTTCAAGAATTGACAAAAGTCATCCATCTGACCAGATCATAAGTGATGCTACAGTTGGAGTGCAAACAAGAGGAAAAGTAAGATCAATAAGGTAGATGTGATAAGAACAATATGCATGTCTTTTATTTGCAATGTTGTGAATGCAGAGTGTTACTATTCTAAAATTGAACCTAAAAATGTTAATGAAACAGTTTCTTATGAGTTTGGTAACATTGATAGGAACAAAGCTAGGTTAGTTGCACAAACATACACTCAAGTTGAGGTTATTGATTTTGATGAAACTTTTGCACATGTTGCTAGGATAGAATCTATTAGATTATTGCTAGCAATTGCATGTTTTATTGACATTAAACTTCATCAAATGGATGTATAAGCTGCATTTCTAAATGACATTTTGAATGAAGAAGCATATGTTTAACAACTTAAAGGATTTGAAGATCCACAATACCCTGATCGTTTTGTTAGAGGAGAAACCGTTTAAACTTTGTTCATTAAGCACACTGGAGAAGATTTACTTATTGCTCAAATATATGTTGATGACATTGTGTTTGGTTTAACTTGTGATAAATGTTAACCAATTTGTTAAAACAATGACTGCAACATTTGAGATGAGTATGGTTGGAGACTTGAATTATTTTTTAGGTCTTCAAATCAAGCAATGTAAGGATGATATATTCTTCTCTCAAGGTAAGTATGATGAGAACTTGGTTAAAAGGTTTGATTTTGAAAGTTAAAAAGTAATGAAAACTTTTATGAGATCTACTTTGAAACTTTGCAAAGACAATGCTGGAAATGATGTTGATCCAACATTGTATAGATCTATGATAAGAAGTTTTACTTTATCTAACCTCTATTAGACCATATATAATGTACAGTGTTTTTGTATATGTTAGTTACCAATATTATCCAAAGGAATCTCACCTGAATGTTTTGAAAAGAATTATCAAGTATGATGCAGGTACAAGTGAACTTGGGATTTGGTATACTAAGGACACCAACAACACATTGATTAGATACAGTGATGCGGATTGAGCATGAGATATAGATGATAAAAAGAGTAAGAGTAGAGGATGTTTTTACATGGGAAACAATCTTGTGGTTAAGCAAGATATTTCATGACTATGGAATTGAATTGATATCCTTACAATTTTCTATGATAATACGAGTGCATAAACATTTCTAAAAATTCAGTACAACACTCACTCACTAAACACATTTGCATTAGGAATTATTTTATGAGAGATTTAGTGGAGAAGAACATAGTGAAGTTGGAATACGTACCTACTGAAAATCATAATGATGATATATTTACTAAGGTTTTGACCTTGAGACATTCTTATCTTTGAGAAAATCTCTTGGTATGTGTAGTATCTGAATAATCCTAGATGAATGGTGTTACAAATGCTGTAGCATTTGGGACAACATCACAAGGTTGTATAGTTGTTATAGATTTAATTTATTTCCTATTTTCGTTGAATAATTCCTTTGTAAAATATTCTTGAATCTAAAATTTGTTGTGCAAAAATAAACATGTCTTACACCTCTCAAATGCATATAAATAGAATGTTGTTAGCATACTAAAAGATGTAGTTAATCACTGAGTAACTATGGAGCACAGAGTTGACTACTACGATGCCTTCTTTTCAAAAGGTGATTAATAAAATATATCAACATATTCATAATCCATTGAGTAATTATGGGGCACGGAGTTCGCTACTACGATGCACTCTTCTAGAAAAATGGATCAATATGAACTAGGTGTTACAACACGAAAAGAAAAGAAAAAATGGTGCAACACAAATGAAGTAAATTCATGTAAAAACCGTGTTGAGGTGTATGTAACAGTTTTGAGCATAGCATTAGATGATTCAATTATATTTTTATAAGTAGTAATTATTTGATTATTTGTGGAAATTTATTTCATTTATTCTGATTATACTAACCCACGTCTTTGATTTATTTTCAGGTTATACACATTTAAATGTTAAATATTCTAGATTGTTCTTAATTTAATTAATTATTTAATTATGATTTTACCCACTACTTACCCATGATTTATTTTTGTAGCTAAGTTTATGGAGTATTATCGAATTTCTTCTAGAATCCTCCTTAGTTAGTTCTTTTTTTTATACGTATTACTTTCAACTATGTATTCTCTCCTATATTCTTCTCATAACATGATATACTAAGCATTGCATTTTTTTCGAGTGATTTGAGTATTGCATTTTAAGATTTGCTAAAGCCTTGTTTGTCTCGAATTTTGTGATTATCTTTTCGATTTCTTGGTGCTTAAATGACAGGAAACTACCGCACCACACTCAAACTCCCACGAAACCGTCATCTCCATCTCTCTCCAATCTTAATAGTTTCGCCTTCATGGTCGCTTTACACCAAAACTCACCAACTGCTACAAGAAAAGCTGAAACACTTACCCAACAACTCCAGTTACACCCATTCCTACAACTGTTCACATTCCACTCGATACGACCCTTAACGAGCTGAACCAAGCTGTTGAGAATATGTCTCAATCGATGAAGAATTCTGAGAACCTTATATTCTTACTGTTGGAAATATGTCCATTGACATTTCTCACTACTGAAAACCGAAACACTCACCACTACACTTGATTCGTTCACCTCATAAAAGCCTCAATGTCCAAGTCCTA
The DNA here is from genome assembly GCA_963675135.1 of Galeopsis tetrahit. NCBI lineage: Eukaryota > Viridiplantae > Streptophyta > Magnoliopsida > Lamiales > Lamiaceae > Galeopsis > Galeopsis tetrahit. Next base: position 30,559,785 of record OY776130.1, on the reverse strand, counting down.
ATACTGAAACAGAGGCAAACGCCTCGATAGCTTCCTCTCTGGGGGAGATTGAAAAGGAAATTGATGATTTTCCTGTTGCTGAGCAGAATGTATTTGCAAATGCTGAAACATCCGATTTTGAGGACGCTCAAATGAAGGAGGCCGACGCAAATGCTAACTCAGGTGAAACTAAATCTTATCTTTCTATACTGATGAATTTGAATAGATTGCATTTAGGAAGAATGTTGAGAAAGAAAAGAGAAAAGAAGAGCCCTGTTCAACGAAGGAGATCCGGCTATGTGCTCAAGAGTTGATTACTCTAACTCACTGAGGAGACAGAAGAAAGGAAGTAGTGTTGATGATGAACTGATTCAAGTTCTTTTCTTAATCGGAGGAAGAAAACGTGGTTACTGAGAAAAGAGTAAAAAAGAAGTATGATCCAAAGGGAAAGAAGGTTGTTGTTGAACGAGACTTGCCCAAGAAAATTGATTCTGATCCAGAAGATAATCCCATTGTGTATGAGATTAAGAAGACCCTGAGGAAGAATGCTGCATCAAATGTTGAAGCAAGCGCCGCAACACCAGACCCTGATGACAGTAGAAGTGATGATTCTGAGAAGAGCAGTAGTAAGGACTCTGAATCAGCCGAGGAAATAAATTCTGAAGGAGGTAATTCTGATCCTGATAATAATTCTCACGTTGATATGTTAGTTGCTAAAATAACTAAAATATATAGATGAAATTTATTAAAGGAAATGAGAATTAACATTGCTGATTTTGAGAGTAAATGGTTGATACAATTTTTGAAAGGAAATTGTTGAAAACTGTAACTTTGAGTGATACCTTTTGTTTCTAATTGGGTATATGTACTTTATGCTTGTCTTAGGAAGAGTACGGGTAGACGTAGATCTAAATGATATGGGAATGTACAATTTAGGGGGAGATCAGTTTCATTTACTCCGAAATTGATTGATGACTTCTTAGAGATAGAGCCTGTGATTGATTAATATGCACTTGATTTGAAACTTGGTTGCTACTTCTATAACTGGGGGTAGATTAACTAGGTGAAAAAATGTTATGCTTGTTAAAGATCTCACATCTCTATACTTTGTACTCCATAAATTGATTGTCTACAATTGGATACCCTCTACAAATTCCACTAAGGTGATTAAGGATCAAACTATATTGTTGTATAAGATGATTGTGTTGAAGAATTTCAATCTGAATTTAACTATTTTCACCATATACAGTTTATAGTGATATTTATTATAAAGGGATTTTACCTTATCATTTGCTGATATGTTCATACCTTACGAGGCATGAATTTTTAAACCTAAGGAAACTTAGGTTATTTGAGGCAAGGTACCCTTGATGACTATCTCACCCACTCTGTTACTTGGTGAAAGGATTGTTGATTTGCCCTTGCAAAATTCAAATAGTTCTGATCACAGAGATACTCTTATTCCAACTCGACCAGCTTCAGCAAGACCTGAACAGAGAAATGCTACACCGAATGTGAAACACATTGGTGGTCACATTGGTTAAAATTTTCTGTTTCTAGATCTTTTATTTTACTTCAACTGAAACGTTTACAGGACTCTATTGATGGCCTTCAGTTCCTTAAAGTTCAGTGGTTAGAGACGCTTTCTACTACCACAGGGGGAGAAAAACCATCAACTTCTGGGATTCGAAGTGAAGTGCTCCATGAAGATGTACCAGAAGTTGATTGTGTACCTGATGCTATTGATGAAGAGACTAATGAACTAGATGTTGTAGTTCACTTTGCTACAACGTGCACTGTTGTTGAAGAGGAGGGGTTCAGTTTGTTGATGCTGATGAACGTATATGGATGTTCTTCATGACATCTAAACAGGTTATGGTAACAACTGAACAGGTTGATACAAGACAGGGGGAGGGCTGAACATTATAAGTGATTATGTGCAGGAACATGATGCTACAATTGTGGATACAACAATATATGTCACTTGTTTGGTTTCTTAAGTATTTGTGCCTTTTATACTTCCCTTGATCTTATTCATTTATTCTGTGTTTAAGTTGATTTACAGATTCTGTTTTTCCTTCCTAGTTGATAGGTTGTTCTTTATTCAACGTGCTTAAATTATTTGCATTGATGATAATAGTTTACTGCTTTATGCTTAAATTGTTTTCATACTTATTATCATTTGCTTACTGTATGTTGTATATGTTTATGTTTATATTTATGTTAGTTGTTGTCTGTTTTGTTTTTCTAACTTGCCTTATTATTCAATTTGCTTAAATTGTTTGCTTTGAGGATAATATAGAAGTACACCTCTCTTTAATTATCATGTGCTTACTGATTACTGCTTAAATTGTTTGCTTTGATAATAATATAACTTAGAAGTACACTTCTTTTTAATTTTCAGTTGCTTACTGCTTATTGTTTAAGTCTTTGTTAGATATTGTTGTTTTTCACATTTTTTGCTCTGTTTTTTTATTTTTAGTCTTTGCTCTGTTTGTTTTTCTTTTCTTCTTTATTGCTCTGATTTTTTGTTATTGTGTCATACATGAATCTTAGGTTGATCTAGTACATATTCATATATGCCCTAATTTAACTTATGATTTTTGTAAGTTTATATGTTGTTCATATAAGTATCTTGTTCATACTTATTGTTGTTTTGAGTGAGATCACATTGCTCTTATGGCACGGACTATGTGAAATCATTCTTGGTCTTTCTTACTTTGATCCGGAAGCTACAACAGGTGTTGACTTGATTAGTACATGTATATGATGGTAATGCTCTAGCATGTACATAATACTGAGTATATATAGAAATATATGTGCATCAGGTGTGTTGTAGTCGAAAGGTCAAATTGGGGGAGATTGTAGATGTTGTTACTCTTAAATGTCTTAACATTCACAGCAACATCTTAATTCGACCTTTCTTATTTTTCCTAAGTCCAAATTCTGTTTTCTAGCTAATGCTGCTTTGGATGTTGTAACATCGCAGGTTGAAGATCTAGAACATTCTACACAGTTCCAGACTGGAAGGATCTGGAAGCTTGCAGAAGTATGTAGATCATGCGGTTGCCTTTGAAAACGTCCAGAATAGACTGGAAGGTGCTAGAATTCATTGGAATGAAGAGTGGGCTAAAAAGAAGGGATGAGATCCTAAAAAATAGGATCTGGATTATGAAGCTTCTAGAATTCGTTTTTACCATTATAAATACTCAAGGAAGGCTTCATTATTCAGCATGGAGAATTAGTAATAATCGTATAATGTCTATGTGAGAGTTCTACCTACTTAGACATTATATTGGTTATTATAACTTCTTCATCAGATTCTCGTTTGCCATGAAGATATACAAATCAGATCCGAGAGTCACATATTTCACGAAGTGCTATTCTTTAAGTCCTAAACTAGTGTTCATCCTGTTAGGAATTAATTGTCATTAGCATGTTCATTTCGTTGTGCCGAAGAGTCCAAACTTCCTGTACAACATAGACTTTTCTATACTTCTTTGATAGAGAGATCATAGAGTTAGATTAGTTTTTGGTAGTGTAATTTTTACACTTAAGCCATCTTTAGATTTGATAGTTTGTCAAGTATTGTTTCCGTTGTGAATATTTGTTCACACACCATTTGTATTCACATAATTATTAGTGAAAGTTTCGCCATGAGGCTCGCATAGATTTTAAATTAAAATCTATGTTAAAAAGTTAATTCTGTGTCTTTGTGTTTTTCATACTTTCAAGTCTTCCGCTATTCGTATTCTGATATTCTGTAATCGAGTCAGTGTTACATTGAGTGTTCTAACATTGAGTGTAGCATCAGTCTTGTTTTACTTGTGTTCAGTTTATTTCTAGTGTTTTAGTCTTCCGCTGTGTCTGTCTTTTCTGATATTCTGTTTGAATTAATGTTACACCATTTTTCTCAACATTCAGTGTAACATCGTTCTGTTTTTCACTTAAACACTAGTAATACCATACCACACACACTTTCAGATCTGTCCAGCACCCGATCTACTACGTCAGTAAGATTATCCAGGGTGCGGAGGTCCGTTATTCAGAGATTGAGAAAGCGGCATTGGCTGTGGTGATAACAACTCGGAGGTTAAGACCTTATTTCCTATCATATAAGATTATTGTTCGCACTAATTACCCTTTGAGACAGGTAATTGGTGGAGCAGATTTATCTGGACGCATGGTCAGATGGGCCATAGAGCTACAGGAATACAATGTGGAATTCGAGCCTAGAAAGGCGATTAAAGCTCAAGCTCTATCAGATTTCATACAGGAATCTACGAGACTTGAGGAGATAGAAGGTTGGAAAGTTTATGTTGATGGTTCTGTATCAATGAATGGATGCGGAGCCGGAGTCCTGATGATTGACCCACACGGGTTAGAGATGCAGTTTGTCATTAAATTTCAATTCAAGACCTCCAACAATGGAGCTGAATATGAGGCACTAATACGAGGAGCATAAATGGCTGCAGAGTTGTGAGCCCAGAATGTTACCCTATTCTCTGATTCACAATTGATCGTGCAACAGGTCAATGGAGAATATATGGCGAAAGAAGAAAGGATGATTGCATACCTGGAACGAGTCAAGAACTTGAGAAACAAGTTCCACGTATTCGAGGTGCTCCAGATTCCTAGAGAGGAAAACATGGCAGCAAATAGCTTATCCAAACTTGCCAGCTCTACTAAGTTCGAGGGGCAAGGAAAGATAACACTTGTCGTGGCATAAAGAGAGGCCATTGAACCCATCATTGGGGGCAATCGAAGAAGGCGAGGATTGGAGAAAAGAAATCCTAGAGGAGCTGAACAAAGAGCCAGCTCCTGCAGCATCTCGAGAAGCTCGATCCATGAGACTGAGATATTGCATTTTGGGGGGTCGATTATACAAACGATCACTCACCCACCCCTACCTGAGGTGTCTCTCAAAGAACGAGGGAGACTATGTGATACGAGAAATTCACGAAGGATGTGCGACTAGCCACGAAGGCTACAAGGCCACTGTGAAAAAAGCATTGAGAGCTGGGTTCTACTGGCCCACTATGACTCGAGATGCTCGAGATTTTGTAAAAAGATGTGAGAAATGCAAAAGAAATGGCCCCCTGATACGGGTCCCTGCTGAGGAAAGGGGAGCCATGTATTCGCCTTGTCCCTTTGCAAAGTGGGGGGTATACCTCGTGGGACCCTTTCCACCGGCACAAGGCGGACGACGATTCTTGACCGTAGTTGTTGATTACTTTAGTAAGTGGGTAGAAGCAGCACCCCTTGCTAAGATTAAGGAGGAAAACATGATTCGTTTCCTCGGAAAATACATTTGCTGCAGATTTGGAATGCCTCAAATTCTAGGGTCCGATAACGGGACACAATTCAATGGAGCGCGGATCCGGTTTTGGTGTCTAGACCAGAAGATTACGCAGAGATTTACCTCGATGGCCCATCCCCAAGCGAATGGCCAAGTGGAGGTGACAAATCAAACAATTGTAGATGGAATCCGAACTCGGCTCACGAGAGCAGGAGGAAATTGAATAGATGAGCTCGACTCGGTCCTGTGGTCATATATAACGAGTCTGAGAACAGCTACTGGAGAAACGCCTTTCCAGCTTGTTTATGGTACTACGGCAGTAATACCACCAGAGATTGTGATAGAATCTCACAGGATTGCTCAGTTTAATGAGAACCAAAATGAGAAGCTAATGAGAGAAGCTCTGCATTTACTTGAAGAAAAAAGAGAGATGGCCCGATTGCAGGCCGAGAAATATAAAAGCATAATACGAGCTGCATACAATAAGAGAGTGACCCCGAGGTCATTTGAGGCTGGAGACTTGGTCCTTCGAAGGGCTGATGCACTCAAACACACTGGAAAGCTTGAACCCAACTGGGAGGGGCCATACCAAGTTATCCAGGTATTGACAGGGGGAGCATACCGACCCCAAGACATGCAAGGGAATGAGATGGCCCGTCCTTGTAATGTGTGCCACCTGAAGAAATTCTTTATTTAAGAGAGCATGATTTGCTTTATTTCAATTCTTAGAATATAATTTGATTTCCTTATGAACATTGTATTTAAAGTGCTTCACCGAAGCTCTTTTTCCCCTCCTTATGGATTTCCCCTAGGGTTTTACAATAAGGAGGTTTTAATAAGATTGGTATAGGTTGTCTACGGCCTATGTTGACATATGTTAATAATCAATGAAGCTTTCTTTTCGAAAAGATTATATCTTCGGAGTATTGATTATTATGAGCTTTCTGATTAATAAGTTGAGGTTTGTACGACCATTTGAAACTCAGATACATGTAAATCTGGGTAAAACTCCTCAAGTCCCTGTAGGACCTCGAGGACCTCCAGCCAAAATAAAGCCAAATCCCTCGATTGTTCAATCGGAATCAAGGTTATGCTGACTTTGACGCCCCTCGCGGGTCTGAACTTGACGCCCCTCGTGGGTCTGAATTTGACGCCCCTCGTGGGTCTGAATTCGACGCCACTAGTGGGTCTGAATTTGACGTCCTTAAATGGATCTGAATTGACGTCCTTAAATGGATCTGAATTGACGTCCTTAAATGGATTTGAACTGACGTCCTTAAATGGATTTGGACTGACTGTTGGGTTTTCGAGGTACGAACACCATGCTCGTAGCAGCGGAAGTTGAAAATTTTGTTCACCAACACAGATTCCTGATATGACTGTATAACATAATTGAAGGATAATTAAAGCGTTAAATAATCCTTACAGTGATTCGTATGTGAGATCCTCTACTACGGTATCCATGTAATCCTCGTCTACGAACTTGTGATCCAGATTGGAATTCTCTAAAAGAATTCGCTAGGAGAATTCTATAGAGAGAACCGGAGAAATATTATGAGTGATAAAATTGTTACTCAAAACCTCTAACCCTAGAGGTCTTTATATAGTAAAATAGAAACCCTATATGTGCACATGGGCTTGAGCCCACGTATATATTTTATTTTATTGGCAAATCCAATATATAATAAAATATCTTTTACCATATTTATGATATACCTAATATATCATCTTATTAATTAAATCTAATTTAATTAAATAAATTATAATTATATCTAATAGAATTATTCTATATTTCTCCATAAATTAAATATCTTGATCAAATCAAATAATTAATTCATCCAACTTTAATTCGTAAATTAAGACTACTTGTTGTGTGACCCATAGGCCCTCACATATCAAGCGATTAGTCAAACTAACGGTCTTAGCAGAACCCTAGACAATGAACCAAACAATCTCAATACGTGAGGTACGTTGCGAGGAAATAGCAACAACCTGTAATGTGAAGCTCACAATGATATGATCCTTTCATTCACGAATACTCCGATTAAATCTAGAACATGATGATGTGTCTATTCCAATAATTTAATCACGTTATCTCATTCTACTAATTGATCACAGTGTCGCATTTGAACACCATTCCAAATGTGACGTGCATTGGCCAATGACTAACGATCCAATTAGTTATGAGAAGACGAGTATTCTCTCTAAATCTATTTGAGGAATGAATCCTATTCTTCGCTCAACTACCGCACACATGTACTTTATGGTGTGCCCAACACATGTCTAATCTACCCTGTTAGGAGTGCAAGCGTCGGTCATGGTCAAAGCCAATCACGCCATACATGTCGCGTGTATTGACCTCAAGTCGAAGGACATTACATTGCTCCACAAATTGATATTCCCGTAGACACGTAAATAGAATACACCAAACGGTTTCTCGATTGGGCAAGCCAATACTCTCAAAGTATCCGTGCATCCATCATGAGATACCTAGTATCTCGTAGTTGTGAGAACCACTACATCCTCTAAGGATATGATGCAGATCACACACCAATCTCAATCGCATCATCGATATCCCAATCTCGATGATCCTTGATTGGGGCTACTTTAAGAACCATGATATAGTCAATCTAGATCTCACATCTCAACGACATCATTGGTTCATGGGAACACATATAAGAATAAATGCAAACAATCAAACATAACATTCTATAAGTGTATCACCGAATATTATTACTAAAGTTAATAATACTTAAATAACCGAATATGATCAAGTATAATGTCCTTATAATGATTGTCTCTAGAAAATCTATACTAACACTGACGTCCTTAAATGGATCTGGATTGACGTCCTTAATTGGATTTGAATTTACGTCCTTAAATGGATTTGAATGGACGTCCTTAAATGGATCTGAATTGACGTCCTTAAATGGATCTGAAATGACGTCCTTAAATGGATCTAAACTGACGTCCTTAAATGGATCTGAATTGATGTCCTTAAATGGATCTTAACTGACGTCCTTAAATGGATCTAAACTAACATCCTTAAATGGATTCGAATTGACATCCTTAACGGATCTGAAATTGACATCCTTAATGAATTGGAGAACTGACATCCTTCAAGGATATGAGAGCTGGCATCCTTAACGGATGTGAGAATTGACACCTTTAAAAGGTATGATATTTGACACCTCGGAAAGGTATGACTTGACACCCTTAAAGGGTATGACTTAGATATTCTTAAAGGATACAGTGGGAGGCTGACGCCCCTGAAAGGCCTGGTCCGGACCTGGAGCTGATGGAGGACCTCCAGATGTACGAGGAACATATGCTAATTTCCGATGAAAGGCATGATGTTAACTAGTAAACACATCCACTTATAACCCAACTTGAGTAGCTGGAATAAAGAATGAAGTGAGAAACACTTCAGATCGAAACCCAACTTGAGCAACTGGAATAAAGAATGAAGTGAGAAACACTTCAGATCGAAACCCAGCTTGAGACTGGAATAAAGAATGAAGTGAGAAACACTTCAGATCGAAATACAGCTTGAGCAGTTGGAATGAAGACTGAAGTGAGAAACACTTCAGAATGACCCAGCTTGAGCAGCTGGAATAAAGAATGAAGTGAGAGACACTTCAGATCGAAATACAGTTTGAGCAGCTGGAATGAAGACTGAAGTGAGAAACACTTCAGAATGACCCAGTTTGAGCAGCTGGAATGAAGAATGAAGTGAGAAACACTTCAGATTGAATCACAGCTTGAGCAGCTGGAATGAAGAATGAAGTGAGAAACACTTCAGATTGAATCACAACTTGAGTAGCTGGAATGAAGACAGAAGTGAGAAACACTTTAGATCGATTAAGGAATTACAGATTGAGCAGGTGGAACGAAGAATGAAGTGAGAAACACTTCAAATTGAATCACAGCTTGAGCAGCTGGAATAAAGATAGAAGTGAGAAACACTTCAGATTGAATTACAGCTTGAGCAGCTGGATGGAAGTAAGAAATACTTCGGATTTGAGTCTTTGACAATAGACTTCGAGGCTTGAAGGGGGTGAACAGGCACTATACCTAACCCTTCGAAGACAACAAGCCATAAAACCAACCAAGTAAGTGAAAAGTGCTACTTTTTACTTCTACATGTTATATTTTGAATCATTGTTTAAAACCTTGAAGTCTACATGTGCTAACACTACGTTGAAAAACTGAGAAGTTTTAAGTAAAGCTATGAGATATAGTTGACTCACTTAAAACATTTTGCTGAGATATTGAAATAATATCATGATAAAACTTGGCAACTACTTCGCAAGCAAGATATATGTATATGCAACTATAAATGCAGGCATGTGTATGAGCAGAGAATGCACAACAGGTATAAAGCAGATATGAGATTACGAGGCTCGAAGACCTCAAACATCCATAATCAAAACGAGAGATGTGAAAATCCCCCACCATTCATAGAGGCGTGAAAGCCTCACTAAAACGGGAGCACAAACAGCCCCAAAAACCACCACAAGGTTATGAAAAAACTTGGAAATTGTTTAAATATTACAGCAAAAAGAGATTGTTTGTAATTCAACAGAAGAGAAAAAACAATGATAAAGAGAAGTCTTCATGACTTGGGGGAGTGTTCAGCAGCAACCTCGTCAACCTCAACCTGATCACTCGATCCACCTCCTTCCTCCTCGTTCTCCTCACGACCTAGGGCAGCTACGGACGAAGGGCTAGGAGAAGACACATCCAGTGGATAGTCTGGAGATTCCACGGCTTTTAGATCCTCGAGCTTCACACCTGAATTCTGCAGGTCCTGAACAGCCTTCCGCATGATAGGCAGCCACCAGGGAGTGGTAATCAACGCCTTAGGATCGCCTGGGAATGTAGGAGGAGGTAGGTCATCCAAGAGGGTGTCCCTATTATATACTCCGTCGAAACCCTCCGCCTGATACTGAGCGATGGCTTTGTCAAAGCCATGATCCACAAAGTGAGGGATGTAACATCCCATGGCGCCGAAAAAGCTAGATCTTCGGAGATAAGCTTCCAGCCAGCCCTTGTGAAGAGTTTTCAGAAACTTCTGCCCTGCAAGAGATGTGAATAGAGAATCGATACAGATCTTTACCCCAGATGAGGGGAGTTCTTGTCCTTGCAGCTGAACCTTGGAACGAAGAAAATACCTAAGTCGAGCGGCCTGAGAAGAAGTTGTGGAACAGATTTCCGACGGGCTGGAGTGCTTGAACGCCGAGAACAGGTTCAAGCGAGAGGAAGAATATGAGATGAGTGAAAAGAGAAATGACTTAAAAAAGGAGTCATATATTCTAAAACGGAGATGAGAAGATTGGACGGTTCAGATCGTTCGGAAGAAGACTTGGATGGGCCAGATGGGCGGCCCAGATCAAAGCCCTATTTAATCTCTGAAAAGTTTCAGAAGATCGAGGCAGTGCAAAGGCTGAAGAGGGAGAAGAGCCTTAATGATGGTAGTGTGTACTGAGAAGCCCGATTTGATTGGGCGGTTACAGAGGATCACGCGGAATTCGAAGAGACGCCTAAGTGGGACACGGTTCGAGACTTAGGCGGAATTAAATCCGGATTCAAGTCCGAATAACCTCGAGTACCTCGAAGTACATGAGATTTCGAAGTGATAATACTGGAATTTGACACTCGTGAAGAGTATGTTTCAGAATGTGACGCCTATGAAAAGGCGTGATATGATATTCGAGAATTACTTGATACAGGCTCGAGCTTGGGTATTCTCAAGGACCTCGAGGTCCTGAATATGCAAAAATGCTAAAATGACGCCCTTGATGAGGGTCTGATGTGACGCCCTTGATGAGGGTCTGATATGACGCCCTTGGTGAGGGTCTAATTTTTTACACTCACAGAATATGTATTTTGATATATGAAGCAGGATTTGCTTGGATTTGAATTTAAAACCATGCCTAGGACCCCGAGGCCCTACAGGTACTGGAGATATGAAGATCAATTGGACGTCTGACCTACTCTCATAAGTGTGCCCCATTTACGAGAGTAGGGGGAGTGGTTGATGTGGACAAAATGTGTCGTCCTATGAGAAAATGACACGTGGCGTCCGGATGAGTTATTTCCGATGAGGTTTGGATATGATTACATAATTATTTGTTTACTTATATCGATTATCATGATGAAAATTATTGATATATTGATAATGGACATTTGAGATGATGGATTGGGCCTAGTTCAGGCCCAAACCCACAAAGATTGAGACCAATGGGCCAAATAAAGATGAGTATTGGCCCTAAGAAGAACAAGTCATAAGCTTTCCACCTTTTTAGGGGAATTGTTGGGCTTGGACCCATATTTCCAGAGTTCAAACCTGGAGGTTCTCGAGGACCTCCAGTTCCTGGAGATCCAAATCACGGAACGTGCGCATCAAGCATGGACCCCACTTCGTGGGTAAGGGGCGTGTGGGGATATCACACGTATCCCGCTTTTCTCGGAGCTCGGACGAGCTAGTAGAGGCAGACTTGGCCTTGAACTAAAGCCCACTACTGTGGCAGTTGAGAGAAAGAGGGGAAGTGGATAACCCTTCCCCAAAGGTACTATTTATACGCCCCTTCGCGGGTTATTTGAGATATCTAACTACATAACCAGAAACCTACTATTCTGATATATTTATCCACCGGAAAGTTCCCTGACATACTTTCTTGCCTAAATTACTCCTGAGAAACAGGAATACTAAACTGATATTACCGAGGGGCTTTCTCCGATATAGATTGCCCTTTACTTTGAGCGTCGGAGGACCCGTGCCGGAGATCTCTCCGGTGTTTTTTTTGCAGGTGTCGAAGCCTTTTGGAGACGAAGAGGTGAGCTATAATATAGCCTGTGATTGTCTAATCCCAGGCGCGAGATTATTAATCTGTTGTGCATTCTTTTTTGACGCATCACACATTAATCCTATAATATTTTTCCATAATATTTTTCTCTCCTATAATCAACAAAATTATTCAATAATTGAAGAATTCGTGAAGAAAAAAACATCAGGTTATCTTCAGCATACACCCAAATACAATAATTAATTGAGGTCCACTGAAAAAAATTGTAGTCCTCGAACTAGTTGCAAAATAACAAAATTATTCAATGATTGAAAAAATCCTTAAGAAATAAACCACCAGAAAATTTATGATGGCATGAATTTTTTTATTTTTTTTTTACTTTTGAATGATTTTTTTTTAGGGAATTTTGATTTTTAGGGTTAGAAGGAAAGAACTTAATTTGATTGAGTTTGAGAAGGGGGAGAAGACGCACAACAAGAACTTGATTGACTTTGAGAAGAATTTGAGTTTTAGAAGAAAAAGAACTTGATTGAGTTTGAAAAGCGGAAAAGACGACGAAGAAACATGAGTTTTATTTTTATAAAGTTTTATTTTTATTTTTAAAAAGTGTAATATGGTGTGAAAAATAAAAAATATATATATGTGTGTGTAATTTGACGTGACAAACTCCTGCAAACCACCTCATTAATTATTGGCGGAGAAAAAAAAATGTGTATCGAATTACAATACGATAAAATATTGGAGTTTTTTTATAATAATCATAAAGATCATGATTAAATTGATATTGAAATTAAAGGTGGTGTATTTATTTAGAATTAACCATTTTATAAATATAAGAAAATTGAGTCTGAATTAATTCAAATTAGACTCCGTATGTGCACGTAATTCAAATATAAGTTGAACGATTATGTTACATTTATAAATTTAGACATTATGTTTTAAAATTTGAAAAAGTAGATATTAGAGGACATTTATAAATTTAGACATTATGTTTTAAAATTTGAAAAAGTAGACATTAGAGTAACTGTGTATAATATTTTATACATTAAATATGTTTAATTAAAATATTTTAAAAGTGTCAAAAATATATTCGGAAGAATTCGTCGAAAAAATTATGTGTCCAGAATATTCAATAAGACTATTTTTTTCATCAATATATATAAAAACAACATAGTTGACTTTGGTCAATTCCCGCCCAAATTATTGGGCCAACTTTTATCTCCCTCTTTTTTTTAAAGTAAAGGCCCAAGGCCCAGTTGTTTTAATTTTTAGGTTATATCACAGTTATCACTCCGTCTTTTTTTATTCTATTCGCTATTCAATTATAAATTAATTATTAAAAAATATTTGTAATTAAGTATACCTCTATAAATTTTATTTTTAATTCTCGAAATTTTTTCATACTTTTCTTTTTTATTTGTCCCTCAAAAGTTTGCATATCTTAAATTAAAAATAATTATCACACACATTTTTATCCTTCATGTCATTACTTTTGAGACTCACCATACACTCAACCAACCTATTTTATCTACTTTATATATAAAAGTTTACAAAATTACCCATCAACACTCTATCATTACACTTTTTTCTTAAATCATGTGCCCAAAAATTTACGCAAACTTTTCAAAGACGGAGGGAGTAATTATTAAAAAACATTTGTAATTAATTTATGTATATTTGTACATATATTTTTTGTTTCCCAAGATTATATATAGATTTTAATTATAAGTTAAAAGTTGTATGAGATAGTTTCATGAATGTATTTGTAAAATTGAATTTTAATTAATTACTTTATTTAGTTAGAAGCTTCCATCTTTTCATTTAGATGTCTCACAAAAAAAATCTCATTTTATTTTTGTGTATACATTGTAACTCCACCTCTTTTACTCTTACATTATTCTACACTCCATTTTATTCCCCCTCTTCAATTATATCAATTTTACTACACCTCATTTTATATTAATATTTTTCAAATTCTGTGATAATTATGGAGTAATATTCCATCAATAATAATTATAAGTAAATTCATCGATTTTAAAAAATGTAATTGAAGCATTCATTCACAAGATGAAATCAATGATATGGTTTCATATAATATTATTGTTCTTCAAATTCTGTAAAATTCAACCACTAAAAATTTTAAATAGCACGAATGTATTCTATAAATAATTAATTAAAATTTATTAATAATCAATCTGTCGTGCAAAGCACGGGAGAATTACTAGTATAGTAAATAAAACGAAACTAAATTTACCTACAAATTTAAATTTAAAATCTCCAGTCTAAACCAATCAATACGTACAAATTTATTCTGAGATTAAGATGAAAGTGTGATGTGGACTGAGATTATTAGAGCTAGAAATGATGCTTTACAAAATACTAATTTCTTAAGATATTTGGAATCCATGAGTATGTGTTAGTGAATATATGTTACATACACTATGAGAACATGGAGCTGGTGATTTAACTTGTCCTAAAATTTTCAAGTCCTTACCTTATACATATCTTCAAAGTATTTTCGGATCCTATGCATATATTCAAAGTATTTTCGGGTGAAATTTTAAAATTTTGAATAAATTTTGGTTTACACCTTCTAGTATGTGATATAGTGGTATCAGATCTACGTTCTTATAGATTTTAAAAAAAAAAAAATTAGTGTCAATTATTATTGAGATTGATATGACTAATTATGATAAGTTTGATATAAAAAGTTTGATAACATGTTTATTTTATAATAGGTATGGTGATTGGTGCAGTGACCAGAGATTTGTGGTGAATTAAATTCACATTGATAGCAATGAGTCCAATATATACAAGTGTATCTCCTAATCTATGGATACATCAAATCTTTCTAAAATATTCCAAGAGATAAACACTAGAAGAATATAATATATTATGTACAAGTAAACAATCAAATGTAATCTAGCGTTGATTTGGAGCACGATCTTCAGTATTTTCAGTTGTGGAGATCTCTTTAATCGGTTACCACGTCTCTAACAATGGATAGATAAAATGGACTAGGTGTTAAGGTTAGATGACATTTACAATCCTTAGCACTAAGGGAATTGATTTTTCTTAGAAAATGGCTCGATGTGGGAACCAAGGCAACCGTGTTGGTCCCTTTTATACGAATATAGAGGTGAAAAGTTGAGATGAGAGGGGTGAATAGACTTTTCTACGATTCTTCAAAAAAAAATCACTTATTTTCAATCAAATATAAAGTCTGACTGATAGTGTATATGATAAAATAACATGGAGAGATAGTTTCCTACTGATAGCTGAAGAGGTGAATAGTTTAGCTACTATTTGGTACCACTGCTAGTGAGTAAAAATGTGTGGTGAGGGGCCATAAATTAATTATACACATATATGTTTAAATAATATTCTTAAGATAAGATACGATGAGGATTGAGTTACAAACCAACTTGATGTCAGTTGATTATATATCATCTGGTATACGCTATGAATATGTAAATGACAAGTAAGAAATAACTTGAATAGCAAAGACATTTAAAGTAAATGACAATAAAATAAAGAACATACGAATTATAGTGGTTCAGGTTCATGGGCTCCAACTGTATGCAATGAGTAAAATTCTTGGTATGAAAATAGGAAGCATCGTTGGGGAAGTTCTTGAGGTTGATGCTAAAGAAGGTGAGGAGGCCTGGGGGGAATGCTTGAGAATCAGAGTTTTAATGGATGTCTCTAAACCGCTGTGCCGTTTTTTCTATATTACTGTGGAGGATGAGCCGGTGACTGCAGTGTTCAGATATGAAAGGCTTTCCGGATTTTGTTCTTTGTGTGGTATGTTAGACCATTTTGAACAAGAATGTCCTCTGGCTTATGGTAAAGATGAGGACTGGTGCAAGCTCCATCGTATATTTCCGGCTTGGCTTCAAGCGGAAAAAAAGAAGAGTCCGACGGAAGAAGACCTTACTAATTTCTTTAATCTAATGAGGGCTTGTGAAGGGGAGCAGGTACGCATGCAGGAGGATGATCAGGAGGAAATGCGCAGGAAAGAAAAGGGGAAGGAGATTGTTATGGAAGATGAGGAGGTGGAGACTCGACTGGCTATAGGTACTCACCCAAGAAAGGTTGTCAATCGTTTCGAGGAACTAATGCCTGAAAAAAATGTTATTGAAAATGGCCCAGCCCATGTTGCTTCCTCTGTTAAGGGGCGATTTGATCCTCGCACAGGTATGTACTTGGCCCCTTTGTCTTTTTCAGTTCCATCAGGCTTCCAACATTGCTTTGTGAAAGAACCGCTTACGGGTGTGGATAATGGAAGAGATTATAGGGTTGTTCATTATGTTGGGAAAGATTTATCTACTTGTGACTTTGTGTCTTTTGAGGAGATCATTTATGCTGGTGAAAGCCCATATGTGCCGACTATTGAAAAGGATGATCAAATGGAACATGCAGCACCAGAAGGAGCACAGTTGGGTGTTAATGAAGCTATGTCTGAGGAAGTTGTGTCTGTTCAAAGTAACCAGCTGCCTTTTAAAAAGCGACCAAGGCATGAAGACTCTGGGGAGATGATGGAATTTTGGGGAGGTGGAAGAGGATGGTCAGAAGGGGAGGTGGTTAGAGAGGCGGAAGGCATGTTTAAAAGAGCTCGAAGCATGTGTGAGCTGTTTGGTTCACCGCTTGTTTACTCAGACACGGCGGAGGCTGAGGTCACTCAGCCCCGCCGCAGGGAATGATTGCTATCAGTTGGAATGCTCGAGGTGTCCGTAGTGCTCGAGCATTCACATATCTTAGTAGGCTTACCTTTAATTATCGTCCTGATGTTTTGTTTATCTCAGAAACTAAGTGTTCTACTGCTAGGGCTGAGTTTCTGAAAGTTAAACTATGTTTTCAATCTTGTTTTTGTGTTAATGCTACGGGATGTTCTGGTGGTTTGATGCTGCTTTGGAATAACATTTTGCTTGATGTCATTTCTTATTCGAGTGCACACATAGACTGTTCTATTTTTTCCAATGATCATAGATGGAGATTTACAGGATTTCATGGTAATCCTAATGTGGATGATATGAGGTTTTCATGGGAGCTTCTTAAGAGGCTTAATTCATACACACAAATGGGCTGTAAAGCTTGGTTGATGGGAGGGGATTTCAATGAAACACTATATCATTCTGAGAAAAAAGGGGGGGGGGGGGGTTAGAAAACCTTTGTCAAGATTGTTGAGTTTCCAAGATGCCCTTGATCACAATTGTTTGATTAATTTAAGAACTCAAGGCCCTAAATTTACATGGACAAATAGACGAAGGGGTAATGATTTCATTTCTGAGAAACTTGATCGCTTTGTTGCTAATGAAGTATGGGTGCAAATGTTTCCTTCTTATTTGGTTAAAACTTTGGACTTCATGGGCTCTGATCATAGACCTGTTATGATTTCGTGCAATTCACATCATGTTGATGCTCCATTCTCGAACAGGAAGACCTTTCGTTTTGAAAACTATTGGATAAAGGAGCATGATTTTAAAGGTATAATCAAGAAAATTTGGATTGAAAAAGGAGCAGGTTTAAATTTAAAGGAGTCCTTATCACATTGTGGTAAGGCATTAACGCAATGGGCTTTGACAAAGGGGGGAACATTGAAGAACCGTATTGTTCATACACAAAAGCAAATTCGAATGCAATTGGATAATGAATCCATTATTCCAGATTTTGAACGTGTTAAAGCCCAGGAATGTGAATTAGAAAATCTTTATTCATAGGAAGAATGGTATTGGAAACAAAGATCCAGAGTCTCTTGGTTGAAGGAGGGTGATAGGAATACACGTTTTTTTCATAATCGAGCAACTCAACGAAGAAGCAGAAATCATATTTCAAGAATTATGAGAGACACAGGGGAATGGATGTTCAATGAACAAGAGATTAAGAACACATTTGTCAGTTATTTTAATGCTCTCTTCACATCCAGTAATCCGAGCCAAGAATGTGTTAAGAAAGCAACGGATGTCATGTGCAAAAGAATCTCTGCTGATCAATTAAATTTGTTGGATATTCCTTTTTCGAAAGATGAGGTATTCAAAGCCATGAAGGATCTCAATCCATGGAAAGCTCCTGGTCCTGACGGTTTTCCGGCTTCTTTTTACCAGAATAATTGGCACACAATAGGGAATGAAGTCACGGATCAAATTCTGGGGCATCTTAATGAGGGGAAATCTTTGTCAGCCTGGAATAACACCACAATTGCTCTTATTCCAAAAGTCAAGAATCCAGCAAATGTTTCACAATTTCGGCCTATCAGCCTTTGTAATGTGTGTTATCGCATTCTCTCTCGGGTGATCACTAATCGACTTAAAACGTTTATGGATGATATAGTTGACCCGTTCCAGAGTGCCTTCATCCCAGGACGACTCATATCTGATAATATTTTGATTGCATATGAATGTCTCCATTGGATTCGTTCTTCCAAAAGCAAACAAGGATATGCTGCGATTAAATTGGATATGAGCAAAGCTTATGATCGGGTGGAATGGTCTTTTCTGTATCAAGCAATGGCACAACTCGGTTTTTCTCCCAAATGGATTAAGCTTATCAGGGAATGTGTCTCTTCAGTTTCTTACAATATATGCATTAATGGGAAGCTTACTGAATCTTTTCAGCCTTCAAGAGGTCTACGACAAGGTGATCCTTTATCCCCATATCTTTTTGTGATTTGTGCTCAAAGTCTTTCTTCATTATTAATGAATGCACGAAATAGTGGGAATTTTTCTGGAATAAAGATTGCAAGAGAGGCACCTAGCATTTCCCATTTATTCTTTGCAGATGATAGTTTGGTTTTCTTGAAGGCATCGGCTAAAGATTGCATGATTTTCAAAGATTGTCTTAAACTTTATGAAGATGCATCTGGTCAGTTCATAAATTTTGACAAATCTTCCATTACATTTAGTCCGAATACTCTGTGTGCTTACAAAGAAAATGCTATTGATATTTTGGGTATTCGATCTTCCAATGGTCATAATGTTTATTTGGGGCTTCCCACTTTTTCGGCAAAAGGAAAAAAGCTCCAATTCAGTTATTTAGTTGATAGAGTTCGTCAACGGATCAATTCATGGAGTCACAAGCACTTTTCTGAAGGAGGCAAGGAAGTGTTGATCAAATCTATTTTGCAAGCAATACCTTTGTATGCAATGTCATGCTTTAGAATCCCAATTTCCATTTGCTCAGATATTGAGAGAATGATTTCCAGATTTTGGTGGGGTACTACTGCAGATAACAAAAGGGTTCATTGGAAAAAGTGGAATGATCTTTGTAAGCCAAAAAGTGAAGGGGGTCTCAATTTCAGAAAGATGGTCTATTTTAACAAAGCTTTATTAGCAAAACAGGCATGGAGAATTCTTCAAAGACCAGAATCTCTTATCTCCAGGCTATTTAAAGCCAGATATTTTCGACAAACAGACATTCTTAATGCAGAATTGGGGTCTAATCCATCATTCATTTGGAGATCTTTACTATGGAGCCGGGATATTTTGGATTTGGGTATTCGATGGAGAATAGGAAATGGAAAATCCATATCAATATTCAAAGAAAGATGGGTTCCTGGATTACAAGATGGTAGAATTGTTTCACGTATTGCTAGTGGATCCATGGTTGATCGGTTTATTATGCAGAATGCTACATGGAACGAAGAGCTTGTTCGTAATGTTTTTTGGCCATTTGAAGCTGAAGCCATCTTAAGAATACCTCTGATGAATGAGTCAAACGATGATTTGAGGTATTGGCCTGATAACTCTTCTGGTAATTATTCGGTAGCATCTGGCTATAGTCTAATTATGCAGGATAATACGCGAATGATGGAGAGATGTATGCCGTCCTCTTCTGGCAAAAACACATGCTCGATTATCTGGGATTACATTTGGAAGCTGAAAGTACCATCCAAAGTTCGTATTTTTGGCTGGAAGCTGCTTAATTCAACATTAGCTACTGAAGGAAATCTGGTAACTCATCATATCCCTATTGATCCATTTTGTTTATGTTGTGGTGCTTTCTATGCCGACACAAAACATGTTTTATTTGAATGTGTCTTTGCTAAAAATGCTTGGAAGCAACAAGGAATTTGGATTCAAATTAAAGGTTTTCTTCATGGATCGATTGCTCAGTTTTTCTTGGCCATTAAAGATCACTTTGATAAAGAATTTGCTGCATTTGTCTTGATCATTGGCTGGGCTATATGGAAAGAGAGGTGTAAATGGACTCATTCTTCAGGGAAGGATAGAGTTATGCTTAAAATGCCTTTGACATTTGACACCAATTGGGCTGTGAATTATTGGAAAGATTTTAATTTTTCTGATCCTTTTTCACAAACTCAGAATTTAAAGGAGAGAAGATATAAGGATTCTAGAATTAATGGTAAAAAAGGTTTCATCCTTGTTACGGATGCGGCGTTTAATCTTGCGGAAATTTTTTTTGCCATTGGATATGCTATCCTAAATGATGATGATGAGTTGATCTTTGCTGGGGGTAGGCGTATTTGCAATCCTTGCTCGGTGGTTGCAGCTGAGCTCTCTGCTGCTAAGTTTGGATTGGAAATGTGTGTTAAACGTAAGATGAAGATAGCTATGCTTCGTATGGATTCTATGATTTCGATTAATGCTATCTGTGCAAATTTTAATGTGGAAGGTATGGAGAAGATGCTTGTGCAGAAAATCAGATTATATATGAAGAAGCTTCTCTTTTGGGATTGTGATTACATTAGAAGAGATGATAATAGAATTACACATGCTTTAGCTCAAGTGGCTAGGAATTTTTCAACGCCTTACGATTGGGTTGAAAAGGATATTCCAGACTATGTTAGGAGTTGTTTTTGATGTAGTATTTCTATCCTCCTAATGTATCCTCAAAAAAAAAAAAAAAAAAAAATTTATATTATAATTGAAATAAGTATTCAAAGCTCATTTAAATTAAGGGTTTTAAGATTTTAAACTTTAGTCTTTATCTCAAGCTCAATTTTTAATATATATTAAAAAAATGCCCTAAATTTTACACAACCTCAAATCCCAAATCAGCTTTCTCTCCAAGAATCACACGATATTTATCTCCTCTACAATTCTCATCAATTTATTTTATATAGTTATGTCAAAACTCTCTCCCTTCTAATGGTGATTTTTAAAATACTTTTATTGACTGAAACTTATTGTATAAATCAAAATTTATTTTGCTATATCATTCCAAAATCTCATTTTGATGCTTTTAATTTCTAAACTATTGGGGTATGATTGTTATGGTGGAATGACCCATGAATGAAATAATTATGAAATTGGTAAGATTCATTCATGGGTCATTCCTAATTTTTGGATTGGTAAGATTTATGGAATTGAATAATTATTCCTTAATGGAATGATGATTCCCAAAAGTATGGAATTCTCATTCCTTCTTACCCCCATGGGTTTAAGTATGGAATCAAACTTTTAGCCCGTAATAAATAAATAAAACTAATAATAATAATAATAATATTACTATTATTTAATAATTACAAATAAAAATATTATATTTAAAAAATATTAATATAATATATAATCTCAAAACTAAAAATATAATAAATTAAAAAAATATAAATAATAATACATTAAATTTTAACATAATATAATTTTTTAATAATATTAAATTATAAATACATTAATATAAAAAATAATTTAATAATTTCCAAAAATATAAATAATATATACAATATATTATTTTTAATAATATAAAATAATAGTATAATAATTCTTGATAATATAAGTAATTATATTAATTTTAATATATTTAATAGTAAAAAAAAATATTCTTATTTAAAAATAAAAAAAATATTTTGATTTAAAATACACATTTATTATAAATAATAAAATCAATAAGACAAAATTGACAAATATATATTATTAATAATGACTCTATCACTAGTAATAATTATTAAAATATTAATAATACAAATAATATATTTTTAACAATAATTATAATAATATTATTAATATTTATTATTAATATTAAATAATAATATTAATATAAAATGATACGGAGTAATATATTTTTAACAAGACTTAATAATAATAATTTAAAATAAATTTATACAATATTACGGTTCATTCATACTTCCATTCCTATGTTATACCAATCATAAGAATTGTTATTTTTATGTCATTCCATTCAGACATTCATTCTATTCAGCCACAATTTCATTTCATCAGACCAATCATGCCCTTATAATTAAATTTCAAAATCTTAAAACAGAATCGTCCGACTCAAATTCCAACAACCAACAATCCAACGCTAGAAGAAGGGTGGTGTTTCCACATTTCAAGCCACTATCATCATCTCCGACCTTCGAAAGGTGTATCCTAAGTAAGTTATTCTCTCGAGTCTGCTGGAAATTGAAGTTTCTTCAAGAAGTTATTGTCAAAGTCATAAATTGGTAGTGGAATTTCATTCCAAGCAAGAATCATGTCTCAAAACGAACATAAAATAGGTGCACAAGATAGAGAAGTGGGAAGTCAATTAAGCAAATCCCACACACGTTCTAGTGATAAACATTCCTCAACTTCTTCAAAATCCAAAAGTTTTAAAAAAATGGAGTACATGTAACAAACCCTGAACTTGACTAACCATACGCATGCACCAATTGGCTCAAGTGAAAAGTAGTTTGTCTCTCAAGCAAGGGGCAAAAGAAGATGTTGTAATGATAGACCTAGAATTCAGGAACACGAATCAGAAGACCCACATCATTCTCCCAGAATATATGCTCTCGAACGGTTGAGTAAGCATCAAAGAGAGTCAGCCCAAAAAGTGAAATAGAACATACATGCGGATACATGCGGCTAACTCACAAGGAGAGAATAGCTTACGAGCATCTGCCTCATGCACATCTAAACTAAATTCTAGAAATTTAGCAAGGGCTATCATGGTGCTCCACAAACTCTTTGCCAAAGTCATTCCTCATTATCTAAGACCCTCCCTATATCGCGAGTTTTTTTTTTTTTTTGTAGTTGACCAATTGTAACGATCAATTATGTTGGACCAAATATTTTTAGAACCATTAGCCAAAAAATCTTTAAGAAAAATATTTATTTTTCAATTGCCTCAGGGTATCTTTGTGCATGTATTTGCGTGGATTTAAAATTCAGTGGGGTGGATGTGAATTTGATAGATAGTAAAAGATGTATTTGAATTTTGTATATATTAGATATGTTAGGATTTTGAAAAGGTAAATGATTGATAATTGATTTGTGTATAAAGTAGTAAGGATAGTGTGTAAAAAAAAAAATAGGGAGTGTTAATTTGAGTAGATAATAATAATAATTAAAAGGTGTGTGATAAATTATTGAAATCATATTGAAAATTGTGTTTTAAAAAATTGAATAGATGTATTGTAAGAGTGGATTTTTAAAGAATTTAAAATCATATATCAAAATTTAGATAAACAAACATGGATTTGAAAAGGAAAAAAAAATGAGGTGATAAATTGCAAACAAGCATACCCATAAGGTAGGGTGTGGCGAAACCCATATCTAATTTTGAGGGTATATTTCGTTCATGACTTTGCTCGTTTCTCATCATATCCTTCAATTGTATCATGTCTTCTACATTTCAAACAATATTCTTGCACACTGATGTTAGTATCATGATTAATGACAATTATAATCAAAATCACATCAAAACACCACAATTTAAATCAATTAAGAACACATTTATGATGCAATAATGACCCTAATCAGGCAGTTCGACTATAATAACTGATTGATCATCGCATAAATCTTAACCTTCACCAACAAATCACCATAATCAATTGCTTGGAGGTTGCATTCTATTATATCCAACATTCATGAATTTATAGACCGTTTGACTCAAATTCCAACCTTCAACAATGTGGCGCTTGAAGGAGGGCACCATATCCACTTATCCACATTTCCATCAAAATACATCATCTCCAACTTTCGAAAGGTGAAAGTTCTTCCTTCAAGCTTGCTGGCAATCGAAATTTCTTCAAGAAGTATTGTCAAAGTCATAAAATTTTTGGTGAAAATTCATTCCAAGCAAGAGTCTTGTCTCAAAATGAACATGCAAGAGTTGCGCTAGATGGACAAGTGGGAGGTCAAACAAATCTCATATACGGTCCAGTGAAACATTCCTCAATTTCTTCAAATGTGAGAATTGTCACAAAAATGATGTAATGAACGCAACAAACCCTGAAGTTGACCATACATATGCATGCACCGGTTGACTTAGAGAAAGAGCAGCCTAGCTCTCAAGCAAATCAAAGCATGGCCAATGAGGCCGATTTTTAGAGGAAAGTTGAGGGCAAAAGAAGACGTCGTAATGACTGGCCTAAAATTTAGGAACACATACTAGTTGACCCGACCCTATCCTCCTCCTAGGAAATTCCCTCTCGAACGGTTGGATAAGCTATAAAGAGAGCAGGCCTAAAAGGTGAAACGAAAACTACATTTTACTAGAGAGCCAACTCACAAGGAGAGAATAGCTCACGAGCATCGGCCTCGTGCGCATCTAAGCCCAATTCAAGAATGCCAGCCTTTGAAAAGGCTATGGGACAATGACAAAGCCCCCATGCCAAAAGAAGGCACAATCCGTGTTCAAACAATTAAGATCACGTCACTCTAGCCCAATTATTCCTCAAATTAACCTAGATGGGTGGGCTTATGTCAAGAAAATATTGAACCACATGGGTGGGCTTATGTCAAGAAAATGTTGAACCACGTATGTGAACAAATTCAAAAGAGAAGAGACCCATCATCTTGGCACCGAGAACTTCTCGCGATGGCTCCTGTTCGACTCAAATTTTCATTGCCTGAAACACCACTATTGGTGTGTTGTCGCCGACACCCAAAAATAAATACCTTAACTAACCCACTATGTAGTAGAGTAAGTAAGGGTCGTTCCCACGGGGAGTAGCAAATTATATTGGACAATTCGTATCAATATAATTATTAAAAGGAGGGGATTGAATTGTTTTTCCTAATTCTACTAAAAAGCAATAAAATTAACATGTAAACAATAAAATAAAATTTTTATAGTTATCAGATTTGCTTCCCCTTGAATGATTCTCATACATAATTAAAATTTACAAAAATCTCAACTCTTCTTTGAATCTTGCCCCCAAACCAGTGGTACGACCAAACTAGTTCAAATTATTTGTTAAGTTTAATTAATTAGAAGGTATGCCCCTTAATTAATCTATTCAAATGAATAACCCCCAAACATGTATTCGAGATTCAATTCACAGAATGCATTAACAAACCAAAATAATAGGACAAACTAAACTATGAACACGAGACGCTCATTTTATACAATCTAGACTTCGTTATCCCTATGGTGTTCTGCCCTATTTATTTGCTACTCCAATTACACAATCATAACAATTACAGATTATAAAATGCAATATAGCTAGAAATAAAAAAATCAATTATGCAAGTTGATCAGACTCACAAAATAATTAAATATCACACGCATATCATAAATCATATAACAAAGAAATCAAAGAGATCGAGTTGACAAATTCGTTACAAAATAACCGAAAATCAAATCATAACAAAGGTTTGCGCCTCCTTGAACTGGAAAACAAAATTAGTCGAACATGACTACAAAAATATCACGGTAAACTCTCATTAGAACTTTTTTTTTTTCTCAAATTCACGCACACCTGCCTTCTTTCTAATATCTGACACCTAATCTTTTTCACACGAGTCCAAGTAGACATGGGCGCCGGTTGAAAACCGTCGGTTTCGGTTAGAAACCGGCGGTTACGGTTTTCGATTTCGGCGAACCGTAACCGAACCACGAACCGCCGGTTACGGTTACGGTTTTTGAACCGCCGGTTCGGTTCGAAAACCGCCATTTTGCCGGTTTGGCGGTTTTATTCCTTTTTTTTTTTTTAATATTATCTCCGTTTTCGCTCGTTTTCACTCCGTTTTCGTTCGTTTTAACTCATTTTTTAGAAAATACATTACTAGAATTGAATAAAAATTATATAACTTAAATTTATACATTAAAAATAGAAGAATTATGTATTGAAAAAATTATTATTATTATTTTTTAATAAAAAACCGCCAAACCGGCGATTAACTGCCAAAATCGGCCAAACCGGCGGTTTGCGGTTTGTCAAAATGTCAAACCGTAACCGAACCGCCATTTTCCGGTTACGGTTCGGTTTTTAAACCGTAACCGGCGGTTTGGCGGTTCAGTTTTGCACATGTCTAAGTCCAAGTATGTATGGCGGCCTCCTAAGACTTGCTGCTCATGTCAATTCTATTAAGCAAGTAGGTCACCGATTTATACAGCCCATGGGCTCATCATTAGACCTTCTAATGTTGAGTCATTATCTCGTTATTGAATCGATGGCCTCTTATTCAACTTCTTCTCACACGTGGCTCATTCATGTAACATTAAAATACTTTAATTATTCGTGAATTAAATTAAAATATTAAAGTACATAAAGACATATATAATAGTAATAAGTTGAGAAAATACAATAAAATATCAAATTAATTCTCAATTAAAATTGAAAATATATGTAATAATCTCGACTCATCAACTATACAATAGAGAAACTGATTAGAGGGTTCATCTAAAAAATACGGTGCATGGATGGTTGTCCACGGAGAAATCAAAGCAAAGTCTACCATTCGATTCAATCACTACGTGGACAAGTTTGACTTCCACATTCCTCACACACTTTACTAGTGTGGTCGTCCACCCCGTTCAGAATAATCAAAACTTTATGCAAATCATAACAAAAGTCAACTTGTTCAATTTAATTTAATAAAATGTTTTGATAATTTTATAATAAATTTGTTTGATAAGTATAATACTAATTCATCATTATAGTATTGCTGGACCATCTTATCCAAAATCCATGTACAGCAGTATTGTTAGACCCTCCTATCCAAAATCCCCAACTTTGTCGCGGATTATATGCAACTAAACATTCTTACAAATGAAACATATTGAGTTCTATAGATTTTCCGTTCCATCACCAAATTAATCTAGTACCTTAAACAATCACATTTCATTAAATAATTAAAAGATTAATTCTAAATAAATACACCACCTTTAGTCTCATTATCAATTTAATCACGACTTTCACGATTATTATATATAAAAAAAATGATCTTTCAACGTGTTGCAATTAGATACACATTTTTTTCCTCCGTCCAACAATCGATGACGTGGCTTGTCGGAACTCACCACATCATATTATATTTTTTTAAAAAAAATTCCACATCACATTACAAATTGAATAACACTTAAAAAAGTGATACAGTAGCAGGGAGAGTGATACGATACATTATAGACTAAGGCTCGTGCGAAAATGTGATTTCTTCAGATACGATGTCCAAATTATCTCTATCCGCGGAACCATATCCACATCCGTACACATTAGCGTGGATTCAACGTGACAACTCTATCACTGTGGACAAACAAGTCTTATTGCATTTTTCTATTGACCAGAAATACAAAGACTCGACTTGGTGTGACATTGTGCCTATGGATGCGTGCCACATACTTTTGGGTAAGCCGTGGCAGTTCGATCGTTCTACCATCCATGATGGCCGCACTAATACATACTCATTTGTTTTTTAGGGAGCCAAGATCGTTCTCCACACATCTTTACCGCACCCTTCGCCTATGCATTCGACCCCATAGGTTTTATTGCTCCAGCCAGGTTTTATCATTTGTGATGTTAAGGAATCCCTTGTCATGTTCCTTATACTTTGTTAGACTTCTATTATATCGAATGCCTCACTACTGCCTTCCGAGTTCACTTTCTTACTTAGTGATTTTGCGGACGTATTTCCAAACGAGTTACCTGCTGGCCTCCCTCCCCTCCACGACATTTAACATCAAATCGATTTAATATTGAGTGCTTCCTTACCCAACCGACCACATTATCGCATGAATCTGTCCGAGCATGAGGAGATCCGACGGTTATTGGAAGATTTATTACAACGAGGGTTGGTGAAACAGAGTTTGAGTCCGTGTGTGGTGCCCGTTTTATTGATTCTGAAGAAGGACAGATCATGGTGTATGTGTGTCGATAGTCGGGTAATTAATAAAATCATAGTTTGGTACCATTTTCTGATCTCAAGACTAGATGATTTACTTGACCAGCTGAGTGGAGGGCGACTATGTTTAGTAAATTAGATTTGCGGAGTGGCTACCATCAGATTCGCCTTCGCCCGGGAGATGAATGGAAGACGACATTCAAGACACGCGAGGGTCTATTTGAATGGTTAGTAATGCCCTTTGGTTTATCAAATGCTCTACATTTATGCGTGTGATGAATCAATCTTTGCATCCTCTCATGGGCTCCTGTGTGGTCGTATATTTTGATGATATTATTTTGTTTAACAAATCTTTGTCCGACCATTTGGCGCATTTAACTTCGATGTTGGTTATTTTGTGAAATGAGAAATTATTTGCAGCACCCAACAAGTGCCTTTTCTGCTCCCGTCGGTCCTTTTCCTCGGCTATAAAATCTCAGCAGAGGGTATTAGTGTGGATGAGTCGAAAAGTGCAAGTATACACGATTGGCCCATTCCGTCTACATTGGCGGAAGTACACAATTTCCATGGTATAACGTCGTTCTACCTCCGCTTTATCGTCCATTTCAGCTCTGTTGTGGCTCCCATAATGGATTGGGTCCTTTGTGTGGACGACGACTGCCACAACCGCATTTGAAGATGTGAAGCGCTGCCTTACGTCGGCCCCTATTCTGTTGCTTCCCAATTTTGACGAGCCATTTAAATTGTCATGTGATGCTTCAAAAGTGGGTATTCGGGCTGTCTTGAGCCAACATGGGCGCCCAATTGCCTTTTTCAGTGAGAAACTCACGAAACCTCGGATTAGACAATAAAATGTATGATGTATAAAAGAAAAAGAGAATCTGGAACCATATGCTCACAGACCAAGCCAGAGACCGGAGTGCCGTTAAAATCTTGCTTGGGAAAACCCTACTTAGGGACAAAACCCGAGGTCGATATACATTAATGCTTATGATATGGAGTTCATGGTCTACCGTCTTCCATTGTTTTATCGGTAAACAAAATAAACTCCCGACGAAACAGGTAGTGTCTCCAATGGCGCACAACTCGAACTATAACATGGAACTCTATATCATAAGCATTGTATATCGACTTCATGGTCTACCATCTTCCATTGTGTTAAATAGGGACACTAGATTTCTAAGTTTCTTTTGGAAGAGCTTGTGGCGTATGGCTAATACAACTTTAGTAGCGCATACCCACCCTTAGACGGATGGTCAAACGGAAGTGGTGAACATGTCTTTGGGTAATTTATTTCGCTGCTTAGTCGGCGACCACCTTCACTCCTGGGATTCAAAATTGAGCCAAGCAGAATTTGCTCATAATGCGACAATGAATCGGAGTACGGGGTTTCCCCTTTTCAGATTGTATATGCAACCCTTCCCCGTGGCCCAACTAATTTGATATCGTTGTCGTCACCTGTGCATGCAGATGGCACTACTGTTGAAATGATTCAGTCGCTGCAGCAGGTGCATGCGACAACTCAGACCCGTACACGCATCGTCGGAAGCACTTGATTCCTTTCACTGGTGATAATGCGGATGTTGAGGGAGTTTATCCAAATTCGAGGCCGAATCTTTCTCAACCCGGGGAGAATGATAAGGAGTGCGTAACAACGATTATGCAAAAGAGCACATCTTATTTATATGTTTATTTACGTTCTGAACCTTTTATTATTTAGTTATGGGCTTTATTCTTATTCTCGGCCCGTTGCGAGAAGAAGGATTATTTAAGCATGAGTTGAGCTTTATTTTTTATGGTTGAATATTGATTGAATTTTAGGATTTTGTTCCCTTTCGAGTGACAGTCTAGTCTACGTAGTATCAAGACGATCATCTTAATATATCCTTTGTTTCCGTTTATCCATCATGTTATTAGCTTCCACTACGTCAGGTCCTCTCTTAGGAATTTATGCCTCCATGTCATTTTACAATAAATTTAAGATAGCCTAAAATTTTATCTATTATTGATTGTGACAACATTTTAATTTTTTATGACTTATTAATGAATTTATACATATACAATATAACATGTATTATACTGAATATTTTTTTAAGAAAAAAAATAGTTTTCTATATAAAATTCAATTTAGGAATAACCTCCCTATAGTAATATTGCAATCACGTTTTTTTTTTTTTTAATATATCCAAATGTTTACTTTTACTTTCTTCACACTAAATAAAGTCTTTTTACATAAGACTTAAGCCTAGGACCCACAGTTGCATGCTTGTTTTCCAGCATTTGCTCTGTGTTTCCAAATTGAAAAGTGAGATGCTGTATATATTCTGCTCAATTTAATTTCTGGATTTACATCAAATATGCCATAAATTCAGTAGTTGGATATGTCAAGATCCAATCTATTAAAGAAGAATAGGTGTCCTGTGACTGTGAGACACTAAAAATTTGTGGTAAAAGAATCCAATCTATCTCAATTTTTCAAAGGAAGAATTTTGTAACCATTTTTGCCAAACTAAAAATGTATTAAAGTTCTTCTCTTGGGGTACCCAACTGACTAAAAAGAATTGCCAAATCCATTCCTTTTGACATTGTAGGCACGGCTGTATCGTATGTACAGCTCTTGGAAAACCCTCCCTTACCTGATTTATGCACTTTCTTTATGCATACTTTGAACTTCTCATGACATTTGATGTTGATCATACCTAAATATGTTCAAATCAATAATGTCAGAGAAGACATTAAATCGGGTAAAGTAAACAAGAACCAAATCATTTGAATTAACTAAAACTGCTCTTAGTTTTCTTCAATCATAAGATAGTGTATATCTCCTAGTCATATGATGATGATTGGGTTTCACTTTTTATAATACCTGATTAAAAAATCGGCGGTTTAGAAACTACCTTTTTTCTCCACACATTCGTCGTGGATCTTGCAACAAGCATCCAAATCATCACAAGGTTTCTCCCCTGGACATCCTGTCCATCCTACTCCACAGTACTTCCCGTACCTAATATTGATTGCTAAAGCACACATTTCAGCAAGGGCAAAGAATTCAACTAAAGCAAAAAAAAAAAAATCATGTTCAGGAAAGCACACTTACTATTACAGTTCTCCGCCACACAGGTTTTGCTGCATCCAACCTGTAACTTGATCCAAATTCAACCGCTTAATGAATATATTTATATATATACAGAGAGAAAGTTATGATATAGAGCTTGCGGTGGGTTTCTTATTGAGCCCAACATCAACATAAACTACTTGCATATTGCTACATGGTACCAAGTAGTTTATGCTGATGATAGGCTCCATAAGAAACCCACTGTAGGGCTTCATATCAAAACCGTATATATATACACACATATACATGAGTTAAAGAATAAAAGATTAATGAAGGAATGCCTGAGAATTGTTGGCGGACTCAACAATCAAGACGAACAAGAGTAAGAATGTGGCGGCAGCACCTATCCAATGGAGCACTACGGCGGATAGTGGCAACATTCTCTCAGTGATGTGATTTCCTATACCCCTTCTGCTTTCTTTCTTTTTTCTGTTTCTTGTATGGGAGTTTCTGAGATATGAATAATCTGCTTTACTTAAATAGCCTCCTGAAGGTTTGGAATCCACGTGGGGTCTGCTCTCCTATAGTCCTATAGGTTAGCTGGCTTTTCCGCTTCCTCTTTTTTGACAAAATCGGAAGATTACGTGAATTACCCTGGTCATCAGATACCGCAAATATCGTGTTCAGGGTTCCATTTTATTTTGAAGTTTTTTTTTTTAGTGAAATTCTCTAAATATTGAATCCTATACTATTGAATAGAAAGATGTTTCAGTAGATAATTACCAGAAGGGGGAGATGAAGAAAAGAGAAAAAAAAAAAATGACTAATGAGAAAACATGGGAGATTAGGAACCAAGAGAAATTGCATAAAAATTTCAAGAGATTAGCAAAAAATCTACTCCTCCAGCATTGTATATATAAAAACTAGGAACTCAAATTGAATAAGTAATGTGAAATGTATGATTCTGATTCGGAGAAGAAAATTAACATTTACAACAAGTTCAAAAAACTCTTATTACATTTTGACTTTTAGTACAATCACAATGAAAAATCGTAAGAACATGTCCAGGCTTCCCAGTAGTTTATCTTTAGTGGAGTTAATCTATAAGTCTAATGCAGTTCATACATAATATTTATCCAGTGAGTGGTTCTATAAGTCTTAAAACAATTTCTAACTAAAGCTTCACAAAGTATCCGACTCTTTAAATTTAGAGGTACAAGCAACTAAGCTAGCAAGATGCCTCGTAAAATCTTCACAGTTATAATTTCACATACTTCAAGTGGGTTATGCCTTTATCTTCCTACATCTTTTCCTTTTTCCCCAGAACTAGTTCCACTTACCCCTGACCAGAATTGTTTAAGTAGACATAGCTCAAATAGTTTAGTAGATCACACATACTACAAGTAAGAGATTCATATACTCAAAGAGACACAACAGTTCAAGTAGAAAATGGAATCACTCTCTTCTGCACATATTTTATTGCACAATCATCTCTAACATACAGTTAAAAATCGATAGCTAAGACCGTCAACATCATATACAAGTATACAACTCAACGATTCATAGATATAAGTTGAAAAATCTAAACATGAAAACCTTGAAAAACAACATTTAACAAGAAATTTGTACATCAATCATAACCAATGTTTCACTTGAACATAAAAACTTGAAAAAATTGTATCATTCCCGAACAAGACAATCAGCGACATTTAAAACGTAACAAATCGCCAATAGAATCCAATAGCGATTAAATAATGCAAAAATTAAACATGTAAAATGCAGAGAACGCAATGCGGGGAATTTCAGCACGCCTGCAAATAACATCAAGCGATTCGGAGAAAAGTTACCTCCTATTTCGGAAGATCTGAGATCAGAAATGCGTGCAGATGAGGATTCCAATTGTTTCTACAGCGTGTTTTAGAAGAATTTGGGAATGGGTGAGAGTGAGATAAGGTAGGGAGATTTTTTTTCTTCTAAACAAAACGGAATTAATTATTAATGACAAATATTTTTCTTCTCAGCTAAGTTTAACGAAATTTCACATAAACTTTATCGAGTTAATTGCATCAAATATCCCGTTAAATGTTGCACAAAATTTTTGTTTATAGTTTAAAATTGTATGGAATTATTTTATTGTTTATTAAATTAGGTAAATTTTTTTTTTAAGAAATGAGTTAACATTTTACCTATTTCTTTAAAAAAAAAAATCAAGTATTAAAAATTTGAGACTATTCTAACTATACGTAACGTAAAATAGATAAAATTGTTAACCGTTGCTAATAAAAGAGGATCATTCGCTTAATTTATTAAAGTAGGGGGCTGTACAATTTTATATTCACAAAAAAAAATTGTACAACATTTTTAAACTACAAGAGAATTTTGAACAATTAATCATATTTTAATTTATATAAAGTAAATGCAATGACTTTTTAAGTAAAATAGTACGTATTTTTTTCTATACTCAAGGTAATCCTCTTACATCTATTTTTAATTCTTCTATCTTCTACGTGCCACTTCATATTTCTATCATTAGCCTATGGGTCTTGATTGGAAGACACTTTGAAAAATTAAGGTTCCACTAAAGGTGCTAATTAAACTTCTTATGGTGTCTTTGCAAGGGTTTCATGGCCACTTGCGAGAGACTGTTTTGTAGGCATATGGTTGATAGCAAGTTGTGTCCCTTCTGCTCATTCGAGGAGGAAACGGTGTGGCATGTGTTTCTGAATTGTCCCCATGCTATTGCTATGTGTTAAATTACTAGTGTCCGAGGGTCTCTTGGCCGGGCAATGATAGCAGGTTGAGACATTTGTTTAAATTAACATTTTATATTTACCTAATACACCTTCCGTTCTGGGGAAGCTCCCCATGAGCTCCGGACACGAAAGTTAAAAAATATTAATATAATAAGTGGATGTATTAGAGGTGATGTGATTGAGAGAGTAAATAATATAATGTGATGTGATTGTGAGAGAGAATAGTTACCAAAAAAAAAAAAAAGAATTGATAGCTTTTATTCGAACAGACGAAAAAGAAAAGTTAGGTAACTTTCACGGGGACGGAAGGAGTGCTAAAATTTATACATTAAATATTTTTACACAATGTATATAAATTTATATAAATACGCACTATTTATATATACATGGTTCGAAGACAGGTTGGTGGGGACTGGTTCGACAATAATCATGACCCGTCTCACACCTATTCAGGGGCGGAACTAGGCACACCTCTCGGATGGCCCTGGTCCCATCAAGTTTTTTTTTTAATATTATATATATATATTAATTAGTTATTATGAATTAATTAATTTTATTTGAATTAGCTTTTAAAAAGGCTTATTTTCATAATTATTAGTTGGGTTACGGATTGAATTGTTCATTCACATAATTAGTTTGGGTCACACTTGCGTACTCCCTAGTGCACCGTACCCCCTAGTTTTAATTTTAATTTTTTATTTATATTTTATGTGCACCCATTAATTTAATGAGTTCACCCTTAAATTATATTTTTACTACATTATCTGCACCACTCATTTTATGAGTTCACCTCCAAATCATTTCTTTTTTACAACAATTATCTACACCCGCTCATTTTATGAGTTCGCCCCCAAATTATTTTTTTACCACAGTTATCTGCACCCCGCTCATTTTATGAGTTCACCCCCCAAATCATATTTATACTACAGTTATCTGCACCCGCTCATTTTATGAGTTCACCCCAAATCATTTCTTTTTTACAACGGTTCTCTACACCCGCTAATTTTATAAGTTCACCCCTAATTTTTTTTACCACAATTCTCTGCACCCACTCATTTTATGAGTTCACCCCCAATTTTTTTTTAAATAATTACATTTAAAATACTATATTATCTTTTTATTAATTTACACAAAATATAATAATAAAATCAACCATAATTTATACATTTACAATATGTAATCGAGTCATTGTCGAGTTACCGTCGATTCACCACTAAATCACCCATATTTTAGAAAAAGAAAATCGTAAAAACATAATTTAAAAAATCTATCAAAATAAGGCTCAAATCTCAATTTTTTTTTTCTTTTTAATTTTTCTTCCCATTTTCAGTTTTATTCAAAAAAATTTATTTCTTCATTTTTTTCATTAGTATTTTTTAAAATTTTAATACAAAATAATATTATATGTATGATTTTATTATACTCAATAATACAATAAGTAATAATCAGTAATACACTAATACCATTAAAAATAATTAGTACTCCAATATCTTATACAATAACAAATAATTACACATATCTAATTATATTAAATAATACTAAAATCAATTATTAGTAATACCACGAACAGTAATCGGTAATACCATTAATATTAATCAATAAAATTTTATACAATAACAAATAATTCCACACATATTCAATAATACCAAAAACAATTATCAGTAATACAATGAACAGTAATTAGTAATATCATGAACATTGATCAGTAATATCTTATACAATAATAAATAATTCCACAAATCTAATTATATTAAGTAATACCATAATCAATAATATGTAATACCATAAAAAATAATAATAATAATCAGTAATGTCTTAAACAATACTCCCTCAACTTTTAATTAAGTGTCATTTTAACAATTTTCAACAAATTAAGATATATAATCATGGACCATTTTACCCTTCATTAATGATAACTAATTTTAATATTAAATTTATGTTTAGTAATGAATGTGGTCAATATTGTAGGTGATATTCATGTATACAATAATTAAGATTTATCCATAATTTATGTTATAGTACTATATTCAAAAGGAAAAAAGCTTAAATCAAGGTAAATAAAAGGGAGGAAGTATAATGTATAAGGGTAAAATTGTCAAAATTAAACAAAAAAGTGTAGAATGACACTTATTTTGAAAATATTAAAAAAGGCAAAGTGACACTTAATAAAAAACAGAGGTAGTAATAAATAATTTCACACAATTAGTAATACCACAATTAATAATTAATAATACCGTAATCAGTAATCATTAATCATTAATTTTAATTCATTTGTATATTAATAATAATACTACAATCAATAAATAGTAATACCAGTACCAATAACTAATAGTACCATAAAAAAAAGTGGAGGGAATGCAAATCGGGGTGTACTGAAGAAAATAGGGGGTGCACATTACCAAACCCAATTGAAGGGAACCCTAGCCCAATGGGAGGGCACCCTAGGTCAGCAGTCGTCGTTTGAAATTTCATCAACAAGGTCACCGGCTTTGAGTGTCGGCCGGTTAGAGATCCATCGGCAACATACTCACATTCCTCCGTCGGGCTGCCGTCAGCCGGAGGAAGAGGATGCACAGTAGCATGATGAAGAAGACGGACAAAGCAATATAGCTTCGATTTAGGCAGAGATGAACGACGAGAGAGAGGCAGCGTCGATCCGAGTGTTGTAGGCAAGAGCCATTGATGCCGAAGAAGCTCCTGGATCGCGAACACAAGGGAGATTGATCGAAGCAGTCGCGTCGGTGGTCGAAATGAGAAGAGAATTTCGGCCGCCATGGATCGTTGTCGAGATGGAAGATGATGTCGATTGTCATGGAAGTGAAGAATCGCGATTGCGATTCGAATATGGGTCTTGGGCTTCAGCGGCCGGGACGGAAGCGCCGCCGTCGCCGTCAAGGGGGTGGTCAGGGATGATGGTGGTTGGGTCACCCGCCGATCAGCATGAATTTTCGGCAGGTCCTTTACTCATCAAATTAAAATTGAAATTCAAATTCAAGTGCACTGCCGATCGACTATAATAAAATCATGCCTATAATATTATATTGTATTAAAATTTAAAAAATACACATGCAAAAAATGTAAAAGAAATGTAGGAAAATTTAAAATAAAAAAGGAAAAGGAAAAAAAAAATGAAGAAAAAAAAATTTGGAAAAAAAAATAAAAAATGGAAAAAGAGTAGGGGAAAGGAAAATTAAAAAGTAAAAAATCGAGATTTATGGCTAATTTCGATTTTTTTTATTAATTATATTTTTACGATTTTTTTTTAAAATATGGGTGACTTGGTGGTGAATCGATTTTTTAGAGTTTATTTTATTATATTTTGTGTACATTAATAAAAGGATAATATATTCTTTTAAATGTGATTATTTTTCTAAAAATATTTTGGGGTGAACTCATAAAATGTGCGAGTGCAGATAATCGTGGTAAAACAATAATATGTGGGTGAACTCATAAAATGAGCGGGTATAGATAACTGTGGTAAAAAATAATTTGGGGGTGAACTCATAAAATGAGCGGGTGTAGATAACTGTTGTAAAAATATGATTAGGAGGTGAACTCATTAAATTAGTGGGTGCAGATAAAATATAAATAAAAAATTAAAATTGAAATTTGGGGGTGCAAATCATTATTGGGTGAACTAAAAAAATTTGTGGGTGCGAGTTAATTGAGGGTGAACTGAGTAAACAGATGGGTGTGTGACTGGAATTTGAGGCCCAGTCCCAAGGAAGGCCCAATAGCTGGAAACTCATAGGTAGGGGGCATGGTGCATTCAAGTGTATACAAATATTTGCCAATTAGTTTAAATATTAATATTAAAATATATTATAATTATATAAATTAATAAATAAGTTTAAAGGCAGTTACCAAATATTAATATATATATTTCAATTGATAAATTATTGCAATTGAATTTAAAGTGATTTTAATATATTTTTAATTGTTCACTTGAATTTTTTAATCATTACACTAAAATCAAATTAAAATTGTGGTCCAATTGCACCCTACAATGAAAATGTGACTGCTTTCAATTTCTTATATTTTAATTATTGAAATTAGGAATTATAATTTATTTTTCACTCGTTAAATTTCTTTTTCTAGTCTTAACAAGTTTACAATTATTATAAACGGAGGAACAAAAATAACAAAAACTTGAAATTGATAGACAAAAGTGAATATATATAATACTACTCCATATATTTAGTTAATTAAAGTTAAAAAGAATTAGAAATGGAAGATGGAAGGAAGGAGAGAGAAAGGAGAATCCCATGGAGGCGTTGGGTGGGTGGATTGATTCTTGAAGTGCACAAATAAAGAGTGAAGAGCCAAACTAATTTGTCCTTTGCCACTGCCCAAACGCCCTCGCCACCCTAGTACTACTGCTAATCAACACTAAACCATTTCTTAATTCTTCACTACACCCCTATAATCTATATATATATACTCCCTCTATAATACCCATTTTCTTCACCCCTCTTAAATTTACCTTGATCCGATCATGGCTCATTCCGCCCTCTCTCAGGTAAATTAAACCCTTTAAATCAAATCTTGGGGTTTTTCTTTAATTTTTTTTGGGTGTTTGAAGTGATTTATTCTGAATTTCTTGCCCCTTTTGCAGGCCCCAGTTGCAGTCTCCATCTACAGTGACGCCTCTATCCCTAAATCCGTGTTTAAGGTTCTTGATCCTTACCCTTTTTCTTAAACCCTTTCTATGTGTTGATCTAACTAGAGCTAATCACGAATTAAAGTTTTTTCGATTATGTTTAATTCAGTAGCTTTTAGCGATTTGGGCTAGTGTGTTATTAAATTCTAATTAACTACTCTGAAATCAGTACACAAGTTTTGGATTCTTCTGAATTCATGAGCTTTGTAATCTCCGCAGTTGTATCTTAGCTCTTTAGTATATTAGCTTTATGTTGTTTGATTAAAAAAAAATATGGGAGTTGACTGAAAATCAAAAGGGATCCAAATGTCTCTGAGTTGTTGTAGATGTGTTTGTTCTTGGATCTGATAAGTTGAAAAATTCTGTTAATTGGTGTTTTTATTTACTTGTAATTACAATGTGTTAAAAAAGAGTACATAATTCCATGCCTTTTGGTTGGTAGATCTCAATTTTAATCGAGTCCCTTGTATTACAGAGCAACAGCGTTTCTTTTCATGAAAAAACATGGACTTCTCGTTTCTCGTTGGACTCCAAAGTTGGGAACTCATGGTCAAGGAGTCGACCCGTGATTCGTATGTCAGTACAACAAGCCAGCACAGCTAAGGTTGCAGTTTCACCGTTAAGCTTAGAAGACGCAAAAGAGCCACCACTACATCTATACAAGAATAAGGAACCTTATACTGGAACAATTGTGTCTGTTGAAAGGCTTGTTGGCCCGAAAGCTCCTGGAGAAACATGCCACATTGTGATCGATCATGGTGGCAAAGTTCCCTACTGGGAAGGACAGAGTTATGGAATTATTCCCCCTGTATGTTCACTAAATCCTTTTCTCGTCTACCTTATTCGATAAACCGTACTTTTGTTAAGACATTTTGTAATTATTTTGTTTTGACAAGTAAATGTTAGTTTATAATCCCTATGCATCTTTAAGTCAGGAAATTAAAAAATGAATTAGAAAAACTTTTTGTATTAGATAAAAACTTGTATGAACCTGGTTCACAGATCTTAGATTCGTGAATAATTGATCCTACCCAACAAATCGTAAATGTATCCTATATACAAGTTTTTGTTAGACCCATTTGTAAATGGGTCAAAAATGGGATGAAGTTCACGTGAACCAAGTTCACACAAGTGTTACTCCTTGTATTTGCCTCGGGTATAAGTGTATAACTTATCACTTTTTTATTGAGAAATGCAAATTTTATTAGTAATTTTGTTTCTTTCTTTATGTGAATTGCTCTTTTTCATGTGTGATTCAGGGTGAGAATCCAAAAAAGCCTGGTAATCCTCACAATGTTCGATTATATTCAATTGCATCTACGAGGTATGGGGACTTCTTTGATGGAAAGACTGCAAGTTTTTGTGTTCGACGTGCTGTCTATTATGACCCTGAGACTGGAAAAGAAGACCCTTCAAAGAACGGAGTATGCAGCAATTTTTTATGTGATTCAAAGCCCGGTGACAAGGTTCAAATCACAGGTAGGATCTCAATACTCTTTGTTAAGATGATACAAACATGATGCCACAAACTTCTCAAAAAAATTAAGATATGAATGATGCCGCAGGGCAGCCGAGGAGAAAGTAGAGAATGAGAACAATGTGTCTTAATTCTTGACCGAATACAATGACGAGATATGATTAATATAGTCGATTCACAAAGTGGCATAAAGGCCTAGTTTTTTTTTTCTTTCTGTTACATATTGTTTATGAAATTAGAGATCTCATGTTTTCTTTATGAGGGTCGAGGGTCTTTCTTGTAATGTTGTGTGTATTATTTCCCAGGTCCTTCCGGAAAGATAATGCTTCTCCCTGAAGATGACAAGAACGCCACCCACATTATGATTGCAACAGGCACGGGTGTGGCTCCTTACAGAGGGTACCTCCGACGTATGTTCATGGAAGACGTTCCATTCAAGTTCAACGGGCTAGCTTGGCTTTTCCTAGGGGTAGCTAACAGAGATAGTCTTCTATACGACGATGAATTCTCCAAGTATCTCGAGGACCACCCCGATAATTTCAGGTTTGATCGCGCTCTTAGCAGAGAAGAAAAGAACAAAAACGGGGGCAAGATGTATGTGCAGGATAAAATCGAGGAGTATAGTGATGAAGTTTTCAAACTTTTGGATAACGGGGCCCACATATACTTCTGCGGGCTTAAAGGGATGATGCCCGGGATACAAGAAACGTTGAAGAGGGTGGCGGAGAAGAGAGGCGAGAGCTGGGAGGAGAAGCTTGCACAGCTAAAGAAGAACAAGCAGTGGCATGTTGAAGTTTATTGAGATGCGTTTTGCTGATTTTAATGATCATTTATTTGTGGGATGTTGTGTTCTTGACTTTATGTATTTGTTTGTAGCATTGTTGGAGAAACTTAAATCCATGGATTCTTGGGCATTTTCTGTTCCCCCTCTAAATTGTATCACCAATAAAACACCTCATCTAATAATAACCAACAACTCTCTAGAAATCTCTCTCTGCCTTCTCTCTAAAATTTCCATCGCCCACTGTCTTAACCTCCAATCAAGCTCCTCCTCCTCTCCAATTCATCCCACATCCACACCATCACTATCATATAGATTTTTAAAGAGATCTAATTTAGAAGGAAAAAGGGGTAGCTGCACCGCTCATCGGGCTTAAGCATTGTTCGTCGCGCTGTTGCCCCGCCGCCCGTCACGCTGCTGCCCCGCCGTCACACCGCCGCTCATCGTGATGCTGTCTCTTAATCTTTTTTCAGCACATCATCAAGTGGGATTAGGGGTTTCTTTTTAGGTTTTTAGTTGGGATCAATGGATAAATCCTCCCCGACGGTGCTACGGTGGCCGATTGGGTGGGCTATCCGTTGATCCCTTTTATTTTCTGTATTTATTTTAATTTTTTATTTTCTTGCATTTTTAGTTGTTTCTGTTTTTTCTCTTTGGGATTTCTGCAGTTTTTTTGTTTTCTTTAGGTAGATGTTCAGTTTTTTGTTCCGAAGCCCCTTCCCCTTTTTGTGGTGGTTTTTCTTCCCTTGTGGTGTTTCTTCCCGAGTGGTGTTTGGCAGTGCCTAGAGCTCTTTTGGTGTTGCCTTTGTGGAGTTTGGGATTTTGTGATGTTGGGTGGTCGGTTCCTGATTTTCCTCTTTTTTTTGGACTGACCCTTGGATTTTATGGCGCTCAGTGATTTTTTTTCTTTATTTTTCTATCTTTAGACTTCTTGATTTGTTGATACCTTAGCGTGGGGTGTCTCGATTCGAGAAATGGAGATCTATGCTTATGTTGTGGACAAAGTTTTCGCTCGTTGAATTACTTTCTCACGATTGGTGGTGACAACGACGCCGTTTGAATCTGTCTGATTTGAAGATCTTGAGCTTAGAGCTTGGATTAGACTTTTGTTATATGATCTTTGTAACCATGTCAAAAAAAAAAACACCTCATCTTTAGGTTTTGCTCGACTTTTAAGATAAATTTTTTTGTGACACAAGTTTAATGTAATGATCATTTAAGTTAAATGAGTTGCTCTTAGGTGAGACCCGCTCTTTGATCCCATGTAAAAAAATAATACTCCATATTTAAGTAAAAAGTGATAGTTACTTTTGTTAAAAACATTATCGCTTTTTACTTAAATATTATCACTTATTTGACAAACATAAAAATTTGAGGAAAAAATGGGTTGTAGGATTGGTCTTATATAAAATCAATTCCTTATAAGGAATTGAGTTGACTTGGTCAACTTAAATCTTAAATATTCAAGAATATTGTGAATAAATTTTTTGACTTGGTTAATTTTTTTTTATTATTATTTTTTTTCGTAATTTTTTTTTATTGATAATTTTTTTTCGAAATTGTGTGTGTTGAAAAGTGTAAGTTAATATTACTAAAAAGTGTAAGTTAATATTACTAAAAAGTGTAACACATTTTTTTATTAAAAAGTGTAAGTCACTATAATTGAAAAGTGCAACACAACTTTTAATGAAAAGTATAAGTCATTATAACTAGAAAATGCAAGTTAGTATAACTAAAAAATGCAAGTTAGTATAACTAGAAAGTGCAACACAATATTATTAAAAAGTGCATGTCAATATACTTGAAAAGTGCAACACAA
This sequence comes from Galeopsis tetrahit, assembly GCA_963675135.1. Classification (NCBI taxonomy): domain Eukaryota; kingdom Viridiplantae; phylum Streptophyta; class Magnoliopsida; order Lamiales; family Lamiaceae; genus Galeopsis; species Galeopsis tetrahit. The sequence goes on along the minus strand of OY776130.1, from coordinate 30,517,149 downwards.
TATTTTAATGAAAAGCGTAAGTTATTATAACTGAAAAGTGTAACAAAATACGAGTAAAAAGTGTAACATAACATTACTAAAAAGTGTAAGTCACTATAACTGAACATATTGTTGAAAATTGTAAGTCACTACAACTAAAAAGTGCAACAAAATATGACTAAAAGGTGTAGTATAACATTACTAAAAAGTGTAAGTCAATATAACTAAAAAATATTGTTGAAAATAGTAAGTCACTAAAAGTGCAACAAAATATGTGTAACATAACATCACTAACAAGTGTATGTCATTATAACTGAAATTATTATTGCAGATGTAAGAGTTGAATACTAGACCTCAACATAAAAAAGACTATTCTCAACCGTTTAAACTATGTAAATTATCATACATGTTTTTCGCGTATTTTATTTTTATTATCAATCCTACTAATTTTTTAAAATTTACTCAATTTCTTATAAGGAATTGAGTCTACAAGAGACCTACCCTTAAGTCGTTAAATGAGTTGCTCTTAGGTGAGACCGGCTCTTTGATCCCATGTAAAAAAACAATACTCCATATTTAAGTAAAAAGTTATAGTTACTTTTGTTAAAAACATTATCGCTTTTTACTTAAATATTATCACTTATTTGACAAACATAAAAATTTGAGGAAAAAATGGGTTGTCCAATCCAATTTTTTTAAATATGGATTAAAAGAGATTCGTCTCACAAATCTTTGTGTGAGACAGTTTCAAACAAATTTTTGTCAAATTAAATCCACTAGGTTTATATATATAGATATTTTAAAATCCTCTCACTAAAAAGTTTTGAGTCCTGTTTCAGTTTTTTTTTCTTTAGTATCATCTACTTTGAACAAAATATTTATCTTTCTCGATTTCAAGTCGTATAATATATATATATATATATATATATATATATTGGTATTTTAAATTTTCTGATTAATCATTTTTCAAATCCTAGCATAACTTGTGCAATGTGAAATAGTCAGATTTTTTTCCTCCAATTTTACATTCATCCATAGTGCAAGAAGATAACAACATTCGAAAAAAACTATCAAAACAAATCTCAAAATTACACAAATTACAAAAGATTTTCTACATTACTTAATTTTATAGAGAATGTGAGATACTAGATTTTTTCTTATTTGAACAAAGGAACACCTTTGTTCCCAATATTCCCAAGCCTAAAGAATATTTATACAATCAAAAAGAATAAATAAAAGACATGAAAAGACGACAACAACATTCTAATAATATATTATCCAAAACAACATTTTTCCTATTCTATTTCCATCTCCATACAGTGTAAAAGCTTGCTATTTGTTCCGTTATACTCCCTCCGTCCATCAAATGTAGTCCCATTTGTTTTATATTCATTGTCCACTAAATGTAGTCCCATACACTTTATAGAAACTATTAACCTTCAACCATCACTTAATTACTCAATTTGCCATCAACTTTATTCACAAACAATCACTTTATTCACAATGGACCCCACAATACCCGTGGATGGAGAGAATAATTTATAATGAAATAACTACATCTACATCAGAAATGTAGATCAAGTAATATATCAAGCATGGCGTACAAAGTCAACAATATGCTTAAAGTAACATCAAAACTTAATAAACCTTTAATCGAACTTATAATACACGGGAAAACAACCACAAATCTTTCCCCCCTACAATCCATTATAAAAAATAGCAGCAAAAACAGTCATTATCACCTTAGCAAGGACAAAAATCAACTCTTGATGACCTAGAAAATAATACTCTCTTCGTACACTGTAAGTTTTCCACTTTCCTTTTTTTTGATGTCCCACTATAAGTTTCTCATTCCATTTTTGACAAATTATTTTATCTCTTCCAATCATATCACTTATACTTTATCTATTCTTTTATTATACTTCTCTCGTACTAATCTATTATTTTCTCTCGTTTGATTATTATATTACTCTTAATAAAATAAAAATAGTCGTAGATGATTGTTGATATGTGATCGTGAACAGTTACATATGCTCTCAATCTTCCAGGGGAAAACGATACCTAAAGGAGAATGCTGATGCGCATGCTGTCAAAACGATACCTAAAGGAGAATTAATCTCCATTTTCACTGCTTATTCTAAATACGTACCTATACAGTTCTTTTACTAACTTTTAGTTTCAAACTTTTTGTTAAAGGACACCATCAATTTTTCCAACTAATTTACAATTGAAATTCACAACTCAATCAAATTATCCATTATCCAACTCAACTGCAAAATGCATCAAATGAGCATAGAGAAAAAAATAAAACAACTTAAAGAAAGAAAAGGACCAGAGAAATAAATTAAAGAAAGAATATAGTTATGGGCAGCAAAGCAATCAGTGTCCCAATACAATATTTTTGGTAATTTTAGCATAAGAGGTAGCGATTAAATTAAATTACTACTAAATTAAGTGAGTTTGGTATTATTGGTCCGAGTTGTTCCCACAAATTACCAATTACGACCTGTCGAATTAGTTTAGACTCACGACAAGGCTCAACTATCAATTCTTTGAGACCAGCGGCATGTTGGATGATAAACATAGCAAATTCCAACTCTCTCGGTGTTCCCACGTATCCTGACAGCTTCACCTTGTTCAATTTTTGGGACACCTTATACCACCCACCGTATACTAATACTCCGTCTCTAACACCAAGTTTAAATTTAAGACATTTACACCACACCGACTGCAAAAATGATTGGTAAATCCAATATTTTACCTCATAAACTAAAACTAAACGCACATTCAATGTATACTACATCTACGTACCTTTAGCTCGAGAGTCTCCAAGAAACTGCATGCTAGAAGCAGCTCAACCATATAGGCACTTTCACGACAGCCGTGCGGATAATCACACACCAACTCCAGATGTTTCACATTTATCAACTTAGGAAACCTATAATCCTACGACATCATATAATAATAATCATATACAATTCATGTCAAAAACAATTAATAGAACTAACTAAATATTAGTATGCAAGTAGAAAAATATTACCAGACTACATGTGCACTTGGTCGAAACTCGAAATACCATTAGTTGACTGCATATGCAAGATAGTAATTTAGATAGGAAATGATGACTGTTCATTAGTATTGAGCTCAATCAGCTTTGGGAGATTATTGAGGCGTACTACATATACATATTCAGATGGTGATTGCATCAATGAGAAACACCTCAGAGAAACAAGGTTGGGCACGTTTTCAATCTCGATAGATTCAACACTGAATAAGATACTTAGATTTAGGTGCTGCAACTTGGGATGCCCAACAATCGAAACATGTCTCAACAAAGCAGTACGTTGAATAGACAGGCTTTCAAGATTAGGACAGTTGGAGACTAAAAGTTTGATATCCAAGTCATTCACACCAACATTAAATAGAGTCAATTCCCTTAGAGATTTGACACTACTACTCTTCATTAAATTCTCAAGTTGAAGAGAGTAAGTGTCAACCTCGTCAACTCCAACACAAATCATACTTATCTCTATAATTTCAACTTCCCTAGACAAACCAAACTTGAGCCAACTCTGTATATCGGCTCCCTCAATAAGGTACATGTGTATCCTCAATTCTTTCAACATCCGTCCACCCTCGTACAAATCCAAAGTATGATTGATCCTGTTTATGTATTTTGTAAATTTCTCTCTTATCAATGATTTCTTTTCATAGTAATAACACAACTGAGAAGCAGCAGGGAAAAAGTTGAGACGAGAGACACGAGTGTGGAGAGGTTGCCAACGAGTCGAAAGAACACTAGTGGCTGTAGCTTCTCTAAGCGTGAGACGAGAGATTATGGATACAAGAATATCATCCCCCAATTCGCTAATTCTGTCATGATCATGAGCCACTGCCTCCTGCTATTCACATATTATAACCTTACCTTAATTAACAGGAAAAATATGTACGGTAATACTCCCTCTGTCCATCAAAAGTGTGCTCACTTTTTTTTATATATGTTTTTAAAAAAATCATATTTTAATTATAAAGGATATATTTAATATAATGAATATAAAATATATTTGGTAGATACTTAATCTTGTTAGTAAAGTAGAAAAAATATTCAAAAGTTAACTATTTAAATAGAATAAGCACGTTTTTTGTAGACCCAAAAAAAGAAATGAGCACACTTTTAGTGGACGGAGGGAGTAATATAGTAACAAAGATGGATGTTTCGTCACCTTGGGTACAAGTTTAAGCTGATTCTTCTTTCTGATTCGTCCTTCGTTGGATCTTTTCGTCATGCTACCTTAGCTTTATATACACATGCACAAACAATCAGAAAATCAAGGCTGGTTGAATAATCATAGAAAAGGGAAAAGCATATTATAATTCCAAAACTCGGACTAACAAACATTCAAACCAACCAAATATCGAAATTTGAAACACCAATATAGCTACAATAATTTCAATCCAATTGGACAAGATCCGATTTTTAGGGCCTCTAATTGACTCTAAATTGAGACTTGGCTCATACTCTAAATTGAAAAAAAAAAAAAAAACAGAGCACGAAGAAACACTTCATACATAAAAATTGAATAGTTTCAATCCAATTGTGATTATTACTTGCAATTCAAACACTACACCACCAATTGAACTGAATGACAAAACAGTTATACATCAGAGAAGTTGAGTAATCTTTTCAGACAGCGGAAAGAAAGATTGTATTTTTAGACAAAAACATGAAAAAACAGTTGAAATTTGAAGCAGCTACAATCCAATTCGGTTACCTTAGACTAGGGGTGGGTAAATATAACGAAATTTCGGTATACCGAGCTTTTCATACCAAAAAATATCGAAATTATCGAAATTTTTGGTATACCGAAATTTTCGGTACGGTATGATATCGTACCGAAATTTTCGGTATGGTAACGGTATGGAAAATAATCATGCCGCGGTATTTCGGTATATCGAAATTTTTTCGGTATTCGGTATGAAACGGTATATCGATATACCAAAATACCGAACCTTAATAAAATAATAATTTTATATTATTTTAAAATTAAAATAACTTTAATTATTAAAACATAAATAAAATAAACCTTAAATAATTAATTTCGGTATAAAACAATGCTTCAATATTTTCGGTATGAATTGGTATACCGGTATTTCGATATGAAATGGTGGTTCAATATTTTCGATATGAATCGGTATACCGATATGGTACGGTATACCGATATATCGTACCGAAAATTCGGTATACCGAAATTACGGTACGGTATCGGTATAAATTTTTACATACCGAAAATTTCGGTATACCGAGATTACAGTATACCGAAATTTCGGTACGGTAACGGTATGGATTTTTTCAATATTGAAATTTTCGGTATGATAACGGTATGGTTCGGTATGATCGGTATACCGTACCGAACCACCCCTACCTTAGACGTCGTGAGCAAGGGATGAGAATTATAGAATAATACATGTTTTTAGACTTTTTTTTTCTTGTGTATAAATATAAGATGTTTTAGATTTTTTACAATGTTTATTCCAATTATGCCCTCCCTTAACTTTGGAAGAATTGAAATTTAATGTGTATTATGGAATGAAATTAATGTAATTAAAAACCTTCTTTATTATCTAAGGGTATATTTGTCAAAACATACCCTTTCTTAATTCTAATAAATTTCTCTAAAACATCTTATAAAAAAAAACGGAGGGAGTATATTATAGGAATATTATAATATATTATAGGTAGCAATCTTGTATTTATGTTAATCATTATCTTTGAATATATTTTTAAGGATATGGTTTATATTTATTTCCTTGTTTATTTAACTTGTAATCCATATTTATAGTGGGCCCAGTGACGGACCCAGAAATTTTCGGTAGGGGGGCCCAATTAACATTATTATAAAGATAAAATAATACGTACTCATTATTTTCATCAAAATTTCACATTATAAAATTATCAATACGTCACATTTCATTAAATTAAATTGATCGAATAAGTTGACTTTTGCTATATTTTGGTAGAAGTTAATACTCCCTTCGTCCTGTGATAACTTGCACATTTTAACCGATTCACTTAAAAAAAATTAATTTAGTGGTGTAGAGTCAAATAAGAAAGCGTATTTTGAGTGATTTGATAAGGTGAGAAGAAGATTTAGTAGAATGTAAAATGATGTATAGTCGAGAGCCAGATTGAAGGGCGGTTAAATGAATTAATCTTTTTTATTTTGTTGTTGTCTTATTTATTTTCAGGAATATGGATATGCATTAATTTAGAATATATTTTGATTAATTAAAATATTAGAAGATATTATTGAATATTAATTAAAAGATATTATTGGATACTTAGTTTGTTAGGATAGTTGCATGAGACCTCCTACATGTAGTCAGAGTGTCGTAAGGTGTCGTAATGACTACTGTAGTCAGTTAATTTAAGCCATTAAAAATCTAATCTAAAGGCTTAAACTTGATGACCTGTTACCTTTTGTAGATTTTACGATATGTATTGTCGTAATGTGTCATAAATTTATATTTTCTATTAAATTAAATTAATTAAAATATATTATTGTAAAATTACATTTTTATCCTTATACAATAAAATAATTTATTATATTTATTAATGTAATTAAAATATGTAATGTTAAAATTACATATTTACCCTTATGTTATTAATACAATTAATAACAAAAAATAAATCAAATCAATTTATTAACAAAAAAACAAATCAAATTAAAACTTAAAGAAATCAAATTCATTAAAACCTAGCTAATAAATGCGTTTTCAATTTCATGGTTTTTTACCTCCCTGTGACCTATCATCCGCCGTCTGCTATCATCTGCTGCCTTCCAGCCTCCGCCGACTGATTTGGGGCAACTTTCCGGTGGAGTGAGTGACGGCTTGAGCAACTATATCGCCAAATCCCCAAATAAATCGGAGCTAATCACATGGAGAAGAGGAGTGTAGAATGAGCCGCGAAGATTTGGGGGGAGAAGAGTGAGGTCCGATGATTCGGGAGAGAAGACAATGACGTCCGATTTGGGGGGAGAAAGAGAGTGAGGTCATATTTGGGGGAAAAGATAAATGTCTGATTCAATTCGGTGGAGAAGCACCCTAATTCTCAATTTCAAATAATTCTTCAATTTAGAATTTAATTAAATTGTTTATTTATTGAGTTTAATTCATTTTTAAATTAATAATTAAATTTGTATTAAAAAGGATAGGGTAGTAATTTTTCTTTTTTCGATAAATTTTAATTTTTTTATTTATATTAAAGAAGGGTAATATAGTAAATAATAAAATACTATTTAAAAAATAATTTAATTAACTTAAACCTGTATAACAGATAGTAGGTCGTTACGACGTATACGACGCCACACAAAGTGACTATGTAGTCACTCTGTAAAATTTGACTACAGTAAGAATTACCCTAGTTTCATATGGGGAGATATTGAGTCTATAGAAGTATCAAACTATTGTATTAGAAAAGAAGAAAATAATAGAATTAATTTTGTAAAATCTTTTGCAGCCCTGTTTCTTGCTAGCGGGGATTACGAATTTATTCGTATTTCCTATCATGGTTCTCATCAGCAAGATCCGACTATCAGTAACGTGTGCCTTCAGACTTACGGACTCAAGAGAGATGAGATCTTTAGATTACTAGGGTTTTTTTTTTTTTTTGAATTACATTAAATACCCATCCATTTTCCCCTCCCCATGACTCGAACCCAGGATCAAAGGCCTAGGTAGTGGTGCTCTAACCACTTGAGCTATCCCACTTTGTCAGATTACTAGGGTTTATATACCACCTTTTTTTGGGTAAATAACTAATAGAGTCATCTCACCCCATCTTTTTTCTAATAGAACCTATCATAATTTTTTAATCTAATAGAGTCAAAATTGATTGTTTGAGACAATTATGTCCTTCCACCATGTTTTGAACTTTCGAATTTATTAATTCAAAATTACTAGTCAACTAAACATCCAATCAATTCTTAAATGCATTCTCTCGAAATCGCGAAAATCTATCACCTTCTAAAATTTAAAAACTTTCCTAAAAGATAGCTCTCTCCATTTATTTCGTTTAATCTTGTTAAGCTGAGGGATTTGAGAAATCTGCATTTCAACCTACAACTTTCGAAAAAAACTACTGCAAAAACCGGCGAGGGAGACAAAGATCTACTGCAAAAGGTAATACAATCATATGCATGTTTCCCTTTAAATTTGAGCGATGAACTATGTGAGTTTCTGTATTGAAGATGCATATCTACAACATTATATGATACATATATTGAATATAAAGTGTAGACGATAAGAAAAATCGAAGCGTATGTATTATCTAAATTGCATGTTATCTGGGTTAGTGTATTCTTCGGTAATTTCTGATATTTTACTTTGTACAACAGTTAAATGTGAACATTATGACTCAAAACCCTAGAAATAGAAGATTTTAACTGAATAGAGAAATTTTTTGAAATATTTTGTTACATAGAGAACAAAATTGTGTATTTTATAAAAATACATGTTCAATCAGGAAAAAATAGAGTTTTGCGGTAAGGTAAATTCCTTGAAATTATATAATTTGGGTTATATTTGAATAATATGTTTAGTATTTAGTGAATGTTTAGTAGTCTTGTTGCTTAACACTGTGTATGTATGAGCTAGTGCATATCTTGATTATCTATTTTGTTTCAGTGCATTTAAACATATTTGTTATTTTGTACCTGTAAAGATGGCAAGAACTAGAAAATCAGGTGATAAGCTTGGTGAAGGATCAAGCAAGGTTAGGGGGAAAGAAAGGAAAACAGTTGATGGGAGTGTTAATCGTGTTGAAACAAGAGGTAATTGTTTCAATTACACATGTCAGTACATTAAGAAATAGACAGAGGTGAATATGTTAGTAGGTCAATTTGATTCAAAATACGTATTACTCCCTCCGTCCCACAAAGATAGTTCCATTTGACTTTACACACAGATTAAGAAAAATCAATAAATGTAGTCAAATTTAGCTAATGTGTCAATTTTGCCCTTGAAATCACATTCTCCAAAATCTGGAGAGCCTTAATTACTCTTATTAATTAGGGGTAAAATTGACAATAAATCATTTAATACTAAAGTAAAAGAGGAAATAGAGCTATAATTTGGGACATCCAAAAAAGGAATATGTAGCTATCTTTGTGGGACGGAGGGAGTATTATGTATTTACAGGATCTTCCGAAAAGCGTAGGAGGGAAGAAAAAAAAGATGAAAAGCGTAAAGGTTTATATACTCTCTCACTGTACAATTTTTTGTAATATATCACCTTTTTGTTACATCATAGCTTATGTAATAAGAATATTTTCCAGGTCATCGTGTGTCAAAGTCCTCTCATGTTACACCAGATTCAGGTTATGCAACTATTATATGCATTTGTAAATTTTTTGCTTACTATTAGTTTTTATGAGTTCTTTATTTTTAACAATCAGAATATTTTTTGTTGTATTAATAAATTTTGAGAGTGATGATGGCAGTATACATAGGAGAAGTGAATATAGCTCATTTGAATCGGAAGGTAATCGTTTTAGATTTTATAATAATAGTAATGCAATACGAATTATATTATTTCATTACATGTTGAAAATATATGTGATTTTCATTTATCATCTTAAATGAACTGATACCATCATATGTATTAATAGAATAAGTGAATTTGAAAATGTAGAAAGTGATATTGAAAGGTACCAAAGGGGTAGAAAGCACGCCCGAAAGGAAAAATGATGTCCAAGCAATCAAGCCTTAAAACTGTTTTGGTAATCTTTTTGTAATAATTGAAATGCATAGTATGTTATATATATATATATTTTTTTTTTTTTTATATACAATACCTATTTTCTATTTCAGCTGGTGTAAAAGTCGACCTGACGCAGATATACTATAGGTCAAATCTTAGAACAACTATTAAAGATTTGAAGGAAATTCCATTCACAGAAGAACATATTGTAGTACTGAAGAAGACACCGTTCTGGCTTTTATTTAACTCTGTTTGCCTCAATGTTAGTCACTCACTGAAAAAGAAATGTGTGAAATTTGAGAGTGACCTAGTGGACATTGTTAGAAGGTTTGACTTTGAAACTGAAAGCTTTGTAATCGGAGGAAGGAGGGTGGCCTTATCGAAGCATGACGCAGGTGTGGAAGTGATGATATTAGGCAAAGAGTAGATGAGTATCAACATCCTCCCTGGGTAATGCGATGTTTTGGTAATGATATTCAAGCAAGGCCACGACAGTATCAATCTTTGTATAAACTTCCGGTTCTTTTAAAGTTAAAGGAGGTTCTGAGGCAACAATATGATGAATCCTGTAACGACGTGGCTAGACTAGTTTGCTGTTATCTGCTGGTTGCTCTTCTATGTCCAGTTCGAAGCTCGGTTGTGCCGTGGCATTTAACTGTCTACTTGGAAAACCTTTCAAACATTTGCAATTACGACTGGAGTACTTTTATTGTTGACTAATTGAAGAGTCAACTTAAAAGAAGCAAGCAGCTGAAGTTTGGTGGTTGTGCTATGTTGTTGCCGGTACAATTAGTTCAATTATGCATTTACAGCATGATATAAGTGTTATATTATTTTACTGAAATGAGATAATATTTTAATATTGTTTTTTTTAGTTCTGGTTATGCGAGCATACAAGGATTGTTAAATCAATAAATCCATCTGCTTTTCCTCGCTTCCTCAAATGGGATACGAATGCACTGCACAATGCAATACTAGGTGATAAACTGCATCGTAAAACCAAGGTATTATTTTTTATGTATAGTTTATTCTTGAATATATATTTTCATGTTATACTTAGAATGTGATTATATTATTTTTATGTAATATATGTTTTTACGGAAGAGCCTAAAGCTACAACCGATGAAAAGGAGCAGCTCTCAAAAGTTCGACGTTTCAGATGTGCAAACATAAGTTCAAGATTAGCAAGAAGTGCAACCCCTGCTACTGATGGCAGGGTTTCGTCTGTTATTTCAATGGGAGCAAATGAAATGCAGACGGTGTTAAATGTTGCAGGGCAGAGTGGTTTTTTCCAGAATTCATCTTCAAAGGGTTTCGAGGTTGGGTCCAGTTCAAATGGAAAGAAGAGTTTTACGGTCGAATGTCCATCGTTCGATATTGGGTTTGAGGAAGATTTAGTTGTTGGTGTGAAATGTAAAGACAATGATGATGCGGTTATGAATATTTGTAATGAAATTAATCGAGAAGCTGGGAATGTTGTTGATGTGGGAGATGTAGATGTGAATACTAATAGTAAGAATACGACAGGAGGCAATGTTATTGAAAAAGAGAAGCTGAATTCAGATGAGAAGCTGAATGCACCACCAGGTGAGGTTAATCCGTCTTCAAGAGCTGTTGATTATATTGCTCAAATAGGAATCCTGCAGAAAAAGATACTAGATGTGAGGGTAAGTTGTGATAAAGAATTAATACAAAAGGATATAAAAATTCTAAAGTTGAAGAAAGCAAAGGATGAGTATGCTAAAAGGATTCAGGAATTTGCTTCTGAGTTGATTAACATGCAGAAGATGCTGGAAGATGAGAGGGCAGAATTCGAGCAACAATTGAGAATTAGAGACGATGTTATCATTGGATTGAAAGCTGAGAATCAACGATTGAGCAAGAATCTAGAAATTACAGCTGAACTCTGTTAAAAAACTTTGCTTGAAGATGAGGGTGTTCAATTTGGATTTGACAATGCTGTAGGGCAAAACATCAACGAAGAATCTGTTGATAGGGGAAAAATACTGATATTGATTTAAATGATGAAGTATTAAGGTCTTGTGAGAAGACGCCTAAGTGGATAGTGCAGAAGAAGACAACATGGCCATCTCCAAGTTCATTAGTTGACAGGATTAAGGGAAGAACAATAACTGATGACCGGAAAGCTATCACAATATCCCCTCAACCATTGACAAAGGAGCTTGCTAAAGTCCATGAAATCAATGATGACGACGATGATGCTTTGGAGAATGTAGTGGTGGATAACAAACCAAAAGGAGTTGCCAGGTATCCTTTCAACAATAAATTGGCAACTGTGAGAAAAGCTTCGGCATATGTTAGAGAGCAGATATTCTCGGAGCTAAAGGAAAATGGTCCACACTAAGTTAATAGTATTTCGTTCTTCATTGTCTTATATATTTTGAATGCTTTAGTATGTATATTGTATTGAGAGTTGATTGCATATTGTAGTTGCATTGTTTGGCATACTGATATACCACTAGCTGATGTGTCAGTACAGATGTTGATTGATATTCTTAACAATGGTAAAATTACCAGTCAGGTATGTATTGTCCATAATTATATAGTACTATATAATACAATAAACACATATTTAATTGATTTACACTCTTATACGATAATAATCGAGCACGCTTTTAGGTAATTAATGCATGAGGTGATATGTTACGAGCAGTTCTATACAAAACGAGGCCAGAATCTAGACGTGTCAAAGTGTTTACTGCCACATGCTGAGTATTTTACACAAAAATTCAACTGTTTTATGAAAATACTTGATTTATCTGTTTAAGTTACATATTATCTACTCCCTCCGTCCCAGGATTTTATGCACACTTTCTTTAACGGGCGTCCCAACATTTTTTGCACACTCCAAAAAAGGAAACAATAATACCAATAATACCCCTCCTTTATTTACATTACACATCACTTTATTCCATTTTCTTAGTCTCCGTGCCGGTCAAAGTGTGCATAAAATCCTGGGACGGAGGGAGTATAAGTTTATTGTTTTGATTTATTTTGTAGGCAATGATTACCAATCGTAATATATCGAGGCAAAAATCTTTCTACTCCCTGATAGAGAAAGTTATTGAGGATAACTTAAGATAAAAACATCTTTTTATTCCCAGTAAATGTAAGCGAAATGAGTTCATCAAGTGGTCTAAAAGCAGTTGATCATTGGACCCTTCTAAAGCTTGATCTGATAACGAGGGACAGACATTTTATAACTCTCTTCCGCCAAGAACAAAAGCAAATGAAGACACATGCATGATGGAGTCCTTAAATGTTGTAAGTTTCTATAATGTTAGATTTTTATTTGAATTATGCAGTTTCATGCATATTATTTATCATTTTAATGATTCATTTTTTGGTTTTTGTGTAGTTTCTCAAATCATTAAAGGTGAAGTTCGTAGATGCAAGATTGGTGAGTCTGTTCAAAGCAAAGGAGCGTAATCATCAATTCTTAAAAATGCCTTTCAAATACCCAACTCCAGCTGATACTTGGAGACAGGGATCTGATTCATTAGACTGCGGTGTGATTGTTTGCAAGGGGATATAATTTATTTATAGAGGTGAAGATCCGCAGTCGGGTGAAATTAGCAAACTGGTCGCAAGCACGATGCGAGCTAGAATTGTAGAATCCTTCTCGGACCCGATGCATATGACATTTGAATAACTAGATCTGGGGCATTCTAGGCAATTCCCACTTTGCTACTCATACCAGTCGTTTGTTTCTATAAATTATGATTATCATTTTGGTTGTTTTTTGTGAAGATCGAGTACTTGTTTTGGAAAAAACTAGTTCAACTATTAGCCACTTTCATTACTAATGAATTGGCCATTTTCTTTTGTAATATAAGATAAATTGTGGAATTTATATTTGTTGTTTTTAATTGATGTAATGTATATGGTAAGACTTCATAATTGTGTTGTTTCAAAAAAATACACAGATCCGAAAGAGCCCCAAAAACCGTTTCACTGGTTTAACCGGTCAAAACCGGTTAAAAACCGATCTGACCGGTTCAACTTTTTTTTTTTTTTTTTAAAATTTTTAACTTTTTTTATATTTTGAAATTAGGTAACCGACCCCCTTTTATAACATTTTCTTCTCATGTTTCTTCCACTACTTATTCGATGTGGGACAAAAAAATTTAAGCTTGTGTGTTACTATAACACTACTACTTTTATAATATTTGTTCCACACACTTCTTCCACTTATTCGACGTGGGACAAAAAAATTTAACCTTGTGTGTTACAATAACACTACTACTTATATAATATTTGTTCCACACACTTCTTCCACTTTTTTGATGTGAGACATAATAAAATTCATATGTTTGTTTGTTACTAACACTATTACATTTATATTCTATTTACTCATTTTTCGATGTGGAATGCAAATTTCTTATGTTTATTTGCTTCCTCCTATATTTCTTATACTTTTTATTAGATGTGGGAATTAATAATGAATTCCATTATTTCAAAGAATAAAAAATTATTATTTCAACAATATTTTAAACAAAATATATAAGAGATTATTTACAGTTGGCTCCCTCTTTTGGCCAACTATAGCAACCCACTCCCACCATACTCATTCAAAAAAAAAATTGCAACTAGCTTCTGAAATGGGACACAATTTTACAATTATAACCATGAGTTGATTTTTGATTTATAAAATAATAAAACCACTTTCTGCCTTTTGCTTTTCCCAAGGGAAGGCTCACACATCCCAACTTCTTCCCTTAAATATTTCTGGCAATGGAAGCTTATCGCCGGGCTGTAAATAAATATGAATATGTACCACCACTGATCGCCGCGCTTTCCCACCGGAGAGGGAAGTATATCGGAGGAGACATTTTCGTTGAAATCTTGGAGAAAAGGGTCAGTCACTGCTGTCAAGATAAACATTTTTCAGGCGACTACATACGGGCGGCCAAATTTGGGGCTTTAGGGTGGGGGTCAAGAGACTCTTCGTGAAAGAGGGATTGTTCGCCTTGTTTCGGTTCAGATTCGTCGGCGGTTAGTTTAAGTCGTTCGATCCGATTCTCTTCGATGTCGATTTTGATTGCAATTTGATACGATTCTGCCGTCGGTTATTTCTGGTTGAGGTGCGATTTGAGGTTGAGGTGGCGTTTGGACTCTTTGTTCACATTTTGAGCGCCGGCGATTCAGTATTGCACCTCTTCGTTTGTGGAATTGTTCGGAGGTTTGGTTATTCATGGCGGTTTTCTTGTCATTTTAATGATTCAATTTGGTGTCGTTTTTCAATTTGATTGCTGCTTGGCGTTGTTTTGATGGATTGTAACCGCTTCGGAGATTGGAGATTTGCTGAGTTAATAGTAGCTTGGCGTCGAAAGTGGCTTCTCTAATTGATGCTGATTTGGTATGACGATTCACACTAATTGATTTCTGTTGTTATCATTGCCGTGAATCATCGTGGGGATGACTTTGAGTATGCAGCTGCTAAGTTGCTATTTTCGCTTTGCTTGATTAAGTTTGTGAATGGTCGGTGATTTGGCTCATTTGGTATGTGTGTGTTTACCGTGAATCATCATGGTGATGAGTATGTGTTGCTTAGTTGCTGTTTTCTAAAGCACTTGTAGTTAGACTGTATTTTCGATTTAACAACTAATTATAATCTGAAGATAAAAATTAACTTTATAATAAAATATGTAAAAAATAATATTCGGTAGAAATTTTAAGTTTTGTTAAATTATTAAAAATTTACACAGTTTTTAATTAATTTATATATTTTTAAAAATAATACATGTTCAAGAATAATTTAGTCATTTAAGATAAATTTTAAAAATTTCTTACATATCATTTTAATACCAATCATAAGATATGAAACTCATATTTTTCATTCCTTCTCAATATCAATCATAAGATTGAATTACCATTCTTATTTAATTTCTTTCCTATTATCATTTTATTCTTAAATTCATTTCATTCAACCATAATATCATATCAATCATACCGTTAGAGTTTACATAAGTTACTAAACCCTAAATTGAATTTGGATATTAAGAAGGAAGGGGTGTGAATCAATCGGCTGGCATAATTAATTACAAAAGAAACCCTCCCTTCCGTCAGAGTACTTGTTCAGTGTTCAATCTTGCAACGCTTAGTGTTCAACTTTTCAACACTTAGTGTTCAACCTTGCAACACTTGGTGTTCAAATATTTTAGTTTTAGTAATTTATGTAATATTCAAAATCAATTTTTATTTAAGTTTTAGTAATATAGGATTTAAGGTTTATGGGGGGTTTAGTACTTTAGAAAATGTAATATTCAAACTCAATTCAATGTAGAGTTTACATAAGTTATTGAAATTGAAATTGAGATTGAATCATTGCCCATTCTCGACATGTCACATAAAATCACTATCCATTTTAAATAAGATAAAATTTTTATCAATAATCTCAACAAGTTTAATTTTCTTATTAAATCTCTTATGTAATATTTAAATTTAATTTAAGACTTAAAGTTTAGAGTTTACCTTATATGTATTTCAATTTAAGTTTAGTATTTATTAATATTCAAATTCAATTTAGATTTAAGGTTTAATATACTCCGCCGTGGGGAAAGCTCCCCATGAGCTACGGACACGAAGGTTAAGAAATACTAATATAATAAGTAGATGTATTAGAAGTGATGTGACTGAGAGAGAAAAGAATATAATGAAATATGAGACAGAATAATTACCAAAAAAAGAATTGACAACTTTCATTCGGACGGACGAAAAAGAAAAATTGAGTAGCTTTTACTGGGACGGAGGGAGTATAAATTTAGAAACTTATGCAGTATTGTGAGACTAACATACCTATCTTTTAATTGGGTATGGTTGACATGCCTCAAAGTTTTACATATGATATTTCAAATTTAATTTCAATATAACTTCTAGTAATTTACGTAAATTTTAATTTCAATTTAACTTCTAGTAATTTACGTAATATTCAAACTCAATTTAAGTTTAAGGTTTATGTTTTGTACCTTATATACAATTTAAGTTTAATAACTTATGCAATACTTCAATTTTACATTAGGTTTAAGGTTTATGTTTAATACTCCCTTATATACCATATAAATTTAGTAACTTATAGTATAATATTATTCAAAATTTAATTTCAATTTAACTTTTAGTAACTTATGTAATATTCAAATTTGAACATTATCCAGATAATTTTGAACATAACAGTTTCAAATTTGAACATTAACTTTAAAAGTTTGAAGGTATCATACAAATGACCTCATGCCCCAAACCCCAACTAGGTCCACCTGCAGAATTTTATTACCGTTAGAAATTTTGAGGGATTTCGTGATTATGAATTGGGGAAGGGCTTTAGATTAAGAGATTATTTACCTAATTCAAAATCTTACAGAAGAAGGTCTAATCTTTAATGGAGCTTTTGGTCTTATATTGAATTTGAATATTAGAAATGGATGTGTCAATCAATCAGCGCATAATTATTTACAAAAAAAAAAAAACGCTCTCTTGCGTCACAATAATTGTCTCAGTGTTTCAATTTAAGTTTTAGTAATTTATGTAATTTTCAAACTCAATTTATATTAAAGTTTTAAAAAATGTAATATTCAAACTCAATTCAATTTAGAGTTTACGTAAGTTAATAAACTCTAAACCCTAAATTGAATTTGAAAATTAGGAAGATTCAAACTCAATTTCAATTTATGTTCTAGTAATTTATGTAACATTCAATTTTCAATTTAAATTTTAGTAACTTATGTAAATGACAGCTCAATTTAAGTTCAAGGTTTATATGGTACTAAACATAGTATAGAGAAAAAATGGTAACATATTTAGATTTAAATTTAGTACCTTATGTAATATTTAAAATTTAATTTAAAGTTTAGAGTTTAGTACTCCCTCCGTCCCCAATAACTTTCACACTTTCCTTTTCGGGACGTTCCACAATAACTTTCACACTTTCCTTTTCGGGACGTTCCACAATAACTTTCATACCCTTAAAATGGAGAACCCTTTATAAACTCCACCCTTAGAATATCCTTAATTTTACACAAATATCATTACTTTTTCTCTACACATACACTACTTTTTTCTCCACACATACACAAAAGTCAACTCATTCTTTACTTTATACATAATTTTTTACAAAATTACCCCTCAAAACTCCATTCATTATTACCCTCAGTGTTCAAATTTGCAATACTATGTGTTCAACTTCTACAGCTTAATAACCCGCAGTGTTCAAAATTGCAATACTTGATGTTCAACTTTTATTGTCGGGTGATCATACTTGTCATTGATTTTTATGTTTTATCTTGTTGTACTTTATGCATGGAATATTATATATTTTTAGAATCATTATGGAGTCAAAAGTATAGATGGCTAAATTTGATTTGTTTTGAATTTAGAGTTTATTACCTTAGATTAGAGTTCGATAACTTATTGACATTCAATTTATACGTATAAATTTAATGAATGAATAATTTAGTTTCAATATAAGTTTAGTACCTTATGTAACTTATGTAAATTCAATTTAAATTTTTAGTAGACAAAAACTTGTGTGAGACTGTCTCACGGATAAAGATCCGTGAGACGAACTTAATAGAAGCCTAGAAACCAATACAAGTAGCTAACCATGAGCTAAATGGTCAGATTTCTTCAACAAACAACTAGTTCATCTTGCGATATACATTCTACAGTTTCTTTAACATTTCGTTTCTTCTTTCAACCTTCAAATTCAAGTCAAGTTCTTTGTCTTTCTTGCATTAAAAAGATTGCTCTCGAATTGAAAGTTTTCGGTTTTATTGCATAGTTCTAAAAATAGTTCTAATCGAAATGGGTCCTTCCTACAACTAAAAATGCTCAATTGTCCAAACAAAATACTATATATTTACAAATGCTGATAAACATAGTATACTTCATATAATCCATACTTCAATGCTCACTGAGCACTGTATCCAAGCAGGGTTGGCGCTCAGCCCTTAAAAAATCCTTTGAATCCTTGCTCCTTGAGCAAAATACCGAAATCTGAGCTAATGTTCTTGTACTTTGTAGGATCAATCTGAAATTTTAAGACTACATGTGATTTTCTTGGAAAAAATCTTGAATTTGAGATTCAACTTGGTAAAACGATGAGCAAAACTTTCTCTCTTTTTTTATATGCAGAAAAATTGTGTAGGGCTTGGGAGAAATAGTGAGAAAATCACAAAAAGAATAGAGAATGCATAGGAACATCTATTGGTTCGAATATTTTGGTAATTCGTAAAGCTAAATGTATGTTGATCTAAAGAAACAAGAGGGAATTCAACACTTTTACAATCCAAATAAATTATGGCATCTGGAAAACAGTAGCAAATAGCCAAATATTCACAAGAAGCATATTGAAAATTGAGACATGATCCTATGTAGTATACTTAACAATATATATGATAAATAAGGAGTCTATATAATATGTCGGTTCAAATCCCAAAGGATATTACTCCAGTCTGTATGAACAAAAATTGGGAGATTATAACCATAAACTACTTGAAAATTTGTAAAACTGAGGCAAAATGAAAAATTGCAATTGTGGTTGTCATCATTGATAGCCCCACAACAGATCATCTCTTCAATAGAAGGAAAAAGCTAAATAAAGTTGACTCAAATGATCAAAAACACACTTCAAAACCATCACATGTTATCAGAATTATGAAGATTGAAGCAGAAATTAGTATAATTAATGTACAAATATAGTTGGCCTGCATATTGCACTTGACAATATCAAGAGGCAGAAAACAAATTGCATTACAAAACTCAATGAATGTAGTAGAAAACAGTGAAGTGGGTTGATTCACCGACCAATTTCACATTATTAAGAGAGGATTGGTAAAACCTCAATTTCACAATATCATCAATGGAATTCTCAGAAGTCAGAAAATGAAACAGAGTAGTTAAAACTCCAGCCATCAAAGCAACGCAAATTAGTTCACTAATAACACTATAATTTGTACTCCATTTTCTTATTGGGTTGCATATCTTGAGGAAACAGACCGGCCGATTCAGGGCTTTCGTTTGAGGAATCTGGCTGGACACGAGCAAGGCGCGCGGCCTATCATCAAACCAGCCTCCCACTTCCGGCGATTCCTTTTTCGATTCAGAGAATGAGGGTTCCAATAAATTTTTCGTCTGCAGAAACCTTTCCCTATTAACACAATTTTTTTTGCAATTTCAGAACAAAAACGTAATAGTTTTTTACCTCTACAGTGAGCTCACCTTCACGAAGAGACCCCCACCCTAAAGCCCCAAATTTGGCCGCCCGTATGTAAAATGCGTCTCTTGACAGCAGCGACTGACCCTTTTCTCCAAGATTTTAACGAATCGAAATGTCTCCTCCGATATACTTCCCTCTCCGGTGGGAAAGCGCGGCGATCAGTGGTGGTACATATTCATATTTATTCACCATGCCTGAATATTTGGGGGAGAAAGGTGGGATGAGTGACCGCTTACCGCATAGGGAAGATAAAAAGCAAAAGGAGAATTTTTTATTTAGAAATGGAAAATCAACTCAAGGGTAATATAGGAAAAACACCCCCCATTTAAAAGCTCTTACAACAATTTTTTGGAGTTGGAGTGGGAGTGGGAGTCGTTTCAATGTTTCAAAACAAAATGAATATTCTAATGCACATGCGCAAACCAATTTTTTTTACGAAACCAAATTTTTTAGACATCAAAATAAATGTATGATTTAGTACACATATGAACAAGAGAGTATGCTATGCACATTCAATTCATAACATTGAAGTGATTAACTATGGATTCAACAATGTAAACGGAAGGTCTTTCTATTCTAATACTGGGGTAAAGTATAAGTATGAAGATAGTAGTTTAGCAAATCAAAATGAATAACATTAGTTGTATTACATAAAAACACCTAACAATATTACATTAGGAATATTGACATACGAACAACAAAAGCACTATGAAAGGAAATACTTAATAAATACATGTATCTTTAAAATGCTACAAATACTGCATAAACTAATAAACTAATATAATCTACACTATATGTCTGAATTGGGATGTGGTGATACAAGAGTCTTCAGGTGCTTGTAGGATTTTGCACAATCTCGCCACGACTCAATCCCCTCCATCCTTCAAAAATTCCTTGTAACAATGTCATATGAGAAAAACGTACCGTAAGGCTTAACACTAAACATTAGTTGTGTTCTTGCAGTGTTCAAGTAACATATTGGCTCGAGTGCAAAATGGTCTGGCAAATATTCTTCTCTGAATATTGTAAAGGTAGACCAAGTTCTAACATAATTCGAATAATTTAGAATATGCACTTCATTAAAATAGCGACTGACACCAAACTCATCGACCGAGAGGCGATCAGCATATACCGCAAGGTTGTTGTCGTCAAGCCCCTCAAACTTACAAGTCCATGGCTGAAGTATAAAAGCAGGCACATCAAACTGCTCATAGACTCGATCTTTGCAATCAAAAGTTACAATTGCATGACCATCCACTGTTTGTACTTTCCAAAAAGTCCCCCAACATAAAATACATTTTCACAAGTGGGTTTTTGGCTAGGAAACGGGGGTAGGGAAGACCAGGAGTTCAAATTTTTAGAGTACAACATAACTGAAGAAATGTACCCTTCTAATTGAAAAAAAACGGGAAACTCTCATAATAAAAAAATCATTATGCAGAAGATCATATCCAAGACCAAAATAAGCACACTCTTCTCCTAAATAAGGTCTTAAGTTTTTGGGAACGGGAGGTAAAATGTGGTTTTGATTTGTAGATGGGTTTGACAAAATAAAATCATCAACAGTGTTGCAAATCAAAACTAACCCGTTGTACAACCCGAGAACCTCAAAATCATCTGAATCTTCTCTTATAAATCGCCCGGTAATGGGCTCACCATATCCGTCCGGCAGGTAACAAACTGGTGGGTCAAAAACCTGATTCTTGTGTATGAAGGAGTACTTTTGCTGACTTTTGACACGATCCAGTTGAGAATCGACAAAAGATTTGGAAGAGATTAACTGATTCCAATATCTGTTAACACACTTCATTCGAGAAAGGGGTTTAGGATCTAATGAGTCAAGAACTTTATCTCTGATTTCGGAGGGGATGAACACCGGATGCATTTCTTGGTTCATGGTGAAAGAAAAGAAAAAAAGTATGGTGATGTAAATCTTGGGGGAGACGATTCAGAGAATTGATTAGATGTTTGTGATGTGTTTGAAAATGCATGTACCATTAAGTAGAATATGAAAAGTGATATTCTTTTGATTTAAAACCTTTCGACTTCAACAGTTTGAATGAATGTGCCTCTTCATATTTTAATTGAAGCGGTTTTGTGAAGGGCACACAATTAAGATTAAGTTTGAATGCCTATCTTAAATGTTCATTAATTATTTATAATTATGATAGCATATAATGGGTATTTAGATTTCTATTTCCTTTGATTGTTGTAATAATGAATATTTTATTATAAATTTAAATTCAACCACGAAATATATATGAAATCATACATAATTGATTAAAGTATTAATATAAAAAGCATGACTAACTTTAAAATAACAATCGTTAATTTCATTGAAATAAAAGATACCAAAATGAAATAATACATTAGAAATGGGCAATTACTAAAAAAAAAACTATCCTGGAAATGGAGATACAAGACTCTGAATATACTTGTATGAGAAAGGCCTTAGCATTATCAAGATAAGATCTGACAAAGGCATTGAGTTCATAAATTCATACATCAATGAGTATTGCACACAAAATGGAATAACCCATGAAACTTCAGCAGCTAGAACCCCTTAGCAGAATGGGGTTGCAAAGAGAAGAAATAGAACCTTAAAAGAAGTTGCTAGAACCTTAATTGCTGATTCAAACTTACCTAAGAGGTTTTGGGCTGAAGCTATAAACACTGCATGTCATACTTAAAATAGATGTTTGATAACTAAGGGGCAAGGCAAAACCCCCTATGAACTCTGGAAAGGAAGACTGCCTAAAGTATCCTACATTCACATTTTTGGTTGTAAGTGTTTCATTCACAACAATGGGAAAGAACATTTGAAAGCCCCTATGAACTCTGCAAAGCTGATGAAGGAGTATTTCTTGGATATTCCCAAATCAGTAGAGCTTTCAGAGTCTACAACTGTAAAACTCTTGTTGTGGAAGAAACACCTCATGTTGTGTTTGATGAATCTACTCATGAGTTCAGGAACAAGAACTTGGAGACAGAAGAAATCACACAAAGGACAACCAGACTGAGCCTAAAAGACAAAGATACTACTTTCATAGATGTTATCCAATCCAACCTCCCTGAAATTATGAACTTGGACAACAATCCTGAAGGCAACCTACCCGAAGAAAACCCCACTGAAGGAAATGGTGAACTGAATGATCCAATCCCAGTTCACACTCAGGTAACAACTACCAATGAAGAAGCAGTCCCTGCTGAGGTAGTTAATGGATCAAATAATCAAGGGGGAAACAATGATGTTGAAAATGCCAATGTCCCTGACATTGAGGACAACACCCCTGATTATGATCCTGAATTAGATCCTGCATTAAATTTTCCTGAATTCTATGATACTAATGACTCAACCTCAGTAGAGGACAACTCTACTGAAGGGATCAGAAAAAGAAGGACTTGGTTGTTTGGCCATCCTACTGATCTGATACTTGGTGACCCAAGTATAGGAGTCAAAACTAGAAGATTTCATGGTGAAAGTGCTTTGTTTTGTTGTTTCTTGTCAGAACAAGAACCAAGTGACATTGAGGAAGCACTTCAAGATGCAAACTGGATCACATCAATGCAGGAAGAGCTGAACCAATTCACCAGAAATGATGTTTGAACCAAGTGGGTGTTCAAGAACAAGAAGAATGAAAATGATGTAATTGTCAGAAACAAAGCCAGACTAGTGGCAAAGAGCTATTGCCAATCTGAAGGCATTGACTATGATGAAAATTTTGCACCTGTGGCAAGGCTAGAAGCAATAAGGCTCTTTCTAGCCTATGCAGCCCACAAGAGGTTCAAAGTATACCAAATGGATGTCAAGAGTGCCTTCTTGAATGGAGTCTTGAAGGAAGAAGTCTATGTAGAGCAACCACCTGGTTTTGAGATTGGAAACCAAGTTTACAGACTGAAGAAAGCTCTCTATGGACTCAAGCAAGCTCCAAGAGCTTGGTATGATACACTGTCACAATTCCTCTTGGATCATGGTTTTATCAAAGGAACTGTGGACAGAACTCTCTTCAGAATCTCTGAAGGAGATGACATCTTGCTTGTCCAAATATATGTGGATGACATCATATTTGGATCCCCCAATGAGAAGCTTTGTGAAGAGTTTTCAAAGCTCATGCAAAGCAAGTTTGAGATGTCCATGATGGGGATGATGAACTTCTTTTTGGGACTCCAAGTCAAGCAATCAAAGGAAGGAATCTTCATCAACCAAGCTAAGTACACCAGAGAAATGATCAAGAAGTTTGGGTGTACTACTAGCAAGCCAGTAAGGATCCCTATGAACACGAATTGGAAGATGGATCCTGATGAGAGTGGTGTTCCAACCAACTCTACTAAGTATAGAGGAATCATTGGTTCACTCCTCTATCTCACTGCCAGCAGACCTGACATCACCTTTGCAGTAGGTGTTTGTGTAAGGTTTCAAGCTAATCCTAAGAAGAGCCATCTTGAGGCTGCTAAAAGGATCTTGAGGTATCTCAAAGGCACTGAAAATTTAGGCCTTTGGTACCCTGCTGATGACAACATTGAGCTTACAGGCTACTCAGATGCTGATTATGGAGGATGTAGAATTGACATAAAGTCCACTTCAGGGACTTGTCAATTCTTGGGAAACAAGCTCATATCTTGGTTCTCTAAGAAGCAGAACACAGTGGCTACTTCCACCACTGAAGCTGAGTATGTTGCAGCTGGAAGTTGTTGTGCTCAAATTCTTTGGTTGAGACAACAATTAAGGGATTACAATGTCAACTCTGCTGAAGTGCCTATATTTTGTGACAACAATAGTGCCATTGCAATCTCACAGAATCCAGTTTTGCACACAAGATGCAAACATGTAGATATCAAGCATCACTTCATCAAAGATCATGTGGAGAAGAAGGACATTAAGCTGGTCAAAATCCACACAGATCATCGAAAAGCTGATATATTGACAAAGCCACTTGCACAAGCAAGATTCTTGGAATTATCAGCAGAATTGAGATTACTTGATCCAGGAAAGTTGGACAAGTAAATCAAATGGAGTTATTGAGTTGAGGGGGAACTGAAAGTGGTAATCAGCAGACTTGGTCAAGTCTACTGAAATTCAGAAGAGATGGCCTCAATTATTCAGGACTCTTGTCCATTGAAATTCAGGACACTTGTCCACACTTTTTCAGGACACTTGTCCATGTGGGGTCAGATAAGTTGTCTTGGCTATCAAACCAAATCTTGGTTTGATAAACACCTATTTTGGGTAATCATTACCTATTTTGATATCTGTCCCATTCCTTTTACAGATATCACCTTTTCAAGGATTCAATTTGTCCCCTACCCAAAAAGGTCACTTTCAATGCATTAAATGCCAAGATTTAACTCTTGTTTGCATTAAACATTTCGAGCCATGATCTATCTTGAAAACTCCCCCAACCATTAACTAACATTAAAAACTTCCCACGTTTTGAATAAAAGCAACTTTCACCGTTCCATTGGTTATTAACCGTTGGATCAAGTTTGGCCAACTCCCCTGAAATCAATCCTAGCCGTTCAAACTTGATTTCCACTTTTGTAAACCGTTGAATTGCCTTAAGACTCACCTACTCATTGACATACATTCTTTTTGGAATATTCACAAGCCTTAAGAAGCCTTCAACTTCACTTTTCCCCCACGCATTCAAAATTCTCTTGAAACCCTAGCTTTCATTTTCTTCAAACACTCTCAAACCTTCTCAAAACTCTTTACTGAATCATCAATGGCTCCCAAAGCTAGACCTGAGATGATTGTTGATTTCACCAACAAGGATCTAGACCTTGATTTTGGTTACCTAAGCCACAAAAACAATCTTACATTCGAGCCAATCATTTCTTTTGAGAGTGAGGATCCTGAAGTTGTTCCAACCTTGAGATGGTTGAGAAGGGCAGGTCTACAAAAGTTCATGCAAGAAAAGCCAGATTCTTGTCTTGAATCATACATGGCTGAGTTCTTTGCATTCATTAAGTGGAGAGGGAAGCCAGAGGATGGAGAAGTTACAACAAGGTTATCCTTCATAGCAGAAGGAGAAGAAGAAGAAAGATTTCATAGAGTGAAATTTTCTGAGGAAGATGTAGATGCAGCTTTTGGATTGCCTTCTGAGGGAAGGAATCCAGAATTTTATGGAAATGGTCTTGAGCAAGAAATTGCTCAAGATTGGCTTCTTACTCCAGGGCCACTATCTTCCACTCAACATAAGAGAACCCTCAAACCAAAGTTCCTCACCTTGTTTGAGGTTGTTGCCAAAAGTTTGTTAAGCAATACTGGCAGTTTGGAGCAAGTGAGTGCTCCAAGGATAAGAATAATGGCTGCAGTAATTGATGCCAGTGATAAGGGCATCAAATTTGATTGGAGGACCTTCATCTTATCTGAGATGATGAAGGAAAAGTCAAAGTTTAAAGTGAAGGCACACAATAAGGTGGTGTTGGAGGGAAAGTTGATATATTGCACAAGGGCAAGTCTCCTGATTGAAAAGTTTGCTCACTACTCTGAGATGCAAACTTTTGCCAAGCCCTTACCAGCTCAGAAGATAATGTTCAGAAAGCCTAGCAAGAAAACTGAGCAAAGAAGGATGTTGATGGCCAAACCTGCTGAAGAGGAGGTTGAGGAGAAGCCAAAGATGAAGAAGAGAACAAAGGTCAGAGTTGTAAAGACCAAGAAACTGTCTCAACTACCCTCAGAAGACACTTCAAGAGCATCTACTGAGGTAGATGAAGTTGCCAAAGAGGGAGTGCAAGTTCCTTCTGACCATTCAGAAGAGTTGAGGCAAAAGTACAATGAGACAAGGCAAAAGCATAAGGGAGATAAGAGGTCCAGGGAAGTTGTCCCTGAGTTGGAAGGAAGTGGGAGCAGTAGGGCTAGCAAGAGAAGGGCCAAGCCCACTGAGAAGATATTGGAGCTTCAGGAGGATATAACTCTCCAAATTGCTTTGAAGGAGAGCAGGGCAGAAAGTAGGACTAAATCCAAGTCCAAGACCAACTCTTCTGGTTCTGGAACCCCTGAATCCAAAGTCCCTGAAAGCCAAGCAATCAAGCCCAACCTCCCTGAAACCCAAAATCCTGAACCCAACTCCCCTGAAACTCATGTTACCCCAACAAACCAACCCATTACCCCTCTCAATCTTACAAAGAGATATTCTCCAGAAGGGAGTGCACAGAGAGGTGCAATTGATGTGTTAGCTGATCTTGCTGTAGATGAGACAAGACTACAATCTCCACTTGACTCATCCATGCTCATTTACTCAAGATTCTTAGAAGCTGCACTTTTAGAGCCAACTCCCTTGAGCAAAGCCCCTTCAGAATCATTGCTCTCAAAAGCAACTGAAGCAACCTTTGTAGCACCCAACCTTTCTGAAGCCAACTGTTGGGATATGAATCCTAGAACAAGTCCTAAATGATGAAAAGATAAGATGAAGTTTTGATAAGCCAAAAGTAGATTGAATATTTTCTAAGTGTTGATTGACCTAGTCTAGTTGAAGAAGTCATCTTGTACAGACCAGTAGAGTTCACAAGACAAGTATTGTCTTAAGAGAAAAGTTTAAAAGACAAGTACTTATAATATGTTGATACTTTGTATTAATTTTTTAGGTTGTTATTGAGCTATTAAACACTGTATAGAAGCTCATGATTTTCATATGTAATTGATATAATCATTGTATAGATTCTTAAGTTGACTAAGCTGAGTTATAAAGCTTAATGTAAATGTAATAGTCTTGTTAGGATTAGATTAGTTTTATATCTAAGTCTACTGAAGAAGAAGAAGAAGAAGAAGAAGAAGGATGAAGTCTACACAAGACAGGTGCGTGAAGACAAGACAAGTCAACATACAAGAAGGATGAAGTTAGTTATTGAAGCGCGTTGAAAGATAAGGATTGAAGAGTTAGTTAGAAATAACTAATTAACAACAGAAACGCATGGATGGATAAAGAGTAACAGTTGCAAGTTAGTTTTCAAGAAAAGTTGGTTACACAACTAAAAGTTCTTGAACTCAGAAGTCTATAAATACCCCATGGTATTCATCGATTGGAGACTACTGATATACTGATATACTACTGAAAATCTACATACTGAAGTATTATTGAAGCATTCAAAGAAGCAAATCACTCACAGAGTTTGAAGTTCAGAAAGCAAGTCTGCAAGACAAGTGAAGATCAAAGAAGACTGCTACTGAATAGATAAGTTTTTAGTTTACTGTTTTCAAGTTGCTAGATACTTGTAAATCTCTAGTAAGATCGAAGAAACACTTGGTAGTGTTATCGAGAAGATCTAAGTCTTATTTCTTGGGACTCTAAGCTACAAGAACACATATTACTCGATTGGAAGAGTTAATAAGAATTTCACAACTGGGTTTGTGAGAGTGGACGTAGACAAGTTGTCGAACCACTATAAAATCGTTGTGTGTTGTTTACTTTACTGTTTTGTTTGTGTTTAATTGCTTAACTGTTTAAATACATATCTGAACAAGACTAGTTGAGTATTCATAACAGAAGTTCTCGAATATAAGTTGAGTATAAACTAGAATTGGGCTCATTGTTATATTCTGAATTCCGCATTGTACTTTGATATATTGAAAGAATTTCGAAAAGTCTATTCACCCCCCTCTAGACATTTTCACTAGCTTACTCAATATTAAACTCAACTTTGGGACCTACAAGTGGTATCAGAGCAGTAGTTTACGAACTGCTGTTTCTTGATAACCGACTTAAGATTTAGGGTGAAGTCTTGGTCCGTGTTTGTATGTGCTCTTACTTGTTCTCTATCGCTGTTATTGAATATATCCGTTTCTTGATACTATACTGTGCTATTCTAGTCTTCTTGAATCATGTCGTTAGAAATCAGTGCTAACAAGTTACCCAAGTTCCAGGTTCAGGACTACGACTATTGGAAGCTGTGAATGGAAGCGATTTTTAGCTCCACGCACGACCTAATGATCTCTGTTGTCACCGAGGGTCCGATCGTGACAATGATCCCAAATACTGCTGCCCTCGACAAAGACAAACCAGTTGGTACTCTCGTCAAGAAACCCAGGTCAGATCTAACCTCAGAAGAAATGAGGCAAAATAATTTGGATAGCTTGGCAAAGAATTACATCTTACACACTCTTCCTAACGAGTATCTAGGAAAAGTGTTAAAATGTAAAACTGCCAAAGATATGTGGGACATATTAGCTATTATTTGTGAGGGAACTACCCTGATCAAAGAAAGCAAACTCTCCACTACTGTCCAAAGATTTGAATCATTTAAAATGAAGACTGGCGAAACTATCGACCAGCTGGATACTCGTTTTACTAAGATCATGAATGACTTGGAAGTCCTTGGTAAATCATATACTCCTCGTGAAATCAATCTTAGGATTCTTAAGAGCCTAGATCCTAGATGGAAAATGGTAAAGATGTTTGTTAAGAATACCCATGACATAGACGTGTGGAGTGCAGAGACCATGTTTCAAACTCTAAAGGCTCATGAGTTTGATTTAGACGAAGATGAACCCGTAGTCAGTAGTGACAGAGAACATGCTGTATCGAAGAACGTTGCCTTTAAGTCTAGTTCGTCTAAGTCCTCTAAGGTAGACAGGTCGAAGTCTAAGACTAGGTCTGCTTCTGTGAAAGACGAGTTAGATACTGATCTTAGTCTGAAAGATCAGGTGAACCTCATGGTTAGAATGTTTGATAGGCTGAATAAGCGTTTCGGTAGATATAAGAAGTTCTATAGAGATCATAGAGCGTCTACTTCTAAGAACTCGTCTGAGACCAGACGAGACCGAAACTCGTCCGAAAGGAGAGACGAAGTCTCGAAAGGTAATAGACGAGATAGAGAGTCTGATGATAGGAAGATTCAGCGTTCCGATAGACGTGATAAGCGAAGGGATAAATTTCCTATTAAAAAGGCTACTAATGATCTTTTGTGCTATAACTGTGAAAAGCCAGGTCACTACATCTATGAATGTCCAGACCTGAGCACTGACGAACGTGAAGAACGCAAAGCACGAAGGGAAAGAAGATACAACCGTGGCAAGAAGGCAATGATGGCCAATGATGACTCTGATTCGGATTCAGACGAGTTGCCATCGTCCTCATCTAGCTACCCGTCTGATCGAGATCACGATGAAGCTTTCATAGTAGATGATGGTCTATGCTGCATGGCTAAAATCGACCAAGAGGTATCATCTGCTACTTCTTTTCAATCATGTGATGAATCGGATTCTGATGAAAGTGATACTGCCAGTAGTGAAGTAGGGAGTAGTCTTCATCACTCTACTAGTGCTATTGAAGACGACCTCCTACTAGCTAATCAGGCATTCATTGAAGTCAGTGATGAGAACATCGCCTTAAAACAAGAAATCATTGATCTTAAAGAAGCTCAGTCTAAAGTAGATCCTAATGTAATAGTCCTAAATGAACGCTTGACTGAAGAGTTGAGACAACTCAAAGAAAAGTGTGCATTAACAGACAGGTTATATCAAGACCTACTTAAGACACATGCAACTGAGAGAAATGAATTCAATGTTTTAAAGAGCAAGTGCAATAGACTTGAAGAACGCAATAAGTTCTTAGAGACTGAGGTTGTCACTCTAGACCTTAAACTTACTGACCTGGTTAACTCTTCTAAGATTAACCTTGAATTGTCAGATAGGTATAGGGCTCCATCTGACAAGACTGGTATAGGTGCAGATTCACCTAGCTCGTCTACTCGAGTCATTAAGAACCCTACTGCTTTCGTTTCAAGTTCTAATGATAAAGGAAAAGGACCAATGATATACAATATTGGAACTCCATCTGAAGGCACTGTACCTAAACAGACTCGAGTTAACATTCCGACTACCAAGGGAGGTAAAAAGAATGTTAACAACAAGCCTGTTCCGTTTAGAACTAGTCAACAAAGGACCACTAATCGTGGACGACCCAATCAGGTCAGATACGAGGATTGGTATCCTGAGAAGACGAGTACTAGACAGGTACAGACTAGACGACAAGAGCCTAGACCTCCTTTCATAAGGCAGTCTCAACTCTACTCGTCTAGGCCTAGACAGGTTGCTCCAAAATATCTTACACAACCTGTCCTATATCCTCCACCTTGGTCATATGATATTATAAGTGAGGAAAGACCCAAACGCGTCTATAAACCGTATGGACCTAATGCATACAAGCCCTATTCTGACTATCATAGACCGGTGCCTGCTCAGGTAGAGATTAAGTCGAAAGGCCATCTCAAACGAGTAGACCCGAAATCGAATGATAGGGCAGATAAGGACAACAAGGTCTTATTTTGTAACAAGTATGGCAGGAAGCTTAAGAGATCGAACTTGTTCAGGACTCCGATGTATATTTGGATTCCTTTGAACTCGACTAACCCCCTAGGACCCCAATAAACAAAATGGGTACCTAAATTATTGAATATCTTCATTGCAGGGTCGACTTGACTTGTATAAGAAGGGTGGCTCAGTAGGAGAAACTTGGTACATTGATAGTGGTTGTTCGCACCACATGACTGGTACTAAGGCTCTCTTATCGAGTTACCATGAGCAGGAAGGACCAAAAGTGATATTTGGTGATAGCTTCACTGCTGTCACTAAAGGATTTGGTTATATCAGGAATGGAGACGTAGAGATTCAAGATGTCTCATACGTAGAAGGTTTGAAATATAATTTACTATCTGTTTCTCAATTTTGTGACCGTGGTTACAAGGTGCAGTTTAAAAGCCGCAAATGTGAGATTATTGACAAAAGGATGCACACAGTCCTACTGGTCGGCGTAAGACAAGGTAGTGTATACATTGTGAATTGGAACAGCTGTCCAAGGGATACTTGTCTACTTACTAAGAACCCTAAAGAGCTCGGTTGGCTTTGGCATAGACGCCTCTGCCACATGAACTTTAAGGTAATTAATAAGATAGCAAGAGATTACCTAGTGGAAGGTTTACCCAACGAAGTTTATTACAAATCACATGTATGCAATGCCTGTCAGAAAGGTAAACAGGTAAAAGGTTCTGTTGGTCCTTGGTGGAGTATGACACAAGTGTATGGGGGAGGGGGGAATGCACTTGTGTATGCAAATTCTTTTCTTTTCAAACAGTTTGGTCTTATCAGGAAGGTTGTCTCACAACAAGCCTGAATGAGAACTTTGATAGATACTTGTCCTACTGATTACTATTAAGTAATCAGTTGGCTAAATATCTAATAGAGTTACTAAGTGCGGAATGTGGTTGGCCTTTTACTCAAAGAAACACTCCAAGTTGATTTCTGAAAAATACAGTGATCAGGGACTTTGTCCAAAACAGATTTTCTTAACTTACTGAGAATAGCTCTTTGAAATATGATTGAGTGCAAGTGCTATAATGAATGCAATAAGTAAATGGCACACGATTTATAGTGGTTCAGAGACTCAAGCTCCTACATCCACTTTCCCTGATTGAACAAGATAATTCCTTAACAATGGAATTAGCTTGTTTTATAGTGCCAAGGTGCACTGATCAACAACACTCTCTTAGTGTTTTGATCCCTAGGATAATCTGAGTCCTAGTGCTCAATCTCTCTGAGTTAAGACTGTTTTTCACACTAACAGTTCTTAACTCCTCACTTCTACATCAAACTCTTTCTTCACTAAATGAGATAAGGGTTTGAGGTTTGGTTCCAACTAGTTGAGATATCCTTTACAATAAGAACAGTGTAAAGGCTTAGGATATCTCAATGCTAAGCTTTGGATGTTACAAATGTTGGCTTAGCTATTTGAAGTGATCAGGAAACTTGGGATTCTAAAGAACAACTTTGGTTTCCTTTGATTGCTTGATGATAGTTTGATAGCAAGTAGTTGGATGCTTGAATACTTTGATCACTTCTGTATTTATAGGCAAATTTGAACAACTAACCGTTGGAGGGATAGCAATTCAAACTTTTCTATTTGCAGCACCATTGAAACGGTTATGAAGCTTGGCATCCTTTTATCCACTGTGTAAAAGCTTCTTCAATGGTTGCTTGAATGAATGTGTTGACTTCTGAAAAATGCGGCTGAAATGACTTGTGTCAGATTCCAAATATGCACATTTCCCAAGGTTGATTTGTGGCAGAATCTACACTCAACCAACGGTCAGATGGGACAACTCCCCTGAACATTCCTGCTGCAAACTTAGAATGTTCCAACATTCATTCAATGCTTCTATCTTTAATGCTTCCAAGTCTTCAATGCTTAGTTCAGGCTTGATGTTAATAAATGCTTCAATAAATGTGTCTTCTGTGAGCCTAGCATTCAATGCTCTAGATCATTTGCACTTCAATTGATCTGATCATTTGCATTTATGAGCATTGCCTTAACACTCTTGATCTTTTCAACCATGTTGTCCACTCAGTCAGCTTGTCTTGTAAACTCAGCAAGTTTGACCTAAAGTACTTAACACTTATCAAGCTGCCTAACATTTCAGCTTTGGACAACTATCCTGAACTATAAAATCTCACAACATTTCTGAGATTTTAGACTTAAGCATTTCTACTTACTCAAGTATCCTGAGACAATTACACTGATCTCACTTGAGTGTATCTCAACTAATCTGAACATCATCAATCAGGGGTTTTGGTATCTAAATCAAAATCATTTTATTCCCAACAGGTTCCTTTAAATCAATTCCTACTCTCTCAACTAGTAGAGTCCTAGAACTTCTACATATGGATCTCCATGGTCCGATAACTCCTCCAACCTTGAATGGTAGAAGGTACACACTTGTTGTCGTAGACGACTATTCTAAGTTCACTTGGGTAGTCTTCCTACACAAGAAGAGTGATACACAAACACTTCTACCTGATCTGCTGAAGAAGTTACAAGTTGAGAAGAACCAGTCTATTGTCAAGATTCGTAGTGACAAGGGAACTGAGTTCATTAATTGCTATATCCAAGATTTTTGTGTTAAACGTGGTATCCATCACCTTACTAGTGCAGCTAGGACACCACAACAAAACGGAGTAGCTGAAAGAAGGAATCGAACTCTCAAAGAAGCCTGTAGGACCATGCTAGCCGAATAAAAAACTCCTCAAAAGTTTTGGGCAGAAGCTATCAACACTGCATGCCACTCACAGAACAGAAGTGCGATCAATAAAGCGCTAGACAAGACACCCTATTAGGTTTGGAAAGGTAGAAAACCCAGAATTTCATATTTCCATATATTTGGTTGTAAGTGTTTCATCCATAACAATGGAAAGAGCAAGTTGAATGCTTTCGATGCTAAAGCAGACGAGGGGATATTCTTGGGATACTCCTCGACTAGCAAAGCATTTAGGGTATTCAACTATTCAACCCTTTGTGTGGAAGAAACACCACATGTGGTTTTCGATGAATCGACAGGACTCGTCTGCCGACAAGATCAGTGAGAAAGTGACTGACCTATCGATCGAATCTGACAAAGAATCAGAGGTATATGAATTCGTTCAAGCTTACAATCCATTCATGAAAGCTCTCGAGTCTGATGACAAAGAGAAGGTAAGTGCTCAAGGTAAGTCTACTAGACTAGCTGACATGCCTGCTCTAGTTGACTCGTCTACTCCTGCTAAATCTGTTGATACAAATGATATTGAAATGCATGATGCTGTACATGATGTAGATGATGATAGTATTCCTGTTAAGAATAGAAAAACATGGAAATCTGCTCATGATACTGAAAATATTATTGGTGACTCTACTATTGGTGTAAAGACTAGACGACAACTCTTTGAGTCGCAAGAACTGCCTAGTCCAACTATGTTTTGCTGGTGTTGTTTCCTTTCATCTATCGAGCCTACCACTGTTAAAGAGGCATTGACTGATAGTAATTGGATCATCGCTATGCAAGACGAGTTGAACCAGTTTGTTCGAAACGACGTCTGGGAACTTGTCGATAGGCCGGAACATCATAATGTAGTTGGCACTCGATGGATTTTCAAAAACAAGAAAGATGAGAATGATGTAGTCGTTAGGAATAAGGCTAGACTAGTAGCCCAAGGCTATTCACAAGATGAAGGCATAGATTATGATGAAACATATGCTTATATGAAGTTTACTGTATATGAAATGGATGTCAAAAGTGCATTTCTTAACGGTATTCTTGCGGAAGAAGTGTATGTTGAACAACCTCCAGGTTTCGAAGTCAAAGGCAACCAGGTGTACAAATTGAAGAAAGCCTTATACGGACTAAAGCAAGCTCCAAGAGCATGGTATGTTACTCTCTCTCTTTTTCTATTAGAAAATGGTTTTACTAAGGGTAAGGTCGATAGAACCTTGTTCAGAAGACAAGAAGGGAAAGCATTTTACTCGTCCAAATTTACGTAGATGACATCATTTTTGGTTCACCTAACAAAAAGTTGAGTGAAAGTTTCTCAACACTCATGCAAAGTAAATTTGAGATGTCTATGATGGGTGAAATGAATTACTTTCTTGGTCTTCAAGTAAAACAGACCCCTGAAGGAATTTTCATAAATCAAGCAAAGTATACTAGAAATCTACTAGACAAGTATGGTATTAAGACATGCAAGTCTACTGGAGTACCTATGCTACCTACATACAGGATGGATCCAGACGAACATGGTAAGTGTGCTGATCAAACATATTATTGTGGTCTTATTGGTTCATTACTGTACTTGACTGCTAGTAGACCTGATATTGCATTCTCTGTTGGCGTATGTGCTCGTTTTCAAGCTAATCCAAAAGAGAGTCATATGGAAACCACTAAACGGATATTGAAATATTTGAAAGGAACCATCAATCGTGGTATATGGTATCCTTCAAATGATGATCTATCTCTAAGTGGCTACTCAGACTCTGATTTTGGTGACTGTAGAATAGATAGGAAATCTACATCTGGTTCTTGTCAATTCTTAGGCACAAAACTCATTTCATGGTTTTCGAAAAAGCAAACTAGTGTTGCTACCTCTACTACCGAAGCCGAGTACATGGCTGCTGGTAGCTGCTGTAGTCAACTACTTTGGCTCATGCAACAGCTTAGAGATTACAACATATATGAATCAAATGTTCCTATTTTCTGTGATAGTAATAGTGCCATTGCCATTACACAAAATCCTGTCTTGCACACACGTTGTAAGCATGTTGATGTGAAACATCATTTTATACGTGATCATGTAGAAAAGAAGGATATTCGCATGGAAAAGATTCATACTGATTTTCAAAGAGCTGATATTTTCACAAAACCATTACCTGAGGCTCGTTTTCGTGAATTATGCATTAGTCTAGGACTAATTGATCTAAACCCTACTTGCCTATAACTATGTACTAACCAGACAGGTACATCAAAGAAAGAAGGAGACAAGATCACTGGAATAGAGCACTCGTCTACTCGCTCAATAGACATGTATACAAGGTCAAACAAGATGACCAAACAACCCGATGAGGAAGCTGGTAAAGCTGAGGGTAATACTAAGGGAATAAACATTTAAGGGGGAATCTTTGATTTCTTAAATATCCTTATGTTGACTCTTATGTTTGTTAAAAGTCATCTTGATCGAAACCTTATCTATTGCTTTCGATTGATATTCATCTTAATTATTCTACTCTACTTGTACCTACGATCATACGTTGCATAAGACAAGATAGGTACATAAAGTCGTTCGACATTCAGAATAGACAAGCACAGTCGAAGGGGGAACTCGTCTTGTGCACATGAGTCTACTCGTCTGTTCTGGATAGACTCGAACAGACAAGATAAGTGTTCTTATGATTCAATCATTCTAAGTGTTTAAACTAAACGAATTAAGGGTATTATTGTAATTTGTTAATGCGAAAATTGGAAAATCCTAGAATTGGATTTATACACTCCCATTTTAATGAGGTGTATACACCCAGTTCGCGCCAAACCCTACTACCTTAGGTCAGATGAGTACACTCCTCTGTCCTAACCAATAGGAAAGGCGGATTCCAAATTTTACAATATCAAATCACGTAATATTCTCGATTCCGTAACTGAATTTCAAAAGACACACCGTTGGATCATTTCCTTTAATCCTGACCATTGATTCTCAAAAATCAGTTTTAAACAAAACCCAACAGTTACACTCCACTCTTCTCACGTTTCTTAACTCTCCTACTCACAAAGCTTTCGATTTCTTGCGAATCCAAACTATCTGTTCTTACTCAATCTATCTACTATGTCGATTGTTTCCCTATTCAACGTGAGGACTAACATGCAGGCTAGGTTCGACCTAGGCAAGTTCATATCAGAAAACAAGGTGCATGTGGAACCATCTGTGTTTTTCAAGGGGAAACACACAGAAGGCAACAACGAGATTTTGATGAAGTGTAGCAGATGTGGTTTGAAACCATATTTGGAGGCATTTCCGGAGATCGTCTTGGAGGAGGAGGTGTTGGAATTCTATGCCAACGCAACCAGAAGAGGCGACTCAATACAATCATTTGTTGGAGGAAGTCGAGTAGAGATTACTCGAGAAAATGTGTTCGAGCATTTGAAGCTGCCTATCGGATCGATTGATGTTGAGAACTATGCCATTGGACAAGAATTAAGATATCTCAGTGTTTTCTGTGGCAAGAAACTGAAGTTGAATCGTGATGGAAAGATTCCAGCTGTAAAGAAGAAGGAGTTGCTTGACAAGTACAAGACTCTCCTTGACATAGCAAGCAAGATGTTGCTATGTGTCACTGGTTCGTATGATTCGGTCACTTTGCAGAAGGCAAGAGTGATGGCCGCGATTTATGACGGCATCACGGAAGGTAATTGGTTCAAGTTGTTTGCGGACCGATTAATGTACTTTGAAAGAAGTGTTCGTGTTGACACCGATTCTGCAAATTGGGTGGTGTCCGCTGTGGTTGGTTTCGGAAACAAGTTGAGTATTCTTCTACCCATCTTGTTGCCGAACAAGACGGAATGGAGTAAGGGCAAGCCGTTCCATGCCTTGAAATTTTATTTGAAGAAGGAGGCATTGAGGAAGCAAGTTGCTGCCAGACCTGCTGCCCCCAGACAAGTCTACATTAATCCTCTTGATGCAATGCCTGAGGCCGCCTCGTCTAGTTCAGAGGAAGACGAGTCGGATAGTGAAGATTCTGAGGAAGTGGCCGAGGCTGGAACTAGTGGAAGGCTAGTTGATTATGTGCCAGAGGAGACTGCATTCGAGCATGCTGAAGACTCGGAGGAGACTCAGTCTGATAAAGAACATGAGAAAGATGAGGAGACAAGTGTTGAAGTTCCTCAACTCTACCGCCTGATGAGAGTAGAGTCGATCCCACCACCAGACGAGTCGACTCAACAGGTTGGTTCTTCTTCTCAAACTCTTTCAATTCCTCTCTCTCTCTCGGTTACAACCAAGGCCAGATCACATCGATCTCGTGCCAGACCTGCACCCAAAACCTCGCAAGTGTTGGCAGTGCATCCACTGAGAGCCAGCATAACCCAAGATACTACCATATTCGATACAACTGATACTCCTACAGTTGTCGAACCAAACCTAGCCACATCAACGCCCCTAGAAACCACAGTCCAAATACTTTCCTTACCCTCAACAGAAAATGTTGAACCCATCAACCCGTCTATTTCAGAAACTCCATTAGTTGCTGAAAGTGTGCTGTATATGAAGTGTTTAAGTTTAAGTAGAATAATGTTGTACTAAATGTTGAGACAAATTGTACAACACTGACTCTAACAGAATATCAGAAATTAAGATTTACAGCGGAAGACTTGAAACACTAAAAACAAACGTGACACAATGGAAATCATTTTTCACATAGATTTTATAAATAAAAATCTATGCGAGCCTTACAGCGAAATTCAATACTTATCTTCAAGTACAAATGTTGTGTGAAATGTTACAGCAATAACATTCACAACTGAAACTACAAACGAGGCAGGTGCCTTGTTCTAAAAATGAACTAAGTGTATAAGAGATTGCACACTGTCGAAATGCTAGTCTATCTATGATTACACTCTCGATAGATAAGAGAAGCACACAGTCATACGGGTGGGATACGAACATATGAACTAAAAGGTAAAACTACTGGCCACAATTCCTAACAGGGATGAACGCTCGGTCTAGGAAATTGATCGAATAGAGTACACTGAATTGAGAAGCCTTCAATCGGTATTTATAGAAGTGGGGTGCTGATTCTAGAGGCTTCCATAATGAGATCCTATTTTTTAGGAACTCAACTTCCATGATCTTTCTAGATCCTTCTTGAATGCTCCAGGTCGTTCTAGCATGTTCTTCAATGTTCTGGAATCTTCCAGGTTCCAGATCCTTGTAGAAGCTTCTAGATCCTGCCAGAAATGCGACAACATTTAGATCAACATTTAATGTAGCATTTCAGAAAAGACTTAGAAAAATCTCGGAATGTCAAATTAAGTTGTTGTTGATAATGTTAAGGCATTTAAGGATTAACAACATCTACAATCTCTCCCAATTTGACCTTTCGACTACAACACACCTGATGCACATATATTTCTATATATACTCAGTATTATGTACTTAGTTGAGGTTGACATCATTGCTAAGCACTAGTCAAGACAATGCCTGTTGTAACCGTTGGATCAAATCAAATGAAGATCAAGGATAATTTTACAATGATCCGTGCCATAAGATCAAGATAAATTTTATCCAAAATAGAACAAGTATAAACACTACACTTATTCACAACATAAGTAACTTTACTAAGATCATAAGTTAAACTGGAAGAATTAACTTAGAATCTAAGTAAGACACAACAAAAATAAACATCAGAGCAAAAAATAATACACAAAAATATAAACAAAACAGAAACTAACACTATACAACCTGCAGTAGACACAAGATAATTTGCAAACAAATTAAGC
Source organism: Galeopsis tetrahit (assembly GCA_963675135.1). Taxonomy (NCBI): domain Eukaryota; kingdom Viridiplantae; phylum Streptophyta; class Magnoliopsida; order Lamiales; family Lamiaceae; genus Galeopsis; species Galeopsis tetrahit. Next base: position 30,477,394 of record OY776130.1, on the reverse strand, counting down.
AAGGCAGTAAACAAATATCAAGTGGAACCAAAATTAAGCAAGTTGCAATAAACATCCTATCATCTAGAAAAATAAATAACAAGTGTATCAGAATTTCAGAATTCAAACTTAAACATTAATTACAGAGATTGAACTGAATAAATGGCATATATTGCTGTGGTAACAGCTGCAGCATCATCTTCCTGCACCATAGCCATTATGGAATTCAGATCTCCCCCTGTCTAGCAGCTTCCTCCATGAAGATCACCATACAAGGTGTCCATCTCAGCAGCATCATCATCATCTCCTTCATCAACAAAGTAAGTAGATGCAAGGTGTGCAACTACATCAGTTACTGCAGCATCTCCTCCAGCATCAGGTCCATCACCAGCAGCTGGAACTCCATCATCAGCAGCCATCTCTTCAATCACCACATTGGAGTTCAATGGTGGTGGTACTCCCCCTGTTGTAGGTGAAAGCAGATTGGTCCACCTGTCCTTCAGGAACTGGAGCTCATCAATGGTTTCCTGCAAGTGTTGGAGTTGGAGTTTGATGAATTCCTGTGAAAGATACACATTACCAGAAATGTTGATACGGATGTTCTCAACATTTGGTGTTGCATTTCTCTGTCTTGATCTGGATGATTCAGGATTATCAGTAGTTGAGGGTCTGGAAGGTTCTGGTTGAGCAGAAGTAGAGGGTCTGTGCTGATGTTCAGTACCAGGAGCAATCAAAGGCAGGTCAATGACTCTATCCCCAATAAGTAAAGCAGGACCTATGGCCAATAATGGAACTCTCCCCCTCAACACATCAGTGTTATTGGCAACAAGTCCATGATGTCTCAAATAATTAGAAATCAGAACAGGATAGGGTAAATTGCCTTTTTCAGAAACTCTCCCAGTAAATCTCATCATATGTTGGAAAATTGTAAGGCCTAAATTGAATCTCTTAAGCACAGAAATCTTATACATCAAAACAGCTTGATCCTTTGTGATCTTGGTAGTGTTTGTGGTGGGAATCCAATTGTAGATAATGAGTTTGTATAACACAGAGTGTAGGGAAGTGAGGTCTTTGGCTAGCATCTGTCTAGTCCATTTAACTACCCTACCACCAGTTATAGCAGAAATGACCACATCCATGTCAGGTTCTTCATCAACCTCAACATTGGGAATTTCCAAAAACTCATTTATCAACTCGGGAGTAAAAGGTACATCCCTCCCCCTAAAATTAACAGTCCCATACCACTTAGATGATCTCCTACCAGTGCTCTTTTTCATACATGCATAAAATTCATATGCCCAATTTGTCAAGAAAGATTCACCAAAATTCACAGCATGCATCAAATTCATTTCTTCTAAGAAACTAACCATGCATTTACTATCAAAATCAGGTATATTGATCCTCTTCTCTATCAGCAATTTTCTCTTAGAATAAATGGCCAATCTATTCTCTAGAGTTTCAAGAGAATCAGAAATACCTTCCTATTCAGAAGCAAGGTCATCTGAGCTTGGTGTAGAGCTTTTAGCAGAGCTTTGTTCAGGGCTGCTTGCTGCACTGGAAGAGCTATCCCCACTGGAAGAGCTATCCCCACTGGAAGAGCTATCCCCACTGCCACCATCTTCAGGTTCTGGTGCAGCTTCCTTTGCAGCAGCATAGTGCTCAACATTTTTCTTTAGAGACTTCAGAATGTCTCTCAAGCATCTTTCAGAATCAGAATTGGATTCTGATTCAGCAGGTTCATCTTCAGCAATCATCTTGGCCTTTCCTTTTCCTTTGGGATCGTCAACAGCTTTCTTCTTGGTCTTCTCAGCAACAACAGTCTTAGCTTTTTTTGGTTTCTCAGCAACAACAGGAGCTTCATCTTCAAAATCTGTGAACACTTGGATGGGTTCACCAGCATCAGCTCCAGCTTTCTTCTTCTTCCTCATGGATTCAGAATAATCCACACGAGTGAATACGCGGTTTGATCTCCTTCTTCTTTGTACAGGGCTTCTCTGTCTTTTCCCTTTCTGTGCATTCTTCTTGAGAGGAATGGGGGCAGACTCATCTGAAACAGAGAGTGAAGAGTTTGTACCTTCAGAGATGTTTGCATCCTCCATTTCAACGTCTTCAGGGTCAGACGTGGCAGTAGCTTCTTCTTCAACAGAAGCTTCAACATTCTCAGTTTGCGGTTCGTGAACAGAGGGTGATTTGGGGCTTTTTGAAGCAGAAGCCATTTGGGCGGTTTGCTCAGCCAAATAACTCGAGATATCCACCGTGATACCTCCAAAAGTCATCACGGGCAGATGGCCTGTAGTTCGAAGAGTATCAGACACCTCTTCGATAGCCCTAGTGACCTGTTCGACGGTTGCATCTTGAGGGAAGTTTGTTTGAGGAGCAGTTTGAGGAGTGGTTTGCGGAGTGGTTTGAGGAGTGGGAATGGTTGTTGATGGTGTTGCAAAGACATTCGAGTCAGCATTTGATGCGGTAGAGTTTTGTGAAGCCATGGAAGCAAGGATTTCGAGAGGATTTGTGCGAGAGTGAGATGAGGTTTTCGAATCAGAGAGAGATTGTAAGGAATTCGAGTTTGTTCCAGCCTTTTAAGTTAGGCGGTTGGAATTTCAAGGTATAGGATGTGAATTTGCACACACTTCTTTGAGTTATACACAACCAAAAACAATTCTGCAATCTTAGTACTCAACAAATTCAGAAATCACAATTAGCAAATGAATGGCATCTTATGTTCGATATTTATAGAGAGAATAATGTAGTTGGAGGTTAAAAAAATAAAACAGAAGAATTAATCTAGAATTTTCGATAGTGCTCCACATTTTTAGCCACAACCTAGATCATGGTTAATTAGTGGGAAAAATTAATTAATTAAATTAATTAAAATTAAAGAAGCTTCCAGAATTTGCCTAAATAAAATCGCATAATCTGAAAAAAATAAAGATGTGGGTCAGTAATTAATTAAATAAATAAAATGAATCTCAATAAATAATTAAATAATTACAACAGATAAAAATAAATTCGAATCAGGCAATGTTGTGCTCAAAACTGTTACAAACACCTCAACACGGTTTTTACATGAATTTGCTTCATTTGTGTTGCACCATATTTTTTCTTTTTGTGTTACAGCATCTAATTTGTATTGATCCATTGTTCCTGTAGAGTACATCGTAGTAGCGAACTCCGTGCCCCATACTTACTTAATGGATTACAAATATGTTGATGTTTTTACCAAATATCACCTTTTGAAACGAAGGCATCATAGTAGTGAACTCCGTGCTCCATAGTTACTCAATGATTTGGTACATCTTTTAGTATGCTAATAACATTCTCATGTTTATGCATTTGAGAGGTGTAAGACATGTTTATTTTTGCACTCCAAGGTTCTTAGATTCGTAGATATTTTACAAAGGAATTATTTAACTAAGTAAGAAATAAATTCAACTTATAAAATTTATACAACCCATGATGTTGTCCCAAATGCTGATGCATTTGTGACAACATCCATCCAAATTCTTTTCAGATAGTGCTCATGCCAAGAGATTTCCTCAAGATAGAGAATCTCTCATGGTCTAAGGCTTTTGTAAAAATGTCAGCATTCTGTTTTTCAGTAGGTACATACTCCAACTTAACAATATTCTTCTCTATTAAATCTCTCATAAAATGGTGTCTTATGCTAATGTGCTTTGTGAGTGAGTGTTGTACAGGATTTTTAGAAATGTTGATGGCACTAGTATTATCACAAAAGATAGTAAGTATACCATTCTCAATACCTTAGTCATGGAACATACTCTTTCTATCATCTATGTCTCCAGCCCAATCAGCATCACTATAACCAATCAAAATGTTGTTGGTGTCCTTAGTATACCAGATTCCAAGGTCACTTGTTCCTGAAACATACTTGATGATTCTCTCCATAGCATTCAGGTGTGATTCATTTGGATTTGCTTGGTACCTAGAACAAACACACACACTGTACATAATATCTGGTCTACTAGAGGTTAAATACAGTAAACTACCTATCATGGATCTGTAAAGTGTTGGTTCAACATCTGTTCCAGCACTATCTTTGCAAAGTTTCAAAGTGGATCCCATAGGAGTTTTCATTGGTTTTGAATTCTCAAGACCAAATCTTTTAACCAAATTCTTAGCATACTTACTCTGGGAGAAGAAAATACCATCACTGCATTGTTTGATTTGAAGACCTAGAAAATAATTCAAATCTCCAACCATACTCATTTCAAAGGTTGCAGTCATTGCCTCAACAAAGTTACTCAACATTTTATCACAAGTAGAACCAAACACAATGTCATCAACATATATTTGAGCAATAAGTAAATCTCCTTCAGTGTGCTTAATGAACAAAGTTCTATCAGCTTCTCCTCTAATAAATCCATATTCCAAAAGAAAGTCAGTAAGCCTACCATACCATGCTCTAGGAGCTTGTTTAAGACCATACAATGCTTTCTTAAGTTTATATACATGATCAGGATATTGTGGATCTTCAAATCCTATAGGTTGTTCAACATATGCTTCTTCATTCAATATGCCATTTAGAAATGCAGCCTTTACATCCATTTGATGAAGTTTAATATCAATAAAACATGCAATAGCTAGCAACAATCTAATAGATTCTATCCTAGCAACAGGTGCAAAAGTCTCATCAAAATCAACTCCTTCAACTTGGGTGTAACCTTGTGCTACTAACCTAGCCTTGTTTCTAACAATATTACCAGATTCATCAGTTTTATTCTTGAATATCCACTTTGTTCCAATGACATTAGTATGACTAGGTCTTGGAACAAGTGTCCACACTTCATTTCTTTCAAACTGACCAAGTTCTTCATGCATAGCATTAATCTAGTTTTCATCAGTTAAGGCTTCTTTAGCACTCTTAGGTTCAATTTCAGATAAATAGCATTCAGCATTTACAATGTTACACATAGAAGACATGCATATTGTTCTTACCACATCTACCTTGTTTGATCTTACTCTTCCTCTTGTTTGCACTCCAACTGTAGCATCGCCTATGATCTGGTCAGAAGGATGACTTTTACCTATCCTTGAAGAAGGATTCGTTTTGGGAACGTACTGGTCATTCTGTGAAGTTACAACTGACTGTTCTGTAGATGTTGACCCAGATGTGTTAACATTTGGTGCAACATTTTCAGACTTCAGTGTATTCTCAGAAGTGTCAGTAACCTGTGATACATCTTCTTCATCTTTGTCATCTGTAAGACCTTTATCATCATCAAACACAACATTAACAGATTCTTGAACAGTGTTAGTTCTAAGGTTATATACTCTATAAGCTTTACTATTTCTAGAATAGCCTAAAAAGAAACCTTTATCACTTTTAGAATCAAACTTATGAAGTTGATCCCTATCATTCAAAATATAACACACACAACCAAATACATGAAAATATTTCACACTTGGTTTTCTGTTGTTCAAAATCTCATAAGGTGTTTGACTTGTGCCAGAACGAATAAAAACCCTATTAATAATATGACATGCAGTATTCAATGCTTCTCCCCAAAATTTCTTAGCAAGACATTTGGATGTAAGCATAACTCTAGCCATTTCTTGTAAAGTTCTATTCTTTCTTTCAACAATTCCATTTTGTTGTGGAGTTTTAGGAGATGAATATTCTTGCAAGATACCCTTTTTATCACAAAAATCATTAAACATGTTGTTTTCAAATTCCCTACCATGGTCAGTTCTAATACGGCCAACTTTCAAGTTAAACACATTTTTGAACCTCTTATAAAGAATTTTAAATGCAGCAAATGCTTCAGATTTGTCTCTCAAAGACTCTACCCAGGTATATCTAGAAAAATCATCTACCACAACTATGGAATACCTCTTTCCTCCAATGCTTTCAGTTTCCATAGGACCCATCAATTCCATGTGTAGTAATTCAAAACATCGATGTGTAGTACAATGTGACAGCATTTTGTGCGACATTCTTACCTGTTTACCTTTTTGGCATGGTCCACATACAGTGTTGTTGTGAAACCTCAGTTTTGGAATTCCTTTTACTGCATCTGCTTTGATTAGTTTTTTCATTGCTCTGTAATTTGTATGACCCAATCTTTGATGCCATAAGACATTTTCATCATATTTTGACAAGTTACACATATTTGTTCCAATAAGATAGCAATTATCAACTGACCTCGTACCAGTCATAACGCAAACTTCATCTTTATTAAGAACATAACATGAATCTTTATCAAATTTCACATGCAAATTATCATCACAAGAATATTTCCTTTAGAACCTCCACCATATGTAACATTACCACTATTCAAGGTCACATAATCAGATAAGAAATCAGTACGACCTGTCATATGTCTAGAACAACCACTATCAAAGTACCACAAATCAGGTAGACATGCTTTTAAGGAGGTGTGAACAACATTACAGGTAGTTTTTGGTTTCCATGCAGATCTTATAAACTGTTTACCAGTATGTGACAGTTTGTTATGCAGCATTTTCAAAGTTTTCTGTTCTTCAAACAATTTTATACAGTAGGGACGAATATGACCAACTTTGAAACATTAATGACAGATATACTTCCTCTTAACCTTGTGAGGATCTGATTGTGCAGATGTTGCATCAGATGTGTCAACATTTGCCTTCACAAATTTCACAGGCTTTCTAAATTTATCAGAAATAGAAGTAGTAGTACCATCATAACCTAAACCATGATTATTAGACTTACCAGTAGCTATAGCATTATTTACCTCAGAAGCACTCTTGGAATATTTCTTGAAACATAAGGTGGAATTTATCAATTTCTCCTTTAAGTTACAGATTTCCATATCTCTTTTGGTAAGAATAACCTCTAGCTTGGTGATTGTGTCTTTCAGATCCTCATTCTCTTTATTCAAGGAATTAAGAGTGAGTTTCTGATTGTTCCAATCATCTAACAGCTTTTGGTGTTCATTGTCATCAGTCCTTTTTCCTGCATCATCAACTAAACCATTAAAACAATTTAAATCTGGGTGACTCTGTTCTGATGTTGCTGTAGATGTTGAAGCATCAGGTACATCATCAGAATCTATTTCATCCAGATCATCATCAGAGGAATCATTATAATCAATTCTGGTAAAATTAGAATATTCATTCTGATTTAACTCATCAAGATCATCATCATCAGATTCATCACTCAAGGTAGCACTAAAGTTCAACTTTTGCTTAAGTCTAGTGTTGGCACATTCATTTGCATAATGGCTATAACCAGAACAAGCATTGCATTGAACTGATTTTCAAAATTCAGGATCATACCTTGGTTTACCTTCACTCTTTGATGGTCTTGGTGTGAATTGACCTTTCCTCCTTTCTGGTTGAGGTGTTGATGTATTGATTTGAATCTTAGGCTGAATGTTTCTAGATTTGTTCACAGATTTCTTAAGAAACTTATTAAAGTGCTTAGTGAGCAAGACAATGTTGTTAGGATTTTTGAGGCATTCATCAAGCAATTCTTCATCAGAGTCAACTTCAGTAATGATGGGTTGAGCTTCAGAAGTGTTTGATGTTTCCCCTTTAAAAACCACAACTTTCTTATCAGCATTAGCTTCATCATCTTGATTAGTGTTTATTTCATATGTTCTAAGAATACTCACTAACTCATTTTGACTTAACTTATCTGTATCTTTTGCCTCTTCAATAGCACAAATTTTAGCATCAAATCTTTTAGGAACAGATCTTAATATCTTATGAACTACTCTAACATTAGAAATAGGGTCACCAAGAGAATGTGATTCATTGATAATCTCACTTAACCTTTCATTGTAGGCTGTAATTGTTTCATCTTCCTTCATTCGGAGATTCTCAAATTTTGTCCCCAACATCCGAAGCTTAGTCCTTCGAACGCTTTCTGAACCCTTACAATGCTCTTGCAACTTGTCCCATGCATCTTTAGAAGTAGAACAATTAGATATAATTTTAAACATTGAAACATCAACAGAAGTAAAAATAGCATTTAAAGCTTTAGAATTGTAGCTTGCTGTTGTTATTTCATCAGCCGTCCAGTCAACTTCTCTCTTGAGTTGAACTTCACCATCTGCGTCTGCTGGTCTTTTTGGAGCTTCCCAACCTGTAAGTACAGTCCTCCAAGCACGTTCATCAACTGAATTGATGTACATACGCATCTTAGGCTTCCAATAAGCGTAATTCGATCCATCTAAAACGGGTGGCCTAAGTGCCGTGGATATGTGATGTGTTTCCATTGCTAACCTACACTAAAAACACACTTTGACCAAAGATCTAACCTAGCGTCGTCAGGTACCAGCTCTGATACCAACTGAAAGTGTGCTGTATATGAAGTGTTTAAGTTTAAGTAGAATAATGTTGTACTAAATGTTGAGACAAATTGTACAACACTGACTCTAACAGAATATCAGAAATTAAGATTTACAGCGGAAGACTTGAAACACTAAAAACAAACGTGACACAATGGAAATAATTTTTCACATAGATTTTATAAATAAAAATCTATGCGAGCCTTACGGCGAAATTCAATACTTATCTTCAAGTACAAATGTTGTGTGAAATGTTACAGCAATAACATCCACAACTGAAACTACAAACGAGGCAGGTGCCTTGTTCTAAAAACGAACTAAGTGTATAAGAGATTACACACTGTCGAAATGCTAGTCTATCTATGATTACACTCTCGATAGATAAGAGAAGCACACAGTCATACGGGTGGGATACGAACGTATGAACTAAAAGGTAAAACTACTGGCCACAATTCCTAACATGGATGAACGCTCGGTCTAGGAAATTGATCGAATAGAGTACACTGAATTGAGAAGCCTTCAATCGGTATTTATAGAAGTGGGGTGCTGATTCTAGAGGCTTCCATAATGAGATCCTATTTTTTAGGAACTCAACTTCCATGATCTTTCAAGATCCTTCTTGAATGCTCCAGGTCGTTCTAAATGGTTCCAGGCCGTTCTAGCATGTTCTTCAATGTTCTGGAATCTTCCAGGTTCCAGATCCTTGTAGAAGCTTCTAGATCCTGCCAGAAATGCGACAACATTTAGATCAACATTTAATGTAGCATTTCAGAAAAGACTTAGAAAAAATCTCGGAAGGTCAAATTAAGATGTTGTTGATAATGTTAAGGCATTTAAGGATTAACAACATCTACAGTTGCCACTGCAACAACTGAAGCAAGGACCCCACTTGTTCAGACCCCCTCTGAAATTAGATTTGATTCCCTCGTCTATTATCCAATGTGTCTATGGGAGAAGAGGTTGAGAGCTAAAGTCAACAATCATCTAAGGAAGCAGCTCACGTCTATTGAAGTCGACACATCTTCAGAGCAGTTTGAAAAACTTCTTAGGATATGCACATGGGTTGCATTGAAGAAGGCCCCGACGGAAGACTTGTTCGAAGTCATTTTAGGAATGGGCGGAATCTCCAATTTTCAGGATTGGGAGATGGAACAGAAGGAGAATAGTGGTGTTCAAGATCACTCAGAATTGTTCCCTGCTTATGCCCTAACTGCCTTAGTAAAGAGGATGCTAAATATTTCTGATGATTTGTTTTCTTCAGAAGATAAGTTAGATATTGGTGTTCAAGTAATAGAGACTGATCTTGTGGAAGATGAGACAATGGTTGATGCTGATCCAGTTGAAGATATGATGTCTACTGATCCTTTGATTGATCTTGACAATGTCTCAGACCAGTTGAGAGGCATTGTGTTCAAGTTTCAGGTGGAACATGCTGATAGTCCAAGGTCAGATTTTAGAGTTATTAATCGATATTCTGATAAGTACTTTCCTACCGAGCTATGTGGCTATGTGAAGAAGTTGCATGCCATGGTGAAGAAAGACTTGGATGATGCAGAAAGAAGGCTTAAGGAAGCAAAGTTAGCTATCGTTCCTTATTGTCCACCGTTGAACTTAAAAGCCATAAGTGGAAGTGTCGTTCGGGAAGATGAAGTAGTAGAAGACAAGGTCTTGACTACTGATCTGGAAAACAAGTTGGTGGAAGTTCTATCTGTGCCTGAAGATGAGACCATGGAAGAAGCTGTTCATGAGGAAGTTGGTCAATCATCTCAAGCGATCCCAACTGCGTCAATAGATGAACTGAAGAATGAGCTGAAAGGCGTGATCAAGTCGTCTATTGATGAGTTTCTTAAGTCTGAACTTAAGAAGACTCTTGTTGAACAAAATAGTGTTCTTGTGACTAGTTCAAAAGAGATGATCATGAATGAAGTAAATCAGTTGGATAACGATTTCAGACAAGAGATGTTCAACCAGATTGAAGCTTTTCTGCAAAATCAGGTTGAATACTCAGAGAAAAGTTCAGTCGATTTCGCTCGTGTCTTAGCCAGAGAATCCAAGAAGATGGAAAGAGTTTATCAAGTGAATATTGACATTACAGATGTGCAAAGAAAGGAAGCCTATGATCAGTTAGCACAAGCAAGAGAGATTATCAGTGCTATGACTGAAGAGAAAAGGAAGCTACGCTTGACTGCAACACATTTTAAGAATGAGTTGAACATGTCTACTCAGAAGTTGGAGTTAGTTGCTTCTAAGCTAGACAAGTTGAGTCAAGATGGTTCTCACGAAAGGAAGATCGAGAAAGCTACTAATCTTATGAAGCAAGCTATGTTAGAAGAGATGACTCGCTTTACTTCTCTTTTCACTCTCAAGGCGACTGATGAAGCCAAAAAGGGGGAAGAGACGAGTAGAGTCGAAGCTGATGTTGAAAAGTCTAAGTCTGCTGAACCAGAAGTGAAAGAAGCTGCGATAGCTATGCAAGATCTCAAGAGGCCTAAGAGAGGCAAGTTAGTGAAGACAGCAGATCTTGAGCAAGCCAGAGCAGATGAGCTGAAGAGAAAGGAGAAAGGCAAAGGTGTTGCGACTCCTGAAGCAGAGGTTCAGACAAGACAAGTAGCAAAGAGAAAGTTGGTTATTGAAGAACCTAAGGAAGCTGAGACGACTGCAATCATGAAAAAGCAGAAGGTTGTTGATGCTGATGATGAATCGCATTATGCTAGTCAAAAGAAGATTGGAAAGCATATCAGAAGGTTGCAGAAGTTGAAGCCGAATGAAGATCAAGTTCAAGATGCATTCATTGACAACTTTATTGACAAAGAACATCGTGCAGATTGGTTCAAAGTCAAATTGCAATGGGAGTTGGATCACTGGATAATCAGGAAATTTGGTGATTCTGATAGCTCTGATGAATTATATGCTATTTTTGATAAGTTCATGGAAGGTCAAAACCGGATGCTGTGGAATTTGATTATGAGGATATCGGCTGCTGTAAATTTCAATATCCTTGTACCAGTTTATCCGAAATGGACTACTCCGATGCTTAGCTCAGGAAAGAGAATCGACTTCAACCAGATCAAGAAGTTTGAAGAAGAGCTACTAGACAAGGAGAAGATCGATGATGAAGAGCATATTAGAGTGATACACAGAAGACTCCTAGATGCGTTTTGTGTTCCTAATCTTGAAGGAGGTAACATAACAGATTAGTTATATTTCATTATTTTCTTATTTTGATTTTTGATTTAGTATGTGTAATATCTACTGATCTTATCTGAATGAATGAAAAGATAAATACTTTTGATGTTAAAGACAAGATAACTACTTAACTAGTCTACTATTATGAAAAGATTCAAGTAGTTTTGGCTTCATCAAAAAGGGGGAAATTGTTGGGATATGAATCCTAGAACAAGTCCTAAATGATGAAAAGATAAGATGAAGTTTTGATAAGCCAAAAGTAGATTGAATATTTTCTAAGTGTTGACTGACCTAGTCTAGTTGAAGAAGTCATCTTGTACAGACCAGTAGAGTTCACAAGACAAGTATTGTCTTAAGAGAAAAGTTTAAAAGACAAGTACTTATAATATGTTAATACTTTGTATTAATTGTTTAGGTTGTTATTGAGCTATTAAACACTGTATAGAAGCTCATGATTTTCATATGTAATTGATATAATCATTGTATAGATTCTTAAGTTGACTAAGCTGAGTTATAAAGCTTAATGTAAATGTAATAGTCTTGTTAGGATTAGATTAGTTTTATATCTAAGTCTACTGAAGAAGAAGAAGAAGAAGAAGAAGAAGAAGAAGAAGAAGAAGAAGAAGAAGGATGAAGTCTACACAAGACAGGTGCGTGAAGACAAGACAAGTCAACATACAAGAATGAAGAAGTTAGTTATTCAAGCGCGTTGAAAGATAAGGATTGAAGAGTTAGTTAGAAATAACTAATTAACAACAGAAACGCGTGGATGGATAAAGAGTAACAGTTGCAAGTTAGTTTTCAAGAAAAGTTGGTTACACAACTAAAAGTTCTTGAACTCAGAAGTCTATAAATACCCCATGGTATTCATCGATTGGAGACTACTGATATACTGATATACTACTGAAAATCTACATACTGAAGTGTTATTGAAGCATTCAAAGAAGCAAATCACTCACAGAGTTTGAAGTTCAGAAAGCAAGTCTGCAAGACAAGTGAAGATCAAAGAAGACTGCTACTGAATAGAGAAGTTTTTAGTTTACTGTTTTCAAGTTGCTAGATACTTGTAAATCTCTAGTAAGATCGAAGAAACACTTGGTAGTGTTATCGAGAAGATCTAAGTCTTATTTCTTGGGACTCTAAGCTACAAGAACACATATTACTCGATTGGAAGAGTTAATAAGAATTTCACAACTGGGTTTGTGAGAGTGGACGTAGACAAGTTGTCGAACCACTATAAAATCGTTGTGTGTTGTTTACTTTACTGTTTTGTTTTTGTTTAATTGCTTAACTGTTGGTCCCAAAGTTGAGTTAAGATTGAGTAAGCTAAGAAAAAGTCTAGAGGGGAGGGGTGAATAGACTTTTCAAATTCTATCAAAATATCAGAGTTTTTAGTGCGGAAATGTGTTCTGTACAGTACTGTTCTTAAAATCAGCTCAGTACTAAACAGTTAGCTTTTATACTCAACTTTTCTTTAAATCTTTTCTTTAGAAAACTTACTGTTCTTATTCAACAAATATATCAACAGTTAATCAAATCAAAACAATAAAGAACACAAGATTTTTATAGTGGTTCGACAACTGTCTACATCCACTCTCACAACTCCAGTCGTGATGTTTTATTACTCTTTTCCACTTGAGTACTTGTAGCTTAGAGTCCCAAGATTAAGACTTCGATCTTGTCGATTATACCACCAGGTATATCTTCGATCAACTAGTAATTTCACAAGTAACTAGCACACTTGTTTACACAATACAAACTTAAAACGAAAAGTAAAACTTCTCTTTGTAGTAGCCTTTGTTTCTTCAAATCAGATCTGTGGCTTCTCTTCAGTTCTTCAATCTTCAACTCTGTGAGTTTTTGAATACTTGAATGCTTCTTGATTGCTCTTGAATAGTAATTGTATCAGTAGTCTTTTCAAGTAGAAGATCACACGGTATTTATAAGCATTAATAAGACAGTTAGCAGTTTGTGAACTAACTCTCAACTAACTCATAACCGTTTCTCGTTTTGTAACTTCTTTCTTTTGTAACCAACTTATCTTATCTTTCCATGTCAGCATATCTTCAACAATATCTTTAGTTACGCCTTAAATAAGTTATCCAAACTTATTCTTCAAACAAACCAACTCAGCACAGTAAACTACTCTTCTTAGTTATACTGCTCTTTGTCAGTCAGCACAGTTCTTCAAAAACTGTTCAGCTTCCTTCAATAACTTCACTTGATTTCTTCAATCTCTAAAGTAGTCTTCTTAGTCATCTTTAGTCTTCTGACTTCCATCTACTGTTCTAACTATTACAATGCTGAATACAATAGAATACAACTTTACAAATATAAAACCTATCTATACACCAACTGAACTACATACAGATGAGTATATCTAAATTCTATACTATAAGCTGTCTATACAATATTTCCATCAGCTTAGTTCTTAAACAGTTCATATATCAGATTAATAACAAACTAAGATCAGTAAACTTAAACTTCATAACACAATAAGATCAGTAATCTTATATCATATAACTCACATAGAAAATCATATAATCACATATATCATTAACTCTAAAGTTACTTTTGGCCATCAAAACATACAATCATCAATTAGAACATTGTTTATAGGATTCATATCCCAACAATTTCCCCCTTTTTGATGAAGCCAAAACTACTTAAACATTAATAGATCAGTAGTTAAGATATATAGTCATTCATATCAGTTCATCAATTCAAAAATCAGATTAAGATTCATATTCAAAATAAGATCAAATATATCACATATTACAACTAATTCACATAATCACAGAAATAAAGAAATAAAGATAAGGATAAGAAATGTTATCTTCTTCAGCATAGTCCTTCATCTTCAGTCTCTATCAGGAATTCTGAATGCCAAGTACAATCTGTTCTTGATATCCATCATGTGCTTATGATCAGTTATTCCTTCATCTTGAATAATCTGTGAAATTATGTTTCTGATCTCTGAGTAATCTGGTTCACCATTTTCAAGTCTTGGAGGTTCCCAAACTGGTTCTTCAGGACATAAAATCTGTATACCTGTACTAGCAGCTAACAACAGAATATGTTCCCAAAATTCTCTTGAGATATTCATCATGAATGCATCAAAATCAGAATATTCATCTTCCTTGCTTGAATGGTTACCAAATTTCTTCACAATAAAATTTGCAATCTGCCATTTCTTTTTCAAATTATTCCAGAACTCCATATCTTCTGGATCCACAACAAATTCCATGAATTGTTCATCCAGAACAGTTCCAACAGATTTAGACTTCATTTTCTTTTTCAATGCAGCAACTCTATTATCAAACTTCTTTCTTGTAGCTTCTGCATCTTTCATCTTTTGTTTTCTAATCTGTTCAGCAGATCTTTTCTCAGACATTTCAATTTTCTTCTTAGAAAGCATCTGATTATGCTTTTCAACAGATTCAGCTATCAGCACATCACTTGGTCTATTTTCAGTATCAACATGTTTCAGCTTGCTTTTAGACGTGGTAATTCTACCAATCTGTTCAGTCTCTTCTTCATCATCAATAATCAATTTTCTTTTTCTTTTTCCAGAAGAAGATTCAGCAACAACATGTTTCTGAATAGCAATTGTTTCTTGAGTAACAGAATCAGGATTTTGTAACTTTAACTTCAGACTGATGATTTCTTCTTTCAAATCATCAATGCTTACTTTCAACTCATCTTGACTCACAACCAATTGAGCTTGTTGTGATTGAGTTTGTTCCATCACTTTCATTACTTTTACTTCCCCCTTTTTGGCTTCATCTTGCCATTCCTTCAAGGGTGTTAAAAGTATCTCTACTTTCTTTTGCAGTTCAGTAGAAAGTGACTTTTCTTGTAATCTATGCAGATCATAGATTTTATTCATAGTGAATTCCATTATCTTGTCATAAGAATTTGCAGCAGTCAAACTTTCCAACTTTTCAGTGGCTTGTTGAAACCTCTTCAAAGTATCATCCAGCTTACTTTGTAACTCTTCATTATGCTTTTTCAACAATTCAAAGCTAGAGTTCTCTTGAGCTGTCTCAGAAGGAACTGTTCTTACTGTCTCTTGAACATCATCAAACACAGTATCCTTAACAACATCAATTGGTGTGCTCTCCAACTCATTAGCACCCAAAGATTGTTCCTTTAAGACCTCAGTGTCTTCAGCTACAACTGTGTTCTCAAACATCTCAGTTGCATTGGTATCAGCTTCCATATCAGCTTCATAATCAGCTTCAACATCAGAAAGTTTAACTTCAGCATCATCCGCATCCATGTTGACATCAGTATCAACATTCACATCAGCAGACTTAACAATGGAATATTTGCAACCAGTTATTCTTTCTATCAACTGAATAACAGATTCCAAATTTGATAACTCAGTATAAGAATTAACATCTGCAGCTTCTTTCTGTTCTTGTTCCCAATCATGAAACACAGAAAGACCACCCATACCTTCAGCAACAATCATCAGCTGATCTAGACCTATACTTCTAAGATATACCCAAGTACCTATCCTTAGAAGTTGCTCAAAGGTTCTAGTGCTGTCATCTAAACCATGAAAGCTTTTGAGAAGAGCATTTCTCAACTTAAATCGAATCCTCTCTTCCTTGTCACAAACAGGATAATCCATCAAGAACACTGATTCAGGTTGGATAAATTCAGGTTCGGGAGAAGAGGTAATTTCAATTGGTTCAGAGGAAGGTATATGTTCATGTTCAGTAGAGTGATCATGAACTGGTTCAGATTCAGGTTCTGGTTCAGGAGAAAAATGAGGAGTAGGGGTATGGTGAGGATTAGCTTGAGGAGTGGAATGAAAAGAAGTGTTCTGAGGGGTTGAGGTAGGAGTGTTCTGATGAATAGGAGAGTAGTGAACTGACTCCTCAGAACAGGAAGGCTCAGCTTCATGGGGTTGGGCTTGAATAGAATGAGAGGTTGAGGGAGAAGGGGTAGTGTTCTTGAGGACTCTTCTGGGTCTAAGAACACCAGAAACTTTAGTTCTCTTGTGTGAAAGGATAAGACTTGGAGAACTTACCTCTTCCACAGAAGACTCCTTCACATTGGCAACTGACTCTTCTGACTTTTCAGGAACAGCCCTAGCTGATCGACCTCTTCTTAATCCAGATCGGTGAGGATCATGCCTAGCCTTTGTTCTCAACTCCGGCTCATCATTGTCAGAACGAAACATAGAACCACCAGATTCTTGTGGTTGATTCCTCTGGCTTTGTTCAAACACAGTAGACTCCTTCTTGAACAAGAATTTGCCCTGGTGAAATCTTTTTGGACGACTCCAATCCATCTTCCTTTCAGCTAATTGAGGCAATAGTATGCTCAATTTGCTTCCAAAACCCATCATGGATTTAATGGAAAATTCTCTTGAGACCTCATCAAATACCACTTTCTCTCTTTCAGCCAATAATCTGCCAAGCAGAAATCCTTGCCAATCACCATCAACACGATCAGTGATTGCAGCCATAATGCGAATCTTGAGATTGGTGAGAGCGTCTTGACTGAAATGTTGCCCTAACAAGCATTTTCCAGCAATATCCATCAATAATTGCATACCTTCTGGAAGAATGTCCTTCTTCAAATTTGATAACGTCGCTGGGTCAACATTCAACCACCTGCCCACGCGAACTTTCTCTTGCCCTGCCATATAGCTCAGAATGTCTATTGGCCCGTCTGGTAGATTGAACGCGATTCCAAGGGTTTCTTTAGAAATGACAACCCTGTGGCCAGAAATGATCGAACGAATGCTGTTTGAGTCACCCTGTACCTGAAGAAAGAATTCCATCGCCTCAGGTTCATAAACCTTTTCAGGATATGATTCTAGGTATTTCCATAGCCCACATTCTTCACACATGGTGAGAATGGCTTGATTCTCAGCTTTCTGACGTCCGGTGAAGTAAACGGAGTTTTCGACGAAGATTCCTTTCTCTCGTATCCATCTGGTAGAATCAAAAGTTCCTGCGACTTCATTTTCTTCGTTAAGAATATCGATAATCGCCATAGGAGAGAAATAGAGAAGTGTAGTTGCAAAACTAGGAAGAATCGAAAATGCTTGAGCTTAGAGAATTTAGCAGAAAGATTTAGAGTAATGGAGAAGAAGAAGTTAATGTGATCGTGTAAATCAAAAATCAAGGCAAATCTAGGGCTTGGATTGATTTTGATTTCCACGTTGTGTGGTTTGGATTGAGTTGTAAATTGGGAAAAATGTTCCAGATTCATAACAGCTCAATTCCAAATTGGAGCCAACTTGTGTTGATAAATACACCTTTTAAATTAGGTTAAAAATAGAGGAGTGTATTAATCTTCTCTATAAGTAATCTAACTTTGAATAGTCCTTGACTTAGAAGAATCTTAAGACAGGATACTGTTCTGATGCATATCAGCACAGTTGTTTTCCAACACATTATACTTCAATTTCTTATTACTACTATATGGAATTTTACTTATCTGGGTTCAGCTGAGTACTCTTTTGAAGATCAGCTCAGTAGTTGGGTCAGCTCAGTAGTCATCAGATCAGTTCCCCAACTCTTCTGATTTTCACCTTTTTGATACCAGCACAGTACTTCCTCAGATCAGTACTGAAAATATTTTGTAGACAAATTTTCCTGTAATCAAATAAGCTCTATAGACAGTTATAATCAGTAATCAGATCAGTTCTGTAGAGAGAATGGTATTGTAGTCAGAAAGGTTCTGTAGACAAATTAACTTTGTAATCAGAACAGTCCTGTAGACTAACCAATTCAATAGTCAGAACATGTCTGTAGACAGATTTGTACTGTAATCAGATCAAATTTGTAGACAGATCAAATCTGTAATCAGATC
Organism: Galeopsis tetrahit; assembly: GCA_963675135.1. Classification (NCBI taxonomy): domain Eukaryota; kingdom Viridiplantae; phylum Streptophyta; class Magnoliopsida; order Lamiales; family Lamiaceae; genus Galeopsis; species Galeopsis tetrahit. The sequence goes on along the minus strand of OY776130.1, from coordinate 30,459,098 downwards.
AGTTCCCCCTCCAGTGGAGAACTCCTCTTCTGTGCCTTGATCATCAGGATCCATTCTGTATGTTGGCAGCATTGGTACTCCAACTTCTTGTCTTCTGAACAAAGTTCGATCCACTTTGCCCTTAGTAAATCCATTTTCAACTAAGAATAGTGAAAGAGTGTCATACCAGGCTCTTGGAGCTTGTTTCAGACCATATAATGCTTTCTTCAACCTGTATACTTGATTACCACTTACCTCAAATCCAGGAGGTTGTTCTACATAAACTTCTTCAACAAGTATACCATTTAAAAATGCACTTTTCACATCCATTTGATACACAGTGAATTTCATATAAGCAGCATAAGCAAGAAACAATCTTATAACTTCTAATATTTCTTATTTTTGAAAATCCACTTTGTACCTACCACATTGTGATCAGTAGGTCTCTCTACGAGTTCCCATACATCATTTCGAGTAAACTGATTTAATTCTTCTTGCATAGCAATAATCCAGTTACTATCAGATAAAGCTTCTTTCACATTAGCAGGCTCAATGGAAGATAAGAAGCAACACCAACAAAATAGAGAATTACTTGGTTCGGGTTTAGAATCAAACAGTTGTCTTCTGGTCTTAACACCTTTATTAGATTCACCAATAATCAGATCAGTGGAATGAGCAGATTTCCATGTTTTTCTAGTCTTAACAGGAATACTTTCATCATCCACATCATGTATAACAGAATCATCAATATCAATATCATCATTTTCAGCAGGTTTATTCACAGGAGAACAGTCAACCAATTCAGGCATGTCAGTTGGTCTAGAAGACTTACCATTGTCTTTTACCTTTTCTACATCATCATCTTTGTTTAGAACATTCATAAATGGATTGTAGGCTTGTACAGATTCATAGAGCTCAGTTTCTTCACTGTCTTTATCAGTTTGAATGGTCAGATCATCAATTTTCTTACTAATCTGATGATCAGCAGAGTCCTGTACAACTTCATCAAAGACAACATGGGGTGTTTCTTCTACACATAGAGTAGAGTAATTAAATACTCTAAATGCCTTGCTTGTAGAGGAATATCCTAAGAATATTCCTTGATCAGCTTTGGCATCAAAAGCATTTAATTTGCTCTTTCCATTGTTATGAATAAAGCACTTACATCCAAAAATATGAAAATATGAAATTCTTGGTTTTCTACCTTTCCATACCTCATAAGGAGTTTTACCATGTACTTTGTTGAATGCACATCTGTTCTGAGTGTGACAGGCAGTGTTGATTGCCTCAGCCCAGAACTTCTGTGGTGTGTTGTACTCAGCAAGCATTGTTCTGCATGCTTCTTTTAGTGTTCTGTTTCTTCTCTCAGCTACACCATTTTGTTGGGGTGTCCTGGCTGCACTTGTCAAATGCTGAATTCCAGACTTAGAACAAAATTCTTTAATATAGCAGTTTATAAACTCAGTCCCCTTGTCACTCCTGGTCTTGACAATGGGCTGACCTTTTTCTACTTGCAACCTCTTTAACAGATCTGGTAGTTGGGTTTGTGTATCACTCTTTTTGTGTAAGAAGATTGTCCAAGTGTACTTTGAATAATCATCTACCACAACCAAAGTGTACCTTCTACCATTCAGTGTAGGGGGTTTTATTGGACCATGTAAATCCATGTGCAAGAGTTCTAAGACTCTACAAGTAGAAAGAGTGGGAATTGACTTAAAGGAAACCTTTACCTGTTTACCTTTTTGGCATGCATCACACACTTGTGATTTGAAATAGATTTCATTAGGGATACCTTCAACAAGGTAGTTTCTTGCAATCTTGTTAATAATCTTAAAGTTCAGATGGCATAAGCGTCTGTGCCATAGCCAACTGATTTCTTTAGGACTTTTAGAAAGAAGGCAAGCATCCCTAGGACAACTATTCCAATTTACAATGTAGACACTGCCCTGTCTAACTCCAACTAGTAGAATTGTATGTGTTCTTTTATCCCAGATTTCACATTTGGTGCTTTTGAAGTAAACTTTGTAGCCCCTTTGGTCCTTCCTTCTCATGATAGTCAGAAAGGAGAGTCTTGGTACCAGTCATGTGGTGAGAACACCCACTGTCTATGTACCAAGTTTCTCCAACTGAGCCACCTTTCTTGTAAAGATCCAGTCGACCCTGCAAGTAGTGATCTTAAAAATTTAGGTACCCTTTCTTTATTGGGGTCCTTGGGGGTTAGTAGTAAGAGGTATCCAAATAAACATTGAAGTTTTGAATAATTGAGACCTCTTAAGTTTTCTATCATGCTTATCACAGAACAGTACTTTATTGACCTTATCCAAATTATCACCAGACTTAGGATCTATTTTTTTGAGATAGCCTTTCCTTGGTTCTATCCCTTTTTCAGTAAGATCAGTATGTCTGTAATAGTTTGCATATGGCCTAAAAGCCTGTGGACCATACGGCTTATAGATGCGTTTTGGTCTTTCCTCTCCAATGATATCATAAGATAAAGGTGGAGGATAAAGAACAGGTTTGTTATGATAATGAGGCACAAATTTCCTAGGTTTAGTTGAGTACAGCTGAGACTGCCTTATGAAAGGAGGTCTAGGCTGTTTCCAACTTGCCTGAGTTTGTCTTGACCTACTGTTCTGAGTCTGCCTCTTCTGATTCCAGGACATTTCTGCTTTGGTCAGAGGAGTAGTACTCTTCTGGTATGGTCTTGACTGTACTGGTCTAGATCCATTCTTCTGTTTACCATTCTTGGCATTAGGAGGAATGTATTTAGACTGTACTTTGGTTCATTATCATAGATCATAGGTTCTTTTCCTTTATCTAGTTGCAAAGAACTTGAACTTGCTCCAGTAGTGTTCTTAATGCCTGAAGTAGAGGGACTAGGCAGATCAGTACCTATTCCACTCTTATCATAAGGAGCTCTGTATCTGTCTGATAATGTTTGATTAATCTTAGAAGAATTAATCATATCAGATAGCTTTAGATCCAAGCTCAGTACTTCAGATTCTAAGAATCTATTGCGCTCTTCAAGTTTTTCACATTTAATCTTTAAGTCATTGAACTCATTTGTCTCTTTAGCTTGTGTATGAAGCATACCCTGATATAACTTGTCCATATATGCATAATTTTCTTTGAGTTGTGACAACTCTTCTGATAGCCGTGCATTTAGAATAGTTATATTAGGATCCACTTTCATTTGAGCTTCTCTAAGACTCATGATTTCTTGTCTTAAAGATATGTTCTCATCACTGATTTCTATGAATGCTTTGTTAGCTGTTAGGAGGTCTTCTTCATTCATTCCATTGGAATGGTGAAGACTACTCCCTACACTACTATCAACAGTGTCACATAAATCAGAATCAGAATCTGATTCATCACAAGATTGAAAAGATGTGACAGATGATACCTCTTGATCTATTTTTGCCATCATGACCAGTCCATCATCTGCAATGAAAAATTCTTTCTCACTGTTGGAAGGGTAATCAGAAGAGGAGGATGGTAACTCATCTGAATCCGTATCAGATTCATTGTTAGCCACCATTGCCCTCTTACCCTTTGCATATTTGCGATCTCTCCTTGCTTTCCTTTCTCTTCTGACTTCAGCACTCAGATCAGGACATTCATGGATGTAATGACCTGGCTTTTCACAGTTATAACACAGAGGTTCATTAGAAGTACGTTTAGAAGGAGAATGATATCGGTTCCTGTCCTTTCTATCAGTAGAGTTCCTATCCTTCCTATCAGCAGAGTTCCTATCTCTTCTTTTCTCATTAGAGATCTCATCTCTCCTTTCAGAAGATTTGTGATCCCTTCTGGTCCTAGAAGAGTCCCTGTTGTTAGAGCCCTGAGAGTCCTAATAGAATCTTTTGTATCTACCATACCTCTTGTTAAGTTTGTCAAACCTCTTAATCATTAAGTTCAACTGATCCTTAAGATCAAGATCAGTACTCTCTAGTTCATCTTTTATGCTTGAGGACTTAGACACAAATGATCTAGGCTTCTTAGAGGTAGATGCCTTAAGTGCAATGTTCTTGGAGATTTCCTTAAACCTATCACCACTAACTATTGGATCCTCTTCATCCAATTCGAACTCATGTGCCTGAAGGGTTTGGAAGGTAGTTTCAGCAGACCAGTTATCTATATCCTGAGTGTTTTTAATGATCAATGTGACCATTTTCCACCGTTCATCTAAGGCTTTAAGGATACGTAAATTGATCTCCCTATTGGTATAAGTCTTACCTAAAACATCCAGATCATTCATAATCTTGGTAAAACGAGTATCGAGCTGGTCTATTGTTTCACCAGGCTTAATTTTAAATGATTCAAACTTCTGGACAGCAGTGGATAGTTTGCTTTCTTTTATAAGAGAAGTTCCCTCACAAATGATAGCTAACTTGTCCCACATCTCTTTGGCTGATTTACATTTAACCACTTTCCCAAGATACTCATTGGGAAGGGTGTGCAAAATGTAATTCTTGGCCAAGCTGTCTAGATTGTTCGGCCTCATTTTCTCAGTAGTTAAATCTAACCTGGGCTTTGGCACGAGAACACCAATGGCTTTTGAAGGCTCCAGAGTTGCAGTGTTGGGTATCATGGTAGTAATAGGCCCTTCTTTGATCACAGACATCATTAGATCATGGGTTGAACTAAAGATGGCCTCCATCCTCAGTTTCCAGTAATCGTAATCTGCAACCTTGAACTTTGGAAGTTTATTGATGTTAGTTTCTTCCATGATAGAGTAGACAATTAAGATCAGTAGTATGACAGATAGGTCAAGAAAGACAAGTAAGATCAAGAAACAAGTATCAGTAATGAGAGACAATTAGACTTTCCCCAAAGTCTACAAGGTTATCAAGAAACAACAGTCCAAAGAACTACTGCTCTGATACCACTTGTTGGTCCCAAAGTTGAGTTAAGATTGAGTAAGCTAAGAAAAAGTCTAGAGCGGAGGGGTGAATAGACTTTTCAAATTCTATCAAAATATCAGAGTTTTTAGTGCGGAAATGTGTTCTGTACAGTACTGTTCTTAAAATCAGCTCAGTACTAAACAGTTAGCTTTTATACTCAACTTTTCTTTAAATATTTTCTTTAGAAAACTTACTGTTCTTATTCAACAAATATATCAACAGTTAATCAAATCAAAACAATAAAGAACACAAGATTTTTATAGTGGTTCGACAACTGTCTACATCCACTCTCACAACTCCAGTCGTGATGTTTTATTACTCTTTTCCACTTGAGTACTTGTAGCTTAGAGTCCCAAGATTAAGACTTCGATCTTGTCGATTATACCACCAGGTATATCTTCGATCAACTAGTAATTTCACAAGTAACTAGCACACTTGTTTACACAATACAAACTTAAAACGAAAAGTAAAACTTCTCTTTGTAGTAGCCTTTGTTTCTTCAAATCAGATCTGTGGCTTCTCTTCAGTTCTTCAATCTTCAACTCTGTGAGTGTTTGAATACTTGAATGCTTCTTGATTGCTCTTGAATAGTAATTGTATCAGTAGTCTTTTCAAGTAGAAGATCACACGGTATTTATAAGCATTAGTAAGACAGTTAGCAGTTTGTGAACTAACTCTCAACAAACTCATAACCGTTTCTTGTTTTGTAACTTCTTTCTTTTGTAACCAACTTATCTTATCTTTCCAAGTCAGCATATCTTCAACAATATCTTTAGTTACGCCTTAAATAAGTTATCCAAACTTATTCTTCAAATAAACCAACTCAGCACAGTAAACTACTCTTCTTAGTTATACTGCTCTTTGTCAGTCAGCACAGTTCTTCAAAAACTGTTCAGCTTCCTTCAATAACTTCACTTGATTTCTTCAATCTCTGAAGTAGTCTTCTTAGTCATCTTTAGTCTTCTGACTTCCATCTACTGTTCTAACTATTACAATGCTGAATACAATAGAATACAACTTTACAAATATAAAACCTATCTATACATCAACTGAACTACATACAGATGAGTATATCTAAATTATATACTATAAGCTGTCTATACAATATTTCCATCAGCTTAGTTCTTAAACAGTTCATATATCAGATTAATAACAAACTAAGATCAGTAAACTTAAACTTCATAACACAATAAGATCAGTAATCTTATATCATATAACTCACATAGAAAATCATATAATCACATATATCATTAACTCTAAAGTTACTTTTGGCCATCAAAACATACAATCATCAATTAGAACATTGTTTATAGGATTCATATCCCAACATTAACTGTTTAAATACATATCTGAACAAGACTAGTTGAGTATTCATAACAGAAGTTCTCGAATATAAGTTGAGTATAAACTAGAATTGGGCTCATTGTTATATTCTGATTTCCGCATTGTACTTTGATATATTGAAAGAATTTTGAAAAGTCTATTCACCCCCCTCTAGACTTTTTCACTAGCTTACTCAATATTAAACTCAACTTTGGGACCTACACCAACCCTCCTGAATTCAACCTGCCTGAAGCCACATTGCCTGAAACCAGAGCCAACACCCCTATAACCCAAAGTCCCCATTCAAGTGGAGATGAGGAGGAGTACACTTATGAAAGTATGCTCAGAGGTGGAGCCAGGGCTACTGTGGACAACTTGTACCCACAACTTGCTGAATTTCCAAGAATTCAGAAAATGTTCCATGACTTGAGATTGTTGGTGGATGTCAAGGACAAAACAATCATGGAGATTTCTCAAGTCATCCAAGATAAGGGTGAAAATTGGTGGCAAGTAGAGGAGAGTTGTAGGTCCCTAGTTGAGTTAATAATATTGAGTAAGCTAGTGAAAATGTCTAGAGGGGGGTGAATAGACTTTTCAAAATTCTTTCAATATACCAAAGTACAATGCGGAATATCAGAATTAAACAATGAGCCCAATTAAGTTTATACTCAACTAAAATTCGCGAACTCTGTATGAACACTCTACTAGTCTTGTTCATATATGTATTTTAATCAATTAAGCAGTTAATCAATCAAACACAAATAAAAACAGTAAAGTAAATCAAACACGAAATTTATAGTGGTTCGACAACTTGTCTACGTCCACTCTCACAAACCCAGTTGTGATATTCTTATTAACTCGTCCAATAGAGTAATGTGTTCTTGTAGCTTTAAGTCCCAAGAAATAAGACTTAGATCTTCTCGATAACACTACCAAGTGTTTCTTCGATCTAACTAGCTATTTAACAAGCAACTAGCAACTTGATACAGTAAACTAAAACTTCTCTTCGTTCATCAGTAGTCTTCTTTGATCTTCACTTGTCTTGCAGACTTGTCTTCCTGAACGCCAAACTCTGAGAGTTATTTGCTTCTTGAATGCTTCGTAAATTCTTCAGTAAAGTATGGAAAGTCCGTGTATCAGTATGTCAGTATTTCAGTAGTCTCGAAATGTTGAATATGCCATGGTATTTATAGACTTCCAATTTCAAGAACTTTCTGTTGTGTAACCAACTCTTCTTGAAAACTGATTTCTAACTTATCCTTTTATCCTTCCACGCGGTTATGCAGTTAATTAGTTATTTCCAACTAACTCTTTAAACTTTATCTTCACACGCGTTTTGAATAACTAACTTTATTCTTCTTCTTCTTGTTGACTTGTCTTGTCTTGTTGCGCACCTGTCTTGTCTGGTTTCGACACTTAGACAAATTCTGAGACTTCTTCTTACTCTTCTTGTCTTGCGCAGGTCTTCTTCTGTAGACTTCATAATAGAACTAATCTAGTCCTAACAAGACTATTACATTTACATTAAGCTTTATAAAATAACTTAGTCAACTTAAGATCTATACATTTGAATATACAAATACAAAACAAAACATGAGCTTCTATACAAACTAAATAGCTCAGTAAACAACCTAACAAATATACAAAGTACTTATAATACGTACTTGTCTTGTGAACAATTAAACTTTTCTTTTGAAACATAACTTGTCTTGTGAACTCTACTGATTTGCTCAAGACGACTTCTTTAACTAGACTAGATCAGTCAACACTTAGAAAATATTCAAGTCTACTTTTGGCTTATCAAAACTCATCTTTTCTTTTCATCATTTAGGACTTGTCTTAGGATTCATATCCCAACAAGAGTAGATTGCTAGACTTTGCTGGAATGCTTAAGATAAGATTTCTCACTGATGAGAATGTTTTTGCAAAGTTGGTGGCAGACAAAATTGAAGAAGAGAATGAGAGACTTGCTAAGGGAATTAGACACCCTGATAGCAGCTCAAATGGTGATGATTCTCCTGAAGATCCCTCAAACCCCTCAAAACCCAGCCCTCCTGAAACCAATCCCAACCCTCCTGAATCCCAGTTGCCTTCAACCCCTCTCTTAACCTATCATAGGAAAGACTCTGTATCTTCAGAGGTGTTGACCAAAGCTGGTGACACAGCCAAAGATGCATCTGCCAATGAAGGTTCTTCTGAACCCAAGGTACAACTTAAAGATGTTGAGGCTTGTAGGTCCCCAAAGTTGAGTTAATAACGAGTAAGCTAGTGAAAATGTCTAGAGGGGGGTGAATAGACTTTTCAAAAATCTATCGAAATATCAGAATACAATATGCGGAATAACGAAATTAACAATGAGCCCAATTTAAGTTTATACTCAACTTCAAAATTCGAGAACTCTGTTCTATACTCAACTACTCTAGTACAGTTAAGTATGTAAACAATTAAACAGTTAAGCAATTAAAACAGTAAACAACACAAACAATTTATAGTGGTTCGACAACTTGTCTACGTCCACTCTCACAAACCCAGTTGTGATGTTTTCACTAAACTCTTCCAATCGAGTACAAAGTGTATTTTCCTGTGATTTTAAGTCCCAAGAAGAAGACTTAGATCTTCTAAGACTATACCACCAGATACGTCTACGATCTAACTAGAAATTTAACAAGTATCTAGCAACTTGATAAAAACAACAAAAACTAAAAACTTATTCAGTCGCAGTCTTCTGATTCTTCACTTCACTTCTGACTTGCTTTCTGAACTTCAACGAACTATGTGAGTAATCTTCAGTATATCTTCAGTATGTATCAGTATGCGTACTTACAGTAACAGTAGTCTTCAAATGATAAACACCTTGAGTATTTATAGACTTCAATCTTCAAGAACTCAAGTAGTTGTAACCAACTCTTCTTGAAAACTAACTTTTAACTGAAACTTCTTATCAATCCACGCGTTTCTTGTTACGAATTAGTTATTCCATAACTAACTTCTTCATCCTTATCTTTACACGCGCTTCACTTAGACTTTACTTCAAGTTGACCTGTCTTGTATAGTCTAGTAGATGCACTTGTCTTGTAGTCCACCAGTCTTGAGTAGTAGACTTCAACTCTTCTTCTTCTGGTCTTCTTGTGCAATCTTCAGTAGTAGACTATTCTAATCCTAACAAGACTATTACATTACTTTAAGCTTTTCTGAATTATAAAGCTTAGTCAACTTATAAACTATACAATCAATCTATCTATTACATTCAAAAATCATGAGCTCTATACAATGATTATTCATAGCTCAACAACAATCTAACATATACAAATAGCACATATGAAGTACTTATAAATCGTACTTATCTTTTAATAAGAAAACAATACTTTCTTTTCATGTGAACTCTACTGATCTGTTCAAGATGACTTCAACTCAACTAGACTAGATTAGTCAACACTTAGAAAATATTCCAACTACTTTTGGCTTATCAAAACTTCATCTTTCATCAATATTTAGGACTTGTCTAGGATTCATATCCCAACAATTTCCCCCTTTTTGATGAAGCCAAAACTACTTGAATCTTTTCTTCAACAGTAGACTAGTTAAGTAGTTATCTTGTCTTAACATCAAATAATACTTTATCTTTTCATTCATTCAAAATAAGAACAGTAGATATTACACATACTAAAAAAAATATCAGAGCAAAAACAAAAATATCATATAAGAATTCAACTAATCTGAAAGAGTACCTCCTTCTGGATTTGGAACACAGAAAGCATCTAGGAGTCTCTTATGAATAATTCTTACATGATCTTCATCTTCGATCTTTTCTTTATCCAACAGCTCTTCTTCAAACTTTTTGATTTGATTCATATCAACTCTTCTACCAGAGCTTGTCATAGGACATTTCCATCTTGGAAATTCAGGAACACGAATATTGAAGTTTGCTCCAGCAGATATCCTCAAGATCAAATTCCTAAGCATTCTGTTCTGACCTTCCAAAAATTTATCGAACAAAGAATATAACTCCTCTGGACTTTCAGAGTCACCATACTTCCTGATTATCCAGTGATCAATTTCCCATTGTCTCTTCACTTTCATCCATTCAGATCGATGTTCTTTGTCAATGAAGTAGTCAATGAATTGATCTTCCATCTGATCTTCATCTGCTTTCAGCTTTTGCAACCTTTCAATATGTTTTCCAATCTTCTTTTGGCTAGCATAGTGAGCTTCATCATTCGGATCAACAACCTCTTGCTTCTTCACTTTTGTTGTTGTCTCAGCTTCTTTCGGCTCTTCTATAACAATAGACTTTCTTTTTGACATTTGTCTTGTTTGAACTTCAGCTTCAGGAGATGAAACTGCTTTGCCTTTCTCCTTCTTTTTCAACTCAACTGCTTCAGCCTTAGTTTGCTCAAGATCTACAGTTTTAACCAACTTCCGTCTCTTCGGCATAGTTGTAGCAGCTTCCTCAGCTTCTGGTTCAGCACTTGACTTTCCTTTTTCACCTTCAGCAATAACTTCAACTCGACTTGTCTCTTTCCCCTTTTTGGCTTCATCCGTCGCCTTGAGAGAGAATAGAGAAGTGAACCGAGTCATCTCTTCTAGCATTGCTTGCTTCATAAGGTTTGTAGCATTTTCAATCTGCCTTTGATGAGAACCATCTTGACTCAACTTGTCTAGTTTGGTTGCCACCAACTCCAGCTTTTGAGTAGACAAGTTCAACTCATTTTTAAAATGTGTTGCAGTCAGACGCAACTTCTTGTTCTCTTCAGTCATAGCACTGATAAACTCTTTAGCTTGTGCTAACTGATCAAAGGCTTCCTTTCTTTGAACATCAGCAACCTCGATTTTAGCTCTATAGACTCTTTCCATCTTTCTGGATTCAGTAGCTAGAACACGAGCAAAATCAACTGAGCTCTTCTCTGAATATTCAATTTGATTCTGGAGAAATCCTTCGATCTGGTTGAACATTTCTTGCCTGAAATCATTGTCCAACTGATTGACTTCGTTTATGATCATCTCTTTTGAACTTGTCACAAGGACACTGTTCTGTTCAACAAGAGTCTTTTTCAATTCAGTCTTGAGGAATTCATCAATAGACGACTTAATGACAGCTTTCAAGTCATCTTTCAACTCATCTATTGAAGTGGCTGGGATAGCTTGAGATGTTTGTCCAACATCAACATGAACAGCTTCTACCATAATCTCATCACATGGAATTGATAAAGCTTCCACCAACTGGCCTTCTGGAGTAGTAGTCAAGACCTCGTCTTCAACTAGTTCAGCCTCTGGAAGCACACTTCCAGCAATAGCTTTTAGGTTTGGTTGGGGAGAATAAGGAATGATAGCTAACCTTGCTTCATGAGCCTTCCTTTCAGCATCAGCCAATTCCTTTTTCAATAAAGCGTGCAACTTCTCCATGTATCCACATATCTCAATGGGAAGTAGAAAATCAGTGTATCGATTAATAAACTTGAAGTCTGACCTTGGACTGTCAGCATGATCCATTTGAAATCTGAACACAATGCCTCTCAACTAATCTGAGACATTGTCTAGCTCTATGACCGGATCTGTAGACTGGATCAACTCAGCTTGTTCAGCTTCAATCATCACAATATCTTGCACAAAGTCAGATTCTGAAACCTGAACGCCCACATCAAACTGAAATTCTGAACTCATCAAGTCATCAGAAATACCCAGTAACCTCTTAGCAAGAGCATTAATAGCATGATTTGGGAAAAGCTCGGAGTGATCATGAACACCACTATTCTCCTTCTGCTCCATCTCCCAATCCATGAAGTTAGAAATACCACCTTTCCCTAAGATGACTTCGAACAAGTCGTCTGTTGAAGACTTCTTCAATGCAACCCAGGTGCATATACGTAGAAGCTTCTCAAACTGCTCTGACGAGTAGTCGACTTCGATAGATGAGAGCTGCTTCTTCAGATTCTTGCTCATCTTTGATCGAATTCTCTTCTCTCTTAAACACATCGGGTAGTAGACCAAGGATTCGAATTTAACTTCAGACGGGGTCTGAGTAGATGGGGTCTCTATCTCAGCTGTTGCAGTGGCAACTGGCGTCTTGTCTGAAGTAGATGGGTTGATAGGTTCAACATATTCTGTTGAAGGTAAGGATAGAATTTGGCCTGTGGTTTCTGTGGGCTTTGATGTGTCTAGGATTGGTGTGACAACTGTCGGAGTATCAGTTGTGTCAATTATGAGAGTGTTTAGGGGTAGGCTGGCTCTCAGCGGATGTGCTGCCAGCACTTGCGAGGTTGAGGAAATAGGTCTGGGCCTAGATCGATGTGATCTAGCCTTGGTTCGAACAGAAGAGTGAGAGAGAGGAATTGACAAAGGTTGAGAAGATGTACCAACCTGAATACTTGACTCTTCTGGTGGAGAGGACGACCCAACTCGCACAAGAGTGTACAATTCTGGAATTTGAGCACTTGGCTCCTTTTCTCGTTCGGACTCCTCTTCCGACTGAGTCTTATCAGAGTCATCTACACTAGACGAGTCTTGTGCAGCTTTCTTCGATTCTTCAATTGACTCATCCTCCGATGCACTAGTCGAGGCAGCATACGGCAAGGCTTCCAAAGGATCAATGCGAGCTTGCCTAGATGCAGCTGGCCTAGCAGCAGCCTGCTTCTTCAAGGCTTCCTTTTTCAAATAAAACTTCAAAGGATGGAATGGCTTACCTTTACTCCATTCTGTCTTGTTTGGCATTAAAAGAGGGAATAAGATACTTAGCTTATTACCGTATCCAACAGCCGTAGACACCACCCAATTATGAGTATTGTCATCTACTCGAACACTTCTTTCAAAGTACATGATTCGATCTGCAATTACCTTGAACCAGTTACCTTCAGAAATACCATCGTATATCGCAGCCATAACCCTTGTCTTTCCAAAAGTCACAGAGTCATGAGAACCAGTAGAACTTAGCAAAACTTTGCTGGCTATATCCAATAATGTGCGATACTTTTCTAGAAGATCTGCCTTCTTAACAGCAGCATACTTGCCATCTGGTTTCGGTTTCAGCTTCTTGCCACAGAAAATGCTCAAATATCGAACTTCTTGCCCGAGTGCGTAATTCTCAACATTAATAGTTCCGGTGGGCAGCTTTAGATGTTTGAACATTGCTTCTCGAGTGATTTGCACACGATTCTCACCAATGAAAGACTCGATTGTATCACCTCGTCTGGTGACATTGGCATAAAACTCTAGCACCTCCTTCTCCAAGACGATTTGAGGAAATGCTTCTTGTTGGTCCCTGAACGAGTAGTGAATGAGTTTAAAGTCTAGAGGGGAGGGGTGAATAGACTTTAAAACTTTTTCAAACAGAGTTGGGAACCTCTTCTGATTGCTATGTCAACTGGATTGCAAGTCTGCTGGTCCAGATGACTATAGTGATCTGACTGAGGAGGTTATATGCGGAATTATGGTGGCCCTGGTTTAGACTCGTTCTTGTAACTTGTTTTACTTAATGAAAATACTCAGCTGATGCTGGTTTGAAAGTTATGGCCTTGTTTTGAAGAGTGTTGAAATCACAGTATGCACTATATAATAATGAATGTAAAGGCAGAAATGTAAAGTGCAGAAGGTAAATAACACCGGATTTATAGTGGTTCGGATATACGTTCCTACGTCCACTCTCACGTCCTAACGTGATGTTTAATCCCTTTAATTTCCACAAATTACAAGGGTCTTGACCTTTATAGTCCCAAGGTTAGGACTTTGAGATCTGAGCCGTCCTAACAGCTACGGTCTCCACAAGTGATTGTAAGCACTTGCACTTTAAGGGGTTTCAAAAACTTTAACCTTTCGGTGAGGGTTTGGGGTTTTTGAGGTGTATCCAACTAATGGTTCAAGCTTATAATTTGCTTAACCACTATGCCTAAAACAATTGATATACAATATGAACAGGTTTCAGGTTCTTAAGGGTTGGATAGAAATCACTTAAGAGCTATAGATAATCTAATGGTTTCTGGCTCTTTTGAGAATTCTTAGAACTGTATGGCTTTAGCTTTGATTGCTTGCTTGGCTTGTTGAATTCTCTCTTTTTACTTCTTGTTTGTGATTCCTCATCCTCTTGTATTTATAATGGAGATTGGTTGCAACTAGCCGTTGGAGTTGACTAGCCGTTTGAACAATCTTTCCATAATAGCTTGATTCCTTGATTCCACCCGCTTGATTGCTTCAATCCTGGGATCATGTCAATCTTCTAAATAAGGCAGGTCTTCGTTTGAATTGTAAGATGACTTGGGAATCAGCCGAGTCCTGGAAGAGCACATAGTCTTCTGATCTGTACTTCTAGTCTTCTGACTACTCTTCTGGCCTTAGGTCTTCTGTCTTCTGATATCAGACGAGTAACACTCTTCTGATCTGGAAATTCTTTGTACTGCTTTTAGGCCATCTTCAATCTGGGACTCCATCAGATAGGTAGGTATACAAGCACCTTAACTTATCTGGTCTTCAAGGATCTTCTAGTCTTCATGTCTTCTACTCTTCTCATCTTGAGGATAGGCATGTAAGCCAGGACTGTGCTGATCAGCTGATATCAATACAGTTGATCACACAAGACTAGTCTAAGCTGTTCTATACAAGTCAGCTGATCCTATTACATTTATAAACTCTAAGTGTTTTGGCCATCAAAACTATTCTAACATCAAGTGGGGCTTAGGATGAATTTATATCCCAACACTTCCAAATACGGCTTTAGTCCGCATCTGGTACATTTGGTCAGGATCTCGGCATTGTCATCTGAGTGATTTCCTTTGAAAAATACAGATGGTTCAACATTTACTTTATTGTCGGAGATGTATCGGCCTAGGTCGAATGTGACCTGCATGTTGGTTCTTAGATCGAAAATTGATCGAATAGACATAGCGATGATATGAGTATAATCAGATTGCTTGAAGATAGAGAGAAAGTAATTTCTTGAGAGTAAGGGAATTATGGAATTGAGGAGTAAGACGTGTGAGAATGTGGGGGTTTTGATCAAAAACTGTTAAGGCTTTTGGTATTCGGTTACGGAATCGAGAATATTATGTGATTTGATATTGTAATCTTTGAAATCCGCCTCTTCTTAGTTAGGACAGAGGAGTGAACTCATCTGACCTAGTGTAGACGAGTGTGAATCTGGATGTATACACCACATTAAATGGGAGTGTATAAATCTAATTCAGGGGTTTTCAAAATTTATCAATATCTAATTACTATAATATCCTTAATCCGTTTTGATTAAACACTTAGTATTGTAGAATCAAAAGAACACTTAGCTTGTCTGTTCGAGTCTATCCAGAACAGACGAGTAGACTTAAGCTTCACAAGACGAGTTGGCTTAAGTACACAAGACGAGTCCCCCCTTCGCCTGTGCTTGTCTATTCTGAACGTCGAACGACTTCATGTACCTATCTTATCATTTGCAATGTGTAATCGTAGGTACAAGTAGAGTAACATAAATAAGATGAATATCAATCTAAAGCAAGGATCAAGGTTTCGAACAAGATGACTATAACACACATATGAGTCAACATAAGGTTATTTAAGAAATCAGAGATTCCCCCTTAAGTGTTTTGGCCATCAAAACTATTCTAACATTAATTGGGGCTTAGGATGAATTTATATCCCAACAATTTCCCCCTTTTTGATGAAGCCAAAACTATACTTGATAAGTGCTCTTAATGAATTAAGATAAGAGTTTATATCATGCTAAGACTTGAAGTATCTGATGAAGACAATGAGAGTTTGTCTTGTAAGCAAAAAGAACTAGAACTTGAATATAGATAGAACTTTTACAGATTACAAGTAATAGTTTCTTTAAACTTCTAAGCTAGTCTTCATCAGGTCTTCTGATCTTCAAATGCGGTAGGAAAGGTACAGACGAGCTCGAACTTCTTCCATGTGTTGTACATCTGTAACATTCTCCTCTTCATAGATCTTGTACAAAATCTTCTTGATTTCTATCATGTTGACTCTTCCTGAATCCAGAAGGGGTGCATCCCATTTGGGTTCTTCAGGAGTTAAGATTCTGCAGTTTTCAAGTCCTTTGGCTGTCTTGACAATTTCTTCCCAGAACACTGGATCTTCAATGTTCATGAACTGATTGAACTGGAAGAATTCATCTTCATAAGTTGGGAGAGGGCCAAATTTCCTTACTATGTGGTGTTGAATTTGCCACTTCTTCTTTAGGGGATACCATCTTGGTAGCTCATCTTGAAGGGCTAAGTAATCCACATAATTGCTATCAAACACCAGGATACTGTCTTCTTTTGCTCTGTCCTTCATCATTTTCCTGAGTTTGGCAATTCTTCTTTCAAATTTGGCTTTGACTGCCTTCGCATCATTCAGCTTCTTTTGCTTAAGCTCTTGAGCTTCAAGCAACTTCTTTTTCTTCAACTCTAGAGCCTCTTTCTGTTCTGCAGTAGGCTCTGCTGGAGTTGATTTCTTGCTGGTTTGAGCTGTCTGGGCTTGCTCATCTGCCTTTCTTTTCCTTGTCATTCTCTTTTCAGGGACTTGTTCTTCAGGAGCAGTGATCTGAAGAGTCTTGGCAGGAGCTTGAGTGGGTGCTTGAGTGTCTTCTTGAGCAATTTCTTTGCCTTTGCCTTTTTCTTGCTTGTTCTTGATTTTGCTCTTTAAACTACTCAAGGTTTCATTCAGCTCATCTTGAGATACTACCATTACAGCATGTTGTGCAGTAGATTTCTCAAGAGCTCTTATCAACATATCTTCCCCCTTTTTGGCTTCAGCAAGTGCAGCCGAAAAAGGCTTCATGGCATTCATGATTTCCACTTTCAGAGTTTGTTTCAATGCCATGGCATTGACCTTGTTGACAGCAGTAATGTGGGATATACTGTGTTCCATGACATGAGAAAGAGAATTGGTGGAGGAGGCAGCTTCGAGCTTTTCTGCAAGTGCTTCCAACTTGGCTGCTGTTTCCTTCAGCTGAGTCTGCAGTTTCTCATTCTCCTCTGCAGCTGTTTTAAGAAGAGCTTGTCCTTCAGTGGCTCTTGCTTCAGCATCCTCAATTCTTGTCTTGTAGGTGGTCTCCATGCGGTGCATCTCATCAGTGTAAAGATCAGCAAACCTTTTGGAGGTGTCGGCTGACAACTTCTGATAGGTACTCAAGTATTCTCCTATCTGCTGATGGAGTGCTTCACCAAACTTGTCTTCAATGTCAAGAATCTGGTCACGAAGACGAGTCTTCTGTTCCCTTGCAGCTTTCTCAACATACCTTCCTAGCTGCAGGCCTAAACCTTTCTCAAAGTGCAAGTCTATTACAGCTTTGACCTGGGAGCAGATGTCTGCTGTAAGGTCAACAGATGGGGTAGAAGTAGAGGGTGTACCTTGAGGCTTTGGATGAACAATTATTGCTTTGCCTCTCTCTTCGGCTGATAGGTACTCCTCATTGAGGTAGCAGGTAGTGGCCTTAGTCAGATGGGTCATGATTCGTCTGCCTGCATCCTCTTGATTGTCAATGAAGTGAGTCAGATTGTCTGAAGGTCTGAAGTGAGCTGGTACTCTGACTACTTCTTTTGCAATCTCTTCTTTGTCAGCTGATGCAGCTGAGTCTTCTGCAGGTGCAGCTGAGTCTTCCACCAAGGCTGGTGCAGCTGATTCCTTCATCTTTGCTTGTTCAGCTGTCTGCTGATCCGATGAACCTACTGGGATAGGGACATCAGCAGTGGAGACTCCTAGGATCCGGTTGCAGACTGCAGTTAGTGCCTCATCTGATAGCAGCTGAGCAAAGGATTGAACTTGAGCAACTTCCTTTTGCTCCATCTCCCAGTCGAGGAAGTTTTCCTTTCCTCCCATTCCTTCCATGACCTCAAGAAGGTCATCTACATCATCTCTTCTGAGCTCAATCCAAGTGCATACCTGATGCGTCGAAAAAGAACGCCCTCGGATATCGACTGTTCCTTTGCGAGCACTATTAATCACGAGCGTGAATCGTCCGTTTATCCTTGACGATCTTCTTGTAAATCCAAAGATAACCTGCAAAAGTACGCCGGAGGGGGGCTCCGGCGTAGAAGCTCCGACGCTCAAGTCAGATTCAATCGTAGGCGAAATCGATGAGGAATTCCCCTGTATATCTAGGGGAATTCCGGCGAATATAGTGGAGTTTCTCCTCCAATCAGTGTATAATTCGTGTAAAAGTATGTAAAGTACGTATCTGTTAAAGAACTTAACCTTAAGATATGGAAATAACCTTGCTTTTATACCTGGCCCCTCTCTGCGGAGAGGGGAAGACTTCTTCTCCCTAGATTCTCGGCATATCCCTAGAAATCCGGCCTCAAATCCCTAAGGACTCGGCTTATCTCCCTGAAGACTCGGTTTTTCAGCTTATCGGCCCCTACTTTTGTGGGTTTGAACTGTTCCTCTTGACTTGGTTAAGAAAGATGGACTATACGTTCCATATTTGGGCTGGATCCTTCCAGGCCCAGGGGCTATTAATTTCTCCAATATGGGCCGAAGGCCCAATCACTCTGGTTTCTCTAATTCCCCTGCTTAAGCTCAGGGGTGTATTAATCCTGTTTCTTCAATATATTGACCTAATCACAACTATCATAATTTATCCCGTTTCCACGTGTCGACTTCTCCGAGATTGACATATTTATCTACATCAACCACTCCCCCCTACTCTCGTAAAATACCTCAAATTTATGAGAGTAGGAAATAACAAGATGAATTAACCTAAACACCTCTTCATACAGATCATCGCCATCTTTCCTTCAATACTCTCTTCCATTCCTGGATACACCCAAGTTCAAGTTTCAGAGAGTGTATCATGTCGCCCTGGGAAATTATATCCCTCTCTGAAACCCTCGAGCCCTAGGGAGCTCAAAACTCTTTGAAATTTCCCAACTTCAGGGATATTAGGTGTTATGGCTCGTACTCTGAACCTTAAGGACTCTTAAGTGGCTAACACTTATCACTCAGAAACTCTCAGCTATATCTTGGCTCACTATGGTTTAGATCTCAAACCTCTCGAACTCTTTGAATGATTTACATTTCTCAAAATCTCCAGCCATACCTTGGCTAGTCCAATCAAGGTGGTTCATACACTGAACCTCAAAATCTCATAAGTGTTTCTCATTTACAATCTCATGAGTCTAGTCGCGCGATCTTAAATCGAAACAATTCATCTCTTTGAATCTCAAAATTGTGAGGGGCTCTCTAATTCCCCTCGGCCTCACTCTCCGATCGTAAGAAACTTTAATCCTGCTTTTATACCTCTGAGTTTTTCTTTGGACGGCTAGGGTCCTATATCCCTAGTTTTGAAAACCTCTTATAACTCTGGATGTCATCTATTTCCCTCAAACCTCGAGGGATATAATGGGTAGGGCTTCTTCTTTAATCATTTTGGGAACTGGACACTTGGTGACTTGATAATGCTTCTAGTTTTTCTCTTAGAGTTAGAGTTTTTAGGGATTTAACTCTCCCAAAAGTTAGAATCCGTAGTGGTTGGAAGCCTTTCTCCAGAGCAGCAGCTTCTTGGGGGCCATGGTTGGATAAACTGGACACTCCCCCTAAGTTCCCTGGAGATGCTAAGGAAGACATCAATACTCCCTGGTGGTTACCTGGGATGAGGAAGGCGGTCTTGGAGTTGAAAGATGCTGCCCTGAAATTGGATGATCTTACACCGGCGAAGGATATGGCTTTCCCTATTCATGTGGAAAACCCAACTCCAGTGGCTACCGTGGCAGCGGGTGCTCCGATGGAGAAGACAGAGGGAGGTGATTCCAGTGAGCGAGCTGAGGAGGCAGGAGAAGGTTCCGAGGGGAAGAATGATGTTCCCCTCTCTTCATAACTTTGATTCTCTGATAACACTTTGGTACTGTTAAAACACTTTTTATTTTGTCAAGGCCTTTAAGGCCCCCTTTTGGTATTTTCCGGAGACTCCACACTCCGGGGTTTTTCTGTGGAGGGCTTAGGCATGGTGCCTTAAGTCTTGAATATTTCTGCTTTTCTTCCGCTTAATATCGTACCTGCACATTTATCACTTGGCATGCATATATATATATATATCTCTGACTCTGTTATTAGATGTGTAACGTAATATCCGTCCTGCTTATGAATCTAGCATGCTTTCAGCGTTTTCTTGACACGTAAAGGCTCTAAAGCTCCTAGAGGAACCTTAATGAGGAGATAGGGTTGATATCCCTGTACTTACTTGGTGATTTGCTAATGTTTCCAGTCTTTCTCTTAACACTAGAGTTTTAGGGATTATCCTCTCCCCTAGGTCAGAATTCGTAGGGATTATACTCTCCCTTAAGTTGTTTATACTCGTGAGAGTTAGTTTATACTCGTAAGAGTTGGTTTATACTCGTAAGAGTTGTTTATACTCGTAAGAGTTAGTTTATACTCGTAAGAGTTGGTTTATACTCGTAAGAGTTGGTTTATACTCGTAAGAGTTGGTTTATACTCCTAAGAGTTAGTTTATACTCGTAAGAGTTGTTTATACTCGTAAGAGTTGGTTTATACTCGTAAGAGTTGGTTTATACTCGTAAGAGTTGGTTTATACTCGTAAGAGTTAGTTTATACTCGTAAGAGTTGTTTATACTCGTAAGAGTTGGTTTATACTCGTAAGAGTTGGTTTATACTCGTAAGAGTTGGTTTATACTCGTAAGAGTTGTTTATACTCGTAAGAGTTGGTTTATACTCGTAAGAGTTAGTTTATACTCGTAAGAGTTGTTTATACTCGTAAGAGTTGGTTTATACTCGTAAGAGTTGTTTATACTCGTAAGAGTTTGTTTATACTCGTAAGAGTTGTTTATACTCGTAAGAGTTAGTTTATACTCGTAAGAGTTTGTTTATACTCGTAAGAGTTTGTTTATACTCGTAAGAGTTGTTTATACTCGTAAGAGTTTGTTTATACTCGTAAGAGTTTGTTTATACTCGTGAGAGTTTGTTTATACTCGTAAGAGTTTGTTTATACTCGTGAGAGTCTGTTTATACTCGTGAGAGTTTGTTTATACTCGTAAGAGTTTGTTTATACTCGTGAGAGTTTGTGAGAGTCGCTAGGGATAGGCTGTTTAATTATATCTTCTGCTGCTATACCCCCTACTCCCCCTAGCTTTAGAGGCTGTCGTGGATAGAAATTTTAGGAATTCTTCCTAGGTATTTTCTATTCGAATCTTTATGAGTTGGTGTAAATCTCTCTATCTTGCAATATCTCTATCATGTTATGTTTTAGTTTTCAAAACACATTCGTTATTTCAGTACTCATTATGCGGACCCCTAACAGTTATCTCATGCAAAGAATCTCAGGAATATCTCAAAACATCATATCTTATTAAATTCACAAACAATAAATGTAAGTCATACCTGACTCATGCCAACCGCCCTACCCCCTCTACCGAGAGGGTAAAATTACCCATCGAATTTCTCAGGGACTCGGCGTCCCTCAACTGTTCACACGTGTACTCTTATCTCTGATATACCTCAAGGTCTTGGATACTCAACTCAAGTTTAGGGAGCTCCTAAAGGGAAACTCCTTCATTATGTTCTGGTTCAGCTTAAGAGTGACATGTAAATCTCCAGGCTCCTTTCGTACTGAGGTTTAATAGGATATGATCCACATGTGTTTCCCTTAACAACAAAATAAATAAATGATTAATCATTTGGTAATTGGCATATTAATCATATCTTACCCTCCGTATCTCCTACTCCCCCTAGCTTTAGAGGTTATCGTGAATGAAGATCTTTAATCACATAACTTTAGGTGTTTTCTTTTCGAATCTTCGTATGTTGGTGTAAATCTTGCTGTCTCTTCCGGTGAGGTTTATATAAACCTCGCAATTCCTCAGGGTGAGGTAAACCTCGCAGGGTGAGGTAAACCTCGCAGTTTCTCTAACTTCTCTTGGCCTCGCGATCTTATAGTGTCTTTCGCTCCTGAATTAGGGTACCTGTAGGTTTATTCTGTCCCCTTTTCAGGGATATTACTTTCAGTCCTCCAGGGATATGGTCTTTGACCTTGGCCGTTCAGGGGTATTGCCCCACGGATATACTAAGTTGACTTCATAGCCAGTCAAGTGTTCTCCATCTTTGGTCTTAGGCATCTTAGTCATCAATTTCCTGGCTATCGGAACATAACAATCACAAGTAATATGAATTAACTTGTTACCTCAATATTCGTCTTCGCAATTGCGCATATCTCTTGTACGTTTACAACTCCTCGAGCAGGTCGATGTTTAGCTTCATTGCACATGGTCTTTTCCTGAACTTCCAGCTTCTCAACGTTGTTTGGTTTCGCTCTTTAGGATCTCGAATCTCATAATAATCTGGGAGTTCTCCAAGGTTCCCCTGAACTCACTCTTTATTCTCTTTTGTAATCCTGCTCCCTCGGGCTACTCAAGCACCTCTAGAATCTCCGACTCCTCCTCATGGGATCATTGTTTATCAACTCTAATTTTCAGGCTTATTATTTCACTTATTTAGGGCTGCTGGCCCTAAAACACCTCAAACGCTCAAATCATGTTTCATCACTCTAAAAGAATCATCTCATGCAATATTGAAAATTCATTATCTTCTCGAAAATAAAACTTCGTAACATCGAACCAACAAAACAAATCAACTCCCACTCTAAAAGTAAAAAAATAAGTGGATCATGCTCTCTCAAATAGTCTCTTCAAATGAAAATTACAATGAATATTCAATTCTCCACGTTTCATCATAAATGAGTATTTCTAGTACACGCAAGCTTCAAGGTCCTAAGCGAGGACATAACTCAAGACATATCATTGTTTAAAGATAAAAAGGTAAGAAGTAGCACTTTTCATTTTTTGATCTCAAGGATCTGAATAAGCTCAATCTATAATTTGAAATCATATCTAAAGTATAGAAACATGTCAATCATACACAATTTGAAAATAGTTATGCTAGCTTTCGTTTCCAAAACCGTAGTCATCATCAATTCTCCCACATAAAGTAGTCATAGAACTCAACATATGAATCACCTACTCATGCTTCTAAGATTTCAAGTAATTCTCAATTCTAATATCATTTATAAAACATCTACATAAATCAATCGTGTAAGCTTAAGGGGACCCTTCTTAATTCAACGGAAAAGAGTAGCCTCATATCATATGTGTCAATATCTTAAAGACATGCTCATAATAATATCTACAAGAATTAACACTTGCACTAACCAGTGGTACTAATGTACTCAGCATATCTCAGCTAGCCCTCACGGACCTGGGCTCTTAGGTCCTGGCCAATTCATGTTCATATCTCTGGTAACCCTCATGGACTGAAATACTTCATATCTCTGCCAGCCCTGGGGGACTGGAATACTCCATATCGCTGCCAGCCCTCGGGGACTGGAATACTCTATATCGCTGCCAGCTCTCGGGGACCTGAATACTTCATATCTCCGCCAGCTCTCGGGGACCTGAATACTCTATATCTCTGCCAGCCCTCGGGGACCTGAATACTTCATATCTCTGCTAGCCTTCGAGGACCAGAATACTTCATATCTCTGCCAGCCCTCGAGGACCAGAATATTCCTCCAGAACCTCTTGTGTTTTCAGCACTCCCAGAGTTCTTAAAAGTTTTTGGGCTAAACCTTCTCAAAATTTCTCACAACAAAAAGGTTAAATAACAATTTGTACGAAGATTTGGTACCGGCTTTGTCAATATCCTAGTGCTCATTCAATAAAATGTGTATTCTCATGCGAATCCTTCCACATATACCATACATCTCATATTTTCGCAACATATTGATTGAAACGATTAACACCCACGCTAAACTAAATAGATTTACATCCTTCTCCACATCATTTATGCAAATCATAGCATATAATAATTTATCTCGATCCTCTCTATCACAGATAAATTATTCTTCTCACTCAAATTCATGCATATCAACAATCTTCATTCAAGCATCAGATTAGTATCAATCAATTAGCCAAGACAATGCATGCTACCTCATATATCACATTTTTCAACATAATAGTCAGAAAATGAATGTTGATGCAAATATTATCACAATCACTTTTTATCAGACTACACACATGTTCTCATTATAGACTTATATTTCTTATACTTAACACTAGATCATCAACAAAAACGTCTTTCAAGTGATATTTCAATTTACATAAAGAGTGCAGAGATACCTCCCTTAAGTTATCAAATACTCGAAAAGACTTGTGAGATTCCAGGTATATGTTCATCAAACCCTCGAAAAGACTTGTGAAATTCCAGGTATATGTTCAGGTCATTTCTGACCTACAGCCTCAGTCGCCCTCGGGAAGGCTATGGGGGCTGGAGCGCCCTGGACAACCATCACCTTCTCCCTGGATCGTGTTATTATAACATTCAGTTGTTCAGTAGTCAATACCAGCAATTCTGAACCTGTAGCTGCTGGAGGTATCTCCCTGCTAGGTCCACTCCCGAGGGCTCCAGACATGTCACCCTCAGTAGGGATAGGAGTGTCTAGAGTCTCTTCCCTCAGATTCTGGACTTCTATTGGTGTAAGGGGCGGATTTTCCCCTGAAGGAACGAATGCAAGTCATTTTCCCGAACTTTCAACCAAATTCTTCGGAGGGAGAGGAAGGAAAATAGGTAGTGGAGTTCTTCCTCCCACTGGAATTCCAAATTCAGGTCGTATAGGGGAGGAAAATATATTCTTTCCCTCTTTAGTAGTTCGTTTAACAAGCTCATGTTCACCTCCAATAGTTAGAAAATAAATCTCACGTCTTAGATCTAATTTCCCACAGACGGCGCCAGTTGATGCGTCGAAAAAGAACGCCCTCGGATATCGACTGTTCCTTTGCGAGCACTATTAATCACGAGCGTGAATCGTCCATTTATCCTTGACGATCTTCTCGTAAATCCAAAGATAACCTGCAAAAGTACGCTGGAGGGGGGCTCCGGCGTAGAAGCTCCGACGCTCAAGTCAGATTCAATCGTAGGCGAAATCGATGAGGAATTCCCCTGTATATCTAGGGGAATTCCGGCGAATATAGTGGAGTTTCTCCTCCAATCAGTGTATAATTCGTGTAAAAGTATGTAAAGTACGTATCTGTTAAAGAACTTAACCTTAAGATATGGAAATAACCTTGCTTTTATACCTGGCCCCTCTCTGCGGAGAGGGGAAGACTTCTTCTCCCTAGATTCTCGGCATATCCCTAGAAATCCGGCCTCAAATCCCTAAGGACTCGGCTTATCTCCCTGAAGACTCGGTTTTTCAGCTTATCGGCCCCTACTTTTGTGGGTTTGAACTGTTCCTCTTGACTTGGTTAAGAAAGATGGACTATACGTTCCATATTTGGGCTGGATCCTTCCAGGCCCAGGGGCTATTAATTTCTCCAATATGGGCCGAAGGCCCAATCACTCTGGTTTCTCTAATTCCCCTGCTTAAGCTCAGGGGTGTATTAATCCTGTTTCTTCAATATATTGACCTAATCACAACTATCATAATTTATCCCGTTTCCACGTGTCGACTTCTCCGAGATAGACATATTTATCTACATCAATACCCTAAGCACTTGTTCAAACTGGATTGAAGTCTCATCAACTCCAGGGATGGTGGTCTTGAGCAGGTTGGCTATCTTCATCCTCATTATCTTTTCTGTTTGGCACATGGGGTAGTGCACCATTCTGAACTGAGGTTGAGAAGGACCAGGTTGAACCAGGTCTTCTGGTGCCAAGTCTTCTGGAGCAGAAGGGACAATGATGGTAGGGGTTTGGGTAGTTGGGGCATTTTCCTCTGCTGTGTGAGTATCAGCAGGGATTTGGGAAGTGATTTCTTCTTGTTGGGTAGGAGGTTGGGATTGATCTTCAGTAATTTGTTCATCAGCAGGGTTATGGGTCTGCTGGTCTGGTTCAGTTTCTTCTTGAAGATCAGTAGGTGTTTGAGCTTGATGACCTTGGACATTTGCTGTTTGAATATCAGCAAGGATTGTGGATATAATCTGAGTCTGATCATCAGCAGGTTGTGTGGAGGTGGTCTGAGGTTGGTTGTCTGCTGTTTGAACATCAGCAGGGTTAGGCTGGGCTTGTTCCTCTGCTGTGTGAGTATCAGCAGGGATTTGGGCATCAGTGTGTGAGGGTTCAGATGGGTTGGTATCATCAGAAGGGTTGAAGGATGAAATAGGGGCTATGCTCATTGGAGTAGGGAGCCTGGATTTCTTGGCTTTCTTTGTGAAAGAAGAAGTGTTCTTCTTTCTCTTCTGACCCTTTGATAGTTTAGAAGGTGTGAAAGTGAGAGAGGGGTTAGAAGTACCTGCCTTTTTCAAAGGAGAGGCAGTGGGAGTGACATCTGAATCAGATGGGGAGATGAGCCCTGATCTGATCAGATATCTTCTTTGTGCTAAGGTCTGATTGTCATCATCATCCTCTTCAGCAACCTTCTTTTGAGCCTCTTCTTTCGATGGCTCCTCTTCTTCCTCAGCAGCAGAGTTATGAGTGGACTCTTCTGCCTTTTCAATAACATCTTTGGAAGATGCTTCAGCTAACAGCTTCTTCCTCTCTTCTTTCAACCTTGCTGCCTCAACAAGAGCGTCCTTCCTTAAATAATATTTGGAGATGTGGAAGGTCTTGTGAGGTCCCATCTTGTACTTTCTTGGGAGTACTTCTGGAATGATGATACTCAGCTTGTTGACAAAGCTGACAGTTGAGCTTACCTTCCATTCTCTTGATTGCAGCCATAACTCTGACCTTCAAGGTGGTAACAGCATCATGGCTGAAAGTGTTACCTAGCAGCATCTTGCCTGCTATATCCATCAGGGTTTGAAACTTAGGTTCTAATTGGGATTTCTTGAGTCCAGAGGCATCAACAGCCTTGATTCTCCCATCAGTGAACATCTCCATGTATTCTTTCTCCTTACCCATAATATAGTTGGAGATATTGATCTTTCCCCTTGATAAACCGAAAAGTTCCTGAAGGATTTCCCTTGTTACCTTGACCCTGTGTCCACCCATGACACTTTCGACATAAGATCCCTTCATCACAGCGTTTGCATAGAAAGCCAGCACATCTTGTTCATAAACATTGGTGGGTGCTGCTTCCAGAAACTCTCGCAGTTTGAGGTTGATGCAGCGAAGAAGGATCTCCTTGTTTTCTGCTTTGTGTTTGCCCTTGAAAAACAGAGCATTCTCTGTGAACATCTTCCCTTCCTTGGACCACTTTGCAGCATCCAAGGTGCCAGTGCTCTTGGTCTTCTCGTCGTAAATTTCAATGATTGCCATAGTATATTTCGAGTGTTAGGGTTTTGAGAGCTTGAAAGAAATTTGCAGAACGAGAGAGTATTGAAAGCAATAGGGTATTGTGAGCGAAAGGGTTTGGAAGAGGTTTAAGGGTGTGTATATATACTCCAACAAATCTTGATCTAACGGTCAGATTTGGGTTTAATTGTGGAGTAGAGCCCAAGATTTTCCTTCTTTGATTTCGGGCCTTCCTTTAAATTTGCCGGCTGAATTTGCCATGTGGCAACAGTTGATTTGCTGGCAATTTGGTAATTGAGTATTAATGACATCATTACCAAAAATAGCCGTTGTGACTAATTTTGTGGCAAGAATTGATCATCAAGGCCGTTTTTTATAAGTGAATTGCATTCCTTATATAGGCCAATTTGCTTAATTACATTCAGGAATAATCTAGAATGAATTACATGATCAAAGATATTCATTGAACTCTAAAATCAAATGATCTAGTCAGCAGAGTGAAGTCTTCTGATTTCTTCAAGAGGTCTGCTGATTTTCCTTGAAAGTCTTCTGGTCAGCTGAGTTGGTCTTCTGATCAGCTGAGTGGAGGATTGAGATTTGCTGAGTAAATCTTCTGGGTTTTGAAGGTCCAACCTGTCTTGGTGGATCATTCGTTGTTGCTGTGATGATCCAACCTGGATGATGAATCTTCCAGCTTTATTGTGAGTGGTGATCCAACCTGGTTTGATGGATCTTCCAGCTCGATCTCTGAACCATGTAGGACCATAAAATCAATATGATGATCAGCCTGGATGATATCCCACTGGTTCAGGTTGCCCTTACCATCTGATGTTCCTCATCATCAGATGGGTTGTAGCATCAAATGTGTCCTTTTTGAATTTCTTCGCTACTCTTGAAAGAGAAGGAAGATTGGAAGAGGCTTCAATGGAGTCTGAAGAGAGGGCCATGGACTTAGCCTTCATGTTCTGTTTAGACACAGTAGCTTTTGATACCAAGCTCTCCATGTAGAACTTCCCCCTGGAGAAGAAGCTCTGCTTGCTTGCTACTTTGTCTTCCCCATCTCTCTTTCCTCTAGTTTTCAATAAGGATGTCTCTCTTTCCTCTAGTTTTCATAGGCATACTTGTGTTGAGTAAGCCAAGTGTGCTGATCTGCATCATCTTTATCTTCTGGACAAATCTTCATCTCCTTCACCCAAGACCTTGGTTGAAGGATGATCTCCATTCCATCTCTTCTTTCGATTGTCTCCATCCCTGAAACAGAAAATGATAGTTAGTGATTTGTGCTCTTAGGTGTTCTCATAACTTCCTCCTTTTATAGGGATAGAAATGAGGTAGTGGAGTGAAAGATGACAAAACTATAGAGTTGATAGGTCTGAATTTCTGAAAAGTTACTTCTTAAGATCAACAATGAGATTCTTGATCTAAGGGTTCACATTTAAAGATATTCAGACTTTATCTTATGGAATGCAGAAATTATAAATTTTTGAGCAAGAGTTATTTGAAATCCGTACAGTGCATGCATACTGTTGAGTCGGTGAGGATGGTGTATTAATCCAACCAAGTATAACTCAATAGTATACTGTATGTATGTATATAAATAAAGTATTTTATGAAGAATAGTTTATTATTATACATAGTATACATTGCT
Source organism: Galeopsis tetrahit (assembly GCA_963675135.1). Lineage (NCBI taxonomy): Eukaryota > Viridiplantae > Streptophyta > Magnoliopsida > Lamiales > Lamiaceae > Galeopsis > Galeopsis tetrahit. The sequence goes on along the minus strand of OY776130.1, from coordinate 30,430,091 downwards.
TATAGTAGAGAAATCAAATAACTTTGTTCAAGTCTGCTGTATATATATATATATGATATGCAATGCAGATTTTAGAGTATTTCATCAAGGATTCTTAAGGTATCATTGATTCCCCCTTGATTAGATGACTCTAAGTTTTCCCTCAGCTTTATTTGTCTTCATTGGGAAAGAACTTACCTGAAGATGAGGGTGTCTATTCACCTCATCTGATCCTCCTAGTCTGCTGCACTTGGGTCAGCTGAGGTTTTCAGCTGATCTTTCCTTCTTCATGTGCTTGGGTCCAGGAGTCCTAAGCTGTAACATAGGGTTTTGAACCTTTCTTCAGCTAGGGGCTTAGTCAAGATGTCTGCTCTTTGGATATCTGTGTGAATTTTCTCCATCTTGATGTCCTTCTTTTCAAGGTGGTCTCTTATGAAGTGGTGTCGAATGTCGACATGCTTGCACCTTGTGTGGAGGACTGGATTTTGAGTGATGGCAATGGCACTACTGCTATCACAATAAATAGGGACTTCTCTTGCCTCTACATTGTAATCCTTGAGTTGTTGAACTAGCCAGAGCAGCTGACTACAACAACTACCAGCTGCCATGTATTCTGCTTCAGTGGTGGAGGTTGCAACTGAGGTTTGCTTCTTAGAGAACCATGATATCAGCTTGTTGCCTAGAAATTGACAGGTTCCAGATGTGGATTTCCTATCAATTCTACATCCTCCATAGTCTGAGTCAGAATAGCCACTCAATTCTAGATTGTCATCAGCAGGGTACCATAGTCCTAGGTTGACTGTTCCTTTTAGGTACTTGAGAATCTTCCTTGCTGCTTCTAGATGACTTTGCTTTGGGTTTGCTTGAAACCTAGCACATACTCCTACAGCAAATGTTATGTCTGGTCTGCTAGCTGTAAGATATAGTAGAGATCCAATCAGTGCTCTATATTCAGCTTGATCAACTGCCTTTCCAGACTCATCTGGTTCCATTTTGAAAGATGTCATCATTGGAATCCTTGCAGTCTTGCTTTGTAGGGCTTTGAATCTTTCTAATAGGCTCTTGGTATACTTGGACTGGTTGATGAAGATCCCTTCTGAACTCTGCTTGACTTGAAGTCCTAGAAAATAATTCATCTCACCCATCATGCTCATTTCAAACTTTCCTTGCATAAGTTCAGAGAACTTCTTGCACATCTCTTGATTGGGTGATCCAAATATAATATCATCTACATATATTTGCACCATTAGGATGTCTTCTCCTTCTTGTATTCTGAAAAGAGTTCTATCCACTTTGCCTTTTGTATATCCATTGTCAAGTAGGAATTGTGACAATGTGTCATACCAAGCTCTAGGGGCTTGTTTTAGACCATAGAGAGCCTTCTTCAGTCGATATACTTGATCACCTTTTTCAAAACCTGGAGGCTGCTCTACATATACTTCTTCTACCAGAATACCATTTAGAAAAGCACTCTTGACATCCATTTGATATACCTTGAAGCCCATATATGATGCATAAGCTAGAAACAGTCGTATGGCTTCTAATCTGGCTACTGGAGCAAAGGTTTCATCATAGTCAATCCCTTCAGATTGAGAGTATCCTTTTGCAACTAGCCTAGCCTTATTTCTAGTTATCACATCATTTTCGTCCTTCTTGTTCTTGAATACCCACTTTGTTCCTACTACATTGTGGTTTTCAGGACGATCTACCAATTCCCAGACTTCATTTCTTTCGAATTGGTTTAGTTCTTCTTGCATAGCAGTGATCCAATTGCTATATGTCATTGCTTCTTCTATGTCAGCTGGTTCAATGTTGGATAGGAAAGCACACCAGCAGAACATAGATGATTGTGAGTTCTGATTCAGTTGTCTTCTTGTCTTGACACCTGAGTCAGCTCCTCCTAAGATGAGGTTTGATGGATGGTTGTTTCTCCATGTATGCCTCACAGGAGTATCTGCATTGGATGAGCTTGGATTCTCATCTGATCTAGTGCCATCAGGAGGGTTGACTTGGTTAGGTCGATCATCATCTGTATCTTGAGTGTCAAAGAGATCATTCCCCCTGGCATTTGGGATTGGTGCATCTTGATTCTGGTCAGCTTGTCCTGCTTGAGTTTGAGATCTAGTGACAGGTCTATGAGGCTTATCCTCCTCTGGTTCTTCAGGGAAAGGTTCATTGACTTCAATGAACTCATCTGGTTTGGACTTGATCACTAGATGTCTCATCTGATCTGCAGCTGAGTTTGTTTCTACTGCATTCTTTTCACAAGATTCATCAAAAACAACATGAGGTGTTTCTTCCACAAGAAGGGTTCGTTTGTTGAGTACTCTAAATGCTTTGCTAGTTGAGGAGTATCCTAAAAATATCCCCTCATCTGCTTTGGCATCAAAAGCATTCAACTTACTCTTCCCATTGTTGTGAATGAAACACTTACAACCAAATATATGAAAGTAAGATACTCTAGGTTTTCTTCCTTTCCATAGTTCATATGGGGTTTTCTCATGTATTTTATGAATACCTGACCTGTTTTGAGTGTGACAAGCTGTGTTGATGGCTTCTGCCCATAGCTTCTTGGGAGTGGAGAATTCAGCAAGGAGTGTTCTGGCAGCTTCTTTGAGTGTTCTGACTCTGCTTTCAGCTACACCATTCTGTTGTGGTGTTCTTGCTACACTTGTCTCATGCTGAATACCATTAGAAGTACAATAGGCAATAATATAAGAGTTAATGAATTCAGTGCCTTTGTCACTTCTAATTTTCACAATTGGTTCTCCTTTCTCTACTTGGATCCTCTTCAATAGTTCAGGGAGCTTCTGCTGTGTTTCACTCTTCTTGTATAAGAAGATAACCCAAGTAAACTTGGAATAATCATCTACAACAATAAGAGTGTACTTCCTCCCTGTTAGAGTGGTTGGAGTGATTGGTCCAAAGAGATCCATGTGAAGCAGTTCAAGAACTCTGCTGGTTGATGCTGTCTTCTTGGTCTTGAAGGAGACCTTTGTTTGCTTTCCTTGTTGACATGCATCACACACCTGATCTTTACAGTAGAGTTCATTAGGCAGACCATCAACTAAGGATTCCCTTGCTAACTTGTTCATAGTCTTAAAGTTCAGATGACTAAGACGTTTGTGCCATAGCCAGCTGACATCTTTAGGGCTCTTCACAAGCAGACATGTATCCTTAGGACAGTTGTTCCAATTTGCAAGATACATACTTCCCTTTCTAGATCCTGTTAGAAGGTTTTGTTTTGTTCTCTTATCACTTATGAGACACTCATCTTTAGAGAATTTGACTGAGTAACCAGTGTCACAAAAGTGAGAAACAGATAATAAATTAAACTTAAGACCTTCTACATATGATACATCATGTACCTCAATGTCACCATTTTTAAGGGTGCCATATCCTTTTGTGTTACCATGCGCGTTATCACCAAAGAAGACTTTTGGACCTTTCTTTTCTATGTAGTTGGTCAGCAGGGCTTTGGTTCCTGTCATGTGAGTTGAGCATCCACTATCTATGTACCAAGTTTCTCCTGCTAGACCTCCTCTTCTGTATAGGTCCCTCCTTTCCTGCAAGAAAAGTTAAGTCTTAGGTACCCATTTTGTTTTGGGTCCTTGGGTGTTAGTACTACCCTTGGGAACCCACATATACATTGGTCGTTTGAACAACCTTGAGCACTTGAGTTGTTTCCCTTGGGCATCACAGAACCAAATCTTACCAGTCAGCACCTTGGACTGATCTGATTTGTCCTTAGTGTCAGCTAAGTAATAGTCAAATGGTTTCCCTTTATAGGAGTGTACATACATGTTCTTTTGACTAGTTACATTCGGCCTGGGTGCATTAGCTGGTCGATGCACACGATTATATGGACCATACTCTTCTGTTCTCACAATATCATAAGAGATAGGGGGTGCAAAGAGAACAGCTTTGTTTGAAGAAGACTTCTTCTTCTTGGCTGGAGCAGCATACAGCTGAGACTGTCTCAGCCGAGATGGTCTAGGCTGTTTGCTGTTCCTCTGTACAGGCTTGGGGTTAGCTTGTCCTTTACCATTTTTGGTTTTGGGATAGTTAGCCTTAGCTGGTACAGATGCCTTTTGGTTCATATTAGGTTCATTGTGTTTAGAACACTCACCCTTTTCATGTGTCTGAGTAGTGCACTTGTTAGGTGTACTACCCCCAGCTGGAGAGGATGTAGATGGGTTGAGTTCATAGCCAAAACCCATCTTATTGCCATTTGATCTATAATACTCAGAGATACTTTCAATAGTAGTAGAGGCTTTATTGAACTCTGATATCTTTTGATTTAGGCATTCCTTCTCCTTTTCTAAGAGCTTGTGTGCTTGGAAGAGGTCATCGAATTTGGATTGTAGTGAACGAAGTTCCTTAGTTTCTAAAACTTGAGTTTGTAACATCCCCTCATACAACTGAGTTATTGTGGTATTTTCTTCCTTAAGAAGCTCCACTTCTCTGGTCAATCTTTCATTCATTGTGGCCAGCTCAGGGGTGTTATCAAACTTAACCTTTTTCAACTTAGCAATTTCTTTCCTTAGATCCTTATTCTCCTCTTCCACTTCTATAAAAGCTCTAGTGGCAATATCCAGATCACCTTTTACTTTTCTTAAAGATTGATAATAGGTGTCTTCTGATTCGCCTTCAGATGAGTTTATCTCATCTGATTGTGAAAAAATAGGTGAAAGGAAAGTAGTAGTATAGGAGTTTACCTCATTTTCACCTATGGCCATCATAGCTAGGTCATTTGAATCATCTGAGAAGATTTGGCAGTCTGGTGATGTAGGGAGTTCATCACTTTGATATTCAGATTCTTCAGTCACCATAGCTTTCTTGTCTGAAGTTCTTCTTGGCCTTCTTTCTTCTTTGTCATCCAAATCCAGCTCAGGACATTCATAGACATAGTGTCCTGGTTTGCGACAGTTGAAGCATGATCCTGGTTTCTGATTTGAGTTGCCTTTCCTTGGAGGAGTGGCGTCTCTTCTTCTAGATCCTCGGCTGTCAGATGACTCCACATCCTTTCTAGGATGTCTTTCTGGTGTTCTTTCTCTGGAACCTCTGGAGGGTGAACTTGCTCTTCTATCTTTGTAGTTTCTATAGAATTTCCTATATTTGTTGTTGAGAGTGTTCATCCTTTCGAATCTCTTGATCATAAGAGCCATTTGTTCCTTCAGACTCATGTCTGATCCTTCACAGTCTTCTGTTTTCAGAGAGGCCTTGCCAGATGAGGTACTTGCAGCTTTTGTATTGGCTGCCTTGAAGGCTACAGTCTTGGAGGTAGATGGGGCTGCAGTTGACTCATCACTTCCTGAGTTTTCTTCTCTGTCAAGGTCATATTCATGAGCTTTTAGGTTCTGAAATAGAGTTTGAGTAGACCACTTCTTGATATCTTGAGTATCTTTGATGATGGTCTTCTTGAGTTTCCATCTCTTGGGTAAAGAGTCCAAGATCTTCAAGTTTTTCTCTCTATTTGTATACTTCTTGCCTAGAGATTCAATCTCATTTATGATCTTTGTACATCTATTGTCCAGCTGATCAATAGTTTCTCCTGGATGCATCTTGAGGTGTTCAAACTTCTTGACTGCTGTTGATAATTTGCTTTCCTTGATCAGCTCAGTTCCTTCACAGAGGAGTGCCAATGCCTCCCACATCTCTCTGGCTGACTCACAGTGGATGACCTTTGCAATGTACTCATTTGGAAGAGTTTGCATTATGTAATCTTGAGCAATGCTATCAAGGTTTGATTGCTTCATCTCTTCTGGTGTGAGATCCCTCATGGGCTTGGGAACTAGTTCTCCAACTGGGACTTCTGGATCACCATTTGCAGTGTTGACTGTCATGATGGTGATTGGGCCTTCAGTGATTACTGACCACATCTTGTAGTGGACTGATGTGAGATTCTTCCTCATCCTGATCTTCCAGTAATCATAATCCTCAACTGAAAACTTAGGCAACTTACGCATGTTAGCACTCATGCTGTATGAGTTATCAAAAACAAGTTTTCCAAAAAGATCTGTTCAAGAGGACTACAGAAAGACTCCCTCAAGTCTTCTGATAATCTAGAGACAGTAGTCCGTTAGAACCACTGCTCTGATACCACTTGTTGGTCCCTGAACGAGTAGTGAATGGGTTTAAAGTCTAGAGGGGAGGGGTGAATAGACTTTAAAACTTTTTCAAACAGAGTTGGGAACCTCTTCTGATTGCTATGTCAACTGGACTGCAAGTCTGCTGGTCCAGATCACTATAGTGATCTGACTGAGGAGGTTATATGCAGAATTATGGTGGCCCTGGTTTAGACTCGTTCTTGTAACTTGTTTTACTTAATGAAAATACTCAGCTGATGCTGGTTTGAAAGTTATGGCCTTGTTTTGAAGAGTGTTGAAATCACAGTATGCACTATATAATAATGAATGTAAAGGCAGAAATGTAAAGTGCAGAAGGTAAATAACACCGGATTTATAGTGGTTCGGATATACGTTCCTACGTCCACTCTCACGTCCTAACGTGATGTTTAATCCCTTTAATTTCCACAAATTACAAGGGTCTTGACCTTTATAGTCCCAAGGTTAGGACTTTGAGATCTGAGCCGTCCTAACAGCTACGGTCTCCACAAGTGATTGTAAGCACTTGCACTTTAAGGGGTTTCAAAAACTTTAACCTTTCGGTGAGGGTTTGGGGTTTTTGAGGTGTATCCAACTAATGGTTCAAGCTTATAATTTGCTTAACCACTATGCCTAAAACAATTGATATACAATATGAACAGGTTTCAGGTTCTTAAGGGTTGGATAGAAATCACTTAAGAGCTATAGATAATCTAATGGTTTCTGGCTCTTTTGAGAATTCTTAGAACTGTATGGCTTTAGCTTTGATTGCTTGCTTGGCTTGTTGAATTCTCTCTTTTTACTTCTTGTTTGTGATTCCTCATCCTCTTGTATTTATAATGGAGATTGGTTGCAACTAGCCGTTGGAGTTGACTAGCCGTTTGAACAATCTTTCCATAATAGCTTGATTCCTTGATTCCAGCCGCTTGATTGCTTCAATCCTGGGATCATGTCAATCTTCTAAATAAGGCAGGTCTTCGTTTGAATTGTAAGATGACTTGGGAATCAGCCGAGTCCTGGAAGAGCACATAGTCTTCTGATCTTTACTTCTAGTCTTCTGACTACTCTTCTGGCCTTAGGTCTTCTGTCTTCTGATATCAGACGAGTAACACTCTTCTGATCTGGAAATTCTTTGTACTGCTTTTAGGCCATCTTCAATCTGGGACTCCATCAGATAGGTAGGTATACAAGCACCTTAACTTATCTGGTCTTCAAGGATCTTCTAGTCTTCATGTCTTCTACTCTTCTCATCTTGAGGATAGGCATGTAAGCCAGGACTGTGCTGATCAGCTGATATCAATACAGTTGATCACACAAGACTAGTCTAAGCTGTTCTATACAAGTCAGCTGATCCTATTACATTTATAAACTCTAAGTGTTTTGGCCATCAAAACTATTCTAACATCAAGTGGGGCTTAGGATGAATTTATATCCCAACACTTCCAAATACGGCTTTAGTCCGCATCTGGTGCATTTGGTCAGGATCTCGGCATTGTCATCTGAGTGATTTCCTTTGAAAAATACAGATGGTTCAACATTTACTTTATTGTCGGAGATGTATCGGCCTAGGTCGAATGTGACCTGCATGTTGGTTCTTAGATCGAAAATTGATCGAATAGACATAGCGATGATATGAGTATAATCAGATTGCTTGAAGATAGAGAGAAAGTAACTTCTTGAGAGTAAGGGAATTATGGAATTGAGGAGTAAGACGTGTGAGAATGTGGGGGTTTTGATCAAAAACTGTTAAGGCTTTTGGTATTCGGTTACGGAATCGAGAATATTATGTGATTTGATATTGTAATCTTTGAAATCCGCCTCTTCTTAGTTAGGACAGAGGAGTGAACTCATCTGACCTAGTGTAGACGAGTGTGAATCTGGATGTATACACCACATTAAATGGGAGTGTATAAATCTAATTCAGGGGTTTTCAAAATTTATCAATATCTAATTACTATAATATCCTTAATCCGTTTTGATTAAACACTTAGTATTGTAGAATCAAAAGAACACTTAGCTTGTCTGTTCGAGTCTATCCAGAACAGACGAGTAGACTTAAGCTTCACAAGACGAGTTGGCTTAAGTACACAAGACGAGTTCCCCCTTCGCCTGTGCTTGTCTATTCTGAACGTCGAACGACTTCATGTACCTATCTTATCATTTGCAATGTGTAATCGTAGGTACAAGTAGAGTAACATAAATAAGATGAATATCAATCTAAAGCAAGGATCAAGGTTTCGAACAAGATGACTATAACACACATATGAGTCAACATAAGGTTATTTAAGAAATCAGAGATTCCCCCTTAATTGTTTATTCCCTTAGTATTACCCTCAGCTTTACCAGCTTCCTCATCGGGTTTTTGGTCATCTAGTCTAGCCTTGTATACCTGTCTGTTGAGTGAGTAGACGAGTGCTCTGGTCTAGTGATCTTGTCTCCTTTTCTTGATGTACCTGTCTGGTTAGTACATAGCTATAGGCAAGTAGGATCTAAATCAATTAGCCCTAGACTAATGCATAACTCACGAAATCGTGCCTCAGCTAATGGTTTTGTAAAAATATCAGCTCTTTGAAAATCAGTATGAATCTTTTCCATGCGAATATCCTTCTTTTCTACATGATCACATATGAAATGATGCTTCACATCAACATGCTTACATCGTGTGTGCAAAACAGGATTTTGTGTAATGGCAATTGCACTATTACTATCACAGAAAATAGGAACATTTGATTCATGTATGTCGTAATCTCTAAGCTGTTGCATGAGCCAGAGTAGTTGACTACAACAGCTACCAGCAGCCATGTACTCGGCTTCGGTAGTTGAAGTTGCAACACTAGTCTGCTTTTTAGAAAACCAAGATATGAGTTTTGTGCCTAGAAATTGACAAGAACCAGAAGTAGATTTCCTATCTATTCTACAGCCTCCAAAGTCTGAGTCTGAATAGCCACTTAAGGATAGATCATCATTTGAGGGATACCATATACCACGATTGATGGTCCCTTTCAAATATTTCAAGATCCTTTTGGTGGTTTCCATGTGACTTTCTTTTGGATTGGCTTGGAATCGAGCACAAACACCAACAGAGAATGCAATGTCTGGTCTACTAGCAGTTAGATACAGTAAGGAACCAATTAAACCACGGTAATAAGATTGGTCAGCACATTTACCGTTCTCATCTGGATCCATTCTTTAAGTTGGTTGCATTGGTACGCCAGTAGACTTACAAGTTTTGATCCCATACTTGTCTAGAAGATTTCTAGTGTACTTCGCCTGATTTATGAAAATACCTTCTGGAGTTTGTTTTACTTGAAGACCAAGAAAGTAATTCATTTCACCCATCATAGACATCTCAAATTTACTTTGCATGAGTGTTGAAAAACTTTCACTCAGCTTTTTGTTAGGTGACCCAAAAATGATGTCATCTACGTAAATTTGGACGAGTAAAATGTCCTTCCCTTCTTGTCTTCTGAACAAGGTTCGATCGACCTTGCCCTTAGTAAAACCATTTTCCAATAGAAAGAGAGAGAGAGAGTGTCATACCATGCTCTTGGAGCTTGCTTTAGTCCGTATAAGGCTTTCTTTAACCTGTACACCTGGTTGCCTTTGACTTCGAAACCTGGAGGTTGTTCAACATACACTTCTTCCGCAAGAATACCGTTAAGAAATGCACTTTTGACATCCATTTGATATACAGTAAACTTCATGTGAGCAGCATATGCAAGGAACAATCGAATGGCTTCTAGTCTAGCAATAGGAGCATATGTTTCATCATAGTCTATGCCTTCAGCTTGTGAATAGCATTGGGAAACTAATCTAGCCTTATTCCTGACAACTAAATCATTCTCATCTTTCTTATTCTTGAAAATCCATCGAGTGCCAACTACATTATGATGTTTCGGCCTATCGACAAGTTCCCAGACGTCGTTTCGAACAAACTGGTTCAACTCGTCGTGCATAGCGATGATCCAATTACTATCAGCCAATGCCTCTTTAACAGTGGTAGGCTCAATAGATGAGAGGAAACAACACCAGCAAAACATAGTTGGACTCGGCTGTTCTTGCGACTCAAAGAGTTGTCGTCTAGTTTTCACACCAATAGTAGAGTCACCAATGATATTTTCAGTATCATGCGCAGATTTCCATGTTTTTCTATTCTTAACAGGAATACTATCATCATCTATATCATGTACAGCATCATGCATGTCAACATCATTTGTATCATCAACAGATTTACCAGGAGTAGATGAGTCAACTAGAGCAGGCATGTCAACTGGTCTAGAAGACTTACCTTGAGCACTTACTTTCTCCTTGTCATTAGATTCGAGAGCTTTCATGAATGGATTGTAGGCTTGAACGGATTCATATACCTCTGAATCTTTGTCAGATTCGATCGTTAGATCAGTTACCTTCTTTCTGATCTTGTCGGCAGACGAGTCCTGTCGAGATTCATCGAAAACCACATGTGGTGTTTCTTCCACACAAAGAGTTGAGTAGTTAAATACCCTAAATGCTTTGCTAGTCGAGGAGTATCCTAAGAATATCCCCTCGTCTGCTTTAGCATCGAAAGCATTCAACTTGCTCTTTCCATTGTTGTGAATGAAACACTTACAACCAAATATATGAAAATATGACACTCTGGGTTTTTTACCTTTCCAAACCTCATAAGGTGTCTTGCCTAGAGCCTTGTTGATCGCGCTTCTGTTTTGTGAATGGCATGCAGTATTGATAGCTTCGGCCCAAAACTTTTGAGGAGTGTTGAACTCAGCTAACATGGTCCTACAGGCTTCTTTAAGTGTTCGATTCCTTCTTTCTGCTACACCGTTTTGTTGTGGTGTCCTAGCTGCACTAGTAAGATGCTGGATACAACATTTAGTACAGAAATCTTTAATATAGCAATTAATGAACTCAGTTCCTTTGTCACTACGAATCTTGACAATGGACTGGTTCTTCTCAACTTGTAACTTCTTCAACAGTTCAGGCAGAAGTGTTTGTGTATCACTCTTCTTGTGTAGAAAGACTACCCAAGTGAACTTAGAATAGTCGTCTACAACAACAAGTGTGTACCTTCTACCATTCAAGGTTGGAGGAGTTATTGGACCATGAAGATCCATATGTAGAAGTTCTAGGACTCTACTAGTTGAGAGAGTAGGAATTGACTTAAAAGAACCTTTAACCTGTTTACCCTATTGACAGGTCGTGCATACATGTGACTTGTAGTAAACTTCATTGGGAATACCTTCAACAAGGTAATCTCTGGCTATCTTATTAAGAACCTTAAAGTTTAGATGACAAAGGCGTCTCTGCCAGAGCCACCCAAGCTCTTTAGGATTCTTAGTAAGTAGACAGGTGTCCCTCGGACAACTGTTCCAGTTCACTATGTACACACTTCCTTGTCTTACGCCGACTAGTAGGACTGTGTGCGTCCTTTTGTCAATGATTTCGCATTTGCGGCTCTTGAACTGCACCTTGTAACCACGATCACAAAACTGAGAAACAGAGAGTAAATTATATTTCAAACCTTCAACATATGAGACATCTTGGATCTCAACGTCTCCATTCCGGATGTAACCAAATCCTTTAGTGACAGCAGTGGAGCTATCACCAAATATCACTTTTGGTCCTTCTTGCTCATGGTAGCTTGATAAGAGAGCCTTGGTACCAGTCATGTGGTGCGAACAACCACTGTCTATGTACCAGGTTTCTCCTACTGAGCCACCCTTCTTATACAAGTCAAGTCGACCCTGCAATGAAGATATTCAATAATTTAGGTACCCATTTGTTTATTGGGGTCCTTGGGGGTTAGTCGTGTTCAGAGGAATCCAAATATACATTGGAGTCTTGAACAAGTTCGATCTTTTAAGCTTTCGCCCATATTTGTTACAAAATAAGACCTTGTTGTCCTTAACTGGCCTATCAGTTGAGTTTGGGTCTACTCTTTGGAGATAGCCTTTCGACTTAATCTCTACTTGAGCAGGCACTGGTCTATGATAGTCAGAGTAGGGCTTGTAAGCATTAGGTCCATACGGTTTATAGACGCGTTTGGGTCTTTCCTCACTAATGATATCATATGATAAAGGTGGAGGATATAAGACAGCTTGTGTACGATATTTTGGAGCTACTTGTCTAGGTCTAGACGAGTAGAGCTGAGACTGCCTTATGAAAGGAGGTCTAGGCTCTTGTCGTCTAGTCTGTACCTGTCTAGTACTCGTCTCCTCAGGGTACCAGTCCTCGTATCTAACCTGGTTGGGTCGTCCACGATTAGTGGTCCTTTGAAGATTAGTTCTAGGTTGAACAGGCTTGCTGTTACCATTCTTTTTACCTCCCTTGGTAATCGGAATGTTAACTCGAGCTTGTTTAGGTACCTTGAGATGGAGTACCAATATCGTATATCATAGGTCCTTTTCCTTTATCATTTGGCAAAAGTCTTGAGTTAGTAGTAGGGTTCTTAGTGACTTGAGTAGACGAGCTAGATGACTCAGCACCTATACCAGTCTTGTCACCTGGGTCTCTATACCTATCTGACAATTCAAGGTTAATCTTTGAAGAGTTAACCAGGTCAGTAAGTTTGAGATCAAGTGTGACAACCTCGGTCTCTAAGAACTTATTACGTTCTTCAAGTCTATTGCACTTGCTCTTTAAAACATTAAATTCATTTCTCTCAGTTGCATGTGTCTTAAGTAGGTCTTGATATAACCTGTCTGTCAATGCACACTTTTCTTTGAGTTATCTTAACTCTTCAGTCAAGCGTTCATTTAGGACTGTTACATTAGGATCTACTTTGGACTGAGCTTCCTTAAGATCAATGATTTCTTGTTTTAATGCAATGTTTTCATCACTGACTTCGATGAATGCTTGGTTAGCAAGTAGAAGGTCGTCTTCAATAGCACTAGTCGAGTGCTGAGGACTACTTCCTACTTCACTACTAGCAGTGTCACTTTCATCAGTTTCTGAATCATCACAAGATTGAAAAGATGTAGCAGATGATACCTCTTGATCGATTTTAGCCATGCAGCATAGGCCATCATCTACTATAAAAGCTTCGTCGTGATCTTGATCAGTTGAGTGACTAGATATGGACGATGGCAATTCGTCTGAATCCGAATCAGAGTCATCATTGACCATCATTGCCTTCTTGCCACGGTTGTATCTTCTTTCCCTTCGAGCTTTACGTTCTTCTCGATCGTCAGTGCTCAGGTCTGGGCATTCATAAATGTAATGACCTGGCTTTTCACAGTTATAGCACAAGAGATCATTAGTAGCCTTTTTAATAGGAGATTTATCCCTACGCTTATCACGTCTATCAGAACGCTGAAACTTCCTATCGTCAGACTCTCTATCTCGCCTATTACCTTTCGAGACTTCGTCTCTCCTTTCGGACGAGTTTCGGTCTCGTCTGGTCTCAGACGAGTTCTTAGAAGTTGATCCTCTATGATCTCTATAGAACTTCTTATATCTACCGAAACGTTTATTCAGCCTATCAAACTTTCTAACCATGAGGCTCACCTGATCCTTCAAACTAAGATCAGTATCTAACTCGTCTTTTACAGAGGCAGACTTAGTCTTAGGCTTAGACCTATCTACCTTAGAAGATTTAGAAGAGCTAGACTTAAAGGCAACGTTCTTAGATACAGCATGTTCTCTATCACTATTGGCTAGTGGTTCATCTTCGTCTAAATCAAACTCATAGCCTTCAGAGTTTGAAACATGGTCTCTGCACTCCAAGCATCTATGTCTTGGGTATTCTTAACTATCATCTTTACCATTTTCCATCGAGAATCTAAGCTCTTAAGAATCCTAAGATTGATTTCACGAGGAGTATAAGTTTTACCAAGAACTTCAAGGTCATTCATGATTTTAGTGAAACGAGTATCCAGCTGGTCGATAGTTTCGCCAGCTTTCATCCGAAATGATTCAAATCTTTGGACAGCAGTGGATAATTTGCTCTCTTTGATCAGGGATGTCCCTTCACAAATGATAGCTAATCTGTCCCACGTCTCTTTGGCAGTCTTACATTTTAACACTTTTCCTAGATACTCGTTAGGAAGGGTGTGTAAAATATAATTCTTCGCCAAACTATCCAAATTATTTTGACGCATTTCTTCTGAGGTTAGATCAGACCTTGGTTTCTTGACGAGGGTGCCAATTGGTTTGTCTTTGTCAAGATTTGCAGTGTTTGGAACCATTGTCACGATCGGACCCTCGGTCACAACTGAGATCATTAGATCGTGCGTGGAGCTGAAGATAGCCTCCATTCGCAACTTCCAGTAGTCGTAGTCTTGAACCTGGAACTTGGGTAACTTGTTAGCGCTGATCTCAAGAGACATGATTTCAAGAAATAAGTGCTAAGTAGTTTTATGATCAAGAAGCAGATAGATCAGGAACAGGGAACAAGAAACAGATAGAACAAGTATGTTGATCAAGAACACGTAAGCAAGTACAATCACGGACCAAAATTTCACCCTAAGTCTTAAGTTGGTTATCAAGAAACAGCAGTTCGAAAACCACTACTCTGATACCACTTGTAGGTCCCCAAAGTTGAGTTAATAACGAGTAAGCTAGTGAAAATGTCTAGAGGGGGGTGAATAGACTTTTCAAAAATCTATCGAAATATCAGAATACAATATGCGGAATAACGAAATTAACAATGAGCCCAATTTAAGTTTATACTCAACTTCAAAATTCGAGAACTTTGTTCTATACTCAACTACTCTAGTACAGTTAAGTATGTAAACAATTAAACAGTTAAGCAATTAAAACAGTAAACAACACAAACAATTTATAGTGGTTCGACAACTTGTCTACGTCCACTCTCACAAACCCAGTTGTGATGTTTCCACTAAACTCTTCCAATCGAGTACAAAGTGTATTTTCCTGTGATTTTAAGTCCCAAGAAGAAGACTTAGATCTTCTAAGACTATACCACCAGATACGTCTACGATCTAACTAGAAATTTAACAAGTATCTAGCAACTTGATAAAAACAACAAAAACTAAAAACTTATTCAGTCGCAGTCTTCTGATTCTTCACTTCACTTCTGACTTGCTTTCTGAACTTCAACGAACTCTGTGAGTAATGTTCAGTATATCTTCAGTATGTATCAGTATGCGTACTTACAGTAACAGTAGTCTTCAAATGATAAACACCTTGAGTATTTATAGACTTCAATCTTCAAGAACTCGGGTAGTTGTAACCAACTCTTCTTGAAAACTAACTTTTAACTGAAACTTCTTATCAATCCACGCGTTTCTTGTTACGAATTAGTTATTCCATAACTAACTTCTTCATCCTTATCTTTACACGCGCTTCACTTAGACTTTACTTCAAGTTGACTTGTCTTGTATAGTCTAGTAGATGCACTTGTCTTGTAGTCCACCAGTCTTGAGTAGTAGACTTCAACTCTTCTTCTTCTGGTCTTCTTGTGCAATCTTCAGTAGTAGACTATTCTAATCCTAACAAGACTATTACATTACTTTAAGCTTTTCTGAATTATAAAGCTTAGTCAACTTATAAACTATACAATCAATCTATCTATTACATTCAAAAATCATGAGCTCTATACAATGATTATTCATAGCTCAACAACAATCTAACATATACAAATAGCACATATGAAGTACTTATAAATCGTACTTATCTTTTAATAAGAAAACAATACTTTCTTTTCATGTGAACTCTACTGATCTGTTCAAGATGACTTCAACTCAACTAGACTAGATTAGTCAACACTTAGAAAATATTCCAACTACTTTTGGCTTATCAAAAGTTCATCTTTCATCAATATTTAGGACTTGTCTAGGATTCATATCCCAACAAGGCTCCTATCTTAGAAGCTGGTTTGATTAAGGCCTCATCAGTGTCAGAAGAGTTGGACACTGACCAGCCCTTAATCATTCAGGATGACTCAGTGGTTGCTGATATAAGCATTGTGATCTCCCCACAACGGCCATCTTTGAACCTTATTGAAGGTGGAGATGTTGCAGGTTTAGGAGAAGGAGTTGAAAAGAAGAGTATAATTGAAAAACAAGAGGGAGTTTTGGATGAAAGAGAGGTAGTGATCACTAGGATAGTGAGTGTACCACCAAATGAGGGTGATATAAGTGAGGAAGGACAGGTTATTCTGGAAGTCAAATCTGAACTTCAAGAATCCCTTGATGAAAGGAGGCCTGATCCTTTGAGTGAGGACATTATTATTGAAGGGAGTCAAAAAGAAGTTGACAATGAGAAGAAGACTGCTGATGTATCAGAGTCTTATGCAAAAAAATACTGAGGGTGATGAGTGCTTGTTTTCTAACCCCTTTGATTTTTCTGATATTGCAGGTATTTCTTTTGACCAAATCTTTGCAGATGATCTCCTAACTGAAGCACCAATTCATGTAGACTCCAGATCTGCTCAAGCCATTCTTGAAGAGCAATCAGCTAAGTTGGATTCTATTGCTCATTAAGTCCAAACTGCTCATGCTGAAACTTCAGGAGCCTTGGATGAGCAAGGTAGAACTTTAGCAGTTGTGGAGATGAGGCTTACTGGCTCTGAGGAAATTGTTCTTCCTACAATTGAGGCAAGAATCAGTGGAGTTGAATCTGGTTTGCAAACCATCTCCACTGAAGTTATGAAAGCAAAGGCCAGCATGGATCCAGTCTACAAAGAGGTCAAGAAAGAGCAAACATTGCTAAGGAGTAACCACAACAAGAATGTGAAAGCATTAAGATTGGTGGTTAAGCAAGCTCTTGGAAAAAAGACTGCCTTGCAGAAGAAAAGGGCTGAGGAAATGAGGCTAGCAATGGTGAAGGCTGCCTCAGAAAAGTTTTCCCAAGATGTTATGGCCAAGATTGCTGAGAGTGCAGTGGCCAACCTCACTGAGCTTCTAAAGGCACAACTTGATGCATCCCTTAAAACAACCATGGAAGATGTTGTTGAGTAGAAAATGAAGCCTGTTCTAGCATTCTTAAGTTTAAGCAGTGACAGGATGCAAAACATTCATGATGAGAATGTTTACTTGCTTGAGGAGATGATGTTCCTGAACCAAGCCCAATCCTTGATGGCAACTACTATGAGTGAGCTCAAACCTCAATGCTTTGATGCTGCCAAAAATGGGAAAAGGGAAAGAGCAAGGGCAAAAGGTGCCTTGATTATTGGTGGCTTAGACTAGGGAAAAGACAAGATTGCTGAAGGCAAAGGAAAGGAGCAAGCAGTGCTGAATCTGGATGAATTGGATGAAGAAGAGCAACTAGCCATTGCCTTGAAGAATTCAATGGCATCAGCATAGGAAGAAAGAGCAAGATTGCAACAAAGTCCAGGAGGAGAGGTGTCTGGTTTGGACAAAAATGCTGAAGGTGTTCAAACTAGAGGACAGATCAAGAAGGCCAAGGGAAATAAAAGAAAGCCTGAGACATTCACTGACTTTCCCAACAGCCTTGAACTTCCTCCTGAGTTCAGAATTGAAGAAGAAGAGCCTACCTCCAAAAAGGCCAAGTCTACTGAACAAGTCAAAATGCTGAAGTTGTCAAGTCTTCTGAGATCAAGATTGCTGAAGGTCCCAAAGCTACTGAAGATGTTGAAGTGTTATTTGCTATAGGATTTGGACCTGAACCTAAGAAGAAGACAGTTGTCTTAGCTCATGATCCATCAAAGCTGTTCGAGGAAGGATACGGAAAGGATCCTGAAACTCAACAGAAACTAGCCATGATGAAAGCCAAAGAAAAGATGGACCTAATTGAGGAAGCTAACAGAGCAAGAGGCAAGAGAAGGGCTGATTTTCAGAAACCAAGGAGAAGAAGAGCTACTTACAGTAAAATGAAGCCACAGCTACTGATCCCCATGGACACCAAATATCCACACTTGGATAAATGGGTGCCAATTCAGCTGAATGATACATGGGAAGAGGCAAAAAGGGAATTTATCTATGATTATTATGTCATAGGCAGATGGGATAATGAGGATGTGAACTCCATTTTTACCAACTTCATGATTGAGTCTTACAGGGAGCTGTATCAGGAACTTCTTGCAGCTGCAGATCTAGCAAGAATTGAATTCACTGCCCCTAAGCCAATCATATACATGCCTCCCAAGTTGAATGGGTGGATTGACCAATCAAAGATCCTTCAAGAGTTCCTTGAGATTCTCAAGCTAAACAGAATGGTACTTGGACCAAAGGGAACTAACCAAGAAGCCATGGAGTTAAAGAGGAGAGTGTGGGCACAATATGGGATGGTGCCACCACAAGAAGATGATCTCTAAATGGCTAAGTTTTCTGATTCTTATGTGCTGAAATGGATAAGAACTTGTCTTGGTTGCTGATTTGTTGGATTGGTCATCTATGATGAAATTGCTCAAGTGTGTTGATATGTGTTTTGCTCTGATAATCAAGGATTAATGCTCTGAAAATGTATCTTATTTTAGTTTATGCTTTGATGTAATGTTTCATGCTCTGATATGTTTGTTTCAACTATCAACATGCCTGTAATGAACCTCAAATGAATGATAGTTGAACATATTTTTGAATCAAGAAACATTGTTATACTATCTCAACATGCCTATCTTTTAAACCTATTTGCAATCAGAATGGTGAGTACACTAACACATTCTTGTTCAGGAAAATTGACTCTAGTCATGTCTTCTGAAGATAAATGTAATAGGTCTAGTTAAGTCACTTTTGCATAGAATGTATGTTTTGGCATCATCAAAAAGGGGGAAATTGTTGGGAATAAAATAAGAAGTGTTTTGATTTAATACCAAAACCCCCTGAGACATGCCTAAGTCAAAGATGATTATGTTCTAAGATTGATTAGAACATATAGCTTAAAGCTAGTTAATGTGTTGGTATGTGTTGGGATATGAATTCTATAAACAATGTTCTAGATGATGATTGTATGTTTTGATGGCCAAAAACAACTTGAAGTTAATGATATATGTGATTATATGTTGATATAATTGTGTTATATGAAAACTGAGTTACTGATCTTATATATGTTTACTGATCTTAGTGTGTTTACTGATCTGATATAAGAACTGTTAGGAACTAAGCTGATGTTTTGTATTGTATAAACAGCTTATAGTATAGGACTTAGATGTACTCATCTGTATGTAGTTCAGTTGATGTATAGATAGGTTTTATATATGTAAAGTTGTATTCTATTGTATTCAGCATTGTAAAAGTTCAGAACAGTAGTTTAGAACAGTAGATTAGAACAAGATCACAAGATTATTGAAGACTCAGAAGACTACTTTAGAATAAG
This sequence comes from Galeopsis tetrahit, assembly GCA_963675135.1. Taxonomy (NCBI): domain Eukaryota; kingdom Viridiplantae; phylum Streptophyta; class Magnoliopsida; order Lamiales; family Lamiaceae; genus Galeopsis; species Galeopsis tetrahit. The sequence goes on along the minus strand of OY776130.1, from coordinate 30,410,772 downwards.
AAGACTTTGAAGAGTTGAAGAGAAGCTCAGAAGTATTCTGGAGAAGTGCAGAACAGTTTTGGAGAACTGTGCTTACTGACTAAGAACAGTAAAACTAAGAAGAGTAGTTTACTGTGCTGAGTTAGTATGATTGAAGAATAAGTTTGGAAAACTTATTTAAGGTGTAACTGAAGATATATTTGAAGATATGCTGACTTGGAGTAAGAAGGAAGTTACAAAGTCGGTTACAAAAATGAGAAGTTACAAAAACAGTTTTAAAGTTAGTTGAGAGTTAGTTCACAAACTGCTAACTGTCATACTAAGTTCTATAAATACTGTGTGATCTCCTACTGCTAAGACTACTGATCATAAAGCATTCAAGAGCAATCTAAGTCTACAGAGCATTGAAGAACTCACAGAGTTGAAGAGATCAAGAAATCTGAGAAGAAGCCACGGATTTGAAGAGAAGAAATCAGAGGCCATTCAAGAGAAGTTTTACTTTTCATTTTACAGTTTGTATTGTTGTAAACAAGTGTGCTAGTTACTTGTGAAATTACTAGTCGATCGAAGATACACTTGGAAGTGTAATCGATAAGATCACAGTTTTAGTCTTGGGACTTTAAGCCACAAGAAACTCAAGGAAGAGTTAATAAAACATCACAACTGGGATTGTGAGAGTGGATGTAGACTTTTTGGTCGAACCACTATAAAATTCTGTGTTCTTTACTTTTCTGTTTGATATTTGTTTCATAATTGTTTAACCAAGAACAGTAGAATTTACAAAGTAAAAGATCTAAATAAAAGTTGAGTATAAAACTGAAACTGGAAGTACTGATCTGACTCAGTAAGAACAGTACTATTCAGAACACATTTCCGCATTATAAACACGCTGATATTTTGAAAGATTTTTGAAAGTCTATTCACCCCTCCCCTCTAGACTTTCTTAGCTTACTCAATCTTAACTCAACTTGGGACCAACAGTATGTTAGGCAGCTCTTAGAAGTTATAGATGCATAAGTTGAGGGGGAACACATGCTTTTATGTCTATCAAGATCAAGTCCCCTCAAGGCTCAAGTTGAAAGTGTCCCAAGTCTGCTGAATAGACAAGTATGCTGATCAAGAGTAAATGGATTGTGGATCAACATATCTAAAGTTCAGGCATGCTAAATGCATCATCTAGACACAACCCCCTAAGGCATTTTTGCTCAGGAGTTTTGTCCAGAAGAGTTGTCTCAGCACACTTGTACCAGGACCATGTCAAGGTGATCCCAACCTTGCTGATATGGTCAAGGACACCTACTCTATGTCATGAATGCACAAGATCTATTCTAAGGAAACATGGAAAGACAAAGAGCCAAGACATCTGAAGAGCTCAAGTCAACCTTGCTGATAAGCAAAGTCTACTGATAGTGATAAGCAGAGTTGTCCAAGTGATAAGGAATGTTGTCCTTATCTTAGGACCAATCATCAGAAGTAATGTACATGTTTGACCAAGTGAATCTTGAAGTCAGATATTGGGAAGAGTGCTGCAGAATAAATACAGCCGTTTATTTCCAATTTAAGGACATATCACTATCAAGAATCTGTCTTCCAGTTTGAAGAGCTCAAGGAAGACATTTATGGACATTTGGGACTGCCTCTCCAACGGGAAAATTCTCAAATTTGTCTATAAATATAGAAGTGTGAAGACCATTTGAAGCATCCACTATCCATCCAACTATCAAACTATTCTGAAGCTTCAAAGTCCTCAAAAGACATTCTTAGTCTTCAAACACTTCATTCTAAGCTGAACTTCATTGTACATCCATACAAAGCTTAGAGAGATATCATATCCTTATACATTGAACCTCATTGTAAAGGATATCTCATTAGTTGGAACCTTACTTCAACCCTTATACCTTTCAAGTGAGAAAGTTAGAAGGTTGTAGTAGTAGAAGTGGTAGGAGTTGACTGTTGAGAGAAGAACAGTTCAGTTCAGAGTTGAGAAAGGGTACTAGGACTCTAGACATCCTAGGGATCAATTCATCAAGGAGTGGTGTTCTTGATCAAGTGCACCTTGGCACTATAAAACAAGTTAATTCCAAGAGTGAAGGAATTATCCTGTTAAATCAGGGAAAGTGGATGTAGGAGCTTGAGTCTCTGAACCACTATAAACTCTTGTGTTGATTTACTTTCAAATACTTACATTCATTCAACACTGCACAAAACTGAACTTTCAAAGAACCTATACTCTAGACTGTGCAAAACAAGATTTGGACAAGTTTCCTGAACTGGATTAACTGTTAATGAGATTTCAGAATTACAAAGGAGTTTAAACTAAAGGGCCAACCACTAATTCCGCACTTATAACTCACTTAGATAGTCATTCAACTAAGTACTCAATAGTACTTAGTAGGTTGGTTATCTTTAAGAAGTTATACATCTCAGCAGAGTTGTCCAGGACAACCCTGCTAGAGTCTTACTTGGTTAAGTTTGAAAAAGATTTGCATACAAGTGTATCCCCCCCCCCATACACTTGTTATATACTCCTTTCAGGACCAACATACTTGTATGTATGTTGAACACCATATGTCATTTCATATTGCTCCATAACTTGAAACGTCTTGGCAAGTGTATCATAGCAATAGTAGTCGCCCCATGGTTGAACAAGGAACATTATCTTTGTTCTGTCTTGGTTCAGAAAGGTTATTGGGGATATATCATATTGTTTTGGTAATAAAGTTTTTCTAACAATGGTGATACTTGACCAGGTAGGTGATTTCGTTGAGTAACTAAGTAAATGCATCTAAAATATAAATTTAGTATAGGAACTATCTTCCATAGGGCTCAAACTACTACAATATAATGCAATTATAATATCATCCAACCCCCCGACTTTTAAATTCCATGGGACAATTTTAAAAGGTGGAATGTCAATTAATGAATAAATACCACTCACTATATCAAATGTAGCCAATTTATTCACAGCGCGGCCAAAGTTTAACTTCCAATGAAACACTTCACCAACAAAAAAAACATTTACACATGGAGGATTATCAAAAGGGTAAGAAGTAGGGTTAGACCACGAATTGGAATTGCATGAGAAAATACTAACCTCGGTCACACCTCCATGTTCGGCCCAGAGATATGCAATTCACATAATCATGTAATCATTGAAACTTTTGACATACCCAAACCCAAAATAAACCCAAGCTACATCGGGTCCCTTTGAAAATGATATATGTAGGTTAGGAACAATGTTATATTGTTTGGTAGTAGGGTTTTTAATAGAATATTGATCTTTAGTATTGCAAAATAATACTAGACCATTATAGCTACCCAAAACCTCATAATCTTCATCATGCTTGGATACTTGTCTATAAACGTAAGGAGATCCCTTCCGAAATGTAAGTTCGTAAGAGACGGGGTGACTTGAAACGTGGTATTTATAAATCAATGTAAAATGATTACCTGCTTTCATATTCAACAAGTGTGCGTTTACAAACCACTAAGAACGTATTATTGAATTCCATGATTTGAAAATACACTTATATTTTGATAGAATTTTTGGTAGAAGAAAAAGTAGAACAGTAATAGTAATATCGTCAGGAAGATTTTCTATCATTCTTGAATTCTGCATTCTGGAAGTAAGAAATGATGAATTCACATTATCTGATAGTTATTAATAGATAAACGGAAATTTGTAGATAACAAATGTTAATTATTGAGAGAGAAACGTATTTAAGAACGTGGACATATACATAGTGGTCATAGTGGATAGCGGTTATTTTGTTTTTTTATCTCTTAATTTTTTTTCTATTGTGAAATAATGGTGTATAGTGTGATTATGAGTAGTGCATCTAAAGTGCATTTTGACAATACTGCAATCAAGTACATTGTACACATGCACGCTGTTTTGCATGTATAGTTTATGAGTTAGGTGGTGCATTTACAACGTGTATTTCACATGCAATATAGACATGCATACATAGTTGCAATACACAGATATGCAGTGTCGAATGAATATGCATATAACCTTGTACCCTTTTAATTATAAAATCACGTAAACCATCAACACCTAGGACAGTGCATATCCGTATGACGTATATCATGTGCATACATAAAAATATGTGTGAGTAGGTGCATATCAGTGTCGGGAGAATATGTTTGTTCACAGGAGTCAACACAAGTTTACTGTCTACATATGCAATAGAAAATGCACATGTATGATAAATGTCACTGTTGTATTTGGTGCATATGCATAATATTTGACATGTTTGTACTTAGCATATGTGTCGAACACCTATATACTTCATATCTCAAATATGAGACAGATATAAACTCAAGTAATAAAATTAGATAATTAGAGAAATCTGTTGTTCATTGATAAATAAAAACTGACAACTCAGAATTACTTGACTTAAGCTAGATAAAAGATAAATATATCGTAAAGAATCTGAAATCAAACAAAGAATTACAGAATAATTACACAATGAAATATTGTGTTGACTAAATCTGAATATTTGTCTTGTCCGTTCCAAAAACAGTAGCACATGTTAATGGATCATGTCGACCTGTCCTACCACATCTCTTGCAAGTTGTAGGCTTGACCCTACGAAATTCTCCGTACGAAGTGATTTTCTTTTACTTGGGTCTACTAGGGGGTTTGTTAATGATGGGTGGTAGTATTTTTTCAGGGCTGGACTCAGAAATGAATTCAAAACGTTCTGTCTCTAGCATAGGAATTTGATCTTCTTCATAACATTGCTTGTATGTGGATGTAAAGAAACAGTCCTCAATGAGGTTGGACACCGAATCACAATACCTCTTAATAACAACAACGACATGTGCGCACGGGAATCTTGTGATCTGCCATTGAAAACAAGTACTCCCTCCGCCCCGGAGGAACTTGCACACTTTGACCGGCACACATTTTAAGAAATGTGTAAGAAAAGGTGTAATGATTGATGTTTTGAGGGGTAGTTTTGTAAACTTTTATGAATAAAGTAAAGTAAAAAGTAGATTGAGTGTGGAAAAGTAATGGCATATGGGTAAATATGAGTATATTTCAAGGGTGAGGGTTGTGAAGATATTTCCTTTTACGGAGTGTGCAAATTGGTATGGGACATCCATATATGGAAAGTGTGCAATTTTACACTCCGGATCAACTGTGACGGACGTCCTTGAACGCACCTCAAACTGGCCATTAGGATAAATTGAAACACCCCACGATGCACTTATGTTTCCGAGTTCGTTCCACCGATCTTCTTTGCTAAGAACAAGCAATCCATTCCATTCATTACTTTTTTCACGTCTTTCTACAAACCATTGTGATATCTTTTTCCTGATAGAGTCTAACATATAGGTAATTGAGAGACATCTAGCCTCACTAATCCACATGTTAAAGGACTCTGTTGCATTAGATGTCATCTCACCATATCGCTTGATGTGGGGGGAATATGCAACTGCCCATTGTTTGTAGGGCATGTCTTCGAGCCATTGTTCTGCAATCTGACCACCAATTGATTTAAAAATCTCTATTTTCTCTTTGAAAACAGTGATGGTTGGAGCATATGCGCATTGCTTGAATAGACCAGCCATGTTATCGCGATGTTGGGTGTTCCAACCTCCACCAAATTTGCCTCTGAGATTTAAAAGTAAATGGTACAGACAGTAAAAGTGGGCAGCATCATTCCAAACATCATAAAAAGCAGACATCAACCCCAGATTCATGTCTGGTATGTAAATGATCTTCTTTTGATGAATGATAAGATCGCGCAACTTGGTTAAGAACCATGCCTAGTTGTTCCTGTTCTCGGCCGAGACTACAACGAATGCAAAGGGAAAAAGGTCTAGAGAAATCACAAGAAATTGTGGTTTGTAATATGCGAGGAATTATATAATTTAAAAACAATAAACTATTGAAATGAAATGTGCAAAAATTTATTACTGTTGTTCCCATCCTTTGCAGTGGCAGCAAGCAATACGCCATTTGACCTACCCTTCATAAATGTGCCAACTATGAATAACATTGGCCTGCATTTTTTAAAACCCTCCTTGCATGTGTTAAACGAAACAAAAATGCGCTCAAATCGGTTGGTTGTGGTATTCTTCTCTAGGTCTACTATACTTCCGGGGTTTGTGCGTTTAACTGCCTCATAATACCAACGCAAATGGTCATAAGATTCCTCATAACTTCCAAAAATATCGTCTCTTGTTGCTTCTATTCCTCGCCACACCTTCCAGTAAGGAAGTGCAAAACCGTATCCCTCATGTACATGGTGAATTACGTCCTTCACAGCAACAGTAGGATTGGCTTTGACAATATCCATAACAAGTTCCTTAACTATTTTTGGTCCTAACCTGTTCCTTTTTTCACAAAGTAGGTTTCCAACACAATTATGATCTAGTTTAGCTTTAGCAACGACAAAGCCGCTATTCATAGGTATTTTCTTAGCCTTGATGAACCATTCGCAGCTCGGTGTAGCTTTTTCATTGCACACAGCATATACATACCTAGGGGAATTCTTTTTATACTTGTACTTAAAGTTGAGTTTAGTCGAGTATTTTATCAACTCATTCCTAAATTCAGGGGTACCTCCAACGAAAACTGTTCCAACACCACCTTCCATTATATTATCCCAATGATCGGATAAATAGGTCTTTTTTTTCTCAACTGGACATATATCAAAACTAGGTATACTACTTATTCCCTCAAAATCTATTCTATGTTGGTTTTCTTCCTCTGAATTTTTTGAATCGATTGATAATGTGTTCTGCACTACAGATGTTGGACTGACATGCAAGTGTTCACTTACTAGATTCTCATTGGCATTTGAAGACTCAACCATTTCACTGCACACTATAACTTGGTTACTAATGACAACAAATATATTAACTATCTTTTCGGAAGTAGCCTTACAAAATTCTACCATACCATTCAGGTCGGAATCAGATTCTATGCAGAAGTTATTGAGGCTAGAAACCGAGTAAGCAATCGATAGATTACCTTGAGAACTTAGAGGACGCATACTTGTTATTTCAACCAACAAATCTGCAAAGGATGTCGATACAGTCAATCGAATCAACTTGTTTTTCCCATTGAAATCAACCTTGCAGAAAATAGTATAATCCATTTGAAACCTTGACGATATCGACAACCTGTCCAATGCCAATATATTCGAAAAACAATTAATTGATGTACAAAAATACCTAATCTACAATGCAAGATCTAAAAATCAGAATAATTAATTTACGATGTCATATGCGCAATTATATCGATGATGTAATATACAATATGAATAGTGGAGGAACAACAATGACTGCATATGATTAACGAATTCAATGATTAATTTCATGATATGAACAATAATCGAACGATAAAAAAACAATAGACAAGTATTAGATACGTACCAGAATCTGGATCTATTATCAATATGCAATTCCTTATTCTGATTTCAGTGCATAATCGAATATGACAAATTGAAATCGAAATTGAAAATCCAATTTGGGAAATTTCTTATTCTGATTTCATTGCATATCCAAATCTCATAAATTGAATTTGAAGATGGAATTTGGGAAATTTCCTTAATTTGATTTCAATGCATAACAAGAATCTTAGATTTTAATTTTCGAATTTAGAAAGTCAGTGACTTTCTGGTAACATAAACTAAATTCTAGGAATTAATTTTAAAATTCGAGTTAGTTTTAAATCACGAAATTAATTTAAATAATTAGATTAAGGGTAGCATGGGTATTTTAGCTTTGATTTGACTCTATTAGAAAATTATTAAAGTTGGTGATTCTATTTGCTTAAAGGGTGCTAATAGTGACTCTATTACGGCATGAATGGTATGATGGAATGAAAATATGGCTGAATGGAATGAACTCATGAATGGAATGAAGGTGAGAAATGAATGAAATAGGAATTACAATTGTTATGATTGGTATGAACAGAGAATGAAAAATTGGTGTTGTGTAAAATTACCTAAATTATTATTATGGAATGAAAAATTGGTGTTGTGTAAAATTACCTAAATTATTATTATTGTTAATTTTTGTTGTTGAGAATGTTTGTTATTAAGGGTAGGGCTGCTGTGTACTCAAGTACACGGTGTACTTGAGTCCAACTATATAGGAAATATCAATTATATATAGGATAAATAATAAAATATTTAACAAAATATATTGTGGCCTAGTGGTTGTCCTTGGATTGCCTTAACATCATGTCCCAGGTTCGAATAAATAATAAAATTTATAAAATAAATAGCAACAGTTAAAAGTCCACTTAATAAATAATAAAATTTATAAAATTAATAATAATTAAAAAAAAAAGTGCAAGAAATTAATAATAATTTTTTTTAAAAATAGCAACAGTTTTTTATACATTAAAAGTTGCACTTAATAAATAATAAAATTTATAAAATTAATAATAATTAAAAAAAAAAGTGTAAGTACTAGTAATATCATTAATTGCACTTACTAATAGTAGAAAAATAATAAAACGCGTAAAATTAATAATAATTTTTTAAAAAAAATTTAGCACCAGTTTTTCTAGATTATGAAAGGGCAAGTACAAATAAACAAAAGGTGTATCATGAGCATACACTTTTCAGTTATAATATCATACACTTTTCAATTATAATACCATACACTTTTCATTAATATATAACTTACACTTTTCATTAATAGAACATACACTTTTAGTTATAATAACATACACTTTTCATTAAATAGATCATACACTTTGCAGTTATAATAACATATAATTTTCATTAAATAAACATACACTTTTCATTAATAGATCATACACTTTGCAGTTATAATAACTTACACTTTTCAGTTATAATATCATACACTTTTCAGTTATAATAACATACACTTTTCATTAAAAACAATGTTGCACTTTTCAATATAGTAACATACACTTTTCATTAAAAAAATAAAGATACACTTTTTAGTCATAATAACATACACTTTTTCAAAAAAAAAAAATTGAAAAAAAAAATCGATTTTTTTTAAAAAAAAAAAAAAAAAAATCAAAGTTTGACCGTTGACCGGTCAACGGTGGTCAACGGTCAACATTTGACTAATAAAAGTCTACTCAAGTACATGGTGTACTTGAGTACATACAAGAATTTGGCATGTTATTATTATTATTTATTATTTAAAAAATATTATTAAATATTATAGTATTATATATTAATATATATTATTATTAATATAAAAAAATATTATTGTTGAGGGTTTAAATTACTATTATCAAATAATAAATATTTTCTTAATTTAACGTATGCACTGTTAATATTTTTATAATTATTATATATTAATGTATATTTAATTTTTAATTTTATTATTTTTATTATTGATTTTTAAAATTTTATTATTGATAATAAATTATCATTTATTTAATAGTCATAATATTAAATATTAATTTTTTTATATTTTAAGTTATTATTATTGAAAGTGAAAAATAATATTATGTGAAAATGAAAATAAATAATAATATTTTATATAATAATAATAAAAAAATTCATTCCTTACATTACGGAATACATAATATCATGGGGTATGAAAGGAATGATTATTCCTTAATTTTTGGTAATGATCATTCTATTTGGAATGGATTAGGAATAGAATGATCATTCCTTAATTCATTCCTACATACCAATCATACCCTTAGGGAATAATCTCCTTTTTTTTATTTAAAATAATTACTCCCTCTATTCAGTAAAATTTTGCTCACTTCTTTTTATACATGTTTTTAAAAAAATCATATTTTAATTATAAAAAATATATGTGGGATAACGAGTAAAGAATATTGTTGGTACATACTCAATCTTGTTAATAAAGCAGAAAAAATACTTAAAAGTTAACTATTTAAATAGAATAAACATATACTTTGTGAACCTAAAAATTAGTTTGAGCAAAATTTTACAGGACGGAGGGAGTATAATTTAAAATAAATAATATAATTTTATTTATTTAAATATATTTTAAGAATAGATACAATTTTTTTTCATTTAAATATATTTTTCTAATTTCTTATCTTCTTCCTTTTTCCTGAGAAAACCACTTCCCTTCTGCAAACAGGGAAATGAGCCTCCGTTCTTCATAATTTCATTACTCGTATATATATATTTTTTTTAAATGAAAAAAAAAAAAAGGAATTGAAATCACAATCCTCATTTTTTATTGAATTTTTTTTAACATCAAAAAGTGGATTTAGAAAATTCATAGAATCATGCAGTGCCTCGTTTTGAATTTATTTAAGTTGTTTCTCATAATTTAAAACAATATTTTTTATACATATATACATTAAAACAATTCACAATAATAAAAATATTTTTTGAAAAATTCTCAAATGCACCGTGTAGGTTTGGTGCATATGCGTTTGTCCTTATCCTTCCACTTATTACCCCTCTTTTCTCTACTTACGTTACAATTTCAGTTTTTTCTCTACTTGTTAATTAATTAATTTACAATTCATTATTTTATTAATTAATTAATTTATAATTCTCATTTTTATAAATCAATCCATCATTTAATTAATTTATAATTATTAATTAATCTATAATTTTCATTTTTATTTTGCTTATGATATCATTGCTAATTTAATTAATTAAAATTAGTAGTTAATTGTAAATTGTACAGTTAAAATTATTATTAAAACTTGAAAAAATGTTATTCTTATTATTAAAAAGTGGTAGAGTTTGTTACTGAAAAATGTAATTATTATTATTGAAAAGTGGCAGATATTTTAATGAAAAATGTAATTTTTATTATTGAAAGTGGTAGATATTTTAAATGAAAAGTGTAATTCTTATTATTGAAAAGTGGTAGATATTTTGTAGTGTTAAGATATAATTATTAAAAAAATATTTAGTTACAAATTGTCTTAAAATATTACACAATTATTTACATTTAAAAAATCTGATTTCATTTTTCTAAGATTAATATATTATTTAGAAATAAAATAATGGAGTATTAAATAATAGTACAATTAATATTTTTTCCAAAAAATTGTTAAAAAAAAAATGTACTATTGAAAAACATGGGACCTCAAACCCAATTATTGTTGTTGTAGCCGTCTCTCCCGCGGTTACTTTGTTCAAATCTTTCGCTTTTAATAAGTGATAAAAGTTTACTGGTCAGCACGGTGCACAAATCTTGGTTTTTAGAGGAGATTTTGGATAGTGTAATTTATTTATATTTTTTGAGGAGAATCCAACAAAATCTATAAGAGTATTAAAATCTATAAATGGTTGAATACCCAAAGATCTTTTAAGGGGAAAATATCATTTTTGGTCACTAAACTTTACCACTTTTCACATTTGGTCACCCACATTTCATCACTATCAAAATTGGTCACTCATTTATTCTTTTTTTTATCAATTTTGATGTTGATGTTAGTCAATCCACCATTTACTAACGGAGAAAAGGTTTTGAGCGCTGTAGACGAGGAAAATTCAATTACGAATTAAATTGCGACGGGTGGAAATTACGGGTTAAATATTAATTAAGTTTAATATTTATTTGTTGGAATTTAAAATAAATTTAATTCCTAAAAAATAAATATATAATTAATTATTATTTAATTATTCCCTCCAATTAATTTGGGCTTGAAAGATCAATGAGTTAAAATGGATCTCCAAAGTCCAATAAAGTAAGACGGGCCTCTAAAGTCTCATAAATGAAAACGGGCCTCTAAAGTCCAACAAATTAAATTGAGCCCAAATAGGGTATTCTTAGCCCAAGTAATTCAAAATTCGAATTAAACCCTACCCTAACCACTTGCACAAATATCTCCTTGGCCCATAAGAAACCATAGGTTCTACACCTATAAATACCTTATTTCATTCATTTCAAGATCAAGAAATCAGAAGCATTCAAGGCTCTAAAATTCTCTGCAGAGATTTTAGAGTGTTCTTCAGCAGTTGGAGGAGCTTCAAAGGCGTTCTTCGTGCAAAGCGGCAAGAAGCAGTGTTCTAGTGGAGATCAAGGTGCTAAGCCTCTTCGATTTGGCGTTTCTTCAAGGCGTTCTTCGTGCAAAGCAGCAAGAAGCAGTGTTCGAGTGGAGATCAAGGTGTTAAGCCCCTTCGATTCGGCGTTTCTTCAAAGTTCTTCGTGGATCTTCAACGGAAAAGTCTCAATAAGTCCCGAAAAAGTCCCGAAAAGCCCCGAAAAATCCCGAAAATTAACGTTTAATCCAAAATACGGCGTCAAGCCCTTGGATTAACGTTACAAAGTCCCAAGTTCAAGAACGATCTTCAACGACGTTCATCACAAAAGTCCCTAAATTCAACGTTTAATCCAAAAATACGGTGTTAAACCTTTGGATTAACGTTATAAAGCCCCAAATACAAGATCAGATAGGATTCGGCTGCGGATCCAACTCCAGAAGTTCCAAAAGTGTTCAAGAAATTCAAGAAGTTCAAGAAGAGAGAATCAGAGGAAAAAATTAGAGATTGTAACCCACGACATTCATCGGTTTAATCCGAAATTAAATAAAATTGTTCGCATTTTCGCGTTTTTATATTTAATTCACGAACTTGTGTTTACAAATTGGCACGTCCGGTGGGACAATCTCTACCTCTCATCTCTGCTCTTCAAATAAATCAAGACAAACAATGACGCCAATCAAGATTAAGATCAAGAGAGGCATTGCATCCGGGTCAGCTGGTCTTGACCTTGAAGACGTGAACGTAGTCACGAGTAGTATGTCAAGAAGCTCCAAGTCATCGTCTTCTTCAGAGAAGGCTACTGCAGAGGGTCCACCACCCAACACTGCGAATGAGGAGAACAATCCAGCCTGTTCCCCTACTCGTTCTACAGCGAGCTCATCAGATTCAAGCACAACCTCAACAATGGCGACAGACACTACGACTGTTGAGGAGTAATTAGCAAGCTTAATAAGAGTTATAGAAGGACTCACGAAACACGTCCATGAACAAGATGCCCAGATTGCTAAACTGATGAGCAATGCAGATAAAGGAAAGCAAGTCGAAGGGCATGATGCTGAGACGTCTGGTGAACGCCAGCCAATGGAAATTGACCCAAACCTTAAGGAGTTACAAGTTTCTCCCGATGGTTTGGTGCCCGTTGACCGATTGAAAGAAATCATACTTGGGGCAATCAAAGATAAGTTGGAGGAAAATCTCAAGTCTTCATTTACCTACAGCAAGCCTTACACGAAGAGGATTGATGGTTTGAAGATGCCAGCTGGTTATCAACCTCCAAAGTTGCAGCAGTTCGATGACAAGGGTAATCCAAAGCAGCATATTGCTCACTTCGTAGAGACTTGCAACAATGCCGGCACTTACGGAGATCACTTGGTAAAGCAATTTGTACGCTCTTTAAAGGGTAATGAATTCGATTGGTATACCGATTTGGAAGCTAGCTCGATTGATAGCTGGGAGCAAATGGAGCAGGAATTTCTCAACCGGTTTTACAGCACTCGTAGAACGGTGAGCATGATTGAATTGACGAACACTCGTCAATCAAAGGAGGAATCGGTGATAAATTACATAAACCGATGGATGAATTTAAGTTTGAATTGTAAGGATAGATTGATCGAAACTTCGGCAATCGAAATGTGTATTCAAGGAATGCAGTGGGGTCTTCGATATATCCTACAAGCAATTCGGCCAAGGTCGTTTGAAGATTTGGCGACTAAAGCTCACGATATGGAGCTGAGTATGTCTACAACCAGAGCTGGAGGGTCGCCAACTCAAGAGCCTTGGAAGTTCAAAGACAAGCATGAAGTTAAGAAAGGGGGCAAACCTTTCATTAAAGATTCGAATAAAGAATCCATGGCAGTGACCGCTACTACTGCCAAATTCAGAAAGGGTGAAACTGATGCGGGGAGTAAAGGAAAAGGCGTCACCCATGAATGGGGGCAAAGGAGAACAAGTCTGAGGGAATTGCAACAAAAGCAGTATCCATTCCTAGAATCTGACATCCCCGGAATGTTCGATGACATGATCAAGAACGATCTCATTGAATTACCAGAAATGAAACGACCGGATGAAGCTGGGCGAACGGATGACCCAAAGTATTGCAAATACCATCGGTTGGTAGGGCATCCAATCCAAGACTGTTTCATATTCAAGGAGAAATTTATGCAGCTAGCCAAAGAAGGAAAGATCTTGCTAGAGGATAGTGAGACAACGGCGAATGCTGTCACAATTGAGAACAACAACGAACGTAGAGACCTCTCTTGCCACACGACTAGCGAGGAAGATGATAAACGACCTCAGACCAATGATGGTCTTGACGACAAAGTTAATGGTTGTTTCTCAACGATAGCTTTCACAGATGAGGACTTAATGCTTGGTTCAGAATCCCATAACACGCCACTATTCGTAGTTGGCCATACTCGAGAGCAGAAAATAAATCGGATATTAATTGATGGAGGTTCCGGGGTAAACATTTTACCCTTACGGGTGATGAAAAAGATGAAGATACATATGGATGAACTCGCAGGCAGTCGTTTGATGATACATGAATTTAATCAGGAAGGACAGAGAGCCCTTGGCACCATAGTGTTGGATTTCCTAATTGGTGGGATGCCATCAACTATAACTCTCCACGTCATAGATGCCAGGACTTCATATAACATGTTTCTAGGGCGCCCGTGGCTGCATGAAAATGGTGTGGTTCCTTCTACCCTATATTAATGCTTCAAATACTTTAGTCAAGGGGTTGTGAAAACAGTGGTCGGAGATGATAAACCTTTCACAGAGGTAGAGTCGTACTTTGCTGATGCCAAATACTTCTTTCGAGGTGCGAAAGAAACAAAGAACGAGGAAGGTCCAACACGAAAGGATTGCAAGGAGGCATCAACATCTCGCCTCAAAGAGAACAAATCGTTTCCTTCTATTGTTGAGGCATTGGAGGAGTTAACATTGTCGTTAACTAAACTGGATGGAAAGAAGCCATCTTCACAACCAATTAAGGGGTTTGTTCGTCCTACTCAAGGACCTAAGGTGGAACATGGAGAGGTCATGGGACATGATGTTACAAAGTTTTACGGTCCTAAAGCTTACAAGTTTTTAGTCAAAGCCGGATATGATACACGGGAAAATTGTGCATTGGGGAAGGTTGTTAGTCAGTCAGAACATGGACTTAATGACACCTAGAAAATGTTGAGAAAGAGCGGTTATGCCGTCAAGAACACCAAAATGGGACTTGGATATACTACCAAGAATCCGGTTCGCATTGCAATTAAAAGAGCCAATGCCAACCACATTTCTGAAGAAGAATACTCATCGACAAAGGATGCGTTCGATGAGGATGGTAAGAAGGTAAGACGACTTTCAGTCTTTGAGAGACTTGGGAAGTCTGCTAGCAAGAATAGTAAGAAAATGAAACGCCCCTCAGTCTTTGATAGACTCGGGCCACAAACCCATCATCAAAAGTTGGGTGTTTCCAAAGTTCAGAACTCGAAGCAATCCCGTATGAAGAGGCAACATACGTTGACAATAGCATATGGGGGAGGATCCAAAGCCAGAAGGCAAACCATTGTTCTCGCTCAAGAGTATAGCGACGAAGAAGATGATACAGAGAGTGTAGCTTCTTCCAATTTTGTCAACACTTATGACATTCAGCAACAAGTGCCACAGGATATGGAAAGGGCACAAAGAAGGATCGCTCGAATGATCAGAAAAGGATACATCTCAGACGTTATCAACACTATGCAAACCATCCAAGTTAGAGGAAGAGATGGTCGAATAAGATCACATGTGGATCTTACAAATATAAATGAATACATTGAAGACATCGCAACTGTGAATCACATCACCGAATGCGAAGATGTTCAAGTGGAGGAAGTGGATGCAGAGGATGCTCCTCCAGAACTCGAAGAGGGCGTCAAGACAACTATTGATGAGTTGAAAGAAATTAACTTGGGTGATGTTAACGACCCGCGACCAATCTATGTGAGTGCTTTATTGTCCGATGATGAGGAAGAAACTTACATTGAACTGCTACGTGAGTTCAGAGATGTATTTGCATGGTCGTATAGAGATGTCGGGATTAGACCCAAAAGTAGCAGTGCACCATCTCTCAGTAAAGAAGGGAGTTCGACCAGTCAAGCAGACTCAACGTCGATTCTGACCAGATCTTGTTCCATTAATTGAAGATGAAGTGAACAAGCTTATTGAAGTCGGTTTCATCCGAGAAGTAAAGTATCCTACATGGATCTCAAGCATTGTCCCAGTGAGAAAGAAGAACGAACAAATCCGTGTGTGTGTTGACTTTCGGGATTTGAATGTTGCATGTCCCAAAGATGATTTTCCGCTACCTATTCCCGAACTGATGATTGATGCAACAACAGACCATGAAGCTCTAAGTTTCATGGATGGGTCGTCAGGTTACAATCAAATTCGTATGCTGCCAAAAGACGAAGAGCTCACTGCTTTTCGTACCCCAAAAGGAATATACTGCTACAAAGTGATACCATTTGGTTTGCAGAATGCAGGCGCAACATACCAAAGAGCAATGCAAAGGATTTTCGACGACATGTTTCACAAGAATGTTGAATGTTATGTTGATGACTTAGTCGTGAAATCAAAGAGGAGGAATGATCACCTCCAAGATCTGAGGGTAGTTTTTGAACGCTTGAGGCGATACCAGCTTAGAATGAATCCTTTGAAGTGTGCATTCGGAGTCAAATCGGGAAAGTTTCTTGGATTTGTGGTTCTCCAGCGAGGGATTGAAATCGAGCAAGCAAAGATTGACGCAATCTTAAAGATCCCGGAACCTCGAAATATTCATGAGCTTAAAAGCCTACAAGGAAAGTTGGCATACCTCAGAAGATTCATTTCAAACTTAGCCGGACGATGTCAACCATTTAGTCGTCTCATGAAGAAAGATACACCGTTTGAATGGGATGAATCTTGTAGTGATGCTTTCAAAAGCATCAAGTCATATTTGATGAAACCACCAGTATTGATCGCTCCGGTGCCCGGACGTCCGTTGATTCTTTATATCGCTGCTCAAGAGCGTTCAGTTGGAGCCTTGCTGGAGCAAGAAAACGAGTCAGGAAAGGAAAATTCTTTGTACTACCTGAGTAGAATTATGACTCCAAATGAATTTAAGTACTCTCCGATTGAGAAGATGTGTCTAGCTCTTATATTCGTAATTCAGAAATTAAAGCATTATTTCCAGGCCCATACCATCCATCTTGTATCGAGAGCAAACCCGTTGAAGTATGTTATGTCTAGGCCAGTTCTCTCGGATCGACTCGCAAGATGGTATCTTCAGTTGCAACAATTTGAGATCATTTATGTCCCTCAAAAGGCTGTTAAGGGACAAATTTTGGCCGATTTCTTAGCTGATCATCCAATGCCTGCAGAATGGGAGTTATGTGACGACCTGATAGACGAAGATGCCCTAACTGTTGAAATAACCCCTCCATGGAAGATGTATTTTGATGGGTCCGCTCATAAAGAAGGAGCCGGTGCTGGAGTTGTGTTTGTAAGATCTGATGGAGAAGTATTGCCTTATTCTTTCACTTTAATAGAGAATTGCTCAAACAATGTTGTTGAGTACCAAACACTCATACTTGGGTTGGAAATGGCAGTCGATATCAAGCAACTACATCTCAGGGTGTATGGAGATTCAAAATTGATAGTAAACCAAATGCTTAGATTATACGAGGTTAGGAAACCAAAGTTGCTTCCTTATCAAAAGTACGCTCGACGACTCGTGAATTATCTCGGAGACGTGGAAATTGAGCATGTTCCAAGGAAAGATAACAAACAAGCTGACGCTTTAGCAAAACTTGCTTCGGCAATAGCATTGCCCGAAAGTAAAGCCCGTATCCCAATATGTAAAAGTTGGGTTGTGCCTCCTATATTTGAGGATGACGGTGATGAAGAAGCTGAAAGTCATGTCATCGAGGTGTTTGAAATTGAAGAAGAAGATTGGCGCCAACCATTTGTTGACTACTTGAAATACGACAAGTTGCCAAGTGAACTGAAGCGAAGAGTAGATATCAGACGTCGAGCCCCTCGAATCATATACTACAAAAGTGTGCTTTACATACGATCATTTGATGGGGTCTTCTTAAGGTGTCTCAGTAATGGTGAAGCCGCCCACGCAATGGAAGAAGTGCATGCCGAAATTTGTGGCGCTCACCAGTCAGGGCCAAAGTTACACTTTCGAGTGAAGAGGATGGGTTACTATTGGCCAACAATGGTGAAAGACTGTATGGATTACGCACGAAAATGTCAAGCTTGTCAGTTTCATGCCAACCTTATCCATCAACCTCCATAACTGTTACACCCAACCATTGCCTCGTGGCCATTTGATGCTTGGGTCTTGATGTGGAAGGACCACTAACGAAGTCATCAGGCGGTCATCTATACATTCTGGCTGCAACCGATTACTTCTCCAAATGGGCGGAAGCCATACCTTTGAGAGAAGTGAAGAAAGAAAATGTTGCTGATTTTATTCGAGTCAATATCATTTTTAGATATGGGGTCCCTCGGTACATCATCACCGATAATGGAAGATCGTTCAGTAACAGTCACATCGACAAACTTTGTGACAAGTTTGACTTCAAACAAAGGAAATCGTCTATGTACAACACAGTTGCTAATGGACTCGCTGAAGCTTTCAACAAGACCTTGTGCAACCTTTTGAAGAAAGTAGTCTCCAAGTTAAAGCGAGATTGGCATGGAAAGATGAATGAAGCTCTATGGGCATATCGAACTACTTACAGAACACCTACGCAAGCTACTCCCTATTCGTTGGTGTATGTTGTTGAAGCAGTTGTTCCCCTTGAGAAGCAGATTCCATCTCTAAGGATGGCGATACAAGAAGGGCTGACGAAAGAAGAGAATGCACACTTGCGTCTTGAAGAGTTGGAAGCCCTAGATGAGAAAAGATTGGAAGCACAACAAAGGCTAGAATGCTATTAAGCCCGCCTTTCTAGAACGTTTAACAAGAAAGTGAGGATACGTTCTTTTCAAGTTGGTGATTTGGTGTTTGCTGTGAGAAGATCCATCGTAGTAACTCATCGTGTTGGGAATAAATTCTTGCCTAAGTGGGATGGCCCATATGTTGTTAAAGAAGTTTACACAAACGGCGCCTACAAGCTGATTTCTGAAGATGGCGTGAACATTGGTCCTACAAATGGGAAGTTTTTGAAACGCTACTACACGTAAAGAAAACAAGTACGTTCCATAAACGCATGAGCCTAAACTGCTTGACGCTCCATAAACGCATGAGCCTAAACTGCTTGTCGCTCCATAAACGCATGAGCCTAAACTGTTTGTCACTCCATGATGCACGAGACTAAACTGCTTATTACTCCTGGTCCGCACGAGTATAAACTGTGTACGACAACCACCAAAGGTAAATACATGTGGTTAAACTATTAACTTACTCCACTAAAGGCATTTTAAGTGGTTAAATACTTAAATCCCTACTTTGTCTACAGTAGTTAAAGAATAGTCACTCCTGACCCGCATGAGTATAAACTGTGAACGGTCCCCCCCCCCCCCAAATAAATCATATTTTGCTTGAACTACGTTATGACTTGATCCTCTTTAGAGAGGTACGTATGCAACTTAGTATATTTCTAAGTATAGTCATAATTCGAATGGAGTTGTTCGAGTAAGTCGGATCGATGAACACAAAAGTGACGAATATATGAAGCATGAAGAAAACAAAGAAGGAAGAAAGTGAAGGGGGCAATGCCCAAACATCATTTTGCCTTATATTTCCGATTTTGTACTTCAATTTTGTAGAGGGGTGTACCTTTTCCCTTGACCCAGGTTTTGTCCCTAAGGAGGGTTTTCCAAGGCAAGGTTTTAACGACGCTCCGGCCTCTGGTTCGACTTGTGAACTTATGGCTTTAAGGTTTTCTTTTAATAGATCATCTTTATTCTCCAAAAGGGCCCATTCATTTGTCTCAAGCAAGTATTGAAGAATATGAACATGTGAGATATAGACAAAGAAAATAAATTTTAATCAAAGTGTAAAAGCAAAAAGGAATAAATAAATGGAGTGTGCAAAGCAAAATATCCCTGAAAAGCAACAGATAAATCAAGGGAAACATAAAGGTCATGAAGCAACTAAATAAAGAGGCATAAACCCTTAAACTCTTCTAAAGCCTTCTCTAGCTCGGTCTTCGTCTTCTTCAAGCCTTCAATCACAACATCTTCTATCGAGGGCGTATTGTTGATAGTGGAGATTTCGTCTTGAAAACATAGGATCTCGGTATCAAAACCTTGAACTAATGTTTCTTTCTCCTCCAATGACTGGGTCAATACTTTCTTCTCCTTCTTCAACTCCTTCAAGCGGCGCACCTTATCCTTGACTTTTTGAAGTTTTGTTTGGATAGCCTCGACTTGGGAAAGATTTTCAGTACTTTCTTACTCCTCAACCTCGTGAAGGGCACGCTTAACTTATCTAAATTAATAAGGAGTTTGAGCCTACTTTAATTAATTTAACAAATAAAGCCCACAAACCAAATTTAGTCCCATGTTAGAATCAATTAAAAAGTCCAAATTCAGGCCATGTTGGATTAATTAAAAAGTGGGGCGCGGCTAAAGGCACCCAGCTTTCCTATGAGTACACCCACTGGAATCTTTTTTTGTCACAGAGGATACGTGAAATGTCGTTTATACCCCTCCTGCACATTTTTTAAAAAAGGATGGATGAGTACACCCACCGTTTCTATTTCACAACGAAACCATCCACTCCACCACCACAACCCAAACACACAACATTCTTCAACAAAAAAATCTCAAAAAACACAACAATTCAACAAAAAAACTCAAAAAACACAACAAATCAACAAAAATAATATAAAAAAAAATCTTAAGATGTTCGAAAATATTAATCGAACAAAGTTTAGATGTACGAAAATTTTTACCCAACAAACTTATTATGTTCGAAAAAATATTCGAAACAACTTACATTTGTTCGAAAAAAAAATTGAACAAAATGTTCGAAATTTTTTTCAAAACAAAAATTGATTATTCGAATTTGTTTCCAAAACAAACATAAATTGTTCGAATTTGTTTCCAAAACAAACATAGATTGTTCAAAAAAAATTCCAAAACAACCTAAATTTGTATGAAAAATCGAAATTTTTTCCAAAACAAACACAGATTGTTCGAAAATATTTCCAAAACAACCTAAAGTTGTCCGAAAAAAAATCACGAACTTCTAAAAACCCTAATTTTTCTAAAAAACCTAAATTTCCTAAAATTTCTAAAAAATTAAAAAAAGTACCTGGAACAGGCGGCAGTGGCGGAGGAGTGCGAGCGGTCGCGTCTATGGGAGGAGGGCGACGACGGCCGCGGTGGACGAGGGAGGAGAAGAGGCGGCGACGTGGGGAGTGAGGGCGGCGCTGTCACCGCGTGGGGAGGGGAGGCGGAGCTGCGACGCGGCGACGTTGGGAGAGGGGGCGGCGTTGTCGCGCGTGTTGGGTGGGGAGACGGGGACGGCAACGAGAGGAGGCGGCCGCGAACGGGGAGTGGGAGGGGCTGCGGCGACGAGAGGAGGCGGCCGCGAACGGGGAGTGGGAGGGGTTGCGGCGACGAAAGGAGGTGGCCGCGAACGGGGAGAGGGAGGGGCTGCGCAGTGGGCGGCGGCAGAAATGGAGGTGTAAAAATGGTGGGTGTTTGAATATTATGAGAGGAGAATGATTTAGGTTTTAATTGAGAGAGGGGGTAATTTTGGAATTTCCAGGTGGGTGTCCTCATCAATTTTGTGTGTATCCTCATCGCGTGGGTGTACTCATAGGAAAGTCGGGTGCCTTTAGCCGCGCCCTAAAAAGTGAGATATTTCAGTAGGTCTATTTCCTTAAAGCCCAAATGATATGGTGCCCTATTTCTCTTTCCATTTTCACGCTGGAAGTAAAAAAGAAAGAAACTGTAAAATCACGCCATCTCCTTCACCCCAGCGCCGCCGCTGCGCTTCGCCTAAAGCCGGCCGCCGCCTCGCCTGAAGTTCAGTCACCGTCCACGCCCAAAAGCTACGAGAAGCTTGCCCTCGCCAAGGTTCAGCCGTAGCAATCCAACTGCCGTCGCCGTGATCGGAAGCCAAGCAATGCCTCCTTTTGCGGAAGCGCAACACCGTCTCGCCTATAGACGCCCAAAACAAGTAATTTCAAAGTCCCCTTCCTTTTCAACAAGTTTCAAAGAGAGGAAAAAAGAAAAGAGACCCATGGGACACCGACAACAGTCTCTCGTTTGAAGACCCGTGAAACCGAGGAAAATTTGGCAAAGAACCCAACAAAATAGTACTCCCTCCGTCCCTGAAAAGTTTTCATACTTTCCTTTATTGTTTGTCCCCGAAAAGTTTGCATACCCCAAAATAGAAATAATCATCACAATGCTCACCCTCACAATATATACATGTTTACCCTTTATGTCATTACTTTTGGGACCCACCACACACTCAACTCACTTACTTTATTTACTTTATATTTAAAAGTTTACAAAATTACCCCTCAACACTCTCATCATTACACTTTTTTCTTAAACCATGTGCCCAAGATTCCCCGCAAACTTTTCGGTGACGGAGGGATATGAAATAAAAATCAATTGAGAACCATTTGTTTCTCAGCAAATTGGTATTCGTAATATACATATGTGTATTTGAGGTGAAATAAAGTAAACACATGAAAATAAATGAAAAGGAAGAAATTACCGCTGAAGATGACTTCGACAAGAAAAACAGTCTCACAGGTGTGCTACAAAATCAATATTGTTGCTGTATTTCTGTTTGCCAAGTAAGTATGAAACAATTGATCAAGTGTATTTGGAGTAAATTCTTGGTCAATGATAAACTGGCATGTATTTGTTGGTATATGTATACACGATAAAACAAGATAACAGCTTGAAGAAATTACTTGATTCTTGAACTCCCCTTGACTGCTGCTTTGTTGAAATTGTGGAGAAAATTAAAAGAACACATCTTAATTCTATATATTTAAAAACTTTTGAAGGACACATGTCACATCCTTACCCCTTCTACCTCAACCTCTCTCCTCTAAAATCCTCTCATTTCAAAATTCTTTCACTCTCATTCATTTCATCTTTTTCTTTTAATCTTAACTATTCATTTAAATGTTTAATCCTAACCATTAGATTTTAATTCAATCTCCTATATAATAGGAGCTTATGTTTTTCATTTTATACAATTCACTCATTCTACTCAAACATTCCTCAAGCCTGTGTATGTAGTGAATGACACAAACTTTGTTAAAAGTGTTAAGAATAATGTCTATTGGAAGTTCACCCTCATCCTAAGCATTATGGTGCTTCTCCAAGAGGGCTCCATCAATTTCAATGGTGGAGGACAAGCCACAAACTAGATCTTCGATCGGAGGCTTTACGAAAGTGGAATTTTTCTGGCAGGGCATAGTTTTTCTCTGTGTTGTTTTTACTTTTAAGCTTTTTAGATGATTAATCATCGGTTGTACCTTCAAAATGTATAGTATCCAGCCTATTTCCACCCCTAATGATTGGTAGTGGTATCTCTTTCTTCCAAACAAATATTGTAATATGTTAACTCTCTTTCTTCCATTTATTTTAATGCATTTGACCTATGTAAATCAGAATATAACTTCTGCTTATATAAATTGTACAACGGTAATAAAACATTCAAATTTCTTATATATACAGATATGGGACCTTCTATATGTAGTCAGGGTGTCGTAACGTGTCGCAATGACTACCGTAGTCAGTTAATTTAAGCCATTAAAAATATAATCTAAAGGTTTAGATTTGACGACCTGTTACCTTTTGTAAATTTTACGATATGTATTGTCGTAATGTGTCGTAATGTGTCATAAATTTGTATTTTCTATTAAATTAAATTAATTAAAATATATTATTGTAAATTTACATTTTTATCCTTATACAATAAAATAATTTATTACAACAATTATCTACACCCGCTAATTTTATGAATTCACCCCAAATCATTTTTTACCATAGTTATCTGCACCCATTCATTTTATGAGTTCACCCAAATCATTTTTTACCATAGTTATCTGCACCCATTCATTTTATGAGTTCACCCCCAAATCATTTCTTTTTTACAACGGTTATCTACACCCACTCATTTTATGAGTTCACCCCCAAATTATTTTTATACCACAATTATCTGCACCCGCTCATTTTATTAGTCCACCCCAAAATATTTTTTTAAAAATAATTATATTTAAAAGACTATATTATTTTTTTATTAATTAACACAAAATATAATAAAATCAACCCTAATTTATACATTTACAATCTACAACCGAGTCATTGCCGAGTGTTGCAGGCGAGCGTCGTTGATGTAGGAGAAGCTCCTGGATCGCGATGAGAGATGAACGACGAGAGAGAGGCAGCATCGATCCGAGTGTTGCAGGCGAGCGTCGTTGATGTAGGAGAAGCTTTTGGATCGCAAAAGCAAGGGAGATTGATCGAAGCAGTCGCGTCGGTGGTCGAAATGAGGAGAGGATTTTGGCCGCCATGGATCGTGGCCGAGATGGAAGATTATGTCGATTGTTATGGAAGTGAAGAATCGCGATTGCGATTCGAGGAGGGGTCTCGGGCTTCAGCGGCCGAGACCGAAGCGCCGCCGTCGCCGTCGAGGGGGTGGTCGAGCATGGTGGTGGCTGGGTCACCCGCCGACATGCATGGATTTCCGGCATGTCCTTTACTCATCAAATTAAAATTAAAATTTAGGTGCACCGCCGATCGACTCTAATAAAATTATACCTATAATATTATTTTGTATTAAAATTTAAAAAATACACATGCAAAAAATGGAAAAGAAAGACAGGAAAATTTAAAAAGGAAAAGAAAAAAAAAACAAGGAAATAAAAAATTTGAAAAAAAAATTGAAAATGGGAAGAAAGAAGAAAAAGAGGAGGGGGAAGAAAAATTAAAAAGAAAAAAATTGAGATTTGTGGCTAATTTCGATAGTTTTTTATTAATTATATTTTTACGCTTTTTTTTTAAATATGGGTGATTTGGTGGTGAATTGATTTTTTAGAGTTTATTTTATTATATTTTGTGTAAAATAATAAAAGGATAATATAGTCTTTCAAATGTGATTATTTTTTAAAAAATATTTTGGGGTGCACTCATAAAATGTGCGAGTGTAGATAACCGTGGTAAAACAATAATTTGGGGGTGAACTCATAAAATGAGCGAGTGCAGATAATTGTGGTAAAAAATAATTTGGGGGTGAACTCATAGAATGAGCGGGTGTAGATAACTGTTGTAAAAAAGAAATGATTTGGGGGTGAACTCATTAAATGAGCGGGTGCAGATAATTGTTGTAAAAATATGATTAGGGGGTGAATTCATTAAATTAGTGGGTGCAGATAATTGTAGTAAAAATATGATTATGGGGTGCACTCATTAAATTAGTGGGTGCAGGTAAAATATAAATAAAATTTAAAAAGAAGGGTAATATAGTAAATAACAAAATATAATTTAAATAATGCTAAAAATAACTGAAACATGTATGACAGGTAGTAGGTCGTTTTTACGGTTACGACGCCACATGGCGCGATTCGACAAAGTGAATGCGTAGTCACTTTGTAAAATGTGACTACTAAGAATTGCCCTACAAATATTTTATCACTGTTACTTTTATGTTTTCAAAAAAAAAATACAAATATTTACTTTTATCATTATATACAGTTATACACACAATTCTAAATTAATATTACATTTCTTTTATCATTTTATTGATTTCTTTCACCTGAATTGACATCGCCCCCTATCAATATAAAGAATTGTATAATTGACTGAAAATAATTAAAAAAATGTCAAAGTTTAATTATAACATAAAAATAATTCACAAATTTAGCAGTAATAGAAACCCTCAAAGCCATGTTAGGGATTGCATAATTTAAGAAAGCCGATACAATTTTTAATTCCAAATTAAATAATCGAAAATTTTATATTTACATATTATTTTTAAGTTTTCGAATTTCCTAAAATTAGTAGATGTTGTTAACTCTTAAATGCTTTAACATTATCAACAACATCTTAATTTGACCTTCCTTGATTTATTCTAAGTCATTTCTGAAATGTTACATTAAATGTTGTACTAAATGCTCTCACATTCAAGAACGATTCTAGAAGCTTCTACAAGAGTCTGGAACCTGGAAGATTCCAGAAGGTTGGAGAAGGTGCTAGAAGGCTTTGGAGCATTGTAGAACGACCTGGAAGATGGCAGAATGTTCTAGAAAGATCATGGAGGTTGAGGTCCTAAAAAATAGGATCTCATAATGGAAGGATCTAGAAGCTGTGTATTTCTCTATAAATACCGCCAGAGCCTCTCATTTCAAAGTATGCACTATTCGAGTAACCCCTCCTTGAGTGTTCAACCCTAGTTAGGAGTTATGGCCAGTAGTTGTGTCTTTTAACGTACGCCGAGGGATACCACCTTCCAGTGTACTTAGTTCTAGTCTTGAATCGAGTGAGAGTGAATCACAGATTAGATTAGTTCTTTAGACAGTGTTTTACACTTAAGTCTGTTTGCGGATTCAGGCACCTGCCTCGATTGTAGTTTCTGTTTGTGGAATGTTGAAGTAATTGCTGAGACATTTCACACGACACTTTTTGTATAACTTAGGAACTAAGTTACTTTTCGCCGTAAGGCTTAGCATAGGTTTTGTTATTAATAGGCATGTACTACACCTCTCAAAAGCTTGAAAAAATGAGAATGTTACAGCATACTAAAAGATGTACCAAATTCACTGAGTAACTATGGAGCACGGAGTTCGCTACTACGATGCCTTCTTTTCAAAAGGTGAATTTTGGTAAAAACATCAAGAGGTTCGTAATCCATTAAGTAAGTATGGGGCACGGAGTTCGCTACTACGATGTACTCTACAGGAACAATGGATCAATACGAATTAGATGTTGTAGTACAAAAAGAAGAAATGCAATGAAAAGAAAAATGCTGAAAAATTGGCTACATTGGATAGGTAAAACCTGTGAAAAACCAATGTTGAGGTGTATGTCAAATCCTTGAGCACAACATTACATGATTTAATTATATTTTTATAAGTTGTAATTATTTAATTAATTGTGGGAATTTATTTTATTTATTTATAATTATACTAACCACGTTCCTTTTATTATTTCAGATTATACACATTTTTAATTTTAATTAATTCTAGAATATTCTTAATTTAATTTATTTATTAATTAAGATTTTACCCCACTAACTCACCCATGATTTACTTGTGGCTGAATTTGTGGAGCATTATCCATTCAATCTAGAATTTTCTTTAAGTCAAGCCTTAATCACACGTACATTATTCCAACTACTAAGCTCTCTCTATATAAATACTCCCATTTCATGTTTTTCTAAGCTTTGTAATTAATTGAGTAAGTTGAGTATTGTTTTTGCAGATTTATTATAAGCTATTGTGTGTCTCGATTTTTGTGTTGAGCTTTTTAGATTCTTGAGTTAAATGGCTGGCAAAAGAGAAACAAACCCACACAATTCAAACTCACCGAACTCAGACTCACAACTGTCATCTTCATCCCTCTCTAATCTGCATACCTTAGCTTCCATGGCTGCTTCACATGAGAACTCACCCCCAACTGCCGCAACCGTCACACCCATTCCAGCTACTCCGACAACCATCCACATACCAAACCAAGCCACACTCTCCGAGCTTAACCAGGCGGTTGAGAATCTTTCTCAATCGATGAGATCATCCACTCCACCCATCCTCACGATCGGTGATATGTCTATTGACATCTCTCACTACTTGCGCACCCAAGAAGTGATCACCACTGCACCCTCTTCATCCACAGCCGAAAAGCCCCAAATTCCGAGCCCTAACACTGAAACAGAGGCCCCGACTGCCTCTATGGGGAAGTCTGAGAAGGAGATTGAAGAATCCCCTGTTGCTGAGTCAAAGGAGCCGTCGAATGCGGAGACATCCGACAGTGAGGACGCTCACATGGAGGATGCTGAAGAAAGTGAAAATTCCGGCAAAACTGACTCTGATGTTTCGAAATCAGACTCTGAACCAATTCCTTTCAAGAGGAATGTTGAGAAAGGGAAGAGAAAGAGGAGCCCAGTGCCAAGGAGAAGATCAAACCGAGTTTTCACTCGAATTGATTATTCTGACTCTTTGAGGAAGAAGAAGAAGCTAGGTGGTGATGTTGCTGAACCAATTCAGGTATTTTCTGAATCTGATGAAGAAGTGGTGATTGAGAAGCCAACTAAGAAGAAAGCTGAGCGTAAGGGGAAGGGAAAGGCAAAGGTGGATGCTGCTCCAACAATCACTGAAGAACCAGAACCAGATTCTGATTCTGAAATGGAGGTTTGTCTCAGGGACATGCAGCAAGCCCTGAAGAAGAATGATGCATCACATGCTGAATCCAGTGCTCCAGCTCCTGAACCAGATGATGGAGGTGATTCAAGCAGTGCAGCTTCAGACAAAAGCTCTGAAAAAGAAGGGGAATCAAGCTCTGAAGAGGTGAAAGAACCAAGCTCAAAGGACACTACTTCTGAGGAAGGTAATTCTGAAACTGAAGTAGAATCTGATATTGATGGATTGGTTGATAAGATAACTAGGTTGTCTAGGAGTAAACTGTTGATGGAAAGGAGAATTAATATGTCTGATTTTGAGAATAAGAATTTGATTCAATTCTTAGAGGATAGAAAGTTGATGAAAGCTCTGACCTTGTGTGATTCTTTTGTTTCTGATTGGGTGTATGAATTTTATGCATGTCTGAGGAAGAGTAATGGTAGGAGGAGTTCCCGTTGGTATGGGAATGTACAGTTTAGGGGGAGTATAGTTCCATTTACACCTGAATTGATCAATGATTTCTTAGGCATAGAACCAGTACTTGATGATGATGAACCTGATTTGGATGTTGTTACTGCTTCTATGACTGGTGGTTTGTTGACTAGATGGAGAAATGGAATGTTGGCCAAAGACCTTACTTCTCTTTATTCTGTGTTGCACAAATTGATTGTTTATAATTGGATACCTTCCACCAACTCTACCAAAGTAACAAAGGATCAAGCAATCTTGCTTTATAGGATAGTGGTTTTGAAGAAGTTTAATTTGGGATTGACTATTTTCCACCACATGATGAAGTTTAGTGGTGATATTTCTGATAAAGGAAATCTTCCATACCCTGTGCTTATTTGTTCTTATCTGAAGATGCATGGTTTTAGCCCTAAGAAGACTGAAGTTCTTAGAGGTAAGGTTCCTTTATACACCATTTCACCTGCTTTGCTCATTGGTGAAAGAGTGAAAGATCTGCCCTTGCACAATCCTGGAAGTTCTTCTCAAAGACCAGCTCCTGCTCAACCTCAACCTCAACCAGCACAAAGACCTGAACAGAACACAGCTGCACCTAATGCTGCACCAGATGCTGAGAACATTGGTGGTAACACTGACACCACTTTTTCAGTTCCCAGATCTTTTATATTACTGCAGTTACAGCACTTACAGGACCAGATTGATGAGCTCCAGTTCATCAAAGACAAGTGGACCAGGCTACTTTCCACTACAACAGGGGGAGTACCACCTTCCACTTCAGCTAGAGCTTCTGGAGTTGTTATTGAAGAGCTGAATCCTGAAGATGTTGGAGGTGCCACTTCAGCTAGAGCTTCTGGAGTTGTTATTGAAGAGCTGAATCCTAAAGATGTTGGAGGTGTACCTGATGCTGCTGCTGCTACAGAAAATGGAGGAACTGATGCTGCTAACCATGTTGTTGCACTCTTTGCATCAACTTGTTTCATTGAGGAACCTGAGGAGGCTGACAAAGACAAGGTTGAAGATGCTGAAAAGTTTGCAGATGCTGCTGAAGATGATGAGGATATGGAAATCCTCTATGCTGATATCTAGAACAGATGATGCAAGACAGGGGGAGTACTGAAGTACAGATGGCACATGTGCAGGACCTTGATGCTGCTGCTATTGTTATAGCAATTCATGCCATTTTCAGTCCTACTTTTGTTTTTGTTAATTCTGTTATGTTTAAGTTAAAATTCTGTTTATTCTGATACAATATTTATTATTTCTAGTTGATAGGATGTCTATATTTATCTTGCTTAAATTAGTTTGCACTGATGATATTTGATTACTGCTTATTGCTTAATTTGTTTTCTTATCATTAATTGCTTACTACATGATGAATATGCCTTGTTTAGTTTAGTTATTTTTCATAGTTTTTGCTCTGATTATATTGTTTAGTCCTTGTTTGTTTTTGTTTGTTTGTTTTTGAGTCTTACATAAGTCTTAGAACTAATCTGGTATATACCCTTATATGCTCTGATTTAATCTTTGATTTTTGTAAAAGTTATATGTTTTTGTAAACAAGTGTACTGTTTATACTTGTTTTGGTTTTGAATAAGATTACTTTGATCTTATGGCACAGATCTTAGTAAAATTATTCTTGATCTTCTTTTGATTTGATCCAACGGTTACAACAGGTATTGTCTTGACTAGTATTTAGCTTTGATGTTCAACATACCTAAATACATAATACTGAGTATGTATAGAAATATATGTGCATCAGGTGTGTTGTAGTCGAAAGGTCAAATTGGGGGAGATTGTAGATGTTGTTAACTCTTAAATGCTTTAACATTATCAACAACATCTTAATTTGACCTTCCTTGATTTATTCTAAGTCATTTCTTAAATGTTACATTAAATGTTGTACTAAATGCTCTCACATTCAGGAACGATTCTAGAAGCTTCTACAAGAGTCTGGAACCTGGAAGATTCCAGAAGGTTGGAGAAGGTGCTAGAAGGCTTTGGAGCATTGTAGAACGACCTGGAAGATGGCAGAATGTTCTAGAAAGATCATGGAGGTTGAGGTCCTAAAAAATAGGATCTCATAATGGAAGGATCTAGAAGCTGTGTATTTCTCTATAAATACCGTCAGAGTCTCTCATTTCAAAGTATGCACTATTCGAGTAACCCCTCCTTGAGTGTTCAACCCTAGTTAGGAGTTATGGCCAGTAGTTGTGTCTTTTAACGTACGCCGAGGGATACCACCTTCCAGTGTACTTAGTTCTAGTCTTGAATCGAGTGAGAGTGAATCACAGATTAGATTAGTTCTTTAGACAGTGTTTTACACTTAAGTCTGTTTGCGGATTCAGGCACCTGCCTCGATTGTAGTTTCTGTTTGTGGAATGTTGAAGTAATTGCTGAGACATTTCACACGACACTTTTTGTATAACTTAGGAACTAAGTTACTTTTCGCCGTAAGGCTTAGCATAGGTTTTGTTATTAATAAAATCTATGTTAAAAATTATTCCATTGTGTTCGTATTGTGTTTTAGTGTTTTAGACTTCCGCTGTGTACTGTGTTTACTTTTCACATTGTGTTAGAGTTAATGCTACACTAATTGTCACAACATTCAGTGTAACATTGTTCTGTTTTTTACTTAAACACTAGATATCATCCCCCCGCACACTTTCAAAAGAATTCAAATTTCTTTTTAATTTCTTTATACTTGATTAATTTTAATTAAGAAAAATTGAATTTCATAATTTAAGTAAGATTTATATTATATATTTCATAATTAAAATCAAATTAATAATTTTCATAAATAGATTATGAATTCCAATTTCTCACATAATTCAATTTTAAATATATTATTTTAATTTGCATATTTATATTAGAAGCAGTCAAAACAATCATTAATACCATTAATTTAATATAGTCAATTTTTATATATGTTAATTTATTTGCTTAAATTAGGGAGGAGATACGAAAAGTGTGGTGCAAATGTGTTACATTAAATAAGTACGACATTTAGGCATAATTATCGCCCTAGAACAATTTTATTTATTTTTAACTAATTGAGATGGCATGTACATAAAAAGATTTGTGAATAGTATCGCAATTAATAGTTTAATAATCTAGAAGAAATATATATATATATATATATATATATATATATAATTACTTTCAATTATTTTAGGCTATTAAGGAAAGAAGACTTTCTATTGTTTTAAATTTTAGATGAAAGAAGATTTCATATGGCACTTTTCAAATAAATATTTAATTCGTAGTAGTGACGTTGGATACTAAAAAGTTTTATAGATTTATTTGTGAAATCTATTTCTATTTAAATGTTTGAATAATTAGCTTTCAATGTAAATTAATATAATATATAGTCAATAAAGTAAAGATATGCAATATCACATTTTAGTAGATTATTTTTTAATCAATAAATTAAAAAAAATCGAACTTATCAATAAATTAAAATAACTTTATCATAGGTTTTTTTACGGGAAAAAACCAATTTAGTCCTGTAACCTTTTACCTTTTTTGAAATGGTCCCAAAAAAGTTAAATGTACCAATTTAGTCCCAATTTTTCAAAATTTAGTTTGTTTTGGTACCATATTTGCCCGAAAGATGACTGGACGGTTCTATTCTGCCGAAAAGTACTGACTGTATAAATAAAAATAATTTTAAAATTCAATACAATAAAATAAAATCCATGTCATTATTTTATATTATTAAACTAAAATTAATTATTAAAAAAAATACAAAAACTATTACTGTCTTTATCTTCCCCAAATCACATCAACCATAAATTAAATCCCCAAATTGAACATGCTTGGCCG
Source organism: Galeopsis tetrahit (assembly GCA_963675135.1). Classification (NCBI taxonomy): domain Eukaryota; kingdom Viridiplantae; phylum Streptophyta; class Magnoliopsida; order Lamiales; family Lamiaceae; genus Galeopsis; species Galeopsis tetrahit. The sequence continues at coordinate 30,378,221 of OY776130.1, read as the reverse complement.
TTCCACCCCTCTCCACCAGCTCCTCCGCCGCAGCACCACCTCCTCCGGTGTTCCGTCCTCACCGCCGCCTCCGCTCTAATCCTCGCCGCCTTCAGCACGTACCACCTCCCGCTCGATCCGATTTTCTCCCTAATTAAAGCCGTAAAATAATTCGGTTGAGTCATACCTATATCCATCTCGCTCATGTACAACACTCCCCTCGATGAATCAATAGTGGCTCATGGCCAACATCATACCCACGGCGGCTGCGTGGCCGTGACGGCGGCTATAGTCGGCACGGGGAGGGAGAGGAGATCGGCGACGACTCCTTGAATAGATCCACCATTCGGCCGAGCTCAATGAGCGTGGCTTTGGCGGAGCCGGCCTTGACGCCGACGACTTGGGCGTGAGCCAGGTCGAAGCCGTTGGAGAAGAATTTGCCTTCAGCCACTTGAGCTATCCCACTTTGTCGTTTCTAACCTATGATAAAGTCTTAAAAAAGGGAAAAAAAAAAGTAAAAAACCAATTTAGTCCCGTAACTTTTTACCTTTTCTGAAATGGTCCCAAAGAAAGTTCTGACTAGACGAAAATTTGTTTTATTTTGGTCCCATATTCGCCGAAAAGATGACTGGACGATTCTATTCAGCCGAAAAGTGCTGACTGGATAAATAAAAAATAATTTTAAATTATTTTAAAATCCATATGTCATTATTTTATACTATTAAACTAAAATTAATTATTCTAATAACACAAAAACTATTACTGTGTTATCTACCCAAATCAGTGAATCACATAAACCCTAAATCAAATCCCCACAGTTAACGTCCCCTTAAATAATCTCATAATTACTCAGGTTCCATATTAGATTAAATAAAATTAATTTATCACAAAATAAAATTAATTTATCACGAAGACGGATTAAGCTCTCAATCTCATCACGATAATTTTTATTTAAGATTTTTTATAATTATAATTAGTAAACATTTCTTAATTTGTTACGATTACTAAAAGGAATCTGGATGAAATTTAATTTTAAAACGTATTTAATTCAATTAGAATATATATGTATTCATAATTATACACATATAAAAATATACGATGTGTGTATATAAAGAAGAATAAAATAAGTAATTAATTAATGCAAATTATAATGATAAAAAAGAAATAATTATTGGACGAGGCATCAATGACTAACAGATTTGTTTTTTTCGGGTATTTTGATCGAAATCTAATCTAAGGGTATGATTGGTATGGTGGAATAGAATGGAATCACCATTCATGGATCTATTCCAAATTTGATGATTGGTATAATTTATGAAATGGAATCATCATTTCTTGTGCAATGGTGATTCCCAAATGTATATGAAATTCTCATTCCTTCTCACCCCATTGATTTAAGGAAAGAATCAAAATTTTAATAAATTATGTAATAAAAATTAATAATAATAATAATATTTAATAATAATAATAAATTATAATATTTAATAAAAATATTAATATAATATATATTATCTAAAAATAAAAATATAATATATTAATTTTAGCGATAATATTAAATATAATAGCATAAAAAATAATTTAATTTTTTTAAAAAATATAAATAATACAAAGTACTATCTAGTATATACAATATATTATTTTCAATAATATAAAATAATAGTATAATATTTTTTAATAATATAAATAATAAAAATAATTTATTTATTTAATATTAAAAATAATTATAATATTATTATTTTTATATAAAATATATATTTATTATAAATAATAAAATTAAACAAATATATATTAATAATAATAATAACTTTTCCTCAACAATGATTATTAAAATATTATGAATAAAAATAATATATTTTTAACAATAATCAATAATATTAATTTTAAATAATTGTAATATATTTTTAACAACACTCAATAATAATAATTTAAAATAAATTTAACAATACTATATTTCATTACCACGTTCATTCCCATGTATATCAATCATAGGAATGATCATTCTTATGTCATTCCATTCTTAAGTTCATTTCATTCAATCATACCACGTTCATTCTTAAGAGACATAGTTGGAAGTCCTGATGTGTAATGTCTGATTTGACTTTTGGAGGAAAGACGGTAGTTCTTGATGGTGACTTCAAAATTCTTCATGTTATTTTCAAAGACTCTACACATTATGGAAGTACAAATTCTTTCTGGAAGAAATGTTGATAGTAAAGATTTTATTTCGAGAATGACATTGAGTGTTTTGGATGACACGACTCCTATAAAATTTTGAAGAAGACAAATTTCAATTCTATTATATTTTATAATGACGATAAATAAAAGTCGAGGTCAATCCATTTCTATGACCTTCCAAAATCTGTCTTCACGTATGGACAATAGTCAAGAGTCAAGAACAAAAATGAATTTGATGTATTATTATTATTATTATTATTATTTTGCATAAATTCAAATGGAAAAATATGTAAACGTAAAATAAATGTTGTCTATAATGAAATTTTCAGCAATATGGTAATTTCGTATTGCTTTCTTTTATAAATAAATTTTGAGTCTCTATTGTATTATTGTCTTTTATATATATGATATAATCTATATTGCTATAATTTTTTTTATCTTTTAATAAAGGGTTAATTGCAAAAAAACATCACGACCTTAACAGTTTTTTTATAAATTACAATATTTTTTTTCTTTGCAATTTAATACACCACATTTTTATGTTTTGCAATTTAAAGCATCTGTCAATTTTTTGACAACAATTAAATCATGATGTGATTATCATATCAGAGCTGTCGATATGCCACATAGATGTCACAAATGATGAATAATTTTTTTTTATATTTTAAAACGTGTTTAACTAAAAAGAATACTAAAAAAAAATCGTTTTAAACTAAAAAAAATGATTTTTAAAAATAAATCATAACTTAATTTAACTATTATCATTTCTCCCCAAAACTCAAAAAGATAGGATCGCCTCCTCCAAATCACCGTCCACAAAAAAAACGTGAAATTTTACATATTGTTTTTATTTAAAAGAATTTTTAAAATAAAAATATTGTATTAGTCATGACATTTACATGGGCAATTGTGTAGAACCTTAACGCGGCTTCGGTATATGCATCATTCATGTGTTGGCGAAAAATAAACACATGCATCGAATTGTAAAACTTAAAAATGTGGTGTATCGAATTACAAAAAAAAAAAAAGAATATATTGTAATTGATAAACATGGTAAAGTTCGTGATTTTTTTTTTTTTTTTTTTTGCAATTAACCCTTTAATAAAACAAATTTACAAATCTATACATGTTTCAAAAATTATTTTTTTAATTAATAAATTAAAATATAATATAAATTTATTTCAACCCGCGTAAATCGCGGGTCTTACACTAGTATCTATATATATAGGCACGGAGATGAGATTCTTATGAATATTTGATAATATCTTCTCCTAAATTCTAGGAATTTATGCATATCAAATAACGCTTCCAAAAAAAAATACTGACGTGAAATATTCTATTCTTAAGAAAATGCAAAGCTAAGTAAATGCAGAGTGGGCCTTAGAATCATGGATGAAAATATTCTGAAATATCACCGATATATTCTCGATATATCCATTTTTTGGGGTCATCGATATCGATATTGGGAAGAACCGATATTTCCACGATATTTTTTAAAAAATTGAAAATATCGATAAATATCGGTAGACAATAACAATATCGAACCTAATATCGTTAAAATATCGAAAAAATATCGGAAAATATGGAGAAAATGTCGATAAATTTCAAAAAATATCGATAAATGTCATACGAAATAACATAGTACATTATATTTTATATAAATTTATCACTGATATAAAATGTATTCAAATTATTTTGTTGATTTTATGTACTAAAGGTTTGTTATTAAATTTTTTTAATTTTTAAAATTTACCGATATCGAATAGAATATCGATATATCCATCGATATTTCCATAAATTTAAGGTCTCGATATTTCCATCGATACCGATATTTTCATCCTTGCTTAGAATACATCTATCGGCCTCATTCTTTTTCTCAATAAATCAAAGGACTACATTACGTCTTTAATTGAGCCACAAAATTTAGATATGGTAAAGCATTTGAAATAATTTCGCAATTCATCCCCTTACAAACGTACTCATGAATGAAATGCGAGGGGGCAATTTGTAGACGAGGAAAAATTCAATTATGAATTAAATTGCGACGCGTGGAAATTTATTAATTAAGTTTATTATTTATTTGTTGGAATTTAAAATAAATTTAATTCCTAAAAAAATAAATATATAATTAATTATTATTTAATTATTCCCTCCAATTAATTTGGGCCTTGAAAGATCAATGAGTTAAAATGGATCTCTAAAGTCCAATAAAAGTAAGACGGGCCTCTAAAGTCTCATAAATGAAAATGGGCCTCTAAAGTCCAACAAATCAAATTGAGCCCAAATAGGGTATTCTTAGCCCAAGTAATTCAAAATTTGAATTAAACCCTAACCTAACCACTTGCACAAATATCTCCTTGGCCCATAAGAAACCCTAGGTTCTACACCTATAAATAGAGGCTTCATTTCATTCATTTCAAGATCAAGAAATCAGAAGCATTAAAGGCTCTAAAATTCTCTTCAGAGATTTTAGAGTGTTCTTCAGCAGTTGGAGGAGCTTCAAAGGCGTTCTTCGTGCAAAGCGGCAAGAAGCAGTGTTCGAGTGGAGGTGCTAAGCCTCTTCTTCAAGGCGTTCTTCGTGCAAAGCAGCAAGAAGCAGTGTTCGAGTGGAGATCAAGGTGTTAAGCCCCTTCGATTCGGCGTTTCTTCAAAGTTCTTCGTGGATCTTCAACGGAAAAGTCCCAATAAGTCCCGAAAAAGTCCCGAAAAGTCCCAAAAAGCCCCGAAAAGTTCCGAAAAGTCCCGAAAATTAACGTTTAATCCAAAATACGGCGTCAAGCCCTTGAATTAACGTTACAAAGTCTCAAGTTAAAGAACGATCTTCAACGACGTTCATCACAAAAGTCCCTAAATTCAACGTTTAATCCAAAAATACGGTGCTAACCCTTTGGATTAACGTTATAAAGCCCCAAATACAAGATCGGATAGGATTCGGCTGAGGATCCAACTCCAAAAGTTTCAAAAGTGCTCAAGAAATTCAAGAAGTTCAAGAAGAGAGAATCAGAGGAACAAATTAGAGATGGTAACCCACGACATTCATTGGTTTAATCCGAAATTAAATAAAATTGTTCTCATTTTCGCGTTCTTATATTTAATTCACGAACTTGTGTTTACAAGCGCCAACTTTTATTTTCCCTCTTTTAATTTCTAAACCCTGAACCCCCAAACCCATTTTTTTTTTTAAATTTTACAGAATTTATCTTCTATTAATATTTGGTGTGTGGTTAAGAATACATTATCAAGCCCGAATAATTATAAATGGGGAAATGAATTCTAATAATTAACTATTTTGAAATAAGTTTCTATTCCCAATCATTATACAAATTCAATATGAAAACTAGTATTGAATACCTCAGAAATTTGAAAGACTTTTGAAATTTTGAATTGAATACCCAAACTTTGAAAGTCTAAAAAAATTATACGAGATTATTGCCTAATAAGTCCACTATTATAACCCATTAATCTAATAGAGACACCAATATGTATACTTTTCTAATAGAGTCAAAATAGAGTTAAAAATACAAGAATATTCTTATATAAATAAATAAGAATCCTATACTCATTTAATTCATTCTCCACATTCACCAAAAACCAAAATTAAAACCCTATCCCCTCTCCAACATCCTCTCTGTCGCCGCCCCCTTTTCCCACCGCCTCCCTCTCTTGCAACCGCCCCCCTCGATTTCGACGCTGAACCATTGCCGCCGCCCACCAACACGACCGTCGCCTCCCAAACCAAGACGAAGCAGCACCTTGACTGTCGTCGTTGCTTTGCCGCCGCACTGACCGGAGAAGACGAAGTGGCCGAAGAAGAAAGCCTCGTGGCCACCGCCGCCTGGCCGTCGAAGACGAAGCAGCCGCCGATCTGCAACCCCCTCGACTCCGATGCGCCGATCTATTGGCCGTCGAAGAAATGTATTATTCGCAAATTATTTTCTGATTCCCTAAACGACGCCGTCCGTTGCCTCTCGACGCCGCAGCTACCGACGATGTCGTCAGCTCTTCTAATTCCTCTGCGGCGAACGCCCCGAAGTCGGTGGTGGTAATCGGAGTACCTGTGGAGTGCTCTGTACTTGACCTTAAATCTAGATTTGAGATGTATGGGCCAATATCTCGTACCCGAATGGAGCCCGATGGTGTGGCCTACATCAATTTCAGATCCAACCATGCTGCTCAATCCGCCGTCGACGCCGCCCGGGATTCCAGTTTTCTTGTTACTCCTTTATATTTCTGAGAGGTAAGTTTCGTGTGTCTACTGTATAGTGCTCACAATTGTGCTGGAAGATTGATTAATTTAAGTTTCAACTCTATGTTTGTTTCAATTTTTTGTTTTTGACAAAATTACACTCTGCTACTTCTGTTTTACCTTGTTTCCTTGAGATATAATTCTTTGAAATATGCTTTATGTTTTGAGTCACACTTGTGTGCAATGTGCACTCAATTGCATTTGGGTGTTTCAATTGAGTCTTGGTGGGTCAAAAATTTAATTGGACAATTGGGATATATCCAAATCTCCACTAAATTGCATACAAGAAGTTGACTTATTCTTTTCCTTTTGGGGGATTAGATTACATATATGCATAGTTTTACTTGTGTTTGGTGTTGTTGATGTTCTAATGTATTTGTGTTTGAGGGATGTTTGGTTTACTTACATACATGTTATCCATTTGGTCATTTCTATTGATGTATATGTGAATTGGTCTTGCTCTAATTGTTTCGCATCTGTGAATGAACAGATCACTGAAGCTAAAGAGCAAAAATCGTTGTCCAACGGTGTTGTAGCATCTACTTCACATATCTGCCGATAGAACAAATCTGCCAGCATTCAAGAGACTCAAAGCCCTGTTTCCGTTCTTGAAAGTAAATCTAAACGTGTTAGGTCTGCTGGTGTAAACCCGTCGCTTGTGGCATCAAAGACTCTGAATAAACTTGCTTTTTAGGTTATGCAGTGTTATGAAATTTTGTTATTAGTTGATCGTTTATGCAATTATATTTAAGTGTTTTTTTAGGTTATGCAAAATTTTCATCATATTACTTTAGTAAATGTGATATGCAAAATAATCATTATATTTCAATCTAATTTTAGGAAATGATATGAATTATGCATAATGTGATATGCAAAATTGTTATCATATTTCAATCGAATGCATTATGCATTATGCATAACGTGATATGCAATATAATCATCATATTTTGAATTATACATAATGTTATATGCAAAATAATCATCAGATTCTAATTAAATTGGAAGAAATTATTTTGAATTATGCATAAGTGTTTAAATGATATGCATTAACTTCTGCATTTGAAACATGTACAGACATGTCGACTCCTGTGCACAAACATATTCTACCGATATTTAAGTGTTTAAATGATATGCACCTACTCACGCATATTATTATGTATGCACATGATATATGTTATACAGATATGCAATGTCTTAGTTGTTGATAGTTTACGTGGTTCTATAGTTTAAAGGTTACAAGTTCATATGAATATGCATTCGACACTGCATATACGTCGGTTGAAATGCAGATTTCCAGAATCCCTTAACTTAACGAAATAAATGGAGAGACCTACCTTTTAGGAAAGTTTTTAAATTTTAGAAAGTAATAGATTTTCGGGAATTCGAAAAATTGCATTTAATAATTGATTGGATGTTTAGTTGACTAATAATTGTGTATTTTATAAATTCAAAATTTCAAAATATGGTGGAAGGGCATAATTGACAAAAAATTCAAATTTTGACTCTATTAGACAAGAATTTATGGTGTAGGTTTTATTAGAAAAAACTAGTAGTGAAATGACCTTATTAGTTTATAACCCAAATTATACAGAATCCACAACCTCCTAAATATAACAATAAATTTCAAATTCAAGTTGAGAGAACTATGGACTCTGATTTGAGAATGTTTTCTATTTTTTCGGGTTATCTAGATTAATGGAAGCAGGGAAGGGGAGGGAGAAGATAAGAAATTAGAAAAATATATTTAAATGGAAAAATTTTGTATCTATCCTTAAAATATATTTAAATAAATAAAATTTTATTATTTATTTTAAATTATAATTACGTGAATAATGACTTGGCCCGACAACACTTCCATACAAAACAAATGATTGGTATCATCAGTTGGAAGACTATCTAACATAGTTATTAGTGCGTAATTATTGTGTGGGGCCCTAAATGTTTAGAATCGTGGGTTTATAAAAACTCTTTGAAAACGATGCAATGAATAAGACATCAATCACGGTTCAAACTGTGATAAAGTGGACGTAGGATATTTTACATTCGAACCACTATATACATCATATGTTATTTTCTTTATTGCTTACTAGATTTTCACCCGTGAGATGCACATACCTTTTTTTATTACATGCCCTACTTTTGGAATTCTCGTCTGAACCAAACCCTTCAGTTCCGTGATTTCAGATTGGGTGAAAATATAGGTTGCTCGAACTCAATTAGTTGGTAAGGGTTTGGTTCAGATGAAACCGAAAACTTGAAAACGAACACCACTACCTACCTTCATTTATCTTCGTCCGGATGCCGAGCGTGAGGGTGTACCAGGCTTGGTGAGCGAGGACAGTGAAATTCGTCGAAAGGTAGGTGGCAGCCGGAGCGAATAACGAATTAATGAGCGGAGGAGTTCGAGAGGCACGACGAACAAATAATGAGCTGTGAATGTTGGGTAGAGAAACGTTTTCATTAACCTTCGAAACATTTCCATTGATTTCAAAATGACACTTCACGAAAGAATATAGACACATAAGAATATTGAACACGTGTCAAATGACGTGGCAGACAGTGGCATGAGTAGAGAGCCACATGTCAATGTCAAGAGCTGGAGAGCCACATGTAAAGCATAGGAGAAAACTTTCCTCCTTTTATTATATATATATATATAAAAGATTTTACTCACTCATGCGCTATTCTCTTCGTCGTAACTTATATAAGTTTAATTTTCTTTTTTTTGCTCGTTTAAATTTAATATATATGTTCCAAAATAAAAATATTATTTTTATTTTCATCACTTATTTACTTACATTGTCATTCGCTTTATTCGTACATAGTCATTTTATTAATAAATGGATCCATAATATCCCGTAAACAATTAATAATACCCTATATAAAATGACATTAGTTTTAGATCCACACATACAAACAATAATTTATTCTTTTCTTTATACATAAATGCTTACAAATTATTACTCAAAATTTTACTTATTATTATTATTTTTTAAATATTTATGTTCACCTACCTATGAAAATAATTTTAGGACGGAGGAAGTATATTATATGAAGGAATGCAAACTTTGTAAATATCTAGAATGTATTAAGACTCCACTTAATAAATATGTTGAGATATTTATGATCGAACTCAAATATTTCAACTAGTTTAAATTAAATTAGGGTGGGGCTATTAACACCCCATATACTGTTATACATACCCCATTATTTTAAAGACAAAAATAGGTATGAATAAAATGACTAAGTAATCCTTGAGTAAAATAATTTAAAAAAATAATCTGAAAAAATATATTTAAAATTTGAAAATATTTTGAAAAAGTCAACAAAATATTTAAAATAATAAATCAATTAATTTAAAAAAAAATGAAAAGATTTAATAAAATCTGAAAATATTCAGAAATAAATAAAAATAATAAAATAAAATTTTAAAAATTAATTAAAAATAAATAAAATCGTAAAAATATTTAATAAATTTGATAAAGTGTAAAAAATATTTAAATAAAAAAAATTAAATTAATATAAAAAGATAAATAAATCAAAAATATATATTTAAAAAAATCATCTAAATCTTCAAAAATTAATAAATTAAATAAGTTTTGAAGATTTAGTTGAGTTTTTAATATTTTTAAATTTTTTGTAGGTTTAATATTTTTTTGAAGATTTTTATTTTATATTTGATTTATTTAAGATTTTATTTAATTTTGTTCAGATATAATTAAAAAATTAATTTAATTATTTTAAAATTTTAGTTGATTTTCTTAACGTTTTAAATTTTTTAATTGATTTTTTTCATTCAAATACTTTTTTAATATTTATTTGATTTTTTAAAATATTTTTCAACCTTATTTAATTTTTTTTATATTATTGAATATTTTTTGTTCGGATGATAATTTTTTTTTTCGGATGATAACTTTTTTTTTTTAAAATTTATATATTTTTAAGATTTAGTTAATTTTAATAATGTTATTTTGGTTTTTATTTAAATTGTATTTTGTTTTAAGTGTTAAAAGGGTAAATAGGAAAGAATTGGGGTATGTTTAGTAATAAAAATTGATTTTAAAATTTTAATGGGGTGTGTTTAACATTTGGGGTGTGTATAACATTTTATGGGGTGTTAATAGCGCCACCCTTAAATTATAAATGTTGTGTCTTTCGATCACTTGGTATGTACACAATTAAATATATTTTTTAGTCACTTAAAATTTTATTTTAAGTGCCAAAAAGAGTTCATACAAGTCCTATCATAATAGCTCTCTAAAAAAAAGTAATTCCTATGTCCGATACTTAATTGACTCATTTTTACATCTTTGGTAATGAGTCGAGTCGAGCCGAACGCGATGTAGTTTAAGCTTGTTTGAAATATTATTGAGTTTTGAAATTATTGTTTGAGCTTGTTTGATAATTAAACGAGTCGAGCTCGAACGAGCTTTATTCGAGTCGAACACGAGTCGAGCTTGAGTAGTTTGACATTTTTACACTAAATTTATCTTTTTTTACTTATCGAGCTTGAACTCGAGCCGAGCTTTAGACCGTACCGAACATAAATATATGTTCAAACTTGTTTGATATCTATGTCGAATTGAGCTCAAACGAACTTTTACCAAACAGTCTTGAATGAGTATCGAATAGATTAGTTTGATTTTCACCTCCAATATCCCTTACTTAATGATCCATACTTAAAATAGTAACATAATAAAATAAAATAAAAGATTTAGGAAAAAAGGAAAATGAAATACATGCTCTCTCTTAAAAAATAAATTAAAAAAAACATGCTCTCTTAAAAAATAAATTAAAAAAAAACATGCTTATAAATTATGAAAAAAATAAAAGAGGAGATTTTTATAAGGAAACAAAAAAAAAATGAAACAATCATTTTCACATTATAGAAACAGTTATTATCAAATATAACGGCCTATTTCGTCTCCACTTCTTCTCTCTTCCCCTCCCCCATATTCATGCTTCCGATTCTTTCACCATTGATTCTCCAGACAACAAGGTATTTGGCCTCTCTAATATCATCCCTATTTATTCAATTTTTCTCTCTACAATGTGATTCCCTTTGATCGAGATCACACGCCATATCTCTCTATTTTTCCTTTAATTCATTTCTCTGTTTTTGGTCCAATTTTCCCAAATCGCTTTATGTTGAAATTCTAAATCTGTTGATTTTCTTTCCCAATTTCATTCTGGTCTCATGTTATTGTAAAAAATCGGTGTTTTTTCCCCTGTTCTAACATTATGCAAATTTTCATTCGAAGAATGATTTTCGCACACACTTACACTCACACAATTTTTTTATACTTTGTTTATTGTTCAATTTGCTTAAGTTATGGCAATGTTGATATGATTCCTTCACGAAATGACGTGATTAAATCTCGATTTTAAATTATAAATTCTGCAGATTTTTGAGTTTTTCAGTTGAATGATAGCATTGCGTGAAAGGAGCAATGAGCCAGTCTCTGGGGCGACCATCTTCAGGTGTGCCTTCATATCTTCTTTATTCAATTTAGAAGGAAATATTTTTGTAACTTTGATTAATTCTTTGTTTTACTCCCTCCGTCCCTTCTAAGTTTCCCCTTTGCCTTTTGCACGTAGATTAAGAAATATTATATGTGTAGTGGATTGTTGAGTTAGAGAATGATAGGAAAAGAAGAGGTAGAGATATGTAGGAAATAGAAAAGGTAAAAGAGATATATTGGGTGTTGACAAAACAGGAAACGAGAAGCTTAGGTAGGGCTGCCCAACTTAGACAAATGGGAAGCTTAGGGCGGGACGGAGGGAGTATTTTTTATGTAGAACTAATTTTTGTTTTCATGTTACTTGATTGTTTTCTAGTGATGTTCATTCATCCCTCAGTTAGATTACATGACATGCCATGTTCATGGAAATTGTCAAAACTGATTAAGATTTTAAGTTTTGACTTCACAAGCTGCAGCCTCGCCTCGCCCTATTCAATATTTACCATTTTCGTTTGTGAATGTGTTAGAGTTCTCAATCTCTGCATCATGGTAGTTTATTCTTTGGGACAAAAATTTGTATGAACCTAGTTTATAGATATGAGATATGTAAACTCCATTGATCCTAGTTAACAAATCTTAAATGGATCCGATATACAGGATTTGTTAGACCCATTTTTTGTAAATATATCAAAAATGAGATGAAATTCACGAGAACCAAGTTCACATACTAGTGTTACTCTATTTTTAGATATTGGTTATCCTTATTACTCTGCTCCCTGAAACAGGTAAACGAAGATTGAAAGATCTCTTGACTCAAAGTGATAATCGTGTATGTGCAGATTGTGGTGCTCCTGATCCAAAATGGGCGTAAGTTCCTTTACTTTATGAAGATCTTACGGAAGACTAGTTATTTTTCTCATGTACTATATATGATGATCAAGATTTTTAATCTCATCCCGTTTCCATTTGCCAATGTCAAAGAGCATAAGCAATAACATAACCTAATTAGTGTTTTTTTTTTTTTGGAGACAAACATAAACTGTTTGGCACATGGGCAAAAGTTTTTCTTCATGCTTCAAAATTACACATATTAGCAATCTGATGATCTGATATGGGGTAAGAATGGAAAAATAGATTGATCTTTTTGTTGACAAACTACTCTTGACCTTCCAGATCAGCAAATATTGGAGTATTTTTATGCTTAAAATGCTGTGGTGTCCACAGAAGTCTTGGGACACATATTTCAAAGGTGATTGCTTCATAAAACACAACTTCCTTCCGATCGTCTGCTTGTTGATTTATTTATTTCGTTACCACAAGTTGTTCGATCCTGTAGGTTTTGTCTGTGACATTAGATGATTGGACTGATGAAGAAATTAATTCAGTGATTGAGATTGGTGGAAATGCATCAGCAAATTCCATTTATGAAGCTTATTTTCCGGAAGGCATAACAAAGCCACAACCAGATGCGAGCCATGAAGATCGTGTCAAATTTATAAAGTGAGATCTAATGTGATCCATCTGTTATTATTCTTCATGGTCATACCACTATACTTAAATCTACAGATGAATAATAATTGATTACCGAGTTGCATTCATTACTATCAGTTTGACAAATACTTTTGTGCACCAGTTGCACGTGGTATTAGTTGTTTTAACAAAAGGTATACGTTGTATTAACAAAAGATATTAGTTGTTTTCACTGAACGTGCACCCGAGGGTTACTCTATCAGTTTTTATTTGTGTAAAATTTTATCTATCTTCATATGTTGTTTGTAGGTCTAAGTACGAGCTTCAAGAATTCTTGAAACCTAGCCTGCGCATTCTATCTGGTTCTTCAGGAAAACATTCTTCTTTACAAGCAAGTTTATCCAAGAAGATAATTGGTACCTTTCGAAGTTCAAGTTCCTCAGATAACTCCGTATGTTTCCATTGACATCTCATGTTCATTGATATTAGACATATCTAATTAAAGAAAAAGATATGGAGTACAGTTTAAATTAGGATTTTTGAGATACTATTCTTATCTGTTTGAAGCTAATGTGAAATATGGTCGCAGAAAGAGTCGGACGAAATTGTTGGATCGTTGAAGGTTAAAGTCCTTAAAGGCACAAACTTAGCTGTTCGAGATATGTTATCAAGTGATCCATACGTTGTATTGATTCTTGGAAAGCAGGTTAGTAGCTTCCCTTACATTATAAAGTCAATGCTATTTCAGAAAAAGAGTTGGTATTATGTAAACCAGTTTTACCGTGCAACTTTCTTGCAATCAATACGAGTATATTGTAAAACAACTAATACTGTATAAAAATACACACAAAATGCAAGGTAAAACGGGATTTGTGTCCAGAAGTAAGTAGTTGATACAAGATTAAAACTGCTTAATTTATGTGAAACTAGAAAATTGTGTGGAATGTTTATTTGGAGTTTTGTTTTTCAATCATATTAATGCCGGTTCTGTCCCAACCCCAGAAAGTTCAAACAGGTGTGATGAATAGCAATTTGAATCCTATTTGGAATGAGGAATTTACGCTCGCTGTTCCACTCGGTCATGGCACGATTAAACTGGTAATCTTCCTTTGCTTCTCTCAACAACTTTATGATCATGATCATAATATTTGAAGTTATGCTTCTTTTTAATCTTGTTAATGGCTGCTGCATGGTTTAATTGTTTCACATTCGGGTCCCTCCCTCCAAACTTTGTACGTATGATTGCTTTTCACGGGTTGTAAGGAATATTGATTGTTTATGTATAAAGTAGATGTGTAAAGTAAAAAGGGAACGATGTATTAGTGTATTGGGGGAATGAATATTTTCATTTGTGTAAGTGTGCATATTAAGTTTGGACGGACAAAAAATGAATACTTACATACAAAGTTTGGAAGGAGGGAGTATCATTGTTGCTCCCCAAACTCAACCTTATTTCACTTTTGGCCCCCAAACTCAACCCTTATTACTTTTGGTCCTTCCAGCCCCCATTCCACTCATTTATCAAGTTGGTCATGAAAGTACACTCTTACTCACCGTTAGTTGATTGACGAAATCAACTATTTGAGGTGCAAAATGTTATTATTTAAAAATTATTAATTACATTTAGCACCTCCAATAATGATTAATTACATTTAGCACCCAAATGGTTGATTCCGCTAATTAATGGGCAATCAACTAAGGACGGGACCATATGTGGGACGTGGGAGTACAAATGTATATCCAAGAGCAAACTTGATAGTAAGTGAAACGAGGGACCAAAAATGAAATAGGGTTTAAGTTGGGGAACAAAAAATGATATTGTCCTTTCACATCCCAATCAATGTATATTAATCAGGATAATATCATTTCTAATCCATAAACTTTACTTTTTTCACATTTGGTCACCCTGTTTCACTCTCCAATTGATCTTGAAATTTCACTTTTGCTCCTGCCGTCATTTCACATTCACTACTTGTTGCCTGACATAATCAACTATTTGAGGGTGAAACTGTTATTATTTAAAAAATTTGTACTCAAATGTAATTATTTAAAAGGTCTTTAATTTTTTTTATAATTACATTAAAGTACAGAATTTTTTAAAATTTACATTTAGTGCCCCCAAAGTAGTTGATTCGGTCAGTCAACTAATGCCCTTGTCCAAAAGTGGGAGCGAAGGTGATCTTTCATAACTAATTTTGAGAATGAATGAAACAGGAATAGGATGATCAAATATGAAGAAAAGAAAAAAAAAAGTAAACTTGAAGAACTAAAACTAATACTATGTTGCTAATGTGTGCATCCTTTGATCTTTCACAATTGAGCTCTAGTCTAATGTATATAAGCTGACATTTTGGGGTGTTGAAAAAAATGCAGCAAGTTTATGATCACGACACGTTTTCTGCTGACGATATAATGGGGGAAGCGGAGATAGATATCCAACCAATGGTAACAGCCGCGATGGCGTTTGGAGATGCAGGGAAGTTTTCGGATATGCAGATCGGAAAGTGGCTGAAATCGTACGACAATGCGCTAATAGAAGATAGCCCTGTGAACATTGTTGCTGGGAAGGTGAGGCAGGATCTCTGGCTGAGGCTTCAGAATGTAGAATCTGGTGAAATTGAACTTGAACTTGAATGGCTCCCTCTCGAACTGTAGTAGTAGTATATTTGTATTTTGTATATACCCCAAATTTTGCATTTGAGAATAAATTTCATCATGTATGAAGTTCCTTTACTGTAATTAGGATCTAACAGTTACTTTTTTATTTTGGTTCTAATGTATATCACTTTTTGTTTACTTTTTTATGGTTTACACTTGTGGATTCATAAGACTAACAGGGGTACTTCATACTGGTTGAGTGATTTGAAGGATATAATTTTTTTAAGCCCCGTCACTTATAAAGAGCATGTAAACTAACACAATACTTTATTTATGTAAATGAAGGTTGAATTAAGCTAATTCGAGTTCAAAGCCTGGCTTTCAGCTCTCGTGTGAGATTTATGTTCGATTTTAGTTCGATTAGGACTAATTCGAACGTAGTAGGTCAAATCAATTTGACCTGCATTTGTGTAAGTTAAAAAAATATTATACCTAATTTATAAACTTGTAAACATAATATGTTACTGTCATTTTGTAACACATAAGGTTACGTGAAATAACTTTAACTATCTATTTTTAGGGAAACGCATACGGAGTACTATTTTGTTGTTATAATCATATTTCCATTTTAAATTCCTATTCATCTTAAAATACTACTCCCTCCCCTTTTTAATAAGTGTCACTTTGACTTTTTAACTAATTTTAAAATAAGTGTCATTTTAGAGTTTTTTCTTTAATTTTGACTATTTTATCCTTATTCATTTACCATAAATATTTTTCATTAATAAATTCCACGCAAATTGTTTATACCAAAATTAATTTGATTTATGAATACTAGCTACATTCTTTATCAAATAAAATTTCTATATTAAAATTAGTTATAATTAATGAAGGATGATATCGACCACAATTTATAATCTTAATTTGTTGAAAAAAGCTAAAATGACACTTATTAAAAGATGGAGGTAATATCAATTAATTAGTATCCATAATTAAAAAAATGTGTTTAATTAGGTAATGATTTGGATAGGAAGCAAAATTTGTTTTGGATCGGATTTGTCTAGCAAAAGATACTAGACTACTAGTCAAATACAAGTATGTGAACTATCTGGAAAAAAAATTATGTGAGTTTAAATTTGCGTCATTTTTTTGTACATCCAGTTCACTTTACACATTTCAATATATACAACTAACATTGTTTAAGTGAATAAAAAATATTTTTTACATTAATTTACATGTTTAGTTAAAATTATCATCACCTTTCAATTAAAATTTGTGTCACTTAAAATTTCTGTTGGAGAAATTGGATTTTATTCAGTTTTTTAATATATTTAATTGATTATTATTTAATTAATTATTTGAGGGTATGAATATTTAATTTCCGATAAATTAAATGTCATAGGATTGTTCTACACTCGGAGTAGATGATCGTAGTATATTTAAGATCTCAAAATTGAATTTAGGTGAGTGAAAAATTAATGTACAAAGATTAAGACTTAAAAGTGATGTATTGGGATTAGTGTTAATAATTATGTCACATTGATTAATGTGAGAACCTTATTAATAGGAGTTAGTTAAGAGAGTTCAAATTATAGTGACTGTTGAACCATTCAATATGCCACACACGCGCGCGCCGCCGACCCGCCCGTGCCGCACCGGGTCCGGGCCTGGATCTTGGCAATTGGACTTTGGGCTTAGGTTTGGGGGCCCATCTATATTTTTAGAGCTTCAAAGTTTTGGGTTTTGGGCCACACGAGTTTAGAAGCAGCCCAATACGAATCCAGCCCAAATCTGATTTGAATTTGAATTTGAAGTCTTAATGCTTGGAGGTTACAGAATGACAGTTACCATTCCTGAAATAATGACCAGTCATGTGGTGGCAGTTACGGCCATAAATACCTGTCTGCTCCCTACCTGAGTTGACACTGCCTATAAATAGAAGTGCATTGTTTTGGAAAAAACACACCTTTTTGCAAGCATCAAAAACACTTGAAAATTTCCAGCAAAACTGCATTGCATTTTAGAGTGCAATCCAGTTCAAACGTGTTTTCAGTTCGTCAGAGCTTTGTACGCTGCGGTGTTGCTCGTGCAAAGACGAAGCCGTTTTACCTTTCGAAACATCTGGTCAATCCGTGAACACTAGCCGGGACATGTTTGTTTTACGGGAAAATGTATAACCTTGACTCGGCTATTTTCCCTGACCTTTTTTCTGTGTTTTTCAGTGCTGCTATTTATATTTAAAGAATTTGAACTTGATTTTCAAAGAAAACGGACCTGCTACTCTCCAAAGAAGAAAGTTGTCTCTTCTGGAAAACTTGAAAATTTTGTAATTTTATTTACAATTGTTTAATTTCCTTTCCGTCTCGCCATTGTTGGTAATATAAATTCCAACTGTTGCACCATGAAATTCCACGATGCACAAACAAGAGACCGACTCGATCCAATTTAGAAAGATTGATTTTTATAGCAGCTTTAATTTTAATGTGAGTTGAATCACGATTATTGTGGTGGTCCTCAGTCCATGACTTTTGCTTGCTCAATCTTAATAATTAGTCATGATAATTTAATTTATTATCCTTACAATATAATACAATTATTGATAGACAATATTCTACTCGCCTAGTCGAATCTTCTATTCAAATATATCATACTAATAAATTGTACTTTTGCATAAGAAATATTTTAATGTTCCAAGTCATGGTTTCATTTCTCATAAGAAATATTTTAATGTTCCAAGTAATGATTTCATTTCTCATGCATCTCAAATTATTATCATTTGATTTATTTCTATATTAAAAATGATTTTTTAAAAAATGATTTTTTTTAATACTTATTTCGTTTTCTATTAAGTTACTTATTAAGCTACTTTTTTATGTCCCTTGATAAATTATTCATTTTCATTTTTTTATAATACCTCATTAGAGTAAATAAGTAACTTAAAGGAAGTCGAGAATGTATATATTGAAAATAGTCACACCTATATGCACTTATGCATACTGTAATTTTAATCTTATTATAATGTGATGAGTTAAAAATTCTATATAGTAAACATTTAATTGCATACACGAATTCAGGAGAATACACATGTTTATTATTTTAAATTAAGTATATTATTTTTAATTAAGTATTTAGTGTAATGTGTGAAATACAGGTACTCCCTCCGTCAACAACGAATTAGATACAAATTTTAAGACATAAAGTAAAAATATTGTAGTATATTATAGATTATATTGTAAATAAAATGATTGTTTGTAAATAAAATTAAATACATTAATTAAGTCATAGTTAAATGATAAAAATAGAATTTGCTGATAGACTATTAATTTGTGTAAAAACTAAGAATAAGTCTTTGCGATTTTGTACGTACAAAATATAACTCACAAAAATCCAAGTATTTACTTGTTATTGACTTGACGGAGCTCAGAATTTGACGTTAATCTGTCTGCTTCTGCCTTCCGCTTCCGGCGCCGACTGATCAAAACGATTCCCGATACAACCAGTAAAACGACGCCGGAGAATCCACAAACCACCGCCGCCGCCAACAACCCTACCCTCACGCGATCTCTCCGAATGTCACGTGGCCTACCGTCGTCATTACCGCTCGACCAAGTTTCGTTACCGATACTCTGCGCCTCCGGCAGCGTCACGGTCGAGGCGAAGAACGATCGAATTCCGTCGTTTTGAGCTGGCGATGGAGCGTTTAATTGGTGGACTAGGCCGTGTTCCGACGGACGGAGGTCCCGACCGGTGGATCGGTCCGTGGTGATAGCTAGAGTAACGATGGAGACGACGACGTATTGGAAGAAATATTTGTGCTGCATCTTTGGGTTGAGGTCAGTGGAACGTGTGTTGTTTGTGATTGATTATGAGTGCGCTGGAAAGCGCGTTTGATTTTAAACTAAAATTGTCAAAAGTTTAAAACAACTAAAGTCGTGGTTTGATACTTTTAGTGTATAACAAAAAAAGTGATAATGACAGAGCAGTGGGAGTTGTACACTGCGCTTAAGATGTTGCGATGAAATCCGCCGCGGGGTAATTTGTCTTTTGCTTGGTTATTTCAGGACTCTAATTATTGTGAGAGTGGATGATGAGTCATCACCAATTCACCATGCACAAATTTGAAGTCTAAGTTCATTAAATTACAATAAAATTCTCTAAATTTTATCTATAAACTTTTAAATAGTTTTTTATTTAAATTATTAAAAAAATCAATTCAATCTGAAAAAATTATTAAATTAAATAAAAATATTAAAAAATCAACTAAAATTTTAAAACTAATTAAATTAATTAATTTTTTTTAGCTTTATTAAAATTTTAAAGATTTAGGTACTATTTTTTATAGGTTTTATTTATATTTTTTATATTAATTTAAATTCTTACTTTTTTAATTAAATTAATTTTGACAATTTATTAAATATGTTTATGATTTTATTTAACTTTAATTGATTTTTAAATTTTTGTATTTAATAGTAGTGTATATAATATTTATGGGGCATTAGGTCCATGTAATATAAAAGAAATATTTAAAAAGAAAATAAATCAATAAAATTAAAACTCCAATGTTTTATTAATGTTTTATTTGCGTTCTAACTTCTATAAAAATGTCGATAATAAGGCTAAATAAAATTTAAAAATAGTAGAAAATCAACTAAATTTTCAAAACTAATTAAATTAATAATAAAAAATTAACTTTGTTTAATTCTTGAAGATTTAGGCGATTTTTTATAGGGTTTATTTATATTTTTCATATTAATTTGAATTCTTATTTTTTTATTTAATTATTTTTGGCAATTTATTAAATAGGAAAAAATTGGGGTGTGTATAGTAATAAAAAATGATTTTTAAATTTTAGTGTAGTGTGTATAACATTTTATGGGGTGTGTTTTAAAAATGACTAGTTAAACCCGCTATAGCAGGTAACTTGACCAAAATTAAAATAAATCGAAACTTAATGGGCTAAATTCAAAGAGTGGTAATCTGGTGGACTAAATTAAAAAATGCAGTAACTTAATGAATTAAAAATAATATAATAATTTAAATGTTCATTAAATATGAGTAATTTTGACATTATACGCATTCCAAAAATAAATAAATATAGGACCATAATTTTATTTTATTTTAATCTCTGAGAGAAAAAAACAAAGAGAAAGCTTATTGCTCGCTGAATGAAACGGAGTATATAAATTAACCTTTTTTTTAAGCATAAAATTATTTAACTTCTATTATTGCAATTGCAATCACTGGTGGGTCCACCCAAGTAAAAACTATATCAAAACGACGAAACTCTCTAGCCACCGTATGTGCTAACGTGTTGGCCTTTTGGCTCACAAAGTAAATTATAACATTCGAAAGTTGAATCAATAATGCTCGACAAGTTGAGACATAGTCTTTGAAACAAGAATCAATTATATCCTCAGAATTAATAGCATCTACCACAAGTTTAGCGTCACCTTCTTCTACCAAGCAATTCTCGGTGCCCATGTTCTTCAACCAAGAGAGGGCTTCATAGAATTCTACAGATTCACCCACCTCCACTTCATAGCAGCCGGAAAACAACATACGCAAAATCTGACCATCCGGCCCCCCAAGCACCATGCCAACTCCCATTTCTCTAGTATCATATCTTAAAAAAATGTCGTGTCCACGTTCAGTTTACTGCTGAACATTATGTTTGCGCGCCCTCAACTCAAGTGTTTCTTAATTCCTTTCCCCAAGTTTGCTGATCGCCATTCATGCTACACACATGCTGACCTGTGAACGACCTCAACAAGTGTATCACACCTTTGAGTTACGGCTCAATTCCAAACCTGCCAAAACTCGCTCCCACACTTTTGAGAGGGTTGTTTAGTATAAACAATATAAATTCAGTGATTCCATGTGCTCTTGCCACCCCTTCATCCACTTTCGATAATAGCCCAGTCGCTACCCAATAGGCTCGAGAGTACGGGCAGGCCGTTGCTAAATGCCAGATATCCTCCGAACCCTGTCACAAAGCACATAATTCGTATCAGTGACCGCCCGCTTCGACAAACAATTACAGGCTGCTCTCCACAAGAAATCCACATAACCCTCCAATTAATCTCCTTCAATCTGAAATCCTTGACAAACAATCTCAATCATTAATTCTGTGTAGGCTGATTTTACTGTGTATTTATCTCGGCGCGTCGGTTTCCACATGATTCTATCGATAACTCCTTCAGCCGTGAGAAAGTCACCCTTCAAAAAGTATCGTGCTTTGAAAATTGTTGGAACCTGTTTACGGCGTGTAAACTGCAATATCAAAAATTTCAGAATAACAAACAAAATCCACAAATAAGTCGAGTCAAGGGAATCCCTTTTCCCGCAGAACAGAATACGCCCAGGATAGTGCTCGACTGTTACGGCGTTCCGTTCCCAAAGGTAAAACGACTTTCACTTCCTACACAGTAGCACCACTGTATAAGAAGTATCGGCGAACGTACGTAGTACGAACTGAACACTCTCGGATATAAATCCGGCACAAGAAAGAACAGTGTAAGGCTTTCGGGAGCTCAACACACTGCGTAGGGACGAGAGGAGAGTAGAAGGGTAGAGGGGCGAATTTCAGCGTCAGGATGTATGAGGGAAGAGTCTGATATTTATAGGCAGAAGAAACCCTAGGAGGGCTGTTGGAAAACGCGTGGGCCAGGCCCGATTCTTGGGAATATATTGCGAAAATATCGCAGCAGTTGAGATACTATCTCGTACGTGGATAAGTCTTGAAGACTGAATCTTGAAGACCAAGTTTGAGACTTCCAGATTATTCTGGAACATTCTTGAAGTAGTTCGAATGGGCCGAGCCCATTCCCCACATTCTCAAACTTCCAAGTTGAAACTCTTCAACTTTAACAATTAATTTCTCACTCACCTTAACTCGGTTTTGAGATATTAAATATACCACGTTCATCTACTCCGCGAGTAGATCGACTATGTCACGTTCAATTATTTCTTAATTAACGTTTAGTCCGTCTAATTAATTAAATTAGATAAGGGTGTCAAAACCCAATTAATTCCCATTAATTCCAACAATCCCCCACATGAGTGAAAATCGTATCTATACAACATCAGACTCAGTGTTCAGTTCGAGTGAGATCTCCGTGCGTCCGGATAAGTGGTTTTTGGCCTTGAACTTTCCGTAGCTAAACACTATCGGATATACCGGCGGCTTAGTGGACGCGATGCCTTGAACTATTCCTCCATAGTGTATACCTAGACAACAGTGTCAGCACACTTCAATCTCGTCTTTGTAACGTTCTCACGTTTTTGTCCGTTTTGGCCATGGACGTCCTTTGTATTCATAAATGTTTGGTCGATGCGGCCCTCACTTCTCATTTATATAGGTAACTTCCTTTCGAGTATCTTGTTATACTCTAGGAATCATTAAGAGTCGAAGACTCATCCTTTACCACATCTTACGGGTCGTTAACACTTGAGATAGTGCTGTCCGGAATAGTCGTAATTTTCAAGTGTTATATCACTAACCTCCACAGCTTCGTTTTCCCATTGAACCAAGTTCTTGGGATCTCCAGTCATCATGGTTGGGTTACCACTGCTTTGGTTTTTATTGTGGGTTTTAGACCCATTCCTTCTACCAGCTTGTTCAATTGATCTCGGTTTATGCTCTTCGTGAGCGGATCCGCTATATTGTCCTTCGTATTGACATAATCAATGGACATTTCTCCAGTGGAGATCAATTCTCTAACGGAGTTGTGTCGACGACGTATGTGTCTCGACTTTCCGTTGTACATGACATTCGTAGCTCTCCCAATGGCAGCTTGACTGTCACAGTTTACCGTCACCGCAGGTACCGGCTTCTTCCAACATGGAATGTCTTCCAGAAAATTACGCAACCATTCAGCCTCTGCAGCGGCTAGGTCTAACACTATAAATTCTGATTCCATTGTGGAACGAGCAATACATGTTTGTTTCTTGGACCTCCACGACACTGCTGCTCCTCCAATAGTGAATACATATCCATTGGTGGACAGCGAGTCTTACGTGTCTGATATCCAGTTTGCATCACTGTATCCTTCGACTACAGCTGGATGTCTTGTGTAGTGAAGCCCATAATCAATGGTGTACTTCAAGTATCGTAATACCCTTTTCAACGCTTTCCAGTGCTCATGACTTGGATTGTTCGTGTATTGACTCAACTTGTTTACCGAACATGCAAGATCAGGGCGTGTACAGTTCGTGATGTACATCACACTTCCAATGATCCTTGCGTATTCCAGTTGAGCCACTGGTTCTCCTCTGTTCTTTTTCAAGTGAACATTGAGTTCCAAAGGTGTCTTAGCAGGTGGATCGTCAAAGGCCTTAAATTGCTTTAGTACCTTCTCCACATAGTGAAATTGTGTCAAGGAAATTCCATTGGACGTTTTCTCTATCTTGATTCCAAGAATCACATCTGCTAATCCCATGTCTTTCATGTCAAAGTTTCTACTTAACATGTTCTTCGTATTAACGATGATATTGTGATTGTTACTCATGATTAACATGCCGTCGACATATAAGCACACAATAACATATCCGGTTGGTGTATCCTTCACATACACACACTTATCGCATTCGTTAATACGAAACCCATTTGACAGCATTGTACTGTCAAATTTCAAGTGCCACTGTTTTGGAGCTTGCTTAAGTCCATACAGTGATCTAACGAGTTTGCACACCTTTTTCTCGTTTCCAGGAGCAACATATCCTTCAGGTTGCTCCATGTATATTTCAGCATCCATCTCACCATTAAGAAACGCCGTCTTAACGTCCATTTGGTGTATTTCGAGATTGTGCAACGCAGCAATGACGACTAACACCCGAATGGAGGTGATCCTTGTCACTGGTGAGTATGTATCGAAGAAATCATACCCTTCCTTTTGTTTAAACCCCTTTGCAACGAGCTTTGTACTTATCAACAGATCCATCTGCTTTGTACTTTCTTCTAAGGATCCACTTGCATCCTAAGGGCTTACAACCTTTAGGGAGGTCAACCAACTCCCACGTGTGGTTTAAAAGAATAGACTCGTATTCACTTTTAATGGCTTCTTTCCAGAGGTGTGCATCTGGTCTTGCCATTGCTTCTTTGATAGTTTTAGGTTCTTCTTCCTCCAGAACATAAGTAATGAAGTCTGAACCAAAATCTTTATCAATTCTAGCTCTCTTACTGCGTCTCGGTTCTTCACTCTCTTGAGTGGAAGGACTAACAGTGTCGTCTGTTGCTTCGAGAGTTCTTTTACTCGAACAGTCTTCCTCTTTTTCCTTAAGAGGAAAGATGTTCTCAAAGAACACTGTGTTCCTTGACTCAATCGTAGTGCCTTCTGTCATATCCGGTACTTCGGATTTGTGAATTAGAAATCGATAGGCACAACTGTTTGAAGCATATCCTATAAAGATACAATCGACGGTTTTAGGGCCGATCTTAACTTGTTTAGGAAGTGGTACTTCAACCTTAGCCAAACACCCCCACACTTTGAGGTAGTTGTATGAAGGTTTTCGTTTCCTCCATATTTCATAAGGAGTTTGATCCTTAGTTTTATGAGGAATCTTATTCAGAATGTGGTTAGCCGACAGAATAGCTTCCCCCCACAAGTTCTGAGGTAGACCAGAGCTGATTAACATTGCGTTCATCATCTCCTTTAGTGTTCGGTTTTTCCTTTCCGCAACACCATTAGACTGAGGTGAGTAAGGGGCTGTCGTTTGATGTATAATCCCAGATTCAATACATAATTGTTCAAACGGAGCTACGTACTCTCCACCTCTATCACTACGAATTGATTTAATTCGAGTGTCCAATCGATTCTCTACTTCATTTTTATAACGTTTAAAAGCCTCTATAGCTTCGTCTTTACTTTTTAAAAGATAAACGTAGCAGAATCGTGTACAATCATCAATGAAATTAATAAAGTACTTTTTCCCTCCTCGTGTGGAGCTTTTACTCGAATGTGATTTTTCATGATGAACAAATCCACATTACTTGTGGAAAACATTCCACTGAATTCAACCATTTTAGATTTTTCCATATTTAGCTTTAAGGTCACACCTTAGCTACCCTTTTCATTCAAACATGTCGACGGAGACCTCTCTCCCTCACATTTGAATGTTTCCATGTGAGGAGATGCATATCCCCACATTCGAGTTGCTTGCCACTTTATTTGTGAATTTCTCTTATTCACCAAATTTGGACACAACCTCGATACATTGAAAAATCGATCTTTGATTTTTCTTTTATTGGAATTATTTCCAACTTCAAAATTAATTTAATCTTTGGTCAACCTACCAAAATTAAATTCAATTTCAAGTGTGACTTTATTGTCACCCGTAACTCAATCGTAATTTTTGATCAAATTACACTAGTCAGAATCTTTTGAACTAAATTCAAAACAAGTTTATGCTCTCAAGCACAGATATTTGATCCCATATCAAATATAATTTGATACTCCTTTCTTGGGCCCAAAATTAATCAATTAACTTTTGTTGACAGCCTGAGATCCAACCAATTATGAATTAATGGTATACAACCAAAATTCAATCAAAGGCCCAAAACTATGCCAATTCGAAAATGACATTTCGTTTCAATTCAACGCTTTTAATTTGTCAACAGGTGCAATTCCAGATAAATACTCTTAATTAATTAATTTGATTTAAATCTAATTTAATCCTATTGAGAGTAAATCCGGAATGTTTTCAAAACAGCCCCTTTCGCCAATTTGAGCATCTTGCTCTTCTTTCAGAACTGGATTGTCTCCATCAGCACTGGGGTCACCCATGCTCTTTTCAATTTTATTCAGATCAAGCCCTAAAGATTTGATTTCAACCGTCGGATTATCCGAGATCGGCGCGAGAACCAAAGGCGACAATAGCGGGATGGCCGCTTTCCACTCCGTCACCGGATCGATATGTAAGGAAGCCGGCGCATTCCTCTGCAACTGATTCGGGTCAACGCCGCGACGACGAATTCCGGTTGTTAACATCTGCCATGGCAATAGGCACAGTTGATTTCTTCACTAGCTCGGGTCTCATCACCCCCATCGATGCCACTCCAACTTCACTTTTTGCTTTTCCGTAAGCCGCGCCCATACAGGAGAAGTCGAGAGCGGCAGCGGCGCCGACGAATTTGTGTGGCTTGTTGAAGACGAAGGTTGATTCATTCCTCTGGTTTTAATTCACGCCTCATTCTGCAATTACTTGGAAGCAGTTTTATTAATTAGATAATTAATTAAATAATTAAATA
Organism: Galeopsis tetrahit; assembly: GCA_963675135.1. Classification (NCBI taxonomy): domain Eukaryota; kingdom Viridiplantae; phylum Streptophyta; class Magnoliopsida; order Lamiales; family Lamiaceae; genus Galeopsis; species Galeopsis tetrahit. The sequence goes on along the minus strand of OY776130.1, from coordinate 30,351,046 downwards.
TTGGACACTGCTTTTCAGCTCCTTGATTCGTTTGTCAGAATCGGATATTGCAGTAATTATCATCAATTAATTATTTGAATCAATTAATTTATAGTAGTTATTCAAAACTTAATTAATTAATTATCCGAAGATAAATAAATTAATATCAAAAATCAATTATGTTCTCAGAATCACCAAATCTCATTCCGCGAGAAAGCGCCTGTAGCTCAATGGATATGGATAGACTTCAGTACCAAAAGAAAGGCTCAATGGATAGACTTCAGTACCAAAAGAAAGCGCCAGTACTATGTACTGCTGATACGGGACATCCATGTTATCATTCATCTTTGATATTGCAGTAAATTAATTAAATTAATTAAGTCCGAAAAAATTAATTAAGTTGGAAAATATTAATTAGATATTCTGTTCTGCGATTGTTGGAACCTGTTTACGGCTTGTAAACTGCAATATCAAAAATTTCAGAATAACAAACAAAATCCACAAATAAGTCGAGTCAAGGGAATCCTTTTTCCCGCAGAACAGAATACGCCCAGGATAGTGCTCGACTGTTACGGCGTTCCGTTCCCAAAGGTAAAACGACTTTCACTTCCTACACAGTAGCACCACTGTATAAGAAGTATCGGCGAACGTACGTAGTACGAACTGAACACTCTCGGATATAAATCCGGCACAAGAAAGAACAGTGTAAGGCTTTCGGGAGCTCAACACACTGCGTAGGGACGAGAGGAGAGTAGAAGGGTAGAGGGGCGAATTTCAGCGTCAGGATGTATGAGGGAAGAGTCTGATATTTATAGGCAGAAGAAACCCTAGGAGGGCTGTTGGAAAACGCGTGGGCCAGGCCCGATTCTTGGGAATATATTGCGAAAATATCGCAGCGGTTGAGATACTATCTCGTACGTGGATAAGTCTTGAAGACTGAATCTTGAAGACCAAGTTTGAGACTTCCAGATTATTCTGGAACATTCTTGAAGTAGTTCGAATGGGCCGAGCCCATTCCCCACATTCTCAAACTTCCAAGTTGAAACTCTTCAACTTCAACAATTAATTTCTCACTCACCTTAACTCGGTTTTGAGATATTAAATATACCACGTTCATCTACTCCGCGAGTAGATCGACTATGTCACGTTCAATTATTTCTTAATTAACGTTTAGTCCGTCTAATTAATTAAATTAGATAAGGGTGTCAAAACCCAATTAATTCCCATTAATTCCAACAAAAATTTGACAAACAAGGGCAGTGGAATCGACGCCATCCCATTTTTATGAATCCTCAACCCCCTTCTTCTTTGTTTGCACACAAACAGTTCCATTTCATCCCGTTTATACCTTTAGATTGTGTTATATACGTTAATGTTCGGTCAACAAGTCAACTTTGGTCTTATTAACTAGTCAACAATTCAACGAAGAATAGTCAAAGTCATCGAGCCTAGTCAACATGGTCAAGGGCGAGCAACCAATAGAAAGCGAGCAAGTTAAGTCTCCGTATTTGTTGATCAACAGGTCAAGCATGTCCACGTGGCAGTGAGTAAGAAGCATCTGATTCGGCGAGCAAGAATAATTGAGTATGGTGGCGAAATGATATATGCGAGATCATAAGTGAAGATGGTCGGCATAGTGAGAAATGACGAGCAATGTCATTGACGAATAAGGTATCTTGAAGACATGAAGAGGACAGTTATATGAGAAGATCCAGATGCTCGCCATGAGCCCAGTTTAAAGCAGCAGTGATCGAACAATTATGGATTTTACCGTCCGAACATTGACAAGTCAAAGGCGGTGCAAGTGGGATGTTCAGCGATGACTACGACGATGGATGGGACTTAAAGTGGCTGATTACATAAAGATTTGATATAAAATAGATGCATTAAATGCATAAAATGATTACACTAATAGCAACTGTATTTACATTTAATAGCAAGTATATTCAATTAATGGGTGGATTAATGTTGTGCTGCCAGCAATGAATGCATGCAAAGTTGCAACCTAATATAAAAGCCCATGGAGGGCACAATATACAGATCCAAATTTCATTTCCTTACACACTAAACCCTAATTACAACTTCTCTCTCAAGTTTCTCAAGTTCTTCATCAAGAACACACTTTTCTTATTAAGAGTTCATCAAGAACATCTCAGATCATCTATCAATCTGTAAAACACCACTCACAAATAAATGATATTGTTTGTTTCCGTTTGATCGATACACCCCGACAAAAAAAAGTTAAAACAAGATGCGTGTCCGTGGAATTGCCCCACCAACACTTATTGACCATATCCTGAAGCTCAAATTTTTAGTTAATGCATTGTACAGTAGCTCAAATTCAGAGGTAATAAATATTACAACACAAATATTCAAGTAGCCACTAATATATACACACAAGTATTTGCCTTTATAGAACTAGTATTTTGCCCGTGCAAAGCACGGGTCTGTTGTAAATTCTTCGTGCAATCATCACTGCAAACTATTCCACGTCAGCATTTAAGCATTCTTGTAATTCATTTTGAAGGAAAATGTTGCTACACAAAAATGAATGTCTATAAACCAGTTAATAAAAATGTTTTCACAAAAAAAAGAAAAATCATTTTTTTTTTGTCTAAGCCCTGAGGAGGTTTTCAAAGATAAAATGTCATTACTGGAAAAACACCCCAACTTTCAAATCGACTACTTTTGTGTCTGGTTGTATGTTATCATCAATAGTCATGGTGACTGGTGTCTCATCTTCAGATTTTGACATGACATGTAAACTGCCTTGCAACTGAGACAAAATAAGCAGACAAAACTAAAGCTAATTTTATTAGTAAACAGTCTAAATTTTAAAATAAGAAGTAAACATGAAGTCATTTTTGTAGATATCATTTCAAGAATAAGACTGCAGAAGGCGGCCATGGAGCACCTAAACAACAAATGAAGTTGTCATTTCTAGTGAGCCTATCTTGTTTGAATGATTGAGCTAAACCTACTAATACCACAATAATCCACCACCTACTCAATACAAACAAACTTCAAGAGGGTTGAGAAAATTTGACAAATTAAAACTCACCATAGAGATGGTCAACATATGCAAATAACATAAATCTTGCATGCGAGTTTAGCAAACTTTAATACTGCAACCTAATTTTTGAAGCAAGATGATTCTAGATTTTCACTTTTGATGTCAATGAATGGAGCAAAGTTTGACAATACCTGTAGGTCCCTAGTTGAGTTAGATAATATTGAGTAAGCTAGGAAAACGTCTAGAGGGGGTGAATAGACTTTTCAAAATCTTTCAATATATCAGAATACACAATGCGGAATTATCAAATTTATCAATGAGCCCTTAAGATTTATACTCAACTATATTCGAAAACTTATGTATGAACACTAGTCTTGTCTATTCTATATGTAGTATTAATCAATTAAACAAGTAATCAATCAAATACAAATAAAACAGTAAGTAAATCAAACACAAGATTTATAGTGGTTCGATAACTTGTCTACATCCACTCTCACAACTCCAGTCGTGAAATTCTTATTACTCTTCTCTTCGAGTAGTGTGTTCTTGTGGCTTTAAGTCCCAAGAAATAAGACTTCGATCTTCTCGATTATATCTCCAGATATATCTTCGATCTAACAACTAGTAGTTTTACAAGTAACTAGCAACTTGAACAAAACACTAAAGAAAAACTTCTCTAGCTCATTAGTAGCCTTCTTTGATTTCTTCAATTTTATTCAACGATTGAAAGCTAAAATTATTCTTAAGAATACTTATTAAATAAACAAAAAATTAACTCCTTCAATTGAAAATGTTATTTGTGGTATTTTATGGGGTGAACTCATATTTAAAGGGGGTAAAGATATTCGGAGGGTGAAAAATACTCTCTTCGTCCCACAATAACTTTCACATTTTCCTTTTTGGGACGTCACACAATAACTTTCACACCCTTAAAATGGAAAACTATTTATAAACTCCACCCTTAAAATATCATTAATTTTACACAAATGTCAGTACTTTTTCTACACACATACACAAAAGTCAACTCATTCTTTACTTTATACATAAAGTTTTACAAAATTACCCCTCAAAACTCCACTCATTATTACACTTTCTTAATTTATGTGTCCACCTACCTATGAAAGTTAATACGGAACGGAGGAAGTAGTATTTTGGGCATTTATCCGTGGCCATTGATTTTCACGGACTGCTTCTACTTGGGCAACCTATGGGTTTCAATTATTTTGGGCCGAAAATTTAGGGGTCTGACTATATGCACCTCCATTTCGTTTTGATGCACTCCCCTTTTCATTAAATTATTAAAATAAAATGGCGAAAAACCCAAAATACCCCTACACTTTTTGCATGCCACTAACTACACCATCCTTACTGTACGCACCCCCCAATTAAACCCTTTTCATATTCCCCCTAAACCCCTCACTTCCCCATTTCCCCCTCTTCTCCAAACCGAAAAAAAAATCGGCCACTTCATCACCAAAATCCTCCACTCGCTCATCTCACGTCAACAACTCGTGGAAATCGTATTTTTACACTCTTTGTGCTTCAAGGATCAAGAAATGACAAGAAAACGTGATGGATTCTACAAATATGTAAGTTTTTTTTTTCTCATATATTTTAGCTAAACAAGGGTTTATTTTTAGTTTTCCTCATATATCCTCATATATTGTTCCTTGTACGTTTTAGAGTAGTTTATGATATATGGTTTAGAGAAAATGGTTGACTAAGCTATTGGCGCGTTTAATTTTTTTTCGTTTTTTTTCGTTAACGCGTCGACCCTGGTTAGGTGACCGCATGTGTTTTGGTCGATTACTCGACGTCGACTAGGTGTGTTATGGTCGACCCTGGTTAGTTGATGGTAATGTGTTTGGTCGACATCGTGATGTCGACTGGCGCTGTTATGGTCGACAATAGGTGGTCGACGGGGAAGGTTTTATGTCTTAATCCATGTGTCGACCAAATGTGTAGTGGTCGACTCCCCGATGTCGACCGAAACATGATTTTTTTTTTTTTGTTGTTGAATTTTGTTTCTTTTCAGAATTTGGCCAAAAAACTTATGTATTGGTTTCTTTTCAGAATTTGGCTGATGACGAAGAATTTGACCCGGATTTCTTTTTTTATTTGGAGGATGAAGCGGGGCCATCGGGGTCGTGTGATGCTTCGGCTAATGAGGAGAATGCCCCAGATAATGAGAAGAATGCCCCAGATAATGAGGAGAATGCCCCAATTAATGAGAATGCTTCGGCTAATGAGGATGCTCCGGGCAATGAGCTTATGATGGACTACACCGATGTGTTCTCAAATTTCAATTACTTTGAGACTCGGGAAGCCTTAGAACGGTGGGTTCGAGACGTAGCCATACAACACAACATCGTCATCGTTGTAAAGCGCTCAGATAATGGTAGTGGGAAGAAGAAGGCACAAGTGTTATTGGCGTGCGAACGTGGTGGAACTTATCGAAAAAATAAACCAAAGATTGGAACCCAACTTGTTGTTGTAGGAAATGATGATGATTTTGAAGATGATAAGGGACGAAGAAGGACAACGGGGTCAAAAAAGTGTAGATGTCCTTTTCTCTTAAGGGGCATTAAAGTGTCTTCAAATGAATGGATGTTGGAGGTCAAATGTGGGACTCACAATCATCCCGTAGCAATCTACCTTGAGGGTCACTCATGCGTTGGGAGGCTAACTCCTGCTGAAGAAAATTTGGTTGTTGATATGTCTAAGTGTAACGCTCCACCAAAGGATGTGTTGAAACTACTTAAGTTGAGAAATCCGAACAACCATTCTACGATCCGCACCGTGTACAATGTCCGATCCAAGTTTAAGATGGCAGGTTTTGCTGGAAAGAGTCAACTACAACAGTTGATGACTTTGTTGATTGACAATAATTATTTTCAAAGCCATAGGTTTTGTCCAGTATCAAATACTATACTAGATGTATTCTTTGCACACCCAACTGGCCTTCAATTGTACCGTGCATTCCCGAGTGTGTTGATAATGGATTGCACGTACAAGACCAATAGGTATAAGCTGCCGTACTTAGAGATTGTTGGATTTACGTCGACTGGCATGACCTTCTCGGTAGCTTCAGTGTTCCTCGAGCATGAGAGGGAGGAAAACTATACTTGGGCATTAAGTGTCCTCCGTGAGTTATTGGAGGATGGTTGTCTACCGAGGGTGGTTCTTACCGATCGAGAGTTGGCCGTCATGAATGCTGTCGGCACCGTATTTCCAGAGGCTAAACATTTCCTATGTAGATGGCACATAGATAGGAATGTTTTGGCCAAATGCAAGGAGAAGTTTGAGACCAAGGAAGATTGGGAAAGATTCTTCTATTCTTGGAAGAAAGTGATGGATGCATCGTCTGAAAATGAATTCAATACCTTTGTTCAGCTTTTTCAATCTGAGTATGCAAATGTGCACACTGAAAGTGAGGCATACTCCTACTGCATGAACCAGTGGATAAATCCATTCAAGGAGAGGTTTGTAGCGGCATGGACGGATGAGTACATGCACTATGAAAATACAACTACGAACAGGTACGTTTTAATATTTCATAAGTATGTGTCTATGTGTTATTAGTTATTTTGTAGTTTTTATGTGTGTAATTAATCTATCAAAATATTATCATTTCAGGGCTGAGAGTCACCATGCAGCGTTGAAGAGATCTCTTGGTAACATCTTGGGTAATTTTGAGATCTGTTGGTCAAGGACAGACACCTTATATCAAGCAAGTCACAATGCCATTAAAGCTTCGTTTGAGAAGAGTGTGAATGTTGCCTTACACAAGTTCAAGTCCGTGTTATATCAGGAGTTATTGGGAGTGGTGTCAATCTATGCATTGGAAAAGATATACAAAGAGATGACACGTATCGAACACGGTGAATCCAGTCCTGATATATGCATTCACTATCTACGAAAGGTATGCGGATTGCCATGCACTCATGAACTTGACCAATATCACCGGCTTGGCAAACCGATACCTATAGAAGCTATTGATAGGTTTTGGAGAAAGCTTGACATGGAGCCAGTTGTGAGAGGCGAGAACGAAGCGAAGGACGATGTGGCTGAAGATCTCGACACTCGATATGAGGAAGTCATACAGAGCTTAATGATTGCATATAAAGAGCAAGAGGCCACAACGTCGAAGAGGATGATGTTGAGGCAAGCCATAGAGCTTCGGAATCCTAGGACCACTTCGCTTATTGAACCTGAGCCGAAGGTAAAAACACGTGGTCGACCGAAAGGAAAAGGAAATAAGAAGAAAAATGATCCTTCTTCGACAAAACGGGATCCGAGCTTCTTCGAGTACAAGGAGTCCATGTGTTTCCCCGGTGTTGTTGAGATAGACGAGCCTTCGTCGTCGAAGACGAAGAAAAAATCAGCTAAACGTCCGCCGGTAATTTGATTTATTTTGAATTGTTTTATGGTTGTTTGGTTTTATGGTTATTTGGCTTGGTTCTTTATATGTTTGATTTATTTTGAATTGTTTTATGGTTATTTGGTTATTTGGCTTGGTTGTTTATATGTTGTTTGATTTATTTTGAATTGTTTTATGGTTGTTTGGTTTTATGGTTATTTGGTTATTTGGCTTGGTTGTTTATATGTTGTTTGGTTTATTTGGTTTACTTGGTTTGTAGGTGGTCGCTCGTAAGCGTACTCGCTCTTCATCTACAAACGCAGGGTTGAGAGAACAATTACCCATTAGATATCAACCATTTGTGGTGGATTGTATTGATGTTCTTGCTGATGGACACTGTGGATTTCGATCGATTGCTTGTGCTATGGGATGGGGTGAAGACAATTGGGCCCGAGTACGACAAAATGCAATGACGGAGTTAGGGCAGCACGTAACTTTGTACTCGAAAGTGTTTAAAGAAGATAAGATGTTTGATGTTATTTTGAAGGCCCTCAATTGTTTTGAAGTTACTGCACCGTGGAAAAATTGGTTTCAGTTGCCGTACATGGGGTACCTCGTCGCATCGATGTACAATGTTTGTTTGGTCACCTTGGCCAATAATTTATCGCTCACATTCCTTCCCTTGAGAACGTCGCCACCGACAAAACCCAAGAAAATTTGTATGGGCCACATCAACAATAATCATTTCATCCACGTCAACTTGTCTGCCGATTGTCCACTTCCGCCCATTGCGGCTTGTTGGCCGACCTATAGATTACCAGCTGCAGTTGGATGGTTGGACCTCTATAACAATAACCTTATTAAATAGGGTTTATGTTGTCATACTTTTGGTAACTTTTGTACTTTTGCTGACCGAGAATGATGACTTAGATTAGTCATACTTTTGTAATGTCGTACATTAATCATTTTTTTGCACGTTTTGGGCATTAGATTAGTCATATTTTTGGAAACTTTTTGGAAATGCCTTAGATTAGTCATACTTTTGTATGTTTTGTAAATGACTTACATTACTATTGGTGAACGATTGTACAATTGAAATCGTGTTGGAAATGACTTGGATTGTCTTAGATTATGTGTTTTATGATGTTGAGGAACAATGTTACAATTTATGTTACTATTTGTCGACAACAATGTTACATTTTATGTTGAATAGACATTTTTCGACTCATTAATTAGGAACTGATGCATTTAGGTTAACAATGTTACATTTTATGTTGAACACACATGTTGTCGACATCTAGTAGTCGACCAAACGTAATGTGGTCGACACATTAATTAGGAACAGACACAGTTTGGTCGACATTTGATTGTCGATCGGAAGACAGTAGTCGACCTATACACATGTTGTCGACATCTCGTAGTCGACCAAACGTAATGTGGTCGACACATTAATTAGGAACAGACATAGGTTGTTCGACATATGATTGTCTATCGACGTCCCACTATCGACATAAATAACACACGGCGAGAACAAGACGTCGACTTATTTACTAAATGCACCCCACCACAAAATGCACCTCGAGTTGTCGGTCGACGTCTCTTAGTCAACCAAAACATTATCCGTCGGCGTCTTGTAGTCGACCAAATGTGATATGGTCGACAAGTTAATTATGAACAGAGGCATCATAGGCGACCTCGAGTTGTCGATCGACGTCCCTTAGTCGACCAAAACATTATCCTTCGGCGTCTTGTGGTCGACCGAATGTAATTTGGTCGACCACTAGTAGTCGACCGGCGTTAAATAACTTTCGTTAAATATAAAAGTGACTCACGCAAAACCCTTTAAACGGTAAAGAAACCCAATCAAACCAAAACAATAAAGCAAAATAACAGTCCAATTTTTGTCATTTTACTAATCTTTTAGATCTAGTTCGGCGGTTCTTCATTCTTCGAATTGAAATCAAATCAGCTCAAGATCCATAACACTACTGTAAACAAGGAGAGCCATAACAAGGTATCTACTTAAATTTAATTTCAGTTTTGTTTAACAAGGTATCCCCTCACAATTAATTATCACAATACGTCATAAACAGTACAACATCTTAAATCAAAACATTCAATTAAACATAAACAATGTACTCGAACATCAATTAAACAACATCTAACATAAACATCTAAAATAACCCTAAACATCTAAAATAAACCTTAACATCTAAAATAAACATAAACATCAAATTAGTTCGTCTTGCCCCTTTTCCTTCATCCAAATTAAACATCTAAAATAACCCTAAACATCTAAAATAAACCTTAACATCTAAAATAAACATAAACATCAAATTAGTTCGTCTTGCCCCTTTTCCTTCATCCAAATTAACATAAACATCAAATAAATACAAATTAACATCCAAATTATGCCTTGCCCCTTTTCCTTCGGCTTTCTCCCCTACCCCTTCCTCTTGGTGGCCTTGACGATGATGCCGACGCAATAGGTGGCGGCTGTAGTGTTCTACATGCCGCTTCCATAACCCGTGCAAGCTCTTCCGCTGGCGGTGTATCTCCGTCCTTCCATCGCTGAACCAGCGGCGCCATCATATTTTGAGCGAGGCTTATCATAAGCCACGCGTCATCTGCAATGGGTACTCGATCGGATGTTGTCGAACGTGTGGCTGGGTTAGACAAAAACACGTGGGAGTTAGCCGTGAACCATGTTCTGTAGTCCGGAGCACTCTCCCAAGGAAGTCTGGCCTTGTCTCCGCGTCTTTCAGGTGATAACAAGTGCATGTCCCATGTCTCAAAATAATCACCCAAATGCCCCCACACAAGCTTGGACTTTTTTGAAGGTTTAGCACTTCGTTCAGCACGTGCAACAAGAGGCCTCTCTGGTATCGTCTGGACAAACCCGAATTGTCGGAGGACTCTATCTGGCATGTACGGCTCCACAATATCCCCACAGACCAAACAACCATGAAAGTACGTGACTTCATACAAAGGATAATCTTTTCTCATTTTTGCGTATGGATTCCACATAACCTACATTACATGTAAATTATTGAGCACCCACTATTAATTGACACAAGAGAAAGGGGATAAGTCAACTCCAAACCTCATGTGGTTCTAGGGCATCCAAACGCTCTCGGAATGCTTGCACACGGGGCATCGACGGCCCGACATATCCTTGTGGGGCCCACCTCGCTGATAGCGGCTGACCAGTCTCGAAGTCCATGTGATGGGGAGGTTTGACCAAGACAGGAAAATGTTCGTAAATCCAAGCCTACAAAATAACAACCATTCAAAATGTTGAAATGCAAAACATAATATAAAATGGAAGAGTGTTAAGTATGAGTTTTACCTCTAGTAGAGTCAAATAGCCTGATATTTGTGCAGTCTTATTTCTCGACGCCAAACCAAGCTGTCTATATAAATAAGCTAATGTGGCCGCTCCCCATGCATACTCATGCAATCCTTGCACATCATCCAAATACTGAAGCCACGTCGTTGACACACGAGTGCCAGTTTTATCCGCAAACAAAGAGCACCCAAATGTATACCAAGCGTAGGCCCTAGCAGAACGCAACACCTGAACACGGTCTTCAGAATTAAACTTGTTCATGAAGTTCTCTCTCAACCATTCTAGCTTGACCGAAGACCCCCGTGAACCACTTACTAAACCTTTCGCAACAACAGCATCTACACCCAACAATCTACTAAGATCAGAAGAAGAAGAGACGAAATGAACACGAGAAGACCGTACTGGCCGACCTTCAACTGGTAACCCGGTAATGCAGAAGACATCATCTAGTGTAATGGTAATTTCACCGAATGGAAAGTGAAATGAGTTGGTCTCGGGATGCCATCTCTCAACAAAAGCGGCGATGAGGTTCTTATTAGTGGACCTATATGAAATATCCCTAATTTGAACTAGGCTGGACTTTTTCAAATACTTCATCCATCGTCGAAATTGTTGGGTGTCCACATCCTCGGGAAATTCCCATGCCAAAAGTTTACTAATATGGCTATGGCACTTGAGCACAGGACGCTCTTCACCCTTCCAAATAAATTTGGCCACATGAGTTTGGAAAGAGGTCAACAGTGGAGGATTCGCCTCAACACCTTCGTTTGCTTCCACATCCTCCGGTATATCATCATCTCTATCATCGTAATCATCATCATCATCGTCGAAAATGTCTTCAGATACTTCCTCATCTTCAGATTCTTGAGATGTAAATGTGATTTGTTGTTGAGGAGAGGCGGGTTGTGCTTGCGGAGGAGCGAGAGGTTGAACTTGTGGAGGAGCGAGAGGTTGAACTTGTGAAGAAACAACAGGTTGTGCTTGCGGAGGAGCGACTTCTTCTGTTGGTGCACTTTCATCTTGAGGTGCAACTTCTTGAGGTTGAGGTGCGACTTCTTGAGGGGGCTCAACAGTTTCATCCTTATTTTTCTTCCTGTTGGACGCAGTTGGCCTTACTCTCTTGTTGTACACTGATAAAATGAAAAATAAAATCAATAAACCATATGGTAGACATTTATACATATACATGGATAATTTTCAAAGTGGTCGACAACAAGTGGTTGACCTATTTTATTCTCGTCGACTCTGATGCATCGACGAACTCTTATTCGGTCGACGTCACGATGTCGACAAGAGTTAATTGTGGCCGACACTGACGCATCGACCGAATTCTTCCTCGTCGATGTCGTGACATCGACCAAACAAGGCCTCGTCGACGAACCAGAGTCGACGACTCCTACCCCGACGCGAACGTTTTTGATTGATTTCACACTACTTTCCCCCCCCCCCCCATTTTCTATTAATCATACAACAACAACCAACAAAAACCAAACAATCAAACAAATAAACAACAAATCCATAAAAAAGCCCTAAAATCTAAAACTCAAACCATGACTAAAACCATCTTCAAATTATGTTATAATAACATTACAAAATCACCATTCTATACATAAGAAACCACCATTAACAACATACATTACAATTAATTTTTCAAAAAAACATAAAACAACAAAACCACCATTAACAACACACCATAACATAAAGCTTTAAACTACATACCTTTATGTGAGTCCATGACTTCGCGGTGTGAGGGAGCGCGTTGGTTTGTGGTGGTTGGAAGCGGCGGCAGGGCACGGCGAAGGGAGGCACGGGACGGGAGTTTTTGAAGAGGAAGAGGAAGAGGGAGGGTAATAAGAATGTGGGGTGCATTTAACATGAGGTGTGTATGTAGTAATATGCAATTAATTGGTGTAAAGGGTATTTTGGATTTTTCGCCATATTATTTTAATAATTTAATGAAAAGGGGAGTGCATCAAACCGAAATGGAGGTGCATATAGTCAGACCCAAATTTAGTTCTCCAAGTTGGCTTGCTGAATACTGGTAAGTGGTAAGTGGTAACTGCAATTAATTAAATGGGCCAAACAGTTTAATTGTTGTCCCAAATAATTTTCAGCCTCCATTTTTATTCGTTTTGCTCTCGATTTCAATTTTTTCCTTCTTTGGCTTCACTAAAAATTAGGTGAGTGTTTTTACCTCTAAAATAATCATTTTTTCTACAAAATGCACAAAACACCATCTTTCTCTCTATCGAGTGCAATTAGCCAAAATTAAGCAATAAAAACATAAAATTATAGAAAAATTATGCTCAAAGTATGCACTAAAATCATGCAAATTCCACTCAAATCAGTCGTCGCCGCCGCCGATTACAGAAACGGAAAAGAAAAAAGAAAAGGAGAATGAGAGGAGGGCGGCGCTGGCAGACGCGGAGAAGGAGAAGGAGGTTGAAGAAGAGGGGGTGGGGAGAAAAGAGGAAAAGTAGGATTTTATGTGAGTGTGCATTTATCATACCAAATTTTAAGATAAAAGGGTATAATAGATAATTTGGGGAGAGTGAATCTATCTTATGTGTATATTGAGGAGGGTGCGTGTATCGGGGGAGTGCATCTAACATTCATGGAGGAGCATATAACCCACGCCTTTGGCAATGGGCTTGGTTGAAATGACACCCGTGTTTACGGGTGGGAGTACGGGAAAACAATATTTGAAAAAGGTACGACTATTTGCACCTCCGACTTGTTTAAATGCAGTTTCTCTTTTAATTTGTTAATTTAATAATAGGGTAGAGTACCTAATATTCTCTTTAAGTGAAATATTACTATTAAATGCACACTCACGACTAACTACACTCCCTTTTCAACATTTAAATTCTAACCTTAATTTCAGTCGCCGTCACCACCACTTTCGGCTACCGCTGCCGCCGCCACCACCACCACTCCCGGCCACCAACTTCATCCAAAAAGTGTTAAAATCTCGTAAAAATCTAAAAAAAAAAAACCTAAAAATTTAAGATTTTTTTTTTCGACAAACCAGTGTCGAACATATACACTTTCGTCGATAAATTGTTGTCGACGAAAGTGTATATTTTCGACATTGTATTCTTAATTTTTTTTTAAAAAAATTGAATTATTTTCTATATTATTTGGTCGAACATATACACTCTCGTTGACAACAATTTATCGACGAAAGTGTATATGCTCGACACTGATTTATCGAAAATAAAAACTAAAATTAAAAAAAAAACATGTTATACAGGAGGGTGAGGGAGTTGATTTTTTTAAATTTTTGTTGTACAGGAGTGAGGAGGGCGGCGGCGGTAGAGCGGACGGCGACGACAACGACAACGGCCACCGTGGGGCGACGGTGATAGTAAAGAAGAGAAATGAAGTGAAGAAGAAGAAGAAATAAAGAAGAATAAATTAAGGTTGGGGGTGCATTTAACCGGAAGAATGTGACTTGTATAAGGTATTAAAATGATAAAAAAAATATTTAGAACAATTCGAGGGTGGGCATCTATCCTAATAAATTGAGTGGGGGAGAAAGTGCATCAATCGAGGAAGTGTCCTTAAATAAGTAGGAGGTCATTTGAAAATTTTAAGTATATATTTGTTTATTTATACTCTCTATGTGTCCAAAGTTAATAAAGTAAAAAAAAAAAAAAAATTCTCATGTTTTAAATAATATTAATTATTTATATACAAAATAAATGTATAAAATAAAAGGTGAATGAAAATGTACATATTAAATTTGGACAGATAAAAAAAAAATTGACTTATTATATTTGGACGGACGAAGTATTTTATTATATATAACACCTATAATATATATATATATATATATATATATATATATATATATAAACTTTAAAAATTTGTGAATTAAATTTATGTAATTCACATTTATCTTACCCAAAACTTAATTATATTCAATAATTTAATCTAATAAATGTTGGAATTAATGGGAATTAATTGGGTTTTGACACCCTGATCTAATTTAATTAATTAGACGGACTAAACGTTAATTAGGAAATAATTGAACGTGACATAGTCGATCTACTCGCGGAGTAGATGAACGTGGTATATTTAATATCTCAAAACCGAGTTAAGGTGAGTGAGAAATTAATTGTTGAAGTTAAAGAGTTTCAACTTGGAAGTTTGAGAATGTGGGGAATGGGCTCGGCCCATTCGAACTACTTCAAGAATGTTCCAGAATAATCTGGAAGTCTCAAACTTGGTCTTCAAGATTCAGTCTTCAAGACTTATCCACGTGCGAGATATTATCTCAACCGCTGCGATATTTTCGCGATATATTCCCAAGAATCGGGCCTGGGCCCACGCGTTTTCCCTCTCCCTCCAAGGGTTTCTTCTGCCTATAAATATCAGACTCTTCCCTCATACATCCTTACGCTGAAATTCGCCCCTCAATCCTTCTACTCTCCTCTCGTCCCTACGCAGTGTGTTGAGCTCCCGAAAGCCTTACACTGTTCTTTCTTGTGACGGATTTATTTCCGAGAGTGTTCAGTTCGTACTACGTACGTTCGCCGATACTTCTTATACAGTGGTGCTACTGTGTATTAAGTGAAAGTCGTTTTACCTTTGGGAACGGAACGCCGTAACAGTCGAGCACTATCCTGGGCGTATTCTGTTCTGCGGGAAAAGGGTTTCCCTTGACTCGACTCATTTGTAAATTTACTTGTTATTCTGATATTTTTGATATTGCAGTTTACACGGCGTAAACAGGTTCCAACAATAAAGTTTAATTGAAATCATTTAAAAATGTCTAATAACATAAAAATGTCTAATCATTTATAGAATAATTAGGAGGTGGCAACGGCCTATTCCCAACAGGGAGGGTGGGAAGGGTATCATTATGGTGGAGGGATGTGTTAAAAGTGGTAGATGAGAGGAATGGGGGCTGGTTCCACGGAAATCTATCTAAGGTCTTAGGGGATGGGAAAAACTCTTTCTTTTGGGAGGAAAATTGGACGGGGGAGGGTACTCTTAAAGATAGATTTAGGAGGTTGTATCAGATTAGCATAGACAAAGGAAAAACTGTGGGTGAAATGGGCCTTTGGGAGGGGGAATCTTGGAGATGGACATGGATATGGAGAAGGGTACTTTTTGATAGGGAACTATCATCGTTTAACGATCTGATATCTGTGTTGGACAGGTGCAAGCCCAAAGACGGAATCGAGGACTCGTGGAAATGGAAAGCATCGAAAACAGGGAAGTTCTCCACAAAAGCAACATACTCGACCCTGTTCAACCAAAGCCAAGAGATTAGACCGGACGACAGGATGATTCAAGGATTCAAAAGCATATGGAAAAACTTTGCACCCTCAAAAGTCAAAGCGCACGCATGGAGGCTCTTATGGGGAAGGCTGCCAACAAGATCCAACCTTAGAAGAAGAAACATCCTCAAGCAGAACGATGACCTAAGGTGTGTATTATGTGGTGTGAGCGAGGAGACTGAGAAACACATCTTCCTGGAATGCCCACAAGCAAACCAAGTGTGGACGGAGTGTCTGACTTGGCTCAAAATACCGTCAGCACTACCATCAGAATTACTAGATCATTTCCTAGGTTTCGGAGGCCTCATCAAAGGAAGAAATTGGAAGAAGATCGTCATATGTACATGGTTATGTATGGTATGGCTCATATGGAAATGGAGAAACGCAATCCTCTTCAGAAACGAGACTTTCTCAATCACAAAAATAAAGGAGGAGCTAAGGGCAAGACTATGGAGTTGGGTCACAATCAAATATCCCACCCGAAACACTGCATCCTTTAGGACTTGGGTGACAGATCCACTCAAGTGCATAGTTTTGAATACTGTGTAGTTTCATTTCTCCTATTCTCTATGTGATGATAAGATTTGTACACTAAATTAGTTTTGGGTATCTCTTGTGCCCAGTTTGAATAAAATTCATTTTACCGATAAAAAAAAAAAGGAATTCGCAAAATGCATACATTTAATGTTTAATAACATAAAAATGTCTAATCATTTAATTTTTGTTATTTATGGAATAATTAGGAGGTGGCAACGAATTCGCAAATCGCACCCTTAACAATACTAGTTTTTACCCGTGCAATGCACGGGCTTTTTGTAGTTTTATTTTTTATAATTTGTGTAAAAGAATAAATGAATGATCTTTTATATATATAGATATACTAAAATACTCATAGAAAGAGTTTGCCGTCAATGTTGATATCATTGAGTTCATAGTTTACTTGCTTCAAATTTGATATTCTAGCAAAACGCAGTAAACTCAACTAAGTAAAGGGAAATTCTATTTTTTTCCCCTCTACAAATTTCTATAAATGCTAATAAATGTTGTTTTTTGTTTATCCCTCCTATGAAATTTTCGCAACTTCCTAAATATTCTCTCTTCAATTTTCTTTTTAAAATAATGCGATGTTTGAATATATATCATCTTGAATATGAAAATTGTAATTGTTAGATACCATTGAGGACCTACAACATTTAAAAAGAAAAAAAAAAACCTACAACATTTAAAAAAAAAAAAGAACCCTACATCTTTTAAGTATATCACAACCACAAATCTTCCATTTTTTATTTTCTTGTGACAACGGACAAAAGAACTACCTCGGAGTATATTAAAACTCTTAAATTTTATTAGAACTCAAAATCTAAATACACATCAACGAAATCGAGAAGCTAAATACTCCTCCATATACAATATTCTAATAAAAATAGAATTCTAGTCTTCATCCACGTAAGTAATTACTTGTTGAGACTCACTTCAGTTGTTGTGCAATCTATTTTATAAACAATTTACAGCTTGCCCAAATCGACTAATGTGGTGGTTGATTGTACAATCACTGTGCCCTCAATCATCTCCTGGCCTTGGTTTGCACCAACAAACTAAAATACATATTTAAACTAAACTAAACTCAATTCATTTACCTGAATACCACTAATCTATTGTACGTACACCACACACATATATATATCATACCACTAATCTATTGTACGTACACCACACACAAATATATATCATTGGTATTTAGTGTGAGGAGAGCAAGAATATGAAACAGGCACCGTTATAAACATTACATAATTTACTTCAATTCTCATAAATATATATAAACGTATGGTGTAAATTAATTGGAATTAATGCAACAGTTATAATTAAATGTATATGCACACATCAATATATTATAACTCTTTTTCACAACAGTTATAATTAAATGTATATTCACACATCAATATACTATAATTCTTTTTCACATAACAATGCTAATATATGACATGGCGACACATGGCTGAAGGAGGGGAGGTCTCAAATGCACAAGTGGCGAAAGCAGGAGAGCCCTCGTCCTCCTTTTATATATATAGATTAAAGGAAAATGATACTAATTGCTGCCCTAACAATATTTAACTTAGGAAAATTGTCTCAACACAGTGACCACATATTTTCAGGATTTTTTTTATTTTTTTTTAATTGTGGGGATTTTTTTCCGTCACTTTCTCATATGCAAATTAAACAAAATATGACCGTGAGAGTGATCAAGTTTCATGTCTTCACTTTCATTATAATTGTGATACTAGCTAGTCGATCAATTATTAAGAGAGGTGTAGTTTGGAAATTTTGTCTATAAAAAGTAACATGAAATTAAAAAAAATGCAAAGGAGGTAACATGACTATTTTTTATTTATTTTTAACTAAATGTGACATTTTCCCTTCAACTTAGGTTCTTTAATATCTTAAGCATAAAAAAATATCTTGATATCCCCAATAATACTAATAGGGAGTTTAATATGATGATGTGTCGACTTGAGATTAATTTGGATGATGTGTCGCATTCTCATGAAGTGTATATATGTGTAATAATTGATTGTATTAATGTGTCGTTTTTCTATTGATTCATGTGGCATTTTAATTAATATTAAGTGTAATTTAAGGAAAAAACATTAATTAAGATATGTCGTTTACTAACTAAATCAATTTATAAATCTTTTAATATTTTGAATACCAATTTTATTGAACATTTCTTTGTATTGATATTTAAATATAATTACCTAATATATTTTTTTTAATTTTTTTTCTAATTATTTATTTATTTAAGGTGTCGTGGTTGGTATGAAATATTCCAATATATTCTTATGATATTAATATTGATTAATTATATTATAATATAGAATGACATTATATATATATATATATAAAAGTAAGTCTATCCATGTGAATCCCTCTATAATGTGTCATATTTTAAAGAGTTAAAATATTTAAAATAAAGTGACATGTGATAATTATATTGGTTAAAGAATATGTGCGATATAAATATTATGCAAGTGTTGGTTGAAATTTAATTTAAAATATATGTGATATAAATTTTTCTTTAAAATTGTTTTCATATTTACTAAATATTGTTTTAAGAAAATTTTTTGTCGCATTCCGCCCGTTTGTCAAATTTTTTTATTTAAATATTATTTTATAAAATTATTTAAATACATAAATGTTATGAATATTTATTTTATCAACACTTCGCGTAATACGCAGGTGCTCATCTAGTAAATACTAATAATGAGGAATTCCAAGGAAATTAGTTATAATTTTTCTAGGGACTAAATGTCCTACAATGCTCTAAAAAAATAAAATAAAGGTACGTACAGTGATTGGGTGATAATATATACTTTTTAATCAATGTACACATATATAATTAGCTAGGGTTAAATAAAAAATCATTTATAACCATGATTCCCCGGTCATTATATGCATAGCTTATTTCTTAATCGCTTATGAATTAAAAAATAATTTAGAATATTATTTCATCGTCAACCAAACTAGAGGAAACTTACATTAACTCGAATATCGATCAATCACAAGCAAGCCGGTCTTTAATTTTTCTTTAATTATCAAACTCGAGTTTCACTGCAAGAAATGAAACTGTCTTTTAATAAAAAAAATCTCTCCAATAGCCTTTCTAGTTAAAAAATTTAAAGACAAGACTAAT
This sequence comes from Galeopsis tetrahit, assembly GCA_963675135.1. Taxonomy (NCBI): domain Eukaryota; kingdom Viridiplantae; phylum Streptophyta; class Magnoliopsida; order Lamiales; family Lamiaceae; genus Galeopsis; species Galeopsis tetrahit. The sequence goes on along the minus strand of OY776130.1, from coordinate 30,331,369 downwards.
TTTTAATGACAAGTTTTGTCTGTTGTTCAATTATGTCAAATACTTTTAGCGAGATAAAAAAAAAACTATAATAACATGATTTCTGTCATTAAAGATTAATTTTGCTTTAGCATTTTAGATTAAAATTATATCCTCAGACATGCACTACCCATACATTTATGATGAATAAATTGTGAAGTCAAATGTTTGGCTGCGCTATGCATGCTGTCTATAAATGACATGCCAGATTTTTATGGGCAGCAATTGACTTTAGGCAACTAGCCATATTATTAAGAAACTGGTCTCGATCGAGTATTATATATTTTTGCAATACAATTAAACAACAAATTCTGAGTCCATGTTTATTTTGAGATTATATAGGATGGGAAAATTCGGATGGAGAAATTCTGGATGAGTAAATCACGATGAATAGTGATAAGAGTGAGTGATGTTATAGTATATTTGTTTTGAGATTTTGAATACAATAAGATGTAATTTTATGTCAAATCGATTGTATAAAAGTGAGTGATGTTGTAGTATCGTATTATATTTTGCAAATTAAATTAAGCTCTAATTAAATCTTTGATTATTAAGTTTTTTTTTTTTAAAAGAAAAATAACTTCATTAATAGAATACTGAAATAAATCAATTAGAAGTAACAATAGGAAGCCTATCCTCGATATAATTACATTTCAATAAGTTTATTAAATAATCTAGAGTCAAATGTCAAGTGGCGTAAAATCTAGCTTTCATATCTTATACGGAGTAGTATAATAATTATTAATACAATTACGTATAATGCAATTATTTCAACATTATAAAAATGAGCAATCAATAGAAAATGGAATTGAAATAATATATAATAGACCGTTTGGCATGAAAAGACACCATGAAATGCAACATTAGTGCAATATTCCTAGCTAAGTCAAAGTTTGGAAGTATTTTTAAGGGTGTATTTTATTTTTGAAACATAATCGCTGATTTTCTTGAAATATATATACAAATAATTCAGATATATATTGCAATAGGTCGGGTCGGTTATGAGTGAATTATACGGACCAAGATCCATGTATAAGTATTTATTACTAATAATTAAAATTTTATGAAATATTTTCTTATTTGTTTAAATAATTTTTTGAATTTTTTTAGTTGATTCTCAAAATTTATTAATAGTTTTTTATTTAGTTATTTTGTACTAGAAACAAAATTTTATATGAAATATAGCTTCTTGAAGTAAATTGAGGTAAAAAACTATCGGTTCATCCAGGGTCAAAATTAATTAAATTGATATTTTTGCTCTAAAATATTGTTTACTATAAGTTTAAAGTATGTTATGACATTAATGCCAAATGCATAATATATACTATACAAGATAAAAATATGAGAACAGTAACAAGAACATAATTCGTTGGATGAATTCCCGAGTCATAGATTTACAGTTGTACTTTGTAGTAACATATTTTTTATCTTGTAATAAAATATTTTAGTAATGGAATATTTATAGTTTTGTATTCAGTGACGAACCCAGAAATTTTCGGTAAGGGGGTCCAATTAATATTATTATATAAAAAAAATATGTATTCATTATTTTCATCAAAATTTCACATTATAAAATTGTCAAATATTTCATTAAATTAAATTGATCGGATAAGTTGTCTTTTGTTATGTTTTAGTACAAGTTAATACTCCCTCCGCCCCGTGATAACTTGCACATTTTTAACCGATTCACTTTAAAAAACAATTGAATTTAGTGGTGTAGAGTCAAATAAGAAAGCGTATTTTGAGTGATTTTTTTTTTTTTTTTTGAGTGATTTGATAAGGTGTAAGGAGGATTTAATAGGATGTAAAATAGATTTAGTGAAATTTAGGATAAAATGTAGAGTCAAAATGAGTGACGATTTTAAAATAAAATGATGTTCGGATATATATTAATTTTATGGATTATTTTTATATCTGAAGTGTGCAAATAATTATAAAACAGAGTATTAATTTTAATATGTGTAAAATTACCAAAATACCCCTAACAAATTTACAAAATTAGTGGGGAGCCCACGAGCCCCCCTGGGCATCATGTAGGTTCGTTATGGCTTGTATTAACATATTGGTAAATACTTGTGTGTACTAGTTACATACATGTAATTTGTTCATATTCAATACAATTTTTTAAATGAATAAATATTATTCATGAGTTATGCAAATAAAGTATAGTATTAGTTCAAATATTGTATAGTATTAATTTAAATATTAAATAGAAACAAGTTATATAAGATTACAACCCAATTGAAACTTATGAGTTGCGAATTTTAAATATTGTGTTAATTAGACACATTTTTAAAGTGTTGGTCTTCATCAAAGTAATCAGGATTTTTTAGGGTTATTTTGAGATTTACTGAAAAAAAAATATTAAATTTATTTTGTTTATTTATTTAAATGGTTATTGGGATTTGCAATTTGCACAAGTGTCCGAACTGTTGGTTAACGATAAAAAGGCAATCACTCTTCCTCTCAGTCTATCTCTTTCTATAATTCTTTGAATTCCCCGCGGTGATATGGCTAACTACTCGGAGGCCCACATCTGCCAGTGCTTGAGCCGCCTCACCGCCGTCCGCCGCAACACCGCCGTCACGATAAATGGGGGGCGCCGGAAAACTGGAATGCAGTTCGTGGAAGGAGTTATGGGACTGGCCAATGGCCTTATCCAACTCGGAATAAAACCCGGTGACGTCATCTCCATTTCTGCTCTCAACAGGTAATTTCCTTTCATCAGTTTAACTACCATCAAATTTCACTTAAAAGTATTACCCTTCCCGTTAACATTTGCTTTTGGCACAAATTTGAATTTTATTAGTACTAGAGAGATAAAATTACTTTTTTTATGATGATCAATTAAAGTGAATAAAATAATGGAATGAGATGTAATATTAAAATATTTAAATGAGATAAATAAAAGGAAAAAGGATGTTGTTTTATTTCAATTTTAGAAAATGTTGAATTAAGTCAGAGAAGAAGTTTCAAATGTTCAATTGAGCAGGGGAACATTGTTAACTAACTAACCGTTTCATTGAACAATATTAGTTGTTATATTTATATTTATCGAACTAATTGAGCTCTCGTGGAGCAAGTTGGTTTAATTTTTTAAATTTTTTGATGTTGCAGTGATGTGTATTTGGAATGGCTTCTTGCTATTACTTATGTTGGAGGAATCGCTGCACCCCTTAACTACCGATGGGTTAGTTAGTGCATTGCATGCATCATCATTATTTTCATACATTTTTATTCCCAATTCAATCATACAATGTTTCATCTAACTTCAAAGACATTAAAAGAATAGCAAAATTGTAATATTTTCATTCAAATTTTATTAAGGGTTAAATAGTCATTACACAACATTCTGGATGTCCGAAATCTGGACAACTATCTTTACCGATGAAGTATTATGAAAAGGTGAATATCTTGTTGAGGTTTATATTCAACAAACTTATCTACACCAATGTGCAGAGCTTAGAAGAGGCAAAATCAGCAATGGAAGTGGCCCGCCCCGTGCTAATAGTGACCGATTCAACCCCGGGTTATTGGCATTCCAAGTTCAAGATTGACTCCGTCCCGTCTCTCCATTGGCATGTCTTGACGGATCTGCCTGTTAACGGCAATAGCTCCGGGACAAGTACGATGTTTGTGTTGAAATTTTGATGAAATATGCATTTACAGTATGAGGTTACATGTGTTGATATATAGCTGTTGCCTTAATTTGCAGTTTTTGCTACTGAATTGCTTAAAAATCCTGGTAAAACATCTCTTGCAATAGACTATCTTTGGGCCCCTGAAAGAGCTGCAATTATATGCTTCACCTCAGGTATAACATACTTCCTCCCCCCTTTTGCTCGCCGTGTGCTTACTGTTAAATAAGTCGTAATTGAGGTTGATCAAGAGACGAATAAAGTTTCTTCGAGGCTGGCTTATATATGTTGGGAATTTGCTAAAAATGAGTTGAGTATTGACTCAACTTTGATCAATTTTAGTTTGATGTTCCACTTGTTAAAAATGGAAGAAAGTTGTGAATTCGTAATCTACGTTTCGAGTAGATTAATTTGATGTATTTATTTGCTCAAAACCAATTTCGGGTGAAGGAGATATTAATCCATAAAAGTGGCAATTTCAAAAAATATATACTGCACTCTGATAATCAATCACTTTTGGCTTTTCTTGATGCTTATAGGTACAACTGGAAGGCCTAAAGGTGTTACACTAAGCCATTCTGCTATAGTTGTGCAGTCCCTCGCGAAAATTGCAATTGTTGGCTATAACGAGAATGACGTATGTATTTCCTCTCAAAATCATTACGACAGATTATTTCCTGTTTTTTAATAGTGATTATGTTGTGAATTTTTGCAGGTGTATCTTCACACCGCTCCTCTATGCCATGTAGGTGGGATATCATCAGCTATGGCCATGTTAATGGCAGGAGGCTGCCATGTTATAATACCCAAGTTTGAGGCTATAATAGCATGTGAAGCCATAAGGGAGCACAATGTCACCTCTTTGATCACTGTACCAACCATGATGGCTGATCTAATCTCGTCTACTCGGTAATAATTTAGTCTTAATGCATCCGTTTTATCAGATGTTGAAATACCCGAGCCCTTTTCGCAGGACCAAGGGAGGAACGTATGAAAGATTTGAATCTATGAAGAAGGTTCTGAATGGGGGCGGTGGGCTGTCGTTTGATCTCATCAAAGACGCGGTCAAGATTTTCCCGAGAGCCACAATTCAATCAGCTTATGGTCTGTTTTTCATGATTTTGACTTACTTTGGAGAGTTTGAAAATAACACATATTTCTTTTGTGCAGGAATGACAGAGGCTTGTTCTTCTCTAACTTTCATGAGTCTTTATGATCCAAGTGAAGGGCTGAAATTGTATGATGTTAAGAGTTCCGAAGGGGGTATTTGTGTCGGAAAGCCTGCTCCACATGTTGAGCTAAAATTAAAACCATGTGGCGACGATTCTGGGAGGATACTGATGAGGGGGCCTCATGCAATGCTCAGATACTGGGGGCAAACTCTGTCGTCGGATGAAGGTTGGCTTGATACTGGAGACATGGGACGGATAGACGAGCATGGTAATCTGTGGCTTGTCGGGCGTGCTAAGGATAGAATCAAGAGTGGAGGCGAGAACATTTATCCGGGGGAGGTAAGCATGTTATTCAAATATCTATATTACCAGCATACAGTACTATATTTTGTGTTAATTTGTTTGTCAATTGTCACAGGTGGAAGGTGTCCTATCCCAACACCCCGGAATTTCAAGCGTTGTTGTTGTTGGAGTTCCAGATTCGAGGTTGGCGGAGATGGTAGTCGCGTGTGTTCGACTAAAAGACGGTTGGGAATGGGGTGGAAATCGAGAAGTAGAAGGCCAAAGGCAGTGCTTGTCCAGTGAGATCCTCAGGCAGTTTTGTAGGGGAAAGAATTTAACAGGGTATGTCTTTCCAATCCCTTCACTGAAATAGAAGATCCCGTGTATCGGTTTCATTTATATGTGTCATTTTTCATGTTCCACTACTTACATCTTTAACACGTGTCGTCCTTCCTTCGTATATTTATTTACGAACAATCCACTGCAGGTTTAAGATTCCGAGAAGATATATCATGTGGGAGAAGGATTTTCCTTTGACAACAACTGGAAAATTAAGGAGAGACAAAGTGAGAGAAGAGCTCATTTCTCATATTCATTTTCAATCAAGCAAACTCTAGTTTTATTTTTATTTTCTTGTAGTTTTTTTTTTTTTTTTCTTTAAAGCTGAAAATGAGTGAAATAATATGTGCACATCTCCTCCAAATAGCCCAAGGCAAGTGAAAAATAAGGGCTTTTTTTTAATATTAATTAAATGTAAAATCATAATTTTACTTTTAAATTTTCCAGATGCAAATTTAGTTAAGCTTATTGAATCAATTTTATCTAATAAATCATTTCAATAGATAAAATTGCTAAATTACAATCCTAAAAAATCTTAAATTTTCAGAACTAAATTTTAACTACAAAGATTCATTAAATAGGCATCTAAAGTTGGAAATAATAATACACCTACATCTAATTTTATTATTCTTTTTATTTTTTAAATGGTTGATCTCCTTAAACACTATCACTTGTTATATATAAAAGCCGTCTCACGGATCTCATTCTGTGAGACGGTCTCACCCAAGACTAGCCCTATTTTCAATTATATTATCGTACACTTTTTGGTAATGCTATATTGCACTTTTTAGTTATATAGACATACACTTTTCGATAAAATTGTGTTGCATTTTTCAGTTATAAAAATTTATACTTTTCATTAAAAATATTGTGTTGTACTTATACTAACTTGCACTTTCTAGTTATAATGATTTACATTTTTCATTAAAAGTTGTGTTGCACTTTTCAATTATAGTGACTTACATTTTTTAATAAAAAAATGTGTTACACTTTTTAGTAATATTGACTTACACTTTTCAACATACACGTTTTTTTTTTTAAATTACCAACAAATTTTTTTTAAAAAAAAATAAAATAAAAAATCAATGGTCAACCGTTGATCAAGTCAACTCAATTCTTAGGGGGTGTATTCAATTGAGATTCTGTTGGATTTTTTTGGACTTTAAAAAGTAAGTGGATTTAGAAAATTCATAGACTCTATGCAGAGTTTGACTGATTTTTTAATTGATTTATATGGATTTTCATAGATTTGACAAGATTCTGAAATACACATTTTTTTATTGATTTACATGGATTTCCATAAACTACGCCCCTAAAACTATTGATGCAAACATATATCGAACACACTTGTATATAAAAAAAATTATCTAAATTATTTAGAAAAAATATAAAAAATATATTAGTTCAAAAAAAAAATTATTATTCATCATTATTATTCTCATCTTCATTTCCATCTACCTCGGCCTCATTTCCCATAGCATTAGCAATACTAGTTCTCCATGCATTAGCTTCAGTTCTTTGTTGTAGTTGGCTTTGAGAAAGCAATTCCAAATTTTCTCTTTTCCATGTCGAGATGTGGTAAATCTTGATCTTCTTCATATTCGACTGCAAATTCATCAGAGCGACATTCTTTCCGAAGAAAGTTATGTAATTCAACTCTGCTTGTGTTTGAAATGGGAACGGAGGTGGGTTTTGAAAATTGTGAATCGCAATTTGAAAATACCAAAAATTCTCTCAATCCCATTTCTTAATGATGCATGGCGAAAATTGAGTAACTCACTTTCTGGGGTGACGACCTTGACCACCAAAATCTTTTAGATGATATCGAACACACGTGTTAATATTTGCTAACCTAACGGTGTCAATTGTGTCGATATACTATAATTTTTAAAGAGAGAACATAATTTTAAAATACAGAGATGTAATCTAGTCTTTTCACGATAATAATGGCAGTGAAGAATCTGTGATGCTTAAACATAGTTATGTTTCTTGATTTTATTTCGTTTGAAGAAGAGCAGAAAGATGGACAGTTTTCGATTTTGTAAACTGTGAGGCTATGTAGGATTTTGTGGTTCAAAATACAGCAAGAATGTCGATTGTTTCTCTACTTTTCTGGGCTGTGATAGCCATGAACCAGTTTTATAATGTAAAATTCTGAAATAATAAAGACTTTTATAATGTTTTTGTGTTGTATATCTTTTTGTTTCAAATAACAAGTGTTTTCGAAGGAGACTAATGCAGTAGGTTAGTAGTTGAAATTTTGTTAGAAGAACAACAAAGTTTTTTTTTTCTTCTCTTTCAGAGTCTTCTTCTGAGAGAATCCGTTGAAATCTCTGGTTTCTAGAAGAGATTTTGAATAGTGAAATTTATTTATATTTTTTAAGAAGAATCCAACGAAATCCATAGATAGAGTATTAAAATTCATAAATGGTTGAATACCTAAAGATTTCTAAATACTTTTTAAAATACGTATTGAAAACCTCAAAATTTTGAAAGACTTTTAAAAATCCGCATTGAATACCTCCATATTTTAAAAATCCAAAAAAAATCAACAGAATCTCAATTGAATACACTCCAGTATAAAATTGATTCTATACAAGATTAATCATTTTTTAAAATAATATTATACACACTATCTTATCATATTCTTAACAAATCACTTTAATAAAAAAAAATTAATTAAAATTTATGTTTGAAAAAATGAATATAATAAAATTGAACGGAGAAATATTAATAGAGTACAAGGGAGTATTTTTCTTTGACAATAACACTTTAATAAAATCCAAAGTTCGCATCCTAATAAAAATGATAAAAAAATAAAAATAGTACGTTGAGTTTGATGACAACCAGGCTATTAAGGTTATATATTATAGATAATTATTCAACCACCCCGCCATATTAATAGACTTTGTACAATCATTTTATCCAAAAAAAATATTAATATCTGTATAATAAGATCATTAATGTTTCCTACCAAATCAACAAACATGCATGCGATTATGACTCATTAACAATCAAAGTTAATTGAGACATTAGAATACGATTTTATATAATAATATACTAATATAATTGGTTTTAAGTCGAATTGTTAAATACATATATGCTCATATTATTCTTAGAGCTTTCCCTTATTTTGAAAGTCATTATTGTTGGGTGATCCCACAAAATTTATGGTTGAACTTTCTCTAAACATTTACTTTTACAATGAATAAAGACATTGGATGTTAAAAAAAAATTACTTTCATTCTTTTGTATATATTTTTAAATAAGTATTAGTTTTTTTTTATTAAATGGACTATTAGTTATTTAATTAATTTATTTTAATTATTTTACTATGATAAGTGCATAGTAAAATTGTTTCACACAGAAAAAATCAATATTTAATTATCTCTAAAATGCAATTTCAAATCAAATGCATCAAATTGGTTAGAAAAATAATTAGAACACATAAGTATTAACTACTTCACAAAACATAAACTTAAATGGGACGTTCTATATGTAGTCAGGTGTCGTATGGTGTTGTAATGACTACCTTAGTCAGTTAATTTAAGTCATTAAAAATCTAATTTAAAAGCTTAAACTTGATTACCTGTTACCTTTTGTATAATGTACGGTATGTATTCATGGTATGTGTCGTAACGGGTCATAAATTAATATTTTTCTATTTAATTAAATTAATTATAATATATTATTGTAAAATTACATTTTTATCTTTATACTATAAAAAAATGTATTATATTTATTAATTTAATTAAAATATGTAATGTTAAAATTACATATTTACCCTTAAAAATGCACACTTCTAGTTCTAAGTTTCAAATCTTAACTACTACTCTTGAAATTGTAAATATAACTACTCCTAATTTTTAACATCCCAGCCTCTAGCTCCAAATTTAAAACATGGCATCGAGCTTAGAACCTTGATACAATTTCATTCGAAAGATCTGTCTCGATCTTGCGATCATTTGTACACTTATTTTATTCAAATTTGTTAAGATTATTTACATACTCTTAGTATAAAAATAGCCTATAAAATTAATATACTTTCACAATATTATTTTATTTTAAAAATTGTTTCACTTGGAATCCACTTTTATAACTAAACCATAAAAATACTCTTCTTTTATTTGATTCCACAATTCACTAAAGGGTGGGGCTAATAACACCCCAAAAAATGTTATACACACCCCAAATGTTAAACACACCCCATTAAAATTTAAAATTCAATTTTTATTACTATACACACCCCAATTATTTCCTATTTACCCTTCAACCTTCATAACTAATAAAAATTAACTAAATCTTTAAAACCATATAAAATTTAAAATTTAATTAACATAAAAAAAAATCAATAATACAATAAAATTACGTGTAAACGTTGAAAATATTTAAAAAAATCAGCTAAATTTTAAAAATCATTTAAAAATGGAACAGTCAATTAAAAAAAATTAAGAAAATAAAAAAAATGAAAAAAAAACAATTAAATCTAAATAAAATCTGAAAAAAATCAAATAAAAAAAATTAAGGATTAACCATTTTTTTTAAATTAAATAAAATAATAAAGAAAAATTCACTCAATATTAAATTAAAAAATAAAATCTTTAAAAATAAAATAAAGCTAAATAAAATTTAAAAATTTCAACTAAATTTTAAAAAATAATTAAATCAATTATATTTTTAATATTTATAATTAATTTAATTAATTCTTAAGATTTAGGTGATTTTTAATTTTTTAGATTTTATTTATCATTATTCGAATTCTTAATTAATTTTTTAATTAATTATTTTTTACAATTTATTAAAAACTTTACGAATTTATTTATTTTTAATTGATTTTTAAATTTTTTATTTGAATAATTTATTTTTTTCTTTTTAAAAAATATTTAATTTTTCAGATTATTTTTAAAAAATATTTGATTTATTTAAATTAATTTTTTAAAGATTTTTTCAATTTTTTAAAAAAAGTTATCTTTAATTTGTATAAGGGTTACTTAGTCATTTTACAATTATCTATTTTTACATTTTATATGATGGGGTGTGTATAACATGTTTTGGGGTGTTAATAGCGGTACCCTTCACTAAATCATTTTCTAAAAAAATGAGTCATCTCAGAATAGAGAACCTAATTAATTAGGTCCATGATGACATTCCTTGGAGTATGTTTACTTCGTAACTCATACCGATAAACTTATAACTTTACTATCTTGTCTCATATAAATTTTAAATTTCAAACTTAATTCACACTTAAAATTATTTATAAACTTATTATTATTCTCAATATAATCTATTTTATACACTTTAAAATAAGTCCCTCAATCCACATTTTTACTATTAACCAAGAATTTTGCGTTATTGACTTACAGTACATGGGTGGGAGTCGTGGGACTCAGTCGGTGGGCTATTGTCTGGCCACCCACCCTATTACAAATTTTAATAAGACAAATAATGCACTGGATGATTTCATCAATCAAGTACAGCCGTTACAACAAGCCTGGTTCACTGAAGTTGCCTATGTTTGAAAAAAAAACATATGTCCCCATGCAAGATTCTTCTAAAGAAACAAAGATATCACAACAATGTTTTCTCTTTTCTAAATTCAATTTCCAGCTGTATTTCTGCACAATTTCAGATTCACTGTCGAAAAGACAAAGCATGTGCATCTAATTTGCTATTTTGAGTATGTATGTACTATGTATATGACATGATTTTTTCCTGATTTTGGTGTCCTGTTTTTAGTGTTTTTTAAAGAGAAGAACAACATTAGTTTGATTGCACTAAAGGTGAATGATGAAAGGCCTGAGAGAACAAGTCATAAGCCTTTTTCTTGTGCTAATTGTATCTAGTGAAGCTCAAATGATGTCTTTTCTCTTAAACTGTGGCACCAATTCAAGTGTAAATATAGATGGAAGGAGATGGATTGGTGACACTTCTTCTGAAAGCAATATCAATCTCAATTCTCCAGGTTTTGAAGCTTCCACCACTGTCTTCAATGGCGATCCAACGTACGCGCCTCTTTACAAAACTGCGCGTCTATTCGCAGACGCGTTGAACTATACTTTTCGACTCCCACGAGGGAACTATTTCCTCCGTCTGCATTTTCATCCCTTTGAGTTTCTTAAACATAATGTGAATGATTCCTACTTTTCTGTTGAGGCAAATGGTTTGAAGTTAGTCTCTGAGTTCAATATCCCTGGTGAAATCTTGAACAAGAACAGGAAGTTAGGAAAATCAGGTGGCAATTCTAGCTATTTCCATTTAATGAAGGAGTTCATGATAAGTAGTGATGGTAGTTTGATTGTTGTTAGTTTTGTTCCCTCGAAGGGATCGTTTGGTTTCGTAAATGCAATCGAGTTTGTTGAAAATGAGAGGATGTTCGTTGATCATTCTGTGAAGTTGAGCGGAAGAGGAAGAGGGATCGAAACGATGTATAGATTGAACGTTGGAGGCTCGTTCATTAGGCCATCGCAAGATTGGCCTTTGATGAGAGCTTGGGAAGCTGATTCGATTTATATGATCAATTCAGATGCTGGTTCTGAAACAAGAAACACGTCTGAGATCGCTTATGCGTACTCCAACGCAGATGTCGCGCCTCTTTTAGTGTACGAAACAGCACGAGCTTTGAGCAATGCGGGCGTGATGGATAAGAGATTGAACATGTCGTGGAAGCTGGAAATCGACCCAGGTTTTGAGTACTTAATCCGTCTCCACTTCTGCGAGTTCATCTTCTTGGAAGCGAATCAGAGGATTTTTCGAATATATATAGACAACAAAACTGCTGCGGATCACTACGACATCTATGTCCGAGCAAATGGAACGAACAAGGCCTATCATGAAGATTTTATCGATTCAATCTCGTCTCAAAGCAACCACATTTGGATTCAGCTAGGGCCCGAGACGAGCTACAGTTCAGGCGCGACTGACGCTCTTTTAAACGGTATAGAAGTTTTCAAGATCAGCAAGAACAACAATCTTGCTTATGTGGAAAAGTACACCAATCTTAAGATCAAGAAAAGTACAAGCTTGATTCTTTGGGTTGGAATTGGGGCCGGGGTTGCTTTTATCGCGTTTCTTGCAGTCATCTGCATGACATGCAAGAAACGCGATAAAACGAAGCCCCTACATCTCCATGCGAATTCGTCTAGCTACGAGAGTCTCAACAGACGATTTCGCTTAAACGAGATAAAGGAACTAACGAATGACTTCGACGAGTGTTTAGTAATCGGAGAGGGGGGGTTCGGGAAGGTGTACAAAGGGCGGATAAACGAGAGCATGCTCGTCGCCATCAAGAGATCGGATCCTCTATCTGCTCAAGGCTTATCCGAATTCGAGACAGAAATCGAAATGCTGTCGAAACTAAGGCACAGGCATCTAGTCTCATTGATTGGATTCTGCGACGAACAGAGTGAAATGATATTGGTTTATGAATACATGGCGAATGGGACATTGAGGAGCCATCTTTTCGGGGGTGATCTGCCCCCATTGAGCTGGAAACAGCGTTTGGAAATCTGCATAGGGGCAGCTAGAGGATTGCATTATCTGCACACGGGATTAGACAGAGTGATTATCCACAGAGATGTGAAAACTACAAACATATTGCTTGACCACCAACTGTTTGCGAAAATGTCCGACTTCGGGCTTTCGAAAACGGGGCCCGAATTGGACGACACGCATGTGAGTACAGCGGTGAAGGGTAGTTTCGGGTATCTGGATCCAGAGTATTTCAGAATGCAGCAATTGAGTGAGAAATCGGATGTGTATTCGTTTGGGGTTGTTCTGTTCGAGGTTATGTGTGGTAGATGTGTGATTGATACCGAATTGGCGAAAGATGAGATTAATCTTGCGGAATGGGCGATGCGAATGCAGCGGGAGAAATCGGTGGAGAGGATCGTGGATCGGAGGATTAAAGGGGAGTGGAGCAGAGAATCGGTGGTGAAATTTGGGGAAATAGCGGAGAAATGTTGTGCGGGGGAAGGGAGGAAGAGGCCGACGATGGGGGAAGTTCTGTGGCATTTGGAGAATGTGTTGCAGATCCACGAGGGGAGAGGTGATGGAGATAGATGCATCGCCATTGACGATGAAATTGAAGCTCAGAAATCGGGGAGGAATTTGCAGGAAAGGGAAAGGGTAGATCCGTTTGATCCAATGGTGGTTGGGATGGATGATTTCTCACAAATGATAAACTTACGAGGGAGGTAAAAGTATGCGTGATTCGATTGTTTTTTTAATTTGGAAATTGTGTTTGAGTTTGTAAAAATTAATGAAATGGGGCTTAATGTAGTTGAATATGGATGTAATTTAGGTGTTTCATTTTTATTTTAATCCAAAAAAAAGGAGATTAAATTCTATTATTGTAAATGAACGTAGGCGAGGGTAGCTCTACCATAAAATTTGGTAGGTCTACCCAAATAAAACTATTGTCAAAACGATGAGACTTTCTAGTCAAGGTATGTGCTACTATATTAGCACAACGCCTCACAAAGGTTACAATAACATTATTCGGCAAACTAAAACATAATCATCAAAACAAGAATATGTAGAATTCGTTGAATTAATTGCATCCACCATTATCTTCGAATCCCCTTCGATAACACAATTGTCGATACCCTGGGATTGTAGCCACAAAAGTGCCTCGTGAAACCCCATTGCTTCTCCTACCTCAACTTCGAAACACCTAACTTTATGATTTGAGTTTCTCCTCAATTACTTAGTCTATTAGCTGCTTAACATTTTAGCTATTCAACTAATCTAGACTAAATACTGACTTCTCCTAAGGCACTTAATCAGAATTTTTTGTATCTTAATCAAAATATTTATTTATTTTCCAACAATACTTTTAGTGGAGGGGGAGTATAAAATTACCATTAAGAATAGTTGGGCATTTAGATGTTTTGAAGTAAAATTCTACTTTCTCTCCAATTTTATTATACACACATTTTTTTTAGTTGCAAAATTTTATTGTGTTAATTCTCATTTTGTAAATAATACTATTCACACTATTTTATCTTCATCTTCCAACCATTAGTTATTTACTCAAATTATCATCACTTCATTTATAAATAATCACTTTATTTATGAGTGAATCTATAATACTCTATCATACCTCCATCCCATCTACATTTTACCTAAACTAATCAATATTAATTTGGCCTTTGAGATTACGAAACTTGTATTATTTGGAGGCTTTTTTAATAATATATTATTATTTAACATTTAAATTAATAGAATAAGTTTGTTTGGAGGGGGTTTAATAAAATAAGTTAAAGCGCCACATCAATGGGCGCTCCTAAGAGACAATGTCAGAGTTGGGGCAGGTGGATTTTTGTGAGAAGAGTGGCGCCTTTAAAAATGACGCCTATGGAATCTTTTTGGTATTGGGGGTGGGGTGGGGAGGGGGGAAGGTGGGGGCGGTGGGTGAGTGAGTTTGGGGACAAATTTTTTTATATATAAAATAATACGAGTATTTATTTTTTACCTCTATTTTTTTTTTTTTTAATATTTCATTTTATGCTTATCATAAATTTAAAATTAGATTACTCTCTTAAACTAAAAAATATAATTTTGGAACGGATTTATGATATGAGAATTAAAATAAATATTATATATTATCAATGAATATGAGACGGATTTATGATATGAGAATTAAAGTAAATATTACTCCATTCGTCCAGTTTTATTATGCCCACTTCTCCGGGCACGGATTTTAATGAATATTGATTAATTTATGTATAAAGTAGATAAGTTGGAGGTATGATGAGATGTTGTGGGGTCAATTTATAGGTAAAGTGATTGTTTATGAATAAAGTTAGGGATTGGTCTGCTATGAACTCGAGTGCATGTTGTGTACCCTAGTCCATGTTGCACTTTTCAGTTTTACTGACTTACACTTTTTTTGGTAAATGGTGTTGCACTTTTTAATTATTAAACTGTATAATAATATTTTTAGTCATAGTGACTTACACCTTTTAGTAATATTGAGTTGTACTTTTCAGTTTAATAACATACACTTTTCTTTAGACTAGGGTGCACAACATGCACTCGAGTGCATACTAGACTTTACCTAAAGTTAGTGACAATTTGAGTAAATAATTGATGATTAGAGGGTGAAGATAAAATAGTGTGAATATTATTATTTCAAAAAAGGGAATGAGCATAATAAAATTGGACAACCAAAAAATGATAGTGCATGAGAATAATGAAATTAGACGGAGGAGTATATATTATATAAAAAAAAAATTGCATCCAAATACCCCCACTCACCCAATCCCCCCCTCCCCCCAATCCCACCCCACCCCAATACCAAAAAGATTCCATGGTCGCCATTTTTAAAGGCGCCATTCTCCCCCACAAAAATTCACCTGTCACAAATCTGACATTGTCTCTTAGAAGCGCCCATTGATGTGGCGCTTTAACTTATTTTATTAAAATCCCTCCAAACAAACTTATTCTATTAATTTAAATGTTAAACAATAATATATTATTAAAAAAGCCATTATTTGGACATCGTTTGACCTTAATAAACTACCCACAACTACCATCCTCAGTTCATTGCAAAGCAACATAAACATACCTAGACGTATTCTTGATATATTTAAACTTAAAACTAAGTTTAGTAGAATCCTTATTCAATTCAGTTCGAAACTCAGGATCCCCACCCCTAAAGACTAATCCTACACCATCTTTGATTATATTAACTCAATGATCAGATAAATGCTACTCCCTCCGTCCCATACTTAAAGGCACAAATGAATTGGACATGAGTTTTAATGAATGAATTGTTTATTAATATTGTGTAAGATAAAGCGGGGGTAGTAAAAACTTTTCAACTTTATAAATAGTAATAAAGTTACTTTTTAGTGTAATAAAGTAGTGGCATTTGTTGTAATATTGTGATGTTTTAAGGAGATTGTTTAAAAGTGTTTTTGCTATTTTAGGTAATGTGCCTTCAAGTATGAAACGCCCAAAATGGTAAAATGTGCCTTCAAGTATGTGACGGAGAGTATTTGGATTTTTCAATGAGACAAATATCATAATTTCACTACTACAGAATTGGACTTGGAGATCTTTGAAAAAGGGCTCTCCAAGCTAAGAGAGATGTTAAAAACCGCTCTCTAAGTAAAAGGACTTGGAGAGCGGTTCAAAACCGCTCTGCAACTGTAGACCATAAAAGATCTTGGAGAGCGGTTCAAAACCGCTCTCTCTATGTTAATTTTGTTTTTTTATTAATTTCACTTGGAGAACCGCTCTCTAAGTATTATTTTTTTTTTCGTAATTTTTTTTTTTAATAATTATTTTATATTTTAAAAATCGTATTTATATTATTTTTTTAATAATTATTTTATATTTTAAAAATCCTATTTATACAAAATCAAAACTTAATTATACCACTACAATATATATATACGTCAAATACGAAAAAAATCAAATAAATAAACGTACACAAACATATCATCACAAATATACAAGTTAATACATTACATTCTACCAAAAGTTATACTAATTTAATTATACGTTTACAAAAATCGATTGTAAAGGTACCCTGTCCAATCTTTTTTCCCTTTGTCCATTCTTTGGTTGTTGTAAGTCTTGAGCGGACAGTTATAGATAAACTGCAAACAACGATCAATCAATAAGTACCTGTCAGCTCTATCAAAATTTTAAAAGGTT
Source organism: Galeopsis tetrahit (assembly GCA_963675135.1). Classification (NCBI taxonomy): domain Eukaryota; kingdom Viridiplantae; phylum Streptophyta; class Magnoliopsida; order Lamiales; family Lamiaceae; genus Galeopsis; species Galeopsis tetrahit. Next base: position 30,314,256 of record OY776130.1, on the reverse strand, counting down.
AAATGAGAGCTAGCCAAACGGGGAGCTCGTAAGCACCTGTCAGCTCTATCAAATCCAAAGCGAGCACCAAAGTAGAAGGAAACGAAAAGCAACCAAGCATCACTGTGGACGGCAACTAGAGACAACCAGTCTTTTTCTTGCATCCCATCCCGAGCAAAGTTGATTCCCAAAGCAGGCTTAGGGAGTTCTAGTGGTACTTCTTCAGCAGGCAAATTGACCTCCCATTGCTCACTAGGAAACCCGTACAAGCACAAGTTCTCCTTCTCTGAAGAATAAGCAAAGCACGACATAATAATATTAACAATTTATCTCTACCATATGAATCTTTGACCAAAGTTGACAAAAGATGCCAGACATACAATACTCTTCAGTGGTACACAAACTAAGAGTCAACCAATTACCCACATAGTATCACATCCATCATGTAAATTATAACAAAATCTGTATATCTCAAATTGAAATTTCAGGATTAAACATATTACTAAAAACCACATAAACAATGCAGAAGAAAACACACTGCTTTTAATTTCATGATCAAATGTTTCATTGTATAGACAGAATTTATAGCTCTATAAGAATATAAGTCTGATATGCTCCATGCTCCATTTGCAGTAAAAGAAAATAACTGGGACTCCATGAGTGCTGGTCCCCCAGTTAGCACTAATATACTCTCATATTCAATGCACATCATAGTCAACAAGCTCAAAACCACATTTGCAGAAACCATACATATAACATATCAATCCCTTAAAACGGAAGATTGATGTAAAAAACTCAGGAAATCATACGGCTGGAGCAATTATTAGACCAAAATATATTTAATTAAACATAAATTTAAACTTCAGATATCAAAATCAAATGCAGAGTTAAGAACACTAAGTTTATTTTCACAAGACATTTGTAGATGTTGTTAATCCTTAAATGCCTTAACATTATCAACAACATCTTAATTTGACCTTCCGAGATTTTTTCTAAGTCTTTTCTGAAATGCTACATTAAATGTTGATCTAAATGTTGTCGCATTTCTGGCAGGATCTAGAAGCTTCTACAAGGATCTGGAACCTGGAAGATTCCAGAATATTGGAGAACATGCTAGAACGGCCTGGAACCATTTGGAACGACCTGGAGCATTCAAGAAAGATCTAGAAAGATCATGGAAGTTGAGTTCCTAAAAAATAGGACCTCATTGTGGAAGCCTCTAGAATCAGCACCCCACTACTATAAATACCGATGGAAGGCTTCTCAAATCAGTGTACTCTATTCGATCAACTTCCTAGACCGAGCGTATATCCCTGTTAGGAATTGTGGCCAGTAGAACTACTTTTTAGATCATACGTTCGTATCCCACCCGTATGGCTGTGTGTCTTCTTATCTATTGAGAGTGTAATCTTTAGATAGACTAGGCATTTCGACAGTGTATACATTATACACTTAGTTCGTTTTTAGAACAAGGCACCTGCCTCGTTTGTAGTTTCTGTTGTGAATGTTAATGCTGTAACATTTCACACAACATTTATACTTGAAGATAAGTATTGTTTTTCGCCGTAAGGCTAGCATAGATTTTTATTTATAAAATCTATGTGAAAAATTATTTCCATTGTGTCACGTTTGTTTTTAGTGTTTCAAGTCTTCCGCTGTGTAAATCTTAATTTCTGATATTTTGTTAGAGTCAGTGTTGTACCAATTGTCACAACATTTAGTACAACATTATTCTACTTAAACTTAAACACTTCATATACATACACTTAACACCACACCACACACTTTCAGTTGGTATCAGAGCCGATACCTGACGACACTAGGTTAGATCTTTGGTCAAGTGTGTTTTTAGTGTAGGTTAGCAATGGAAACACATCACATATCCACGGCACTTAGGCCACCCGTTTTAGATGGTTCGAATTATGCTTATTGGAAGCCTAAGATGCGTATGTACATCAAGTCAGTTGATGAACGTGCTTGGAGGACTGTTCTTACAGGTTGGGAAGCTCCAAAAAGACCAGCAGACGCAGATGGTGAAATACAACTCAAGAGAGAAGTTGACTGGACGGCTGATGAAATAACAACAGCAAGCTACAATTCTAAAGCTTTAAATGCTATTTTTACTTCTGTTGATGTTTCAATGTTTAAAATTATATCTAACTGTTCTACTTCTAAAGATGCATGGGACAGGTTGCAAGAGCATTGTGAGGGTTCAGAAAGTGTTCGAAGGACTAAGCTTCGAATGTTGGGAACAAAATTTGAGAATCTCAAAATGAGGGAAGATGAAACAATTACAGCCTACAATGAAAGGTTAAGTGAGATTATCAATGAATCACATTCTCTTGGTGACCCTATTTCTAATGTTAGAGTAGTTCATAAGATATTAAGATCTGTTCCTAAAAGATTTGATGCTAAAATTTGTGCTATTGAAGAGGCAAAAGATACAGATAAGCTAAGTCAAAATGAGTTAGTGAGTATTCTTAGGACATATGAGATAAACACTAATCAAGATGATGAAGCTAATGCTGATAAGAAAGTTGTGGTTTTTAAAGGGGAAACATCAAACACTTCTGAAGTTCAACCCATCATTACTGAAGTTGACACTGATGAAGAACTGCTCGATGTATGTCTCAAAAATCCTAACAATGTTGCCTTGCTCACTAAGCATTTTAACAAGTTTCTTAAGAAATCTGTGAACAAATCTAGAAACATTCAGCCTAAGATTCAAATCAATACATCAACACCTCAACCAGAAAGGAGGAAAGTTCAATTCACACCAAGACCATCAAAGAGTGAAGGTAAACCAAGGTATGATCCTGAATTTAGAAAATCAGTTCAATGCAATGCTTGTTCTGGTTATGGCCATTATGCAAATGAATGTGCCAACACTAGACTTAAGCAAAAACTGAATTTTAGTGCTACCTTGAGTGATGAATCTGATGACGATGATCTTGATGAACTAAATCAGAATGAATATTCTAATTTTACCAGAATTGATTATAATGATTCCTCTGATGATGATCTGGATGAAACAGATTCTGATGTTGTACCTGATGCTTCAACATCTACAGCAACATCAGAACAGAGTCACCCAGATTTGAACTGTTTTAATGGTTTGGTTGATGATGCAGGAAAAAAGACTGATGACAATGAACACCAAAAGCTGTTAGATGATTGGAACAATCAGAAACTCACTCTTAATTCCTTGAATAAAGAGAATGAGGATCTGAAGGATACAATCACCAAGCTAGAGGTTATTCTTACCAAAAGGGATCTGGAAATCTGTAACTTAAAGGAGAAATTGATAAATTCCACCTTATGTTTCAAGAAATATTCCAAGAGTGCTTCTGAGGTAAATAATGTTATAGCTACTGGTAAGTCTAATACTCATGGTTTAGGTTATGATGGTACTACTGCTTCTATTTCTGATAAATTTAGAAAACCTGTGAAATTTGTGAATGCAAATGTTGTCACATTTGATGCAACATCTGCACAATCAGACCCTCACAAGGTTAAGAGGAAGTATATATGTCATTACTGTGCTAAAGTTGGTCATATTCGTCCTTACTGCATGAAATTGTTTGAAGAACAGAGAACTTTGAAAATGCTGCATAAAAAACTGTCACATTCTGGTAAACAGTTTATGAAATCTGCATGGAAACCAAAAACTACCTGTAATGTTGCTCATACCTCCTTAAAAGCATGTCTACCTGATTCTTGGTATTTTGATAGTGGTTGTTCTAGACATATGACAGGTCGTACTGATTTCTTATCTGATTATGTGACCTTGAATAGTGGTAATGTTACATATGGTGGAGGTTCTAAAGGAAAGATTCTTGGTAAAGGAACTTTGAATGTTAAAGGTTTTCCTAAGCTTAAAAATGTCTTACATGTTGATGGCTTACTTGCAAATCTGATTAGCATTAGTCAACTTTGTGATGATAATTTGCATGTGAAATTTGATAAAGATTCATGTTATGTTCTTAATAAAGATGAAGTTTGTGTCATGACTGGTACTAGGTCAGCTGATAATTGCTATCTTATTGGAACAAATATGTGTAACTTGTCAAAATATGATGAAAATGTCTTATGGCATCAAAGATTGGGTCATGCAAATTACAGAGCAATGAATAGACTAATCAAAGCAGATGCAGTAAAAGGAATTCCAAAACTAAATCTTCACAACAACACTGTATGTGGACCATGCCAAAAAGGTAAGCAGGTAAGAATGTCGCACAAAATGCTGTCACATTGTACTACACATCGATGTTTTGAATTACTGCACATGGACTTGATGGGTCCTATGGAAACTGAAAGCATTGGAGGAAAGAGGTATTCCTTAGTTGTGGTAGATGATTTTTCTAGATATACCTGGGTAGAGTCTTTAAGAGACAAATCTGAAGCATTTGATGCATTTAAAATTCTTTATAAGAGGTTCAAAAATGTGTTTAACTTGAAAGTTGGCCGTATTAGAATTGATCATGGTAGGGAATTTGAAAACAGCATGTTTAATGATTTCTGTGATAAAAAGGGTATCTTGCAAGAATATTCATCTCCTAAAACTCCACAACAAAATGGAATTGTTGAAAGAAAGAATAGAACTTTACAAGAAATGGCTAGAGTTATGCTTACATCCAAATGTCTTGCTAAGAAATTTTGGGGAGAAGCATTGAATACTGCATGTCATGTTATTAATAGGGTTTTTATTCGTTCTGGCACAAGTCAAACACCATATGAGATTTTGAACAACAGAAAACCAAGTGTGAAATACTTTCATGTATTTGGTTGTGTGTGTTATATTTTGAATGATAGGGATCAACTTCATAAGTTCGATTCTAAAAGTGATAAAGGTTTCTTTTTAGGCTATTCTAGAAATAGTAAAGCTTATAGAGTATATAACCTTAGAACTAACACTGTTCAAGAATCTGTTAATGTTGTGTTTGATGATGATAAAGGTCTTACAGATGACAAAGATGAAGAAGATGTATCACAGGTTACTGACACTTCTGAGAATACACTGAAGTCTGAGAATGTTGCACCAAATGTTAACACATCTGGGTCAACATCTACAGAACAGACAGCTGTAACTTCACAGAATGACCAGTACATTCCCAAAACGAATCCTTCTTCAAGAATAGGTAAAAGTCATCCTTCTGACCAGATCATAGGTGATGCTACAGTTAGAGTGCAAACAAGAGGAAGAGTAAGATCAAACAAGGTAGATGTGGTAAGAACAATATGCATGTCTTCTATGTGTAACATTGTAAATGCTGAATGCTATTTATCTGAAATTGAACCTAAGAGTGCTAAAGAAGCCTTAACTGATGAAAACTGGATTAATGCTATGCATGAAGAACTTGGTCAGTTTGAAAGAAATGAAGTGTGGACACTTGTTCCAAGACCTTGTCATACTAATGTCATTGGAACAAAGTGGATATTCAAGAATAAAACTGATGAATCTGGTAATATTGTTAGAAACAAGGCTAGGTTAGTAGCACAAGGTTACACCCAAGTTGAAGGAGTTGATTTTGATGAGACTTTTGCACATGTTGCTAGGATAGAATCTATCAGATTACTGCTAGCTATTGCATGTTTTATTGATATTAAACTTCATCAAATGGATGTAAAGGCTGCATTTCTAAATGGCATATTGAATGAAGAAGCATATGTTGAACAACCTAAAGGATTTGAAGATCCACAGTATCCTGATCATGTATATAAACTTAAGAAAGCATTGTATGGTCTTAAACAAGCTCCTAGAGCATGGTATGGCAGGCTTACTGACTTTCTTTTGGAATATGGATTTATTAGAGGAGAAGCTGATATAACTTTGTTCATTAAGCACACTGAAGGAGATTTACTTATTGCACAAATATATGTTGATGACATTGTGTTTGGTTCTACTTGTGATAAAATGTTGAGTAATTTTGTTGAGGCAATGACTGCAACATTTGAAATGAGTATGGTTGGAGACTTGAATTATTTTCTAGGTCTTCAAATCAAACAGTGCAGTGATGGTATTTTCTTCTCCCAGAGTAAGTATGCTAAGAACTTGGTTAAAAGATTTGGTCTTGAGAATTCAAAACCAATGAAAACTCCTATGGGATCTACTTTGAAACTTTGCAAAGATAGTGCTGGAACAGATGTTGATCCAACATTTTACAGATCCATGATAGGTAGTTTACTGTATTTAACCTCTAGTAGACCAGATATTATGTACAGTGTGTGTGTTTGTGCTAGGTACCAAGCAAATCCAAAGGAATCACACCTGAATGCTGTGAAGAGAATCATCAAGTATGTTTCAGGAACAAGTGACCTTGGAATCTGGTATACTAAGGACACCAACAACATTTTGATTGGTTATAGTGATGCTGATTGGGCTGGAGACATAGATGATAGAAAGAGTACGAGTGGAGGATGTTTTTACATGGGAAACAATCTTGTATCATGGCACAGCAAGAAACAGAATTGTGTTTCACAATCCACTGCAGAATCTGAGTATATTGCTGCTGGAAGCTGCTGCACACAACTCTTGTGGCTGAGCAAGATGTTCCATGACTATGGTATTGAGAATGGTATACTTACTATCTTTTGTGATAATACTAGTGCCATTAACATTTCTAAAAATCCTGTACAACACTCACTCACAAAGCACATTAGCATAAGACACCATTTTATGAGAGATTTAGTAGAGAAGAATATTGTTAAGTTGGAGTATGTACCTACTGAAAAACAGAATGCTGATATCTTTACTAAAGCCTTAGACCATGAGAGATTCTCTATCTTGAGGAAATCTCTTGGCATGAGCACTATCTGAAAAGAATTCGGATGGATGTTGTCACAAATGCGTTAGCATTTGGGACAACATCATGGGTTGTATAAATTTTATAAGTTGAATTTATTTCTTACTTAGTTAAATAATTCCTTTGTAAAATATCTATGAATCTAAGAACCCTGGAGTGCAAAAATAAACATGTCTTACACCTCTCAAATGCATAAAAATGAGAATGTTATTAGCATACTAAAAGATGTACCAAATCACTGAGTAACTATGGAGCACGGAGTTCGCTACTACGATGCCTTCTTTTCAAAAGGTGATATTTGGTAAAAACATCAACATATTTGTAATCCATTAAGTAAGTATGGGGCACGGAGTTCGCTACTACGATGTACTCTACAGGAACAATGGATCAATACAAATTAGATGCTATAACACAAAAAGAAAAATTTTGGTGCAACACAAATGAAGCAAATTCATGTAAAAACCGTGTTGAGGTGTTTGTAACAGTTTTGAGCACAACATTGCCTGATTCGAATTTATTTTTATCTGTGTAATTATTTAATTATTTATTGAGATTCATTTTATTTATTTAATTAATTACTGACCCTTATCTATTTCTTATTCAGATTATGCGATTTTATTTAGGCAAATTCTGGAAGTTTCTTTAATCTAATTAATTTAATTAATTGTTTTTTTTCACTAATTAACCATGATCTAGGTTGTGGCTAAAAATGTGGAGCACTTTCGAAATTGCTAGATTAATTCTTCTGTTTATTTTCTTAACCTCCAACTACATTACTCTCTCTATAAATATCAAACATAAGAGGTCACTTATTTGTTAATTGTGTTTTTCGAGTTTGTTAAGTACTGTATTTGCAGAAACTGCTCTTTGGCCGTGTATTTCCCAAATTGACTACATACACTCTCAAACCTACCTTGAAAACCCAACCGATCCCTCTTAATGGCTGGAAACCACCCTCGATCACACTCTCACTCACACTCTTCTCCTGAATCTTCCGATCAAAACGCCCAAAATTCTCTCAATCTTCTTGCTTCCATGGCTTCACAAAACTCTACTGCTTCAAATGCTGACTCGAATGTCTCTGCAACACCATCAACAACCATTCCCACTCCTCAAACCACTCCTCCAACTACCCTCATCCCACAAGATTCGACAGTTGAAGAATTCACTAGGGCTGTTGAAGAGGTATCCAACACTCTTCGGACTACTGGTCATCTACCTGTGATGAAGTTTGGAGATATTACTGTGGATATCTCGAGCTATTTGGCCGAACAAACTGCCCAAATGGCTGTTGCTGCAAAAACCCCCAATTCTTCAAACCCTACTGAGCCAGCTGCACCGGAACGGAATGTGGAAACCGTTGCTGAAGAAGAAGCTAGTGCTGATGCATCTAATTCTGAGGATGTCGAAATGGAGGATGCTGAAGCTTCTGATGATGGTACAAATTCCTCACTCTCTGTCTCTGATGAGTCTGCTCCCATTCCTCTAAAGAAGAATGCACAAAAAGGGAAAAGACAGAGAAGCCCTGTACAAAGAAGGAGGAGGTCAAACCGTGTGTTTACCCGAATAGATTACTCTGAATCTATGAGGAAGAAGAAGAAAGCTGGAGCTGATGCTGGTGAACCTATCCAAGTGTTCACAGACTCTGAAGATGAAGCTCCTGTTGTTGCTGAGAAATCAAAGAAAGCTAAGACTGCTGCTGCTGAAAAATCCAAAAAGAAGGTTGATGCTGAAAAGCAAAGCAAAGGAAAGTTTGTTGCTGAACCAAAAGGCAAAGAAAAGATGATCACTGAAAATGAACCAGCTGAGTCAGAATCCAATTCTGATTCTGAAAGATGCTTGAGAGACATTCTGGAGTCTCTAAAGAAAAATGTTGAGCACAATGCTGCTGCAAAGGGAGCTGCACCAGAACCTGAAGATGGTGGCAGTGGGGATAGCTCTTCCAGTGCAGCAAGCAGCCCTGAACAGAGCTATGTTAAAAGCTCTACTCCCAGCTCAGATAACCTGGCATCTGAAGAGGAAGGTATTTCTGATGATCTTGATACTCTAGAGAATAGATTGGCCATTTATTCTAAGAGAAAACTTCTGATAGAGAAGAGGATCAATATACCTGATTTTGATAGTAAAGGCATGATTAGTTTCTTAGAAGAAAGGAATTTGATGCATGCTGTGAATTTTGGTGAATCTTTCTTGACAAATTGGGCATATGAATTCTATGCATGTTTGAAAAAGAGTACTGGTAGGAGATCTTCTAAGTGGTATGGGACTGTTAATTTTAGGGGGAGGGATGTACCTTTTACTCCTGAATTGATAAATGAGTTTTTAGAAATTCCCATTGTTGAGGTTGATGAAGAACCTGACATGGATGTGGTCATTTCTGCTATAACTGCTGGTAGGATAGTTAAATGGACTAGACACATGCTAGCCAAAGACCTCACTTCCCTACACTCAGTGTTATACAAACTCATTATCTACAATTGGATTCCCACCACAAATACTACCAAGATCACTAAGGACCAAGCTGTTTTGATATATAGGATTTCTGTGCTTAAGAAGTTTAATTTGGGTCTTACAATCTTCCAACATATGATGAGATTTACTGGGAGAGTTTCTGAAAAAGGCAATTTACCCTATCCTGTTCTGATTTCTAATTACTTGAGGCATCATGGATTTGTTGCCAAGAACACTGATGTGTTGAGGGGGAGAGTTCCACTGTTGGCCATAGCTCCTGCCTTACTCACTGGGGATAGAGTAATTGATCTGCCTTTGATTGCTCCTGGTACTGAACATCAGCAAAGACCCTCTACTTCTGCTCAACCAGAACCAACCAGACCCTCAACTACTGATCATCCTGAGTCATCCAGACCAAGACACAGAAATGCAACCCCAAATGTTGAGAACATCCGTATCAACATTTCTGGTAATGTGTATCTTTCACAGGAATTTATCAAACTCCAACTCCAACACTTGCAGGAAACAATAGATGAACTTCAGTTCCTGAAGGACAGGTGGACCAACCTACTTTCACCTACAACAGGGGGAGTACCACCACCATCCAACTCCAGTGTAGTCATTGAGGAGATACATGAAGATGGAGTTCCAGCTGCTGCTGATGCTGGTGATGGACCTGATGCTGCTGGAGATGCTGTTGTTACTGATGTAGTTGCACACCTTGCATCTACTTACTTTGTTGATGAAGGAGATGATGATGATGATGCTGAAATGGACACCTTGTATGGTGATCTACCTGGAGAAAGCTGTTAGACAGGGGGAGACCTGAATTCCACAATGGCTATGGTGCAGGAAGATGATGCTGCAGCTGTTACCACATCAATATAAGCCATTTATTCAGTTCTACCTTTGTAACTAATGTTTAAGTTTGAAATTCTGAAATTATGATACATTTGTTATTTACTGTTTTTAGATGGTAGGATGTTTACTGCAACTTGTTTATTAGTTCCACTTGATATTTGTTTACTGCCTTGCTTAATTTGTTTGCAGATTATCATGTGTCTATTGCAGGTTGTGTATAGTGTAGTTTTTGTTTTGTTTTGTTCCTTGTTACATTATGTTTTGCTCTGATGTTTTTTTTTATTTTTGTTGCTCTAATTATTTTTGTTAGTGTCTTACTTAGATTCTAAGTTGAATTTCTTCCAGTTTAACTTATGATCTTAAGTAAAGTTACTTATGTTGTGAATAAGGGTAGTGTTTATACTTGTTCTATTTTGGATAAAATTTATCTTGATCTTATGGCACGGATCATTGTAAAATTATCCTTGATCTTCATTCGATTTGATCGAACGATTACAACAGGTATTGTCTTGACTAGTGCTTAGCAATGATGTTAACCTCAACTAAGTACATAATACTGAGTATGTATAGAAATATATGTGCATCAGGTGTGTTGTAGTCGAAAGGTCAAATTGGGGGAGATTGTAGATGTTGTTAATCCTTAAATGCCTTAACATTATCAACAACATCTTAATTTGACCTTCCGAGATTTTTTCTAAGTCTTTTCTGAAATGCTACATTAAATGTTGATCTAAATGTTGTCGCATTTCTGGCAGGATCTAGAAGCTTCTACAAGGATCTGGAACCTGGAAGATTCCAGAATATTGGAGAACATGCTAGAACGGCCTGGAACCATTTGGAACGACCTGGAGCATTCAAGAAAGATCTAGAAAGATCATGGAAGTTGAGTTCCTAAAAAATAGGACCTCATTGTGGAAGCCTCTAGAATCAGCACCCCACTACTATAAATACCGATGGAAGGCTTCTCAAATCAGTGTACTCTATTCGATCAACTTCCTAGACCGAGCGTATATCCCTGTTAGGAATTGTGGCCAGTAGAACTACTTTTTAGATCATACGTTCGTATCCCACCCGTATGGCTGTGTGTCTTCTTATCTATTGAGAGTGTAATCTTTAGATAGACTAGGCATTTCGACAGTGTATACATTATACACTTAGTTCGTTTTTAGAACAAGGCACCTGCCTCGTTTGTAGTTTCTGTTGTGAATGTTAATGCTGTAACATTTCACACAACATTTATACTTGAAGATAAGTATTGTTTTTCGCCGTAAGGCTAGCATAGATTTTTATTTATAAAATCTATGTGAAAAATTATTTCCATTGTGTCACGTTTGTTTTTAGTGTTTCAAGTCTTCCGCTGTGTAAATCTTAATTTCTGATATTTTGTTAGAGTCAGTGTTGTACCAATTGTCACAACATTTAGTACAACATTATTCTACTTAAACTTAAACACTTCATATACATACACTTAACACCACACCACACACTTTCAACATTCAAGAAATCAAATCAGTTTGGAGAAATGACCGACAAGCAAACACGTAACCAGCAATTAAAAAATAAAAATCCGTACCAGGATCACACTGCTGGTAAAATTCTTCAACATCTGCAACAAAAAACCAACGTAAGAAAAGAAGAAGCAACAAAAACCTAAAGCGAACTAGAAAATGCGTCAATGAAGCAAAATAATTTCAAAAATATAAAAACAGAAACAAAGGAAGTTCAAAAAAGAAACACAAACAAACCAGTAGTGAGGGCTTTGATTAGTCCAGCTCTTCTACCCTTAAAATCCCTAAAAACTTCTTCAACCGTTCGCGGATTGTACCCTCCCTCCCTCGCGGTTATATATATATATATATACGTACCTACAACAGGGGAGTGGGAGCTACAGAGCTGGGCGAGGGCGAGGGTGACGGCGAAGGCAACGGAGGCGATGCGACGTACGGCACGCAGGAGAGAAACTCGGAGGCGATGCGACGTACGGCAACGGAGGCGAAGCGAACGGCGACGGCTGGAAAGAAATTCGACGGCGACGGATGGAGAGGAAGCTCGACGGCGACGAGGAGTACGTGAGAGGCCGGGAGTGAGGCGAAGGCGGGAGAGGGAGGGAGGCGAGGGCTGTTGGTTGATTTGGGGGAAAAGGAATTGAAACTTGAAAACGCGTTAATGAAATTGACTTAGGGGGATTTAGGGTTTTTTACCAAGAATTGGTGGAGTTTACTTGAGCAAGGTATACACTTGAATTCCTTTGAGTTTCTTATGCATCTCAAAGAGTGTCTGACCTTGATTGAATTTGAGAAAATTATGTTGGTTGCGTGGGGTGTTTGGAGGGATTGATGTCAAATCATTCACAATAAGGATTCCAACAGAAACTAGATCAAGAAAAATATTGGAAATCAGGTGGTGGAATATCTAGTTACTTATCAAGATACCATCAATAGGAGAAGTATATAAGTCAAGAACACAAGATCATATGATGTTACTGCAAATATCGAGGAATGTGAGTTTCCATTATACTTTGAAGTGGATGGAGCTTTTAACCAAGATTTGCTTAAATTTGGAATTGGAGGAGTCTTATACAAACAAGATGGTACAATAGTGGATTCCTTCTCGAGTAAAATTCTTCCCCAAAGAAGTCCTTTGAGCTCGGAACTTCTGGCTATTGAAATGGCGATGACTATGGCAAAATCAAAAGGAATCCAATGCATTATGATCAAATCTGATTCATTACAAGCAGTCTCGCTGAGTGAAAATGAGATATTCGATTTAGCAAGAGGACCAGAATGCTTCATTGCCCGGCGGATTATAAATCTTCAAAAGAAATTTGTAGTGTGCAAATTTTCACATATATCCCGGGACATTAACAGGAAAGCCCATCTCTTGGCTCAAAGGGCGACTCTTTCTACCAGTTCTCACGACATAATTGGAGATTCGATTTGAAGAAACTTAGCTTCTTTATGATTTTTCCTTGAGCTTAATTGTTATAGGTTTCTTCTGTTCCAAAAAAAAATACTGGATATTAAATTTGTTTAAAAAAAAATTTCTTCTGTATCCAACCTTGCAAAGCGGTTCTCAACCGCTCTCTTGGCTAATTTTTTTTTTTTTTTTTATAAAACCGCTCTCCAAGTGCTATCTTGGAGAGCTTTTCAAAAAAAGAGCTCTCCAAGTGAAGCTCTCCAAGTGAAAATGTGTATTAGTGTTTGGTATACTACTAATACCAAAAAAAATTGTTGCATTTTCAATATGAGAATGTCGCTGCATGCACAAATCAACCAAATCACTGTTGTTGCTTGATACGGTAGACGCATTAGAACTAAAATAAATTCGCGTTTCTGTACAAACTTTAGGAATGGAAAAATCAAACTGTCTATCTCAATGTCTAACCTAACCTCCTGAATTGGGACTGCATTTTTTGTAATGGAACTATTTTAACATCTATGTGTTTGACAAAATTCAACCAACAAAACCAAATCACATCTGACCCCAAACAACAATTAACGATACTGCCAACTGAATATGAACATGATAAATTTTGTAAACCTAAATCAGACCACATACCCGTAATTTGATTGACGACCTCTTTGAAAGACGAATCCGCATTCACCCGAATCAACTTGCTTCTTCAATTATAATTTACCGTGAGTATTACATAATAGACAAGAATTGAGAATGTGATTTCGAAGAGAATTTAATTTGAAATTTACACTTCGTTTGAATCATATATATATATATATATATATATATTTTGACAAGAAAATAAAATTCATTAATTGGAAAGAGTAGACTTCATGCCTCACAAATTTAAAAAATACAACTACTTGGAACATCTTCAATCCAAATTTTCTCCCATCCATCAGACTCTTCCAAATGGGCCCAACTGTGTGCCACTTTGTTTGCCTCATGTCCGATAAAGGTAATGTGGAGGTTATTCAGCTTGTGTGCCATCTTCCATATATCGTCTACCGGCTACCACCATCGTAGTATATTGAAAAGGATTGGTCTGCTATGGACTCGAGTGCATGTTGTGCACCCTAGTCCATGTTTGCACTTTTCAGTTACTGACTTACACTTTTTGGTAAATGGTGTTGCACTTTTCAATTATTAAACTGTATAAGTAATAATTGAAAAGTGCAACATCATTTACCAAAAAGTGTAAGTCAGTAAACTGAAAAGTGCACATGGACTAGGGTGCACAGCATGCACTCGAGTGCATACTAGACTTTACCTATTGAAAATAAAAGAAAGTTGGACTTTACCAGAAGAAGGATTGCTAAAATGGATATGAAATAATTTAGGAAAATGGATAATAAATACATGCATTATTAATAATAATAAACATATTATTATTTCACAAATGTGATGTAGGAGTATTTTAGGTTTATTAACACCCATTTTAAATCTATTAGTAATGTTGAATTTTTTTTGAACTTAAATACTTTAGTACCTGAAAAAAGTAAACTATATTAATTTAGGAGTAAAATTGCCTTTAATCCAACAAAAGAGGGAAAAAAAATTGCCACTCATTCTCATTTTTTTTTTCTGTTCCAAAATAGATTATTTGGAGTTAAGTAAATTGTTAAACGGGCCGTTTTTGGGCCTCAAATTATGGGCTATGCGTGATGGATCAACCCGACCCGGCTGGATCCACAATCCGAATCCGTCGCGTACAAAACCCTAGAACCCTTCTACACCACTCTCTGCTGAATCTTACTCCAACTTCCATTTCTCACTCTTTTAATTTGCAGTAATTTGTAATAGCGGAAGGAAGATATAAGAAATGCCTCCAAAATCAGCGAAATCGAAGGACGCCCCTACTGAAAGGCCGATTCTCGGACGTTTTTCTTCTCACCTCAAAATTGGAATTGTAAGTTTTTATTCCCCTCTTGATTATCGATTCAAGGATGCAAGTTTTAGCCTAAGCTGTCGGATTGTTTTGGGGATTAATCTGATTATAATATATCAATATAGGGAGTGATAATGTTGAACTTTTGATATGTTGTTTCCTGTTCATGAGATTGGTCTTTTGTCCGAAGTGGATGAAGGTAAGCTGCAACTTCACTCATGCATCGTAATCATCAGAACCCAAGCATGAATATTTGATCTTCAAGTTACTCCATCTTCCAACATATTTCTATCACTTGATCAACACTCCACTCATACAGTTTATACTTAATCGACCAATTTCGTTTGTAGAAGCTTTTTTGGGAAATGGATTTTTGAATTGTGTGCTATGGTGGGTTTTGAGTTATATGGACAAAGCAATATTTTTCTTGATTCTTGGTTCTATGTGTGTCATCATTCTGCTTCATCCTACTTTTTTTTGGGTTCTGTACGGATTATGAAACCTTATGCAGAGTAAATCTATTACCATCTGTGTATTGCAGAGCATTTAAGAGTTAAGTTGAATTGTGTCATGATGATGGCGACTTTGTCTTGGCCTATCAAGGAATTGTTACATTTAATGATGATGTTAAAAGATGGTAACTTAAACTACATCTGCATCCTTTTGTGATTAACTGCACATTTTCAGGTTGGGCTGCCAAATGTAGGGAAATCAACCCTATTCAACACACTTACCAAGTTATCTATACCAGCTGAAAACTTTCCATTTTGTACCATTGAGCCCAATGAGGCTCGAGTGAATATCCCCGATGAGCGATTTGAATGGCTTTGTCAACTCTTCAAGCCGAAGAGCGAGGTTCTTTAATATCTTTATACAAATCAAGTGTTTTCGCTTATTGGTTGGTTTTGTCATATTCACCCTCAGGTTATTAACGATAGTTTTAATTTATGTGATTATAGGTGTCAGCTTTCTTAGAAATTCATGACATTGCTGGGCTTGTTCGTGGTGCTCATGAAGGACAAGGACTTGGGAACAATTTTTTGTCTCACATTCGTGCAGTTGATGGAATTTTCCATGTATTACGTAAGCTGATCATCTTTTCTCCAACAAATATCTTTTACAATTACATTGGACTCAGATTGATTGATTTGTGTTTCTAATGATAGTATTAGTTTTTACGCTGATGAAGAAATTTTAGTTTCTACTTGTATATTTCTACAAGCTGATTGCTGTTTTCTTTTATTTAGATTTGCCTTTTTTGCGTGCCTAAGAAAATTTGGTATGGTCTGTATTTTTAAGTGTCTTATTATTATTTTTTTAAATATGTTTATATTTTTAGAATGAACTATATGATATTGAACTCGGTCAATAGTGAGGTAGTGTCAAGTGTCAAATATCTTTTGTTATCATGGCATGCAATAAAATGGTGCATTTATGATGTTATAATCATTCTTTTTCCATCATGTTAAAAAAATTCTTGTCTTGTTGCAACAATTTTATATTGCGTCTCATTTGAATGTTGTACTATATTGAGCTTGTAGGTGCATTTGAGGATTCTGATATTATTCATGTTGATGACTCTGTGGATCCTGTGAGGGATCTTGAGACCATCTCTGCAGAATTGCGTCTCAAGGTAAGATTGGTTCCACAATTACCGTCTGGTTCGTGTGTTGCGGGTCTTTAAGAATACTTTGTCTTCTCCTTAACGTGATGTTTGTTTTGTGTTTTAAGTGGGTTTTTTAAAACTGGTTTTTATAATCTAGGGGATTTTGAAATCCTGTTAAATTGGTAGGGGTGTGTTTATTTTGGGATTTGAGTACTTCGGGGATATAACTTTATGTCAAATCAATGTTTAAGAGTGAATTGGTGTTTTATAGGTATATATAATGGTTGGATAATGTGGGTTATGATTTGAACATCTTAAAGTGTAAAAGGAGAGAATTGATTGTATTGGAAAGTATGGTAGTAGGTTTATATTTGTTGTAGTGGTGGTTTTATAAAACCGGATTTCAAAATCCTGAAGTAGAACCGGATTTAGATTTGTAAATCCAAAACTTTGTTTTTAAAACCCAAAACAAACATCACCTTAATGTCTCGATTTGTCTGTTGTGGGGTTTTCAGACTACTTTGTCTACTCCTTTAACTTTAGAAAAAGGATATTTTTTAAATTCTGGATGCTCTTAGAAATTGTGGATTTATTTGTGCCATGGGTTTTGCTAGTTCCTGAATGATGGAATGTTGTATGAAACTAGGATATTGAGTTCATGGAGAGGCGAATTGATGATCTTGAGAAGAGCATGAAGAGGAGCAATGACAAGGCACTTAAAATTGAGCATGAATTATGCCTGCGGGTTTGTATTTAACTCTTTTTTATTTTTATTTGAGGTTCATAAACCTTTCATTCCATTGTTAATGCTTTTGTCATAGATTATTTGAATATTGATAGGCCTCCATTTTTTTTAAAAAATCAGCTGGCCTAATTTATAATCTGTATCTGTCAATCTATCTGGGATGTTGAATACTCTTTTTAGTTTGCAATGTTAGTTGAAGCTAAGAGGTTGTTTGGCTGAGTTTATATTAAATAGTTTATGAGCAGCTACATCTTTTCAATATTTTTTATTTTGGAGCTTTTAGGTGTAACTAGTTAGACCTTATTTTGCATAAGCCCATGTACAGCATAAAGCTCATTTAATTGGCATAATGTTAGCAAGATATAAGAAATACTCCCTCCGTCCCATGATTTTATGCGCACTTTCCTTAACGGGCGTCCCAACATTTTTTTCACACTCCAAAAAAGGAAACAATAATACCCCTCCTTTATTTTACCTTTAATCAAATCCCTTTCACTTTAATCAATGAATTACCAATAATACCCCTCCTTTATTTACCTTACACATCACTTTATTCCATTTTCTTAATCTCCGTGCCGGTCAAAGTGTGCATAAAATCCTGGGACGGAGGGAGTAACAATTTTGTTATTTATTTGGTCAAACTAGGGGTATTTGTTTTCATTTTGTTATTTATATTCAAATTTAATACTACATGTTACTTTATAGTTCCCCCTTTCTAATCGTTCTGAAAGAGATCCATTTGGTTTCTTGGTTGCTCTATTTTCTAATTAAACAAGTTCTATTTGATCTTATGTGATTCGGCTTTTGTTAGCCATTTATTTTATCTTGGTCCATTTTTTAATATTTGCTTTGACTGGTGAATGTTAACAACATATGCTTGTTTTTTTGTTGACTAAACCTTCTGTGCAAGATTATTATCATCATCTGTTAGGTTTGATACTGAATTTTATAATTTATGGGTTCTCAAGGTTAAGGCAAGTTTGGACGAGGGAAAAGATACCCGTTTGGTAGACTGGAAAGCTGCTGAAGTTGAAATCTTGAATACTTTTCAGTTGCTTACTGCAAAGCCTGTTGTTTACCTGGTGAGTAAACACTATAAAATATTGCAAAGTCGAAAAGTGGGTTAGTGCTTTTTATTATTATATTTACTATTATTTTCTGAATTTAAGTTAAAAATAATCTTCCTAGTCAATGTTTGTTTTAGTCGAGTGCGATATTAATTTTGGTCTGTCCAGCATATAAAAATCTCAGCTGATGTTTACTACTCCCTCCCTTTTTTTTTACATGTTTTAGAGTTTAAAACACAAATTAAGATTATATTTATGGGATGTGGTTAATTTGAGTTTAGAGAAATTGAATTTTTTTTAATGATAAATGTGAATCTATTGTTGATTTATGGGGTAGAATTAAACATAAAGTGGCTTTGTGGTCTCTTAGTCATAATGGCTTTAAGGGTCTGCTTATCTCTGATCTTACTAGGAGTTTGTACTATGCTATGTAATCTTCCTAGGGATTTCTCCCCTATTTTTGCAATAAAGTTATATGTTTCTTATCAAAAAAATTTAAGATTATCTTTTTATGTGAATATTACCCTTTATTATTTTTAGGAAAATTAGACTATTAGAGATTAGTGCTGTTATTCGAACCGAGCCTTAACGAGACTCGGCTCGGCTCGACTCGTTAAGGCTCGATAAGGCTCGACTCATTTAGCTAAACGAGTTGAGCTCGAGCTCGTTAGATACTCGATTTACTAACGAGCCGGCTCGAGCTCGACTTGTTAGGCTCGATAACTAATATTTTGTAAAAAAATCCATTAGGCTCGTTAGGCTCGGCTCGACTCGATAGGCTCGTTAAGCTCGTTAGACTCGTTAACGAGCCGAGCTGAATTTTGAACTCGGTAATGTTATCGAGGATAAGAGCTCGAGTCAAGCTCGAACCTCAAATACTCGGCTCGACTCGGCTCGAATAACAGCTCTATTAGAGATATGTCAAACTCTCCACATATTTATAAGAAAGATATGCCCAGCTCAAGAAAAAATCCCTGAATTATAGGGAAGAGAATTGTGAAATTAATGAGGATAAAATTTAGATATTTGAGGAAATATACATCAGAACGACAAGTATTATGAAAATAGTGAGAAAGGCTAAAACGACATGTAAAAAAAGGGAGGGAGTATTCAGGAATGCGTAAACCAAATATAAATGTGTGTGTTTATGATTTTGCTTTATGATCTCCTGAGTTATGGGCTAGTTAAGTGAATGATTTCATTGTTATCTTTTCTTCTGCCATTTTAACATCTATCTATTACATGATAAATAAATTTAAATCGGTTAATGCAATCCATGTGATAAATCAATACTTCCCCAAGTACAGAAATAAGTTGAACTTGAATAGGGGATATATATACTGCCTTTAATGCCCCCTGAATTAGCCACATAGTTTTTTTTTGAAGTCTCGGGTATCCGGTCCAAGGACTGACTAATCCCGGGGGACCAATCCCATCACCCACTTACGGGTGTCCCGTATAAAGCTAGGGTTTTTGCGCTCTGTATGGTCTGGCCCCATAGAAATTGTTTGCAACTTAGAGGGTTCGAACCTGAGACCTAGAGAGGAGCACTCCTAAGTCCCAAGCCTACATAGTGCCTTTAATGTCCCTCATTTGACAACCTTCATGAAAATTTTCATGCATTAAATTGCTTCTTCCTACAATTAACAACATAATTTGATTTTCATTAAAATTGGTGTTTATGTTTTGACTATTGTCTGGAACAGGTAAACATGAACGAGAAAGACTATAAAAGAAAAAAGAACAAGTTTCTTCCAAAGATCCATGCTTGGTATGTTTCATCTTTTGTGTATCAATCATTTTACCGATTATGCAATTATTTTATGTTGGAACAAAATGCAGATAGTCGTCACATTTAAACAATTACAGAAACACTCTCACTATTCTTGGCTGAGAAGTTACGGAAATGCAATTATTTATGCCCTGTTAAATAAGCAAATAAAGTTGACTGACAATTCCTAGTTATTGCTTTATTCATAAATTAATACTCTGTATCTCATTATTATATTTTTTTCTTTTGACATTTTAGGCTAGGGCGAATGGTCAGCTTGATTTTGTTTGTTTGCACATTGTTGCCTTCGATAAGTTTGTTTTGATATTATGTAGGATCCAGGAACATGGCGGTGAAACTCTAATCCCTTTCAGTTGTGCTTTGGAGAGGAATCTTACTGATTTATCTCCAGATGAAGCTGCTAAATATTGTGAGGAGAACCAGGTTCAAAGGTTAGTTCAGGATTGATTACTCATCCCAAATACAAGTCTTTTGGAATACATTGGAAGAGTCTAATTAAAGATTGTAAAACGAAGAACATATTGAACTTTGAAATGTGAGTGAAAAGTAAAACACAAAAAAGAAACAAAAAATATTTTAATTAAAGATTGTAAAACGAAGAACATATTGAACTTTGAAAATGTGAGTGGAAAGTAAAACACAAAAAAGAAAAAAAAATATTTAATTGGTTGATATCAAGTCACCCTCTTTGCCAGAGAGTGAAGTTCACCGTTTCACCAGAGACTACACTTGCTAAAATGGACATTTATGATAATTTCACGAACTTCTATTCTTATACTTCCTCCGTCCCATAGGAATTTGCACACTTTCTATAAATGGATGTCCCGTACCAATTTGCACACTCCATAAAAGTAAATATCTTCATAACCCCCACCCTCAAAATATACTCTTATTTACCCATATGCCATTACTTTTTCACACTCAATCTACTTTTTACTTTACTTTATTTATAAAACTTTACAAAACTACCCCTCAAAACATCACTCATTACACATTTTCTTAAAATGTGTGCCACCCCAAGTGTGCAAGTTTCTATGGGACGGAGGGAGTATATGTATAGATGGGGAGTGAAAATGCGAATGGGTATGATTGTAGTGAAAGATGGGTTTCATATTTGTATATCTAGGCAGCTATATTTTATGAATAAAGCATCAATTATATACCCTGCAAAACTGGGTACTTGGATTCTAATTTTGGTAATGCAATTTGATTGTACTGAGGAAGTTCTGGTAGACTGAAATGAAATGAGTTTCTTATGTTACAGTGCTCTTCCAAAGATCATAAAGACTGGATTCTCAGCCATCAATCTTATATACTTTTTCACAGCAGGGCCAGATGAGGTACTACAAAAAATTGTTTATCTTCACATCGCAATTATCGTAAATTTTCATTGCTATATGCTAAAAGGATATATTACATGAATGAATAGATGAAGACAATTCACAATTGTAAATCAAGTGTGTAGAATCCATGTCAAGAAACTATAGCAGTAGGAATTGCACAATTAACTTTTTTGATGGAAACCAAAATATTTACAATAATAATACTAATGAGAGAAAACAATATAATAGATAATCATAAACCATGCTTGAAGATGATTTTAATCTCATGCAGGTAAAGTGCTGGCAAATTCGTCGTCAGACTAAAGCTCCTCAAGCAGCAGGAGCAATTCATACTGATTTTGAAAAAGGTTTCATATGTGCTGAGGTATTTCCTCTTATTCCTCTATATATATCATTCTCCCACGTACATTTTGCGAGTTAATGTTTTCCCTTTCATTGATGATTTTAGTTTTTTATGTTTGTGTTGATACCACCAATTCTGTTTCCATTCTCAAATTTCGCTTTCAATGTGTTTAAGCAAAATGATGCTGATAAGTTTGTCTTAGCATTCTGCTTGTTTTGTTCACATTCGAATACATTTTGGACTTGATCATTTCTAATTAATATATTTATGTGCTGACACATTCAGGCCATTAAATTTTAATTTGGCAAATTTGGGCCTATAAATTTAAATTTTCACACATTTAGGCAAACGCATAAGTAGCACGTAACATTTCAACTTCAAATTGGGTTTTCGGGGCCAATTTGGGCTAAATGTGTGTAAAATATAGCTGCAAACATAATGTCCTACAATTGCTAAACACCCAAGTTATTGGCCTAAATAAATATTCTCCCCCACCTTCAAAATACGAGTTTTGCTAATTTTTTACAAGGGAAGTTTTCTTCTGAATTGACATCTCTTGTTCTTACACTGGATCCTTTGATGTATTATAGGTTATGAAATTTGAGGATCTAAAGGAACTTGGAAATGAGCCAGCAGTGAAGGTATAATTCTTCAGACAATCGTATTTAATTCTGTGATCACTCGGTGTCTTCCGTTTCTGCATATTCGAAATTGTAGAATGTTAATAATTTGTTCTCTTTCACAGGCTGCTGGGAAGTATCGACAGGAGGGAAAGACATATGTTGTCCAGGACGGAGACATCATTTTCTTCAAATTCAATGTCTCTGGTGGTGGGAAGAAGTGAGATTTTTCCATTCCTTCCTATTTTTCAGTACCAATATTACTGGTTGAAAAATTGGAAACAGAATTATTGTACTTTATAATTTCTTGGAATCTATCCATCTCATGAGGCTGTACAATTTCGGGATCTTGAGTAGAAATATAAATTATCCTCATGTTGTGCTGTTTGAAATTTGGGCGTTCGTGTTCATTGTCGATGAACAAGTTATACATGTTCATCACAAACTTTTAATTTTTTTTTTTGATTTCATATTGGAGTTATCTGTAGATGCAGTTGGACATATTGGTCCTTGAATTCTTTGTACACCACTTTGTATAAGTTAGCACGGCAGATAATTTTGTGCAGACACACAAAAAGGGGGCAGGTTGTCTATAAATCTCTGTTTCTTGATTTTAGGTTATGGTGTACAAGAGTCAAGTTGAGTAGTGTCGACTATCCAGGTCGAATTCGACTCGAAGGGGGATTACGATTTATATTTTTAATTAGATACTTTGAATGTATTATACAACATGGGGGTAAAGTAGTAAAAAAATAAAATGTT
The DNA here is from genome assembly GCA_963675135.1 of Galeopsis tetrahit. Lineage (NCBI taxonomy): Eukaryota > Viridiplantae > Streptophyta > Magnoliopsida > Lamiales > Lamiaceae > Galeopsis > Galeopsis tetrahit. Next base: position 30,291,041 of record OY776130.1, on the reverse strand, counting down.
AGATTAAGTTTGTAATCAGTCAGGTGTTACGGAGCCTGAACTCTATAGCAACTCAATTATTTTGAACCTGAAGTTGAGTTGATTTCGAGTTTTTTCTCTAGACAAGCATGAGTAGTTCATGACCCGGTTCGATTTATCATATCTGATATTCCTTGTAATGTTTGAAGTGGTATGCATAACAGGCAGGCTTGACATTGCTGTTATAGTATGCCATATATTAAGACTTGAAATAGTTGCAATTATCTATTGATCAATAAATGATAGAAAGTGCCAATACTGAATGAAGTTGGTCCACGGCTGGGTTGCGTCTAATGTAGGGGGATTTGGATCTGGTATTGTAATTGTCCAATATAACTGCACATATACTTCCTCTGTTCATTTTTTAAATTTTCAACTCTCTCTTTTTGTCTGTTCATTTTTTTCGAGGTAGTTACGATTCAAAAGTTTTAAGTTAGCCACATATGTGCCACTTCAAAAGTTTTCTACTCCTAAATCAAAAAAATACTCCGTACTTCTTTCCATGCATTCTATCCAAAGAAAATTCCATTTGTGAGTCCTGCTATCAAATCACATATATATATTAATATATATATATATTTATTTATTCTCTTCATATTCATTCCTTAATTATTTACTGTATAATTTATTTTTATAATTTAAATATTACTCCTATAATTAATATTTAATTTTTGAAAATAAATTAATGTTAATATACATTTTTTTATAACTTTAGGTTTATTTTTCATAGACTATAAATTTATTTAGTTTGAATTTATTTAGTAATTTAACAAAAGTGATTATTAGATGCAAAATAAAATGAGAATAAAGTTGAGATCATATTTAATCAATTAAGAAAATAATTATGGGACCACATTTAATGTCCAGTCGCGAACCTAGTGAGTGTGGACTACACTCTTCAAATTGTTCTATTTTTTTCTCAATTGTTGTTCACTCTCCCTCTTATCCCATTCTCCCTTTCCCCTCAAGTTTTACTTCTATAGGGTTAAGAAATTCTACCTCATTTCTTCTCTCTCCTCCACATAAGCATTCCCAATTTCCCATAACCCCCTTCTACTCCTGTTTTGAGTGAGAGGTAGGAATTCACATGGAATTTCTCACTCCTATTGAAGATGTTTTCACATACTACTTTATTTCTACTTTATCTTCACTTTTACTTGAACTATCAGTTTTCTTTAAAATTTGTGTTTAATTCAAATGAGAATTATAAAAATAGAAGGAAGGAGTAACTAATAACAATATGGTTATATTGCTCCGAATGGTGCTGTACTACATTGAATCCAAATCGAGTTTAGAGAGGGTGAAAACTCGACCCGACCCGAACAAAAGGGTGAACGCAACCCGAATGTGTATTAGTTTCATGAGTAACTCTAGTTGTACCTAATGCTTATGGGTTGGGACCATTTCCTTTTTCTTGATCCAGTTGTGTGTGAGCCGACATCACCATATCTTCTCATTATACTCTCACCTACTTCACCTTAGTCATTTATTTGTTGAGGTGGACCCAGATTAGTTTCTTGTGTGCCTAAACAAGGAGTGTAATGGCATGCATTGATGGAGTAATGACATCATTCCCCCTACATACAAGCTTTTATCACCCTTATTCCTTATTGTATTTGAATTACGTTTTTACGTTTTATATCTTTAATAAATAGTGTGTATAGTCTGATGAAATGAAATGAAATGTAATGAAATGATAATGAGTGTGCTAGTTATTAGATTGTTTTGTTTAGTAAACAAAAATAACTATTATTATCCTATAGTGTGAATGTTTTAATAAAAACATTTTAAAATATAGATTACCATTAGTTTCTAATTGACAAAAATTATTTTAAAACCTAATATAATAACAATTACTAGTTATTAAAAAAAATTATATATGAATTTTAAGGGAGATGACTCCATCCGAAAAGTTTGAGAAATTAAAGACTAATTTGAATGTGAATATACCTTTCATGTAGTTAATTCTTTCAATCAAACACTTAACTTTCATTCAACTCCCATACCTTGAAAATGGTTGATTGTAGTTTTGTCGAATCGGTTTTGCTATGGGTATTGTGTATGAATGTGGTTGGAGTATTGAGTTCAACTAAACAACTATCAAACAAAAATAGTCTCTCCGTCCCAAAATTGTGGTTCCATTTTATTTTTTACCAAGATCAATGAAACATCTATTATTGTAGAAAAATGTTTGGTCAACTATGCATAGCTATTAATTTCTTCAGTTTCTTTAAATAAAATATTAGATTGAATTTCTGATTTCTAAAAATTAGATTGGTTCTCTAATTTTTAGGAATTGTGTTTTTCTTTTTTAGTGGACTGGAATTCCAGCCACTCATTAGGATGTAATTTCATCATTTGGAATATTGAATAATATGACCATATCCTTCTTCATGGTATCAGAGCCAACATCTGAGCCCTAATTTGATTTTCTGGCCAATTCTTCACCATGACCAAGTACGACATGGCTTCTCAATCCTCCTCCACAGGAGTTACTTCTCAATTCGAGTCAAATCATCCCACAGTTCCCTCCATTTTTTATACCCATCATCTTGTCACGAATCACAAACTTCATGACTACAATTTTCTTCAATGGTCGCAATCAGTTTTCATGTATATCTGCGACAAAGGGAAGGACAATCATCTCACTAGCGAAATTGTTGTTCCCGAAGCAACAGATCCCAAATATCTATCCTGGAGAACAGATGACCATTTGGTTATGTCATGGCTGATTAATTCCATGACCACAGAGGTTGGTGAATTTTTTTTACTTCATTGTACATCCAAAGAAATCTGGGAAACTGCGAGAGAGACGTATTCCAGCACAGAGAATACCTCTAAACTTTTTGAAATTGAAAATAGCTAGGTTGTATAACCTAAAACATGGAGATTCAAGTGTTACTGAATACTTCAATGCTTTCACATGTTGTTGGCCGCAACTAGACCTCTATGAAATACACTCAAGGAAGTGTCCTAATGACTCTAAATTGTATAGATTGATTATTGAACAAAAGTGAACAATTAGATTCCTCCTTGGTCTCAATAAAGATCTTGATGTCGTTAGGGGAAGAGTCATGGGAATTAAACCATTTCCTACATTTCGTGAAGCATTTGCGGAGGTTCGAAGAGAGGAGAGTAGAAAGAAGCTGATGATGACGGACACTAGCATCAATCCTGCAGTTGAAGGCTCAACCTTATACAGTCACAAGTCATCTCAGAACAAAAAATATGGCAAAGGACGTCCTTGGTGCGAGCACTGTAAATGGCCTGGTCATGTGAAGGAAACATGTTGGAAATTACATGGTAAGCCTAAGGACTGGAAACCATCTACTAGTAGATCTGAAAATCGTGCCAATGTTGTAGTAACCAGTGTTGAGGCTAATCCATTCACTAAAGAGCGGATTGAGGCATTGTAGAATTTGCTTAGCCAAATCACCCATTCAGGACAAACACCTTCAACCATAACCGGACATCACAACAATCCTCTTGCACATCAAGGTATTCAACCCTGTGCTTTCAGTGTCCAAAATAACCACTCAAACCCATGGATAGTTAACTTAGGGGCCTTAGACCACATGATTGGTGATTATACTGTGATCAACAACTTTTAGCCTTGTAACAACCATTCCAGAGTCAGAATTGTAGATGACTCTTTCTCTCATGTGGTCGGAACATGATCGGTAAAGGATCTTCATCTTTCTTCAGTCCTTTATGTCCCTAAATTGAACTGCAATTTACTTTCCATAAGTCAACTTACTCGAGACACACATCGTATTGCTAAGTTCTATCCTAATTGTTGTGGTCCAAAGTCTATAAAATTTGCTTCAAACTCAATGTCTATTTCCAATTCCAATCATTCTATTTCCATTGATAGGCAAGTGTTGTTATGGCATTATCGTCTTGGTCATCCCAACTTTGCTTATGTTTAATTAATTATTTTCCCATTTGTTTAGCAATGAAAAGCCTCCCCCCCCCCTTTTTTTTTTGCGAATTGGCCAAACACACTAGGCAGGTTTATCTGAGTTTGCAATATAAACTCTCACAACCTTTTTCTGTGATTCATAGTGATATTTGGTATCCCTCACGTGTGAAAAGTATAAATGGGGCTAGGTAGTTTTTCACATTCATTGATGATCACTCTAGGACTACTTGGACATTTCTTATGAAAGAAAAATCTGAAACACTTCAATTTTTCAGTCTTTATATACAATGATTTATACCCAGTTTCAAAGCAATATCAAAGTCCTAAAAACTGATAATGCTAGAGACTATTTCAATTCCACTCTTGGGTCTTATTTGTCCAAACTTGGCATTGATACCTCCAATCCTCCGGAACTTCATGTCTGTCGAAGAAGACCAACTCAACATATAGATGAAACTGTGCATATTCAGCATTCTCAATCACAAGAACCAAGTCCTATTGCACCCGATAATCACGACGGGAAGGATTCCTCGTCATATGATCATTCTATTCCCATTATTGCTGATTTAAATATGCCAATTGCTTATATAAAATGTGTGTGTGGATGTACAAAACATCCAATTGAGAATTATGTTGCATATGGAAAATTATTGCCTCTTTACCATGCTTTTGTGACAAATGGATGGTGTAAAGGTTCCATATTCTATCCAAGAGGCTCTAAAAATACAAGCTTGGAAAAAGGCAGTAGAAGAGGAGACCCGGGCTTTGGAAAGTAACAAGACATGGACTCTTGCCAAGTTACCACCAGGTAAAGATCCAGTTGGATGCAAATGGTTATTTACTGTCAAGTATAGTGCTGATGGAAGTATCGAGAGATTCAAGGCTAGAATTGTAGCAAAAGGGTTCACTCAGTCATATGGTATTGGCTATCAAGAGACATTTGCACCTGTGTCAAAACTCAACACTATTCGAGTTCTACTTTCTATTGCAGTAAATCAAGATTGGTCATTGTATCAATTCGATGTTAAAAATTCATTTCTGCTTGAAGATCTTGCAAAAGAAGTCTACGTGACTATTCCTCCTGGTCTAGAAAATAAATCAAACAACGGTCTAGTTTGCAAATTGAAGAAGTCTTTGTATGGGCTTAAAGAAGTCTCCTCGTGCATAGTTTGAAAAATTTACTAGAACAGTGATAACCAATGGGTATCAGTAGTGTCAAGCTGATCACACACTGTTTGTCAAATGTAGAAACGGAGGGAAGAAGACGATTCTCACAGTATATGTGGATGACATCATTTTGATGGAAGATGACTCCGAGAAGATTATGAAGTTGTAGAAACTATTGACAACAAAATTTGAGATTAAAGATCTTGGGACCCTCAGGTATTTCCTAGGAATGAAGGTAGCTCGCTCGAAGGAAGGGATTGTTATATCCCAAAGAAAGTACATCTTGGATCTGTTAACTGAAACAAGGCTACGTGGATGCAAACCCGTTGATACACCTATGGATCCGACAAAGAAATTGAGCAGAAATTAAGGAAGCAGTTCGGTAGACAAAGGGAGGTACCAAAGGCTAGTTGGAAAACTCATTTATCTATCTCACACTCGGCCTGCTATCGAATATTCAATTAGTGTGGTCAATCAACACATGAATAATCTAACTGAAAACCATCTATAGGCAGTAAGCAAAATCCTGAAGTATTTAAAGATGACTCCGGGACATGGCCTACTTTTCTAGAAATCTATAAACCGAGAAGTACATATCTACCATGATGCTAGTTGGGCAGAGAGCAAACTGATCGTAGATCAACCACTGGCTATTGCTCTTATGTTTGGGTCAATTTTGTCACTTGGAGAAGCAAAAAGCAATCTGCAGTCTCATAATACTGTGCTGTCACACTCAGAATATGTGAAGCAATGCGGCTACAAAAATTGTTGAGAGAATTTAAAGTTGAGGTACAAAATTCAGTCAAGATGTTTAGTGATAGTCAAACAACTATTAGTATAGCTAAAAATCTTGTACATCATGACTGGACAAAACACATTGAGATTGACCGACACTTCATTTCAAAGAAAATCAGCAATAAAATTGTTCAACTTAGTTATATCCCTACAAAACAACAAATTGATGATATTCTCACTAAAGCTCTTCCAAGGGTCAGTTTTGATGAGCTGAAGTCCAAGCTTGGTTTGTATGACATATACAACCCAGCTTGAGGGGGAGTGTAGAAAAAGGATCGATCAACTATGCATAATTGTAAATTTATTTAGTTTCTTTAAATAGAATATTAGATTGAATCTCTAATTTCTAGGAATTAGAATGGTTCTTTGGTTTTTAGGAATTGTGTTTTTCCTTTTTAGTGGACTGAAATTCTAGCCACTCTTTGCCTATATTAGGATGTAATTTCATCATTTGGAATACTGAAAATATGACCAGATTCTTCTTCAATTATGCATAAAATTCTAAAATTTACCTGTAACTTCCAAATATACCATTACTAGTATAGGACCCGCGTGTTACGCGTGATTTCAAACACACCGTCTAAATATTAAAATATTCTCAATAGTACAACTTATGCTTTATTCAACAATTACCATATGTATATAATACTAAAATTTGAGACGAGGGAGTATAAAACATCTTTAATGCAAATGATAATTGATGATGAATGCGCGATGAATGTAGTAATCCAATTGCCTCGGTCTTGGACATAGTAGTTAACCTGATTGGGAGAATCCGCAACAAGTGAAAATATATACACTAAACAAATAAATAAACCACTATTAGAAAAAAAATGATTAAATTGTTTCCCAAACCACAACTAAGATCCGTCAATCCCAACGCACCCGACGCACATTAGTTAGCTCACGTCCTTCAATTGACTGTTCTGCAACGAAAACGCCGCATATCGCGACGAGAAGTCTCGATGAAGCCTATCATCATCCTCGAATTGACCGTTTTGCCCCCCTTCTTCATCGAAATTCAACGCATAACTAAAAGGATCGTACTGGAATTTCCCTATCTTGGACCGCGCCGGAGCCTTATTAAACCGTCGAATGAATGTCTTCCACTTTGGACCGGCGGCGAGCTCCGACCATTCCCTCGCCTTTTTTAGTGCGTTTACTCCTTCGCCTCAACAAATCCGCTCCCAATCATCCGATTTCCGCGATCTGTAACACGAGAAATTCCAAAAGCAGCACAATCGCCGGCCGTAAAATGTGGTTTCCTCAAATTCGTCGATTGAATCGTCGTATTTCTGAGTGGATACATGCGTTGATGTTGCTATGTACAAGAGAAGAAGGAAAATGCCAACTATTTAGGGCTGGGTAGTAGTTAGTAGTTTAGTTAGTAGTTAGTTGGTTGAGTAGCTGTTATGTTCTTTACTTTACTTTACTTTACTTTAGTGAGGGAACAATAATTAAATAGCTTGACCTATTGTTTAGAAGGATGTTGATCAATATTGGTATTGAATTTAGCTTTATGCTTGGATGGAGAAATTCGATTATCGTTTCAGTATCTTCTTGTTCTTCTTGGTTACTCTCTCTTCTAACAATTGGTCCGACCTTGCCGGCGGAATGACGCGGAGCGAAGGTCGTATCGATGCTTTGGAAGCTAATGTTAGTACGTTGGAGAAGGATGTTCGGTCTGCCCCCGCCTCTATCACCGCATTAATTGAGTCCTTGACCACGGCGGTGCGTGGTCTTGAACAGGGCAAGACACCGACTTAGGAGAGAACCTCCACTGCCTCTGTTCCTGTCGGGCCCCCACCCTATCAATTTTTAGGGGCTATCTGACCCAAGATGGTTAAGCTTGAATTGCCCAGATTTGCAGGGGACAACCCTTCAACATGGATAGTTAGGGTTGAACAATTCTTTCAGATTGACAATACGCCAGAGGATATGCGTCTTGAGTATCCCTTAATTTCTATGTAAGACTCTACTCTTCATTGGTTGCAGGGGTTACTAAACGACTCCCTAGGTCTTAGTTGGTGTCAGTTTACAATGGAGTTGGCACATCATTATGGGACGACCCTCTCGCGAATCCTTGCGAGGTCTTGGGTCTTACTCGATAAATAAGTTCGGTTGATAACTATGTCGACGTGTTTCTTTCTCGTTTGGCGTGAGATACATGCATTGCCACGGGAGATTCCTCATCTCCATCGACGACCGAAGTCTATGGACGTCCACCAGCCGTCATAACCTAATTCTAGCCGACAAATATTCAAGATAAGCCAGTTGCCGATGAATCAAAAGAACGGGACACCATCCTCCTCAACCTCCTCTTCCCCTTTGAACGGGCCCACCAACGGATGATGGAAGCATCGACGAAGCATTGCCGAGACATCGTGTTCAAAGGGAGAGACCGAGTGGTTCTTGTATCCACACCATATCATCGCATCAGACCCTTGACGTATGGGCAAACAAAGGATGTGATGAAGATACTCAAGAAGAGGCTTGGGAATAAAAACCTAAAATATAGAGAAAAAAAACCCCTAATTTAAACGTGAAGGAGATGATCCTGGTGCTGCTCAATGCATGTCTAGAAGCTTTAGGGGGTCCTAAGGGAAGGGTTCCCCAGTATTATGTTGTTTAAACCAAACTGAAGTCTAATGGGGTAGAGTTTCCACCTCCGATAGTGCAACCTACTTCTTCGTACGAGGAAGACGCTATTTGAGCCTCTCATGATTGCCTTGGGGATAAGGAAATTTTCAGTGGGGGGGAGGGGGGAGAGGTGAAATTGTTACGTATAACAGAAGGAAAATGCCAGCTGGTTAGGTCTGGATAGCAGTTAACAATTTAGTTAGTAGTTAGTTGGTTGGTTAAGTTATGTTTTTTTATGGAACAATAATTTATGTTTAATTGACGTTACTCTTAGATGGTTGGATGCTTTACGGGGCTAAATGGTCGTTGTTGATGTAGTAATGAAGCTTGGATATCTGACCTCCGAGCTTAGTGGGATAGGAATGTACGCTCAACTTTGTTAGTCATTTGGAGCGCAGACTTGCATGCTTCAATAGTTTTTCCTTAAGTAGGTCGAGCTCGACAAAGTTGGTGATCGAGCTTGGTGGTCCCTAAGGACTACTTTGAGGGCTTAAGAACTCGGCTGACCACAAGATGGGCCGATTGGTCTAGATAGTAAACCGACCGCCATCTACAAATACAACCTAGCCTAGACTATATACTCCCTCCATCCACGAAAAGTAGTCCCATTTGTCTAATATTCTTTCTCCACAAAATGTAGTCCCATACCCTTTTAAGAAATTATCACCCTTCAACCATCACTTAATTACTCAAATTGCCATCAACTTTATTCACAATCAATCACTTTATTCACAATGGACCCCACAATTCCCTACAATACCCTTCCTTTATCTACCTTTTTCTTAAAACACGTGCCCCACTCCAATGGGACTACATTTCATGGACGGAGGGAGTATTTTTTATATCACTAAAATATACTTGCACACATTTTCACACAAATTAAGAAGATGACAAAAACTTATATACAATATTGCACGAATATTTCTATACTCAACCCTACTTTTAATATAAATACTAAAAATCCATTCCCATCTCATTCATTCTTTCTCACCTCCTTCAGAAAATTTTATAAGGGTGTATTAAGATTTTTTGTTTGTTTTGTTTGTATAATGTGGGTTAATTTAGTAGGGTACTAATCAAAGTTGTGAGGGTGAATAGTCATCCCATGCTAATATTGATGTGATTGAATAACAATAAAATAATTGATGTTATTTGAGTATGTGATTGGATAAGAATAAAATAGTCTCAACTTCTTGTAATCTATATCTATCTATCTATATATATAATAACAACATAGTATTCCATTTTTATTTTCCCTCCCAAAACATAAGTTACTTAAATTGGAAATTTTAGTTAGGCGTGCCTATATCCCTGTATGTCCCAATTGCCCAACCCCAAATGTCCCAACTCCCAAGCCAAACTTGCAATGCCTATTGCCTACACTATTCACAATAAAAAAGTTAATTTATGGAGTATTTAGTTTGAGGGTTGAGAATTATGATTTGATATTTTTTAATATTAAATTATTTCTCGGTTGGCATTGCATAGCAATAGCTCCAGCAAATGCAAAACTTTTTTTTAAACAAATTTAATATCCAGTATTTTTTTTTGGAACAGAAGAAACCTATAACAATTAAGCTCAAGGAAAAATCCTAAAGAAGCTAAGTTTCTTCAAATCGAATCTCCAATTATGTCGTGAGAACTGGTAGAAAGAGTCGCCCTTTGAGCCAAGAGATGGGCTTTCCTGTTAATGTCCCGGGATATATGTGAAAATTTGCACACTACAAATTTCTTTTGAAGATTTATAATCCGCCGGGCAATGAAGCATTCTGCTCCTCTTGCTAAATCGAATATCTCATTTTCACTCAGCGAGACTGCTTGTAATGAATCAGATTTGATCATAATGCATTGGATTCCTTTTGATTTTGCCATAGTCATCGCCATTTCAATAGCCAGAAGTTCCGAGCTCAAAGGACTTCTTTGGGGAAGAATTTTACTCGAGAAGGAATCCACTATTGTACCATCTTGTTTGTATAAGACTCCTCCAATTCCAAATTTAAGCAAATCTTGGTTAAAAGCTCCATCCACTTCAAAGTATAATGGAAACTCACATTCCTCGATATTTGCAGTAACATCATATGATCTTGTGTTCTTGACTTATATACTTCTCCTATTGATGGTATCTTGATAAGTAACTAGATATTCCACCACCTGATTTCCAATATTTTTCTTGATCTGGTTTCTGTTGGAATCCTTATTGTGAATGATTTGACATCAATCCCTCCAAACACCCCACGCAACCATCATAATTTTCTCAAATTCAATCAAGGTCAGACACTCTTTGAGATGCATAAGAAACTCAAAGGAATTCAAGTGTATACCTTGCTCAAGTAAACTCCACCAGCCCATGTCTTTCCAAACTTTCTTCACCCCTGGACAAAAGAAGATAACATGTAGAGTAGAAGGGAGGTATGATCCGCAAAGACCAAATATGGGATTTATGGGGATATGGCGATAGGCTAAATTTCCTTCTGTAGCAATAATGTCGATGCACATCTTCCCTCCAAAGATACGAACTTTCGGAGGCACTTTTAGATTCCAAAGAATCTTCCACCAAGATTTTTTAAGATCATCATTTGAATTTCCTGGCCAATCATTCCTATTTTTAGCAATGATGATGCTCTCCCAATATCCAGATTTGACAGTAAATTTACCCAAGGAATCATATTTCCAAAATCTTGCGTCTTCATCCACCTGTCTACCCACCGTTGTTCTGAGGATTCCATCTACTTCGAATGGCAAAAAAGCCATTCTTATTAGATCCTCCTTCCAGAACCGATCATCGTCAAGAAAAAAAGAGACATTGTGACCTGCAACAATTCTTAAATTAATCATACCTTTCTCCATCCCTTAAACCCACGCGTGTTTGAACAACGTAACCTTTTTGCCATCACCAATTATCCATCGAATGCCACTATGAAGAATTGGGAAGCTCGAAGTGAGATATCTCCAAACGAACGATGGATTGCTCCCAATTTGGGCATCCAAAATATCACAGTGCTTAAAATATCTCGCTTTGAAGACTCTCGCAATCAACAAATCTGGTTTAACCATCAATCTCCAGACTTGTTTAGCAATAAAATCTTGATTGAAGTGAGCCATTCTCCTAAATCCAATGCCTCCCTCTTCTTTTGACTTGCACAATTTATCCCAGCTTAACCAATGCATTTTCTGATGACCGAGATCATTACCCCACCAAAAGTTTGCTATAATTTTTTCCATTTCTCCACAAACCTGAATAGGTATTTTAAAACACGACATAGCGTAGGTAGGGATAGCTTGTAGAATGGCCTTAATGAGGATTTCTTTTCCCCCTCTAAGAAGTTTTTATTCTTCCAATTATCAACTTTGTTTTTCAATCTATCAATAAGATAGGCAAACTGAATTCTCTTACCCCTGAGAGAAAATGTTGGGAGTCCCAAATAGAGACTATGACCCTGGGTATGCTTAACTTGGAGTAAGTTGGATACCTGAATTTGAATGGGAGCACTTGTATTTGGGCTGAACATCACAGTAGATTTGTCAAAATTAACTACTTGGCCGGAGGCCTTTTCATACTTCAGCAAAGACACTTTCAAATGATCAGCATATTCAAGTTTCGCTTTAAAGAAAATAATACTGTCATCCGGAAATAGGAGGTGAGTAATCATTGAGGCATTTCGTGCAATCTTGGTACCCTCAATAATTCATTGGCTTGCCATATGATTAATGTGTGTCGATAATCCTTGAGCACACAAGACAAAAAGAAAAGGAGACAAAGGGTCTCCTTGTCTGAGTCCTCGTGAAGGCTTAAAACCACCAAGAATCGAATCGTTCACTTTAAAAGAATACGAAACCGAAGATATACACCTCAAAATCAGTCGAATAAATTTCTCAGTGAATCCCAGACTTCTCATTTGATTTTCTAAGAATGACCATTCTACCCGATCATACGCTTTACTCATATCTAGCTCAAGTGCCACATATCCCGTAGTACTTCTTTTACTTCTCAACCAGTGCATACACTCATAGCTAATAAGAATGTTGTCAAAAATTTGCCTCTCTTTAATAAAAGCGCTCTGGTTCTCATCAATGATATCAGGCACAATTCTTGAGAGACGACTAGCTATGGTCTTAGCGATGATTCGATAGAAAACATTGCTAAGGCTTATAGGCCTATAATGAGCCGGACAAGAAGGGGATTTGATCTTGGGGATTAAAGTAATTAACGTATTGTTCCATTCCGAAATATTCCCTTGGTTATTTAGTATATTCTGAGTTGTGTTCAAAACCGACTCCCCAATTACATCCTAGTTATCTTGAAAAAGCGAGCATTGAATCCATCTGGGCCAGGCGCTTTATTTGGATGTAAATTGAAAACAACCTCCTTGATCTCCTGTTTTGAATATTCTCCATCCAGAAACTGCTTCATATTCTGATATACCACCTCCTGATTATGATTAGTAAAAAATTGAATATCTTGAATCGAAGGATTGGAGGATGAGAATAAATTTCCAAAGTAAGAGATGAGTTCTTTCGCAATTCCATCCTTGGATGAAATCCAATTTCCATTGGTATCTTGAAAGGTTTTGATCATATTCTTTTTGGATCTCTTTGAGGCTTGTCTATGAAAATATGCAGTGTTTCGATCTCCACATAACATCCAATTTATACGAGATCTTTGATGCCAGTATTCCTCTTGTTGAGATATGAGAGTTTCAAGATATTTTTCCAATTCAATTAATTCTGGTAGATTATCATGATCCAGATCCAATGCTTCTAGCTTAGAATTTTTTTTTCAGACGTATATTTAATACGAAGGTCCACTGCACTAAAATTATGGACTGCCCATTTCGAAAGATCCTTAGCACACAGATTGAGAAGTCTGATTAGAGATGGGCATTGAGCATTACTGCTCCAGGTCTTTTTAATGGTTTCTTTACAAGAGGACTCGACCAACCAAGCATTATCAAATCGAAAATGTTTTTGTGAGCATTTTCTCCAATAAACCAGACTAAGTCTACAAGAGAAACTGATAACTCAGTGATCAGACCCCCACTAGTGCAAATTATGCACATCAAAATCCTTGAAAATATTTTTCCACTCAATACTTGCAATGAATCTATCAAGCCTTTCTTGAATGTTTTGATTCCCTCTTCTTTTATTGTTCCACGTAAAACATGGCCCTTTAAAGCCCAAATCAACCAAGTTCAGCGAGCTTAAACAATCCCTGAATTTGTTTATGTTTTTTCTAGTCTTCCAGTTATTAATCCCACCCCTCTTCTCTTTGGAATTAAGAATATCATTAAAGTCACCCCAATAACCCATTCTTTAATATTACTATGAGAGTCTTTAATTTTTCCTAACAATTCCAAAGAAAACTGCCTCAGATTGCTATTAGGGTTTCCTTGAAAACACGTGAAAACCACTTAAGATCATTCGAATTAATACACACATCAATGTGACCTCAAGAATAATACTGCAAAGAAACATCCATTTCATCAGTTGCGAACAAAATAAGGCCACCTTGCCTGCCCACGACATCCACTACAAAACAAAACTTGAAACAAAAAACAGAATTCCACGCCTGCACTATTCTAGTGGATACCTTAGATTCCATAATAAACAACAAAGAGGGTTTATTTACGGTTATAACTCGCCTAATTTTTTGAAATGCTTGTGGGCCCTTTAAACCACGAGCATTCCAGCACATAAATCTCATTCAGATCGGCGGAGATGGGCATCGCCCTTCTCCACTATACTTGAGCTTGCAACATCGTCTTCGCTCTGTACCGCTTCCTTCCACTCACCGACTTAGTAAATATCTCTTCATCTCTTGCCTGTTTGAATCCCTCCCTATTTCCAACTACTTCAATGGGGCGACCCCTCTTCTTCGATCCCTTAACAGTACACTTAATAGATTGGTTTCCAGTAAGTGAAGTTCCTTTCTCCGGATACATATGCCCTTTTAGTTTACCACCAGCATCTTTAGTTTCCGCTTTGATCATAGCTCCTTTCCCTGCTCCCACACCCTCCCGAATTTGGAGGCTATGAGGAGGGCCATATAGTCGGCTGACATTAAACGCCTCCTCTTCATGGTTCAGAATCTTGGAATCCTTCAATAGAAATCGAGCATTCTCATTGTCCAAGAACTGGATGTTTTCATCCTACAAAGCTGATTCCGCAAAGAACCTGTCTTCATCAGAAAATATGTTCGAGGGGGATTGGATGAGGAAGCTCCAGCATTGTTGCCATTAACAATATTCTCAGTGGCTGGAGCATGCATGTTGTTATCTCTTCTCAGAAAGTCATATAACTTTGGGTCTAGCCCACACAGGCCATCCGCCCTCAACCACATGGGAAATCTCTTGATGCTGGATTGATCATAACCATTTTCGTAATACCTCTCGGGACACTCTATCTCCACATAAGTGAGTAAACCACAGACATAGCAAAACTCACCAAGTTTTTAATACCTTAGAGAAAGAGTGATTATTTCCTCTCTAACTGTGATGTGAGTAGTCCGGTGAAGAGGCCTGTTAAGATCACACAAAACTCTGATCCTGAGGCAGCGTCCCCATGCTGTTTCTCCATTGGGGCAATCCAGTTCGATCACATCCCCAAATCTCGCACCCAGTTTGTAGGCTATCTATCGAGTCATTGAGTAAAGTGGAAGTCAGTGGACTTTGATCCACGTGGGAATCATGTTAATAACAAGACCCCTTGGTTGCTCATCTCCCCTCACCTTGGAAAGAATAAGCATTGGGCCATTCACAATCCATGGTTGACGGTGAAAGGCTTTGCTCTAGTCGAAGAGAAAGTACCCATCTCCCAGGTGGACAACATTCACATTACTCTCAGACCTCCAAATCTTTCTCATTGTGACGATCAACTCCTTTATGCTAATAGGTTTTTAGACTGTAAGTCTCCCCAACAGAGCAAAACGGGGAAGGACCAACTCATTATCCCCCACCAAAAGAAGGTTTTCTCCAGTCTCAGAAAGGGAGACTTTTCGGAAAGGACTTCTGAGTTCCTCAGCCATGATGGTAAATGAAACGACCAAAGAGAGAGTAGAAGAAGAAGTGATATTTTGTGAATGCTTCAGTGATGAAGCTCTTATTAATAACAACTTCCACCGCCAATCTGGCCAATGGGGAGAGGTTGTTGTCTGATAACCAAGCTTAATAATTGTATAAGGGCAAATCTTCCAAGAGTACATGAATCGTTTCATCGAAAGGAGTGAGAAATCGGCTGAATTCGTGAGGATGAATACGCCAAACCTCTCAAGAGTTCTTGGGGAACGGGATAATCCGACCAATTTAATAATCTTATGCTAAAGTAATCAGATTTGAGAGAAAAAACCAATCGTAATGATTGAAAAGGGGTGTGAAGGGAAAATGATTTTTCCAAGAAAACCTAGAGGAACATTCGAATAAAAAGGGAAATGGGGAATCGCACCTACGAATGTGTGGAATCGCCCCTACCAAAGAGAATCTTTGGTAATCGCACTTTCACTACGTGAAATCGCCCGCATGACCCCACTCACCCACTCCATCACAACTTATAAATTAAATTTAATATGTAGTAATTATATTGTTTTTCATGCATCAAAGGCCCAACTCACCCATTCCATTAAGATTTTTTATATTAAAAAGTTAAAATGCACGTTATTGGAACTATTTTATTTAGAACGATCCGCTAAATATTACTTTCTCTGTTTTACATAAATTTACACACTTATTATATATGGACGTCACATATTAATTTGCACACTCCATAAAATAAAATATTTTCATTGCCCCCTTCCTTAAAATATACACATATTTACTCATATAATATAACATTATTTTTTTCACACTCAATCTACCTTTTATTTTACTTTTATTCATAAAAAGTTACAAAACTATCCTCAAAACATCACTCATTACACATTTTTTTACATGTTTCTTAAAATTAAAATGTATGTCATTCCAAGGTACAAATTCCTTTGGAGGGAGGGAGGGAGTATAACAAAACTGACTTAATTCTAAAAAAAATAAATAAACAAGTTACCTTTATATTAGAAAATGTAACTTACATATAAATGAATGCCTTTTATTCTTATTGAAAAGACGTTTGATAATTAGAAAATATCATAATTTGAATATATATATATATATATATATATATATAATGTGCTATGTCGGTAAGTCGTATAAATGTTAATCTAAAAAAATTATATACATAATTAAATTTAAACATAGTTGCCATTTAAATTTTTTTTTTTTTTGATAATTGATAATATGCAAGGAAATAATTAAATTGACAAATAATAACACAATTATTTATGTAATTCACTAACGATGTGTTAACTATGTTAATGACCCAACAAACTCAGAGTTAGGATTCAAAGCATTCCGGCATACTCTCTCCATCCACGAGATGTAGTCTCGTTTGTCTTATATTCTCTGTCCACAAAATGTAGTCTCATACACTTTATTTCAATCATCACTTTATCATCACCCTTCATGCTTCAACCATCACTTAACTTTATTCACAAACAATCATTTTATTCACTATGGACCCCACAATCGCCTACAATACCCTTACTTTTTTTTTAGAAGTTACAATACCCTTACTTTATCTATCATTTTCTTAAAACATGTGCCTACTCTCAATGAGACTACTTATTGTGGATGAAATAATTTTTTTTTTATATTTTTATTATTCTTCCACAACTTCAAATTTTAATATTTTTTTTTTCATTTTAAAACTATTTTAATGTGTTGTGTATCAAATTAAGTATTTTTTACTATCTTTAAGACACCCATACTGCATATATAATTTAAATATCATATCTAAAATATTATTTTTATTATTTTAAAGTCATATATATCTATATATATATTAATTACAAGTATATGAGTTAATTTTTTTAAAATTATATTAATTTTATCGAAAGAAACTCCTCCAAATATTAATTTGTTCGTTTGTTTATATAAGTTTTATTGAATTTTAGTATCATTTTATAAATTTAGTTTTCATGTGAAATTTATTATAGAATTTAAAATTATGTAATTAATAAAAAATGTGCTTTTTTTAAAAAAATAAAAAAGTGACACTCAAACACATACATACATATAGTTTTTCTTTTATTTTAATAAATATTTTTTTGTTAACATATTTATTTTTGTATATATAAAGATCAAGATATAGGAGTACAAAATAAATTTAATTTTAATTTTTATCAAAATTCGTTTTAAACTATAGCATCTCATGTTAAAATTTATTAATGTAATATTTAAATTGTGCATAGAATTACTAGTCTTTCATTTAAATACTCCCTTCGTTCCATAATATTTTTTACACTTTTTTTTTCTCGAGATGTTTCACAATACTTTTTACACTCTTAAAATGATTTTTTTTTTTTATAAATCGTCTCTTACAATATCCACAATTTTACATAAAATATCATTATTTTTGGACCCACACATATACACAAGTCGACTCATTTATTTACAAAATTACCCTTCAAAACTCTACTCATTATTACACTTTCTTAAAAAGTGTGCCCATTTACGTGTGAAATATATTTCGGCG
This sequence comes from Galeopsis tetrahit, assembly GCA_963675135.1. Taxonomy (NCBI): domain Eukaryota; kingdom Viridiplantae; phylum Streptophyta; class Magnoliopsida; order Lamiales; family Lamiaceae; genus Galeopsis; species Galeopsis tetrahit. The sequence continues at coordinate 30,272,941 of OY776130.1, read as the reverse complement.
GGGGTATCTTTTAAAAATATTTATATTATTTTTACAGTGATATTTTCTTTATTTAGACTGAGTTAGCCCGACCAACGTCTCGTAACAGATCGCCCCATCCAGAGTCATGACCCGTTCATAAAATGGGACATATTCAGGTATGTAACTCCGACCCGATACACTGTCATCCCTATTTATAAATTATTCCCTATGTTCCATGATTATTTGCACACTTTTTTTATTGGAACGTCCCAAAATTATTTGCACACTCTTAATATGGAAATACCCCACGAAATTAATACCTTCCCAACATCATTTTATTTTCAAAATTACCACCCATTTTTTACATACATTTTACCCCTCATTTATATTACATCATCAACCACTAAATCTTTTTTTTTTTAAAATTGTGTTGGTCAAATCGTGCAAATAATCGCGGGAAGCAGGGAGTAGTAAATTAGAACCCACAAAAAAAAAAAAAAAAAAGAAGGAATAATTTTTTTGTTTGCCTTTGAGGAAGGGGCATTGGTGGGAGCCTACACTTAGATGAGGTGCACCTACGCCGGAGGCTGCGACGGTGAAGTGGGTAATGATGTGAATGAAACCCCACTCCTAATCTGGATGTAGTGAATCGTCTTTACGTCCACCAGATTCCCTTCCCCTCACCTTTTTCGCGGGTAAAAACCGACAAAATCACACTGTAAATTCTTTTTAATTTTTATTGCTCATCCATTCTTTCTTCTAATGTATAAAAATAATTGCAATTCTCTTGTCTTTTTCTGTTACCTATACATATAAATGACCCTTGTCTTTCTCATTTTCAGTAACAAAAGCAATCTGAAATTCTTAAAAGAATTATACGAATACATCATTAAGGACTTTCTTGTTCTGTTCTACCACCTGTCCCAGAAAGCGATGGCTCTACTAGCACAGAGTGTGCGCTCGCTGTATAGTTACATATCTTCTATATTTATGAGTGAGAAAAAGAGAGAAAGAGGAATAATGCCTTTAGTGGGTAGTATGTTAGTGAAAGAGTGAAGTTTTTGTGCTGTAATTACTAAAACCATTTTCAGGCTTTCAAGTGCCAAAGCTTTTCTGGGTCCATCACTTTTGTTGTCTATAATGTATTTGTGATATAGATTTGAAGACCCTTTTTTGCTTTATTTACAATGTGGAATGTACAGCGAAAGTTGGAAATTGGCTTTTGTTAGTGCCTTTCTTGTACTCATAGTGTTCTTGAAATCTGAATTTTTTCTGTCGGAAAATGCTCTGTTTTTTTGTAAAGTTTGAAACTCTGAAATGGTGAAATTTTGGAATTGGGAGCTGTGAGAAAGTAGTGCATTTTTCATTGAATTTCCAATCTGTGTAGTTGTGTTAGTAGTGGCATTGTTGTTTGAGGTTAAGATGAGGATTTTAAGGTTTTATTTAGTCTGTCTTTGTTTCATCTCATCATTAAGACAACTCCCATCCCAGGATACTTTATCCCTACTTGAATTCAAGAAAGGAATCAAGAACGATCCGACGGGGTTTGTCCTCGATTCTTGGATCGATGAGTCGGTTAATTCTAAAGGGTGCCCTTCATCTTGGAATGGGATCTTGTGTAGTAGTGGTAGGGTTGTAGAAATTGTTCTCAACAATCTAGGCTTATCTGCATTTGTGGATTTGAATGTGTTCACTAATCTCACAATGCTTGTAAAGCTTTCGATTTCTAACAACTCCATATCTGGGAAGTTTCCGGATAATGTTACCATCTTTAAGAGACTCGAGTTTCTTGATATCTCCGATAACATGTTTTCATCGTCATTGCCATCAGATATAGGGAAACTAGTTAAGTTGCAAAACCTTTCTTTAGCTGGAAATAACTTCTCTGGTTCAATCCCAGAGACAATTTCTGAGCTCGTTTCCCTCGTTTCTTTGGATATGAGCCGTAATTCTCTCTCTGGGCCGTTGCCTCCATCTTTAACAAGTTTGGAAGGCTTAGTTTATCTTAACCTTTCATTGAATTCCTTCACGAAAAGCATACCGAAAGGGTTTGAGCTGATGAATCAGCTTGATGTTTTTGATTTGCATGGTAACAATCTTGAGGGAAAACTTGATCCAGATATTCTTCTGTTAACTACAGCAAGTTATGTTGATCTTAGTGCAAATTTACTATCGAAATCTGCTAATGATCAGCAGAAGTTTCTTGTTGGTATTTCTCCATCTGTGAAGCATTTAAATCTCAGCCACAATCAATTGAGTGGATCACTTGTAGGAAAAGCACAGCTGTTTGAGAGCTTAAAGGTTTTGGATTTGAGCTATAATCAGTTATCTGGCGAATTGCCCGGTTTCAGCTTTGTTTATGATCTTCAAGTAGTTAAACTCAGTAACAACAGGTTTTCTGGTGCAATTCCTAACGATTTGCTTAATGGAGATTCGTTGGTTCTAACTGAGTTGGACTTAAGCAACAACAATCTCTCAGGTACTTGATAGAACATATTCTTATTTTTCATGGTATTCCATTTTTTAGGATTGTGGTCAGATATAGGGAGTGTAGTTTGTGATTAATATCCGGGTAATGTTTATGTTTTCCAGTTTTGGTCACTCTCCTTCACTAACTGTTAAATTTGGTCCTGAAATACACTTTTACTCCCACATTTGGGGGTGCTAAATGTAATTCATAATTATTTGGGGTGGGGGGATGTATTTTTTGACCTTTAAGTTGCACTAATTTTGGATTTAGTCTGCTAACTTTTTCGACTTTAAAATTCGAATATTACGAAATTCAACATTTTTCGTCCTTTTTGCCGTTTAAAATGACGAAAAATTTGAATTTTGTTGATCTGTTTTAGCCAGTAAAAGGATGGAAAAATTAAATTTGGTAAACTTAAGGGACTATTTTCAAAGTTGAAAAAGATTAGTGGACTTAAATGTAATTAATAATCTTCAAATAATTACATTCAACACCCCAAATAGTTGATTCTACCTGTCAACGAACTGTCAACTAACAGGGGATGACCAAATGTGGGTGTAAAAATGTACTTTTAGGGAGCCAAAAATGATATTATCCCTTATTATCTCAAAGTTTTTATACTTGTCTTGAATTGGCAGGACCTGTACGTATGATCACATTGACGACGTTGCACACACTGAATCTTTCCTCAAACATGCTTTCTGGTGAACTTCCATTGTTAACGGGTAGCTGTGCTGTGATTGATCTATCAAACAACCAATTAGAAGGATCTTTATCAAGAATGCTGAAGTGGGGAAATTTAGAAATTGTTGATCTCAGCCAAAATCGTTTCACAGGGTTTATTCCAGTGGTAATGCCTCAATTTCTGCGTTTAAATCGCCTGAATCTCTCCCACAATTCCCTAAATGGTTCTATTCCAAAGACCATCACACTGTTCCCAACACTCACGAATCTTGATCTTAGCTCTAACCAGTTCGATGGCCCTCTTTTAACAGCTCTTTTAACGTCACAAACTTTAGAAGAGTGTCACCTACGTGGCAATAAACTCTCGGGAAGTATTTATTTTTTGGACAAGTTTAGTGATTCAAATCTTCAAGTTCTTGATCTTTCTAATAACCAGCTTTATGGCCAACTCCCGGATGGATTTGGATCGTTTATCGGGCTCTTAGTGCTTAATATTGGAGATAATAATTTCAGTGGCTTGTTGCCTGCTTCCATTTGTAATCTAACTGCTCTAAAGTCGTTAGATATTTCTAGAAACAATTTCAATGGCCCGATTCCAAATAACTTATCCAGCAATCTTCAAAGCTTTAATGCTTCGTATAATAACCTTTCTGGTGTTGTCCCGGAAAATTTGAGAAAGTTTACTCTGTCTTCTTTCTACCCTGGTAATTCTCAACTGCAGTTCCCTAATCCTCCTTCTGGCAATAGCAACTTCCCATCTGGAAATGCAAGCAAGAAACACTCGAAAACTATCATCAAAATCCTCATAATAGTTGCTTGTGCTGTTGCTTTCGTCATTTCAATCCTTCTTGCTGTTTTTATATATCACAAGAACAGATCTAAAAGGCATTTGCCTCAAGGAATTAACAAAAATGGCAGCCCTCAAGCTTCAATTCCTAGCTATGGTGGAGGAAGATCTAGAGACCATGTAGGTGAGGAAATTGTTGCATCACAAAAAGAATCTATTAGTCCAGACGAGAAAACGGGAGCTATAACGGGCTTTTCTCCATCGAAGATTAGCAGCGTATCGTGGTCCCCTGAATCGGGTGATTCATACAATGCTGAAAGCCTATCAAGATTGGAAGTCAGGTCCCCTGATCGGCTTGCTGGCGAGCTGAATTTTCTTGATGATACGATTTCTTTTACATCTGAGGAGCTATCACGGGCCCCCGCTGAGGTCCTTGGGAGGAGCAGTCACGGGACATCATACAAAGCAACTTTGGAAAATGGACTTTTGTTGACTGTAAAGTGGTTGAGAGAAGGAGTTGCGAAGCAGAGAAAGGAATTCGGTAAAGAAGCTAAGAAGTTTGCGAATATTAGACATCCGAATGTGGTTGGATTGAGAGGATACTATTGGGGGCCTACACAACATGAGAAGCTTATTCTTTCAGACCACATATCTCCTGGAAATCTCTCGAGTTTCTTATATGGTAATTGCTTTACTCCATTTTCAGGCAATTTATTCCTTATTCTGATTACTTCAAGCTGTTATGAGATGAGTCAAATTCTGAATTGCTCGTTCGCTTTCATGACCATGAATCGTATATAATCACCATGCATTGTTTGAATATCTCTTGATTGTGTTCATGAAATTTGTTATTTGATGAATCTGGATGCTTGGACACATATCATATGCATGAAGTTCGACTACGGAATTTGGATTACTTGGTATTATTGGAAAAACATGTGAGAACAATTATGAGTTTTACAGGATTTTTTTTTTTTTTTTAGCAATTGTAGGACATTATACTTGCGGATTGGCAAATTTAGACCATTTTATATTAATTTTCACACATGTAGGCCAAACAGACCCGAAACACCTCAATATGAGCTAAAATGTCACGTGCTACTCGCGTGTTTACCTAAATGTGCGAAAATTAAAATATAATGACCTAAATTTGCCAGCCTAAAACAGTCCATTTTGGCATAAATGTGCGAAAATTAAAATATGCGGGCCCGTAAACATATTGTCCTACAGTTGCTATGGTCCTAATTTTTTAATATTCCTGAGCCTTTTCTGCTCTTTTGATTGCTGTTGGATCTTTACGTTCATCCATGCATCTTCCTACTCGTTTCCTTTTTCTGTGTAAAAGTGACGTTGCTTACGCCATTCTAACAACTCCATTGCTAGCAGATCGCCCTGGACGAAAAGCTCCACCCTTAACCTGGTCCCAGAGGCTCAAAATAGCAGTCGACGTTGCACGTGGCCTAAACTATCTCCATTTTGACCGGGCTCTTCCTCACGGAAACCTTAAAGCAACCAACATTCTACTGGATGGGCCCGATCTCACTGCTCGAGTAGCTGACTACTGTCTTCACCGCCTTATGACACAATCGGGCACCCTAGAACAGATTCTTGATGCTGGGGTTCTAGGTTATCGAGCTCCTGAACTAACTGCCTCCAAGAAACCATCCCCATCTTTCAAGTCAGACGTTTATGCCTTTGGGGTGATTTTGCTTGAACTTGTCACTGGAAAATGTGCTGGAGATGTAGTTTCAGGCGAAGATGGGGGAATCGACTTGACAGATTGGGTTCGGTTGAGAGTGGCTCAAGGTCGAGGATCGGATTGTTTCGATGCTGCGCTCATGGCGGAGATGAACGTCCCTGCATCGGATAAAGGAATGAAGGAGGTACTCGGTATAGCTCTTCGATGTATACGGCCCGTATCTGAGAGGCCCGGGATCAAGACCGTATACGAGGATCTATCGTCTGTTTAGTTTGATGATGATGGCTTTGTGTAAATGTATCAATTAGGTCGTGGTTGTAAGTTTGATTTGCTGAGGTTTTTCAACCATTGTTGTGGCATATATTCCTGTATACATCAAGAATATGATGATATCTGATGGTTAATAAGTCTCATATATCAAAGCTGATTTTTTTTAATAAACAAGTGTAAAAATACTTATATTAATAAATAAAATATTTCGTGCAAGAGCACAATCATCTCTCAGCCAAAGTAAGGTACACAATTAAGATTTTTCATGAATTTTTAAGTATCAATACATTTAAGAATTTGCATGAATGTAAGTATTCAATTTGTATTTTATTTCGAAGGATGGAGGGTAAATAGAAAAGAAGTGTGTTGTTAGTAATACAAATTAAGTTTTAAATTTTATTGAAGTGTATTTAACAAATGAGGAATGCTTAGAAGATTTTGAGTGTTAGTAGCGTACTCTTCCTCATTAAACTACCTTAAAAAATAAATAAATTTAAATGTCATTCTTTTAAGTTATCCATTTTCAATTTTATAAACTCCCACGGTATATATATATATATATATATAAGGTTTACAAGATCAATTCAAATACATTTTTAAGCTCGAGATTTTCAAATCGAAACGGATCAACTCAGTGTCGCTATCCGTCCCAATCGTGAGAAGTGGGGCACGAGTGTACCCTTTGCTCACAAGTAAAACACAATTTTTCATTCAACAACGAGACAACACATCACACTAAGATAGTCGAATGTTAAGATAAAATGAAGAAAATAAAAAAAGACAGAGGTCACCAAACAACAACAGAAGTACCACAACAACCAGGCTCCCCAAAAGGACAAAAAATCGCAACAACAGGAACAAAGCAGGCTCCCCAAAAGGACAAAAAATCGCATAATGCGTACAAAGCCGAAAGACAATAGAAAAAAAAGTACAAACTAAGCTAAGAAAACATAAAAACAAACAGAATCACTCGATAGGCCACCGTAGCACCATTAGGGAGGATTGACCTATTTATCGCACTAGAAAAAAATAAACTCTAAACCGGTAGAAACAAAATATTTTCCCACTATTTTTATTGTGTACTTTAAATCTCTTTTGTATTCTCTTTCTTATCCATTTTACTTGAGATACCAAACAGTAAATGGGTAAAACGGAGAGGTTACAATTTATTGATGTTTTAGTCTAAAATAAAATGGAAGCAAGTAGACGGTGAGTCCATGGGTAGAAACTAGGAAGGAAATCCATCGTCTGATTACGGTACACACTCTCTTGTGCTTTTTTCCTACATTTTGGAATAACTTTCTTTATTTTTACCAATTTTGTTAGAGAGTACTACTGTATTATATATTCATCATCTTTTTAGGGATAAGTAATTTTACATTAATCACTACCTACTTTGTAAACTTCATTTGCTTTGCCAGTTTATTTGGAATATTGTGTGCATACATAAAGAAATCCGTTTTAGATATGATTTGTGGAGTGGACAAAAAACAAAAACCTTCTTGTTAGGTGGATCTCACAATTTTGAATTGATTCTAACAATCCACGCCAAAAATTCAATTGAAAAACTGAAGATATATCAAAACCTATTAAAATTCAACTTATATAGATGTTTGACATGTGTCATATTAAAAAAAAATCAACGTCCTATAGTATTAATATTGGGGCGGTACGTGTTAAAGATCCAGCAGGGTGGAACACGAAGAGTGGAACGGAGGAATCGAACCGGGTAGTGAGTTTGTGTCTTTGGGTCGTATGGTATGCACACAATTGATTGAGTATTTTTTTTCATGTTGAGTAGAAATATATCTTGGTCTGATTGATTACACATATCTATCTTAGGTTAATTGAGAGTTGAATACTTTGATCTTGGTGTTGTTTCAACTTAAAAAGGGATTACAAGAATCATGATGCTTCATTTTAGGATCATCTTTGGTATGTATATCAGACTAGCTTGCTTAGACTTGCGTTTTGAGTGAGATGCATCTGATATGTTTTCTCTCAAAGTTTCTGCATCATATTCATATATATATGTATTGTATACAGGTTATTTATTCTTACTACTACTGTAATATGGGTGAAGAACGTGATCACAATGCTGCTCCCATATCCCGTGCTACCGAATATCTACAAGATAACCGTGTGATTGGGTCCATTAAAGCTCGGTTTGACAAATACGAACGATGCATTACTCTACGCTCAAACAACATCTTCGCTCAGCTTGTCACTCTATATACAACACAGTTTAGGATCCACTGGTACCTTTTCGAACCGTTTATGGAGTCATACCCTCCTCCTGGCAACACAACTGCCTGGGCTTATGCTGCTCGCATCTATATTTCTGGTTGGTTCCATGACTTGTACGCTTCCAACCGAGAAGCAGTCAAGAAATCATCGCTCATGGCTTATAATAAACATTATATGCACGAACGATTGTGTTGTTCATCACGATACGATGAATTTCTTACCCGCTTAAATGCAGCGATACGCCCCACTCACATACAGGGCATGCCTCTAGACACTCTTTTCATACCTCTTGTAGCTGATAACATAGATTGGAATCACCCCACATCAAACTGGTTTGGTATTACCAATTTTACGATTGACTATGATTGTATGCTTGGTCTTATAAACATAATGAGCCAATCAAGGATTTGGGACATGTCCAGACTAGTTACAAACACTACTGGCCGCCCCTCTTGGCTCTTCGACTGGCATTCAGATAAGCGTGGCTGTGCTTGGTTTCCTGCTGAAGGTAACTATAACATGGATGATGTGTCCTTGGCCTATGAGATCGGGGTAGCCTGTACCCCCCACCTTGGTCCATATGACCTTGACGACTGGCAGCCTTTGCCAGATGGCAACATCAATCCTAGTGGCTACGAACGTGTAACTGAGCGTCGATTCTTTGGCGCATATGAAGTTCGTACACTCGAAGTCAAGACTTATGACTACTTTAACACTCCCCCCTCCAGAAGCAACCATAAACGTAAGGAAAAATCTAGTGGTAATCAAGAGCCATCTGCTTCTGATACAGAATCCACCGAAGAGGAGGTCGTACAAGAGGCACCATACTTTCGGATCTCCGACTGGACGTACTATGACCAACTTAGAGCACCAGAAATTTGGCATCCACATTTTGACTACGCAAACTTTTCGTGATCATGTGGCTTATTTGCTTTTAATTCATTTGGTACACTAATAGAGATAATGTTAAATAGTATTATTTGTTAGAGATTTTATTGTATTCTTAGAATATATCTTTTATGATTTGGTCTTCCTATAATTGTGGAAGTTTGTTGTAGACTTTGTAAATCTCACTATTATATATTTCAGAATACTCAATCACCAGATTACGGTGATTTTCCTCTCAATTATTCTTTTCCAAAATATGTATTCTACATATTCTGTTATGGTATCAGCCTAATATTACCGATCCCAAACCCTTATTCTTTTCTTTCGCTTCTACATCCGATTCTCTCTTCCTCCCACTGCACGGACTGGTAGCCTCCGTCCAGTTTTCCTTCTCGTCGAGTGTTATATCAAGGACTGGTCCCCTCCTTCATCTCTCTCGATCGACAAGATGACATCCTCCGCCACCGATCCTCTTCCGGTGACGACGATGATTAATATGATGCAAATCAAGCTTGAGGCGTCCACTTATCTTATGTGGCGTCGTCAAACTATTCACATGGCCGAATGCTTCGATATACTCGGGCATCTTGACGGCACTTCTCCCTCTCCCGCGGCCACTGTACCGGCGGTTGCACCTGCTGTTGATCCGACACCGAATCCGGAGTATACGACATGGCGACTCAAGGACAAACGGTTGCTCAGCGTTTTGTACACCTCTCTATCCCTTGATGCCGCGTCTGAAGTGATTGATTGCACCTCTGCAAATCAGGCATGGGTGGCGCTCGAATCTGTTTATGCCTCATCTTCACGATCGCATCAATTACGTGAAGAATTGTTATCTCTCCGTCGCGGTGATCTGTCTGTGGAGGAGTATGGGCGCAAGTTTAAACATCTCTGTGACCAGCTGCAAGCAATTGATCGTCCGATTGATTCATCTGATAAAGCTCACTGGTTTTTACGTGGGTTAGGACTTCAGTTTGCGGGTTTTGCCGATACCCGTATGGCTATGTCTCCGATCCCCGCGTTTCGTGACCTTTTGCACCAGGCTGTGCAATTCGACATGATGATGAAGTCGATGGAAGGGCCTTCTCATGCACCTGCGGCGTTTTCTGCTACTCGAGATGGGCAGCCTTCTTCGGCTGGGTCCAGGCAGGTGTCCCGATCCCAGAACCGTGGCCAATCTCAGTCCCAGCAGCAGTCCAGGCCGTCAGGTTTTTCTGGTAATGCGGGTGGCTCTGGCAGGCGTGATGGGCAGCCCTCTGGAGGCGGTTTCCGTCGTCCTTTCGTGCCTAAATGCCAACTCTGTCGTGGGGAGCACTACGCAGATAAATGCCCCAGGTATCTGAATGCTATTGGTTCGAACTCTGCTGCAAATCTTGCTGAAGCTTTCACCTCGACTTGCAACGTCTCAAACTCTACCCCTGATTGGTATCTCGATTCCGGAGCCTCCGCTCACATGACGAACCAACTGTCCGCCCTTGACTCTCATGAGTCTTATTCTGGTAACGGTTCTGTTATAGTTGGTAATGGTAATGCGTTGAATATTTCTCATATTGGCACTACTAAACTTTCAGACGATGTTAAGTTGTTAGATGTACTTGTTGTACCTCATATCACAAAGAACCTCCTATCTATCAGTAAATTAACTGCGGATTATCCTGTCGATGTTATTTTCTCTGATAAATTCTTTGCGATCCAGAACCGACTCACAAAGAAAATACTGGCTCACGGAAGGTGTAATCAGGGGCTTTACCTACTTGATCGGGGTGTTCCAGCTTTGGTTACAGCAATTCGGGTCAGGAGATTGAAAGCTAGCTTTGACTTGTGGCATTTGCGTTTGGGGCATGTCCCGTTTTCAGTTATCTCATTGTTAAATAAACAGGGTTGTTTATCTGTTACTTCAGTTTTACCAAACCCTCGTTTATGCTCTTCTTGCCAGTTGGCCAAGAGCAAACGTTTACCATTTATGTTGAATGAAAAACGAGCTACTGCTGTTCTTGATTTAATTCATTGTGATTTGTGGGGTCCAGCACCTGTTTCTACATCTGATGGCTTTAAGTATTATGTTGCCTTTGTCGATGATTTTTCACGTTTTTCCTGGATATATCCATTACGTGCTAAGTCAGAATTTTATGATGTATTTGTTCGATTTCATGCCTTTGTCTGCAATCAATTTTCTCGAACTGTGAAGATATTTCAGTCTGATGGTGGTACTGAGTTTGTAAATGGGAGGGTTCGTCACTTTATGCACGAGCATGGTATACATCATCGAATTTCATGTCCATATACACCTCAACAAAATGGCAGGGCTGAACGTAAACATCGTCACATCTCTGAAACTGGGTTGTCCATGCTTTTTCATGCACATGCTCCAGCTTCTCTTTGGTTTGATGCCTTTGCTACTGCAGTATATGTTATTAACAGGCTTCCATCTGCGATACTTGATAATATTTCTCCCTTTCAGGTATTATTTGGATACTCGCCTAGTTATGATACCTTTAAACCATTTGGATGTCGTGTTTATCCTTATCTTCGGGATTATGTTGCTCACAAATTAGAACCTCGCAGTCGGCCGTGCATCTTTCTTGGGTATAGTAGTACTCAGAAGGGGTTTCGTTGCTTTGATCCAGAGTCTTCTCGAGTTTTTATCACTCGCCATGCTCAGTTTGATGAGCTCTATTTTCCATTTTCTCGAGCTCCATCTCTCACACAGGTCACTGATTTGGATATCTCGACTTTTCTCGACATCTCCTCTGATTCCCCTTTGGCTCCTGTTTCGGCACCTATCAGTCAACCGCATCGGTTTTCTGTTGATCATGATACTCGTCCTCCCTCCCTGGTTCATGATGAACTGGTTATGCCGCCACATGTGCCTGATCCTATTATAGCGCATGTTCCCGACGTTGGGCCTCCTGTTCCGCCTCCTGTTCCGCCTCCAGCTCAGGACTTGCCACTTGTATCCACTCATCCCATGATCACCCGAGCTCGTGTTGGGACATTTAAACCTCGTTATCCAGTCGACTTCGCTTCTTCGGCTCTACTCTCTGCACTTGTTACCACCTCTGAGCCTCGTGGTTTCAAGTCTGCTGCTAAGCATTCCCACTGGCTTGCTGCTATGCAAGAGGAGATTGATGCACTTCGTTCGAATTCCACTTGGGATCTGGTGCCTCGTCCATCTGGAACGAACATAGTTGGTTCAAAGTGGGTTTTTCGTACGAAATTTCTGGCAGATGGTTCGATTGAACGTCACAAGGCTCGTTTAGTGGCGCAGGGCTTCACTCAGATTCCTGGTTTGGATTTTCATCATACATTTAGTCCTGTTGTGAAGGCAGCTACAGTTCGGATAGTCTTGGCATTATCGGTTCAGCATGGGTGGCCTCTTCATCAGCTTGATGTCAAGAATGCTTTCCTTAATGGAGTTCTTGACAACCCTGTCTTCATGTCTCAGCCTCCTGGCTTTGTTGATCCTCAACATCCTGATCATGTTTGTCGCCTTAAGAAGGCTCTATATGGCCTTCGCCAGGCCCCTCTTGCCTGGTACCAGCGTTTTAGCACATTTCTGTTCAGCTTGGGCTTCTCTCAGAGTCGTTCTGACTCGTCTCTCTTTCATCTGCATCAGGGTAATTCTATTATTTATCTCCTTTTGTATGTTGATGATATCATTGTTACAGGCAATGATTCTGCTTCCCTTCGTCGCTTTATTGCTCGTACTGGTGACGAATTTGCTATCAAGGATCTTGGCTCTTTGAGTTATTTCCTTGGCCTTGAGGTCTCCTCCACTGACGCTGGTTTGTTTGTTGGCCAGACCAAGTATGCACTTGACATCCTTGAGCGTGCAGACTTGGTCGAGGCTAAACCTGTCTCAACTCCCTTAGCAACAGGTGAATCACTTGTCAGCACAGGTCCTACGTTCAAGGATCCCACCCTATATCGATCGCTTGTTGGTGCTTTGCAGTATTTAACTATCACTAGACCTGATCTCTCGTATGCTGTAAGCTCTGTGAGTCAGTTCCTCCAGTCTCCAACGGAGGACCATTTTCTGGCAGTTAAGCGTATCCTTCGCTACGTGAAAGGTACAATTCATTTCGGTTTATCCTTCACTAAGCGCTCGGATATTTCCATTCTGGCCTATTCTGATGCAGACTGGGCTCGCTGCATTGAGACTCGTCGTTCGACATATGGGTACTCTATTTTTCTTGGAGGTAATCTTGTATCCTGGAGTGCCAAGAAACAACCGACTGTTTCTCGCTCTAGTTGTGAATCTGAGTACCGTGCTATGGCCAATGCTGCGGCCGAACTTGTTTGGGTTATCAATCTTCTGAAGGAACTTCGAGCTCTTCCTTCTACTCGGCCTACTCTGTTATGTGATAACAAAAGCGCCATCTTTCTGAGTCAAAATCCTGTTGCACACAAGAGAGCCAAGCATATAGATTTGGATTATCACTTTGTTCGTGAGCTAGTGTCTTTGGGCAGAATTTCTACCGGGTTTGTCCCATCTCATCTACAGCTAGCAGATATCTTCACTAAGAGTCTTCCGCGTCCAGCCTTTGAGTTTTTACGTTCCAAGCTTTGCGTGTGTCTTCACCCCACGCAGCGCTTGACGGGGGGTAATAGAGATAATGTTAAATAGTATTATTTGTTAGAGATTTTATTGTATTCTTAGAATATATCTTTTATGATTTGGTCTTCCTATAATTGTGGAAGTTTGTTGTAGACTTTGTAAATCTCACTATTATATATTTCAGAATACTCAATCACCAGATTACGGTGATTTTCCTCTCAATTATTCTTTTCCAAAATATGTATTCTACATATTCTGTTATACACTCACTGCATCAGATGATTTAAGGCATTACGGTACAAACTCTGTTACTTTTGTTTCTAGTTATTTTGCTAGATTTCGGTACAACTTTTTAGCAACTTTTGGTATTATATGATGAATCTGCTTATTTTTCTGTTTTAAGGATAAGTTTTACATAGGATAAGAAATTGAGAAATTTTTACATTCATCACTATTTAAGATGGATTAATGTAATGAAGCTAAGAAGGAAGAGACTAAGAATGAACTTTGTAGACCTAGCTAGTTCGCGAATTTACTTGGAATATTATGTACATGAAGTAGAGCTAAGCTAATCCATTTTAGCTATCATCTGATAATCCTCTGCTACCGAAGCATTCCCAAAAGTGTAGCATTTTTCACTTGTAGAGCAGTCTTTCTTTTCCAAGAACACGGATTTCATTGAATTTATGTGTGGCCTTGTCCAGTTCCTCAAACTTGAAAAGTGTAGATTCGGGTAATACATTTGCCCCACTTGACGACATGTGATGTCGTGGTAGTTAAATCCCCATTTCTGTAAATAGTTCATCTTTTTAAGCTTTCGCCATGCATATCCAGAGACAAATAGCTACTAAAATTAGAATACCAACAGAAATGCGAGTTCCTGTTGTGTCAACTAGTGTTAGCAGAAATGTTGATGATGAAATTGAAAGGTGAAAACTAGAGGGCAAGTGTACAAACACTTAGCTTTGTTTACGAGCACCGACGATTCAACAAGCAGATGGTTTTGCATAGGACAGTGCTTATATTTCTGAATGTCTACAGATTGTTCAAAGCCACATGTCATCAATATATATATAACATGTTGTTTGAAGAATTATTGTTATGAAATCTGAGAAATCTATGAGAGAAGATTGTATTTATCCTTCAAGGAGATAGACACATTTGTCAATCAAATGAATATTAGTGTGAATGCAATGCAGTGCCGTATTATGGCCACAAACATTGCTCTCTTGCAGCTTGAATTCCCAACAAATATTACTGGGACAGTGTAGTCAGAGAAGTTAAGGTTGATGAAATTCATTTGGCAGCATAGCTCGAACAGGATAAATAAGATATGTCCATGGCGACGCGCACCCTGCTAGTAAGTCTTTTGTTTCACCAACTTAATTTTGGAGTATATAATTCCAAATAGTTGACAAACACACTTACTCCTGATTTGTTGAATAAATAGTTGAGTGATTGCAGGAGATTTCAAAGGATCTATTGTTCTGCATTTTGTATTGAAAAGCTGCTGCAAATATTTGCTTGTTATTGATGCAACTTGTTAATTGTGAATATCATCACATAAATAAGTATGTGTAGAATTAATATTGTTGTTTCTTAAAATATTTGTGCATAAACATTGTCTTAGGAAAAGGAATTGGGGTTACAGTTGTACCCTATGTGCTAGGTCCGCCCCTGAGCATATAAAACAAGAGGACTTTTGTATCATCTTCGTAGGGTCTACCACTACCAAGTTTGGCATTTTTTCACAATTAAAGAATACTACATTGTTGAAACCAATAATTGTTCAAATTTAGATTAATATATAATTATATACCCCCTTGTTGTTCTTGATCAGCTGAAAGAAAGATAGAAACACAAACACACATATCGATCTTATATAGTATATAAGTTGGTATTTGTAGAGTCTCATTAATTGTTGATCGATCATATGAATACAGGTACCTACATATACTAATAGGCTATTATTGTATTTGCTTTATTAATTAATTTGTGTTTTCTATCTAGCTGATGCTAATTTTTCTATAATTTGCAGAAAAGAAGCATTGAAGATACTACAAGTCTACAAGTTAGAAAGAGATAAAAAAACCATTCTTACATTTCAATATCGGTATGCTCACTGCTACTTTATTTTATTTTTCTATGATATTTTATAGATTTAATTGCAAATTAAATCGTCTTTGCAATTTAATCTAAACTTTTAGATAATTGCAAACAAATCGTCAACTTTCAATATTGTATTTGTTGCAATTTAGACGTTTTAACAGCTCCCTTTGTACTTGAATTTAACGTGGTTTGGTGACATGATACCTATGTAATGAAACAACATTATTTTTTAATTCGATCTAACTTCAAAACGTTAAATTAATTCGGGTACAAAGGAGGTTGTCAAAAAGTCTATATTGCAACGACATTGAAAGTTGACGATTTGTTTGCAATTATCTAAAAGTTTAGATTAGACTGCAAATCAACGAAAGGTGGTGATTTAATTTACAATTAAATCTATTCAATATGTATTTGTTTGCCTTAATGATTACATTCTGCTCTAAGGGCTGATTTGGTTTGAGGGAAAAGGTGAGTTAGACATAATTGTCCCAACTTTTTTCTATGTTTGATTTGATAGATTAAAGTCCGAGAAAAAACATGAGCTTGAGGCCGTTTAACCCACATATGTGTGATTTATAGTCCAGGGTGGGAGGGTAAATTTATTTGTCCAACATGGTAGAAAGTCCTTTTTGCCCTTCAATTTTTAAAGCTTCAAAATCAGTTTTATTTTAATCATAAAGGGTATTTCAGAAAAAAATAAAATAAAATTCAATTTATCCCACAATCCAAACTACTTTAGTATAAACTATCATGAAAATTGTGAAATTCAATCAATCAATCCAAACATACAAATTAATTCCAAAATTTTGGATTGTGAGCAGTGGTATCCTACTAAAATCAATCCAAACATATGTATCCTATTTATCAAACCAAACGAGCTTATCTCACACCCCTATCGAGCTTTTCTATCCTCTCCTCAGGAACATCGATTGGACTACTCATCTCTCAACCGTGCTGGAATAAGGCGTGCAGGCCTGCCCCTTTTTTGAGTTTGAGTAGTTCACTACCTAAGCGAAGAAAAGCGTCTTGGTATTGGATCCGCTCTTCTGTGAACATGAATTCGATTATATTCGTTTTCTTTATTATTAATAGAATCCCCCACCCGAACCATTTTTAAGACCCCCAAGCCCTCTCGAATGAATTCGACTATAGAAACTTTCAACGGAGCCAATCGAGTGTCCGCCGATCTCGGAATTAGAAAGAGTGATGAGGTCCAATCAGATCACAAGGAAAAAAAAGACGAGAAATGGAATGAAAATCCAATGGAATCTATCGCATCTATGCCCGATTCTAACTAGGAAAAACAATAGTGTTTACTCTACTTTATGACCATGCTCTGATTGGATTTGGATTAAGACTTCGGCAGGCTATTTCCCACATTGCTTGCATTAAGATTGATCAGTTAAGATAGTTACCTATTTCCTTTGCTGTCGATGCAGGCGAGTTGGTTAAAGCCTATTCTCGTCTCGAATAAACTCGGCTGGCGATTCGGTTAGGCTCGGTTAAGGCCCTTGACCCGGTAGGATCGGAATCAATTCCTTCATCCTACAATTCAATTTAAAGAAGTACCCCATCGGGCCTTTAACATAGAGGGGAAATCGTGTGCGCCTGTTAATTGGACACCTTTTTTTCCATGTCTTTCTCTGATCCGGGGGCGCTCGGGAAAACAACCTCAGGACGCTCTTTTGAAGAGAAAGAAAACTCTAGAGTTCATCCAGGTTGAAAGAGTGAACTCTCCGACTTTTGTGTGGAAGAGGCCCCATCTTCTCTCTTTGACTTTCTCCCGCCCGATCGGTAGAATCTGCTGCTCTATCCAGTTTGTCGTACAATAGGTGGGGGTTTACCCAATATTTGGGTTTTCCGTTCGAGTAATGTTCTTGTGGACAAAGTCTCGTTTCTGTCAGAGCAGATTATTATTGTTGACGCTATTTGACACAAATGAAGTTCATAGGATATATATGAGAAATTCAAAGGCAAAATAGAACTAATTAATTTTTATATAAGAACTCGTTATTTTTATTTGTTACTCTTACATGATAGCAAATAAATAATATGTTTTGAGTTCGACAATGTAGATCAACTTTTTTATATAATTGCAAGCCATTATTTCTGCACAAATTAAAAGGCCCTACACGAGTAATATTCTCCACCATTAATAATATAAGACTTGCAATTTTCTTCCTTCAAAGGAAACTTTAAGAAGTATATATATTAATTTTTCACTGCAAATCTCAATTCAATCTAAAAATTTTGTTCATAACCTAGTGGTATAAATAACTTAGTTTGAGTTATTTTTTATTTTCAATTAATTAAAAGTACGATCACTAATTAATTTATTCTAATAAATAATTTCAAAACATGTATTCAATATTCAATTCATTGAATGAGTTTTGTTTTTTTGAGGCAGAACCTTACAAAAGAAGCCTGTGGAAAGAAATTCCAAGAAAACTAAGGTTCTACATTCACTTCTCCAAATCTTGAGCCAACGAGTGAGCTTTTCTGTTGACTTCCCGGGATAGGTAGGTGATCAATTTGCACACTACAAATTCATCTCTAATTAAAACGATCCGACAGGCAATGTTAACTTCCGGCCCCCTTTAAGCTCCCAAATTTTCTTCGAGCATAGCGAAATAACATGTTTGGAATCGCTTTTGATTTCAATGCTATATTCCCCTATGTTTTTTGGGGGAAAATTCTTTTGGAGAATGTAGTAATGATCTCACCGCTCTGTGTACACATGACTCCCCCAACCCCATATTTTCTAAGATCCATATTAAAGGCTCCATCCACCTCAATGTACCTATGGTTGGCTACCTGCACATGCTCCGCTTCTGCAATAGTTGGTAAGTTTTCCATCGTCGAGCTTGACTGCATATGGTTTATATCTTGAAAGTTCATCAAGTATCCAAGCACCTGATTAGCCACATTTCTCTTTACCTGATATTTCTTCTGCTTATGATCTTGTAGTGCTTGACATCTTTCATTCCAAATTCCCAATGCAACCATAAGCATCTGTTCCAACTCATCTTGAGAATGATTTTCCTTGATATTCCACATGAAATCAAGGGTATCGACGTGCCTTGCTTGCTTTAAAAATTTCCACCAACCCAATTCTTTTCACTCCTTCACATTGAAAAATGACGTGAATGGTTGTTGGCATGAATTTGCCACACAAAACACAACAAGGGTTAATAGGAATGCGCCTTCTTGCTAGATTTCCTTCAACAACTATTAAATCTCGACTCATTCTCCATACAAATATACGTACCTTTGGAGGAAGGTGCATCTTCCAAATAACAGACCACCACAGACTAGCCTGGTCTCCATTGGAACATCCCTCCATATCTTTTTTTCCTGTTAATGACATCATTGGCCACTTTGTATCCCGATTTAATCGTGTATTTTCCAAATGTATTGTGTTTCCAGAATCTGGCGTCATCCTCATCAGCCTTGCCAACAGTGTGATGTAGAACGAGTGGCGTTGCAATTTCTGAAGAAACGAGAGCATCCGAAGAATTTCTGAATTCTTGAAGTTTTGAGAGCCGGAACCCGATTTTGGCGTGTGAGCACACTTTTTCGGGTGGAATCGATGCTACGAGTCAAACTCACGGCTTTGCCGTGATGTGTGACGCTTTTTGGCCAAATTCCATCGTTTGAGGGGTCAAAAATGCGTTTTACTGTTTTTCGGGTGTTATTTTTGCAATTTTTAATTGTTTTGGGGTTTTTCTGTAATTTCTGAACTTCGTACCCTAGGGTTTGATTTTTATTCTCGTTTTCCAGACATTGTTGAGTAGTTTTTGAAGATTGAAATATTATTGAAGAATTATTCTTCGTTTTATCAAGATTCGGGTATTCTGTGAATCAACGATTCTTGTTATTTGTTCTTTTGATCACGCACGCTGCATCAGAGTGGTATCAGTTTCCGAACGATCCTGTCGATATGCCGCCTCGTAGACAGAATCTCGATGCCCGTATGGAGGACGCTCGTAGGGACGAAATCGCACTGTTGCGCGACCAAGTGGCTCAATTGACTCAGCAATTGGCGGCCCTTCAAGCGCGGGCACCCAACGCCCAGCGACATGATCTGGATGATGATGATGATGACGACGCCACCCCCGATGGCAATCCGTTCGCGCACCTTCGGGATCCTTCCCCCCCGCGCCCGGATCGCACAGATCGTCGCTGGGAGACTGGCTTCAAGGTGGATCTTCCGGAATTCCATGGCAGTTTGGCTGCAGATGAGTTCGTAGATTGGCTTGCTACTGTGGAGGAAATCCTTGATTTTAAGGATGTTCCGATGGATCGTCGTGTTTCTTTGGTGGCGACACGTTTGCGTGGTCGTGCACAGGCCTGGTGGCAGCAAGCGAAGGCAACCCGTCTTCGATCTGGTAAGCCTAAACTTGTTGATTGGGGTAAATTCAAGAAACATATCCGTGCTGCCTTTTTACCTTATAATTATGAGAGGGATGTATATCAGCGCTTTCAGTTGTTACGTCAGGGTGTTAAGTCTGTTGATGATTATACTGCTGAATTTTATCAATTGCTTGCACGTACTGATCTTGTGGAGACACCATTTCAATTGGTTTCTCGTTATATTGGTGGTTTGAGGATTCAGTTGCAGGATGTGCTTAATATGTTTGACCCTGTGACTGTATCGGAGGCGCACCAACTTGCTCTCCAAGCTGAAAAACAGTTGGCCCGTCGTGCCTCGAGTGGATTTCGTAATCCGGTCAACCCGTCCCCTAACCCTGCTGCTCCTCGTGGGTCTGTTTCTCAGCCACCACCGAATCGGTCTTCTTCCAGTGGTGTTAAGTGTTTTAATTGTGGTGAACCTGGTCACCGTCAAGCGGATTGTCGTCGTCCTCGAGCTGACAAGCGTGGTCTTTTTGTCGATGATGACCTTGTTGATGACACCCCCCCTGTTTATGATGAGGACGTGGATGATGTGGTTGCGGAGGAACTTGTTGAGGGTGATGTGGGACCTCTGTTGATGCTCAGACGCACGTTCTTTAGCCCACGTGCCACCGATGACAATTGGTTGCGTACCAATATCTTTCAGTCGACTTGCACAATTGGGGGTAAGGTCTGCTCTTTCATTATTGACTCGGGTAGTTGTGAGAATGTGTTATCGGAAGTGGCAGTTTCCAAGTTGGGTATTGATACTGAAGCGCACTCGAAGCCATATAAATTGTCGTGGCTTAGTAAAGGTACGGATGTTACTGTTTCTCGTCGGGTTTTGATTTCAGTTTCTATTGGGTCCACTTATAGTGATGAGATTTATTGTGATGTGGTGCCTATGGATGCATGTCATTTGTTATTGGGTCGTCTGTGGCAATTCGATCGTGAGGTTACGCACGATGGTCGTGCGAATACATATTCGTTTCTTTTCAGGGGTCGTAAGATTGTGCTATTACCCAGCAAGCCTCGAGGCATTCCTAAATCTGATGCCTCCAAACCTGCTATGTTATTATCTCGTGTGCCTTTTCAGTCTGCTATGGAGGAATCTGGGATTGTTTTTGTCCTTATTGCTCAGTCCACGAGTTCACAGTTTGGGACACCCCCCCTTGCTGTCCAACCTTTATTGTCTGAGTTTGCTGATGTTTTTCCGGAGTCTTTTCCGAACACATTACCTCCTCTTCGGGATATTCAACATCAAATTGATCTTGTGCCGGGGGCAGCCTTGCCTAATCGCCCACATTATCGTATGAGTCCGAAGGAGCATGAGGAACTCCGTCGTCAGGTGGAAGATTTGCTTGCAAAGGGCCATATTCGTGAGAGCCTCAACCCTTGTGCAGTGCCTGCCCTATTGACCCCTAAGAAGGACGGTACTTGGCGCATGTGTGTGGATAGTCGTGCCATTAACAAGATCACAGTGAGGTATCGTTTTCCTATTCCTCGTTTGGATGATTTGTTGGACCAGTTGGGTCGTGCCTCCGTCTTTAGTAAACTGGACTTGAAGAGTGGCTATCACCAGATTCGTATTCGAGTTGGGGATGAGTGGAAAACAGCATTTAAAACACGAGAAGGATTGCTTGAGTGGCTGGTTATGCCATTTGGGTTGTCTAATGCCCCGAGTACCTTTATGCGTGTAATGAATCAGGCTCTACGTCCTTTCATTGGTAAATTTGTCGTCGTTTATTTAGACGACATTCTGATTTACAGTGACAGCCCCGACTCTCACCTCCAACATCTACGGGAGGTCTTATTGGTATTGCGTCGGGATCAGTTTTATGCAGCCTCCGGGAAGTGTGCTTTTATGACTACCTCAGTACAGCTTTTGGGATATATTGTCTCTGATCAGGGCCTTTCAGCAGATCCGAGTAAAGTTGAGGCCATTCGTCATTGGCCAGCTCCTACCTCTATTACGGCAGTCAGGAGCTTTCATGGGCTGGCCTCCTTCTATCGCCGGTTCATTCCCCATTTCAGCAGTATCATGGCACCCATAACAGATTGCATGAAGGGGACCAAGTTTGTGTGGACGGAGGATGCAGAAACTGCCTTTCTTGAGATCAAGCATAGATTGACGACAACACTTATCCTTGTTCTTCCTGATTTCTCTCAGCCTTTCGAGTTGCATTGTGATGCTTCGAAAGCAGGAATTGGGGCAGTTTTGAGCCAAGCAGGTCGTCCTGTGGCCTTTTTCAGTGCGAAGTTGGCGGGTTCCAAACTTCGTTTTAGCACATATGATGTGGAGTTTTATGCCATAGTTCAGGCTGTTCGGCATTGGAGGCACTATCTCTTCTAGCGGGAATTTGTTCTCTTTACTGATCACGATGCCCTGAAACATTTGGGGAGTCAGGATAAGATATCTCATCGTCATGCATCCTGGATTTCTTTCCTCCAGCAGTTCACATTCGTGATTAAACACAAAGCAGGTGTTTCTAACAGGGTAGCAGATGCTTTGAGTCGACGCCATAACCTGCTTTCGACTTTTCGGGTGCAAGTTCCAGGGTTTGAGTCTTTTATTGATTTGTATGTGGAGGATCCTTTCTTCTCCAAGATTCTTCTTCAGATCCAGCAGGGTGGTGGTTCTCCTTTCCTTTTGGAGGATGGATTTCTGTTTCGGGGCCTCCAGTTGTGTATTCCTGATTGCAGCCTTCGTCCCAAAATCATCCAGGAATTGCACAACGAGGGTCATGTGGGTCGTGACCGAACTTTTCAGCTTGCAGCGGCTTCTTATTTTTGGCCTTCAATGCGTAAAGAGGTGGGCAGTTTTGTGACTCGTTGTCGTACCTGCCAAGTGTCGAAAGGGGCTGCTTCTAATGCGGGTTTGTATATGCCTCTTCCCATTCCGACGCAGCCATGGGTTGATGTGAGTATGGATTTTGTCCTTGGCCTGCCACGAACGCAACGGGGGAATGATTCGATCTTTGTGGTGGTTGATCGATTTTCCAAGATGGCACACTTCATTCCTTGCAAGAAGACGGTTGATGCTGTTCATGTGGCACAGTTATACTTTCGTGAGGTGTACCGCCTCCATGGACTCCCTTCATCCATTGTCTCTGATCGAGACACTCGTTTTGTTAGTCACTTCTGGCGTAGTTTGTGGCGCTCGGTGAACACGTCCCTTAATTTCAGCAGCGCTTATCATCCCCAAACTGATGGCCAAACAGAGGTGGTTAATCGTTCTTTGGGAAATTTACTTCGTAGCTTGGTTGGTGACAGTCCCAGATCTTGGGATTCGAAGGTTAGTCAGGCTGAATTTGCTCACAATCATGCTGTCAATCGTACTACTGGTTTTAGCCCTTTTCAGGTTGTTTATGGGATTGTGCCCCGTGGTCCACTTGACTTGCTGCCTTTGCCTAGCAAGGTCCCTTCCCATGCTAGTGCAACAGATTTGGTGACGCAGATTCAGCAGGTTCATCGTGACACTCATGCTCGTATTGTGGAGGCTACATCTAAGTATAAGGCTCATGCGGACTTGCGTCGTCGTCAGGTTGATTTTGAAGTGGGTGATTTTGTGTGGGCTGTTTTGACAAAGGACCGTTTCCCTGCTCGAGAGTATTCTAAGTTGGCTGCTAAAAAGATTGGCCCTGTTGAGATCGTGGAGAAAATCAATCCGAATGCATATAGGCTGCATTTACCAAGTCATGTCCGTACTTCTGATGTGTTTAATGTCAAGCACTTGATTCCCTTTGTTGAAGATTCGTCGTCTGGTCATGAGGCCGATTCAGATTCGAGGGCGAATCTCCTCTACCCGAGTGGGAATGATGTAGAACGAGTGGCGTTGCAATTTCTGAAGAAATGAGAGCATCCGAAGAATTTCTGAATTCTTGAAGTTTTGAGAGCCGGAACCCGATTTTGGCGTGTGAGCACACTTTTTCGGGTGGAATCGATGCTACGAGTCAAACCGAAACTCCATCGTTTGAGGGGTCAAAAATGCGTTTTACTGTTTTTCGGGTGTTATTTTTGCAATTTTTAATTGTTTTGGGGTTTTTCTGTAATTTCTGAACTTCGTACCCTAGGGTTTGATTTTTATTCTCGTTTTCCAGACATTGTTGAGTAGTTTTTGAAGATTGAAATATTATTGAAGAATTATTCTTCGTTTTATCAAGATTCGGGTATTCTGTGAATCAATGATTCTTGTTATTTGTTCTTTTGATCACGCACGTTGCATCACAGTGGTTCTAAGAATCGCCTCTGCTTCAAATGAGAGGAAAGCCATCCTACCAAGTCTTCCTTCCTGTTTCGGGATTCATCAAGGAAAACCGAAACATTATTGCCTGCAGCGATACGAGATTTAATAAAGCCACCCTCTAATCCTTGTACCCAAGCATGTTTGAATAGTGAGATCGTATGCCCATTGCCTAATGTCCATCGAATTTCACTTTGGATAAGTCGCAAGCTTGAGATCAAGGACCTCAAAGTAAAAGACGGGTTATTAAATTTCCTACTTCAGCTTCCATAATATCCACATGTTTGAAGTATTTGGCTTTCAGGACTCTTGTGATCAAAGAATGAGGATTATCCACGATTCTCCATAATTGTTTGGCTAATAAAGCTTGATTGAATCTATCCATTCTTCTAAAACCCATCCCTCCGTCAACCTTTGGCCAACATAATTCTTTCCATTTCAATCAAATTTTCCCCTCATTCAAGAAGATCAAACAAAGTCACCAAATTACAAGCAATTACGGCCCCCACTTCAAAGCATTAGAAGCAAAAATCAACTCAATTCTATTAACATCAATCTAGTTAACAATCAGAAATTCCAACATATTTAACAAAAATCCAACAACTAAAAACATAGGCAAAAACACTCAACATGCTCAAAAATCGCTACAAGTACGTAGCACAACACCCCTATAAAAAAGTAAGATAAAAAAAAAAAGCACCGTAATAATTCTCCAACCCCCCACTTAAACTCGTGCTAGTCCCCAAGCACAAAAAATACGGGGCACAATAACAAGTAAATGCTATAAAAGAGAAAAATATAGTGGAATGGGGTTACCCTATTTTATATATAATCGAGGGTATTCATATGACGTGAGTTGTGATCATGGAAATTTAAGCTCGTTTCTTTATTACTCCCCTGTCTAAAAAAGATAGTCCACTTTCCATTTTCACATAAACCAATGCAAATATTTTTAGCATATAAAATTTGTTCTTATATTCTTGTTATATCCCTGTTTAATGTTATTGAAATTTGTTCCAACAATCATTAAATAAGGACATTTTAGACAAATATTTTGAAATAAAAGGAAAGTGGACTATAATTTGAGACAAATAAAAAAGGAATAGTGGACTATCTTTTTGAGACGGAGGGAGTACTAAATTAAGCTTCATCGGGACCTGGTAAAAGAAAGCAGGAGACTCATTGAAACTAAAATAAACAAAGAATGAAACTATAATTTTTTTTTGGTTTTAGTGATTTATTTATTAATAGCACCTATTTCTTGCATTAAATATATATTTTTCATTTGTATAGAACATTAACGTTAATTTTATAGCTTTACTATTATTTTGATATTAGTAATTTATTAATTGATACTAGCACTCATATTTTTTTGGATACTAATTATGTGGTTTCGGAAAACTCCTTTTAAAAAGATAAAAGTTTGATTATCTAATAAGTAATAAGTACCACCTTTTGTTACCGGACTAATTCGTCAACTACACTTGTCTGACAGTATACTCAAGAAAGGAAGAGGAAATGGCAGAATTAGTTGGAGCAGCTATACAAGTCGGAAAATGCATTGCTGGGCCGATCAAACGTCAGTTCAACTATCTCTGTTGCTTCAATGCTAACATTCGGAATCTAGGGGACGAAGCTAGAAAAATGGATGATGCTAAGGAAGGGCTACAAAGAAGAGTAAAATTGGCCAAGAGGAATGCTGAAGATGTTGTTCCTGCAGTTGAGACTTGGCTAGGCGATGCTGATAAGATTCACAAAAATTACATAAAAGAAATCGAGCTTGAAATTCTAAACGTGAAAAGTGGTTGTTTGGCAATCAAGTCGCGTTATTCACTAAGTAGAAAAGCTACAAAGATGGTTGAGGCTATGAAAAAGCTTCAAGACGATGACAAGTTTGAACAGTTATCGATTCCTGCTCTCCCAGCATCAATGTCTTCATTAATTCCTCATGGACAGACTAACGAGCTTCAATCTAGAAAAGTTTTTGAAGATGACATCATGGCCACTTTGGGAGAGAAGAAGGTGAGTATGATGGGGATATGTGGGATGGGAGGCGTGGGGAAGA
This sequence comes from Galeopsis tetrahit, assembly GCA_963675135.1. Lineage (NCBI taxonomy): Eukaryota > Viridiplantae > Streptophyta > Magnoliopsida > Lamiales > Lamiaceae > Galeopsis > Galeopsis tetrahit. The sequence goes on along the minus strand of OY776130.1, from coordinate 30,246,565 downwards.
CAACTATGGCCAAAAATATCATGAGCAGAGCCAGGGAAGAAGGTTTATTTGATGAAATCGTGATAGCGGTTGTTAGTCAACCAGTTGACATGTTTAGAATTCAGAGAGAAATTGCTGAATTACTGGGTTTAAAGTTAGAGGTTGAAGGCATAGTAGCTAGAGCACATCTATTGCGCACTAGACTAATGAATACGAAGAACATCCTCATAATCTTGGACGATCTTTGGAAAGGACTCAATTTGGAGGATTTGGGAATACCTCTTCAAAAGGAATGCACGATTCTTTTAACATCTCGTGATAAGGATGTTTTCACTGCAATGAATGTTGAAAAGAGTTTTCAGATGGAAATTTTGGAGGATGTAGAAGCATGGTCTCTCTTCAAGGAAGAAGTTGGTGGTTGCGCTGAGGATCAAAGTTTGATTCCTACAGCACAAGAGATTGTACGTGAGTGCAAAGGTCTGCCGATTGCCCTTGTAACTGTTGGTGCGGCGCTCAAAGATAAGAGAAATAAATCTATTTGGGAAGATGCATTGGAAGATTTAAGAAGTAGTAACCCACAAGACATCCCAGATTTTCTTGCACAAGTTTATAATCCTCTTAAACTAAGCTACGACTTATTGGAGAGTGAGCATGCCAAATCAATATTCCTATTATGCTGCATTTTTCCAGAAGATCGTAACATTCTTATATCCGACTTGAGTCTTTATGCTTGGGGATTAGGCATGTTTGAAGGAATAAGAAGTCTGCAAGTTGCAAGGAATAAAGTGCAAACATTAGTCGGAACGCTCAAAAGTCGTTTTTTGCTTATGGACAGTCTTGATGGAGGCCATGTGAAAATGCACGATGTTATTCGTGATGTTGGTATTTTCATCGCGGCAAAAGAAGGGTTGATGGATCCCAATGTTAGTTGGAATAGTTGGCTAAGAGAAGAGAATAATTGCAGCATTGGTTGCACTTGGATTTCTTTATTTCATCACGGCAATACAATGGTAAACCACATCACGCTTCCTGGAGGGTCGGTTTTTCCAAAACTTAGTTTCTTATTGATTGAGGGAGTACATACACTCTCTGATGATTTTTCTGAAAGCTCTAGAAAGCTCCATGTGTTGTCCATCAGTAAATATACTTCGAGATCCCTACCGCACACAATACAATTGCTAAATACTCTTCGAACGTTGATCTTAGTAAAATGTAAATCCTTGAAGGACTTATCAGTTGTGGGTGAGTTGGTAAGTCTAGAAATCCTCTATTGTCAAAGGTGTCCCTTGATCAAGGAGTTACCGATAGAGATAGGAAGACTAAATCGGCTGAAGTTGTTACACATTTTGGATTGTGAAGATCTCAAGACAATAGTAGCAGGAGTAATATCAAGGCTGGTTAAATTGGAAGAGTTGACGTTACTCGACAGCTTTAGTGAATGGGAATCGAGGGCTTCAGAAGGGAAAAATGCAGGTGTGTGTGAGCTTAATTCCTTATCCAATCTAACTAAATTGAGAATTCAAATGAAAGATTCTTCGTTAGCTGAGGAACAAATCCATCTACCAAACGTAGTTGAATTCAGCATAACAATTGGGGAACCACAACATTTTTTGACATCTGAGTTACTAGAAAGTTGCGAGAGAGAGATGAATCTGGAGTTGGGAAAAGAGGTTATTGTAGGAGATTGGATTCACCAATTTCTAAAGACTGCTCAAACATTACGTCTACACGGACACGGTTCAGGCAAACTGCTCCCAATTGACTTGTCCACTGGACTTGTTAATTTAAGTGTATCCAATTGTGGCAACATCAAGAGCTTATTTTCAGCTTCAATAGCCATAAATCTTGTCAATCTTAGAACACTAAGTATTGTAAGCTGTCGTGAGATGGTAAAAGTGATCGAAGACAAAGACGATGAGGTCGAAAGGTCACCATTTATCAACTTGGAAGTGCTAAGGCTCGAAGATCTACCAAAGTTGAAAGCTTTTTGTGAGTGGATCTGTGCTCTTAAATTTCCATCATTGAGACATGTGGTTATTTCAAAGCTCCCACTGATGGAAAGACTTCCTTTTGGCATCTTTACCTCACAAATTTCTTCGAATCTCCAACACCTTAAAATAGAGTGTTGCTCAATGTTGGAGCAAGTAATGTTGTTGAATGAAGAAGAAAATGGACAAACTAGTCGTCGTATGATCACGACTTTCCCAAAATTGGAAGAAGTGGTTCTAAGAGATCTTCCAAGGCTCATCACTTTTTGTAAAGGAATTCAAAGCATTGAATTTCCTCTATTAACAAGGATGCATATTGTGAGATGCCCAAAGCTCAAGAGTCTAGTTTCATCAACGGAGAATGATGATAAATATTGTTCAGGAGCCATCAACCATGATTCATTGCATCTGATTTGCAAAGAAAATCAGGTACGCAGCTAGCAAATATCATTTATAATATTATATTTCCACATCTTAGTTTCTTAAATTACTTGTCCAATAAATTATATATTCATCAAACTATTTTTTTAAAATAGATATATTTTTAAAACTCCCATGTTTTGGGATTGGTTGTTTAAATGAACATAAGGAACCACACTAATGACCTTGCAATTCACTCAAAATTTTATACGGAATTTTGACAGTCTTAGTTTGTTATTTGACCCATTTGGATATATAATTTAAATTATTAAATGCAGGCTACATTTGGTAGGCTGAGAGATGTAATTATAGATGGATATGATAACATTAGCAGCTTATGGTGTGACCAAATTCCAATTGACTTCTTCACTGGACTTGTTCATTTGAAAGTATACAATTGTGGCAATATCAAGAGCTTATTTACACCCTCAATAGCCGAAAATCTTGTGAATCTCACACTGCTAGTTATCGGAAACTGCCATGAGATGGTAAAAGTGATCGATGGCGAAGAGATTGAAAGGTCTCCTCCATTTATGAAGCTGGGAGTGTTATTCCTCATAAAGCTACCAAAGTTGAAGGTTTTGTGTGATTGGAGATGTGCTCTTGAGTTGTCATCACTGGGAGTAGTGGATATCTCAGAGTGCCCTGAGATGGAAAGATTTTCATTTGGAAGCTTAACCACACCAAATTTGGAAAAAATCAATATCAACTATAAAAACATTAGTGATCGCACCAAAGACTTGAATGATGCACTAGGCCTAGGAGATTTCCTTCACCTGTAGAGATTGATATTTTGAATTTAATTGTTTCAATTCATTTTACCAAGCATACACATTATTATTATTATTATTAAATTGTAACAATCTCATGTAATTTTGGACATAAGATTAACATTTTTGTTATTCCAACCTTTCTTTTATCAAGTTTTGAAATGATGGAAAAAGAGAAATTTAAAGTAAAAATATTAATATTGCCGGACTTCTTTTTTTGACAGAAAGAAACTTTATTCAACAGCTGCAATTAACAGTAGGCAAGTCAACCACAATTTTCAGTGTCATACCATTCACGAGAACTTGGGTAAATTTTAGCAGCTCTAGCAATAGTGTGCGTCTTAACATTTAACCGAACAAGATGAGATTTTCGACCTGAAATCTTTACAATCAACAATTTTGCTCTCGAATATCAAGTCGTGGCAAGCGGATGACTGAATTACATCCGCAACTACCTTTGCATCAATCTCCACAACAACTCTCTACAGTGATGGACCCAGAAATTTTCGGTAGGGGGGTCCGATTAACATTATTATTAAAAAAAATATATGTACTCATTATTTTCATCAAAATTTCACATTATAAAATTGTCAATACGTCACATTTCATTAAATTAAATTGATCGGATAAGTTAATTTTTGCTATGTTTTGGTACAAGTTAATACTCTCTCTGTCCCGTGATAACTTGCACATTTTAACCGATTCACTTTAAAAAACAATTGAATTTAGTGGTGTAGAGTCAAATAAAAAAGCGTATTTTGAGTGACGATTTTAAAATAAAATGATGTTCAGATATATATTAATTTTGTGGATTATTTTTATATCAGAAGTGTGCAAATAATTATAGAACAGAGTATTAATTTTAATATATGGAAAATTACCAAAATACCCCTAACAAATTTACAAAATTAGTGGGGGGCCCACGGGCCCCCCTGGGCATTACGTAGGTCCGTCAGTGACTCTCTCCCATCGTCGCTGCTTGATTCAGGAGAGAGCCTCTCTTAGAGTGTCCACATTGGTGGAGGAGTTATAACTCCCCTCTCTCCTCCACCTCACTGTCACAACACTATTCTTCCATTAATAACTCAATTTCACTAACTTCTACAACCATTCCAAAAGTTATAACTCATATTTGTGTGATCCACTATTCAATCACATTTCTTTTTAATTCTTTATTTTTCATTTAATGAATATATGTAAAATTTAATATGTGTAAACAAATTTAATACGAAATATATGAATATATTAAAATTATTTACTAAATTATTTTAGGGTATCAATTAATATATTTTACAAATTGATGGGAAAGAGTTGCTCGAGTTATCAACGAAATTTCCGTGACCTTGAAAATTTTGAGAATATGAAGGAGTATGGGAAAAATTTCCGTAATTGGGTGGAAATTGAGTGGACGAGCCAAATTGAGGATATTCAAAATTTTGTGAATTTAATGAATTTTGAGAGAGGAGAATTTCATCCGTCATATTAGGATGATTGAATAAATTTCTACGAAAATCTTTATTATTTTTGTCCATTTGTTATGGAAACAAAAATTTCAAGAACACAAAAATGAGAATGGATTGAGATAGAAAACAAAGTGGAGTGAAGAGAGTATGAGGTAAAAGTTTAGTGGAAGAGTGAGAGAGAAAAAAATTGAATGTGATGTATTTATAGAGGGAAAAATGACGGGTTGTATAAATTTAAATTTTGAATATGAAATAAAAAAATAAAAAATAAACTAAATTACTGTATCTAATTTACTGTATAATTTTTGAATATGAACCAACGGAAAAAAAAAAAAAACCAACGGTATAATTTTTGAATATAAAATAAAAAATAATCCTACCGTATAAATTTTGCTGTATAATAAAAACATAAAAAAAAATTTATGTCAGCAAAAACAATGAAAAATGACGGTTAAGTTGTTTGAACTCGTGGGAGGAGAGAGAAGTGTTTTAAAGTTATAACTCCTTTCCACATTGGTGGGTCAAGAGTTATAACTCTTGAATAACCCACCAATGTGGACACTCTTAGTCCCATTACCTCGCCAATGTCTACATCATATTGTTCCGAGATCACCTGCGGTCCTACACCCCACAAAACTCCCTGCAACATTATGAACAATGGCACCGAAACCCATCTCCATAGTGTCGACGAAGGGTATCCGGTCCAAGGGTCGACTAATCCCGGGGACCAATCCCACCGCCCACTTGGAGGATCCCGTTTAAAGTTAGAGCTTTGCGCTCTGTACGGACATGGCTATAGAGAATATACGAATTATGATTTCTTAATTGCTTTACAAATGAGTGTACAAGAGGTATTTATACAATACAAGGATTTAACCTAATCTTATTGGGCTAAAGGATAAGGCCCATAAGTGACATGGGATGGGCCTTCATAAGAATATATATAAACAATACTTTAAATATATTCCTAATATGCCCCCTCAAGATGGAGTACCATAGGATAGTCCAATCTTCGACATAAGAAGTTGGAGGCGAGCACCCGAGAGAGGTTTGTCGAGAGCATCGGCAAGTTTGTAACGACCCCAACATTTTAAAAGAATAAACATAGTTTTTTTTTTTTTTAAAATAGGGAGTAAGGGGCATTACTACGCTTGAAAATAACCTAATAATTTAAATGAATGCAACCATCCAAACCAAGGTGATCACCACCAAAACCCTCAAAATAATTAAGAAGTGACAACAGCGGAAGTAAAGTAGCAAGTAAGGTCCTTAAGGATTTGCCTTACAATAAAATACTACAATTTCAAATAGTCACCCAAAATAGAATTTTAAATTTCAAAAGACATGAATTAAAGGGTTGCACTTTCGAGATCGAGTGCTCACATCCACCTTCAATCCTCCCGAACGTTCCCACCTGAAAGTGGAAGGGGTGAGCATTTGAAAAATACTCAGTGGGTTCACTCAACACCCACTCGAATATCATACAATCTACCACAATAAAGGTTAACCATGGGAATCAATGTATATAATAAACACAAATTTGAGATTCATTACTCTCAATCATGGCATTAAGTCACATAGCGACAACTCAAATCACAACCTTCACGTATCATCAATCATATGTTAACCATGCAACACGTTCAACTTCGTGTTTTATATTAATAAATAGTGATAGTTATAATATAATACACGTAAGAGCACATCAATCTTGTTGGGGCACGCTTTACCCCGCTCGAGCATCTTGTTTGGGAGCTACCCGAATGTGATCTTTCGATCAAATCTTGGAACGGTGTTACCCGTAATCTTATCATAGCTAGTACGGTTATTATCCGTATACTATACATCTTGCACGCTCTTGACCGTATATCATATATCTTCACGTTTGAAACGTGCATGTATGAAAACATTCATGTAACATACTTCTTCACATATGGACATGCATAATCATAAGCATTTATGTATCCATAGAACATACTTAACACAAGTAAACATGTCTAATATCAAATATCCATAAAGCATATATTCCACAAGTGAACATGAACATATTTATACACAAATTCACATAGGACATTTAATACAATAAATCACATGATATATAAAGTAGGCATTGTAAAAGTCAACGAGAGTTACCCCACCTATTAGCTTGGAAAGTTAAAAGGTATCCTCCCCCCTTAGTTCCAAGTCCTTTCCCACTTCTCGCTCCTTAAATCCTACAATAATAGTTCTACCACTTAGTCCTTAATTAATATTAACAATAATTATAGTCTAAGTGTATGTGGTTGTGATAGTGTACTTAAAAGAAGTAGAAATGTTGGCCAAACATAGAAATTAAAGGATTTAGGAAAAGAATGCATTCTCGTAAAAGTTTAAGGATTGAAAGACAGATTTAAATAATCTGGAAGTTCAATATTTTAATGAAAAACAGTAGGTTTCAAAATTTGGGATTAAATGCCACTGATTTCATTCAAAACGGATGAAAAACGAACATTTTATGTGCATTTGAAGTTCTATGGGCATTGTTGCAAATTTATGAAAATATTTGTGACTTTTCTTAAATAAAATAGTGCATTTTCGTAAATAATAAAAATGCATTGACAAGATGAAAAATATTTGGCTTGGGCGAAAATGAAAAATAAAAAAATAACGTTTTGACCCCAAGATACAAATTTATCTACAAAACGCAACTCGTAGTTTTATACCTCAATATATTCAACCCCACAACTCTTACCTCCACCACCTACCGGAAAAAGCTCCGGCAAGGTGGTCCACCAATAAAACAGGCGGCGTACCGACGGAGAGTCGCCGGAAAACGGGAGAGAGAGAGAGAGTATGAAAGTGAGAAGGAAATAAAGTAGATCTAAAAGTTTTCAAACACTTTGACTGGACATAACTAGATTTTTATAACTCCGATTTAAAAACTAAATATGTTCTGGAAAGCTTATGAAAACAGCTTTCAAACAAGACCAAAAACATAAAAATCGGACTCCTGTACTGAAAGTTATGGCTTAAATAACGAGTTCTGACTATAAGGGTTTTAACCCATCTTTGACCAGCCATTACTGGAGATCCAGAATCCCGATCGAGAATCTGAAAAGTGTTCCAGAAAGCTCTCGGCGAGAGCTTTCCAACGGTGCTGGCGATCAATGATCGGACGTCGAAAAGTTGGCCGGAATTTAGAAGGAAGCTGAAGTGTGTGGGTAAAGTGTGTGTCTTGAGTGTGAATGTGAAGTAAAAATCTTACCCTAATGTGAAGTGCCAAAAATGTGCTAAAATTCTGAAAGTGGCTATTTATAAGGTGCAAAATGTCCTAGGGTTTCCTTAGTGGGCCATAAGAATGGGCCTTGTCTTAATATTTTTGTTTGGGTCATTTCTTATATTATTTTAAGACCACTTCTTATATCAAATCAATCCTTAATGAATAACTTAACTAGTCTTATGCCATCCACCAACATTAATCTTACTACCATTAGTAAATAAATAATTTAATAGGTGAAAAACATTTAATATTATGTAAATTTCACATAATTATGATAAATCACATAATTTCACATAAACAAATATAAGGGCTCAATTCATGAGATTTTTGGGTTCTTACAAAGTTGGTCGGCAGTCGAGACGTGGGAGATGCGGAGCTGAGCAGTTTTGACGAGGTCACGAACAAAGTGGAAGTCTATGACAATGTGCTTCATTCGTGAGTGAAACACGGGGTTTGAGCATAAGTAGGTAGCTCCAATGTTGTCATAGTAGATGACTGGCACCGGGGAAATGGAAAAGTGAAGTTCTTTGAGTAAGGACGTTAGCCATTGTACTTCAGAGGCCGCTGAGGCAATTGCTCTGTATTCGGCTTCAGTAGATGAGCAAGCAACAGACTTCTGCTTTTTGGACGACCATGAGATAGGATTAGCCCCCGAGAAGACGACATAGGCACTTGTGGAAGTGCGATCATCATGGTTGCCTGCCCAGTCGACATCTGTGAAACAGTGGAGTGAGGAGGATGAGGACGGGGTAATGTTGATTCCAACATCCCTTGTACCATTGAGGTAGCGCAGTAGTCGCGTAACGGCATTCCAGTGAGTGGTGGTGGGTGCATGCATGAACTGGGATAACTTATGAACGGCAAAGGCAATATCTGGTCTGGTGACCTGGAGATACTGCAGGCTGCCGAGCACTTGACGATACTGGGTGGAGTCAGTGGGAGAAGTGCCATCCGAGAGTGTTAGGCGAGCAGAGGTGGATAATGGAGTTTGAACTGGTTTGGAGTCGATCATGTTGTACCGGGCGAGCAGGTCAGTGATGTATTTGCGTTGAGAGAGAAGGCATGAATTTTTAGATCGAAGGACTTCCACTCCCAAGAAATATGATAGAGGACCAAGGTCCTTGACAGAGAATTTAGCACTGAGGTCGGCAGCTACGCGGGCGAGCATGGATGAGTGATTGCCCGTCAAAATAAGGTCGTCGACATAGACAAGGAAGTAGGCGACCACCCCATTGTTGTTGTAAACGAACTGAGATTCATCAGAGTGAGTGGGGTTGAACCCAATTTCCTTGAGAAATGAGCGAAGAGCATAGTACCATGTGCGAGGAGCCTGTTTTAAGCCATATATGGATTTACGTAACTTACAGACATAAGTGGGAAAAGTCTTGTCTTTGAAACCTGGAGGTTGAGCCATGAAGACTGTGTCTGAGAGCTCTCCATGGAGGAAGGCATTGTTAACATCAAATTGACGAAGAGGCCAGTTGTTGGTAACAGCAATGCTCAGAACAGTTCGCACAGTGGCTGGCTTGACCACTGGGCTGAATGTTTCAGTGAAGTCGACACCTGGTCGCTGATGAAAGCCTTTGGCGACCAGGCGAGCCTTGTACTTGTCCAAAGTGCCATCTGGTTTTCGCTTGATACGAAATACCCACTTGGAACCACCAATGTTTTGGGTGGTCGTCGGTGGTACCAGGTCCCAAGTTCCATTCCGGAGAAGAGCATCGAATTCCGAGGACATGGCATCTCGCCAATTCTTGTCTTTGAGGGCCTGGGAAACACAGCTCGGTTCAATGTCAGCAGAGAGACTTGAATTGAGAGCATACCTTGGGTTTGGTTTGAACACTTGATTTTGAGAGCGAATAATCATGCGAGGTGCGAGTGGTCATGCGAGGTGCGAGTGGTCGCTGGGGAGCATTGGTCGGCACATGGCTGTGGGTTGTGGTTTTGGTCGGCAGGGGAGAGGGAAGTGGCTGGTTTTGGTCGATGACAGGATGGTCGTCATGATGTGGAGGGGCGAGCACAGGGTTAGGAGCGGGAATGGGTGGAGCAACATTTGTGATAGGAGCAGTAGGAATGGTCGCTTCAATAATAGGCGAGGATATGATAGGTAAGGAAGGAGATGGTGTGTGCACAGGGTCAGATGGTGCTCGGATAGGGGAAGTGGTAGGAAGAAAGGGGAAGGATTGTTCAACAAATTGAACGTGGCGTGAAGTGTAGATTCGATTAGTGGAAAGGTCAAGGCAGAGATAGGCACTTTGTGTGAGTGAATAACCGACGAACACACAGGGAAGTGAGCGAGGGTCAAGTTTATGAGTGGTGTAGGGACGAAGCCAAGGGTAACAGAGGCAACCGAAGACACGAAGTTTGGATAAATTAGGAGGGCGAGCGAGGAGTTTCTGGTAGGATGAGAGCATGTTGAGGTTGGGTTTGGGTAGGCGATTGATGATGTAGGCGGCCAAGCAGACAACATAGGGCCAGTAAGTAAGAGGTACGGAAGCATGATGGAGAAGGGCTAAGGCCGTGTCGACCACATGGCGATGGCGACGTTCGGACATGCCGTTATGTTCGGGAGTGTAAGGCAGGGTGGTAAGGTGAGAAATGCCATGTGTTTGAAGAAAGGAGCGAAGGGCGATGTATTCACCACCATTGTCAGAGTAGAGGGTTTTGATTTTATTTTGATGCTGGGTTTCAACAAGTGTTTTGAAGGTGATGAAAGTTTGTAGGACATCAGATTTCCGTTTTAGAGGATAGACCCAAATGTATTTGCTGAAGTGATCGACAAATATAACATAGTACTTAAAGTTTTCAGGGGAGAGGATAGGTGACGACCATACATCAGAAAAGATAACATCAAGAGGTTTATTTGAGATAATGCTAGATTCATAGAAAGGTAGTTTGTGACTTTTGATACAAGAACAAGAGTTACAATTGAAATGTTTGGACGGAGCATTTGAAATATTAAGCTTAGATTGAGTGTGAGAAAGTATTTTTGTTGATGGGTGGCCAAGGCGAGCATGCCAGGTGGTCGTGGTTAGGTGTTGAGTGGTGAAGGCTTGTGGCGAGGAGATGGAGATCAGTGTCGGCCACACGTATAAATTATTGATACGACTCCCAACGAGGAGAATGCTCCCCGAATAACCATCTCGCACCTGAAACGAAGAGCGACCAAAAACAATGTTAACATTATTATCACGGCAGAGGCTGGAGACAGATATTAAGTTTTTCGAGATGTGTGGGACGACCAGGACATTTGAAAAACTGAGAGATTCAAGATTATTAAAGTGCATCAAGCCCGTGTGAGATATGTGTAAACCTTTACCATCACCAATTTCAACATTGTCGGGCCCATTGAAGGGCGAGTGGATAGATAGATTGGCGAGGTCATTGGTGATGTGATGAGAGGCTCCAGAGTCGAGTATCCAGTGGTCGGATGGATGGGGCGAGGAGGTTGAGTGTGCCGAGTAAGCTGGGCGAGCATCCGTCTTGGGTCGACGAGATGGAGGTGGTGCAAAACTGCCCTGTGGGGTTGGCCAATGCTGTTCGACCGGCGGTGTGAAGTGGGGGGTTGCCGAAGGGATTTCGGGACAGGTGCGAGCAGTGTGACCCGGTGTTCGGCAGTATTGACAGGTGCCAACGTAGGGTCGTTGTGCGAACTGGAGAGGACGAGCATCAGAGGATCTGGGCCTCGAATCAGGTCGCGAGGAGCGATAGTGGGTTTTGCCAGTGGCTAGGGCAGTCGCGGGGATTAAGGCCGAGGACGGTTGTGAGGTAATTTGAACTTCAGCACTTAGGAGCTTGTCGCAGAGCTCGGCAAAGGAGATGGGTTGTTCGCGAGCTTGGATGGCATTTGCGGTGTTGTTGTAAGATTCATCAAGGCCTGTTAAGACTTGGAGGGTGACGTCCTCGACGTTAGAGGTAATGCCGAGGAGGGCAAGTTCGTCGACCACAGAGCGAACTTCCATGAGGAAGTCAGAGATCGGGCGAGCACCTTTGGACAGAGATCGGAACTTAGTTTTGAGGGCAAGAATGCGGCCTCGCGAGGGTTTTCCATACACGTTTTCAAGCATCGACCAGGCTTCGCAGGAGGTTTTTGTCGATGCAACAAAGGGTATTAGTTCCGGGGACATGGAACCAACCAAGGTTGCGGAAATGAGATTGTCCTGACACACCCATAGTTTGTGTGCAGGATTGGAGATGGTGGTGGTGGTGGTGCCATCGACAGCTGGAATTGTGGGAGGTGAGCATGAATGTGTGCCCCGAACGTAGCCAAAGAGATTGTGTCCTGTGAGGAGAAGACGGAGTTGAAAGGATCAGGCTCCATAGTTGGTGGAGGTGAGTTTTAAGGACATTTGCGCTAGTCCTTTAAAGGTGATGAGAGAGGACATTGGAGATGGATTGACCATTGTAGGAAGTAGAGCAGCGGAGAGAAAAATGGGCGTCTGAGACGGGCGGTGGCGGCGGCTAGGGTTTGGATTAAGCTAATCTTACCTAATCTTATTGGACTAAAGGATAAGTGGATTAAGCTAATCTTACCTAATCTTATTGGACTAAAGGATAAGGCCCATAAGTGACATGGGATGGGCCTTCATAAGAATATATATAAACAATACTTTAGATATATTCCTAATAATGGAATCATAGAAATTGTTTGGGGTTTGAAGCATACTCTTAAGCCCCAAGCCTACACCAATAGGCCAACTCTTGGGGTTACGGTCATTTATTTATTCTTACTACTACTGTAATATAGGTGAAGAGCGTGATCACAATGCTGCTACCATACAAGGTCCCGTGCTGCCAAATATCTACAAGATAACCATATAATTGGGTACATTAAAACTAGGTATGACAAATACGAACGATGCATTACGGTATGAACTATGTTACTTTTGTTTCTAGTTGATTTTTTTAACTCTTTTTAGCAATTTTGGTACTATTACTATATGATGAATCTGCTTATTTTTCTGTTTTACATAGGATAAGAAATTGAGAAATTTTTACATTCATCACTATCTAAGATGGATTAATGTAATGAATTAAGCAGAAGGTAGAGACTAAGAATGTACTCTGAACTTTGTAGACCTAGCTAGTTTGCCAATTTATTTGGCATATTATGTACATGAAGATTGAAGTAGAGCTAATCTGTTTTAGATATCGTCTGATCATCCTCTGCTGCCGAAGAAGTGTAGCATTTTTCACAAAAACTTGTTGGTGTCCTGGAAGCTTTCTTTTCTTTCTCAGTAGGTCTAGCTCGACTGCCACTTCCTTCGTACTTGATCTTTTACGAGCACTTAGCTATATACTCCCTCCGTCCCAAGATTTTTTACACACTTTCCTTAATGGGCGTCCCAACATTTTTTACACACTGAATTACCAATAATACCCCTCTTTTATTTTACTTTTCCTTCCCTTTAGTCAAATCACTCCACTTTAATCAATGAATTACCAATAATACCCCTCCTTTATTTTACTTTACACATCATTTTATTCCATTTTCTTAATTTCCGTGCCGGTCAAAGTGTGTAAAAAATCTTGGGACGGAGGGAGTATGTTTATTAACAAGCAGATGGTTTTGCATAGGGCAGTTGTTACATTTCTGAATGTCTACAGATGTATATATATAACATGTTGTTTGAAGAATTATTGTTATGAAAATCTATCAGACAAGATTGTAATTGTCCTTCAAGGAGATATACACATCTGTCAATCACACAAATATTATGGCCACAAACATTGCTCTCTTGCAGCTTGAATTCCCAACAAATATTAATTACTGGGACAGTGTATTCAGAGAAATTCATTTGGCAGCATATATAGCCCCAACAGGATGAATAAGGTATGTCCATCGCGACGCGTAAGTCTTTTGTTTCACCAACTTATTTTTGGAGTATATATATAATTCCAAATAGTCTTTTGAATAAATAGTTGAGTGGTTGCAGGAGATTTCAAATGGTCTATTGTTCTGGCCCCTGCTTCTGCATTTTGTATTGAAAGCTGCTGCACCAATTTGCTTGTTATTGATGCAACTTGTTAATTGTGAATATCATCACATATAGTATATATTTTATGATTATAATATCAAGCGTTTATTATTGTTAAAGAAATGGAAACTCATATAAATTTTATCCTTGCTTCTCAACACTCTTATTACATTCTCAAAACTGCAATCCTCCCAATACACAGCTTTTCTGTGCTTTGTGTCAAGTCTTAATTGGAATTACACGACATTGATATTGCACAAGGGTCAGCTTATTTCTCTGTAGCATAATACAAGAAGATTTGTGAAGAATTAATTAGATTGAGGGGGGATAAGAAATGTTTGAACCAGATAGCAGAGTGTTTAGGGTATCTTGTGAATAACTTATCTCTGTAATCAACAAAATTAATCCCAAATCGAACCGAAAATCCAGCAGACCACTCAAAATTATCCATCAACGACCACACAAAATATCCCTTCACATTTACACCATCTTCCCTGCATGCAATTCATTCCCAAACAACATTAATAACTACTCATTCCATATATATATACCATGACAAACAAGACTTGTAAAGGAAAAAGTGAGGGAGGGCCTCACTCAATGGATTTATGCAGACAACAAAGATGATCATGAATGTAGTCCTTCCTCATGTTGTCTTTTATGGCCTCGGATACTCCCAACGTCTCGTTTGCTGCCTCATCCAGCCCTGAAATTGACGTAATTTATAGGATCTTAATGAAGCAAAAACCCTCTTAAGGTATATATGGAGCATGTGTTGTACCATTCTCAGTGATGTAAATCACTGGATCATTGTATCTTTCTTTAAAGAGTTTGAGAATCTGATAAAGCCCCTTAGGGTAAATGTAGATCCGGCTCGTGTTTCGTCCTTGTTCGCCTATCGCCTTTCCATCTCTCGTCCCTACTCGAAACATATGCAAAACGTTAATGATGAACTCATCTCCAAATGAACCAGTCATTATAACTTTTCTAGCTAAAAGTCTTTAATGACAGAAAAATGACTTTTAATGATTTCTGTCATTAAAAATCAATTTTCTTGTAGACGTTTTCTTTATTACCCGTGATTTCGGTCTCTGAATCAGTGACATAGCTGAAGCTAGAAGAGTTAGGTTTGTTGAATGCATAAATAGCGCCATAGTAGTTGAATCCTATGAAATCAAAGGACCCTTTTATCATCTTCCTTTCCTTTTCACTAAATTCTTGCAATCTATTCCCTACTCTCATCCTCATACTTTCTGGATAATTACCATTTGTTAATGGTTCCATAAACCTGTGGAACACATGCATGTAACAATTAATTAATATTCAGTAATCACAAAATTAAGTTTACATTTCCAGAAACACTCACCATCCAAGCATGAAATCCAGGGCCCGATCCTTCGCCTCCCGATTCTCACTCGTCTCGTCCAATGGCACGAACCAATACGAAGCAAATGTTATTCCAATCTTCCCCTTTTGCAATGCCTGCAACATTTTGTCTTGCATGTCAAGTGTTTATGCTATCTGGTTTTATTGCAAAGTGGTCATGTTTTTTACAAAAATAGTTTCAACAGTTTGAAAAAAATCTTGTAATGATCAGTTTTGCAATTAAAATAAGTGTTGCACTCTTGTGTGTCAGTTATGTAACTTGTTCCTATTTAGTAATATTTGAACTAATACTGTATAAAATGTGAGTTAATATTATACTCTATTTGAACTAATACCATACTGTATTTATCATAAATAATGGGTAACATTAACCCATTTAGAAAATTGAATCAAGTGGTACCAGTTACATATAATGGTACACACAAGTATTTGCCTTAAAATATACACAAATTGATCATTTTCGAGCATAAGCACCAAAAGTGCGACGGAAAAATTCTTTTGGATCAATTTTGCAATAAATATGAGACCTGATATTTATTTCTGTAGAGATTTACAACAGCAGAGTGAGCGAGAAGTTGGTTGTGAGCTACAATGTATGGTTCCGTGGCTGAGTCGCCGCCTGTGCAACCGAGTTGCTGCCATTCTGAACAACGACCCGGTGCAAAAACGCCGTTTGCATAACCATACACGCTGAATGTCCACGGCTCGTTTATTGTGATCCACTTCTTGACACGATCGCCAAACTGTTGAAACAGAATGTTTGCGAAATCCAGAAAGTCAGCCCTGTTTTGCACGGAAAAATATGACACATGTTAATTATTAAGATGGTGGAACACAAAAGACAATAATGGTACTGAACTGCTATTTGCACCAATTGCTATAACTAACTTGGTTAAAATTGCTAAAAAGTCAAAAATACCCTGAAATGACAATATATACTAAAAAGTCAAAATTCTGTTTGTTTCTCTAGGATCAAAATTGCAATTTCCCAAGCATAAAAAAGTCGGAAATTTTCAAAGGCTTACACAATTTGAGAATGAAGAAAACCACCATATGCATCTTGCAAAGCTTGTGGAATATCAAGATGGAGTAGGGTTACAAAAGGCTCTATACCTGCGAGTTTTATCAACAAAATGAGAACAAAACATGTTTGGAAATTAAGTAACTAATTGTGAAATTAAACAAACCATTAGCTAAGAGTTCATTGATGAGATCGTTGTAGTAATCTATCCCGTCCTGATTCACACCTGCTTCAATCTTTCCCCCTAAATCCGATCCAAATGAATTAAAGTCAGTCTACTGTGCATCAGTTGCACCATATAAATGGGCATAAGTGTGAAACGTGCAGTCTAATATAACTGAAATGTTCACTTGATTTGATCGAAAACGTAAAACTGAAACTGAAATGTGCAACCTAATGTAACTGAAATTAAAGTGCAATGGGTGCACGGGGTACATTTGACATATCACACTCCCTCCCCTCCGTCCACATAAAATGTTACTGTTTTCATTTTTTGGTTGTCCAGACAAGTGTTCTTGTTTCTTTTTTTGAAAATATACCCGGCCACATATACTTTATCTACTTTATACATAAATAACAATATTTTTTAAAACTTGTACAAAAAGAAACATAAACGTCACCTGGCAATATCCTTGGCCACGATATTGATACTCTGTAGGCGTCCAGACCCAAATCTCTTGCAATCTTCACATCTTCCTAAAAAAAAAAAGAGTACCCTTTGCATACGGTCTAGCCGAAAAATAAAAAAACAACGTGCAAAAAATTAACGTGAGACTATACAATATTGTTTCTGATTTTCGGATGAAAAAATTATCAATATAGCTATAGGACCAATTGATAAGTTATAAAAATATTTCGAGAACCTTTTACGAAAAAATCCTAAATTGTGGGACAAAATTAAATGTTTACTCAGGAATTAATTAATTAAACAAACTTAAAAACGAAATAGATACATTTTTAATTACCTTGTAGAGATGGTAAGAATCAATTGCTGTGTCTCCATTACTATAATCCTTTATCTTTTCTGGTAATAATTTATAGTACAAGATCACAGAATATAAAATAATTAAAAAATAAAGTCATGAAAATAAAAATATCACAATCCAAGAGAATTGGATAAAACCTGGATACATGTGTGTGAAATTATCCCACAAACTCAGGCCTTTTCCATTTTCCTTAAACGCACCTTCGAACTGAAAATTTAAATAAAAAATCAACGAATTAAATACCCCATAAACCTTGTATTTCTCAGGTAGAAATGAGTATCTCATTATTCCACTTTTGGTGTTCCATCTCATGTTTCACACTTTCACTAATATTTCAATACATGATAGAAAGTGTAATAAATGACAACAAAAATCATAGTATTGTTACATATATGCCACATATTAAGGTCCGGTTTGGTAGGTAGATTATCTCAAAATAGATGGATAATCGGGCTCATGATCTAGAGGTTTAATCAGTCATAAAATAAAATTTCTACGCAAAAACACACTCCATTGTGTTCATACCAAGTGACAAAAAAGACACAACGTCTGCGATTCAATCTAGGCCAGTTGAGATGAATATTAAAAAAACCTGATAAGCCGATGATGCTGCCCCGAAGACGAAATCAGGTGGAAAGATTTGACGAGTAATGAAGGATGAATTGAAGCAACCACATTTAGATTCGGAAGCAGCTACGATATGAGTTATTACAAGAAAAAGAAAGTAATAAGTTTGAGTAGTCATTGCTGTTATATTCCTTTATTAATTAGCTTGGCCTCCTACTTATAAGTTATACTCCCCCATCCCAATAAAAGTTATTCATGAACTTTGAACACGAAGATTAATTAAATAGATGTATTATATTAGAGATAATGTGATTGAAAGAGAAGAATATACTGAAAATGTGAGTGAGTAATTTGTAAAACAAAAAATGAATAGAATAAAAAAAGAAAGTTGAATAGTTTTCATGAAAGTAGGTAAAAAGAAGACCATTTCCTGAAATTATGCCGATTAATGACAATATTTTGTCATGATTAAGCATAGATTCTGTTTTGAATCTGATGCTAAAGCAGTGTTTAATTGGCAGTGGAGGTAATAGATTATGGTTTGAATTGAAATCTTTAGATTCTCCAATATAATACGAGTACTTTTTTCTAATTATAATATAACCACTAGGTGTATTTGTGCACGTGATAAAAGACAAGATTAATTGGAGATGCACATTGGACCGAATGAATTATTTATTAGTAATAATTAATAATTATTCCCTTCTTTCCAGAATAAACTTTTCCCAGTTGTTAGACATTAAAATAAAAAAATATAATAGAATAAGTATATGTATAAAAAATAATACTCCCTTCACCCCCTTTACAAGTTTACCACTTTCCTTTTATAAATGTTCCACAATAAATTTTCTATTTCATTTTTTTCCACTTTTGCCATATGATTTTTTTTCTCTCTCAATTAATCACATCACTTATACTTTATCTATTATTTTATTCTACTTTATCTCATAGTATCCACATTGGTTGGTTTTTCAAAAGTTATAACTCTCCTAAGAGAGTTATTACCAATGTAGAAGAGGGTTATAACTCTAAAAAAAATTCTCTCTCCAAATGAGTTAAGACATACTAACGGTACTTTCTCTGCCTGGCCCAAATATTTTAGATTTTTTTTAATTTATGAATTCTTTTTCAGCTTTATATGTTTATTTCCCACTCAATTTATTTATATAGATTAGAGCCGACAATGTTTAAATTTCAATTTCTACGGCGATTAATTATTTTTTTTTTAATTTCATTTTCAAAATTTCAATTCCTATAATGGTTATATTTTTTTCCCTATAAATACATCACAATCAAGTTCATCACCAACTTTATGCCGACTTAGTATTAAATATTTATTTTAATTTATAAAATATATTAATTGATAACTTAAACCAATCGACTTAATAATTTTAATATATTTATATATTCATTTTTTTTACATATATTAAATTTTAATATATTCATATATTAATTTTTTTACATAATTTTAAAACATTAAATAAAAAATAAAGAATTGAAAAGAAATGTAATTATATCTGTTGGGTTTTTTTTTTTTTTTTTAAATTTCATATTTAAAATTTATATCAATTTGTAAAATATATTAATTGATCGATACCCTAAAATAATTAACTAAATAATTTTAATATATTCATATACTCCGTATTAATTTTTTTTACACATATTGAATTTTACATATATTCATTAAATGAAAAATAAAGAATTAAAAAGAAATGTGATTGAATAGTGGGTCCACAAATGTGAGTTATAACTTTTGAAATGGTTGTAGAAGTTAGTGGGGTGGAGGAGAGAGGGGAGTTATAACTCCTCCACCAATGTGGACACTCTCATACTCATCTATTATTTTCTCTCTCACTATCACATCATCAATTGTACTACATCTATTATTTAATTATATTTCTTAATTAAAACAACAACAAAAAAAAAAGAAAAACTTATAGCGTTGACGGAGGGAGTATGATTGATATAGGAAATAATATAATAAAGGAATATAAGAAAACATATTTTACTAAAAAAGAAATGTGAGTTTTTTTTAAAACAGATGAAAAATGAAAGTGGGAAAAGTTCTGAAAAACGAAGAGAGTATCTAATTTGATGTCGGAATATGATGATGATGTATAATTTATATTAAATTAACTAATTACATTCAAATGAAAATGCAGCGTTTTGTTAATTTTTTTAGAAAAATTGGACAATTTAAAAGCAAAACATATACTCGTTTCATATTTATTTGAATATTTGTCAAAAATACCCATCTCATACTTAATTGAATATTTCTTTTATTTACAAAAAAACTTTTTACCTTTGTAAAAAAAAAAAAAATCTTATCTCTTTAAATATCACCCTTAAACATATCTTATTTATATCATATAACATTACTTTTTATATACTAACAAAAAAAAAATCTTCAATAAATAAACTTGAAATACCAATATTGTTCATCCCAAAAAAATAATTTAAACTGTAAATGTTCAAATAAAATAGAATGAGGGGTTAATTTAAATAAATACACTATATTTAGTCTCAGTATCAATTTAATCATGACCTTTACGATTATTGTAAAAAATCTCAACCTTTCATCGTGTTGCTCCGCTCAACAATTGATGATGTGACTTGCCGGAGCTTGCCACGTCAGATTACACATATTCTTTTTTATTTATTTTTTATTTTCCACATCAGATTACACTTTATAGAAATAAAAATAAATTAAAACACCCGCTCCTTCTGCGTCTTCTCAACTTCTCAAACTCAATAGAGTTCTTCTCTTCTAACCCTAAAAATCAAAATTACAAGGGATATAATCTTAAAACTAAAAATCGCAAAAAAAAAGAAAAATATTTTTGTCAAGAATCCTAAAAAGTTGGGTCGTTTGAAAGTAGAGTGAAATTTGTAAACTCTAAACCCTACAAAAACTCCAAGTAAGTGAAATCTTCTAAGCTTTATGTATTTGAGTGTTTTGCGTATGAGCACTTGAAATATATAAACATTATTTTTGTTCTTATATATTTTTTTTATTTTTGTAGATGGAAGACTATTTTTTTTATATATTGGCAACATGGTGAAAAGTTTGACACTATGAATGGTAATTTACTGTACCAAGAGAATCCTTAGACCTCAACATTGCATAGATGCAGATAAGGTTGATTATTTTGATTTAGTTGATGAAGTAAAGAATATGAGATACAATAAATAATGGGTTGGTCTGCTATGGACTCGAGTGCATGTTGTGCACCCTAGTCCATGTTGCACTTTTCAGTTTACTGACTTATACTTTTTGGTAAAATGGTGTTGCACTTTTCAATTATTAAACTGTATAATAATATTTTTAGTTATAATGACTTACACTTTTTGGTAATATTGTGTTGTACTTTTCAGTTTAATAACTTGCACTTTTCTTTAGACTAGGGTGCACAACATGCACTCGAGTCCATACTAGACAAAACCATAAATAATTTGTTTGAATTGAAAGAGATAAAAGATGACTAAGGAAGTTGAAGAGAAGACGCAGAAGAAGTCGAGAGTTTTATTTTTATTTTTATAAAGTGTAATCTGATGTGGAAAATAAAAAGGAATATTTGTAATCTGACGTGTCATCAATTGTTGGCCGAAGAAAAAAAAAGTGTATCTAATTACAATACGATGAAAGGTTTAAATTTTTTAAACTAATAATAAGATCGTGATTAAATTGATAATGAGATTAAAGATGGTGTATTTATTTAGTATTAACTATAGAATGAGTGAACCAAAAATCGAGAATAAAACAAGTCACTGATAAAGTGCAAGGAAAAATTAAATTAGCAATACTAAAGCCCAAAGGCAGGTCCGTTTCGTCAATAGGCAGCAGCCCGGCCCACTAGAAATGGAATTAAGGTGTGGGTTATATACCCCAACAATGTTGGATACACTCCCCTAAATAAAAGATTGGCAGTAGATGCACTCCTCTGGATAATCGGCCCTTTTCTATTTAAAAGCTAGGCCGCCTACCTCCATACTTCTTTTCTTCTTCTATCTATAAAAATGTCCCCCCTCCCAACTACTCCTCCTTAGCCCCTACGTCGGCCGCCTCTCCTCTAGTTTTTGCCTCATCAATATCCCTCTTTATTTTTTCTTCTACAACAAAAAGAAACTTCCTCCACCACTCCACGCCACCCTGCCCTGCCCTGCCGTCCCACCCCCACCCCCACCCCACGTCGCTGTGCCCCACGCAGGTATGGCTTTTTATTCACGCACACAAGTACTGTATGTTTTTCTTCTCTTCCTCCCTTTTCTCCTTTTTTATTCACGCACACATAAAGTCGTGAATTGATTCTAAATGAACTTTCATCCCGAACTTTCAAAAATCATAAAATTCCACATAAAACATAGGAAGTTGACGATTGTTAGTTTTCATGAAAACAGATGAGTTTTTGAAAAGATTTGTTTAAGCAACCACAAAAGTTTTTCCCCGTGATAATCAAAGTCATAACTTTGTGAACCACTTCTCTAATACCACTTATAGATCTTGAAACGAGCTAGTGAGGAAAAAAGTTTAGAGGAAATGAGTGAATATATACTTTTTAACAAAATCTTTTTGTGAACAATTGGAATACTAAATTAGTAAGGTTATGTCAGGTGACATATAAAGTTATTGAGTGTGAAGTGTTTCAGTTAGGACGGATAACTAATTTATTGATTGTTCATAAGTTGGTCAGTCGGATAACTATTAAAATAAGTTTAGTGCATAATCTTTTACACTTAGAAAAACTTTTGGTTAAAATATTTTATGCCGTTAAAGTGATATTAATTGTGCTTGGTATTCAGCTGATTTAATGTGTTATGCAGTTTGATAAAATAAATATTGTATGAGTAACATATATATATCAAAGCAATAAATAAGGCAAAAAATATAATACAACAACATGCCGTAATTTCTTGTAATCGAGTCGACATTTTTCTTATAATAATATACCCACATGTGTAATGGACTTAAGATGTTGACAATTTGAGTTATTATTCCTTAATAAAATAGAGAATAAAAAATAATTTAAAATAAAAAAAGGAAACAATATATAAAACCAGCAACCATTATTGCAAAAATAACCCTAGTCTAGAATTTGGACTGTATCAAATCCACTGTCTTAACATCAACTTGAAACGCCTTTGCAAGAATATCATCCGGAATTCCCGGATCCGACCCGAAAACCGAGTTTGCCATGCTAATAACACCCGGGTTTTGGCTACTTAGCCCGGCAAGGGCGATCGCATTAGAATTCCCAACGTTGCGCTGAAAATGCACGAGACCCTCGGGGAACACGAAAACATCGCCTTGTTCTAATGTTTTCGTGATTAGACGGTTCTCAGGGTTTGACGTAACGAACCCTACTTCGAGAGAACCACTGAGAACCGTCAGAATCTCAGTTGCTCGAGGGTGAGTGTGCGGAGGATTGACTCCCCATGGTGCGAAATCCAAACGCACCATGGAAATTCCGAGGGTGTTGAGCCCTGGAATTTGGGACACAGTAACCGGTGTCACTTTTGACCCGACAGAATTATTCGTATTGCCTGGCGACTGAAGGCCGCTGAACGAGAAATCGCTGGCCTGGACGAGTTTCGGGTTCTTGCATAGGAAACCATTAAGAAGCACTGGATCTTTCGAGAAAGAAAACAGCTTTGCAGCCGAGCTATGCAGTACTGGTGGATTGAAAATAGAAAATGTTCAAATATTGTTCATAACCATTGTCTAATATTTAAGCTCATACATTTAACATATACAAATAAATAAATAAGATGTTACCTAAAATCCATTAAAATTCAAAATTACAAACTAGGACTAGGTCCAAGACTTAATTATTTTTTGAAAACGATTCATGATATATCATCATTGCGTTATAGAAAATAATAAGAATACATCGTACTAGAAAAAATAGCTTCAATTCTATTACAAATTCACAATTGCAACAACACCTACTAGAGATGACAACATTTTAAAAAAAAAAACTCCCCAAGTCGATCCCAAATGATTTCTTATAGACTAATAAAACATCATTTATTGCATGTATTTAAATTTTGAATTTTACATATAAATTTCTAAATGTACCCTTATTTATTGAATATTAAAAATTAAAAAAATGAAGAATATATTTTGGAACGGGGGAGTATTAATAACAAAGTTAACACACAATTAAAAAATGTGACATGCACACATGCATCCATAACCACAAATTCTATTAATAATATCAACAAATTAAACAATACTAACAAAGAATAAAAAATAGTCGAAGTTAGAATTTGTGGTGTACTTATCCATTTATCAAATGATGACAATAACTTGTATAAGACGGTCTCATACATGAAATGGATTTAATTTTTTCGACTTATATATCATATGATTTGAGGAATACCTGGAGGAGCACCAGAAATTGCAACGCAGAAATCGTGGAGAGGACTTGGATCAGATGCAAAAGCAACAAAGTTACAATTAGTTGCAATAAAAAGTAGTCCTAAAATCATGAGAACATAGGTTTCCATTAAATCCAGCTGTCTGAAATACAAATTAAAGCTAGCTAGCTAGATAATGCAGGATAATTAGTTACAAGAAGATTAATTTGGAGGTGCAAAATAGATTCCATTTTATAGGGCTGAACCTTGTGCCGTCCTTACAAGACCGAGGAAAGTACGTCGTATTATTTGTTGTTGACAATAAAAAATTATGTAATCATCGACCTCATTTTATATATATGATCTAATTATTTTATTATACTCTCTCAGTTGCGTATTCCTTATACTCGTTAATATAATTTCCTTTTTGCTGTTAAAAAAAAAAAAATTAAACTTCCTTCCGTACACAAAATTTAGTTCCATTTACCTTATAATTTATCTGTCTACAAAATCTAGTTTCATTCCTTTTATGGAAACCATCACGTATTCTCACCTTTCAACCGTTATTTAATTACTTAAATTTTCATGCAATTTTATTTATTTACAAGCAATCACTTTATAAAAAATGAATTCTACAATACCTTTACTTTATCAACTTTACCTCTTTTTTTTTTCTTCTTAAATACGGAGTACATTTTGGTGGAGGGGGAGTAACTCAAAAGTATATACTTATAACTAGGGGTGTGCACGGTTCGATTTGGTTAACCAAACCGTCCGTAAATCGTAAACCAAATTATAAATCGTTCTTTTTTTTCAAAATCGTAAACCAAACCGTATTTATAAAAACCGTTCGGTTTAAAATCATAATATTTCGGACGGTTCGGTCAGTTTTGATCGAACCGTAGTTTTGCAGATTTTTTTCCTATACACAATAATTAATAAAAATGTAAAACACAATCTTAATAGAATAGACAAAATGAAATCCCAAGACAAAATGAAATCCCAATAATCCAAAATATAATTCGAATAGACGAAATGCCATTACAACGTTCACAAACTAGCCGTTAAAAAATACTCCCTCTGTCCCACAATTGTTTGCACTCTTTCCTTATTCGTCCGTTCCACAATTGTACGTTTGCACTTCCAAAAAATGAAACATTTTTATAAACCCCACCCTCACAATATTCACATATTTACCCAAAATGTCATTACTTTTACCCTCAATCCAATCATTCACTTTACTTTATTTATAAAAGTTTACAAAATTACCTCTCAACACTCCACTCATTACACATTTTTCTTAATTTGTGTATCCATAAAGTGATGCTAACAGTTCTGTGACGGAGGGAGTAGCTAAATAATCATAAAAAGAAACAACAATTCAAGATTTCAGATTGAGTGAGAAGCTGAGAGCGCCGTGCACGTAGATGTACTGAATACTAAATAGAAAAGAATGGGTAGGATTTCTGGCTTTGGGCAATTGGGCTTGCCGGTTTAAAAAATGTCTTGGGTTTACTAGTTTAGAAATTATATAATATGGAGGTTATAATATATATATATATATATATATATATATATATATTTTATATATATAAAATAATTCGGTTTGGTTCAATTTTTTTGCGGTTTTTCATTAGTGAAAATTGTAAACCAAACCATACTTAAAAAAATCAATTATAAAAGTCGTAAACCGAACCATATTTAATGGTCTGGTTTGGTTCGGTCGGTTCGGTCGGTCTGAACCATACTTTGTTCACCCCTGCCTATAACGAATTATGATACTCCCTCTGTCCCACAATAACTTTCAAACTTTCCTTTTTGGGACGTCCCACAATAACTTTCACACCCTTAAAATGAAAAACTCTTTATAAACTCCACCCTCAAAATATTCTCAAATTTATACAAATGTCATTACTTTTTCTACACACATACATAAAAGTCAACTCATTTATTTACTTTATACATAAAATTTTACAAAATTACCCCTCAAAACTCCACTTATTATTATACTTTCTTAATATACGTGTCCATCAACCTATAAAAGTTATCTTGGGACGCCGGAGCATTAGGTAAATGCCCCCAACTTTTGAATTATACAAAATTCTCTTGGAACTTTACATTTCTTGCTAAAATTGCCCCACAACCGGCTGTTTCCAGTTTCTCAATTAAGCGGGAGAGGCCTACGGGTCAATTTAAGCAAAAATGTTCCATATATAACTTGATACAACCATCAATGAACATTTTTACCAACCCTTTATCCAAATGGTAGAAACTCAAGAACAAGTAAAATCCTCCTTCAAAATACTGTCCTTTGTGCAAAATCCTATCCATTTCTAAAACCTAAAGATAAATGCAGAAGAAAACAGGGGAAATCACCTAATTTGAGCTTGAAATCAAACTCATTTCTACCCCATGCATTAATAATATATATATATATATATATATATATATATATATATATATACTAAAATTCTGAAAATGGGATTAGAGGTATAGTTGTATCCCATTGGGTCTGCCTCTGAATAGTACAAATATAGTTTTTTTAGTTATTAGCTAATTTTCAATTCATAAATATATTTCAGAAAATATTTATAATTTAAATAATTTAGTGTATTTTTTTTTTTTAGGTAATTTGATATAATATTTCTAATTCACACTCCATGAAAAAATGATTTTTCGGACAAGGTTAATGGTCGGAATACATTTACCATCGATCAGAAATGCTGCTTTACCGATCGATAATCGATCCGTCGCTATAGTCCGTCACAACTAGCCTTCTTGGTATTGTCTTTAACTCGGGAATAAATTTCAAATAATATTTTAGGTAGTAGGTCTTCGTTAGAATCGATTTCTTATAAGAAATTTCCCTCCTTTTTTTTTTGTTACACTTTTCAATTGAAGTGACTTACACTTTAATTTTTAAAATAATATTTTTTGTTATATTAACGTACACTTTTTGGTAATGTTATATATATTGCACGTTTTAGTTATATAGACGTGCACATTTCAATAATATTGTGTTGCACATTTCAGTTATAATAACTTACATTTTTCATTAAATATATATTGTGTTGGATTTTTCAATTATACTGACTTGTACTTTTTAATAATATTGTGTTGCACTTTTCAGTAATATTGTGTTACACTTTTTAGTTATAATGACTTACAGTACTTTTCATTAAAAACTCATGTGTTGCAACTTTCAATTATAGTGACTTACACTTTTTAGTTGTGTTGCACATTTAGTTATAATGACTTACACTTTTCAACATACACGTTTCCGAAAAAAATTTACAATAAAAAAATGTATAAGGAATTGACTCTATAAAACACCCAGTCTAATATTTAATTTTTATATTAAAATGCTAAATTCGGTTATTTTATTTTAAGGTGTATTATTTAATTTAAATAATATATATTAAATAGTTTTCTATATTTTAACCTCTGTCCCACTGTAAGTTTCCCACTTTTTTTTTTTGATGTCCCACTATAAGTTTCCATTCCATTTTTGGCAAATTATTTTCTATCTCTCAATCACATCATTTCTACTTTATCTATTATTCTATTATGTTATCATACTTCATCTCTTACTAATCTATTATTTTCTCTCTCACCATCACATCAGTATTAAATTTTAATTAATTAAAGCCTTTTTTTTTTTTTTCAATTTTCTCATGAAACGTATAGGGCATTCTTATAAAAAAAGGCCTCCCCGTCAGCTATCAACTCCCCGTGCACCTTCGTATATGAGTCATATGACCAACATATATAGGGCGTTTTTATCAATTTTCCATTTTTTATTATTCCCTCGTCTTCTTTTATTATATTGTCACTTTAATTTTGACATGAAATTTAATGTAAAAGTTGTTTGAGAATTCATGTATTAATCAATTGAGTAGAAAATAAAATAAAAAAGATTTTTTTGTGAGAAAAGTAATGAGATTAGGATGTAATTTTGAAATGTTTGGAGATGATAGTTGAAAAAAAATAATGTAACCTTATAACCAAAATAAAAAATTAAAGTACCAATCTAATAGAAAAAATGAGGGAGAAACTCATATATAATGATGAAATCAACGAATCAATTGAAGTTACAAATGCAAATAATTAATTACTTTCAAAAAAAAAAAAAAATTAAACACGCATGCAAGCTAGCAAATTAACTGTCGTAAGGTAAAGCTAGCTAGAAAGATCTCTAAAACTTGGATTGAATCGAATCAATGGTCTTAGTATCAGTCTGAAATGACTTTGCAAGAAGATCATTTGCAATAGCTGGCTTCGACCCGAATACAGCATTTGCAACAGTGATAACTCCTGAATTTTGGCTGCTGAGAGCTGCAATGACCACTGCATTTACAGATCCAATATTTCTCTGGTAATGTACAAGATTCACTGGAAACACGAAAACGTCGCCTTTCTGGAGTACTTTTGTGATGAGACGATTGTCCGGGTTAGAAGTGATGAATCCCACTTCCAGGGTGCCTTCAATCACTGTCAATATTTCAGTTGCACGAGGGTGCATGTGGGGAGGGTTAACTCCCAACGGAGCAAAATCTGCACGAGCTAGAGAGATTCCGAGAGTGTTGAGGCCTGGAATTTGGGCAACTTTGACTGGAGTCACCTTTGATCCTACGGGATTTGAGGTGTTTCCGGGCATGTGAAGGCCACTGAAGGAGAAATCACTTGCTTGTGCAAGCTTCGGGTCCTTGCACGCGATTCCATTGACGAATACTGCAAAAAATAAATATATCAGGCATTCGTTTTGTTTTTGTTGATCAGAAAAAGAACAGTGTATAAATAGGAGGAGTAGCAGAGGTACTCAAAAGAGTCGAAAAAAATTAAAATCAGAAAAAGTGCACCTAGGCTACGAAATAGTATCATATGTATACATACCAGGGCCATTCGGATCTGCAACACAGAAATCTTGAAGAGGGCTCGAATCGGATGCAAAAGCAACCGAACTTATTGCAACGAAAACACTCAAGATTATTAAATTGGAAGCCATGTTTTTGTGTGTGAAGTTTGTGATAAATAAGGTCACTCAAGAGCTGGATTTATAGTACTAAGATAATGAAATAAGTAGTTTATTTTCGCGGCCTTCCTTGTTCAATATATATTAATGAAGCGTGTGGAAAAGGTAAAAGGGGCCCTGAAAGTATAGTTGAGACATTCAAATGAGAATGGACGGCCTAGTAATGAACATTCAGGCTCCATTTGGAGGGAGGGATTTTAAATCTACAATCAAAATCCACACCACTCGTTTGGATTAAAAAACAAATGAATGAATTTCAAATACTTATGTTTTAGTCCATCTTTTTTTTTTTTAAAGTTAAAATTGAGAGTATTTTAAATTCTCACTAAAATCATATCATTTGAAATCCATTTATTTTTAACTCCTTTCATTTGAAATGTCTCTCAAATTAAATCCCCTTATTCAAACACAACCTCAAAGGATTTCTATATATATACCAGAAAACACTCTCCCCGTTGATCTATAATTGACATGTTTAAAGAAATATAGTATTAAAATCATGATATTAAATTGGTGATAAGAAGAATGAAGGTAGAAAGAGATAGAAAAAAAAAAAAAAAAGACAGAGAGACAGTGAGATTTAAAAATGATAAAATAGTTCAATTACAAGGGATGGATGGAGGAGTATATATTTGTATAACTTTTGGCATATACTCTGTCGTTTTTTCCCTTATCTTTGCTGGATTTGTTCAAATTTATATGTTTGAAGAAAAAAAACCAAATGAACAAATCGTTTACAATGGCGACCAAGAAATTGCAGAACAAATCTAGACCAAAGAAGACATGTGGTTTATCCGACCGGCTTTGCAATTTTAAAATAGTCAAAGCAACGAATGTCCGTTAGCAAACATACAAAAATTAAAAAAAACACATGACTTATAAGTTTCTTTAATTTGACTGAATCAATGGGATCTTCTATGTTGTTATTTATACTTTTAAAATTAAATTGCAGAGTATTATTGGACGGCATTTTATCTAGACTAGGAAGCTATAAAACCCACTCTCCATCCAAACACAACCAATTCAACAATTATTTCTGGCTTTGATTGCTATTAAAATAAAAAAGAAAATGGCCTCCTATTTTATTGTTGTTGGATTCCTCATCGCAACTTGCTGTTCAGTTTGTTTAGCATCTGATTCAAGCCCCCTTCAAGATTTCTGTGTAGCAGATCCCAGTGCCCCTGGTATTATTATTTTATAAACTATATACATATATATGCTCATCTTTAAGATAAAATTGTTTTTATATAGTAGTCGATAAGTTATTCCTATTTCATTTTTAGTCTTGTCGACTTTAACAAATTGAGAACAATCATGCAACTTCCAATTTTATTCTGGTAATCAATTTTTGAAAGTTGACAAGACTGAAACTATTTTCCGATTAATAATGCCTGATGATCGAGTTAATTAACTTGTGGTTTTTCAGTTTTGGTGAATGGATTTGCATGCAAGGACCCGAAGCTTGCACAAGCAAGTGATTTCTCCTTCAGTGGCCTTCACATGCCCGGAAACACCTCAAATCCCGTAGGATCAAAGGTGACTCCAGTCACCGTTGCCCAGATTCCAGGCCTCAACACTCTCGGGATTTCTCTTGCGCGTGTAGATTTCGCTCCGTGGGGAGTTAACCCTCCGCACACACACCCTCGTGCAACTGAAATCTTGACAGTGATTGAAGGCACTGTGGAAGTGGGATTTATCACTTCTAACCCGGACAATCGTCTCATTACAAAACTACTCCAGAAAGGCGAAGTTTTCGTGTTTCCAGTGAATCTTGTCCACTACCAGAGGAATACCGGATCTGTTAATGCTGTGGCCATTGTAGGTCTCAGCAGCCAAAATCCAGGAGTTATGACTGTTGCAAACTCTGTTTTCGGGTCGAAGCCAGCTATTGCGAATGATCTTCTTGCAAAGTCATTCCAGACTGATACCAACACCATTGATTCGATTCAATCCAAGTTTTAGAAATTTTTGAGTTTCTCTGTTCTTTTATTTGATCAATTGTTTCTGTTCAATTAATGTGTTGGGGATAATCCCTCATTTTGTGATTTTTTAATTAAATTATAAAAGGCATTATTTATTTAACAACATTTGTGCCTGTTCTATTACTTCTATGAATATAATGTATATTGCATATACAATTATTTCCTACAAACCGAAATACGAAGCTGTAAATATAATTAAGAAACTCAGGAAAATTTAAAAATACTAATGAATAAACCTACTTTTCAAGTTTAGATGGGGCTCCAGAGTCAAACTTTGCATTGTATGTGGAAAAGTCACTTGAGAATATATTACCAAAGTGTACCAAAGTGTATATGTACAATCTACAAGCTATACAATGATTCCACATATTCGATGTGGGACAAACTATACATGTGTATATACAACTAATAACAAGTAAAAGATTATGATAATTTCCCTATGCTTCTCATTCATTCGAGATGTCATATATACAAATCAATCTCGGCTAATCAAATAACTATCTATAAATACAATAAATATTGACATATTTATGTCTATTACTCCCCCGCAAGCGAAACGGGCGGTGGACGAACATTGAGATTGTTCCTGAAATCATCCAACAAGACATGAGGAAGGCCCTTAGTGAAGATATACGCAATCTGATATCGAGACGGAACATGTGAAACTCGAACTTCACTCCTTGCAACCTTCTCCCGGAAAAAATGAATGTCTAACTTTATATGCTTTGTCCGTTGATGCTGAACCGGATTACCAGATAGATATATGGCGCTAACATTGTCACAATATACAAATGTTGCTGATGAGATAGGACAATGTAACTCAAGAAGGAGATTCCGAAGCCAACAGGTATCAGAAACGACATTTGCGACACCTCGATACTCTGCTTCGGCACTGGAACGAGACAAAGTATTTTGTCTCTTCGAAGACCAAGATATAAGATTGTCACCTAAGAAAAACAGAACCCGGATGTGGAACGCCGAGTGTCGGGACAGCCAGCCCAATCTGCATCTGTATAGGCAATAAATGATGAGAAAGATGATGGAGACAAGTGAAGGCCGTATTCAAGTGTGCCCCGAATGTAGCGAAGAACACGTTTGATAGCAGCCATATGAGCTTCGCGAGGATCATGCATAAACAGGCATATTTGTTGAACCGCATATGTAATATCAAGGCGGGTAAACGTCAGATATTGAAGTGCCCCAGCCAAGCTTCGATAAAGAGTGGGATTGGACACCAGAGGACTGGATGTAAGACCGAGCTTCGGCTTAGTGTCCACAGGCGTAAGCGTAGGTTTGCAGGAGAGAAGGCCTGCACGATTAAGAATTTCCATAGCACATTTGCACTGAGAAAGAAAAAAGACAGTTATTATGCGACGATAGGGCAACACCCAAGAAATAGTTAGCAGGTCCTAAGTCTTTCATTGCAAATTCACTACTGAGTTGTGAAATAAACTCAAGACGAAGAGAATCTGAAGAAGTTGTGAGTAATATATCATCAACATATAGATTTAAATAAGTCATTCGATCACCCTGACAGTTGACGAATAAAGAATGATCACACCTGCTTCGAATAAAACTAAGAGAGGTAACAAATTCAGTAAACCTCTTATTCCAAGCTCGAGGCGCCTGCTTCAACCCATATAAAGATTTCTTTAACAATCATACACGATCAGGATATGTAGAACTCATGAACCCCACGGGCTGGTGCATATAAATTGTGTCTGTCAGAGTACCATGGAGAAACGCATTCTTCACGTCAAACTGATGAATATATGGACCAGTGTTTGGAGAGAGCCAGAGACAGTACCGTGCGAATTGTAGCAGGCTTCACTACAGGACTAAAAGTTTCTCCACAGTCAATTCCAACCCTTTGAGTCTGTCCATCACCTACAAGACGGGCTTTATGCCTCTTAAAAGAACCGTCAAAATGTTCCTTGTGGGTGAAAATCCACATGGACCGAATTACATTAACACCCTGAGGACGGGGAACCAACTCCCACGTTTAATTAACAATAAGAGCATTTAATTCATCCTGTATATCCATCTTTCAATTTGGATCATGTAAGGCTACAATAGGATTTTTTTAGAAGAGGAGACCTATCAACAGTAGCTAGAAGATTAAACAGGCGTTTCAGATAAAAAATGCCATGTTGGCTTCGAGTAGTAGGTCTGTTTTGAGGAGGGGGGTCGGCCACAGTAGGTGGAGGATTAGAAATCGTGTTTGGTGGTTCGACCAACGGTGTCCGAGGAACATCCGTAGCCGTAGGAGAGGGAGGAGTGTTTGATTGTGTGGACAAATGATGGAGGACATAAGGAGATAGGTCGTCATCAAAATATGCATAAGAAGAAGGAACGGGAACCGTGATTCATCGAACAAAACATGGCGATACACTATTAGTTTCTTATTCACAATATCAAAACACCGGTATCCCCGATGATTCGAGGGATACCTGAGAAACACGCACGGTGTAGAACAGGGATGAAGCTTATGGATAGTAGACGAAGGATATAAAGGATAACATAAGCACCCAAATATCCGAAGATGAGTATAGGATGGTTGCTTGTGATATAGCCTAAGAAGAGGAGTTTGATAGGACATATGATGGCGTGGTAAGATGTTTAGGAGATAAATGGTCATATGTAGGGCGTGATGCCAGAATGTAGAGGGAACAGCCACACGAAATAAAGGTGTACGAATCATGTTATTTATCGTACGAAATTGACGTTCGGCCTTCCCGTTTTGAGAGGAAGTGTATGGACAAGAAAACCGCATCACCATTCCATTATGAGAACAAAAATCAGCAAACATCTTATTATCAAATTCACGACCATTATCACACTGAAATGATTTAATTTCACGCTCAAATTGAGTGCGAACCAATGCGTGAAAAGACAGAAAAGTAGCAAATGCTTGTGATTTTCTAGAAAGAGGAAATGTCCATAAGAAATTCGAATAACTATCCAAAAAAATAACATAATACTTGTGACCCATGGAGCTTAAAACTGGAGACGTCCATAAATCACAGTGCACAATATCAAAAGGACAGAATGAAGCAGACATAGACTTATCAAAGGGTAGTTGTATATGTTTGTCAAGACAACAAGAATTGCATAAAGAAGTAGTGTTCAACTTATTACAAGAAATAGAATTGTTTCTTCGTAACGAATCAAAGACAACATTTCCCAGATGCCCTAACCGATCATGCCACACCGCTGGAGACAACACAACAAGAGTTGTCGAAGTGCTAGAAGTAATAGGATAAAGCTCCCCCGTACTCTCACATTTCATTAGAAGGGTCCCCGTCCGATAGTCCTTGACAGAAAAATCAAACGGGTCAAACTCAATAAACACAGAATTATCACGTGTAAATTGGCGTACAGAAACAAGAGTTTTAATTAAACCCAGAACATGAAGAACATTTCGGAGGGATAAAGGGGGCTGTGGGGAAGATAAAGTAGTATTTCCAGTACCCAAAATCGGAAGTTGATGACCACTACCAACAAGAATTGAATTAGGAATGCTCAAATTGAAATAAGACTGAAGTGTACCTGATTCCGAAGCCATATGGTAAGTTACACCCGTGTCCATATACCAGCTGTTATCCGGAGGTGTGAGACCAAGAGTGACCATCGCAACTTCAATATACGTAGGGGACGGATTACCTTTCACCGAGTAGGCCTGGGGTCGCGGCCCCAAGAGACCCTGTTGCTGGGACGGTTGTTAGCGAGACCCGGGAGTTGTAGGTCGAGACTGCCATGGAATAGAGGGGTAGGGACATGGGGCAGCAGGCCAGGGACTGGGCCATTGCCATGAACCAGGAGTTGGCCATTGGTTTGGCCAAGAAGGGAACGTTGGACGCTGGGCCTGGCCATATTAAGAATTCCAACCTTGTAATCCTTTCTTTTTCTTCTTTCCGCGTCCGGCACCAGCAGCCGAGTGCAAAGGAACATAATCTGCAGGAGGGACGATTGCAGTTACTAAAGCTGTGCCCGACGACGTCTTGTGAGCCAAGACAGCC
This sequence comes from Galeopsis tetrahit, assembly GCA_963675135.1. Lineage (NCBI taxonomy): Eukaryota > Viridiplantae > Streptophyta > Magnoliopsida > Lamiales > Lamiaceae > Galeopsis > Galeopsis tetrahit. Next base: position 30,211,361 of record OY776130.1, on the reverse strand, counting down.
TCCTCTAGCACAAGCATCGATCATGCTTGATAGAACTTTGGCAACGGATCACGTTGGTGAATCAACGTGCCAACACTTGCAAAGGGATCTGTCAAACCTAATACCATTTGTAGGACAAGATGATCGTTGGATACCGGTGCGCCGACGTTTTTAAGTTGATCGGCCAAACCCTTTAGTTTTTTACAATAGGATGAGGCATTCGGAAAGGCTTTCAAGACTGTGTGGGAGAACTCTTATTCAAGAGAAATCGCACGGGAACTTTTGTTATCTTCAAAAATATCTTTCAACCGTTCCCACGTTGTTGCCGCTGTCATATCCGGTTCTAGAATGGTGTGTAACAGATCCGACGAAATAGTGGCATATATCCATTGTAAGACTGTGGCATCAAGTGTGAGCCACTGTTCTTTCTCGTCTGCATCTGTAGGGATCGGCGTGGGGGGATATTTTGGAATAATATGCTCCAAAACATGGTGCGAACGAGTATGAACTTTAAAGAGTTCGGCCCACGTACCATATTGCACATTCTCCATTTCAAAAATTATGGGGACGTGATTTTTGATATTGGACACGGCCAAGGCGGGATGGAAGGGATGCTTCGAATTGTTGGAAGCCGCTATGGGATATGCCGAAAATCACAACGGAGCATAGAGGAAAAGAAGAGGATGATCGAAGAAGGAGAACCGATCGCTGTGCAGCAGAATTTTAGGAAGGGTGGTCAACCTTTTCTCTTGATACCATAAAAGATTATGATAATTTCCCTATACTTCTCATTCATTCGAGATGTCATATATACAAATCAATCTCCTATAATTACTGATAATTAGGCTAATCAAATAACTATCTATAATTACAATAAATATTGACATATTTACGTCTATTAACAAGTACTCTCAGACAGATCACGGTCAGTGATGCCGATCGATCTTGTTCATATATAAGAGTAGACAAACGGGCTCGAGACAATGGATTGGTGAGGGCGTTGGCAAGCTGATCAGCAGACGAGACATGCATGAGAGACCCGAAGCAGAGACGACTGAACTAGATATCGTACAAAGTGATAATCAAAAGCAATATGCTTCATCCTGTAGTGGAAACCGAATTTGCACACAGATACGTAACTGTCATAGTAGACGGGAAAGAGGCAAATTGAACACATGAAGCTTAAAGAGAACGTATCCACTGTAGCTTAGACGCGGCGAAAGTTGGACAAATGAAGCTCAAATAGTTGACCATATCTTTTAGATTATTCTTGTGTAAATCTTTCCTTGATTTTTGTATATTTTTTTCCGTGTAATTCTATGATTTGAGTAAGACAAAGTGTAATTTGAGTAAGACAAAGTGTAATGAGTGGTGTTTTAAGGGGTAGTTTTGTAATTTTTTATGAATAAAAAAAAAAAAAAAGGGTAGATTGAGTGCAATAAAAGTCATAAAACAATTATATATGAGTAAATATTTGTATATTTTGAGAGTGAAAATTATGAAAGATGTTTTTTTGGAGTACGTGTGTACAAATTAGTATGGGACGTCACAATATGATAAATGTGCAAATTTATATGGGACGGAGAAAGTATATGATACTGGTAGTCATAGTCATGAGGAAGTCTCAATTGTGTGAGACCATCTAAGAAGTCTCAATTGTGTGAGACCATCTAAGTTGGACATTGTGCTTTGACACTTTAGAAGGGAATAGTGTTAATTTTGTGAACGGCCTCACTGTAAGACCGTCCCACATAAGTATTTGTCCGCAGTTCATTGTCGATCCAGATGAGAGATGAGATAAGATGCCGCCCTGTTTCTGCATATCCTATCAGCAAGCATAGAGTTGATGCATTTTTGTAATAAAATTAATCTCATTGACAAAGTCAAAGTAATGTATAATTTTGCATGGTATCATCCGCTGTTTTTCTTATATTTATAATCAAACTATTGTCTGTTGCTGCCGAACTATACATAGTTGTTTTGTAGAGATTAGGGAAAAAATAGAGTTAAAATACAATTTGGTCCCTTAACTCCTAAAAAGTTTAATATTTTCAATTTTGACTTATAATTCCTAAATTGGTCTGATATCAATTCAGAAGTTATAGGACGAAAAGTGCAAATTCTGTCGGAAAAAAAAGGGGCAAAAATTGGACCAATTAGAAGATTATGGGACGAGATTAAAAAATCCTAAATTTTTTGGGACCTTTTGCCGAAAAGTTCAAAGTTAACTCGAAAAAAACTAAAAGGATATACCATCACCATGTCATACATACATATAACATATACTCACCCGTCCAATAATAATTTTCATACTTATGTGAGCACACGTATTAAGAAAGTGTAACAATAGTAGAGTTTAATTTTAAGAGGTAATTTTGTAAACTTTTATATATAAAGTCTATGTAGATAAAAAAATAATGACATTTTGAGTAAAATTGTTTTTCATTTTAAAAGTGTGAAAGTTATTGTAACGTCTTAAAGAAAAAAATGTAAAAGTTATTATAGGGCTTTCTTGTAATTATACACGAATCCTTGTATAAATCCTTTTCAATCCCATTTTCTCATATAATGTGCCGTCCTTTCTCATTAGAATGTCTGCACAAAATATATACTTGCTGGCCCTGTTTGTTTACCTTTTCCACACGCTCGTTTTATAGTGAATAAGGAAGGCGGCAAAAATCAGCTATTATCCCATCCTCTGTTTGTACTATAAATCCAGCTCCCTCAGTGACATTATTTCCCACCTCCATCACAAACTTCACACCAAAAAACATGGCTTCCAATTTACTTATTTTGAGTGTTTTCATCGTAATTAGTTCGGTTGCTTTTGCATCCGATTCGAGCCCTCTTCAAGATTTCTGCGTTGCAGATCCAAATGGCCCTGGTATGTATATATATATATATATGATACTCCCTCCGTTCAATTTCATTATTTCCACTTTCCTTTTTTTATTGTTTAATTTTATTATGCCCATACCCTCTTTTGAAACAATACTTACTATTCATACTACTTTATCTCCACCCTTCTATCATCACTTATTTACCCACTTTGTCATTCACTTTATTCATAAACAATCATTTATTTACAAATGGACCCCACAATATCCTATCATACCCTCAACTTATCTACTTTATAAATAAATTAATCAATATTTATTAAAACCAATTCCCGAAGAAGTGGACATAATAAAATTGGACGGAGGGAGTACTATTTATCTATAGAAAGGATTTCGTTGCCTAGATGCACTTTTTGTGATTGTAATTACTTTGTAACTCTTTTGAGTACCTCTGATACTCCTATTTATACATTGTTCTTTTTCCGATCAACTAAAACAAAACGAATGTCTGATAGTATATTTAATTTTTTGCAGTATTCGTCAATGGAATCGCGTGCAAGGACCCGAAGCTTGCACAAGCAAGTGATTTCTCCTTCAGTGGCCTTCACATGCCCGGAAACACCTCAAATCCCGTAGGATCAAAGGTGACTCCAGTCACCGTTGCCCAGATTCCAGGCCTCAACACTCTCGGGATTTCTCTTGCGCGTGTAGATTTCGCTCCGTGGGGAGTTAACCCTCCCCACACGCACCCTCGTGCAACTGAAATCTTGACAGTGATTGAAGGCAGCCTGGAAGTGGGATTCGTCACTTCTAACCCGGACAACCGTCTCATCACGAAAGTACTTCAGAAAGGCGATGTTTTCGTGTTTCCAGTGAATCTTGTCCATTACCAGAGAAATACTGGATCTGTTAATGCTGTGGCCATTGTAGGTCTCAGCAGCCAAAACCCGGGAGTTATCACCGTTGCAAATTCTGTATTCGGGTCGAAGCCAGCTATTGCGAATGATCTTCTTGCAAAGTCATTCCAGACTGATACCAAGACTATTGATTGGATTCAATCCAAGTTTTAAGTTTGAGAAAGTTGAGTTTGTTGTTCCTTTGGTTGATCATATTGTTGTTATTTAATTAATGGACTGATTAACTTATTGCATTGTTTCTTTCAAATGTGTATTTAGTGATCAAACATGTTCTTTAATTTCTACCCATATATCTTAACTTATTGGCTTTTGATGAACAAGTTTATTTTTTTCCTATATCATACCTCATCTTATATTCATCCATTGTGATTTTGAGAAAAATAAATGAATAAATTAAAGATTTTGTATGCTAAAATGTGATACTAAATATGCTTAAAGGTATTATACTTAAGAAAAAAGAATTCATATGTAAGGAAACAGAGCATGTACGTCAAACGCAGTAATTCATATATCAAATTTTGTGAGAAAATTCATCTTAAATCATTATCTAATAAAATATCGCACAAAACAGAGACAAAATTAACCTTGCATACAATCACAACTTTCAGTTTTCGATTCGGAAATGGTAAAGTCTAGTATGCACTCGAGTGCATGTTATGCACCCTAGTCCATGTTGCACTTTTCAGTTTTAGTGACTTACACTTTTTGTGGTAAATGGTGTTGCACTTTTCAATTATTACTAAAAATATTAATATACAGTTTAATAATTGAAAAGTGCAACCCCATTTACCAAAAAGTGTAAGTCAGTGAAATTGAAAAGTGCAACATGGACTCGGATGCATAACATGCACTCGAGTCCATAGCAGACCAACCCTTCGGAAATTATAACATAATTAACACAAATATTATCTATATAAATTTATTTATTTTTAGAATGGTTTTTTATATAAATAAAATGCATCATAGGCAGCTCTCACGGTTCTAACTTTAAAATATTCAAAATAATAACAAGAGACAATGACAATATGATTAAATGATTTAAAAATTGTGTTATATTAAAAAATGAGAAAAGTGCCCGATACAAATTAAAAAAGGTCTTCTTGATATTAACTCTGTATTTTTTGCAAATTATTGATAGGGTGCTTTCAGTTTGTCTATAACGGAGAAATCAACCCGAAAAGTGTTATGGAATTGTATCACAAAGCAACTCCTCACAAATGATAAATCAAGACAACTAGAAACACAAAGAATTGAAAACGAATAAAGAACTCAAAGAAAGAACACGTGATTTACGTGGTTCGATCAAATGATCTACGTCCACGGAGGATAGAAGATTCTCTTCACTAATAACTAGTGCTGTTATTCGAACCGAGCCTTAACGAGACTCGGCTCAGCTCGACTCGTTAAGGCTCGATAAGGCTCGACTCGTTTAACTTAATGAGCCGAGCTCGAGCTCGTTAAATACTCGATTTACTAACGAGCCGGTTCAAGCTCGACTTGTTAGGCTCGATAACTAATTTTTTATAAAAATTTACATTAGGCTCGGCTCGACTCGATAGACTCGTTAAGCTCGTTAGACTCGTTAACGAGTCGAGCCGAGCTCAATTTTTAACTCGGTAACGTTATCGAGCCGAGCTCGGCTCGGTTCGATAAGAGCTCGAGTCGAGCTCGAACCTCAAATACTCGGCTCGACTCGACTCGAATAACAACTCTACTAATAACAAATGAAAGTTACAGATTACAAGTATTCACTAAGCTTGATCTCTCAAAACTCTCAGTTTCAGTAACTCACAACCTATGCACTAGATGGTATATTTATAGATGTACAATGCATTGGATAACTACCACTAACCAACTACCTAACTAACAGAAAAAACAGAATTAACTAACTCTGAAAGACTAGACTTCAGCAGACTTGACTCAGCTGAGTTGGCTTCAACAGACTTGGCCCCAACTCTCCTGAACGGACTTCAGACGACTTGCATCAGCAGAGTTATTCAAACTCTTATCAGATTAGTTGACTCCTAATCAGACCACTAAACCTTATCAGTTGTGTTACACCTTAACTCAACTTTGCTGAACTCCAAGATCAGAACACTAGCAACTCTTCTGATAGATATAAATAAGATGACATCCAATATTGCATTAATCCTAACAATTCTCCACCTTAATGCAAGATTGCCTTCTTCCCAGCCCTCTTCAAGGCTGTTTGTTCATTCTCTTCTTAATGAACATCCCAGGTTCTAAGGTTTACCAACTCCATGCAATGATTGAACTTATTGCTTGGTAATGCCTTAGTTAACATATCAGCTGCATTCTCTTCTGAAACTACCTTCTGAACTTCAACAATGCTCTTCTCCAAGATGTCTCTAACAAAATGCAACTTCACATCAATGTGCTTTGACCTCTCATGGAACACTTGATGTTTTGCTAGATGAATAGTGCTCTGATTATCACATAGCACAGGAACACTTTTCTGAAATATGTCAAAATCTCTCAGAATGCCCTTCAACCACATTGCTTCCTTCACAGCTTCTGTCAATGCTATGTATTCAGCTTCAGTTGTGGATAAGGTCACCATAGATTGTAAAGCTGCTCTCCAGGTGATAGCAGTGCCATACAATGTAAACACATAACCAGATAAAGATTTCCTAGTATCTATGTTTCCAGCAAAATCAGAATCCACAAATCCTAGCAAAGGACTCTTGGTAACAGCTGATTTTTCAAACAATAATCCTAAGTCTTCTGATCCATTCAGATATCTTAGGATCCACTTCAAAGCTTCCCAATGAAACTTTCTTAATCCTAAGTCTTCTGATCCATTCAGATATCTTAGGATCCACTTCAAAGCTTCCCAATGAAACTTTCCTGGATTTCCCATGAATCTACTCACCATACTAACAGCATAGGCAAGATTTGGTCTGCTGCAAACCATAGCATACATGAGACTTCCAACTCCATTTGCATAAGGAACAGTAAGCATCTGCTTCTTCTATTCAGCTGTTTGAGGAGATTGCTTGACTGATAACTTGAATTGCTGACCACATGAAGTACTAACTGGTTTGGACTGGTGCATAAGAAATCTCTTCAAGACCTACTGAATGTAACCCTGCTGGGACAAGAACAACTTCCCTGCTTTCCTGTTTCGGAGAATATCTATGCCTAATATTCTCTTGGCTTCACCTAGGTCCTTCATCTCGAACTTGCTACTCAACTGCTTCTTCAGCTATGTAATCTTTCTCATACTCTTGCTAGCTATCAACATATCATCTACATAGATCAGTAGATAGGTGCTCTCTAGATAATCTTGTTTACCAATATATACACATCCATCATATTTGCTTCTTAAGAAATCAATAGAAAGCATGAATGTATCAAACTTTCTATACCATTGTCTAGGGCTCTGTTTAAGCCCATACAATGATTTCTTAAGCAAGCATACCTTACTTTCAGTTTCAGGCATGATAAACCCTCCAGGTTGATGCATATATATTGTTTCAGCTAGTTCTCCATGTAAAAATGCAGTTTTAACATCTAGCTGATGTAACTCAAGATCATCTTGAGCAACCTTAGACAAAAGTAATCTTATTGAACAATGTTTAACAACAGGAGAGAATACCTCATTGAAGTCTATGCCTTCTCTTTGTGTGAATCCTCTTGCCACCAACCTAGCCTTGAATCTGATTTGCTCTCTAGCACCACCAAATCCAACTTCAAGCTTCTTTTTGAACAGTCATCTACAGCTGACCAACTTCTGGTTGGCTGGCTTCTCCACAAGGATCCAGGTCTCATTCTTCTCTAAGGATTGCAACTCTTCTGACATGGCTGCTATCCACTGCTCTCTTTCAAGACTGGTGATTGCTTCCCTATAGTTTCTTGGCTCATAATGCTCCACCTCTTCTGCTGTGATCAGAGCATATGACACAAGATCAGCCTGGCCAAACCTAGATGGGGGGTGAATCTGCCTCCTGAGCCTATCTCTTGCAAGGCTGTAGTTCTTTAGATCAGCAGGGTTGTCCTCTATGACATCATCTTCTGAATGATCTTCTTGATCACCTTCTGGAACCTGTTCTGGGACAACCTCATCAGGGGTGTTGTCTTCTGTATCAGCAGAGTTGTCCACCTCCTCTGAGGTCAACTCTTCTGATCCAAGAAACTCCACCTCAGCTGAGGAACTCTCTTCTGACTCATTTGCAATTCTTCCATCTAGGTCATGGGAATTTCCATTATGAGGATATCCCATTACTTTCTCATTAAAATCAACATCTCTGTTGATTATCAGTTTCTTATGACCTGGTTCAAGGCACCACAATCTATAGCCCTTGACACCTATTGGATAGCCAATGAATATACATTTCAGAGCCCTTGGCTCTAGCTTATCCTGTCTAATGTGTGCATATGCCTGACATCCAAACACTTTATGTTTTGAATAATCAAACAACTTGCCATACCATATCTCATCTGGGGTTTTACCTTCTAAAGCGTACGAGGGAGTTTTGTTTATCAAGTAACATGCAGTACATACAGCTTCCCCCCAAAAACTTTTAGGTAATTTAGCATCAGTTAACATGCATCTGACCCGTTCTAGAATAGTTCTATTCATTCTCTCTGCTAATCCATTTTGCTGTGGATTAAGAGGGACAGTTCTATGTCTAGTAATGCCCTTCTCTTTACAAAATTCATTGAATTCAGCTGATAGATACTCAAGGCCATTATCTGTCCTCAAATGTTTTAAGGACTTTCCTTTTTGGTTCTCTATCTCAAGTAGCCATTCTTTGAATTTTGTAAAGGCCTCACTCTTCTGTTTGAGAATGAACACCCAAACTTTTCTAGAATAGTCATCTATAATTGATATGAAATACTTACCTCCACCAATGGTTTCAGTTCTTGATGGCCCCCAGACATCTGAATGAACATAATCCAACAGCTCCTTTGTAGTGTGCTCACCCTTCTGGAATGACTTCTTCTTGGCCTTGCCAAGAATGCACTGCTCACAGAACTCCAGGCTTTTGAATGTCTTCTGGTGGAATGCCCCCTTCTTGGATAACTCCATTAGGCCTTTCTCTCCCACATGTGCCAGCCTCTTATGCCAAAGCATAGCATCCTCAGAACTCATGGTAACATCATCAACACCTGTGATTGTCTCACCAATTAAAGAATATAACCCATTTGACTTCTTCCCTTGCATCACTATTCTATCAGCTTTGGTAACAAGAAAACATCCTCTTTATGTCTTGAATTCATAACCCAAAGCATTTAGTGTGCCAAGAGATATAAGGTTTCTCTTCAAATCTGGAACAAATCTAACATTGGTCAGGATCACATATTTATCATTAAACATCTTCACCCTCACAGTGCCAATTCCTCTCACATTGCAACATTCATCATTGCCCAATAGAACTGATCCACCATCCATCATTTCCAGGTTTTGAAACCAAGATTTGGTGGGACACATGTGAAATGAACATCCAGAATCCAACACCCATTCATTAACAAGTTTGCTATCTGTTATGCTCATCACTTCAGCACTATCATACCCTTTTGCCTCTACTACATCAGCTTTAGCAGCATCAGTAGACTTCTTATGCTCAGGACAATCTTTTATGAAATGTCCTTCCTTATGGCATTTGTAGCAAGCCTTGTTCTTGATTACATATCCATTTCTCTTGTGATTTGGCTTGGCATGAAACTTCTTGTCTTGCCCTCCTTTCTTGTCATTCTTCAGTTTGATATTAAGACCCTCAACTTGGTTCTTGGTCTTCTTGGTTGAATTTGCTACATGTAAACTCTTGGTTTTCAGTATAGACAAGACATCTTTGAATTTTGCCTTACCCTCCTTGGTAATCAGCAAAGCATCATTGAAGCTGTCATAAGAAGGAGGTAATGCCTCTAAGAGTAGAAAGGACTTCTTGTGATCTTCCAAGGTAATTCCAACATTCTCAAGATCATCAACTGCTTGCATGAACTCTATCAACTGCTCATCAAGGGTTTTATCATCTGACATCTTGAAATTATTGAGCTTCCTTTCCATAAACATCTGATTTGACAAAGACTGTGCCAAATACAAACTATCTAATGCCTCAAATACTCCAGCAACATCCTTCTCCTTCATAACTTCTCTGAAAACATTGTCTCCCAAACTCAGAACAACAATGTTGTAAGCTTTTTCCATAAGCTCTTCTTTCTTGGCCTTATCTGCATCGGATGCAGCAGGGTCAAGAGGAGTAAGGGCCTCTTTCAGCCGATGGTGTGACAGCAGAGCCTTCATCTTGGCTTTCCATAAACCAAAATCGGTCTTACCATTGAATTTCTCTATCTCCAATTTCACAGAGCCCATTTCTTGATTCTTAACTTTATCTTCGGTTCCCACAAACGGCGCCAATTGTTATGGAATTGTATCCACAAAGCAACTCCTCACAAATGATATATCAAGACAACTAGAAACGCAAAGAATTGAAAACGAATAAAGAACTCAAAGAAAGAACACGGGATTTACGTGGTTCGATCAAATGATCTACGTCCACGGAGGATAGAAGACTCTCTTCACTAATAACAAATTAAAGTTACAGATTACAAGTATTCACTAAGCTTGATCTCTCAAAACTCTCAGTTTAAGTAACCCACAACCTATGCACTAGATGGTATATTTATAGATGTACAATGCATTGGATAACTGCCACTAACCAACTACCTAACTAACAGAAAAAACAGAATTAACTAACTCTGAAAAACTAGACTTCAGCAGACTTGACTCAGCTGAGTTGGGACAGCTGAGTTGGCTTCAGCAGACTTGGCCCCAACTCTCCTGAACTGACTTCAGACGACTTGCATCAGCAGAGTTTTATAAATGGTTTTTTCATTTTAAGGAGAGGAAATTTTATTTTTAGTCCTATAAGTTTGATACATTCCAAAATAAATCCTTTAAGTTTCAACTTTACAAAGTACGTCCTTTACCTTTCAATTTTTATCCTTTTTTACATCAATTTTTATCCTTTATGTTTTGTACGAATTAAAATTGGTAAAGTTGGTGCCACAAATATTTAAAAAAGCCACATTATCATGCCACATCACATTATATTAAAAAAATAGAGCTAATAACACCCCAAAATATTCTATACACACCCCATAATTTTAAATACAAAAATAGATGTATATAAAATGACTAAATAGCCCCTATATAAATAAAGAGAAAAATAATTTAAAAAAATAGCATGAAAAATCTGAAAAAAAATGTAATTAAAATTTAAAAGTATTTTAAAAAACCTAACAAAATCTTTAAAAATAATTAATTTACATAAATTAATTAATTTTTTGAAAAAAATCTTAAAAAATTAAATAGAATCTGAAATTAAAAAATAAATCATCAAAAAAAAAATTAAATTAAAATTATTGAAAAATTCAATAAAACATTAAAAAAAGTAAATTAAAAAAAAATCAATAAAAAAGTAAGATTTTATTTTTTTATTTAATTTTCTTAATATTTATTTTTGATTGAGTTGATTTTTATTTTATTTAGTTTTTTTTAAAAATTGAATCATTAATTTGTATTTTTAATTTAATTATTTATAAATTTTATTTAATTTATTTAATATTTTTAGATTTTATTTGAATTTAGTTGATTTTTTTCATTCAAATATTATTTAATATGCAGTTGATTTTTTACTATATTTTAAAATTTTATTTAGTTTCTCGTATTATTGAATATTTTTTTAATTAATTTTTAAAATTTATATTTATAATCATTTAATTGAATTTTAAATCATATTTTTATTTTTTATTCAATTTGTATTTATTTTGAGGGATAAAGGGTAAATTGGAAATAATTAGGTTGTGTTTATTAATAAAAATTGGTTTTTAAATTATAGTGGAGGTGTGTATAACATTTGAAGTTTGTATAACATTATATTGGGTGTTAGTAGCCTCACCCAAAAAAATTATTTGCATCTAGTTATACGTTTCAATTAATAGAGTAAAATAAGATTCACATAATTAACATATGTAATACCCTGTGATTTTGCTTCTGAAATTTATTTTGTTTCATATTTTTTCAAGTTATTTTTTAAAATTATTTTACTCTTTATTTATGTAAGAGTTACTTAGTTATTTTATACGGAGTATATATTTATTTTTGTATTTAAAATTATGGGGTGTGTATAGAATATTTTGGGGTGTTATTAGCTCTATTTTTTTAATATAATGTGATGTGGCATGATGATGTGGCTTTTTTAAATATATGTGGCACCAACTTTACCAATTTTAATTCCTACAAAACATAAAGGATAAAAATTGATGTAAAAAAGGACAAAATTGAAAGGCAAATGGCGTATTTTGTAAAGTTGAAACTTAAAGGATTTATTTTGGAATGTATCAAACTTATAGGACTAAAAATAAAATTTTCTCTTTTAAGGACGTGAAAGTTATTGTGGGACGTTCTAAAAATTAAAGTGTGAAAGTTATTGTGAGACGGATGGAGTACTAATTAGTCGAATATTGATTGGGGTACGAATGAGATTACCTGTTTCAATTTTAATATTGAGGGACATACGTGGATATACCGAACTTATCGATATTTTTGGTATATATCGAAATACCGCGGTATGACCATTTTTTATACCGTTATCATACCGTACTGAAAAATTTAATATACCGAAAATATCGATAATTTCGATATTTTTTTCCGGTACGATAAGCCCGGTTTACTGAAATTTCGATATATTTTCGCACCCTTACCCGTGACTGTAACATGAGATGTAATATAAAAGATTCGATCGCTAACCTGTGCTATTCAAGTCCGCAACGCAAAAATCTTGAAGAGGACTAGGTTCATATGCTACGGAAAGACTTGTCCAAGTTATAGCTAAAAGACTTAGGGTTACCATTATATATATTTGCCATTTTTTGAATAATAATCCTCGAAAGTTGCAATTATAATATGTATAATTATTATTGAAACTTAATTCCTTAAAATGATCTCTTGGTGTCTCTTTATATAAGCCTTAGAGAGCTGCTAATTATTACACCATTGATAACTACGTATATCACTAACAGAAGACGAATTAATTGATTACGAGGATAGCTGTCTATGTCCATACACAAAATTACAAAGTTATAATACTTCCCCCATCCACAAAAAGTAGTCACATTTGTCTTATATTCTTTGTCCACCAAATGTAGTCTCATACACTTTATGAAAATTATCACCCTTCAACCATCACTTAATTACTTAATTTGTCATCAACTTTATTCACAAACAATCACTTTATTCACAATGGACCCCACAATACCCTTACTTTATCTACTTTATCTACCTTTTTTCTTAAAACTTGTGCCCCTCCTCATGGGACTACATTTGGTGGATGAAGGGAGTATATATGAACTCTCCAATGAAATGAGCATTGTTAATTTAGACTCAATTTGAGCAAAACGCTTGTAATAAATAAGAATTTCTTTGGATGAGAGTTAATTTGAGATTCTAAGACGGTTGAATGTCAAACAATTGTCCTGCATCAGAAAGACAATGAGGAATCATGGGGTATAAAACGAGGAACTAGTATCTCCATTGACATGAGACCTTTCGGGGATAACTCAATGAGGATAACAATTGTCCCACGTCGGAAATGAATTAACTCGACAAGGGCTTGAGGAATTCATAACTCGTAGATTTTCCCAACAAATGGTGCCGTCTGTGGGAAGAAACGGAGGTCCGAGATATGCTAAGATGTAAAGAAGGAGAATTCCTATTCCGCGCGCAAACAGTAGGACAGACTCACCCTTAGAGAGACGAAAGAGTCTCTATGGGCTTGACTGGATGTCCTAGACAGAGCGAACCGCCTCGAGATCTAGGCAGGATTTTCTAGATTGGTGGATGAGGAGGGAGGTTCTAGTCAAAGCGGTCGTTTGAGGAGAGGTATATAAGTGGTTTTTTGTTTGAAGAGGAGATTTGTTGATTGTCAAATAATTGTCTCACATCGGAAAGACATTGAAGGATTATATATTGGGTATAAAAGGAGGGACTAGTATATATCTCCATTGGTATGAGGCCTTTAGGGGATAACTCAAAAGCAAAGCCGTGAGAGCTTAGTCCAAAGTAGACAATATTGTTAGGAAATAAACACACGCACACGATGACGATAAGAAAATAAGACGAGATTTGTTTACCCAGTTCGTCTTGCGACTACGTCTGGGGGCGATGCCAAGCCAGGTATTTCACTATGTGTTTTGGATGCGCAATGATTACAAAGAGAGAACATCTATTTATAATAGAAAACTTGTCATAATTAACCCTAAGCTTATTAGGAAAAGACTTGTTCCCTACTCCAAGCCATTAAGAACAAACTTACCATAATTAACCCTAAGCCTATTAGAAAAAGACTTGCTCCCCACTCCAGGCCCGTTAGGATCAAACTTGTCCTACACTCCAAGCCCGTTAGGATCAATTCAGGCTCCACACTCCAACAATCTCCCACTTGGAGACTGAATTCTCCATGTAACCATATCTTCTTGATTCTTCTCCCGTATCCACCTGGCATCGCCGGGCCTTATCTTCAAGTTCCAACGAAGACAAAAGCTCCTTTTATTTTAGCACAAGTCCAATAAACTCCACCTTGATAAAATAAAAGAAAACTGCATTGTTTTCATCGACAAACATGATTCTTAAACCAAAGAACCAACATTCTCAACATAGAGAATACCTACTCCACCATAAGAGTAGAACACTTAGAATCACCCATTCTAAGAATTTCCTTCGGCATTGTCTTCACCGACAAACATGATTCTTAAACCAAAGAACCAACATTCTCAACATAGAGAATACCTACTCCACCATAAGAGTAGAACACTTAGAATCACCCATTCTAAGAATTTCCTTCGGCATTGTCTTCACCGACAAACATGATTCTTAAACCAAAGAACCAACATTCTCAACATAGAGAATACCTACTCAACCATAAGAGTAGAACACTTAGAATCACCCATTCTAAGAATTTCCTTCGACATTGTCTTCACCGACAAACATGATTCTTAAACTAAAGAACCAACATTCTCAACATAGAGAATACCTACTCCACCGTAAGAGTAGAACACTTAGAATCACCCATTCTAAGAATTTCTTTCGGCATTGTCTTCACCGACAAACATGATTCTTAAACCAAAGAACCAACATTCTCAACATAGAGAATACCTACTCCACCATAAGAGTAGAACACTTAGAATCACCCATTCTAAGAATTTCCTTCGACATTGTCTTCACCGACAAACATGATTCTTAAACTAAAGAACCAACATTCTCAACATAGAGAATACCTACTCCACCGTAAGAGTAGAACACTTAGAATCACCCATTCTAAGAATTTCCTTCGGCATTGTCTTCACCGACAAACATGATTCTTAAACCAAAGAACCAACATTCTCAACATAGAGAATACCTACTCCACCATATGAGTAGAACACTTAGAATCACCCATTCTAAGAATTTCCTTCGGCATCGACAAGCCTTATCTTCAAGTTTTAAGACCAATTGAAGCTATGCATAACTTCAACTTCTCTAAGGTCGCCTTCTTAGTAAATAACAAGTAGTAGTTAAAGGACGAATACCTATTCGGTGCACGTCGCTCTCTAACTGGTCTCTGCAGCAGATTCTCCAGTGGTGGTGGGGTCTTAGGATCTTCAATAAGAACCTCTTCTTCATTCTGACTCTCCTTACTCCCACTCGAGTTTGAGATGTCTAACTCAACCTCTTGGGTATTGGTCTTGTCAGAATCTGATGCCTCCAATCTGTTCTTGTACATAACCTGTTCATTGAAAACTACATCTGTACTGCGAATAATATTTCGGTTATTCTCAACCCAAAGTGTATAACCGAACTCATCACCACCATAACCAATGAACGTACACTTAACAAATTCAGCATCACTGCAAGAGTAGAATGATACTCCAGAATCCAACACCCAATATTCTACCGGACAACTGACACTAAAGACCAACGCGTCTCCAACATCAACTGTGGTTGCGTTTGCTGCCTTCATCTCGTTCTGTCCCTTCCTATTTTTCTTAAGTGATGAACACTGGTTCCTGTAGTGACCAAACTCATCACAATTCTAGCACTGGATCGAGTCTTTATTTTTCTTGGATTGACTCTTTCCTCTGGACTCTGATCTGCCACGATTGATCTTGTCAGAATCTGATGCCTCCAATCTGTTCTTGTACATAATTTGTTCATTGAAAACTACATCTCTACTGTGAATAATCTTTCGGTTATTCTCATCCCAGAGTTTATAACCGAACTCATCACCACCATAATCAATGAGCGTACACTTAACAAATTTAGCATCACTGCAAGAGTGGAATGATGCTCCAGAATCCAACACCCACGATTCTACCGGACTACTGACACTCAAGACCAACGCGTCTCCAATATCAACTTTGGTTGCGTTTGCTGTCTTCTTCTCGTTCTGTCCCTTCCTGTTTTTCTTGGGTGCTGAACACTGGTTCCTGTTGTGACCAAACTCATCACAATTCCAGCACTGGATCGAGTCTTTATCTTTCTTGGATTGACTCTTTCCTCTGGACTCTGATCTGCCACGATTCTGCCTACCCATCGATCTGCCCCCTTCTTCCGTGTTCAGCGTTGACCCTGAAGTGGATCCAGATTCTTTTCTGCGAACCTCCTCGCTAATCATCAGATCCCTCACTTCGTCAAGCTTCACTTTATCTTTCGCGGATGAAGCGCTAATTGTGGCAGCCCAACTATCTGGCAAAGAAGATAACAAAACTAAAGCAAGTACCTCGCCACTGAAGTCGATCACGACAGAACACAACTGTCCAATGATCCTGTTGAACTCGTTCAGGTGTTGCTGCACGGGTGTGCTCTCCGACATCCTGAGGTTGAACAACCGTCTGATCAAGTGAACTTTGTTCGCCGTTGTGGGCTTCTGATACATCTTCTCCAAGATCTGCAGCATCTCCCTTGCGGACTTGACTTTAGTCGTGTGATAGGCTACGTTCATGGACATCAATAAGCGTATTGCACTCATCACCTTTCTGTTCAACAGATTCCACTCCTTCTGTTCCATCTTTTCGGGTTTCTCCTTCTCCTCTAGGGGCACATGTAGATCTTTACCGTAGAGGTAATCCTCGATCTGCATCTTACAGAACTCAAAATTCGATTCGTCAAACTGCTTGGTTGAAATCTTCTCGTCGCTCATCGTGACTGCTCCCTCTGAACCCGAAGCTCTAGATACCAGTTGTTAGGAAATAAACACACGCACACGATGACGATAAGAAAATAACACGAGATTTGTTTACCCAGTTCGTCTTGCGACTACGTCTGGGGGTTTTGCCAAGCCAGGTATTTCACTATGTGTTTTGGATGCGCAATGATTACAAAGAGAGAATATCTATTTATAATAGAAAACTTGCCATAATTAACCCTAAGCTTATTAGGAAAAGACTTGTTCCATACTCCAAGCCATTAGGAACAAACTTACCATAATTAACCCTAAGCCTATTAAGAAAAGACTTGCTCCCCACTCCAGGCCCGTTAGGATCAAACTTGTCCTACACTCCAAGCCCGTTAGGATCAATTCAGGCTCCACACTCCAACAAATATCATACATTCATACTAGGTGGAATACTATGGAGGTTTCAAGTCCTGTCCAACTCTACGAGGGCTTGTGGAATTCATAACTCGTAAATTTATCCAACAATGAGTATTTTTTTTGAAAACTCACACGGATGGACTCAGGTATTTGGCAAGTAAAATTTCACCCTATTAAAATTTCAAAACACCATCGACAATTTAATATGAGTGTAATTTGCTTTCATGCAGCAGGCCCCAGGTCTTTATTCAACAACAAATTGAACGCTTTAATTTGCATAATAAATCCTAACTCACAAAGTCATGCATTGCTGGGGTTTTCTTATCAATATTTGTTAACAACATTAATGTAGTTTATATATATGAGCATTGATAATTATATTAATTCAGCTTTAAAAATTCATTAAATAATAAAAACTTTAAATTATATTTTTCAATAAATTAAATTCGAAGGGGATTGTCTTTTAATTTTTTTTAGTTACAAATGATATTTTGTTGTATTTCTGGAACAAATTTTGGATTCAAATAACTTGAATGAGAAGTTGAGAACATCCCATAAATGATACAATAATGTTGTTAACAAATATTTAAAGTTTAAATTATTGAAAATATATATTCGATAGTAAAACAAGATGTTAAGACTGAAGGAAAACTTTAAACTGAGAAAAATTAAAATGTGAATTGAAGATTAAGATTCATCACTTGTGGTGTGTTATACAACTAATTTTGTAACTTCCTATCTTCTAGAAGAGCCTGGACTATTCCTAACTAACTAATTATATTTTCTAATTAGCTAGCTACTGATTAGTTTATCTAACACATAATATATTACTAACTCTAACATGCGCTGGACAACAATGGGCCTCCAGACGATCCAAGGCCAAGTGTGTTGCAGAGCAAGTGAAAACGATGGGGAGCCAATGGTTTGGTTAGAATGTATGCTGGTTGAGACTCTGTGGGAACATATCTAACGTCAAATTGATTCGATTGAACCTTCTCCCGAATGAAGTGTATATCAATTTCCACATGTTTTGTCTGTGAGTGAAAAGCTGGATTGAACGCTAGTGTAATAGTGCCTTGATTGTCACACCACAAGATTGGAGGAGTGAGCAACGGAAGACGTAGTTCGGAGAAAAGTGTGTTGATCCAAATGATATCAGTAGCAGCCACTGCAAGCGCACGATACTCCGCCTCTGTGCTGCTGCGAGCCACGACCCCTTGTTTGCGTGAGCTCCAACTGATGAGATTCGATCCTAATTTGATGCAGTACCCAGATGTGCTTCGTCGATCGTCAAGATTAGCCGCATAATCCGCATCTGCAAAGCCCTCAATCCTGAAATCAAGAATAGGAGAAAATAATAAACCAAGTGTTAGTGTTCCCTTCAAATATCTTAAGACCCGTTTACAAGCCTTCCAATGATTTGTCGTTGGTGCGCCAAGGAATTGAGATAGTTTGTTAACACTGAAAGATATGTCGGGACGGGTGATGGTTAGGTATTGAAGGGAGCCAACAATGCTACGATAGAGGGATGGGTCTGAGAAGGGGGCACTGTCTGTGAGAGATAGTTTGGAGGTCGGGCAGATTGGTGTGGGACAAGGCGTGCAATGAGAAAGGTCAGCTTTGGATAGTATGTATTTGATGTATTTGGATTGGGTGAGTGTGATGGTGGATGGGGTGACAAGGGCCTCCAATCCCAGGAAGTAGTTAACAATTCCAAGATGCTTTAGTGAAAACTTCGCATGTAATTGAGTAATGAGCGTATCAACAGCTTGTGTATCATCCCCAGTGACAAGAATGTCATCCACATATACCAAAACAATTAATAACTTGTTGTTTGTTGAGCTGAAGAATAGGCAAGTATCCGCAGTAGAGTGAGTTAAGCCGAAAGATAGCAAGAAACCCTTCAATTTATCATACCATGCTTTGGGTGCTTGCTTAAGGCCATATAGTGCTTTAACAAGCTGACATACATAATTGGGTCGAGCTGGATCCTGAAACCCCTCAGGTTGTTTGATGAAAACCCTTTCATTCAAATCACCATTGAGAAACGCATTGTTGATATCCACTTGTTGAATGTTCCAACGGCGTGTAATAGCAATAGAGAAAATAATTCGTACCGTAATGGGTTTTACCACTGGATTGTAAGTGTGAAAGTAGTCCACTCCAGCTGTTTGTTGAAAGCCACGAGCCACTAAACGTGCCTTGTAACGCTCCACCGTTCCATCTTTCTTGTATTTAACTCTGAGCAACCACTTTGTTGTAATCACGTGCATGTCATCAGCTTGCGGCACTAGTTTCCAAGTGCCTTTAGCAACCAAGGCATTGTACTCATCATCCATGGCCTTCTTCCAATGTGGAATATCAAGAGCTTGGGACACAGTGTCCGGTTCCATGAGAGGAGACACCAAACTTGCAGCAAAAATCTTGGGTTTAGAATTTCCAGTTTTGGATCGAGTGAGCAAAACTGATACCATGTTAAGATTGAAGGAAAACTTTAAACTGAGAAAAATTAAAATGTGAATTGAAGATTAAGATTCATCACTTGTGGTGTGTGGTATTTATACAACTAATTTTGTAACTTCCTATCTTCTAGAAGAGCCTGGACTATTCCTAACTAACTAATTATATTTTCTAATTAGCTAGCTGCTGATTAGTTTATCTAACCCATAATATATTACTAACTCTAACACAAGACAGAATATCAGATGAATGTTGTGACTAAAATGAAGAATATTCTTATGATGCGATGATTTTGTTGTGGAACACATTTGTCTAAAAGCATTTTGACAAAAAATGTACAGTTGCTGTTTATGTTGTTTTCCCATTGAGACAACATACATAATAACATGAAAAAAAAACCTAAAATTTGTTGCTAATTAAAAAAATGGTACATAGCAACATCAAAGTATATATATAGTACGGGTATTAATTAGCTATTGTGCATATATAAGTTCTACCAAAATTTTAAGGATTAAAGATTTTGTTGTTCACTAAGTTATTGAACTGTTAAAAAAAAAAAAATTATATATTGAACTGATTTTAAATTTATTCTAGATTGATTACATATTTTAATTTCGATTCAATGTAGTTCCAAATTTTGTAAATGGTCATTTAATTTCTGTAAATTTTGTTTAAACCTATCAATGCACATGTGAAATTTTATTCTCTTTTTTATTTTTCTTTTCTCTTTATATTTATATCAATTAAATAATTATATATTTTAATTAATTCATAAAAATTATGAATATTAATTTAAATACTAAATAATATTTTGAAAATTAATTGTGAATAATTTTTTGAAAAAACTGAAAATTAAAAGAAAAATCCATGATAGGTGGTAGAAGAGCCGAGAGGGAATTTAAGACGAAGCAGGCGAAGATTGAGAATTTGAGGATTTAAAAATTACTTCATTCGTCCCACAAAAGTTCTTATACATTCATTTTTACGAGGTACATTGTGTATCCTTGTCGTAACATGGTCCTCGAAATAGTGAGAACAAAACATTGACGCCTCTCTAGTTAAATATGCATTTGCAATCGAAGCTTCAACACATGCTTTGTTACCCACGCTTAATTTCAAGGTGCGAAGATACCTGATTAAATTTTAAGAATCGTAAGATCATATAATTTGAAGAATCGTATGAGAAATTAATTAAATTACCTCTCGTATGGATACATCCATCTGTATTGAACTGGACCACACACTTTTGCTTCATATGCAAGGTGCACAGGTAGATGTTCCATAGAGTTGAAGAAGCTGGGTGGAAAGATACGTTCCAACTTGCATAAGATGATTGGGATATCTGTTTCCAGTCGAGTCATGTTGTCAACTGTGATGGTCGTAGAAGTCAACTCCTTAAAAAATAGACTAAGCTCAGTGATTGCTTTCCACACAGTGAGCGGCAGAATTTTGTAAAAAGCAATCGGTAGTAGTCTCTGCATAAACACGTGACAATCATGACTCTTCATCCCATACAATTTCAATTTCGACCAGTCAATGCAACGAGACATGTTAGACACATATCCATCTGGAAACTTCAACTCACTTATCCACTTACAAACAACATCCTTCTGCTTCTTATCAAGCGAAAAAGAAGCCTTAGGATACTTTGATGTACGTGGACATTTCTTGAGAGAGGGACGACGACAATAATCATTCAGCTCGTCTCTTGATTTAGACGTGTCCTTTGTTTTCCCCTCCACATTCATCACCGTGTTGAAAACGTTATCAAACACATTTTTCTCAATATGCATCACGTCTAAATTGTGTCGTATCAACAAGGTACTCCAATACGGCAACTCCCAGAAAATGTTTTTCCACTTCCACCCTCCAGAAAGTTTTTTGTTGTGAGCCTCAGCACCATCCTCTGTAACCTTTCTATATCCCAAATGATCAATTTCGTATAGGAGACTTGCACCCGTTCGAATAGGCGGTGGATCATCTGTGACTACTACTCCGGCCATGAATGCAGTTTTATTCGTTCGCCACGTGTGATTCGGTGGTAAGAACTTTCGGTGGTTGTCGAACCTCGACTGCTTTCGACTTTTATTCAAGTAGAATGCATCAGTGTACTCTCCACAATATGGACAAGCAAGCCTTCCGGCTGTACTCCAACCAGACAACATTGAGTATGCTGGGAAGTCACTAATGGTCCAGATAAGTGCAGCTCGCATCCAAAAGTTTTGCTTTCTAGCAACATCGTAAGTTTGCACCCCATTTTCCCATAAAAATCTCAAATCTGCTATCAGTGGTTGCAAAAACACATCAAGTTTGTCCTTCGGACTTTTAGGCCCGGGCACGAGAATCGAAAGAAACATGAATTGATCCTTCATGCATAACCACGGGGGTAGATTGTACGGAGTAAGTATAACTGGCCATGACGAATATTGTTTTCCCGTCATTCCAAACGGTGCAAAACCGTCTGTGCTCAAGCCCAACCTCACATTCCTAATTTCAGATGCAAAATCAGGATACGAACGGTCCAAATGCTTCCAAGCCAGCGAGTCTGCCGGGTGACGCATAACACCAGAGTCATCAGAAGCGCACGAGGCATGCCATGTCATATCCTTCGCAGTGGCCTTGGACATGTACAATCTTTGCAAACGAGGAATTATCGGAAAGTAGAACATCTCCTTAACCGGGCATTTCTTTTTCAACCGACCATCTACATCAACCCTACTCGGCTTATACCGTGATCGACCACAAATCTTACAAAAATCTAGTTCGCTGTCTGCACCCCAAAATAACATGCAATTCTGTGCACAACAATCAATCCTTTCTACCGGAAGACCCATCCCACTCATCAAATGTTTGGTGTCGTTAAATTTCTTGGGAACCTTATTTTCGGGAGGACAAATCTCACGAATCAACTCAACAACCTGATTGTAACCCCTTTCAGACAATCTATTTTCCGTTTTAATGTTCAACAATCTGGAATTGAATGACAACTGCGAATGAGATTCACAACCAGGATACAAGTCTTGGTCCGCTGCACGAAGCATGCCGTAAAACTGTGCCGCATTCTCGTTAGGGGGTTCTTCATTAAGTGCCTCCTCTTCCACGTCGATTCCAAAATCAATGTTTGGGCCACCCATTAACTCTTCTACCATAGTGTGGTACGAACTAGGTCCCGCTGGGTCAACGTCGTTTGAAGTTGACGCATATTCATTAGTGTTTTGATATGGACGTGGACCCCAACTCTCTTCCCCGTGATAAATCCAATTATAATAATTCAGTGTAAAACCATTTCGATATAAATGAGATTTCACTTCATTAGGATCTCTATAAGTTTGATTTCGACATCTAGCTTTCGAACAAGGACACCTAATTTTTCCTTCCCAAATCGAATTCGGATTACTAGTAGCAAATTCAATAAATCCATTTATTCCACTAACAAATCCGGGGTTCATAATCCCATTCACTAATCTTGGACTATACATCCAACTACGAATTGAATAATCCATGTCAATCGACGTCTACAACACACAAACAACCAACGTCTCATTTCCCAACTCTATTAAAATCAATTAATATAATTCTAATTATATTCTAATAATTATTCTAACACCCTAATTAACAAATAAATTCATATAGACATATAACACAAATATAATTCTAACACCCTAATTAATAAATAAATTCATATAACTTAATTATTAAAACATACATATAAATACATGCCTAACACAACATAATTAATTAACAATTTATAAATTCTAACAATTAACACATGCATACATAAAAATTAACAATTCTTCTAACAATTTTATATATACATACAACATATATGCATATATACTAAAACTGTATATACACATATAACTTCAAATTTAACCAATGAAAACGAAAAAAATTACCGTAGAAATGCTCCCGTCGAAGTGTAGAACACAAATGGCCAAAAACCGAGTTCGATCCGCAAACGAAGGTGATTTTTGAGTGTGGAGGTGAAAAAATCGCTTCAATGGAGGTTGGGGGGGGGTTGCGGCTGTTACGTTCTGGAAGAGAGGGGCCTGGTTGATTTATACTCAGTTAGGGCATCGGGGAAGGCATCGGGCCCACTGCCGATGCCATTTTGCATCAGTGGGGCCGTTACCAAATGGCATCGGGGCCCACTGCCGATGCCATTTCGCATCGGGGCCCACTGCCGATGCCATTTTGCATCGGCCATTAAATGCCGTCCCCTTTTCGCATCGGCCGGCCTGCCGTTGCCATTTGCCGATGCCTTTTGGGCAATATTTTGTGGTGCAATCAAGCCTAATCCAACCTAATCAAGCAAACCAAACTAGGCCTAAGTATTCAAGAATATTCTGAATAAATTTTTTGACCTGGTCAATTTTTTTTATTATTATTATTTTTTTGTAATTTTTTTTATTGATATTTTTTTTTCGAAAATGTGTGCGTTGAAAAGTGTAAGTCAATATTACTAAAAAGTGTAACACAATATTACTAAAAATTGTAACACATTTTTTTATTAAAATGTGTAAGTCACTATAATTGAAAAGTGCAACACAACTTTTAATGAAAAGTGTAAGTTATTATAACTAGAAAGTGCAAGTTAATAGGATTATATTTTTTTTTAGTCCATTAAGTTACCACGATTTTGAATATAGTCCACCAGGTTATCACTTTTTGAATTTAGTCCATTAAGTTTCGATTTATTTTGATTTTGGTCCAGTTACCTGCTATAGCAGGTTTAACAGGTCATTTTTTAAAACACACCACACACCCCACAAAATGTTATACTCACCCCAAATGTTAAACACACCACAGTAAAATTTAAAAATTATTTTTTATTACTATACACATCCCAATTCTTTCAAATTTAATAAGTTACCAAAAATAATTAAATTAAAAAAAGTAAAAATTCAAATTAATATAAAAAATATAAATAAAACCTATAAAAATCACAAAAATCTTCAAAAATTAAACAAAGATAAAAAATTAATTAATTTAATTAGTTTTGAAGTTTTAGTTGATTTTTCACTAATTTTGAAGATTTTTAATAGATTAAAAAAAATCAACTTGAAAAAATTACTAAATTAAATAAAAATAAAAATACTTAAAAGTATTAAAAATCAACTAAAATTTTAAAACTAATTAAATTAATTAATTTTTTAGCTTTATTAAAATTTTGAAGATTTGGGTATTTTTTATAGGTTTTATTTATATTTTTCATATTAATTTAAATTCTTGCTTTTTTAATAAAATTATTTTTGACAATTTATTAAATATAGTTATGATTTTGTTTAACTATATTTAATTTTTGAATTTTTGTGTTTAACATTTGGATTGTATATAATATTTATGGGGTGTTATTAATGTTTTATTTGTGTTTTAACATTTGGAGTATATAAAATAAATTTAATACTCCATTGCTTTATTAATGTTTTATTTGCGTTTTAACTTCTATAAATTAAAAACGTTGAAATAAGGCTAAATAAAATTTTAAAATAGTAGAAAATCAATTAAATCTTCAAAACTAATTAAATTAATTATTTTTTTTAGCTTTGTTTAATTTTTTAAGATTTAGGCTATTTTTTATAGATTTTATTTATATTTTTCATATTAATTTGAATTCTTATTTTTTTAATTTAATATTTTTGGTAATTTATTAAATAAGAAAGAATTGAGGTGTGTATAGTAATAAAAAATTATTTTTAAATTTTAGTGTGGTGTGTTTAACATTTGGGGTGTGTATAACATTTTATGGGGTGTGTTTTAAAAAATGACATGTTAAACCTGCTGTAGCAGGTAACTGGACCAAAATCAAAATAAATCGAAACTTAATGAACTAAATTCAAAAAGTGGTAATCTGATGGACTAAATTCAAAATCGTGGTAACTTAATGTACTAAAAAAAATATAATCCCAAGTTAATATAACTAGAAAGTGCAACACAATATTATTAAAAAGTGCATGTCAATATACTTGAAAAGTGCAACACAATAGTTTAATGAAAAGTGTAAGTTATTATAACTGAAAAGTGCAACACGTTTTTACTGAAAAGTGCATGTCTATATAACTAAAAGATGCAATATAACATTACCAAAAAGTGTACGTCAATATAACTGAAAATATTATTTTTAAAAGTGTAAGCCACTATAATTGAAAAGTGTAACACTAAAAAAAAAATTTTGAAAAAAAAAATTACCGATTTTTTTTTATCAAGTCAACCGTCAATAGTTGATTGTTCAACTCAATTTCATATATAGAATCAATTCCATAGGAGACCTACCCTCATAAAATATGTGTCCCACCCAAAAAAAAAAAAAAGTTAATTGATTCGGGAATGAATATAATTGGTTTTTAATTTTTTTCCATCTATCCGTTCCACTAGTTTTTTTAAAATGTAACCGGCCGGATTCATTAAGTTTCTTAAAACAATTTAATTAATTTCCGTTCCAAACTTGTGGGTTTTGTTTGACAATATTTATTGCTTTGGTGGTGGCCATATATATTCTATATATGCTATATTCTTGAGACAACATATTATAATGTCATCATTTCTGAAACTAACTCTCCCCTATAATTTTAATTTCATGGTTCATTTTCTTCTACTCCTCTTTCTCCTTCTAAATCCCTTTTCTAATGCATCCCAACTCGATTTCGATTTTTTAAGATGCCTAAACAACACAAATGATCAACAAGTACATACATTCATCTACACACATAATTCCACAAACTACACATCTATCTTATTACAAAACCTCAGGAACAGCCGTTTCAACACTTCCACAACACTAAAACCAACCCTAATCTTGACTCCATTCCACGAATCACAAGTCCAACAAATCGTGAAATGCGCCAACAAAACTCGACTCCGAATCAAAATTCGAAGCGGGGGCCACGACTTCGAAGGCCTCTCGTACACGTCCACAGCCCCATTCGCCATCCTCGACATGTTCAACCTCCGATCCATCGACATAAACATCAATGACCAAACGGCCTGGGTGCAATCAGGAGCCACACTAGGTGAACTATATTACAAAATTTGGGAAAAGAGCAAAGTCCACGCTTTCCCTGCCGGAGCGGGCCCAACCGTTGGTGTCGGTGGCCACATCAGCGGCGGTGGCTACGGAAATATGATCAGAAAATACAGCCTCACGGTTGACAACGTTGTTGATGCAAATATTATCGACGCAACGGGAAGAATCTTGGATAGAAAAAAAATGGGAGAGGACCTCTTCTGGGCTATCAGGGGAGGTGGTGGTGCTAGTTTTTGCGTTGTACTGTCGTACAAAATTAAACTAGTACCCGTACCTCCCCTGGTGACCGTCTTCCAGGTTTCCAAAACCCTGGAAGACAACGCAATTGATATTATCCACCGTTGGCAATACGTTGCAGATAAATTCGACAACGAACTCTTTATCAGAGTGAAATTAAGATTCAACGTTGATCATACAAATGCTACCAAATACACTCCTGTCGCTGATTTTCTTGCCATGTATATAGGTGAGGTGATGCTACAAGTCTTAGCCTTTATACATCATCTACACCGTGCAACTTAAGTGCATTTTTTAAAAGTATACAATTGAAAAACAGTAAAAAAATGCACTTGAGTTCCACGATACACAAGACTTACCCAAAAGTAAATACTTCATCTATTTCATATTATTTGTCATTTTGTATAGGATTAAGTAACATAATTTTTTTAACAAATCTACACTTCATATATATAAGTGCAAAATATATTTTTCAATTAAAATGAGAAATTTTAGAGATACATATATATAGTATAGTGGTAATTTAGGAAAATACGTCTGATTTTCCTATAATTAATTATGTATATAGGTGATGCTACAAAATTGGTTTCAGTAATGAACAAACAGTTTCCAGAATTGGGACTAAAAAGACAAGATTGCAAGGAAGTGAGCTGGATTAAATCAGCATTATTCTGGGCAGGGTACTCTGAGGAAACTCCAGAAACAGAGTTGTTAAGCCGAAAACAAACGGGCTACGGCCCGTACAAGGTCAAATCCGATTATGTGAAAACCCCGATTACGAAACAGGGTTTACAAGGATTGTTTAAGAGAATTGTCTCATCAGGGCACATGTCTGTGAAGTTCAATCCGTACGGCGGAAGAATGAGTGAAATTGCGGAATCTGAAACGCCATTTCCGCATAGAGCAGGGAATATTTACAAGATTCAGTATTTAGTGTATTGGAATGAAAGTGGCGACGTTGCTGAAAGGAAGTACTTGGATGATGTTCGAGAGGTGTATGATTACATGACGCCTTTCGTGTCGAAAAATCCGAGGGGAGCGTTTCTGAATTATAGAGATATTGAGATTGGAAGAACGGAGAATGGAGTGAATGCTTATGAGGAGGGGAGGGTTTATGGGGAGAAGTATTTCAAGAATAATTTTGATAGATTGGTTCAAGTGAAGACAAAGGTTGATCCTGATAACTTCTTCAGGGACGAACAGAGTATTCCTTGTTTGAACAAATAAATTTGATTGATATATATTATAAGTATTCTTATTATTGGAGGTGATTGTTATTTTATGGAGTGAATAATTTTTTTTTTTTTTTTTGTTATTTTTCAATGGATATATATATGTAATGTTGAAATAAAATATTTTATGTCTTATTTATTAGGGAATAATATCTTCTAAATTTAGTCTTTTATCTTTGTACAGATAGTATGGACCTTCAACATGAAGTCAAAGTGTTGTATGACTACTGTAATCAATTAAACTAAACCATTAAAATTCAAATTTAAAGGCTTAAACCCGATGATCTGTTACCTTTTGTAATATGTGTCGTATGTATTCAAATTTAATGGATTTACATGCAAGGACCCGAAGCTTGCGCAAGCAAGTGATTTCTCCTTCAGTGGCCTTCACATGCCCGGAAACACCTCAAATCCCGTAGGATCAAAGGTGACTCCAGTCAACGTTGCCCAAATTCCAAGGCTCAACACTCTCGGGATTTCTCTTGCGCGTACAGATTTCGCTCCGTGGGGAGTTAACCATCCACACACGCACCCTTGTGCAACTGAAATCTTGACAGTGATTGAAGGCAGCCTGGAAGTGGGATTCGTCACTTCTAACCCGGACAACCGTCTCATCACAAAAGTACTTCAGAAAGGCGATGTTTTCGTGTTCCCAGTGAATCTTTTCCATTACCAGAGAAATACTGGATCTGTTAATGCTGTGGCCATTGTAGGTCTCAACAGACAAAATCCAGGAGTTATGACTGTTGCAAACTCTGTTTTCGGGTCAAAGCCAGCTATTGCGAATGATCTTCTTGCAAAGTCATTCCAGACTGATACCAACACCATTGATACGATTCAATCCAAGTTTTAGAAATTTATGAGTTTGTCTATTCTTTTATTTGATCAATTGTTTCTGTTCAATTAATGTGTTGGAGATAATCCCTCATATTGTGAATTTTTAATTCAATTATTAATGGCATTATTTATTTAACAACATTTGTGCATGTTCTATTACTTTTATGAATATCATGTATATTGCATATACAGTACAATTATTTCCCACAAACAAAACTTTGCATTGTATGGAAAAGTCAATTGAGAATATATTACCGATGTCTATATGTACAGTCTACAAGCTATACAATGATTCCATGCACATATTCGATGTGGGACAAACTATACATGTGTATATACTGTTACACCAAGTCAAATAAGTCAATCTTTAAAAGTCAATCCTAGTCATCAAATTATGTGGCGACGACTAGTCAACTCTAAGCCATGCGACGATTAGTCAACATTGTAATAAGAAATGTGAAATATGTGCTCGCTCGTGAGAAGAGATGAATAAGTCATCGGCGAGCACGTGGGAACTTATCCTTGAGAAAGACAAGTAATCATAGCCATTCGAGAATGGGCGACCACGACCACATTTTCGGGGACATGGTCGGACGACTAGTCCTTCCGACGATCACAGCTACAACAATACCCGCCGGAGACGAGAACGACCACCAAAGAGGTGGTTTAACCTCGAAACAACCTCCAAGACGCATTAAATACAGCTTCCCATCACCTTTATCTGATGGGATCTCAAGGCCAATTGAAGCCTGCCATGTGTAAAGGCAAGGTAGCCAAAATCCTAGTATATAAGCCCCAAGAGGCACAATGTAAACATAACTTAATTCCCTTGCACAAAGACCGATGCAATAATACTCAAAAGCTAATACAGCAACCAAGCATCTCCAAGAAGTTACTCATATATCTTCAAGAGTTCTTCATTTGTTCATCACTAGATCATCTACTTTAATCCTTTAATCCACGTAATAACCCCGATAATATTATATGTTTGTTTAGTGCTTACGAAGTCCACATCCAGGTCATCCATTCAAAAAGCACGTACAACATTTGGCGCTAGAAGGAGGGGTCCTTTTACGTGTTCTTCATCGAGTTTCGACCGATCATCGAGCGATCGACGTTTAAAATCGGTTATTACAGGTTTTAATCGGTAGAAATACCTTTATAACATCATCTACGTATTTTATTACGTTTATTCACGATATTTACGTACTTCGTACGGCTAGGAATTTATTTCCCGATCATCGTGTTCTTGAATATTTGTCGTATTCTAGGAATCTTTTGGAGTTTGATCTCCAAAGAACTCAAATCTTGTATTTTTAGCATCAAAGTTTAGGTTCATTTATCATCTTGTAACCCATTCCCAGAAAGTCATTTTTGAGAATGTCTCATCATTCCAAACACGAAGAGATTCCACCTCCCGGACAGAAAGTTCCGCCACCGATAACTCCAGCCAATCCGGCGGCTAATATCAACTTGGGGGCCATCTTAAACGATCACCAAGGTTTGAGAGACTTCACTGACTACCTCAACGAGAAGAGGAGGAAGAACGAGGCTTTAGAGTTGGAGAAGGCCAAAGAACAGGCCAAAGAAAACGCTAGAAAGGCGAAAGCCAACGCCCACCATGATGACGAGGACGAGAAAATGTCGCTCTCGGTGACCGCTTTAAACCAACGTGCCCGTGATAAGGGTAAAGCAAAAGCTTACGACCGCCCCCACCATAGTCATACCGGGGATTCAAGAGACAGCCGGGACTCCGTATTTAACCGCATAGGAGAAAATGAGCGAGCAGCTCCTCGCCCGATACCATTCAAATTTGGTGCTCGACCGGAGAAAGCCGACCACATCGATCGTGGTGGAAAAAGATATCACGGAGAAAGAGTCTCCGCCCTCGACCGTGTAGGGGAAAGGTCACGCGGACCGGCGAAGAGTTTCCGCAGCTACCAGCCAGAAAGGTCTCTCCATCACTCTCCTGAGCGATCACATCGTAATCGATATGATCGACCAGTCGAATCCCACAGGAGCCAACGAGGCGAACACCATGTCCCTCGGCCTTAAACTGCCGAGTAAGGTCAAATTGCACAATTTATGGAGACCCAAAAATAAATGAAGCTCGAGATAGAGAATCTCCGAGCAGAAGTGGCCGCCACCAAAAAGAGGAACATCCCACCAGTCACTCTCCCCGTTTCACCACTGAATGTCATGATTCTTACTGCCCCCATCCAGAAAAAGATTCAAATGCCTGCAATGGCAGTGTACCACAGCGCGTCTGATCCCCGTGTACACTTGTCAAAATATTCAAACTACATGGCCTCAGTTGGGGCAATGGATGCGACGCAATGCCGGAACTTTCCCCTGACATTAGGGGATCGTGCCCATCGTTGGTTCACAACTCTGGGAGTAGGATCCATCAACTCATTCATCGAGATGGGGCAACAATTTCTAACCTACTATGGGTCGATTGCTGCTCACCCAGCATCCAAGCAATGTCTGGCAAACGTCCGCCAGACCCTGACCGAATCAGGAAAAGACTTCATCGAACGATTTGACAGATTGGTCATCGATGGAGAAGCGGTGAACGATGAGACCAAACTGATCTCCGCAGTTTCCGGTCTAAGGATAGGCTCTCGCCTATGGGAAGTCATGCATACACTTTTCCCGGAGTCTTATGTCGATTTCCGTAATCGGGCCGGGAACATCATCTATATGGAGGGGATCATGGATGCCGCAAAGTCTAACGAGCAGCCTGAGGCGGTAAAAAAGGTGTGGCCACCAAAGAAAAACTTTACAAATGGGGAGCCGTCCCAACCAAAAAAGGCAGTAAATCAAGGAAATAACGCCAAGCCGGCAAATTTCAAACCATTTGAGGAGGCGCTGGAAATCACTTATCTGATAGAGGCATTCACCGTCAATCCAAGGGCCATCTTCGATGCAATCAAAGGGAAGAATATGCTCCCCCGACAAGGGCAATGCATACGAACGAGAATAATCTGAACCCGAGCAAGTTCTGCGATTATCACAATTCTATCGGCCACCGGACCAATGGGTGCCGGGATTTGATGAAAAATTTCTACAAGCTGTACATGGAAGGTAAGCTCGCCCAGTTTATCAAAGCCAAAGAGGGTAACGGCGACCAGCGGGGGAAGAAGCGTCGCGACGACGACGAGGATGACGAAGAACTGCGTCAGCAGATCAATCGCTAGAAAACAACTCCCCAAATGCCGAACGGTCCACCTGGGGATATCGATTTTGTAGGTGGCGACTGCCATGTTATTGAAGGCCCCCTGGAAGTATCGTATGACTACCGTAATCAACAATTTAATCTGAACCATTAAAATTCAAATTTAAAGGCTTAAACTTTATGACCAGTTACATTTCCTAATATGTGTTGTATGTATTCAAATTTAATAATGCCTATGATCGAGTTAATTAACTTGTGGTTTTTTAGTTTTGGTTAATGGATCTACATGCAAGGACCCGAAGCTTGCGCAAGCAAGTGATTTCTCCTTCAGTGGCCTTCACATACCCGGAAACACCTCAAATCCCGTAGGTGACTCCAGTCAACGTTGCCCAAATTCCAGGGCTCAACACTCTCCGGATTTCTCTTGCGCGCGTATAGATTTCGCTCCGTGGGGAGTTAACCCTCCACACACGCACCCTCGTGCAACTGAAATCTGGACAGTGATTGAAGGCAGCCTGGAAGTGGGATTCGTCACTTCTAACCCGGACAACCGTCTCATCACAAAAGTACTTCCGAAAGGTGATGTTTTCGTGTTCCCAGTGAATCTAGTCCATTACCAGAGAAATACTGGATCTGTTAATGCTGTTGCCATTGTAGGTCTGAGCAGCCAAAATCCAGGAGTTATCACTGTTTCAAACTCTGTTTTCGGGTCGAAGCCAGCTATTGCGATGATCTTCTTGCAAAGTCATTTCAGACTGATACCAAGACCATTGATTCGATTCAATCCAAGTTTTAGATTTTTTTTAGTTTCTCTGTTATTTTATTTGATTAATTGTCTCTGTTCAATTAATGTGTTTGGGATAATCCCTCATTTTGTAATTTTTTAATTCAATTATTAAAGGCATTATTTATTTAACAACATTTGTGCCTGTTCTATTACATTTATGAATATCATGTACGGAGTATATTACATTCATATACAATGATTTCCCACCGACCGAGTACGAAGCTGTAAATATAATTTAGAAACTCAGGAAAATTTAATTTAAAAATACAAATGAATAAACAAACTTTTCAAGTTTGGATGGGGCTCCAGAGACAAACTTTGCATTGTATGGAAAAGTCAATTGAGAATATATTACCAAAGTGTGTATGTACAATCTACAAGCTATACAATGATTCCACAAAGAGGACACAGTATACATGTGTATATACAACTAATAACAGTTGGAATTAATGTGGAATTAATTGAGTTTTGATACTCTATCTAATTAAATTAATTAGAGGGACTAAACGTTAATTATTAAATGATTAAACATGACATAGTCGATCTACTCGCGAAATAAATGAACGTGGTATATTTAATATCTCAAAATCGAATTTAGGTGAGTGAGAAATTAATTAATAAAGTTGAAGGGTTTCAACTTTGAGTTTGAGGGTGGGAAGGTGAAGGGTCGCCTATCCCACATTGAAAGTCCACAAAACATTTAAGGACTTTATAAGCATTGAAGTGAACATGGAGTTCAACCATGTATTAGGGGTACACTCCCTAAAAGGCCACACGCACGCCCGATTGGCCCGGATTCTGATTCGACAATTTGTGGTCTTTGGGGCCGCCGAGATCTCTATTCAGGGCGTCTTCTGTTTTGTGGGCAAAGAAATTTTCCCTTGACTCAATTTTGTTTTCGATAAATTTCGATATTGCAGTGACCCTTACCGGTGTAATATTTCCTACAATAACAAGTACTCTCAGACAGAGCATGGTCAGTGATGCCGATCGATCTTGTTATATATAAGAGTAGACAAACGGGCTCGAGACAATGGTTTGGTGAGGGCGTCGACAAGCTGATCAGTAAACGAGACATGCATGAGAGACCTGGAGCAGAGACGACTGAACTAGATATCATACAAAGTGATAATCAAAAGCAATATATATATATATATATATATATATATATATATATATTTTTTGAAGTCTCAGGGTATCCGGTCAAGAATCGACTAATCTAGGGGGTCCCGTTTAAAGTCAGAGCTTTGCACTCTGTATGGACTGGCCCCAGAGAAATTGTTTGCACCTAAGAGGGTTCGAACCTGAGACCTAGAGAGAAGCACACTCCTAAGTCTCAAGCTTACACCACTAGGCCAACTCCTTGAAAAATCGAATTTGCACACAGATACATAGCTGTCATAGTAGACGACGGAAGGAGGCAAGTTGAACCCAAGTAGCTCGAAGAGAAGAGAACGTTTCCACTGTAGCTTAGGCGCGGCGAAAATTGGACACATGAAGCTCAAATAGTTTACCATATCTTGTAGTTTATTCTTGTGTAAATCTTTCCTTGATTTGTGTATATTTGTTTTCTTGTAATTCTATGATTTTTGTAAGACAAAGTGTAATGAGTAATGTTTAAGGGAAAGTTTTGTAATATTTTATGAATAAAGTAAAGAAAAAAGGTAGATTGAGTGCCATAAATTAATGACATATGAGTAAATATGTGTATATTTTGAAAGTGAAGATTATGAAGATGTTTTTTTTTAGTACGTGTGTACAAATTAGTATAGGACGTCCCAATATAACAAATGTGCAATTTTTTATGGAACGGATAAAATATATTATACTGATAGTCATAGTCATAGTCATAGTCATGAGGAAGTCTTTCGTGAGACCATTTAACTAGGACATGGTGCTTTGACACTTTGGAAGGGAATAATGTTAATTTGTGCTAATTTTGTGAACGGCCTCACTATAAGACCGTCTCACATAAGTATTTGCCCGTAATTCATTGTCGATCCAGTTGAGATGAGATAAGATGCCGCCCTGTTTCTGTATATATCCTATCAGAAAACATAGACTTGATGCATTTTTGTAATAAAATTAATCTCATTGACAGAGTCAAAGTAATGTATAATTTTGCATGGTATCATCCGCTGTTTTTCTTATATTTATCATCGAACTATTGTCTGTAGCTGCCGAACTATACATAGTTGTTTTGTAGAGATAAGGGAAAAAATCGAGTTAAAATCCAATTTGGTCCCTTAACTTTGGATTTTGTCACAAAAGGTCCCAAAAAGTTTAATATTTTCAATTTTGACTCATAATTTCGAAATTGGTCTGATATCAATTCAGAAGTTATAAGGCAAAAAGTGCAAATTTCGTCGAAAAAAAGGGCAAATTATTATTGGACAAATTACAAGGTTATGAGACGAGATTGAAAACCCTAAATTTTTTTACCTTTTGCAGAAAAATTCAAAGTTAAAAGACAAACTTTAATTAACTGAAAAAACCTAAAAGGTGTTAGAAAAATTGCACCGTAGATGGCTAAAAACACTTTTTAGAAAACGAAGAATTGAGGCTTGTGTAAACTCAATTTCCTTAAAACAATATTCGTCATTCACTCTCGGTGCTAGTGACTATTAGGACGTTTGTTTCCCAGGATACAACGATTAAATAATATTTGTCATTCCCTCTTAGGTTCCAAACTCCGTTTCAGCACATATGATGTGGAGTTTTATGCCATAGTCCAGGTTGTTCAGCATTGGAGGCACTATCTCTTCCAGCGGAGGTTTATTCTCTTTACTGATCACGATGCCTTGAAACATTTGAGGAGTCAATATAAGATATCTCATCGTCATGCATCCTGGATTTCTTTCCTCCAACAATTCACATTCGTTATTAAACACAAAGCAGGGGTCTCTAACAGGGTGGCAGATGCTTTGAGTCGTCGCCATAATCTGATCTCGACTTTTCGGGTACATGTTCCGGGGTTTGAGTCTCTTATTGATTTATATGTGGAGGATCCTTTCTTCTCCAAGGTTCTTTTTCAGATCCAGCAGGGTGGTGGTTCCCCTTTCATTTTGGAGGATGAATTTCTATTTTGGGGCCTCCAGTTGTGTATTCCTGATTGCAGCCTTAGCTTCGTCCCAAAATCATCCAGGAATTGCACAACGAGGGTTATGTAGGTCGTGATCGGACTTTTCAGCTTGCAGCGTCTTCTTATT
This sequence comes from Galeopsis tetrahit, assembly GCA_963675135.1. NCBI lineage: Eukaryota > Viridiplantae > Streptophyta > Magnoliopsida > Lamiales > Lamiaceae > Galeopsis > Galeopsis tetrahit. Next base: position 30,175,069 of record OY776130.1, on the reverse strand, counting down.
TTTGGCATTCGATGCGCAAAGAGGTCGGCAGGTTTGTGACTCGTTGTCGTATCTGCATGGTGTCGAAAGGGGTTGCATCTAATGCAGGTTTGTATATGCCCCTTCCCGTTCCGACGCAGCCGTGGGTTGATGTGAGCATGGATTTTGTCCTTGGCCTACCACTAACGCAACGGGGGAATGGTTCAATCTTTGTGGTGGTTTATCGATTCTCTAAGATGGCTCATTTCATTCCTTGCAAGAAAACAGTTGATGATATGATGTTAATGTGGCACAGTTATACTTTCGTGAGGTGTACCGCCTCCATGGACTCCCTTCTTCCATTGTCTCTGATCGAGACACTCGTTTTGTTAGTCATTTCTGGCGTAGTTTGTAGCGTTCAGTGAACACGTCCCTTAATTTCAGTAGCGCTTACCATCCCCAAACTGATGGCCAAACGGAGGTGGTTAATCGTTCTTTGGGTAATTTGCTTCGCAGCTTGGTTGGTGATAATCTCAGATCTTGGGATTCGAAGGTTAGTCAGGCTGAATTTGCTCACAATCATACTATCAACCGTACAACCGATTTTAGCCCTTTTCATATTGTTTATGGTGTTGTGCCCCGTGGTCCGCTTGACTTGCTACCTTTGCCTAGCAAGGTCCCTTACCATGCTAGTGCAACGGATTTGGTGACACAGATTCAACAAGTTCATCGTGACACTCATGCTCAGAATGTTGAGGCTACTTCTAAGTATAAGGCACATGTAGATCTGCGTCGTTGTCGGGTTGATTTTGAAGTGGGTGATTTTGTGTGGACTATTTTGACAAAGGACTGTTTTCCTGCTCGTGAGTATTCTAAATTGGCTGCTAAGAAGATTGGCCCGGTTGAGATTTTGGAGAAAATCAACTCGAATGCATATATGCTGCAATTACCAAGTCATGTCCGTACGTCGGATGTGTTTAATGTGAAGCACTTGATACCCTTTGTGGAGGATTCGTCGTCTAGTGATGAGGCCGATTCAGATTCGAGGGCGAATCTCTTCTACCCGGGAGGGAATGATATAGCACGAGTGGCGTTGCAATTTTTGAAGAAACGAGAGCATCCGAAGAATTTTTGAAGTTTTGGGAGCCGGAACCCGATTTTGGCGTGTGAGCACACTTTTTCGGGTGGAATCGATGCTACGAGTCAAACACTCAGCTTTGCCATGACGTGTGACGCTTTTTGGCCAAATTCCATTGTTTGAGTGGTCAAAACGCGCTTTATTGTTTTTTGGGTGTTATTTTTGCAATTTTTAATTGTTTTGGGTTTTTTTTTTTGTAATTTCCTAATTCCATACACTAGGGTTTGGTTTTATTCTCGTTTTTCAAACATTGTTGGGCAGTTTTTGGAAGATTGAAATATTATTGAAGAATTATTCTTCGTTTTATCAAGATTCGGGTATTCTGTGAATCAACGATTCTTGTTGTTCTTTGTTTTGATCACGCACGCTGCATCATGAAGCAATTACCAGAACATTTTTCGAAGGTACATCGGTATGGAGGGCAGGGACAACTTCGTTGGTCATAGCAAGGTTTGTATTAGCCATCTCAAAAAATGAGTAATATTGTTTTAAGATTGTTAGAAAAATTGCACCGTAGATGGCTAAAAACACTTTTTAGAAAACGAAGAATCGAGGCTTGTGTAAACACAATTTCCTTAAAACAATATTCGTCCTTCACCGTAAATTGCAGCTACTTATAGCCAATCCAAATGTTGGTGCAATAAAGATTGCCATAATCATTTGGACCAAAACTAAAAAATGGACGGAAACTGCCATTTCCAGTTAATGGCACCGGTTATGAATTTCAAAACCAACGTGTGTAACCTTAAGGCCTTTAGCATTTGTAACCTCTTGTTTAATGCATATGCTTGTAACCTTCAGCCATTAACCAAGTTTTTAAAATTCAAATTGAAATTGCCCGAAATTTATTTCAGCAGTTTCGATTTAATTTATTTTGGCGGTTACAATTTGGAATATCCAAGGCAAAAGTAGTTTTTCGTCCGCTAGATATTTTTCAATATAGTACGAAAGAGTTACATACTTGTAATTATACACGAATCCTTGTAATAAATCATTTTCAATCCCATTTTCTCATATAATGCCGTCCTTTCTAATTTGAATGTCTGTACAAAATATATACTTGCTGGACCTTTTCCACACGCTTGATTAATATAGTGAACAAGGAAGGCGGCTATTATCTCATCCTTTGTTTCTACTATAAATCCAAATCCAGCTCCCTAAGTGACATTATTCCCCACCTCCATCACAAACTTCACACACAAAAACATGGCTTCCAATTTACTTATTTTGAGTGTTTTCGTCGCAATTAGTTCGGTTGCTTTTGCATCCGGCCGATTCGAGCCCTCTTCAAGATTTCTGCGTTGCAGATCCAAATGGCCCTGGTATGTAATTTCTTCGTAGAGAGGATTTCGTTGCCTAGGTGCACTTTTTCTGATTGTAATTTCTTTGTAACTCTTTTGAGTACCTCTGGTACTTCTATTTATATATTGTTCTTTTGACGATCAAAAAACAAAAATAATGCCTGATATATTTAATTTTTCGCAGCATTCGTCAATGGAATTGCGTGTAAGGACCCGAAGCTTGCACAGGCCACTGATTTCTCCTTCAGTGGCCTTCACATCCCTGGAAACACCTCAAATCCCGTAGGATCAAAGGTGACTCCAGTCAATGTTGCCCAAATTCCAGGCCTCAACACTCTCGGGATTTCTCTTGCACGTATAGATCTCGCTCCATGGGGAGTTAACCCTCCGCACTCTCACCCTTGTGCAACTGAAATCTTGACAGTGATTGAAGGCACCCTGGAAGTGGGATTCGTCACTTCTAACCCGGACAATCGTCTCATCACAAAAGTACTTCAGAAAGGTGACGTTTTTGTGTTTCCAGTGAATCTTGTCCACTACCAGAGAAATACTGGATCTGTTAAAGCTGTGGCAATTGTAGGTCTGAGCAGCCAAAATCCAGGAGTCATCACTGTTGCAAACTCTGTTTTCGGGTCGAAGCCAGCTATTGCGAATGATCTTCTTGCAAAGTCTTTCCAGACTGATACCAAGACTATTGATTGGATTCAATCCAAGTTTTAATTTAGAGAAATTTGAGTGTCTTGTTCATTTGGTTTGTTGTTATTTAATTATTGAACTGATAACTTATTGCATTGTTTCTTTCAAATGTGTATTTAGTGATCAAACATGTTCTTTTTTACCCATATATCTTAACTTATTGGCTTTGATGAACAAGTTTATTTTTTTCGTACTATTTAGCAATGATTAATATCATTGTCTAGTGATTTTGAAAAAAATAAATGAATAAATTTTATTTTTTTTAATTTAATGATTTTGTATGCTAAAATGTGATACTAAACATGCTAAAAGGTACCCCACCACTTTTAATTAAGTGTTATTTTAATAATTTTTAATAAATTAAGATATATAATCATGGACCATTTTACCCTTCATTAATGATAACTAATTTTAATATTAAATTTATGTTTAATAATGAATGTGATGTGATATTCATGTATACAATAATTAAATTAAGATTTATTCATGATTTATGTTATAACACTATATTCAAAAGGAAAAAAGCTTAAATCAAAGTAAAGAAAATGGAGGAAGTATAATATTTATAAGGGTAAAATTGTCAAAATGAAAGAAAAAAAGTGTAGAATTCACGCGAACCTAATTCACATGAGTTACAATGATATTTGATTCACAAAATCAGTTAATTACAACCTATTACGATTATAAACATATTTATCTCCGGAACATACCGATCAAATTTGAGCTAAGTAAGAAACAGAGTGAAAAAATTTCGTCTCATCTAAAAGTTTAAATGTGGGGAATTAATGAATTCATTCCTAATACAGAGCATGTACGTCAAATACACAATAGACAGTAATTCATATATCAAATTTTGTGAGAAAATTCATCTTAAATCATTATCCAATAACATATCAAACAAAACAGAGATGAAATTAACCTTGCATACAATCACAACTTTCAGTTTTCGATTCGACCAATAGTTGAAATTATAAAATAATTAACACAAATATTATCTATATAAATTTATTTATTTTTAGTATGGTGTTTTATATAGCTCTCACGGTTCTAACTTTATAATATTCAAAATCATAACAAGAGACAATGACAATATGATTAAATGATTTAAAAATTGTGTTATATTAAAAAAGGGTTGGTCTGCTATGCACTCGAGTGCATGTTATGCACCCTAGCTTACACTTTTCCGTTTTACTGATTTACATTTTTTGGTAAATGGTGTTGCATTTTTCAATTATTAAACTGTATAATAATATTTTTAGTAATATTTGAAAAGTGCAACACCATTTACCAAAAAGTGTAAGTCAGTAAAACTGAAGACTTTACCGTTAAAAAATGAGAAAAGTGCTCGACACAAATAAAAAAAAGTTTTGTTGATATCAACTCTGTATTTTGGCAATCGCTCTTTCTTTATTTTCTGTTTGCTAATTATTGATAGGGTGCTTTCAGTTTGTCTATAACGGAGAAATCAACCCGGAAAGCCTTAGCCAAAACGTCGTCGTCCAACGTCGGTTTCGACCCGAAAACCGCGTTGGCGACGATGATGACCCCCGGATTCTGGCTGCTCAAAAAGCCCATCGTAACCGCATTTTCCTTTCCAACATTCTGCTGGAAATGAACAAGCCCAAATGGAAAAACAAACACGTCCCCTTTCTCAAGAACTTTCGAGATGAGTCGATTTTCGGGCTCAGACGTGACGAAGCCCGCCAACACCGTGCCTTCCAGTACCGTCAGGATCTCGGCAGCACGAGGGTGGCGATGTGGAGGAACCACTCCCTGTGGGGCGTAGTCCACTCGGACAGTGGAGATGCCGAGCGTATTGAGGCCCGGAATCTCGGTCACCGTCGGTCGGTTTACGTTAACACCCAAGGCGTTTGATGTGTTTCCGGGGATGTGAAGGCCTTTGAACAGGAAATGATCTGCTGTTACTTGTTTTGGGTCTACACACGGGAACCCGTTCACTCTCACTGCAAATACGTTAGTTTTATACAAAATTAATACCGTATTCAAATTACGAATTATCAGGTTAATTACTATTTAGTCGAATATTGGTCATTCGAAAATTTGGTGAATATTTATGAATGAGATCCACTTGTTTCAATTTTGATGTTTTAGTATATAGTAGAATGATTGACATGTGTTATATTAAAAAATAATCAACTTTTTATATATTATCGATCATGAATCATGATAAATAACAGGCGAGTAAATTTAAAAATTGTCATGTATCCTCCACTTATTTAATTTTAGTCAGTTTTCTCTTTACTTTATCAATTTTAATATTATTTTTTTGTTTAAATTTTGGTCGATTTTCGCGGGGAAATCCCCAAGTGTGGATAAGACATAATCTTTAACCCGCTCAATTTTGTGAATTTTCTGGCAAAAAAGACCAAAATGGAATGAGGAAAAATGAAGTACGTACTAAAATCGAATCGAACAAAGATACTAGACGATTTGTGAAAATAACTCAATAATAGACCCTTATGACCTTAAACTTTTGGGGGATCGAGGTGTTCGACCTCCTATCGGGCTGCGTGGGCGCCCGTGAGTGTAACAATATAGGATGTAATATAAAAGATCGATCCGATGGACTAACCTGTGCTATTCAAGTCCGCAACGCAAAAATCTTGAAGAGGACTAGGTTCATAGGCTACGGAAAAACTTGTCCAAGTTATAGCTAAAAGACTTAGGGTTACCATTAAATTTGCCATTTTTTGAATAATAATAATAATAATAATCGAAAGTTGCAATAATGTATAATTATTATTGAGACTTAAGTCTCTCTTTATATAAGCCTCAGAGAGCTGCTAATTATTACACCATTGATAACTACGTATACCAGTAACACAAGACGAATTAATTGATTACGAGGAGAGCTGTCTATGTCCATATACAAAATTACAAAGTTATAATACTATATATATATGTATATATATATCATGAACTCTCCAATGAAATGAGCATTGTCATGAATTTAGACTCAAAACGCATGTAATAAATAAGAATTTCGTGTGATGATAATAAGACGAATTAATTTGAGTAGTTTATTCAGGCACGAGATTCCAAGACACTATGATCAGTATTTTTCTTTTGAAACTCACACGTAGGCATTTGATGACATGCAAGTGAAATTTCACCTACGTACCAAAATCTCAAAACACCATTGAGTGGAAATGGGCGGAAAACGGAAGATATATCGCAGTGGTCAATATCTATAGCCCATGTGACATTATATTGGGGGCAAAATCATTTTATGGGATGCTTTATTGGGGAAAATCAGGTCTAGCAACAACACAAGCTGGTGTCTAATTGGAGACTTCAACGAGGTCCGGAATGCATCCAAGAGGAAAGGCCGAGCAACATATGCACCAACGGGTAATAGTCGGAAATTCGATGAGTTTTTAACAGAGGCTGGACTCAACGAAATTCAACTAACGGGAAGAAAATTTACATGGTCTAGACTCGATGGGAAGTGCTGCAGCAGGATCGACAGAGCATTTGTCTCGGACGATTGGATAGATGATTGGGGCGACTACAATTTGAAGGGCTTGGACAAGAACATTTCTGATCACTGTCCTATTTTGCTCTATAAAAGTCTGCAGAACTAGGGGCCTAAACCGTTCCGATTCTTCAACAGTTGGCTCGACTATCCTGGTTTTGTCGACCATATTCAAAGCCAGTGGAATGGATATGTCGTGAGTGGAACCGAAAGCTACAGGTTCAAAGAAAAATTGAAAAAGCTGAAATTCGATATAAAAGAGTGGGGCACACATAATACAAACGCGTCAGAAATAAATCTAAAGGAAGCCAAGACTGAAATGGATAATCTGGACAAAACACAAGAAAATAGAAACCTGACGGAGGGGGAAAAGGAGCGACTGAAAGAGGTTAGAAGTATCATCTGGAACATTAGAAAATTTAAAGACAGGGAAACTTTTCAGAAATCAAGAATCCAATGGATCAAAGAAGGTGATGTGAATTCCTCTTATTTTCACAAAATTATCAATAACAGGAGAGCAGGCAATAAGATAGAAGGGTTGATGATTGAAAATGTCTGATGCGACGATGTTCCGAAAGTTAATCAAGCAATATTCGAGCGTTTCAAAACTCAATTTTCAAAACAAACAACCGACAGACCTTGTCTCGAGCATTTGGTGACTAAAAAACTAGGGAGAGAGAACAACGAGAGCCTAACGGCACCTGTCAGTGAGATTGAAATAAAAAAAATGCAGTCTGGAGTTGTGGAGGGAACAAAAGTCCAGGCCCGGATGGAATGTCTTTTAAACTCATCAAAAGAATATGGCCCACGATCAAAGGAGACATCATCAATACTATGGACGAATTCCATCAAAGTGGTAAGATCGTTAAAGGTGGTAACCCGAGTTTCGTAACTCTCATGAGTGACTTCCGTCCTATCTCGTTAATAGGTTGCCTTTATAATTAAAATTCTAGCAAAGGTCCTAGCTAATAGGTTGTCCTTGGTTATTGGCGAGGTGATCTCCGAGAATCAAAGTGCCTTCGTGGGAAATAAACAAATTTTAGATAGCATTTTGGTACTCAATGAATCCCTTGATTTCATCAAAAGGGAAAAGTCTGATGGGCTATTATTCAAAGTGAATTTCGAAAAGGCCTACGATTCGGTATTTTGGGAGTTCATTGATGAAATGATGGAAGGTATGAACTTCAATTGGAAGTGGAGGAAATGGATACGCGGTTGTCTATCATCGGCTACTAAGGCAATTTTAGTCAACGAGAGTCCTACGAGTGAATTCAAACTCGAGAGAGGGATGCGCCAAGGCGACCCATTATCTCCATTCCAATTTCTTATAGCAGCTGAAGGTTTGAGTTGTTTAATGCAAAAAGCTGTGAATATTGGTAAATTCAAGTGTCTGGAAATAGGGCGTCTAAAAATAGAGGTAAGTCATTTACAATTCGCCGATGATACAGTAATTCTGGGAATTAAGAGCGACACGGGAGAATGCAAAAATTATTAAAGGGATCCTGCGTTTTTTCGAGTTGGCTTCCGGCTTGAAGGTCAATTATCACAAAAGTTCCTTATTTCGGGGCTGGTATAAACATGGAGGAATTACACCAATACGCTGAAATTCTGGGCTGCAATCCTGGGTCTATTTCGTTCTCTTATCTCGGTCTCCCTAGTGGCGCTAACCCTAGATGTTGTGCAACGTGGAAACCGCTTATCGCTAGACTCCGGAAAAAACTTTCGGGGTGGGTAAGGAGACACCTGTCTCTCGACGGTAGGATCACTCTCTTGAATTCATTGCTCACGGCCATGCCATTATATTACATATCTTTTTACAAAATCCCGGTGAGTGTCTCTAAATCTATTAAAAGAATTGAAAGGAATTTCCTTTGGGGTGGAAATGAAAATTCCAGGAAAATCGCTTGGGTGAGATGGGAGAAAGTTTGCAAAAGTAGGGCAGCAGGAGGCCTTGGAGTGAGAGATATTAATCTTTTTAACAAAGCATTATTATGTAAGTGGTTATGGAGATGGTCTAACGAGAAGGAGGCACTATGTGCTAGAATTGTCAAATCTAGGTACGGCTACCTCAATCACACAGGTTCGGACGTTGATGGTCATTCCATTTGGTGGAGAGATATCGACAAAATCGCTGGAGGGGAGGAGGGGTCTATATTCTACGATAATCTGGAAGTACGCTTGGGCAAGGGGTCTAAAATTAGATTTTGGATCGACCCCTGGATCGACGATAATTTCAATATTTTGTATCGTATATCAACTGACAAATTTGGTTGTGTAAAAAAAAATTTATGCAAGATGGTGAAACATTTGCAGATACAGGTTAGACGGCTCGAGAGACGATTCCCTGAGATGGAAAGGAGCAAAAAACGGGATATTCAATACGAAGAGCATGCACCTCAAACTTGCGGAAAGGTCGGCGCCTGAAGTTTACGCGGGTGTGAAGTGGGCTAAAGTCTGGTGGAAATGCATGCCTATTAAGGTGTCAGCTTTGACATGGAAGGTCCTTCATGGTAGAGTGGCAACAACGGACAATCTCAGGCGGAGAGGTATTATCCCGGATGAGGCGAGCAGCTTATGTCCTATGTGCAAATTTAATCCGGATACAGGGCAGCATCTCTTTACTTCGTGTTCTGTCTCACTGCTGGTTTGGGAGGAAATAATTATTTGGACTGAAGGCAGATTGCTGCACTCTATTACTATTGGGGAACAATGGGAAGAATTTTACAAAATTAATTGGGAAAAAAGCTATACACAGGAAAATCCTTGGTCTCATATGGCAATGCACGATTTGGAGGAATAGGAATAACATTATTTTCAACGAGGTTTCATCAACGTCGGAAGAGATCTCAGAGAGCATCAAATTCAGTTATTGGAAATGGTTAAAGGCACACAAAATTATTAACTCACCTTTTATTGATTGGGAAAGGGAACCGTGGATATGTATCCCTGACTAAATCTCAGTATAGTAGGTCACATCGTAAATGTTAAATACCATGTAAAAGAGTTCATAGTTGTATTCGGGTTTTAATACCCCTTGTACTTATACGTCAATACAAAGCACCATCTTTTTTTCTCAAAAAAAAAAACACCATTGAGTGGACAATTTAATATTTGTGTTTACCAGTTACATGTATGTAAGTTATGACAAATATAATATAATATAATATTAGTTCAAATAGAGTATAATATTAATTAGTTTAAATAGTATTTTCTCACATGTTGTATAGTATTAGTTCAAATATTAAATAGGAACAAGTTAAATGTATGTAACTGGTACACAAAAGTACAACCCTTTAATATGGATGGGATTTGCTTTCATGAAGCATGAATTGGACACAGAAGGTGTGGGCGTGATTGAGTCTGATACTGCGGTACCATGAAAAAATTTCGTCTCATCTAAAAGTCAAAACTTGTAAAAAAGTATGAAATTAAATCAATTCATTTATATTAATTTTCTAATACATACCTCAAATTGAACGCTTAAATTTGCATAATAAATCCTAACTCACAAAGTCATGCATATGCATGACTTGAGAATTTTCTGTAATTGGCTGGGGGTTTTCTTATCAATTTTTGTTAACAACATTAATGTAGTTTATAAATATGAGCATTGATAATTAGATTAATTCAGCTTTAAAAATTCATTTACTAATAAAAACGTTAAATTATATTTTTCAATAAATTAGATTGTACGTTGAGTTAATGGTTTCGAAGGGGATTGTCTTTTAATTTTTTTTAGTTACAAATGATATTTTGTTGTATTTCTGGAACAAATTTTGGATTCAAATAACTTGAATGAGAATATCCCACACATGATATTACAATAATGTTGTTAACAAATATTTAAAGTTTAAATCATTGAAAAAAAGAGTTAAGATTAATTGTTGAAAATATATATTCGATAGTATAACAAGATAGAATATTAAATGAATGTTGTGATTAAAATGAAGAATATTCTTATGATGCGATGATTTTGTTGTGGAACACATTTGTCCAAAAGCATAATGACAAAAAATGTACAGTTGGCTGTGTATGTTGTTTTCCCATTGAGACAACATACATAATATAACATGATAAAACAACCTACAATTTTGTTACTAATTATTTAAAAAAAATTGTACATAACCACATCAAAGAAAGTATATATACATAGTACGGGTATTAATTAGCTATATATTTGTGCATATATAATTAAGTTCTACCAAATTTTTAAGGATTAAAGATTTTGTTGTTCAATAACTTGTTGAACTGTTTTCAAAATAAAAAAAATTATTGAACTGATTTTGAATTTATTCTAGATTGATTACACAATTTCGATCAAATATGTTGCTCCAAATTTTGTAAATGTTCATTTAATTTCTGTATATTTTGATTATACCGATTAATGCACATGTGAAATTTTATTCTCTTTTTTATTTTTCTATTTTGTACCATGTGTCATTTTCTTTTCTTTTTATATTTTATAGCAATTAAATAATTATGTATTTTTATTAATTCATAAAAATTATGAAAATTAGTTAAAATACTAAATAATATTTTAAAATTTTGAAAATAAATAGTGAATATTTAAAATGCTAAATAATAATTTAAAATTTTGAAAATACACTATAAAAATACTGCGAAATACCGACGGATTAACAAAGTCAACCGATTTACCGATGAAATTTGTTTTTCGTCAGTAATTACTGACGGATATTCCGTCAGGACGGATTAACAAAGTCAACCGATTTACCGATGAAATTTGTTTTTCGTCAGTAATTACCGACGGATATTCCGTCAGTAATCACAAAATAAAAAAATAACAATTACGCGTGATTATCGACGAAAATTTCCGTCTCTAAAAACAAGATTAAAAAAAATTAAAGATTAAAAAAATTAAAAAATTTGTGATTAGCTACGAAAATTTTCGTCGATAATCACAAAATTAAAAAAGAAATTGTGCAAAATTTAAATTATTAATTAAATTAAAAAATTTATCGATTAAATTAGAAAATTGTTGATTAAATTAGCTAAAAAATTATTGATTAAATTAGAAATTTTTATGTTATATTGTTTGGACATAATTTATTTAGTTTTTATATCCATTTAGTTTATATGATAATTAAATCTTTGTTGTGTGAATTAACAAATAAAAGAATTATTAACAAACAAAATAATTAAAAATAAAAATTACATTTACAATTTATAAATTTTAAAAAATTACAATAATTATAAGTTACTAATTTTGTGTTTAATATAAGTGAAATAATGTTTAATCAAAACAAAAACAAAATAATTTATACATATGAATATTTTAGAATTTTAAACAAATAAAAAAAATTGCATTTACAATTTATAAATTAAAAAGTTAATTTTACAATAATTATAAGGGGAAGTTGTTATAAGAGTCATTTCACATATAGAGACTACAAATAAAAACAAAAATTATGAAAGTTACAAAAAAAAAAAATTTGATGGATAGATGTACCATTCTACCCTTTCTTTAAAATGACATTCGAATTTTTCATTCAATTAATATAATTCATACTATTCAAAATAAGATTTGATAAAACCCAAATCATCGAAAATCGCGCTAATAACTACACTCCCAAATTTCAAAACATTTCCTAAAATTCAGCTGGAGTATTATCATGTTAATGTTAATTGTAACTTCTCCATTAAATTAGGAGTAACTCCCAATAAGCATTAATTTTAAATTAAACTGACTTAATATTCTTTTTGGGTAATTAAAAAAAATCGTTTATGCACAAGCATGGCCAAAATTAAATAAGATGGATAGAAAATCGTATTAAACAAAAAATAAAGAAGAACATACTAATTAATTTATTAATTAATGATTAACAGAATATATGCTTGACGACATGCTAAAAAGATATGCACATTTGAATATATGCTTCATATATGCAAAATCCACGAGTTTATCTTTATTTATAATTAATATAATCATAGTATTATTACATAATCATGGTGTTATCCCCTAAAAAATGTATAATATAATATAAGAAAACTAAATATTCTGCATCAACAAAATTGTTCGACAAAATTTATCTTTATTTATAATTAATATATATAAAAGAATTTTTAGATAAAATTTACTCATAATATTAAACTTTTAAATAAATCGAAATATAAACATTTCATGAGTCTTATATTGATGTTAAATATTAAAAAAAACAAATCATTTAAATAAATCAAAATATAAAAATTCAAATTAAGTAAATAAAAAAAATATAATATTAAACTTTTATTCGTTTAAAATGACTAATCACTACAAGAAAACTGATTTTTAGTAACAAAATTCTCTCACTATTGCTTCTCTAGCTAAAAGTCGATCTATAGTGACATGAAATTGAGAATTAATGACAGGACTTGTCACTAAACTAAAATTCAATGAGTTTATATACAATAAGAGCTAAAATCCACACCCTTACTACAATTAAAACCAAAAAATTCTAGTAAACCAATTAAAGTCAAATCCATACTTAAGATACCTAATATGCCCTTAATAATTCATTTAAAACCATAAATACATATTAGTATATTTAAATCCCCTCATAAATAGCAGAACCATTAAGTCAATCATAATTTCCAAATTTTCAACGCCAAAGGAACTCTAATCCCACTCGACGACATGGTGCACCGTTCCTTTTTCTTCGGCCCCGCCGAGATCATCGCCCTCCGCAGCCACTTGCCTCCGCACCTCCACCGCTGCTTCACCTTCGAGCTCCTTCACACAGTAGGGGCCGCCCATTACAATTTTGCAACTAAACACATATTTATTCGTCGGCGGTTACGATTCGTTGTTGGCGGTTTTCACCGGCGATTGAAGAGTGTGGTGTCTGATTGTGTATGTATCTCGTCGTCGATTGTGAGGCGGTTGGATCTGAATTTAATTTTTCATAATTGGATCGTCGGCGGTTTTGGTGTTTTAATTTTGCGATTCACAAGTTAAATCTCGTTTTAGTTTGGCTATTTGAGTTTGTTTGCCGACGATTACCTCGGTGATTTTGCTGCACGTTGTGACTTCATCATCGTTTTCCTCTTTGGCTCGCTGTTCGAGGATTTCTTCCGATCCATCTGCAATTCCGACATGTAATTTTGCTCTTTTGGTTGTATCGCGCTGTTGGGTTTTTGTGGCTTGCATTGCTACTTTTTTTTTTTTTTTTGCTGCATTTAAGCCTGTTTAAAGTGGGCACGATTTGATGAGGATACTCCTTTGTAATTGTAAGGCTAACTTTATATTCACAACAATCAGTTTTTGGTTGCTTGGATTTGTAAGGCTAGCTTTATATTAACTGATATTGTATGTAAATTATATAAATCTAATGATTGTCCTTTATTAAATTCAGTAAAGGTCTTTCTGGTGTGTCTTTTAATAAAAAATCTCTACTTCTGCACTTGTTCCTAAGAATCAAGAATATTAAACAATGATGTGAACAATGTGAATTTTGTTGATAGAAGGTCAAGTCTATTTCAGCTCCCTCCTTCCCCATCTATAAGTTTATGTTTCTTTTGCTTTTTCACAGTTACAGAATGTTGCAGTGTGTGAATTTTGTGTTAATCTCTTGATCTCTGAATTTGTGTTTTTTATGTATTCTGTTTTGTGCACATGATTAAGGTGGGTGTTTGTGGATTTGATTGTATTTGACATTTCAGTAGGTGGATTTGAAGAGTAGATGTGAAGGTTTTTGGCTATGATGCTGTGAAGATTGTGCACTTGTTGTGAAGATTATAAATCAATTAAATGTGAAGGTTTTTGGCTATGATGCTGTCGTGTTTTGCTGCGCAACATGCAATTTTAGAACATCTTATTGCATATATTTGTATGTATAACGCAGCATACAATTTTCGTTGCATATATAAACCCAATTTATTGCATATATTTGTATGTATAATTCATATTCTGAATATTTTTCAATAAAATTAATATACTAGAACATCTTATTACAATATATTATTCTTTTACGTATTATGAAGTATTTTAAGTTGCAGCATGCAATTTTCGTTGCATATATAAATCCAATTTATTGCATATCTTTGCAACATGCAATTTTCGTTGCATATATAATTCTTGCATTAATTGATTGCTGGAAAATTAATAAAAAAAATTTGAATTTTAGAAAAATAATAAAAATTCTCATTAAACATAAAAAGTGTTTGAAATTAAAATTTTAATTAATGGGCACGATTAGTAAAATCTTTCAGATTTTGCATATTTGTTTTGTTGACTTTACAAAAATAAAGATACTTAAATTAAATTTTTATTAGGAATTTGAAATTTAAAATAATGTTGATTAATTCAGAAATGTCAATGCAATTGAATTCACAAAACTTTTTGGAAAGGTCGGGGATTAAGGAAGATAATACTCTTGGAATGCGGGAAACTATTGTTGATTAGGAATTTAAAATTTAAATTAATATTACTAATTCAGCATTATCAAATATAATGAATGAAAGGGCATATGTGTCCACTAAAATTCGATTTTGGCTCTAATTGCTTTACCAAAAGTCAATTGGATTAATTAGCTTAAACACTTAGTGAAGTGTCTCTATGGGAAACTCCCCCAAAGTCAATTCCTGTCATTAAAAGTTTTTAGTTAGAGAAGCTATAATGACAGGATTTCTGTCACTAAAAGTCAATTTTCTTGTAGTGAATGATTAACAAAATATATGCTTGGCGACATGATAAAAAGATCTGCACATTTGAATATTTGTTTCATATATGCAAAATCTACGAGTTTATCTTTATTTATAATTAATATAATCATAGTATTATTACATCTGAAACTATTTAATTGATCGCCCAAATATATGGAATAGGCAATCAGTAAAACCGAATATGCAGGCTTCGATCAAGAAGGATATGGATCAAAACATATCATATTCACGGAAAAGAGGCTTGAGAATGATGGATTTCTGAAATCTTGAGCAACAAGTAGAAATTCTGCCAAAATTCCTTAATTTTGGAAAGTAATGTCAAATAAATTAAAATTGTGATACTTACAAATGGTTGATTGGAAAAGGAAGTTTTGTTGGTAATGGAGTGATTATCGGTTACTAAGAGAGAAGAATATTTAATTTTCAATATGAATAACAATATCAATGCGTTAAAATTGGTATTTAATTTTCAAAATTTATTATAATAATGATTTAATATTGATTTTTAATACAAAGGGCATAATTGAGTATTAACACATCAATTTGACTTTAATTGAATTGTTTTAATTTGTTTTCTTTGTTTGAAAATGAGTGTATAGGATTGTCTCTCTTAGTAAATAAACTCTAATTATAGGTCACAAATTTAGTGATTAATATAATTGAAAGAATGTCAATTATTAAATGGATTTGTTTTTTAAAAAGATATTGAATAAAAATATGATGTATGCATAAATTAAATTGATAATATATTATTCATATAGTATTTAAAAATAAGATTCACACATTTACTCATTTTGACCAAATAAAATAGTGTATTATATTTTTATAGAAAAAAATGAAAAAAATTATTTAACTAAAAACAATATAAATATTAAAATATGAATTATACTCTTTGTTGGGATATGAATCCTAGAACAAGTCCTACATGATGAAAAGATAAAAGATGAAGTTTTGATAAGCCAAAAGTAGTTTGAATATTTTCTAAGTGTTGACTAATCTAGTCTAGTTGAGTTAAGTCATCTTGAACAAGACCAGTAGAGTTCACATGAAAGATAAGTATTGTTTTCTTATTAAAAGATAAGTACGATTTATAAGTACTTCATATATGTTTGTTAGATTGTTATTGAGCTATGATAAATGGTGTATAGAGCTCATGTTTTGAATGTAATAGATAGATTCATTGTATAGATTATAAGTTGACTAAGCTTGTTTTATAAAAGCTTAAAGTAATGTAATAAGTCTTGATAGATTAGTATAGTCTACTACTAAAGATTGCACGAGAAGACCAGACAAGAAGACTTGGAGTCTACTACTCAAGACAGATGGACTACAAGACAAAGACGAGTGCATCTACTATACTACACAAGATAAGTTAAACTTGAAGTTAGTTACAAATATGCGTGGAAAGATAAGGATAAAGAAGTTAGTTATGGGAATAACTAATTCGTAACAAGAAACGCGTGGATTGATAAGAAGATTCAGTTAAAGTTAGTTTTCAAGAAAAGTTGGTTACAACTACCTAAGTTCTTGAAGATTGAAGTCTATAAATACTTCATGGTGTTGATCAATTGAAGACTACTGATATACTGACGTTCATACTCAAGTGAAGCATTATCGAAGCATTCAAAAAGAGAATTACTCTCAGAGTTTATTGAAGTTCAGAAAGAAGCCAGAAGACAAGTGAAGAATCCAAGAGGCTACTACTGAAGAACAGAGAAGTTTTTGTTTGTTGTTTTTATCAAGTTGCTAGTTGCTTGTTAAATAGCTAGTTAGATCATAGATATATCTGGTGGTATATTCTTTGAAGATCTAAGTCTTCTTCTTGGGACTTAAAATCACAGGAACATACACTTTGTACTCGATTGGAAGAGTTTAGTGGAAACATCACAACTGGGTTTGTGAGAGTGGATGTAGACAAGTTGTCGAACCACTATAAATCGTTGTGTGTTGTTTACTTTACTGTTTTGTTTGTTTTAATTGATTAACTGATTAATTGTTTAAACATACATAACTGAACTAGACAAGCTAAGTATAGAACAGAGTTCTCGAATTAAGAAGTTGAGTATAAACTTGAATTGGGCTCATTGTTAATTTCGTATTCCGCATATTGTATTCTGATATATCGAAAGATTTTTGAAAAGTCTATTCACCCCCCCTCTAGACATTTTCACTAGCTTACTCGATATTAACTCAACTTTGGGGACCTACAAGTGGTATCAGAGCAGTAGTTTACGAACTGCTGTTTCTTGATAACCGACTTAAGACTTAGGGTGAAGTCTTGGTCCTTGATTGTAGTTGCTTACGTGTTCTTGATCAATACTCCTGTTATATCTGCTTCGTGCTCCCTGTTCTTGACTTATCTGTTTTTCTTGATCATAACTCCACTTAGCACTTATTTCTTGAAATCATGTCTCTTGAAATCAGCGCTAACAAGTTACCCAAGTTCCAGGTTCAGGACTATGACTACTGGAAGCTGCGAATGGAAGCCATTTTCAGTTCCACGCACGACCTAATGATCTCTGTTATCACAGAAGGACCCATTGTTACAATGATTCCAAATACTGTTGTTCTTGACCCAAGCAAACCAATTGGTACTCTCGTCAAGAAACCCAGGTCAGATCTAACCTCAGAAGAAATGCGTCAAAATAATTTGGATAGTCTGGCAAAGAATTACATATTACACACTCTTCCTAACGAGTATCTAGGAAAAGTGTTAAAATGTAAAACTGCCAAGGAGATGTGGGACAGACTAGCTATCATTTGTGAAGGGACCTCCCTAATCAAAGAGAGCAAACTCTCCACAGCTGTCCAAAGATTTGAATCATTTCGGATGAAAGCTGGAGAAACTATCGACCAGCTGGATACTCGTTTTACTAAGATCATGAATGATTTGGAAGTACTTGGTAAATCTTATACTGCTCGTGAGATCAATCTTAGGATTTTGAAGAGTCTTGATAGTCGTTGGAAAATGGTAAAGATGCTTGTTAAGAACACTCAAGATATAGATACGTGGACTGCTGAAACCATGTTTCAAACTCTTAAAGCCCATGAGTTTGATTTAGACGAAGATGAACCACTAGCTAGTAGTGATAGAGAACATACTGTATCTAAGAACGTTGCCTTTAAGTCTAGCTCTTCTAAGTCTTCTAAGGTAGACAGGTCCAAGTCTAGAACTAAGTCTGCCTCTGTGAAAGATGAGTTAGATACTGATCTTAGTTTGAAGGATCAGATGAGTCTCATGGTTAGAAAGTTTGATAGGCTCAATAAACGCTTCGGAAGATACAAGAAGTTCTATAGGGATCATAGAGCATCTACGTCTAAGAACTCGTCTGAGACCAGACGAGACCGAAACTCGTCCGAAAGGAGAGATGAAGTCTCGAAAAGTAACAGACGAGATAGAGAGTCTGACGATATGAAGATTCAACGTTCTGATAGACGTGATAAACGTAGGGACAAATCTCCTATTAAAAAGGCTACTAATGATCTCTTGTGCTATAATTGTGAAAAGCCAGGTCATTACATATATGAATGTCCAGACCTGAGCACTGATGATCGTGAAGAACGCAAAGCACGAAGAGAAAGAAGATATAATCGTGGCAATAAGGCAATGATGGTCAATGATGACTCTGATTCGGATTCAGATGAGTTGCCATCGTCCTTATCTAGTCACTCGACTGATCCAGATCACGACGAAGCATTCATAGTAGATGATGGCCTATGCTGCATGGCTAAAATCGATCAAGAGGTATCATCTGCTACATCTTTTCAATCTTGTGATGATTCAGAAACTGATGAAAGTGACACTGCTAGTAGTGAAGTAGGAAGTAGTCTGCAGCACTCGACTAGTGCTGTTGAAGACGACCTTCTACTTGCTAATCAAGCATTCATCGAAGTCAGTGATGAGAACATTGCATTAAAACAAGAAATCATTGACCTTAAGGAAGCTCAGTCTAAAGTAGATCCTAATATAACAGTCCTAAATGAACGCTTGACTGAAGAGTTGAGACAACTCAAAGAAAAGTGTGCATTGACAGACAGGTTATATCAAGACCTACTTAAGATACATGCAACTGAAAGAAATGAATTCAATGTTTTAAAGAACAAGTGCAACAGACTTGAAGAACGTAATAAGTTCTTAGAGACCGAGGTTGTCACACTTGATCTCGAACTTACTGACCTGGTTAACTCTTCAAAGATTAACCTTGAATTGTCAGATAGGTATAGAGATCCAGCTGACAAGACTGGTATAGGTGCTGAGTCATCTAGCTCGTCTACTCGAGTCATTAAGAACCCTACTACTATTAAAGCGAGACTTTTGCCAAATGATAAAGGAAAAGGACCAATGATATACGATATTGGAACTCCTTCTAAAGGTACTGCATCTAAACAAGCTCTAGTTAACATTCCGATTACCAAGGGAGGTAAAAAGGATGCTAACAACAAGCCTGTTCCATCTAGAACTAATCTTCAAAGGACCACTAATCGTGGACGACCCAACCAGGTCAGATACGAGGACTGGTATCCTGAGGAGACGAGTACTAGACAGGTACAGACTAGACGACAAGAGCCTAGACCGCCTTTCATAAGGCAGTCTCAGCTCTACTGGACTAGACCTAGACAGGTAGCTCCGAAATATCGTACACAAACTGTCCTATATCCTCCACCTTTATCATATGATATTATTAGTGAGGAAAGACCCAAACGCGTCTATAAACCGTATGGACCTAATGCTTACAAGCCCTACTCTGACTATCATAGACCAGTGCCTGCTCAAGTAGAGATTAAGTCGAAAGGCTATCTCCAAAGAGTAGACCCGAACTCGACTGATAGGCCAGTTAAGGACAACAAGGTCTTATTTTGTAACAAATATGGGCGAAAGCTTAAAAGATCGAACTTGTTCAAGACTCCAATGTATATTTGGATTCCTCTGAACATGACTAACCCCCAAGGACCCCAATAAACAAATGGGTACCTAAATTATTGAATATCTTCATTGCAGGGTCGACTTGACTTGTATAAGAAGGGTGGCTCAGTAGGAGAAACCTGGTACATAGACAGTGGTTGTTCGCACCACATGACTGGTACCAAGGCTCTCTTATCAAGCTACCATGAGCAAGAAGGACCAAAAGTGATATTTGGTGATAGCTCCACTGCTGTCACTAAAGGATTTGGTTACATCCGGAATGGAGACGTTGAGATCCAAGATGTCTCATATGTTGAAGGTTTGAAATATAATTTACTCTCTGTTTCTCAGTTTTGTGATCGTGGTTACAAGGTGCAGTTCAAGAGCCGCAAATGCGAAATCATTGACAAAAGGACGCACACAGTCCTACTAGTCGGCGTAAGACAAGGAAGTGTGTACATAGTGAATTGGAACAGTTGTCCGAGGGACACCTGTCTACTTACTAAGAATCCTAAAGAGCTTGGGTGGCTCTGGCACAGACTGCTTTGTCATCTAAACTTTAAGGTTCTTAATAAGATAGCCAGAGATTACCTTGTTGAAGGTATTCCCAATGAAGTTTACTACAAGTCACATGTATGCACGACCTGTCAACAGGGTAAACAGGTTAAAGGTTCTTTTAAGTCAATTCCCACTCTCTCAACTAGTAGAGTCCTAGAACTTCTACATATGGATCTTCATGGTCCAATAACTCCTCCAACCTTGAATGGTAGAAGGTACACACTTGTTGTTGTAGACGACTATTCTAAGTTCACTTGGGTAGTTTTTCTACACAAGAAGAGTGATACACAAACACTACTGCCTGAACTGTTGAAGAAGTTACAAGTTGAGAAGAACCAGTCTATTGTCAAGATTCGTAGTGACAAGGGAACTGAGTTCATTAACTGCTATATTAAAGATTTCTGTACTAAATGTGGTATCCAGCATCTAACTAGTGCAGCTAGGACACCACAACAAAACGGTGTAGCAGAAAGGAGGAATCGAACCCTTAAAGAAGCCTGTAGGACCATGTTAGCTGAGTTCAACACTCCTCAAAAGTTTTGGGCCGAAGCTATCAATACTGCATGCCATTCACAAAACAGAAGCGCGATCAACAAGGTGCTAGGCAAGACACCTTATGAGGTTTGGAAAGGTAGAAAACCCAGAGTTTCATATTTCCATATATTTGGTTGTAAGTGTTTCATTCACAACAATGGTAAAAGCAAGTTGAATGCTTTCGATGCAAAAGCAGACGAGGGGATATTCTTAGGATACTCCTCGACTAGCAAAGCATTTAGAGTATTCAACCGCTCAACTCTTTGTGTGGAAGAAACACCACATGTGGTTTTCGATGAATCTCAACAGGACTCGTCTGCCGACAAGATCAGTAAGAAGGTAACTGATCTATCGATCGAATCTGACAAAGATTCAGAGATATATGAATCCGTTCAAGCCTACAACCCATTCCTAAAAGCTCTCGACTCTGATGATAAAGAGAAGGTAAGTGCTCAAGGTAAGTCTTCAAGACCAGTTGACATGCCTGCTCTAGTCGACTCATCTACTCCTGGTAAATCTGTTGATGATACAAATGATACTGACATGCATGATGCTGTACATGATATAGATGATGATAGTATTCATGTTAAGAATAGAAAAACATGGAAATCTGCGCATGATACTGAAAATATCATTGGTGACTCTACTATTGGTGTGAAGACTAGACGACAACTCTTTGAGTCGCAAGAACAGCCGAGTCCAACTTTGTTTTGCTGGTGTTGTTTCCTCTCTGCTATTGAGCCTACCACTGTTAAAGAGGCATTGGCTGATAGTAATTGGATCATCGCTATGCAAGACGAGTTGAACTAGTTTGTTCGAAACGACGTCTGGGAACTTGTCGACAGGCCGAAACATCATAATGTAGTTGGCACTCGTTGGATTTTCAAGAATAAGAAAGATGAGAATGATTTAGTCGTTAGGAATAAGGCTAGACTAGTCGCCCAAGGCTATTCACAAGCTGAAGGCATAGACTATGATGAAACTTATGCTCCTGTTGCTAGACTAGAAGCCATTCGATTGTTCCTTGCATATGCTGCTCACATGAAGTTTACTGTATATCAAATGGATGTCAAAAGTGCATTTCTTAACGGTATTCTTGCGGAAGAAGTGTATGTTGAACAACCTCCAGGTTTCGAAGTCAAAGGCAACCAGGTGTACAGATTGAAGAAAGCCTTATACGGATTAAAGCAAGCTCCAAGAGCATGGTATGACACTCTATCTCTCTTTCTATTAGAAAATGGTTTTACTAAGGGCAAGGTCGATCGAACCTTGTTCAGAAGACAAGAAGGAAAGGACATCTTACTCGTCCAAATTTACGTAGATGACATCATTTTTGGGTCACCTAACAAAAAGCTGAGTGAAAGTTTTTCTACACTCATGCAAAGTAAGTTTGAAATGTCAATGATGGGAGAGATGAACTACTTTCTTGGACTTCAAGTAAAACAAACTCCAGAAGGCATTTTCATAAATCAGGCGAAGTACACAAGAAACCTTCTAGACAAGTACGGGATCAAAACATGTAAGTCCACTGGCGTACCAATGCAACCAACTTACAGAATGGATCCAGATGAGAACGGTAAATGTGCTGACCAATCCTATTACCGTGGCTTAATTGGTTCCTTACTGTATCTAACTGCTAGTAGGCCAGACATTGCATTCTCTGTTGGTGTTTTTGCTCGATTCCAAGCCAATCCAAAAGAAAGTCACATGGAAACCACCAAAAGGATCTTGAAATATTTGAAAGGGACCATCAATCGTGGTATATGGTATCCCTCAAATGATGATCTATCCTTAAGTGGTTTTTCAGATTCAGACTTTGGAGGCTGTAGAATAGATAGGAAATCTACTTCTGGTTCTTGTCAATTCTTAGGCACAAAACTCATCTCATGGTTTTCTAAAAAGCAGACTAGTGTTGCTACTTCTACTACTGAAGCCGAGTACATGGATGCTGGTAGCTGCTGTAGTCAACTACTCTGGCTCAGACAACAGCTTAGAGATTACAACATATATGAATCAAATGTTCCTATTTTCTGTGATAGTAATAGTGCAATTGCCATTACACAAAATCCTGTTTTGCACACACGTTGTAAGCATGTTGATGTGAAGCATCATTTCATACGTGATCATGTAGAAAAGAAGGACATCCGCATGGAAAAGATTCATACTGATTTTCAAAGAGCTGATATTTTTACAAAACCATTAGCTGAGGCACGATTTCGTGAGTTATGCATTAGTCTAGGGCTAATTGATTTAGATCCTACTTGCCTATAGCTATGCACTAACCAGTCAGGTACATCAAAGAAAAGGAGACAAGAACAGAGCACTCGACTGCTCACGCAACAGACAGGTATACAAGGCTAGACTAGATGACCAAACAACCCGATGAGGAAGCTGGTAAAGCTGAGGGTAATACTAAGGGAATAAACTTTTAAGGGGGAATCTTTAATTTCTTAAATATCCTTATGTTGACTCTTATGTTTGTTAAAAGGTCATCTTGTTCGAAACCTTGATCATTGCTTTCGATTGATATTCATCTTATTTATTTTACTCTACTTGTACCTTTGATTACACACTGTCAATCATAAGATAGGTACATAAGGACGTTCGACGGTTCAGAATAGACAAGCACAGCCGAAGGGGGAACTCGTCTTGTGTGTTTAAGCCGACTCGTCTTGTGAAGCTTAAGTCTACTCGTCTGTTCTGGATGGACTCGAACAGACAAGCTAAGTGTTTCTCTTGATTGAAATATGTTAAGTATACATTCAAACGGGTTAAGGGTATTATAGTAATTAGATAATGCTAAAATTTGAAAACCTTAGAAGTGGATTTATACACTCCCATTTTTAATGAGATGTATACACCCAACTCATACTCAACTACATTAGGTCAGATGAGTTCACTCCCCTGTCCTAATTAAGAAGAGGCGGATTCCAAATTTTACAATATCAAATCACATAATATTCTCGATTCCGTAACCGAATTCCAAAAGTCCCAACCGTTGGATATAATCCTTCGATCTTGACCATTGGATCAGTTTAAACAAAACCCAACTCTCCCACACGTCTTGCCCCACAATCTCTTAACTCCCCTACTCTTAAACATTCGAGTTCTTACTATTTTTCAAAGTTATCTGTGTATACTCTCAAACACTATGTCGACTCGATCCATCTTCGATGTGCGAACTAACATGCAGGCCACATTTGATCTAGGACGTTATATCTCTGACAACAAGGTAAATGTTGAACCTTCTGTGTATTTCAAAGGTACTCACTCAGATGGAAATGCAAAGATTCTGGCCAAATGCACCAGATGTGGTTTGAAACCTTACTTGGAGGCGTTTCCCCAAGTTGTTCTGGAAGAAGAAGTACTGGAATTTTATGCCAACGCCACCAGACGAGGCGACACAATTGAGTCCTCTATTGGTAGAAATCGAGTAGAAATCACTCGAGAGGCCATGTTCAACCATCTGAAGCAACCCATCGGATCAATTGATATTGAGAATTACGCAATAGGGCAAGAGGTTCGCTATTTAAGTATTTTCTGTGGTAAGAGGTTGAAGCCGAAACCAGATGGCAAGTATGCTGCTGTAAAGAAGTCGGAACTTCTAGAGAAGTATCGCACTCTATTGGATATAGCCGGTAAAATTTTGCTATGTGCCATTGGTTCCCATGACTCTGTTACCTTTGGGAAAGCAAGGATTATGGCTGCGATTTATGATGGTATTATAGAAGGAAATTGGTTTAAGTTAATCTCAGATCGGATGATGTACTTTGAAAGAAGTGTTCGAGTTGATGACGTCACTCGCAATTGGGTGGTATCTACTGCTGTTGGCTATGGTAACAAACTGAGCATTCTACTTCCTCTCTTGATGCCGAACAAGAAGGAATGGAGTAAAGGAAAGCCATTTCATCCTTTAAAGTTTTATCTAAAGAAGGAAGCTGTGGCAAAGCAGACTGCTGCCAGGCCAGCTGCTCCAAGACATGCTCAAGTAGATGACTCAGCAGTGCTACCTTATGCTAACTCATCTAGCTCTTCGGAAGATAGGTCCGATGCAGAAGAATCGGAGAAAGATACAGAGACTGAGTCTAGTGCAGGTGACTCTGAGGAGACTCAATCAAATGAGCAATCTGATAAACAGATGGAGACAAGTGCTCAAGTTCCAGAGATGTACACTCTTGTAAGAGTTGGTTCGCCTACTCAACCAGAAGAGTCGAGTCTTCAGGTTGGTACATCTTCTCAATCTTTGTCAATTCCTCCTCTCTCTCACTCTGCTGTTCGAACCAAGGCAAGATCTCATCGATCTAGGCCAAGACCTATAACCTCAACCTCACAAGTGCTGCCAGCACATCCGCTGAGAGTCAGTCTATCCGAAAACACTCCCAAACTTGACACAACTGATACTCCTACAGTTGTCACACCAAACCAAGACACATCAAAGCCCCAAGAAACCACAGACCAAATTCTATCCTTACCTTCAACAGAATATATTGAACCCATTCACTCATCTACTTCAGACAAGACGACAGTTGCCACTGCAACAACTGAGATAGAGACCCCATCTACTCAGACCCCGTCTGAAGTTAGATTCGAATCCCTGGTCTACTATCCGATGTGTTTACGAGAAAAAAGAGTCCGTGCAAAGATGAGTAGAAATTTGAAGAAGCAGCTATCTTCTATTGAAGTCGACTACTCGTCAGAGCAGTTTGAGAAGCTTCTAAGAATATGCACTTGGGTTGCATTGAAGAAGTCTTCAACAGATGATCTTTTCGAAGTCATCTTAGGAAAATGTGGTATCTCAAACTTCATGGATTGGGAAATGGAACAGAAGGAGAACAGTGGTGTTCAAGATCACTCAGAGTTATTTCCATCCTATGCCATCACTGCTCTTGCGAAGAGATTGCTTAACATTTCCGATGATTTAATGTATTCCGAATCTCAAATCAATATGGGCGTTCAAGTTTCAAAGACTGATTTTGATGAAGATGTAGTTATGGTTGAAGCTACACCAGCTGAGGAGATTCAGTCTACTGATCCAGTGTTAAGTCTTGACAATGTCTCAGACCAGTTGAGAGGCATTGTGTTCAAATTTCAAATGGATCATGCTGACAGTCCGAGGTCAGACTTTGCTTATATTAATCGATATACTGATCCATTGCTTCCCATCGAAATGTGTGGATACATGGTGAAGCTGCACGCCTTATTGAAGAAGGACTTTGCTGATGTTGAAAGAAGGACTGAGGAAGCTAAGTTAGCTATGGTGCCTTATTATCCTCTACCTAGTCTGAAGGCAATTGCTGGAAGTGTGTGTGTTGCTGAAGTAGTAGAAGACGAGGTCTTAGCTACTGCTCCAGAAGGCCAGTTGATTGAAGCTGTTTCTCTTGCTGAGGCTGAAGATGAGGTCATGGTTGAAGCCACTCATATTGAAGCTGGACAGTCGTCTCAAGCTATCCCAGCTGCTTCAATAGATGAGTTGAAAGAGGACTTGAAGGCTGTTATCAAGTCGTCTATTGATGAGTTTCTCAAGACTGAACTTAAGAAGACTCTTGTTGAACAGAATAGTGTCCTTGTGACCAGTTCAAAAGAGATGATCATGAATGAAGTCAACCAGCTGGACAACGATTTCAGACAAGAGATGTTCAATCAAATTGAAGGATTTCTCCAAAACCAGGTGGAATATTCGGAGAAGAGCTCAGTCGATTTTGCTCGAGTTCTAGCTACTGAATCCAGAAAGATGGAAAGAGTCTATAGAGCTAAAATCGAAGTAGCTGATGTTCAAAGGAAGGAAGCCTTTGATCAGTTAGCACAAGCTAGAGAGATTATAAGTGCTATGACTGAGGAGAACCGGAAGCTACGACTAACTGCAACCCATTTCAAGAATGAGTTGAACTTATCTACTCAAAAGCTGGAGTTGGTGGCAACCAAGCTAGATAAGTTGAGTCAAGATGGTTCTCATGAAAGGCAGATTGAAAGAGCTACAAACCTTATGAAGCAAGCGATGTTCGAAGAAATGACTCGGTTCACATCCCTATTCTCTCTCCAGGCAGCTGATGAAGCCAAAAAGGGGGAAGAGACGAGTCAAGTTGAAGTTATTGCTGAAGGTGAAAAAGCTAAGTCCAGTGCTGAACCAGAAGCCAAGGAAGCTGCTGAAGCTATGCAAGATCTTAGAAGGCCTAAGAGAGGCAAAGGCAAGTTGATTAAACATGCAGATCTTGAGCGAGCTAAAGAAGAAGCAGTTGAGTTGATGAAGAAGGAGAAGGGCAAAGCGGTTGCATCTCCTGAAGCTGAGGTTCAGACAAGACAAGTATCTAAAAGGAAATCTATTCATATAGAAGAACCGAAAGAAGTGGAGACAACAACTAAAGTGAAGAAGCAAAAAGTTGTTGATCCAAATGATGAAACTCGTTATGCGAGCAAAAAGAAAATTGGACGACACATAGAAAATTTGCAGAAGCTGAAGGCTGATGAAGATCAAATGGAAGATCAACTCATTGATTATTTCATTGATAATGAGCATCGAGCTGAATGGATCAAAGTGAAAAGACAATGGGAACTTGATCACTGGATCATTCGTAAATATGGTGATGCTATATTCTTGTTATGAATCATATCAAGAAGTTTGAAGAAGAACTGCTAGAGAAAGAGAAGATTGATGATGAAGATCATATCAGTATTATTCACAGAAGACTTCTAGATGCGTTCAACGTTCCAAATCTTGAAGGAGGTACTATGTCAGATTAGTTGATTTTATGTTTTAATTGATAGTTTTTTTTGCTCTGATTATATTTTGAAGTAAGTGTAATCTACTGATCTTATTTTGAATGAATGAAAAGATAAACAACTTTTGATGTTAAGACAAGATAACTACTTAACTAGTCTACTGTTGAGAAAAGATTCAAGTAGTTTTGGCTTCATCAAAAAGGGGGAAATTGTTGGGATATGAATCCTAGAACAAGTCCAACATGATGAAAAGATAAAAGATGAAGTTTTGATAAGCCAAAAGTAGTTTGAATATTTTCTAAGTGTTGACTAATCTAGTCTAGTTGAGTTAAGTCATCTTGAACAAGACCAGTAGAGTTCACATGAAAGATAAGTATTGTTTTCTTATTAAAAGATAAGTACGATTTATAAGTACTTCATATATGTTTGTTAGATTGTTATTGAGCTATGATAAATGGTGTATAGAGCTCATGTTTTGAATGTAATAGATAGATTCATTGTATAGATTATAAGTTGACTAAGCTTGTTTTATAAAAGCTTAAAGTAATGTAATAAGTCTTGATAGATTAGTATAGTCTACTACTAAAGATTGCACGAGAAGACCAGACAAGAAGACTTGGAGTCTACTACTCAAGACAGATGGACTACAAGACAAAGACGAGTGCATCTACTATACTACACAAGATAAGTTAAACTTGAAGTTAGTTACAAATACGCGTGGAAAGATAAGGATAAAGAAGTTAGTTATGGGAATAACTAATTCGTAACAAGAAACGCGTGGATTGATAAGAAGATTCAGTTAAAGTTAGTTTTCAAGAAAAGTTGGTTACAACTACCTAAGTTCTTGAAGATTGAAGTCTATAAATACTTCATGGTGTTGATCAATTGAAGACTACTGATATACTGACGTGCATACTCAAGTGAAGCATTATCGAAGCATTCAAAAAGAGAATTACTCTCAGAGTTTATTGAAGTTCAGAAAGAAGCCAGAAGACAAGTGAAGAATCCAAGAGGCTACTACTGAAGAACAGAGAAGTTTTTGTTTGTTGTTTTTATCAAGTTGCTAGTTGCTTGTTAAATAGCTAGTTAGATCATAGATATATCTGGTGGTATATTCTTTGAAGATCTAAGTCTTCTTCTTGGGACTTAAAATCACAGGAACATACACTTTGTACTCGATTGGAAGAGTTTAGTGGAAACATCACAACTGGGTTTGTGAGAGTGGATGTAGACAAGTTGTCGAACCACTATAAATCGTTGTGTGTTGTTTACTTTACTGTTTTGTTTGTTTTAATTGATTAACTGATTAATTGTTTAAACATACATAACTGAACTAGACAAGCTAAGTATAGAACAGAGTTCTCGAATTAAGAAGTTGAGTATAAACTTGAATTGGGCTCATTGTTAATTTCGTATTCCGCATATTGTATTCTGATATATCGAAAGATTTTTGAAAAGTCTATTCACCCCCCCTCTAGACATTTTCACTAGCTTACTCGATATTAACTCAACTTTGGGGACCTACACTCTTTAAATTATGTATATATATATATATATATATATATATATAATATTATGTGTAATACGCATATGCTTATCTAGTTTACAATAGTTATAAGTCACAAATTTATTGATTAATATAAGTGATAGAATGTTCAATTATTAATTGGATTTTTTTTTTAAAAAAAAAAGAGTAAAAAATGTATAAATGATATATGAAAATTTAAAATATTAATCAAAGCAAAAAATAAAAAATAAAAAAAAGATTTATAATATATAAATTTAAAAAATTTAATTTACAATATCACCCCAGCAGAATGGTCGTGCCGAGCGAAAGCATCGTCATATCACTGAAACTGGTCTCTCCATGCTTTTTCATGTTCGTGCTCCAAGTGAATTTTGGTTCGATGCATTTGCTACTGCGGTTCATCTCATTAATCACCTTCCATCCTCTATTTTGGGTGGTCAATCGCCGTTTCAAGTTCTGTTCGACACTATGCCTCTCTATGGAAACTTCAGGCCCTTTGGTTGTTGGGTTTTTTCTTACTTATGCGATTATGCCTTGAACAAGCTATCTCCTCGCAGCCGACCATGTATCTTCTTGGGATACAGTAGCCTTCACAACGGTTTCCGGTGTTACGATCCTGACTCCTCCAAAGTCTTTGTTACTCGACATGCTATATTTGATGAAGGTTGCTTCCCTTTTTCAGGTTCTGCTCGGCCCTTGCCGACCAACGCAGTGGCTCCTCCTTCTTGGACGCCGACCTGAGCCCCTCGAATGACTCCTCCCCTGAAACTATTGCTCCCACCTCGACCTTGCCTTGCTCGACATGCATCTCTGATCCTGGCGTGGACCCACTTCCTCTGCCAGCCCCCACTCCAGAGCCACCTGCTCCTCCTGAACCGGCCGAGCAACCCTTGCCGACCATTGACCCACCAGTTAAGCGACCACGGTCCAACCACCAAATGATCACGCGAGCAAAATCTGGGATCTTCAAACTGAAGTACCCACTTAACTTGGCCTCCACTGCCTTTCTTAGTGCCCTAACTGCCTCCTCGGAACCCCGTGGTTTCAAATCTGCTGCCAAATCCCCTGAATGGTTGGCCGCCATGCAGGAAGAAATTGATGCTTTGCGAGTTAACAAAACTTGGGATCTTGTTCCTCGCCCCCGGGATGCAAACATTGTTGGTTCTAAATGGGTCTTTAGAACCAAGTTCAAGTCTGATGGTTCTATTGAACGGCACAAAGCCAGACTGGTCGCTCAAGGCTTCACCCAAATACCTGGCACCGACTTCTTGCACACCTTCAGTCCGGTTGTCAAGGCGACCACTGTCCGGGTTATTTTGGCTCTTTCTGTCTGACATAACTGGCTCCTTCATCAGCTGGATGTCCAGAATGCTTTTCTTAACGGGTATCTTCAGAAACCAGTTTTCATGGCCCAACCTCCTGGCTTGGTCGATCCTCGGCTCCCGAATCATGTCTGCAAACTAAAGAAGGCCCTATACGGTCTTCGCCAAGCACCCTTGGCCTGGTTTCAGTGGTTCAGCTCTTTTCTGCTCGGCATTGGCTTCAAGGAGTGCAAGTCTGACTCCTCATTATTTTACCTATTTCGGAGTTCCTCGGTCGTCTATCTACTCTTATATGTGGACGACATCATTGTCACCGGAAATGACCCCGCCACTCTTGCCCGCTTTATTGATCAGGCGAACAAGGAGTTCGCACTCAAAGATCTTGGTCGCCTCAATTACTTTCTCGGCTTGAAAATCTCTTACACCTCTTCTGGGCTGTTCGTTGGGCAGTCCAAATATGCTCGCGAGATTCTTGAGCGAGCAGAGCTTCAAAACTCCAAGCCCATTGCCACTCTCTTGGCCGCGGGCGAGACCCTGGGCAGCACTGGTGACCCTTTTTCGGATCCAATTCTTTATCGCTCCTTAGTGGGCGTCGTCCAGTATCTCACCATTACTCGGCCGGATCTATCCTTCTCGGTAAATCATGTCAGCCAGTTTCTCCAAGCGCCGACCATCGACCACTTCTCGGCAGTGAAGAGAATTCTTCGATATGTAAAGCACACTATCAACTACGGCCTTTCCTTCACTCGCCGACCAGACTCCTCTGTAGTCGCCTATTCCGATGCAGACTGAGCTCGATGTGTGGAAAATCGCCACTCCACCTATGGTTACTCGGTCTTCTTGGGTGGAAATCCGGTGTCCTGGAGTGCAAAGAAACAACCCACCGTTGCTCGCTCCAGCTGCGAATCGGAGTATCGTGCCTTAGCCAACGCCGCAGCCGAGGTGGTTTGGCTAACCTCTCTCCTCGACGAGCTTCGCATTTCGTTACCTGCTCGCCCCATTCTCCTTTCCGACAACAAGAATGCCCTTTTTCTCAGCCAGAATCCAGTGGCTCACAAACGGGCAAAACACATTGACATTGACTGCCATTTTGTTCACGAGCTCGTCACTTCTGGCAAGCTATCCACACAGTTTGTCCCCACACATCTTCAGCTAGCCGACATCTTCACGAAGAGCCTTCCACGCCCGACGTTCGAGTTCCTTCGTTCCAAGCTTTGCGTTTTTCCTCATCCCACGCATCGCATGACGGGGGATATTAAGGAATGATTGACTCATTCCTTGTATATATCTTTATTCATTGTATATAGCACTCATTATATTTAATTTCCCTACAATCATGTAAATCAGTTATTGTAAACTTTACTATATATACAAGTCTTCACAACTCACCAAAGTTAACGGTGATCATATCTCATTGTTCACAGGTAGCAACATCGAAGATTAATCAGAAGCAATAAGTGTGAGAAGGGGCCGCAAACGGAGAGCGATGGAGAAGGAGATTAGATAATGTGAACCCGTAAACAAAGAGAAATGAGAAAAGAAAATAGTTTGAGTAGGGTTTGTTTGATCATATAAGTATATTTGCCGAAATGAATACCATATAATTTTACATTTTATTAAAAATCATTTGTGGACTTATCTTTCACGAAAATTAAGAAAATGATATTATTGAATATCTCCTGAAATATCATTCTATCACTCCATTCCAATTTGTGCAGTTCTCCATAACGTAATTTGATGTCAGTCAAAAGTTTTCATTAAAACAAGCGCCAAAAATGAATATTTTTTTTTGAATTACATTAAATACCCATCCCTTTTCACCTCCCCAGCCATGACTCGAACCCAAGATCTAAGGTCTAGATAGTGGTGCTCTAAGTTCCATAAATTACACGTAAAATTAAATCTGATTTGTGCACATCGTCGAACCCTATTTAATATTTCATAAGCTTCACACTAATTTGTTTTAAACTTTCACATCATAAACTTTTCATTTATTTAAATAACAAAATTCACAATTTTTCTATGGATGATCTTGTGTAAAATATTGCGCATTTCAGCTCAATTCACATCCACGTTCTTTATAAATACATTCACTGACAGTTCAATTCACACCCACATTCTTTATAAATACACCCACTGACAGCTCAATTCACAACCACGTTTTTTTATAAATACACCCATTGACAGAAATTGTACCTGATGGTCTTCTCCAAATAGATTTCGACAAATATTTTCTATTTCTTTAAATATTCTTTAATAATTATTATGGGTCAAGGTTATTTTATATTATAAATACAATAATATATCTTACTACATGCAATAATATATGTTAGTACATGTAATAATATATGTTACTATATATTATAATGTGAGTTACTTAATCAACAAAAATACTAGAAAAAAATATTTTACTACATAAAAGAATTTGTATTACTATATAAAATAGTTTGTATTATTAATACATGTAATAATGTGTTTAACTACGTACTCCCTCGGTCCCATTATTGTTTGCACACTTTCCTTATTGGAACGTCCCAAAATTATTTGCACACTCTTAATATGAAATACCCCACAAAATTAATACCCTCTCAACATCATTTTATTTTCAAAATTGTCACTCCTTTTTTACATACATTTTACTTTACACCTCATCAAATTACCTAAAATACCCCTCATTTATCTTACATCACCAATCACTTTATTCCATTTTCTTAAAAACCGTGACGGTCAAAGTGTGCAAAAAATGCTGGGACGGAGGGAGTAAAAAAGTATATGTTACTGCATACTACAGTTTGAATTACTACATTGAATAGACGTTTGTTACTATATATAACTTTATCAAATGATCTAATATTTTGTCCATCATCCTGCAATAAAACAACCTGTATTACAACATGGTTATTGTGTTTACTACATGCGATAATATATGTTACTACATATTATAATGTGAGTTACTACATCAACAAAAACACTAGAAAAAACGTGTTATCAAATAAAAGAATTTATATTATTATATAAAATAGTTTGTGTTATTACTACATAAAATAATGTGTATTACTACATATTACAATTTGAATTACTACATTCAATATCCCGCGTTCGACAATAGAAAAAAAAATCACAGAAACGGTTAAAATGAATGGGTTAAAATTTTCGATCAAAATTAAAATACAAGCGGGTCAGTTGACAAATAACTCAAATGAATTAACGGTAACCCAATAATATATATTTTCACCTCATTGACTTAAGTCAATTATTTTCAGTCCAATTATCTTTTTTTTTTTTTTTTTTTTTTACGGAAGTGGAATTTCATTCATTACGTAATATAGGCGAAAGCCTTACATCATCCATGACAATTTGATTACAAAGAGTAGGTACCTCAGCATCCCAAATTTGTTCAAAACCTACTCTATCACCAAAGTGAGCTAAGAAATGAGCAGCTCTATTTGCTCCCCGACGGACGAAACAGCAAGAGGTGTAGCCGCTATCTTTTACCAGCGTCTGAAGGTCCTCGATCCTCAATTTTGTGTAAGGGTCCGGATCGAACTTACCATAAAAAGCACGAACAAGGCACTGCGAATCGATCTCAAGAATTAAGTTCCTCAGGCCCAAGTCACTGGCTCTCTCCACAGCATAGTACAAAGCCAGGGTCTCCACATAGGTGTTGTCCCCTGTTTCTAGAATTCTCTTAGTCCCTGCCTTCAGCACCCGACCCCGATCATCTCGAATAAAAAAACCCAAGCCCACAGAACCATCAGAAAATTGGGCTGCATCCGAATTAATTTTCAAACAGTCCCGGGGAGGTGGACACCAAATAGCATTTCCGCTGGCCATTGAATTCCGCGGGGGTCTACTGTGGGTCGCCAAGAACTCCTCAGCCATTTTCAGAGACCGGGATGCAATTTCGGAGGGGTCTTGGGGGAGTTGTTCAAAGAGGAGTGTGTTTCTTGCCTTCCACCGATTCCAAGCGAGAAATGCAAAAATCGTTAATCCAGAAGTTGGGAGGGACTCACAGAAATTCCAGAATAGTGTCTTGAAGCTTCGGCTGGCATCACGGTGAGTATTTAGGCGTATTGGGCTCTAGCCCCAGGTGTGGATGGCTATCGGGCACTCCACGAGAACATGAAGGGTCGATTCAACTGAGGTGCCACAGCTGG
The DNA here is from genome assembly GCA_963675135.1 of Galeopsis tetrahit. Classification (NCBI taxonomy): domain Eukaryota; kingdom Viridiplantae; phylum Streptophyta; class Magnoliopsida; order Lamiales; family Lamiaceae; genus Galeopsis; species Galeopsis tetrahit. The sequence continues at coordinate 30,140,103 of OY776130.1, read as the reverse complement.
GGCAAGTAGGGTTATTTGAGAGGCCTCTTTTGCTTAATGACGTGAGTGTGGCAAGAGAGTCGGCACAAGCCCTCTAGATGAAATGTTGGATTTTTGGGGGGGCTTTGCACCTCCATATGTTCTTCCAAATCTTGTGTGGCGAGCTGGAGTTAGGGATCCCGTTGCCGCACGTAGAGAATTTACTAATTGCAAGGTAGTAGGCTGTCCTGACCGTGAACTTTCCATGCTTGGAATGAAGCCATATACGAAGATAAGCAGGCTGTCGAGGGCTGGGGGGAATTGCAAGTATCTTTCTCTGTGTATCCGCGTCGAAGAGGGTGGCAATTTTTCCGACGTCCCAGTTGCAGGTAATGGGGTTAATAAGCTGTGATACTTTGAACTCTTGATAGGCCATCAGTGTCAGGGTGTTATGCCGAGGACTAAGGGGTTGGGGAGCTCCAGTCCAGTTATCCAAGAAGGACAAGGTTACGAGCACTCAAGATGCTTCTCCACAAGAAGCTAGGTTGATAACCTATGGTTGCCGACTCAATGTTGCCTCTTGGAAAATAACGAGCCTTTAAGATTCGAGCCGCCAAAGATCCTTCGTTATTCAAGAGTCTCCAATATTGTTTCGCAACCATAGCGAGATTAAAGAAATACATCTCACGAAAACCCAAGCCGCCATTCTCCTTAGACCGGGATATCCTCTCCCAACTAACCCAATGGGTTTTCCTAGCTTCCGGTGTTGACCCCCAATAGAAACGGGCTGCTGCTCGCTCGATGTCCTCGCACAAGGACTTTGGAAAGAGAAAACAACTCATAACGTAATTCGGGATCGCTTGCACAACCGTCTTGATAAGGATCTCCCTCCCTACTTTTGACAAAGTTTTCTCCTTCCAGCCTTTCATTCTACTCACAATGCGTTCCACTACAGTTTTGAAGATTGTCTTCTTCCCCCTGCCCACAACAGTGGGGAGACCAAGGTACTTGGAGTAGTGAGGAACAACCTTGGCCCCCAACTGCTGCTCAAGTTCTGTCACAGCCTCATTGCTTATATTTCCACTAGTGGAAATCTCAGATTTCTCCAGGTTTATGCGTTGCCCAGAAGCCTGCTCATATGTACAAATGATGTTCTTCATAGTATGCACCTCAGATTGGTTTGCTTGGAAGAAAAGAATACTATCATCTGCAAATAGAAGGTGGGAGACTGGGGGGGCTTGACGGGCCACTTTTATACCACGAAGATCTCCTCGAAATTCAGCCTGTCGGAGGAGGGACGAGAAACCTTCTGCACAAATAAGGAAAAGATAAGGAGACAGCGGGTCTCCCTGACGGAGACCCCTTTCAGGAGTAAAGTGAGCTGTGGGAAATCCGTTAATAAGCAATGAATAGGACACCGTGGTGACACATCGCATGATTAAGTCAACCCATTTTGCATCAAAACCCAGCTTTAGACACATAGCTCTAAGGAAACCCCACTCCACTCTATCATATGCTTTGCTCATGTCAAGTTTGAGTGCTACAAAACCCTTTTTTCCTTTCTTTTTCTTTTTCAAAAAATGAAACACTTCAAAAGCCACCATAGCATTATCAGTTATAAGACGATTAGAGATAAAAGCACTCTGGTTCGGGGAGATGACATCTTTCAGGGTGTGCTTAAGGCGGTTAGCAATTGTTTTTGTGATGACTCGAAAAACCACATTGCAAAGGCTAATGGGTCTAAACTCCTTAGGGCTTTCTGGGGACTTAACTTTTGGAATAAGCACAATAAAGGTGTCATTTAGGGGGGTTGGATCAGCCTCAAAGTTCAGAATTTGCAAGCAAGTGTCAATGAAAGAATCACATACAGTATGCCAGAATTTCTGAAAAAATATAGGAGGCATACCATCGGGTCCAGGAGCTTTTGCCGGGTGCATCTGCTTCAAAGCTCGCTTGACTTCTGATGCTGTGTAGGGTTGGAGGAGGGACTCATTCATTTCATCTGTGACCCGGGTTTCAACTGACTCAATGACTCGATCTATAGTGCTTGTATTGACTGAGGTGAATAATTCAATGAAGAACTCGTGCATTACATGCCCAACTTCCTCATCCCCTTCGACCCAGTTACCCTCTCTGTTCAGAATTCGGTGGACAGTGTTTCGTTTTCTCCTTTGGGCAGCTTTGGCGTGGAAGAAAGAGGTGTTTCGATCGCCGTGTTTAAGTTAGAGGGCACGGGAGCGCTGGAACCACCATATCTCTTCCTGGTTTAGAGATGTATCAAGGGCTTGTTGGGATACCTTCAATTGGCTGACCACTTCTTCACTCTGATAAAGGGATTGCAAATTCTCAATTTTGGCTTTCAGGGCTTGTACTTTCTGGGTAACATTTCCAAAGGTATGGCGGTCCCAACTCCTGAGCTGTATACTACAATTCGTGATGCGCTCCTTCAAGGATATGCTCGGATTTGTTCTATCCCATCCCTGTTCGATAATTTCCCCACACGACTCATTCTCCATCCATACTTTCTCGAAGCGGAAGAGTCTGCGCCGACGGTTATGGTTGTGAGGAGGAGGGGCTGCTCGAAGAAATTCGATGAAGATCGGGGCATGGTCTGATTTGATTCGGGGCAGGTGGTGAACTCTTGTAGCTGGGAAGAGGAGGCGCCAAGTAGGGTTCGCCATTGCCTGATCAAGGCGGACTTGGATATTTTCCTGCCCGTCTCTACCGTTACTCCATGTGAATTTGTGGCCACTGAAGCCTAAATCCTGGAGCTCAAGGTCTGAGATCGTTTTCCGGAACAACTCCATGTGGGTAGTGTGTTGAGAAATTCCTCCGTATTTCTCCCATGACCACAGGATATTGTTTATATCGCCCGTGCAAAACCAAGGGTTGGTGGTCTCAGCAGGGGCAATTTCTCTCATGAGTTGAAAAGTCTTGTGTCTGTCAATACGATTTGGCCAGCCGTAGAGGCCTGAGAAGAGCCACACGGAATTTGTCCCAGCCTCGCCCACTGTGGCTGAGATATGGTGTTTGGAGAAAGATAAGAGGGTGACGTCCAGATGGTTTCTCCAGAGGAGGTAGGGGCCTCCACTTCTTGCGTGACCGGCGCCAGTGCATTCCACTGGAAGACAACCGTCAAAATGGAGTGAATTGGTGTTTGTGTGTATCATCTGGGTATAGGTAAGTTTTGTTTCCATGAGAAAGACAATACCCGGGTCTTTCTCACGTAGGAGCTTCTGAAGTGCTCGAACTGTCGCTCGGTTCCCAAGCCCGCGACAGTTCTAGCTGATGGCATTCATGGCGATCGGCGGGGCTGCCCAGCAGCCTCCACCGTTGAAGGGTTTTCATTGTGTTTACTCTTGGTGTCGTCTAGCTTGTTCCTCTTTTCCAGTCCTTTAGCCCAGCTTTCAGGTTTCAGTTTCTTCTCTTCTCCGGATTCGACAAGATTTTGTGGGCTCTCGTGTAAAGAATCAGGGGGGATCTTTCTCATGGTTATGATTGGCTTTCTTTTGGGTTTTTTCAGGGTGTTTTGGTCAGAGTAGGGTGGTTTCTGAGGCTGGCTCAATTTGAACAAAGCAGAGGTTGGGGTGATAGTTGAGTCATAAATGTGTAAGAGGTTTTGGGTGTTTTGTGTGGGTGGCGAAAGTAATTTAGGGGGATGGGTTTAGGGTGACGAGACTTGGGGTCTAGCTGGCGGTTTTGTTGTGGCAGGGGAGTGTGTTTGGTGATTTGAGTTTGTAGGATGGGCCTCGGTCATCTTGGTGATTTTGGAATTAATGATTAGGGTGGGGGAAAGTGTAGTGGGGATGTATGGTGAGGGTGAAGAGTTAATGGGGTTAGGTGGTAGTTGGTTTGCAGGTATAAACTATGTGGGGGGTTTAGGTGAGAGGGGAACATTTGATGGTTGCTTGCCTGCTACTTCATTGTGGGGTGGTGGTTCCTTCTCTCTTGGGTTGGCTTTGCTTCTGCTCTCGACTGCAATTTTTGCTAGGTTTGTTCTGGTTTCCTCCATTTCCTGAGATTCTTTGCAGCTATCCATCATATTTTCGCTCTCTGATTTATCCTCCTCTCGGTTTCCATCTAGGATGTTCTTTCGGAAATTCTCGAATAGTTTCCTCCTCAAACAAGGGCCTTCCTGGTTGCTGTCCCTCTGTTCCACAGTGATGGTTGCTTTTTTTTGGGGAGAGACTCTCATCCATTCACCAAAGGGCATGTTCTCGTCGGGCATGGCAGCAATTTGTTCTTCCCCCTGGATTAAGTCACACTCCTTTCTCATATGTCCGAGCATACCACAAACGTAACAAAAGGATGGGAGCCGTTCATATTTGAAGTTTATCCGTACACGATTTGAGTTTTGCATCTCCAGATCTGTTCCACTCTTCAGGGGCTTGTGTGGATCTACTTTGATTTTCACTCGTATGCTCCGAGAAAATCCTTTCATAGAATTCTTGTCTATTTCGACCACTTCACCACACTTTTGGTTAATAAGTTTTACACTCTCTTCCGATCTGGCCGCAGCAGGCAAGTCGTATAAGCGGATCCAAAAGGGTACTCTGTCAAAGGAGACTGAGGAGGGCTGCTCTCCTCTGCCGAGCTCTTTTAGGGCCAGGACGTTCTTCTCAAATAACCAAGGTTCACGGTCAAGCAAAACTTCCATGTCCGGGAGCGATTTAAATTGAAAAGAGAAGAGATTATTCCCAATCTCAGTTGCTATGAAGCCCATAGGGGGATTCATTGCTTTCTTCATAGTTTCGAGGAGACCGTAACCGTTGAAACTTTTGTTTGTGAGGACCCTACCTATTAGACAGAGAGTGGGTTTATTAGCGTTCTCTTCCTCAACAATGCGCACTGGATCATTATCTTCTAGATCCATGACTTTTGGGATTAGGAAAGTCAATAAAACACTATACACCGGGACACCTAAGATAGGGGAGATACAAGGACCACAAAATAAAAAAATGAGACCTCACCTAGACAAACCTACAAACACACCAAGAAGCCAAGGGGCCGAGGCAGTATCCACCGGGCAAGGCCCGAAAGATTCCCTTGGTACCCCACAGGCCGACACGAAGAGATGTAAGGGAAAACAGGGCACGAAACAGGGGAGGGGTGGCGTCGAACAAAGGGGAATGGAGGGGGTTTGTAAAGGGGTTTGTTATCGCTGGAAATCGTGACAGAAAGACAGGTCGGAAAGGTAGCTCCGACGGGATTCAAAGATTGAAGACGGCGGTCTCACAAGGAGAGACAGAAACCCTAAACCTAGAGGGACATTTTAGACGCGTGAGAGTAAACCCTGAACCCTTAATGGATCAATATTGCATATAAATTTTTGTGTTTTTCTACCTCTTTATCTCAACTAACCACAACACATAGGGAAAGCTTACTAGAAAAGGTATAAAATAGAAACTAAAGTAAGACTCACACGCCCTGGCTCCACTTGGCCGGAAACCGTAGAGCCTAGCTTACAAATAAATTGATCTAGCTTGTCAAACTTGACTTGATTTAAATTGATAATTTTTTTATATGTAACAATTTTGTTGAAAGTTGTAGGAATCCTCAAATTGAGAGTGTGTTGTGACATTTGGAAACACAGGAATACTTTGTTCATTTCTGAAAAAGTTATTGGGATCAACTTTGGTCTTGACTTTGACCAACCTGTTGAAATTATCCTTGAAGTAGCTGAAGCCATAAACCACCCCTTCCAAATAACTGTTGCGACCATTGTGGTTGATCCCAATGTCAAGATCTCTGTAATTCAGAAAAGCTTCCCTCGGCGCCATTGACACATATGGAGTCATAAAATCATACAAACTCCTCGTAAGGTTTAGGTACCGTCTCGCCGCCTCCTCCCCGTCTTCGTTCCAGTTCGCTGCGTACTGGAGTTTAGCAATCACGCCTGCTCGATGTGGGAATGGTTTTTCCGACGGCGAAATCTCAGCCATTCGACCTCCGTAGGGGTTGAATGTCAACAATGGAGTTTGCAGTTCCGCCATTTTCTTGAAAAGGAGCTCTAGTCCTTGTTTGGGAATGGGCTTCTTCAAGTAATCGGATTTTCTTTTCAGATGTGCAACAACCTGAGGAACCCTACTCAGAAGAGCATTTACTGGAGTCCCATCTGCGAAATCTGTCCACAAAAGAATTGACTCCACCCAGCTCATTTGCACACAATCTGTTTGATTTAATGCCAGTTCGGGAAATACGTTGTTCATGAGAGACACAAGCTCTTGTGAGTTTCCCAGAAACAATGCCCGGAATGTAGCCCTGTTTGTGCCATTAACCACGTCCAATATTAGTCTAACGAACAACTCTTCCGGCACCTCCGCCGCAATTTTTTGGTACCTGTCAATGAGATTTGTGAAATTCCGGTCGACATACATTCGTCGAACCGTAAAAACTATAACCGTTTCGGGCACTCGGACGAGTTTGATTTTGTACGAGAGCACGACGCCGTAGCTAGACCCTCCTCCACCGGTGATGGCCCAGAAGAGATCCTCTCCCATCGATTTTCTATCGAGAAGTTTCCCGTTGACGTCGATTATCTCTGCGTCGACGATGTTGTCGATGGTAAGGCCGTACTTACGCATCAGGTTTCCGTAGCCTCCGGCGCTGAAGTGGCCGCCGACACCAACGGTGGGACAAACTCCAGCGGGGAAAGCGTGTGTGCTGCTTTTTTGGGCAATCCTGTAGTACAATTCTCCTAGAGTTGCTCCGACTTGCACCCATGCTGACTCATCGTTGATAGAAATGTTGATTGATCGGAAGTTGAACATATCGAGGATGAAGAAGTTGGGAATGTGGGACCAGTACGAGATTCCTTCGAAATCATGGCCGCCGCTCCGGATCTTCATCTGCATATTGTGTGCTTTGCCGCAGAATATCGCGGCTTGGATGTGGGAAACATGAAGTGCAGTGAGGATAAGTCGTGGCTTTAAAGTTGACGACTCATTAAAGCGTAGGTTTCTTATGTAATTTTGGAGAAGGGAAGAGTGGGAAGGGTTGTTTTGAGTGTAGATTACTGCAGAGATTGGAGTAGTAGTGGAGGAATAGTTTTTGAGACACTGAACGAAAGCCTGGTGAGAATTTGAAGCAAATCTGGGATTCCAAATTTGAAACCTGCTGTTTGGGGTATAAACAATATTGGAGGAGAAGTTTTGGTAATTTTGACAAGGGCAAGCAAGAAAAGTTTGTTGATCAAACGAAAATGTGATCAGAACAAGGATGAAGGACAAGGTGAGGGCAGGGAAGCTCAGAGTCGTCATGATTTTTAACAGGGACTCTGCTTTGCTTTGGAATTGTGAAAAGGATAGGTATTCAGTGGATAGTATTTATTTAGATATGATATGATTCATATCTGCCTTATTTAATGAGTTAAAATAATAGATAGATGTGACGAAAATATTAATGAGTTGAAATAATATGATATGATATGATTCATATTATTTGTGGAAATATTAAAATAATAGATGTGACGAAAATAATATCTGCCTTATTTAATGAGTTAAAATAATAGATGTGGAAATTTGTGGAGTACCGAATGTTAATGGTAAATTTTAAAAATTTAATAACAAACTTTTAATAAATATTTTAACAAAACAATTGAACACATTTACTGATAAATTTGTATAAAATATAATATACAATGTTATCGATATTTTTCATTATTCATTATTTAACTTGACAAAATGTCAACTACCTATTGATTAGTGTAAAAATTGTTTGAAATTCATGTGATTAATTTGCATAATTTTATAATATTTCATGCATTATTTATACTAAATTGACTAATTTCACTTCAAATAAGAAAAATATGTATTTTGCTATTTTTTTTTATAGGAAAAATGAGATTTTTTAGAGCAAAATATGACTCAAATAATATTGTGAAGTCAATTGAAGAATAAATTGAAAATAAGAAAAAATGATTAGGCTCTCAAAAAAATCAAAGGCCAAAATATGGCTGGACTTCTAAATTATTTCAACGGCCCAAATTGAAAGATAGAGCCCACTATAACAATCACCACAATTCCTATGACATTGTTGCGAGGAGTGGACGAATCAATTGCCAAAGCTCTTTTCTTGGTCAAACAAATTATGCTAGCGCCCCTCGAAACGCCGCCCCTCCTCCTTCGCCCATAGATTGCCCTACTCAAGCCGTCGCCGTCCTCCCTCTTTTTTTTTTTTTTAAATCTTTGTAACTGCGCCGCCCCTCCCTCGCCAAGTTGTCGGTGGCTGAAACCTAATTGCTGGATTTTTTTTCCGACAAAAAGTGCTCGAAAATAAACACCATCGTCGACAACAATTTGTCGACGATAGTTTATTGACACATTATTGGTTTTGTCGGAGATGGTGGCGGGCCTGGCGGCATATGGGTGTCGGCACTGCAAAAATTAGGATTAAGGTTAATTTTTAATTTTAGGATTAGGGGTGTATCTATCTAATTAATTAATGGAGAGGGGGTATGTTGGGATATGGTTTATATTAATAAAAGAAAATTTGATTTTGATTTGATACCAAAACCCTAAGTAAAACCCCAAGTATGATGATTTGCCAAGTCTAGATTTTCAGGTTAGAAAAGCTCATATATGTTAGGGAGCTTTAATTTTTATTAGATAAATTATTTCTTGAATCTATGACAAATGACCTGAAAGCACAAAGCACATGAAGACAAGTATCATTGAAGACAAGGAGCTGAAGTGTTATGAAGAAAATGACAAGGATTCATGAAGACAAGTATGATGAATATGGATATTCATATACCTTGAACTTGGCATACTTATGGTCAAAGACGATGAATGACTAGGCACCTTACCCAGTACGAGGCTGTTAGCGGGAAGGACATAATTATTCCAATTTAGCCAAAGAATGAGTGCCACCTGTCACTGCGCATAACAAATTCTGATAATGGAATGCAAATTGCAAAATGGACGTGAATACATGTACTATTTACATGCAGGCCCATGAACAATTTGAAAGTTCAAATTTATGGATAAGTTTGCTATCTCCACCAACGGATAGTTTGCTTCATCTATAAATAGGCCACATCTTTAATCATTTCAAGATTACGGACGGGACATACATCAAGACACAAGCCATACGCGTTCTATAGCAATATTTTTTTAGCATTCAAAAGTATTCAAAACACTCGAGAGATTAAAGCTTTTAAGCATATTCATTTGTGAGTGTTACCTTTAGTCCCCACTAGGCAAGCTTATTGTTGATTATCCAAAGCCTAGACAGTGATATCCTAGCCTTTACATTCGTTCTTAAATTGTAAAGGATATCACACTTAGTTGGTACAAGAACAAAACCCTACTTTCACCTTGAGAGATAGTCTGAGAGTATTGTTGAGTTCGTAGTAGAGATTGAGAGTATTGCAACGAGAGAAGGTTGTAAGAAATCAAGAGAAGAGAAGAAGAAGAAGTAGAGTGCACCTTGGCACTGTAAAAACAAGCTAATTCCGAAGTGATTAAGGAATTATCCTATTAAATTAAGGGAGTGGATGTAGGAGCAGTTTAGTCTCCGAACCACTATACATCTTGTGTTCTTACTTACTGCATTTATCTTATTGCTTTAGCTTTTGTGTTATTATAACTGCTATTTGCTAGTTGATAACTTAGTATTTAAGTGCATATTAATTAAGGAGTATAAAAGGGCCTATCATTTATTCCGCATACAAGTTGCATTCTGTTAAGATCTCTTAGAATTTACTGTTAGTATTTTCATAGGATCTGACATACTGTTTAACTTACTTGACTCTGATTATTTTGTGTTGATTACTTGCAAAAATTTTTAAGAAAAACACATACACGTGTATTCCCCCCCCCCCCCCCCATACACGTGTCACACTCCTTTTTGGGACCAACAAGTGGTATCAGAGCAGGGGTTTAAAGACCACTGCTTTGAGGATCAACTTTGGTTACCTGAACTGATCTACTTGTGCACTTTTTGTGATATTCATTATTTTTGATTATTCACTATGCATAACACATCTTCTTCTGAGAATTCTGGTATAGCTGTTCCACCACCTACTGCTATGGGAACCAACCCCATCAACAAGATATCTTACCAGAAACTGCCTATGTTCTCTATTGAGAATTATGACTCCTAGAAGATAAGGATGAGAGCTCACTTGGCTTGTCTCCATGATGAGATGCTTAGGGTGATCACTAAAGGTCCATTTGTGTTCATGAAACCCAACACAAATGTTACAGAAGCCCAAAGAGCAACTGGAGAACAAGAGATTCCAAAAGATGATGATGAGCTCACTCCTGAAGAAAGAAAGAAGCAGAATCTCAACTATGTAGCAATGAACACCCTATATCAGACCATTCCAGATGCTATAATGGGTAGAGTGTTTCACTGCACAACTGCAAAGGAGAATTGGGACACATTAGCTCTAATGTGTGAAGGAACTGACAAGATCAAGGAAAACAAACTTCAAGTTGATGTTCAAAAGTATGAGCAATTTAGGATGAAGTCTGATGAAAACATTGATCAACTGGATGGAAGGTTCACAGACATCATGAATGAGATCAATTCACTTGGAAAAGTATACTCCAAGAGAGAAGTGGCTCTGAAGATTCTTAGGAGCTTGACAACCAAATGGAATGTGTATGCTGTCATGATGCAGAATACAAAGGATTTGTCAACAATGCCAATGCAACAAGTGTTCTCAGAACTCAAGGCCTATGAATATGACTTGAATAGAAAGAACAACACTGAGGAACCTGAGAGCAAAGGGATTGCACTGAAGGCCAAATCCAATGAACCTGATTCCAAGAAAACCAGCAAATCAAGCAAGAGTGGAAAAGGAACTTCCAAAGCTGACTTTTCAGATGAGTTGGCCATGATGGCTAGAAGATTTGAAAGATTAAATTCTAGATTTGGTAAATACAAAAGGTTTTACCAAGATAGAAGAAGAAGGTTCAACTCACCTGAGAAGAAGAATGATGAAAGGAGATCCAGAAGGGACAACTCCAAAGAAGATCCATCTTCATCAACTAAGAAGAAAGATGAAGATGAGGATACATGCTACAACTGCAAGAAGACAGGACATTTCCAATATGATTGTCCAGAGCTAACCTCCAAGGAAAGAAAGGAAAGACAAGCTAAGAGGGACAAGAAATATGGAAAAAGGAAAGCATTGAAAGCTGAAGAAGAAACCTCTGAAGATGATCAACTTCCATCTTCATCATCTGAGATGTTTACAGACAGCAGTTGTGAAGAGTGTCTAATGGCTATTGAAGACAATGATGAGGTACAATCTATTTCTAGTTCTGTCAATTCTAGTAGCACAATGATGTCAAATGAAGACAACCTGAAGCTTACTTTTGGTAAATTGATGGAAGACTTCATGAGACTACAAGAGATTCATGATCAAACCTTAGAAGAAAACAAAGCCTTGAATGCTAAGATTGAAAGAATTACTCAGGTTGAAGCTGAACATGATCTGAGAACTAATGAGTTGTGCAATGACTTAACTAAGGAGCTGAATACTCTGAAGGACAAGTCATCTGAACAACTTATTATGTTGGAAGAAAAAGTTAAGCTTCATGAGAGTAAGGACTCAGACTACCAAGCATTGATGGCTAAGTTTGAACATCTTTTCAAGGAACATGAATGTCTTAAATCTAGTGAAGAGAGTCTGAAACTTAAACTGGCTGCCCTGTATAAGTCATCTAATTCAATAGATGAACTACAAGGGATGCAAATGCCTATGACTCAAAGATCTGGACTTGGTTACAATTCAGATAAAACATCTTCACCATGCCTCAGTAATACTTCAACAAGTATTACTAAGAGAGTCTTTGTAAAATCTGTGGCTCAGACTGAAATTGTTGAACCAAAGCTGCTACAGATAAAGGACAAAGGTAAACAACCCATTGTACCAACTATCCTGAATCACAAGTCAAAGGTTGCAAGACCTAAGACAAGATTTCAGAAGTCTGAGACAATTCAGATGAGTAAAGGTCAATGGAAGACAACTCAGCTTAAAAACTCTCAGACTCAGGCAAGAAAACCACAAGATATTCAAAGAAGACCAACTCAAGTGAGAAGGCCTACAATGAATTATCAAAGGAATTTCCAGCCTAAGTACAATGAGTACAGAAGACTTGAATCCTACATGCCAAGGACATCAAGTAATCTGAATGCCTATCCACAAAGATTCAAGCATGCTGCACATGAGTCAAAAGATAGATTTAGCAGATATATTCACAAGAATAGATATAACTCTTCTAAATCATCCAAGATTCACACTAATACTCAATCTCAACCTAAGGCATTTAATAGGAAGATTGTGTATTTAGATGTTTATGGAAAACAAATTAGCCCTTTTCAAGTAATGAAAATAAGGCAAGTTTGGGTTCCAAAATGTATATCTAACGCTCTAGGACCCAACTTTCAAAGGGTACCTAAGTTTTTATTTGTAACAGGTTCCAGTGGTGCCATCAACAAAGAAAAGAAGTCCTAAAGAACTTACATGGTACTTGGACAGTGGATGTTCAAGACATATGACTGGAAATAAGGAACTTCTGTCAGATTTTGTTGAACAAGATGGACCACAAGTAACTTTTGGTGACAACTCACAAGGAACAATCAAAGGTTATGGAACTCTCAAAATTGGTATTGTAAGTATTTCAAAATTTTCATATGTCTATGGTCTGAAACACAATCTATTCTCAATAAGCCAATTTTGTGATAAAGGTTTTGATGTTGAGTTTTCTAGTAACTTATGTTATATTATAATTATGTGACACACATATCACTAAGGCTACGCAAGCTAACTAGTCCCGTGGTTCGATAATTTAACCCGACACTTACTTTTACTACGAGAAATCTCTTACACTTGAGAGGTGAGTATTGAGAAAATAAGTGTCATTGGCCCATCCTAATTTGGATGGGCCATCCCCCATTCAATCCCTCTCAATCCAAATATACATCCAAATACCAATTCACCCCTATAATACACGTATACACCTATTTTTAAACAATCACATCACTTTTTTTTTCCTTTCAATCACTTATTCTATTTTTTACTTTTCTTTCCCACTTTAATTTTCTCTTCTATTTTTTCTTTATCATACTAATTATTCCACTATTAACAATAATAAAATAATAATGTTATACAATAATAAAATAATAATGTTATACCATAAACCGGCCAGTTCGGCCGAACAGAGAGATCGGTACCCGATCTATAAAACAGGTCGAGCTAAGTCAATCCACATTAATGAAATCAAAGAAACATAATTCCAAGGTCGCCGAATGAGAATGCCAAATAAAGGAGGTGGAATCATTGATAAGATGCAGTGAGTACATTTCTTGGACGTTAGAGAACAAGGGACCCACCATGACCCGAGATGAAGATACCTCCGAGTAGCAAGACATCCACGAGTAGGATACATCTGTTTCAATAAAGGACCCACCTGCAAGATGATAATCATTACTCAAAAGAGTATCTCACTAGGATTTAATGCAAGTCATGAGTATTGTTGACTCCAGTCAAGATGAGGTGGAAGACACATGGTAGCCAAAGAGGATACCCACTGCATGTAAATTCGACAAACCTCCCATGCCATGCAAAAAAAGAAAGTATAAAAGAGAGAAAAAGTAAAGAGAGAAGACTAATGAACATTCTGGGAAAAACAAAAGCCAATGTTCATTAAATGTTTAGCAAGATATACATTGTATTAGCCACCTATTTATTATCATAAGCCTCATGCATTAAATCATAACAACAATCTTACGAAAAAGCTTGTCAACATTTTGGCGCTAGAGGGAGGGGATCGAATAAACTCAAGTCATGCAACCAAAATAAATCAAGATGTCCAGTTTTTCAAAAAATCATAAAGCTGATGGTGAACCGAGTAAGGCATGGACCCACGATTCGAACCTACATATATTGTTAGAATAATGGGACTTGGGCACCATCATCGGGGATCCTACAAAAATGATGAAGACCATGGCATATTTGTAGCAGAAGCAACGACTCTTATACCCACATCTCACAACACAAACAGTGAGTAGCGGAAGCATACGCAGGAAAGCCAAAGGAAAGAAAAAGGTGAGCGAGAGAGTAGGTGACTCCAAAAACCCAAACCCAGAAAAGTCAAAGCAATCTGCTTTTGACAGGTTGGGTAAAAAGAAATCGGCGTTCAACAGGCTAGGAGAAAAAGAGCAAACAGACAAAACTCGAGCCTCGCATGCAAATGATATCAAGAGCCCACACACACGCAAGGCGAAATCAGTTGACTTATCCGAAGCAAAAAATATGCGAGAACGTGTATCGGCTTTGGAGAGGTTGGGCATGCCACATGCAGGGGTGGCAAAATCAATATACGAACGGATAGGCCCAATGCCAGTACTAAAGGATGCAATATACCACACACAAGACACATCCACCATGTAGCAGCTCCTCAAGATACAAATGAAATTTCAACAACGGATGGAGGCGTTGAAGGAAGAAGTAGCAGCCGCGAAGGATACAAGTTTGTACCCAGTCACTATGCCTAGATCCCCGTTAAGAATGTAAATACTTTTTGCCCCAATACAGAAGAAGATACAAGGGCCCACGCTGGTTCTATATGATGGAGAGACAGAACCCCGTGTACATTTGAGTAAATACTCAAATTACATGGCGTCGGTTGGAGCGTCTGACGTAACACAGTGTAGAAATTTTTCTCACTCACCTTGGGAGATCGTGCACATCGATGGTATTCTTAATTACCAGTGGGATCCATCACAACGTTCACCCAGCTCGGGCAATCGTTCTTATCGTATTTCAATACGATCACGGCCAGGCCCGCACCGAAGCAAAGACTAGCAAACATGAGACATGCCACTGACAAGTCAGATAAAGGCTATGTCAAGAGGTTTGATAAGTTGTTAGTAGATGGGGAACCGATCGACGAAGATGCAAAGTTAATTGCTGTGATTGGAGGTCTAAAGATGGGAACCAGGTTGTGGGAAGATATGTTGCTTAAATGGTAAAAGTCTTACACAGAATTTAAGAAGAGAGCAGGCAGATCGAAGAGTTGATCAAAACACAGAAGGCCGAGCAAGCGGGAAAGAAGGGTAAGAAAGCAAATGGAGAATATAAAGCCCCAAAGACGTTCAAGTCGTTCGAGGAAACTGCGGAGGCACAAACCATCATCAAGGTGTTATCCACCACTCCCGATAAAGTGTTCGAACAGATCAAAGGAAGAGGGTTAATGCCACAACCACGGCCAATACGCAAGGATTCTTCTACTGAAAAGACTACTGCTATTACTACTGATAATACTGCTACAATTGAGAAATAAGCATACAAAGAAAAAATTAAGTCTTAGAAGCAAACTCATAGAGTTCAAGAAGAAACGAAGATCGAACCAAGAAGCCGAGTGTTGAAGTGGCTTTTCAGAAGGCTAGAGTTAGGTGGTTGAGGGAAGGGGACGCCAACTCGAGTTATTTTCACTCAATTTTTCGAAGGAAACAAAAGTTCAACGAAATCAGAGGTTTGATGGTTAGCGGAACTTGGTGTGAAGGGGTCGAGGATTAAATCGGGTATCTTCAATTACTTCAAGCGAATCTTTGAGAAAGGCGAGGGAACTAAACCGAGTATTCAAGGCATAACATGTCCCAAAATTGATGAAGTTGCGAACACAATTCTGTGTCATACATTCTCCCGAGAAGAAATCAGGAAAGCTGTGTGGAATTGTGGAGACAATAAAAGTCCAGGCCCCGATGGTTTCAACTTCAAATTTATAAAAACTTTTTGGGAGACAATGGAGGAGGATTTCCTTAAAGCAATATCGGAATTCCACCAAAATTCCAAACTTGTGAAAGGAATCAATGCTACGTTCATTTCACTTATCCCGAAAGTCCGTAACCCGACCGATATAAAAGAATACAGGCCCATCTCGCTTGTGGGGAGCTTCTACAAAATTTTATCGAAGCTGTTAGCCAGCAGGTTATCAAGAGTACTGGAGACAGTGATCGCCCAGAACCAGTCAGCTTTCATCGGCCGCAGGAACATCCTGGAGAGCGTGATTATCGCCAATGAAATAGTGGAGGAGGTAAAGAAAGAACAAGGCAGTATCTTTCTTTTCAAACTTGACTTTGAGAAGGTGTATGACTCTGTGGAACATAGTTTTGTTCTGGATAAGTTAAATTTGATGGGTTTCAACGAGAAATGGCGCAAATGGATTCACGAGTGCATTAGTTCTGTCTCGGTATCCATTCTTGTTAATGGAAGTCCAACGAAGGAGTTTATCATGGAAAAAGGGCTTAGGCAAGGAGATCCGATTTCTCCTTTTCTTTTCACCATTGTTGGAGAATGCCTTAGCAAGATGATGAATAAAGCAACTGAGGAGGGGCTGTTTATTCCGGCAATGGTGGGGAAAAAGAAGATTAAAGTGTCTCGTCTTCAATTTGCGGATGACACGTTGTTTTTTGGGGAGGCAAGCCTGCGGAATATTATGGTTCTTAAAAGTATCCTGAGACTCTTTGAGTTATGGTCAGGCCTGAAAATCAATTTCCATAAAAGCACGTTATCAGGTGTGTCAATGTTGAAGAGCTGGATATGAAGGAGTGGTCCTCGGTGCTTAACTGCAAATCGGCCACGTTGCCTATAAACTATTTGGGCCAGAAAATTGGTGCTAAGACCAGGCTGGCAGCGAGCTGGAACGAGGTCATAAATAAACTGGATAAACGCCTATGTAGCTGGGAAGCGAAATCGCTTTCGTTTGGGGGCAAACTTACCATAATCAAATCTGTCCTAGCCCATCTACCTACCTATTCCCTATCTCTTTCCCGTGCCCCTTCCTGTGTCATCAAAGCTTTCCATTCCTTGCAGAGACGATTTCTTTAGAGCAGCGGGGATCCGAAAGCTAAGCATATTCCTTGGGTAAGTTGGGATATTTTGTGCAGAAATAAAAATAGGGGAGGTCTGGGAATTAAAAATATTGATTATTTTAATTTGGCTTTGTTGGGGAAGTGGTGTTGGATTTTGCTTAATAATAGGGGTAATTTATGGGGGGAAGTCATTGTTTCTAAATACGGGTCCTTTCATGAGTGTGTTAATTATTTTTTGAGAAAGGGCAAATGTCACAGGTCTTGGTCTCAGTGGTGGGGGGATTTAATTAAAATTGTGGGAACTAGAGATTGGTTTGTTGAGAATTGCAGCTTAATTATTTGCAATGGCAAGAGTTCCAAGTTTTGGACGGATAGGTGGGTGGGGGGGAAAAGCCTAAAAGAAATCTACCCTTGACTGTTTAGGATTGAGAAAGAGATGGAA
Organism: Galeopsis tetrahit; assembly: GCA_963675135.1. Taxonomy (NCBI): domain Eukaryota; kingdom Viridiplantae; phylum Streptophyta; class Magnoliopsida; order Lamiales; family Lamiaceae; genus Galeopsis; species Galeopsis tetrahit. The sequence continues at coordinate 30,122,873 of OY776130.1, read as the reverse complement.
TGCACCGTTTCGGATAGAATAACTTGGGTTGATGGGGCTTGGAACATAAAATGGGAGTGGAAAAGGGACCTGAGAGAGAGAGAGAGAGAGAGAGAGAGAGAAGAGGGTCGCTAATGATTTATATGAGATGATTGGCAGGTTCATATCGAATTCGGAGGAGGAGGACTATTGGCAATGGAATCTTGAGGATAATGGCTCGTATTCGGTGAAGTCAGCCTATCAGTGGCTGCTCGAAAAACACACAACCGATTGCAGGGGACTGGACGAGCTAGGGAGCATTTGGATTAAGGAAGTTCCACTCAAGGCAGCAGCGTTCTCTTGGAGAATGGTTCAAAACAAAATCCCGACAATTACTAATTTGAGGAGGAGGGGAGCTTACAATACGAACTTCTCCACGATGTGCAAATGGTGCGAAGAAGAGGAGGAGAACTCCAAACATTTTTTCTTCAAGTGTCAATACCAGAAGTCCATCTGGAGAAGGGTTTATGGCTGGTTCAGACTGAATTATCTGGAGGGTCAGTGTGACTTAGAGCATTTCAGGAAGCACGGCGAGATGATACCGGGGAAGGGGAAGCAAGCGTGGAACTTAATCTGGCATTGCACAATCTGGATCCTTTGGAAAACTAGGAATGCACCGTGTTTTAATGGAATCCCATTCGAAGAGGATTCAATCTTCGACGAAATTAGGAGAGTGTCATTCCAGTGGCTAAAGGCATATGGCAAGATTTATTTTTGGAACTCGATGGAGGAATGGTTCAGGGTCCCTAGCAGCTGCTTAAGCTGAGCAATGTGTTCTGTCTTGAGCTGCAAAATTCTGCTTAGGATAGACAAGTGTGAAATGGTCTTTTAGTTCCTTGAATTCCTACTGTAATTGTCTTGTAACAACTGTTTTTTTTTTTTTTTTTTGGGTATTCCTGATACCCATGTTATAATAATATTTGGCTGTTCCCAACAAAAAGAGAATGTGTTATCTGATATCAGCTGTGTTCTAAGAACAACTAATGATATCTTCTGAATTCATCTTTTGTTTTCGAATATCAGCTGAATTCCCCCTTCAGCTATTAACCACTTGTTATCTGATTTTTGAGATATCATTTTATTGGAAATATACCACTTGTAAACCACTTGTGAAACTTGATTGGTTCTGTATCAGCTGATCTGAACTATATGCTGATTAACCTGTAATACTTAAAAAGGTTTATTAATCGTTTGATTCCACTTGTTAGTATCATCTGACAAATTCTAACTTATACCACTTGTTGAGGATATATTCTTAATAATTTATAGTGGGGGAAGGTATATAGATTAGAATTATATATCAGAAGTGTTGGTCCCTGAACGAGTAGTGAATGGGATTAAAGTCTAGAGGGGAGGGGTGAATAGACTTTAAAACTTTTTCAAGAGAGTTGGGAACCTCTTCTGATTTCTATGTCAACTGGACTACAAGTCTGCTGGTCCAGATGACTATAGTGATCTGATGAAGGGGTTATATGCGGAAGTTTAGTAGGCCTTGTTTAGACTCGTTCTTTGTTTCTTTTGAAAATGCCAACTTGTTTACTTAATGAAAATACTCAGCTGATGCTGGTTTGAAAATTATGGCCTAATTTGAAGATAGTTGAAAACACAATATGCACTATATAAGATAAATGAAAGACAATAAAGTAAAGTGCAGAATGTAAAAGACACCAGGTTTATAGTGGTTCGGATATACGTTCCTACGTCCACTCTCACGTCCTAACGTGATGTTTAATCCCTTTAATTTACCAAAAATTACAAGGGCTTGTCCTTTATAGTCCCAAGGGTAGGACTTTGAGATCTGAGCAGTCCTAACTGCTACGGTCTCCACAAGTGATTGTAAGCACTTGCACTTTGCAGGGGTTCAAAAACTTAACCTTATGGTGGGGGTTTTGGGGTTTTTGAATGTATCGAACTAATGGTTCAAGCTTATAAATTGCTTAACCACTATGCCTAAATCAATAGATATACAATGTGAATAGGATTCAGGTTCTTTTGGGTTGGATAGAAATCACTTAAGAGCTAGAGGTATTCTAAGAATTTCTGGGCTCTTGGAGAACTCTCAATATAATATGGCTTTATGCTTGCTTGCTAGTTTAGCTTGTTGAATTCTCTCGTTGTGACTTTGTGTATTGTGATTTCTCATCCTCTTGTATTTATAGTGGTGATTGCTGCAACTAGCCGGTGGAGTTGACTAGCCGTTGGGGCAATCTTTCCATGTTGGCTTGATTCCTTGATTCCAGCCTCTTGATTGCTTCAATCCTGGGATCATGTCAATCTTCTAAGTAAGGTAAGTCTTCATTTGAATTGCAAGATGACTTTGGGAATCAGCCGAGTCCTGGACGAGCACCTAGTCTTCTGACTACTCGTCTGGCCTTAAGTCTTCTGTCTTCTGATATCAGTCGAGTAATACTCTTCTGATCTGGCAATTCTTTGTGCTGCTTTAGGCCATCTTTAATCTTGGACTCCATCAGATAAGTAGGTATACAAGTACCTTACTTAACTGGTCTTCTAGGATCTTCTAGTCTTCATGCCTTCTACTCTTCTCATCTTGAGGTCGTGCATGTAAGCCAGGGCTGTGCTGATCAGCTGATATCAATACATCTTATCACACAAGACTAGTCTAAGCTGGTATATACAAGGTCAGCTGATCCTATTACATTTATAAACTCTAAGTGTTTTGGCCATCAAAACTATTCTAACATCAAGTGGGGCTTAGGGTGAATTTACATCCCAACAATTTCCCCCTTTTTGATGAAGCCAAAACTCTACTTGATAAATGCTCTTAATGAATAAGATAAGAGTTTATAAAAGAAAACTTAAAATTGATGTAACTGATGAAGACAATGAGAGTTTGTCTTGTAAGCAAAAAGAACTAGTACTTGAATAAATATGGAGCTTTTTTAGATTACAAGTAATAGTTTCTTTGAACTTCTAAAGTAGTCTTCATCAGGTCTTCTGATCTTCAGATGCGGAAGGCAAGGAACAGACGAGCTCGAACATCTTCCATGTGTTGAGGGTCTGTAACATTCTCTTCAAGATATATCTTCTCCAGAATCCTTTTGACTTCTATCATGTCTGTTCTTCCGGACCTCAGAGTAGGTGCATCCCATTTGGGTTCTTCAGGAGTTAGGATTCTGCAGTTGTCAAGCTCTTTGGCTGTCTTGACTATTTCTTTCCAGAACTCTGGATCTTCAAAGGTCATGAACTGGGAGAATTGAAGAAATTCTTCTTCATATGTAGTGAGAGGGCCAAATTTTCTTACTATGTGGTGTTGGATTTGCCATTTCTTCTTCAGAGGGTACCATCTTGGTAACTCATCTTGTAGTGCCAACATATCCACATAAGAGCTGTCAAACACCAAGACTCTTTCCTCCTGTGCTTTGTCCTTGAGTGCTTTCCTGAGCTTGGCTACTTTCCTTTCAAATTTGGCTTTGACTGCCTTCGCATCATTGAGCTTCTTTTGCTTAAGCTCTTGAGCTTCAAGCAACTTTCTTTTCTTCAGCTCTAAAGCCTCTTTCTCTTCTGCAGTAGGCTCTGCTGGAGCTGACTTCTCACTTGTCTGTGCTTGCTCATCTGCCTTCCTTTTTCTTGTCATCCTCCTTTCAGAACCTTGTTCTATAGGAGCAGTAGGGGAAGTGAGAGTTAGACTCTTGGTTTGACCTTGGGTTTCTTCTTGAACAACTTCTTTGCCTTGTCTGTTCTTGATTTTACTTTTCAAACCTCCCAAGGTTTCATTCAGCTCATCTTGAGATACTACCATTACAGCTTGCTGTGCAGTAGACTTCTCCAGAGCTTTTATCAGTACATCTTCCCCCTTTTTGGCTTCAGCAAGTGCAGCCGCAAACGGCTTCATGGCATTTAGAATCTCCACCTGCAGTGTCTGTTTGAGAGCCATGGCATTGACCTTGCCAACTTGAGTTAGGTGGGAGATGCTTTGCTCCAAGACTTGAGCATGAGAGTTGGAGGAAGAGGCAGCCTCGAGTTTTGTAGTAAGTGCTTCCAATTTAGCTGCTGTCTCCTTCAACTGAGTCTGCAGTTTCTCATTCTCCTCTACAGCTGATTTAAGAAGGGTTTGACCTTCAGTGGCTCTTGCTTCAGCATCCTCAATCCTTGACTTGTAGGTGGTCTCCATGCGAGTTATCTCATTGGCATAGAGATCAGCAAACATCTTGGAGGAGTCAGATGCCTTCTTCTGAATGGTGCTCAAGTACTCTTCTATCTGGTGATGAAGAGCCTCACCAAACTTGTCTTCAATGTCAACAATCTGGTCATGAAGACGAGTCCTCTGCTCCCTAACAGCTTTCTCAACATATCTTCCAAGCTGCAGGCCTAAGCCTTTCTCAAAGTGCAAGTCTATTGCAGTTTTGACCTGGGAGCAGATGTTTGCTGTATAATCAACCGATGGAGTAGAGGTGGAGGTAGTACCTTGAGGTTTGGGAAGCACGGTATCTGGAGCAACTATCAATGCTTTGCCTCGTTCTTCAGCTGATAGATAGTATTCATTGAGGAAGCAGGTAGTGGCTTCAACCAGATGGGACATGATCCTTCTTTCTTTATCATCTGATTGATCAATGAAGTGAGTCAGGTCATCTGAAGGCCTGAAGTGAGCTGGTACGATTATTACTTCCTTTTCAATCTCCACTTTGTCAGCTGGTTCAGTTGAGTCTTCTGTCGGGGCTGTTGCAGCTGAGTCATCTACCAAAACTGGTGCAGCTGAGTCATCTGCCTTTACTTTATCAGCTGTCTGCTGATCTGATGAGCCGTCTAGGACAGAGGTGTCCTCATAGGAGATTCCAAGAATCCAATTGCATACTGCGGTCAGGGCCTCTGCTGGCAGCAGCTGAGTGAATGATTGGACTTGAGCTACTTCTTTTTGCTCCAATTCCCAGTCGAGGAAGTTAGCCTTTCCTCCCATTCCTTCCATGACTTAAGAAGGTCATCCACATCGTCTCTTCGGAGCTCAATCCAAGTACAGATCCTTAGTACTTGTTCAAACTGAGTTGATTCCTCATCAATACCAGGAATAGTAGACTTGAGCAGGTTGGCTATCTTTATTCTCATTATTTTCTCTCTTATGCACATAGGATAGTGCACCATGCTGTACTGAGGCTGAGAAGGGCCTGCTTGAGCCAGGTCTGCTGATGCCAAGTCTTCTTGTTCAGAAGGGGTAGTGAGGATAGGAGATTGAGTGGATGGGATATTTTCCTCTGATGTGTGAGTATCAGCAGGGGTTTGGGAAGTGATATTTTCGGAATGAGTAGGAGGGTGTGATTGATCTTCATTGGCTTCTGCATCAGCAGGGTTTTGAGTCTGCTGATCTGATTCATTTTCTACTTGAAGATCAGTAGATTGGTGAGTCTCTGGGGCTTGGTCCTCTGCGGGTTGGATATCAGCAGGGGATGGAGAAGGTTTTTGTGTTTGATCATCTGCTGATTGGTCATCAGCAGGGGTTTGTGAGGTAGGCAAGGTTGGTTCACCTGCTGTGTTAGGCTGGGCTTGCTCCTCTGCTGTGTGAGTATCAACAGGGATTTGGGAATCAGTGCTTGAAGGTGCAGATGGGTTGGCTTCTTCAGTAGGGTTAAAGGATGAAATTGGGGTTATACTCATAGGAGTAGGGAGCCTGGATTTCTTGGACTTCTTAGTGAAAGAAGAAGTGTTCTTCTTTCTCTTCTGACCCTTGGAAAGTTTAGAGGGAGTAATAGTGAGGGAGGGATTAGAAATACCTGCCTTCTTTAGAGGAGAAGCTGATGGAGTGACATCTGAATCAGATGGGGAGATGAGCCCAGATCTGATCAGAATTCTTCTTTGTGCTAAGGTCTGATTGTCATCATCATCATCCTCAGCAGTCTTCTGTTGAGCCTCTTCTTTAGAAGGCTCCTCTTCTTCTTCAGCAGACTCTTCTGCCTCCTCCACAACATCTTTGGAAGATGCTTCAGCCAACAACTTCCTCTTTTCTTCTTTCAGCCTTGCTGCCTCGATAAGGGCTTCCTTTCTTAAATAGTACTTAGAGGTGTGGAAGTTCTTATGAGGACCCATCTTGTATTTCTTTGGGAGTACCTCTGGAAGGATGATGCTCAGCTTGTTGACAAAGCTGACTGTGGATGTCACCTTCCATTCTCTCGATTGAAGGTCCAAGGTAACCTTCTTGGCCTCAAGAGCAATCCTATCCAAGAATAGCCCTTGCCAATCTCCATCAATCTGATCCCAGATTGCAGCCATAACTCTAACCTTCAAAGTGGTAACAGCCTCATGACTAAAAGTTTTACCAAGCAACATCTTGCCTGCTATGTCCATCAAGGTTTGAAACTTAGGGTCAAGTTGAGATTTCTTCAGTCCAGAGGCATTAGCAGCCTTGACTCTTCCACCAGTAAACATCTCCATATATTCTTTTTCTCTTCCCATAATGTAGGTAGAGATGTTTGTCTTCCCCCTTGATAAACCGAACAATTCCTGAAGGATTTCTCTTGTTACCTTTACTTTGTGTCCACCCATGACACTTTCAACATGAGATCCTTTTATCAGGGCGTTTGAGTAGAAAGCCAGCACATCTTGTTCATATACGTTTGTTGGTGCTGCTTCCAAAAAATCACGGAGATTGAGATTGATACAACGAAGAAGTATCTCCTTGTTCTCTGCTGTATGCTTGCCCTTGAAAAACAGAGCATTCTCAGTGAATATCTTCCCTTCCCTAGACCACTTTGTTGCATCTAGAGTGCCTGTGCTCTTGGTCTTCTCATAGTAAATTTCAATGATCGCCATTCTGAATGTTGAGAATTAGGTTGAGAAAGCTTGGATATATTTTCAAAACTGGAGTGATTGAGAGCAATTGAGTTTTGTGAGCGAAAGGGTTTGAGGAATGGTTTAAGGGTTGTATATATACTCCAGTAAATCTTGAAGATTGTACAATCCAACGGTCAGATTTGATTTAATGTGGAGTAGTACCCAAGATTTCCTTCTTTGATTTCGGCCCATTCCTTTAATTTTGTCGGTTGAATTTGCCATGTGTCAATTGATGATTAGTTGGCAAAACAGTAAATGAGTACTAATGACATCATTACCAAAAATAGCCGTTGTGACTAAATTTTAGCAAAAATTGATCATCAAAGCCGTTTTCTATAAGTAAATTGCATTCCTTATATAGGCCGATTTCTTTAATTACATTTAGAAACAAATCTAGAATGAATTACATGATCAAAGATGTTCATTATGCTCTGAAATGAAGTGATCTGATCAGCAGAGTGAAGTCTTCTGATTTCTTCGAAAAGTCTGCTGATTTTCTTGAAAGTCGTCTGGTCAGCTGAGTTGGACTTCTGATCAGCTGAGTAGAGGTTTGGGGTAGCTGAGTAAATCTTCTGTGTGTGATGATCCAACCTGGTTTGATGGATCTTTCAGCTCTGCTGTGCGTGATGATCCAACCTGGTTTGATGGATCTTCCAGCTCTTTGCCTTAACCATGTGGGACCATCAAATCAATATGTAGATGATCAGTCTAGATGGTATCCCACTGGTTCAGGTTGCCCTCACCATCGGATGTTCCTCATCATCAGATGGGTTGTAGCATCTAATGTGTCCTTGTTGAATTTCTTCGCCTCTATTGTAGGAGGGAGAAGATTGGAAGGTGCTTCAATGGAGTGTGAAGAGAAAGGCAGAAACTTGGTCTTCTTGATTTGTTTTGACACAGTAGCCTTTGGTAACAAGCTCTCCATGTAGAACTTCCCCCTGGAGAAGAAGCTCTGCTTGTCTGCTACTTTGTCCTCTGCATCTCTCCTTCCTTTATTTTCCAACAAGAACGTCTCTCCTTCCTTTACTTTTCAAAGGCATACTTATGTTGGATAAGCCAAGTATGCTGATCTGCATTATCTCCATCTTCTGGACAAATCTTCATCTCCTTCACCCAAGACCTTGGTTGAGGGATGATCTCCATGCCATCTCTTCTTTCGATTTTCTCCATACCTGAAACAAGAATAATAGTTAGTGATTTGTGTTCTTAGGTATTCCCATGACTTCCTCCTTTTATAGGGGTAGAAATGAGGTGGTGGAGTGAAAGATGACAAAACCATAGAGTTGATAGGTCTGAATTTCTGAAAAGCTATTTCTTAAGATCAACAATGAGATTCTTGATCTAAGGGTTCACATTTAAAGATATTCAGACTTTATCTTATGGAATTCAGAAATTATAGATTTGGACAAGGGTTATTTGAAATTCGTACAGTGCTTGCATATTGTTGAGTCGGTGAGGATGGTGTATTAATCCAACCAAGTTTAACTCAATAGTATACTGTATGCATGTATAGTAATAAAGTATTTTATGAAGAATAGTTTATTATGATACACATGTATACATTGCTTGAGTACAGATACCAATTAACTTTGTTCAACTTTTCTGAATATATATATATATATATATATATATATATATATATATATATATATATTATGCAATGCAGATTGTAGAGTATTTTATCAAGGATTCTTAAGGTATCATAGATTCCCCCTTGATTAAATGACTCTATGTTTTCCCTCAGCTTTATATGTCTTCATTGGGAAAGTACTTACCTGAAGATGAGGGTGTCTATTCATCTCATCTGATTCTCCTAGTCTGCTGAAATTGTATCAGCTGAGGTCTTCAGCTGATCTTTACTCTTCATATGCTTGGATCAAGAAGTCCTAGGCTGTAGCATAGGGTCTTGAACCTTTCTTCATCTAGGGGCTTAGTTAAGATGTCTGCTCTTTGGATATCTGTGTGAATTTTCTCCATCTTGATGTCCTTCTTCTCAAGGTGGTCTCTTATGAAATGGTGTCGAATGTCGACATGCTTGCACCTTGTGTGGAGGACTGGATTTTGAGTGATGGCAATTGTTGGTCCCTGAGACGAGTGTAAGATCAGCTGACTTGATGTCTGCTGATTGTGTGGAAAATAAACTAACTCTTCAAAGTAACTAGTCCGCTGATTTCACTAGGGGCCTAGGACTAGTTAGTCGACTGATTAATTACTTATCGGAGTTAAGTGCGGAATTGTAGTGTGCCCATAAATATTATACTCGTCTATTTAATAAATACAGTGTGTAAAACAGTTTATGCACAAATATGTATGAAAAGACTTGAAATGTAAAGTGCAGAAATGTAAATAACACATTAATTTATAGTGGTTCGGATATACGTTCCTACGTCCACTCTCACGTCCACACGTGATGTTTAATCCCTTTAATTTCCTAAAAATTACAAGGGCCTTGTCCTTTATAGTCCCAAGGGTAGGACTTTGAGATCTAAGCCAGTTCCCTTAACTGCTGCGGTCTCCACAAGTGATTGGAAGCACTTGCACTTTATCAAGTGAGTAGCGAGCACTTGCACTCCACAAGTGATATAGAGCACTTGCACTCTTTACAGTGATGAACACTCAACTTGGCTTCTAGGGGTTTATGGTAGAAGGTGGGTTTTGTGTATAATGAACTAGATGAGAATTTCCCTTACAATCTGTTTTAGCCTCATGCTAGGATTGGGAAATTCTCTCTAAGCTATGGATATATATGAGTGGTTAAACTGGCTTAGATGGTATGAGTTCACTCACTGGGGATGAGGTGATGCGTGTTGAATCTTCATGAATGATCTTCTTGAGCTCTTCTTTTTTCTGGACTTTTAGGACTTTGCTCGACCTTTGCATCTCACACCTCTTCACTTCTCTCAATGATGTATGAGCTCATTTATATAGTGTTGATGTTTGAATGTTACCGTTGGATGATAGCAATTCAAATCTCCACTAATTGAGGAATTGACAATCTCTTGATTTGATATGATTGAATATTACCATTGTCATGTAATTTCAATCATATCTTTGACTTTCCTTTCTTGTGCACATATCTTGTCAATCCTTGATTTCAGCTGTGATTGGTCTTCCTTTAATTGTGTAAGAAGACTTCTACTCTGCTGGTAAGAAGACTTCACTCTGCTGGTAAGAAGACTTCTACTCTACTGGTAAGAAGACTTCACTCTGCTGGTGAGAAGACTTCTACTCTGCTGGTGTATACTCATCTTACTCTTACTCTTCTTATCCTATAAGATGAGTTCAACTCATCTTATCAGGAGACTTCTGGTCTTGGTCTTCTCTTCTCTTCTTGAGCATTTGACAAGTCTTCTCTTCTAACTAGAGTCCTATCTATTACAAGATGTATAATAAAGTTGTCTATACAATACAACTTATCTTATTACATGTTTGATTTGGTTTATCAAAACTAAACTAAGGATATTCATATCCCAACAATTTCCCCCTTTTTGATATAACCAAATCATCTAACACTAACTGAAGCAATAAAGAACAGACAGTGCTAGAGTCCATATAATAGTGCAGAAGAGTAAAAACAGAAGGCTTTTGTATGAGGACAATGAGAAGTTGTCATCAGATGAGATAACTAGATGTTATCTCCAAAAGCTAAAAAGATGAGTTTTATTAATATTGCACTTTACAAGCACGGACTCACCTAATCAGCTATTACAAAGGTCTTCTTATCTACTCTTCAGCTGATATGTTGCAAATCAGACGACTTCCAATTAAGATCTTCTTGCCTTCAGGTCTTCTAACAACTTGATCATCTTGATCTCCTCTTCTTGCTCATACGCGTGTAAATCCAGATAGGGCTAGAACTCAGCTGAGCTGATGTTCCCCCTTAGTTGTTGACCTGTTCTTAACACACAATAATCAAAATACATGCACGTATAATTTTTATGAAAACAGAATGCATGCAAAACAGTTTTTCAAAAACGGATCTATTCAGGTGACCATTGAAAACAGTAAAACGTGTTTTTGATGGCTTAAACGATGGAATTTAGCCAAAAAGCATTACACGTCACTGCTAAACAGTGAGTTCGATTCAAAACATCAATTCCACTTAAAAAAGTGTACTCACACGCTAAATTCTGAAAATAACAGAAAAAGTGCAGATTTTCGAAAATAAAAAATTCAAAGCAATGGTCTTTTGAACACACGGCTCTGATACCACTTGTTGGTCCTTGAGACGAGTGTAAGATCAGCTGACTTGATGTCTGCTGATTGTGTGGAAAATAAACTAACTCTTCAAAGTAACGAGTCCGCTGATTTCACTAGGGGCCTAGGACTAGTTAGTCGACTGATTAATTACTTATCGGAGTTAAGTGCGGAATTGTAGTGTGCCCATAAATATTATACTCGTCTATTTAATAAATACAGTGTGTAAAACAGTTTATGCACAAATATGTATGAAAAGACTTGAAATGTAAAGTGCAGAAATGTAAATAACACATTAATTTATAGTGGTTCGGATATACGTTCCTACGTCCACTCTCACGTCCACATGTGATGTTTAATCCCTTTAATTTCCCAAAAATTACAAGGGCCTTGTCCTTTATAGTCCCAAGGGTAGGACTTTGAGATCTGAGCCAGTTCCCTTAACTGCTGCGGTCTCCACAAGTGATTGGAAGCACTTGCACTTTATCAAGTGAGTAGCGAGCACTTGCACTCCACAAGTGATATAGAGCACTTGCACTCTTTACAGTGACGAACACTCAACTTGGCTTCTAGGGGTTTATGGTAGAAGGTGGGTTTTGTGTATAATGAACTAGGTGAGAATTTCCCTTACAATCTGTTTTAGCCTCATGCTAGGATTGGGAAATTCTCTCTAAGCTATGGATATATATGAGTGGTTAAACTGGCTTAGATGGTATGAGTTCACTCACTGGGGATGAGGTGATGCGTGTTGAATCTTCATGAATGATCTTCTTGAGCTCTTCTTGTTTCTGGACTTTTAGGACTTTGCTCGACCTTTGCATCTCACACCTCTTCACTTCTCTCAATGATGTATGAGCTCATTTATATAGTGTTGATGTTTGAATGTTACCGTTGGATGATAGCAATTCAAATCTCCACTAATTGAGGAATTGACAATCTCTTGATTTGATATGATTGAATATTACCATTGTCATGTAATTTCAATCATATCTTTGACTTTCCTTTCTTGTGCACATATCTTGTCAATCCTTGATTTCAGCTGTGATTGGTCTTCCTTTAATTGTGTAAGAAGACTTCTACTCTGCTGGTAAGAAGACTTCACTCTGCTGGTAAGAAGACTTCTACTCTGCTGGTAAGAAGACTTCACTCTGCTGGTAAGAAGACTTCTACTCTGCTGGTGTATACTCATCTTACTCTTACTCTTCTTATCCTATAAGATGAGTTCAACTCATCTTATCAGGAGACTTCTGGTCTTGGTCTTCTCTTCTCTTCTTGAGCATTTGACAAGTCTTCTCTTCTAACCAGAGTCCTATCTATTACAAGATGTATAATAAAGTTGTCTATACAATACAACTTATCCTATTACATGTTTGATTTGGTTTATCAAAACTAAACTAAGGATATTCATATCCCAACAGCAATGGCACTGCTGCTATCACAGTAGATAGGGACTTCTCTTGCCTCTACATTGTAGTCCTTGAGTTGTTGAACTAGCCAGAGCAGCTGACTACAACAATTTCCAGCTGCCATATATTCTGCCTCAGTGGTGGAGGTTGCAACTGAAGTTTGCTTCTTTGAGAACCATGATATCAACTTGTTGCCTAGGAATTGACAGGTTCCAGATGTGGACTTCCTATCTATTCTACATCCACCATAGTCTGAGTCAGAGTATCCACTCAATTCTAGGTTGTCATCAGCAGGGTACCATAATCCTAAGTTGATTGTTCCTTTTAGGTACTTGAGGATTTTCCTTGCTGCTTCTAGATGACTTTGCTTTGGGTTTGCTTGAAACCTAGCACATACTCCTACAGCAAATGTTATGTCTGGTCTACTGGCTGTAAGGTATAGTAGAGATCCAATCAGTGCTCTATATTCAGCTTGATCAACTGCATTTCCAGACTCATCTGGTTCCATTTTGAAAGATGTCATCATTGGAATTCTTGCAGTCTTGCTTTGTAGAGCTTTGAATCTTTCTAATAGGCTCTTGGTATACTTGGACTGATTGATGAAGATTCCTTCTGGACTTTGCTTGACTTGGAGTCCTAAGAAGTAATTCATCTCACCCATCATGCTCATTTCGAATTTTCCTTGCATAAGTTCAGAGAACTTCTTGCACATGTCTTGATTGGGTGATCCAAATATAATATCATCTACATATATTTACACCATTAGAATGTCTTCTCCTTCTTGTATTCTGAAGAGTGTTCTGTCAACTTTGCCTTTTGTGTAGCCATTGTCAAGTAGGAATTGTGACAATGTGTCATACCAAGCTCTAGGGGCTTGCTTTAGACCATAGAGAGCCTTCTTCAGACGATATACTTGATCTCCTTTTTCAAATCCTGGAGGCTGCTCTACATACACTTCTTCTACCAGAATACCATTTAGAAAAGCACTCTTGACATCCATTTGGTAGACTTTGAAGCCCATATATGATGCATAAGCTAGAAATAGTCGAATGGCTTCTAATCTGGCTACTGGAGCAAAGGTTTCATCATAATCAATCCCTTCAGATTGTGAGTATCCTTTTGCAACTAGCCCTGCTTTATTTCTAGTTATTACATCATTTTCGTCCTTCTTATTCTTGAATACCCACTTTGTTCCTACTACATTGTGGTTTTCAGGACGATCTACCAATTCCCATACTTCATTTCTTTCGAATTGGTTTAGTTCTTCTTGCATAGCAGTGATCCAATTGCTATCAGTCATTGCTTCTTCTATGTCAGCTGGTTCAATGTTGGACAAGAAAGCACACCAGCAGAATATAGATGATTGGGGGTTCTGATTCAGTTGTCTTCTGGTCTTGACACCTGAGTCTGCTCCTCCTAAGATGAGGTTTGATGGATGGTTGTTTCTCCATGTATGCCTCACAGGTGTATCAGCATTAGATGAGCTTGGATTCTCATTTGTTCTATTGCCATCAGGAGGGTTGACTTGATTTGGTCGATCATCATCTGTATCTTGTGTGTCAAAGAGATCATTCCCCCTTGCATTTGGGATTGTTGCATCTTGATTCTGGTCAGCTTGCTCAGCTTGGGTTTGAGATCTAGTGACAGGTCTATGTGGTTTATCCTCCTCTGGTTCTTCAGGGAATGGTTCATTAACTTCAATAAACTCATCTGGTCTGGACTTGATCACTAGTTTCCTCATCTTATCTGCAGCTTAGTCTGTTTCTACTGCACTCTTTTCACAAGATTCATCAAAAACAACATGAGGTGTTTCTTCCACAAGAAGGGTTCGTTTGTTGAGTACTCTAAATGCTTTGCTAGTAGAGGAGTATCCCAAGAATATCCCCTCATCTGCCTTGGCATCAAAAGCATTCAACTTACTTTTCCCATTGTTGTGAATGAAACACTTACAACCAAATATATGAAAGTAAGATACTCTAGGTTTTCTTCCTTTCCACAGTTCATATGGGGTTTTCTCATGAATTTTGTGAATACCTGACCTATTTTGAGTGTGACAAGCTGTGTTGATGGCTTCTGTCCATAGCTTCTTAGGAGTAGAGAATTCAGCAAGGAGAGTTCTTGCAGCTTCTTTGAGTGTTCTGACTCTTCTTTCAGCTACACTATTCTGTTGTGGTGTTCTTGCTACACTTGTCTCATGCTGAATACCATTAGAAGTACAATAGGCAATAATATAAGAGTTAATGAATTCAGTGCCTTTGTCACTTCTTATTTTCACAATTGGTTCTCCTTTCTCTACTTGGATTCTCTTCAATAGTTCAGGAAGTTTCTGTTGAGTTTCACTCTTTTTGTATAAGAAGATAACCCAAGTAAACTTGGAGTAGTCATCAACAACAATGAGAGTGTACTTTCTTCCTGTAAGTGTGGTTGGAGTAATTGGTCCAAAGAGATCCATGTGAAGCAGTTCAAGAACTCTGCTGGTTGATGCTGTCTTCTTGGTTTTGAAGGAGACCTTTGTTTGCTTTCCTTGTTGACATGCATCACATACCTGATCTTTACAGTAGAGTTCATTAGGCAGACCATCAACTAAGGATTCCCTTGCTAGCTTGTTCATAGTCTTAAAGTTCAGATGACTAAGGCGTTTGTGCCATAGTCAGCTGACATCTTTAGGGCTTTTCACAAGCAGACATGTATCCTTAGGACAGCTGTTCCAATTTGCAAGATACATACTTCCCTTTCTAGATCCTGTTAGAAGGTTTTGTTTTGTTCTTTTATCACTTATGAGACACTCATCTTTAGAGAATTTTACTGAGTAACCAGTGTCACAAAAATGAGAAACAGATAATAAATTAAACTTTAAACCTTCTACATATGATACATCATGTACCTCAATGTCACCATTTTTAAGGGTGCCATATCCTTTTGTGTTACCGTGCGCGTTATCACCAAAGAAGACTTTTGGACCTTTCTTTTCTGTATAGTTGGTCAGCAGGGCTTTGGTTCCAGTCATATGAGTTGAGCATCCACTATCTATGTACCAAGTTTCCCCTGCTAGGCCTCCTCTTTTGTATAGGTCCCTCCTTTCCTGCAAGAAAGGTTAAGTCTTAGGTACCCATTTTGTCTTGGGTCCTTGGGTGTTAGTAATACTCTTGGGGACCCACATATACATTGGTCGTTTGAATAACCTTGAGCATTTGAGTTGTCTCCCATGGGCATCACAGAACCAAATCTTACCAGTTGACACCTTGGACTGGTCTGATTTGTTACTTGTGTCAGCTAAGTAATAGTCAAATGGTTTCCTCTTATAGGAGTGTACATACATTATCTTTTGACTAGTTACATTCGGCCTGGGTGCATTAGTTGGACGATGCACACGATTATATGGACCATACTCCTCTGTTCTCACAATATCATAAGAGATAGGGGGTTCAAAGAGAACAGATTTGTGTGAAGAAGACTTCTTCTTCTTGGCTAGAGCAGCATACAGCTGAGACTGTCTCAATCAAGATGGTCTAGGCTGTTTGTTGTTCCTCTGTACAGACTTGGGGTTAACTTGCCTCTTACCATTTTTGGTGTTGGGATAGTTAGCCTTAGCTGGTACAGATGCCTTTTGGTTCATATTAGGTTCATTGTGTTTAGAACACTTACCCTTTTCATGTGATCGAGTAGGACACTGATTAGGTGTACTACCCTCAGCTGGAGAGGATTTTGATGGATTAAAGTCATAGCCAAAACCCATCTTATTGCCATTAGATCTATAACATTCAGAGATACTTTCAATAGAGGCAGATGCTTTATTGAATTCTGATATCTTTTGATTAAGGCATTCCTTCTCCTTTTCTAAGAGCTTGTGTGTTTGGAAGAGATCATCGAACTTAGATTGTAATGAACGAAATTCCTTGGTTTCTAAGGCTTGAGTTTCTAACATCCCCTCATACAACTGAGTTATTGTGGTATTTTCTTCTTTAAGAAGTTCCACTTCTTTGGTCAATCTTTCATTCATTGTTACCAACTCAGGGGTGTTATCAAACTTAACCTTTTTCAACCTAGCAATTTCTTTCCTTAGATCCCCGTTCTCCTCTTCTACTTCTATAAAAGCTCTTGTGGCAATATCCAGATCACCTTTTACCTTTCTCAAATATTGATAATAAGTGTCTTCAGATTCGCCTTCAGATGAGTTTATCTCATCTGTTTGTGAAAAAATAGGTGAATGGAAAGTTATTGTGTAGGAATTTACCTCATTTTCACCTATGGCCATCATAGCTAGATCATTTGAATCATCTGAGAAGATTTGACAGTCTGGTGATGTAGGAAGTTCATCACTTTGATATTCAGATTCTTCAGTCACCATTGCTTGTTTGTCTGAATTTCTTCTGTCTCTTCTTGGCTTTCTTTCTTCTTTGTCATCCAAATTTAGCTCTGGATATTCGTAGACATAATGCCCTGGTTTGTGACAATTGAAGCATGATCCAGGCTTTTGATTTGAATTTCCTTTCCTTGGAGGAGTGGCATCTCTTCTTCTAGATCCACGGCTGTCAGATGACTCCATATCCTTTCTAGGATATCTTTCTGGTGTTCTTTCTCTTGATTCTCTGGAGGATGAACCAATTCTCCTATCTTTATAGTTCCTATAGAATTTTCTATATTTGTTGTTGAGATGTTCATCCTTTCGAATCTCTTGATCATAAGAGCCATTTGTTCTTTCAGACTCATATCTGATCCTTCAAAGTCTTCTGTTTTCAGTGAGGTCTTGCTAGATGAGGTACTTGCAGCCTTTGTGTTTGCTGCCTTGAAAGCTACGGTCTTGGAGGTAGATGGGGTTGCAGTTGGCTCGTCACTTCCTGAGTTTTCTTCTCTTTCAAGATCATATTCATGAGCTTTTAGGTTCTGAAATAGAGTTTGAGCAGACCACTTCTTGATATCTTGAGTATCCTTGATGATGGTCTTCTTGAGTCTCCATTTCTTGGTTAGAGAGTCTAGGATCTTTAGATTTTTCTCTCTATTTGTATATTTCTTTCCCAGAGATTCTATCTCATTGATGATCTTGGTAAATCTATTGTCTAGCTGATCAATAGACGCTTCTGGTTGCATCTTGAAGTGTTCGAACTTCTTGACTGCTGTTGACAATTTACTCTCCTTGATCAGCTCAGTTCCTTCACAGAGAAGTGCCAATGCATCCCACATGTCTTTAGCTGTCTCACAGTGGATTACTTTTGCAATGTACTCATTTGGTAGAGTTTGCATAATGTAATCTTGAGCAATGCTGTCAAGATTTTATTGCTTCATCTCTTCTGGTGTGAGGTCCTTCATAGGCTTGGGGACAAGTTCTCCAACTGGTACTTCTGGATCACCATTAGCAGTGTTGACTGTCATGATTGTGATTGGGCCTTCTGGGATTACTGACCACATCTTGTAGTGGACTGATGTGAGATTCTTCCTCATCCTGATCTTCCAATAATCATAATCCTCCACTGAAAACTTAGGCAACTTACGCATGTTAGCACTCATGCTGTATGAGTTTTCAAAAACAAGTTCTTCCAAAAAATAGATCTGTTCAAGAGGACTACAGAAAGACTCCCTCAAGTCTTCTGATAATCTAGACACAGTAGTCCGTTAGAACCACTGCTCTGATACCACTTGTTGGTCCCTGAACGAGTAGTGAATGGGATTAAAGTCTAGAGGGGAGGGGTGAATAGACTTTAAAACTTTTTTCAAGAGAGTTGGGAACCTCTTCTGATTTCTATGTCAACTGGACTACAAGTCTGCTTGTCCAGATGACTATAGTGATCTGATGAAGGGGTTATATGCGGAAGTTTAGTAGGCCTTGTTTAGACTCGTTCTTTGTTTCTTTTGAAAATGCCAACTTGTTTACTTAATGAAAATACTCAGCTGATGTTGGTTTGAAAATTATGGCCTGATTTGAAGATAGTTGAAAACACAATATGCACTATATAAGATAAATGAAAGACAATAAAGTAAAGTGCAGAATGTAAAAGACACCAGGTTTATAGTGGTTCGGATATACGTTCCTACGTCCACTCTCACGTCCTAACGTGATGTTTAATCCCTTTAATTTACCAAAAATTACAAGGGCTTGTCCTTTATAGTCCCAAGGGTAGGACTTTGAGATCTGAGCAGTCCTAACTGCTACGGTCTCCACAAGTGATTGTAAGCACTTGCACTTTGAAGGGGTTCAAAAACTTAACCTTATGGTGGGGGTTTTCGGGTTTTTGAATGTATCCAACTAATGGTTCAAGCTTATAAATTGCTTAACCACTATGCCTAAATCAATAGATATACAATGTGAATATGATTCAGGTTCTTTTGGGTTGGATAGAAATCACTTAAGAGCTAGAGGTATTCTAAGAATTTTTGGGCTCTTGGAGAACTCTCAATACAATATGGCTTTATGCTTGCTTGCTAGTTTAGCTTGTTGAATTCTCTCGTTGTGACTTTGTGTATTGTGATTTCTCATCCTCTTGTATTTATAGTGGTGATTGATGCAACTAGCCGTTGGAGTTGACTAGCCGTTGGGGCAATCTTTCCATGTTAGCTTGATTCCTTGATTCCAGCCTCTTGATTGCTTCAATCCTGGGATCATGTCAATCTTCTAAGTAAGGTAAGTCTTCATTTGAATTGCAAGATGACTTTGGGAATCAGCCGAGTCCTGGACGAGCACCTAGTCTTCTGATCTTTACTCATAGTCTTCTGACTACTCGTCTGGCCTTAAGTCTTCTGTCTTCTGATATCAGTCGAGTAATACTCTTCTGATCTGGCAATTCTTTGTGCTGCTTTAGGCCATCTTTAATCTTGGACTCCATCAGATAAGTAGGTATACAAGCACCTTACTTAACTGGTCTTCTAGGATCTTCTAGCCTTCATGCCTTCTACTCTTATCATCTTGAGGTCGTGCATGTAAGCCAGGGTTGTGCTGATCAGCTGATATCAATACATCTGATCACACAAGACTAGTCTAAGCTGTTCTATACAAGGTCAGCTGATCCTATTACATTTATAAACTCTAAGTGTTTTGGCCATCAAAACTATTCTAACATCAAGTGGGGCTTAGGGTGAATTTACATCCCAACAAGAAGTAAGAAAATGAGGAGGAGGGGGTGAATAAAAATTAAATACAGAAAGCAAAAGAGATGTTCTGAATTTGGGATCTTTAAGAATTTAAAAGAAATTCCCCCTAAAATAGATATCTCTTGTAAAATATCCCTCAACTTTAACCATTTTCTTCATTGGGAATGGACTTACCTGATAGATGAGTGTGTTAATTTGTTGGGAAATGAATTAATTTTTATTAAGATACCAAAACCCCTGAATGATGATGGTCAGCTTAGTTGAGATAGATAGAAATATATCAGTCTAGTTGTCTCAGGATAGTTGAGACAATAAAATTGGCTAAGTCTACAATCTCAGAAATATTGAGATTAGTGGTGTTCAGGTTAGTTGTCCAAAGCTGAAAAATGTTAGGCAGCTTATTAGCATTAGTCTATTAGGTCAAGTCTGTTGAAGTATGAAGACAAGACTACTGAATTGGACAACATGGCTGAATGATCACAGCTCAAGCAAGTGACCTGAAATGATACTAAAGGAAAGGCACTAATAAGGGCTATGACAGATCAAGTTGAAGTCTTAAGAAGAACAAGAGCATTGAATGCTATTGTCTCAGAAGGCAACATTAATGAAGCATTAAAGTCATCAAACCTGAGCAAGCATTGAAGACTTAGAAGCAATAAAGACTGAAGAATTGAATGAATGAGAGAACATTCTACATGCAGCAAGAATGTTCAGAGTACTTGTCTCATCTGACCGTTGAGAAAGTACAAGTTCTGCCATAAATCAACCTTGGAAAATGTGCAATTTTGGAAACACACCCTTAATGTACTAAATTCAAAAAGTGGTAACCTGATGGACTAAATTCAAAATTGTGGTAACTTAATGGACTAAAAAAAATATAATCTCTATCTTTCTCAACAGAAACACTCCTTTCTTACAACTTTTAAGAGCCCCCGTCGTCTGGTATGTGGTGACTTCGGCTTCGCTGACGTCACAACAAATTCAACAATCTTTGAATGCGGAAGGTCGTTAATTAAACTAATCGTTTTTCATTAAAATCGAACATAATTAATTTCAACGGACGTAGCTAGGGAGTATTTTTTTTTAATATTAATCGTGATTTTAAATATTTCAGGCTTGATATTGAAGAAGGCACAAAATTAGGGGGGTTATTATAAGCATTGAAGACCAACAACAAAGACACGGTTTTAGTACCATATCAACCCTACCATTTATTTAATTTTTTAAAGACATTTCACTTTATTATTCTATGTACTCCATTTGGTTTGAAGTATTGATGTGTTTTCTATAATATGCATATGTTATTTTACTTTCAATTTCTAATGATAATTTATTGAGGAGGTCTTGTGCTTCATTTACTCATTTCAATAAGTTGAGGCCCATGCCCCAAATTATAACATAATGCAAACATTTGGGCCGCCCCCAAGCCCCAAGGAAATTAATCAAGGGCGCGGCTAAAGGCACCCAAGGATCCTATGAGTACACCCACGGAAACTTTTTTTTATCATTAAGGGTATGCGAAATGTCTTTTGTACCCCTCCTACACATTAAAAAAAAAGGACGGATGAGTACACCCACCCATTTTATTTCACATCGATTCCCACCGTCACCACCAAAATAACAAAAACAATAATGGCGGAATGTCATACAACTTTGAATGCCAAAAACAAAAATAAAAATAAAACTAATCAATCATATTGGGGACAGCAGCCGATATCACCAAAACAACAGAAACCCAAAATTTCAACGAAAATAAAATCTTAGTATTTTCGAAAAAATTTCACAAACAAAATTGAAATGTTCGAAATTTTTTAATAAACAAACTCAATATGTTCGAAAAAAATTCCAAAACAACTTAAATTTGTCCGAAAAAATAGATCGAACAAAATGTTCGAAATTTTTTCCAAAACAAACACAGATTGTTCGAAAATATTTCCAAAACAACCTAAAGTTGTCCGAAAAAAAATCACGAACTTCTAAAAACCCTAAATTTCCTAAAATTTCTAAAAAATTAAAAAAAGTACCTAGAACAGGCGGCGGTGGCGAAGGAGGGGTGCGAACGGCCGCGTCTATGGGAGGAGGGTGACGGCGGCCGCGGCGAACGAGGGAGGAGAAGAGGCGGCGACGTTGGGAGAGAGGGCGGCGTTGTCGCGCGTGTTGGGTGGGGATATGGGGACGGCGACGTCAACGAGAGGAGGCGGCCGCGAACGGGGAGTGAGAGGGGCTGCGGCGACGAGAGGAGGCGACCGCGAACGGGGAGTGGGAGGGGCTGCAGCGACGAAAGGAGGTGGCCGCGAACGGGGAGAGGGAGGGGCTGCGCAGTGGGCGGCGGTAGAAATGGAGGTGTAAAAATGGTGGGTGTCTGAATATTATGAGAAGAGAATGAGTTAGGTTTTAATTGAGAGAGGGGGTAATTTGGAATTTCCAGGTGGGTGTCCTCATCCATTTTGTGTGTGTCCTCATCGCGTGGGTGTCCGCATAGGAACTGTGTGTGCCTTTAGCCGCGCCCATTAATCAACGGTAAAGAGTTTGGCCAATCCAAGCAAAGCAAGTGGCCCACATTTCCGAAAAACAAAGAAAATTCATTTATAAAATAATACTAATCTTTTAAATTAAAAGTGTTACAATAATTTTTAAATAGTGTTTTTCCCAAGTGAAGAGTGACAACATAAAATCGATGAAATAAATAAAGATAATTATGTCCACTAATAAAAACCTCATTTATTAATCCAAATTTGAAAAGTCATATTTTATCAAATAAAAAGTGACAATGAATTTAGAAAATTAATGCAATTAGTAAAGATAATCTCATTCATTAAATCAAAATTAAAAAGTGACAATTATTAAATAAAAGGGAAAATATCATAAACAGTCCTGTAACTTTTGTCGAATCCGCGTTTGGTCCTTTATCTTTGTAAACTGTCGTCTGTAGTCCTTTTATTATCACAACAGGTCCTTTTTGACAAAAAATTTAAAAAATGACCTGAATTCATATGCGTCGGTCACGTGAGTATCAAATCACTAACTAATGAGTTAAAATCAAAAATGTGTCGGTCACGTGTCATTCCACATCATTAACTAATGAATTAAAATCACAAATGGTCCTGTAACTTTTAATGAATCCACATTTGGTCCTTTATCTTTTTCAATTTTCGTCTGTAGTCCTTTTATCTTTATCTTTTTAGTAAAAAAAAAAAGCTTAAACCACACATTAATTAGACACCACAAAATTATATATGCAACACTCACTCTCTAATCAATTCCCTTCAAATTGTTGTCATGATGTCATGTAGTTTCCATAATCAACAATCAGTATGTTGGACTCCCTAGACTATATGATTAACTAGTGTAAGACCCGCATTTTACGCGGGTTGAAATAAATTTATTAATTAAAAAAATCTTTAAAACATGTATAGATTTATAAATTTATTATTCTATTAAAAGATAAAAAATGAAATATATATTATAACTGTAGATGTTGTTACTCTTAAATGTCTTAATATTCACAACAACATCTTAATTCGACCTTTCTTATTTTTCCTAAGTCCAAATTCACTGTTCTAGCTAATGTTGTTTTGGATGCTGTAACATCGCAGGTTGAAGATCTAGAAGTTTCTACACGGTTCCAGGCTGGAAGGTTCTGGAAGGTTGCAGAAGGTTGCAGAATGTTGTAGATCAGGCAGTTGCATGCTAGAGGCGTCCAGAATATGCTGGAATGATCTAGAAGCGGTTGAATGGGGAGTGGGAGAAAAAGAAGGAATGAGATCCTAAATTTTAGGAGATCATGGATGAAGGTTCTAGGCTCCATTTACACGCCTATAAATAGGCCAGAACGTCTTCATTATTCAGCATGGAGAATTAGGAGTAATCATATAATGTCTATTTGAAGCGTTAATCATACATAGACATTATATCGGTTATTACTTCTTCATCAGATTCTCGTGCAGCATGAAGAAATACATATCAGATCCGAGAGTCACATATTTCACGAAGTGCTATTCTTTAATTCTTAAACTAGCGTTCATCTTGTTAGGAATTAATTGTCATTGGCATTTTCATGTCATTGTGCCGAAGTATCCCAACTTCTTGTACAACATAGACTTTTCTATACTTCTTTGATAGAGAGATCATAGAGTTAGATTAGTTTTTGGCAGTGTTTTACACTTAAGCCATCTTTAGACTAGATAGATTATCGAAGTCTTATTTTCGTTGTGAATATTTGTTCACACAACATTTGTATTCACTCATTGATTAGTGAAAGTTTTGCCATGAGGCTCACGCATAGATTTTAAATTAAAATCTATGTAAAAATTATTTCCATTGTGTTCAGTTTATTTTTAGTGTTTTAGTCTTCCGCTGTGTCTGTCTTTTCTGATATTCTGTTTGAATTAATGTTACACCAATTGTCTTAACATTAAGTGTAACATTGTTCTGTTTTTCACTTAAACACTAGTAATTCCATACACACACTTTCAATAACCATATATAAATTACATCATATATATAAAAAATAATAATAATAAAAAAGAATTACGGAGTATAATTTTATCTTATAAAAAAATAATATAAAAAATTACAAATTGCACGAAACTTCCTTGTAGATAACATTTGTGGTATGTTTACATATTTTTTCATTTAGATTTAGGCAAAATAAATTCAATTCACTCTTACTCTTGATTCTAGATATTGAAACATATATATAAACACATACTGGTTTTGGAAGGTACACACGTAGATAGTGACTAACCTTGACTTTTATTTATCGTCATTGTAAAATACAAAAGAATAGGAAATTATCTCCTTAAAAAATGGTTTAAGCCTTTTTTTTTTAACTAAAAAGATAAAGATAAAAGGACTACAGATGAAAATTGAAAAAGATAAAGGACCAAACGTGGATTCAATAAAAGTTACAGGACCATTTGGGATTTTAACTCGCCGGAATTTGATACTCACGTGACCGACACATGTGAATTCAGGTCATTTTTTTATTTTTTTTGCCGAAAAGGACCTGTTGCGATAATAAAAGGACTACATACAAGAATTTAAAAAGATAAAGGACCAAATGCGAATTCAACAAAAGTTACAGGACTGTTTGTGATTTGTTCCCTAAATAAAAAGTGACAATTTTTAAGTAAAAAGTGATAACCACTCTTGATAAAAACATTATCACTTCCAAATAAAACTTTGATCACTTTTTGAATAGTGATATTCTTTTAAAACAAAAGTTACAATTAACACATAAATTTGATGCAATAAGTAAAGATAATTATGTTTACTAATAGATAATCTAACTCAAAATTGAAAGTGATAATGTTTAAATAAAAAGTGATAATATTTAAGTAAAAAGTGATAGTCACTCCTCTTGATAAAAATATTATCACTTTTTAACTAGACTATTATCACATTTTTTTAATAATAATATTCTTTCAAGTAAAAATGACAATTAATTTAAAAAATTAATATAAATAATAAAGATAATTATATCCACACAAGATTTACTCTTAAGTATTTTATGTGTCAATTTTGTATTAATATTTTCAATAAAATATACTACATTACCTTTTAGTTAGTTTATTTAAAAAATACTACTATGGTTAATTTGTTAGTGATGGATTGATGGGCTTGGAACATAAAGCCCACACATGGCTAATATTGCATGGGCTGTAGAAGTTTGAGGGGAATGGCCGCGGAAATGATGGTAGTGTAGGTGGGCTAATATTCTTTTAAACGATAGTTGTCAAGTCAACTTCTTTAAGTATGTATAACTTTAATTAGATAATCAAACTACTAAGAACTATTAAATAATCAGTTGAATAACTGTCTAAGTAAGTTATATGTGCGGAATTATGGATGACCCTTTAAGTTCTGAAAAAACTTCTTTAACACTCAACTGGTTTTCACGGATCTTGTCCCAAAAAAGTTTTGCACAGTTTATAAATTATATCTTTTGAAGATCAACTTTGTGTGAAGTGTATGAATGTGTTACTTGTAGGAAATGACAGTAAGTAAATAACACAATATGGTTTATAATGGTTCAAAGACTCAAGCTCCTACATCCACTTTCCTAATTGAACATAATAATTAGTTCTCTCTTGGAATTACCGATCAACCACACTACTCCTTAGTGTCTTGATCCCTAGAAATTTTGAGTCCTAGTACTCAATCTACTCGAACTAAACTGTGCTTCTCTTGACAGTTCTGGTTCTTACACTTCTACAATAATACTTCTAACTTTCCTTAAAAGGTTTAAGGGTTGAGGTTGGTTTTGGAACAAAGTTTAGATATCCTTTACAATGAAATCCTGTATAAGGATAGGTTATCTCTCTAAACTTTGATTGATATACAATGAGTTCAGCTTATTTGGGAAGACTTAAATACGAAAACACAAAGGCACAATATTGTAAATACTTTTTAATTACATAGATTTTAATTTAAAATCTATGTAAGAGCCTTATGGCTAAACTTTCACAAATCAATGAGTACGTGAATACAAATAATGTATGAAGAAATAACTTTCACAATAGAAATGAGACTCGATAAAACTATCAAATCTAATTGTGGCTTAAGTAGTGTAAACACTTCCAAAAATAATCTATCTCTAAGACCTCTCTATCTATAGAAGTCTAGAATAGTTTTATGTTGTACAAGAAGTTGGTATATATATACTTCAGCACAACGACACAAACATGTTAATGACAATAATTCTTAAAAGGATGAACACTAGCCTAGGAGATTATAACGATATACTCTTCTTAGCAATAATGAAGACGTTCTGGCCTTTTTATAGATGTGGTAAATGGGTCTGGAACTTTCATCCATGATCTCCTAAAAAAAAATAGGATTTCATCCCTTCTTTTTTGTGCCCACTTCTTATTCTAACGTATATATTCTAGCACCTTTCAGCCTATTCTTGATGTGTCACACCCCATTTTTCATAAAAATAGATTTTTGTGAAAATACTTGACAATTTCAAAATAAAGGGACATGAAATGAAATTTTAACCAAAAAAATAACGAGACTTACAAATTTCTTTAACAATAAATTACTTGAATAACAGCAGAAGACTCAAAAGAACTTAAAATATCAATGTCTCACAATTTCATGAAAAGTTAATACTTGAAATGAAATAACTCAATTAGTTTGCTAAATTAATATTTATAGAACTGTCATCCACCGCTCCTCCACCACCAGCTCCTTAACCTAATATGTTAAAATGAAGGGGTGAGTATGCAAGCACACTCAGTGGAGTCAAGTTATTCTAAACTAAATACTCAAAATAAACTGTCAAGTTATAAACGGAGAACAAATAGCATTTTGCGTATATACTTTGCCAACTTTAAATTAAACAATATACTTTGCCATTAAACACATATACTTTGCCAACATTAAAGTAAAGACATATACTTTGTCCATATATATTTTGCCATTGAGCACAACGGGTTGAACCCGAGGACTCGTCGATCCTGGACCCTCGTCAGGATCCCTGGCTATTAGAAACTTTGCCACTTGAATCACATGCACACATCGAATAGCATGCACACATTAACTTTGATAATCGAACAACATGCACACCTTAACTTCGTCAATCACACATTAAATTCATGTATCAATCACTCAAATAATTTATTTAAAGCATTTAATAAAGAATAACACATGCATTAAAAATTCTACCAACCACTGTAGAATCTAAAGCAATAAAAATCCCACCTCAAAACCTCAAAATGTATGTCGTGGATGGAATGAATGTATCCTCATCACCTAAAATATTTAAATAATAAATCGTTGAGCTATTAATCGCTGTATACTCTTCTACTACTAACAATCTAATGAATTATAATATTAGAACACCCTAGTTTAAATATAAAATCAAGTCGTATCCTTCTTACCGAAGTGCATTAAATAATAAAATGTGTTTAATGCTTTATATATGTACCTCTTTTTAAAGATAAACAAAATATGTGACTTTTATTTCAAAATCAATATTCTCGAATAAAAAGAATTCTAAATTTTAAATAAATTGGACAGGAGATTGAATTGACAAAAGGAGAAGAGGGAGATTTACTGGTTTCGACAGAAAGACGAGAGGTGTGAGTGACCTTCTGATTCAGAGAGAAAACTCGAATTCTAAGAATATGTACTGTGGTTTAATTTATAAAAATATCGGAAAAATAATATAATTTTAGTTGAGAAAATTAAGGATTATGGGCTTCCATTATTCAATTTAAAATTTTAATATCTCCATCAAATAAAACAACCTCCCTGGAGAGAAATCGCGGAAAAGATCTTATATGAATAATTATATTTTATATATTCTTTTATATTTATATATAGTAGTACAAATCTATTTTATTAATAATAATAGTAAACAGATTTGTACTTGTAAATATATATAATCAAATCTAATTAAATCTATAATATCTCTAACAATATATATATATATATATATATATATATATATATATATTCTAATTTATTTATTTTATTAAATAATACCTTATACATTTTTTTAAAATATGGGGTATTACATGATGTTTCCTCATGCAACCACTTAATCTAGCATATTCTCCAAGCTTTAGGATCCTTTTATTCCAGAATCGTGTATAACCTTCTAAATCTTCAACAACCTGCATGCTACAAACATCAAATGCAATATTAGGTAAAATACTGAAATTTAGATTTAGAAAAAAATAATAAATGTCAAATTAATATGTTGTAGCCTTAGACCATGTTTGATAGCTTAGATTAAAGCTAGATTAACTATATATCATTTTTATTGGTTGTTTGATAACTTAGATTAAGGGTAGATTATGCTTTAAAATTTATAAAGTTTAGTTATCATTCTAATCTTAGATAATCCGTCTATGCTATCAAACATGCCCTTAGATGATAACAGCTTTGATAACATCACTAAGTTTTCAACATCAACAATTTGACCTTTCTACTACAACACACCTGATATACACGTATGAAAACATACATAAACCAGTATAATGTACATGCTAGAGAGTTTAACATCACATGCACTAGTCAAGTCAACACCTTTTGTAGCTTCGGATCAAATATAGAAAAAAAAATACAAAACTTTGTGACATTAGTACTTTAAATACTACATAAATCCACATGTTCCTATAATATATTTCTAAAATTAAAAGGGGTAAATAGAATACTCATTTAAATACCTGTTTCAAAGTAAATATTTAGAGCATATATGAAACAAGAGTCATAAGGCCCATAACATGATAGTATGAAAAAGTAAGTTCAGAGTAGCTAGAAGACTAAGCAAACTCGTATCACTTGATTTAATTATAACCTAATTAACTAAGGAAAATAATATTGAGTTTGTTTAGAACATAGCCAATCAAACTGAATACAAGGAAGAACATCAGAGCATAAGTAAAACTTTTCATAATTTGAACAAGATGCATAAGTTGTTGTGACAACAGCTGCATCAACATTCTTCCTGCACATTGAATCCTGATATATATGTTCAGTCTTCCCCTCCATTAAATCTTCAGGTTGAATGATCTCAGGTTCATTTGTCTTCTTCCTTTTGCTCTTTTGGTAGACTGAAATTTCAACAATTGCTTTCCTCTTCTGCTTTTCGCCACTTGTCTTAGGTGCCTCATAATCATCCTCTTCCATCATTTTGGACTTACCCTTAGACCTCTTACTTGATTCGGCATCATCAAATGCCTCTTCTTCCTCCTCGAGTGAGTGACAGTTCTTGTTGGTAATTATCCATCATGTTCAGCTTTGATGACCGTGGATCAATTTGATTTAGTAGAAAGTTTGTTAGTGCCTCATCAACTTGCTTCTTGATGGCCTCACTTATGTGGTTTTGGAAGGTCAAAGTGGCCATCTCCCATGTTTTCTCAACTGCTTCAAAAACCAGTTGGGCTCTCTCATGTGGCAATCAGGTTGTAGAAACATACACTGAGAGCTTTTCTTCCTTTCCAAAGCAGAAGTTTTTACTTCCTTCTTAAGGCATCAATATTTTTGTCAGTTGACAAAGTTTCTTGCTCAACTGCTTCAAGCTTATCCTCAGAGGACTTAAGCTTTTCTTCCAATCTTTCTACTTTGAGTGTCAACTCAACTGTATTTGTGTCCGTAGTTTCTTCAAAGGATTTAACATTCTTAGACAACTTCTTAATTCTTGAGTTTATGTGAAGAAGAGATTGAGTTTCATTAGTTGGGATGATGGTTTCATCCAAACTCGCCTTCAAGTTCTGTCTCATGTTCAAACAGGTTGAGACAACCTCTCCATCCTTCTTCTTTCAACTTCCTCAGTTTCTTGACAAACTCCATTCAGTTGTCATCTTCTTCATAAAAAATGCACACTTTCTTTCAGTGGCATTGCATCCAAAAAAAATTGGGAAGTTCATGAATTTCTATTAATTAACATTCACAAATGGGTTCCCACTGAGCTATATCTAGTTCTGTGATTGCTCACCCTTCATGATTTTAAATATATATTTCAGGCTGGGGGTGTATAAACATTGAATACCAACAACAAAGACACGGTTTTATAAGTACCATATCAACCCCATGCACCATTTATTTAATTTCTTCAAGACATTTCACTTTATTATTTTATGTACTCCATTTATTTTAAGTATTGTGACTATAAGATTAATAATGAAAATGTCTTAGTCGTCACTACATGCCATATTTTTAGTCACATTTATATTTTGTCATCAAAACTTATGTTATAATCACATATCTTACTTGTCACTGTTACTCAATGTTTTAGTAACACATCTTTAATTGTTGCCACTATTATTAATTAATCAATGTTTTACTCACATATCTTTTAGTGTCGCTATTCCTCAATATTTTAGTCACATATATTTGGTGTCACTTTCAGTCACATTTATTCACTATCACTAAAATACATAGTATAGTTAAAAAAAATCATATCACTATAATTGAGATCTTTAGTCATGATTGATTATTAATTATCACAAAAATATGAAGTTTATGTTGCGATGTAATATTCGTAACTATTATATTTTACGAGTAGTCACTATTATTGTGTAATATTTTACGAGTAGTCACTATTATTTTAATAGTATATTATGCATCACCATTTATATTTTATAAGTATATTAATATTTTAAATAAAATTTCAATAAATTAAAATAATATCTTAATAAATATTGTGAGGATGTATTCAATTTTAACTATAGTTATAATATATATGGTCCCTTATATACCTTGGGGTATATATCAGACGAGTGGTTTTATAAGTGTATGAAAAATAACTAACTCTAACAGATGACTTGGTCAGTTGATTTACTAGGGGTCTAGGACTAGTTAGTCTACTTATTAGTCTTCTGGTAGAGTAGCGTGCGGAATTTGTAGTGAAAAACCTTTATAAATAATTTCATGCATGATCAGCTGACTTGATGTCAGCTGATACAGATGACTTGATAAACCAGATCGAACTCTTGACTCCGGTGTCAGATTTGGTATCAGCTAATACAAAAGCATTTTTTAAAACTATGTTATGCGATATGAAAGATGCATGCTAAAACAGTAAAGAACACAATCATTTATAGTGGTTCGAACCTCCTTGTCCTACATCCACTTTCACAGCCCAACTGTGATATTAATACTTTCCAAGGGCTTGTAATATTTAACGTGCCAAAAGTAACATGTCTTGTAACTTTATAGTCCCAAGAGAAGACTTTGGATCCTTTTACACTTCCAAGTGTACTTGATCCTACTATTCATTGTGAGGAGCTAACACTCTTATAGTGATTTCACTCAACTTAGCATCTAAGGGTTTAGGATTGAAGGTGGATTTCGTGTATATGAACTAGATGAGAATTTCCCTTACAATCCTAAAGGATTGAGAAATTCTCTCTAAGATTTGGATATATATGATTCTATAATGGCTTAGATATGATGAGCTCACTCTCACTGTTTGGAAGATAATGTTTGTTGAATCTTCATTGAAGTTCTTGAGCTCTTCTGATTTCTGAACACTTAAGAACATTTGCTCGACCTTTGCACCCCTTCACTCATGTGTGAGATATGATAATGACCTCATATATATATAGTGTAAGATTTGATTGTTAACGTTGGAACACAATCAAATATTCCACTATTTTGGGAATCACAATCTCCTTATTTGAAGTTATTGATTATTATCGTTGGCTAGTAATAATCAATGCATCATTGCCTTTCCTTTCTTGAGCCTTGTGTTATGTCAGTTTTTAGGTTGTCCGTTGTCGCCTTTCTGTTGGTCCACACTACAAAAAACGTCTAATTTATGATACCATTAATTTAGAGACGGATATCCAATCCGTCTCTAATAGGTGCGGTTAGAGACAGGTTTTCATTTAATTTTGGTTTCAAATCACTACTAAAAAAGACCCTCTAAAGTGACCCTTTGTTAAAGACCCTTTTAAGTAAGCGTCATAATATTACATATAGAAAGACGCTTACTTTATTTCTACAAGTTTAGTGACGCCCAAGTGGTTTGACTAATTATTTTTTGGGTAAGAGGTCTCAGGTTCAAGTCCCATTAACATTAGTTTTTTTTTTTTTTTTTCATAATTTTTTCTATTAATCTTTTCCTTAAATTCCCCCTATTCACTTATCCCGCCCACTCCACAGACCTGCAACAATTTACCGTGATCGTACCTATAATTCACGAAATATTTTTCAGCCCTAATCTTCTTTATCCTTCATCAGATGAATTCTTCTTTTCACCGGTTTCTAAGAGTTTACCGCTCAATTTTCAATTGGTGGTTCCTGAAGGCCTCATCACCATTCCTGAACCGTGCCTTCATCCGAGTAAGATAACAACAGTTTTTTCAGTATTTTTTAAATTGGATCATTAATTGGAAGGATTCGAATAAATCGATAAACATAGCTTTTTATAATATTTTGTTCACGGAATACTGGACTGCCCAGTTGATAGGGCAGATTTTAGGTATTTGAAAGGGGAAATTTGATTTTTACACTGGGTTTATTATAATGGCGCAGATATGATTTGGGGATGCGTTGATAGTTTAGATAATTCCAGTTTCTCAATTGTTCTTGTTCTCCAGAAATAGGGAACAATGCATTATTTTACTGGGTGTTTGTGTTTGTTTGTTTGATTCGTTAGTGATTCTTGTCAGACGAGTGGTAAAGGGACTGCACGAACTAATGCTTCTCATCTCTTACATTTTTATTTTTACAGTATGATATCAGATCAAAATGAAACAACATTTATAAGAGAAAGTGGTGGACTCGCTGCTTGTCACTGACCTGGCTAAGCCCCTCACTGCGTAATGCAGGTTTTCCTTCTCTCCATTAGAAAATTACTATGAAGGGTATTGTTTTGGGTCCAAAATTTGGTTGTCTGAGGTTGTTTGATGTTGAAATTTTAGGGAGCAAGACTTTTTTTTTCTGTCATTTTGAATTAGAATTTCATCTCTTCGTTCCCTGCATTTTCTTCTCTTCGTTAAAGTCTTTTTAATTTGATCTACCATCAAGTATATGTGGTTTAATTTGGTGCCAATTACTATTTGAGTTGGTATACTTTCATATTAATCAATTCGGCTCTGAATTTAATATTATCTTTGCTCTGCCTCTGTTCTTGTTACAGTTTTCTTATATTCTTCTAACTTCTAAAATTATATCCTACTAAATCTTTTGGATCTTTATGGTTTCTCGAGGTATAAGGTTTGAGCTAGTCTGTACAACTTGTGTGTTTCATATAGGAGAAAAATAGTAGAATAATCTAAAGATTTCTTTTGGCACCTACACCAACATCGAGTAACTGTAATATGGTTTGATGCGTTTTCCAATACTATATTCTTATACTCAAAAGAGTTTTGAATCATCAACTTTTTCTGTGCTAATCTATATGACCAAAACATTCTTCATGCAAAGTCAGTATTTTATTGTTTGGCAGTGTGTGAGTCTACTCTTTGAAAATAGGTCCAAAACTAGTTGCACCAAATTTTTTTGAGATGGACACAATCATCTTTCACTAACTATTCGTAAGGGAAAATGGTTACTATTGGTGGATAAATGTATAAAAGGGTTCAAATGTAAAATGCACCTATTTAGATTTGTACTAAACCAGATCAAATGGAATAATTTTATAATTAGAAAAAGAAAAAAAAAGCAAGTTTTCAGATGTGGTGGTGTTATTCATTGAGATGCGGACTTATTTTATAATAATGACTAGAGTTTAGCCATCATGATGGGATTTTCATTCTCATAAACATGTTGTTGAGCAGGATGCT
Organism: Galeopsis tetrahit; assembly: GCA_963675135.1. Lineage (NCBI taxonomy): Eukaryota > Viridiplantae > Streptophyta > Magnoliopsida > Lamiales > Lamiaceae > Galeopsis > Galeopsis tetrahit. The sequence continues at coordinate 30,089,143 of OY776130.1, read as the reverse complement.
TGTCTGTTATAGGCATATATGTCTTTTGGTTGCAGTTAATTGATTGGTTGGCGTATGCATATTTACTATTACTTGTTTCCGTAAGAGTTAGATAACTCAGGGGAATTGTAACATGACACGAGCGTTCATATATCATTAGGTGTATGTAATTTGCTTTATTTGTTACTTCCAATCTTATTCTCGTTCCTATTGTCTATAAAATTATTGGATTTGATGATTCTTTATTGTGCTGCCTATACTTTTGAATTATTCGTGAGAGAGCTTAGAACAATCGAGAATAACACATATAATTTAAGTTATACATGTTCTATTATTTTATGTTGTTTTTGTATTCCTAAATTTGATGTATTTATTGATTCTTATTGTAAAATGTTTCTCTCAGATATGGTTATTACTCATTTTCAGTCATTCCTGCACTTCACTAGGTGGCCTAGTTGCAGGTGGTCGTGAATCTTATCAGTATCTGGTTGATAGCATTTGTCGTTTTCCGTCAAAGGTAGTAAGGTACATATTCTTGCAGATTTATGAGTACTTGTTTAATAACCTTTGGCAATGTGATAAGCAATTGCAATGAAATCTTCGCTTCTTATGTTTGTATTATTGACTATACTGTTTCGTAAGTCTTATATGGTTCTCTATAGTTAACCATTCATTCAGATCACCTCCAGCCATTTTCTAGTTCTCAGAAAAGCTGCATTACTCGTAAGTTAAAGAAAAAAGTTCATAACCCCAAGCTAAAGTCAATCCAATTTACTCTGTAATGGTACACTTTATTTTTTTATGACCAAGTATCCATCTTTTAGGCTTTATAGAAATACTTGAGCATGTCATTGATTTAGAAATATGTTAGAGCTTAACATTAAGTGAACTAGATATTTTCGTGCACCTATCTGCTTCAACTATCTATTAAAGTCGCAATTTTTAAGTTCTATTAATTGTGATGTACGAATGAAAAAAATATGTTGCTATGAGTTCTCCCTACTTTTATTCCATGTTAGTCAATATGTTCATATTCATTGTAGTATCTCACACCATCTGAATCAGCTAGACGACTGTGAGTTTTAATATTCATTCACTTGTAAAAGTAACTATTTTTGTTGGACGAAATTATTTGGTTTTCTAATCCTAGCATTGTCTTCTTTTAGAGGATGAGAATGACCTTCATGGTTACATGCAGGTACTTTACTCTTTTTTTTTGTAATATATGCTTAGTGGATCTCGCCCCAGGGTTTTAATGTTCACGGCAATACAAAAAAGGATGTTCCCGTATCTAAACTCATGTACACGGTAAAACATCTATTTTTATCTCAAAATATATGCTATATATAGTTTATTTATTTCTTGAGTGTTAGGTATAATAGAACTTCAAGGAATTTTTAGAGAGTACTCTTTACTGCAATGAATTCTTGTCACTTTTCAGTTAAAGAAATTTGAAGATTTTAATGAAGGTTTCAAACTTGGGCTTCGTATATAAAAGCTTGAATCTTGGAATTTGAGAATGGGTACTTTTATTCCTATTTTATGTGAAATATAAGATATATGCCGAATTGAATGTTTTGAGGACTTGTCATTACATTTATTCATGTCATTTGCACATCCCATTAATTATAATTGACACTTCGTTTCTTTATACACATATCATGCATGAAGGGGGTGTAATGTTAACTTGGATTGGTTTATAAAACATACATTTGGTTTTTTTTTTAATTGTACGATGACTTCTTTACAATAATATTTATTTAGGTTTTGGGTATTGTTTCAGGCATCTTTGAAGATAGAGAAGAAGAAAGAAATTGTTTGGGGCATCATTAGAGTTGGAATACAGATAGATGAGTAATGAATACATTTGAATTTTATGATGATTTAATGTATAAATAGTTACTTGATGATTGATTGGTATTTATGAAAATTCTCCTGTTATTTTAAGTTGAATTTTCAAATTATTGTTACATGTTAAAAACAAAACACATCGCTTAGTAAATTGATGTCTTATAGAAATATGACGACGATTTTAAACAAGATGGTGCCACAAGACCATCGTTTAGTCACGTATGTAAGTGTCACTAAAGGAGGTGGTTAAGTTAGTTGACGCGATAAAATATCTCTAAAGCACATTGTCATGACGGGATAGCGTCACCAAATAGTTTTAATATGACGCATAAAAGTATCACAAAATGAGGTGGTTAAGTTAGTTATAACTTTTTTGTGACGCGAGAAAGCTGATCTAAAGCACATCATCGTGACGTAGGTTAGCGTCACCAAATAATATTACTATGACGTGTAAAAGCGTCACAATGAACATTTGCGGTGACGCTTTCAACCGTCACACTAACATCATAAAGAAACGCCAAATCAGGTGACACTTGTACAAAGCGTCATTATAGCTAAAGCGTCACTAAAGTACCTTTTCGTGACACTTTTGAGTGTCTCTAAAGCCCATTTTTGTAGTAGTGAATCTCAATTTTTTAACAAATCTGTATTTAATCCGTATCTATTAGACATAGATTGGATATCCGTCTCAAAATTAATTGTATCAAAATCAGACTTTTTTTTATTGACGTCAACTCTGATTAGACTCTTCAATGCTTGATACAAATGACCTTTTGACTCAGATGAATAATTCAACTGATCATGGGTTCTGCTCTTCTGATCTTAACACTTAGGCTTCAAATTGTTTTCACAACTTTTATGAACATTGGTTTTCTAGTAATGCAAACTTGGTTCTCAGCTGTGTTTGGTCCTCTGTTGATAGAGATACTCAGCTGACAGGACCTCAGTTGATCATACTCAGCTGATCATCAGCCAAGTTCCCCCTCGACTGATTCTCCTCTTCTGGTCCTAGTCTTCTTCTCTTTTCTTCTTGAGCATTGACATGTTCCTCCATTACATCAACTAGGTTCCCCCTCAGCGGATGATGACCAAAACATATCTATTACAAGATAAATAATGAAGTTGTCTATATAATACAACTTATCATATTATAGGTTGATTTGGTTTATCAATACAAAACATAAGGGATATCAATATCCCAACAATGTAGCTACCACTACCACTACGACTATTAGTTAAAAATCTCATCAAAATATATATTAAAATTTTAATTTAATTAAAATAATAACAATAACACTAAATTATGTTATTTCGACAAATGCATGTTATTATAGTTTTAAGCCTGAAGTGACAATATTATTTTGACATTGTTATTATAATTATAAAGCATCGATCATTTTATTCATTGAAATAAATTATTAAAAATTGAAAGTAAAATAACACAAGCAAGGCAACCACCAAAATTGTCACAAACTATTTTTAGGGACAATATTTAAAGATACGGTGAAGAAAAGATTTGTCACTAAAGATAAATTCTTTTGTAGTGTTTTCAATAATTTGTAAAGAGTTTTACAGGATAGCTTACTAATGAGATCAGACTTAATTGCGACTCATTCACACAATTAAATAAGATAATGAAGAGATAAAGTTAAAAATGAAATGAATTATAACAGAATGAAATAATAAACAATAAGATTAATATTAGTGGTGTTAACCCATATTCGTTTCAAGATTGGTGTTGCAACCATAAACTTTGTTTTAAGAAGCTCTGAGTGATAGGCTTGGTTATGCTTAGATTAGTCTTCGCGTCATTTATAATTGTAACTCCGATTGACCTTGTTGAGTACCCCTGGTACTCGTTAATATTGTTGATGTTGTGTCAATGTTGTGAAGAATGTCACAACATATTTGACAACATCATTAATAATTCGTCATTTCTTTCACAATTAACACTGATGGTGACAGTCAAGAAACAAAAGTTGTACAAGAAAGTGATAAGGCAGTAGCTGAAGATGCACAAGATGTTGATGTCATTAAGACCGTGCATGGAAATTTATGAAAGCGTACAAACTAGAGAAGTTATAAAGTATGGGGAAGTTTGTGCAGATCCATGAAGATGCAGCTGAAGTGTTATTCAACCCAATCCTCTCCTTTACTTCTCTACATAATTGTTCTTCATTTGTTTGTATTGCTTGATTTTATTGTTTTATTATTTTGAACTTTTTAGGATTTATATTTTTGTTATTTCCTTTATTATTCTAGGATTTCATTTTGTTATTTATTTCTGTTTTTAATCTAAACACATTGTTTTTAGAGTTTAGAGAAACACTTGTTACTTAAATTTGGTGATTACGGTTTTATGTCATTTACTTGATGTAAACTTTGTATATTTCTACTTTGAATATTTCTGTATGTTTAACATCAGAAGTGTTACAGTAGAAAAACCAAATTAGGAATAATGTTGATGTTGTTGTTGTTATGCGTAATGTTCCACTTGTTGCTCATAATGTCCCTAGTGCAGGTTGAAGACGTGGACAACATCCAGTCATGTAATTGCATAGGAGTGAGAAGTTGTTGAGCATGATATAACAAGTTCCTACTTTTAAGGAGTTGGTGGAGGAGGTTGTAGATCATGCAAGAACTGGTCTACATGATGTTGGAGCAGTTGAATTTCGTGCCTATTAATAAAGGACTGCTGTAACACAAACAAGAGAGAAGAAATAAGACACATTCATTACTAAAGCTATCGAGTGCTTAGTGCATTTAGATTTAGGAAAATCTGTGGTTCTTCTCCATTTTAGATCATGTAAAAATCGATTTACATGATGTTGGAGCAGTAGGATTCGAAGCCTATAAAAAAGATTCTGCCTCAATACAAGATACACAAGAAGAAAAGTTAAATTCGATTACTAGTCTATTGAATGCGAATACGCTTGTAGTTATGAATTTTTTGTTTCTTCTTGTAGATTAGCATACCATTGTAAGCTCGAATAATGGTATGTTCATCGTGATCTTATTTACTAGAGTTATATGTATATATCTATGAGGGAGATAGTTTCATAGGTTCTTGTAAAATTTTCAAACTCATACGAGTTGTAGCTTAGTTTTTCAAACCTCTGAGAGGTTGTAGTCAAGTTTCACATATTTAATATAGTGAACCGTGTAAATTATTTATAATCTACGCAAATTTTGAATACTTCCATTTTACAAAGTGCATTTTAATTTCCGTTGTTTATAGTTGTCTGGACAGTGCCAACACGACAGACAACACTTCTGATTTCGCACGCATACACACTTTCAGTTGGTATCAAAGTCAACTACTTGATACACTAATTAGATATCTTACTTAGAGTGTGTATATTGCAACGGAATATTCGATTTCTCTTGCACTTAGACCTTATATTGTGTACATCAAATATCTTGATGATGATTAGGGGTGAGCATCGGTCGGTTCGGTCACCCACTACATGAAACAGGGGGAATAGCGACGAAAATTTTACGACAAATCTAAATTTCATCGCTAAAATCAATATTTAGCAATGAAATAGAAATTTTCGTCGCTAAATTATTAGATTTAATATTTGCAACAAAATTTACACAAATTACCGTTGGTAAGGTTGAAAAAGATTATACATGCTATTACTGTTCTACAAAAAGGTTTTACAATTGTATGTTCATCGTGATCTTATTTACTAGAGTTATATGTATAGATCTATGAGGGAGATAGTTGCATAGGTTCTAGTAAAATTTTCAAACTCATACGAGTTGTAGTTTTTCAAACCTCTAAGAGGTTGTAGTCAAGTATCACATATTTAATATAGTGAACCGTGTAGATTATTTTATAATCTATGCAAATTTTGAATACTTCCTTTTTGTAAAGTGCATTTTAATTTCCGTTGCTTATTGTTGTCTGGACAGTGCCAACACGACAGATAACACCTCTGATTTCGCACGCGCACACACATTTTCATATATATTACCATTTTTGCTGTTAAAAAAAATAATAAGATACATATTACATCAAAGATGGAAAATAAGGGAGTTTTGAGAGTGTGTTTTCAGAATAGAGGAAAATAGATTTTATTAAATAATACTCTCTCCGTCCCGTAATAACTTTCACATATATGTGGACACGTAAATTTAGAAAGTATAATAATGAGTAGAGTTTTGAGGGGTTATTTTGGAAACCTTTATGTATAAAATAAAGAAAATAGTTGACTTGTGTGTATGTGTGGGCCCAAAAGTAATGACATTTTTGTGTAAAATTGATGATATTATGAGGGTGAAGTTTATAAAGAGTTTTCTATTTCAAGGGTGTGATAATTATTGGGGGACATTTTGAAAATGAAAGTGTGTGGAACGGAGGGAGTAATAAAAATAATCAAAAAATCTGGGATTCTGAATTCTTAAATAAAATGAACGACTTCTCATTTAAATCCCAGAGTCACTTCTCATTTCATTCACGCAATCTCTTCTCGGCTCCTTTTCTCCCAGACTTCTTCTATCACTCAATATTCTCTCACTCATCTCCCACCATTTTCTCTAAAAAAAAAAAAAAGGATGTGATTTTGAATTTGCCCAGTAATATTACTATCTATTGCCATTACAAAATTCTGCTCAAATGTCGAGGGAATATGGCGAACGCATGGTAACCGTTGGCAATTGGTGAGTGTAATGGAGAGCAACGAGATTTACGAGAGAAATAGCGAGGGACTGTTCCGCACTCGCAAAATGGCTAGTGCGTTTAGTACCACTCGCCAATTTATGAGCGCTTTAGCAAGGGAATATGGTGCTCGTTAAATGGCGAGGGATGCCCACTCGCCAATTGGGCCACGTCATTATTATTGGCGAAGGCGGTGGGCCCCTCGCGAATGTGCTCGCCAATAAATTAATATAGGGCACGCGTACCTTCACTACAAGAAACAGGGGGAATAGCGATGAAAATTTTGCGACAAATCTAAATTTCATCGCTAAAATCAATTTTTAGCAACGAAATAAAAAATTACGTCGCTAAATTCTTAGATTTAATATTTACAACAAAATTTATATATTTCATCGCTATATTAGCAACAAATTGCTTCATTTCGTTGTTAATAATCAAAATAGCAATGAAAATTATATTTCGTCGCTAATATTTTGCAACAAAATTGAAATTTGCGTCGCTAAATTTTAGATTTAATATTTGCAACAAAATTTATATATTTCATCGCTATATTAGCAAAAAATTTCTTCATTTTGTTGTTAATAATCAAAACAGCAATGAAAATTATATTTCGTCGCTAATATTTTGCGATGAAATAGAAATTTTCGTGGCTAATTTCTTGAAATTAATTTTTACAATAAAATTTATATATTTCATCACTACATTAGCAACAATTTGCTTCATTTTGTTGTTAATAATCAAAACAGCAATGAAAATTATATTTCGTTGCTAATATTTTGCGATGAAATAGAAATTTTCGTGGCTAATTACTTGAAATTAATTTTTGCAACAAAATTTATATATTTCATCTCTATGTTAGCAACAAATTGCTTCATTTTGTTGTTAATAATCAAAACATCAATGAAAATTATATTTTGTCGCTAATATTTTGCGATGAAATAAAAAATTTCGTGGCTATTTTCTTGAAATTAATTTTTGCAACAAAATCTATATATTTCATCGCTATATTAGCAACAAATTGCTTCATTTTGTTGTTAATAATCAGAACAACAATGAAAATTATATTTCGTCACTAATATTTTGCGATGAAATATAAATTTTCGTGGCTAATTTATTGAAATTAATTTTTGCGACGAAACTACAATATTTCATCGCTATACTAGCAACAAATTGCTTCATTTTGTAGTTAATAATCAGAACAACAATGAAAATTATATTTCGTCGCTAATATTTTAGCGACAAAGTTGAAATTTGTATGACTAATTTTGTGGATTTAATATTTGCGAGAAAATTAAAATATTTCATCACCTTTTTAGGAAAATAATATTTTATTGTTAGTAATCAGAACAATAATAAAAATTATATTTCGTCTCTAATATTTTAGTGATGAAATATAAATTTTCATGTTTAATTCTCATGAATTAAAAATGGTTGTCGTTTAAACATAAAGGAAAAAAGTTTGAGTGCATGCATAGTGTGAAACAATAGAGACGATTCTATCACTATCATGTTTGAAATAATAGGATCAATATAATTTCATTTACACTCATTAATTTAACATATTAAGTTTTTTGTTTGATTTATTTTGGGGTATAATTTCTTGATTTCATTATATATAATTTGTTTTATATTTTTCTATTTTCTTGATTTCATTAATTATTTGTTGTTGTTTCTACTGAGCATGAGGGAAGAGTACTACTTCAACTATGCATATTAAATCTAGAAAATCGGTTTAAATGTTTAATAATTCTCCAAAATTTTGTGTCTTATATAAATCAGTTTGAATGTTTATAAAAATATTTATAAATATGAAGATGCAAATGAAAATGGACATAAAGATGAGATGATGATGAATGGATGTAATATTTATTATTTTTTTTGGAATTGTTAAAGTAACATTGATTTTTTACAATTGAAATTGTTTTAAAAATTACAATATATATATATATATATATATATATATATATATATATAATTGTTACAAGTTAAATATTAATCAATTAATATATGTGAAATAAATTAATTAAATGAGTAAAAATAACTAAATTAGTAACAATTGAATACATATATAATTAATATTAAAAACTGAAATAAAGAGTTGTCTGCCCGAGTGGTGGACACCCATAGCTGGGTGCCCATCCACCCGGGATCGATTCCCACAAAGACCAAATAAATACTCATTTAAATAAAATGGGGAGGGGTATGCGGGTTGGGTGCAGGTGTGAGTGTGGGTGTGGGTCGATTGGGTTGGGTTGGGTGTGGGTGTGGGTGTGGGTCGGTTGGGTTGGGTGCGGGTCGGGTTGGTCGAGTGCGGAAGTGGGTTTAGAGAACAATTCGAAAATCGGATATCCATAGCCAAATATTAGCGACAAAAAATATGGGTTTCATCGCTAACATTTGCAACGAAATTAAAATATTTATCGCAAAAAATTAGTAACGAAGTAAGAAATTATTATTTTAGACACGAAAAAATTTTGTCGCTAATTCTAATATTTTCGTCGCTAATGTGAGTTAGCGATGAAATAATTTTGTCGCAAGATTTGTTGCTATACACCCGTCGCTAACGTGTTTGCGACAAATGTTTGATTTTCCTCGCAAACATTTTGCGATGAAATTCATATTTTCGTCGCTAATATTTTGCGATGAAACTAAAATTTTCATCGCTAATATTAGCGACAAAATTAATTTTTTTTGTCACAAACACGTTAGCGACGGGTGTATAGCAACAAATCCTGCGACAAATTTATTTCATCGCTAATTCACGTTAGCGACGAAAATATTAGAATTAGCGACAATTTTTTTCGCGGCTAAATTGCAGTTTTCTTGTAGTGCTTCTTCCTCAGTCCAGACGTTTCAAATTTATCCAAAGTGGGTTTGCACCGCCGCCGTCCGAACGAATCTTTTGAGGAGCAATTAGTAGTTTACTAACTGAATTACAAGTTCAACTACTACGGGCATAACTTACATTCGATTGACCTAATAGTGCACATGGGTTTTTAACAACGGTTGCAAACAATGTCAACTAACCAGTTGTGTTCATAACTTTTGCAGTCATTATGGATAGTATATAAACAATTGTAGTTGTACATTTTAAAAGTTACGAGCATTCGTCTTTGAGTTGTGAAAGAACACGAGTGAAGTGAGGATATTCCTATTCTGAGTGATTGAGTGTGTAATCATTCTTTATCAATCAAAATTGAAGTCGTCTGGAATAGTGGATGTAGATCAAGTTGATCGGACCACTTAAATCTCTTTATTGCTTTTTTAATCACGTCTTATTCTTGTGTTATCATATCATCTGGTCTCTGCTTGGGCTTGAGGTTTCATAACAAACATATTCCTTGACAATTATATTATAATATGATGGATGTTGATGGACGTTATTAAATTCTATTGATAATCTTTACAAATGTTTATTGTTTCAATGTTGCTTACGTTAATTTATTGCATTGTTATATTGTTACAGTTTAGTGGATCCAGTGGCCGAGATAAGGGTTGAGCTCGAGATAGAGGAGGTAGATCCTCTACTAGTACACCGATGGATACGGTCAGTGTACTGATACCCCATCTTCATGGCGTATATATACCAGACATGTCCATGATCTCACCGGTAGAGGGATACACTCCACCGACGCTGGAATATCCCCCATCGATGTAGGGATAACCCCATCGATGCAAGGATACCTCTCATTGATGTAGGGATTTCCTCCATCGATGCAGGCACCGCCTCCCCCACTGATGTAGACATTGTCTATCCCACCGAGGCAGGCATCATCTCCTCCTCCCTCCCCCCCCCAACCTACCCCGATGCAGACATCGGTTGGAACATCATCTATCGGTACATCGCCTTGCGTGGCTGGATCCGACTCCCGCATATTTGATGTCACAAAACATCAGAAGCCGAATTGAGAAGACATTGTGTGGTCCAACTGAATGAGGAACTTGTGGAGAAAGGTTAATTCTAAATCAACGTATTCACCTTGTCTACCATAACACACTACTGATTTTCATGCGGATGTATGCTTGTCTACTACAATTCACCTTTATGCTTGTATGAAGTAGGAAAACATTTTTGTTAGGGTCCTCGAGCTGGCACAATTCACCTTTATGCCTGTATGAAGTAGGAAAACATTTTTGTTAGGGTCCTCGAGCTGGATCATCCGTAGTATATTCCCCACTTAGTATGATATTGTTCATTTTGTGTTTGTCAAATCTTTACGGCTTTGCTTTTTAATTTTTCCAAAAGACCTCATATCAATGGGGATACTATTCCACCATTTTATAGCCATAAATCCTTCTATGCCTTTTCGATGTGAAACATTTGTTTGACCCTCTCAACAATCCTCCCCTTCAAACAAAGGATCACGCACATGTCATGAACATGGCCATGAACACACTCAATTTTATCAAACAAGAAAACAATTGATCTAGATAGAAATAATTGTAAGTGAGAAAGAGAGAATAGTAGAGATTTAGAGAGAGAGAGAGAATCTGGGAGAAGGAATTAACTTTTCTACATAATTTCATTCATCATATTTTTCATATTTAAACCCTTCCACAATTAAACCTATGGACTCAAATGTGTATAGCCCAAAACTAAATAAACATAGTAAGATGGGCCAACCCCTTAATAATAAAATTAAGATATAAAACATAAATGGCTCAATTCCAATAACTATCTTCAATGGTTGAGAATTAGACTTTTGAGTTTCCATTTCCTCTTGCCTCGTGTACTTCAAAAACTCACATTTCCAATTGCTTCCAGTCCACAACATTACCCCTTCCTTGAATGAGCCTTGTCCCCAAGGCTCAAGAGTTGAAATTTTGTTGCTAATATCTTCATCCTCACAAGTTGCAGCACAAAGATCGGAGTTTGATCCATCTTCTAGGTACTGAATCAACCATTCAATTCCTTTGATAATACCCTCCAGTGGTGTACCAACTGCTATTCCAACAGCAACTACTCCAATAGTGTTGTAAATATTATGTCTCCCAATTAACTCTGATGATATTACTAACATACTTTGAGACGTATTCGCGAAAGCATGTGTCTCAAACATGAAAAACTCAAATTTCAATGGGTGGACATCAACCTTCTTATTTCCAATTGCAAAAGTCACAACAGGCACATTAGAATGCTCTTGCTTAATTCTCGAGAAAAACTTAGCTTTAGTTTCCATATATTCCCCCATGTTCCACTTAAATTCATATGATCTTTTCTAAAATTAGTGAAAACGACAATATCAGTCTCATCACACATTTCTAAAGCCAGCCCACCAGAAGGAGCTTCCTTCACTAATGCATCTATATCATATCTAAGACCAACTAAATTTTCACCTGGTAACGCTGGAGGTCGATTCAGGTAGATATTGATGGAGTTGCATAATCGTGCATCATTCTCAGTTGTGGACTCCTTTTCAAATACTGCTTCATCAGGAAAAATAATTTGGTAATCCTCGACAATATTTAGTGATCTGTCAAGCCACCAAAAATGATCAAGCCCTTCTTCTCCCTTTCTAGTACGAACAAGTCCTTTATGAGAATTATGGATTACACATGTTCTTTCATGAAATTCTTGTAAAACTTCCTCAAATTCTACTAATTCCAGCAACACTTTGTCATTAACCTGAGCTTGTTTGTTCAGGAAAACAACCATGTTTGGAAGGTATTCAATAGCATAGAGTTGGTTGTTAACAACTACAACAACAGAAGGTGCTTGTGCAACTTGATTCACTTTAGGATAGACACTGTCAATTTTGCTATACTTCCAAATGAAAAATTCCAACAAATCATGTCCAAAAACTAGCAGGTCACTCCCTGCTAGAGACTCTTTATCTGCGTAATTGTAACACCCATCACAACAGGAAATCTTAGACAGTCTCATTCCCTGATTCTTGAAGGAATTGAATGCCTCCCATGCCCTCAGATCAAAAATCATATATACCCAATGCTCCACAATCTTAAATTGACTTTGCAACTCATACAAATACCAACTTTTAATAAGCATACTAATTCACACATTTAGGAAAGGGAATTCATAGAGAATTAATGATAAAATCATAGGAGGAGGCCAATACTCATCATCAAGAAATTCAATAGAGAGAAGTAGTTTTCTTACCATTGACGACATAATGGCAGGGACGAAATCACAAGCATCATCGAATTTTGCATCACCAAATTTTGCCTCTTCCACCTTTGCTAGTTTTACAGCTTTGTCAACCTCTAGCATTTTTTGATTACTCAATTTCTGTGAGAGCAAAAATGAAATTGACTCCCTATAAAACACTGGATGGGGAATCGCCCCCAATTTACAACTTACACTGAGGTAAACTGGTTTACATTCCTCTAACACCGCCGATGTCGTTCCCGTATCAATTAACTCATGCGTATCTTCAAATTTATTCACCGTCGAGTGAATAGAACAATCATAGTGTGTTCTACAATCTTGATCGAAATTCGAATTCGCTATGAAATCTGATCTATTTCTCTTAATTTCATTTCGAATCGACTCTGAAATTTGTTGAGATTTGGTACTTCAGTCTTCACTATCAGGCACATAAGCTTCTTCAAGGATTAATTCTTCTTCTAGAACCCAATTTCTCTTCTGTGACAATTGATCTGATTCATCTTCGAGAACCACATTCCCCTTGTGAATATTTGTTAACTGCAACATCATCGACTCTAGAATTTCTGTAATGTGGTCAAGTTTGCTATCCACCTTCTCTAATTTATCTTGTAAATTAGAACCGAAAGTGAGGATCTGCTTTTGTAAATCGATGCCCTCCGCCATGCCCAAGAGTGGGTGGCTCTGGATACCATTTTTCATGAACATGGCCATGAACACACTCAATTTTATCAAACAAGAAAACAATTGATCTAGATAGAAATAATTGTAAGTGAGAAAGAGAGAATAGTAGAGATTTAGAGAGAGAGAGAGAGAGAGAATCTGGGAGAAGGAATTAACTTTTCTGCATAATTTCATTCACCATATTTTACATATTTAAACCCTTCCACAATTAAACCTATGGACTCAAATGTGTAAAGCCCAAAACTAAATAAACATAGTAAGATGGGCCAACCCCTTAATAATAAAATTAAGATATAAAACATAAATGGTCCAATTCCAATAACTATCTTCAATGGTTGAGAATTAGACTTTTGAGTCTCCATTTCCTCTTGCCTCGTGTACTTCAAAAACTCACATTTCCAATTGCTTCCAGTCCACAACAGCACACAACACAACCTCTCCTCAAACGACCCGATCCTAACTAGACAACTCAGTCTAGTCCACCTGAGATCCACCCGGGACGGTCACCACTGCTCAGCTCACAGAGTCTCTGTAGTTTCTTCGAAGGGTTCTTGTTCGTCCAACTGTTGACACCGGGCACATTCGTCAGGATTATGACCCCCGCTCTGATACCACTTGTTAGGGTCCTCGAGTTGGACCCTTATGTAGTATTCCCCACTTGGTATGATATTGTCCGCTTTGGGTTTGCCAAACTCTCACGACTTTGCTTTTGAGTTTCCCCAAAAGGCCTCATACCAATGGGGATACTATTCCACCCTTTTATAGCCATAAATTCTTCTACGTCTTTCCGATGTGAGACATTTGTTTGACCCTCTCAACAATGTTTATACTAAAAATAAAAAGATTCTCTATTAATAATACCTAAATAATTGATATTTCATTTGTCCATCAAAAGTATGTTTACTTACCTTATTTGTTCATCCATCAAAAGTTTGCACATCCCTTTTATGGATACATATTTTTATTTTCATTTTATCTCTCACTCTCCAACCACCATTTAATTACTCAAATTGCCACTCAATTTTACTCACAAAATCACTTTATTATAAATGAACTTTACAATACTTTTATTTTATCTATTTTTTCTTAAAATTGATGCTCAAGTGTATGGGCATATTTTTTTATGGATAGAGAAAGTATTATATCCACCAAAAAAGGGAAAAAAGTATAAATGATACTTCCTCCATTCCCTAATTCTACTTAATTACTCATTTGGCCAGTTTCGATCGACTTATTTACTCATATTTAAAATAGATAAAAAAGTTTAAATTATCTCCTCGGAAGATCGTAACAATTTTTTTTGTTAAAATTAACTAAACAAATACGAATTTCCCAGTTAACACATGTCAATTAATTGTAGCATCTTTACCTGGCTTTATTAGTGCTAAACTTTTTGCTGCCTTTTATGATTTTTACTAGCATACTTTAATCCCAACTAACAAGTGATTAGTATTAAGTATGCATGCAATAATTACACGGTTCCCACACAAACTACCTTTTTTAACCCATAATGTTATTTTTTTAAAACTTAATTAACCAATGCAGAATATTATTCCCTCCGTTTTTTAATAAGTGAAGTTTTCGTGAAATTTATTGAAATTAAGAAAGAATATGTATTGAGAAGTATATCTTAATTAATTAAAGAGGTTTTTAATCACATTAATTTCTAAAATTAAAGGAAGAAAATAATTGAAATAACAAACAGTATAAAAAATGCTAAAACATCATTTAATTGTTTAAAAAACAAAAAAAGCTAGAACTTCATTTACTAACGGAGAAAGTAATAAAGATATCAAAATCTTAATTTGACCGACCAGAAAAAAGGAATGGGCTCAATTGTAAAACATTTCAGGAGCCATCACTTCCCGAATCATCGGAAAATGGTAAGGGCCACCAATCGAGCTGATTTTCCACTAAATTTAAATGGGTTGGGCTGTTGTGTACTCAAGTACACCGTGTACTTGAGTCCAATTTTAAACAGGGACCAATCAAATATATAGAATAATGCACACACAATTATACATAAGTTGTTACAGCCCAGCGGCCAGCCTTTGAGTATTTTACTACGAGGTCACTGGTTCGAATCCCAGTTTAAACAAATATAAAATTTTATTTTATCACCTCTTTTTTTTTTTTTTGCACCTAATTTTATTTTAACACCAGTTTATCTAGATTATAACAGTTCAAGTACTAATAACCTTTAATAGTCATAAACGTGCAAGTTTTAAATAATAAAATGTGTAAAACTAATAACAATTGCAATTACTAATAACAAAAATGTGTATTTTAATAGTCATAAAAGTGTAAGTTTTAAATAATAAAATGTGAAAAATTAATAACAATTTTTTAAAAAAAAATTGGAACCAATATAAATAATAAAATGTGAAAAATTAATAACAATTTTTAAAAAAAAAATTGGAACCAATATAAATAATAAAATGTGAAAAATTCAATGATTGAGAAAATAAAATCGTTAGAAATATTGATTGAATTTTGTGTGTTATGATTTCTATCAAGAATGTTGGGTCTAGTTTGAGGTGCATGTATTTTCTTTTATGTATGTTATTCGACAACATCATATATATCATTGTATGTTGATAAATATTTTTTGTTGCCTAATTTATATAATAACACTTTTATTAATTGCACTTACTAATAATATCATTAATAGTAATAAAATGCAAGTAAAAAAAATAATAAAACGTGTAAAATTAATAATAATTTAAAAAAAAATAACACCAGTTTTTCTAGATTATGAAAGTGCAAGTACAAATAACTAAAAGGTGTATCATTAACATACACTTTTCAGTTATAATATCATACACTTTTCAATTATAATAACATACACTTTTCATTAATATATAACTTACACCTTTTCATTAATAAACACATACACTTTTTAGTTATAATAAGATACACTTTTCATTAAATAGATCATACACTTTGCAGTTATAATAACATATACTTTTCATTAATAAAACATACATTTTTCATTAATATATCATACACTTTGCAGTTATAATAACATACACTTTTCATTAATATATAACTTACACTTTTCATTAATAGATCACACACTTTTCAGTTATAAAATCATACACTTTTCAGTTATAATAACATACACTTTTCATTAAAAACAATGTTGCATTTTTCAATATAGTAACATACACTTTTCATTAAAAAAACAAAGATACACTTTTTAGTTATAATAACATACACTTTTTCAAAAAAAAAAATCGAAAAAAAAATTTGAAAAAAAAAATTGAAAAAAAAAATTTTGAAAAAAAAAAAATCGAAAAAAATAAAAAAGTCAAAGTTTGACCGTTGACCGGTCAACGGTCAACATTTGACTAGTCAAAGTCTACTCAAGTACACGGTGTACTTGAGTACATACAAGACTTTGGCAATTTAAATTTATTCCTACTCATATTCGATGTATATATCAAAAAAATTCTATGAAATCATTTCTCAAAATTTGTATTGATTTTATTTTCCTGTTTAATAAATTAAGCACAGTTGTAATAAATGACCTACGACAACAAATAATTTTTTGTTATTATAAATTATGATCCGTTATAATAAATGATCACCTAAGATATGTTTTTAAAAAGTTCGAACCTACAACAACAACTGAATTAAAAAATGACGAAAAAAAGTATGATAACGAGAAATTCCCGTTGTCGTTCTGCGTTTCTTACATAGTGAAAGGTTGAAATATTGTGCCAGTGAAAATGCGATCTAGATTGCTTTTAATATCACATTGGTCACAATTGAGTTTGACTACATCATGCACTTTTTAATATTGTATATATCCTCTTTGATTAGATTAAAAAGTTATATGCATTTTTTTTTTTTTTTACATTTCTTCTCTTGATTTATTTATTTTGCCGTCTATAGGTCGTTTTCATAGGGTGGTGGTGTTTGAGTGCACCAAAGGGGGTAGATAGATACTTACGTGCTATTTTCGCTACTTAAGAGATGGTCCTAAAGCAACAAATACACCATTAGAAGGGAAGAAATGTGCACTAAAATCAAACTTGTGCATGTACTCGGAATCTTTTCCTCCTTTCAACTCATCATTGTTTTCCACCACTTAAATGAATAATTTTATTACTCTTATGTGTAAAATATTGTGGCATGTTACAATTACATGTAAAACGGTAACATTTCGTTGTTCGTAGTGTGCATTTACAGTTCTTAGCGTGCATTTTGAATTTGTAGTGTGCGTTTACAATTTGTTGAACTTTTTTACACTAAAATGTAAATCTTATTACCAAGTTGCACCTAAAACATAAATTTATTGATCAAACTAGATCAAACGCCTTCTAAAAGTCAAATGCACCCTTCTTAAAATAATTTAAAATTCTAGTAAAAATTATTCTCATAATTTTTAAATGTTATTTCTTTTGGTTTAAACCCATTTTTTTTCTAAATCTTAATAAACTTAATTAAGGAGTGCGTTATAATTGTCTGATGTTGTGGCTCTGATACCATTTTGAGAGAGTGATCATTTAAGAGGCAATCTTAACTTGTTTAAAATAGATTTAACCAAAGTGAAATTCTCTGAACCTTTGTAAGTTTTGTTGAAATTAGAACAAAATTAAATTATTTTGCAAACGAGAAATATAACTTTGTAAGTTTTGATGAATGTACAAGTGGCACAAATGTAAATGATGTAATAATAGGTGTTACATCATTGTGCAATAGAAGATTCGAATCGAAAATTCGAGACGATTCATTCCATTTATTTTTAGTAAAAATTAAAACACAACATTAATAATGTAACGTGACAATACCATTCTTTCAATATATCCGGGCGTAGAGAGAAAATATTTTTTTGTTCTCATTTTCATGGAAGAACTTAAACCAAACATCATCTAAGTTTAATAAAATAGTTAATGTATTTAACAATTATATTTTGAAACAATAGTTGTATTAAAAATCACAAGATAATAGCATGATGTAAGTAAACTAGTTAGAGGTAGTCACCGAAATAATCCAAAAGACCAGTACCTAATCCTGACAAATATGAGGGTAAATTTGTGTATGCAATTGAGTGCATCTGTAATTGTGTGAAAAAAAGTGTGTAACGTGAAAAACTATATAGAAAATCAAGGGGTACAAATATATCTCTACTTGTAAAATAAGAGGTTCAATTCAAACATGAAAGAAAATAAAAAGAATAATTGGTGCAAACTCGTAGTCAAAGTGTGGCCCCAATCCTAAATTCTCAAAGCAATCCCATGATTATTTCCTAATCTTTATCATTCCAAAAAACCTACCAAGTTTGAGCGTTTGCATTAAGTCATCTTGTATCATCAATAAAGACACCATAAATAGGACTCCAATCTTCCTCCTTTCTCTCCACACACAAAAAACACTATCATCATGAAATTTCCATTCTCTTCCTTTCTTACACTAACCCTAACCCTAACCCTAACCCTTGCAACAATCTCCATCTCCTCTTCACTCCCAATCCATGAACGTTTCTACCAATGCATCAACCTCAACTCCGACCTCTCCATCCCTTTCTCGACCGCCTTCTCGACCCCCGATAACGCCTCGTTCGACTCCATCCTCAAATCCTCGGCCCAAAACCTCCGTTGCCTCGTCTCTTCGGTCGCGAAGCCTCAACTCATCTTCACTCCACTAATCGAAAACCACGTCCAAGCGTCCGTGATTTGCGCGAAAGAGCTCGGAATCGAGCTCCGGGTAAGAAGCGGGGGCCACGACTACGAAGGCCTCTCCTACATCTCGGAAACGTCTCAACCGTTCATCATCGTCGACCTGTCGAAACTTCGGGCCATCAGCGTCGACATTCAGGATAACTCTGCATGGGCCCAAGCCGGCGCAACCATCGGCGAGCTTTATTATAGGATTTCACAAAAAAGCAAGAACCATGGATTTCCAGCTGGGCTTTGTCCAAGCTTGGGAATTGGAGGGCATATAACCGGAGGGGCCTACGGCCCGATGATGAGGAAGTTCGGGCTTGGAGCTGATAATGTGATTGATGCAAAGATTGTTGATTCCAGTGGAAGAATTCTTGATAGAGGTTCTATGGGGGAGGATCTTTTCTGGGCTATTCGCGGCGGCGGAGGCGCAAGCTTCGGGATTATTTTATCCTGGAAAGTGAGATTAGTCCCTGTTCCTTCAATTGTTACAGTTTTCACAGTTCCTAAAACTCTGCAACAGAATGGAACAAAGATTCTGCAGAAATGGCAGCAAGTTGCTGACAAAATCGACGAGGATGTTTTCGTTCGAGTTATAATACAAGCTACAAATGGAGCTCAAAAAGGGCAAAGAACAGTGTTAACTCTGTATAATGCTCTGTTTCTTGGAAGAACAGAGAGGTTATTGAATGTAATGGAACAGAGTTTCCCTGAATTGGGATTAACTCGAAGCGATTGTACCGAAATGAGCTGGATCGAATCGGTTCTGTACATCGCGGGTTTTCCCGCGAAAACCCCACCTGAAGTTTTGCTTCAGGGGAAATCTCTGTTCAAGAATTACTTCAAAGCGAAATCGGATTTCGTAAGAGACCCGATTTCCGAAACGGGGCTGGAGGGGCTATGGAAGAGGATAATGGAAGAAGATTCGCCGCTGATGATATTGAATCCGTACGGTGGGATGATGAGCAAGATTTCGGAGTCCGAAACTCCTTTTCCTCATAGAAAAGGAGTTATATACAAGATTCAGTATTTGACACTTTGGAATGATGATAAGCCTGAGTCTGAAGCTAAGCATGTTGAGTGGATAAGGAAGCTGTACAATTACATGGCTCCGTACGTCTCCACGCTCCCGCGAGAGGCGTATGTGAATTACAGGGATCTCGATTTGGGAATGAATCGAAACGGGTCGAGTTTCATTGAGGCCAGTTTGTGGGGGTTCAGATATTTTAAGGACAATTTCATTAGGCTTGTGGAGGTGAAAAGTAGGGTTGATCCTGATGATTTCTTCAGACATGAACAGAGCATTCCGGTTCTGCCATTGATGAATGATGGAAGAGAGAAGAGGTTGATGAACTGAGACAGAGGTTGATGAAGATATGAACATGTTGCATGTTATAAGGATGTGTGTTAATGTATTATGTTTGGGATGTATACATACATGTGTCATGTTGTAATTGCATTTTATTTTATTTGATTTGTAATGCCTACTCTTTTGCTCATCTTCTTGTTTGTAATTCACTTGTGTTTAATCAAATCTTTGGTATTCCTCTCAAGTAAGGTTGGTTTCTATAGACACTTCAATTTTGTTAAATACTGGTAGACTGCCTGAACCAATTATAAAATCACATTGGGTCGCGTGTATTAATTATTTTTCTCCAAGTACGTATGTACTTCTCTCTTTAAGTAAATCTTCATTAAGTCTCTTAGTCTTCAACTCTCTAAGCATGACTTCAAATCACGTTTTATTTACCACCCGTGTGCTCTTCTAAAAGAATCAAAGTTTATCATAGCAACCAATAGAATGATGACACGTGTCACATTATCTAATAATATAAAATTTCTTGACATTGGAGCTCTCATCCGTCCAATGTCATCAAATTGTTGAATGTGAATCATTATTTTAATATTAAATTTTTTGTCCTCTTGTTATGACCTTTGGTGCAAAGTTAACAATAATATGATAATCTTCTAAACACACACCACCCAAAATCCTAATTTCTCTTCCTCCCTTTCTCCTTCCCCAAATCATTTCTTCTTCCCCATTCTCTTTCTCCTTTCTCACCCAACCATTATTGTCGCCACTACCGCTCGCCACCCGCCCTTGCCGCTGCCCTCTCCCCTCCCCCCTCTCTTTTCTTCTGTTACTCCCTCCGTCCCGTGATTACTTGCACACTTTTCTTATTTGAACGTCCCAAAATTACTTGCACACTCTTAATATGGAAATACCTCACAAAATTAAAACTCTCCTAAAATGATTGCCACTCTCTTTTTACATACATTTTACTTTACACCTCATCATATCTACTTTAGGCATCACCAAATTACCTAAAATACCCCTTCTTTATCTTACATCACCAACCACTAAATTCACTTTTCTTAAAAATTATGCCGGTCAAACTATGCAAGTAATTCCGGGACGGAGGGAGTATTTTTTTTTTAACCCACAACCCAATCCCTCCTCCCTCCCTCCCCCCCCCCCCAAAAAAAATAACCCCTCTGCCGTTTTACACACTGCTCCCTCCATTTCTTTCTTACAGGCGCGTAACAACATGTTTCTCTTTTTTTTTTTTTTTTACTAGTATTTTACTTATAGGGTATTTTAGTTTTTTTTACATTTTTATTAAATTAATTAATTGAAAGGTGGAGTCTTCTCAACGTAAATGGAGGTGTAAATAGTGAGGCACTTTAAAGAGTAATTAGAGTTAGTTTGGGCCTGGGTTATGGGCCTGTAGCTTTTGTTATTAGTAGCCCAGTCAGTATGGTATTTATATTGGCTGCCAGTTTTGAGGAGTAGGGAATTGGAAATGTAAAATTTGTTCTACAGCTTCTGCTGAATTTTATCTTGGATATCATTCCTCTGTCTACATAACATTAATATTATTAGATTGTATTTTGAATTAGATTGTATTTTGACGTGGGATTTGATTTGTGTAACATTTCAAATGAAAGAATTTAAAAATACATGAATTTAAATGAAAATTCTCTCATTTTAATTTAAAAAAGATGGGTTCAAATTTAAGAATTTAAAGTCAATTCATTTACATTTTAAATTAAATAAGTGAGGTGAATTTGAATTGTAGATTTAAAATTCATACACTTAAATCTCTCCATCTAAATGCATTAATTTATTTTGTTCTAATTATATAAATAGTAAGTACTTCATTACATATACTATTCTCAATCCTTAAAAATAATCAAGAGTATATAATAGGAGTACAGTATTATTTAACCACCACTAAAATTTTCTCTCTCTTGGTAAGTTATTTTGGAGGAAGCGTTCCAAACACCCTGTCCCAGAAAGAAGTTGTAACTCCAAATCCCTTGTCCAGACTTCTGAAGTGGTGGATCATGTGGTACCTCTATAATTGAAAAAAAAAATTTAATTTACCATAATTATTTTGTAAAAAAATTATGCATTCAAGATTACACCCAAATTTTTGTGAGACTGAAGAAATAATAGATGTATAGCTAGGTAATTTTAGGTGTGAATTGAGTGTGAGATTTAAAATCTCTAACATTGAGTTGGGCGTCATAAAGTCGTAAGCTCATCTATGTGAATTCAAAAAGAAACATGCCCTAAAGCATTTGCATGAATTGTAATTAATCCTTCTTACATCCCTTATAAAAGTATACATTTGTTTTTAGCATCGAAATTAATAAATATAATACTCCCTCCGTTCCACTATAAGTTTCCCACTTTTCTTTTTTGGATGTCCCACTATAAGTTTCCCATTCCATTTTTGGTAAATTATTTTCTCTCTCTCAATCACATCACTTCTACTTTATCTTATTATACTTCATCTCTTACTAATCTATTATTTTCTCTCTCACCATCACATCACTTCTATTACATCTATTATTTTATCATATTCCTTAATCTAAACACCCAAAAGAAAGGGGAAACTTATACCGGGACCAAGGGCGGAGCCACACTGGGCCCAGAGGGGCCCAGTGGCCCCCCACCCATTTTTCATTTTATTATATATATATTTTTTAATAATTATATGTATTGTTTTTTAATAATTATTTTTAATATATATATAAATATATAAATAAAAATATTATTTTTATTTTAAAATATACATATTAATATTAAATTTAGACGGAATAAAAAATAAATGCTTGTATACAAAATTTGAAAAGAATAACTTTTTTTTTTCTTTTCATGTATTTTCTTCTTAAATTTATTTCATAGTACTCCAATTTTTTAATATTTTTTTAATAGAGATAATTAATTGATGGTGTATTTGAAATTATTGTCTAAATGTGTAGTAGTGATTTATATTTAAAAGTATTATATTGTATGACTTATAGAATACTGTAACACAGTAATGTATTATTTTAGAGACATTTAGTGTTCAACTAATAAACTATTAAATTGTTTTGCTTCATTTTAAATTGGAACTATTAAATTTTTTTACAAAACATAATGAAAGTTAGTTTGTTCACTTTAATTTAATGAAATGTACTGACAATTTTATTATTAGAAATTTTGATAAGTATAATTAATACATATTATTTTATTTTTAAAGTAATGTTAATCGGACCCCCCACTCGAGATTTTCTGGCTCCGTCACTGATCGGGACGGAGGGAGTATTAAATATGTACTCCCTTCGTTCGTCTATAAGTTTCCCATTTTACCATTTTAGTCCGTCCGCCTATAAGCTTCTCATACCCTTTTTGGTAAGTACTTTTTCTTACACTTCACTTTATATTTTACTTTTTATCTCTATCTCTCTCCTTCTTCCAATCACATCACTTGTACTATATCTATTATTTAATCACTTTTCTTAATCTTTGTGCCAAAAAGTAGCGGGAAGCTTATAGGCGGACGGAGGGAGTAGTAGATAGCTGTGAAAAGCTAGACATGACAGTGAATTTACCTTGAGGTTACGAAATAAACCGTTAAATGGTTTGCCATGGTGTAAGTAGTAGTGAGTGCAATCGTAGACGATATATCCCAATAATGCACTTCCACATAAACCATTACAATATGGAGCAGGTATCACAATTTTGACCACACTCCAAATCTGGCATGATAAAGAAGAAGAAAACAATATAAATCCATATAAAATAAAATTATTTTACTTCCTAATGACTAATGAGAATTTTTTTATTTTTTTTGGGTGTTTAATTAAAAAATATGATATAATAATAAATGTAGTACCATTGATGCAATATTGGTGAGAGAGAAAATAATAGATTAGTATGAGATGAAGTATGATAAAATATAAGTGATGTAATTGGGAGAGAGAAAATAATTTGTCAAAAATGGAATGAGAAACTTATTGTGAAACATCCAAAAAAGAAAAGTGGAAAACTTATAGTGGAACGTAGGGAGTAAATTTTATCAAAAAAAAAATCATATAAACCAGATCTTACATATAATCATAAAAATCTAAAATCATAGATTCACAATCTGAATTCGAAGTCGGGGACCATTAAAAAAACTTCCCAGGGGAAAATCCTCCTTAGGGATAAATCTCAGTGAAAAAAAAAAAAAAAGAGATACCCCTCTACGACTCACTAGCTAGCTTTAATCTGCGTTTGAAATGTTTCACACGAATTAAGAAAATTACTCCCCTCGCCCCACTATATATTACTCCCTCCGTCCGCCTATAAGTTTCCCATTTTACCATTTTAGTCCGTCCGCCTATAAGTTTCCCATACCCCTTTTGGTAAGTACTTTTTCTTACACTTCACTTTATATTTTATTTTTTCTCTCTATCTCTCTCCTCCTTCCAATCACATCACTTGTACTATATCTATTATTTAATCACTTTTCTTAATCTCTGTGCCAAAAAGTAGCGGGAAGCTTATAGGCGGACGGAGGGAGTATTCATTTTATTTTAGTTTGTTCCACTATATATTACTCATTTCACTTTTAATGAGAAAATTTCATTTTATGTCCTATAACTTAGGCCTAATCCAATTTATATCCTTTAAATTTGTACTTTTTCGATTTACGTTCTTTTTTGTCCAATTTACGTCCATTCCGCCGGAAAATTTTAAAACTCACCGGAATGTGAGGAATAAATTGGGATTCCGGCCAAATAGTCCAATTTACGTCCTTTAAGTTTGAAAATTAAAATTTAATAATTAAAATTTTCTAAAAATCCCATTAAAAATTTAAAAAATCTAAAAGTATCATTAAAAATTAAAAAATCTCCTTAAAATTAAAAAATATAAAATGTGTAAAATAAAATTCAAAATATATCACTAAAATTTTGAAAAATATCATTACAAATTATAAAATGTGTAAAATATAAATAAAAAATTAAAAAAATTTGAAAATACAAAAAAATAAAAAAATTCTACAATACAAAGAATGGAAAATATGTAATTTAAAAATTAAGAAATTCAAAATCTAATTAAAATTTCTCAAAACTCTAAAAATCTCATTAATTTATTAAAAATATGTATATTAATAATTACTAATTCTAAAAATCTAATAAGAATAATAAAAATTATTAACATTTCATTAAATATCAGACTTGATTCAGACTCGTCTGTCATTAAAGTTTTGCTCGAACTCCTAAAAATTTTGGGTCCCACGAGATTTTTCAATTCACCGTTGAGGTTGAGTGTAAGTTCCACATGCACCTTGATCGATTTTGGAACAGTCCAAAATTCGTTTTCACGATATTTTTAAAATTGTGGAATTTTTTATTTTAAACATTTTTAAAATTTTAATTTATAGATTTTTTTATTTTTATGATTTTTTAGAAAAAAATAAATTAATTTACACATTTTTTTGGATTTTGAATTGTAGAAATTATAGATATTTTTTATGAGTTCTTAGAAAAAAAAATTAAATTTACACATTTTCAGATTTTTTGAATTGTAGAATTTATAAATTTTTTTAGATTTTTTATATTTATTTTACACAATTTATAAGTTTTTAATTAGGGTTTTTTATTTTTAATGATATTTTTAGAAGTTTTTAATTATTAATTTATAATTTTCAAACATAAAGGATGTAAATTGGACAAATTGACCGGATTTTCAATATTCCGGTGAAAAGGACGTAAATTGGACCGAAAAGGATGTAAATTGGACAACCTAGGACGTAAATTGAAAACGTGAAAAACTTAAAGGATATATTTTGGATTAGGCCTAAGTTACAGGACGTAAAATGAAATTTTCTCCACTTTTAATAAACACTTTATCTATTATTTTATTATACTACATCTATTTTTTTTTTCTATCAAGACGTTGGGAGTATTAAATAACACTAAATTTATGTATAATATGACATTTTGACCTTTTATTTACCAACCTTAAGTAAATTTGTTTAGTTAATACATACGCCACTATCCAAAATAAAATAAAATTGTAGAATAACAAAATTTAAATATGATGTTTGATAAAAAAAAAATTGCCAGTTAATTAAATTGGGTCAGAAAGAATAATTAAACGAGATTTTGTGGTACCAGCAAGATTACAATTGATGCAGGAGCGGGTGGCATAACGAGTCGATGAATATCCATGGGGTGCTTGTGATGAACGCCATGGACGATGTAGTGTAGTGTGATCCCCCTATATCAAGATTTTAATATTCTTTTGACAAATAAATTGAGGATATATATATATGATAAAATTTATATATAACGGATTCAATTTATTCATATTATATGATAAGTGGATTTATGAACCCAATTTCAACCATATTTCAAAAATACATACTACCTTCGTCCTTCTTTCAGCTTTACAATTATTAAAAGGATGACACGAGTTTTAAGAATTACTTCCCCATCTCCTGATTTCTTGCCCATATTTTTATTGCAAAATGTCCCAAAATTACTTTCAAACTTTTGATATGTAAATAATTCACAAAATTAATATACTTACAACATTATTTTATTTTTAAAACTGTCACTCATTTTTTACATATATTTTACTTTTACACATCGCCAATTCCCCTTTACACCTCATTAATTAAATCACCCAAAATACTTACTCCCTCCGTTCCCGAAAAGTTTACTGGAAATCTTGGGCACATGGTTTAAGAAAAAAAGTGTAATGATGAAAGTGTCGAGAGGTAATTTTGTAAACTTTTATATATAAAGTAAATAAAATAGGTGGATTGAGTGTATGATGGATCCCAAAAGTAATAGCATGAAGGGTAAATATGTGTATCTGGTGAGGGTGAGAATTGTGATGATTATATATTTTTTTTTTGGAGTATGCAAACTTTTGGGGGACAAACAAAAAGGAAAGTATGAAATTTTTTTAGGGACGGAGGGAGTATCATTTATTTTACCTCACACATCAATAAATTCTATTTTCTTAAAAACTGTATCGATCAAACGGTACAAATAATTATTTAACGAAGGAAGTATAATATTTTATGTAAAATTTGTTGATGGAAAGTGTAAGAAAAGTAAAAAATTGAAAATAGTCCTTCAATTTGGCCCTTTAGCGTCAAATTTGGTCACTTTAGAGCGAACCTATGCTTTTACTTTTTTTTCAATTTTTGTGTTTGATTTTAGTATTCTATGTTTCTACTTTTTTTTCAATTTTAATCATTTTGGTGTCAATTTTTTCCAACACAACCTAAGTTATGATTATTGATATTAACTCAAGATCAAGAGAACTCGTTGAAGACATCACATGTAAGTACTTTGAGTTCAACAATTAAAAGAAGAAAATCTAGCTTATAATATTGAGGAAAATGTTTTTTCGTCTTGTTACTTTAACATATTTTAATTTGTCATGTATTGACTTTCAAATTTTGAAAATAATTAATCCTGTAAATTTCATTTATCGAAAATTTGGTCATATGGCTGGCTGTAGCTAGGAGATTACACATCTTGTTGACAAATTAGACTTTATCATGTGGAGTGTGGACAAATATGAAGAAGTTATATCATTTTTACTCGCTAAATTACTTGGTATAGTAATTCGTAGGACCAAAAAATTAAAATTGTGTAAATTATAGGACTATTTTCAAAATTTGCAAATCAACACCTACGGGACAAAAAAAAAAAAAAAAAAAATCCCGTGTGATATAACACGGGTTGTCTAGAACTTGGATTTTTTATACTAACAAATCATGCAAACATTTTATTTTTTTTTACGTGAAAACGTGGTTCTATATAAGTTTGTCACATTTTTAGATAGAGGGAGAAAAGGTAAGATAAAAATGTATATATAAAAAATTAAAAAAAATTGATAAAAAATGGTATGATTAGCTAGCTTATAATTAAATGGACGGATCAAAATGATAAAATTGAAAATTTATTGACGGACGGAGGGAGTAATATATACATACACACGTTTATACACAAACCTCTGTAACTCCATTTTCGAACAGCCGTGGGGTTTCATTGCTGATTATACTCTGGTGAACCCATTCTTGATATGCTACTCCAAGATGGCCTACCTGTTGTATTCAGAATTATTAAATTAAAACTATGAAATAATTAATTAAATTAAAAAACACATAACAATATCGTTTGAAATTTATATAACTTGAAAGGCAAGTGGTTTCTTCAAGTCCACTGAAATCTCCTGATTCACCATCTCTGCAGTACTTGTCAATGTAGAATTATACATAATGTAATATTGAATGAAAATTCGTGATAAAAAATGTAAGTGAATGAAAATATACCCTCCCTCAGGAGAATTATAGCAAGCAAGTTAAATTAATATATTTTCTTTGTTAATTAGTATTTCTGATCAGTTAAATAAATACTATCACATTAAATTTGCTTGAATTTGTCGCAACTAACACGCAATCTTTAGTCAAAATTAATGGGCTAGCTATAGGTTTATTGGTAGGGTGTGCTAAAAATGACGAAATTAATGAAGAGCATAAATACTGTAGCTGGTACGTATATTAATACACGTATTTTCAACAAAATATATTTGTCCCGTAACTTTCACATTCTTTGAAAAATGCCCGAAAAAGATAAAACCAATTTACGAAATTATGGATAGTAAATTAATTTTTTCTTTTTAGAACGTTTAAAAAAATTGTTAAAGTTACTGGATGTAAATAATTTCTTTTTGGAAAAATATTATTTTTGATCACCAAGTTTACCTCTTTTTACTCCGGGATCAATATACTTTTTATATAATCTATCATCCTCATTTATATCCATATTATATTCACTATCAAGTAGAACATCATTGTCATCGAAATTTTTAGAATCGAAGGCGGCTCATTTAAAATCACATCATCTAAAAAAAATATATATGATACGGATATATATCAACTTTATGTCAAAATCACTACCATCACCCACAGTCATTTCCTCAGTATCTAAATGCTGAAAATAAATTAATGTCTCTCTTTCCTTATTTAAATAATTCACCATCCCACACACAACATTATCAAATTCAAGCACTCTACCACCAGTGTGCAAATTCGCTCCAAACTGATGTTAAATACTGATTTTTTTTTCATTATATTCCAATTGATTAGCAAAATCTTGCAATTCAATTAACCCAAACATATCAACATCAATATAGTCAAAATAATCTACATACCCCTTACATAATGCCTATAACGACCATATATATAGCCGGCAATTTGGGCCCGACCCGATGGGCCGGCCCGGCCAACCCGAAGCCCAGTATGGGCTGGGCTCTAAAATTATAGGCCCATATAAAACTGGGCCTATTTGGCCCGACCCGATAGGCCCGATGGGCCTAATGGGCTAGGCTGATTTTGGCCCGGCGGCCCATGGGCAGCCCATTTGGCCCGATCAATTTTTTTTATGGTAAATAAACAATTAAAATTATTACAATACTCTATACTTAAATATTATTATTATGTTATTGATTTTATTTTGACTTTAAAATTTGAACTTATGAATTATTTATAATTCTATTTGAACTTGATATATAGTGTAATGTTATACTCCGTACTAGTTATGTCCGTTTATAAATTATGTATAATTAATGGAGTATATTAGTAATGTATATTTTTAATTGTAATTATTTGTATAAATAAAAAATATATGTGAGAATGTGATCAATACATAATAAATTTATATATATTGAGTATAGTTTTTGCTAGAAATATTTTTTTTATCTCATGGGGTGGGACTTGCAGTGTACATTAATGCAATAATGGTTATGATCGTTTATAAATTATGTGTAGTTACTAGTTACTCCCTTCATCCACCAAATGTAATCCCATAGAGGGTGGACACAAGTTTTAAGAAAAAGGTAGGTCTATTGTGAATAAAGTGATTGTTTGTGAATAAAGTTGATGGCAAATTGAGTAATTAAGTGATGGTTGGGGGTGATGGTTTCCATAGTGTATGGAACTACATTTAGTGGACAAAGAATATGAGGCAAATGAGACTACATTTCATGGACGGAGGGAGTAATATATAATTTTTGCAAGAATTTTTTTTAAAAAAAAAAAATTATGTAATGGGCTGGGCTGGCCCGCTAGCCCAGTAGCCCAGATGGGCTAGGTTGGGCTCCAATTTTATAGGTCCGACC
Source organism: Galeopsis tetrahit (assembly GCA_963675135.1). NCBI lineage: Eukaryota > Viridiplantae > Streptophyta > Magnoliopsida > Lamiales > Lamiaceae > Galeopsis > Galeopsis tetrahit. Next base: position 30,058,712 of record OY776130.1, on the reverse strand, counting down.
AGTTCATGGGCCGGCCCGGCCTAGCCCACGAACATCACTTGGCCCGATGGGCTGGGCTGGGTTGGGTCGGGCGGCCCGATTTGCCAGCTCTAACCATATACCATTTTATCACCATAAAAATATTTCAATGTAAAAATGATTGATTTATTTTTTGCATCTGCATAATAATATATATATATATATATATGATAAAAATGCAAAAAAAAAAAAAAAAAAAAACTAATTAACACATATACTTAAATCTAAACGTAATAGAAACTTACTGACCCTTGGGTGCATAGTATTCTTGTTCCTTTTAACCATTAACTTCGGTTCTTCTCCGTACATATTCAAAAACACTTTATTTGTGAATTTTTTATTTGTTAGACACACCAATAACATTAATTGAAGATAAATTCAGTAAAAATTGAAAAAATTGGGGTTTAGGAAAATGAATTAAAAGGGGAAATGAGATGTCAATTTTTTTTTTTTTGGAATTCTTTAATCTGGATGATTTTGAGAGATCTGACGCGCTTAAAATATATTGTCTCTGTTAGTTATGACGGATTAATTAAAAGCATGATTAATTTTGATAAAAAAGAATAACTGAGTGATCAATTTAGTGATTAAATGTGGATGACAAATCTGAAAAGAGATAAACTTTAATGACCAAAATTGATATTTTTCATTTTTTTTGCGATGAACTTTGAGAAGTGTGCTTGCCAAAGCGTTTGATGAACTGGTCTACGATTTGAAATAATTAGCAATATATAAGAGCGCACGACATAATTTATTAAAAAAAATTAAAGGCTAGAAATGAGATTTGTTAATATATAGGCATAGGGTTTGTATATTATACTCCTTTTTTTCAATTTTATTAAGTTAACTTTCTTTTTTAGGTTGTTCAATTTCATTATGATTATTTCTCTTTTTTTTTTTTAATAATAGTATTCAAACTTATTTACCCAGCCACATTGTCATTCACTTTAATTTATTCATAAATAATCACTTTATTAACAAGTAGATCTTACAATATCCTATTATACTCCCAATCTAACTTTTTATTATAAATAAACTAATAAATATTTATTAAAACTCTTGATAAAAGGGCTATTATAAAATATCTTTAACCCCAACTTTTCAGATTTTTTTGTTTAATGAAAAAGCTATATTTGGTCATTAAAGCAGCGTAAACGTGAAAGCATAACATATCTTAGCTGAGAATAGGGGGGGACACATATATATAGCCACAGTCTAGGGTTTTAGATAGGACACACTATAAAAAAAAAAAGTCTAATTTTGATATCAAAATTTAGAGTCGGATATCCAATATAATTCGTCTCTAATAGGTATGGACAAAAGCTAATCTAGCTAGGAACAAGGGGTATAAAATGAAAAAAACTCTATCTAATACTTCCTCCGTCTCACAACTGTTTGCACACTTACCTTATTTGTCCGTCCCACAATTGTTTGCACACTCATAAAAGAAAACTCTCTCATAAACTACATTCTCACAATATTTACATATTTACACAAAATGTCATTATTTTTACTCTCTTTCCAATCACCTTTTTACTTTATTCATATAACTTTATAACGGAAAACTTTGATGCAATATTTCATATATGAAATATTGCCAATTATAGTAGGTGGGTTGCAACATAGCTTTGGGCCTTTTTTTTTTACTGGGCCTCTTTAATTATTTACTGTTTAATTACTCGATCCGTTTCAACATTAAACCCGTTGTATTATGACCCGCCCCAGATTTTGACTCGTGAATTTTAATTTTTCAGCTCATTGATTTCAACGCTTCACTTTCCTTCTCGAACACACTTCCTCACTTTTGGAGACAGTTTCCCTCTCTCTCCGTCTTTCTCTCTCTTTCTCTGTCTTTGAAGATTCAGATTTAGCAGACGGTTCCGACGGTTTTCGAGTAGCTTTTGTATAAAAGTTGAAGGTATGTACGTTTTTTCAATATAATTGGTTCCTTTTTTGTTCGAGCGAAATTTGTTATCTTTTTCCCCTTCAATCGTGAGTTTATTTCTCTGTTTTTTGTGTTATTTTGCTTTTTCTATAATGTTTGAGTGTTTTTCTGAAGTTTATTTGATTTTTAGTTCACGAAAGTTGATTTTAGTTTTTTTTCTTCCTTTTGTGTACTGATTTGTTTAAACTTTAGTTGATTTTAGTGTTTTATTCTTCTATTTTACTGTTTTTCTGTAAAGCTTAGTTAGTTTTAGGTTTAGATTTTCTATTTTACTGGGATTTTTTGTAATGTGTTGTTTGTTTTAGGGTTTTCCATTTCTATTTGTTTATATTTAAATGTGTTGTTGATATTAGGGTTTTCAATATTCGATGTTTACTGTTTCTTTTGTTTTTCATGTTACAACATGTTTTAGAATGATTTATTTAGTTGTTATTTTAATGTATATTGTGTTTATTTGTGTTTTTTGTTTTCTGCATGTTCATATATATATATTTTAAATGTAGTACCGTGCATCTCTCATGTAGTAGCCAAAATTTTCTTATGCAGTATCTGTTTTTTATTTTTTATATATATGTAGTTTTAAGAAATTTGTATTCATGTAGTATTAAGTTTATTCTTCTGTTCTATTAGTTTATATATATTCTCATCTAGTAGCACATTTTCATATATGCAGTGACTATTTTCTGTTTATGTAGTAGTTGACATGTACTGTTGTAGTATTTACATTTCTATACATTTTATATATGCAGTGTACGTACAATGGAAGCTGATTTTAAAGGACGCTTACTTCCGATGTTGATGTTGGGGGGATCCTCCTTCTGGCATGAAGAGAAGAAGAAATGTGAAACGAGAACGTAAAGAACATAAAAGGAAGAAGACAAAGCATGTAGAGTCTGATGATGATTCGGTGGAGTTTATTAAGCGTGTCAGAACATTTATTCCTCATGGCAAACCATCTGGGATCGTTGAAGTGATAAAAAATCTGAACCCCAAGCAGTTTCAAGATGTTAAGGATATTGGCTTTGGAGGACTTCTGCAATTAAAAATGACCAAATTGTTTGATCATGATATGCTTCAGTGGTTGGTGAAGAATTTTAATTTTGTGTATGTAGTAATACGATTTATGTAATGTAGTAATATACTTTGTTTATGTAGTATATTATTTATTTAATATATTATTCCATTAAATAAACTTTTAGTAAGTTATAATATAGACAATTTTTTAGGTATATATTGAGAAAATATAATATTTCATGTAGTAACATACTTTCTTTAATGTAGTAAAAAATATTTCCTGTATTAAAGTAACTTATATAATATAGAATACAAAATAGTATAATTTATATATTTATATTAAAAAGTATTATTCTATATTATAACAAACTTCTTTTGATATAGTAAGACATATTGTTTCATGTAGTAGCATGAGTTAATACATGTAGTAATAAAAATAATAGAGTTTATTTACAATGGGGTACCTATTTTGCCAATTTATAGCAACTAACTCACCACCTCTTTTTCACTTGCAGCTGGATACTTAAATTACCCTTTTACCCCTCAAATCTCCTTCCTTCCCCAGCCGTACTTCTCTGCTATTTTTCTGTCATATCACTTCCTATACCATACCTACTTCCTTTCAAACATAGCATACTAATTCAGGTTAGGGATTTCTTTGCAATTTATCTTAAAGGGAATACCATCATCCCTAATTCCCTCTCGTTTTCAAATTCAAAATTCATCCCAGAATTGTTTCAAAAAATATCATGCTCTATTTTTAGAGTTTAACTTTCTTCGTCTGTTTGAGCCCTGCATTCGGCGATTATTAATGGAATTTGAAGTTATTCTAAACGTTAAATTCAATGGGGAGTGCAAATTTATTTTCGTTAATCGGAACCCATCTTTCGACCATTTTCGTCGATCTGTTGTTCATTCTTGGCATCAACTTCAAGGTAATTCAGAAAACATATCATTTTGTTGGTTTGTGGGCAGTATAAATAAATGCATTCTGGGGTGTGTTAATGACTTGCAAAATTTGGTTTCGTATTCTCAAATAGCTTTCGAGAAAGTAGTTGAAGTATGTGTATGTGCCCCCAATTTATTCGATGTTTCAATGTCTTCTTCGCCACAATCTCCAATTGCAAGTGATGATCCGTTAATGCATTCCTCCATGACATTTAGTATCCCTCAGAGTCCATGTATTGCAAAAACATCTAACAAAATACCGTTTAGATGTGTCAAGAAAGCTAAGTCTACAACCTCTAACAGAAGAAATGATTTTGATCAAATTAATAACGTTCCATCTTATGATATATGCCCCTCTGTTCCTACAAAGTCTTTGCTATCTGATTCTTGGGCTGAAAATATGAATGGTGGAATTGGTGCAGAATTTAGGGGCGGTGCTGTTGAATTTAGGAAATCTATTATAAAGTATGCAACTCAAATTGGATTTAGGTTTAAATATGTGAGGAATGACCTTAAATATATACACGTCGTTTGTAATGAGCTCCACAGTTGTGACTGTGATTGGTTTGTAAAGGGTAGATGTCAATCAGTTACAAACTATTTTGTAATAACCCAAACTAACTTCATTCACAAGTGTGCTGGGTTGTTGATAAAAGACGATACAAAGAGGTTGAGCCCTAAGATCATGTCTGAGCTCATAATGCAAAACGTTAGAACCAAACCTAACATGGGTGGTAAAGATATCATCCAACTCTTGAATGATGATTACGGTTTTACAATCCCCTACTGGAAGGCATGGAGAACTGTTGAAGCTGCGAGGGATCAAATTTTTGGTTCATTTGACGAGTCATATGACCAACTGAAATGGTATTGTGCTGCCATTCAACGGACCAACCCAGGAAGCGTTGTTGTTTTTTAATGTAATCAAATCTCAAACCGTTTTGAACGTTTGTTCATTTCATTCAAAACATGCCTCGATGGATTCTAGAGGTGTAGGCCCATGTTATTCATAGACAGAACTTTCATGAAAGGTCGTTCTAAGGGAATATTACTGTCTGCGACTGCTAAAGATGGCGATAACGGTAAGTTCCTAAATTCCAGCCCTTTCTCATTGTTGTGGTTATGTTTTAGAGCTTGCGTTGAACTAATTTAGTTATTTTCTTGTAGGCCTTTTCCCTGTTGCATTTGCAGTTGTATCTTCTGAGAACTTGGAAAATTGGGTATGGTTTCTAGAGATTTGTAGGGACTATATAAAACACGACAAACAACTTGTGTATATATCTGATAGGAATCCTGGCCTAATGTCCGCATTCCCCAAATTATTTACAGAGCCCGTGCATTTCTTTTGCTTGTTTCATTTAATAACTAATCTGAAAGGTAAATTTGGAAAGGGCTGGAACAATTCCCAAAGAGCAAATATGGCTGACCATTTCAGGGAGGTTGCATATGCTCCAAGCTTACGGTTATTTGAAGAAAAGCTGGCTATTTTAAAACAAGTTGGTGGTGAGATTGCAGAACATTGGCTTGAAGATCTCCCGTACGATAAGTGGGTTGTGGCTCATTCTCCCCAAATTTGCAGATACGGTGAAATGACATCCAATGCTGCTGAATCATTCAATGCATGGATATCCAATCATAGGTCATTGCCTATTACTTATATGTTAGAATCGATACGTAGTGGTAATTTTTCTGCCCATAATTTACAAACATTTTTAATATTCTCTAAGTCTGGTAATCCCTCGTAACTCATTTATCACCCAATATAATCCTTGATGTTATAGGTATTAGTCGTTGGCATCTTGAAAGGAGGAAGGAAAGTCAGTCTTAGACTGGTGCATTGTGTCCCACCAAAGAAAAATGGTGGAATCATCTTACCAACAAAGGGCGAACTTGGAGCGTTGTACCTTGTCCTGGCGGCGAGTTTGAGGTGGGTTCCACCCCATCTGTTCGTGTTGATTTGTGTTCGAAATCATGTTCGTGTCACCAATGGAAGGTTAGAGGGTTCCCATGTTCCCATGTTGTTGCTGTAATACGAAAGAATTCTCCGTCAGTTTTCAGATACGTGGAAGAGTGTTTCTTCACCACTAATTATCGACAATGTTACAGCTTCGATATTCATCCAATTCCTGAAACAGAAAGGTTTGAATGCCCACATCTGCTATCCAAACAGAAGGTTCTCCCTCCTGCTTTAAAACGTCCACCGGGTCGTCCAAAAAAGAAGAGAGTTGCTTCATTTGGGGAGTTCCGAAGAAATGAATTGAGATTATGTGATAGGTGTGGACAGATGGGAAGGCATGACATGTTTTCATGCTTGCTCTCCCCAGAATAGTAGTCTTATTATTTTTGCTATATTTCTAGTTTATTTTGCAAGACTTTTTGCGTAGTAAACACCAATTGTTGGCATGCTTATCATTAAAAGCAATTGGAAGAATTTGTCTTAATGTTTGGGGGAATGTAAACTGCATGCTTGCTCTCCCCAGAATAGTAGTCTTATTATTTTGCAAGACTTTTTGATTAGTAGACACCAATTGTTGGAATGCTTATCATTAAAAGCAATTGGAAGCATTTGTCTTAATGTTTGGGGGAATGTAAACTGCATGCTTGCTCTCCCCAGAATAGTAGTCTTATTATTTTGCAATACTTTTTGCTTAGTAGACACCAATTTTTGGAATGCTTATCATTAAAAACAATTTGAAGAATTTGTCTTAATGTTGGGGGAATGTAAACTGCATGCTTGCTCTCCCCAGAATAGTAGTCTTATTACAGCAACAACTATCTTTCTAGTTTATTTTTCAAGGTTTTTTGCTATGTAAACCCCAATTTTTTGAATACTTATCATTAAAAGCAATTGCAAGAATTTGAAAATAATGTTGGGGAAATGTAAACTGAATTGTTGTTTAAGATGAACTTTTCATAATATCATTCATACGCAGAAACATATTACAACATTTAACAAAGCTGGAAAATATTTCAATTGACAGCTTACAAAATGGGGAAAATATACTGTCATTAACCATGGAAATCATCATCCGATAAACAGAATCTTATCAAGTTTTGAAAACGTTCTAAATTTGCCACTCTTCTGATTAAAATAACTACACAACCTTGAATGCAATGAAGACGCACAACATGAGCACACAAAAAAGCATCAATGAGTTGATCAGTATAATAGTGTGATTGTGGTGCGAATATGGTGGAACACCCTTCGTAGTGCAACTTTTAACGATGGGGTGTGGACTTGTATGCATGCTTCGTGAGGTTTCAGCAGCATCCATTCTCTCATTATTCGAAACAAGTGGGGCATCCTCACCTGTGTTAGCTTCCTGACACCAATGGGAAAAGCCATGAACCTCACATCTGTAGTACATCCTTCCAGGGTTAGCCTCAGACTTTGACATCCTAATGGCTGTTTGTAAACCACATTTCCTGCGGTCAGCCCTTCCATACCTTAAATACCATTCACTAGATGGAGAATGACTGTTTTGAGACATGGTTACTGTGTTGTGTGAGCTTGTGAGGTGTAATGGAAACAAAGAGCTTCAGTTGGGGGTTTTATAGTGCAGAAAAAGGGTTAAATAACGGTAACATTATTTAATTACTGCAGAATAACGGTTACATTTTTTGAATTGCTGGAAAAACAGAGAAAGTTCAACATACATGAATAGTGTTCAAATAATGGGATATTATGTTCAACTTTACCCACTGCTTTTTTTGAATTGCTGGAAAACATTGTATAAATTTAAAGGATGATGGTGTTCACTTCATTTAATATCTGAAAACATGTTATTCCCTTCATTTAATATATAAGCTATTTGTTCGAATTTTGAATTTGAAAGAATTATAGATTGTCAGAGAAGCTTTATATGATGTATATAATGTATCTCTAACATCACAGAGTTTACGTACATATTGGAAGGCATGTAACAGTTGGAAAAAAAAAATACGGATTATATTAATAGTACAATTAATATAATATTATTATATTAGTAGTACAATTGCATGTGGAAGTATTAGCGAAGTAACAAAATTACAGTTTTACGTTAAAACCTTAGGCGAACTAACTTTAAATAAGATTCGTTGATTAAAGAAATGGATGATGGTATGCATTAAAGCTTCGTACAACAAGTCACTGTTTTTCCATTAAAGTTTTGTGATTCAATTCAAACTATTCTTATTAATCATATTTACGTTTAATATCATGTAAAATATAGGGATGATGGTATACATTCAATGTCGAATAATGTTATTCATGCATATGAGCATTCAGTGGCAAAGTTCCGTCTCCAACTTGTTATTGGTGTCTACATTAATTAGTGTAATAGCTTCATGTATATAATCAAGTACAAAATATTGTTGCCTACTAATAATAACCACCCAATTATGTTAGCATTATATGAGTATTTCAATGTTTTAAACTCAATTTATTGCAGCATGCTATGAGTATCATCCCTCAACAAGCCATTAATTGAGCTCAGTTTACAATTATAACCACACAATTATGTTAGCATTATATGAGTATTACAATGTTTTAACCACACAATTTAAAACAGCATGCTATGAGTATTATCCCTCAATCTACCATTAATTCATAACTTTTCAATTATAACTACAAATATTTTATAAGACATCAAACTGATCAACAGTAAAGGAAATCTAAGATCAACTATTAATATCATCCCAAAATCTATTACACCTGTAAAGCATGCATAATTTAGCAGAGTAATTAGATCAATAGTCTAAGATCAATATCATCCCAAAAGGTGGAGTCATCTCCTCCACTTCTGAGTTACTTGTTTGTCATGCATTCCCATCAATCAAAACACAAAAAGATAGAAACATCCATAGCCAAAATATTAGATGAAAACAGAACAGTAAAGGAAATCTATTATCAACTATTAATAGCATCCCAAAATCTATAATTCAGTAAAGCATGCATAATTTAGCAGATTAATTAGATCAATAGTCTAAGATCAATATCATCCCAAAAGGTGGAGTCATCTCCTCCACTTCAAATAACTTGTTTGTCATGCATTCCCATCAATCAAAACACAAAAAAAATAGAAACATCCATAGCCAAAATACTAGATGAAAACAGCATAAATTCTGGGGAATAGTTTGAGTATACTAAGTGCATGCAACATTATAACAAAAAGTCTTAAAAAACAAGTGTGGCTTGAATGAAGACGTCATGGGATGGGAGATGCCAGTGTTTGAACAATGTTGTGAATCCTGCAATATCCGCTGACAAGGAGATTTTCAGAAACTGCAACATGATGCCAACTTTGATTGATAAGATCATAGGTACCAAATATTCCACATGGATCTTTCCTAAACAGGATCTTGGTACCCTTTGGCTTCACGAAGTGTAACGGTTGGATTGTGAACCGATGAGGCCTGTGATAAACCGGTTAAGCTCTATATGAACCAATTTCCACTCCTGATTCTCCCCATATCCTTGAAGCAGCCATAAGTTGAACACTCCATACATGTTATAAATAGGGGATAGAGGATATACGACTAATGTGTCATCATCTAAAGCCCATATTTCCCAAGAAAACCCAGAATCCGCAACCTCAGGCGGTAAATCAATAGTTCCCCATGAATAATTTTCTATGTTAAAAGTAACCAGTTTTGTTGACACACTGTGAGGTTTGTAAACCTGAAAGAAAATGAGACCCCTAACCCACACAACAAATTTACCTGAAGGCATTTGATCACGGAATGGTGAAAGACGAGTCCACATATTTGTCCGAGTTGAATAGATATCAACTTGCGTCTTCACATCCCCAGCTTGGAAGAAGAGAACTCTCAACAGGTGATAAGAGTTTGTGATCTTCTGGAACCCCATCCCAAAAAAGGAAGAACACCAGTCGGCCTTTGGATCCCATTCGATATGAGCACTGGGTACTTGGATCTCTTTTCCTGTCAGCGGGTTGTTGATGAAGTACCTATCATCTTGAGTCGCTTCACACACCAGTCCCCTGCAGTGTGCAACCAATTCCTTTGGCGGGTCATCATCGATTACATTCCTACAAAATGACCTTGTTAATGGATCAAAAATTTTGTAACTTATTGGAGGAAAGAAGATCTGTTCATCAAAGAGAAACATTCTCTCATTCTTGTTAAGCGCATTGAGGTAGCTATCATTGATGAACAGGGGAGAGGATATGATAGCATTCCAGGATTTGCTGGTGATTTTGAAACGAGTTACTTCGGTTGGTGATAGGCGTGATGTAATTTCGTGGATGAGGTCTGGAGGTATTGTGGGATTACTCATTTTTCCAACCTAGCTGAGAGAAAGAATGCATAAAAACCATGGGAGGAGATGACTAATATAAGAAGATATAGATTGTAGTTTTTCCATCAGAGTATTGGGGAGCGTGTGTTTGGAGGGAAAGTAGGGATGACATAGCATTAAATGCGACTTGACCCCTCTGAAATTAGATACAACCAAAATGCAATTATACAACCAAATTCCCACTCCCCAAGCACCTAAATCATTACAAAGTTGTACACCTATGGGCTGAAACCTATTCAACAATCAGATGTTCAACTTATTTTTTGGACTTCCAGTGGGCATAAACAGATGTTTTGGTATACAAAATCTAACTTTTTTGATTTTGAAAAGACCCATTGCCTCATAGTTCGATTTTAGGGCATATCATATAATTTGGATATCAATTTTTGGGTATATAATGTTCTGGATATCAATTTAATTTATTAAATTTAAGGAGAAAGTTCAATTTTATAACATCATATAATTTAGTACAAATTTGTAGTAATATGGGCTGAAAAGTCCAATTAATACAATGTTGAACAGGTTTTGGGGACTTCCAGTGGGCATAAACAGATGTTTTGGTTTACAAAATCTCACTTTTTTTATTTTGAAAAGACCCATTGCCTCATAGTTCGATGTACAGTGGATATCATGTAATGAGTTTAATTTAACAACATTGTTCAAAATTTAAAATATCATATAATTGATTAAATTTAGTTGGGGTTGTTCAATTTTAAAATATCAGATAATTTATCAAATTTAACAACATTGTTCAAATTGAACTAAAAACTACATTGTTGATCTGTAATAGTTAACTAATTGAAAAGTTAGTACATTACATAATTTAAGAAAATTCGATATTCAAAATATCTAATTGAAAAGTTGTGTCCCGCAATTCAAATTTGTAGTTATAATTGTAACATTCAATTTATTTAACCCTTTCATTGAAGATGTAACTCAATGGCGACCCTAAATTTGAGCATTGTTGAACTGTTCAAGTTAACTCAATGACCGATAAAATAGAATTGTAAATTTGTACACTGTCCAAGATTGTTGATTTGATTAATTTCAAAATACATGGAACAAACTGAGTGACAGTAGCTTCAATTTATTTTCCCTAGACATTGAAGTGGTAATTCAACAATGACACTAAATGAGGCAATGGTCGTGATCGATAAAATAGAATTGTAAATTTGCCCATAAAAAAGATTGTTGATTTGATTAATTTTAACTATTTTATAAAAAACGAAATGTAGTTAAATGTAGACATGGTAGTCATTGTTCGAATTACCACGTAGATTTGACCCTATAAATTGATTAATTCAACAATGACACTAAATGAGTCAATGGTCGTGATCGATAAAATAGAATTGTAAGTTTGCCCATAAAAATAGAATTGTTGATTTGATTAATTTTAACTATTTTATAAAGAGGGAAATGTAGTTAAATGTAGACATGGTAGTCTTTGTTCTTCAAATCGTAGATTCGACCCTAATATGTTAAATCGAGTAAATTAAAATTGATAGTATGATTTTTGTACGCTGTAAAGTTGTATTTATAACATAAAAAATGTACAGTTGGCGAAGTAAAGTTGGATTTATAACAAATTCGCCTTCTTCAAGTTTGATTTATAACAATATGATATGCCCTAAAAATCGAACTACGAGGCAATGGGTCATCACTATGAGGCAAACGTTATTCACATCAACCTGAAGGCATTTGATCCCGGAATGTTGAAAGACGAGTCCACATATTTGTCCGAGTTTAATAGACATCAACCTGCGTCTTCACATCCACAACTTGAAAGAAGAGAACTCTCAACAATATTTTGTAATTGATTATATTCATGAACCTTTTTGAAAACAAATATGTGGTGAATGGGTCAAAATACATTCAACAAACTGAGTGACAGTAGCTTCAATTTATTTACCCTTATCATTGAAGATGTAATTCAGTGGCGACACTAAATGAGAGCATGGTCGTGACCGAGAAAACAGAATTGAACAAGATTGTTGATTTCGTTAGCTTCAATTTATTTGCCCATAAAAAAGATTGTTGATTTCAGTAATTTCAACTATTTTCAAATTAGCAGGCGATGTAAAGTTGGTTTTATAACATGGCCATGTAAAGTTTAGAACTATTTTATAAAAAACGAAATGCCATTCTGTATTTGATCGTAGACTATTGATCTTCAAATCGTACATCAAATGGTGACAGTAGCTTCAACAAAATACATTCAACAAACTGAGTGACAGTAGCTTCAATTTATTTACCCTTATCATTGAAGATGTAATTCAGTGGCGACACTAAATGAGAGCATGGTCGTGACCGAGAAAACAGAATTGAACAAGATTGTTGATTTCGTTAGCTTCAATTTATTTGCCCATAAAAAAGATTGTTGATTTCAGTAATTTCAACTATTTGATCGTAGACTATTGATCTTCAAATCGTACATCAAATGTTTTAAATCGATTAAATTATAATTGAGAGTATGATTTTTGTACGATGTAAAGTTGCATCTATAACATCAAAAAATGTAATGTTTGGCGATGTAAAGTTGGATACTAAACAAATTCGCATTCTTCAATTTCGACTTATAACAAATTCGAGGGGATCAACCCTAAATTGAAGCTACTGTTCAACCCTAAATTGAACAGTTCAACATTATATTGAACAGTTCAACATTATATGAAGTGTTCAACATAGCCCTGAACTGTTCAACTTGAGTTATATAAAAGTACACCAAGTTGTCCAAAGTCCCCTCCTGCTCCAATTACAAAACAACATGATTTATGTATCAGGTTCACAATTTTGGAGATAAATATGTTGACATCACCCAAATGACAGGTACTATGAGTATTGACATCATCTAATTTGAGTGGCATGCATAATTCATATAATCAAATGGTAAACATGCAGATAAACCAATTCATAACCACAACAATGCATATTCTAGAAATAAATGCATGCTTTTCTGTTCTAACCAAAACACAGTTATATAACCCAATTCATATGAGTATTGATTGGCATGCATAATTCAAATAGTCAAACCAAAGCACAGTTATATAACCAAATTCATAACCATCATAATGCATATTGTATAATAAGACCATCCACCCGTTAGCATGCCCCATTTAAAATTCAAAATACATATTCTAGAAATAAAGTACCCAAACTCATCAATCTCATTCAAAATACATATTCTTAGCATGCCGTATGTTAAATTCTCTCAGTCAACTTCCTAAATCTTTGCTACTTTAGGATCCATAAACCATTCAACCATTCGTTTTCGGTAGTTACTTGCAGACACTGTACCATATTCCCCTTTCTTACTTTGTTTTCCCAACATTAGGTTCTCAATGTGGTAACATACGATAATTCCACAATCCAATGAACCTGAAAGCTGCTGCACGCAATCTTCTGAAACAGGATTTCACAAAGCTTTTGTTAAAAAGTTATGACCTGGTTTAAGCCGTTTGAAAGCATCTCGCAGTCTCCCCCACACATACTTAACCTGTATCATTTGGAATTGGAAATAATTGATTTTCATTAATATAAAAAAAAAAAAAAAAACAAAAAAAAAAAAAGATAAAATCTTACAACAACTAAGGCTGATTTCAAGTGTGAATCTACGCGTCCAGCAGTTCTTGGAAGCATAGAGTTAAAAAAACGCCACTCGCCCGTCTTCATATTTAACCTTAGCAGAGTCCAATGGTTTCCCCGTTAACCGGGAAAAGTAGGTAATCAGTGTTGGGATATGAATCCTATAAACAATGTTCTAATTGATGATTATATGTTTTGATGGCCAAAAGTAACTTTAGAGTTAATGATATGTGTGATTATATGTTGTTCTATGTGAATTATATGAAATAAGTTTATTGATCTTATTGTATTATGAAGTTTAAGTTTACTGATCTTAGTCTGTTACTAATCTGATATATGAACTGTTTAAGAACTAAGCTGATGAATGAATTGTATAGACAGCTTATAGTATAGGACTTAGTTATACATAACTGTATGTAGTTCAGTTGATGTATAGATAGGTTTTATATTTGTAAAGTTGTATTCTATTGTATTCAGCATTGTAATAATTAGAACAGTAGATTAGATTGAAGTCAGAAGACTAAAGATGACTAAGAAGACTACTTCAGAAGATGAAGAAATCAAGTGAAGTTTTTTAAGGAAGCTGAACAGTTTTGGAAGAACTGTGCTGACTGACCAAGAGCAGTAAAACTAAGAAGAGTAGTTTACTGTGCTGAGTTGGTTTGTTTGAAGAATAAGTTTGGATGACTTATTTAAGGCGTAACTGAAGATTTATATGAAGATATGCTGACTTGGAAAGATAAGATAAGTTGGTTACAAAAGAAAGAAGTTACAACAAGAAACGGTTATGAGTTAGTTCACAAACTGCTAACTGTCTTACTAATGCTTATAAATACCGTGTGATCTTCTACTTGAAAAGACTACTGACACTACTGATACAATTACTATTCAAGAGCAAATCAAGAAGTATTCAAGTATTCAAGCACTCATAGAGTTGAAGATCAAGAACTGAAGAGAAGCCACAGATCTGATTTGAAGAATCAAAGGCTACTACAAAGAGAAGTTTTACTTTTCGTTTTAAGTTTGTATTGTGTAAACAAGTGTGCTAGTTACTTGTGAAATTACTAGTTGATCGAAGATATACCTGGTGGTATAATCGACAAGATCGAAGTCTTAATCTTGGGACTCTAAGCTACAAGTACTCAAGTGGAAAAGAGTAATAAAACATCGCAACTGGAGTTGTGAGAGTGGATGTAGACATTTGTCGAACCACTATAAAAATCTTGTGTTCTTTACTGTTTTATGTTTTGATTAACTGTTGATATATTTGTTTAACCAAGAACAGTAAGTTTTCTAAAGAAAAGATTTAAAGATTTAAAGAAAAGTTGAGTATAAAAGCTAACTGTTAAGTACTGAGCTGATTCTAAGAACAGTATTGTACAGAACACATTTCCGCACTAAAAACTCTGATATTTTGATAGAATTTGAAAAGTCTATTCACCCCTCCCCTCTAGACTTTTTCTTAGCTTACTCAATCTTAACTCAACTTTTGGGACCAACAAGTGGTATCAGAGCAGTAGTTCTTTGGACTGCTGTTTCTTGATAACCTTGTAGACTTTGGGGAAAGTCTAATTGTCTCTCATTACTGATACTTGTTTCTTGATCTTACTTGTCTTTCTTGACCTATCTGTCATACTACTGATCTTAATTGTCTACTCTATCATGGAAGAAACTAACATCAATAAACTTCCAAAGTTCAAGGTTGCAGATTACGATTACTGGAAACTGAGGATGGAGGCCATCTTTAGTTCAACCCATGATCTAATGATGTCTGTGATCAAAGAAGGGCCTATTACTACCATGATACCCAACACTGCAAATCTGGAGCCTTCAAAAGCCATTGGTGTTCTCGTGCCAAAACCCAGGTTAGATTTAACTACTGAGGAAATGAGGCAGAACAATCTAGACAGCTTGGCAAAGAATTACATTTTGCACACCCTTCCCAACGAGTATCTTGGGAAAGTGGTTAAATGTAAATCAGCCAAAGAGATGTGGGACAAGTTAGCTATCATTTGTGAGGGAACTTCTCTTATAAAGGAAAGCAAACTATCCACTGCTGTCCAGAGGTTCGAATCATTTAAAATTAAGCCTGGTGAAACAATATACCAGCTCGATACTCGTTTTACCAAGATTATGAATGATCTGGATGTTTTAGGTAAGACTTATACCAATAGGGAGATCAATTTACGTATCCTTAAAGCCTTAGATGAACGGTAGAAAATGGTCACATTGATCATTAAAAACACTCAGGATATAGATTACTGGTCTGCTGAAACTACCTTCCAAACCCTTCAGGCACATGAGTTTGAATTGGATGAAGAAGATCCAATAGTTAGTGGTGATAGGGTTATGGAAATCTCCAAGAACATTGCACTTAAGGCATCTACCTCTAAGAAGCCTAGATCATCTGTGTCTAAGTCCTCAAGCATAAAAGATGAACTAGAGAGTACTGATCTTGATCTTAAGGATCAGTTGAACTTAATGATTAAGAGGTTTGACAAACTTAACAAGAGGTATGGTAGATACAAAAGATTCTATAAGGACTCTCAGGGCTCTAACAACAGGGACTCTTCTAGGACCAGAAGGGATCACAAATCTTCTGAAAGGAGAGATGAGATCTCTAATGAGAAAAGAAGAGATAGGAACTCTGCTGATAGGAAGGATAGGAACTCTACTGATAGAAAGAACAGGAACCGATATCATTCTCCTTCTAAACGTACTTCTAATGAACCTCTGTGTTATAACTGTGAAAAGCCAGGTCATTACATCCATGAATGTCCTGATCTAAGTGCTGAAGACAGAATAGAAAGGAAAGCAAGGAGAGATCGCAAATATGCAAAGGGTAAGAGGGCAATGGTGGCTAACAATGAATCTGATACGGATTCAGATGAGTTACCATCCTCCTCTTCTGATTACCCTTCCAGCAGTGAGAAAGAAGTCTTCATTGCAGATGATGGACTAGTCATGATGGCAAAAATAGATCAAGAGGTATCATCTGTCACATCTTTTCAATCTTGTGATGAATCAGACTCTGATTTATGTGACACTGCTGATAGTAGTGTAGGGAGTAGTCTTCACCATTCCAATGGAATGAATGAAGAAGACCTCCTACCAGCTAACAAAGCATTCATAGAAATCAGTGATGAGAACATATCTTTAAGACAAGAAATCATGAGTCTTAGAGAAGCTCAAATGAAAGTGGATCCTAATATAACTATTCTAAATGCACGACTATCAGAAGAGTTGTCCCAACTCAAAGATAAATATGCATCTATGGACAAGTTGTATCAGGGTATGCTTCATACACAAGCTAAAGAGACAAATGAGTTCAATGACTTAAAGATTAAATGTGAAAAACTTGAAGAGCGCAATAGATTCTTAGAATCTGAAGTACTGAGCTTGGATCTAAAGCTATCTGATATGATTAACTCTTCTAAGATTAATCAAACATTATCAGACAGATACAGAGCTCCTTATGATAAAAGTGGAATAGGTACTGATCTGCCTAGTTCCTCTACTTCAGGCATTAAGAACACTACTGGAGCTAGTTCAAGTTCTTTGCAATTAGATAAAGGAAAAGAACCTATGACTTATGATAATGAACCAAACTCCAAAGTACAATCTAAATACATTCCTCCTAATGCCAAGAATGGTAAACAGAAGAATGGATCTAGACCAGTACAGTCAAGACCGTACCAGAAGAGTTCTACTCCTCTGACCAGAGCTGAAAAGTCCTGGAATCAGAAGAGGCAGACTCAGAACAGTAGGTCAAGACAAACTCAGGTAAGTTGGAAACAGCCTAGACCTCCTTTCATAAGGCAGTCTCAGCTGTACTCAACTAAACCTAGGAAATTTGTGCCTCATTATCATAACAAACCTGTTCTTTATCCTCCACCTTTATCTTATGATATCATTGGAGAGGAAAGACCAAAACGCATCTATAAGCCGTATGGTCCACAGGCTTTTAGGCCCTATGCAAACTATTACAGACATACCGATCTTCCTGAAAAAGGGATAGAACCAAGGAAAGGCTATCTCAGAAAAATAGATCCTAAGTCTGCTGATAATTTGGATAAGGTCAATAAAGTACTGTTCTGTGATAAGCATGGTAGAAAACTTAAGAGGTCTCAATTATTCAAAACTTCAATGTTTATTTGGATACCTCTTACTACTAACCCCCAAGGACCCCAATAAAGAAAGGGTACCTAAATTATTAAGATCACTACTTGCAGGGTCGACTGGATCTTTACAAGAAAGGTGGCTCAGTTGGAGAAACTTGGTACATAGACAGTAGGTGTTCTCACCACATGACTGGTACCAAGACTCTCCTTTCTGACTATCATGAGAAGGAAGGACCAAAGGTGATCTTTGGAGATAGTTCCATGGCAATCACAAAAGGATTTGGATACATCAAGAATGGAGATGTAGAGATTCAGGATGTCTCTTATGTTGAAGGTCTGAAATATAATTTGTTATCTGTCTCTCAATTTTGTGACAGGGGTTACAAAGTTTACTTCAAAAGCACCAAATGTGAAATCTGGGATAAAAGAACACATACAATTCTACTAGTTGGAGTTAGACAGGGCAGTTTCTACATTGTAAATTGGAATAGTTGTCCTAGGGATGCTTGCCTTCTTTCTAAAAGTCCTAAAGAAATCAGTTGGCTATGGCACAGACGCTTATGCCATCTGAACTTTAAGATTATTAACAAGATTGCAAGAAACTACCTTGTTGAAGGTATCCCTAATGAAATCTATTTCAAATCACAAGTGTGTGATGCATGCCAAAAAGGTAAACAGGTAAAGGTTTCCTTTAAGTCAATTCCCACTCTTTCTACTTGTAGAGTCTAAGAACTCTTGCACATGGATTTACATGGTCCAATAAAACCCCCTACACTGAATGGTAGAAGGTACACTTTGGTTGTGGTAGATGATTATTCAAAGTACACTTGGACAATCTTCTTACACAAAAAGAGTGATACACAAACCCAACTACCAGATCTGTTAAAGAGGTTGCAAGTAGAAAAAGGTCAGCCCATTGTCAAGATCAGGAGTGACAAGGGGACTGAATTTATAAACTACTATATTAAAGAATTCTGTTCTAAGTCTGGAATACAGCATTTGACAAGTGCAGCCAGGACACCCCAACAAAATGGTGTAGCTGAGAGAAGAAACAGAACACTAAAAGAAGCATGCAGAACAATGCTTGCTGAGTACAACACACCACAGAAGTTCTGGGCTGAGGCAATCAACACTGCCTGTCACACTCAGAACAGATGTGCATTCAACAAAGTACATGGTAAAACTCCTTATGAGGTATGGAAATGTAGAAAACCAAGAATTTCATATTTTCATATCTTTGGATGTAAGTGCTTTATTCATAACAATGGAAAGAGCAAATTAAATGCTTTTGATGCCAAAGCTGATCAAGGAATATTCTTAGGATATTCTTCTACAAGTAAGGCATTTAGAGTATTTAATTACTATACTCTATGTGTAGAAGAAACACCCCATGTTGTCTTTGATGAAGTTGTACAGGACTCTGCTGATCATCAGATCAGTAAGAAAATTGATGATCTGACCATTCAAACTGATAAAGACAGTGAAGAGACTGAACTCTATGAATCTGTACAAGCCTACAATCCATTTCTGAATGTTCTAAACAAAGATGATGATGTAGAAACGGTAAAAGACAATGGTAAGTCTTCTAGACCAACTGACATGCCTGAATTGGTTGACTGTTCTCCTGAGAATAAACCTGCTGAGAATGATGATATTGATATTGATGATTCTGTTATTCATGATGTGGATGACGAAAGTATTCCTGTTAAGACTAGAAAAAACATGGAAATCTGCTCATTCCACTGATCTGATTATTGGTGAATCCAATAAAGGTGTTAAGACCAGAAGACAATTGTTTGATTCTAAACCTGAACCAAGTAATTCTCTATTTTGTTGGTGTTGCTTCTTATCTTCTATTGAGCCTGCTAATGTGAAAGAAGCTTTATCTGACAGTAACTGGATTATTGCTATGCAAGAAGAATTAAATCAGTTTACTCGAAATGATGTATGGGAACTCGTAGAGAGACCTACTGATCACAATGTGGTAGGTACAAAGTGGATTTTCAAAAATAAGAAAGATGAGAATGATCTTGTTGTGAGAAACAAAGCCAGATTAGTGGCTCAGGGCTACTCTCAAGCTGAGGGTATTGACTATGATGAAACATTTGCCCCTGTAGCTAGACTAGAAGCTATAAGATTGTTTCTTGCTTATGCTGCTTATATGAAATTCACTGTGTATCAAATGGATGTGAAAAGTGCATTTTTAAATGGTATACTTGTTGAAGAAGTGTATGTAGAACAACCTCCTGGATTTGAGGTAAATGGTAATCAAGTATACAGGTTGAAGAAAACACTATATGGTCTGAAACAAGCTCCAAGAGCCTGGTATGACACTCTTTCACTATTCTTAGTTGAAAATGGATTTACTAAGGGCAAAGTGGATCGAACTTTGTTCAGAAGACAAGAAGGTACATACATTTTATTAGTTCAAATTTATGTTGATGATATAATATTTGGATCTCCTAACAAGAGCATGAGTGAGAGCTTTTCAAAGCTCATGCAAAGCAAGTTTGAAATGTCAATGATGGGAGAAATGACCTATTTTCTTGGACTTCAAGTAAAACAATCATCTGATGGTATATTTATCAATCAAGCAAAATATACAAGAAATTTGTTAGATAAATTTGGTATCAAGACCTGTAAAACAGTTGGAGTACCAATGCTGCCAACATACACAATGGATCCTGATGATCAAGGTAAGTCTGCTGACCAATCCTATTACAGAGCTCTAATTGGTTCTCTACTCTATTTAACTGCTAGTAGGCCAGACATTGCATTTGCAGTAGGTGTATGTGCTAGATTTCAGGCCAACCCCAAAGAAAGTCATGTGGAGACTGCTAAACGGATATTGAAATATCTAAAGGGTACCATTAATCGAGGTTTGTGGTATTCTGCAGACGATGATCTATCCCTAAGTGGTTATTCAGATTCTGACTTTGGTGGTTGCAGGATAGATAGAAAATCAACTTTTGGTTCATGCCAATTTTTAGGTTCTAAGCTCATATCATGGTTTTCAAAGAAACAAACAAGTGTGGCAACATCTACCACTGAGGCAGAATATATGGCTGCAGGAAGTTGTTGTAGTCAGCTTCTTTGGCTAATGCAACAACTTAGAGACTACAACATTGTGGAATCCAATGTACCTATATTCTGTGACAGCAATAGTGCAATTGCCATCCCTCAAAATCCCGTTTTACATACTAGATGCAAGCATGTAGATGTTAGGCATCATTTTATTAGGGATCATGTTGAAAAGAAAAACATAAGAATGGAAAAGATCCATACTGATATTCAGAGAGCTGACATTTTCACAAAACCTTTGGCTGAAACTAGATTTGGAGAGCTATGCATAAGCTTAGGATTGATATACATGGATCCTGCTTGTATGTAGAGCTGTATACTAACATTTCAGGTACTGAGCTGACATCAAGATCAGTTCACCTAGAAGGGTAATTCTGAAGAACAGACCATGTCAAGACCTCTACATTCATCACAATCAGGTAAAAAAGGTTACTAAGGTGCCTAAATTCCGATGAGGAAGCTGGTAAAGCTGAGGGAATTGAGAATATACATTTAAGGGGAATCTATGATTTCTGAAAAATCTTGTATGTTGACTCAGAACACAAGACACCTTAGAACAAGCCTTTTATATAGACCTATTTTAAATATTCTTTACTATTCTGTACTGTATTTCACCATCTATGCATAAACTGACACTTCTACCAAGGTGAAACAGGCACAGAAGAGGAGTTCTCCACTGGAGAGGGAACTGATCTGATTACAGATTTGATCTGTCTACAAAATCTGATCTGATTACAGTACAAATCTGTCTACAGACATGTTCTGACTATTGAATTGGTTGGTCTACAGGACTGTTCTGATTACAAAGTTAATTTGTCTACAGAACCTTTCTGACTACAATACCATTCTCTCTACAGAACTGATCTGATTACTGATTATAACTGTCTACAGAGCTTATTTGATTACAGGAAAATTTGTCTACAGAATATTTTCAGTACTGATCTGAGAAAGTACTGTGCTGGTATCAAAAAGGTGAAAATCAAAATAGTTGGGGAACTGATCTGATGACTACTGAGCTGACCCAACTACTGAGCTGATCTTCAAAAGAGTACTCAGCTGATCACAGTACTCAGCTGAACCCAGATAAGTAAAATTCCATATAGTAGTAATAAGAAATTGAAGTATAGTGTGTATGGAAAACAACTGTGCCGATACACATCAGAACAGTATCCTGTCTTAGAATTCTTCTAAGTCAAGGACTGTTCAAAGTTAGATTACTTATAGAGAAGATTAATACACTCCTCTATTTTTAACCTAATTTAAAGGGTGTATTTATCAACACAAGTTGGCTCCAAATTGGAATTGAGCTGTTATGAATCTGGAACGTTTCTCCCAATTTACAACTCAATCCAAACCACACAACGTGGAAATCAAAATCAATCCAAGCCCTAGATTTGCCTTGATTTTTGATTTACACGATCACATTAACTTCTTCTTCTCCATTACTCTAAATCTTTCTGCTAAATTCTCTAAGCTCAAGCATTTTCGATTCTTCCTACTCTTGCAACTACACTTCTCTATTTCTCTCCTATGGCGATTATCGATATTCTTAATAAAGAAAATGAAGTCGCAGGAACTTTTGATTCTACCAGATGGATGCGAGAGAAAGGAATCTTCGTTGAAAACTCCGTTTACTTCACCGGACGTCAGAAAGTTGAGAATCAAGCCATTCTCACCATGTGTGAAGAATGTGGGCTACGGAAATACCTAGAATCATATCCTGAAAAGGTTTATGAACCTGAGGCGATGGAATTCTTTCTTCAGGTACAGGGTGACTCAAACAGCATTCGTTCGATCATTTCTGGCCACAGGGTTGTCATTTCCAGAGAAACCCTTGGAATCGCGTTCAATCTACCAGACGGGCCAATAGACATTCTGAGCTATATGGCAGGGTAAGAGAAGGTTCGCGTGGGCAGGTGGTTGAATGTTGACCCAGCGACGTTATCAAATTTGAAGAAGGACATTCTTCCAGAAGGTATGCAATTGTTGATGGATATTGCTGGAAAATGCTTGTTAGGGAAACATTTCAGTCAAGACGCTCTCACCAATCTCAAGATTCGCATTATGGCTGCAATCACTGATCGTGTCAATGGTGATTGGCAAGGATTTCTGCTTGGCAGATTATTGGCTGAAAGAGAGAAAGTGGTATTTGATGAGGTCACAAGAGAATTTTCCATTAAATCCATGATGGGTTTTGGAAGTAAATTGAGCATACTGTTGCCTCAATTAGCTGAAAGAAAGATGGATTGGAGCCTTCCAAAAAGATTTCATCAGGGCAAATTCTTGTTCAAGAAGGAGTTTACTTTGTTTGAACAAAGCCAGAGGAATCAACCACAAGAATCTGGAGGTTCTATGTTTCGTTCTGACAACGATGAGCCGGAGTTGAGAACGAAGGCTAGGCATGATCCTCACCTATCTGGATTACGAAGAGGTCGATCAGCTAGGGCCGTTTCTGAAAAGTCAGAAGAGTCTGTGGCCGCTGTGAAGGAGTCTTCTGTGGAAGAGGTAAGTTCTCCAAGTCTTATCCTTTCACACAAGAGAACTAAAGTTTCTGGTGTTCTTAGACCCAGAAGAGTCCTCAAGAACACTACCCCTTCTCCCTCAACCTCTCATTCTATTCAAGCCCAACCCCTTGAAACTGAGCCTTCCTGTTCTGAGGAGTCAGTTCACTACTCTCCTATCCGACAGAACACTCCTCATTCAACCCCTCAGAACACTTCTTTTCATTCCACTCCCAAATCAAGTTCTCATCAAAATCCCACTCCTCATTTATCTCCTGAATTTGAAACCGAACCAGTTCATGATCACTCTACTGAGCATGAACATATACCTTCGTCTGAACCAATTGAAATTACCTCTTCTCCCGAAACTGAATTCATACAGCCAGAATCAGTGTTCTTGATGGATTATCCTGTTTGTGATAAGGAAGAGAGGATCCGATTTAAGTTGAGAAATGCTCTTCTCAAAAGTTTTCATGGATTAGATGACAGCTCTAGATCCTTTGAGCAACTTCTAAGGATAGGTACTTGGGTATATCTTAGAAGTATAGGTCTAGATCAGCTGATGGTTGTTGCTGAAGGTATGGGTGGTCTTTCTGTGTTTCATGATTGGGAACAAGAACAGAAAGAAGCTGCAGATGTTAATTCTTATACTGAGTTATCAAATTTGGAATCTGTTATTCAGTTGATTGAAAGAATAACTGGTTGCAAATATTCCATTGTTAAGTCTGCTGATGTGGATGTTGATACTGATGTCAACATGGATGCTGATGATGCTGAAGTTAAACTTTCTGATGTTGAAGCTGATTATGAAGCTGATATGGAAGTTGATTATGAAGCTGATACTAATGCAACTGAGATGTTTGAGAACACAGTTGTAGCTGAAGACACTGAGGTCTTAGAGGAACAATCTTTGGGTGCTAATGAGTTGGAGAGCACACCAATTGATGTTGTTAAGGATACTGTGCTTGATGATGTTCAATAGACAGTAAGAACAGTTCCTTCTGAGACAGCTCAAGAGAACTCTAGCTTTGAATTGTTGAAAAAGCATAATGAAGAGTTACAAAGTAAGTTGGATGATACTTTGAAGAGGTTTCAACAAGCCACTGAAAAGTTGGAAAGTTTGACTGCTGCAAATTCTTATGACAAGATAATGGAATTCACAATGTCAAAAATCTATGATCTGCATAGATTACAAGAAAAGACACTTTCTACTGAACTGCAAAAGAAAGTAGAGATACTTTTGACACCCTTGAAGGAATGGCAAGATGAAGCCAAAAAGGGGGAAGTAAAAGTGATGAAAGTGATGGAACAAACTCAGTCACAACAAGCTCAATTGGTTGTGAGTCAAGATGAGTTGAAGACAAGCATTGATGATTTGAAAGAAGAAATCATCAGTCTAAAGTTAAAGTTACAAAATCCTGATTCTGTTACTCAAGAAACTGCTACTCAGAAACATGTTGCTGAATCTTCTTCTGGAAAAAGAAAATTCATTATTGATGATGAAGAAGAGACTGAACAGATTGGTAGAATTACCAGGTCTAAAAGCAAGCTGAAACATGTTGATACTGAAAATAGACCAAGTGATGTGCTGATAGCTGAATCAGTTGAAAAGCATAATCAGATGCTTTCTAAGAAGAAAATTGAAGCTACTGAGAAAAGATCTGCTGAACAGATTAGAAAACAAAAGATGAAAGATGCAGAAGCTACAAGAAAAAAGTTTGATAATAGAGTTGCTGCATTGAAAAAGAAAATGAAGTCTAAATCTGTTGGAACTGTTCTAGATGAACAATTCATGGAATTTGTTGTGGATCCAAAAGATATGGAGTTCTGGAATAACTTGAAAAAGAAATGGCAGATTGCAAATTTTATTGTGAAGAAATTTGGTAACCATTCAAGCAAGGAAGATGAATATTCTGACTTTGATGCATTCATGATGAATATCTCAAGAGAATTTTGGGAACATATTATGTTGTTAGCTGCTAGTACATGTATACAGATCTTATGTCCTGAAGAACCAGTTTGGGAACCTCCAAGACTTGAAAATGGTGAACCAGATTACTCAGAGATTGGAAACATAATTTCACAGATTATTCAAGAAGAAGGAATCATTGATCCTAAGCACATGATGGATATCAAGAACAGAATGTATCTAGCATTCAGAATTCCTGATAGAGACTGAAGATGAAGGACTATGCTGAAGAAGATAACATTTCTTATCCTTATCTTTATTTCTTTATTTCTGTGATTATGTGACTTAGTTGTAATATGTGATATATTTGATCTTATTTTGAATATGAATCTTAAATCTGATTTTTTTTGAATTGATGAACTGATATGATTAACTATATATCTTAACTACTGATCTATTAATGTTTAAGTAGTTTTGGCTTCATCAAAAATGGGGAAATTGTTGGGATATGAATCCTATAAACAATGTTCTAATTGATGATTATATGTTTTGATGGCCAAAAGTAACTTTAGAGTTAATGATATGTGTGATTATATGTTGTTCTATGTGAATTATATGAAATAAGTTTACTGATCTTATTATATTATGAAGTTTAAGTTTACTGATCTTAGTTTGTTACTAATCTGATATATGAACTGTTTAAGAACTAAGCTGATGAATGAATTGTATAGACAGCTTATAGTATAGGACTTAGTTATACTCATCTGTATGTAGTTCAGTTGATGTATAGATAGGTTTTATATTTGTAAAGTTGTATTCTATTGTATTCAGCATTGTAATAATTAGAACAGTAGATTAGATTGAAGTCAGAAGACTAAAGATGACTAAGAAGACTACTTCAGAAGATGAAGAAATCAAGTGAAGTTTTTGAAGGAAGCTGAACAGTTTTGGAAGAACTGTGCTGACTGACCAAGAGCAGTAAAACTAAGAAGAGTAGTTTACTGTGCTGAGTTGGTTTGTTTGAAGAATAAGTTTGGATGACTTATTTAAGGCGTAACTGAAGATTTATATGAAGATATGCTGACTTGGAAAGATAAGATAAGTTGGTTACAAAAGAAAGAAGTTACAACAAGAAACGGTTATGAGTTAGTTGAGAGTTAGTTCACAAACTGCTAACTGTCTTACTAATGCTTATAAATACCGTGTGATCTTCTACTTGAAAAGACTACTGACACTACTGATACAATTACTATTCAAGAGCAAATCAAGAAGTATTCAAGTATTCAAGCACTCACAGAGTTGAAGATCAAGAACTGAAGAGAAGCCACAGATCTGATTTGAAGAATCAAAGGCTACTACAAAGAGAAGTTTTACTTTTCGTTTTAAGTTTGTATTGTGTAAACAAGTGTGCTAGTTACTTGTGAAATTACTAGTTGATCGAAGATATACCTGGTGGTATAATCGACAAGATCGAAGTCTTAATCTTGGGACTCTAAGCTACAAGTACTCAAGTGGAAAAGAGTAATAAAACATCGCAACTGGAGTTGTGAGAGTGGATGTAGACATTTGTCGAACCACTATAAAAATCTTGTGTTCTTTACTGTTTATGTTTTGATTAACTGTTGATATATTTGTTTAACCAAGAACAGTAAGTTTTCTAAAGAAAAGATTTAAAGATTTAAAGAAAAGTTGAGTATAAAAGCTAACTGTTAAGTACTGAGCTGATTCTAAGAACAGTACTGTACAGAACACATTTCCGCACTAAAAACTCTGATATTTTGATAGAATTTGAAAACTCTATTCACCCCTCCCCTCAAGACTTTTTCTTAGCTTACTCAATCTTAACTCAACTTTTGGGACCAACAATCAGCATCTACAGCTTCTTCCAATCTTGCGTCGATGTTGTTGACCAATGTCTGATTTTGTGTGTGACCATAATCCGTAATCAAAGTCTGACAATTTTATAACAGTCAAAAAGATATCAGAATTCAGATAATCAAAATTATTCGTATATAACAAAGATGCAATTATATTAGTATACCCAGCACATCGAAGTAAACAACACAATCCTTTTAACACATGGCTTCTGCTTAAAGTTAATAACCCCTAAAATCTCACCCCAAGAATCAATCACCTGTAATAGTTCCTAAATAAGTGGCTAGAAATGTTGGGGTTAATATATGAAACGTAAAGAAAATGCAGAATGAACTGTTTTTACCGAAGAAGAGATAATTCTGTTTTGTAGAATATCTACAATGTGACCAATAGTGACTTCTGCAAATGGTGATTTTCCTGACCAAACTGGATACCTGCAACGCCTAAAAATAGGTCACTCAATACATTTCAAACAAGCGTAATTATCAAATCATGAAGAAGACTAACCCCCTACTTACTCCTTCGATTTAAATTCCCACAGATCCGCGATCCTTTCCTTAATGTAGGTAGCACAGTTTTTCACTGTAAGAAGTTTTTCGTCAAGCTTCAACGGCTGTTGGCTCTGAACCCGGCCTTTCCTCTTTCCTACACATTCTCCTTCTTCATCCCCAATTTGAATGGGCTCTCTTGTACTAGGCTGTGGTGTAATGTCCTTCCCTTTCCTCTCTTCATTCACAGTCCTCTTCTTAATTCCTCTGGTTATAGTACTTGGATCCGGATGATTATTCAATTTCTTCCCTTTCAAAATAGGGGATCCATCTTCTGAATTTGTTTTTTCATGTATCGACGCTGTGTTAGAGTCCCCCTTTACATCAACTAGTTGTTTTTTCATTCCATCCATTTCAGTCCGCAGTCCTTCGATCAACTTCCTTAGCTCTTCATTTTCACTCGTCAACCGCTCACTCTTTGATTCTGCAATACACAACTTCTCAACTGCATCTATTTGGGCTAAGTTATTCGGATTGCTGTAAATCTGAGTTGGTGTTGGAACAGTATATTCTTCTATACGTCTTTCCAACTCCATTTTTTCCAATTTCAGTCGCTCAATTATATTTTCCTTATTCTTTAACTCAGCTTCGTAC
Source organism: Galeopsis tetrahit (assembly GCA_963675135.1). Taxonomy (NCBI): domain Eukaryota; kingdom Viridiplantae; phylum Streptophyta; class Magnoliopsida; order Lamiales; family Lamiaceae; genus Galeopsis; species Galeopsis tetrahit. The sequence continues at coordinate 30,030,278 of OY776130.1, read as the reverse complement.
TTCTGCATTTCAGTCTCAAATCCCCTTGATGCATTCTGCATTTCGCTGGAAATCTTATCCATGTCATTATTGTCTGTAGGGAGAGATTCATTATCCATGGGGAAACCTTCATCAACTTGCCTAACACGGCTCCTAGAAACTTCATCTTGCTTTCCAGTGCATGCCCCCCTGATCATATCCTCGACAAACCCAACCCCTCATGAACTGAGATCCATCATAACTTTAGCGATCTGAACTGTAGCAACTCTTTGGGGTGTATGATACTGGCTCATCCCAATACTGAATGATGGTCCATTAAGAGCTCTGAAAGTCAACTTTTCGCCACTGAATTCTCCACCATCATCTCGCATTGTACACAAACCATAAGCAGTTTCACTCTCCTTTTCTCCACTGCATCCCTCTCCAGACTCTCGCATTCTATTAAAAGAATCCATATTAAACAAAGATTGATTTGATTGCCCTTTTTTCTCCAACTTTTCAGATTGATTTGCTTCCCCTGTTTTTTCAAAGTCTTCAGTATCCTTTTCAACATCCTTATTTGAGCCAATTCCAACAACATATTCAACCTCTGATGAAGCTTCAGGTTCATCTTCAATTTCCCTCAACTCAGAAACTGTCCTAAGTTTTGTCTTCTCGTCCGACGTTGCTTTCAACAATATCTTTCGAACCTAACATTGTTATATTGCAAAATGCCCCGAGTTAAATGTTCTTAGATTTAAGGAGATTAAATATCATTTTAACAAAATAAAATGTTAATTGATTACCTTTATATCTCGAGATAGCTTCAACTTCTTAACCACCGAATTCATCTTGTTTAAATCCCATTTTAGAAATCGTGGGAATGCAGATTTATGCACGGGCTTCAACAAGGATGCATGCTCGCATAACCAGAACTGTCGTATACTCAAATAAAGAAAAATTGTAATAATTACTGAAAAAATATATATATGCAACGATATTAAATACAGAGTTATTCAAGTCTTACAGGAAGTAGGACAACACACCCTCCAACTTTAAGATTCTTGGTTCTTCCCAATTGCTTACTCAACATCTCAACAATTAACATTGACCAATCATGAAGGCAAATCTCATTGAAATTCTCTAAATAGCAATTTATATGCGTAGAGACCGAACAATTCTTATTGGTACAAAACAGAATAGCCATCATGTAACAACACAAAAGACGAGCAACGTCCTTATAGCTATCACGGTCATGCTTGCTCGAAACAACGGTCAACTTTGAGAGTATGAGTCTCTTATACATCACAAAATTAGAATCTGAAACTTTATCTAGGTCCGCTGAGAAACATCTACGAACCCAAACTGGAATATTGTAATCTTTTTCTTTCAAAGGTATAGGTTTGCTCCCACAGCTAATACCAAATATAAGTTGAGCATCCCTCCTATTTAATTGAAGAACTTCTCCCCCAATAAAGAAAGATTCAGAATCAACATCAAAACATTTGATTATTTGTCTAATTGCGCTCTCATGTTTTCTCGCCCTCTTTAACAAGCTTTCAAAATTATCCCTATATATACTTTCAAAAAACAGCCAAAACGGAGTCTTTTTAATATATTTTTTGTGATTTTCATTAAGTTTCAGCCCATTCACTTCCTTAATCAAAGTTCGAAGATTGGATCGATAATAAGTTTCTCTTTTGTTAACCTGTATCCGACCTGCAAACCAACCCACGCATATCAATTTATACCAGTGTTATAGTAAATATCCAAAAATTCAATTTGCCTAATCTTTTAACTAACCAAAATAATTATTTGGCTTGACTCGTTTACTCATCATCGAACAATCTTCTTCACTGCTTGTATCAGTTGTAGACTCGTTAAGGACGTCATTATTTTGTCTATCCATAGATAACGAATCACTTTCTGTTACGCGATATCACACAAATGTTATGTCAATATACCCTTATTAAGAAAATTCTACGTTGAACTTATGTAATGTCTTAACAAGAATTGTAAGCATGTACCGGTTGAACATTCATCAGAGGTAGAATTCTCAAGCTCATCGCATTTCTTGTGCTTTTTGAAATCATCTTGAGATTCTGCACTCTCTACAACATCCAAAAACAAAATGGTCATAAAAAAAGGCCTAACATGATATACTCATAAATGATGATGAAAAAGGCTATGAATATCCAAAACTTGTTTCCTTTTAAAACCTTATAAAAATAAGTTTTATTCAAAGTTTAATTCACCTGATTCTGAGATGCTCGATGATGAATAATTCACTGCAGGTCCTTTTCCTAACCAAAAAAAAGATAAATGCCTCATGAAAAAAATAAAAAAATTAAATTTGAACTTTGATCTTTTTTCTACAAACCTTTTTTCCTATGTCGTCCATGATCATCATTTCTACCCTTTCGTTTACCTGTTCTCAAGTTAAATACAAAATTTCACAAAACAAGACTTCCATAGAAAAATACTTCACTACATGAACGAAATAAGCACGGAAAAAAACATTTCAACTTACCCAGGTTGGAAAAACCCTTTTCAGTGTGTGATTTGTTATCCCGTTTTGATTTCTTCCCCAAACTCATGGTTGCTTTCCCTCGAACCTTCCAAATTTTTTGAAACAACAGATAAGTCGATCAAGATCACGCGTAAAACAAAAATATTCTGCGATTTATAAACAGAAATTACCTTCCTCAAATTCATGGCTTTAGAAGAAAACCAAGCTTCAAGAATCCCCAAATCCTAAAGCTTTAGAAGAAACCCAAGCTCCAACCACTCCCCAAACGCATTGCTTTCGAAAATTTAGAGGGTATGTCAAAATCCAAGCTCCAAGAATCCCCAACTCCTAAATCCTTACAAGAAACCCAAGCTCCAAGAACTACCCAAATGTCCTGCTTTCGAAATTTTGGAGTGTATGTCAAAAAGTAGATGTCTAATCAACCGAAATCGTACACCTCATAGCTTCTAGCTCACTGTTTGCATGTTGGGTAAAGTAAGGGTAAAATGGGCAAATTCCACATAAATGCGTATCTAGTTGCTAGAATTTCTAATGAGGTTCTTAGTTGCTATATTTTGCCCAAATAAGTACCTAATAGTGGGTTGCCCAAAATAATATGTCAATTAATAAAAGTGTATTAATATATAGTAAGACATATTGTTTATATTAAAAAGTATTGTTTTATATAATAACAAACTTTTTTTGATATAGTAAGACATATTGTTTAATGTAGTAGCATGAGTTAATACATGTAGTAATAATAATAATATGTCAATCATTAAACTGTAATATTAAAAAATTTAACACTCTAGCACTTTGCACAAAAAGTAATCATTCTGCAACATCTGCATTGTCTATTAAAAGTAATCTAAAATAAATGAGGATTTGGTGTCTTGGAATCTCTCCTTCATCATGGAATCTCTCCAAAAAACATTACTCATTATTCCCTCATCATCCATTTGTATTCTGTAAAAAAAGTCAGGCTCTTCAATGTTTTGGCTTTGTATTAATTTCATGAAAGTCTTTGTATCACCACCCTCTATGACCTTCATTCTTTCACGATTCACAAAGTTCAAGTGGTCTCTCATTGTGTGCCCTACTTGCTCATCACCCCCAACATTGTGTGCAAGGTATTAGAATGAGTCAGCTGGTTTAATACCAGATGATACCAGATCCACAATTGTTATAGCCTTTCCATCGTTTATTGCTCTTTCAGATCGATGCAAGTGATTCCATTCTTGTCTTGTCAAATAATGGTTGTGATCCAAGATATGTTTCACAACCTCATACATTCCATCCACAAGTTTTATCCTCATTTGAGTTTTGCAATTAGTTTTTGAATCTCCCCTGATACATTCTTCCTCTTGTCCTTCACACCATTGCAAGAGCAGATAAAAAGTTTAGATACTATTGTTTTGTTTCCATCCTTAGAAAGTATTCTAGTTGATTTTGGGACACTAAAACCCACAATTCTAGCATGAGCACAATAGATGTCAAACATTTCACATTCTTTTTCTCTTTTTATTCCCATTAGTGAATCACCATATTCACTATAGTCAATCTCCTCTTCTATTGTTTCTGTTCCAATATCTTTTTCAATTGCTACAGTAGCAGATTCAAGTAGTAGTGTACCTGTTTCTATCATTAACACAATAAACTTTATGTAGTAAATTATATATATTCATGTAGTAATTCATATTTTTTCATGTAGTTAAATAGTATATGTTCATATGATTATTGGATTTTTGTCATGATAATTGTGCATGTATTTATCAGTAAACCATAAATATACATGTAGTAAAACAAATTTCTTCATATAGTAACAGAATATTATTCATACAGTAAAATAAATAAATATTGTTTTATAATCAAAGTGTTTTATTCCGGTAGTTAAACAATAATTTTCATAGAGTAAAAAATAGTTGCAGTTCAATAGTTTTAAAATAATCATCATATATTAAGAGAAGATTTCACATGTTTCTGTAGAATTAGTAGTATTTGATATTACCACCATTACATCTTCATCTTCGTAGTTTTCTGCACTCATTATGATTGTCCTTTTATGATCGACCGCGACGCTGTTTCCTTCGCCGTCGATGTAGATTGCTCTGTTTTTTTTCGCGTGATTATAGGGATGATAGAGAATGAATCATGTATTTCGCGTTGCCCTAGGACCCGCTAAGTTATTGGACCCGTTAGGTTAATTGACCCGCGAGATTGTTTTGACCCAATAAAAATTACCCGCGAGATTAGTTGAGAATTTTACTGCTGGTTAAATGGGTTTGGGTTTTGGGCTTTTGCCTAAATTGGGTGTATTGCATACATGCAATATTTCATGGAAGACTAACCCACTTTATAAAATTATCCCTCGATACTCCATTTATTACACTTTTTTCTTAAAATGTGTGTTCATTTTGTGGTGCAAACACTTGTGGAACAGAGGGAGTAGTATTCACATAGGTATACAGTGTTTGAGAAATAAGTTAGTTTTGGGCCACTTTGAAAGAATAACTTTTCAATTGGGCTTGATTTTTAGTCTGTATTTGGTGTTTACATTATTCTTCCAATTTTCTTTTACTTTCCTTTTTCTTTTTTATCTCTTTTATATACTGCTACTATTTATTTATCATATTATAAATATAATAATAATTGTAATTTATTTTAGTTAAATTTCTTGTATGCAATTTGACATGCAATTGAATTTTGCATTAATTGTACAATACAATTGAGTATACACAAATGTGACTCTTTATTTAAATATTACTTCCTTCAATTTATGAATAAATTGACATAATGAATTTGTATGAAAAAAAATATTTTTTTTATAAAAAATTTTGTGTGAGTCAAATATAATTTAAGTATTCTTTTTACACGGTATCTTGTATTTTTTATACACACTGTCTTATAATAATGTGTTATAATTTTGACCTTTTTAAATAGCTAATTTCACTTTTATGTCTTATAGTTTTGACCTTTTTAAAGCCAAAAACTTCAGTTATTTTATTAGAGAAGTCATTGATGCATGTAAACCAATGAGTAAAACTTCATATATTAAATAATGTTTTAAAAATTATTCATTGTACCCCCAAATTTAAATTTCTGAATCCGTCACTGGGTATGGACAAGATACGGATTTATTTAAAAATTGAGATTTGAAATCGAAAATAAAACCCTCTCACATTATAAACGAATTAGATACGATTTTTAGTTTCGAGAGTTTTAGATATGGATACCACTGTCTCAAATTAGTCAAATATTTCTTCCCATCATATAACAAGTTAAAGTGGTGCATGAAATTTGAATTTTTGATTTGGTACAGAATTTGGCCATCTCTAATCCATATCTAATTAGTCAAAAGGTAAAATTAAATAAAATACTATAAAATTCAAACCTTTTTAATTATTTTTTTATTTTAATTTAATTATTATTTACTACTCCGTATTTAATAATATACTTTCTATGTCCACCAAAATTAGTATGCCCACTTTCATTATTTGTATATCTACCAAAAGTATGCTTATTTCTTTTTTATGGAAATAATCACTTTATTTTTTCCTCACAACAACCCAACAACATCCTTACTTTATCTATTTTTTCTTAAAATCTTTGCCCAACCAAAGATGCACGGTTTTCATGGACAGATGGAGTAATAATATCTTTTTAATTTAAAATAAATAAAAATATTTAGTTATAAAATGACATATATATCTAGAATTGTCAAAAAGGCCTCACCGGGCTGGTTGGGCTCGCTGGCCCGGCCCATGACCTGTTGGGGATGTATGTTTCCATCATGCCCAGATTGAGTCAAGTTGGGCCGGGTCCAAAATGGGTTGTACCTGGACGAGTCGGACCGGGCCCAAATTGGGTCGGGACGGGATGAGTTGATTTGGGCCCGGATGAGGCCAAGTTGGACTGGTCGGGTTGGGTCCGAGCTCGAATTTGGCCGAGCTTTCTCTCGGGCCTCGAGATCTACGGCCCAGCTAACTCGGGAAAAAACTCTTACGATATTTAAAAAAAAATATAATATAAGGATATTTCAATAATTTTATATATATTTTTTAAAATAAATATTTTATCTAATGGCGAAGTGGGATCGCACATGGCAAAGTGAAATGGTGTGTCAACTTTTAATTGAACACATGTTATAAGACAGAGCCAATCCCCCGTCTCATGGTAGAAACCCACTTAAAAGTTACAATTTTAATATACGTGAAAGAAATGAATTTAAAAAATGGTCAAAAGAATATACATATACGTACAATTAATATTAAAAGATAAAACAAAAGGGTTACTTGTCAAAGTGGCGGGTGCCCAGCAATGGGCGCCCGCCCACTTGGATTTAATTCCCACATAGACCAAATAAATAGTCATTTAAATAGTTGGGGAGAGGGTCGTTGCATGGTGGGGTAGGTATGGAAGGAGGGTTAGGTCGTTGGTGTGGGTCGGTGGTTCGGGTTGGTGGGTGAAAAGCTACGGATTTAGAGTCAGCAAAATGTCGTTTTTTATTAGAAATGAAATTTGAAATGGATTCTTGACTCAGATGTAAAATGAGTCGTTCATCGTTTAGATACGGAAAAATGAATTCTTGACCCGAATGTAAAATGGGTCGTTCATCGTTTAGACGAAAAAAATGGTTTCAAATCCGTCCCTTATTAGAAATGGAATTTACAAAACCGTTCCTAACATTATATACCCTGTGATTAGGAACCAAAAATATGCACTTTTAGTCCTGTAAGAAGTTTTCAAAATCACTTTTAGTCCCTATATTTGGAAATGATCCTTTTTAATGCAAATTTGGTCCTATATGATATTTCCTGGATGGAAACCGTTAACTAGCTGACAGAATTATATTTAAAATAATTTTAATTCTATTTTGGTAAGTATTAAAGGGAAAATATCAATTTTTGTCACCCAATTTTACCATTTTTCATATTTGGTCATCCACATTTAGTCACTGTCAAAATTGGTCATCCAGTTATTATATTCTATCAAAATTGATCACTCTGTTACTCAATCTGTCATTGACTAACGGAGAAAGAGTTTTGAGCCGTGAAAATTTCTCAAAACCTTAGGTTAAAAAATTCTCATTCATCTTCTGGAACTAATGAAACAAAAACGCAGAACCAATAATGTAAATATTGGTAATTTTTGCACATGTTTCATTCTTGCTTCTGCTGCGTTTGTTTCATTAGTTCTGGAAGATGCATGAATTTTTTTTAACCTTAGGTTTTGAGAAATTTCACGCCTCAAAACTCTTTACCCGTTAGTCAATGACAATGACAGATTGACTAACAGAGTGATCAATTTTGATAGAATATAATAACTGGATGACCAATTTTGATAGAAATTTCATGCATCTTCTGGAACTAATGAAACAAAAACGCAGAACCAATAATGTAAATATTGGTAATTTTTGCACATGTTTCATTCTTGCTTCTTTGTTTCATTAGTTCTGGAAGATGCATGAATTTTTTTTAACCTTAGGTTTTGAGAAATTTCAAGCCTCAAAACTCTTTACCCGTTAGTCAATGACAGATTGACTAACATGATCAATTTTGATAGAATATAATAACTGGATGACCAATTTTGACAGTGACTAAATGTGGATGACCAAATATAAAAAGAGGTAAAACTGGGTGACCAAAATTGATATTTTCCCAGTATTAAATATTCAAATTTTATTCAATTTAATTTTTTTAGAATTTATATTTTAAATAATTTTTAATTAATTTTTTGAATTCTATTTGGTAATTATTAAATATTCAATTTTTATATAAATTATATTTTGTATTTTTAAATTATATTCAAATAATTTTTTTATTTTAAAATTATTTTTCAGAATTTACTTTTGATTCTTTGAACTTGTATTTTTGCATATATTTCAGTTTTAATATAAATGTTATATTAAAAAATTATTTAAATTTCAGAATTTACATTAAATTAATTTTTAATAATTTTTTATTTTATTCAGATTCTTGGAATCTTGGGTCCGAAAAATATATATGCAGATTCTATAAATAATGTTTTTTTTAAAATTATATAACTCTTCATAATTTACATAAAAAAAATTGAATTGAAATTTCTTTTATTTTTATATTATTTATTATTAACTTTAAATAGTTATATCCGTATTATATATATATATATATATATATATATATATTTTGATAGATATTAAGAATAAAAAATTATATAATCTACATAACTTCTATAATTATAAATTAATTATGTATCTATCAATATATATAATACGGATATACTATTTAAAGCTAATAATAAATAATATAAAAATAAAAGAAAATTCAATTAATATCTAGAGTTAATTGCATTTTTGGTCCCACCAACCATGGGTTGGTTGGGATTTGACCACTGCGTTTTGGAGTTGGTCCTACTAGATATTTTTTTATTCATATTAGTTCCTATACAAAAATTTATTGCAAACTTGATCCCAATTTCTGTCATCAAAAGGTAACAGATGGTTTAACGCGTGCACACTTGGTCCCACAAGATTTTTTTTACTTTTTTTTTTATATTTATTAGTTCAGAAAATTATAAATATTAGTTCATAATATTAAAAAAAAAAATTAAATTTGAAAAATTATAATATGAAAATAATAATAATCTAAATAAATTCATTCATAATTGGAAAAATCAATTAACTTGCCTAATTAATTATTTGAAAAATCGGTAACCTAATTAGACTTTTACTTTTTTTTTGATAATATATTACATTATTATATGTATATATATACTCCCTCTCTCTGTTCAATTTTAAAATTCTCACTTTCCTTTTTACATAAACAATCAATATTCCTTAAAATTTGTGTTCAACACCAAATGAAAATTATATAAATGTACGGAGAAAGTGTATATTATATATATATATATATATATATATATATATATCAATTAAAAACTTATTTTTATATATTAATTTAGAAAAATGTAAATATTAGTAAAAATAATAAATGATTTAAATTTTCTGAAATTAAATTATGAATATTATTTAAAATACTATTATTTTTTAAATCTGAAAAATTATAATATAAAAAAAAATAATAAACTAAATAAATTCATTCATAATTAGAAGAAATCTATTAACTTACCTAATTAATTATTAAAAAAATTTGTAACTTACCCTTAGGAAAAAAAACCCTATTATAACAAAATAAGTATTAAAAAAATATTTATTTATTTTAAGATAATAAAAAAAAAAATTATCTTTAAAATATTGAAACTCCCAAATAAAAAAAAAATGTATTAAAGCTACCAAAAACTCTCAATAAAACCTTATTTATATATTAATATTTTAAATAAACTAAAAAAATTACAAATATTTTAAATTTTCAAAAATTCTCAACTAAATATACAAGGGTTTGCATTGTGTGGGTCACGTGGTCGTTAACTAAATATAGCAGGGTTTGCAGGGACCAAAAATAATACTTGATTAGGTAAGTAAATTAATTTTTCTAATTATGAATAAATTTATTTAGATTATTATTATTTTCATATTATAATTTTCCAAATTAAAAAAAATTAGTATATAAAATATTATTCATAATTTATTTTCAGACATTTTAAAATATTATTTAGTATTTTAAATAATATATATAATTTTAATAAATATAAAAAAAAAAATCTTTAATTTATATAGTGTAATATATTACAAAAAAAAAAAAAAAAAAGGTAAAATCCTAATTAGGTAAGTTACCGATTTTTCTAATAATTAATAGGTAATTTAATTAATTTTTCTAATTATGAATGAATTTTTCTATATCGTGTGGAACCAAAAGTGCAACGAGTGTTACTTTAGACTGTAAAGTTAACGGCGAGACCAAAAATGCATAAAAAAATTCTAGTGGGACCAACTCCAAAACGCAGTGGTCAAATTCCAACCAACCCATGGTTGATGGGACCAAAAGTGCAATTAACTCAATTAAAAAATATTAATTATAATTATTTAAATGTAAATACTGCAACAATAATCTGAAATCTGAATTAAAACAAACCCCATAATATAATGATATAATATGCAGACCAAAGTCTCAAGTGTACTTGAGTAAACTTTGATTGATCAACGGTTGACCGTTGTTGACCGGTCAACGGTCAAACTTTGACTTTTTTTTTTCCAGTTTTTTTTCGATTTTTTTTTTTAAAAGTGTATGTTAGTATATTGAAAAGTGTATCTTTGTTTTTTAATGAAAAGTGTATATTACTATATTGAAAAGTTCAATATTGTTTTTAAAGAAAAGTGTATGTTATTATAACTGAAAATTGTATATTATTAAAACTGAAAAGTATATGTTATTATAATGAAAAATGTATGTTATTATAACTGAAAAGTGTATGTTATTATAACTGAAAAGTGTATGTAATTATATCTGAAAAGTGTATGATATTATAACTGAAAAGTGTATGATCTACTAATGAAAAGTGTAAGTTATATATTAATGCAAAGTGTATGTTATTATAACTGAAAAGTGTATGATCTATTAATGAAAATTGTATGTTTATATAACTAAAAAATGTACGTTCTATTAATGAAAAGTGAATATTATTATAATTGAAAAGTGTATGATATTATAGCTGAAAAGTGTATGTTAATATAGTTGAAAATATTATTGAAAAATGTAATTTTTTCTGTAAAAAAAAAAAAATCGAAAAAAAGTTAAAAAAATGCAAATGTTGTATCGTTACCACACATGGAAAACCCTGGTATGAAATTCCCCACCCCCATAGCCTCCAACGCCACTGTTACTCTAGCAGTTTGGCCACATCCTCGCCACGCGCCACCACCGTTACCAGACATGGAAAACCCGGGTATAAAATTCGAATTCGGCCATAGAATTTGTCGAGGCTACACACTCTAGCCTCGTCTTAGAGCTAAGAATTAAAGCCCCTTGTCAATTTCAAATTTCGATCTCTCCTAGCGATTTCCATTTTTCATCTCGGTTTCGCAAATTTTCATCATGACTTTTAGCGATTTTTGACAATTTTATTAACTTTAATGCTTTGATTTTTTTTTATTTATTTTTTTTTTTTTGTGTTTGTGTTTGTGTTTGTGTTTGTGTTTGTGTTTGTGTTGGTGTTTGGGGTGTGTGGCATGAGGTTACATGGGATGGTGCTGCAGGCTACGAGTGACATGGAAAGCTGCCGGAAATCACTCATCGGCCCCAGAATTTTTTTTTAAAACCCTGCTGTTAACGGGCTTGCAACTCACCCCTAGATTCTGTTAAATATTTAACAGATATATCTTACAGGACCAAAAATGGTGTAAAAAGGATCATTATTAAAATTGAGACATTTTTACAGGAATAAAAGTGCAATTTTCCCGATTAGGAACAGATAGAAAATGGTTTTAAAATCCATTTCTAATCTGTTTAGAGACCGTTTTTATGGTATCTAATCCGTTTCTAAATCTCAATTTTTTTGTAGTGACACTTGTCGCTCTTTAATTTAACATCACTACACTACAAGATATAACAAACTTGTAGCTAACATACTCCATATTGCAGTCTGCGTACCGTATTCCACAAAGAGATAGAAGTCAATTTAGTGTCATAACTTTCAACCTTTACTGAAATGGTCCCAAAAAAGTTAAAAGTACCAATTTAGTCAAATATTTTAGCAATTTGTTTTGTTTTGGTCCCAAAAATGTTAAATTTACCAATTTAGTCTCACTTTTTTGCAATTACATTTAACTTTTTTGGGACCAAAATTGAACAAATTGCAAAAACAATGAGACTAAGTAGGTACATTTAACTTTTTTGGAATAAAAAAAGTTTAAATTACAATAAAATGGGATTAAACTGGTACATTTAACTATATTGGGACTATTTCAAAATAGGTAGAAAGTTATGAGACCAAATTGACTTTTATCTAGGAATACTGAGTATGCGCAGACTCCATTTTGACAATTAATCTTCATCTTATGCATTGCTTGATCATGGTCGTAGATCTTCATCTTAACATGCCCCTCAATTCGAAGGAGCTACCCGGAGCAACGTTCAACATATTACGCAATGAATAAAAGGATTGGACAATAAGTGGCTTTTTTAGACTATCAACCACTTGATCGATAGTAGGAACGTGCAATACTTGAATTTCTTTCTTTGTCATTATTTCTCGAATAAAATGTAAATTCAGTTCGAGATGTTTTTTTCTTGAGTGATAAACAAGATTTGTTGCCAATGAAATTACACCTTGATTATCAACTTAAATGGTTGGAATTTATGTCTGCATTGATGTATTTCATTCAACAAGGATTGTATCCATGTCAATTCACAAGCATGCCAATGCTAAGCTCCATGTATTATGTCTTTGTGGACGACCTTTAGATTGTTCGTTGTTTCTAAGAACTCCAAGATGCTATGTTTCCTCCAACGAAAATGCAATATCCTGAAATTGTTTTTTTGTCGTACAATCTGAAGCCCAATCTACATCTGTAAACCCAACTATGTTCAGCTCTTTGGATTTTTTTTAGTTTTAATCCATAATCAATTGTGCCAACAAGGTATCTCAATATTCTCTTTACTGCCCTAAGATGTGTATGAAGAGGATCTTGCATGAATTGACTCACTTTATTGATGACAAACACTATCTAGTGATAATGGTAGCATATTGTAATGCTCCCACGATGCTTCTATAACTTTGTTGGTCGGATATGGAATCTATTAAGGATAGTCAAATAAAATGATTTGATATATCTTTTATTTTACCATACCATGTTGTACATCTTTGTATTTAATTTTATCGTATGTTTCTCCTCAATCTTAAGGATTACATTACTAGCTAGTTTTAATCCCTCTTTATACATTTAAATACATGTATTCGATCTACAAATTCTCCTCTGAATTTGAAAAGTTGATTGTTGTAAATCATGGGCATTGTTAGGCTTTTTCATCCTCCATTTCAGCTCTTTTAAGAACATCTTGCAAGTATTTCTTTTGGGATGAGAAGATTCCACTAGTCATTTTAATCACTTCTGTTCTCAATAAAAAAATCAACTCACCTAGGTCCTTTATATAAAAAAAGTTCTTCAATTTCTGGATCACCTTTTGATCCTGTAATCACATGATTTGTGAAACCAAGAGTTTTGAGAATAATCATGAGTTTAGTGTTCCAAGCTCTCGATGCTTACTTTAGGCCGTAGAGAGACTTTTTGAGTTTGCACACCACATGTTGCTCGTTTGCCAACTCTAAACCAAGGGGTTAGAGCATATACAAATCATTCTCCAACTCACGATTAAAAAAAAAGCATTATCCTCATCAAGTTGGTGCAAAGACCAAGAGTAGTCAAAGCAAAATAAAGTAATAATTTAATAGTGACAAATATAACCTTAGAAAACGTATTGGTAAAATCAAAACCTGACATAATCTACGTAGAGATATGAGCATAGAGTTTAAGCTTTAAGTCTCATTTGCAGCCAGTGGGTGAGTGCTGTGAGGGAAGAGGACAAACATCCCAGGTGTCATTCCTTATTAGGGCTGAATATTCGACGAGAAAGTGCCTCAATGAAACGTGTAATGTGGGGGAAGAGGTTGCCATGGCTACGAAAAGGCAGTGGCAATTAAGAAGGGCTTTAGGAACAAACAATGAAACGTATATTGGGAGATGTGAATGTGGACGATATCGACGTGAGGTAAATTACGAGTAATGTGGGGGAAGAGGTTGCCATGGCTCGATTACTTGATGGGCTCCAAAGGGTTGGATTGAGCCTAATTTGTTTAATGCAAGGTTTTAGATTCTTATTACGCCGATCTGATTTTAATTAATTTGGCATGTTGTTCACAACGACGGGCCAATGAAATCATCCATCATTGTTCACTGCGACAGAGCTACGTTGTGCCCAGAGGGGGCATTGGCCCCCATGGTAATTTTATAAATTTACCAGGGGTATTTCGATAATTTCACTCATATTAAAATTAATACTTCGTCCCATGATTACTTTTACACTCCTAATATAGAAATAACATACAAAATTAATATCATCACAACATCATTTTATTTAAAATCACCACTCATTTTGGATATACATTTTACCATACATCGTCTCACTAAATTGATCATTTTATCTCCTCTCACTATTTAATCCTCCTTAAACCTCACAAAATCACCTAAAATACCCCTTACTTTATTTGATCCAACGACACCACTAATTCACTTTTCTTAAAAAGTGAGTCGGTCAAGATGTGAAAGTCATCACGGGACGGAGGAAGTATTAACTTGTACCAAAATATAACGAAAGTCAACTTCATCGATCAATTTAATTTAATGGAATGAGATGCATGTATTGAAAATTTTATTAATTATATGAAATTTTGATGAGTATAATGAGTACGTATTATTTTATCTTTATATATAGTAATGTTAATCGGGCCTTCCTAGCGAAAATTTCTGGCTCCGTCACTGATTGTTCATCCATTTATTTTAGAAACTAAATTTATTTAAATTTCTACAATACAAAAAAACGGGATTTGCCGACGGAAGACTACCGACGAAATCCATTCCGTCGGCCGTCCCGACGGATCTCCGACGGAATATCGGAATCGACTGATTGCCGACGGATTTCAACATCTGTCGGGAAGCCCCAACGGAATTCAGATTGGTAGTGAAACAGTGCCGTTTTAGGCCTGTTTTCCGACGGAAAATTCTGTCGGGGGTTCAAATTACCGCTACCGACGAAATAATCCGTCGGTAGCTGACCCGGTTTGACTCCACCGCCTCGAAATCCACTAAAAATGCGTGAATTAAATATTCGCGTGCTACCGACGGAAATATCCGTCGGTAGCGATTTTTTTTATAAGAACTGCCTTCGGCAGTAGATTTCCTTAATAATGAATTTTTTTTCACTTTCCTCTCCTCTCCTCTGTTCGTGGTCTCGTGCGTGGATTGAATTTGTTGTGCGTGGAGTGAAAGACAAAGAGCATTACGATCATCTACCCCAGTTTTCTTCAATTTAAACGGTACGTTTTATAAATTCTTAATTAATTTTAATTAAGTTATTGTATTATTGTAATGTTATTGCATGTTAATTATTATAAATTGCATGTTAATTATTATAAAATTGCATGTACGTACGTAGTTGATGAATATGTATAATTAATTGATATATATGTTACGTGGATTATATGCTTTTTTATTGGTTAATTGTACGTAATTAATTAATTGTTCGTGTTATATATAGTGTAGTTCTTGATAAATTTATTGTTTTTTTACGTTAGTTTGTTATATATTTTGTTTATTTAATTAATATATAATTGATACTTGTTAGTTAGTTTTGATAATTAAACTAGATTATTATTGTTGATTAAATTAGTAATTATTGTTATAAGTAGGGGTGTTGTTTGATTAATATAGTAATTATTGTTATTGTTTAAATCAAACATTTGTCTCAAATATGTTAGCGAGGAAAATTAAACATTTGTCACAAATATGTTAGCGACGGGTGTATAGCAACAAATCCCGCGACAAAATTATTTCATCGCTAATTCACATTAGCGACAAAAATATTAGAATTAGCGACAAATTTTTTCGTGATAAATATTTTAATTGCGTTGCAAATGTTAGTGATGAAACCCATATTTTTATCGCTAATATTTGGCTATGATATCCGATTTACGAATAATTCTCTAAACCCACTTTCGTACTCGACCAACCCAACCTGCACCCACACCCGACCCGACCCACCCCAACCGAACCAACTCAATCGTTCTCTAAACCCACTTCCGCACTCGACCCGCCCAACCTGCACCCACACCCGACCCGACCCGACCCACCCCAACCGAACCAACTCAATCGTTCTCTAAACCCACTTCCGCACTCGACCCGACCCGCCCCAACCCCCACCCACATACCCCCTCCCCCATTTTATTTGATCTTGGTGGGATTTGGCGCCCATAGCTAGGGGCCTACCACTCGGGCAGACAACCCTTTGATTCAGTTTTTAATATTAATTATATATGTATTCAATTGTTACTAATTTAGTAGTTATTTTTACTCATTTAATAATTTATTTCACATTTATTAATTGATTAATTTTTAACTTGTAAGTTGTAACAATTATATATGTATATATATATTTGTGTGTATATATATTGTAATTTTTAAAACAATTCCAATTGTAAAAAATCAATGTTACTTTAACAATTAAAAAAAACAATAAATATTCAATCCAATCTTCATTCTCTCATCTTTATGTCCATCTTCATTTGCATCATATCATATTTATAAATATTTTTATTAACATTCATACTGATTTATAAGACATAAAATTTGGAGAATTATTAAACATTTAATTATATAAATCGATTTTCTTGATTTAATATGCATAATTGATTTAATATTAGCCACAAAATATAATTTTCATTGTTTTTCTTATTATTAACAACAAAATAATTTGTTAAAAGTGTAGCGATAAAATATTTTAATTTTGTTGCAAATATTAATTCCAAGAAATTAGCCACAAAAATATATTTCATCATAAAATAATAGTGACTAAATATAATTTTCATTGTTGTCCTAATTATTAACAACAAAATAAAAGAATTCGTTGTTAGTTTAGTGATGCAATATTTTTATTTTATCGCATAAAGTAATTTCAATAAATTAGCCACAACAAATTATATTTCATTGCAAAACTTTAGCGACAAACTAAAATTTTCATTGTTTTTCTGATTATTAACAACAAAATGAAGCAATACGTTGCTAGTATAACGATGAAATATTTTAATTTCATCGCAAAAATTAATTTCAATAAATTAGCCACGAAAATTTATATTTCGTCGTAAAATATTAGTGACGAAATATAATTTTCATTGTTTTTTTTATTATTAACAACAAAATGAAGCAACGTGTTGCTAATATAGCAATTACATATATAAATTTTGTTGCAAAAATTAATTTAAAGAAATTAGCCAAAAAAATTTCAATTTCATCGCAAAATATTAGCAAGAAAATATAATTGTCATTGTTGCTCTGATTATTAACAACAAAATGAAGCAATTTGTTGCTAATTAATATAGTGATGAAATATATAAATTTTGTTGCAAAATTAATTTCAAGAAATTAGCCACGAAAATTTATATTTCATCGCAAAATATTAGCAACGAAATATAATTTTCATAGTTGTTCTGATTATTAACAACAAAATGAAGCAATTTGTTGCTAATATAACGATGAAATATATAAATTTTGTTGTAAAAAATAATTTCAAGAAATTAGCCACAAAAATTTCTATTTCATCGCAAAATATTAGCAACGAAATATAATTTTTATAGTTGTTATGATTATTAACAACAAAATGAAGCAATTTGTTGCTAATATAGCGATGAAATATATAAATTTTGTTGTAAAAAATAATTTCAAGAAATTAGCCACGAAAATTTCCATATCATCGCAAAATATTAGCGACGAAATATAATTTTCATTGTTGTTTTGATTATTAACAACAAAATGAAGCAATTTGTTGTTAATATAGCGATGAAATATATAAATTTTGTTGCAAATATTAAATCTAACAAATTAGCGACGAAAATTTATATTTCGTTGCTAAAAATTGATTGTAGCGATGAAATTTAGATTTGTCGTAAAATTTTCGTCGCTATTTCCCCTGTTTCTTGTAGTGTAACTTTGGTGATGGTTGATGTTTGAACACTTTATTTTTCTGTCGAACTATTTAATTTTCTGTCGAACTATTTATTATTCTGTCGAACAATTTATTATTCTGTTGGACATATTTATTTCGGTTGATGTTTTTTTGTCAATGGATTGTTTATTTATGTTATTGTTTTTAATTTATACATAATTTTTCGATAGATTGGGTATAAATTTTAATAAACAAGTCAAATAATAACAATTTTTTTTATTCCGACAAATTACCGACGGAAATAAATAATCCGTTGGAAATGAAGTATTTAAATTCTGCCGACGGAATTTTGGGCGCCACGCTACAGATGGAATTTCAAAATCCATAGGTAAATTCAAAAACCACTCTACCAACGGAAGTTCAAAATCCGTCGGTAGCGCGCAGTACATTACATACGCTTTTTTCTTTTCTCTCTCAGTCGAAAAAAATTGTGAAAATTGTATGAAAGCTTAATATTTCGGTACGTTTTTCTTTTTTACTTGGTTAAAACTGTGCATTTTATATGTTTGTAGTTTAATTAGTTGTGCATATTATATATATTTGTAGTTTAGATGTGTATTTTAATTATATTTTTTGTAGTTTAATTAGTTGTACATTTTATATGTTTGTTAGAATTTTATGTTAAATGTTTAACAGATGGAATTGTCGGATCGTCGATGGATGTATTGTATTCCTAGGTTCATTTTAGGAAATGTGAATAGTGAATTTTACAATGAACTTGTGTCATTTGTTGAATTTGCAAAGCTCCACCCACATTGCATGTATGTGGATTGTTTCAAGTGTCCGTGTAATGCCAAAAAATGTCAGAATAAAATATTTAAGTCGATTGATGAGGTTTTGGTACATGTTCTGAAGAATGGTTTTGTTGTTAATTATTATAACTGGACATTTCGTGGCGAAGGACGTTGGCCTTATAACTTTGATCAAGTTTTATACTATTACACTGCTGGAATCTATGAAAGACAAATATATGCTAATCAAGCCGGCACAAGTAATGAACAACAGTTTGGTGGGGAACAACAGTTTGGGGATGAAGAATCGCAATTGGAGAGGGAAGAACCCAATATGTATAAAACAATGATAATGGAAGCCAATTTTTCAAATGTAGAAGAGGAGCCGACGGATGAAGCATTTCGGTTTTATGAAATGCTCAAATTTGTCGATCAAGATTTGTATCCGGGTTGTGATTCTCACTCTCAATTGTCATTTAATGCCCGACTTATGGCTATCAAGACCGAGAACAAGCTATCTAACAGGGCATATGAGCAAATGGCACAATTATGCAGTGAGATATGTCCTCTGGATAATAAGGTGCCTACCACGTATCATCAAAGCAAGCAAATGATGAAAAATATGGGATTGCCGGTCGAGAAGATTGATTGTTGTGTAAACGGTTGCATGTTATATTGGGGTGATGAAGATAACAATCTGAACATGTGTAGAATGTGTGGTCATCCTCGGTACAAAGAGCCATGTCGGAAGGGGCCCGCTGGTCAATCGAAGTCGTCGAAGAAGAAAGTGGCACACAAGAAGATGTATTATCTTCCAATCATTCCTCGTTTAATGAGATTGTATCAATCTACTGCCACAGCACAACACATGACGTGGCATGCAACAGATTCTTCCTCGACCCAGTTTAGGGAGATGCGACATCCGGCGGACTCGGAGGCCTGGAAATACCTTGACAACGTGTATCCCGATTTTTCTTCTGAACCGAGGAATGTGAGGCTAGGTTTGTGTACTGATGGTTTTGCACCGCTTGGGAGCTTTGGAAAGCAGTATTCGTTGTGGCCGGTGATTCTGACTCCATATAATCTTCCTCCATGGATGTGCTTGAAACCTCAAACAATGTTTCTGACTGTATTGGTGCCAGGTCTGTCGAATCCAAAGGATAAACTTGATGTTTATCTCCAGCCTCTTATAAAAGATTTGATCTTTTTATGGAAAAGTGGTGTCCAAACGTATGATGTGTTCAGAAAATAGAATTTCATGATGCGTGTTGCTGTATTGTGGACCATTAGCGACTTTCCTGCATATTCTATGTTGTCTGGGTGGAAAACGGCTGGGTTGCAAGCATGTCCGTATTGTATGGAGCATTCTGAAGCTTTCAGTCTTCAGAAGAGTAGGAATGTTACATGGTTCGATAATCACCGAAAGTTCTTACCTCGAGATCATCCATTTAGAAGGAATAAGAACAACTTCTTGAAGAACAGAACAGTTACAAACAATCGTCCGCCCCTTCGAAACGATATTTTAATTATACAATTATTTGATCTAATGTTATACGTATATTTTTTATTAATTTCTTCTAATGTTATTCATTTTGTCGTGTTACCGTACAGGACAAAGGTTATTACATGAGATTCAGTGGACGGGTTTGAAGAAGTCGACAGAGGAAAATGCGGCTGAACACAACGGTCGAATCCCAGGTGGATGGAATAAAATGAGTATTTTTTGGGATTAGCCATACTGGAGTTCATTGTTGATCCGACACAATTTGGACGTGATGCACATTGAGAAAAATGTGTTTGATAATGTGTTCCACACAATGATGAACATAGAAGGCAAGACGAAAGACATTCCAAAGTCTCGGGAAGAGTTGAACATTTATTGTCGTCCTGAAGAGTTGAAAATGGATCCAGTACAGGTAAATATCCAAAGGCTTGCTACACACTGGATAAGCCACAGAAACAACAGCCGTGTCGTTGGATTCACGAGTTGAATTTTCAGGACAACTACGTGTCAAACTTGAGTCGATGCGCAGACATAAACAGGGGTCAGGTTTCAGGGATGAAGAATCACGATTGTCATGTTTTTATGCAACACTTGATACTGATTGCGTTTTGAGACGTTGTTCCTCTCAATGTGTGGAGGGCTATCACTGAATTAAGTCTTTTTTTAGAGATTTAACATCTTCAACGATCAAGATCGATGATATGATTCGTTTGGAGCAAGACATTCCAATGATTTTAATTTGTGTAAGTTGGAACAAAATTTTCCACCTAGCTTCTTCAACTCCATGGAACACTTACCCGTTCACTTAGCGTATGAAGCCAGAATTGGTGGTCCAGTGCCGTGCAGTGCAGGTGGATGTACCCATTTGAAAGGTAAACTCTTACATGCTTCATTTTTTATTATACATGCATGTTCACTAAATTAATATATATATTTTTATATATATCAGATATCTCCACAACTTGAAACGCAATGCTAAACAAAAGGCAAATGTGGAAGCATCGATTGTTAATGCATATTTGATTGAAGAGGTTGACATGTTTTGTTCTTATTATTTTGAAGACCATGTCAACACTCGATTGAGAAGTGAACCACGTAACTATGGTGGTAGAGGTACAGACAATATCGGTGAAGAGGTCGATGGAATGCTGTCTATATTCAAGTCTAAGGGACGCCCTATAGGAAAATTCACTGAACGAGAGTGGGAGACGAACAGAGAGGCAGAAATAGCACAAACGTATATGTTATTGAATTGTGATGAAGTTCAGCCTTACATTGAGTAAGTATTTCATATTTTTATCATCTAATAAAATTATTAATAACTACTTCATTTATGTAATTTAATATTAATTGTGATTGGATGTTGTGAATTAGGATGTATACTTAATAACTACAATGAACAGAACAAAACATCTCAGATACAGATATAGATGCTCGTCTTCAACGTGATTTTGCCCGATGGTTCCAACGTTATGTGAGTACCATTTCCTTAAATTTTACGTAAATAAATATGATTCATAATTAATGTTAATTATTTGAACTGTATAGGGACGGTCAAACGATTTTGAGAATCGATTCTTAAGGGATCTCAGCAAAGGACCACTACGTCGTGTAAAGACTTACAACGGCTATATTGTGAAGTACTACAGATTTCATACATCCGAGTATGCATAAAAAAAAGCGACTACCAACAGTTGAGAAATTCATTAATCATTAATTTCAGACACAAGGAAAGAAAAACATTTCCACATTGCTGATGTCCACAAAAATAAGAATAAATCGTAAAAGCACTGGCTTATAGGAAATGGCCGGCCGATGATAGTGAGATTAGTAGTGGAGGAAGGGGTATTTGGGGGTACAACTGTATAATCCAAAATGAAAAACACCACACAAGATTTGAATCTGAAATTTCGAAAATAATCTTTAGTTAATTTTCAGACCACACACGAAAAAAACAAAGAGAGAGTATAGAAGAAATTAGTGAAATAAGATTGTCATACATGATCGTATCTATCACCATGATAGTGAGATAACTCAGTAGTGGAGGGAGTAAGACTCAATTGTTGGAAACCCAATTAATCTCATTAATTCCAATATCAATATCATCACTTTCCAATCAATAATTTATCACTTTTTAAGTTAAAATTTATCGCATTAAAAAAAGTATGCATTATGTATCATTCTAAGAAAAAAATTGAAAATTTTGTATTAAGAAAGTGATGATAATAGTGTTGTAAGACAATCTCACATATTAGCTAATTAATGTAAATGAAATGATTCTGCACTTTTTTTAAAAGCTTCGACTTTTAAATGAGATGAATTTTTTTAATGGTATCAGAGTCTTAAGCTCACGACGTACAACGTCTTAAGTTGCTTTCTCTTTGTTTTGTCTGATGTATGTATATATTAAATATGTATTTATAATTGACCAAAACTCGTGCCAAAAAATGGACTTAATAAAATTAAATGGAGAGAGTATATTTATGATTGCCGAATAGTGCATGCAAGGATAAAATATAAGAATTTTAATAGATCTAATTCAAGTTTGTACAAAATCATTGGAACCATCGACTTTTGGTGGAAAAAATCAAATAAGCATCTTTTGTAAAACCGATTTCTAGCAACTTTTTAAAAACTATGATACCAATGTTATGATTCCACTTTGTATTTCACTATCTGGTTTATCGACACAAGTCATGTCAAAAATGATCAACACCTCATAATTATAATGGAAACAACACATGTTAATGGTCTAGTAAGAAAGAACACCAAATGAAACACAAAAATTGAAATTGAGGAATTGATCAATGATACCTGTATATATATATAAATAGTCCATAAACATCATTACTTTGTGTTTAAGATACTACATCAAAATGGTATTATATTTCTTAGTTTTCCTATCAATTTTATTTCAATGTGATTCAAATCAAGAAAATTTTCTTAAATGTATGTCAATCCATTCCTCTTCAGATTTAACAAAACCATTTAACTACATCCACACACCCCATTCCCAATCATACTCATCTCTGCTAAAATACGCCCAACAAAATCCCAGATGGCTAAACTCAACATCCTTGCAACCAAATATAATATAATATAATTTTCTTCCCTGGAGGCATTTGCCCGAGCGTAGGCGTTGGAGGGCACTTCAGCGGAGGAGGGCTCGGGATGTTGCTCAGAAAACATGGCATAGCCGCGGATAATATAATCGACGCTTCTTTCATGGATTTTAATGGTAACATTCTTGATAAAAAATCAATGGGGGATGATCTCTTTTGGGCTATCAGAGGAGGTGGGGGTGCGAGCTTCGGTGTCATACTCGCGTGGAAAGTTAGACTCGTTCGAATTCCAACCACCGTAACTGTTTTCACAGTTCACAAGAATTTAACCCGACAGGGGCTAAAAGTTGTGAACAAATGGCAAAACATAGCTCATGCAATGCCAGAGGATTTAATGATCAGACTTGTTCTTCAAAATGCTAATTATGGAAAACATAAAACAGTGGAAGCATTGTTTAATTCTACCATTGATGAATGCTACCTTCCCTGAATTAGGGTTACAGGAAAAAGACTGCATCGAAATGAGTTGGATAGAGTCTGTTCACTACATCGCGAACTTTGAATGAGACGCCCCGTTGGAAGTTCTACTGGATCGCGTAGTCAGGTACCAGTTCCATTCCTCTGTGTCATTTTTTATATTTCCTTATGCATTCCACTTTCTGGATCTTTAATATGTTTTGTCATGATTGTTATGGTATGTTATTTACACATGTCAATAATCTAAATAGTGAAACGCAAAATGGAAATTGCGTCTCAATTTGTCCATTGTTACAAAATAGTTATAAGGTACATCACCAAAATGAAAATTTCGTTACTTGATATTACTAAAAAATATTTAGTAAGAAAAAAGTGCACCTCTATTTGTTCACTGTTACAAAATTAATATATTATTTGAATATTTATGTACATACAATATTTATGTATCCTCAAATTTATAATTGTAAATCCACCGCTAGGTACAAGAGCTTATTCAAGGGGAAGTCGGATTTTGTAGAGAAAGCAATGCAAGTAATTAAGTGCGTATGAAGGAATCAAGAAACTACTTTTGCAAGAAGAAAAGGCATATGTGATCATGGATCCATTTGGAGGGAAGATGGGGCGAATTTCCGGGTCGGAGCTGCCTTTTCCTCATAGGAAAGGGAATTTGTTGAGCATACAATACGTGGTGCAATGGGGAGTGGAAGATGAGACGGAAAAGCACGTCGAGTGGATCAGGACGCTATATGAGTTTATGAAACCATACGTGTCGAGATCCCCTCGACGTGCTTATCTGAATTATAGAGACCTTGATTTGGGAATCAACAGTCGAGCGAATACAAGCTACTCGGAATCTGTAACTTGGGGGAGAAAATATTTCGATAGGAACTTTGACAAATTAGTGCAAGTGAAAAAGATCGTTGATCCAGAGAATTTCTTTAGATATGAACAGAGTATTCCCCCGTGAAAGAATATATTTATAATTAATATATATTAATTTAATATTAAATTACACCCATGAATTTTGGATGAGATGGTTATGAGATAGCTTATAGCATGCATTCATATGAATTTGAAATGAAAGCCATATCTTTAATACGCCCAGAGAATTATTTTGGCTCTTATTCTTCAGAATATAATATAGAGTATTGAGAAATATTCATGCTCTCTATATTCACATACCACAAAATATTTTAGGAATTTCTCCCACCCATTCCCTACTTGTTCAGCTATAACAATTGTGTTTATCTTTATGAACGCAAATGGTGGCTTACAAAGTAGACGGAAAATAAAAGACAGAAAATAAAGAAATTACAATGTGTATGAAATTCTTCATGTGGCAGTTTTGTATAATTCGTAGTAAGAGTACATTGATTTTTGCTCGAAAGAATTAAACAAAGAATCTGGCAAGAGTATATCGCAATCCAACCAAGGCCACCCCAGATTGAGGAAGGATTGTATTCTGATGAAGTAGTATACAATGAATCTAGTAAATGTTCTCTTCTTTTGTTTGTTAAATCAACGGTTAATCTAATCAAAACGAATTCTTCAGTTCTCATGACTATTATTATAAATGAGAATTGTTAACAAAAATTAGAAACACGTGGGCTACATTTTTTTAAATCATGAATTTAACTTTATATAGGAAATTTTTCATGACTTTCTTTTGGTATGTGTTTCTTCATTTTACATATGAGATAAACTTATCATAACATCAATTATATTGCTATGTTCATTTCAGAAGATTGTGGATCAAGCAAGAAGTAGAAAAGTCACACAAAGCTCAACTACGTGATGAAGAAGAGGAGTAGATTCTAAGCACATATCAACCCAGTGTAAATTGTTAGTCTTTTTTATTGATAGTCAAATAGTGAATACCACAGAACAAATTCAGTCTATAGTGTTAAGAATTTCATTCATCTACTCTTTAGTCCATTGAGGCTAATTTTATTTTCAGTCCATTAATAATTTTCTTTAGAAAATACGAAGATTGTAGTTTGTAGTCAAATTAATTGTTTTGTTTGATTTTCATTTTTCCAGCATCATTGTTTAAACCATATAATTTTGTTGGTATTTGTACATTTGTAGCTAATAATGGCTCTTGTAAGAGAAATAAATAATCCCCATTGTCATGTGTGATCGTCTTTCATATATTATTATCATATTCCTAGGTGACATTCAACTGCACTTCAATCTTCATTGTGAAGAGGCATGCAACAATTTAGGAGTAACTAAAATAAATTCATTTTAATTTGTGTCCATTCTTTTTTTTTTTTTTTTGACGGGGAATTTGTGTCCATCCTTAGAAACCCCAACAAACACATCTCTCACGCTTTCTAGAAACGCCAACCCCTCAGACTTTTCCAATTTCTCATTGAAAATCGCGAAATAAACAAAGGGCTCTTCGATTTTTTTAAAAAAAAGGAATAATCTGGGTAATCTGGGAGAGACACATTTTAAGATAGAGGAAGGGGAAGATGAACGGATTAGGTTATGAAATTAATTTGAACGGAAGATGAACGGATTAGGTTATGATTTGAAAGGAAGGGGTGAGGGATGGGGGAGGCATTCTGCGTGGGGAAGATGAACGGATTAGGTTATGAAATTAATTTGATCTAAAATATTTTTATTTTAATCATTTTGTAATATAGCAGTAAGATGTATTATTTTAATAATAAGTATATTTATGCAATTTTTTATAATTAAATTTTTTTATTTTTTTTCAGTAAAAGGGTATTTTCATCATTTTATATATATTAATTTAATTTATTAGTAGGGAGAGCAAACACGCTAATATTGTGTCTTATTTTATGCTACTTTATTTGGATGATATTTATCTTAATCATGCACTGGACATCAATTATTGAATCTTCTTAATCATCTTTTTGCGTATTGATATTACTTGCAAAACCTAAGGGAACGAGTGTTTATAATAATTGTCTAGAACATAAGAAACTTTCATCCTTGAAATTAGCTTCTGTGTATTGATATTAATTTTCCCTCAAAATAAAAATATCTGATACCAATAGTTATTACTTTTAAAAAAAATATTAAAGTAATAATAGTTTCAAAAGGAGGTGGATACTATAGAGTTAATGGTATCGAAAATTTTATTTCTGATACTAATAATAAATACTCCGTAAATAGTATCAAAAATTTTTTTGATGTGGGACATAAAATTTTTGACTTGTTTGTTACTACGACACTACTACTTTTATAATATTTTTTTCTCAATTTTTCTTCCACTTTTTCAATGTGGGACATAATAAAACTTATATGATTGTTTGTTACTAACACTATTGCTTTTATAATGATTTCCTCTCATATTTCATCAACTCTTTATTCGATGTGGGATGAAAATTTCATATGTTTATTTGTTTCCTCTTATATTTCTTTTACTTTATATTCCATTGGGACATAATTATGAAATTCATATGTTTGTTTGTTACTAACACAATTGCTTTTATAATGATTTCCTCTCATATTTAGGGTGTGTTTGCAAATCATAGTGATTGCTTTAAAGTGATTAAAATTGATTTTTGCAATAAAAAAGAAAGTTGATAGTGTTTTAAAATTAAGCACTTTAAATCAATTGTGTATATGTTGTGGTGTTTACAAAACAAACCATTTTTTTTATAAATTTACAAAAAACACCCTTATTACATTTAGATAGATAATGTGTAAAGATGAAATATTATTTAAATTGCGAGGAAAAAATTGTAAAATTGATTATTATAATGAGAAGCACATAAAAGCTATTAGAAGTAGGTGGAGGGGTGCTTCACCAAAATCACTTTTAATAAATTAACTTAATCACTTGATTGTGTTTCCAAACACTCCAAAAGTGATTCTATTTGAAAAAAAATGCTTTTAAGCAACTTTTAGTGTTTCCAAACACCCACTTAATCTACTCTTTATTCGATATTGGATGAAAATTTCATATGTTTATTTGTTTTCCTCTTACGTTTCTATTACTTTTTATTCGATGAGGAACATAAATCTCATATATTTGCTTGTCATTTTTTTTTTATCATGTGTATAACTTCTTTCATTTGAATTGAGACTATTAATAATCAATTCCATTATTTAAAGGAATAAAAAACTATTATTTTAACAATATTTTAAAAATATATATAATTATAAATGCCTAAAATATTGTTGACCCCTTTGCTAGAAATATTTTAATTTAATATAATTTTTATAAATGAATATTTTTTCAATGTAATAAAAAATAAAAATAAAAATACATATACTATTATTTTACGAGATGGACAACCCATAATGAAAACACCTGTATCAATAACTAAATTACTAATACAAAAATAATAATTGTATCAAAAAAAAAAGTTAAATGCTATTAAGTTAATAGTATCAAAAAATTTTATTTTCGATACTAATTAATGATAATGATAAGTAGTATCGAAAATATTATTTGATACAAAAAATAAGTAGTATTAATAAATAAATTACTAATACTAAAATAATAATAGTATCAAAAAAAGTTTGGATGCTATTAAATTAATGGTATCCGAAATAAAATTTTCAATCTCAATGATAAGTAGTATCAAAAATATTATTTAATACAAAAAATAAGTAGTATATATCAATAAAAAAATTACTAATACAAAAATAGTAATAATATCGATAAAGTGATGGATGCTATAAAAAGTTAATGGTATCGGATTTTAAATTTTAGATATCAATAATAAGTTAATGGTATAAATTTTCAATACCAATAATAAGTAGTATCGAAAAAGTATTTGATCCTAAAACTAAATAGTATCAATAAATAAATTTCTGATGAAAAAATAATATTAGTATCACTAAATAACGTAAAATATCATAAGATTTTTTTTGATACTAAGAGTGAAGATAATATCATAATACTTTTAATTGATACCAAAAGGTAAAATTAAAATTAAGTATCAAAAAATGCAACAAATACAAAATTTTCAATACTAACAATCTCTTTTCTTTTTAGTTTAAACCCAATATTCACCTACCTTAGAGGTGCAAAATTGAACCCTACATCTCCGCAAAATTGTACCTACATCTCCCAATCAAATTTTCCAATTAAGTGAAAATGTTTTAGAGTTTTAGTTTGCACAATTTTTGTTATTATTATTATTTTATTTTTTTTTGCTGAATATTGGGTTTAAATCCTTGATAATTTCACTACAAGAAAAGAGATAGTATTTAATTTGCACAGTTGATACAATTGTTGTTTAGTTTGCCCAAAAAGGTTAAAAATACTAACCTAGACGGATCGAAAAATGCCTCAAGAATCCCAATACTACCAAATAAATCAATAAATAAAATGCACAAAAAAATCCTATCAAAATCCAATATTCACATGACTGTACTGCAAAAATTAATAAAAGCATAGATTCTAGGATCAAGTTGAGTATCACGTTCTGCAATGCATATATTCGCAATGCTAACCGAGGTTTAAAGTACTATGACCACGCCCGACCACGCCCATTTTTCCAGAGTAGCATGGAGTTGCACTGACATTCCTCTTCTCCATAAGCAAATGAATGTGACTGTCATTTCACATACAAATTGGGTATTACAAAACCAAGAAATAAAGCTTTAACAGAGTATTCACCTTGATTCCAATAGATCTGAGCATATTTCACCTTGAGATGCTTGGATCCGACAGTTTTTTAATGTATCATTTAGCACTTAATAGTAATATTAATGGAAAGCACAGTAAAAATAATTCAATAAGTAAAAAAAAAATCAAATGTAGTGTCATCTACAACGAACCATACCTCGTTTACTTCTAATTCTTGCACCAATTCTCCTTCAATTCAACCATTTTCCACTCGTTTTCGTTTTTCATCTTCTTTATGGAATCAGAAAGCACACCCGATGAAGTTTCAACCACTAGCCCGTTGCTTCCACCTGAACTTGACCGCTATTCTTCTTCTAAGCACCTTCGTGGCGGTTTCAGGCTCTTATGTTTTGGGTTCCGCTGTGAGTTCCCAAATTTGAATTTAATTTTACACGGATCATGCTAAATGAACACATAATGATCATGTAAAAGCCTATTTTGAATTTTAATTTGTTGGGATACCATATTTATTGGCAATTTATGATGCATATTCAGGTATGAATAATAAAAGGAGTGTATGAATCTCTTGTAAAAGATCAGCCACTTGATTATTTTTAACTTGTGTATAGTGGCACAGTTGGCATGGTGCTTCTTATTTCCATTAATTTATATATGAAATAGCATTGCATAGCATATATACCTTGTTCAAACGCTTCTTCTCTTGTAAAAGATCAGCCACTTGATTTTTCAACTTCAAATCCAGGGCCTAAACAACAGCAACAAATAATAAGAAAATGAACAAGATTGTCAACAACCAATAATTAGATATTATTGGAGTGAGAGGCAATTAATTACACAGAATTCTAGTAGTATATATATGGAGTATATTTTTATCCTAGCTAACTAGCTAGTTTCATTCATTAATTCAGCTGTTATCTAGAAGAAAAGAATTAGAATGGAGATTAAAATATGAATTAGTGATTTGAAATAGAGAGATTGAAATAAACCAATGAATTAGTGCATTTATAATCTTTTATACTAATAGACGAAAATATTAAATTTGTTAGATTTATAAAAATTTGTATAAGATTAAATATGTAATTTTATGGAAAAAAAATTAAATCTTATTATTGAAGTAATTTAGGAAGATAGATAAGAGTAATTTTAGAGAAAACAAATCAAATCTTATTATTAGACTAATTTTAGGAAATATGAAGATAGGAAGATAGATAAGAGTAATTTTAGGGGAAAAAAAATCAAATCTTATTATTAAATATTATTAAGATAGATTAAATAGGAAAAAAAATCAAATCTTATTGTTAGAGTAATTTTAGGAATAAGATTAAAATTAAATTTATTTAGATTTTACTCCAACAAACCATAATATTTTATAATTCCAATCAAATCTATCTTAATAATATTTAAATAAATCTATCTTAATAATATCTAAATAAATTTAATTTTAATATTATTCCTAAAATTACTCCAACAATAAGATTTGATTTTTTATAAATCCAAAAATTTAATATGCACGATATTTTGACTTTAATTTTTATAAATCTAACTTAAATAAATTTAATCTATCTTAATAATATCTAAATAAATATATCTTAATAATATCTAAATAAATTTAATTTTAATCTTATTCCTAAAATTACTCCGACAATAAGATTTGATTTTTTTTCTTATTTAATCTATCTTAATAATATTTAAATAAATTTAATTTTAATCTTATTCCTAAAATTACTCCAACAATAAGATTTGATTTTTTTTTTTCTAAAATTTTCGAGAGATTACTACATTCATGGGTAAAAAGGTTTGTTTTATAGTAAGATAATTCACATTTGCTTCCCATACAATTTATCAAAAGTTTTATTACGAGCTTATTTTGATAGATGAAGAGGTACTTTTTACAAATCTTCATAAAAATTGTTTAATGTTATTGTAATAATATTTATATAGATTTATTTTAATGTTAATTTTATTGAATAGGGATAAAAATTCAGGCAAAAGTTCAAAATTTTCTAATCTGGAAATTTGAGAATACTATTCGAGAAGGAATGAGTTATATTATACAAAATTTTGGAGTTGTTCTGAATTTCGGAAGTTTCCGGTCAACAAATCATCTTTACAAACTTCAATTCCAAAACAACACTAAAGTTCAACGTTGTTCAGATTTGGAGTTTTTTAGTTCACTTCATTCTTTCAAATCTTTTGAAGAGATAAAATTGTTCGGTCCTGATCAAGCAAAATATTTGATAGGTGAAATCTATAACCTTTTTTTATATTATGTATGTTGTCAATTTATTTTTTTATAATAATTTGTAAATACTACAATATATATAATGTTCTTATAAATTTTGGAATTTTTTGAAGATATAATCGCATTTGTTGTTCAAATACATAGGGTTGAATCTATTGTTATCGATGAAAGAGATGTTACTAAGGTCATCATAGATGTTGAAGATGAAGGGTAATAAAGTCGTTTATCAATTTTATTAATAAAATAAACATTAGACTTTAAATATTATTCATATAACATACTCCCTCCGTCTCATACTTGAAGGCACATTTTACCATTTTGGGCGTCTCATACTTGAAGGCACATTACCTAAAATAGCAAAAACACTTTTAAACACTCCCCTTAAAACATCACAATATTACAACAAATGCCACTACTTTATTACACAAAAAGTAACTTTATTACTATTTACTAAAAAAATTACAGGCGTACTAGAATATCTTTAACTTTTGAGAATGATTCTACGAAAATTTGTTGGAGTACAACAAAAACAACCCAAATGAGCCCATGGTTTTCATTTTGGATTATGCTAAAGTCCAAACCCGATATAGAGGTAATTTTTCTTTTATATACTTTCTTTTAAGTTTTGTGTAAATTAGACATTTTATGCTAATTTTATATAAAATATTAACATTATATTTCAAATCTTTTTTTAGAGAAATTCATCTCAAATTCAATGTATGTCAGCCGGCTATCAATCAATGTTGATAGTCCTGAAATGAATGAATTTAGAAAGAGGTAATATTTATTAAAATTCCTAATTAAATCTACACTATTTATTTTAATATCTTTTTTATATTTAGTTTATTTTATTCTAGCTTCGAATCAAGAAAAATCAAAATTTCAGCTCCTATATATTTCTCCAAAGAGGTTGAGTCCAGTCGTTCTTCCGTGTACGATGAGTTCACCGAAAATGATGATATAACATATCTTACTAACATTTATGATATTAGAAAGGTATTTAAAATCTTCTTATTTAAAATATTTATATTAAATTTTAAAGTAAAAATTTATCCTTCTTCAATATTTTACAAACAATTAATGTAATTTTTTTTATTTGTTCAAGAACTCCTACATTGTTGTGTTAGCTACTTGCCATGCTATTGAGTCAGGGAGCATCTGGTATTACCATGCATGCAAACAATGCTTTAAAATGGTTAAGCTCAACGACAATAAATGAGACTGGAACTGTGAGAACTGCAATACAGACTCTGAATCTATTGATATAAGGTAATATTTAGTGGAAATTTGTATTTGCAGTTTGTTTCTATTGTATTTTTATATATTTAATCAATTAAAATCATATATACGTATTACGACAACTAAAATTATTCTTCAGGTTCAAGGTTCAAATTCGTGTCGTTGATCAAACTGGATCAACCTCCTTAGTTATGTTTGACCGCGTGGTTGTTAAGTTGGTTGGTAAAACAACAACCGACATTCTTACTTAGATGGAGGAGGCATTTTATAACTATAATAACATTTATAACTATAGTAACATTTATGGAAATTTTAATTGGTCTATTTTTTTCAGAATTTTAATGTACTTTTTTAGTATAATTTTAACAACATACTTATTTCAAATTTCAGAAAGATCTAGATGACAAAATGCCACCAGAACTTGAAATGTTGTTGGGCAAGAAATTCATTTTTCGAATCCATATTTCATTATTCAACTTGAGAAATAACTACACGGTATACACCGTTGTAAAGTCATCTTCAGATGAAGAACTAATTTTAAGTTGGTTGGTAAAACAACAATCGACATTCTTACTCAGATGGAGGAGGTATTTTATAACTATAATAACATTTATAACTATAGTAACATTTATGGAAAATTTAATTGGTCTATTTTTTTCAGAATTTTAATGTACTTTTTTAGTATAATTTTAACAACATACTTATTTCAAATTTCAGAAAGATTTAGATGACAAAATGCCACCATAACTTAAAATGTTGTTGGGCAAGAAATTCATTTTTCGAATCCATATTTTATTATTCAACTTAAGAAATAGCTACACGGTATACACCGTTGTAAAGTCATCTTCAGATGAAGAACTAATTAAAAAATTTGAATCCAAGAATGGTTCTTCAAAGGTAATTTTTTCAAAGGTATCTCCTATTTCGAAAGGAAATGTAATAATATTTTTGACCAAGTTTTTTATTTTAGTTCTTTTAATATATCTATTTTATAAAAAATTGAATTAATTTTTTAATTATACTTTATTTCAGAGTAAGACTTCTTCGTCAATAAATGACAATGAAGATATCGAGTGTGTAGAAGTTACTACTCGATATAAAAGAAAGTTGGATTATGTTTTTTTATAGAATTATGTTTTTAATTATATGATATGCAGTAGCATTGACACATTGAGCAATTTTCAATTACATTGATTTTTTTGACCGTTTTGACTACATAATTTCAATGTTGTATATCAATAAGCTCTTAATTCATTATTGTCATATGCTTATGACATGCATTTAGTGGGTGCTATCCGAAAGAATTCAGGCTCTATCAATTCATTTCTTTCAAATTTTTTAATATTCATTTATTTGTTGTGTAATTCAATGTAAGTGATATTTTTGTTTAATTACTAACTTTTGTTCAATATTCAATATATATTGATTGTGATTATGTAATTGATCATGAAAAATAAATATCTTCTTTAAAATTTTAAAAAATTGAGTAACTAACTGGAATAAAATATAAATAGACTGAATAAAATAGTTTAAATAATTTTGAATTAAAAAAAATACTCTAATAAAATTCTGCAAAATTTCTTTAATTATATAATTTTATTTTATTTTTTAAATGACTTTCTTTTATTTCTCTCTCTTCTCCAACTTTTCTTTTTTTAAAAAAATCTTTTTCATATCTTTACAAATCTCGTATTATAATATAAAATTAAATTAGGTTAAAAATTATTATAATTATTAAAAATTAATAAAATATATTTATTTAAATTCTGCGTAGTATGCGGGTCTTACACTAGTATATATATATATGTGTGAGTACTTTTATTCCTTATTGTGAAAATTAGGATATATATATATATGTGTGTGTGTGCAGGATGGAGAATCATGCATATATTCATGAAAATATACAATATGTGTATATAAAGAAGAATAAAATAAGAAATTAATTAATGCAAATCATAATAATAATAGAGAAATGATTTAAGAATAATAATTATAGGCTTATCAACACCCTGAATTATTACAGCATAATATAAATAAATAATTATTCTTTTTTGCGTAATATTTTTTTATAACATATAATTTAAAAGTTTTTAAAAATTATAAATATTATGAATTCCATGCGTTAGAATTGGATTGAAGAAAGACCATCTTACCTTGATTTAAGGATTACGATTATAATAAATAAGATTAATCTTCTATTACTATATTTTTAAGTGTATAGACTATAGATTGAGCTTAATTACGGGAATAAAAATTAAAATATCAATCAATTTAAATTTGAATAGACAACTATAACGAAAAAAAAAAACTTAAGAACACAACTTACAAGGGCTTTTCTTACGGTAGTCACATTTTACCAAGTGACTACGCAGTCACTTTGTCGTATCGCGCCATGTGGCGTCGTAACAGTAAAAACGACCGGCTACCTGTCATACAGGTTTCAGTTATTTTTAGCATTATTTAAATTTTATTTTGTTATTTACTATATTACCCTTCTTTTTAAATTTTATTTATATTTTACCTGCACCCACTAATTTAATGAGTGCACCCCATATTTTTACTACAATTATCTGCACCCGCTAATTTAATGAATTCACCCCCTAATCATATTTTTACAACAATTATCTGCACCCGCTCATTTAATGAGTTCACCCCCAAATCATTTATTTTTTACAACAGTTATCTACACCCGCTCATTCTATGAGTTCACCCCCAAAATTATTTTTTACCACAATTATCTGCACTCACTCATTTTATGAGTTCACCCCCAAATTATTGTTTTACCACGGTTATCTGCACTCGCACATTTTATGAGTGCACTCCAAAATATTTTTTAAAAAATACCCTTCTTTTTAAATTTTATTTATATTTTACCTGCACCCACTAATTTAATGAGTGCACCCCCTTATCATATTTTTACTACAATTATCTGCACCCGCTAATTTAATGAATTCACCCCCTAATCATATTTTTAAAACAATTATCTGCACCTGCTCATTTAATGAGTTCACCCCCAAATCATTTCTTTTTTACAACTGTTATCTACACCCGCTCATTCTATGAGTTCACCCCCAAATTATTTTTTACCACAATTATCTGCACTCGCTCATTTTATGAGTTCACCTCCAAATTATTGTTTTACCACGGTTATCTGCACTCGCACTTTTTATGAGTGCACCCCAAAATATATTTTTTAAAAATAATCACATTTAAAAGACTATATTATCCTTTTATTATTTTACACAAAATATAATAAAATAAACTCTAAAAAATCAATTCACCACCAAATCACCCATATTTAAAAAAAAAACCGTAAAAATATAATTAATAAAAAACTATCGAAATTAGCCACAAATCTCAATTTTTTTCTTTTTAATTTTTCTTCCCCCTCCTCTTTTTCTTTTTTCTTCCCATTTTCAATTTTTTTTCAAATTTTTTATTTCCTTGTTTTTTTTTTCTTTTCCTTTTTAAATTTTACTGTCTTTCTTTTCCATTTTTTGCATGTGTATTTTTAAAATTTTAATACAAAATAATATTATAAGTATAATTTTATTAAAGTCGATCGGCGGTGCACCTAAATTTTAATTTTAATTTGATGAGTAAAGCACCTGCCGGAAATCCATGCATGTCGGCGGGTGACCCAACCACCACCATGCTCGACCACCCCCTCGACGGCGACGGTGGCGCTTCGGTCTCGGCCGCTGAAGCCCGAGACCCCTCCTCGAATCGCAATCGCGATTCTTCACTTCCATAACAATCGACATAATCTTCCATCTCGACTACGATCCATGGCGGCCGAAATCCTCTCCTCATTTCGACCACCGACGCGACTGCTTCGATCAATCTCCCTTGCGTTTGCGATCCAGGAGCTTCTCCTACATCAACGGCGCTAGCGTGCAACACTCGGATCAACGCTGCCTCTCTCTCGTCGTTCATCTTTGTCCAAATCGAAGCTACATTGCTTCATCCGTCTTCTTCACCCTGCTCCTACGCAGCCTCTTCCTCCGGCTGACGACGGCCCGACGGAGGACTGTGAGTATGTTGCTGATAGATCTCTGACCGGACGACACTCGGAGCCGGTGACCTTGCTGATGAAATCCCAAGCGACGACTACTGACCTAGGGTGCCCTCCCATTGGGCTAGGGTTTCCTTCAATTGGGCTTGGTAATGTGCACCCTCTATTTTCTTTAGTACACTCCGATCTGCACTCTCTCCACTTTTTTTTATGGTATTATTGTTATTGGTATTATTGATACTGGTATTACTAGTTATTGATTGCGGTATTACTATTAATACACTATTGAATTAATATTAATGATTATTGATTATTAATTGTGGTATTACTGAATATGTGAAATTATTTATTACTGATTATTATTATTTTTATGGTATTACATATTATTCTTTATGGTATTACTGATAATTGTTTTTGGTATTATTGAATATAATTAGATTTGTGGAATTATTTGTTATTGTATGAGATATTACTATTCAATGTTTATGGTATTACTACTTACTGTTCATGGTATTACTGATAATTATTTTTTGTATTATTGAATATAATTAGATGTGTGAAATTATTTGTTATTGTATAAAATTTTACTGATTAATATTAATGGTATTACTAATTATTGTTAATGGTATTACTGATTACTGTTTATGGTATTACTGGTTATTACTTGTTGTATTACCGACTACTCCCTCCTTCCTATTGAAAGCTACCCAACTTTCCTTATTCGTTTGTCCCAATGAAAGTTACTCATTCATTTTTTGTCAAACTATTATCTCTCACATTTCATTATATTCTTCTCTCTCTCAATCACATCACCTCTCATACATCCACTTATTATATCATATTTTTTAACCTCTGTGTCTGAAGCTCATGAGGAGCTTTTACTGGGACGGAGGGATTATAATAAAATCATACATATAATATTATTTTGGAATAAAAATTGAAAATGGGAAGAAAAATTAAAAAGAAAAAAATTGAAATTTGTGCCTAATCTCGATAGTTTTTTTTAATTATGTTTTTACGATTTTTTTTCTAAAAATATGAGTGATTTGGTGGTGAATCGACGGTAACTCGGCAATGACTCGGTTGTAGATTGTAAATGTATAAATTAGGGTTGATTTTATTATATTTTGTGTTAATTAATAAAAAAATAATATAGTATTTTAAATGTAATTATTTAAAAAAAATATTTTGGGGTGAACTCATAAAATGAGCGGGTGCAGATAATTGTGGTATAAAAATAATTTGGGGGTGAACTCATAAAATGAGCGGGTGCAGATAACTTTGGTAAAAATATAATTTGGGGGTGAACTCATAAAATGAGTGGGTGTAGATAACCGTTGTAAAAAAGAAATGATTTGGGGGTGAACTCATAAAATGAATGGGTACAGATAACTATAGTAAAAAATGATTTGGGTGAACTCATAAAATGAATGGGTGCAGATAACTATAGTAAAAAATGATTTGGGTGAACTCATAAAATGAATGGGTGCAGATAACTATGGTGAAAAATGGTTTGGGGTGAACTCATAAAATTAGCGGGTGTAGATAATTGTTGTAATAAATTATTTTATTGTATAAGGATAAAAATGTAAATTTACAATAATATATTTTAATTAATTTAATTTAATAGAAAATACAAATTTACGACACATTACGACAATACATATCGTAAAATTTACAAAAGGTAACAGGTCATCAAATCTAAATCTTTAGATTAGATTTTTAATGGCTTAGATTAACTGACTACGATAGTCATTACGACATGTTACGGCACCCTGACTACATGTAGAAGGTCCCAACTTACAAACATAATTATAATTTTCGATTCTTTATAATCAGAGTATATACCATCAAATGTATTTTCTGTAATTATATATATAATATTATATACATTGCAAGGTTACAAACTGAAAATTCTAATGGTAACAATACACCTCACGAGATAACTGAATTTTGAAAGTTGGGAATGTGGATATTGGAGACAGTGATGTGTATTTTGTAAATATTGATATTCCTAAAGAGAATTTGATTTTAGATGTACGTGATCCAGTAGTTGTTTTAGTTGGAAATATTTATCTTTCTATCTCTGATAACTTTGGTACAAAAAAGTATTTTGAAGGTTGAGTTATACTTGATCCAACACATAAATAAGTTGAAAGTATTAGCGAAACAGTGTTGACGATGATATTTTGTGATACAAGAGAATGTTTTAGTTCAAACAATGTTTGTCCATCAGAGTATAAACGTGGTAGTATATATGAGACAAGTTTTTCCATTGTCTTTCTCAATTCTCTTAAGTGATCTGGTCTATCAACTTATCAATTGGTTCTGAAGATAGGTGTTATATAATGCTTATTAGGAACATTGATCAGAAGTCTAGTTTGTTTAATAGAACTAGATTGATTATTACCAAGCTTGAATATCACATCATTGAAGCAGAAATTTTTTTTGGAAGAAATGTTGATAGTAGAGTTTTTATCTTGATAATAACATCAGTGTTTCAAATGACACGACTCCTGTAAAGTTTCGAAGGAGTAAATTTCCCATTCATTTGTCTTTACAATGACGATAAATAAAAGTAAAGGTCAGTCTCTTTCCATGGTCTACCTTCCAAAACATGTGATCACACACATACAATTGTATGTGGCGTCCTCTAGAGTCAGGAATAAGAGTGGATTGAATTTTTTTACCTAGATATATTCAAATGAAAAAATATATAAACGTACAACATGTACACGTACAACAAATGTTATCTATAATAAAGTTTTTCGCAATTGGTAATTTTGTATATTAATTTCTTTTATAAATAAAATTTTAATTCTCCTTTTTTATAAATATATATATAAATGTGTGATGTAATATTTTAGTTTTTAATAGAATAATAAATTTATACATGTTTTAAAGATTATTTTTTTTAATTAGTAAATTAAATTTAAAATATATTCTATATTATAAATTTATTTCAATCCCGCGTAAAACGCGGGTCTTACACTAGTTTAAAATATATTAATAAGAATGACGTGAATAATGATGTGGCGTGACACGTTTCCATAAAAAAACAAAAGGTTGGTTCTATATTAGAGGAAATATTATTTTTAGTTCTATAAGTTTGAGGGATTCCAAAATAAATCCTTTAAGTTATAACTTTGCAAAATACATCTTACAAGTTATTTATTTTAGTCATTTTATACATTAATTTTAGTTATTTAAGTTTAAACTCATTGGAGAATTTTAAAGTCGTCGAAAAATTTAGGGGCTCCGGTCAAATATCCAATTTTAGTCATTTAAGTATATTAAAATCTGAAATTCTGATAAAATTTGAAAAAATAATGA
Source organism: Galeopsis tetrahit (assembly GCA_963675135.1). NCBI lineage: Eukaryota > Viridiplantae > Streptophyta > Magnoliopsida > Lamiales > Lamiaceae > Galeopsis > Galeopsis tetrahit. The sequence continues at coordinate 29,989,983 of OY776130.1, read as the reverse complement.
TTTTTATTGTATATTTTTATAAAAAATCATTAAATTATACTCCCTACGTCCCCGGGGAAAGCTCCCCATGAGCTCCGGGCACAAGTAGTTGTATTAGAGATCATGTGATTGAGAGAGAGAAAAGTATAATGAAATGTGAGAGAGAATAATTACCAAAAAAAAAAGAATGGACAACTTTCATTGGGACGGGCGAAAAAGGAAAGTTTGGTAGTTTTCACGGGAGGAAGGAGTATATATATATATATATATATATATATATATATAAAAGAAAGCAATAAATTAATATGAAAAGAATAGAAAATTGATATTTCGGTAGGGGTCTCAGTTTATCTTAAAAAAATATTTTCTCAAATTGAAAAGTCCAAAATTTTCAGTTGGACAAAAAAATATTTAAAATCTGAAATTATAAAACTTATTTAACAAAATATATTTAACAAAATAAAACAATTAAATACCAACAAAATAAAATATAAAAATTATTATATAAATCATAAATAAATCTGCATTTTAGCAAAATAATAGTATTAAATATATTTATTTAAAATAAGATTTTTTTTGCCAAAAATGTAATGAAGATATTAAATTTTAAAAAATAGAAATATAATATTAAAAAATGAATTAATTCTAATTTTTTATTATATTGATTTGTAAACCATAGGTAAATTTTAAACTAAATTTGAATACTTCATCATTATATTAATATAATTTACATTTGAAGAATATGATGGGGGTTGGAGTTTTTTTAATACATATTTATAATTTTAATACTTAATCTTTATAATTAATACACTTTCCAAATTCAAATCTAGAAAAATCTATCAATTTAATATTAATTTTACAATCGGGTGGGGCGTATATTTTTTTTATTGAATTAGTAATCTAATTTTTAGATTTTATATATATATATATATATATATATTTTTTTTTAATTAATTAGGGAAAAATGTTGAGTAGAATTCGAGCATAATTCAGATTTTAATGATGTTTTAATTTAATTTTAAAAAATATTTTAATGATGTTAAAAAAAAATTGTACATTAAAATCAGTATTTTTTTTCAAATTTTATTAAAGTTATCAGATTTTAATATACTTAATTGATCAAAATTGAATATTTGACCAGAGCTTCTAAATTTTCGGACGACTTTAAAATTTTCCGATGAATTTAAACTTAAAGAACTAAAATTAATGTATAAAAGGACTAAATAAATAACTTGTAAGATATAGAACATATTTTGTAAAATTTAAAGAATTAATTCAAACTTATAGAACTAAAAAAATTGTCTTCTATATCACTATAATATATGTATGTATATATATATATATATATATATATATATTTATTTTATGTAGTGTACAAAAATAGTGTGGTGGGCGTTATATCATTTTTGTTCTTTTATTATACACATGGAATTCCTAACACACCCAATGTTAAACGCATTACACTAAAATTAAAAAATTAATTAAAGTTAAGTAAAATTATAAAAATATATATTTAATAAATTGTCAAAAATAATTAAATTAAAAAGATAAGAATTAAATTAATATGAAAAAAATAACTCCTCTGTCATTCAACAATAAATTAGTTAAAGTATATAAAAAAAATACTCTGCTCCTTACCACATTATATTATTATCATTACCACATTATATTATTATCACCAAAATATATAAAAAAAATACTCTGCTCCTTCATTTCTTTAAAGTAGGAATACTCTGTTCGTGCCTGAAGAAATTATCTGGATCAACCTTCGTCTTCACTTGAACCAATCTATCAAAATTACTCTTGAAATACTTCTCCCCATAAACCCTCCCCTCCTCATAAGCATTCACACCATTATCCGTGCTTCCAATCGCAATATCTCTGTAATTCAGAAACGCTTCCCTTGGATTTTTCGACACGAAAGGCGCCATGTAATCGTACACCTCTCGAGCATCATCCAAGTACCTCCTTTCAGCAACGCTGCCGCTTTCATTCCAGAACAGTAAATACTGAATCTTGTAAATATTCCCTGCCCTGTGCGGAAATGGCGTTTCTTGTTCCGCAATTTCACTCATTCTTCCGCCGTACGGATTGAACTTCACAGACATTTTCCCTGATGAGCCCATAATCTTATACAATCCTTGTAAACCCTCTTTCGTAATCGGGCTTTTCACGTAATCGGATTTGATCTTGAACGGGGTGTAGACCGATGGTTTACGGATTAACAACTCTGTTTCTGGGGTTTCCTCAGGGAGATCATACCAAAAAAGCACTGATTTAATCCAGCTCATCTCCTTGCAATCCTCTTTCTTCAATCCCAATTCCGGAAACTGGTTCTTCATAATTGAAACCAATGTAGTAGCATCACCTAAATAATGCAAAAAAATCAGAAATATTTACTTTTGAGCAATTAGTACAATTCAAAATAAATAATTTGTAGCATCACCTAAATACATTCCATGAAAATAAGCCCATATATTCTTATCAAACTCCAAATTCGCTCTAACAAAGAGTTCATTGTCGAATTTATCGGCCACGTATTGCCAACGGTGAATGATATCTGTTACATTGTCTTCCAGGGTTTTAGTAACCCTGAAGACTGTAACCACGGGAGGCACGGATAGTAGTTTGACTTTGTACGACAGTACAACGCCGAAACTAGCTCCCCCGCCTCCCCTGATAGCCCAAAAAAGATCCTCTCCCATTCCTTCTTTATCAAGGATTCTTCCATTTGCATCGACAATCTTTGCATCCACAACGTTGTCAATGGTGAGGCCGTATTTTCTAATCATATTGCCATAGCCGCCGCTGCTAATGTGGCCACCAACACCAACGGTTGGGCACACTGCGGCAGAGAAAGCGTGAACTTGGCTTTTTTCCCAAATTCTGTAGTATAGTTCACCGAGTGTTGCGCCAGATTGTACCCACGCCGTTTGATCTTCGAGGTTTATTTCGATGGAGCGAAGGTTGGACGTGTCGAGAATGGCGAATGGCGCTATGGATGTATACGACAGGCCTGTAGAAAATCAAACATTGATAATATTTACGGCAAAATCAAATTCTATAGTATAGTTACCTGTTGCACACCCTATAAAATCTAAAAAACAGAATTGTAAATAAGGAATATATATATGACAAAAGACCTTCATAGTCGTGGCCTCCACTTCGGATTTTCAATTGTAGTACATTTTCCTTGGCACATTTTATGATTTTTTGGACCTGTGATTCTTGGAATGGAGTCAATATTAGAGTTGGTTTGAGGGTTTCTGAAGTGTTGAAACGGCTGTTTCTAAGGGTTTGTAGTAAGATTGATGTGTAGTTTATGCTATTAGGCGTGTAGAGGATTGTTTGTAGTTCGTCATTAGTTAAATTGGCGATCGAAAGACATGTCAAAAATGTGTCAGATGATGCATTTGAAAATGAATTTAGATGAGAAAAGAGAAGTGGAAGGAGAAGAAGATGGAACATTGTGCCGATCGGTATTGAGAATAGTGGTAAGAGCTTATACCCAAGTACATAATATATATATGCACCTACAACCTCCCACATCCGGCAGTAAATTCAAATGTCAAAAAATTGAATGTATACTCGTTACTTTTTTCATCAGTATTAATTGTTTTAATTAAATTCTAATTAATAGAAATAAAATTTTTAACTACAATAACGGTAAAGATAACAGGTTCTTTCATCTCCTCTCCCAGGTTCTTTATAAAAATAATTACTCCTTCCATTTAAGAAATATTTATTATTTATATACTCCATATAATACTATTTATTTTTTACTTTATTTATATACTCCATATAATACTATTTATTTTTTACTTTCAAATAAATTATGAATCTATTTCACATCCAACTCCACCATGAACGAAGCATTCGTGAAGAAAAAAAAAATGCACATAGTCAACAGAAAAACTATTAATAATAATATTAAGTGCTTAAATAGGTACAATGATGTAGAAGATTTTTCCTTTCAAAAAAAAATCCTTTCAAAAAAAAATGATGTAGAAGATTTTAAGAAGGTGTAAAATCTGAAACATAAAATATTTTGTAAATTTTATTAATGAAAAATAACAACAGATGATATGAGTATTGAGTGTTGGATTGACATAAAATATGAGGTTTATAAGTTACTATAAAAAAAAACATTGTAAAACTTTACGGGGAAATTTTTATTTTAGTTTTTTAAGTTTGAAATATTCCAAAATAAATCATTTAACTTTCAACTTTACAAAATATGTCCTTTACCTTTCAATTTTAATGTTTTTTTACTTCAATTTTAGTCTTCTATCTTTTTAAAGAATTAAAATTGTCAAAATGCCAATTAAAAGCTACAATTTCATAGCTACAATTTCATAACATTTTACCTTTGATCCTAGATCATCATCTTACCCAATTAAGAACTAAAATTCTGATTATTGATTTTAATTTAAAATTAATTTTGGTTATGATTTTTAATTTAAGTGAAATTTTAATGAATTTAAAGGATTAAATATTTTATTTTCACACATAATTATATGAAAATGGATGTAGTGCAATTTTTGGGTGGAATAATGCGTAATTATTATTATTTTTAAATACATATAACAAAAAAAAATTGAATGCAAACCATCTCATATAACAAAAAAAATTGAATGCAAACCATCTCATAACTTTTTCTTTTCCGAATGAATGTGACTGTCATTTCCTCTTCTCCTTCACATATAAATGACATTCCTCTTCTCCATAAGCAAATGAATGTGACTGTCATTTCCTCTTCTCCTTCACATACAAATGACATTCCTCTTCTCCATAAGCAAATGAATGTGACTGTCATTTCCTCTTCTCCTTCACATACAAATGACATTCCTCTTCTCCATAAGCAAATGAATGTGACTGTCATTTCACATACAAATGACATTCCTCTTCTCCATAAGCAAATGAATGTGACTGTCATTTCACTTACAAAGTCTTTCACTTACAAAGTCATTTCACATACAAATGACATTCCTCTTCTCCATAAGCAAATGAATGTGACTGTCATTTCACATACAAATTGGGTATTACAAAACCGAGAAATAAAGCTTTAACAGAGTACGTATTCACCTTGAGATGCTTGGATCCTACACTTTAATGTTAATGTATCATTTAGCACTTAATAGGAATATTAAAAAAAGAGACATATTAAAAAAAGAGACATATAAATACTTTTAACATTAATGGAAAGCACAGTAAAAAAAATGTAGCAATGTCAACAATTAAAATGGATCGGAGAAAAGAATCTAGTGTCATCTGCAACGAACCATACCTCGTTTACTTCTAATTCTTGCACCGATTCTCCTTCAATTCAACCATTTTCCACTCGTTTTCGTTTTTCATCTTCTTTATGGAATCAGAAAGCACACCCGATGAAGTTTCAACCACTAGCCCGTTGCTTCCACCTAAACTTGACCGCTGTTCTTCTTCTAAGCACCTTCGTGGCGGTTTCAGGCTCTTCCCAAATTTGAATTTAATTTTACACTGATCATGCTAAATGAACACATAATGATCATGTAAAAGCCTATTTTGAATTTTAATTTGTTGGGATACCATATTTATTGGCAATTTATGATGCATATTCAGGTATGAATAATAAAAGGAGTGTATGAATCTCTTGTAAAAGATCAGCCACTTGATTATTTTTAACTTGTGTATAGGGGCACCGTTGGCATGGTGCTTCTTATTTCCATTAATTTATATATGAAAATAGCATTGCATAGCATATATACCTTGTTCAAACGCTTCTTCTCTTGTAAAAGATCAGCCACTTGATTTTTCAACTTCAAATCCAGGGCCTAAACAACACAACAGCAACAAATAATAAGAAAATGAACAAGATTGTCAACAACCAATAATTAGATATTATTGGAGTGAGAGGCAATTAATTACACAGAATTCTAGTAGTATATATATGGAGTATATTTTTATCCTAGCTAGTTTCATTCAGTAATTCAGATTTGAGCGCATAGCAGACTGTCTGTTTGCCAACTTGCGAGCCTGCAGGTCTTCTTGATCACAGGAGGAAGAGGATTATTTGCAGATTTATGATAACTCCTCTTTTTTCCTGCCGGAGCTGGAAGCCTCAACAATACACTATCAAATTATCGCCTGCTCAGCCTGGGATACTTGATGATCTTGGACTGCTCAGCCTGGGATACTTGATGATCTTGAACTAACACTGGCTGAGGTATGAATCTCTTGTTATTGTTTTTTTTTTTCAAGTCTTGTATTAGGCCGAGAAATGGACTAATCCGGGGGACCAACCCCCACCACCAGTGTGGGTGGTGTTTGATTAGAGATTGTGTTGGATTGGATTGCGATTTAGATTAAAAAGAGTGGATTGTTTCTTTTTTTTCTATTTTTTTTCTTAAACTTTAAGCCTAAATTCAACCATGTTTGTTGTCTATGATTTGCCTTTCTTATCTCTTGACTTATTTCTTTGGCAATAATAATGTGTACTACAAAAATTTTAAGCAAACCATGTTTAGGATCTGTGTCTAACTAAACACAAAAAAGGGTACAACCTAAAGCGCCTTTTAAAACTGAACAAATCTGAACAAAATTGAATGTCAATAATTATCACCTATTATATAAGTTACATTCATCCGTATTGATTTTTTTATTTATTATCAATAGCACTCCCTTTACAATTACATTAAATCTAGAAACAGATAGAAAATACCTTCTGATGTCTCTAAGAACAGGAGCAGAATTTAACCATCAGTACTTGAATTATTATCGATACCGCCCAAACCAAATAAATCTAAAAAACAAAAAAAAAAAAACTTGTTATCATTTTAATAAAATTAAATGAAATAAGCGTAGAAATAAATATCACAAACCAAATGAAAAAATAAATATTTAGCATTAACGCATACCAATTATACCTTCTGCTTCCGTGCATACCAATTATACCTTCTGCTTCCGTGCATACCAATTATACCTTCTGCTTACGTGTGATTCTTCTTCTGCTTACGTGTGATTCTTCATTGAATGCTCAATTGTGATTCTTCATTGAATGCTCAATTGTGATGCCGATTATCCGTGATTATCCGTGTGGTTCTTCATTGAAGTGGTTCTTTCATTGAAGTGGTTCTTCATTGAATGCTCAATTGTGATTCTTCATTGAATTGAATGCTCAATTGTGATGCCGATTATCGATAATCGAGGCAAGATCTAGCGAGAGGAGGCCGTTCTTCATTGAATGCTCAATTGTGATTCTTCATTGAATTGAATGCTCAATTGTGATTCTTCATTGAATTGAATGCTCAATTGTGATGCCGATTATCGAACATCGAGGCAAGATCTAGCGAGAGGGCAAGATCTAGCGAGAGGAGGCAGATCTTCATTGAATGCAGATTGTGATGCCGATTATCGAACATCGAGGCAAGATCTAGCGAGAGGAGGCAGATCTAGTAGATGAATAGTAAGAAGGCAAGAAGATCTAGTAGATGAATAATAAGAAGATGAATAATAAGAAGGCAGGGAGGAGGCAGATCTAGTAGATGAATAGTAAGAAGGCAACATATGTATATATACATAGTTTAGTTTAAATAATAAGAAGATGAATAATAAGAAGGCAGGGAGGAGGCAGATCTAGTAGATGAATAGTAAGAAGGCAAGATCTAGCTAGAGGAGGCAGATCTAGTATATGTGGGAGCTAGGCAACATATGTATATATACATAGTTTAGTGGACCGGTGTCGCAGTATGAGATTTGCGTACTATTTAAATCTAGGGCAACATATGTATATATAATTTAAAATATATTTTAATTATTTTATTTTATTAATTCAAAAAATCTTTGAAATAATATGTTGTAAATTTATGAATCACGTTTTTTATAAATTTAAATAAATAAAAAAGGCACGTCAAAAAAAAAAGTAAATAAAAAAGGCAATTAATATTAGATGAAAATATAAATGCAAATTTACGCTCAAAAAAAAAATATAAATGCAAACTAATGATAATATTCAACTCTCAAAAAATAAATAAAATCAGAATTTAAAATTAAAAACAAATAGAGAAAACATAGTTTAACTTAACACATATAATATGAGACATATATTTTTTTTAATACAAATATTCTTCATATAAATTACTACCATAAATTTCAAAAAATTTATTTACTAAATCAATGATTGAAAATGTCAATAAATTTTGAAAATTAAAAAAGATAACTCACTCCCATATATTTTGACTTTCATATTAATAAATCAACATTTCAAAAAGAGATATAATATAATACACTCAATATTAAAAAAATCATAAAATTCAAATAAAAGATACATTATACTTTTACCATATGATAAAATTTAAATTAAATGAAATCTCATCTTATCTTATCTTATCTTATCTTATCTTAATCTTAATCTACTCTATATTTGTGATAATATAATGAGACATGTGTCGCAATTTAATCACTCTATCACAATCTCTCATCAATCTATCACAATCTGTCTCTTCATTCCTCTATTCCAAAATCCCTACATTCTTAGGCATTCTAATTAAAAAAATTCATTTCTCCTATTTTAATCTCAAAATAATAATTCAAATATTATCTACTCATAATTATTATTTTTAAATTTTAAATCATAATTATTATTTTTAATTTATTTTTTAAACTTTAATCACAACACAATTTATTTTTTAAACATTAATCACAATACAATTTATTTTTGGACTTTTAAAGTTTGGGGGTATTCAATTCAGATTTTCAAAAGTCTTTAAAAATTATGAGTGAAAGTTTGTGTGAGTGCGAAATCAGAGATGTTGTCTGTTGTGTTGGCACAATCTAGACAACACTATGCAGCGGAAATTAAATTGCACGTACTGAAAATAGAAGTATTCAAAATTTGCGTAGATTATTTAGATTATAAAATAATCTACGCTGTTCACTATATAAAAATATGTGAAACGAGTACAACCTCTTTGAGGTGTATAATTACACTACGAAAGTGTATAATGATTTACTAAGTTCTATGAAACTATCTCCCTCATAGATCTATGCACACAACCTAGTAAATAAGACTATGTTCTAACACACTATTATTCGGGTTTACAATAATGTGAAGAACTACAAGAAGAAACAAAGATTTTCCTAACTAGAAGCGTATATAGCGTTCAATAGAGTAGTAGTCGATTTTAGCTTTCCTTCTTGTGTATCTTGTGTTGAGGGCAACTTCTGTATTTATAGGCTTCATCCACGAACTGCCATCAACTCCCATGATCGTCTCAACCGTGAGATCATGCGGTTGTAAACTTCTCTCCACCACTCCTAGAATTTAGGGACTTGTTATACCATGTCTAATAACTTCTCACTCCCACGCAGTGGCATGACTTGGTGTTGCCCACGTCTTGTAACTGCTCTGGGGACATCATTAGACAACAAGCGTAAGATAAGAGTTAGTGAGAAAAGGAAGGGCAAATTCTGATGTTGTCATGAGTGTTGGGAACATTAAACACAACACTCGGCTGTTAGTGTTGGATCATTAAACAAAACACTCATATCAACATCGACAATCTCCCCCAATATGACCTTTCTACATCAACACAACTGAAGTTCGCACAACAGAAATATTGATTAAGAAGTTTACACAATTGTTATTCCAAAAATATGAAGTAACAATTTGTATAAGATCAAATTAAAGTAAACAACATCTAAACCAAAAACTTGTTTAGATTTAAATAACTAAGGCAAAAAATAAATCCTAAATAATTACAGAATTTAAATAACAGAGTTTGAAAAATAAAACTAAACATAAGTACAAATCTTTTACAACTGGAAAAGAACTGAATTAACACATGGGAAAGGATTGGGCTGAAATGTGTTTCAGCTGCATCTCCATACTCTGCATATACTCCCCCATTGTGTAAGCTCTCCCCCTGTCTTCAAGCTCATCATGTATCCAGATCACCATAGAGATCCTGAATGTCCTGTCCATCTTCCTCAGTCATTGCAGTGTCATCAACAGGTTCATTAGTTCGGCCAGGAACTGAATCCGGTTCATCTACAGTAGGAGCAACAATGTTAGTGGGTTGGTTGTGTGAACTATCAGCTACTCCCCCCTGTTGAAGTGGAAAGAAGATCCATCCAAAATTTCTTTTGGATTAGAAGATCCTCCACAGACTGCTGCAAATTAACAATAGACCCCTGCAAAATATCAATCTGCCTCATAATGTAGTGTGAAGATAAATAGATAGAGGAGGCAGCTCCTTTTGGAGGCAGTGTGGTATTGTGGAAGGGATCATTTGCTGGAACACTACTTGGGCCTGCTTCATCATCATTCCTTCTCAAAGGAAGATCAACCACCCTTTCACCTTAGATGAGGAACTGATTTGAAATGCTGAAACTTGGGACATAGGTGCTTACAACCTCAACTTCATACCTCTCAAAGGCTTTGTCCAGCAAGTATTTGTACACAAGACATGGGTAAGGTAGTATTCCTCTTCCAGACATATCAGACTTAAAAGTCATCATACTAGTGAAAATAACCTGTCCCAGGTTAAACCTTTTTAAGTGCCCAATCTTGTACATCAAAACAACCTGTTCTAAGGTGAGAGTGGTGTTGTTTGTAGTAGGCAGCCAATTAAAACACACCAACTTATGCAAGACAGAGTATAAACTAGTCAGTTTAGAGGCCAAAATTCTTCTTCTCCATTTGGTAATTACTCCCCCAGTCAAGATACTTATCATCACATCATAATCAGTAACAACTGGATCCTCCATAATTTTTGTTTTAAGCAAAATATTGATCCTCCTAGGGGTAATCATATGCCTATTTCCTCTAAACCAAAATTGTCCATATCTTGTAGAGTTTGGATCACCAGCAAATTGAGGGATATTCGCATAGAATTCATAAATCCAGTCAACAATATAAAGACAAGCAAATTGTAAGGCATTCAGTAAGGATCTTTCTTTAAGCCAATCAAGCAGATTCATGTCTTCAAAGTCAGGAACTCTAATCAATCTTTCACTTAGAATCTGCCTAGTTCTTATGGTTCTATAATGTATGCTTGACTTATCATTGTAATCCTCATCAGAGTCACTATTCCTATCATCAGAAAAGAAAAGTACCTCGTTTTCATCCTCTTCTGAAGAACTGGATGATTGTTCCGGATCTGACGGTTCTGGTGTTGCCATCGGAGAGGCAACACTTTCGGGCACTTAGAGTCTTTTTGATCGTCGGACTGGTGGAGTGGGTTCACTCTCCTCTTCCATTTATTCAGCTACTTCGTTCACATCCTCCTCATTAATAGTCTCCTCCACATTTTCCTCATTAACAGTCTCCTCTTCCACTGGAGCTTCAGTTTATTTTGGCTCTGTTTCCGGTTCTGCTTCAGAGTCAGAAACTGCAATATGCTCAGACGCATTCCCATCAGTTCTGGGTTTCTTCCACTTTCCTGTGTAATCAACAATCTTGCCCAAGTTCCTTTGGGACTTCCTCTTTCCACCAGGCCACTTTCTTGCAGTCGGGACAGCAACAACCTTTTTCTTACCCTTTTTCTGCCGATGTAGTTCCTCGAACTTAGCGGCCAGAACTTCCTCATCTGAAGATTCATGCATGTCCACATCGCCCTTGAACATGGCATTATCCAGTGTTTCACCTTCGAGCACCAAAACAGGGTGTGTTGTTTTTAGGCTTAGGGTTTCGAAGGCCTCTTTCAGGATGTTGAAAGGAGTGCCTAGAGGGAAGTGTAAGGTTTCTGGTGCGATTTCAGGTATGGGAGCTTCGGATGATCGCTCATTTTGAGGCTTAGAGACATAAATTTCAGCAGCTGCGTTTGAATTCGCAATTTCTGAGCGAATATCAAAGGGGTTGTAAGGAACTGTCTCGAGAGGGGATGAGTGAGTAATAATCATCCAAATCATCAACAAATGTATCATCATATTCAATTCTTGCAGAGAAAGCCTTGTCAAGGTCTTTATCAGGATTATGTTCAATATCAGACTCATCACTTAAAGTAGCACTAAAATTAAGTTTCTTTTTTAGAATGGTGTTGGCACATTCATTAGCATAATGACCATATCCAGAACATGCATCACATTTAAAATTCTTCCTATAGTCTTGGTCAGATCTAAACCTATTTCCTCTTTCTAATTGTCTAGAAGGATTAAAAGTATTCTTCCTTACAGGCAATTGTTGAGTATTATTAATCTGGACCTTAGGTTGAATGTTATCCTTAAACTTATTGTTCTTGTTCCTCATGAATGTCTTAAACTGTTTAGTAATGAATGTCATGTAATCAGGATTATTAAGATATTTCTCAATATCATCTTCATCAGAATCAATTTCAGTAACATAAGGAGACTTTCCAGAACCTGATGATGCAGATGATGAGGCATCACCTTTGAAAACAAGCACTTTCTTTTCATTATCAGTCTTTTCAGAAATGTTCATCTCATAAATTTTCAAAATACCAATCAATTCATTTTGACTTAACACATCAGTATCCTTAACTTCTTCTATAACACCTATCTTGGGTTCAAAACATTTCGGAAATGATCTAAGAATTTTATGTACTAACCTTTGATTGGATATTGAATCTCCAAGAGAATGAGCTTCATTTGAAATCTCAGTCAGCTTTTCGTTGTAAGATGAAATGGTTTCATCTTCTTTCATCCTCAGGTTCTCGAACTTGGTTCCAAGCATACGAAGTCTGGTTCTTCGTACACTGTCTGATCATTCACAATGCTCTTGCAGTCGATCCCATGCATCCTTCGAGGAAATGCAGTTTGAGATGATTTGGAACATTGAGGCATCAGTTGAGGTGAAGATTGCATTTAACGCCTTTGAATTATAACTTGCAGTTGTGATTTCTTCATTTGTCCAGTCCAACTCTCTCTTGATCCGTGCTTCATTATCTTCATCTGCTGTGTTTCTCGGTTGAGTCCAACCAGCAAGAACACTCCTCCAAGCTCGTTCATCAATGGATTTGATGTACATTCTCATCTTTGGTTTCCAGAAGGCATAATTCATGCCATGTAGAATCAGAGGCTTTAGTGCGGGTGAAAGTGGATACTCCATTTCAGATTTACACACTCTAAGCAGAATCTCTACTTAGTGTATCAAGTAGTTGGCTCTGATACCAAATGAAAGTGTGTGTGCGTGCGAAATTAGAGATGTTGTCTGTCGTGTTGGCACTGTCCAAACAACACTATGCAACGGAAATTAAAATGCACGTACTGAAAATAGATGTATTCAAAATTTGCATAGATTATTGTTGGGATATGAATCCTAGAACAAGTCCTAAATGATGATTAAAAGATAAAGATGAAGTTTTGATAAGCCAAAAGTAGTTTGAATATTTTCTAAGTATTGACTGATCTAGTCTAGTTAAGAGAAGTCATCTTGAACAGACTAGTAGAGTTCACATAAGACAAGTATTGTTATAAAAGAAAAGACAAGTACGAAGTTATAAGTACTGTTTATATTGAATGTTTAGGTTGTTATTGAGCTATAATAAACATTGTATAGAAGCTCATTGTTTTTCATATGTAATATTCATTGTATAGTTTTGTAAGTTGACTAAGCTTTATAACAAAAGAGCTTAAAGTAATGTAATAGTCTTTTTAGGATTAGAATAGTCTACTACTAAAGATTGCGAGACCAGACAAGAAGAGAAGGTGTCTACACAAGACAAGTGCGCAACAAGACCACAAGACTCAACAAGACAAGTCAACTTGAAGTTAGTTATTCGACGCGTTTATATGAAAGATAAGGATTTAAAGAGTTAGTTAGAAATAACTAATTACTAACAGAAACGCGTGGATGGATAAGTTTGAAATTATCGAGTTAGTTTTCAAGAAGAGTTGGTTACAACTGACAAGTTCTTGAATTCAGAAGTCTATAAATACCTCAAGGTGTTTATTAGTTGAAGACTACTGATAAGCTGCATACTAAAACGATATTGAAGATTCAAAGAAGTGAAACACTCTCAGAGTTATTGAAGTTCAGAAAGCAAGTCCGCTAGTCAAGTGAAGAAACCAGAAGGCTGCTACTGAATAAGTTTTTAGTTTTTGTTTACTGTTTTCAAGTTGCTAGATACTTGTAAATCTCTAGTAAGATCGAAGATATACTTGGTAGTATAGTCGAGAAGATCTTGGGACTTAAAATTACAAGAACACACACTGTACTCGATTGGAAGAGTTAGTAGAAACATCACAACTGGGTTTGTGAGAGTGGACGTAGACAAGTTGTCGAACCACTATAAATTGTTTGTGTTGTTTACTTTACTGTTTTATTTAATTGCTTAACTGTTTACATACATATCTGAACAAGACAAGTTGAGTATTAATTGGGCTCATTGATATATTCTGATTTCCGCATTGTACTTTGATATATCGAAAGAATGTTGAAAAGTCTATTCACCCCCCTCTAGACGTTTTCACTAGCTTACTCGATATTAACTCAACTTTGGGGACCTACAATTATAAAATAATCTATGTTGTTCACTACATTAAATATGTGAAACGATTACAACCTCTTTGAGGTGTATAAAAACACTACGAAAGTGTATATGATTTACTAAGTTCTATGAAACTATCTCCCTCATAGATCTATACACATAACCTAGTAAATAAGACTATGTTCAAACACACTATTATTCGGGTTTACAATAATGTGAAGAACTACAAGAAGAAACAATAATTTTTCTAACTAGAAGCGTATAAAGAGTTCAATAGTGTAGTAGTCGAATTCAGCTTTCCTTCTTGTGTATCTTGTGTTGAGGCAACTTCTGTATTTATAGGCTTCATGGAAGAACTGCCATCAACTCCCATGATCATCACAGCCGTGAGATCATGCGGTTAAGAAACTTCTCTCCACCACTCCTAGAATGTAGTTCTTGTTATACCATGTCTAATAACTTCTCACTCCCACGCAGTGGCATGACTTGGTGTTGCCCACGTCTTCTAACTGCTCTGGGGACATCATTAGACAACAAGCGTAAGATTGGAGTTAGTTAGAAAAGGAAGGGCAAATTCTGATGTTGTCATAAGTGTTGGGAACATTAAACACAATACTCGGTTGTTAGTGTTGGATCATTAAACAAAACACTTATATCAACATCAACAATTGTGTATCAAAATGCAAAATCAGGGGGCGTAATAGTTTGAAAAGTGGGTCATTTCATATAGAGTTTACATGATGCTTCGTAGATAATGGGTGCACAGTATATGTACATGCATATATTTGACATCCAGAGTATGGTGAATTGCATGAATACACTTTTTATATAATAATGTTCGTATTGTTGCTTTAACTGAAATGTATATTGTAGATGGTTAAGACATGTGTTCATCATAGTTGATTATGTTTTTATTGGAGGCTGTTTAATATAACACCTTTTTTTGTTCACTATTTCTGCCAAATGACTGTTGAAGGGTCTTCAAGCAAGAGAAACTCAGTTGAAAATAAAAAAGGAAAGAGATAAACAGTATTGCATATTAATGTATCATTACTGTAAATGTGCAATTTGAATACTTATTATAAATAATTCCTTGTAATTAACATTTTGTGTCAAATGCAGTGGATAATGATATTAACAAAGTCATAATGTCTTCAAACTCTGGTAATGTTGCTTATATTTCCATTAATTTGTGTAAAAGTATAAGTCTGCATTTGATATGAACTAATGCAGAGGTAATAACTTGTGTTAAAGCTTAATTCTGCATTTACTATGAACTGTATTATATAGACTTTGAAAGTGAATTTGAACGGGGTGATCGGAGAAAATGAACCTTCGACGATCCAGACTCAAAAGGTATATTGCATACGATTTTCCTAATTTCATATCATTATTTAAAATGTATATTGTCATAATACGTTAAAGCTCAGACACAATAAATGAACATTTGTATTTGAGGATGCGTGAGCGAAAGTTGCGAAGAGAATGTATAACAATAACAAACCCATTTGGTACGTAAAATGTTCTACTTAGTGTATTGACATAATATGTTACTGCATGGTCCTATATTTGTTTAACATTTTATGTTGATTTCGTAAACAGCTGAGGTAATAATTGATCCTGTGCAGACGTATTATATGTCTAATTTGAGAACAACAATGAATGAATTTAAGGGTATGGTGTTTATTGATGATCAGTTACTCTTACTTAAGAAAACACCTCTTTGGTTGCTCTTCGATGCAATTGTCATAAATGTGGGAAAAAGGGTGGGAAAACGAAGCCATAAATACGAGGAAGATATTTGTGAGATTGTGAGGAGATTCGATGTTGAGACTGAAACCTTTATATTTGGATGTGAGAGGGTTCCACTAACGAAAAGTGATGCAGAACTCATCTTGGGAATATCATGTGGGACAGAAAAAACAAAACTTAAGATGGAGCAATACGACCTACCACCATGGGTAGTGCGATGTTTTAGGGAGGATTTTCGTGATAAAGGCCCAAACTTTCCACTATATAAACCCGTGTTTGTACATAAAATAGAAAAACTCATTGGTCAGACTTCGGTTGAAGCTATACAGGATCTTGCAAGAGTTGTGTGTTGTTATATTATGGGGAGCATACTATGTCCGGTGTAGAGTGGTGCACTGCCTTGGTTTTTTACGCCGTGCGTATCTGGAAAACTTGTCCGAAATGGGTAAGTATGATTGGAGCACATTTATAGATGTATACATAAAAGAAGAAAAAAAAGAAATGACTAGAGGACAAATATACAAAAAGATGTATGGGCAATTACTATGTACAAATAGAACATGTATATATATATATACATACATCAGACATGCAAAACAGTAATGATAACATAGACATTAAACATCCCAAATAATATATAGTTAAATATGAATATATTAAGTTTACAGATATGGAATCATACTATTATTTCCATCCTTCGCGGTTGCTGCAAGTAAAACACCTTTGGACCTCCCCTTCATAAAGGTTCCATCGATAAACAACATAGGCTGACAATGTTTGAATCCCTCCTTGCAAGCATAGAATGAGATAAATAACCTTTCAAAATGGTGAGTGTCCCTATTACCTCTAAATCAACGATGCTACCAGGATTGGTACGTTTTACTGCTTCACCGTACCAATGTAGTTGGTCATAGGATTGATCATAGCTTCCAAATATATCATCCCTAGCTACTTCTACACCTCGCCATGCTTTATAATAAGGCAGATCTAGGTCATAATCTTTCTTAATATCCTTAATTATAGTGGATCCAAATATTTTAGGATCAGCTTTAACACTCGGCAACACAAGCTCTTTTATAAATCCTAGTTCCAAGCCTCTTCTTATCTTCCTTAAAGAGGTTTCCTACGCACGTGTGTACTAAGTTCACTTTAGATACTATAAAACCAGAATTCATAGGAGTCTTCTTAGCTTTAATGAACCAACCACAATTGACAACATTCTTCTGGCTACAGACTGCATAAACATATCTTGGGCAATTTTTCTTGAACGTATACTTAAAATTCACTTTAATTGAATACTTTATAAGCTCAATCCTAAACTCAGGAGCACCGCCAGCGAACCTCACACCGACTCCCATTATTTCACTCCAATGATCAGACAAGTATGACTTCCTTTTCTCAATTGGGCAGATATCAAAATGGGGTATACTACCACATCCCACAAATTCGGTATAGACAGATTCTTGAGAATTATTAACCACAATCTGTCTATTAGTAGAAGATTTGGAATTGTTCACTAAAGAAGGAGATTCAACATTAATATTATCCAAGATAGAACTAACTTGCACACTTAACAAACTACTATTATCATGATTGTTAGCTTGATGAAAATGAGGCAGAACTATAGAAATGTTTACTAGCTTCTCTGATGAAAATTTGTAGAATTCAATCAAGCCCAAAAAATTTGAATCAGACCCAAAACAACAGTTCTTTGTGCTACCAACAGAATATAATGCTGAGAAATTACCTGTAGATAGATTAGACCAAGTTGCACTAATTTCTGCTAGAGATGTTTATCCGGGTTAACCTTGAAAAATGCAGGGTTAGGGTTCAAGAATCATAGGCCCGTTTAAATCTGGGCTTTTTTGACCTGGACCGGTTAGCCCGCGGGCTAAACCGGGCCAGCCCACAGGGCTACAAGGCTAGCCCGCTAGCCCGAGTTGTTACTTTTTTTTTTTTTAATAAATAACATACGAACAAATTTTGAGTCATTTGGCCCATAACCATAAATATAAGCATTAAGCAGTCCATTATCATTTATTAGTTATTATTACTATTTTTTTATTAGATTATGATATTTTTTTTAGCTTTATTTGACCATATTAGGGACCAATGAGTTCTAGAATTGTATCATACTTTTGTTTTCTCATTTACCGATCATTAACTAATTATATATTTTTCTATTTTGTTTTCTTGTTGGACGTGCTAATTGGAACCTTTAATTTTAAAAGAAAAAAAATTATTGTAGCCCATTAGTGACCCGTTTAGCCCGTGGTCCGCTAGGGTTAGGGTTAGGTCCCAACAATTATAGGACCGTTAAGTATGAACCGGTTAAGGCCCTAACCCGTTTAGCCTGTAGCCCTGTAGGGCTGGCCCTATAGGGCTAGAGCCAGCCCGATAGACATCTCTAATTTCTGCAATAATATCCTTGGATGATGAACCTTGATCGACTCACATCATTTTACTTTGGCCATCGAAATCAATTTTGAAAATCAAAGCGTAATCCATTGTTTGGTGAATAAATCGGTCAGTTGGTAAATTGCATGTGTGGTTTGGATGCAGAATCACACCGGAAATTCGTTGAAAATGATGTTGATTCGAAAGATAAATCGATTGATATAATCAATTTGATCGATTTTTTTTTTTTTTGGAAATGCAATGCCTGTTTTGGATCGTGAATATTGATGGAAATGGGAAGATTGGGGGAATCACATTTAATTCAGAATACATCATCTTCAGAATTTGTAAATTATGCTTGACTTAGTAGTTCCGCAATTTATGTGGGATTTTAAAAATATTAATATGTATTTATAGTTTTAAATCAATTATTAAGGGCATATTAGGTATCTTAAGTATGGATTTGGTTTTAATTGCTTGAGATTTCACATAAAAGGTCTTTTCACCTAGTGTTTTTTTAAATAAGGACCTGGTTTAAAATAGTTTCAAATTAAGGATAAAATGTAACATAAATGTACTATCATGCCCTTACTATCTAATTTTCGGAATTAATATAGAGAAAGTCAATAAATTTTTGATATTTAAATCAATGTCTATCAACTCCGTGAATTACGCTAATGAATTAACACCTTCCAAAATTAAAACCTCTCAACAGCTCCGGTCAATCAATTAAATGATTTGCAGAATTTTGGGGAAGAAATCTTTGTATGATTATTCTACATCCCCAATCTTGGTATTCAATTCTTCCCTACATCTTTGATATTCAAGTCTTTTACAAATTTCGCATTTTTCCAAAGCTCTAATATTCAATTTCATTGTCAGACTTGAAGATCTGCACAAAAATCGTCAAATCAAATTAGATATTTTCTCCAGAAAAATCTCTGACTTGATTATGTAGAAAGATCTGCAGGAAAATCGTTGAATGCAGAAAAAAAAAACTAAAATTGCACGAGCATATAAATAATGCAGAATTAAAGTTGCATCAACATATAAATAATGCAGAAGTGTGTAGTACATTATGTGCATATACAAATATCATTATGCAGAAAAATGACTTTAATGCAAATTTGATATGCAATAATAAAATTCGTCTATTAATGTAGGCCACATACCAGTCACTTGATTCAAGACTTCTAGAAATGTTGAGGATTGATTAGCACGAACCAACTTGGTTTTCCCATCGAATTCGATCTTGAGTATCACGAAATAATCCATTGATTGATAATCTGTTATTTATCAGAAAACCCTATAATAATAACAAAATTTGAACCAGTCACTTGCACCGTGTCTGTATTGTCACGTCGCCGCGAATGAGATTGGGTGGGGGGTTCGATCGTGAACGACGACGGCAAGGAAGATCTGCCATGTAGAAACGATAAAAAATCAGTCTCCATCCGTGAGATTCGCAAATATATGCAGATATAATTAGAGAATTTTTAGGGCAAAACTCTTCATCTCACTGGATTAATGGTTCCCATGTGGACCATACGCTGCGTCGCACTACTCCTAGGCGACAAAATCATCGTTAAAGGCCCACCTCCGCCTCCTCCACCACCTCCGGCGTCCTCTTCGTCTACACACACCGAACACTCACGGATCCAATCATCCTCTCCGCCATCCTTCGTCGTCACATCCCCCGCCGCTACCTACTCTCTCTCCCGCCTCTCAGAAATCACCCCCTCGTACCCACCGTCCGATTAACCTCGATCCAAGATGTCGACTCAGAGAAAATCAGATCGTGCCGGTGAACGGTGGTGAAAAATTACAGATTTTGTGTAAATCTGAGAATAATTGTGCATCTTTGATTGGAATTATGGAATTGACTGAATTTGAGAATAATTGTAATTGGTTTAATTGCATACGAATAAGGAAGGTCAGATTATTATTTACATAGCTGCCATATTAAACAGAAGAATTCTTTATTGAGTGGAATGTGGTTGAATATATAGCGACAAACAAGGAAGATGATGACTTGTTATTTAATTAATAAATTAATTTCCATATTTAAATATAAGGGCATAAGAGGTTATTAACATGCGTTTTGTCCTTTTTTAAAAAGATTATATTTTAGGTCTTTTATTAAGAAGGGTGAGGCTATGAATGACCTTTTTTATAAAAATTCTCTAATTGCTTTACTAGAAATTTTTGGTTTTAATTGTAGTAGAGGTATGGATTTTAGCTCCTATTGTTAATAAACTCTAATATAAACTAATTAAAGCTATATTTGGTCATTAAAGCAGCGTAAACGTGAAAACATAGCATATCTTAATTAGCTGAGAATAGGACACACGCATATATAGCCCCAGTCTAGGGTTTTAGACAAGACACTTTTTACTCTTTAATTCAAACATCACTACACTACAAGATATAACAAACTTATAGCTGACATGTTCAGTATTGCAGTTTGCATACCGTATTCCACGAAGGAATAAGATTCAATTTAGTCTCATAACTTTCAACTTTTACTGAAATGGTCCAAAAAAAGTTAAATGTACCAATTTAGTCCAATATTTTAGCAATTTGTTTTGTTTTGGTCCCAAAAATGTTAAATGTACCAATTTAGTTTCACTTATTTTGCAATTACATTTAACTTTTTTGGGACCAAAATTGAACAAATTGCAAAAAAAAAAAAAAAAAAAAAAGAGACTAAGTTGGTATGTTTAACTTTTTTGGGACCAAAACAGAACAAGTTGCAATAAAATGGGACGAAATTAGTACATTTACTTGATCAATGGTAAAACGTGCAAGACTTGGATTTCTTTCTTTGTTATTATTTCTCGAATAAAATGTAAATTCAGTTCGAGATATTTTTTTCTCGAGTGATAAACAAGATTTGCTGCCAATGAAATCATCCCTTGATTATCAACATAAATGGTTGGAATCTATGTCTGCATTGATGTATTTCTTTCAATAAGGATTGTATCCATGTCACTTCACAAGTATGCCAATGCCAAGCTCCATGTATTATGTCTCTATGGACGACCTTGAGACTGTTCGTTGTTTCTTAGAACTCCAGGATGTTATGTTTCCTCCAACGAAAATGCAATATACTGAAATTTATTTTTTGTCGTACAATGTGAAGCCCAATCTACATTTGTAAACCCAAACAAGTTTGGCTCTTTGGTTTTTTTTTTTTTTTTCATTTTTAATCCATAATCAATTATACCGACACGGTATCTCAATATTCTCTTTACTGCCTTGAGATGTGTATGAAGAGGAACTTGCATGAATTGGCTCACTTTATTGATGACAAACTCTATCTAGTGATAATGGTAGCATATTGTAATGCTCCCACGATGATTTTATACCTTTGTTGGTCGGATATGGAATCTATTAAGGATAGCCAAATAAAATGATTTGATATATCTTTTATTTGACCATACCATGTTGTACATCTTTGCATTTAATTTTGTCGTATATTTCTCCTCAATCTTAGGGATTACATTCGTAGCTAGTTTTAATCCCTCTTTGTACATTTAAATACATGTATTCGATCTACAAAATCTCCTTCGAATTTGAGAAGTTGATTGTTGGAAATCATGGGCGTTGTGAGGCTTTTTGCATCCTCCATTCCAGCTCCTTTCAGCTTGCAAGTATTTCTTTTGGAATAAGAAGATCTCACTAGCCATTTTAATCACTTCTATTCCCAAGTAAAAAAATCAACTCACCCTTGTCTTTTATATAAAAAAAGGTTCTTCAATTTCTAGATGACTTTGTGATCCTATAATCATTATATCATCAACGTATGCAACTAGGAGAATGGTGATGCCTTGATGATGTCTATAATAAAGCACATGATCAGCTTGAGAGGTTGTGCAACCAGGAGTTTCGAGAATAATCGTGAGTTTAATGCTCCAACTTCCAAGCTCTCGACGCTTACTTTAGGCCGTAGAGCGACTTTTTAAGTTTGCACACCATATGTTGTCGTTTTCCAACTCTAAACCAAGGGGTTGGAGCATATACAAATCAATATCTTACTCATACTTAAAAAAAAAAAAACACTATCCTCATCAAGTTGGTGCAAAAACCAAGAGTAGTCAAACCAAAAGAAAGTAATAATTTAAGAGTGGCATGCATAACCATAGAAAACATATTGGTAAAATCAAAACCTGGAATAATCTACGTAGAGATATGAGTATAGCGTTTAAGCTTTAAGTTCCATTTGCAACCAAATGGGTGAGTGTCATGAGGGAAGAGGATAAACATTTCAGGTGTCATTCCTTATTAGGGCTGAATATTCGACCTCCAAATCCCGTTTTCAATTTGGACCAGAAAGTGCCTCAATGAAACGTGTAATGTGGGGGTAGAGGTTGCCATGGCTACGAAAAGGCAGTGGCAATTAAGAAGGGCTTTAGGAACAAACAATGAAACGTATATTGGGAGATGTGAATGTGGACGATATATCGACGTAAGGTACATTTCGAGTAATGTGGGGGAAGATACTAGGTTGTCATGGCTGGATTACTTAATGGGCTCCAAAGGTTTGGATTGAGCCTAATTTGTTTTGCAATGTTTTAGAGTTCTTATTACGCCGATCTAATTTTAATTAATTTGGCGGGCCAGTGAAATCAACCATCATTGTTCACAGCAACGGAGCTACGTAATGTCCAGAGGGGGCAGTGGACTCCCCAGTAATTTTGTAAATTTTACTAGGGGTATTTCGATAATTTCACTCATATTAAAATTAATACTTCGTCCCATGATTACTTGCGCACTTCTAATATAGAAATAACATATAAAATTAATATCACCACAACATCATTTTATTTAGAAAACAACACTCATTTTGGATATACATTTTACCCTACATGGTCTTACTAAATTGATCATTTTATCTCCTCTCACTATTTAATCCTCCTTAAAACTTAGTGTGATGTCGTGGCACCCAAAAATAATTCCTTAACTACCCACTAATATAGTAGGGAAAGTAAGGGTCGATCCACAGGGAATAGTGTAATTCAATCGAATTAATCTGTGTACGAAAGCAATAAAAGGGGGGATTTTAAATTGATTAACTAATAACTACTAAGAAGCACAAAATAATTAATTGAAATATAACATTAATAAAGACTCAAATAGTGAGAATGATCTAACCCTCGGATAGCTTCGTCTTAATTAATTATACCGATTTAATCAACAAAACCGATTATCTCAATTTAATCTCGAATCTTATCCCTAAACCAGTGGTACAACCAAACTAGTTCGAATTGTTTCTTATGTTTAATTAACCAGCAAGTACGATCCTCAATTAATCTATCCTTATGAATAACCCTAAAACATGTATCTAAGGTTTAACTCGAGGAACGCATTCAAGAATTAAAACAATAGAATAAACTAGACCATGAATATGATGTTACTACTCTCTAAGGTGTTCTGCCTTAGTTGCTACAATATTCCCAAAATATTAGTATAACAATTAAATATTACAATTTATGGGGTAGCTAGAATTGGTATAGGAATAAAATTGGGTGATCAAGCCTATTAAACTCCTAATTCAAAACATGCATAACATCTACTCAAATAATAACAAAATTGAGATATAAATCGAGATCAACAAGAAATTGTATAATAAAAAAGGCATAATTGACATAAGATTTCACATCCTAGCAGCCTCTCCAAAAGAATCCAGCGTTGACTTCTTTTTCTTTGCTAATCAAAACGGCGGGTGTTTATTTTTTATTTTTCCAAAAAGGGATTAATCCCCAAAAGCCCATTCTTCTCTTCTCTACTATTGGACTTCCTTCTTCTTCTTTTTTTTTTTTTTAAGCTCACAGCCAGCACTGTTTTAATTCCTTGGGCTTCATTTTTATCAAAATGCCCAACTTTACTTGAATTAGATAAAAAAATAAAAATATCGAGATAATTAAAGTCACAAAATACGAGTTGAAAAGATGCACAAAAATACCAATTTAATTCACAAAGAATTACGACTCATCAAAACTCACAAAATCACCTAAAATATCTCTACTTTATTTCATCCAACGACACCACTAATTCACTTTTCTTAAAAAGTGAGTCGCCCAAGATGTGCAAGTCATTACGGGATTGGGGAAGTATTAACTTCTACCAAAGTATAACGAAAGTCAACTTCATCGATCAATTTAATTTAATGGAATGAGACGATGCATGTATTGAAAATTTTATTATATGAAGTTTTGATGAGTATAATGAGTACGAATTATTTTATCTTTATATATAGTAATGTTAATCGGGTCTTCCTAGTGAAAATTTCTGGTTCTGTCACTCATTCTTCATCCATTTATTTTAGGAACTAAATTTATTTAAATTTCTAATTAATAAATAATTGATATTTAATTCACATGCAATTTTAATCTGGAATTTCGAAAATAGTTGAGAAATTCATTAATCATTAATTTCAGACACAAGGAAAGAAAAACATTTCCACATTGCTTATGTCCACAAAAATAAGAATAAATCGTAAAAGCACTGGCTTATAGGAAATGGCCGGCCGATGATAGTGAGATTAGTAGTGGAGGAAGGGGTTTTTGGGGTACAACTGTATAATCCAAAATGAAAAACATTTGAATCTGAAATTTCGAAAATAATCTTTAGTTAATTTTCAGACCACACACGAAAAAAACAAAGAGAGAATATAGAAGAAATTAGTGAAATAAGATTGCCATACATGATCATATCTAAATCGTAAAGCACCATGATAGTGAGATAACTCAGTAGTGGAGGGAGTAAGACTCAATATTATCACTTTCCAATCAATAATTTATCACTTTTTAAGTTAAAATTTATCTAGTTGAAAAAAGTATGCATTATGTATCATTCTAAGAAAAAAATTGAAAATTTTGTATTAAGAAAGTGATGATAATAGTGTTGTAAGATGATCTCACATATTAGCTAAAAATTTCGACTTTTTAAATGAGATGAAATTCTTTAAGGGCATCAGAGTCTTAAGCTCACGAAGTACGACGTCTTGAGTTGCTTTCTCTTTATTTTGTCTGATCGATATATGTATATGTTTAATATTTTATATATTAAATATGTATTTATGATTGACCAAAACTCATGCTAGAAAAATGGACTTAGTAAAATTAAACGGAGAGGAGAGAGTATATTTATGATTGACCAAACAGAGTATATTTATGATTGCCGAATAGTGCATGCAAGGATAAAATATAAGAATTTGAATAGATCTAATTCAAGTTTGTACAAAATCATTGGAACCATCGATTTTGGTGGAAAAAATCAAATAAGCATCTTTTGTAAAACCGATTTCTTGCAACTTTTCAAAAACTATGATACCAATGTTATAAATTATAATTCCACTTTATATTTCACTATCTGGTTTATCGACACGTCTCATGTTAAAAATGATCAACACCTCATAATTAATTATAATGGAAACAATACATGTTAATGGTCCAGTAAGAAGGAACACCAAAAAACAAGAAAATTGAAATTGAGGAATATATTGATCTATGATACCTGTATATATATAAATATATAGTCTATAAATATCATTACTTTGTGTTTAAGATACTACATCAAAATGGTATTATATTTCTTACTTTTCCTATCAATTTTATTTCAATGTGATTCAAATCAAGAAAATTTTCTTAAATGTATGTCAATCCATTCCTCTTCAGATTTCACAAAACCATTCAACTACATCCACACACCCCATTCCCAATCATACTCATCTCTGCTAAAATACGCCCAACAAAATCCCAGATGGCTAAACTCAACATCCTTGCAACCAAAGCTGATCATCACACCATACAATGCAGACGAAATTCGAGCATCGATCCTCTGTTCCAGGGACCACGGTATGGGGATCAGAATCAAGAGTGGTGGACATGACTACGAAGGCCTGTCCTATCGCTCCAAGACCCCGTTCATACTCGTTGATCTCGTCAATCTACGCTCCATCAGCGTCGACTTGGACGAAGAAACGGCCTGGATTGAGTCGGGCGCAACCCTAGGGGAGCTATACTACACCATAGCACAGAGAAGTAGCGCCCATGCGTTCCCCGGAGGCATTTGCCCGAGCGTAGGCGTTGGAGGGCACTTCAGCGGAGGAGGGCTCGGGATGTTGCTCAGAAAACATGGCCTAGCCGCGGATAATATAATCGACGCTTCTTTCATGGATTTTAATGGTAACATTCTTAATAAAAAATCAATGGGGGATGATCTCTTTTGGGCTATCAGAGGAGGTGGGGGTGCGAGCTTTGGTGTCATACTCGCCTGGAAAGTTAGACTCGTTCGAATTCCAACCACCGTAACTGTTTTCACAGTTCACAAGAATTTAACCCGACAGGGGATAAAAGTTGTGAACAAATGGCAAAACATAGCTCATGCAATGCCAGAGGATTTAATGATCAGACTTGTTCTTCAAAATGCTAATTATGGAAAACACAAAACAGTCGAAGCATTGTTTAATTCTCTGTTTCTTGGCCCTGTAATTGAGTTACTACCATTGATGAAAGCTAGCTTCCCTGAGTTAGGGTTACAGGAAAAAGATTGCATCGAAATGAGTTGGATAGAGTCTATTCTCTACATCGCCAACTTTGAACGAGACGCCCCGTTCGAAGTTCTCCTAGATCGCGTAGTCAGGTAACAGTTCCAATATTCCTATGTGTCATTTTTTATATTCCCTTATGCATTCCACTTTTTGGATCTTTAATATGTATGTCATGATTGTTATGGTATGTTTATTACACATGTCAATAATCTAAATAGCGAAACGCAAAATGGAAATTGCGCCTCAATTTGTCCATTGTTACAAAATAGTTATAAGGTACATCACCAAAATGAAAATTTCGTTACTTGATATTACTAAAAAAATATTTAGTAAGAAAAAATTGCACCTCTATTTGTTCATTGTTACAAATTAGTTATAAGGTACATCACCAAAATGAAAATTTCGTTACTTGATATTACTAAAAAATATTTAGCAAGAAAAAATTGCACCTCTATTTGTTCATTGTTACAAAATTAATATTTTATTTGAATATTTATGTACATAAAATATTTATGTATCCTCAAATTTATAATTGTAAATCGACCACTAGGTACAAGAGCTTATTCAAGGGGAAGTCGGATTTTGTAGAGAAAGCAATGCAAGAAAGTGCGTACGAAGGAATCAAGAAACTACTTTTGCAAGAAGAAAAGGCATATGTGATCATGGATCCATTTGGAGGGAAGATGGGGCGAATTTCCGGGTCGGAGCTGCCTTTTCCTCATAGGAAAGGGAATTTGTTGAACATACAATACGTGGTGCAATGGGGAGTGGAAGATGAGACGAAAAAGCACGTCGAGTGGATCAGGACGCTATATGAGTTTATGGAACCATACGTGTCGAGATCCCCTCGACGTGCTTATCTGAATTATAGAGACCTTGATTTGGGAATCAACAGTCGGGCGAATACAAGCTACTCGGAATCTGTAACTTGGGGGAGAAAATATTTCGATAGGAACTTTGACAAATTAGTGCAAGTGAAAAAGATCGTTGATCCAGAGAATTTCTTTAGATATGAACAGAGTATTCCCTCGTGAAAGAATATATTTATAATTAATAAATATTAATTTAATATTACATTACACCCATGAATTTTGGATGAGATGGTTATGAGATAGCATTCATATGAATTTGAAATGAAAGCCATATCTTTAATACGCCCAGAGAATTATTTTGGCTCTTATTCTTCAGAATATAATATAGAGTATTGAGAAATATTCATGCTCTCTATATTCACATACCACAAAATATTTTAGGAATTTCTCCCTCCCATCCCCTACTTGTTTAGCTATAACAATTGTGTTTATCTTATCCTCCAAAAAAAAAAAATTGTGTTTATCTTTATGAACACAAATGGTGGCTTACAAAGTAGACGGAAAATAAAAGACAGAAAATAAAGAAATTACAATGTGTGTGAAGTTCTTCATGTGGCAGTTTTGTATAATTCGTAGTAAGAGTACATTGGTTTTTGCTCGAAAGAATCAAACAAAGAATCTGGCAAGAGTATATCGCAATCCAACCAAGGCCACCCCAAATTGGGGAAGGATTGTATTCTGATGAAGTCGTATACAATGAATCTAGTAAATGTTCTCTTCTTTTGTTTGTTAAATCAACGGTTAATCTAATCAAAACGAATTCTTCAGTTTTCATGACTATTATTATAAATGAGAACTGTTAACAAAAATTAGAAACATGTGGGCTACATTTTTTTAAATCATGAAATTAACTTTATATAGGAATTTTTTCATGACTTTCTTTTGGTATGTGTTTCTTCATTTTACATATGAGATAAACTTATCATAACATCAATTATATTGCTATGTTCATTTCAGAAGATTGTGGATCAAGCAAGAAGCAGAAAAGTCATAGAAAGCTCAACTATGTGATGAAGAAGATGAGTAGATTCTAAGCACATATCAACATAGTGTAAATTGCTAGTCTTTTTTATTGATAGTCAAATAGTGAATACCACATAACAAATTCGGTCTATAGTGTTAAGAATTTCATTCATCTACTCTTTAGTCCATTGAGGCTAATTTTATTTTCAGTCCATTAATAATTTTCTTTAGAAAAATACGAAGATTGTAGTTTGCAGTCAAATTAATTATTTTGTTTGATTTTCTTTTTTCCAGCATCATTGTTTTAACCATATCATTTTGTTGGTATTTGTACATTTGTAGCTAATAATGGCTCTTGTAAGAAGAAATAAATAATCCCCATTGTCATGCGTGATCGTCTTTCAAGCATATTGCAACATGCTTTTTTCAAATTGAGGAGGCTGCACTTGGAAGATGTTTGTTGTTATATTTAAAACTTTTCATATATTATTATCATATTCCTAGGTGACATTCAACTGCACTTCAATCCTCATTGTGAAGAGGCATGCAACAATTTAGGAGTAACTGAAATAAATTCATTTTAATTTGTGTCCATTCTTTTTTTTTTTTTTTTTTGACGGGGAATTTGTGTCCATCCTTAGAAACCCCAGCAAACACATCTCTCACGCTTTCTAGAAACGCCAACCCCTCAGACTTCTCCAATTTCTCATTGAAAATCGCGAAATAAGCAAAGGGCTCTTCGATTTAAAAAAAAAAAAGGAATAATCTGGATAATCTGGGAGAGACACATTTTAAGATAGAGATGAAAGATAGGATTTGCAAGGAAGGGGTGAGGGATGGGGGAGGCATTCTGCGTGGGGAAGATGAACGGATTAGATTATGAAATTAATTTGATCTAAAATATTTTTATTTTAATCATTTTGTAATATAGCAGTAAGATGTATTATTTTAATAATAAGTATATTTATGCAATTTTTTATAATTAATTTTTTTTATTTTTTTTCAGTAAAAGGGTATTTTCATCATTTTATATATATTAATTTAATTTATTAGTAGGGAGAGCAAACACGCTAATGCGACAGGGCGGAGCCTGTGTCTTATTTTATGCTACTTTATTGGGATGATATTTATCTTAATCATGCACTGGACATCAATTATTAATTTTCTTATTCATCTTTTTGCGTATTGATATTACTTGCAAAACCTAAGGGAACGAGTGTTTATAATAATTGCCTAGACATAAGAGAAACCTTCATCCTTGAAATTAGCTTCTGTGTATTGATATTAATTTTCCCTCAAAATAAAAATATCTGATACCAATAGTTATTACTTTTAAAAAAAATATTAAAGTAATAATAGTTTCAAAAGGAGGTGGATACTATAGAGTTAATGGTATCGAAAATTTTATTTCTGATACTAATAATAAATACTCCGTAAATAAATAGTATCAAAAAAAAAAATTTGATATACAAAGAAATAGTTAGTATATCATATTTTGCTATCATGTTTCTTAACTACTTATTCGATGTGGGACATAAAATTTTTGACTTGTTGTTACTACGACACTACTACTTTTATAATATTTTTTTCGGGTAAAATGCATTTTTAGTGGGTGTTTGCAAGCACTACTATGTGCTTAAAAGCACTTCTTTTTTAAATACAATCACTTGTGAAGTGTTTGCAAACACAAGTAAGTGATTAAATTAATCACTTAAAAGCAGTTTTGGTGAAGCACCCCTCTCCATGCTTCTAACAGCTTCTAAGTGCTTCTAATCATTACACTCACTAATTTTACAATTTTGCCCTCACAATTTAAATAATATTTTATTTTTACCCATTATTTATTCAAATGTAATAAAGGTGTTTTTTGTAAAATTACAAAAAAGTGATTTATGTGACATATATCACACCATTTAAAAAATTGATTAGAAGTGCTTATTTTTAAAACACAATTTACTTTCAATTTTACTACAAAAATCAATTTTAATCACTTTGAATCAACTACTATAATTTGCAAACACACCCTTAGTCCCATGAAAATTCTGTCTCACAAATTTGGTCCTTTTATTAGCAAATTTGGTCCCATGAGATATTTCCATCCAAATTTAACGGATGAGAGGAAGTGAGCAACACGCACCGTTAATTCCAACCCAAAATCTTTACAGTGTATATTTCACAGTTTTTTTGTATCCTACATGGCTTTCTCTCCTCTTTTTATTTTGAAATTCTGCATTTCTGTGAGTCGGTTTTTTTATAGTTTTTTTTTTCTTTTGCAGATTTTTATTTAAATGCTTTTGACAGTTTTTTTTTAAATTCTGCATTCCTATTATTTTGTATTTTTAGATTTATTTTTTTGTAACCGTTTTAATTTTAGATAAGAATCCGTTCATTCTTAATATTCCTCACTTTTATTTTGTCTCTACTTCCTCCCTACATTCTCTTTCAGTTTCTCTTTCTCTTCTCTCTCAATTCTTCGATATAAATAGTGTCTGTTTTGCTCATCTCTATTTTTTCTTTTGCCGACTTCCTGTTTTATGATTTCGCCCTCTTCTTCTGTGCTTTTTCTGCTGTATATTCTCTCTCTCAGTTCCTCTCTACATTCATTCAGCCTCTTCTTCTTCTTCGGTATACTCTCTCTCAGTTTATATTAATTTAAATGCATTTTGACTTTTTTTTTTTTGAAATTATGCATTCCTATTATTTTGTATTTGTATTTCTTTTTTTTTTGTTACCGCTTTAATTTTGGATAAGAACCTGTCCATTCTTAATATTTCTAAGCATTTTTTTTTCATTATATACAGGTGATGCTAAGGGGTGATTTTTTGGATAATGAATTTTAGAGATCGTTTAGTTTGGTTCCTTCTCAATTTATATATATATTTTATTATTCAATCTCTCGATATAAATTGGGCTAACGTATATATTAATGTTTTACTCTTCTACAGGGTTTCTGTTTTATAATGTTGGTATGTGATGATTTTTTTTAGTAATTCAATATATGATTTTTTATAAGTACATAAATTTCAAAATCTTATTTTTCTTTTCAGTTTCAATTTTATGGTGCGTTATTATTTGTAGCTTTACATTTCTTTACTAACAATAACTTTTTTTTCGTAGCTTTCACATTTTTTTTACAAATGTCAAAAGTTTTACTGACTAATGAAATCAAGGGTATCGAATTATCAACATGGAGAAGAAAAGACATTAGTTGTCCTATTGAATTTTTATGATTGCTGAGATTTACAATTCCTATAACCCTAAATTTGTTATGAAAATTTTCTAAAATCCAATTTATCAAACGTATGATAATGGATGAGAAAACTAAAATATGTGCATTATAATAAGTTCATAAAAAATTAATGAAAGTTAAGATTATTTTAATAAAAGATTATTTAAAAGTACATTGCTCAAATTAATTTAATTAATCTAAATATCACAAATTACTCCGAATGTTAATTTTTTATTAATTACCTTCTTAATTTTTCTTTTGAATTATTATTTTAAATAAGTTATAATTAATGTTGATAATACATTATTGTTATTATACATATAAATCATAAAATTAATAAAAAAATTACTATAATTAATTTAAATTAATCATTTAAATAAAGTGTTTTTTTTTTATCTCGCGTAGTACGCGGGTACTGCACTAGTAAAATTATAAACTGCCAATTTATTTGAAACTAAAAGATAATAATAAAAAATAAAAAAACCTACAACCCACCCTCGCCGTCGCATAAACCTCGCACCAACACAACAACCACCTTCCTTCCCACCAGCACGGCAGCACCGCCTCGTTTAAGTGTTAGGAAACAAAGCCCCTTATCAATTTCATATTTCAATAGCTTATTCAATTTCATTTACGATTTTTACCGTGAATTGGGTTGAGTTTGGGGTGGGCCTGGTAGTGACGTGAAACAGTGGGGTGTATTGAGGCGGTGGCCGGGTTGGATTTTTTGTGATTTTTCAGCGATATCGGGAAAGAAAATTGAGGACTCTAAGGACTAAGGGTGTTATTGTTTTGTTTTGTTCTTCCCTCCATTGGGGCTGGTGGCGTCGGTGATAGTTGTTACAGGGTTTTGCTTGAACTGAATTTCAGAACTTTGAGAGACAGGGCAATTTTTCTAACCAGATTCAGCGGCAACAATTTGGTTTGAGAAAGCTTAATTGATGAGATATTTTTTTAGAGTTTGATTTCAATTGTGTCGGTGACGGTGGCGGCGACGAGGGTGAAACCGAGGTGGTGGCGGCAACGACGACGGGGAGAAGAAGGCCTGAGAGATGTAGATGAACGACTGGTATACGTATAATGTATATATATATACATATATTTAATTATCTTTGGGTTTTAATTTTTTTTTTGTAATTTGTTATATTTAATTTGAATTCTTCAAAATTTAGGTTTTAAAATTTTTAACTAATATTTTTTATTCTATTTGACTGTTTTTTTATGATTATATATTAATAAAAAATAGTATCTTTTAATTTTGTTCAGATTCTGTATATAATTTTTAAAATTTTCAGATTTTACAACCAAAAAAAATAATATATTAGTTGGTTTGAATATTTTTATTTTTTTGTATTGTTAAATTATTTGAATACATAAAATATTATTTAATTTAAATAAATAAATAAACTATATACCGATTATATATAATATTATTTAATTAAAATATTATTTCTTTCAAAGTATCAGATTTTACATTAAGCTGTTATTTGTTTGGAAAATTAACTTTTATATTTTTTTAATTATATTCAAATTATATATATATATATATATATATACACTAGTGCAGTGCCCGCGTACTACGCGGAATTTAAAAAAAAAGTTTAGATGTAAAAAAAAAATCAAAAGAAAATTTATGAATCTGATTAAAAAAAAGATTAACTATGTGACATTATTGAAATGTAATAACTTAATTAAATTAATTTAAACCATATATATTTTAATAATGTTTTATGTTATTGTAATGCATATTTTTTTAGCTCTCATACATTATCATACATACATCGATAAATTGGAGAGTTACATGATAAATTTTCTTCAACATTCTTTAATGTTTTTTAACTTGTTAACATTATCTAAGTCAATAAATTGAAATTTAGAAATGACATATTAACCAGCGTTTACAACAACGGAACATTACAACAATAATGTGTTAAAGTAGAATAGAAATTACACCATAATCACATTAAAAAAAGTAAAGCCAAATAATATATTTCAAAGAAAAAGGTAAATTATAAATAATCATATATGATTTCTGATCTTTATTCTCCAACATTTTTTGCCTCAGACTCCCAATTATGTTCGCAACAATTCAGACTATCCAATAATTACTAAGGAATAGAAAATGAAAGAAAGGACAAATTCATATGTAGTACAAATATGAGTAAAAGATTATAAAATCAGTAATTAATAAAGAATAATGAATAATGAAGAAGAGAACAATTTCATATTTATGGTACATACTACAATCCAAACTATCCAATAATTAGTAAGAAATAGAGAACAGAAAAGAGGAATTTCATATTTGTAGTATAGATATGAGTAAAAGATTATAAAATCCTTAATTAGTAGGAATGCATAATTAAGTTAAGAAGAG
Source organism: Galeopsis tetrahit (assembly GCA_963675135.1). Taxonomy (NCBI): domain Eukaryota; kingdom Viridiplantae; phylum Streptophyta; class Magnoliopsida; order Lamiales; family Lamiaceae; genus Galeopsis; species Galeopsis tetrahit. The sequence goes on along the minus strand of OY776130.1, from coordinate 29,955,437 downwards.
AACAATTTCATGTAAAATTCAGAGTCATTTGATCTTATCGTCTTTAAAAATTGACATTATTCTCACAACAATTCAGATTATACAATAATTAGAGAATGGAAAGAAAACAATTTTATATTTGTAATACAGATAAGAGCAAAAAATTAGGATAATAAAAAATATAACAATTTCAGTTTTACAATACAGATATGAGAATGTAAAATCACAACATAAACAATAATTTTAATTAGAACAATAGAAAAGTTGAGATGAAGAACTAAACGACGGTAGATGAGGATTAAAAAACAGAAATAGTGTAGAATAAAATTGATTGATCACCAAATTCTTTGAAAAAAAATAAGGAAAAAATATTTACAAAGAAAAAACAACAAAGTCGATCTCTTACCCAATGTGAAGCCTGGATATGGACGGGCATGACCTTCAGATAAAACAATCGAAAAGTAGCCTCCAAAAAAAATCTTAGTATGAGTAATAAAATAGGAAGTCGGCAATGGAGGAAATAAAATAGAGAAGAGAAATTGAGAGAGAATGTAGAGAGAAAGAAGAGATCGAATAAAAAATTGACGGTTTCTTATAAAAAATTAAAGGAAAAAAACTGTCAAAAACATTTAAATAAAAATATTCAAAAATAATTATTAAAAAAAAAAGCAAAAAAAAAACCGACTCACAGAAATTCAGAATTTCAAAATAGAAAAAGGAGAGAAAGCCACGTAGGAGAGATAAAAACTCTCAAATATACGATGTAAAATTTTTAATAATGAATTAATTGATTTTAACAATAAATTTTGAAAATTGACGGAAACCGTTAAAAACTTAACGGTTGGGACTCTTTTTGCAAAATATGGGACCGAAAAAGAATGTGGGGCCAAAATTGTTTTTTAGCAAAATATGGGACCGAAAAAGAATGTGGGGCCAAAATTGTTTTTTAGAAAATTTCATGGTACCAAACTTGCAATTTACCCTATTTTTTTCTCAATATTTCTTCCACTTTTTCAATGTGGGACATAATAAAACTTATATGATTGTTTGTTACTAACACTATTGCTTTTATAATGATTTCCTCTCATATTTCATCAACTCTTTATTCGATGTGGGATGAAAATTTCATATGTTTATTTGTTTCCTCTTATATTTCTTTTACTTTATATTCCATTGGGACATAATTATGAAATTCATATGTTTGTTTGTTACTAACACAATTGCTTTTATAATGATTTCCTCTCATATTTAGGGTGTGTTTGCAAATCATAGTGATTGCTTTAAAGTGATTAAAATTGATTTTTGCAATAAAAAAGAAAGTTGATAGTGTTTTAAAATTAAGCACTTTAAATCAATTGTGTATATGTTGTGGTGTTTACAAAACAAACCATTTTTTTTATAAATTTACAAAAAACACCCTTATTACATTTAGATAGATAATGTGTAAAGATGAAATATTATTTAAATTGCGAGGGAAAAATTGTAAAATTGATTATTATAATGAGAAGCACATCAAAGCTATTAGAAGTAGGTGGAGGGGTGCTTCACCAAAATCACTTTTAATAAATTAACTTAATCACTTGATTGTGTTTCCAAACACTCCAAAAGTGATTCTATTTGAAAAAAAATGATTTTAAGCAACTTTTAGTGTTTCCAAACACCCACTTAATCTACTCTTTATTCGATATTGGATGAAAATTTCATATGTTTATTTGTTTTCCTCTTACGTTTCTATTACTTTTTATTCGATGAGGAACATAAATCTCATATATTTGCTTGTCATTTTTTTTTTTTATCATGTGTATAACTTCTTTCATTTGAATTGAGACTATTAATAATCAATTCCATTATTTAAAGGAATAAAAAACTATTATTTTAACAATATTTTAAAAATATATATAATTATAAATGCCTAAAATATTGTTGACCCCTTTGCTAGAAATATTTTAATTTAATATAATTTTTATAAATGAATATTTTTTCAATGTAATAAAAAATAAAAATAAAAATACATATACTATTATTTTACGAGATGGACAACCCATAATGAAAACACCTGTATCAATAACTAAATTACTAATACAAAAATAATAATTGTATCAAAAAAAAAAGTTAAATGCTATTAAGTTAATAGTATCAAAAATTTTTATTTTCGATACTAATTAATGATAATGATAAGTAGTATCGAAAATATTATTTGATACAAAAAATAAGTAGTATTAATAAATAAATTACTAATACTAAAATAATAATAGTATCAAAAAAAGTTTGGATGCTATTAAATTAATGGTATCCGAAATAAAATTTTCAATCTCAATGATAAGTAGTATCAAAAATATTATTTAATACAAAAAATAAGTAGTATATATCAATAAAAAAATTACTAATACAAAAATAGTAATAATATCGATAAAGTGATGGATGCTATAAAAAGTTAATGGTATCGGATTTTAAATTTTAGATATCAATAATAAGTTAATGGTATAAATTTTCAATACAAATAATAAGTAGTATCGAAAAAGTATTTGATCCTAAAACTAAATAGTATCAATAAATAAATTTCTGATGAAAAAATAATATTAGTATCACTAAATAACGTAAAATATCATAAGATTTTTTTTGATACTAAGAGTGAAGATAATATCATAATACTTTTAATTGATACCAAAAGGTAAAATTAAAATTAAGTATCAAAAAATGCAACAAATACAAAATTTTCAATACTAACAATCTCTTTTCTTTTTAGTTTAAACCCAATATTCACCTACCTTAGAGGTGCAAAATTGAACCCTACATCTCCGCAAAATTGTACCTACATCTCCCAATCAAATTTTCCAATTAAGTGAAAATGTTTTAGAGTTTTAGTTTGCACAATTTTTGTTATTATTATTATTTTATTTTTTTTTGCTGAATATTGGGTTTAAATCCTTGATAATTTCACTACAAGAAAAGAGATAGTATTTAATTTGCACAGTTGATACAATTGTTGTTTAGTTTGCCCAAAAAGGTTAAAAATACTAACCTAGACGGATCGAAAAATGCCTCAAGAATCCCAATACTACCAAATAAATCAATAAATAAAATGCACAAAAAAATCCTATCAAAATCCAATATTCACATGACTGTACTGCAAAAATTAATAAAAGCATAGATTCTAGGATCAAGTTGAGTATCACGTTCTGCAATGCATATATTCGCAATGCTAACCGAGGTTTAAAGTACTATGACCACGCCCGACCACGCCCATTTTTCCAGAGTAGCATGGAGTTGCACTGACATTCCTCTTCTCCATAAGCAAATGAATGTGACTGTCATTTCACATACAAATTGGGTATTACAAAACCAAGAAATAAAGCTTTAACAGAGTATTCACCTTGATTCCAATAGATCTGAGCATATTTCACCTTGAGATGCTTGGATCCGACAGTTTTTTAATGTATCATTTAGCACTTAATAGTAATATTAATGGAAAGCACAGTAAAAATAATTCAATAAGTAAAAAAAAAATCAAATGTAGTGTCATCTACAACGAACCATACCTCGTTTACTTCTAATTCTTGCACCAATTCTCCTTCAATTCAACCATTTTCCACTCGTTTTCGTTTTTCATCTTCTTTATGGAATCAGAAAGCACACCCGATGAAGTTTCAACCACTAGCCCGTTGCTTCCACCTGAACTTGACCGCTATTCTTCTTCTAAGCACCTTCGTGGCGGTTTCAGGCTCTTATGTTTTGGGTTCCGCTGTGAGTTCCCAAATTTGAATTTAATTTTACACGGATCATGCTAAATGAACACATAATGATCATGTAAAAGCCTATTTTGAATTTTAATTTGTTGGGATACCATATTTATTGGCAATTTATGATGCATATTCAGGTATGAATAATAAAAGGAGTGTATGAATCTCTTGTAAAAGATCAGCCACTTGATTATTTTTAACTTGTGTATAGTGGCACAGTTGGCATGGTGCTTCTTATTTCCATTAATTTATATATGAAATAGCATTGCATAGCATATATACCTTGTTCAAACGCTTCTTCTCTTGTAAAAGATCAGCCACTTGATTTTTCAACTTCAAATCCAGGGCCTAAACAACAGCAACAAATAATAAGAAAATGAACAAGATTGTCAACAACCAATAATTAGATATTATTGGAGTGAGAGGCAATTAATTACACAGAATTCTAGTAGTATATATATGGAGTATATTTTTATCCTAGCTAACTAGCTAGTTTCATTCATTAATTCAGCTGTTATCTTGAAGAAAAGAATTAGAATGGAGATTAATACCTTTGGCAGCGCATAGCAAACTGTCTGTTTGCCAACTTGCGACGGGTCTTTCTTTCTTCTATCTCCTCCTGCAGGCAGGAACAAGTTTGTTAGTTAGCTTCTCATTAAACCCAATTATGTATATATATGGTATGTACCTGAGTGAGGCTGCTGAGTTTGCGCCTGCAGGTCTTCTTGATCACAGGAGGAAGGATACTTGATGATCTTGGACTGCTCAGCCTGGGATACTTGATGATCTTGGACTAACACTGGCTGAGGTATGAATCTCTTGTTATTGTTTTTTTTTTCAAGTCTTGTATTAGGCCGAGAAATGGACTAATCCGGGGGACCAAACCAACCCCACCACCGGTGTGGGACTTGGACGGGTCCCTCATGTGGTGTTTGATTAGAGATTGTGTTGGATTGAATTGCAATTTAGATTAAAAAGAGTGGATTGTTTCTTTTTTTACTATTTTTTTTTTAAAACTTTAAGCCTAAATTCAACCATGTTTGTTGTCTATGATTTGCCTTTCTTATCTCTCGAGTTATTTGTTTGGCAAAAATAACGTGTATTACAAAAAATTTCACTTATGATCTGTGTCTAACTAAACACAAAAAAGGGTACAACCTAGAGCGCCTCAAACGCCTTTTAAAACTGAACAGATCTGAACAAAATTCAATTGAATGTCAGTAATTATCACCCATTATAAGATACATTCATCTATAACTATTTATTTATTTATTATCAATCGCACTTCCTTTACTATTACATTAAATCTAGAAATAGAGAGAAAATACCTTCTGATGTCTCTAAGAACAGGAGCAGAATTTAACCATGAGTACTTGAATTATTACCGATACCGCCCAAATCAAATAAATCTAAAAAACAAAAAAAAAAAAACACTTGTTATCATTTTAATAAAATTAAATGAAATAGGGGTAGAAATAAATATCACACACCAAATGAAAAAATAAATATTTAGCATACCAACGCATACCAATTATACCTTTTGCTTCCGTGTGTTCTTCATTGAATGCTCAATTGTGATTTGCTTCCGTGTGTTCTTCATTGAATGCTCAATTGTGATGCCGATTATCGAACATCTTGAAGAGGAGGAGGCAGATCTAGTAGATGAATAGCTTGGAGATGAATAGTAAGATTTTTTAAATATGTTGGAGCTCGGAGAGGAGGAGATGAATAGCTTGGAGATGAATAGTAAGATTTTTTTAATATGTTGGAGCTAGGAGAGGAGCCATATCTAGTAGATGAATAGCTTGGAGAGGAGGCAGATGAATAGCTTGGAGAGGAATAGTAAGATTTTTTTTATAAGTGGGAGCTAGGGAGGCAGATCTAGTAGATGAATAGTAAGATTTTTTTTTATATGTGGGAGGTAGGGCAACATAGGTATATATACATAGTTTAGTGGGCCGGTGGCACAGTATGAGATTGGCGTTTAAACCTAGACAACATATGTATATATAATTTAAAATATATTTTTATTTTATTAATTCAAAAAATCTTTAAAATAATATGTTGTAAATTTATGAATCACGTTCTTTATAAATTTAAGTAAATAAAAAAGGCAATTAATATTAGATGAAAATATAAATGCAAACTAATGATAATATTCAACTCTCAAAAAATAAATAAAATCAGAATTTGAAATTAAAAACAAATACAGAAAACATTTCGCGGAATTGAAATAAGTATATTTTATTAATTTTTATTAATTATAATTATAATAATTTTTAACCTAATTTAATTTTATATTATAAATTTATTAATAAAAAAAATTAAATTATGTATATATTTATAATTTTCTTTATTTTATGAAAAAAAAAAATTAAATGTTATGTGCTATGTCAATATAAATTCATCATATATATAAAAATAGAAAAGATTTTGTATTTGTAAATTTTTTTATTTTATGTAAAATATTAAAATTTAAATGTAATGTCAATATAAATTATATTATATATATATATATATATATATAAAAATAGAAAAGACTATATATTTGTAATTTTTTGTATTTTATTAGAAAAATAAAATACAAATGATGTGTCTATATAAATTACATCACACATATAAAAAGTAGAAAAGAGGATTATGAATTTATTTATAAAAGTAAATTTTATAATAAATTACAAATTGCGAAAAACTTCTTTGTAGACAACATTCGTGGTACGTTTACATATTTTTCCATTTGAATCTAGGCAAAGAATTTTCAATCCACTCTTACTTTTGACTCTAGAAGCTGCAACATACAACTGACCATGGGTGAACACAGGTTTAGGAAGGTAGACACCTACCATGGAAAGGGACTGGCCTTGGCTTTTATTTATCGTCATTGCAAAAGACAATAGAATAGGAAATTGTCTTCTTCGAAACTTTACGGCAGTCGTGTCGTCCGAAACACTCAATGTCATTCTTGGTATAAAAACTTTAGTACCAACATTTCTTCCAGAAAGAATTTGTGCTTCAATAATGCGATTTCCAAGTCTTGTAACAATTAGTCTAGTTCCATTGCACAAACCGGACTTCGGATCAATGTTCCTAAGTAGCATTATAGGGATCCCTATCTTGAGAACCAATCGATGATTTGGTAGACCAGAACACTTAATAGAGTTGAGAAAGTCAATGGAAAACACCTGTCCCATTCCACCAGGTTTAAACTCCGATGGACACACACTGTCTGAACTCAAATACTCTCTTGTATCACCAGGTATCATTGCCAACACTGTCTCGTTAATGTTTTCAACTTCTTTATGTGTTGGAGCAAGTATAGCTCTATCTTCAAAATACTTATCAATATTATAGTTGTTAGAGACGGATGGGTAAATGCAGTCAACTATAGCAGCAATAGGATCTCGTGCATCTAAAATCAGATTCTCTTCAGGAATATTAATGTCCGCAAAACCATCGTCACTATCTCCAAGATTCCCGTCGCCACTTTCAAAATCCAATCTGAGAATTCAGCTATCTCATCAGATGTATTAATACCGTTAGAATTTCCAGTTTGCAATCTCATGTTCCTCGTTAGCCTCAGTACCTTGCAATGTTCCCACAGATATGATGAATTGATAGCAGAATGGACTATATGTTCTCTTGAACCTTTTGAAATAACAGGAAGTATTTGTTTGAAGTCTCCTCCAAGAACCACCGTTTTCCCTCCAAAAGGCAAATTAGACATAGATCCATCAGGAGCTCTAACTATATCTCTTAGGCTTCTATCAAGTGCCTCAAAAGAAAATCTGTTAATCATCGGTGCCTCGTCCCATATTATCAGCTTTGACTTTATTATAAGTTCTGACAAATGAGTACCGGGCATTATGTTGCGGGTGGATGATTCAGAAATGTTTATCGGAATACGAAACCGAGAATGTGCAGTGCGTCCTCCAAGCAACAAAAGAGAAGCTATACCACTCGATGCAACATTAAGAACGATGTCTCCGTGAGATCTAACGGCTGCAGAAAGAGTTCTCCATATGAAAGTTTTTCCAGTACCCTCGTACCCATACAAAAAGAAGACTTTTCCATCAGTTGAACAAATAGCTTCAAGTATTTCTTGTAAAACATCACTTTGTTCGGCAGTTAGGGTTGAAGACAATGTATTGTACTCCTCTAGCAACTCTGTGCGATCATAGCTCAACTCTTCAAGAATCATTGTATTGTGCTGTAGGGATATATCATCTGGATCTGGAACAGGCATTGTTGGAAAATTACTTAAACTGCTTCCATTTTTTTGAAGTAACTGATCAATCTCAAGAAGTGTATAATTCTTTAGTTGTTCATCGGTTAGACGTAAACCTAAAAAATGTATTAAATTAGAATTTTGATATTAAAAAATATTGCTATTTAATGAAATATTACAAACATAAATATATAATACGTACCTGGTAAATTAAACAATCGTCTTCTTCTTGATAGTATATCATCCGACAATGCCTCCCATGTTTTTTGAAAAACCTCGTTTGGACAACTCATACTTGATGATAATAGTAGAATTGAAAATAAATTTCTCAGATAATGAGCTGATGCCCAAAAACTTGCCTCCATTATTCCATCAACATACTCCCTATCATCATCTAAAAGTGTCATTGCATAGCAATCATCTTTGAATGTAGGGTATACTACATTTCCAATGGTTCTAATCTCTTCGTGTGACCTCGAACCCTTACTATGAGGTATTAAAAGACCTAAATAATGTTGTTCACCAGCTCCTTGTGGAACATAATTCAATTTTCCCAATGAAAATCTACTACTCTTTCTAGGAGCCCACTTGCGATCTTGATTATTCCAAACATGTCTTAAGGGAAATTCTATATACGTAAGATCCCTAGCAGATTCGTTTTCCCTATTGAATTCCATCAATGCTAAAAACATTGAATGTTGTGCAGAAGGTCTTTCTAGAACACTGTCGATGTATTCATCATCATCAAACACAATTGTTTGTTCTCCTGGAAGATGAAAGCTCAATCTTTGAACTGAAGGGAATCTATATTGTATTTCAAATCTAAGTGTTCTCCAGACATCTTCACATGGGGACACATATCTACAGTTGAGGTATTCTTTAATTTCATCTTTAGACATAGATTGTCCTTCTGCCTCTTGGTTACTAACAATGGTTGCAGAAACTCTATCATGACCCTTGTTGATATACTTGAATAGGTACTTTATTGATTTGTGCTTGTTGCACCACTCGACATTTATATGTGCTTGATATCTACCCAATAAATTGGCATTGTAAGGTACCACATGTCGATTGTCCAGAATTGCTTTACCTTTGTTTACTGAACGACCGTCGTTCCTTCTTCTATAAAGAGGGTATCCGTCCTCATCAACTGTGGTTTGATCTCTATTTTTCTTTGAAAATCTCTTACTACAACTATTGTTCACCATGCAGGGACTTTTCCAATTCGCAACACCACACGGACCATGCATCAAATGTAATTTTAGGACTAAATTTAATTCTGTCGGGTTTATTCGGGTTGCACAGAGATAATGTTGTTTAAATTTTTAAACAATATTTCCTCTCATTTTCTTATAAAAATATATTCATATTATATGGAGTTCTTTAAACCATCTTCATCTCCTCACTTCAAATTCAAATTTGAAAAGTTTTTGAGAAAAAGTTATTTATAGTTTGCAAACTCATTAGGATATGAAATCTAGCTGATATTCTCGATTCATTAGATATTTAGTAGTTTTATTTTATTTTTTCGAATTTTAGACCTTTTCGGGCCCGATCGAAACTACTACTGTACAATAAAATAGCATATACATGTAATATTTTTTATATTATTATTATCTGTGGTGTACTGGAATGTAATTCAGTTATAAACTTAGAAATTATTAGCACATAGTTAATTTAATTTCATATATTAAATTGGTTTAGTATTTAGGTAATTTTAGAACGGCATATACGAAGAATTAAAAAAAATTCTAATAAGTTTTTTTTTTTTTAAATCTAATAACAAATCCCAACATATTCGTGGATTTAAAAAAATTCTAATAAAAATTCCAATATATATATATGCTATGTTCTAAAAGTATCTTATTAACAAATCAATTTTCAATATTCAAATTTTAATTTTGTAAATTAAAATATATTATAAAATTATGAAAAAAAATCAAATCTTATTGAAGTAAAATAAGTATATAATTGTAAAAAAAAAAATTAGATTTATAATCTTTTATACTAATAGACGAAAATATTAAATTTGTTAGATATATAAAAATTTGTATAAGATTAAATATGTAATTTTATGGAAAAAAAATTAAATCTTATTATTGAAGTAATTTAGGAAGATAGATAAGAGTAATTTTAGAGAAAACAAATAAAATCTTATTATTAGACTAATTTTAGGAAATATGAAGATAGGAAGATAGATAAGAGTAATTTTAGGGGAAAAAAATCAAATCTTATTATTAAATATTATTAAGATAGATTAAATAGGAAAAAAAACCAAATCTTATTGTTAGAGTAATTTTAGGAATAAGATTAAAATTAAATTTATTTAGATATTATTAAGATAGATTAAATTTATTTAAGTTAGATTTATAAAAATTAAAGTCAAAATATTGTGCATATTAAATTTTTGGATTTATAAAAAATCAAATCTTATTGTTGGAGTAATTTTAGGAATAATATTAAAATTAAATTTATTTAGATATTATTAAGAAGTAATTTAGGAAGATAGATAAGAGTAATTTTAGAGAAAACAAATCAAATCTTATTATTAGAGTAATTTTAGGAAATATGAAGATAGAAAGATATATAAGAGTAATTTTAGGGGGAAAAAATCAAATCTTATTATTAAATCTTATTAAGATAGATTAAATAGGAAAAAAAATTAAATCTTATTGTCGGAGTAATTTTAGGAATAAGATTAAAATTAAATTTATTTAGATATTATTAAAATAGATTAAATTTATTTAAGTTAGATTTATAAAAATTAAAGTCAAAATATCGTACATATTAAATTTTTGGATTTATAAAAAATCAAATCTTATTGTTGGAGTAATTTTAGGAATAATATTAAAATTAAATTTATTTAGATATTATTAAGATAGATTTATTTAAATATTATTAAGATATATTTGATTGGATTATAAAATATTATTATTTGTTGGAATAATTTTAGGAATAAGATTAAAATTAAATTTATTTAAATATTATTAAGATAGATTAAATAGAAAAAAAAAATCAAATCTTATTGTTGGAGTAATTTTAGAAATATAAGATTAAATACGTTTAAATTGAATTTATAAAAATAAAAAGATATAAAGATTAAATTTATGACAATTAAGATGAATTTCTAAAAATCTTATCTTCAAAATTTCCTCACAATCTTCAAATCTTCAAAGTTCTTCACAATCTTCAAAGTCACAAAGATACATCAAGAAAGACGAATCAAGAAAGACGAATGATTGGATTTCTATTGAGAACATGAGAGACAATCATAAATTACAAAAATCTTCGAATGTAAGAAGAAATATACTTAAATTACAAAAATCTTCAATCTTCAATCTTCAAAATTTCTACACAATCTTCAAAATCACACCCTTCAAATCTTCAAAATCTTCAATCTTCAAAATTTCTAAAAATCTTCAATATTCAAAATTTCTTCACTATCTTCAAAGTTCTTCACAATCTTCAAAATCTTCATAAATTGATTATCAAAATACAAAATCTTCATAAATTGATTATCAAAATACAAAATATTCAATAAATTGATCATAAAAAGTAAAAATTTCTTCACTGTCTTCAAATCTTCAAGTTCTTCACAATCTTCAAAATCTTCAATAAATTGATTATAATCAATGGATGACATAAAAAGTAAAATTGAGACTGAACTGTCTTCAAATCTTCAAGTTCTTCACAATCTTCACAATCTTCAAAATCTTCAATAAATTGAGAATGAATGAGAAATTAGGGATACAAAATCTTCAATAAATTGATTATAATCAATGGATGACATAAAAAAGTAAAATTGAGAATGAATGAGAAATTAGGGATTTTGAGAAGAGATGAGGAATTTATATAGAAAAAAGATTAAGAATGTAGGGTTAAGATTAAGTTTTAAAATGAATGGATGAGATTAAAAGAAAAGTATAGAATGAATGAGAATTCAGGGATTTTGAAATAGAGTGATTTGAGAAGAGAGAGATTGAAATAAACCAATGAATTAGTGCATTTATAATCTTTTATACTAATAGACGAAAATATTAAATTTGTTAGATTTATAAAAATTTGTATAAGATTAAATATGTAATTTTATGGAAAAAAAATTAAATCTTATTATTGAAGTAATTTAGGAAGATAGATAAGAGTAATTTTAGAGAAAACAAATCAAATCTTATTATTAGACTAATTTTAGGAAATATGAAGATAGGAAGATAGATAAAGAGTAATTTTAGGGGGAAAAAAATCAAATCTTATTATTAAATATTATTAAGATAGATTAAATAGGAAAAAAAAATCAAATCTTATTGTTAGAGTAATTTTAGGAATAAGATTAAAATTAAATTTATTTAGATTTTACTCCAACAAACCATAATATTTTATAATTCCAACCAAATCTATCTTAATAATATTTAAATAAATCTATCTTAATAATATCTAAATAAATTTAATTTTAATATTATTCCTAAAATTATTCCAACAATAAGATTTGATTTTTTATAAATCCAAAAATTTAATATGCACGATATTTTGACTTTAATTTTTATAAATCTAACTTAAATAAATTTAATCTATCTTAATAATATCTAAATAAATATATCTTAATAATATCTAAATAAATTTAATTTTAATCTTATTCCTAAAATTACTCCGACAATATGATTTGATTTTTTTTCCTATTTAATCTATCTTAATAATATTTAAATAAATTTAATTTTAATCTTATTCCTAAAATTACTCCAACAATAAGATTTGATTTTTTTTTCTAAAATTTTCGAGAGATTACTACATTCATGGGTAAAAAGGTTTGTTTTATAGTAAGATAATTCACATTTGCTTCCCATACAATTTATCAAAAGTTTTATTACGAGCTTATTTTGATAGATGAAGAGGTACTTTTTACAAATCTTCATAAAAATTGTTTAATGTTATTGTAATAATATTTATATAGATTTATTTTAATGTTAATTTTATTGAATAGGGGATAAAAATTCAGGCAAAAGTTCAAAATTTTCTAATCTGAAAATTTGAGAATACTATTCGAGAAGGAATGAGTTATATTATACAAAATTTTGGAGTTGTTCTGAATTCCGGAAGTTTCCGGTCAACAAATCATCTTTACAAACTTCAATTCCAAAACAACACTAAAGTTCAACGTTGTTCAGATTTGGAGTTTTTTAGTTCACTTCATTCTTTCAAATCTTTTGAAGAGATAAAATTGTTCGGTCCTGATCAAGCAAAATATTTGATAGGTGAAATCTATAACCTTTTTTTATATTATGTATGTTGTCAATTTATTTTTTTATAATAATTTGTAAATACTACAATATATATAATGTTCTTATAAATTTTGGAATTTTTTGAAGATATAATCGCATTTGTTGTTCAAATACATAGGGTTGAATCTATTGTTATCGATGAAAGAGATGTTACTAAGGTCATCATAGATGTTGAAGATGAAGGGTAATAAAGTCGTTTATCAATTTTATTAATAAAATAAACATTAGACTTTAAATATTATTGATATAACATACTCCCTCCGTCCCATACTTGAAGGCACATTTTACCATTTTGGGCGTCCCATACTTGAAGGCACATTACCTAAAATAGCAAAAACACTTTTAAACACTCCCCTTAAAACATCACAATATTACAACAAATGTCACTACTTTATTACACAAAAAAGTAACTTTATTACTATTTACTAAAAAAATTACAGGCGTACTAGAATATCTCTAACTTTTTGAGAATGATTCTACGAAAATTTGTTGGAGTACAACAAAAACAACCCAAATAAGCCCATGATTTTCATTTTGGATTATGCTAAAGTCCAAACCCAATATAGAGGTAATTTTTCTTTTATATACTTTCTTTTAAGTTTTGTGTAAATTAGACATTTTATGCTAATTTTATATAAAATATTAATGTTGGGATATGAATCCTATAAATAATGTTCTAATTGATGATTATATGTTTTGATGGCCAAAAGCAACTTTAGAGTTAATGATATATGTGATTATATGTGATTCTATGTGATTTATATGGAATAAGATTACTGATCTTAAATGTGATATGAAATCTTAGTATTTTACTAATCTGATATATGAACTGTTTAAGAACTAAGCTGATGAATGAATTGTATAGACAGCTTATAGTATAGGACTTAGAAGTACTCATCTGTATGTAGTTCAGTTGATGTATAGATAGGTTTTATATATGTAAAGTTGTATTCTATTGTATTCAGCATTGTAAAGTTAGAACAGTAGATTAGATTGAAGAAAGAAGACTAAGAGATATCAGAAGACTACTTCAGAGTATGAAGAAATCAGAGAAGTATTATTGAAGGAAGCAAGAACAGTTATGGAAGAACTGTGCTGACTGACCAAGAGCAGTAAAATTAAGAAGAGTAGTTTAGTGTGCTGAGTTGGTTATTTGAAGAATAATTTTGGATGACTTATTTAAGACGTAACTGAAGATATATATGAAGGTATGCTGACTTGGAAAGATAAGATAAGTTGGTTAAAGAAAAGAAGGAAGTTACAACAAGAAACGGTTATGAGTTAGTTGAGAGTTAGTTCACAAACTGCTAACTGTCATACTATATCTTATAAATACCGTGTGATCTTCTACTTGAAAAGACTACTGATGCAATTACTATTCAAGAGCAATCAAGAAGCATTCAAGTATTTAAGAACTCACAGAGTATAGAAGATCGTACTGAAGAGAAGCCACAGATCTGAAGAGAAGAATCAAAGGCTATTACTAGAGAAGTTTTACTTTTCGTTTTAAGTTTGTATTGTGTAAACAAGTGTGCTAGTTACTTGTGAAATTACTAGTAGATCGAAGATATACCTGGTGGTATAATCGACAAGATCAAAGTCTTAATCTTGGGACTCTAAGCTACAAGTACTCAAGAAGGAAGAGTAATAAAACATCGCAACTGGAGTTGTGAGAGTGGATGTAGACATTTGTCGAACCACTATAAAAATTTTGTGTTCTTTACTGTTTGTTTTGATTATCTGTTTTATATTTGTTTAACCAAGAACAGTAAGTTTTCTAAGAAAAGATTTAAAGAAAAGTTGAGTATAAAAGCTAACTGTTGAGTACTGATCTGATTCTAAGAACAGTACTGCACATAACACATTTCCGCACTTAAAACTCTGATATTTTGATAGAATTTGAAAAGTCTATTCACCCCTTCCCTCTAGACTTTTTCGTAGCTTACTCAATCTTAACTCAACTTTTGGGACCAACAATTAACATTATATTTCAAATCTTTTTTTAGAGAAATTTATCTCAAATTCAATGTATGTCAGCCGGCTATCAATCAATGTTGATAGTCCTGAAATGAATGAATTTAGAAAGAGGTAATATTTATTAAAATTCCTAATTAAATCTACACTATTTATTTTAATATCTTTTTTATATTTAGTTTATTTTATTCTAGCTTCGAATCAAGAAAAATCAAAATTTCAGCTCCTATATATTTCTCCAAAGAGGCTGAGTCCAGTCGTTCTTCCGTGTACGATGAGTTCACCGAAAATGATGATATAACATATCTTACTAACATTTATGATATTAGAAAGGTATTTAAAATTTTCTTATTTAAAATATTTATATTAAATTTTAAAGTAAAAATTTATCCTTCTTCAATATTTTACAAACAATTAATGTAATTTTTTTTATTTGTTCAAGAACTCCTACGTTGTTGTGTTAGCTACTTGCCATGCTATTGAGTCAGGGAGCATCTGGTATTACCATGCATGCAAACAATGCTTTAAAATGGTTAAGCTCAACGACAATAAACGAGACTGGAACTGTAAGAACTGCAATACAGACTCTGAATCTATTGATATAAGGTAATATTTAGTGGAAATTTGTATTTGCAGTTTGTTTCTATTGTATTTTATATATTTAATCAATTAAAATTATATATACGTATTACGACAACTAAAATTATTCTTCAGGTTCAAGGTTCAAATTCGTGTCGTTGATCAAACTGGATCAACCTCCTTAGTTATGTTTGACCGCGTGGTTGTTAAGTTGGTTGGTAAAACAACAACCGACATTCTTACTTAGATGGAGGAGGTATTTTATAACTATAATAACATTTATAACTATAGTAACATTTATGGAAAATTTAATTGGTCTATTTTTTTCAGAATTTTAATGTACTTTTTTAGTATAATTTTTTTTTTTCGAACCTGGGAGAGATTAACTCCCGTTATTACATATGCAAAGATGAGATGGGAGCCCAACCACAATAGCCGGTGGGTCAACCCAACAAGAAGGATTATCGAATCGACGTGACTCTCGAGCCAAAGTATGGGCTACAGAATTAGCACACCTTCTAACCCATGTCACCGTTACATCCGTGAGTTGATTGAGTAACACTCTACAAGCTAGTACGTAGTCACCAAAGGTAGATATAATTTCATCCGTGGAGTTAATTGCTTCTACTACGATTTTCGCATCGCTTTCGACGATCACATTGGTCATCGCTAGGTCTTGTAGCCACTTCAGTGCTTCGTACGCTCCAATGGCCTCACCCACCTCCACCTCCAAGCAACCGGGAACCACCATCGTTCTCCCCATAACCGTGTCGCCGTGTTCATTACGGATTATCATGCCCAATCCTGTTTGGTGAGTGCCCCCAAAGAACGCAGCATCACAATTAAGTTTCCACTTTCCGGTCGGTGGTGGGTGCCATGCTAGGCATCGATCACCCTGTTCTGTTCTCCGAGAATGAGATCCCTTCGAAGCACTTCTCCATTCGATCCACTGGCTCGCTGAAAGATGGATTGCCTCCGACGGTTGTCTATGATTATTGTTCCAGAACATTGAGTTCCTCTCTTTCCATATTTGCCACATGATCATTCCGAAACTCATAGCATCATCATCAATAGGGCTGCTCACCATCTCCAAAATAATTCCTTTGATATCAGTAATCCCACTTGTGCAGACTACTAATTTGTTCCATAGGCCAGCAGATGTCCAACAGTTACGTGCATATTGGCAATTTGTGAATAGGTGCAATGCATCCTCCTCCTCTTCGTTGCACATCATACATGTGGTTTCTTGGATCACTCTTTTTCTGAAAAGGTTTATTTTGGTAGGCAAACAATCTCGTCCTGCTCGCCATAAAAAATTGCGCACTGCTGGTGGGACTCCAAGTTTCCATATTCTAGACCAATCCCCTTCCGTTTTCAGAGTCGGATCGGCTACCTTCTGTCTTAAAAATTCATACGCCGACTTAACGGTAAATAGTCCTCTTCTGGCTGGGTTCCAGATCACCCTATCCTCCACTCCCACCGGAGGTAGTGGCATAATGATAACCCAAGAAGCATCCAACGGCAGCAGCTCTTCTATTAAAGGCACATCCCATTCCCTGGTCTCCTGGTCGAATAGAGTCGCTACTGTCAAGTCTTCCAGCCCATCAGCGCAGTCTGAATTAACGAAGAAATTATTCGGGTCGTTAATCCACGGTTGTTTCCAGATGTTAATATTTTCTCCTGTTCCAACCTTCCATCGTGTTCCATCTCGGATGAGTTCCTGGCTAGCACGGATGCTTGAGCAGGTAAAGCTCGAGTTCCATCCTGCTGTTGCTGATAAGAAATCCCCCCTCGGAAAGTAACGAGCTTTTAGGACCCTGCACACTAATGCCTCGGGGTCCGTGATGAGGCGCCAGCCCATTTTCCCCAGCATAGCAATATTAAAGCTATGCAAGTCCCGAAATCCCCGGCCTCCGTCTTCCTTTCCCACGCATAATCGCTCCCATCTCATCCAACTTATGCCCGAGAGTGAGTCCGTAGAATTATTCCACCAGAATTTATTGACCATAGTTTGCATCTCGTCCAGGAGCGTAGTGGGCAACAAAAAAGTTGTCATACAATACGTTGGTATTGCTTGGGCCGCGGCTTTAATCAGGATTTCTTTCCCCGCCTTTGATAATTTCTTTTTCTTCCACCCTTGTATTTTGGTCCACAATCTTTCCTTTACGTGCTCAAAAACTTCCTTCTTTTTCCTCCCAATGAGAGAGGGAAGGCCCAGGTACCGGCCTGTATTAATCGAGTTGCTTACGCCCAATATTCTCTTGATGTTCTCTTGATTTTGAGTTGAGACGTTTCTACTAAAGAAAATCCCTGATTTGGCGTAGTTAATAGCTTGACCCGAATTACGCTCATAGTCGTCAAGGATAGTCTTCAAGGTTTGGCATTCTTCTGATGTAGCCCTACAGAATAGTAGGTTGTCGTCAGCAAAGAGGAGGTGAGTGATCTGGGGAGCTAGCCTACAAATTCTGTTGCCATGCAATGTCCCAGTGTTGCTCGCCTTATTCAGTGCAGCCGAAAGGCCCTCCGAACACAATATGAACAAATAGGGAGATAACGGATCCCCTTGCCTTAACCCCCTACTCGGTACTATAGGACCCACTTCATCATCATTGACCAGGAATGAGTAGCTTACTGTTCGGACGCAAATGAGCATCCACTTAATCCACTTGTTTGTAAAACCAAGTTTGCGAAGAATCGCCTCAAGGAAAGTCCAGTCAACTCGGTCATAGGCTTTGCTGATGTCTATCTTGAGGGAGACATCTCCTCGAGATCCTGTTCGCTTGCTTTTCATGGCATGGATAGTCTCGAAAGCAATTAAAATATTATCTTGGATGGCTCTTCCCGAGATAAAAGCCGATTGAGCTTTATCAATTAAACCCGAAAGCACATTCTTCAATTTATTACAAAGCACCTTCGAGATAATTTTGTAAATAACGTTGCAAAGTGAAATGGGTCTCAGATCGCTAACCTTTTGGGGTGATTCAATTTTCGGGATGAGGGCGACATTCGTCTGATTTAGTCCTGGAGGGAAAGCCTCACGCTGCAACCAGTTCTTCCCTTCAGCAAATATATCATCACCCAAAGTCCCCCAGAATTTTTGGTAAAATGATGGATTGAATCCATCCGGCCCGGGGCCTTGTCCCCATGCATTTGTTTGATAGCCGCGTCAAATTCCTCCCTCTTGAATTCTCCTGTGAGTGATAAATTCTGGTCCTCTGAAATCATGGGCATAACAGATTGAAGAAAATCTTCACAGTCCATTGCTTCATTTTGGGAGGAGAAAATATTCTCAAAATAATCCCTCACGATATTACATAAGCCCTCTTGATTTTCAATCCAATCCCCCTGAGTATTCTGCAATCTTGTAATTTTATTGCGTTTCTTCCTGGTGGATGCCGTTTGGTGGAAGAATTTAGTGTTTAGGTCACCGTCTCGTAACCAAAAGAGTTTAGCTCTTTGACGCCAGTAAGTCTCCTCCTGTTTAAGGATCAAACCCAGTTCACGCCTAGCATCAATATAAGCCGTTCGACCCTCGCTGCTCAAATTACCTTGTAATCTGTCAATTTTCGCAGTGAGAGTTTTTTTCAGCCCGCGAAATCTTGAGTCAACCTTGTTACCCCATGCCGTAAGAGTTTCACTGGTCGCGTGAAGGCGCTGGGTAATATCCAGATCCCCGAGTCCCACCCAGCACGTATGGATAAGCTCTTTCAAGTCTGGTTCCTCCATCAATCTATTTTCAAATTTAAAAGGCTTGTGTCGCTGTCGGGCTATCGAGGGTGTGGTGTTCAGTAACAATGGGTTATGATCCGAAACCGGAGCTACTAGGTTGAGAAGTTCGGCGTTCGGGTATCGTTCGTGCCATGAGGGCGTGCCCATTGCGCGGTCAAGTCTTTCCTCCACCATATTGTGGTCTCTTCCACGTCTCCAGGTGAACCGATATCCGGATAGGGGAACATCTGTTAATGCGCAATTACTTACTGCCTCACGGAACCCCCGAAATAGGTATTGAGGGTGAGGGACCCTCCCCCTTTTCTCTGCAGCCGTCAAAAGGTCATTGAAGTCGCCAATACAGACCCAAGGGAGGCCATCTGTGTTGGCCAGAGTACGTAACAAATCCCACGAGAGGCGTCGTCTACTCCTTTCTGGGAATCCATAAAATCCCGTTATTCGCCAATCCCCATCATCTTCCATAATTTTAATAAAAATGTGATTATTGGAGTAGTTCAAAACAGAGCAATTAACATTATTATTCCAAAGCATAGCAAGGCCTCCTGATTGACCCACACTATCGACAGTGATACAAGAAGAGAATTGAAGACGCACCCGAAGTGCTTCTAATCTAACACCGAATGACATAGTTTCTGAAAGAAAAATTACATCTGGCTTACGAACTCGCACGAGTTCACACAGTGCTGGAACTGTAGTCGATTGAGCCAAACCTCTACAGTTCCAACTGAGGATTTTCATAAGTCCCGGCTGGTCTCCGAGCCGGGACCAGCCGATAAAAAATTCACATCTTCCTCGTTGGTGTCTTCTCCCCCATTTCCTGAAGATTTTTGGGTCGCCTCTGTTCGTCTTCTCTTGTTGTGTTCCAGGAATTCAAAAGTTGCAAGGATGCCATCAACATAACTGGCATTGAATGTGGGGGTGTTGGTCAATGTTTCCTTATTTTGCACTCCTTGATTTGGATACCCCGTTCCTGGATTGTAGGGGTTGACTGTATTTAAGGCTCCCCTAGCTGAACTCTCGCCTTTATTGGGGTTGGGGGATTGATTGGTATAATTGCCTTGATTGCGGTGGTTTCCGTTACCATCCCTCTCACCGGTATCCTCGTGTTCCTTCTCCGTTGGAGCTCCGCCTTGGTTGTCGTCTCTGTTCAGCCATCTTTCGCCCGGCAGTGAGGAGGTTCGGCGATCTGGTGCAATTAGTTCCTTGCTCCAGTTCAATTTGGCATTTTCGTCGTTCGCCTCAAAGTATGCCGAACAGAAGCTAACGGTGTGGTCGAGTAGACCGCAAAAGAAGCAGAATCGCGAGAGGCGTTCGTATTTAATTTTGACAGTTGATGAACCCCCGTCATGGTGTCTGATAACCTTTTTCCGCTTCAGGGGTGTTGTGGTATCGAGCTCAACCCGAATTCGCATAAAGGGCTTCCAGATGGCGCCTTTGTTTGTTTTATCGTACTCCATGAATTTGCCAATGTAGTTCCCCATTGCGATTCCAAATTCCTCAGAAAAGAAGCCCACTGGGATTTCATAAATTTGTACCCAGAAGGGGATCTTTGTTAGGGGTATTGAGTTTGGCAAGGTACCTGCTGAGAGACGGTTCATGATTATCGTATTGGTACCGAGCATCCATGGACCACTCGCCAGGACTCGCTTGATGTCCATGAGGTGATTGAATTGAGCTATGAATCTCCCATCGCCAATGCTCTTAATTTCAACTCCTCGTGCAGGTCTCCAGAGGTTTGCAAGACGGCTTCGGGTGAGGTTGAAGGATAGATTTGGGTCTGTTAGGAATCTACCCACAAGACTGAGGTGGATGGTGTTTTCACTCTCACGTGTGTTGGTTGTTTGAAAGCCAAGATCCTCATTTTCATCAGAGGTGTTGAGGTTCGCCATTTTGAGTTTCAATGCCTTATGGGGTCTGGATAAATAGGCATCAAAGTGTGTGGGGGATTCGTGATTGGACGAGGATCTCGGTGTTTTATGAGTGGATCCCAATGGATGTGCTGATATCAGAGGAATTCTGGGTGGCAGTGATCTCTCTGTTTAATGGGTAGATACCATATGATTGTATGATTTCAAAGAGATTTGGGTGGCAAAGAAATCCCCAAGAATCGTAAGGGGGATTTGATAATTGAGGTGGAAAGATTTATCTGGGATGATGGCACTGATTTAGATAATTGGGAAATCTCTGATGCTCAATATCTCACGGATGCGGGAGATCGGAAACGGTGTATCACGGGGATACTTTCATTGTTACGGGCGAAAAAGGAAAGTTTGGTAGTTTTCACGGGAACGGAAGGAGTATATATATATATATATATATATATATATATATATATATAAGAAAGCAATAAATTAATTTGAAAAGAATAGAAAATTGATATTTCGGTAGGGGTCTCAGTTTATCTTCAAAAAAATATTTTCTCAAATTGAAAAGTCCAAAATTTTCAGTTGAACAAAAAAATATTTAAAATCTGAAATTATAAAACTTATTTAACAAAATATATTTAGCAAAATAAAACAATTAAATACCAACAAAATAAAATATAAAAAATTATTATATAAATCATAAATAAATCTGCATTTTAGCAAAATAATAGTATTAAATATATTTATTTAAAATAAGATTTTTTTTGCCAAAAATGTAATGAAGATATTAAATTTTCAAAATAGAAATATAATATTAAAAAATGAATTAATTCTAATTTTTTATTATATTGATTTGTAAACCATAGGTAAATTTTAAACTAAATTTGAATACTGCATCATTATATTAATATAATTTACATTTGAAGAATATGATGGGGGTTGGAGTTTTTTTAATACATATTTATAATTTTAATACTTAGTCTTTATAATTAATACACTTTTCAAATTCAAATCTAGAAAAATCTATCAATTTAATATTAATTTTACAATCGGGTGGGGCGTATATTTTTTTTTATTGAATTAGTAATCTAAGTTTTAGATTTTATATATATATATATATTTAAATTAATTAGGGAAAAATGTTGAGTAGAATTTGAGCATAATTCAGATTTTAATGATGTTTTAATTTAATTTTAAAAAATATTTTAATGATGTTAAAAAAAAATTGTACATTAAAATCAGTATTTTTTTTTCAAATTTTATTAAAGTTATCAGATTTTAATATACTTAAAGGATCAAAATTGAATATTTGACCAGAGCTTCTAAATTTTCGGACGACTTTAAAATTTTCCAATGAATTTAAACTTAAAGAACTAAAATTAATGTATAAAAGGACTAAATAAATAACTTGTAAGATATAGAACATATTTTGTAAAATTTAAAGAATTAATTCAAACTTATAGAACTAAAAAAATTATCTTCTATATCACTATAATATATGTATGTATATATATATATATATATATATATATATATTTATTTTATGTAGTGTACAAAAATAGTGTGGTGGGCGTTATATCATTTTTGTTCTTTTATTATACACATGGAATTCCTAACACACCCAATGTTAAACGCATTACACTAAAATTAAAAAATTAATTAAAGTTAAGTAAAATTATAAAAATATATATTTAATAAATTGTCAAAAATAATTAAATTAAAAAGATAAGAATTAAATTAATATGAAAAAAATAACTCCTCTGTCATTCAACAATAAATTAGTTAAAGTATATAAAAAAAATACTCTGCTCCTTACCACATTATATTATTATCATTACCACATTATATTATTATCACCAAAATATATAAAAAAAATACTCTGCTCCTTCATTTCTTTAAAGTAGGAATACTCTGTTCGTGCCTGAAGAAATTATCTGGATCAACCTTCGTCTTCACTTGAACCAATCTATCAAAATTACTCTTGAAATACTTCTCCCCATAAACCCTCCCCTCCTCATAAGCATTCACACCATTATCCGTGCTTCCAATCGCAATATCTCTGTAATTCAGAAACGCTTCCCTTGGATTTTTCGACACGAAAGGCGCCATGTAATCGTACACCTCTCGAGCATCATCCAAGTACCTCCTTTCAGCAACGCTGCCGCTTTCATTCCAGAACAGTAAATACTGAATCTTGTAAATATTCCCTGCCCTGTGCGGAAATGGCGTTTCTTGTTCCGCAATTTCACTCATTCTTCCGCCGTACGGATTGAACTTCACAGACATTTTCCCTGATGAGCCCATAATCTTATACAATCCTTGTAAACCCTCTTTCGTAATCGGGCTTTTCACGTAATCGGATTTGATCTTGAACGGGGTGTAGACCGATGGTTTACGGATTAACAACTCTGTTTCTGGGGTTTCCTCAGGGAGATCATACCAAAAAAGCACTGATTTAATCCAGCTCATCTCCTTGCAATCCTCTTTCTTCAATCCCAATTCCGGAAACTGGTTCTTCATAATTGAAACCAATGTAGTAGCATCACCTAAATAATGCAAAAAAATCAGAAATATTTACTTTTGAGCAATTAGTACAATTCAAAATAAATAATTTGTAGCATCACCTAAATACATTCCATGAAAATAAGCCCATATATTCTTATCAAACTCCAAATTCGCTCTAACAAAGAGTTCATTGTCGAATTTATCGGCCACGTATTGCCAACGGTGAATGATATCTGTTACATTGTCTTCCAGGGTTTTAGTAACCCTGAAGACTGTAACCACGGGAGGCACGGATAGTAGTTTGACTTTGTACGACAGTACAACGCCGAAACTAGCTCCCCCGCCTCCCCTGATAGCCCAAAAAAGATCCTCTCCCATTCCTTCTTTATCAAGGATTCTTCCATTTGCATCGACAATCTTTGCATCCACAACGTTGTCAATGGTGAGGCCGTATTTTCTAATCATATTGCCATAGCCGCCGCTGCTAATGTGGCCACCAACACCAACGGTTGGGCACACTGCGGCAGAGAAAGCGTGAACTTGGCTTTTTTCCCAAATTCTGTAGTATAGTTCACCGAGTGTTGCGCCAGATTGTACCCACGCCGTTTGATCTTCGAGGTTTATTTCGATGGAGCGAAGGTTGGACGTGTCGAGAATGGCGAATGGCGCTATGGATGTATACGACAGGCCTGTAGAAAATCAAACATTGATAATATTTACGGCAAAATCAAATTCTATAGTATAGTTACCTGTTGCACACCCTATAAAATCTAAAAAACAGAATTGTAAATAAGGAATATATATATGACAAAAGACCTTCATAGTCGTGGCCTCCACTTCGGATTTTCAATTGTAGTACATTTTCCTTGGCACATTTTATGATTTTTTGGACCTGTGATTCTTGGAATGGAGTCAATATTAGAGTTGGTTTGAGGGTTTCTGAAGTGTTGAAACGGCTGTTTCTAAGGGTTTGTAGTAAGATTGATGTGTAGTTTATGCTATTAGGCGTGTAGAGGATTGTTTGTAGTTCGTCATTAGTTAAATTGGCGATCGAAAGACATGTCAAAAATGTGTCAGATGATGCATTTGAAAATGAATTTAGATGAGAAAAGAGAAGTGGAAGGAGAAGAAGATGGAACATTGTGCCGATCGGTATTGAGAATAGTGGTAAGAGCTTATACCCAAGTACATAATATATATATGCACCTACAACCTCCCACATCCGGCAGTAAATTTCGGCAGTAAATTCAAATGTCAAAAAATTGAATGTATACTCGTTACTTTTTTCATCAGTATTAATTGTTTTAATTAAATTCTAATTAATAGAAATAAAATGATTAATTCTCCTAATTTGTTCTCCTAATTTGGTTACATCTTTCTAATAACGGTCTTTACGGTAAAGACCGGCTAATTTAAAACTTGTAACAGGTTCTTTCATCTCCTCTCTCAGGTTCTTTATAAAAATAATTACTCCTTCCGTTTAAGAAATATTTATTATTTATATACTCCATATAATACTATTTATTTTTTACTTTCAAATAAATTATGAATCTATTTCACATCCAACCCCACCATGAACGAACCATCCAACCCCACCATGAACGAACCATGAACGAACGAAGCATTCGTGAAGAAAAAAAAAATGCACATAGTCAACAGAAAAACTATTAATAATAATATTAAGTGCTTAAAGAAAAACTATTAATAATAATATTAAGTGCTTAAATAGGTACAATGATGTAGAAGATTTTTCCTTTCAAAAAAAAATCCTTTCAAAAAAAAATGATGTAGAAGATTTTAAGAAGGTGTAAAATCTAAAACATAAAATATTTTGTAAATTTTATTAATGAAAAATAACAACAGATGATATGAGTATTGAGTGTTGGATTTGACATAAAATATGAGGTTTATAAGTTACTATATATAAAAAAAAACATTGTAAAACTTTACGGAGAAATTTTTATTTTAGTCTTTTAAGTTTGAAATATTCCAAAATAAATCATTTAACTTTCAACTTTACAAAATATGTCCTTTACCTTTCAATTTTAATGTTTTTTTACTTCAATTTTAGTCTTCTATCTTTTTAAAGAATTAAAATTGTCAAAATGCCAATTTCATAGCTACAATTTCATAACATTTTACCTTTGATCCTAGATCATCATCTTACCCCATTAAGAACTAAAATTCTGATTATTGATTTTAATTTAAAATTAATTTTGGTTATGATTTTTAATTTAAGTGAAATTTTAATGAATTTAAAGGATTAAATATTTTATTTTCACACATAATTATATGAAAATGGATGTAGTGCAATTTTTGGGTGGAATAATGCGTAATTATTATTATTTTTAAATACATATAACAAAAACAATTGAATGCAAACCATCTCATATAACAAAAAAAATTGAATGCAAACCATCCAAGGACGGAGCCACATAGGGCCCAGCGGGGCAGTGGGCCCCCCACCAATTTTTTTTTTTATTATGTATATTTCTTCCGTTTTTTCAAAATTATTTGTACACTCATAATATGTAAATAACCTACAAAATTAATATTCTCATTACATCATTTTATTTTTAAAATTGTCACTCATTTTAATCTACATTCTTTCCTACATCTCACTAATTTTTTTTAACCCCTCATTAAATTTCTTTTATACCTCACTAAATCACCAAAAATACTTCTCATTAATTTGACCCCACACCTTACTAAATTCACATTTCTTAAAAAGTGAACTTATCAACGTATTCAAGTCATTACGGGATGGAGAAAATATATTTTAAGTTATACATTTGTCTAATAATTTTAACATCATTTCACCTATTATGAGTCGAAACAATCAAAATTTATAATGAATTAAATATAATATTATTTTGTCTTTATAGTAATGTAAATCGGGCCCCCCAATCTAGAATTTCTGGCTCCGTCTCATAACTTTTTCCGCATGGAGTTGCACAACAAATTGGGTATTACAAAACCAAGAAATAAAGCTTTAACAGAGTACGTATTCACCTTGAGTATTCACCTTGAGATGCTTGGATCCTACACTTTAATGTATCATTTAGCACTTAATAGGAATATTAAAAAAAGAGACATATTAAAAAAAGAGACATATAAATACTTTTAACATTAATGGAAAGCACAGTAAAAAAAAAAATGTAGCAATGTCAACAATTAAAATGGATCGGAGAAAAGAATCTAGTGTCATCTGCAACGAACCATACCTCGTTTACTTCTAATTCTTGCACCGATTCTCCTTCAATTCAACCATTTTCCACTCGTTTTCGTTTTTCATCTTCTTTATGGAATCAGAAAGCACACCCGATGAAGTTTCAACCACTAGCCCGTTGCTTCCACCTAAACTTGACCGCTGTTCTTCTTCTAAGCACCTTCGTGGCGGTTTCAGGCTCTTCCCAAATTTGAATTTAATTTTACACTGATCATGCTAAATGAACACATAATGATCATGTAAAAGCCTATTTTGAATTTTAATTTGTTGGGATACCATATTTATTGGCAATTTATGATGCATATTCAGGTATGAATAATAAAAGGAGTGTATGAATCTCTTGTAAAAGATCAGCCACTTGATTATTTTTAACTTGTGTATAGGGGCACCGTTGGCATGGTGCTTCTTATTTCCATTAATTTATATATGAAAATAGCATTGCATAGCATATATACCTTGTTCAAACGCTTCTTCTCTTGTAAAAGATCAGCCACTTGATTTTTCAACTTCAAATCCAGGGCCTAAACAACACAACAGCAACAAATAATAAGAAAATGAACAAGATTGTCAACAACCAATAATTAGATATTATTGGAGTGAGAGGCAATTAATTACACAGAATTCTAGTAGTATATATATGGAGTATATTTTTATCCTAGCTAGTTTCATTCAGTAATTCAGATTTGAGCGCATAGCAGATTGTCTGTTTGCCAACTTGCGAGCCTGCAGGTCTTCTTGATCACAGGAGGAAGAGGATTATTTGCAGATTTATGACAGGAGGAAGAGGATTATTTGCAGATTTATGATAACTCCTCTTTTTCCTGCCGGAGCTGGAAGCCTCAACAATACACTATCAAATTATCGCCTGCTCAGCCTGGGATACTTGATGATCTTGGACTGCTCAGCCTGGGATACTTGATGATCTTGAACTAACACTGGCTGAGGTATGAATCTCTTGTTATTGTTTTTTTTTTCAAGTCTTGTATTAGGCCGAGAAATGGACTAATCCGGGGGACCAACCCCCACCACCGGTGTGGGTGGTGTTTGATTAGAGATTGTGTTGGATTGGATTGCGATTTAGATTAAAAAGAGTGGATTGTTTCTTTTTTTTCTATTTTTTTTCTTAAACTTTAAGCCTAAATTCAACCATGTTTGTTGTCTATGATTTGCCTTTCTTATCTCTCGACTTATTTCTTTGGCAAAAATAATGTGTACTACAAAAATTTTAAGCAAACCATGTTTAGGATCTGTGTCTAACTAAACACAAAAAAGGGTACAACCTAAAGCGCCTTTTAAAACTGAACAAATCTGAACAAAATTGAATGTCAATAATTATCACCTATTATATAAGTTACATTCATCCGTATTGATTTTTTTATTTATTATCAATAGCACTCCCTTTACAATTACATTAAATCTAGAAACAGATAGAAAATACCTTCTGATGTCTCTAAGAACAGGAGCAGAATTTAACCATCAGTACTTGAATTATTACCGATACCGCCCAAACCAAATAAATCTAAAAAACAAAAAAAAAAAAAACTTGTTATCATTTTAATAAAATTAAATGAAATAAGGGTAGAAATAAATATCACAAACCAAATGAAAAAATAAATATTTAGCATTAACGCATACCAATTATACCTTCTGCTTCAATTATACCTTCTGCTTCAATTATACCTTCTGCTTTGGTTCTTTCATTGAAGGGGTTCTTCTCAATTGTGATTCTTCTTCATTGAAGTGGTTCTTTCATTGAAGGGGTTCTTCTCAATTGTGATTCTTCATTGAATTGAATGCTCAATTGTGATGCCGATTATCGATAATCGAGGCAAGATCTAGCGAGAGGAGGCAGATCTTCATTGAATGCAGATTGTGATGCCGATTATCGAACATCAGGCAAGATCTAGCGAGAGGAGGCAGATCTAGTAGATGAATAGTAAGAAGGCTAGTAGATGAATAAGATGAATAGTAAGAAGGCAAAAAGATCTAGTAGATGAATAATAAGAAGGCAGGGAGGAGGCAGATCTAGTAGATGAATAGTAAGGAGGCAGATCTAGTAGATGTGGGAGCTAGGCAACATATGTATATATACATAGTTTAGTGGACCGGGTGGCGCAGCGCAGTATAAGATTTGCGTACTATTTAAATCTAGGGCAACATATGTATATATAATTTAAAATATATTTTAATTATTTTATTTTATTAATTCAAAATATCTTT
The DNA here is from genome assembly GCA_963675135.1 of Galeopsis tetrahit. Taxonomy (NCBI): domain Eukaryota; kingdom Viridiplantae; phylum Streptophyta; class Magnoliopsida; order Lamiales; family Lamiaceae; genus Galeopsis; species Galeopsis tetrahit. The sequence continues at coordinate 29,926,119 of OY776130.1, read as the reverse complement.
GAAATAATATGTTGTAAATTTATGAATCACGTTTTTTATAAATTTAAATAAATAAAAAAGGCACGTCAAAAAAAAAAAAAGTAAATAAAAAAGGCAATTAATATTAGATGAAAATATAAATGCAAATTTACGCTCAAAAAAAAAATATAAATGCAAACTAATGATAATATTCAACTCTCAAAAAATAAATAAAATCAGAATTTAAAATTAAAAACAAATAGAGAAAACATAGTTTAACTTAACACATATAATATGAGACATATATTTTTTTTAATACAAATATTCTTCATATAAATTACTTCCATAAATTTCAAAAAATTTATTTACTAAATCAATGATTGAAAATGTCAATAAATTTTGCAAATTAAAAAAGATAACTCACTCCCATATATTTTGACTTTCATATTAATAAATCAACATTTCAAAAAGAGATATAATATAATACACTCAATATTAAAAAAATCATAAAATTCAAATAAAAGATACATTATACTTTTACCAAATTATGATAAAATTTAAATTAAATGAAATCTCATCTTATCTTAATCTTAATCTACTCTATATTTGTGATAATATAATGGGACATGTGTCGCAATTTAATCACTCTATCACAATCTCTCATCAATCTATCACAATCTGTCTCTTCATTCCTCTATTCCAAAATCCCTACATTCTTAGGCATTCTAATTAAAAAAATTCATTTCTCCTATTTTAATTTCAAAATAATAATTCAAATATTATCTACTCATAATTATTATTTTTAAATTTTAAATCATAATTATTATTTTTAATTTTTTTTTTAAACTTTAATCACAACACAATTTATTTTTTAAACATTAATCACAACACAATTTATTTTTGGACTTTTAAAGTTTGGGGGTATTCAATTCAGATTTTCAAAAGTCTTTAAAAATTATGAGTGAAAGTTTGTGTGAGTGCGAAATCAGAGATGTTGTCTGTTGTGTTGGCACAATCTAGACAACACTATGCAGCGGAAATTAAATTGCACGTACTGAAAATAGAAGTATTCAAAAATTGCGTAGATTATTTAGATTATAAAATAATCTACGCTGTTCACTATATAAAAATATGTGAAACGAGTACAACCTCTTTGAGGTGTATAATTACACTACGAAAGTGTATAATGATTTACTAAGTTCTATGAAACTATCTCCCTCATAGATCTATGCACACAACCTAGTAAATAAGACTATGTTCTAACACACTATTATTCGGGTTTACAATAATGTGAAGAACTACAAGAAGAAACAAAGATTTTCCTAACTAGAAGCGTATATAGCGTTCAATAGAGTAGTAGTCGATTTTAGCTTTCCTTCTTGTGTATCTTGTGTTGAGGGCAACTTCTGTATTTATAGGCTTCATCCACGAACTGCCATCAACTCCCATGATCGTCTCAACCGTGAGATCATGCGGTTGTAAACTTCTCTCCACCACTCCTAGAATTTAGGACTTGTTATACCTTGTCTAATAACTTCTCACTCCCACGCAGTGGCATGACTTGGTGTTGCCCACGTCTTCTAACTGCTCTGGGGACATCATTAGAAAACAAACGTAAGATAAGAGTTAGTGAGAAAAGGAAGGGAAAATTCTGATGTTGTCATGAGTGTTGGGAACATTAAACACAACACTCGGCTGTTAGTGTTGGATCATTAAACAAAACACTCATATCAACATCGACAATCTCCCCCAATTTGACCTTTCTACATCAACACAACTGAAGTTCGCACAACAGAAATATTGATTAAGAAGTTTACACAATTGTTATTCCAAAAATATGAAGTAACAATTTGTATAAGATCAAATTAAAGTAAACAACATCTAAACCAAAAACTTGTTTAGATTTAAATAACTAAGGCAAAAAATAAATCCTAAATAATTACCGAATTTAAATAACAGAGTTTGAAAAATAAAACTAAACATAAGTACAAATCTTTTACAACTGGAAAAGAACTGAATTAACACATGGGAAAGGATTGGGCTGAAATGTGTTTCAGCTGCATCTCCATAGTCTGCATATACTCCCCCATTGTGTAAGCTCTCCCCCTGTCTTCAAGCTCATCATGTATCCAGATCACCATAGAGATCCTGAATGTCCTGTCCATCTTCCTCAGTCATTGCAGTGTCATCAACAGGTTCACTAGTTCGGCCAGGAACTGAATCCGGTTCATCTACAGTAGGAGCAACAATGTTAGTGGGTTGGTTGTGTGAACTATCAGCTACTCCCCCCTGTTGAAGTGGAAAGAAGATCCATCCAAAATTTCTTTTGGATTAGAAGATCCTCCACAGACTGCTGCAAATTAACAATAGACCCCTGCAAAATATCAATTTGCCTCATAATGTAGTGTGAAGATAAATAGATAGAGGAGGCAGCTCATTTTGGAGGCAGTGTGGTATTGTGGAAGGGATCATTTGCGGGAACACTACTTGGGCCTGCTTCATCATCATTCCTTCTCAAAGGAAGATCAACCACCCTTTCACCTTAGATGAGGAACTGATTTGAAATGCTGAAACTTGGGACATAGGTGCTTACAACCTCAACTTCATACCTCTCAAAGGCTTTGTCCAGCAAGTATTTGTACACAAGACATGGGTAAGGTAGTATTCCTCTTCCAGACATATCAGACTTAAAAGTCATCATACTAGTGAAAATAACCTGTCCCAGGTTAAACCTTTTTAAGTGCCCAATCTTGTAGGCAGCCAATTAAAACACACCAACTTATGCAAGACAGAGTATAAACTAGTCAGTTTAGAGGCCAAAATTCTTCTTCTCCATTTGGAAATTACTCCCCCAGTCAAGATACTTATCATCACATCATAATCAGTAACAACTGGATCCTCCATAATTTTTGTTTTAAGCAAAATATTGATCCTCCTAGGGGTAATCATATGCCTATTTCCTCTAAACCAAAATTGTCCATATCTTGTAGAGTTTGGATCACCAGCAAATTGAGGGATATTCGCATGCATAGAATTCATAAATCCAGTCAACAATATAAAGACAAGCAAATTGTAAGGCATTCAGTAAGGATCTTTCTTTAAGCCAATCAAGCAGATTCATGTCTTCAAAGTCAGGAACTCTAATCAATCTTTCACTTAGAATCTGCCTAGTTCTTATGGTTCTATAATGTATGCTTGACTTATCATTGTAATCCTCATCAGAGTCACTATTCTTATCATCAGAAAAGAAAAGTACCTCGTTTTCATCCTCTTCTGAAGAACTGGATGATTGTTCCGGATCTGACGGTTCTGGTGTTGCCATCGGAGAGGCAACACTTTCGGGCACTTAGAGTCTTTTTGATCGTATGCACACCCTATAAATTCTAAAAAAAAAGAATTGTAAATAAGGAATGTATAACAAAAGACCTTCATAGTCGTGGCCTCCGCTTCGGATTTTCAACTGTAGTCCATTTTCCTTGGCACATTTTATGATTTTTTGAACCTGTGATTCCTGGAATGGAGTCAATATTAGAGTTGGTTTGAGGGTTTCTGAAGTGTTGAAACGGCTGTTTCTAAGGGTTTGTAGTAAGATTGATGTGTAGTTTATGCTATTAGGCGTGTAGAGGATTGTTTGTAGTTCATCACTAGTTAAATTGGCGATCGATAGACATGTCGAAAATGTGTCTGATGATGCATTTGAAAATGAATTTAGATGAGAAAAGAGGAGTGGAAGGAGAAGAAGATGGAACATTGTGCCGATCGGTATTGAGAATAGTGGTAAGAGCTTATACCAAGTACATAATATATATACGCACCAATTTTGTTTAAAAAAAGTTTTTTTGGGTACCGTAACTTTACCATATTTTGTTTTGGTCCTACGACTTGTTAGATCAAGCAATCTAGCCGGTAAAAAATGACGTGGCACCTTGGGATTTGTCCACGTAACAGTCTAATTGATCAACCGGATATGTAACCTCCCATCTGGCAGTAAGTTCAAATGTCAAAAAATTGAATGTTACTGTAATTATACCCGTTACTTTTTTCATCAGTATTAATTGTTTTAATTAAATTCTAATTAATAGAAATAAAAATCCTTATTAACTACAATGATTAATTCTCCTAATTCGGTTACATCTTTCTAATAACGGGAAAGAAACGGCCAATTTAAAACTTGTAACAGGTTCTTTCATCTCGTCTCTCACATTATATATATACTAGTCCTATACCCGTATTTTACGCGGGTCGATTTATTAAAATTAGAGTCAATTTATTAAAATAATAATTTTAAATACTATATTAATTTTTATATCTTTTTCATTTTGTTAGAGTGGGATGGATTTATTAAAATTAGAGTCAATTTATTAAAATAATAATTTTAAATACAATATTAATTTTTATATCTTTTTCATTTTGTTAGAGTATGTGAAAATAATTTTTTTTTTTTGGATTGGTCTTATATAGAATCAATTCCTTATAAGGAATTGAGTTGACTTGGTCAACTTAAATCTTATATATTCAAAAATATTGTAAACCCTAGATATTCAAGATTATTGTAAATAAAAATTTTGACTTGCTTAATTTTTTTTTATTATTATTTTTTTTTTGTAATTTTTTTTTATTGATAATTTTTTTCGAAATTGTGTGTGTTGAAAAGTGTAAGTTAATATTACTAAAAAGTGTAACACATTTTTTTATTAAAAAGTGTAAGTCATTATAATTGAAAAGTGCAACACAACTTTTAATGAAAAGTTTAAGTCATTATAACTAGAAAATGCAAGTTAGTATAACTAGAAAGTGCAACACAATATTATTAAAAAGTGCATGTCAATATACTTGAAAAGTGCAACACAATATTTTAATGAAAAGTGTAAGTTATTATAACTGAAAAGTGTAACAAAATACGAGTAAAAAGTGTAACATAACATTACTAAAAAGTGTAAGTCACTATAACTGAACATATTGTTGAAAATTGTAAGTCACTACAATTGAAAAGTGCAACAAAATATGACTAAAATGTGTAGCATAACATTACTAAAAAGTATAAGTCAATATAACTAAAAAAATATTGTTGAAAATAGTAAGTCACTACAACTGAAAAGTGCAACAAAATATGTGTAACATAACATCACTAACAAGTGTATGTCATTATAAAATATTGTTGAAAATAGTAAGTCACTACAACTGAAAAGTGCAACAAAATATGTGTAACATAACATCTAAAAAATTGTAAATTGCATGTTACACTTTTCCTTAATTTCAACATGCACTTTTATAATTAAAAAAATATACATGTGAAAATTGTTAGATGTAAGAGTTGAACACTAGACCTCAACATAAAAAAAAATATTCTCAACCGTTTAAGCTACGTAAATTATCATAAATGTTTTTCGCGTATTTTATTTTTATTATACATCCTACCAATTTTTTAAAATATACAAGAGACCTTTGAATCTATATTATTGTATTTATATTTTTATATATTATAATATTTTTTTAATATATTAATAAAATGTGCATTAATAAAATTATAATTTAATTGTAAAATTAAAAATATTTTTAATAAGAAAGGGCATTATAAAATAATTTTATATATGTTATTATATGTATCTATATAGAGTTTATAGATATTTATAAGGTTGAGTTTTGTAGGGTTTATAGTTATTTGTGGGATAAGATTTTAAAATTCTAAATATAAATTTTAAAGTAGAACCGAAAGTAGAACTGTTTGGAATTTTCCATTCCAAAACAAACATTTCCTTAAAGGATTGTGACATTTCTAGTAACGCACAAAATAGTACTCCCTCCGTTTTTTTATATAAGATGTTTTAAGCATTTTTTCTTGTTCATAAATATAAGATGTTTTAGATATTTTACAATGTTTATTCCAATTATGCCCCTTTTAACTTTGGAAACAATCATAATTTTTAAATTACTCTAATTAAGTAATTTTCAAGACAAAACTTTTTCCTATACAAAGTTGCCTTGTATGTAAAATATTAATGTAATTAAAAATTTCCTTTATTATCTGAGGGTATATTTGTCAAAACATACATTTTCTTAATTTTAGTCAATTACTCTAAAACATCTTACATAAAAAAACGGAGGGAGTACTATTTAATTTTCTCGTCAAGTTTTTTTCCTTTCAATTATTAAAAACTATTATATTATACAAATAATTGTATAATTTTCTCAACTAAGTCAGGTACATCTTTATCCGACACTTCAATTAACTAATCAAACTTTATTGGAAGATTTTTTATTTTTTTTTATTGACAATTACTAAAACTTTTTCAAGTAAAATTTGTTAAATTATTCTAGAATACCCTTACTATCTGATTTTTTTTTATTGTCAATTACTAAAAATTCTCTAAAATCCTCAACAATACTTATATATCTTAAAAAGTTTTTTAAAATTATTTTAGAATACATTCACACTCCATGTCTCAAAAAAATTATATATACATTCACTCAATGATTCATAAAGTCAAATACATATAGTTTATTTACCCTTCATTCTTCATAATATGAAATCGTCCATGTATATTATAAAAAAATTATTTACATAAAATATATAAATGAGCAATTAAAGTGGTCACGTCACTTCAAATACATTTATTTTTCTCAACAACTCTAATTTATTAAAAAAAAAAATCATCTTACAATTAATATTGATAAACTTACAAAATCATCTTACAATTAATATTTAACTCTATAGTATAGAATTATAGGTGTTTATATAGGTATCTATATATGTTGCGTCAGAAAATAACGAGTAGGGATATCGAATCTCCCTATCTGGATTACTGCGGTTGTGGGCTTTGATCGTCACTTTCACGCAAGCTTATCCACGAATAATCCTCCTTCAAGCTCCTCAAAGACCTGCAAAAACACGCCGGAGGGGATTCCGGCGTGGAATCTCCGACGCTCAAGTCAGAATCTTTCTCAGGAGAATCAAAGAGGAATTTTCTGTATTTTTCAGTGTGTATCCAGTATATTTCTTATCAAGAATGTTAATAATATGTCTTCTGAATGTAAAAAACGTAGTCAATAAGTAAAACAAATCTCTTTTTATACCTGACCCCTTTTCGTGGAAGAGTGGGAGAATCCTTCTCCCTCCTCTTTCTCAACTACCCCTTAAGACTCGGTCTTCTGGTGGACTTCTCCCACACTTCTGATTGCCCTCTTTCGGGCCTCCTCTATCAAGGCTGGATCCTAGGGATTTCCCTCATGGGCTGGAAATACTTAGCCCAAGAATAATTAAACCACGGATATGGGCCAAAGGCCCAATTACACCTATTTTCCTATTTGGGCTTAGGGGTGTATTAATCCCCTTCACCAAACCATTATTCATAACAAGACATATTTAATTCATCTCATATCCACGTGTCGTTATCTACGAGGACGACACATTTTGGCCGCATCAACTACTCCCCCTACTCTCGTAAAAGTGTTCATAATTTTATGAGAGTAGGAAGAGAAGATAAGATGAATTAAGCGGAATGTTTCCTCGCCCTGGTCACCATCATTTTTCAATTTCAGGAAGCATGTTGTATAACCCTGGAAAGTATGTCTTCAAGCGCATTCACTTGAGGCTTTTCTTAGCCTTCTCCATAACTTCTCTTGTTTCTTTTCTCTTCATATGCCTTTCTTTCATATAGGTACGTACTTGTTTGGAGTTTGATAGTTTTAACAACTTAGCACGACCCCTACTCCCCCCAGGCCTTAAAGCCTATCATGAGTGGAGCTCTCACTTAATAATCTGGCCTCATGGCTTCAAATCAAGCTCATCATTGAACCTCAAAATTTTGAGGGGCTCTCTAATTCCCCTCGGCCTTGTGGTCACTCTCCAATCGTAAGAAACTTTGATCCTGCTTTTATACCTCTGAGTTTTTCTATGGAGGGCTAGGGTCATATATCCCTAGTCTTGAATGGTTTTAGTTGCCTCGCTTTATTTTACCTTCTTCCGTGGTACCTGCATATTGTCTTATTGTATGCATACACATATGTTGCTTTATTTTCGTAAGCATGCTATGTATTATGTTTAAGATAAGGAGCATGTCGTATGTTGCATGTTTAGCCTCCCTTAGCTAAGTTTCAATGCATATCTCTAGTATCTTTCTAACACATATAGGCTCTGGGGCTTCATTATTGCAAAAATAGAGAATTCATGCTTATGTACTTACTTGATGATACTTGTAGAGTTTCCACATAGCTCCTACTCCCCCTAGCCTCAGAGGCTATGGTGGATGGAGATTTTCGATCTTAGAGCTTTGAATTCTCCCCTTAGGATGAAGTTCATTTCGAATCTGCATTAGTTCTCAGAGTAAGGTTCATTGGGACATGCTCATTTTCTGAAAGTGAGGTTCATCGAAACCCACTCATTTTCTCAGGGTGAGGTTTGTCTAAACCTACGCATTTTCTCAAAGTGAGGTTCATCGGAACCCACTCGTTTTCTCAGGGTGAGGTTTGTATAAATCTTCGCATTTTCTCAGAGTGAGGTTCATCGGAACTCACTCATTTTCTCAGGGTGAGGTTTGTATAAACCTACGCATTTTCTCAAAGTGAGGTTCATCGGAACTCACTCGTTTTCCCAGGGTGAGGTTTGTATAAACCTTCGCATTTTCTCAGAGTGAGGTTCATCGGAACCCACTCGTTTTCTCATGGTGAGGTTTGTATAAACCTACGCATTTTCTCAAAGTGAGGTTCATTGGAACCCACTCGTTTTCTCAGGGTGAGGTTTGTATAAACCTTCGCATTTTCTCAGAGTGAGGTTCATCGGAACTCACTCATTTTCTCAGGGTGAGGTTTGTATAAACCTACGCATTTTCTCAAAGTGAGGTTCATTGGAACTCACTCGTTTTCTCAGGGTGAGGTTTGTATAAAACTTCGCATTTTCTCAGAGTGAGGTTCATCGGAACCCTCGCAATTTCTCAGGGGTGGGGTTCATCAAGAACCCACGCAAATATCTCTAGGGTGGGGTTCATGAAGAACCCACGCAAATATCTTTAGGGTGGGGTTCATCAAGAACCCACGCAAATTTTCTGACTCTTCTTGGTCTCGTGGTCTTAGAGTGTATTTCGCTCTTAAATCAGAGTACCTGTAGGTTTATTCTTCCCCTTTTTCAGGGATATAATTTTCAATCCTTCAGGGATATTGCCCCACAGATATACCAGGATTCGCATATAGCAATCATGTAGAATAATCATTTCATCAATCTTTTCAAGTAGTTATCTCATGTAAAGAATCTCAGAAATATCTCAAAACATCATATCTTATTAAATTCACAAACAATAAATGCAAGTCATACCTGACTCATGCCAACCGCCCTACCCGGCTACCCCCTCTACCGAGAGGGTAAAATTACCCATTGAATCTCTCAGGGACTCCGCGTCCCTCAACTGTTCTCATGTGTACTCTTATCTCTGATATACCTCAAGGTCTTGGATACTCAACTCAAGTTTAGGGAGCTCCTGAGGGGAAAATCCTTCATTATGTTCTAGTTGAGCTTCTAGAGTGACATGTAGATCTCCCGGCTTACTCGTATATCAGTCCCAAATCAATCCTGTAAAAATACACCAAAAAGGGCCTCCAACATAGGCTCTCAAGTGCTCGGATAAGCGTCATAAGCATCAATTATATAGTTCAAACATGAAATAATCAAATAATGTAAATCAAATCTCCTTTGATCTCAAACCTGAGACCTGGACCCCCTCTAGGACCTCCTATCATGGCAAGACGATTAATTTCTCTAATCTCCAATCTCAGAAGGGGATCGACTTCTTAACCTCTTATTTGTGGAACTCTGGGTGATCCCTGTATAACTGACCTCCCATGGTGCAGTATTTCAGCCTTAGGGCTCAGGCCTCTCGGGATAGTGGAGCCCCTGGGTCTTTGTTCAGCTCTGTGAGGATTTCTCTCAAGTCTCCTCCAATCATCTCCATCCTTTCATCAACTCTAGTTTTCGAACTTATCATTTCAGTTACTGACTTGTCTCGTTTTTCAACATTTTTTAAGCACTTGACAATACGATCCCCACAAGCTTATGGGTTCGATTGTAGTACGCAAGTACGACCAAGTAGTTTGTTCGTCCAAGAATCTAGTTGAGTGAAAGTGAATCCCTAAAGTTACGAGTATGCATGCTATTGTAGTAAATACACGGGTTTGTTTGGATTTTCGAGAATTATAAACACAAGTATGAGAAATAACAAAAGAAGTAACAAGCTATCTAACTTTCGTTTGAAAGTGCAAAGTGAGAGAGTATTGCCTCGGGTGTATCCATTTTGTAGGTTGTGTGGTGAATTAATGGACTAAATTACACAAATTAAACCTAAGGTGTTGGGTAAAGCTAAAGGCTATCACTCGTGTGTGTCGACCAATCCCTTGTGAGGCTTAGGTGAACATGTGCATCAATTAGCAATTATATAGTCTAATTAATACCATAAGCTCTTAGGATAGTGTCTCATAAACACGTTCAACACGGTTACTAATGTTTATGAGACGCCATATCACTAATCTAATAGACGACCTCTAATCGACTAGTGTCTAGTGTCGTCGATCTAAGCAATCAACCCCCAGTCGGTGTAGCTAATTACTATGTTAATTCTAATCGATTAATTCAAGCTCATACACACACTCTTAATCATGCAACCCAATACGGTCGTTGAAGTCAACAAAACTAACAATGCTAGCTAATACGGTGAATTAACCAATTGAATCATGCAAATTACAACACTAGAAACATATACACCCAATTCCTAAGCTAATCATGCAATCACTCCATAATTACACCACTTAACCACCAAAACTTCCACACCCTAGGCAATTAGAGCTTAGCCCATGGTTCTATGATAGGAATCCATGGCTAAAACAACAAATAACATCAAATTCATAACAAAATAGCAATAGAATGGAGAAATTAAGAAAATACCAAATTGAATTGCAAAATAGAGTAATATCACCTTGATCATGAAAATGTAGCTACAAAAATGATGTAATAGACGATGCCCGATGATAATCGTAGCTTGATTAGAAGTAAAAACCACTATTCTATTTAATCTAAGGAAGAAATTAAACTAAACTATGAAGAACACCTACTACTATGTGAATGTGTGTGAGAATATGCTTGGAAAAGGAGTAAGACTCCCCTTTAAAACTCAAATTTAGTCTATTTATAGTTGGGGTGGAAGTCTTGGGTGAATTTTGCAATTAGGCCCTTCAAAAATGGAGAAAATTGGTCAAAACCCTCGAAAATGAGTTGTAAACAGGTGGCCCGGCCGGGCCAAAACTTCATAAGTTGATTTGGGCCAAAAATACGCGCAGGGGTGAACTTATCAAAAATGTGGGTGCGCGAAATGGGCTGGAATCAGGTGGCCCGGCCGGGCGATACTTTCGTAAGTTGAAATTTGTCAAAATTAGCGCAGGGGGTGAAGTTAACAAAAAGTTGGGTGCAGATACTGTGGCACGGGCAGGCGGGCGGGTCGGCCCGGTCGGGCGGATGCTTCGGCCCAACTTCCGTCCTCCGTCTTCATCCCTTAATATCTCAAGCTTCCGACCTCCGATTGACTTGATTCTTTTTTCCATTCCACTCCATTTTTCGAGACGAATCCAATGATGCAATCCTCTCTTCAGTCCATTGAGTGAAAATGATGATTGAACACTCGTTTTTGCGATTTTAATGCCTAATTCACATTGTATTCCTACAAAACGAGCTCAAACACATTTCTCAACCAAATCAAGCATATTAGTGTGAAAATGCATGAAAAACCATCATAGTTTATCACTTAAACACATGAAATCTTATGCAATTTACAACCGAATCACCCTCCCAAACTTACACTGTTACTCGTCCCCGAGTAACGAAAGAATTAAAACAAGAGGTTGTACGATTGCAAATAGATAATCAATGAAAGATCCCACGTATCAAATGAAATGAAATGAATTCTTCTTCCTCAAGATACATTCTCAAAATGATCACAAGTTCACTATTGAAAATCAAACTAATTACCCACACATGCTCAACATACAACAACAAGTGATGGTGATGACAATATCAAAATGTTCAAGTTCAACTCACAAGATATAGTGTTTCTCTCAAACACTCAAACAAATTAAGGACAATAAACACTCATCAATCAAATAATGCATTGCAATTGACATAAGCTTGCCCAAGCTCTACCATCTTTCCACCACAAACATGTTTAACTATGAGATCAATAGGTCTTAACCAAGGACGTAACATTAGCTCTTTGGACGGGGTATGATGAATATGGAAGAAGTGACTCGTCTAGTGGAGAACGAAAGTTGTTATTCAACAATTCAAGCTCGTGCTCTTAAGGTTTACAACCTTCATTCTCACTTTTCATATAAGTTCCTCAAATGCATTCATCTTCTCATCTTTTTAGCCAATTTCTTTTCTTTTAAGCTTTTGGGGCTCATTGTCCCTCTTTTCTTTCTCAATTTTTCTTTTCACTTCCATCTTTTTCTTTTCACAACTTTGCAAATTTTTCTCTTCAAACCAAAGACACTAAAGCACATGTTTTACCACTTCCTTTTTATTCTTCACTGGATAAGGATATCAAAGGCTCAAAAGGCTAAGTGGTTAAACATTGTAGGTTGCCAAGAAAATGGGAAATTAAGCTCAAATGGGCTAACTACGAAAGATTACTTCGGTTATTAGGAAAATCTTGGCTAAGTGACTTGTACTACGAAAGATGGCCTACATCATATCTCAAAGTATCACACAAACATGATCTCAAGCAAGAACTTGGGCAAGTTCTAGAAAAGCAAGAAATGAATTGATCCACTAAAAAAAAATGAAATAAATCGGATTAATGCTCAGTTCAAAGCTCAAGTCTCACCGGTTCATTCAAGACTCAAACATTCATCAATCATCACCACACATAACTCATTGTGCATGCAAAACATCCATAGGCAACAAGATGACAACAACACAAACAAGATGATTCATTCCAATCATGTACACATTCAAGGAATAAAATTCACAACAAATCATCATCAAATGTGTCTCAATGATCACTAAAGCTCAAATTGCGCACACACACAAAATTACACATTGGTGTCAATAGAAAATGTAAAAACGAACATACCCCCCCCCCAAACTTTTTCATTGCCAAGCAATTAAAAGTTTGGAAAAATAGTTTTGCAATGATATTGACACCAAGTGTTATTTATACAAATATACACACATGGGCCACTATCCCAACAATTAAAAATAAGAGTAGCTAAGCAATCAATGTCATGAACAAGAATATAAATTCCACTACCCCCCAAACTTAGTAATTGCTATGCAATTCCTAAGATTTGGGGTGGGCGTACCTCTTTCGATTGCTATAGCTACACCTTCTTCAGAGCACGAGGCACCACTTTCGATCCACTTGTCCATTCGATTCAAGCTTCTCCAACTAACATCAAAACTCACAAACACATTAAACTAAACTAATAAAGCAAATAAAATGAACAAGAAATGAAATAAAGCATGTAAAAATGGGTTGCCTCCCATTTAGCGCTAGGTTTAACGTCCTATGTCGGACGGAACTTAACAAGTTCAAACTTCTCTTTCTTTGAATGGAAGATGATAGTGCTTCACATTGTGCTCATCGGTGATGAACACTTCGTCCTCCACAACTTGCAATGCAATGCCTCCTTCATAGGCCAATTTCTTCATGACCAACATCTTGCGTTCTTTGAGCTTCACCTTTCCAAGGACCTCCATCACTCCTTTGCACCATACCACCGTATCTCCAATTTCAAATCCAAATCCAATTTTTCTCTCTTTAGAACTCTTTCTTCTTCCCTCTTCATCATCACTACCCTCAAGGAACTCCCCAAACTTTTCTTCCTCATCAAACCCCCCCAAACTTGAGTTTTGCTTCATTTCTTGATCATCTCCCGAATCGTTCAATGGGAATTTTGGTAAGGGTTCCTTCACACAAATGTCGAGTTCTTTGACGGAGTGAGATTCTTTTTTTCTTGGGGAACTCTCAATTGAGCCATATTTGGAGAAGATCACATTCTCTCCATTTACCTCCAATGTCACCTCACCTCTCCTTTCCTTAAGTTTATATTTGCTCCTCCCGTGGCAAGAAATGGCCTCCCAAGAATCAATGGGATATTTGCATCTTCTTTCATATCAGGCACCACAAAGTCGGCCGGAATGATGAACTTGTCAATCTTCACCAATACATCTTCAATGATCCCTTTAGGATGTGTGATGGAACGATCCGCTAATTGGAGAGTAATTGATGTGGGCACTACTTCTCCAAGTCCCAAACGCTTGAAGATCGAAAGTGGCATCAAATTGATGCTAGCTCCCAAATCACAAAGAGCTTTCATCATGGGAGCATCACCAATCTCACATGGGAGAGTGAAACTACCCGGATCCTTAAGCTTTTCGGGAGGATTTCTTTGAAGATTAGCACTACACTCCTCGGTCAAATTAATCTTCTCATCATCCACTAGCTTCTTCTTGTTTGCTATTGCATCCTTTAGAAACTTCATGTAGTGAGGTATTTGCTCTAAAGCATCCGAAAGTGGAAGATCAATGTGAATTTTCTTGAAGATATCCAAAAACTTCCCAAACTTTTCATCCATCTTCTTCATATATCTTCCCGGAAGTGGAAGAGGCTCATATGTAATGGGAACCCCCCATTTATCACAAGGTACCTCAAGCTTCTTCTTCTTCAAATCTTTTGCAATTCTCCACTTTGGAATTCTTGGAGCAACCTCTCTACTTCCAACTTTCTCTTCCTCCTTTTTCTCTTCCTCCCTTTCTTTTCCCTTTACCACTTCATTTTCTTCCACTTCACTTGACATTGAAGAAACTCCATATTGTTCACCACTTGAAATTGTAATAGCATTACAATGTTCACGTGGGTTTACCTCGGTATTTGAGGGCAATTTACCTTTTATATGTTGAGATCCGATTGAAGATGCCAATTGTCCCAATTGGAATTCCATTGATTTTTGATTACTCATGAGTTGGGCAAGGATGGAGTCGGATGCTTCAGATTTCTTCTCACTTGTCTCCATTCTCTTCATGAGGAGTGCAAGAAGATCGTCTGTGCTGGACTTCCCTTCTCCACTTGGAAGTTTTGCTCCGGGATCAAATTCGGGAGGATATTGAATAACACTTTTAGGATTGGAATACGATAAATTCTCATTCCTCCGAAAATTTGGATTTTGAAGAGTTTGGTATTGAGGGGATGGACCCCCTTGGCCTTGAGACGATGAAGATTGGCCTTGGAATCGGTTTTGAGGAGGAGCTTGATATCCTTGACCACGATTTTGATATGGTGGTTGCCCTTGATATTGTCGATTCCCTTGAAAATTTTGTGGGTATCCTTTGTTGACCCATGTATTGCACTTCTTCCATAGATCCCATTTGAGACTCATCTTGACCAAAGGGTAAATGATTATCCCTCAATTGAGATATAACATTCACCTTTTCTATGAGTATGGCCATCATTGCTTTCATACTTTCCATGTCATCCACTTGAGCTACTCGGTTTCTTACTCCACAGTCTACTCTCATCTTGAAAGTATTGCTTGATATCCCTTCCATTATGTCATTGACGTCATCCACCGATTTCCGCCAAATTGAACCCCCCGTACAAGCATCAATGTGGTGTTGATCTTCCGCTCGTAACCCACAAATGAACCAACATGTTGTTTGTTCTATTGGGAACCCATGATGGGGGCATGTGATGAGAAGATTCGTGAACCTTTCCCATGCTTCCTTGATGCTCTCATTTGCCCCTTGTTGAAACGTAAAGATCTTTTGTTTAGCTTCCATAGTCTTTGAAGGAGGGTAGTACTTCAATAGAAATCTCTTCTTCAACTCTTCCCACGTCCTCACTTCTCCGGCGGGAATGCTTGATTGTAGCCAAGCCTTTGCTTTGCCCGACAACGTTAAAGGGAATAACCTCAACTTCTTAGCATCTTCCGACACTCCATTTTTCTTGAGAGTGTCGGCTATCTCTAAGAATTGAGCAAGATGTTCATTCGGGTCTTCCTCAAATCCTTCCTCCGTTCTTCCTTCAAATTGTCTCTCCCTCAACATCCGTAATAGAGAAGCACTAATCTCAAAGTTGTTTTCCTCTACCCTTGGTCTTGCTAACCCATCATAGTACTCCCTCGGTTGAGGCTCAAAATATTCCCTAATTGGTCTTCCATGATAAACGTGTTGAGGATCTTCTATATGTGGAGGAGGAGGGATGTACTCTTCTTGAATTTGTTGAGGTGGAAGATATTGGTAAGGAGGGTAAGAGTGTTGAGGTGGTGGGTATTGATGTGGTGGAGGTGGTGGATAGTAGGCTTGTTGTGGAGGTGGATAAGGGTAAGGATAGTATCCTTGATATGGAAGATGGTTTTGAGGTGGATATTGTGGATTGGGATTTTGGAGATTTGGTGGAGGGTTTTGAGGGTGATTACCTCCTTGTTGATTCCCAACTTGGGGATTATCTCTTTGAAGCTCATCATCTCCAATTGGTGGAGGATTCAACTCTTCGTTGTTCTCCATCTCAAGATGCTCTACGACTCTTTGATGGTTTCTACCTCGATTACTTCTCCTTGCGTGTGCCTCGATCTCAAGATCCAATGGTTCCAAATTCCCTCCACGAGATCTTGTGATCATACACCTACAAAAGACAAGTATCAAAGCCCACAAAGAGAAACGAAAAATAAGATAACGAAAAAGAAATGCTACTATCAATAACACTCAACAAACTCTAAGTTTCACTAATAACACTCGCTTAAATCCCCGGCAGCGGCGCCATTGACTTGTCTCGTTTTTCAACACTTTTTAAGCACTTGACAATACGATCCCCACAAGTGTATGGGTTCGATTGTAGTACGCAAGTACGACCAAGTAGTTTGTTCGTTCAAGGATCTAGTTGAGTGAAAGTGAATCCCTAAAGTTACGAGTATGCATGCTATTGTAGTAAATACACGGGTTTGTTTGGATTTTCGAGAATTATAAACACAAGTATGAGAAATAACAAAAGAAGTAACAAGCTATCTAACTTTCGTTTGAAAGTGCAAAGTGAGAGAGTATTGCCTCGGGTGTATCCATTTTGTAGGTTGTGTGGTGAATTAATGGACTAAATTACACAAATTAAACCTAAGGTGTTGGGTAAAGCTAAAGGCTATCACTCGTGTGTGTCGACCAATCCCTTGTGAGGCTTAGGTGAACATGTGCATCAATTAACAATTATATAGTCTAATTAATACCATAAGCTCTTAGGATAGTGTCTCATAAACACGTTCAACACGGTTACTAATGTTTATGAGACGCCCTCTCACTAATCTAATAGACGACCTCTAATCGACTAGTGTCTAATGTCGTCGATCTAAGCAATCAAGCCCCCAGTCGGTGTAGCTAATTACTATGTTAATTCTAATCGATTAATTCAAGATCATACACACACTCTTAATCATGCAACCCAATACGGTCGTTGAAGTCAATAAAACTAACAATGCTAGCTAATATGGTGAATTAACCAATTGAATCATGCAAATTACAACACTAGAAACATATACACCCAATTCCTAAGCTAATCATGCAATCACTCCATAATTACACCACTTAACCACCAAAACTTCCACACCCTAGGCAATTAGAGCTTAGCCCATGGTTCTATGATAGGAATCCATGGCTAAAACAACAAATAACATCAAATTCATAACAAAATAGCAATAGAATGAAGAAATTAAGAAAATACCAAATTGAATTGCAAAATAGAGTAATATCACCTTGATCATGAAAATGTAGCTACAAAATGATGTAATAGACGATGCCCGATGATAATCGTAGCTTGATTAGAAGTAAAAACCACTATTCTATCTAATCTAAGGAAGAAATTAAACTAAACTATGAAGAACACCTACTACTATGTGAATGTGTGTGAGAATATGCTTGGAAAAGGAGTAAGACTCCCCTTTAAAACTCAAATTTGGTCTATTTATAGTTGGGGTGGAAGTCTTGGGTGAATTTTGCAATTAGGCCCTTCAAAAATGGAGATAATTGGTCAAAACCCCCGAAAATGAGTTGTAAACAGGTGGCCCGGCCGGGCCAAAACTTCATAAGTTGATTTGGGCCAAAAATACGCGCAGGGGTGAACTTATCAAAAATGTGGGTGCGCGAAATGGGCTGGAAGCAGGTGGCCCGGCCGGGTGAAACTTTCGTAAGTTGAAATTTGTCAAAATTAGCGCAGGGGGTGAACTTAACAAAATGTTGGGTGCAGACAGATGGCCCGGTCGGGCGGATGCTTCGGCCCAACTTCCGTCCTCCGTCTTCATCCCTTCATATCTCGAGCTTCCCACCTCCGATTGACTTGATTCGTTTTTCCATTCCACTCCATTTTTCGAGACGAATCCAATGGTGCAATCATCTCTTCAGTCCAGTGAGTGAAAATGGTGATTGAACACTCGTTTTTGCGATTTTAATGCCTAATTCACATCGTATTCCTACAAAACGAGCTCAAACACCTTTCTCAACCAAATCAAGCATATTAGTGTGAAAATGCATGAAAAACCATCATTGTTTATTCACTTAAACACATGAAATCTTATGCAATTTACAACCGAATCAGTTACTTAGGGCTACTGGCCCTTAAGTACTTCAGAATGCTCAAATCATGTTTCATCACTTTAAAAGAATCATGTCATGCAATATTAAAAATTCATTATCTTTTCAGAAATAAAACTTCATAGCACCGAACAAACAAATCAAATAAACTTCCACTCTAAAAATCATAAATAAAGTGGACCACGCTCTCTTAAATAATCTCTTCAAATGAAAATTACAATGAATATTCAATTCTCCACGTTTCGTCATGAATGAGTATTTCTAATACATGCAAGCTTCAAGGTCCTAAATGAGGACATAACTCAAGACATATCATTGTTTAAAGATCAAAAGGTAAGAAGTGGCACTTTTTTTTTTTTTGATCTCAAGGACCTGAATAAGCTCAATTTATAATTTGAAATCATATCTAAAGTATAGAAACATGTCAATCATACACAATTTGAAAATAGTTATGCTAGCTTTCGTTTCCAGAACCATAGTCAACATCAATTCTCCCACATAAAGTAGTCACAGAACTCAACATATGAATCACCTACTCATGCTTCTAAGATTTCAAGTAATTCTCAATTCCAATATCATTTATAAAATATCTACATAAATCAATCATGTAAGCTCAAGGGGATTATGCTTAATTCAACGGAAAAAAGTAGCCTCGAATCATATACGTCAATCTCTTAAACACATGCTCATGGTAATATCAAATTAATACAAAAGATCTAATATTTTAGGCTATATCAAACACGTGTACTAACCAGTGGTACCCATGTACTCATCGTATATCATCTAGCACTCACGGACCTGGATCCTTAGGTCTCCGTCAGCCCTCAGGGCCTTGAATACTCCATCTCGAACTCCCTGGTCTGGACGCTGGATCTCGGGGCCTTGAATAACCCTCCAGAACCTCCAACGCTTCCAGCACTTTCAGCACGGACCCTTAGGTCCTGACCAATTAGTGTTCATATCCCTGCCAGCCTTCGGGGAACAGAATACTCCCTATATCTGCCAGCCTTCGGAGACCAGAATACTCCCTATATCTGCCAGCCCTCGGGGACCAGAATACTCCCTATCTCTGCCAGCCCTCGGGGACCAAAATACTCCCTATCTCTGTCAGCCCTCGGGGACCATAATGCTCTGTCTCGTACTGTCTAATCTGGATGTTAGGCCTCGGGGCCCTGAATAACCCTCTAGAACCTCCACCGATCTGGATCATGGACCTCGGAGCCCTGCATACCCCTCCGGAACCTCTTGTGTTTTCAGCACTTCCAGGGTTCTTAAAGGTTTCTGGGCTGGACCTTATCGAAATTTCTCACAACAAAAAGGTTAAATAACAATTTGTACCGAGATTTGGTACCGGCTTTGTCAATATTCTAGTACTCATTCAATAAAAGGTGTATTCTCCTGCGAATCTTTCCACATATACAATACATCTCATATTTTCGCAACATATTGACTGGAACGATTAACATCCACGCTAAACTACATAGATTTAAATCATTCTCCACAACAGCTTAGTTAAGGAGTAGTCATTTATGCAAATCCCAGCATATAGTAGTTTATCTCGATCCTATCTATCACAGGTAAAATTATTCTTCTCACTCAAATTCATCACATCAACGAGTCTCATTCAAATATCAGATTAATATGAATCAATTAGCCAAGACAATGCATGTTACCTCATATATCACATTTTTCACAACATATTAGCTAAGAGATGAACACTACTGCAAGTCTTAATATATATTTCACTTACCCTTTCAACACAATAGTCACGAAATGACTGTTGGTGCGAATATTAAACACAATCACTTTTTATTAGATTAAACACATGTTCTCATGCTAAATTTATACTTCTTATACAAACTGATTTTTCAGAAATATTTAACACTAGATCATCAACAAAAAATATCTTTCAAGCGATATTTCAATTTCTATTCACATAAAAAGTGCAGAGATACCTCCCTTAAGTTGTCAAGTATGCATCGGTTGAGAGCATTCATTCTCCCCTCCTTTTTGTGAAGCGAAATTCATTTGTTCGTGCAATTCTCTTGGTGATTGAAGTTTTTTCAATATCAGAATCACAAATATTTTTCCTCAGCAAAAGAAAATAAAATCATTATTCAGCCTTGATAATCGTATTAAACATATCAAGAACCCAAAAGATATATTCTCATTTAAATATAAATTTCAAATTTGGTGTCCAAATTATTGAACTAAATTTCCTCAATATACATTTCTGCCAGAAGCTGCATCATTAGTATGAGAATTTCATAGATCTCGTAGGGATTCTATTGAACATCCCAACGTCATTGTATACAACATTTCATAGCCATGCTCGTTATAAATCATTACTCATCTCTAGTTGTAAGACATAGCCAAAACATCAATAAAATTGAAAATTAAATAGGATAAAGCAATAAGTCTATTTCAATTACCACTGCAACATTACCTCTTCACACATAAATAAATAATGATAAAATTCAGCAGTCTTTGCAATCAGGAACTATTCTAATTTAGGGATAAGCAATTTCCCATAATAGTGGACAATTTTATATTTATGTTATTGTCTCATGGCTAAAAGAGAGAATCATACAGATCAGGAATTTCATACGCAACACAGGGGTACTACAACGAGTTCTATAGTTTATCAAATTGAGTCACCATGGCCAACAGTGAACTTATATATTTCTGCCTAAGCAAGGTTTCTTATCACCATATCCCAGCATCGAAAATTAAGCAAAAAGGATTTCTCATAGAAAAGTAAAATAAAATAAAAACTACTACTCTCTTGAGCATTTCATCAAACACGTGGTGAGTATGACACCATGCATCAATATTCTATAAAACTCATCACAGTATTCTAATTCCCTCATCACAGTAAATTCATCACTCAAATTATTCAATAAAACTCAATCATAGTGGCAAACAATTTACTAATAATTTCAAGGGCGCATTTGATGGCCATGTCCAATTATCAGCCGCTTAACCACGTTTAATAAACATGCACAAATTAGCTTAGCTAAGTTGTTCAGTAAACAGTTTGGTACAATCCATTTTTGCTGCAGATTAATACGGTGTATATTATTGAAATCTAGCAAAAGTACACTTTTGCACCCTATGATATTTTGTAAACCCAAAATTAATCATCACGAATTGTTGTGAAAAAAGTGTTCCCTTGTGGATTCCTCGAATTGCAAAGTAAAGACGGGAGCCGCTTCACCGTGAATGGTCATCGTGTGAAACTCTATTTCAATCCGTGCCAAAAGGAGGGTGGAGGTACAAAGTCTCTTGAAGAGACTTGAATTCGAAAGAGTTACGTCCGGCATATGACGTTAAACCTAGCGCTAAATGGGAGGCAACCCATTCTTTAATTATTTTCTTTGCATTTATTTTATTTAGTTTTTTGATTTTGATATTTTTGTTAGAGTTATGCTTGGTAGGTTGAGTGTCATGTTTATATTGGAGGATGAAAGTTGAGCATGATAAAATTTAAAGTTGGAGAGCGTTGGTGCTAAAAGGTTCAAGGGACCAACGGTTGCGGTAGCTTGCTTCTTTGGTGGACTTTCTTGGTGGAAAAATTCTAAGGTAACACACTCATTCTCAAACTTTGCATTCAACTAGATAGTTTCATTTAAGTTTGGGGGGATGATTTCGTGTGTTTACCTTCATTTTTATTGCACAGTTTGTTCTATACTTGTGTAGCTTTGTTGAATAAGATTTCTTGTGGAGGAAAGTGTTTGAGCCTTAATTGATGGTGATTGTTGGTTTTTAATGTTTGGTTAAGGTTGTTGGTATTGATTGATGCTTGCTTATTCACTTGATTATGTAAAGATTTTTGCTTGATTTGGTGCTCTCAATTCATGATTAGACAAGCTTGTGAGCTTTAGAGCCTTTAGACTTTCATATCTTATGGTCTATTTTTCTTCATGTGAGTATCATTCATGCTTGTGTACTCTAGAACTTGCCAATTGTCTTGTTTGAGACTACTTTTTGTGTGAGATTTTTGAAAGTGATATAAGGCTATCTTTGTTTTGAATAGTCACTTAGCCAAATTTTCCATACCAAATGAAATTTCTTCGTAGTTAGCCACTTTGAGCCTATTGATCCATTTTCTTTGGCAACCTACAAATTTAGCCTATTTGTCCATCTTGTATGAGCCTAAATTTTCATATGAACTAATGGAGCGTGAAAGTTGACAAATGTGGTTGAATTGAGGTGTAAATGTGAATTTGTTTTGTTGAAAAGTGAAAAGATTGAAAAAAAAAAAGAGAGAGAAAAGATGAATTGTGAGTTGTTCATGAAAAAGATTGAGTTGATGAAAAGAAAAAAAAATTGAAAAAGAAAACTCTCTCGTGTACAATAATTTGGTAGAGCCTGAAGTTCAAAAGTGTTCAAAAAGTTTTGGTGGTGAAGAATGTGCTTTAAAAGAGTGAGCAAATGAATTGTGGGAGTTTAGAATTTGGAGTTGCAACTTGATCAATTGTAACTTTCCTTTTGAAGATTTATAAATGTTTCTAGGCATTTTTACTTCTTGCTCCACTAGTTTGATGAGTCACTTTATCCAAATCTTTCCTACCTTAACCAAAGAGCCTACATTACAACCAAATAAGAAGCCCTTGTTGATTCATTGATTGAACACTTTCATGTGGTGGAGAACTTAGACATTTGGCAAGCTTATGGTAGTGCACTTGTGTGATTTGATGTTGAGAGCATACATTTCCTTGATATACATTTTTGAGTGATGAGAGATACACTTACTTGTGAGGATATTGTGAATTGAGCACTTAATCTTGCATTGATTTGAGCATAGTTTGTGAACTTGTGTGTTGATGTCTCTACCTATTGGCTTGACAAGATTGATAGAACTTTACAATCATTTATGTTTTGGCTTGAGTGAATTTCTTCGCAATCCGCCCACTTGTTTTATTTTTCTTTCGTTGCTCGGGGACGAGCAACACTTTAAGTTTGGGGGGGTTGATTAGTGTGAGAATTGCTCGAAATTCATGTGTTTAATTCGCATAATTTGATAGAATTTTTTGCATTATTTACACTAAATTGACTAATTGCACTTGATTTGGAGAAAGGGTGTTGTTTGCTATTTTTATAGGGAAAAGAGCACATTTGGAGTGAAACACGCCTCAATTATTTTGTGACGTCAATTGAAGAAATGAAATGAGAATGGAGTCAAGCAAAAATGGAAGTTGAAGAGTATTTGGGCCAACAATTTCATTGATGGCCCATTTAATTGAGTAGTACGAGAATTGCAATGGACCAAGTGGGCCCATTTGATAATTGTTGAAAGGAATGAATTAAAAGGCAAGCAGCCCATGTAGCTTGATGGAATTGGCCTAATTATGGCAGCTGTCAAAGAAGAAGCAAGCTGCCAAAATTAAAATAATTAATTTAAGAAGGTTACCATATACAACATATATTACTTGGAGGCCAAGCCACGCACAACTAATTTAGGAAGGTTATCATATACATTATATATTACTTGGAGGCCAAGCCACACATGCTGCTATATATACCTAGGAGGAGAGCACACATAGTATTCAGCATTGAACTTTCAACTTTCATCTTCTTAGATAATTTAGGTTAAACTTAGTCTCTACTCTCAATTTCATGCAAGGATACTCATTGATTCTGTTATTTCTACAAGTTTTGAGCACTCTTCACTCTAGAGGTGACTTCTATCCATATTACAAGTTTGTGGGTAAATTTAATTTAATTTCAAGTTTTGTTAATTTATTTTACATGAGTATGTTTTCTCTAATCGTTTTAGATATGGTTGTTGCTTTTAGAACCATGGGCTAATCTATTTTATGCTTTGGGTGTTTGAAACTATGTGAATATTGAGTGTTCGAATTATTTATACTTTGATTATTGTTGATATTTGGATTATTGCTTCTCTTATTGGGTTTTATTGGTGCTTTGTATTTTAGCTTCTATTAATCCGTATTTTGAAGCATGTTTAGCGTAGACGAGAGTTACATGAACATGTTTAAATTTATGGTGTGAGTTGTTGTTATACAAATGTGTTTATTATACTTTTAATTCGTCGAGAGAGAGTTAATCGTATTAGAACCCCCATTAGGAGACATTAATTACTTGAATGGTTATTTGGGTAATTGGTGAGGATGAGGAAGATGTCTTATTACTGGGTTTGGGAACACCTTAGATGTAAGGCTATAATACCCGAAGGGAAACGATTTTCATCCTAGCATCTTGATGCTCTTAGCAAATCTAAATTGAAGCATAAACACGGTATAAAAAGTTCTACTCGATTTCACTAGGTAGAGAACACCCGGAGCATTTACTCACCCTTGCACTTCTTCGAATTATATTCGTAGTTGTTTATTGTTTTAATTGTCAATGTCTTTTTTAGTAGTAATTTTCCTTACTAAATTGTGGTAATTGTTCTTTATGGTTATTTGCTTATTTTTAGTAGTTTAAATTATTTGTTAGTTTCTAGGTTAGTGTTTGATTTAATTCTTGCATCTTGGTAGTAAGTTAGCTTAATTTTAGAAATTCAAAATCCGAAACCGTAGTTACATTGGTTATTCCAACATACAACTTTAGGGACTCATTGCACAAACCCACCTCCTAGGTCGATACTACTTGGTCGAATACTTTCATTACTACTACGAACCCTTATACTTGAGGGGAAGTAGTTAGTCAAAATACATTGCCTAAAATTCGTTCAAGTCATTGCCCTCTAATTCCTGCATGAGTTACAACTCTAGAATGGGGATGAGTCGACGTACAACAAAGCAGAAGCAGTGGCAAAAATCTGGTGTCATAGGTCACCAAGTTCAGACCCAATACGATCCAATTGTTGTGTCTGCCTCCTCCGCCAACACAAAGGCGGCGCGCGTGGACTTTGAATTGACGACCTCGTTATGTAGCGGCCCAAAAAACACGCCGCAATAGTGAAATAGCGGTCGGTTGGCCGATGGCGAAGTCGCAAGTGCTTAATCATCGACGCAGATGGTGCACGTATTTCTTCAATTACTTAAAAAAATCTGTGAATAGCTCATCACAAAATTCAATTTACGAAATCCTCACGCCTTAGCTCGGATTTCCCACAGACGGCGCCAGTTGTTGCGTCAAAAAATAACGAGTAGGGATATCGAATCTCCCTATCTGGATTACTGCGATTGTGGGCTTTAATCGTCACTTTCACACAAGCTTATCCAGGAATAATCCTCCTTCAAGCTCCTCAAAGACCTGCAAAAACACGCCGGAGGGGATTCCAGCGTGGAATCTCCGACGCTCAAGTCATAATCTTTCTCAGGAGAATCAAAGAGGAATTTTCTGTATTTTTCAGTGTGTATCCCGTATATTTCTTATCAAGAATGTTAATAATATGTCTTCTGAATGTAAAAAACGTAGTCAATAAGTAAAACAAACCTCTTTTTATACCTGACCCATTTTCATGGAAGAGTGGGAGAATCCTTCTCCCTCCTCTTTCTCAACTACCCCTTAAGACTCGGTCTTCTGGTGGACTTCTCCCACACTTCTGATTGCCCTCTTCCGGGCCTCCTCTATCAAGGCTGGATCCTAGGGATTTCCCTCATGGGCTGGAAATACTTAGCCCAAGAATAATTAAACCACGGATATGGGCCAAAGGCCCAATTACACCTATTTCCCTCTTTGGGCTTAGGGGTGTATTAATCCCCTTCACCAAACCATTATTCATAACAAGACAGATTTAATTCATCTCATATCCACGTGTCATTATCTACGAGGACGACATATTTTGGCCGCATCAATATAGAGTTTGTAGTTATTTATAGTATAGAATTATAGGTGTTTATATAGGTATCTATATAGAGTTTGTAGTTATTTAGTTTGTAGGTATTTATAGGGTTTACTTTTATAGTGTTTATAAGTATTTGTAGGGTAAGATTTTAAAATTCTAAATTCTAAAGTACAGCATGTGTGTCCCAAAACAATCACCTGGCATCTATCTTTCTAGTAACCTATTTTAATGGCACAAATCAGACTTTAGATTAATAATAAACTCTTAATTGAATAAACAATCAAAATATATCTAATTACTTTTTTTTAGGCATGATAAAACCATTTGTGTGTAGTCTTTAATTTTTAAGTCAAGTTTTTTTCCTTTCAATTTTAACATTGTATATACGTACGGCAAATACAATGATATCTTTAAATATAATAAATTTATATTATATAAATGTTGCGTAAAAAACTAACGAATAAGGATACCGAATATTCCCGTGTGGATAATGAGAATTACGGGCTTGAATCGTCACTTCTCCGCAAGCGTTTTCACGAACGATCCTCCTTCAAGATCCTGAGAGACCTGCAAAATACGCCGGAGGGGATTCCGGCACGGAATCTCCGACGCTCAAGTCAAAATCGTTCTCAAGGGAATCAAAGAGAAATTTCCCTGTAATTCAAGGGAAATTCTCGCAAATATCGTGAAGTTTCTTGTGAATTCAGTGTATTTTTCGTATAGTTCTTCTGGATAATAAAAATAATGTGTACTCAATGTAAAACGTGGTCAATGAACTAAAACAAACCTGCTTATATACCTTTCCCGATTTCGTGGTCGAGAGGGAGACTACTTCTCCCTCTTTTTCCTCAACCGTCCCACAAGAATCGGTCTTCTCATGGACTTCTCCCACTTCTCCCACTTTGATTCCTCATTCGGCCTTATCCATTAGGTCCAATTCTTAAGTCTTTCCTTCATGGGCTGGAAATATCCGGCCCAAGATCCACCAAGCATTGGATATGGGCCCAAGGCCCAATTACATCTACTTCTCGCTTTGGGCTTAAGGGTGCATTAATCCTGTTTCCCAAACCCTTACTCCTACTAAGACTAATTTAATTCATCTTATATCCACGCGTCGCCATCTCCGAGGACGACATATTTTTTCCGCATCAACTACTCCCCCCTACTCTCGTAAAAAGTGTTCGTAGTTTTATGAGAGTAGGAAAAGAAGATAAGATGAATTTAAGAGGAACATTTCCTTCCTTTGACCGCTTTCAATCCACAACTTTATCAGGGCAGAATATATTTATTCTTCAATAATAATCTTTTTCAATTTGGCGCTCTAATTCGGCCTCGAACCCTTCACCTAACTTTACTCTGCACGCTTCACAGGAGACGAGACGTCCCGCCGCCGTTTTCTCCGACGCGCTTTCTTACTGGGCTTCCATTATAGCCCTTCTCGATCTCTCCCCCGCTTTTACTCCGCCATCATAACTTCCTCAATCCAAAATTCCTCTTGTTTGTAAAACCTCCACTTTTAGAGTTTATCCATTTTCTTCTATCCTTCATTCCCATATTTTCCTTCCTTTCGTTTTCTGCAACTAACCACTCTCTCGCACGTTCCCCGGCCACTCCGTCAAATTCGGAAGGTGCCTTCACCTCAGGTACCTCTCTCCCTTTCTTCTTTTTCTTTATTTTATCTTCATGTCTTCCTTTTTACCAAACCTCATCAGACTCGACTTCTATGGGAAGTTCTACTTCTTTTTCCGATGCGATTTCTTTATTTCCCATAACCGATCATGCGCTCAAAAATAGGGTTTCTACTTCTTCTACCCTTCCAAAAGAGCGGGTAGCCGCCTTCGTCCGCTCCAGGATTTTTTCGGCGGACTACCTAGTTAGGGCTGCTCACCGTAAAGAACGCCCCAATTTCCCTGGTCCCAACACTCTAGCCTTTTGGGAGGCTCAATTGAAGGCAGGCCTCCGTTTTCCAATTAACCCTTATCTTGCCGAAATCTCTTCTTATCTCCGAATACCCCTTAACCAATTTACCCCAAACGCCATTCGAGCTATGTTAGGATTATTCATTCTGGTTAAGGGGAACGGTGGAGAACCCTCAGCCCAGCTCTTTTTGACCCAATATATGTGCAAGTTTGCGGATGGGTTTTTTTATGCATGTGGTCACCCCTCTAGAACTGGGAAGTTCATGGAAAAGCTCCATGAGGGGGTTCAGGAATGGAAGGATTACTACTTCTTTGTTACCAGCCCCTCTCCTTGGGAGTTTCCTCATGAGGGGTGGATCTTTGAGAATCCTGGGGTGCCAAGTCCTCCTCCCTCTGTTTGTTCTCCTCTTAACTTGGATGTAATGAAAAACTTGAATAAACATGTGACTGCTTATGTATATTTTGATGTGATGAGCATATGTAAAAATCCTAAGGCCCTATCCCATTTCTGTTTTAGCCGCACATATTACCCTTTAGGTCCGGACGATGGTAATATCATTTCTTTTTTCCTGTTGTTATCCTCGAGGTTTGGATCTCCATGGTTCCTGATATATTTATTTATTTACAGCTATGAGTTGGTTGTCCTAGATTTCTCGAGATGCTGCTCCACTTTCTATGGTGAATAAGCCTCCTGCTCCAGAAGGTTCTACGAAGGTTCCTCCTCCTCCTTCTCCACTGAAGCCCTCAGTGGGATCGGTTGCTAAACGTACCAGGTCCTCTACTGGAAATGCTGTTTTTTCTTCGAGACTCCCCACCTCTGGTGCCTCTAAGAAGAAGAAGGCTAAGGACAAATCTTCCTTCACCCCCTTGGAGACCATTGACCTAAAAGCTACGGGTGATATCAGCATCGATCAATTCACGGCCTTCGTAGAACGTCATACCCCTGCCCCTGCTATAAAATCTCTCAGTGCTCTAACCTTGGAGGTGAGGATGGTACACTCCGCTCATAGCTTCTCCCAAGTAAGCCCATAATATACATATTGTTTCATATGGCTGATAAGAGATAGAGTAGATATCCTAACCCGTTCTCTTACTTTTCGTTCTTTGTGTAGTTTGGCCTTCTCTACTCTGACGTATTCGAGCGAGCCCTTCAATCGCTCCAACTCCGTGATGATCTCCAAAGTCAGGTGGAGCAGGAGAAAGTGAAGAAGGAACTGGTAGAGGCGGAGCTTCGGGAGGCTACTCTTGGGAGGAAGGCTGCCATGGCTGAGAAAGTTCAGCTATCCACATAGAATCAGGTTTTGTCTGAGGAGATTTCTTTACTCCGGGCCCAGATTGCCGAGCGGGACAGGGCGATCCAGCGCCTGGAGACTGATTTACCTTTGGTTGGGGTGAAGCTTTGTATTGATTCTCTCTTTACATCTGCAGCAGGACAGACCTTTCTGGGTACTCTGCACCAAGAATGGCTAGAGGCTTTCCTCAAAAGAACTAGCTTTCCAGGGGCAATTGCGGCATACATTCCACACTTCATCGATCATGGTTTCTCCAATGCTATAGCTGAGCACTCTGCTACAGGGTTCGATGGTCACTACACCCGCGCCCTGCGTCTGGACGAGTTGGCCCCTCCTCCGAAGTTCCCAGGAGATCCCAAAGAAGATATCAACACTCCTTGGTGGTTGCCTGACATGAGAAAGACTGTCTTCGAGCTGAAAAGCGCAGTCTTAGGGGTAGGGGACTTGGTGCCTGCAAGCTATTTGCAATTCCCCATTCACGTAGCTAACCCCACTCCGCTGGCTACCGTAGCTGCTGATATCTCAGAGGAAAAGAGGAAGGTGGTGGCTCCAGCGGGCAGGTTGATGAGGCAGTGGAAGGCACTGGGGGGGTTGAAATTCCTCCCTCTTCATAACTCTATTTACTTTTTCTGATAACAATGTTCTAGCGTTCTTAAAACACTTTCTTTTGTTGGGGGGCCTTCATGTTCCCTTGGTATTTTCAGGAGACTCCACACTCCTGCGTTTTTCTATGGAGGGCCAGGGCATGGTGCCTTTGGTCTTGGATATATTTTTTTTTTTTGCTTTTGGATATTTTATCTTCCTCCTTCTCATACTTGCATATTATCTTATCGTATGCATATATATGTTGCTTTCTCTTCATCAGTATGTCGTACAATATGTATAAGATAATGAGCATACCAAATGTTGCACGTTTATGTTTCAGTGCATATCTCTAGTATCCTTTTAACACGTATAGGCTCTAAGGCTTCAAGTTCAGGCATAGGGATTCAAGCTAAAGATAGAGAATTCAGGTTTTTATACTTACTTGATAATTCGATGGTGCTCGTAGGATCTCCCCATAGCTTCTGTGCTCGTAGGATCTCCTCATAGCTTCTGTGCTCGTAGGATCTCCTCATAGCTCCTACTCCCCCTAGCCTTACAAGTTATAGTGGATGGAGATTTTTGATCACATAGCTTTGGATTTTTCCCTTAAGGTGCAGTTTGTTTCGAATCTGCATTTGTTCTCAAAGAAAAGTTAGTTGGGACCTGGTTATTGTCTTAGAGCGAGGCTCATCGAAACTCGTTCCTTTTCTCCTAATGGAGTTTGTATAAATTTCCCTTTTTTTCTAAGTGAAGTTCATCAGGACTCACTTGTTTTCTCAGGGTGAGGTTTGTATAAACTTATGCGTTTTCTCAAAGTGAAGTTTTTCGGAACTCACTTATTTCAGGGTGAGGTTTGTATAAACCTTCGCATTTTCTCAAAGTGAAGTTCTTCGGAACTCACTTATTTCAGGGTGAGGTTTGTATAAACCTTCGCATTTTCTCAAAGTAAAGTTCATCGGAACTCACTTATTTCAGGATGAGGTTTGTATAAACCTTCGCATTTTCTCAAAGTAAAGTTCATCGGAACTCACTTATTTCAGGGTGAGGTCTGTATAAACCTTCGCATTTTCTCAAAGTAAAGTTCATCGGAACTTAATTATTTTAGGGTGAGGTTTGTATAAACCTCCGCATTTTCTCAAAGTGAAGTTATTCAGAAGTCACTTATTTCAGGGCGAGGTTTGTATAAACCTTCGCATTTTCTCAAAGTAAAGTTCTTCGGAACTTACTTATTTCAGGGTGAGGTTTGTATAAACCTTCGCATTTTCCTTTTATCTTATGTCTTAATATCCGCGCATATTCTTCATCTCATCATAATACTAGTGTACATCAATCATTCCATCACAATACTAACATATATCAATCACTTCATCACAATACTATCATATATCAATCACTTCATCACAATACTATCATATATCAATCACTTCATCGCAATACTATTATATATCAATCACTTCATCACAATACTAGCATATATCAATCATCTCATCATACTTCTGAACGTTCTATCACTCACAATAATTCCTCAAAAATCTACGAAAATCACTGCAATTTCTTCCAAAGTAAAGCTTCATTGATCAGAAGTGTTCATCAACATAGGTAAAAATGGACACCTATGCCGGCCTCATTAAAAACCTCTCCATGATAAAACCCAAAGGGAAACCCACGTATTGGGAAAAATAGTGCCGGTGAAGCGATGTGTACAATTATTCGAATGGAAATGAATGTCAAAATTGTTCAGAAAGAAAAAATAGGGGACTAACACATTTTCAAACGTAAAACCTCATAAGGTGGCACACATTCCATGGGCGTAGTATCTCCTTTCCCTCCATATCCTGGAGTCTGTATGCTCCTCCCTTCAGCACTTGTATCACTTTGTAGGGACCTTCCCAATTTGCCTCCATCTTTCCTGTGTTCCTCAAGGCATCCGCTCTCCAGAGGACTAAGTCTCCGACTCTAAAGGACCTGGGGATTACCCTACGATCATATGCTGCCTTGATCCTACTCTTGTATCTTTCCGCTTATAAATTTGCTATTTCTCTTTCCTCCTCTATTAAGTCCAAGGCCTCTCTCATTAATTCTTCGTTTTTCTTCTCATCGAAGTAGGTGATCCGATGCGATCCTAACCGGGCCTCTGGGGGTATCACTGCCGTTGTCCCATACACCAATTGGAAGGGGGACTCCCCTGTAGCTGATTTAAGGCTAGTTCTGTAAGACCAGAGGACGTTGTCCAACTCTTTTACCCATCCTTCTCCTATCTTTTGCAAGCGTGTTCGGATACCGTCCACTAAAATCCTGTTTGTGACTTCTACCTGACCATTAGCCTGTGGGTGGGCTACCGAGGTGAATCTCTGTACAATGTTCCACCTCCAACACCATTTTCTCACTTTCTCTCCATTGAACTGCGTTCCATTATCCAAAACTAGAACCCTTGACACTCCAAACCTGCAGGAAATATGCCTTGCTAGGAAGTTGATCACATTATCCTCTTCTATCTTGGCCAAAGGTGCTGCTTCTACCCACTTGTTGAAATAATCTACTGCCACGATTAAGAATTTCCTTCCTCCAGGTGCCATGGGGAAGGGCCCTACTAGGTCTATCCCCCATTTTGCAAAGGGGCAGGGCGAATACATGGCACCCATCTCTTCTGCAGGTATCCGTATCAAAGGTCCATTCTTCTGACATTTCTCACATTTCTTCACGAATTCTCGCGTATCCTTTATCACAGTGGGCCAATAAAAACCTGCCCTGAACACCTTTTTCACAATCGTCTTGTAACTCTCATGACTGGCTGCACAACCCTTATGGATATCCTTGATTACAAATTCCGCTTCCTGTTTCGAGAGACATTTCAAATAAGGTTGGGTAAAGGACCTTTTGTACAACTGATCCCCAAGGATACAATATTTCAACCTCAAAGCCTTAGTTTCCCTGGACGCTGGAACCGCAGGGTCTTTGTTCAATTCCTCCCATATCTCCTTTCTCGAGTCATCCCCTTCTGTTATCTCCCCGACTAAGGTTTCCATCGCCAACCGATCCGCCACTACCAGGGTTATCTTCCCCTGCCCCTCGAACTCAGTGGAACTGGCTAACTTGGACAATCCATCCGCCTTTGTGTTTTCTTCCCTCAGTATCTGTATTACTTCGAAAGCATGGAATTTACTTTTCAGGTTCTTCACTTGCTCCAAATATGCAATCATCTTTTCGTCTTTGGCAAGGTACTCCCCCATTACTTGCTGCACCACCAACTGTGAGTCTGAATATAGGGTGACCTTTTGTGCTCCTAGTTCTGCTGCCATGTTAGCCCCTCTGATCAGGGCTTCGTATTCGGCTCCGTTATTGGAGGTCGAAAACCGGAACTTAACGACAACTTGTATCTCCTGGCCCTCAGAGTCTACCAGCACTATCCCTGCCCCGCATCCAAGTGCTGATGCGGAACCAACGACGTACACTTTCCATCCTTCCATCTCCTCGGTTCTGGTGGATTCTTAGATGAAATCCGTCAAGGCCTGGGCTTTAATAGCCCTCCTAGGTTCATAATCAACATCATATTCCTGCAATTCAACAGCCCATTTGACCATTCTTCCGGACAAGTCTGCTCTCCCTAGTACCTGCTTCAGGGGATAATTAGTCCGTACAACAATTTTATAAAACAAGAAATAGGGGCGCAACCGCCAGGGCTGCCTTTTCTACCTTTGAATATCTGACCTCTGCTCCCTGAACTACCTTACTCACGTAGTATATGGGCTACTGCGTGGAGCCCTCTTCTTTCATCAATGATGTGCTTAAGGAGTGCTCCCCCACTGAAAGATATAGGAATAGTATATCTCCCTGAGAGGGTTTTGTCAGCTTTGGGAGTTGTTCCAGGTGACGTTTAAGTTCCTCAAAGGCCTTCTGGCAAGGCTCATCCCATTCGAATTTCGCCCCTTTCCTCAAGGTTCTGAAGAAGTGATGACTTTTCTCTGCTGATCTCGATATGAAACTGCTCAGAGCTGCTATTCTCCCGTTCAGGGTTTGCAGCTCCTTCAGGTTGCGAGGAGGCTCCATGTCCAACACAGTTTTTACCTTGGCAGGGTTGACTTCTATTCCTCTCTGGGTCACCATGTATCCCAGAAATTTCCCTGATCTCATTCAGAAGGAGCATTTAGCCGGATTCAACTTAATGCCATTATTCCTGATCACCTGGAATATCTCTTCCAGGTCTTTCACATGTTCCTCTGCCTTGACGCTCTTGGCTAACATATCATCCACGTAAATTTCCATGTTCTTGCCAATTTGCTCTCGGAAAACTGATTCTACCATTCTCTGATAGGTGGCTCCTGCATTTATTAGTCCGAAAGGCATGCGTATATATCTAAAGGTACCACAGGCTGCAATGAAACATACCTTCGGGATATCCAGGGGATTGAGCTGGATCTGATGATATCCCTGGTATGCGTCCATCATGCTGAGCAACTTAAAACCTGATGTCGCGCCCACCAATTGATCGATCCTGGGCAAGGGATAATGGTCCTTGGGGCATGCTTTGTTTAAGTCTCTGAAGTCGATGCACATCCTCCACTTACCAGCTCCTTTAGACACCAGGATTGCATTTGAGAGCCATTCGGGAAACTGTACCCTCTTTATATGCCCTGCCTTCAACAATTTGTCAATTTCCTCTTTCACAATGAGATTCTTTTCTTTACCGAAATTCCTCAATTTTTGTTTCACTGGTCTTGCTCTAGGGTCCAC
This sequence comes from Galeopsis tetrahit, assembly GCA_963675135.1. Classification (NCBI taxonomy): domain Eukaryota; kingdom Viridiplantae; phylum Streptophyta; class Magnoliopsida; order Lamiales; family Lamiaceae; genus Galeopsis; species Galeopsis tetrahit. Next base: position 29,891,271 of record OY776130.1, on the reverse strand, counting down.
GTTGAGGTGATGTACTGCTATCTCTGGAGGGATACCCGTCATATCCGCTGGGGTGAAGGTAAATATATCCACGTTCCTTCGGAGAGTGGCTATTATTCTTTCCTTGAGTTCTGGATCCATCTGAGTCCCAACTCTGGTCGTGAACCCCTCCTTCTCTGCGTAAAGTTCGATGTTCATTAGTTCCTCATCTGCTCTGATTTTGGGCTGATCTCCTGCCAATTCAGTTACTTTCTGTTTTTTCAGTTCGGGGTCTTCCCCTTTACATCTTTCCAAACCTCGGAACGTAGCCTTGTCCGCTATCTTAACTGACTCTACATAACATTTCCTTGCTTGGTACTGGTCTCCGCATATCTCTCCCACTCCCCATGAGGTAGGAAATTTCATCTTCATATGGAAGGTGGAAATTACGGCCTGAAAAATATTCAAGCTTGGTCTTCCCATCACCACATTGTATGAGGAGGGAACATCAACTATCAAGAATTCTATCATTTGTACTCGCCGTTGGGGGGCATTCCCTAGCCCTACCTGCAACAGGGCTGATCCAAGGGGCTGAATTGCTCCCCCTGAAAATCCATAAAGGGCAGTTTCCACTGGCCTAAGCTTTATATTCAGCTCTATCCTTTTGAAGCACTCCAAGAACATAATATCCGTTGAGCTCCCCGTGTCCACGAAAATTCGCGCTACGTCATACCCTGCGATATCCGTAGTGATCACCAGAGCGTGATTATGAGTCTCTCTGGATTCTCCCATGTCTTCGTGTCCGAAGTGGATATCAGGAAGCACTGTCATTTTTCCTATCCCTCGATGCTCCACGTTCTGCTCCACCTTCAACGATCGGACACTTTGCTTCCTTTGTCTAATGGAGTCGCCATCAGCGAGGCCTGCCATGATCATATGGATCGTTCCCCTTTTCTGGGGAGGGAGAGGTTGGTCTTCCACCTCCTTCCTCTGTTCCCTCTTATTTTCCTCTGGTTTTCCTTCCGGATCCTTCCTCTTTTGCCCTCGAGGGCCCTGTCTATCTCTGAATGTAAACTCCTTAAGATGCCCTGCCTGGATCATCCTTTCTATTTCGTCCTTTAGGTGCCAACATTGGTTCGTATCATATCCATAATCGTTATGGAACCGGCAAAACTTAACGGATTTTGGATTCTGGGGACCCCTGTTCCTGGAATAAGGGAATTTCATATTGGGATGATCTCCCGCTACTTCTAAAACTTCCGCTGGCTCTATCTTCAAAAGGGTATACTTCTCAAACCTTCCTCTAGGGCCCGAGCGCACTGCTTCTTCCTCCTTTACATTCCCAGGCCTCCTTGAACTTCTGTGCCTCTCTGGACTAGGCCTCCTAGGTATTATTTTCCTTCTTCGTTCTCCATTTCCTCCCCCTGGTCAAGTTTCCGAGCGCTTAGCTTTCCGTACCTCATCCAAGGTGAGGTATTTTTCAGCTCTTCTTAGTAATTCATTGAAGGTCTGTACGGGTTTCTTGGCAAGAGAGGTAAAGAGGTCTCCATCTTTTAACCCATTAGTAAGGGCATTGATCTTGACTTCCGAAGAGGCTGTAGGTACCTCTAGGGCTGCTTGATTGAATCTTTTTAGAAAAGCTCGAAGGCTCTCATTTTCTCCTGCCGCATGTTAAACAGGGTGAGGGTAGCCCTAGGCTGCCTCCTGGCACTGGCGAATTGATGCAGGAACAATTCACTAAATTCCAACCACGAATGAATGGTATCCGGTCCCAGTTGTGTAAACCATTGTTGTGCGGCTTTGGATAGAGTGGTTAGGAATACCCTACATTTGACACCTTCTCCATAACGGTGTAACAGGGCGGCATTCTTAAATCTCATCAGGTGATCGTACGGGTCCGTGGTACCATCATATTCAAAATTTAGAGATTTAAAATTAGAAGGTAATTCATCTTGCAAGATACTGGAAGAAAACTTATAACTAGTAACGTAAGAAGGTTTACTTACATTGTCAATCATCTGTTTTTGCATGTCCTTCATTTCTTTCCGAAGAGCTTGTATCTGGTCGCTAACTCCCCCCTGGTAAGTGTCATTTGTTCTTTCTCCTGTTTCTGTGTCCAGAGTGATCCGGCCAGGGGTTATCTCCGTGTTCTTCCTAGGAGGTGGGTTGAGGATGCTCCTTTCTGCTTGAGAGGGCACTTTCTCCTCCTGATCTCGAGGGGGCCCCTCATCTCTGGAAGGGACCTGGGGAGAGTCAATGACATGTTCCAGAGGGTTTTGCTTCGTTCCTTCGTTTACTGGTGGGACAGGCCCAGGAGTGTGAAATCCACGAGAGGTAATTATCTTTTCAACCGTTTGTGCGATCATCACGTCTAATTGATCTTGAGAAAGGGTAAGGAGTTCTGGTCGTGTGTTGGGAAGAGGGGTATCTCTGTTAATCCCACTTCCAGAGGCTCCCGAAGTACCCGTTGCATTCCCCTCTGGTGCGAGAGGGTTATCTTCCACTGCAGTATTTACGGGTTGTTTCCCTAAATTTCTATTGGGAGGAAAACCCGGTGGAGGTGGAGGCGAAGGGAAAGAAGAAGAGGTAAGGTCTCCTTTCTCTTTAGTCTGCTTTGTAACATCTTGTTCTCCACCCATTTCGCACGAAACTTTCTCACTTCTTAGCTCAAAAGTTTCCCACAGACAGCGCCAGTTGTTGTGTAAAAAACTAACGAATAAGGATACCGAATATTCCCGTGTGGATAATGAGAATTACGAGCTTGAATCGTCACTTCTCCGCAAGCGTTTTCACGAACGATCCTCCTTCAAGATCATGAGAGACCTGCAAAAACACACCGGAGGGGATTCCGACGCGGAATCTCCGACGCTCAAGTCAGAATCGTTCTCAAGGGAATCAAAGAGGAATTTCCCTGTAATTCAAGGGAAATTCTCGCAAATATCGTGAAGTTTCTTGTGAATTCAGTGTATTTTTCGTATAGTTCTTCTGGATAATAAAAATAATGTGTACTCAATGTAAAACGTGCTCAATGAACTAAAACAAACCTGCTTATATACCTTTCCCGATTTCGTGGTCGAGAGGGAGACTACTTCTCCCTCTTTTTCCTCAACCGTCCCACAAGAATCGGTCTTCTCATGGACTTCTCCCACTTCTCCCACTTTGACTCCTCCTTCGACCTTATCCATTAGGTCCAATTCTTAAGTCTTTCCTTCATGGGCTGGAAATATCCGGCCCAAGATCCACCAAGCCTTGGATATGGGCCCAAGGCCCAATTACATCTACTTCTCGCTTTGGGTTTAAGGGTGCATTAATCCTGTTTCCCAAACTCTTACTCCTATTTTTTTTTTTTTTGAATTACATTAAATACCCATCCCTTTTCCCCTCCCCATGACTCGAACCCAGGATCTAAAGTCTAGGTAGTGGCGCTAATTTAATTCATCTTATATCCACGTGTCGCCATCTCCGAGGACGACATATTTTGTCCGCATCAATAAACAATAATAAAATTAAGTAAAGTATGGAAGATAGAATTAAGTAAACAATAATAAAATTAAGTAAGTGTGGAAGATATACATAATTAAATATGGAAGAGCAAGTGTACTTAAAACAATAAATTTTAAAATTATTTGATATTTCATCTGGTTGCAAATGTTGTAAAATTTTTATATGTACCTATTTAGGATAGAGGCATTTTTATATGCACCATAGTATTGAAAATTTCCAGCGTACTCCAGAATAACCAGAATAGAATAGAATAGTGATGCGTCGAAAAAGAACGCCTTTGGATATCGATCGTTCTCTTGCGAGCACTATTAATCACGAACCCAATCCCTTGTTCGTCTTTGGCAATCTTCACGTAAATCTCCTCGTAAGTCCAAAATCGACCTGCAAAAGCACACCGGAGGGGGGCTCCGGCGTGGAAGCTCCGACGCTCAAGTCAGAATTTATCGTAGGCGAAATCAAAGAGGAATTCCCCTGTATATCTAGGGAAATTCCGGCGAATATAGTGGAGTTTCTCCTCCAATCAGTGTATAATTCGTGTAAAAGTATGTAAAGTCTGTATTCTGTAAAAAACGTATGTGTATATTGAAGAACTTAATTAAGAATATGGAAATAACCTTGTTTATATACCTGGCCCCTCTCTGCGGAGAGGGGAAGACTTATTCTCCCTGTATTCTCGGCATATCCCTAGAAATCCGGCCTCAAATCCCTAAGGACTCGGCTTATCTCCCTGAAGACTCGGTTCTTCAGCTTATCGGCTCCCATTTTAATGGGTTTGAACTATTCATTTGACTTGGCTAAGGAAGATGGACTATCCATTCCATCTTCGGGTCGGATCCCTTCAAGCCCAAGGGCTACTAATCTCTTCAAACATGGGCCAAAGGCCCAATCACCCTGATCTTTCTAATTCCCTGCTTAAGCCCAGGGGTGTATTAATCCTGTTTCTTCGATATATTGACCTAATCATAACTATCATAATTTATCCCATTTCCACGTGTCGACTTCTCGGAGAGTGACATATTTATCTACATCAACCACTCCCCCCTACTCTCATAAAAGGAATAATTTTTAGGAGAGTAGGAAAATAATAATAATAACAATAATAATATATATTGTAAAGAAAGAATATATTCCTTTAAACCCTTCGCTCCCCATATTTCTCTGGAAACAAGAAATATCCGATCTTTAATGATTATCTAACACCATCATACCCTTTCCGCTTCCACACGCAATCTTTTCCTTCGAAATTGGTGATTCGGCTTTCTGCCCGAGAGGGAACAGTAAGCCACCTCTCCTCAGCCACGCGCCTTTTCATTGGGGAATATTTAATTCGCCTTGGTTTTTCCACTTCTCTCTCCCCAGCGTAATTATTTCAAAATTTACATTTATTCCGCCGAAAGCCCTCTTTTCTCTTCCTTTCAAACCTATCCACTCCTTTTCACTCTCATTTTTACTTCTGCAATTAACTTCTTCAAGCACGTCTATCAACCAGTTCATCACCTTCAAAACCGACCTTGCTTCAGGTATCTCTTCTTCTTCATTTTTTTCTTTTACTGTAACCTCTCATGTCATCTTCCACTCGAATCTCGTCGGACTCCATATCTATGGAGAGTTCGACGTCCCACTCACTTTCCATATTTCCTGTAACTGACCGTGCTTTAAAGAATAAGATCTCCGGTTCCTCCCTACTCCTTCCCGATCGCGTCTCCGCCTTTCTTCGCTCGGGAATCTTTCCCCCCGATTACATAGTTAGGGCAGCCCATAGGAAGGAACGCCCAAACTTTCCAGGCCCCAACACTCTAGCCTTCTGGGAGGCTCAACTGAAAGCGGGCCTCCGTTTTCCAATTCATCCTTACTTCTCCGAAATTTCCACTTACCTTCGCATACCTCTGAATCAGTTTACCCCCAATGCTATTCGTGCAATGTTAGGTTTTTACATTTTGATGAAGGGGAATGGTGGTGATCCCTCAGCACAACTCTTCTTAACCCAATATATGTGCAAGTTTGCCGATGGATTCTTCTATGCTTGTGGTCGTACTTCCAGAACCGGAAAGTTCATGGAAAAACTACATGAAGGAGTCTAGGACTGGAAGGACTACTACTTTTTTGTCACGAACCCGTCTCCTTGGGAATTTCCCCACGAAGGATGGATTTATGAGAACCCTGGGGTGCCCCGTCCTCCTCTCTCTGTTTGTTCTTCTCTGAATTTGGATGTGATGAACCATTTAAACGATAATGTTTCTGCCCATGGCTTTTTTGATGTGATGAGTATTTGTAAGAACCCTAGAGCCCTATCTCATTTCGGTTTTGGCCGCCCTGATTATCCTTTAGGTCCCGATGATGGTAATACCATTTCTTTTCCCTTGATATTGTCCTCAAAATTTGAACTGCTGTGATTATTAACATATTTCCATACTTTCTTTTGCAGCTATGAGTTGGTTAACTCAAATTTCCCGTGATGCTACTCCTCTCTCAATGGTTGCTAAGTCTCCAGCCCCTGAAAGCTCTTCAAAGGCCCCTGTTCTTCCTTCCCCAGTGAAACCTTCCACTGGGTCAGTTGCTAAGCGTACCAGGTCTTCTACTGAGAAGGCCATGGTTTCCACGTTGCCTCCTGTCTCTGATGCCTCTAAGAAGAAGAAGTCTAAGACCAAATCCGCTCTGCCTAATGTCGCTTCCGATGCTCCTGATGAGATTAATGTCGATCATCTCCTGGCTTTCATAGAGCGTCACACTCCAACCCCTGCCACCGAGGCCCTTAATGCTCTTTCTCCAGAAGAGCGAATTGTGTATGCCGCCCATAATTTCACACAGGTAGGTTTTCAATGTGGATATTGCTTTGAATGATTCATAGAAGAAAATATAGATATCTTACTTCTTGATGTTGTTTCTTGTGTAGTTTGGTCTCCTGTTTTCCAATGTGTCTGAACGAGCTCTCCAGTCCCTTCAGCTAGTGGATGATCTCCAAAGTCAAGTAGAGCTGGAGAAGGTGAAGAAGGAGATACTCGATGCAGAATTACGGTATGCTAATCAGAGGTGTAAAGCACTCCAAACGACGCTCTCGGGGGAGATTTCTTCGTTGAAGAAAGAGTTCGGTAAACGGGTTGAACAACTGGAGGTTACTCTTCCCCTGGCTGGTATGAAATTATGCATAGAGTCCCTGTTTACCTCTGCCATAGGTCAAAAATTTCTAGGTACCTTGCATCAGGAGTGGTTGGAAGCTTTTCTTCAGAGCAGTAGCTTTTTAGGGGCAATGGGTGCATATATCCCCCATTTCATCGATCATGGGTTTTCCAACGCCGTAGCTGAACATTCTGCTCCCGGGTTTAATGGTCAGTATACTCGTGCCCTCCGGTTGGAAGAACTGGACACTCCCCCTAAGTTCCCTGGAGATGCTAAGGAAGACATCAATACTCCTTGGTGGTTGCCTGGGATGAGGAAGGCAGTCTTGGAGCTGAAAGATGCTGCCAGAACTTGGATGACCTGGCACCGGCGAAGGATATGGCTTTTCCTATCCATGTGGACAACCCAACTCCGGTAGCTACTGTGGCAGCAGGTGCTCTATTGGAAAAGGCAGAGGGGGGTGATTCCAGTGGGCGAGCTGAGGAGGCAGGAGAAGGTCCCGAGGGGAAGCATGATGTTCCCCTCTTTTCATAACTTTATTTCCTCGATAACACTTTGGTATTCTTAAAACACTTTTTATTTTGTTAAGGCCCTTAAAGCCCCTTTTGGTATTTTCCGGAGACTCCACACTCCGGGGTTTTTCTGTGGAGGGCCTAGGCATGGTGCCTTAGGTCTTGAATATTTCCGCTTTTCTTTCGCTTGATATCGTACCTGCACATTTATCACTTGGCATGCGTACATATATATATCTCTGACTGTGTTATTAGATGTGTAACGTAATATTCGTCTTGCTTATGAATTTAACATGTTTTCAGCATTTTCTTGACACGTAAAGGCTCTAAAGCTACTAGAAGAACCTTAATGAGAAGATAGGATTCATATCTCTGTACTTACTTGGTAATTTGATAAGGCCTCTAGTCTTTCCCTTAGTACTAGGGTTTTTAGGGATTATATTCTCCGGAGGTTAGGATCTTAGGGATCATCTTCTCCCTTAGGTTGTTTATACTCGTAAGAGTTAGTTTATACTCGTAAGAGTTGTTTATACTCGTAAGAGTTAGTTTATACTCGTAAGAGTTAGTTTATACTCGTAAGAGTTAGTTTATACTCGTAAGAGTTAGTTTATACTCCTAAGAGTTCTTAGGGGTTATACTTTCCCTGAAGTTGGAATGTTTAGGGATTATACTTTCCCAAAAGTTGTTTATACTCGTAAGAGTTAATTTATACTCGTAAGAGTTAGTTTATACTCGTGAGAGTTAGTTTATACTCGTAAGAGTTGGTTTATACCCGTAAGAGTTAGTTTATACTCGTAAGAGTTGGTTTATACTCATAAGAGTTGGTTTATACTCGTAAGAGTTCGTTTATACTCGTAAGAGTTGGTGTAAATCTCTCTATCTTGCAATGTCTCTATCATGTTATGTTTCAGTTTCCAAAACACATTCGTTATTTCAGCACTCACTATGCAAGTCCTTAACAGTTATCTTAACATGGTATTAACATATGAGAAACATTTCATCATAAAATTGGCGCATAAGAGTCATCTCATCATAATATTAACATGTATTCAGGGAAATTGCTGAAATTTTATCAAAACCGATGCTCCATTGATAAAAAATGTTTATCAACATAGGCAAATAAGGGGAACCTATGCCGGCCTCATTAAAAACCTCTCCGTGGTAAAACCCCAAGGGAAACCCACGTAGAGGGAAAAAGAGTACCGGTGAAGCAATTATTCGAACAAGAAGTAAACATTCAAAAATTGTTCATAAAGAGAAAAGAAGTAGGGGAATAACACCTTCTTCAAACATAAAATCTCTTCAAGTGGCACACGTTCCAGGGCCTGAGTATCTCTTTCCCTGCCATGTCTTGGAGCTTGTATGCTCCGCCTTTTAGTACCTGTATTACTCTGTACGGACCTTCCCAGTTGGGCTCCATCTTCCCCGTACTCTTCAAGGCATCTGCCCTCCGAAGGACTAAGTCTCCCACTTTAAAGGAACGAGGGATTACCCTGCGATCATATGCTGCCTTGATCCGACTCTTATACCTTTCTGCTTTTAGTCTCGCCATCTCCCTCTCTTCATCTACCAGGTCCAGCGCTTCCCTCATCAGTTCTTCATTTCTTTTCTCTTCAAAATAGGTGATTCGATGCGATTTGAGTCCGGCTTCAGGAGGTATCACTGCCGCTGCTCCGTATACTAGGTAGAAGGGAGATTCGCCCGTAGCTGTCTTAGGGCTAGTCCTGTAGGACCAGAGGACGTTGTCTAATTCCTGCACCCATTTTCCTCCTACCTCTTCCAATCGTGTTCGAATACCATCCACCAGGATTCTGTTTTTCACCTCCACCTGTCCATTAGCTTGTGGATGGGCTACTGAAGTGAATCTTTGGGTAATGTTTCATCTCTCGCACCATCTCCTTACTTTCTCTCCATTGAATTATGTTCCGTTGTCGGAAACCAAGATCCTGGGTACTCCAAACCTGCAACAAATATGTCTAGCAAGAAAAAGAATTACATTATCTTCTTCGATTTTAGCCAAGGGCACAGCCTCTACCCATTTACTGAAATAATCCACGGCCACAATCAGAAATTTTCTCCCTCCAGGTGCCAGGGGAAAGGGTCCCACCAGATCGATTCCCCATTTGGCGAAGGGACAGGGCGAATACATAGCCCCCATTTCTTCTGCTGGTACTCGTATCAAAGGTCCGTTCTTCTGACACTTCTCGCATTTCTTCACGTATTCTCTAGCATCTCTGATTATGTTAGGCCAGTAGAAACCTGCCCTAAATACCTTCTTCACCATGGTCTGGTAGCCTTCGTGGCTGGATGCGCAACCTTCATGGATATCTTTGATCACTAGCTCTGCTTCTCTTCTTGAAAGACATTTCAAATAAGGTTGAGTGAAGGACCTCTTGTACAATTGACCTCCTAGGATGCAATACTTCCTTCTCCAAGCCTTTGCTTCTCTGGACATTGGGGTTGCTGGACCCCTGTTCAATTCTTCCCATATTTCTTTCCTCCAATCATCCCCTGCTGTTATCTCTCCGATCAGGGTTTCTGTAGCTACTTGATCTGCCACCAACAGGGTTACCTTTCCGTCTCCCTCGAATTCAGTGGAACTAGCCAGTTTAGACAGTCCATCTGCTTTCATATTCTCTTCTCTTGGTACCTGTACCACTTCAAAAGTATGGAATTTATTTTTTAATTTCTTTACCTCTTCTAGATAGGTGATCATTCTCTCATCTTTGGCGAGTTACTCCCCCATGACCTGCTGTACTATCAGCTGCGAATCGGAGTACAGGGTGACCTTCTGTGCCCCTAACTCTGCAGCCATGCTAGCTCCTCTGATCAGGGCCTCATATTCTGCACCATTATTTGAGGTTGAAAATCGGAATTTGACAGCCACCTGCACTTCTTGACCTTCAGGGTCGATCAGTAATATCCCTGCTCCACATCCCAAGGCGGATGCTGAGCCATCCACGTATACTTTCCATCCTTGTTCTTCTTCCACTCTGGTAGACTCTTGAATAAAATCTGCTAGGGCTTGAGCCTTGATGGCTCTCCTTAGTTCATAGTCTATATCATACTCCTGCAATTCCACTGCCCACCTGACCATTCTTCCTGATAAATCTGCTCTCCCTAACGTCTGCTTCAACGGGAAGTTAGTCCTCACCATTACTTTATAAGATAGGAAGTAAGGGCGTAGTCGCCTAGTCGTTACCACCACTGCCAGAGCTGCCTTCTCTACTTCTGAATACCTCGTTTCCGCTCCTTGGATGACCTTGCTCACATAATATATGGGCTGTTGTGTGGAGCCTTCCTCTTTCATCAGGGCCGTACTCAGGGAATGTTCCCCTACTGAGAGATATAGGAGTAAGACGTCTCCCTGAGTAGGCTTGGTTAACTTCGGGAGTTGTTCCAGATGGAGCTTCAATTCTTCAAAAGCCTTCTGGCATTGGTCATCCCATTCGAATCTTGACCCCTTCCTTAGCGTTCTGAAGAAGTGATGACTCTTCTCCGTTGATTTTGCTATAAATCTGCTAAGGGCTGTGATCCTGCCGTTCAAAGTCTGCAATTCCTTCAAGTTTCGAGGGGGTTGCATGTCAAGGACCGCTTTCACCTTGGCAGGGTTAACCTCTATTCCTCTTTGCGTCACCATATATCCGAGGAATTTCCCTGACCCTACTCCAAAAGAACATTTGGCTGGGTTAAGTTTGATACCATTCTCTCTAATTACCTGAAATGTCTCCTTCAGGTCGTCGATGTGTTCCTCTGCCTTGATGCTTTTAGCTAGCATGTCGTCTACATAAACCTCCATATTTCGCCCTATCTGTCCTCGGAAAACCGAGTCTACCATCCTTTGGTAGGTGGCTCCTTCGGTATATCGAGGGGGTTCAGCTGGATTTGATGGTACCCCTGATATGCATCCATCATGCTGAGTAATTCAAACCCGGACGTGGTATCCACCAGTTGGTCGATCCTGGGCAAGGGGTAGTGGTCCTTAGGGCAGGCTTTGTTCGAGTCCCTAAAGTCAATGCACATCCTCCACTTGCCGGCTCCCTTGGACACCAGCACTGCATTCGAGAGCCACTCAGGGAACTGCACTCTCTTCACGTGCCCTGCATTCAGCAATTTATCGATTTCCTCTTTTACTATGAGGTTCTTCTCTTTACCGAAGTTCCTCAACTTCTGTTTCACGGGCCTAGCTTTGGGATCCACATTCAGGTGGTGCACTGCTATTTCTGGAGGGATACCCGTCATATCTGTCGCCGTGAATGCGAAGATGTCTGCATTCTCCTGGAGGGTGAGTATCATCTTTCCCTGGAGCTTAGGGTTCATATTCGTACCTATCCTGGTTGTAAATCCCTCCTTTCCTGGGTAGAGCTCGATGCTCATTAACTCCTCGTCTGCTTTAGCTTTGGGTTGCTCTTGCACTAGCTCACCCACTTTCTGTCTCTTCAACTCAGAGTCTCCGCCCTTAAATCTCTCTATTCCCCGGAACACAGCCCTGTCTACTATCTTGACCGATTCCACGTAACACTTCCTTGCCTGATATTGATCGCCACATATCTCTCCCACAGCCCCCGAGGCAGGGAACTTCATCTTCATGTGGAAGGTGGAGATCACTGCCTGAAAAATATTCAAGCTTGGCCTTCCCATTACTACGTTATAGGAAGATGGGACATCTACAATTAGGAATTCTATGACTTGTACTCGACGGTGAGGGGCGACTCCTAACCCCACTTGTAGTAACGCTGAACCTAGGGGTTGAATGGCTCCCCCTGAGAATCCATAAAGAGCGGTTTCCACCGGTCTAAGCTTTATATTCAAGTCCATCTTCTTGAAGCACTCCAAGAACATGATATCGGCAGAGCTTCCAGTGTCTACAAAAATTCTTGCTACGTCGTATCCTGCTATATCCGTGGTAATGACCAGTGCGTCATTATGAATTTCTCTAGGTTCCCCGGTGTCTTCTGGCCCAAAATGAATGTCTGGACCCTCTGCCATCTTTCCCACCTCATGGTGCTCTATATTCCTCTCATTCTTCAACGACCGAACGCTCTGCTTCCTCTGCCTGAAGGAATCCCCATCAGCGGGGCCTCCCATAATCATGTGAATAGTCCCCCTCTTCTGGGGAGGGGGTGGTGGCTCTTCATTGCCCTTCCTCTGATCCCTTCTATCATCTTCCTGCTTCCCCTCGGGGTCCTTTCTCTTTTGACCCCTGGGGCCTTGTCGATCTCTGAAAATAAACTCTTTCAGGTGGCCTGCCTGAATCATCCTCTCTATCTCATCCTTTAGATGCCAACATTGGTTGGTATCGTGGCCATAATCGTTGTGGAACCTACATAATTTGTTTGACTTAGGGTTTTGGGGACCTCTGCTTCTTGAGTAGGGGAATTTCATATCTGGATGGTCCCCTGCCACCTCTAGGACTTCGGCTGGCTCTATCCTCAAAGGGGTATATCTCTTCGCCCCTCTCCTGGGGTTCCAGGGTGCAACTTCCTCTCTTCTTACGTTCTCCAGTCTCCTGGAGCTCCGATGTCTCTCTGGACTTGGTCTTCTAAGTGGAATTTCTTTCCTCCTCTCTCCATTACCCACTATCGCCCTGGTCTCCGAACGTTTGGCCTTCCTTACCTCTTCCAGGGTAAGGTATTTTTCTGCTCTCCTCAACAATTCATCAAAAGTCCGAACTGGCTTCTTAGCTAAAGAGGTGAACAGATCTCCGTCGCGCAACCCGTTGGTGAGGGCATTGATTTTGACCTCCGAGGAGGCTGTAGGTACCTCTAGAGCCGCTTGGTTGAATCTTTTTAAGAAAGCTCGTAAGCTCTCATTCTCTCCCTGGCGCACGTTAAATAGAGTCAAGGTAGCTCTAGGCTGCCTCCTAGCGTTGGCGAATTGGTGTAGGAACAATTCGCTGAATTCGGACCATGAGTGGATAGTATCTGGTCCTAACTGTGTGAACCATTGCTGCGCAGCCTTGGACAAGGTAGTCAGAAATACTCGACACTTGACGCCTTCCCCATACCGGTGCAGTAAGGCAGCGTTCTCAAATCTCATCAAGTGCTCATAGGGATCCGAGGTGCCATCGTATTCGAAATTTAAAGTTTTGAAGTTAGAGGGCAGTTCGTCTTGTAAAATAGTAGATGAAAATTGATATCCAGTAGTGTAAGAGGGTTTACTTACATTGTCAGTAATATGTCTCTGCATATCCCTCATCTCTTTACGCAGAGCTTGTATTTGGTCACTGACGGCTCCTTGATATGTGTCGTCCGTGCTTTCTCCCACCCCTGTATCCAGGGTGGTATCCCCAAGGACTCTCTATGCATCCCTCCGGAGGGGTCTTTCCAGGATGCTTCTTTCGGCCTGGGAAGGTACTTTTTCTTCTGGGTTTCGAGGGGGATCCTCGTTCCTGGAGGGAACTGGAACTGAATCGATGACCTGCTCTGGGAGGTTTGTTCGTGTGCCCTTATGGACAGGTTCGGGAGGGCGAAGTCCTCGAGTAGCAATTATTCTTTCCACCGATTGTGCTATCATCTCATCTAACTGATCTCGAGAGACAGTCAGGAGTTCTGGTTGAGTGTTAGGGTTATCCTTATTGATCCCACTCCCCGAAGCTCCTGAGGTGCCTGGTACATCTCCCTCTGGAGCGGGAGGGATATCCTCTGGTGTGTGATCTACAGGTTGCTTCCCTAAGTTTCGATTTGAGGGAACACCTGGAGGGGGAACATCTTCCGGTGTATGATCCACGGGTCGTTTCCCTAAATTTCGATTTAAGGGAAACCCTGGAGGAGGCGGAGGAAGAGGAGAAGGAGTGGAGTCCCCTTTCTCCTTCGTCTGCTTCGTTGAATCATGTCCTCCACCCATTTAAGTACGGAACTTTTCTCACGCCTTAGCTTGAAAAATTCCCACAGACGGCGCCAGTTGATGCGTCGAAAAAGAACGCCTTTGGATATCGATCGTTCTCTTGCGAGCACTATTAATCACGAACCCAATCCCTTGTTCGTCTTTGGCAATCTTCACGTAAATCTCCTCGTAAGTCCAAAATCGACCTGCAAAAGCACACCGGAGGGGGGCTCCGGCGTGGAAGCTCCGACGCTCAAGTCAGAATTTATCGTAGGCGAAATCAAAGAGGAATTCCCCTGTATATCTAGGGAAATTCCGGCGAATATAGTGGAGTTTCTCCTCCAATCAGTGTATAATTCGTGTAAAAGTATGTAAAGTCTGTATTCTGTAAAAAACGTATGTGTATATTGAAGAACTTAATTAAGAATATGGAAATAACCTTGTTTATATACCTGGCCCCTCTCTGCGGAGAGGGGAAGACTTATTCTCCCTGTATTCTCGGCATATCCCTAGAAATTCGGCCTCAAATCCCTAAGGACTCGGCTTATCTCCCTGAAGACTCGGTTCTTCAGCTTATCGGCTCCCATTTTAATGGGTTTGAACTATTCATTTGACTTGGCTAAGGAAGATGGACTATCCATTCCATCTTCGGGTCGGATCCCTTCAAGCCCAAGGGCTACTAATCTCTTCAAACATGGGCCAAAGGCCCAATCACCCTGATCTTTCTAATTCCCTGCTTAAGCCCAGGGGTGTATTAATCATGTTTCTTCGATATATTGACCTAATCATAACTATCATAATTTATCCCATTTCCACGTGTCGACTTCTCGGAGAGTGACATATTTATCTACATCAAATAGAATAGTAGAAGTATGTAAGATAGAAGGGTTTTTTTCTTCCTGTAGTCAAATTGTACAAAGTGACTATATAGTCCAATGCGCCAGGTTTTAATTAATTAAATCATTTTTAAATTGTATTTTGTTATTTACTATATTACCCTTTTTTAAGATAAATAATTTTTTTTAATTTATAAAAAATTACTATCCTACCCTTTTAATACAAATTTCATTAATTATTATTTAAAAATTAATACATACAATTCCAAAAAAAAAAAAAATTAAATAATAATACATATAATAATTGAAATTAAGATTTTTCCCATATTCCTCCAATTGAAATTAGGGTTCTTCAGCAAAACTTGGTTCAAACCAAATCTGCGTTTTTTCTTCTTCGCTCGCACATATACATACATTCTGCCATTTCGATCTATCATCTATTGCTGATTGATGGAGGTTTTGATGATTAGAAGCTGTAGAGATGGTGTGGAAAGAATAAATCATCCTTTTGCCTTTCATCAATGATTATGGCGTTGTGTTGACAAATTTTATAAGTATTGAGTTTTGATTTGTGGTAAATAGTAATTTGCGCTATCTCCATGAATGAATATGTTAACATAACTATGAATTAGATTCGTGCACAATCAAATTTTCAAAATTATATTTATTTTTTCAAATAATTATAAATATAAATTATTTATGATAAATGATGGGTGATATTTTATTATTACATCATATATTCATATAAGCAAAATTAAAATTTCCATATTTAAAACTTCTCCTTAAATAATGGAATACACCCACAAATATAAAAATAAATAAATTATTACATAAGGATAAAACGTAATTTCATAATTATATATTTTAATTAATTAAATTAAATATAAAAATAAAAATGTATGACACCATACGACACATACGTTGAATATTTTCAACACAAAGTACAAAACGTAACAGGTCATCAAATTTAAGTCTTCAGATTTAATTTTTAATGGTTCAAATTTAATTGACTACGGTAGTCATACGACACCATACGACACTCTGACTACATGTATGATGCGTCGAAAAAGAACGCCTACGGATATCAACCGTTCCTTTACGAGCACTGCGAATCACAGGTTTGTCCTTGACAAACTTCACGTAAATCTCCTTGAGAATCCTAAAATGACCTGCAAAAGCACGCCGGAGGGGGGCTCCGGCGCGGAAGCTGTTGGGATATGAATATCCTTAGTTTAGTTTTGATAAACCAAATCAAACATGTAATAGGATAAGTTGTATTGAAGGGGGTTGACTTAATTTGGTCGATCATCATCTGTATCTTGCCTACCGCATTTGAAGATCAGAAGACCTGATGAAGACTACTTTAGAAGTTTAAAGAAACTATTACTTGTAATCTGTAAAAGCTCTGATACCACTTGTTGGTCCCTGAGACGAGTGTAAGATCAGCTGACTTGATGTCTGCTGATTGTGTGGAAAATAAACTAACTCTTCAAAGTAACTAGTCCGCTGATTTCACTAGGGGCCTAGGACTAGTTAGTCGACTGATTAATTACTTATCGGAGTTAAGTGCGGAATTGTAGTGTGCCCATAAATATTATACTCGTCTATTTAATAAATACAATGTGTAAAACAGTTTATGCACAAATATGTATGAAAAGACTTGAAATGTAAAGTGCAGAAATGTAAATAACACAGTAATTTATAGTGGTTCGAATATACGTTCCTACGTCCACTCTCACGTCCTAACGTGATGTTTAATCCCTTTAATTTACCAAAAAATACAAGGGCCTTGACCTTTATAGTCCCAAGGGTAGGACTTTGAGATCTGAGCGGTCATAACGGCTACGGTCTCCACAAGTGATTGTAAGCACTTGCACTTCCCCACAAGTGATTGTAAGCACTTGCACTTGAACTCCACAAGTAATTATAGAGCACTTGGACTCTTTACAGTGACGAACACTCAACTTGACTTCTAGGGTTTTATGGTAGAAGGTGGGTTTTGTGTATATGAACTACGTGAGAATTTCCCTTACAATCTGTTTTAGCCTCATGCTAGGATTGGGAAATTCTCTCTAAGCTATGGATATATATGAGTGGTTAAACTGGCTTAGATGGTATGAGTTCACTCACTGGGGATGAGGTGATGCGTGTTGAATCTTCATGAATGATCTTCTTGACCTCTTCTTATTTCTGGACTTTAAGCACTTTGCTCGACCTCTGCATCTCACACCTCTTCTCTTTTCCCAATGATGTATGAGCTCATTTATATAGTGTTGATGTTTGAATGTTACCGTTGGATGATAGCAATTCAAGTCTCCACTAATTGAGGAATTGACAATCTCTTGATTTGATATGATTGAATATTACATTGTCATGTAATTTCAATCATATCTTTGACATTCCTTTCTTGTGCACATATCTTGTCAATCCTTGATTTCAGCTGTGATTGGTCTTCCTTTAATTGTGTAAGAAGACTTCTACTCTGCTGGTAAGAAGACTTCTACTCTGCTGGTAAGAAGACTTCTACTCTGCTGTCTTTACTCAGCTGTCTTTACACAACTGCTGTTTCTTCTATGAAGAGCCAACATGATTGAAATCAAAAGGATCTTGTACAAGATCTATGAAGAGGAGAATGTTACAGACTTGCAGCACATGGAAGAAGTTCGAGCTCGTCTGTACCTTGCCTACCGCATTTGAAGATCAGAAGACCTGATGAAGACTACTTTAGAAGTTTAAAGAAACTATTACTTGTAATCTGTAAAAGCTCTGATACCACTTGTTGGTCCCTGAGACGAGTGTAAGATCAGCTGACTTGATGTCTGCTGATTGTGTGGAAAATAAACTAACTCTTCAAAGTAACTAGTCCGCTGATTTCACTAGGGGCCTAGGACTAGTTAGTCGACTGATTAATTACTTATCGGAGTTAAGTGCGGAATTGTAGTGTGCCCATAAATATTATACTCGTCTATTTAATAAATACAGTGTGTAAAACAGTTTATGCACAAAATATGTATGAAAAGACTTGAAATGTAAAGTGCAGAAATGTAAATAACACAGTAATTTATAGTGGTTCGGATATACGTTCCTACGTCCACTCTCACGTCCTAGCGTGATGTTTAATCCCTTTAATTTACCAAAAAATACAAGGGCCTTGACCTTTATAGTCCCAAGGGTAGGACTTTGAGATCTGAGCGGTCATAACGGCTACGGTCTCCACAAGTGATTGTAAGCACTTGCACTTCCCCACAAGTGATTGTAAGCACTTGCACTTGAACTCCACAAGTAATTATAGAGCACTTGGACTCTTTACAATGACGAACACTCAACTTGACTTCTAGGGTTTTATTGTAGAAGGTGGTATTTGTGTATATGAACTAGGTGAGAATTTCCCTTACAATCTGTTTTAGCCTCATGCTAGGATTGGGAAATTCTCTCTAAGCTATGGATATATATGAGTGGTTAAATTGGCTTAGATGGTATGAGTTCACTCACTGGGGATGAGGTGATGCGTGTTGAATCTTCATGAATGATCTTCTTGAGCTCTTCTTATTTCTGGACTTTAAGCACTTTGCTCGACCTCTGCATCTCACACCTCTTCTCTTTTCCCAATGATGTATGAGCTCATTTATATAGTGTTGATGTTTGAATGTTACAGTTGGATGATAGCAATTCAAATCTCCACTAATTGAGGAATTGAAAATCTCTTGATTTGATATGATTGAATATTACCATTGTCATGTAATTTCAATCATATCTTTGACTTTCCTTTCTTGTGCACATATCTTGTCAATCCTTGATTTCAGCTGTGATTGGTCTTCCTTTAATTGTGTAAGAAGACTTCTACTCTACTGGTAAGAAGACTTCTACTCTGCTGGTAAGAAGACTTCTACTCTGTTGTCTTTACTCAGCGGTCTTTACACAGCTGCTGTTTCTTCTCAGCTGTTGTCTTTACTCTGCTGTCTTTACTCAGCTGTCTTTACACAGCTGCTGTTTCTTCTCAGTTGCTGTCTTTACTCTGCTGTCTTTACTCAGCTGTCTTTACACTTCTTATCTTGTAAGATGAGTTCAACTCATCTTATCAGGAGACTTCTGGTCTTGGTCTTCTCTTCTCTTCTAGAGCATTGACATGTCTTCTCTTCTAACCAGAGTCCTATCTATTACAAGATGTATAATAAAGTTGTCTATACAATACAACTTATCCTATTACATGTTTGATTTGGTTTATCAAAACTAAACTAAGGATATTCATATCCCAACAATTTCCCCCTTTTTGATATAACCAAATCATCTAACACTAACTGAAGCAATAAAGAACAGACAGTGCTAGAGTCCATATAATAGTGCAGAAGAGTAAAAACAGAAGGCTTTTGTATGAGTACAATGAGAAGTTGTCATCAGATGAGATAACTAGATGTTATCTCCAAAAGCTAAAAAGATGAGTTTTATTAATATTGCACTTTACAAGCACGGACTCACCTAATCAACTATTACAAAGGTCTTCTTATCTACTCTTCAGCTGATATGTTGCAAATCAGATGACTTCCAATTAAGCTCTTCTTGCCTTCAGGTCTTCTAACAACTTGATCATCTTGATCTCCTCTTCTTGCTCATACGCGTGTAAATCCAGATAGGGCTAGAACTCAACTGAGCCGATGTTCCCCCTTAGTTGTTGACCTGTTCTTAACACACAATAATCCAAATACATGCAAGTATGATTTTTATGAAAACAAAATGCATGCAAAACAGTTTTTCAAAAATGGATCTATTCAGGTGACTATTGAAAACAGTAAAACGTGTTTTTGCTGGCTCAAACGATGGAATTTGGCCAAAAAGCATTACACGTCACTGCATAGCAGTGAGTTCAATTCAAAATATCAATTCCACTTTAAAAAGTGTACTCACACGCTAAATTCTGAAAATAACAGAAAAAGTGCAGATTTTCGAAAATAAAAAATTCAAAGCAATGGTCTTTTGAACACACAGCTCTGATACCACTTGTTGGTCCCTGAGACGAGTGTAAGATCAGCTGACTTGATGTCTGCTAATTGTGTGGAAAATAAACTAACTCTTCAAAGTAACTAGTCCGCTGATTTCACTAGGGGCCTAGGACTAGTTAGTCGACTGATTAATTACTTATCGGAGTTAAGTGCGGAATTGTAGTGTGCCCATAAATATTATACTCGTCTATTTAATAAATACAGTGTGTAAAACAGTTTATGCACTAATATGTATGAAAAGACTTGAAATGTAAAGTGCAGAAATGTAAATAACACAGTAATTTATTAAATAGACGAGTATAATATTTATGGGCACACTACAATTCCGCACTTAACTCCGATAAGTAATTAATCAGTCGACTAACTAGTCCTATGCCCCTAGTGAAATCAGCGGACTAGTTACTTTGAAGAGTTAGTTTATTTTCCACACAATCAGCAGACATCAAGTCAGCTGATCTTACACTCGTCTCAGGGACCAACAGAAGCTCCGACGCTCAAGTCAGAATCCTTCTTAGGAGAATCAAAGAGGAATTTCCCTGTAATTCTAGGGAAATTCCGGCGAATAATACGATATTTCTTCTTAGTTCAGTGTATATTTCGTAAGAGTCGATGTATGATATCAAAAACGTAAAAGATAATGTAAAAACAACCTGTTTATATACCTGGTCCTTCCTCTCCCCGGATTTCGGAGAGGAAGACTCTTTCTCCCTATATTTGCTCGCATTTCCCTATAAATCCGGGCCAACTCCCTAAAGGCTTGGTCTTGATTCCTAAAGACTCGGCCCTTCCACATAATGGCCCCTATATTCATGGATTGACTTCTTCTTTTGACTTAGTTAGGAGGAAATAGTTCATACTACGCGTTCCCTTTGGGCCTGATCCCTGGGCCCAAAGATTATTAAGTTTCGGACATGGGCTAAAAGCCCAACTATTCTCATTCCCCTCATTGGGCCTAGGAGTGTATAAATCCAATCTTTAAGCCCATTGACCTAATTAAGACTACTCTAATTTATCCCGTTGCCACGTGTCGATGTTTCCAAGAACGACATATTTTGTCTGCATCAACTACTCCCCCCTACTCTCGTAAAAAGGATAATTTTTAAGAGAGTAGGAAAAAATAATGGGATAAATTCTAAGAGAAATAATCCATTCCTTTAATCACTCTTTCTTCATACTTCCCTTAAAATATGACTAATTCGGTTTTTAATAATTATCTTCAGAATTTTCACGCCTTTTCCACTTCCACACGCCAATTCAATTTCAAAATCCGCATTCATGTGCTTGCCCGAGAACCAACATTCAGCCGCCCCTCTTCAGTCACGCGCCCTTTTATTGGGAAGCTTTGAATTCTTCTTGGGTTTTTCCCCTTCTATCTCCATCGTAATTATTTCAAAACTTATATTCGCTCCACAGAAAACCCTCTTTTCTTTCCTTTCGAACTTATCCATCCTTTCTCATTTTCGTTTCTACTTCTGCAATTAACCTCTTCGCGCACATTCACCGGCCACTTCGTCACCTTCCAAAACCGACTTTGTCTCAGGTATCTCCTCCTCCTTCTCGCTTTTTCTTTTACAGTAACCTCATGTCGTCTTCTATTCGAACCTCTTCGGACTCCATATCTATGGAAAGTTCAGCTTCCAACTCACTCTCCATATTTCCCATAACCGACCTCGCTTTAAAGGATAAAATCTCGGGTTCTTCGATCCTCCCTCCCGAGCGTGTCGCCGCCTTCCTCCGCTCGGGGATCTTTCCCACTAACTACATAGTTAGGGCAGCCCATAGGAAAGAACGCCCAAATTTTCCAGGTCCTAACACTCTAGCCTTCTGGGAGGCTCAACTAAAAGCAGGCCTCCGCTTTTCAATCCATCCCTACTTCTGTGAAATTTCTACTTACCTTCGCATACCCCTTAATCAATTCACCCCCAACGCCATCCGTGCGATGCTAGGTTTCTATATTTTGATGAAGGGGAATGGTGGCGAACCCTCAGCCCAGCTTTTTCTAACCCAGTATATGTGAAAGTTCGCGGATGGGTTCTTCTATACTTGTGGCCGTC
Source organism: Galeopsis tetrahit (assembly GCA_963675135.1). Taxonomy (NCBI): domain Eukaryota; kingdom Viridiplantae; phylum Streptophyta; class Magnoliopsida; order Lamiales; family Lamiaceae; genus Galeopsis; species Galeopsis tetrahit. Next base: position 29,869,468 of record OY776130.1, on the reverse strand, counting down.
CTTCTAGAATCGGGAAATTCATGGAAAAGCTCCATGAAGGGGTCCAGGACTGGAAGGATTATTACTTTTTTGTTACAAACCCTTCTCCTTTGGAGTTTCCTCACGAAAGGTGGATTTACGAGAACCCTGGGGTGCCCCGTCCTCCTCTCTCTGTTTGTTCCTCTTTAAATATGGATGTGATGAACCACTTGAATGATAACGTATTTACCCATGGATTTTTTGACGTGATGAGCATTTCTAAGAACCCTAGGGCCTTATCCCATTTTGTTGGGAATAAAATGAGATATGTTTTGATTCAATACCAAAACACCCTGAGACATGCCTAAGTCAAGTTGAGTATGTTCTAGAGATGTTAGAACATATAGAATAAAGGCTAGATGAGAAGCTGGTATGTTAGGCAGCTCTTAGTTTAATAGATGCATAATTTGAGGGGGAACCTATGCTTTGAAGTGTATCAAGAACAAGTCCCCTCAAGGCTCAAATTCTGGAACAACCACTAAGCCAAATGAAGGCCAAGTATGCTGATCAGGAGAGTTGTCCAGGAGTGTTGTCTCAGCAAAGTTAAGCAAGATCAAATCTTCTGAAAGCTTGAGGTCAACCATGCTGAAAGGTAAAGACAACAAGGCCCTAAAGATCTTCAAAGAAACATGCTAAGATCACTTTCCAGTGAAGCAAAGGGCAAGAGCCAACTCATCTGATATGAGCAAGCCAACCTTGCTGATAAGCAAGACTGCTGATAGTGATAAGGAGAGTTGTCCAGTTGATAAGGAGTGTTGTACTATCATTGGAACAACCTTCAGAAGCCATGTCCAAGTCCTAACAAGAGAATCTTAAAGTCTGACCTTGGGAAGAGTGCTGCAGAATGAAGACAAAACTTAAACAGTCGTTTATTTCCCAAATGAGGACATGTCACTATCAAGATTCTGTCTTCAAAATTGAAGAACTAAAAGAAGACATTTATGGACTTTTGAGGTTGCCTCTCCAACGGGCAAATCCTTCAATTGTCTATAAATACAGAAGTGTGGAGGCCATTTGAATGTACCTCAACATTTGACAAGAATATCCAACTATCCTACAAGCAAGAGTGCTCTCAAAGCTTTCAAAGACTATCTTAGTCTTCATACACTTCTTCTAAGCTGAACATATTGTATATCCATACACAAGCTTAGAGAGATATCCTAATCCTTATACACTGATCTTCATTGTAAAGGATATCTCATTAGTTGGAACCTTACATCAATCCTTAACCCTTTCAAGTGAGAAAGTGAGAAGGTTGTTGTAGTAGTAGTAGAAGTGGTAGGAGCTGACTGTTGAGAGAAGAACAGTTCAGTTCTGAGTTGAGAAGAGGGTACTAGGACTCTAGACATCCTAGGGATCAATTCACCAAGAGTGGTGTTCTTGATCAAGTGCACCTTGGCACTATAAAACAAGTTAATTCCAAGAGTGAAGGAATTATCCTGTTCAATCAGGGAAAGTGGATGTAGGAGCTTGAGTCTCTGAACCACTATAAACTCTTGTGTTGATTTGCTTTTCAAGTACTTTCATATATTCAACACTGCACATAAAACTGACCTTTCAAAGAATACATATTCAAAGACTGTGCAAAATCTATTTGGACAAGTTCCCTGAAACTGGACTGTATTGAATTGATTAAGTGATTTCAGAACTTTAAAGGAGTCTAAACTAAAAGGGCCAACCACTATTCCGCACATATAACTCCCCTAGATAGTTATTCAACTAAGTACTCAATAGTACTTAGTAGTTTGATTATCTTAGAAGAGTTAATCATCTTCAGCAGAGTGTCCAAGACAACCTTGCTGAGCTCTGGTTTGATCAAAGTCAAAAAAAGAATTTGCATACAAGTGTATTCCCCCCCCCCCATACACTTGTTATATACTCCCTTCAGGACCAACAAGTGGTATCAGAGCAGGGGTTCAAAGACCACTGCTTCTGAAAAGCCATCTTGGTTTTCAAAATCACATATTTGGTGTGGTCACTGGACTGATCTGTCTGAAATCCTTTGTATCTATTGTCTAACCTTTTATTGAAGAAATGGCAAGAGGAAACAACAACAACCAGAACCAGCAGCAAAACCCTGATCAAAATATAAATGCTGCAGTTCCACCTCCTGTTGTTCAAGGATTGGACAACATGGCAACAAATCCAGTCAATCATATATCTCATCACAAATTGCCCATGTTCTCAATTGATAATTATGATTTCTGGAAAATCAGAATGAGAGCTCATCTTGCATCTCTTCATACTGATATGTTAAGAGTGATCACAAGAGGTCCTTTTGTGTTCACCTTTGTCAATCCAAGAGTCACAGAGGCTCAAAGGGCAGACACAAGAGATGTGCTACCCAAAGATGAAGATGACTTCACTACTGATGAAAAGAGGAAGGATAATTTGAATTATCTTGCAGTGAATACCCTCTATCAAACAATTCCAGATGCAATCATGGGAAGGGTCTACCACTGCACAACTGCCAAGGAAATATGGGATACTCTTGCAGAAATGTGTGAGGGCACTGAGAAAATCAAGGAGAATAAGCTCCAAGTGGCAGTGCAGAAGTTTGAACAATTCACAATGGAGTCTGAGGAGTCCATTGATAAATTTGCTGGTAGATTCACTAATGTGATGAATGAAATCAACTCCTTGGGCAAGGTCTACACCAAGAGAGAAGTTGGATTAAAGATATTGAGAAGTCTCACTCAAAAGTGGGATGTCTATGCTGTAATGATGCAAAATACCAAAGATCTCTCCACCATGCCCATGCAACAAATCTTCTCTGAACTCAAAGCTTATGAGTTCGACCTCAATAGAAGAAAACCTGTTGAGGAACCTTCAAATCCTACTAAGGGAGTGGCATTCAAAGCCAAAAACTGCTGAACCAGAAATGCAGTCCACTCCAAGATCATCAAAGTCAGTCTCCAAGACTGAAATGAAGGAGGAACTAGCCTTGATGGCTAGGAGATTTGAAAATTTAAATTCAAGGTTTGGTAGATACAAGAAATTCTACCAGGACAACAGATTCAGGAGAAGGTACAACTCTCCTGAAGCTCAGGCTGAGGTCAAGAAGCCTAATGAGAAAAGATCAGAGGACAAGTACTCTGATAGGAGAAGGTCCAATAGAGCTGAACCTTCATCATCAAGAAGAAGAGAAGAACCAAAGAAAGATGATGATGAAGACCTATGCTATAACTGCAAAAAGAAAGGGCACTTCCAGTATGACTGCCCTGAGCTGAGCTCTAAAGAAAGAAGAGAAAGACAAGCCAAAAGAGACAGAAAGTTCACCAATAGAAAGGCCATGATGGCTGGTGAAGAATCTGATAGTGCTGAAAGCTTCAACTCTTCTGATGGACTGTTCTCCAACAGTGATGATGATGATGATGTCTGCAACATGGCTCTTGAGGATGATGAGGTATCATCTACTTCTAGCTCACCATCACTCATCTCACAAAACAATAGTAAGGTCAACCTGAAACTTTCCCTTGGAAAGTTGATGGAAGATTTCACTATGTTACAAGAATTTCATGATAACTGTGTGAGAGAAAATGAAAGATTGGCTATTGAACTTGCCAAAACCTATGTGGTAGCTGTTGATGTCAAATCTACTGAGTTGTATCAACAAGTCTTGAGAGAGCTTGAGGAAGCAAATCTCAGGATAGTTGACCAACAAAAAGAGGTTGATGATCAACTTCTCTCTCAGAAGAGAAAAGATTTTGAGCTGAAAATTCTAAATGCTAAGTTTGAAAACCTCTCACATGAATATGATATTCTTAAATCAAGTGAAGAGAGCCTGAAACTAAAGATGTCTGCTCTGAAGAAATCCTCTAGAGCAATAGAGAAAATTCAGAGTTATCAAAGACCTATGGCTCAAAGAAGTGGATTAGGTTTTGATCCATTTGAATCTTCACCTTGTCTTAGTGTTGCTTCTACAAGTAACACTAAGAGGATCTTTGTTAGGTCAGTGTCACAAACTGAAAATGAAGTAATTCAGCCACTGAACAAAGGAAAGGGCAAAATGGATGATCTGCCTACTCAAGTGCTTCAGGAGAATAGGCCAAAACCTAAGGAAGTGGCCAAAGCTCCTGAACATAAGAGGAATGTTGGTCAGCAGAGTAGACCCAATGGAAGGGCAACTCTCCTGAACAATGTTCAGAGGAGTTATCCAAGGTATAATCAGCCTAGGCCAACTCTTCTGAGAAAGCCTCAGCTGACTAGACCTAAGGACAACTATCCTCAAAGGCAAAATAAAATGAGACAACCAAAACCCTTCATGCCAAAGGGTAATAAGAAAGCCTTTCCTCAAAGATTCCCTCAAGTAGCATAAACAACTCATAAGTTCAGGAGATTTGACAACTCTCCTGAAACTTACAGAGTCAACACATTCACACACACTTTCCCCAAGGCATTTAAGGGAAAGACAGTGTATGTAGATGCTAGAGAAAGACAACTTAGCCACCTTGAATCAATCAGGGTTATTAGGCAAGTTTGGGTTCCTAAAGGTACAGCTAACCTCTCAGGACCCAAAACTCAAAGGGTACCTAAACCAATCTAATTGCAGGTACCAGTAGGCCACAAGAAGAGGAGCATGAGCAAGAAGTCAGCATGGTACCTTGACAGTGGATGTTCAAGGCACATGACTGGAAACAAGGAACTCCTCACTGATTTTATTAAAAAAGAAGGCCCAAATGTCACATTTGGAGACAGCTCACAAGCAACTACAAAAGGTTATGGTACTTTGATGATTGGTAACATCAAAGTATCCAATGTATCCTATGTGGCTGGTCTCAAGTATAATCTCCTAAGTATCAGTCAATTCTGTGATAAAGATTTCAATGTTGAGTTCTTTAGTGGAAAATGCTTAATCAAAGATAAGGCTCAACAAACTTTATTAACTGGAACTAGGAAAGGAAATGTGTACTTTGCAGACTGGGACAAGTCTACTGACGCTGCATGCTTCATTGCTAAGAGTTCTAGTGAACAAAGTTGGTTATGGCATAAAAGATTAAACCACTTGAACTTCAAGACAATGAACAAAATTGCTAGAAATGCATTAGTTAAAGGACTACCTAATGAGGTTTTCATTAAGGAGCATGTTTGTAAATCATGCCAAGAAGGAAAACAGATTAAAGCCTCATTTAAAGGAAAACCAGTCATCTCTACTGAAAGGGTACTTGAACTTCTACATATGGACCTATTTGGACCAATTACCCCTGCAAGCATAAATGGTAGAAAATACACATTGGTTGTAGTAGATGACTTCTCTATGTTCACATGGGTAGTATTTCTCCTTAATAAGAAGGAAACTCAAGTCAAACTGCCTGAACTTCTAAAGAGATTGTCAAATGAGAAAAGCCTTAGTATTATCAATATAAGATCTGACAAAGGCACTGAGTTCATAAATTCATACATCAAAGAGTATTGCACATCTAATGGAATAGCTCATGAAACCTCAGCAGCTAGAACTCCTCAACAAAATGGAGTTGCAGAGAGGAGAAATAGAACCTTAAAAGAAGCTGCTAGAACCTTAATTGTTGATTCAAACTTACCTAAGAGGTTTTGGGCTGAAGCTATAAACACTGCATGCCATACTCAAAATAGATGTTTGATCACTAAGGGGCAAGGCAAAACCCCCTATGAACTCTGGAAAGGAAGATTGCCTAAAGGGGCAAGGCAAAACCCCCTATGAACTAAGGGGCAAGGCAAAACCCCCTATGATCACTAAGGGGCAAGGCAAGTGCTTCATACATAATAATGGGAAGGAACAGTTGAAAGCCTTTGATAGCAAGGCTGATGAGGGAGTATTCCTTGGATATTCTCAAATCAGTAGAGCTTTCAGGGTCTACAACAAGAAAACCCTTATTGTGGAGGAAACACCTCATGTTGTGTTTGATGAATCTATTCATGAGTTCAGGAATGAGAACTTGGAATCTGAAGAAATCACACAGAGGACAACCAGACTGAGTCTAAAAGACAAAGACACTGAAGTCATAGATGTTGTCCAAGCCAACCTACCTGAAAACTTCACATTGGACAACAATCCTGAAGGCAATTCTCCTGAGGAAAATCTCACTGAAGGAAATGGTGAACTGAATGATCCAATCCCAGTTCACATCCAGGTAACAACTACCAATGAAGAAGCAGTCCCTGCTGAGGTAGTTAATGGTTCAAATAATCAAGGGGGAACTCAAAATGTTGAAAATACCAATGTCCGTGACATTGAGAACAACACCCCTGATTATGATCCTGCATTCAATTATCCTGAATTTTATGATCAGAATGACTCAACTTCAGTAGAGGATAACTCTACTGAAGAGATCAGAAAAAGAAGGACTTGGTTGTCTGACCATCCTACTGATCTAATACTTGGTGATCCAAGTATAGGAGTCAAAACAAGGAGATTTCATGGTGAAAGTGCTCTTTTCTGTTGTTTCTTGTCAGAACAAGAACCAAGTGACATTGAAGAAGCACTTCAAGATGCCAATTGGATCACAGCCATGCAGGAAGAACTGAATCAATTCACCAGAAATCAAGTATGGGAGCTGGTGGATAGACCTTCACATCAAGATGTTATTGGAACAAAGTGGGTGTTCAAGAACAAAAAGAATGAGAATGATGTGATTGTCAGAAATAAGGCAAGACTTGTGGCAAAAGGCTATTGCCAACATGAAGGCATTGACTATGATGAGACATTTGCACCTGTGGCAAGGCTAGAAGCAATTAGGCTCTTTCTAGCCTATGCAGCCCACAAGAGGTTCAAAGTGTACCAAATGGATGTCAAGAGTGCCTTTCTGAATGGAGTTTTGAAAGAAGAAGTCTATGTGGAGCAACCACCAGGTTTTGAAGTTGGAAACCAAGTGTACAAACTGAAGAAAGCTCTATATGGACTCAAGCAAGCCCCTAGGGCCTGGTATGATACTCTGTCACAATTCCTCTTGGATCATGGATTCACCAAGGGAACCGTGGACAGAACACTCTTCAGAATCTCTGAAGGAGAGGACATCTTGCTTGTCCAAATTTATGTGGATGACATAATATTTGGATCCCCCAATGAAAAGCTATGTGAGAAATTCTCAAAGCTCAGGCAAAGCAAGTTTGAGATGTCCATGATGGGGTTGATGAACTTCTTTTTGGGACTTCAAGTCAAGCAATCAAAAGAAGGAATCTTTATCAACCAAGCTAAGTACACCAGAGAAATGATAAAGAAGTTTGGATGTACAACTAGCAAGCCAGTAAGGATCCCAATGAACACAAATTGGAAGATGGATCCTGATGAGAGTGGTGTTTCAACCAACTCTACTGAGTATAGAGGAATCATTGGCTCACTTCTCTATCTCACTGCCAGCAGACCTGACATCACCTTTGCTGTAGGTGTTTGTGCAAGGTTTCAAGCAAATCCTAAGAAAAGCCATCTTGAGGCTGCAAAGAGGATCTTGAGGTACCTCAAAGGCACTGAGAATTTAGGCCTTTGGTACCCTGCTGATGACAACATTGAGTTAACTGGCTACTCAGATGCTGATTATGGAGGTTGCAGAATTGATAGAAAGGCCACTTCAGGGACTTGTCAATTCTTAGGCAACAAGCTGATATCTTGGTTTTCCAAAAAGCAGAACACAGTGGCTACTTCCACCACTGAAGCTGAGTATGTTGCAGCTGGAAGTTGTTGTGCTCAAATCCTTTGGTTAAGACAACAACTCAGAGATTACAAAGTCAACTCTACTGAGGTGCCAATATTTTGTGATAACAATAGTGCAATTGCAATATCACAAAATCCTGTATTGCACACAAGATGCAAACATGTGGACATCAAGCATCACTTAATTAGAGATCATGTGGAGAAGAAGGACATAAAGTTGGTCAAGATCCACACAGATCATCAAAAAGCTGATATTCTAACAAAGCCACTTGCAGAGGCAAGGTTTCTAGAGCTATCAGCAGAGTTGTGACTACTTGATCCAGGGAAGTTGGACAAGTAAAACTCATTGTGGATAATGGGAGTAAGAAGGAATGGAATGACTTTCAGCAGACTTGGTCAAGTCTACTGAAATTCAGAAGAGATGACCTCAAATATTCAGGACACTTGTCCATTGAATCTCAGGACACTTGTCCACATCCTCTCAGGACACTTGTCCAAGTGGGGTCAGATAAGTTGTCTTGGCTATCAAACCTTTTTTTCTTGGATTGATAAGCACCTATATTGAGTAATCATTGCCTACTTCGATATCTGTCCCAATTACAAATATCATCTTTATAGGATTTAATTTGTCCCCCACCCAAAAGGTCACTTTCCATGCATTAAATGCCAAGATTTAACTCTTGTTTGCATTACATTTTTCAAGCCATGATCTACCTTGAAAACTCCCCAACCATTAACTAATATTAAAAAGCTTCCACGTTTTGAATAAAACCAATAACTCATTGTTACATTGGTTTATGTCCATTAGATCAAAACTGGCCAACTCCCCTGAAATTCATCCTGGCCGTCCAAGTATTGTTTCCATTTTTGACAACCGTTGAAAATACACAAAACTCACCAACTCATTGACAAACATTCTTTTTAGAATACTCTCAAGCCTTAAGACCACCCCCACAGACTCTTCTTCCCCAAGTATTCGAAACCCTAGCTCCCATCTTCTTCAAACTCTCTTAAAACTCTCTCAAATTAACTTCTGTAACCTTCAATGGCTCCCAAAGCAAAGTCTGAAATGGTTGTTGATTTCACGAATAGAGACTTAGACCTTGATTTTGGGTATCTAAGTCACAAAAACAATCTTACCTTTGAGCCAATCCTCTCTTTTGAGAGTGAAGATCCTGCAGTTACTCCAACTCTAAGATGGCTAAGGAGAGCAGGTCTTCAAAAGTTCATGCAAGAGAAGCCAGATTCTTGCCTTGAATCTTACATGGCTGAATTCTTTGCCTTCCTAAAATGGAGAGGCAAACCTGAAGATGGTGAAGTTTCAACAAGATTATCCTTTGTTGCAGAGGGAGAAGAGGAGGAAAGATTCCATAGAGTGAAATTCTCAGTGGAAGAGGTTGATGCTGCTTTTGGATTGCCTTCAGAAGGAAGTAATCCTGAATTCTATGGAAATGGACTTGAGCAAGAAATTGCTCAAGAATGGCTAATTACTCCAGGGCCATTATCCTCTACACAGCACAAGACAACTCTCAAGCCACAATTTCTTAATCTGTTTGAGGTTGTTGCTAAAAGTTTGCTTAGCAACACTGGGATCTTGGAGCAGGTCAGCCAACCCAGAATTAAAATCATGGCTGCTGTGATTGATGCTAGTGACAAGGGCATCAAATTCAATTGGAGGACCTTCATCTTATCTGAGATGATGAAGGAAAAGGCCAAGTTCAAAGTCAAAGTTCACAACAAGGTTGTGATGGAAGGCAAACTGAGATATTGCACAAGGGCAATTCTCCTGATTGAAAAGTTTGCTCACTATTCTGAGATGCAAACCTTTGCAAAGCCCCTCCCTGCCCAAAAGATCATGTTTAGAAAGCTTAGCAAGAAAACTGAGCAAAGGAGGATGCTAATGGCCAAGCCTGCTGAAGAGAAGGTGGAGGAGAAGCCAAAGTTGAAAAAGAGGACAAAGGCCAGAGTAGTGAAGACAAGGAAAATGTCTCAAATCCCCTCAGAAGAGAAGTCAGGAGCTTCAGCAGAGATTGAAGAAGTTGCTGAACAGGGAGTGAGTGTGCCTTCTGATCATTCAGAAGAGTTGAGACAGAAGTACAATGAAACTAGACAGAAGTCTAGAGGTGATAAGAGGATCAGGGAAGTTGTCCCTGAGAAGGATGGTGAAGGTAGTGGGAGCAGTAGAGCCAGCAAGAGAAGGGCCAAGCCTACTGACAAAGTGTTGGAACTTCAGGAGGAAAGGTCTCTACAACTTGCTCTAAGAGAGAGCAGAGCTGAAAGCAGGACCAAGTCCAAGTCAAGGACCAACTCATCTGGTTCTGGTACTCCAGAATCCAAGGTCCCTGAAGGTCAACCAACAGAGGTCAACATCCCTGAATTTCAGAACCCTGAGCCCAACTCCCCTGAAACCCACATAACCCCAACCAACCAACCAATCACCCCCATTAATCTTACAAAGAGATACTCTCCTGAAGGGAGTGTGCAAAGAAGTGGGATTGATGTGCTAGCTGATCTAGCAGTAGATGAGACAAGGCTGTAATCACCCATTGATTCATCCATGCTCAACTACTCAAAGCTCTTAGAAGCTGCACTTATTGAGCCAACCCCTGTTAGTAAAGCCCCTTCAGATCCATTGTTCTCAAAAGCAACTGAAGTACCTCCAAGTGCACTCAACCCTTCTGAAGCCAATATGCCTGAACTCAACCTTCCTGAAGCCACCTTAGGAGAACCCAGAGCCAACTTCCCTATAACCCAAAGTCCCTATTCTAGTGGAGATGAGGAGGAGTATACTTATGAAAGTATGCTCAGAGGAGGAGCCAAGGCTACTGTGGACAGTTTGTATCCACAACTTGCTGGATTTCCAAGAATCCAGAAGATGTTCCATGATTTAAGGATGCTTGTTTATGTGAAGGACAAGTCCATGATGGAGATATCACAAGTCATCCAAGATAAGGGTGCAAACTGGTGGCAAGTAGAGGAAAACAGACTGCTGCACTTTGCTGGAGTTTCAAAGACAAGATTCCTCATTGATGAGGAAGTCTTTGCAAAGTTGGTAGATGATAAAGTCAATGAGGAAAAGGAAAGAAAAGCTAAGGGCATCAAACACCCTGATAGTAGCTCCAATGATGATGATTCCCCTGATGATCCCTCAAACCCCTCAAAACCCAACCCTCCTGAAACCCCTCAAGCCAACCTCCCTGAATCTTTTCAACCCAAGCCTTCTGTATCAGCCAGACTTTCCAACCCTCCTAAAACCTATCATAGGAAAGGCTCTGTATCTTCAGAGGTGTTGACCAAGGGTGGTAACACAACCAAGGACACATCTGCCAATGAAGGTTCTTCTGAACCCAAGGCACAGCCTAAAGATGTTGAGGTTCCTGTATTAGAGGCTGGTTTGGTTAAGGCCTATTCAGTGTCAGGAGAGTTGGACATTGATCAGCCCTTAATCATTCAGGATGACTCAGTGGTTGTTGATATAAGCACTGTGATCTCCCCACAACTACCATCTTTGAACCTTGTTGAAGGTAGAGATGCTGTAGGATTAGGTGATGGAGTTGAAAAGTAGATGTTAGTGGAAAAACCAGAGGGAGTAGTAGATGAGAGAGATGTGGTGATCACTAGGATAGTGAGTGTACCACCAAATGAGGGTGATATAAGTGAGGAAGGGCAGGCTATTCTTGAAGTCAAATTTGAACTTCAGGAATCCCTTGATGAGAGGAGGCATGTACCTTTAAGTGAGGACATTATAAATGAAGGGAGAAAAGAAATAGTTGAAAATGAGGAGAAGGCTGCTGATGTATCAGAGTCTTGTGAAAAAGAAATTGAGGGAGAAAAGTGTGTTTTTACTGACTCATTTGATTTGTCTGATATTGCAGGTATAAGCTTTGAACAAATATTTGCAGATGACTTCTTGACAGATGCTCCCATCCAAGTTGACAGTGGATCAGCACAAGCTTTGCTTGGGATGCAATCAGAGAAAATAGACTCCTTGGCTCAACAAGTTAAAACTGCTCATGCAGAAACTTCTGGAGCATTAGATGAGCATGGAAGAACTCTGGCATCTGTAGAAATGAGATTAACTGGCTCTGAAGATGTGGTTCTACCCACACTAGAGGCAAGGATAGAAGGAGTGGAATCTGGTCTTCAAACCATTTCCACTGAAGTTCATAAAGCCAAAGTCAATATGGAGCAAATCTCAAAGGAGGTCAAGAAGGATCAGAAAATGCTAAGGGACAATCACAATGCAAATGTTCAAGCCATCAGATTGACCATTAAGCAAGCTCTTGGGAAGAGGACAGCCCTGCAGAGGAAAAGAGTTGAAGAGCAAAGGCTAGCTATGGTGAAGGCAGCCTCAGAAAAGTTTTCCCAAGAAGTGTTGGCCAACATTGCTGAAGGTGCAGTGGCCAACCTCACTGAGCTCCTAAAGGCCCAATTGGATGCATCTCTGAAAGCAACCATGGAGGAGGTTGTTCAACAAAAGATGAAGCCTGTTCTAGCTTTTCGTAGCTTGAGCAGTGACAGAATGCAGAACATACATGATGAAAATGTATACCTGTTGGAGGAGATGAAATCTCTAACCCAAGCCCAGTCCTTGATGGCATCAACTATGAGTGAACTCAGGCCTGAATGTTTTGATGCTGCCAAAAAGGGGGAAAGGGAAAGAGCAAGGGCAAAAGGTGCCTTAGTGATTGAAAGCCCAGTTAAGGGTAAGGACAAAGTTCCTGAGGGAAAAGGAAAGGAACCAGCAGTGCTGAACTTGGAAGAATTGGATGAAGAGGAGCAGTTAGCACTGGCTTTGATGAACTCAATGGCCTCAGCTCAAGAGGAAAGAGTGAGGATACAGCAAAGACCAGGTGGTGAAGTGTCTGGTTTGGACAAAGATGCTGAAGGTGTCCAAACTAGAGGAAAAATCAAGAAGGCCAAAGGAAAGAAAAGATCAGCTGAGACATTCACTGACTTTCCTAACAGCCTTGATCTTCCCCCTGAATTCAGAATTATTGATGATGAACCTATCTCCAAGAAGACCAAAGTTGCTGAAAAGGACAAGACTGCTGAAGTGTCCAATATTGCTGAAAAGGACAAGTCTTCTGAGAAAGAAAAGTCCACTGAAGGTGCCAAAACTTCTGAAGATGTAGAGGAGTTGTATGAAGAAGGTTTTGGACCTGGACCTAAGAAGAAGAATGTAGTGGTGCTGAATGACCCATCAAAACTGTTTCATGAAGGGTATGGCAAAGACCCTGAAACACAACAGAAGCTGGCCATGATGAGGGCCCAAGAAAAGATGGACTTGATGGATGAGGCACAAAGAGCAAGAGATAAAAGAAGAGCAGACTTTCAGAAACCAAGAAGAAAGAGAGCAACTTACAACAAGATGAAGCCACAGCTATTGATCCCAATGGACACCAAATATCCTCACTTGGATAAATGGGTGCCAATTCAGCTGAATGACTCATGGGAGGAAGCTAAAAGGGAGTTTGTCTATGACTACTATGTCATTGACAGATGGAATGGAAAAGATGTCAACTCCACTTTTGCTGAGTTCATGATAGAGTATTACAGAGAACTTTATCAACAACTACTTGAACCTGGTGATATTGCAAGATTTGAACTCACGACTCCCAAGCCAATCATATACATGCCTCCAAAGCTTGAAGGATGGATTGATCAGGCAAGAATCCTGAAGGAATTTACTGAAATCCTCAAGCTGAACAAGATGGTTCTTGGACCCAAGGGAACAAACCAAGAAGCCATGGCACTAAAAAGGAGAGTTTGGGCACAATATGGGATGGTGCCACCTCCTGAGGATGATCTCTAAATTGGCTAAGTCTTCTGACCTTTTGATTGATCAACTGTGCTGAAATTTGGTCAAGATTGCTGATGTGGTGTGCAATGATAATCTAAGTGCTCTGATATGCATTGGTTGCTCTGATTTAAGCATGTGCTCTAATACCGGATGTTTTCGCTCTAATACTAGAAGATGCTCTGAAACTTGAACATCTAAGTACTTTTTAGTGTTTAGTTGACATGCTTTGATACTCTAGATCTTATGTTTAATGTATGCTCTGAAACTTTTGTAATGATGTCTTGATTTCATGACCTGATAAGTTATCTTCAACTATCAACATGCTTGTAATGCTTTTTATATGAATGATAGTTGAACTACCTGTGAATCAAGATACATTATTGCAGAAATCTCTATATGCCTATATTTGAAACCTATGTGCAACATGAACAGTTAGTACACTAACACATTGCTTTTCAGATGCTAAGCGCACAAGATCTTCTACTGAGAAGGCTATGATTTCCTCGTTGCCCCCTGCCTCTAACGCCTCTAAGAAGAAGAAGTCCAAGACTAAGTCCTCCTTGCCCTCCTCGGCCAATGTCATTCCAGATGCCCCTGGCGACATCAGTGTCGATCACCTCATGGCTTTCATAGATCGTCACACTCCGACCCCTGCTACGGAGGCCCTCAATGCTTTATCCTCAGAAGACCGAGTCGTGCATGCCGCCCACAGTTTCACTCAGGTAAATTCTCAATGTAGATGTTGTTCTGAATGATTAATAAGAGAAAATATAAATGTCTTACTTTTTTATATTGTCTCTTGTCTAGTTTGGCCTCTTGTATTCTGATATATCCGAACGGGCCCTCCAATCCCTTCAGCTAGTGGACGATCTCCAGAGCCAAGTGGAATTGGAGAAAGTGAAGAAAGAAATTCTGGAGGGAGAGTTACGGGAGTCCAGCCAGGCACGGAAGGTGATCCAAGCTGAGAAGGTGAAGCTTTTGTAGGAGGTCTCCTCCCTTAAGACTCAGCTGGGTGAGCGGGTTGAACGTTTAGAGGCTACTCTTCCTCTGGCTGGGATGAAGCTGTGCGTCGACTCTCTTTTTACCTCCGCCATGGGGCAGAAGTTTCTGGGTACCTTGCATCGAGAATGGTTAGAAGCCTTTCTTAAGAGTACCAGCTTCTTGGGGGCAATGGGTGCGTATATTCCCCACTTTATTGATCATGGGTTTTCCAACGCCGTAGCTGAACACTCCGCCCCAGGATTTGATGGCCAGTACACTCGTGCCCTTCGGTTGGATGAGTTAGCCACTCCCCCTAAGTTCCCTGGAGATCCCAAGGAGGACATCAGCACTCCCTGGTGGCTGCCTGGGATGAGGAAAGCGGTCTCAGAGCTGAAGAAAACTGCCTTGAAGTTGGACGATCTGGCACCGGCGAAGGATTTGACATTCCCCATCCACGTGGCTAACCCTGATCCTGTAGCGACCGTGGCGGCTGATGCTCTAGAGGAGAAGGCAGAGGGGGGCGGTTCCAGTGGACAAGTTGATGAGGCAGAGGAAGGTTTCGAGGGGAAGAGTGAAATTCCCCTTTCTTCATAATTCTATTTCTCTCATAACATTCCGGTACTTTTAAAACACTTTTATTTTTGTTGAGGCCTTTAAGGTCTCTTTTGGTATTTTCAGGAGACTCCACACTCCTGCTTTTTTTTTGTGGAGGGCCAAGGCATGGTGCCTTTGGTCTTGGATATTTACTTTTGCTTATCGTACCTGCACATTATCTTTTCGTATGCATATATATATATCTCTATCTTAGCTATTAGACATATGATGTGCTGCCTGTTCAGCTTTTCCTTCACTATGAATTTAGCATGTTTATAGCATCTTCTTGACACGTAAAGACTCTAAAGCTCATAGAGAAATTTTAGATAAAGATATGGGGTTTATGTTTCTGTACTTACTTGATGACTTGATAAGGCTCCCAGTTTCTCCCAAGAGTTAGAGTCTGTAGGGATTATACTCTCCCAAAATTTAGAGTTTATAGGGATTATACTCTCCCAAAAGTTAGAGTTTATAGGGATTATACTCTCCCAAAAGTTAGAGTTTAAAGGGATTATACTCTCCCAAAAGTTAGAGTTTGTAGGGATTATACTCTCCCAAAAGTTAGAGTTTATAGGGATTATACTCTCCCAAAAGTTAGAGTTTATAGGGATTATACTCTCCCAAAAGTTAGAGTTTGTAGGGATTATACTCTCCCAAAAGTTAGAGTTTATAGGGATTATACTCTCCCAAAAGTTGTTTATACTCGTAAGAGTTCTTAGGGATTATACTCTCCCTGAAGTTGTTTATACTCGTAAGAGTTCTTAGGGATTATACTCTCCCTGAAGTTGTTTATACTCGTAAGAGTTCTTAGGGATTATACTCTCCCTGAAGTTGTTTATACTCATAAGAGTTCTTGGGGATTATACTCTCCCTGAAGTTGTTTATACTCGTAAGAGTTCTTAGGGATTACTGGCAGGTTAATCATATCTTCCGCTGCCATACCCCCTACTCCCCCTAGCTTTAGAGGCTGTCGTGGATAAAAACTTTGGGAATTGTCCTTAGGCATTTCCCTTTCGAATCTTTGTGTGTTGGTGTAAATTTTCCTGTTTCGTCTAATGAGGTTTATATAAACCTCCTAATTTTTTCAGGATGAGATAAACCTCGCAGTATCTCTATTATCTTATTGTTTTAGCTTCCAAAACACATTCATTATCTCATTATTATATGGACACCTAGAAGTTATCTCAGCACAATATTTAATGTACAATAAACATCTCATCATAAAATCGGAATTTAAGAATCATCTCATCATCACATTAACATGCATTAAGGGAATTTGCTGAAAATTTTCCAAAACGACGCTCCATTGATCAAAAGTGTTTATCAACATAGGCAAATAAGGGGAACCTATGCCGGCCTCATTAAAAACCTCTCCGTGGTAAAACCTCAAGGGGAAACCCACGTAGACGGAAAAAGAGTGCCGGTGAAGCAATTATTCGAGTGAGAAATAAACATTTAAAATTGTTCATAAAGGGAAAGATGGTAAGGGAATAACACCTTCCTCAAACATAAAATCTCTTCAAGTGGCACACGTTCCATGGCCTCAGTATTTCTTTTCCCGTCATATCCTGGAGTTTGTATGCTCCACCTTTTAGGACCTGTATTACCTTATATGGACCTTCCCAATTAGCTTCCATCTTTCCTGTATTCTTCAAGGCGTCTGCCCTCCGAAGGACTAAATCTCCAGCTTTAAAGGAGCGTGGAACTACCCTGCGATCATATGCTGCCTTGATCCGGCTATTGTATCTTTGTGCTTTCAGCCTTGCCATCTCCCTCTCTTCTTCTACCAGGTCCAAGGCCTCCCTCATCAACTCTTCGTTTCTCTTCTCTTCAAAATAGGTGATCCGGTGTGATCTCAGTCTGGCCTCGGGAGGTATCACTGCTGCTGCTCCATATACCAAATAGAAGGGGGATTCGCCTGTAGCTGTCTTGGGACTAGTCCTGTAGGACCAGAGTACGTTGTCTAACTCCTTCACCCATCCTCCTCCTACCTTTTGCAGTCGTGTTCGAATACCATCCACTAGGATTTTGTTTGTAACTTCCACTTGTCCATTGTCTTGTGGGTGGGCTACCGAAGTGAATCTTTGTATAATATTCCAACTCTCGCACCATTTCCGTACTTTCTCTCCACTGAATTGTGTTCCATTATCGGAAACCAAGATTCTCGGGACTCCAAACCTGCAACAAATATGTCTTACCAGAAAAAGAATTACATTATCTTCCTCTATTTTAGCCAAGGGTACGGCCTCTACCCACTTACTGAAATAGTCCACGGCCACGATCAGGAATTTCCTTCCTCCAGGTGCTAAGGGGAAAGGTCCCACCAGATCTATTCCCCATTTGGCAAAGGGACACGGCGAGTACATGGCGCCCATCTCCTCTGTCGGTACTCGTATTAAGGGTCCATTCTTCTGACACTTCTCGCATTTCTTCACAAATTCCCTAGCATCTCTGATTATACTAGGCCAATAGAAACCTGCTCTAAATACCTTCTTCACCATAGTCTTGTAACCCTCGTGACTGGATGCACAACCCTCATGGATATCCTTGATTACTAACTCTGCCTCTCTTTTCGAAAGACATTTCAAATAGGGCTGAGTGAAGGATCTCTTATATAATTGGTCCCCTACGATACAATATTTCCTTCTCGAAGCTTTAGCTTCTCGAGTTGGAGTTACCTGTTCTTTATTCAATTCTTCCCATATCCTCTTTCTCCAGTCATCCCCTGCTGTTATCTCTCCTACCAGGGTCTTAGTAGCTAATTGGTCTGCCACTAGCAGGGTTATTTTTCCCTGCCCCTCGAACTCAGTGGAACTGGCTAGTTTGGACAGTCCATCCGCTTTTACATTCTCTTCTCTTGGTACCTGTATCACTTCAAAAGTATGGAATTTATTCTTTAACTTCTTTACCTGTTCTAGATAGGCGATCATCCTCTCATCCTTGGCGAGGTACTCCCCCATAACCTGTTGCACTACCAGCTGTGAGTCGGAATAAAGGGTGACTTTTTGTGCCCCTAACTCTGCTGCCATGTTAGCCCCTCTAATCAGGGCTTCATATTCTGCACCATTGTTTGAGGTTGAGAACCGGAACTTGACGGCAACCTGTACTTCTTGGCCGTCAGGGTCAACCAACACTATCCCTGCTCCACATCCTAAAGCGGATGCTGAGCCATCAACATATACCTTCCAGCCTTGTTCTTCCTCCATTCTGGTAGATTCTTGAATAAAGTCTGCTAAAGCTTGGGCCTTGATGGCCCTCCTTGGTTCGTAATCAATATCGTACTCCTGTAATTCCACTGCCCATCTGACCATTCTTCCTGATAAGTCTGCTCTCCCTAGTGTCTGCTTCAAAGGGAAATTAGTTCGCACCATAACTTTATAAGACAGGAAATAGGGGCGTAATCGCCTAGTCGTTACCACCACCGCTAGGGCTGCCTTCTCCACCTCTGAATATCTTATCTCTGCCCCTTGAATAACCTTGCTCACATAGTATATGGGTTGTTGTGTAGAGCCTTCCTCTTTCATCAGGGCTGTACTCAGGGAATGTTCCCCTACCGAGAGGTATAAGAGTAAGACATCTCCCTGAGAGGGCTTGGTCAGCTTCGGAAGTTGTTCAAGATGGAGCTTCAGTTCTTCGAAAGCTTTTTGACATTGCTCATCCCATTCGAATCTCGACCCCTGCCTTAATGTTCTGAAGAAGTGGTGGCTCTTCTCTGCTGACCTTGCTATGAATCTGCTAAGAGCTGCGATTCTGCCGTTCAGGGTCTGCAATTCTTTCAGGTTTCGGGGAGGTTGCATGTCGAGGACCGCTTTCACCTTAGCAGGGTTAACCTCTATTCCCCTCTGAGTCACCATATATCCCAGGAATTTTCCTGACCCTACTCCAAAAGAACATTTAGCTGGATTTAATTTAATACCATTTTCTCTACTTACCTGAAATATCTCCTTCAGGTCGTTAATGTGTTCCTCTCCTTTGACACTCTTAGCTAGCATATCGTCCACATAAATCTCCATGTTCCTCCCTATCTGTCCTCGGAACACCGAGTCTACCATTCTTTGATAGGTGGCTCCTGCATTTATCAGTCCAAAAGGCATACGTACATAACCGAAAGTACCACATGTCGCAATAAAACATACCTTTGGTATATCAAGGGGGTTCAACTGGATTTGATGGTACCCTTGATATGCATCCATCATGCTAAGCAGTTCAAATCCGGACGTGGCATCTACCAATTGATCAATTCTAGGCAGGGGATAGTGATCCTTAGGGCATGCTTTATTCAGATCTCTAAAGTCAATACACATCCTCCATTTGCCGGCTCCCTTAGACACCAGCACTGCATTCGAGAGCCACTCAGGGAACTGCACTCTCTTCACATGCCCTGCACTCAAAAGTTTATCAATTTCCTCTTTCACAATGAGGTTCTTCTCCTTACCAAAGTTCCTTAACTTCTGCTTCACTGGCCTAGCTTTGGGATATACATTAAGGTGGTGCATCGCTATCTATGGAGGGATACCCGTCATGTCCGTCGCCGTGAAAGCGAAGATATCCGCATTCTCCTGAAGGGTGAGTATCATCCTTTCTTGGAGCTCAGGGTTCATGTGTGTACCTATCCTGGTTGTGAATCCCTCCTTTCCTGGGTAAAGCTCGATGCTCATTAATTCCTCATCTGCTTTGGCCTTGGGTTGCTCTTGCACTAGCTCACCCACTTTCTGTCTTTTCAATTCAGGGTCTTCACCCTTAAATCTCTCCATCCCTCGGAACACGGCCCTGTCCGCTATCTTGACCGATTCTACGTAACACTTCCTTGCTTGGTATTGGTCCCCGCATATCTCTCCTACACCCCCCGAGGCAGGGAATTTCATCTTCATGTGGAAGGTGGAGATCACTGCCTGAAAGATATTCAAGCTTGGTCTTCCCATTACCACATTATACGAGGATGGGACGTCTACTATCAGGAAATCTATCACTTGCACGCGTCGGTTAGGGGCGACTCCTAACCCTACTTGTAATAACGTTGAACCAAGGGGTTGAATGCCCCCCCCCCCCCCGAGAATCCATAGAGGGCGGTCTCCACTGGTCTGAGCTTTATGTTTAATTCCATCTTTTTGAAACACTCCAAGAACATGATATCAGCAGAGCTCCCCGTGTCTACAAAAATTCTGGCCACATCGTATCCTGCTATATCCGTGGTAATGACTAATGCGTCATTATGGATTTCTCTGGGTTCCCCCGCGTCTTCTGGCCCAAAATGAATGTCAGGACCCTCTGTCATCTTTCCTATCTCGTGGTGTTCCATATTCCTCTCATTCTTCAGCGATCTAACGCTCTGCTTCCTCTGTCTAAAGGAATCCCCATCAGCAGGGCCTCCCATGATCATGTGAATAGTTCCCCTCTTTTGAGGAGGGGGTGGCTGATCCTCGATGTTCTTCCTCTGATCTCTTTTATTGTCCTCTGGCTTCCCCTCGGGGTCCTTCCTTTTTTGCCCCCTAGGACCTTGTCGATCTCTAAAAATAAACTCCTTTAGATGGCCTGCCTGAATCATTCTCTCTATTTCGTCCTTCAGGTGCCAACATTGGTTGGTATCGTGGCCGTAATCATTATGAAATCTGAAAAATTTGTCCGACTTGGAATTCTGAGGACCCCTGTTTCTTGAATAGGGGAACTTCATATCAGGATGGTCCCTGCCACTTCTAAAACTTCGGCTGGATCTATCCTCAAAGGGGTATATCTCCTCGTCCTTCCCCTTGGGCTCCAGGGCGCAGCTTCTTCTCTTCTCACGTTTTCCAACCTCCTCGAGCTTCTGTGTCTCTCTGGACTTGGCCTCCTCACGTATATCAAGGGGGTTCAACTGGATTTGATGGTACCCTTGATATGCATCCATCATGCTAAGCAGTTCAAATCCGGACGTGGCATCTACCAATTGATCAATTCTAGGCAGGGGATAGTGATCCTTAGGGCATGCTTTATTCAGATCTCTAAAGTCAATACACATCCTCCATTTGCCGGCTCCCTTAGACACCAGCACTGCATTCGAGAGCCACTCAGGGAACTGCACTCTCTTCACATGCCCTGCACTCAAAAGTTTATCAATTTCCTCTTTCACAATGAGGTTCTTCTCCTTACCAAAGTTCCTTAACTTCTGCTTCACTGGCCTAGCTTTGGGATATACATTAAGGTGGTGCATCGCTATCTATGGAGGGATACCCGTCATGTCCGTCGCCGTGAAAGCGAAGATATCCGCATTCTCCTGAAGGGTGAGTATCATCCTTTCTTGGAGCTCAGGGTTCATGTGTGTACCTATCCTGGTTGTGAATCCCTCCTTTCCTGGGTAAAGCTCGATGCTCATTAATTCCTCATCTGCTTTGGCCTTGGGTTGCTCTTGCACTAGCTCACCCACTTTCTGTCTTTTCAATTCAGGGTCTTCACCCTTAAATCTCTCCATCCCTCGGAACACGGCCCTGTCCGCTATCTTGACCGATTCTACGTAACACTTCCTTGCTTGGTATTGGTCCCCGCATATCTCTCCTACACCCCCCGAGGCAGGGAATTTCATCTTCATGTGGAAGGTGGAGATCACTGCCTGAAAGATATTCAAGCTTGGTCTTCCCATTACCACATTATACGAGGATGGGACGTCTACTATCAGGAAATCTATCACTTGCACGCGTCGGTTAGGGGCGACTCCTAACCCTACTTGTAATAACGTTGAACCAAGGGGTTGAATGCCCCCCCCCCCGAGAATCCATAGAGGGCGGTCTCCACTGGTCTGAGCTTTATGTTTAATTCCATCTTTTTGAAACACTCCAAGAACATGATATCAGCAGAGCTCCCCGTGTCTACAAAAATTCTGGCCACATCGTATCCTGCTATATCCGTGGTAATGACTAATGCGTCATTATGGATTTCTCTGGGTTCCCCCGCGTCTTCTGGCCCAAAATGAATGTCAGGACCCTCTGTCATCTTTCCTATCTCGTGGTGTTCCATATTCCTCTCATTCTTCAGCGATCTAACGCTCTGCTTCCTCTGTCTAAAGGAATCCCCATCAGCAGGGCCTCCCATGATCATGTGAATAGTTCCCCTCTTTTGAGGAGGGGGTGGCTGATCCTCGATGTTCTTCCTCTGATCTCTTTTATTGTCCTCTGGCTTCCCCTCGGGGTCCTTCCTTTTTTGCCCCCTAGGACCTTGTCGATCTCTAAAAATAAACTCCTTTAGATGGCCTGCCTGAATCATTCTCTCTATTTCGTCCTTCAGGTGCCAACATTGGTTGGTATCGTGGCCGTAATCATTATGAAATCTGAAAAATTTGTCCGACTTGGAATTCTGAGGACCCCTGTTTCTTGAATAGGGGAACTTCATATCAGGATGGTCCCTGCCACTTCTAAAACTTCGGCTGGATCTATCCTCAAAGGGGTATATCTCCTCGTCCTTCCCCTTGGGCTCCAGGGCGCAGCTTCTTCTCTTCTCACGTTTTCCAACCTCCTCGAGCTTCTGTGTCTCTCTGGACTTGGCCTCCTCAGTGGGATTTCTCTTCTCCGTTCTCCGTTCCCCACTATTGTCCTGGTCTCCGAACGCTTAGCCTTCCTTACCTCTTCCAGGGTGAGGTATGTTTCCGCTCTCCTTAATAACTCATCAAAGGTCCGTACTGGCTTCTTGGCTAGAGATGTGAACAAGTCTCCATCTCTTAATCCGTTGGTAAGAGCATTGATTTTGACCTCTGAAGAGGCTGTGGGTACCTCTAGGTTGAATCTTTTCAAGAAAGCCCGTAGGCTCTCGTTCTCCCCTTGTCGCATATTAAACAAGGTGAGGGTGGCTCTAGGTTGCCTCCTAGTGCTGGCGAATTGATGCAAGAACAATTCACAGAATTCTGACCATGAGTGGATGGTATTCGGCCCTAGCTGTGTAAACCATTGTTGTGCAGCCTTGGATAGGGTAGTTAGAAATACCCTGCACTTGACGCCCTCTCCATATCGGTGTAGTAGGGCAGCGTTCTCGAATCTCATCAAATGCTCATACGGATCCGTGGTGCCGTCATATTCAAAATTTAAGGATTTGAAGTTAGAGGGCAATTCGTCTTGTAAAATGCTAGATGAGAATTGATAGCCAGTGATGTAAAAGGGTTTACTTACGCTGTCAGTCATGTGTCTCTGCATGTCCTTCATCTCTTTACGTAAGGCCTGTATTTGATCACTGACTGCTCCCTGGTACGTGTCATCCGTGCTCTCTCCTATCCCTGTATCCAGAGTGGTATCACCGGGGATCCTCTCCATGTTCCTTCGGGGAGGGCGATCAAGAATGCTTCTTTCAGCCTGGGAGGACACCTTTTTCTCTTGGTTTTGAGGGGGATCCTCATTCCTAGAGGGGACTGGAGCGGAATCGATGACGTGTTCCAGGGGGTTTTGCTTCGTACCTTCGTGGATTGGTGGAATAGGTCCAGGAGGGCGAAGTCCGCGAGAAGTGATTATCCTCTCGACCGATTACGCAATCATCTCATCCAACTGATCTTGAGAAATAGTCAAGAGTTCTGATCGGGCATTGGGGTTAGGGATATCCTTATTAGCCCCACTTCCCGAAGCTCTTGAGATACCCGTTACATTCCCTTCTAGGGCGAGAGGGATATCTTCCGGTGTAGGATTTGTAGGTTGTTTCCCTGGATTTCTGTTTACGGGAAAACCTGGGGGAGGGGGAGGGAAAGGAAGAGGAGTGGAATCTCCTTTCTCCTTAATCTGCTTCGTCAGATCTTGTTCTCCACCCATTTAATACGGAACTTTTTCTCACGCCTTAGCTTGAAATATTCCCACAGACGGCGCCAGTTGATGCGTCGAAAAAGAACGCCTACGGATATCAACCGTTCCTTTACGAGCACTGCGAATCACAGGTTTGAATCACCCGTTTGTCCTTGGCAATCTTCACGTAAATCTCCTTGAGAATCCTAAAATGACCTGCAAAAGCACGCCGGAGGGGGGCTCCAGCGCGGAAGCTCCGACGCTCAAGTCAGAATCCTTCTTAGGAGAATCAAAGAGGAATTTCCCTGTAATTCTAGGGAAATTCCGGCGAATAATACGATATTTCTTCTTAGTTTAGTGTATATTTCGTAAGAGTCGATGTATGATATCAAAAACGTAAAAGATAATGTAAAAACAACCTGTTTATATACCTGGTCCTTCCTCTCCGGGGAGAGGAAGACTCTTTCTCCCTATATTTGCTCGCATTTCCCTATAAATATAATCCGGGCCAACTCCCTAAAGGCTTGGTCCAGATTCCTAAAGACTCGGCCCTTCCACATAATGGCCCCTATCTTCATGGATTGACTTCTTCTTTTGACTTAGTTAGGAGGAAATAGTTCATACTACGCGTTCCCTTTGGGCCTGATCCCTGGGCCCAAAGATTATTAAGTTTCGGACATGGGCTAAAAGCCCAACTATCCTCATTCCCCTCATTGGGCCTAGGAGTGTATAAATCCAATCTTTAAGCCCATTGACCTAATTAAGACTACTATATATAAATTCAGTTCTTTTATTGATCGAAAAACCTAAGAGTCAAAGTGAACACAAGCCGTTCAAATGACCGGAGCCCCGTTAAAAACCTTGCTTCGGAAAACCCTCCTTAGGGATAATTTATCCCGTTGCCACGTGTCGATGTTTCCAAGAACGACATATTTTGTCTGCATCAATGTAGAAGGTCCCAAGATAGAATTTGAGATTTTTATGTATATTTCAACTTCTCTCTTTAAATTCTTTTATTTATTTTATTATAAATTTTTATTTTAAATAATTATCTTATAAATTATTTTATAAGAATTTTTTCTATATATTTTAATTATTCTAAAATTTAAATAATTACATTATTTTCTCAACTAACAAACCTACCTAATAAAGCGTAATCTTTAAATTTTACAAAAAAAATCTTAATATTTTTTATGCACCATAAATAAAATTAATTTTTAAATCTTAAATAATTTAAATTTTAAATTTGTTATGTGCTCTCTTCATATTATACAAATCTCTTCTATGGTAAGAATTTTTTTCTTTAAAACTTAAAAAATAGACATCAATATGAGAGTGAACAATAATTTGATAAATATTAAATATATAAAATTGAAATTAAAATTAAAATAGTAATTTAAGATTAAACAACACGAAACTATATAATATATATATATATATATCATTTAAAAAAAATGTAAAAAAATCAAACCTAATCCAAGTACCCTAAATAAATTTTAAATAAAGAATAAATTATTTCCTTTATTTTTTCATAAATTTTTATTTTAAATAATTATTTTATAAACCATTCTATAACACTTTTTTCTAATTTTTTTATTCTAAAATTTAAATAATCGCATTATTATTTTCTCACCTAACTCAACAATCCTAATTACGATGTAATCTTTAAATTTTAAATATTTTATGCCCTCTCTTCATATTTATACAATTTTTTACTGTTATTAAAAAAAATGACATCAATATGAGAGTGTTGAGAATTTGAACGATAATTTTATATATATTAAATATATAAAATTAAAATAGTAATTTAAGATTAAACAATACAAAACTATATAATATATATATATATATATATATATATCATTTAAAAAAATTTAAATAAAAATCAGATCTAATCCAAAGAAAGAATAGTTCATCTGATTTTTGTATTGTAAAAAACAATTAACACGAAAATAACATAAAATATTGATAAATTTAAATTTAAAATAAGTAAAAGAACTATTGGGGTGTGTTATAAATTCTAAATTACATAATTAATTAAAATATACCGAGTATCCATAAATCTCATAGACTTTTGCTAACTTGAATTAGTTGGACATAGATACAAGTCTAAAATTTAGAATTAAAGTTATTAAAAAATAATATAAAATTAATTAATTAATAATTCAAATCAAACATTATTCATTCATTGAATTAGAAACATACTGCACTTTAAAAAAAATTAGTGAAAGAAACTATATAAAATATATTAACAAAAAAAATTAAAATAATGAAAATTTAATAAATGAGAAAGAAGGTAATAAATGAATACGTTGAGAAAAATAGAAAATATAAAAGGTAAAAAGAGATGATAGAATGTTTAGATCAAAATAAAAATGAATAATTTAATAAAATACATTAAAAATAATAAAATTGAAAACTTGATATGTGACAGGAGAATAATTATTTTTAAGTAACATACCGTAGCATCAAATTATACCAAAAATATAGGCAATAGAAGGCCACAAGAAACTTTGTTTTTTATACTGAGAGAGTGGCCGAAAATAAAATAATGACTTGAGAATGACAGATATATTAGAGATTTAACTGTTGATGAGATAATTATGGTTATCCAAAATTTAAATTTAAATTTTAAAATAGGAGAATTGATTTTTTATTTTTTATTTAATAAGAATGCAGAATAACGGAATAAAGAGATTGAAATAAAGTTTGTGAAATAGAGATAAGATATTTAAAATTTAAAATATATAAAATATAAAATTAGATAATATTTAAATTAGAAAAATTGAAAAATAGGAAAAATGATTTTTTTTTTTTAATCAGAATGCTTGAGAACGCAAAGATTTTGAAATAGACGATTTTGGTGAATAGATTGAAATAGACGATTTTGGTGAAGAGAGAGATTGTGATAGATTGATGAAATCGTGACATGTGTCCCCTTATATTCTCACAAATATAGAGTATTAAAATTTTACAATTAATATTGATAAACTTACATTAATTTAAATTGTATATTTATTAAAAAGGGTTGCAATGTAGAATTTTTATGTGTACCTATTTATAAATAAATTTAAAAATTAGTACAATAATTTAATATATATTAAATATATAAAAAATTATTAATAATAAATCAAGAATAATAAATACCACCGACATCATTATCATTAATAAAGAGGGAAGAAAATTTACACGCTAATCTTAATCTGAAGGATAGAATTTGAGATAAAAATATCTTTATATTTTCTTTAAGGGTGGGGCTATTAACACCCCATATACTGTTATACATACCCCATTATTTTAAAGACAAAAATAGGTATGAATAAAATGACTAAGTAATCCTTGAGTAAAATAATTTAAAAAAATAATCTGAAAAAATATATTTAAAATTTGAAAATATTTTGAAAAAGTCAACAAAATATTTAAAATAATAAATCAATTAATTTAAAAAAAAAATGAAAAGATTTAATAAAATCTGAAAATATTCAGAAATAAATAAAAATAATAAAATAAAATTTTAAAAATTAATTAAAAATAAATAAAATAGTAAAAATATTTAATAAATTTGATAAAGTGTAAAAAATATTTAAATAAAAAAAAATTAAATTAATATAAAAAGATAAATAAATCAAAAATATATATTTAAAAAAATCATCTAAATCTTCAAAAATTAATAAATTAAATAAGTTTTGAAGATTTAGTTGAGTTTTTAATATTTTTAAATTTTTTGTAGGTTTAATATTTTTTTGAAGATTTTTATTTTATATTTGATTTATTTAAGATTTTATTTAATTTTGTTCAGATATAATTAAAAAATTAATTTAATTATTTTAAAATTTTAGTTGATTTTCTTAACGTTTTAAAATTTTTAATTGATTTTTTTCATTCAAATACTTTTTTAATATTTATTTGATTTTTTAAAATATTTTTCAACCTTATTTAATTTTTTTTATATTATTGAATATTTTTTGTTCGGATGATAATTTTTTTTTTTCGGATGATAACTTTTTTTTTTTAAATTTATATATTTTTAAGATTTAGTTAATTTTAATAATGTTATTTTGGTTTTTATTTAAATTGTATTTTGTTTTAAGTGTTAAAAGGGTAAATAGGAAAGAATTGGGGTATGTTTAGTAATAAAAATTGATTTTTAAATTTTAATGGGGTGTGTTTAACATTTGGGGTGTGTATAACATTTTATGGGGTGTTAATAGCGCCACCCTTTCTTTAATTGAGACAATAAGAAAATTAGATGTGATCTACGATTGATCTAATTAAATTAAAAAAAATTATAATTAAAATGCAACAATAATTATCAAGGAAATCCAATTTCGTTTAAAATGCAACAATAATTATCAAGGAAATTCAATTTCGTAAATCTATTAATTTACTATCAAGAAAAATCCAATTTCGTAAATCTATTAATTTATTGGACAGTTTCGGAAAAAATAATGTAAGAAACTGTAAATGTATAAATAAAAGAGAGAGAGGAGAGAACATGTAAAAGTAAAATAACGGTGGATAAGAGAAAAATGAGAGAGAACACAAAAAAATTAAAGAAAAGTTTAAAAAAAAAAAAATTGAAAAAAGAAAGGAAATTGTAAAAAAAAAAAAAAAAAAAAGAATCTAAAGAGAGAGAAAATATATCATCTAATCTTAATCTTATCTTATCTTAATCCCCCTATATACTAATAGGGAGTTGATTTTGCTGATGTGTCGTCTTTACATTAGTTTTGATGATGTGTCGTCTCTACATTAGTTTTGATGATGTGTCGTATGTAAGAGAAGTGATGTAAATCCACGTGTCATAATTTTAGAGGGTTAGTTGATTTATTTAATGATGATGTATAATGATAATATTAGTTGTTCGTTAATCGGGGCATTTTAGCTAATTAAGTATTAATGTCTACAAAATTGAAATGGAAATATTGACTCCCTTTGTACATAATATGAAGAAAGTTCAAGTAATGATTTTCAACCTAAATATAATCCCCGGAAATATGGGTTTCTTTAATTTCAATCATGATAATTTGTAATTAATCAATTATAATTAGTATAATTGGTATAAATTAACTAAAATAATTACTAACGAAAATATTAACTTGATTAAATTTAGTCATAATTATTGCTTAAAATCCGCCCTTCATTCATATTCAATGATATTTATTTAAAAAAAAAAAATTGTTCTTCATTTTTATAGAGTACGTACTCCTATGCATTCTTTGAATTTCAAAAACTTTTGTCTCTTCCCTTTTTAATCGAATCTTACATGTTCTTTGAATCTTTTGTTTTGCAGGTTGAATCTTTGAAGTTTAATCTTCGCAATCTTCTTCCCTAAGTGCAAGTCTATTTGTTAATATTCTTTTAATTGCGCTTTTAGTCAATTCATAAAAAAATATTGAGTTCAAATTACGTGATATCTTCTCCATTTTTTATTTGCAATATATAACACGTGATATTTTTCAATATACTTACTCCAGTGAAAATTTTATAATGACTAGCTAACTCATAAATGTGCAATGGATTTGTTGTAGGTTTGAGTTCCCTTATTCTTATTTTGCCACCGAATTTGAGTAATCAATATCTTAACTCATATATATCTTGATTTTAGTTATTTTAAAATTAAAATGTATTGAGAATCAAAATTTTAAAATAGGCTTATAAATTAAAATTGTTGGGTGTTTAGCTAATTTCAGTCTTTTATATTGATCTTATTTCATGTAGTGTATATTTTTTATTTCAATTGACGTGTTTGAAAATTTAGATATTTATTTTTCCTGTTTCGATGGATGTACACATTATTTTAAAAATTAGGATAAAAAAATTAGAAGTTGTAAAATGAAATTGTGAAATTATGATATCTAGGCCAAATTTAAAGATCCATTTAATTCATGGTTTTATGATCATTTCATAAATTGTTGTTGAGTGTCCAATAATATTTCACATCGGATATAAAAATAAAAGGAGTATACGTTTAAAATAAATTCTTACAGGTTTGACTTAAAGACTCTTTTTTTACCCATACAAATATTGATCACTTCCTTTTAGGCCATTCATAATTGTTTATATAAAAATCACTTCCTTTTAGGCCATTCATAATTATTTATATAATTAAAAAGTGGAATTAAAAAAAAAATCCTAAGTATTTACATAATTAAAAAGTGAAAGTTAAAGAGTTAAAAAGAAAATAGTGTGTGTAAGTACTATTTAAAAAAATGGATAAATATAAAAGTAAGGTGAGAATTGTAAAAAAAGAATAGATCGGGTAATAATTTCAATTAAAATTTTAATAATCGATCTAGCATTCCATTTTTACTAGAACCGGATCCACAAAACACACTTCGTGTTGATGTCCACACATCAAGCCAATAGAAATATCTTACATTAAAATTGAGAAATCATTATATTGTTTCAATTTTTTTTTTTTTTTTTTAGAAATCATAGTATAATTTTTTTTAACTATTATATTAAACATGCATATGGCTTTGTTTGGAAACATATACTGTAACTTATACTATTAGGTATTAAAGGTCAATATGAATTATATTAATGCACACATTTTTATTATTTTACTTTACAGTCTCTGTTCTTTACTTGATAATCCATTTTGCCATTTTAGGTATCTTTTAATGACACATTATTTAAAATAGTGATAACACTTTTAGATAATTTTCTTAAAACATCACAATATTACAACAAATGTCACTATTTTATTACATTAAAAAGTAATTTTATTATTGTTTATAAAATTGAAAAGTCTATACTACCCTCATTTTTTTTTTATAATACTAATAAGCAATTCATTCTGTCCAATAGTTTTGTGTCATCAAGTAAGAGACGAAGGGAGTATAACTCATACTACTCCCTATTAGGTATTTTTTTTTTCATTTATAATACAAATGTTTGTACTATTTTAATTATTAAATGTAATTTATACTTTAAATATCGACTACTTAAAAAATTCGCGTAATACGCGGGCAATACTAGTACTCTATATTTGTGAGAATATAATGGGACACGTGTCACAATTTTATCACTCTACACAATCTCTCTCTTCACCAAAATCGTCTATTTCAAAATCCGTGCATTCTCAGG
The DNA here is from genome assembly GCA_963675135.1 of Galeopsis tetrahit. Taxonomy (NCBI): domain Eukaryota; kingdom Viridiplantae; phylum Streptophyta; class Magnoliopsida; order Lamiales; family Lamiaceae; genus Galeopsis; species Galeopsis tetrahit. Next base: position 29,838,627 of record OY776130.1, on the reverse strand, counting down.
CATTCTAATTAAAAAAATCAATTTTTCCTATTTTAATCTCAAAATAATATTATCTACTCATAATTATTATTTTTAAATTTGAAATCATAATTATTATTTTTTATTTTATTTTTTAAACTTTAATCACAACTTTATTTATTTTTTAAAATTTAATCACATTATTCTATTTTTAATACCACTCTATTCAAATCAATAAATCTTTATTCTCTTTTTTTGAGTGAGCCGTTTTTTTTTTAATCATGTTATATATATTTTTTTAAGCACGATATTTTTTTAATCAAATCTTAATTTTAATTTTATCTTAATTTTAATATGATTGATATATTTCAATCTCTATTTTCTCAAATTCATTGTATTTCAAAATTGATTTTTTCTTATTAATTTAACAATTATTAATATTTTATTAATCTTAATTATTAATTTTAACCCAATGTAAGATTTTTTAAAAATTATTTTAATCTTATCTTCTAAATGCCCACTTTTAAATATTAATTTTGAATATTAAAATTTAAATATACTTCATGAAACAGAATTTCAACGTAAAAATATGTTATTAACAAATCCAATTTTGAATATTCAAATTTAAGATTATCATTAATTTTCGCCCACCTTCTACCTTAATTATCCTACATTCAAATCATAATTCCAACTATATAAAGCATATACATAAATCATTTGTTAATCATAATTTCATCACTCATTTCTCTCGAGTTTACGGGTATGATGTTTTTATAGAAATTTTTATTTTCTCTAATCTCTAATGTGTACTCATGTTTTGCAGAATTGATGATTTTCATTTTCGTTTTTTCATTTGAAACATCTTATGCAAGTTCAAGATCTACAATGATGTAAATTTTAAAAGTCATGTGTAATTAATGCACAAGAAATCTATTGAGAAAATCATATCTAAAAATTTGAGTTTATAATTTCGAATGTTTCATTTTAACGTATTATGAGATGAAAATAATGTTTCATTTTATAAGTTAAAAAAAATACAACTTAATAGGTTTGTATACTTATTTTTAAATAAACTAAATATTTTCTTGCAAATTATTAACTACGATACAAATTGTAAAATCAAATTAGGATTAATATTATTGTTAGGTTCCCAATATTCTTAGGTTCCTATTTGTCCGACTTAAAAAAAAAAGTTCCTATTTATCCGACTTCAAAAAAAGAAAGGTTCGATTTTTATATAATAAATTTTACATTTTATGTTAACTTAAATGTAATTTATATATTTTATGTAAATATTTTTTTATAATATAAATGGAAGTGCATATATTTATTTTGTTAAAGTGATTTTAATTGCACCAATCATCAAGAATGAAGTGCAAATAAATTATATATATTTAACTTTATAAAAGATGAATTATTGACGTAAATTTATAAATTAAAAAAAATACAAGGTTTGTATACTTATTTTTAAATAAATTAAATATTTTCTTGTAAATTATTAACTACGATACAAATTGTAAAATCAAATTAGGATCAATTGTTAGGTTCCCAATATTCTTAGGTTTCTATTTGTCCGATTTCAAAAAAAAGAAGGTTTCTATTTGTCCGACTTCAAAACAAAGAAGGTTCCTATTTGTTCGACTTCAAAAAAAGAAAGGTTTCGATATTTATATAATAAATTTTGAATTTTATGTTAATTTAAATGTAATTTATATATTTTATGTAAATATTTTTTTATAATATACATGGAAGTGCATATATTTATTTTGTTATTTTGTTAAAGTTTTTTTAATTGCACCAATTATCAAGAATGAAGTGCAAATAAATTATATATATTTGACTTTATAAAAGATGAATTATTGTCAGGATGAATGTATATATAATTTTCTTGAGATATAGAGTGTGAATATATTCTAAAATAATTTTAAAAACTTTCTAAGATATAGAGAATATTGTGGAGGATTTTAGAGAATTTTTAGTAATTGTCTAGAATAATTTAAGAAATTCCAACAAAGTTTGATTAGTTAATTGAAATGTCGAATAAATATGCCCTGTTATAATTATACAATTATTTGTTATAATATAATCGTTTTTAATAATTTATTTATTTTTTATAAATTTGTTTATATTTTATTATTGTTTATATAATAATTTATTATATTTAAAGATATCATTGTATTTGTCTTTAAGTGGATATTTATTTTGGAATGAAAAATTTCAACCATGTTCTACTTTAGAATTTAGATTTATAATTTAAAAAACTTACCCTACAAATATGTATAAATCCTATAAAAGTCAACCCTATAAATATCTACAAACTCTATATAAATACCTATAATAACATATATAAACACATATAATTCTATACAAGTTAAATTATATCCTACTTAAATTTCAAAATAAACACAAAATATATACTCCTAAGTCATTAAAAATTCAAAATCTACTTAGATTTTGAAATCCAAATTTCAAAATTCTTAAAATTCCAAAACAAACATCCACTTAGGGGGTGTATTGGTTGTGGATTTTGTAGGATTTTTTTGGACTTTCAAAGTCTTATTCAATTTGGATTTTAAAATGTTTTTAAAAATTTTGAGGTATTCAATACGAATTTTAAAAAGTATTTAAAAAAAATTAGGTATTCAATCGTCTATGGATTTTAATACTTTATTGATTTTGTTGGATTCTTCTCCAAAAATATAATTAAATTGTAATATCCAAAACCTCTTTTAAAAACAAGAGATTTCAACGGATTCTCTCATAGAACTCTGAAGACTAAAAATTAGGAATGACAATATTGACCCGACCCGCGGGTACCCACCCCACCCGCGAGCTTTGGATCAGGTCAGATTCGCCCCGTATTGAGTATGAGTCGGGTTTGTGTCTTATGCCCGACCCACGGGTATCTGCCCCGCCCCGAGTTAATATATAAACTTTATATATATTATTGGTAAAATATTTTATATAATATATATAATATTAATTTAAAAAAATATTAAAAATAACTCTTTAACTCTTTGCATCAATATCGGAGTTTATGAAAATATATGTAAATTAATAAAAAAATATATTCTACAATCTTGTCAAGTTATGGATTTTATAAATCTACGTAATTTTTAAAGTCCAAAAAAATCCAATAGAATCTCAATTGAATACACCATCCTTAGTTTCGTAGAATTGTGAAGCTTTTAGAAATTTGTAATTTTATATATTTTTTTATTAATAAAATTATTTTATAATGCCCTTATTTATTAATGCATATGTTATTAATATATTAAAAAATATTACTCTATAATATATAAAAATATAGATTCAAATTTATAGAAATGTATATGTTATAAATATATTAGAATAAAAAAAAATTTAACTCTCACATACTCTGATCATCATGAAGAAAAAGATATAAAAATTAATATAGTATTTAAAGTTATTATTTTAATAAATCGACACTAATATAATATTTAATATTATTATTTTAATAAATCAAACCCGCGTAAAACGCGGGTATAGGGCTAGTACTCTATATTTGTGAAAATATAATGGGACACGTGTCACAATTCTATGCCTCTACACAATCTCTCTCTTCAGCAAAATCGTCTATTTCAAAGTCCCTCCATTCTCAGCCATTCTCATTAAAAAAAAAAATCCATTTTTCCTATTTTAATCTCAAAATTTTAAATTATAATTATTATTTTTAATCTCTCTCCCCTTCAAATTCTTCAATTTCAAATCTTAATCCCCTTATATACTAATAGGGAGTTCTTATTGCTTATGTGTCGATTTTTCGTGAGTTTGAATGATGTGTCGAATAATAAAGAAGTTATAATTATGTAAATGATTAGGTGTCAAATATATAAAGAGTTTAGTGTATTAATAATAATGATGTGTCATGAGTATTAATACCATGAATAAATACAATTAAATAAGGAATAATTACTCAATCAATTCCAAATCTATATATTAATATATATAGTATATATTATTACTAAAAATATAATTATAATACATTTTTCAAATAATTATAATAATAAAAAAGTGATAGAATTCCAATGGATTAGTTTTTCAAATGCTTAAATAATTTATAAGTTTACATATTTAAAAAGTGAAGCTTTAATATATATATTATAAAATTTTAATTAATTTATTTATATTAGTATTTTATATGATGATTTTTTTTTATTTATACATATACTATAAAACATTATGTTGTAAAATAGTTGTTATTAGTTATCCGCGTAACACGTGGGATGTCATCTAGTACTCTATATTTGTGAGAATATAATGGGACACGTGTCACAATTCTATGCCTCTATACAATCTTTCTCTTCACCAAAATCGTCTATTTCAAAATCCCTCCAGCCATTCTCATTAAAAAAAATCCATTTTTCCTATTTTAATCTCAAAATTTTAAATTATAATTATTATTTTTAATCTCTCTCCCCTTCAAATTCTTCCATTTCAAAATCCCAATATTGCCAAGCATTCTTATTTAAAAAATTTAATTCTTCTAATTTGTCAAATTCTTCCATTTCAAATCTTAATCTTATCTTAATCTTTATTTGATTCTTTAATATTATAATTAAAAAAATGAAGTTCGATTTAGAATATCTTAATACTATGTATTTGTGAGAATATAATGGGACACGTGTCACAATTTTATCACTCTATCACAATCTCTCTCCTCACAAAAATCGTTTATTTCAAAATCCCCATTCTCATTAAAAAAATCTATTTTTTCTATTTTCATCTCAAAATAATAATTTTAATATTATTTACTCATAATTATTATTTTTAAATTCGAAATCATTTTAATCTCTGGAATATTCAAATTTAAATGAAACAGAATTCTGTATATTCTTAATCTCATCTCCTTGGTCATCTTCTCCTTTCAACGCATCTCATTCTACTTTCTTATTCTTTCGTTTTTTTAAGCTGATATATGATTTACTAGATCATATATTTATCTCTTTGTTTCGATTCTTTTACATATTTTTTTTTACAATTTTTTTTTTACAATTTCCTTAAATTTCCCTTTCTTTTTTCAATTATTTTCTTTTAAACTTTTCTTTAATTTTTTTTTTGTTTTCTCATTTTTCTATTATCCACGATATTTTACTTACCTTTCTCTCCTCTCTCTCTCTCTCTCTCTTTTATTTATAGATTTACGGTCTCTTAAATTATTTTTTCGACTGTCCAGTAAATTAATAGATTTACGAATTGGATTTCCTTGATAGTTATTGTTGCATTTTTAATTATAATTTTTTTAATTTAATTAGAATCAATTAATAGGTCACATCTAATTTTCTTTATTGTCTCAATAAAGAAAATAGGAGTATCTTTTATTGTTTTGATCTCAAATTGTATCCAAGATCGATTTTTGTTTTGTTTTTTATAAATTAGAGTTGTTGTGAAAAATAAATTTACTGTAAGTGACGTAATCACTTTAATTGCTCAGTTATATATTTTACATAATATACATGGACGTGTATTCATTTATTTTGATAAAGTTTTTTTAATTGCATATTAGGAAGAATGAAGGGTAAACTATATTTGACTCTATTCAAATCTCTCACTCAAATTATTTAATTTCAAAATTGAGTATCTTATCTTATCTTAATATCTTAATATTAATACTCGTGAGATTATAATGAGACACTTAACACAATTTCACTCTTCTATTCCAATCTCTCTCCCCCCTTCTTCTGTCGTATTCTTAGACATTCTTATTAAAAAAAAATTACAATTTTCCTATTTTAATTTCAAAATAATAATTTACTTATTATTTACTCATAATTATTATTTTCAAATTTTAAATTATAATTATTATTTTTAAATTTTAAATCTTAAATCTTATGTTATCTTAATACTCTTTTTATTTTATATTTTAAATTTAATCTCAAAATAATAATTTACATATTATCTACTAATAATTACTTTTTTAAAATAATTAACTCATAATATTAAAATTAACTGTTATAATTTGATAATCTCAAAATCTAACCGTAATTTTTTTTAAACTTTAATTACAACATAATTTATTTTTTAATTTTAATCTAATCTTAATACTCTATATATTTGTGAGATTATAATGGGTAATAACACAATTTTACCCGTATACTACAATCTCTCTCTTCAAAATCTTCTATTTTAAATATTTTCAATTCACCTATTTTAATATTAAAATAATTATTTGCATATTATCTACTCATAATTAAATTATTTATTTAAAATTTTAAATCTTATTTTATCTTGATTATGATTTGATAATAATTACTTATTATTTACTCATAAATTTTTAATAATTTTAAATTTAAATTTTGAATAACCTAATCATTTTCTCAACTAACTCAACTATCTAATCTTTTTATAGGTGAAACTCTCATGTCATTATCTCATCTTCGGTCACTCTCTGGAAAAAACTGAAACTCTCATGTCATTATCTCATTTTTCGGTCACTTAATTTTTTTTTTAAAGTTATATAATTTCTTTTCGTATAGAAAATGTCTATCTATTCTCCAATCTCTATTATCGGAAAGGTTGAGGAAAGAAAATGTTTTTTACGAATTTATTCTGATTGTTTTATGCAATGCATTGTTATCATAGGTTAGGTTATGTTTTAATCATTAATTATTATTTTTTAGCAGAAGAATTGTCAAGTACTTATATTTATAATTTAATATGGAGTAGTACTTTATTAATATATCATTTTAATATTTTATAGATTAACCATTTTTAATAATTTGTTATCTTTATCTCTTTAATGTTCTAGACGCTCATTCTCCAATATCAGAAGTATCAAATTTAAATTTTTTTTGGTTATATTTTTTTAGAACTTTATTATTAGATCGTTTTAATATTTCATAGTTTAATAATTTTTTATAATTTGTTATATTTTTTCTCTTTATTTTAGCACTTGATGAAAATGAATATGTGGATAATGAAGGAGAAAGAAACAGGAGTATATAACAAGTGTGGGGGGGGGGGGGGGAAATACACTTGTATGCAATTCTTTTCAAATTTTGATCAAACCAGAGATCAGCAAGGTTGTCTTGGACAACTCTGCTGAAGATGATTAACTCTTTTAAAGATAATCAAACTACTAAGTACTATTGAGTACTTAGTTGGATAACTATCCAAGAGAGTTATATGTGCGGAATTAGTGGTTGTCCCTTTAGTTTAAACTCCCTTAAGTTCTGAAATCACTCAGGCAATCAATACAGTCCAGTTTCAGGGAACTTGTCCAAATGTCTTTTGCACAGTCTTTAGATAATAGTCCTTTGAAAGATCAGTTTTGTGTGCGGTGTTGAATGTATGAAAGTACTTGTAAGTAAATCAACACAAGAGTTTATAGTGGTTCAGAGACTCAAGCTCCTACATCCACTTTCCCTGATTTAACTGGATAATTCCTTCACTCTTGGAATTAACTTGTTTTATAGTGCCAAGGTGCACTTGATCAAGAACACCACTCCTTGGTGAATTGATCCCTAGGATGTCTAGAGTTCTAGTACCCTCTTCTTAACTCAGAACTGAACTGTTCTTCTCTCAACAGTCAGCTCCTACCACTTCTACTACTACAACAACCTTCTCACTTTCTCACTTGAAAGAGGTAATGATTGAAGTAAGGTTCCAACTAATGAGATATCCTTTACAATGAAGATCAGTGTATAAGGATTAGGATATCTCTCTAAGCTTTGTATGGATATACAATTGGGTTCAGCTTAGAAGAAGTGTATGAAGACTAAGATAGTCTTTGAAAGCTTTGATAGTTCTATGAGCTTCAGAATACTTGTGTAGTTGGATTCTGTTGAGGTTCTGTTGGATACTTTCAAATGGTCTTCACACTTCTGTATTTATAGACGATTGAGAATTTGCCCGTTGGAGAGGCAACCTCAAATGTCCATAAATGTCTTCTTCTTAGAAGACAGATTCTTGATAGTGACATGTCCTCATTTAGGAAATAAACGGTTGTATAGACTTTGTCTTCATTCTGCAGCACTCTTCCCAATGTCTGACTTCAAGATTCCTTTTTTAAGACTTGGACATGGCTTCTGAGGGTTGATTTTATGATAGGACAACATTCCTTATCAATAGACAACTCTCCTTATCACTATCAGCAGACTTGCTTATCAGCATGGTTGACTTGCTCTTTTTCAGATGACTTGGCTCTTTCCCTTTGCTTCACTTAGAAGTGATCTTAGCATGATTCTTTGAGGATCTTTAGGGTGCAGTTGTCTTTAACTCTTCAGCATTGTTGACTTTAAGCTTTCAGAACACTTGTTCTTGATTGATTGTGCTGAGACAACTCTTCTGGACAACTCTCCTGATCAGCATACTTGGCCTTTCAATGGACTTAGTGATTGTTCCAGAATTTGAGCCTTGAGGGGACTTGTTCTTGTTAGTCTTCAAAGCATATGTTCCCCCTCAAATTGTGCATCTAAATAACTAAAAGCTGCTTAACACATTAGCTCCTCATCTAGCCTTATTCTATATGTTCTAACATACTTAGAACATAATCATCTTGACTTAGGCATGTCTCAGGGGGTTTTGGTATTAGATCAAAACATATCTCATTTTATTCCCAACAATTTCCCCCTTTTTGATGATGCCAAAACCTATACATTTTATGCAAAAGTGAACTTGGCTTCACCTATTACATTTATCTTCAGAAGACATGACTAAGGTCAATTATCCTGAAAAAGAATGTGTTAGTGTACTCACCATTCATGTTGCAAATAGGTTTCAAAGATAGGCATAGAGAGATTTCTGCAATAATGTATCTTGATTCAAGGTAAGTTCAACTATCATTCATTTGAGAATCATTACAAGCATGTTGATAGTTGAAGTTAACATATCAGAGCATGAATTCAAGACACTATTACATTAGTTCATTTCAATACAAAAGTTCAGAGCATAACTAACCACAAGATCTAGAGTATCAGAACAAAAACTAAACACTTAATAGTATCTAGATCTTCAAGTATCAGAGCATAAAACTTATGTCAGAGCAACCAAAGCATATCAGAGCAAACAGATTATCAAAGCACATCAGCATTCTTGACCAAACTTCAGCATAGATGACCAAATAAAACATATCTTTAGATAAGATAAGTTTTCATCCATAAAAAGGTCAGAAGACTTAGCCATTTCAGAGATCATCCTCCTTTGGTGGCACCATCCCATATTGTGCCCACACTCTTCTTTTCAAATCCATGGCTTCTTGGTTTGTTCCCTTGGGTCCAAGAACCATCTTGTTCAGCTTGAGGATTTCCAGAAACTCCTTCAGAATTTTTGACTGATCAATCCATTCATCAAGCTTTGGAGGCATGTATATGATTGGCTTGAGGGCAGTGAGTTCAAATCTTGCAATATCAGCAGCTGCAAGTAGTTGTTGATAAAGCTCTCTGTGATACTCTATCATGAACTCAGCAAAAGTGGAGTTGGCATCTCTTCCATTCCATCTGTCAATGACATAGAAGTCATAGACAAACTCCCTTTTGGCTTCCTCCCATAAGTCATTTAGCTGAATTGGCACCCATTTATCCAAGTGATGATATTTGGTGTCCATGGGGATCAAAAGTTGTGGCTTCAACTTGTTGTAAGTTGCTCTCTTCCTTCTGGGTTTTTGGAAATCTGCTCTTCTTTTGTCTCTTGCTCTTTGTGCTTCATCCATCAAATCCATCTTCTCTTGGGCCCTCATCATGGCCAGCTTCTGTTGAGTTTCAGGGTCTTTGCCATACCCTTCATGAAACAACTTGGATGGATCATTTAGCAACACAACTTTCTTTTTCTTTGGTCCTGGTCCAAAGCCTTCTTCATACAGCTCCTCCACATCTTCAGCAGCTTTGGCACCATCAGTGGACTTAGTCTCAGCAGACTTTTCTTTCTCAGAGGATTTGTCCTTTTCAGCAACTTTGGACACTTCAGCAGTCTTGTTCTTTCAGCATTTTTGGTCTTCTTGGAGATAGGCTCATCATCATCAATTCTGAACTCATGAGGCAAATCAAGGCTGTTTGGAAAGTCAGTAAATGTCTCAGCTGTTCTTTTTTTTCCTTTGGCCTTCTTGATCTTTCCTCTAGTTTGGACACCTTCAGCATCTTTGTCCAAACCAGACACTTCTCCTCCTGGTCTTTGCTGTAGCCTAACTCTTTCCTTTTGAGCTGAGGCCATTGAGTTCTTCAAGGCTATTGCTAGCTGTTCTTCTTCATCAAGATCCTCTAAGTTCAGCACTGCTGGCTCTTTTCCTTTAGTTTCAGCAACTTTGTCCTTCCCTTTCACTGGGCTTCCAATGACCAAGGCACCTTTTTCCCTTGCTCTTTCCCTTTCCCCCTTTTGGTAGCATCAAAACACTGAGGTTTGAGCTCACTCATTGTAGAAGCCATTAAGGATTGGGCTTGGGTTAGAGACTTCATCTCCTCCAACAAATATACATTCTCATCATGTATATTTTGCATCCTATCACTGCTCAAGCTAAGGAAAGCTAGAACAGGCTTCATCTTTTGTTGGACAACCTCCTCCAAGGTTGCTTTCAGGGATGCATCAAGTTGGGTTTTGAGAAGCTCAGTGAGGTTGGCCACTGCACCTTCAGCAATGTTGGCCATCACCTCTTGGGAAAATTTCTCTGAAGCTGCTTTCACCATAGCAAGCCTTTGTGCCTCTGCTCTTTTCTTCTGCAATGCTGTCTTCTTGCCAAGAGCTTGCTTAATGGTCAGTCTGATAGCTTGAACATTTGCATTGTGATTATCTCTCAGCAGCTTCTGATCCTTCTTGACCTCCTTTGAGATTTTCTCCATACTGACTTTGGCTTTGTGAACTTCAGTGGAAATGGTTTGAAGACCAGATTCCACTCCTTCTATTCTTGCTTCCAATGTGGGTAGCACCACATCTTCAGAGCCAGTTAATCTCATTTCTACAGATGCCAAAGTTCTTCCATGCTCATCCAAAGCTCCAGAAGTTTCTGCATGAGCTGATTGAACTTGATGAGCCAAGGAATCCAACTTTTTGCTGATTGCATCCCAAGCAAAGCTTGTGCTGATCCAGAATCAACTTGAATGGGTGCATCTGTTAAGAAGTCATTTTCAAAAATTTGATCAAAGGTTATACCTGCAATATCAGACAAATCAAAAGGGTTAGTGAAAACACACTCATCACCCTCAAGTTCTTTTTCATAAGACTCTGATACATCAGCAGTCTTCTTCTCATTTTCAACTACTTCTTTTCTTCCTTCAGTAGTAATGTCCTCACACAAGGAATCAGGCCTCCTCTCATCAAGGGATTCTTGAAGTTCAGATTTGACTTCAAGAATAGTCTGTCCTTCCTCACTTATATCACCCTCATTTGGTGGTACACTCACTATCCTAGTGATCACAACCTCTCTTTCATTCTCTACTCCCTCTGATTGTTCAACTAAGTGTTCCTTTTCAACTCCATCACCTAGACCTGCAACATCTCCACCTTCAACAAGGTTCAAAGATGGCAGTTGTGGGGAGATCACAGTGCTTATTTCAACAGCCACTGAGTCATCCTGAATGATTAAGGGCTGATCAGTGTCCAACTCTCCTGACACTGAATAGGCCTTAATCAAACCAGCCTCTATAACAGGAACCTCAACATCTTTAGGCTGTGCCTTGGGTTCAGAAGAACCTTCATTGGCAGATGTATCTTTGGTTGTGTTACCACCCTTGGTCAACACCTCTGATGAAACAGAGCCTTTCCTATGATAGGTTAGAATGGGAGTTGAAGGCAGTTTGGATTCAGGAGGGTTGGGATTGGTTTCAGGAGGGTTGGGGTTTGAAGGGTTTGAGGGATCATCAGGGGAATCATCATCATTTGAGCTACTATCAGGGTGTCTGATGCCCTTAGCTTTTCTCTTTTCTCCTCAATGATCTTATCATCTACTAACTTTGCAAAAACCTCCTCATCAATGAGGAATCTAGTCTTTAATACACCAGCAAAGTGTAGCAGTCTGCTTTCCTCCACTTGCCACCAGTTTGCACCCTTATCTTGGATGACTTGTGATATCTCCATTATGGTTTTTTCTTTTACATCAACAAGCATCCTCAAATCATGGAACATCTTCTGAATTCTTGGAAATTCAGCAAGTTGTGGATACAAACTGTCCACAGTAGCCTTGGCTCCTCCTCTGAGCATACTTTCATAAGTATACTCCTCCTCATCTCCACTTGAATGGAGACTTTGGGTTATAGGGGAGTTGGCTCTGTCTTCTCCTTGTGTGGCTTCAGGAAGGTTGAGTTCAGGGATATTGGCTCCAGAAGGATTGGGTGCAATTGAAGGTACTTCAGTTGCTTTTGAGAGCAATGGATCTGAAGGGGCTTTGCTCATGGGGGTTGGCTTATGAAGTGCAGCTTCTAAGAATTTTGAATAATTGAGCATAAATGAGTCAAGGGGTGATTGCAATCTTGTCTCATCTACTGCTAAATCTGCTAGCACATCTATCCCACTTCTTTGCACACTCCCTTCTGGAGAATATCTCTTGGTAAGATTGATGGGGGTGATTGGTTGGTTGGTTGGGGTTATGTGGGTTTCAGGGGAGTTGGGCTCAGGATTCTGAATTTCAGGGAGGTTGGCCTCTATTGGTTGACCTTCAGGGACCTTGGATTCTGGAGTTCCAGAACCAGATGAGTTGGTCCTTGACTTAAACTTGGTCCTGCTTTCAGCTCTGCTCTCTCTTAGGGCTAGTTGGAGAGACCTTTCCTCCTAAAACTCCAACACCTTATCAGTAGGTTTGGCCCTACTCTTGCTGGTCCTATTGCTCCCACTTCCTTCTCCATCCTTCTCAGGGACAACTTCCCTGGGCCTCTTATCACCTTTAGACTTTTGTCTAGTCTCATTATACTTCTGTCTCAACTCTTCTGAGTGATCAGAAGGCACATTCACTCCCTCTTCAGCAACTTCTTCAATCTTAGTTGAAGCTCCTGAGTTCTCTTCTGAGGGGATTTGAGACACTTTCCTTGTCCTTGCCACTCTGGCCTTAGTTCTCTTCTTCAACTTAGGCTTCTCCTCCTCCTTTTTCTCAGCAGGCTTGGCCAGTTGCATCCTTCTTTGTTCAGTTTTCTTGCTCAATTTCCTGAACATTATCTTCTGGGCAGGGAGGGGCTTTGCAAAGGTTTGCATTTGAGAATAGTGGGAAAATCTCTCAATCAACAAGTTTGCCCTGGTGCAATACTTGAGTTTTCCCTCCAATACAACCTTGTTGTAGGACTTTACTTTAAACTTAGCCTTTTCCTTCATCATCTCAGACATGATGAAGGTCCTCCAATCAAACTTGATGCCTTTGTCACTAGCATCAATAACTGCAGCCATGATTCTGATTCTTGGATGGCTGACTTGTTCCAGGCTTCCAGTGTTGCTAAGCAAACTCTTGGCAACCACTTCAAACAGATTGAGAAATTTTATCTTAAGAGTCTTCTTGTTTTGTGTTGAAGAGAGGGGACCTGGGACCAATAGCCATTCTTGTGCTATCTCCTCTTCATGGTCAGCACCATAAAACTCCGGATTCCTTCCCTTAGAAGGCAATCCAAAAGCTCCTTCAAGGTCTTCTGAAGAGAATTTCACCCTGTGAAATCTCTCTTCCTCATCTCCCTCTGCTACATAAGAAAGTCTTGTAGCAACTTCACCATTTTCAGGCTTACCTCTCCACTTGAGGAAAGCAAAGAACTCAGCCATGTAGCTCTCCAGACAAGAGCTTGGCCTTTCTTCCATGAACTTCTTGAGTCCAGCTCTTCTCAGCCATCTAAGAGTTGGAGTTACTTCAGGATCTTCACTTTCAAAAGATACTATAGGCTCAAAGTGAAGGCTGTTCTTGTTGCTTAGATAACCAAAATCAAGGTCTAGAGCCTTGTTGGAGAAATCAATGATCATTTCTGGTCTAACTTTGGGAGCCATTGAAGAATATAGAAATGAATTTGAGAGAGTTTGAGAGTGTTTGAAGAAGATGAAAGCTAGGGTTTCGAATACTTGGGGAAGAAGTGTTTGTGGGGGCTCTTAAGACTTGTGAATATTCCAAAAAGAATGTTTGTTAATGAGTTGGTGAGTTTTGAGAACTTTCAACGGTTGTCAAAAATGGCAAATCAGAATGGACGGCCAGGATTGATTTCAGGGGAGTTGGCCAGTTTTGATCCAATGGTCAAAAACCAATGTAACAGTGAGTTATTGGTTTTATTCAAAATGTGGAAGTTATTTAATATTAGATAATGGTTGGGGAGTTTTCAAGGTAGATCGTGACCAAAAGTGTAATGCAAACAAGAGTTAAATCTTGGCATTTAATGCATGGAAAGCGACCTTTTGGGTGGGAGACAAATTAAATCCCATAAAGATGATATCTGTAATTGGGACAGATATAAAAGTAGGCAATGATTGCCCAAATTAGGTGCTTATCAAACCAAGAAAATTTTTTGATAGCCAAGACAACTTATCTGACCCCACTTGGACAAGTGTCCTGAAGAAATGGGGACAAGTGTCCTGAGATTCAATGGACAAAGGTCCTGACAACCATTTGAGGTCATCTCTTCTAAATTTCAGTAGACTTGACCAAGTCTGCTGAAAACCATTTTAATTACCTTTGACCTTAATAACTCCAATGGATTTACTTGTCCAACTTCCCTGGATCAAGTAATCCTAACTCTGCTAATAGCTCTAGAAACCTTGCCTCTACAAGTGGCTTTGTTAGAATATCAGCTTTTTGATGATTTGTGTGGATCTTGACCAACTTTATGTCCTTCTTCTCCACATGATCTCTAATGAAGTGATGCTTGATGTCCACATGTTTGCATCTAGTGTGTAATACATGATTATGTGATATTGCAATAGCACTGTTGTTGTCACAAAATATTGGCACTTCAGTAGAGTTGACATTGTAGTCTCTTAGTTGTTGTCTCAACCAAAGGATTTGAGCACAACAACTTCCAGCTGCAACATATTCAGCTTTAGTGGTGGAAGTAGCCACTGTGTTCTGCTTCTTGGAGAACCAAGATATGAGTTTGTTGCCCAAGAATTGACAAGTCCCTGAAGTGGACTTTCTGTCAATTCTACATCCTCCATAATCAGCATCTGAGTAGCCAGTTAACTCAATGTTGTCATCAGCAGGGTACCAAAGGCCTAGATTCTCAGTGCCTTTGAGATACCTCAAGATCCTTTTTGCAGCCTCAAGATGGCTTTTCTTAGGATTTGCTTGAAACGTTGCACAAACACCTACTGCAAAGGTGATGTCAGGTCTGCTGGCAGTGGGATAGAGGAGTGAGCCAATGATTCCTCTATACTCAGTAGAGTTAGTTGGAACACCACTCTCATCAGGATCCATCTTCCAATTAGTGTTCATTGGGATCCTTACTGGCTTGCTAGTTGTACACCCAAACTTTTTGATCATTTCTCTGGTGTACTTATCTTGGTTGATGAAGATCCCTTCTTTTGATTGCTTAACTTGTAGACCCAAAAAGAAGTTCATCAACCCCATCATGGACATCTAAAACTTGCTTTGCATGAGCTTTGAGAACTTCTCACATAGCTTCTCATTGGGGGATCCAAATATTATGTCATCCACATAAATTTGGACAAGCAAGATGTCCTCTCCTTCAGTGATTCTGAAGAGTGTTCTGTCCACAGTTCCCTTGATGAATCCATGATCCAAGAGGAATTGTGACAGAGTATCATACCAAGCCCTAGGGGCTTGCTTTAGTCCATATAGAGCCTTCTTTAGTCTGTAAACTTGATTTCCAACCTCAAAACCAGGTGGTTGCTCCACATAGAGTTCTTCTTTCAAGACTCCATCCAGAAAGGCACTCTTGACATCCATTTGGTACACTTTGAACCTCTTGTGGGCTGCATAGGCTAGAAAGAGCCTTATTGCTTCTAGCCTTGCCACAAGTGCAAAGGTCTCATCATAGTCAATGCCTTCATGCTGGCAGTAGCCCTTTGCCACTAGTCTTGCTTTGTTTCTGACAATCACATCATTCTCATTCTTCTTGTTCTTGAACACCCACTTTGTTCCTATAACATCTTGATGTGAAGGTCTATCCACCAGCTCCCATACTTCATTTCTGGTGAATTGGTTCAGTTCTTCCTACATGACTGTGATCCAATTGGCATCTTGAAGTGCTTCTTCAATGTCACTTGGTTCTTGTTCTGACAAGAAACAACAGAATAGAGCACTTTCACCATGAAATCTCCTTGTTTTGACTCCTATACTTGGGTCACCAAGTATTAGATCAGTAGGATGGTCAGACAACCAAGTCCTTCTTTTTCTGATCTCTTCAGTAGAGTTGTCCTCTACTGAAGTTGAGTCATTTTGATCATAAAATTCAGGATAATTGAATGCAGGATCTAATTCAGGATCATAATCAGGGGTGTTGTCCTAAATGTCAGGGACATTGGCATTTTCAACATTTTGAATTCCCCCTTGATTATTTGACCCATTAACTACCTCAGCAGGGACTGCTTCTTCATTGGTAGTTGTTACCTGGATGTGAACTGGGATTGGTTCATTCAGTTCACCATTTCCTTCAGTGGGGTTTGCCTCAGGAAAGTTGCCTTCAGGATTGTTGTCCAGTGTAGATTTTTCAGGGAGATTGGCTTGGACAACATTTATGAATTCAGTGTCTTTGTCCTTTAGGCTCAGTCTGGTTGTCCTCTGTGTGATTTCTTCTTATTCTAAGTTCTCATTCCTGAACTCATGAATAGATTCATCAAACACAACATGAGGTGTTTCCTCCACAATAAGGGTTTTCTTGTTGTAGACCCTGAAAGCTCTACTGATTTGAGAATATCCAAGGAATACTCCCTCATCAGCTTTGCTATCAAAAGCTTTCAACTGTTCTTTCCCATTATTGTGAATGAAACATTTACAACCAAATATGTGAAAGTATGACACTTTAGGCAATCTTCCTTTCCAGAGTTCATAGGGAGTTTTGCCTTGCCCTTTAGTGATCAAACATCTATTTTGAGTATGGCATGCAGTGTTTATAGCTTCAGCCCAAAACCTCTTAGGTAAGTTAGAATCAGCAATTAAGGTTCTAGCAGCTTCTTTTAAAGTCCTATTCCTTCTTTCTGCAACTCCATTTTGTTGAGGAGTTCTAGCTGCTGAGGTTTCATGAGCTATTCCATTAGATGTGCAATACTCATTGATGTATGAATTTATGAACTCAGTGCCTTTATCAGATCTTATCTTGATTATGCTAAGGCTTTTCTCATTTGACAATCTCTTTAGAAGTTCAGGTAGTTTGACTTGAGTTTCCTTCTTATTAAGGAGAAATACTACCCATGTGAACCTAGAGAAGTCATCTACTACCACCAATGTGTATTTTCTACCATTTATGCTTGCAGGGGTAATTGGTCCAAATAAGTCCATATGTAAAAGCTCAAGTACCCTTTCAGTAGAGATGACTGGTTTTCCCTTGAATGAGGCTTTAATCTATTTTCCTTCTTGGCATGGTTTGCAAACATGCTCCTTAATGAAAACCTCATTAGGTAGTCCTTTAACTAGTGCATTCCTAGCAATTTTGTTCATTGTTTTGAAGTTCAAGTGGTTTAATCTCTTATGCCATAACCAACTTTGTTCACTAGAACTCTTAGCAATGAAACATGCAGCATCAGTAGACTTGTCCCAGTCTGCAAAATACACATTTCCTTTCCTAGTTCCAGTCAATAGAGTTTGTTGAGTCTTATCTTTAATTAAGCATTTTCCACTTGAGAACTCAACATTGAAATCTTTATCACAGAATTGACTGATACTTAGGAGATTATATTTGAGACCAGCCACATAAGACACATTGTATACTTTGATGTTACCAATCATCAAAGTACCATAACCTTTTGTTGTTGCTTGTGAGTTGTCTCCAAATGTGACATTTGGGCCTTCTTTTTCTATGAAATCAGTGAGGAGTTCCTTGTTTCCAGTCATGTGCCTTGAACATCAACTGTCAAGGTACCATGCTGACTTTTTACTCATGCTCCTCTTCTTGTGGCCCAATGGTACCTGCAATTAAATAGGTTTAGGTACCCTTTGAGTTTTGGGTCCTGAGAGGTTAGCTGTACCTTTAGGAACCCAAACTTGCCTAATAACCCTGATTGATTCAAGGTGGCTAAGTTGTTTTCCTCTAGCATCTACATACACTGTCTTTCCCTTAAATGCCTTTGGGAAAGTATGTGTGAAAGTGTTAACTCTGTAAGTTTCAGGAGAGTTGTCAAATCTCCTGAACTTATGAGTTCTTTGTGCTACTTGAGGGAATCTTTGAGGAAAGGCTTTCTTATGACCATTGCCCTTTGGCATGAAGGGTTTTGGTTGTCTTATTTTATTTTGCCTTTGAGGATAGTTGTCCTTAGGTCTAGTCAGCTGAGGCTTTCTCAGTAGATTTGGCCTAGGCTGATTATACCTTGGATAACTCCTCTGAACATTGTTCAGGAGAGTTGCCCTTCCATTGGGTCTACTCTGTTGACCAACATTCCTCTTGTGTTCAGGAGCTTTGGCCATTTCCTTAGGTTTTGGCCTAGTCTCCTGAAGCACTTGAGTAGGCAAGTCATCTATTTTGCCTTTTCCTTTGTTCAGTGGCTGAATATTTTCATTTTCAGTTTGTGCCACTAACTTAACAAAGATTCTCTTAGTGTTACTTGTAGAAGCAACACTAAGACAAGGTGAAGATTCAAATGGATCAAATCCTAATCCACTTCTTTGAGCCATAGGTCTTTGATAACTCTGAATTTCCTCTATTGCCCTAGAGGATTTCTTCAGAGCAGACATCTTTAGTTTCAGGCTCTCTTCACTTGATTTAAGAATATCATACTCATGTGAGAGATTTTCAAACTTGGCATTTAGAATTTTTAGTTCAAAATATTTTCTCTTCTGAGAGAGAAGTTGATCATCAATCTCTTTCTGTTGGTCAACTATCCTGAGATTTGCTTCCTCAAGCTCTCTCAAGACTTGTTGATACAACTCAGTAGATTTGACATCAACAGCTAGCTCAGAGTTTTTAGCAAGCTCAATTGCCAATCTTTCATTCTCACTCACACAATTATCATGAAATTCTTGTAACATAGTGAAATCTTCCATCAACTTTCCAAGGGAAAGCTTTAGGTTGACCTCACTAGTGTTTTGTGAGATGAATGATGGTGAACTAGAAGTGGAGGATACCTCATCATCCTCAAGAGCCATGTTGCACACATCATCATCATCTTCACTGTTTGAGAACAGTCCATCAGAGGAGTTGAAGCTTTCAGCACTTTCAGATTCTTCACCAGCCATCATGGCTTTTCTATTGGTGAATTTTCTATCTCTTTCTGCTTGCCTTTCTCTTCTCTCTTTAGAGCTCAATTCAGGGCAGTCATACTGGAAGTGCCCTTTCTTCTTGCAATTATAGCACAAGTCTTCATCATCATCTTTCTTTGGTTCTTCTTTTCTTCTTGATGATGAAGGTTCAGCTCTACTGGACCTTCTCCTATCAGAGTACTTGTCCTCTGATCTTTTCTCTTCAGGCTTCTTGACCTCAGCCTGAGCTTCAGGAGAGTTGTACCTTCTCCTGAATTTGTTGTCCTGGTAGAATTTCTTGTATCTACCAAACCTTGAATTTAACTTTTCAAACCTTCTAGCCATCAAGGCTAGTTCCTCCTTCATTTCAGTCTTGGAGACTGACTTTGATGATCTAGGAGTGGACTGCATTTTTGGTTCAACAGTTTTGGCTTTGAATGCCACTCCCTTTGAAGGATTTGAAGGTTCTCAACAGGCTTTCTTCTGTTGAGATCGAACTCATAAGCCTTGAGTTCAGAGAAGATCTGTTGCATGGGCATGGTGGAGAGATCCTTGGTGTTTTGCATCATTACAGCATAGACATCCCATTTTTTAGTGAGACTTCTCAAGATCTTCAAACCAACTTCTCTCTTGGAGTACACCTTCCCCAAGGAGTTGATTTCATTCATCACATCAGTGAATCTACCAGCAAATTTGTCAATGGATTCCTCAGGCTCCATTGTAAATTGTTCAAACTTCTGCACAACCACTTGGAGCTTGTTCTCCCTTATCTTTTCAGTACCCTCACACATTTCTGCAAGAGTATCCCAAATTTCTTTGGCAGTTGTGCAGTGGTAGACTCTTCCCATGATTGCATCTGGAATTGTTTGATAGAGGGTGTTCATGGCAAGATAATTCAGATTATCCTTCCTCTTTTCATCAACAGTGAAGTCATCTTCATCCTTAGGAATCAATTCCCTTGCATCAGCTCTTTGAGCTTCAGTGAGTCTGGGATTGATTTGAGTAAACACAAAAGGACCTCTTGTGATTACTCTTAGCATATCAGTGTGAAGGGATGCAAGATGAGCCCTCATTCTGATTTTCCAGAAATCATAATTGTCTATTGAGAACATGGGCAATTTATGATGTGAGATGTGGTTGACTGGATTTGTGGCCATGTTGTCCAATCCTTGAACAGCAGGAGGTGGAACAACAACATTGTTGTTGGCCATATCTCAAGAACAAACAGTTAGTCAACAATTGATAGGATTTCAGATAGATCAGTTCAGTGACCACACTAAATATGTGATTTTGAAAACCAAGATGGCTTTTCAGAAGCAGTGGTCTTTGAACCCCTGCTCTGATACCACTTGTTGGTCCAGACAGGAGTATATAACAAGTGTATGGGGGGGGGGGGAATACACTTGTATGCTATTCATTTCAAATTTTGATCAAACCAGAGATCAGCAAGGTTGTCTTGGACAACTTTGCTGAAGATGATTAACTCTTTTAAAGATAATCAAACTACTAAGTACTATTGAGTACTTAGTTGGATAACTATCTAAGAGAGTTATATGTGCGGAATTAGTGGTTGGCCCTTTAGTTTAAACTCCTTTAAGTTCTGAAATCACTCAGGCAATCAATACAGTCCAGTTTCAGGGAACTTGTCCAAATGTCTTTTGCACAGTCTTTAGATAATAGTCCTTTGAAAGATCAATTTTGTGTGCGGTGTTGAATGTATGAAAGTACTTGTAAGTAAATTAACACAAGAGTTTATAGTGGTTCAGAGACTCAAGCTCCTACATCCACTTTCCCTGATTTAACTGGATAATTCCTTCACTCTCGGAATTAACTTGTTTTATAGTGCCAATGTGCACTTGATCAAGAACACCACTCCTTGGTGAATTGATCCCTAGGATGTCTAGAGTCCTAGTACCCTCTTCTCAACTCAGAACTGAACTGTTCTTCTCTCAACAGTCAGCTCCTACCACTTCTACTACTACAACAACCTTCTCACTTTCTCACTTGAAAGAGGTAATGATTGAAGTAAGGTTCCAACTAATGAGATATCCTTTACAATGAAGATCAGTGTATAAGGATTAGGATATCTCTCTAAGCTTTGTATGGATATACAATTGGGTTCAGCTTAGAAGAAGTGTATGAAGACTAAGATAGTCTTTGAAAGCTTTGAAAGTTCTATGAGCTTCAGAATACTTGTGTAGTTGGATTCTGTTGAGGTTATGTTGGATACTTTCAAATGGTCTTCACACTTCTGTATTTATAGACGATTGAGAATTTGCCCGTTGGAGAGGCAGCCTCAAATGTCCATAAATGTCTTCTTCTTCATAGAAGACAGATTCTTGATAGTGACATGTCCTCATTTAGGAAATAAACGGTTGTATAGACTTTGTCTTCATTCTGCAGCACTCTTCCCAATGTCTGACTTCAAGATTCCTTTGTTAAGACTTGGACATGGCTTCTGAGGGTTGATTCTATGATAGGACAACATTCCTTATCAATAGACAACTCTCCTTATCACTATCAGCAGACTTGCTTATCAGCATGGTTGACTTGCTCTTTTTCAAATGACTTGGCTCTTTCCCTTTGCTTCACTTAGAAGTGATCTTAGCATGATTCTTTGAGGATCTTTAGGGTGCAGTTGTCTTTAACTCTTCAGCATGGTTGACTTTAAACTTTCAGAACACTTGTTCTTGATTGATTGTGCTGAGACAACTCTTCTGGACAACTCTCCTGATCAGCATGCTTGGCCTTTCAATGGACTTAGTGATTGTTCCAGAATTTGAGCCTTGAGGGGACTTGTTCTTGTTAGTCTTCAAAGCATATGTTCCCCCTCAAATTGTGCATCTAAATAACTAAGAGATGCTTAACACATTAGCTCCTCATCTAGCCTTATTCTATATGTTCTAACATACTTAGAACATAATCATCTTGACTTAGGCATGTCTCATGGGGTTTTGGTATTAGATCAAAACATATCTCATTTTATTCCCAACAGTAATTTTTTTAATGTTGAACTTATAATTCCTTATTATAAGGGAAATATTCGTGTTTCATTTTACTTATAAAATTATTTATACATGTTGGTTTTTAAATTTTATAAGTTTTTTTTTAATATATTGAGTGTAAAGAAATACAACAATTCAAATTTAAATAATTATCTTATAAATCAATAAACCATTTTACTACAAGTTTAACACTTTTATTTATTTTAATTATAAGTTTTGAATAACCCATATTTTTCTCAATATAACAAATTATTTTTATAACAACCCACAATTTAATTAGAAAAACAGCTTTAAAAATTATTCAAATATTCTCGAGAGGTAATTTGTGATAACTCTTGAATACGTGGGTTTATAATAGTATTAAAAATATTACAATACATAACTGTCATAAAAAATTATTTTTATAACAACCCACGATTTAATTAGAAAAACAGCTTTAAAAATTCTCCAAATATTCTCGAGAGGTAATTTGTGATAACTCTTGAATACGTGGGTTTATAATAGTATTAAAAATATTACAATACATAACTGTCATAATTTTATTAATGCGTAAGTTATTCATATATTAAAAATATTACAATATATAATAATTATAAATTAATAATTTATAGAAATATATACATTATAAATATATTTAAAAATTAATAATAACTTCCACAAATTATAAAAATAAAAAATGTATAAAAATTAATATAATATTTAAAATTATTATTTTAATAAATCGAC
The DNA here is from genome assembly GCA_963675135.1 of Galeopsis tetrahit. Taxonomy (NCBI): domain Eukaryota; kingdom Viridiplantae; phylum Streptophyta; class Magnoliopsida; order Lamiales; family Lamiaceae; genus Galeopsis; species Galeopsis tetrahit. The sequence continues at coordinate 29,815,686 of OY776130.1, read as the reverse complement.
CCGCGTAAAACGCGGGTATAGGACTAGTAGAAATCTATAAATGAAATCATATACTACCAGCTTAAAAAATGAAAGAATAATAAGTAGAATGAGATGCGTTTAAGGAGAAGATGACCATTATATAGTAGATGAGATTAAGAATATACGGAATTCTGATTCATTTAAATTTGAATATTAGAAGATAAGATTAAAATGTTTTCAAATTTAAAAATAATAATTATGAGTAAATAATATTAAAATTATTATTTTGAGATGAAAATAGAAAAAATAGATTTTTTTTAATCAGAATGCATGAGAATGCATGGATTTTGAAATATACGATTTTGGTGAAGAGAGAGATTGTGATAGAGTGTTGAAATTGTGACACATGTCCCATTATATTCTCATAAATATAGAGTATTAAGATAACTAGGGTAAGACTCGCAGATTGAAATAAATTTATAATACATAATATATTTTTAATTTAATTTACTAATTAAAAAAATTATCTTTAAAACAGGTATAAATTTATTATTCTATTAAAAGCTAAAATATTACACATATATATATTTATAAAAAAAATAGAATAGAAAATCAAAATTTTATTTATAAAAGAAATTATAATACAAAATTACCAATTGCGAAAAACTTTATTATAGACAACATTTGTTGTACGTTTACATATTTTTTCACTCAAATATATGCAAAAAAAATTCAATCCGCTCTTATTTCTAACTTTTGACTCTAGAGGATGCCACATTTGTATGTGTGTGAATGTGTGATCACATGTTTTGGAAGGTAGACCATGGAAAGTCTACCTCTACTTTTATTTATCGTCATTCCAAAAGACAATGTAATGAGAAATTTACTCCTTCGAAATTTTACAGGAGTCGTGTCATTTGAAACACTCGATGTTATTATCAAGATAAAAACTTTACTATCAACATTTCTTCCAGAAAGAATTTGTGCTTCGATGATGTGATATTCAAGCTTGGTAATAATCAGTCTAGTTCTACTAAACAAACCAGACTTCTGATCAATGTTCCTAATAAACATTATATAACACCTTGTATCACCAAATATCATCGTCAACACTGTCTCGTTAATACTTTCAACTTATTTATGTGTTGGATCATGTATAACTCAACCCTCAAAATACTTTTTTGTACCAAAGTTATCAGAGACAGAAAGATAAATATATATTTCCATCTAAAACAACTACTGGATCACGTACATTTAAAATCAAATTCTCTTTAGGAATATCAATATTTGCAAAATTCACATCACTGTCTCCAATATCCACATTCCCAACTTTCAAAATTCAATTATCTCGTCAGTTGTATTGTTACCATTAGAATTTTCAGTTTGTAACCTTGTATATACTATTACAGTATATAATTACAGAAAATACATTTGATGGTATATACTCTGATTATAAAGAATCGAAAATTGTAGTTATATTTGTAAGTTGTGTTCTTAAGTTTTTTTTTCGTTATAGTTGTCTATTCAAATTCAAATTCAAATTTAAATTGATTGATTCTTTCATTTTTATTTCCGTAATTAAACTCAATCTATAATCTATACACTTAAAAATATAAATATAGTAATAGAATATTAATCTTATTTATTATAATCGTAATCCTTAAATCAAGGTAAGATGGTCTTTCTTCAATCCAATTCTAATGCATGGAATTCATAATATTTATAACTTGGAATAACTTTTAAATTATATGTTATCAAAAAATATTACGCAAAAAAAATAATTAAGCGTGTTGATAAGCCTATAATTATTATCCTTAAATTATTTCTCTATTATTATTATTATGATTTGCATTAATTAATTGCTTATTTTATTCTTCTTTATATACGTACACATCGTATATTTTCATGAATATATGCATGATTCTCCATCCTATATATATATATATATATCCTAATTTTCACAATAAAGAATAAAAGTCACACATATCATATCATCATATCATACCCTATATATATAAAGGGCGCATAAGTTAGAAGCGGCCGGTTTTCTTTGGGTTGCAGGTTACAAAATGATTACGTGTTATTTCTCTAGAGTTTTCTGGCACTCATCCTTAGTTTTTTTTTTGGCAGCTGTCTTGCTCCCCTTCTCTTCTCTCTCTACCTCAATTAAAATTGCTCAGTTCAATTCAAACGACACAGCACCTTTTGCCTCTCCACTGCCTTTATAAATTTCATCAAGGACCTTGCAGGTAAGTTCTCCAGCATCTCTCATGTTTTCTCTCGTAATTTTGTATATGTCGATTTTAAAATTTGTTTACTTCTGAGTTACTCGTTTCAATTTATGAATATTTTGATGTTTGGGTCCTTAGTTGTGGGTTATGTTGATAGGTGTTGCTTTGGGTACTAGGTTGAGATTGTGTTTATACTAATGTTAAAAGTGGGTGTGCTTGTTCTGTATGATGATGTGTGGTATTAGTTGTGAAACTGGATTAGGAGAACCTTGACAGGATTTATTTAGTATTTCTAATTTTTTCCTCCTTTTGGTTTCTATCTATTTCTTACTTCTATACTATTTTTTTTATTATCCAAACTTCTATACTATTCAATCCTATAAAAAATTGTCTTTAGTTAATTGGGTATTTATATGTGCACACCAACTGTTTGATAAATTGTTTGTTGAGAAAATGCTAATTTTACTTTGGCCTGTTTTGAACTCTATCTCTTCTCTTACTGCATATTCACATAGTCATATGTGCACATTTTGTGGTTGAAAAATCAAATACGAAACAACAATATTACTCTATTTTCTATCATCTTCCGACTTTTTTTAAGAAACTAGAAATTACATATATTTATTTCTCCTAGGTTTATGTTTTGATTATGTGTAATGAATAAATTAGTGGTTTATATGATGTGACCGTGTGATGGCACATCATGTTTGACAAATTGTAGTTCATAACTTGTGCAACAGTGCAAATGACTAATTTAGAAGCTGAGTCAGTAGAAATTAGAAACAGAGCTTGATCGTGTTTACCAAAAAAAATACTTCTACTAATTATTTATTTGTCTTTGATATAGAAAAAAAGGTGGCATGAAATTTCGTGGCAGCAATCCATTTGAAATGAGTATTTTACTATTTTAATTATGCAATTTTGAAACTAATTGAGAGGGAAATTGTTGCAGGAACGTTGGCATGGCAGATTCTATGGGATCGTCTACCCACCACCCACCAAGGAGAGCTTACTAAAAATGAATATCATCCTAAATATGGAAGACGCCAAGTGCTCCTTGTGCAGTGAGGAGACCGAATGAACAACACATTTGTTCCTGGAATGTAGAAAGGTGAGTGCTATATGGTATAAGTGTTATGAATGGCTCACCTGTTTGCATTCCAATTCATCGCCAGATTCGGCAACATTTCATGATACATTTCGGAGTATTGGGTAATAAAGGTGGAGGCAAAGCGGCAATTGGTATTTGGATATCATGTTTAGTGTGGGTTGTGTGACGTTGAAGAAACAATATAATTTTCGACAATGGTAGTTGGGATGAAGTGAAAGTGATGGACGAAGTAAAAGGGAGATCCTAGAGCTGGTTCACATGTTATGGGCAGCTGCTTAGAAACATAAACTACAGGGACTGGGAGAGCTAAATCATAAGTTGTAGTTGTATCGATGGTTGACAATGTCACTACAATTACTCATTCCAACCATAAGTTGAAGCACTAATAAGAAAGTTCATTTCTTCAGTATGGGTCATCATTCTACCAAGGGTGCTAAACATAAATTTGAGACTCATTCTACTAATTGATTATGTTGTAAATATTAAAAAATAAATAAATACTCCCTCCGTCCAATTTCATTATTCTCATTTTCCTTTTTTTGTTGTCCAATTTTATTATACTCATATCCTTTTTGGAAACAATACTATTCATACTACTTTATCTCCACCCTCCTACCATCACTTATTTACCCACTTTGCCATTTACTTTATTCATAAACAATCATTTATTTACAAATGGACCCCACAATACCATATCATACCCTCAACTTATCTACTTTATGAATAAACTAATCAATATTCATTAAAACATGTGCTCGAAGAAGTGGGCATAATAAAATTGGACGGAGGGAGAGTATCATTTTAATCATCAAAATTGCAGGAAATATTGTAATAAGTAATACTCCCTCCGTCCACAAAAAGTAGTCTTATTTGCGTTATATTCTTTGTCCACCAAATGTAGTCCCATACACTTTATGAAAACTATCACCCTTCAACCATCAATTAATTACTCAATTTGCCATCAACTTTATTCACAATGGACCCCACAATACCCTATAATATCCTTACTTTATCTACATTTTTCTTAAAACTTGTGCCCCTCCTCCATGGGACTATATTTAATCAAAACCTCCATTTATTAGTAAAATGCAAATATGACCTAATTCATACACAAATGTTTGGGCTAACACCTCAATTATTTTAGGTGTGCCCTACCTAGTACTTATCTAATACATACATCCTAATTGAATTAAACATGTTTTAAAATTGAATACCATCCAGATTCATGACAATTATAACAAATTAATGAAGGTTTAATGGGCAATTCTTACTATAGTCAAATTTTACAAAGTGACTACATAGTCACTTTGTCGAATCGCGACACGTGGCGTCGTAAACGTCATAACGACCTGTTACCTGTTATACAGGTTTAAGTTATTTATATCATTTTTTAAATTGTATTTTGTTATTTACTATATTACCCTTCTTTTATTTAAATTATTTTTAAAATATATACATATATATTACGTAAAATTACTGTTCTACCCTTTTTTATACAAATATTATTATTTTAAAAATTAAATAAACCAATCCAAATAATAATTAAATAATAGATTAGTTAAATTAGAAATTAGGTTTTTTGTCGTCCCCAATTCCCTTCCATCTAGTCTGGCACATTCTTAATGAAGTTTGTAGTATGAGTTCTCCCACATAAAATGAAATTCAAGAGAATTTGAGATGTCATTCTATTCTTCATTAACTTGAACGAGGTATTAAAATAGACAATTGCTTCAGTAGCATTATTTTTTAAACTTATGATAAATACAAAAACTCAAACATCACGCATCCACAGTACATTCCCTACATTGTGTGATAGTAATACTAATCTGAAATTAGAAATTAGGTTTTTTGTCGTCCCCACTTCCTTTTTGCTAAATTGCTAAATTCAGTTGCAAATTTTCTTTAAGGCATTTTGTCGAACGCTTGTTGATCAATCAAGTTTCTATTTGATTTGAGTCAATTTAAAAAATAATTACTACTAAACAACTCAGCCTCAATTTTAACAACCCCAAGTTTGAGTGTAGAATTCAAGAAATCGAGCATAGAACTCGTAAACAAAATCAATCAGAGAAAATAAAAAATTCTAACAAGAATTTCAAAATCAGTCATCGGCGGCTGGCAGGTAGTGCGGAAGCTGAGCGGCGGAGGCTGGCAGGCGGCGGATGATAGCAGGCGCGGATGATGGGTCGTGTGGAGGAAAAAAACGGATGAAATTGAAAACGCATGTATTAACTAGGTTTTAATGAATTTGATTTCTTTAAGGTTTAATTTGATTATTTTTTTTTTGTTAATAAATTGATTTGATTTATTTTTTGTTATTAATTTTATTTATATCATAAGGGTAAATATGTAATTTTAACATTACATATTTTAATTAAATTAATAAATATAATAAATTATTTTATTGTATAAGGATAAAAATATAATTTTACAATATTAATATATTTTAATTAATTTAATTTAATATATAGAAAATACAAATTTATGATACATTACGACAAATATGATGAATACATACCGTAAATTGTACAAAAGGTAACAGGTCATCAAGTTTAAGCATTCACAATTAGATTTTCAATGGCTTACATTAACTGACTACGGTAGTCATTATGACACCTTACGACACCCTGACTAAATGTAGGAGGTCCCATGTTTAATAATTATAATTATAACAAACCTTAAATAAAAATTAATAATATGAGAATAATTTAGGAATGTCTTCATTCATGTGAATGCTAATAATTAAATACCTTAAATTCTAATTAATACTACCTTAAATGTTAATATATTAAATCCCAAAATATCTTAAATTTAATAGTTGAGAAAAAAGGAATAAATACATTTAGAGTCACTCTATAAGACCCTTAAACAATTTAAAATAAAATTTTTAGTTAAAACAATTAAGGTCACTATTTGATTTGGATACCCTATAATGCCCTTTCCGTATAAAAAAATATAATTAATTCAGTGGCTCCATAAATCCATCAATTTTAGTAATTACGAATTGAAATGTTTGACATTCCTTTTACAATCAGTTACCAAATTTACATAGAATCTCGATCGAAGCTGCAGATCGTGGGAATCAATGCATCGTCGACGTCCATCCTCCGATTTTTTCCATCCATATGATAGGTATTTCAATGTTTAGTGATTAATTAGGATTAAGATTCTACTGATATCATTCCAATATTAAAAAATTGCCATTATTCTGTGTTTTCGAGAATTTCAGATTTTTGTATACCTTCTTTTCCCCAGAAATGGAGAGTCCTCTAATTCTGAAAATCGATTTCGATGGTAGATGCAAGCTTGTTCGGATAAATGTTGAAACAACATTCCACAACATAACAGACGTAATCAACTACAAATGGCCAAATTTATCAGAAGGTAATTACTCAATTATGTATTCAGTTGGGTCTGTCAAGAACTGTTATTTAGAGTCTGATAGCGATGTAAGTGGTATGATAGAATTCTACACTCTATATTCGGAAAAGATAGTTTCTATATACATTGTTATATAATAAATTAAGGAAATTTCATTACATATTTTATGAGTTGTGTTCATCTTATAAATTCATTGAATGGTTATTTCTATAAAATAGTAGATTCTTATAGCTATTAATTTAGTTATTTAATTGAATGATTTGGTAGTTCCGAAAAAACTTCATTTTTAAAAATTTTTATATTAATAAACAGTGCTCATTATATCAAAAGTTTTGTTAGTTATTTCGTGTTTTATGAATTAATGTTGGGGAAGCTCTACCCCAACATTCAACCAAAATCCTTATTTTTTGTTTGATTTAGGTCTGTTTCCGGTTGCTTTCGCTATCGTATCTGTTGAAAACATGGATAATTGGGCATGGTTTCTAAGGAAGATCATGAACAATATCCACCATGCTAAACAAATCATATACATTTCAGACAGAAACACGGGACTGGTGTCAGCGTTCTATGGCGTATGGGAATTACCCACCCACTTCTACTGTTTGTATCATCTTCTAACTAACCTTAAGGGAAGGTATGGTGGAGGATGGAACACTCAGCATCGCGAGAATATGACAGATCTTTTCAAGCAGTGTGCTCATGCTCCAACGAGCTGCATATTCAACAAAAAACTCGTGAAGTTCAAAGAGGTTGGAGATAGAATTGCAGAGGATTGGTTGTAAAATATTTTGTATTCAAAATGGGTTGTATATCATTCACCGCATATAAAAAGGTACGGCGAGATGACATCGAATGCAGCAGAGTTGTTTAACTCTTGGATTGAGGATGTTAGAGCTCTTCCAATTACTTATATGATTGACGCTATTAGGAAACAAATCTCTTGATGATTTGTTGAGAGGCGTCTAGATAGCCAAACCTGGACAGGTATGTTAGTACCTAGTAAAGAGCAAGTGTGGAACGAAATGTCCAATATTAGTGCTTCTTGGGTAGTCTCGATATACCCAAACGATCAGTTTGAGGTAGCATCTAAGACTTCAGTTACGGTTGACTTGGAGTACAATATTTGCACATGTTTTCAATGACAATTAATCAAGGGTTTCCCTTGTGAGCATGCAGTGGTGGTTATTAAGAAGCATTGCAACTCCATATCTGAAGTCGTCGATGAGGACTTCCTTACCTCAAGTTATTGCGAGTGCTACAAAGTTGATCTCCCTCCAGTTCTAGATACAGAGAGGTTCAGATTCAAGCCCAGCTCAAATTGTGATAAAGTTCTTCCACCCATTCTAAAGAAACCACCAGGTCGCCCAAAATAGAAAATGATAATGTCATATGGAGAATTTCGTCGAGTCAAGGCTACAATATGCAGCAAGTGTGGAAAGAAAGGCAGACACGACCCGTTAACGTGTCCGCACGTGTTCGGCACAGATAGGACAAATCTATTATATTTGAATAATAACACATTTGTTTTAATCCCACCATTTTCTACTAATTAGACAATATTATTTACTTTAATATATGAATAATAACACATGTATTTTACTTTAATATTTTATTATTTTTCTACTGGTTGTATTTCATTTAACAATATATATTATCAAAAGTTAAATGTTGTTAAGTATTTTATCATTAAGAATCATGACATTATTTAGATATATCGTACTGTTGTCCAGACTTGTATTTTGTTATATTTATCAAAACTTATGATGTATCTGTAAGGAATTAGTTAATATATCATTTAAACAAACCATGGATTTATACAAATATATCCTTTATTCAACTACACTATATACATTTTATAATTTTTAACGTAGGTTTCAGTTAATCTGATAAATAATATGCTTAAGATATTATACGACTATCAATAAAGTTTTAATAAATTTTATTAAATATCCCGTCAATGCACCATAATTTAATCATACATTAATTAAGGATAAATTTGTATATTTTTCTGAATACACTATTTATTTATTTATACACTAATAATCACAATGAACCCCTAGATGTCGAACGTACGTATAGTATATTGCCTAGTCTAGTTTTCCCATTCCGAAAAAAGTTACTAGTCATATGTAGTTCTATAGTAAGTTGTAATGTGCTTTCCAATAGATATGACATGAAATGGTTTTTTTTTGCTTTTTAGTTTTGTAATCTAAACGTATATTAAATATATAAAGCAAACTATATGCAGATGGGAATGCACAATGCAAAAGGTGATGCATACGTATTGCCTAAAATGATACTATTATTGCATATGTTACGCTTATCTGCATTTTTTCCTGTAGTTTTTTAGGTTTATGCACTATTCACCACATATTCGTGCAAATGCAATAACCACTTCACTTTCTCAAGCTGCGAAAATAGTCACATAGGTCACCTTACAAATATTCTATTAAAAACCAATATCATAATATGAAATTATACTAACATTAAAAGCCCATCAATTGCCGAGTCATATGCGTTGTTACAAAGTATATTCTTGATTATCCAACCAATAAACAATATTATTGCAAATTTCAAATTATGCATAATTGTAATTTGAACTCTATCTGGTGCACCGTTATTCAAATTGACTTCTTTGAACGACATAATGTCTTCCTCGAGTTGCATATCCGTCTGATGAAAACACTTCAGTTTTTCTTCCAGTTCACTTATCTTTGATCGCTCTTTGTTTAATTTTTTTAACATGCCAGGTATAATATTCCTTCCTCTTTCGAACAGAGGTTGATTAATCCACTGAAAAAATCCACAAAAACCTTCTTTCTGCAATCCTATGAAATTAATAATTATTTCTATATACGTAATTCAAAATCTTAATGAAATATATGAATACACATCATAATACCGGATATTTGTCGCATCCGAAGAATCTTCTCCCCACATTCTTATTCTTTCAAGAGGTGACGACTACTGCATTCATATTGCAATAGCACCTTACGTATCCCTGGTTATTGATGACATTAGACATTCTATGTTTTAGGGCAGGAAGAGAGGCAGCTTTGTAGTTGTATTCAAAATATAAATTTTTTAATGAAACCCTACGTTCAGATATATATAAAATTTTAATATAATTACGAAATTCAATATCGTAATCGCTGAAATTATAGAAATTCCATTAATGAATAATTTCAGGGAGTTTTCCTCAACTCCCTGAAATGCATATCCGTAAACCTAATAGGCTTCAACTCATGAGTAAAAGTAGTACGAATGTTTGATCTGTAATAACTTTGTTTCCTATCAATGTGCACTCCTTCTGTTTAGAAGAAAACAACAAATAAAAATGTTCGAGCATCATTTAGTATCAAGTATTCTATAATGAAAAGTAAGAAATTGAATGTATAATATAAAATTTAAAGAAATGTATAAACCAAATTTGTTCTTGGCTTTTAGACGTTTGTGCCTCATATCTTTCCTCTTGTTCTCATATTCTTCACTACCACTTCTTTGTTTACTTGATTTTACATCACTTTCAAAATCTTTAAAATTGAACTAAAACATATTAGATTTATGCAAAAGAATTCAGCTACAAACAGATAAAATGAAAAAAAAGTTACCTGAATCAGACGGGACAACTACGTATCCCACTACACGCTTCCATGCATATGTTCCAAACTTTGTCGCATGGGACATAATGATTAATTCCAAACTTAATAAACCTTTATGTTTTATTCCGATCTTATCCAAAATTTCCCCTTTACCAGCTTGCCATGTTAAATACCATATTCTAATATTATCAAGTACATTACAGAGCAATACAGTTCCATACTAGACATATAGACATATGATCATCACGTGCAACTGGAATTCACACTTCAACACAACTATGATGCCAACACTGCACAATTCGGCACAGTATGATGTCAAATCTGCAGCAATGCAGTTTATTTTTCATATTATACCTATATATGTAACAACCTCATATAGATGCAACATTCTTTCAGTTTCTCATCTGCATATCATCACCCATCCTACCACCCTTTACACAATTACTGTATATAATAGCCATAATGTAGATAGTATGTGTATTATTTTTCAAAGTTTATGTTGTTAAATATATTATATCATTGAACATTTATAGTGTGACATAAATACAAAAGTTAAGTGTATATGGCATCATATAATTATAATGCTAGATTCATCTCGTACAGAATCAAAAATATTTAACCAAATCTTATACATTTATGCTGACAACACATTATAATTCATAACTTCAATGGAAAAGACTCATTATCTTCGAATTAACTCTGCTAGTTCTCATACCACTGTCTTACCCAAAAAAATAGAAGTAGGCAAATTTATAATAAGATGAAATGGACAATCTTGAAATAAAAAAATAGTTTTAACAACCAAAAAACAAATACAATATTGATACCAGATTCTGAACCCAACAAAAAAAAAAAAAAAAACGCAAATCTTGCATCATGCATCAAGAACTCATGAAAAATAAATATACATAATATATATACAAATCTATTGCAGAAGTCGTTTTTATAGAGATTGAATATACCTAAACAAATCGGTAAGAATCCTACGAAACTGATACAATATATAAGGTATCTAGTTAAAATAAAAAAAAAATTTGTAAAATCTGTTAAAAATCTCTACATATTTTCGTCTAGCGCATACCTTTGATGCAGATCGGTTGAGTTGAGAATGACAATGACGGTGGCAAACTCTCGCAGCAAGATGCAGTGTGGAAAAAACTCTAGCTTGATTTGGGGTTTTGTTAATTTCAATTTTCGAAAAGTGTGTAAGATGGTATATTTGTATAAAATTGAGCGTGATTATCGATGATTGATATAATTTTTTTAAATTGGCACACGATTGTAGTTGACTAATGTATTGTTTACATTAATATATAAGGAGGTTAAAAATGTAAAATTGCTTATATAAATGATCTTTTCTGTAACTAGAAATATAAATGTTTTTTTTTTTTTTAAAACACTAGGTGAAATGACCTATAGTGTTATTGTCCCGAGAAAAAATAGTTGAAAAATTCATATTTCAGTTAAGCGTCTGAAAATATAAAAGCATATATAGTTAGGCTCGTAAAAAAAAAAGGCATAGTTACTAATTAAATATTACATTAAGTCATTCTTTTGATGTAATAGCTGAAAATTATTTACATAATCAATTAATATATTATTCACTATTTATAATTCAATAATTAGTAATCTTAGTCACAGTATAAATATAGAATATTTGTGATAAATATGTAAATATATTTAAGGGATCAACTATGTAATACATAGTATTCACGATTTATCATTAATATAGGTCGATAAATTGCTCCCATAGATTAGGAACTTGCCTACTCTCAAGCTAATAGTGCGGAGATTCAAAATAATATTTCCAATTAGGCAGAAAGCCTAATGTAAATTTGGGTTCTTATATTAAAATTATTGAAAAGAATATGTTTTTTATCTCTCACAAATATAACTTTTTCTCTTTTTCTCACAAATGAAGATATTATTCTACCCGTAAAAAAAAAAAAAAAAAAGATATTCTTATATTAGTTATGATTACATCGGAAATTCTATATTCTTCTATTATGATTAAATTGAAAATTCGATAGATTACATCATATATTCGATAAATAAATGTAAATTACAAAAGTACTTACGGTAGAAAATAAATGTGAATGTAATTACAATTATAATTACAAAAAAAATAAAAAGTTGTCATTCTTCATCTAAATTTGAGATATTGAACTTATCATTGTAGATGTTGTGAATTCTTAATTGTAAACATTCTCAACAACATCTTAATTTGACCTTCCGAGATTTTTTCTAAGTCCTTTCTAAAATGTTGAGCTAAATGTTATCGCATTCTGGCAGGATCTAGAAGCTTCTACAAGGATCTGGAGCCTGAAAGATTCCAGAACATTGCAGAACATGCTAGACCAGCTTGGAACCTTATAGATCGACTTGGAACATGCAAGAAGGATCTAGAAGAATCATGGAAGTTGAGTTCCTAAAAAATAGGATCTCAAGATGGAAGCCTCTAGAATTCATATCCCACTCTATAAATACTGAAGGATGGCTCCGTAATTCAGTGTATTCTATTCGATCAATCTCCGAGACTGAGCGTTCATCCCTGATAGGAAATGTGGCCAGTAGTTATACATTTTAGTTCATACGAAGTATCCCACCCGTATGACTATGTGCTTTTCTTTATCTATTGAGAGTGTAATCATAGATAGGACTAGCATTTCGACAGTGTATACATTATATAGTTAGTTCGTTTTCAAAACAAGGCACCTGCCTCGTTTGTAGTTTCAGTTGTGAAAGTTATTGTTGTAACATTTTACACAACATTTGTACTTGAAGATAAGTATTAATTTTCGCCATAAGGCTAAGCATAGATTTTTATTTATAAAATCTATGTGAAAAATATTTCCATTGTTTCGCATTGTTTTTAGTGTTTCAAGTCTTCCGCTGTGTGTCATTATTTCTGATATTCTGTTAGAGTCATTATTGCACTATTTATCTCAACATTCAGTGCGGCATTATTTTATTTTTACTTAAACACTATACAGCACACTTTCAGTTGGTATCAGAGCCAACACCTAACGACACTAGGTTAGATCATTGTTTAAAGTGTGTTTTTAGTTTATGTTAGCAATGGAAACACATCACATATCCACGACACTTAGGCCACCCGTTTTAGATGGTTCGAATTATGCTTATTGGAAGCCTAAGATGAGTATGTACATCAAGTCAATTGATGAACGTGCTTGGAGGACTGTACTTACAGGCTGGGAAGCTCCAAAGAGACCAGCAGATGCAGATGGTGAAGTTCAACTCAAGAGAGAAGTTGACTGGACGGCTGATGAAATAACAACAGCATGATACAATTCTAAAGCTTTAAATGCTATTTTTATCTCTGTTGATGTTTCAATGTTTAAAATTATATCTAACTGTTCTACTTCTAAAGACGCATGGGACAGGTTGCAAGAGCATTGTGAAGGCTCAGACAGTGTTCGAAGGACTAAGCTTCGAATGCTGGGGACAAAGTTTGAGAATCTCCGAATGAAGGAAGATGAAACTATTTCATCATATAATGAAAGGTTAAGTGAGATAATCAATGAATCACATTCTCTTGGTTACCCTATTTCTAATGTTAGAGTAGTACATAAGATATTAAGATTTGTTCCTAAAAGAATTGATGCTTAAATTTGTGCTATTAAAGAGGCAAAAAATACTGATAAGTTAATTCAAAATGAATTAGTGAGTATTCTTAGAACTTATGAAATAAACACTAATCAAGTTGATGAAACTAAGGATGATAGGAAAGTTGTTGTTTAAAGGAGAAACATCAAACAAATATGAGTGTCAACCAATTATTACTGAGGTTGATTCGGATGAAGAATTGCTTGATGAATGCCTTAACAATCCTAACAACATTGCCCTTCTCACTAAGCACTTTAATGAATTTCTTAAGAAATCTGTGAACAAATCTAAGGGAAACATTCAGCCTAAGATTCAAATCAACACATCAACACCTCAACCAGAAAGGAGGAAATGTCAATTCACACCAAGACCATCTTTGAAAGGAGGAAATGTCAATTCACACCAAGACCATCAAAGAGTGAAGGTAAACCAAGGTATGATCCTAAATTTAGAAAATCAGTTCAATGCAATGCATATTCTGGATATGACCATTATGCAAATGAATGTGCCAATACCAGACTTAAGCAAAAACTGAATTTTAGTGCTACCTTGAGTAATGAATCAGATGATGATGATCTTGATGAGTTAAATGAAAATGAATATTCTCATTTTACCAGAATTGATTATAATGATTTCTCAGATGATGATTTGGATGATACAGATTCTGATGATGCACCTGATGCCTTAACATCTACAGTAACATCACAACAGAATCACTCAGATTTGATCTGTTTTAATGGTTTGGTTGATGATGCAGGAAAAAGGATTGATGACAATGCATACCAAAAACTGTTAGATGATTGGAACTCTCAGAAACTCACTCTTAATTTCTTGAATAAAGAGAATGAGGATCTGAAAGATACAATCACCAAGCTAGAAGTTATACTTACCAAAAGAGATCTTGAAATTTGTAACTTAAAGGAGGAACTGATAAATTTCACTTTATGTTTCAAGAAATATTCCAAGAGTGCTTCTGAGGTAAATAATGTTATAGCTACTGGTAAGTCTAATAATCATGGTTTAGGTTATGATGATAAAAATGCTTTTGTTTCAAAGATATTTGAAAAACCTGTGAAATTTGTGAAGGCAAATGTTAACATATCTGATGTAACATCTGCACAATCAGATCCTCACAAGGTTAAAAGGAAGTATATCTGTCATTACTGTTGCAAGGTTGGTCATATTCGCCCTTATTGTATAAAATTGTTTGAAGAACTGAAAATTTTAAAAATGCTGCATACAAAACTGTCACATCCTGGTAAACAGTTTCTAAAATGTGCATGGAAACCTAAAGCTACCTGTAATGTTGTTCATACCTCCTTAAAAGCATGTCTACCTGATCTATGGTATTTTGATAGTGGTTGTTCTAGACATATGACAGGTCAAATAAACTTCTTATCTGATTATGTGACCTTGAATGGTGGTAGTGTTACATATGGTGGTGGTTCTAAAGGACAGATTATTGGTAAATGAACTTTGAATGTTGAAGGTTTTCCTAAGCTTAAAAATGTCTTGCATGCTGATGGCTCACTTGGAAATCTGATTAGCATTAGTCAACTTTGTGATGATAATTTGCATGTGAAATTTGACAAAGATTCATGTTATGTTCTTAATAAAGATGAAGTTTGTGTCATGACTGGTACTAGGTCAGCAGATAATTGCTATCTTACTAGAACAAATATGTGTAACTTGTCAAAACATTATGAAAATATTCTATGGCATCAAAGATTGGGACATGCAAATTACAGAGCAATGAAAAGGCTAATTAAAGCAGATGCAGTAAAAGGAATTCCAAAACTGAAGTTTCACAATACCACTGTATGTGGACCATGCCAAAAAGGTAAGCATGTAAGAATGCCGCATACAATGCTGTCTCATTGGTCTACACATCGATGCTTTGAATTACTGCACATGGACTTAATGGGTCCTATGGAAACTGAAAGCATTGGAGGAAAGAGATATTTCTTAGTTGTGGTAGATGATTTCTCTAGATTTACCTGGGTTGAGTTTTTAAGAGACAAATCTGAAACTTTTGCTGTATTTAAAATTCTTTATAATAGGTTCAAAAATGTGTTTAACTTGAAAGTTGGCCGTATTAGAAATGATCATGGTAGGGAATTTGAAAACAGCATGTTTAATGATTTCTGTGATAAAAAAGATATTTTGCAAGAATATTCATCTCCTAAAACTCCACAACAAAATGGAATTGTTGAAAGAAAGAATAGAACTTTACAAGAAATGACAAGAGTCATGCTTACATCCAAAAGTCTTGCTAAGAAATTCTGGGTGAAGCATTGAATACTACATGTCATATTATTAATAGAGTTTTTATTCGTTCTGACACAATTCAAACACCTTATGAGATTTTGAACAACAGAAAACCAAATGTGAAATATTTTCATGTATTTGGTTGTGTGTGTTATATTCTGAATGATAGGGATCAACTTCATAAGTTTGATTCTAAAAGTGATAAAAGTTTCTTTTTAGGCTATTCTAGAAATAGTAAAGCTTATAGAGTTTATAACCTTAGAACTAACACTGTTCAAGAATTTGCTAATGTTGTGTTTGATGATGTTAAAGGTTTTTACAGATGACAAAAATGAAGAAGATGTATCACAAGTCATTGACAATTCTGAGAATACACTGAAGTTTGAAAATGTTGCACCGAATGCTAACACATCTGGGTTAATATCTACAGAACAGTCAGTTGCATGTACCTTTCCAGAATAATCAGTATGTTCCCAAAACGAACCCTTCTTCAAGAATTGGGAAAAGTCATCCTTCTGACCAAATCATAGGTGATGCTACAGTTGGAGTGCAAACAAGAGGAAGAGTAGGATCAAATAAGGTAGATGTGGTACCAAGCAAATCCAAAGGAATCTCACCTGAATGCTGTGAAAAGGGTTATTAAGTATGTTGCAGGTACAAGTGAACTTGGGATTTGGTACACTAAGGACACCAACAACATTTTGATAGGTTACAGTGATGTTGATTGGGCTGGAGATATAGGTGATATAAAGAGTACGAGTGGAGGATGTTTCTACATAGGGAACAATCTTGTATCATGACACAGCAAGAAACAGAACTGTGTTTCACAATCCACTGCTGAGTCAGAGTACATAGCTGCTGGAAGCTGCTGTACACAACTCTTGTGGTTGAGTAAGATGTTCCATATATGACTATGACATTGAGAATGGTATACTTACAATCTTTTGTGACAATACTAGTGCTATAAACATTTCTAAAAATCATGTACAACACTCACTCACTAAGCACATTAGCATAAGCCATCACTTTATGAGAGATTTAGTAGAGAAGAATATTGTAAAGTTGGAGTATATACCTACTGAAAAACAGAATACTGACATTTTCATTAAGGCTTTAGACCATGAGAGATTCTCAACTTTGACGAAATATCTTGGCATGAGCACTATCTCAAAAATCCTAAATGGATGTTGTCACAAATGCGTCAGGGAGAAGTGGGCATAATAAAATTGGACGGAGGGAGTAACATAAATGTAGAAGTATATTTATGCGATTACTATTATGCAAAGAGTGGAAAGTTCATTGGTTTATATATTTAAAAAGGGGTGATCTTTTGTGAAATATTGGATATATGAATCAACCCAATTTACTCTCACATTCTTTATAAATACAGACAGCCCAATTCACACCCATGTTCTTTATAAATACACCAACTAACTGCCCAATTCACACCCACGTTTTTTTTTATATAAATACACTCACGGATTAAAATTGTACCTGGTCGTCTTCTTCGGACAGTTTCCGGCCACCCCAGGCTGCGGCTGGACGCTATAATTTACGACGGTGTATTTATAAAAAAACTCGTCGGTCAATTCACACCCTCATTTCTCTCTCATACAACATTTTACTCCTTCAATCTTCATTCACCATTCAACTCGTCGGTCGCCGTCGAAAAGCTTGCAGCCTCCGTGTCCGGTTGCCAAATGAAGAGCAAGCTACTTTTCTCCGCCCAAACCGCACATCCTGTTGCAGATAAAAGTTCCCCCTTTTGTGGCAAACCCTTATTTTAATTTTTAGGGTAACTCTTCGTGAAGGTGAGCTCACTGTTGAGGTAAAAATCTATTCCGTTTTTGTTCTGAAATTGCAAAAAAAGATTCTACTTTCAGACTGTTAAGGTTTATGAAGGCGAAAAATTTCTTGGAACCCTCATTCTCTGAATCGAAAAAGGAGTCGCGGGAAACGGATGAGGAATCGGCGACCAAGTGGGAGGCTGGTTTGATGATAGGCGGCGTGGCCGCGCGCCTTGCTCGTGCCCAGCCAGATTCCTCAAACGAAAGCCCTGAATCGGCCGATCTGTTTCCTTGTCTCGCTGCTCCCCGATCTGCGCCGCTAGATCTAGGGTTTTTTTAGTGGTGGATTGACCCACTGAGTTTACCTCCTTTAATTGTAAATTCTTGCCGCTTGAATTCCTTTGGTTGTATGCGTGCTTTAGTTGTGAGCTGTTTTATTCCTGGCATTTTTTACTTCGTGGGTGCCTTGGATTCTCACACACATTTCTGGGAAAATTTTGTGTGTTGACTGAAAACGCTCGCGAATTATTAGTTAGAAGGAGATAAATTAGTTATTTTAAAATGTTTTTAAATATTTCTTTTCTTATAAATAAAAGATTTCATATAATTTTGAAACTTATTTGTATGTTATCAAGATTCATTTCCAAAAGGGAAAATATCAATTTTGGTCACCCAGTTTTACCTCTTTTCATATTTGGTCACCCACATTTAGTCACTATCAAAATTGGTCACCCAGTTATTATTTTCTATCAAAATTGATCACTCTATTGGTCAATCTGTCATTGACTAACGGAGAAAGAGTTTTGAGCCGTCAAATTTCTCAAACCCTAGATTAAAAAATTCTCATACATCTTCCAGAATCCAGAAGCAATAATGAAACATGTGCAAAAATATTTATATCTCCAATTATTATACAAATTCAATATGAAACCAAGAATTGAAAAACATCACGTTCCAGAAGATGCATGAGAATTCTTTCTGATCAACAATAAATATAATGAAAATTCCTTCTAAAAGATGAATGAAAATTTCTTTTGACCGGATAAATATAATGAGAATTTCTTCTGATTTATATGATAAATATAATAAAATAATTTTGTCATAAAAAAACTTAAAACATAAATTGAAATAAGAAATACTCCGTAATGTATAATTTTTGTGATTGACTAAGATTCTTCAATGGGTATTTTTTCACGCTCCGTAGGTTTCACATGTTTCATTCTTGCTACTGCGTTTGTTTAATTAGTTTCTGGAAGATGCATCACAAGTTTTTAAAGTTTTGAAAATTTTGAGCTCAAAACTCTTTCTCCGTTAGTCAATGACAGATTGACTAACGGAATGATCAATTTTGATAGAATATAATAAGTGAGTGACCAATTTTGATAGTGACTAAATGTGGGTGACCAAATATGAAAAGATGTAAAACTGGGTGACCAAAATTGATATTTTCCCTTTCCAAAATATATATTGTAGTATGGGAAAATATCAATTTTGGTCACCCAATTTTACCTTTTTTCATATTTGGTCACCCACATTTAGTCACTATCAAAATCGGTCACTCACTTATTATATTCTATCAAAATTGATCATTCTGTTAGTCAACCTTTCATTGAGAGAAAGAGTTTTGAGTTCAAAATTGATCACTCACTTATTATACAAATTCAATATGAAACCAAGAATTGAAAAACAGAGTACAATTGTAAAAAAAATACAAAGTTTCATTCTATCTCTTAGAGTTTCTCATTTCCTGTAAAATAAAAAGTAAACCAACAACAAATGAATACATAATTGAGTTAAATAATTATTAAAAACTTACTGAATTTTTTTTGACTACTAGCAAGTTGATTGAATCACGTTCTATAGAAAGTAAACCAACAAATGAATTCATAATTGAGTTAAATAATTATTAAAAATTTACTGAAATTTTTTGACTACTCAGCAAGTTGATTGAATTACGTTGCAAAGATGCATGAGAATTCTTTCTGATCAAGGATAAATATAATGAAAATTTCTTCTAAAAGATGCATCAAAACTCCTTTTGACCTATTACGATTACAGATAAATATAATGAGAATTCCTTCTGATGATCTATATTATAAATATAATAAAATAATTTTGTCATAAAAAAACTTAAAACTTAAATTGAAATAAGAAATAATGTATAATTTTTGTGATTGACTAAGATTCTTCAATGGGTGTTTTTTCACGCTCCAGGTTCCACGTGTTTCATTTTTGCTACTGTGTTTGTTTCATTAGTTCTAGAAGATGCATCAGAAGTTTTTAACATTTTGAAAATTTTGAGCTCAAAACTCTTTCTCCGTTAGTCAATGACAGATTGACTAACGGAATGATCAATTTTGATAGAATATAATAAGTGGGTGACCAATTTTGATAGTGAGTAAATGTAGGTGACCAAATATGAAAAGAGGTAAAACTGGGTGGTAGTATATATCATGCATATTTCTCGGTATATATAACAAATTCATCATTTTCTATTAACATGGAAGACTCACGTTTCTTTCGTTATTTTCCCATTATTATTATTATTATTATTATTATTATTATTATTATTTTTTGTAATACCCCGAATCAAATTATGCCGTTTACCGTCATTAGTCGAATTCTTTAAAATGATTTAAGAAAAAGAATTTTATGTCATTGCATAGCGCTTGATTTGGAATTTGACGACCGAATTTTCGGAAGGAAAAGCAATCCTAACACACATAAAAATACTTTAAAACTTAAGATTTTAAATATTAAAGGTTTAATTATATTAAAAGATTTAATTATTTTTAAAAGAAAGGTTGTCCCGAAAACCTCAACGTTTGAATATTGGAACAATTAAATAAAATAGACAGCGATATGACCCCGCGTCTAATAATAAAATTAGACTTTCAATTGACGGTCCGGAACCTCCAAATTGTCGAGCACTATGTGCTAGACTAAATCGACACTATTATTTTATTATAGTATCACATTTTTCTATTAAATATATTGTTACACTTTGTGCCGTTGTGATTAAATCGCATGCTATGTGAAATTTATTTGTTGCATCATACAACGATTTAATCGTTTAGCATTACATATACTCCCTCCGTCCGTCTATAAGTTTCCCATTTTACCATTTTAGTCCGTCCGCCTATAAGTTTCTCATACCCTTTTTGGTAAGTATTTTTTCTTACATTTCATTTTATATCTTACCTTTTCTCTCTATCTCTCTCCTTCTTTCAATCACATCACTTGTACTATATCTATTATTTAATCACTTTTCTTAATCTATGTGCCAAAAAGTAGCGGGAAACTTATAGGCGGACGGAGGGAGTATGTTATAGCATAATACATAGTATGTGTTGAAAATATTAATCAATATAATACACAGTACAAATTAAACACGATAGGAATAAACCTACCTTGAATCTAGTCTTGTACCTACACCCTACAATATCTCTAGATTACATTCACAATACTACACTCCCACTAAAACAAAACTGGTTTTTAGTCACAAACTCCTCTCATTATTACTTCTCTAGCTAAGAGTCTATAGTGACAAAAAATAGAGAATTAATGACAGGACCTGTCTCTAAAAGTCAATTCCTGTCATTAAAGGTTTTTAGTTAGAGAAGCTATAATGATAGAATTTGTGTTACTAAAAGTATATTTTCTTGTAGTGTCCAATTCCCATGCAGGTCGTCCAGCACTGCCAAATCCCACATTCCACTCACCAACTCCCATCACATTTCTCACCTCCACATTAACTTTACTCTATCCCTCTAAATTTACCAACTACTCCCCTCATGCTTATTCTATCATTATTACCCATCTCTCCCACTTGCCACACTCACCACATTTAATTACATGTCTTGGAATTATGAAAAAGCTCACTCCCCTTTTCCCCAACCCCATCGGCAGATCACACCCACGCCCATCTCATCCTAACTCTCCCCCATACACTCTAATTTGACCGACACTTTTGACTCCCCAAAAGAACCCATTCATTTCCTTTATATAACACACATGCACCCTTATACTTTCATTTCATAAATACCCAAGCTTTTCAAGCAAACTTTGAAACATATACTCCCTCTTCCTCCAGTCGGCAGCCTCCTCTCCCTCTTCTCTACAAGTGTTTTCCTCCATTGTTACAAGAAGAGGAAGCTTTCATTAGTGTCGTTTTCATTCAACTCTACCACTACAAGAGAAATAACAAAAAACTCACTCCCCCCTCTTCCTCCTAAACTGTCGACCACCACCACCACAAAGGAGGTCGTTTTTCTTCACCACCTAGCAAGAGAGCCAAGTCTTGAAGTCCTTTCCCTCCTCCATTTGAAGAATGAGGTAGAAAACCATCCATTTCCTTTCTTTCTTAAGTTTTCTTGAAACTTTGCTAATATCCAAGCTTTGGCCATGGTAGAAAGCCTTGTGGAACTTCCAAGACTTCTAAGGAGCTGTGACATTCAAGGATCTAAGGAATAGAGCCCATCTAAGAAGAGATTTAAAGAGTTCTTTAAAGGTTGTTCACCCAACTTTCATGTCTTGCACTTTTAATGACTTCTATGTCGATTTTGTGTTTAATGTTTGGTTTAAAATGCATGTCAAGACTAGATTTATGTTTTGTTTAATGTATTTTCGTTGGTGGATGATTTATTGGTTTTCAAAGCATGAGAAAATGATTTTGAGGGTTTTGTATGATTGCATGTGCGTTACCCTGTTTCTGCAGCAACTTTGTGAGCTTACCGTTTTTGTTATACTTACTTTCTATAATAACTAAGAATACTGGGATAAAATCGATCTGGGAATCTATTCCAACAAGAATCATGCTATTTGGATTTATATTTTGAAAGATATGAAATTTTTAAGATCATGTGTGACAAACTGTGGTCTTTTTCATGTTCACGAATTTTCTGGGAAGATTAGGATCAAGAAAAACTTTATAAAATTTATATTCAAATAGTACATGAAGTTATAAACCTCTGATATTTATTTCATGAATTTAGAATGAGTAGAAATGATTTTATTAAATCATTTTTCAAAACTGCTCAAGCTGAAAAGCCACTGTGACCACTGAGCCATTTTCGAAAGTGAACCAAAACTCTACTTTTTGAAAGTCAAATTCTATGATACGAGTTTTATGTGTGTACGATATAGCATTATTGGGTAATGAAATTTTAACATTTGCTATAGAAGGAGGACTAGAGAACAAAGATAGATCAAAAGTCATATGATCAGTGGCCCCAATATCCATAATCCAAGTAGAGTGTTTAACTGTGTTTAACCTAAAAGAACAGGACATACCTGGATCTGTTGTGTTCTTGGGCTCCTCAATATGAACAGCGAGGCTCCTGCCACAGAATGGGGCATGTCTCTACTTTCACCTGAGTGCTGCATCTTAGAAAAGCTCACAAATTTGTCAAATAAGGCTTGATCAATAAGAGGATTAGACTCCATGGGTGTGTCCTTAATGGAAGTGTTAGCAGATTTAGTGGAATCTTTATTAGGGAGACCTCTAAGACCTCTCCAGCCAGGTGGGAATCCAATAATCTGGAAGCATCTGTCAATAGTGTGACCAAGGCCATCACAATGACTACACTTAAGAGGTTTCTTCCTATCCTTATAGAACTTGGTATTCTTGGCAGTCATAGAAATGGATTCAGATGAAACAGGATCAGGGGTAAAGTTTAAAGTTCTTTGAGACTCTTCTTGGTGTAACAGGCCATAAATTTTGGATAAAGGATCGAGGAAAAGGGGATTGCAACAAGAACTGGCTACGAATGGTACTATAAGAATCATGAAGGCCTACCAAAAATTTCATAACAGCATCCTGCTCTTGAGTTTTAGTCATCAATTTAGGCAAATCACAAGTACAGGTATCCATGGCACCACAAGAGAATTTAAGAACAGACCTAAAGCTAAGGTATTCATCCCAAAGTGACTTAAATTGGTTGTAATAACAGACTAGGGATTGAGAACCTTGATTGATAGCACTTAAAGATTTTTCTAAGTGGTAAACCCTAGTGCCATCAGATTGGGCATATCGAATTTTGAGTTTGTCCCAAACATCTTTAGCCAAAGAAAAATATTATAGGGTTCGTTTGATTTCAGGAATAATGGAATTCAAAATCCACATTAAAACTAGATCATTAGCTCTTACCCAGGCAGCATAGATGGTTGGATCATCATCTTCAGTCGGAATTTCCAGGGATCCATCGATCAAACGAGCCTTATTCTTGACGCTGAGACCTCTCTTGACCACGTGGCTCCAAGAAACAAAGTTGGTGCCATCGAGGGGCTCAAGAACGATTGAAACGGCTGGGTTGTCATTCGGATGTAGAGCCAATGGAGAGAACGGATTCAGGGGTGGGTTTAGAGAATCTGGATCGGTAACAGTGGGCGCCATAGTGCCGAAATCGAAGAGAAATCAGAGGGAAAAAAATCGCAGAGATCGTGATGAAACACGAAGTAGAAGCAAGGGAAAATTAGGGCGGAAGCCAAATTGATCGTTCGCTTGGAAATATCTTCAAAAAATTGATACCATGTAGAATTGCAAAGCTAGAATCATAATGGAATTGAAAAGAGGGAAAAATTCTCAAAAAAATACAAAGAAGAAGTTTTCTTGTTTTGCAGAATCTGAAAGTTAAAAACTAATGAAAGAGCTACAAGCTCTTATATACTAATCAAAATATAAACTGCTAAGTAACCACCTAATAACAGACTAACAACCAATTAACTTAACTATTTATAGGTCAGTGGTGTATCTACCAATATTAAGGGTTTATTGGTTCTAACCAGGAGGTGTATTTATCAACCCTTGATAGTATGTGATTCAATTTTCTTACAAACTGCATGCACTGTGACTTTAAACCAGTTTTAAAGAGTAGCTTAAAACTCTTATTTTCGACCACTAAAACTCTTGGAATGGAACAAATTTTATAAACATTCTAAACTTCAATGAGTGTCTACACTTAAGGTTTCATAATTTTTCAACAAGTTTAGATATTTTAAATAAATGCTAGAGATTGAGGTACAAACCATTTTACAAACGGCATAGATGAGTTTTTCACGATATTGGACTTATGTGTTTTCATTTGTTTATATGTGTAATAAATTTGGTATGTAGGTTATATAAAATGTAATAAGTATTATTTTACTTAGTAGTATGTTGGTATTTGTTGAGATTAATGTAATATTGGAATGTCATTTTTATTCTGGTAACAGAATTGTTCTTACTACCAGAACTGTTCTTACTATCAGAACAGTAACTAGTGTTCTGATATTGGTTTTCAGTACAAGCTGAGTAAGGAGTACTCTGCTGATAAGGTTTAGTGTTCTGATCTTAGGTATCAACTCATCTGGTCTGATCAGAAGAGTAGTGTTCTTAGTCTATTGTGCTGATCTTACTGTGCTGAGGTCTAGTGTGCTGATTTTCAATTTCAGAGTTAGTTTATTTATGTTAGTTTGTTGATGACAGTTTCAACTTGCATTGTACATCTATAAATACACCATCTAGTGCATAGGTTGTGGGTTACCAAAACTGAGAGTTTCGAGAGAGATCAAGCTTTGTGTACACTTTTAATCTGTAACTTTCATTTGTGATTAGTGAAGAGAGTCTTATATCCTCCGTAGACGTAGATCATTTGATCGAACCATGTAAATCCCGAGTCTTATTTTGTTTTCTTTATTCGTTTCAATTCTTTGCGTTTCTAGTGATCTTAGTTTATCATTTGTGAGGAGTTGCTTTGTGGATACAATTCCATAACAGTATGTGTATTGGTGTGAAGATGAATGATTGAGTAAATATGCAAGTATGCTTATATGTTTAGTATTGATACTTGGAAATTGTTCAAGCATGATTAGATGAGTATAAGTTTCATTATTTGACATTTTCATTAATTAGTATGTGTATCATTTCACTCTGGTATATTTTTTTATATGTTTATAAGCATGATTAGTTGATTACACGTTACATGTGATTGTGACCTACACTTGATATTATTAATTAAATCTTACTAAGCATGTTGGTGATTTATTTGACATTAGATTTAGGAATATGTTTTGGTATTTGGGTAGGACTAGAGAGCATGCTAGATAAACATATTTATATGATTAAAAGATTTAATGACAAAAGTCCCTTAATCGGGAAATCGTCGAAACACCTTACATAAACATATGTATATGCATTATTAAGACTTAAAAGATTCAAAATTTAAATAGATATATAAGATTCACTAAGAATTAAAAGAATTGTGTTAGGCGAAGTGCGGGACCTGTTTGGAAACTTTGGAACGGACCTTGGTTAAGCGCAACTTTTCGAACTCAAACTTCTTAAGCAAACTAGGTGGGTGACATTTACTGTATTGCCTTGATGTTATTTATCGGTTGGTATATTCTATGGTATATATCCAAATGATTAATGGAGACATAAGTCTCACAATGACGACTGGGGACATATGAGCCTGCTAACTCATGAATGGGACACTAGACCACTGACAAATGAATGCACGGAGATCTATATTGAATCTCACCCAATGATGTAATGAAAGATGATGGAGGCATTGGCCTCAAGAAAATGGTATATGATGGGGAACTACGGCTAGTCCCAAATAATGTAAAGACGATATATCACTGTTATAGCGTATGCCATATTGGATAACTAGCGTATAAGTCATCCACACTGAGAATTCAAATCTCATCCCCCCTTAAATTAAATATTTCAGGTACATATGGCGAGGAGTTCGAGCATCGAAAGGAGCGATACGGGTTTCCCTATTTATGTGTCTACATCGCCAATAATTGTTATTGCTTATCATTACGATGCATGATGAACTTGGCTGCTTTACTTTTTACATTTATGATTAAGTTGTTTAAATTTGATGTCGAGTTGTAAACATTTTCTCATGACTACTCGAGAACTAGTAACATCCATGCATGAAAAGTTTTGTCAAACTTTTAACTTAAAGATCTTGTTGCCTGTCTGATTCACGTGTTATGCAACACTAAAATAAAAAATCGCAAGTGTACGGTGTCTATCGTAGCGTGATAAGCACGAGGTCGATCCCACGAGAAGGTATAGCGTAAAAGTGTATTTTGTTAACGGAATTCTATTTAGACACGATCGATAAAGTGAAAGTGAATTACCCTAAGGTTACCTATCAAGTTGTCACAAATAAGCAATAAAGAGTAATGGAAAATCGATCAACTAACATGCAAACTAAGAAACGAAAGTAAAACGAATGAAAACTCAAAGAGAGAAGGTGGGTTCCAAGGCAATTGTAATACTTAGATATCCGTTTATGAATCGTAACTCGTTCAAATGGCCATTAAGGTTATCTTCATATAGGGTTGATCACAAAAGAATAATTAATCAATCTCTCGATCTAACTAATCCAAAGGAGCATGCGACATAAGTTCGTATCTCTACCTTACAAACATCACACCACCTAAAATAGCATCAAAGATCATTCAATTCCCTCTCCGATAATTAATCCTCTCTCGAGCTCATAATAATATCGGGTTGCATGCTTGCATACGATTAACGGAATAAATCTCATCTTACCCCAATTAACAATGAATTAAGCAAATCATCATGGCCAATAACAACATGCTTTGCAATGGAGAATTAAGCACACAAATAAAAGACAAACACCAATTAAAGCAAGAAATTAGTTCATAAACTTCACTCTAAATATTTACAATGCCTTAGAACCACAAATGTTTAGCCAACAACTAGTATAATGAAAATACAAAATCCAAATGTAAAAACTAAATATAAAGAAAGAGAACAAGGAAGCTTAGTCTAGAATGTGGTAGGAAATGGAATTTGCAAGCTATTGCATCCTCTCTTGCTTGATTTGATGAAGAATTGAGAGAGATATGGCTAAAACACCTTGAATTGTGTGTTACTATGTGTGGGAATTGAAGAATTGGGGGAAAGTGTCTTGGATTTCAAGAAAGAGGGCTTATATAGTGTTAGTGTAGGGTTTGGATGCCAAAATTGCAAGTTGGTCCCTCAAAAATGGAGAAAATGGCCAAAAACCCCCGAAAATAATGTCACCCGGCCGGGTGGGTTCCACCCGGGCATCCCACCCGGCCTAAATACGAACCTTGGGGAAAATTTGGCTTGCCCGGGTGATTTTGACCCGCCCGGGTCGATTCTACCCGGGCATGCTTTTTCGTCTCTTCGTATCTCGAGCTTCCGACCTTCGATTGACTCGATTCTTTTTTTCATTCCACTCCATTTTTCGAGACGAATCCAACCGTG
The DNA here is from genome assembly GCA_963675135.1 of Galeopsis tetrahit. NCBI lineage: Eukaryota > Viridiplantae > Streptophyta > Magnoliopsida > Lamiales > Lamiaceae > Galeopsis > Galeopsis tetrahit. The sequence continues at coordinate 29,787,463 of OY776130.1, read as the reverse complement.
CACTTCTCTTCCTGATACAGTAAAGTATGGTTGGTGTTTTGCTCCAAATTCCATCGTATTTCCTATAAAATCGACAAAACACAACCTTTCTCTCAGTTTGGCTCAAACAATCATAATCAATGCATAAATCAATAAAATCTCATTAAAAACATGCTTCACATGTGGCTCTAAAATGCGTAAATTCCACCCGAATCAAACTCCCCCAAACTTAAAATGTTGTTTGTCCTCAAACAACTAAGCACTTAAAGCAATGAGGATGGAATGATCACAATGGAATATTCAATGTAAATCACACATGCAAAGCAAGATGTAGTGATATCTCTTTCTCAAAGTGCATTTCTCAATGAAGATCATAACAGCATTATTGCAATTCACACTTATGAATCAAAGAATGCACAAACACACAACACATTGTGAATGGGAAACACAATCCAAATGCTCAAGTCTTCTACTCACATGATATAGTGTTTCTCTCAAACACACAAACAAATTGAGGATATCAATGCACTCATCAACCAAGTTATGCTATGCAATCATATCACTATATGCTTGCCCAACTTCTACTTTCTACAACATTCAAATGCTCAACAATGTGATCAATAGGACTTAATCAAGGACGTAACATTGGCTCTTTGGACAAGGTAGGATGAATTTGGGAATTTGTGACTCTTCTAGTGGAGGACAAAGCTTGTTGTTTTACAATTTGTGCTTTCACTTTCAAATTTTTACAAACTCCATCCTCACTTTTCATTTTCTTTTCTTTTTCAAGCATTCATCACCTCATCTTTTGAACCATTTTTCTTTTCAAGCTTTTGGGGCTCTTTGTCCCTCTTTTCTTTTCCCTTGATTTTCTTTTCATCTTTCTCTTTTTCTTTCAACTTTTCCAATTTCTCCTTTCACCAAAGACATTCATTCAAGCACATGTTTTTCCACTTTGTGTTTTATCCCCACTAGATGTAGGTATCAAAGGCTCAAAAAGGCTAAGTGGTTAACATTGTAGTTTTCCAAGAAAATGAGGAATTAAGCTCAAGGGGCTAACTACGGAAGATTACTTCGGTTTTGGGAAATTTTGGCTAAGTGACTCTTTTAGAACAAGATGGTCTATATCATATCACATCATCTCAAACAATCATGCTTTCAAACAAGAACTTAGGCAAGTTCTAGGATTACTAACAATAACCTAGTCCACTCTCAAATGAACTAAACCGGATTACATGTTCGATTTAAGGCTCAATTCTCACCGGTTTATTCAATAGAACTCTCACATTCATCAAATGTTCCCAAACAACAACACATCGTGCATCCATGCTATCAAAGATTCACAAATATGAACACAACATGATACTATACTCCAACACCAATCATGCATACATTCAAAGCAAATAGACATCACCACAACTACTGAACAATGGATTCCAATGATTATTCATGCTCACATTTCACCAAAGATCCACTACCCAACATATGATCAAAACCAACTTAAACAATATAAACATGTGAAAGCCAAGTATGAGCCAGTGCAAAATGTGACGCAAGTAGAATGACGAACCGGTGCAAGGGCAACAACTAGTAGAAAAATAAAAGAAAAATAACTCTCCCAAACTTAGAATTTTACTATGTATAAATTCTAAGTTTGGGGCTACAAGTTGTTACCTCCCTCCTTGCACATCCAATGCTTCTTCAAAGGTCACCATTGCAACACTTGCTTCCTCCTCCATTCTTCAAGATATGATGTCCATAGTGTTCTTCATCCATACCTACAAAATAAACCAAGCTATCAAAACTACTAAAGCAATAAAAACATGAAAGTAATAAAACCTTGGGTTGCCTCCCAAGAAGCGCTATTTTTAACGTCCTATGCCGGACGTTTCTTCCTTGAGGGGAATATCAAGTCACCCCCTTGTCATCCTTGTTCTTGACCTTCTTTGCCCATGCAACTTTCTTAAGTCCACCAAAACATCCACTAGCTAGCCCATCCGGCTCTTCAATCATGTCATAAGAGGTTGACGCCTCATTCACCCCCAAGCTTGCATAAGTAGCTTTCCTTGATTTGGGGGAGTTTTTAAAGAAAACTCCCCCAAACTTGGACTTCTTGCCAGTCTTCAACTCATTCTCTTCCACTTGGGGGTCCTTTTTCACAAAATTGACCTTGAACTCTTCTTCCACCTTCTCTTCCATGGGAATTGGATAGTGATCTCTCTTGGGATACCCATATTCTCCATCCTCATCATCCCGGACTTTGATGGCTCTATAAATGTTGAACAAAACTTTCTCATTGTTCACTCGAAGTTCTAGCTCTCCTTTCCTCACATCAGTTACGGCTCCTCCGGTTGCCAAAATTGGTCTTCCCAAGATCAAAGGAATGTATTTGTCTTCCTCCATATCTAACACCACAAAGTCCACCGGGAAAATGAATTTGTCGACTTTAACCAACACATCCTCTACTATACCCAAAGGGTACGTCATGGATCTATCCGCCAATACAAGGCTCATTGTGGTTGGTGTAAGCTTTCCCAAACCAAGAGACTTGAAGATGGATAGAGGCATAAGATTTATACTAGCTCCCAAATCACACAAAGCTCGAAATGTACCTCCATCTCCGATGACACATGGTAAGGTGAAAGATCCGGGATCTCTAAGTTTTTGAGGTAACTTAGCTTGAATGATCGAGCTACACACCTCAGTCAAATGCACCGTTTCATACTCCACCATCTTCCTCTTGTTTGACATGATCTCCTTCAAGAATTTGGAGTAGTGGGGCATTTGCTCAAGTGCTTCGGCAAAGGGAATATTAATATGAATCTTCTTGTACATTTCCACAAATTTGGCAAACTTGTGATCCAAACCTTTCTTCTTCAATCTTTGAGGGTATGGAAGAGGTGCCTCATTTTTGCCTTTGTTTTGAGGAGGGATTGCCTCCTCACTCTTCTTCTCCCCTTCTTTTTCTTCTTGCTTCTCTTTCACTTGGCCATCTCCTTTGTCAACACCCTCGGGTGCCATTACCACTTCCTCCTCTAATGACATCTTGGGCCCTTCGTAGCTTGTCCCACTTCTTAACCTTATGGCTTTGCATTGCTCATTGGGATTTAGTTCCGTGTTAGAGGGAAATTGCCCCGAAACGTGTTGCTTTCCAATGATGTTGGCAAGTTGGCCCATTTGCTTCTCCATAGCTTTCATGTGGGTAGTCACATCCTTGATCATTTCACCATGCTCATCAAGTTTTTCCCATGTCTTTGCCACATTATGCTTAGTCTCCCTCATGAAATTTTTAGTTTCTCCCATGAATGCACCAAACATCTCTTCCAAGGATGGCTTTGGTGAGGGGTCAATGATCATCTCATCCCTCACATTGAAGTTTGGTGGTGGTTGAATGGCATTCCTTGGGTTGGCATAGGAAAAGTTCTCATGTTGCCTCAAATTCGGATGATATTGGTTTGGATTGGAAGGACTCTCACGGGCTTGCCTCTCGTTCCAACCCCTCTCTCTAAATTGCATATCCCTTTGATTGTTCATGTAGTGGGCTTCTTCATATTGCTCGTCACGTTGCCCCACTAAAGCTTTAGCCGTCAAAAGAGATATCAATTTATCCACCTTGTTGGAGAGTTTAGCATTCTCATCCAAATCTTGGGTTGAGGCAATCTTTCGGTTTTGTCTTCTCTCGGATGGCCATTGGTTGCCATTCTTAGCCATCTCCTCCAAAAGCACATAACCCTCATCCGTCGTCTTTCCCAACAAAGAACCTCCACCGGCCGAGGCATCTACCATCCCTCTCGTACGGTGATCCATACCGTTGTAGAAGTAGCATATCAATTGATCTCTTGAGAAACCATGTTGAGGGCAACTTCTAATGAGGTCTTTGAAACGCTCCCATGCTTCGGCCAATGACTCATCATCATCTTGCATAAATGAAGATATCTCTCCTCGGATTTGGATCGTCTTGCTTGGAGGGAAATACTTCATTAGGAATGCGTCAACAAGGTCGGCCCAATTCTCAATGGTCCTCAAGTCAAGAGAGAGGTACCATTGCTTTGCTCGGTCCCGAAGTGAGAAGGGGAAGAGTTGCAAGCGGATGTAGTCTTGAGGGACACGGTTGATCTTAACCGTTCCACTTATCTCGAGGAATTGAGACAAGTGGAGGTTAGGATCCTCCTTAGAGAGCCCACCAAACTGATTGTTTTGCACCATCGCGATCAAGGCCGGCTTGAGTTCGAAGTTGTGTGCATCTACGGGTTCCCGACCCGCTCCTCCATAGGGCCTTGGGATAGGACGGAAGTGGTCTCTCAAGACTCTTTGTGGTTCCTCATCCTCCCTTCGCCTACCATCTCTTTCCATACCAACATTCTCTTCAACTCTCCGGCGAAAGTTGTCCCTTAACACTCCTTGAGGTAGGTTACCTCCATTCCTATTTGGTTCCTCAACTCCTTCCACCCCTTGATTCTCAAACTCCTCCTAAACTTCTTCTACAATCGGATTTTCCCTTCAACTCATTCTTTCCAACTCGTTTCTTCTCCTTTCGGCGTTCCTACTTCGACAATTGGCTTCGATCTCCGGATCTAAGGGTAACACTTCTTGTTGGTTCCTCCTAGATCGTGTGATCATAAACCATATCTATCAAAAGATCAAACGAAAGTGAGAAATACAAGTAAGATCAAAGTAACAAACACAAATATTTTTGGATTTTTGCAAATAAAGAAAGCAAGTAAAATGTCTAAACTAAAACTCTATTAACCTACACTCTAGAGTTATAAAACCTCCCCGGCAGCGGCGCCATAAACTTGATTCACGTGTTATGCAACACTAAAATAAACAACCGCAAGTGTACGGTGTCTATCGTAGCGTGATAAGCACGAGGTCGATCCCACGAGAAGGTATAGCGTAAAAGTGTATTTTGTTAACGGAATTCTATTTAGACGCGATTGATAAAGTGAAAGTGAATTACCCTAAGGTTACCTATCAAGTTGTCACAAATAAGCAATAAAGAGTAATGAAAAATCGATCAACTAATATGCAAACTAAGAAACGAAAGTAAAACGAATGAAAACTCAAAGAGAGAAGGTGGGTTCCAAGGCAATTGTAATACTTAGATATCCGTTTATGAATCGTAACTCGTTCAAATGGCCATTAAGGTTGTCTTCATATAGGGTTGATCACAAAAGAATAATTAATCAATCTCTCGATCTAACTAATCCAAAGGAGCATGCGACATAAGTTCGTATCTCAACCTTACAAACATCACACCACCTAAAATAGCCTCAAAGATCATTCAATTCCCTCTCCGATAATTAATCCTCTCTTGAGCTCATAATAATATCGGGTTGCATTCTTGCATACGATTAACGGAATAAATCTCTCGATCTTACCCCAATTAACAATGAATTAAGCAAATCATCATGGCCAATAACAACATGATTTGCAATGGAGAATTAAGCACACAAATAAAAGACAAACACCAATTAAAGCAAGAAATTAGTTCATAAACTTCACTCTAAATATTTACAATGCCTTGGAACCACAAATGTTTAGCCAACAACTAGCATAATGAAAATAAAAAATCCAAATGTAAAAACTAAATAAAAAGAAAGAGAACAAGGAAGCTTAGTCTAGAATGTGGTAGGAAATGGAATTTGCAAGCTATTGCATCCTCTCTTGCTTGATTTGATGAAGAATTGAGAGAGATATGGCTAAAACACCTTGAATTGTGTGTTACTATGTGTGGGAATTGAAGAATTGGGGGAAAGTGTCTTGGATTTCAAGAAAGAGAGCTTATATAGTGTTGGGGTAGGGTTTGGATGCCAAAATTGCAAGTTGGTCCCTCAAAAATGGAGAAAATGGCCAAAAACCCCCAAGAATAATGCCAGGTGGGTTCCACCCGGGCATCCCACCCGGCCTAAATACGAACCTTGGGGAAAATTTGGCTTGCCCGGGTGATTTTGACCCGCCCGGGTCGATTCTACCCGGGCATGCTTTTTCGTCTCTTCGTATCTCGAGCTTCCGACCTCCGATTGACTCGATTCTTTTTTTCATTCCACTCCGTTTTTCGAGACGAATCCAACCGTACTCTTCTCTTCCTGATCCAGTAAAGTATGGTTGGTGTTTTGCTCCAAATTCCATCGTATTTCCTATAAAATCGACAAAACACAATCTTTCTCTCATTTTGACTCAAACAATCATAATCAATGCATAAATCAATGAAATCTCATCAAAAACATGCTTCACATGTGGCTCTAAAATGCGTAAATTCCACCCAAATTACTGTCTCATATGCATTTTCAAAAAGGTCGCACGCTACGCTCAAGTTTAAATGTTAATTGCTTAAGATTTCCACTGAGCTATGTGAAATAATTACCTCACTTTAAAATTTAAAAATTTCAATACGTAATTTTAGTCACTAAGTAACGATCGATTTTTCGAAAGTGGCGAAATTGCACTTTTGAAAAATCGGGGCGTTACATTATTATTATTATTATTATTATTATTATTATTATTAAATTCTAGATGGTTTCCTTTCCACTGTTATTTAAAATTCTCATATACATCGTGAATTAGTTTTAAAATTAACCATATATCAATTCAAATTCTTTCGCCTATTGTTATTGTTATTTTTAAATTCTAATTTTTTTAATTCAAATCAAATCTAGTGAAATTTTAAAATAATATTTTAAGTAAATCTAATCTTATCCCAAAATTATATGAAATTCTAATTTCAATTTAAGTTTTAGTAATTTATGTAATATTCAAGCTCAATTTAGGCTTAAGGTTTATGTTTAATAACTTATGTAATTTATTAAATATCGGATTGTTTAAGTCTAAATATGTTATCATTTTTTTTACCTAGTTTCAATTAATTATCATTATACAAGGTTAACTCATAACTTTAATAAAATGGTAGCACAGTAATGTCTAAATATGTTACCATAGAATAGTGTACCTTCATAGTTGAAATCAAATTCAATGAGTTTTTGTAAATACTTTAAAAATTAAAGCCATTTGCGGGCACATATAAACATTTGTAAAGTGGTTAATTGAGTTTTATGCACTCCAATTTCAATTTAATGAATGAATCAAGACTATTATGGGCAAATATAAACATTTGCATAAGTGGTGAGAATTTTTTTAAAAAGAACGCTCCTCGTTCAAATTTTCACCCTTTGTGTTCAAATATTCACCTTAAATTATATTCAAACTCAATTTCAATTTATGTTTTAGTAACTTATGTAATATTCAATTTCCAATTTAACTTTTAGTAACTTAAGTAATATTCAAACTCAATTTAGGTTTATATTTAGTACCTTATATACCATTTAAGTTTAATAACTTATCTAATATTCCAATTTAATTTTAATTTAAGTTCTAGTACCTTATATATTTGCTCTTTTGTGTACTAGTTACATACATGTAATTTGTTCCTATTTAATATTTGAACTAATACTATACAATATGTGAAACTCATAAGTAACATCCACTCATTTAGAAAATTGAATTAAATAGGAACAAATTACATGTATAACTGTTACACACAAGTACTTGCCTACAATTTAAGTTTAGTAACTTATGTAATATTCAAATTTAATTTATATTCGTTTTATATATTTATATTTAATAAATGAATAATTTCATTTCATTTTAGTATCTTATGTAATATAAGAATTTTCGATTTTGGATTTGGGGTTTAGTACCTTAGATTATGGTTCGGTACCTTATTGACATTCAATTTTTATATGTAACACAACAAAATATGGCCCATGTACCGAGGGAATTGGAGAGGAAAAAACCCTCGCCAATGAATTTTCCGAGGGAATTCCCGAGGAAAAGAGTCTCTCGACAAAATGTTCCTCGGCAATTGTTTCCCGAGGGAATCCGAAAATCCCTCGGGAATACCAAGTATTCATATCCCTCCGCAATTTTCCCGAGGGAATTCCTTCGCCATTTCCCTCGGGAATACCGAGCATTAATTTCCTCGGCAATTTTTCCAAGGGAATTCCCTCGCAAAATCCCAAAATGCGACATTTAAAATGGCAATTTTCCCTAGGGAATTCCCTCTTTAAACCACAATATGGCCATTTAATTCCCACAGCTGACACTTGCCCGTCCTTCTTTCCTTCTTCAACTTTCACAACAAATTTTTTCATTTTTTGAGACATTGTTGAAAGAAAGAAAATCAAAATATACAGAGGAAAGTGTTATTCTAAACAAGAAATTTGAGTCAAGCCATTAATTTTATTTTTTTTAAAACAGCAACGTCTTGAATCTGTCGTGTGCAAAACTGAATTAGTCATTACATGACCCACAATCATGAATGTGGGAAAGACAAAACAACCTTGTACATACATAGGCAGAGAAATACTTAAATTTTTTAAAATTATATAGTTTGGGAAATGGGAATAAAAAAAAGGGCCAACCATAAAACTTCTTGCTCAATAAATTTACCAGATTATCAAGTTTTCCCAAATTTGTTTCTCATAAGTAACTGATTAACATCAAGAATCACAAATAACACATAAATAAAAATAAACTACATGCTTATGAATGCTCGTATTGCCGTTAGGCCATGAGCTATTTTCATTTATAGTTTGAAAGACTTTAATATATATGTTATAATGATATCAAATTACCAATGGATAGAGACAACTTGAATCAATCCACACAAACAATCTTTTCAATCAAAACAATTGAATGACCTAATGAAACACAATAAGATTCAAATAGAAGCAAAAATGATACTGAATCAGAACCTTCAAGTGAGCAGCAGCCTTCAGCGCGCCCATGGAATCTCCTCAGGATTCCTACCAATTAACCACCACCAAAACCATAAACACTACACTCTCCCACTCTCCCACACTACCTAGCTAGATCCAAAAATCTTCACAACTTTATCACCAAAGAGAAGTGGCTTTTCATCCTTCACCTTAACATCACAATGCTTCCAGTGACCATGCACACTGTCGTGCTTAAACATGTATGTCTGCATTTTTTTTTTACCATTAGTGATTAATCACACACACTTGCAGATCATAAAACCGAGAAATTAAATCTATTGAAAACTACCATATAACCAGACACCAGTGCTGATGAACGAATCATTAATATAAACAAGCTCTGCATCCTCCCTCTGCAGAGCAACTCTGGCAACCAAACGACCAATCCTTCCAAATCCTGATAGTAAATCATCAAATGTTATTGCATAAGAACATAAACTCGTCTCATGAATGTCAGTAAATTAAATAAAAAAATAAGGTAACACATTCAGAAACGATAAATCAAAACTAATATCCAGGAAACACAATGGATATTCAGAGAGTAAATTATTTCCATCAATAAATGGCTGAAGATGCATATTATGAACTGAAGCTGAAGATGTCCGGCAAACCATCAATAAACAGGTTCAGGAGTATAAAATTTGGGACAATAAATAAGCTGAAGATGCATATTATGAACTGCAAGGAAAGAAAATCAACATGTAATTATTCGAAATTCATATATCGACGGAATATCCGTCGGTATTTTGCCGACGGAATATCCGTCAGTAAAACGAAATATATGAATAAAAAAAATATGATTTCGAAATTCAAATGCCAACGGAATATCCGTCGGCATTTGACTGACGGAATATCCGTCGGCATTTTTCCGACGGAATATCCGTCAGTAAAATAAAATATTAATAAAAAAAATATGGGTGGCCGGGGAGGCCCCGACCAGAATTTCATTTTCCGACCAGAATTAATTGGCATTGGTTTATCGAAATACTTTTTATTTATTTTAGTGAGAATTGATCAATGTTTTAACTTGGAGATAAAACATCTATTGCAAGATATTCATGAATTTAGAAGTAATGAAAGTAAGAAATGGAGATAAAATTACCATTTTTTCTTGAAAATCAAACATCAAAACCTTGTGAAAATGCACTAAATTAGTTGAGAATATATGTTGTTCCATTTTGAGAGCTTCTTCCTAAGAACAAAAGAAGAACAAACGAGTTTGAGTAGTTCTCATATTGGCCGGCCGGAAAATGTTGGCCGGAGTTCTCAGGGCCATTCCGCCGGCGCCGATGAAATCCTCAAGTTTCGGCGCTGCAGAGTGAAAAAGAGTGTTAGTATTAGCATTTAGAAGATGTTCTTGAAATAAATTAGTGAAAAAGATTGAACCTTGGGGCTCATTTGATGTGTTGATGGCTTCCATTTGATGTCGCCGAAAATGATGTGTTGATGGCCGATTCTGAGGATTTTGAGGTGGGGGGAATGGGGCCGAAGAGTGGAGGGAGGCGAGGTGGGGGGAATGGGGCTGAAACAGGAATGTAAAGAGAGGAGGGAGGCGAGGTTGAGGTTTTATATAAGGGGTTATTTTCCGTCGGCATGTACAAATACCGACGGATATTCCGTCGGTATTTATCAAATGGTGAATTTCGACGGACATATATAAATACCGACGGATAATCCGTCGGTATTTGTTCAAAAAGTAAATACCGACGGAAAGTTAATTCCGTCAGCATTTTGGCGATTTTTTTTTTTTTTTAAATAATTCAATTTTTTCTATATACTTACTAACTAAATTACCAAAATATTTTTTAAAAAAATCACAAAATTCATTTCTTCCACATATATTAATATATATATTGGTTGTGACTTATATTTATAGTAAATTTAATTTTTATAATTTGTACCTAAATGATAAATAATTAATTAACTTTTATAAAATAAGAAATAAATACATTACATTAATTGAATTAATTTTCATCTTCATCGTCTTCATCCTCCTCTTCGTCCTTATCCTCCTCCTCCTCATCATCATCTTCCTCATCCTCATCCTCTTCCTCATCCTCATCTTCTTCATTCTCCTCTTCATCCTCATCTTCATTCTCCTCTTCATCCTCTTCTTCATCCCCCTCCTCTTCACCTTCAATTTCGATTAATTGGGGATTTGCAGTCGTCAAGGGTACAGAAAGATTGAAATCTCCCGTAAAGACTTCAGTTGGAGTCTCTATTTGTTCTGTTTGAAATGGAGATTTATCTTCAGTATTTTTGTCCTTTTTAGGGACTTCTACCATTGACCTTGCCTTTACTTTGCAAACAGCGTGTCATTCATAACCACGTGGAGCTCCCGGATATGTGCAGTAGTATACTTGAGATACTTGATGGGCAAATACAAATGGATCATCCGCAACATACGTCCTTTTCGAACTAACATCAACGAGCTTGTACTCCGGGTGAATTCTTGTTCCTAGATGGCCTGAATCAAACCAATGACACTTGAACAACACTACAGTCTTTGCTGGATATCCTGGATATTCTACTTCGACGACTTCCCGTAACACCCCAAAGTAATCACTTGCATCTGCATTGTAATTCGCACTGCTAACGCAGACGCCACTGTTGGTAGTCCCCTTTGTCGATGCATACCCAGACGTATGAAATCTGTAGCCCTTCACAATATAACCGTTGTAAGTCTTTACACGACGTAGTGGTCCCTTGCTGAGATCTCGTAAGAATGGACTGTCTAGAGCGTTATCCCGTCCCTATACGGCTCAATTTAAAATAATTAAAATAAATATTAATTTATTTACATAAAACATAATTAATTAAATGGTACTCACATAACGTTCGAACCATCGGGAAAATTCACGTTGAATACGAGCATCTATATATGCATCTGAGATGTTTGGTTCTGCTCGTCGTAGTTCTTGAGTGTACATCCTAATTCACAACATTCAAAAACTTGGTTAATATTAAATGACATAAATGAAGTGGTATTTAAATAGACGATTTATATATGAAATACTTACTCAATGTATGGCTGAACTTCATCACAATTCAATAACACATACGTTTGTGCTATTTCCGCCTCCGAGTTCGTCTCCCAATATCGTTCAGTGGGTTTTCCTATTGGCCGTCCCTTAGACTTGAATATGGAGAGCATTCCATCGACCTCTTCACTGATATCGTCAGCGGATGTACCACCGAAGTTACGTGGAGCACTTCTTAACTTTGTGTTGACGTGGTCTTCAAATTAATAAGAACAAAACATGCCAACCTCTTCATTCAAATAAGCATTCACAATCGATGCTTCAACGTTTGTCTTTTGTTTAGCATTACGTTTCAAGTTTGCCTCTTCATTCAAACGTACCGTATCAATGTAATCGGAGAAATTTGCTTCAATAGCCTCGTCCTCGTCTTCGTCTTCCCCACCGAATCCTCACTCACGCACTCCCTGTTTTTTTTTTTCTAAAACGCTTCTGATCATCGAGGCCCTTATATAAAAAAAAAAAAAAATTACCGACGGATATTCCGTCGGCATTTCCCTCGGTAACCGCCCACTTTTAATGCCAACGGTTACCTTATTGGAAAACGAGGCGGCGCGGATTTAACGGGTCAAATGCCGACGGATTATCCGTCGGCATTCATATTTCAAAACGTCCGTCAGCATTTTCCCTCGGTAAATGCTGACGGAAAGGAAATCCGTCAGTATTTCCCTCGGTAAATGCTGACGGAACGGAAATCCGTCAGCATTGTTGTTTGACTTTTCAATCCGTCAACATTCCGTCAGCATTTCCGTCGGAAATGCTGACGGACTATAATCCGTCGGCATTTGTCCGTCCCTGTAGCGCGCGTTTTTTGTAGTGTTATCTAGCCAACCCACCACATCTAAACCCATCTTATCCCAACCCATGAAGCAAACATGCTCCTAGGGATATAAATCCAGGGGAAATCTTATTGAAGGTCCCGTTTAGTGTGCATCTAACGCAAGAAAATATTCCTCAAGAAATTAGGCATGAGCTTAGAAGAAAAATTAGTCCCACTACAAAATTTGCTCTAGTCATTTGGATTGAGATCAAACGGGTACTTGCATTTACTTATAATAATATTTATAAATATAATAATTTTAAACAAAAGGTTTTAATGAACCTGCACTCATTTTAATTAGACCAAAATTTCAATGACTGACAAATATTTTCTATACAATTTAAAAAAATTCTACAAAATTTTTATACGTAAATCATAAAATCTTTTTTTTATTCATTTATTTACCTCATTTAATATTTGAAAAAAAATTGTCGGCAACCTTCACTACAAAAAATGCGCGTTTTAGAGACGGATTTACCGACGGAAATTCCGTCGGCCGCCCAGCTTACCGACGGAATGTTGTCCGTCTCCTTTCTTGTCGTCGGCTTTTTTTGCTGACGGAATTTTTATTTTCGTCGGTAATACCGACGGAAAATTTCAGTCATGTTTTCCGACGGAATATTTCCGTCGGTAATCCGGTCAACCCGTTTAATAAATCGGGTCAATATTCCGTCGGTAATTCCGTCGGAAATAATTAATTAAAATAATTAAAAAAGAAATTAAATTCCGTCAGTATTTCCGATGGATATTTCGTCGTCAATCACGTCGGAAAGTCCGTCGGAAATGTCGTCGGATAATCGGTCGGCATTTTCCGTCGGCACTGCCGTCGGATTGTCCGTCAGAACTTCCGTCGGTAATACCGACGAAATTCCGACAGAATTAATTTTGAATAAATAAATTTCGCAAATTCATATAGGGACGGAAATCCCGACGGAATATCTGTCGCCTTTATAGTGACGGATATTCCGTCGGTAAAACAAAATAGTAAATAAAAAAAATATGGGTGGGACCGGGGAGGCCCAGACCCGAGCCGACACTGCCCCGACAGGCTTCGACCCGCTCCAACCCGACACTGTAGCATTTTGTAATAAATTGGCCAACATTTCGGCCTTGCTGAGACTCGAACCCGCGTGTGTGGGCGCCTAGTGAGGGGCGCCTACCACTCGGACAAGTCTGTTTTTTGTTTATAGTTGTAATATTAATTGTATTTGTACTCATTTTCGATCCATTTTTTTTTTAAAAATTCACAAATTATATTTATTTCACATATATTAATAAATATATTGTTTAACTTATATTTATATTAAATTAAATTTTTACAATTTATATATTTAAATTTAAATTTTAACATTTTTATTAAAATTCTGAAATATGCATATTTAAACCTTTTTTACTCATTTTTTTTTTAAAAATCACAAAATTCATTTCTTCCACATATATTAATAAATATATTGGTTGTGGCTTATATTTATATTAAATTAAATTTTTATAATTTATATATTTTAATTTTAATTTTAACATTTTTATTGAAATTTTGAAATATGCATATTTAAACCTTTTTTACTAATTTTTTTTTTTAAAATCACGAAATTCATTTCTTCCACATATATTAATAAATATATTGGTTGTGGCTTATATTTATAGTAAATTAAATTTTTATAATTTATATATTTTAATTTTAATTTTAACATTTTTATTGAAATTCTGAAATATGTATATTTAAACCTTTTTTACTGCTTTTTTTTTTTTTTTTTTTTAAATCACGAAATTCATTTCTTCCACATATATTAATAAATATATTGGTTGTGGCTTATATTTATAGTAAACTAGTGTAAGACCGCGTATTACGCGAGTTGAAATAAATTTTTATTTTTATTTATTAATAAAAAATATATTTTTAAAACATATACGGTATAAATTAGTTTTTACAGAGTATATTAAAAGATAAAAAAATTGTAGCAATACACATTAGACCACACACATATCTTAATACTCTATATTTGTGAGAATATAATGGGACACGTGTCACAATTTTATCACTCTACACAATCTCTCTCTTCACCAATCGTCTATTTCAAAATCTCTCTATTCTCAGGCATTCTGATTTTAAAAAATCATTTTTTTTCTATTTTAATGTCAAAATAATAATTCAAAATTTTAAATCATAATTATTATTTTTAATCTCTCTCTTCTTCAAATTCTTCCATTTCAAATCTTAATCTTAATCTTAATTTTATCATATATTAGCAAACATTTTAAGAGCCACGTGTTGTAAAATAATTGGTCTATTCCAATCTATTTTTTGGCCAAATTATCAATTTTAGCCCATACTTTTCACTTTTTATGAAATCTAGCACATATTTTTCTTTTTAAACAAATTATACCTATACTTTTCATATTTTCTCAAATCTAGCACATACTTTTTTCTTAACCAAATTATACTCATACTTTTAATTTTTTATCAAATTTAGCACATACTTTTTAACTCTTATCCAAATTATACCCATACTTTTTATAAATATAATTAATTAATAAACCTTACTTTATAAAAAATTCTATAATTATATAGTAAGTAATAGTATATTTTTTAATTTAGAAAATATAAAAAATTATTTAAAGATTCTCAAAGCATTATTTTTATATATATATACTCCCTCCGTTCACCAAAAGTATGTTCGATGGAGGGAGTACAATTTATTTCAATTACTGTATTTTTTATATATATATTTTGTAAATCTCTTTTTAATTCAACAGTTTTAGATAATTTCAATTCTCAATTATTTTAAATTTTAAAATTTTAAATTGATTTTTTTAATTTAAACCTATTTAAAATATTTTTTTTTGTTTTTAATTATTAGATATTTTTTACTACATTTTTTTTGTATTTTAAATTAATTGATAAAAATATGTGCTAAAATTAATAAAACCTAAAAAATATGTGCTACATTTGATTAAAAATGAAAATTATGGGTATGAAAGAAAAAGTTTGTGCTAAATTTGATAACAAAATGAAAAGTATAGGTATAATTTGTTTAAAAATAAAAGTATGTGCTAGATTTAGTAAAAAGTTCAAAGTATGGGCTAAAATTGAATATTTGGCCTCTATTTTTTCTCAAATTTCTCCATTTCAAAATCTCTTTTTTCTCATTAATTTCACTTTTTATTCATTTTTTTATTAATCTTAATCATTAATCTTAAAATTTAAATGAAACATAACTTTTCCATAATCACTTCAATATTAATTTGAATAATAAAATCTATAAATATAAATTAGTTATTTTATATTTAATTTAATAATAAATTTTATAAATATAAATTAGTTATTTTTATATTAAATATTAAATTAAATATATTTATAGAAACTTCTCGAAAGATTTAAAAAAAAAAAAATCCAATTTTGAATATTCAAATTTGGATTTGTTTAACAAATTCAATTTTGAATATTCACATTTAATTTCTACTCCACCTTCCACCTTAATTATCGTACATTCAAATTATAATTTATACTCCACCTTCCACCTTAATTATCGTACATTCAAATTACCTTCCACCTTAATTATCGTACATTCAAATTATAATTTCTACTATAAAACATAGACCTAAATCATTTGTTTGTTTCACTTCATTCCACTATTTTCCATCTCTTTCTTTTGCGATAATGGGTGAATTTCTATTATACTGATTTTTTTTTATCAATCAATTTTTATGATTAATTTTTTTTTTTTTTTTTTTTTGTAATTTAGTTTCTGGAATTGAAGGCAATTGGATATCTTATTTAAGATATTAAAAATCAAGGTATATCTTTTTATAATATCTTATTTAAATTAAGATATATTTTTTTATAATATCTTATTTAAATCAAGATGTACCGATTAAAAAAGAATTGTATTTTAATTTTTAGAATTTATGGCAATTGATTTAAATCTTTTTGTAATATCTTATTTAATATTTGGTTGTTGATTTGATCTTTTTGTTATTTAAATTTTTTTGTAATATTTGGTTTTTTTTTTGATCGCATTTGATGGGGTGAATCAACATCTAAAATGGTTATTTTTTTAGACAAAATTATTCATCTTTTTGAATTTTTAAATATCTTGAATTTCTAAAAGGGTTTCTTGAATTTTTAAATATCTTAATTAAGTTTTATTCAGTTGAGTATATAGTTTTTTTTTTATGGAAGTTAAATACCCATCCCTTTTTCCCTTCCCATGACTCGAACCCCAGGTGGTGCTCTAACCACTTGAGCTATCCCACTTTGTCGTCGAACCCCAGGTGGTGCTCTAACCACTTGAGCTATCCCACTTTGTCGTTGAGTATATAGTTTACATATAAATAAAGAGAATAAAGATACAAATATTGACTAATTCAAAATGAGATTTGAGAAGTTTTAATTACAATTTTAGATATTTTGATTTATCTCAATCTTTAATTAAATTATCAAATGTCACTAATGTCAATGTTTATGACTTATTAATTGCATATTATATGTGTGTGTTGTATTTTTTAAAATATTTATAAATAATTAATTCTTTATATTCAAATTTTATAATTCTTTTTTTAATATATATAGTGTAATATATATTGCCACAACATTTTTTTTTATAGAATAATAAATTTATATATGTTTCAAAAGATAATTTTTTTAATTAACAAATTAAAATATATTATAAATTTATTTCAATCACGCGTAATACGCGGGTTTTACACTATATATATATATATATATATATATATATATATATATATATATATATAAATCCTTCGAATATGCAATTCTGTTTCATTTAGGATATTTAATATTTATCTAATATTTTTTTAGAACATTATATACTGGATTTTTTTTTATATTTATAAATTTTAATATTTAAAATTAATATTTAAAAGTGTGCATTATAAGATTAAAAAGATTTAGTTCTAAATTTTGTTTCATTTAAATTTTAATATTAAAAAAAGTGGACATTAATATTTAAAAATAAAATTACAGAATTTTAAGAAATTTATAAAAGAAGGCTTTTTGATAAGCTTATCACCCCAAATTATTATTATTATTATTAAAATTTAAAATATATTATTGATTTTTGAATATTTTTTATATTAAAATTGTACTGCATAATAAATTTATAAAATATAACTCCCAGAAATATGAACATGTCTTTTTATAAAATAACATAATCTTAACATAAAGTATACTATGTGAAATATAAAATACTATCATTTGTAATTTTTAAATAATTGCAGAAATTATATTTAAACAAATGCAGACATATAGAAAATTTAAAAAATTGTTTAAAATAAAAAATTTATGAGCAGTACTTGGTGAAATGGTTACAATTAAAATTGAGATTCATTGGATTGAATTAAATATCAGGTTAAAAATTAATATACTTATAATTATTAAAACTTACAAAATAATTTAATTCTGACATAATTTTTACAGTTCTTACATATAATGCCCAAATATTTTATTCCAAACCTCATACGTGAAATGTCAAATTAATAAATTCTTATTTATATTTAATTTAAATTTTATCTCATATTAATATTTAATTTGATTTAATTTTATCATATCAAAATTATAAAATATTTTTTATATTTAATTTAATATTATTCAAATCTGAAAGTCAGTTCATTTTTAGGAGGGATAACTATAAAAATTAATATATCAAAAATAGATTATCATTCAATGCACTTACCATTCAAAAATAAATTGTCCGTTAACCTTTCAACTTCGATAATTTAAGAAAATTAATTTTTTAATGTACCATATATTAAGCTAGAATTTTCAATTTCTTTAAAGATTAAACTAATATATTTAAATTAATATTGACAGTATATTACAAATATTCAGTTTTTTTTTTTTTTTTTTTTTTTTTGAAGATTTGAATCCTTATAATATTTGAAAACAAATTTACAAATTTCGAATTATGTTTTATAGAATTTTGAATATATTTCAATCCTTAATACTTTTAACCGTAATATATAAATATCCAGTTTTGTTAAGTCAATTTGATAAGAGAACATGGTTTTGCTTCATTAGAGATAACCTTTATTATTAAATAAATAAAAAAGGATCAAATATAAGGATTTGAAAATTTTCTTAAATAAAAAATTTACCAAATTTATTTATTAAACTTATTTATTTAAAAATTATATATTTAAATTTAAAGTTTTTTTAAAATAAATTTGGAATCACAAAATGGAAAAGAGGATAAATTCATATTTGTAATACATATATGAATAAAAGATTAAAAAATTGGTAATTGTTCAGAATAAAGAAAGAAAATCATCGTTCAAAATCACCAAATTAATAACACAAACCATATTAAATTAGAACTAATATAAAAAAACAAACTAAAAAAATATTGTAAAATAAAATAATTAAGTAGAATAAATGTGGACACACCAAAAAAAAAAAGGGAGAGAGAATAAAAGAAAAAAAGAAAAATTTAAAAGATTGTAAAAAAACAGAAAAAGAAACTGTGGAGGAAAATCTTAAATTTAAATATTTAAAATTATATTTGTTAAACAAATTCAAATTTAAATATTTAAAATTGGATTTTTTTTTAAAATCTTTCGAGAAGGTCTTACACAAATATATGCATTTAAAATATGAGATTAAAAAATGTACAATATTAATGAATAAGATTAATAAAAAGTGAAATTAATGAGAAAAAAAAGATTTTGAAATGGAGGAATTTGAGAAAAAATGGATTATGATAAACCAATGATACTAGTGCACGACCCGCGTAATATGCGGGAATAATTATTTCCTCCATCTACGTACAATGTGGAAATAATTCATTTTTAACTAAAAAAATATATATTTTAATATTCTCTTAAAATTCTTATATCAATTTAAAATGAATAATAAACCAATAGTACAAATTAGTAGGGGTTGGATTGATACCTCTAAATTTCGAACATGCTTAGTAGTGAAAAATTGAAAAAAAAAAAAAAAAAATGTTAACACAGTACAAATAAAACAAAAAATTACACTATTTAAAAAAATATAAAATTATGTTATTGTTGTTTAAAAAATTGGGCAAACCCTTCAACAATTGAATCTGAGCAGCAAGTTATATATCATTCGTTCGACTTGATGGATCAATAAAAAGCGTATGATGTGATGACAACCCTCGACTCTTGCCGGACTAAGTTTCGTGCGGCTGCCAACAGACGATCGTCTTGATCAGAATTTCGTGTGGCTGTCAATAGACGATCGTCTTGATTAGAAATTCTGATCAAGTTTTGTGTGGCTGCCATCAGACGATCGGCCGCAGGCTGGGAAAACTGTTATTATTGAGCAAAAATTGTTAGTGATAAACAATGGAGTATCAAAATTAGTTATATATTAATGGTAAAAAAAAAATATGATGTAACCCAGTCCTGAATTGCCACGTATTCTTAATAAAACTTCAAATGATTTGAGTAATTTTTCAATTGTGTAATGACAATTCTCGACTGTCGACAAGGATAAACAATTGAGTATTTAATTATATATTAATGGTAAAAAAAAAAAATTATGATGTAACCTAATTTTCAATTGTCCTGCCGCAAAACCACGTATTCTTAATAAAACTTCAAATAGCTATGAAAGATTTTTTTTAAAGAAAACATACTAATAACAATTTTTATCCAATCCTACCCTACCTTATCCAATCCTACCCTACCCTACCTGCATAGGATGTGATGACAACCCTCGACTTTCTTTCAACGGGATGGATCAAAGCGTCTGAGATCCTGTAAAAAAAAAAAAAAAAATTCTTCAAATGCGTGGAGCAATTTCTCAATTGTTCAAGAATCTCATAATCCACTTATCCTAATTAAATAAAAGTACAGTGAAAAAAATTAAAAAATCTGCAACTTCAAATTAAAAAGAAAAACTTAAAATTAGAAAATGACGTAAGCATAGAATGAAAAATTGAGGATGTTAGAGTTGTTGTAGAGAAGGCTGCAAGAATGAAAAATTGAGGATGTTAGAGTTGTTGTAGAGAAGGCTGCAAGAATGTACGATGAATGAAGATAAAGACGGAAATTTGCAACAGAGAAGAAAATGGTAGTTAAATGAAAGGAGAAAAAACTAAATAAAAGATTTTAAAAAAACTGTCAAAAGCATTTTAAAATAAAAAACTTTAAAAAAACTGACTCACCAAAATTCAGGATTTTAAAATAAAAAAATAAGAAGAAGCCAGGCAAAATGGAGACTGTGAACATATTGTGGTTGTTGAAATGTTTGCAAATATATTAAGATTACAAAAAGTTGACGTAATTATAGATGTTATGTATATCATGACTTAAATTGTAGAATCTTAAAATTGTGTAATTTTAAAAATAATATACTTCGTATTTAATTTTCACAATGCATTTATATTATCAAAAATTTTAATATACTAATTAATTAATATTTAAAATATGTATAACTAATTTATAAATTTTAATATTTAAAATTAATATTCAAAAAGTGAATTTAGAAGATAAGATTAAAATGATTTTTTTTAATCCTTGCATATGATAAGATTAATAAAAAAATAAATAAGAAGAAGAGCTTTTAAAATAAAATGAATTGAGAAGAGGGGTCACTTTAAAAAATAATAATTATGATTTAAAATTTTAAATTATTATTTTGAGATTAAAATAGGAAAATGAATTTTTTTAATTAGAATGCTGAGAATGCAGGATTTTGAAATAGACGATTTTGATGAAGAGAGATTGTGTAAGTGATAAAATTGTGACACGTGTCCCACAAATATAGATTATGAAGATAAGATAAGATAAAATAAGATTAAGATAAGATGAGATAAAATTGTGATACGTGTCCATTAATAAATAAATATTTCGAGAAAGTATTATATGATTTTTTTTATATTAAATAATACTCTATATATAAATTTAGTACTTTACAACTATTAAAATTTAAAACGGCATAAAATTAGGCTAATAATTTATTTATATACAATAAATATTTATACACACACAATGATATAGAATCATATAATTATATTACTACTAATTATGTTTATACGGATCGAGCACACATGATGGAGTATATAATATTGGAATATGATTATTTACATAAATTATTTCCTCATTTGTAAAATTTAACATATAATCTTTACTCATCAAATCCATCATCATCTATCCCAAAGAACATAAAAAAAAAAATGGAGTGTGGATAATATATACAAAAAAATATTTTAATATAATATAATATTAGTTTAAGCATATTAAATATAAATCATATAGGAGATTGGATTGAGAGTTTAGTTATGAAATTAAATAGAGTTTTAATGTGTTTTAATACTATAACTCAATTAAAAAATATTGGTTGATTGAATTTGTAGTTTCAACCCATTTCTATTTTAATTGCGAAATTGAAGGAATAGTTAAATTTAAAATAATAATGATTGATGTGATAAAATTTTGTGATTTGGTCAAACCTATTTTTTCTTGATATCTAATTTAAATTTAAATTAAAAATTAATAATAGAATTAAAATTGTTTAACTAATACCTTACGTTAATAAATAAAAATTTTAAGAAAGTTATATGATTTTTTATATTAAATAATAATCCGTATATAAATTTAGTACTTTTATAACTACTAAAATTCAATTTCGTTTAACTAAGTGAGAGAGTATTACTGTTACTCCCCCTAAGCTGACGAAGCGTTGGAAAAAAATGATGACATTGAAATACTCATAATTAATGTTTTCATTTATAAGAAATTCAATAAATAGTGATACAAAGATCAACAATAAAACAAAAAATGTTACATCAATTATAAATTTATAAATTAAAAGATATTAAAAACAAACAATACACCAATAACCTAATATAAATCTTCAAATCTTCATGATATCTTTAAAAATACTCTTCAAGATCCGAAATTTTAAATCTTCAAACTCTTCGTCGAATAAATTATAATCTTCAAAAATCTTCGTGTGAATATGAGAAAATCTTCAAACTTGATAAACAAAAATAAGGAATAAAATACGTAAGAAATAAAAAAAACGAAAGATTTCACACGAAAGAAACATATTTTTTTTGTGTAAAATATACTGATCTAAAAGAAATAGCAAAAAAAGGAAAAAAATATTATATTAATACAAAACATTATAAATATATAAATAATCTTTTTAATTTCTAATATAAATCTTTGTACTAAACTTGAATTGAATAAAATAAAAGATAATTGAAAAAGAAAAACAAAAAAAAATACTAAAAATCAAGAGAGAGAAAAAGAAATAGAAAAATAAAAGGAAAAAAAAAATACTAACACCACAATGAATTGAATAAAATAAAAGATAATTAAAAAAGAAAAATAAAAAAAATACTAAAAAACAGAGAGAGAAAAGAAAAAAAGCCCAAAAAAAGGAAAAAAAAATATATTATATTAACATTATAAACAAATAAGATCTTAAAATATATTTAAAAGATCTTAAAATATATTTAGAAGATCTTAAAAATTGTACTAAACTATAAACAAAATGAAAGTTTTGATTGATTGAAATGAGAAGAAATGTGTTTATTTTATAGAGTACAAATAATGGCAGTAGAGATGTTTGCGTGTGAAGAAATTCTAATTTAAATTTTAATATTCAAAAGTGAAGATGAAATTAAAAAAAAAAAGTAAGGTTAAGATTAATAAAAAAATTGATAAAAAGTGAAATTAATGAGAAAAAAGAGATTTTGAAATAAAATGATTTGAGAAAAAAAGAGATTGTGATAAATCAATCATTTTGCTACATGTGGCTTTTGAAATGTTTACAAATATATGATAAATTAGATTTGAAATAGAAGAATTTGAAAAAGAGAGATTAAAAATAATAATTATAATTTAAAATTTTGAATTATAATTTTGAGATTAAAATAGGAAAAATATATATTTTTAATCAGAATGCCTGAGAGTAGGGATTTTGAAATAGACGATTTTGGTGAAAAGAGAGATTGTGTAGAGTGATAAAATTGTGATTATATTCTCACAAATATAGAGTATTAAGATAAGATTAAGATAAGATTTGAAATGAAGGAATTTGAAGGGGAGAGAGATTAAAAATAATTAATATAATTTTAAATTTTAAATTATAATTTTGAGATTAAAATATGAAAAATGGATATTTTTAATCAGAATGCCTGTGAATGCAGGGATTTTGAAATAGACGATTTTGGTGAAGAGAGAGATTGTGTAGAGGGATAGAATTGTGACACGTGTCCATTATATTCTCACAAATATAGAGTATTAAATTAAGATAAGATAAGATTAAAATTTGAAATGAAAGAATTTGAAGAAGAGAGAGATTAAAAATAATAATTATGATTTAAAATTTTGAATTATTATTTTGACATTAAAATAGAAAAAAATGATTTTTTTAAATCAGAATGCCTGAGAATGCAGAGATTTTGAAATAGACGATTTTGGTGAAGAGAGAGATTGTGTAGAGTGATAAAATTGTGACACGTGTCCCATTATATTCTCACAAATATAGAGTATTAAGATTTGTACCTCTAAATGATAAATAATTAATTAACTTTTATAAAATAAAAATAAATACATTACATTAATTGAATTAATTTTCATCTTCATCGTATTCATCCTCCTCTTCATCCTTATCCTCCTCCTCATCATCCTCCTCATCCTCCTCCTCCTCCTCCTCATCTTCATTCTCCTCTTCATCCTCATCTTCATTCTCTTCTTCATCTTCATTCTCCTCTTCATCCTCTTCTTCATCCCCCTCCTCTTCACCTTCAATTTCGATTAATTGGGGATTTACAGCCGTCAAGGGTACAGAAAGATTGAAATCTCCCGTAAAGACTTCAGTTGGAGTCTCTATTTGTTCTGTTTGAAATGGAGATTCATCTTCAGTATTTTTGTCCTTTTTAGGAACTTCTACCATTGACCTTGTCTTTACTTTGCAAACAGCGTGCCATTCATAACCACGTGGAGCTCCCGGATATGTGCAGTAGTATACTTGAGATACTTGATGGGCAAATACAAATGGATCATCCCCAACATACGTCCTTTTTGAATTAACATCAACGAGCTTGTACTCCGGATGAATTCTTGTTCCTAAATGGCCTGAATCAAACCAATGACACTTGAACAACACTACAGTCTTTGCTGGATATCCTGGATATTCTACTTCGACAACACCCCAAAGTAATCACTTGCATCTGCATTGTAATTCGCACTGCTAACGCAGACGCCACTGTTGGTAGTCGCCTTTCTCGATGCATACCCAGACGTATAAAATCTGTAGCCCTTCACAATATAACCGTTGTAAGTCTTTACACGACGTAGTGGTCCCTTGCTGAGATCTCGTAAGAATCGACTGTCAAGAGCGTTATCCCGTCCCTATACGGCTCAATTTAAAATTAATTAAAATAAATATTAATTTATTTACGTAAAACATAATTAAATGGTACTCACATAACGTTGGAACCATCGGGAAAATTCACGTTGAAGACGAGCATCTATATATGTATCTGAGATGTTTGGTATTGCTCGTCGTAGTTCTTGAGTGTACATCCTAATTCACAACATTCAAAAACTTGGTTAATATTAAATGACATAAATGAAGTGGTAGTTAAATAGACGATTTATATATGAAATACTTACTCAATGTATGGCTGAACTTCATCACAATTCAATAACACATACGTTTGTGCTATTTCCGCCTCCGAGTCCGTCTCCCAATATCGTTCAGTGGGTTTTCCTATTGGCCGTCCCTTAGACTTGAATATGGAGAGCATTCCATCGACCTCTTCACTGATATCGTCAGCGGATCTAACACTGAAGTTACGTGGAGCACTTCTTAACTTTGTGTTGACGTGGTTTTCAAAGTAATAAGAACAAAACATGTCAACCTCTTCATTCAAATATGCATTCACAATCGATGCTTCACACAACAATCAATCTTCTCAACCGGCAAACCAACATTCTTCAACATTTGTTTGCTTTGATGAAACGTCGTAGGCACCTTATTATTTTGAGGACAAATTTCACTGCATAATTGTGTCACTTGCTCATATGCCCTGTTAGAAAGCTTGTTC
This sequence comes from Galeopsis tetrahit, assembly GCA_963675135.1. Taxonomy (NCBI): domain Eukaryota; kingdom Viridiplantae; phylum Streptophyta; class Magnoliopsida; order Lamiales; family Lamiaceae; genus Galeopsis; species Galeopsis tetrahit. Next base: position 29,761,800 of record OY776130.1, on the reverse strand, counting down.
TCGGTCTTAATGGCCATGAGTCGTGCATTAAATGAGAACTGTGAGTGAGATTCACAACCCGGATATAAATCTTCTTCGACTAATTTGAGCATCTCATAAAACCGAAATACCTCATTCGTCGGCTCCTCTTCCATGTTTGAAAAACCAGCTTCCCTGGTCATTGTTTGATACATATTCGGTTCTTCTGCCCCAAACTGTTGTTCTTCGTCCCCAAACTGTTGTTCTTCGTCCCCAAATTGTTGTTCTACCTCGTTACTAGTGCCAACATGATCGAAATTTGCTTCTTGTTGATAGATTCCAACAGTGTAAGAGTATAACACTTCATCAAATCTATAAGGCCAACGTGTTTCACCATGACTAGTCCAATTATAATAATTATCAACGAAACCATTCTTCACAATATGTACTAGGACCTCATCAATCTCTTTATATTGCTTATTCTGACATTTCTTAGCATTACACGGACACCTAATGCAATCTCCAATCATGTAATGTGGGTGGCGCTTTGCAAATTCAACAAATAACACGAGTTCATTATAAAATTCCACATTCAAATTTCCTAAAACCATTCTAGGAGTACAGTACATCCAATGACGGTCAGGTAAATCCATATGTTAAACATTTAAGTGGAGCAAGACATTACTAAACTAAACTTATAATAAATTCAAACAAAACTTATAATATAAAACATGTAATTACATTATATTGAATTTTATGCATAGAGTAAAAATGGTAGAAAATGTACCGTAATTTGATGTTTCTGAATACCAGAGCATAAAAAATTAGGCAGTAGAAAGTTTTGTTGAAAATTTCCCGACGGAAATGCCGACGGAATTATCTTTCCGTCGGCATTTTACCCGCCCAATATTCCGTCGGCATAGCGTCAGACCGACGGATTTTCCGTCGGCATTTGTTTTCCGACGAAATTATCAGTCCGTCGGCATTTATCAAATTGTGATTTCCGACGGAAAGCTAATTCCGTCGGCATATTACCCGCCCCATTTTCCGTTTGCATGACGTCCAACCGACGGATTTTCCGTCGGCATTTATCAAATTTCAATTTCCGACGGAACATATATTCCGTCGGTAATGTGGCGATTTTTTTTTTTTAATTAATTCAATTTGTTTGGTATAAAAATAAAAGTTGTTTAACAGTTGTTACGTTGTACCAGATATACTACATAAAAATAAAAGTTCGCACAAAAAAAGTCGTTTAACAGAAAAATATATAGTTCAACATAAAGATAAATAAGTTCAACACAAAAAAGTAAATAAGTTCAACATAAAAGTAAATAAGTTCAACACAAAAGTAAATTAGTTCAACACAAAATTAAATTGTTCAACGAAAGTTAAAATACTCATCCATATCGCCAGCCAAATTGACGTTGACGTCGTCATCGTCGGCCTACGCTGCACTTGGACCTGGAGCTTGATCTGGAGCTGGCGGGGCTTGCACCATCGTCTGTTGATAGACGGCCTCGATCTGCTCAGCAGACATCCCCAACGTCCGACCCGCGTTGGCACTCCAGAGGCGGAAGTAGTTCTCGAACGTTGCCATGACGTTCGGATCCGGGACGGTAGTGGAGGATACGGACGCCTGCGATGCACTCCGGGACCGACCCACTTGACGACCTCACGACGTTGCTCATCCGACCAAGGCCAAGGATCCTTCCCTTGGAGGTCGGGGCAACGTCAAGGTAAGCCTGGTACACGTCAACAGCCGGAGGGGGACCGCTGCTTCCGGATTCAGCAGTAGTCGTCGCGACTTGCGTCTCGACCTCTTCAATCCTCTGCCGGACGTTCAACTACATAATTAAAAAATTAAAATTAATTTAATTATCTATATATATAATTTAATTAATACATAAATTTAATTAAACTTACGTGGAGGCCAGTAGTGCACCCGTAGGTGGACGTCTGTGTATCGACATCAAACGGATGAATAAGGCTCATCCGATCCAAGTGGGTGTGTGAACGTCCCGTCTCCCGCTCCTATTACATATCAAATAAACATATACAAATTAATTTAGATAACTAATATAAATAAATTAACTATAATTATTTAATTTTTAAAATTAATGAAAACTTACGAGAGCAAGTGATTGCTCGAGGACGGACCGAGCTCCCCCCCGATGCCTTGCCATCCCGCCTCCAACGTCGGTTCTGCGGTTGGCCCGAGCTTTCTAACACTTCTCTTGGTAAGCCGGGTCCATCCACTTCTCAACCAACGACTCCCACATGTCAACACCATCCTCGTCTTTCCCCAGACCACGATCCACGTTACGTTTCGCGCCAGGCCAATCTCCAGTCGTACATCATGTTCGTGTACCGAGTAGAACAAACACCGTACCACTTCTCGTAAATAGTGTCGTCCGAGTAGATCGCCGTATTCCAACGGGCCTTTTTCTATATAAATATTCAACATATTTATCAAATAATATGTATAATAAATTATCTATTAATTAATTATTTAATAAACTTTAATTATTGTAATTATATACCTGGAACTCCTCGAAGTATTCATCCTTTTTAGTTTGCGGCACCATCGACCAAGTGATAGCACCCTTAGCAATCTTGCACTTCAGAAAGGATGCTGTGCAGATCCTGGACAACTCATTATCGGGCAACAACCTATAAAATTATTAACAAATTTATAAACTAACACATTATAAATAAATAAATAAAGTTAATCGTTATTGAATACTGTTAAGCATTAGAGTTATTGACTTACGTTCCTAAATGGATATAAACTTCTTGCCTACGGTTTACAGATCGAACGGGATGCTGACGAGAAGAGGATCCTACGGCAGTTGACGAACTAGACGACATCGTAGTCAGTGGCGACGACACTACCACAGGAGGAGGAGGAGCCATCACAGGTACTGATTCACCCCGAGGCCTCCTTGCACGTGACCCAGATGACCTACGTGAACCAGAACCCTGATTCGGTACTTCACTCATCTGTTTCAATCAATAAAAAATACATAATTTAATTTACAATAACCTAATTTAATCAATAATTTACTAGTTTAATTATAGCATATTCCTAATTTAATCAACAATTTACCAATTTAATCAACATTTTCCTAATTTAATCAACAATAACCTAATTTAATTATTATTTTTCTAATTTAATCAATAATAAAAAATTTAACATATTCCTAAATTATCAAACCCAAACCTAATTAAAATAATAGTTTTCTAATTGAGTCAATAATTATCAATTTAACGAACATATTCCTAATTTAAATTTTTTACTAATATAGCATATTCCTAATTTAATCAATAATTACTAATTTAATCAACATATTTCTAATTTAAATCAAAACAATATATAACCTAATTACAACGTGATACCACCGTCGAACCATCTAATTAACTAATAATTTAAACAATTGATTGAAACATGCACCACCTACATTAAAAATATTCTATATCAAAATTACACCATTAAATTAAACTAGTAATTAACTATACATATAACAATTAATTAATTAACCTTAAAAAACTACTCTATCAAAATTATTCTTAATCAACAAATTAAATAACATTCTAACATGATCAAAATATTTGAACAACTAACTAAATCAATAACATGCAAATCAACATTAAATTATTCATATTTACATATATCCATGCATAAACATATATAAGTATTAAAACTAAGTAATAAAACTAATTAAGAAAACGTACCGTATCAATGTAATCAGAGAAATTTGATTCAATAGCCTCATCCTCGTCTTCCCCCCCTCCCGAATCCTTCGATCACGCGTTTTTTTTTTCTAAAACTCCTTCTGTGATGTAATCGCTTCCTTATATATATAAAAAAAATGGTTACCGACGGAATTGTCGACGGATATTCCGACGGTAACCGCCCACTTTAATGCCAACCGTTATCTTTTTGGAAATCGAGGCAGTGCAAAATTAACGGGTCAAATGCCGACGGATATTCCGTCAGGATTTCCGTCGGCATGTATATTTTAAAAGATCCGTCGGTAAATGCCGACGGAACGGAAATCCGTCGGCACGCACGTTGACTTTTCAAACAACAAGAATCCGTCGGCATTCCGTCGAAAATGCCGACGGAATATAATCCGTCGGCAAAAGTCCGTCTCTATAACACGCGTTTTTTGTAGTGCTTCATTCTATTTTAGAAAAATAGAAAACATAGTTACCCTTTTATATAAAACACTTGGGTACCCCTAGTGTACCGTACCCAGGGACGAAGCGAGAGAGGGGCGAAGGGGTCACTCGGCCCCCCTCCCATTTTACAAAATTTTTTTAATAATTTTTTTAAAAATATTAAATAATAAAAATAAAAGAAAAAAATTATAATTAATCATATTTAATAAGTATATAACAATTTCTAAGTGTATTAGTAAAATATTGGTAGTGCAATTATTACTTTCTCCGTCTTATAATATACTTGTTTTGTATATAATTAAATAATTTTTTTTTTTTTTCAAATTTAGCTTTCATTATCATGAAAGATTCAGGAAAAAAATGAAGAAAAGTATAAGAGACTGGAATAACTTGCTTCAATTATTAAGAAAGAAATATGAAAAAAGTATTAAAAATTATAGAAATTTACATTTGAGTAGTTTAGAAAGAAATGTGGTAAAAATAACTAAAATGATAAATTTTAAAACAAGGATTAAGACCAATAGCGTCAATCAATATGAAAGGAGTGGAGTATATAATAATTTAAAATATAAAAATTAAAAGATGCTCGCATATAGACTGTATAAATATTATTTTGTAGGTAATGAGCGGAATGAATAAATTTTTTATTAAACATAATAAACTTAACTTGATTCATAGTAATATATTATATGTTTTAAAAAAACTTATAGATATTAAAAGCGAAATTTATTATTCATAATTGGCCCCCATCGGTTAGGTTCTGGCTCCGTCACTGACCATACCCCCTGATTTTAATTTTAATTTATATTTTATCTACACCCGCTAATTTAATGAGTTCACCTCAAATCATCTTTGGATAAATTATTAATAGGGTCATTTCACTACTAGTTTTATCTAATAAAACCTATAGCATATTTTCTTGTCTAATAAAGTCAAATTGAAAAATCTAAGACAATTATACCCTTTTATTAATTTGAAACAATTCGAATTTCTGAATTCAAATTAACAGGTCAACTAAATCCCCTAATTAGTTATTAATAGAGGATCTCGAAAATAGCGAAATTTAAGCAGCTTCCAAAAATTTAAAAATTTCCTAAAAAGTAGGTATCCTAATTAATTCGTTTCACTTGCTTGAGCTTCGAGATTTCTGCAATCTGCATTTACTTCTAGCGATTGTTTCATCCTTATCTGCATTTTCCGGCGACGAGGACGACGATTCACCGCATCAGGTAATGCGATCATCTGCATGTTTCATTTTAATGGTTTTCTGGTCAATAATGGTTCTGAGATATTGAAAATCAAACTCCAGTTCAAAATATTTATTGTAGACGATACAGGAAAAGATGAATTTCATAGTGGGTAAACTACATGTGTTGTTTCGTATATTTTATTTGCATAAGTTTGAGTAAAAAAGTGCATAACATTAACTTACGAAGGATGTAAACCCTAGAAAATAGATGTTTTATTAAATGGTTTTGGTAATAGCAACAATGAACTCGTTTTTTTATGAAAAAAGAACAGAATTTTGTTGGGCTGCTGAGTTTTATAAAATAATGGGTGTTTTTTTTACAAATATGTGTAGTATCGACTGAATATTTTGTAGTATTATTTTAGTGAAATAGTCCTATGTATGATCCAGTGCATAGAAGCATTATATGTTTTGTCTCAGTGCACTTACACATATATGTACTATTTTATATGTAAAGATGGCAAGAACCAGAAAATCAGCTGATCGATTGGGTGAAGGATCAAGCAGGGGAAGTGGGAAACAAAAGAAAATTATTGATGAGAGCGTACGACATGTAGAAATAAGGGGTAATTTAACAACTTACACATGTCAGTACATTAAGAACAAGATGAAGATGATATTTGGAAAGAGTGATTCATAACCAATTACTATTATTATTTATTAACAGGATCTTCCGAAAAGCGTATGAGAGAGAAAAAGAAAGATGAAAAGTGTAAAGGTTTATGTACTATGTCACTGCTTATGTTTTAGTGGAATTTGTCTAGTTTTGTGAATTCATAGCTTATGTAAAATCAATATTCTGCAGGTCAACGTCTATCAAAGGGCTCTTATGTGATATCAGATTCAGGTTATGCAACTATGATATGCATTTAAATAGATTGTATTACTATTAGTTTTTAGTAGTTGCTTATTTTTAATAATCACAATATTTATTCTTGTATTTATAGATTTTGAGAGTGACGATGGCAGTAAACATAGGGGAAGTAAATATAGCTCATCTGAATCGGAAGGTAATTGTATAAGATTTTATAATAGGAATAATGCATTAAGATTTATATTATTTCCTTAGAAGATTAAGATATATATCTGATTTTTATATATAGTTTCTTAAATAACAGATATGATTTCATGTAGTAATACAATAAGTGTTTTTTAAATTGCAGAAAGTGATACAAAAAGTGATACAGAAAGCTACCAAAGGGTTCGAAAGCATGCCAAGAAGGAAAAAGAAGTCCAAGCAATCAAGCCTCAAAACTGCAGAACCAATACAACTGCATAGTATGATACTGCAGAACCAATACAATTGCATAGTATGATATATATATATATATATATATATATAAAGTATTTTTTTTTATATAAAAAACCTATTTTCTATTTCAGCTGGAGTAGAAGTCGACTTGACCGAGACCTACTATAGGTCAAATTTGAGGACAACTATCAAAGACTTGAAGGGAATTCCATTCACAGACCAGCATATAGTACATCTGAAGAAAACTCCATTCTGGCTTTTGTTCAACTCTGTTTGCCTCAATGTTAGTCCCTCACTAAAGAAGAGATGTTTGAAATTCGAGAGTGACATCGTGGACATTGTTAGAAGGTTTGACTTTGAAACGAAAAGTTTTGTAATCGGAGGAACAATGGTAGCCTTATCAAAGCATGTGCATAACCTATTTTCGGAATTAGTTGTGAAACTGATGAGATCAGGCAACGAGTAGATGATTATCATCATCCCGTATGGGTAATGCGATGTTTCGGTAATGATATACGAGCAAAACCAAGACAATATCAGTCTTTGTATAAACTTCATGTTCTTTTAAAGTTAAAGGAGGTTGTGAGGCAACAGTACGATGAATCCTGTCGCGATGTGGCTAGATTAGTTTGTTGTTATATGCTGGTTGCTCTTCTATGTCCAGTTCGGAGCTCAGCTGTACCATGGCATTTGACACATTACCTGGAAAACTTCTCAGACATTTGCAGATACGACTGGAGTACTTTTATAGTTGACCAATTGAAGAGTCAACTTAAGAGAAGCAAGCAGCTGAAGTCCGGTGTGCTATGTTGTTGCCGGTACATTTATTGAAATTATTCATTTTCAATACGATTGTTTGGTTTATATTGTTTTACTCTTTTTAGACAATGTTTAACTTATTTAATTTTTTTTAGTTCTGGTTATGCGAGCATACAAGGATTGTTAAACCAATCAATCCATCTGCTTTTTCTCGGTTCCTCAAATGGGATACAAATAAAGTGCATGCTGCAATCTTAAGTGATAAACTGACTCGCAAAACCAAGGTTAATATTTGTTAAGCATAGCTTATTCTTTAATATATATTTTCATCGTATACTTAATTTGTGATTATATTTTTATTGAATATAGGTTTTCACGGAAGAGCCTAAACCTACGACTGATGAAAATGAGCAGCTTTCAGAAGTTCGTCGTTTCAGATGTGCTGAAACAAGCTCAAGGTTAGGAGGAACTGGAACGCCTGCTACTGATGGAAAGGTGTCATCTGGTATTGAAATGGGGGCGAATGAATTGAAGACATAGTTAAATGTGGGTGGAAGGCAGAGTGATATTTTCCATGATTCATCTTAAAAATTGTACGAGGTTGGGTCTAGTTCAAAATCAAAGAAGAGTTTCACGGTTGAATACCCATCGTTCGATATTGGGTTTGACAAAGATTTATCTGCTGGGATGGAGTTGATTGACAGTGAGGATCCAATTATGAAAGTTTGTAAGGAAATTAATCGTGAATCTGGTAATGTCGGAGATGTGGAGAATGCAGCTGTGGATGGCAATATGAAGGATAAGGGAGTAGAAAATGTTGTTGTAGGTGAGAAGATGAATTTCAATGAGAAGATGAAGGCACCTGTCAGTGAGGTTAATCAGCCTACATTAGTTGATGATTATTTGGCTCAAATAGGAATTCTGTAGAAAAAGATTATAGAGGTGAGGGTACGTTGTGATCAAGAATTGATAGAAAAGGATGCAGACATTCTTAAGTTGAAGACAACAAAGGATGAGTATGCTAAAAGGATTGAGGATTCTGCTTCTGAGTTGATTAATCTGAAAAAGAAGCTTGAAGATGAGAGTGCAAAATTCGAGCAACAAATGAGAATTAAAGACGAAGTCATCATAGGTCTGAAAGCTGAGAATCAACGATTGAGCAAGAATCTAGAAATCACTTCTGAATTGTGTTCGAAATCATTGATTGAAGATGATATTATTCAAGCTGCATTTGACAATTCTACAAAGCAAGATATCGATGAACAATCTCTTGATAAGGGAAAGATAGCTGTTGATGATTTAAATGAGGAAATATTAAAGTCTTGTGAGAAGACACCTAAGCGTGTAGTGCAGAAGAAGACCACGTGGTCATCTCCAAGTTCATTAGTGGACAGGATTAAGGGAAGAACAATAATAGACGACCGGAAAGCTATAACAGTATCCCCTCAACCCCTTACAAAAGAACTTGTTGTGGTCCATGAAATCAACGATGACGATGATGATGTGTCAAAGAATGCAGTGGTGGATAACAAACCAAAAGGAGTGGTTAGGTATCCTTTCAACAATAAATTGGCCACTGTTAGGAAATCTTCTGCATATTTTAGAGAACAAATATTCTCATAGCTAAAGAACAATGGTCCACAGTAAGTAAATAGTACTCCCTCCGTCCATGAAATGTAGTCCCATTTGCCTCATTTTCTTTGTCCATCAAATGTAGTCCCATACACTTTATGAAAACCATCACCCCTCAAACATCATTTAATTACTCAATTTGCCATCAACTTTATTCACAAACAATCACTTTATTCACAATGGACCCCACAATACTCTATAATACCCTTACTTTATCTACTTTATCTACATTTTTCTTAAAACTTGTGCCCATCCACCATGGGACTACTTTTGGTGGATGGAGGGAGTATTTAGTACCTAATTCTTTTATAATTATTTATATATGATGCTTGAATGATTTTGTCTATATATATTGTATTGATAAATTAGTGCATATTGCAGTTGCATTATTTGGCACACTGATATACCACTAGTTGATGTCTCAGTACAGATGCTGATTGATATTCTAAACAATGGAAGAATTACAAGTCATGTATATATTTTCCATAACTCCATCGTACTACAGAATACAATAAATACATTTTTATTTGGTTTGTACTTTTATATGATAATAATTTGCATACTTTTAGGTAATCAATGTATGGGCTGATATGTTACGATCTGTTCTATACACAACGTGGCCAGAATCTAGACGTGTGAGGGTGTTTACTGCTACATGCTGGGTATTTTGCACAATCCTTTAACTATTTTATGAATATAATCGTTTTATATGTTAAAGTTAAATATTATCTATAAGTTTATTGTTATCATTTATTTTGTAGGCAATGATTACCAATCGTAATATTTCCAAGCATAAATCTTTCTACTCCTTGATAGAGAAAGTAATTGAGGAGAGCTTAGACAAAAGCATATTTTTATTCTCAATCAATGTAAGTGAAATGGGTTCATTAAGTGGTTTAAAAGCAGTTGACCATTGGACACTGTTAAAACTTGATCTGACCACAAGGGAATGGACATTTTATAACTCTCTTCCGCCAAGAACAAAAGCTCATGAAGATACATGCATGATGGAGTCATTGAATGTTGTAAGTTTTTCGAATGTTAGATTTTTATTTGAATTTTTTTAGTTGAATGCATTGTATTTAGCATTTTAATAATGTTTTTGTTTGTTTTATTTGTTGTTAAATTATTAAAGGTGAAGTTCGTAGATGCAAGATTGGTCAATTTGTTCAAAGCAAAGCAGCGTAATCATCCATTTTTAAAAATGCCATTCAAATACCCAACTCCAGCTGATACTTGGAGACATGGAGTTGATTCGGTACACTGCGGTGTGATTGTTTGCAAGGAAATATAATTTATTTATAAAGGTGAGGATCCGCAGTCGGGTGAATTTGGCAAACTGGCCGCAAGCACGATGCAAGCTAGAATCGTAGAATCGTTTGTTGATCCGATGCGTATGACTTTTGAATAACTATATCTGTGGAAGTCTAGACAATTCAAGCTTTTCTACTCATTCCAGTTCTTAGTTTAGTTAAATTATGATTATCATTTTGTTTGTGTTTGATAAAGACTAAGTAGTTGTTTTGGAAAAACAAGTTGAACTATTAGCCATTTTCATTACTCATGAGTTGGCCTTTTTATTTTGAAATATGACATGAATTGTTGCATTTATATTTTTTGTTATTAATTATTGTAGTGTACATGTTTCAAAAAATACATGATTGTCTTTTTTATAAACATATGGTAAATGGTCATTTCTTTCCCTAAGTGTGATTTTGACTACTGAGTTGCACATGCATACAAAATTAATTTGCAAATTTAAAAAAACAAAACAAGTTGACTATATTCCAGTCAAAAAATCTGTTTCAATGTTACAAGACGTAATGAATATTCTTTAGCACATGCACAAACAAAAACAGTAGTGATGCAAGAAAAAAGAATAGATGTATGTTTTGGTACATATATGAATAATTCATTTTGATATGCACATTGAATTCATAACATTGAATAGATTAACTATGGATCAAACATGTAAATGAAATTTCTTTCAATACTAATATAGAGGTAAAGTAGTTACCTGAAGATACTAGTTTAGCATATCAAGATGAATTAAAGTAGTTGTATTACAAAAAAACACCTAACAACATTACATTCTGCATATTCACATAAAAACAACAAAAGAACTATAAAAGGAAATACTTAATAAATAGATGCATACTTAAGATGCTACAAAAACTACATAAACTACTATCATCTACACTATATGGCTAAATTACGGTGAGGTGATATGAGAGTGTCCATGTACTTGTAGGATTTTGCACAACCTGGCCACGATTCAATCTCATCCATCCTTCGAAAGTTCCTTGTAACAATGTCATAAGAGAAAAACGTACCATAAGGCTTAACACTAAACATTAGTTGTGTCCTTGCGGTGTTCAAGTAGCATATTGGCTCGAGTGCAAAATCGTCTGGCAAATTTTCTTTCCTGAATATTGTAAAAGTCGACCAAGTTCTAACATCATTCGAATAATTTAGAATATGCACTTCAATAAAATATCGACTGACACCAAACTCATCCACCGAGAACAGATCAACATATACGGCAAGGTTATTATCATCAAGCCCCTCCATCTTACAAGTCCATGGCTGAAGTATAAAAGCAGGCACATCAAACTGCTCATAGACACGGGCTTTGCAATCAAAAGTTACAATTCCATGATCATTCCGTGATTTTACTTTCCAATGAAAAAGTCCTCCAATATAAAATGAATTTTCACAAGGAGGAAATTGGCTTGGAAACGGAGGAAGTGAACACCAGGAGTTCAAATTTCTAGAGTACAACATAACTGAAGAAAGTACCCTTCTAATTGAAGAAAACGGGAAACTTGCATAACCAAAAAATCATCATGCATAACATCATAGCCAAGACCAAAATAAGCACGTTCTTCTGATAAATAAGGTCTTAAGTTTTCTGGAACGGGAGGTAAAATGAGGTTTTGATTTGTACAAGGGTTACCCAAAATAAAATCATCAACAGTGTTGCAAATCAAAACTAACCCGTTGTACGAACCGAGAACCTCAAAATTATCTGAATCTTCCCTAATAAATCGACTCGTACCAGACTCACCATATCCGTCAGGCAGGTAACAAACTGGTGGATCAGAAACATGATTCTTGTGTATGAAGGAGTACTTTTGCTTACTTTTGACCTGATCAAGTTGAGAATCGACAAAAGGTTTGGAAGATATCAAATGATTCCAATGTTTGTTAGCACACTTCATTCGGCCAAAGGGTTTTGGATCTAATGAGTCCAAAAATTGGTCTCTGATTTCGGAGGGGATGAACATCGGGTTGACCTGATTGTTCATTATTTAGTGGTGAATACTAGAAGGTTTTTTGGAGATATCTTTTGGTTAACTTAGTGAAGACGATTCAGAGTGATATTGCGGATGTTTGGTTTCTCTGGCAATCAATAAATAGAATCTGAAAAGTCACTACCTTTATTTAAAAACCTTTCAACTTCCATCATTTGAATGAATGTGTCTATTCTTATTTCAATGGAAGCGGTTCACGATGTAGTAAAATTAATTCAATTAATACATTTAATATATAGGAATCATATCCCGCCAAATATATATATATTATTATTATTCATATTTTTTATGTGTTAATATACAATATTACATAATATACTTCAGTTCAAAAAAAAAACTTGGTTTATTTTATTTTATTTTTTTCGTAAACTTATACGGTATAAACTGATGTATAATGTATTGTTTTACTTATTTGATTTGATTTTATAGTGCATAAATGTGGCAAAATCATCCTAATGATAAATAATTATTCCGTAAAGAAATAAAATGACTTCCATAAAACAAAAATGACAACTACTACAAATTATAGATAAATAAGACCAATAAAAAAAAACTTCAACTATCTTTATATAATTAACACCTGGAGATACAAGACTCTGAATATACTTAAATGCATGTTGTACCCCGTATGTCATTTCATATTCTTCGCTGAGCTGAAACGTCTTAGAAATAGTATCATAGCAATAGTAGTCTCCCCATGGTTGGACGATGAAGAGTATTTTCGTTCTATCTACGTTCAAGAAGGATATTGGGTATATATGATATTTGTTTGGTAATAGAGTTTTTCTGAAAATCATAATACTTGACCATGTAGGACCTTCTTTTGCGTAGTGGATGATATGCATCTGAAAGAAAAACTTACTATAAAAACTACCTTCCACTACGCTCAAACTACTGCAATAGACTGCAATTGTATTTTCATCCAACCCCTGGACTTGTAAGTTCCAATGAAAGAGATCACCGATAAAAAAGGCATTTGCACATGGATAATTATGAAAAGGGAACGAAGGAAGTTTTGACCACAAATTCGTATTACGTGAGAAAATATTAACCTCGGTCACTCCACCAGTTTCATCCCAAAGATATGCAATTCTCATTATGATGTAATCATTCGAATTTTTAACATAACCAAACCCAAAATCACTACAAAAAAACTGAGATTTAGAGACGGATTAGATACCATAATTATTGTATCTAAACAGGTTAGAAACGGATTTTGGAACCATTTTCTATCTGTTCCTAATCGCATGGTATCTAATGTTAGGAACGGTTTTCTAAATTTCGTTTCTAATAAGAGACGGATTTGAGACCGTTTTTTCGGTTTATAATGAGAGACGGAATTTGACACCGTATATTCTCGTATCTAAACGATGAACGACCCGTTTTATATCCGGGTCAAAATTCCGTTTCAAATGTCGTTTCGTCTCTAAATCCGTATCTAAACGATAAACGACCCGTTTTACATCCGGGTCAAAAATACGTCTATAATTTCGTTTTTAATTAGAAACGACATTTTGTCGTCTCTAAATTCGTATCACAAGGCAAAAATCCGTCTCCAAGAGTTAACAACCCAATCCCCATTCCAAGCCCGAACCCGACCCGACACCCATCCCACCCCACCCCACCCCACCCCCTCTCCAACTATTTAATTGACCTTTAATCCCCATTTCAAGCCTTAATCCCAAGGCCACCAAGACCGAACCCGACCCGACCCCACACCATCCCAACCCAACCCAAACCCACACCATCAACCACCCCCCTCTCCAACTATTTAATTGACCTTTTTTTTTTGTCTATATGGGAATTGAACCCAGGTGGGCAAGTGTCTATTATTGAGCATCTGCCACTAGACAAATAACTCTTTTGTTTTATCTTTTAATATTAATTGTATATGTATATTAAGTTGTTTATTTTACATGTATTCAAATTGTAACTTTTAAATTTGTAAATGTAATTTTTTTTATTAATTTCTAAAAATTGTAATTACTCACAGCCGTGTTATTGAATAATTTCAATTGTAAAAGTCGATCTTACTTTATAAATTAAAATAAATTAATTAAATTACGTTTAATCTTCATAATCATCTTCATCATCATATTCATCATCATCGTTTTCAATTTCGATCAAATCATCATCTTCTTCTTCATCATATTCATCGCAAATCATATTCATCTCCATCCTTGTTATCCTTCTCATCATCATCGTTTTCAATTTCGATCAAATCACTATTTGCACGCAAACACTTTCTCTATATTACGTGCTAAAATTAAATTAAATTAGTTATTAATATTTGCACTTTTATTAATATAGAAATTAATATAGAAAAACTGGTACTAGGTGCTAAAATTAAATTAAATTTTAAAAATTGGGTTTTGAACTTGTGACATTATGGTAAGGCACTTCAAGGACAATCACTAGGCTGTTGTACTTGAGTACACAGTCCTACCCGTTGTACTTGAGTACACAGTCCTACCCGTTGTACTTGAGTACACAGTCCTACGCTTGGATAGGTGCAGTAGTATTTATATCTTTATATCTTTGTTCCTAGGATGTGATCAAACCACCGTATATTCTACTTCAACACGACTACAGTCTTTGTTTGTACTCGATCTTCTTGATGCAAACTCGAATGTATGAAATTTGTATCCAACGAGTCCTAAATGAATCCTGAATTGAGTCAATATTATCTTGAGATTTACTCAATGTGACATTGATTCAAGGTGTTTGTCTACTTGAATTTAGTTATGTGTACGTGTATGTGTGTTCTAGCATGCGAATTTAGTTATTTGTATATGTGTAATTTATAGTAGGCGAATTGATAAGTAAATTGATATATTATAATAAAGGCTTGAGATGCACAACTTGCCTCGTCAATCTTAGAGACAACATTATTATTGCCGTGACTCACCTTCGATTGACCTACTTAAGAACTTAAGAAATTCATGATTAATTATTATTATTAGTCCATGTATTATAATATCTCTATTTATTATATAAACTTATTTTCAAGAATGGATATATATTTTCATAATATATATATTTCCATATATTATTATAATATCTCTATTTATTATATAAACTTATTTTCAAGATAGAGATTAGGTACGCCATATTTTAAAAAAATGGAAAAAAATTGACATTATTAGATAGGGATTAGGTTTAATTTCCTTTAAAATATATTTTTTACAAATATAGTAAAATAAAATAAAATTAATTTCTATAAAAAGATTTTCAATTTTTATTTCAAGTTAATTTTGACCCAAAATGATTTTTGATTTTTATCTCAATTGATCTTATCCCTTTTACTATGCTATTTAGACTATTTTACCATTCAAGTATTTATACTTTTTCTAAGTGGATGATAGAATTATTTTTTAATCTAAAACTTTTTAAAAAATACTATACAAGTTTTTTTATAAGTCTTAATAGTAGTTTTATAAAGATTTAGAAACTTTTAAAAATTATTGAATGACTCTTTTTATTTAATCTAACGTTCATACAAACAAAATTGATATACGTACGTTGATTAGAGAATAAATTCTTGAATAGTTTATACTTTTT
Source organism: Galeopsis tetrahit (assembly GCA_963675135.1). NCBI lineage: Eukaryota > Viridiplantae > Streptophyta > Magnoliopsida > Lamiales > Lamiaceae > Galeopsis > Galeopsis tetrahit. Next base: position 29,745,890 of record OY776130.1, on the reverse strand, counting down.
CTAAATTGATGATAGAATTGTTTTTTAATCTAAATCTTTTTAAAAAATACTATACAAATTTAAAAAATTATTAAATGACACCTCCTTTTTTTTTTAATCTACAAAATTGATATACGAGAATCAATTCCTGGAATATTTTGATTAAAGAATCAATTGATATATATATATATATATGTTGGCATATGGAATTAAGATATAATATAATATTATTATTATTATAATATCTATATCTATCCTAAAATATATCGTAATTCTAACATTTATATTTATCCGATACATAGAAGATATATTAATTATTATTTTTTTTTTTTTACTATTTATTAATTAAATAAAAGAGTAAATAAAATTAATATAACTCAATTCACCGGTACATATTCTCTCATTCTCAATTCTCTATATACATAATGTTTTGATTTATTTTTTAATTTAATTTTATCATTTGACTAATTAGATACAGATTAGAGATGGTTAGATTCCGTATCGCAAATTTTGTGTACCACCTTGTCTCGTTTTATATTGGGGAGAAAAAATTGATTGTTTAGAGACGGTGGTATATGTATCTAATCCGTATCTAAAACTCTCGAAATTGAAAGTCACGTATCTAGTCCGTATCTAAAACTTTCGAAACTAAAAGTCGTATCTAATTTGTTTATAATGAGAGACGGTTTTATTTTCGGTTTCAAATCTCGATTTTTTAACAAATCCGTATCTATTAGAGACAGATTAGGTGTCCGTCTCAAAATTTCGGTATCAAAATCAGGCTTTTTTTGTAGTGAATAAACCCAAGCTACATCGTGACCCTTGGGAAATGATATCGGCAGATTTGGAACAATTATATATTGTTTAGTAGTGGGGTTTTTAATAGTATATTGGTCTTTAGTATTGCAGAATAATACTAGACCATTATAGCTACCCAATACCTCGAATTCTTCGTGATTTCTTGTTATTTGCCTATAAACGATGTTATCACCCTTCCAAAGTTTTAATTCATAAGATATTGGTGGGCTAGCAACATGGTATTTATGTATCAATGAAAAATTATTACCTGCTTTCATATTGAACAGATGTGCTTCGACAAACCACTTAGAACATATTATTGAGTTCCATATCCTTGAAATACATTTATATTTAGATAGAACTTGTGGAAGAATGAACAATAGAATAAATATAGTAATTTCATCAGGAAGAGTTTCTATCATTCTAGAATTCTCCATATTGGTAGGGTGGATTTTTTTGAAATGGGATATAGGTTGTTAGAAGGATTGGAGAGATATTAAAGGATGAACTGTAATTTATAGATTGTAAATGATAATTAGTGAGGGAGAAACGTTTTCAGGATCGTGGACACGTACATAGTGGACATAATGTATAACAGTTTTTTTTTTCTTAATACATATTAATATTATTTTGAGAACGTGGGGTGTAATAAATATTAAAAACAATTTTTACCGGTTTTTTTAAAATATTTATTATCTACATTTCGGCTCTTTAGTTCCTACTTGCATTATTTGACATCGTGTACATATATTTACGTTAATGTGATAGTGCATGTGCGACAATTATGCAATTTTTAGATGAAATATTTTATGCAAATTAATGTACATAAAAAGATATGTGGACAAGTGTCAAACAATATTCATATTAGAAAGCAATGTACAAGTATAAGATGCAGATCGATATGCATTTGCAATCTACAATACAGACAGGTATGCATGCTATATATGCACGGAAATGTGCATAACTACCATGTGCATACAATTGAAAAGTAAAAAAAAAAAAGTTGAAAAGTAAATAGTCATCCAAGTTTACACAAGAACAACTTAATAAAATATAGCATTACCCTTAATTTGATATGAAGTTCTCCATCAACCCAAACTTCTCTATCCCAATTCAAAAAATGCAGAGCGATCTGCATTTGTAGTTGTATGCAGATAACTATGCATAACCATATATGCACTAACGTATGCATAAAATTAGGGCGATGCGCATGCATGTATGAATTTGCATTGACAAGGACTAAGATAAAAAAAGAAGAATGAACACAGCCAATGAGGTTAATAATGCATAAGCAAGTGAAGTGAGTAATGCATAAGCAAATGTAGTGAATAATGCATAAGTAATTCATATTAATTAAGAAAGATGCATTTGTAGTTGTACGAAACGGACGAAAAAGTTAAGAAACACTTATATATGCTTTGAGAAATGCAGGGCTATATGCGCGATTTCCGACATGTGCAGTAAGTAGTTCATATTAATTAAGAAAGATAAGTATGTATGCAGTGTGCAGTGAACATATACCGAGGAAATATTGTTAGTTTAGAATATTAGTAAAACTATTAATACATTATATGATTCAAACTTATGGATTAAGTTATTAGAATATGGATTAAGCTTCTGACTTTTTCTTGAACAAGTTGTATTGTACAATGATATAAAAAAAATATATATATATATAAGTCCGATAAGTATAATATAAAACGCATGTTAATTGGACTCTTAACAAATCTGGAAATATAAGATTTTGTGTGTAAACATAGGAATAATGGAAAGAACAAAGCAGCAATTCAAGAATAAGATAAACCGATAAGTATATCGGAAAGGAGCTGAAAAAAAGTAATAAATAAATAAGAATTACACAATGAAATATTGTGTTTCACTACTTCTAAACGTTAGTCTTGCCTGTTCCAAAAACAGCAACACATGTTTGTGGATCGTGGCGACCTGTTTTGCCACATCGCTTGCAAGGTGTAGGCTTTACTCTACGAAATTCTCCATAGGACGTAATTCTTTTTTGTTTGGGTCTTCCAGGGGGTTTGTTGAGGATGGGTGGGAGTATTTTTTCAGTGGTAGGCTCGGGATTGCATTCAAAACGTTCTGTCTCTGGAACATGAATTAGGTCTTCTGCATAACATTGTTTATATGTGGATGTAAAGAAGCAATTGTCAATAAGGTTGAATACCGAATCACAATGCTTCTTAATAACATCAACAACATGTGCACACGAGAATCCTGTAAGCTGCCTGTTGGGAATAAAATGAGAAGTGTTTTGATTTAATACCAAAACCCCCTGAGACATGCCTAAGTCAAGAATGATCATGTTCTAAGAATGTTAGAACATATATCATAAGGCTAGTTGAGAAGCTGGTATGTTAGGCAGCTCTTAGATAAATAGATGCACAAGTTGAGGGGGAACACATGCTTTGAAGTCTATCAAGATCAAGTCCCCTCAAGGCTCAAGATGAATGTGTCCCAAGTCTGCTGAATAGACAAGTATGCTGATCATGATTGAATGGATTGTGGAACAACCTATCTGAAGATCAAGTGAGTTAAATGCATCATCAAGACACAACCTACTAAAGCATTCTAGCTCAGAAGGTTTGTCCAGGAAAGTTGTCTCAGCACACTTGTACCAGAACCAATCAAGATCATCTCAACTATGCTGATAATATCAAGGACACCTATTCACTATCATGAATGCACAAAGATCTATTTCAAGGAATAATGAAAAGTGAAAGAGCCAAGTCATCTGAAGAGCCTAAGCCAACCTTGCTGATAAGCAAACTCTGTTGATAGTGATAAGCAGAGTTGTCCAAGTGATAAGGAATGTTGTCCTTATCATAGGACCAATCATCAGAAGTAATGTCCATGTTTGATCAAGTGAATCTTGAAGTCAGACATTGGGAAGAGTGCTGCAAAGTCAAGACAAAGTGGTTACATCCGTTTATTTCCCAATCAAAGGACATGTCACTATCAAGAAACTGTCTTCCAGTTGCAGAGTTCAAGGAAGACATTTATAGACAATTGAGGCTGTCTTTCCAACGGGCAAATCCTCAATTTTGTCTATAAATACAGAAGTGTGAAGACCATTTGAAAGCATTCAACAAGAACAATATCCAACTATCCTACAAGTTCACAAGTGCTTTCAAGCTTTCGAAGAGACTATCTTAGTCTTCAAACACTTCATCTAAGATGAACTTCATTGTATATCCATACAAAGCTTAGAGAGATATCCAATCCTTATACACTGAACCTCATTGTAAAGGATATTTCATTAGTTGGAACCTTACTTCAACCCTTTTACCTTTCAAAGAGAGAAAGTTAGAAGGTTGTAGTAGTAGAAGTGTAAGGAATTGACTGTTGAGAGAAGAACAGTTGATTCTGAGTTGAGAAGAGGGTACTAGGACTCTAGACATCCTAGGGATAAAATCACCAAGGAGTGGTGTTCTTGATCAAGTGCACGTTGGCACTATAAAACAAGTTAATTTCAAGAGTGAAGGAATTATCCTGTTAAATCAGGGAAAGTGGATGTAGGAGCTTGAGTCTCTGAACCACTATAAACTCTTGTGTTGATTTACTTTCAAGTACTTTCATTCATATAACACAGCACACAAACTGAACTTTCAAAGAACATATACTAAAGACTGTGCAAAACACATTTGGACAAGTTCCCTGAAAACTGGATATTTGTTAAGGAGATTTCAAAACTTAGAGGAATTTAAACTAAAGGGCCAACCACTAATTCCGCACTTATAACTCTCTTAGATAGTCATTCAACTAAGTACCCAATAGTACTTAGTAGGTTGATTATCTTTAAAAGAGTTATACACCTCAGCAGAGTTGTCCAGGACAACCTTACTGGAGTCATACTTGGTTAGTTTGAAAAAGATTTGCATACAAGTGTATTCCCCCCCCCCCCATACACTTGTTATATACTCCTTTCAGGACCAACACTGCCATTTAAAACATGTACATATTTTATACTCCAAATCAACTGTGATAGACGTCCTTGAACGCACCTCAAACTGACCATTAGGATAAATTGAAACACCCCAGGATGCACTTATGTTTCCCAGCTCGTTCCATAAATCTTCTTTGCTAGGAACAAGCAATCCGGTCCATTTATTACTTCTTTCACGTCTCTCCACAAACCATTGGGATATCTTTTTCCTGATAGAGTCTAGCATATAAGTAATTGGTAGAGATCGAGCTTCACGAATCCACGAGTTAAAAGACTATGTTGCATTAGAAGTCATCTCACTGTATCGCTTGATATGAGGTGAGTAGGCAACTGCCCATTGTTTGTACGGCATGTCTTCAAGCCATTGTTCTGCAATCTGACCACCAACTGCTTTAAAAAAGTCCAGTTTCACTTTGAAAATAATGATTGTTGGGGTGTATGCGCATTGCTTGAATAGATCAGCCATGTTATCGCGATGTTGGGTGTTCTAACCACCACCAAATTTTCCCCTCAGGTTTAAAAGTAAATGGTATAAGCAGTAGAAGTGTGCAGGCTCATCCCATACATCATAGAAAAGCAGACATCAAACCTAGATTCCTATCTGATGTGTAAATGATCTTCTTTTCATGAATGATAAGATCACGCAATTTGATAAGGAACCATGCCCAGTTGTTCCTATTCTCAGCAGATACTACAGCCAATGCCACTGGAAACTGTCATGTATAAAGAATAAAAGTTTTGAAATACAATATCAGTGGTAAAATAACTGCATATATGTTGCAAAGTAAATCTATGTAAATATGAAATAAACTAAAAATGTGAAATAATGCACTATTTATCAAATGTAATATGAAAATATTTGTTACCGTTGTTCCCGTCCTTCGCATTGGCAGCAAGCAGTACGCCCTTGGACCTACCCTTCATAAATGTCCCATCTATGAATAACATGGGTCTGCACTTTTTAAAACCCTCCTTGCACGCGTTAAACAAAACAAAAATTCGTTCAAATCGGTTGGTTGTGGTATTCTTCTCTTGGTCTACTATACTTCCAGGATTTGTTCTTTTGACTGCATCACAGTACCAACGCAATTGGTCATAAGATTCCTCATAGCTTCCAAATATATCATCTCTTGCAACTTCAATTCCTCGCCAAACCTTCCAGTAAGGAAGGGTGAAACTGTATCCCTCATTAACATGATGAATGACATCCTTCACAGCAACTGTAGGATTGCCTTTGACAGTATCAATAACAAGCTGCATAATTATTTTGGGTCTTAATCGGTTACTTTTTTCCCGAAGTAGATTTTCCACACAATTATGAACTAGGTTTGCTTTAACAACAATAAATGCATTATTCATAGGAAGCTTCTTTCCCTTGATGAACCATTCGCAGCTCGAGTTTGCAGCCTCGTTGCATACTGCATACTGCATATACATACCTGGGAATGGCATGCAATTGTTGACTTGCTAAATTGTCATTCACGTTTGAAGATTCAATCATTTGACTGCATGCTGCAACTTTGTTACTTGTCACAACAGATATATTAACTATTTTCTCAGACGTCGGCTTACAAAATTCTACCATACCGATGAGGTCAAAATCTGATTATATGCATATGTTATTGAGGATAGACACTGAGTAAGCAATCGATATGTTACCTGCAAAACTTGGACTTGTTGTTTCAGCAACCAAATCTGCATAAGTTGTCGATTCAGATACGCGAATAAGTTTGTTTTTCCCATTACAATCAAACTTGCAGAATATAATATAATCCATGTCAAGTCTTCTCGATTTAGAGGAGCCTGTGGAATTGGGGTGAGATTAAATATACAATTGATGGATTGATAAAAAAATCGAGAATACACCATAATATGACAATGAAAACTACGACGGAATTGATAATATGAAAAATAAAGGATTAATAATCAAGAAATTAAAATGAATATACGTACGATGCAGTTGAATTGGATTGAAGACGTACGATGCAGTTGAATTGGATTGAAGACGTACGATGCAGCTGAATTGGATTGAAGATGAATATTGAATTTCCAATTTTTTAATTCAGTTTTGATCGAATCTGCATAACGTTTTCGAAATCAAATTTTGGAAATTCTTCCGATTCTGTGACCTAATATTAAGGAATTGAATGATTTGCGAAAATTGTGACAAGAATAAATATCTGATTTAATATGAATTTCGAAATTTTAAAACAATTTGTATAATAAGGGTAATTATAGTTTTTTGTGATCAAAATGAAGCGATTAGACAAAATTTGAAGTGGTTGTTCCTATTTGTTGAATGGTTTGTGATAAAGACTCTATTGGTAAAAAAATTCATCATCTTTTTACTACAGTTATCTACACCTGTCCATTTTATGAGTTCACCCCCAAATCATTTCTTTTTTACCACTGTTATCTGCACCCGCTCATTTTATGAGTTCACCCCCAAATATTTTTTTTAAAAATATATTACATTTAAAAGACTATACTATCGATCATTTTATTAATTTACATAAAATATAATAAAATGAACCTTAATTTATACATTTACAATCTACAGCTGATTCATTGTCCAGTTATCGTCGATTCACCACCAAATCACCCATATTTTTAGAAAAAATTGTAAAAATATCGAAATTAGCCACAAATCACAATTTTTTTCTTTTTAATTTTTCTTCCCCCTCATCTTTTTCCTTTTTCTTCCCATTTTCAGTTTTTATTCCAAACTTTTTATTTCTTCGTTTTATTTATTCGTTGGTCATTAATGTTGTTGTCGACACGGGATTAGTCCTTTTGACTTTGTTTGATAACATTGTTATTCCACTCATCGGCAAAACTGCATTCGAAATTCTAACTGCTTTGGACAAGGTGATGTTACATTCTTCAATGTTTTAGTTGATTGTGAAACATAACATGTCAAACACTTTATGTAGGCTATTTTGTCTTTTTTTTTTCCCTCTCTTATACATACAAATAAATTTTCATTTCGTCTCCTAATCATACAAGGAGGAGATCGAGTTAAAGGGCACTTTACCGATGAAGTTTTAACATTTGGTTCATCGACAATTTATTTTCAAATTCCTCATCTTTCAACAACACTTGGACAATAACTGGAATAACTATACAATGGTCAAGTTATCGAATGACAATAAACTGATAACAAATGTTCAATGCAACAGTTCTTCATCATAGGCACAACCACATTATCCTATTTTTCATTACTTTTATATAATCATACATAGTTTACAAATAATTATATTGTTATTTTTTTTTAAAGACTTGGCGTTTAATGATGAAAGTGTCACTGCAACCCAGTTTCAACTACATGAAGACGAGGATAACACCATTCATTCATAAACGTCTACAACAAACCAACTTATTCAAGTCAAGATTGAGAAAAGTTGATTAAAATAAGCAGTCATGTTAAATATTTATTCTTTAATCTTATAATTTTTTGTTACGTAAATCTTAAAATCTATTTTTTATTCATTTTGTTTGCATGATTTAATATTTTAAAAAATATTCTAACGATTTCATTGTATTCTACAAAAAAAAATAAAAAATCACTGAGTTGGCGTTAGATTACAAATCATATGACGTTAATTTTTTTATGTCGTGTTCCAATTTTTTTTTTTTTTTATGTACATTATTTCATAAGTACTTGCATTTTGAATTACTCACTTATAATATTTACGAATTCAATAATTTTTAAAAAAATAGAAAATTCCATGTACTTCTTGAAAATAAGGATAACACCATTCATTCAAAAAACGTCTACAACAACGATTTCGTTGTATTCTACAAAAAAAAAAAAAAAAAAAAGTTCCACAAATTTGACATTAGATTACAAAATTAATTTTGTATAGTCAATAATATTTTATTACTTCAGGTAATTCTCCTAATTTCTGTTTGCACTCATTTTAATTAGATCAGAATTTATTCTCTTTCCTTATACTCCTATACTATATACTATGAACATTTAATTAAACAACTGACAGATACTATACCTGCATATTACATTTTTTACTTATTCACTGCAAATTGTAATATATTACGAACATATACTACATATAACACTGAATTTAATAATTCATGAATCAAACAATTCTTTAATTAACATTTACAGGAATTTAATAATTCATAAATTCATGTATGTTGCAAATATAGCTATATAACTATAAATTATGAAATTTTAATTATCGAGAGCATCCATATTATATATATACTCTATCGTCCCTTTTTATCTGTCTCATTCTATTTTTTTTAAACGGCAACTACAAAAACTTTTGAAAAGAGGGAAACATTAAACACAAAGATCCCTAAGGTGCCATATATGATGATCCTGTTGTGGTATAGTCACACATAATATATCCTCCTGCAAATGAGTTTTAAGTAGAAAGTTGCCATCATTGATATTATCTCCTCTAGCATCTTTTTTTCGCCCCCCACCCACCCCCTACCTCTTATCCCCATTTACTTTCTAGAATTCTTCTAGATATCTCAGAGCCAATTCGATTTGTTCCTTGGTCTTCCAATATTATTTGCCTGTGAATAAAGTCACAACGTTCTTTCCAAATTGACCAGGCAATAACAAAGAAACTATCAAGTTCCTCGTGTACTTTGTTAACATACCTCTCGAGAAGATCAAACGAGTCTTGGAAACAAGGATCCTTTATTCTTTTCCAGAAATCATATTTTTTTCCAAATATGCTTGATGAATCTACACTTGAAGATTGCATGAGCCAAATCTGCCACCGAGGCTCCACAACATCGACAGTGTTGGTCAATTGGGATGTGATGTCTATTCATGTTGTTTTCCGTTGCTACTATACCCCAAATCAATTTCCATCCAAAATTTTAATTTGTTGTGGTATTTGCAACTTCCATAACCTTTTATAGATTCTACGTGCAACATCATTCTTAGATGTACCCGCTTTTCCGCAATCCACGTTTGTGGCTTCCATTTGTTGGAATTAATTAATTGAGAAATCAGAATTACCAACCTGTAATTCTCAATGCAGCGGAAGATATCGAACCCGATTGAATTCCACGTACTTACTGTGATCCTCTAGTCTGAAAGACAATCACGTGAATCCCACGAATTGCTTCCTGTATCCACAATCTAAATGCTCTTACGAGTATAAGTGTGTATGATGCGTATATTAAAGAATACATAAATCTCTATTTCTACATTCTATCTTTTGGAGCGGGAGAGAACATAACAGAATTCCCTTTGCGTTTATCGTTAATCGTTATTGGAAAATCCCACTGGATTTCTTTATGTAGGAGGTTATCTAAATAATTGCTCCTATAATTATCCACTTCCATGTGTGGATTAAATAAATAAATAATTAATATTATTTATTAGCTTTCATCTCCCACTCACACATGAAGTTTGAGTCTTGCACTCATTTACTTCACTTATGTATACCATCACATAACACATTTTCATACAGGCAAATAGATCGTGTGACCCTCGAGAATATGAGTTTTCATGCTATACACTTGTTAAGGATATATAACAACTCAACCAGTTTTATATGAAGATTTCAAAACTCGTAATACCCCAGAACTCTTTCAATTTAACATCAGTTGACATATCTCTTTCAATCCCTTGAACATAAGAGCATATTCAACCTTTTATCAAATCTGTGTATTCATAATCAAGTTCCCAACTCGATTGATCGATCAATGAACACAATAGAACATGTTAATAAAGACGTCCTTCCTTTTACACTAATATCTCTAGACTTCCACTATAGCTGCTTTCCTAGACATGCACCGCATGGTCATATAACTTATAGATATTGGTAACATGCTAAAGTAGCAATACTAGATTGAAGACTTAAGAATACAGTAAAAAGTCGTAAGGGTACTTATTAGAGGATTTCTTAACCCTCAAGGTCTCATACAATGAGAAAATAGGGATATACTTCTCATTTCCTTATGGTCATCTTAGCACATGTGGTATGAAACACATGTCACGATATCTTAACTTCCCAAGATGGAAGCGTATGTCAGTCTTTTATTTGACATCGTGTAAATCACAGTTCAAGTGTATCCTCGACACTTAACTTGAATTTCCTCCCACTATAGTCCAGAAAATTCGTTGATTTAGCTTCGTAACAAGTTAAATAGATTTGTGGTAAGATCTATTACGATTATTCCTAAATAATCTCATCTGTACACATGCCTCGATGTTAGAGGCGATTGCTCGTATGAGAGAGCCAATCTTTACTTGTCGACATACTATTATATGAAACATCGTATAATTCACAATACATAAATGTTCAACAACATTAACAACTACAAAGCACTATGTTCAAATCCACACAAACCCAAAACCTTAGATGTCAAAACATCTCTCAGGAATATGTTTGACAAGAGGATCTGCAAACATCAAGTGAGTAGTCATGCATTTAAGAATCACCTTTCTTCTTTTAAAGTTTCCACAAAGTCAAAACTTTGTATTTCATTTGTTTGGTTTTTCATGAAACTCAGAATCTCGAGTGCAAGCTTTAACTACTTTGATTACTACAATGAATCACTACAACTCCCACTGAAGTGTTTGATTCTGTAGTAAATCACCACAACTCCCACTGGAGTGTGAATTATTACAACTCCCACTAGAGTGTGAATCATTACAACTCCCAAGGTAGCGTAAATCGTTACAACTCTCCCACTATAGTGTTTGATTCCACAGTGAATCGTTACAACTTCCACTAGAGTGTTTGATTCAACAATGAATCGGTATAACTCTCACTAGACTGTTTGATTCTACCATGAATTGCTACAACTCCCACTAGAGCGTTTAATTCAACAATGAATCGTTACAACTCCCAAGGCAGCGTAAATCGTTACAACTCTCCCACTAGAGTGTTTGATTCCACAGTGAATCGTTACAACTTCCACTAGAGTGTTTGATTCAACAATGAATCGGTATAACTCCCACTAGAGTGTTTGATTCCACAATGAATTGCTACAACTCCCACTAGAGCGTTTAATTCAACAATGAATCGTTACAACTCCCACTGGGGTGTTTAATTCCATAGTGAATCGTCACAACTCTTACTGGAGTATTTGATTCCAAGATGATTCGTTACAGCTCTTAATGGACTGCTTACTTTTTCAAAAATTTCAATAAATTTCTTACCAAAATCATTTCTTGTACTTACAGATGCACTTACCACAAGCTCTGCTTGCACAGTGGATAGTACATGTCTATATACCCTTTCAGGTTCAAATTAATTTGTAGTACATTTCTGATATCTTAAAATCCCTTACACTGTCACCAGTGTCTATTCTGAATTGAATTGATATCTACCAACAAAACCAACAGCTCATCATACGTCTGGATGTTCACTCATCTTAGCATACATCAGACTTTCAATTACATTCACATATAATACTACTACATTTCATCTTTGAGTCTTCGAACACTCATAATAGTTTAATAACTCGTCTTTTACAACAAGAGTATCAACAAGCTTTCATGCATCCATTTTGATTCTATTATAGAAGTCTCTTTATATGTCTCTTGAGACAACCCAAGTAACTTCCTTGAACTATCTCTATGAATATTTTCACCAATCATACTCATTATCGTTTTTCAGCTAACATCGTATCAACATACATAGGATATAATTACAAAACTGCTTAGGACCGTTTAACGTAAGCACAGTGGTCTTTGTCTATCATCACAAAGTTACATGAGACAATCATTCAATGAAGTCTCAAGTACCACTATCTTGAGGATTGTTTAAGTTCGTAAATCGATCTCATCAATTCACAAACATTATCCTATTCTTTGAAGAATGAATCCCACCTTTTTCAACATGTGGATTTCTCCTATGAATCCCACATTTTTCAACATGTGGATTTCTCCTTCCAATTCTCCACTGAGAAAACACAGTTTAAACGTCCATTCTAATATAATTATAAATCTAGCCAGAAGTAGACGAATCAATGTAAATTTCACAACAGGTGAAAAAAGTTTATATACCCACATTTGAGTATAATTATTTTCTACCAAGTGAACTTTTCTACCATTTAGTCTACTATTGACCCATCAGTCAATCTTTTAGTTGATTGAGAAACCATTTATTCTCAATTGATTTGTGTCTCGATGAAAGATTGACAAGTTTCCAAACTTGGTTTGACCTTATCGACTCTGTCGTTTCTTCCATTGCTTTCTTTCATTAGTCTCTTGTAGAACGAGCTAGAACCTCTTAAACGTTTGTAGGTTCTTCCTCATTCACTAAAACTTATCTTATTTTCTGAAGATACGTAGAAGGCATGTCCTTCAATATCATGATGTCTCTCAGACACACGTTTCCTAAAAGTTTCAGATTAAAACTCTGTGACATCTTCTCTAGATAATTACTCTCATCAAGATCCATCCGATCTTTAATGGGTAAACTTCTATCAAATATCACATTAAGTAAATCACTCCCACTTGGATCTGACAGAGAGTGATTATTTCAATCACAAAAATGGTTTAGCATACCAAATGCTTCCAATACTAGGAAATTCACAGAAAAATGGTATTATGTGATTCTATCTCATGTCACACTCCCAACTCCTCGATCTTCGATCAACATGTATCGTTTAGATTTTGCACAATATCCTTATGAAGATACGTTTCTAAACCCTCAAGCCCAACTTTTCATACTGACTCATAGAATCAAGTATAATAGTTGCGGATTTTCAGATACAAAAAATTACTCAAGAACATGTATTTCACTCGTTCAAAGTTCTAATGAAGTTGAAGTAAATATCTACGAATTACTTTATTCACACAAAAAACGCTGGCAATTATTAACAACTCATCTCCCAAAGATTATAGTTAAAGTTTTACCATCATGGATCTCATCATATCCAACAATGTGTACTCCTTCTTACAGTCACATCCTTGTGTAACAGTATTAGGTTTTGATAATTATCGGATTATGTCGTTTTCATTACACACTTCCTTGAACTGTTGGATAAACATTCACGCTCTATAGATTCTTAAAACCTTTAAAATTGTGCCTTTTTTTCTCAACCTCTATTGGGTAATGTCTAAAGCAATCCAAATGCCTAGACTTTGAGAAATTGTATGGACAAGTCCAACACGCGAAAAATTATCGACGTAAGAAGGAAAAACAACCAGCTCCATGTTATTTGACATCTACAAAATCAAATTTATCATAACGAAATATATGCAATGAAGAATTAACAATAATCAAATGGTTTTTCAGTCACTTATGAGCAAGACAATATCAACGTGTTAAAAACTCAACTTATAAAGACGAACATCGTAGTCCTTATTTCACAAGTCAGTTCTTCTAATCTTGCACAACATGACCTAATCTAGCATACCAAATTTCATCAATAACTCAAGCATTGCCAGATGAACAAACCTTTAGTAACTATGAACTCGCTTCATAAAACTAATTGTTGTTCTCATACAAACCAAAATCATGTAAATGTTTAGTACAATAATCTACATTGTTTATACTATTCACAACCATCTCTAAAGGAAATAATAAATCACATCTCAATCATAGAAGAACATGTTTGGAGGTGAGATCCTGAGTGATCTTTAGAGCAAACTAGACATCATGCATTATGAAACATTGACCTTTGTCAATCTCAAGTTTTACGAGTTTTTAAACTTTAACTCGAGCTCGGTTTCCTACACAATTCAATCTCGTCTTTCTTGGAATAGACAGACATCTACAAATGCTCATATGTCTTTAGTCAATGGTCTGTCATTTCTATGTCTTTAATCCTCATTCATAAGATTCAGACGGAAATACAGTACTAAAAACATTTATGCCACAACCAAAAATCAGAATGAACTACCTTGTCCATCGTGGACTCAGGATATTAACGAGTATAATGACCACGCTTTTTAAATTTGTAGCATGTTATCTCTCTCTTATCCATTTTTAGTTTAGCGTATTTATTATCCTTATTCTTCTTAGCATTAAGATTGATATCTATATTTCTAGTAGTGTGCCCATTCTTAGGCTACTAGCTATGTCCTTTCTTTCCAATATCTCTTTTGTTTAGAACTGGATTCAGAAATGAGAACATTAGATGTAGACTTAATCAACTTCAAGTCACTCATCATATAACTCAATGTTTTGAGATGTCTAAGTGAAAGTCTCAATACTTTCATCAAATATTTGTAATGACCCTCAAGTGTTCCCAATTTTCACGAAGTGGTCGAATTCGATCCCGAATTTGATGTTTCTCAAAAAATGAAGTATCACCATACTTCTCCTTCAAACATTCCCAAATATCATAGGCAGTACGGTGTTGTTCACAATTATAGATCATGTCGTCAATGACCGAGTTTACCAGTATTTCACAAGTTATGTGAATACCTTTCAATTATGGTAAGTCTCTTGACCCTTAATAATCTGAGTCTCCATCCTAACTTCAGGATCATCCATAATATGGTTGATAGTATCCAATGAATCATTTTCTTCCAAGAACATTAAAAATTAATTATGACACCATGTGTCATTATTATCGTCTTTGAGTTTAACTCAACGATCATTGCTTTTGTCTGGTTTTTAATCGAAGTGATTCAACAAGTTAATGTTCATTTATGTATCACTATGTTCAATGTTAAGCTAACTGACATCTGAAAAATTCAATACAAAATTTGATATCGAAAAATAACTTAAAGCTATTAATCATCAATCTCACTAAGTATCCTCATTTAACAGATTCAGCTCCAAAACATGAACAATATTAGTTCTAGCATTTAATCCAAAAAAATAGCTAAAACTCCCACTCAACAACATGAATCTGCATGCTTAAACATTTATCAACATAAACACAATAAAGCACAATCATGTCATAAGTTAAAACAACCCAAAGTAGATCAGGTAATCAAAAAACTACTGTAAGTTTAATAAACCAACTACAATGGTTATTTCAGAAAAACCTAGCTCGTTTCAGCTACACTATCAGACAGTTAACTTGAAGATTTCGGATAACCTTCAATGTATTTTATGCACTCTTGTAGTACTACTTTAGTACCAATATTATGAAAAAATAATGGAAAAAATTACAAATCAGGGTTCTCCATCCGAATGTTGCTCCAACTTCTCAAGCTAAGAACGTCGGATCCCCGAAATCATTTTTCAACACGTAAACAAGTCGTTCCAACGACTAGTTCACTAGTATCTTTTTACCCAATCATGTCAACAATTTTCATAAAATTATCACTTTCCAATCTAAACATAATTCATCTCAAAAAACTACAATAAGTTCTCTTGAAATTTTCTTAGCTCGAGTTTTAACTCCAATTAAATCATGAGCTATTCAATCGGAATATCCGTACGTGATAATAAAAGAGTGATAAACTATACATCTCCATTAAGCCACGTAAAGTTCCAAAAAAATACTCCCTCCGTTTTTTATTAAATGTCACTTTGCCTTTTTTAATATTTTTTAAATAAGTGTCATTCTACACTTTTTTCTTCAAGTTTGACAATTTTACCCTTGTACATTGTACTCCCTCCATTTTCTTTACCTTGATTTAAGTTTTTTCCCTTTTGAATATAGTACTATAACATAAATCATGCATAAACCTTAATTATTGTATACATGAATATCATCTACAATATTGACCACATTCATTACTAAACATAAATTCAATATTAAAATTAGTTATCATTAATGAAGGGTAAAATGGTCCATGATTATATATCTTAATATGTTGAAAATTGTTAAAATGACACTTATTTAAAAGTGGAGGGAGTAACTCTTAATTATGTAATTCTTAAAATTATGGAGTTTAACTCCATTATCTCGAATTTATTGAACATTAAATGTTCTAATTATTTTCGAGTCATACCCATAAAACGAGCAACCATTAAAACTTATTTAATGTTTACAAACTCGAACACATTAATTTTAAGCCCATAATTACGCAAAGAAATTTAATTCAATGCGTATAACTAATTCACAAGTGAGATAAGTCCATATACCAAGGTTCTCGTTTCAATAGATAAATAAGTACTTAAAAATTTCATTGTTCAAATACCTTCATATTATGAAAATTAAGAATTTACACGAATAACGGAGTTCACAACAATTTTTAGAATTAAAAACGGAGTTATAACGAACCTAAACGAGCCGAAACAAGTTTAAAAGAGCGCATAACTACTAATTGCAGAATGGTCCTTAGAGAATATCTAATTCTCATTCAGCCACCCACAAAGTTTCTGAAACTTTTCAGAATTACCCCAGAAACGTGAATTTTTCAAAAATTCATATCTCACTCGTTTCTTGATCAAAATTAACAAACTTTATATCGATAAAATCCTCATTCAACGTACTTCAACCCAGTAACAAGAATTAATCACGATTCCCTATATATCATTCGTAATTTCCAGTCAAAGTTTTTGTAAATTTCCAAAGACCAATTTATTTCTCCCAAACGGTAAGGCCGAAAATTCTGAAAATTTTCAGATATCATATACACTATACTACGAATGTACAGTAAAAAATTCAGCCCCAAATTCCACCGTTTGAAAAAATCGAAATTCTGAATTTTTTTACAGATTCTTCATTTATGTCGTGCATAATCAACTATAATTACAAGCATGCATTTAAACACGAGAAATTCACATTGTTACGTACGAGAATCCAACTCATTGGCTCTGATACCAATGTTGGAATTAATTAATTGAGAAATCAGAATTATTCTCAATGCAGCGGAAGATATCGAACCCGATTGAATTCCACGTATAAATTATGAAATTATGATTTCATTGAATAATGTAAAGTGTTTACAAGAGAGGTATTTATAGATATAGAGTGTATCTATATTTACAAGATATGAATAAATATTTACATCGAATATTCTAAAAGATAGAGATAAATCATAATATTAAAAGATACAAATCTTTATAATATTATATTCCTAATACGCCCCCTCAAGATGGAGCACCGTAGGAGAGTCCAATCTTGGTCATAAGTAGTTGTAGTCGAGCACGAGGTAGTGGCTTAGTGAGAGCATCAGCAAGTTGGTCTGCGGACGAAACATGTGAGACTCTAAGCTGAGATGTCTTGATCAAATCTCGAACAAAGTGAAAATCAATTGCCATATGCTTCATTCGAGAGTGGAAGACAGGATTTGAACAGAGATAAGTGGCCCCAATATTAACACAATAGATAACAGGAAGAGTTGGAACTGAGAAACACAATTCATGAAATAAAGACTTTAACCATTGAACTTCAGAGGCAGCTGAGGCAATGGCACGATACTCGGCTTCCGTGGAAGAACGAGCAACTGATTTTTGTTTCTTTGAAGACCATGAAATAGGATTAGCCCCAAGAAATACAATGTAAGCACTTGTAGAAGTACGATCATCACTGTTGCCGGCCCAATCAGCATCAGTAAAACAATGTAGAGATGAGAAAGGTTCAGGTTTCAAGGTTGTTCCTACATCTCGAGTCCCATTTAAATAACGAAGAAGGCGTTTAACTGCACCCCAATGAGTAGTGGTTGGAGCATGCATAAACTGAGATAACTTGTGAACAGCAAATGCAATATCAGGTCTGGTGAGTTGGAGATATTGAAGACTACCAAGTACCTGACGAAATTGAGTGGCATCAGCAGGAGGTGTCCCATCCGAAAGAGTGAGACGAGTTAAGGTGGATAGTGGAGTCTGTACTGGTTTGGAGGTGATCATGTTATACCGAGTAAGGAGATCAACCACATACTTTCATTGGGAAAGAAAGCATGATTTCTTGGTACGAAGAACTTCCACACCTAGGAAGTAGGAAAGAGGGCCCAAATCTTTCACTGAAAATTTTGTACCAAGGTCCGTAGCCACTCGAGTAAGGAAGGGAATGTTATTTCCTGTGAGAATCAGATCATCAACATACACAAGGAAATATGCTATAACACCAGATTTATTGTACACAAAAAGAGACTCATCAGACTTTGTGTGAATAAATCCAATCCCTTCTAAGAACGTCCTAAGAGCATAATACCAAGTACGAGGTGCCTGTTTTAAACCATAAATGGACTTATGCAGTTTACAAACATAAGACGGAAAAGTTTTATCAACAAAACCAGGGGGTTGTGCCATGTAGACTGTGTTAGACAGGGTACCATGAAGAAAATCATTATTCACATCAAACTGTTGAAGGGGCCAATTTTGAGTAATTGCAATACTGAGAACAGCTCGAACAGTTGAAGGTTTGACAACAGGACTGAAGGTTTCAAAGAAATCAACACCCGGACGCTGATGAAAACCTTTGGCCACAAGGCGTGCTTTAAATTTGTCTAAGGACCCATCAGGCTTGCGTTTGATGCGAAAGACCCACTTGGAGCCAACTATATTTTGAGACTCATCAGGGGGAACCAAATCCCAAGTTCCATTCCTGAGAAGAGCATCAAACTCGGAGGACATGGCTTCCCTCCACCGTTCATCTTTCAAGGCATGAGAAACACAACTTGGTTCAGTATCAGAAGGTAAAGCCGATGTAAGACAATACCTTGGATTGGGCTTGAAGATTTTGTTTTGGGACCGAGTGATCATACTGGATCTGTGCAAGGCCGGAGGTGGTGAAGGTGGTGCGGGGGGTCGCGGAGGAGCGTTTGGCGGCACAAGAGCAGCTGGAGGCTGGATAGGGTGGGCGAGATGTGGGTTTTCAGTATTTGGGGTGATAAGGGGTGTATTTATCATTTTGGGGGGTGTATTGGGAGTTTGGGTCGGAGTAGTGGGTGTATGTATCGAAACAGGAGGTGTGTTCAACGGAAAGGTGGGTGTAACAGGGGGAGGGGGTGCATTTATCAATTCGGTGGGTGTATCAGGAACATGGGGTGTATATATCAGTTCAGGGGGTGTAACTGGCAGATCAGTGGGTGCAGGAGGTGTATCTACCAGAACAGTGGGTGTGGCAGCAACTGAATTGATTTTGGCAAAGGGAAAGGTGTGTTCAACGAATTGAACATGGCGAGAGGTATATATTTTGTGGGTGGTAAGATCTAGGCATAGATAGGCACTTTGAGTGATGGAATATCCAATGAAAACACATGGCATGGAACGAGGGTCTAATTTGTGAGCAGTGTAGGGGCGGAGCCAAGGGTAGCATAAGCACCCAAAAACTCGAAGTTTGGAAAGGTTTGGTGGCTGTTTTAAAAGGCATTGGAAGGAAGAAAGCATGTTTAGGTTAACTTTAGGAAGGCGATTTATGATGTAGGTAGCTGTACAAACTGCATAAGGCCAGTATGTGAGGGGCATGGAGGCGTGGTGTAGTAGGGCTAAGGCTGTATCAACAATATGTCTGTGACGACGTTCAGACATGCCGTTGTGCTCGGGAGTATGGGGTGGGGTGGTGAGGTGGGATATGCCATGGTTTTGGAGAAACGAGCGAAGAGCAATAAACTCTCCCCCATTATCTGTGTAAAGAGTTTTAATTTTGGTGTTGTAGTAGTTTTCAACATTGGGTTTAAAGGTTGAGAAGGTGGGTAGGACATCCGATTTGCGTTTTAGGGGGTAGATCCACATATATTTACTGAAATGGTCAACAAATATGACATAATACTTAAAACCATCGTGGGATATGACCGGAGATGACCATACATCGGAAAAAATAATTTTGAGGGGTGTATGTGAAACAATACTAGATTCATTAAATGGTAGTTTGTGACTCTTAATACAATGACAAGAATCACAACTAAACAGTTTTGTAGGATTACTAGGTAAACGAAATTTAGACAAAGTATGGGATAAAATTTTGAGAGATGGGTGACCTAAACGGGAATGCCAAACCGGAAGAGGAAGGCGGTCGGAAATGAATGTGGTAGGTGAGGGTTTGGATGCTCGTGCCGGCCATACGTAAAGATTATCAATGTGACTCCCCACAAGGAGAACGCTCCCCGTACGACTATCTCGCACCTAAAAGTAAGTTGGGCCAAAGATAACATTAACATCATTGTCTCGACATAACGATGAAACGGAGATAAGATTTTTGGCCATTTGCGGAACAACTAGTACGTTTGAGAATTTTAGCATAGTAACATGAGGAAACGATAAGGAACCAGTATGTGAGATATGCAAACCGTTACCATCACCGATGACTACGTCATCTGAGCCAAAATATGGGGAGTGGAAGGATAGATTTTGGAGGTCGGTGGTGATGTGATGCGACGCACCGGAGTCCAAAATCCAAGGAACGGAGTGGTTACGAGAAATAGTCGAATGTGCGGAGGTGGTGTATGTACTAGGAGGGTGGGTGTATTTAGTATTGAGGTGGGTGCGTAGATGGGGAGGGGTGTATTTACCAGAGTTGGGTGTGTATAGAGTAGTGGGGTGAGGGTGTAAATTCGAGGGGGTGGAATTACCAGAGTTGGAGGAGTTGTGTTTACTGGATAAGTGGGTGAGGTTAATTGGTGGGGTGTATTTACCAGAATGGTGGGTGTGATGACCTGGTGTGTAAGGACCGAGTTGACTCGGTGAGTTGGGACCGAGTCGACTCGGCGAGTTCTGGATCTGGGCAGCAAGCGCAGGTGGGAGTTTTGGGCATGTCTTCACGGTGTGGGGAACTCCGGCGAACAAGGCTGACGCCGGTCTATTCGGCGCAAACAAGTGGGCTGCAGAAGTGTCCGCGAGCGAACGGGAGGCAATAGAGACGTCCGTCTTGCGGGAGGAGGCGCCGGCAACCATGGCCGACGATGGGCTTGACGCCATGGATGCGTGGTGGGAAGCTGCCATTGATGGGAGCTTGGAAGAAGAAATTGTTGGGGAATGCAACTGGAAGTTTAGATTGTTGTGGAGTGCCAAGCAATTTGGTTGAATGGGCAAGAATCTTGGGCTGTGTTTAGTTGCTGGTAGTGGGAGAAGGACTTCTTGCGTGGGGGATTAATTAACAAGTTTCTGGTAATGGAGGATGCCGCCTATTCAAGGAAGAAGAAGAAACTTCTTGGAGTGGGGAAGAAGACAAAACTTCTTGAGGAACCGTGTAGGTTGGGATGGACCGAGGCGTTAGCCGTACGACTCGTTGATACCATATAGAAGAATAATAAATTATGAAATTATGATTTCATTGAATAATGTAAAGTGTTTACAAGGGAGGTATTTATAGATATAGAGTGTATCTATATTTACAAGATATGAATAAATATTTACATCAAATATTCTAAAAGATAGAGATAAATCATAATATTAAAAGATACAAATCTTTATAATATTATATTCCTAATACTTACTGTGATCCTCTAGTCTGAAAGACAATCACGTGAATCCCACGAATTGTTTCCTGTATCCACAATCTAAATGCCCTTACGAGTATAAGTGTGTATGATGCTTATTGTAGAGAATACAGAAATCTCTATTTCTACATTCTATCTTTTGGAGCGGGAGAGAACATAACAGAATTCCCTCTACGTTTATCGTTAATCGTTATTGGAAAATCCCGCTGGATTTCTTTATGTAGGAGGTTATCTAAATAACCGCTCCTATAATTATCCACTTCCATGTGTGGATTAAATAAATAAATAATTAATATTATTTATTAGCTTTCACATGTCAATGGCATGTTGATAGGCAGTGGCCACTGTAAATCTACCACTCAAATCGAATGTCCAGACCAGATGATCCTCAACGTTCACACCCATCAATGGCGTTTTCAGAATAGCTTCAACTTCGAATGGGAGAAAAGCTTGTTGAATAAGTGACGCATTCATTTCATACTTCTCATTAATGAATCTTTCCACCTTCGATCCACTAGCTATCTTAGAAATTAATCGTCCTCCGTGTAATTCTTGCACCCATCTATGTTTAAAAATATTAACTATCGTCCATTGCCAATCTTCCATCTTGTTCCACTTTCTAGAATTTATCTTACCCCCTAATAACGAGCGTCAAATGTATGATGGATTTGATCCTACCTCGACATCCATGATATCCGTGTGGCAAAAATATCGGGCTTTGAAAATTTTACTCACAAGTGTTATAAAATTTGCTTTATTTGATGAAGAATAATGTTTAATTAGAAATATACATTGTAGCTTGCTTGAGTCACCTGCAAACCATAGTTACTAAGAACTCATTCTTGCAATTGCTTTTGAGTGATACAGTGGAATATCATTGTTGTGCTTGCATAATGCTCTACGAGTTTCGTTGGTCATTGTTATTTTATTTTTAATGTCCATAAAGTGATATAATGAACATAATAAGAATAATAATGTGAAAGATTGAAGAATTCTTTCAAATTAGACCCTTCATTTAATGCACAATAATTAGTTAAGGTGAAAATTTGAAAGAGCTAGTGTTAATAAATTGAGTATTTATTACTCTATAAATTAATAAAATATTAATATATAAAATTTTAATTATTAATTTATCAATAAATTATAAGGAAGGATTGATAATAAAAATAAAATAAAACATGTACGATAATTTACGTAGCTTAAACGGTTGAAAATAGTTTTTTCTATGTTGAGGTCTAGTGTTCAACTCTTACATCTAACAACTTTCAATGCAAAATTTTTTTAATTATAAAAGTGTATGTTGAAAATAAGGAAAAGTGTAACATGCAATTTACAATTTTTTTAGCATGTTATTTTGCAATATTTTCAATAATAATTTCAGTAATAATGACATACACTTGTTATTGATGTTATGTTACACATATTTTGTTGCATTTTTCAGTTGTAGTGACTTACTATTTTCAACAATATTTTTTAGTTATATTGACTTACACTTTTTAGTAATGTTATGCTACACCTTTTAGTCATATTTTGTTGCACTTTTCAGTTGTAGTGACTTATAATTTTCAACAATATGTTCAGTTATAGTGACTTACACTTTTTAGTAATGTTATGTTACACTTTTTACTCGTATTTTGTTACACTTTTCAGTTATAATAACTTACACTTTTCATTAAAAATATTGTGTTTCACTTTTCATGTATATTGACATTTTTAGTTATATTGACTTACACTTTTTAGTAATGTTATGCTACACTTTTTAGTCATATTTTGTTGCACTTTTCAGTTGTAGTGACTTACAATTTTCAACAATATGTTCAGTTATAGTGACTTACACTTTTTAGTAATGTTATGTTACACTTTTTACTCGTATTTTGTTACACTTTTCAGTTATAATAACTTACACGTTTCATTAAAAATATTGTGTTGAACTTTTCAAGTATATTGACATGCACTTTTTAATAATATTGTGTTGCACTTTCTAGTTATACTAACTTGCATTTTCTAGTTATAATGACTTATATTTTTCATTAAAAGTTGTGTTGCAGTGACTTACACTTTTTAATAAAAAAATGTGTTACACTTTTTAGTAATATTGTGTTACACTTTTTAGTAATATTAACTTACACTTTTCAACACAAACAATTTCGAAAAAAAATTATCAATAAAAAAAAATTACAAAAAAATAAAAAATTAACCAAGTCAAAATTTTTATTCACAATAATCTTGAATATTTAGGGTTCACAATATTCTTGAATATTTAAAATTTAAGTTGACCAAGTCAACTCAATTCGAATTGATTCTATATAAGACCAATCCTTTATACAATAATGTGTTCTGACTCGATTGATTTTAAGTCAAATTGATGCATTAAAATTTTGATTGGGGAATGGGAAAATATCACTTTTGGTCACTGAACTTTATCACTTTTCACATTTGGTCACCCACATTTAATCACTATTAAAATTGGTCAATCACTTATTCTTTTCTATCAATTTTGATCCTGCTGTTAGTGAATCCGTCATTTACTAACGGAGAAAAGGTTTTGAGTGCTAACTTTTATTTTCCCTCTTTTAATTCCTTAACCCTAAATTCCCAAACCACAAAATAGAGTGATTTTTTGAGTTTGTACGAAGAACTGAAGATGTCTAAAAGGAACAAGAATGCATCTACACCACCCATCATACGATACGTTTCTATAACTTTTACGTTTAAATATATGGGTTAATTAGTTTTGTTTTGTTTACATTCTTATCAAAAAAAATTTCAACATTTAGATAGTGAGAGGGAAATAACTGTGGTTGATGGTGGTGATTTTGGTCCTGAAGTTGATATGGCTTTTTTAGATAATGTAATTTTAAATGAGCCTGGGGCCTCCAATTCTGAAAATTCCGAAGATAGTGACGTTCTGGTTGATAGTGAATATGATATGGATGAGGATGATATGTTATATGAAAAGTATGTTGATCATGATGCTGAGTTTAATCGTGTTGGAATTACTGGTGATAAGATGGAAAATAAGTATGTGAGTGAGAAGGTTTATGTTAGGCTAGAGGAGGAAAATGAGACATTTGATAATAGTAGTGATGAGTTTGAGAGTATTCAGGGGTCTAATGAAGAAGATTTGCCTAAATTCCTCAAATTTAATGAAGTAACTGAATCTAGAAAGCCTGAGTTGTAAGTTGGACTTATATTTTTAATAAAAAAAAGAAGCTAAGGAAAGGAAGCCATTACCACCTTTTGTATTAATTGGGGAATGAGTTTCAGGTTTAACCATAATGATAAAAAAAAGACTACAAGGTGTATGTAGAAAAGAGGGATGTGAGTGGTATGTGTGGGTATCTCCCATGCATAATAACGGATCATGGCAGATTAAAGCTTACAATCCACAACACACAAAATGCTCCTGGAATTATAAGAATGAAAGTATTAAGTCAAATTGGGTTGGGAAGCATTATGTGAAGAAGTTAAAAAATTATCCCAAGTTAAAAGTAAATGAGTTTAGAGTTGAGGTATGCACCAAACTGAAAGTCAATATCTCAATGCAACAAGCCTATAGAGCAAGGAAGAAGGCATTTGAGCTAATAGAGGGTACAATGAAAGAGCAATTTGGTTAAATAAGGGATTATTGTGAAGATTTATTAAGAACTAATCTTGGGTCATCTGTGGTGTTGAAATTGACTGATGGTGAAGGTAGTGCATCTCAATTTCAGAGGTTGTATATATGTTTTGAGGCCTGCAAACAAGGTTTTAAAGCTTGTAGGAAATGTTTTAAAGCTTGTTCTCTAAAAGGGTTGATGGTTGTTTTCTAAAAGGGTAGTCAGTTTTAACTGCAGTTGGGATAGATCACAACAACAATTTGTTCTCAATTGCATATGCAGTAGTGGAGAGTGAAACCAAAGATACTTGGGAGTGGTTTTAACATTGCTGGATAATGATATTGGGTTTGATAATCAGTATGCTTGGACTTTCATGAGTGACAAGTAAAATAAAAAAGGTTGATCCTAGTATTTGAGAGTCTATTTCCTGACGCATATAACAAATTTTTTGTATAACACCTTTACATTAACATGAAAAAAAGATGGTTTTTCAGGACTTACAGTTAAGAAGGTATTGTGGTCAGCGGCTAGAGAAACTAGAATTCAAAACTTCAATGCTAGAATGGAAGCAATGAAGGACTTAGATGAAACGGCATATGACTGGCTTGTAAATAGAAATCCTTCCCAGTGGTCCAGAGCATACTTCAATGCTTTTCCAAAGTGTGATATCTTGACCAATAACATGGGTGAGAGCTTCAACTCACTCATTCTTCCTGCAATACATACTTGAAACAATCAGAAACATTATCATGGTGAGACTGCAAGTGAATAGAGATGCTGCAGAAAAATGGGATGTTGCGCATTTTCAAATCATGGGACCATTTGACCAACAACACGTTGTAGAAGACAAAAATCATGCAGTTGTAGAAGATGGAATTTAACAGGGATCCCTGTAAACATGTTATTTCAGCCATCTGGCGTAGGGATGAGCAACCAGAGTCTTATGTACACCCTTTTTACAGTGTAGAGGCATTTAAGGAAGCATATGCACATTCTATTTTAGGGATCATGAGTTCAGATTTTTGGCCAAAATGTGATTTGATAGCACCTTTGCCTCCTAAGTATGAAAAAAGGGCAGGCAGACCGAAAAAATTGAGAAGAAAGGGTCATAATGAACCCCACCCCTACACAACCAACTTATCCACATAGATTAAAAAAAAAAAAAAAAAAATCAAAGACCTTTGAAATGTGGTAAATGTGGTGTGTTAGGACACAATGTAAGAACTTGTCCTCAAAGAAAAAATGAAACAAACGTAGACGCAAGAATGGAGCATGTGAACTTGCAGTTGTGGAGCTCGAAGAAATACCCATTGGAGAATCTCAGCAATCAGTGTGGAAAATACTCCGGCAAGCCATACTCAATTAAAGAAACAAAAATTACCAATGTACCATATGTATTTCTTATTTCAATTTAATATTTAAGTTCTCAAGCATCTTCTAGAACATTGGGTGATTCATCAATCAACCTTTTTTCAGAGTAGTCAAGAATTATCAGTAAGTTGTTAATAATCATATAACTCGATTTATTATCATTTCATTGTTGTTGTTGTTGATTTACTTTTCATTTTACAGGGTAACCAGAAAATGGAAAACTCATTAGGTGGTAGGAAAAGAAAAAATCACAATGGAGAGTGTGTCTTGGCTAATGTTAGGTGACTAATTTCTTATTTTATAGGTTGTGCAATCATCAAGGGTACTGAAATGAGGAGTGAATTACATCACTATGTCAAATCTAGCTACTTACATGGGAAAGAGTGACAGGGGTTATCAAAAGGACTATACCAAAGGAAAAACAAGTGAGTGTGATGGGAAACCAAAGTCAAATTGTGGTGGTCAATGTACTATTTATGTACTCTATTTTTATAATTATGGTGTGCAGTTCGATGGTTTATAATTATTCAGACTTGCTTTTTGTACTCTGTTTTTCAGACTTTTTTTTAATAATATTTCAATTATTACTGTTTTATATTGAATTTGTATAATGATTGGTAATAAAAACTTTATTAGAATTCATTTCCCCATTTATAATTATTAGGGCTTGATAATCTATTCTCAATTTAAAAAAAAGGGTTTGGGGGTTAGGGTTTAGGAATTAAAATAGAAAAATAAAAGTTAGCGCTCAAAACCTTTTCTCCGTTAGTAAATGACGGATTGACTATCAGCAAGCAGCATTAAAATTGATAAAAAAGAAAAAGTGAGTGATCAAATGTCAAAAGTGGAAAAATTCAGTGACCAAAGACTCAATTTTAATTGTAAGACAATCTCCATATTATCAATTGTAAGACAATTCCCATATACTTCATTTATTTTCCCTTTCGTTTATTGTAGTTGTTTTGTTTTTTTTTTTTTTGAAAACCGGTTATTGTAGTTGTTGAAATTATAACATTGGCAAATTAAATAACAGAAAAATTATATTATAAAATTAAGATTGGACATATAACAATAACTAAATTTGATTCGAAAAATAAGTTGTATACATGACTTTTTAGAGTTTGTAATTTCCAATAAATAATTTCAATTACAAAACAAAATCATAACAAAAAATAGAGTAACATTATAAAAGTTGAATTGCATTTCAACTCTTTGGTGAAGTCTATATAATTCCCATCGAACTATATTTAGTAAGGTGTAAAAAGCAATCTAGCATAACCAAATTAATGCAAACTCCAAGTTTGTGTAATTCAATTAAATAATAACTTTTAATTATCTCTATTGATCAAATCCAACCGAATTGGACTTCTATTGGTTGGAGTCGAGCCGATTTTCGTGCTCCATAAAGATAGATGTTGACTCCTATCATTTTTCAGTTCTTCATGTTAAACCTTCGTACTATTTCAGCAAGTTATCATCCTGCCATATAATAATAATCAACTAAAATGAGCATTAGAAATAATGTAGGAAGAGCTACTTTTAGTGCTTTTCACAAGTCCCAAAAACATTTAGGTGCAATTTTTTTACATGTTAGTATTTAGTTTGCACAAGTCCCAAAAACATTTAGGTGCTTTTCATAAGTTGCAGACA
Organism: Galeopsis tetrahit; assembly: GCA_963675135.1. Lineage (NCBI taxonomy): Eukaryota > Viridiplantae > Streptophyta > Magnoliopsida > Lamiales > Lamiaceae > Galeopsis > Galeopsis tetrahit. The sequence continues at coordinate 29,717,302 of OY776130.1, read as the reverse complement.
TTCCTCTTCTCCATGAGAAAATGAATGTGCCTGTCATTTCAAAAACAAATTGGGTATTACAAAACTTGGAAAGCTTAACAGAGTATTTAACCTTGATTCAGATAGATAGCATACCTCCAGAAGCTTGGATCCACGGTTTGATATATCATTGGTGGAAAGCACTTATGATTAATTCTAAATTCAACCATTTTTCTTGTCTATGATTTACCTTCCATATTTCTCGAGTTTTTTTTCTTTCGCAAAAATAATTTGTATTACAAAATTTGTACACAACCCATGTTTTAGGGTGAAAAAATCTGAATAGGGGCATATTATATGCCTTAGGAGTGCCTCTTAAAACTATGACCCCAACGGAATGAAACCAGATCAGAAAAAAACAAATCTGAACAAAGTTCAATTGTATGTTAGTAATTTTCACCTATTGTATAAGATACATTCATCCATAAAGATTTATTTATTTATTATCAATTGCACGTATCTGGAATTATTCAAAACGCTTCCTTTTTACAATTACATTAAATCTAAAAACGGAGAGAAAATACCTTCGGATGTCAACCAACAATCGGACGGAATTTAACCATGAGTACTCTATTATTACCGATACCATCCAAACCGAACAAATCTAAAAAAAACATGTTATTATTTTAATAAAATTAAATGAAATAGGGGTACGTTCTGCTTTCGATACCGATTGTACGTTCTGCTTCCGAGTGGTTCTTCATTGAATGCTTGTGATGCCGATTATCGAACATCTTCGAAAGGAGGCAGATCTACTAGATGAATAGTAAAACTTTTTCATATGTTGGGGTAGGGCAACATATGTACATATACATAGTCTGGTGGGTTTGGTGGCGCAGTATGAGAATGGAGTGCTATTTAAACCTAGGCAACATATGTACATTAAATATATATATTTTAATTTTCTTAAAAAAAATTCACTCTTCTCAATTTCAAAATTCAGTTCTCTCTCATCCCTCTTCTTTTTCTCGATTTCGACAATTATTTTTATTTATAGTTTTCTTAAATTTCACTCTACTTTAACACAATTCTTTTGATTTCTCTCGTAATAATGCCCTAACAATTTTCTCTCATTAACACAATTCTTTTGATTTCTCTCGTAATAATGTCCTAACAATTTTCTCTCATATATAATATTTTGTCATGTCATAAATGTTTTATATCGTTCTTTAATGTTGATAATTTTTTTGTTAACGTAAATCTTAAATTTTATTTTTTTATTTACTTTAAAAAAAATATTCCGACGATTTCTTTGTATTCTAACAAAAAAAATTCCACAGATTTGACATTAAATAACAAAATTAATTTTGTAAAGTTAATAATATTTTATCACTCTAAGTAATTCTCTTAATTTCTATTTTTTAATTAACCCATAATTTAGTCTCTGTCCTTATATACTATACACTATGAACATAATTTTAATTAAACAACTCACAAATGTTCTCTATATTATTCTACAAACTTTTACAAAGTATTACAAATTTCATCTCTAATGTTCATAATTGTTTTCTTAACAAAAAATAATTTTGTATATACTCAATAATATTTCAACATAATTCTCTTAATTTCAATTTCTTATATTTACTTTTTATAATTTTATAAGCATTTTAAAATGGAAAAGTCTCATATACACCGTACACACCAAATCAATTTGGTGCACTCTAATTTTTTAACCACTTTTTTTTTTCTACAAATTATTCTCCTCCTTTCTACTCCTTCTTTCCTTTCTTCTTTGTTCTCTCAGATTGAATTCTACATATTTTCATTTCTTCCTTTCTTCGATGCAAAGCAGCTTCTTCGTCGCTATAATTTTCTGGAACCAAACAACTAGCTATTAATTAATTAATTTCCTATTTATATGCAATCTAAATAATTTACTTTAATTTGTTTCAACCACACTATGTCTACACTAATAATGTTTACCATTTTTCAGTGCTAGAGATTACCACTTTACACTAATAATGTTTACAACTTTTCAGTATTAGAGATTACCACTTTTCAGTAATATTAGTTACCACTTTATACTAATAAGAGTTACCACTTTTAAGTATTAGAGATTACCATTTTACACTAATAATGTTTACCACTTTTCAGTATTAGAGATTACCACTTTTCAGTATTAGAGATTACCACTTTTCAGTAATACTCGTAATAGTTACTACTTTTTCCTAATAATGTTTATCACTTTTCAGTATTAGAGATTACCACTTTACACTAATAATGTTTACCACTTTACACTAATAATGTTTACCACTTTTCAGTATTAGAGATTACTACTTTTCAATAATAATAGTTACTACTTTTCACTACTAATATTTACCACTTTTCAATAATAATAGTTATCACTTTACACTAATAATGTGTAATTCTCATTATTAAAAAGTGATTAAAAAGTGATAGATATTTTAAGTGAAAAGTGTAATTCTTATTATTAAAAAGTGTACATTTTGTTAATGAAAAGTGTAATTCTTATTATTAAAAAGTAGTAGATATTTTAAGTGAAAAATATTTTTATTATTGAATAGTGGTAGATATAATAATTGTAGTGTTGAAATTATTTTAATTAATTATTTTTTTAAATTAAATAAAAAAATGTGATAGATATTTTAAGTGAAAAGTGTAATTCTTATTATTAAAAAGTGGTAGATATAATAATTGTAGTATAAAATTATTTTAATTAAAAATAATAATTGTAGTGTTAAAATTATTTTAATTAATTTTTTTTTAAAAATTATACAAATCAAGTCCTCAGGACTCGAATTCTTATTATTATTAAAAAGTGGTAGATATAATAATTGTAGTATAAAATTATTTTAATTAAAAATAATAATTGTAGTGTTAAAATTATTTTAATTAATTTTTTTTAAAAAATTATACAAATTAAGTCCTCAGGACCCTTTACCTGGGTTAAGGATGCTGTACCGCCACACCACGAACAGTTCTATGTTAATGTTTCTCCTTTTATAATTAATAATGATTGACTTATGCATTAGTATGCACGATGCACACTACGCACAGGAGACCAACTCTTTTAAAATACATGCTACTATATACCTGCATATTACAATTTTTTACTTATTCACTGCAAATTGTAATATATTACGAACACTACATATAACAATGAATTTAATAATTCATGAATCAAACAATTCTTTAATCAACATTTACATGAATTTAATAATTCATAAATTCATGGATGTTGCAAATATAGCTATACAACTACAAATTATGAAATTTGAATTCAGTGTTGTGTATGTATAATAAAATTGGACTCTCTTTTTATTGTACACAACATGATTCAAATCCAAAATTTTGCAATTTAAGATATTATTAAATAATACTTTTGTAATATAATTTTTTTTTATGAACGTGAGACTGATATATGTACTATGTAAACTTAGTGAGCCGGATAGCGAAGTAGTGTGAGATTGGTGCACTATTTAAATCTAACTTATTTTATGAATGGAGCATATCAAGATGAATACAATTTGACTTGGATAAAATGTTTCAGGGAAGGGTGGGTATAAATGTTCGGGTACAAATGTTCAAATTGTCATCGCGAAGAAGTATTAAATTGAACTTGAATTAATTCTCATGGAAATCCAAGCCATTTAAAATACATCTACATCATTAAAAAAAAAAAAGGTAAAGTCTAGTATGCACTCGAGTGCATGTTGTGCACCCTAGTTCATGTACACTTTTCAGTTTACTGACTTACACTTTTTGGTAAATGGTGTTGCATTTTTCAATTATTACTTATACAGTTTAATAATTGAAAAGTGCAACACCATTTACCAAAAAGTGTAAGTCAGTAACTGAAAAGTGCAACATGGACTAGGGTGCACAACATGCACTCGAGTCCATAGCAGACCAACCCTAAAAAAAAATGAGTGAAAAAACCTTTTGGATGAAGTTTTTTTTTTTTTAACAGTAAATGAATTATATATCAACACGAGTACTCGGGTACCCAACCTGTATACAAATATCTATGTTACATTAGATGGAATTAATTTGCCGCTTATTCCTCATGCCATTTAATCTATAAAACAGATAAACAGATCGTGAAACCAAGCTGAAACGGAAGAATTTGGAACCAATAATTTTTGTCCTCCAACCCACGTCCATAAATTTATTTTAATGCTCTCCCGAGTTTTCTTGATGTCTTGACGTTCCTCCGTAAATGTCTTGGCATTTCGATTTTTCCGCAGTTCCCAGATGACACATGACCAGAGGCTGGATATAAATTTTCTTTTTGCCTTGCCTGAGCCTCGAGCTTCGCCGTGTTGGAGTGAGTGAATGATGATGTCGGAATGAGGAACCATGTTGATCTTAAGCCATTTATAGCACTCTTGCCAAACTGTTGTTGCATAAGTGCATTCCATTAGTGTTTGTTACTTTCTGGTGAGCTTTCACACAAGGAGCATCATGCCTCTTCGTCTGCGATTTGTATGCCCCTCATTCGTAGGTTATCTGCCTTTGCTAGCCTCCCTCGTAGAGCCTTCCAGCAGATCATTTTTACCCTCCATGGCGCATAACAGTTCCACAGGTTTTGAAATTCAGGTTTGCTTTATGTCTCTTCCCCCTCGCCTTCCTTGTCCTTGATCATTTTTTAGTAAGCAATACTCGTCGAATATCGTCCGGTCGGCGCCAATTCCCATCTCCAAGAGTCCTCCACGTCCCGAGAGAGTTTGATCTTGTCCAAGAAAACAAGTGATTCAGTTAGAGAAATTATTTCGCTGTCATTTAGGACCCTTACCCATGACCATTCCCATTGTTATCCATTATCTCCCCATGATCCCATGTTGCTAACTGTCTTATCTCTTTGCCCACTAATGTTGTATAACCCCAGAAATTTTTCGCATAAGGCTTCTTCACCATCAATCCGTCTGTCACTCGGAGTCGGGCCGGGCCGAGTACCTAGATACCCGACCCCGACCCGTTTTAATTCGGGCCTGGGTCGGGCCGGCCCGTTCGGGTCACGGGGCGGGGCAAAACGGGGCGACCCATTATATATATATATTTTTTTTAAATTGAAAAATAATCATTTTTCTTTAAAACATACAGTATAACATAAAATTTAAATTTGTATTGAAAAATAAATAAATTAGTGTTAGAAACATGTTTATAAATTTATTTTTACATTTATGAAGGTGAATTATTGTTATATATATTAATAAACATAAAAATATTGAAGATCTGTTATATTTATATGTATAATATATATAAAAACGGGTCACGGGTCGAAGGTGATACCCAGACCCGCCCCATTTCAATACGGGTCCGGGGCGGGGCGACCTAAATAGCACGGGTCGGGGCAGGCCGGGTTTAAATTGCCATCCCTAGTCACTCCAGAACATTGTGTTTGCTCCATTGCCTACCACTCTACACAACTTATGCGTCGCCTCTCTGCCTCCAATCAAATTGTAAGTATTTTTTTATTTCACTCCACCAACTTGATCCTCCAGCTCTACGGCCTCTTCTGCTTCGGTCGCTCGACTCACCATTTCCTAGGCCCCCGTATCTTGACTCTAAAACACTCACCCAAAGATTCTATTTTTCAGTGACGAACCTCCAAATCCATTTTCCGAGAAGCGCAATGTTAAACGTATCCAAGTCTTTAATGCCCAGACCCCCTTTGTTTTTGTCTTTGCAGACCTCATCCCAACACACCTATGGGATTTTTCTATTCTCTCCCGTCCCCCCTCCCCATAAACAGTTTCGCTGTATCTTTTTTATCTCACCCAAAACTGCTCTCGGAATCTTGAAAAAGGAGAGATAATACATTGGTATTGCCGAAAGAACAGCCTGCACAAGAGTCGCTCTCCCGCCCATAGAGATATGCTTGTCTTTCCATCGCGCGAGTTTCCCCCTAATCTTCTTGAGAATTCCATCCCATGAAGTCGTTTTGTGATGATTAAGGTCGACATACATTCCCAGCATGTCCATCGGAAGACTACTTGAGGCATAACGCAAATAATTTGCCATCTCGTGCTTTTCCTCATCACTCATATGTATGCCCACAAGACTACATTTATTGAAATTTACCCCTAACCCGGAGATCAATTCGAATAGCTTCAAAGTGAGTTTGATTGCCCTGATATCTTTCCAATTTTCGTTGCAAAGAAATACGGTATCGTCCGCATATTGTAATAGCGGAACCTGCACTTTGTTTCTACCCATACTTATTGGATTAAGAGAACCAATTTCCACAGCCCTGCTCACTAATACTTTCAGTCCCTCAGCAGCAATAAGAAAGAGAAGTGGCGATAGTGGATTGCCTTGAAGAAGGCCCCGCTCTAATTTAAAATCACCCGACAAACTACCATTGACGAGCACTGTCGCGCTTGCCGTTGAGACGCATTCTTTTATCCATGACCTCCATTTTGGTGTGAAGTTCATGCCCTGCATCATACTATCAAGATATGACCATTCAACCGAATCGAACGCCTTTGCGAAATCTACTTTGAAGATGGCCCTTTTTTTCGTTTCTTTTTTGCTTCATCAATTGCCTCATGAGCAACTAATATTCCGTCCAAGATCTGCCTCCCTCCTATGAATGCGGATTGACAGTCGGAGATGCAATATTCTATCACTTTTGCTAAACGTCTGGCTAGTACTTTGGCGATTATTTTATATAAGCTTCCAATCAGAGATATAGGCCTGAAATCATCCAGATTTTGTGATCTTGCTTTCTTTGGCAACATGACAATAAACGACGGGTTTAGGCCTTTCACCAGGCGTCCATGTTGGTGGAACTCAGACAGCATATTAACAATTTCGTGGTTCAACAATGTCCAATTTTCTTTGAAGAAGGCTATCGAAAAACCATCCGGACCCGGACTCTTTGAAATTTCGCAATCCCATACGGCTTCTTTTATCTCCCCTTCGCCAAAATCCGCCACAAGGAATGCATTGTCACAAGAGTCCAGCTTCTGCCTAATCATATCCAGGGGAATTTTTGTCCTAGCAAAATTTTCAGATTTATAATGGGTGCTAAAGTGCCTAAAGATTTCCTTTTTGACGTCTTGCACTGATTCTTCCCACATGCCATTAACGTAAAGTCCATTGATTGCATTCAATGATTTTCTGCTATTGATCATCCTGTGAAATAACTTCGTATTTGAGTCTCCTTCTTTCAGCCAGTTAACCTTTGCCATTTGATGTAGTTGCTCTTCTTTAGACCTTAAATCGTTTTAAATGCCTGCCAAAAGTTCCCTACGTCTGTCGTCCTCCCTCCCTTCCAACCCAAATAGGTCATCTAGCGTATCCAATCTATCAATCTCTTTTCGTTTTTCCTCAATGTTAATCTCTAGGCACCCGAAAACTGTTTTGTTCCATTCTCTAAGATCCCCTTTAAGCAGATTCAATTTCTCTTTTAGTATGTAGCCGCTCCATCCCTGTAAATTGTACTCTCCCCATTTGGTTGCAACAAATTCTTTGAAGTTAGGATGTTTCATCCAGACGTTGAAGAACCTGAAAGGTTTTGGGCCCCAGTCTTTTCGTTGAGATGCCGTGTATATCGGGCAGTGATCCGAAATTGAGCGCCCGAATCCCTTCAAAGAAGCCTCTGGCCATTTTCAACCCATTCAGTATTCACCAAAACTCTATCTAAACGACTCTTGCACGTCCCGTCAGGCCTGTACCAGGTGAACTTTCGACCTGAAAGAGGCAAGTCGACTAGGTTGGCTTGACTAATAAAATCCCCAAATGCTGACATGTCCCTTCGATCTTTGCGTTCGCCCCTTCCGACTCTTTCTTCCGAGCATCTAATAGCATTAAAATCACCGGGGATGTAGACATAAGCGTCCGAATTTTGTTCCACGATGCCCGACAGCAGCTCCCAAATTTTCATTTTTTCTTTGGTGTTGCACGGGGCGTAGACATTAATCAAAATGCAGTTACGTCCATCCTGTTTCCATATGCCTTGGACTACCAAAAAGCCTTTCCTATGCCACGCGCTTAGCTTTGAAAAAACATCTTCCTCCCAGATAGTAAGGATATCGCCTGACCTGCCTTCCGCTGGTCTACTTTCCCAGTAGAACTTTGAATTTCCCCAAATCGATTTGCAAATGAAGTTTTCCACTTTTTCTATTTTAGATTCCTGAATGAAACAAATTTCTGTGTTATTTTTCCTGGCCATTTCTTTTATTTATTTTCTTTTTTCCTTCCCTCCCAGTCCTCTAACATTAAAACTCAGAAGCTTCATTGATCAACTCTGTGTTTACCTCCTTTCAATAAGTCTTCTACCTTTTGCGCTCTCTTCTTGGCCTTTTTTCTCTTGAGATTAATTTTCCAACCGCTTCACTGTAATCTCGTCTGATTTCGTCCCTTTGATGCCTAATTGTTTGCAAAAATCCTAGGTTTGTGTTGTTAATGTTCAACATACATACAACTCACATGCTCTGCAAAGTGCTCTTCATAAGTTAGTTTGTGCTAATTAGCTAGATAATTGTGTTAATTAGTTAGATAGCTAAAATTCAGTTACAACCATCGAATAATCTAGAAGTAGGTGGTTATTAGTCATGAACTGTATAAATACTCTCACACCACAACATTTTAAATATCTTGAAATCATATTTTTGTTTTTCCAGTTTAGAACTGTGTTGCTTTTCAACATAGTATCACAAGAGTCAGTTACATTCTTCCTTTATTCAAGTTGATGCATATCTTCATATCTTCAAGTTTGATTTCCTTCGTATCTACGTACTCTCTTCACATCTTCATAGCCAATTTCTAGGTCATCTTCAACCTTTCTTCTCTGCCTCGTATCCGATTCATCTGCTTCTCTTCTCTCGATTCACAATGCCATCCTCAAACATAGCATCTTCTTCCCAACCCACTCTTCCTCGATTCATTGTCCTTAGCATTCGCCTTGATCGAGAAAACTACACCTTCTGGCGATCTCAAATTCTTGCAACCGTCAATGCTCACGTTTACGGAGATATTCTCTTATGCACCTCTGATGAAATTCTAGATCTGGATTCTTCCTGTGATACTTCGATGCAATGGTACAGACGTGATCAATAATTATTGAGTTGGATGTTAAGTTCGATTTCTGCATCCATGCTAGGTCATGTGAGTCGCTGTACACATACTTTTGAGGTATGAATTGTTTCGCTCACAATCAGCAGCTCGAGCGATGAGTTTGCGTCTTCATTTGCAAACTCTGAGGAAAAATGACACGTCTAATGATGAATATCTGCTTCAAATGCGGATGATTGCGGATGGCCTTCAAGCAGCAGGTCAACTAGTCACTGATGATGAGTTAACATTGTATGTACTCGGCGGACTAGGAACCGAATTTGATGCAGTTGTGGTTAGCCTGACTACACGCGGAGAGCTTCCAAGCTTGGCTGAAATTCAGTCCATTCTTCACACTCATGAAATGCGTTTGATGCATTTCAATACACTGCAACAGTTCACAACAAAAAAATCTCTGGTGAGCTCATCCACTCCGACGGCAAATGTTGTGCATCGTGATACTCGATCCAATGGTACAAGTCGAGGTCGATCACACTTTGGAGGCAAACCGCGGATCATATGTCAACTTTGTGGACGAAACTATCACATTGCCGCCAAGTGCTACAAGCGTTTTGATGCTAATTTTCATGGTCTGGATCGAGCTCACAATCAATTCAGAACCAATTCATCAGTTCATCCTCCTTCTCAGGCACATCTTACTCAACATATACCACATCCACCATCATTCTACATCTCTTCACGACCACAGTCATACATTGGTCAGGTTAGCTCCTCACCTAGTATGCATAATTCTCAATTTTCACCCAATGTTATACCTCCTGCTCAGCTCCCTTCTTCCTCGCAATCTACTGGAAATGAATGGTATGTGGACAGTGGTGCGACACACCACATCACTTCTCAGTTTGAAAACCTGCAAGTGAGCACTCCATACCAAGGTAACTCACACCTTACTGTTGGTAATGGATCTAATGTGCATATTGAGAATGTTGGTTCCATCTGATTGCCGTCTCTTATTAACTCTAAACAGCTTATATTAAATGATGTTCTACATGTTCCTGATATCACAAAGAATTTGTTAAGCATCTCTCAATTCCTGAAAGATAATCATGCCATTATTGAATTTCACCCGGATTCATGTTTTGTTAAGGAAGTAGCAACAAACAGGGTCCTTCTGAAGGGTGTTCTTAAAGATGGACTTTATCAGCTGCACATGAACAAAGCTGGAAGGAATAAAGGATTACATGATGAGTTTGCTTGTAATGTTGTTTCCCTTTCAAATAATGATGTATGTCGTTTGTGGCATCAACGTTTAGGTCATCCATGTAGTGATACTTTAGCCAGGGTACTTCACAAGTTACATATTCCTTTTGCAAAAAAGTCCATTGACTTCTGTGATGATTGTATTTTGGGCAAGATGCATCAAAAGTCCTTCAATTCTATTGTACATCACACTCAATCCCCGTTTAAAATAATACACATGGATGTTTGGGGCCCTGCTTCAGTTTTGTCTATGGATGGTTTCAAATATTACCTGATTATTGTTGACGATTTCACGAGATATTCTTGTATTTATCCTCTACAGATAAAATCTGGTGTGGCTGCTATTATATCTCAATTTATTCCGTTGGTGGAGCGGCAGTTCAATAAGAAAATTAAGGTTGTTCATTGTGAGATGGGTGGTGAATTTGTTGCTTTGTACAATCTATTTCAGCAGCTTGGTATTGTGGTCAGACATTCATGCCCTCATACGCATCAACAGAATGGATTGGTTGAGCATAAACATCGCCATGTTACTGATCTCGGTTTGTCAATGCTTGCACGTAGAAAGTTGCCTATGAAATTCCGGTGGCATGCCTTCAAGACGGCTGTGTATCTGATTAATTTTCTGCCTGCAACTACCATTCAACATCATTCTCCACACTTCAAATTATTTCACTCCGAATCACCACTATCACATCTGTGGGTATTTGGGTGTTCGTGTTATCCTTTTCTTAGACCATATAACAGCTCCAAGTTGCAATTTCGATCTGCTCAGTGTATATTCATCGGATACAGCTCAAGTCACAAGGGCTATCTATGCCTGCATCCATCTGGAAGAATCTTCATTTCTCCAACAGTGGAGTTTAATGAATCTGCTTTCCCATACTCAGAGTTATTCCCCTCTCCTTTGGGCTCATCCTCTCCACTTTCATTCACCCCATCATACATACAACCTGCAACATTTCAGGCACCTCCACATATACCTACCTCCCCTTCACCAAATCTCACATCCACTCATACTATACCAGCCTCACCTTTCCCAAATCTCACTCCCACTCACACTCTCCCATCTATATCCTCTTTTTCCACTCCAAATTATGCTAATTCAAATCCTAAATCCAACTCCACATCTTCTACTCCAACTCATTCCCCCACGAACATACAATCACCCTCTGTCTCACCTGCTCATTCTCAGGAACTCTCTCAAACCCAGCCTTCCACTTCTCCCATAATTTGCACAATCAATGATCACATTATGGTTACTCGGTCCAAGAACGAAATTCACAAGCCTAAAGTCTTTGCTACAAATTTAATATCTCCACTAGCTGAACCAGACAGCGTATCACAGGCTCTGCTTATTCCTCATTGGAAAACTGCTATGGAAGATGAATATAATGCCCTAATAACGAAGGGCACTTGGCGTTTGGTTCCAGCTTCTGAGGCTAATCATGTTATCTCCACCAAGTGGTTATTCCGGGTGAAATACAAGAAGGATGGTACGGTTGAGTGATATAAGGCAAGACTGGTGGCACACGGTTTTCAAAAAACGGCCGGTGTTGACTTCTTTCACACCTACAACCCAGTGATTAAGCCTATCACTCTTCGTGTAGTGTTTTATATTGTTGTGACAAAGAAATGGTGCATTCAACATGTTGACATTAACAACGCTTTTCTCAACGGTTATTTGCAAGAGCGTGTTTTCATTCATCAACCTGAGGGTTTTCAAGATCCGTCCCGTCCGTCTCATGTGTGTCAACTGGTAAAAGCACTGTACGGACTCAAGCAGGCCCCTAAAGCGTGGTATGACAAACTGGAGGGTTTTCTCTTGGAATATGGTCTAACACATTCAACAGCCGACACTTGCTTATTTTTTCGTTAATCACATGGCAAGCTCCTCATTGTGTTGGTATATGTTGATGACATTCTAATAACAGGGGATGATGATCAGGCCGTTGATCACTTGATTTCTCAATTACATGCCAAGTTTTCTCTAAAGCACTTAGGTGTGGTGAATTACTTCTTGGGTATAGAGGCTTTGGTGACTCCATCCTCCATCACTCTTACTCAATCAAAGTACATTAAGGACATTTTATCTAAAGCCAACCTTCAAGATTGCACTCCTTAATTGCCCTACTCCCATCTGTCCCAGCTCGAAATTATCCATCAATGACAGCTCTCCATTCTCCGATCCCTCTCTTTTTCGCAGTATTGTTGGCTCCCTTCAATACCTCACCCTCACAAGACCCGATATCTCCTTTAGTGTGAATAAACTTTCCCAATTTCTTAATGCACCAACTTCGAATCATTGGAAGGCATGTAAACGGGTCTTGCGATACTTAAAGGGAACACTAACTGTTGGTTTATTATTTTCTCCTATTGTTGATTTCAGGATCGAGGGTTTTGTAGATGTTGACAACGCGGCAAACTTGGATGATCGCAGGAGTACTTCCGGATATTGTATCAAATTGGGTTCCAACCTCATAAACTGGTGCTCTCGCAAACAAGGAGTGGTGGCTCGAAGCAGTACAAAGGCTGAATATAGAGCTCTTGCTCTTGCAACAACTGATATTTTATGGATCAACACACTCTTCTCCGAACTACGTCTTCCGTTGCTCAAACCTCCTATATTGTGGTGTGATAATCAGGGTGCTATCACGTTGGCATTCAATCCAGCCTTTCATTCTCGGACTAAACACATTGAGATCGATGTTTATTTTATCCGAGAGAAAGTTCAAAATCAACAGCTCGACGTTAGGTACATTCCAACTGAATCTCAACCGGCTGACATTCTGACCAAGCCATTGGCCCCCACACGGTTTTCGACTCTATGCACGACACTTGGCCTCGGTTCGGCTGGAGGACCTATAGTGTCCAGAGCATGTTAATGTTCAACATACATACAAATCACGTGCTCTGCAAAGTGCTCTTCATAAGTTATTTTGTGCTAATTAGCTAGATAATTGTGTTAATTAGTTAGATAGCTAAAATTCAGTTACAACCATCGAATCATTTAGAAGTAGGTGGTTATTAGTCATGAACTGTATAAATACTCTTCACACCACAACATTGTAAATATCTTGAAATCATATTTTTGTTTTTCCAGTTTACAACTGTGTTGCTTTTCAACATCTTGCTTGTCTTTTTTGCTTTTTTCCACATCTTTTTTTCTTTGACATTTTGATCATTCAAAGAATTGAATTTTGTTTCTAAATCACCTCCAGCTGTCCCTATTAACTTTTCTTCAACTATAGGACCAATGTTTGACTGATATTCTTTATTTTCTGTTTCATTATCCACCAAGCCTTGGTCCATGAAATTATTGTTAATTCGGCCCAAATCGCTTAAGCTTGGGTTGTCATTCTCTCCCCCATTTTCCTGAAATAAGAAATTAAGGTCTAAGTTAAAAGAGTTAATAAAGCTTCAGTTATTGGGCTTTTTCTAAAAGTATGACCCGGCCCATTTTCCACTTCAGAATAATTGGGCCCTAGATATATTGCAGTCCCTTCCATTGTTTGCCTTGCGGGGACATTTTCTCTGTCTATTACATCGTCCGAGGGCTGTGTCCTTTCACCTTCTGCGGCCGGCACCGGAAAAAACTTCCCCTTTGTCTGCCGTTATACCCGTGTCATCCATCTCGAGATCGAAATCCTCGTCCTCTTCTTTGATTCTGATATCGTGTATCCCACCGTCAATTTGGACACGAATTGGCTTTCTAGTTCATGATCTCCTTTGATGAGGTTCTGATCAGAAACTGGAGGTTTGATCTGTTGGTCGTATCTTCATCAACCTTGAACATTTTTTTTGTCCAATCAATCGTACCAGTTCGTCCAGATGACAGCTTGTCGGCTTACTGAAAACTCTAGTGCCCACGGTGTTACCTCCTCAAACCATCTCGAGGTCCATTCCAAGGAGTAGTTGATATCCGCCATTTCGGATTTGATGTCGTAACCTTCCACCGACTTCGCATTCTTTGGTTATTACCTCTCCCAACTCTGACTTTTAATGCATCCGATGAAACATCCCTCCCTCTAGCCACTTCCGATCCTCCTCAGAAGAGGTGATCGAAGCTTATGCCTTTAAATCTTTCGTTGCCCGTCGATGGCCGACTTTCACTTTGATAGTGTCGATCTCTGTATGTGACCTTTTCCTTCCTTAAGCCAGTTTTACCTTCCTCAATCGTCAATTTTTTTGGCCTCTCGAACCTTTTGGATGAAGTAGTATCTGTATATGGGACTTAGAATTAACGAATTGTTAATAATATGAAAATGACTATTAAAAATATGAGTTAAATTGTTTAAAAATGCACCGGAGTTCCACGAAAAATAAATAAATCAGGGACTTATTTTATGGGCTCTTGCAATAATTTAATTTAAAGCTTATATTTGATCTTGAAGTTTTCGAGGACTTAAATTATTAAATATGGAGTACTTATTATCAATATAGAGCATCCACATTGTATATATACTCTCTCGTCCCTTTTTTTATTTATTAATATATCAAACCAATTTTCACATTTATTAATATATCAATCGACTATAAAAAAAAAAAAATATATGTCTTGATTTTCGATTGAAAGTGACAAATAAAAGTGTATTTAATTATTAGGAGCATTGTTAAAAGAAAATAATAAATTGCCTCAAGAACTCTTCTATCATTACCACATTATATTATTATCACCAAAATATATAAAAAAAAATACTCTGCTCCTTCATTTCTTCAAAGTAGGAATACTCTGTTCATCCCTGAAAAAGTTGTCTGGATCAACCTTCGTCTTCACTTGAACCAATCTATCAAAATTATTCTTGAAATACTTCTCCCCATAAACCCTCCCCTCCTCATAAGCATTCACACCATTATCAGTCCTTCCGATGTCAATATCTCTGTAATTCAGAAACGCTTCTCTCGGATTTTTCGACACGAAAGGCGCCATGTAATCGTACACCTCTCGAATGCCATCCAAGTACTTTTTTTCTGCAATTTCACCACTTTCTACATCCGTCGCAAAATACTGAATCTTGTAAACATTACCAGCTCTGTGCGGAAACGGAGTAGCCGTTTCCGGGATTTTGCTCATTCTTCCACCGTACGGATTGAACTTCACCTCCATGTGTCTCAACGAAACCATCCTCGTAAACAATCCCTGTAAACCCTCTTTCGTAATCGGGGTTTTCACATAATCAGACTTGACCTTGAACTTGCCGAAGACCGGTGGTTTTCGGTTTAACAACTCTGTTACTGGGGTTTCCTCAGGGAAATCATACCAGAAAAGCAATGATTTAATCCAGCTCATTTCCTTGCAATCCTCTTTCTTCAATCCCAATTCTGGAAACTGATTCTTCATAATTGAAACCAACGTAGTAGCATCACCTACATATATACATTGCAAAAAAAAAATGAATATTTACTTTTGAGTATGCTTGTTTGTTGTGCATTAATTGCACCGTGCAACTCAACTGCATTTTTAAACAGTATCAGTTGTCTGGTACTAATTTAAAATGCACTTCAGTTGCAAGGTGCAATCGGTACAATTAAAAATAAATTTGTAGCATCACCTAAATACATTGCAAGAAAAGAAGCCCATATATTCTTATCAATCGCTAAATTCACTCTAACAAAGAGTTCATTGTCGAATTTATCGGCCACGTATTGCCAACGGTGAACGATATCTGTTACATTGTCTTCCAGGGTTTTAATAACCCTGAAGACTGTAACCTCGGGAGGCACGGACACTAGTTTGATTTTGTACGACAGTACAACGCCGAAACTAGCACCCCCGCCTCCCCTGATAGCCCAAAAAAGATCCTCTCCCATTCCTTGTCTATCAAGGATTCTTCCATTTGCATCGACAATCTTTGCATCCACAACGTTGTCAACGGTTAGGCCGTATTTTCTAATCAAATTGCCATAGCCGCCGCCACTGATGTGACCGCCAACACCGACAGTCGGGCAAACTCCGGCAGGGAAAGCGTGGACTTTGCTTTTTTCCCAAATATTGTAGTATAGTTCACCGAGTGTTGCGCCAGATTGTACCCACGCCGTTTGATTTTGAAGGTTTATTTTGATGGAGCGAAGGTTGGACGTGTCGAGAATGGCAAATGGGCTTGTGGATGTATATGACAGGCCTGTACAAAACCAAAGCATTCATAATATTTTAGGCCAAAAACTTATAAATCGAATGTAAACTTTGTTTTTTCAAATGCACGAAAATGCCATTATCATAATTACATATGAATGAAGTATCATCGTTTTGTATATCAATCGATTTTTTTAAAAAGTGGACAACAGTGACACTCGAAAATAGAATTCGTGGATAAAAAATTGAAGTGCCGAAAAATAAAATAGCATACATATATAATAGGTTGAATAAATGGTAGTGTGCATAACTCGGATTAAAAACCAAACAAATCGAGTTGAATGATAAATTCAGTTCAATTATTTTTATTTTTATTTGAATTCGGTTATTTGTTAAAAAAAGATGGTTTGGTTTTGATTTTTAAAACATCAAAATTTAAAATAACCGAACTGAATGAGTTTACATATATATAAGAAAATATATTATAATTCAGTTATTTCGATTATCAAGTACGGACCGAGCCGGACCGAATATTTTTGTTCGACTATAATTCGATTTTAGTACTATTCGGTTAAATTTTGATGTGTTCAGTTTTTGTAATTTGGTCCGCTTGTTGCACACCCTATAAATCGTTAAAAAACAGAATTGTAAATAAGGAATATATAACAAAAGACCTTCATAGTCGTGGCCTCCGCTTCGGATTTTCAATTGTAGTTCATTTTCCTTGGCACATTTTATGATTTTTTGGACATGTGATTCTTGGAATGGGGTCAATATTAGAGTTGGTTTGAGGGTTTCTGAAGTGTTGAAACGGCTGTTTCTAAGGGTTTGTAGTAAGATTGATGTGTAGTTCATGCTATTAGGCGTGTAGAGGATTGTTTGTAGTTCGTCATTAGTTAAATTGGCGATCGATAGACATGTCGAAAATGTGTCTGATGATGCATTTGAAAATGAATTCAGATGAGAAAAGAGGAGAGGAAGAAGAAGAAGAAGATGGAACATTGTCCCGGTGGGTAACTAGAATTGTGTCGATCGGCTGTTTTGGTCCTACGACTTGTTATATCTAGCCGGTAAAAATGTTGTGGCACCTTAGTAGGATTTGTCCAAATGACAGTCTAATTGATCAAAAAATTGAATGTTACTTTATAATACCCGAGCATTACTTTTTTTTTAATAAAGTCTAATTTGTAGAAATAAATTTCCTTATTAACTACAATGATAAATTCTCCTAATTCGGTAACATCTTTTTTATGGGGAAAGAAACGGACAATTTAAAAGTTGTAACAGGTTCTCTCAACTCCTCTCATGTTTTATATATATATATATATATATAGAGGTACTGGCTGATTAAACAAACCATATGCCTTGCCCTTCAATGAATCTTCGATGTATCTTAAAAAATACAGATTCTCCATATATAATTGCAGTGCATAATTAACAAATATATTATGGACATGCTTACATACGAATAATTAAGGCATACGTACGAGAATCCAACAAATTGGCTCTAGTAACGGACCTAAGTGATGCCCAGGGGGCCCGTGGGCCCCCAACTAATTTTGTAAATTTATTAGGAGTATTTTGGTAATTTCACACATATTAAAATTAATACTCTATTTTATAATTATTTGCACACTTCTGATATAAAAATAATCCATAAAATTAATATATATCCAAACATCATTTTATTTTAAAATCGTCACTAATTTTGGGACTACATTTTATCCTAAATTTCACTAAATCTATTTTACATTCTACTAAATCCTCCTCGCACCTTATCAAATCACTCAAAATACGTTTTCTTATTTGACTCTACACCACTAAATTCAATTGTTTTTTAAAGTGAATCGGTTAAAATGTGCAAGTTATCACGGGACGGAGGGAGTATTAACTTGTACTAAAACATAGCAAAAGTCAACTTATCCGATCAATTTAATTTAATGAAATGTGACGTATTGACAATTTTATAATGTGAAATTTTGATGAAAATAATGAATACATATTTTTTTTATAATAATGTTAATCGGGCCCCCCTACCGAAAATTACTGGGTCCGTCACTGATTGGCTCTGATACCAATGTTGGAATTAATTAATCGAGAAATAAGAATTAGAATTACCAACCTGTAATTCTCAATGCAGCGGAAGATTCTAGAACCCGGTTGAATTCCACATACGTACTGTGATCCTCGTAGTCAGAACACGATCACATGAATTTCACGAATCGCTTCTTATATCCACAATTTAAGTGCCCTTACAAGTATATGTGTATGATGCGTATTGTACAAAATGTAGAAATCACTGTTTCTGTATTCTGTCTTTGGAGCGGGTGAGAACAGAATTCCATATCCAGTTGTTATTGAAAATGCCTTTGGATTTTCTTATGTAAGGAGTTATCCAAATAACTTCCTTCCTTATAATTATCCATTCATGTGTGGAATAAATAAATAATAATTAATATTAATTATCCATTCATGTGTGGTAAGACGTCTGGGCTACTCGGTCATGCGCTGGTATGTGGACGACTGGACGTTTGCGTCTCCGGATCCTCCTGGTACGTAAAGATAAGTCGCCCTTGACATTTTCTACAAAGTTGATTCACATAAGTAAAAAAAAGTGAAACAAAACACAAAAGCGAAAATAAATGAAAATAGCACGGATAAAAGGACCATTTTAAAATTTTATGTCTACTTATTAGATCGAAATCAAAATTCGTAATTTGTTTGGACGAAATTCAAAATCAATCTAATCTATTAGACTGGAAAATCTAACCCCTTATAAAATCATTTTTTGTTTCAATTAATGTTTTTTAAGTAACTTAGTAGTTTTAGATCACCGCTCTTTAATTAAATTTTAAAAGTGTCGTATATTATATAAATCTTAATTTTGAAGATAAGTATACAAGATAGTGTCTTCAAGATTTGGGAGTATCTATTCCTTTTATCTTCAAAATTTGAGAATATTTTTTTCTTGCTCTCTAAGTCATTCATCTCAAGAGATATTTTATCCGGATCAGGTTAATAGGGTCAGTCCCTTTAACCCTATAATATATGTAGGTATGTAGGTTTAGTTTTAGCGAATCATAGGTCCGTTTAAATTCGATCTCTTTTTGCTCAAACTGGTTATATAGCGCACGGGTTAATAGGGTCATCCAGATAGAAATATTAGAATTCATAGAATTATGACACAATTCACAAATATCACTTGATTTTGACCTTCGTCGATGTAGCAGTTAGCACGAAAGTGAGAAGCCACCAAAAACCACCGACGCTGCAGCGACGACAGGCTCCAACGTAGCAGCGACTAGTGAGTTCATATGCAATAGTGAAAAAACTCCGTAAAATCTAGCCTGATATGGCTTCTTTGATGCTAAATTTATAAAACGCGTAATTATGTTTTGGAAAAATTCAATTTTTTTTGGCCCGTTTAGCTTCAAGCCCCCTAGGTTAGGTTTATTTAGGTCTCGATTTTTGTCGGACCGTTAAGAGTGAATCGCATAAGGCCCTAGGCCGTATACCCCGCGACCTTATACGACCGGCCCTATAGGGCTAGGGCCTACTCAATAAACATCTCTATTAATTCATCTATTATAAATAAAGGAGTAAAAATAGAGTTTCGATAGTCAGATGAAATAAGTCACAAACAGCTCCATCAATTCCCTACTATATACCAAATTATAAGTTAAACTCTTCTACCAATTGTGGTATAAATTCAGAATAATCTTATTATATAAAAGGAGGAATGTCTCTCTACCCATTCGACATGTGTCACTTGAGAGTATTTCTCCTTTCGCCATGTGTCATTTGAGACCATCCAACTTGTCACCATGCTCATTTGAGACCGATACTATTTTGCCACGTGTCAAATTTGAGACACATGTCATTTTTATATGGACAATGAAGAGTTCATGTCATTTTGTTGTGGAAACGAAGAGTTCATGTCATTTTGTTGTGGAAACGAAGAGTTCATATCATTCTTAATTCTATTAATCGCAAACGTTTCACTTTTAATTATTATATTAACCACAATAACACATGTTATTCCATCAATATATGTCACTCTCACATTTGTCTTTTTGATTCCCCTGCATTATCGTGGCTCTACAAGATTGAAGAAATCCAAGCAATATTGAAGCAATAATAGTAGTAGTGTTGTTATGAGAAAGGGTATCTTGTTGAATTACAAATGTATGTATGTGCATTGTGTGAATTTATATTTATGTGTAGAGAGATTCATGGGTATGGGGATGGTAGTTTTGTTGCAAGGAAAATGAGAGGCATAGTTTTAGAGACAGAAAAGCAGAGCACGCGGCTGTAATTTATTTCCATTTTTTTTTTTTTTTGCTTTAATATTTTTTTTCTTAATTTGTTGTAGATTTGATATTAGGGTTTACGGTTTTATGTGAATTAAGATTAGATATTTGTTTCAATTCATTGGATTTGGTATGTGCTGCATATTATTTTGAATTTGTTGTAGATTTGGTGTTAGGAATTTATGTGTATTAGAGATAGACTAGAGATTTGTTTCAATTCATCCGATTGTATATGCACTCAAGAGAATGAAAAGAAGGAGAGATGGAAGAAATTTGATTTGTTCTGACTAGATGCTGCTTTTCACACTGTTGTAATCAACTTTGTTGTCACTGAACTCAAAATCCACATCAAGAATCGCAAGAGAAACAATGCATTATCACAGGTCTCTGTTGTTAACAAATTGAGTCCGTTGATTTTTTGTTGTTTTGCATTTTTTTTATGGGTGAGAGAATCACTTCTTGTGAAGTTCCATGTTCTTATCTGGTGCAATGGGGAGTATAACTGTTCATTTTTTATTTTTTTGGAATGCAAAAATTATCTGTTGAATGTTTTTTCATCTCAAGATTAACTTTTTTGTATATACACATTTCATTTTTTTTTTTTTTTAGAGTTCTTTGAATCGATGTGTTATCAACTTCTTTATTATGAGATGGCTTTTAAATGTGCAAATATTTCTATTTTGATAATAAATTTATTAGATGTGATGTGGATGGTGAGAATTCTATTTTTCAAATTTAGTTTGTTGTTTTGAAAAATTAGTTTTCGGATCAAGTTTATGGATAAATTTATCTACTCTTGGGATACTGAAACTATTAGACAATTGCGAATTCTAAAGAGGTTCATGAAGCAGTTTCTTGTGTTCATGTTGACAATGTATGATGATACTTTTGATAAAGAGAAGTGATGTTCTATTGCTATTTACCGAGATTTATCTTATTCACATTTCGTTGTGTTTAATACTTATTTGCAAATTTAAAAAGGTTCATGAGTATTTGAAATTTATGTATTCTTGATGACAATTTACACCCTAATTGATCACGCCATGTTTCGTTGTCCAAAGAAATGTGTTGCTCCCAAAGTTAAGAGGAATTTGAGTGAAAAAATCGTGATGCACAAATTATTTATTTTTGTGCCATATTTCTACAACATTCATCCTTACAAGAGCTTGAAAAGCGTTTGCACAAATAATCTTATTATATAAGAGAAGAATGAGGCTCTTCTACTTATCATGTGTTCATTTGAGGTATTTTCTACTTTCGCCATGTCACGTGTCATTAAAAAAAGAACTATTTTGTCATGTGTAATTTTGAAGTCATGTGTCATGCCTGTTACAAGTAGAGATAGAGAGAGTGAGAGACTCTCAATCAATTTCACAATAATTAATTGAGACAACAATTATTCACCTCTCCTTTCATGGCCACCATAACCACCACTGTAAACATCGATAGAAGATTGTTCTTCTGTCAACATCAGTCTCAAATTACTGATTCATTAGTTTTGTAATTGAATCGTCCAAGGAAGAAGGTTTCGTGGAAGAAATGAACGGTGTATAATGAGTTTATGAATAAGAAGAGCTAAAAAAAGTGTTAAATCATCCATAAAAAGAAGCTTTTTGGTAAAGACGATTCGGATATGGAGGCCAATATTAAGATTTCTTTTACTTTACTTAATTTTTTTTACTGAATTTTGTATGAATTGTTGAATACTCTATTTAAAACAAACAAACTATATAAAAACAATGACAACAAAATAAACTTCAAAATCTTTTTGTGTGAGTGTTTTAATATATATAAATATATACACACAAGAGCATTCACATATGTTTTTTTCACAAACAACAAAAAATAGACCCGTGCATCGCACGGGCAAAAACTAGTTCTTATAAATGTGAGAGTAAAAATAGAGTTGCAACAGTTAGATGGAATAAGTCACAAACGACTCCATCAACTCCATCAACTCCCTACTAGTATCAAATTGTAGGTCAAATTCTTATACTAAATTACGGTAAAAATTCCAAGCAAGTCATTAAGAGCCCGATATCAAAAATCAATTTCATGTATCTTTGAAAAGGGGAATCAAGAGATTAAGGAGTGTTGTATTCATAAATTCTTAATAAAATATGTTTACATTCTGATGGTTCTAAAAGGAGTGTGACACGCGTAGGGGGGAGGGGGAATACACGTGTGTGTCTCTTTCAAACTTTTACAAACAATACAACACAAATAATCAGAGTCAGGTGAGTTGACTATATGCAAAGTCCTATGGGAATACTTTTTAGGGTATTTTGGTAAGTCTTAGCAAATACTCAACTTATATGCGGAATTTATGATAGGCCCTGTTATACTCCTTAGAAAATATGCACTTAACCAATTACTTGATTTTACTCACACAAAAATCAATGTTTTATGCAAACTCTTATGAAACACGTTTTTATAGTGCCAAGGTGCACTCTACTCCTCCTTTTCTCTTCTCTTGATTAATTTCTTACAACCTTCTCTCGTTGCAATACTCTCAAACTATTACGAACTCGACAATACTCTCAAATATCTCTCAAAGTGAAAGTAGGGTTTTGTTCTTGGTACCAACTAATGTGATATCCTTTACAATTAAGAACGAATGTAAAGACTAGGATATCACTTTCTAGGCTTTGGATAATTTTTATATACTGCCTAGTGGGAACTAAGGAATAACACTTAATCTCACGAATGCTTGAGTGTTTTGAATGCTAATAAAATCTTGCTAGAGCTTCAACTTGATATTGTTCCCGTAACCGTGAAATGATTCAAGGTGTGGCCTATTTTTAGAGTTAGTAAATTATCCGTTGGTGGAAATAGAAAACTAATCCATAAATTTGAACTTTTAAATTGTTTAAGGGCTTGCATGCAAATAGTACATGCATTCACGTCCAATTCTGAAACCTTAAAATGATTCAGAATTTGTTACGCATAGGTCACATGTGGCATTGGCTCATTGGTTTTCTTGGAATATTCCTGGCATCAAAATAACGGAATGATTTTATCCTTGTTTGATGACGTGTCCTTCATACCTCTTGGCCATAAGTTGGCAACTCCATCTTGAATGGACTTCCATACATCTTGACCATTTATTTGTAATTTGTTCTGACATGTCTCCATGGAATTTGACCATTCTTCAACCTATGCAAAGTCTCCTCTTCTTTGTCCATCTAACTTTGTTCATAAAAAGTTATTAGAGACTTTTCTGGTCATTCCTCCTTGCGCATAACTCTAGCTTTTAGTCTTTATGGACTTTAGTTTTCATGATTGTTTGCTCTATATAGTATTGTTGGTCCTGAAAGGAGTATATAACAAGTGTATGGGGGGGGGGGGAATACACTTGTATTCAAATTCTTTTCTTACTTGATCAAACCAGAGCTCAGCAAGGTTGTCTTGGACAACTCTGCTGAAGATGATTAACTCTTCTAAGATAATCAGACTACTAAGTACTATTGAGTACTTAGTTGAATAACTATCTAGGAGAATTATATGTGCGGAATAGTGGTTGGCCCTTTTAGTTTAAACTCCTTTAGATTCTGAAATCACTTGGTCAATTCAATACAGTCCAGTTTCAGGGAACTTTTCCAAATCAGTTTTGCACAGTCTTTGAATGTTTATCCTTTGAAAGATCAGTTTTGTGTGCAGTGTTGAGTGTATGAAAGTACTTGAAAGTAAATCAACACAAGAGTTTATAGTGGTTCAGAGACTCAAGCTCCTACATCCACTTTCCCTAATTTAACAGGATAATTCCTTCACTCTTGGAATTAACTTGTTTTATAGTGCCAAGGTGCACTTGATCAAGAACACCACTCTTGGTGAATTGATCCCTAGGATGTCTAGAGTCCTAGTACCCTCTTCTCAACTCAGAACTGAACTGTTCTTCTCTCAACAGTCAGCTCCTACCACTTCTACTACTACAACCTTCTCACTTTCACTCTTGAAAGATATGAGGATTGAAGTAAGGTTCCAACTAATGAGATATCCTTTACAATGAAGATCAGTGTATAAGGATAGGATATCTCTCTAAGCTTGTGTATGAATATTCAATGTAGTACAGCTTAGATGAAGTGTTTGAAGACTGAGATAGTCTTTGAAAGCTTTGAAAGCACTCTAGCTTGTAAGAACTTAAGGTTGGATGTGCTTGGTTGAGGTTGAAGTTGGATGCTAGTTGGATGCTTTCAAATGGTCTTCACACTTCTGT
The DNA here is from genome assembly GCA_963675135.1 of Galeopsis tetrahit. NCBI lineage: Eukaryota > Viridiplantae > Streptophyta > Magnoliopsida > Lamiales > Lamiaceae > Galeopsis > Galeopsis tetrahit. The sequence continues at coordinate 29,692,443 of OY776130.1, read as the reverse complement.
ATTTATAGACAAATGAAGGATTTGCCCGTTGGAGAGGCAGCCTCCAATGTCCATAAATGTCTTCTTTTAGTTCTTCAACTTTGAAGACAGAATCTTGATAGTGACATGTCCTCATTTGGGAAATAAACGGCTGTAAGAGCTTTGTCTTCATTCTGTAGCACTCTTCCCAATATCTGACATTCAGATTCTCTTGTAAGAATGTGGACATGTCTTCTGAAGGTTGTTCCAATGATAGGACAACATTCCTCATCATTTGGACAACTCTCCTTATCACTATCAGCAGTCTTGCTTTTCAGCAAGATTGTGTTGCTCTTCTTCAGATGACTTGGCTCTTTCCCTTTTATTTCTCTTGAAGGTGATCTTAGCTTGTTTCTTTGAAGATCTTTAGGGAATGATTGTCTCAAAACTCTTCAGCATAGTTGACTGCAGGCTTTCAGAGCACTTGATCTAAACTTCTTGTACTGAGACAACTTCTCTGGACAACTCTCCTGATCAGTATAGTTAGTCTCAAAAGACTTAGTGTTGTATCCAGAGTTTGAGCCTTGAGGGGACTTGATTCAAATGAACTTCCAAGCATGTGTTCCCCCTCAGTTTGTGCATCTAATCATCTAAGAGCTACCTAACATATTAGCTCCTCATCTAGCCTTTATACTATATGTTCTAACATTTCTAGAACATATTCAATCATGACTTAGGCATGTCTCAGGGGGTTTTGGTATTCAATCAAAACATAACTCATTTTATTCCCAACAATTTCCCCCTTTTTGATGATGCCAAAACCTATACATCTTGTGCAAAAGTGACTTAGCTACACCTATTACATTATTCTTCAGAAGACATGACTAAGGTCAGTTATCCTGAAAAGCAATGAGTTAGTGTATTCACCATTCATGTTGCACATAGGTTTCATAGATAGGCATAGAGAGATGAGTGTTTCTTGATTCAAAATAAGTCCAACTATCATTCATTCAAAAATCATTACAAGCATGTTGATAGTTGAATTTAACATATCAGAGCATGAATCATCAACACTTAATACATCAGAGTATTTCATTCTAACAGTTCAACACATATACAAGATTTTTCAGTATCAGAGCATAAACTTGTATCAGAGCACCAATCTTGTATCAGAACAAATACTAACACTTCAAGACATATACAAGACTTTCAACATCCGAGCACAGAGCTTGTATCAGAGCAATCCATATCAAATTAGAGCAAACAGATTAGCACACCACATCAGCAAACTTGATCATTTTTCAGCATAGTTGATCAATCAAGATAGGTCAGAAGACTTAGCCATTTCAAAGATCATCCTCAGGAGGTGGCAGCATTCCATATTGTGCCCACACTCTTCTTTTTAATGCCATGGCTTCTTGGTTTGTTCCCTTAGGACCAAGAACCATCTTGTTTAGCTTAAGGATCTCAGTGAATTCTCTCAGAATTCTTGCTTGGTCAATCCATCCTTCAAGCTTTGGAGGCATGTATATGATTGGCTTAGGAGCTGTGAGTTCAATTCTTGCAATATCAGCAGCTGCAAGCAATTGTTGATAGAGTTCTTTGTAGTATTCTATCATGAACTCAGCAAAAGTGGAGTTGGCATCTCTTCCATTCCATCTGTCAATGACATGACTAAGGATTTGCCCGTTGGAGAGGCAGCCTCCAATGTCCATAAATGTCTTCTTTTAGTTCTTCAACTTTGAAGACAGAATCTTGATAGTGACATGTCCTCATTTGGGAAATAAACGGCTGTAAGAGCTTTGTCTTCATTCTGCAGCACTCTTCCCAATATCTGACTTTCAGATTCTCTTGTTAGAACTTGGACATCACTTCTGAAGGTTGTTCCAATGATAGGACAACATTCCTCAACATTTGGACAACACTCCTTATCACTATCAGCAGTCTTGCTTATCAGCAAGTTTGGCTTGCTCTTCTTTAGATGACTTGGCTCTTTCCCTTTATTTCTCTTGAAGATGATCTTAGCTTGTTTCTTTGAAGATCTTTAGGGTGTGGTTGTCTCTTTCTCTTCAGCATAGTTGACCTCAGGCTTTCAGAGCACTTGATCTTGATTAATTGAGCTGAGACAACTCCTCTGGACAACTCTCCTGATCAGCATACTTGTCTTTCAGCAGACTTAATCATGATTCCAGAGTTTGAGCCTTGAGGGGACTTGTTCTTGATGTACTTCAAAGCATATGTTCCCCCTCAATTTGTGCATCTAATCATCTAAGAGCTACCTAACATATTAGCTCCTCATCTAGCCTTTATACTATATGTTCTAACATGTCTAGAGCATATTCAATCATAACTTAGGCATGTCTCAGGGGGTTTTGGTATTCAATCAAAACATAACTCATTTTATTCCCAACATTGTCTCTTCTTTCCTTGGGCCTTCTTGATCTTTCCTCTAGTTTGGACACCTTCAGCATCCTTGTCCAAACCAGATACCTCACCACCTGGTCTTTGTTGTAACCTTACTCTTTCCTCTTGAGCTGAGGCCATAGAGTTCTTCAATGCAAGTGCCAACTGCTCCTCTTCATCCAATTCTTCCAAGTTCAGTACTGCTGGCTCTTTTCCCTTTCCTTCAGGGGCTTTGTCCTTACCTTTAACTGGGCTTCCAATCACTAAGGCACCTTTTGCCCTTGCTCTTTCCCTTTCCCCCTTTTTTGGCAGCATGAAAACATTGGGGTTTTAGCTCACTCATTGTTGTGGCCATTAGGGATTGTGCCTGATTTAGGGATTTCATTTCTTCCAACAAATATACATTTTCATCATGTATATTCTGCATCCTGTCACTGCTCAAGCTAAGAAAGGCTAGAACAGGCTTCATTTTCTGTTGGACATCTTCCTCCATAGTTGTTTTAAGAGATGCATCCAATTGGGCTTTGAGAAGCTCAGTGAGGTTGGCCACTGCTCCTTCAGCAATGTTGGCCAATACCTCTTGGGAAAACTTTTCTGAGGCTGCTTTCACCATAGCTAGCCTTTGCTCTTCAGCTCTTTGTCTTTGCAGTGCAGTCTTTCTTCCAAGAGCTCTCTTTACCACTGACCTTAATGTCTTCACATTCCTATTGTGGTTGATTCTTAGCAAAGATTGCTCTTTCTTAACCTCCTTTGAAACTGACCTCATGGTGTTTTTCGCTTTGATAACTTCAGTGGAGATGGTTTGCAAACCAGTCTCAACTCCACTGATCCTTGCCTCCAAGGTAGGTAACACCACATCCTCTGAGCCAGTTAGCCTCATTTCCACAGATGCCAAAGTTCTTCCATGCTCATCCAAGGCTCCAGAAGTTTCTGCATGAGCTGATTGTACCTGGTGAGCCAAGGAATCCAACTTCTCTGATTGTATCCCAAGCAAGGCTTGTGCTGATCCACTGTCAACTTGGATGGGTGCATCTGTTAAGAGTTCATCTGCAAAGATTTGATCAAAGGTTATACCTGCAATATCAGACAAATCAAAAGCATCAGTAAAAACACACTTGTCTCCCTCCAATTCTTTTTCATAAGACTCTGATACATCAGCAGTCTTCTCCTCATTTTCAACTATTTCTTTTCTCCCTTCAACAATGATTTCCTCACTTAAAGGAACAGGCCTCCTCTCATCAAGGGATTCTTGAAGTTCAGATTTGACTTCAAGAATAGCCTACCCTTCCTCACTTATATCACCCTCACTTGGTGGTACACTCACTATTCTAGTGATCACAACCTCTCTATCATCTACTTCTCCCTCTGGTTTTTCCACTATCATCTCCTTTTCAACTCCTTCACCTAGACCTGCAGCATCTCCACCTTCAACAAGGTTCAAAGATGGCAGTTGTGGGGAGATCACAGTGCTTATATCAGCAGCCACTGAGTCATCCTGAATGATTAAGGGCTGATCAGTGTCCAACTTATCTGACACTGAATAGGCCTTAACCAAACCAGCCTCTAAAACAGGAACCTCCACATCTTTAGGCTGTGCCTTGAGTTCAGAAGAACCTTCATTGGCAGATGTGTCATTGGTTGTGTTACCATCCTTGGTCTTGTTGGTCCTGAAAGGAGTAGATAACAAGTGTATGGGGGGGGGGGGGGGAATACACTTGTATGCAAATTCTTTTCAAACTTAATCAAACTTAATCAAACCAGAGCTCAGCAAGGTTGTCTTGGACAACTCTGCTGAAGAAGATTAACTCTTCTAAGATAATCAATCTACTAAGTACTATTGAGTACTTAGTTGAATAACTATCTAGGGGAGTTATATGTGCGGAATAGTGGTTGGCCCTTTTAGTTTAAACTCCTTTAATTTCTGAAATCACTTAGTCAATGTAACACAGTCCAGTTTTCAGGGAACTTGTCCAAATAGGTTTTTGCACAGTCTTTGAATGTTTATCCTTGAAAGATCAGTTTTGTGTGCAGTTTTGATGTATTGTAAGTACTTGAAATGTAAATCAACACAAGAGTTTATAGTGGTTCAGAGACTCAAGCTCCTACATCCACTTTCCTTGATTTAACAGGATAATTCCTTCACTCTTGGAATTAACTTGTTTTATAGTGCCAAGGTGCACTTGATCAAAAACACCACTCTTGGTGAATTGATCCCTAGGATGTCTAGAGTCCTAGTACCCTCTTCTCAACTCAGAACTGAACTGTTCTTCTCTCAACAGTCAGCTCCTACCACTTCTACTACTACAACCTTCTCACTTTCACTCTTGAAAGATATGAGGATTGAAGTAAGGTTCCAACTAATGAGATATCCTTTACAATGGAGATCAGTGTATAAGGATAGGATATCTCTCTAAGCTTGTGTATGGATGTACAATGAAGTTCAGCTTAGGTGAAGTGTTTGAAGACTAAGATAGTCTTTGAAAGCTTTGAAAGCACTCTAGCTTGTAAGAACTTGAGCTTAGTTGGTTTGTGTTGAGATTAGTTGGATGCTTTCAAATGGTCTTCACACTTCTGTATTTATAGACAAATGAAGGATTTGCCCGTTGGAGAGGCAGCCTCCAATGTCCATAAATGTCTTCTTTCAGTTCTTCAACTTTGAAGACAGTTTCTTGATAGTGACATGTCCTCATTTGGGAAATAAACGGCTGTAAGAGCTTTGTCTTCATTCTGCAGCACTCTTCCCAATATCTGACTTTCAGATTCTCTTGTTAGAACTTGGACATCACTTCTGAAGGTTGTTCCAATGATAGGACAACATTCCTCAACATTTGGACAACACTCCTTATCACTATCAGCAGTCTTGCTTTTCAGCAAGGTTGGCTTGCTCTTCTTCAGATGACTGGGCTCTTTCCCTTTATTTCTCTTGAAGATGATCTTAGCTTGTTTCTTTGAAGATCTTTAGGGTGTGGTTGTCTCATTCTCTTCAGCATAGTTGACCTCAGGCTTTCAGAGCACTTGATCTTGATTAATTGAGCTGAGACAACTCCTCTGGACAACTCTCCTGATCAGCATACTTGTCTTTCAGCAGACTTGATCATGATTCCAGAGTTTGAGCCTTGAGGGGACTTGTTCTTGATGTACTTCAAAGCATATGTTCCCCCTCAATTTGTGCATCTAATCATCTAAGAGCTACCTAACATATTAGCTCCTCATCTAGCCTTTATACTATATGTTCTAACATGTCTAGATCATATTCAATCATAACTTAGGCATGTCTCAGGGGGTTTTGGTATTTAATCAAAACATAACTCATTTTATTCCCAACAATTTCCCCCTTTTTGATGATGCCAAAACCTATACAGCTTGTGCAAAAGGGACTTAGCTACACCTATTACATTAATCTTCAGAAGACATGACTAAGGTCAGTTATCCTGAAAAGCAATGTGTTAGTGTATTCACCATTCATGTTGCACATAGGTTTCATAGATAGGCATAGAGAGATGAGTGTTTCTTGATTCAAAATAAGTTCAACTATCATTCATTACAAGACATTACAAGCATGTTGATAGTTGAATTTAACATATCTGAGCATGAATCATCAACACTAAATACATCAGAGTTCAACACATATACAAAATTTTTCAGTATCAGAGCATAACCTTGTATCAGAGCACCAATCTTATATCAGAACAAATACTAACACTTCAAGACATATACAAGATTTTCAACATCAGAGCACAGAGCTTGTATCAGAGCAATCCATATCAAGTCAGAGCAAACAGATTAGCACACCACATCAGCAAACTTGACCAATTTTCAGCATAGTTGATCAATTAAGATAGGTCAGAAGACTTAGCCATTTAGAGATCATCCTCTCGAGGTGGCACCATCCCATACTGTGCCCACACTCTCCTCTTCAAGGCCATGGCTTCTTGGTTGGTTCCCTTAGGACCATGAACCATCTTGTTCAGCTTGAGGATCTCAGTGAATTCTCTCAGAATCCTTGATTAATCAATCCATCCATCAAGCTTTGGAGGTAAGTATATGATTGGCTTGGGAGCTGTGAGTTCAAATCTTGCAATATCAGCAGCTGCAAGCAATTGTTGATAGAGTTCTCTGTAGTACTCAATCATGAACTCAGCAAAATTGATGTTGGCATCTCTTCCATTCCATCTGTCAATGACATACTGATCATAGACAAACTCCCTTTTTGCTTCCTCCCATGAGTCATTCAGCTGAATTGGCACCCATTTATCCAAGTGAGGATATTTGGTGTCCATTGGGATCAATAGTTGTGGCTTTATCTTGTTGTAAGTTGCTCTCTTCCTTCTTGGCTTCTGGAAGTCTGTTCTTCTTTTATCTCTTGCTCTGTTGGCCTCTTCCATCAAGTCCATTTTCTCTTGGGCCCTCATCATGGCCAGTTTCTGTTGTGTTTCAGGGTCTTTGCCATACCCTTCATGAAACAGCTTTGATGGATCATTGAGTACCACAATCTTTGTCTTCTTTGGTCCAGGTCCAAAGCCTTCTTCATATAAGATTTCCACATCTTCAGTGACTTTGGTACTTTCAGTGGACTCAGTCTCAGTAGACTTGTCTTTTTCAGCATTCTTGGGCTCTTCAGCTGTTTTGGCCTTCTTTGAGATAGGCTCATCATCAATAACTCTGAATTCAGGTGGAAGATCAAGGCTATTTTGAAAGTCAGTGAATTTCTCAACTTGTCTCTTCTTTCCTTGGGCCTTCTTGATCTTTCCTCTAGTTTGGACACCTTCAGCATCCTTGTCCAAACCAGATACTTCACCACCTGGTCTTTGTTGTAGCCTCACTTTTTCCTCTTGAGCTGAGGCCATAGAGTTCTTCAATGCCAGTGCTAACTGCTCCTCTTCATCCAATTCTTCCAAGTTCAGCACTGCAGGCTCTTTTCCCTTTCCTACAGGGGTTTTGTCCTTCCCTTTCACTGGACTCCCAATCACTAAGGCACCTTTTGCCCTTGCTCTTTCCCTTTCCCCCTTTTTGGCAGCATCAAAACATTCTGGCTTCAGTTCACTCATAGTGGATGTCAATAAGGACTGGGCTTGGGTTAGAGACTTCATCTCCTCCAACAGATATACATTCTCATCATGTATATTTTGCATCCTGTCACTGCTTAAGCTAAGAAAGGCAAGAACAGGCTTCATTTTCTGTTGAACAACCTCCTCCATGGTTGCCTTAAGAGATGCATCCAATTGGGCTTTCAGGAGCTCAGTGAGGTTGGCCACTGCACCTTCAGCAATGTTGGCCAACACTTCTTGGGAAAACTTTTCTGAGGCTGCTTTGACCATAGCTAGCCTTTGCTCTTCAGCTCTTCTCTTCTGCAAGGCTGTCTTCTTGCCAAGAGCTTGCTTGATTGTCAATCTGATAGCTTGAACATTTGCATTATGATTGTCTCTTAGCCTTTTTTGATCCTTCTTGACCTCCTTTGAGATGTTTTCCATACTGACTTTGGCTTTGTGAACTTCAGTAGAGATGGTTTGAAGACCAGATTCTACTCCTTCAATTCTTGCTTCCAATGTGGGTAGCACCACATCTTCAGAGCCAGTTAGTCTCATTTCAACAGAAGCTAGGGTTCTTCCATGCTCATCTAATGCTCCAGAAGTTTCTTCATGAGCTGTTTGAACTTGTTGAGCCAAGGAATCCAACTTCTCTGATTGCATCCCAAGCAAGGCTTGTGCTGATCCAGTGTCAACTTGGATGGGAGCATCTGTCAAGAGATCTTCTGCAAATATTTGATCAAAGCTTATCCCTGCAATATCAGACAAATCAAAAGCATCAGTGAAAACACACTTATCTCCCTCATTTTCTTTTTCATAAGACTCTGATACATCAGCAGTCTTCTCCTCATTTTCAACTATTTCTTTTCTTCCTTCAATAAAAGTTTCCTCACTTAAAGAAACAGGCCTCCTCTCATCAAGGGATTCTTGAAGTTCAGATTTGACTTCAAGAATAGCCTGTCCTTCCTCACTTATACCACCCTCATATGTTGGTACACTCACAATCTTAGTGATAACTACCTCTCTTTCATCCACAACTCCCTCTGATTTTTCAAATCTACTTTCCTTTTCAACTCCTTCTCCTAAACCTGCAGCATCTCCACCTTCAGCAAGGTTCAAAGATGGCAGTTGTGGGGAGATCACAGTGCTCATATCAACAGCCACTGAGTCATCCTGAATGATTAAGGGCTGATCAGTGTCCAACTCTTCTGACACTGAATAGGCCTTAATCAAACTAGCCTCTAGAGAAGGAACCTCCACATCTTTAGGCTGTGCCTTGGGTTCAGAAGAACCTTCATTGGCAGATGTGTCCTTGGTTGTGTTACAATCCTTGGTCAACACCTCTGAGATGACAGAGCCTTTCCTATGATAGGTTCTAAGGGGGTTGGAAAGTCTTTCAGAGACAGGAGGCTTAAGGAGATTGGCTTGAGGGGATTCAGGAGGGTTTGGTTTAGAGGGGTTTGAGGGATCATCTGGGGAGTCATCATCATTAGAGCTGCTTTCAGGGTGTTTGATGCCCTTAGCTTTCCTTTCCCTCTCCTCATTGATCTTGTCATCCACCAACTTTGCAAATACTTCCTCATCAGTGAGGAATCTTGTCTTTGAAACTCCAGCAAAGTGTAACAATCTGTTCTCCTCCACTTGCCACCAGTTTGCACCCTTATCTTGGATGACTTGTGATATTTCCATCAAGGATTTATCTTTTACATCAACAAACATCCTTAGATCATGAAAGGCCTTCTGAATTCTTGGAAATTCAGCAAGTTGTGGATACAAACTGTCCACAGTAGCCTTGGCTTCTCCTCTGAGCATACTTTCATAAGTATACTCCTCCTCATCTCCACTTGAATGGGGACTTTGGGTTATAGGGGAGTTGGCTCTGGGTTCTTCTAATGCGGCTTCAGGCAGATTAAGTTCAGGAATGTTGGCTTCAGATGGGTTGGGTGCAGTAGAAGGATCTTCAGTTGCTTTTGAGAGCAATGGATTTGAAGGGGCTTTACTCAGGGGGGTTGGCTCAAAAAGTGTAGCTTCTAATTGCTTTGAGTAATTGAGCATAGATGAGTCAAGGGGAGATTGTAATCTTGTCTCATCTACAGCTATGTCAGCTAGCACATCTATCATACTTCTCTGCACACTTCCCTCAGGAGAGTATCTCTTTGTGAGATTTATGGGAGTGATAGGTTGATTGGTTGGGGTTATATGGGTTTCAGGGGAGTTGGGCTCAGGATTCTGAATTTCAGGGATGTTGGCCTCCATTGGTTGACCTTCAGGGACCCTGGATTCTGGAGTTCCAGAACCAGATGAGTTGGTTCTTGACTTTGATTTGGTCCTGCTTTCAGCTCTGCTCTCTCTTAGAGCAAGTTGTAGAGACCTTTCTTCCTGAAGCTCCAACACCTTGTCAGTAGGCTTGACCCTTCTCTTGCTAGCCCTACTGCTTCCACTCCCTTCCTCATCCTTCTCAGGGACAACCTCCCTGATCCTTTTATCACCCCTAGACTTTTGTCTAGTCTCATTGTACTTTTGCCTTAATTCTTCTGAGTGATCAGATGGCACTTGTACACCTTCTCTAGCAACTTCTTCAATCTCAGTTGAAGCATCTGAGTTCTCTTCTGAGATAATCTGAGACATTTTCCTTGTCTTCACCACTCTTGCTTTAGTCCTCTTCTTCATCTTTGGCTTCTCCTCCACCTTTGCTTCAGCAGGCTTGGCCATTAACATCCTCCTTTGCTCAGTTTTCTTGCTGAGCTTTCTGAATAGAATCTTTTGAGCTGGGAGAGGCTTTGCAAAGGTTTGCATTTGGGAGTAGTGGGAAAATCTCTCAATCAACAAGCTTGCCCTAGTGCAATACTTGAGTTTCCCTTCTAGCACAACCTTATTGTGAGATTTCACTTTGAATTTTGCCTTTTCCTTCATCATCTCAGACATGATGAAGGTCCTCCAATCAAAATTGATGCCTTTATCACTGGCATCAATGACTGCAGCCATGATTCTGATTCTTGGATGGCTGACCTGCTCCAAGCTTCCAGTATTACTCAAGAGACTTTTAGCTACTACCTCAAAGAGGTTGAGAAATTCTGGCTTGAGAGTCTTTTTGTTTTGAGTTGAGGAGAGAGGGCCTGGTGTCAGTAGCCATTCTTGAGCTATTTCTTCTTCATGACCAGTGCCATAGATTTCTGGATTCCTTCCCTCAGAAGGCAATCCAAAAGCTCCTTCAAGATCTTCTGAAGAGAATTTCACTCTATGAAATCTTTCTTCCTCTTCTCCTTCAACAACATATGACAGTCTGGTGGAAACTTCACCATCTTCAGGCTTGCCCCTCCATTTGAGAAAGGCAAAGAATTCAGCCATGTAGCTTTCCAAGCAGGAGCTTGGTCTTTCTTCCAAAAACTTTTGAAGACCAGCCCTTCTCAACCATCTCAGGGTTGGAGTAATCTCAGAATCTTCACTTTCAAAGGAGATTATGGGTTCAAAATGAAGATTGTTTTTGTTGCTTAGGTATCCAAAATCAAGGTCTAGAGCCTTGTTGGAAAAATCTATTATCATCTCTGGTCTAACTTTGGGGGCCATTGAAGATTGCAGAGATGAAGTTTAGAGAGTTTTGGGAGAGTTTGAAGAGAATAGGTTAGGGTTTCGAATGCTTGGGAAAGAAGAGTGTGTGGGGAGTTCTTAAGACTTGAGAATATTCTAAAAAGAATGTTTGTCAATGAGTTGGTGAGTTTTGTGTATTTTCAACTGTTGTCAAATATGGAAAGATACACTTGGACGGCCAGGATGAATTTCAGGGGAGTTGGCCAGTTTTGATCCAATGGTTAAAAACCAATGTAACAGTGACTTGTTGGTTTTATTCAAAACGTGGAAGGTATTTAATATTAGTTAATGGTTGGGGAGTTTTCGAGATAGATCATGGTTTGAAAAGGTGTAATGCAAACAAGAGTTAAATCTTGGCATTTAATGCATGGAAAGCGACCTTTTGGGTGGGGGACAAATTAAATCCCACAGAAATGATATCTGTAGTTGGGACATGTATCAAGGTAGGCAATGATTACCCAAAATAGGTGCTTATCAAACCAAGGAAATAGTTTGATAGCCAAGACAACTTATCTGACCCCACTTGGACAAGTGTCCTGAAGAGATGTGGATAATGGTCCTGAATTCCAATGGACAAGTGTCCTGAATAATTTCAGCCATCTCTTCTGATATTCAGTAGACTTGACCAAGTCTGCTGAGAACCTTCTCAGTTTCCATATATCCATTAACTTTTCATGAGATTTACTTGTCCAACTTCCCTGGATCAAGTAATCCCAACTCTGCTGATAGCTCCAGAAATCTTGCCTCTGCAAGTGGCTTAGTTAGAATATCAGCTTTTTGATGATCAGTGTGGATCTTGACCAACTTTATGTCCTTCTTCTCCACATGGTCTCTAATGAAGTGATGCTTGATGTCCACATGCTTGCATCTTGTGTGCAATACAGGATTCTGTGATATAGCAATGGCACTATTGTTATCACAAAATATTGGCACTTCAGTAGAGTTGACTTTGTAGTCTCTCAGTTGTTGTCTCAGCCAAAGGATTTGAGCACAACAACTTCCAGCTGCAACATATTCAGCTTCAGTGGTGGAAGTAGCCACTGTGTTCTGCTTCTTGGAGAACCAAGATATAAGCTTGTTGCCCAAGAATTGACAAGTCCCTGAAGTGGACTTTCTGTCAATTTTACAACCTCCATAGTCAGCATCTGAGTAGCCAGTTAACTCAATGTTGTCATCAGCAGGGTACCAAAGGCCTAGATTTTCAGTGCCTTTGAGATACCTCAAAATCCTCTTTGCAGCCTCAAGATGGCTTTTCTTAGGATTTGCTTGGAACCTTGCACAAACACCTACTGCAAAGGTGATGTCAGGTCTGCTGGCAGTGAGATAGAGGAGTGAACCAATTATTCCTCTATACTCAGTAGAGTTGGTTGAAATACCACTCTCATCAGGATCCATCTTCCAATTTGTGTTCATTGGGATCCTTACTGGCTTGCTAGTTGTACACCCAAACTTCTTGATCATTTCTCTGGTGTACTTAGCTTGGTTGATGAAGATTCCTTCTTTTGATTGCTTGACTTGAAGACCCAAAAAGAAGTTCATCAACCCCATTATGGACATCTCAAACTTGCTTTGCATTAGCTTTGAGAATTTCTCACACAGCTTCTCATTGGGGGATCCAAATATTATGTCATCCACATAAATTTGGACAAGCAAGATGTCCTCTCCTTCAGATATTCTGAAAAGAGTTCTGTCCACAGTTCCCTTGGTGAATCCATGATCCAAGAGAAATTGTGACAGTGTATCATACCAAGCCCTAGGGGCTTGCTTGAGTCCATATAGAGCTTTCTTGAGTCTGTAAACTTGGTTTCCAACCTCAAAACCTGATGGTTGCTCTACATAGACTTCTTCCTTCAAGACTCCATTCAGAAAGGCACTCTTGACATCCATTTGGTATACTTTGAACCTCTTGTGGGCTGCATAGGCTAGAAAGAGCCTTATTGCTTCTAGCCTTGCCACATGTGCAAATGTCTCATCATAGTCAATGCCTTCATGTTGGCAATAGCCTTTTGCCACAAGTCTTGCTTTGTTTCTGACAATCACATCATTTTCATTTTTCTTGTTCTTGAACACCCACTTTGTTCCAATAACATCTTGATGTGAAGGCCTATCCACCAGCTCCCATACTTCATTTCTGGTGAATTGATTCAGTTCTTCCTGCATGGCTGTGATCCAATTGGCATCTTGAAGTGCTTCCACAATATCACTTGGTTCTTGCTCTGACAAGAAACAACAGAAAAGAGCACTTTCACCATGAAATCTTCTGGTTTTGACTCCAATACTTGGGTCACCAAGTATTAGATCAGTAGGATGGTCTGATAACCAAGTCCTTCTTTTTCTGATCTCTTCAGTAGAGTTGTCCTCTACTGAAGTTGAGTCAATTTGATCATAGAATTCAGGATAATTGAATGCAGGATCTAATTCAGGATCATAATCAGGGGTGTTGTCCTCAATGTCAGGGACATTGGTATTTTCAACATTTTGAGTTCCCCCTTGATTATTTGACCTGTTGACTACCTCAGCAGGAACTGCTTCTTCATTGGTAGTTGTTACCTGGATGTGAACTGGGATTGGATCATTCAGTTCACCATTCCTTTCAGTGGGATTTGCCTCAGGAAGGTTGCCTTCAGGATGGTTGTCCAACATAGAGTTTTCAGGTAGATTGGCTTGGACAACATCTATGAATTCAGTGTCTTTGTCTTTTAGGCTTAGTCTGGTTGTTCTTTGTGTGATTTCTTCTGATTCCAAGTTCTCATTCCTGAACTCATGAGTAGATTCATCAAACACAACATGAGGTGTTTCTTCCACAATAAGAGTTTTCTTGTTGTAGACCCTGAAAGCTTTGCTGATTTGGGAGTATCCAAGAAACACTCCTTCATCAGCTTTGCTATCAAAGGCTTTCAACTGATCTTTCCCATTATTGTGAATGAAACACATGCAACCAAAAATGTGAAAGTAAGACACTTTAGGCATTCTTCCTTTCCAGAGTTCATAGGGGGTTTTGCCTTGCCCCTTAATAATCAAACATCTATTTTGAGTATGGCATGCAGTGTTTATAGCTTCAGCCCAAAACCTCTTAGGTAATTTTGAATCAGCAATTAGAGTTCTAGCAGCTTCTTTTAAAGTTCTATTTCTTCTTTCTGCAACTCCATTCTGTTGGGGAGTTCTAGCTGCTGAGGTTTCATGAGCTATTCCATTAGATGTGCAATACTCATTGATGTATGAGTTAATGAACTCTGTGCCTTTATCAGATCTTATCTTGATAATGCTAAGGCTTTTCTCATTTGACAATCTCTTTAGAAGTTCAGGCAGTTTGACTTGAGTTTCCTTCTTATTAAGGAGAAATACTACCCATGTGAACCTAGAGAAGTCATCTACTACAACCAATGTGTATTTTCTACCATTTATGCTTGCAGGGGTAATTGGTCCAAAAAGGTCCATATGCAACAGTTCAAGTACCCTTTCAGTAGAGATGACTGGTTTTCCCTTAAATGAGGCTTTGATCTGTTTTCCTTCTTGGCATGGTTTGCAAACATGCTCTTTAATGAAAACCTCATTAGGTAGTCCTTTGACTAATGCATTTCTAACAATTTTGTTCATTGTTTTAAAGTTCAGGTGGTTTAATCTTTTATGCCATAACCAACTTTGTTCACTAGAACTCTTAGCAATGAAGCATGCAGCATCAGTAGACTTGTCCCAGTCTGCAAAATACACATTTCCTTTCCTAGTTCCAGTCAATAGAATTTGTTGAGTCTTATTCTTGATTAAGCATTTTCCACTTGAAAACTCAACATTGAAGTTTTTATCACAGAATTGACTGATACTTAGGAGATTATACTTGAGACCAGCCACATAAGATACATTAGATACTTTGATGTTACCAATCATCAAAGTACCATAACCTTTTGTAGTTGCTTGTGAGCTGTCTCCAAAAGTGACATTTGGGCCTTCTTTTTCAATGAAATCAGTGAGAAGTTCCTTGTTTCCAGTCATGTGCCTTGAACATCCACTGTCAAGATACCATGCTGACTTTTTGCTCATGCTCCTCTTCTTGTGGCCCAATGGTACCTACAATTAGATGGGTTTAGGTACCCTTTGAGTTTTGGGTCCTGAGAGGTTAGCTGTACCTTTAGGAACCCAAACTTGCCTAATAACCCTGATTGATTCAAGGTGGCTAAGTTGTCTTCCTTTAGCATCTAAATACACTGTCTTTCCCTTAAATGCCTTTGGGAAAGTGTGTGTGAATGTGTTAACTCTATAAGTTTCAGGGGAGTTGTCAAGTCTCCTGAACTTTTGAGTTCTTTGTGCAGCTTGAGGGAATCTTTGAGGAAAGGCTTTCTTATGACCATTACCCTTTGGTGTGAAGGGTTTTGGTTGTCTCATTTTATTCTGCCTTTGAGGAAAGTTGTCCCTAGGTCTATTCAGCTGAGGCTTTCTCAGAAGAGTTGGCCTAGGCTGATTATACCTTGGATACTTCCTCTGAACATTGTTCAGTAGAGTTGCCCTACCATTGGGTCTACTCTGCTGACCAATATTCCTCTTGTGTTCGGGAGCTTTGGCCATTTCCTTAGGTTTTGGCCTAATCTCTTGAAGCACTTGAGTAGGCATAACATCCATTTTGCCCTTTCCTTTGTTCAGTGGCTGAATTATTTCATTTTCAGTTTGTGCCACTGACTTAACAAAGATTCTCTTAGTGTTACTCACAGAAGCAACACTAAGACAAGGTGAAGATTCAAATGGATCAAAACCTAATCCACTTCTTTGAGCCATAGGTCTTTGATAACTCTGAATTTCCTCTATTGCTCTAGAGGATTTCTTCAGAGCAGACATCTTTAATTTCAGGCTCTCTTCACTTGATTTAAGAATATCATATTCATGTGAGAGGTTTTCAAACTTGGCATTGAGAATTTTGATTTCAAAGTCTTTTCTCTTCTGAGAGAGAAGTTGATCATCAATCTCCTTTTGTTGGTCAACTATCCTGAGATTTGCTTCCTCAAGCTCTCTCAAGACTTGTTGATACAACTCAGTAGACTTGACATCAACAACTGCCTCAGAGTTTTTGGCAAGTTCAATAGCCAATCTTTCATTTTCCCTCACACAGTTATCATGAAATTCTTGTAACATAGTGAAATCTTCCATCAACTTTCCAAGGGAGAGTTTCAAGTTGACCTCACTATTGTTTTGTGAGATGAATGATGGTGAGCTAGAAGTGGAGGATACCTCATCATCCTCAAGAGCCATGTTGCAGACATCATCATCATCATCACTGTTGGAGAATAGTCCATCAGAGGAGTTGAGGCTTTCAGCACTATCAGATTCTTCACCAGCCATCATGGCCTTTCTGTTGGTGAATTTCCTATCTCTTTTGGCCTGCCTCTCCCTTCTCTCCTTAGAGCCTAATTCAGGGCAATCATACTGGAAGTGCCCTTTCTTTTTACAGTTATAGCACAGATCTTCATCATCTTCTTTCTTTGATTCTTCTCTTCTTTTTGATGATGAAGGTTCAGCTCTACTGGACCTTCTCCTATCAGAGTACTTGTCCTCTGATCTTTTCTCTTCAGGCTTTTTTACTTCAGCCTGTGCTTCAGGAGAGTTGTATCTCCTGAATTTGTTGTCCTGGTAGAATTTCTTGTATCTACCAAACCTTGAGTTTAGCTTTTCAAACCTTCTAGCCATCAAGGCTAGTTCTTCCTTCATTTCAGTCTTTGAGACTGACTTTGATGATCTTGGAGTGGACTGCATCTTTGGTTCAGCAGTTTTGGCTTTGAATGCCACTCCCTTAGTAGGATTTGAAGGTTCCTCAATAGGCTTTCTTCTATTGAGGTCGAACTCATAAGCTTTGAGTTCAGAGAAGATTTGTTGCATGGGCATGGTGGAAAGATCTTTGGTGTTTTGCATCATTACAGCATAGACATCCCACTTTTGAGTGAGACTTCTCAAGATCTTCAACCCCACTTCTCTCTTGGTGTAGACCTTGCCCAGTGAGTTGATTTCATTCATCACATCAGTGAATCTACCAGCAAACTTATCAATGGATTCCTCAAACTCCATTGTAAACTGTTCAAATTTCTGCACAGCAACTTGGAGCTTGTTCTCCTTGATCTTTTCAGTACCCTCACACATTTCAGCAAGAGTATCCCAAATTTCTTTGGCTGTTGTGCAGTGGTAGACTCTACCCATAATTGCATCTGGAATTGTTTGGTAGAGGGTGTTCATTGCTAGATAATTCAGATTATCTTTCCTCTTTTCATCAGTAGTGAAGTCATCTTCATCTTTGGGTAGTACATCTCTTGTATCTGCCCTTTGAGCCTCTGTGACTCTGGGATTGACAAAGGTGAACACAAAAGGACCTCTTGTGATTACTCTCAACATATCAGTATGAAGAGATGCAAGATGAGCCCTCATTCTGATTTTCTAGAAATCATAGTTATCAATTGAGAACATGGGCAGTTTGTGATGTGAAATGTGGTTGACTGGATTTGTGGCCATGTTGTCCAATCCTTGGATAGTAGGAGGTGGAACAACAGCATTGTTGTTGGTCATAATTCAAGAACAAATAGTCAGTCAAAATACACTAAGGATTTCAGAGAGATCAGTTCAGTGACCACAGCCAATATGTGATTTTGAAAACCAAAATGGCTTTTCAGAAGCAGTGGTCTTTGAACCCCTGCTCTGATACCACTTGTTGGTCCTGAAAGGAGTAGATAACAAGTGTATGGGGGGGGGGGGGGGAATACACTTGTATGCAAATTCTTTTCAAACTTAATCAAACTTAATCAAACCAGAGCTCAGCAAGGTTGTGTTGGACAACTCTGCTGAAGAAGATTAACTCTTCTAAGATAATCAATCTACTAAGTACTATTGAGTACTTAGTTGAATAACTATCTAGGGGAGTTATATGTGCGGAATAGTGGTTAGCCCTTTTAGTTTAAACTCCTTTAATTTCTGAAATCACTTAGTCAATGTAACACAGTCCAGTTTTCAGGGAACTTGTCCAAATAGGTTTTTGCACAGTCTTTGAATGTTTATCCTTGAAAGATCAGTTTTGTGTGCAGTGTTGATGTATTGTAAGTACTTGAAATGTAAATCAACACAAGAGTTTATAGTGGTTCAGAGACTCAAGCTCCTACATCCACTTTCCCTGATTTAACAGGATAATTCCTTCACTCTTGGAATTAACTTGTTTTATAGTGCCAAGGTGCACTTGATCAAGAACACCACTCTTGGTGAATTGATCCCTAGGATGTCTAGAGTCCTAGTACCCTCTTCTCAACTCAGAACTGAACTGTTCTTCTCTCAACAGTCAGCTCCTACCACTTCTACTACTACAACCTTCTCACTTTCACTCTTGAAAGATATGAGGATTGAAGTAAGGTTCCAACTAATGAGATATCCTTTACAATGGAGATCAGTGTATAAGGATAGGATATCTCACTAAGCTTGTGTATGGATGTACAATGAAGTTCAGCTTAGGTGAAGTGTTTGAAGACTAAGATAGTCTTTGAAAGCTTTGAAAGCACTCTAGCTTGTAAGAACTTGAGCTTAGTTGGTTTGTGTTGAGATTAGTTGGATGCTTTCAAATGGTCTTCACACTTCTGTATTTATAGATAAATGAAGGATTTGCCCGTTGGAGAGGCAGCCTCCAATGTCCATAAATGTCTTCTTTCAGTTCTTCAACTTTGAAGACAGTTTCTTGATAGTGACATGTCCTCATTTGGGAAATAAACGGCTGTAAGAGCTTTGTCTTCATTCTGCAGCACTCTTCCCAATATCTGACTTTCAGATTCTCTTGTTAGAACTTGGACATCACTTCTGAAGGTTGTTCCAATGATAGGACAACATTCCTCAACATTTGGACAACACTCCTTATCACTATCAGCAGTCTCGCTTTTCAGCAAGGTTGGCTTGCTCTTCTTCAGATGACTTGACTCTTTCCCTTTATTTCTCTTGAAGATGATCTTAGCTTGTTTCTTTGAAGATCTTTATGGTGTGGTTGTCTCTTTCTCTTCAGCATAGTTGACCTCAGGCTTTCTCAGAAGAGTTGGCCTAGGCTGATTATACCTTGGACACTTCCTCTGAACATTGTTCAGTGGAGTTGCCCTACCATTGGGTCTACTCTGCTGACCAGCATTCAACTTATGTTCAGGAGCCTTGACTATTTCCTTAGGTTTTGGCCTATTCTCCTGAAGCATTTGATTAGGCAGATCATCCATTTTGCCCTTTCCTTTGTTCAGTGGCTTAATTATTTCATTTTCAGTTTGTGCTACTGACTTAACAAAGATTCTCTTAGTGTTACTCACAGAAGCAACACTAAGACAAGGTGAAGATTCAAATGGATCAAATCCTAATCCACTTCTTTGAGCCATAGGTCTTTGATAACTCTGAATTTCCTCTATTGCTCTAGAGGATTTCTTCAGAGCAGACATCTTTAATTTCAGGCTCTCTTCACTTGCTTTAAGAATATCATATTCATGTGAGAGATTTTCAAACTTGGCATTGAGAATTTTAAGTTCAAAATCTTTTCTCTTCTGAGAGAGAAGTTGATCATCAATCTCCTTTTGTTGGTCAACTATCCTGAGATTTGCTTCCTCAAGCTCTCTCAAGACTTGTTGATATAACTCAGTAGACTTGACATCAACAACTGCCTCAGAGTTTTTAGCAAGTTCAATAGCTAATCTTTCATTTTCTCTCACACAGTTATCATGAAATTCTTGTAACATAGTGAAATCTTCCATCAACTTTCCAAGGGAAAGCTTCAAGTTGACCTCACTATTGTTTTGTGAGATGAATGATGGTGAACTAGAAGTAGAGGATACCTCATCATCCTCAAGAGCCATGTTGCAGACATCATCATCATCATCACTGTTGGAGAACAGTCCATCAGAAGAGTTGAAGCTTTCAGCACTATCAGACTCTTCACCAGCCATCATGGCCTTTCTGTTGGTGAACTTTCTGTCTCTTTTGGCTTGCCTCTCTCTTCTCTCCTTAGAGCTTAATTCAGGGCAATCATACTGAAAGTGCCCTTTCTTTTTTCAGTTATAGCACAGATCTTCATCATCTTCTTTCTTTGATTCTTCTCTTCTTTTTGATGATGAAGGTTCAGCTCTACTGGACCTTCTCCTATCAGAGTACTTGTCCTCTGATCTCTTCTCTTCAGGCTTTTTGGCTTCAGCCTGATTTTCAGGAGAGTTGTACCTTCTCCTGAATTTGTTATCCTGGTAGAATTTCTTGTATCTACCAAACCTTGAATTTAGCTTTTCAAACCTTCTAGCCATCAAGGCTAGTTCTTCCTTCATTTCAGTCTTTGAGACTGACTTTGATGATCTTGGAGTAGACTGCATTTCTGGTTCAGCAGCTTTGGCTTTGAATGCCACTCCCTTAGTAGGATTTGAAGGTTCCTCAATAGGCTTTCTTCTATTGAGATCAAACTCATAAGCTTTGAGTTCTGAGAAGATTTGTTGCATGGGCATGGTGGAGAGATCTTTGGTGTTTTGCATCATCACAGCATAGACATCCCACTTTTGAGTGAGACTCCTTAAGATCTTCAATCCAACTTCTCTTTTAGTGTAGACCTTGCCCAGAGAGTTGATTTCATTCATCACATCAGTGAATCTACCAGCAAACTTATCAATGGACTCCTCAGACTCCATTGCAAACTGTTCAAATTTCTGCACAGCAACTTGGAGCTTATTCTCCTTGATCTTTTCAGTACCCTCACACATTTCAGCAAGAGTATCCCAAATTTCTTTGGCTGTTGTGCAGTGGTAGACTCTACCCATAATTGCATCTGGAATTGTTTGGTAGAGGGTGTTCATGGCAAGATAATTCAAGTTATCTTTCCTCTTCTCATCAGTGGTAAAGTCATCTTCATCTTTTGGGAGTACCTCTCTTGGGTCTGCCTTTTGAGCCTCAGTGACTTTGGGATTGACAAATGTGAACACAAAAGGACCTCTTGTGATCACTCTCAGCATGTCAGTGTGTAGAGATGCAAGATGAGCCCTCATCCTGATTTTCCAGAAATCATAATTATCAATTGAGAACATGGGCAGTTTGTGATGTGAGATGTGGTTGACTGGATTTGTGGCCATGTTGTCCAATCCTTGGACAGTAGGAGGTGGAACAGCAGCATTGTTGTTGGCCATAACTCAAGAACAAACAGTCACTCAATATACAATTAGGATTTCAGATAGATCAGTTCAGTGACCACACTAAATATGTGATTTTGAAAACCAAGATGGCTTTTCAGAAGCAGTGGTCTTTGAACCCCTGCTCTGATACCACTTGTTGGTCCTGAAAGGAGTATATAACAAGTGTATGGGGGGGGGGGGGAATACACTTGTATTCAAATTCTTTTCTTACTTGATCAAACCAGAGCTCAGCAAGGTTGTCTTGGACAACTCTGCTGAAGATGATTAACTCTTCTAAGATAATCAGACTACTAAGTACTATTGAGTACTTAGTTGAATAACTATCTAGGAGAGTTATATGTGCGGAATAGTGGTTGGCCCTTTTAGTTTAAACTCCTTTAGATTCTGAAATCACTTGGTCAATTCAATACAGTCCAGTTTCAGGGAACTTGTCCAAATCAGTTTTGCACAGTCTTTGAATGTTTATCCTTTGAAAGATCAGTTTTGTGTGCAGTGTTGAGTGTATGAAAGTACTTGAAAGTAAATCAACACAAGAGTTTATAGTGGTTCAGAGACTCAAGCTCCTACATCCACTTTCCCTGATTTAACAGGATAATTCCTTCACTCTTGGAATTAACTTGTTTTATAGTGCCAAGGTGCACTTGATCAAGAACACCACTCTTGGTGAATTGATCCCTAGGATGTCTAGAGTCCTAGTACCCTCTTCTCAACTCAGAACTGAACTGTTCTTCTCTCAACAGTCAGCTCCTACCACTTCTACTACTACAACCTTCTCACTTTCACTCTTGAAAGATATGAGGATTGAAGTAAGGTTCCAACTAATGAGATATCCTTTACAATGAAGATCAGTGTATAAGGATAGGATATCTCTCTAAGCTTGTGTATGAATATTCAATGTAGTACAGCTTAGATGAAGTGTTTGAAGACTGCGATAGTCTTTGAAAGCTTTGAAAGCACTCTAGCTTGTAAGAACTTAAGGTTGGATGTGCTTGGTTGAGGTTGAAGTTGGATGCTAGTTGGATGCTTTCAAATGGTCTTCACACTTCTGTATTTATAGACAAATGAAGGATTTGCCTGTTGGAGAGGCAGCCTCCAATGTCCATAAATGTCTTCTTTTAGTTCTTCAACTTTGAAGACAGAATCTTGATAGTGACATGTCCTCATTTGGGAAATAAACGGCTGTAAGAGCTTTGTCTTCATTCTGTAGCACTCTTCCCAATATCTGACATTCAGATTCTCTTGTAAGAATGTGGACATGTCTTCTGAAGGTTGTTCCAATGATAGGACAACATTCCTCATCATTTGGACAACTCTCCTTATCACTATCAGCAGTCTTGCTTATCAGCAAGATTGTCTTGCTCTTTTTCAGATGACTTGGCTCTTTCCCTTTTATTTCTCTTGAAGGTGATCTTAGCTTGTTTCTTTGAAGATCTTTAGGGAATGATTGTCTCAAAACTCTTCAGCATAGTTGACTGCAGGCTTTCAGAGCACTTGATCTAGACTTCTTGTACTGAGACAACTTCTCTGGACAACTCTCCTGATCAGTATAGTTAGTCTCAAAAGACTTAGTGTTGTATCCAGAGTTTGAGCCTTGAGGGGACTTGATTCAAATGAACTTCCAAGCATGTGTTCCCCCTCTGTTTGTGCATCTAATCATCTAAGAGCTACCTAACATATTAGCTCCTCATCTAGCCTTTATACTATATGTTCTAACATTTCTAGAACATATTCAATCATGACTTAGGCATGTCTCAGGGGGTTTTGGTATTCAATCAAAACATAACTCATTTTATTCCCAACAAGTACTTAGTCTTCATGATTGTTTGCTCTTCGTACTTAGCATAGATTTTAAAAAATCTACCTTATTCTAAATATAAGCTCCCTAATATGAATGAGCTTTCTAACCTGAAAGACTTATCTTAGTAATTCATTCAACATATTTGGAGTATTTCTAGAGTTTTGGTATCTAATCAAAATTAATTTGTTCTTTATTAATATAAAGTGCCTATAAGTTATTACTTGTTGAATAACATATTTTTGGTATCTTCTTCATTGTGCTAAGTGTAGTCTAATTTTAGGAATCATGAAGTCAGGTATATATGTCCAAGCTGTGAGTTTGACTTGATTGTTGCTTTTAACATGCTATGTTGGCTTGCTGCAGTGATGAATACTTTTTTTTTGTTGTTAAAAAAGTATTTTTACTTGATCAAGTGGATGTAGGAAAGCAGCATATTATGCAACTTGAACATATAACTAATATTTTTTTTGGTGTGATTATCAGTTAGTGTGAGATTTCTTCCATTAAAACCACTTCTTATTTAATTATATTTTCTTCTATCTGCTCCTAGAAAATTGATATTTTTAGACAGTACTTTTAGCACAAAAATAATTGTCTAGATGACACAACAAAAGTGTTGTTCATGAGTCTTCTGTGTTGATCTTGTACTACTATGACATTGATTCACTCCCCTGCCCTGATCAACCATTTTCCCAACATTTCAGCTCATTTGTGATTTTGTCCTTTTTTATATGGTTGCTTCAATTTTTTAATATTTAACTTTTACTTTGGTGAATAATCCTTCCATAACTCCAGGAACTATATATAAAGAGTTGTTTTCCTACGTGTTAATGATTTCCCGGGGCCCTGGGGTCACTACAAAAAAAATTTGCTTCTAAAGATATAAAAAAAATGTAATAATAAAATATATATAATCACATTTTACTTATTATCACATTTATTTTAGGCAAGTATTTTCTGTTTTTTTAATTAATAAACTCAGCCCAACCATCTTGTAGTATATAATTTTCAACCATTCTTATTTTCCGATTTTCTTTCTGATTATTTCCATATTCCTTCAATCTAGTTTCTTCATTTTTATATAGAAATCCAGTTTTATCCGATTTTTCTGATCTCTTAATTTTTCCATTTTCTGAAGAAAAAAAAATTATATATATGAATCTATAAATTTGAAATTTCATAAAATTTTAGTTTTTGAATTAATGAGATTATTGTTAGTACACATGATTATCATTATAAATTGCATCAATTTTTTAAGTTTATAGTCATTTTTTTAGATATAATTATTAAAAAAGTGATAAAGTTAAATTAATGAAAAGTGATAATGTTTTTATCAAAATTAATATTACTTTTTACTTAAACATTATCACATTTTGCATTAATATTGTCACTTTTCAAATATAATTAAGTTAATAGATGAGATTATATGGTGCTAGGCATATTACTAACTCTGTGTTAGTTCTTAGAGTTAAGAATTATCATATTTTACTTGATAAAATTATTCATTCGATAAAAATTTAGTTACCAAGAGTGACTATCATTTTTTACTTTAAAAATTACAGTATCACTTTTTTCAAAAACATTGTCACTTTTTAGTTATGAGTTAATGAATGAGACTATAGACAGGAGTATCTTTACTAATTATTTTAGTATTGAATGAGATTATTTGTTAGTAGATATAATTTTAGTTCATGGGTGAATGTGATTATTAGTACATATAATTATTTTTATTAATTGCATCAATTTTTGAGTTTATTGTCACTTTTTATTTAGAAAAATACCATTATTCAAAAAGTGATAAAATTTGGTTGAAAAGTGATAACGATATTAAAAGTGACTATCACTTTTTGCATAAATATTGTCACTTTTTCACATCTGAGTTAATGAATAAGATTATATTTTATTGGGCATGATTACTAATTTTTTGTGTTAGTTTTCAGAGTTAATTGTTGTATCTTTTTACTTGATATAATTTCATAAATTTGATGAGTAGGTGTTTTTTGTTCAACAAATTTCATAAATTTTAGTTTATGGGTGAATGAAATTATATCTTAGTAATCTAGTAGATATAATTATATAATTATTTTTATTAATTGCATCAAATTTTTAAGTTTATTGTCACTTTTTATTTAGAAAAATATCATTATTCAAAAAGTGACAAAAAGTTATAAAACTTAGTTGAAAAGTGATAATATTTTTATTAAAAGTGACTATCACTTTTTACATAAATATTGTCACTTTTCACATCTGAGTTAATGAATGAGATTATATTTTATTGGACATGATTACTAATTAATCTTTGTCTCCGCTGTGCCACTTTTTTTACAGTTTTCAGAGTTAATTGTTGTCTCTTTTTAATTGATATAAGTATTTGTATTCAAAAAGTGATAAAATTTTAGTTAAAAGTGATAATAATTTTACAAAAAGTGACTATAACTTTTTTACATAAATATTCTCACTTTTTGAATAAACTTGATCATTTTTTAGTTTTGAGTTAATGAATGAGATTATAAGGTATTGTACACAAGTAACTCTACTAATTGTTTTAGTTTTTAGAGTTAATTGTTATCCGTTTTTTTACTTGATAGAATTATTAATATTTTTAAAAAGTAATAATATACAAATTAAAAGTGATATTTAATTGATAAGATGTCATTTCTATTTACAATGGATCCAATCTATTTTTTTCCTTAAATTTTTCATTAAGTTTTTTTTTTTTTAAATGACAGTTTTTAAAAAAAAGTAATAATGTTTTTAATAAAAGTGATCCACTTTTATTTAAATATTTTCACTTTTTATATCGGATAAAAAAAGACTCGTTTCATATAAGACCAACCCCAAAAAGATAACTACTCCTACATTTTATATTTTATTTGAATTTATATATCTTTAAATTTATTAAAATAAATAAGAATAACATTTTTTTTATTAATATGGGCCTGTATGTGTGTGTGGGCTTCACAACAAGTATGGGCTCGGGCGTGTGGACACGAAGTGCGACAATGAAATGCGGTTGCCAGTTTTTGGTTTGGGGTCAAAATAAGGATCTGTCTCACTCTCACACAATGAGATACGTGAGACGGTCTCACACAAGACCATCCCTTTATTTTATATGTGGTTTAAAGTCATGTGAGAATAGACTAATGAAATATAATCACACTTTAGAATGAAGAGATAAAATAGATGTTATAACACTCTGAAATCTACATTTATATATTAATTAAAAATAAAAATAAAAAAATACACCAATTACCTGGACCTCTTGAATCTATGGATTAGAGTTTCCATTCTACTACAACTTACTTACTTAGTATCAAAAAATAAATAAATATAAATATATTATAAATATAAACATCATTTGGGACCTAATTGCAAATCTCAACCTCAAGCGCTACTCCAACACTATAAATACCTTCATTCTTGAATTTAAACAGACTTTACCCCTTCCACAGGAACTCTTACACATACAAACACACACTTGGAGCTAATCATCATCCATTTCTTCAATTACATATTAACCAAATCAAGCAAGGGACTAAGCTTCCTCTTTCCCTTTCTTTTTATTTGTTTATTTCATTAGTTTGTGTTAATTGACCTTATAAATACTTTTGATGAAGTTTATGAATTATTATTTTGCTTAATTGGTGTTTGTGTGGCTTAATTCTATTTGAATGCTTGATTTTCACTTCCATACATGTCATTAGTGTACAATAGTGATGTGTTGATCTTAGTTAATTGAAATTGGATTGAGAAATCTCTTTTGATTAATTGATTGCAAGCATTTGACCTAATTTTATTAGGAAATTGAGAAATGATTAGGAGGACGTGTGATGATTTTAGGGGATTAAGTGAGTTTTATGATACAATTTAGGTAGAGATACTAGATTGAATTATATTTTTCTTGATTTAATTGGATTGAGAAGACTTTTAACTCATTATTTTGTGATCAATCTTATAGAAAAAAACAAAACACTACTTGAGTAGATTGTTAATCATAGATTGATTCATTACCATTCCATGTGCCTTGGAACCTCTTCTCATACTTGAGTTTTACTTTTTCATTCCATGTGCCTTGGAACCTATTTTCTCATACTTGAGTTTTACTTGTTTTTCTCCCGTTTCCGTGATTTACATGACACTTGATCGATTTTCTTATTACTCTTTATTGTCTATTTGTGACATTTTGATAGATAATTAGGGATCCACAAAATACGCTTTTACACTACCACCTCCTTGTGGAATCGACATTGTATTTGCCACGCTACGATATACACAGTATACTTGCGGTTGTGTATTTTGGTGTTACATAAATTACATAATACATGAATCAAGTTTATGTCTCTAGATCCTTTTCCAACTTGCGTGTTTTCTTTTTGTTTTTTCCATGAGAACTCTTTATTGTGATGTAGATCCTTTGATGCTCGTTGATGTGCCACCCGTCCCGCTCCGACCATCCAATTGACCTCTTCTTGGGATCTCCATCGATCATCCCTCTTTTGTAGTCTTCTTCTTCTTTCCACCACGATCACCCCTCTTCTGTAGTCTTCTTCTTCTTTCCATTCTTTCCATAGTGTTGAGTCGTTCGATTCCATCTTTCATTTTGAACAAAGTCCTCTTGGTCCTTCATGTACTTCTCATTTTGTGATGATTCTGAATTTTTCATTCATTTTGCTTTTGCACAAAGTTCTCTTGGTCCTTCATGTACTTCTCGTTTTGTGATGATTCTGAATTTTTCTTCTTACCTGTTATAGCTCTGGATTTTTCTAACAAAAGCATAGATTCTAAGGTCAAAGGTACCTTCTCAAATCCACCACCATTCTCAAATCCACCACCATTCTAGGATCAAATGTACCTTCTCAAATCCATCACCATTCTAGGATCAAATATACATTCTCAAATCCATTGCCATAAGATCAAAGGTACCTTCTCAAATCCACCACCATTCTCAAATCCACCACCATTCTAGGATCAAATGTACCTTCTCAAATCCATTACCATTCTAGGATCAAATGTACATTCTCAAATCCATTGCCATAAGATCAAAGGTACCTTCTCAAATCCATCACTTTGTGGCCTCTACTTTCTTCTTGTTGCCACTTTCCTTGTCAAGGGAAGGGTTGCATCAATCTCAACCAATACCCTCGCGAATTTGATCCATACGGGCATCATTGAGATCTCGTAATCGTCGAATCGCAATGCTCCCACGTCCATATTTCCAGAATAGCACAAAATTTCCAGAATAGCAAAAAGGTGCTCCAAAAGAAAATAAATGTGGCTGTCATTTCACATACAAATTGAGTATTACAAAACCAAGAAAAAAGCTTTGACATAGTATTTCATCTTGATTCAGATAGATCCGAGCATATTTCACCTCGAGATGTTTGAATCTGACGGTTTGATATATCATTTAGCACTTAATAGTAATCTTAAAAAAAGATGCATATAAATGCTTTTAACATTAATTGCAAGCACTTATGATCGAGTAAAAATAATTCAATAATGTAAAAAAAAAGGAGCAAAGTTAACAATTTTATAGAATCATTCATAGATAAGATGGATAAAGAAAAATGGATCGGAGAAAAGAATCTAGCGTGGCAGTGGTGTCGTTTCTTTTTTTCCTATTTTTTTCTTAAACTTTAAGTCTAAATTCAACCATGTTTGTTGTCTATGATTTGCCTTCCTTATCTTTCGAGTAATTTTTTAGGCAAAAATAATTTGTATTACAAAAATTTTAAGCAAACCATGTTTAGGATCTGTGTCTAACTAAACACAAAAAAGGTACAACCTATAACGATTCAATTGAATGAACAGTAATCATCACCCATTATACAAGATATGTACTCATTATAAACACAAAAATTTTTTGCGCTTCAAACGGCTTTTAAAACTGAACAGATCTGAACAAAGTTCAATTGAATGTCAGTAAATATCACCCATTATAAGATACATTCATCCATAACGATTTTTTTATTTATTATCAATCGCAATCGCAAGTATATGTAATTACATTAAATTTATTACATTAAATCTAGAAACAGAGAGAAAATACCTTCCGGCCGGAATTTAACCATGAGTACTCTAATTATTACCGATACCGTCCAAACCAAATAAATCTAAAAAAAAAAAACACTTGTTATCATTTTAATAAATTTAAATGAAATAGGGATAGAAATAAATATCACATTGAACCAAATGAAAAAAATATACGTCTTGTCAAACATCTTCGAGAGGAGGCAGATAGATTTTTTTAGATAGAGTAGATGAAGAGTAAGATTTTTTAGATGTGGAAGCTAGGGCAATATATACATAGTTTAGTGGGCCGGTGGCACCGTGGGCCGGTGGCACCGTATGAGTCTGACGTGCTATTTAAACCTAGACTCCTAGGGTAACATATGTATATATAAATTTATAATATATTTTTATTTTATTTTATTAATTCAAAAAATCTTTCAAATAATATGTTTTAAATTTATGAATCACATTTTTTAGAAATTTAAGTAAATAAAAAAGGCAATTAATATTAGATGAAAATATAAATGCAAACTAATGATAATAATCAACCCTCAAAAAATAAATAAAATCAGAATTTGAAATTAAAAACAAATACAGAAAACATAGTTCAAATCCACACATATAATATGAGATTTTTTTTAATACAAATATTCTTCATATAAATTACTTCCATAAATTTCAAAAAATTTATTTACTAAATCAATGATAGAAAATGTCAATAAGTTTTGAAAATTAGAAATGATAAATATATATGTCCGCGTAAAAATTCTTTTTTATTTATATTTAATTTAAATTTAATGTTATATTAATATTTTATTTTATGTATATTAAAATTATAAACTCTTTTTTTTCTAACAGGTTGTTATCAAATGTGATGACCTCTTAGAATATAAACATGTTATTATCGAATGAGAGCATTCATCATTGTTCATCCGTTTGTTTATTTGTTTCCTTGAGCTATAAAGGCTGATAAATACACCCTTAGGCTGATAGATACACCCTTTGAAACTAGTAGATACACTCTTGGTTTGTATCTAATCTTGTTCGTTAGTTAGGTTGTTAAGTAAGTTGGTTACTTTACCTTTGTATATATAGGGCTCTTCTCCTTCGCAACAATACGCAGAGCCTGTAATTCATTTTCCTCTTGTAAATTCATTCATGGAAATTTCCAGAATCAAAGAAATGGAATTGGTTTTTCAATCCAATATGGTATCAGTTTCTCGTTAAAATTGACATACCGTTCGATCCTTTTGCTTCTGTTTCACTCAATTCGATTCTCATATCGATCCCAAATTTTCTTGGAGAGTTTTTTGTGTTGTTTTAGGGCTTGTTTTTCGCGAGTTTTTCACCTCCGATTCCCCTTGATTTTGTTTCTTGATCATGGCACCTACAGTTACTGATCCTAATTCCCTTGATCCGGCCAAAAACCCCTTTTCCACCTTAGCCCTTCACCAGAATGATAATCCGGCGGTTTCCATCGTCCTCGAGCCTCTCAACGGCACCAACTATATTTCTTGGAGCCACGCCATTAAAAGAAGTCTCAGCGTGAAAAACAAAATCCAGTTGATTGATGGCTCCTTACAGATTCCTTCGGAGGAGGACGATCCTGCTATCCACGCTGCCTGGGTAAGGGCGAACAATCTGGTTTTGGTATGGATCCTAAACTCCATTTCTCCTGATATCAAACACACTTTAGAATATTTTTCTATTGCTAAAGATGTGTGGGATGAATTAGTGATTCGTTATAAACTTTCTGATGGAACTAGGGTCTATCATCTAGAAAAATCTTTAAGCACCATATCTCAAGGCTCTCAGTCATTAGTTTGCTATTACAATCAATTTAAATCTCTTTGGGATGAGTACTTAAGCTTCAGACCTATTCTTAAATGTTCTTGTGGGGCTATGGATGGTTGCACTTGTGATTTGCCAAAACTTATGACCAAAACTCTAGAGCAAGATGCTGTGATGAAATTTTTAGTTGGCCTCCATGATTCTTATAGCCCCATTAGGAGTCAATTCCTGTTGCAATCCCCTTTTCCTGCCTTATCAAAAATATATGGTTTATTGCTTCAAGAAGAATCTCAAAGAGCTTCAAGAAGAATATCAAAAATATCCCTGAGCCTCCTCCTTCTGACTCTGTTGCTATGTTGGCCAAGAACTCCAAATTCTTTAAGGATAAAAGAAAACCCATTAAGTGTAGCCACTGTGATGGTTTAGGCCATTCTATTGACAGATGCTTTCAAATCATTGGTTTTCCTCCTGGCTGGAGAGGCCCTAGGGGTCCTCCCAATAAAGACACCACTAAGGCTGCAAATAACTCTATTAGATCCCCTTCCAAGAGGACTTACCCCATGGATTCTAATCCTCTTTGTACTCAGGATCTTTTTGATAAATTCTTGAGTTTTTCTAAGTTACAGAACTTAGGTGATGGGAAGGACATGCCTCATTCTGTGGCAGGGGCCTCCACTGCCCATATTGAGGAAATTCCATCTTCCAAGGATACAGGTATGTTTCCTATCTCTTCATCCAATTTCTGTTTCAATTCCTTTAAAGTTTCCACATGGATATTAGACACTGGTGCTACTGATCACATGGTATTTGACATTTCATTGTTTACTATTCCTCCCTCTGTAGCTAATATCAAGATTTCATTACCTAGCTACACATATGGGAAATATTGTCATAAACGAACATCTCACTTTATATAATGTGTTGTATGTCCCTGATTTCACCTTTAATCTCCTTTCTATTAGCCATTTAACTAGATATTCCAACTGCACTGTCAGCTTCTTGTCCTCTCATTGTATCTTACAGGACAATTCAACCAAGATGGTGATTGGTTCTGCTGAACAAGTTAGGGGCTTATATCTGTTACAAACTGATCACCCCTCTGTCAATAATGTTCTTCGACATTCTGTTCCTTCTAATCATGCTTTTCATACTTCATGTAATTTTGATTTGTGGCATAAGAGGCTAGGACATATTTCTAGTAAATGTTTGTTGCAAATTCCCAATTTGAATGTAAAAGCATCTAGTATTCACAACAATTGCTTGATCTGTCCTTTAGCTAAACAGAGAAGAAAGCCTTTTCCTTTAAATACTTCTGTTTCTACTAGAATATTTCATCTAATACATTGTGATGTTTGGGGTTCTTTTTCTGAACATTCTGTTAGTGGCCATAGATTCTTTCTCACAATTGTTGATGATTATAGTAGGTGCACTTGGATTTACCTGTTAAAAGCTAAGACTGATGTTAAAATCTCTTTGCAAAATTTTTACAACATGGTTCTCACTCAATTTGGTGTTAAAATTAGAAAATTAAGAAGTGATAATGGAACTAAATTTATTTTATTATATTTTTATCATTCTTTAGGTATCCTTCATCAAACTTCTTGTGTTGAAACACCACAACAAAATGGCATTGTAGAGAGAAAACATCAACATCTTCTTCAGGTTGCTAGGGCTTTACTTTTCCAATCTTCTTTACCTATTAAATTTTGGGGTGAATGTGTTAAAACTGCAGCATTTATCATTAATAGGATTCCTTCTTCTGTTCTCAAACAGAAAACTCCTTTTGAAATTTTATTTGGCAAAACCCCTGATTATTCCTACTTCAAAACTTTTGGATGCTTATGTTTTGCAAATACCTTGGTTTCTCACAGACATAAGTTTGAACCCAGGGCTAGTAAGTGTGTCTTCATTGGTTATCCCTTTGGTATCAAGGGATACAAACTCTTTGATATTTCCTCTGGCAAAATTATTGTTTCTAGAAATGTGACTTTCTTTGAAGACATATTTCCTTTCAAGAATGTTATTGAATCTGACACACACACACATTTTGTTCCCACTGCTATTGATGATGATGTTTTTGATGATCCCCCTTTTCTTTACAATGATAATCTTCAACATGCTGATCCTGTGGACATTCCAGAAGTCCACAATGATGTTACTAATCCCACTCCCATCACTAGTGAACATGATAATATCATACAACCTGATTCCATTGTTCATAACTTAAAGGAGGAATCTTACACAAGACCTTCTAGAACTAAATCACAACCTGCTTACTTGCAAGTATATGAAACTGATTTGCCTGCTTCTGTTGATCATTCTAAATTGAATTTATCTCACTCTGGTAAACAGTACCCTATACATGATTACCTGTCTGTTAATAGGTTGTCTACTTCACATTCTCTTTTCACTGCTTTTATTTCTCAAATTCAAGAACCTAGATCATATAAACAGGCTATCCTAAATGACAATTGGATCCTTGCTATGAATAAAGAACTTGAAGCTTTAGAAAAGACCAATACTTGGACTCTTGTAGACTTACCTTTAGGTAAAAATTGCATAGGTTGTAGATGGGTTTATAAGGTTAAATACAATTCAGATGGCTCTATAGAAAGATATAAAGCTAGACTAGTGGCTAAGGGTTACACCCAACAAGAGGGCATAAATTACTTTGATACTTATTCCCCTGTTGCCAAAATCACCACTGTTAGGATTCTCTTAGCTATTGTTGTTGCTAAAGATTGGCATTTACATCAATTGGATGTAAATAATGCTTTCCTACATGGTGATTTGCAAGAGGAAATATACATGCTTCCTCCTCCTGGTTATTGCCTTAATACTGATAAAAGAGTTTGTAAACTAAATAAAAGTTTGTATGGATTAAAACAGGCTTCCAAACAATGGTTTACAAAATTGACTTCTT
This sequence comes from Galeopsis tetrahit, assembly GCA_963675135.1. Lineage (NCBI taxonomy): Eukaryota > Viridiplantae > Streptophyta > Magnoliopsida > Lamiales > Lamiaceae > Galeopsis > Galeopsis tetrahit. The sequence goes on along the minus strand of OY776130.1, from coordinate 29,658,798 downwards.
CTTTGACTTACTTGGGATTCATTCAATCCAAAGCTGATACTTCATTGTTTACTAAGAATGATGGTGCTGATTTTACTGTGGTTCTATGCTATGTTGATGATTTGATAGTTGCAGGTTCCAATATTGACATTATTAATTTTGTCAAGAATTACTTGAATGATAAATTCACTATTAAAGATCTTGGCGTTTTAAAGTATATTTTGGGGATAGAAGTTGCTAGGAATAGTACTGGTCTTACCCTTTGCCAAAGAAAATATACTTTGGATTTATTGCATGATTCTGGTTATTTGGGTAGCAAGCCTTATTCTACCCCTATGGATTCCAATTTGAGTTTTGATATACATTCTCCCATTCTTGCTAAGCCTAGCCATTATAGAAAACTTGTAGGTAAACTTCTTTACTTAACTGTTACCAGGCCTAATATTTCCTATGCTATTCAAACTCTTAGTCAATACATGCAATCTCCCACTGTGGCTCATTTGACTGCTGTACATAGAGTTTTAAGGTATCTCAAAAGCAATCCTGGTACTGGTGTGTTTTACCCCAAGGATATCATCTTTCAATTACATGCTTTTTCAGATTCTGATTGGGCTAGGTGCATTCAAACAAGGAGAAGTATTACTGGTTTTAGTATATATATTGGTTCTTCACTAATATCTTGGAAATCCAAGAAGCAATCTACTGTTAGCAGGTCTTCTGCAGAGGCTGAGTACAGGGCTTTGGCATCAACTTCTTGTGAGATTCAATGGATTCACTACATCCTAGCTCACTTGGGAATTCAACTTTTACACCCTTCTGTCATGTACACTGACAGCAAGAGTGCCTTCTCCATTGCTCAAAACCCTTGCCTACATCAAAGAACAAAGCACATTGCCTTGGATTATCACTTCACTAGGGAAAAGATTGAAGCTGGATTGTTCACTTTGGTTCATATTCCAACTACAGCAAACCTGGCAGACATTCTGACAAAGCCATTGTCACCTTCAAGCTTTGCTAATCTCAAATCCAAAATGGGATTGTTGAATATCCATTCCCATTTTGAGGGGGGGTATAAAGGCTGATAAATACACCCTTAGGCTGATAGATACACCCTTTGAAACTAGTAGATACACTCTTGGTTTGTATCTAATCTTGTTGGTTAGTTTTAAACTGTTAGTTAGGTTGTTAAGTAAGTTGGTTACTTTACCTTTGTATATATAGGGCTCTTCTCCTTCGCAACAATACGCAGAGCCTGTAATTCATTTTCCTCTTGTAAATTCATTCATGGAAATTTCCAGAATCAAAGAAATGGAATTGGTTTTTCAATCCAATATGAGCCATCACAAAATTCTAAGTATTATGTACCAATTATAAAATAGTCGTGTTAGCTTAAAAAAATTCAGAACATGTTTCTTTATCAAGGCCCCCGACTGTCTCTATTATTTTTACCACCATCATATACAAGTGAATTTGTTAATATTTGATATATCAAATTTTTCTAAAATATTCTAAATGTTGTTATGGCAATGAGATTAATTTTTATTTTTTGAAGAAGAGAATTGAAGAAAAAGATTAATGGCGATGGAAAGACATGAGAAAAGATTAATGGCATTTGATAGAGATAATATTAAATTAAATTAAAAGTAAAACAAGATTTTATTATTTTGTTAGGGATAAAATAAAATATTAATATGACATTAAATTTAAATTAAATGTAAATAAAAAAGAATTTAATGAGATGGTAAAAAATAGTGTCCCGCTCTATATCATTTCTATTGAGTTTCATATTAATAAATCAACATTTCAAAAATAGATATAATACTAGTGTACTGACTTTTTTTTATTGATTTGTATGAATTTTCACAGATTTAACAGAATTGTGGAATATATATTTTTTATTGATTTACATAAAATCTCATAAACTCCGATATTAATGCAAAAGAGTTTTTTTTAATGTGAAGTATTTTTTTAAAAAATTAATATTATATATATATTATATAAAATATTTTATCAATAATATATATATATATATATATAAATAAAGTATTTTACCAATAAAATATATATATATATATATAAAATTTATATATTAATTCGGGCGGATACCCGCGGGTCGGGCATAAGACCCAAACTCGACCCATACTTAATACGGGGCGAATCTGACCTGATCCAAAGCTCGCGGGTGGGGTAGATATCCACGGGTCGGGTCGGGTCAATATGGCCATTCCTACTTCTGATCCTGAGAGAATCCGTTGAAATCTCTTGTTTTTAATAGAGATTTTGGATAGTGCAATTTATTTATATTTTTGGGACAGAATCCAACAAAATCCATACACTATTAAAATCCATAGACGGTTGAATACCTAAAGATTTTTAAAGACACTAGTATTTATCCCGTGTGATGCACGATTTATAAATTAATATATAAATTTATATAAACAATGTGATGTTAATAAATAATTTTTTTTATACATACATTGGTATAAAAAAATTTAGAACCATTAATTTTAATATTCTATTTAAAAAATAAACGTCACAATAATATTGGACAAAATTAAGATTTACCAAAAATAATTAATTGAGCATAATTAATAAATATTCATTTTATATAATCTTTAATAAGTAATAATGTTTTACAATAGTTATATTTATAGATACAAAGAAATATATTTATAAAATAGACATGAATATTTGATCAAATATACTAAAGAGATAAATATAAATTATAATATTATATGAATAATACAGTATTATAGAGAATAATGAAGAAACTAAAAAAAAAAAAAAGAATAGAATGGGTCTGGGATGCATACTTTTCTAAAAGACTGGTTGCAATTTTTTCGCATATGTATGATGAGGAGCATATAAGAATTATATGTATTGTTACATTGAATTTAGATATATATGTTACAGATGGCTAGAACAAAAAAATCGGGTTATCGATTGGGTGAGGGATCAAGCAGGGGAAGTGGGAAACAAAAGAAGGTTGTTGGTCCCAAAGTTCAGTTTTAGATTGAGTAAGCTAAGAAAAAGTCTAGAGGGGAGGGGTGAATAGACTTTTCAAATTCTATCAAAATATCAGAGTTTAAGTGCGGAAATGTGTTCTGTACAGTACTGTTCTTAAAATCAGCTCAGTACTTAACAGTTAGCTTTTATACTCAACTTTTCTTTAAATCTTTTCTTTAGAAAACTTACAGTTCTTGTTCAACAAATATATCAACAGATAATCAAAACAAACAGTAAAGAACACAAGATTTTTATAGTGGTTCGACAAATGTCTACATCCACTCTCACAACTCCAGTTGCGATGTTTTATTACTCTTTTCACTTGAGTACTTGTTGTTTAGAGTCCCAAGATTAAGACTTCAATCTTGTCGATTATACCTCCAGGTATATCTTCGATCAACTAGTAATTTCACAAGTAACTAGCACACTTGTTTACAACAATACAAACTTAAAATGAAAAGTAAAACTTCTCTAGTAATAGCCTTTGATTCTTCTCTTCAGTTCTGTGGCTTCTCTTCAGTTCTTGATCTTCAACTCTGTGAGTGCTTGAATACTTGAATGCTTCTTGATTGCTCTTGAATACTTTGAGTAGTAGTAGTTTCAGTAGTCTTTTCAAGTAGAAGATCACACGGTATTTATAAGCAATAGTAAGACAGTTAGCAGTTTGTGAACTAACTCTCAACTAACTCACAACCGTTTCTTGTTTTGTAACTTCCTTCTTTTTGTAACCAACTTATCTTATCTTTCCAAGTCAGCATATCTTCAAATAAATCTTCAGTTACGCTTCAAATAAGTTATCCAAACTTATTCTTCAAATAAACCAACTCAGCACAGTAAACTACTCTTCTTAGTTTTACTGCTCTTGGTTAATCAGCACAGTTCTTCAAAACTGTTCAGCTTCCTTCAAAAACTTCACTTGATTTCTTCAATCTCTGAAGTAGTCTTCTTAGTCATCTTTAGTCTTCTGACTTCCAACTAATCAACTGTTCTAACTATTACAATGCTGAAATACAATAGAATACAACTTTACAAATATAAAACCTATCTATACATCAACTGAACTACATACAGATGAGTATAACTAAGTCCTATACTATAAGCTGTCTATACAATTCATTCATCAGCTTAGTTCTTAAACAGTTCATATATCAGATTAGTAAAATACTAAGATCAGTAAACTTAAACAACATAACACATTAAGATCAGTAAACTTATTCCATATATCTCACATAGAACAACATATAATCACATATACCATTAACTCTAATTTTACTTTTGGCCATCAAAACATATAATCATCAATTAGAACATTGTTTATCGAATTCATATCCCAACAATTTCCCCATTTTTGATGAAGCCAAAACTACTTAAACATTAACAGATCAGTAGTTAAGATATATAGTTAATCATATCAGTTCATCAATTCAAAAATCAGATTCATGTTCAAAATAAGATCAGATATATCACATATTACAACTAAGTCACATAATCACAGAAATACTAAATAAAGATATAAAGATAAGGTTAAGAAGTGTTATCTTTTCCAGCATAGTCCTTCATCTTCAGTCTTTATTAGGAATTCTGAATGCCAAGTACATTCTGTTCTTGATATCCATCATGTGATTAAGATCAGTTATGCCTTCATCTTGAATAATCTGAGAGATAATGTTTCCAATCTCTGAGTAATCTGGTTCTCCATTCTCTAGCCTTGGAGGATCCCAAACAGGTTCTTCAGGACACAAGATCTGAATACCTGCACCAGCAGCTAATAACAAAATATGCTCCCAAAAATTCCTTGCTAAGTTCATCATGAACTCATCAAAGTCATAATACATATCTTCCTTGCTAGAATGGTCACCAAATTTTTTCACTATGAAATTAGCAATCTGCCATTTCTTTTTCAAATTATTCCAGTATTCCATATCATCTTGATCAACCACAAATTCCATGAATTCTTCATCCAGAACAGTTCCAACAGACTTAGACTTCATTTTCCTTTTTAATGCAGCAACCTTATTATCAAACTTTTTTCTTGTAGCTTCTGCATATTTCATCTTTTGTTTTCTAATCTGTTCATCTGTTCTTTTCTCAGCCAACTCAATTTTCTTCTGAGCAAGCATCTGATTATGCTTCTCAATTGCTTCAGCCATCTGCACATCACTTGGCCTACTATCAGTAACAACATGTTTCAACTTGCTTTTAGACCTGGTAATCCTTCCAGTCTCTTCAGCCTCTTCTTCATCATCAACAATGAGTTTCCTTTTCCTTTTTCCAGAAGAAGATTCAGCAATGTGTTTCTGAGTAGCAATCTCTTGAGTTTCAGAATCAGGATTTTGTTGTCTTAACTTCAGACTAATGATTTCTTCTTTCAAATCATCAATGCTAGCTTTCAGCTCATCTTGACTCACAACCAATTGAGCTTGTTGAGTTTGAGTCTGCTCCATCACTTTCATCACTTTTTCTTCCCCCTTTTTGGCTTCATCCTGCCAATCTTTCAAGGGTGTCAAAAGTAGCTCAACTTTCTTTTGCAGCTCAGTAGAAAGTGTCTTTTCTTGCAATCTATGCAGATCATAGATCTTTGACATTGTGAATTCCATTATCTTGTCATATGAAGTAGAAGCAGTCAAACTTTCCAATTTCTCAGTGGCTTGCTGAAATTGTTTCAAAGTAGCCTCTAGTTTCTTTGTAACTCTTCATTATGCTTTTTCAACATCTCAAAGCTAGTGTTATCTTGCACAGTTTCAGTAGGAACATCTCTTACTGTCTCATCAAGCACAATATGTTCAGCAGCAATGACTGGTGTGCTTTCCAACTCATCAGCACCCAAGTCTTGTTCCACTAAGACTTTAGTTTCTTCAGCTACAACTGTGTTCTCAAACATCTCAGTTGCATTGGTATCAGCTTCATAGTCAGCTTCCATATCAGCTTCATAATCAGCTTGATTATCAGAATTTCTAACTTCAGCATCATCAGCTTCCATGTTGACATCAGTATCAACATCTACATCAGTAGGCTTAACCAAAGAATACTTGCAACCAGTTATTCTTTCAATCAACTGAATAACAGATTCAAGGGTGAACAATTCAGTGTATGAATTAACACATGCAGCTTCTCTCTATTCTTGTTCCCAGTCATGGAACACAGATAAACCACCCATACCTTCAGCTACAATCATCAGCTGGTCTACACCTATCCTTCTAAGATATACCCAAGTACCTATCCTTAGAAGTTGCTCAAAAGATCTAGTGTTCTTGAGGACTCTTCTGGGTCTAAGAATACCAGAAACTTTAGTTCTCTTATGTGAAAGAATGAGGCTCGAAGAACTTACCTCTTGATCCACAAAAGACTTTTTCACAACAGCAACCGACTCTTCTGACTTTTCAGAAACGGCCCTAGCTGATCTACCTCTTCTTAATCCAGCTCTGAGAGGATCATGCCTAGCCTTTGTTCTCAACTCCGGCTCATCGTTGTCAGAACGGAACATAGAACCACCAGATTCTTGAGGTTGAGGACGATTCCTCTGGTCTTGTTCAAATAGTGTGGACTCCTTCTTGAACAAAAACTTGCCCTGATGAAATCTTTTCGGAGGACTCCAATCCACATTCCTCTCAGCTAATTGAGGCAACAATATGCTCAATTTATTTCCAAAACCCATCCAGGATTTAATGGAAAATTTTCTAGAGACTTCATCAAACAACACTTTTTCCTTTTCAGCCAGCAATCTGCCCAACAGAAATCCTTGCCAATCACCATCAACTCGATCAGTGATTGCGGCCATAATACGAATCTTGAGATTAGTGAGGGCATCTTGACTGAAATGTTGCCCTAACATGCATTTTTCGGCAATGTCCATCAACAATTGAAGACCTTCTGGAAGAATATCCTTCTTCAAATTGGTGAGTGTTGCTGGGTCAACATTCAACCATCTGCCCACGCGAGCCTTTTCTTGCCCTGCCATATAGCTCAGAATGTCTATCGGCCCTTCGGGTAGATTGAAAGCGATTCCTAGGGTTTCTCTGGAAATTACAACCCTGTGACCCGAAACTATCGAACGAATGCTGTTCGAATCACCTTGCACCTGTAGAAAGAATTCCATCGCCTCAGGTTCGTAAACCTTCATGGGAAATGATTCTAGGTACTTCCTTAGCCCGCATTCTTCACACATGGTAAGAATGGCTTGATTCTCGGCTTTTTGACGTCCGGTGAAATAAACAGAGTTTTCAACGAAGATTCCTTTCTCACGCATCCATCTGGTTGAATCAAAAGTACCTACGACTTCATTTTCTTCGTTAAGAATATCGATAATCGCCATAGAGTAAAAGAATGTAGAAGAGTGGATGAAAGAGTAAGGAGAATCGAGAAAACTTGAGCTTAAAGAGTTTTCAGAAAGATTTTAAGTAATGAAGAAGAAGAAGTTAATGTGATTGTGTTAATCTAAAATCAAAGCAAATCTAGTGCTTGGATTGATTTTGATTTCCACGTTGTGTGGATTGGATTGAGTTTTAGAAAAAGTGTAAATTGGAAAAACGTTCCAGATTCATAACATCTCAATTCCAATTTGGAGCCAACTTGTGTTGATAAATACGCCTTTTAAAATTAGGTTAAAAATAGAGGAGTGTATTAATCTTCTCTATAAATAATCTAACTTTGAACAGACCTTGACTTAGAAGTACTCTAAGGCAAAATACTGTTCTGATGTGTATCAGCACAGCTGTTTTCCATACACACTATACTTCAATTTCTTACTTACACTATATTGAAATTTACTTATCTGGGTTCAGCTGAGTACTGTGATCAGCTGAGTACTCTTTTGAAGATCAGATCAGTAGTTGGGTCAGCTCAGTAATCCTCAGATCAGTTCCCCAACTCTTCTGATTTTCATCTTTTTGATACCAGCACAGTACTTTCTCAGATCAGTACTGTAAATATTTTGTAGACAGATTTCCCTGTAATCAAAAAGCTCTGTAGACAGGTTAATCAGTAATCAGATCAGTTCTGTAGAGAGAATGATATTGTAGTCAGAATAGTTCTGTAGACAAATCAACTTTGTAATCAGAACAGTCCTGTAGACAAATCAATTCAATAATCAGAACATGTCTGTAGACATATTTGTACTGTAATCAGATCAGTTTTGTAGACAGATCAAATCTGTAATCAGATCAGTTTTGTACACAGATCAAATCTGTAATCAGATCAGTTCCCCCTCCAGTGGAGAACTCCTCTTCTGTGCCTGTTTCACCTTGGTAGAAGTGTTAGTTCATGCATAGATGGTGAAATTCAGTACAAAATTGTAAAGAATAATTAAAATAGGTCTTTATAAGGTTTGTTCTAAGGTGACTTGTGCTCTGAGTCAACATACAGGATTTTTCAGAAATCATAGATTCCCCCTTAAATGTATATTCTCAATTCCCTCAGCTTTACCAGCTTCCTCATCGGGAATTAGGCACCTTAGTAACCTCTTTACCTGATTGTGATGAATGTAGAGGTCTTGACATGGTCTGTTCTTCAGAATTACCCTTCTTGGAGTATTGATCTTGATATTAGCTAAGTACCTGAAATGTTAGTATCCAGTTCTATATACATGCAGGATCCATGTCTATCAATCCTAAACTTATGCAAAGCTCTCCAAATCTAGTTTCAGCCAAAGGTTTTGTGAAAATGTCAGCTCTCTGAATATTAGTATGGATCTTTTCCATCCTTATGTTTTTCTTTTCAACATGATCCCTAATAAAATGATGCCTAACATCTACATGCTTGCATCTAGTATGTAAAACGGGATTTTGAGTGATGGCAATTGCACTATTGCTGTCACAGAATATAGGTACATTAGATTCTACAATGTCGTAGTCTCTGAGTTGTTGCATAAGCCAAAGGAGCTGACTACAACAACTTCCTGCAGCCATATATTCTGTTTTAGTGGTAGATGTTGCCACACTTGTTTGTTTCTTTGAAAACCATGATATGAGCTTAGAACCTAAAAATTGGCATGAACCAGGAGTTGATTTTCTATCTATCCTGCAACCACCAAAGTCAGAATCTGAATAACCACTTAGGGACAGATCAACATCTGCGGAATACCACAAACCTCGATTAATGGTACCCTTTAGATATTTCAATATCCTTTTAGCAGTCTCCACATGACTTTCTTTGGGGTTGGCCTGAAATCTAGCACATACACCTACTGCAAATGCAATGTCTGGCCTACTAGCAGTTAAATAGAGTAGAGAACCAATTAAAGCTCTATAATAGGATTGATCAGCAGACTTACCTTGATCATCAGGATCCATTCTGTATGTTGGCAACATTGGTACACCAACTGTTTTACAGGTCTTGATACCAAATTTATCTAACAAATTTCTTGTATATTTTGCTTGATTGATAAAGATACCATCAGATGATTGTTTAACTTGAAGTCCAAGAAAATAAGTCATTTCTCCCATCATTGACATTTCAAATTTACTTTGCATGAGCTTTGAAAAGCTTTCACTCATGCTTTTGTTAGGAGATCCAAATATTATATCATCAGCATAAATTTGAACTAATAAAATGTATGTACCTTCTTGTCTTCTGAACAAAGTTCGATCCACTCTGCCCTTAGTAAATCCATTTTCAACTAGGAATAGTGAAAGAGTGTCATACCAGGCTCTTGGAGCTTGCTTCAGACCATATAGTGCTTTCTTCAACCTGTATACTTGATTACCATTTACCTCAAATCCAGGAGGTTGTTCTACATAAACTTCTTCAACAAGTATACCATTCAAAAATACACTTTTCACATCCATTTGATACACAGTGAATTTCATATAAGCAGCATAAGCAAGAAACAATCTTATAGCTTCTAGTCTAGCTACAGGGGCAAATGTTTCATCATAGTCAATACCCTCAGCTTGAGAGTAGCCCTGAGCCACTAATCTGGCTTTGTTTCTCACAACAAGATCATTCTCATCTTTCTTATTTTTGAAAATCCACTTTGTACCTACCACATTGTGATCAGTAGGTCTCTCTACGAGTTCCCATACATCATTTCGAGTAAACTGATTTAATTCTTCTTTGTAGGTCCCCAAAGTTGAGTTAATAACGAGTAAGCTAGTGAACATGTCTAGAGGGGGGTGAATAGACTTTTCAAAATTCTATCGAAATATCAGAATATAATATGCGGAATACGAAATTAACAATGAGCCCAATTCAAGTTTATACTCAACTTCTATATTCGAGAACTCTGTTCTATACTCAACTTGTCTAGTTTAGTAGTAGTTAAAACAGTTAAGCAATTAAACAATTAAAACAGTAAAGTAAACAACACACAAAGATTTATAGTGGTTCGACAACTTGTCTACATCCACTCTCACAAACCCAGTTGTGATGTTTCCACTAAACTCTTCCAATCGAGTACAAGTGTATAATTCCTGTCTTTTAAGTCCCAAGAAGAAGACTTAGATCTTCAACAGACTATACCTCCAGATATGTCTACGATCTAACTAGAAATTTTACAAGTATCTAGCAACTTGATAAAAACAACAAAAACTAAAAACTTCTCTGATCTTCAGTAGCAATCTTCTGGATTTCTTCACTTCACTTCTGACTTGCTTTCTGAACTTTTAATAAACTCTGAAAGTAATCTTCAATATATCTTCAGTATGTAGCTTCAGTATACGTAGTTGCAGTAGTCTTCAAATGATCATCATCATGAAGTATTTATAACATTCAAGAACTTAGTTAGTTGTAACCAACTTTTCTTGATAACTACCTTCAACTGAATCTTCTTATCCATATACGCGTTTCTGTTATGAATTAGTTATTCCATAACTAACTTCTAACTTTATCTTTATACGCGCTTCACTTCGATTTAAACTTTGAGTTTAAGTAACTCTCGTTGACTTGTCTTGAGTAGACTTGTATGCACTTGTCTTGTCTTGTAGTCCTCCTTATCTTGAGTAGTAGACTTCAATCTTCTTGACTTGTCTTCCTTCTTCAAACGATAGACTATACTAAACTTATCAAGACTATTACATTACTTTAAGCTTTCATAATACAAGCTTAGTCAACTTATAAACTATACAATCAATCTAATCTATTACATATAAAATCATGAGCTTCTATACACCTTTCAAATAGCTCAGTAACAGACTTAAACCAATATGAAGTACTTATAAAAACGTACTTATCTTTTAATATGAACTTATGTAAACTCATGTGAACTCTACTGGTCTTTGCACAAGATGACTCAACTCAACTAGACTAGATCAGTCAGTACTTAGAAAATATTCAATCCACTTTTGGCTTATCAAAACTTCATCTTATCTTTCATCACTTAGGACTTGTCTAGGATTCATATCCCAACATTCTTGCATAGCCATAATCCAGTTACTGTCAGATAAAGCTTCTTTCACATTAGCAGGTTCAATAGAAGATAAGAAACAACACCAACAAAATAGAGAATTACTGGGTTCAGGCTTAGAATCAAACAGTTGTCTTCTGGTCTTAACACCTTTATTGGATTCACCAATAATCAGATCAGTAGAATGAGCAGATTTCCATGTTTTTCTAGTTTTAACAGGAATACTTTCATCATCCACATCATGTATATCAGAATCATCACTATTAATATCATCATTTTCAGCAGGTTTATTCACATGAGAACAGTCAACCAATTCAGGCATGTCAATTGGTCTAGAAGACTTACCATTGTCATTTACCTTTTCTACATCATCATCTTTGTTTAGAACATTCAGAAATGGATTGTAGGCTTGTACAGATTCATAGACTTCAGTCTCTTCATTGTCTTTATCAATTTGAATGGTCAGATCATCAATTTTCTTACTGATTTGATGATCAGCAGAGTCCTGTACAACTTCATCAAAGACAACATGGGGTGTTTCTTCCACACATAAACTAGAGTAATTAAACACTCTAAATGCCTTGCTAGTAGAGGAATATCCTAAGAATATTCCCTGATCAGCTTTGGCATCAAAAGCATTTAATTTGCTCTTTCCATTGTTATGAATAAAACACTTACATCCAAAGATATGAAAATATGAAATTCTTGGTTTTCTACCTTTCCATACCTCATAAGGAGTTTTACCATGTACCTTATTGAATGCACATCTGTTCTGAGTGTGACAGGCAGTGTTGATTGCCTCAGCCCAGAACTTCTGTGGTGTGTTGTACTCTGCAAGCATTGTTCTGCATGCTTCCTTTAGTGTTCTGTTTCTTCTCTCAGCTACACCATTTTGTTGGGGTGTCCTACCTGCACTTGTCAAATGCTGAATTCCAGACTTAGAACAAATTTCTTTAATATAGCAGTTTATAAATTCAGTCCCCTTGTCACTCCTGATCTTGACAATGGGCTGACCTTTTTCTACTTGCAACCTCTTTAACAGATCTGGTAGTTGGGTTTGTGTATCACTCTTTTTGTGTAAGAAGATTGTCCAAGTGAACTTTGAATAATCATCTACCACAACCAAAGTGTACCTTCTACCATTCAGTGTAGGGGGTTTTATTGGACCATGTAGATCCATGTGCAAGAGTTCTAGGACTCTACAAGTAGAAAGAGTGGGAATTGACTTAAAGGAAACCTTTACCTGTTTACCTTTTTGGCAAGCATCACACACTTGTGATTTGAAATAGATTTCATTAGGGATACCTTCAACAAGGTAGTTTCTTGCAATCTTGTTAATAATCTTAAAGTTCAGATGACATAAGCGTCTGTGCCATAGCCAACTGATTTCTTTAGGACTTTTAGAAAGAAGGCAAGCATCCCTAGGACAACTATTCCAATTTACAATGTAGACACTGCCCTGTCTAACTCCAACTAGTAGAATTGTATGAGTTCTTTTATCCCAGATTTCACATTTGGTGCTTTTGAAGTAAACTTTGTAACCCCTGTCACAAAATTGAGAGACAGATAACAAATTATATTTCAGACCTTCAACATATGAGACATCTTGAATCTCTACATCTCCATTCTTGATGTATCCAAATCCTTTTGTGATTGCCATGGAACTATCTCCAAAGATCACTTTTGGTCCTTCCTTCTCATGATAGTCAGAAAGAAGAGTATTGGTACCAGTAATGTGGTGAGAACACCCACTGTCTATGTACCAAGTTTCTCCAACTGAACCACCTTTCTTGTAAAGATCCAGCCGACCCTGCAAGTAGTGATCTTAATAATTTAGGTACCCTTTCTTTACTGGGGTCCTTGGGGGTTAGTAGTAAGAGGTATCCAAATAAACATTGAAGATTTGAATAATTGAGACCTCTTAAGTTTTCTACCATGCTTATCACAGAACAGTACTTTATTGACCTTATCCAAATTATCAGCAGACTTAGGATCTATTTTTCTGAGATAGCCTTTCCTTGGTTCTATCCCTTTTTCAGGAAGATCAGTATGTCTGTAATAGTTTGCATATGGCCTAAAAGCCTGTGGACCATACGGCTTATAGATGCGTTTTGGTCTTTCCTCTCCAATGATATCATAAGATAAAGGTGGAGGATAAAGAACAGGTTTGTTATGATAATGAGGCACAAATTTCCTAGGTTTAGTTGAGTACAGCTGAGACTGCCTTATAAAAGGAGGTTTAGGCTGTTTCCAACTTGCCTGAGTTTGTCTTGACCTACTATTCTGAGTCTGCCTCTTCTGATTCCAGGACTTTTCAGCTCTGGTCAGAGGAGTAGAACTCTTCTGGTATGGTCTTGACTGTACTGGTCTAGATCCATTCTTCTGTTTACCATTCTTGGTAGTAGGAGGAATGTATTTAGACTGTACTTTAGGTTTTGGATCATTATCATAAGTCATAGGTTCTTTTCCTTTATCTAATTGCAAAGAACTTGAACTAGCTCCAGTAGTGTTCTTAATGCCTGAAGTAGAGGGACTAGGCAGATCAGTACCTATTCCACTCTTGTCATAAGGAGCTCTGTATCTGTCTGATAGTGTTTGATTAATCTTAGAAGAGTTAATCATATCAGATAGCTTCAGATCCAAGCTCAGTACTTCAGATTCTAAGAATCTATTGCGCTCTTCAAGTTTTTCACATTTAATCTTTAAGTCATTGAACTCATTTGTCTCTTTAGCTTGTGTATGAAGCATACCCTGATATAACTTATCCATAGATGCATACTTATCTTTGAGTTGAGACAACTCTTCTGATAGCCGTGCATTTAGAATAGTTATATTAGGATCCACTTGCAATTGAGCTTCTCTAAGACTCATGATTTCTTGCCTTAAAGATATGTTCTCATCACTGATTTCCATGAATGCTTTGTTAGCTGGTAGGAGGTCTTCTTCATTCATTCCATTGGAATGGTGAAGACTACTCCCTACACTACTATCAGTAGTGTCACATAAATCAGAATCAGAATCAGATTCATCACAAGATTGAAAAGATGTGACAGATGATACCTCTTGATCTATTTTTGCCATCATGACTAGTCCATCATCTGCAATGAAGACTTCTTTCTCACTGCTTGAAGGGTAATCAGAAGAGGAAGATGGCAACTCATCTGAATCCGTATCAGATTCATTGTTAGTCACCATTGCCCTCTTACCCTTTGCATATTTGCGACCTCTCCTTGCTTTCCTTTCTCTTCTGTCTTCAGCACTCAGATCAGGACATTCATGGATGTAATGACCTGGCTTTTCACAGTTATAACACAGAGGTTCATTAGTAGATCGTTTAGTAGGAGAGTGATATCGGTTCCTGTCCTTTCTATCAGTAGAGTTTCTATCCTTCCTATCAGCAGAGTTCCTATCTATTCTTTTCTCATTAAAGATCTCATCTCTCCTTTCAGAAGATTTGTGATCCCTTCTGGTCCTAGAAGAGTCCCTGTTATTAGAGCCCTGAGTGTCCTTATAGAATCTTTTGTATCTACCATAACGCTTGTTAAGTTTATCAAACCTCTTAATCATTAAGTTCAACCGATCCTTGAGATCCAGATCAGTACTCTCTAGTTCATCTTTTATGCTTGAGGACTTAGACATAGACGATCTAGGCTTCTTAGAGGTAGACGCCTTAAGTGCAATACTCTTGGAAATTTCCTTAACCATATCACCACTAACTATTGGATCTTCTTCATCCAATTCAAACTCATGTGCCTGAAGGGTTTGGAAGGTAGTTTCAGCAGACCAGTTATCTATATCCTGAGTGTTTTTAATGATCAGTGTGACCATTTTCCATCTTTCATCTAAGGCTTTAAGGATACGTAAATTGATCTCCCTATTGGTATAAGTCTTACCTAAAACATCCAGATCATTCATAATATTTTGTAAACATTTGGCTTGCTAGTAGACTAGATATATGAAGTAATATTTTATATAAAAATCATTCAAAAATTTTCAGCTGGTGTGGAAGTAGACTTTAGTGAGACCTATTATAGGTCAAATCTGAGGACAACTATCAATGACTTGAAGGGAATTCCATTCACAAACCAGCATATATTACATCTGAAGAAAACTCCATTCTGGCTTTTGTTTAACTCTGTTTGCCTCAATGTTAGTCCCTCACTAAAGAAGAGATGTTTCAAATTCGAGAGTGACATCGTGGAAATTGTTAGAAGGTTTGACTTTGAAACAGAGAGTTTTGTAATTGGAGGAACCAGGGTAGCATTGTCAAGGCATGATGCAGAACTTACTTTCGGAATTAGCTGGGGAACTGATGAGATCAGGCACCGAGTAGATGATTATCAGCATCCTCCATGGGTAATGCGATGTTTCGGAAATGATATGCTAGCAAGACCAAGACAATATAACTCTCTGTATAAACAGCCTGTCCTTTTAAAGTTAAAGGAGGTTGTGATACAACAGTACGATGAAGCCAATCGCGATGTGGCTAGATTACTTTGTTGTTATCTGCTGGTTGCTCTTCTTTGTCCAGTTAGGAGCTCAGCTGTACCATGGCATTTGACACATTACCTGGAAAACATCTCAGAGATTTGCGGATACGACTGGAGTACATTCATAGTTGATCAATTGAAAAGTCAACTAAAAAGAAGCAAACATCTAAAGTCCGATGGTTGTGCTATGTTGTTGCCAGTAAAATTATTTCAATTATTACTTCTTAAAACTATTGTTTGGTTTATGTTAGTTTAATGTATTTATACATTGTTTAAATTAAATGGTTATGTTTTTTAGTTCTGGTTATGCGAGCATACAAGGATTGTTAAAACACACAATCCATCTGCTTTTCCTCGGTTCCTCAAATGGGATACCACTAAAGTGCATGGTGCAATCGTAAATGATAAACTGACTCGCAGAACAAGGGTAAAGATTTCATCATATACTTAAATTGTTATTATACTATGATCATATACTTGATTTGTTATTGTTCTTTTATGGAATATAAGGTTTTCACGGAGGAGCCTAAACCTACGACTGATGAAAAGGAACAGCTCTCAGAAGTTCGTCGTTTTAGATGTGAAGAAACCATCTCAGGGTTAGGAGGAACTAGAACGCCTGCTACTGATGGAAAGTTGTCATCTGGTATGGCAAAGTCAACAAATGAATTGCAGACAGAGATGAATGTGGCGGTGGGGCAGAGTGATATTTTCTAGCATTCATCATCAAAAGTGTTCGAAGTTGGATCCAGTTCAGGAGCAAAGAAGAGCTTTACGGTTGAGTGCCCATCATTCGATATTGGGCTTGACATTGAGGATCCAGTTATGAAGGTTTGTAAGGAAATCAATGGTGAAACTGTGAATGTTGGTGATCTGAAAGCAGCCGATGTAGATTGTAATCTGAAGGATACGGAAGAAGGCAATATTGCTTTAAACAAGACAGTTAATTCAGAAGATAAGATCGATGCACCTGTCAGTGATGTTAATCAGCCTACAAGAGTTGATAATTATGTGGTTGAAATAGGAATTCTGCAGAAAAAGATACTAGATGTGAGAGTACGCTGTGATAAAGAACTGATGGAAAAGGATGTACAAATTCAAAAGCTGAAGACAGAAAATGATCAGTATGCTAAAAGGATTGAGGAATCTGCTTCTGAGTTGAATAAGATGAAGAAGGAATTTGAAGATATGGCTGCAAGGTTCGAAAAACAATCACAAATTAAGGACGATGTCATCATAAGCCTGAAAGCAGAGAATCAAAGATTGAGTAGGAACCTAGAAATTACATCTGAATTTTGTTCAAAAACATTGATTGATGAGGATGTTTTTCAAGGGGATTTTGACAGTAATGCAGAGCAAACAATCATTGAACAATCTGTTGATAAGGAAAATATGTCTGTGGAAGAATTAAATGAGGAAGTGTTAAAGACACCTAAACGGCCAGTGAAGAAGAAGACCACGTATATATCGCCAAGTTCATTAGTTGAGAGAATTAAGGGTCGAACGATATAGATGATCGTAAACCAATGATGATATCTCCTCAACCAATGACAAAAGAGCTTGTAGTGTTCCATGAAATCAACGATGACGATGATGATGCATCAAAGAATGTAGAGTTGGATAACAAACCTAAAGGAGTGGTCAAGTATCCGTTCAACAATAAATTGTCAACTGTGAGGAAGTGTTCTAAGTATGTTAGAGACCAGATATTCGAAGAGCTAAAGACCAATGGTCCACAGTAAGTAAATAGTTTATAGTACGTAATTCTTTTCTAATATGATTTAGTATATATATATATATTGAGTTGTGAATTTTGTGAATGGTGCAGTTGCATTGTTTGGCACGCTGATATACCACTAGCTGATGTGTCAGTACAGATGCTGATTGACATTTTAAATAATGGTCTCATTACAAGTCAGGTATACTACATAATATATATATGTTTTATTGATTGTATATATTTATATGATAACACTGTGCATACATTTAGGTAATCAATGCATGGGCTGATATATTGCGATCTGTTCTATTCACATCAAGGCCAGAATCTAGACGAGTGAGGGTGTTTACTTCTCTACGTGCTGGGTATTTTATAAAATCCTCTGACTATTTCATGAGGATTATTTATTTGTTCTGTTAAGTGAAGAATTATATATAATTTTGTTGTGATTTCTTATTTTGTAGGCAATGATCACCAATCGAAACATTTCAAAACAGAAGTCTTTCTACACCCTTGTAGACAAAGTTATTGATGATAGCTTAGACAGAAGCATCTTTTTATTCCCAATCAATGTATGTGCAATGGGTTCATCGAGTGGTTCAAAAGCAGTGGACCATTGGACACTTCTCAAACTTGATCTGACCACGAGGGAATGAACATTTTACAACTCACTTCCCCCAAGAACAAAGGCGCATGAGGATACATGCTTGATGGAGTCCTTAAATGTGGTAAGTTCATCGAATATGACATTGTTTTTTTGGGAATTACTTAATTTATCATTGATAATAATTGTAAGGATTGTTGATTTTTTTTATTTTGTAAAATAATTATAGGTGAAGTATGTAGATGCAAAATTGGTAAGCCTGTTCAAAGCAAAGCAGCATAACCATCCCTTCTTAAAAATGTCGTTCAAATACCCAATTCCAGCTGATACTTGGAGACAGGGATCGGAGTCAGTAGACTGTGGTGTAATAGTTTGCAAGGAAATCGAATATATTTATAAAAGTAAAGATCCGCAGTCGGGTGAATTTGGCAAACTGGCGTCAAGCACAATGCGAGCTAGAATCGTAGAATCTTTCGTTGACCCAATGCATATGAGTTTTGATTAACTACATGTGTGGAAGTTTAGACTATTTAAGCTTTGCTACTTACTACAAATCGCATTTTGCTAAACTGTTTACGTATTTATGTTTCTTTTGGATAAAGACTAAGATGTTATTTTTGGAAACTAGTTAAACTATTAGCCATCTTCATTACTCATGAATTGGCAGCTTTCTTTTGAGATATAATATGGTTTTTTGGATTTATATTTTATGTACTTTGTGATAATAGGTCCTTTTTCCTAAATGTGACATTTGTAACAAATATATGATTGTATTTGTTATAAAGATAGGGTCACTAGTATAGATTTTGATTACTGAGATTCACATACATAAAAAATACGTTTGTAATGAACTTCCATAAATCAAATTATTACCATTATAGTCAACAAAATCCATTTAAAGAACTACCATAAATAAGTTTGTAAACTACTATAATGAACAATTAATTGATATAAATTAAGATAGAGCTCAATGTAACATATACATTAGTTATGGCAGTATACCATATGCATTCGTTTTGCACGATCAAGTCATATGCACAGTTAATACATAACATTGAATTGATTGGTTTCTATTCTAATATACGGTCAAAACTACAAATAAAATAACACAAGATTAGCATATCAAAATGATTTAGATTAGATGTATTACAAAAATAAAAACGAACAAAATCACATCATGTATCTCAACTTGGGAAGAACAAAAAAACCGTGAATTTACATACCCAATAAATATAAGTATATTGAAGATACATCAAGATACAATAAACTAAGATATATGTACTATGATCTACACTATGCAATATGCATTCGTTTTGCACGATCAAGTCAGATGCACGGCTAATACATAACATTGAATCGATTGGTTTCTATTCTAATATACAGTCAAAACTAAAAATAAAATAACACAAGATTAGCATATCAAAATGATTTAGATTAGATGTATTACAAAAATAGAAACTAACAACATCACATCATGTATCTAAACTTGGGAAGAACAAAAAAACAATGAATTTACATACCCAATAAATATAAGTATATTGAAGATACATCAAGATACCATAAACTAAAATATATGTACTATGATCTACAATATGCAATATGCATTCCTCTTGCATGAGGGTGTCATATGAACAGTTAATACATAATATTGCATCGATTCGTTTCTATTCTAATATACGGTCAAAAGTATAAATAAAATAATACAAGATTATTCTATCAAAATGATTTAGTTTAGATGTATTACAAACATAAAAACTAACAACATCACATCATGTATCTCAACTTGTGAAGATAAAAAAAACAGTGAATTTACATACCCAATAAATATAAGTATACTCAAGATAAATCAAGATACCATAAACTAGAATATATGTACTATGATCTGCACGATTCAATATGCATTCGTTTTGCACTATGGTGTAATAGTCATATGCACAATTAATACATAACATTACATCGATTCGTTTCTATTCTAAAATACGATAAAAAATAAAGATAAAATAACACAAGATTAGAATATCAAAATGATTTAGATTAGATGTATTACAAAAATAAAAACTAAAAACATCACATCATGTATCTCAACTTGGGAAGAACAAAAGCAAAGTGAATTTACATACCCAATAAATATAAGTATATTCAAGATACATCAGCATACCATAAACTAAAATATATGTACTATGATCTACACTATGAAATTTAATTGCGTTGGGTGATACAAGAGTCTCTATATACTTGTATGATTTTGCACACCCTGGCCACGATTCAATGCCCTCCATCCTTTCAAAGTTCCTTGAGATAATGTCATACGAGAAAAATGTACCGTAGGGCTTAACACTAAACATTAATTGGGTCCTAGCGGTGTTCAAGAAACAGATTGGCTCTAGTGCAAAACCAGCTGGCAAATTTTCCTCCTTGAAGATTGTAAACCTAGACCAAGTTCTAGCACCATTGGAATAATGTAGAAGATGCACTTCATTAAAATAACGACAGACACCAAACTCATCCACAGAAAGTCGATCAACATATATAGCTACGGTGTTGTCGTCAAGCCCCTCCATCTTACAAGTCCAGGGTTGAAGAATAAAAGCAGGCACATCAAATTGATCATAGAGTTGGGATTTGCAATCAAAAGTAACAATTGCATGACCATTCCAGGTTTGTACTTTCCAATGAAAAAGACCCCCAACATAAAATGCATTTTCAGAAGGAGGGTTTACACTTTGAAATGGGGGTAGTGAAAACCAGGTATTAAGATTTCGAGAGTACAACATAACTAACGAAGTGTACCCTTCTAATTGCAAAAAACGAGAAACTCGCATAATCAAAAAATCATATTGCATGTCATCATATCCAAGACCAAAAAAAGCACACTCTTCTCCTAAATTAAGTCTTAGGATTTCTGGAACAGGGGGTAAAACGATTTGTTGATTCGTACATAGGTTTGACAAAATAAAATCATCATCAATATTACAGATGAGAACTAACCCGTTATACAATCCGAGAATCTCAAAATCGTCTGACTCTTGCTTAATAAATTCGCCTCGTACCAGACCTTCCATACCCCACAAGCAAGTAACACACGGGTGGGTTAGACACCTGATTCTTGTGTAAAAATGAGTACCTTTGCTTATTTTTTGCACGAATCAGTTGAGAATCGACGAAAGCTTTGGGGGATATTAACTGATTCCAGTACCTGTCAACACATTTAAAACGGGAAAGTGGTTTTGGATCTAGTGATTCAAGAAATTTGTCTTTGATTTCAGAGGGGATGAACATGTCGGTTGCCTGGCTGTTCATTGTTTATGGATGAGAAATTAAGTTTTGATAACTTAATGAAGAAGATTGAGAAAATGTATAGATTTGAGAGAGATAACTAATAAATACAATGTGAAGAGGCACAATACAAAATCAAAACCTTTCAACTTCCATCATTGCTTATTTAAATGGAGGTGTCTAATCTGGATTTAATGGAAGCGGTTTACGAGGCCATGCAATACATTAATTTGAAATAAATTAAGGAAATCTATCCATCAACTATATATATGTTTTTTTATTTATCATGTGTTTTATGTTGTAATATACAATATAATATAATACATTTGTATGAATAACAAATTAAAACAATTCGGTGCATTATTTCGTTTTTTTTAATTTTTTTTTATTTATGTTAATTTTATAAACTCATGTAATGTTTAGTGTTTTGTTGTTTTTATGCATGTGGTACAGAGCATATGTTTTGCAAATCAATATAAATTATAAAAACTGATGGTGTAAAGTAATAAATTTAAAATTAAATGGAAACTAACAACTAAAATTAATAATGAGACTATTGCTTAATAAGTCCACTATTACAATAAATAACACAAAAATAGTCAAAAACATCTTAAAAAACGTGCAACTATTTTAATATAATTAACACATTCTTGGATCTACAAGACTCTGGATATACTTATATGCATGTTGAACGCCGCATGTCATTTCATATTCTTCACTGAGTTGAAACGTATTGGCAATCGTATCATAACAATAGTAGTCTCCCCATGGTAGAGCGAGGAATAGTATTTTTGTTCTATCGGAGTTCATGAATGAGATTGGGGTTATATGATATTTGTTTGGTACTAGGGTTCTTCTGAAGATCATAATACTAGTCCATGTAGGAATTTCTTGTGAGTAATGTAGTATATGCATCTGAAACACGAATTTACTATAAAAACGACCTTCCACTGATTTCACTCTACTACAGTAGACTCCAATTGTATTGTCATCCAAACCCTGGACTTGTACATTAAATGAGTGAAAATTAAACTTTGGAATGACAATTAATGAATAAATACCACTATTTATATCAAATGTGGCCAATTTATGAACACCACGGCCAAAATTTAAATACCAATGAAAGAGATTACATACAAAATAGGCATTTCCAGATGGGTAATGATCAAAAGGGAATGAAGAAAGTTTTGACCACAATTTAGAATTAAGTGAGAAAATACTAACCTCGGTCAACCCACCAGTTTCAGCCCAAAGACAGAATCTTGTCTACGGAGAATTTCTTGGAGCTCTGGTCTTCGATCTCAGCCTCGGCCCTCCTGCGCTCATCATCCGACCACCACCCTATCTTATTAAATTGCTCAATTGGTGTTAACCAGCACAGTTCGTCTTTCCGGTTCCAACGAATGTGGCTATGTGACCCAGGATGCTTGAAAGAAGTTGATCAGTCTTGGCGCAATTTCCTCCTAGCTTCGGACCCAATTACCCTGGTCAAGATGAAACTGAAAAGGCTCAAACCAGTGCTCCGACAGTGGAACAAAGAGGTTTTCCGCAACATCCACACAAAAATTGCCGAGGCAAAACAGGCTTGCTCAACGAGAATTGGACGCGAAAATTAATCTCAATTTAATGCTACAGCAACAGCAGACATTATATGCTCAGCAGAACCGAATCAAATGGATCAATCATGGAGACCGCAACACAAAATTGTTTCATAAGCTTAATCAGCTGAAAAAGACGAGACGACCACTGGAATCTATGGACATAAATGGGGTAATGTGCACGGATATTGACGGCATAGCAACACACATCACCAATTTTTATAAGAACCTCTTCTCGGCCCCTGACACAATCCCGAGTCTCACCACGCTTGACACGTTACTGGCAAAGCGTGTGACTACTATCCAAAACAATAATTTGATGGAAACGCCAACGGCAACGGAGATTCGCTCACCTTTTTTTGAATTATCATCAGAAAGTGCTCCAGGACCGGATGGTTTCGATGGTTCTTTCTTCCAGGCTGCATGGGACATCATACAAGAGGACGTCGTGAGAGCAGCTCAGTATTTTTTCAGATACACCTTTCTTCCGCATGGATTAAATTCAAACTGGGTAACACTGATTCCTAAGGTGCCGGGAGCGACGAAAATTGAGGACTTTCGCCCTATAGTGTTGGGTAATTTTCTGTTCAAGGCATTATCAAAAATTGTGGCGACTAGACTGGGGCCAATTCTTGCGACAATACTATCGGAATATCAATTTGGCTTCATCCCAGGGCGTAGTATTCACCATGCAATTGCTGTGGCATCGGAAGGAGTGAATTGTTTGGACAGAACTCGGAGACATGGAAATATGGCTCTTAAAATCGACATCAGAAAAGCATTCGACACGGTCAGATGGGACTTTCTTCTTGCAGTAATGCATCGATTAGGATTCCGAGAAGATTTTCGGAAGCTCATTCACTGCATTTTGCAATCTGCTCGCCTATCAATCTTAATCAATGGTCGACCACACGGATATTTTCAATGTTCTCAAGGAGTGAGACAAGGCGACCCACTATCGCCGCTACTCTTCTGCCTAGCGGGGGAAACATTCGCGGCAATGCTTGACACGGCAGTGCATTGCGGCGCTCTCCAGCCAGCTTTCATACGACGAGGGCTGGAATGTCCAGTTTATCTACTATATGCAGATGATGTACTTATCTTTTGTCGGGAGACAAGAGGGAGCATAAGGGCAGTTCACAAAGCACTTGAGCAGTATGGTCAAATCTCAGGACAGATTTTTAATCCTCACAAATCATGCGCCTATTTTGGGAAATTTGTCAGATACAACAACAAGAAATATGCAAGGGTGATGCTGGGAATTAGCATAGGCACGCTTCCCTTCACTTATCTGGGAGCACCTTTATTTAGAGGAACACCAAAGACATTGCACATGAGAAACATTGCGGATAAAGTCATCAACAAATTCTCTTATTGGAAAGGATCTTCACTCTCCCTTGCTGGAAGAGCATGCCTAGTGAATCACGTCATCACGTCATCCCTCGTTCACACAATGATGATTTACAAATGGCCACGGGGTCTAATAAAAAGCATCGAAAAAGCCATGAGAAATTTTATATGGACAGGGGAAATTGACAGAAGACCTTCATGTTCAGTCAACTGGGCTAGGGTGACGGCGCCGCATTCAGAGGGCGGACTTGGGTTGAGATCAGTTCTCACGGCAAATGGGGCGTACATAAAAAAATTAGCGTGGCAAATACTCGCGGATAACAGTAAACCAATGCAATTTTTGAAGAGCAGATATATGCCAGAAGGTGTAGCCCGAGCAGTGACAGTGTCATCGTCATTATGGAGAGGAGTGCGGCCTCACCTGCTGCATATCCAACACACCGCAACATGGATTGTCGGAAATGGAACACGTGTAAAGTTTTGGCTGGACAAATGGCTGGGCTACATCATAGCTGATAGATTAAAAATTCCAATGGCGATGAGGCACAAATATCAATTTCTTGTTTCGGACTACCTAACTGACGGTACTTGGTACTTGGACGCTGACTTCGTCAAACTACATCCCCTCATTGTAGATGACATACTCAACTATGAGCTGGCTATCGAGGGAGATACGCTAATCTGGCCTCCCTCAGCGCACGGAACTATCACAGCGAAGGCAGCCTACGAGCAGGCACGGCACCGATTCCTGGAGATAAATTGGGGAACATGGATCTGGGATACATTCATTCCACCTAGACGGTCAACCACTATCTGGAGATTGATCCATCAAAAACTCCCAACTTGGGGCCACCTCCGACGAATGGGATTACACGGGCCAGGAGTTTGTATGCTTTGTCGGACAAAGGAAGAAAGCATCGATCATCTCTTCAGTGATTGCGAGTTCTTTAAGCACTCCTTCAACAGCCTAACAGATTTATTTCAGATGCGGATAAGTACAGACGAAGGTTTTCACAGCTGGTTTGTCAAAGCAGTGAGATGCAAATTCAGTCCCCAAGTCTCATCAATCTGGCGACTCGCAATTGTCACGCTCATATGGCACATATGGCACTCGCGTAATGAGGCCACATTTGACAACATCACAACAACCCCTGAAGCTATGAGAATATCAATCTGGGCATTAGTGGGAGAGGCAAGAAATGCAAAATTGGGGAATATGTACAACGCGACTTTCGATCTTGCGGTGATAAAAAGCTTCAAACTTCCGTGCGCACCCGGAAAGGCACCACATGTGATATCAGTCAAATGGACTCCGCCATCAGTAGGGACAATGAAAATCAACACAGATGGAGCGGCGACGGGTTCACCTGGACGCATAAAAGGAGCAGCGATTTATAGAAATCATGAAGGCATATTTCAAGGGGCGTTCGTCATTGACCTCGGACAGGGATTTGCATATGAAGCGGAGCTATTTACGGCGCTCTATGCGCTGCGTCATGCTGCCAAACGCAGATGGAATAGAATATGGCTCGAAACAGACTCAACTTATGTGGTCTCATCACTAACGTCGACAACTGCCACCTCAATCCCCTGGAACTTACGTCCCCTATGGGAGCAAGTCATAAAAGTAGAGATGGCCAGCGCTCAACTCATGGTGACACACATATATCGTGAAGGCAACGCCTCCGCGGACAGACTAGCAGCAACGGAGCCGGATGGCTTCACTTGGTTTGCTGCACCCCCAGAAATTCTGAAACATCACCTAGCACGTGACCTTAACATGGAATTTTATAGATTCACGTAATTAGAGGGGCCTACCTTTTTCCCTTGACTAGAGCTTTATCCCTAAGGAGGGTTTTCTCAAGCAAGGTTTTTAACGGGGCCCCGGCCTCTGGAACAACCTGTGTTCTTATGGCTTTTAGGTTTTTTCATTTATATAAGATCTGAGTTATATATGTAATCATTGGAATTTTATTCATACCCAAACCCAAAATAAACCCAAGCCACATCATGTCCCTTGGGAAATGATATCAGCATATTTGGAACAATTATATATTGTTTAGTAGTGGGGTTATTAATAGTATATTGGTCATTAGTATTGCAGAATAATACTAGACCATTATAGCTACCCAATACCTCGAATTCTTCATCATTCTTTGCTATTTTCCTACAAACGTAACTAGATCCCTTACTAATTTTTAATTCATAAGATATGGATGGGCTAGAAACATGGTACTTGTGTATAAAACGAAAATGATTACCCGCTTTCATATTGAAGAGATGTGCTTCTACAAACCACTTAGAACATATTACTGAGTTCCATACTGTAGATATTGTTTTATATCTACATAGGACTTGTGTAAAAAGGAACAAATGAATATTAATAGTGATTTCGTCAGGAAGAAATTCTATCATTCTAGAATTCTGCATATTGGTATGCTGTGTTTTTTGTCAATGAGATGTAGTGAATTAAAATGATTGTAGTGTCTATTAATAGTTAAACTGAAATTTAAAGATTATAAATGTTAATAATTGGGGGAGAAACGTTAAAAGTATAGTGGACACGTTCATAGTGGGAACAATGGAGGGCAGTTTTTTTAGGGGTTTTAACTGCCCATTATTTTTACACATAATGGATTTTGGAAACGTGTGGGGTATATTAATAATTAACCGTATTAACTAATATTATTTATTTCCTATGGACCTTTCATTGAACATTTCAACAATTAACATTAATATTGTTGTAAATCGATTAGTGATTGGGAACGGTTAATGCATATGAGAAGTACTCAATATATGAACTACGAAGTGCATGTTTGATGATGCATGCTGGAACTATGCAGATGGGCCATATGCATGGAAAGGCACATCATGTTGTTGAAGTTACATATGGAGATTATTTTAATAACATATTAAAATTAATTGGATCATAAAATAATAAAAATTAGTAATATTGGTGTAAACGGATTAGTTATTGAGAAAAAGTCAGGCATAGGAGAAGTAATACGTATATGGACTACGAAGTGCATAGATAGGGTAAGCATGGGTGGGAATGCATTCACCACACTATGCAGATGGGCCATATGCATGGAAATACACATCATGCTGATGAAGATACATATGGAGATTAGGATAATAACATATAAAAATTCATTGGATCATGCAAATTTATATGGTGTTGAATACTGAACACAGGAGCAGGTCGAGTTTAAAAGTATTATATGCATGATGGGTAGTAGAACAGGACCTATGATTGTAATATATGCTTAAGTGTTCAGTATGCAATGTGTGGTGAATACTACCAGGTAATTGCATTATACATGCAATATGGCATATGATGCGAACCGTACATTTTATTAAGGTTTGATATTCTACTACACAAACCCAGAAAAACAGAAAACTGGACAATATTTGCAAATCCTGGAAATATGAGGGAAAAATAAGCAAATAGAATAAAAATAGATAATTATAGAAATCTTATGTTCATAAAGCATGTCATATTATAAAACTCAGTACACATCGACTTAAGGTAGTGGAATTAATATATCGTAAAGGACTTGGAAAAAAACACAGAATTACAAATCAAATTACACAATGAAATATTGTGTTTGACTAACTCTGAATGTTTGTCTTGTCCGTTCCAAAAACAGCAGCACATGTTAATGGATCATGTCGACCTGTCCTTCCACATCGCTTGCAAGTGGTAGCCTTGACCTTACGAAATTCTCCGTATGAAGTGATTCTCTTTTGTTTGGGTCTGCCAGGGGGTTTGTTTAATATGGGTGGTAGTATTTTTTCAGGGCTGGACTCAGTAGCAAATTCAAAACGTTCTCTCTCTGGCACAGGAATTAAATCTTCTTCATAACATTGCTTGTATGTGGATGTAAAGAAACAGTCCTCAATGAGGTTGGACACAGAATTACAATGCTTCTTAATAACAGCAACAGCATGTGCGCACGGAAATCATGTGATCTGCCATTGAAAACAAGTACATATTTTGCACTCCAAATCAACTGTGACAGACGTCCTTGACCGAACCTCAAACTGACCATTAGGATAAATTGAAACACCCCACGCTGCACTGATGTTTCCAAGCTCGTTCCACCGATCTTCCTTGCTAGGAACAAGCAACCCGGTCCATTTATTAGATTTTTCACGTCTGTCTACAAACCACTGTGATATCTTTTTCCTAATAGAGTCTAACATATATGTAATTGGAAGACCTCTAGCCTCGCTAATCCACATGTTAAAAGACTCAACTGCATTAGACGTCATTTCACCATATCGCTTGATGTGAGGTGAATATGCAACTGCCCACTGTTTGTAGGGCATGTCTTCAAGCCATTGCTCTGCAATCTGACCACCTACTGTTTTAAAAACCTCAAGTTTCTCTTCAAAAACAGTGATGGTTGGAGCATATGCACATTGCTTGAATAGATCAGCCATGTTATCACGGTGTTGGGTGTTCCAACCTCCACCAAATCTGCCTCTGAGATTTAAAAGTAGATGATACAAGCAGTAGAAGTGGGCAGGATCATTCCAGACATCATAAAAAGCTTACATCAAACCCAGATTCCTGTCTGATATGTAAATGATCTTCTTTTCATGAATGATAAGATCACGCAACTTGGTTAAGAACCATGCCCAGTTGTTCCTATTCTCAGCAGATACTACAGCAAATGCAACGGGGAAAAGGCCTGGATAAAGAACAGCATAATGGAAGATATATAAAACTGAAATTATAATATACGGAAATGCAATGAAAACTGTGATTCGTTTGACAACTATAATTTTGGAAAAAGAGTATTAACCCGATCATTTGAAATGAAACAATAGATAGTTGAAATGAAATGAGAAGGAATATGTTACCGTTATTTCCATCATTTGCAGTGGCAGCAAGCAACACCCCCTTTGACCTACACTTCATAAATGTGCCATCTATGAATAACATTGGCCTGCATTTTTTAAAACCCTCCTTGCATGCATTAAATGAAACAAAAATACGCTCAAATCGGTTGGTTGTGTCATTCTTCTCTAGGTCTACTATATTTCCGGGGTTCGTTCGCTTCACTGCCTCACAATACCAACGCAATTGGTCATAAGATTCATCATAACTACCAAATATATCATCGCTTGCTGCTTCTATTCCACGCCACACCTTCCAGTAAGGCAGTGCAAAACCGTATCCCTCATTTACATGGTGGGTTACATCCTTCACAGACACAGTAGGATTGGCTCTGACAGAATCGATAACAAGTTCCTTAACTATTTTCGGTCCAAACCTGTTCCTTTTTTCACGAAGTAGGTTGCCAACACAATTATGTACTAGATTCGCTTTATCAATGACAAAGCAGCTATTCATAGGAGTTTTCTTGGCCTTGATGAACCATGTGCAGTTGAGTGTTGATGTCTCATTGCACACAACATATACATACCTAGGGGAATTCTTTTTATACTTGTACTTAAAGTTGAGTTTAGTAGAGTATTTAATCAACTCTTTCCTAAATTCAGGGGCGCCCCCAACAAAAAATGTACCCACACCACCTTCCATTATATTAACCCAATGATCGGATAAATATGACTTTTTTTTTTTCAACCGGACATATATCAAAACTAGGTATACTACCAATTCCCTCAAAATCTATTCTATGATGGTATTCTTCATCAGAATTTCTTGAATGATTTGATAAGGTATTCTGTACTACGAAGGAGGGACTGACATGTAATTGTTCAGTTACTAGATAGTCATTGGCATTTGAAGACTCAACCATTTCACTGGACAATGGGACTTGGTTACTAACGATAACTGATATATTAACTATTTTTTCGAAAGTAGCCAGACAAAATTCTACCATACCATTCAAGTCGGAATCAGACAAAACATTCAAAAAACGATTAATTGATGTACCAAAATACGGAACATAAAATGCAATAACGACAAAACAGAATAAAAATTTTACAAGGTGAGATGCGATTTTAAATTTAGATTAACAACAATGACTGCATATGATTCAATAGACAAGAAGTGAATACGTACCAGAATCTGGATATATAATCAAAATGTCGATCCAAATTCAGAATTCAGTGCATAATCGAAAATGGCAAAATTGAAATCGAATTTCATAACAACAATGACTGCATATGATTCAATAGACAAGAATTGAATACGTACCAAAATTTGGATATATAATCAAAATGTCGATCCAAATTCAGAAT
This sequence comes from Galeopsis tetrahit, assembly GCA_963675135.1. NCBI lineage: Eukaryota > Viridiplantae > Streptophyta > Magnoliopsida > Lamiales > Lamiaceae > Galeopsis > Galeopsis tetrahit. Next base: position 29,628,221 of record OY776130.1, on the reverse strand, counting down.
TCAGTGCATAATCGAAAATGGCAAAATTGAAATCGAATTTCAAAAACCGAGTCAAGAAAAATACTATTGATTCGAAATTGATAATCAGAATCTGGAAAAATGAAATTGATGGTTGAATTTGGGAAATTTCCTAAATTTGGTTGGTTTTGCCGATAAACAAGAAATCTTTGTTTAAAATTTCGAATTTGGAAAGTCAAAATTTCCTAAAAAGCTAAATTATAGGAATAAATTATAATATAAGAATATTTTTAAAATAATGTTTTAGAGGGTAACATGGGTATTTTGGCTTTAATTTGACTCTATTAGAAAATTATTCATATTGGTGACTCTATTAGATTAATGGGTTGTAATAGTGGACTTATTAGGCAATAATCTCTTTAAATAATAATTGATTTATTTATTCTTTATACATTTTTTTTTAAATAATTGTTTTACTTCTCTCCTCTTCCTCTCTCATTAAAATTTATTTTTTAAAATTCCTTAAAATTTTCTCCCATTTTTCAATTATTTTAATTTAAATTTTCTCCGATTTAAACTTTTCTTCATTTAAACTTTTCTTCATTTTTTTTCGTTCTCTCTCCCTCGAAAGTTTTTTTTTTTTTTAAATAACAATTGATTTATTTATTCTTTATACAATTTTTTTAAATAATTTTTTTACTTCTCTCCTCTTCCTTTCTCACTAAAATTTATTTTCTTAAATTTTCTTAAACTTTTCTCTCATTTTCAATTATTTTAATTGGTTGGTCTGCTATGGACTCGAGTGCATGTTGTGCACCCTAGTTCATGTTGCACTTTTCAGTTTACTGACTTACACTTTTTGGTAAATGGTGTTGCACTTTTCAATTATTAAACTGTATAATAATATTTTAGTCATAGTGACTTACACTTTTTAGTAATATTGTGTTGTACTTTTCAGTTTAATAACATACACTTTTCTTTAATTATTAAACTATATAATAATATTTTTAGTCATAGTGACTTACACTCTTTAGTAATATTGTGTTGTACTTTTCAGTCATACACTTTTCTTTAGACTAGAGTGCACAACATGCACTCGAGTGCATACAAGACTTTACCTATTTTAATTTAAACTTTTCTTCAGTTTTATTTTTTATTTTCTCTCCTCCTTCTCCCTTTTTTTTCGATTTTCAACCATTATTTTTATTTATAGTTCTCTTTTGCTTAATTATTTCTATCATTTTATTCGTCCAGAACCAAACTCATCATTAAACAATTCCCTCCCTCATAGATGATATTTCTCCCAACAAGGAAACGTGGAGATTAAAAGTAAAAGTTGTGCGATGTTGGACTGTATTTCCAAACAACGGTAAACAGAAGAATTACTTTGAATTGGTAGTCATTGATGAAAAGGTGAGCATTTCTACTCTAAATTTCTTCCGTTTACCCTTAATTTCCATTTCATTTTTTTTATTCTCCATTTGATGTGACGTTTATTTTCTATTTAGGGAATAGAAATACAAGCTATTGTACCGAGATACCTCATACACAGGTATCATAACGTTATTAAAGAAGGACTTACGTACAATTTGTATAATTTTGGAGTTGAAAAACGCAACACGCTTATATTAGCTACAAAACACCCCTACAAACTAACCTTTCACAACCATACACAAATGACAAATGACAAGGTGTTCTGTCATTGAACTTTCAATCTGAATTTGATTTTATTGATTTTGATGATATCAACTCTCAGTCCATTATACTTTCTTTTCCTAACTAATTTTCATTTTTTGATTTTAAGATATTATAGCATTCGTTGTGGACATTTTTTACATTCGATCTGTCAATGAAAGGACGAATTAAAAATGTATTGGATATCAAGCTACAGGATAAAAAGTATGTACTCCATTCTGTAATTAATTTTTCAAATCACAATTTATTTATTTGGTATCATCGTATTATTTTTTATTAGGCATACGAAAATGAGTTGCACACTTTGGGAGGGATTTTATGAACGCCTAATTAACTACCGAAACAATCACCCATCTCAGCCCATCGTAATTGTTCTGGACTATGCTAAAGTCCAAACCGTTATAAAGGTTTGTCTATTGTCTAATATTTTTATTAATCTTATTTTCATTAGTGATGATTTCAACGTTTTCAAATTAGAAAAATATTTGTCAAATTCTTTGTATGCAAGTTGCCTGACCATAAATGCAGATATACATGAAGTGCATAATTTCATAAGCAAGTACTAACATTTTGAATTACCAGAACTTAATCTTTGCCCTCATACTACATACTATGACTAATCATTCTAAGAATTAAAAAATTAAAGCAAACAACTCCAAATTGATACGTAATAACATGTTTACTCATTTTAAGTATTTCTTTGTACATTACCCTTATGTATAATTTATAAAATTATTTAATTTCATCTATTTTATTGATACAGTCTTTAGAAAATTATGAACAATCTTCCTGCTCCACCTAGCCAACAAAGTGATTCATCCCCATATTCTGAATTTACAGACAAATGTTAACTGTATTGCGGACATAAAAAAAGTTTCAAAGGTAAATATATATTTTTCAATAAGTGCAAACCATACAATATTGAATAAAAAATAACATTCGAAAATTATTTTCTGTTTAAGAAATGTTACATGGTCATTGACACTAAGTCCAGTTGGTACTACCAAGCCTGCCCCAAGTGTCGTAGAAAAATTTTGTATGGTGCCGTAGAAATTGTAACATCGAATTACAAAATTTTGATACAAGGTATTAACCCGATGGGATTTTATTATAATTTTTTAACTTCAAAAATGAACTACTCTTACTCATTACTTTTATTAGGTACAAGTTGGTCATTAATGTTGTTGACGACACGGGCTCGGTCTTTTTTACTTTGTTTGATAGCATTCTTATTCCACTCATCGGCAAAACTGCAGTCGAAATTCTAACTGATTTGGACAAGGTGATGTTACATTCTTCAATGTTTTAGTTGATTGTGAAACATAGCATGCCAAATACTTCATGTTGTCTATTTTATCTTCTTTTTTTCCCTCATTTTACTTATATTTACCAATAAATTTTTCTTTCGTCTCCTAACCATGCAAGAAGGATTACAGGGCACTTTACCGATCTAGTTTGAACATTTGGTTCATCAAAAATTTATTTTCAGAATCCACATCTCTGAAGAAGACTTGAAGAGTAACTGAAATAACTATACCTAAATTTCCAGAATCCACATCTCTGAAGAAGACTTGAAGAGTAACTGGAATAACTATACCGTGGTCAAGTTATCGGATGACAGTAATTTGATAACACACTTTCAATGCAAAAGTTCTTCATCAAAGGTACAACCACATTATCCTATTGTTCATTACTCTAATATAATCCTACATAGTTTACAAATAATTATATATATTTTTTTAAGGACTTATCGGTCAATGAGGAAAGTGTTACTGCAACCCATGTTCAACATAGTTCATCGATAACATTGAAAAACAAGGAGGTAATTTTTTCTTTAAATTTTGAATATTACATTACTTTTAATATATTTCTATACAAATATGTGAAACTAATTATGAAACTGTACCAAATTTTCTGTACTACTTGAAGATTTTCCTGTACTACTTGAAGATGAGGATAACACCATTCATTCCAAAACGTATACGAATAAACCAATTTATCCAGGTGAAGATTGAGAAAAGTTGATTAGAAGAAGCAGTCATGTTAAATATATGTTTATGTATTTTTTAAAAACTGTTTCATTTGGAGATGTATTTTTAAGATTTGGAGCTATATTTTTTATATTGGATATTAATATGCCTATTAACATATATTTATACTTCAATTATAATTTTTTTATGTTCTCTTGACAATGCTTTATATTCTTCTTTAATGTTATAATTTTTTGTTATGCAAATCTTAAAATCTATTTTTTATTCATTTTGTTTGCCATATTTAATATTTAAAAAAATATTGTGATGATTTCATTAATTGTATTCTGCTTTTATAGAGTTAACGTTAGATTACAAAAATAATTTTGTATACTCAATAATATTTCATTACTCCATGTAATTCTCTTAATTTCTTATCATCGTCTTATTCTCAAGATAGGTGTACCCATAATGCTTTTGAGAAACATAAAAATAATTTTGTATACTCAATAATATTTCATTACTCCATGTAATTCTCTTAATTTCTTATTATCGTCTTATTCTCAAGATAGGTGTACCATGCTTTTGAAAAAGGTTATAACAAATACTTGCCTCTGGAAGAAACATTTGAGAGGGAGTATAGTGCACATCCCACGAATGACTGTTAGATTTAAAAGGAGACAGTTTCCAATTCTTTTGTGCAATAAACAAAAGTCAAGGACAATCCTTTCCAATGTGTGATTGTTTCTTCCAAAATCAGTTTTTATCCATGGTCAACTATATGTTGCCGTGTCTAAACAAAAGTCAAGGACAACCCTTTCCAATGTGTGATTGTTTCTTCCAAAATCAGTTTTTATCCATGGTCAACTATATGTTGCCGTGTCTAGAGTTAAGAGCAGAACATAATTGAAAATACTGGCCCCAAACCGTGTAAGTACTCTAACAATGTTTTTACAAGGAAGTGTTTAGGAATTTATAATGTATATTACTTACTTCTTCACTTATTCAACTTATTCACCTCACATTTTAATATACTCCCTCCGTCCACCAAAAGAGTGCTCATTTCTTTTTTTGGGTCCACAAAAAACGTGCTTATTTTATTTAAATAGTTAACTTTTGAATATTTTTTCTACTTTACTAACAAGATTGAGTATCTACCAAATATATTTTTTACTCATTATATTAAATATATTCTTTATAATTAATATATGATTTTTTTAAAAACACATATAAAAAAAAGTGAGCACACTTTTGGTGGACAGAGGGAGTATTATATAGACATATAACAGTGAATTTAATAATTGTGTTACACTAGGCAGTCTTATTATATTCAGATACTTCTCAAAAGTGACAAAGTGGGATAACTCAAGTAGTTAGAGCACCACTACCTAGGCCTTAGATCCTAGGTTCGAGTCATGGGGAGGAAAAAAAAAGGGATGGGTATTTAATGTAATTCAAAAAAAGATACTTCTCAAAAGTAGTCAATTTACCCATTTCATTTTCTTAAATATTATTGGAGTATAAAATTGGATAAATCAAAAGTAGTCAATGTAACGACCCCAAAATTTTAAAGGAATCAACATAGATTTTTTTTTTTTGAAAGGGGTAAGGGGGCATTACTACGCTTGAAAATAACATAATAATTTAAATGATGCAACCATCCAAGTCAAAGTGATCACCACCAAACCCTCAAAATAATTTTGAAGTGACAACAAGAAAGTAAACTAGTAAGTAAGGTCCTTAAGAATTTGCCTTACAATAAAATACTACAATTTCAAATAGTTAGCCAAAATAGAATTTCATGTTTCAAAAGACATAAATTAAAAGGTTGCACTTTCGAGATCGAGCGCTCACATCCACCTTCAATCCTCCCGAACATTCCCACCTGAAAGTGGAAGGGGTGAGCATTTGAAAAATACTCAGTGAATTCACTCAAACACCAACTCGAATATCATACAATCTACTGTAATAAAGGTCAACCATGGGGATCAATGTATATAATAAACATAAATTTGAGATTCATTACTCTCAATCATAGCATTAAGTCACATAGCATTAACTGCATCCACCTTGGCTGGATCTACTTCAATACCTTTTACTGACACTATATGTCCAAGAAAAACCATCTTGTCCAACCAAAATTTAAACTTCTTAAACTTGGCAAAAAGACTCTCCTTCTGAAGCGTCTCTAATGTGATCCTTAGGTGTTCCTCGTGTTGCCTCTTATCCCGAGAATAAACTAGTATATCGTCGATGAATACAATTACAAATCTATCAAGAAACGGATGGAAGACTCGATTCATGAGATCCATAAATACTGCGGGTGCATTGCTAAGCCCAAAAGGCATGACCACAAACCCGTAGTGCCCATAACGCGTTCTGAAAACAGTTTTGGGTATATCTTCTTTCTTGATCTTCACTTGGTGGTAACCCGATCGCAAGTCGATCTTGGAAAACACACTTGACCCTCTAAATTGGTCGAATAGATCCTCAATCCGTGGAAGCGGGTACTTATTCTTTATCGTGAGCTTGTTCAATTCACGGTAGTCTATGCACAATCAGAACGTCCCATCCTTCTTCTTGACAAACAACACTGGGGCTCCCCAAGGGGATACACTAGGTTGCACATATCCTTTATCAAGAAAATCTTGTAGCTGCACTTTCAACTCTTGAACTTCCTTGGGCGCCATTCTGTAAGGTGCTTTTGATACGGGTACAGCTCTAGGGAGAAGGTCAATCGTAAACTCCATTTGTCGATTCGGAGGTAGGCCTGACAAGTCTTCAGGGAAAACATCCTTATATTCTCTCACTATTGGCACATCGTCCAAGGATAACTCCAGTGGTTTGGTGCTCGTCACTTGCACCATGAAATTTTGAACGCCTTCCTTTCTCATTAACTTAGCCGCCTTCATTGAAGATATAACTCGGGGAATATACATGGATTTTACCCCAAAGAATGTAAACTCTTCCTCTCCAGGTATCAAGAATGATATTTCTTCCTCGTGACACTTTATTGTAGCATGGTTGGTCTAGAGCTAATCCATGCCCAAAATTACAACAAAATCTTTCATATCGATGACGTGCAAATCGGCCGATAAAACTTTATTTCCAAGGTCAACACTCACGTTCTTACACAATTTATCCGTTATGATAACCTTATCGGAAGGTATACTAACTTCTAAACTATAAGCTATAATAGAGAGGTCCTTGTCCTGTAAGTATACATCCAATTTTCGACCTTAGCCCTCTCTTAAAACGACGAACTTTCTTTTCTTCGAAGTCTACCATACGAGTGGCGTAGCGCGATAGTTGGGAGAATTTTCATTCGTACTCCATCACCGTCATCGTCCCTTGCTTTAAGTACAAGAATTTTGTCTCCTTCTTCTCACGATTAGAGCGGGGCAGATAGTTTTGTATGACCGCTTCTTTAAAATCATTCCAAGTCATAGCTTCTATCTGAGCTGGTGTTCGTGTCCTGCGATAGGATTCCCACAAAAATCGGCATCCTCGGTCGGTTGGAAAATAACACACGATATGTAACACCCCGTTTTTAAAAAAAAATTAAATTTGCATTTCATGATTTTTAGAAATTAAAATATCTCTTTTAAGTATTAAATGACAAATTTATTTGAAATCTTAAAGATATATGATTTAATTTAAATTATGAACTAATATTTTCAATAAGTTGTACATTTGCAGGATAGCTTACTAAGGAGATCAGACTCGATTGTGACTCACTCGACACGATTTAATAAGATGATGAGATAAGTTAAATATGAAATAAATTATAATAAAATTTAATTATAAATAATAAGATGCACAATATATGAAATAAGTTAGGGATATGAGAAATAGGGTGTGTTTTAGGAATTGAGTAAAAGTGTTCTATTAAATAATAATAATAGGTGTTTTAATTCCGATATTCTTTTAAATTAAATTAAAACCAGGGAATGCGAAGAGTCATCACTCACTCTCATTTCTCTGAAAACTTCTCTCTCTCCGACCCCTTCCTTCTTCAACTCTCTTTCTTCTTAAATCATTTCCTCTCAAATCCACACACTACAAAATCTCCTCAACCAACGCTATTCTTGGAGAGTTGAGAACCTTCTGTTTTCACTATCGTTTAAAAGTTGAGTCAGGTATGAAGGTCTTCTTCTTTTTAAAACAGTTTTAAAGAAATAAATCCATTTCTTTTCTTTCTTTAAGCGATGGATTCTGAATATTGTTATTTTCTTATAATTTTTGCTGTGTGGTTACTGATTTTATTTGGAGTATAAGAATGTCCTGTGGTTGAGTTTTGTGTTGATTTCTTGTTAAACTTGTGGGATTTGAATACTGTGTGACTCATTGAAGACTATATTTAGATTTCATGATGTATTTGTCATTGCATGTGTGATCTGAGTTCATTTTACCTACGGTACATCTTACTGGTTATTCCCTAAGTAATTTGTGTTGAATTTCTTGTTGAACTCATGGGATTTGCATATTAAGTAACTCATTGAAGCTTATATTTAGATTGCATGTGGTATTTGCCATTGCATGTGTGATTTGAGTCCGTTTTTCTTAATGAACACTTTTCACTGAATATACGTTTGAGGACATGGATGTTTTAAAATAGGTTGAGAAGACTTTTTGAGGCAAATATATATGTATATTGTGGTAACTGAAAATCTATTTTTGTCATTGTATGTTACTTTCAAAAAAGTACAGTCCCTTTTCCAATGCTAAAACCCATTTACCACATTGAGGTACTTGAAAACCTGGGATATGAGGTTAAAATACCAAGTTTGTTTGAGGCGTTTTCAATTTTATGGGATTTTTCTTTGAGGCACTGTATAGACTATAGACTGTCCTGTTGTTTTTGGGTTGAGATTACAAAAATTCCCTCACACAGCTCGCTTCGTTTTTGGAACTAATTTTCGACTATGTTAACTTAATGTATCTTGGCTTTTATAAGAATTTTACCTAGACACATTTGGATTTATATTATATTTTTAATGATTTTTCTAACAACAGTGTTTGTTCTTTATAAAAAGTAAACTGTTTTGATGTTCAAAAGAAATACAAGATTAAATAATCAATGGATAATATTAAAATGAAATATTTTATAGATATTGCTACTGGCCTTTATAGTTGTGTAGGTTTTGGCCTTACATTTTTATAAGAAACGAAAAAGTTTTAACAAATTCTAGAAAATCTCTTGACACAGTCCATTTCGGTCTTGTTTTTCAATGGTCTAACAAAATTTATAAGTAATATTCTATAAGTTATTTTTAAATGAAAATTTTATTATGCGCACCACTGTCTACTGTACAAAAATTGTGAATTTTAAGATTTTCTATGATTTATGATAAATAATTTACTACAGGCTGCCTTTTTAGATTTTTAAACGTATGAAATGAGTTTAACAGAATTTCGTGAATAAATTGTTTATTGAAAATTTAATATTTTTTCAGAATAAACAAATTGGACTTATACGTATGATTGAAACATTTTTTATAATACACTTTAAAGGTGCTTAAAATTAATTTAATTATCTTCTCCAATGTGTATTTTCATGTGATTCCAACTAGCTTCATAACTAGGTTTGACCATTTGATATGTGACGAAACTTAAATAGAGATGTTCTAAACTTATTGATAATTTGATAGTGTCACTTATATAGATATATGTTCAAGAAGATATATGTATATATATATATATATATATACTTTAAACCTAAAAGTTAAGTAAATGTGTCGAGTGCAGTGCAAGTCAGTAGGATCCTCAGGAGGCTAGCCCGCTATCACCGAACGACAAAAGTGGGTAACATTTATTTACATTTGAATTATTTAGATTAATTTATGTGTTAATACGAGCAGGCAGATCTTCGGATTATGCTCTGTGTGAATTAGCAAGTTTACGAACTGTGCTCTGTGTAAATTAGCAAGTTGACGAACTTTGCTCGCAAGTCTACGGACTATGCTCTGTGTGAAATAGGAAAGCCTACGGACTATGCTCTGTGTGAAATAAGTAAGTCTACGGATTATGCTCTGTGTGAGCAACAGATAAGTCTTCGGATCATGTTCTGTGTGAAGTGAGTCGGGTTCATGGGACTCGGCGTGTACTCGATTGATATATTAATTAGCCTTTTTAATGTACATGCATAGTAAATGTTATCCCACTGGGCTTCTCCTCTGGGAAAAGACTCATGATGCTACTTTAATCATTTCAGGTTTCGTAGACGGCGAGGAGGACGTGTGATTGACTGGGCAAGCTTTAATAAACGTTCTCCTAAAATTTTAAGTTTTACGTAAGAAACGCATTTAGTATTATTACGACTGATGTTATCTTTAAGTTTAATTCCGTAATTAAGTATGAACTACTAGTTCAACTGATCGAACCTATTTAATCCACTAGGATGTTTGTCTACTCTTTAAAGGTTAATTTTCATGTGTGACAACCTTATTACAAATTGTCGTATCTTCTAATGTTAAAGTACTTTAGACATCACACCACTTATATAATGATTTTGAATTTTATAATATTTTAGTCAAGTACACATTTGGCTTAGAAATGTGGGTGACACACGAGTTAGGCACAAGCATGGTTAGCCACTTAAAAATAAAAAACTCGTGTATCTTTTATTGAAAAGTCTTCCGCTTGAATTTATTTAAGTCAAAAAATGCTCTTTCAAACCGTAGCGCCCACCGGGATTTTGGGGGCGTTACACGATACCTTTTACGCATATGTGCAATTCATGTGGGTAAAGAGTCTCTCAAGCGCCCGAAGCCACTCCTCAACCTCAGTAGGGTCTCCTTTTCCATCGAACGTCGGTGGTTGAAATCTTCGGAATTGATAAATAATAGAGTTGGCGTCCTCACGCGGGGGTTGAGGTGCAGGAGGTGCCTGAGAAGCATTAAGGTTTTGCGTCAACCCTCAGAGTAAATTGAGAAAATCTTGGGGCGGAACGTTAGCGCCTGCAGCAAGCACTTCTTGAGCAGCTTCAGTTTGTCCGGGAATCGGAGGGTCCTGGACGGGTGGTTCATTTCGACGAGAGTGCCCTCGACGCGACATGATGGGTACAGTATTTCGAACTTAGGTAAATAAATAAATTAATTAAATGAAACTATATGAACTAGTCGATCTCCACATAAGGACTTTCGGGCAGTCCTTAACATGCGTACCATTGCTTAATCCTAAGAGTAAGAGACAAAACTAGACTTAAAATTGCCTCATTACCCAACTACCATCGAACAAAATAAGGTAAAATAAAAGGTTCACAATGTCAGAAGCTTCAAATTGAAAATAACGACTTAACATAAAGGATAATGAGTCATATACATCAATCAAAACATAACATAATGCGTAATACAAACTCAAATAAAAGTACTAAGTTGAAGCGGCGGACTGAAGCTGGTTGTGAGTCTCGTCTCGAAGTGCGATTCAATAACAACTTATGACACTTATAATAAATAAAACAAAAATACAAGTGAAAAAGTCTCTAGAAAGGTGGACCTGCTCTGATACCACTCTGTAACGACCCCAAAATTTTAAAGGAATTAACATAAATTTTTTTTTTTAAAAAGGGGTAAGGGGGCATTACTACGCTTGAAAATAACATAATAATTTAAATGATGCAACCATCCAAGTCAAGGTGATCACCACCAAATCCTCAAAATAATTTTGAAGTGACAACAACGGAAGTAAACTAGTAAGTAAGGTCCTTAAGAATTTGCCTTACAATAAAATACTACAATTTCAAATAGTTAGCCAAAATAGAATTTCAAGTTTCAAAAGACATGAATTAAAGGGTTGCACTTTCGAGATCGAGCGCTCACATCCACCTTCAATCCTCCCGAACATTCCCACCTGAAAGTGGAAGGGGTGAGCATTTGAAAAATACTCAGTGAATTCACTCAAACACCCACTCGAATATCATACAATCTACCGTAATAAAGGCCAACCATGGGGATCAATGTATATAATAAACATAAATTTGAGATTCATTACTCTCAATCATAGCATTAAGTCACATAGCATTAACTGCATCCACCTTGGCTGGATCTACTTCAATACCTTTTACTGACACTATATGTCCAAGAAAAACCACCTTGTCCAACCAAAATTCACACTTCTTAAATTTGGCAAAAAGACTCTCCTTCTGAAGCGTCTCTAATGTGATCCTTAGGTATTCCTCGTGTTGCCTCTTATCCCGAGAATAAACTAGTATATCGTCGATGAATATAATTACCAATCTATCAAGAAACGGATGGAAGACTCGATTCATGAGATCCATAAATACCGCGGGTGCATTGCTAAGCCCAAAAGGCATGACCACAAACTTGTAGTGCCCATAACGCGTTCTGAAAACAGTTTTGGGTATATCTTCTTTCTTGATCTTCACTTGGTGGTAACCCGATCGCAAGTCGATCTTGGAAAACACACTTGACCCTCTAAATTGGTCGAATAGATCCTCAATCCGTGGAAGCGGGTACTTATTCTTTATCGTGAGCTTGTTCAATTCACGGTAGTCTATGCACAATCGGAACGTCCCATCCTTCTTCTTGACAAACAACACTGGGGCTCCCCAAGGGGATACACTAGGTCGCACATATCCTTTATCAAGAAACTCTTGTAGCTGGACTTTCAACTCTTGAACTTCCTTGGGCGCCATTCTGTAAGGTGCTTTTGATACGGGTGCAGCTCCAGGGAGAAGGTCAATCGTAAACTCCACTTGTCGATTCAGAGGTAGGCCTGACAAGTCTTCAGGAAAAACATCCTTATATTCTCTCACTATTGGCACATCGTCCAAGGATAACTCCAGTGGTTTGGTGCTCGTCACTTGCACCAAGAAATTTTGGACGCCTTCCTTTCTCATTAACTTAGCCGCCTTCATTAAAGATATAACTCGGGGCATATACATGGATTTTACCCCAAAGAATGTAAACTTTTCCTCTCCAGGTATCAAGAATGATATTTCTTCCTCGTGACACTTTATTGTAGCATGGTTGGTCTAGAGCTAATCAATGCCCAAAATTACAAAAAAATCTTTCATATCGATGACGTGCAAATCGGCCGATAAAACTTTATTTCTAAGGTCAACACTCACGTTCTTACACAGTTTATCCGTTATGATAACCTTATCAGAAGGTATACTAACTTCTAAACTATAAGCTATAACAGTGCGGTCCTTGTCCTGTAAGTATACATCCAATTTTCGACCTTAACCCTCTCTTAAAACGACGAGCTTTCTTTTCTTCGAAGTCTACCATACGAGTGGCGTAGCGCGATAGTTGGGAGAATTTTCGTTCGTACTCCATCACCGTCATCGTCCCTTGCTTTAAGTACATGAATTTCGTCTCCTTCTTCTCACAATTAGAGCGGGGCAGGTAGTTTTGTATGACCGCTTCTTTAAAATCATTCCAAGTCATAGCTTCTATCTGAGCTGGTGTTCGTGTCCTACGATAGGATTCCCACAAAAATCGGCATCCTCGGTCGGTTGGAAAATAACACACGATATGTAATACCCCGTTTTAAAAAAAAAAAAATTTGTATTTCATGATTTTTAGAAATTAAAATATCTCTTTTAAGTATTAAATGACAAATTTATTTGAAATCTTAAAGATATATGATTTAATTTAAATTATGAACTAATATTTTCAATAAGTTGTACAGAGTTTTGCAGGATAGCTTACTGAGGAGATCAGACTCGATTGTAGATCACTCGACACGATTTAATAAGATGATGAGATAAGTTAAATATGAAATAAATTATAATAAAATTTAATTATAAATAATAAGATGCACAATATATCAAATAAGTTAGGGATAGGAGAAATAGGGTGTGTTTTAGGCAAGGTGGTCCACCAACAAAACAGGCGGCGCATCGACGGAGAGTCGCCGGAAAACGGGAGAGAGAGAGAGAGTATGAAAGGGAGAGGGAAAATAAAATAGATCTAAAAGTTTTCAAACACTTTGACTGGACATAACTGGAGTTTTATAACTTCGATTTAAAAACTAAAATATGTTCTGGAAAGCTTATGAAAACAGCTTTTGAAAGTGTGGTGTGGTATGAAGTGTTTAAGTATAAGTAGAATAATGTTGTACTAAATGTTGAGACAATTGGTACAACACTGAATCTAACAGAATATCAGAAATTGAGATTCACACAGCGGAAGACTTGAAACACTAAAAACAAAACGTGACACAATGGAAATAATTTTTAACATAGATTTTATAAATAAAAATCTATGCTAGCCTTACGGCGAAATTCAATACTTATCTTCAAGTACAAATGTTGTGTGAAATGTTACAGCATTAACATTCACAACAGAAACTACAAACGAGGCAGGTGCCTTGTTCTAAAAACGAACTAAGTGTATAAGGTATACACTGTCGAAATGCCTAGTCTATCTAATGCTTACACTCTCAATAGATAAGAAGACACACAGCCATACGGGTGGGATACGAACGTATGAACTAAAAGGTAGTTCTACTGGCCACAATTCCTAACAGGGATATACGCTCGGTCTAGGAAGTTGATCGAATAGAGTACACTAATTTGAGAAGCCTTCCATCGGTATTTATAGTAGTGGGGTGCTGATTCTAGAGGCTTCCACAATGAGATCCTATTTTTTAGGAACTCAACTTTCATGATCTTTCTAGATCCTTCTTGAATGCTCCAGGTCGTTCTAAATTGTTCCAGGATGTTCTAGCATGTTCTTCAATGTTCTGGAATCTTCCAGGTTCCAGATCCTTGTAGAAGCTTCTAGATCCTGCCAGAAATGCGACAACATTTAGATCAACATTTAATGTAGCATTTCAGAAAAGACTTAGAAAAAATCTCGGAAGGTCAAATTAAGATGTTGTTGATAATGTTAAGGCATTTAAGGATTAACAACATCTACAATCTCCCCCAATTTGACCTTTCGACTACAACACACGTGATGCACATATATTTCTATACATACTCAGTATTATGTACTTAGGTGAGGTTAACATCATTTCTAAGCACTAGTCAAGACAATACCTGTTGTAACCGTTCGATCAAATCGAATGAAGATCAAAGATAATTTTACAATGATCCGTGCCATAAGATCAAGATAAATTTTATCCAAAATAGAACAAGTATAAACACTACACTTATTCAGAACATAAGTAACTTTTACTAAGATCATAAGTTGAACTGGAAGAAATTAACTTAGAATCTAAGTAAGACACTAACAAAAACAAAAACAAAAATCAGAGCAACAAACTAATAAATAGAAACATAAACAAAAATAGACACTAACACTATACACAACCTGCAATAGTAGACACATGATAATCTGCAAACAAATTAAGCAAGGCAGTAAACAAATATCAAGTGGAACCATAATTAAGCAAGTTGAAATAATAAACATTAATTACAAAGGTTGAACTGAATAAATGGCTTATATTGCTGTGGTAACAGCTGCAGCATCATCTTCCTGCACCATAGCCATTGTGGAATTCAGATCTCCCCATGTCTAGCAGTTTCCTCCATGAAGATCACCATACAAGGTGTCTATCTCAGCAGCATCATCATCATCTCCTTCATCAACAAAGTAAGTAGATGCAAGGTGTGCAACTACATCAGTAACAGCAGCATCAGGTCCATCACCAGCATCAGCAGCAGCTGGAACTCCATCATCATTTATCTCCTCAATGACTACACTGGAGTTGGATGGTGGTGGTACTCCTCCTGTTGTAGGTGAAAGCAGTTTGGTCCACCTGTCCTTCAGGAACTGAAGTTCATCTATTGTTTCCTGCAAGTGTTGGAGTTGGAGTTTGATGAATTCCTGTGAAAGATATACATTACCAGAAATGTTGATACGGATGTTCTCAACATTTGGGGTTGCATTTCTGTGTCTTGGTCTGGATGATTCAGGATGATCAGTAGTTGAGGGTCTGGAATGTTCTGGTTGAGCAGAAGTAGAGGGACTTTGCTGATGTTCAGTACCAGGAGCAATCAGAGGTAAATCAATAACTCTATCTCCAGTGAGTAAGGCAGGAGCTATGGCCAATAGTGGAACTCTCCCCCTCAACACATCAGTTTTCTTGGCAACAAATCCATGGTGCCTCAAGTAGTTAGAAATCAGAACAGGATAGGGTAAATTGCCTTTCTCAGAAACTCTCCCAGTAAATCTCATCATATGTTGGAAAATTGTAAGACCCAAATTGAACTTCTTAAGCACAGAAATCCTATATATCAAAACAGCTTGATCCTTAGTGATCTTGGTAGTATTTGTGGTGGGAATCCAATTGTAGATAATGAGTTTGTATAACACAGAGTGTAGGGAAGTGAGGTCTTTGGCTAGCATCTGTCTAGTCCATTTAACTACCCTACAAGCAGTTATAGCAGAAATGACCACATCCATGTCAGGTTCTTCATCAACCTCAACATTGGGAATTTCCAAAAACTCATTTATCAACTCAGGAGTAAAAGGTACATCCCTCCCCCTAAAATTAACAGTCCCATACCACTTAGAAGATCTCCTACCAGTGCTCTTTTTCATACATGCATAGACTTCATATGCCCAATTTGTCAAGAAAGATTCACCAAAGTTCACAGCATGCATCAAATTTCTTTCTTCTAAGAAACTAATCATGCCTTTACTATTAAAATCAGGTATATTGATCCTCTTCTCTATCAGCAGTTTTCTCTTAGAATAAATGGCCAATCTATTCTCTAGAGTTTCAAGAGAGTCAGAAATACCTTCCTCTTCAGAAGCAAGGTCATCTGAGCTTGGTGTAGAGCTTTTAGCAGAGCTCTGTTCAAGGCAGCTTGCTGCACTGGAAGAGCTATCCCCACTGCCACCATCTTCAGGTTCTGGTGCAGCTTCCTTTGCAGCAGCATAGTGCTCAGCATTTTTCTTTAGAGACTTCAGAATGTCTCTCAAGCATCTTTCAGAATCAGAATTGGATTCTGACTCAGCTGATTCATCTTCAGTGATCATCTTCTCTTTGCCTTTTGGTTCAGCAACAGACTTTCCTTTCCCTTTCTCTTCAGCAACAACCTTCTTTTTGGATTTCTCAGCAACAACAGTCTTAGCTTTCTTTGGTTTATCAGCAACAACAGGAGCATCCTCTTCAGAATTTGTGAACACTTGGATAGGTTCACCAGCATCAGCTCCAGCCTTCTTCTTCTTCCTCATGGATTCAGAATAATCCACACGAGTAAAAACGCGGTTTGATCTCCTCCTTCTTTGTACAGGGCTTCTCTGTCTTTTCCCTTTTTGTGCATTCTTCTTGAGAGGAATGGGGGCAGACTCATCTGAAACAGAGAGTGAAGAGTTTGTACCTTCAGAAATGGGGGTCAGACGTGGCAGTGGCTTCTTCTTCAACAGAAGCATCAACGTTCTCAGTTTGCGGTTCGTGAACAGAGGGTGATTTGGGGCTTTTTGAAGCAGAAGCCATTTGGGCGGTTTGCTCAACCAAATAGCTTGATATGTCCACCGTGATACCTCCAAAAGTCATCACGGGCAGATGGCCTGTAGTTCGAAGAGTATCCGACACCTCTTCGATAGCCCTAGTGACCTGTTCAACGGTTGCATCTTGAGGGAAGTTTATTTGAGGAGCAGTTTAAGGAGTGGTTTGAGGAGTGGGAACAGTTGTTGATGGTGTTGCAGAGACATTCTAGTCAGCATTTGAAGCGGTAGAGTTTTGTGAAGCCATGGAAGCAAGAATTTCGAGAGGATTTGTGTGATAGTGAGATGAATTTTTCGAATCAGAGTGAGATTGTGAGTGGGATTGAGGTTGGTTTCCAGCCATTTAAGGGACAGTTGGATTTTCAAGGTAGGTTTGAGGAGTGTATACACAAACTTTGAGAGATACACGGCCAAAAAAACAATTTCTTCAAACTTAGTACTCAACAAAATCAAAAGTCACAATTAGCAAATAAATGACATCTTATGTTTGATATTTATAGAGAGAGTAATGTAGTTGGAGGTTAAGAGAATAAAACAGAAGAATTAATCTAGAATTTTCGAAAGTGCTCCACATTTTTAGCCACAACCTAGATCATGGTTAATTAGTGGAAAAAATTAATTAATTAAAATTAAAGAAGCTTCCAGAATTAAATTCGCATAATCTGAAAAAAATAGATAAGGGTCAGTAATTAATTAAATAAATAAAATGAATCTCAATAAATAATTAAATAATTACAACAGATAAAAATAAATTCGAATCAGGCAATGTTGTGCTCAAAACTGTTACAAACACCTCAACACGGTTTTTACATGAATTTGCTTCATTTGTGTTGCACCATATTTTTTCTTTTTGTGTTATAGCATCTAATTTGTATTGATCCATTGTTCCTGTAGAGTACATCGTAGTAGCGAACTCCGTGCCCCATACTTACTTAATGGATTACAAATATGTTGATGTTTTTACCAAATATCACCTTTTGAAAAGAAGGCATCGTAGTAGTGAACTCCGTGCTCCATAGTTACTCAGTGATTTGGTACATCTTTTAGTATGCTAATAACATTCTCATTTTTATGCATTTGAGAGGTGTAAGACGTTTATTTTTGCACTCCAAGGTTCTTAGATTCGTAGATATTTTACAAAGGAATTATTTAACTAAGTAAGAAATAAATTCAACTTATAAAATTTTTACAACCCATGATGTTGTCTCAAATGCGTTCTTTTCAGATAGTGCTCATGCCAAGAGATTTCCTCAAGATAGAGAATCTCTCATGGTCTAAGGCTTTAGTAAAAATATCAGCATTCTGTTTTTCAGTAGGTACATACTCCAACTTAACAATATTCTTCTCTACTAAATCTCTCATAAAATGGTGTCTAATGCTAATGTGCTTTGTGAGTGAGTGTTGTACAGGATTTTTAGAAATGTTAATGGCACTAGAATTATCACAAAAAATAGTAAGTATACCATTCTCAATACCATAGTCATGGAACATCTTACTCAGCCACAAGAGTTGTGTGCAACAACTTCCAGCAGCAATATACTCAGATTCTGCAGTGGATTGTGAAACACAATTCTGTTTCTTGCTGTGCCATGATACAAGATTGTTTCCCATGTAGAAACATCCTCCACCCGTACTCTTTCTATCATCTATGTCTCCAGCCCAATCAACATCACTATAGCTAATCAAAATGTTGTTGGTGTCCTTAGTATACCAGATTCCAAGGTCACTTGTTCCTGAAACATACTTGATGATTCTCTTCACAACATTCAGGTGTGATTCCTTTGGATTTGCTTGGTACCTAGCACAAACACACACACTGTACATAATATCTGGTCTACTAGAGGTTAAATATAGTAAACTACCTATCATGGATATGTAAAGTGTTGGATCAACATCTGTTCCAGCACTGTCTTTGCAAAGTTTCAAAGTAGATCCCATAGGAGTTTTCATTGGTTTTGAATTCTCAAGACCAAATCTTTTAACCAAGTTCTTAGCATACTTACTCTGGGAGAAGAAAATACCATCACTGCACTGTTTGATTTGAAGACCTAAAAAATAGTTCAAGTCTCCAACCATACTCATTTCAAATGTTGCAGTCATTGCCTCAACAAAGTTACTCAACATTTTATCACAAGTAGAACCAAACACAATGTCATCAACATATATTTGAGCAATAAGTAAATCTCCTTCAGTGTGCTTAATGAACAAAGTTCTATCAGCTTCTCCTCTAATAAATCCATATTCCAAAAGAAAGTCAGTAAGCCTACCATACTATGCTCTAGGAGCTTGTTTAAGACCATACAATGCTTTCTTAAGTTTATATACATGATCAGGATATTGTGGATCTTCAAATCCTATAGGTTGTTCAACATATGCTTCTTCATTCAATATGCCATTTAGAAATGCAGCCTTTACATCCATTTGATGAAGTTTAATATCAATAAAACATGCAATAGCTAGCAGTAATCTAATAGATTCTATCCTAGCAACAGGTGCAAAAGTCTCATCAAAATCAACTCCTTCAACTTGGGTGTAACCTTGTGCTACTAACCTAGCCTTGTTTCTAACAATATTACCAGATTCATCAGTTTTATTCTTGAATATCCACTTTGTTCCAATGACATTAGTATGACTAGGTCTTGGAACAAGTGTCCATACTTCATTTCTTTCAAACTGACCAAGTTCTTCATGCATAGCATTAATCCAGTTTTCATCAGTTAAGGCTTCTTTAGCACTCTTAGGTTCAATTTCAGATAAATAGCATTCAGCATTTACAATGTTACACATAGAAGACATGCATATTGTTCTTACCACATCTACCTTGTTTGATCTTACTCTTCCTCTTGTTTGCACTCCAACTGTAGCATCGCCTATTGTTGGGATATAAATTCACCCTAAGCCCGACTTGATGTTAGAATAGTTTTGATGGCCAAAACACTTAGAATTTATAAATGTAATAGGATCAGCTGACTTGTATAGAACAACTTAGACTAGTCTTGTGTGATCAACTGTATTGATATCAGCTGATCAGCACAGTCCTGGCTTACATGCCTATCCTCAAGATGAGAAGAGTAGAAGACATGAAGACTAGAAGATCCTTGAAGACCAGATAAGTTAAGGTGCTTGTATACCTACTTATCTGATGGAGTCCCAGATTGAAGATGGCCTAAAGCAGTACAAAGAATTTCCAGATCAGAAGAGTGTTACTCTACTGATATCAGAAGACAGAAGACCTAAGGCCAGAAGAGTAGTCAGAAGACTAGAAGTAAAGATCAGAAGACTATGTGCTCTTCCAGGACTCGACTGATTCCTAAGTCATCTTGCAATTCAAACGAAGACCTACCTTATTTAGAAGATTGACATGATCCCAGGATTGAAGCAATCAAGCGGCTGGAATCAAGGAATCAAGCTATTATGGAAAGATTGCTCAAACGGCTAGTCAACTCCAACGGCTAGTTGCAACCAATCTCCATTATAAATACAAGAGGATGAGAAATCACAAAAGGAGTCACAAGAGAGAATTCAACAAGTCAAGCAAGCAATCAAAGCTAAAGCCATACTATTCTAAGAATTCTCAAAAGAGCCAGAAACCATTAGATTATCTATAGCTCTTAAGTGATTTCTATCCAACCCCTAAGAACCTGAAACTTGTTCATATTGTATATCAATTGTTTTAGGCATAGTGGTTAAACAAATTATAAGCTTGAACCATTAGTTGGATACACCTCAAAAACCCCAAACCCTCACCGAAAGGTTAAAGTTTTTGAACCCCTTTAAGTGCAAGTGCTTACAATCACTTGTGGAGACCGTAGCTGTTAGGACGGCTCAGATCTCAAAGTCCTAACCTTGGGACTATAAAGGTCAAGACCCTTGTAATTTGTGGTAAATTAAAGGGATTAAACATCACGTGTGGACGTGAGAGTGGACGTAGGAACGTATATCCGAACCACTATAAATCTGGTGTCAATTACTTTCTGCACTTTACATTTCTGTCTTTACATACATTATTATATAGTGCATACTGTGATTTCAACATTCTTCAAAACAAGGCCATAACTTTCAAACCAGCATCAGCTGAGTATTTTCATTAAGCAAAACAAGTTGAACACTTTCATAAGAATTACAAGAACGAGTCTAAACCAGGGCCACCATAATTCCGCATATAACCTCCTCAGTCAGATCACTATAGTCATCTGGACCAGCAGACTTGCAGTCCAGTTGACATAGCAATCAGAAGAGGTTCTCAACTCTGTTTGAAAAGTTTTAAAGTCTATTCACCCCTCCCCTCTAGACTTTAATCCCATTCACTACTCGTTCAGGGACCAACAAGTGGCATCAGAGCAGTGGTTCTAACGGACTACTGTCTCTAGATTATCAGAAGACTTGAGGGAGTCTTTCTGTAGTCCGTTTGAACAGATCTTTTTGGAAAACTTGTTTTTGAAAACTCATACAGCATGAGTGCTAATATGCGAAAGTTGCCTAAGTTTTCAGTAGAGGATTATGATTACTGGAAGATCAGGATGAGGAAGAATCTCACATCAGTCCACTACAAGATGTGGTCAGTAATCACAAAAGGCCCAATCACCATCATGACAGTCAACACTGCAAATGGTGATCCAGAAGTCCCAGTTGGAGAACTGGTTCCCAAGCCCATGAAGTATCTCACACCAGAAGAGATGAAGCAATCAAATCTTGATAGCATTGCTCAAGATTACATAATGCAAACTCTTCCAAATGAGTACATTGCAAAGGTAATCCACTGTGAGTCAGCCAGAGAGATGTGGGAGGCATTGGCACTTCTCTGTGAAGGAACTGATTTGATCAAGGAATCCAAGTTGTCTACAGCAGTCAAGAAGTTCGAACACTTCAAGATGCAACCAGAAGAGTCTATTGATCAGCAAGACAATAGATTTACCAAGATCATCAATGAGATAGAATCTCTGGGCAAGAAATATACAAATAGAGAGAAAAATCTAAAGATCTTAGACTCTCTAACCAAGAAATGGAGACTCAAGAAGACCATCATCAAGGATACTCAAGATATCAAGAAGTGGTCTGCTCAAACTCTATTTCAGAACCTAAAAGCTCATGAATATGATCTGGAAAGAGAAGAAAACTCAGGAAGGGATGAGCCAACTGCAACCCCATCTACCTCCAAGACCGTAGCCTTCAAGGCAGCCAATACAAAAACTGCAAGTACCTCATCTGGCAAGACCTCTCTGAAAACAGAAGACTGTGAAGGATCAGACATGAGTCTGAAGGAACAAATGGCTCTTATGATCAAGAGATTCGAAAGGATGAACACTCTCAACAGCAAATATAGAAAATTCTATAGAAACTACAAAGATAGAAGAGCAAGTTCACCCTCCAGAGGTTCCAGAGAAAGAACACCAGAAAGACATCCTAGAAAGGATGTGGAGTCATCTGACAGCCGAGGATCTAGAAGAAGAGATGCCACTCCTCCAAGGAAAGGCAACTCAAATCAGAAACCTGGATCATGCTTTAATTGTCGCAAACCAGGACACTATGTCTATGAATGTCCTGAGCTGGATTTGGATGACAAAGAAAAAAGAAGGCCAAGGAGAAATTCAGACAAGAAAGCTATGGTGACTGAAGAATCTGAATATCAAAGTGATGAACTCCCTACATCACCAGACTGTCAAATCTTCTCAGATGATTCAGATGACCTAGCTATGATGGCCATAGGTGAAAATGAGGTAAACTCCTATACTACTACTTTCCATTCACCTATTTTTTCACAATCTGATGAGATAAACTCATCTGAAGGCGAATCAGAAGACACCTATTATCAATCTTTAAGAAAGGTAAAAGGTGATCTGGATATTGCCACTAGAGCTTTTATAGAAGTGGAAGAGGAGAACAAGGGTCTAAGGAAAGAAATTACTAAGTTGAAAAAGACTAAGTTTGATAACACCCCTGAGTTGGTCACAATGAATGAAAGATTGACCAGAGAAGTGGAGCTTCTTAAGGAAGAAAATACCACAATAACTCAGTTGTATGAGGGGATGTTACAAACTCAAGCTTTAGAAACTAAGGAGCTTCGTTCACTACAATCCAAGTTCGATGACCTCTTCCAAGCACACAAGCTCTTAGAAAAGGAGAAGGAATGCCTAAATCAAAAGATATCAGAGTTCAATAAAGCTTCTACTACTATTGAAAGTATCTCTGAGTATTATAGATCAAATGGCAATAAGATGGGTTTTGGCTATGAACTTAATCCATCTACATCCTCTCCAGCTGGGGGTAGTACACCTAACAAGTGCACTACTCAGACACATGAAAAGGGTGAGTGTTCTAAACACAATGAACCTAATATGAACCAAAAGGCATCTGTACCAGCTAAGGCTAACTATCCCAAAACCAAAAAGGGTAAAGGACAAGCTAACCCCAAGCCTGTACAGAGGAACAACAAACAGCCTAAACCATCTCGTTTGAGACAGTCTCAGCTGTATGCTGCTCCAGCCAAGAAGAAGAGGTCTTCTTCAAACAAATCTGTTCTCTTTGCACCCCCTATCTCTTATGATATTGTGAGAACAGAAGAGTATGGTCCATATAATCGTGTGCATCGACCAGCTAATGCACCCAGGCCGAATGTAACTAGTCAAAAGATCATGTATGTACACTCCTATAAAGGGAAACCATTTGACTATTACTTAGCTGACACTAAGAACAAATCAGATCAGTCCAAGGTGCTGACTGGTAAGATTTGGTTCTGTGATGCCCGAGGGAAACAACTCAAGTGTTCAAGGTTGTTCAAACGACCAATGTATATGTGGGTTCCCAAGGGTAGTACTAACACCCAAGGACCCAAAACAAAATGGGTACCTAAGACTTAACTTTTCTTGCAGGAAAGGAGGGACCTATACAGAAGAGGAGGTCTAGCAGGAGAAACTTGGTACATAGATAGTGGATGCTCAACTCACATGACAGGAACCAAAGCCCTGCTGACCAACTACATAGAGAAGAAAGGTCCAAAAGTCTTCTTTGGTGATAACGCGCATGGTAACACAAAAGGATATGGCACCCTTAAAAATGGTGACATTGAGGTACATGATGTATCATATGTAGAAGGTCTTAAGTTTAATTTATTATCTGTTTCTCATTTTTGTGACACTGGTTACTCAGTCAAATTCTCTAAAGATTAGTGTCTCATAAGTGATAAAAGAACAAACCAAAACCTTCTAACAGGATCTAGAAAGGGAAGTATGTATCTTGCAAATTGGAACAGCTGTCCTAAGGATACATGTCTGCTTGTGAAGAACCCTAAAGATGTCAGCTGGCTATGGCACAAACGTCTTAGTCATCTGAACTTTAAGACTATGAACAAGTTAGCAAGGGAATCCTTAGTTGATGGTCTGCCTAATGAACTCTACTGTAAAGATCAGGTATGTGATGCATGTCAACAAGGAAAGCAAACAAAGGTCTCCTTCAAGACCAAGAAGACAACATCAACCAGCAGAGTTCTTGAATTGCTTCACATGGATCTCTTTGGACCAATCACTCCAACCACTCTAACAGGGAGGAAGTACACTCTTATTGTTGTAGATGATTATTCCAAGTTTACTTGGGTTATCTTCTTATACAAGAAGAGCGAAACACAACAGAAGCTTCCTGAACTATTGAAGAGGATCCAAGTAGAGAAAGGAGAACCAATTGTGAAAATTAGAAGTGACAAAGGCACTGAATTCATTAACTCTTATATTATTGCCTATTGTACTTCTAATGGTATTCAGCATGAGACAAGTGCAGCAAGAACACCACAGCAGAATGGTGTAGCTGAAAGAAGAGTCAGAACACTCAAGGAAGCTGCCAGAACACTCCTTGCTGAATTCTCCACTCCTAAGAAGTTATGGGCAGAAGCCATCAACACAGCTTGTCACACTCAAAACAGGTCAGGTATTCACAAAATTCATGAGAAAACCCCATATGAACTGTGGAAAGGAAGAAAACCTAGAGTATCTTACTTTCATATATTTGGTTGTAAGTGTTTCATTCACAACAATGGGAAGAGTAAGTTGAATGCTTTTGATGCCAAAGCAGATGAGGGGATATTCTTAGGATACTCCTCTACTAGCAAAGCATTTAGAGTACTCAACAAACGAACCCTTCTTGTGGAAGAAACACCTCATGTTGTTTTTGATGAATCTTGTGAAAAGAATGCAGTAGAAACAAACTCAGCTGCAGATCAGATGAGACATCTAGTGATCAAGCCCAAACCAGATGAGTTCATTGAAGTAAATGAACCTTTTCCTGAAGAACCAGAGGAAGATAAGCCTCATAGACCTATCACTAGATCTCAAACTCAAGCAGGACAAGCTGACCAGAATCAAGATGCACCAATCCCAAATGCCAGGGGGAATGATCTCTTTGACACACAAGATACAGATGATGATCGACCTAATCAAGCCAACCCTCCTGATGGCACTAGATCAGATGAGAATCCAAGCTCATCCAATGTAGATACTCCTGTGAGGCATACATGGAGGAACAACCATCCATAAAACCTCATCTTAGGAGGAGCTGACTCAGGTGTCAAGACCAGAAGACAACTGAATCAGAACTCACAGTCATCTATGTTCTGCTAGTGTGCTTTCCTATCCAACATTGAACCAGCCGACATAGAAGAAGCAATGACAGATAGCAATTGGATCACTGCTATGCAAGAAGAACTAAACCAATTCGAAAGAAATGAAGTCTGGGAATTGGTAGATCGTCCTGAAAACCACAATGTAGTAGGAACAAAGTGGGTATTCAAGAACAAGAAGGACGAAAATGATGTGATAACTAGAAATAAGGCAAGGCTAGTTGCAAAAGGATATTCACAATCTGAAGGGATTGACTATGATGAAACTTTTACTCCAGTAGCCAGATTAGAAGCCATTCGACTGTTTCTAGCTTATGCATCATATATGGGCTTCAAGGTATATCAAATGGATGTCAAGAGTGCTTTTCTAAATGGTATTCTGGTAGAAGAAGTATATGTAGAGCAGCCTCCAGGATTTGAAAAAGGCGATCAAGTATATCGACTGAAGAAGGCTCTCTATGGTCTAAAACAAGCCCCTAGAGCTTGGTATGACACATTGTCACAATTCCTACTTGATAATGGATATACAAAAGGCAAAGTGGATAGAACTCTTTTCAGAATACAAGAAGGAGAAGACATCCTAATGGTGCAAATATATGTAGATGATATTATATTTGGATCACCCAATCAAGAGATGTGCAAAAAGTTCTCTGAACTTATGCAAGGAAAGTTTGAAATGAGCATGATGGGTGAGATGAATTATTTCCTAGGACTTCAAGTCAAGCAGAGTTCAGAAGGAATTTTCATCAACCAATCCAAGTATACCAAGAGCCTATTAGAAAGATTCAAAGCTCTACAAAGCAAGACTGCAAGGATTCCAATGATGACATCTTTCAAAATGGAACCAGATGAGTCTGGAAAGGCAGTTGATCAAGCTGAATATAGAGCACTGATTGGATCTCTACTATACCTTACAGCTAGCAGACTAGACATAACATTTGCTGTAGGAGTAGAAGCAGCAAGGAAGATTCTCAAGTACCTAAAAGGAACAGTCAACCTAGGACTATGGTACCCTGCTGATGACAATCTAGAATTGAGTGGCTATTCTGACTCAGACTATGGAGGATGTAGAATTGATAGGAAATCCACATCTGGAACCTGTCAATTTCTAGGCAACAAGCTGATATCATGGTTCTCTAAGAAGCAAACCTCAGTTGCAACCTCCACCACTGAAGCAGAATATATGGCAGCTGGTAGTTGTTGTAGTCAGCTGCTCTGGCTAGTTCAACAACTCAAGGATTACAATGTAGAGGCAAGAGAAGTCCCTATTTATTGTGATAGCAGCAGTGCCATTGCCATCACTCAAAATCCAGTACTCCACACAAGGTGCAAGCATGTCGACATTCGACACCACTTCATAAGAGACCACCTTGAAAAGAAAGACATCAAGATGGAGAAAATTCACACAGATATCCAAAGAGCAGACATCTTGACTAAGCCCCTAGCTGAAGAAAGGTTCAAGACCCTCTGTTACAGCTTAGGACTCCTGGACCCAAGCACATGAAGAAGGAAAGATCAGCTAAAAACCTTAGCTGATCCCAATGCAGCAGACTAGGAGGATCAGATGAGGTGAATAGACACCCTCATCTTCAGGTAAGTTCTTTCCCAATGAAGACAAATAAAGCTGAGGGAAAACTTAGAGTCATCTAATCAAGGGGGAATCAATGATACCTTAAGAATCCTTGATGAAATACTCTAAAATCTGCATTGCATATCATATATATATATATATATACAGCAGACTTGAACAAAGTTATTTGATTTCTTTACTCTAAGCAGTGTATACTATGTATAATAATAAACTATTCTTCATAAAATACTTTATTTATATACATACATACAGTATACTATTGAGTTATACTTGGTTGGATTAATACACCATCCTCACCGACTCAACAGTATGCATGCACTGTACGGATTTCAAATAACTCTTGCTCAAAAATTTATAATTTCTGCATTCCATAAGATAAAGTCTGAATATCTTTAAATGTGAACCCTTAGATCAAGAATCTCACTGTTGATCTTAAGAAGTAACTTTTCAGAAATTCAGACCTATCAACTCTATAGTTTTGTCATCTTTCACTCCACTGCCTCATTTCTACCCCTATAAAAGGAGGAATTTATGAGAACACCTAAGAACACAAATCACTAACTATTATTTTCTGTTTCAGGAATGGAGACAATCGAAAGAAGAGATGGAATGGAGATCATCCTTCAACCAAGGTCTTGGGTGAAGGAGATGAAGCTTTGTCCAGAAGATGAAGATGATGCAGATCAGCACACTTGGCTTACTCAACATGAGTTTGCCTATGAAAACTAGAGGAAAGAGAGACGTCCTTATTGAAAACTAGAGGAAAGAGAGATGGAGAAGACAAAGTAGCAAGCAAGCAGAGCTTCTTCTCCAGGGGGAAGTTCTACATGGAGAGCTTGTTACCAAAAGCTATTGTGTCTAAACAGAACATGAAGGCTAAGTCCATGGCCCTCTCTTCAGACTCCATTGAAGCCTCTTCCAATCTTCCTTCTCCTTCAAGAGAAGCGAAGAAATTCAAAAAGGACACCTTTGATGCTACAACCCATCTGATGATGAGGAACATCGGATGGTAAGGGCAACCTGAACCAGTGGGATATCATCCAGGCTGATAAACATATTGATTTGATGGTCCTACTTGATTCAGAGATAGAGCTGGAAGATCCATCAAACCAGGTTGGATCACCACTCACAATAAAGCTGGAAGATCCATCATCCAGGTTGGATCATCACAGCAACAACGAAGGATCCATCAAGCCAGGTTGGACCTTCAAAGCACAGAAGATTTACTCAGCAAATCTCAATCCTCCACTCAGCTGATCAGAAGACCAACTCAGCTGACCAGAAGACTTTCAAGGAAAATCAGCAGACCTCTTGAAGAAATCAGAAGACTTCACTCTGCTGACCAGATCACTTGATTTTAGAGTTTAATGACTATCTTTGATCATGTAATTCATTCTAGATTTATTCCTGAATGTAATTAAACAAATTGGCCTATATAAGGAATGCAATTCACTTATAAAAAACGGCCTTGATGATCAATTCTTGCCACAAAATTAGTCACAACGGCTATTTTTGGTAATGATGTCATTAATACTCAATTACCAAATTGCCAGCAAATCAACTGTTGCCACATGGCAAACTCAGCCGGCAAATTTAAAGAAAGGCCCGAAATCAAAGAAGGAAAATCTTGGGCTCTACTCCACAATTAAACCCAAATCTGACCGTTAGATCAAGAATCGTTGAAGTATATATACACACCCTTAAAACTCTTCCAAACCCTTTCGCTCACATTACTCAATTGCTCTCAATACTCTCTCGTTCTGCAAATTTCTTTCAAGCTCTCAAAACCTAACACTCAAAGTATACTATGGCAATCATTGAAATTTACGACGAGAAGACCAAGAGCACTGGCACCTTGGATGCTGCAAAGTGGTCCAAGGAAGGGAAGATGTTCACAGAGAATGCTCTGTTTTTCAAGGGCAAACACAAAGCAGAAAACAAGGAGATGCTTCTTCGCTGCATCAACCTCAACCTGCGAGATTTTCTAGAAGCAGCACCCACCAATGTTTACGAACAAGATGTGCTGGCTTTCTATGCAAACGCTGTGATGAAGGGATCTTATGTCGAAAGTGTCATGGGTGGACACAAGGTCAAGGTAACAAGGGAAATTCTTCAGGAATTGTTTGGCTTGTCAAGGGGGAATGTTAATATCTCCACCTACATCATGGGTAGAGAAAAAGAGTACATGGAGATGTTTACTGATGGAAGAATAAAGGCTATTGATGCCACTGGGCTCAAGAAATCCCAACTTGAACCTAAGTTCCAAACTCTGATGGATATAGCTGGCAAGATGCTGCTTGGTAACACCTTCAGCCATGATGCTGTTACCACTCTGAAAGTTCGAGTTATGGCTGCAATCTGGGATCAGATTGATGGAGATTAGCAAGGACTATTTCTGGATAGAATTGCTCTTGAGGGCAAGAAGGTGACCTTGGACTTACAGTCAAGAGAATGGAAGGTGACGTCAACGGTCAGCTTTGTCAACAAGATGAGTATCATCCTTCCAGAAGTACTCCCCAGAAAGTACAAGATGAGACCTCATAAGACCTTTCACATCTCCAAATATTACTTAAGGAAGGAAGCTCTTGCTGAGGCAGCAAGGTTGAAAGAAGAGAGGAGGAAGTTGTTAGCTGAAGCATCTTCCAAAGACGTTGTTGAAGAGGCAGAAGAGTCTGCTCATGACTCTGCTGCTGAAGAAGAAGAGGAGCCATCCAAAGAAGAGGCTCAAAAGAAGGCTGCTGAGGATGATGATGATGACAATCAGACCTTAGCACAAAGAAGATATCTGATCAGATCAGGGCTCATCTCCCCATCTGATTCAGATGCCACTCCCTCTGCCTCTCCTTTGAAAAAGGCAGGTACTTCTAATCCCCCTCTCACTTTCACACCTTCTAAGCTATCAAAGGGTCAGAAGAGAAAGAAGAACACTTCTTCTTTCACAAAGAAAACCAAGAAATCCAGGCTCCCTACTCCAATGAGCATAGCCCCTATTTCATCCTTAACCCTTCTGATGAGTCCAATCCATCTGAGCCTCTAAACACTGATACCCAAATCCCTGCTGATACTCACACAGCAGAGGAACAAACTCAGCCACAACTACCAATTAAACCCCAATTGCCTAACCCTGCTGATGCTCAACCAGCAGACAACCAAACTCAGACCACCTCCACACCCCCTACTGATGATCAAACTCAGATTATATCCACAATCCTTGCTGATATTCAAACAGCAGATGTCCAAAATCATCAAGCTCAAACATCTACTGATCTTCAAGTAGAAACTGAACCAGACCAGCAGACCCAAAACCCTGCTGAGGAACAAATCACTGAAGATCAATCTCAACTTCCTACCCAACAAGAAGAAATCACTTCCCAAATCCCTGCTGATACTCACACAGCAGAGGAAAATGCCCCAGCTACCCAAACTCCTACCATCACTGTCCCTTCTGCTCCAGAAGACATGGCACCAGAAGACCTGGTTCAAGATGGCCCTTCTCAACCTCAGTTCAGAATGGTGCACTACCCCATGTGCCAAACAGAGAAGATAATGAGGATGAAGATAGCCAACTTGCTCAACTCCACTACCCCTGGAGTTGATGAGAATTCAATCCAGTTTGAACAAGTGCTTAGGGTATGCACTTGGATTGAGCTCAGAAGAGATGATGTAGATGACCTTCTTGAGGTCATGGAAGGAATGGGAGGAAAGGAAAACTTCCTCGACTGGGAGATGGAGCAAAAGGAAGTTGCTCAAGTTCGATCCTTTGCTCAGCTGCTATCAGATGAGGCACTGACTGCAGTTTGCAACCGGATTTTAGGAATCCCCACTGCTGATGTCTCTATCCCAGAAGGCTCATCGGATCAGCAGACAGCTGAACAAGCAAAGTTGAAGGAATCAGTTGCACCAGCCTTGGTGGAAGACTCAGCTGCACCTGCACCTGCAGAAGACTCAGCTGCATCAGCTGACAAAGAAAAGATTGACAGAGAAGTAGTCAGAGTACCAGCTCACTTCAGACCTTCGGACAATCTGACTCACTTCATTGACGATCAAGAGGATGCAGGCAGACGAATCATGATCCATCTGACTAAGGCCACTACCTGCTACCTCAATGAGGAGTACCTATCAGCCGAAGAAAGAGGCAAAGCAATAATTGTTCATCCAAAGCCTCAAGGTACACCCTCTACTTCTACCCCATCTGTTGACCATACAGCAGACATCTGCTCCCAGGTCAAAACTGCAATAGACTTGCACTTTGAGAAAGGTTTAGGCCTGCAACTAGGAAGATATGTTGAGAAAGCTGCAAGGGAACAGAAGACTCGTCTTCATGACCAGATTCTTGACATTGAAGACAAGTTTGGTGAAGCACTTCATCAGCAGATAGGAGAATACTTGAGTACCTATCAGAAGTTATCAGCTGACACCTCCAAAAGGTTTGCTGATCTTTACACTGATGAGATGCACCACATGGAGACCACCTACAAGTCGAGAATTGAAGAAGCTGAAGCAAGAGCCAAAGAAGGTCAAGCCCTTCTTAAGGCAGCTGCAGAGGAGAATGAGAAATTGCAGACTCAGCTGAAGGAGACAGCATCCAAGTTGGAAGCACTTACAACTAGATTTGAAGCTTCCTCCTCCTCCAATTCACATGCTGAAGTTCTAGAGCACAGCATAACCCATCTGACCCAAGTTGCCAAGGTCAATGCCATGGCCCTGAAGCAAACTCTGACAGTGGAAATCATGAATTCCATGAAGCCTTTTGCGGCTGCACTTGCTGAAGCCAAAAAGGGGGAAGATGTGTTGATAAAGGCTCTAGAGAAGTCTACTGCCCAGCAAGCTGAACTGGTAGTAGCACAAGATGACTTGACTGAAACCTTGGGTGGTTTAAAGAGCAAAATCAAGAACAAGCAAGGCAAAGAAATTGCTCTAGAAGATACTCAAGCTCTCACTCAAGCTCCTGCCAAGTCTCTTCAGATCACTGCCCCTGAAGAACAAGTTCCTGAAAAGAGAATGACAAGGAAAAGAAAGGCAGATGAGCAAGCTCAGTCAGCTCAGACCAGCAAGAAATCAGCTCCAGCAGAGCCTACTTCAGAAGAGAAAGAGGCTCTAGAGTTGAAGAAAAAGAAATTGCTTGAAGCTCAAGAGCTTAAGCAAAAGAAGGTGAATGATGCGAAGACAGTCAAAGCCAAATTTGAAAGAAGAATTGCCAAACTCAGGAAAGCAATGAAGGACAAAGCACAAGAAGACAGTGTCCTGGTGTTTGATAGCAATTATGTGGATTACTTAGCCCTTCAAGATGAGCTACCAAGATGGTATCCCCTGAAGAAGAAGTGGCAAATTCAACACCACATAGTAAGGAAATTTGGCCCTCTCCCTTCTTATGAAGAAGAATTTCTTCAATTCTCCCAGTTCATGAACATTGAAGATCCAGAGTTCTGGGAAGAAATTGTCAAGACAGCCAAAGGACTTGACAACTGCAGAATCTTAACTCCTGAAGAACCCAAATGGGATGCACCCCTTCTGGATTCAGGAAGAGCTAACATGATAGAATTCAAGAAGATTCTGTACAAGATCTATGAAGAGGAGAATGTTACTGATGTACAGCACATGGAAGAAGTTCGAGCTCGTCTGTACCTTGCCTACCGCGTTTGAAGATCAGAAGACCTGATGAAGACTACTTTAGAAGTTTAAAGAAACTATTACTTGTAATCTGTAAAAGCTCTATATATATTCAAGTTATAGTTCTTTTTGCTTTCAAGACAAACTCTCATTGTCTTCATCAGATACTTCAAGTCTTAGCATGTTATAAACTCTTATCTTAATTCATTAAGAGCACTTATCAAGTATAGTTTTGGCTTCATCAAAAAGGGGGAAATTGTTGGGATATAAATTCACCCTAAGCCCCACTTGATGTTAGAATAGTTTTGATGGCCAAAACACTTAGAGTTTATAAATGTAATAGGATCAGCTGACTTGTATAGAACAGCTTAGACTAGTCTTGTGTGATCAACTGTATTGATATCAGCTGATCATCACAGTCCTGGCTTACATGCCTATCCTCAAGATGAGAAGAGTAGAAGACATGAAGACTAGAAGATCCTTGAAGACCAGATAAGTTAAGGTGCTTGTATACCTACTTATCTGATGGAGTCCCAGATTGAAGATGGCCTAAAGCAGTACAAAGAATTTCCAGATCAGAAGAGTGTTACTCTACTGATATCAGAAGACAGAAGACCTAAGGCCAGAAGAGTAGTCAGAAGACTAGAAGTACAGATCAGAAGACTATGTGCTCTTCCAGGACTCGGCTGATTCCTAAGTCATCTTGCAATTCAAACGAAGACCTACCTTATTTAGAAGATTGACATGATCCCAGGATTGAAGCAATCAAGCGGCTGGAATCAAGGAATCAAGCTATTATGGAAAGATTGCTCAAACGGCTAGTCAACTCCAACGGCTAGTTGCAACCAATCTCCATTATAAATACAAGAGGATGAGAAATCACAAAAGGAGTCACAAGAGAGAATTCAACAAGCCAAGCAAGCAATCAAAGCTAAAGCCATACTATTCTAAGAATTCTCAAAAGAGCCAGAAACCATTAGATTATCTATAGCTCTTAAGTGATTTCTATCCAACCCCTGAGAACCTGAAACCTGTTCATATTGTATATCAATTGTTTTAGGCATAGTGGTTAAGCAAATTATAAGCTTGAACCATTAGTTGGATACACCTCAAAAACCCCAAACCCTCACCGAAAGGTTAAAGTTTTTGAACCCCTTTAAGTGCAAGTGCTTACAATTACTTGTGGAGACCGTAGCTGTTAGGACGGCTCAGATCTCAAAGTCCTAACCTTGGGACTATAAAGGTCAATACCCTTGTAATTTGTGGTAAATTAAAGGGATTAAACATCACGTGTGGACGTGAGAGTGGACGTAGGAACGTATATCCGAACCACTATAAATCCGGTGTCAATTACTTTCTGCACTTTACATTTCTGTCTTTACATACATTATTATATAGTGCATACTGTGATTTCAACATTCTTCAAAACAAGGCCATAACTTTCAAACCAGCATCAGCTGAGTATTTTCATTAAGCAAAACAAGTTGAACACTTTCATAAGAATTACAAGAACGAGTCTAAACCAGGGCCACCATAATTCCGCATATAACCTCCTCAGTCAGATCACTATAGTCATCTGGACCAGCAGACTTGCAGTCCAGTTGACATAGCAATCAGAAGAGGTTCTCAACTCTGTTTGAAAAGTTTTAAAGTCTATTCACCCCTCCCCTCTAGACTTTAATCCCATTCACTACTCGTTCAGGGACCAACACCTATGATCTGGCCAGAAGGATGACTTTTACCTATTCTTGAAGAAGGATTCGTTTTGGGAACGTACTGGTCATTCTGTGAAGTTACAACTGTCTGTTCTGTCGATGTTGACCCAAATGTGTTAACATTTGGTGCAACATTCTCAGACTTCAGTGTATTCTCAGAACTATCAATAACCTGTGAGACATCTTCTTCATCTTTGTCATATGTAAGACCTTTATCATCATCAAACACAACATTAACAGATTCTTGAACAGTGTTAGTTCTAAGGTTATATACTCTATAAGCTTTACTATTTCTAGAATAGCCTAAAAAGAAACCTTTATCACTTTTAGAATCAAACTTATGAAGTTGATCCCTATCATTCAGAATATAACACACACAACCAAATACATGAAAATATTTCACACTTGGTTTTCTGTTGTTCAAAATCTCATAAGGTGTTTGACTTGTGCCAGGACGAATAAAAACCCTATTAATAACATGACATGCAGTATTCAATGCTTCTCCCCAAAATTTCTTAGCAAGACATTTGGATGTAAGCATGACTCTAACCATTTCTTGTAAATTTCTATTCTTTCTTTCAACAATTCCATTTTGTTGTGGAGTTTTAGGAGATGAATATTCTTGCAAGATACCCTTTTTATCACAAAAATCATTAAACATGCTGTTTTCAAATTCCCTACCATAATCAGTTCTAATACGGCCAACTTTCAAGTTAAACACATTTTTGAACCTCTTATAAAGAATTTTAAATGCAGCAAATGCTTTAGATTTGTCTCTTAAAGACTCTACCCAGGTATATCTAGAAAAATCATCTACCACAACTAAGGAATACCTCTTTCCTCCAATGCTTTCGGTTTCCATAGGACCCATCAAGTCCATGTGCAGTAATTCAAAACATCGATGTGTAGTACAATGTGACAGCATTTTGTGCGACATTCTTACCTGCTTACCTTTTTGGCATGGTCCACATACAGTGTTGTTGTGAAGACTTAGTTTTGGAATTCCTTTTACTGCATCTGCTTTGATTAGTTTATTCATTGCTCTGTAATTTGCATAACCCAATCTTTGATGCCATAAGACATTTTCATCATATTTTGACAAGTTGCACATATTTGTTCCAATAAACTTCATCTTTATTAAGAACATAACATGAATCTTTATCAAATTTCACATGCAAATTATCATCACAAAGTTGACTAATGCTAATCAGATTTGCAAGTAAGCCATCAACATGTAAGACATTTTTAAGCTTAGGAAAACCATTAACATTCAAAGTTCCTTTACCAAGAATCTTTCCTTTAGAACCTCCACCATATGTAACACTACCACTATTCAAGGTCACATAATCAGATAAGAAATCAGTACGACCTGTCATATGTCTAGAACAACCACTATCAAAATAGCATGAATCAGGTAGACATGCTTTTAAGGAGGTATGAGAACCATTACAGGTAGTTTTTGGTTTTCATGCAGATTTCATAAACTGTTTACCAGAATGTGACAGTTTTTTATGCAGCATTTTCAAAGTTCTCTGTTCTTCAAACAATTTTATGCAGTAAGGACGAATATGACCAACTTTGGAACAGTAATGACAGATATACTTCCTTTTAACCTTGTGAGGATCTGATTGTGCAGATGTTGCATCAGATGTGACAACATTTGCCTTCACAAATTTCACAGGTTTTCTAAATTTATCAGAAATAGAAGCAGTAGTACCATCATAACCTAAACCATGATTATTGGACTTACCAGTAGCTATAGCATTATTTACCTCAGAAGCACTCTTGGAATATTTCTTGAAACATAAGGTGGAATTTATCAATTTCTCCTTTAAGTTACAGATTTCCAGATCTCTTTTGGTAAGAATAACCTCTAGCTTTGTGATTGTGTCTTTCTGTCACGCCCCAATTTTCATAAATGTAAATTTGAGAAAAAGACAGGCTAAATCGAAGTAAAGGGGCATGAACTAAAATTTTAACTAAAGAAATGAGATTTTTCGAACATATTTATTAATTAAAATTACTTGAATAACAACGGAAGACTCGATGAAATAAACAACATCTCAAAAGGAATTTAATTTATAACATCAATCATGTCTAAACTAGAATATCTCCTAAAGGTCACCATAGTGAAACACTTGAAAATTTATAAAGTTCTTATAATAAATTGTGACAAATTAATTGACATCCACCACCTCTCCTCGCCACCAGCTCTTCAACCTGAAATTGTTAAATGTTGGGATGAGTATGCAAGCACACTCAATGGGGCATAATTATTCTAAATTAAATACTAAAAATAAATGAACAAGATGTCGATGTTAATTGAATAACAATCACATAAATCTTGTCATAGATACTTTGCCACACTTTGTCTTTAATACTTGTCATTTAGTATTGTGGACCTTCCCAAAGTTCGTTCTAAGAACTGAGGTATTCCCACACGTGGAGTTTGAGGACCTTCCCAAAGTTCGTTCTAAGAACTGAGGTATTCCCACACGTGGAGTTTGTGGACCTTCCCTGTAGCCGAGTCTAACAACTTAGGTATTTCCACACATAGAATTTAACTTCGCATTGGAGCACGGCGGGAAGAACCCGAAGACCCGTCGGCCCCGGACCTTATTTGGCCCCTGGCTATTAGAAACTTTGTCGTTTGAATAACATAGGAACAACTCACATAGCAGACAACTCGAAATTTATTGAAAGCATTTAATAAAGAATAAACACGCAATAAATCACTACCAAACCACTGTAGGAATTAAAGCAATTAAACCCCACCTTGCACGAATGTCGTGGATGCAATGAAATTGTGTTAATCCTCGTTCCCTAAAATAAATGAAAATAACGTGTCTTAAAATATTTATATCTAAATAGTCAGAATATTATTGTTAGATAGATAATGATTTTACAAATGTAATACCAATCCATATAAACTAGAAGAAAAAATGGGCTTCGGCCATAATTACTAATTAGAAATAAAGTAATCTATTTATTTAATAGTTTAATAAAAATGGTTTACATCTCAAGCTTTATCGATTTGTTCAAGAAATCAAAAGAATTATTGTGCACAATCAAAGTGCGTCGGCAAATAATAAAGCATACTATAATTTAGAAATTATATATTTTTCATTTCAAAAATAAATAAATCTGAACACTTTAAAACAATCTACAAATCTGGAAATGAAAATGAGACAACCATAAAGTTTGTTTGAGACTTACAACAATTATAACCCATGGCATGGTAGTTTTAGACATTTATATATAAAAACTTAAATGAACAAATAAGAGGGTATATAAGCGTAGAACAAACCATTGAATTTAATAAGAGAATAAAGGAGAAAATGTTACTGAGGGCGGCCGATCCAAAAATTAAGTATTGAGATTGTAGGTTTTGTTCCAGGGTTTAGGCAAGACCTCATATTTATATGTAAATAAAAGTTGGGCTTAGAATTGCACTTTGACTTGGGCTTAGAATTTAAATGAGATAAATATAATTAAGTCATAACTTAAATTCTCGAAGTTTTGGAGTCACTATCTCGTTAGAAAGTATATGAATTAAAATAAAATCGAAAATCAATCAAATAATTATATATATATATAAAATTCACATAAAATTTACGGGTATTACATCATTAGTACTAACAAATTAAATGATTATTAATCTAACATATCATGGAACAAAATATAGAGACTCATGAACCTACCCTGAAGATGTTACTAATAAGCTTTATGAGATTAATGATTGAATATATTTTAATTCAAAAGAATAATCTTATCTAACCCTAAACCCCTAAAACACACCCTACGTATCTTCAAAATTTAAAGAAAACAATATTTAAATTAAAATTAATCTAATAAAAATATTAAACAAACACCAAACCCATTAGCCACTATCTTCTGATATATTTGAAAAACAATCAACCAATCCATAAGCACACCATATAAATATATATTAGATATAATGGACAGATGATTTTCAATTACACTAATTAATTAGATATGTATAACAATTATACAAATTATAAAG
The DNA here is from genome assembly GCA_963675135.1 of Galeopsis tetrahit. Taxonomy (NCBI): domain Eukaryota; kingdom Viridiplantae; phylum Streptophyta; class Magnoliopsida; order Lamiales; family Lamiaceae; genus Galeopsis; species Galeopsis tetrahit. The sequence continues at coordinate 29,589,623 of OY776130.1, read as the reverse complement.
ATAGAGGGGAAGAAATGATACCGTGAGTTACTCCTTGTGCGGCCAACCCTAGTTCGTGATCGGTATTTTTGAAATGGAAAAGTTAGGGTAAATTTTATATTTATAATGTATTTAATATTAGGGTTGGGCTTTGATTGAGGGAGATTAAGAACTAAATGGGCTTTGCATACTTATTTGAATATATTAAGAATTATATATATATATATATATATATATATATTATAAATTACGGGTATTACACTTTCAGATCCTCATTCTCTTTATTCAAGGAATTAAGAGTGAGTTTCATCTAACAGCTTTTGGTGTTCATTGTCATCAGTCCTTTTTCCTGCATCATCAACTAAACCATTAAAACAGTTTCAAATTTGGGTGACTCTGTTCTGATGTTGCTGTAGATGTTGAAGCATCAGGTACAGCATCAGAATCTGTTTCATCCAGATCATCATCTGAGGAATCATTATAATCAATTCTGGTAAAATTAGAATATTCATTCTGATTTAATTCATCAAGATCATCATCATCAGATTCATCACTCAAGGTAGCACTAAAGTTCAGCTTTTGCTTAAGTCTGGTATTGGCACATTCATTTGCATAATGACCATAACCAGAACAAGCATTGCATTGAACTGATTTTCTAAATTCAGGATCATACCTTGGTTTACCTTCACTCTTTGATGGTCTTGGTGTGTACTGATCTTTCCTCCTTTCTGGTTGAGGTGTTGATGTGTTGATTTGAATCTTAGGCTGAATGTTTCTAGATTTGTTCACAGATTTCTTAAGAAACTTATTGAAGTGCTTAGTGAGTAAGGCAACATTGTTTGGATTTTTGAGGCATACATCAAGCAATTCTTCATCAGAGTCAACTTCAGTAATGATGGGTTGAGCTTCAGAAGTGTTTGATGTTTCCCCTTTAAAAACCACAACTTTCTTATCAGCATTAGCTTCATCATCTTGATTAGTGTTTATCTCATAAGTTCTAAGAATACTTACTAATTCATTTTGACTTAACTTATCTGTATCTTTTGCCTCTTCAATAGCACAAATTTTAGCATCAAATCTTTTAGGAACAGATCTTAATATCTTATGAACTACTCTAACATTAGAAATAGGGTCACCAAGAGAATGTGATTCATTGATAATCTCACTTAACCTTTCATTGTAGGCTGTAATTGTTTCATCTTCCTTCATTGATCGGAGATTCTCAAATTTTGTTCCCAACATTCGAAGCTTAGTCCTTCGAACACTTTCTGGACCCTCACAATGCTCTTGCAACCTGTCCCATGCATCTTTAGAAGTAGAACAGTTAGATATAATTTAAAACATCAACAGAAGTAAAGATAGCATTTAAAGCTTTAGAATTGTAGCTTGCTGTTGTTATTTCATCAGCCGTCCAGTCAACTTCTCTTTTGAGTTGTATTTCACCATCTGCGTCTGCTGGTCTTTTTGGAGCTTCCCAACCTGTAAGTACAGTCCTCCAAGCACGTTCATCAACTGACTTGATGTACATACGCATCTTAGGCTTCCAATAAGCATAATTCGATCCATCTAAAACGGGTGGCCTAAGTGCCGTGGATATGTGATGTGTTTCCATTGCTAACCTACACTAAAAACACACTTGACCAAAGATCTAACCTAGTGTCGTCAGGTATCAGCTCTGATACCAACTGAAAGTGTGGTGTGGTATGAAGTGTTTAAGTATAAGTAGAATAATGTTGTACTAAATGTTGAGACAATTGGTACAACACTGAATCTAACAGAATATCAGAAATTGAGATTCACACAGCGGAAGACTTGAAACACTAAAAACAAAACGTGACACAATGGAAATAATTTTTAACATAGATTTTATAAATAAAAATCTATGCTAGCCTTACGGCGAAATTCAATACTTATCTTCAAGTACAAATGTTGTGTGAAATGTTACAGCATTAACATTCACAACAGAAACTACAAACGAGGCAGGTGCCTTGTTCTAAAAACGAACTAAGTGTATAAGGTATACACTGTCGAAATGCCTAGTCTATCTAATGATTACAATCTCAATAGATAAGAAGACACACAGCCATACGGGTGGGATACGAACGTATGAACTAAAAGGTAGTTCTACTGGCCACAATTCCTAACAGGGATATACGCTCGGTCTAGGAAGTTGATCGAATATAGTACACTGATTTGAGAAGCCTTCCATCGGTATTTATAGTAGTGGGGTGCTGATTCTAGAGGCTTCCACAATGAGATCCTATTTTTTAGGAACTCAACTTCCATGATCTTTCTAAATCCTTCTTGAATGCTCCAGGTCGTTCTAAATTGTTCCAGGTTGTTCTAGCATGTTCTTCAATGTTCTGGAATCTTCCAGGTTCCAGATCCTTGTAGAAGCTTCTAGATCCTACCAGAAATGCGACAACATTTAGTTCAACATTTAATGTAGCATTTCAGAAAAGACTTAGAAAAAATCTCGGAAGGTCAAATTAAGATGTTGTTGATAATGTTAAGGCATTTAAGGATTAACAACATCACCAGCTTTCAAACAAGACCAAAAATATAAAAATCGAACATCTGTGAAGTTTTCCAAAAAGCTCTCGACGAGATCTTTCCAACGGTACTGGCCGATCAATGATCGGACGTCGGAAAGTTGGCCGGAACTTAGAAGGAAGCTGAAGTGTGTGTGGGTAAAGTGTGTGTCTTGAGTGTGTTTGTGAAGTAAGATTTTTACCCTAATGTGAAGTACCAAAAATGTGCAGAAATTCTGGTGACTATTTATAATGTGCTAAATACCCTAGGGTTTCCTTAGTGGGCCATAAAAATGGGTCTTGTCATAATATTTTTGTTTGAGCCCTTTCTTATATCATTTTAAGATCATTTCTTATATTAAATCAATCCTTCATGAATAAATTAATTACTCTTATACTATACACCAACATTAATCTTACTACCATTAGAAAATAAATAATTTAATAGGTGAATAAAATTTAATATTATATAAATCTCACATAATTATGACAAATCACATAATTTCACATAAACAAATATAAGGGCTCAATTCATGAGATTTTAGGGTTCTTACCGTCAATTTACTCATTTCATTTTCTTAAATATTGCTAGAGTATACTTTTTTTAATTACTCACTTATAATATTTACTAATTCAATAATTGTAAACAAAACATTTCAATCAACTTGACCCATTCACGCTCTCATATTGTCTATAAAACATCCGTACAAACTAATAAATGACAACACATTCTCTTATTCAAATACATTAAGGATTAATATCTCATAGAGTCATTTCATAAGACAAAAAAACATAGAAATACAAGAAATTAAATAATAACAAATAAGGTCTAAAACCAACATACATTCCCACTTATATCTTTTAGTTTGACAACTAATTGATATTTCGAATTTATAATGATATTATATAAATAAATCCACCTTTTATGGAATTTCCAAAACTTAATCTTCCATAATTATCGATTCAATCAAACAAATCATTCCATATCAAAACTTCCCCTGCATATTTCATTAATTTGAATTTTAAAAAACTCCCCGATTCATTCTGTTTATGACCTTCAAAACTATTTTCAATCATTCTGAATGCAGTAATTTCTAAAGTTCGTAGAAATAGTCTGTCCGACGGATTCGGCGGTTATCTAATAAATAAGCATCAATGGATTCAGCGGTTATAATGAAAATTGAATTCGACGGCAGATGTAAGTTGATTCGTCTTAATCAATCAACCACGTTCAACGAGATCCTGAATCAGATCATGGGTATGTCTCCTAATCTATATTCAAAAACTATCACAATGTCATATTTAAACTATTGCCATCGTCGTCGCCGTCGGAGAAGATGAACACCAAGCGCCGTTAAATAGGAAAGTCAAGCAATCAATTTTCTTTTTTATATATAAAAAAATATAATGCATTCATATTATTTTGGTTAAATTTAGTTTCAAAACTCAATTAGAATTTGTATTTATTTAGTACGATTTTATTTATCTTATTAATTTGTAATTCTCAATTTTCCACTCACAAAACATACATTATCAAAAAAATGATATTACATGCGCCATTTATCGTGATAATTTATTTTGTAGTGCTGCAAAACTTGTTAATTAAATGTACTTTTATTTGATGATTTAGAGTATCATCATTGTTTTTAAGTTATTTTATGTTTTTAATCATTTGGGTTTGTTCTACTTACTAAATGCACCAAGTATATTTCGTAATGCATCGATTGAGAACAATATCTTTGGAATCATTTATCCAATTATATTTAAGTGTTATGCAATTTTTTTGTTGTTACTTTTATGCAACTGTGTATTGTTTTATGCAATTACAACATGCAATCTTCGTTGCATATATAAAAATAACAAATAACATAAATGCAAAAGAATATTTATGTAGATACTATTATGTAAAGAGTAGAGATTGGTTCATATATTAAAAAATCTCATTTTACAATTTTTTCAAGAATGAATATATTCATAATATCAATTTATTGTATATAATTTGTATGTATATTGCATATTCCGAATATTTTTTGAATAAAAATAATATTTTAGAACATTTTATCACATATATATTATTTATATTGCATATTATTGTTTGTAGGAAGGCATATGCAACAAAATAATTGCATATATATGATATTACCGTATGCACCAGTTTTAATATATTTTTATATGTTTGCATATTTTATACTTACTTATGTTTCTATATATATATATATATATTATATTATTTTTTTAAAATAAATTTAATATTTTAAAACATTTTATTACATATATATTTTTTATGACATATTATCACGTATTTTGAGTTATATGCAACATATGTTTGCATATGTCAGCAAAGAATATGTAACAATTTTTTGCATATACGTTTTTATATTTGCGTATATGGTAACGATGTAGAAGTATAGAACCAAACATGTAGTTTTTTGTGGAACCAGATTAGTGAGTTGTTTCTGCACAAGTCAATAAGAAATTCAAGGTGTTTCTGCCCATTCAGTACAATTATTTGATATGTCTGCATATCATACGAACCATTGCAGAAATCTTGGTGCCATATTTTTTGCCCAACTATCATATGTTCATACATTAAATGATATTTAATATTACATTTATTTCATCTAATATGCAACATAATCTTTATATGAGAATTGAACTAATCATCCAATATAAATATTCAAAAAGTATATAATAAGTAAAACTAACATCATAAATATTGATTTGTCTTACGTTAAAAACATAAAAAAAATTGAAAACATGCTCATACTAGCATCGTTAATTTAGTTAAATTGAGATTAGTTTAATTTTAAAAGTAAAATAGAAATATAATAATCAATAATTTTAAATTATACATATGGTCAATCTTAAAAATATATTTATCAAGATATGTATCTTAATTACAAAATCAATAACTATATTTTATATTATTACATATATCACAAACAAATGCAGCAGCATATGTTTCATTATGTAATATCCATTGCATTCGTCCATTAAAAATGGAATATATTTCTGCACATTCACTACAACTATATATTCATTCTGCATATCACCAATATAATACCTAAGATATAATATAAATAGATTTGACCATCAATAAAGTTGACTTCACAATACATTCTAGGAATTACATCAATAAAGTTGACTTCACAATACATTCTACGAAGTTGTCTTCGTGAAAATTTCGAGGAAGATGAAGTTTTGACAATTAATTTCAAATTCAAAATGCAATTTCAAAATTCCGAAATCAATGGGATATTTATCACTTTATTATTATTGCTAGTATGGAAACGTAATTAATATGAGGAATTAAATGTTTGCTTTACCTAACTAGTTTAAAAAATTGTTGACTAAGTAATTAAAGAATTATTTTCGAATTTAAATATTAGAAGGGCAGTTTAGTATATTTATCACCCATTTTGACCTTATTCGAATTAAAAATAAAACTTGTCTTTCTATGTTTTTTCAATGTGTGAAATGGACTTATCAGATTTTGCCCCATACATTAATTATCATCAAATATATTTTAAAATAATAAATTATATAAAATTTAGTTTATTATAATCATCAAATAATAATTTAATTTTTTTCCAATCCCGCGAAATTCGCGGGTCTTATACTTGTCTACCCTTAAATACTATTTCGGAATCTTTTGTATGTGCCTTCTCACAGATTTTTGTCTTTCTACTTTTCTACTTTTCTAATTTTCTTAGATTTTTTTCTCTCTCCTCTATCTCTTCCCCTTTTTTCTCTATTCTTTTACAGTTTTCTCAACTCCCTCTTCCTTTTTTTTCTCGACAATTTTTTTTTTTTAATTCTCTCCTCTTCCACTTTTATTAAAATTTATTTTTTAAGATTTTCTTAAATTTTTCTCCCATTTTCAATTATTTACTTTTAAACTTTTCTTCATTTCTTCTTTTTTTTTTTCGTTCTCTCTCGACAGTTTTTTTTCTTTTTTTAAATAATAATTGATTTATTTATTCTTTATACATTTTTTTATATTTTTTTTAAATAATTGTTTTACTTCTCTCCTCTTCCTCTCTCATTAAAATTTCCTTAAAATTTTCTCCCATTTTTTAATTATTTTAATTTAAACTTTTCTCCAATTTAAACTTTTCTTCATTTAAACTTTTCTCCAATTTAAACTTTTCTTCATTTTTTTTTCGTTCTCTCTCTCTCTCTCTCGAAAGTTTTTTTCTTTTCTTTTTTTAAATAATAATTGATTTATTTATTCTTTATACATTTTTTTATATTTTATTTAAATATTTTTTTTACTTCTCTCCCCTTCCTTCTTAAATTTCCTTAAAATTTTCTCCCATTTTCAATTATTTTAATTTAAATTTTTCTTCAGTTTTATTTTTTATTTTCTCTCCTCCTTTTCCCTTATTTTCGGTTTTCAACCATTATTTTTATTTACAGTTCTCTTTGCTTAATTATTTCTATCATTTTATTCGTCTAGAACCAAACTCATCATTAAGCAATTCTGTTGGGATATAAATTCACCCTAAGCCCCACTTGATGTTAGAATAGTTTTGATGGCCAAAACACTTAGAGTTTATAAATGTAATAGGATCAGCTGACTTGTATAGAACAGCTTAGACTAGTCTTATGTGATCAACTGTATTGATATCAGCTGATCAGCACAGTCCTGGCTTACATGCCTATCCTCAAGATGAGAAGAGTAGAAGACATGAAGACTAGGAGATCCTTGAAGACCAGATAAGTTAAGGTGCTTGTATACCTACCTATCTGATGGAGTCCAGATTGAAGATGGCCTAAAGCAGCACAAAGAATTGCCAGATCAGAAGAGTGTTACTCTGCTGATATCAGAAGACAGAAGACCTAAGGCCAGAAGAGTAGTCAGAAGACTAGAAGTACAGATCAGAAGACTATGTGCTCTTCCAGGACTCGGCTGATTCCAAAGTCATCTTGCAATTCAAACGAAGACCTACCTTATATAGAAGATTGACATGATCCCAGGATTGAAGCAATCAAGCGGCTGGAATCAAGGAATCAAGCCATTATGGAAAGATTGCCCCAACGGCTAGTCAACTCCAACGGCTAGTTGCAAGCAATCACCATTATAAATACAAGAGGATGAGAAATCACAACAAAAAAGTCACAAGAGAGAATTCACAAGCTAAGCAAGCAATCAAGCAAATAGCCATATTGCTCTAAGAGTTCTACAAGAGCCAGAAAACCATTAGAATATCTATAGCTCTTAAGTGATTTCTATCCAACCCATAAGAACCTGAAACTTGTTCATATTGTAAATTCATTGTTTTAGGCATAGTGGTTAAGCAAATTATAAGCTTGAACCATTAGTTCGATACACTTCAAAAACCCCAAACCCTCACCGAAAGGTTAAAGTTTTTGAACCCCTTAAAGTGCAAGTGCTTACAATCACTTGTGGAGACCGTGGCTGTTAGGACGGCTCAGATCTCAAAGTCCTAACCTTGGGACTATAAAGGTCAAGACCCTTGTAATTTGTGGTAAATTAAAGGGATTAAACATCACGTGTGGACGTAGGAACGTATATCCGAACCACTATAAATCTGGTGTCATTTACCTTCTGCACTTTACATTTCTGCCTTTACATATATTTTTATATAGTGCATACTGTATTTTCAACTGTCTTCAAAACAAGGCCATAACTTTCAAACCAGCATCAGCTGAGTACTTTCATAAAGCAAAACAAGTTAACACTTTCATAAGAAATTTAAAGAACGAGTCTAAACAAGGCCTACCATAATTCCGCATATAACCTCTTCAATCAGATCACTATAGTCATCTGGACCAGCAGACTTGTAGTCCAGTTGACATAGCAATCAGAAGAGGTTCCCAACTCTATTGAAAAAGTTTTAAAGTCTATTCACCCCTCCCCTCTAGACTTTAATCCCATTCACTACTCGTTCAGGGACCAACAAGTGGTATCAGAGTAGTGGTTCTAACGGACTACTGTCTCTAGATTATCAGAAGACTTGAGGGAGTCTTTCTGTAGTCCTCTTGAACAGATCTATTCTTTTTGAAAAACTTGTTTTTGAAAACTCATACAGCATGAGTGCTAATATGCGAAAGTTGCCTAAGTTTTCAGTTGAGGATTATGATTACTGGAAGATCAGGATGAGGAAGAATCTCACATCAGTCCACTACAAGATGTGGTCAGTAATCACTGAAGGCCCAATCACCATCATGGCAGTCAACACTGCAAATGGTGATCCAGAAATTCCAGTTGGAGAGCTTGCCCCCAAGCCTATGAAGGACCTCACTCCAGAAGAGATGAAGCAATCCAATCTTGACAGCATTGCTCAAGATTACAAAATGCAAACTCTTCCAAATGAGTACATTGCAAAGGTAATCCACTGTGACTCAGCCAAAGAGATGTGGGATGCATTGGCTCTTCTCTGTGAAGGAACTGAGCTGATCAAGGAGAGCAAGTTGTCAACAACAGTCAAGAAGTTTGAACACTTCAAGATGCAGCCAGAAGAGTCTATTGATCAACTAGACAATAGATTTACCAAGATCATCAATGAGATAGAATCTCTGGGCAAGAAATATACAAATAGAGAGAAAAATCTAAAGATCTTAGACTCTCTAACCAAGAAATGGAGACTCAAGAAGACCATCATCAAAGATACTCAAGATATCAAGAAGTGGTCTGCACAGACTCTATTTCAGAACCTAAAAGCCCATGAATATGATCTGGAAAGAGAAGAAAACTCAGGAAGTGATAAGCCAACTGCAACACCATCTACTTCCAAGACTGTAGCCTTCAAAGCAGCCAATACAAAAGCTGCAAGTACCTCATCTGGCAAGACCTCACTGAAAACAGAAGACTGTGAAGGATCAGACATGAGTCTGAAAGAGCAAATGGCTCTTATGATCAAGAGATTCGAAAGGATGAACACTCTCAACAGCAAATATAGAAAATTCTATAGAAACTACAAAGATAGAAGAGCAAGTTCACCCTCCAGAGGTTCTAGAGAAAGAACACCAGAAAGACATCCTAGAAAGGATGTGGAGTCATCTGACAGCCGAGGATCTAGAAGAAGAGATGCCACTCCTCCAAGGAAAGGCAACTCAAATCAGAAATCTGGATCATTCTTCAATTGTCGCAAACCAGGACACTATGTATATGAATGTCCTGAACTGAATCTAGATGACAAAGAAGAAAGAAGGCCAAGAAGAGACAGAAGGAATTCAGATAAACAAGCAATGGTGACTGAAGAATCTGAATACCTAAGTGATGAACTTCCTACATCACCAGACTGCCAAATCTTCTCAGATGATTCAGACGACCTAGCTATGATGGCCATAGGTGAAAATGAGGTAAACTCCTATACTACTACTTTCCATTCACCTATTTTTTCACAATCAGATGAGATAAACTCATCTGAAGGCGAATCAGAAGACACCTATTATCAATCATTGAGAAAGGTAAAAGGTGATCTGGATATTGCCACTAGAGCTTTTATAGAAGTGGAAGAGGAGAACAAAGATCTAAGGAAAGAAATTACTAAGTTAAAAAAGACTAAGTTTGACAACACCCTTGAGTTGGTCACAATGAATGAAAGATTGACCAGAGAAGTGGAACTTCTTAAGGAAGAAAATACCACAATAACTGAGTTGTATGAGGGGATGTTAGAAACTCAAGCTTTAGAAACTAAGGAATTTCGTTCACTACAATCCAAGTTCGATGACCTCTTCCAAGCACACAAGCTCTTAGAAAAGAAGAAGGAATGCCTAAATCAAAAGATATCAGAGTTCAATAAAGCTTCTACTACTATTGAAAGTATCTCTGAATATTATAGATCAAATGGCAATAAGATGGGTTTTGGCTATGAACTTAATCCATCTACATCCTCTCCAGCTGGGGGTAGTACACCTAATAAGTGCACTACTCAGACACATGAAAAGGGTGAGTGTTCTAAACACCATGAACCTAATATGCACCAAAAGGCATCTGTACCAGCTAAGGCTAACTATCCCAAAACCAAAAAAGGTAAAGGACAAGCTAACCCCAAGCCTGTACAGAGGAACAACAAACAGCCTAGACCATCTTGTTTGAGACAGTCTCAGCTGTATGCTGCTCCAGCCAAGAAGAAGAAATCTTCTTCAAACAAATCTGTTCTCTTTGCACCCCCTATCTCTTATGATATTGTGAGAACAGAAGAGTATGGTCCATATAATCGTGTGCATCGTCCAGCTAATGCACCCAGGCCGAATGTAACTAGTCAAAAGATCATGTATGTACACTCCTATAAAGGGAAACCATTTGACTATTACTTAGCTGACACAAAGAACAAATCAGATCAGTCCAAGGTGTTAACTGGTAAGATTTGGTTATGTGATGCCCGAGGGAAACAACTCAAGTGTTCAAGGTTGTTCAAACGACCAATGTATATGTGGGTTCCCAAGGGTAGTACTAACACCTAAGGACCCAAGACAAAATGGGTACCTAAGACTTAACTTTTCTTGCAGGAAAGGAGGGACCTATACAGAAGAGGAGGTCTAGCAGGAGAAACATGGTACATAGATAGTGGATGCTCAACTCACATGACAGGAACCAAAACCCTGCTGACCAACTACATAGAGAAGAAAGGTCCAAAAGTCTTCTTTGGTGATAACGCGCATGGTAACACAAAAGGATATGGCACCCTTAAAAATGGTGACATTGAGGTACATGATGTATCATATGTAGAAGGTCTTAAGTTTAATTTATTATCTGTTTCTCATTTTTGTGACACTGGTTACTCAGTTAAATTCTCTAAAGATGAGTGTCTCATAAGTGATAAAAGAACAAAACAAAACCTTCTAACAGGATCTAGAAAGGGAAGTATGTATCTTGCAAATTGGAACAGCTGTCCTAAGGATACATGTCTGCTTGTGAAGAGCCCTAAAGATGTCAGTTGGCTATGGCACAAACGCCTTAGTCATCTGAACTTTAAGACTATGAACAAGCTAGCAAGGGAATCCTTAGTTGATGGTCTGCCTAATGAACTCTACTGTAAAGATCAGGTATGTGATGCATGTCAACAAGGAAAGCAAACAAAGGTCTCCTTCAAGACCAAGAAGACAGCATCAACCAGCAGAGTTCTTGAATTGCTTCACATGGATCTCTTTGGACCAATCACTCCAACCACTCTAACAGGGAGAAAGTACACTCTTATTGTTGTAGATGATTATTCCAAGTTTACTTGGGTTATCTTCTTATACAAGAAGAGTGAAACACAGCAGAAGCTCCCTGAACTATTGAAGAGGATCCAAGTAGAGAAAGGAGAACCAATTGTGAAAATTAGAAGTGACAAAGGCACTGAATTTATCAACTCTTATATTATTGCCTATTGTACTTCTAATGGTATTTAGCATGAGACAAGTGCAGCAAGAACACCACAGCAGAATGGTGTAGCTGAAAGAAGGGTCAGAACACTCAAAGAAGCTGCAAGAACTCTCCTTGCTGAATTCTCCACTTCTAAGAAGCTATGGGCAGAAGCCATCAACACAGCTTGTCACACTCAAAACAGGTCAGGAATTCACAAAATTCATGAGAAAACCCCATATGAACTGTGGAAAGGAAGAAAACCTAGAGTATCTTACTTTCATATATTTGGTTGTAAGTGTTTCATTCACAACAATGGGAAGAGTAAGTTGAATGCCTTTGATGCCAAAGCAGATGAGGGGATATTCTTAGGATACTCCTCTACTAGCAAAGCATTTTGAGTACTCAACAAACGAACCCTTCTTGTGGAAGAAACACCTCATGTTATTTTTGATGAGTCTTGTGAAAAGAGTGCAGTAGAAATAAACTCAGCTGCAGATCAGATGAGACATCTAGTGATCAAGTCCAAACCAGATGAGTTCATTGAAGTCAATGAACCCTTTCCTGAAGAACCAGAGGAGGATAAGCCTCATAGACCTGTCACTAGATCTCAAACTCAAGCAGGACAAGCTGACCAGAATCAAGATGCAACAATCCCAAATGCCAGGGGGAATGATCTCTTTGACACACAAGATACAGATGATTATCGACCTAATCAAGTCAATCCTCCTGATGGCACTAGATCAGATGAGAATCCAAGTTCATCCAATGCAGATACGATGTGAGGCATACATGGAGAAACAATCATCCATGAAACCTCATCTTAGGAGGAGCGGACTCAGGTGTCAAGACCAGAAGACAACTGAATCAGAACTCACAATCATCTATGTTCTGCTGGTGTGCCTTCCTATCCAACATTGAACCAGCTGACATAGAAGAAGCAATGACAGATAGCAATTGGATCACTGCTATGCAAGAAGAACTAAACCAATTCGAAAGAAATGAAGTCTGGGAATTGGTAGATCGTCCTGAAAACCACAATGTAGTAGGAACAAAGTGGGTATTCAAGAACAAAAAGGACGAAAATGATGTGATAACTAGAAATAAAGCAAGGCTAGTTGCAAAAGGATATTCACAATCTGAAGGGATTGACTATGATGAAACCTTTGCTCCAGTAGCCAGACTAGAAGCTATTCGACTATTTCTAGCTTATGCATCATATATGGGCTTCAAGGTATATCAAATGGATGTCAAAAGTGCTTTTCTAAATGGTATTCTGGTAGAAGAAGTATATGTAGAGCAGCCTCCAGGATTTGAAAAAGGTGATCAAGTATATCGGCTGAAGAAGGCTCTCTATGGTCTAAAGCAAGCCCCTAGAGCTTGGTATGACACATTGTCACAATTCCTACTTGACAATGGATATACAAAAGGCAAAGTGGATAGAACTCTTTTCAGAATACAAGAAGGAGAAGACATTCTAATGGTGCAAATATATGTAGATGACATTATATTTGAATCACCCAATCAAGAGATGTGCAAAAAGTTCTCTGAACTCATGCAAGGAAAATTTGAAATGAGCATGATGGGTGAGATGAATTACTTCCTAGGACTTCAAGTCAAGCAGAGTCCAGAAGGGATCTTCATCAACCAGTCCAAGTATACCAAAAGCCTATTAGAAAGATTCAAAGCTCTACAAAGCAAGACTGCAAGGATTCCAATGATGACATCTTTTAAAATGGAACCAGATGAGTCTGGAAAGGTAGTTGACCAAGCTGAATATAGAGCACTGATCGGATCTCTACTATACCTTACAGCTAGCAGACCAGACATAACATTTGCTGTAGGAGTATGTGCTAGGTTTCAAGCAAACCCAAAGCAAAGTCATCTAGAAGCAGCAAGGAAGATTCTCAAGTACCTAAAAGGAACAGTCAATCTAGGACTATGGTACCCTGCTGATGACAATCTAGAATTGAGTGGCTATTCTGACTCAGACTATGGAGGATGTAGAATTGATAGGAAATCCACATCTGGAACCTGTCAATTCCTAGGCAAAAAGCTGATATCATGGTTCTCTAAGAAGCAAACTTCAGTTGCAACCTCCACCACTGAAGCAGAATATATGGCAGCTGGTAGTTGTTGTAGTCACCTGCTCTGGCTAGTTCAACAACTCAAAGATTACAATGTAAAGGCAAGAGAAGTCCCTATCTATTGTGATAGCAGCAGTGCCATTGCCATCACTCAAAATCCAGTCCTCCACACAAGGTGCAAGCATGTCGACATTCGACACCACTTCATAAGAGCCACCTTGAAAAGAAGGACATCAAGATGGAGAAAATTCACACAGATATCCAAAGAGCAGACATCTTGACTAAGCCCCTAGCTGAAGAACGATTCAAGACCCTATGCTACAGCTTAGGACTCCTGGATCCAAGCACATGAAGAGCAAAGATCAGCTGAAGACCTCAGCTGATACAATTGCAGCAGACTAGGAGGATCAGATGAGGTGAATAGACACCCTCATCTTCAGGTAAGTTCTTTCCCAATGAAGACAAATAAAGCTGAGGGAAAACATAGAGTTATCTAATCAAGGGGGAATCAATGATACCTTAAGAATCCTTGATGAAATACTCTAAAAATCTGCACTGCATACTACATATATATATTTATACAGCAGACTTGAACAAAGTTATTTGACATCTTTACTCTAAGCAATGTATAACTATGTATATTAATAAACTATTCTTCATAAAATACTTTATTCGTATACATACATACAGTATACTATTGAGTTATAATTGGTTGGATTAATACACCATCCTCACCGACTCAACAGTATGCATGCACTGTACGGATTTCAAATAACTCTTGCTCAAAATTTATAATTTCTGCATTCCATAAGATAAAGTCTGAATATCTTTAAATGTGAACCCTTAGATCAAGAATCTCATTGTTGATCTTAAGAATTAACTTTTCAGAAATTCAGACCTACCAAGTCTATAGTTTTGTCATCTTTCACTCCACTACCTCATTTCTACCCCTATAAAAGGAGGAAGTTATGGGAACACCTAAGAACACAAATCACTAACTATTATTTTTGTTTCAGGTATGGAGACAATCGAAAGAAGAGATGGAATGGAGATCATCCTTCAACCAAGGTCATGGGTGAAGGAGATGAAGATTTGTCCAGAAGATGAAGATGATGCAGATCAGCATACTTGGCTTACTCAACATGAGTATGCCTATGAAAACTAGAGGAAGGAGAGAAGTTCTTGTTGAAAACTAGAGGAAGGAGAGATGCAGAGGACAAAGTAGCAAGCAAGCAGAGCTTCTTCTCCAGGGGGAGGTTCTACATGGAGAGCTTATTATCAAAGGCTACTGTGTCTAAACAAAACATGAAGACCAAGTCCATAGCTCTCTCTTCACACTCCATTGAAGCCTCTTCCAATCTTCCTTCACTTTCAAGAGAAGCGAAGAGATTCAACAAGAACACTTTAGATGCTACAATTCATTTGATGATGAGGAACATCAGATGGTGAGGGCAATCTGAACCAGTGGGATATCATCCAGGCTGATCATCATATTGATTTGATGGTCCTACATGGTTCAGAGGTAGAGCTGGAAGATCCATCAAACCAGGTTGGATCACCACTCACAATAAAGCTGGAAGATCCATCATCCGGGTTGGATCATCACAGCAGCACTGAAGGATCCATCAAACCAGGTTGGACCTTCAAAGCACAGAAGATTTACTCAGCAAATCTCAATCCTCTACTCAGCTGATCAGAAGACCAACTCAGCTGACCAGAAGACTTTCAAGGAAAATCAACAGACCTCTTTGAAGAAATCAGAAGACCTCACTCTGCTGATCAGATCACTTCAATTTAAAGTATAATGACTAGCTTTGATCATGTAATTCATTCTAGATTTATTCCTGAATGTAATTAAACAAATTGGCCTATATAAGGAATGCAATTCACTTATAAAAAAAAACGGCCTTTATGATCAATTCTTGCCACAAAATTAGTCACAACGGCTATTTTTGGTAATGATGTCATTAATACTCAATTACCATATTGCCAGCAAATCAACTGTTGCCACATGGCAAATTCAGCCGGCAAATTTAAAGAAAGGCCCTAAATCAAAGAAGGAAATCTTGGGCTCTACTCCACAATTAAACCCAAATCTGACCGTTAGATCAAGAATTGTTGGAGTATATATACACACCCTTAAACCTCTTCCAAACCCTTTCGCTCACAATACTCAATTGCTCTCAATACTCTCTCGTTTTGCAAATTTCTTTCAAGCTCTCAAAACCTAACACTCAAACTCTACTATGGCAATCATTGAAATTTACGACGAGAAGACCAAGAGCACTGGCACCTTGGATGCTGCAAAGTGGTCCAAGGAAGGAAAGATGTTCACAGAGAATGCTCTGTTTTTCAAGGGCAAACACAAAGCAGAAAACAAGGAGATCCTTCTTCGCTGCATCAACCTCAACCTGCGAGATTTTCTGGAAGCAGAATCCACCAATGTTTATGAACAAGATGTGCTGGCTTTCTATGCAAACGCTGTGATGAAGGGATCTTATGTTGAAAGTGTCATGGGTGGACACAAGGTCAAAGTAACAAGGGAAATCCTTCAGGAGCTGTTTGGCTTGTCAAGGGGGAACATAAATATCTCCAACTACATCATGGGTAGAGAAAAGGAGTATATGGAGATGTTTACTGATGGAAGAATAAAGGCTATTGATGCCACTGGGCTCAAGAAATCCCAACTTGAACCTAAATTTCAAACCCTAATGGACATTGCACGCAAGATGTTGCTTGGTAACACATTCAGTCATGATGCTGTTACTACTCTAAAGGTTAGAGTTATGGCTGTAATCTGGGATCAGATTGATGGAGACTGACAAGGACTATTCTTAGATAGAATTGCTCTTGAGGCAAAGAAGGTCACTTTGGACTTACAGTCAAGAGAATGGAAGGTAACAGCTACAGTCAGCTTTGTCAACAAGCTGAGTATCATCCTTCCAGATATTCTCCCAAAGAAGTACAAGATGGGACCTCATAAGACCTTCCACATCTCCAAATATTATTTGAGGAAGGAAGCTCTTGCTGAGGCAGCAAGGTTGAAAGAAGAGAGGAGGAAGTTGTTAGCTGAAGCATCTTCCAAAGATGTTGTTGAAGAGGCAGAAGAGTCTGCTCATGACTCTGCTGCTGAAGAAGAAGAGGAGCCATCCAAAGAAGAGGCTCAAGAGAAGGCTGCTGAGGATGATGATGATGACAATCAGACCTTAGCACAGAGAAGATTTCTGATCAGATCAGGGCTCATCTCCCCATCTGATTCAGATGCCACTCCCACTGCCTCTCCTTTGAAGAAGGCGGGTACTTCCAATCCCTCTCTCACTTTCACACCTTCTAAACTAACAAAGGGTCAGAAGAGAAAGAAGAACACTTCTTCTTTCACGAAGAAAACCAAGAAATCCAGGCTCCCTACTCCAATGAGCATAGCCCCTATATCATCCTTCAACCCCTCTTATGAGTCCAACCCATTTGAACCTTCAAACATTGATACCCAAATCCCTGCTGATACTCACACAGCAGAGGAACAAACTCAACCTCAACTTACCTTTGAATCACAATTGCCAACCCCTGCTGACATTCAAACAACAGATGTCCAAGATCACCATGCCCAACCATCTACTGATCTTCGAGTAGAAACTGAACCAGACCAGCAGACCCAAAACCCTGCTGATGAACAAATCACTGAAGATCAATCCCAACTTCCTACCCAACAAGAGGATATCACTCCCCAAATCCCTGCTGATACTCACACAGCAGAGGAAAATGCCCCAGCTACCCAACCTCCTACCATCACTGTCCCATTTGTTCCAGAAGACATGGCACCAGCAGACCTGGATCAAGCTGGCCCCTCTCAACCTCAGTTCAGAATGGTGCACTACCCTATGTGCACAAAGGAGAAGATAATGAGGATGAAGATAGCCAACCTGCTCAAGTCCACTACTCCTGGTGTTGATGAGGAATCAATCCAGTTTGAACAAGTGCTTAGGATATGCACTTGGATTGAGCTCAGAAGAGATGATGTAGATGACCTTCTTGAGGTCATGGAAGGAATGGGAGGAAAGGAAAACTTCCTCGACTGGGAAATGGAGCAAAAGGAAGTTGCTCAAGTTCGATCTTTTGCTCAGCTGCTATCAGACGAGGCACTGACTGCAGTTTGCAACCGGACTCTAGGAATCCCCACTGTTGATGTCTCTATCCCAGAAGACTCATCAGATCAGCAGACAGCTGAACAAGCAATGATGAAGGACTCAACTGCACCAGCCTTGGTGGAAGCCTCAGCTGCCCCTGCAGAAGACTCAGCTGCACCTGCAGAAGACTCAGCTGCACCAGCTGACAAAGAAGAGATTGAAAGAGAAGTAGTCAGAGTACTAGCTCACTTCATGCCATCAGCTGACCTGTCTCACTTCATTGATAATGGAGAGAAGATCATGACACATCTGGTTAAGGCCACCTCCACATTCCTCAATGAAGAATATCTTTCAGCTGAAGAAAGAGGCAAAGCCATAATTGTTCATCCAAAGCCTCAAGGTACAACCTCTACTTCTACCCCATCTGTTGATCACACAGCAGACATCTGCTCCCAGGTCAAAGCTGCAATAGACTTGCACTTTGAAAAAGGTTTAGGTCTACAGCTTGGAAGATATGTTGAAAAAGCTGTCAGGGAGCAGAGGACTCGTCTTAATGACCAAATCCTTGACATCGAGGACAAATTTGGTGAGGCACTCCATGATCAGATTGGAGATTACATGACTCTCATTCAGAAAAGAACAGCTGACATTTCCACAATGTTTGCTGATGAGATCTCCCAAATGGAGGCAGCCTACGAGTCAAGAGTTAAAGATGCTGAAGCAAGAACTGCTGAAGGTCAAAACCTTCTTAAGGCAGCTGCAGAAGAGAATGAAAAACTGCAGACTCAGCTGAAGGAGACAGCAGCCAAGCTGGAAGTACTTACAAATAGATTTGAAGCTGCCTTCTCCTCCAACTCTAATGCTGAAGTTCTTGAACACAACATATCACATCTGACCCAGGTTAGCAGAGTCAATGTCATGGCTCTTAAACAGACCCTGATGGTAGAAATTCGAAATGCTATGGTACCTTTTGCGGCTGCACTTGCTGAAGCCAAAAAGGGGGAAGATGTGTTGATAAAGGCTCTAGAGAAGTCTACTGCCCAGCAAGCTGAACTGGTAGTAGCACAAGATGACTTGACTGAAACCTTGGGTGGTTTAAAGAGCAAAATCAAGAACAGACAAGGCAAAGGCAAAGAAATTGCTCAAGAAGATACCCAAGCACCCTCTCAAGCTCCTGCCAAGACTCTTCAGATCACTGCTCCTGAAGAACAAGTCCCTGAGAAAAGAATGACAAGGAAAAGGAAGGCAGATGAGCAAGCTCAGTCAGCTCAGACCAGTAAGAAGTCAGCTCCAGCAGAGCCTACTGCAGAAGAGAAAGAGGCTCTAGAGTTGAAGAAAAAGAAGTTGCTTGAAGCTCAAGAGCTTAAGCAAAAGAAGCTGAATGATGCGAAGGCAGTCGAAGCCAAATTTGAAAGGAGAATTGCCAAACTCAGGAAAGCAATCAAGGACAAAGCAAAAGATGACAGTGTCCTGGTGTTTGATAGCAATTATGTGGACTATTTAGCCCTTCAAGATGAGCTACCAAGGTGGCATCCCCTGAAGAAGAAGTGGCAAATTCAACACCACATAGTAAGAAAATTTGGCCCTCTCCCAACTTAATAAATTGATCTAAGTTTGAGAGTATAAAATTCACCATGCATACAAGATCAATTTATAGAGGATTTCAGGCGGGAGTTGATACACGATTTCATAGGAAAAAAAACTGAAACAAAGAGAGTGGAAGGAAAAACTTCTCTCCATTAAATATGTCGTGTGTTGTGGAGAGTAATTACTGAGAATAAATAAATAAATGATAAAGATTAAATAATAACTGAACAATTAAAATAAATAAATTCAGATAAATATTTGCAGATAATAAAAATAATAATTATCAGAAATAATTAATTCTACAAATAATCAAAATCATAAGTCTGAGTAGGTGTTGAATAGATTGTTGGCATTTTGTACATCTCAACACAGTTTTTTCATGAATTTGCTTCATATGTGTTGCACTTTTAATTTTTATCACATTGTCACATTGATCCATCTTTTCAAAAGAGTGCATCGTAGCAGCGAACTCCGTGCCCCATAGTTACTCAATGGATTTGTGATTAATTTGATGCAATATATATCACCTTTAGAAAAGAGAACATCGTAGTAGCGAGCTCCGTGTTCCTAGTTACTCAGTGATTTTCAAAGCATCTAATTTGTGATTTCCTTTGCATTTGAGAGATTGTACAAGCTTTTCTCATATTCTACATGACTCAATTTAAGACTTCTAGACTAAGATTATAGAGAATTATGTTAAATCCGACACTTACGAAATTTATAAAAAGAAATAATTAAATGAACTACTCTGGTGTTGTCCCAAATGCTGCCGCATTTGGTACAACACTTTTGATACAGTGTTCAGATATCACATAAACCAAGAGACTTCCTTAGAGAGGAGAATCTCTTATCATCTAAAGCTATGGTAAATATATCAGCAAGTTGTTTTTATGTAGAAATGTATTCCAACTTGACCACCTCTTTTTCTACCAGATCTCTTATGAAATGATGTCTTATACTAATATGCTTAGTCAAAGAATGTTGCACAGGATTCTTTGATATATTTATGGCACTGGTGTTATCACAATAAACAGTTAAGGTATCACAAGGTAAACCATAATCACACAACATTTTTTGTAACCAAAGTAATTGTGTGCAGCAACTCCCTGCTGCAATATACTCAGACTCAGCTGTGGATTTTGATACACAGTTCTGTTTTCTGCTATGCCAAGATATGAGATTATTTCCCATGTAAAAGCAGCCACCACTGGTGCTCTTTCTATCATCAGCATCTCCTGCCCAGTCAGCATCACTATAGCCAATTAAGGAACAATTTGTATCCTTGCTGTACCATAAGCCTAAGTCACAAGTTCCTGCAACATATCTAATAATTCTTTTGACAGCATGCATGTGAGATTCTTTTGGATTAGACTGATATCTAGCACAAAAACATACACTAAACATAATATCAGGCCTAGTAGAGCTCAAGTAAAGAAGACTGTCTATCATTGATCTGTATAATGTTGGGTCAACATTCTGGCCAACATCATCTTTACTCAGTTTCTGAGTTGATCCCATAGGAGTTTTCATGTGTTTAGCATTCTCTAAACCAAACCTTTTTACAAGACTTTTAGCATATTTACTTTGTGAAATGAAAATACCATCATTTTGTTGTTTAATCTGCAGTCCTAGGAAATAGTTTAAATCACCTACCATGGACATTTCAAAAGTAGATGTCATTTCATTCACAAATAATTTGAGCATATCATCACAAGTAGAACCAAATACTATATCATCAACATAAATTTGAGCAATCATAATATCATTTTTCTCATGTTTAATGAATAGTGTTCTATCAGCTTCTCCTCTAGTGAAACCAAATTCAATCAGAAAATCAGTTAATCATTCATACCATGCTCTAGGTGCTTGTTTCAAGCCATATAGAGCCTTTTTTAATTTGAACACATAATCAGGAAATTCTGGATTTTCAAAGCCTTTTGGTTGCTCAACATAAGCTTCTTCCATTAAGATTCCATTTAGAAAGGCTGCTTTAACATCCATTTGGTAAAGTTTTATGTTGATAAAGCATGCAATAGCAAGTAAAAGTCTAATGGATTCTATTCTAGCCACTGGAGCAAATGTTTCATCAAAATCTACTCCCTCTACTTGAGTATATCCTTGAGCAACAAGCCTTGCTTTGTTTCTGATAATATTGCCTATTTCATCAGTTTTGTTTTTGAAAATCCATTTAGTACCAATAACATTTGTGTGATTTGGCCTAGGTACTAAAGTCCATACATCATTCCTAACAAACTGATTCAATTCTTCATGCATAGCTTCTATCCAATGTTCATCATTTAAAGCCTCTTTTACTGTTTTAGGTTCAATAGCAGAATGATAACACTCATGATTTACCTTATTACACACAGATGTCATACAAATAGATCTTACCATATCTTTTGAATTCATACTCAACCTCCTTCTTGTCATACAGATGATTCTTTTGAACTCTCCTTGAAGGAGTTTTATGCAGATTGTACAGATTTTCTGAATTTTCTATAACTTCTGCAGCAGATGTGTCTGTCTGTGTTCCCTCATTCTGTTCATCATTTTGGATCTGATCTGTTCTGTCTGAAGGTATTGAACTGTCAATAAAATCTGAGACATCTTCTTCAATACTGTTGCCTGCAATAATACTTGTGTTATCATCAAAAACCACATTTACAGATTCTTGAACAGTATTTGTTCTGAGATTACAGATCCTATAGGCTTTACTGTTCCTTGAATAACCAAGGAAAAAACCTTTGTCACTTTTAGAGTCAAATTTATGCAATTGTTCTCTATCATTTAGGATGTAGCAAACACAGCCAAATACATGAAAATACTTAAGATTAGGCTTCCTATTATTCAATATTTCATAAGGAGTACTATTAGAATCTGTTCTAATCAAGACTCTATTAGAAATATAACAAGCTGTATTTAAAGCTTCAGCCCAAAATCTTTTAGCCAAATTCTTAGAACATAGCATAACTCTAGCCATCTCTTGAAGAGTTCTATTTTTCCTTTCTGCTATCCCATTCTGTTGAGGAGTTTTGGGTGATGAGAACTCCTGTAATATGCCTTTAGATTCACAGAATTCAGTAAATGCACCATTATCAAACTCTCTTCCATGGTCTGATCTAATTCTACACACCTTAGAATTATAAACAGTCTTGAATCTTTTGCATAGAGTTTTAAAGACTGAAAAAGTTTCTGATTTTTCATTTAGGAATTCTATCCATGTGAATCTAGAATAATCATCAACAATGACAAAAGAATACCTTTTTCCACCTATACTCTCAGTTTCCATAGGTCCCATGAGATCCATATGGAGCAATTCAAAACAATGTTTTGTAGAACAATGACCTAATAACTTGTGGGATGCTCTTACCTGTTTCCCCTTTTGACATGGTCCACATATGTGTTTGTCTGAAAATTTCAGCATTGGTAAACCTGTAACAGCTTTGAGTCTAATTAATCTACCAATTTGTCTATAATTAACATGCCCAAGTCTGTGATGCCATAGTGTACTTTCATCATTTTTCACACTATTGCAGTTCACTTTAGACTCAATTAAATAACAGTTATCAGCAGATCTATTACCCATCATAATGCAATCAGAATTTTTATCAAACTTTACATGAAAGTCATCATCACATAGCTGGCTTATACTAATAAGGTTGGCAAGTAGTCCATCAACATGTAAAACATTAGATAATCTAGGGAATCCAGGAACATTTAAGGTTCCTTTACCAATGATCTTTCCTTTAGATCCACCTCCATAAGTAACATTACCACCATTATAAGCTTTATAATCAGATAAATAATCAATTTGACCTGTCATGTGTTTAGAGCAACCACTGTCAAAGTACCATAAACCAGGAACACATGCTTTCAAAGACATATGAACAACATTGCAAATAGTATTTTTAGAAATCCATTCTGTTTTCTGAGAATGTTGCTTTGTGTGTGGTGTCATTTTAGACAATCCAGTAGCATTTAAATCCTTTTGTCTTTTTAAACAGTAATGAGCTTTGTGACCCTTTTTAAAGCAATAGTTACACACAAATTCTTTCACATTAACAAGGGTTTTTGCAGAAACAGTAGCATTAGTTTCAAGTTCAGCTTTTACAAAAACAGTAGACACATTACTTTGAGAATTAAGAGCTGTTTTACCTTTATAACCAATACCTGCTTTCCTTGTATTGTTGATCAGTAGTGATTCATCCAATTTTGCTTTTCCTTCAGAGAATTTCTTGAAGCTTAAAGACACTTCCTTCATCTTTTCTTCAAGTTTCTCAATCTCACAATCTTTCTTTGTCAAAACACTCTCAAGTTTCAAAACTGAATTTCTTAAATCATCATTTTTAAAAGTTAATGATTTAATAATACGATTTAATTTTTCAGTTTCGGAATATACAAAATTTTGTTCTTCATTAGTCAAAGGATTTTCATAAGAATATTTTCTGAAATCAAGTACAGAAACTTCTAGTCTATCTTTTAGTTTAGAAATTTTTCTTTATCCTTCTTAGTTAAAAGACTTTCTAATTTAAGAACAGTGTTAGACAAATCTAAAGTATCAGTATCTCTTCTGGATAGACTTACTTTACTTGGTGTACCTGCTTCTGCAACAACACTTGTGAAACAATTAAATTCTGGAGTGTTATTACTCAGTGATTTCCCAAATGATGGCTCATTTGTCTTCACATCATAGTAATCATCCAGATCATCATCAAAAGTATCATCATATATAGTTCTAGCAGAGAAGGCATTTTCAATATCTTTTTCAGGATCATGCTCAACATCAGATTCATCACTTAAAGTAGCACTGAAATTAAGTTTCTTTTTTAGAAGTGTGTTAGCACATTCATTAGCATAATGACCATATCCAGAACATGCATCACATTTAACATTCTTCCTATAATCTTGATCAGGTCTAAACCTAGATCCTTTTTCTAATTGTTTGGAAGGATTAAAAGTGTTCTTCCTAACAGGCAATTGTTGATTATTCGTAATCTGGACTTTAGGTTGAATATTATCTTTGAATTTCTTATTCTTCATGAATGTCTTAAACTGCCTAGTCATAAAAGCCATGTAATCAGGATCATTAAGATATTCATCAATGTTCTCTTCATCAGAATCAATTTCAGTAACATAAGGTGATTTTCCAGAACCTGATGATGCAGAAGATGAGGCATCACCTTTGAAAACAAGTACTTTCTTATCATAATCAGATTTTTCAGATATGTTCATCTCATAGGTTTTTAAAATACCAATCAATTCATTTTGGCTTAAAACATCTGTATCCTTAGCTTCTTCTATAACACATATCTTAAGTTCAAAACGTTTAGGAACTTATCTAAGAATTTTATGTACTAACCTTGTGTTGGATATTGGATCACTCAGCTTTTCATTGTAAGATGAAATGGTTTCATCTTCTTTCATCCTCAAATTTTCGAATTTAGTTCCAAGCATACGAAGTCTGGTCCTTCGTACACTATCCGATCCTTCACAATGTTCTTGTAGACGATCCCATGCATCTTTGGAGGAAATACAGCTGGAAATAATTTTGAACATCGAGGCATCAGTTGAGGTGAAGATTGCATTCAATGCCTTTGAATTTTAACTTGCGGCTGTGATTTCATCATTTGTCCAGTCGAGCTCTCTCTTGATCCGGGCTTCATTGTCCGCATCAACAGCTGTTCTTGGTTGAGTCCAACCAGCAAGAACACTCCTCTATGCTCTTTCATCAATGGATTTGATGTACATCCTCATTTTAAGTTTCCAGAAGGCATAATTTGTGCCGTCCAGAATTGTAGGTTTTAGTGCGGGTGAAAGTGGATACTCCATTGCAAATAAACACACACTCTAAGCAGAATCTCTACTTAGTGTATCAAGTAGTTGGCTCTGATACCAACTGAAAGTGTGCGTGCGTGCGATATACAGAGATGTTGTCTGTAGTGTTGGCACATACCAGACAACAATGAGCAGCGGAATTTAAACAAACACTTTGCAAAGAGTATTTCAAAATTTGTGTAGAATAAATAATTAATCTACACGAATCACTTATATTAACTCTTAATATCAGTGAAACAAAATCATCAACCTCGAGAGGTTATGAACAACTACAACTCAGATTTGAGTTTGAAAAGTTACTAGAAAAATACGAAACTATCTCCCTTATAGATCTAACATATTTTCCTAATAAACGACTATGATTGAGTACACAAATATTCGGGTTTATAAGAGTGCACTAATCTACAAGAAAGAACAATTTATATTTCTAGCTAGAAGCGTTGCGCATTCCATAGGTAGTAATCTTGTATAGCTTTCTTTCTTGTTGTCCATTGGAATGAAGGCAGTGTGCTCTATTTATAGACTTGATTTCGAACTGCCTTGCAACTCCTACAACTCCCTTGATCAATTTCAGCCTTTGGATCAAAGTGGTTTCTTGTAACTTCCCTTCACACTCCACATTTGTAGGAACTTGTATATTAGTGCTTAGAACTTCTCACTCCCGTGTAACTGCTTGACCTGGGTGTTGCCCACGTCTTCTACCTACATTTGGGACATCACTAAGCAACACAAGTTTGGTTAGAGTTAGTAAAAGGAGAAAGGGCAAATTCTGATGTTGTCTTAGGTGTTGGAACATTTAGTACAACATTCAAACTGAAAACTTGGATCATTAGAGACAACACCTATTCCAACATCAACAGAGTTCTTAGAAGTAGACGCTCTATGATCTCTATAGAACTTCTTATATCTACCGAAACGTTTATTCAGTCTATCAAACTTTCTAACCATGAGGTTCACCTGATCCTTCAGACTAAGATCAGAATCTAACTCGTCTTTCACAGAGGCAGACCTAGTCTTAGACTTCGACCTGTCTACCTTAGAGGACTTAGACGAACTAGACTTAAAGGCAACGTTCTTCGATACAGCATGTTCTCTGTCACTACTTGCTATGGGTTCATCTTAGTCTAAATCAAACTAATGAGCCTTTAGAGTTTGAAACATGGTCTCTGCAGTCCACATGTCTATGTTTTGGGTATTCTTAACAAGCATCTTAACCATTTTCCAGCGACTATCAAGGCTTTTAAGAATCCTAAGATTGATCTCACGAGGTGTATATGATTTACCAAGGACTTCCAAGTCATTCATCATCTTAGTAAAACGAGTATCCAGCTGGTCGATTGTTTCACCAGCTTTCATTCGAAATGATTCAAATCTTTGGACAGCAGTGGATTATTTGCTTTCTTTGATCAGGGTAGTTCCCTCACAAATGATAGCTAATCTGTCCCACATCTCTTTGACAGTTTTACATTTTAACACTTTTCCTAGATACTCGTTAGGAAGATGTAATTCTTCGCCAAGCTATCCAAATTATTTTACCTCATTTCTTCTGAGGTTAGATCTGACCTGGGTTTCTTGACGAGAGTACCAACTGGTTTATCTTTGTCGAGGGTAGCAGTATTTGGGATCATTGTCACGATCGGACCCTCGGTGACAACAAAGATCATTAGGTCGTGCGTGGAGCTAAAAATCGCTTCCATCCGCAGCTTCCAATAGTCGTAGTCCTGAACCTGGAACTTGGGTAACTTGTTAGCGCTGATTTCAAGAGACATGTTTTGCAAGTAGATCAGTGCTAATCAGTTTTATGATCAAGAATCAGATAGGTCAAGAAAAAGGGAACAAGAAACGAATATACCAGGAATATTGATCAAGAACACGTAAGCAAATACAATCACGGACCAAGACTTCACCCTAAGTCTTAAGTCGGTTATCAAGAAACAGCAGTTCGTAAACTACTGCTCTGATACCACTTGTAGGTCCCAAAGTTGAGTTTAATATTGAGTAAGCTAGTGAAAATGTCTAGAGGGAGGTGAATAGTGTTGGTCCCTGAGACGAGTGTAAGATCAGCTGACTTGATGTCTGCTGATGGTGTGGAAAATAAACTAACTCTTCAAGGTAACTAGTCCGCTGATTTCACTAGGGGCCTAGGACTAGTTAGTCGACTGATTAATTACCTATCGGAGTTAAGTGCGGAATTGTAGTGTGCCCATAAAGATTATACTCGTCTATTATTTAAATACAGTTTGTAAAACATTTTATGCACAAATATGTATGAAAAGACTTGAAAATAAAGTGCAGAAATGTAAATAACACAGTAATTTATAGTGGTTCGGATATACGTTCCTACGTCCACTCTCACGTCCTAACGTGATGTTTAATCCCTTTAATTTACCAAAAATTACAAGGGCTTGTCCTTTATAGTCCCAAGGGTAGGACTTTGAGATCTGAGCCGTTCTAACAGCTACGGTCTCCACAAGTGATTGGGAGCACTTGGACTCCACAAGTGAGTTGCGAGCACTTGCACTCCACAAGTGATTATAGAGCACTTGTACTCTTTACAGTGACGAACACTCAACTTGGCTTCTAGGGCTTTATGGTATAAGGTGGGTTTTGTGTATATGAACTAGGTGAGAATTTCCCTTACAATCTGTTTTAGCCTCATGCTAGGATTGGGAAATTCTCTCTAAGCTATGGATATATATAAGTGGTTGCACTGGCTTAGATGTTATGAGTTCACTCACTGGGGATGAGGTGATGCGTGTTGAATCTTCATGAATGATCTTCTTGAGCTCTTCTTATTTCTGGAGTTTATGACCTTTGCTCGACCTTTGCATCTTTCTCCTCACACGTTCCCAATGATGTATGGACTCATTTATATAGTGTTGATGTTTGAATGTTACCGTTGGATGATGGCATTCAAAACTCTTGATTTACAAGTCCTAGATGATGTAAAGATAAAGATGAAGTTTTGATAAGCCAAAAGTAGATTGAATATTTTCTAAGTGTTGATTGACCTAGTTTGTGTTTGTGCGTGCTCTTACTTGTTCTTTATCGCTGTTATTGAATATATCCGTTTCTTGATAATATACTGTGATATACTAGTCCTCTTAAATCATGTCGCTAGAGATCAGTGCTAACAAGTTGCTTAAGTTCCAGGTTCAGGACTACGACTATTGGAAGCTGCGAATGGAAGCGATCTTTAGCTCCACGCACGACATAATGATCTCTGTTGTCACCGAGGGTCCGATCGTGACAATGATCCCAAATACTGTTGCCCTCGACAAAGACAAACCAGTTGGTACTCTCGTCAAGAAACCCAGGTCAGATCTAACCTCAGAAGAAATGAGGAAAAATAATTTGGATAGCTTGGCAAAGAATTACATCTTTCACACTCTTACTAACGAGTATCTAGGAAAAGTGTTAAAATGTAAAACTGCCAAAGATATGTGGGACAGATTAGCTGTTATTTGTGAGGGAACTTCCCTGATCAAAGAAAGCAAACTCTCCACTGTTGTCCAAAGATTTGAATCATTTAAAATGAAGACTGGCGAAACTATCGACCAACTGGATACTCATTTTACTAAGATCATGAATGACTTGGAAGTCCTTGGTAAATCATATACTCCTCGTGAAATCAATCGTAGGATTCTTAAGAGCCTAGATCCTAGATGGAAAATGGTAAAGATGCTTGTTAAGAATACCCAGGATATAGACGTGTGGAGTGCAGAGACCATGTTTCAAACTCTAAAGGCTCATGAGTTTGATTTAGACGAAGATGAACCCGTAGTCAGTAGTGATAGAGAACATGTTGTATCGAAGAACGTTGCCTTTAAGTCTAGTTCGTCTAAGTCCTCTAAGGTAGACAGGTCGAAGTCTAAGACTAGGTCTGCTTCTGTGAAAGACGAGTTAGATACTGATCTTAGTCTGAAAGATTAGGTGAACCTCATGGTTAGAAAGTTTGATAGGCTGAATAAGCGTTTCGGTAGATATAAGAAGTTCTATAGAGATCATAGAGCGTCTACTTCTAAGAACTCATTTGAGACCAGACGAGACCGAAACTCATCCGAAAGGAGAGACGAAGTCTCGAAAGGTAATAGACGAGATAGAGAGTCTGATGATAGGAAGATTCAGCGTTCCGATAGACGTGATAAGCGAAGGGATAAATCTCCTATTAAAAAGGCTACTAATGATCTTTTGTGCTATAACTGTGAAAAGCCAGGTCACTACATCTATGAATGTCCAGACCTAAGCACTGACGAACATGAAGAACGCAAAGCACGAAGGGAAAGAAGATACAATCGTGGCAAGAAGGTAATGATGGCCAATGATGACTCTGATTCGGATTCAGACGAGTTGCCATCGTCCTCATCTAGCTACCCGTTTGATCGAGATCACGATGAAGCTTTCATAGTAGATGATGACCTATGCTGCATGGCTAAAATCGATCAAGAGGTATCATCTGCTACTTCTTTTCAATCATGTGATGAATCGGATTCTGATGAAAGTGATACTGCCAGTAGTGAAGTAGGGAGTAGTCTTCATCACTCTACTAGTGCTATAGAAGACGACCTCCTACTAGCTAATCAGGCATTCATTGAAGTCAGCGACGAGAACATCGCCTTAAAACAAGAAATCATTGATCTTAAAGAAGCTCAGTCTAAAGTAGATCCTAATGTAACAGTCCTAAATGAACGCTTGACTGAAGAGTTAAGACAACTCAATGAAAAGTGTACATTGATAGACAGGTTATATCAAGACCTACTTAAGACACATGCAATTGAGAGAAATGAATTCAATGTTTTAAAGAGCAAGTGCAATAGACTTGAAGAACGCAGTAAGTTCTTAGAGACTGAGGTTCTCATTCTAGACCTTAAACTTACTGACTTGGTTAACTCTTCTAAGATTAACCTTGAATTGTCAGATAGGTATAGGGCCCCAGCTGA
The DNA here is from genome assembly GCA_963675135.1 of Galeopsis tetrahit. Lineage (NCBI taxonomy): Eukaryota > Viridiplantae > Streptophyta > Magnoliopsida > Lamiales > Lamiaceae > Galeopsis > Galeopsis tetrahit. Next base: position 29,559,221 of record OY776130.1, on the reverse strand, counting down.
TAAGACTGGTATAGGTGCAGATTCACCTAGCTCGTCTACTCGAGTCATCAAGAACCCTACTGCTTTCGTTTCAAGTTCTAATGATAAAGGAAAAGGACCAATGATATACGATATTGGAACTCCATCTGAAGGCACTTTACCTAAACAGACTCGAGTTAACACTCCAATTACCAAGGGAGGTAAAAGGAATGTTAACAACAAGCATGTTCCGTTTAGAACTAATCTTCAAAGGACCACTAATCGTGGACGACCCAACCAGGTCAGATACGAGGATTGGTACCCTGAGATGACGAGTACTAGACAAGTACAGACTAGACGACAAGAGCCTAGACCTCCTTTCATAAGGCAGTCTCAGCTCTACTCGTCTAGGCCTAGACAGGTTGCTCCAAAATATCGTACACAACTTGTCCTATATCCTCCACCTTTGTCATATGATATCATAAGTGAGGAAATACCTAAACGAGTCTATAAACCGTATGGACCTAATGCATACAAGCCCTATTCTGACTATCATAGACCAGCGCTTGCTCAAGTAGAGATTAAGTCGAAAGGCTATCTCAAACGAGTAGACCCGAAATCGAATGATAGGCCAGATAAGGACAACAAGGTCTTATTTTGTAACAAGTATGGCAGGAAGCTTAAGAGATCAAACTTGTTCAAGACTCCAATGTATATTTGGATTCCTTTGAACTCGACTAACCCCCCAGGACCCCAATAAACAAAATGGGTACCTAAATTATTGAATATCTTCATTGCAGGGTCGACTTGACTTGTATAAGAAGGGTGGCTCAGTAGGAGAAACTTGGTACATTGATAGTGGTTGTTCGCACCACATGACTGGTACTAAGGCTCTCTTATCGAGTTACCATGAGCAGGAAGGACCAAAAGTAATATTTGGTGATAGCTCCACTGCTGTCACTAAAGGATTTGGTTACATCAGGAATGGAGACGTGGAGATTTAAGATGTCTCATACGTAGAAGGTTTGAAATATAATTTACTGCCTGTTTCTCAATTTTGTGACCGTGGTTACAAGGTGCAGTTTAAAAGCCGCAAGTGTGAGATCATTGATAAAAGGACGCACACAGTCCTACTGGTCGGCGTAAGACAAGGTAGTGTATACATTGTGAATTGGAACAGCTGTCCAAGGGATACTTGTCTACTTACTAAGAACCCTAAAGAGCTCGGTTGGCTTTGGCATAGACGCCTCTGCCACATGAACTTTAAGGTAATTAATAAGATAGCAAGAGATTACCTAGTGGAAGGTTTACCCAACGAAGTTTATTACAAATCACATGTATGCAATGCTTGTCAGAAAGGTAAACAGGTAAAAGGTTCCTTTAAGTCAATTCCAACTCTCTCAACAAGTAGAGTTCTAGAACTACTACATATGGATCTCCATGGTCCGATAACTCCTCCAACCTTGAATGGTAGAAGGTACACACTTGTTGTTGTAGACGACTATTCTAAGTTTACTTGGGTAGTCTTCCTACACAAGAAGAGTGATACACAAACACTTCTACCTGATCTGTTGAAGAAGTTACAAGTTGAGAAGAACCAGTCTATTGTCAAGATTCGTAGTGACAAGGGAACTGAGTTCATTAATTGCTATATCCAAGACTTTTGTGCTAAACGTGGTATCCAGCACCTTAGTAGTGCAGCCAGAACGCCACAACAGAACGGAGTAGCTGAAAGAAGGAATCGAACTCTCAAAGAAGCCTGTAGAACCATGCTAGCCGAATACAAAACTCCTCAAAAGTTTTGGGCAGAAGCAATCAATACTGCATGCCACTCACAGAACAGAAGTGCGATCAATAAAGCGCTAGGCAAGACACCCTATGAGGTTTGGAAAGGTAGAAAACCCAGAATTTCATATTTCCATATATTTGGTTGTAAGTGTTCCATCCATAACAATGGAAAGAGAAAGTTGAATGCTTTCGATGCCAAATCAGACGAGGGGATATTCTTAGGATACTCCTCGACTAGAAAAGCATTTAGGGTATTCAACTACTCAACTCTTTGTGTGGAAGAAACACCACATGTGGTTTTCGATGAATCTCGACAGGACTCGTCTGCCGACAAGATCAGTGAGAAGGTGACTGATCTATCGATCGAATCTGACAAAGAATCAGAGGTATATGAATCCGTTCAAGCTTACAATCCATTCATGAAAGCTCTCGAGTCTGATGACAAAGAGAAGGTAAGTGCTCAAGGTAAGTCTTCTAGACCAGTTGACATGCCTGCTCTAGTTGACTCGTCTACTCCTGTTAAAATTGATGATACAAATGATGTTGATATGCATGATGCTGTACATGATGTAGATGATGATAGTATTCCTGTTAAGAATAGAAAAACATGGAAATCTGCGCATGATACTGAGAATATCATTGGTGACTCTACTATTGGTGTGAAGACTAGACGACAACTCTTTGAGTCGCAAGAACAGCCCAGTCCAACTATGTTTTGCTGGTGTTGTTTCCTCTCTTCTATCGAGCCTACTACCGTTAAAGAGGCATTGGCTGATAGTAATTGGATCATCGCTATGCAAGACGAGTTGAACCAGTTTGTTCGAAACGACGTCTGGGAACTTGTCGATAGGCCGGAACATCATAATGTAGTTGGCACACGATGGATTTTCAAAAACAAGAAAGATGAGAATGATGTAGTCGTTAGGAATAAGGCTAGACTAGTAGCCCAAGGCTATTCACAAGTTGAAGGCATAGACTATGATGAAACATATGCTCCTGTTGCTAGACTAGAAGCCATTCGATTGTTCCTTGCATATGCTGCTCATATGAAGTTTACTGTATATCAAATGGATGTTAAAAGTGCATTTCTTAACGGTATTCTTGCGGAAGAAGTGTATGTTGAACAACCCCCAGGTTTCGAAGTCAAAGGCAACCAGGTGTACAGATTGAAGAAAGCCTTATACGGACTAAAGCAAGCTCCAAGAGCATGGTATGATACTCTCTCTCTCTTTCTATTAGAAAATGGTTTTACTAAGGGCAAGGTCGATAGAACCTTGTTCAGAAGACAAGAAGGGAAAGACATTTTACTCGTCCAAATTTACGTAGATGACATCATTTTTGGTTCACCTAACAAAAAGCTGAGTGAAAGTTTCTCAACACTCATGCAAAGTAAATTTGAGATGTCTGTGATGGGTGAAATGAATTACTTTCTTGGACTTCAAGTAAAACAGAACCCTGAAGGGATTTTCATAAATCAAGCAAAGTATACTAGAAATCTTCTAGACAAGTATGGTATTAAGACATGCAAGTCTTCTGGAGTACCTATGCTACCTACATACATGATGGATCCAGACGAACATGGTAAGTGTGCTGATCAAACATATTATCATGGTCTTATTGGTTCATTACTGTACTTGACTGCTAGTAGACCTGATATTGCATTCTCTGTTAGCGTATGTGCTCATTTTAAGGCTAATCCAAAAGAGAGTCACATGGAAACCACTAAACGGATATTGAAATATTTGAAAGGAACCATCAATCGTGGTATATGGTATCCTTCAAATGATGATTTATCTTTAAGTGGCTACTCAGATTCTGATTTTGGTGGCTGTAGAATAGATAGGAAATCTACATCCGGTTCTTGTCAATTCTTAGGCACAAAACTCATTTCATGGTTTTTCGAAAAAGCAAACTAGTGTGGCTACCTCTACTACCGAAGCCGAGTACATGGCTGCTGGTAGCTGCTGTAGTCAACTACTTTGGCTCATGCAATAGCTTAGAGATTACAACATATATGAATCAAATGTTCCTATTTTCTGTGATAGTAATAGTGCCATTGCCATTACACAAAATCCTGTTTTGCACACACGTTGTAAGCATGTTGATGTGAAGCATCATTTCATACGTGATCATGTAGAAAAGAAGGATATTCGCATGGAAAAGATTCATACTGATTTTCAAAGAGCTGATATTTTCACAAAACCATTACCTGAGGCTCGTTTTCGTGAATTATGCATTAATCTAGGACTAATTGATCTAGATCCTACTTGCCAATAGCTATGTACTAACCAGACAGGTACATCAAAGAAATAAGGAGACAAGATCACTGGAACAGAGCACTCGTCTACTCGCACAACAGACAGGTATACAAGGTCAGACAAGATGACCAAACAACCCGATGAGGAAGCAGGTAAAGCTGAGGGTAATACTAAGGGAATAAACATTTAAGGGGGAATCTTTGATTTCTTAAATATCCTTATGTTGACTCTTAAGTTTGTTAAAAGTCATCTTGATCGAACCTTGACCATTGCTTTAGATTGATATTCATCTTAATTATTCTACTCTACTTGTACCTAAGATCATACGATGCATAAGACAAGGTAGGTACATGAAGTCGTTCGACATTCAGAATAGACAAGCACAGTCGAAGGGGGAACTCGTCTTGTGTGCATGAGTCTACTCGTCTGTTCTGGATAGACTCGAACAGACAAGATAAGTGTTCTTATAATTCAAACACTCTAAGTGTTTAAATTAAACAAATTAAGGGTATTATTGTAATTTGTTAATGCGAAAATTGGACAACCCTAGAATTGGATTTATACACTCCCATTTAATGAGGTGTATACACCCAGTTCGCGCTAAACCCTACTACACTAGGTCAGATGAGTTCACTCCTCTGTCCTAACCAATAGGAAAGGCGGATTCCAAATTTTACAATATCAAATCACGTAATATTCTCGATTCCGTAACTGAAACTCAAAAGACCCAACCGTTGGATCATTTCATTCAATCTTGGCCATTGATTCTCAAAATCAGTTTTAAACAAAACCCAACAGTTACACTCCACTCTTCTCACGTTTCTTAACGCTCCTACTCACAAAGCATTCGATTTCTTGCAAAAACAAACTATATGTTCTTACTCAATCAATCTACTATGACGATTGTTTCCCTATTCGATGTGAGGACTAACATGCAGGCTAGGTTCGACCTAGGTAAGTACACATCAGAAAACAAGGTGCATGCGGAACCATCTGTGTTTTTCAAGGGGAAACACACAGAAGGAAACAACGGAATATTGATGAAGTGTAGCCGATGTGGATTGAAACCATATTTGGAGGCGTTTCCGGAGATCGTGCTGGAAGAGGAGGTGTTGGAGTTCTATGCCAACGCAACCAGAAGAGGCGACTCAATTGAATCATTTGTTGGAGGAAGTCGAGTAGAGATTACTCGAGAAAATGTGTTCGAGCATTTGAAGCTGCCTATCGGATCGATTGATGTTGAGAACTATGCCATTGGACAAGAATTAAGATATCTCAGTGTTTTCTGTGGCAAGAAACTGAAGTTGAATCGTGATGGAAAGATTCCAGCTGTAAAGAAGAAGGATTTGCTTGACAAGTACAAGACTCTCCTTGACATAGCAAGCAAAATGTTGCTGTGTGTCACCGGTTCTTATGATGCAGTTACCTTGCAGAAGTCGAGAGTGATGGCCGCGATCTATGATGGCATCACTGAAGGTAATTGGTTCAAATTGTTTGCGGACAGATTAATGTACTTTGAAAGAAGTGTTCGTGTTGACACCGATTCGGCAAATTGGGTGGTGTCCGCTGTGGTTGGTTTCGGAAACAAGTTAAGTATCCATCTACCCATCTTGTTGCCGAACAAGACGGAATGGAGCAAGGGCAAGCCGTTCCATGCCTTGAAATTTTATCTAAATAAGGAGGCTTTGAGGAAGCAAGTTGCTGCAAGACTTGCTACCCCCAGACAAGTCTACATTAATCCTCTTGATGCAATGCCTGATGCCGTCTCGTTTAGTGCAGAGGAAGACGAGTCGGATAGTGAAGATTCTGAGGAAGAGGCCGAGGCTGGAACTAGTGGAAGGCTAGTTGATTATGTGCCAGAGGAGACTGCATTCGAGCCTGCTGAAGACTCGGAGGAGACTCACTCTGATAAAGAGTCTGAGAAGGAGGAGGAGACAAGTGCTGAAATTCCTCAAGTCTATCGTCTGGTGAGAGTAGAGTCGAGTCCTTCACCAGACAAGTCGACTCCACAGGTTGGTTCCTCTTCTCAAACTCTTTCAATTCCTCTCTCTCTCCCAGTTACAACCAAGGCCAGATCACATCGATCTCGTGCCAGACCTGCACCCAAAACCTCGCAAGTGTTGACAGTGCATCCACTGAGAGCCAGCATAACCCAAGATACTACCATATTCGATGCAACTGATACTCCTACAGTTGTCGAACCAAACCTAGCCACATCACAGCCCCCAGAAACCACAGTCCAAATACTTTCCTTACCCTCAACAGAAAATGTTGAACCCATCAACCCGTCTATTTCAGAACCTCCATTAGTTGCCACTGTAACAACTGAAGCAAGGACCCCACTTGCTCAGACCCCTTCTGAAATTAGATTCGATTCCCTCGTCTATTATCCAATGTGTCTAAGGGAGAAGAGGTTGAGAGCTAAAGTCAGCAATCATCTAAGGAAGTAGCTCGCGTCTATTGAAGTCGACACATCTTCAGAGCAGTTTGAAAAACTTCTAAGCATATGCACATGGGTTGCATTGAAGAAGGCCCCGACGGAAGACTTGTTTGAAGTCATTTTAGGAATGGGCGGAATCTCCAATTTTCAGGATTGAGAGATGGAACAGAAGGAGAATAGTGGTGTTCAAGATCACTCAGAGTTGTTCCCAGCTCATGCCTTAACTGCCTTGGTGAAGAAGATGCTGAGTATTTCTGATGATTTGTTGTCTTTAGAAGACAAGTTCGATGTTGCTGTTCAAGTTTCAGAGTCGGATCTTGTGGAAGATGAGATAATGGTTGATGTTGAACCAGTAGAAGATGAGAAGTCTACTGATCCTATGATTGATCTTGATAATGTCTCAGACCAGTTGAGAGGCATTGTGTTCAAGTTCCAGGTGGAACATGCTGATAGTCCAAGGTCAGATTTTCGCTTTATCAATCGTTATACTGATAAGTACTTTTCGACCGAGCTTTGTGGCTATGTGAAGAAGTTGCATGCCATGGTGAAGAAAGACTTGGATGATGCAGAAAGAAGGTTTAAAGAAGCAAAGATGGCTATTGTTCCTTATTGTCCGCCGTTGAACTTAAAGGCCATAAGTGGAAGTGTCGTTCTGGAAGATGAAGTAGTAGAAGACAAGGTATTGACTACTGATCTGGAAGACAAGTTGGTAGAAGTTCTATCTGTGCCTGAAGATGAGACCATGGAGGAAGCTGTTCATAAGGAAGTTGGTCAATCATCTCAAGCAATCCCAACTGCGTCAATAGATGAATTGAAGAATGAGCTGAAAGGTGTGATCAAGTCGTCTATTGATGAGTTTCTCAAGTCTGAACTTAAGAAGACTCTTGTTGAACAAAATAGTGTTCTTGTGACTAGTTCAAAAGAGATGATCATGAATGAAGTAAATTAGTTAGATAATGATTTCAGACAAGAGATGTTTAACCAGATAGAAGCTTTTCTACAAAATCAAGTTGAATACTTGGAGAAGAGTTCAGTCGATTTCGCTCGTGTCTTAGCCAGAGAATCTAAGAAGATGGAAAGAGTTTATCGAGTGAAGATTGACATTGCAGATGTGCAAAGGAAAGAAGCCTATGATCAGTTAGCACAAGCAAGAGAGATTATCAGTGCTATGACTGAAGAGAACAGGAAGCTACGTTTGACTGCAACACGTTTCAAGAATGAGTTGAACCTGTCTACTCAGAAGTTGGAGTTAGTTGCTTCTAAGCTAGACAAGTTGAGTCAAGATGGTTCTCACCAAAGGCAGATCGAGAAAGTTACTAATCTTATGAAGCAAGCTATGCTTGAAGAGATGACTCGCTTTACTTCTCATTTCACTCTCGAGGCTACTGATGAAGCCAAAAAGGGGGAAGAGACGAGTAGAATCGAAGCTGAAGTTGAAAAAGCTAAGTCTGCTGAACCAGAAGTGAAAGAAGCTGCGATAGCTATGCAAGATCTCAAGAGGCCTAAGAGAGGCAAGTTAGTGAAGAAGGCAGATCTTGAGCAGGCTAGAGCTGAAGAGCTGAAGAGAAAGGAGAAAGGCAAAGGTATTGCGACTCCTGAAGTTGAGGTTCAGACAAGACAAGTAGCAAAACGAAAGTTGGTTATTGAAGAACCTAAGGAAGCTGAGACGACTGCAATCGTGAAAAAGCAGAAGGTTGTTGTTGCTGCTGATGAATCTCATTATGCTAATCAAAAGAAGATTGGAAAGCATATTCGAAGGTTGCAAAAGTTGAAACCGAATGAAGATCAAGTTCAAGATACATTCATTGACAACTTCATTGACACAGAACATCGTGCAGATTAATTCAAGGTCAAGTTGCAATGGGAGTTGGATCACTGGATAATCAGGAAGTTTGGTGATTCTGATAGCTCTGATGAACTTTATTCTATCTTTGACAAATTCATGGAAGGTCAAAACCGGATGCTTTGGAATTTGATTATGAGGATATCTGCTGCTGTGAATTTCAATATCCTTGTACCAGTCTATCCGAAATGGACTACTCCAATGCTTAGCTCAGAAAAGAGGATTGATTTCAACCAGATCAAGAAGTTTGAGGAAGAGCTACTAGACAAGGAGAAGATTGATGATGAAGAGCATATCAGAGTAATCCACAGAAGACTCCTAGATGCGTTTTGTGTTCCAAATCTTGAAGGAGGTAACATAACAGATTAATTGTATTTCATTATTTTCTTATTTTGATTTTTGATTTAGTATGTGTAATATCTACTGATCTTATCTGAATGAATGAAAAGATAAATACTATTTTGATGTTAAAGACAAGATAACTACTTAACTAGTCTACTATTGAGAAAAGATTCAAGTAGTTTTGGCTTCATCAAAAATGGGGAAATTGTTGGGATATGAATCCTAGAACAAGACCTAGATGATGAAAAGATAAAGATGAAGTTTTGATAAGCCAAAAGTAGATTGAATATTTTCTAAGTGTTGACTGACCTAGTCTAGTTAAAGTCATCTTGAGTAGACCAGTAGAGTTCACAAGACAAGTATTGTCTTAAAGGAAAAGTTTAAAAGACAAAGTACTTATAATATGTTGATACTTTATAAATGTTTAGGTTGTTATTGAGCTATTAAACATTGTATAGAAGCTCATGATTTTTATATGTAATTGTTCATAATCATTGTATAGATTCTTAAGTTGACTAAGCTATTTTATAAAGCTTAAAGTAATGTAATAGTCTTGTTAGGATTAGATTAGTGTTATATCTAAGTCTACTGAAGAAGACTGCGCGAGACCAGAAGAGGAAGGATGAAGTCTACACAAGACAGGTGCGCAAGACAAGACAAGTCAACATACAAGAAGGATGAAGTTAGTTACTCAAGCGCGTAGAACGATAAGGATTGAAGAGTTAGTTAGAAATAACTAATTAACAACAAAAATGCGTGGATGGATAAAGAGTGACCGTTGCGAGTTAGTTTTCAAGAAAAGTTGGTTACAATTGAAAGTTCTCTTGAAGGATTGGAAGTCTATAAATACCTCATGGTATTAATCGATTTAAGACTACTGAAAAACTGCAATACTGATTACTAAAGCGTTACTGAAGCATTCAAAGAAGCATTACTCACAGAGTTTGAAGTTCAGAAAGCAAGTCTGCAAGACAAGTGAAGATCAAAGAAGACTGCTACTGAATAAAGAGAAGTTTTATTTTAGTTTACTGTTTCAAGTTGCTAGATACTTGTAAATCTCTAGTAAGATCGAAGAAACACTTGGTAGTGTTGTCGAGAAGATCTAAGTCTTATTTCTTGGGACTTAAAACTACAAGAACACACATTACTCGATTGGAAGAGTTAATAAGAATATCACAACTGGGTTTGTGAGAGTGGACGTAGACAAGTTGTCGAACCACTATAAATTTCGTGTTTGATTTACTTTACTTTACTGAACAAGACTAGTTGAGTGTTCATAACAGAGTTCTCGAAATAAGTTGAGTATAAACTAGTATTGGGCTCATTGTTATATTCTGATTTCCGCATTGTACTTTGATATATTGAAAGAATTTTGAAAAGTCTATTCACCCCCCTCTAGACATTTTCACTAGCTTACTCAATATTAAACTCAACTTTGGGACCTACATATATGATACTAGTATGGATTATATATGACGCCTAGTACATGAAAAGTGGTTGCATAGTTGACTACTAATATTCGCAATTTCGCCTCATCTTGCAAAGTAATTAAAAAAGTAATTCAATTAAAAAACAAAGTGTCTCCTCCTTTTTATTCAACTCACGCGCATCAGAGCTTTCAAGACAGAGATCAAGAAAAATATGTCTCATTAATTTTAGATATTGAAGGTAAATTTTATTTATTATTAATTTAACTTTTTTACCTTTCTTTATTATTTTGGTTGGTCCACCACAATTATTTTTATTCTATTTTTTTGTCTTCTTATTGAATTTAGGGTTTCTCAAAACTGTCTCTGTTTAAATTTTTTGATATGGAATAAATTCTTTATATTTAAAGTTCAAGAATATATATGCATCTTGTTAAAATTTCATTTTTGATTTTTTTTTTATTGTTATTATTTGGCCCCCGACTTAAAAATCCTGGGTCCGTCACTGAAATCATACAATATTGAATAAAAAATAACATTCGAAAATTATTTTCTGTTTAAGAAATGTTACATGGTCATTGACATTAAGTCCAGTTGGTACTACCAAGCCTGCCCCAAGTGTCGTAGAAATTTTTTGTATGGTGCCGACACAATCAAATGCAGAAATTGTGACATCGAATTACAAAATTTTGATACTGAGGTATTAACCAGTCTATGGTGATTTTATTATAATTTTTTAACTTCAAAAATGAACTACTCGTCATTACTTTTATTATTAGGTACAAGTTGGTCATTAATGTTGTTGACGACACGGGATCAGTCTTTTTGACTTTGTTTGATAGCATTCTTATTCCACTCATCGGCAAAACTGCAGTCGAAATTCTAACTGATTTGGACAAGGTGATGTTACATTCTTTAATGTTTTAGTTGATTGTGAAACATAACATGCCAAATACTTTATGTCGTCTATTATATATATATTTTTTTCCTCTTTTTACTTATACATACAAATAAATTTTTCTTTCGTCTCCTAACCATGCAGGAAGGATTACAGGCACTTTACCGATCCAGTTTGAACATTTGGTTCATCGGAAATTTATTTTCAGAATCCACATCTCTGAAGAAGAAGACTTGAAGAGTAACTGGAATAACTATACCGTGGTCAAGTTATCCGATGACAGGAATTTGATAACTCACTTTCAATGCAAAAGTTCTTCATCAAAGTACAACCACATTATCCTATTGTTCATTACTCTTATATAATCCTACATAGTTTACAAATAATTATATTGTTTTTTTTAAATGACTTGTCGTTCGATGATGAAAGTGTTATTGCAACCCATGTTCAACATAGTTCATCGATAACATCGAAAAACAAGGAGGTCATTTTTTCTTTAAATTTTGAATATTACATTACTTTTAATATATTTCTATACAAATATGTGAAACTAAGTATGAAACTGTACCAAATTTTCTTTACTACTTGAAGTCCAAAACGTCTACAACAAACCAACTTATCCAGGTCAAGATTGAGAAAAGTTGATTGAAAGAAGCAGTTAAATATATGTTTATGTATTTTTTAAAAACTGTTTCATTTGAAAATGTATTTTTAAGATTTGGAACTATATTTTTTATACTATGGATATTGACAATGCATTATATTCTTCTTTAATGTTATAATTTTTTGTTATGTAAATCTTAAAATCTATTTTTTATTCATTTTGTTTGCCATATTTAATATTTTAAAAAATATTCTGATGATTTCAATGTATTTTGCTTTTATAGAGTTAACGTTAGATTACAAAAATAATTTTGTATATTCAATAATATTTCATTACTCCATGTAATTCTCTTAATTTCTTATAATCGTCTTATTCTCAAGATAGGTGTATCTATAATGCTTTTGAGAAACATAAAAATAATTTTGTATACTAAATAATATTTCATTACTCCATGTAATTCTCTTAATTTCTTATCATCGTCTTATTCTCAAGATAGGTGTACCCATAATGCTTTTGAGAAAGGTTATAACAAAGACTTGGAAAACATATTCTTGAGACAAAAATCATATCTGGAAGAAACATTTGGGAGGGAGTATAGTGCACATCCCACGAATGACTCTTACAACTTCAGATGAAATTGCTGTTAAATTTAAAAGGAGACAGTTTCCAATTTTTTTTGTGCTTTGCTATGACAATAAAGAAAAGTCAAGGACAACCCTTTTCAATTGTTTCTTCCAAAATCAGTTATGGTCAACTATATGTTGCCGTGTCTAGAGTTAGAGCAGAACATAATTGAAAATACTGGCCTCATCAAGGCAAACCGTGCAAGTACACTACCAATGTTTTTACAAGGAAGTGTTTAGGAATTTATAATGTATATTACTTCTTCACTTATTCACTGCAAAATTTTAATATATTAGTTCTCTCTCCTCTATCTCTCCCCCTTTTTTCTCTATTCTTTTACAGTTTTTTCAACTCCCTCTTCCTTTTTTTTTCTCGACAGTTTTTTCTTTTCTTTTTTTAATTCTCTCCTCTTTCACTTTCATTAAAATTTATTTTTTAAGATTTTTTTAAAATTTTCTCCCATTTTCAATTATTTACTTTTAAACTTTTCTTCATTTTTTTTTTCGTTCGACAGTTTTTTTTCTTTTCTTTTTTTAAATAATAATTAATTTATTTATTCTTTAAACATTTTTTTATATATTTTTATAAATAATTTTTTTACTTCTCTCCACTCCCTCTCTCATTAATTTTCTTTTGAGTTTAAATTTCCTTAAAATTTTCTCATTTCCTTAAAATTTTCTCCCATTTTTCAATTATTTTAATTTAAACTTTTCTTCCTTTTTTTTTTCGTTCTCTCTCTCTCTAAAGTTTTTTTCTTTTCTTTTTTTAAATAATAATTAATTTATTTATTCTTTATACATTTTTTTATATTTTTTTTAAATATTTTTTTTACTTCTCTCCTCTTCCTCTTTCACTAAAATTTATTTTCTTAAATTTCCTTAAAAATTTCTCTCATTTTCAATTATTTTAATTTAAACTTTTCTTCAGTTTTATTTTTTACTAGTGTAAGACCCGCGAATTTCGCGGGATTGAAAAAGAAAATATATTATTATTTAATAAAAAAATTATAATTTATTATTTTAAAATATATTTGATGATAATTAAAATGCACTCTTGCAATTAAATAAGAGAATGAGTTGTCATTTGTATATGCATAATGTGTTGTCATTTGTGTATGCATAATGTGTTGTCATTTGTGTATGCATAAGTTCAGATTGAATAAGAGAATATGTTGTCATTTGTGTTGGTTGTAATATGTTAGTTTGTAGAGGTGTTTTATAGATAATATGAGAGCGTTCGGCTCCAAAATTATATCAATTGTATGTGAGTCCTTGTCTAATAATTTTTCGTACCAGTAACTTGTATTTTAAAATGCTTATAAAATTATAAAAAGTAAACCTAAGAAATTTGGAGTCTTTTAATAATAATGTTTTCGTACCAGTAACTTGTATTTTAAAATGCTTATAAAATTATAAAAAGTAAACCTAAGAAATTTGGAGTCTTTTAATAATAAGGACAAAGATTAATTTTCAAAATGCAAAATTAACATCACATGGAATGGAATGGAGAATAAAAAAATGAAATACGAAGTATAAATTAAGAGAATTATGAAATATTATTGAGTATACAAAATTATTTTTGTAATCCAACGTATGGGAGTAGAATACAATGAAATAGTCATAATATATTTTAAATGATCACCTTTTCATCATTGAAAATATTTTACGGAATTAATTTTTTTAAGAATATTGAAGAAAACTGTAAAAATTCAGATTACCCTGAAGAAAGAAATTGTTTTATGAAAAAGAAAATGATATAATAAAATTGATATGAGAAATGAATATAAATTAATTAGAGCTTCTGGAACTCTTTGAATGAAAGAAAGAATAAATTTCTTTTTAACACAAAAATATACATAATTCAAAGAATACAAAAATTACACCGTCTAAAAATTAGAGAACAACCCTTTTAAAAAAAGGGACATGTCTGCCTTGAACTCGTTCTCATTTTCTTGCATCTTCCTTGAACTCTTATTCAATATCCTCTTCCTTTTACGTCATGTCTATTAGGAATGGATGAGGGGAAAAAATTACATTGTCTAAAAATTTTTTTTTACAGAAAATTAGAGAACACAAAAACACAAAATTACCTTAATATTTTCTTAAAAAAGAACTTGAGCAAGTGAGAAGATGTAATTAAGAAATCCCACATGGAAAACAATAGATGCATTAAAAGAAAAACAATTAAAAAGTAAATTAAACTAATGGCAAAGTTTAGAGAAGAATAGCAGAAAATTGAGAGAAAGAAAACTGTAAAAAAAGAAAAAAAAAACCGAAAAAAAAAAAGTTGAAAAGATGGAGAAATATTTAAGAAAATTTTTTTAAAATAATTTTTATATATCTCATCTAGAATATTCCTTTAGTAAGATTTGCAAAGAAAATTTAATCTAAATTAAATAGAAAAAAATTAAAAAAGAATTCTAGTAAAAGCAATGAAAGATTAATTAGAGATTACCTAAAGAAAATGAATACAAATTAGTTAGAGCTTCAAAACACCAAAGAAAAGAAGAAGAATACGTTGGAGAATTAAGAAGGAAATTAATTAGAGCTTCAAAATATCAAAGAAGAATACATTGAAGAATTAATAAGGAATTGAAACTCTTCAATATTTCTTATCTGGTGGAACAGAAGAGGAAAGAAAGAAGTAATTTTCTTTTTAGGGGCCTTCTAAGGACAGTCCAGTGTCGCCTGGACTATCAATAGTCCAGTAATTTGAGCCATCAGATCTGAAATCTAATGGCTTATATTTGATTACCTGCTACCTGTTGCATTTGGCGTCGCAGAATCCATCGCCTTGCATTGCACTTATTATCGTTTTTTGTCGCCCTATCACACTTTTAAATTAAATTTAATAATTTTAAATATATAATTATAAAATTACAAATTTATCCTCATATGATTAATAAAAAAATTAATTTATATATTTATAATCTTTATTTTAATGTCAAATTCTCCCGTACACTCGTATGCACCGTACACACCTAATTTAAATTTAAATTTCAATCTTATAATTGACTACACCCTCAATTTTGTTAACTTTACCCTCATAAATTATATAAACAATTGACCACAGTTATTTACACCTCCACTTTTGTTGACTTCACCCCCACAAATTATATAAACAATTGATCACAATTATTTACACCCTCACTTTTTTTGATTTCACCGCCTAAATTATTATTTTTAAAAAATTATACCTAAAATTACTATAGTACCCTTCTATTAATTTATATATACGGTATAAACAATTGACCACGGTTATTTACACCCCCACTTTGGTTGACTTCACCCCCAATAATTATTATTTTAAAAAAATTACATCTAAAATTACTATAATGCCCTTCTATTAATTTACATAAAATATAATACAATCAATCATAATTTATATATAAACAATTGACCACGATTATTTACACCTCACTTTTATTGACTTCACTCCCCGCCCACAAATTATTTTTTAAAAACAATTACACCTAAAATTAATATAATGCCCTTCTATTAATCTAAACAAAATATAATACAATCAATCATAATTTATACAGGCAAAATTTTATATACACTCTATTGTTTATAAGGATTTACGTATTTTTTCATTTGAATCTAGGTAAATATTTTTCAATTCACTTTTAACTCTAGATGCTGCAACATATAATTGTCTATGCATTAACATATTTCAGAAGGTACACACTACACACCTACCATGAAAAGAGACTGTCCTTTAACTTTTATTTATCGTCATTGTAAAAGACAATAGAATAAGAAATTATCTTATTCGAAACTTTATGGGAGTCGTGTCATCGAAACACTCAATATAATTTTCAGAATAAAAACTTTACTACCAACATTCTTTCCAAAATAAAAAATATTCTTTCAAAAAAAAAAATGTGTCCTCAATAATGTGATTTTCAAGTCTTGTAACAATCAATCTAGTTTCATTGTACAAATCGTAATTTAGGTCAATGTTCTTAAACAATATTATATGAACACATATTTTTTAGAACTAATCGATGGTCTGAGCATGACGTTTTCCTATAATATTATTTTGTATTAAAATTTAAAATAATACACATGAAAAAATGGAAAATAAAGGCAGGAAAAAAAAAGTAAAAGGAAAAAAACGAAAAAAAATTAAAAGTTTGGAATAAAAACTGAAAATGGGAGAAAACGAGGAAGGGGAAGAAAAATTAAAAAGAAAAAAAAATCAAGATTTGTGGCTAATTTCGATAGTTTTTTCTTTTAAATTATGCTTTACGATTTTTTTTCTAAAAATATGGGTCACTTGATGGTGAATCGACGGTAATTCGATAATGACCCGACTACAAATTGTAAATATACAAATTAAGGTTGATTCTATTATATTTTTTTTAAATTAATAAAAGGATAATATAGTCTTTTAAATGTAATTATTTTTTAAAAAATATTTAGGGGTGAACTCATAAAATGAGGGCTGCAGATAAACGTGGTAACAAAATAATTTATGGGTGAACTCATAAAATGAGCGGGTGCAGATAACCGTAGTAAAACAATGATTTTTGGGTGAACTCATTAAATGAGTGGGTATAGATAAAATATAAATAAAAAATTAAAATTGGTGTGTACCGGTATCTTGCATGTACCCAACTATCACCCTACAAATTAGTGTTGATTTTATTATATTTTGTATAAATTAATAAAAGGATAATATAGTCTTTAAAATGTAATTATTTGAAGAAAAAAATTTGGGATGAACTTATAAAATGAGCAGTACAGATAACTGTGGTAAAAAAATAATTTTGGGGTGAACTTATAAAATGAGCGATTGTAGATAATTATGGTTAAAAAATGATTTTGGGTGAACTAATAAAATGAGCGGGTACAGATAACCGTAGTAAAAGAAAATTTTGAAGGTGTACTAATTAAATGAGCAGGTGTAGATAAAATATAAATAAAATAATAATCTAATTTTGTTAAAAAAAATCTAATTTTATCGTTCGAATTGTTTAATTTTAATATTAATATTATTCATTTTAATTAAGGATAAAATAGTAAATAATAAAATAAATTTTAAATAATTATTTTAAAGTATTAAAAAAAGGTAACAGGTATCAAGTTAAGGCGACACAAAGCGATACAATTTGACATCCGGACTATTAATAGTCCAGGCGACTTAAAGACTACTCTAAGAAAATCCCTTCTTTTTAACAAAAGTATATATAATTCAAAGATTACAAAAAATTACAAGTCTAAAAAATATTAGAGAACCAAAAAAATTAAATTATCTAATAAAATTAGAGAAAACAAAAACTTAAAAATTTCACATATTCCTTAAATTATCTTCATTGAACTTTTATTCACATCCTCTTCTTTTATCCTCTTCTTTTTTGCAATTTGACGTCATGTCTATTAAGAATGATTGAGGAAAAAACAATTACATGGTCTAAAAAAAATTATAAAAAAATTAGAGCATACAAAAACATAAAATTAATGCAATCAAGGAATCTGACATCTAAAAAAAACAATTACAATTAAAATGTAAACTAAACTAAACTAATCACAAAGTTTTGAGAAGAATAACAGAGAACGGAGAGGAAGAAAAATGTAAAAAGAAAAAAGAACCGATAAAAGAGGCTCAAACCTGCGAATCATGTGAAGGCTGAATGCTGCACATTGCTTGTGATTAACTTCTCCATAGGTACAACAAAAGGCAATCTGTTTCAATTAGTAAATACAGTAAATACAAATATTGCATTTTTTTTATATATTAGTTCATGCCTTGAAAGTTGACTCTCTTTTAAGTTCCAATGTAGAATAGAACAAAGGGAGAGGGAACTACTAAAACATGTACTCACGTATATATTATATATCTTCACACATATCTCCCCTTACCTGATGAAAAAAAATTATATTAATATTCTGCGGTTAAATGTGAAAAAATTCTAAGAACTAATCATAAAAATGAAGAACCAAAATAAATGGAGACTTGAGAATGCTAACCCATATAATAATTTCTCAGACACTTACCACAATAGAAGAAATGAAATGTTAAAGCAAAACTACTGGCGGTAGAAAGAAGGAAGGCAAATGAAGAACATAAGGAAAAAAGAACCGGATAGAAAGTAAGGAAAAAAAGAAAGAGAAAAGATTGACTGTTTTTTGAAAATGAGAGAGAAAAATAAGAAAGGAATAAAATTTGTAAAAAAAAACTGTAAGAGAAAATAATTGAGAAAATCGAAAAAAAAGGAAAGAGAGAGGAGAGAAGAGAAGAGAAAAGATTAATTGTTTTTAATCCTAATCCAATTCAATTCATATTAAAATAAAAAAAAATGAGAGAAAAAAATGAGAAAGGAATAAAATTTGTAAAAAAAACTGTAAAATAAAATAATTGAGATAAGAGAAAAAGAAAGAGAACGAATTTTAATTAAAGAAAAATGTAAAAAATAATAATAATTGAGATAAGAGAAAAGTGAACGAATTTTTTTTAAAGAAAAATGTAAAAAAAAAAATTTGAGAAAACGGAAAAAAAAAGGGGAGAGATGAGAGAGAAAGAAAAATTGAAAAAAACTGAAAAAGAAAATAATGGTAAGTTTTAAGAAAATAAGAAAAATTAGATTAATTGAAGAAAATGGTAAAAGAAAATAATTAAGAAAACTGTAAAATTAAAAAAACTGAGAAAATACCGAGAAAAGGGGAGAGAAACAATAGAAGAAATGAAATGTTAAAGCAAAACAACAGGTGGTAGAAAGAAGGAAGGCAAATGAAGAACGTAAGGAAAAAAGAACCGCATAGAAAGTAAGGAAAAAAAGAAAGAGAAAAAATTGACTGTTTTTTGAAAATGAGAGAGAAAAAGGAAGAGAACGAATTTTTTTTAAAAAAAAATGTAAAAAAAAATAATTGAGAAAACGGAAAAAAAAAGGGGAGAGATGAGAGAGAAAGAAAAATTGAAAAAAACTGAAAAAGAAAATAATGGTAAGTTTTAAGAAAATAAGAAAAATTAGATTAATTGAAGAAAATGGTAAAAGAAAATAATTAAGAAAACTGTAAAATTAAAAAAACTGAGAAAAGAAAAGGAGAGAGAAACAATAGAAGAAATGAAATGTTAAAGCAAAACAACAGGCGGTAGAAAGAAGGAAGGCAAGTGAAGAACGTAAGGAAAAAAGAACCGCATAGAAAGTAAGGAAAAAAAGAAAGAGAAAAGATTGACTGTTTTTTGAAAATGAGAGAAAAATAAGAAAGGAATAAAATTTGTAAAAAAAACTGTAAGAGAAAATAATTGAGAAAATCGAAAAAAAAGGAAAGAGAGAGGAGAGAAGAGAAGAGAAAAGATTAACTGTTTTTAATCCTAATCCAATTCCATTCATATTAAAATAAAAAAAGAGAGAAAAAAAAAATGAGAAAGGAATAAAATTTGTAAAAAAAACTGTAAAATAAAATAATTGAGATAAAAGAAAAAGGAAGAGAACGAATTTTAATTAAAGAAAAATGTAAAAAAAAAAAAAAATTGAGATAAGAGAAAAAGGAAGAGAACGAATTTTTTTTAAAGAAAAATGTAAAAAATAATAATTGAGAAAACGGAAAAAAAAGGGGGAGAGATGAGAGAGAAAGAAAAATTGAAAAAAAACTGAAAAAGAAAATAATGGTAAGTTTTAAGAAGATAAGAAAAATGGTAAAGTCTAGTATGCATTCGAGTGCATGTTGTGCACCCTAGTTTAAAGAAAAGTGTAAGTTATTAAACTGAAAAGTACAACACAATATTACTAAAAAGTGTAAGTCACTATAACTAAAAATATTATTATGCAGT
This sequence comes from Galeopsis tetrahit, assembly GCA_963675135.1. Lineage (NCBI taxonomy): Eukaryota > Viridiplantae > Streptophyta > Magnoliopsida > Lamiales > Lamiaceae > Galeopsis > Galeopsis tetrahit. The sequence continues at coordinate 29,539,263 of OY776130.1, read as the reverse complement.
TTAATAATTGAAAAGTGCAACACCATTTACCAAAAAGTGTAATTCAGTAAAACTGAAAAGTGCAACATGGACTAAAGTGCACAACATGCACTCGAGTCCATAGCAGACCAACCCAAGAAAAATTAGATTAATTGAAGAAAATGGTAAAAGAAAATAATTAAGAAAACTGTAAAATTAAAAAAACTGAGAAAAGACCGAGAAAAGGGGAGAGAAAAAAAACTGAAGAAAACTGTAAAAGAAAAATAAATGTAAATTTTAAGAAAATTAGAAAGTTAGAAAGAAAGAAAAGCGAGAAGCCACGTAGGAGAGAGGAAGATTCAGAAATAGTAATTAAGGGTAGATTTTCTCTCCTTCTTCTCTTTTTTTTTTCGGTTTTCAACCGTTATTTTTATTTACTGTTCTCTTTGCTTAATTATTTCTATCATTTTATTCGTCCAGAACCTAATTCATCATTAAGCAATTCCTTTGATTAATTTATTTCTATATTATATTGTATCAATATCATCACAATTCTCCCTCCCTCATAGATGATATTTCTCCCAACAATGAAACGTGGAGATTAAAAGTAAAAGTTGTGCGATGTTGGACTGTATTTTCAAACAACAGTAAACAGAAGAATTACTTTGAATGGGTAGTCATTGATGAAAAGGTTCTAAATTTCTTCCGTTTACCCTTAATTTCCATTTCATTTTTTTTTATTCTCCATTTGATGTGACGTTTATTTTCTATTTAGGGAATAAAAATACATGTTACGAGATACCTCATACACAGGTATCATAAAGTTATTAAGGAAGGACTTACGTACAATTTGTATAATTTCGGAGTTGAAAAGCGCAACACCCTTATATTAGCTACAAAACACCCCTACAAACTAACCTTTCACAACCATACACAAATGACAAGGTGTTCTGTCATTGAACTTATTCAATCTGAATTTGATTTTATTGATGATATCAACTCTCAGTCCCACGAAGATAAAATTCTGAGAGGTCATATTTAGTATATTATACTTTCTTTTCCGAACTAATTTTAATTTTTTGATTTAAAGATATTATAGCATTAGTTGTGGACATTTTTGACATTCGATCTGTCAATGCCAAAGACGAATTAAAAATGTATTGGATATCAAGCTACAGGATAAAAAGTATGTATTCCATTCTGTAATTAATTTTTCAATCACAATTTATTTATTTGGTATCATCGTATTATTTTATTAGGCATACGAAAATGAGTTGCACAATTTGGGAGCGACTTTATGAACGCCTAATTGATTACCGAAACAATCACCCATCTCAGCCCATCGTAATTGTTCTGGACTATGCTAAAGTCCAAACAGTTATAAAGGTTTGTTTATTGCCTAATATTTTTATTAATCTTATTTTCATTAGTGATGATTTCAACGTTTTCAAATTAGAAAAACATTTGTCAAATTCTTTGTACGCAAGTCGTCTGACCATAAATGCAGATATACATGAAGTGCATGATTTCATAAGCAAGTACTTACATTTTGAATTACCAGAACTTAATCTTTGCCCTTATACTACATACTATGACTGATCATTCTAAGAATTAAAAAATTAAAGCAAACAACTCCAAATTGATACGGAATAACATGTTTACTCATTTTAAGTATTTCTTTGTACATTACCCTTATGTATAATTTATAAAATTATTTAATTTCATCTATTTTATTGATACAGTCTTCAGAAAATTATGAACAATCTTCCTGCTCCACCTAGCCAACAGAGTGATTCATCCCCATATTCTGAATTTACAGACAACATGAATGTTAACTGTATTGCGGACATCAAAAAAAGTTTCAAAGGTAAATATATATTTTTCAATAAGTGCAAACCATACAATATTGAATAAAAAATAACATTAAATTTTTTTTTATGTTTAAGAAATGTTACATGGTCATTGACACTAAGTCCAGTTGGTACTACCAAGTCTGCCCCAAGTGTCGTAGAAAAAATTTGTATGGTGCCGACACAATCAAATGCAGAAATTGTGACATCGAATTATAAAATTTTGATACCAGGTATTAACCAGTCTATGGTGATTTTATTATAATTTTTTAACTTAAAAAAATGAACTACTCTTACTCATTACTTTTATTAGGTACAAGTTGGTCATTAATGTTGTTGACGACACGGGATCAGTCTTTTTGACTTTATTTGATAGCATTCTTATTCCACTCATCGGCAAAACTGCAGTCGAAATTCTAATTGAAAGTATTTTTATTCACTCAAAAATTGGTTTTTGAAGAAACAATTTCACAATGGAAAGAGATTGTCCTTAACTCTTTTTTATTGTCTTAGCGAAGCACAAAAGAATTGAAAACAGTCTCCTTTTAAATCTGACAACAATTGTTTCATTTTTTGTAAGAGTCATTCCTGTGGGATGTGCACTCTACTGCTAATGTTTCTTTCGGATATGATTTTTGCCTCAAGAATATGTTTTCCTAGTCCTGTTAGCACAAAACCTACCTTTTGATCAATGTTTCTCAAAAGCTACACCTATCTTAAGAATAAGACGATGATTAGGTAGTCCAGAACACTTAATTGAGTTCAAATAATCAACGGAATACAATTCGACATCATCAGAAAAAAAAAACGTTATTTTATAAAAATAGCAAAATGGAAAAGCACAATGTATTAATCTCAAAACTACCTCAGTGTACTCACCCATTTATCTCATTCTGCCCTTTAACGCTTAACCTGTTGAATTTTTCCATAAATCTACTGAATATGAGAATAAGAAAGAACAAAATATTGAAGTTTTCCATAACCCTACTGAATATGGCATGGTCTTTTTTTTTTTTTTTTTTTTTTGATGGAGGGTTTACAAGATCATAAAATAGAGTTACAAATAACGAGCCTAAGATCTTGATCTTCAAACCAAACGGATATCGCCGTCCACTCCAATCACGTGAAGAGGAAAGACGAGCTTCCCTTTGTCTTTAACAGGCGTCCAAGTCTCCAATCTTTAAATGAGACAACCCCACACTAAGGCGTCCAAGTTCCACGAGTACCCGATTCAAAAGTACAAGAGCACCAGGGCTCTCGAGACCATCTCAAGGAGCCCAACCACCAAAAAAGTCTCACAAACACAACAAAGCCCGCGCAACAGAGACATCCAACAGAAACAAAAATAAAAACTAAGCTTGCATCAAAACTACCTAAGAAAGCAATAAAATAGGATCAACGAAGAAATACCCGAACGGTCACCGTGGCTCCGTTACGGATAAGATGTACGTTGATCCCTAATAAGAACTGAAAAAACTACACTGGATCTACAGATTTACAACTCAGATCTGCCGATCTACAACTCAAATTTGCAGATCTACAACTTAAATCTGCAGATCTACAACTCAAATCTAGCAAAAACTAAAAAAAACAGAAGAGATCGGAGAGAAGCGAAAAACCAACAGATTTGAGGCGACAACAAAGACAAAGCAGCAACAGAGACTAAGAACGATGACGGCAACGTGAACGACGGATCTGCGACGGAGGCCAGTGAAGAAAGGGAGAAGCAACTCCCTAGAGAGAGAAGCTCTCCCTTCTCTCTAAAACCTAACTGACGGAATTTGTTCGAATATGGCATGGTCTAAAATACACTCGAGTGCATGCCATGCACTCGAGTTGACCAAGTCCATTTTTTTTTTTTGCTGTTTTTTCCCCTTTTTTCGCTCTTTTTTTTTCTTTATCCTTTTTTTACGCCGGTTTGTTTTTTGGTACTTTATTTTTTCCCTTTTTATTTTGTAAAAAAAATATTTTTTCCTTTCTTTTTTGCGCTTTATTTTTTTAGTTAATAAAAAAATGGATGCTTTTTTGCTATATATATATATATATATTTTAAATCAGTATAATTAAAAAGTGAAATATAATATTTCTGAAACGTGCAAGTTAATATAACTGAAAAGTGTAACACAATATTAATAAAAAGTGTAAATCAATATAACTGAAAAGTGCAACACAATATTATAAAAAAGTGCATGTCAGTATAACTGAAAAGTGCAAGTCAGTATAACTGAAAAGTGTAACACAATATTACTAAAAAGTATAAGTCACTATAAATAAAAATATTATTATACAGTTTAATAATTGAAAAGTGTAACACCATTTTACCAAAAAGTGTAAGTAATGAAAAAGTGCAAGTCAGTACAACTGAAAAGTGCAACATGGACTAGAGTGCACAACATGCACTCGAGTCCACAGCAGACCAACCCACTGAATATAGGAATAAGAAGAACAAAATATACAACGCAAAGAGAAACATGTAAGACATTAATCATAAATTGAATCAGGTCAACGTTTTTTTGCATATTAATTATTTAAGAAATATACTTCTGTTAAAAAGACTTTGATCAAATACTGAACAATTAGAAAATGAAATTTAAAATTCATTGACTAACTTATGAACACATGCACAAACACAGTAAATAACCTTTGCCGAAAAAGTGGCAAGTATTTTCAATCTTGTTCTGCTTAACTGGTTTTGGAATAAACAATCCCAAAGTGAAAATAAATTGTCCTCTACTTTTGTTTATTATCATAACAAAGCATGAAATAAATGAAAACTACCTCCTTTTATATCTAACAACAGATGTTTCATCGGAAGAGTCTGGGATGTGCAAACTACTCCCAATGATTTTTGCCTCAAGAATATGTTTTCATAGCCTAGTTATAACCAACTTCATTCCATTCCACAAACCCGCCTTTTCATCAATGTTTCTCAAAAGCTACACCTACCCTGAGAATAAGACGATGATTAGGTAGTCAGAACACTTAATTGAGTTCAAATAATCAAATGAATACAATTCGACATCATCAACAAAAAACGTTATTTTATAAAAATAGCAAAATAGAAAAGCGCTATGTGTTAACCTCAAAACTAGGTCAATGTACTCCACCCATTTATCTCATTCTGCTCTTTAACGTACCTATTGAGGTTTTGCATTCGAATTCTTCTCTAGCAAACTGATAAACCACTGAATATAAGAATAAGAAGAACAATAGAGGAAGATTGTGAAAAAATATACAATGCAAAGAGAAATATTTAAGAAATTAATCATAGATTGAATTCATACCAATTATTTAAAAAATATACTTCTGTTAAAGACTTCAATGAAATAGTCTCTGAACAATTAGAAAATGAAATTTGGGATTTATTAACTAATTTATGAACATGTGCACAAATACAGTAACTTGTATTTTTGTTTCCTAAATAGAAAATCAATGTCACATCAAATGGAGAATAAAAAAATGAAATGAAATGAAAATTAAGAGTAAATAGAAGAAATTTAGAATAAATGCTCACCTTTTCATCAATGACTACCAACTCAAAGTAATTCTTTTGCTTACATAATACAGTCCAACATCGTACAACTTTTACTTTTAATTTTCCTTGTCGGACTTTGATACAGTTTGGTTCTTGACGGATAAAATGACAAAAAAATAATTAAACAGAGAGAAAATTAAGAAAACTGTAAATAAAAATAAATGTTGGAAACCGAAAATAATTGAAAAGTGGGAGAAAAATTTAAGGAAATTTTAAAGAATAATTTAATTTTTTTTAAAGAATATTAAAAAAAACTGTAAAGAACCGGTAAAAGAGAGAGCCTATCAAAGAGAGAATAAGGAGAGAGAAAATCAGTCGAGAAAAGAAGGGATAAAAAAATTTTAATTTTTTTTTAAAGAATATTGATTTTTTTTTTTGAATTACATTAAATACCCATCCATTTTCCCCTCCCCATGACTCGAACCCAGGACCCTAAGGCCTAGGTAGTGGTGCTCTAACCACTTGAGCTATCATCCTGGGTTCGAGTCATGGAGAGGGGAAAAAAAGGGAGAGGTATTTAACTTCCATCAAAAAAAAAAAAAAAGAATATTGATGAAAACCCTAAAGAATCTAGAGGAGAGAGTAAGGAGAGAGAAAATGTCAAGAGAGAGAGTAAGGAGAGGGAAAATCTATTGAGAAAAAAGAGAGAGGGAGGAAGAGGAGAGAAGTAAAACAATTATTTAAAAAATATAAAAGAAAAATGTATAAAGAATAAAGAAAACAATTAATTAAAAAAAACCTATCGAGAGAGTGAAAGAGAAAACTGTAAAAGAATAGTGAAAAAGTGAAGAAAGAGGAGAGAGAACAAAAAATAAATGTAAATTTTAAGAAAATTCGAAAAATAGAACGGAAGAAATCTAGAAGCCACGTGGGGAAAAAAATTTAGAAATAGTAATTAAGGGTAGATTAAAAAAAATAAAAAAATACACCAATTACTTAGACCTCCTGGATCTAAGGATTGGAGTTTACTACAACTTACTTAGTATAAAAAAATAGACAAATACAAATATATTATTAATATTTTGAAAAATCGTATATTGTGTGCCTATTAATTTAATTTAACATTTTTTTAAAGAAAAGTTGGTGTATACCGACCAGATTTTAGAAAGAAAAAAATGCATAATTTTTGTTGATTAAAAATTCAAATTAATTTTATTTATTCTTAAAATTTTATAATTTATGAATATAAAATTTTCATTTAAGTAAAAAATAAATTTCATTAAATAAAATCGTTATTTATATTTTTAAAAATATTATTTATCAGCCAATATAAAATAAAATAAAAAATTAATATAATTTGATTTTTTTTATAATTCTAACATAATAATGTGGCATTAGAGTTAATATTAACACAATTTTTTTTTTAGTGTCGTAAATAAATACTTATTAACACATTTAAAATATAATGTATTTAAAATGTACTTATAATCACATCTATTTTAGTGTTAGACAATGTTTATTATTGTGTGTGGTAATTGAGTATATATTCACACACTTATTATTAATTCAATGTCTTTAAAAACACACACATTAACACACTAATTTTTTTTTAATGTGGTTACATAATACTTTTTAGAGATTATTCCCTAATAGAGTCACTATTAGCACCCCTTAAGCAAATAGAAACACCAACTTTAATAATTTTCTAATATAGTCAAATCAAAGCCAAAATACCCATGATACCCTTAAAATAATTATTTAAATTAAATTCGTGATTTAAAACTAATATGAATTTTGAAATTAATTCCTAGAATTTAGTTTTGAAATTAAATTCGAAAATTAAAACCTAAGATTCTTTTTATGCGCTTAAATCAAATTAAGGAAATTTTCCAAATTCCATCTTCAAATTCAATTTACGAGATTCGGATATGCAATGAAATCAGAATAAGAAATTTCCCAAATTGGATTATCAATTTCGATTTCAATTTATCATATTCGATTATGCACTAAAACCAGAATAAGGAACTGCATATTGATAATAGATCCAGATTCTGGTACGTGTCCAATACTTGTCTATTGTTTTTTATCGTTCGATTATTGTTCATATCATGAAATCAATCATTGAATTCGTTAAACATATGCAGTCATTGTTGTTCCTCCACAATTCATATTGTATATTACATCATCGATATAATTGCGCATATGACATCATGAATTAATTATTCTGATTTTTAGTTCTTACATTGTAGATTAGGTATTTTTGTACATCAATTAATTGTTTTTCGAATATATTTGCATTGGACAGGCTGTCGATATAGTCCAGGATTAAAATGGATTATATTATTTTCTGCAAGGTTGATTTCAATGGGAAAAACAAGTTGATTTGATTGACTGAATCGTCATCCTTTGCAGATTTATTTGTTGAAATAACAAATATGCGTCCTCTAAGTTCTCAAGGTAGTCTATCGATTGCTTACTCGGTTTCCAGCCTCAATAACATCTGCATAGAATCTGATTTCGACTTGAATGGTATGGTATAATTTTGTAAGGCTACTTTCGAAAAGATAGTTAATATATTTGTTGTCATTAGTAACGAAGTTACAGTGTGCAGTGAAATGGTTGAGTCTTCAAATGCCAATGACAATCTAGTAAGTGAACACTTGCATGTCAGTCCATCATCTGTAGTGCAGAACACATTATCAAGTGATTCAAAAAATTTAGAGGAAGAAAACCAATATAGAATAGATTTTGAGGGAATGGGTAGTATACCTAGTTTTGATATATGTCCAGTTGAGAAAAAAAAGACCTATTTATCCGATCATTGGGTTAATATAATGGAAGGTGGTGTTGGAACAGTTTTCGTTGGAGGAATGAGTTGATAAAATACTCGACTAAACTCAACTTTAAGTACAAGTATAAATACTGTGAATGGTTCATCAAGGCCAAGAAAATACCCATGAATAGCGGCTTTGTCGTTGCTAAAGCTAACCTAGTTCATAATTCATAATTGTGTTGGAAACCTACTTTGTGAAAAAGGAACAAGTTAGGACCAAAAATAGTCAAGGAACTTGTTATGGATACTGTCAAAGTCAATCCTACTGTTGCTGTGAAGGACGTAATTCACCATGTACATGAGGGATACGGTTCTGCACTTCCTTACTGGGAGGTGTGGCGAGGAATAGAAGCAGCAAGAGACAATATTTTTGGAAGTTATGAGAAATCTTATGACCATTTGCGTTGGTATTGTGAGGCAGTTAAACGCACAAACCCCGGAAGTATAGTAGACCTAGAGAAGAATACCACAACCAACCGATTTGAGCGCATTTTTGTGTCGTTTACACTACAAAAAAGAGCTGTTTTACCGACGGAAATAGAGACGGAAATTCGGTCGGTAACCGTGTTTTCCGACGGAAAAATTCCGTTGGTGCCAACCTCGTCGGTAAGTCTTACCGACGGAATTTTTTTTTCTTTTTTTTTAATTTTTTTTAATTACCGACGGAATTACCGACAATTTTTTTTTTTATTTTTAATTATCGACGGAATATTCCGTCGGTAAATCAAAATTTAAAAAAAATAATATTTTTACCTAGGCCCGGACCACCACTCGGACAAGTCTATTTTTCGTTAATAATTGTAATATTAATTGTATATGTACTCATTTTCGACCCAATTTTTTTTAAACAATTCACAAAATTAATTTCTTTCTATATTACTATAACTAAATTTGTGATTTATAATTAATTTAAATTTAATTTTTTTAATTTATATATAGTAAATCTAATTTGTTTATTTTTTATGTTTTGATTAAAATTCTAAATAGTTCATATTATTATACATGTTTTACTCTTTTTTTAAACAAATTCATTTAATAATTGAACATTCTTTTACTTATATTAATCACTATATTTGTGACTTATAACTATTGTATATGTGTGAATCTTATTTTCAAATAGTATATTAATAATTTAATGTATGTATGCATCATATTTTTATTCAAAACAAGTTAAACAACAAATTCATTTAATAATTAACATTCTTTCACTTATATTAATCACTAAATTTGTGATTTATAATTATTGTAATATTAACCTTTTAATTTATAAATTGTAAATGTAATTTTTTGGTCTTAATTAAAATTCTAAAATTCACATGTATAATTTTTTTTGTTTTTGTTTTGATTAAATATGATTCCATTTATATTAATTAGTAAATTTTTGGCTTGTAATTATTGTAATTTTTTTAAAATTTATAAATTGTAAATGTAGTTTTATTTTTAATTTTTTTAATTTTTTTTAATTATTTTATTTATTAATTCACACTTAATTATCATATAAACTAAATGGATATAAACACTAAAGAAATTATGTCCAAACAATATAACATAAAAATTTCTAATTTAATCAATAATTTTTTAATTTAATATAAAATTTCCTAATTTGATCAATAATTTCCTAATTTAATATAAAATTTTATAATTTAATATAAAATTTTATAATTTAATCAATAATTTCTTAATTAACATAATCAACAATTTTATAATTTAAACGATTTGTTTCAAATTTAATCAACAAATTTTATATTTTAATCAATCATAAATTTATAACTAAAAATTTTTCCTCTTTAATTGATAATTTAATTTTTGCAAAAATTTTTAATTTTTTTTAATTTTTAATTTTGTGATTATATAGCGACGGAAATTTCCGTCGGTAATCACAATTTTTTTAATTTTTTAATTTTTTTTATTTTGTGGTTAGAGACGGAAATTTCCGTCGGTAATCACAATTTTTTTAATTTTTTTTTTAATTTTTTTAATTTTTTTTTTAATTTTGTGGTTAGAGACGGAAATTTCCGTCGGTAATCTTTTTTTTTTTTTTGTGATTGCCGACGGAATATCCGTAAATCGGTTGACTTTGATAATCCGTCGGTAATCCGTCGGTAATCCCGACGGATTTCATTCCGTCGGTAAAATTTCGTCGGTATTTCGCAGTTTTTTTGTAGTGTTAACGCATGCAACGAGAGTTTTAAAAAATGCAGGTCAATGTTATTCATAGATGGCACATTTATAAAGGGTAGGTCAAAGGGCGTATTGCTTGCTGCCACTGCAAAGGATGGGAACAACGGTAACAGATTCTTGCACATTTCATTTCAATAGTTTACTGTTTTTAAATTATATAATTCCTCATATATTACTGACCACAATTTCTTGCGTTTTCTCCAGGCCTTTTTCCCGTTGCATTCGATGTAGTCTCGGCCGAGAACAAGAACAATTGGGCATGGTTCTTAACCAAATTGTGCGATCTTATTATTCATCAAAAGAAGATCATTTACATATCAGACAGGAATCTGGGGTTGATGTCTGCTTTTTATGATGTTTGGAATGATCCTGCCCACTTTTACTGTCTGTACCATCTACTTTTAAATCTCAGAGGCAAATTTGGTGGAGGTTGGAACACCCAACATCGCGATAACATGGCTGGTCTATTCAAGCAATGGGCATATGCTCCAACCATCACTATTTTCAAAGAGAAAATGGAGATTTTTAAATCAATTGGTGGTCAGATTGCAGAACAATGGCTCGAAGACATGCCCTACAAACAATGGGCAGTTGCATATTCCCCTCACATCAAGCGTTATGGTGAGATGACATCTAATTCAGCAGAGTCCTTTAACATGTGGATTAGTGAGGCTAGATGTCTCCCAATTACCTATATGTTAGACTCTATCGGGAAAAAGATATCACAATGGTTTGTAGAAAGACGTGAAAAAAGTAATAAATGGACTGGATTGCTTGTTCCTAGCAAAGAAGATCGTTGGAACGAACTCGCAAACATAAGTGCATCATGGGGTGTTTCAATTTATCCTAATGGACAGTTTGAGGTGCGTTCAACGACGTCTGTCGCAGTTGATTTGGAGTGTAAAATATGTACTTGTTTTCAATGGCAGATCACAAGATTCCCGTGCGCACATGTCGTTGCTGTTATTAAGAAGCATTGTGATTCGGTGTCCAACCTCATTGAGGATTATTTCTTTACATCCACATACAAGCAATGTTATGAAGAAGATCTAATTCCTGTGCCAGATACAAAACGTTTTGAATTCATTTCTGAGTCCAGACATGAAAAAATACTACCACCCATCCTTAACAAACCCCCTGGTAGACCCAAGCAAAAGAGAATCACTTCGTACAGAGAATTTCGTAGGGTCAAGACTACAACTTGCAAGAGATGTGGTAGGACAGGTCGACATGATCCATTAAAATATAACACCCCGTCCCAAAAATTTAATATAAATAATGCATAAATAAACTTAATAAACTAGAATTTAATTTTTCGTATTTTCTCTCCCAATAATAATATTAGAGTGTGTATATTTGCAAAGACTTTGAATTTTTCAGGAAACGGACGAGCATTTTGAGGCGGGCGCACTCCTAGCACTCTAAAAGAAATTTTAAATCATAAACACATTAAAGGAAACTTTAACTTCCGTTCGTTGAAAGAAATCAAAATTTCGACGAATTTGAGAGTTTATCATTTAGAAATCGAATCAAATAAATAAATAAATTTCGTCTCGAAACGTGACGGATCAACAACCAAAAATCCTAAATAATTAATTCCATCGAGTTCATAAATTTGATTTAACAAAACCACGATTTTAAAATACGGGTTGGTGATACGAAGGCGTAACATCGAGTGTGAACTAATAACATGATTAATAAACAAAATTAAGGTACACAAAACTGAGTTTGTATATATGAGTCGGTGGGTAAAATATAAAAAAATGATAAAATAATAGTAACAATTGTTTCGAAGGAAACAACAGCCTTGAAAGGTTACCAAGCAGCCACGTCTCCTCCTCAGGTGTTTCGAAAGAAACAACAACCCTTTCTTCCAACTATTTAAAGCAGCCCTCCCCATTTACTTGTTCTAAGTCCTTCGATCAAACTAAGCCAAAGCTCTGCAGAAATTTGTGAGTAGCTATATACATCCTTCGGAGAATACTCTATACGATCCAAAAAGAGTAACAACCACCATCTCCCTTCTCTTCCCCTGTTTTTGTTTCTTATTTTCAAGCTTCTGTACCTAACTTTTAGATCATCTCTTTGCAAAAAAAATCACGAAGGGCTCTTGTCAAGTTCGTCATCAATCATCCCTCCGAGCTTCCACGCGATTTCAGGCCAAAAACCAGTATCTAAATCAAGAAAACTACACAGGTTTTCAACACAAACCCCTTTACGTGCTATTTGCGAAATTTCGATTACCGTCCTTGATTTTCGGTGCTTGAATCTGATGGAATTTGTATTATACATGTTTGTTATGTTAAGGTTATGTGGTAGATGTGTCTTTGTTGTTTGAGAACTAGATTAAGTATGCGAAATGACTTTGGAAGTTACAATAAAACTGAAAAATTTATGTTGAAATGCAGTATGTTGAAAAATTTATGTTGAAATGCACGTGGTAAGTCGTTACCAGTGTGGTCCCACTATGATAAAAGACTTTTATAGTCAACAGACGTTTGTAGTCAAGGGAGATGATGGGGATTGCACGTGGTAAGTCGTTGCCAGTGTGGTCCCACTATGATAAAAGACTTTTATAGTCAACAGACTTTTGTAGTCAAGGGAGATGATGGGGATTGCACGTGGTAAGTCGTTGTCAGTGTGGTCCCACTATGATAAAAGACTTTCGTAGTCAACAGACTTTTGTAGTCAAAATATGTGATGGGGATTGCACGTAGTAAGTTGTTGCTAGTGTTGTCCCCCCTATGATAAAGGAGATAATATGATGGGGATTGCACGTGGTAAGTTGTTGCCAGTGTTGTCCCCCCCTATAAGAAAGGAGATGAGAATATAATGGTGATCTAAAAGGAGATGATGGGGATTGCACGTGATAAGTCGTTATCAGTGTCGTCCCACTATGGTGAAGGAAATGATGAGAATTATTATCAATGATATGAATGGGAATGCAATATGAATAAGAATTATTTACGATAAAATACTAATAATGATTATTTCGGCGTACTGCCAATCTGTATAATAGCGTACAAGGATATCCACTGAGATTTTTATCTCACACCCCAAAACTAATATTTTCAGGTTATGATCGAGAGGGGTCGGCGTTGCAGCAGGGATGACACAGAGTTTCGCAATGATTAAAATGCTATAAGACTTTATATGATTAATGCTCATTATAATAAGTGATATTGCTACACATTGGAGACAATTACATTCGTACGCCGAGTGACGAACTTTTCTAAAAGTCGCTCGATGAATTTTATGTATGCTATCTTTAAAACAAATACTATTCATCATTATCTAATTTTTAAACAAATGGGCCACACTACTTCTATTGCAACCTTATAATTGTCTTTAAATTATTTCCGCTGCAAAACTCTTGTCGATTCACTTGTGTTATTATATATTTTAAAGAAATTTTTAGGTTCGATTTTTCGGTAACTAAGTGGCGACTCGAATTTAGTGTGTTTGAGCCTCAAAGGCTGCATTCCGGATTCGGGGCGTTACAAACATGTGCTGCTGTTTTTGGAACAGAAAAGATAAACATTCAGATTCAGTCAACACAATAGTTCATTGTGTAATTATTCTGTAATTCTTTGTTTGATTTCAGGTCCTTTACGATATATTTATCTTTTATCTAGATTAAGTCAAGTAACTCTAAGTTGTCAGATTTTATTTATCAATGAACAGCAGATTTCTCTAATTATCTAATTTTACTACTTGAGTTTATATCTATCTCACATTTGAGATATGAATTATATAGGTGTTCGACACATATGCTTTGACACATATTCTAAGTATAAACATGTCAATATTGTGCATATGCACCAAATACAATAGTGATATTTATCATACATGTGCAGTTTGTATTTCATATGTATTTATTAAAAACCCTACTACCAAAAAATATAACATTGTTCCTAACCTACCGATATCATTTTCAAAGGGACATGATGTAGCTGGAGTTTATTTTGGGTTTGGGTATGTCAAAAGTTTCAATGATTACATGATTATGCGAATTGCATATCTCTGGGCCGAACATAGAGGTGTGACCGAGGTTAGTATTTTCTCATGCAATTCCAATTCGTGGTCTAACCCTACTTCGTACCCTTTTGATAATTCTCCATGTGCAAATGCTTTTTTTGTTGGTGAAGTGTTTCATTGGAAGTTAAACTTTGGCCGTGCTGTAAATAAATTGGCTACATTTGATATAGTGAGTGGTATTTATTCATTAATTGACATTCCAACTTTTTAAATTGTCCCATGGAATTTAAAAGTCGAGGGGTTGGATGATATTACAATTGCATTATATTGTAGTAGTTTGAGCCCTATGGAAGATAGTTCATATACTAAATTTATCTTTTATATGCATTTACTTAGTTACTCAACGAAATCACCTATCTGGTCAAGTATAACCATTGTCAGAAGAACTTTATTACGAAAACAATATGATATATCCCCAATAACCTTTCTGAACCAAGACAGAACAAATATAATGTTCCTTGTTCAACCATGGGGCGACTACTATTGCTATGATACACTTGCCAAGACGTTTCAAGTTATGGAGCAATATGAAATGACATATGGTGTTCAACATACATATAAGTATATTCAGAGTCTTGTATCTCCATTTCCAGCTAGGATAGTTTTTTTTTAGTAATTGCTCATTTCTAATGTATTATTTCATTTTGGTATCTTTTATTTCAATGAAATTAACGATTGTTATTTTAATAAAATCTGTATGATTTCATATATATTTCGTGGTTGAATTTAAATTTTTAATTAGGAATATTTATAATAAAATATTCATTATTACAACAATCAAATGAAATAGAAATATAAACATCCATTATATGCTATCATAATTAGAAATAATTAATGAACATTTAAGATAAGCATTCAAACTTAATCTTAACTGTGTGCCCTTCACAAAACCGCTTCAATTAAAATATGAAGAGACACATTCATTAAAACTGCTGAAGTCGAAAGGTTTTAAATCAAAACAAGATCACTTTTCATATTCTACTTAATGGTACATGCATTTCCAAACACATCATAAACATCTAATCACTACTCTGAATCATCTCCCACAAGATTTACATCACCATACCTTTTTTTCTTTTCTTTCACTATAAACCAAGAAATGCATCCTGTGTTCATCCCCTCCGAAATCAGAGACAAAGTTCTTGACTCATTAGATCCTAAACCCCTTTCTCGAATGAAGTGTGTTAACAGATATTGGAATCAGTTAATCTCTTCAAAATCTTTTGTGGATTCTCAATTGGATCGTGTAAAAAGTCAGCAAAAGTACTCCGTCATACACAAGAATCAGGTTGCTGACTCACCAGTTTGTTACTTGCCGAACGGATATGGTGAGCCTGTTACCGGGCGATTTATAAGAGAAGATTCACATGATTTTGAGGTTCTCGGGTCGTACAACGGGTTAGTTTTGATTTGCAACACTGTTGATGATTTTATTTTATCAAACCCATCTACAAATCAAAACCACATTTTACCTCCTGTTCCCAAAAACTTAAGACCCGATTTAGGAGAAGAGCGTACTTATTTTGGTCTTGGATATGATTCTCTGCATGATGATTTTTTGATTATGAGAGTTTCCCGTTTTTTTCAATTAGAAGGGTACATTTCTTCAGTTATGTTGTACTCTAGAAATTTGAACTCCTGGTCTTCCCTACCTCCGTTTCCTAGCCAAAAACCCCCTTGTGAAAATGTTTTTTATATTGGGGGACTTTTTCATTGGAAAGTACAAACAGTGGATGGTCATGCAATTGTAACTTTTGATTGCAAAGATTGATTCTATGAGCAGTTTGATGTGCCTACTTTTATACTTCAGCCATGAACTTGTAAATTTGAGGAGCTTGACGACAACAACCATGCTGTATATGATGATCGCCTCTCGGTCGATGAGTTTGGTGTCAGTCGCTATTTTAATGAAGTGCACATTCTAAATTATTCGAATGATGTTAGAACTTGGTCTACATTTACAATCTTCCGAGAAGAATATTTGCCAGACCATTTTGCACTCGAGCCAATATGTTACTTGAACACTGCAAGGACATAACTAATGTTTAGTGTTAAGCCTTACGGTACGTTTTCCTTCTATGACATTGTTACAAGGAACTTTCGAAGGATGGAGAGGATTGAGTCGTGGCCAGATTGTGCAAAATCCTACAAGTTCCTGAAGACACTTGTGTCACCACATCCCAATTTAGACATATAGTAGTTTATTATTTTATGCAGTATTTGTAGCATTTTAAAAATCCATGTATTTATTAAGTATTTCCTTTCATAGTGCTTTGATTGTACGTATGTCAATATTCCTAATGTAATATTCTTAGGTGTTTTGATTTGCTAAACTACTATTTTCATACTTATACTTTACTCCAATATTAGAATAGAAAGACATTTCGTTTACATTGTTGAATACATAGTTAATCACTTCAATGTTATGAATTGAATGTGCATAGCATACTCTCTTGTTCATATATGTACTAAATCATACATTTATTTTGATGTCTAAAAAATTTTCTTTCATCAAAACATTTTGGTTTGCGCATGTGCATTAGAATATTCATTTCGTTTTGAAACATGTTAACGAAATGAATATTCTAATGCATGTGCATCTCATTAACCAAATTACACAATTAGGTCGACGCAGATGAATAGTTACCATTTTTTTATAAAAAAGACATGTGTATTTTTTGAAACAACACAATTATGAAGCCTTAGCATATACATTACATCAATAAAAAACAACAAATATAAATTCCACAATTCATCTTATATTTTGCAAAAGAAAGTGGAAAGTTTTGTTCTTCTTCAGTACTACAATATGTTCTTCTGTGAATGGAATTCCCTTCAAATCTTTAATATTTGTTCTAAGATTTGACCTATAGTACGTCTGCGTCAGGTCGACCTCTACACCAGCTGAAACAGAAAAATAGGCATTGTATATATATAAAAAAAAAATATATATATATATATATATATATAACATACTATACATTTCAATTATTACAAAATGATTACCAAAACAATTTTGAGGCTTGATTGCTTGGACATCCTTTTCCTTTCGGGCGTGCTTTCTACCCCTTTGGTACCTTTCAATATCACTTTTTGCATTTTCAAATTCACTTATTATATTAATACATATGATGGTATCAGTTCATTTAAGATGATAAATAAAATCACATATATTTTCAACATGTAATGAAATAATATAATTCGTATTGCATTACTATTATTATAAAATTTAAAATGATTACCTTCCGATTCAGATTCGCTATATTCACTTCTCCTATGTTTACTGCCATCATCACTCTCAAAATCTATTAATACAACAAAAAATATTATGATTGTTAAAAATAAAGAACTCATAAAAATTAAATTTAAGCAAAAATTTTACAAATGCATATAATAGTTGCATAACCTGAATCTAGTGTAACATTAGAGGACTTTGACACACGATGACCTGGAAAATATTCTTATTACATAAGCTATGATGTAACAAAAAGGTGATATATTACAAATAATTGTACAGTGAGAGAGTACATAAACCTTTACGCTTTTCATCTTTTTTTTCTTCTCTCCTACGCTTTTCAGAAGATCCTGTAAATACATAATAATACGTATTTTGAATCAAATTGAACTATTAACATATTCACCTCTGTCTATTTCTTAATGTACTGGCATGTGTAATTGAAACAATTACCTCTTGTTTCAACACGATTAACACTCCCATCAACTGTTTTCCTCTCTTTCCCCCTAACCTTGCTTGATCCTTCACCAAGCTTATCATCTGATTTTCTAGTTCTTGACATCTTCACAGGTACAAAAATAACAAATATGTTTAAATGCACTAAAACAAAATAGATGTTCAAGATATGCACTAGCTCATACATACACAGTGTTAAGCAACAAGACTACCAAAAATTCACTAAATACTAAACATATTATTCAAAAATAACCCAAATTATATAATCACAATGAATTTACCTTACCTCAAAACTCTGTTTTTCCCTAATTGAACATGTATTTTTATAAAATACACAATTTTGTTCTGTATGTAACAAAATATTTAAGAAAAAATCTCTATTCAGTTAAAATCTTCGATTTCTAGGGTTTTGAGCCCTAATGTTAACATTTAACTGTTGTACACAGTAAAATATCAGAAATTACCGAAGAATACACTAACCCAGATAACATGCAATTTAGATAATACATACACTTCTATTTTTTTGTTCGTCTACGCTTTATATTCAATATATGCGCGATATAATGTTGTAGATATGCATCTTCAATACAGAAACTCACATAGTTGATCGCTCAAATTTAAATGGAAACATGCATATGATCCTATTACCTTTCGCAGTAGATCGTTATCTCCCTCGCAGGTTTTTGCAGAAGCTTTTTCCTAAACCTGTAGGTTGAATTGCAGATTTCCCAAATCCCTCGGCTTAACAAGATTAGACAAAATAAATGGAGAGAGCTATCTTTTAGGATAGTTTTTAAATTTTAGAAGGTGATAGATTTCCGGGAATTCGAGTGAATGCATTTAAGAATTGATTGGATGTTTAGTTGACTAATTATTTTGAATTAATATATTCAAAATTTCAAAACATGGGGGAAGGGCACAATTGTCTCAAAAAATCAATTTTGACTCTATTAGATTAAAAAAAAATATGATAGGTTCTATTAGAAAAAAGATAGGGTGAGATGACTCTATTAGTTATTAACCCTACTTTTTACAATATTTATTTTATAATGTGATAAAAGTTATGTGGAAAAAGCCTTTTTTTCTTGCAGTGGGTGTTAGTTCTTCTATACAAGTAGTGGTGACATTCATTTTGCTAGGGCCTTTTGATGATTAAAATAATTTGCCTACATTGTCTAATTGTGAATTGAAGAGTTTATCTGAATTATGTGTGAGGCCTTGAGGAAGTCGAGATATACATTTTTTTTAAATAACATGTTCAGTGCAATCAATATTACGTTCTCAAATCATGATTTTTTTGTGCAGTATTATAACTTATAAAAAAGATGTTGCGTATTTTTGTAGGGAAAAAGCATAAGAGACTTAAAAGGACGAAGACTGATCGATTTGTTATTGTTAAAGATCAGAGAATCGGAGAGCCTAATATACTCAATTCACCATTTTAGTTTTTTTGTATAGAAATTATGTGACGTTCTTTCACAAAATGTATGTTATCGTGTATAGTGTCTTGTAAGACGATTAATTTACTATGGTTAATGAGAAGATACCTTCGATATTATTCTTTTACATAAAAATACTTTTTTCATTTATTATTATTGTGATTATTATTTAATTATTATTAATGTTATTGTAAATTTTATTGTTTTTGTTATTAATTTTCGATTATTATAAAAGACGTTACACTTAATATGTATTATTAATTAATTAAAAAATAATTTTAATATAAAATTATACGACACTTAATTGTGTAATATTAGCTAAGTTGGGATTCTTGGTAATTTAAAATAATAAACATATCATGATATTTAATAATGCGTTATATTTAATTTGAAATTAATCTTATATTAATATTTTATTTTATTCATATCAAAATTATAAAATATTTTTTACATTAAATTTAATATTATCTCTATCCAATTATGCTATTAATTTTTTCTCAATTCTTTTCCAAAAAAATTCTGAATTCTATTAATAGGAATAATGATTTAGTCCATAATTGATTTAGTCAAAGATCTTTAGAGATTTGTATATATTTTCCATATCTGTAATTACTTGTAGGTTACTCTGTAAACCCTAATTGTAATCTTTATATATATTGAATAGACTAAATTAAAATCCTTAATTGAGGTAAAATATATTTTCTCTCATTCTTTCATGGTATCAGCCTAACAAGGCTGAGAAACCCTAGTTTTTTTACCGAAATTCTCTTCATCATGGCCGGTGATACACCTTCTTCTTCCACCTCCATTTTTTATTCGACTCTTACTCTACATGCTATGACTCACCTAGTCACCATTAAACTCAAACCCACAAACTATCTCATGTGGTATGGTCAAATCTATCCTCTTCTTGCCACTCAGAAATTTCTTCCCTACGTTGATGGCTCGCTGCCCGCTCCATCTACCAAGATCCCCACTGATTCTGGTGATTCCTCTAATCCTGCCTACGATGAGTGGCTTGGCAAAGATCAAATAGTTAGAGTTTTTCTCTCGTCAACCCTAACTGAAGATGCCATGGTTGTTGTTGTTGGATGCTCAACGTCCGCTACTATGTGGTCTACCCTGGCTACTGCTTTCAATCGGCCATCCAAGGCTAGAGAGCTTCGTCTCAAGGACGAATTGCAACTTATCAAGAAAGGATCCCGTTCTGTCACGGAGTATGGTGCCACGTTCAAGAATCTGTGTGATCAACTTCTTGCCATGGGTTGTTCGATCGACGATACTGACAAATCCCAATGGTTCCTTCGCGGATTAGGTACGGATTTTCATGGCTTTTCTACTTCTCAAATTAATCTCACGCCTCTGCCCTCCTTCCCTGAGTTATTGTCCAAAGCCTGAGTAATGTTTACCAGTCTGGTTCGTTCCATCAATCTGGCCGTGGGGGTTATAATTTTAATTCTACTCGTGGCGGTAATCCTGGCCATGGTGGTCGTTCAGGTGGCCGTGGTGGTCGTTCCGGTGGTCACTATCCCCCTAATTGCCAAATTTGTCGTGGTGAACATTATGCTCGAGTGTGCCCAGAACGTTACTCTTCTCCTCCGCAACAAGCCAATCTTGTTCATGCCTTTCAAAACACTTGTTCGATAAATCAGAACTCTCCTGATTGGTATGTCGACACGGGTGCCTCATCACACATGGCTAATTCTACTGATGGTTTGGACTCCACATCGAACTACTCTGATTCTGATAGGGTTGTTTTGGGAAATGGTGTTGGGATATGAATCCTAGACAAGTCCTAAATGATGATAAAAGATGAAGTTTTGATAAGCCAGAAGTAGTTTGAATATTTTCTAAGTATTGACTGATCTAGTCTAGTTAAGAAGAAGTCATCTTGAACAGACCAGTAGAGTTCACATGGAAAGACAAGTGTTGTTTAAATATTAAAAGATAAGTACGAAGTTATAAGTACTTCATATATGTTTATATTAACTGTTAGATTGTTATTGAGCTATAAAATAATCATTGTATAGAGCTCATGATTTGTATGTAATAGATAGATTGATTGTATAGATTATAAGTTGACTAAGTTATAAAGCTTAAAGTAATGTAATAGTCTTGTTAGGATTAGAATAGTCTACTATTGAAGATTGCACAAGAAGACCAGACAAGAAGGGTTGAAGTCTACTACACAAGACAGGTGGACTACAAGACAAGTGCGTATACAAGACTCCACAAGACAAGTCAAAAGTCAACTTGAAGTGAACTAAAGGTGAAGCGCGTGTAAAGATAAAGGTTATAGAGTTAGTTATGGAATAACTAATTAACTGAAACGCGTGGATGGATAAGAAGATGCAGTTACAAAAGTTAGTTTTCAAGAAGAGTTGGTTACAACTAACTAGGTTCTTGAATTTGAAATCTATAAATACCACAAGGTGTTTATCATTTGAAGACTACTGCAAATACGTATACTAAAGCTACATACTGAAGAATTGTTCGAAGTTACTCTCAGAGTTCATTGAAGTTCAGAAAGCAAGTCAGAAGTCAAGTGAAGAGATCAGAAGACTGCTACTGAATAAGTTTTCGTTTTTGTTTGTTGTTTTTATCAAGTTGCTAGATACTTGTTAAATTTCTAGTAAGATCGTAGACGTATCTGGTGGTATAGTCTTAGAAGATCTAAGTCTTTTTCTTGGGACTCAAAAGAACAAGAACACACATACACTTTGTACTCGATTGGAAGAGTTAGTGGAAATATCACAACTGGGTTGTGAGAGTGGACGTAGACAAGTTGTCGAACAACTATAAATTGTTTGTGTTGATTACTTTACTGTTTTGTTTAATTGCTTAATTGTTTACACACATAACTGAACAAGATAAGTTGAGTATTACTAGAACAGAGTTCTCGAATTTAATAAGTTGAGTATAAACTTGTATTGGGCTCATTGTTTAATTTCGTATTCCGCATATTGTAATTCTGATATATCGAAAGATTTTAGAAAAGTCTATTCACCCCCTCTAGACATTTTCTTTAGCTTCCCTCGATATTAACTCAACTTTCGGGACCTACAAGTGGTATCAGAGCAGTAGTTTTCGAACTGCTGTTTCTTGATATATAACCGACTTAAGACTTAGGGTGAAGTCTTGGTCCGTGATTGTACTTGCTTAAGTGTTCTTGATCAACATTCTTGATATATCTGTTTCTTGTTCCCTGTTCTTGACTTAACTGCTTCTTGATCATAAATCTGCTTAGCACTTATTTCTTGAAATCATGTCTCTTGAGATCAGCGCTAACAAGTTACCCAAGTTCCAGGTTCAGGACTACGACTACTGGAAGCGATCTTTAGCTCCACGCACGACCTAATGATCTCTGTTGTCACAGAGGGCCCGATCGTAACAATGGTTCCAAATACTGCTGCCCTCGACAAAGACAAACCAATCGGCACTCTCGTCAAGAAACCCAGGTCAGAACTAACCTCTGAGGAAATGCGTCAAAATAATTTGGATAGTTCGGCAAAGAATTACATTTTACACACACTTCCGAATGAGTATCTTGGAAAGGTGTTGAAATGCAAAACTGCCAAAGACATGTGGGATAGACTAGCTATCATTTGTGAAGGGACATCCCTAATCAAAGAGAGCAAATTATCCACAGTTGTCCAAAGATTTGAATCATTTCACATGAAAGCTGGTGAAACTATCGACCAGCTGGATACTCGTTTTACTAAGATTATGAATGATCTGGAAGTCCTTGGTAAGTCATATACTCCTCGTGAAATCAATCTTAGGATTCTTAAGAGCTTAGATCCTCGATGGAAAATGGTAAAGATGCTCGTTAAGAATACCCAGAACATAGATGCTTGGAGTGCAGAGACCATGTTTCAAACTCTCAAAGCCCATGAGTTTGATTTAGACGAAGATGAACCCGTAGTCAGTAGTGACAGAGAACATGCTGTGTCTAAGAACGTTGCCTTTAAGTCCAGTACTTCTAAATCCTCTAAGGTAGACAGGTCTAAGTCTAAGGCTAAGTCTGCCTCTGTGAAAGATGAGTTAGATACTGATCTTAGTCTGAAGGATCAGGTGAGTCTCATGGTTAGAAAGTTTGATAGGCTTAATAAACGTTTCAGAAGATACAAGAAATTCTATAGGGATCATAGAGCGTCCACTTCTAAGAACTCGTCTGAGACCAGACGAGACCGAAACTCGTCCGGAAGGAGAGACGAGTCTCGAAAGGTAATAGACGAGATAGAGAGTCTGACGATAGGAAGATTCAGCGTTCTGATAGACGTGATAAGCGTAGGGACAAATCTCCTATTAAAAAGGCTACTAATGATCTCTTGTGCTATAATTGTGAAAAGCCAGGTCATTACATATATGAATGTCCAGACCTAAGCACTGATGATCGAGAAGAACGCAAAGCACGAAGGGAAAGAAGATACAACCGTGGCAAGAAGGCAATGATGGCCAATGATGACTCTGATTCGGATTCAGACGAGTTGCCATCGTCCTTGTCTAGCCACTCATCTGATCGAGATCACGATGAAGCATTCATAGTAGATGATGGTTTATGCTGCATGGCTAAAATCGACCAAGAGGTATCATCTGCTACATCCTTTCAATCTTGTGATGATTCAGAAACTGATGAAAGTGATACTGCTAGTAGTGAAGTAGGAAGTAGTCTTCAGCACTCGACTAGTGCTGTTGAAGACGACCTTCTACTTGCTAACCAAGCATTCATCGAAGTTAGTGATGAAAACATCGCATTAAAAAAAGAAATCATTGATCTTAAGGAAGCTCAGTCTAAAGTAGATCCTAATGTAACAGTCCTAAATGAACGATTGACTGAAGAGTTAAGACAACTCAAAGAAAAGTGTGCATTGACAGACAGGTTATATCAAGACCTACTTAAGACACATGCAACTGAGAGAAATGAATTCAATATTTTAAAGAGCAAGTGCAACAGACTTGAAGAACGTAATAAGTTCTTAGAGACCGAGGTTGTCACCCTTGATCTCAAACTTACTGACCTGGTTAACTCTTCTAAGATTAACCTTGAACTGTCAGATAGGTATAGAGACCCAGGTGACAAGACAGGTATAGGTGCTGAGTCATCTAGCTCGTCTACTCGAGTCATTAAGAACCCTACTACTAACGCAAGACTTTTGCCAAATGATAAAGGAAAAGGACTAATGATATACGATATTGATACTCCATCTTAAGGTACTGTACCTAAACAAGCTCGAGTTAACATTCCGATTACCAAGGAAGGTAAAAAGAATGGTAACAACAAGCTTGTTCCATCTAGAACTAATCTTCAAAGGACCACTAGTCGTGGACGACCCAACCAGGTCAGATACGAGGATTGGTATCCTGAGGAGACGAGTACTAGACAGGTACAGACTAGACGACAAGAGCCTAGACCTCCTTTCATAAGGAAGTCTCAGCTCTACTCGTCTAGACCTAGACAGGTAGCTCCCAAATATCGTACACAAGCTGTCCTATATCCTCCACCTTTGTCATATGATATCATAATTGAGGAAAGACCCAAACGCGTCTATAAACCGTATGGACCTAATGCATATAAGCCCTACTCTGACTATCATAGACCAGTGCCTGCTCAAGTAGAGATTAAGTCGAAAGGCTATCTCCAAAGAGTAGACCCGAACTCGACTGATAGGCCAGACAAGGACAACAAGGTCTTATTCTGTAACAAGTATGGCTGAAAGCTTAAGAGATCGAACTTGTTCAAGACTCCAATGTACATTTGGATTCCTCTGAACTCGACTAACCCCCAAGGACCCCAATAAACAAATGGGTACCTAAATTATTGAATATCTTCATTGCAGGGTCGACTTGACTTGTATAAGATGGGTGGCTCAGTAGGAGAAACTTGGTACATTGATAGTGGTTGTTCGCACCACATGACTGGTACCAAGGCTCTCTTATCAAGTTACCATGAGCAGGAAGGACCAAAAGTGATATTTGGTGATAGCTCCACTGCTGTCACTAAAGGATTTGGTTACATCCGGAATGGAGACGTAGAGATTCAAGATGTCTCGTATGTTGAAGGTTTGAAATACAATTTACTCTCTACTTACTAAGAATCCTAAAGAACTTGGGTGGCTCTGGCACAGACGCCTCTGTCACTTAAACTTTAAGGTTCTTAATAAGATAGCCAGAGATTACCTTGTAGAAGGTATTCCCAATGAAGTTTACTACAAGTCACATGTATGCACGGCTTGTCAACAGGGTAAACAGGTTAAAGGTTCTTTTAAGTCAATTCCTACTCTCTCAACTAGTAGCGTCCTAGAACTCCTACATATGGATCTTCATGGTCCAATAACTCCTCCAACCTTGAATGGTAGAAGGTACACACTTGTTGTTGTAGACGACTATTCTAAGTTTACTTGGGTAGTCTTCCTACACAAGAAGAGTGATACACAAACACTTCTGCCTGATCTGTTGAAGAAGTTACAAGTTGAGAAGAACCAGTCCATTGTCAAGATTCGTAGTGACAAGGGAACTGAGTTCATTAATTGCTATATTAAAGACTTCTATACTAAACGTGGTATCCAGCATCTTACTAGTGCAGCCAGGACACCACAACAGAACGGTGTAACTGAAAGAAGGAATCAAACTCTCAAAGAAGCCTGTAGGACCATGCTAGCTGAGTTCAACACGCCTAAAAAATTTTGGGCTGAAGCTATCAATACTGCATGCCATTCACAGAACAGAAGCGCGATCAACAAAGCTCTAGGCAAGACACCCTATGAGGTTTGGAAAGGTAGAAAACCCAGAGTTTCATATTTCCATATATTTGGTTGTAAGTGTTTCATTCACAACAATGCATGGAAAGAGCAAGTTGAATGCTTTCGATGCTAAAGCAGACGAGGGGATATTCTTGGGATACTCCTCGACTAGCAAGGCATTTAGGGTATTCAACTACTCAACTCTTTGTGTGGAAGAAATACCACATGTGGTTTTCGATGAATCTCGACAGGACTCGTCTGCCAACAAGATCAGTGAGAAAGTGACTGATCTAACAATCGAATCTGATAAAGATTCAGAGGTATATGAATCTGTTCAAGCCTACAACCCATTCCTAAAAGCTCTAGAGTCTGACGACAAAGAGAAAGTAAGTGCTCAAGGTAAGTCTTCTAGACCAGCTGACATGCCTGCTCTAGTTGACTCGTCTACTCCTGGTAAATCTGTTGATGATACAAATGATGTTGATATGCATGATGTTTTACATGATATAGATGGTGATAGTATTCCTGTTAAGAATAGAAAAACATGGAAATCTACTATTGGTGTGAAGACTAGACGACAACTCTTTGAGTCGCAAGAACAGCCTAGTCCAACTATGTTTTGCTGGTGTTGTTTCCTCTCTGTTATTGAGCCTACCACTGTTAAAGAGGCATTGGCTGATAGTAATTGGATCATCGCTATGCAAGACGAGTTGAACCATTTTATTCGAAACGACGTCTGGGAACTTGTCGATAGGCCGGAACATCATAATGTAGTTGGCACTAGATGGATTTTCAAGAATAAGAAAGATGAGAATGATTTAGTCGTTAGGAATAAGGATAGACTAGTCGCCCAAGGTTATTCACAAGCTGAAGGCATAGACTATGATGAAACTTATGCTCCTGTTGCTAGACTAGAAGTCATTCGTTTGTTTCTTGCATATGCTGCTCATATGAAGTTTACTGTATATCAAATGGATGTTAAAAGTGCATTTCTTAACGGTATTCTTGCGTAAGAAGTGTATGTTGAACAACCTCCAGGTTTCGAAGTCAAAGGCAACCAGGTGTACAGATTGAAGAAAGCCTTGTACGGACTAAAGCAAGCTCCAAGAGCATGGTATGATACCTTATCTCTCTTTCTATTAGAAAATGGTTTTACTAAGGGCAAGGTCGATAAAACCTTGTTCAGAAGACAAGAAGGGAAGGACATTTTACTCGTCCAAATTTACGTAGATGACATCATTTTTGGGTCACCTAACAAAAAGCTGAGTGAAAGTTTTTCAACACTCATGCAAAGTAAATTTGAGATGTCAATGATGGGTGAAATGAACTACTTTCTTGGTCTTCAAGTAAAACAAACTCCAGAAGGTATTTTCATAAATCAGGCGAAGTACACTAGAAACCTTCTAGACAAGTACGGGATCAAAACTTGTAAGTCTACTGGCGTACCGATGCAACCAACTTACAGAATGGATCCAGATGAAAACGGTAAATGTGCTGACCAATCTTATTATCGTGGATTAATTGGTTCCTTACTGTATCTAACTGCTAGTAGACCGGACATTGCATTCTCTGTTGGTGTTTGTGCTCGATTTCAAGCCAATCCAAAGGAAAGTCACATGGAAACCACCAAAAGGATTCTGAAATATTTGAAAGGGACCATCAATCGTGGTATATGGTATCCCTCAAATGATGATCTATCCTTAAGTGGCTATTCAGACTCAGACTTTGGAGGCTGTAGAATAGATAGAAAATCTACTTCTGGTTCTTGTCAATTCTTAGGCACAAAACTCATTTCATGGTTTTCGAAAAAGCAGACTAGTGTTGCTACTTCTACTACTGAAGCCGAGTACATGACTGCTGGTAGCTGTTGTAGTCAACTACTCTGGCTCATGCAACAGCTTAGAGATTACAACATACATGAATCAAATGTTCCTATTTTCTGTGATAGTAATAGTGCAATTGCCATTACACAAAATCCTGTTTTGCACACACGATGTAAGCATGTTGATGTGAAGCATCATTTCATACGTGATCATGTAGAAAAGAAGGATATTCGCATGGAAAAGATTCATACTGATTTTCAAAAAGCTGATATTTTTACAAAACCATTAGCTGAAGCACGATTTCGTGAGTTATGCATTAGTCTAGGGCTAATTGATTTAGACCCTACTTGCCTATAGCTATGTACTAACAAATAGGTACATCAAAGAAACAAGGAGACAAGATCACTAGACCAGAGCACTCGACTACTCACTCAACAGACTGGTATACAAGGCTAGACTAGATGACCAAACAACCCGATGAGGAAGTTGGTAAAGCTGAGGGTAATACTAAGGGAATAAACATTTAAGGGGGAATCTATGATTTCTTAAATATCCTTATGTTGACTCTTATGTTTGTTACAAGTCATCTTGTTCGAAACCTTGATCATTGCTTTAAATTGATATTCATTTTATTTATTTTACTCTACTTGTACCTACGATTACACGTTACAAATGATAAGATAGGTACATGAAGTCGTTCGATGTTCAGAATAGACAAGCACAGTCGAAGGGGGAACTCGTCTTGTGCACTTAAGACTACTCGTCTTGTGAAGCTTAGGTCTACTCGTCTGTTCTGAATGGACTCGAACAGACAAGCTAAGTGTTCTTTTGATTGAAATATACTAAGTGTTTACTCAATATGAATTAAGGGTATTATAGTAATTCGATAATGCTAAAATTTGAAAACCCTAGAATTGGATTTATACACTCCCATTTAATGAGGTGTATACACCCAGTTCATACTCGACTATACTAGGTCAGATGAGTTCACTCCCCTGTCCTAACTAAGAAGAGACGGATTTCAAATTTTACAATATCAAATCACATAATATTCTCGATTCCGTAACTGAATACCAAAGGCCCCAACCGTTGGATCTAATCCTTCAATCTTGGCCGTTGGATCAAATTTCAGTTCTTAACAAAACTCATCTTCCACACACAACGTGCCCCACGATTTCATAACTTCCCTTTTCTAGCTCTCAAATTTCTTGCAAAATCAAACTCCTCTGTTCTTATTCTATCTACTGAAAATGTCGATTGCTTCTCTATTCGATGTAAGAACTAACATGCAAGCTAGGTTTGACCTTGGCCAGTACATCTCAGAAGGCAAGGTACAGGTGGAACCCTCGATGTTTTTCAAAGGGCTTCACACTGTTGGAAACCAAGAAATCATCGACAAGTGCATTCGATGTGGATTGAAGCCGTATCTGGAGGCATTCCCTCAAGTAGTATTGGAAGAAGAGGTGTTGCTGTTCTATGCTAACACCACCAGATGAGGAGATATCATCGAATCGTTTATTGGATCGAGTCGAGTTGAACTCACTCGAGAAGTTATGTTTAATCATTTGAAGTTGCCCATCGGAACGATTGATGTGGAAAACTATGTTGTTGGTCAGGAGATGAGGTATTTGAGCATCTTTTGTGGTAGGAAAATGAAGCTCAAACCAGATGGCAAGGCCCCTGTTGTCAAGAAGTCGGAACTTCTAGAAAAGTATCGCACTCTACTGGACATAGCAAGCAAGATGCTACTATGTGCCACTGGCTCTCATGATTCTGTCACTCAGGCTAAGACAAGGGTAATGGCGGCGATATATGATGGAATCACGGAGGGTAATTGGTTTAAGCTGATAGCTGATCGGATGATGTATTTCGAAAGAAGTGTTAGGGTTGATACCGACTCTTGCAGTTGGATAGTGTCGAATGTTGTTGGGTATGGCAACAAGCTGAGTATCTTACTACCCTTGTTGTTGCCAAACAAGTCTGATTGGAGCAAGGGAAAGCCCTTTCATCCACTAAAGTTCTATCTGAAAAAGGAGGCGCTGAAGAAACAAGTTGCTGCAAGGCCAGCTGCCCCAAGGCAAGTTCAAGTTGATGATTCAGTAGCTTTGCCGTATGCTGACTCATCTAGCTCTTTAGAAGACAGGTCCGATGATGAAGAATCGGAGAAAGTTGCAAAAGCTGAGTCTAGTGCAGATGACTCGGAGGAGACTCAATCAGATGAGCAGTCTGATCAAGAGAAGGAGCCAAGTGCTCAAGTTCCAGAATATTATAGACTCGTGAGAATTGGAACACCTCCTCCACCAGAAGAGTCGAGTCCTCAGGTTGGTACCTCTTCTCAAGCTTTGTTAATTCCTCTCTCTCTCTCCCTTCTATTCGAACCAAGGCTAGATCACATCGATCTAGGCCTAGACCTATTCCCTCAACCTCACAAGTGCTGGCAGCACATCCGCTGAGAGCCAGCCTACCCCCAAACACACCCGTAATGGACACAACTGATACTCCGACAGTTGTCACACCAATCCTAGATACATCAAAGCCCACAGAAACCACAGACCAAATTTTATCCTTACCTTCAACAGAAAATGTTGAACCCTCTTGATGAGTCGAATCTATTGCATATTTTTTGTGCCTAATTGAATACTCTTTGAGAATTAAATTGGCATTTTAGTGCATTATCCGACTCGTTATTTAGTGACTCCAATTATCTTGATATTTTTATTTTCTTATTTAATTCAGGTAAAATGGAGCATTTTGATCAGATTGAAAGATAATTCTTGTGGGCCGCATACTGAAGAAGTAAAACAATAGGAAGAAAATAAAGTACGTGGGCTTATGACATTGTTGCTGGGTTTGTTGCATAGGAAAATAAAAGATAAAGTTTTGGGCCCATTAGTTGTTTTGGGCCCATTGGCCAATTTGATGGGGCTGAATGAATTTTAGGGGTAATCCCTTTGGAAGAAAAGGAGAGACAGCCGCATTGGAGAGCAGAAAGAAGAAGTCAACGCTGGTTTTTTGGCTTTTTGGGGAAAATTGTTGGCCGTGACTTTGGAGGAGAGAAAAAGACAATGCTATTGATACTCCATGTTTTTTGTTGGTTTGATTAACTTCTGTTACCCTTTTCTTTTGTATTGACTTTTGAGATTATGGATCAATAAATTATTGGTATTGTTTCGTTGATTATGCTTAGTTAATTTCTTTATTCTAGCCCGAGGACGTAAAACCTCATATTGATTATGCCTGTTTAATTAAACAATTCCTGGTTAATTTTGATTTGTATCTCGATTTTGTTATTATTTGAGTAGATGCTATGCGTGTTTGAATTAGGAGTTTAATAGGCTTGATCACCCAATTTTATTCCTATTTCAATTCTAACTATCCTATAAATTAAAATCCGTAATTGTTATAAAATTGTGGGAATTGTAGCAACTAAGGCAGAACACCTTAGGGAGTAATAACATTTAGGTTGCATGAAACGAGTGTCTCGTATTCATGGTCTAATTTATCCTATTGTTTTAATTCTTGAATGCGTCTCTCGAGTTGAACCTTAGATACATGTTTTAGGGTTATTCGTAGGGATAGATTAATTGGGGGTCGTACCTGCTGATTAATTAAACGTAAGAAGCAATTCGAACTAGTTTGGTCGTACCACTGGTTTAGGGATAAGATTCGAGAATAAATTGAGATAATCGGGTTTGTTGATTAAATTGGTATAATTAATTGAGGGGACACTATCCGAGGGCTAGATCGTTCTTATTATTTGAATTAATATTATTTTACCTACTCTTTATTATTATTTCCTTGTTATTTAGTAGATATATTAGTTCACCAATCCAAAACCCCCCCCTTTTTATTGCTTTCGTACACAAATTAATTCGGTTAAATTACACCGTTCCCTGTGGATCGACCCTTACTTGCCCTACTATAGCTACAGCCCTCAACCAAATGCACGCCCAAAACAGTGGTAAACTACCATCTCAGCCCGAAATCAACCCTCGAAATGTAAGTGCCGTCACTTTACGAAGTGGTAAGACTTTAGAAGAAATTTCGGCACCCAAACGAAGTGAGGAAGATGGAGGGCAGGTTGGAGCAGGTGATGAGGGGCAGTCCCAGGTCCCTAATGGTCAGATTGATGCTCGGGACGAGCTGGTTGGACCCGATAAAGCTGTCCGAAAAAATCAGGATGCAGATTTCAGTAACACTGACCCCCTCAGTGTCAGTGTCCCAGAAATAAAAAATGAGGTAAATGCTCGTAATTCAATTCCCATTATTACTAATCCTTTACATTTCCCATCCAGGTTTAAAAAGGCAGAAAAAGGTGTCAAGGACCAGCAAATACTTGATGTGTTCCGAAAGGTTGAGATCAACATTCCGTTGATTGATGCCGTTAAGCAGATTCCAAGGTATGACAAGTTCTTGAAAGAATTATGCACTAATAGGCGTAAATTGGGTGGGAACGAGAAGATCTTCATGGGAGAGCACGTCTCAGCCGTCTTCCAAAAGAAGCTGCCTCCAAAAAGGAAGGATCCGGGTATGTTCGTTATTCCTTGTACGATAGGGGATCACAAGATTGAGCAAGCTATGCTTGATCTTGGAGCCTCTATTAATGTCATGCCTTGATCTATATATGAGAAGTTAGGCATCGGACCATTGAAGGAGACGGGAATGACTATCCAACTAGCTGATAGAAGTGTCACACATCCAGTTGGTGTAGTTGAGGATGTTCTCGTACAGGTAGATAAGTTAATTTTTCCTGCTGATTTTTATGTGTTAAATATGAATGATAATCCAGGACATTCCATACCTATTTTGTTAGGAAGACCATTTATGGACACTTCCCAAACAAAAATAGATGTTCATGGGGGCACCCTCACAATGGAATTTGACGGACAAATTATTCATTTTAATATATTTGATGCTATGAAATTTCCTAATGCTTCTGACTCTCTTTTTGCTGTGAGTGTCATAGATCCAATTGTGCAGGAAATTTTTGAGCTGGATTGCAGGAACGAATTAGAAAACTTGCAAGAGATGGAAGAAGGAGATGAGCAAGAAAATAATTCTAGGTATGATGTTGCATATGTGAAACTACCTGATGCTTACCCAAAAATTCTTCCATCCTCTTTGCAGGCACCAGAGCTTGAATTGAAGCCGTTACCTGAACATTTGAAGTATGCTTATTTGGGCCCGAATGATACACTTCCCGTCATCATTTCAGCAAAGCTGACGAGGGCCCAAGAGACTACGTTGGTTTCGGTGTTGAAGGAACACCAACAGGCTATAGGTTGGACAGTGGCAGACCTCAAGGGGATAAGTCCATCATTGTGCATGCATCGAATCCTACTCGAGGAGGATTCACGTCCCACTCGAGAAGCCCAACGTCGATTGAACCCACCAATGATGGAGGTGGTGAAGAAGGAGATTTTGAAGCTACTACAAGTTGGGATAATTTTTCCTATATCGGACAGCAAGTGGATTAGTCCTACACAGGTGGTACCAAAGAAATCCGGAGTGACAGTGATAGAGAATGATAAGGGTGAATCTATTCCAACTCGTGTGCAAACGGGATGGAGAGTATGCATAGATTACCGCAAGCTAAATGCCATGACAAGAAAGGATCATTTCCCTTTACCCTTCATCGATCATATGTTGGAAAGGCTTGCAGGTCATTCTTATTATTGCTTTCTTGATGGATTTTCTGGTTATTTTCATATTGCTATAGCCCCAGAGGATCAAGAGAAAATGACTTTCACTTATCCGTTTGGCACATTTGCATATCGTAAGATGCCATTTGGGCTCTGCAATGCCCCTGCCACATTCCAAAGGTGTGTGGTAAGCATTTTTTCCGAATTTGTTGGGAATATAATTGAGGTTTTCATGGATGATTTTAGTGTCTATGGTGGATCATTTGAAATATGCCTAGGAAACCTTAGTTTAATTCTTAAACGATGCATTGAGACTAATTTGGTTTTAAATTGGGAAAAATGTCATTTTATGGTAGAAAAAGGAATTGTGTTAGGGCATATTGTTTCTGAAAAAGGCATAGAAGTGGACAAGTCTAAGGTTGAACTTATTGATGCTTTGCCTTACCCCACCACTGTGCGGGAAGTTCGTTCTTTTCTTGGCCATGCAGGTTTTTATAGGAGGTTTATCAAGGATTTTTCCAAGATCGCATCACCTCTTTGTAGACTTTTGCAAAAGGATGTGGAGTTCGAGCTTGATGAGGCGTGTAAGGAAGCTTTTGACACATTGAAGAGATTGTTAACCACACCACCCATTATCCAACCCCCGAATTGGAGCCTACCATTCGAGATCATGTGCGATGCAAGTGATAATGCTTTAGGGGCTGTCCTTGGGCAGCGTGTGGACAAGAAATCTCATGTGATATATTATGCATCACGAACTTTGGATCAAGCTCAAGCTAACTATTCTACCACGGAAAAAGAACTTCTTGCTGTGGTTTTTGCTTTAGAAAAATTTCGTTCATATTTACTTGGGACTAAAGTGATTGTATTTTCTGATCATGCAGCCTTAAGGTATTTGATGGCGAAAAAAGAAGCTAAACCGAGACTTATTCGTTGGATTTTATTGCTCCAAGAGTTTGATCTTAAAATTAAAGATAAGAGAGGTGTAGAGAACGTGGTGGCTGACCATCTTAGTCGCTTGGAGAGAGCTGAGGACGCTGAACCACTGCTGGAAAAATTCCCAGACGAGCAGCTGCTCGTTGTGACGAAAAAAATTCAGAATTCAGCAACACTGACCCCTTCAGTGTCAGTGCAGTCTGCCCCATGGTTTGCTGATTTGGTGAATTTTCTTGTTGCTGGAGTTTATCCGGAGGATATGAACAAGGCTCAAAGAGATAAGCTACGTAGTGATGCTAAATACTACGTTTGGGATGATCCATATTTATGGAAGCATTGTGCTGATCAGGTAATATGAAGGTGCGTACCCGATTTTGAATTCTATTCCATTCTCACCTTTTGTCATAATTATGCTTGTGGAGGACATTTTGGGTCCAAACGTACTGCTTTTAAGGTTCTAGAGTGTGGATTTTATTGGCCATCGTTGTTTTGGGATGCATATGATTTTTGTAAGTCGTGTGATAATTGTCAAAGAACAGGAAATATTTCTCAAATGAGTGAAATGCCCCAAAACCCCATAATTGTGTGTGAAATTTTTTATGTGTGGGGTATGGATTTCATGGGCCCGTTTCCTTCTTCTTTTGGCAATTTATATATTCTACTTCTTGTTGATTATGTCTCAAAATGGGTGGAAGCAAAAGCCACTCGAACTAACGATTCTAAGGTGGTTGCAGGATTTTTGAGGTCTAACATTTTTGCTAGGTTTGGAATTCCAAGGGCGATCATAAGTGATAGGGGGACACATTTTTGCAATCGAACTATCGAAGCCTTATTGCGGAAATATTCGATTATACATAAGATGTCCACATCCTACCACCCTCAAACGAATGGTCAGGCCGAGGTATCGAATCGAGAGATCAAGGCAATTTTGGAGAAGACGGTGCAACCCAGCCGTAAGGATTGGAGCTTGAGATTGGATGACGCACTATGGGCATATCGTACAGCCTATAAGACACTTATAGGGATGTCTCCTTATAGTCTCGTCTACGGTAAGCCATGTCATTTGCCCGTTGAACTAGAACATAAGGCGTATTGGGCGGTTAAGAAGTGTAACATGAGTTTTGACGAGGCTGGTGTTGGTAGAAAGTTGCAATTGCAAGAGATTGAGGAGTTGAGGAATGAAGCATATGAGAATTCTGTGATTTATAAGATGAAAACAAAGGCATTTCACGATGCACGGATTTCACGAAAGAATTTCACAATTGGGCAAAAAGTGCTACTTTATCAATCCAAGCTGAAATTATTTCCAGGTAAGTTACGTTCTCGTTGGATAGGCCCCTTTGTTATTACTAAAATCTTTTCTCATGGTGCAGTTGAGATTCAAAGCCTTAGGAAGGATAAAATTTTCAAGGTGAATGGTCGCCAATTGAAAGAGTACCGAGAAGGTTTTCAGAAGGAGCACGTGGAATGTGTGGATTTAGATAATCCACAATACTAGAGGGATTCACAATCCTAAGTCGAGCCATCGACAATAAACAAAGGCGCTTGTTGGGAGGCAACCCAATATTTATTTAATTTTTTTTTTTTACTTTTAATTTCGTTTTTGTGTGTTTGTGTTTTAGGAGAGGAGTTCAGATAAGGCGTGGGCACGCCTTAACAAAACACCTCTCCTGGAACAATATTTTTTTTACGTGATTTGTTTTCTTTTTCTTCTTGCTTTCTCACTTAATTCTTGCAGCCCCAAGAGAAGAGTATATAATTGGGCTTTGTAGTTGGGCCGAGTCATTTTGTTCTTTCATCACAAAAACCCTACCCCACCGTGTCCCACTCTTGCCTCCCACAATTCCTTTTTGCCGTCCCCTCTCTTCTCACCGGCGCAACCACACCAGCGGCCCTAACCAGCAACACCGCACCTCAACGTGCGCCACCGCAACTACCCCGATCGGCGATTCAAGTTCGCCGCGGCTGCGCACAACCATCACCACTCTCCGCCTCACACATTACCTCTGCAGCGCCGCATCTTCAGCCATCCCTTCTTTCTCACCGGCGCAACCACTCCAGCCGGCGAGACCGAAATCCCGACAACCTCTCACTCACTCGCCTGAACCCATCGTGCGCGAAGCTCTTCAGCAGCGTTCCCATTGCAGCGCCGCGTCTCCAACGGCGCAATTTCCCTTTCGCCGGAATCGCAGCGGCGTGGTCTAAATTTCCCCAGAGACAGCAGCGGCGGCAACTAATCCAGCACAGCACCACCGTAGAGCGCGGCCCCCCTCCTTGCAGCACCGCGCCACCACCGCGCATCTCGTCCAGCACAGCGCTGCCACTGTCGTGCCCCAGTTCCGATGCCTCCCCATCCGAAAAGGGTCGGTAAGGGCTCATCCTCTAAAGCCCTAATTCGAACAGAATCAGCGGAGCCCGAACCACCTCCGGTGGATGACGAGCCGCCACGAACTGAACCGGAATCAGCCGATGCCCCATCTGCACCTGCGGCTCAGAATCAAGCTCCATCCGGTAACCCTACATTTTGCTTTCCAAATCCTCATTCGATTAAATTTGATAGTATAAGGCAGGTTGATGAATATCGTCGTATTCGTAAACGAAAAATTAAATCTCCTACGTATATTGATTTGTCACTGCTTTATTCTTTGGGTTTACTTGATGATGTTATGAGATTGTTAGATGTAGGGTGTTTGCGTTTTATTGCTACTGGAAATTGGCAGGCTTATGCCGATTTAACTTATGAGTTTTTGAGCTCTTTTGAAAGATGCAGTGAAGGTGTTAGGTTTTGGTTGTGTGGAACTACATACACGTGGCCTATTTGTCGATTTCTGGAAGCTTTAGGGCTTCCCTATGTTACTATAGACATTCCAGAAATTCACCCAGCTCTTATGTGGAACTGCATCACGGATGAGAGTGTGTTGTACAAACCGAGCAGTGCAAAGGCCAGCGCCATCCGAAACCCTGTATTTCGATATGTTCAGCGTCTCCTAGCTGATACAATTTTTGGTCGAGAAACGAACAAAGGAGTGGCAGAATCTAAGGAAATGGTTGTTATGTACTCTATGTATCATCGGATGGCCATTCGTTGGCATGATTACGTGTTGGATCACTTTGAGCATGTTTGTAGAAGCAATGGAGGCATTGCTATAGGTGGGTTGATCACAGCCATTGCCATCAGCGTGGGTATCTCTTTGGAAGAACGAATACCTGTTGGTGAGACACAACTACTGGGAATTGATTTACTACGTCAGATGGATGCCCTTGAGGAGGTTCATGGCACTTACTGGTGGATCGTATCGCTCAACATAGGCTGCCATTACCAAATCCTGAGTTCACCACTATTGAGAACATGCTGAATGTTCAGATGATGTTCAACTCATGGCCCGACACTCCTGCACCATCTCCAGTACCCACGATTGGATTCGGATTTGGTGACACGGAGATTCACCGTCGCTTGGATAGGATTGAGGCAAGACATGAGGTTCAAGGCAGCCACGTGAAGGAGATTCTCCGGCTGCTGAGGGCCCGACAACCGCCACCACCTTAGAATCTGGTACCCCCGTTCCACTCTACTTTTCATTCTTATATGGTGTTTGCTTTTTTGTATCTCTTGCTTTAGTGCTAAGGGACTAGCACCTATTTAAGTGTGGGGGGGGGGGGGAGATGATTTGTATCAAGTGGTTCATGTCTTCCTGCTTCTTGTATATATTGGTGAATTATATCGTTTGCTTAAGTGTTGAAACTTGATGGCATGAGTATTTGCATGAGTCTAGTGGCTGGAATTTTTGTTCTTTTTGTTAAATATGTTATGACCTTGGGTATTTTATCCTAATTGATGACTGGATTTGATATTCATATTTAAGCATAGGAATCGAGTTAATTTTTGGTTATTTTGGGTGCTGAAGTAATCCTGAATTTCATGTGTTTTGGTAATTCTGTTTTAACGCTCCTTAGAAGGAAAATTCTGAGTTGGTTGGCGGAGTTGAATTTTTTTTTGAAATAATTGTGGTTGGAGGAAAAGAAAAAGGAGTTGAGTCGAAAAACAATTGAAATCAAAAAAATAACGAGGGGCTGAAACAGCTACCTACTTGAGGGGGCTCATGTGTTTAAACGAAAAAAAATCAATAACACCAAAAGAGCTAAAACCCGAAAAGTAGAGAGGAGCTGCGGACCTCGTTTGAAAGTTGAAAAATTCCAACTCCGGAATAAAGTCTCAAAAAAAAAAAAATGGGGAGACCGCCACCACTCGTTTCTGTACTTTGATGGAAAGTTGAATCGAAGAACCAAATTCAAGTTTTTTTAGGTAATTGTGGATGCATTTGGAGTAACCATTAATCGATGAGATTCTCATGCTTAGGTGTGTATAGAAGGTCTTGGTTATACAAGAGGGGTAAGTTACTTTTGTTTGTGGCTCAGAAATGGCAAATTCAAGTGCTAGAAATATGTGAGTATTCTTGTTAATCTTGGTTGAACATTCAAGTAATCGGTGTTGGTTGTGTTGTTGATATGATATTTTGTTCTCTTTGATAGCAATTGTTGCTTGAGGACAAGCAATGGTTCAAGTGTGGGGGGATTTGATGAGTCGAATCTATTGCATATTTTTTGTGCCTAATTGAATACTCTTTGAGAATTAAATTGGCATTTTAGTGCATTATCCGACTCGTTATTTAGTGACTCCAATTATCTTGATATTTTTATTTTCTTATTTAATTCAGGTAAAATGGAGCATTTTGATCAGATTGAAAGATAATTCTTGTGGGCCGCATACTGAAGAAGTAAAACAATAGAAAGAAAATAAAGTACGTGGGCTTATGACATTGTTGCTGGGTTTGCTGCATAGGAAAATAAAAGATAAAGTTTTGGGCCCATTAGTTGTTTTGGGCCCATTGGCCAATTTGATGGGGCTGAATGAATTTTAGGGGTAATCCCTTTGGAAGAAAAGGAGAGACAGCCGCATTGGAGAGCAGAAAGAAGAAGTCAACGCTGGTTTTTTGGCTTTTTGGGGAAAATTGTTGGCCGTTACTTTGGAGGAGAGAAAAAGACAATGCTATTGATACTCCATGTTTTTTGTTGGTTTGATTAACTTCTGTTACCCTTTTCTTTTGTATTGACTTTTGAGATTATGGATCAACAAATTATTGGTATTGTTTCGTTGATTATGCTTAGTTAATTTCTTTATTCTAGCCCGATGACGTAAAACCTCATATTGATTATGCCTGTTTAATTAAACAATTCCTGGTTAATTTTGATTTGTATCTCGATTTTGTTATTATTTGAGTAGATGCTATGCGTGTTTGAATTAGGAGTTTAATAGGCTTGATCACCCAATTTTATTCCTATTTCAATTCTAACTATCCTATAAATTATAATCCGTAATTGTTATAAAATTGTGGGAATTGTAGCAACTAAGGCAGAACACCTTAGGGAGTAATAACATTTAGGTTGCATGAAACGAGCGTCTCGTATTCATGGTCTAATTTATCCTATTGTTTTAATTCTTGAATGCGTCTCTCGAGTTGAACCTTAGATACATGTTTTAGGGTTATTCGTAGGGATAGATTAATTGGGGGTCGTACCTGCTGATTAATTAAACGTAAGAGGCAATTCGAACTAGTTTGGTCGTACCACTGGTTTAGGGATAAGATTAGAGAATAAATTGAGATAATCGGGTTTGTTGATTAAATTGGTATAATTAATTGAGGGGACACTATCCGAGGGCTAGATCGTTCTTATTATTTGAATTAATATTATTTTACCTACTCTTTATTATTATTTCCTTGCTATTTAGTAGATATATTAGTTCACCAATCCAAAACCCCCCCTTTTTATTGCTTTCGTACACAAATTAATTCGGTTAAATTACATCGTTCCCTGTGGATCGACCCTTACTTGCCCTACTATATTAGTGGGTAGTTAAGGAATTATTTTTGGGTGCCGGCGACAGCACACCACCTCTATCCCATCTAGTTCAGAAATTACTCCAGTTGCCACTGCAACAACTGAGGCAGGGACCCCACCTACTCAGACCCCTTCTGAACATAGATTCGAATCCTTGGTCTACTACCCCATGTGTTTAAGAGAGAAGAGAGTTTGTTCGAAGATGAGCAAGAATTTGAAGAAACAGCTCTCATCTGTCGAAGTCGACTACTCGTCAGAGCAGTTTGAAAAGCTTCTAAGAATATGCACTTGGGTGGCATTGAAGAAGTCTGAAACAGATGATCTTTTCGAAGTCATCTTAGGAAAAGGTGGTATTTCAAACTTCATGGATTGGGAGATGGAACAGAAGGAGAACAGTGGTGTTCGAGACCACTCAGAGTTATTTCCAACTCATGCCATTACTGCTCTTGCGAAGAGATTGCTGAACATTTCCGATGATTTGATGTGTTCAGAATCGCAATTTGATATGGGTGTTCAGGTTTCAGAGGCTGATTTTGAAGAAGATGTAGTTATGGTTGAAGCTGCATCAGCTGAGGAGACTCAGTCTACTGATCCTGTATTAAATCTTGACAATGTCTCAGACCAGTTGAGAGGCATTGTGTTCAAATTTCAAGTGGATCATGCTGACAGTCCGAGGTCAGATTTTGCGTTTATCAATCGATATTCTGATGTATACTTTCCCATCGAAATTTGTGGATATATGGAGAAGTTACATGCCTTGATAAAGAAGGACTTGGCTGATGCTGAAAGGAAAGCTCATGAAGCAAGGTTAGCTATAATTCCTTACTCTCCCCAACTGAATTTAAAGGCAATTGCTGGAAGTGTGCTTCCAGAGGCTGAAGTAGTTGAAGACGAGGTCTTGACTGCTGCTCCAGAAGGCCAGTTGGTGGAAGTGTTATCGATTCCAGATGATGAGATTATGGAAGAAGCTACTCATGTTGAAGTTGGACAATCGTCTCAAGCAATCCCAGCCGCTTCAATAGATGAGTTGAAAGAAGACTTGAAGGATGTTATCAAGTCGTCTATTGATGAATTTCTCAAGTTTGAGTTAAAGAAGACTTTTGTTGAACAAAACAGTGTCCTTGTGACAAGTTCAAAGGAGATGATCATGAATGAGGTCAACCAGTTGGATAATGATTTCAGACAAGAGATGTTTAATCAAATTGAAGGATTTCTCCAGAACCAAGTTGAATATTCGGAGAAGAGCTCATTCGATTTTGCTCGAGTCTTAGCCACTGAATCCAGGAAGATGGAAAGAGTTTATAGAGCTAAGATTGAAGTAGCTGATGTTCAGAGAAAAGAAGCCTATGATCAGTTAGCACAAGCAAGAGAAATTATCAGTGCTATGACTGAAGAGAACAGGAAGTTACGTCTGACAGCAACACATTTTAAGAATGAGTTGAACTTGTCTACTCAAAAGCTGGAGTTGGTGGCGACCAAACTAGACAAGTTGAGTCAAGATGGTTCTCATGAAAGGCAGATTGAAAAAGCTACAAACCTGATGAAGCAAGCTATGTTTGAAGAGATGACTCGTTTCACTTCTCTTTTCTCTCTCAAGGCGACTGATGAAGCCAAAAAGGGGGAAGAGACAAGCAGAGTTGAAGCAAGAGTTGAAGCTGCTGAAGGTGAGAAAGATAAGTCTGCTGAACCGGAAGAGAAGGAAGCTGCTACAGCGATGCAAGAGCTTAGAAGGCCTAAGAGAAAGCTAGTCAAGACTGCAGAGCTTGAGCAAGATAAAGTTGATGAGCAGAAAAGGTTGGAGAAGGGCAAAGGTGTTGCATCTTCAGAAGCTGAGGTTCAGACCAGGCGAGTTAAGAGAAAGCTAGCTATTGAAGCTGAAGAACCTACTGCGATAGTTGAGAAGAAGCAGAAGGTTATTGATCAGAATGATGAAACTCATTATGCAAGCAAGAAGAAGATTGGAAAACACATTGAAAGTTTGCAGAAGCTGAAGGCAGATATAGAGCAGATCGAAGATCAGTTCATTGACTACTTCATTGATAGAGAACATCGATCTGAATGGATGAAAGTGAAGAGGCAATGGGAACTCGATCACTGGATTATTCGTAAGTATGGTGATTCTGATAGTCCAGATGAGTTGTACTCAATGTTCGACAAATTTATGGAAGGTCAAAACAAGCTGCTGTGGAATTTGATCTTAAGGATATCTGCTGGAGCAAATTTCAACATTCTAGTTCCTATGTTTCCAAGATGGAAATGTCCTATGTCAAGCTCAGGTAAAAGAGTGGATTTTAATCAAATCAAGAAGTTTGAATAAGATCTACTGGAAAAAGAGAAAATTGATGATGATGAGCATACTTCAGTTATTCACAGAAAACTCCTAGATGCGTTTTGTGTTCCTAATCTTGAAGGAGGTAACATAACTGATTAAGTTTTTTTTTTTGCTCTGATTGATTGATTTTTTTTGAAGTATGTGTAATATCTACTGTTCTTATTTTGAATGAATGAAAATATAAGTACTATTTGATGTTAAGACAAGATAACTACTTAACTAGTCTACTATTCAGAAAAGATTCAAGTAGTTTTGGCTTCATCAAAAAGGGGGAAATTGTTGGGATATGAATCCTAGACAAGTACTAAATGATGATAAAAGATGAAGTTTTGATAAGCCAAAAGTAGTTTGAATATTTTCTAAGTATTGACTGATCTAGTCTAGTTAAGAAGAAGTCATCTTGAACAGACCAGTAGAGTTCACATGGAAAGACAAGTGTTGTTTAAATATTAAAAGATAAGTACGAAATTATAAGTACTTCATATATGTTTATATTAACTGTTAGATTGTTATTGAGCTATAAAATAATCATTGTATAGAGCTCATGATTTGTATGTAATAAATAGATTGATTGTATAGATTATAAGTTGACTAAGCTATAAAGCTTAAAGTAATGTAATAGTCTTGTTAGGATTAGAATAGTCTACTATTGAAGATTGCACAAGAAGACCAGACAAGAAGGGTTGAAGTCTACTACACAAGACAGGTGGACTACAAGACAAGTGCATATACA
Source organism: Galeopsis tetrahit (assembly GCA_963675135.1). Classification (NCBI taxonomy): domain Eukaryota; kingdom Viridiplantae; phylum Streptophyta; class Magnoliopsida; order Lamiales; family Lamiaceae; genus Galeopsis; species Galeopsis tetrahit. Next base: position 29,495,691 of record OY776130.1, on the reverse strand, counting down.
AGACTCCACAAGACAAGTCAAAAGTCAACTTGAAGTGAACTAAAGGTGAAGCGCGTGTAAAGATAAAGATTACAGAGTTAGTTATGGAATAACTAATTAACTGAAACGCGTGGATGGATAAGAAGATGCAGTTACAAAAGTTAGTTTTCAAGAAGAGTTGGTTACAACTAACTAGGTTCTTGAATTTGAAATCTATAAATACCACAAGGTGTTTATCATTTGAAGACTACTGCAAATACGTATACTAAAGCTACATACTGAAGAATTGTTCGAAGTTACTCTCAAAGTTTATTGAAGTTCAGAAAGCAAGTCAGAAGTCAAGTGAAGAGATTAGAAGACTGCTACTGAATAAGTTTTCGTTTTTGTTTGTTGTTTTTATCAAGTTGCTAGATACTTGTTAAATTTCTAGTAAGATCGTAGACGTATCTGGTGGTATACTCTTAGAAGATCTAAGTCTTTTTCTTTGGACTCAAAAGAACAAGAACACACGTACACTTTGTACTCGATTGGAAGAGTTAGTGGAAATATCACAACTGGGTTGTGAGAGTGGACGTAGACAAGTTGTCGAACCACTATAAATTGTTTGTGTTGATTACTTTACTGTTTTGTTTAATTGCTTAATTGTTTACACACATAACTGAACAAGATAAGTTGAGTATTACTAGAACAGAGTTCTCGAATTTAATAAGTTGAGTATAAACTTGTATTGGGCTCATTGTTTAATTTCGTATTCCGCATATTGTAATTCTGATATATCGAAAGATTTTAGAAAAGTCTATTCACCCCCCTCTAGACATTTTCTTTAGCTTTCATCGATATTAACTCAACTTTCGGGACCTACAAATGGTAACACTCTTTCTATTTCTCATACTGGCTGTCATACTTTATCTCGTGATTTATCTCTACTGAATGTTCTCGTGGTTCCTCATATCACGAAGAACCTTCTTTCTGTTAGCAAACTTACGAGTGATAATCCGGTGAATGTTGTTTTTTCTAACGACTGTTTTGAAATTCAGAATCGGGTAACAGGGATTCCTTTGGCACGAGGCAGACGTGAAAATGGATTATATATTTTGGAGTGTGGTCATGCGACTTTGGTGGCAGCTTTATGGAATCGTCGTACACGTGCCTCCTTTGAATTGTGGCATAGTCGTTTAGGCCATGTTAATTTTGATACTATTAAGTTGTTGAACAAACTTGGTTTTTTGTCAGTTACTTCTGTTTTACCTAGGCCACTTGCTTGTTCTTCTTGTCAGTTGGCTAAAAGTAAAAGACTTCCTTTTATCAATAATGAAAAACGCGTTTTGCGTTTGTTGGATGTTATTCATTGTGATTTGTGGGGTCCGTCTCCTGTGAAATCTTGTGATGGTTTTCTCTACTATGTGGTTTTCGTTGATGACTTCTCTCGTTTTACATGGTTTTATCCGCTTCGTTTGAAATCAGATTTTTATGATACGTTTGTTAAGTTCAAAACTTTGGTCGAAAATCAATTTTCCACAATTCTCAAACGTTTTCAATCTGATGGGGGTACCGAGTTCACAAATAACAAATTGCAAGACCTTTTCAGAAATTGTGGCATTCTACATACCATGTCTTGTCCATACACCCCTGCTCAAAATGGCCGTGCAGAAAGAAAACATAGACATATTACAGAAACAGGGTTATCTATGTTGTTTCATTAATCTGTCCCTATGGAATATTGGGTTGAAGTTTTTGGTGTTGCGGTTTATGTGATAATCGTTTACCCTCTTTTGTGTTATCCGATAAATCACCGTTTCAATTGGTATTTTCCTCTCCTCCAAATTATGATAATCTTCATGTGTTTGGATGTAGAGTTTATCCATGCTTACGAGATTATGCTGCTAACAAGTTTTCTCCTCGCAGCATTCCTTGTGTTTTCTTGGGTTACAGTTCCAGGCATAAGGGTTTTTGTTGTCTCGATACAACATCGTCTCATTTGTATATTAGCAGGCATGCTCGGTTTGATGAGGAATATTTTCCCTTTGCACCTTCCACACGGTCCTCTTCAGCCGACTCGTTGGATTTTTCGGCTTATAGGGATCTTGGTTCGCCTTCGAGTCCAGCAGTGGTTCCGATGGATTTGGCTGCTTCGACTCCTTGTTCAGCATGTCCGGATCTCACGTCTACGGCATCTCCGGCGCGCCTGGCCTCTCCGCCACCTTCACCACCGGCCTCGCCTCCGCCTTCGCCATTGGCCCCTTTGCCGCCACCTTCTTCGGTATCTACTCATCCTATGCGAACACGTGCCAAGGATGGCATTTTCAAGCCAAAGTATCCTCCTTCAACTTCTTACTTGGCTCATAGTGGTTTTCTTTCCACTCTACACTCTTCTAAGGAACCCAAGGGTTTCAAATCAGCTGCAAAATCACCTCACTGGATTTCTGCAATGGACGACGAGCTTAAGGCTCTTCATGCCAACAACACTTGGACTTTGGTCCCTCGTCCTGCTACTGAAAATGTTATTGGTTCTAAATGGGTCTTTCGTACCAAGTATTTGGCGAATGGTTCTATTGATCGCTATAAAGCTTGCTTAGTTGCTCAAGGGTTTTCTCAGCTTCCTGGCTTCGACTACGATCATACTTTCAGTCCTGTAGTCAAAGCTTCCACTGTTCGTATCATACTCTCTTTGGCGGTTATTAATAATTGGTCATTACGTCAATTGAATGTAAACAATGCTTTTCTGCATGGTGTTCTTCAAAAGTCTGTTTACATGGAGCAACCACCTGGCTACATTGATTTTGTTCGTCCTTCCTTTGTCTGCAAGCTAAATAAGGCGATTTATGGTTTGAAGCAGGCTCCTCGGGCGTGGTTTCAACGCTTTTGTGCCTTCTTGGTAAATCTTGGTTTTCTTGAAAGCAAATCTGACACTTCTTTCTTTGTCTTTCGCCAAGATCGTTTTTTGCTTTATTTACTTGTCTACGTGGATGACATTATTATCACTGGGAGTGACCAGTCGCTTATTGATCGTATTATTCTTCGAATTCGCCGTGAATTTGCAACTAAAGACCTAGGGCGGCTGAATTATTTCCTCGGCTTGGAGGTAACATATACGAAATCTGGTATCTTCTTGGGTCAGTCCAAGTATGCGCGAGACATCCATCTTCGATCTGCTCTTCTCGATGCCAAGCCAGTGTCCACTCCACTTTCCTCATCGGAAATTCTTACAGTTGATGGTGATCCTCACTCCGATCCTACTGAGTTTCGTTCTTTGGTGGGTGCGTTGCAATATCTCACTATAACTAGGCCGGATTTATCATATGCTGTGAACACTGTAAGTCAGTTTCAATCGAAACCCACTGTTGCTCATTTTCAGGCTGTCAAGCGCATTCTTCGTTATGTCAAGGGCACACTTACATTTGGTCTGGATTTCACTCGTGGACCTCTCACTCTTTTGGGTTACTCTAATGCTGATTGGGCTCGTTGCCTTGACACTCGCCGCTCCACTTATGGTTATTCCATATTTTTGGGTCCGAATCTTGTTTCTTGGAGTGCTAAGAAACAACCCACTGTCTCTCGTTCCAGCTGTGAGTCTGAGTATAGGGCTTTGGCTAATGCTGTCTCTGAAGTTATTTGGGTCACGTTACTCTTACGTGAACTTCATGACATGCCTTCATCTTCCCCAAAGCTCATGTGTGATAATAAGTCTGCGCTCTTTCTTAGCCAAAATTCGGTGGCTCATAAGCGTGCAAAACACATTGGTATTGATTATCATTTTATTCGGGAAATGGTTGCTTCGGGTCGTCTATCTACCCATTTTGTCCCCTCAAATCTTCAACTTGCTGATATATTCACCAATAGTCTTCCGCGACCGCTATTTGAATTCTTTCGGTCCAAGCTTCGCGTATCTCCACATCCGCTTTGCTTGAGGGGGGGGGGGGTAATAGGAATAATGATTTAGTCCATAATTGATTTAGTCAAAGATCTTTAGAGATTTGTATATATTTTCCATATCTGTAATTATTTGTAGGTTACTCTGTAAACCCTAATTGTAATCTTTATATATATTGAATAGACTAAATCAAAATCCTATTTCGAAATTTATGAGAAATTTTTAGAGTTTTTTTCGAAAAATCTTGCATTTACATTTTTATTTTAATATGAGTGACTTGTTGGTAACTCGAAGATAACTGGTGACTTAGTTGTACATTTGTAATGAATAAATTAGGATTGATTGTGTTATATTGTCTAAATTAATAAAAGGGTACTATTGTCCTTTTAGGTGTAATTTAATAAAAGAAATGGTTGAGGGTGAAGTAAATAAAGAAGGGGGTTAAATAACCTTGGCCATACAAGTTAGTGGGTATTGCCACGAAAATTAGCAAGGCCCAAGATGAATAAACTACAGTTCATTGCCTTGAAAAGTAAGGCCCAAAATTTGTATACAGTCCAACGGTGCAAATCTGATGTGGCAAATTATTTTACCTGTGTATACAATTGGGACATGGGTATAATTTAAGAGAGAGAAAATGGAGTTACAAAACTTTGGTGTACATCAAATTAGGAAAAAGCTGATTTTGGTGGGCCCTCAAGGTTTGTTTTTTCTTTTCTTTTTTAAATTTTATCATTTATCTTTTTTATTTTTTATTTACCATTACTTATTACAGTATTTTTATATTTTAATTCATGTAATATGTTTTTTTACCGTTGTGCAATTTTTTTTTTTTTAATTTAGTAAGTTAGCTGTTGGGTAAATATTTTAAATTTGGTAGATTATGGTATAAAAAGTGTGGGATCTCTCTATTTTTAAATAAACAATTGTACTTCTCTATTTTTAAATATACTTCAATCACCTATTTTGGAGTTATTTTCAGAATATTTTTTTTTTGGCAGCTTAATTGTTTTTTGATACAAATATTTCTAACATATCTATCACATTTGTTTAACCTATTTTAATACATTAATTTTTACTATTTTTATTTCATGTATTAATCAATCAATAATTTACTTTAATATAAATTTAAAAATAATTAGTTTATTCATTAATTAAGATTAGTAAAATAAATAAAGTGAGAAATATTGAATAAATTAAATAATATGGATGATGGGGCCCTGAAATAGTAACAATTGTACCCGAATGATTTGTATATTTTTCTAATTTTATGTTTGTTAAGATTTTTTTTGAAGACTATGGTGATGGTGGAAATGATTTTGGCAAAATGAAAAATTGGTAGGTGTACTCATCTTCGTATTTTTTTTTTAAAATTTTACGGAAGGGGTATATAGGACATTTTATATGTTCTTTGAGATGAAAAAAATGTCCAGTGGGTGTACTCAATAGGTTAGGTTGGTGTGTGTTTATAACCGCGCCCTTCTGTGTTACATTTTGTGCTCTAAACACTGGGCCCTTGTCATGGGCCTGCAAGATTGATAATGGGGTCTATCAAACATCTGTTTGGGCCAGATAATGACCTAATGGCACACTAATTAAACGTATCAATTGTGGCCTGGATCTATAGTACATAGATGATAAAAATTACATACGCCACAATAACAAGTGTTAATTATAAAGACGAAATATATAAAAAGTGAAATAGATGAATGAACTGATGTCCACAAGAATATTTGTATTTTAAGTCATATATCCATCTAAATATCCTTTCACTTGCTCCTTCAATTGTATATATATAACCACACCGTTTCACATAACATTCGTATTGATTGACTTGAGTAAATTCAACACAACATGGAGTTCTTATAGATTTTAATTGGTATTTTCCTCTCGTGTTTTTACAAGTTTTACTTTTAATACTTTTGTGCAATAGGTTCACATGAACCATCATCTTCAAAGTATACATACAAAGTACGCAGGATCACATTTTAGAATTATAGTTTACGAAGCATCACTATTTTAAAATGATTGATTTATGTATTTTTTTAAGAAATCACTAAACTGTGACATTTTACATGTACAATCGACTTTAAAATAAAATTTTCGTGAACCCATTTTGTTAAAAAAAATTATCTTAAAAATAATGTGCAATTCAAGTGAAATACTAAAGTAGAATATGTGCAATTATCTTCACATTATTTGTTGCTTTTGAAGGTTAATTAATGTTTAGAAAAAACTATAACCCTTAATTCTAATTTTTTATTTTAAGATGACAAACATTGTGAGATAGGAGGGTGTATTAATTATCAAAGAAAAATATTTATTGATAATATTTCGAATAGTGAATTTCAAAATAATCATGAACAGCCCTAGTGTGTGTTTGTGTGCATTCGTTGAATGTTATACGTAATACAGTATTAATTAATTTTATTGTCGTTAACTATTTTGTGGGGTGTGACTTTGGAAATAATGAAATTAGGCCAGTATGCATTTCTATACCCTGGATGGGATATATTAGAGTGAATGAACCTTATCTTGATTTGATATCCTTGACGCTAATTACAAATTTGATTTTAAATTATTAATTTTACATATTATCGTGATCAAATCAAATGAATCTGATGAATAATTCAAAATTTTCTTATCCAAATCATGATTCTCGGTTTTGCCTTTTCAAGCTTGTTTTCCTTTAAGGTCGGTTTGATCTATCTTATTCTTTTCAGACTTGTAATCAGCCAATTATCATAATTTCCAAAAGTAAAACATTTTTATAGTTCTAAGCTTAGAACCGTAAGTATGGGGAAGAATATAATCATTTAATTTGACTTCACTATTACATAGAAATTATAATGGAGGGTTTGAATTCGGACTCGTCACTAAACCGGCCCGTTTCACATGAATTTGGACAAGTCATGCAAATTGGAAATAGGTTGTTATTTTTATAGGAACTCGAATCAGAACAAGACACATTTAAATATTTATAATTTTTATAGGAACTCGAATCAAAACAAGACACATTTAAATATTTATATTATTATACATATACGTATATATATAAAATTAAAAAATATCGTCTCATCTAAAAATCCGAACTTGTAGAGAGGGTGTGAATTAATTCTTGTATATTAATTCCTAACACCCCCCACTCGTAGGTCGAATTAACACCTCTTACCTTTTTTTGGGAAGGAGGCCCATCGAGTGGACAATTTAAATGGGTGGAGTGCTTTCAACATGAATCAAACCCAAGTCGTTTGCCTGGTTTGCTCTGATACCATGAAAGAATTTTGTCTCATCTAAAAGTCCGAACTTGTAGAGAGGGTTGGAATTAATTCTTGTATATTAATTCCTAACACTAAGGTTCTTCCTAGGTTTTCAAAAAATTCCAACGTTTGTTCATGGGTTTCTTTATTCTCTTAACGGAGGATTTGAGAAGATTTAGTGAGAAAATTTAAGTTTAGTTTTAATGATTGTAGCCAAAACACAATTTAATTAGGGTTTGCATGTATAGAAACAACTCTAGTTAGTATAAGTCTTAGTCGAGGACCACTTGTATGTACTATTAGTTGGTCTGAATATTGGTTAACACGTGTGATGCGATCAAAATGTGTCGTCCTATGAGATAATGACACGTGGAATATACGGGTAATATTATTATATATTATTTGTCCATTTATTCCTTTAATTATATTTAGATTATGTGATTAAGGCTCATATTGTGATAAGTAGGGCCCATGTTAGTTGATACCCCGATTGCAGGCCATATTATATGGTTTGGGACCTCCCTTGGGCCTCGAGGCCCAGGACCTAACAAGGCCCAAACCCACGTCTTGTACAAGTTTATCGAGAATCGGGCCTAAGCCCAGCCAGATAGAGCCGAACAAATCAGGGCCCAGGAGGAATCCTTGACTTGCCCCTAAATTATCAGAGTTGAAAGCCAGTAGAGAAAATCGTGGGATTGTTTCCCACTAAAAGATAGGGTTTGACTGGGCCAAGTGGGCCAGAATTGAGGTCTTGCTGGCCAGATCAAAGGGAGACTTCGTCAAGCTCCCTGAAAACTCGGGATGACTGGTTGAGTGAAGAGATAGGGGGAGACGGTTATCCTTCCCCCAAGGTACCTCTATAAATACTCCATGCATCCCTTCCTTAGCTTTTTTATGTGACATTCACACTTGAGCACACATCACACTTGTGCATACATACTTGAGCATCATATTGCATCTTGGAGAACAGTTTTAACTCCGGTTGACTGTTCTCCGAACACCTTTTCTTTGGTGATCACTAGTTTTCTGACTTGAGCGTCCATGCATCCCTCCGGCGTGTTTTGCAGGTTATACGGAGCTACGTGGCAGCCCTGTGACGAATTGTTTACCACCGATGGCCCAAGGGCAATTCGGTAATTTGTTGACCGTTTAAACCCGACGCATCAACGTGTATGCTCAAAATTTAAAGAGTAGAAGACTGAAAACTACAAGACTTTGTATATAAGAAAAATTCATGTTGAGAATCAGATGGCTAGTCCAAGTTGACATATGTATAATGTTATGAAGTCTGTTGATTCACTAACAACAAAGAGAATATCTGATCAAGTGTCATAAGTGACCAGAAGACAAAGAGAATGTTAATCCCAACCGATGTGACATTCATGCTTCTAAAATGGTTCTGTTGAATTAACTTTAACAAACCAGCTGGCATAGACCAATGATATATCGACAACAAACATATGGAGTTAACTAGAGTTTCAGAAGATCATAGCAAACATTGCAAATAGTACAAGTGCATTAATGCACATTAATTCTTTTTTTAAGGAATATCATGTACTAGGTACAACTCACTGTGAAGATCTGCATCAAAAATAGAAGAATTTCATAAATAACTGGGTTTTTTTTTTCAACAACTAGTTGTTCAAATCCTTTATAAATACAAGACACCATTCGAGTGGTAAATCTACAAATATTCTATCAGACGAGAGATTAAAGCAAGCCAGCTTACACACTTTTTCACAAGATTTTCAAAGAATCTCCAAATTAAGAGTCTAAGTTTATATCCAAATCTTTAGTGCTCTACGTTTCCACTTCCATTCTAAGCCAAAAGCTTAGAAAGAATTCTCTCAAATTTGTTGTTTGAAGAATTCATTGTTGGAACTTTTACTTCAACGTTCATAATTATTTCTTAGTTGTTGTAACCTTTGTTTGTGAGAGTGTGTATCCAAAGTGTTGTTCTTGACACTATAAATTACAAGTTATTTGTTAAGAAATTAATTTAAACTCGAGTATGTGGAGTGGACGTAAGAGTTGTATCTCTGAACCACTATAACTCTTGTGTTCTTATTGCTTTTAGTTCTTTTCAGTTATTATTGTTATATTTATCATATTATGAATATCATCAAGTTCCGTAAATGAAGGCCTACATATTTTGTTATCAACTGATAGTAGTCCAACTAACTATTTAGTAGGTTTGTTATCAACCATAATTTTTTTACACTTGCACTCTTAATGTCTATGACCAATTTTGAATTCAGTTGTACTCCATTCGTCCCGGAATTATTTGCACGGTTTGATCGGCATAATTTTTAAGAAAAATGAATTTAGTGGTTGGTAATGTAAGATAAAGGAGGAGTATTTTAGGTAATTTGATGAGGTGTAAAGTGTATATGACGAGGTTGTAAAGTAAAATGTATGTAAAAAGAGTGTGGCAATTTAGAAAATAAAATGTTGTTGGGAGAGTATTAATTTTGTGGGGGTATTTCCATATTAAGAGTGTACAAATAATTTTAGGACGTCCAAATAAAAAAAGTGTGCAAATAATCACGGAACGGAGGAAGTACTCAATTTGAATCAGCTTTTTTTTCTTGACCAAGAGAAAGAAGACCAGAGTTGAATTTGTCTTCTCCAACGGACAAATGTATCAAGACTCTATAAATATAAGAAGGGAGAAGCTTTGCAAGCCACCAACCATACCAGTTAACAATTAAACAATCTAAAAGAGTTCTGTCATATCTAAAAGTTTGAACTTGTGGAGAGGTGTGGAATATAATTCATTTATATTAATTGCCTAATACTTTCTTTATTCGTGGGCCGAATTATCACCTCTACCATTTGGGAAGGAGGCCCATTAAGTGACCAATTTAAATGGGTGAAGTTGTTTCAACGGGAATTGAACCTAGAATGTGTGGGCGTGCACCTAAAACTCTGATACCAGGAAATAATTTTATCTTATTTTAAAATTAAAGAGAAGTGTGAAATCAATTCATTTATGTTAATATTTAATACAATCACAACATTCAAACAATTTGCAAGTAAAGCATAATTGCTAACTGATGGAGATGAAGTCGTGTTATTGTTTTTGGACAAATATGATCGACTTTTGGTTAATAAAGCCCAAGCTGGAGTGTTTAATTAATTATGTGGGCCTAATTACTTTGGTTATTTAGTGGACTCTGTTTAATAATTATTGTGATCAGCATTTAAACCTAGTATATATAGGTTTATTTTGTAATGTTGAATGCAGCTTTTTGAGAATTGAAATAAGAGGGTTTATCCCGCCGTGTATTTTTCCTCCGTAGTATACGTAGTATCATCGGAGTTTCACACGTTTATATTATATTGTTCTTCGTGTGTATACGCTTCGCTGCATCAGTTGGTATCACGTGTCGGACTTGCGATCCTCACGATGCCGCCTCGTCACCAACCGGTGGAAAACGATCACACTCGTATGGAACAACAAATTGCGCAGTTGTCCACTCAACTCGCTCAACAGGGGCAGTTGCTGCAATAATTGGCAACGATGGCCTTAGGGGCGAATCCGAACCCCCCACGCCCGCAACTCCTCGCCCCATGGAGGCCCACGACTCTTCAGATGATGAGGCCACCATTGACAATCCTTTTGCAACGTTGGCGGATCGCCAACCTCGTCGCCCCGAAGATGGATCACGCTGGGAAATGGGGATCAAGATCGACCTTCCCGAGTTTGATGGTTCTATGGATCCTGATGTTTTCCACGATTGACTTATGGCCGTTGAGGAGGTCCTTGACTATAAAGACGTGCCCGTGGGGAGGCGGGTCTCGTTAGTCGGCACGCGTTTGAGGAAACGTGCCGCTGCTTGGTGGGCCCAATTGAAGGCGGTTTGTCAGCGCCAGGGGCGTGCCCGAATCACTACTTGGGACAAGTTTGTGAAGCATCTTCGACGTGAGTTTCTCCCACACAACTACAGTAGTACTCTCTATCATAAATTACAAAGCTTACGACAAGGTTCGCGCTATGTTGACGACTACACCCATGAATTTTATCAGCTTGTCACACGTGTTGATTTAACTGAAACGAATGATCAACTGGTCGCCAGGTATATTGGTGGCTTGCGGCTACCTTTTCAAGATGTTTTGAATATGTTATCCCCGACCACATTGTCTGAAGCCCATCAGCATGCTATACTATTTGAAACTCAACAACATCGTCGCACCCCTGCACCTTTTGTGGCTTCCTCATCCCGTCCCCCTGCCCCTACCCCTATCCCTGACAAGGCTCCATCCTCGATGCCGCCTACTCGTCCGCCTCCGCTGGTTCCCACTAGTACTTTTTCTCGTGCGGGACAATGTTTTTCTTGTGGGGAGATGGGACATCTGCGGGCCTCATTCCCGAAACGTAATCCTCGCGAATTGCTTATTGATGATCAGGGCAATTATGTTGGAGATCCCATATTTGATGAAGAACCTTCACCTACTGCCCTTGAGGAATTTTTGCATGGTGATATCAGACCGTCGTTGATGACACGTCGCACTTACTTTGCGCCCAAAGCTGAGGGCGATTTTGTTCAATGACATGCCATTTTGTAATCCTCTTGTACGATCAATGACAAGGTATGTCGCTTTATTATTGACTCGGGTTCATGTGAAAATGTAATTTCCTCTATAGTCGTTGATAAACTTGCTTTGATTCCCGAACTACACCCTAAACCCTATAATTTAGCATGGTTGGAACGTTCTAATACTATAACCGTTGATCAGCGTGTTCTAGTTTCTTTTTCGATTGGCACTAATTATGTAGATAGTATTTGGTGTGATGTTGTTCCTATGGACGCGTGTCATTTTTTGTTGGGACGCCCTTGGCAATTTGATAGAGGTGTTATGCATGACGGGCGCCGTAATTCGTACAGTTTCCTGTTGGGTGGTACTAAGTTTACTCTTATGCCTTCGGTTCCGAAACAGCCCATGTTTCCACCACCCACTAGCCTTCTCTTGCTGCCACACTGGGCCTTTGCTCGAGATTTTGATATTTCTTATGTGGGTTTTCTCCTTGTGGCGACAGATGCGACCTCTACCACAGTCGTATCCCCTCTTGCTCAACCCTTAATTTCTGAGTTTTTGGATGTTTTCCCGGCTGATTTACCAGCAGCTCTACCTCCATTGCGGGACATACAACATCATATAGATTTAATTCCAGGTGCTCCTCTCCCGAACCGCCCACACTATCGCATGAGCCCTGCAGAGCATGCCGAATTGCGACGTCAAGTGGAATAATTGTTACGGAAGGGGCATGTGCGAGAGAGCTTAAGCCCTTGTGTCGTCCCGGCCCTGTTGGTTCCGAAGAAAGATAACTAGTGGCGTATGTGTGTGGATAGCCGGGCAATAAATAAAATCATTATACGCTACCGTTTCCCTATTCCGCGTTTGGATGACCTCTTGGATCAGTTAGGGGGTGCTATGGTATTCAACAAATTGGATTTGCGCAATGGTTATCACTAGATTCGGATCCGTCCCGGCGACGAGTGGAAGACAACATTTAAGACTCGTGAAGGATTGTTTGAATGGTTGGTTATGCCCTTCGGTTTGTCGAATGCTCCTAGTACTTTCATGCGTAACATGAACCAGTCCCTTCGGCCTCTTATCGGTGTATGTGTCGTGGTGTATTTCGATGATATTTTGGTTTATAGCAAGACTTGTGATGAGCACGCATCCCACCTCCGGGCTGTCTTCTTAATATTGCGCAAAGAAAGGTTCTATGCTGCCCCCTCCAAGTGCTCATTTTTTACAGATTCTGTCTTATTTTTGGGTATGTCATTTCCGCCTCTAGTGTTGGGGTTGATTCTCAAAAAGTTGTTACTATCCAAGGGTGGTCGACTCCTAAGACCGTGACGGAGGCCCGAGGCTTCCACGTTTTGGCTTCCTTCTATCGCCGATTCATTCCTCATTTTAGTGCTCTCATGGCCCCTATCACTGACACCTTGCATGGCAAGCATTTTGTTTGGTTGGATGATGCCGACACGGCCTTCAAGCTGGTTAAGGACAAATTGAATCATGCACCGTTGCTAATCTTGCTGGATTTCTCTTGCCCATTTGAGTTGCATTGTGACGCGTCGAAAATTGGGATTGGCGCGGTCTTGAGTTAAGGAGGCAGGCCTATTGCGTATTTTAGTGAGAAAATCATCGGCGCCCGAATGCGGTATTGCACTTATGATTTGGAATTTTACGCGGTTGTCCAAGCTATCCGTCATTGGCGCCACTATTTGTTTCACCGAGAGTTCGTCCTTTACACGGATCATGAGGCGCTTAAACATCTTGCTACTCAAGATAACCTCTCAGCCCGTTATGCTAAGTGGTCGGCTTACCTACAACAATTTACTTTTTTAATAAAACATCAATCAGGGGCCTCAAATAAGGTGGCCGACGCCCTTAGCCGCCGTCTTTACCTCCTGTCAGACATGCAAATTGCTGTTCCAGGTTTTGATAATTTTGTGGAATTATATAAGTCAGATCCTTACTTTTTGGGTATCATGGGCAAGCTTCAGAAAGGCAATGCAGACCCTAATTTTGTATTAGTCAACGACTTTCTTTTTCGAGGTACTCAGCTTTGCATTCCCGTTTCCAGCCTCCGCCACCTTATTATTTCCGAGGTACATGGCGTTGGTCTCCCAGGTCGGGACCATTCTATTGAGCTGTTGTTGCGCCATTACTTCTGGCCGTCAACGCGTAAAGATATGTCCAGATTTATTGCTTGTTGTCGTGTATGCCAAGTTTCCAAGGGTACGGCCACCAACGCCGGTTTATACATCCCCTTACCTGTTCCTGAACTCCCTTGGACGGCCCTTAGCATGGACTTTGTGCTCGGGCTTCCTAGAACACAGCGGGGAAATGATTCGATATTTGTGGTGGTAGACCGTTTTTCAAAAATGGTCCACTTTATCCCATGTAAGAAAACTGCGGATGCGGTGCATGTCGCGAATCTATTTTTTCGGGATGTTTATCGTTTACACGGGCTGCCCCTTTCGATTGTTTCGAATAGGGACACACGATTTCTCAATCATTTTTGGAGGTCTCTATGGCGTATGGTTCAAACGGAGTTGCACTTTAGTAGTGCTTATCATCCCCAAACGAACGGCCAAACCGAGGTGGTGAATCGGTCATTGGGCAATCTATTGCGTTGCCTCGTCGGCGATAATTTGAAATCTTGGGATATTAAACTACCTCAGGCTGAATTTTCTCAAAACATTGATGTTAATCGAAGTACGGGTTTTTGTCCATTTCAGGTTGTGTATGCCACTGTCCCGCGCACTCCTGTGGACTTGCTCATTATTCCTGCTTCGCCTCCAGTGGACCGCCGTGCTGAGGATCTGGTTCTAGACTTGCAGAACATCCACACCACAACTCGGGCTAGACTCTTGGAGGCTAACTCACGCTATAAAGTTGCTGCAGACCGTCGACGCCACTTGGTATCTTTTGATGTGGGTGATTATGTATGGGTTGTATTGACGAAAGATCGGTACCCGGCGCATGAGTATAATAAGCTAACTTCCCACAAGATGGGCCCATTGGAGATCACTGAGAAAATCAACGATAATGCTTATCCTCCGTTTACCAAGTCATATTCGCACATCCGACGTCTTCAACGTCAAACACTTGGTACCGTATGCGGGCGACTCTTCTTCCGGAGATGAAGCCCATTCCGATTCGAGGTCGAATCGTTCCGACGATGGGAAGAATGATGGAGATGAAGCCGCGCTATTATTTTTGGATAAATATGATCGACTTTTGGTTAATAAAGCCCAAGCTAGAGTGTTTAATTAATTATGTGGGCCTAATTACTTTGGGTATTTACTGGACTCTGTTTAATAATTATTGTGATTAGCATTTAAACCTAGTATATATAGGTTGATTTTGTAATGTTGAACGCAACTTTTTGAGAATTGAAATAAGAGGGTTTATCCCGCCGTGTGTTTTTCCTCCGTAGTATACGTAGTATCATCGGAGTTTCACACGTTTATATTATATTGTTCTTTGTGTGTATACGCTTCGCTGCATCACTAACTAGTTTTCAGTTATTAATCCTTAGAATAGTTAGTCTTTCATTTCTTTCATCACTTGCATACTTAGTTTGAGTTTTTACTCATGACGTAATTCTCAAAGGTTGGAAAAAAAAAAAACTATCTTGTTTTTTAATCTACTAAGTGTAAGAGCCAGCTTGTTATGCACAGTTGCATTGTGCAATTGGGTACGAAGATGAAACATGACACCAACACAAACCGGAAGATGAAACATGACACAAACCGAAACGTGACACTAGCTTTAGTTAAAACGCATAACCTAATGTAACATAATAATATCATAAAGTAAACTTTTTTTTATCTTCTTCACTTAAAATATTATTAATTATGTATATTGAAATGTGATCAACCGATGAAACGTCACTATAAGAAAATTAATTTTTAATGACATAAATTTTATCATTATAATTTTTCTAAACTAAAAGTTTTTAATGACAGAAGATGACTTTTAGTGATATGTCGATCCTGTCATTAATTCTCAATTTTCTATTATTAAACACTACAAAAAATGCCTCTATTAGAGACCGATTTTAAGACCGTAAAGGCGGTCTCAACACACGTTAGAGACCTTCTTATGGTGGTCCTTATTCGCTTGGTACCTAATATTCAGAGACCGAATTTATGAAACGGTCTCAAATTAGAGACCGATTTTTGGTCGGTCTCTAAATTAGACACCGACAATTCGGTCTTATAACGGTCCCTAAACGTGAGTCGGCCCAACCTATTTTCGGGCCCTAAAACACAAATCGATCTCTAGTCTATAATTAGGGACCGAATATTCGGTCTCTAAATAATAAAATTCAAACCCAACCCAGCAACCGACACCCACACCAACCCTCTTTATTTACACACCCCCACCCCGACCCGATACCTAACCCAACAACCGACACACACACCCCTCTTTATTTAAATGACCATTTTATTTTATTTACCCACTCCTGACCCGACCCGATACCCGACCCAACAACCGACACCCACACCCTCTTTATTTACATGACCATTTTATTTTGGGCTTTGTGGGAATTGATCCCTGGTGGATGGGTGCCCAGTAATGGGCACCTACCACTTTGACAAGTAATTGTCTTGTGTAACTTTTAAAACTAATTATATATATATATATAATTAATTTCTTTATTGTATATGATCGAAAATGATATAGAGCCCACCGGTGGGCACTAAAAAATAGTGTCCACCGCCTAGGTGGCATACCCACGTCAATAAATTATTTTTTATTTATATTTAATTTGAATTTAATGTCATATTAATATTTTGTTTTATCTCTATTAAAACTGTAAAATCTTTTTTACATTTAATTTAATATTATTTCTATCAAATCACACACGTCATTAATCTTTTCTCATATCTTCCATTGCCATTAATTTTTTCTCAGAATCTCTTCCACAAAATTAAAATTAATCTCTTCTCTACAAAATAAAAATCAATCTCGTTGCCATAACAACATTTTAGAATATAGACTTTTGTTATCAAATGAGAATTTCATTCATCACAACTTCATTAAATGTTTTGATAACGCATTCAATAAATCAACTAAATGTCGACAAAGTGAGGAAATATAAAAACTCTGCATTTAAAGAAACATAAATAATAAACAAAATTTGTTCACCCGTTCCCTTGCATACTAGTATTTGATTTATAAAGATAACACTGTGAACACTTCATAAATTATCATAATGTGAACACTTCATAAATGAATTAATTTGAGAAATGTGAAAAAATATTAATTTAAATGAAGAGGGAATGAGAAACCTTACGTTGAATTCGAAACGAGATCTTCAAACTGATATTGGAAAGGAAAATCAAGGAATGACCTATTTAGAAGCTGGTTTGTGGGTTAAAATTGAGAGAATGGCATGTGATATATATATGGGCTATTTATTCGCAAGAATGGGGCGTGGGCTGGGCTTTCTTCCTGAGTGTTCAGAGACCGCTAAAATCGGTCTCTGAAAACAAACAACTTGATTTGATACCGATTTGAGACTGCAAAATCGATCTCTAAACACAACCGCCTAATTTGGGACCGATTTGGGACCGAAAAATCGATCTCTACTGTTTAAAATTATCTATATATACAATATTAGGGATAATGTTTTAAAGATTTGTATCTTTAAATATTATTCATATCTCTTAAAATATACATATAATCGCCAATCTGATTTGTCTCTCCCAACGATGGACAAATATTCCTCTTCTCCTAAATTCGATTCCTCCATCTCGAACAAAGTCATAAAGTCATATTTGTTGGAAGTGGAGACGATAGTGCCCAATTCCATTGATTTAGAGATCGTAGTGCCTGATTCAATTGCTTTAGAGATCGTAGTGCATGCCTGATTCAGTTGATTTAGAGGAGGTAGTGAAAGATTCTTTTTCCGATGTGGATACTTTGTCCGAGTTTAAAGGATTCTCGCCCGATCCCGACGGTAAGTGATCGATTCACATACGTATAAAACAACCTGTCGAAATTTTTTATACCAATTAAAGACTGAATTTTTAGTCTCCAATTAAAATTCAAAATCAGAATTTTAATTTCGATTTAGAGACTGATATTCGGTGGCTAAGTGGTCTGAAAAATATAATATTGAAGATCGAACTGAAAACAGTCTCTAAACGAGCGGTCAAAATTGCTAGTCAATTAAAATATTGGGATTCATAATTTTTTATACTCCCTCCGTCCCAGTGAAAGCTACCCAACTTTCTATTTTCGTCTGTCCCAATGAAAGCGCCCCATTCCTTTTTTGGTAACTATTCCCTCTCACATTTCATTATATTTTTCTCTCTCTCAATCACATCACCTCTAATACATCTACTTATTATATTAGTATTTCTTAACCTTCGTGCCCGGAGCTCATGGGGAGCTTTCCCCGGGACGGAGGGAGTACCAATTAAAGACTGAATTTTCGGTCTCTAAACAAAATTCAAAATTAGAATTTTAATTTCAGTTTAGAGACCGAAATTTGGTCTCCAAGCGGTCTGAAAACATAATATTAAAGATCGAACTGAAAACAGTCTCAAAACTCGAATTTTTTTCGGATCAGTCTCAAATCAAAGCTTTGGTCTCAAAAATATTTTGCCACAAAAAATCAATTTTCTTGTATTACGTTTAAGCTGATAGAACTAAAACACATAAATAATCCATATGGTGAGTGCAAATTTTGAGCACTAAGTGCAAACGAGACTTGATAAAATAATAAATTATACTCTCTTTGTTCCATCATTAATTGATTATGTATTGTTTGCACGAGTTTTAATGTAAAATTGTTTATTAGTATTTAAAAGTGATAAAGTAAACTTTTAGAATGAATATTATGAATATTTTTATTTTATTGAAGATAGAATCTTTTGTTTGTAGGTAAAAAGTACTCCTAATATTAACATGGAGTGTAAATAATATATGTTTAAAGGAGTAATGAGTAATTGACAAATGTTTAAATAATAATAGGACAAAGAGATTGTTCAAATAATAATAGATCGGAAGAAAGGAAGTACTAATTTGAATATGTCTCGAAACTCTTCTTTTTGTCACACCATATTGCAAAAATAAAATTAAAAAAATAGAACATATTCTTTATTTAAAAAGGCTGAAATTTAGTTAATGGAAACTTTATGTTCGATTTCTTTCCCATCATAAACAGTCTCTCCAATAAGAAACTACTCAAATGGCACATAAAGAAAGCCCATCAACACACACATAATGCTTCGTGCCCAATCAACGAGTTCGTTTAGTCAATATTTTCCACAAAAACTTTATTATTTAAATATTGTTTGTATCATAATTATTTTTTAATACCTACATGTGTACTCATCCTCTCCGTCTATTATATTTTCGTTTTATAATTTTGGTTCGTCCGTCAATAAATCTTTCATATTATTTCTGGCAATTACTTTTTAAATTTATATATCTACACTTCATTTTTATTTATCTATAATGTCACTTAATTTTATTTTTTATATCTTTTTTTTCATGTAATTTCACCATTTGTATTATATCTATTATTTAATCACTTATTTTAATCTTTGTGTTTAGAAGTAGCGAGAAATTTATAAACAGATAAAGGGAGAGTGTATGTTTTTTTTTCTTTTTTACAAAATGAGTTGTGCTCAAGTTTTTGGAAGGAATGGTTGAGATAATGTGAAAGAGGCGCACATTTTCTTTTTCCAGAGTTGATGGATTTGACGAATCTTCAAGTCACTATTTCAAAGAAATGACACAAAAAAGCAATTCTTAGGAAATACACCAAAAGGGCTCTGTATTTTTATAGCATGCGTAAATTTTCAATAAATAATTAAACGTATTTTTAAAATTTTGTAATCTTTGTTAAATCAGATAAAAAGGAAGGTGAAGTTTATTAGGAAGTGTTTGCAAGTAATTATACTTCTGAGATTTGGTTTTAGAAATCCTTATAAATAGTAATATATGTATGTTTTTTTTAGTTAAATAAAGGGAAAATATCATTTTTGGTCACTGAACTTTACCACTTTTCACGTCATCCACATTTCATCACTATCAAAATTGGTCACTCACTTATTTTTTTTCTATCAATTTCGATGCTGCTGTTAGAAAATCCGTCATTTACTAATGGAACTTTTATTTTCCCTCTTTTATCTGTCATTTACTAACGGAGAAAAGATTTTGAGCGCCAATTTTATTTTCCCTCTTTTATCTGTCATTTACTAACGGAGAAAAGCTTTTGAGCGCCAACTTTTATTTTCTCTCTTTTTAATTCCTTAACCCTAAACTCCCAAACCACACAATACAGTGATTTTGAGTTTGTACGAAGATGTCTAAAAGGATTTTGCACCTATTGGTAAGTTTCTATAACTTTTACGTTTAAATATATGGGTTAATTAGTTTTGTTTTGTTTACATTTTTATCAAAAAAAAATTTGTTTGTTTTCAACATTTAGATAGTGAGAGGGAAATGACTGTGGTTGATGGTGGTGATTTTGGTCCTGAAGTTGATATGTCTTTTTTAGATAATGTGATTTTAAATGATCCTGGGGCCTCCAATTCTGAAAATTCCGAAGATAGTGACGTTCTAGTTGATAGTGAATATGATATGGATGAGGATGATATGTTATATGAAAAGTATGTTGATCATGATGCTGAGTTTAATCGTGTTGGAATTACTGGTGATAAGATGGAAAATAAGTATGTGAGTGAGAAGGTTTATGCTAAGCTAGAGGATGAAAATGAGACATTTGATAATAGTAGTGATGAGTTTGAGAGTATTCAGGGGTCTGATGAAGAAGATTTGCCTGAATTCCCCAAATTTGATGAAGTAACTGAATCTAGAAAGCCTGAGTTGAAAGTTGGACTTATCTTTTCATCAAAAAAAGAAGTTAAGGAAGCCATTACCACTTTTTGTATTAAGAGGGGAATGAGTTTCAGGTTTAAGCATAATGACAAAAAAAGACTACAGGTTGTATGTAGAAAAGAGGGATGTGAGTGGTATGTGTGGGTATCTCCCATGCATAATAACGGATCATGGCAGATTAAAGCTTACAATCCACAACACACAAAATGCTCCTGGAATTACAAGAATGAAAGTATTAAGTCAAATTGGGTTGGGAAGCATTATGTGAAGAAGTTAAAAAATAATCCCAAGTTAAAAACAAATGAGTTTAGAGTTGAGGTATGCACCAAACTGAAAGTCAATATCTCAATGCAACAAGCGTATAGAGCAAGGAAGAAGGCATTGGAGCTAATAGAGGGTACACTGAAAGAGCAATTTGGTAAAATCAGGGATTATTGTGAAGAGTTGTTAAGGACTAATCCTGGGTCATCTGTGGTGTTGAAATTGACTGATGGTGAAGGTAGTGCATCTCAATTTCAGAGGTTGTATATATGTTTTGAAGCATGCAAACAAGGTTTTAAAGCTTGTAGGAAGGTTATTGGGGTTGATGGTTGTTTTCTAAAAGGGCATTATGGTGGTCAGCTTTTAACTGTAGTTGGGATAGATCCCAACAACAATTTGTTCCCAATTGCATATGCAGTAGTGGAGAGTGAAACCAAAGATACTTGGGAGTGGTTTCTAACATTGCTGGATAATGATATTGGGTTTGATAATCAGTATGCTTGGACTTTCATGAGTGACAAGCAAAAAGGGTTGATCCCAGCATTTGAGAGTCTATTTCCTGACGTAGATAACAGATTTTGTGTCCAACAC
Source organism: Galeopsis tetrahit (assembly GCA_963675135.1). Classification (NCBI taxonomy): domain Eukaryota; kingdom Viridiplantae; phylum Streptophyta; class Magnoliopsida; order Lamiales; family Lamiaceae; genus Galeopsis; species Galeopsis tetrahit. The sequence goes on along the minus strand of OY776130.1, from coordinate 29,474,343 downwards.
CTCCATAGTAACATGAAAAAAGATGGGTTTTCAGGGCTTGCAGTTAAGAAGGCATTGTGGGCAGCTGCTAGAGCAACTAGAATTCAAAGCTTCAATGCTAGAATGGAAGGACTTAGATGAAAAAGCATATGACTGGCTTGTAAAGAGAAATCCTTCCCAGTGTCCAGAGCATACTTCAATGCTTTTCCAAAGTGTGATATCTTGACCAATAACATGTGTGAGAGCTTCAACTCACTCATTCTTCCTGCAAGAGACAAATCAATCATCACCAATGCTTGAAACAATTAGAAACATTATCATGTTGAGAATGCAAGTGAATAGAGATGCTGCAGAAAAATGAATGATGCAATATGTCCTAGAATCAAATTGACACTATAAAAAAATATGAAGGAAGCAGCTGAATGCATTCCTATGAAATCAGATTATTGGCATTTTCAAATCATGGGACCATTCGACCAACACACTGTAGACATATCACAAAAATCATGCAGTTGTAGAAGATGGATTTAACAGGGATCCCCTGTAAACATGTTATTTCAGCCATCTGGTGTAGAGATGAGCCACCAGAGTCTTATGTACACCCTTTTTACAGTGTAGAGGCATTTAAGGAAGCATATGCACATTATATTTTAGGGATCATGAGTTCAGATTTTTGGCCAAAATGTGATTTGATAGCACCTTTGCCTCCTAAGTATGAAAAAATGGTCGGCAGACCTAAAAAATTGAGAAGAAGGGGTCATAATGAACCCCCACCCCCTACACAACCAACTTATCCACATAGGTTAAAAAAAAAATCAAAGACCTTCGAAATGTGGTAAATGTGGTGTGTTAGGACACAATGTAAGAACTTGTCCTGAAAGAAAAAATGAAACAAACGTAGAAGTAAGAATGGAGCATGTGGAACTTGCAGAGCCCGAAGAAATACCCATTGGAGAATCTCAGTCAATCAGTGTGGAAAATACTCCAGCAATCAATACTCAAGTAAAGAAACAAAAATTACCGATATATATGTATTTCTTATTTCAATTTAATATTTAAGTTTTTTGTATCACTAAATTATGTTATTATATTTATATGTTGTAATAGGTCAGAAGAAATTCTGATGCATCTTTTAAGAACATTGGGTGATTCATCAACCAACCATTTCCAGAGTAGCCAAGAATTATCAGTAAGTTATTAATAATCATATAACTCAATTATAATTTATTATCATCTCATTGTTGTTGTTGGTTTACTTTTCATTTTACAGGGTAACCAGGAAATGGGAAACTCAGGAGGTGGTAGAAAAAGAAAAAATCACAATGAAGCAAATGTGAGTGTGTGTTGGCTTACAATGTCATTTTATAATTACTGTAATTTTAAGTGACTAATTTTTTATTTTATAGGTTGTGCAATCAAGAGTACACAATCCAATTATTGTGAAAGGAAGAGTGAATTACATCACTATGTCAAATCTAGCTACTTACATGGGAAAGAGTGGAAGTGGTTCATCAAAATGACCAAGGAAAGGAAAGTATCTAAGGAAAAACAAGTGAGAGGGATGGCAAGCCAAATTAGTCAAATTCTGTTTTTATAATTATGGTGCGTAATTCGATGGTTTATAATTATTGTATTCATTGTGGTTGAAAATTATTCAGATTTGCTTTTTGTACTCTGTTTTGAATAATATTTCAATTATTGGTTTTCATATTGAATTTGTATAATGATTGAGAAGTGAGTGGCCAATTTTGATAGTGATGAAATGTGGGTGACCAAATGTGAAAAGTGGTAAAGTTCAGTGATCAAAAATGATATTTTCCCTTAAATAAATGTATAAGAGTGAATGATGTTATATTATTATTATAATATTTTTGAGTGTGATTGAAATATCGAATTATTTAAATTATAATATAAATATATTAAAGTGTAAGAAGAGAGATTTAATTGTGTTGAAAAATGTGATATAACAATATTACAATCGTCGTATGTCACTTTATTTTAAATATTTATACTCTTTAAAATTATAACACATTATATTAATTCTATAAATGACACATTATCAAAATATACCAGGAAGACGCGTCAACCAAAAAAACTTCTTATTAGTATGTAGAGAAATTGATCATATGAATAGACCTACTTTTATATATAATATCAATTCTATTTTATATACATTATGCATATTTAATAATCTTCTAATATAACATAATTATTTATATAATAAATATATTTAAATAATATATATGTATAAAATTCTATATAAAAAATAGATATTGTATATATTTTCAAGCTTTATTTTTTAAATACATTAAACTTATAAATTAAAACAATTGTAGTTAAAAAAATAGTTGAGATATAAAATTCAAGCAATTATAAAATTAAATTAAATAACTATTTAAATAAATAAATGTGCATATCATTTTAGATTATATTTTACTTGAAAAAAAATTAAATCGTCTAACATAAAATTCAAAATAGAGAATAAAATGAATAATATAATAAAGTTAATTAAATAAAAAATAAATTAATTTAATTAATTAATATTAATATCATAAGAATTACAACATTTCATATCAACAACGTAACTTAAACAAAGGAATGAATAAATAAATGAATTAAATCACCACATTTCGTTTATTTGCAATACAATTTAAAACTTTTAGATAATCGCAAATAAATTATCAACTTTAAATATTGATACAATTTAAACTTCTTCGCGGTCTTATTTGTACCTGAATCTAACGTAATTAATTATGCTTCTTGGTTTCTTGCTGACATGAGTCACATGACACCTCCTTAATGAAACAATTTTTTTTTTTTACTCTGATAGAATCTCAAAACGTTTGATTTAGGCACAAATTAAACTGCCAAGAAGTCCAATTTAAAACAATATTGAAATTTATTGATTTATTTATAATTATTTAGAAATTTAGATTAGATTATAAATTAGTAAAAAATAGTGATTTACTTTGGAATTAACCATATATAAATAATTAAAAATGAAATTTAATACTAATAAGGGCATAATGTTTTGAAAAAGTGAATGGTAAATGTGTTATACAACCAATAACTTACTCATATCATAGTTTATAAAATTAACAACTTTATTAAATTGTAACACTTAAATAAATACATCGTAAATTTAAAACCACGTCGTGTATAAGAAACTTCTAAAAACAAATGTTTAATTAACATTACATGAAAATTGTATTATAATAATAAAATTCTCTGGTTATAATTTGTCTAGGTAAAGATCTTTTAACGACGGAAAAATGTATTTTAATAACAGGTCATATCATTAATTTTTACTTTCTATATGTCCCTAAAAAAAACAATCGTATTTTCTCTTTTAGTTTGTCCCTTAAAAGTTTGCATACCCCTAAATGAAAACAATTATCACAATTTCTATTCTTACAATGTACACATATTTACCCTTCATGTCAATACTTTTGAGGCTTATACACGTACTCATTTCAATTACTTTGTTTACTTTATATATAAAAAATTATAAAATTACCCTTCAATACTCTAATCATTACACTTTCGACCACGGCTAAACAAATCACCGATTCTACTATACACACCCCATATAAAATATATATATATATATATTTTAAAGTAATACCCATGCCTCAATTTTAGGCAATTATAACTTAATTCTAAAAAATAAAAAATTACGAAAAAAATCATTCTTCACTGATAGAACGGAAGAAACGTAGTTAAATAAGAAAAAGAAAAAAGTGAGTTCAAATTTGAAAGGTGGAGTTCCAACCGTACATATTTGACATTCATAGTTTTCCACCTAACAAAATGAGTGAATTTGGTACGCTCAATCTCCATTTTTTTATGTGTAAATTTTTTAAATATCTTGAAATTCAATTTTTTCTTCTTTTTGCTTCACCGGGTAGAGGTGAAAGATTTTACATGGTTTTTTTTATTTGAGTATAATTGTTAAAAATTGAGATGTAGGTAGAAATTTAAAAATAAATTATATTTTATATGGGATGTATATAGTAGTCGGGGTGTGTACAGTAAAATAAAAAATTTATTTAACCGTGGTTTATACTTTTTCCTTAAACTTCGTGTCTAAAAATCTTCGCAAGCTTTTCATTTTTCAGGAACAAATGGAGTATTATTTTTGGATTAGTCTTTATAGAATCAATTCCATATAAGAAATTGAGTTGACTTGGTCAATGCTAAACCCTAAATATTCAAGAATATTGTGAATAAAATTTTTGGTAATTTTTTTTTATTGGTAATTTTTTTTTCGAAAATGTGTGTTTTGAAAAGTGTAAGTCAATATTACTAAAAAGTGTAACATATTTTTTTATTAAAAAGTGTAAGTCACTATAATTGAAAAGTGCAACACAACTTTTAATAAAAAATGTAAGTCATTATAACTAAAAAGTGTAAGTTAGTATAACTAGAAAGTGCAACACAATATTATTAAAATGTGCATATCAATATACTTGAAAAGTGCAACACAGTATTTTAATGAAAATTGTAAGTTATTGGAGTATAACTGAAAAGTGCAACAAAATACGACTAAAAGGTGTAACATAACATTACTAAAAAGTGTAAGTCACTATAACTGAACATATTGTTGAAAATTGTAAGTCACTACAACTGAAAAGTGCAACAAAATATGACTAAAAGGTGTAGCATAACATTATTAAAAATTGTAAGTTAATGTTGGGATATGAATCCTAGAACAAGTCCTAAATATTGATGAAAGATGAAGTTTTGATAAGCCAAAAGTAGTTTGAATATTTTCTAATTGTTGACTAATCTAGTCTAGTTGAGTTGAAGTCATCTTGAACAGATCAGTAGAGTTCAAATGGAAAGATAAGTATTGTTTTCATATTAAAAGATAAGTACGATTTATAAGTACTTCATATTTGCTATTTGTATATGTTAGATTGTTGTTGAGCTATGAATAATCATTGTATAGAGCTCATGATTTTAAACTGTAATAGATAGATTGATTGTATAGATTATAAGTTGACTAAGCTGAATCATAAGCTTAAAGTAATGTAATAGTCTTGTTAGGATAGAATAGTTTTCTATTGAAGATTGCACATGAAGACTGAAGAAGAAGAGTTGAAGTCTACTACACAAGACATGTCGACTACAAGACAAGTGCATCTATCAGACTACACAAGACAAGTCAACTTGAAGTAAAGTCTAAGTGAAGCGCGTATAAAGATAAGGATGAAGAAGTTAGTTATGGAATAACTACTTTACAAGAAACGCGTGGATGGATAAGAAGATTCAGTTACAAAAGTTAGTTTTCAAGAAGAGTTGGTTACAACTAACTTAGTTCTTGATTTCGGAAGTCTATAAATACTTCGTGATGGTTATTGATTTAAGACTACTGATACTGAGACTACTGATACATACTGAAGATTACTCACAGAGTTCGTTGAAATTCAGAAAGCAAGTCAGAAGTGAAGTGAAGAATCCAGAAGACTGCGACTGAATAAGTTTTTAGTTTTTGTTGTTTTTATCAAGTTGCTAGATACTTGTTAAATTTCTAGTAAGATCGTAGACATATCTGGTGGTATAGTCTTAGAAGATCTAAGTCTTTTTCTTGGGACTTAAAATCACAGGAATACTCACACTTTGTACTCGATTGGAAGAGTTTAGTGGAAACATCACAACTGGGTTGTGAGAGTGGATGTAGACAAGTTGTCGAACTACTATAAATTGTTTGTGTTGTTTACTTTACTGTTTTGTTTAATTGCTTAATTGTTTACACACATAACTGAACAAGACAAGTTGAGTGTAGAACAGAGTTCTCGAATTTAATAAGTTGAGTATAAACGTGTATTGGGCTCATTGTTAATTTCGTATTCCGCATACTGTATTCTGATATATCGAAAGATTTTAGAAAAGTCTATTCACCCCCCCTCTAGACATTTTCTTTAGCTTCCCTCGATATTAACTCAACTTTCGGGACCTACAAGTGGTATCAGAGCAGTGGTTTTCGAACTGCTGTTTCTTGATAACCGACTTAAGACTAAGGGTGAAGTCTTGGTCCGTGATTGTACTTGCTTACGTGTTCTTGATCTATACTCCAGTTATATCTGTTTCTTGTTCCCTGTTCTTGACTTAACTGCTTCTTGATCATAAATCTGCTTAGCACTTATTTCTTGAAATCATGTCGTTGGAAATTAGCGCTAACAAATTGCCCAAGTTCCAGGTTCAGGATTACGACTACTGGAAGCTGCAAATGGAAGCAATTTTCAGCTCCACGCATGATCTAATGATCTCTGTTGTGACCGAGGGTCCGATCGTGACAATGGTCCCAAATACTGCAAATCTTGACAAAGACAAACCAATTGGCACCCTCGTCAAGAAACCAAGGTCTGATCTAACCTCAGAAGAAATGCGTCAAAATAATTTGGATAGTTTGGCGAAGAATTATATTTTACACACTCTTCCTAACGAGTATCTAGGAAAAGTGTTAAAATGTAAAACTGCCAAAGAGATGTGGGACAGATTAGCTATCATTTGTGAAGGGACATCCCTGATCAAAGAGAGCAAATTATCCACTGCTGTCCAAAGATTTGAATCATTTCGAATGAAAGCTGGCGAAACTATCGACCAGCTGGATACTCATTTTACTAAAATCATGAATGACCTTGAAGTTCTTGGTAAAACTTATACTTATACTCCTCGTGAAATCAATCTTAGGATTCTTAAGAGCTTAGATCCTCGATGGAAAATGGTAAAGATGCTAGTTAAGAATACCCAAGACATAGATGCTTGGAGTGCAGAGACCATGTTTCAAACTCTGAAGGCTCATGAGTTTGATTTAGACGAAGATGAACCACTAGCCAGTAGTGATAGAGAACATGCTGTATCTAAGAACGTTGCCTTTAAGTCTAGCTCTTCTAAGTCTTCTAAGGTAGATAGGTCTAAGCCTAAGACTAAGTCTGCCTCTGTAAAAGACGAGTTAGATACTGATCTTAGTTTGAAGGATCAGGTGAGCCTCATGGTTAGAAAGTTTGATAGGCTGAATAAACGTTTCGGAAGATACAAGAAGTTCTATAGGGATCATAGAGCGTCTACTTCTAAGAACTCGTCTGAGACCAGACGAGACCGAAACTCATCCGAAAGGAGAGACGAAGTCTCGAAAGGTAATAGACGAGATAGAGAGTCTGACGATAGGAAGATTCAGCGTTCGGATAGACGTGATAAGCGTAGGGATAAATCTCCTATTAAAAAGGTTACTAATGATCTTTTGTGCTACAACTGTGAAAAGCCAGGTCACTACATATATGAATGTCCAGACCTGAGCACTGACGATCGAGAAGAACGTAAAGCTCGAAGGGAAAGAAGATACAACCGTGGCAAGAAGGCAATGATGGCCAATGATGACTCTGATTCGGATTCAGACGAGTTGCCATCGTCCTTATCTAGCCACTCGACTGATCGAGATCACGACGAAGCATTCATAGTAGATGATGGCCTATGCTGCATGGCTAAAATCGACCAAGAGGTATCATCTGCTACATCTTTTCAATCTTGTGATGATTCAGAAACTGATGAAAGTGATACTGCTAGTAGTGAAGTATGAAGTATTCCTCAGCACTCGACTAGTGCTATTGAAGACGACCTTCTACTTGCTAACCAAGCATTCATCGAAGTCAGTGATGAAAACATTGCATTAAAACAAGAAATCATTGATCTTAAGGAAGCACAGTCCAAAGTAGATCCCAATGTAACAGTCCTAAATGAACGCTTGACTGAAGAGTTAAGACAACTCAAAGAAAAGTGTGCATTGACAGACAGGTTATATCAAGACCTACTTAAGACACATGCAACTGAGAGAAATGAATTCAAAGTTTTAAAGAGCAAGTGCAATAGACTTGAAGAACGTAATAAGTTCTTAGAGATCGAGGTTGTCACATTAGACCTCAAACTTACTGACCTGGTTAACTCTTCAAAGATTAACCTTGAATTGTCAGATAGGTATAGAGATCCAGGTGACAAGACAGGTATAGGTGCTGAGTCATCTAGCTCATCTACTCGAGTCATTAAGAACCCTACTACTACTAACGCAAGACTTTTGCCAAATGATAAAGGAAAAGGACCTATGATATACGATATTGGTACTCCATCTCAAGGTACTGTACCTAAACAAGCTCGAGTTAACATTCCAATTACCAAGGGAGGTAAAAAGAATGGTAACAGCAAGCCTGTTCAACCTAGAACTGATCTTCAAAGGACCACTAATCGTGGACGACCCAACCAGGTCAGATATGAGGACTGGTATCCTGAGGAGACGAGTACTAGACAGGTACAGACTAGACGACAAGAGCCTAGACCTCCTTTCATAAGGCAGTCTCAGCTCTACTCGTCTAGACCTAGACAAGTAGCTCCAAAATATCGTACACAAGCTGTTCTATATCCTCCACCTTTATCATATGATATCATTAGTGAGGAAAGACCCAAACGCGTCTATAAACCGTATGGACCTAATGCTTACAAGCCCTACTCTGACTATCATAGACCAGTGCCTGCTCAAGTAGAGATTAAGTCGAAAGGCTATCTCCAAAGAGTAGACCCGAACTCGACTGATAGGCCAGTTAAGGACAACAAGGTCTTATTTTGTAACAAATATGGGCGAAAGCTTAAAAGATCGAAATTGTTCAAGACTCCAATGTATATTTGGATTCCTCTGAACACGACTAACCCCCAAGGACCCCAATAAACAAATGGGTACCTAAATTATTGAATATCTTCATTGCAGGGTCGACTTGACTTGTATAAGAAGGGTGGCTCAGTAGGAGAAACCTGGTACATAGATAGTGGTTGTTCGCACCACATGACTGGTACCAAGGCTCTCTTATCAAGTTACCATGAGCAAGAAGGACCAAAAGTGATATTTGGTGATAGTTCCACTGCTGTCACTAAAGGATTTGGTTACATTCGGAATGGAGATGTTGAGATACAAGATGTCTCATATGTTGAAGGTTTGAAATATAATTTACTCTCTGTTTCTCAGTTTTGTGATCGTGGTTACAAGGTGCAGTTCAAGAGCCGCAAATGCGAAATCATTGACAAAAGGACACACTCAGTCCTACTAGTCGGCGTAAGACAAGGAAGTGTGTACATAGTGAACTGGAACAGTTGTCCGAGGGACACCTGTCTGCTTACTAAGAATCCTAAAGAACTTGGATGGCTCTGGCATAGACGTCTTTGTCATCTAAACTTTAAGGTTCTTAATAAGATAGCCAGAGACTACCTTGTAGAAGGTATTCCCAATGAAGTTTACTACAAGTCACATGTATGCACGGCTTGTCAACAGGGTAAACAGGTTAAAGGTTCATTTAAATCAATTCCTACTCTCTCAACTAGTAGAGTCCTAGAACTCCTACATATGGATCTTCATGGTCCAATAACTCCTCCAACCTTGAATGGTAGAAGGTACACACTTGTTGTTGTAGACGACAATTCTAAGTTTACCTGGGTAGTCTTTCTACACAAGAAGAGTGATACACAAACACTTCTGCCTGAACTGTTGAAAAAGTTACAAGTTGAGAAGAACCAGTCCATTGTCAAGATTCGTAGTGACAAGGGAACTGAGTTCATTAATTGCTATATCAAAGACTTTTGTGCTAAACGTGGTATCCAGCATCTTACTAGTGCAGCCAGGACACCACAACAAAACGGTGTAGCCGAAAGAAGGAATCGAACTCTTAAAGAAGCCTGTAGGACCATGTTAGCTGAGTTCAACACTCCTCAAAAGTTTTGGGCTGAAGCTATCTATACTGCATGTCATTCACAGGACAGAAGCGCGATCAACAAAGCTCTAGGCAAGACACCTTATGAGGTTTGGAAAGGTAGAAAACCCAGAGTTTCATATTTCCATATATTTGGTTGTAAGTGTTTCATTCACAACAATGGAAAGAGCAAGTTGAATGCTTTCGATGCTAAAGCAGGCGAGGGGATATTCTTAGGATACTCCTCGACTAGCAAAGCATTTAGAGTATTCAACTACTCAACTCTTTGTGTGGAAGAAACACCACATGTGGTTTTCGATGAATCTCGATAGGACTCGTCTACCGACAAGGTCAGTGAGAAAGTGACTGATCTAACGATCGAATCTGACAAAGATTCAGAGATATATGAATCCGTTCAAGCTTACAACCCATTCCTAAAAGCTCTCGACTCTGATGATAAGGAGAAGGTAAGTGCTCAAGGTAAGTCTTCTAGACCAGTTGACATGCCTGCTCTAGTTGACTCTACTACTCCTATGAAAATTGATGATACTAATAATGCATATCAACATGATGCCGAACATGATGTTGTACATGATATAGATGATGATAGTGCTACTGTTAAGAATAGAAAAACATGGAAATCTGCGCATGATACTGAAAATATTATTGGTGACTCTACTGTTGGTGTGAAGACTAGACGACAACTCTTTGAGTCGCAAGAACAGCCTAGTCCAACTATGTTTTGCTGGTGTTGTTTCCTCTCATCTATCGAGCCTACCACTGTTAAAGAGGCATTGGCTGATAGTAATTGGATCATCGCTATGCAAGACGAGTTGAACTAGTTTGTTCGAAACGACGTCTGGGAACTTGTCGATAGGCCGAAACATCATAATGTAGTTGGCACTCGATGGATTTTCAAAAATAAGAAAGATGAGAATGATTTAGTCGTTAGGAATAAGGCTAGACTAGTTGCCCAAGGCTATTCACAAGCTGAAGGCATAGACTACGATGAAACATATGCTCCTGTTGCTAGATTAGAAGCCATTAGATTGTTCCTTGCATATGCTGCTCATATGAAGTTTACTGTATATCAAATGGATATCAAAAGTGCATTTCTTAACGGTATTCTTGCGGAAGAAGTGTATGTTGAACAACCTCCAGGTTTCGAAGTCAAAGGCGACCAGGTGTACAGATTAAAGAAGGCCTTATACGGACTAAAGCAAGCTCCAAGAGCATGGTATGACACTCTCTCACTCTTTCTTTTAGAAAATGGTTTTACTAAGGGCAAGGTCGATCGAACCTTGTTCAGAAGACAAGAAGGGAAAGACATTTTACTCGTCCAAATTTACGTAGATGACATCATTTTTGGGTCACTTAACAAAAAGCTGAGTGAAAGTTTTTCTACACTCATGCAAAGTAAATTTGAGATGTCTATGATGGGTGAAATGAATTACTTTCTTGGTCTTCAAGTAAAACAAACTCCAGAAGGTATTTTCATAAATCAGGCGAAGTACACTAGAAACCTTCTAGACAAGTACAGGATCAAAACTTGTAAGTCTACTGGCGTACCAATGCAACCGACTTACAGAATGGATCCAGATGAGAAAGGTAAATGCGCTGACCAATCTTATTACCGTGGATTAATTGGTTCCTTACTGTATTTAACTGCTAGTAGACCAGACATTGCATTCTCTGTTGGTGTTTGTGCTCGATTCCAAGCCAATCCAAAAGAAAGTCACATGGAAACCACCAAAAGGATCTTGAAATATTTGAAAGGGACCATCAATCGTGGTATATGGTATCCCTCAAATGATGATCTATCCTTAAGTGGCTATTCAGACTCAGACTTTGGAGGTTGTAGAATAGATCGAAAATCTACTTCTGGTTCTTGTCAATTTTTAGGCACAAAACTCATATCTTGGTTTTCTAAAAAGCAGACCAGTGTTGCTACTTCTACTACCGAAGCCGAGTACATGGCTGCAGGTAGCTGTTGTAGTCAACTACTCTGGCTCATTCAACAGCTTCGTGATTACAACATACATGAATCAAATGTTCCTATTTTCTGTGATAGTAATAGTGCAATTGCCATTACACAAAATCCTGTTTTGCACACACGTTGTAAACATGTTGATGTGAAGCATCATTTCATACGTGATCATGTAGAAAAGAAGGATATTCGGATGGAAAAGATTCATATTGATTTTCAAAGAGCTGATATTTTTACAAAACCATTAGCTGAGGCACGTTTTCGTGAGTTATGCATTAGTCTAGAGTTAATTGATTTAGACCCTACTTGCCTATAACTATGTACTAACCAGACAGGTACATCAAGAAAAGGAGACAAGATCACTAGACCAGAGCACTCGACTTCTCACGCAACAGACAAGTATACAAGGCTAGACTAGATGACCAAACAACCCGATGAGGAAGCTGGTAAAGCTGAGGGTAATACTAAGGGAATAAACAATTAAGGGGGAATCCTTGATTTCTTAAATATCCTTATGTTGACTCTTATGTTTGTTAACAGTCATCTTGTTCAAAACCTTGACCATTGCTTTATATTGATATTCATCGTATTTATTTTACTCTACTTGTACCTACGATTACACATTGTAAATGTTGAGATAGGTACATGAAGTCGTTCGACGTTCAGAATAGACAAGCACAGTCGAAGGGGGAACTCGACTGGTGTTCATAAGTCTACTCGTCTTGGACACTTAGGCCTACTCGACTTATGAAGCTGAGGTCTACCCGTCTGTTCTGGATGGACTCGAACAGACCAGCTAAGTGTTTCTCTTCATTAAAATATGTTAAGTGTTTATTTAATCGAATTAAGGGTATTATTGTAATTAGATAATGCTAGAATTTGAAAACCCTAGAATTGGATTTATACACTCTCATTTTAATGAGGTGTATACACCCAGGTCGTACTCAACTATACTAGGTCAGATGAGTTCACTCCCCTGTCCTAACTAAGAAGAGACGGATTTCAAATTTTACAATATCATATCACATAATATTCTCGATTCCGTAACCGAATACCAAAGGCCCCGACCGTTGGATTTAATCCTTTAATCTTGGCCGTTGGATCAAATTTCAGTTCTTAAACAAAACCCATCCTTTACAGCACAACTTCCCCACGATTTCATAACTTTCATTCTCTAATTCTCAAATCTCTTGCAAAATTAAAACTCCCACTCTTACTATATACACTTACAATGTCGATTATTTCTCTATTTGATGTAAGGACGAACATGCAGGCCGAATTTAATCTGGGCCAGTTCATCTCAGAAGGGAAAGTACAGGTGGAACCCTCGATGTATTTCAAAGGGCTTCACACTGCTGAAAATCAAGAAATCATCGACAAATGCATTCGATGTGGGTTGAAGCCATATCTGGAGGCATTCCCTCAAGTGGTTTTAGATAAAGAGGTATTGCTGTTCTATGCCAGCGCCACAAGGCAAGGAGATGAGATCACATCATTTATTGGATCGAGTCAAGTTGTTCTTACTCGTGAAGTTATGTTTAGACATCTGAAGTTGCCCATCGGAACGATTGATGTGGAGAACTATGCTATTGGTCAAGAGATGAGGTACATGAGCATATTTTGTGGCAAGAAGATGACACTCAAAGCTGATGGCAAAGCTCCCGCTGTCAAGAAATCAGAATTATTGGAAAAGTATCGCACTCTACTGGACATAGTGAGCAAGATGCTACTATGTTCCACTGGATCTCTTGATTCTGTTACTCAAGCCAAGACAAGGATAATGGCGGCGATTTATGATGGAATCACGGAGGGTAATTGGTTTAAGCTAATAGCTGATCGGATGATGTATTTCGAGAAAAGTGTTAGGGTTAACACCGACTCTCGCAGATGGATTGTATCGAATGTTGTTGGGTATGACAACAAGCTGAGTATTTTATTACCCTTATTGTTGCCTGGCAAGTCTGATTGGAGCAAAGGAAAGCCTTTTCATCCCCTTAAGTTCTATCTGAAAAAGGAGGCTCTGAGGAAGCAAACTGCCGCAAGGACAGCTGCCCCAAGGCAGGCTCTAATTGATGATTCAGCAGTACTGCCTTATGCTAACTCATCTTCAGAAGATAGGTCTAATGCTGAAGAATCGGAGGAAGTTACAAAGACTGAGTCTAGTGCAGGTGACTCTGAGGAGACTCAATCAGATGAGCAATCTGATCAAGAGAAGGAGTCAAGCGCTCAAGTTCCGGAGTTGTACAAACTAGTGAGAATTGGAACACCTCCTCCACTAGAAGAGTCGAGTCCTCAGGTTGGTACTTCTTCTACAGCTTTGTCAATTCCTCTCTCTATTCCCTCTGTTCGAACCAAGGCTAGATCACATCGATCTAGGACTCGACCTATTACCTCAACCTCACAAGTGCTGGCAGCACATCCGCTGAGAGCCAGCCTACCCCCAAACACTCCCATACTAGATACAACTGATACTCCGACAGTTGTCACACCAAACCTAGACACATCAATGCCCCAAGAAACCACAGACCAAATTCTCTCTCTACCCTCAACAGAATATGTTGAACCCATCAACCCATCTACTTCAGAGAAGACGCCAGTTGCCACTGCAACAACTGAGATAGAGACCCCATCTACTCAGACCCCGTCTGAAGTCAGATTCGAATCTTTGGTGTATTATCCTATGTGCTTAAGAGAGAAAAGAGTCCGTGCGAAGATGAGCAGAAATTTGAAGAAACAGCTCTCATCTGTCGAAGTCGACTATTCATCGGAACAGTTTGAAAAACTTCTAAGAATATGCACTTGGGTGGCATTGAAGAAGTCTGGAACAGATGACCTTTTCGAAGTCATCTTAGGAAAAGGTGGTATTTCAAACTTCATGGACTGGGAGATGGAACAAAAGGAAAATAGTGGTGTTCGAGATCACTCAAAGTTATTTCCATCTCATGCCATTACTACTCTTGCAAAGAGACTACTGAACATTTCTGATGATCAAATGTGTTCAGAATCACATTTTGACATGGGCGTTCAAGTTTCAGAAGCTGACTTTGCAGAAGATGCAGTTATGATTGAAGCTGCATCAGCTGAGGACATCCAGTCTACTGATCCGATCCTCGACTTGGAGAATGTTTCTGATCAAATAAGAGGTCTTGTGTTCGAATTTCAAGTAGAACATGCTCATGGTCCACGATGCAACGTTGGACAGATCACAAGACAATTTGAGAAGTATTTCCCATCAGAAACATGTGCTTACACTGCTAAGCTAATCGAGTTGGTGAAAAGAGAGTCTGATAATGCTGAAAGAAGGGCTCAAGAAGCAAGGTTAGCTATCATTCCCTACTCTCCTCATCTTAATTTGAAAGCTATTGCTGGAAGTGTGCTTCCAGAGGCTGAAGTAGTTGAAGACGAGGTCTTAACTGCTGCTCCAGAAGGCCAGTTGGTGGAAGAATTATCGATTCCAGTAGATGAGATTATGGAAGAAGCTACTCATGTTGAAGTTGGACAGTCGTCTCAAGCTATTCCAGCCGCTTCAATAGATGAGTTGAAAGAAGACTTGAAGGCTGTTATCAAGTCGTCTATCGATGAATTTCTCAAGTCTGAACTACAGAAGACTCTTGTTGAACAGAACAGTGTCCTTGTGACAAATTCAAAAGAGATGATCATGAAGGAAGTCAATCAGTTGGACAATGATTTCAGACAAGAGATGTTTAATCAAATTGAAGGATTTCTCCAGAACCAAGTTGAATATTCGGAGAAGAGCTCTGTCGATTTTGCTCGTGTTCTAGCTACTGAATCCAGGAAGATGGAAAGAGTTTATAGAGCCAAAATTGAAGTAGCTGATGTTCAAAGAAAAGAAGCCTTTGATCAGTTAGCACAAGTAAGAGAGATTATCAGTGCTATGACTGAAGAGAACAGGAAGCTGCGTCTGACTGCAACACATTTTAAGAATGAGTTGAACTTGTCTACTCAGAAGCTGGAGTTGGTGGCGACCAAACTAGATAAGTTGAGTCAAGATGGTTCTCATGAAAGGCAGATTGAAAGAGCTACGAACCTTATGAAGCAAGCTATGTTTGAAGAAATGACTCGGTTTACTTCTCTATTCTCTCTCAAGGCAACTGATGAAGCCAAAAAGGGGGAAGAGATAAGTCGAGTTGCTGATACTGATGAAGGTGAAAAAGATAAGTCCAGTGCTGAACCAAAAGCTAAGGAAGCTGCTGAAGCTATGCAAGATCTTAGAAGGCCTAAGAGAGGCAAAGGCAAGTTGGTTAAAACTGCAGATCGTGAGCAAGCTAAGGCTGAAGCAGTTGAGTTAAAGAAGAAGGAGAAGGGCAAAGCTGTTGCACCTCCTGAAGCAGAGGTTCAGACAAGGCAAGTATCAAAAAGGAAATCTATTCATATAGAAGAGCCGAAAGAAGTGGAGATAACAACTAAGGTGAAGAAACAAAAGGTTGTTGATCCAGATGATGAAACCCACTATGCAAGCAAGAAGAAGGTTGGTAGACATATTGAAAGTTTGCAGAAGTTGAAAGCAGATGAAGATCAAATGGAAGATCAGTTCATTGACTACTTCATTGACAAAGAGCATCGAGCTGAATGGATGAAAGTGAAGATACAATGGGAACTTGATCACTGGATTATTCGCAAGTATGGTGATGCTGAGAGTCCAGATGAGTTATATTCCTTATTTGACAAGTTCATGGAAGGACAACACAAGATGTTGTGGCATTTGATATTAAGGATATCTGCTGGAGCAAATTTCAACATTCTGGTTCCTGTATTTCCGAAATGGAAATGTCCCATGACTAGTTCTGGTAAGAGAGATGACATCAATCTAATCAAGAAGTATGAAGAAGATCTGCTAGAGAAAGAGAAGATCGAAGATGAAGACCATATCAGAGTTATTCACAAGAGACTCCTAGATGCATTCTGTGTTCCAAATCCAGAAGGAGGTACTCTTTCAGATTAGTTGTTTATATGATCTAATACTTAGTTTTTTTTAATTTTGATTTTTGAAGTATGTGTAATATCTACTGTTTTTATCTTGAATGAATGAAAAGATAAAGTACTATTTGGTGTTAAGACAAGATAACTACTTAACTAGTCTACTAATGAGAAAAGATTCAAGTAGTTTTGGCTTCATCAAAAAGGGGGAAATTGTTGGGATATGAATCCTAGAACAAGTCCTAAATATTGATGAAAGATGAAGTTTTGATAAGCCAAAAGTAGTTTGAATATTTTCTAAGTGTTGACTAATCTAGTCTAGTTGAGTCGAAGTCATCTTGAACAGATCAGTAGAGTTCACATGGAAAGATAAGTATTGTTTTCATATTAAAAGATAAGTACGATTTATAAGTACTTCATATTTGCTATTTGTATATGTTAGATTGTTGTTGAGTTATGAATAATCATTGTATAGAGCTCATGATTTTAAACTGTAATAGATAGATTGATTGTATAGATTATAAGTTGACTAAGCTGAATCATAAGCTTAAAGTAATGTAATAGTCTTGTTAGGATAGAATAGTTTTCTATTGAAGATTGCACATGAAGACTGAAGAAGAAGAGTTGAAGTCTACTACACAAGACAGGTGGACTACAAGACAAGTGCATCTATCAGACTACACAAGACAAGTCAACTTGAAGTAAAGTCTAAGTGAAGCGCGTATAAAGATAAGGATGAAGAAGTTAGTTATGGAATAACTACTTAACAAGAAACGCGTGGATGGATAAGAAGATTCAGTTACAAAAGTTAGTTTTCAAGAAGAGTTGGTTACAACTAACTTAGTTCTTGATTTCGGAAGTCTATAAATACTTCGTGATGGTTATTGATTTAAGACTACTGATACTGAGACTACTGATACATACTGAAGATTACTCACAGAGTTCGTTGAAATTCAGAAAGCAAGTCAGAAGTGAAGTGAAGAATCCAGAAGACTGCGACTGAATAAGTTTTTAGTTTTTGTTGTTTTTATCAAGTTGCTAGATACTTGTTAAATTTCTAGTAAGATCGTAGACATATCTGGTGGTATAGTCTTAGAAGATCTAAGTCTTTTTCTTGGGACTTAAAATCACAGGAATACTCACACTTTGTACTCGATTGGAAGAGTTTAGTGGAAACATCACAACTGGGTTGTGAGAGTGGATGTAGACAAGTTGTCGAACCACTATAAATTGTTTGTGTTGTTTACTTTACTGTTTTGTTTAATTGCTTAATTGTTTACACACATAACTGAACAAGACAAGTTGAGTGTAGAACAGAGTTCTCGAATTTAATAAGTTGAGTATAAACGTGTATTGGGCTCATTGTTAATTTCGTATTCCACATACTGTATTCTGATATATCGAAAGATTTTAGAAAAGTCTATTCACCCCCCCTCTAGACATTTTCTTTAGCTTCCCTCGATATTAACTCAACTTTCGGGACCTACAGTTAATATAACTGAAAAATATTGTTGAAAATTGTAAGCCACTACAACTGAAAATTGCAACAAAATATATCTAAAATGTGTAACATAACATCACTAAAAAGTATTTCAACGTAAAATAAACTATGCCCAACCGTTTGAACTACATCCATTAACATATATATTTTTCGTGTATTTTAATTTTATTATTGATCCTACCTATTTTTTAAATTGGACTCAATTCCTTACTACAGGAGAACTACCTATTATTTTTCTCATTAAAATTTTTTAACTACAGAAACTATATAATGACATTTTTTTTTTGTCATTAAACTTTTTTTTGGTTTGGTATTTCGAAACACAAACACACAGATCACTTCACTACAATTAGAAAACAATTTTTATTTTGTTTTTTTTAAGCCCACATATCTCAAAAGCATATGCATGGTTTAGGACATTTGGGCCATGCTTTTGATAATTAATTTAATTATTATAATGAGAAAAGATGTAGGAGTCCCATCCAACATCATAATCCCTTCATTGAGTTTTCCAGTCATGTCTGAAAATCGTACTTTTATTCGCTGTTCAAACTCTGTTTAACTTTCTGTCCCATCCACTAATTCCAAAACAAATACTAAAAAAAAAAAACATGTTTTTATAGACATAAAAATGTTATAATAAAATATTTATAATCAAATATATTTATATACGAATTAAAGATATAATATAAAAAAATACTCCCTCCGTCTCGGGGAAAGCTCTCCATGAAATCCGGGTACGGAGGTTAAGAAATATAATATAATAAGTAGATGTATTAGAGGTGATGTGATTGAGAGAGAAGAATATAATGAAATGTGAGAGAGAATAGTTTGTCAAAAAAAAGAATAGGGAGCTTTCTTTAGGGCAGACTAAAATAAAAAGTCGGGTAGCTTTCTCAGAGACGGAGGGAGTAATACACATCTAAGGCGCTTTGGTGTAGACTCAATCCCTATACCTTTGGAAGGTAAGGTCATGACTTTGCAATTATGCTACAAATTTGTTAATTAATAAAGTAAAAAAAATACTTAAAAATTAAAAATTTAAATAGAATAAGCATATTTTTTTATGAAATGCAAACTCAGTTTCATAAAACTAAATCTATTTCTTTTTATCTCCGGCTAAATTTAATAAGTATATTTTTATACAAAGAAAGTACCTCAATTTAAATAAGCAATTTAATTCCCTTTAATTTCTTTTAACACATATATTATGTGTTTGATAGAATGATAATTAGGAAAAAGGAAACTCGTCCTCCTTCCCCTTTCACTTAATTCGTTACATCTATTAGATGATGGAACACCAAAATATAATAAAACGATGTTTCTTTTATTCCGTAATTTTACCCCTATCTTGGCTATAGTCAGATTCTCAAATCTTAAAAATAGTTTTTTAACTTTCAATATTTAGGTTCACACATCTAGTTAACTAACCAGAAATTTCCACGTGGACAAATTTTAGGTTACCAGATTTAACAATTTGTATGATAAAAAGTTTAAAATATGTAAGTTACAAAACTATTTTAAAAATTTGCTGGAAAATCAATTAACGAGACCAAAATTAAAATGTGACAAAAAAAAAAATTATTAAATAACGTCCATTAATCAATATACAAAGCTGCATACATGTAAGGAACAAGTTGCAATTCTCACTCATAGAAATTAATTAGTTCCGATCCCCATGCATGGGTACTAAGACCCCATTTTGGATTCCCCGTAAGCTGCGGTGCCATTATTCGCCCAATCGCAGAAGCTGAACGGGTCCAAATCCGCGCCGGAAAACCCTTCCGTGAACAACAAAGAATCAGGTTCAATCTCTCCCAAATCTGCAAAAAAACTACTAGTATCTTCATAACTGGGCTTGTACGTCTCTGCTGGGTCGACTTCGATTTCATCCATTTCGAAATCTTGATCCGTTTCTTGTTTTACAAGGGCGGTATCCTCGCCCAATGGCTTGTCCTCCGGTTTTTGTGTGCTTTTGGAGGGCTGAGATCGTGTGGAGCCTGCAAGGGCGTTTCTCTGCGTTGGCCATGGATGATTGTGCTCCGATGTGTAAGTGATCACCAGCATGTTCGAGTCCGTTCGACTCCGTTCCACTTGCTTCCTCGCCGGACAACCCTTTGAGCTACTACATCTGTAGTAACCCCTGCACGAATTATAATTACACAATGCATCCATCATCAGCCTAGCTTTTAATTTATTACTCCCTCCATCCATGAAAAGTAGGGACATGGGGATGGGGTACAAGTTTTAAGAAAATGGTAGATAAAGTAGATAAAGTAAGGGTATTATAGGGTATTGTGGGTCCATTGTGAATAAAGTGATTGTTTAGGAATAAAGTTGATGGCAAATTGAGTAATTAAGTGATAGTTGAAGGGTGATAGTTTCCATAAAGTGCATGAGACTACATTTGGTGGACAAAGAATATGTGTCAAATGGGACTACTTTTCGTGGACGGAGGGAGTATATGATATTATAATATGAATATTTTCTTACCCGCGCGGTAAAAGCGTCCTACGTACTTAGATATGTAGGTATAATACGAAACAAATCTCATTTACTATATTATACTATAATTCATGGATTTAAATTCCAATTGACCCGTTTACATACCTAATTGGCCGGATAGACTAAATTATCCATCTCGGATTCCTTATTTTTTCATAATAGTCATATTCAACAATATTGTTTACCAACAACATCAATTAATAGTTTCTAGATGACTTTTGGAAGGAAAGAAACAAATTTTCAATAAATTAGAATAGTAAATGAAATATCAAATTTGGAATATTGAGACAAAAATTTGCATTGTGTGAAATGGGGGTTCACATTACACACCTATATTGTATGATTCATAAACTTATAATCCTGCTCAAATCATGTTATAATTAAAATGAAATGATCGAGGTCTAAATACTAAGTGTAGTTATATATACTGTATGATATATGAGATTGTTACATACAAAACTCTTGTTACCTGGGATACGGGGAGCCTTTAATGGGCTTTTGGCCGTATTTTCGCCATGCCCAGAGATCAGAGGGAACAACTTCCCCAGTGGATCTGCTGTTTGCAGGCGCAGGAGCTGGTATACAAACTACTTTCTTCGCCTGACTTTTTCTGAATAAATATTATTGCATCAAAATCAGCATTTTCAGACATAAAAGATGTAGTAGTACAATGTTTCTTCTGCCGGTTATATGTAACATATGCAAAAGGCACACTCTCCTATAATAAGTTTTATTTAGTGAAACTTGATTTGAAGTCTATGATATTAGTTTATAAGTGTTATAATATCAACCAATACATGTACAAACATGTCAAACTGTGTGTTAATAAATAAGTTTCACACACAAAAAGAACTATAAACCTATTAATTTCTGGATTTTTTTGAAGCATATATATATAATTCCTCTTTTTTTTTAATTTTTCAGAACTGCTTGATCAAACCCCCTATTTTTCTTGGAAAAAGCCGAAAGTGGTGGAGAGTAAAGATAAAAACACTGCACAAAATAGTAACATATGATAATGAAATCTATTTAATTTCGGACAAGGGTTTTGATAATAGAAATTCTCAAATATTTTACTTAAAAAAAAAGAAAATCCTTATTTTGTGGTCATTAATGAAGGCATGTGAGTAATTAAAGAGATCATTAATGGAAAGATGAATCTTTTCTGCAAATTATAATTAATAATTTCAAGAATTGATATTAATTTCCCACCTTCTTTTGAGACCCGTATTTCGCGGAGACGAGATCTGGAGAGTATTAGGTACTAATATAGGAGCCCCACTCGGCGCCGCCACCACCGCCGCCGCCGCTCGGGAGTCACACACCGGCGGCGGCGGAACCATCTTCGAATTATAGAAGCTAAAAGAATCGGGGTCGTTTTGCATGAGCGGATCTCTCATATTGGTGTAGGTAAACGGGTCACCGAAATCATCAACCGGGTCGGAAGGATATTGAATTGTATTGGTCGGGAACTGCCAGGTGGCAGCGACTTCAGCGGCGGCGGCGCGGCCGTTGTTGGCGGTGGCTCGGACTATGTCGGCTAAATCACCTTGATAATTCTCCATCTTCTTCAAGAATTGACTACACATAATTAATCATGCACTTGTTGATTAGGGTAGTTTTTTTAGATTTTGGTGAGCAAAATAAAATGGTTTGTGTTTGTAGAGAGAGATGGGGGTTCTTGACTTTGGATAAAAAAAAAAAAACACCTCTTCTACATACGCAAGAATTAAGAGGAAAGAATGCTAATGAAGTGATTATTAATATTATTAATATAACGGCGGTGGGCAGGGTGTGTGATATTTTCATTTTTAAAATTGTAATGTAGGATTAAATTGGACTGGGCATCGGTTGTCGGTCCATCTGATCGATTTGACTGATCTGATCGACGGTAGAACCGTGTAAATGATTTATGTTGGAGTATTTCATACATAAAAAGTTATATATGAGATATATATTAAAATAAGCACAACAGAGTTATAAACCATACAAAATAACTAAAGTCGAACTATAATTCATACTCCATAAATCATAATGAATTCTCAAATTAAAATGCTAAAGTAGAATGGTAGGAAAAAGAGTTGAAAACGTTTTCAAGTCTATAACTTCTCAATGTGAAAATGATATGATAGAGAGAAAAAATTTGAAAGTAAAACTGAACTTAAATCATAAATGAATTAATAAAAAAAAAAATCTGGTTCAAATCGGATAAGTGATCGGTTCCCCCATAAAAAGATATATGTTCTTGTATAAGGCATACATTTTTTTAATAATAAGTATGTTCTAGTATGTGGCATACGTTTTTTATGACAAATTCTTTGTATGCAAATGAATTTTAAATGATTTAATTTATATATATATATATATATATATATATATATTCTAAATTTTTCAATTGAATTTTTAACTCAATAAATTAGAATCAAGTTAAATTTGTAAATCAATTTCACTGTATAATTGTGTAGGCAAGTTAGACTATCTTTTTTATATATAAATCTAACTATTGCCATGTTAGTCTAAGTAGCAGTCCACTCACTACTTGAATTATTTCATTGTAGAAGTAGGCATTGGGACATGGATAAAAGTAGGGTTAATTGCAAAATAAATCACGATCTTTAATGTTTTTATCAATTACAACATATTCTTTTTTTCTTTGTAATTTTATACACCACCTTTTTTAAGTTTTACAATTTTATACACCAATAAATTTTTCGATCAATTTTAATATGATGTGCACTGAAAATACAAAATCTGGCACATAGACTGCGAATTAATATACATATATTTTTAAAAAATATATTAATAATTAAGCACAAAATTATAAAAAAAAAATTCAGAACTCCTTTTTTGTTTCTCCATGGCTCTCTGCTCAAATTTTAAATTAGGGAAATTATTAATTTAATCCATTAATATATTATTATTTATTGAAAGGATATTATTTTATCTGTAACTAGTTATTATCAATGGGTGAAGATACACAAGAGCATTGCATTTGTTTACATACAATAAAATTGGCGCACTGATTTATTTTTTTTATAATTTTGTGCTTAATTATTAATGTTTTTTTAAATTTAAAATATATATATTAGTTGGCAGTTTACGTGGCGAATTTAGTATTTATGGCGCCACATCATACTAAAATTGGCCGAAAAATTTATTGGTGGTGGTGTATCGAATTGCAAAGAAAAAAAGGATATGTTGTAATTGATAATAATACTAAAGATCGTGATTTATTTTGTAATTAACCCATAAAAGTATATATGTACTCATTAAATTTACTCTTTTTTCCCACATATACTTGATAAATACGTTGAACTTAATTGCAAATAAATGAAGATGTTAAAAGAGAATTGAAAAAAAAAAAATTAAAAAGGAATGTAATTTTACAGATCAACAAATAGAAAAAATATTAAATAAAACTATCTCCTAAAAAAAACCTCAATTTCAACTCAAATAGGTGAGCGAACGAAGTAAAAGAAAAATTAAGATTGAAACAAATGAACACACCTAAAATAATTATTAGAGAGATCACACACTAAATAAAAAAAGACCATCATTTCGTTCCACGTAGAGTTATATAGAAACGAGGGGGAGAGCCACCAAGGGTTGATAAATCGTAAGATAGCAAGTGTCACACATTAGAAGAAACCTTGTGGAGAAAGAGAAAAAATCAAGCAAGTGTGGTTTTCGAAATACTAGCTAAAATTAAAAAATTTATGTTCACCAACACAGATTCTGATATAACTGTATAATATAATTAAAGAATAATTAAAACATTAATATTCACGTAATCCTCGTTTACGAACTTGTGATCCAGATTGAGATTCTCTAAAAGAACTCCCTAGAAGAATTCTATAGAGAAAACCTAGAGGTCTTTATATAGTAAGACAAAAAACCTATTTGTGTACATGGGCTTGAGCCCATGAATATATTTTATTTTATTGACAAATCCAATATATAATAAAATATTTTTTACCATATTTATCACATAATATATGTAATATATTAAGTAATTATGATATATATAGTATATCATCTTACTCCTTCCGTCCCAGGATTTTATGCACACTTTGACCGGCACGGAGATTAAGAAAATGGAATAAAGTGATGTGTAAGGTAAATAAATGAGGGGTATTATTGGTAATTCATTGATTAAAGTGAAAGATATTTGATTAAAGGTAAAATAAAGGAGTGGTATTATTGGTATTATTGTTTCCTTTTTTGGAGTGTGCAAAAAATGTTGGGACGCCCGTTAAGGAAAGTGTGCATAAAATCTTGGGACGGAGAGAGTATTAATTAATAAATTATAATTCTATCCAATAGAATTATTATATATTTCTTCATAAATTAAATATCTTGATCAAATCAAATAATTAATTCAGCTAACTTTAATTCGTAAATTAAGACTACTTGTTGTGTGACCCATAGGCCCTCATATATCAAGCGATTAGTCAAACTAACGGTTTTAGTAGAACGCTAGACAATGAACCAGACAATCTCAATATATGAGGTACGTTGCGAGGAGATAACAACAACTTGTATTGTGAAGCTCACAATAATATTATCCTTTCATTCACGAATACTCCGATTAAATCTAAAACATGATGATATGTCTATTCAAATAATTTAATCACGTTATCTCATTACACTAATTGATCATATTGTCGCATTTGAACACCATTCCAAATGTGACGTGCATTGGCCAATGACTAACGATCCAATTAGTTATGAGAAGACGAGTATTCTCTCCAAATCTATTTAAGGAATGAATCCTATTCTTGGCTCAACTACCGCGCACATGTACTTTATGGTGTGCCAAACACATGCCTAATCTACCCCGTTAGGAATGCAAGTGTCGGTCATGTTCAAAGCCCATCACGCTGCACATGTCGCGTGTATTGACCTCAAGTCGAAGGACATTACATTGCTCCACAGTCGATATTCCCGTAGACACGTAAATAGAATACACCAAACGGTTTCTCGATTGGGAAAGTCAATACTCTCAAAGTATTTGTGCATCCATCATGAGATATCTAGTATCTCGTAGTTGTGAGAAGCACTACATCCTCTAAAGATATGATGCAGATCACACACCAATCTCAATTACATCATCGATATCCCAATCTCGATGATCCTTGAGTAGGGCTACTTTAAGAACCATGATATAGTCAATCGAGATCTCACATCACAATGACATCATTAGTTCATGGGAACACATATAAGAATAAATGCAAACAATCAAACATAACATTCTATAAGTGTATTACTGAATAATATTAATAAAGTCAATAATACTTAAATAACTGAATATGATCAAGTACAATGTCTTTATAATGATTGTCTCTAAAACATTTATACTAATAGCAAGAACATAGACACAACAACAAATGAAATTACAAATAGATCGAGAACACAAACAACCTTCTTTATTCCCGCCACCTACTGCACATTGTCGTGCCACCCACCATCAATGTCGACATCCAACCCAAACAAAGGAGGAATAAAGGATGTTGAGGGAGATTGTCAAACTATAATTTTTCTTCGGGATTAAATTATTTTAGAATACCAACTTTGAGGATAGTAACAGTAGGATAAATCATTTCGGACATGCAAATTTAGGACAATATCTATAAGTTGTGTCAATGCTGAATTTTAAAAAATTAGGTGAATTCACACATGTTGTGCACATGACAAACACGTAAGCGACAAATCACCTTAATTTATTAGCCCCTCAAACTTTATATTCTCTTGTCCCCTTGTTATTGTTAAGTTGAATGAATAGGCAATTATTGGGCAGGTTGCCACTAACTGTCGCTGCCATCGGAGGGGCCCTGAAGAAGCACGAGGAGGTGTCAGGCAAGTTACTTATTAGATCCTGGTCGACTTTCCCACAACGATATAGTAACACACATCATGAATGGGTACATACATAAGGGCAATGTGCAAATTTCTGAGGTTGAAATGTCAGTTGCATCTAACACATTAATAGTTGTGGACCACATGGCTACCCACAATCAGTTTGATATCTTGTAGAGTAGGTCGAAGAGGCATGGGTTGACTCACATGCTCATGATTCGAGAGGCATCCCTGATGAACAAGTAGGTGATGGTTTGAGTGTGCTGTTAGTGGAGGAGGTAGACCCGAGCAATCCTACATTGGTTGACTTCAACATAGTTGAGCAATAGCAATACATGTGGTAAGAGGTGTATAGAGTTGAGCGGAGAAAATTGGACGAGTCACAAGATAAGCCCAAAGATGACACTGATGACGGTCGTTTGTGTACGCATGTGTGGGTCTATGATTTGTTGCACGAGTCAAGAGATTATGATATAATATTCGATTTTCTTATGATTTGCGATCATCAAGGGTGCCTAACTTGGGGTATGACACGTACGATGTAGTGTATGACATGCCCGGGTAAAAGCGGAAAATCAGCTAGGAACCTGTTATCCATTTCTTTAAAAAAAACTAATAAAAGGATGGCTGCAAAGCAGGAGGACAACTTGGGGAGCAAAACAAATAGTAGTGGAGCAGACCGTGGACTCGGTTTCCAGATACACTTTTAGTGTTGTTTCTTATAATATTATAAAATTTCATACAATATCAAAATTTACCCTTTCTTCATATGAGTGGTTCTTTATAATTAGATGTTTTCTTGAATGATTTGACATACACGCTCAAGATTTATAACATTTCACAAGGTCGAAGAAGAATTCAAGGATCCTGAATAAAGTAGAAGGTTTTAGAGTATGCGGTTGCAAGTCAGGATTCATGAAATAAGCCTAGCTGGTTTGCGATTATTTGTAGAAGTTAGAAGGGGTTATCCATTAAAGTTGTTTCAGATTCTAAATAGTAGGATATATCGTTGAAGGTTGAAGATCAACTATGTTTATAAATAGAGATAGAATAATTCATTATGAGTCAAGTAAATATCGAGTATTATATATTTGAATATTGATCCTACGTAGACAATAAAATCATATTTTTCCTTTGTACGGTATTCTAAAGTGTCATATCATTTCGAGTAGCATAAACTTATTATTGTGTCAATTGATTGAGAGGTCACTTTGACAGTGTTTAAAACTAATTAGTGTGTATTGAGTCTTGTTTTCAATTGTGAAAGTTCTGTCTGGAAAACATTTTACACAAAGTTTATATTCCCTTTAATATAGTGAAAATTTCGTCATAAGGCTCGCTCGCACAAACTAGTTTAGTATGTGTTAAAGTTGAATTCTCTTGCAAGTTTTAGTCTTTTGTTATCTTTGTTTTAATTATGTATTTTAATTAATGTTTTATTGAGTGTTATAACATTTTGTACAACATTCTCTGTTTTCTTTACACACGCACACTTTCAGTTGGCACCAGAACTAAAAAACTTTAACGATACTAGGTTTAGATCATGTGTTTTAGTGTGTCAATTTTTTTCAATGGAATATTCTATTACTCCTACGCTTAGACCTTCTACTCTTAATGGAACAAATTATGCCTAGTATTGGAAACACAAAATGCGCATTTAAATATATCAAATTAAATCAATTAAGGAACATGCTTAGAGAAATGTACTTACAAGTTCGGACCCCCCAAAAAATTCCAGCAAATGAAGATGGTGAGGTTCAACTAAAAAAGAAGGTTGATTGGATTGGACGCGCGACTAATAAGATTACAACTGGCTTCAATTCAAAAGCCCTTAAATGAAATCTTGCCATAAGTAATATAATACCTAATCGTTCTACATTTAAATATGAATGGAAAATACTTCAAGTGCATTGTAAAGATTGTGATAGTGTTCAAATAACTAAACTTCAAATGCTTGAAATAAAATTTGAAAATATCAAAATGAAGAAAGGGAAACAATTTCATCCTACAATCAAAGGTTAAGTAAGATTGTAAATGAATCACACTCTCTTGGTGATCTTATTTATGATGTTAGTAGTACATAAAATTTTACAATCAATTCATAAAGGTTTGATACAAAAATATATGTTATGGAAGAAGCCAAAGATACATATAAGATTAGTTAAAATGTGTTTGTGAGCATTCTTAAAACTTATGAGAACAACTCAATTGGATGCATGAATTGAAACAAATGATGACAAAGTGTGGTCATGCTCTAGGAAGAGATATCCCAAGCTAGTGAAATTCAGTCTTTTGTGATTAAAGTTGATTTTGACGAGGATGTTGCGGACATATAATTCAAACCACATCGCCCTACTCACAAAGAAATTCAACACCTACTTAAGAAAAATGATGACAAGTCAAAAGGAAACATATAGCCAGAGATCCAAATCAACAACACATCACTAACACCTGAGAGGGAAAGATATATGATTCAACCTAGGCAATTTGGAAGAGGTAATAAATCATGGTACAATCTTGAATACAAAAAATCAGTTCAATGTGATGCATGTACGCATTGGTTATGGTCACTATGGAAATGAGTGTGTCAATACCAGACTAAAGAAAGAACTAAATCATAATGTTGCCCTAAGTGATGAACATGATGAGTCAAAAGATGAGAAATTTGATTTCTTAGTTATGATTGATTATGACGATTCCTTAGACGATGATCTAGAGATTTTGATTTTGATGTACATTGTATCGGATATTGTAACTTGTAACATCTGAAACAACGTTAAATCAAACCCATCTAAAGTTGAACGGTTTCAATAGGTTGTTGGTGAGATATGTAAATATTCATCAGATAGAAGGAATAACAAGTCAAAATTCGAAATTTCGCTAGAAAACTTAAAACTCTCAAAAACTTAGTTTTTGAGTCTTTGATTAGAGTAAATGATAAATGGAAAGGAACAAAACAATGATCAAATTAGAAGTTATTCTTACTAGAAGAGATCTGAAAATTTTCAAAACCAAAGGAACAAACTGAGAGGTTCAATTCTAAGCTTTAGAAAATATACTAAAAGTAATTCTACTATGAATGGTGATTTATTCACTAGTCAGTCTAATTCAGAGTCGGTCCTGAGATTTTGTAGGTCTGGGGCGAACAAGAAAAATAGACCCCTTCTTCTAGCATTTTGTGAGTAAATGAGTTTTTTCATAACGGGGATGAGTGAGGGAGGAAGATTACTTTTTAATAGAGGTTATAAAGTGTATTTTACCACCCATTTTGCACCTAATAGTAACTTTGAAAAAAATTAAAGTTAGCACTAGAATGTAAAAAAAAAAAAAGGTGTAAAAAGTACATTAGGGTTAAAAAAAAAAAAACTCTTAAAATAAGTACTCCCTCCGTCCACAAAAAGTAGTCTCATTTACCTTATATTCTCTGTCCACCAAACGTAGTCCCATACACTTTATGGAAACTATCACCCTTCAACCATCACTTAATTACTCAATTTGCCATCAACTTTATTCACAAACAATCACTTTATTCACAATGGACCCCACAATATCCTATAATACCCTTACTTTATCTACTTTATCTAACATTTTCTTAAAACTTGTGCCCCTCCTCCATGGGACTACATTTGGTGGATGGAGGGAGTATGAAATTAAATGTGTAAATATAGATCGTGCATGAAACATGCATATATAAGTAGGCTCACGAAATCTCGGGGCCCAGGGCAGTCACCTCTACCGCCCTACCTCGGAATCACCCCTAGTCTAATCATCCGGGTATATGCTATAATGGTGGAACTGCATCTAAGTCAAAATGTTTTGAAAATTATGTGAAATTTGTAAAAGTTAAGCTAATACTAATGTAGAAGCTTCGACTCAACATATTATCCCGAAATTGTTCATATTCATCCGCACTTTGTAAATGAATGAAAGATTTGAAAAATCCCAAAATGTGGTCTTAATGTATATAAACTATTTATTTTTTTTATTACAAGTTAAATACCCATCCCTTTTTTTTCTCTCCCCATGACTCGAACCCAGGACCTAAGGCCTAGGTAGTGGTGCTCTAACCACTTGAGCTATCGCACTTTGTCATATAAACTATTTAATGGTGGTACTATAATATAAGGTGTCAGCTCAAAATGAGAAATCATTAGCAAAAGAACATTTAATTTTAAAGGTTTTTTTAAGCTTAAAAATATCTTGTTAATTTGATTTACATTAGCCAACTGTGTAATTATAATTTTCATGGAAAATTTGACAAGAACTCATGTGATAATGTTCTGGATAAAGATAATGAATGTCTTATTAATTACAATCTAATTAGAACAAATAATGTGTGTAATTTATTAAAACATAATAAATTAATTGGATAATGAAGAATATATTTAAATAATCAATTGCATGTTTGTATCCAATTGCATACAAGAGTTTGTCTAGTCTTAATATTTTTAAATTCTAAATTATAGTTTCTATTTTTCAAATTTAAGATTGATAATTTCTATCTTTTAAACAATTAATGAATAGTTTTACTAATTTTCAAATACTGAATTGACATTATTCCTAATTTATTTGATCTAAAACAACTTTGAGACTTAACACATCCCAAAAATTTATTTGAAATATTTCAAACATAAAATATAGATAATTAATGTAAATTTGGGGCAAAAATTTGGGGGTAAAATCCGGGTCTACGCAGGTTAAACTTAATTAAAATACAATTTTTCACTTTTAAAAATTGTTTTACTACATGATCATAATATTGTCAGTACAAAAGCCAAAATTGTACTACTACAAGTTGACTCGAACGAATTTTGGTCACTATATGTTGACTCACTACTTCTCCTCAAGCATAAGGGTTCGTAGTAGTAATGGAAGTATTCAACCAAGTAGTATCGAACCACGGGAGGTGGGCTAGTGCAATGGATCCCTAGAGTTGTATGTTAGCATAACTAATGTAACTACGATTTCGAGAGTTGGATGCAAAACTAAAGACAATAAATTTAACTAAACACAATCCTAATAAGTAAATTAATTACTAACCAAGAAAACAAGGAAATGACAATTAAAAGCAAAGGACAACTACGAATCTAAATTCGGAGAAGTGCAAGTGTGAGAATGTTTCGGGTGTTCTCTACCTAGTGAAATCGAGTGGGATTGTTTATACCGTTTTTATACTTAAATTTGGATTTGCTAAGAGCATCAAGATGCTAGGATGAAAATCGTTTTCCTTCGGGTACTATAGTCTTACGTCTAAGGTGTTCCCAAACCCGGTAATAAGATATCTTCCTAATTCTCACCAACTACCCAAATAACCATTCAAGTAATTAATGTCTCCTAATGGGGGTTCTAATACGATTAACTCTCTCTCGACGAATTAAAGGTATAATAAACGCATTTGTATACCAACAACTCACACCATACATTTTAACATGTTCATGTAACTCTCGTCTACACTAAACATGCCTCAAAATACGGATTAATAGAAGCTAATACACAAAGCACCAATAAAACCCAATAAGAGAAGCAATAATCCAAATATACACAATAATCAAAGCTTAAACAATTCACACATTCAATATTCACATAGTTTCAAACACCCAAAACATAAAAAGCTTAGCCCATGGTGTTTGAGGAAACACCCATGGTTAAAACACCAAAATAATTAGAAATAAACAAGAAATTTATCAAACAAAGCTTAAATAAAAGAAAAATATCACCTTGAGAGTCTTGTAATTTCTCCATTCTTACATGAAAATAAAATACTCAAATGATTCTAAACTAAGAAAGCATAAAAATGAAGAGTGTGTTTGAGGAGATAAGCTCCTCAAACCTAAGTCAATTGCTCTTCTATTTCTCACATGTTTGAGGAAAATGAACTAGGGCTTGAGTGTGTAGAAGTGAGGCAAAACCTCTCAAAAATCTGATTTGGGGAGCTATTTATAGCTTGGAAGAATGTTTGAGACGAAATTTGCATTTAAGCCCTTGAAATCCTTTAAAATTCTCGAATTTCCGCACAGAAACGGGTTCAAACGGTCGACCGAGTGACCTCAAACGGTCGACCGAGTGAGATGGAAGTCCAGAAAATGCTCCGGAAGCAGATTTCACTCGGTCAACCGAGTGGGTTGACTCGGCTGCCCGAATGGATTCTGCTGCAATTTCGCATTTTATCGTATCGATCATATCTTGAGCTTCCGACCTCCGATTGACTTGATTCTTTTTTTCATTCCACTCATTTTTTCGAGACGCATCCAATGGTGAAATTATCTTCTTGACTTCAAGAATGCTCAGACACGTATTTTGCTTTCAAATAAGTTCAATTTACCTAAAAAAATAGCAAAACACATACCTTTCTCATTTCAAGTGCAATTAGTCAATTTAGTGTGAATAATGCAACAAAATCCTCAAAATTATGCAAAATAAACACATGAATTTCAAGCAATTTTCACACTAATCAACCCCCCCAAACTTAAAGTGTTTCTCGTCCCCGAGCAACGAAAGAAATATAGAATAAGTGGGAGAATTGCGAAGAAATTCAATCAAAATTGAATGAGTGATTGTCAACTTTCCTCAATCTAGTCAAGCCAACAGGTACAAAAACCCACAAACAAGTTCACAAGTTATGCTAAAATCAATGCAAGATTAAGTGCTCAATTCTCAATTTCCTTACAAGTAAGTGTATCTCTCATCACTCAAAGTGTATATCAAGGAAATGTATGCTCTCAAAATCAAATCACACAAATGCACCACCATATGCTTGCCAAATGTCTAAGTTCTCCACCACATGAAAGTGTTCAATCAATGAATCAATAAGGACTTCACTTTTTGTTGTAATGTAGGCTCTTTGGTTAAGGTAGTGAAGATTTGGATAAAGTGACTCGTAAACTATTGGAGCGAGGAGTAAAGACGCCTAGGAACGTCTCTAAATCTCAAGAGGAAAATTGCAATTGGCCGATTGCAACTAAATTCCAAACTCTCATAATTCATTTGCTCACTCCTTTAAGCACATTCTTCATCACCAAAACTTTTTTAGCACTTTCGAACTTCAAGTTCTACCAAATGTTTGTACACAAGAGAGTTTTATTTTTCAATGTTTTTCTTTTTTCATCAACTCAATCTTTTTCATGTACAACTCACAATTCATCTTTTTTTTTTTTTTTTTTTTCAATCTTTTCACTTTTCAACCAAACAAATCCATCAAACTCACATTTCACCTCAATTCAACCACATTTGTCAACATTCAAGCTCCACTAGTTCATAGGAAAAATTAAGCTCATAAAAGATGGAAAATGGGCTAAATATGTAGGTTGCCAAAGAATATAAGTCAATAGGCTCAAAGTGGCTAACTATGGAAAAATTTCATTTGATATGGAAAATTTGGTCAAGTGACTATTCAAAACAAAGATGGCCTTATATCACTTCCAAAGATTTCACACAAATAGTAGCCTCAAACAAGACAATTGACAAGTTCTAGAGTACACAAGCATGAATGATACTCACAAGAAAGAAATTAGACCAAAATATATGAATGTCCAAAGGCTCTAAAGCTCACGGGCTTGTCTAATCATGAATTGAGAGCACTAAACCAAGCAAGATTATTCACATAAGCAAATGAACAAGCAAGTATCAATCCATACCAACTAACTCAACCAAACTTCAAAAATCAACAATCACCATCAACTAAGCATCATATACCAACAATCCACACGATATTTCATCCACCAAAGCTCAAAACATTAGGATATACGGTGCAATAAAAATGAAGGTAAACCCACGAAATCAATCCCCCCAAACTTAAATGAAACTATCGAGTTGAATGCAAAGTTTGGGGTAAAGTGTGTTACCTAGGAAAATATCCACCAAGCTCACCAAGAATGCAAGCCATCACAACCGTTTGTCCCTTGAACTTTTTTGCACCAAAGCACTCCAACTTTTACCCTTGAATTTTCCATGAACATCTCTCATCCTTCAACACCAACACAACACTCAACCTATAAACCAAAAACTAAACAAAAAGAAATCAAAAGACACAAAAACTAAAATAAAATTAAAGAAAGCAATAAAAGAATGGGTGGCCTCCCATTTAGCGCTAGGTTTAACGTCCTATGCCGGACATAACTCTTTCGAGTTCAAACCTCTCATCGAAATGGCCATGGATATTGGTCCTCCTTGCCATTGTATTTCAATCTTTTAGCCTCAAAATCAAGGAGGCTTTCATGGATAGTTTGTCCACCACTTATCTTTTTCTTGCACATTTTTCTCAATGGACGATCCTCTTGCTCTTTCACCATCATTATTGTCCATCCATTTCCTCTTTGCTTATGGATGCTCAAGATTTCTCAACTTCTTTTCTTGGGTCAAAGCGATTAAGAGGCAAAATAAAATCAATAGAAGCATCAATATCAAGTAAAGTGCAAATTGAAGAGTTTAAAGGTTTAGAAATGCTCATTTCGCTCTCCAACTCATCTTTTGATGCTTCTTGATTCCCTTGTTCTTTGTTGCTCATGTCCACCAAGAGACATTCCTCTTCATCTCTTTTTACAATGAGCTTGTCGTCTTCAAGTGGATATCTCTTTGCATCCATTCTCTCCTTCATGTGTGCAATGAAGAGCTTTTCGATAGTAGTCCTACCCTGTGGCCAAAACTCATTGCTTTCCCACTCTTGATAATGTACTTGACGAAGCTCTTCCATAAGTGGAGGAGGAGGTGGACGATACACCACTTTGGGTGGTAGGGGAGAATATGGATATGGGTGATATGGGTGTTGAGGAGGAGGGTATGGATGTGGGTATGGATGTGGATGTGCATGTGGATGTGAAGGATAATATGCTTGTGGTGGAGGTGGGTAAGGATAAGGATAATATCCTTGAGAAGGGGGAGACGATTCTTCTTCATTCCTCCAATCTCGATAAGAGGCCGGAGGGAACTTGTTGCATATGATAATGATGATCAAAGTTCCTCCAATCATCATAGTTCACATCACCATATTGTGGAGGATAAATCATGTCACGTTGATCATAGCAATGATTCCACGGGTATTGATTATATCCATCCATCTAGTAGATGAAGTTCACACCTACAAAATATCAAAGTATCAAAATTCTCAAAATAAAAAGAAGACAAAATAAAACAAGTAATGTAGCTAACACTAGTACTCAACTAACTCTAAGTCCCACTTATAACACTATGTCACCTCCCCTGCAGCAGCGCCATTGACTTGAACGAATTTTGGTCACTATATGTTGACTCACTACTTCCCCTCAAGCATAAGGGTTCGTAGTAGTAATGGAAGTATTCGACCAAGTAGTATCGAACCACGGGAGGTGGGCTAGTGCAATGGATCCCTAGAGTTGTATGTTAGCATAACTAATGTAACTACGATTTCGAGAGTTGGATGCAAAACTAAAGACAATAAATTTAACTAAACATAATCCTAATAAGTAAATTAATTACTAACCAAGAAAACAAGGAAATGACAATTAAAAGCAAAGGACAACTACGAATCTAAATTCGGAGAAGTGCAAGTGTGAGAATGCTTCGGGTGTTCTCTACCTAGTGAAATCGAGTGGGATTGTTTATACCGTTTTTATACTTAAATTTGGATTTGCTAAGAGCATCAAGATGCTAGGATGAAAATCGTTTCCCTTCGGGTACTATAGCCTTACGTCTAAGGTGTTCCCAAACCCGGTAATAAGACATCTTCCTAATCCTCACCAACTACCCAAATAACCATTCAAGTAATTAATGTCTCCTAATTGGGGTTCTAATACGATTAACTCTCTCTCGACGAATTAAAAGTATAATAAACGCATTTGTATACCAACAACTCACACCATACATTTTAACATGTTCATGTAACTCTCGTCTACACTAAACATGCCTCAAAATACGGATTAATAGAAGCTAATACACAAAGCACCAATAAACCCCAATAAGAGAAGCAATAATCCAAATATCAACAATAATCAAAGCTTAAACAATTCACACATTCAATATTCACATAGTTTCAAACACCCAAAACATAAAAAGCTTAGCCCATGGTGTTTGAGGAAACACCCATGGTTAAAACACCAAAATAATTAGAAATAAACAAGAAATTTATCAAACAAAGCTTAAATAAAAGAAAAATATCACCTTGAGAGTCTTGTAATTTCTCCATTCTTACATGAAAATAAAATACTCAAATGATTCTAAACTAAGAAAGCATAAAAATGAAGAGTGTGTTTGAGGAGATAAGCTCCTCAAACCTAAGTCAATTGCTCTTCTATTTCTCACATGTTTGAGGAAAATGAACTAGGGCTTGAGTGTGTAGAAGTGAGGCAAAACCTCTCAAAAATCTGATTTGGGGAGCTATTTATAGCTTGGAAGAATGTTTGAGACGAAATTTGCATTTAAGCCCTTGAAATCCTTTAAAATTCTCGAATTTCCGCACAGAAACGGGTTCAAACGGTCGACCGAGTGACCTCAAACGGTCGACCGAGTGAGATGGAAGTCCAGAAAATGCTCCGGAAGCAGATTTCACTCGGTCAACCGAGTGGGTTGACTCGGCTGCCCGAATGGATTCTGCTGCAATTTCGCATTTTATCGTATCGATCATATCTTGAGCTTCCGACCTCCGATTGACTTGATTCTTTTTTTCATTCCACTCATTTTTTCGAGACCCATCCAATGGTGCAATTATCTTCTTGACTTCATGAATGCTCAGATACGTATTTTGCTTCCAAATAAGTTCAATTTACCTAAAAAATAGCAAAACACATACCTTAATTTCTCATTTCAAGTGCAATTAGTCAATTTAGTGTGAATAATGCAACAAAATCCTCAAAATTATGCAAAATAAACACATGAATTTCAAGCAATTTTCACACTAATCACAAGTCCAAAAATATTTTGAACACTTATTTTTTTGGTCGAAATTGCTAGAATATTTGTAGACTTTTTATAGTAACATTGGCGTTTACTAGTAAAATATTTTATGGTATTACAAATTCAAAATATGTTACTACAATGTCAAAAATATTATGCAACTATAGGACCAAAATTATATTACTACAAGGCTAAATTATTGTCACTACAAAACCAAGAGTGTACTAACTACTAGTCAAATAAAATATATTTTGAACACTTAATTTTTTTAGCGATTTTTAAAAAATATTTTTGGACATGTACTCCCTCCATCCCACAAAGATAGCTACATTTGACTTTACACACAAATTAAGAAAAATCAATAAATGTAGTTAAATTTAGCTAATGTGCCAATTTTACCCTTGAAATAACATTCATCAAAATCTGGTAAGCCTTAGTTACTCTTATTAATTAGGGTTAAAATTGACAATAAAACATTTAATACTAAAGTAAAAGAAAAAATGTAGCTATAATTTGGGACATCAAAAAAAGGAATATGTAGCTATCTTTGTAGGACGGGGGAGTAATAGTACACTTTTAGTCTTGTAGTAACAATATATTGGTCATGTAGTAAACCACCTACTTGCGATTCGCAGATTTTTTTGGACAACTCGAATCCAGACTTATGAGCAGTGTGAAATATTTCACATAAACAAATTAAGACAAGGTGTGGGAGGCAGAAATTGTGGAATAATGCCGGCCTTGATCGTGCAACTGCAGCTAACATTCACGTACACCAAATCCCTGTTTCCAGCTTCTAATTAATTCCTAACTGCTAAACATTTAATGATGTTCCCCTACGTGACCACCTTCAATTAATTAAATAAATATGATTCCTTTTAATTTATTTTTAAAAGACTTTGGTTTTCAAGGAAAAAAGAGGAAAAATAATTAGAATGCACTCAAAGTGAGACTAAAAATTAAAGAAAAAGAAGAAAAAAATAAGCATAATATTGCATTTCTTGCTAATGAAAGTAAAGTCGTCATTTTCACATGCAATAGGCCAAGCAGCATGCAATAAAATCCCTAGGGACTCTACATTTTTATTTTTATCTTTTGCTACACTTAATTTAGATCATTTTCACGTGCAAAGTTGGTGTAATATATTTCGCACTGGGTATATTTTAGATTCATATCTTATTTTACACATTAATCATCATTAATTTAAATGAAAGTTATCGTTTCGAAGTTCTCATTTTGAAAGTTAGTTAACTAACTCTTAAAACTACATACTTTGCCACATATTGCTAGGAAATTAATTAATCTTGATACCATAAAAAAAATTATTTCATCTAAAAATCTGAATTATCTCTCTAGTCTTGTCAGATTTGCAAATCGAGATGTTCGTGTATGTGCGTCTCAAGTTGTTTCCTCTAGTTATGTATTTGTCATACAAGCAGTTACAAGATGACATGTCTTATAAAATTAATTGGAAATTGGACTTTGAAGTCGTGTTATCCCTTTGTCGATTCTTGTGGGTGCAACTTCAAGGCTTTTTGTTCAATTTTGTTTATGATGGAACTTTAGAATTTTCTGTTTTTGCTCGTCTATGTGTTCGTCGTACAAATAGTTACACCGACACATTTCATGGGATCATTTGGGTATTCGGCCTTTTTACCCATCGACATTGTTGGACATCAACTAATTTTCTTTTTAGTTATTCAATTTTATTATGTTCATTTCTTTTTTTGAAAGTAATACTATTCATTCTAATATTTATGTCTTTCAATCATCACTTATTTATCCACTTTATTTATAAATAATCACTTTATTTATAAATGGACTCCACTATACTCTATCTTACCTTCAAACTATCGATCTACTTAATTTATAAATAAATTAATCAATATTCATTAAAATCCGTATTTGGAGAAATGAATATAAAGAATTTTGATAGAAGAAGTATATGGGTATTAAGTTTTCAAAAAAAAAAAGTATATGGGTATAAGATAAAAGGGTGTGTTTGCAAACAATAGTAGTTGATTCAAAGTGATTAAATTTGATTTTTGTAGTAAAATTGAAAGTAGATAGTGTTTTAAAAATAAACACTTCTAATCAATTTTTTAAATGTTGGGGTGTATGTCATACAAATCACTTTTTTATAATTTTACAAAAAATACCCTTATTACATTTGAATAAATAATGGGTAAAATAGAGTATTATTTAAATTGTGAGGGCAAAATTGTAAAATTAGTGAGTGTGATGATTAGAACCACTTAAAAGTTGTTAGAAGCATGGGAAGGGGTGCTTGACCAAAACTGTTTTTAAGTAATTAATTTAATCACTTACTTGTGTTTACAAACACTTTAAAAGTGATTCTATTTAAAAAAGAAGTGTTTTTAAGGACATAGTAATGTGATTAATTGAAAAAAAGAAAATAATACGTTGAAAATGAAATGAAATTTTATTGTAAATCACAAATTTAGCAATCTGTCTTTTCAAATTTCAAATCAGTTGAGTTGAATACACAAACTCGAGAATTTGGCAAAAGGCAATACATGGGCCCCCACTTTGACTTGTTTTCTGCGTGGTATAAATTAATTAATTGAAAAATTCTTTTACACCAAAAAGCATTACTAAATAATAAAGTCAAAAAAAATAATAATAAAATGGTGGCGGATCAATCCTGGCCATACAAGTATAAAGATTCAACGGTGGTGATCCAACATGGTGAGTGAGGTGGCGCGTAGCTGGACAGCTGACGTCATGCGATGCCACCTCTCAGGCGCGTGCGGATATCCGGAATGACTCTTGATAATTAAAAAGTGATTAATCTTATCCCCTCATTATTTAACAAATTAATCAGTCGTAATCTTCGAGCTTGGGAGGGATTGCCATTATTTGGGAGAGTCGTAGATTTATGAAGTAATATCGAAACTAGTTGGGGTATTGGAAACTAGGGGTATATATGAAACGATTAAAAGCGAATATTCGTATTAGTTTATTTCTTTAATATTAAATTTAATTTGATATTCGATTCGATTCAATTTTTTTAAAACGTGTTCAATATATACTATTCGATTCAAATTTTAATGAAGAAAATTTGTAAAATAATAGTATATGAGACAAAATGGGTATAATTGAGGAAAAAGACTATGCACTAGAGTAGATTTTAAAAAATTATATATATATATATATATATATATATATATATATATAATCGAATACTTACAAATATTGAATCAAATAATATAATTTTGTATTTGTATTCGTTTACTAATCGAATTAAAATAAAATTTGTATACAAATTCGAATATGAATACTGAATTGACCAGAATTATTTGATTCATTTACAACCATATTGGAGACTCAACATCTTATCATATATGCAGTAATGGTGTTGAAACGATTTGGATCGTGTTTGTCTCATGTTCTTGTATCGTAACCGTTGCGTCCAAAATGAACGCACAACGATAAGTAATCTCGCACCTCGGATTCGGCAATCACAGACTGGATTATAGCTGCACTCACTACAAAAAACGCGGAGTTTGCCGACGGAAGGCTACCGACGGAATCCATTCCGTCGACCGCCCCGACGGATCGCCGACGGAATTTTCGAATCGACTGACTCCCGACGGAATCCATGATCCGTCGAGACCGTCCGACGGACTTCCCGACGGAATTCAGTTTCGCGGCCAAACGGTATCGTTTAGCCTTGCTTCCCGACGGATTTTTTCCGTCGGTCGTTCAAATTTCGACTGCCGACGGAAAATATCCGTCGGTAGCTGACCCGCTTTGACCCACCGCCTCGGATACCAATGAAAAGACGCGTGCTCCGTCGGTAGCCAATTTTTTTTTTTTTTATAAGAACTGCCGAAGGCAGTTCTTCCTCATAAGGAAAAAAAAAATTGGCTTTCGTCTCCCTCTCCCTGTTCGTCTCCTGTTCTCTCCTCGTGGATTGGATTTTCTTGTGCGTGGTGCGTGGTGCGTGGATTGATTGACAAAGGGCATAACGATTATCTACTCCAATTTTCTTCAATTTAAACGGTACGTTTTATAAATTCTTAATTAATTTTAATTAAGTTATTGTATTATAAATTGCATGTTAATTATTATAAAACTGTTATTGAATTATTATAAATTGCATGTTAATTATTATAAAATTTCATGTACGTAGTTGATGAATATATATGTATAATTAATTCAAATATATGTTAGTACGTGGATTATATGTTTTTTATTGGTTAATTGTAATTAATTAATGTATGTTAGTTCAAATATATAATGTAGTTCTTGTTAATTCGTTTTGATAATTAAACTAGGTTATTATTGTTGATTAAATTAGTAATTATTCTTATAAGTAGGGGTGTTGTACGGTTTGATTAATATAATAATTATTGTTATTGTTTAAATTAAGTCATTATTAATTAGTTTGGTAAATTATTGATT
This sequence comes from Galeopsis tetrahit, assembly GCA_963675135.1. Lineage (NCBI taxonomy): Eukaryota > Viridiplantae > Streptophyta > Magnoliopsida > Lamiales > Lamiaceae > Galeopsis > Galeopsis tetrahit. Next base: position 29,432,555 of record OY776130.1, on the reverse strand, counting down.
TCATTAGTAACGTGATTTTGTTATTGATTAAATTAGGAAATTATTGACTTAAATTACTAAAATGTTATTAATTAAAATAGAAAATTATTGATTTCATTACTATATTAATTATTGATTAATTTATTATACTTTTAAATTTTATTTATTAAAATAGATGAGTCAAGATGCTAGTGGGGCCTCAGGATCTCGACGTAGGAGAGGCTCACTTAGGCCTGTTGAGCCTCCTATTATGACGTCGTCGGCATCCGTTCCACAGCATTCGCCGCCGTCATCTCAGTCGTCGGCAGCTCGTCGACATCCCACGCGGGCCCGAGAAACCAGACTGAGAGTATGGTGATGATGTACAGTAAGTAATTAATTAAATAATTTTAAGGTTTAACAATATTTAATAGCATCAATTTTTGTACGTTTTTTAATTTATAATGTGTTTGTTTCTTAATATATAATGTCACAGCTTACTTCCTGGTAATGAGATATCGAAGATTTGCACTGAGGCGATTATTAAGTGCAAGGTTGCTGCGAATGCCTACTCTTGGCTGAAGGTGCCGCAGACGAAAAAGGATGAATACTGGGAGGAATTCCAGGTATTTGAGTGCATTCAATTAAATAAATAATTTATTATATATATTATTTGATAAATATGCTGATCGAATATGTGCAGAAACATGCTTATTGGCATAGGGAGTTTTTTTCGGACAACGATATCCACAGGCACTGGGAATCTTCATGTCATTCTAGGTATAATGAGATAATGTACACCTGGAGGACTGCTTGGCGTAGTCGTGGCATGGTGCAGACGTTGGGTACGGACGAAAATGGAGTCGACGTGTGGAACACGTTGACCACGTATTGGAGTAGCCCGGAGTACGTGCGAAAGTGTGCAACTGCTCGAGCCAACCGTAGAAGTGATGGGGGAGGTGGGATGTCAAGGCATCGGGGGGGGCCCGATCCGCGTATGAGCACTCAATTGCTCTAGTAATTGTTCACTAAATTTATTTCAATTATTTATATTATATTATATAAAATAAAATAATTTTTATATGCTCATTTGGTATGAAATAGGAGCGTGAACCCACACACGTGGATCGGTTGAACGTTCTTCATCCGTTTGATCGAGATTCGCAGACGTCCACATATGGACGCACTACCGAGCTTCACGTAAGTTTAATTAAATTGTGATGTTTTTTAATATTTAATTAATTAAATGTATTGAACTATGTATTAATTTAATTTTTTTGTAATTATGTAGTTGAATGTGAACCGGAGGATTGAAGAGGAGACGACACAGGCTTCTGCTGAAGCCGGGCCCAGCGCTCCCCCTCCGCCTGATCTTAACCGGATTTACTTGGACGTTGCCCCGGCTGATCGAGGACGGGTCCTTGGCCTTGGCCGGATGAGCCGCTCAGTGAGAGCTGCGTCGTCCAGTTCGTCCCAGCGTGCATCGCAGGCCTCTGTATCCTCCACTGCTGTTCCGGACCCGAACGTAGTACACATGATGAACCACTACTTCCGACAGCTAACTGACACTATGGGTCGATCGTTGGGGATGTCTGCTGATCAAATAGATACATGCTTTGCACAGGCGATGAGCGTTCCCCCTCCGCCTTTCGATGCTCCGGTTGGTCCATTTCCCCCTCCGCCTTTCGATGCTCCGGTTGGTCCAGTTCCCCCTTTCAATGCTCCAGATCCAAATCCAGATGCAGCCGCAGACGACGGCTTGGATTTCATTGGTGGTGGTGACTTTTTTGGGTATAATGGTTGATGTTTGAACACTTTAATTTTTTGTCGAACTATTTATTTTTCTGTCAAACTATTTAATTTTCTGTCGAACTATTTATTATTCTGTTGGACATATTTATTTCGGTTGATGCTTGTTTGTCAATGGATTGTTTATTTATGTTATTGTTTTTAATTTATACATAATACATAATTTTTCGTTAGATTTTGGTATAAAGTAAAATATTTTTTATTTTTTTCGATTTTTATTTTATTCCGCCAATATTACCGACGGAAATAAAAATTCCGTCGGAAATAAGGTCTGCCGACGGAAATTCCGTCGGCCAAGTACTCTACCGACGGAATTTTGGGCGCCACCCTACCGACGGAATTTCAGAATCCGTCGGTAAATTAAAAATGTACGCACCGACGGAATTTCAAAATCCGTCGATAGCGCGTAATATTTACAGAAGCTTTTTTCCCCTTTCTCACTCAGTCGAAAAAAATTGTGGAAATTGTATGAGAGCAAGCAAATTTCGGTACGTTTTTCTTTTTTACTTGGTTAAATTTTGTAGTTTAGTTGTGCATTTTATATGGTTATAGTTTAATTAGTTGTGCATTTTATATATTTGTAGTTTAGTTGTGTATTTTAATTATATTGTTTGTAGTTTAATTAGTTGTGCATTTTTTTATATGTTTGTAAGAATTTTATGTTAAATGTTTAACAGATGGAATTGCCGGATCGTCGATGGATGTATGAAACTCCTAGGTTCATTTTAGGAAATGTGAATAGTGAATTTTACAATGAACTTGTGTCATTTGTTGAATTTGCAAAGCTCCACCCACATTACATACATGGGGATTGTATCAAGTGTCCGTGTAATGCCCAAAAATGTCAGGATAAAATATTTAAGTCGATTGATGAGGTTTTGGTACATGTTCTGAAGAATGGTTTCACTGTTAATTATTATAATTGGACATTTCACGGCGAAGTACGTTGGCCTTATAACTTTGATCAAGTTTTATACTATTACACTGCTGGTATCTATGAAAGACAAATATATGGTAATCAAGCCGGCACGAGTAATGAACAACAATTTGGTGGGGAACAACAGTTTGGTGGGGAACAACAGTTTGGTGGGGAAGAACAACTTGGGGAGGGAGAACCCAATATGTATCAAACAATGATAATGGAAGCCGGTTTTTCAAATGTAGAAGAGGAGCCGACGGATGAAGCATTTCGGTTTTATGAAATGCTCAAATTTCTCGATCAAGATTAGTATCCGGGTTGTGATTCACACTCTCAACTGTCATTTAATGCCCGACTTATGGCTATCAAGACCGAGAACAAGCTTTCTAACAGGGCATATGAGCAAATGACACAATTATGCAGTGAGACCTGCCCTCCTGAGAATAAGGTGCCTACAACGTATCATCAAAGCAAGCAAATGCTGAAAAATATGGGATTGCCGGTCGAGAAGATTGATTGTTGTATAAACGGTTGCATGTTATATTGGGGTGATGAAGATAGCAATCTGAACATGTGTAGGATGTGTGGTCATCCTCGTTACAAAGAGCCACGTCGGAAGGGGCCCGCTGGTCAATCGAAGTCGTCGAAGAAGAAAGTGGCACACAAGAAGATGTATTATCTTCCAATCATTCCTCGTTTAATGAGATTGTATCAATCTACTGCCACAGCACAACACATGACGTGGCATGCAACAGATTCGTCTTCGATCGAGTCTAGGGAGATGCAACATCCGGCGGACTCGGAGGCCTGGAAACACCTTGACAACGTGTATCCCAATTTTTCTTCTGAACCGAGGAATGTGAGGCTAGGTTTGTGTACTGATGGTTTTGCACCGTTTGGGAGCTTTAGAAAGCAGTATTCGTTGTGGCCGGTGATTCTGACTTCGTATAATCTTCCTCCATGGATGTGCTTGAAACCTCAAACAATGATTCTAACTGTATTGGTGCCAGGTCCGTCGAATCCAAAGGATAAACTTGACGTTTATCTCCAGCCTCTTATAAAAGACTTGATCTTTTTATGGGAAAGTGGTGTCCAAACGTATGATATGTTCAGAAAACAGAATTTCACGATGCGTGCTGCTGTATTGTGGACCATTAGCGACTTTCCTGCATATTCTATGTTGTCTGGGTGGAAAACGGTTGGGTTTCAAGCATGTCCGTATTGTATGGATTTTTCTGAAGCTTTCAGTCTTGAGAAGAGTAGGAAAGTTACATGGTTCGATAATCACCGAAAGTTCTTACCTCGAGATCATCCATTTAGAAGGAATAAGAACAACTTCTTGAAGAACAGAACAGTTACAAACAATCGACCGCCCCTTCGAAACGGTATTTTAATTATACAATTATTTGATCTAGTATAATGTTATACGTATATGTTTTATTAATTTCTTCTAGTATAATGTTACCGTACAGGACAAACGTTGTTACATGAGATTCAGTGGACGGGTTTGAAAAAATCTACTGAGGAAAATGCAGTTGAACACAACGGTCGAATCCCAGGTGGATGGAATAAAATGAGTATTTTTTGGGATTTGCCATACTGGAGTTCAATATTGATCCGACACAATTTAGACGTGATGCACATTGAGAAGAATGTGTTTGATAATGTGTTCCACACAATGATGAACACAGAAGGCAAGACGAAAGATACTCCAAAGTCCCGGGAAGAGCTGAACATTTATTGTCATCGTCAAGAGTTGGAAATGGATTCCAGTACAGGTAAATATCTAAAGGCTTGCTACACACTGGACAAGCCACAAAAACAACAATTGTGTCGTTGGATTCACGAGTTGAATTTTCCAGACAACTACGTGTCAAACTTGAGTCGATGCGCAGACATAAACAGGGGTAAGGTTTCAGGGATGAAGAGTCATGATTGTCATGTTTTTATGCAGCGCTTGATACCGATTGCGTTCCGAGACGTTGTTCCTCTCAGTGTGTGGAGGGCTATCACTGAATTAAGTCTTTTTTTTTTTTTTAGAGATTTAACATCTTCAACGATCAAGATCGATGATATGATTCGTTTGGAGCAAGACATTCCAATGATTTTGTGTAAGTTGGAATAAATTTTTCCACCTAGCTTCTTCAACTCCATGGAACACTTACCCGTTCATTTAGCGTATGAAGCCAGAATTTGTGGTCCAGTGCAGTACAGGTGGATGTACCCATTTGAAAGGTAAACTCTTACATTTTTCATTTTTTATATATACTACATGCATGTTCACTGAATTAAAATATATGTTTTTTATTATAAATCAGATATCTCCACAACTTGAAACGCAATGCTAAACAAAAGGCAAATGTGGAAGCATCGATTGTTAATGCATATTTGAATGAAGAGGTTGGCATGTTTTGTTCTTATTATTTTGAAGACCATGTCAACACTCGGTTGAGAAGTGAACCACGTAAATACGGTGGTAGAGATACAGACAATATCAGTGAAGAGGTCGATGGAATGCTGTCTATATTCAAGTCTAAGGGACGACCAATAGGAAAATTCACAGAACGAGAGTGGGAGTCGAACAGAGAGGCAGAAATAGCACAAACGTATGTGTTATTGAATTGTGATGAAGTTCAGCCTTACATTGAATAAGTATTTCATATTTTTATCACTACTTCATTTATGTAATTTAATATTAATTGTGATTGGATGTTGTGAATTAGGATGTATACTCAAGAACTAAGACGAACAGAACAAAACATCTCAGATACAGATATAGATGCTCGTCTTCAACGTGATTTTGCCCGATGGTTCCAACGTTGTGTGAGTACCATTTCCTTAAATTTTACGTAAATAAATATGATTCATAATTAATGTTAATTATTTGAACTGTATAGGGACGGTCAAACGATTTTGAGAATCGATTCTTAAGGGATCTCAGCAAAGGACCACTACGTCGTGTAAAGACTTACAACGGTTATATTGTGAAGGGCTACAGATTTCATACATCCGAGTATGCATCAAGAAAAGCGACTACCAACAGTGGTGTTTGCATTAGCTGTGCAAACTACAATGCAGATGCAAGTGACTACTATGGGGTGTTGCACGAAGTCGTTGAAGTAGAATATCCGGGATATCCAGCAAAGACTGTAGTGTTGTTCAAGTGTCATTGGTTTGATTCAGGCTCTTCAGGAACAAGGATTCATCCGGAGTACAAACTCGTCGATGATAATCCGAAAAGGAGCTATAGCGGGAATGATCCATTTGTATTTGCCCATCAAGTATCTCAAGTATACTACTGCAAGTATCCAGTACGATCACGTAGTAAAATTGAATGGCACGCTGTTTGCAAAGTAAAGGCAAGATCAATGGTAGAAGTCCCTACAAAGGACAGGAGTGATGAAGATGATTCTCCGTTTCAAACGGAACAAATAGAGGCTAGAACTGAAGTCTTTACGGGAGATTTGAATATCCACGTAGACTTGACGGCTGGAAATTCACAATTGATCGAAATTGAAAACGATAATGGAAATGAGGAAGATGATGAAAATGAAGAGGAATAGGAGGAGAAGGATGATGAAGAGGAGGAAGATGAGACAAATAATGAAAATGTAGATGAAGAAGATGAAGAGGAATAATAAATTATATAAAGTAAGCTAATTATTTTATTAGATGTACAATTTAAAAATATTTATTTATCATTAAGTTACAACTAAAAATTGTGAAAAGAAATTAATTTTTTGAATTTTTTTAAAATATAATTAGCAAAAAAATGAATATTTTAGTAAAAAAAAATGAATATTTTAGTATTTAAAAATATATAAATTATAGATTACAAATTTAATTATTTAATTTATGTGAATGAAATTAATTTTTTGAAATTTTTTAAAAAATAATTAGCAAAAAAATGAATTTTTTACTAAAAAATATTAGTATTTTAGTTAAAATATGAATATTTTAGTATTTTAAAATATATAAATTATATATTTCAAATTTAATTATTTGATATATATGAAAGAAATTAATTTTGTGAATTTAAAAAAAAAAAATGGGCCGAAAATGAGTACATATACAATTAATATTACAATTACGAACAAGTAACACACCTGTCCGAGTGGTAGGTGTCCCTCACTAGGCGCCCACACACTCGAGTTCGATTCCTAGCAAGGCCAGAATAAAATGGTGGCCTTAATAACAGATCGCGGGTCGGGTCGGGCGGGGTTGCGGGTCGAGTCTAGGTCGGGTCGGGTCCGATCCATGCCATTTTTTTTTGGGTTGACTTACCGACGGATAATTCCGTCGGTACGGACACCGACTGAATATAATTCCGAATTTAAAAAATATAAAATCGAGTTCCGTCGGCAGATCCGTCGGAAGGTACCGACGGAATTCCCGACAGAAGCCGACGGATATATTTTTGTTAAAAAAAGTGCTAAAATAAATTTCCGTCGGTAAGTCCGTCGGTACTACCGACGGACGACCGACGGAATTGCCGACAGAAATCAGACCCGGTTTCAAAACGGGTCATTCGGCCTACCGACGGAATGAGATCCGTCGGCAGACTCGACTGATTTATTCCGTCGGGAATCCGTCGGGACTACCGACGGAATAAAAAATTTCGTCGGTAAACCGGGCCGACGAGACTAGAGCCGACTGAATTATTCCGTCGGTAGTTCCGTCGGAAACCACGCCTACCGACCACAATTCCGTCGGTAGATCCGTCGGTAAACCGCGCGTTTTTTGTAGTGACTCCTCGTCTCCAAAAGACTTCAATACCTGCAAAAACACGCCGAAGAGATCTCCGGCGCGGGGCCTCTGACGCTCAAGTTAGAACCGGTGATCTCAAAGGAAAAGTGAGGAGCAATATGTATCTCGAAGAAAGCTCCTCGATAATCTTAAATCAATATCCTTGTTTTTCAAGGATAACTCAGGTGTATTTCAGGTTATATCGATGCGCCGGAAAGTATGTTAGGGAACTTTCCGGTGAGTGTGTGTATCAGAGTGATTAGTATGTGTTTATGTAGTTAGTTATCAGAAATGATGCGTGTAAAGATATCAATAGTATCTTCTGGGGAAGGGTTATCCACTTCCCTCTTTCTCTCAACTGCCCAAGTAGTGGGCTTAAGCCCAAGGTTTATCTGCCTCCATTAATTCGTCCGAGCTCCGAAAAGGGGAACAAATGCGATATCCCTGCACGTTCCTTATCCATGAAGTGGAGTAAAAGCTTTATGCGCACGTTTCGCGATTTGAATCTCGAGGACTTGGAGGTACTCGAGCACCTTCAGGTTTGAACTCCAAAAAATGTAGGTTCAGCTAAAAAGGTGGAAGGCTTATGACTCATTCATCTCAGGACCGATTCTCGTCATCATCTGGCCCGCTTGTCTCAATTCTTATGGATTTGGACCCAAACCTGGCTCAATCCATTATCACAAAAGTCCATCACCAATATATCAATAATTATCAACATAATAATCAAGATAATTAAATGAATAATCATGTAACTATATCCAAACCTCGTTAGATATAACTCATTCGGACACCACATGTCATTTTGTCATAGGACGACACATTTTGTCCACATCAGTAATTATGCTCTAGAAAGGCTAGTTGATACACTTTACAATGTGTAGTATAAAGTTCGTTCTGCTATAGAGTTATGCGACTCTTTGGAATAAAAGTACAAAACTGAGGATGTCGGAACTAAGAAGTTTGTGGTAGCAAATTTTTTGGATTTCAAGATGATAAACGACAAATCTATTGTCGAACAAGTTCAAAATTATTCCTACACGATATCCTTGCAGAGGGTATGGTCCTTCCGGACGCATTCCAACTGTGATTGAGAAGCTATCCCATAGTTGGAAGGAATTCTTAAGTTATCGATCTCAAACACAATTAAGAAGGAATTAGTCTCGAAGACCTAATCGTAAAACTCTAGATTGAAGAAGACAATCAGAGAATGGCCAATAAAGTAAAAATAAAGACAAGAGCCAACTTGACAGCGCGTGAAAATCTTAAAAAAAAAAAAAAAAAAAAGAGGCCTAATGATGACAAAGGCAAGAAACCCACATGACACGTGACTGTCGATCTCCTCATCGAGATGAGAAAGATAAAGGCAAATGAAAATAGTGTAATACGATTGTGGTGCAACACGAGTTCACCGAAAAAGACATGCCAGCATGAGCTTGTAGTATTGCAAAATAAAAACATAATAAAAAGTACAAACAATAATGCATACTATATTTTTAGTGTAATATTTTATTTTAATACCATTTTTATATTCTCAAATTTTCAGTAATTTAATGAGCCAGATTTTTCTTTAACACAGTATTTAGGATAAATCTTTTGGAACTTTTTTATCTAATTTAAAATTTCAATTTATATTAATTCTCGATGTTATTTTATCATATGTTCTCCCTATTATGTTGCACGATATATAGCTATGTATCACACATAACACATTACCACGACTAGCCCAAAACAAAATACTCCCTCCGTCCCAAGTAGGGGTGAGAATGGGTCAGGCCTTGGTAGGCTTTAAGAAAAAAAGTCTGGTCTGTTATATATTTCTTAGGCCCGAGCCTGGCCAATGGTTTGTCATAGGCTTTTTTTAAAGGCTCAAACCTGACCTTTTTAATAAATAGGCCTGACCCGAAAGCCTTCTAAAGACCTCTTAATCTTATTAGCGTATTTTTTTAAAAAAAAATCTACAACAGTATTATCATCAAATTATAAAAATTAACTCTTTAAATCTCAAAATGAAGAAATGGAAGTAATAGAATGTTCAAAAAAAAAAAATTCAAATATTTTTTCAACTATTACAAAGAAAAATATAACTAGTGTTACTAAATTTTCTTACTTATTTATTTATCTGAAAATCACATATTATATAAGTATATACTTATAATATATATACTTATAATATATATATATATATATATATATATATATGAAGTTATATAGGCCGGCCTGTTGGGCTTAAAAGGCTTACGAAAAAGCTTGAGCCCGGCCTATTTAGCTAAATAGGCTTCTAAAAAAGCTTGAGCCCGGCTTGTTTATTAAACGAGCCGAGCCAAGCCGAGCTTTATTAGGCCGAGCCGTAGGCCCCTGTCGGGTAGCCTGGCCCATTCCCATCCCTAGTCCCAAGGAAAGCTCCCCATGAGCTCCGGACACGAAGGTTAAAAAATACTAATATAATAAGTAGTTTTATTAGAGGTGATGTGATTGAGAGATAGAAAAATATAATGAAATGTGAGAAAGAATAGTTTCCAAAAAAAAGAATGGATAGCTTTCATTGGGACGGACGAAAAAGGAAAGTTGAGTAGCTTTCACTGGGACGGAGGGAGTATAAAAAAACACAGAAATCATATGGGTACGGTTATTTAGACCTTCGTGGTTGTTAACTGCACTCCCCCAAATGTTAGATACACTCCATAAATGGTTCAAATTACCTTTTTTATGTATGTAATTAGACTCTCTCATTCCCCCTCAATGCAATTATTGATACACTCCTCCCTATAAATAAAAAAAAAATAAAACACTCCAACTTCCACCATTTTCGCACGCCACTCGCCCACCCCTTAAAAATTAGACGGCTGGTCGACTACATATTACCACTGCTGATGACATCCTCAAACTCAAAAATGGTATTGAAGTTAGAAAGCAATGATTTAAAAAAAAAATTTATACTTATTTGTTACTACAACACTACTACTTTTATATAAAAAAAATAATAAAATCTCATATTTCTTCCACTTTTTCAATGTGGGACAAAATAAAATTAATATGTTTTGTTTGTTACTAACACTTTTGCTTTTATAATAATTTCATCGCATATTTCATCTACTCTTTATTCATATGTTTATTTTTTTCCTCTTATATTTCTTTTACTTTTTATTCGATGTAGGACATAAATCTCATATATTTATTTTCTTACTAACATTATTATTTTTATATTTTTTTTCTCTCATATTTTACTACTCTTTATTCGATGTGGGACAAAAATCTCATGTTTGTTTGTCATTCTTTTTTCTAACATGTGTATACCTTCTTTCATTTGGATTGAGAATTAATAATGAATTCCATTATTTCAAAGAATGAAAAACTATTATTTCAACAATATTCTAAACAAAAACGTATAATTATAAATGCCTAAAAAATTGTTGATACGTTTTGCTAGAAATATTTTAATTTAATATAATTTTTATAAATGCATTTTTTATGTAATAAAAAATATATATAAAAATACATATATATACTACTCCCTCCATCCACCAAATGTAGTCCCATGGAGGAGGGGCACAAGTTTTAAGAAAAAAGTAGATAAAGTAGATAAAGTAAGGGTATTTTAGGGTATTGTGGGGTCCATTGTGTATAAAGTGATTGTTTGTGAATAAAGTTGATGGCAAATTGAGTAATTAAGTGATGGTTGAAGGGTGATAGTTTCCATAAAGTGTATGAGACTACATTTGGTGGACAAAGAATATAAAGCAAATGATACTACTTTTTGTGGATGGATGGAGTATTATTTTACCGGCTGGACCGCCCATCCAACCGATCCAATAGGTTGGACCGTGAACCGGTGCCTAATCCTGTTTGGTCTCCGGTTCGGTTATAAAAACGTTGGTTAGAAGAACACTTGTTTGGTTGTTGGAAGTATTAGAACAAAATGATGTTGGAATTAGGAGTATGCAAAAAATAATCGGACCAGAAAAATAATCGGACCGACCGGTTAGTTTCCGGTCCTTAAAATTCTAGAATTTCGGGTTCTGGTTCGGTCTAAAATCGAAATTTACCAGTCCAGGACCGAAAACCAGAAATTATTATTTTTTATTATAAGAAAATATTTCTGATAATTACCCTAATCCTAATTTTCAGTTCTCACTTCTGGCTTTCTCAGACTTTTGATATTCTCTCTCTATTATTTGAATGGCGCCTGAACGCGGCCTCACACTACCTTTCTCCACCCCTGACTTGATTCGTATTTTGCACACTTTTTAGTACAACAATAACAATCCCCAAAAGCGTATGAGATCGTTATAGTTGAGTAAGTATACGACCTAGTAGTTATCGTCCAAGGACCTAGAAAGGAGAGCGTGGATCCCCAAAACTATAAGTCAAAATTGTGTTATAGAAGCTAAACAGGAGAGTAAAGCAAATATCAATAAGAAAAAGAAACACTAAGTAAACAACTAAAACTAACTCTCAAAAAGATGAAAGTGCAAGTGGAAGAATTGCTTCGGGTGTCTTCCTTATGTGGTATCACTAATGAATTAACGAACTAATCACAATAATTAAGTCTAATGTCTTGAATCATGCTAAAGGTTATCACATATATGTGTAGACCAATCCCTTGTGAGGATTAGGTGAACACGTGCACTAATTAGCAATTATAAGATCTAATTAGTACCATAAGCTCCTAGGATAGTGTCTCATAAACACGTTCAACACAGTTACTAATGCTTATGAGATGCCCTCTCACCAATCTCCTAGACGACCTCTATTCAATTAGTGTCTAGTGTTGTCGATCTAAGCAATCAACCCCCGGTCGGTGTAGCTAATTACTATGTTAATTCTAATCGATTAATTCAAGCTCACACACACATTCTTAATCATGCAACCTAATACGGTCGTTGAAGTCAACAAAATCAACAATGCTAGCTAATAGGGTGAATTAATTAATTGAATCATGCAAAACACAATACTAGAAACAAGGGAAATTATTTCCAGTAACTCTTTTCACTTTAAATTTTATTTTAATGGCCTTTGACTAATATTAATCAGAAACCCCCCTAAATTCCCCTCACAAGACAACGTAAAAGCAGCCAATTATTTAAAAAGAGGGCCATTTAAAAAAAAAATTAAGAAGGAAGGCCTTTTAAATGAGGTTTTATGTTGACTAGTCCCTTTGAATAAAGATCCCTAGAAACAATTAAAATCAATACATATAAGTTAATTAAGCAATTAATTCATAAACCCACTAATTACCCTCATAATTCAAACACCCAAAGCAATAAGAGATTACCCCATATCTAAATTAACAACTATAATAAAATCCATGTAAATTAAACTATAAGACATGAATGAAAATGAAATTACCTCTAGGTCTTCAAATTAAAATTGCAATAATAGAATAAAATGAAATACTAAATTAAAGAAATGAAATGAAATAACAAGCTAACTAATCTATTGAGTTGAGTGGTGGGGAGGAGAAGAGATTTCTCCCCCAATGGGAGTTGCTCTGTATAGTGCCCTCAACTTCTCTGTTGTATGTTTTTTTTTCTCCACGGTCGAAGCCCCCCAAAATGTTGAAAATGATGGGCTTCTCAATTTGCTATCCAAATGGGCCACCAACGTTGGGCCCGAATTTTAATTGCAAGCAACTGCTTGCTTTGTAAACATCACGCATGGGGCTGCGAAACAGGCTCCTTGTTTTACAATTTAATTAATTGCTACTCATGGCCGTGCCAAATGGCTGCATTACAATTGGGCCTCAATAATTAATAAAATGGGGCTGTGATTTGGCGGCCATTTACAAGTGGGCCTCCATCTCTTTTTAACTTCAAGCCCAATTACTTTATTCTCCTCTTAATTTATTCCTTCGATTGACTCACAATATTATCGAGGCATGTTTGCTCTAAAAATGCTAATTTTCCCTATAAAAATAGCAAACCACACACTTTCTTCAAATCAAATGCAATTAGTCAATTTAGTGTAAATAATGCATGAAATCCTATAAAATTATGCAAATTAAATACATGAATTTCAAGCAATTTTCACACTAATCAACCCCCCAAACTTAAAGTGTTGCTCGTCCCTGAGCAACGAAAGAAAATAAAACAAGTGGGAAGATTGTGAAGGAATTCATTCAAGACAAGATGGATTAAGTTGAATAAGTGGAGAAAAACTTTGAGGTGGAATTTCAAAACATGGCAGCTTATATGATAATGAAGTGTGATAAGTATTGGGGTGATGTTATAAAATGAACATATATATATAATGATTTATCTTGTTGTTGTTCTTGATCCATAATCAAAACTTGAAACTTGATGTTGTAGAATTGACTCTCACATACATGTATGAAAAGGAAAAGGGTATGAGATTGACTGTTAAAGTGAAATATCATGCTTATTCTTTATTTGATGAATATAGACATTTGTACTCTCATTTGGCTCCACAAGGTGGCTAAAATGTTGAATTGACTTCTATTGATAATGTATTTGAGGGTGAAGATGGTATGGGAGTTGACATGAACTATGTGAGAAGTCTTCAAGATAGAGCTACGTTGAAAGGATCAAGTGGACATGTGAGAAGTGAGTTTGAAAGGTATTTGAATGAAATTTTAGGGGATGATGAAAATGACATGGATGCATTTTCTTGGTGGACTATTAATGAGCATGATATCCTATTGTTTCATGGCACGAGATATACTTACTATTCCATTATCTACGGTTGCCTCTGAATCTGCGTTTAGAACGGGAGGTCGTCATCTTGATTCATTTAGAAGTTCTTTGAATCCATTTCTAATTTATTTATTTCATTTGAAAATAATAGACTGTGCAAGCACTTATTTGTACACAAGATTGACTTCGAGCGAAGGGAGCACTCAAGGATTTGCGCGACATGGAAGATAATTTGCGTGATTTGCGTGAGTTATAAGAAATTGAGAATGGTAATGATTTATATTTGGATTGCACTCTTGTGTACCAGTTACATGTATATAACTGGATCCAATAATCCATTACAAATAACACATGGCTCATTTACTATATCCATTTAACACATAGATTGTACATTTTTTTTATCGGTGAAAAAAATGGTTCCATTAATAACAAAAGGTTTACAAGGTACAAGAGGTACCAATCAGCTTAAACACAGAGTATGAATATTTTGTTGGGCTTGCCCAATAATAGTTGGGCCAAGAAGCCCACCAGATATCATAATAATCAAATAGGCCCATTAAGTATGTTTGTTGAGATAGCAGCCGTGACTTTCTGGCCGACTTTACAGCAACCAAGGAAAAAGAAAGAAAAGGGAGAGAAAGAAAAAGAGAGAGGGAGAAGAAGGGTTTATCTTTTGGAGACTCGTCTCTTCACCGTTTTGCCTCAAATTTAGAGGAGGAGTTCGTTGTGACGTGCTCTTCATTTTGGTTGGAGTAGATTTTCACAAATCGTCTCCAAGAGGTACAAAGAGAAATTGGTATTTTCATTCTCATTGTACTATTCTAGTTTGCTCTCTTCCCATATTTATTGTGTGTTCAAAGAATAGTAATCTTGAGGATAGTTTGGTTCTATTGGTGTTGATTCCTCTATTTGTAATAGAGAAGAAAACTTTGTAATTCCCATTTGATATAGTGGAGTATTTTGCTGGACGGGGTCCCGTTGTTTTTACCCTCTTGTGAAGGGGTTTTCCACGTAAAAATTCTTGGTGTTATTGCGTATTTATTTTCTGCGGTTAATTTAAATTTTTGGTCCGTTGTCCATTGAGCTTTTGTGGAAGTGATTGTTGTTTTTGTGCATTCCGCTGCGCCGAGCAACTGAATCTGTTTTTTGCACCTTCCACAACAGTGGTATCAGAGCCTAGGTTAAACTAGGCTCGGACCATGGAGGACATTGGTAGTAGCTCGATGATTAAGCTGACTGCAGAAAATTATTCTATATGGAAGCCCATGATGGAGGATTTGCTTTACTGCAAAGATTTGTATGATCCCGTTGAAGGAAAAGATGCTAAGCCCGAAAGTATGGAAGCCAAGGAATGGGAGAAGCTTAGTAGAAAAATAATTGGTACAATCAGACAGTGGGTAGATATCAGTGTTTTTCATCATGTGGCTAAGGAGACAGATCTGTGTGATTTGTGGAAAAAGTTGCAAGAATTGTATGAGAGGAAGAATGCACAGAACAAGGCTTTTGTTATCAGAAAGTTAGTGAACTTGAAGTACAAAGATGGGAGTTTTGTAGCAGAGCACTTGAATATTTTTCAAGACTTGGTAAATCAACTTTCTACCATGAATATTGCATTCGATGATGAGGTGCAGACTTTATTCTTGTTGAGCTCTCTACTTGATATATGGGAGACTATGGTGGTGACGCTCAGTAATACAGCTCCGAATGGAAAGTTGACATTGAACATGGTTAAAGAAAGTATGTTCAATGAAGAGACTTGAAGAAAGGAATTTGGGGCTAGCTCTTCGCAAGCACTTGTCACCGAGAATAGAGGTAGAAGCATGAGTAGAGGACCTAAAGGTCGTGGTAAATCAAGAGACAACAGGTCTAAGTCCAAGGAAAGATTCAAGTGTTACCATTGTGGTAGATCCAACCACATGAAGAGAAATTGCATAATTTGGAAGCAAGAGCAAAGGGAAGAGAATCAGAAGAAGTCAGAAGATAAAAATACATCAGCTATTGTCACTCACTCCGATGATGATTAGATCGTAGTTTATGTTAGCGATGAGTGTCTCCATGTGGAGAATCCCGATGTTGAGTGGATAGTTGATTCGGGTGCTTCTCATCATTGTGCTCCAAAGAGAGAGTTGTTTACAAACTACAAAACTGGAGATTATGGTCACTTGTCATGGGAACAAGAGTGTTGCACCGGTTATCGGCATTGTAGATATGGTTGTTGAGACTGATTTTGGATTCACACTGACACTGAAAGATGTGAGACATATTCCACAGTTGCGCCACAATTTGATTGTCGTTAATGTTCTTGATAGAGAGGGATACGAGCAAAAATTCACAAATGGTAATTGGAAGCTTGTGAAGGGTTCCTTGTTGGTTGGCAAAGGAAAGCTTTGTTGTACGCTCTAGCGGACGAAGCTCAAGATGACTCGAGACCAATTATTCGCAGCCGAGGATGAATCTTCACAAAATTTGTGGCACAACAGGCTGGGACACATGAGTGAGAAAGCATTGCACATCCTAGCCAAAGAATCTCTAATTCCTACTGCTCAAAGTAAGTCACTCCACCCTTGTGATTATTGTTTATTAGGCAAACAAAATATAATTTCTTTTCGTTCACATTCCAATCAAAAAGATGTTGTATTGGAGCTAATACATTCTGATGTTTGTGGTCCCTTCGAGGTGGAGTCGTTGGATGGAAATAAATATTTACTCACTTTCATTGATGATGCTTCAAGGAAGACTTGGGTGTACTTCTTGAAGAACAAGAGTGAAGTATTTCAGAAATTTCAGTGGTTCCACACTATGGTTGAGAGATAGACAGGAAAGTTGCTGAAATGTCTACGAACTAACAATGGTGGCGAGTACACTTTTTGAGAGTTCAAGGCATATTGTGCTCAGCGTGGGATTAGACATGAAAGAACTGTTCCGGGCACTCCTCAACATAATGGTGTGGCAGAGAGGATGAACAGAACCATTATGGAGAAAGTGAGATGTATGCTAAGGATGGCCAAGCTACCCAAGTCATTTTGGGGTGAAGCTGTGTTGACTGCTTGTTATTTGATCAATCGATCTCCATCAGTTCCTTTGCATTCTGATATTCCAGAGAGAGTATGTAGTGAGAAAAATGCCTCTTATTCCCACTTGAAGGTGTTCGGGTGCAAAGCCTTTGTGCACGTACCGAAGGAGCAAAGAAGCAAGTTAAATAGCAAATCTACACCTTGCATATTTGTTGGATATGGAGATGAAGAGTACGGATACAAATTATGGGATCCAGAGAAGAAGACGATTGTGAGGAGTAGAGATGTCATCTTCCATGAAAATGAGACGATGGAAGATTTGAAGAAGGGGGAGACCTCCACTCCGATGCCTACTGGTGTTGCTGATCTAACACCACATGAGATTCCTACCATTGATACTGAAAATGGTGGAGAAGAAGTTGAGAATGAAGATGAAGTTGGGATGGAATATGATGACCTAACTGCACTTGACCCAGATCCAGTTGTCCAAGAACCAGGAGATGTTGAGCAGGAAATTCAACATGTACCACCAGAAAATGCAGAACATGGTGGAAGATAAGTGAGAAATCTTAGGCCGAATACATTGTATCCGAGTTCGGATTAGGCGTTGATTACGGATGGGGGGGAGCCAGAGAACTTTGAGGAGGTATATTCCCTCAAAGACAAAGATCAGTGGCTTGAGGCGATGCAAGAAAAGATGGATTCTTTACAAAAGAATCATACCTTTGATTTGGTTGAGCTTCCTAAGGGTAAGAGAGAACTGGAGAACAAGTGGATATTCAAGCTAAAGAAAGATGGTGATAAAGTGGTCAGACACAAGGCACGATTGGTCGTCAAGGGGTTTACTCAGAAGAAGGGAGTTGACTTTGATGAGATATTCTCACCAGTGGTGAAGATGAGTTCTATTCGCATTGTGTTGGGATTAGCAGCTAGCTTGAACCTGGAGATTGAGCAACTTGATGTTCGAACAACATTCTTGCAGGGAGAGTTAGGGGAGAACATATACATGAATCAACCACAAGGTTTTGAGGTTAAGGGAAATGAGCATTTGGTCTGCAAATTGAGGAAGAGCTTGTATGGCTTGAAGCAAAGTTCACGACAGTGGTACATGAAGTTTGATTCTTTTATGGCTAGTCAAAGTTATAAAAGAACGGAGGTGGATTGTTGGTCCCTGAACGAGTAGTGAATGGGTTTAAAGTCTAGAGGGGAGGGGTGAATAGACTTTAAAACTTTTTCAAACAGAGTTGGGAACCTCTTCTGATTGCTATGTCAACTGGATTGCAAGTCTGCTGGTCCAGATGACTATAGTGATCTGACTGAGGAGGTTATATGCGGAATTATGGTGGCCCTGGTTTAGACTCGTTCTTGTAACTTGTTTTACTTAATGAAAATACTCAGCTGATGCTGGTTTGAAAGTTATGGCCTTGTTTTGAAGAGTGTTGAAATCACAGTATGCACTATATAATAATGAATGTAAAGGCAGAAATGTAAAGTGCAGAAAGTAAATAACACCGGATTTATAGTGGTTCGGATATACGTTCCTACGTCCACTCTCACGTCCTAACGTGATGTTTAATCCCTTTAATTTCCACAAATTACAAGGGTCTTGGCCTTTATAGTCCCAAGGTTAGGACTTTGAGATCTGAGCCGTCCTAACAGCTACGGTCTCCACAAGTGATTGTAAGCACTTGCACTTTAAGGGGTTTCAAAAACTTTAACCTTTCGGTGAGGGTTTGGGGTTTTTGAGGTGTATCCAACTAATGGTTCAAGCTTATAATTTGCTTAACCACTATGCCTAAAACAATTGATATACAATATGAACAGGTTTCAGGTTCTTAAGGGTTGGATAGAAATCACTTAAGAGCTATAGATAATCTAATGGTTTCTGGCTCTTTTGAGAATTCTTAGAACTGTATGGCTTTAGCTTTGATTGCTTGCTTGACTTGTTGAATTCTCTCTTTTGACTTCTTCTTTTTGTGATTTCTCATCCTCTTGTATTTATAATGGAGATTGGTTACAACTAGCCGTTGGAGTTGACTAGCCGTTTGAGCAATCTTTCCATAATAGCTTGATTCCTTGATTCCAGCCGCTTGATTGCTTCAATCCTGGGATCATGTCAATCTTCTAAATAAGGTAGGTCTTCGTTTGAATTGCAAGATGACTTGGGAATCAGCCGAGTCCTGGAAGAGCACATAGTCTTCTGATCTGTACTTCTAGTCTTCTGACTACTCTTCTGGCCTTAGGTCTTCTGTCTTCACTCTTCTGATCTGGAAATTCTTTGTACTGCTTTTAGGCCATCTTCAATCTGGGACTCCATCAGATAGGTAGGTATACAAGCACCTTAACTTATCTGGTCTTCAAGGATCTTCTAGTCTTCATGTCTTCTACTCTTCTCATCTTGAGGATAGGCATGTAAGCCAGGACTGTGCTGATCAGCTGATATCAATACAGTTGATCACACAAGACTAGTCTAAGCTGTTCTATACAAGTCAGCTGATCCTATTACATTTATAAACTCTAAGTGTTTTGGCCATCAAAACTATTCTAACATCAAGTGGGGCTTAGGATGAATTTATATCCCAACAATTTCCCCCTTTTTGATGAAGCCAAAACTATACTTGATAAGTGCTCTTAATGAATTAAGATAAGAGTTTATATCATGCTAAGACTTGAAGTATCTGATGAAGACAATGAGAATTTGTCTTGTAAGCAAAAAGAACTAGAACTTGAATATAGATAGAACTTTTACAGATTACAAGTAATAGTTTCTTTAAACTTCTAAGCTAGTCTTCATCAGGTCTTCTGATCTTCAAATGCGGTAGGCAAGGTACAGACGAGCTCGAACTTCTTCCATGTGCTGTACATCTGTAACATTCTCCTCTTCATAGATCTTGTACAAAATCTTCTTGATTTCTATCATGTTGACTCTTCCTGAATCCAGAAGGGGTGCATCCCATTTGGGTTCTTCAGGAGTTAAGATTCTGCAGTTTTCAAGTCCTTTGGCTGTCTTGACAATTTCTTCCCAGAACACTGGATCTTCAATGTTCATGAACTGATTGAACTGGAAGAATTCATCTTCATAAGTTGGGAGAGGGCCAAATTTCCTTACTATGTGGTGTTGAATTTGCCACTTCTTCTTTAGGGGATACCATCTTGGTAGCTCATCTTGAAGGGCTAAGTAATCCACATAATTGCTATCAAACACCAGGACATTGTCTTCTTTTGCTCTGTCCTTCATCATTTTCCTGAGTTTGGCAATCCTTCTTTCAAATTTGGCTTTGACTGCCTTCGCATCATTCAGCTTCCACTACAGGAAATTACACTTTCCATGACGAATTTTTTCGTGACGACACAAAATTCGTCACAATATGCTACGTAAAGGTGACGAGTTTAAATTTTGTTACTTAATAATGAGAATTCGTAACAAAATTTTATTTTGTCACCAATAGTAGTTTTATTCATGACGAAATTTTATTTTGTCGACAATAATATTTGTTTTCGTCACTACTGTGAAAAAAATCATGACAACAATAAGATATTCGTCACTAAAAACTTTGGGGACGAAATTTATAATAATTGGTGACGATATTCTGTGTCATGAAAATTAATATTTTTATGACAATGCTATTATTTGTCATTAATTATTCAAAATAAATAGTGACAAAATTATTTCGTTATAATATTATTTGGCAACGATACCCATTGTAATTAGTGACGATCACATTTGTCATATAATATAATATATTCATGACGAGATTATGTTTCGTCATTAATTGTTCAGAATAATTAGTGACATATTTTTTTGTCACCAATGTATACATATAGTGACGATTAATAACAATTTGTCACTTTTCACAGGACACAGTCGTAAATTTTATAACCATTTTTTGTGACGCATGAATTTTCGTCATCATATGTTACAAAAAAAATGACA
Source organism: Galeopsis tetrahit (assembly GCA_963675135.1). Taxonomy (NCBI): domain Eukaryota; kingdom Viridiplantae; phylum Streptophyta; class Magnoliopsida; order Lamiales; family Lamiaceae; genus Galeopsis; species Galeopsis tetrahit. Next base: position 29,411,522 of record OY776130.1, on the reverse strand, counting down.
AATTTGTATTTAGTCATTAAATTTTTTATTTATGACATGTTGTCGTTTTCATTATTAATAATTTTATTTGTCAATAATTAGTATACTTCATAACGAATTTAATAAATGCATCTTACAATTGAATATTCGTCAATATATGCACCACAATTGAATATTCGTCAGTATATGCATCATAAAATTGAATAATATATTCAATCTAAGTAAAAGGTGAATTTTAGACATTTAAATAATGTATTCAATCTAAGTAAAAGGACATGAAGTATATGAGAGACTCCTACTTACAATAAATATTTGAAACTTTGTATTTATTTACATAAAACATCTTAAAATTAAATTAAAATAGCATTATATTAAAATAATACACTCATAAGATTTGAACACTAATTGGGACGCTAAAACACTCCCACACACATCTCTTCTTCCTCGAGAAAGAGTTCTCTTACAACATCATACATTATATAAAAGATACTATTTGCTTGGTTATGAAATTTCGGGACATAGAAAAGTGTTCTGAACAAATAACAATAAAAAATAGATATATAATAACATTATACACAGATTGTATAAATTATTTTGCTTAATGATGTACTTATTTAATAAATAATCTAATTTCTTTCTTCTCTCTTTCTCGATTATCCTTATTTTGGTGAAGTCTAAATTACTTTTTTAACTAATTTCTAATTGTTGGTAGTTGGTATTTTCTTTTAGACATTATTATTGGTGAGTTAATAACATTCATAACCTGGAAACTCAACCCCTCTATCTTTGCTCAAGATTCAAATATTGTAGTTGAATAGAATATAACATAATTAGTTCCAGTTGTTGTTGGAGAACAAGTAACCCACTTCTTATTTGACAGAGAAACAAACTATGAGAAAAGCATAGCTCGGACTTGACCATATGCTTTAATAGAGAATGAAGGGTCAGGATTCCTCGGTTACTCTTACACCATTACATTGGAATGTTCTAAAAGGTGCACAATCAAGCAAGATGGAAAATCTCAAATAAGAGCATATAAAAAATAAAAATAATATGTCAATGGAAATCATTTATAAGGACTTTTTGAAAGATAAAACAAAATTGATCAATATGCATGTCATTTTTGTTCTTTTCTTATTTATCATTGTTCATTTTTGTTTACCTTCCAGATCCTTGTAGTTACAACGGCCTGGAACTGACAGTCCAGCGATCGCCGACAACCATGGCATGAGAACCTTGCAAACCATCAATACTCAAATCCAGTTCTAGGTCGTCCGCGACTGAACTGATGGATCTGGGAACATATGAAAAAAAGAAATAAAAAGCATGAAAATAGAGTGAAATAAAAGCCGACAACAGCCACCATCTAATTCTAAAACCCTGACCAAGAACAAAGGCAGAATAATCATCATGGCACCAAGTGGACACCCAGTAATTAAATAAAAAGATTTCAGTTACCTGAATTTTAACCATATATAGTTTTACTGATCAAACTAATTTTAAAAGTCATGTTTTCAGTAAGCTGGACCGTTTCTTATTACAGGAAAATTATGACGTACCAAGCAAAATCGTCAAGATACATGAACCCAGTTTAGTTGGGGCAAGGATATTGATCAAACAACAAAATATTAATCTGTGACTTGATTTTCCAAATCTAATTACCGATACATTTATCACACTGCAGTAAGACTAACTGATTCTGGGTGAGTAACATGACTAGCCACCCATAAATCCAAAGCAGGAACACTATATATGTGTTGGAAGGGTGTAACATTGTTGTCTCCATGATTTTCCGGCAAAACAGAGACAGTAATATGGTATAATTAGACATAGTGGATGGATGGAGGAAGACAATGGGTGGGGTGGGTTATGAATGGTCTTATCTCTCTCAAAAATCATGAGTGGGCTGCTTTCCATTTTATTAAATCATTTGAACTATAGAACATCCTATATTCCTATTATAATTTAAGGCCACGATCTCTCTTCTTAAATTATTATATAAAGTTCATTAATTAGTTTATTATCTCTATACAATAGAACCAGAATATTGCAAATTTCAATTGTGGTGCAACCTGGAATGAGTATTAATTATCAGAGCTTTTGTGGTGTAATCTGACTCATGCCACAAAATTCAATTATTTGATTACCCAAAATCCTACCATCAAACTGAAACAAAAGTAAGTGTACCTTAAACAGTTTTCCCAAAAGTAATAAAGCATTTCCCATCTCGATAGCACGGGTAGCTTTGAAATCTACAACCTGACATTGATGTACCTGGTGTTAACACGAATCAGTAATCTTGAGTGGATTTCTCAGAGCTGTAAAGAATGCTGACCTTGCTAACTCAGCATATAAGGGTAAAGTTAAATCGATAAAGGATATCTACATCAAAGTCACTTCCAACATTTTGATATTTAACCAACGTAACCCAGAGAAAACTTGGAACTAGTTAATAAGCTCTTCATGGAAATTAGCAGATGTGCCATTCAATTTGACTGAAAAAGTTCTTTATACTTAGAGCTAAAATAGCACATGTTCAGGACTGTGCTGAGTTCATTCTTATCTAGCCAAACTGCTAATTGGTGAAGGCACGCATTATATTTTTTCTTTCTTATTTCTCTTATTTCTTGTAAGCATATAGCAAATTAGCAATATTTAAATGTGATGTGGAAAAAGGCAAAAACAACACATAACAAAGTCTAGATATTGAGGGATAAGATGTTCATACAGTAGTTGTTTCTCTCGGGGGAATTATTCATCAATGCGGTATAAATTCCTGTTGCTTATGCAAAGACATAGCTTGAATTTGATTAACAGAAGAATTACGATTCTCAAAATCTCCAATCCAAGAAATATGATTTACAAACCAATTCTGCAAATCTGATGCAAAACACGAGCAGATAAATCATTAAAGTGTACCTTTCTTTAAACTTGAGTGGCCGGATAATGCATTTTATCCATGGTTATCGATTGGAAAGTGGAGCGATTACGGTGATTGGAGACAAAACCACATGGCATCCAATAAATTAGTATACTGTAAAGAACAATAATGAAGGGGTTAGGGGAGGTGATAAGATTCTATACTAGACACTATAAAGAGTTTGCCTTGAAGAAATAACAAAAAATCAGCTTCCTGGTCATAATAATAATAATGCAGTGGTCTTAGATGCATACCTAATCCTCAATCACATATGGTTTTCAATAAGAAAAACAACACACATGTCAAATGCTTTCATTAGTGTCTAAACCAAAATCACCCAAATGACAATTTTACTTAATAGCCCATATTTAACGTCTAAACCAAAATCACCCAAATGACAATTTGAATATCGAAGGCCCGAAGCAATATCAAATAAATGAAATTGAATCTAAAACTCTGACTTTGAAAAGATTAACCTAAATCAGCGCAAGTCAGATAGTGGAATAAAAAATATCTCGTAAACTAGAGATGATAAATAACCATCTGCCATCTGAATGGAGAACTTGTTTCTCGGTGTATACATCTGAATTGAGATTCGACGGTAAGCGATTAAAAAAGTACCCACCGGTATTCAAGCTAGCAAGAGATAGATTAAAAAGAAAAAGAAAGGGTGAAAGAGCAGAGAGAGGAGGATGAGAAAAGGGAAGAAGATAGGAGAAAAATTGGCACAATTTCATCCGAATCTTGTTAGGTTTCGAATTAAATTAGGGATGCATAAAAATTTAGGCCTTACGTGCTTGAACGATAGGATGCCACGAAAGACGTCGAACGATGCTTCAACGGAGTTCAGCGGTGAACAGGGAGAAAAGAACCGGTACTGGTGGGAATTGTGAACAGAGGGGACGCTGAGAACAGAAACAGGCGAGCGACGATCGACAATCCTACATTTTTCTGAGTATCGTATGTTTGCAGAGGAGGCTGCATAATTGCGAATGTTAGTTTGTAGAGAAAATCTCAAAATTCTATACGAGTATATCTAACCTTGGCGGCAAATTGCACTCGAAAATCATCATATTGCCACCAAAATCACCATTTACCGCCAAAATTTTGATTAAACCGGAAAAATCTTCAATCATTAAATTTTAATTATATTCTCTTAATTTTTTTTATCAAATATATGTTTATAATTAGATATGTAATTTCATATTTATATTTAAAAATTAAATAAATTAGGCAAAATTAAAAGTGAGATGTTTAAAATAAAATTAAACAAATCAATTTCATAAAACTTCACAAATAATATTAAATTTAGCATTTTTTGTTGGGTATGAACCTCAAATTTCGGTGTCATTCAAGCCTCATCGATTCTTCGCCGATGTTAGGCTAAGTACGTTTCGTCTCTATTTCGATGTTCTTATAACAAATCATTCTCTATTCATATATTCAAATTTATCTACTCAAATGTGCTTTTGATTAATTATGAATTCATTGTATTTGTGTAGTTTGTTAATTGATCGTCGTATGAACTAGGTCTCCTGTGGAGATGAGCAGCATCAACATAGTGTGGATGTGCGGCACCACACTGAAATGATCTTATGTTGCTCACATTCATGCTCTATGAGTATTGAAGGTAATCTAATTTAATATTTCAATTCAAGGGCCTTTCACGACGCTAGATGCTTGGAATTTTGGCAAATAGTTCTTGAATTAGAAATATAAATACCTTTATTAGTCTCGTATCATACATTAACCTAGATCAACGGAAACCATGTGATGAAAATCGATCATTGAACCTACACTCAAAGGGTGAATCGAAACTAACGTAAATAATTTGTTTCGTTGGTCTCGTATCACTGCACAATAACCTAGATTGCTGGAAATCATATTATCTTGAAACTGATCAGTGAACCAACACTAACGTAATTCATTTAGTTGGTTTCATATATATCACCGTAGAGTAATGTAGATCACTGAAAATCATATTATAGGAAAATCGATTAGTGAGTCAACACTGGATTGGTGAACCGACACTAATGTACTTTACTTCGTTGTTCTCGTATCATTGAAAAGTGATACTTGTAGGCATAATAGTTATAATTCGTATTTGTAATTTTTTATAGTTATCGATGACAATTATACTTCGTATCTACAATTTTTTACAAATTTTATTAATTTTCATTTTGTTTTACAATATTCACCATATCTTTAAAATGATTATGTATTTTTTAAAATCTTTTTTTTCTTTACCAGAAGAATATTATTTTTAAATTTATCATACAATATTCACAATTTCTTTATCTTCTAAATTTTACAAGTAAAATAATGGCTCAATTCTTTCCATCTCTATCAAATCAAATTAATTAAAATAATATAAAAATTAAAAAGTATTCTAAAAAAATCTAAATCACCAACGTGTATTTTCAAATTTCAAGCGTGAGAATCTTTATCAACAAAGTCGATTCTCCCCCTTAAAATGAAAATGAAATGAAAATTTGCCTCCACCTTTCCCCCCAATATTGAGAGTGAAAACCCTAACTTATTTCAATTTTACCTAATTTTCTTTTACCAAATGAAGTAGAGACACCTTTCAATCGCTTTCGATGGTGCTTGGTCGGTCATGAGCTGTGTTCCACCGTCGCCTGCCTCCCACCACCATAGTCGCGCTCCGCCTAAACTTGCAGCCCTCCCCCTAGTCATACGAAATAGATCGCAACCTGCAGTATGTGTGGGCGCTAGTACAGAGAGCGCGACGCCGTCTTCGTGCACGGCCAGATCTCGCCGCCGCCACGCAATCCACCGCGTTTGGGACTGATCTGCGCCACGACCTTCTATCGTCGCTGTCTCTGTGATCGAAGCACCACTGCCTCTCTCTTGTGTAGCGTCGCTGCCGTACTGTTGTCGTAGCTGTGACTTCGTAATTACCGCCCTTTCATTGCAGATCCAAAGGCAGCCTCTGCGCAGGTAAATTTTCTCAATTCCTTTTTTCAACATTGTTTGAAATTGGATAGATTTGTCCGCTTGTGTATTATGTTTTTGGTCGCTTAGCGCTGCTGACTTCTTTGAATGGTAAAGTAAGTAGTGGGTTAAAAGATTATCAATTTACTATTACTATTATTATAATTATAATTTCTTATGCTATTTCCATTTTGTTTGAGGTAATTTGAGTGCAATATTAACGGTTATTGATTACCTGAATAAATTTCTATTTGTGTGTGTTTCTGAAAAATTAGATTATATATGATGGATGGTAGGTGAAAGTCTCTGCTTAACTCAATGTGGCCTTGTGAACATGGAAACTCAGTACATATGGATCAATTATTTTAACTGTCATTTGAACTTTGCTTCTTTGTGATTTACTTATTTTCCTTTTCTCCAATACTATATATATGTGTATATGTGTGTTTGGTTTGGTTTATTAATAATGAAACCAACTAGCTCAATTTCTGCAAGTTGTTGAAATAAGCCAGGGTGGTAATTAAGGTGAAATACTTATTAAATTTTTAGGTTAGCTTTATTAAATTTTTATAGGAATTAATGATTAATCATTTGTAAGCTAGTATTCTTTAAAGACATTTTAAATGGATACTCTTCAATCAGATAAGAAGAAGGGTTTGGAAGTTGGAACTTAACCAACTGACTAATTTCACCCTATTTTTCTTTTCCTTTTTAAGGAATATTAGTTAATTCAGTGGGTCAAGGCGAGTCCTTGTTTTGAATTAAGACATCACATATATAGTCCACATACACACACATATATCTTATATTACATATTTAAGAACTTTAACAACATTAGGGAACTCATTTAGAAGGATTTTCTTAATTTTCTCCAATAAGAACACCAACCCCTCCCCCCCCCCACACACACACATATATATATGTAACAACTTTAATAATATTTGGGAACTCGATTATAGGAAATTTCTTAATTTTCCCGCAATATGAACACATTGTTAAGTTATTTCAATGTTGATCTGTGACTCTTATCAGCGTCTTTATAGGGAAATGCATTTTGAATTATCAGATTACTATCTAGTTTAATTATTATTTGTTGTTGTTTCCAAGAAACATACCTTAATTTGATTTATAGTACATTTAAATTTTATCTCAGAAGTTGAAGGAGAATATAGCTTTACTTGTAGGTTTACTTAAGCTTTCACCTTATAAGTTGTAGGAGAATATAGCTTTGGCTTGTAGGTTATACATCTGCAAGTCTTCAATCTCCAAACCTGTCTTCTATATACCTAATATCTTTTTTATTTTGTGACATTGTTGTTTGTTTTTTTTTTCTCTTTGAAGCATTGCAACTAGTAAAGCTCATTCACAATTGTACAATTTGGAGCTTCCTTCAATCCAAACATCATTGTGAGTTATCTATCTTCTGTTTACCGAGTCTAATATTTCATTTTGTGCTTCTTGATAAATCTTTTTAGTTCATACATCAAATCTGCATTCATGAGATTCTAGTTTGTAATTATATTAGTGAATTGATCACCATGTTTGGAAGACATCTATTTTCTGGTTCATTTAATCTCATGTCATTTTAGTTTTATTGAAAAATGTTCTTTTACATGAAGTTTGATTCTTTGTGTCTACCAATTGAATACATCTTCTTGGTTAAAAGATTTCTTTTAGTTGGTTTTGTACTCGAGAAAAATAATTTACACACTAGGGGGAAGTTACCTTACATGATAGAAGAACAAATATTTTAGTACTAGATGATGTTAGCACAATTTTGTGATTATGATTCAACAAGCATTTAAATTTAGTAACGAGTATTGTCCATTGTAGTAGTAACTAATTTTAATCTTACTCGGTTATCATCTGGATCTTAGAACTGGACCAAAGTTTATACTTCCAATAATCTAATGTTGATGGCAGTTAGAAGAATCTGTTAAGTTTTACATATACAAAAGAGAAGTAATCTATATAACATTATTGGCCTTCTACGAAGTTTGCAATTAGGAAGGTTTGCTTATAAATATCAAAACCTGTTAGCATTTTTTACTTGGAAAAACATTTTTTAATGGATTTTGCAATATTTAATCATGTTTTTCTTGTGATGATTTGAGACCTCCTAGGAGATATTTTAGTCTCGGTGTATTAAAGCTGACCAGAAATTTTAGCCACTATGTTTTCCAACATGAGCTTCTTTTGGTATACTAAGTGTTAACTAAGTATGAGCAGATTTGAAGTTGATCATTCATATTCTTGTCTAGCCATTTTCCATGGCAGATTTGATTTAAGGAAGCACAATTGAGTTTTTCAGTGATCGTCTTGTATTTATGGCAGCACAATTAGTGTTCAATTCTTCTTTGCTCTACTACAGATTTTCCTTGATAAAAATGTAGTATCACTGAAATTATTTAAAGGTATTAGTTGTAATATTGATCAAATACTTAGGTTTAGTACATTAAATTTTATGTTTACTTAGAAGCTCTACCACTGAAGAAGTAAAGATGATGCATGGTCATCTTTATAGTCTGCTTTAAAAAAAAATTTGGGTAAATATTTATGAGATTTTGTTTTATTACTAAAATTGATGGTAATTTTCTTCTTTTTATGTTTAATTATCAGGAGATGATGAAAAAAAAACAAAAACGAGACGAATATATTGATCTTAGAATTGAAAAGAGTGCAAATGAGATAGTGTTTGAGGTGTTGGACCATGAAACAAGATATGTAAAAGGTCCTGGTTATGGCCCAAAGCTTCCAAGCAGACGTAAAACATTGTACGATCCTTCTAATCAACTACGTGTGTTACCATCAATTTGCAAGAATCCGAAGTTCGAGTGCAAGAACTTAGAACATAAGTGTATGTTTTGAATGCAAACATAATTGCGCAAGATGCAAAGATGGCTGTCGAAGGTGCAAATATTGAGAATTTAGTGACTTTTTTTTACTGATAAAGTGATGGTTATAAATTTTATATTTTTTTAGTTTCATGAAGTGATAGAAAAATATTTCTTGTTAGTTAATTTCTAAATGCTTGAATTCTGTTTATTAATGCAAATTCATTTTATCTTTTAAGATAGTTATTGTTGTAAACATTTGTTCTTTTCTTAATTTATGATGAAAATTTGTTCTTTTTATAATAATATTTTATCGTTGCATGTTAATTAATAATGATGATATATGTTGTTACCATGTTTTTGTGACCATTATCATTTTTGTCATTGATTTTTTTTTTATTATGACAAAAATATTTTGTCACCATTTTCACATCCTTTAATGACATTGAACAATTTGTCACTAAAGTCTTGTTTGGGTGACAAAATGTGTCGTCGTTGTATCTATATTTATAATGACGATCAAATTTTTAGTTACTATAATGTAAATTTTTTACGACGAAAGATTTGAATTATTACGAAAAATATGTTGTCACTATTACTAAACTTTTAGTGATGATCACAATTTTCGTCACTAAACAGTATATTATAATGACAAAAATAATTTGTCACAATTTCCACATTATTTAGTGACGGTAAAAAAATTGTCACTAAATCATTACTTTTTAGTGACAAATTTTGTCGTCATTATATATACATATGTATAACAACGAACAATATTTTGTCAGGGAAGAACAATTTTTTCGTGACGAAATATACAAATTATGACGATAGTTAATCTAACGGTGACAAAAAAGACGTCACTAAAATTTGATAAAGTTGGTAATATATAGAAAATCGTCACAAAAAAATATTTTTTAGTGACAATAAATTAAATTGTCGTGTAAAATTTCACCTTTAGTGACGAAACATCATATTAAGTGACGAAATTTTGATGGCAAATGTGACAATTTATATGTCACTATAGATGAAGTGATGTAGTGACAGTGATCTTTATCGTCATTAAATGATGACTTTTGGTGACGAATCCAAATATCGTCGCCTTGATCTATCGTGACGCACATATGGTGACATTCTTTGTGACAATTTTTTTTGTCACCAAACATCTTTCGTGACGAAAAATGATGTTTTTATGACGATTGTTGTCGTCGCGATTTCTCAAATTTCTTGTAGTGTTCTTTTGCTTAAGCTCTTGAGCTTCAAGCAACTTCTTTTTCTTCAACTCTAGAGCCTCTTTCTGTTCTGCAGTAGGCTCTGCTGGAGTTGATTTCTTGCTGGTCTGAGCTGTCTGGGCTTGCTCATCTGTCTTTCTTTTCCTTGTCATTCTCTTTTCAGGGACTTGTTCTTCAGGAGCAGTGATCTGAAGAGTCTTGGCAGGAGCTTGAGTTGGTGCTTGAGTGTCTTCTTGAGCAATTTCTTTGCCTTTGCCTTTTTCTTGCTTGTTCTTGATTTTGCTCTTTAAACTACTCAAGGTTTCATTCAGCTCATCTTGAGATACTACCATTACAGCATGTTGTGCAGTAGATTTCTCAAGAGCTCTTATCAACATATCTTCCCCCTTTTTGGCTTCAGCAAGTGCAGCCGAAAAAGGCTTCATGGCATTCATGATTTCCACTTTCAGAGTTTGTTTCAATGCCATGGCATTGACCTTGTTGACAGCAGTAATGTGGGATATACTGTGTTCCATGACATGAGAAAGAGAATTGGTGGAGGAGGCAGCTTCGAGCGTTTCTGCAAGTGCTTCCAACTTGGCTGCTGTTTCCTTCAGCTGAGTCTGCAGTTTCTCATTCTCCTCTGCAGCTGTTTTAAGAAGAGCTTGTCCTTCAGTGGCTCTTGCTTCAGCATCCTCAATTCTTGTCTTGTAGGTGGTCTCCATGCGGTGCATCTCATCAGTGTAAAGATCAGCAAACCTTTTGGAGGTGTCGGCTGACAACTTCTGATAGGTACTCAAGTATTCTCCTATCTGCTGATGAAGTGCTTCACCAAACTTGTCTTCAATTTCAATAATTTGGTCATGAAGACGAGTCTTCTGATCCCTTGCAGCTTTCTCAACATATCTTCCTAGCTGCATGCCTAAACCTTTCTCAAAGTGCAAGTCTATTGCAGCTTTGACCTGGGAGCAGATGTCTGCTGTATGGTCAACAGATGGGGTAGAAGTAGAGGGTGTACCTTGAGGCTTTGGATGAACAATTACTGCTTTGCCTCTTTCTTCGGCTGATAGGTACTCCTCATTGAGGAAGCAGGTAGTGGCCTTGGTCAGATGGGTCATCATTCGTCTGCCTGGATCCTCTTGATTGGCAATGAAGTGAGTCAGTTCGTCTGAAGGTCTGAAGTGAGCTGGTATTCTGACTACTTCTCTTTCAATCTCTTCTTTGTCAGCTGGTGCAGCTGAGTCTTCAGCAGGGGCAGCTGAGTCTTCCACCAAGGCTGGTGCAGCTGATTCCTTCATCTTTGCTTGTTCAGCTGTCTGCTGATCCGATGAACCTACTGGGATAGGGACATCAGCAGTGGAGACTCCTAGGATCCGGTTGCAGACTGCAGTTAGTGCCTCATCTGATAGCAGCTGAGCAAAGGATTGAACTTGAGCAACTTCCTTTTGCTCCATCTCCCAGTCGAGGAAGTTTTCCTTTCCTCCCATTCCTTCCATGACCTCAAGAAGGTCATCTACATCATCTCTTCTGAGCTCAATCCAAGTGCATACCCTAAGCACTTGTTCAAACTGGATTGAAGTCTCATCAACTCCAGGGATGGTGGTCTTGAGCAGGTTGGCTATCTTCATCCTCATTATCTTTTCTGTTTGGCATATGGGGTAGTGCACCATTCTGAACTGAGGTTGAGAAGGACCAGGTTGAACCAGGTCTTCTGGTGCCAAGTCTTCTGGAGCAGAAGGGACAATGATGGTAGGGGTTTGGGTAGTTGGGGCATTTTCCTCTGCTGTGTGAGTATCAGCAGGGATTTGGGAAGTGATTTCTTCTTGTTGGGTAGGAGGTTGGGATTTATCTTCAGTAATTTGTTCATCAGCAGGGTTATGGGTCTGCTGGTCTGGTTCAGTTTCTTCTTGAAGATCAGTAGGTGTGTTGGGATATAAATTCACCCTAAGCCCCACTTGATGTTAGAATAGTTTTGATGGCCAAAACACTTAGAGTTTATAAATGTAATAGGATCAGCTGACATGTATAGAACATCTTAGACTAGTCTTGTGTGATCAACTGTATTGATATCAGCCGATCAGCACAGTTCTGGCTTACATGCCTATCCTCAAGATGAGAAGAGTAGAAGACATGAAGACTAGAAGATCCTTGAAGACCAGATAAGTTAAGGTGCTTGTATACCTACCTATCTGATGGAGTCCCAGATTGAAGATGGCCTAAAGCAGTACAAAGAATTTCCAGATCAGAAGAGTGTTACTCGTCTGATATCAGAAGACAGAAGACCTAAGGCCAGAAGAGTAGTCAGAAGACTAGAAGTACAGATCAGAAGACTATGTGCTCTTCCAGGACTCGGCTGATTCCTAAGTCATCTTGCAATTCAAACGAAGACCTACCTTATTTAGAAGATTGACATGATCCCAGGATTGAAGCAATCAAGCGGCTGGAATCAAGGAATCAAGTTATTATGGAAAGATTGCTCAAACGGCTAGTCAACTCCAACGGCTAGTTGTAACCAATCTTCATTATAAATACAAGAGGATGAGGAATCACAAACAAGAAGAAGTCAAAAGAGAGAATTCAAAAGCTAAGCAAGCAATCAAGCAAAAGCCATACTGTTCCAAAGAGTTCTCCAAGAGCCAGAAATCCATTAGATTATCCATAGCTCTTAAGTGCTTCCTATCCAACCCTTAAGAACCTGAAACCTGTTCATATTGTATATCAATTGTTTTAGGCATAGTGGTTAAGCAAATTATAAGCTTGAACCATTAGTTGGATACATCTCAAAAACCTCAAACCCTCACCGAAAGGTTAAAGTTTTTGAACCCCTCAAAGTGCAAGTGCTTACAATCACTTGTGGAGACCGCAGCTGTTAGGACAGCTCAGATCTCAAAGTCCTAACCTTGGGACTATAAAGGACAAGACCCTTGTAATTTGTGGAAATTAAAGGGATTAAACATCACGTTAGGACGTGAGAGTGGACGTAGGAACGTATATCCGAACCACTATAAATCCGGTGTTATTTACTTTCTGCACTTTACATTTCTGCCTTTACATTCATTATTATATAGTGCATACTGTTATTTCAACACTCTTTAAAACAGGCCATAACTTTCAAACCGGCATCAGCTGAGTATTTTCATTAAGAAGAACAAGTTACAAGAACGAGTCTAAACAAGGGCCACCAAAATTCCGCATACAACCTTAACAATCAGATCACTATAGTCATCTGGACCAGCAGACTTGCAGTCCAGTTGACATAGCAATCAGAAGAGGTTCCCAACTCTGTTTGAAAAAGTTTTAAAGTCTATTCACCCCTCCCCTCTAGACTTTAATCCCATTCACTACTCGTTCAGGGACCAACAAGGTGTTTGAGCTTGATGATCTTGGACATTTTCTGTTTGAATATCAGCAAGGATTGTGGATATAATCTGAGTTTGATCATCAGCAGGTTGTGTGGAGGTGGTCTGAGGTTGGTTGTCTGCTGTTTGAACATCAGCAGGGTTAGGTCGGGCTTGTTCCTCTGCTGTGTGAGTATCAGCAGGGATTTGGGCATCAGTGTGTGAGGGTTCAGATGGGTTGGTATCATCAGAAGGGTTGAAGGATGAAATAGGGGCTATGCTCATTGGAGTAGGGAGCCTGGATTTCTTGGCTTTCTTTGTGAAAGAAGAAGTGTTCTTCTTTCTCTTATGACCCTTTGATAGTTTAGAAGGTGTGAAAGTGAGAGAGGGGTTAGAAGTACCTGCCTTTTTCAAAGGAGAGGCAGTGGGAGTGACATCTGAATCAGATGGGGAGATGAGCCCTGATCTGATCAGATATCTTCTTTGTGCTAAGGTCTGATTGTCATCATCATCCTCTTCAGCAACCTTCTTTTGAGCCTCTTCTTTCGATGGCTCCTCTTCTTCTTCAGCAGCAGAGTTATGAGTGGACTCTTCTGCCTTTTCAATAACATCTTTGGAAGATGTTTCAGCTAACAGCTTCTTCCTCTCTTCTTTCAACCTTGCTGCCTCAGCAAGAGCGTCCTTCCTTAAATAATATTTGGAGATGTGGAAGGTCTTGTGAGGTCCCATCTTGTACTTTCTTGGGAGTACTTCTGGAAGGATGATACTCAGCTTGTTGACAAAGCTGACAGTTGAGGTTACCTTCCATTCTCTTGCAATTCTGTCCAAGAAAAGCCCTTGCCAGTCTCCATCAATCTGATCCTAGATTGCAGCCATAACTCTAACCTTTAGAGTAGTAACAACATCATGACTGAATGTGTTACCTAGCAACATCTTGCCTGCTATATCCATCAGGGTTTGGAACTTAGGTTCTAGTTGGGATTTCTTGAGTCCAGAGGCATCAGCAGCCTTGATTCTCCCATCAGTGAACATCTCCATGTACTCTTTCTCCTTATTCATGATGTAGGTGGAGATATTGATCTTCCCCCTTGACAAACCAAACAGTTCCTGAAGGATTTCCCTTGTTACCTTGACCTTGTGTCCACCCATGACACTTTCAACATACGATCCCTTCATCACAGCGTTTGCATAGAAAGCCAGCACATCTTGTTCATAAACGTTGGTGGGTGCTGCTTCCAGAAAATCTCGAAGGTTGAGGTTAATGCAACGGAGAAGGATTTCCTTGTTTGCAGCTGTGTGTTTGCCTTTGAAAAACAGAGCATTCTCTGTGAACATCTTCCCTTCCTTGGACCACTTTGCAGCATCCAAGGTGCCAGTGCTCTTGGTCTTCTCGTCGTAAATTTCAATGATTGCCATAGTAGAGTTTAAGTGTTTAGGTTTTGAGAGCTTGAAAGAAATTTGCAGAACGAGAGAGTATTGAGAGCAATAGGGTATTGTGAGCGAAAGGGTTTGGAAGAGTTTTAAGGGTGTGTATATATACTCCAACAATTCTTGATCTAACGGTCAGAATTGGGTTTAATTGTGGAGTAGAGCCCAAGATTTTCCTTCTTTGATTTTGGGCCTTTCTTTAAATTTGCCGGCTGAGTTTGCCAAGTGGCAATAGTTGATTTGCTGGCAATTTGGTAATTGAGTATTAATGACATCATTACCAAAAATAGCCGTTGTGACTAATTTTGTGGCAAGAATTGATCATCAAGGCCGTTTTTTATAAGTGAATTGCATTCCTTATATAGGCCAATTTGTTTAATTACATTCAGGAATAAATCTAGAATGAATTACATGATCAAAGATAGTCATTAAACTCAAAAATCAAGTGATCTGATCAGCAAAGTGAAGTCTTCTGATTTCCTGAAAAGGTCTGCTGATTTCTCTTGGAAGTCTTCTGGTCAGCTGAGTTGGTCTTCTGATCAGCTGAGTGGAGGATTGAGATTTGCTGAGTAAATCTTCTGTGCTTTGAAGCTCCAACTTGGCTTGATGGATCCATCATTGTTGCTGTGATGATCCAACCTGGATGATGGATCTTCCAGCTTTATTGTGAGTGGTGATCCAACCTGGTTTGATGGATCTTCCAGCTCTATCTCTGAATCAAGTAGGACCATCAAATCAATATGTATATCAGCCTGGATGGTATCCCACTGGTTCAGGTTGCCCTTACCATCTGATGTTCCTCATCATCAGATGGGTTGTAGCATCAAATGTGTCCTAATTGAATCTCTTCGCTACTCTTGAAAGAGAAGGAAGATTGGAAGAGGCTTCAATGGAGTCGAAGAGAGGGCCATGGACTCAGCCTTCATGTTCTGTTTAGACACAATAGCTTTTGATAACAAGCTCTCCATGTAGAACTTCCCCCTGGAGAAGAAGCTCTGCTTGTTTGCTACTCTGTCCTCTGCATCTCTCTTTCCTCTAGTTTTCAATAAGGACTTCTCTCTTTCCTCTAGTTTTCATAGACATACTTATGTTGGTTAAACCAAGTATGCTGATCTGCATCATCTTCATCTTCTGGACAAATCTTCATCTCCTTCACCCAAGACTTTGGTTGAAGAATGATCTCCATTCCATCTTTTCTTTCAATCTTCTCCATACCTGAAACAAAAAATGATAGTTAGTGATTTGTGTTCTTAGGTGTTCTCATAACTTCCTCCTTTTATAGGGGTAGAAATGAGGTAGTGGAGTGAAAGATGACAAAACTATAGAGTTGATAGGTCTGAATTTCTGAAAAGTTACTTCTTAAGATCAACAATGAGATTCTTGATCTAAGGGTTCACATTTAAAGATATTCAGACTTCATCTTATGGAATGCAGAAATTATAAATTTTTTAGCAAGAGTTATTTGAAATCCGTACAGTGCATGCATACTGTTGAGTCGGTGAGGATGGTGTATTAATCCAACCAAGTATAACTCAATAGTATACTGTATGTATGTATATAAATAAAGTATTTTATGAAGAATAGTTTATTATTATACATAGTATACATTGCTTATAGTAGAGAACTCAAATAACTTTGTTCAAGTCTGCTGTATATATATATATATGATATGCAATGCAGATTTTAGAGTATTTCATCAAGGATTCTTAAGGTATCATTGATTCCCCCTTGATTAGATGAATCTAAGTTTTCCCTCAGCTTTATTTGTCTTCATTGGGAAAGAACTTACCTGAAGATGAGGGTGTCTATTCACCTCATCTGATCCTCCTAGTCTGCTGCACTTGGGTCAGCTGAGGTTTTCAGCTGATCTTTCCTTCTTCATGTGCTTGGGTCCAGGAGTCCTAAGCTGTAACATAGGGTTTTGAACCTTTCTTCAGCTAGGGGCTTAGTCAAGATGTCTGCTCTTTGGATATCTGTGTGAATTTTCTCCATCTTGATGTCCTTCTTTTCAAGGTGGTCTCTTATGAAGTGGTGTCGAATGTCGACATGCTTGCACCTTGTGTGGAGGACTGGATTTTGAGTGATGGCAATGGCACTGCTGCTATCTGTTGGGATATAAATTCATCCTAAGCCCCACTTAATGTTAGAATAGTTTTGATGGCCAAAACACTTAGAGTTTATAAATGTAATAGGATCAGCTGACTTGTATAGAACAACTTAGACTAGTCTTGTGTGATCAACTGTATTGATATCAGCTGATCAGCACAGTCCTGGCTTACATGCCTATCCTCAAGATGAGAAGAGTAGAAGACATGAAGACTAGAAGATCCTTGAAGACCAGATAAGTTAAGGTGCTTGTATACCTACCTATCTGATGGAGTCCCAGATTGAAGATGGCCTAAAAGCAGTACAAAGAATTTCCAGATCAGAAGAGTGTTACTCGTCTGATATCAGAAGACAGAAGACCTAAGGCCAGAAGAGTAGTCAGAAGACTAGAAGTACAGATCAGAAGACTATGTGCTCTTCCAGGACTCGGCTGATTCCTAAGTCATCTTGCAATTCAAACGAAGACCTACCTTATTTAGAAGATTGACATGATCCCATGATTGAAGCAATCAAGCGGCTGGAATCAAGGAATCAAGCTATTATGGAAAGATTGCTCAAACGGCTAGTCAACTCCAACGGCTAGTTGCAACCAATCTCCATTATAAATACAAGAGGATGAGAAATCACAAAAAAAAAAAAAGTCACAAGAGAGAATTCAACAAGCCAAGCAAGCAATCAAAGCTAAAGCCATACAGTTCTAAGAATTCTCAAAAGAGCCAGAAACCATTAGATTATCTATAGCTCTTAAGTGATTTCTATCCAACCCTTAAGAACCTGAAACCTGTTCATATTGTATATCAATTGTTTTAGGCATAGTGGTTAAGCAAATTATAAGCTTGAACCATTAGTTGGATACACCTCAAAAACCCCAACCCTCACCGAAAGGTTAAAGTTTTTGAAACCCCTTAAAGTGCAAGTGCTTACAATCACTTGTGGAGACCGTAGTTGTTAGGACGGCTCAGATCTCAAAGTCCTAACCTTGGGACTATAAAGGTCAAGACCCTTGTAATTTGTGGAAATTAAAGGGATTAAACATCACGTTAGGACGTGAGAGTGGACGTAGGAACGTATATCCGAACCACTATAAATCCGGTGTTATTTACTTTCTGCACTTTACATTTCTGCCTTTACATTCATTATTATATAGTGCATACTGTGATTTCAACACTCTTCAAAACAAGGCCATAACTTTCAAACCAGCATCAACTGGGTATTTTCATTAAGTAAAACAAGTTACAAGAACGAGTCTAAACCAGGGCCACCATAATTCCGCATATAACCTCCTCAGTCAGATCACTATAGTCATCTGGACCAGCAGACTTGCAGTCCAGTTGACATAGCAATCAGAAGAGGTTCCCAACTCTGTTTGAAAAAGTTTTAAAGTCTATTCACCCCTCCCCTCTAGACTTTAAACCCATTCACTACTCGTTCAGGGACCAACAAGTGGTATCAGAGCAGTGGTTCTAACGGACTACTGTCTCTAGATTATCAGAAGACTTGAGGGAGTCTTTCTGTAGTCCTCTTGAACAGATCTTTTGAAAAACTTGTTTTTGAAAATCCATACAGCATGAGTGCTAACATGCGAAAGTTGCCTAAGTTTTCAGTTGAGGATTATGATTACTGGAAGATCAGGATGAGGAAAAATCTCACATCAGTCCACTACAAGATGTGGTCTGTAATCACTGAAGGCCCAATCACCATCATGACAGTCAACACTGCAAATGGTGATCCAGAAGTCCCAGTTGGAGAACTGGTTCCCAAGCCTATGAGGGATCTCACACCAGAAGAGATGAAGCAATCAAACCTTGATAGCATTGCTCAAGATTACATAATGCAAACTCTTCCAAATGAGTACATTGCAAAGGTCATCCACTGTGAGTCAGCCAGAGAGATGTGGGAGGCATTGGCACTCCTCTGTGAAGGAACTGAGCTGATCAAGGAAAGCAAATTGTCGACAGCAGTCAAGAAGTTTGAACACCTCAAGATGCATCCAGGAGAAACTATTGATCAGCTGGACAATAGATGTACAAAGATCATAAATGAGATTGAATCTCTAGGCAAGAAGTATACAAATAGAGAGAAAAACTTGAAGATCTTGGACTCTTTACCCAAGAGATGGAAACTCAAGAAGACCATCGTCAAAGATACTCAAGATATCAAGAAGTGGTCTACTCAAACTCTATTTCAGAACCTAAAAGCTCATGAATATGACCTTGACAGAGAAGAAAACTCAGGAAGTGATGAGTCAACTGCAGCCCCATCTACCTCCAAGACTGTAGCCTTCAAGGCAGCCAATACAAAAGCTGCAAGTACCTCATCTGGCAAGGCCTCTCTGAAAACAGAAGACTGTGAAGGATCAGACATGAGTCTGAAGGAACAAATGGCTCTTATGATCAAGAGATTCGAAAGGATGAACACTCTCAACAGGAAATATAGAAAATTCTATAGAAACTACAAAGATAGAAGAGCAAGTTCACCCTCCAGAGGTTCCAGAGAAAGAACACCAGAAAGACATCCTAGAAAGGATGTGGAGTCATCTGACAGCCGAGGATCCAGAAGAAGAGATGCCACTCCTCCAAGGAAAGGCAACTTAATTCAGAAACCTGGATCATGCTTCAACTGTCGCAAACCAGGACACTATGTCTATGAATGTCCTGAGCTGGATTTGGATGACAAAGAAGAAAGAAGGCCAAGAAGAACTTCAGACAAGAAAGCTATGGTGACTGAAGAATCTGAATATCAAAGTGATGAACTCCCTACATCACCAGACTGCCAAATCTTCTCAGATGATTCAGATGACCTAGCTATGATGGCTATAGGTGAAAATGAGGTAAACTCCTATGCTACTACTTTCCATTCACCTATTTTTTCACAATCAGATGAGATAAACTCATCTGAAGGCGAATCAGAAGACACCTATTATCAATCTTTAAGAAAAGTAAAAGGTGATCTGGATATTGCCACTAGAGCTTTTATAGAAGTGGAAGAGGAGAATAAGGATCTAAGGAAAGAAATTGCTAAGTTGAAAAAGGTTAAGTTTGATAACACCCCTGAGCTGGCCACAATGAATGAAAGATTGACCAGAGAAGTGGAGCTTCTTAAGGAAGAAAATACCACAATAACTCAGTTGTATGAGGGGATGTTACAAACTCAAGCTTTAGAAACTAAGGAACTTCGTTCACTACAATCCAAATTCGATGACCTCTTCCAAGCACACAAGCTCTTAGAAAAGGAGAAGGAATGCCTAAATCAAAAGATATCAGAGTTCAATAAAGCCTCTACTACTATTGAAAGTATCTCTGAGTATTATAGATCAAATGGCAATAAGATGGGTTTTGGCTATGAACTCAACCCATCTACATCCTCTCCAGCTGGGGGTAGTACACCTAACAAGTGCACTACTCAGACACATGAAAAGGGTGAGTGTTCTAAACACAATGAACCTAATATGAACCAAAAGGCATCTGTACCAGCTAAGGCTAACTATCCCAAAACCAAAAATGGTAAAGGACAAGCTAACCCCAAGCCTGTACAGAGGAACAGCAAACAGCCTAGACCATCTCGGCTGAGACAGTCTCAGCTGTATGCTGCTCCAGCCAAGAAGAAGAAGTCTTCTTCAAACAAATCTGTTCTCTTTGCACCCCCTATCTCTTATCATATTGTGAGAACAGAAGAGTATGGTCCATATAATCGTGTGCATCGACCAGCTAATGCACCCAGGCCGAATGTAACTAGTCAAAAGATCATGTATGTACACTCCTATAAAGGGAAACCATTTGACTATTACTTAGCTGACACTAAGGACAAATCAGATCAGTCCAAGGTGCTGACTGGTAAGATTTGGTTCTGTGATGCCCGAGGGAAACAACTCAAGTGCTCAAGGTTGTTCAAACGACCAATGTATATGTGGGTTCCCAAGGGTAGTACTAACACCCAAGGACCCAAAACAAAATGGGTACCTAAGACTTAACTTTTCTTGCAGGAAAGGAGGGACCTATACAGAAGAGGAGGTCTAGCAGGAGAAACTTGGTGCATAGATAGTGGATGCTCAACTCACATGACAGGAACCAAAGCCCTGCTGACCAACTACATAGAAAAGAAAGGTCCAAAAGTCTTCTTTGGTGATAACGCGCATGGTAACACAAAAGGATATGGCACCCTTAAAAATGGTGACATTGAGGTACATGATGTATCATATGTAGAAGGTCTTAAGTTTAATTTATTATCTGTTTCTCACTTTTGTGACACTGGTTACTCAGTCAAATTCTCTAAAGATGAGTGTCTCATAAGTGATAAGAGAACAAAACAAAACCTTCTAACAGGATCTAGAAAGGGAAGTATGTATCTTGCAAATTGGAACAGCTGTCCTAAGGATACATGTCTGCTTGTGAAGAGCCCTAAAGATGTCAGCTGGCTATGGCACAAACGTCTTAGTCATCTGAACTTTAAGACTATGAACAAGTTAGCAAGGGAATCCTTAGTTGATGGTCTGCCTAATGAACTCTACTGTAAAGACCAGGTGTGTGATGCATGTCAACAAGGAAAGCAAACAAAGGTCTCCTTCAAGACCAAGAAGACAGCATCAACCAGCAGAGTTCTTGAACTGCTTCACATGGATCTCTTTGGACCAATCACTCCAACCACTCTAACAGGGAGGAAGTACACTCTTAGAAGTGACAAAGGCACTGAATTCATTAACTCTTATATTATTGCCTATTGTACTTCTAATGGTATTCAGCATGAGACAAGTGCAGCAAGAACACCACAACAGAATGGTGTAGCTGAAAGAAGAGTCAGAACACTCAAAGAAGCTGCCAGAACACTCCTTGCTGAATTCTCCACTCCCAAGAAGCTATGGGCAGAAGCCATCAACACAGCTTGTCACACTCAAAACAGGTCAGGTATTCATAAAATACATGAGAAAACCCCATATGAACTATGGAAAGGTAGAAAACCTAGAGTATCTTACTTTCATATATTTGGTTGTAAGTGTTTCATTCACAACAATGGGAAGAGTAAGTTGAATGCTTTTGATGCCAAAGCAGATGAGGGGATATTTTTAGGATACTCCTCAACTAGCAAAGCATTTAGAGTACTCAACAAACGAACCCTTCTTGTGGAAGAAACACCTCATGTTGTTTTTGATGAATCTTGTGAAAAGAATGCAGTAGAAACAAACTCAACTGCAGATCAGATGAGACATCTAGTGATCAAGTCCAAACCAGATGAGTTCATTGAAGTCAATGAACCTTTCCCTGAAGAACCAGAGGAGGATAAGCCTCATAGACCTGTCACTAGATCTCAAACTCAAGCAGGACAAGCTGACCAGAATCAAGATGCACCAATCCCAAATGCCAGGGGGAATGATCTCTTTGACACTCAAGATACAGATGATGATCGACCTAATCAAGTCAGCCCTCCTGATGGCACTAGATCAGATGAGAATCCAAGCTCATCCAATGCAGATACTCCTGTGAGGCATACATGGAGAAACAACCATCCATCAAACCTCATCTTAGGAGGAGCTGACTCAGGTGTCAAGACAAGAAGACAACTGAATCAGAACTCACAATCATCTATGTTCTGCTGGTGTGCTTTCCTATCCAACATTGAACCAGCTGATATAGAAGAAGCAATGACAGATAGCAATTGGATCACTGCTATGCAAGAAGAACTAAACCAATTCGAAAGAAATGAAGTCTGGGAATTGGTAGATCGTCCTGAAAACCACAATGTAGTAGGAACAAAGTGGGTATTCAAGAACAAGAAGGACGAAAATGATGTGATAACTAGAAATAAGGCTAGGCTAGTTGCAAAAGGATACTCTCAATCTGAAGGGATTGACTATGATGAAACCTTTGCTCCAGTAGCCAGATTAGAAGCCATACGACTGTTTCTAGCTTATGCATCATATATGGGCTTCAAGGTATATCAAATGGATGTCAAGAGTGCTTTTCTAAATGGTATTCTGGTAGAAGAAGTATATGTAGAGCAGCCTCCAGGTTTTGAAAAAGGTGATCAAGTATATCGACTGAAGAAGGCTCTCTATGGTCTAAAACAAGCCCCCAGAGCTTGGTATGACACATTGTCACAATTCCTACTTGACAATGGATATACAAAAGGCAAAGTGGATAGAACTCTTTTCAGAATACAAGAAGGAGAAGACATCCTAATGGTGCAAATATATGTAGATGATATTATATTTGGATCACCCAATCAAGAGATGTGCAAGAAGTTCTCTGAACTTATGCAAGGAAAGTTTGAAATGATCATGATGGGTGAGATGAATTATTTTCTAGGACTTCAAGTCAAGCAGAGTTCAGAAGGGATCTTCATCAACCATTCCAAGTATACCAAGAGCCTATTAGAAAGATTCAAAGCCCTACAAAGCAAGACTGCAAGGATTCCAATGATGACATCTTTCAAAATGGAACCAGATGAGTCTGGAAAGGCAGTTGATCAAGCTGAATATAGAGCACTGATTGGATCTCTACTATATCTTACAACTAGCAGACCAGACATAACATTTGCTGTAGGAGTATGTGCTAGGTTTCAAGCAAACCCAAAGCAAAGTCATCTAGAAGCAGCAAGGAAGATTCTCAAGTACCTAAAAGGAACAGTCAACCTAGGACTATGGTACCCTGCTGATGACAATCTAGAATTGAGTGGCTATTCTGACTCAGACTATGGAGGATGTAGAATTGATAGGAAATCCACATCTGGAACCTGTCAATTTCTAGGCAACAAGCTGATATCATGGTTCTCTAAGAAGCAAACCTCAGTTGCAACCTCCACCACTGAAGCAGAATACATGGCAGCTGGTAGTTGTTGTAGTCAGCTGCTCTGGCTAGTTCAACAACTCAAGGATTACAATGTAGAGGCAAGAGAAGTCCCTATTTATTGTGATAGCAGCAGTGACATTGCCATCACTCAAAATCCAGTCCTCCACACAAGGTGCAAGCATGTCGACATTCGACACCACTTCATAAGAGACCACCTTGAAAAGAAGGACATCAAGATGGAGAAAATTCACACAGATATCCAAAGAGCAGACATCTTGACTAAGCCCCTAGCTGAAGAAAGGTTCAAAATCCTATGTTACAGCTTAGGACTCCTGGACCCAAGCACATGAAGAAGGAAAGATCAGCTGAAAACCTCAGCTGACCCAAGTGCAGCAGACTAGGAGGATCAGATGAGGTGAATAGACACCCTCATCTTCAGGTAAGTTCTTTCCCAATGAAGACAAATAAAGCTGAGGGAAAACTTAGAGTCATCTAATCAAGGGGGAATCAATGATACCTTAAGAATCCTTGATGAAATACTCTAAAATCTGCATTGCATATCATATCATATATATATATATAGCAGACTTGAACAAAGTTATTTGATCTCTTTATTCCCAGCAATGTATACTATGTATAATAATAAACTATTCTTCATAAAATATTTTATTTATATACATAAATACAGTGTACTATTGAGTTATACTTGGTTGGATTAATACACCACCGACTCAACAGTATGCATGCACAGTACGGATTTCAAATAACTCTTGCTCAAAATTTATAAATTCTGCATTCCATAAGATAAAGTCTGAATATCTTTAAATGTGAACCCTTAGATCAAGAATCTCATTGTTGATCTTAAGAAGTAACTTTTCAGAAATACAGACCTATCAACTCTATAGTTTTGTCATCTTTCACTCCACTACCTCATTTCTACCCCTATAAAAGGAGGAAGTTATGAGAACACCTAAGAACACAAATCACCAACTACAATTTTTGTTTCAGGTATGGAGAAGATTGAAAGAAAAGATGGAATGGAGATCATTCTTCAACCAAAGTCTTGGGTGAAGGAGATGAAGATTTGTCCAGAAGATGAAGATGATGCAGATCAGCATACTTGGTTTAACCAATATAAGTATGTCTACGAAAACTAGAGGAAAGAGAGAAGTCCTTATTGAAAACTAGAGGAAAGAGAGATGCAGAGGACAGAGTAGCAAACAAGCAGAGCTTCTTCTCCAGGGGGAAGTTCTACATGGAGAGCTTGTTATCAAAAGCTATTGTGTCTAAACAGAACATGAAGGCTGAGTCCATGGCCCTCTCTTCGACTCCATTGAAGCCTCTTCCAATCTTCCTTCTCTTTCAAGAGTAGCGAAGAGATTCAATTAGGACACATTTGATGCTACAACCCATCTGATGATGAGGAACATCAGATGGTAAGGGCAACCTGAACCAGTGGGATACCATCCAGGCTGATATACATATTGATTTGATGGTCCTACTTGATTCAGAGATAGAGCTGGAAGATCCATCAAACCAGGTTGGATCACCACTCACAATAAAGCTGGAAGATCCATCATCCAGGTTGGATCATCACAGCAACAATGAAGGATCCATCAAGCCAAGTTGGAGCTTCAAAGCACAGAAGATTTACTCAGCAAATCTCAATCCTCCACTCAGCTGATCAGAAGACCAACTCAGCTGACCAGAAGACTTCCAAGAGAAATCAGCAGACCTTTTCAGGAAATCAGAAGACTTCACTTTGCTGATCAGATCACTTGATTTTTGAGTTTAATGACTATCTTTGATCATGTAATTCATTCTAGATTTATTCCTGAATGTAATTAAACAAATTGGCATATATAAGGAATGCAATTCACTTATAAAAAACGGCCTTGATGATCAATTCTTGCCACAAAATTAGTCACAACGGCTATTTTTGGTAATGATGTCATTAATACTCAATTACCAAATTGCCAGCAAATCAACTGTTGCCACATGGCAAATTCAGCCGGCAAATTTAAAGGAAGGCCCAAAATCAAAGAAGGAAAATCTTGGGCTCTACTCCACAATTAACCCAAATCTGACCGTTAGATCAAGATTTGTTGGAGTATATATACACACCCTTAAAACTCTTCCAAACCCTTTCGCTCACAATACCCTATTGCTCTCAATACTCTCTCGTTCTGCAAATTTCTTTCAAGCTCTCAAAACCTAAACACTTAAACTCTACTATGGCAATCATTGAAACTTACGACGAGAAGACCAAGAGCACTGGCACCTTGGATGCTGCAAAGTGGTCCAAGGAAGGGAAGATGTTCACAGAGAATGCTCTGTTTTTCAAAGGCAAACACACAGCTGCAAACAAGGAAATCCTTCTCCGTTGCATCAACCTCAACCTTCGAGATTTTCTGGAAGCAGCACCCACCAACGTTTATGAACAAGATGTGCTGGCTTTCTATGCGAACGCTGTGATGAAGGGATCGCATGTTGAAAGTGTCATGGGTGGACACAAGGTCAAGGTAACAAGGGAAATCCTTCAGGAACTATTTGGTTTGTCAAGGGGGAAGATCAATATCTCCACCTACATCATGAATAAGGAGAAAGAATACATGGAGATGTTCACTGATGGGAGAATCAAGGCTGATGATGCCTCTGGACTCAAGAAATCCCAATTAGAACCTAAGTTTCAAACCCTGATGGATATAGCAGGCAAGATGCTGCTAGGTAACACTTTCAGCCATGATGCTGTTACCACCTTGAAGGTTAGAGTTATGGCTGCAATCTGGGATCAGATTGATGGAGACTGGCAAGGGCTTTTCTTGGACAGAATTGCTCTTGAAGCCAAGAAGGTGACTTTGGACCTTCAATCAAGAGAATGGAAGGTAACCTCAACTGTCACCTTTGTCAACAAGCTGAGTATCATCCTTCCAGAAGTACTCCCAAGAAAGTACAAGATGGGACCTCATAAGACCTTCCACATCTCCAAATATTATTTAAGGAAGGACGCTCTTGCTGAGGCAGCAAGGTTGAAAGAAGAGAGGAAGAAGCTGTTAGCTGAAGCATCTTCCAAAGATGTTATTGAAAAGGCAGAAGAGTCCACTCATAACTCTGCTGCTGAAGAAGAAGAGGAGCCATCGAAAGAAGAGGCTCAAAAGAAGGTTGCTGAAGAGGATGATGATGACAATCAGACCTTAGCACAAAGAAGATATCTGATCAGATCAGGGCTCATCTCCCCATCTGATTCAGATGTCACTCCCACTGCCTCTCCTTTGAAAAAGGCAGGTACTTCTAACCCCTCTCTCACTTTCACACCTTCTAAACTATCAAAGGGTCAGAAGAGAAAGAAGAACACTTCTTCTTTCACAAAGAAAGCCAAGAAATCCAGGCTCCCTACTCCAATGAGCATAGCCCCTATTTCATCCTTCAACCCTTCTGATGATACCAACCCATCTAAACCCTCACACACTGATGCCCAAATCCCTGCTGATACTCACACAGCAGAGGAACAAGCCCAGCCTAATCCTGCTGATGTTCAAACAGCAGACAACCAACCTCAGACCACCTCCACAAAACCTGCTGATGATTAAACTCAGATTATATCCACAATCCTTGCTGATATTCAAACAGCAAATGTCCAAGATCATCAAGCTCAAACACCTACTGATCTTCAAGAAGAAACTGAACCAGACCAGCAGACCCATAACCCTGCTGATGAACAAATTACTGAAGATCAATCCCAACCTCCTACCCAACAAGAAGAAATCACTTCCCAAATCCCTGCTGATACTCACACAGCAGAGGAAAATGCCCCAACTACCCAAACCCCTACCATCATTGTCCCTTCTGCTCCAGAAGACTTGGCACCAGAAGACCTGGTTCAACCTGGTCCTTCTCAACCTCAGTTCAGAATGGTGCACTACCCCATGTGCCAAACAGAAAAGATAATGAGGATGAAGATAGCCAACCTGCTCAAGACCACCATCCCTGGAGTTGATGAGACTTCAATCCAGTTTGAACAAGTGCTTAGGGTATGCACTTGGATTGAGCTCAGACGAGATGATGTAGATGACTTTCTTGATGTCATGGAAGGAATGGGAGGAAAGGAACACTTCCTCGACTGGGAGATGGAGCAAAAGGAAGTTGCTAAAGTTCAATCCTTTGCTCAGCTGCTATCAGATGAGGCACTAACTGCAGTCTGCAACCGGATCCTAGAAGTCTCCACTGCTGATGTCCCTATCCCAGTAGGTTCATCGGATCAGCAGACAGCTGAACAAGCAAAGATGAAGGAATCAGCTGCACCAGCCTTGGTGGAAGACTCAGCTGCCCCTGCTGAAGACTCAACTGCACCAGCTGACAAAGAAGAGATTGAAAGAGAAGTAGTCAGAGTACCAGCTCACTTCAAACCTTCTGACGATCTGACTCTCTTCATTGACAATCAAGAGGATGCAGGCAGACGAATCATGACCCATCTGACTAAGGCCACTACCTGCTACCTCAATGAGGAGTACCTATCAGCCGAAGAAAGAGGCAAAGCAATTATTGTTCATCCAAAGCCTCAGGGTACACCCTCTACCTCTACCCCATCTGTTGACCTTACAGCAGACATCTGCTCCCAGGTCAAAGCTGCAATAGACTTGCACTTTGAGAAAGGTTTAGGCATGCAGCTAGGAAGATATGTTGAGAATGCTGCAAGGGAACAGAAGACTCGTCTTCATGACCAGATTCTTGATGTTGAAGACAAGTTTGGTGAAGCACTTCATCAGCAGATAGGAGAATACCTGAGTACCTATCAGAAGTCATCAGCCGACACCTCCAAAAGGTTTGCTGATCTTTACACTGAAGAGATGCACCGCATGGAGACCACCTACAAGACAAGAATTGAGGATGCTGAAGCAAGAGCCACTGAAGGACAAGCTCTTCTTAAAACAGCTGCAGATGAGAATGAGAAACTGCAGACTCAGCTGAAGGAAACAGCAGCCAAGTTGGAAGCTCTTACAACTAGATTTGAAGCTGCCTCCTCCTCCAATTCACATGCTGAAGTTCTAGAGCACAGCATAACCCATCTGACCCAAGTTGCCAAGGTCAATGCCATGACACTGAAACAAACTCTGAAAGTGGAAATCATGAATTCCATGAAGCCTTTTGCGGCTGCACTTGCTGAAGCCAAAAAGGGGGAAGATATGTTGATAAAGGCTCTAGAGAAGTCTACTGCCCAGCAAGCTGAACTGGTAGTAGCACAAGATGACTTGACTGAAACCTTGGGTGGTTTAAAGAGCAAAATCAAGAACAGGCAAGGCAAAGACAAAGAAATTGCTCTAGAAGATACTCAAGCACCCACTCAAGCTCCTGCCAAGAGTCTACAGATCACTGCTCCTGTAGAACAAGTTTCTGAAAAGAGAATGACAAGGAAAAGAAAGGCAGATGAGCAAGCTCAGTCAGCTCAGACCAGCAAGAAATCAGCTCCAGCAGAGCCTACTGCAGAAGAGAAAGAGGCTCTAGAGTTGAAGAAAAAGAAATTGCTTGAAGCTCAAGAGCTTAAGCAAAAGAAGCTGAATGATGCGAAGGCAGTCAAAGCCAAATTTGAAAGAAGGATTGCCAAACTCAGGAAAGCAATGAAGGACAAAGCACAAGAAGACAGTGTCCTAGTGTTTGACAGCAATTATGTGGATTACTTAGCCCTTCAAGATGAGCTACCAAGATGGTATCCCCTGAAAAAGAAGTGGCAAATTCAACACCACATAGTAAGGAAATTTGGCCCTCTCCCTTCTTATGAAGAAGAATTTCTTCAATTCTCCCAGTTCATGAACATTGAAGATCCAGAGTTCTGGGAAGAAATTGTCAAGACAGCCAAAGGACTTGACAACTGCAGAATCCTAACTCCTGAAGAACCCAAATGGGATGCACCCCTTCTGGATTCAGGAAGAGCCAACATGATAGAAATCAAGAAGATTCTGTACAAGATCTATGAAGAGGAGAATGTTACAGATGTACAACACATGGAAGAAGTTCGAGCTCGTCTGTACCTTGCCTACCGCATTTGAAGATCAGAAGACCTGATGAAGACCAGCTTAGAAGTTTAAAGAAACTATTACTTGTAATCTGTAAAAGTTCTATCTATATTCAAGTTCTAGTTCTTTTTGCTTACAAGACAAACTCTCATTGTCTTCATCAGATGCTTCAGTTTTAGCATGTTATAAACTCTTATCTTATTTCATTAAGAGCATTTATCAAGTATAGTTTTGGCTTCATCAAAAAGGGGGAAATTGTTGGGATATAAATTCATCCTAAGCCCCACTTAATGTTAGAATAGTTTTGATGGCCAAAACACTTAGAGTTTATAAATGTAATAGGATCAGCTGACTTGTATAGAACAGCTTAGACTAGTCTTGTGTGATCAACTGTATTGATATCAGCTGATCAGCACAGTCCTGGCTTACATGCCTATCCTCAAGATGAGAAGAGTAGAAGACATGAAGACTAGAAGATCCTTGAAGACCAGATAAGTTAAGGTGCTTGTATACCTACCTATCTGATGGAGTCCCAGATTGAAGATGGCCTAAAAGCAGTACAAAGAATTTCCAGATCAGAAGAGTGTTACTCGTCTGATATCAGAAGACATAAGACCTAAGGCCAGAAGAGTAGTCAGAAGACTAGAAGTACAGATCAGAAGACTATGTGCTCTTCCAGGACTCGGCTGATTCCTAAGTCATCTTGCAATTCAAACGAAGACCTACCTTATTTAGAAGATTGACATGATCCCATGATTGAAGCAATCAAGCGGCTGGAATCAAGGAATCAAGCTATTATGGAAAGATTGCTCAAACGGCTAGTCAACTCCAACGGCTACTTGCAACCAATCTCCATTATAAATACAAGAGGATGAGAAATCACAAAAAAAAAAGTCACAAGAGAGAATTCAACAAGCCAAGCAAGCAATCAAAGCTAAAGCCATACAGTTCTAAGAATTCTCAAAAGAGCCAGAAACCATTAGATTATCTATAGCTCTTAAGTGATTTCTATCCAACCCTTAAGAACCTGAAACCTGTTCATATTGTATATCAATTGTTTTAGGCATAGTGGTTAAGCAAATTATAAGCTTGAACCATTAGTTGGATACACCTCAAAAACCCCAACCCTCACCGAAAGGTTAAAGTTTTTGAAACCCCTTAAAGTGCAAGTGCTTACAATCACTTGTGGAGACCGTAGCTGTTAGGACGGCTCAGATCTCAAAGTCCTAACCTTGGGACTATAAAGGTCAAGACCCTTGTAATTTGTGGAAATTAAAGGGATTAAACATCACGTTAGGACGTGAGAGTGGACGTAGGAACGTATATCCGAACCACTATAAATCCGGTGTTATTTACTTTCTGCACTTTACATTTCTGCCTTTACATTCATTATTATATAGTGCATACTGTGATTTCAACACTCTTCAAAACAAGGCCATAACTTTCAAACCAGCATCAGCTGAGTATTTTCATTAAGTAAAACAAGTTACAAGAACGAGTCTAAACCAGGGCCACCATAATTCCGCATATAACCTCCTCAGTCAGATCACTATAGTCATCTGGACCAGCAGATTTGCAGTCCAGTTGACATAGCAATCAGAAGAGGTTCCCAACTCTGTTTGAAAAAGTTTTAAAGTCTATTCACCCCTCCCCTCTAGACTTTAAACCCATTCACTACTCGTTCAGGGACCAACACTATCACAATAAATAGGGACTTCTCTTGCCTCTACATTGTAATCCTTGAGTTGTTGAACTAGCCAGAGCAGCTGACTACAACAACTACCAGCTGCCATGTATTCTGCTTCAGTGGTGGAGGTTGCAACTGAGGTTTGCTTCTTAGAGAACCATGATATCAGCTTGTTGCCTAGAAATTGACAGGTTCCAGATGTGGATTTCCTATCAATTCTACATCCTCCATAGTCTGAGTCAGAATAGCCACTCAATTCTAGATTGTCATCAGCAGGGTACCATAGTCCTAGGTTGACTGTTCCTTTTAGGTACTTGAGAATCTTCCTTGCTGCTTCTAGATGACTTTGCTTTGGGTTTGCTTTAAACCTAGCACATACTCCTACAACAAATGTTATGTCTGGTCTGCTAGCTGTAAGATATAGTAGAGATCCAATCAGTGCTCTATATTCAGCTTGATCAACTGCCTTTCCAGACTCATCTGGTTCCATTTTGAAAGATGTCATCATTGGAATCCTTGCAGTCTTGCTTTGTAGGGCTTTGAATCTTTCTAATAGGCTCTTGGTATACTTGGACTGGTTGATGAAGATCCCTTCTGAACTCTGCTTGACTTGAAGTCCTAGAAAATAATTCATCTCACCCATCATGCTCATTTCAAACTTTCCTTGCATAAGTTCAGAGAACTTCTTGCACATCTCTTGATTGGGTGATCCAAATATAATATCATCTACATATATTTGCACCATTAGGATGTCTTCTCCTTCTTGTATTCTGAAAAGAGTTCTATCCACTTTGCCTTTTGTATATCCATTGTCAAGTAGGAATTGTGACAATGTGTCATACCAAGCTCTGGGGGCTTGTTTTAGACCATAGAGAGTCTTCTTCAGTCGATATACTTGATCACCTTTTTCAAAACCTGGAGGCTGCTCTACATATACTTCTTCTACCAGAATACCATTTAGAAAAGCACTCTTGACATCCATTTGATATACCTTGAAGCCCATATATGATGCATAAGCTAGAAACAGTCGTATGGCTTCTAATCTGGCTACTGGAGCAAAGGTTTCATCATAGTCAATCCCTTCAGATTGAGAGTATCCTTTTGCAACTAGCCTAGCCTTATTTCTAGTTATCACATCATTTTCGTCCTTCTTGTTCTTGAATACCCACTTTGTTCCTACTACATTGTGGTTTTCAGGACGATCTACCAATTCCCAGACTTCATTTCTTTCGAATTGATTTAGTTCTTCTTGCATAGTAGTGATCCAATTGCTATCTGTCATTGCTTCTTCTATATCAGCTGGTTCAATGTTGGATAGGAAAGCACACCAGCAGAACATAGATGATTGTGAGTTCTGATTCAGTTGTCTTCTTGTCTTGACACCTGAGTCAGCTCCTCCTAAGATGAGGTTTGATGGATGGTTGTTTCTCCATGTATGCCTCACAGGAGTATCTGCATTGGATGAGCTTGGATTCTCATCTGATCTAGTGCCATCAGGAGGGTTGACTTGATTAGGTCGATCATCATCTGTATCTTGAGTGTCAAAGAGATCATTCCCCCTGGCATTTGGGATTGGTGCATCTTGATTCTGGTCAGCTTGTCCTGCTTGAGTTTGAGATCTAGTGACAGGTCTATGAGGCTTATCCTCCTCTGGTTCTTCAGGGAAAGGTTCATTGACTTCAATGAACTCATCTGGTTTGGACTTGATCACTAGATGTCTCATCTGATCTGCAGCTGAGTTTGTTTCTACTGCATTCTTTTCACAAGATTCATCAAAAACAACATGAGGTGTTTCTTCCACAAGAAGGGTTCGTTTGTTGAGTACTCTAAATGCTTTGCTAGTTGAGGAGTATCCTAAAAATATCCCCTCATCTGCTTTGGCATCAAAAGCATTCAACTTACTCTTCCCATTGTTGTGAATGAAACACTTACAACCAAATATATGAAAGTAAGATACTCTAGGTTTTCTTCCTTTCCATAGTTCATATGGGGTTTTCTCATGTATTTTATGAATACCTGACCTGTTTTGAGTGTGACAAGCTGTGTTGATGGCTTCTGCCCATAGCTTCTTGGGAGTGGAGAATTCAGCAAGGAGTGTTCTGGCAGCTTCTTTGAGTGTTCTGACTCTTCTTTCAGCTACACCATTCTGTTGTGGTGTTCTTGCTGCACTTGTCTCATGCTGAATACCATTAGAAGTACAATAGGCAATAATATAAGAGTTAATGAATTCAGTGCCTTTGTCACTTCTAATTTTCACAATTGGTTCTCCTTTCTCTACTTGGATCCTCTTCAATAGTTCAGGGAGCTTCTGCTGTGTTTCACTCTTCTTGTATAAGAAGATAACCCAAGTAAACTTGGAATAATCATCTACAACAATAAGAGTGTACTTCCTCCCTCGGGCATCACAGAACCAAATCTTACCAGTCAGCACCTTGGACTGATCTGATTTGTCCTTAGTGTCAGCTAAGTAATAGTCAAATGGTTTCCCTTTATAGGAGTGTACATACATGATCTTTTGACTAGTTAAATTCGGCCTGGGTGCATTAGCTGGTCGATGCACACGATTATATGGACCATACTCTTCTGTTCTCACAATATCATAAGAGATAGGGGGTGCAAAGAGAACAGATTTGTTTGAAGAAGACTTCTTCTTCTTGGCTGGAGCAGCATACAGCTGAGACTGTCTCAGCCGAGATGGTCTAGGCTGTTTGCTGTTCCTCTGTACAGGCTTGGGGTTAGCTTGTCCTTTACCATTTTTGGTTTTGGGATAGTTAGCCTTAGCTGGTACAGATGCCTTTTGGTTCATATTAGGTTCATTGTGTTTAGAACACTCACCCTTTTCATGTGTCTGAGTAGTGCACTTGTTAGGTGTACTACCCCCAGCTGGAGAGGATGTAGATGGGTTGAGTTCATAGCCAAAACCCATCTTATTGCCATTTGATCTATAATACTCAGAGATACTTTCAATAGTAGTAGAGGCTTTATTGAACTCTGATATCTTTTGATTTAGGCATTCCTTCTCCTTTTCTAAGAGCTTGTGTGCTTGGAAGATGTCATCGAATTTGGATTGTAGTGAACGAAGTTCCTTAGTTTCTAAAGCTTGAGTTTGTAACATCCCCTCATACAACTGAGTTATTGTGGTATTTTCTTCCTTAAGAAGCTCCACTTCTCTGGTCAATCTTTCATTCATTGTGGCCAGCTCAGGGGTGTTATCAAACTTAACCTTTTTCAACTTAGCAATTTCTTTCCTTAGATCCTTATTCTCCTCTTCCACTTCTATAA
The DNA here is from genome assembly GCA_963675135.1 of Galeopsis tetrahit. Taxonomy (NCBI): domain Eukaryota; kingdom Viridiplantae; phylum Streptophyta; class Magnoliopsida; order Lamiales; family Lamiaceae; genus Galeopsis; species Galeopsis tetrahit. The sequence continues at coordinate 29,376,992 of OY776130.1, read as the reverse complement.
AAGCTCTAGTGGCAATATCCAGATCACCTTTTACTTTTCTTAAAGATTGATAATAGGTGTCTTCTGATTCGCCTTCAGATGAGTTTATCTCATCTGATTGTGAAAAAATAGGTGAATGGAAAGTAGTAGTATAGGAGTTTACCTCATTTTCACCTATGGCCATCATAGCTAGGTCATCTGAATCATCTGAGAAGATTTGGCAGTCTGGTGATGTAGGGAGTTCATCACTTTGATATTCAGATTCTTCAGTCACCATAGCTTTCTTGTCTGAAGTTCTTCTTGGCCTTCTTTCTTCTTTTTCATCCAAATCCAGCTCAGGACATTCATAGACATAGTGTCCTGGTTTGCGACAGTTGAAGCATGATCCAGGTTTCTGATTTGAGTTGCCTTTCCTTGGAGGAGTGGCATCTCTTCTTCTAGATCCTCGGCTGTCAGATGACTCCACATCCTTTCTAGGATGTCTTTCTGGTGTTCTTTCTCTGGAACCTCTGGAGGGTGAACTTGCTCTTCTATCTTTGTAGTTTCTATAGAATTTTCTATATTTGCTGTTGAGAGTGTTCATCCTTTCGAATCTCTTGATCATAAGAGCCATTTGTTCCTTCAGACTCATGTCTGATCCTTCACAGTCTTCTGTTTTCAGAGAGGCCTTGCCAGATGAGGTACTTGCAGCTTTTGTATTGGCTGCCTTGAAGGCTACAGTCTTGGAGGTAGATGGGGCTGCAGTTGACTCATCACTTCTTGAGTTTTCTTCTCTGTCAAGGTCATATTCATGAGCTTTTAGGTTCTGAAATAGAGTTTGAGTAGACCACTTCTTGATATCTTGAGTATCTTTGATGATGGTCTTCTTGAGTTTCCATCTCTTGGGTAAAGAGTCCAAGATCTTCAAGTTTTTCTCTCTATTTGTATACTTCTTGCCTAGAGATTCAATCTCATTTATGATCTTTGTACATCTATTGTCCAGCTGATCAATAGTTTCTCCTGGATGCATCTTGAGGTGTTCAAACTTCTTGACTGCTGTCGACAATTTGCTTTCCTTGATCAGCTCAGTTCCTTCACAGAGGAGTGCCAATGCCTCCCACATCTCTCTGGCTGACTCACAGTGGATGACCTTTGCAATGTACTCATTTGGAAGAGTTTGCATTATGTAATCTTGAGCAATGCTATCAAGGTTTGATTGCTTCATCTCTTCTGGTGTGAGATCCCTCATAGGCTTGGGAACCAGTTCTCCAACTGGGACTTCTGGATCACCATTTGCAGTGTTGACTGTCATGATGGTGATTGGGCCTTCAGTGATTACAGACCACATCTTGTAGTGGACTGATGTGAGATTCTTCCTCATCCTGATCTTCCAGTAATCATAATCCTCAACTGAAAACTTAGGCAACTTTCGCATGTTAGCACTCATGCTGTATGGATTTTCAAAAATAAGTTTTTCAAAAGATCTGTTCAAGAGGACTACAGAAAGACTCCCTCAAGTCTTCTGATAATCTAGAGACAGTAGTCCGTTAGAACCACTGCTCTGATACCACTTGTTGGTCCCTGAACGAGTAGTGAATGGGTTTAAAGTCTAGAGGGGAGGGGTGAATAGACTTTAAAACTTTTTCAAACAGAGTTGGGAACCTCTTCTGATTGCTATGTCAACTGGACTGCAAGTCTGCTGGTCCAGATGACTATAGTGATCTGACTGAGGAGGTTATATGCGGAATTATGGTGGCCCTGGTTTAGACTCGTTCTTGTAACTTGTTTTACTTAATGAAAATACTCAGTTGATGCTGGTTTGAAAGTTATGGCCTTGTTTTGAAGAGTGTTGAAATCACAGTATGCACTATATAATAATGAATGTAAAGGCAGAAATGTAAAGTGCAGAAAGTAAATAACACCGGATTTATAGTGGTTCGGATATACGTTCCTACGTCCACTCTCACGTCCTAACGTGATGTTTAATCCCTTTAATTTCCACAAATTACAAGGGTCTTGACCTTTATAGTCCCAAGGTTAGGACTTTGAGATCTGAGCCGTCCTAACAGCTACGGTCTCCACAAGTGATTGTAAGCACTTGCACTTTAAGGGGTTTCAAAAACTTTAACCTTTCGGTGAGGGTTTGGGGTTTTTGAGGTGTATCCAACTAATGGTTCAAGCTTATAATTTGCTTAACCACTATGCCTAAAACAATTGATATACAATATGAACAGGTTTCAGGTTCTTAAGGGTTGGATAGAAATCACTTAAGAGCTATAGATAATCTAATGGTTTCTGGCTCTTTTGAGAATTCTTAGAACTGTATGGCTTTAGCTTTGATTGCTTGCTTGGCTTGTTGAATTCTCTCTTTTGACTTCTTCTTTTTGTGATTTCTCATCCCCTTGTATTTATAATGGAGATTGTTTGCAACTAGCCGTTGGAGTTGACTAGCCGTTTGAGCAATCTTTCCATAATAGCTTGATTCCTTGATTCCAGCCGCTTGATTGCTTCAATCCTGGGATTATGTCAATCTTCTAAATAAGGTAGGTCTTCGTTTGAATTGCAAGATGACTTGGGAATCAGCCGAGTCCTGGAAGAGCACATAGTCTTCTGATCTGTACTTCTAGTCTTCTGACTACTCTTCTGGCCTTAGGTCTTCTGTCTTCACTCTTCTGATCTGGAAATTCTTTGTACTGCTTTTAGGCCATCTTCAATCTGGGACTCCATCAGATAGGTAGGTATACAAGCACCTTAACTTATCTGGTCTTCAAGGATCTTCTAGTCTTCATGTCTTCTACTCTTCTCATCTTGAGGATAGGCATGTAAGCCAGGACTGTGCTGATCAGCTGATATCAATACAGTTGATCACACAAGACTAGTCTAAGCTGTTCTATACAAGTCAGCTGATCCTATTACATTTATAAACTCTAAGTGTTTTGGCCATCAAAACTATTCTAACATCAAGTGGGGCTTAGGATGAATTTATATCCCAACATGGATCATTGTGTTTATGTCAAATACTTCCCTGATGGTAACTTCATTATTTTTTTGCTTTATGTTGATGATATGTTGATTGTGTGAAAGGATATTGTGTCGATTAGCAAGTTGAAGGGGGAGCTGTCCAAATTCTTTGACATGAAGGATTTAGGCTCAGCAAAACAAATTTTGGGCATGGAGATCATTCGTGACAGAAAGGCTGGAAAATTGTGGTTGTCACAAGAAAAGTACATTGAGAAAGTACTTAAAAGGTTCAACATGAAACATGCTAAGCCTATGTCCACGCCACTTGATAACCACTTCAAGTTGATTAAGAAATATTGTCCCACGACTCGAGAGCAGAGAGAAGAGATAGCAACAATCCCTTATTCCTCTGCAATTGGTTCTTTGATGTACGATATGGTGTGTACACGATCGGATATTGCTCAAGTTGTTAGCTTGGTGAGCAGATTTCTTTCCAATCCAGGAAAAGATCATTGGGAGGCCGTAAAGTGGATATTCAAATACTTGAGAGGAACTTCAAAATCATGCTTGAGTTTTGGAAGTTCGAAGCAGATTTTTATGGGATACACAGATTCAGAAATGGACGGTGATCTCGATGGGAGGAAATCCACTTCAGGCTACATGTTTACATTCGCAGGGGGAGCTGTCTCATGGCAATCAAAATTACAAAAGTATGTTGCTTTATCCACCACTGAGGCAGAGTACATTGCAGCGAACGAAGCTGGAAAAGAGATGATGTGGATGAAGAGATTTCTCCAGGAATTGAGTTTGAAGCAAAAGGAGTACATGGTTTTTTGTGATAATCAAAGTGTTATTGACTTGAGCAAAAATTCCATGTATCATTCTCGAACGAAGCATGTTGATGTGAGGTACCATTGGATTAGAATGGTATTGGATAAACAACTTATGAAGCTTGAAAAAATTCACACCGACAAAAATCCTACAGATATGATGACTAAGGTGGTTACTCGTGAGAATCATGATTTTTGCGCCGGATTGGTCGGCATGAGCTCGAGGTAGAAGTGACGTATGTGGCCAACTATTTTAGGAGGGGGAGATTGTTGGGCTTGCCCAATAATAGTTGGGCCAAGAAATAAATAAATTAAAGAAGCCACCAAATATCATAATAATCAAATAGGCCCATTAAGTATGTTTGTTGAGATAACAGTCGTGACATTCTGGCCGACTTTACAGCAACCAAGGAAAAAGAAAGAAAAGGGAGAGAAAGAAAAAGAGAGAGGGAGAAGATGGGTTTGTCTTTTGGGGACTCGTCTCTTCACCGTTTTGCCTCAAATTTAAAGGGGGAGTTCGTGGTGACGTGCTCTTCATTTTGGTTGGAGTATATTTTCACAAATCGTATCCAAGAGGTACAAAGAGAAATTGGTGTTTTCATTCTCGTTGTACTATTTTAGTTTGCTCTCTTCCCATATTTATTGTGTGTTCAAAGAATAGTATTCTTGAGGATAGTTTGGTTCTATTGGTGTTGATTCCTCTATTTGTAATAGAGAAGGAAACTTTGTAATTCCCATTTGATATAGTGGAGTATTTTGTTGGGCGGGGTCCCGTGGTTTTTACCCTCTTGTGAAGGGGTTTTCCACGTAAAAATTATTGGTGTTATTGCGTATTTATTTTCTGCGATTAATTTACATTTTTGGTCCGTTGTCCATTGAGCTTTTGTGGAAGTGATTGTTGTTTTTGTGCATTTCGCTGCGCCGAGCAACCGACTCTGTTTTTGGCACCTTCCACAACATATTCATGTAGCAGCTTAATAAATAAAAACATAAGACTACTGATAGAAGATCAAGCAATTGAATTATAAGGTGAAGTTATGCAATGTGCAGTGTTGGTTCTGTGTACCAGCCCCTAAAGGAGGATCCACGTTTGATAAGATTGGCCGCCGAACACCAGCTCCAGTACCACCCCTTTATCTTCTCTATGATCTTTTTGTTATCCCATTCTCCATTATCGAATATAACCTTATTTCTCCAATTCCACAAAATCCACACCACACAAATCCACAAGCCTACCAAAAAGTTGTTTCCATTTTTTTGATCGAGGAGGCTGGTAAACTGCCATAATTGTTCACATACCTGCCCCCTACAAGCCGACGATAGCCTCAGCCAATTACGAACGTCAACCCAGACCTGGTACGTCACATTGTAGTTGTGGAACAGATGTGCTGCAGATTCGGGTCCATCTCCACATGTCGTGCACTTGGTCTCTTCATCCGAAATAATGATTGCTCTCCTCCTTAAGTTTGTTCTTGTTGGTAGCCTATCCCAAAGCAGCCTCCATGCCATTATCGATGCCTTAATAGGACATGGGTGTTTCCAGATCCGCGGTAGTGCCTCTTCCTTTGATGAATCCAAGTCCCCTGTTGCAACTGTTGTGTGAAGAAGCTGGTATGCAGATTTTGTTGTGTACGCCCCCTTCGGATCCAGCCTCCATTTCCACCCATCGTGTTCGTTCTCCGTCAGCGTGCACCTATTAATTATAGATAGAAGAGAGTTAAGACTTTCGGATTCTCTTTCAAGTAAAGTCTCCTCCATGCCATGTAATTTGTTGACATCATTAACAATTCAAAAAAAAAAAAAAAAATCATGTACCTTTATTTTACTTCAAATTTTTTTTCATATAAAAATAATACTCCATTAATTTTTTAAAATTTCTTTTTTCTTTTATTTTACTTCAATTGATATTTCTACTTCTCTTTTTAATATTATTTTTTAAATTTATTTTTTTTCCTATTTATCATTTGTGATCCAAATGATAATTTTTTTTCACGTACTTCTTTTTATGTCGTAAATAATTATTCTAAAATTTTATAGTCTAATAAAAATATTTTAAAATAATATTAATTATTTTTTTATGTATTAAATAGTATAATAATAATTTGTTTTAAAAAATAAAACTCCCATCTCTCTTAGGTGTGTTCAATTCTCTTGGTACTATTTTACTTTAATTAATTGGTGTATAATTTTCATCTTATCCTTTCAAAATTGTACTTCATTTATTACCAATTTTACTTTATTTTACATTGTTTAATTATTTTTTCATTCGAACTTTCATTTTTTAATCACTTTATTTTATTTTTTTATGAATATAATTTTTAGTTTATAAGTGTTATGATAACAGTTGATAAGTGTTATGATATATAGTATTAACTAATATGCAGTACAGTATTAATTTATATACAGTATAATATTAGTTTGTATATTGGTACAAGTTCTAATGTTTTTGAGTTTCGAGTTCACATACTCTATGGTACTAGTTCAAATATAGTATAGTATTAGTTCACATATTGTATAGTATTAGTTCATATATTAAACAATATTTTATACTCACATTAATCTCTAGTACTATACAATATATTAACTAGTATTATACCATATGCGTACTAATACTATATCGTATTTAAACTAATACTACACTTAACAAAAAATACATAACTTAGCACATTCATAATTACAGGCATACCATGTAAATTAATACATCAATATTAAAATATTGATATTAACTAACTACTAAGAGGAACAAAAGTGAGAATGAACGCACTGAACACATAATTAATAGATACAATCACACTCAATAAACATATGAATGCGTCAATACGGTGATGACCACAAAGAAAATAATAAAACTCATGATGCAATATTTTGTTGATTTCTTCCCCAATTCTCCACTCATTTAAGTTTCTAAATATAAATTTTAGGTAAAGTCTAGTATGCACTCGAGTGCATGTTATGCACCCAAGTCCATGTTGCACTTTTCAGTTTTACTGACTTACATTTTTTGGTAAATGGTGTTGCACTTTTCAATTATTACTAAAAATATTATTATACAGTTTAATAATAGAAAAATACAACACCATTTACCAAAAAGTGTAAGTCAGTAAAACTGAAAAGTGCAACATGGACTAGGGTGCATAACATGCACTCGAGTCCATAGCAGACCAACCCATTTTAATTTTCAAGTAGATTATGTTACTCCCTCCGTCCCATTATTTTTTGAACATTTGACAAAAACGTCCGTCTCATTATTAATTGAACATTTCCTTATTTGGAAAAAGTAATTTTTTTACTCCTTTAAAAAACTCTCTCAAACATCTCTTATTTACATCACATGTCATTACTTTTTACACACTAACTTAAGATTTTTTCTCCAATAAAGTTGAATTACCCATTACATCCCCCTAAAAAGTCACTTTATCACCTTTAATACTAATAAACAATTCTTACATTAAAACTCGTGCAAACAAAAAAATTTCAAGTAATAAAAGGTCGGAGGGAGTATTAATTAGTTTTAAAAAATAATCTACAAATTTAAAAAACTTGTAATAAATCATATATCATTGCAGAATAATGAAGACATACCAAAATAATCTTAGTTATTATAAATCAGATTAAGGACTAGAAAGTGAGCATGCAATATTCATACATTTATACCCAAATTAGAAATTGAAATTTTCTAGTTTACTTGTTTTTTTTTTCCTAAATTTTGATCATATTTTGAAAAAAAAAAAAATCTGAAATTTTTATTTCTGAGCTTCATATTTTTTTTCCAACTTTTTTTTTTATATTCGTTGTTCTTTTTAGATATTTTTTTTTTGAAAATTAAAAAAAAATACACCATTCTATTCTTAATATAAGTCGTTTTCATTTTTCGTTTTCTTTACAAATTATATGACGTTTTACACTTTTCAATGCAAATTAATGGCACTTCTTAAAAATTTAACCTTAAGATCATTAAATATTTACATAAATTTCAAATTTAACCTTTAAGATCATTAAATATTTACATAAATGTGTTTTTTTTTATGAGATGTACAATCATTAATTAAGAGTAACATGAGAAATAAATTTTATTAATATGTGTGTATGAATAGTGGGGTTAGAATAATATTTGACTCTGTGGTGATACATTGATGATTCGGTAGTGGGTGTATAATTATAATTTTAATGAGTTGTATTTTAATTTAATTGATAAAATGGTAATATAATTTTTTTACATGTAATTTTCTTTTTAAAAAATTGGGGGTAAACTTGTTTAAAAAAAAAGGATAAATAACTAATGTATAAAATTGGATTTAGTTTGTACACACGTGTGTTCAAAAAATTGAGAGTGGACTTATTAAAAATGAGGGATAAATAACTAATAACCTATTTATAACTCATTTGGAAAATTGGATCCAGTTACATGTATGTAACTGATTTGTCTTTATATTTATCAATGGTATATACATTGTGTACATTGACCCTTAAATTTGTGTATGGTTTACATATTTGCTCAAGACTACTTGTAATGTTTTTTTTTTTTTTTTTGATTTTGTATTAATTCTAAGTGTTGGTTTTGACTTTTGAATACTTTATATTAATTTGCTATAAATTAAGTTTTAAAGTGATTGTTGCTAATATATATAAGTAATATCGTGAATTTTAGACAAAGTGGGATAGCTCAAGTGGTTAGAGCACCACTACCTAGGCCTTAGGTTCAAGTCATGGAGAGGGGAAAAAGGGATCGGTATTTAACTTCCATCAAAAAAAAAAAAAAAATTCGTGAATTTTAAAATTTTGCACAATTGTGATCAACTTGATCCAATGGATATAAATTAGGCCAAATTATCAAATTTAGCCCATACTTTTCACTTTTTATAAAATCTAGCACATATTTTTCTTTTTAAACAAATTGTACCTATACTTTTCATTTTTCCTCAAATCTAGCACATACTTTTTTCTTAACCAAATTATACTCATACTTTTTATTTTTTATCAAATTTAACACATACTTTTTTACTCTTATCCAAATTATATATACCCATACTTTTTATAAATATAATTAATTAATATACCTTACTTTATAAATAAATTCTAAAATTATATAGTACTCCATCCGTCCAATTTTATTATGCCCACTTCTTTGGGCACGGATTTTAATGAATATTTATTAGTTTATTCATAAAGTAGATAAGTTTGTGGTGTCCATTTATAAATAAATGATTGTTTATGAATAAAGTGAATGACAAAGTGGGTAAATAAGTGATAGTAGGAGGGTGGAGATAAAGTAGTATGAATAATATTGTTTCTAAAAAGGGTATATGCATAATAAAATTGGACAACCAAAAAAAGAAAATGGGAATAATAAAATTGGACGGAGGGAGTAATATTTTTTATTCTAGAAAATATAAAATATAAAAAATTATTTAAAGAATCTCAAAGCATTATTTAAAAAAATATATATACTCACTTCATTCACCAAAAGTATGTTCGATGGAGGGAGTACAATTTATTTCAATCTGTATTTTTTATATATACTTTGTAAATCTCTTTTTAATTCAATAGTTTTAGATAATTTCACTGTTCAATTATTATTTAAAATTTAAAATTTGTAAATTTTAAATTGATTTTTTTTTAATTTAAATATATTTAAGATATTTTTTTTTTAATTATTAGATGTTTTTTACATTTTTTTTTTTTTGGTATTTTAAATTAATTGATAAAAGCATGTGCTAAAATTCATAAAACATAAAAAATATGTGATGCATTTTATTAAAACTGAAAAGTATGGGTATGAAAGAAAAAGTTTGTGCTAAATTTGATAACAAAATGAAAAGTATGGGTATAATTTGTTTAAAAAGAAAAGTATGTGCTAAATTTAGTAAAAAGTGAAAAGTATGGGATAAAATTGATTATTTGGCCTATAATTTATATATGAAAAAAAAAATGGTCTGAAACGGACTAAACTCGGACCAGACCGGATAGATTTAGGTCCAGTCTCCGGTCCACCCATTGGTAAGATTCCAGTCCCGATTCAAACCGGTCCCGGTCCGGTTCGGTTTCGGACCGGTGCACACCTCCAATTGGAATAAAGCATTTAATCGATAAAAAGATTTTAAAAATGAGGGTATTATTTCAATAGACCAGTGTCGACGAAAAGCATTTCATTTGACACTGGTTTTTTGACTGAATGGTATTTTGTCGACAATGTCTTGTTGAAATTTATTTCGATAGAAATGTGTTGACCAAAAGCCTAATTTTCACAACTATGTGTCGAGTCGACCACAATTCTCTTTTTCAATAAATGTGTTGAAAATATTGTTTTTGGTCGACACATTGTTGTCGAAAATATTATGTTTGGTCGACAACAATGCACCGAAATTAATCTCTTCAACACTTTTTTTCTTCATCGTGTTGTCGAACAAAATGTATGTCGTCGACAAACTAGTGCTGAAAACCATACTCGACAAAAATTGAAATTTTTGAACACGCGAAACTTCTAACATGCCATTTTCATCCCACAAAACATGCAAGGGATAATAAATGACAAACATAAAATAAAACCTAGTCTTGTATTTCACTGCATTTCGAAAATAAAAACATAACAAAAAGTACAAACAATAACTTACATATTTATAGTATCCTTCTCATTTTTCAGTCATGTTTTGCTTCTTCAACACCTTTGAGTAGAGAGGAACAATTTGGACGACATTGTAGTGGTGTAGGGAAGGAGGAATAAAATTTTGTCGATTTTTTTAGAGATAAATTCGCAAATGGTCCTGTAACTTTGTCTGAATCCGCAAACGGTCTTGTAACTTTTTATTTTATCAATTTTAGTCTTTTAGTCTCATTTTTGGTCCTTTTAGTCCCAATTTCAGTACCTGGACTTCGATTTCAATCCCCTAAGTCCAATTTCAGTTCAATCAATTCAATTGTAGTCCCTTTAATTCAATTACAATTCTACTTGGAGTATAACATGTATATTTTACACAACAATTAATTTTTTAGTATCTTTAACACATCATACGACACATAAGTTGTTTGGAGGACTAAAAATACATACGATCAACTTAAAAACAATTTAAAATTATGAAAAATTAAATATTAAAATTTTAATTTTAGATGATAATTGCATATATACACTCAAATATATACATATGTATTAAAATGTATTTTTTTTAGTATTAAAATGTAATTGAATTTATTGTTTAATTTGTTTCATTGAAATTAACTAGTCATTTAAAAAAAAAGTTGTATTAGATATATCACTTCTTACGTTTAATTTAAATGAACACACAAATTTATATATTTGATTATAAATAAATATTTGGTATATATAGAACATAAAAAAATAAAATTAAGATTTTAATAAAATTAAGTATATTAAATTGTAAATAAATATTTATTAAAATTTTATATTAAATATATCACTCTTATTTCTTAAAAATGACTTTCTCAGTCTAGTAAAATTTTGCTCAATTCTTTTTATACATGTTTTTTAAAAAATCATATTTTAATTATAAAAAATATATATGGAATAACGAGTAAAGAATATTGTTAGTTGGTCCATACTTAATCTTTTTAAGAAAGTAGAAAAAATATTTAAAAGTTAATTATTTAAATAGAATAAACATATATTTTGTGAAACCAAAAATGGGTGTGAGCAAAATTTTACAGGACGGAGGGAAATTTATCTCATTTTTTAGGACCAAATAGAATAAACATATATTTTGTTAAAAATGTAAAAAAAAATGTAATGTAAAATACACATGTTCTATTCCGGAGTGAGATATGAACTTGGATTAAAAGGATTGACATTGGACAGATTTGACTGAGATTGGACTTTGAGGACTGAATTTGGACTTTAAGGGCTGAAATTAGATTTAAAGGAACAAAATTGAGATCAAAATGATTAAAATTGAAACTAAAATGATTAAAATTGTTCAAATATAAAGTTACAAGACCTTTTGCGGATTCAGACAAAGTTACAAGATCATTTGTGAATTTGTCTCATTTTTTTACGATCAAATGAGGTGTATTTATTAGTGATACTTTTACAATAAAGGGCATTTTAGGTTTTTTTTTTTAAGTATTATTAAATTAATAAATTGGTGGGGTAGTGCACAACCACGGAGGTGTAAATAATCGTACCAAATCATATCTTTACTTCGTCTATTTCACAGTTCTCTCAAATCTTACTTGGTTTACTCTCCTTTTTTCATTTTGAAATACTGCATTTTTATGAGTCGGTTATTTTTTAAAAACCGCCTTTTTTTTTCTTTTAAATTCTTTAAAAACAAATTTAAATACGTAAATACTGTTTTTTAAAACCGCCTCTTTTTTTACTTTTCAATTCTTAATCTTTTTATTTTTATTTCTTTAAATAATGTATTTTGAAATAATAAAGCCCTTATATTCTCAATTTCTATTTGCATTTATAGTTAGTATTCTCCCCCCATCTCTCATCTTAGCATTTTACGGTGAGTATTCTCCCCCATCTTGCATCTTATCTATCTTACATTTACCATTAGTATTCACTTCTTTTCCGCCTCTTCTTCGTTCTTACATTCTTTGAGGGTCTGAATTCATAAATATCTGATTTCATTTTAATTCAATTTCAATTAAAAATTGAATACGGTCGCTACTGCCGAGATCATCTATTAATCGTTTGACCTTCTCAATTTTCTCTGTACGGCCTTTTGTTTTATCTTATATTGAAAAGGTTTCTGATACAATTTTTTTTTTTTTTTAAATTTTTGATTTCAAGGAAACAAACTTTTCATTATTTGCGTCGCTTTGGGAGTAATGTTATGATTTTTTTTGGATAGTAAGTTTCAGTAGTAATAGTTGAGTTTGATCTCAATTTTATTTTATTTTTTTTCATCTTCACTTAAAAGATAGTGAATTTCAGAAATTGTTGAGTTTGATTAATATTTTCTCTCTCAATTTATTTTTTATTCTTTTTTTTTTCTTAGTTTCAGATTTATTTATATTTTTCTGTGCATATTTATATTTTAAATTCAATATTGCAACTCAGCCTAGAGTCCTATTGGTTATTTAGGTATGAAGTTCTAAAATCTTTTCTAACAATAAGTGATTCAAATATTTTATTGCAAGGGTCTAAAACTTAAGATATGAAAAGTTTCAGCCTTTAATTCATATATTTGTCATTGTGTTCTTTCCTCATGTCTCCGCTTCATTTTTCACTCTTATTCTCCACATTCTCAGGTTTTTTCCAGATTTTGGAATCATTTGGTATTAAAAAATCTTGGGTGGCATTTTGACAAATGTGTTGTGGTGAACCTGTGATTAATTTTGTGAACAGTAAGTTTGTAACAAAAAATTTATTTGTGTTTTTCATTTTTTAGGTGTTGATGGGTGGTAACGATGAATTATGCAACTATGAAGGACTTGAACCTGGTGGATTGGTAGGGCTTCAAACTAATCTTTTAGACTAATTTCTCATGTTGGACATATGGGACTTTTCCAGAATTTTATACATTCTAAATTATTTCATGTAACAGGTTTATAAGTTTCATGTGTGTTTGTATATTTAACTTTTATATTCAATGTATTTCTATCATGAGTTCAAGATTTCATAATATTTGTGTCAGATTTCTAACTCTTTTATGATGTATAAATGTTTTTGATGATTATGATTTAATGTTTATCTTCATTGCTTCTTTAAGATATCTTCATTACTTCTTTAAGATGTAGTTTCTTTTGTTTGGGCTTTTCAATCTTACATAAACATTAAGAAGAGTCTCAAAATTTTATGAACTGTCCTATCAATAATTATTAATTGAGTGTATTTATTATAAATTTAGAAGAAAATTGTTTACAATTTCATTAATTCTTTACTCTAAAATTGGCAGAATTTTTTTGGATGTAATATTGAATCTTATTAAATAAAAAAAATTTAAATAATGTTTTTTTTATAATCCCGCGTATTGCGGGGCGTGCACTAGTATACACGAAGGCTGAGTTCACCCTCTTCAATTTTCCAACACTACCCTCCCTCATTAACTCTAATCTTACTCGTTTTTTTCTCATTTTCTCCTCCCACTTCTCCTCTCCCTCTCCAAGTTACCGCCGCCACCAGGACCCTACGTTGCCCCCATCGCCGCTCGGACCCCCTCGTTGCACAGACGCAGTGGCGACGACGCACCCTCCCACCCATACAAATTGCAGTCGTCGTGCACTTGCAAATCGCAGTCGCCGCGCTCACCCCCTCCCCCTGCAAATCACAGCGGCGACGCACACAAACACACACCCTGCACAATCGTAGCCCCGTTTTACTCGCTTCCGTCCAAGGTGTTTAATTTTATTTTATTTTCATTTGTGATTTATATATATATATATATATATATATATATATATATATATATATATTGTTTTGCTGTTGGATATGTGGTAAATTGGTGATAGAGATCCATGGTGTTTTCCTTTTATATTTCTCTTAGATTTATGATGGAAGATCTAGTTTTCTCTTGAATTTGTGATAGAAGATCTAGATATGTGATCTTCATTTTTTTTACCAATTTTTTCTCCTGTAAATTATTTTTGAGTTTTTGCCACATTTTCCAAAATTATTTCCGAAAATTTGCTAATTTTTCGAATATGTTTTCTGAAATATGAACTCAATTGTAACTTGGAGGTGAATGATGATAACACGGAGGTGACTCAGTTGCAGATTGTTATACTTAAATTATTGTTATATTTAAATTAGGGTTGATCATATTATTTTTTAAAATTAATAGAAGGGAAATATTATCTTTGTATGTGTAATTTTTTTTTTTAAAAAAAAAAGAAGTTTTGGAGGTGAATACAGCAAAAGAGGGGTATTAAAAACCGTGGCCACATAACAAAGAATTGGGCAATGAACCCAATCCAGTAATTATTTTAAAGCAGCCCAAACTTGTAATTTGGGCAATTGAGTACACACCCCCTTAAAAATCTAAAATACCCTTCTTTCTCTAAACCCTAATTTTCCAATCAGTCTCCCTCTCCTTCTCTCATTTTCAAGCTGCACACAACACACCCACCCACTTGTCGCCCTCCTCCCGTCGTCGCCCTCCCTCCCAAAGGACGTCATTGCCTTCAATTCCTCCAAGTTGGCCTTTCGCACTCCCGTTGTGCCGCCCCTATCCATGTGCCGTCTCGATCTGTCATCTCCAAGTGATGCCCACTACAAAAAAAAAAAGGGATTTGTCGACGGAAAGTTACCGACAGAATAGATTATGTCGGTCGTACCGACGGATTTCCGACGGAATCTCGGAATCTGCATACTCCCGACGGATTTCAACTTCCGTCGGGAGGTTCTGACGGAATTCCGACGTAATCTAGGTTGAAGGTGAAACAGCGCCGTTTTCGGCCCGCTTCCCGACGGAATATTCCCGTCGGCAGTTCAAATTTTGGTTCCCGACGGAAATTTTCGTCGGTAGCCGACCCGCTTTTAATCCCACCGTCTCGTAAACCCCTCAAAAGGCGCGTACCATAAATATTCTCGTGCTACCGACGGAAATTTCCATCGGTAGCAATTTTTTTTTATATATAAACTGCCGAGAGGCAGTTTGATTAAGAAGGGAAAAAAATCCACTTTCCTCCTCTCGTTCGTGGATTCGAAGACGAAGAACATTCCATCTGATCATCTACTGCAGTTTTCTTCAGTTTTCTTCAATTTGAACGATAAGTTTTATAAATTATTAATTAATTTTAATTAAGTTATTGTATTATTGTAAATTGTATGTTAATTATTATAAAATTGCATGTACGTACGTAGTTGATGAATATGTATAATTAATTGATATATATGTTACGTGGATTATGATGTTTTTGGTTAATTGTAATTAATTGTTCGTGTTATAGTGTAGTTCTTTATAAATTTATTGTTTTTTTTACGTTAGATTGTTATATAGTTTGTTTATTTAATTAATATATAATTGGTACTTGTTAGATAGTGTTAAATAATTAATTATCTAGTTAGTGCATGTACGATATGATTATAGTTAACATTGAGAAGAATGTGTTTGATAATTAAATTAGGTTATTGTCAGTTAATTAAATTAGGTTATATTGTCGATTGATTAATTAATTAAATTAGGTTATTGTTAATTAAATTAAGAAATTACTATAATTAAATTTGGAAATTTTTCGTTGAATTAGTAAACTATGTATCAATTAAACTAAGTTATTATTGTTGATTAAATTAGTAATTATTGTTACAAGTAGGAGTGTTGTTGATTAATATAGTAATTATTGATATTGTTTAAATTATGTCATTATTAATTAACTTGGTAAATTATTGATTTCATTAGTAAATTGTTATTGATTAAATTAGGAAATTATTGACTTAATTAGTAAAATGTTATTGATTAAATTAAGAAATTATAGATTTCATTAGTAAATTATTGATTAATTTATTATACTGTTTTAATTTTATTTATTAAAATAGATGAGTCAAGATGTGAATGCTCTTTCTGGTGCTGGTGGGGCCTCAGGGTCTCGACGTAGCCGGTCGAAGAGGGGCTCACTTAGGCCTCAACCTAATTTGATGCCGACTCCTACAACGTCGCCGCCCGTTCCAAGTAGTCGTCTGTCGTCGTCCATTCCACAACAGTCGCCGCCGTCATCTCAGTCGTCGGCAGCTCGTCAACATCCCAGGGCATCCGTCGAGACCAGAGAGCTCGTATGGATTCAGGATGGACAGTAAGTAATTAATTAAATAATTTTAAGGATTAACAATATTTAATAGCATTAATTTTTATTAATTTTTTATTTATAATGTGTTTGTTTGTTAATAATGTCACAGATTATTGCCTGATAACGAGGTGTCGAAGATTTGCACAGAATCAATTCTTAAGTGCAAGATTGCTGCGAATGCGACCTCTTGGAGGAAGGTGCCGCCGACAAAAAAGGAGGAATACTATGAGGAGTTCCAGGTATTTAAGCACATTCAATTAAATATTAATAAATAATTTATTATATAAATTATTTGATAAATATGTTGATCGAATATGTGCAGAAACATGCTTATTGGTATAGGGAGTTCTACTCGGACGACGATATTTACAGGTACTGGGCCGATTCATGTCATTCTAGGTATAAGGAGGTAATGTACAACTGGAGGACGGCTTAGCGCGCTCGTGGCACGGTGCAGGCGTTGGGTCCTGACGAAAATGTGGTCAACGGAACACGTTGACCATGTATTGGAGTAGCCCGAATTACGTGCCGAAGTATAATATTGCTCGGGCCAACCGTAGAACTGATGTTGGAGGTGGGATGGCAAGGCATCGGGGGGGTCCCGATTCGCGTATGAGCAATCAATTGCTCTAGTAAGTGTTTACTAAATTTATTTGAAAATTTTCCCTATTAGAGTCATTTCTACAGTACTTTAAACAAATAGAAACTACAAGTTTAAAAAAATTCTATTAGGTTCAAATTAGTGTTAAATAACCAAAAATGCCCTTAATATACATATCTTACATTATTTTCGAAAATAAAAAATTAAATCAAATTTATTAATTTCATAATTTGTGCAACTGCTCAATCCCTTAATTTAATTATAGACATGATTTACGATCTTTGCTGACCCAAATCATATTTTCTCTAATTCGATTATAATGGAATTCAAGATTATGTCAATTCTCCACAGTCATGGCTGCCCATCGGCCACGCTCCACTCCGCTGTCGTCGCCGGTTGCTGCATCCCAGCCCACCACGCCTCTCTTCGGAACACGGTTAGTCTGGCCTCATCTCCCCCCTCAAGCCATCCAGGCTGCATCGAGAGTAAAAAAATCAACCATTTATCGGAAAATCGTTGGACGCCGTCCTGTGTCGTGACCCTGGAAAAAGTATGAGGATGTTTGTATGGGTTCAAAAGAAGCAGCATCTGCAATTTTGAACTACTTGTCAGCACAGGGCAGGGCAAAACTCCTCCTCATCAACAGAGCTGATCCTATTGAGGTAGCTTCTACTCGAATTAGAGGTTTTTCACTAAAATTAAGGCCCTTGTAGGATTAGGAGATTTCTTACATAGCAGCCAGTAGTCTGATTCGTTTGTGTGGAGTTTTGAGTCCAATTTGGTATTTGCTCCTTGGTTTAAGTGTATGTATGGAAATAAACCTTTAGTATGGTTATAATGTGACTTTGTATGGAACAAGTTGTAGCTATTGATGTACACCATCCACTACTTGTTAATTTGCCTTGGAAAACAAAATAACTGAATTGGGAGCCTTTGCAGAAGCAGGAACTTAGCTTTGGTTTCTCTTAAGAGTGGAAACAAAAGAGTTGCCGGCTAAGATATACAAAAGAACTCTAAAGCTGGTTCTCTGTTAATGCTTGTTATGGTCTAAAGTTCACATTACACATTATGTTGTGATGCAGGTTTCAGAGGCCTTACAAAGCAGCACACATGCTATTACACAAGTTGACCAGTGCTTGCAGGAACTTGACGACAACTTTGATTCACTGAAACGACTTGATAATGCTTTAGGTAAGAGTTTTGTATCAGATTTCTAGTTGTTGCTTTTAATCTGAGCACAGAGTTTTATTGAGCAATGATTCCCAATTGAACTCCACTTACATGTCTAGTGACTAGATGTATCTGTTTTGTCAATATGTAAATGATATTAATTAGATTTCGGTTTCAGATAGTATTACTTTCTAATTTGTAATAACCTTTCCAACACGTTTGATAATGATTTGGTAGGAGCAACTACAGTATATGCACAGATAGATGATGAAGATATTGAAGACGACGATTTTAACACACGAAATACAAAGTGAAGAGAATCAAGTCCCAATTGATTGATGTTGTGCGATGATTTGAGCAATGCTTTCTCGAACCTTCATCTTAAGGATGAGAGTGCCATGAACTCTGTAGCAGAATGTTGTATAGAGCCGGTTGACAATCAGAGAACCAGAACCTCGGGCAATCTTGAAGCTGCTTGAAAATATATTGTCAATAATCAGTCTGTATTTATTACTTAGGTGATGTTTACTTTCGGTTTTAAAATCTGGGTTTTCAGTTTTTAAGACCCTCCACCGGTTTTACTTTGGGATTTAAAAATCGATTTTAAAAAACCACCCAAAGCCACTGTTTTTAAACCTACTCATTGATTTAATATAAAGAAAATTTCAAAAATCAGTTTTTAAAACCATCCAAAATACAAAGTAAACATCACTTTAGCTTTTTTCTCTCTTTTTCTTTTTAGCTTCAACAAGAGGTTGCATGAGTATTGTAATTTTTCCAGTGGCGTCTTAACTGAGGAGTTGAGCAACCGGAGGGTGGCGGTGGTGGCAGGTGAGGAATGTGGTGTCATGGATGAGAATACGGATGACATGGAGGTGGACAAAGCTCAGTTGGTAGTCTCAATAACTTCTGTATAGAATCTCATTCATATGCACTTCAATATACATATTATCAGATTGCACTTCAATATACATATTCATACACAAATGCATGAAACAATGTCTATATGCACTATAATACGCATAGATTATATAATGTGCATTATAATACGCATTATCCTAATCACTTTTTTTTTTTTTTTGAAGGATTAACGATGCCAACATAAGGTATAAGGATACCCAACATTGAAACACACCAGCATCATCTCCTAGTGCAAACCCAAGCTACTCCAACTCAATCAAGAGAGACTGGAGAGTCCATCACATAATTAGCCGCTCACTCTTGCAAGATCATGAGCCGATCGGGGTATGTGTTGAAAACTACAGAAGTCAAAGTCTTGAACCAGCCTTCTGATTCTATCAATCACCAAACCTTCTGGCCCCAGATATAACTGTCCACTGTGAAGGGCCCCAACCGCGTCGAGACAATCAGACTGAACAACCACATTTGTTCGACCTTGAGCTGCCACCCACCTTAAACCCTCTTCAACCGCACAAAGTTCGGCCCCGTACCCGGAGCTCTTATTTTCATAGCTAAAGTCGCGATCTCTCTACCCCCATCGTCACACAACACTCCCCCTACTCCATACACTCCTTTTCTATCATCAAAACATGCATCAACCTTCAGCAAATTAGGGGACTCCATTGGATAAGGCACTTCGTTGGGAATCTGCAAATGATTCGGCCCTGGACTGTCACAAGTAGCTGCCTTTGCAGTCGCTTGGAACTCCTCTAAAAAAGCTACTGC
The DNA here is from genome assembly GCA_963675135.1 of Galeopsis tetrahit. NCBI lineage: Eukaryota > Viridiplantae > Streptophyta > Magnoliopsida > Lamiales > Lamiaceae > Galeopsis > Galeopsis tetrahit. The sequence continues at coordinate 29,357,102 of OY776130.1, read as the reverse complement.
CCAATCAAGATTGGAGAAGCGCCTTGCTCGTGAATCACATTTGTCGTCACCTTCCTCATGAACCATTGTGCATCGTTCTTTCCACACCCCCCATGCTATGACCATTGCTTTTAAAAAACTTGCTCTTCCTTCCGTATCCCAAAGCATTTGCAGGAACAAATCTGTGCTTAAAAACCTCGCTTTCTTGAAAAAATCCCAAATCCATGCCTTTTCCAGATGTCTTTAACTTTTGGACACAAAAACAGTGTGTGCACCGTGCTTGCCACTGCTGCTCCACAGACTCGACATACCGAAAGAATTGGGACGTGATGAGCTGCTAGATTAGCCTCTGTCGCAATAATATCCCAAGCGACCTTCCAAATAAAAATCCTAATCTTTTGAGGCACATTACACGACCAGATTTTGTTCCACCGCTGACCATCCTTTTTAACACCTGAGTCTGAAGGTTTCATATCAGCCCCCCGACACTTCGTAGCCATGGCCCAATACCCAGATTTAATAGTGTACTGGCCCTTCTTTTCACACTTCCAGAAGCGACTATCCACCGACCCCACTCCACCAATCGGCACTTTCAGGATTGCCTCTGCCTCATGACTAGCAAAGGCATGTCGAACTAAATCTTCATTCCATTCCCCATCAGGCGTTACAAATCTCTCCACTGTCGAGCCACTAGCAATTCTGGACTACACTCTGCCCTCCGCTAAACCAGGTATCCAAGCTTCCTTAAATATCCTAATATTGCTACCTGTTCCCACCCGCCACATCAATCCCAAATTTAGAAGATCCCTACTCCACCTCCATACAAAAGAGGGATTATGTCCTAAATCAGCCTCCATCACATCGACATCCTTGTAATATCGTGCTTTCATCACTCTCGCCACAAGAGAAGATGGGTAATTGATAAGCCGCCACACCTGCTTGGCTAATAGTGCTTTATTGAAGGTTTCCAAGTGACGGAAACCCATCCCTCCATCAACTTTGTGTTCGCATAAAACGTCCCACTTCTAGCAATGGAGTTTTCGTTTGTCACCCTGATAACCCCACCAAAAGTGCGTCCATTTCATGACAAACAGACGATGGGATTCGAAACACCGACATCGCGTACGTTGGAATTGCCTGTAAAACTGATTTGATCATCACCTCCCTCCCGCCTTCCGAGAAAGTCTTAGAGGTCCAAGAGTGTAACTTAACTGCCAATCTATCCCGCAGATACCCAAACTGAAGTCTCTTGGCTAGAATGGAAAAGGTTGGCAACCCCAAATAGATCTCATGGGCTTGACTAATCCGCACCTGAAGCAAATCCTTAACTGTATATTTTGTCACTTGTCTCGTGTATGGACTGAAAATCACAGCCGACTTCTATAGATTAACCAACTGACCCGATGCTTGCTCATACAGTTTCAGACCCTGCTTTAAATTTCTAGCATCCTCTGCATCAGCTTTAAAGAACAACAAGCTATCATTGGCGAAGAATAAGTGAGTAATCATCGGAGCCCCCCGTGCCACGCGCACTCCCCTAACCAAACCACTCTGCTGCATTGTATTCAAGATGGAGGAAAAACCTTGTGTGCATAAGACGAACAAGAAAGGAGACAGTGGATCTCCTTGGCGCAACCCTCTGGTCGGCCTAACTTTCCCAACAATTTGTCCATTCACCTTAAATTCATATGACACAGTCGACACACATCTCAATATTAGATCAATCCACCTTGCATCAAAACCCATATGTGCTAGTATACATCTCAAATATTCCCACTCCACTCGGTCATAGGCCTTACTCATATCTAATTTCAATGCCGCATAACCACTCTCACTCTTATTTTGTCTGAGTCAATGCATACATTCGTAGCCAACCAGGATATTATCAGTTATCAGTCTCCCCAGAGTAAAGGCGCTCTGGCTGTCATCAATGAGATGTTGCATGATTTTTTTAAGTCGATTAGATATGGCTCGTGCCACAATTCGATAACATACATTACTGAGACTGATGGGCCTGAAGTCCCCCATCAATCGTGGCTCATTTTTCTTGGGAATTAAAGTAATCCATGTCGTGTTCCATTGCGTCAAATCCTGTCCATTATTCAATATTTCCAGCACATCATTTGTTACTTTCGGCCCAATTACATCCCAAGATTTTTGGAAAAAGACTGCCGAAAAACCGGTCGGGGCCAGGGGCTTTAGATGGGTGTAGATCGAAGCAGACCTTCTTAACCTCTTCGATCATTCGAGTAGGTTGCAGTGAGGAACGTGTTCATCTGGGAACTCACCACTCTCTCCACACCATTTATGACCATATGAATCACCTCATTGCTGGGATTTAGAGACGTGAAGATATTCTTAAAATATGCTTCCACAATAGCCGTCACTTCTTCGATGCGGGTCTTCCATGAGCCCTCCTCATTTTGTAAACCCCTAATCCAATTCCTCCGTCTTCTATCTGAAGCCCGTCTATGAAAGAACTCGGTATTCCGGTCTCCGTCAATCATCCAAGTCACTCGAGAGCGTTGTTTCCATTTAATCTCTTCTTGTGATTGTAGCCTCTCAATTCGGTATTCCAGTTGTTTTATTGGTCCCCAATTCGGTAGCCTTTTTTTCAACTCTTTCGTTAGTGCAGACAATTGTTCAGAGTAAGATTTCTTATTTAGGGTAGCCCATTTCTGCAAACTAGCAGCACACTGTGCCAATACTGACGGGAGCGGCTGATTCGTGGATATCTCCCCCCAACTTCTTTGTACTGCTTCCTCATAATCAGACTCTACCATCCAGGATTTCTCAAACGTGAAAAACTTAACAGCCTTCCCCAAAAAGTAAGGAGCACCGCTCTATGGTCTGAACCATAGAATCCCAGGTTCTGCGTTTATAGTCGGACTATGCCAGGCTGTATTCCCAAAAAATCTATCTAACTTTTCCTGAAGAAAAGCTTGTCCCCTTCTCTTGTTCATCCATGTGTATTTAGGCCCACTAGCTTTAAGTTCGCGCATGTCTAAGTCATCCAACACCTTTCAGAATTCTTCCATCTGGGCAACCGATCTCATTCTACTATTCCACCCACCGGATTTATCATTTTGGGTGAGAATTTCAGTAAAGTCCCCTCCCAACACCCATGCTTGGTGTGGGTTGAAAGCGTGGATCTGAATTTTACGCAATAAATCCCAGGAAAAATATCTACGTGAGGTCACTGGGTTTCCATAAAAACCAGTGAATCGACAATCAAAACTTGGAAAATAGAGATGTACATCAACATGACCCGGAGACAACGAATAGAGAACATGTTTCACATTCCCATTGATCAACATTACAACTCCACCACTACAACCACTGGAGTCATACCCCAAGCAAACATCAAAGTTCAAAACAGAAAGCCAAATCACTACAAAAAAAGGGGTTTTAGCATCAAATTTTTTTTGATACTAAAAATGAAATATTTGATACCAAAGGGTATTGGTATCAAAAAAAATTTCGATACCACTTCCGATACCTATACTCCCGATCCTAAAGACCGCATATCAGAAAAAAAAGTCTGATACTAAAGGGTAACTCTTTAGTATCAGAAATGTATAATATCAATAAATATTTTCTGATACTAAAGGATTGAACTCTTTAGTATCAAAATTGTATTTAGTATCGGATTATTGTATCAATTTGTTTTGATACAACAATGCATTTATAGTATCGTAAACTTTTACCGATACTAAATACTTCCTCCGTCCCACAATTACTTTCACACTTTCCTTTTCGGGACGTCCCACAATTACTTTCACACCCTTAAAATGGAAAACCCTTTATAAACTCCACCCTCACAATATCCTAAATTTTACACAAATGCCATTACTTTTTTCCCATACATACACAAAAGTCAACTCATTTATTTACTTTATAAATAAAAGTTTACAAAATTACCCCTCAAAATCCCCACTAAATTCACTTTTCTTATTTTGTGTGCCACTTCACATGTGAAAGTAATCACGGGACGGAGGGAGTATATAGTATCAATAAATATTTTTTGATACAAAATGATTGAACCCTTTAGTATCAAAATAATATTTAGTATCGGATAATGGTATCAATTTTTTTTGACGATACTAAATATATAGTATCTATAAATATTTTCCGATACTAAAAGTATTTAACCTTTAGTATCAGAAAAATATTAAGTATCGGATAATGGTATCAAATTTTTTTGATACCACATTGTATTTTTAGTATCAATTATTTTTTACGACACTAAATATATAGTATTAATAAATATTTTTTTGATACTAAAGGATATAATTTTTAGTGTCAGAAAAATATTTAGTATCGAATAAGGGTATTAATTTTTTTTGATACTATATTGTATTTTTAATATCAATTAATTTTAATCAATAAATATTTTTTGATACTAAAAGATTGAATTCTTTAGTATCAAAACAGGCATTTAAACATCGGATAATTATATTAATTTTTTAATACAATATTATATTTATTGTATTTAAAACAATATCGACTAATTCTAAAATAAATGGTATTATAAAAAAGTTCTAATATTAATTTCTGAATAGCAAAAATCACACTAGCTTTATTACACGCATAAAATGCTAACATTCAATTTGGTTCAAATCTAGCTTTATTTGCCCTCCATATTACTAATTCAAATATCAAAATAACATTTATCAACAATGAACCACAAGTATATTAGTTTCATATACAAAAACTAGTATATAAGCTCCATTACAAAGTATGTAACGTGAAGTGTTTTTCAAGAACTAGTATATTAGGTTGATTTGTGGAGCATTTCCCTTCTTGGATCTTCTAATTCCTTTATCTTCCCTTCTTGGAGGGCTACCTCAAAAAACCTAGAGATATAAAACAATATACACTGTTAATGTGTTATTAATAGTTAAACTCTAATCAAGGCAAGTATATTGTATGCAAAATAACCCCAATACCTCAGGTTCACACCACCTAGGGCTAGGGTGGCAATATCCTGTGCCAACATTAAGAATTCATTTATTAAAAAACCTGCCAAACCATAATAAGCAAGAAAAATTGGATAATAACAATTAATTCTTGTATATCTATTCATGTAGCCTATTGTATGAGCCATGCGTTAGCTATATTTCATCTACCATGCCTACTTAAAACATTGCTACAAAATCAGAAGAAATTTGATTTCTTAATTGGATATATATTATCTATAAACTTCTCTTTCTAAGATAAAAACTGACCTTCAATAGATTGATCTTCACTATTGACATTATAAGAATGAACAGGGGCGTGAGGCATCTCACTTGAAAAAATATATATTTATTCACTAGGAGTGTAAAGTTCCATTTATGAATATTATATGAGCAATTAGAACTTCCAATGCACTAAACATCAATGGTAACCAAATGCCCTTTTGAACAGAAGAATCAACCAAAACAACCCTCTCCACTGTCCACGATGTGGCCGTTAGCCTCTAAGTTAAGTTATAAGTACTGTATGGTATCAATCTCTCCAAGTTCTCAATAGTTCATAAAATTACAATACATTGCTATATTGTGCTTGGAGTAATTAATTAGCCAACTGAATCAATTCTAAGAACAATTTCAAATTTAATACGAAGTTCGAATCAAAGATGGACAATACATTGCTATATTGTGCTTGGAGTAATTTACATTTTACACCAATACAGAGTAAAAAGCAACCAAGAAGAATTGGAAACTAAAATCAAAGAAAATATCACAGATTACCTTGTGCACACTAATGAATAACCTCACAATTTGTTTAATCCGTGAAAGAAGCTATGTTCATTTCCCTATTTAGAGCTCGACTCTACCTACATATTTGTCTTAGAGAATGCATATATTAATACGATAATGATGAGAAATTTCACATATTACTTTAAAGATGTAAGCCTAGTCCATACTTCAAGTTCCATGTATTAAAGAAGGTAAGATTTTTCATGTCATGGCTCAACTTCACATGTTCTAAAAAGATTTCAGAAAGGAATGTCCAACCTTCAAAATTTGCTAAAAGTTCAAAATTAGTGCACAATAAACAATTGACTTTGTGCATATCAATGCATTGAGATGTAGTTTGCTTGATTTCTCCGCAAAGGACAAATAACTACAATACTAGGTAAGAAACCAGCACTAAAATATTTCTTTCAAAGGAAAAACAAGCTTATGCAGGGACAAACTAAACTGCTAACAAAAATTCAAAGCAATCTAGCTTGAAAGGAAAGCAAATTAAAAGTTTAGAGGGGAAAGCCAACAACCTGGAAGAGGTGTGCTGCAAAACAGGTTATGTCATACAGAAGATGCAAGTCAAATCAAAGTGCGATATGGAGAATCGCAAAACCAGAGGCTACGACTCCAAAAACTCAGCAACACAGCCTGAGACCAAGCGAAACCGTAACAGACCGAGCCTTCACCCAGAATCACACACAATTGCTTTTATTGGTAATGTAGGACTGGAGTTGATTGCTTAACTTATTGTTACTCCCAAAATAAGTAAAAATTGGCTGCTTAATCCTTAACTTTTTCTTATAAAAAAATACAGTAAGTATTACTGCGCTGGTTAAAACCATACCAAATTCAAAAACACACACAACTCTACTGGTAGTGGTGACACTTGAATACTCTTCTCACAAATTTACATGAGTGCACCATAAGCAATATCCAAATTGCATTAAATCATAAAACCAAAATGATATGAAATTAAACAATCTGCTCTGAGACCAATTAAATTATCAATGAGAAATATTGAAAATAATGCCACAGGAGCGACTCCACACACTAATTAAACACATAACCGAACAAATTGAAAAAACCAGAGAAACAACATCATACCTTCTCATAAGGAATGGTCCTTCCAGGATTATTTACTCTAATCCTCCTCACAATTTCTCAGTTTTAGATTAAGAGGATAGAAAACTAATTATTAGATCTTAATCCGCATAAATAAAGTCGTTTGTGATCTTCGAAGATCAATCATACAAATATATACCGGAGCATTTAATCTCAGAACCAGAATAAATTCTCAAGTTAAAACCATTACCACAACAGTAAAGAAATCAGTTAATGAAAATAGAAACTATTGATTATAAACAGTTAAGTCTCAGGCATTCCACTCTAACTCAAAACATAAATCGGATGAAAAATCAGTGATAAATAAGTAAAATAGCCATACAGAAAAAGGAGATTAAACGCCTAAAATCTGGACGGAAGGTTACGCGGCATTGGCGAAGCGATTGGACGGACGGCGCCCGTGCGCGCAGAGGGGTCCTCTCCATCGGCGTGCTTCTGACCCGGTGGCCTAGCAGGAGGCGTCGGCCGCCATGGGCGGCCAAGAGAGAGGAAGTTGTCGCCGCGAGAGGGAGGGGAAGAGGCGTCGCCTCACTGTGTGAAATCACACACAGTGAGGGTGTTAGGTTTGGGGTTTCAGTCCAGTGGTCTTGAATTCTGCAAAAGGATGGATGTTATGACTTTGAGACTTATGAATGGAAGATAATCATTGTTGTAGAGGGATATAACGCAGAAACGAGAAACAAAAGCTCGGAGGAATGGTATCTGATATTTAATTATTCGATACCAATCATAATTACTATTAAAGTATTAATAAAATATTTAATAATATAAAAATGTTGGTGGATCTTAATACCAAAAATACAATAAAAATTAATAGTATCGGAATTCAATTTCTGATACCAATGATTAGTGGAATAAAAAAATTTACTTGATGTAAAAAATTAGCGGTATCAATAAGAAGATTATTAATACTAAAATAAAATTATTAGTATCCGATTTCGGATTCCAATAATGAGTATCAAAAAATGTATTTGATGCAAAAAAAAAAGAAGCGGTATTAACAAAAAATTTACTAATACTAAAAATATAAATTATTAGTATCGGATTAATTTCCGACACTAATTATAAGTAGTATCAAAAAGAATATCCGATACAAAAAATAAGTGATATCAATAAAATAATTACTAATACTAAAAATAAAATTAATAGTATCGGAAATTTAATTTCTGACACTAATGATAAGTAGTATCAAAAAAAATATTTGATACAAAAAATAAATAGTATCAATAAAACAATTGCTAATACTAAAAATAAAATCAATAGTATCGAAAATTTAATTTCCGATACTAATGATGAGTAGTATCAAAAAAAAAATCTGATATAAAAAATAAGTGGTATCAATAAAATAATTACTAATACTAAAAATAAAATTAATAGAATCGGAAATTTAATTTCCAATACCAATGATAAGTAGTATCAAAAAAAATATTTGATACAAAAAATAAATAGTATTAATAAAAAATTACTAATACTAAAAATAAAATTAATAGTATCGGAAATTTAATTTCCGACACCAATGATAAGTAGTATCAAAAAAAATATTTGATACAAAAATAAATAGTATCAATAAAACAATTACTAATACTAAAAATAAAATCAATAGTATCGGAAATTTAATTTCCGACACCAATGATAAGTAGTATCAAAAAAATTATTTGATACAAAAAATAAGTTGTATCAATAAAACAATTATTAATACTAAAAGTAAAATTAATAGTATCCGAAATTCAATTTCCAATACCAATGATAAATAGTATCAAAAAATTATTTGATGCAAAAAAATAAGTAGTATCAATAAAAAAAAAAATTGATGCCAAAATAAATTTGGTATCAAAAAATAACGGATGCAATAAAATTAATAGTATCAAAAGTTAAATTTTTGATACCAAGTATGCAAGTAGTATCAACAGTTTTATTATTGATACTAAATGATAAGATTTAGTATCGGAAAATATATCTGATACCAATTTTCCGATACTAAAAACCTCTTTTTTTGTAGTGAGTCCTGGCCACTGACACCTTCACCTTAGTCACAACAAGAAATACAACAAGAGGATTGTTGGTCCTGAAAGGAGTATATAACAAGTGTATGGGGGGGGGGGGGGAATACACTTGTATTCAAATTCTTTTCTAACTTGATCAAACCAGAGCTCAGCAAGGTTGTCTTGGACAACTCTGCTGAAGATGATTAACTCTTCTAAGATAATCAGACTACTAAGTACTATTGAGTACTTAGTTGAATAACTATCTAGGGGAGTTATATGTGCGGAATAATGGTTGGCCCTTTTAGTTTAAACTCCTTTAGATTCTGAAATCACTTGGTCAATTCAATACAGTCCAGTTTCAGGGAACTTGTCCAAATCAGTTTTGCACAGTCTTTGAATGTTTATTCTTTGAAAGATCAGTTTTGTGTGCAGTGTTGAGTGTATGAAAGTACTTGAAAGTAAATCAACACAAGAGTTTATAGTGGTTCAGAGACTCAAGCTCCTACATCCACTTTCCCTGATTTAACAGGATAATTCCTTCACTCTTGGAATTAACTTGTTTTATAGTGCCAAGGTGCACTTGATCAATAACACCACTCTTGGTGAATTGATCCCTAGGATGTCTAGAGTCCTAGTACCCTCTTCTCAACTCAGAACTGAACTGTTCTTCTCTCAACAGTCAGCTCCTACCACTTCTACTACTACAACCTTCTCACTTTCACTCTTGAAAGATATGAGGATTGAAGTAAGGTTCCAACTAATGAGATATCCTTTACAATGAAGATCAGTGTATAAGGATAGGATATCTCTCTAAGCTTGTGTATGGATATACAATGTAGTACAGCTTAGATGAAGTGTTTGAAGACTAAGATAGTCTTTGAAAGCTTTGAAAGCACTCTAGCTTGTAAGAACTTAAGGTTGGATGTGCTTGGTTGAGGTTGAAGTTGGATGCTTTCAAATGGTCTTCACACTTCTGTATTTATAGACAAATGAAGGATTTGCCCGTTGGAGAGGCAGCCTCCAATGTCCATAAATGTCTTCTTTTAGTTCTTCAACTTTGAAGACAAAATCTTGATAGTGACATGTCCTTATTTGGGAAATAAACGGCTGTAGGAGCTTTGTCTTCATTCTGTAGCACTCTTCCCAATATCTGACATTCAGATTCTCTTGTAAGAATGTGGACATGTCTTCTGAAGGTTGTTCCAATGATAGGACAACATTCCTCATCATTTGGACAACTCTCCTTATCACTATCAGCAGTCTTGCTTATCAGCAAGATTGTCTTGCTCTTTCCCTTTTATTTCTCTTGAAGATGGCTCTTTCCCTTCAGATGGCTCTTTCCCTTTTATTTCTCTTGAAGATGATCTTAGCTTGTTTCTTTGAAGATCTTTAGGGAATGATTGTCTCAAACTCTTCAGCATAGTTGACTGCAGGCTTTCAGAGCACTTGATCTTGACTTCTTGTACTGAGACAACTCCTCTGGACAACTCTCCTGATCAGTATAGTTAGTCTCAAAAGACTTAGTGTTGTATCCAGAGTTTGAGCCTTGAGGGGACTTGATTCAAATGAACTTCCAAGCATGTGTTCCCCCTCAATTTGTGCATCTAATTATCTAAGAGCTACCTAACATATTAGCTCCTCATGTAGCCTTTATACTATATGTTCTAACATTTCTAGAACATATTCAATCATGACTTAGGCATGTCTCAGGGGGTTTTGGTATTTAATCAAAACATAACTCATTTTATTCCCAACAATTTCCCCTGTTGGTAGATACAAGAAGTTCTACCAGGACAACAAATTCAGGAGATACAACTCTCCTGAAGCACAGGCTGAAGTCAAAAAGCCTGAAGAGAAAAGATCAGAGGACAAGTACTCTGATAGGAGAAGGTCAAGTAGAGCTGAACCTTCATCATCAAAAAGAAGAGAAGAATCAAAGAAAGAAGATGATGAAGATCTGTGCTATAACTGTAAAAAGAAAGGGCACTTCCAGTATGATTGCCCTGAATTAAGCTCTAAGGAGAGAAGAGAGAGGCAGGCCAAAAGAGACAGAAAGTTCACCAATAGAAAGGCCATGATGGCTGGTGAAGAATCTGATAGTGCTGAAAGCTTCAACTCTTCAGATGGACTATTCTCCAACAATGATGATGATGATGATGTCTGCAACATGGCTCTTGAGGATGATGAGGTATCCTCTACTTCTAGTTCACCATCATTCATCTCACAAAACAATAGTGAGATCAACTTGAAGCTTTCCCTTGGAAAGTTGATGGAAGATTTCACTATGTTACAAGAATTTCATGATAACTGTGTGAGAGAAAATGAAAGATTGGCTATTGAACTTGCCAAAAACTCTGAGACAGTTGTTGATGTCAAGTCTACTGAGTTGTATCAACAAGTCTTGAGAGAGCTTGAGGAAGCAAATCTCAGGATAGTTGACCAACAAAAGGAGATTGATGATCAACTTCTCTCTCAGAAGAGAAAAGATTTTGAACTTAAAATTCTCAATGCCAAGTTTGAAAACCTCTCACAAGAATATGATATTCTTAAAGCAAGTGAAGAGAGCCTGAAATTAAAGATGTCTGCTCTGAAGAAATCCTCTAGAGCAATAGAGGAAATTCAGAGTTATCAAAGACCTATGGCTCAAAGAAGTGGATTAGGTTTTGATCCATTTGAATCTTCACATTGTCTTAGTGTTGCTTCTGTGAGTAACACTAAGAGAATCTTTGTTAAGTCAGTGGCACAGACTGAAAATTAAATAATTCAGCCACTGAACAAAGGAAAGGGCAAAATGGATGTTATGCCTACTCAAGTGCTTCAGGAGATTAGGCCAAAACCTAAGGAAATGGCCAAAGCTCCTGAACACAAGAGGAATATTGGTCAGCAGAGTAGACCCAATGGTAGGGCAACTCTACTGAACAATGTTCAGAGGAAGTATCCAAGGTATAATCAGCCTAGGCCAACTCTTCTGAGAAAGCCTCAGCTGAATAGACCTAGGGACAACTTTCCTCAAAGGCAGAATAAAATGAGACAACCAAAACCCTTCATACCAAAGGGTAATGGTCATAAGAAAGCCTTTCCTCAAAGATTCCCTCAAGCTGCACAAAGAACTCAAAAGTTCAGGAGACTTGACAACTCTCCTGAAACTTATAGAGTTAACACATTCACACACACTTTCCCAAAGGCATTTAAGGGAAAGACATTGTATTTAGATGCTAAAGGAAGACAACTTAGCCACCTTGAATCAATCAGGGTTATTAGGCAAGTTTGGGTTCCTAAAGGTACAGCTAACCTCTCAGGACCCAAAACTCAAAGGGTACCTAAACCTATCTAATTGCAGGTACCTTTGGGCCACAAGATGAGGAGCATAAGCAAAAAGACAGCATGGTACCTTGACAGTGGATGCTCAAGGCACATGACTGGAAACAAGGAACTCCTCACTTATTTCATTGAAAAAGAAGGCCCTAATGTCACATTTGGAGACAGCTCACAAGCATCAACAAAAGGTTATGGTACTTTGATGATTGGTAACATCAAAGTATCCAATGTATCTTATGTAGCTGGTCTCAAATATAATCTCCTAAGTATCAGTCAATTCTGTGATAAAGACTTCAATGTTGAGTTTTCCAGTGATAAATGCTTGATCAAAGATAAGACTCAACAAATTCTATTGACTGGAACTAGGAAAGGAAATGTGTATTTTGCAGACTGGGACAAGTCTACTAATGCTGCATGCTTCATTGCTAAGAGTTCTAGTAAACAAAGTTGGTTGTGGCATAAGAGATTAAACCACTTGAACTTCAAAACAATGAACAAAATTGCTAGAAATGCATTAGTCAAAGGACTACCTAATGAGGTTTTCATTAAAGAGCATGTTTGCAAACCATGCCAAGAAGGAAAACAGATCAAAGCCTCATTTAAAGGAAAACCAGTCATTTCCACTGAAAGGGTACTTGAACTTTTACATATGGATCTTTTTGGACCAATTACCCCTGTAAGCATAAATGGTAGAAAATACACATTGGTAGTAGTAGATGACTTCTCTCGGTTCACATGGGTAGTATTTCTCCTTAATAAGAAGGAAACTCAAGTCAAACTGCCTGAACTTCTAAAGAGATTGTCAAATGAGAAAAGCCTTAGCATTATCAAGATAAGATCTGATAAAGGCACTGAGTTCATTAACTCATACATCAATGAGTATTGTACATCTAATGGAATAGCTCATGAAACCTCAGCAGCTAGAACTCCTCAACAGAATGGAGTTAAAGAGAGAAGAAATAGAACTTTAAAAGAAGCTGCTAGAACCTTAATTGCTGATTCAAATTTGCCTAAGAGGTTTTGGGCTGAAGCCATAAACACTGCATGCCATACTCAAAATAGATATCTGATCACTAAAGGGCAAGGCAAAACCCCTTATGAACTCTGGAAATGAAGATTGCCTAAAGTGTCTTACTTTCACATTTTTGGTTGCAAGTGTTTCATTCACAATAATGGGAAAGAACAATTGAAAGCCTTTGATAGCAAAGCTGATGAGGGAGTATTCCTTGGATACTCTCAAATCAGTAGAGCCTTTAGAGTCTTCAACAAGAAAACCCTTATTGTAGAGGAAACACCTCATGTTGTATTTGATGAATCTATTCATGAGTTCACGAATGAGAACTTGGAATCAGAAGAAATCACACAGAGGACAACCAGACTAAGTCTAAAAGACAAAGACACTGAGCTTATAGATGTTGTCCAAACCAATCTACCTGAAAACTCTATGTTGGACAACCATCCTGAAGGCAACCCTCCTGAGGCAAATCCCACTGAAGGAAATAGTGAACTGAATGATCCAATCCCAGTTCACATCCAGGTAACAACTACCAATGAAGAAGCAGTTCCTGCTGAGGTAGTTAATGGGTCAAATAATCAAGGAGGAAATCAAAATGTTGAAAATACCAATGTCACTGACATTGAGGACAACACCCCTGATTATGATCCTGAATTAGATCCTGCATTCAATTATCCTGAATTCTATGATCAAATTGACTCAACTTCAGTAGAGGACAACTCTACTGAAGAGATCAGAAAAAGAAGGACTTGGTTGTCTGACCATCCTACTGATCAAATACTTGGTGACCCAAGTATTGGAGTCAAAACAAGAAGATTTCATGGTGAAAGTGCTCTTTTCTGTTGTTTCTTGTCAGAACAAGAACCAAGTGATATTGAGGAGGCACTTCAAGATGCCAATTGGATCACAGCCATGCAGGAAGAACTGAATCAATTCACCAGAAATGGAGTATGGGAGCTGGTGGATAGGCCTTCACATCAAGATGTTATTGGAACAAAGTGGGTGTTCAAGAACAAGAAGAATGAAAATGATGTGATTGTCAGAAACAAAGCAAGACTTGTGGCAAAAGGCTACTGCCAACATGAAGGCATTGACTATGATGAGACATTTGCACCTGTGGCAAGGCTAGAAGCAATAAGGCTCTTTCTAGCCTATGCAGTCCACAAGAGGTTCAAAGTGTACCAAATGGATGTCAAGAGTGCCTTTCTGAATGGAGTCTTGAAGGAAGAAGTCTATGTAGAGCAACCACCAGGTTTTGAAGTTGGAAACCAAGTTTACAGACTCAAGAAAGCTCTTTATGGACTCAAGCAAGCCCCTAGGGCTTGGTATGATACACTGTCACAATTCCTCTTGGATCATGGATTCACCAAGGGAACTGTGGACAGAACTTTTTTCAGAATCTCTGAAGGAGAGGACATCTTGCTTGTCCAAATTTATGTGGATGACATAATATTTGGATCCCCCAATGAGAAGCTATGTGAGAAGTTCTCCAAGCTAATGCAAAGCAAGTTTGAGATGTCCATGATGAGACTGATAAACTTCTTTCTGGGTCTTCAAGTCAAGCAATCAAAAGAAGGAATCTTCATCAACCAAGCTAAGTACACCAGAGAAATGATCAAGAAGTTTGGGTGTACAACTAGCAAGCCAGTAAGGATTCCAATGAACACAAACTGGAAGATGGATCCTGATGAGAGTGGTATTCCAACCAACTCTACTGAGTATAGAGGAATAATTGGTTCACTCCTCTATCTCACTGCCAGTAGACCTGACATCACCTTTGCAGTAGGTGTTTGTGCAAGGTTTCAAGCAAATCCTAAGAAAAGCCATCTTGAGGCTGCTAAGAGGATCTTGAGATATCTCAAAGGCACTGAAAATCTAGGCCTTTGGTATCCTGCTGATGACAACATTGAGTTAACTGGCTACTCAGATGCTGATTATGGAGGATGCAGAATTAACAGAAAGTCCACTTTAGGGACTTGTCAATTCTTAGGCAACAAGCTCATATCTTGGTTCTCCAAGAAGCAAAACACAGTGGCTACTTCCACTACTGAGGCTGAATATGTTGCTGCTGGAAGTTGTTGTGCCCAGATCCTATGGTTGAGACAACAACTAAGAGATTACAGAGTCAACTCTACTGAAGTGCCCATATTTTGTGATAACAATAGTGCCATTGCTATTTCACAAAATCCTGTCTTGCATACAAGATGCAAACATGTGGACATCAAGCATCACTTCATTAGAGATCATGTGGAGAAGAAGGATATAAAGTTGGTCAAGATCCACACAGATCATCAAAAAGCTGATATACTAACTAAGCCACTTGCAGAGGCAAGGTTTCTGGAGATATCAGCAGAGTTGGGTTTACTTGATCCAGGGAAGTTGGACAAGTAAAACTCATTGAAGTTAATGGGAGTAAAAGAGCTGAATTGATATTCAGTAGACTTGGACAAATCTACTGAAGTGCAGAAGAGATGATCATAACTACTCAGGACACTTGTCCATTGACATTCAGGACTCTTGTCCACATCTCTTCAGGACACTTGTCCTTGTAGGGTCAGATAAGTTGTCCTAGTTATCAAACCTATTCTCTAGGTTTGATAAGCACCTATTTTGGGTAATCATTGTCTACCTTGATACCTGTCCCAACTACAGATATCATTTCTGTAGGATTTAATTTGTCCCCCACCCAAAAGGTCGCTTTCCATGCATTAAATGCCAAGATTTAACTCTTGTTTGCATTACACATTTTCAAACCATGATCTATCTCGAAAACTCCCCAACCATTAACTAATATTAAATACCTTCCACGTTTTGAATAAAACCAACAAGTCACTGTTACATTGGTTTTTAACCATTGGATCAAAACTGGCCAACTCCCCTGAAATTCATCCTGGCCGTCCAAGTGTATGTTTCCATTTTTGACAACCGTTGAAAATACACAAAACTCACCAACTCATTGACAAACATTCTTTTTAGAATATCCCCAAGTCTTAAGATCCCCCACAAACACTTCTTCCCCAAGTATTCGAACCCTAGCTCACTTTTCTTCAAACTCTCTCAACACTCTTTCAAATTCATCGCTGGAATTTTCAATGGCTCCCAAAGTTAGACCAGAGATGATCATAGATTTTTCCAACAAGGTTCTTGACCTTGATTTTGGTTATTTGAGCAACAAGAACAACCTTCACTTTGAGCCAATAGTGTCATTTACAAGTGAAGATCCTGAAATCACTCCAACCCTGAGATGGTTGAGAAGAGCAGGCCTTCAGAAATTCATGGAGGAAAGGCCAAGCTCTTGTTTGGACAACTACATGGCTGAATTCTTTGCCTTTCTCAAATGGAGAGGCAAACCAGAAGATGGTGAGATTTCCACCAGATTGTCCTATGTTGCTGAAGAAGATGAAGAAGAGAGATTTCATAGAGTGAAATTCTCTTCAGAAGATCTTGAAGGAGCCTTTGGATTGCCTTCAGAAGGAAGGAATCCAGAATCTTATGGTGCTGGCCATGAAGATGACATAGCACAAGAATGGCTATTAGTGCCAGGCCCTCTATCTTCAACACAAAACAAGAAGACTCTCAAGTCTAAATTTCTCAATCTATTTGAGGTAATCACTAAGAGTCTCTTGAGTAATACTGGAAGCTTGGAGCAGGTCAGCCATCCTAGAATCAGAATCATGGCTGCAGTCATTGATGCCAGTGACAAGGGTATCAAGTTTGATTGGAGGACCTTCATTATTTCTGAGATGATGAAGGAAAAGGCCAAGTTTAAAGTGAGAGCTCATAACAAGGTTGTGCTAGAAGGGAAACTCAAGTATTGCACCAGGGCAAGCTTGTTGATTGAGAGATTTTCCTATTATTCCCAAATGCAAACCTTTGCAAAGCCTCTCCCAGCTCAAAAGATTCTGTTCAGAAAGCTCAGCAAGAAAACTGAGCAAAGGAGGATGATAGTGGCCAAACCTGCTGAAGAAAAGGTGGAGGAGAAACCTAAAATGAAGAAGAGGACAAAAGCAAGAGTGGTGAAGACAAGGAAAATGTCTCAGATCATCTCAGAAGAGAACTCAGATGCTTCAACTGAGATTGAAGAAGTTGCTAGAGAAGGTGTACAAGTGCCCTCTGATCATTCAGAAGAATTAAGGCAGAAGTACAATGAGACTAGACAAAAGTCTAGGGGTGATAAGAGGATCAGGGAGGTTGTCCCTGAAAAGGATGGTGAAGGAAGTGGGAGCAGTAGGGCTAGCAAGAGAAGGGCCAAGCCTACTGACAAAGTGTTGGAGCTCCAAGAAGAAAGGTCTCTACAACTTGCTCTTAGAGAGAGCAGAGCTGAAAGCAGGACCAAATCAAACTCAAGGACCAACTCATCTGGTTCTGGAACTCCAGAATCCAAGGTCCCTGAAGGTCAACCAATAGAGGCCAACATCCCTGAAATTCAGAACCCTGAGCCCAACTCCCCTGAAACCCATATAACCCCAACCAACCAACCTATAACCCCCATCAATCTTACAAAGAGATACTCTCCTGAAGGGAATGTGCAAAGAAGTGGGATAGATGTGCTAGCAGATATAGCAGTAGATGAGACAAGACTACATTCTCCCCTTGACTCATCTATGCTCAATTACTCAAAGCAATTAGAAGCTGCACTTTTTGAGCCAACCCCCTTGAGTAAATCCCCTTTAGATCCATTGCTCTTTAAAGCAACTGAAGCACCTTCTACTGCACCCAACTCTTCTGAAGCCAACATTCCTGAACTAAACCTTCCTGAAGCCACTTTAGGAGAACCCAGAGCCAACTCCCCTATAACCCAAAGTCTCCATTCAAGTGGAGATGAGGAGGAGTATACTTATGAGAGTATGCTCAGAGGAGGAGCCATGGCTACTGTGGACAGTTTGTATCCACAACTTGCTGAATTTCCAAGAATTCAGAGGACTTTTCATGATCTAAGGATGCTTGTTGATGTAAAAGATAAGTCTATGATGGAGATATCACAAGTCATCCAAGATAAGGGAGCAAACTGGTGGCATGTTGAGGAGAACAGATTGCTACACTTTGCTGGAGTCTCAAAGACAAGATTTCTCATTGATGAGGAAATCTTTGCAAAACTGGTAGCTGATAAGATTAAGGAGGAGAAGGAAAGAAAAGCTAAGGGAATCAAACACCCTGATAGTAGCTCCAATGATGATGATTCCCCCAATGATCCCTCAAACCCCTCAAAACCCAACCCTACTGAAACCCCTCAAGCTAATATCCTTAAGCCTTCTGTATCTGAAAGACTTTCCAACCCTCCTAAGACCTATCATAGAAAAGGTTCTGTCAATTCAGAGGTGTTGACCAAGGATGGTAACACAACCAATGACACATCTGCCAATGAAGGTTCTTCTGAACTCAAGGCACAGCCTAAAGATGTGGAGGTTCCTGTTTTAGAGGCTGGTTTGGTTAAGGCCTATTCAGTGTCAGATGAGTTGGACACTGATCAGCCCTTAATCATTCAGGATGACTCAGTGGCTGCTGATATAAGCACTGTGATCTCCCCACAACTGCCATCTTTGAACCTTGTTGAAGGTGGAGATGCTGCAGGTCTAGGTGAAGGAGTTGAAAAGGAGATGATAGTGGAAAAACCAGAGGGAGAAGTAGATGATAGAGAGGTTGTGATCACTAGAATAGTGAGTGTACCACCAAATGAGGGTGATATAAGTGAGGAAGGGCAGGCTATTCTTGAAGTCAAATCTGAACTTCAAGAATCCCTTGATGAGAGGAGGCCTGTTCCTTTAAGTGAGGAAATCATTGTTGAAGGGAGAAAATAAATAGTTGAAAATGAGGAGAAGACTGCTGATGTATCAGAGTCTTATGAAAAAGAATTGGAGGGAGACAAGTGTGTTTTTACTGATGCTTTTGATTTGTCTGATATTGCAGGTATAACCTTTGATCAAATCTTTGCAGATGAACTCTTAACAGATGCACCCATCCAAGTTGATAATGGATCACCACAAGCCTTGCTTGGGATGCAATCAGAGAAGTTGGATTCCTTGGCTCACCAGGTACAATCAGCTCATGCAGAAACTTCTGGAGCCTTGGATGAGCATGGAAGAACTTTGGCATCTGTGGAAATGAGGCTAACTGGCTCAGAGGATGTGGTGTTACCTACCTTGGAGGCAAGAATCAGTGGAGTTGAGACTGGTTTGCAAACCATCTCCACTGAAGTTATCAAAGCCAAAAACACCATGAGGTCAGTTTCAAAGGAGGTTAAGAAAGAGCAATCTTTGCTAAGAATCAACCACAATAGAAATGTGAAGACATTAAGGTCAGTGGTAAAGAGAGCTCTTGGAAGAAAGACTGCAATGCAAAGACAAAGAGCTGAAGAGCAAAGGCTAGCTATGGTGAAAGCAGCCTCAGAAAAATTTTCCCAAGAGGTATTGGCCAACATTGCTGAAGGTGCAGTGGCCAACCTCACTGAGCTCCTCAAAGCCCAATTGGATGCATCTCTTAAATCAACTATGGAGGAAGTTGTCCAACAGAAAATGAAGCCTGTTCTAGCTTTTCTTAGCCTGAGCAGTGACAGGATGCAGAATATACATGATGAAAATGTATATTTGTTGGAAGAAATGAAATCCCTAAATCAGGCACAATCCCTAATGGCCACAACAATGAGTGAGCTAAAACCCCAATGTTTTGATGTTGCCAAAAAGGGGGAAAGGGAAAGAGCAAGGGCAAAAGGTGTCTTAGTGATTGGAAGCCCAGTTAAGGGTAAGGACAAAGCCCCTGAAGGAAAGGGAAAAGAGCCAGCAGTACTGAACTTGGAAGAATTGGATGAAGAGGAGCAGTTGGCACTTGCATTGAAGAATTCTATGGCCTCAGCTCAAGAGGAAAGAGTAAGGTTACAACAAAGACCAGGTGGTGAGGTATCTGGTTTGGACAAGGATGCTGAAGGTGTCCAAACTAGAGGAAAGATCAAGAAGGCCCAAGGAAAGAAGAGACAAGTTGAGAAATTCACTGACTTTCCCAATAGCCTTGATCTTCCAGAAGCCAAGAAGGAAGAGAGCAACTTACAACAAGATGAAGCCACATCTATTGATCCCAATGGACACCAAATATCCTCACTTGGATAAATGGGTACCAGTTCAGCTGAATGACTTATGGGAGGAAGCCAAAAGGGAGTATGTCTATGATCAATATGTCATTGACAGATGGAATGGAAGAGATGCCAACTCCACTTTTGCTGAGTTCATGATACTACAAAGAACTCTATCAACAATTGCTTGCAGCTGCTGATATTGCAAGAATTGAACTCACAGCTCCTAAGCCAATCATATACATGCCTCCAAAGCTTAAAGGATGGATTGACCAAGCAAGAATTCTGAGAGAATTCACTGAGATCCTTAAGCTAAACAAGATGGTTCTTGGACCTAAGGGAACCAACCAAGAAGCCATGGCATTAAAAAGAAGAGTGTGGGCACAATATGGAATGCCGCCACCTCCTGAGGATGATCTTTGAAATGGCTAAGTCTTCTGACCTATCTTGATTGATCAACTATGCTGAAAAATGGTCAAGTTTGCTGATGTGGTGTGCTAATCTGTTTGCTCTGATTTGATATGGATTGCTCTGATACAAGCTCTGTGCTCTGATGTTGAAAATCTTGTATATGTCTTGAAGTGTTAGTATTTGTTCTGATACAAGATTGGTGCTCTGATACAAGTTTATGCTCTGATGTTGAAAATCTTGTATATGTCTTGAAGTGTTAGTATTTGTTCTGATACAAGATTGGTGCTCTGATACAAGTTTATGCTCTGATACTGAAAAATCTTGTATATGTGTTGAACTGTTAGAATGAAATACTCTGATGTATTTAGTGTTGTTGATTCATGCTCTGATATGTTAAATTCAACTATCAACATGCTTGTAATGATTTTTGAATGAATGATAGTTGAACTTATTTTGAATCAAGAAACACTCATCTCTCTATGCCTATCTATGAAACCTATGTGCAACATGAATGGTGAATACACTAACTCATTGCTTTTCAGGATAACTGACCTTAGTCATGTCTTCTAAAGAATAATGTAATAGGTGTAGCTAAGTCACTTTTGCACAAGCTGTATAGGTTTTGGCATCATCAAAAAGGGGGAAATTGTTGAGAATAAAATGAGTTATGTTTTGATTGAATACCAAAACCCCCTGAGACATGTCTAAGTCATGATTGAATATGTTCTAGAAATGTTAGAACATATAGTATAAAGGTTAGATGAGGAGCTAATATGTTAGGTAGCTCTTAGATGATTAGATGCACAAATTGAGGGGGAACACATGCTTAGAAGTTTATTTAAATCAAGTCCCCTCAAGGCTCAAACTCTGGATACAACACTAAGTCTTTTGAGACTAACTATACTGATCAGGAGAGTTGTCCAGAGGAGTTGTCTCAGTAGAGGAAGTCAAGATCAAGTGCTCTGAAAGTTGAGGTCAACTATGCTGAAGACAAACACTCCCTAAAGATCTTCAAAGAAACAAGCTAAGATCACCTTCAAGAGAAATAAAAGGGAAAGAGCCAAGTCATCTGAAGAAGAGCAAGACAATCTTGCTGATAAGCAAGACTGCTGATAGTGATAAGGAGAGTTGTCCAAATGATGAGGAATGTTGTCCTATCATTGGAACAACCTTCAGAAGACATGTCCACATTCTTACAAGAGAATCTGAATGTCAGATATTGGGAAGAGTGCTACAGAATGAAGACAAAGCTCTTACAGCCGTTTATTTCCCAAATGAGGACATGTCACTATCAAGATTCTGTCTTCAAAGTTGAAGAACTAAAAGAAGACATTTATGGACATTGGAGGCTGCCTCTCCAACGGGCAAATCCTTCATTTGTCTATAAATACAGAAGTGTGAAGACCATTTGAAAGCATCCAACTAGCATCCAACTTCAACCTCAACCAAGCACATCCAACCTTAAGTTCTTACAAGCTAGAGTGCTTTCAAAGCTTTCAAAGACTATCTTAGTCTTCAAACACTTCATCTAAGCTGTACTACACTGTATATCCATACACAAGCTTAGAGAGATATCCTATCCTTATACACTGATCTTCATTGTAAAGGATATCTCATTAGTTGGAACCTTACTTCAATCCTCATATCTTTCAAGAGTGAAAGTGAGAAGGTTGTAGTAGTAGAAGTGGTAGGAGCTGACTGTTGAGAGAAGAACATTTCAGTTCTGAGTTGAGAAGAGGGTACTAGGACTCTAGACATCCTAGGGATCAATTCACCAAGAGTGGTGTTCTTGATCAAGTGCACCTTGGCACTATAAAACAAGTTAATTCCAAGAGTGAAGGAATTATCCTGTTAAATCAGGGAAAGTGGATGTAGGAGCTTGAGTCTCTGAACCACTATAAACTTTTGTGTTGATCTACTTTCAAGTACTTTCATACACTCAACACTGCACACAAAACTGATCTTTCAAAGGATAAACATTCAAAGACTGTGCAAAACTGATTTGGACAAGTTCCCTGAAACTGGACTGTATTGAATTGACCAAGTGATTTCAGAATCTAAAGGAGTTTAAACTAAAAGGGCCAACCATTATTCCGCACATATAACTCCCCTAGATAGTTATTCAACTAAGTACTCAATAGTACTTAGTAGTCTGATTATCTTAGAAGAGATAATCATCTTCAGCAGAGTTGTCCAAGACAACCTTGCTGAGCTCTGGTTTGATCAAGTTAGAAAAGAATTTGAATACAAGTGTATTCCCCCCCCCCCCATACACTTGTTATATACTCCTTTCAGGACCAACATCCCCCTTTTTTGATGATGCCAAAACCTATACAGCTTGTGCAAAAGTGACTTAGCTACACCTATTACATTAATCTTCAGAAGACATGACTAAGGTCAGTTATCCTGAAAAGCAATGAGTTAGTGTATTCACCATTCATGTTGCACATAGGTTTCATAGATAGGCATAGAGAGATGAGTGTTTCTTGATTCAAAATAAGTTCAACTATCATTCATTCAAAAATCATTACAAGCATGTTGATAGTTGAATTTAACATATCAGAGCATGAATCATCAACTCTAAATACATCAGAGTATTTCATTCTAACAGTTCAACACATATACAGGATTTTTCAGTATCAGAGCATAAACTTGTATCAGAGCACCAATCTTGTATCAGAACAAATACTAACACTTCAAGACATATACAAGATTTTCAACATCAGAGCACAGAGCTTGTATCAGAGCAATCCATATCAAATCAGAGCAAACAGATTAGCACACCACATCAGCAAACTTGACCATTTTTCAGCATAGTTGATCAATCAAGATAGGTCAGAAGACTTAGCCATTTCAAAGATCATCCTCAGGAGGTGGCAGCATTCCATATTGTGCCCACACTCTTCTTTTTAATGCCATGGCTTCTTGGTTGGTTCCCTTAGGTCCAAGAACAATCTTGTTTAGCTTAAGGATCTCAGTGAATTCTCTCAGAATTCTTGCTTGGTCAATCCATCCTTCAAGCTTTGGAGGCATGTATATGATTGGCTTAGGAGCTGTGAGTTCAATTCTTGCAATATCAGCAGCTGCAAGCAATTGTTGATAGAGTTCTTTGTAGTATCATGAACTCAGCAAAAGTGGAGTTGGCATCTCTTCCATTCCATCTGTCAATGACATATTGATCATAGACATACTCCCTTTTGGCTTCCTCCCATAAGTCATTCAGCTGAACTGGTACCCATTTATCCAAGTGAGGATATTTGGTGTCCATTGGGATCAATAGATGTGGCTTCATCTTGTTGTAAGTTGCTCTCTTCCTTCTTGGCTTCTGGAAGTCTGTTCTTCTCTTATCTCTTGCTCTGTTGGCCTCTTCCATCAAGTCCATTTTCTCTTGGGCCCTCATCATGGCCAGTTTCTGTTGTGTTTCAGGGTCTTTGCCATACCCTTCATGAAACAGCTTTGATGGATCATTGAGTACCACAATCTTTGTCTTCTTTGGTCCAGGTCCAAAGCCTTCTTCATATAAGATTTCCACATCTTCAGTGACTTTGGTACTTTCAGTGGACTTAGACTCAGTAGACTTGTCTTTTTCAGAAGACTTGTCTTTTTCAGCAATCTGGATATTTCAGCATTCTTGGGCTCTTCAGCAGTTTTGGCCTTCTTTGAGATAGGCTCATCATCAACAACTCTGAATTCAGGTGGAAGATCAAGGCTATTGGGAAAGTCAGTGAATTTCTCAACTTGTCTCTTCTTTCCTTGGGCCTTCTTGATCTTTCCTCTAGTTTGGACACCTTCAGCATCCTTGTCCAAACCAGATACCTCACCACCTGGTCTTTGTTGTAACCTCACTCTTTCCTCTTGAGCTGAGGCCATAGAGTTCTTCAATGCAAGTGCTAATTGCTCCTCTTCATCCAATTCTTCCAAGTTCAGTACTGCTGGCTCTTTTCCCTTTCCTTCAGGGGCTTTGTCCTTACCCTTAACTGGGCTTCCAATCACTAAGGCACCTTTTGCCCTTGCTCTTTCCCTTTCCCCCTTTTTGGCAGCATCAAAACATTGGGGTTTTAGCTCACTCATTGTTGTGGCCATTAGGGATTGTGCCTGATTTAGGGATTTCATTTCTTCCAACAAATATACATTTTCATCATGTATATTCTGCATCCTGTCACTGCTCAAGCTAAGAAAAGCTAGAACAGGCTTCATTTTCTGTTGGACAACCTCCTCCATGGTTGTTTTAAGAGATGCATCCAATTGGGCTTTGAGAAGCTCAGTGATGTTGGCCACCGCACCTTCAGCAATGTTGGCCAATACCTCTTGGGAAAATTTTTCTGAGGCTGCTTTCACCATAGCTAGCCTTTGCTCTTCAGCTCTTTGTCTTTGCAGTGCAGTCTTTCTTCCAAGAGCTCTCTTTACCACTGACCTTAATGTCTTCACATTCCTATTGTGGTTGATTATTAGCAAAGATTGCTCTTTCTTAACCTCCTTTGAAACTGACCTCATGGTGTTTTTGGCTTTGATAACTTCAGTGGAGATGGTTTGCAAACCAGTCTCAACTCCACTGATCCTTGCCTCCAAGGTAGGTAACACCACATCCTCTGAGCCAGTTAGCCTCATTTCCACAGATGCCAAAGTTCTTCCATGCTCATCCAAGGCTCCAGAAGTTTCTGCATGAGCTGATTGTACCTGGTGAGCCAAGGAATCCAACTTCTCTGATTGCATCCCAAGCAAGGCTTGTGCTGATCCACTATCAACTTGGATGGGTGCATCTGTTAAGAGTTCATCTGCAAAGATTTGATCAAAGGTTATACCTGCAATATCATACAAATCAAAAGCATCAGTAAAAACACACTTGTCTCCCTCCAATTCTTTTTCATAAGACTCTGATACATCAGCAGTCTTCTCCTCATTTTCAACTATTTCTTTTCTCCCTTCAACAATGATTTCCTCACTTAAAGGAACAGGCCTCCTCTCATCAAGGGATTCTTGAAGTTCAGATTTGACTTCAAGAATAGCCTGCCCTTCCTCACTTATATCACTCTCATTTGGTGGTACACTCACTATTCTAGTGATCACAACCTCTCTATCATCTACTTCTCCCTCTGGTTTTTCCACTATCATCTCCTTTTCAACTCCTTCACCTACTCCTGCAGCATCTCCACCTTCAACAAGGTTCAAGGATGGCAGTTGTGGGGAGATCACAGTGCTTATATCAGCAGCCACTGAGTCATCCTGAATGATTAAGGGCTGATCAGTGTCCAACTCATCTGACACTGAATAGGCCTTAACCAAACCAGCCTCTAAAACAGGAACCTCCACATCTTTAGGCTGTGCCTTGAGTTCAGAAGAACCTTCATTGGCAGATGTGTCATTGGTTGTGTTACCATCCTTGGTCAACACCTCTGGATTGACAGAGCCTTTCCTATGATAGGTCTTAGGAGGGTTGGAAAGTCTTTCAGATACAGAAGGCTTAGGGATATTAGCTTCAGGGGTTTCAGGAGGGTTGGGTTTTGAGGGGTTTGAGGGATCATTGGGGGAATCATCATCATTGGAGCTACTATCAGGGTGTTTGATTCCCTTAGCTTTTCTTTCCTTCTCCTCCTTAATCTTATCAGCTACCAGCTTTGCAAAGATTTCCTCATCAATGAGAAATCTTGTCTTTGAGACTCCAGCAAAGTGTAGCAATCTGTTCTCCTCAACTTGCCACCAGTTTGCTCCCTTATCTTGGATGACTTGTGATATCTCCATCATAGACTTATCTTTTACATCAACAAGCATCCTTAGATCATGAAAAGTCCTCTGAATTCTTGGAAATTCAGCAAGTTGTGGATACAAACTGTCCACAGTAGCCATGGCTCCTCCTCTGAGCATACTCTCATAAGTATACTCCTCCTCATCTCCACTTGAATGGGGACTTTGGGTTATAGGGGAGTTGGCTCTGGGTTCTCCTAAAGTGGCTTCAGGAAGGTTTAGTTCAGGAATGTTGGCTTCAGAAGGGTTGGGTGCAGTAGAAGGTGCTTCAGTTGCTTTAAAGAGCAATGGATCTGAAGGGGCTTTACTCAAGGGGGTTGGCTCAAAAAGTGCAGCTTCTAATTGCTTTGAGTAATTGAGCATAGATGAGTCAAGGGGAGAATGTAGTCTTGTCTCATCTACTGCTATATCTGCTAGCACATCTATCCCACTTCTTTGCACATTCCCTTCAGGAGAGTATCTTTTTGTAAGATTGATGGGGGTTATAGGTTGGTTGGTTGGGGTTATATGGGTTTCAGGGGAGTTGGGCTCAGGGTTCTGAATTTCAGGGATGTTGGCCTCTATTGGTTGACCTTCAGGGACCTTGGATTCTGGAGTTCCAGAACCAGATGAGTTGGTCCTTGACTTTGAATTGATCCTGCTTTCAGCTCTGCTCTCTCTAAGAGCAAGTTGTAGAGACCTTTCCTCTTGGAGCTCCAACACTTTGTCAGTAGGCTTGGCCCTTCTCTTGCTAGCCCTACTGCTCCCACTTCCTTCACCATCCTTTTCAGGGACAACCTCCCTGATCCTCTTATCACCCCTAGACTTTTTTCTAGTCTCATTGTACTTCTGCCTTAATTCTTCTGAATGATCAGAGGGCACTTGTACACCTTCTCTAGCAATTTCTTCAATCTCAGTTGAAGCATCTGAATTCTCTTCTGAGATGATCTGAGACATTTTCCTTGTTTTCACCACTCTTGCTTTTGTCCTCTTCTTCATTTTAGGTTTCTCCTCCACCTTTTCTTCAGCAGGTTTGACCACTATCATCCTCCTTTGCTCAGTTTTCTTGCTGAGCTTTCTGAACAGAATCTTTTGAGCTGGGAGAGGCTTTGCAAAGGTTTGCACTTGGGAATAATGGGAAAATCTCTCAATCAACAAGCTTGCCCTGGTGCAATACTTGAGTTTCCCTTCTAGCACAACCTTGTTATGAGCTCTCACTTTAAACTTGGCCTTTTCCTTCATCATCTCAGAAATAATGAAGGTCCTCCAATCAAACTTGATACCCTTGTCACTGGCATCAATGACTGCAGCCATGATTCTGATTCTAGGATGGCTGACCTGCTCCAAGCTTCCAGTATTACTCAAGAGACTCTTAGTGATTACCTCAAATAGATTGAGAAATTTAGACTTGAGAGTCTTCTTGTTTTGTGTTGAAGATAGAGGGCCTGGCACTAATAGCCATTCTTGTGCTATGTCATCTTCATGGCCAGCACCATAAGATTCTGGATTCCTTCCTTCTGAAGGCAATCCAAAGGCTCCTTCAAGATCTTCTGAAGAGAATTTCACTCTATGAAATCTCTCTTCTTCATCTTCTTCAGCAACATAGGACAATCTGGTGGAAATCTCACCATCTTCTGATTTGCCTCTCCATTTGAGAAAGGCAAAGAACTCAACCATGTAGTTGTCCAAACAAGAGCTTGGCCTTTCCTCCATGAATTTCTGAAGGCCTGCTCTTCTCAACCATCTCAGGATTGGAGTGATTTCAGGATCTTCACTTGTAAATGATACTATTGGCTCAAAGTGAAGGTTGTTCTTATTGCTCAAATAACCAAAATCAAGGTCAAGAGCCTTGTTGGAAAAATCTATGATCATCTCTGGTTTCACTTTGGGAGCCATTGAAGATTGCAGAGATGAAATTTAGAAAGTTTTGAGAGAGTTTGAAGAGAATGGGCTAGGGTTTCGAATGCTTGGGGAAGAAGAGTGTGTGGGGAGTTCTTAAGACTTGAGAATATTCTAAAAAGAATGTTTGTCAATGAGTTGGTGAGGTTTGTGTATTTTCAACTGTTGTCAAATATGAAAAGATACACTTGGACGGCCAGGATGAATTTCAGGGGAGTTGGCCAGTTTTGATCCAATGGTTAAAAAACCAATGTAACAGTGACTTGTTGGTTTT
Organism: Galeopsis tetrahit; assembly: GCA_963675135.1. Classification (NCBI taxonomy): domain Eukaryota; kingdom Viridiplantae; phylum Streptophyta; class Magnoliopsida; order Lamiales; family Lamiaceae; genus Galeopsis; species Galeopsis tetrahit. The sequence continues at coordinate 29,328,583 of OY776130.1, read as the reverse complement.
ATTCAAAACGTGGAAGGTATTTAATATTAGTTAATGGTTGGGGAGTTTTCGAGATAGATCATGGTTTGAAAAGGTGTAATGCAAACAAGAGTTAAATCTTGGCATTTAATGCATGGAAAGCGACCTTTTGGGTGGGGGACAAATTAAATCCCACATAAATGATATTTGTAGTTGGGACAGGTATCAAGGTAGACAATGATTACCCAAAATAGGTGCTTATCAAACCAAGAGAATAGGTTTGATAACTAGGACAACTTATCTGACCCTACAAGTAGGAGTGTTCAAAAAAAAACCGGACCGGAAAAATGACCGGAACCGGACCGGACCGGACCGGAACCGGACCGACCGGTTAGATTCCGGTCCGGTCTCCGGTCCGGAAAATTTTGGATTCCGGTCTTCCGGTCCGGTCCAAGACCGGAATTTTCCGGTCCGGACCGGTTTGGACCGGAATTTTTTTTTAAAAAAAAATTTTTTTAATTTTTTTTTTTTTACTAATGCACTCTCAATTATTTTTCAAAACCAAGTAATTGGTGAAAATGTGTTGAGATCTATTACATTTTTTGCAAATATATAATTTAATAAACATATTTAATTTTTTTTAGGGTCAAAAGATCATTAATAATAATGTAAATAAAATTCACATTGGCGTAATGAAGAACAAACACTTTAATTTTCATACACAAATTCATCAATATTGTTCTTGCTTCCATAAACTTAAAAAAAAAAAAATTAAAAATTAAAAAAAAAAAATCCGGTCCAACCGGTCCAAACCCGGACCGGACCGGAATTTTCCGGTCCGGTCTGGACCGGATTAATTCCGGTCCGGTCTCCGGTCCGTAAAATTTTATAATTCCGGTCCCGGTCCAAACCGGTCCCGGTCCGGTCCGGTTCTGGACCGGTGCACACCCCTACCTACAAGGACAAGTGTCCTGAAGAGATGTGGACAAGAGTCCTGAATGTCAATGGACAAGTGTCCTGAGTAATTATGATCATCTCTTCTGCACTTCAGTAGATTTGTCCAAGTCTACTGAATATCAATTCAGCTCTTTTACTCCCATTAACTTCAATGAGTTTTACTTGTCCAACTTCCCTGGATCAAGTAAACCCAACTCTGCTGATAGCTCCAGAAACCTTGCCTCTGCAAGTGGCTTAGTTAGTATATCAGCTTTTTGATGATCTGTGTGGATCTTGACCAACTTTATATCCTTCTTCTCCACATGATCTCTATTGAAGTGATGTTTGATGTCCACATGTTTGCATCTTGTATGCCAGACAGGATTTTGTGAAATAGCAATGGCACTATTGTTATCACAAAATATGGGCACTTCAGTAGAGTTGACTCTGTAATCTCTTAGTTGTTGTCTCAACCATAGGATTTGGGCACAACAACTTCCAGCTGCAACATATTCAGCTTCAGTGGTGGAAGTAGCCACTGTATTTTGCTTCTTGGAGAACCAAGATATGAGTTTGTTGCCTAGAAATTGACAAGTCCCTGAAGTGGACTTTCTGTCAATTCTGCATCCTCCATAATCAGCATCTGAGTAGCCAGTTAACTCAATGTTGTCATCAGTAGGATACCAGAGGCCTAGATTTTCAGTGCCTTTGAGATACCTCAAGATCCTCTTTGCAGCCTCAAGATGGCTTTTCTTAGGATTTGCTTGAAACCTTGCACAAACACCTACTGCAAAGGTGATGTCAGGTCTGCTGGCAGTGAGATAGAGGAGTGAACCAATTATTCCTCTATACTCAGTAGAGTTGGTTGGAATACCACTCTCATCAGGATCCATCTTCCAGTTTGTGTTCATTGGGATCCTTACTGGCTTGCTAGTTGTACACCCAAACTTCTTGATCATTTCTCTGGTGTACTTAGCTTGGTTGATGAAGATTCCTTCTTTTGATTGCTTGACTTGAAGACCCAGAAAGAAGTTCATCAGTCCCATCATGGACATCTCAAACTTGCTTTGCATTAGCTTGGAGAACTTCTCACATAGCTTCTCATTGGGGGATCCAAATATTATGTCATCCACATAAATTTGGACAAGCAAGATGTCCTCTCCTTCAGAGATTCTGAAAAGAGTTCTGTCCACAGTTCCCTTGGTGAATCCATGATCCAAGAGGAATTGTGACAGTGTATCATACCAAGCCCTAGGGGCTTGCTTGAGTCCATAAAGAGCTTTCTTGAGTCTGTAAACTTGGTTTCCAACTTCAAAACCTGGTGGTTGCTCTACATAGACTTCTTCCTTCAAGACTCCATTCAGAAAGGCACTCTTGACATCCATTTGGTACACTTTGAACCTCTTGTGAGCTGCATAGGCTAGAAAGAGCCTTATTGCTTCTAGCCTTGCCACAGGTGCAAATATCTCATCATAGTCAATGCCTTCATGTTGGCAATAGCCTTTTGCCACAAGTCTTGCTTTGTTTCTGACAATCACATCATTTTCATTCTTCTTGTTCTTGAACACCCACTTTGTTCCAATAACATCTTGATGTGAAGGCCTATCCACCAGCTCCCATACTTCATTTCTGGTGAATTGATTCAGTTCTTCCTGCATGGCTATGATCCAATTGGCATCTTGAAGTGCCTCCTCAATATCACTTGGTTCTTGTTCTGACAAGAAACAACAGAAAAGAGCACTTTCACCATGAAATCTTCTTGTTTTGACTCCAATACTTGGGTCACCAAGTATTTGATCAGTAGGATGGTCAGACAACCAAGTCCTTCTTTTTCTGATCTCTTCAGTAGAGTTGTCCTCTACTGAAGTTGAGTCAATTTGATCATAGAATTCAGGATAATTGAATGCAGGATCTAATTCAGGATCATAATCAGGGGTGTTGTCCTCAATGTCAGTGACATTGGTATTTACAACATTTTGATTTTCCCCTTGATTATTTGACCCATTAACTACCTCAGCAGGAACTGCTTCTTCATTGGTAGTTGTTACCTGGATGTGAACTGGGATTGGATCATTCAGTTCACTGTTTCCTTCAGTGGGATTTGCCTCAGGAGGGTTGCCTTCAGGATGGTTGTCCAACATAGAGTTTTCAGGTAGATTGGTTTGGATAACATCTATAAGCTCAGTGTCTTTATCTTTTAGACTCAGTCTGGTTGTCCTCTGTGTGATTTCTTCTGATTCCAAGTTCTCATTCCTCAACTCATGAATTGATTCATCAAATACAACATGAGGTGTTTCCTCTACAATAAGGGTTTTCTTGTTATAGACTCTGAAAGCTCTACTGATTTGAGAGTATCCAAGAAATACTCCTTCATCAGCTTTGCTGTCAAAGGCTTTCAGCTGATCTTTCCCATTATTGTGAATAAAACACTTGCAACCAAAAGTGTGAAAGTAAGACACTTTAGGCAATCTTCCTTTCCAGAGTTCATAAGGGGTTTTGCCTTGCCCCTTAGTGATCAAACATCTATTTTGAGTATGGCATGCAGTGTTTATGGCTTCAGCCCAAAACCTCTTAGGCAAATCTGAATCAGCAATTAATGTTCTAGCAGCTTCTTTTAAAGTTCTATTTCTTCTCTCTGCAACTCCATTCTGTTGAGGAGTTCTAGCAACTGAGGTTTCATGAGCTATTCCATTAGATGTACAATACTCATTGATGTATGAGTTAATGAACTCAGTGCCTTTATCAGATCTTATCTTGATAATGCTAAGGCTTTTCTCATTTGACAATCTCTTTAGAAGTTCAGGCAGTTTGACTTGAGTTTCCTTCTTATTAAGGAGAAATACTACCCATGTGAACCTAGAGAAGTCATCTACTACTACCAATGTGTATTTTCTACCATTTATGCTTACAGGGGTAATTGGTCCAAAAAGATCCATATGTAAAAGTTCAAGTACCCTTTCAGTGGAAATGACTGGTTTTCCTTTAAATGAGGCTTTGATCTGTATTCCTTCTTGGCATGGTCTGCAAACATGCTCTTTAATGAAAACCTCATTAGGTAGTCCTTTGACTAATGCATTTCTAGCAATTTTGTTCATTGTTTTGAAGTTCAAGTGGTTTAATCTTTTATGCCACAACCAACTTTGTTCACTAGAACTCTTAGCAATGAAGCATGCAGCATCAGTAGACTTGTCCCAGTCTGCAAAATACACATTTCCTTTCCTAGTTCCAGTCAATAGAATTTGTTGAGTCTTATCTTTGATCAAGCATTTATCACTGGAAAACTCAACATTGAAGTCTTTATCACAGAATTGACTGATACTTAGGAGATTATATTTGAGACCAGCCACATAAGATACATTGGATACTTTGATGTTACCAATCATCAAAGTACCATAACCTTTTGTTGATGCTTGTGAGCTGTCTCCAAATGTGACATTAGGGCCTTCTTTTTCAATGAAATCAGTGAGGAGTTCCTTGTTTCCAGTCATGTGCCTTGAGCATCCACTGTCAAGGTACCATGCTGTCTTTTTGCTTATGCTCCTCATCTTGTGGCCCAATGGTACCTGCAATTAGATAGGTTTAGGTACCCTTTGAGTTTTGGGTCCTGAGAGGTTAGCTGTACCTTTAGGAACCCAAACTTGCCTAATAACCCTGATTGATTCAAGGTGGCTAAGTTGTCTTCCTTTAGCATCTAAATACACTGTCTTACCCTTAAATGCCTTTGGGAAAGTGTGTGTGAATGTGTTAACTCTATAAGTTTCAGGAGAGTTGTCAAGTCTCCTGAACTTTTGAGTTCTTTGTGCAGCTTGAGGGAATCTTTGAGGAAAGGCTTTCTTATGACCATTACCCTTTGGCATGAAGGGTTTTGGTTGTCTCATTTTATTCTGCCTTTGAGGAAAGTTGTCCTTAGGTCTATTCAGCTGAGGCTTTCTCAGAAGAGTTGGCCTAGGCTGATTATACCTTGGACACTTCCTCTGAACATTGTTCAGTAGAGTTGCCCTACCATTGGGTCTACTCTGCTGACCAGCATTCAACTTATGTTCAGGAGCCTTGACCATTTCCTTAGGTTTTGGCCTATTCTCCTGAAGCATTTGATTAGGCAGATCATCCATTTTGCCCTTTCCTTTGTTCAGTGGCTTAATTATTTCATTTTCAGTTTGTGCCACTGACTTAACAAAGATTCTTTTAGTGTTACTCACAGAAGCAACACTAAGACAAGGTGAAGATTCAAATGGATCAAATCCTAATCCACTTCTTTGAGCCATAGGTCTTTGATAACTCTGAATTTCCTCTATTGCTCTAGAGGATTTCTTCAGAGCAGACATCTTTAATTTCAGGCTCTCTTCACTTGCTTTAAGAATATCATATTCATGTGAGAGATTTTCAAACTTGGCATTGAGAATTTTAAATTCAAAATCTTTTCTCTTCTGAGAGAGAAGTTGATCATCAATCTCCTTTCGTTGGTCAACTATCCTGAGATTTGCTTCCTCAAGCTCTCTCAAGACTTGTTGATATAACTCAGTAGACTTGACATCAACAACTGCCTCAGAGTTTTTAGCAAGTTCAATAGCCAATCTTTCATTTTCTCTCACACAGTTATCATGAAATTCTTGTAACATAGTGAAATCTTCCATCAACTTTCCAAGGGAAAGCTTCAAGTTGATCTCACTATTGTTTTGTGAGATGAATGATGGTGAACTAGAAGTAGAGGATACCTCATCATCCTCAAGAGCCATGTTGCAGACATCATCATCATCATCACTGTTTGAGAACAGTCCATCAGAAGAGTTGAAGCTTTCAGCACTGTCAGATTCTTCACCAGCCATCATGGCCTTTCTATTGGTGAACTTTCTGTCTCTTTTAGCTTGCCTCTCTCTTCTCTCCTTAGAGCTTAATTCAGGGCAGTCATACTGGAAGTGCCCTTTCTTTTTGCAGTTGTAGCACAGGTCTTCATCATCATCTTTCTTTGATTCTTCCCTTCTTTTTGATGATGAGGGTTCAGCTCTACTGGACCTTCTCCTATCAGAGTACTTGTCCTCTGATCTCTTCTCTTCAGGCTTTTTGGTTTCAGCCTGATTTTCAGGAGAGTTGTACCTTCTCCTGAATTTGTTGTCCTGGTAGAATTTCTTGTATCTACCAAACCTTGAATTTAGCTTTTCAAACCTTCTAGCCATCAAGGCTAGTTCGTCCTTCATTTCAGTCTTTGAGACTGACTTTGATGATCTTGGAGTAGACTGCATTTCTGGTTCAGCAGCTTTGGCTTTGAATGCCACTCCCTTAGTAGGATTTGAAGGTTCCTCAATAGGCTTTCTTCTATTGAGATCGAACTCATAAGCTTTGAGTTCTGAGAAGATTTGTTGCATGGGCATGGTGGAGAGATCTTTGGTGTTTTGCATCATCACAACATAGACATCCCACTTTTGAGTGAGACTCCTTAAGATCTTCAATCCAGCTTCTCTCTTAGTGTAGACCTTGCCCAGAGAGTTGATTTCATTCATCACATCAGTGAATCTACCAGCAAACTTATCAATGGACTCCTCAGACTCCATTGCAAACTGTTCAAATTTCTGCACAGCAACTTGGAGCTTATTCTCCTTGATCTTTTCAGTACCCTCACACATTTCAGCAAGAGTATCCCAAATTTCTTTGGCTGTTGTGCAGTGGTAGACTCTACCCATAATTGCATCTGGAATTGTTTGGTAGAGGGTGTTCATGGCAAGATAATTCAAGTTATCTTTCCTCTTCTCATCAGTGGTAAAGTCATCTTCATCTTTTGGGAGTACCTCTCTTGGGTCTGCCTTTTGAGCCTCAGTGACTTTGGGATTGACAAATGTGAACACAAAAGGACCTCTTGTGATCACTCTCAACATGTCAGTGTGTAGAGATGCAAGATGAGCCCTCATCCTGATTTTCCAGAAATCATAATTATCAATTGAGAACATGGGCAGTTTGTGATGTGAAATGTGGTTGACTGGATTTGTGGCCATGTTGTCCAATCCTTGGACAGTAGGAGGTGGAACAGCAGCATTGTTGTTGGCCATAACTCAAGAACAAACAGTCAGTCAATATACAATTAGGATTTCAGAGAGATCAGTTCAGTGACCACACTAAATATGTGATTTTGAAAACCAAGATGGCTTTTCAGAAGCAGTGGTCTTTGAACCCCTGCTCTGATACCACTTGTTGGTCCTGAAAGGAGTATATAACAAGTGTATGGGGGGGGGAATACACTTGTATTCAAATTCTTTTCTAACTTGATCAAACCAGAGCTCAGCAAGGTTGTCTTGGACAACTCTGCTGAAGATGATTAACTCTTCTAAGATAATCAGACTACTAAGTACTATTGAGTACTTAGTTGAATAACTATCTAGGGGAGTTATATGTGCGGAATAATGGTTGGCCCTTTTAGTTTAAACTCCTTTAGATTCTGAAATCACTTGGTCAATTCAATACAGTCCAGTTTCAGGGAACTTGTCCAAATCAGTTTTGCACAGTCTTTGAATGTTTATTATTTGAAAGATCAGTTTTGTGTGCAGTGTTGAGTGTATGAAAGTACTTGAAAGTAAATCAACACAAGAGTTTATAGTGGTTCAGAGACTCAAGCTCCTACATCCACTTTCCCTGATTTAACAGGATAATTCCTTCACTCTTGGAATTAACTTGTTTTATAGTGCCAAGGTGCACTTGATCAATAACACCACTCTTGGTGAATTGATCCCTAGGATGTCTAGAGTCCTAGTACCCTCTTCTCAACTCAGAACTGAACTGTTCTTCTCTCAACAGTCAGCTCCTACCACTTCTACTACTACAACCTTCTCACTTTCACTCTTGAAAGATATGAGGATTGAAGTAAGGTTCCAACTAATGAGATATCCTTTACAATGAAGATCAGTGTATAAGGATAGGATATCTCTCTAAGCTTGTGTATGGATATACAATGTAGTACAGCTTAGATGAAGTGTTTGAAGACTAAGATAGTCTTTGAAAGCTTTGAAAGCACTCTAGCTTGTAAGAACTTAAGGTTGGATGTGCTTGGTTGAGGTTGAAGTTGGATGCTTTCAAATGGTCTTCACACTTCTGTATTTATAGACAAATGAAGGATTTTCCCGTTGGAGAGGCAGCCTCCAATGTCCATAAATGTCTTCTTTTAGTTCTTCAACTTTGAAGACAGAATCTTGATAGTGACATGTCCTTATTTGGGAAATAAACGGCTGTAGGAGCTTTGTCTTCATTCTGTAGCACTCTTCCCAATATCTGACATTCAGATTCTCTTGAAAGAATGTGGACATGTCTTCTGAAGGTTGTTCCAATGATAGGACAACATTCCTCATCATTTGGACAACTCTCCTTATCACTATCAGCAGTCTTGCTTATCAGCAAGATTGTCTTGCTCTTTCCCTTTTATTTCTCTTGAAGATGGCTCTTTCCCTTCCGATGGCTCTTTCCCTTTTATTTCTCTTGAAGATGATCTTAGCTTGTTTCTTTGAAGATCTTTAGGGAATGATTGTCTCAAACTCTTCAGCATAGTTGACTGCAGGCTTTTAGAGCACTTGATCTTGACTTCTTGTACTGAGACAACTCCTCTGGACAACTCTCCTGATCAGTATAGTTAGTCTCAAAAGACTTAGTGTTGTATCCAGAGTTTGAGCCTTGAGGGGACTTGATTCAAATGAACTTCCAAGCATGTGTTCCCCCTCAATTTGTGCATCTAATTATCTAAGAGCTACCTAACATATTAGCTCCTCATCTAGCCTTTATACTATATGTTCTAACATTTCTAGAACATATTCAATCATGACTTAGGCATGTCTCAGGGGGTTTTGGTATTTAATCAAAACATAACTCATTTTATTCCCAACAAGGATTATTCATGTCTACGAGCCTACGAAGATTCTGGAATGAGCGGTGCCCTCTCAATCCTCGCGCATTCCAAATCATGATACTCATACTAATAATAGCTTCTAAATCCTCACACAAAAACCCTAATCGAATCCCAAAAGGTGATTTTGTGAGGTCGCAGAACCCCTAAAACCCAAAACTGGTGTTTAGAGTCATGATTCCTAAACTAAAGCCGCATAAAACCCTCTAATTAAGGCCCTCAAAGAACACCAGACTGATTACCTTCAAAGTCCCGCAACTACTAATAATTTTGTTGCATAACCGTATGTTTTCCTATTCACTTATTGTTGCATAACCGTATGTTTTTTTTTCATTTATGTTGTGTTAATCTTCCATATGCTTTATTATTTTTTTATTTTTTTATTATTGATTATTATTTTAAATTATCAAATTAATTAGGTCGAATAGATACGTGAGTTTGAAATTTTACAGCCAATTATTGATTATTATTTTATTATTGATTATTATTTTAAATTATTAACAAATGCAACTAATTAAATGTGAAGACCTTCTTTTTAGGAAGGATTTGAAATTTTGGAAGGTGAGAAAATTACGCAAATTTTGAGAATCTGAAAAGATGATTAGATGTTAAAGTTGACTTAAATATATGAATAAATGAATTCGAAAATTTTCAAATTAAAAAAGGTCAGATTTGTCTTATTAAGTTCAATTTGAACCTATTAGAAACAAAATAATAAGCTAGGCTCTATTTGAAAAAAGTAAGAGTGAAATGAACTTAATAGAAAATAACTCAATTTATTTCAAACTAATTTTAATTTAATTATTTATATTATATAAGAATATGCTCATTTGGTACGAAATAGGAGCGGGAGACGGGGCGTGCACCCACACACGTGGACGGTTGAACATTATTCATCCGTTTGATTTGTCTACGCAGACGTCCACATATGGGCGCACTACCGATCTTCACGTAAGTTTAATTAATTAATTTTATGTATTATTTAATTAAATGTATTAAACTATGTATTAATTTATTTATTTTAATTATGTAGTTGAATGTCAACCGGATGATTGAAGAGGCCACGACGCAGGCTTCTGCTCAAGCCGGGACCAGCTCTCCCCCTCCGTCGATTGACGTTAACCAGATTTACCTAAACGTTGTCTCGACTAGACGAGGACGGATCCTCGGCCTTGGTCGGTTGGGCAGCACTGTGAGGTCGTCTAGTTCGTCTCAGCGTGCATCGCAAGCCTCTGTATCCTCCACTGCAGTTCTGGACCCGAACGTAATGACCACATTCAACCACTACTTCTGAAAGCTAAGTAGCACTATGGGTCGGTCGTTGGGGATGTCTCTTGATCAGATAGAGGCATGCTTTCAAGAGACGATGAGCACTCCCCCTCCGCCTTTCAATGCTCTAGGTCCAGCTCCAGACGCAGACGCAGCCCAAGAAGACGAAATGGATGGTGACGTTGACGTGAATTTCGGCGGTGACAATATTGATGATTTTTTTAACTTTGGTCGTTGATGTTTGAACAATTTATTTTTCTGTCGAACTATTTATTTTTCTGTCGAACATATTTATTTCGGTTGATGTTTTTTTTTGTTAATGGATTGTTTAGTTATGTTACTGTTTTTAATTTATGCATAATTTTTTGATAGATTGGGTATAAATATTTATAAACAAGTCAAATAATAACAACAATTTTCTTTTTATCCGTCAATTTACCGACGGAAACAAATAGTCCGTCGAAAATAATGTATTCAAATTTTCGTCGGTAGTAGGCTTTGCCGACGGAAAATGGGCGCCAACCTACTGACGGAAAATGTGAATCTGTCGGTAAACTCAAAAGTCTGATTACCGACGGAAAATGTGTATCTGTCGGTAATAATGAGGTAAAATAACAATCCAGAGGCTTTTTCTCATTTCAGTCGAAAAAAATTGTGGAAGTTGTATGAAAACTTTAAATTTCGGTACGTTTTTTCTTTTCTTCAACGTGAATTTGCCCGATGGTTCCAACGTTATGTGAGTACCATTTCCTTAATTTTACGTAAGTAAATATGATTCATAATTAATGTTAATTATTTGAACTGTATAGGGACGGTCACACGATTTTGAGAGTCAATTCTTAAGAGATCTCAACAAAGGACCACTACATCGCGTAAAAACTAATTACAACATCTATATTGTGAATGGCTACAGATTTCATACATCCGAGTATGCATCAGGAAAAGCGACAACCAACAGTGGTGTTTGCATTAACAATGCGAATTACAATGCAGATGCAAGTGAGTACTTTGGGGTGTTGCACGAAGTCGTTGAAGTAGAATATTCGGGATATCCAGCAAAGACTGTAGTGTTGTTCAAGTGTCATTGGTTTGATCCAGGCCCTTTAGGAACAAGGATTCATCCGGAGTACAAGCTCGTGGATGTTAATCTGAAAAGGAGGTATAGCGGGGATGATCCATTTGTATTTGCCCATCATGTATCTCAAGTTTACTACTGCACGTATCCAGTACGATCACGTAGTAATATTGAATGGCACGTTGTTTGCAAAGTAAAGGCAAGATCAATGGTAGAAGTCCCTAAAAAGGAAAAGAGTAATGAAGATGATTCTCCGTTTCAAACTGAACAAATAGAGACTCGAACTGAAGTCTTTACGGGAGATTTGAATCTTTACGTAGACTTGACGGCTACAAATCCACAATTGATCGAAATTGAAAATGATAGTGGAAATGAGGAAGAGGGTGAAAATGAAGAGGAAGAGGATGATGAAGAGGAGGAAGATGAGGCAAATAATGAAAATGTAGATGAAGAGGAAAAAGATGAATATTAAATTAATGTAAGCTAATTATTTTATGAGATATACAATTTAAAAAAGTTTATTTATCATTAAGTTACAACTAAAAAGTGTGAAAATAAATTAATTTTGTGGAATTTTTTTTAAAAAATAAAAATATGAATATTTTAGCATTTTAATAAAAATTTTAAAAAATAACATTTAAAATATATAAATTACAAAAATTAAGGTGGTGTATTCAATTGGGATTCTATTGGATTTTTTTGGACTTTAAAAAGTACGTGAATTTATAAAATTCATAGAGTTCATGCAGAGTTTGATTGACTTTTTTTTATTGATTTATATGGATTTTGATAGACTTTACAGGATTGTGGAATATACTTTTTTTTTATTGATTTACATAGATTTTCATAAATTTCGGTATTGATGAGAAGAGTTTTTTTTAATTAATATTACATATATATATATATATATATAAATACTTTACCAAATATATATATATATACTATAAAAAGTTTATATATTGATTCGGGTTGGGTCGGATACCCGCGGGTCGGACATAAGACCCAGACCCGACTCATACATAATACGGGGCGGATCCGACCTGACCCAAAGCTCGCGGGGTGGGGTGGGTACCCGCGGTTCAGGTCAATATTTGTCATCCCTACTTCTGATCTCTTTCGTTTTGAGAGTTCTTTGAGAGAATCCGTTGAAATCTCTAATTTTTAGAAGAGATTTTAGAATCCACCAAAATCCATAGAGTATTAAAATCCATAGATTGTTGAATACCTAAAGATTTTTAAAGACTTTTTAAAATCCGTATTGAATACTTCAAAATTTTAAAAGACTTTTTAAAATCCGAATTGAATACCCCCAAACTTTGAAAGTCCAAAAAAATCCTACAGAATCTACAACCAATACACCCCCTAAATTTACAATAAAGATAGATTAAGAATTTAATTATTAATGTATGTGAAAGAAACTAATTTTGTGAATTTTTTTTAAAAAGGGTAAAAAATGAGTACATATACAATTAATATTACAACTATGAACAAGAAATATACTTATTTAAGTGGTAGCCCCCCTCACTAGGCGCCAACACACCCGGGTTCGAGTCCCAGCAAGGCCAAATAAATATTGTCCAATTTCAAGACTTCGTGACCTGGGTCAAGTCGGGTCCAGCCCGAGTTGGGTTTTGGTCCCTAATTTTTTTTTTTGAAACTAACCATTGTCGACGGATAATTCCGTCGGTAGTACGGAGTTCCCGACGGCTATCGAAGGAAATTAATTTCAAAAAAAAATAATTATAAATTATATTCCGTCAGTAGTTCCGGCGGATACCGACGGAAAATAATTTTACTAAAAAAAATTGGAAATTACATTCCGTCGGAATTAATTTCTTTTCTAATTATTTTTTCCCGTAATTTACCGACGGAGCATTGACCCGATTCGTAAACGGGTTATGGATATTAACGACGGACACTATTCTGTTGGAAGTGACGACTCTTTCTTTCTGTCGGTACTACTGACGGAATAGAAAATTTCGTCGGTAATCCTTACCGACGAGGTTGGCACCGACCGAATTTTTCGGTCGGTATTTCCGTCGGCAACCACTATTCCCGACTGAAATTCCGTCGATATTTCCGTCAGCAAAACGCGTGTTTTTTGTAGTGGCCGCCCCCTTCGCCGTGTTTCTGAACTCAAAAGGAACTCAAAAAGATTCCATGGTAAGTTTTCTGTAGGAAAAATAAAAAAGATATGTTCATTTTTTTTGTAGATTTCATATTTTGAGTTTTGAAGATTTATACATCTTCTATAACCAAATATATTTGTTTTGAATTATTTGCCTTTGTTCGAAACTTTTTCTCGAATTGTTTGTTCTTTTTCAAAACATTTGTTCGAATTTCATGTGTTTTTTTATTTTTTTTAACAATTTCTATTTTTTTATTTTTTTCGAATTTATTTGTCGAGATCTAAGGTTGTGTTTGGATGAAGGGATTTGATTTGAGTAGGCATTTGAAATGAATGTATTTAGAAATTGATGAATTTCAAATGACATGGTTTTAGTGAAAATTTAAAATCCTCTCAATTTTAACTAAAAAAAAGATGCTTAAATATTTTAAATCCGTCCATTTACTTTTTAATCCAAACAAGTGGAGTGGATTTGGATGGTGGATTTAAAATCCATAGAACAAATCCCTCCATTCAAATGGAGTCATTCTTTTTTAATATTTATTTTCGAAAATTGTTATTTTTTTCAACTCTGATTGATCAAAAAAATACATCTTTTTTCGATTTTTTTTTTTTTTTTTAAATTTGGTGCTTTTTTGAAGAAATTATGTATAGTAAAACTTTTATAAATTAATAACTTTGGGACCATGAAATTTTATTAATTTAGAGAGATATTAAATTATCGATAAATTAATATTTTATTAAATAAAGAGAGATCTTTTAAATTCAGCAAATTTAGTACATATGTATTGAAAATAAATGAATTCATATATGTGCATCAATCAATTTTTTGTATCTAATTAAATATATTCATGTATTTAAAAAATATGATAAAATAATCGATGTATTACAAATGATGTGATGGTGAGTGAGTAGATGAGTATGAGATGAAGTATCTATCTTTATCTTTATATATATATATATATATATATATATAATAACAACAAAGTCCTCTTTGGAGTCTATCTTTATTCTATTCGGTCCAGTTACAAAGTAATTATTAAAAAAAACATTTGTAATTAAGCATACACCTATAAATTTTAATTATTAAAAAAACATTTGTAATTAATTTATGTACATATACTTTTATTTCCCAAGATTATATATACAATTTAAATTATAAATTAAAATTTGTATGAGATAGTTTCATGAATCTATTTCTTAAAATTGAATTTTAATTTATTATATTGTTTCGTCATAAGCTTCCATCTTTTCATTTACATGTCTCACAAAAAAATTCTCATTTTATTTTTGTGTATACATTGTGACCCCACCTCTTTCACTCTTAAATTCTTCTACGCTTCATTTTATTCCCTCTCTTCAATCATATCAATTTAACTACACCTCATTTTATATTAATGTTTTTCAAGTTCTGTGATAATTAGACAAATTGAGTAATATTTCATCAATAATTATAAGTGAAAATAGATTTTTAAAAATATAATTGAAGCTTCATTCACAAAATGAAATCAATGATATGGTTTCACATAATATTATTGTTCTTCAAATTCTGCAAAATTCAACCATTTAAAATTTTAAATCACACAAATGGAGTAATATTCTATAAATAATCAATTAAAATTTATTAATAATCAATCCGCCGTGTAGTATGCACAATACTCCCTCCGTCCCATACTTGAAGGCACAAATGAATTGGGCACGAATTTTAATGAATGAATTGTTTATTAGTATTGTGTAAGATAAAGTGGAGGTAGTAAAGACTTTTCAACTTTATAAATAGTAATAAAGTTACTTTTTAGTGTAATAAAATAGTGTCATTTGTTGTAATATTGTGATGTTTTAAGGAGATTGTTTAAAAGTGTTTTTGCTATTTTAGGTAATGTGCCTTCAAGTATGGGACACCCAAAATAGTAAAATGTGCCTTCAAGTATGGGACGGAGGAAGTAGTATTTTATAATAATCTCTAGAATTCACATTAAATTTTTAAACTTTAACAAAATTCCGGTTATTTTCTAATTTTTATACCCATCAATATTTTTGTAAAATTAATTTTTTTACCATGCTAGCTAGATGCACTCATTATTAACAAATTCTTATACGCAATTGAATTTTTAAATGATTTGAATATAATCTCAATTGTCCAATTTTTTTTTTACACACAACTACAACATTTATTATTTTATTAGGCCAAATATTGAAACTATTTTCTCCATAATTTGTTTATTTATATATTATTTTTTATTATTTTATTAGGCCAAATATTGAAACTATTTTCTCCATAATTTGTTTATTTATATACTATTATTTTTTATTTTTCATTTTCAAATGTACTGCATAATATAATGATAAAATATTCTTCATAAAGAAAAGAAGAAAGATAAAGAAGAAAGATAATTTTTTTTGGTAATTAAGGTATGCGATATTTTAATTAAGATATTAATATATGAAGCCGTGGCCGCGTACTACGTGGGATTAAAAAAAATCAAACACTTTATTTAAATGAATTAATTTATTTTTTTTAATTAATTTTATAATTTATATGTATAATACATGAATGATCAATAACTTATTATCAACATTAATTATAAGTTATTTAAAATAATAATTCAAAAGAAAAATTAAGAAGGTAATTAATAAAAAGATTAATATTTGAAGTAATTTGTGATATTACATCATGTATAAAAAATTGTTCATTCATAATATCATGAATTATGGAAATGTATATAATAGATTAATCAAATTAAGCAATAAACTTTTAAATAATATTTTATTAAAATTATCTTCAATATTCTTTAATTTTTTATGAACATATTACGGTGCACATATTTTAGTTTTCTCGTACATTATCATACGTTGATAGAAAATTGAACTTTAGAAATTTTCCATAATAAATTTAGGGTCATAGGAATTACACATTTCAACAATCATGTAAAAGCTGCAAATAATAAAAATTAAATCAAAAAAAAAAAACATGGTTATAAAAAAATGTAGAAGCTACAAATAATAACCATTAAACAAGAACATCTTATATGTCATGCAATGCAATCTCGACTGCACAATCAATTAAACTATAAAAAATATTGAATCGGATACTTTTAAAAAAATTAAATTTTAATGAAAATAACATTTTAGAAATAATGCCCTTACCAATCAGAAATAATGAATGTTAACCAAACTCACCAATGATTAACGTAGGATAGAGAAAAACTGTTAATGAATGTTAACCAAACTCACCAATGATTAAAATGATTAACGTAGGATAGAGAAAAACTGTAAAATATACAATGTAAAGATATGTACAAATTTACAACTTTGCAAAAAGAGTAATATAATTTCCTGAAAATTTTTTACTCTAAATAAATCAAATAATACTATTAATTTTGGTATCAGAATCAAATAATTCATATATTATGGTCTCGAAATATTCATGGAAATAAGCGTGAGAATCAAAGTCTAAACTTGTAGATTTTGAAATTAGTAAATTATAGTACTCCCTCCGTCCCAGGGTATAATGAGTGATGTTTTGAGGGGTAGTTTTGTAAACTTTTATGAATAAAGTAAAATAAAAAGTAGATTGAATGTGGAAAAGTAATTTCATATGAATAAATATGAGTATATTTTAAGGGTGAGGATTATGAAGATATTTCTTTTTATGGAGTGTGCAAATTGGTATGGGACAATCGTGCGCAAATTCTTGTGGGGAGGGAGTAGAACTTATTGCCTTTAATTAAAAACTTTCCAAAAAATAACTCATTGTTATTTTGAAATTATTTAAAACAGTCATTTATATTGAAGGCAGCTCAGGATCTTTTTTTTTCATAATCATTGATTTCTCTTAATTATTTAAGCACAATAATAATGGGTAATATTTTCTATAATTCTTCACTTAATTCGAATTTCGATTCAAATGAACAAAATTGTTTAATCGAGGGAAGGATCTTCCTCGAAGACACTAGATCTCAAATTTTTAAAAATATTTGATCTAGGAGACCTTAAACTCTCGAAACCAATACTTTTTACATGCGATTTTTGTAAGAGAATTTTTTGACATCTCGTTCACTGGAAAGCCATTACAAAGCCCATAAACAAGAGAGGTCATTGGCGAAGCGGCGGATCAAACGATTGTTAATGGTGCCTTGTCGCCTTACGACCACTCGAGGTACCCCTACTATCCCTACTCGACTTTTCATCAAGTGTCTTTCAATAAGAACGTTAAATATGTCACTTGAAGTTCTGACGGAATCCACGATTCAAAAACCTTACTCCTACCAAACTTCGTGGTCATCATCTTTTCCCAATTGAAATGATAGGCGATGATGACGATGACAATCACGAAGTTTAGTAGGAGGAGAAGGTTTTTGAATCATGGATTCCATCAGAAAAAGTGGCATATTTAACGTTGCATTGAAAGACACTTGATGAAAAGTCAAGTATGGATAGTAGGGGTACCTTGGGTGGTCGTAAGGCGACAAGGCATCATTAACCGTCGTTTGATCTGCTACAATGTGGTGGTGCTTCGCCAATGCCCTCTCTTGTGATCGAGATGTCAAAAAATTCATCTTACAAAAATCGTATGTAAAAAGTCTTGGTTTCGAGAGTTTGAGATTGCACTTAAAAACTTGAGATCTAGCGATTTCGACGAAAATCCAATTGATTAAACAATTTTGGAATATTACACATTGTTATGGTAGTTAAATAATAAGAGAAATCTATAATTATAAAAAAAAATCTCGCCTTCTATATATAATTCATGGTTTTAAATTATGACAAAAATAATTTATGGGTTATTACATGGAAATTAAATTTAATTATACACTAACAAGCTCATGTACATGATATAAAGATTATCATAAAATTTTAAAAATATAATTAAACTTACAACCGGTTAAAATTTAGAACGTCTTTCTTTCATGTCACGAAAATCATCTATAAGTGAATTTATACTGAACATCTTCGCAATCTCTTTTTCAATATACACCAACAATCCTTTCCAATATACACCAACAAACAGTAAAAAAAAAAATCATCTTCCATTCAATAATTAAAATAACAAATTAACATATAATATAATAAAATAAAAACAAATACTCCCTCCATTTTTTAATAAGTGTCACTTTGACTTTTTAACTAATTTTAAAATAAGTGTCATTCTAGAGTTTTTCCTTTAATTTTGACTATTTTACCCTTATACATTTACCATAAATATTTTTCATAAATAAATTCCACAAAAGTTGTTTATACCAAAATTAATTTGATTATGAATACTAACTACATTCTTGACCATATTCTTTATCAAATAAAATTTCTATATTAAAATTAGTATAATTAATGAAGGGTAATATAGACCACAATTTATTATCTTAATTTGTTGAAAAAAGCCAAAATGACACTTATTAAAAAATGGAGGGAGTAATATATAAAAATAAATTTTTAAAAAAATAACAAACCTTGTGAGTCAATGGTTGCTGCCGCCGCCTTGCAGGTTTGTGAGTATTTTTCTGAATTGAAAGGGGATGACAATTTATAAGTAATTTGTGGGCTTAGTTATTGGTGTATAGGAAAAAGCCCATGCGATTGGGGTCTGAATCTTATTTCCATGAATATTTTGATACATAACATATGAATTATTTGATTTTCATACCAAACTTAATACTCTTTCTTTATTTAAGTGTCATTTGTCTTTTTAACAATATTTATAATAAGTGTCTTTCTGCATTTTTTTTTTTATTATTTTAACAATTTTACGTTTATACATTATATTTTTTGAGCTAATTTTGAGTGAAACTGTCTCACATAATGAAATCCGTGAGACGGGTCTTCCTTAACCCTTAATCCTTAGGTAAAAAGTGATAATATTTGAACAAAAATTGATAGTCACTTTTGTTAAAAACATTATCACTTTTTACTTAAACTTTGTCAACTTTTTTAATAAACAAAAAATTTGAAAAAAAAAAGGATTATCCTACCTAAAATTTTGAAATATGGATTAAAAGGTATCCGTCTCACGGATCTCACGCAAGTTTTTGCCTTTTTTATAAATAAATTCCATAATTATATTTACCTTGATTTAGACTTTTTCCCTTTTGAATTTTAATTTAAGATCAAATTGTCCTCTATTCTCGATAGTTTCTAGTCACTTGCTTTCCAAAATACAGTATTGTATATATGAATACTACCTACGTTATTGACCACATTCATTACCTTATAAAAATTTAATATCAAAATTATTTATCATTAATGAAGAATAACATGGTCCATAATTTAATATTTTAATTTGTTAAAAATGTTAAAAGTGACATTTAATTAAAAATGGAGGGAATCGTATTATTGAATTTATTTAGTCAAAAAAAATCATACGGTAAATTATATTACTCTTTTTGCAAAGTTGTAAACTTGTACATATATATCCTATTAATCTGACTTCGTATATTAATATCTCTATCTTAATTAAAATATTGCATACCTTAATTACCAAAAAAATAAAATCTTGTTCTTTTCTTTATGAAAAATATTTTATCCATCAAATAAAATATTATGTAGTACATTTGAAAATAAAAAATAATATATAAATAAAAAAATTATGTAGAAAAGATAAAATAATATTTGTCAATAATAAGTGCATCTAGCTAGCATGATAATAAATTTCAGCATAAATAAGGTTTTGAGAATATATTAACAAGGAAGATAATACCAATACAATCAATATTATCATAACTTTAATTTTACAAAAATATTGATAGGTATAAAAATTAGGAAATAACTGGAATTTTATTAAATTTTAAAAATTTAACGTGAATTCTAGAGATTATTGTAAAATACTATTGTGCATATATTTTATTTAAAATAAAATAAATTCATAAATTATACCAATACAATGCGTGCACTAAAATAATGTAAATTTTTTTCCTTACCATTTCTAACTACAAGTAAATCCATGCTTAATTTATTTTATTGGATGATGTATCAAAATATATATATATATATATATATATATAATTAAATGTAGAAAGGAAACGGTTCAAAATAAATACGGGATAAATGAATAAACTAGATTACTTTTTTTAAATAATTAAAAATTCTCATAAAAAAAAATATTAATTTGATAAATTAATATTGTAAAGTAGTGACCTAAAAAAAACCACGTAAAATGTTGTCATTTTACCACCAAAAAAAAAAATTACAAGCAATAAAACTAATAATAATTTAAATAAATGTGTTTTTATGACAATCTATTTATTTACTTCATCTCTCTCTATTTATAAGCTCATTTAATGTTTTTTCTTCTTGTTTTGGATATAATTAATGTTCAATTTTTTATTTTATTTTTGCAGTCGTAAAGAGCTTGTAAGTTGTCACTCATAGTACTCCCTCCGTCACACAAACATAGTTACATTTAACTTTACATACAGATTAAGAAAAATTAATAAATGTAGTCAAATTTAACTAATGTGTCAATTTTGTCCTTGGAATCATATACTCCAAAATCTGCTAAGCCTTAATTACTCTTATTAATTAGGAGTAAAATTGACAATAAAGCATTTAATACTAAAGTAAAAAAATATATATATAGCTATAATTTGGAAAATCTATATATATATATAAAAACAACATAGTTGACCCTGATCAATTCCCGCCCAAATTGCTGGGCCCAACTTTTTCTTTTTAAGTAAAGGCCCTGTTGTTTTAGTTTTTGGGTTATAGGACTCCTTAAGTCTTTTTTTTTATTCTATTCGCAATCAAATTACAAATTAATTATTAAAAAATATTTGTAATTAAGTATATTCCTATAAATTTTAATTATTAAAAAGCATATGTAATTAATTTATGTATATTTGTACATATATTTTTGTTTCCCAAGATTATATATAGATTTTAATTACTCTGTATAAGTTAAAATTTGTATGAGATACTTTCATGAATATATTTCGTAAAATTGAATTTTATTTAATTACTTTATTTCGTCAGAAGCTTCCATCTTTTCATATAGATGTCTCACAAAAAAAATTCTCATTTTATTTTTGTGTATACATTGTGACTCCACCTCTTTTACTCTTAAATTATTCTACACTCCATTTTATTCACTCTCTTCAATCATATCAATTTTACTACACCTCATTTTATATTAATGTTTTTCAAATTCTGGAGTAATATTTCATCAATAATTATATGTGAAAATAGATTTTAAAAAATGTAATTGAAGCTTCATTCACAAGATAAAATCAATGATATGGTTTCACATAGTATTATTGTTTTTCAAATTCTGTAAAATTCAACCATTGAAAATTTTAAATCGCACGAATGTATTTTATAAATAATTAATTAAAATTTATTAATAATCAATTTGTCGTGTAACGCACGGGAGAATTATTAGTTAAAAAAATAATAATATGTAGCTATCTTTATGTAACGAAAGAGAAGAGGGTATATAATAATACAATAGTTTGACCAAGTCAATTCCAGCTCAAATTATCCGTCGATTCAACTGTTTTTTTTTTTTTTTAAGCAAAGGGTCCGATTGTTCTAATTGTATTGTCAGTGGACCCAGCTTTTTCCTTTTGGCCCAAGTGTTCTAATCCTTTTGGTCCGGTCGATTATCACTTCTGAAATCTTTCATTAATATATTCAAGTGAACAATATATTGTTTTTTATTTAATTAATTATCTGACTTAAATCTATTTTATTTAAGAATATTTTATTTAATTATATTTTTTAAAATTTTAATCTACTATAAATATCTATAAAATTTTATAACATGAAGTTAAATTATAATCTACTTATATTTTAAAACACACACATATGGTTATAAGTATTATAATTTTAATTAAAAAAATTGTAATTAAGTATACTTATATAGATTTTAATTATTAAAAAAGCATTTGTAATTACTTTATTTATATTTGACTATTTGTACGTATACTTTTGTTTTCTAAGATCATATATAGATTTTAATTATAAGTTAAAATTTGTATGAGATAGTTTCATGAATCTTATTTCATAAATTTAAATTTTAATTAATTACTTTGTTTTGTTAGAAGCTTTCATTTTTCATTTAAATGTCTTACAAAAAGTTTACCCTTTCATTTTTTTTGATACATTGTGGCCCCACCTCTTTTACTCTTAATTTCTTCTACATTTCATTTCCTATCTTCAAAATATCAATTTTACTACACCTCATATTAATATTCTTCAAATTTTGTGATAATTAGACGTTAGACGGACGGAGTAATATTCCATCAATAATTATAAGTGAAAATAGATTTAAAAGATGTAATTGAAGCTTCATTCACATGAAATCAATGATATGGTTTCACATAATATTAATTTTTTTAAAATTTTGTGAAATTCAACTATTGAAAGTTTTAAATCAAACCAATGAAGTAATATTATATAAATGATAAATTAAAATTTATTAATAATCAATTCGTGCAACGCACGGGAGAATCACCAATGATAAAATTATGGATAAAATATAAGTGATGTAATTGGGAGAGAGAAAATAATATGACAAAAATGGAATGTCAAACTTATTGTGTGACATCCATAAAAGAAAAGTGAAAAATTTAATAGTGAAACGGAGGGAGTATTATATTCATGGACGCATGTATTAATTCATTGAAATTACTTAAATATACATGTTTACATTAATTATTTTCACTTAAATAACTATTATAGCCAATTAAATATATTCATGCACGATAAATGAAACATATACTATATAAATCTCAATATGAATTTATAATATTTATAATGTAATATTTATGAGTTATTAATTTAAAGTTTTAATGGGACCTAATATTTATAAAGGGCGAAAAATTATTAGTATTTTATTATCTTATTGAATTTAATGATATTTTACAAAGGCCTAAATTGGGATGGCAAGATTTTATTATTTTAGAGAGTTTATTAATTTATAGGGTATTAATTTATACCGTAGATGTTTTATTGTATTTTGGTTTAATGTTGTTGTGAGTTTGCAGTTTAAGTTTAATGTTGGTATTTTTTTAATTTTTGTCCATGATTGAATGACACTATCTATTTTTCGAATTTTTTTATTTTGGATTACCTGGTGCCTGGTGGGAGGCTACCACTAGAATTCCAGCCTGAAAGAGAATTTTTATAATTTTATATAGGGGTCACACATAGAGCTGTTATTCGAACCGAGCCTTAACGAGACTCGGCTCGGCTCGACTCGTTAAGGCTCGATAAAGCTCGACTCGTTTAGCTTAACGAGCCGAGCTCGAGCTCGTTAAATACTCGATTTACTAACGAGCCGGCTCGAGCTCGACTTGTTAGGCTCGATAACTAATTTTTTGTAAAAAATTCCATTAGGCTCGTTAGGCTCGGCTCGACTCGATAGGCTCGTTAAGCTCGATAGACTCGTTAACGAGTCGAGCCGAGCTCAATTTTTAACTCGGTAGTGTTATCGAGCCGAGCTCGGCTCGGCTCGATAAGAGCTCGAGTCGAGCTCGAACCTCAAATACTCGGCTCGACTCGGCTCGAATAACAGCTCTAGTCACACACCTTACTAATTTGTAAAAATAATTTGGTGGGTGTCCTCAACAATCAAGTGTGTGCATATAACCTTGGCCTAAAAAAAACTAGGACCATATAAAAGCGAGCCCATTGGCTTTTTCGCTCATGCGTTGCACCAAATATGGCTTTTTACGACTTAGGGGAGTGTATTCAATTGAGATTCTGTTGGATTTTTTTGAACTTTTAAAATCTGGGGGTATTCAATTCAGATTTTTAAAAGTCTTTCAAAATTTTGAGGTATTCAATACGGATTTTAAAAAGTCTTTAGAAATCTTTAGGTATTCAACAATCTATGGATTTTAATACTCTATGGATTTCGTTGGATTCTCTTTCAAAAATATAAATAAATTTCACTAATCAAAATCTCTTCTAAAAAGTAGAGATTTCAACGGATTCTCTTACAAGACTCTAAAAGAGAAGAAAAGAAAACTGTGTTAACTATGTTCTTTGATAAGCATAACAAATTCTTCACCACCATTATTATCGTGAAAAAATTACATCTCTGTATTTTAAAATTATGTTCTTTCTTTAAAAATTATAGTATATCGGACACCGTCAATAATATCTAATTGACGTCCCCATTACGTGGTGTTCAATATCATCTAAAAGATTTTGGTGGTCAAGGTCGTCACCTCAGAAATGCAATTATTCAATCGAATTTTTGGTATTTTCAAATTGCAATTCACAAGTTCGCTGGATTACATAACTTTCTTCGGAAAGAAGGTCGCTCTGATGAATTTCCAATAGAATATAAAGAAGATCAAGATTCACCACATCTCGACATGAAAGAGGAAAATTTGGAATTGCTTTCTCAAAGACAACTACAACTAAGAACTTAAGCTAATGCATGGAGAACTAGTATGGCTAACTATGTGAAAATGAGGCGAGGTATAACTGATGAAAAATGAAGATGAGAATAATAATGATAAATAATAATTTTTTTTGAACTAGCTTTTAGGGAACGTAGTTTATGGAAATCTATGTAAATCAATAAAAAAATGTGTATTTCAGAATCTTGTCAAATCTATAAAAATCCATATAAATCAATAAAAAAGTCAGTCAAACTCTGCATAGAGTCTATGGATTTTCTAAATCCACTAACTTTTTAAAGTCCAAAAAAATCCAACAGAATCTTAATTGAATACACCCCCCTTAATTTCGAATGAGACTATCAATTAGGCGTGGGTTATATGCCCATGCAGGAATGTTAGATGCACTCCCCTTCCATTTATTAATTAAAAATATATGTAAAATATCATGCCCATGCAGGAATGTTAGATGCACTCCCCTTCCATTTATTAATTAAAAATATATGTAAAATATCATATTTGTCCATTTAGTAAAATTTATAGATACATACACTCTCCTCTCAAAATCCTAACTCTAATTTTACAGCCGCCGTCGCTGTCTCTTCGGCTGCCCGCCGCCATCACCTCCGGCAGCCTCCACCTCCGGCGCCACCCCATCCAAAATATATTCAGAAAATAAAAAAATAAAAACATGTGAGAATAGATATGTGATCACCGTTAATGAGGTGATATGAATGATTCACTATTTATAAGAGTATTTACAATGAGATAATTAAGGTAAATACAACAACCATATCAAAGAGATATATACAAAAGATATGGACTAAATTAAAATATATTATTCATATATTATTATTCACTATTACCCCCGTCAAGCGATGTTGTGGATGCAATTGAACATAGAGCTTGGAACGTAACAATTCAAAACTGGGGCGAGGAAGACTCTTGGTGAAGACGTCGGCGAGCTGAAGAGTGGATGGGACGAACTTAGTGATGAGGCGACCAGAAGAGACCAATTCACAAATAAAATGGCAGTCAATGTCGATGTGTTTTGCTCGTTTATGAGCAACTGGGTTTTGACTCCAAAATAAGGCACTCTTGTTGTCGCAAAACAGTGTTGGTGTCGAGGAAGGAAGCTGACCAAGCTCCCGAAGAAGTTGAGTGACCCAAATCATTTCCTGGGTTGTGTTCAAGAGTGCCCTATACTCAGATTCACAGTTCGAGCGAGCAACAATGGATTTTTTCTTCGCGCTCCAAGAGATTAAATTTCCACCAAAAAAAAATGAATAACCATAGGTGGAGCGACAAGTCTACGTGCAACGTGGCCAATCCGCATCGGAATAACCAACGAGCGAGTAGTCACTTGTTCGGTCAAAGGAGAACCCATAATATATAGTGCCCTTAACATATCTGAGGATCCTCTTGACTGCGAGGAAGTGGTCGGTGGTCGGCGAGTGCAAAAATCAACTGACATTGTAGATGTTGTTAATCCTTAAATGCCTTAACATTATCAACAACATCTTAATTTGACCTTCCGAGATTTTTTCTAAGTCTTTTCTGAAATGCTACATTAAATGTTGATCTAAATGTTGTCGCATTTCTGGCAGGATCTAGAAGCTTCTACAAGGATCTGGAACCTGGAAGATTCCAGAACATTGGAGAACATGCTAGAACGGCCTGGAACCATTTGGAACGACCTGGAACATTCAAGAAAGATCTAGAAAGATCATGGAAGTTGAGTTCCTAAAAAATAGGACCTCATTGTGGAAGCCTCTAGAATCAGCACCCCACTACTATAAATACCGATGGAAGGCTTCTCAAATCAGTGTACTCTATTCGATCAACTTCCTAGACCGAGCGTATATCCCTGTTAGGAATTGTGGCCAGTAGAACTACCTTTTAGATCATACGTTCGTATCCCACCCGTATGGCTGTGTGTCTTCTTATCTATTGAGAGTGTAATCTTTAGATAGACTAGGCATTTCGACAGTGTATACATTATACACTTAGTTCGTTTTTAGAACAAGGCACCTGCCTCGTTTGTAGTTTCTGTTGTGAATGTTAATGCTGTGACATTTCACACAACATTTATACTTGAAGATAAGTATTGTTTTTCGCCGTAAGGCTAGCATAGATTTTTATTTATAAAATCTATGTGAAAAATTATTTCCATTGTGTCACGTTTGTTTTTAGTGTTTCAAGTCTTCCGCTGTGTAAATCTTAATTTCTGATATTCTGCTAGAGTCAGTGTTGTACCAATTGTCACAACATTTAGTACAACATTATTCTACTTAAACTTAAACACTTCATATACATACACTTAACACCACACCACACACTTTCAGTTGGTATCAGAGCTGATACCTGACGACACTAGGTTAGATCTTTGGTCAAGTGTGTTTTTAGTGTAGGTTAGCAATGGAAACACATCACATATCCACGGCACTTAGGCCACCCGTTTTAGATGGTTCGAATTATGCTTATTGGAAGCCTAAGATGCGTATGTACATCAAGTCAGTTGATGAACGTGCTTGGAGGACTGTTCTTACAGGTTGGGAAGCTCCAAAAAGACCAGCAGACGCATATGGTGAAATACAACTCAAGAGAGAAGTTGGCTGGACGGCTGATGAAATAACAACAGCAAGCTACAATTCTAAAGCTTTAAATGCTATTTTTACTTCTGTTGATGTTTCAATGTTTAAAATTATATCTAACTGTTCTACTTCTAAAGATGCATGGGACAGGTTGCAAGAGCATTGTGAAGGTTCAGAAAGTGTTCGAAGAACTAAGCTTCGAATGTTGGGGACAAAATTTGAGAATCTCAGAATGAGGGAAGATGAAACAATTACAGCCTACAATGAAAGGTTAAGTGAGATTATCAATGAATCACATTCTCTTGGTGACCCTATTTCTAATGTTAGAGTAGTTCATAAGATATTAAGATCTGTTCCTAAAAGATTTGATGCTAAAATTTGTGCTATTGAAGAGGCAAAAGATACAGATAAGCTAAGTCAAAATGAGTTAGTGAGTATTCTTAGGACATATGAGATAAACACTAATCAAGATGATGAAGCTAATGCTGATAAGAAAGTTGTGGTTTTTAAAGGGGAAACATCAAACACTTCTGAAGTTCAACCCATCATTACTGAAGTTGACACTGATGAAGAACTGCTCGATGTATGTCTCAAAAATCCTAACAATGTTGCCTTGCTCACTAAGCATTTTAACAAGTTTCTTAAGAAATCTGTGAACAAATCTAGAAACATTCAGCCTAAGATTCAAATCAATACATCAACACCTCAACCAGAAAGGAGGAAAGCTCAATTCACACCAAGACCATCAAAGAGTGAAGGTAAACCAAGGTATGATCCTGAATTTCGAAAATCAGTTCAATGCAATGCTTGTTCTGGTTATGGCCATTATGCAAATGAATGTGCCAATACTAGACTTAAGCAAAAGCTGAACTTTAGTGCTACCTTGAGTGATGAATCTGATGATGATGATCTTGATGAATTAAATCAGAATGAATATTCTAATTTTACCAGAATTGATTATAATGATTCCTCTGATGATGATCTGGATGAAACAGATTCTGATGCTGTACCTGATGCTTCAACATCTACAGCAACATCAGAACAGAGTCACCCAGATTTGAACTGTTTTAATGGTTTGGTTGATGATGCAGGAAAAAAGACTGATGACAATGAACACCAAAAGCTGTTAGATGATTGGAACAATCAGAAACTCACTCTTAATTCCTTGAATAAAGAGAATGAGGATCTGAAGGATACAATCACCAAGCTAGAGGTTATTCTTACCAAAAGGGATCTGGAAATCTGTAACTTAAAGGAGAAATTAATAAATTCCACCTTATGTTTCAAGAAATATTCCAAGAGTGCTTCTGAGGTAAATAATGCTATAGCTACTGGTAAGTCTAATACTCATGGTTTAGGTTATGATGGTACTACTGCTTCTATTTCTGATAAATTTAGAAAACCTGTGAAATTTGTGAATGCAAATGTTGTCACATTTGATGCAACATCTGCACAATCAGACCCTCACAAGGTTAAGAGGAAGTATATATGTCATTACTGTGCTAAAGTTGGTCATATTCGTCCTTACTGCATGAAATTGTTTGAAGAACAGAGAACTTTGAAAATGCTGCATAAAAAACTGTCACATTCTGGTAAACAGTTTATGAAATCTGCATGGAAACCAAAAACTACCTGTAATGTTGCTCATACCTCCTTAAAAGCATGTCTACCTGATTCTTGGTATTTTGATAGTGGCTGTTCTAGACATATGACAGGTCGAACTGATTTCTTATCTGATTATGTGACCTTGAGTAGTGGTAATGTTACATATGGTGGAGGTTCTAAAGGAAAGATTCTTGGTAAAGGAACTTTGAATGTTAAAGGTTTTCCTAAGCTTAAAAATGTCTTACATGTTGATGGCTTACTTGCAAATCTGATTAGCATTAGTCAACTTTGTGATGATAATTTGCATGTGAAATTTGATAAAGATTCATGTTATGTTCTTAATAAAGATGAAGTTTGTGTTATGACTGGTACTAGGCCAGCTGATAATTGCTATCTTATTGGAACAAATATGTGTAACTTGTCAAAATATGATGAAAATGTCTTATGGCATCAAAGATTGGGTCATGCAAATTACAGAGCAATGAATAGACTAATCAAAGCAGATGCAGTAAAAGGAATTCCAAAACTAAATCTTCACAACAACACTGTATGTGGACCATGCTAAAAAGGTAAGCAGGTAAGAATGTCGCACAAAATGCTGTCACATTGTACTACACATCGATGTTTTGAATTACTGCACATGGACTTGATGGGTCCTATGGAAACTGAAAGCATTGGAGGAAAGAGGTATTCCTTAGTTGTGGTAGATGATTTTTCTAGATATACCTGGGTAGAGTCTCTAAGAGACAAATCTGAAGCATTTGCTGTATTTAAAATTCTTTATAAGAGGTTCAAAAATGTGTTTAACTTGAAAGTTGGCCGTATTAGAACTGATCATGGTAGGGAATTTGAAAACAGCATGTTTAATGATTTTTGTGATAAAAATGGTATCTTGCAAGAATATTCATCTCCTAAAACTCCACAACAAAATGGAATTGTTGAAAGAAAGAATAGAACTTTACAAGAAATGGCTAGAGTTATGCTAACATCCAAATGTCTTGCTAAGAAATTTTGGGGGGAAGCATTGAATACTGCATGTCATGTTATTAATAGGGTTTTTATTCGTTCTGGCACAAGTCAAACACCTTATGAGATTTTGAACAACAGAAAACCAAGTGTGAAATATTTTCATGTATTTGGTTGTGTGTGTTATATTCTAAATGATAGGGATCAACTTCATAAGTTTGATTCTAAAAGTGATAAAGGTTTCTTTTTAGGCTATTCTAGAAATAGTAAAGCTTATAGAGTATATAACCTTAGAAATAACACTGTTCAAGAATCTGTTAACGTTGTGTTTGATGATGATAAAGGTCTTACAGATGACAAAGATGAAGAAGATGTATCACAGGTTACTGACACTTCTGAGAATACACTGAAGTCTGAGAATGTTGCACCAAATGTTAACACATCTGGGTCAACATCTACAGAACAGACAGTTGTAACTTCACAGAATGACCAGTACGTTCCCAAAACGAATCCTTCTTCAAGAATAGGTAAAAGTCATCCTTCTGACCAAATCATAGGTGATGCTACAGTTGGAGTGCAAACAAGAGGAAGAGTAAGATCAAACAAGGTAGATGTGGTAAGAACAATATGCATGTCTTCTATGTGTAACATTGTAAATGCTGAATGCTATTTATCTGAAATTGAACCTAAGAGTGCTAAAGAAGCCTTAACTGATGAAAACTGGATTAATGCTATGCATGAAGAACTTGGTCAGTTTGAAAGAAATGAAGTGTGGACACTTGTTCCAAGACCTTGTCATACTAATGTCATTGGAACAAAGTGGATATTCAAGAATAAAACTGATGAATCTGGTAATATTGTTAGAAACAAGGCTAGGTTAGTAGCACAAGGTTACACCCAAGTTGAAGGAGTTGATTTTGATGAGACTTTTGCACCTGTTGCTAGGATAGAATCTATTAGATTACTGCTAGCTATTGCATGTTTTATTGATATTAAACTTCATCAAATGGATGTAAAGGCTGCATTTCTAAATGGCATATTGAATGAAGAAGCATATGTTGAACAACCTAAAGGATTTGAAGATCCACAGTATCCTGATCATGTATATAAACTTAAGAAAGCATTGTATGGTCTTAAACAAGCTCCTAGAGCATGGTATGGTAGGCTTACTGACTTTCTTTTGGAATATGGATTTATTAGAGGAGAAGCTGATAGAACTTTGTTCATTAAGCACACTGAAGGAGATTTACTTATTGCACAAATATATGTTGATGACATTGTGTTTGGTTCTACTTGTGATAAAATGTTGAGTAATTTTGTTGAGGCAATGACTGCAACATTTGAAATGAGTATGGTTGGAGACTTGAATTATTTTCTAGGTCTTCAAATCAAACAGTGCAGTGATGGTATTTTCTTCTCCCAGAGTAAGTATGCTAAGAACTTGGTTAAAAGATTTGGTCTTGAGAATTCAAAACCAATGAAAACTCCTATGGGATCTACTTTGAAACTTTGCAAAGATAGTGCTGGAACAGATGTTGATCCAACATTTTACAGATCCATGATAGGTAGTTTACTGTATTTAACCTCTAGTAGACCAGATATTATGTACAGTGTGTGTGTTTGTGCTAGGTACCAAGCAAATCCAAAGGAATCACACCTGAATGCTGTGAAGAGAATCATCAAGTATGTTTCAGGAACAAGTGACCTTGGAATCTGGTATACTAAGGACACCAACAACATTTTGATTGGCTATAGTGATGCTGATTGGGCTGGAGACATAGATGATAGAAAGAGTACGAGTGGAGGATGTTTTTACATGGGAAACAATCTTGTATCATGGCACAGCAAGAAACAGAATTGTGTTTCACAATCCACTGCAGAATCTGAGTATATTGCTGCTGGAAGCTGCTGCACACAACTCTTGTGGCTGAGCAAGATGTTCCATGACTATGGTATTGAGAATGGTATACTTACTATCTTTTGTGATAATACTAGTGCCATTAACATTTCTAAAAATCCTGTACAACACTCACTCACAAAGCACATTAGCATAAGACACCATTTTATGAGAGATTTAGTAGAGAAGAATATTGTTAAGTTGGAGTATGTACCTACTGAAAAACAGAATGCTGATATCTTTACTAAAGCCTTAGACCATGAGAGATTCTCTATCTTGAGGAAATCTCTTGGCATGAGCACTATCTGAAAAGAATTCGGATGGATGTTGTCACAAATGCGTCAGCATTTGGGACAACATCATGGGTTGTATAAATTTTATAAGTTGAATTTATTTCTTACTTAGTTAAATAATTCCATTGTAAAATATCTACGAATCTAAGAACCCTGGAGTGCAAAAATAAACATGTCTTACACCTCTCAAATGCAAAAAAATGAGAATGTTATTAGCATACTAAAAGATGTACCAAATCACTGAGTAACTATGGAGCACGGAGTTCGCTACTACGATGTCTTCTTTTCAAAAGGTGATATTTGGTAAAAACATCAACATATTTGTAATCCATTAAGTAAGTATGGGGCACGGAGTTCGCTACTACGATGTACTCTACAGGAACAATGGATCAATACAAATTAGATGCTATAACACAAAAAGGAAAATTTTTGGTGCAACACAAATGAAGCAAATTCATGTAAAAACCGTGTTGAGGTGTTTGTAACAGTTTTGAGCACAACATTGCCTGATTCGAATTTATTTTTATCTGTTGTAATTATTTAATTATTTATTGAGATTCATTTTATTTATTTAATTAATTACTGACCCTTATCTATTTCTTATTCAGATTATGCGATTTTATATAGGCAAATTCTGGAAGTTTCTTTAATCTAATTAATTTAATTAATTGTTTTTTTTTTTTCACTAATTAACCATGATCTAGGTTGTGGCTAAAAATGTGGAGCACTTTCGAAATTGCTAGATTAATTCTTCTGTTTATTTTCTAAACCTCCAACTACATTACTCTCTCTATAAATATCAAACATAAGAGGTCACTTATTTGTTAATTGTGTTTTTCGAGTTTGTTAAGTACTGTATTTGCAGAAACTGCTCTTTGGCTGTGTATTTCCCAAATTGACTACATACACTCTCAAAAACCTACCTTGAAAACCCAACCGATCCCTCTTAATGGCTGGAAACCACCCTCGATCACACTCTCACTCACACTCTTCTCCTGAATCTTCCGATCAAAACGCCCAAAATTCTCTCAATCTTCTTGCTTCCATGGCTTCACAAAACTCTACTGCTTCAAATGCTGACTCAAATGTCTCTGCAACACCATCAACAACTATTCCCACTCCTCAAACCACTCCTCAAACTGCTCCTCAAACAAACTTCCCTCAAGATGCAACCGTTGAACAGGTCACTAGGGCGATCGAAGAGGTGTCTGATACTCTTCGAACTACAGGCCATCTGCCCGTGATGACTTTTGGAGGTATCACGGTGGACATATCAAGCTATTTGGCTGAGCAAACTGCCCAAATGGCTTCTGCTTCAAAAAGCCCCAAATCACCCTCTGTTCACGAACCGCAAACTGAGAACGTTGAAGCTTCTATTGAAGAAGAAGCCACTGCCACGTCTGACCCTGAAGACGTTGAAATGGAGGATGCAAACATTTCTGAAGGTACAAACTCTTCACTCTCTGTTTCAGATGAGTCTGCCCCCATCCCTCTTAAGAAGAATGCACAAAAAGGGAAAAGACAGAGAAGCCCTGTACAAAGAAGGAGGAGATCAAACCGCGTTTTTACTCGTGTGGATTATTCTGAATCCATGAGGAAGAAGAAGAAGGCTGGAGCTGATGCTGGTGAACCTATCCAAGTGTTCACAGATTCTGAAGATGAAGCTCCTGTTGTTGCTGAGAAACCAAAGAAATCTAAGACTGTTGTTGCTGAAAAATCCAAAAAGAAGGTCGTTGCTGCAGAAAAAGGGAAAGGAAAGTCTGTTGCTGAACCAAAAGGCAAAGAGAAGATGATCACTGAAGATGAACCAGCTGAGTCAGAGTCCAATTCTGATTCTGAAAGATGCTTGAGAGACATTCTGAAGTCTCTAAAGAAAAATGCTGAGCACTATGCTGCTGCAAATGAAGCTGCACCAGAACCTGAAGATGGTGGCAGTGGGGATAGCTCTAGCTCTTCCAGTGCAGCAAGCAGCCCTGAATAGAGCTCTGTTAAAAGCTCTACTCCCAGCTCAGATAACCTGGCATCTGAAGAGGAAGGTATTTCTGATAATCTTGATACTCTTGAGAATAGATTGGCCATTTATTCTAAGAAAAAATTGTTGATAGAGAAGAGGATCAATATACCTGATTTTGATAGTAAAGGCATGGTTAGTTTCTTAGAAGAAAGGAATTTGATGCATGCTGTAAATTTTGGTGAATCTTTCTTGACAAATTGGGCATATGAATTCTATGCATGTTTGAAAAAGAGCACTGGTAGGAGATCTTCTAAGTGGTATGGGACTGTTCATTTTAGGAGGAGAGATGTTCCTTTTACTCCTGAGTTGATAAATGAGTTTTTAGAAATTCCCAATGTTGAGGTTGATGAAGAACCTGACATGGATGTGGTCATTTCTGCTATAACTGGTGGTAGGATAGATAGGTGGACTAGACAGATGCTAGCCAAAGACCTCACTTCCCTACACTCTGTGTTATACAAACTCATTATCTACAATTGGATTCCCACCACAAATACTACCAAGATAACTAAGGACCAGGCTATTTTGATATATAGGATTTCTGTGCTTAAGAAGTTTAATTTGGGTCTCACAATATTCCAACATATGATGAGATTTACTGGGAGAGTTTCTGAAAAAGGCAATTTACCCTATCCTGTTCTGATTTCTAACTACTTGAGGCATCATGGATTTGTTGCCAAGAACACTGATGTGTTGAGGGGGAGAGTTCCACTGTTGGCCATAGCTCCTGCCTTACTCACTGGGGATAGAGTAATTGATCTGCCCTTGCTTGCTCCTGGTACTGAACATCAGCAAAGACCCTCTACTTCTGCTCAACCAGAACCAACCAGACCCTCAACTACTGATCATCCTGAGTCATCCAGACCAAGACACAGAAATGCAACCCCAAATGTTGAGAACATCCGTATCAACATTTCTGGTAATGTGTATCTTTCACAGGAATTCATCAAACTCCAACTCCAACACTTGCAGGAAACTATAGATGAACTTCAGTTCCTGAAGGACAGGTGGACCAACCTCCTTTCACCTACAACAGGGGGAGTACCACCACCATCCAACTCCAGTGTAGTCATTGAGGAGATACATGATGATGGAGTTCCAGCTGCTGCTGATGCTGGTGATGGACCTGATGCTGCTGGAGATGCTGCTGTTACTGATGTAGTTGCACACCTTGCATCTACTTACTTTGTTGATGAAGGAGATGATGATGATGCTGCTGAAATGGACACCTTGTATGGTGATCTACCTGGAGAAAGCTGTTAGACAGGGGGAGACCTGAATTCCACAATGGCTATGGTGCAGGAAGATGATGCTGCAGCTGTTACCACAGCAATATAAGCCATTTGTTCAGTTCTACCTTTGTAACTAATGTTTAAGTTTGAAATTCTGAAATTATGATACATTTGTTATTTACTGTTTTTAGATGGTAGGATGTTTACTGCAACTTGTTTATTAGTTCCACTTGATATTTGTTTACTGCCTTGCTTAATTTGTTTGCAGATTATCATGTGTCTATTGCAGGTTGTGTATAGTGTAGTTTCTGTTTTGTTTTGTTCCTTGTTACATTATGTTTTGCTCTGATGTTTGTTTTTTTTATTTTTGTTGCTCTGATTTTTTTTGTTAGTGTCTTACTTAGATTCTAAGTTGAATTTCTTCCAGTTTAACTTATGATCTTAAGTAAAGTTACTTATGTTGTGAATAAGTGTAGTGTTTATACTTGTTCTATTTTGGATAAAATTTATCTTGATCTTATGGCACGGATCATTGTAAAATTATCCTTGATCTTCATTCGATTTGATCGAACGGTTACAACAGGTATTGTCTTGACTAGTGCTTAGCAATGATGTTAACCTCAACTAAGTACATAATACTGAGTATGTATAGAAATATATGTGCATCAGGTGTGTTGTAGTCGAAAGGTCAAATTGGGGGAGATTGTAGATGTTGTTAATCCTTAAATGCCTTAACATTATCAACAACATCTTAATTTGACCTTCCGAGATTTTTTCTAAGTCTTTTCTGAAATGCTACATTAAATGTTGATCTAAATGTTGTCGCATTTCTGGCAGGATCTAGAAGCTTCTACAAGGATCTGGAACCTGGAAGATTCCAGAACATTGGAGAACATGCTAGAACGGCCTGGAACCATTTGGAACGACCTGGAACATTCAAGAAAGATCTAGAAAGATCATGGAAGTTGAGTTCCTAAAAAATAGGACCTCATTGTGGAAGCCTCTAGAATCAGCACCCCACTACTATAAATACCGATGGAAGGCTTCTCAAATCAGTGTACTCTATTCGATCAACTTCCTAGACCGAGCGTATATCCCTGTTAGGAATTGTGGCCAGTAGAACTACCTTTTAGATCATACGTTCGTATCCCACCCGTATGGCTGTGTGTCTTCTTATCTATTGAGAGTGTAATCTTTAGATAGACTAGGCATTTCGACAGTGTATACATTATACACTTAGTTCGTTTTTAGAACAAGGCACCTGCCTCGTTTGTAGTTTCTGTTGTGAATGTTAATGCTGTGACATTTCACACAACATTTATACTTGAAGATAAGTATTGTTTTTCGCCGTAAGGCTAGCATAGATTTTTATTTATAAAATCTATGTGAAAAATTATTTCCATTGTGTCACGTTTGTTTTTAGTGTTTCAAGTCTTCCGCTGTGTAAATCTTAATTTCTGATATTCTGCTAGAGTCAGTGTTGTACCAATTGTCACAACATTTAGTACAACATTATTCTACTTAAACTTAAACACTTCATATACATACACTTAACACCACACCACACACTTTCAGACATGATTAACAACATATGAAAGATCAAGACGCGTGATCGTCAGGTACTGTAAAGCGCCGACGAGCGAGCGGTAAAGAGTGTGGTCGGTAAAAGGGGTCCATGTACTAACCAAAGACTCTCCGGCTACGAGGGGAGTGGGGACGGGCTTTGAGTCGAGCAACTCCGCTCGAGATAAGACATCGCGAGCATACTTCGCTTGGCTGAGAAATAGACTAGTCGACGAGTGAGTGACCTCGAGGCCGAGGAAGTAGCTGAGGCGACTAAGATCTTTGATCGCAAACTCCTTGTTGACACGGGGAATAAAACGCCGAATAGCATCCTAGTCGCTCCCTGTAACAATAATGTCATCCACATAAAGCAAGAGGTATAGAGTGACTTTACCACGTCTAAAGTAGGCAAGGTATTTGATGCGAAAGACCCATTTCGAACCAACAATGTTTGTAGAGGGAGGGTGAGGAACAAGCTCCCAAGTTTGATTAGCATGAAGCGCATCAAGCTCAGATTGAATTGCAGCTAACCAGTGTGGATGCTTAAGGGCTGATTTAAAACCCTTAGGCTCATCAAACACCGAGAGGGCGGACAGGAGGCCAGTGGCTGCAATGTCGTCAATGTGCCGAGACTTAAATATCCCAGACCTGGCATGAGTGACCATCGGGTGAGCCGGGACAGGAGGTGGGTGAACAGCCGGGCGAACAGGAGGTTGTTGGGCCGCTGTGCAAGAAGGGGGCAGCTGAACTGCTGGAGGAGCAGGAGGCTCCTGAATAGCTGGGCTAGCATGAGGCATGGGTGGTTGTAGTGGGTCAGGGCAGAGACCGGCGAGGAGCAGCTGATGGTTCCATGAAAGAACTGATCTCAAGGGAATCAACAGGCGAGGGAGGAGCATGCACGACTAAGAACGGGAACACAGTTTCGTCAAACTGAGCATGACGAGTAGTGTAGAAGCGGGAAGCGATCGGATCGTAACACCGAAACCCTTTATGAGAAGAACTGTAACCCATAAAGACACACGAAGAGTTGCGAGGAGCAAACTTGTGGAGAGCATAATCTCGAAGATATGGGAAAACCCGACAACCAAATATTCTGAAGTTCGCAAAGTTCAGAGATGTGCCGAACAAGAGTTGAAATGGCGACCGGTCCCCGAGAACAGATGTGGGCAAACGGTTTATAATGTAAACAACAGTGGAGAAGGCATCAACCCAGAAATGAGCAGGCATGCTCGCCTGAAACAACAGAGAGAGCCCTGTTTCATTGACATGACAATGCTTTCGGGAACACAGTTTCATCAAACTGAGCATGACGAGTAGTGTAGAAGCGGGAAGCGATCGGATCGTAACACAAAAACCCTTTATGAGAAGAACTGTAACCCATAAAGACACACGGAGAGTTGTGAGGAGCAAGCTTGTGGAGAGCATAATCCCGAAGATACGGGAAAACCCAACAACCAAATGTTCTAAAGTTCGCAAAGTTCGGAGATGTGCCAAACAAGAGTTGAAATGGCGACCTGACCCCGAGAATAGATTTGGGCAAACGGTTTATAATGTAAACAACAGTGGAGAAGGCATCAACCCAGAAATAAGCAGGTATGCTCTCCTGAAACAACAGAGAGAGCCTAGTTTCAGTGACATAACTACCATTTCGGTTGGGTAATAACAGAACATATGGGTTGTTACAAGCGGTTGCAACGGTTGCTAACAACTCAACGGTTCCTAACGGTTGCAACTACCTTGGTCTTTATATACTCTTGTATTTGTTCATTGTAAAGGTTAACGAGAGGATTCAAGTACGAGTGAAGTGAGGAAATATCCTATTCCGAGTGAATGAATTTGTAAACATTCTTTATCAATCAAAGAAGTACTCGTCTGTTCCAGTGGATGTAGATCACATTTATCGAACCACTTAAATCCTTTGTGTGATGTTTGTCTCGTTGATTACTTTTCGAATTAATATGTTAGTTGAGTTATTTCTTATATCTTCAAGTCTTCTACTTGGTTGGAGACGTCTAATCGACTAGATTTCTTGACAAATATGATGCGAGTGCTGAGCTAAATATTTAGAAATCGTAAAGAATTCAATCATATTTAAAGTTTTAACTCGTAAATATATAGCTAGGTGCATATTTATATGTATTTGTATAAACATTGTGAATATTATTCAAGAGGTCGCAACTTTGCATGATTAAAACTCATGTTATAAAGTAATTTAAGAAAAAATATATTCACCAACGATTGCTTTCTAAACGGTGGTCAATTGAAAGTTCTTCTCTCCGACGTTGAGAGCCGTATCCCCGAGATACAAAGTTTCCGATTTCCCGTATCCTCGAGATACTGAGTATCCGATTTCTGAAATCTCTGGTTTATTACCACCAACAAGATCAATCTTTCTGCCACAATTATCAAAGTATACTACTAATCTTCTGGGATTTCATTGCCACCCAGAACACTTTCAAAATGATACAATCACCTGGTATCCACTCATAAATTAGAGAGATCTTCTGGGATATCATTGCCACTCAGAATACTTGTGAAATCAGCCAATCTACTGGGATCCACTCATAAAAAGTAGAGATTCTCGCTCAATCAAAGATTCTCCACACCCTTATGATGCCTATTTATCCAGATGCGCTGAAGGCATAGGAAATCAAAATGGAGAACCTCCACACCTCCGACGAAAATGAGGACCTTAGCTTCGAAGCAACCAATGAACGAGAGAGAGAAACCATCATCCATCTCAGTCTTGTGGGAAGATTCCTAATAGAACCCAACCTATCATCCAACCTCACCCGAAGCCATCTTGCAAACCTCTGGAGACCGGCACGAGGAGTAGATATCAAGAGCATCGAAGATGGGAGATTCCTAGCACAATTCAATAACCAAATGGACATCAAGCGAATTCTGGCGAGTGGTCCATGGATGCTCGGTACCAATACGATAATCATAAGTCGTCTCTCTGTGGGAACCTTGCCAAATTCAATACCCCTAACAAAGATCCCATTCTGGGTACAAATATATAAAGTACCAGTTGGCTTTTTTTTCTGAGGAATTTGGAATTGCAATGGGGAACTACATAGGCAAATTCATGGAGTACGACAAAACAAATAAAGGTGCCATCTGGAAGCCCTTTATGCGTATTCGGGTAGAGCTCGACACCACAACACCTCTTAAGCGAAAAAAAGTAGTCTGGCACTTTGACGGAGGGTCATCAATTTTGAAAATCAAATACGAACGCCTCTCGCGATTTTGCTTCTTTTGTGGACACCTCGACCACATCGTAAGTTTCTGTCAGGCATTCTTTGAGGAGAATGACGAAAATGCCAAACTGAACTGGAGCAAAGAATTAATTGCACCAGATCGCCAAACCCCATCACTCTCGGTAGAAAAATGGCTAAACAGGGATGACAACCCCAGCGGAACCCCAACAGAGAAGGAAAGCGAGGAGAACGGCGAGAATGATGGTAACGGAAACTGCCGCAATAATGGCAATTACACCAATCAATCCCCCAACACCAATCAAGGCGAGAGTTCAGCGAGGGGAGCCTTAAACACAGTCAACCCCGACAATCCAGGAACGGGGTACACAAATTGGGGAATGAAAAACAAGGAAACATTAACTAACAACCCCACCTTCAATGCCAACTATGTAGATGGTATGATTGCCACTTTTGAATTTCTGGAACACAAAAAGAGTAGACGAACAGAGGCACTCCAGGCAACTTCTGGAATTGAGGGAGAAGACACCAACGAAGAAAATGAGGATTTTTTATCGGTTGGCCCCGGCTCTGGTGCCAGCCGGGGTCAATGATCGTCCTTAACTGGAACTGTAGAGGTTTGGGTTCACCCGATACAGTTCCAACTATTTGTGAGCTCGTGAAAAGCAGGTGTCCTGATGTAATTTTCTTGTTTGAAACTATTTCGTTTGGTGTTAGATTAGAAGCACTCCAAGTTAAGCTTCGTTTTAATTCATGTTTCGATGTAGACTGTGTTGGTTAAAGTGGGGGCATTGCTGTACTTTGGAATAATAATAATATATGCATCATTCTGAATTACTCCCGGAACCATATTGATTTACGTATAGATGATACACATGGCAATTGGCGTCTTACAAGTTACTATGGCTTCCCAGAGAGGCACAACCGCTACCGCTCATGGGACCTGTTACGACAATTAAGCAATGCGGATGCACTACATTGGGCCTGTATAGACGACTTCAATGATCTTTTGTCCCCTAACGATAAAAGAGGTCGAGTGCCCCATCTACAATGGCTATTCAGGGGCTTTAGAGACGCCATCTCAGACTGTATGCTCAACGATGTACCACTCTCGGGCTACAGCTTTACATGGCGCAGGGGCAGTACTCCCCCAAATATGGTCGAAGAACGCCTCGATCGGGCCATGGGAACTCCATCCTGGCACGAAAAATTCCCCAATGCGGTTCTGGATAACCTGGTCGCCCCGACGTCCGACCACAATCCCATCCTGTTAAATACAAACCCAGCCCTGAGCAGAACTCGACGCCATGTGTTCCGCTTTGAAAACAGATGGCTAGCTGAACCGGACTTAGGTGATGTTGTTCGCACCTGTTGGACCAGTATGAGCAACACATATATCATGCACAAAATAAAAGGTACGGGAGAAATTCTTACGTCATGGGGCACGAAGGCGGACTTCAACTTCCGCAAACGGAAAAAATGTTTAGAGATGAAAATTGAAAGATTACAGGAGAACTTGAGCACATCAGGAACAGAGGCCTACAAACAGGCGAGAGGCGAGCTTAGGGCCCTCCTTAAAAGCGAGGAAACATTCTGGAGACAGAGGGCGAAAGTTCATTGGTTAAAAGAAGGTGATTTGAACACCCGTTTTTTCCATCAGACTACATCTGCTAGAAAATAGAAAAAAAGAAGATCGAGAAACTTCAAGATGATACAGGGCAGTGGATCGAGTCGCAAGATGGGATATGCTCGCTAGTACGGGAATACTTCACTGAATTGTACAGTGCCAATCTAAATAGGGGTGACACCCCTGAGTTCATGGACTCAATTCA
Organism: Galeopsis tetrahit; assembly: GCA_963675135.1. Taxonomy (NCBI): domain Eukaryota; kingdom Viridiplantae; phylum Streptophyta; class Magnoliopsida; order Lamiales; family Lamiaceae; genus Galeopsis; species Galeopsis tetrahit. Next base: position 29,286,782 of record OY776130.1, on the reverse strand, counting down.
ACCCATGCTCTTAGATGAGCAAAACCAGCATCTCATACGGTCGTTCACAAAGGAGGAGTTTAATGCGGCCATCAAGCACATGAAAGAGGATACTGCCCCAGGCCCCGATGGCTTTAACCCGACATTCTATCGGAGATTTTGGGGTTTAGTAGGGGATAACATCTTTGAAGCAGCAACGGAATGGTTCCATAACAAAGCTCTACCTCCGAATCTCAACAACACGAACGTTGCTCTACTGCCCAAAATCGAAAATCCCACCTCGGTACGTGACCTTCGACCTATCTCGCTGTGTAATGTTATGTATAAAATTATATCCAAAGTCCTATGCAATAGATTGAAGGAGGTGCTCCCGGGTCTGATTGACAAAGCAAGATCGGCGTTTGTGTCCGGAAGGCTAATTCAAGATAATGTTTTGGTGGCCTTTGAAACCCTACATATGATGAAAAATTAAAGAACGGGGGGTCGTGGGGACATATGCATGAAGATTGATATCAGCAAGGCCTACGACAGAGTCGACTGGGATTACCTTGAGAATATGCTTAGACGATTGGGTTTTCCGAATGTTTGGGTCGAATGGATGGTTATGTGTGTTAGATCAGTCTCTTACTCAATCCAGGTCAACGATGAACTAGTCGGCCCAATTTCCCCTCATAGAGGCCTTCGTCAAGGGGACCCCCTCTCCCCGTATCTTTTTATTCTGTGCGCCGAAGGCCTCTCCGCTGCCATCAACAACGCCAACCGCCTAGGTCTCTTGCATGGAACAAGAGTTTGCAGAAGTGCGCCTCAAATCTCCCACCTACTATTTGCCGACGATAGTATGTTATTTTGTAGAGCCACTAATGAAGAAGCTACCCATCTCCGAAACATTCTTGATGGCTTCGAAAGAATATCCGGACAAGCAGTGAACTATGTTAAATCAGGGGTCTTCTTTAGCAGAAACGTCAATAATGATAGAAGGGACCACATCAAAAACATTTTGGGGGTGCATAACAACATAAACACTGGTAAATACCTAGGACTCCCTTCTTTAATTAGGCGCAAGAAAAAAGAAATATTAAGTCACATAAAAGAGAGGGTCTGGAATAAACTTCAAGGTTGGCAAAAACAACATCCCTCAAAAGCGGGCAAGGAGGTGCTACTCAAAGCCGCAACACAATCGATCTCGTTATACTGCATGGTGATCTTCCTTCTGCCATTAACTATGCTCGATGAAATTCATGTGATGCTAAATAAGTTTTGGTGGGGTAGCAAAAGAGGAAATTCTAAAGGGTTAAATTGGCTTACATGGGAAGTACTATGCCAAAGCAAAGCAGAAGGAGGTAGGGGGTTTAGAAACCTCCATGCTTTTAACCTAACTTTCCTAGGCAAAATGGGATGGCAACTTCTGACGGATACGGAATCGCTGGTATGTAAAGTTTTAAAAGCAAAATACTTCCTGAATATGGACTTTTTGGGTGCTAAAAAGGGGTGGAACCCAAGCTACACCTGGTCAAGCATCTTTGCGGCTCAAGACCTGGTTCGGAATGGGGCCAGATGGAAGATAGGCACAGGGAGCACAGTCGGTGTGTGGAACGATCCATGGATCCGCGACAACAATAATTTTCGGGTGCAATCCCCAATAATTGAAGGCCTGGAAAATCTAAGCGTCGCGACATTTATAGACACAACCTCCATGACCTGGGATTTGCCTCTACTACAAGAGCTCCTTCCTGAAGATGATGCAAGCATCACCACCATGGCACTCTCGTCTGCAGGAGCATCAGACCGAATAATTTGGCACCATGAAAGGAGTGGACAATACTTCGTCTGTTCAGCTTACAAACAAATGACAAGGCACACAACGACGTCAGCTCCCCCGAGCGCAGTTGACTGGAACCTCATTTGGAAATTGGAAACGCCGCCGAAAGTGAAAGACTTAGCTTGGCGAGTGGGACGGGACGTACTACCTAATCGAGCAAACCTCCTTCGAAGGAAAGTGGTAACCAACAGCAGGTGCGTCCTATGTAACACGGGGATTGAAACGAATTGGCATTTGTTCGTGGAGTGCCAATACGCGAGAGATTGTTGGAGATTAACGGGCTTAATCCAACAATAGATAGGGAAGTGGACACGGGGATTGAAACGAATTGGCATTTGTTCGTGGAGTGCCAATACACTGATTTATTATTTAACCTTCTTCGCAGCCCATTGAAAAATATCACAACAAATGTTGTTATGATAGTATGGCAAATCTGGAAGGAGAGAAATTCCCAACTCTGAAACGACAAATATCGCACGACATCGGAGGTAGTGAGATCATCTGTTGCTTATTGGGTGGAATGGAAATCCGCCCAGGTTGGTAACAGGGCAGTTCCACCAGAACAAACCATCAACATGTGCGGAGCTTGGCACCCTCCCCCACTGGGAATTCTGAAAATCAATGTCGATGCGACTTTCTTCACGGACTCCTATTTAACCGGAGTGGGTATGATAGCGCGAAATGATAACGCCCAATTTGAGGGAGCGCGAACAAAACTGTTCCACAGGAACTAGGACGTGACTGAAGGAGAAGCAGCAGGTCTCCTGGAAGCAATGACATGGGCCAAATCGAAGGGGTGGGATAATATCATGTTCGAAAGTGACGCCAAAATAGTGGTAGAAGTCATTGCTTCTTCGACGACACAGATATCGGTTATAGGAGACTATATAACTGCATGTAGAAATACTCTCAAATCTTTTGTCAATGCCTCTCTATTTTTTGTTAAACGAAGTGCCAACACAATGTCACATGATTTAGCTAGAGCCTCCCGGTCCTATGGGAACTCTCACAGTTGGACTGACCCACCGAATTGTGTGGCTGGGCAGTCAATAAACTTGTGCCTTTGCACTAATAATACTTAATCCGCATTGGTGTCGGAAAAAAAAAGTAATTTAAGAAAAAAAAAACTTCATGTTAGACGACATGTGACAGTTGATCCATCAATAGTCGACAGATAGCAGCAGATATAAAGGGTATATTTGATTTCAGATATGGAGGATTTTTAAATCTCGTGGTTAACTCTTACTAACTTTTTAATGATTTGTGTTTGATTGAGATTTAAGTTGGTTATGATTTATTTTTATATTATAGGATGTGTAAGTGTTTATACAAGGTTTATAGATATTTATATATGAGATTTAGACATTTTATAAAGTTGAATTTTATAAAACTTATAGATATTTATAGATTAAGATTTTAAAATTCGAATTCTAAAAAATTCCAAAGTAAAATCGGTGTTAGTTTTTAGATTTAAAAATCATAAATCAAATTTCAAATCCCAAAACAAAAGATATTTGCAATCATATAAAAATGAATAAAATCAATTATTTTCAAAGTTCATTCCCACAATTTAAAAAAATAATAATAAAAAAAATTTACAAGTTATCCATTGAAACACACTCATAGTTGACATATGGCAATAGAATGTTCCCTCAGATTGACACACATAAATAGATTGTACTCATATAATAAATATATTACTCACTCTATTCTCACACACTCTTAAATATGTGCACCCTTCAGTACTTTACATTTTACTTTACACATCAATTTTTTATACTCCTATAAATTATCAATATCACTCTTAAAACTCGTTGGGACCTCTCGGTCCTGATGATGCATATGGACGTCTCCCTTTACCGTTGGACTATGAGTTATTTTCGTTATATTTTGAATACAATTAATATATATGTTATTGTAGACACCTAAATTTTATCGGTCCCTCCAATTGATTTGGGCCTCTAAAGCCCAACAAATTAATTTAAAATTCAAGACGGGCCTCTAAAGTCCAATAAATCAAGACAGACCTCTAAAACCCAACAAACCAAATCAAACCCAGATAGAGTATTCTTAGCCCATCAAGTAATTCAAAATTTGAACTAAGCCATAACCACTTAGCACAAATATCTCCTTGGCCCATAAAAAATCCTAGGTTTTATACCTATAAATGGGGGCCTCATTCCATTCATTTGACATCAAGAATCAGAAGCATTAAAGGCTCTAAAATTCCCTGCTGAGATTTTAGAGTGTTCTTCAGCAGTCGGAGGAGCTTCAAATGCGTTCTTCGTGCAAGGCGGCGAGAAGCAGCGTTCGGGTGGAGATTAAGGTGCTAAGCCCTTCAATCCGGTGTTAGGCGGCGAGAAGCAGCGTTCGGGTGGAGATTAAGGTGCTAAGCCCCTCAATCCGGTGTTTCTTCAAGGAGGATCTTCAACGGTGGTTGTCCCAAGACGTTCTTCGTGCAAGGCGGCGGGAAGCAGCGTTCGGGTGGAGATTAAGGTGCTAAGCCCCTCAATCCAGTGTTTCTTCAAGGAGGATCTTCAACGGTGGTTGTCCCAATAAGTCCCGGATATGTCCCGATAAAGTCCTAATAAGTCCCGGAAAAGTCCCGATAAGTCTCGGATAAGTCCCGATAAGTTCCGAAGGTCCCGATAAAGTCCCAATAAGTCCCGAAAAAGCCCCGATAAGTCCCGAAAAGTCCCGTAAATCGACGTTTGATCCAAAATACGGCGTCAGGCCCTTGGATTAACGTTACAAAATCTCAAGTTCAAGAACGATCTTCAACGACGTTCGTCCTAAAAGTCCCTAAATTCAACGTTTAATCCAAAATACGACGTCAAGCCCTTGAATTAAGGTTACAAAATCCCAAGTTCAAGAACGATCTTCAATGACGTTCGTCCTAAAAGTCCCTAAATTCAACGTTTGATCCAAAATACGGCGCCAAGCCCTTGGATTAACGTTATAAAGTCTCAAATTCAAGATCGAAGAGGATTCAGCTGCGGATCCAACTCCAAAAGCTCAAGAAGTTCAAGTGAAATTCAAGAAGAGAGAATCAGAGGAGCAAATTAGAGATTATAACCCACAAAAATTATCGGTTTAATTCGAAAGAAATAAAATTGTTTCGCATTTTTGCGTTTTTATATTTAATTCACGAATTTGTATTTACAATTATATTTTTTCAATTTTTTTTCTTTAATTTATTTAATTTAAACTTGATTGCTTATTTGATAATTGGTAACACATATATACATTTTATATTTTTTCAATACAAATATTATAAAATAATTTATTTTCAATAATTATGTTTAATTTTTTCTCCTCCATATATATATATATATATATAGGGAAAATATCAATTTTGGTCACCCAGTTTTACCTCTTTTCATATTTGGTCACCCACATTTAGTCACTATCATAATTGGTCACCCAGTTATTATATTCTATCAAAATTGATTACTCCGTTAGTCAATCTGTCATTGACTAACGGAGAAAGAGTTTTGAGGCGTGAAATTTCTCAAAACCTAAGGTTAAAAAATTCCCATGTCAAAACCTAAGGTTAAAAAATTCTCATGCATCTTCTAGAACTAATGAAACAAACGCATAAGCAAGAATGAAACATGTGCAAAAATTACTAATATTTACATTATATTTATAACTGATCAGGAGTTTTGATGCATCTTCTAGAACGTGGTCAGAAGGAGTTTTGATGCATCTTTTAGAACGTGAAACTTGCTGGGTAGTCAGAAAATAGACCGTGAAACTTGCTGGGCAGTCAGAAAATTTCAGTAAGTTTTTAATAATTATTTAACTCAATTATGAATTCATTTTTTTGTTGGTTTACTTTTTATTTTACAGAAAATAGAAACTCAAGAGATAGAATGGTACTCTGGTTTTTTTTTTTAACAATTGTACTTTGTTTTCCAATTCTTGGTTTCATGTTGAATTTGTATAATAATTGAAGATATAAACTTATTTCAATTCATTTCCCTATTTATAATTATTGGAGCATAATTTGCGGTGAAGATTAATTGTAAAGAATTTTCTAAAATGATCCATTCAAGAAAATTTTATAAACTTATTTTTCATTCTAAATATTTTTCTATTAAGATTGCAGATTTCTTGAAAGGTTAGTCAAACAATTGGGCATTTAAAATTAATTGAAATAAATTTCTATCTCCTGAGTTTCTCATTTCCTAATTAACTATAAAATAAAAAGTAAATAAACGAATCACGTTCTACAAGATACATTAGAATTCCTTCTTACCTATTATATCATCACGTTCTACGACATGCATCATAATTCTGACCTATTATAAATATAATGTAAATATTGATAATTTTTGTCCATGTTTCATTCTTACTTATGCGTATGAAATTGTTTTAACCTTAGTTTTTGAGAAATTTCACGGCTCAAAACTCTTTCTCCGTTAGTGAATGACCGATTAACTAACAGAGTGATCAATTTTGATATAATATAATAACTGGGTGACCAATTTTGATAGTGACTAAATGTGGGTGATCAAATATGAAAAGAGGTAAAAGTGGGTGACCAAAATTGATATTTTCCCATATATATATATATTACTTAACTTTTTAATGTATTAACAATCAACATTATAATTGAAATTTAACATATATATATATATATATATATATATATATACATTCAACATTATAATTGAAATTTAAAAATCAAAATCATTTGAATATGTTCAAGAAAATTAAAACTTCAACATTAATTAAACATAATTAAAATTATCATCATCTTGTCCACCTAAAAAAAATACACAACATTAAAAAGCATAAATGTATCAAATTAGCATATATATATTATCATATTATTAATTTTTAATTAGCATATATATAAATCAAATTGCTATATATAACACATATTAATAAAACAATTAAATTAGTATAACATTAATTTTATTTCTAATTAACAATTCCAAATTACATACATATTGTTAGATTATGTTTATTTCAACATATATATAATAGACATAATATACTGTGCATAAATATTAATTATACACATATATATAATTTCTAACAATTAACTACAATAATATTATTTCAAATAATATTGTAACAACAATACAAATTAATAGGTAAACACTAAATTTAACTTTTGGGAATATATTTTTTGGTGCGTGAGTTTTTATAAATTGAATTCTATAATTCCCTTTTCTAATTAAAAAGATAGTCAATTATATTGTTTAAAACTTTCGAAAATCAAGCATAATATATATTTCTATTTAAAATAAAATAAAATCTCAAAGGCCATATGATTTAGGGGGTGTATTCAATTGAGATTCTGTTGGATTTTTTTGGACTTTTAAAATTTGGGGTATTCAATCCAAATTTTTAAAAGTCTTTCAAAATTTTGAGGTATTCAATATGGATTTTAAAAAGTCTTTAGAAATCTTTAGGTATTCAACAATCTATGAATTTTAATACTCTATGGATTTCGTTGGATTCTCCTTCAAAAATATAAATAAATTTCACTATTCAAAATCTCTTCTAAAAACTAGAGATTTCAACGGATTCTCTCACAAGGCCCTGAAAGAGAAGAAAAAAAAAAACTTTGTTGTTCTTTTAACAAAATTTGAAAGTCTCCTTCGAAAAGCACATACAGACATTCTTGCTGTAATTCGAACCACAAAATCCTACACAACCCTCTTCTTCAAACGAAATAATATCAAGAAACGTAACAATGTTCTTCAATAAGCATCTCAAATTCTTCACCATCATTATTATCGTTAAAAAGATTACATCTCTGTATTTTAAAATTATGTTCTCTCTTTAAAAATTATAGTATATCGTTAAGATCTCAAGAACATTTATTCACGGTCTTAAATTAGCACGTGGTGTTCGATATCATCTAAAAGATTTTGGTGGTGGTCGTTACCCCAGAAATGCAATTGAGTTATTCAATCTTCGCGAGAGATTTTTTGGTATTTTCAAATCGTCATTCACAATTTTCAAAACTCACCTCTGTTCCCATTTCAAACACAAGCAGAGTTAGTATTGGCTGGATTACATAACTTTCTTCGGAAAGAATGTCATGAATTTTCAATCGAATATGAAGAAGATTCACCACATCTCGACATGAAATAGAAAATTTGGAATTGCTTTGTCAAAGCCAATTACAAAACAGAACTGAAACCAAAGTATAACCGTGCAAATGAAGATGAGAATAATAATGATGAATAATAAAAAAAAATTTGAACTAATATATTTTTGGTATTTTTTCTAAATAATTTAGATAATTTTTTTTATATACAAGTGTGTTCGATATACGTTTGCATCCATAGTTTTAGGGGCTTAGTTTATGAAAATCCATGTAAATTAATAAAAAAATGTGTATTTTAGAATCCTGTCAAATCTATGAAAATCCATATAAATCAATAAAAAAGTCAGTCAAACTCTACATAGAGTCTATGGATTTTCTAAATCCACTGACTTTTTAAAGTCCAAAAAAATCCAACAAAATCTCAATTGACCCCCTTAATTTCAAAACAGGATACAAACTTAAATATTGTCCTGCCGTACACATAATACATACAAATATATATATATATATATATAAATAAAGCATACAAATATATATAACTTTAAAATTTAATCAATTAAAATAAGAAAATTTACCGTAGAAATGACCACGACGAAGAGTAGAACAAGAAAACGTAGAAATTGAGTTCGATCGGTTGCTCCGACGGCGACTGGAAGCACGACGGCGCAGCTTCTCTCGAAGGGGGTCGCGACTGAGGAAGAAGGTGAGACTCACTTAATATATCCCATTAGCCGAGGGAATTACCAAGGGCCCACTAACCCTTAGAAAAATTTAAATGACGTGGCCGAAAACCGAGGACCTGTCCCCTCAACAATTTTTAAATTTTCAATCCCTTGTTAAATCCATCAGTAAATGTTGAGGGACACTATAAAAAAGACGCGTTTTATCGACGGAAATAGCGACGAAAATTCAATCTGAAACAGTGCTTTCCGACGGAAAAATTCGATCGGTGAAAACCTCGTCGGTAATTTTTACCGACGGAAAAATTTCATCGGTAATACAGATGGAAAATTATTTATTATTTTTTTAAATTTTTATAATTACCAACAGGCTGGCCCCGACCTAGCCCGGAACAAACACAACCTGCGTCCAAGCTCGAGCCTGCGAGGGGGCATGTACATAATTGACCGAATTTTCGGCCTTTATGGGACTCAAACTCGGGTGTGTGGGCGCCTAGTGAGGGGCGCCTACCACTCGAATAAGTTTATTTTTTTGTTTATAATTGTAATATTAATTGTATATGTACTCATTTTTTTTACCCATTTTTTTAAATTCACAAAATTAATTTCTTTATGTTATATTAATATAACTGAATTTTTGATTTATAACTATTGTAAATTTAATTTTTTTAATTTATATATTGTAAACCTAATTTATTTATTTATTGTGCTTTGATTAAAATTCTAAAAAAAATTTTATATATATATATATATATATATTACATTTTTTACTCTTTTTTTTTAAAAAATAAATCCATTTTATAATTTAACATTCTTTTACTTATATTAATCACTAAATTTGTAACTTATAACTATTGTAAATTTAATTTTTTAATTTAAATATTGTAAATCTTTTTTTTTATTAAAATTCTAAAATGTTCATATCATTTATACATTTTTTACTTTAAAAAAAATCCATTTAATAATTGAACATTCTTTCACTTATATATTAATGATTAAATTTGTGACTTATAATTATTGTAAACTAGATGAGCATCCGCGTATTACGCAGAATGTTATATATAATATACATTATTTTATTTGGTCAAAATGAATAAATGTGTGAATCTTATTTTCAAATAGTATATGAATAATATATTAGTAATTTAATGTATGCATGCATCATATTTTTATTCAAAAATTAAAAAAAAAAAAAAAAACAAATCCATTTAATAATTGTCATTCTTTCACTTATATTAATCATTAAATTTGTGACTTATAATTATTGTAAAATTAACTTTTTTAATTTATAAATTGTAAATGTAATTTTTTTGTGTTTATTAAAATTCTAAAATGTTCATATGTATAAAAAAAATTATTTTTGTTTTGATTAAACACTATTTCACTTCTACTAATCACTATATTTGTGACTTATAATTATTATAATTTTTTTAAATTTATAAATTTATAAATTGTAAATGTAATTTTATTTTTAATTCTTTTGTTTGTTAGTAATTCTTTTATTTGTTAATTCACCCAACAAAGACTTAATTATCATATAAACTAAATGTATATAAAAATTAAAGAAATTATGTCCAAACAATATAACATAAAAATTTCTAATTTAATCAATATTTTTTTAATTTAATATAAATTTCTTAATTTAATCAATAATTTCCTAGCTAACTTAATCAACAATTTTCTAATTTAATCGACATGTTCCTAATTTAATCAGTTATAATTTTCTAGCTAACAAATTTCCTAATTTAATTAATAATTTAATTTTTGCACAATTTTTAATTTTTTTTTAATTTTGTGATTATCGAGGAAATTTAATTTTGTGGTTAGAGACGGAAATTTCCGTCGGTAATCACGCGTATTTATTATTTATTTTTTTGTGATTATCAACGGACCGACGAAATTTGATTTCCGTCGGCAAATCGGTTGACTTTGTTAATTCATCGGTAATCCCGATGGATTTCAATCCGTCGGTATTTCACAGATTTTTTTTGTAGTGGAATTTGATTTCCCTAGGGTTTTTTCTTCTTTCAGTATTTAATTTCCGTCGGCAAATCGGTTGACTTTGTTAACTAGGGTTTTTTCTTCTTTCAGTATTTAATTTCCCTCACCCATTCAATCCCTCAGCCAATCTCTCACCGTTTGTGAGGGATTTTTTTCCCTCGGTAATTTTCCTGGTTGAGCAAATTTTGTAGTTATATAAACTCATGTTACATTAATTGTGTTATCGCTTTATCAATATGCATATTTTTATGTTGTAATATTTAATTGCCTAACCATGTTGATTTTAACTAAAATGTCATGTCAAATAATTGTGCTTAACAAAAATTCAAAAAATAAATTGAATGAAATATGTATAATACTTTCGTATATATATATATATATATATATATATAGGCCATATAGTGCTTTTAATTACATATTAATTAGAAATAATTGTGTTTAGTGTTGAAGGGAATAAGTAAACCTGAATTCCAAATTTTGAGTAAGTTTTCATCATTTTCAAGGAGTAATGTTTTTAGGGCAATTCTTACGGCAGTCACATTTTACGAATTGACTATATAGTCACTTTATCGAATCGCGCCACGTGGCGTCGTAAACGTCGTAACGACCTGCTACCTGTTATACAAGTTTAAGTAATTTATATCATTTTTAAATTGTATTTTGTTATTTACTATATTACCCTTCTTTTATTTAAATTATTTTTAATATATATATATATATATATATATATTAAGTAAAATTACTATTCTACCCTTTCTTTTTAAATTTTATTTATATTTTACCTGCACCCACTAATTTAATGAGGGCACTCCCTAATCATATTTTTACTACAATTATCTGCACCCGCTAATTTAATGAATTCACCCCCTAATCATGTTTTTACTACAGTTATCTGCACCCGCTCATTTAATGAGTTCACCCCCAAATTATTTCTTTTTTACAACAGTTATCTACACTCGCTCATTCTATGAGTTCACCCTAAATTATTTTTTACCACAATTATCTGCACTCGCTCATTTTATAAGTTCACCCCCAAATTGTTGTTTTACCACGGTTATCTGCACTGACACATTTTATGAGTGCACCCCAAAATATTTTTAAAAAAATAATCACATTTAAAAGACTATATTATCCTTTTATTAATTTACACAAAATATAATAAAATAAACTCTAAAAAATCGATTCACCACCAAATCACCCATATTTTAAAAAAAGCGTAAAAATATAATTAATAAAAAACTATCGAAATTAGCCACAAATCTCGATTTTTTTTTCTTTTTAATTTTTCTTCCCCCTCCTCTTTTTCTTTTTTCTTCTCATTTTCAATTTATTTTCCAAATTTTTGATTTCCCTGTTTTTTTTTCTTTTCCTTTTTAAATTTTTCTGTCTTTCTTTTCCATTTTTTGCATGTGTATTTTTTAAATTTTAATACAAAATAACATTATAGGTATAATTTTATTATAGTCGATCGGCGGTGCCTAAATTTTAATTTTAATTTGATGAGTAAAGGACCTGTCGGAAATCCATGCATGTCGGCGGGTGACCCAGCCACCACCATGCCCGACCACCCCCTCAACGGCGACGGCGGCGCTTCGTTCTCGGCCGCTGAAGCCCGAGACCCCTCCTTGAATCGCAATCGCGATTCTTCACTTCTATAACAATCGACATAATCTTCCATCTCGGCCACGATCCATGGCGGCCGAAATCCTCTCCTCATTTCGACCACCGACGCGACTGCTTCAATCAATCTCCCTTGCGTTCGCGATCCAGGAGCTTCTCCTACATCAACGACGCTCGCCTGCAATACTCGGATCGACGATGCCTCTCTCTCGTCGTTCATCTCTGTCCAAATCGAAGCTACATTGCTTCATTCGTATTCTTCACCCAGCTCCTGCGCAGCCTCTTCCTCCGGCTAACGACGGCCCGATGGAGGACTGTGAGTATGTTGTTGATGGATCTCTGACCGGACGACACTCGGAGCCGGTGACCTTGCTGATGAAATCCCAAGCGACGACTGCTGACCTAGGGTGCCCTCCCATTGGGCTAGGGTTCCCTTCAATTGGGCTTTGTAATGTGCACCCTCTATTTTCTTTAGTACACCCCGATCTGCACTCTCTCCAAATTTTTTTATGGTATTATTGTTATTGGTATTATTGATACTGGTATTACTAGTTATTGATTGCGGTATTACTATTAATACACTATTGAATTAATATTAATGATTATTGATTGTGGTATTACTGATTATGTGAAATTATTTATTACTGATTATTATTATTTTTATGGTATTACATATTATTGTTTATGGTATTACTGATAATTGTTTTTGGTATTATTGAATATAATTAGATTTGTGGAATTATTTGTTATTGTATGAGATATTACTATTCAATGTTCATGGTATTACTACTTACTGTTCATTGTATTACTGATAATTATTTTTTGTATTATTGAATATAATTAGATGTGTGGAATTATTTGTTATTGTATAAAATTTTACTGATTAATATTAATGGTATTACTGATTAATGTTCGTGGTATTACTAATTATTGTTAATTGTATTACTGATTACTGTTTATGGTATTACTGATTATTACTTGTTGTATTACCGACTACTCCCTCATTCCTATTGAAAGCTATCCAACTTTCCTTATTCGTTTGTCCCAATGAAAGTTACCCATTCCTTTTTTGCCAAACTATTCCCTCTCACATTTCATTATATTCTTCTCCATCTCAATCATATCACCTCTCATACATCCACTTATTATATCATATTTTTTAACCTCTGTGTCCGAAGCTCATGAGGAGCTTTCACTGGGACGGAGGGATTATAATAAAATCATACATATAATAATATTTTGTATTAAAATTAAAAAATATACTAATGAAAAAAAAGTAGAAAACAAAAAAAACGAAGAAATAAAAAGTTTGGAATAAAAATTGAAAATGGGAAGAAAAATTAAAAAGAAAAAAAATCGGAATTTGTGCCTAATCTCGATAGTTATTTTTAATTATGTTTTTACGATTTTTTTTCTAAAAATATGAGTGATTTGGTGGTGAATCGACGGTAACTCGGCAATGACTCGGCTGTAGATTGTAAATGTATAAATTAGGGTTGATTTTATTATATTTTGTGTTAATTAATAAAAAAATATTATAGTCTTTTAAATGTAATTATTTTTTAAAAAATATTTTGGGGTGAACTAATAAAATGAGCGGGTGCAGATAACTGTGGTATAAAAATAATTTGGGGGTGAACTCAAAAATGAGCGGGTGCAGATAACTTTGGTAAAAAAATAATTTGAGGGTGAACTCATAAAATGAGCGGGTGTAGATAACCGTTATAAAAAAGAAATGATTTGGGGGTGAACTCATAAAATGAATGGGTGCAAATAACTATGGTAAAAAATGATTTGGGGTGAACTCATAAAATTAGCGGGTGTAGATAATTGTTGTAAAAAAATGATGTGGGGGTGAACTCATAAAATGAGTGTGTGCAGATAACTGCTGTAAAAATATAATTTGGGGATGAACTCATTAAATTAATGGATGCAGATAAAATATAAATAAATAATTAAAATTAAAATAAGGGGTACGGTACATGCGAGTGTACCCAAGCATCACCCTTTTTTCTTCCCCAATTCCAATTAGTCGGCACAATTCTTAAGATGTTTGAGAATGACTTATTTCTCTCCAAATTGAAGCAAGAATGAGTTTTTCTCACTGATTTGGTTTGTTTTATTGTTAATAAATTGATTTGATTTATTTTTTGTTATTAATTTTATTAATATCATAAGGGTAAATATGTAATTTTAACATTACATATTTTAATTATATTAACAAAAATATAATAAATTATTTTATTGTATAAAGATAAAAATGTAAATTTATAATAATATATTTTAATTAATTTAATTTAATAGAAAATACAAATTTATGACACATTACGATACATTACGACAATACATATCGTAAAATTTACAAAAGGTAACAGGTCATCAAATCTAAACCTTTAGATTGGATTTTTAATGGCTTAGATTAACTGACTACGGTAGTCATTACGACACGCTACGACACCCTGACTACATATAGAAGATTCCATATTTTTAATGAGATCTTATTATCCATCAGCATATTAAAGTTTTTTTTTTACCGTTATACACTTATGACTTATACTTGCACAGTAGCAGATCTAATATTTTAATTATTATTTTTACCTTTTAATTTTTTATAAAAAGAATAATAATTATAATATATATATATTATATAAAAGTAGGCCCCCCAATAATCGAGATTCAGGGAAATCGCCCCTCACGCCCACCCTCATGGCCACCAATGCTCATGTACCATCTAATATATTCTATAGGTAATGAGACTTCATCTTATATAAGTGATTGTCGTATTTATTTGTCTATCCATCTGCTTATTTGCCACATGAGAATCACTTAAATATATATATATATATATATATATATATAACCTGAAAATCAATTGACGATATATAATACAAGCACAATTAGATTGTATAATCACATGTATAATTTGAGGGGTCTTGTAAAAAAAGTGAGTGACGATATTGAAATAATATGTAGTGTCTTTAATATATTTTATAAATGTACTTATGTTTATTTAAAATAAGAAACATGGATCTCATTCGATTCATTATCTATATAAGATCGTGATTAAATTAAAAAAAATCATATCCTTATTCGGAATGTATTAATTGTTTTCCTCATTTGGGAAAATGATGAATAATTGAAAATACGATGTACGAGGAAAAGAAATTGAGAATATGTAAAAGAAAAATGTACAAAAATATTTTTTTGAATATTTTTTTTTCAAAATGTGGATTCTTAGTTGACATTCACATAATTACATACGACTTAGTTTGGTACGGCTAAATTGACACAAGACAAATTTCTAATCTGTCTTTATATAAAAATCTACCTAATATGTAAAAATTAATTATTTGATTGTGCACCAATTAAATGATCGGAAATCATACCATTTACGATTCAATTTGAATCAGTTGACATATACGAGTCTGAATATAAATATTTTAACATATCTAATCGATGGTATAAAGACATTAAAAGTGGGAAAATGAAACTTTCTCGTAAGCAGCACTGTCTAACGGAGACAAAGTGGGATAGCTCAAGTGGTTAGAGCACCACTACCTAGGCCTTAGATCCTGGGTTCGAGTCATGGGGAGGGAAAAAAGGATGGGTATTTAAATTGTAAACATATAGCACTGTCTAACGGAACTAAATAAATAAAAGCCAAAGATTGTAATAATAATATGTTTCAATGGAAGATATATACCATAAGTCAAAAGACAATCGATATTAAATTCAAATCATTGTTTATACTATAAATTAAGTCACATATATCTTTCTTACCAAACTCCATGGACTAATTTACATTCAATCGAGCTTCTACACATTCTGCATCAAAAACTAGATAAACTAAAATACCTGCAATTGCGAAATACTCCAAGAAAAGGAAATTAAATATATAAATCCATATACACACATATAACACAAAAACCAATATACATAAAATTTATATTATATATAGGACCATAAAATGGAAGAGGAATGGAAGGAATGCTCGATAAAATTACAGCATGCTTCGCTCCTCGTACGCCGCCCGCCTCTGCCAATTCACTATCGAATTGGCATTGCCGCGTGGCATACAGGGAGCCAGGCATGTCACATCGATCTTACCTTCGATTTCTCTCTTTCTCATTTCAAGAATTCTTGATAATTTCATATCTGAATTCTCAAGTCTCAAACCATATATCAAATGAAATGTGAATAACTCTCTTGAGGGGTTATAGTAGTTGTGAGAGGGAATGAAAGAAAGAGGTGGCCGGATTTATAGGGGTGAGAAAAGGAATATTAATAATTTAAATTGCCATGCATAAAAGAAAGGAAGGGTAACACTTTTATTGGAAAAAAATCATTAAATTAGAAAAGTGTATCCCATGATTTAATAAAATCCACATTCTCCTAAAAATGCAATGTTTTTCTTACACAATTATAGCTAGGTCTTTGTTCATCATTTTCTTTTGCCGACAGTGATTGCCACTATCCCACCCTTGTCTAGTTGAATAGGCAGGCAAATACTACGGAGTACTTCTCACATCTTTTCAAAAAAAAGTGATTCTGGAAGCAGTTTGTAGAGTTTCAAAACACACTCTAATAAAGAAGATTTATTCATCCAACCATAATATTTTTATGTGCTTTTTAGTTTTCCTTTTTTCAATTAATTTGAGGAATTAATTGTTTATGTTGATAAAGAAAAATAATTAAATGCTTCACCAACAATTAGTTTTTTATTTTATTTAAGAAAGATGATAAATATTATTCACTTTGTTCCAGTGAAAGTTACCTATTAGTTTTGTCCACGAAAGTTAAGAAATATAATATAATGAGTAAATGCATGAGAAGAGAGAATATAATAAAATGTGAAAGATGATACTTTATCAAAAAAAAAAAAAAATAGGTAGCTTTTCATTAATTAGGACATACGAAAAATAAAAGTTAGTAGGTAGCTTTCACTGGAACGAAGTGAGTATTAGAAACACAACAATTATACAAACACTAACTCCTCAGATAGAAAAAGGAAGTTAAACTCAAACCAAAACATGTGTTTGAGAAAATGAAAAATAAGTTTTTTTTTTTTAAAGTAGAATGGAATGTAATTTTATGTCAAATCAATTGTATAATAGTGTGTGATATTGTATTATAAGATGCGATTTTATGTCAAATTAATTGTGTAAGAGTATGTATTGTGTATTATTGTAATAGTAGAATATATATGTATATATTTTTAAGAGTGAATATAATTAATTAGATGGCGAAATCTGAATGTAAAATTTTGAACTAAAATAAGATGGGTGACGTTACGTACACGTGCGGGAGTAACGGGAGTGTGAATTGAAAAACAGACATGCCCATAGGCCATAATCTTTATATGAGTTTATTAGTTATCATAATTTTATTATATTACCTGCAACTAGAGGCATATTTCGGTTTTTGTTGAAGAGATATCGCGCGTGGTGGGTGCAGTGGCCTTTCAGAACATGATAGAATATAATGACACTTTTCTTCTTTTTATATAGTGTTTAATGAAAGAATCTTATAAGCGTTTGAACGATTTATTACCAACTAGAGGCATATTCCCTAAATTTCTTTTTGTTTTGTTATTTTTGTCTGTCGTGACAATGAAATGACTCGCCGATTTGCTAGAGCTGCTAGATCTGTAATTAATTCTTAATTCTTATACCGAATGTTGGTTGCAGAGGTTAAATAAAGAAGTTTTTACTTAAAAAAAAATAGTTGTGTAAGCGTTTGAATGAAATCGGGTGAAGGCTTAAGGTAGAGTTTGCAAAATTTATTAATTAAACGAGGTAGAATTTTATTTAGGAGTTAATTTTAAAATAATTGCGATGTTTACACTTAATTTTTTTTCAATTATAAAATATGTTTAAATTTTGTAATTGAATGAAAGATTTTTTAAATTGTTGCAATTTTACCAATGACCTATTTTTCGACAAGTTCCAGTGTATGAAATTGCAAAAAAAAAAAAAAAAAAAATTGTGATTAAATTAAGGTCATGAATTTATTTGCAATTTTTTTAAAGTTTTTTCAAGACTGTAATGTCGGAACAAGTTACTGAAAAATAGTCAAATAATATAAATACATAAATTGTAAATTAAAAAAAAAAAAACATAAAGAAAAATGTTAAAATGTCGTATAATTAGCTCTATTTTTCATAATTTTGAAAAGAATTCTAAAAATTGTTAATAGATATGGCAAACAAACCATATAATATCTCTTATAAGACGTCTCGTAGAATATATTGCGTGTAAACGAAAAAAATCAAGTGAATGGAATATTTTTAAGATAAAATATGATGTTTTTCAAAACTATATAAAAAGTTAGTTTTAAAAATTAAACTGATAATCCCTCCGTTCCGGGGAAAGCTCCCCATGAGCTACGGGTACGGAGACTAAAAAATACTAATATAATAAGTAGATGTATTAGAGGTGATGTGATTGAGAGAGAGAAAAATATAATTAAATGTGAGAGGAAATAATTATAAAAAAATGGATGAAGAGCTTTCATTGAGACGGAAGAAAAAGAAAAGTTGGATAGTTTTCACTGGAACGGAGGGAGTATACTCTTTTTTACATAAATTAAACATGTTATTCTTATTCTGGTTCGGTTGCACAATTAAAATTGTCCCTATATACTAATTCTGCCTATATATCATTTTTATATTAATTTTATTGATGTGTCAATATATTAAACAGTTGCATGTTAATTAAATGCGATTTTATTGATTGATTACCGCAAGAGTCACGATTATTATTGGATGATTTTTTTCACATATTAAAAATGTATTGAGTTCATAATTAAAAATGAAAGTTTAAGTATCACAATATTAATTATAGTTATAATTAAAAATGAAAGTTTAAGTATCACAATAATGTTGCTACTTACCTTTTTTTTTTTTTTGAAGTCATGTTACTACTCACTTAAAAAAAATAAGATACATACATGCATTTTATTAAAAAGATAAATATATTTATTTTATTCTGATAGTTAAATTTGTGTTACCAAGTTTAGTTCTTAAAAAATATTCTCTATGGTTTTAATTTTTAAGAAAAAAACATAAGAAATATTTATTTCGATAAATCACTATATTCATTTTACTGATGTGTCGTTTAATGATTAAGTGTAGTTACACATGCAATCAATTGATTGAGTTTAAAATTTTAAAATTGATCCTATGTATAATGTGAGTATTTATTGAGAAAGACATATACGTCGACAAGTTCGACTTTTAAATGTTTGTTTGATATATCTTTCATGTTTTATTTTGACAAATTTCTCATTTAAAAAAGTATAATTTGATAAGAAAATTAATTCAATAAGCTAATGACAATAATTAATCATATAATAATTTTATGAATTACAAAAAAAAATTATAAATTTTTTAAAATATAAATTTTACTTTAAAAAATGATTTAAAGATATTATAAACTATGCAATAACATTTGTTAACACTAGTATATAATGTGCCACGGTGTCATAGTTATCATAGGGAGTATTTTTTAAGCTCAACCATATTAACAAAATTTACATTCTCCATGACTTTTTTTAAAATGAAAAAAGAACAATAAAATCAAAATTGTTATAGTTTATTTAATATTTCTTATATATATTTATTATTCCAAGACCAACTACCATTGTCTGGTCCATCCCACTCCTTTTTAGCTTCTTACAAGAAAAGTCTCTCCAATAATAATGAAAAGCATGGTACTACTACTATTATTTAACAAGAATTTGGTCTGATTTGATGGGATGAACTGGAATTGGGCATTCATGCGAGAATTAATTGAAATACAAATTTATGTGTAATGGCAAAAAGATTAATTCAACCCCAATAAGAAAAAGTAAGTGTTATCGTAAGAAAAAATAACACATATTTGTCCTTATAATTATACATAGTGATATTTAAAAAATATTGTGTTACTATATGAACACAAGTTTAAAACTTTGTGTAAAGAGGTGAAACCAATAAAAAAAATTAGAATAAATCAGAAGATATGCTAAAATTTGATATTAAAAACCTTGATACATCTAAATTCAGAAAATAAAATCATACAAATCCAATGGTGGAGAATAATATATCTATTGTAAAGAAGAGAATAACCTTGAATTGACATGTATTAGCGAAATTTTGTAATTACAAGTTAGTTTTTGTATAGTGCAAATAAATGTAAAATAAAATATTTATAACTCGACTGTGTGAATTTTAAATTTTCAAATCGAGTACGAGTAGCGATTTGACTCAACTTCTCTCCGGCATTGGATGGCTATGGCTATGGCTATAGATGTAAGGGCTCCTGCAGAAATATTCGAAGCATGCTTGATTAATTAGCTTTATCTGCAGGTGCAACTTTTGCCTTTATTTTCTTTCACAATCAAAATAAAGGGGAATGCTTTATTATTTTTCAGAGTTAAAGTTTGTCGGATCTGACCAGAGTAATTGACCATCTTTTTTTTTTGGCAAACAACATGCACTCCAGCCATCTTTCTTCTCCTTTTTCTTGTATCTTCTTGTCGGGAATTTGCTTGCAACCCATATTCTTTTCATAATAATTATTCCCCAAAAATTATTTGCACTCTTTTCAAGAAAATAAAATTTAGATTTTAAGGGGTGGTGCTGAATGTACAGATTCTGTACGTAGAGAAAGGGGTATTTTAGTTCATTCTTTGTTTAAGTTTTTAATATACCTTTAATTCAAATATATTGCTTAACTATTATTTTTGAATAAAATATTAAAGTCTGACACCCTTTAAACGGGACTCCCGCAAGTGGACGGTGGGATTAGTCCCCCGAAATTAGTCGGTCCTTGAATAGGATACCTGAGACGTAAAAAAAATGTACTCCCTCCGTCCACGAAAAGTAGTCCCATTTGACACATATTCTTTGTCCACCAAATGTAGTCCCATGCACTTTATGGAAACTATCACCCTTCAACTATCACTTAATTACTCAATTTGCCATCAACTTTATTCCTAAACAATCACTTTATTCACAATGGACCCCACAATACCCTATAATACCCTTACTTTATCTACTTTATCTACCATTTTCTTAAAACTTGTGCCCCATCCCCATGTCCCTACTTTTTATGGATGGAGGGAGTAATAATTACATAAGACAACTTTCAATGTGTGTATTTAATTAAAATTTATATTCCCTTTGTTACCCTTTCATCCCAAACACTCTCTTCTTTGTCTTTTTCTTCGTCTTTTTCTTCTACAGAACTTCATCTTTTACATTGAAAAAAAAAAATCATCTTCTACCAGAATATTTAGCAGCACAACCGTAAAAAGGTTGAGAAATATTACGTAGTCTTCAAAGGCGTACGGGTCGGGATTTATGATAGTTGGAGTGAATGTGCTCCACATGTCCTTGGATTCAAAGGTTCCATGTAGGCATGTATAGATCTTTTCGGACTGAAAAAAAGGCTATCGATGCATACACTACGTATTTCCAGGAGAAGTTGTATGGAGATGATTCAAATTCGAATGTTGGACTAAATCTGAAAGAGAAGATGAAACGAAGGAGGCCTCAAGTTCTTATCATCCGAAAAGAATTAGAAACAAAGTTATGCAATATTATCGGTCTGTATTCATTCTTCTTCCTGTATTTTTATTTTTTTGTTTTGTTTCTGAAATCGTGGGTAGTTTTGCAAGTTTGTTTTTTTGGTGTTCATTCCACAATTGTAGCAAGTAATTAATTATCTCCGATCAATTTCGAGTTTATGTTTTGTAACAATTTACATCATCGATTTTAATTTTCTTACCAAGATCAATCTGAGTTTGATTTTTTAGGATTTAATTTGAGTTTTCCTTTATGAGAACTGATAATTTTACCAAAGAAAATCTATATATTTTTGTCTGAGATTCCCTAGGGTTAGGGATGATTTAGATTGAGAAGAAAATGGGGGAAGATTTGTGTAGTACAACAATTTCGGCTTCTTGTTAGGATTTAGGGTTTAATTTGGTTTCCCATTCAATTTTCATTGATTGTGTTTTCTATTTAATTTAGATTATTAAGATGGTTCCATATTAAAATTTTAATTTCTTACTTTTCGAATTGAAATTTTTACAAGTCCATAATTTATTTATTTTATAAGTGATAATGAGATTTGTTGTCAATTGAATTTGTATTTTTACACGTAAACTTCAATTAAATCGATTGATTTAGATTATTATTATTTAGATTAGGATAAATATTTTACAATAATTAAATAAAATTAAAAACTTAATTCCATTAATTGATAGAGAAATTGAGTAAGATTACATATAAAAAAATAAAATCCTAAAATATACTACCCTAATCCTCATCTTCCATTTCATCATTTGTGTCCCCACCGCCATTGCCACCTCCTCCACCACCAAAACTTTCAACACTTACTGAATATTTTTCAACGACGTCTCGCACACTGGATTCGGGAAGCACGATCAATGGAATCCCTACCTATTTGCTTTGAGAAAATACCCATGCATTTTATGCAAAGGAACGTCGCCCAAAATGATATCGCTCAACGATCGTGGCGTGCAGTAAATCAATAGACTCTTCATGAAAAGCTTGATTTCTACTTTCAATTCTTGATTTTCTCTCTTCGTGTATTCATACATCGACAAAAGGTGTTGGAGGAGGAAGGAACAAATTCTTCAAATTTTCCAGACTTTGAAGGTGCCATTTGAAATTTGTAGATGATGATTGAATGAATTTACATGACTAGGTGTTACTCATATTTATAATCCCCCATTGCAACCTTTCTGCCACACACGTTGCAACCTTTCGTCCATACGCGTTGCAACCCTTCGCCTCCTCCAAAATTAATTTTTGTTTATTTAATTTTAATTTAAGTTTAGGGTGATAAAGTTGAAATTTTACTAAGTCAAGGTACATTTTTTTGTTTGAGAATTTTTAGGGCTAGTTATGATGTTTATTTCCTTAAAACTTAGGTTGAATTTCGATTTTTTTTTACAGATTTGATAGGATTTAATTAATTTGAGTTAGTTTCATTAATCTACCCTGAATATTGGTGTTTTTTACTTTACAAAAAATAATAAAAGTAAATTAATAACCAAACTTTTATTTCATTATATTCGATTGGAAATGGGAGAAGATTACATCCCAAAATTAAAAATATATATAAAAAAAAGATAGGCTTAATAGATTAAAAACATATAATTAAGCATTGTTTTCATCACCACCTCATTCCACGCTCTCTTCCATATCATCATCACCGCCACCGCCACATCCACCGCCACTTACTGAATCTTCTTGGTCTCGAACTGTTGAATTAGAGAGAACAATGACTGTAATTTCATTGACCATATGTGCTTTAACAAAGAACTCGTATATATTATGTATAGAATCCTCACCCAAGATGACATCGCTTAACGAATGTGGTGTGCAATGACCCAACAATCTCTTCATGAAAATCTTCACTTCTTCTTTCAACTATTCATTCTGCCTTTTGGTATATTCATACATTGACATTAGACCTTTTGGTGAGGAGGGCACAAACTCTTGAAACTTGGTCGACTTTGATGGTGTTCTTGCCATTTGGGATTTTTAGGGTTTAGGGTTTTGGATGAATGAGTTTACATGGCTAGGGGTATTTATATTGCCATTTCATAAGAGTTTTTGCAACCTTTGGCATCCCCAAATCGTCATCATTATATTATGTCAATTTTGTTCTTGTACGCAACAACCCCCAATTTGGCCATACACATGCGTTGCAGCCCAAAAAAAATTAGTACATTCAGTTCAAAATTTAAAAATTACTTAGGGTTCATTTAATAATAAAAGTCCCAGTTGATGAAATTGTTGGGATATGAATCCTGGAAACAAAGTTCTAGTTGATGATCATAAGTTTTGATGGCCAAAAAGCAACTTAAAGTTAATAATATATGTGGTTGAAGTCATCTTAACTAAGTAATCTTGAGAAGTCATAAAAACAGAGTTATTGATCTTTTATGTGATAATATTATGAACTGTTAGGAACTAAGTTGATGTTGGAATTGTATAGACAACTTATAGAATATGACTTAAAAATACTCTATTGTATATAGTTCAGTTGAAGTATTGATAGGTTTTATATTTGTAAGTTTGTATTGTAATCAACATAGTTAGATATTAGAAGACTAATCCAGATCAGAAGACTACAATCTAAGAAGACTACTCGGAATAAGAAGACTTCAAGTTATGAAGAATAGAATGAAGAATCTGAAGTATTCTGAAGAATAGAATGAAGAATCTGAAGTATTCTGAAGAAACTCAGAACAGAAGTCAGAAGTGTACTTAGAGAAGAGTACATGAAGAACAATAAAAACTAAGAAGAGTATTTTACTGTGCTGAAGTCGAAATTGAAGAATAAGTTTGGAAAACTTATTTGAAGGACGTAACTGAATATATTTGAATAAATGAAGACTGACTTAAAGAGATACGAAGTTAGTTGGAGAAAGAAGTTACAAAAAACCGATTAAGAGTTAGTTGGAGTTAGTTTCACAAACTGCTAACTTTTAAACCAAAGTCTATAAATACCGTATGATCTTCTACTGGAAAAGAATACTGCTACTACTACTAATACTGAAAGAACAAGCATTCAAAGAGCAATTCAAGTCTTAGAAGCATTCAAGAAACTCACAGAGTTAAAGAAGCGAAGATCGATCCAAGAAGTCAAGTTTTGAAGAAGAATATTCAAAGGCTACAAACAGAGAAGTTTTATATTTTAGTTTGTGTTTTTTATTTGTAAACAAGTGTGCTAGTAAACTTGTGAAACTTACTAGTGGATCGAAGATACACTTGGAAGTGTAATCGACAAGATCATAGTCTTAGTCTTGGGACTTAAAGCCATAAGAAATTCGAGAGTTAATAAAACATCACAAATGGGTTTGTGAGAGTGGATGTAGACAATTGTCGAACCACTATAAATCTTGTGTTCATTTACTTACTGTTTTATATTCTTATAAGTTTTTAAAGAATTCGTATAAACAACTAGATTGAGATATCTTGTTGAGTACGTAGACGAATTACTTCATACAAAAAATAGTAGTATATTGTTTACTTAGTAAAGTTCAAAATCAAGAGTTGAGTATAAACTGTAAAGGCTCATATTAAAATTGAGAGTACTGAGCTGATCTAAGTAAGCACAGTACTGTATCAGAACACTAATTCCATATATAACTCTGATATTTTAGAAAAAGTTTTACAAGTCTATTCACCCCTCCCCTTTGGACTTTTTGACTTGTTCTAATCTTAACTCAACTTTTGGGACCAACAACCTAAATCCAACATCCAACAACATCATTAATAACCAAAACACGCTTTGTTGTGAGTATCGTACGCAGCAACGGCAACCTCGAGTTCAACCTTCGCTTCAGCCAGTAACACTTCAGCGTGTTTGTTGTCCTCTTCGTCTGCTTCGTATAACTCATCCTCGAGAAACATGACCCTACGCTCCAGAATCTGAGGAGCGCCTAGCAAGGACTGAAGTATGTCCCATCGCATCCGAAGAAAAAATTGAAAGTGTGTGGAGGGATGGTATCTAGTGTTTAAGTAAAAAACAGAACAATGTTACACTGAATGTTGTGACAATTAGTGTAGCATTAACTCTAACCGAATACAAAAAGTAAACACAGTACACAGCGGAAGTCTAAAACACTAAAACACAATAAGAACACAATGAAATAATTTTTAACATAAATTTTATTAATAACAAAATCTATGCTAAGCCTTACGGCGAAAACTTTAACTTAGTTCCTAAGTTACGAAAATGTCGTGTGAAATGTCTCAGCAATTACTTCAACATTCCACAAACGGAAACTACAATCGAGGCAGGTGCTTGAATCCGCAAATAGACTTAAGTGTAAGAACACTGTCTAAAGAACTAATCTGATCTATGATTCACTCTCAATCGATACAAGATTAGAACTAAATACACGGGAAGGTGTGGTATCCCTCGGTGTACATTAAATGATGCAACTACTGACCATAACTCCTAACTAGGGTTGAACGCTCAAGAAGGTGTTACTCGAATAGTGCATACTTTGAAATGAAAGACTCCAGTGGTATTTATAGAGAAATAGCCAAGTTCTAGATCCTTCCATTTGAGATCCTATATTTTAGGATCTTAACTCCCATAATCTTTCTAGATCCTTCCACAATGTTCCAGGTCGTTCTAAACTGCTTCTAGACTCTTCTAGCACTTCTAGCACGTTCTCCTAGGTTCTGGAATATTCTAGGTTCCAGACTCTTGTAGAAGCTTCTAGATCCTGCCAGAAATGTGAAAGCATTTAGCTCAACATTTAATGTAACATTTCAGAAAAGACTTAGAAAAAAATCAAGGAGGGTCAAATTAAGATGTTGTTGATAATGTTAAAGCATTTAAGAGTTAACAACATCTACAATCTCCCCCAATTTGACCTTTCGACTACAACACACCTGATGCACATATATTTCTATACATACTCAGTATTATGTATTTAGGTGAGGTTAACATCAAGTCTAAATACTAGTCAAGACAATACCTGTTGTAACCGTTGGATCAAATCAAAAGAAGACCAAGAATAATCTTACTAGGATCTGTGCCATAAGATCAAAGTAATCTTATTCAAAACCAAAATAAGTATAAACAGTATACTTATTTACAAAACATATAACTTTACAAAAATCAAAAGTTAAATCAGAGCATCATATATGAATATGTACTAGATCAACCTAAGACTTATGTAAGACTCAAAATAAATCAGAGCAATAACGAAGAAAAGAAAAACAAACAGAGCAAAGACTAAAAATAAAAACAAAGCAAAAAATGTGAAAAACGATATCTAACAAAGACTTAAACAATAAGCAGTAAGCAAGTGAGAATTAAACAGAAGTGTGCTTCTAAATTATATTATCATCAAAGCAAACAATTTAAGCACTAAGCAGTAAGCACATGATAATTAAAGAGAGGTGTACTTCTATATTATCCTCAAAGCAGACAATTTAAGCAGAATGAATAATAAGGCAAGTTAGAAAGACAAAACAAACAACAACTAACAAAGACCTAAAATCAGCAAGCAGTAAGCAAATAAGAATAATTCTTTAAGACAAACAATTTAAGCAAACTTGATGCAGTAAGCAAATAAGAATAATTCTTAAGGCAAACAATTTAAGCAAACTGAAAATAGAGCAAAGTTAGAAAAAAAAAAAACAAATACAATAAACAACTAACATATACAACATGCAGTAAGCAAATAATGATAAGTAAGAAAACAATTTAAGCATAAAAGCAGTAATCTATTATCATAAATGCAAGCAAATTAAGCAAGTTGAATAAAAGACAACCTATGAACTAGGAAGGAAAAAATAGAATTTGTAAATCAACTTAAACATAGTAACAACAATGCATAAGATCAAGGGAAGTATAGAAGGCACAAATACTTAAGAAACCAAACAAGTGATATATATTGATGTATCAACAGCTGCAGCATCATGTTCATGCACATAATCACTTATAATGTTCAACCCTCCCCCTGTCTTGTATCAACCTGTTCAGTTGTTACCATAACCTGTTTAGGTATCATAAAGAACATCCATACGTTTATCAGCATCAGCAAATTAATCCTCCTCCTCTTCAACAACAGTGATTGGTGTAGCAATAATTGAACTACATCATTCGGTTCAACAGTCTCTTTATTAACAGCATCAGGTACACAATCAGCTTCGGGTACATCTTCATGGAGCTCTTCACTTCGAACCCCAGAAGTTGATGGTGTTTCTCCCCCTTTGGTAGTAGAAAGCGTCTCTAACCACGAACTTTAAGGAACTGAAGGCCATCAATAGAGTCCTGTACACGTTTCAGTTGAAGTAAAATAAAAGATCTAGAAACAGAAAAAGTTTGACCAATGTGACCATCAATGTGTTTCACATTTGGTGTAGCATTCCTCTGTTCAGGTCTTGCTTGAGCTGGTCGAACTGGAATAAGAGCATCTCTGTGATCAGAACCATCTGAATTTTGCAAGGCAAATCAACAATCATTATACCAAGTAATAGATCAGGTGAGATAGTCATTAAGGGTACCTTGCCTCAAATAACCTCAGTTTCCTCAGGTTTAAAAATTCATGCCTCTTGAGGTATGAACATATCAACAATGGTAAGGTAGATTCCCTTTATAATAAATATCACTATAAGCTGCATATGGTGAAAATAGTTAAATCCAAATTGAAATTCTTCAACACAAAAATTATCCTATACAACAATATAGTTTGATCCTTAGTCACCTTAGTGGAATTTGTAGAGGGTATCCAATTGTAGACAATCAATATATGGAGTACAGAGTATAAAGATGTGAGATCTTTAGCAAGCATAAAAATTATCACATAGTTAATCTACCCAGTTATAAAAGTAGCAACCAAGTTCAAATCAGATTCATCTTCATCAATCACATACTCTATCTCTAAGAGATCATTAATCAATTCTATAGTAAATGGAACTGATCTCCCCCTAAATTGTACATTCTCATATCATTTAGAGCTACGTCTACCCGTACTCTTCCTAAGTCAAGCATAAAATACATATACCCAGTCAAACACAAAAGTATCACTCAAAGTTACAGTTTTCAACAATTTCCTTTCAAAAATTATATGAACCTTTTACTTCTCAAAATCAGCAATGTTAATTCTCTTTTCCTTTAACAACTTTCGTCAAGATAGCTTAGTGATTTTAGCAACTAACCTATTAGTCTAAAAATTATTATCAAGATCAGAATTACCTCCTTCAGAATTTGTTTCCTCAGCTGATTCAGAGTCTGTACTACTGTTCTTCTCAGAATTATCATCATTGCTGTTATCAGGGTCTGGTGTTGCGGCACTTGCTTCAACATTTGATGCAGCATTCTTCCTCAGAGTCTTCTTAATCTCACGAAAGGTGGGATTATCCTCTGGATCAGATTCAATTTCTTTAGGCAAGTCTCGTTCAACAACAACCTTCTTTCCCTTTGGATCATACTTCCTTTTGGCTTGTTTCTCAGTAACCACATTTTCTTCATCCGATTAAGAAAAGAACTTAAACTGGTTCATCAGCAACACTACTTCCTTTCTTCTGTCTCCTCAGTGAGTTAGAGTAATAAACTCTTGTGAACACAAAGTCGGATCTCCTTCGTTGAACATGGGCTAATCTTTTCTCTTTTCTTTCTTAACGATCTTCCTAAATGCAATCTATTCAGATTCATCAGTATTAAAAAGAGAAAAGTTAGTTTCACCTGAATTAGCATTCGCGTCAGCCTCCTTCATTTGAGCGTCCTCAGAATCGGATGTCTCAGCATTTGCAGATTCGTTCTGCTCAGCAACAGGAAAATCATCAATTTCCTTTTCACTCTCCCCCAGAGAGGAAGCTATCGAGGCGTTTGCCTCTGTTTCAGTATTAGGACTTGGAAATTTGGGCTTTTATGAGGTGAACGAACCAAGTGTAGTGGTGAGTTTTTGGGTTTTCAGTAATGAGAAATGTCAATGGTCATATTTCCAATCAGTAGAAATAGATTCTCAGAATTTTCATTCGATTGAGACATATTCTCAACAGCTTGGTTCAGCTCGTTAAGGGTCGAATCGAGTGGAATGTGAATAGTTGTAGGAATGGGTGTAACTGGAGTTGTTTGGGTAAGTGTTTCAGCTTTTCTTGTAGCAGCTGGTGAGTTTTTGGTGTGAGCGGCCATGAAAGCGAAACTATTAAGATTGGAGAAAGATGTAGATGACGGTTTCGTGGGAGTTTGAGTGTGGTGAGGTAGTTTCCTGTCATTTAAGCACCAAGAAATCGAAAAGATAATCACAATAATCGAGACAAACAAGGCTTTAGCAAATCTTAAAATGCAATACTCAAATCACTCAAAAAAATGCAATGCTTAGTATATCATATTATGAGAATTATATAGGAGAGAATGCATAGTTGGAAGTAATACGTATAAAAATTAAAAACTAACTAAGGAAGTTTCTAGAAGAAATTCGATAATACTCCATAAACTTAGCCACAAAAATAGATCATGGTTAAGTAGTGGGTAAAATCATAATTAAATACTCCCTCCGTCCCTGAAGAGATTTCATACTTGCCTATTTGGTCCGTCCCTGAAAAGTTTTCATGTCTTAAAATAGAAAAGTTTTCCACAATCCTTACCCTCATAAAACACTCATATTTACCACTTGTGCCATTACTTTTTCATCCTAATTAAATCTATCTAATTAAATTATCAAAATTAATTAATCATTACGCCTCCACCAAACTCATTACACAGATTAATTAAATCTTACCCACCTCTCTCTCTCCTCTCTCGAATTCATCCTAAAAGAAAAAAAACCCCATTACCCACCCCTCTCTCTCTCCTCTCGAATTCATCCTCAAACAAAAAACCCCATTACCCACCTCTCTGTTTCTCTCGAATTTTATTCATCCAACTCTTACTCATCGCCTCTTCAACAAAACCCTAATTTTTCTTTTCCTTCTCATCTCCTCCTAATCCATCTGAAACCCTACATCCACCACGAATAATCTCTATTTTGTTGCTTGTAGATGTTGTTAATCCTTAAATGCCTTAACATTATCAACAACATCTTAATTTGACCTTCCGAGATTTTTTCTAAGTCTTTTCTGAAATGCTACATTAAATGTTGATCTAAATGTTGTCGCATTTCTGGCAGGATCTAGAAGCTTCTACAAGGATCTGGAACCTGGAAGATTCCAGAACATTGGAGAACATACTAGAACGGCCTGGAACCATTTGGAACGACCTGGAGCATTCAAGAAAGATCTAGAAAGATCATGGAAGTTGAGTTCCTAAAAAATAGGACCTCATTGTGGAAGCCTCTAGAATCAGCACCCCACTACTATAAATACCGATGGAAGGCTTCTCAAATCAGTGTACTCTATTCGATCAACTTCCTAGACCGAGCGTATATCCCTGTTAGGAATTGTGGCCAGTAGAACTACCTTTTAGATCATACGTTCGTATCCCACCCGTATGGCTGTGTGTCTTCTTATCTATTGAGAGTGTAATCATTAGATAGACTAGGCATTTCGACAGTGTATACCTTATACACTTAGTTCGTTTTTAGAACAAGGCACCTGCCTCGTTTGTAGTTTCTGTTGTGAATGTTAATGCTGTAACATTTCACACAACATTTGTACTTGAAGATAAGTATTGTTTTTCGCCGTAAGGCTAGCATAGATTTTTATTTATAAAATCTATGTGAAAATTATTTCCATTGTGTCACGTTTGTTTTTAGTGTTTCAAGTCTTCCGCTGTGTTAATCATAATTTCTGATATTCTGCTAGAGTCAGTGTTGTACCAATTGTCACAACATTTAGTACAACATTATTCTACTTAAACTTAAACACTTCATATACATACACTTAACACC
The DNA here is from genome assembly GCA_963675135.1 of Galeopsis tetrahit. Lineage (NCBI taxonomy): Eukaryota > Viridiplantae > Streptophyta > Magnoliopsida > Lamiales > Lamiaceae > Galeopsis > Galeopsis tetrahit. Next base: position 29,255,236 of record OY776130.1, on the reverse strand, counting down.
ACACCACACACTTTCAGTTGGTATCAGAGCTGATACCTGACGACACTAGGTTAGATCTTTGGTCAAGTGTGTTTTTAGTGTAGGTTAGCAATGGAAACACATCACATATCCACGGCACTTAGGCCACCCGTTTTAGATGGTTCGAATTATGCCTATTGGAAGCCTAAGATGCGTATGTACATCAAGTCAGTTGATGAACGTGCTTGGAGGACTGTTCTTACAGGTTGGGAAGCTCCAAAAAGACCAGCAGACGCAGATGGTGAAATACAACTCAAGAGAGAAGTTGACTGGACGGCTGATGAAATAACAACAGCAAGCTACAATTCTAAAGCTTTAAATGCTATTTTTACTTCTGTTGATGTTTCAATGTTTAAAATTATATCTAACTGTTCTACTTCTAAAGATGTATGGGACAGGTTGCAAGAGCATTGTGAAGGTTCAGAAAGTGTTCGAAGAACTAAGCTTCGAATGTTGGGGACAAAATTTGAGAATCTCAGAATGAGGGAAGATGAAACAATTACAGCCTACAATGAAAGGTTAAGTGAGATTATCAATGAATCACATTCTCTTGGTGACCCTATTTCTAATGTTAGAGTAGTTCATAAGATATTAAGATCTGTTCCTAAAAGATTTGATGCTAAAATTTGTGCTATTGAAGAGGCAAAAGATACAGATAAGCTAAGTCAAAATGAGTTAGTGAGTATTCTTAGGACATATGAGATAAACACTAATCAAGATGATGAAGCTAATGCTGATAAGAAAGTTGTGGTTTTTAAAGGGGAAACATCAAACACTTCTGAAGTTCAACCCATCATTACTGAAGTTGACACTGATGAAGAACTGCTCGATGTATGTCTCAAAAATCCTAACAATGTTGCCTTGCTCACTAAGCATTTTAACAAGTTTCTTAAGAAATCTGTGAACAAATCTAGAAACATTCAGCCTAAGATTCAAATCAATACATCAACACCTCAACCAGAAAGGAGGAAAGCTCAATTCACACCAAGACCATCAAAGAGTGAAGGTAAACCAAGGTATGATCCTGAATTTCGAAAATCAGTTCAATGCAATGCTTGTTCTGGTTATGGCCATTATGCAAATGAATGTGCCAATACTAGACTTAAGCAAAAGCTGAACTTTAGTGCTACCTTGAGTGATGAATCTGATGATGATGATCTTGATGAATTAAATCAGAATGAATATTCTAATTTTACCAGAATTGATTATAATGATTCCTCTGATGATGATCTGGATGAAACAGATTCTGATGCTGTACCTGATGCTTCAACATCTACAGCAACATCAGAACAGAGTCACCCAGATTTGAACTGTTTTAATGGTTTGGTTGATGATGCAGGAAAAAAGACTGATGACAATGAACACCAAAAGCTGTTAGATGATTGGAACAATCAGAAACTCACTCTTAATTCCTTGAATAAAGAGAATGAGGATCTGAAGGATACAATCACCAAGCTAGAGGTTATTCTTACCAAAAGGGATCTGGAAATCTGTAACTTAAAGGAGAAATTAATAAATTCCACCTTATGTTTCAAGAAATATTCCAAGAGTGCTTCTGAGGTAAATAATGCTATAGCTACTGGTAAGTCTAATACTCATGGTTTAGGTTATGATGGTACTACTGCTTCTATTTCTGATAAATTTAGAAAACCTGTGAAATTTGTGAATGCAAATGTTGTCACATTTGATGCAACATCTGCACAATCAGACCCTCACAAGGTTAAGAGGAAGTATATATGTCATTACTGTGCTAAAGTTGGTCATATTCGTCCTTACTGCATGAAATTGTTTGAAGAACAGAGAACTTTGAAAATGCTGCATAAAAAACTGTCACATTCTGGTAAACAGTTTATGAAATCTGCATGGAAACCAAAAACTACCTGTAATGTTGCTCATACCTCCTTAAAAGCATGTCTACCTGATTCTTGGTATTTTGATAGTGGCTGTTCTAGACATATGACAGGTCGGACTGATTTCTTATCTGATTATGTGACCTTGAGTAGTGGTAATGTTACATATGGTGGAGGTTCTAAAGGAAAGATTCTTGGTAAAGGAACTTTGAATGTTAAAGGTTTTCCTAAGCTTAAAAATGTCTTACATGTTGATGGCTTACTTGCAAATCTGATTAGCATTAGTCAACTTTGTGATGATAATTTGCATGTGAAATTTGATAAAGATTCATGTTATGTTCTTAATAAAGATGAAGTTTGTGTTATGACTGGTACTAGGTCAGCTGATAATTGCTATCTTATTGGAACAAATATGTGTAACTTGTCAAAATATGATGAAAATGTCTTATGGCATCAAAGATTGGGTCATGCAAATTACAGAGCAATGAATAGACTAATCAAAGCAGATGCAGTAAAAGGAATTCCAAAACTAAATCTTCACAACAACACTGTATGTGGACCATGCTAAAAAGGTAAGCAGGTAAGAATGTCGCACAAAATGCTGTCACATTGTACTACACATCGATGTTTTGAATTACTGCACATGGACTTGATGGGTCCTATGGAAACTGAAAGCATTGGAGGAAAGAGGTATTCCTTAGTTGTGGTAGATGATTTTTCTAGATATACCTGGGTAGAGTCTCTAAGAGACAAATCTGAAGCATTTGCTGTATTTAAAATTCTTTATAAGAGGTTCAAAAATGTGTTTAACTTGAAAGTTGGCCGTATTAGAACTGATCATGGTAGGGAATTTGAAAACAGCATGTTTAATGATTTTTGTGATAAAAAGGGTATCTTGCAAGAATATTCATCTCCTAAAACTCCACAACAAAATGGAATTGTTGAAAGAAAGAATAGAACTTTACAAGAAATGGCTAGAGTTATGCTAACATCCAAATGTCTTGCTAAGAAATTTTGGGGGGAAGCATTGAATACTGCATGTCATGTTATTAATAGGGTTTTTATTCGTTCTGGCACAAGTCAAACACCTTATGAGATTTTGAACAACTGAAAACCAAGTGTGAAATATTTTCATGTATTTGGTTGTGTGTGTTATATTCTAAATGATAGGGATCAACTTCATAAGTTTGATTCTAAAAGTGATAAAGGTTTCTTTTTAGGCTATTCTAGAAATAGTAAAGCTTATAGAGTATATAACCTTAGAACTAACACTGTTCAAGAATCTGTTAACGTTGTGTTTGATGATGATAAAGGTCTTACAGATGACAAAGATGAAGAAGATGTATCACAGGTTACTGACACTTCTGAGAATACACTGAAGTCTGAGAATGTTGCACCAAATGTTAACACATCTGGGTCAACATCTACAGAACAGACAGTTGTAACTTCACAGAATGACCAGTACGTTCCCAAAACGAATCCTTCTTCAAGAATAGGTAAAAGTCATCCTTCTGACCAAATCATAGGTGATGCTACAGTTGGAGTGCAAACAAGAGGAAGAGTAAGATCAAACAAGGTAGATGTGGTAAGAACAATATGCATGTCTTCTATGTGTAACATTGTAAATGCTGAATGCTATTTATCTGAAATTGAACCTAAGAGTGCTAAAGAAGCCTTAACTGATGAAAACTGGATTAATGCTATGCATGAAGAACTTGGTCAGTTTGAAAGAAATGAAGTGTGGACACTTGTTCCAAGACCTTGTCATACTAATGTCATTGGAACAAAGTGGATATTCAAGAATAAAACTGATGAATCTGGTAATATTGTTAGAAACAAGGCTAGGTTAGTAGCACAAGGTTACACCCAAGTTGAAGGAGTTGATTTTGATGAGACTTTTGCACCTGTTGCTAGGATAGAATCTATTAGATTACTGCTAGCTATTGCATGTTTTATTGATATTAAACTTCATCAAATGGATGTAAAGGCTGCATTTCTAAATGGCATATTGAATGAAGAAGCATATGTTGAACAACCTAAAGGATTTGAAGATCCACAGTATCCTGATCATGTATATAAACTTAAGAAAGCATTGTATGGTCTTAAACAAGCTCCTAGAGCATGGTATGGTAGGCTTACTGACTTTCTTTTGGAATATGGATTTATTAGAGGAGAAGCTGATAGAACTTTGTTCATTAAGCACACTGAAGGAGATTTACTTATTGCACAAATATATGTTGATGACATTGTGTTTGGTTCTACTTGTGATAAAATGTTGAGTAATTTTGTTGAGGCAATGACTGCAACATTTGAAATGAGTATGGTTGGAGACCTGAATTATTTTCTAGGTCTTCAAATCAAACAGTGCAGTGATGGTATTTTCTTCTCCCAGAGTAAGTATGCTAAGAACTTGGTTAAAAGATTTGGTCTTGAGAATTCAAAACCAATGAAAACTCCTATGGGATCTACTTTGAAACTTTGCAAAGATAGTGCTGGAACAGATGTTGATCCAACATTTTACAGATCCATGATAGGTAGTTTACTGTATTTAACCTCTAGTAGACCAGATATTATGTACAGTGTGTGTGTTTGTGCTAGGTACCAAGCAAATCCAAAGGAATCACACCTGAATGCTGTGAAGAGAATCATCAAGTATGTTTCAGGAACAAGTGACCTTGGAATTTGGTATACTAAGGACACCAACAACATTTTGATTGGCTATAGTGATGCTGATTGGGCTGGAGACATAGATGATAGAAAGAGTACGAGTGGAGGATGTTTCTACATGGGAAACAATCTTGTATCATGGCACAGCAAGAAACAGAATTGTGTTTCACAATCCACTGCAGAATCTGAGTATATTGCTGCTGGAAGCTGTTGCACACAACTCTTGTGGCTGAGCAAGATGTTCCATGACTATGGTTTTGAGAATGGTATACTTACTATCTTTTGTGATAATACTAGTGCCATTAACATTTCTAAAAATCCTGTACAACACTCACTCACAAAGCACATTAGCATAAGACACCATTTTATGAGAGATTTAGTAGAGAAGAATATTGTTAAGTTGGAGTATGTACCTACTGAAAAACAGAATGCTGATATCTTTACTAAAGCCTTAGACCATGAGAGATTCTCTATCTTGAGGAAATCTCTTGGCATGAGCACTATCTGAAAAGAATTCGGATGGATGTTGTCACAAATGCGTCAGCATTTGGGACAACATCATGGGTTGTATAAATTTTATAAGTTGAATTTATTTCTTACTTTGTTAAATAATTCCTTTGTAAAATATCTACGAATCTAAGAACCCTGGAGTGCAAAAATAAACATGTCTTACACCTCTCAAATGCAAAAAAATGAGAATGTTATTAGCATACTAAAAGATGTACCAAATCACTGAGTAACTATGGAGCACGGAGTTCGCTACTACAATGTCTTCTTTTCAAAAGGTGATATTTGGTAAAAACATCAACATATTTGTAATCCATTAAGTAAGTATGGGGCACGGAGTTCGCTACTACGATGTACTCTACAGGAACAATGGATCAATACAAATTAGATGCTATAACACAAAAAGGAAAAATTTTGGTGCAACACAAATGAAGCAAATTCATGTAAAAACCGTGTTGAGGTGTTTGTAACAGTTTTGAGCACAACATTGCCTGATTCGAATTTATTTTTATCTGTGTAATTATTTAATTATTTATTGAGATTAATTTTATTTATTTAATTAATTACTGACCCTTATCTATTTCTTATTCAGATTATGCGATTTTATTTAGGCAAATTCTGGAAGTTTCTTTAATCTAATTAATTTAATTAATTGTTTTTTTTTCACTAATTAACCATGATCTAGGTTGTGGCTAAAAATGTGGAGCACTTTCGAAATTGCTAGATTAATTCTTCTGTTTATTTTCTTAACCTCCAACTACATTACTCTCTCTATAAATATCAAATATAAGAGGTCACTTATTTGTTAATTGTGTTTTTCGAGTTTGTTAAGTACTGTATTTGCAGAAACTGCTCTTTGGCCGTGTATTTCCCAAATTGACTACATACACTCTCAAAAACCTACCTTGAAAACCCAACCGATCCCTCTTAATGGCTGGAAACCACCCTCAATCACACTCTTCTCCTGAATCTTCCGATCAAAACGCCCAAAATTCTCTCAATCTTCTTGCTTCCATGGCTTCACAAAACTCTACTGCTTCAAATGCTGACTCGAATGTCTCTACAACACCATCAACAACCATTCCCACTCCTCAAACCACTCCTCCAACTACCCTCATCCCACAAGATTCGACAGTTGAAGAATTCACTAGGGCTGTTGAAGAGGTATCCAACACTCTTCGGACTACTGGTCATCTACCTGTGATGAAGTTTGGAGATATTACTGTGGATATCTCGAGCTATTTGGCCGAACAAACTGCCCAAATGGTTGCTGCTGCAAAAACCCCCAATTCTTCAAACCCTACTGAACCAGCTGCACCGGAACGAAATGTGGAAACCGTTGCTGAAGAAGAAGCTAGTGCTGATGCATCTAATTCTGAGGATGTCGAAATGGAGGATGCTGAAGCTTCTGATGATGGTACAAATTCCTCACTCTCTGTCTCTGATGAGTCTGCTCCCATTCCTCTAAAGAAGAATGCACAAAAAGGGAAAAGACAGAGAAGCCCTGTACAAAGAAGGAGGAGGTCAAACCGTGTGTTTACCCGAATAGATTACTCTGAATCTATGAGGAAGAAGAAGAAAGCTGGAGCTGATGCTGGTGAACCTATCCAAGTGTTCACAGACTCTGAAGATGAAGCTCCTGTTGTTGCTGAGAAATCAAAGAAAGCTAAGACTGCTGCTGCTGAAAAATCCAAAAAGAAGGTTGATGCTGAAAAGCAAAGGAAAGGAAAGTTTGTTGCTGAACCAAAAGGCAAAGAAAAGATGATCACTGAAAATGAACCAGCTGAGTCAGAATCCAATTCTGATTCTGAAAGATGCTTGAGAGACATTCTGGAGTCTCTAAAGAAAAATGTTGAGCACAATGCTGCTGCAAAGGGAGCTGCACCAGAACCTGAAGATGGTGGCAGTGGGGATAGCTCTTCCAGTGCAGCAAGCAGCCCTGAACAGAGCTCTGTTAAAAGCTCTACTCCCAGCTCAGATAACCTGGCATCTGAAGAGGAAGGTATTTCTGATGATCTTGATACTCTAGAGAATAGATTGGCCATTTATTCTAAGAAAAAATTGTTGATAGAGAAGAGGATCAATATACCTGATTTTGATAGTAAAGGCATGGTTAGTTTCTTAGAAGAAAGGAATTTGATGCATGCTGTGAATTTTGGTGAATCTTTCTTGACAAATTGGGCATATGAATTCTATGCATGTTTGAAAAAGAGCACTGGTAGGAGATCTTCTAAGTGGTATGGGACTGTTAATTTTAGGGGGAGGGATGTACCTTTTACTCCTGAATTGATAAATGAGTTTTTAGAAATTCCCAATGTTGAGGTTGATGAAGAACCTGACATGGATGTGGTCATTTCTGCTATAACTGCTGGTAGGGTAGTTAAATGGACTAGACACATGCTAGCCAAAAACCTCACTTCCCTACACTCTGTGTTATACAAACTCATTATCTACAATTGGATTCCCACCACAAATACCACCAAGATCACTAAGGACCAAGCTGTTTTGATATATAGGATTTCTGTGCTTAAGAAGTTTAATTTGGGTCTCACAATATTCCAACATATGATGAGGTTTACTGGGAGAGTTTCTGAAAAAGGCAATTTACCCTATCCTGTTCTGATTTCTAACTACTTGAGGCATCATGGATTTGTTGCCAAGAACACTGATGTGTTGAGGGGGAGAGTTCCACTATTGGCCATAGCTCCTGCCTTACTCACTGGGGATAGAGTAATTGATCTGCCTTTGATTGCTCCTGGTACTGAACATCAGCAAAGACCCTCTACTTCTGCTCAACCAGAACCAACCAGACCCTCAACTACTGATCATCCTGAGTCATCCAGACCAAGACACAGAAATGCAACCCCAAATGTTGATAACATCCGTATCAACATTTCTGGTAATGTGTATCTTTCACAGGAATTCATCAAACTCCAACTCCAACACTTGCAGGAAACTATAGATGAACTTCAGTTCCTGAAGGACAGGTGGACCAACCTCCTTTCACCTACAACAGGGGGAGTACCACCACCATCCAACTCCAGTGTAGTCATTGAGGAGATACATGATGATGGAGTTCCAGCTGCTGCTGATGCTGGTGATGGACCTGATGCTGCTGGAGATGCTGCTGTTACTGATGTAGTTGCACACCTTGCATCTACTTACTTTGTTGATGAAGGAGATGATGATGATGCTGCTGAAATGGACACCTTGTATGGTGATCTACCTGGAGAAAGCTGTTAGACAGGGGGAGACCTGAATTCCATAATGGCTATGGTGCAGGAGATGATGCTGCAGCTGTTACCACAGCAATATAAGCCATTTGTTCAGTTCTACCTTTGTAACTAATGTTTAAGTTTGAAATTCTGAAATTATGATACATTTGTTATTTACTGTTTTTAGATGGTAGGATGTTTACTGCAACTTGTTTATTAGTTCCACTTGATATTTGTTTACTGCCTTGCTTAATTTGTTTGCAGATTATCATGTGTCTATTGTAGGTTGTGTATAGTGTAGTTTCTGTTTTGTTTTGTTCCTTGTTACATTATGTTTTGCTCTGATGTTTGTTTTTTTTATTTTTGTTGCTCTGATTTTTTTTGTTAGTGTCTTACTTAGATTCTAAGTTGAATTTCTTCCAGTTTAACTTATGATCTTAAGTAAAGTTACTTATGTTGTGAATAAGTGTAGTGTTTATACTTGTTCTATTTTGGATAAAATTTATCTTGATCTTATGGCACGGATCATTGTAAAATTATCCTTGATCTTCATTCGATTTGATCGAACGATTACAACAGGTATTGTCTTGACTAGTGCTTAGCAATGATGTTAACCTCAACTAAGTACATAATACTGAGTATGTATAGAAGTATATGTGCATCAGGTGTGTTGTAGTCGAAAGGTCAAATTGGGGGAGATTGTAGATGTTGTTAATCCTTAAATGCCTTAACATTATCAACAACATCTTAATTTGACCTTCCGAGATTTTTTCTAAGTCTTTTCTGAAATGCTACATTAAATGTTGATCTAAATGTTGTCGCATTTCTGGCAGGATCTAGAAGCTTCTACAAGGATCTGGAACCTGAAAGATTCCAGAACATTGGAGAACATACTAGAACGGCCTGGAACCATTTGGAACGACCTGGAGCATTCAAGAAAGATCTAGAAAGATCATGGAAGTTGAGTTCCTAAAAAATAGGACCTCATTGTGGAAGCCTCTAGAATCAGCACCCCACTACTATAAATACCGATGGAAGGCTTCTCAAATCAGTGTACTCTATTCGATCAACTTCCTAGACCGAGCGTATATCCCTGTTAGGAATTGTGGCCACTTAGTTAGTTTTTAGAACAAGGCACCTGCCTCGTTTGTAGTTTCTGTTGTGAATGTTAATGCTGTAACATTTCACACAACATTTGTACTTGAAGATAAGTATTGTTTTTCGCCGTAAGGCTAGCATAGATTTTTATTTATAAAATCTATGTGAAAATTATTTCCATTGTGTCACGTTTGTTTTTAGTGTTTCAAGTCTTCCGCTGTGTTAATCATAATTTCTGATATTCTGCTAGAGTCAGTGTTGTACCAATTGTCACAACATTTAGTACAACATTATTCTACTTAAACTTAAACACTTCATATACATACACTTAACACCACACCACACACTTTCAGTTGGTATCAGAGCTGATACCTGACGACACTAGGTTAGATCTTTGGTCAAGTGTGTTTTTAGTGTAGGTTAGCAATGGAAACACATCACATATCCACGGCACTTAGGCCACCCGTTTTAGATGGTTCGAATTATGCCTATTGGAAGCCTAAGATGCGTATGTACATCAAGTCAGTTGATGAACGTGCTTGGAGGACTGTTCTTACAGGTTGGGAAGCTCCAAAAAGACCAGCAGACGCAGATGGTGAAATACAACTCAAGAGAGAAGTTGACTGGACGGCTGATGAAATAACAACAGCAAGCTACAATTCTAAAGCTTTAAATGCTATTTTTACTTCTGTTGATGTTTCAATCTTTAAAATTATATCTAACTGTTCTACTTCTAAAGATGCATGGGACAGGTTGCAAGAGCATTGTGAAGGTTCAGAAAGTGTTCGAAGAACTAAGCTTCGAATGTTGGGGACAAAATTTGAGAATCTCAGAATGAGGGAAGATGAAACAATTACAGCCTACAATGAAAGGTTAAGTGAGATTATCAATGAATCACATTCTCTTGGTGACCCTATTTCTAATGTTAGAGTAGTTCATAAGATATTAAGATCTGTTCCTAAAAGATTTGATGCTAAAATTTGTGCTATTGAAGAGGCAAAAGATACAGATAATTATGTGAAAATTATTTCCATTGTGTCACGTTTGTTTTTAGTGTTTCAAGTCTTCCGCTGTGTTAATCATAATTTCTGATATTCTGCTAGAGTTAGTGTTGTACCAATTGTCACAACATTTAGTACAACATTATTCTACTTAAACTTAAACACTTCATATACATACACTTAACACCACACCACACACTTTCATTGCTTCAATGGAGTCTGATTCACCTCCTCGATTTATTTGTTCTCCCTCAATGGAATGGGAACCCACGGTGAACGAGACGCCCTCCGACTCTCCATCGGAGTTGGTGTCCGTTGATCTTCCAGATTCACCTATTTTCGACATTAATGATGCCGTGGTTCCCGATTCTGAAGACGAGGAATGGTTTCCTGTCCCTGAGACGGAGGCTCCAGAGTGCTATGGCCCGATGGCAGTGGATTTTCTGGATTCACCTATCTTTGACATTAATGATGTCGTGGTTCCTGATTCTGAAGATGAGGAATGCTTTCCTGTCCTTGAGACGGAGGCTCCAGAGTGCAACGGGCCGATGACAGTGGATTCGGTGGAGACGGAGGCTGAGGATGAGGAGGAATATCCTTTCCGTAAATGGATGTTGACGTTTCTAGCCATATGGTGTCCACTTGTGCTCAGGTTACTCCCTTCTATCTGTATTTATGATTGCATGTCACTATTTTTTGTGGGTAAACTGATATGTTGGTGACTGTTGATCTTTGGTTTGCTGAATTTTTTTATCGTTGGTTTTTGATGAAATGCTCTTAGGTATACTAATGATGATTAATGTCAACATAGAAGAAACTTTGTAGAGGTTTCTTAATTTTGGAGACTTGATTGTCATAAATTGTCACCAACTAAGAAATACTTTTGATTTCTTAATTTCGGAGACTTAATTGCCATAAATTGACTCAATGAATGAAAAAAAAAATACTCTTCATTATGAGAGTCATATTGTCAATTTTTTATGAATTGATGAATTTTTTGATGAAATGATGTGGGTGTACTAATTTTCTGATTGTTGGTTTCTGATGAAATGTGGATTCTGGTTTCTGTGGATTGAATTAAGTGTGATGAATGTGTAATAAGTTGGGTTAAATGTGATGACTATGCTAAGGCCACCATTTGGTAGATTCACCTAGTTTATGAGACCTATCCCCTGTGATGAATGTGTTGTGAGGGCATACTTTTTTTTGAAGGGGTTGTGACTTGTGAGGGCATACTTACATGATGATTAATGTCAACATAGAAGAAACTTTGTAGAAGTTCCTTAATTTTGGAGACTTGATTGTCATAAATTGTCACCAACTAAGAAATACTTTTGAATTTCTTAATTTTGGAGACTTAATTGCCATAAATTGACTCAATGATTGAAAAAAAAAAACTCTTCATTATGAGAGTCATACTGTCAAAAGGTTACATATTTTAATGTTTACAACATAAGCAAGTCTTAGATGACTTTTAAACATATGTTTAGGTTGTAAACATAACAAAATGATTTCAAAAAGAGTTCAAAATGATGGTTCCCATTCCCTAATCATATCCTAAACTTGACATCAAGCCCGCGAAGTCATATGTTGCATGATCAATGTGTCCACTGTCCACCAAATATTGTATGCTTTCCCTCACAAGTACTTCATCCACTTCTAGTGTAAATGGAAGTGTTCCATCTCTGATTCTACGCCACTTGTTCAGGTGTGGCACCTTGTAGTTGTTCTGCCCCTTCAATTTCATGATCTCAATCATGCAACCCTGTAGACTTATGAAGACATTATTCAGTGTAATGTGTGTGAGCTCGTCAAAAGATAAAATCACACATTTCATCAATTCATCCACTTTATATGATCTAGTTTCCACTTGCAAACTTTGTATAGCTCTGAACCACCCTAAGTCATTTATATTAGTGTCTGGTGAGTTGGGTGGTTGACAAATCAGTTGAATGTTGAATCCATCTGAGTTTGCAGCTGCTCTAAACTCAAGATCCAAGTTGTTAATATGTGGTCTTGCATTGTCTTTTTGGATGTAAATGTGTTTGCTTGCACTTGCAGGCCACTTTGCCTTTATTGCTGGTATAATCTGTAAATAATTGTGATGATTAATGTCTTCAAAACTTGAAAATTTAAGAAAAAAATCAGTTTTGGAGACTTACATTTGAGTGCAACTACATGATGATTTATTTCTGATAGTTTAATGCAAATAGTAATGTTAACACTTGAAATTTCTTAAAATTTCAATTTTGGAGACTTACTTGTACCTAAAACTAGACGATGACTCATTTCTGATAGTTTAATGCATACCTGGTTAATTAGACACCCTTTAATCACTGCTTTTGTGATTGATTCTGTTGGCTTTGTGATCATTGTACCTCGAACCCTGTTTTTGCTGTTTCTTTGGGCTGGTTCCTCACTTGTGAATGGAAAAATTCATCAAATACAAGTGCACCATCACTTGAATATTGTGGCCTTGCAACTGCACACATAAACATAATTTTGGTAATAAACCTCTTGGATTGGCATGTTCTGTGAGGCTCAGGTTCACCTAGCAACAGGTAGCCTCTCTCCTTTGTCCTTGTCATGTAAAACCATTTCTCATCAATGTGAACCACATTATGCATGCTGTCAAACATGATTTTGTTGTTGAGGTTGTCTATCTTCAATGCATTCAAACAATATTTAATTCTTTGCACCTTATTTCCGGGCGTAAGATCAGGTTTGATTGCATTTGTATGTGGTTTGATTGCCCCTTGCTTTATCCACCTACCAATAGTGCTTTTGCTCAAGTCCATTTCCTTAGCCAACCTTCTTATGGTTCCTCTTTTCTCAAATGGTATGGACTTCATTTTTTCCTCATCCAAATGACCATTAACTCTTCAAGTATGTTTGATGCCTACCTTTTTTGAAATGAATATAGCAGGCTGACCATTTGCTTGTTGTTGTTTTGTAGCTGCCCAAATATATTGAATGCACCTCACGGTCACTCCAAATGATGTGGCAGTTTCAGCTTGTGCCCCTCTATGCACTGAACCATTTGTGCTTTTGTTAATCAGAAATTGGGCAATCGAGTTCTTCTCTGATGGAGTGAGTTCCTTCTTCCTTCTTCCAGAGGTGCTCATTGAATGCAACTGTAAAGTTGTTTTTTTTTTTTTTTGAATGAACAATGGATTTTTAGTGGTAGGTGGAAGTGAATTTATGGTAATGAAGTGTATTTATGTGGGTTTTTGTTGTGCTTGTTTGGAGGGAAATTGTAAGATTCAAATTGTTGATTAGACAATTGATATGACCATTTGGAGGGAATTTTGGTAATTGTAATTTTGGAGGGAATGTGAAATCCAAAATTTTCAAGTTGGTGAACAATTGTACTCCAATTTAAATGCAGCGTAGTTTTTAATTTAATTGCAGTAGTTTTTTTTTTTATGCAACATATTTTTTTTAATTGTATCAGTGTTCTTTTTTTCTAATTGCAACAATTTTTTTTTTTTTAAAAATTGCAACAATTTTTTTTTTTTAATTGCATCGGTGTTTTTTTCTAATTGCTAACAATTTATTTTTACTCCAGCAGTGTATTTTAAAGGGGTTGGTTTGAAATCAACAATCAAACTAATCTCTAATTAGCAAAAAGTAGAATTTGCAATTTTACCCTCAAACTTGATGAGTCATAAAGCTAAAATACACTTTTTCTTAACCTCCGTGCCCAAGATTCCACGAATACTCTTCAGGGACGGAGGGAGTAATTAATTAAATTAAGAACATTCTACAATATTTAGTATTTAAATGTGTATAATCTGAAATAAAACAAGGATGTAGGTTAGTATAATCAGGAATAAATAAAATAAATTTCCACAAATAATCAAATAATTACTACTTATAAAAATATAATCGAATCATCTAATGTTATGCTCAAAACTGTTACATACACCTCAACACGGTTTTTACATGAATTTACTTCATTTGTGTTGCACCATATTTTTTTTCTTTTGTGTTATAGCATCTAATTTGTATTGATCCATTGTTCCTGTAGAGTACATCGTAGTAGCGAACTCCGTGCCCCATACTTACTTATTGGATTACAAACCTCTTGATGTTTTTACCAAATATCACCTTTTGAAAAGAAGGCATCGTAGTAGCGAACTCCGTGCTCCATAGTTACTCAGTGATTTGATACATCTTTTAGTATGCTAATAACATTCTATTTTTTATGCATTTGAGAGGTGTAAGACATGTTTATTTTTTCACAATAAATTTTAGATTCAAGAATATTTTACAAAGGAATTATTCAACGAAAATATGAAATAAATTAAATCTATAACAATTATACAACCTTACGATGTTGTCTCAAATGCTACGACATTTGTGACACCATCCATCTAGGATTATTCATATACTACACATACCAAGAGATTTCCTCAAAGATGAGAATGTCTCAAGGTCAAGACCTTAGTAAATATATCATCATTATGATTTTCAGTAGGTACGTATTCCAACTTCACTATGTTCTTCTCCACTAAATCTCTCATAAAATAATGCCTAATGCAAATGTGTTTAGTGAGTGAGTGTTGTACTGAATTTTTAGAAATGTTTATGCACTCATATTATCACAGAAAATTGTAAGGATATCAATTTCAATTTCATAGACATGAAACATCTTGCTTAACCACAAGATTGTTTCCCATGTAAAAACATCATCTACTCTTACTCTTTTTGTCATCCATATCTCATGCTCAATCCACATCACTGTATCCAATCAATGTGTTGTTAGTGTCCTTAGTGTACCATATCCCAAGTTCACTTGTACTTGCATCATACTTGATAATTCTTTTCATTGCATTCAGGTGAGATTCCTTTGGATTAGTTTGGTACCTAACACAAACAAAAACACTGTACAAAATATCTGGTCTATTAGAGGTTAGATAAAGTAAACTTCTTATCATGGATCTATACAATGTTGGATCAACATCCTTACCAACATTGTATTTGCAAAGTTTCAAAGTAGATCTCATAGAAGTTTTCATTACTTTTTAACTTTCAAAATCAAACCTTTTAACCAAGTTCTTAGCATACTTACCTTGAGAGAAGAATATACCATCCTTACATTGCTTGATTTGAAGGCCTAAAAAATATTCAAGTCTCCAACCATACTCATCTCAAATGTTGCAGTAATTGCTTTAACAAATTGGTTAACATTTTATCACAAGTTAAACCAAACACAATGTCATCAACATATATTTGAGCAATAAGTAAATCTTCTCCAGTGTGCTTAATGAACAAAGTTATATCAGTTTCTCCTCTAACAAAACAATCAGGGTATTGTGGATCTTCAAATCCTTTAAGTTGTTCAACATATGCTTCTTCAATCAAAATGCCATTTAGAAATGCAGTTTATACATCCATTTGAAGAAGTTTAATGCCAATAAAACATGCAATTGCTAGCAATAATCTAATAGATTATATTCTAGCAACATGTGCAAAAGTTTCATCAAAATCAATAACCTCAACTTAGGTGTAACCTTGTGCAACTAATCTAGTCTCAATCCTAAAAAAATGTTACCAAACTCATCAGTTTTATTCTTAAAAATAAACTTTGTTCTAATGACATTAGTATGACTAGGTCTTGAAACAAGTGTCCATACTTCAAATCTTTCAAACTGACCAAGTTCTTTATGCATAGCATTTATCCAATTTTCATCAGTAAATGCCTCATTAACATTTTTAGGTTCAATTTCAGAATAGTAACACTCTCCATTAACAACATTCCAAATAGAAGACATGCATATTGTTCTTACCAAATCTACCTTATTCGATCTTACTTTCCTCTTGTTTGCACTTCAACTGTAGCATCACCTATGATATGGTCAGAAGGATGACTTTTACCTATTCTTGAAGAATGATTCGTTTTGGGAACATACTGATCATTCTGTGAAATTACAACTGACTGTTCTGTAGATGTTGCTCCAGATGTGTTAACATTCGGTGCAACATTTTCAGACTTCAGTGTATTCTCAGAATTGTCAGTGACTTGTGATACATCTTCTTCATCTTTGTCATCTGTAAGACCTTAATCATCATCAAACACAACATTAACAAATTCTTGAACAGTGTTAGTCATAAGGTTATAAACTCTATAAATTTTACTATTTCTAGAATAGCCTAAAAAGAAACCTTACACTTTTAGAATCAACTTATGAAGTTGATCCATATCATTCACAATATAACACACACAACCAAATACATGAAAACATTTCACATTTGGTTTTCTAATGTTCAAAATCTCATAAGGTGTTTGAATAGAATCAGATCGAATATAAAATCTATTAATAATATGACATGATGTATTCAATGCTACATCCCAAAATCTCTTAGTAAGACTTTTAGAAGTAAGCATGACTCTTATCATTTCTTGTAGAGTTATATTCTTTCTTTCAGCAAAGACATTCCGTTGTGGAATTTTAGGAGATGAATATTCTTGCAAAATACCATTTTTATCACAAAAATCATTAAACATGCTGTTTTCAAATTCCCTACCATGCATGATCAGTTCTAATACGGCTAACTTTCAAGTTAAACACATTTTTGAACCTTTTGTAAAGAATTTTAAATGCAGCAAATTAATGTTTCAGATATATCTCTTAAAAACTCAATCCAGGTAAATCTAGAAAAATCATCTACCACAACAAGTGAATATATTTTGCCTCCAATGCTTTCAGTTTTCATAGGACCAATAAAATCCATGTGCAAAACAATTCGAAACATTGATGTGTAGAACAATGTGACAGCATTTTATGCAACACTCTTACCTGCTTACCTTTCTGGCATGGTCCACATACAGTAGTACTCTGAAACTTCTGTTTTGGTAATCCTTTTCACTGCATCGACTTTGATTAGTCTCTTCACTGATCTATAATGTGCATGTCCCAATTTTTTGATGTAATAAGATATTTTCATCATTCTTTGACAAATTACACACATTTGTTCCAATAAGATAACAATTCTCACTGCCCTAGACAATTTTCATCTTTATTAAGAACATACACATGATTTTTTGTCAAATTTTACATGCAAATTATCATCACAAAGTTGACTAATACTAATCAAATGAGCAAGCAAGCCATCAACATGCAAAACATATTTAAGCTTAGGAAAACTTTCAACATTCAAAGTTTCTTTTCCTATAATCTGTCCTTTAGAACCACCATATGTAACATTACCATCATTCAAGGTCACATAATCAGATAAGTAGTCAATTTGTACTGTCATACGTCTAGAACAACCACTATCAAAATACAATTGACCAAGCAAACATGCTTTCAAGGAACTGTGAACAACATTACAAGTAACATCAGATTTTCATGCAGATTTCAGAAAATGTTTCATAGGATGTGACATCATTTTAGGTAACATTTTATCATATCTCAGATCATCAAACATTTACATGCAGTAAGGACAAATATGATCAATTTTCAAAAAATGATGACATACAAATTTCTTTTCAATGTTTTTGACTTTGTAAGAATCTGTTTGTGCAGATGTTACAATAGATGTTTTAACATTTGCCTTCACAAACTTCACAGTATATTCAAAATTCTTAGAAATAGAAGCAGTTTCACTATCATAACGTATACCACAATGATCAAATTTACCAATAGCTATAACATATATCAGAAGCACTCACAGAAAATTTTATGAAGCTTAAAGTAGAGGTGATCAATTTCTCCTTCAGTTTGTAAACTTTAAAATCTCTTCTGGTATGTATGACTTCTAGCTTAGTAATTGTTCCTTTTAGATTCTCATTCTCTTTGTTTAAAGAATTAAGAGTGAGTTTCTGAGAGTTATAATCATCTAACAACTTTTGGTACTTATGATCATCAATCCTTATGCCTGCATCAACAACAAACCCATTAAAACAATTCAAATCTGGGTGACTCTGTTTTGATGTTACCATAAATGTTATGACATTAGGTGCAACATCAGAATCTGTATCATCCAGATTACCATCTAAAGAATCATCATAATCAATCTTGGTATGAAAAGTAAATTCAACATCTTTTGATTCATCAAATTCATCATCTGATTTATCATTTAAGGTAGTACTAAAATTCACTTTTTGCTTAAGTCTAGTATTGGCACATTAATTTTCATGAAGACCATATTCAGAACATGCATTGAACTGATTTTCTATATTAAAGATCATACCTTGGTTTACCTTCACGTTTTTGATAACCTTGGTTGAAATTGACTTTTCCTTCTTTCTCGTGGGGTGTTGATGTGTTGATTTGGATCTTTGGTACATCATAACCTGTAAGTACAGTCCTCCAAGCACGTTCAACAATCGACTCTATATACATGCACAACTTAGGCTTAAAATATGGATAATATGTTCGGGTGCCTAAGTGCAGTGGATATGTGATGTGTTTTCATTGCTAACATAAACTAAAACACACTTTAAGCAAGGATCTAACCTAGTGTCGTCAGGTGTCGGCTCTGATACCAACTGAAAGTGTGTGGAGGGATGGTATCTAGTGTTTAAGTAAAAAATAAAACAATGTTACACTAAATGTTGTGACAATTAGTGTAGCATTAACTCTAACATAATACAAAAAGTAAACACAGTACACAGCGGAAGTCTAAAACACTAAAACACAATAAGAACACAATGGAATAATTTTTAACATAGATTTTATTAATAACAAAACCTATGCTAAGCCTTAAGGCGAAAACAATAACTTAGTTCCTAAGTTATGAAAATGTCGTGTGAAATGTCTCAGCAATTACTTCAACATTCCACAAACGGAAACTACAATCGAGGCAGGTGCCTGAATCCGCAAATAGACTTAAGTGTAAGAACACTGTCTAAAGAACTAATCTGATCTATGATTCACTCTCAACCGATACAAGACTAGAACTAAATACACGGGAAGGTGTGGTATCCCTCGGTGTACATTAAATGATGCAATTACTGACCATAACTCCTACCTAGGGTTGAACGCTCAAGAAGGTGTTACTCGAATAGTGCATACTTTGAAATGAAAGACTCCAGCAGTATACTCCAGCAGTATTTATAGAGAAATAGCCAAGTTCTAGATCCTTCCATTTGAGATCCTATATTTTAGGATCTTAACTCCCATGATCTTTCTAGATCCTTCCACAATGTTCCAGGTCGTTCTTCTAGGCTCTTCTAGCACGTTCTCCTAGGTTCTGGAATCTTCTAGGTTCCAGACTCTTGTAGAAGCTTTTAGATCCTGCCAGAAATGTGAAAACATTTAGCTCAACATTTAATGTAACATTTCAGAAAAGACTTAGAAAAAAAATCAAGGAATGTCAAATTAAGATGTTGTTGATAATGTTAAAGCATTTAATAGTTAACAACATCTACAAAAATCATTCAGCTTGTTGCCTCTACCGGAGTATGTCCAACTCCCGTTTATTTTTTTGAACGATCTCCATAAGCCCCTGGAAGAAATCCTATAGTGCAAACAAAAAATATATTAAATCATTTGTAAACATAATAAAAACACAAAAGAAATTATAAAGGGTTTTACCTTTCCCTTCGAACACATGGTGGATGGTTTGAGAGAGAGAGATGAGAGATGAGGGATAAAGATGACTGTAAGCTTCGAAAGGTATGAGTGTGGCAATTTATACAACTCGAAATGAAGGGTATTTGAAGTGAAAGGTTGCATTAGTTGGTAATTTAATTTAATTTGATCATTATTTACTTAATTAAATTCAATTTGACAAATTTTTACGTAATTTAATAACTTATGTAAATAAATTTAATTTGATCAATGCTTAGTTTCGAAATGAAGGTACTTATAAGGGATGGGGGATTTACCATATTTTAATAACTTAACTTAACTTAGGGTTCGTTAATTAATTATTATACTTATTTCCTGTAATTTAAATGTAAAGAGTTAGGGTTCGTTAATTATTATAAAGAGTGTACACTTAAGGTTCAACAACTCGATTCTCACCATATTGTGTTTAGGATTTAAGGTTCAGGGTTTAGGGTTCGATTACTCGTTTCAATATATTTATCAAATTTAAATTCAAATGGTGTACACTTATGTTTCATTAATTTAATTTTCAATGTGTTTATCAAATTAAAATTCAAATAGTGTACACTTAAGGTTCGACTACTCAATTCACACCGTACAGTGTTTAGGGTTCAGGGTTCGATTACTCGTTTCTATGTATTGATCAAATTTAAATTCAAATGGTGTACACTTATGTTTCATTAATTTAATTTTTAATGTGTTTATCAAATTAAAATTAAAATGGTGTACACTTAAGGCTCGACAACTCGATTCTCACCGTATAGTGTTTAGGGTTCAGGGTTCGATTACTCGTTTCGATGTATTGATCAAATTTAAATTCAAATGGTGTACACTTATGTTTTGTTAATTTAATTTCCAACGTGTTTATCAAATTAAAATTCAAATGGTGTACACTTAAGGTTCGACTACTCGATTCTCACCATACAATGTTTAGGCTTTAGGGTTCAGAGTTCGATTACTCGTTTCAATGTATTGATCAAATTAAAATTCAAATGGTGTACACTTAATTATGTTTCATTAATTTAATTTCCAATGTTTTTATCAAATTAAAATTCAAATGGTGTACACTTAAGGTTCGACTACTCGATTCTCACCGTACAGTGTTTAGGGTTTAGGGTTCGATTACTCGTTTCAATATATTGATCAAATTTAAATTCAAATGGTGTACTCTTATGTTTCATTAATTTAATTTCCAATGTTTTTATCAAATTAAAATTCAAATAGTGTACACTTATGTTTTGACTACTCGGTTATCATCATACAGTGTTTAGGGTTTAGGGTTCGATTACTCGTTTCAATGTATTGATCAAATTTAAATTCAAATGGTGTACATTTATCAACTTAAATTATGATAATTATTGTTGTTATAAATTAAATTAATTAAATAGTGTACACTTATCAACTTAAATTACGAAAAAAAAAAATTTGTTGTTAGAAATTAAATTAATTAATCTACAATTATCAACTTAAATTACGATAATTATTGTTGTTAGAAATTAAATTAATTAATCTAAATTTATCAACTTAAATTATGATAATTATTGTTGTTATAAATTAAATTAATTAAATAGTATACACTTATCAACTTAAATTACGAAAATTATTTTTGTTGTTAGAAATTAAATTAATTAATTTACAATTATCAACTTAAATTACGAAAATTATTGTTGTTAGAAATTAAATTAATTAATCTACATTTATCAACTTAAATTACAAAAATTACAAAAATTAGTCACCTTAATTATGGTTTGTAATGAAAATTAGTCGCGAAAATTACAAAAATTAGTCACCTTAATTAATCCATCATACACGTCTTCACCCACTATCTATTCATACCAAATCAATTGAACTCAAATTAATTCGTTCACCTTCCTTCGCCACTCTACGTTGATACCGTCTTGAATACGTATTAAATTGACGTATTTCTTCATGGCGACATTGAGCATAATTAATTACGAGTTTCAAGGCATAATCATTACACATAAAACTGTAAACCATGCACTACAGTCTGCAGGCGGTATTTAACCAAGGAACGGTCATGATCGGGTTGTATTTTTTTAATTAAATCAATAGTTGTGATGAAGTGGGAAGATCAAGACGTATCAGTTGCTTCTTTCAATAAAATATTCGCCATAATTTCCTCTATAAAACCTAGATATGTCTAATTAAAAGTCAAACAGCGCGAACGATCCAGATCTATTGTATTCAATTAAATCAACGGCTATGATGAAGATCATGCAAAAATCAATGAATTCGAAGTTGGAAAGATCAGGCAAAATCAATGAATGTGGGGGAAGATCAACCGGCTTCAAGATTTGAAACCGACTTCAAGATCAACCCCACTAATACACTGCACACACCCCATTTAGGCTTGAAACCCTAACCCCATTCGATGTATTCAATGCATACACCAAATTTAATTCCATCACCCCGCATACTATTCTATCTTTATTCGAATTTCAAATACCTTCTCTCTCCCTTTTCGAATTTCAAACACCTTCTCTCCCTTTTCGAATTTCAAACATGCCTACCACAAGATTAGCCGCAAGAAAAATATGATTCACCATTGAAAACAATCCTGAAGAGATCGAGAGTGAAATTCGACAAAATCCACAAAGGTTTTTTTACAGTCAAGTGCAAGACAATCGAGTGTCACAATCATTTGGTATTTTATTTCGGTTATATTTCTACTGCTATCTGTTTTGAAGGTTTTCTTAACATAGATTTGCCATCTTTTTTTTGTAGAAACTAACGAAGAATGCTTGTGACCTGTTGGGGTATGAGGGGAAGATGATCACAGTTTGTGTAGGGTACTCGGAAATTGAGTTTGAGTGCAGGTACGAATTTCATCGGATTGACATAGGAATTAGGGGAATTAGTCGATTGATGAGTGGTTGGACATCACTTGCGAATACGTTGAGAATTAGCCGATTAGGAGATACTCTTCACTTCGAGCGTGATGTCCAGGTTCCGTCCAAATTCTATGTGTCGACCGTCAAACATGACAAAGCAATTAAGGTTGAGGACGGGGGTTGGATGTAAGGGTTTATGTTTAGTATGTACTGGATTTTTGGACTTAATATAATTATGTATTTTGGTGTTGAAGTTGTTAATTTTATGTAGGATCTAGTTAATGATATGTTAATGTATTATGAATTATGTATGAAATTTTACTATAAACATTTATTTTATGTATTATGTTATGTTAATGTATTATGAATCTAGTTAATGGTATGTTAATTTTATGTAGGAAAAATTATTTTTTCAGGATCGCAACTTAGGAGGTTTGCAAAAAGAGGACCGCACAACTTTACGGGCTGGCAAAATTAGCCCAATCAACCCAATTTCGGGCTGATTTTGCACGTGGGCCCATTTTTTCTGGCCAAACTTTGGGAGGTAGTAAAAAGAGGACCGCAACTTTATGGACTGACAAAAAGAGGACTGTAACTTTTTTTTTTCTACAATTTCAGGCCCAACATAAATATATAATTTTTAAAATCTACTTTTGCACATATTCCCTTCCTCAATTAGATTCATATCGTCTCATGTCCTATATTATTTTAAAATATTATACAATTTTTTTCCATAAAATAATATAGAACATGAGACAATATGGATCTAATTGAAGAAGGGAATACGGACTAGAGTAGATTTTAAAAATTATATATTTATATTGGGCCTAAAATTGCAGGAAATAAAAAAGTTACGGTCCTCTTTTTGCTATAAATAAAGTTGTGGTCCTCTTTTTGTTGCTTCCCAAAGTTTGGCCCGAAAAAATGGGCTTCAATAAGCCCAAAATTGGGTTGATTGGTCTAATTTGGTCTGAAATTGCGAAAAAAACGTTACGGGCCTAATTTTGCAAGCCCGTAAAGTTTCGATCCTCTTTTTGCAAACCCCCCTAAGTTGTGGTCTTGAAAAAATAATTTTCCCTTTTATGTATGATCTAGTTAATGGTATATTAGTATGATTATGTATGAATTTTATGTTGTTTAGCTGAGTTAAACGGTAAACATTACACTGAATTAGAATATATGAATCTGGTTAGGGTTTCATTAGCTACTTAATATAAATCAATTCATAACATTACAACTATGAATGTAAGCATTAAAACCCTAAACTCCCTTCTGATGCATTTACATTGAGATCATCATTTAAGTCGAAAAGGAATTCACTATTGTTGCCTTCTTGAATTGTTGCACCCCTTCCCGTTGTAGCGGGTTCACCCCTTCATCTTCCTCGTCCACCACTTCCAGGTGGACGTCCACTTTCACCCCTTTCCCATCCACCTCTACCACGTACTTCCGAAACTGACCTATAACGATTAATTTTAGGTCTTCATATTGTTCTTGCAACTTAGGGGTTTAGTAGTGGGTTTCCATCCATCTCCGAACTTTGTGATCTTCTTGAGGGACCGTCATCATCGTCATCATTAGTTGTGGTTGTAGGAGGGTTCCAAGCAAGCAGTGCATTTTTCATCTCATTACAACTATTTTCAATAAACTCCAACTTCGCAGTGTTCCCCATTGCCAAATCCGTAGCCTACTGAAACAATTTTTCAACACTTTAGTATTTCTTGTACTCATCGGTCATGTGAGGATAACCTCCTTCAACAAAAATATGACAATGTCGTCGATACACATCTTTTCTCCATTGGTGTAACGAATACCTTTCGTTCACAGTTTGGATGTCCTTTTGTGCCAACGCCTTCATTATATGAGAGCAAAATATCCCCTTAAACTCAAACCTCCTGCAATTGCAATTGATTTATTCTCCCATTGGCCTCCACTCAACCGTATAAGTAAATTCCTTGACATAGAAATTGTTCACGATGCTTTTTTCAAGAACCCTAATTTTTTCAACTCCAACATCATTCAAATCTTGAGCTCTCTCATCATCAATTGGTGGAACAACATGACAATAAATCGTCCTTTTTAGTTCATCTTGAACACGATTGAAAATAGAATTCGTGTACGTCCGTTGAAATTGCTTCTCCCATGGAAACTGAGAAATGCACTTAATGACCTTGTTCTTCGATTGAAAGTCAGCTTAGAACTCCTTCTGAAATTTATTATCAATAGCAATATCGTATTTTTCCATTACCTGTTTGAGTGTGCTTCTAGAGTGAACAAATTCATCAAAATAAGCATTCATTCCCTCATTTCGTTATGTTGAAATCATTTTGGCTCAAAACGTGTGGTGCAAGTAAACTGGAACACATTTATCCCTTTCATTATACAAACCAATTAACCATTCATTATTTTCCAATCGGTATTTAACCAAGAACTTGGCCCATTTCCTCTCAAATATCTCGATGGTTATGTTGTCGTACATGAGGCCTTTAAATTCAACGGTGCATGATTTAATATCACGAACCCTTTTGAACTTTTCTCCGACTTTTGATAGAATATGCCATATGCAATACCGATGAATAGTGTTCGACATCAACTCCCTTATGGCTATCTTAATGGTTTCAGCTTAGTCCGTAATTATGGCAGTAGGTTGAATGTCACCCATTGCTTCTAACCAATTCGAAAAAATTTATTTATACGTATCAGCCTTTTCATTGCTCACCAATGCACATCCTAGCAAGATCGAATGACCATGATGATTAACGCTAACAATGCTTGGAAATGGCATTTTGTACCTATTTTTCAAAAATAAAATAATGCATAGAAAATTTATTAAACAACTGAACCCTAAATATTGGTACAACTATACCGAACCCTTAAAAAAAATTAATAGCTAGGCACTCCACACACAACTACACCATAAATATTGATGAACAAAACAAGAAATCCTAAACCCTAAATATTAATATAAGCATTCAGAAATTAAAACATTATGTACGATGAACAACAAAAACCCTAAATAAATTTGTACCTATTGACGAGATACGCTGTGTCTAAACTCACGACGTCGTAAAACTCTTCGTAAGCAGAATTACTCCTAGGATGGAACCACAAAACATTGCATAGCCTATTATCATCATCAATATCCATCAAATGAAAAAAACTGCTATCTCTCTGTTGAAGTTTAGCAAACATCTTACGAATTGCTTCTGCGTCTCCCTCACCTAATCTCAGCCTTCTTCGTTCGACAATGAAATTTCTACAATCCTTAGGGAGGCACCCTATATTTTTTGATCAAAGGTTATACCTGCAATGTCAGACAAATTAAATGAGTCAGTAAAAACACATTTTTCTCCCTCAATTTCTTTTTTCGTAAGACTCTGATACATCAGCAGTCTTCTCCTCATTTTCAACTATTTATTTTCTCCCTTCATTAATGATTTCCTCACTTAAAGGAACAGGCCTCCTCTCATCAAGGGATTCCTGAAGTTCAGATTTGACTTCAAGAATAGCCTGCCCTTCCTCACTTATATCACCCTCATTTGGTGGTACACTCACTATCCTAGTGATCACCACCTCTCTATCATCTACTGCTTCCTCTGGTTTTTCAACTAAGTTCTCCTTTTCAACTCCATCACCTAATCCTGCAGCATCTCCACCTTCAACAAGGTTCAAAGATGGCAGTTATGGGGAGATCACAGTGCTTATATCAACAGCCACTGAGTCATCCTGAATGACTAAGGGCTGATCAGTGTCCAACTCATCTGACACTGAATAGGCCTTAACCAAACTAGCCTCTAGAATAGGAACCTCCACATCTTTAGGCTGTGCCTTGGGTTCAGAAGAACCTTCATTTGCAGATGTGTCCTTGGTTGTGTTACCACCCTTGGTCAACACCTCTGAAGATACAGAGCCTTTCCTATGATAGGTTCTAGGGGGGTTGGAGAGTCTTTCAGAGACAGAAGGTTTAGGGAGGTTGGCTTGAGGGGTTTTAGGAGGGTTGGGTTTTGAGGGGTTTGAGGGATCATCAGGGGAATCATCATCATTAGAGCTACTTTCAGGGTGTTTGATGCCCTTAGCTTTCCTCTCCTTTTCCTCATTAATCTTATCAGCTACCAGCTTTGCAAACACTTCCTGATCAATGAGAAATCTTGTCTTTGAAACTCCAGCAAAGTGTAGCAATCTGTTCTCCTCCACTTGCCACCAGTTTGCACCCTTATCTTGGATGACTTGTGATATCTCCATCATAGACTTGTCTTTTACATCAACAAGCATCCTTAGATCATGAAATGTCCTCTGAATTCTTGGAAATTCAGCAAGCTGTGGGTACAGACTGTCCACAGTAGCCTTGGCTCCTCCTCTGAGCATACTTTCATAAGTATACTCCTCCTCATCTCCACTTGAATGGGGACTTTGGGTTATAGGGGAGTTGGCTATGGGTTCTCCTAAGGTGGCTTCAGGAATGTTGGCTTCAGAAGGGTTGGGTGCAATAGAAGGTACTTCAGTTGCTTTTGAGAGCAATGGATCTGAAGGGGCTTTACTCAGGGCGGTTGGCTCAAAGAGTGCAACTTCTAAAAGCTTTGAATAATTGAGCATAGATGAGTCAAGGGGAGAATGTAATCTTGTCTCATCTACTGCTATATCTGCTAGCACATCTATCCCACTTCTTTGCACACTCCCTTCAGGAGAGTATCTCTTTGTAAGATTGATGGGGGTGATAGGTTGATTGGTTGGGGTTATATGGGTTTCAGGGGAATTGGGCTCAGGATTCTGAATTTCAGGGATGTTGGCCTCCATTGGTTGACCTTCAGGGACCTTGGATTCTGGAGTTCCAGAACCAGATGAGTTGGTCCTTGACTTGGATTTGGTCCTGCTTTCAGCTCTGCTCTCTCTTAGAGCAATTTGTAGAGACCTTTCCTCTTGAAGCTCCAACACTTTGTCAGTAGGCTTGGCCCTTCTCTTGCTAGCCCTACTGCTCCCACTTCCTTCACCATCCTTCTCAGGGACAACCTCCCTGATCCTTTTATCACCCTTAGACTTTTGTCTAGTCTCATTGTATTTCTGCCTCAACTCTTCTGAATGATCAGAAGGCACACTCACTCCCTCTTCAGCAGCTTCTTCAATTGCAGTTGAAGCATCTGATTTCTCCTCTGAGGGAATTTGAGACATTTTCCTTGTCTTCACCATTCTGGCCTTTGTCCTCTTTTTCAACTTTGGTTTTTCCTCCACCTTTTCTTCAGCAGGTTTGGCCAATATCATCCTCCTTTGCTCAGTTTTCTTGCTGAGCTTTCTGAACGGAATCTTTTGAGCTGGGACGGGCTTTGCAAAAGTTTGCATTTGGGAATAATGGGAAAATCTTTCAATCAACAAGCTTGCCCTGGTGCAATACTTGAGTTTCCCTTCTAGCACAACCTTGTTGTGAGCTTTCACCTTGAACTTGGCCTTTTCCTTCATCATCTCAGATATAATGAAGGTCCTTCAATCAAATTTGATACCCTTGTCACTGGCATCAATAACTGCAGCCATTATTCTGATTCTTGGATGGCTGACTTGCTCCAAGCTTCCAGTATTGCTCAAGAAACTCTTAGCAACTTCCTCAAAGAGGTTGAGAAACTTTGGTTTGAGAGTCTTCTTGTTTTGAGTTGAAGAGATGGGACCAGGAACCAAAAGTCATTCTTGTGCTATCTCCTCTTCATGATCAACACCATAAAATTCTGGATTCCTTCCCTCTGAAGGCAATCCAAAAGCTCCTTCAAGATCTTCTGAAGAGAATTTCACTCTATGAAATCTCTCTTCCTCCTCACCCTCTGCTATATATGAAAGTCTGGTGGAAACTTCACCATCTTCTGGCTTACCTCTCCACTTGAGAAAGGCAAAGAAAGAACTCAGCCATGTAGCTTTCCAGACAAGAGCTTGGCCTTTCTTCCATGAACTTTTGAAGACCAGCTCTTCTCAACCATCTCAGGGTTGGAGTGATTTCAGGATCTTCACTTGCAAATGATATGATGGGCTCAAAGTGAAGACTGTTCTTGTTGCTCAAGTATCCAAAATCAAGGTCTAGAGCCTTGTTGGAAAAATCTATGATCATTTCTGGTCTAACTTTGGGAGCCATTGAAGATTACAGAGATGAAATTGAGAGAGTTTTGAGAGAGTTTGAAGAAAAATGAGCTAGGGTTTCGAATGCTTGGGGAAGAAGAGTGTGTGGGGGAGTTTTAAGACTTGAGAATATTCTAAAAAGAATGTTTGTCAATGAGTTGGTGTGATTTGTGTATTTTCAACGGTTGTCAAAAATGGAAAACACACTTGGACGGCCAGGATGAATTTCAGGGGAGTTGGCCAGTTTTGATCCAATGGTCAAAAACCAATGTAACAGTGAGTTATTGGTTTTATTCAAAACGTGGAAGTTATTTAATATTAGTTAATGGTTGGGGAGTTTTCGAGATAGATCATGGCTTGAAAAGTGTAATGCAAACAAGAGTTAAATCTTGGCATTTAATGCATGGAAAGCGACCTTTTGGGTGGGGGACAAATTAAATCCCACATAGATGATATCTGTAATTGGGACAAGTATCAAGGTAGACAATGATTACCCAAAATAGGTGCTTACCAAACCAAGAAAATAGTTTGATAGCCAAGACAACTTATCTGACCCCACAAGGACAAGTGTCCTGAAGAGATGTGGACAAGGGTCCTGAGTTTCAATGGACAAGTGTCCTGAGTAATTGTGATCATCTCTTCTGCACTTCAGTAGACTTGTCCAAGTCTGCTGAAGATCAATTCAACTCTTTTACTCCCATTAACTTCAATGAGTTTTACTTGTCCAACCTCCCTGGATCAAGTAAACCCAACTCTGCTGATAGCTCCAGAAACCTTGCCTCTGCAAGTGGCTTAGTTAGGATATCAGCTTTTTGATGATCTGTTTGGATCTTGACCAACTTTATATCCTTCTTCTCCACATGATTTCTAATGAAGTG
The DNA here is from genome assembly GCA_963675135.1 of Galeopsis tetrahit. Taxonomy (NCBI): domain Eukaryota; kingdom Viridiplantae; phylum Streptophyta; class Magnoliopsida; order Lamiales; family Lamiaceae; genus Galeopsis; species Galeopsis tetrahit. The sequence goes on along the minus strand of OY776130.1, from coordinate 29,225,497 downwards.
ATGCTTGATGTCCACATGTTTGCATCTTGTATGCAAGACAGGATTTTGTGAAATAGCAATGGCACTATTGTTATCACAAAATATTGGCACTTCAGTAGAGTTGACTTTGTAGTCTCTTAGTTGTTGTCTCAACCAAAGGATCTGAGCACAACAACTTCCAGCTGCAACATATTCAGCTTCAGTGGTGGAAGTAGCCACTGTGTTTTGCTTCTTGGAGAACCAAGATATGAGCTTGTTGCCCAAGAATTGACGAGTCCCTGAAGTGGACTTTCTATCAATTCTGCAACCTCCATAATCCGCATCTGAGTAGCCAGTTAGCTCAATATTGTCATCAGCAGGGTACCAAAGGCCTAGATTCTCAGTGCCTTTGAGATACCTGAAAATCCTCTTTGCAGCCTCAAGATGGCTTTTCTTAGGATTTGCTTGGAACCTTTCACAAACACCTACTGCAAAGGTGATGTCAGGTCTGCTGGCAGTGAGATAGAGAAGTGATCCAATGATTCCTCTATACTCAGTGGAGTTGGTTGACACACCACTCTCATCAGGATCCATCTTCCAATTTGTGTTCATTGGGATCCTTACTGGCTTACTAGTAGCACACCCAAACTTCTTGATCATTTCTCTGGTGTACTTAGCTTGGTTGATGAAGATTCCTTCTTTTGATTGCTTGACTTGAAGACCCAAAAAGAAGTTCATCAACCCCATCATGGACATCTCAAACTTGCTTTGCATTAGCTTGGAGAACTTCTCACACAGCTTTTCATTGGGGGATCCAAATATTATGTCATCCACATAGATTTGGACAAGCAAGATGTCTTCTCCTTCAGAGATTCTGAAGAGTGTCCTGTCCACAGTTCCCTTGGTGAATCCATGATCCAAGAGGAATTGTGACAGTGTATCATACCAAGCCCTAGGGGCTTGCTTGAGTCCATACAGAGCCTTCTTTAGTCTGTAAACTTGGTTTCCAACCTCAAAACCTGGTGGTTGCTCCACATAGACTTCTTCTTTCAGGACTCCATTCAGAAAGGCACTCTTGACATCCATCTGGTACACTTTGAACCTCTTGTGGGCTGCATAGGCTAGAAAGAGCCTTATTGCTTCTAGCCTTGCCACAGGTGCAAATGTCTCATCATAGTCAATGCCTTCATGTTGGCAATAGCCTTTTGCCACAAGTCTTGCTTTGTTTCTGACAATCACATCATTTTCATTCTTCTTGTTCTTGAACACCCACTTTGTTCCAAAAACATCTTGATGTGAAGGTCTATCACCAGCTCCCATACTTCATTTCTGGTGAATTGATTCAGTTCTTCCTGCATGGCTGTGATCCAATTGACATCTTGAAGTGCTTCCTCAATATCATTTGGTTCTTGTTCTGACAAGAAACAACAGAAAAGAGCACTTTCACCATGAAATCTCCTTGTTTTGACTCCTATACTTGGGTCACCAAGTATTAGATCAGTAGGATGGTTAGACAACCAAGTCCTTCTTTTTCTGATCTCTTCAGTAGAGTTGTCCTCTACTGAAGTTGAGTTATTTTGATCATAAAATTCAGGGTAATTGAATGCAGGATTTAATTCAGGATCATAATCAGGGGTGTTGTCCTCAATGTCAGGGACATTGGCACTTTCAACATTTTGAGTTCCCCCTTGATTATTTAATCCATTAACTACCTCAGCAGGAACTGCTTCTTCATTGGTAGTTGTTACCTGGATGTGAACTGGGATTGGATCATTTAGTTCACCATTCCTTTCAGTGGGATTTGCCTCAGGAGGGTTGCCTTCAGGATTGTTGTCCAATGGGAGTTTTTCAGGTAGGTTGGCTTGGACAACTTCTATGAATTCAGTGTCTTTGTCTTTTAAGCTCAGTCTGGTTGTCCTCTGTGTGATTTCTTCTGATTCCAAGTTCTCATTCCTGAGCTCATGAATAGATTCATCAAACACAACATGAGGTGTTTCCTCCACAATAAGGTTTTTCTTGTTGTAGACCCTGAAAGCTCTACTGATTTGAGAGTATCCAAGGAATACTCCTTCATCAGCTTTGCTATCAAAGGCTTTCAGCTGTTCTTTCCCATTATTGTGAATAAAACACTTGCAACCAAAAATGTGAAAGTATGACACTTTAGGCAATCTTCCTTTCCAGAGTTCATAGGGGGTTTTGCCTTGCCCCTTAGTGATCAAACATCTATTTTGAGTATGACATGCAGTGTTTATAGCTTCAGCCCAAAACCTCTTAGGCAAATTTGAATCAGCAATTAAAGTTCTAGCAGCCTCTTTTAAAGTTCTATTTCTTCTCTCTGCAACTCCATTTTGTTGGGGAGTTCTAGCTGTTGAGGTTTCATGAGCTATTCCATTAGATGTGCAATACTCATTGATGTATGAATTAATGAACTCAGTGCCTTTATCAGATCTTATCTTGATAATGCTAAGGCTTTTCTCATTTGACAATCTCTTTAACAGTTCAGGTAGTTTGACTTGAGTTTCCTTCTTATTAAGGAGAAATACTACCCATGTGAACCTAGAGAAGTCATCTACTACAACCAATGTGTATTTTCTACCATTTATGCTTGCATGGGTAATTGGTCCAAATAGGTCCATGTGTAGGAGTTCAAGCACCCTTTCAGTAGAGATGACTGGTTTTCCCTTAAATGAGGCTTTGATCTGTTTTCCTTCTTGGCATGGTTTGCAAACATGCTCTTTAATGAAAACCTCATTAGGTAGTCCTTTAACTAATGCATTTCTAGCAATTTTGTTCATTGTTTTGAAGTTCAAGTGGTTTAATCTTTTATGCCATAACCAACTTTGTTCACTAGAACTCTTAGCAATGAAGCATGCTACATCAGTAGACTTGTCCCAGTCTGCAAAATACACATTCCCTTTCCTAGTTCCAGTCAATAGAGTTTGTTGAGCCTTATCTTTGATTAAGCATTTTACACTAGAAAACTCAACTTTGAAATCTTTATCACAGAATTGACTGATACTTAGGAGATTATACTTGAGACCAGCCACATAAGACACATTGGATACTTTGATGTTACCAATCATCAAAGTACCATAACCTTTTGTAGTCGCTTGTGAGCTGTCTCCAAATGTGACATTTGGGCCTTCTTTTCCAATAAAATCAGTGAGGAGTTCCTTGTTTCCAGTCATGTGCCTTGAACATCCACTGTCAAGGTACCATGCTGACTTTTTGCTCATGCTCCTCTTCTTGTGGCCCATAGGTACCTCATCATCCTCAAGAGCCATGTTGCAGACATCATCATCATCATCACTGTTGGAGAACAGTCCATCAGAAGAGTTGAAGCTTTCAGCACTATCAGATTCTTCACCAGCCATCATGGCCTTTCTATTGGTGAATTTTCTGTCTCTTTTAGCTTGCCTCTCTCTTCTCTCCTTAGAGCTTAATTCAGGGCAGTCATACTGGAAGTGCTCTTTCTTTTTGCAGTTATAGCACAGGTCTTCATCATCATCTTTCTTTGATTCTTCTCTTCTTTTTTATGATGAGGGTTCAACTCTACTGGACCTTCTCCTATCAGAGTACTTGTCCTCTGATCTTTTCTCTTCAGGCTTTTTGACTTCAGCCTGGGCTTCAGGAGAGTTGTATCTTCTCCTGAATTTGTTGTCCTGGTAGAATTTCTTGTATCTACCAAACCTTGAATTTAACTTTCCAAATCTCCTAGCCATCAAGGCTAGTTCCTCCTTCATTTCAGTCTTGGAGACTGACTTTGATGATCTTGGAGTGGACTGCATTTCTGGTTCAGCAGTTTTGACTTTGAATGCCACTCCTTTTGTAGGATTTGAAGGTTCCTCAACAGGCTTTCTTCTATTGAGGTCGAACTCATAAGCTTTGAGTTCTGAGAAGATTTGTTGCATGGGCATGGTGGAGAGATCTTTGGTATTTTGCATCATTACAGCATAGACATCCCACTTTTGAGTTAGACTTCTCAAGATCTTCAAACCAACTTCTCTCTTGGAGTACACTTTGCCCAATGAGTTGATCTCATTCATCACATCAGTGAATCTACCAGTGTTGGGATATGAATCCTAAGACAAGTCCTAAATGATGAAAAGATTAAAAGATGAAGTTTTGATAAGCCAAAAGTAGTTTGAATATTTTCTAAGTGTTGACTAATCTAGTCTAGTTGAGTTGAAGTCATCTTGAACAGACCAGTAGAGTTCACATGAAAGACAAGTACTGTTTTATATTAAAAGATAAGTACAGATTTATAAGTACTTCATATATGCTATTTGTATATGTTATATTGTTATTGAGCTATGATAAATGTTGTATAGAGCTCATGTTTTGAATGTAATAGATAGATTGATTGTATAGATTATAAGTTGACTAAGCTTGTTTTATAAAAGCTTAAAGTAATGTAATAGTCTTGATAGATTAGTATAGTCTACTACTAAATATTGCACGAGGAGATTAGACAAGAAGACTTGGAGTCTACTACTCAAGACAGGAGGACTACAAGACAAAGACAAGTGCATCTACTATACTACACAAGACAGGTAAACTTGAAGTTAGTTACAACAACGCGTGTAAAGATAAGGATGAAGAAGTTAGTTATGGGAATAACTAATTCGTAACAAGAAACGCGTGGATTGATAAGAAGATTCAGTTAAAGTTAGTTTTCAAGAAGAGTTGGTTACAACTACCTAAGTTCTTGAAGATTGAACTCTATAAATACTTCATGGTGTTTATCATTTGAAGACTACTGTTACTACAACTACGCATAATGAAGATTATTCACAGAGTTCATTGAAGTTCGGAAGAATAGTCAGAAGTGAAGTGAAGAATCAGAAGACTACAACTGAATAAGTTTTTCGTTTTTGTGTTTGTTGTTTTATCAAGGTGCTAGATACTTGTTAAAATTCTAGTTAGATCATAAGACGTATCTGGTGGTATAGTCTTTGAAGATCTAAGTCTTCTTCTTGGGACTTAAAATCACAGGAAAATGCACTTTGTACTCGATTGGAAGAGTTTAGTGGAAACATCACAACTGGGTTGTGAGAGTGGATGTAGACAAGTTGTCGAACCACTATAAATTGTTTGTGTTGTTTACTTTACTGTTTGGTTTATTGTCTAATTGTTTAATTGTTTACACACATAACTAAACAAGACAAGTTGAGTATAGAACAGAGTTCTCGAATTTAATAAGTTGAGTATAAACTTAGATTGGGCTCATTGTTAATTTCGTTATTCCGCATATTGTATTCTGATATTTCAATAGATTTTTGAAAAGCCTATTCACCCCCCTCTAGACATTTTCACTAGCTTACTCGTTATTAACTCAACTTTGGGGACCTACAAGTGGTATCAGAGCAGTGGTTTTCGAACTGCTGTTTCTTGATAACCGACTTAAGACTAAGGGTGAAGTCTTGGTCCGTGATTGTACTTGCATACGTGTTCTTGATCTATACTTGTCCTATCTGTTTCTTGTTCCCTGTTACTGATCTATCTGCTTCCTGATCATAAAACTACTTAGCACTTATTTCTTGAAATCATGTCTCTTGAGATCAGCGCTAACAAGTTACCCAAGTTCCAGGTTCAAGACTACGACTACTGGAAGTTGCGAATGGAGGATATCTTCAGCTCCACGCACGATCTAATGATCTCTGTTGTGACCGAGGGTCCGATCGTGACAATGGTTCCAAATACTGCAAACCTTGACAAAGACAAACCAATTGGCACCCTCGTCAAGAAACCAAGGTCTGATCTAACCTCAGAAGAAATGCGTCAAAATAATTTGGATAGTTTGGCAAAGAATTATATTTTACACACCCTTCCTAACGAGTATCTAGGAAAAGTGTTCAAATGTAAGACTGCTAAAGAGATGTGGGACAGATTAGCTATCATTTGTGAAGGGACATCCCTGATCAAAGAGGGCAAATTATCCACTGCTGTCCAAAGATTTGAATCATTTCGGATGAAAGCTGGCGAAACTATCGACCAGCTGGATACTCGTTTCACTAAAATCATGAATGACCTTGAAGTTCTTGGTAAAACTTATACTCCTCGTGAAATCAATCTTAGGATTCTTAAGAGCTTAGATTCTCGATGGAAAATGGTAAAGATGATAGTTAAGAATACCCAAGACATAGTTGCTTGGAGTGCAGAGACCATGTTTCAAACTCTGAAGGCTCATGAGTTTGATTTAGACGAAGATGAACCACTAGCCAGTAGCGATAGAGAACATGTTGTATCTAAGAACGTTGCCTTTAAGTCTAGCTCTTCTAAGTCTTCCAAGGTAGATAGGTCTAAGTCTAAGACTAAGTCTGCCTCTGTAAAAGACGAATTAGATACTGATCTTAGTTTGAAGGATCAGGTGAGCCTCATGGTTAGAAAGTTTGATAGGTTGAATAAACGTTTCGGAAGATACAAGAAGTTCTATAGGGATCATAGAGCGTCTACTTCTAAGAACTCGTCTGAGACCAGACGAGACCGAAACTCATTCGAAAGGAGAGACGAAGTCTCGAAAGGTAATAGGCGATATAGAGAGTCTGACGATAGGAAGATTCAGCGTTCTGATAGACGTGATAAACGTAGGGATAAATCTCCTATTAAAAAGGCTACTAATGATCTCTTGTGCTACAACTGCGAAAAGCCAGGTCACTACATATATGAATGTCCAAACCTGAGCACTGACGATCGAGAAGAACGTAAAGCTCGAAGGGAAAGAAGATACAACCGTGGCAAGAAGGCAATGATGGCCAATGATGACTCTGATTCGGATTCAGACGAGTTGCCATCGTCCGTATCTAGTCACTCAACTGATCAAGATCACGACGAAGCATTCATAGTAGATGATGGCCTATGTTGCATGGCTAAAATCGACCAAGAGGTATCATCTGCTACATCTTTTCAATCTTGTGATGATTCAGAAACTGATGAAAGTGACACTGCTAGTAGTGAAGTAGGAAGTAGTCCTCAGCACTCGACTAGTGCTATTGAAGACGACCTTCTACTTGCTAATCAAGCATTCATCGAAGTCAGTGATGAAAACATTGCATTAAAACAAGAAATCATTGATCTTAAGGAAGCTCAGTCCAAAGTAGATCCTAATATAAAAGTCCTAAATGAACGCTTGACTGAAGAGTTAAGACAACTCAAAGAAAAGTGTGCATTGACAGACAGGTTATATCAAGACCTACTTAAGACACATGCAACTGAGAGAAATGAATTTAATGTTTTAAAGAGCAAGTGCAATAGACTTGAAGATCATAATAAGTTCTTAGAGACCGAAGTTGTCACACTTGATCTCAAACTTACTGACCTGGTTAACTCTTCAAAGATTAACCTTGAATTGTCAGATAGGTATAGAGACCCAGGTGACAAGATAGGTATAGGTGCTGAGTCATCTAGCTCGTCTACTCGAGTCATTAAGAACCCTACTACTATTAAAACAAGACTTTTGCCAAATGATAAAGGAAAAGGACCAATGTTATACGATATTGGAACTCCTTCTAAAGGTACTGTACCTAAACAAGCTCGAGTTAACATTCCGATTACCAAGGGAGGTAAAAAGAATGGTAACAGCAAGCCTGTTCAATCTAGAACTAATCTTCAAAGGACCACTAATCGTGGACGACCCAACCAGGTTAGATACGAGGACTGGTATCCTGAGGAGACGAGTACTAGACGATAAGAGCCTAGACCTCCTTTCATAAGGCAGTCTCAGCTCTACTCGTCTAGACCTAGACAGGTAACTCCGAAATATCGTACACAACCTGTCCTATATCCTCCACCTTTGTCATATGATATTATCAATGAGGAAAGACCCAAACGCGTCTATAAACCGTATGGACCTAATGCTTACAAGCCCTACTCTGACTATCATAGACCAGTGCCTGCTCAAGTAGAGATTAAGTCGAAAGGCTATCTCCAAAGAGTAGACCCGAACTCGACTGATAGGCCAGTTAAGGACAACAAGGTCTTATTTTGTAACAAATATGGGCGAAAGCTTAAAAGATCGAACTTGTTCAAGACTCCAATGTATATTTGGATTCCTCTGAACACGACTAACCCCCAAGGACCTCAATAAACAAATGGGTACCTAAATTATTGAATATCTTCATTGCAGGGTCGACTTGACTTGTATAAGAAGGGTGGCTCAGTAGGAGAAACCTGGTACATAGACAATGGTTGTTCACACCACATGACTGGTACCAAGGCTCTCTTATCAAGCTACCATGAGCAAGAAGGACCAAAAGTGATATTTGGTGATAGCTCCACTGCTGTCACTAAAGGATTTGGTTACATCCGGAATGGAGACGTTGAGATCCAAGATGTCTCATATGTTGAAGGTTTGAAATATAATTTACTCTCTGTTTCTCAGTTTTGTGATCGTGGTTACAAGGTGCAGTTCAAGAGCCGCAAATGCGAAATCATTGACAAAAGGACGCACACAGTCCTACTAGTCGGCGTAAGACAAGGAAGTGTGTACATAGTGAATTGGAACAGTTGTCCGAGGGACACCTGTCTACTTACTAAGAATCCTAAAGAGCTTGGGTGGCTCTGGCACAGACGCCTTTGTCATCTAAACTTTAAGGTTCTTAATAAGATAGCCAGAGATTACCTTGTTGAAGGTATTCCCAATGAAGTTTACTACAAGTCACATGTATGCACGGCCTGTCAACAGGGTAAACAGGTTAAAGGTTCTTTTAAGTCAATTCCTACTCTCTCAACTAGTAGAGTCCTAGAACTTCTACATATGGATCTTCATGGTCCAATAACTCCTCCAACCTTGAATGGTAGAACGTACACACTTGTTGTTGTAGACGACTATTCTAAGTTCACTTGGGTAGTCTTTCTACACAAGAAGAGTGATACACAAACACTACTGCCTGAACTGTTGAAGAAGTTACAAGTTGAGAAGAACCAGTCCATTGTCAAGATTCGTAGTGACAAGGGAACTGAGTTCATTAACTGCTATATTAAAGATTTCTGTACTAAATGTGGTATCCAGCATCTAACTAGTGCAGCTAGGACACCACAACAAAACGGTGTAGCAGAAAGGAGGAATCGAACCCTTAAAGAAGCCTGTAGGACCATGTTAGCTGAGTTCAACACTCCTCAAAAGTTTTGGGACGAAGCTATCAATACTGCATGCCATTCACAAAACAGAAGCGCGATCAACAAGGCTCTAGGCAAGACACCTTATGAGGTTTGGAAAGGTAGAAAACCCAGAGTTTCATATTTTCATATATTTGGTTGTAAGTGTTTCATTCACAACAATGGAAAGAGCAAGTTGAATGCTTTCGATGCTAAAGCAGACGAGGGGATATTTTTAGGATACTCCTCGACTAGCAAAGCATTTAGGGTATTCAACTACTCAACTCTTTGTGTGGAAGAAACACCACATGTGGTTTTCAATGAATCTCAACAGGACTCGTCTGCCGACAAGATCAGTAAGAAGGTAACTGATCTAACGATCGAATCTGACAAAGATTCAGAAGTATATGAATCCGTTCAAGCCTACAATCCATTCATGAAAGCTCTCGAATCTGATGACAAAGAGAAAGTAAGTGCTCAAGGTAAGTCTTCTAGACCAGTTGACATGCCTGCTCTAGTTGACTCATCTACTCCTGGTAGATCTGTTGATGATACAAATGATGTTGACATGCATGATGCTGTACATGATATAGATGATGATAGTATTCCTGTTAAGAATAGGAAAACATGGAAATCTGCGCATGATACTGAAAATATCATTGGTGACTCTACTATTGGTGTGAAGACTAGACGACAACTCTTTGAGTCGCAAGAACAGCCGAGTCCAACTATGTTTTGCTGGTGTTGTTTCCTCTCTGCTATTGAGCCTACCACTGTTAAAGAGGCATTGGCTGATAGTAATTGGATCATCGCTATGCAAGACGAGTTGAACCAGTTTGTTCGAAACGACGTCTGGGAACTTGTCGATAGGCCGAAACATCATAATGTAGTTGGCACTCGATGGATTTTCAAGAATAAGAAAGATGAGAATGATTTAGTTGTTAGGAATAAGGCTAGACTAGTCGCCCAAGGCTATTCACAAGCTGAAGGCATAGACTATGATGAAACATATGCTCCTGTTGCTAGACTAGAAGCCATTAGATTGTTCCTTGCATATGCTGCTCACATGAAGTTTACTGTATATCAAATGGATGTCAAAAGTGCATTTCTTAACGGTATTCTTGCGGAAGAAGTGTATGTTGAACAACCTCCAGGTTTCGAAGTCAAAGGCAACCAGGTATACAGATTGAAGAAAGCCTTGTACGGATTAAAGCAAGCTCCAAGAGCATGGTATGACACTCTCTCTCTCTTTCTATTGGAAAATGGTTTTACTAAGGGCAAGGTCGATCGAACCTTGTTCAGAAGACAAGAAGGGAAGGACATTTTACTCGTCCAAATTTATGTAGATGACATCATTTTTGGGTCACCTAACAAAAAGCTGAGTGAAAGTTTATCAACACTCATGCAAAGTAAATTTGAGATGTCTATGATGGGTGAAATGAATTACTTTCTTGGTCTTCAAGTAAAACAAACTCCAGAAGGTATTTTCATAAATCAGGCGAAGTACACTAGAAATCTTCTAGACAAGTATGGGATCAAAACTTGTAAGTCTACTGGCGTACCAATGCAACCAACTTACAGAATGGATCCAGATGAGAACGGTAAATGTGCTGACCAATCCTATTACCGTGGTTTAATTGGTTCTCTACTGTACCTAACTGCTAGTAGACCAGACATTGCATTCGTTGTTGGTGTTTGTGCTCGATTCCAAGCCAATCCAAAAGAGAGTCACATGGAAACCACCAAAAGGATCTTGAAATATTTGAAAGGGACCATCAATCGTGGTATATGGTATCCCTCAAATGATGATCTATCCTTAAGTGGCTATTCAGACTCAGACTTTGGAGGCTGTAGAATAGATATGAAATCTACTTCTGGTTCTTGTCAATTTCTAGGCACAAAACTCATATCTTGGTTTTCTAAAAAGCAGACTAGTGTTGCAACTTCAACTACCGAAGCCGAGTACATGGCTGCTGGTAGCTGTTGTAGTCAACTACTCTGGCTCATGCAACAGCTTAGAGATTACAACATATATGAATCAAATGTTCCTATTTTCTGTGATAGTAATAGTGCAATTGCCATTACACAAAATCCTGTTTTGCACACACGTTGTAAGCATGTTGATGTGAAGCATCATTTCATACGTGATCATGTAGAAAAGAAGGATATTCGCATGGAAAAGATTCATACTGATTTTCAAAGAGCTGATATTTTTACAAAACCATTAGCTGAGGCACGATTTCGTGAGTTATGCATTAGTCTAGGACTAATTGATTTAGATCCTACTTGCCTATAGCTATGCACTAACCGGACAGGTACATCAAGAAAAGGAGACAAGATCACTAGACCAGAGCACTCGACTACTCACGCAACAGACAGGTATACAAGGATAGACTAGATGACCAAACAACCCGATGAGGAAGCTGGTACAGCTGAGGGTAATACTAAGGGAATAAACATTTAAGGGGGAATCTCTGATTTCTTAAATAACCTTATGTTGACTCTTATGTGTGTTATAGTCATCTTGTTCGAAACCTTGATCCTTGCTTTAGATTGATATTCATCTTATTTATGTTACTCTACTTGTACCTACGATTACACATTGTCAATGATAAGATAGGTACATGAAGTCGTTCGACGTTCAGAATAGATAAGCACAGGCGAAGGGGGAACTCGTCTTGTGTGCTTAAGCCAACTCGTCTTATGAAGCTTAAGTCTACTCGTCTGTTCTGGATAGACTCGAACAGACAAGCTAAGTGCTCTTTTTGAAATATGTTAAGTGTTTAATCAAAACAGATTAAGGGTATTATAGTAATTAGATAATGCTAAAATTTGAAAACCCTAGAATTGGATTTATACACTCCCATTTTAATGAGGTGCATAACCCAGTTCTTACTCAACTACACTAGGTCAGATAAGTTCACTCCTCTAACCTAACTAAGAAGAGGCGGATTTCAAAGTTTACAATATCAAATCATATTATATTCTCGATTTCGTAACCGAATTCCAAAAGTCCCAACCGTTGGATATAATCCTTCGATCTTGACCATTGAATCAGCTTAAACAAAACCCAACTCTCCCACACGTCTTGCCCCACAATCTCTTAACTCCCCTACTCTTAAACATTCGATTTCTTGCTTTTTTTTTCAAGTTATCTGTGTATATTCTTCAAACACTATCTCGACTCGATCCATCTTCGATGTGAGAACTAACATGCAGGCCACATTTGATCTAGGACGATATATCTCCGACAACAAGGTAAATGTTGAACCTTCTGTGTATTTCAAAGGTACTCACTCAGATGGAAATGCAGAGATTCTGGCCAAATGCACCAGATGTGGTTTGAAACCTTACTTGGAGGCGTTTCCTCAAGTCGTTCTGGAAGAGGAAGTACTGGAATTTTATGCCAACGCCACCAGACGAGGAGACACAATTGAGTCCTCTATTGATAGAAATCGAGTAGAAATCACTCGAGAGGCCATGTTCAAACATCTGAAGCTACCCACCGGATCAATTGATGTTGAGAATTATGCAATTGGGCAAGAGGTTCGCTATTTAAGCATTTTCTGTGGTAAGAGGTTGAAGCCGAAACCAGATGGCAAGTATGCTGCTGTAAAGAAGTCGGAACTTCTAGAGAAGTATCGCACTCTATTGGACATAGCCGGTAAAATTTTGCTATGTGCCATTGGTTCCTATGACTCTGTTACCTTTGGGAAAGCAAGGATTATGGCTGCGATTTATGATGGTATTACCGAAGGAAATTGGTTTAAGTTAATCTCAGATCGGATGATGTACTTTGAAAAAAGTGTTCGAGTTGATGACGTCACTCGCAATTGGGTGGTATCTACTGCTGTTGGCTATGGTAACAAACTGAGCATTCTATTTCCTCTCTTGATGCCGAACAAGACCGAATGGAGTAAAGGGAAGCCATTTCACCCTTTAAAGTTTTATCTAAAGAAGGAAGTTGTGGCAAAGCAAACTGCTGCTAGGCCAGCTGCTCCAAGGCATGCTCAAGTAGATGATTCAGCAGTGCTACCTTATGCTAACTCATCTAGCTCTTCGGAAGATAGGTCCGATGCGGAAGAATCGGAGAATGATACAGAGACTGAGTCTAGTGCAGGTGACTCTGAGGAGACTCAATCAAATGAGCAATCTGATCAACAGATGGAGACAAGTGCTCAAGTTCCAGAGTTATACAAACTAGTGAGAATTGGAACACCTCCTCCCACAGACGAGTTGAGTCCCCATGTTGGTACTTCTTCTCGTGTTTTATCGATTCCTCTCTCTCTCTCCCTTCTGTTCAAACCAAGGCTAGATCACATCGATCTAGACCTCGACCTATTTCCTCAACTTCACAAGTGCTGGCGGCACATCCGCTAAGAGCCAGCCTATCCCCAAACACTCCCATAAAGGACACAACTGATACTTCGACAGTTGTAACACCAATCCTAGACACATCAAAGCCCACTGAAACCACAGACCAAATTCTATCCTTACCTTCAACAGAATATGTTGAACCCATTCACCCATCTACTTCAGACAAGACGCCAGTTGCCACTGCAACAACTGAGATAGAGACCCCATCTACTCAGACCCCGTCTGAAGTCAGATTCGAATCGTTGGTATATTATCCTATGTGCTTGAGAGAGAAAAGAGTTCGTGCAAAGATGAGAAGAAATTTGAAGAAGCAGCTATCTACTATCGAAGTCGACTACTCGTCAGAGCAGTTTGAGAAGCTTCTAAGAATATGCACTTGGGTTGCATTAAAGAAGTCTTCAACAGATGACCTTTTCGAAGTCATCTTAGGAAAAGGTGGTATCTCAAACTTCATGGATTGGGAAATGGAACAGAAGGAGAACAGTGGTGTTCAAGACCACTCAGAGCTATTTCCATCCTATGCCATCACTGCTCTTGCGAAGAGATTGCTTAACATTTCCGATGATTTAATGTATTCCGAATCTCAAATCGATATGGGCGTTCAAGTTTCAGAGACTGATTTTGATGAAGATGTAGTTATGGTTGAAGCTACACCAGCTGAGGAGATTCAGTCTACTGATCCAGTGTTAAGTCTTGACAATGTCTCAGACCAGTTGAGAGGCATTGTGTTCAAATTTCAAATGGATCATGCTGACAGTCCGAGGTCAGACTTTGCTTATATTAATCGATATACTGATCTATTGCTTCCCATCGAAATGTGTGGATACATGGAGAAGCTGCACGCCTTGTTAAAGAAGGACTTTGTTGATGCTGAAAGAAGGAATCAGGAAGCTAAGTTAGCTATGGTGCCTTATTGTCCTTTGCCTAATTTGAAAGCTATTGCTGGAAGTGTGCTTCCAGAGGTCGAAGTAGTTGAAGACAAGGTTCTAACTACTGTTCCTGAAGGCCAGTTGGTGGAAGTTGTATCAATTCCAGAAGATGTGATTATGGAGGAAGCTACTCATATTGATGTTGAACAGTCGTCTTAAGCTATCCCAGCCGTTTCAATAGATGAGTTGAAAGAAGACTTGAAGGCTGTCATCAAGTCGTCTCTTGAAGAATTTCTGAAATCTGAACTAAAGAAGACTCTTGTTGAACAGAATAGTGTCCTTGTGACAAGTTCAAAAGAGATGATCATGAACGAAGTCAATCAGCTGGACAACGATTTCAGACAAGAAATGTTCAATCAAATTGAAGGATTTCTCCAGAATCAAGTTGAATATTCGGAGAAGAGCTCAGTTGATTTTGCTCGTGTTCTAGCTACTGAATCCAGGAAGATGGAAAGAGTCTATAGAGCCAAAATCGAAGTAGCTGATGTTCAGAGAAAAGAAGCCTTTGATCAGTTAGCACAAGCAAGAGAGATTATCAGTGCTATGACTGAGGAGAACAGGAAGCTGCGTCTGACTGCAACACATTTTAAGAATGAGTTGAACTTATCTACTCAGAAGCTGGAGTTGGTGGCAACCAAACTAGACAAGTTGAGTCAGAATGGTTCTCATGAAGGCAGATTGAAAGAGCTACAAACCTTATGAAGCAAGCAATGTTCGAAGAAATGACTCGGTTCACATCTCTATTCTCTCTCCAGGCAGCTGATGAAGCCAAAAAGGGGGAAGAGACGAGTCAAGTTGAAGTTATTGCTGAAGGTGAAAAAGCTAAGTCCAGTGCTGAACCAGAAGCCAAGGAAGCTGCTGAAGCTATGCAAGATCTTAGAAGGCCTAAGAGAGGCAAAGGCAAGTTGATTAAACATGCAGATCTTGAGCGAGCTAAAGAAGAAGCAGTTGAGTTGATGAAGAAGGAGAAGGGCAAAGCGGTTGCATCTCCTGAAGCTGAGGTTCAGACAAGGCAAGTATCTAAAAGGAAATCTATTCATATAGAAGAGCCGAAAGAAGTGGAGACAACAACTAAAGTGAAGAAGCAAAAGGTTGTTGATCCAAATGATGAAACTCGTTATGCGAGCAAGAAGAAAATTGGTAGACATATTGGAAATTTGCAGAAGTTGAAAACAGATGAAGATCAAATGGAAGATCAACTCATTGACTATTTCATTGATAATGAGCATCGAGCTGAATGGATCAAAGTGAAAAGATAATGGGAACTTGATCACTGGATCATTCGCAAATATGGTGATGCTGAAGGACAAGATGAGCTATATTCTTTATTTGACAAATTCATGGAAGGACAACACAGAATGTTATGGCATTTAATCTTAAGGATTTCTGCTGGAGCAAACTTTAACATTCTTGTTCCTGTATTTCCGAGATGGAAGTCTCCTATGACAAGCTCAGGAAGACGAGTTGATATGAATCAAATCAAGAAATATGAAGAAGAGTTGCTAGAGAAAGAGAAGATTGAAGATGAAGACCATATCAGTATTATTCACAAGAGACTCCTTGATGCATTCAATGTTCCAAATCCAGAAGGAGGTACTCTTTCAGATTAGTTGTTTATATGGTTTAATATGAAGTTTTTTCGCTCTGATATTTAGGTGTTTATTTTTTTTGGTGTGTGTAATATCTACTGGTATTATTTTGAATGAATGAAAATATAAGTAATATTTGATGTTAAGACAAGATAACTACTTAACTAGTCTACTGTTGAGAAAAGATTCAAGTAGTTTTGGCTTTATCAAAAAGGGGGAAATTGTTGGGATATGAATCCTAAGACAAGTCCTAAATGATGAAAAGATTAAAAGATGAAGTTTTGATAAGCCAAAAGTAGTTTGAATATTTTCTAAGTGTTGACTAATCTAGTCTAGTTGAGTTGAAGTCATCTTGAACAGACCAGTAGAGTTCACATGAAAGACAAGTATTGTTTTATATTAAAAGATAAGTACAGATTTATAAGTACTTCATATATGCTATTTGTATATGTTATATTGTTATTGAGCTATGATAAATGTTGTATAGAGCTCATGTTTTGAATGTAATAGATAGATTGATTGTATAGATTATAAGTTGACTAAGCTTGTTTTATAAAAGCTTAAAGTAATGTAATAGTCTTGATAGATTAGTATAGTCTACTACTAAAGATTGCACGAGGAGATTAGACAAGAAGACTTGGAGTCTACTACTCAAGACAGGAGGACTACAAGACAAAGACAAGTGCATCTACTATACTACACAAGACATGTAAACTTGAAGTTAGTTACAACAACGCGTGTAAAGATAAGGATGAAGAAGTTAGTTATGGGAATAACTAATTCGTAACAAGAAACGCGTGGATTGATAAGAAGATTCAATTAAAGTTAGTTTTCAAGAAGAGTTGGTTACAACTACCTAAGTTCTTGAAGATTGAAGTCTATAAATACTTCATGGTGTTTATCATTTGAAGACTACTGTTACTACAACTACGCATACTGAAGATATACTGAAGATTATTCACAGAGTTCATTGAAGTTCGGAAGAATAGTCAGAAGTGAAGTGAAGAATCAGAAGACTACAACTGAATAAGTTTTTCGTTTTTGTGTTTGTTGTTTTATCAAGGTGCTAGATACTTGTTAAAATTCTAGTTAGATCATAAGACGTATCTGGTGGTATAGTCTTTGAAGATCTAAGTCTTCTTCTTGTGACTTAAAATCACAGGAAAATACACTTTGTACTCGATTGGAAGAGTTTAGTGGAAACATCACAACTGGGTTGTGAGAGTGGATGTACACAAGTTGTCGAACCACTATAAATTGTTTGTGTTGTTTACTTTACTGTTTGGTTTATTGTTTAATTGTTTAATTGTTTACACACATAACTAAACAAGACAAGTTGAGTATAGAACAGAGTTCTCGAATTTAATAAGTTGAGTATAAACTTAGATTGGGCTCATTGTTAATTTCGTTATTCCGCATATTGTATTCTGATATTTCGATAGATTTTTGAAAAGTCTATTCACCCCCCTCTAGACATTTTCACTAGCTTACTCGTTATTAACTCAACTTTGGGGACCTACAACCAGCAAATTTGTCAATGGACTCCTCAGACTCCATTGTGAACTGTTCAAATTTCTGCACTGCCACTTGGAGCTTATTCTCCTTGATTTTCTCAGTGCCCTCACACATTTCTGCAAGAGTATCCCAAATTTCTTTGGCAGTTGTGCAGTGATAGACCCTTCCCATGATTGCATCTGGAATTGTTTGGTAGAGGGTGTTCATGGCAAGATAATTCAAATTATCTTTCCTCTTCTCATCAGCAGTGAAGTCATCTTCATCTTTGGGAATCAATTCCCTTATATCTGCTCTTTGAGCTTCAGTGATTCTGGGATTGACAAAGGTGAACACAAAAGGACCTCTTGTGATCACTCTCAACATATCAGTGTGTAAAGATGCAAGATGAGCCCTCATTCTGATTTTCCAGAAATCATAGTTGTCTATTGAGAACATGGGCAGTTTGTGATGAGAAATGTGGTTGACTGGATTTGTGGCCATGTTATCCAATCCTTGGACAGCAGGAGGTAGAACAGCAGCATTGTTGTTGGCCATATCTCAAGAACAAACAGTTAGTCAACAATTGATAAGATTTCAGATAGATCAGTTCAGTGACCACACCAAATATATGATTTTGAAAAACCAAGATGGCTTTTCAGAGGCAGTGGTCTAGAACCCCTGCTCTGATACCACTTGTTGGTCCTGAAAGGAGTATATAACAAGTGTATGGGGGGGAATACACTTTTATGCAAATTCTTTTCTAACTTGATCAAACCAGAGCTCAGCAAGGTTGTCTTGGACAACTCTGCTGAAGATGATTAACTCTTCTAAGATAACCAAACTACTAAGTACTATTGAGTACTTAGTTGAATAACTATCTAGGGGAGTTATATGTGCGGAATAGTGGTTGGCCCTTTTAGTTTAGACTCCTTTAGTTTCTGAAATCACTTAGTCAAACAATACAGTCCAGTTTCAGGGAACTTGTCCAAATAGGTTTTGCACAGTCTTTGAATGTTTATCCTTTGAAAGATCAGTTTTGTGTGCAGTGTTGAATGTATGAAAGTACTTGTAAAGCAAATCAACACAAGAGTTTATAGTGGTTCAGAGACTCAAGCTCCTACATCCACTTTCCCTGATTTAAAAGTATAATTCCTTCACTCTTGGAATTAACTTGTTTTATAGTGCCAAGGTGCACTTGATCAAGAACACCACTCCTTGGTGAATTGATCCCTATGATGTCTAGAGTCCTAGTACCCTCTTCTCAACTCAGAACTGAACTGTTCTTCTCTCAACAGTCAGCTCCTACCACTTCTACTACTACAACCTTCTCACTTTCACTCTTGAAAGGGGTAAGGGTTGAAGTAAGGTTCCAACTAATGAGATATCCTTTACAATGAAGATCAGTGTATAAGGATAGGATATCTCTCTAAGCTTGTGTATGGATATACAATGTAGTACAGCTTAGATGAAGTTTTTGAAGACTAAGATAGTCTTTGAAAGCTATGAAAGTTCTATGAGCTTCAGAATTCTTGTGTAGTTGGATTCTGTTGAGGTGCTTTCAAATGGTCTTCACACTTCTGTATTTATAGACAAATGAAGGATTTGCCCGTTGGAGAGGCAGCCTCAAATGTCCATAAATGTCTTCTTTCTGTTCTTCAACTTAGAAGACAGAATCTTGATAGTGACATGTCCTCATTTGGGAAATAAACGGCTGTTAAGACTTTGTCTTCATTCTGCAGCACTCTACCCAATGTCTGACTTTCAGATTCTCTTGTTAGGACTTGGACATGGCTTCTGAAGGTTGTTCCATTGATAGGACAACATTCCTCATCATTTGGACAACTCTCCTTATCACTATCAGCAGTCTTGCTTATCAGCAAGGTTGGCTTGCTCTTCTTCAGATGACTTGGCTCATACCCTTTGTTTCACTTCAAGGTGATCTTAGCATGTTGATTTGTAGTTCTTTAGGGTGTGGTTGTCTCTATTTCTTCAGCATAGTTGACCTCAAGCTTTCAGTACACTTCTTTTGAATTGATTGTGCTGAGACAACTCATCTGGACAACTCTCCTGATCAGCATAGTTGGTCTTCCAAAAGACTTAGTGTTGTATCCAGAGTTTGAGCCTTAAGGGGACTTGTTCTTGATAGACTTCAAAGCATATTTTCCCCCTCAACTTGTGCATCTAATCAACTAAGAGCTGCCTAACATTTTAGCTCCTCATCTAGCCTTTATACTATATGTTCTAACATCTCTAGAACATACTAAACTTGACTTAGGCATGTCTCAGGGGGTTTTGGTATTAAATCAAAACATATCTCATTTTATTCCCAACAATTTCCCCCTTTTTGATGATGCCAAAACCTATATTCTATGCAAAAGTGACTTGACTACACCTATTACATTTATCTTCAGAAGACATGACTAAGGTCAATTATCCTGAAAAGCAATGTGTTAGTGTACTCACCATTCATGTTGCACATAGGTTACATAGATAGGCATAGAGAGATGAGTGTTTTCTTGATTCAAAATAAGTTCAACTATCACAGCATTTCACTATACAAAACATATCTAGAATTTTAGTATCAGAGCAAACACTAAAAACACTTAGCAGTATTTGCATCAGAGCAAAACATCAGATATCAGAGAATCATGTTTATATCAGAGCAATCCAGATCATATCAGAGCAACCAGATTTTCATAGCACACCACATCAGCAATCTCGACCATATTTCAGCATAGTTGATCAATCAAGATAGGTCAGAAGACTTAGTCATTTCAAAGATCATCCTCAGGAGGTGGCAACATCCCATATTGTGCCCACACTCTTCTTTTCAAGGCCATGGCTTCTTGGTTTGTTCCCTTAGGTCCAAGAACCATCTTGTTTAGCTTGAGGATTTCAGTGAATTCTCTCAGAATCCTAGACAAGTCCTAAGTGATGAAAGATAAGATGAAGTTTTGATAAGCCAAAAGTGGATTGAATATTTTCTAAGTACTGACTGATCTAGTTTAGTTGAGTTGAGTCATCTTGTGCAAAGACCAGTAGAGTTCACATGAGTTCACATAAGTTCATATTAAAAGATAAGTACGTTTTTATAAGTACTTCATATTTGTTTAAGTTTGTTACTGAGCTATTTGAAATGTTGTATAGAGCTCATGATTTTATATGTAATAGATTAGATTGATTGTATAGTTTATAAGTTGACTAAGCTTGTATTATGAAAGCTTAAAGTAATGTAATAGTCTTGATAAGTTTAGTATAGTCTATCGTTTGAAGAAGGAAGACAAGTCAAGAAGATTGAAGTCTACTACTCAAGATAAGGAGGACTACAAGACAAGACAAGTGCATACAAGTCTACTCAAGACAAGTCAACGAGAGTTACTTAAAGTCAAAGTTTAAATCGAAGTGAAGCGCGTATAAAGATAAAGTTAGAAGTTAGTTATGGAATAACTAATTCATAACAGAAACGCGTATATGGATAAGAAGATTCAGTTGAAGGTAGTTATCAAGAAAAGTTGGTTACAACTTACAAAGTTCTTGAAAATTGAAAGTTATAAATACTTCATGATGATGATCATTTGAAGACTACTGCAACTACGTATACTGAAGCTACATACTGAAGATATATTGAAGATTACTTTCAGAGTTTATTAAAGTTCAGAAAGCAAGTCAGAAGTGAAGTGAAGAAATCCAGAAGACTGCTACTGAAGATCAGAGAAGTTTTTAGTTTTTGTTGTTTTTATCAAGTTGCTAGATACTTGTTAAATTTCTAGTTAGATCGTAGACATATCTGGAGGTATAGTCTGTTGAAGATCTAAGTCTTCTTCTTGGGACTCAAAAGACAGGAATTATACACTTGTACTCGATTGGAAGAGTTTAGTGGAAACATCACAACTGGGTTTGTGAGAGTGGATGTAGACAAGTTGTCGAACCACTATAAATCTTTGTGTGTTGTTTACTTTACTGTTTTAATTGTTTAATTGCTTAACTGTTTTAACTACTACTAAACTAAACAAGTTGAGTATAGAACAGAGTTCTCGAATATAGAAGTTGAGTATAAACTTGAATTGGGCTCATTGTTAATTTCGTATTCCGCATATTGTATTCTGATATTTCGATAGTATTTTGAAAAGTCTATTCACCCCCCTCTAGACATTTTCACTAGCTTACTCGTTATTAACTCAACTTTGGGGACCTACAAGTGGTATCAGAGCAGTGGTTTACGAACTGCTGTTTCTTGATAACCGACTTGGACTTAGGGTGAAGTCTTGTTCCTTGATTGTAGTTGCTTAAGTGTTCTTGATCAAAGATTTTTGTTATATCTGTTTCGTGCTCCCTGTTCTTGACCTATTTGCTTCTTGATCACAATTCTCTTTAGCGCTGATCTGCTTACGAAATCATGTCATTGGAAATTAGTGCTAACAAGTTACCCAAGTTCCAGGTTCAGGACTATGACTACTGGAAGCTGCGAATGGAAGCCATTTTCAGTTCCACGCACGACCTAATGATCTCTGTTATCACAGAAGGACCTATTGTTACTATGGTTCCTAATACTGCTGTTCTTGACCCAAGCAAACCAATTGGTACTCTCGTCAAGAAACCCAGGTCAGATCTAACCTCAGAAGAAATGCGTCAAAATAATTTGGATAGTTTGGCAAAGAATTACATTTTACACACCCTTCCTAACGAGTATCTGGGAAAAGTGTTAAAATGTAAGACTGCCAAAGAGATGTGGGACAGACTAGCTATTCTTTGTGAAGGGACTTCCCTAATCAAAGAGAGCAAACTCTCCACAGCTGTCCAAAGATTTGAATCATTTCAGATGAAAGCTGGCGAAACTATCGACCAGCTGGATACTCGTTTTACTAAGATCATGAATGATTTGGAAGTACTTGGTAAATCTTATACTGCTCGTGAGATCAATCTTAGGATTTTGAAGAGTCTTGATAGTCGTTGGAAAATGGTAAAGATGCTTGTTAAGAACACTCAAGACATTGATACGTGGACTGCTGAAACCATGTTTCAAACTCTTAAAGCTCATGAGTTTGCTTTAGACGAAGATGAACCACTAGCCAGTAGTGATAGAGAACATGCTGTATCTAAGAACGTTGCCTTTAAGTCTAGCTCTTCTAAGGTAGACAGGTCCAAATCTAGAACTAAGTCTGCCTCTGTGAAAGATGAGTTAGATACTGATCTTAGTCTGAAGGATCAGATGAGTCTCATGGTTAGAAAGTTTGATAGGCTCAACAAACGCTTCGGAAGATACAAGAAGTTCTATAGGGATCATAGAGCATCTACTTCTAAGAACTCGTCTGAGACCAGACGAGACCGAAACTCGTCCGAAAGGAGAGACGAAGTCTCGAAAGGTAATAGACGAGATAGAGAGTCTGACGATAGGAAGATTCAACGTTCAGATAGACGTGATAAACGTAGGGACAAATCTCCTATTAAAAAGACTACTAATGATCTCTTGTGCTATAATTGTGAAAAGCCAGGTCATTACATTTATGAATGTCCAGACCTAAGCACTGACGATCGAGAAGAACGTAAAGCTCGAAGAGAAAGAAGATATAACCGTGGCAAAAAGGCTATGATGGCTAATGATGACTCTGATTCGGATTCAGACGAGTTGCCATCATCCGTATCTAGCCACTCAACTGATCAAGATCACGACGAAGCATTCATAGTAGATGATGGCCTATGCTGCATGGCTAAAATCGACCAAGAGGTATCATCTGCTACATCTTTTCAATCTTGTAATGATTCAGAAACTGATGAAAGTGACACTGCTAGTAGTGAAGTAGGAAGTAGTCTTCAGCACTCGTCTAGTGCAGTCGAAGACGACCTTCTACTTGCTAACCAAGCATTCATTGAAGTCAGTGATGAAAACATTGCATTAAAGCAAGAAATCATTGATCTTAAGGAAGCTCAGTCAAAAGTAGATCCTAATATAACAGTCCTAAATAAACGCTTGACTGAAGAGTTGAGTAAACTCAAAGAAAAGTGTGCGTTGACAGACAGGTTATATCAAGACCTACTTAAGATACATGCAACTGAGAGAAATGAATTCAATGTTTTAAAGAACAAGTGCAACAGACTTGAAGAACGTAATAAGTTCTTAGAGACCGAGGTAGTTACACTTGATCTCAAACTTACTGACCTGGTTAACTCTTCAAAGATTAACCTTGAACTGTCAGATAGGTATAGAGATCCAGGTGACAAGACTGGTATAGGTGCTGAGTCATCTAGCTCGTCTACTCGAGTCATTCAGAACCCTACTACTATTAAAGCAAGACTTTTGCCAAATGATAAAGGAAAAGGACCAATGTTATACGATATTGGAACTCCTTCTAATGGTACTATACATAAACAAGCTCGAGTTAACATTCCGATTACCAAGGGAGGTAAAAAGAATGGTAACAGCAAGCCTGTTCCATCTAGAACTAATCTTCAAAGGACCACTAATCGTGGACGACCCAACCAGGTCAGATACGAGGACTGGTATCCTGAGTAGACGAGTACTAGACAGGTACAGACTAGACGACAAGAGTCTAGACCTCCATTTATAAGGCAGTCTCAACTCTACTCGTCTAGACCTAGACAGGTAGCTCCAAAATATCGTACACAAGCTGTCCTATATCCTCCACCTCTATCATACGATATTTTAAGTGAGGAAAGACCCAAACGCGTCTATAAACCGTATGGACCTAATGCTTTCAAACCCTACTCTAACTATCATAGACAAGTGCCTGCTCAAGTAGAGATTAAGTCGAAAGGCTATCTCCAAAGAGTAGACCCAAACTCGACTGATAGGCCAGAGAATGACAACAAGGTTTTATTTTGCAACAAATATGGGCGAAAGCTTAAAAGATCGAACTTGTTCAAGACTCCAATGTATATCTGGATTCCTCTGAACATGACTAACCCCCAAGGACCCCAATAAACAAATGGGTACCTAAATTATTGAATATCATCTATTGCAGGGTCGACTTGACTTGTATAAGAAGGGTGGCTCAGTAGGAGAAACCTGGTACATAGACAGTGGTTGTTCGCACCACATGACTGGTACCAAAGCTCTCTTGTCTAGCTACCATGAGCAAGAAGGACCAAAAGTAATATTTGGTGATAGCTCCACTGCTGTCACTAAAGGATTTGGTTACATCCGGAATGGAGACGTTGAGATCCAAGATGTCTCATATGTTGAAAGTTTGAAATATAACTTACTCTCTGTTTCACAGTTTTGTGATCGTGGATATAAAGTGCAGTTCAAGAGCCGCAAATGCGAAATCATTGACAAAAGGACGCACACAGTCCTACTAGTCGGCGTAAGACAAGGAAGTGTTTACATAGTGAACTGGAACAGTTGTCCGAGGTACACCTGCCTACTTACTAAGAATCCTAAAGAACTTGGCTGGCTCTGGCATAGACGCCTCTGTCATCTAAACTTTAAGGTACTTAATAAGATAGCCAGAGATTACCTTGTAGAAGGTATTCCCAATGAAGTTTACTACAAGTCACATGTATGCACGGCCTGTCAACAGGGTAAACAGGTTAAAGGTTCTTTTAAGTCAATTCCTACTCTCTCAACTAGTAGAGTCCTAGAACTCCTACATATGGATCTTCATGGTCCAATAACTCCTCCAACATTGAATGGTAGAAGGTACACACTTGTTGTTGTAGACGACTATTCTAAGTTTACTTGGGTAGTCTTTCTACACAAGAAGAGTGATACACAAACACTTCTGCCTGAACTGTTGAAGAAGTTACAAGTTGAGAAGAACCAGTCTATTGTCAAAATTCGAAGTGACAAGGGAACTGAGTTCATTAATTGCTATATCAAAGAATTTTGTACTAAACGTGGTATCCAGCACCTTACTAGTGCAGCTAGGACACCACAACAGAACGGTGTAGCAGAAAGAAGGAATCGAACCCTTAAAGAAGCCTGTAGGACCATGTTAGCTGAGTTCAACACACCTCAAAAGTTTTGGGCTGAAGCTATCAACAATGCATGCCATTCACAGAACAGAAGCGCGATCAACAAAGCTCTAGGCAAGACACCGTATGAGGTTTGGAAAGGTAGAAAACCCAGAGTTTCATATTTCCATATATTTGGCTGTAAGTGTTTCATTCACAACAATGGTAAAAGCAAGTTGAATGCTTTCGATGCAAAAGCAGACGAGGGGATATTTTTAGGATACTCCTCGACTAGCAAAGCATTTAGAGTATTCAACCGCTCAACTCTTTGTGTGGAAGAAACACCACATGTGGTTTTCGATGAATCTCAACAGGAGTCGTCTGCCGACAAGATCAGTAAGAAGGTAACTGATCTATCGATCGAATCTGACAAAGATTCAGAGATATATGAATCCGTTCAAGCCTACAACCCATTCCTAAAAGCTCTCGACTCTGATGAAAAGGAGAAGGTAAGTGCTCAAGGTAAGTCTTCTAGACCAGTAGACATGCCTGCTCTAGTTGACTCTACTACTCCTGGTAAATCTGTTGATGATACAAATGATGTTGACATGCATGATGCTGTACATGATATAGATGATGATAGTATTCCTGTTAAGAATAGGAAAACATGGAAATCCGCGCATGACACTGAAAATATCATTGGTGACTTTACTATTGGTGTAAAGACTAGACGACAACTCTTTGAGTCGCAAGAACAGCCGAGTCCAACTATGTTTTGCTGGTGTTGTTTCCTCTCTGCTATTGAGCCTACCACTGTTAAAGAGGCATTGGCTGATAGTAATTGGATCATCGCTATGCAAGACGAGTTGAATCAGTTTATTCGAAACGACGTCTGGGAACTTGTCGATAGGCCGAAACATCATAATGTAGTTGGCACTCGATGGATCTTCAAGAATAAGAAAGATGAGAATGATTTAGTCGTTAGAAATAAGGCTAGATTAGTCGCCCAAGGCTACTCACAAGCTGAAGGCATAGACTATGATGAAACTTATGCTCCTGTTGCTAGACTAGAAGCCATTCGATTGTTCCTTGCATATGCTGCTCACATGAAGTTTACTGTATATCAAATGGATGTTAAAATTGTATTTCTTAACGGTATTCTTGCGGAAGAAGTGTATGTTGAACAACCTCCAGGTTTCGAAGTCAAAGGCAACCAGGTGTACAGATTAAAGAAGGCCTTATATGGACTAAAGCAAGCTCCAAGAGCATGGTATGACACTCTATCTCTTTTTCTATTGGAAAATGGTTTTACTAAGGGCAAGGTCGATCGAACCTTGTTCAGAAGACAAGAAGGGAAGGACATTTTACTCGTCCAAATTTACGTAGATGACATCATTTTTGGGTCACCTAACAAAAAGCTGAGTGAAAGTTTTTCAACACTCATGCAAAGTAAATTTGAGATGTCTATGATGGGTGAAATGAACTACTTTCTTGGACTTCAAGTAAAACAAACTCCGGAAGGTATTTTCATAAATCAGGCGAAGTACACTAGAAATCTTTTAGACAAGTATGGGATCAAAACATGTAAGTCCACTGGTGTACCAATGCAACCAACTTACAGAATGGATCCAGATGAGAACGGTAAATGTGCTGACCAATCTTATTATCGTGGCTTAATTGGTTCTTTACTGTATCTAACTGCTAGTAGACCTGACATTGCATTCTCTGTTGGTGTTTGTGCTCGATTCCAAGCCAATCCAAAAGAAAGTCACATGGAAACTACCAAAAGGATCTTGAAATATTTGAAAGGGACCATCAATCGTGGTATATGGTATCCTTCAAATGATGATCTATCCTTAAGTGGGTATTCAGACTCACACTTTGGAGGCTGTAGAATAGATAGGAAATCTACTTCTGGTTCTTGTCAATTTCTAGGCACAAAACTCATATCTTGGTTTTCTAAAAAGCAGACTAGTGTAGCAACTTCAACTACCGAAGCCGAGTACATGGCTGCTGGTAGCTGTTGTAGTCAACTACTCTGGCTCATGCAACAGCTTCGTGATTACAATATACATGAATCAAATGTTCCTATTTTCTGTGATAGTAATAGTGCAATTGCCATTACACAAAATCCTGTTCTGCACACACGATGTAAGCATGTTGATGTGAAGCATCATTTCATACGTGATCATGTAGAAAAGAAGGATATTCGCATGGAAAAGATTCATACTGATTTTCAAAGAGCTGATATTTTTACAAAACCATTAGCTGAGGCACGATTTCGTGAGTTATGCATTAGTCTAGGACTAATTGATTTAGACCCTACTTGCCTATAGCTATGTACTAACAAGACAGGTACATCAATAAGAGGAGACAAGATCACTAGACCAGAGCACTCGACTACTCACGCAATAGACAGGTATACAAGGCTAGACTAGATGACCAAACAACCCGATGAGGAAACTGGTAAAGCTGAGGGTAATACTAAGGGAATAAAACGTTTAAGGGGGAATCTGTGATTCCTTAAATATCCTTACGTTGACTCTTATGCGTGTTATACAGTCATCTTGTTCGAAACCTTGATCATTGCTCTCGATTGATATTCATCTTATTTATGTTATTTTACCTGTACCTACGATTATGCATTGCAAATGATAAAGATAGGTACATGAAGACGTTCGACGATTGAGATAGACAAGCACAGTCGAAGGGGGAACTCGACTGGTGTACTTAAGGCTACTCGTCTTGTGAAGCTTAAAGGCTACTCGTCTGTTCTGGATAGACTCGAACAGACAAGCTAAGTGTTTCTAGTGATTGATATATGTTAAGTGTTTTGACAAATCGAATCAAGGGCATTTTTGTAATTAGATAATGCTAGAATTTGAAAACCCTAGAATTGGATTTATACACTCCCATTTAATGAGGTGTATACACCCAGTTCGAACACGACTACTTTAGGTCAGATGAGTTCACTCCCCTGTCCTAAGTAAGTAGAGCCGGATTTCAAATTTTACAATATCAAATCACATTATATTCTCGATTCCGTAACTGAATCCCAAAGGTCTCGACCGTTGGATCTAATCCTTCAATCGTGGTCGTTGGATCAACTTACAGTTTTAACAAAACCCATCTTCCACACTCAATAGCTTTACTGTTTCATTACTCTCACACGACTTACCCCACTTTGTTCTTAACTCTTCTATTTTGAAGCATTTGATTTCGTGCTATTCTTCAAGATAACTGCAACTTCTCGTAATATACAATGTCTACTCGTTCGATTTTCGATATTAGAACAAACATGCAGGTCACATTTGACCTAGGCCGGTACATTGCCGACAACAAGGTGAATGTAGAACCTTCTGTGTTCTTTAAAGGGCAACACACAGCTGATAATGAAGAGATTCTGACCAAATGCACAAGATGTGGTCTGAAGCCCTACTTAGAAGCCTTCCCTCAAGTTGTTTTGGAGGAAGAAGTGCTCGAGTTCTATGCCAATGTCACCAGACGAGGTGACATTCTCGAATCGTTTATTGGAGAAGATCGAGTGCAAATCACTCGAGAGGCGTTGTTCAAATATCTGAAGCTGCCCACTGGATCGATTGATATAGAGAATTATGCTCTAGGGCAAGAAGTTCGTTATTTGAGTATCTTTTGCGGAAGGAGGCTGAAACCAAAGCAAGATGGAAAATATGTTGCAGTCAAGAAGGGTGATCTTCTAGACAAGTATCGCACATTGTTGGATATTGCCAGCAAAATTCTACTCAGCTCCACTGGTTCGCATGACTCGGTGACTTTTGCCAAAGCAAGGGTTATGGCTGCAATTTATGATGGCATAACTGAAGGAGATTGGTTCAGGTTAATTGCAGATCGAATCATGTATTTCGAGAAGAGCGTTCGAGTAGATGATCACACTCGCAATTGGGTGGTGTCTACGGCTGTTGGATATGGTAACATGCTCAGTATTCTACTTCCTCGTCTACTGCCGAACAAGTCGAGTTGGAGTAAAGGAAAACCATTCCATCCGCTGAAATTTTATTTGAAGAAAGAGGCTGTAAGGAAGCAGGCTGCTACAAGGCCAGCTGCCCCTAGACGTGTCCAGATTGAGGACTCGGACGTCTTGCCGTATGGCAACTCATCTAGTTCTTCAGAAGATGAGTCCGAGGATGAAGAGACGAAGGCTCCTGCAAAAGCTGAGTCGAGTGGAGATGATTCTGAACAGACTCACTCAGACAAGGAAGCTGAAGAAGGATGATGAAGAGAAGGAGACCCAAGTTCTTCGTCTTGTAAGGATTGGTACTCCACCTCCACCAGAAGAGATGACTTACCAGGTTGGTTCTTCATCTAAATCTTTGTCAATTCCCTCTCTCTCTCTCCCTTCTGTTCACACCAAGGCTAGATCACACCGATCTAGGCCTCGTCCTTTACCCTTAACCTCTCAGGCATTGCCAGCATATCCGCTGAGGGCAAGCCTACCCCAAATCACTCCCAAAAAGGACACAACTGATACTCAGACAGTTGTCACACTTGACCAAACCACATCAAAGCCCCTTGAAACCATAGCTTTCACTCCCTCTCCCTCACCAGAATATGGTGAACCCTCTATCCCATCTACTTCAGACAAATCACCAGTTGCCACTGCAACAACTGAGGTAGAGACCCCATCTACTCAGGACCCGTCTGAGGTTAGATTTGAATCCCTTGTATACTATCCTATGTGTCTTCGAGAGAAGAGGGTCCGTGCCAGAGTTTCAAGAAATCTGAAAAAGCAGCTCTCGACTCTTGACATCGACACGGCTTCTGAACAGTTTGAGAAGCTTGTAAGAGTCTGCACGTGGTTCGCTTTGAAGAAGTCGTCTACGGATGATCTGTTTGAAGTTATTCAAGGCAAAGGCGGCATCTCCAATTTCATGGATTGGGAGATGGAACAGAAAGAGAATAGTGGAGTTAAGGATCATTCCGAACTATTTCCCCGCAAGGCCCTGGTTAACTTAGTCAAGAAGCTACTGAACATTCCTGATGGTGTTCTTGAAGATGAATTCTCGTTTGATGTCGGAACCCAGACTGATCTGGTGGAAGACGAGATCAAGCCTGAAGAAGCCGAGTTGAAAGTACAGACTTCAGAACCTATCTTGGAAATAGAGGATGGTTCAGAAGATGAAGCTGAATGTTCTGAAAGTTCAAACTCTTTTCAGTTTGGTAAAGAGGATGATGACTTTATGGATGCCGAGATGTTTAATGAAGATGAGCTTGTTGAGAAAGTGCAAGAGACTCAGTCATCTATTCAAGTTGTTTCAGAAAGATTTTTGGATGAATTGAAGATCGATCTGAAAGGTACTGTTCAAACTGCCATAGACGAGTTTCTACACTCGAAGATGAAGGATGTGTTAGTTGACCAGAATCAGTTCATTGTTGACAATACCAGAGATTTGTTAGTTGGTGAAGTCAGCAAGTTGGACTCAACTTTTCGAGAGAAGATGAGTGCTGAAGTTGAAAATTTTCTGATGAAACAAGTTGATATTTCAGAAAAGAGATCGATTGAGTTTGCTAGATCTTTGGCTGAAGAATCAAGCAAAATGGAGAGACTCTACAGTGTTAAGGTTGCCATTGCTGGTGATCAAAGAAGAGAAGCACAAGATCAGTTGGTGCGTTCTCAAGCTATTCTTACCGAGTTAACTTCTCAGAACACTCTTCTTCGACAGACGGCTACTCATTTGGAAAATGAACTGGTTTCATGTACAAGGAAGTTGGAATTGGCTACTGATCGTCTTGACAAGCTGAGTCATGAGAAGACGCATCAGAGGCAGATTGAGTTAGCTGCTGAAGCCATGAAGGAAGTTGTTAAGGAAGAAATGACTCGCTTTACTAGTCTTTTCACTCTTAAGGCAGATGAAGCCAAAAAGGGGGAAGATTCAAGTATTGTAGAGAAGTCAGCTGAACCGGAAGCTAAGGAGGCAGCTGAAACTATTCAAGAGCTCAAAAGACCTAAGAGAGGTAAGCTGGTCAAGACTGCTGATTTAGAGAAGCTGAGATCAGAAGAGCAGAAATTGATCAAAGGCAAAGAAGAAGCTGAAATTCAGACCAGGCGAACTAAAAGAAAACTGAATGTTGAAGAAGCTACTGCTACTACAATTGTTGAAAAGAAACAAAGGATTAATGATGATGAAATTCATTATGCTAGCAAGAAGAAGATTGTCAAGCATATTGAAAGATTGCAGAAATTGAAAGCTGATGAAGATCAGATGGAAGACAAGTTCATTGATCACTTCATAGATAATGAGCATAGAGCTGAATGGATAGAAGTGAAGAATCAATGGGAACTTGATCATTGGATAATTAGGAAGTTTGGTGATGCTGAAAATCAAGATGAACTTTATCAACTGTTTGACAGGTTCATGGAAGGTCAACACAGGAAGTTATGGCATCTTATTCTAAGGATATCGGCTGGAGCTAACTTCAATATCCTTGTTCCTGAATTTCCTGACTGGAAATGTCCCATGACAAGTTCAGGTAAAAGGATTGATATGAGTCGTATAAAGAAGTTTGAAGAAGATCTATTAGACAAAGAGAAGATCGTAGATGATGGTCATATTAGTCTGATTCATAGAAGGATCCTCGATGCGTTTCATGTTCCAAACCCAGAAGGAGGTAATCTTTCAGACTAGTTGATTTTGTTTTTTTTGAAGTTTTTTTTGCTCTGATACTTAGTTTTTGTTTGAAGTATGTGTAATATCTACTGATCTATTTTGAATGAATGAAAGATAAGAAATATTTTGATGTTAAAAGACAAGATAACTACTTAACTAGTCTACTTATGAGAAAAGATTCAAGTAGTTTTGGCTTCATCAAAAAGGGGGAAATTGTTGGGATATGAATCCTAGACAAGTCCTAAGTGATGAAAGATAAGATGAAGTTTTGATAAGCCAAAAGTGGATTGAATATTTTCTAAGTACTGACTGATCTAGTTTAGTTGAGTTGAGTCATCTTGTGCAAAGACCAGTAGAGTTCACATGAGTTCACATAAGTTCATATTAAAAGATAAGTACGTTTTTATAAGTACTTCATATTTGTTTAAGTTTGTTACTGAGCTATTTGAAATGTTGTATAGAGCTCATGATTTTATATGTAATAGATTAGATTGATTGTATAGTTTATAAGTTGACTAAGCTTGTATTATGAAAGCTTAAAGTAATGTAATAGTCTTGATAAGTTTAGTATAGTCTATCGTTTGAAGAAGGAAGACAAGTCAAGAAGATTGAAGTCTACTACTCAAGATAAGGAGGACTACAAGACAAGACAAGTGCATACAAGTCTACTCAAGACAAGTCAACGAGAGTTACTTAAATTCAAAGTTTAAATCGAAGTGAAGTGAAGCGCGTATAAAGATAAAGTTAGAAGTTAGTTATGGAATAACTAATTCATAACAGAAACGCGTATATGGATAAGAAGATTCAGTTGAAGGTAGTTATCAAGAAAAGTTGGTTACAACTTACAAAGTTCTTGAAAATTGAAAGTTATAAATACTTCATGATGATGATCATTTGAAGACTACTGCAACTACGTATACTGAAGCTACATACTGAAGATATATTGAAGATTACTTTCAGAGTTTATTAAAGTTCAGAAAGCAAGTCAGAAGTGAAGTGAAGAAATCCAGAAGACTGCTACTGAAGATCAGAGAAGTTTTTAGTTTTTGTTGTTTTTATCAAGTTGCTAGATACTTGTTAAATTTCTAGTTAGATCGTAGACATATCTGGAGGTATAGTCTGTTGAAGATCTAAGTCTTCTTCTTGGGACTCAAAAGACAGGAATTATACACTTGTACTCGATTGGAAGAGTTTAGTGGAAACATCACAACTGGGTTTGTGAGAGTGGATGTAGACAAGTTGTCGAACCACTATAAATCTTTGTGTGTTGTTTACTTTACTGTTTTAATTGTTTAATTGCTTAACTGTTTTAACTACTACTAAACTAAACAAGTTGAGTATAGAACAGAGTTCTCGAATATAGAAGTTGAGTATAAACTTGAATTGGGCTCATTGTTAATTTCGTATTCCGCATATTGTATTCTGATATTTCGATAGAATTTTGAAAAGTCTATTCACCCCCCTCTAGACATTTTCACTAGCTTACTCGTTATTAACTCAACTTTGGGGACCTACAGGGTTATATGGGTTTCAGGGGAGTTGGGCTCAGGATTCTGAATTTCAGGGATGTTGGCCTCCATTGGTTGACCTTCAGGGACCTTGGATTCTGGAGTTCCAGAACCAGATGAGTTGGTCCTTGACTTGGATTTGGTCCTGCTTTCAGCTCTGCTCTCTCTTAGAGCAATTTGTAGAGACCTTTCCTCTTGAAGCTCCAACACTTTGTCAGTAGGCTTGGCCCTTCTCTTGCTAGCCCTACTGCTCCCACTTCCTTCACCATCCTTCTCAGGGACAACCTCCCTGATCCTTTTATCACCCTTAGACTTTTATCTAGTCTCATTGTATTTCTGCCTCAACTCTTCTGAATGATCAGAAGGCACACTCACTCCCTCTTCAGCAGCTTCTTCAATTGCAGTTGAAGCATCTGATTTCTCCTCTGAGGGAATTTGAGACATTTTCCTTGTCTTCACCATTCTGGCCTTTGTCCTCTTTTTCAACTTTGGCTTTTCCTCCACCTTTTCTTCAGCAGGTTTGGCCAATATCATCCTCTTTTGCTCAGTTTTCTTGCTGAGCTTTCTGAACAGAATCTTTTGAGCTGGGAGGGGCTTTGCAAAAGTTTGCATTTGGGAATAATGGGAAAATCTTTCAATCAACAAGCTTGCCCTGGTGCAATACTTGAGTTTCCCTTCTAGTACAACCTTGTTGTGAGCTTTCACCTTGAACTTGGCCTTTTCCTTCATCATCTCAGATATAATGAAGGTCCTCCAATCAAATTTGATACCCTTGTCACTGGCATCAATAACTGCAGCCATTATTCTGATTCTTGGATGGCTGACTTGCTCCAAGCTTCCAGTATTGCTCAAGAAACTCTTAGCAACTTCCTCAAAGAGATTGAGAAACTTTGGTTTGAGAGTCATCTTGTTTTGAGTTGAAGAGATGGGACCAGGAACCAAAAGCCATTCTTGTGCTATCTCCTCTTCATGATCAGCACCATAAAATTCTGGATTCCTTCCCTCTGAAGGCAATCCAAAAGCTCCTTCAAGATCTTCTGAAGAGAATTTCACTCTATGAAATCTCTCTTCCTCCTCACCCTCTGCTATATATGAAAGTCTGGTGGAAACTTCACCATCTTCTGGCTTACCTCTCCACTTGAGAAAGGCAAAGAACTCAGCCATGTAGCTTTCCAGACAAGAGCTTGGCCTTTCTTCCATGAACTTTTGAAGACCAGATCTTCTCAACCATCTCAGGGTTGGAGTGATTTCAGGATCTTCACTTGCAAATGATATGATGGGCTCAAAGTGAAGACTGTTCTTGTTGCTCAAGTATCCAAAATCAAGGTCTAGAGCCTTGTTGGAAAAATCTATGATCATTTCTGGTCTAACTTTGGGAGCCATTGAAGATTACAGAGATGAAATTGAGAGAGTTTTCAGAGAGTTTGAAGAAAAATGAGCTAGGGTTTCGAATGCTTGGGGAAGAAGAGTGTGTGGGGGAGTTTTAAGACTTGAGAATATTCTAAAAAGAATGTTTGTCAATGAGTTGGTGTGATTTGTGTATTTTCAACGGTTGTCAAAAATGGAAAACACACTTGGACGGCCAGGATGAATTTCAGGGGAGTTGGCCAGTTTTGATCCAATGGTCAAAAACCAATGTAACAGTGAGTTATTGGTTTTATTCAAAACGTGGAAGTTATTTAATATTAGTTAATGGTTGGGGAGTTTTCGAGATAGATCATGGCTTGAAAAGTGTAATGCAAACAAGAGTTAAATCTTGGCATTTAATGCATGGAAAGCGACCTTTTGGGTGGGGGACAAATTAAATCCCACAGAGATGATATATGTAATTGGGACAAGTATCAAGGTAGACAATGATTACCCAAAATAGGTGCTTATCAAACCAAGAAAATAGTTTGATAGCCAAGACAACTTATCTGACCCCACAAGGACAAGTGTCCTGAAGAGATGTGGACAAGGGTCCTGAGTTTCAATGGACAAGTGTCCTGAGTAATTGTGATCATCTCTTCTGCACTTCAGTAGACTTCTCCAAGTCTGCTGAAGATCAATTCAGCTCTTTTACTCCCATTAACTTCAATGAGTTTTACTTGTCCAACCTCCCTGGATCAAGTAAACCCAACTCTGCTGATAGCTCCAGAAACCTTGCCTCTGCAAGTGGCTTAGTTAGGATATCAGCTTTTTGATGATCTGTGTGGATCTTGACCAACTTTATATCCTTCTTCTCCATATGATCTCTAATGAAGTGATGCTTGATGTCCACATGTTTGCATCTTGTATGCAAGACAGGATTTTGTGAAATAGCAATGGCACTATTGTTATCACAAAATATTGGCACTTCAGTAGAGTTGACTTTGTAGTCTCTTAGTTGTTGTCTCAACCAAAGGATCTGAGCACAACAACTTCCAGCTGCAACATATTCAGCTTCAGTGGTGGAAGTAGCCACTGTGTTTTGCTTCTTGGAGAACCAAGATATGAGCTTGTTGCCCAAGAATTGACGAGTCCCTGAAGTGGACTTTCTATCAATTCTGCAACCTCCATAATCAGCATCTGAGTAGCCAGTTAGCTCAATATTGTCATCAGCAGGGTACCAAAGGCCTAGATTCTCAGTGCCTTTGAGATACCTCAAAATCCTCTTTGCAGCCTCAAGATGGCTTTTCTTAGGATTTGCTTGGAACCTTGCACAAACACCTACTGCAAAGGTGATGTCAGGTCTGCTGGCAGTGAGATAGAGAAGTGATCCAATGATTCCTCTATACTCAGTGGAGTTGGTTGACACACCACTCTCATCAGGATCCATCTTCCAATTTGTGTTCATTGGGATCCTTACTGGCTTGCTAGTAGCACACCCAAACTTCTTGATCATTTCTCTGGTGTACTTAGCTTGGTTGATGAAGATTCCTTCTTTTGATTGCTTGACTTGAAGACCCAAAAAGAAGTTCATCAACCCCATCATGGACATCTCAAACTTGCTTTGCATTAGCTTGGAGAACTTCTCACACAGCTTTTCATTGGGGGATCCAAATATTATGTCATCCACATAGATTTGGACAAGCAGGATGTCTTCTCCTTCAGAGATTCTGAAGAGTGTCCTGTCCACAGTTCCCTTGGTGAATCCATGATCCAAGAGGAATTGTGACAGTGTATCATACCAATCCCTAGGGGCTTGCTTGAGTCCATACAGAGTCTTCTTTAGTCCGTAAACTTGGTTTCCAACCTCAAAACCTGGTGGTTGCTCCACATAGACTTCTTCTTTCAAGACTCCATTCAGAAAGGCACTCTTGACATCCATCTGGTACACTTTGAACCTCTTGTGGGCTGCATAGGCTAGAAAGAGCCTTATTGCTTCTAGCCTTGCCGCAGGTGCAAATGTCTCATCATAGTCAATGCCTTCATGTTGGCAATAGCCTTTTGCCACAAGTCTTGCTTTGTTTCTGACAATCACATCATTTTCATTCTTCTTGTTCTTGAACACCCACTTTGTTCCAAAAACATCTTGATGTGAAGGTCTATCCACAAGCTCCCATACTTCATTTCTGGTGAATTGTTTCAGTTCTTCCTGCATGGCTGTGATCCAATTGGCATCTTGAAGTGCTTCCTCAATATCACTTGGTTCTTGCTCTGACAAGAAACAACAGAAAAGAGCACTTTCACCATTAAATCTCCTTGTTTTGACTCCTATACTTGGGTCACCAAGTATTAGATCAGTAGGATGGTTAGACAACCAAGTCCTTCTTTTTCTGATCTCTTCAGTAGAGTTGTCCTCTACTGAAGTTGAGTTATTTTGATCATTAAATTCAGGGTAATTGAATGCAGGATCTAATTCAGGATCATAATCAGGGGTGTTGTCCTCAATGTCAGGGACATTGGCATTTTCAACATTTTGAGTTCCCCCTTAATTATTTAATCCATTAACTACCTCAGCAGGAACTGCTTCTTCATTGGTAGTTGTTACCTGGATGTGAACTGGGATTGGATCATTTAGTTCACCATTCCTTTCAGTGGGATTTGCCTCAGGAGGGTTGCCTTCAGGATTGTTGTCCAATGGGAGTTTTTCAGGTAGGTTGGCTTGGACAACTTCTATGAATTCAGTGTCTTTGTCTTTTAAGCTCAGTCTGGTTGTCCTCTGTGTGATTTCTTCTGATTCCAAGTTCTCATTCCTGAGCTCATGAATAGATTCATCAAACACAACATGAGGTGTTTCCTCCACAATAAGGTTTTTCTTGTTGTAGACCCTGAAAGCTCTACTGATTTGAGAGTATCCAAGGAATACTCCTTCATCAGTTTGCTATCAAAGGCTTTCAGCTGTTCTTTCCCATTATTGTGAATAAAACACTTGCAACCAAAAATGTGAAAGTATGACACTTTAGGCAATCTTCCTTTCCAGAGTTCATAGGGGGTTTTGCCTTGCCCCTTAGTGATCAAACATCTATTTTGAGTATGACATGCAGTGTTTATAGCTTCAGCCCAAAACCTCTTAGGCAAATTTGAATCAGCAATTAAAGTTCTAGCAGCCTCTTTTAAAGTTCTATTTCTTCTCTCTGCAACTCCATTTTGTTGGGGAGTTCTAGCTGTTGAGGTTTCATGAGCTATTCCATTAGATGTGCAATACTCATTGATGTATGAATTAATGAACTCAGTGCCTTTATCAGATCTTATCTTGATAATGCTAAGGCTTTTCTCATTTGACAATCTCTTTAACAGTTCAGGTAGTTTGACTTGAGTTTCCTTCTTATTAAGGAGAAATACTACCCATGTGAACCTAGAGAAGTCATCTACTACAACCAATGTGTATTTTCTACCATTTATGCTTGCAGGGGTAATTGGTCCAAATAGGTCCATGTGTAGGAGTTCAAGCACCCTTTCAGTAGAGATGACTGGTTTTCCCTTAAATGAGGCTTTGATCTGTTTTCCTTCTTGGCATGGTTTGCAAACATGCTCTTTAATGAAAACCTCATTAGGTAGTCCTTTAACTAATGCATTTCTAGCAATTTTGTTCATTGTTTTGAAGTTCAAGTGGTTTAATCTTTTATGCCATAACCAACTTTGTTCACTAGAACTCTTAGCAATGAAGCATGTTACATCAGTAGACTTGTCCCAGTCTGCAAAATACACATTCCCTTTCCTAGTTCCAGTCAATAGAGTTTGTTGAGCCTTATCTTTGATTAAGCATTTTCCACTAGAAAACTCAACTTTGAAATCTTTATCACAGAATTGACTGATACTTAGGAGATTATACTTGAGACCAGCCACATAAGACACATTGGATACTTTGATGTTACCAATCATCAAAGTACCATAACCTTTTGTAGTCGCTTGTGAGCTGTCTCCAAATGTGACATTTGGGCCTTCTTTTTCAATAAAATCAGTGAGGAGTTCCTTGTTTCCAGTCATGTGCCTTGAACATCCACTGTCAAGGTACCATGCTGACTTTTTGCTCATGCTTCTCTTCTTGTGGCCCATAGGTACCTCATCATCCTCAAGAGCCATGTTGCAGACATCATCATCATCATCACTGTTGGAGAACAGTCCATCAGAAGAGTTGAAGCTTTCAGCACTATCAGAATCTTCACCAGCCATCATGGCCTTTCTATTGGTGAATTTGCTGTCTCTTTTAGCTTGCCTCTCTCTTCTCTCCTTAGAGCTTAATTCAGGGCAGTCAAACTGGAAGTGCCCTTTCTTTTTGCAGTTATAGCACAGGTCTTCATCATCATCTTTCTTTGATTCTTCTCTTCTTTTTTATGATGAGGGTTCAGCTCTACTGGACCTTCTCCTATCAGAGTACTTGTCCTCTGATCTTTTCTCTTCAGGCTTTTTGACTTCAGCCTGGGCTTCAGGAGAGTTGTATCTTCTCCTGAATTTGTTGTCCTGGTAGAATTTCTTGTATCTACCAAACCTTGAATTTAACTTTCCAAATCTCCTAGCCATCATGGCTAGTTCCTCCTTCATTTCAGTCTTGGAGACTGACTTTGATGATCTTGGAGTGGACTGCATTTCTGGTTCAGCAGTTTTGACTTTGAATGCCACTCCTTTTGTAGGATTTGAAGGTTCCTCAACAGGCTTTCTTCTATTGAGGTCGAACTCATAAGCTTTGAGTTCTGAGAAGATTTGTTGCATGGGCATGGTGGAGAGATCTTTGGTATTTTGCATCATTACAGCATAGACATCCCACTTTTGAGTTAGACTTCTCAAGATCTTCAAACCAACTTCTCTCTTGGAGTACACTTTGCCCAATGAGTTGATCTCATTCATCACATCAGTGAATCTACCAGCAAATTTGTCAATGGACTCCTCAGACTCCATTGTGAACTGTTCAAATTTCTGCACTGCCACTTGGAGCTTATTCTCCTTGATTTTCTCAGTGCCCTCACACATTTCTGCAAGAGTATCCCAAATTTCTTTGGCAGTTGTGCAGTGATAGACCCTTCCCATGATTGCATCTGGAATTGTTTGGTAGAGGGTGTTCATGGCAAGATAATTCAAATTATCTTTCCTCTTCTCATCAGCAGTGAAGTCATCTTCATCTTTGGGAATCAATTCCCTTATATCTGCTCTTTGAGCTTCAGTGATTCTGGGATTGACAAAGGTGAACACAAAAGGACCTCTTGTGATCACTCTCAACATATCAGTGTGTAAAGATGCAAGATGAGCCCTCATTCTGATTTTCCAGAAATCATAGTTGTCTATTGAGAACATGGGCAGATTGTGATGAGAAATGTGATTGACTGGATTTGTGGCCATGTTATCCAATCCTTGGACAGCAGGAGGTGGAACAGCAGCATTGTTGTTGGCCATATCTCAAGAACAAACAGTTAGTCAACAATTGATAAGATTTCAGATAGATCAGTTCAGTGACCACACCAAATATATAATTTTGAAAAACCAAGATGGCTTTTCAGAGGCAGTGGTCTAGAACCCCTGCTCTGATACCACTTGTTGGTCCTGAAAGGAGTATATAACAAGTGTATGGGGGGGAATACACTTGTATGCAAATTCTTTTCTAACTTGATCAAACCAGAGCTCAGCAAGGTTGTCTTGGACAACTCTGCTGAAGATGATTAACTCTTCTAAGATAACCAAACTACTAAGTACTATTGAGTACTTAGTTGAATAACTATCTAGGGGAGTTATATGTGCGGAATAGTGGTTGGCCCTTTTAGTTTAGACTCCTTTAGTTTCTGAAATCACTTAGTCAAACAATACAGTCCAGTTTCAGGGAACTTGTCCAAATAGGTTTTGCACAGTCTTTGAATGTTTATCCTTTGAAAGATCAGTTTTGTGTGCAGTGTTGAATGTATGAAAGTACTTGTAAAGCAAATCAACACAAGAGTTTATAGTGGTTCAGAGACTCAAGCTCCTACATCCACTTTCCCTGATTTAAAAGGATAATTCCTTCACTCTTGGAATTAACTTGTTTTATAGTGCCAAGGTGCACTTGATCAAGAACACCACTCCTTGGTGAATTGATCCCTATGATGTCTAGAGTCCTAGTACCCTCTTCTCAACTCAGAACTGAACTGTTCTTCTCTCAACAGTCAGCTCCTACCACTTCTACTACTACAACCTTCTCACTTTCACTCTTGAAAGGGGTAAGGGTTGAAGTAAGGTTCCAACTAATGAGATATCCTTTACAATGAAGATCAGTGTATAAGGATAGGATATCTCTCTAAGCTTGTGTATGGATATACAATGTAGTACAGCTTAGATGAAGTTTTTGAAGACTAAGATAGTCTTTGAAAGCTATGAAAGTTCTATGAGCTTCAGAATTCTTGTGTAGTTGGATTCTGTTGAGGTGCTTTCAAATGGTCTTCACACTTCTGTATTTATAGACAAATGAAGGATTTGCCCGTTGGAGAGGCAGCCTCAAATGTCCATAAATGTCTTCTTTCTGTTCTTCAACTTAGAAGATAGAATCTTGATAGTGACATGTCCTCATTTGGGAAATAAACGGCTGTTAAGACTTTGTCTTCATTCTGCAGCACTCTACCCAATGTCTGACTTTCAGATTCTCTTGTTAGGACTTGGACATGGCTTCTGAAGGTTGTTCCATTGATAGGACAACATTCCTCATCATTTGGACAACTCTCCTTATCACTATCAGCAGTCTTGCTTATCAGCAAGGTTGGCTTGCTCTTCTTCAGATGACTTGGCTCATACCCTTTGTTTCACTTCAAGGTGATCTTAGCATGTTGATTTGTAGTTCTTTAGGGTGTGGTTGTCTCTATTTCTTCAGCATAGTTGACCTCAAGCTTTCAGTACACTTCTTTTGAATTGATTGTGCTGAGACAACTCATCTGGACAACTCTCCTGATCAGCATAGTTGGTCTTCCAAAAGACTTAGTGTTGTATCCAGAGTTTGAGCCTTGAGGGGACTTGTTCTTGATAGACTTCAAAGCATATGTTCCCCCTCAACTGTGCGTCTAATCAACTAAGAGCTGTCTAACATTTTAGCTCCTCATCTAGCCTTTATACTATATGTTCTAACATCTCTAGAACATACTAAACTTGACTTAGGCATGTCTTAGGGGGTTTTGGTATTAAATCAAAACATATCTCATTTTATTCCCAACAATTTCTATTATTGATGTTTATTATCAATTGTCAAGATAAATATGAAAATCTGATTTAGGTGGTGTGAGATACATTTAGTCTAACAATCTATTTGATATTATATGGTTTCATATCATATATAGTGTCTTTTGAGCTTAATCTGTTTTCTATTCTTCATGTTTCTCTAGTTTTTCATAAA
The DNA here is from genome assembly GCA_963675135.1 of Galeopsis tetrahit. Taxonomy (NCBI): domain Eukaryota; kingdom Viridiplantae; phylum Streptophyta; class Magnoliopsida; order Lamiales; family Lamiaceae; genus Galeopsis; species Galeopsis tetrahit. The sequence continues at coordinate 29,183,245 of OY776130.1, read as the reverse complement.
ATTAATTGCTAAGGTTTGGTGAGATTATGTTTGTTTCTTGATAAATGATAACTAAAACATATTTGGTTGTTCGATGTATCACATCATCTCATTCTATATATGCATGTATTTTACACGTCTAACTTTCATATGTATTGTCTGAATTTCTTATATATATGTAGGTATTTCACATGTGCAATGATACACGAATTAAGAAAATGAAATTTAGTGAGGCATGCGTCAAATAAATGAGGGGCATTTTGGTGATTCATTTGGAAAAAATGGGTGAGTTTAAATAAATGAGGAGTGTATAGAGTAAAATGTGTGTTCAAAATATATAAGTGACAATTTAAAAAATATAATGATGTTATGAATGTAATATTTTTTTGTGTTTAGTTTACATATTGATAGTGTACAATTAATCTTAGGGTAATCCAATAAAATAATGTGCATGTAATCACTGTATGGAGAGAGTGACATGTTTTTTTACAATAATGGACAAACAATTAGATAATGGTTTTAAACCGTTGTAGAAAAGTCTAATTGACTGTTTTTTAATTGTTGTCTATCTGCATATTTCACTACAAACATAAGCTATGACAATGGTTTTTAAACGAAAAGACAACGTGTACGTTGTAGAAAGCTAAAAAGACAATGATTTTTTTAGAACTGTTATCTTTTAGCACATTGTTTTTACAACGACACCTTAATTATACCAAGGTTATAGACAACAATGTTTATCAGGATATTTTCTGTAGAGGTTATAATAGACTTTTTTGGGACCAACATACCATCAATACCCTTAATTACACCAAGGCAAAAAATTAAGACATGGACAAGTAAAAGATTTATGTTCCTAACACTCCATCCCAATTCATAGTAAAAACTACTATATCCGTCCCGGGATTATTTGCACCATTTGACTGACACACATTTTAAGAAAAGTAGGTGATTGGTGATGTAAGATAAAGTATGGATATTTTAGGTGATTTGGTGAGGTGTAAAGTAAATGTGTAAAAAATGAGTGACAATTTTAAAAATAAAATAATGTTGAGAGGGTATTTACATTTTAAGAGTGTGCAAGTAATCTTGGGACGTTCCAATAAGAAAAGTGTAGAAGTAATCACTAGACGGAAAAAGTACTAATGTTTAGGGAGAGAGACCAAATTAAAAGTATTCAAACACATAAACATGCATATAGTTAATGTTACTCATACATATGAGTTAATGTAACACATAACACAAATGACTATTATATCCCACTCGTTTTCACCAACTAATAGTAAAATTGGTCTAATTTTATTATGGCACTTTGCAAAACAAATAATTATATAAGTTGATACTAGTCACAACGAACAAGATTTGAAAGAAGTCGTCTTGGATATCGATCTCATTTAGTTATCATCCAATCTTATGTCGAGAACCCGACAACAACATTGCTCACCTACAATAATGATAAATTATGTTAGTCAAACAACAATAGCATGAACTAATAAAAGAAAAGAAAAATACTTTCTATGTTCGTCTCTAAGTTTCGCGCTACTTTTGAGCACATAAATTAAGATACATGACTAAATAATAGATATAGTACAAATTATGTGATTGAGAGTGAGAAAAAGTAGGGCATAAATGTAAATTTTAGTGGCATTATTTGTTAATAAGAGTGAAGTGTAAATATATAAATTTAGAAGGTATTTATCAAAAAAATGTATGAAAATCGTATAGACGATGGAAGTAAGTGAACACAAAAGAACTCACTAGTTTCCCACGTTCATCAACGGTCTCAGGATTGTGCACAAGAACTATCTGATTCTGAGAATGGCCTGTTACCTGCCGGAAATGCAAAAGAAGATTTATATTGGTGAGGGTAGAATTTATGAAGGAGTTTCTTTTTTAGAATGTGCAAATAATTGTAGGACAGACGAATAAGACAAGTGTGCAAACAATTAATGTGAGACAAATGGAGTATATTTTAGTTGAGTGTTCCTCTATTATACACAGATATCGGGGGGCTCCAAAAAATTTATTACACTATATATTTTAAATATTATTTAATAAAAAAATAAAAGAAAAAATAATTGTAATTTTTTATGTATATTTAATAATTACTAGGTGTATTATTAAAACATTAGTAGTGAAATTATTATTCACTATGTTTCGTAATGTATGTCGTTTTGGTTGTTTTATAAAATTAAGTTAAAGAACATATTTTTTTTTATAAATTTACCCTCCATTATAATGAAAGATGGAGAGAAAATTAAGGGAAAATAATAGGGTTTGAAGAATAACTTATTTCAATTATCAAGAAAGTGAGATGAAAAAAGTATATCAAAGGAAAAATTGTAGAAATTAAATAGGGGCAATTTAGAAAGAAGTGTGGTAAAATAACTATAATGATAAAAATTTTGAAATAAGATTTAAAACAAAAAAATGACAAACAATGTGAAACGGTGGGAATATATAATAATAAAAATTATGATGAATTAAAAAAAATTTAAAAATGCTCACAAATAGACTATGCATAAATATTATTTTGTATGTAATGATCAGAATGCATGAAACTTATATTAAAACACATTCAAAGTTAATTTAATTCATTATTATTAATATATAATATGTTTTAAAAATACTTATATGAGATCAAATCAAAATTTATTATTTATAATTGGGTCCTATACGATTAAGTTCTGACTCCGTCAATTATGCATATGTCTAGGACAAAGAAAAATGAGCTACAAAAAACTTATCTAAATTTTATTTAGCAGGTGCAAGCCACACAAATAGAAAATAAAAAATAAAATAAACATAGAGACAAAGATATTTACATTAACATTTGTGATGAAGTGACAATTTGGACACTGGATTGATGGTGTTGTAGCATGATACATCAGCCACGTTTGGCAGTTGCCACATTTGTTATAAGCAACATTAATTGGAGGCGCGGCAGCTGATAACTCAAATGGCAAAAATCAAAGATATATAATGAGTGTTAGTAAATGAAAAAACTATCACAATAGACAGGTTTACACACCTAATCATATCTTTTTAATTTAGTCTATATCCTTGTATATATTCTTATTGATATGGTTTATAGTATTTACCATATTTATCTTATTGTAAATACTTATATATATATATATATATATATATATATATATTTGGATTATTCATATCACCTCATTAACGGTGATCACATATATACTTATTCTCACATGATATCAGTCTGACTCATCGAAACCCTAATTTCTCTCTAAAGTCTCACGCTAAATCTTCAATTCCCTCTTCATGGCGGCGATGACTCCCCCTGTCATTCCCCTCAACACCTTGATTCATCTTTTGACCATTAAGTAGATGTCCTCCAAGTACCTGATTTGGCGAAATCAGGTGATTCTGGTTCTATTAAGCTATGATCTTCTCTCTCATGTTCGTGGTACGATCGACGCTCCGGAAAAAACGATCACCACATCTGGTGATTCAGCTCCTAAACATGAGTACATCTCTTGGTTTGAAAAGAATCGGAAGATCCTTAGTCTTCTTCTCTCCTCTCTTTCTGAGGAGGCTATGGCCGAAGTTATTGGTTGTGACACCTCTCGTTCTGTTTAGACTACCCTCGAGTCTGCTTTCAGTTGTGCCTTTGTTCCTCGCATTAATCAGTTGCAAAATAAGTTGCTCTCTCTTCGTCGCGGATCTACCTCTATGGATGATTACAACAAAAAAAAAAAATTATTCTCTCTGCGATCAACTCGCTTCTATTTGTAAGTCTATTGATGATGGTGACAAGTGTCACTGATTTCTTACTGATCATGGCCCCTAGTTTGCTAGTTTTTTTTATACTCGCATGGTTATGTCGACCATGTATGTGTTTCGGGATTTGACCCATCAAGTCTTAAACTACGAGCAGTTTACTCGCTCGAAGGACTCCTCGTCCTCGCCTGTCCCGGCATTCGCTGCTTCTCCTTGCCCGAGTATATCTCCTCGTCCTGGCACCAAATCCCGTAATCCGCCTTCTCGGAATTCTAGTGGCCAGGCGACCACTAGATCCTCGGCTCCTGCTCACCGTCCCCCCACATGCCAGATCTGCCGACAATAAGGCCATTATGCCAATCATTGCCCTGAGCGTTATGCTCGCACTGCCCCTTCTGTAGCCAATCTTGCCCATGCCCTTGATACTCAATGTCGTGTTTCCCAGCCTCCTGCCTCGGACTGGTTCCTTAATAGTGATGCATCCGCTCACATGACTCCTCACTCCACTGACTTGGATATTCTTCATTCGTATTTTGGTAACGATAATGTTATTGTTGCACATAGTTCTATCATTCCGATCACCCATGTTGGGTCGTTTTCGGTTAATAAGGATGTTCGCTTGTTAGATGTGTTTATCGTGTCGCACCTTACTAAGAAATTGTTATCCATTAGTAAGCTTACTTATGATTTTTCTATTGATGTATTGTTTACTAATGACTCATTTGTCATTCATAATCGGGTGACCAAGCAACCCTTGGCGAGGGGTCGGCATAGTCGAGGACTCTATGCCTTGGAGCAGGGCACTCCAGCCTCGGTCGCTGCCTTACGGAGTTCATTGCTGAAGGCTTCTTTTGATTGTTGACATCGTAGATTATACCATGTTCCTATTTCTTTCATTAATTTGTTAAGAAAGTTGGGTTTGTTGTTCCTTACTTCTTTGTTACCCAATTCGGGTTTATGTACTCCGTGTCAAATGACTAAAAGTAAACATTTATCTTTTTCTTTGAATGAAAAGCGAGCATCGCATGTTTTGGATTTAGTTTATTGTGATCTCTGGGGACCTGCCCCTGTTTCTTCGAATGATGGTTTTCGGTACGATGTCATTTTTGTAGATGATTCTCCAGATTTACTTGACTTTATCCTCTATACGCCAAGTCTGATTTCTATGATGTGTTTGTTCGATTTCATACCATTGTTTGCAATCATTTTTCCACTTCAGTTAAGGCATTCCAGAGTGATGGTGGAATTGAGTTTGTTAATGGTCGCGTTCGTAGTTTCCTTGCCAACCATGACATTCATCATCGCATCTCTTGCCCTTACACTCCTCAACAGAATGGTCGGGCCAAGCACAAGCATCGTCATGTCACTGAAACTGGGCTCTCATTGTTGTTTCAGGCGAGCATTCCTGCTCACTTCTAGGTTGATGACTTCTCCACAGTTGTCTACATTATTAACTGTTTGCCCACACCTGTTCTCGGGGATAGGTTACCCTTTCAGCCCCTGTTCGGCACTGCCCCGAACTTTACGAACTTCAGAACATTTGGTAATCGAGTATTTTCATATCTTCGTGATTATACTCTCCACAAGCTTGCTCCTCGCAGTGCTCCATGTGTTTTTATGGGTTACAGTTCTTCTCATAAAGGATTTCGATATTACGATCCAATCGCTTTCCACTTCTACATTATTCGTTATGCTCAGTTTGATGAATCTGTGTTCCCGTTCTCGACCGGGCATACTCCACCTCGCTTATTCATTCCCTTGAGATCACCTCGTTTATGGAACCATCAGCTGCTCCTCGTCGGTTTCCTTGTGGTCTCTACCCTGACCCACTAGAGATGGACCTGTCTCATGCTCGGCCAGCCCCTCAAGTTCCCATTGCTCGCCCGCCTAAGCAGTTGCCTCCTGCTCGTTGACCTGAATAGTTGCCTTTTGCTCGCCCAGCTGATCAGCTGCCTCCTACTCGACCAGCTGACCCGCCACCAATTGCTCGCCCTCTACCTGCTCCGACTCACTCGATGGTCACTCCGGCTAAGTCTGGTATATTCAAGCCTCGGCACATTGCCAACATTGCGACCACTGGACTCCTGTCCACCCTCTCGGTCTCTGGTGAGCCTAAGGGTTTTAAGTCGGCCCTTAAGCATCCACACTGGTTAGCTGCTATGCAATCTGAGCTCGATGCCCTACATGTTAATCAAACTTGGATTTGGTTCCTCGCCCTCCCTCTACAAACATTGTTGGTTCTAAATGAGTTTTTCGCACCAAATATCTTGTGGATGGTACTGTTGATCGTTACAAAGCTCGTATGGTCACTCAAGGTTTATCTCAGGTTCCTGGCCTTAACTTCTCGCACACCTTTAGTCCGGTCGTCAAAGCTGCTACTGTTCGCATCATCTTGTGTCTGGCTGTTTGTAATCAGTGGCACATGCATCAACTCGAAGTCAATAGTGCCTTTCTTCATGGGAAATTGACCAATTCGGTCTACATGGCTCAGTCCCCTGGCTTCGTCGATCCTTGGTTTCCTGATCATGTCTACCATCTCAAGAAAGCTCTTTATGGTCTTCGTTAGGCTCCTCTTGCTTGGTTTGTTCGCTTCAGTAGCTTTCTCAAGACTCTGGGCTTCACTTGTTGTCGGGCGGACACCTCCCTCTTCTTTTACAGAAGAGTAAAGTCACTTTGTACTTGTTACTTTATATCGATGACATCATTGTGACGGGCAGCGACCAAGATGTTATTCGACGATTCATTTAGCGTGTCAACAAAGAATTTTCCATTGACGATCTTGGTCGCCTGAGTTATTTCCTCGGCCTTGAGGTGAATCATTCCCCTAGTCGCCTTTTTCCTCAGTCATGCGAAGTACGCTCATGACATTCTTGTTCGTGCTGAGCTCCTAGACTCAAAACCTGTATCCACTCCCCTCGCTGTCGGGGAATCTCTTGTCCGTACTGGTATTGCCTTCGACAACCACACTCTTTATCGCTCGCTCGTCGACGCACTTCAGTACTTGACTATTACTCGCCTAGATCTCTCTTATGTTGTTAATCATGTCAGTCAATTTTTGCAGTCGCCTACTATCGACCACTTCCTCGCCGTCAAGAGAATCCTCAGATATGTCAAAGGCACAATTAATTTTGGCCTCTCCTTTGGTCTCGGAAGTGACTACTCACTGGTCAGCTACACTTATGTTGACTGAGATCGTTGCCCTGATACTTATCGTTCCACAAACGGTTATTCAATCTTTTTAGGCAAAAAATTAGTCTCTTGGAGTGCAAATAAACAACCTATTGTTGCTCACTCGAGCTGCAAGTCCGAGTATCAAGCACTTGCCAACACTACTCAGGAGGTCGTTTGGGTTTCTCATCTACTTCGGGAACTCGGTCAACTTCCCTTGCCCGCCCCTACTCTCCTCTGCAACAACAAGAGTGTCTTATTTTGGAGTCAAAATTTGGTCGCCCACAAGCCAGCAAAACACATTGATTGTCATTTTATTCGCGAACTGATCTCTACTGGTCGCCTGATCACCTAGTTCCTCCTATCTCATCTTCAGCTTGCCGACATCTTTACTAAGAGCCTTCGTCGACCGAATTTTGAGTTATTACGTTCGAAGCTTTGCGTTCCTCCACATCCTCAGCATCGCTTGAGGGGGGGGGTTTATAGGGAATAAAGTAATATAGGAATAATATCTTTTTAATTTAGTCAATATCCTTGTATATATATTCTTATTGCTATGGTTTGTTGTATTTACCTTATTTATTTCTTTGTAAATACTTATATATAGTGGATTATTCATATCACCTCATTAATGGTGATCACATACATATTCTCACCAATTGCCACATTTTCTATAAGCGACATTAAGTGGAGGCGCGACAGCTGATAAACTCAAATGGCAAAAATCAAAGATATATTGTGAGTGTTAGTAAATGAAAAAACTATCACAATCGGCGGGTTTATACACCTAACTTACCCTCTAAACCCACTAAGCAAACGAAATTTGGCAGTTGCCACATTTGCTATAAGAAACATTAAGTGGGGGCGCGGCCGCTGATAACTCAAATGGCAAAAATCAAAGATATATAATGAGTGTTGGTAAATGAAAAAACTATCACAATCAACGGGTTTACACACCTAACCTACCCACTAAGAAAACGAAGTTTGGCAATTGCCACATTTGCTATAAGCAACAGTAAGTGGATGCGCGGCAGCTGATAAACTCAAATGGCAAAAATCAAAGATATATAATGAGTGTTAGTAATGAAAAAACTATCACAATCGACGGGTTTACACACCTAACCTACCCTTTAAAGCCATTAAGCAAACGAAGTTTGGCAGTTGCCACATTTTCTATAAGCAACATTAAGTGGAGATGCGGCAGCTGATAACTCAAATGGCAAAAATCAAAGATATATAATGAGTGTTAGTAAATGAAAAAACTATCACAGTCGGCGGGTTTACACACCCAACCTACCCTCTAATCCCACTAAGCAAATGAACCCTAAAGGCACAAGCAGTGTTAGTATAAGGCTACTCACATGAAACATGAATATGTAAACGTCGTCATAATGTTTGTACCTGGAAATGTGTTCATTGTGTTGCAACAGAAACACCTAACTCTGGTTGCCCCACGCGTATGCATAAGCAAGGTTCGACAACCTACGCATATCAATCGAGCCATTTCCGTCCCTACATAATGGCCGGATATAGTATTTTGTCAAGAGTTGGTACACTCAATAACTATTCAAACTCAAATATGGGACTACATCAACTACAAACTTGATTAATATTACCATCAATATAGTGAATACAACACTAGCACCACCTTTTTTACATTTATGGAATCCATTGTTTTCATGTTACTAATAGAGAAATTTCATCATCATGATCATCGTGGAGATTGTGTATGCTCATATGGGTCATGACTTTTAAGTTAGCACAAATTCTGATAGAGATTGGATAGTAGTTGCAACTTGTAATATATGACTAATAGACAAGATAAACATAAATAATTGCATATTATAAGATTGAAATCAGACGATAATAAAGATAGAAAGCAAGAGTTCTAAAGGTTACCAGTTGGGGGCACAGAAGTCACTGAATTGCAAATCGTTCAACAAACATTAGTAACTCCGTTCAGATAAAAGATCGCAGTTCTACACACACTGCATAAAATTTGGTTTTGCATATCTGCAAAAACAAAAATTGAAACTTAAATAATAAATATTGCGGTCCACAAAAACTTATCCTTCGACTTCTTTCAACCGATGGAGCAAAAGAAATACTTAAGCTCCATGAGAACAATTATGTACATACTTAGAAATTTTTCAACCTTAAATCAACTTAGGTTTGTATTTGAATGGAGTGATTTAGGTATATCAGTCAAAATTCACTTGTTCGGATTGAAAAGTAAATGAATGAATTTCTAATACTCACCAAAATCATATCGTTTTAAATTTCATTATCGCCCTCACGACTCTCTTTACACTTCTTATCTCATTCAATCACCCTTCATTTTCAGCAAACAATCTCTAGCTCATCCCCTCGCTCTAGCTTCTTTCTCTCCCCTTGCTATCTCTCTCTCATCTATTATTTAAACTACTACCACAATCATTGACAAATTTTGCATAGTTCCCAAACCCTAAAACACAAACCTCTAAGTTGAAGAAGCCCTAACTCAAATGAAATCAAATATTAAAAGAGAGTTGTACAAAATCGATAATTCATGAAATTTATATCCAAAATTTAAAGTCAAATCATAAAACTAATTAAACAATCAGAGAAGAACTTACCGGCGAAAATGAAATTTCAAAGCGAGCAAAGGTAGATTTTGATGTTGGTGTTATGAACCGAGTTAAATACGAAATCAAATTAGGAGATTAAGTTGGATTAGCTTAATTCATTTAATTTAATTCTTTTCTTATCCGTTTTAAATCAAAGAAAATAAATAAAATTAAATATATATTGTCTTTTATAGATAATTTCTTGCAATGTAGAACACTTTATGGAATATTATTTTACATTTATGGACTTTATTCTTCCTTTTCATGAATTTGTGACAATGTTTCTCTTCTTTTTCTATTTCATCTGGAACCTTCCGATTTATTTAAAGAAACAATGTCATTGGTGTATAAAATCTTCTGAGCATCCACAATGAATGCATTAATTCATAATTTATCTCACTTAATTCCCTTCACATTATCTATGTTTCATAATTACAATAAGTATTTGTATTTTTAAATACAATTCATTCAAACTTATTTTAAATAATAATCCATTGAAATTTTATATAGAATATTAAGGCTTAATTGAAAATTAAATCACGATTTTTTTATAAAAAAATGGGAATTTAGGGGGTGTATTGGTTGTAGATTCTGTAGGATTTTTTTTGGATTTTCAAAGTTTGGGGTATTCAATTCGAATTTTTAAAAGTCTTTAAAAATTTTAAGGTATTAAATACGGATTTTAAAAAGTCTTTAAAAATCTTTAGGTATTCAACAATCTATTGATTTTAATACTCTATGAATTTTGTTGGATTCTCCTCCAAAAATATAAATAAATTTCACTATCAAAAATCTCTTCTAAAAATTAGAGATTCCAACGGATTCTCTCGAAGAACTCTGAAGACGAAAGATCAGAAGTAGGGATGACAATATTGACCCGATCCACGGGTACCCACCCCACGAGCTTTGGGTTAGGTCGGATACGCCCCGTATTGAGTATGGATTGGGTTTGGGTCTTATGTCCGACCCGCGGGTATCCGACCCGTCCCAAATAAATATATAAAATTTATATAGTATATATATATATATTTTTTTTTTTTTTAAATTTATAAAATATTTTATATATATATAATATTAATTTAAAAAAAAACACTTCACATTAAAAAAAATAAAATTCCACAATTATGTCAAGTCTATCAAAATCCATATAAATCAATAAAAAAAATTAGTCAAACTCTGCATAGATTCTATGAATTTTATAAATCCAAGTACTTTTTAAAGTCCAAAAAAATTCAATAAAATCTCAATTGAATACACCCCTTTAATCTAAACTTTTGAACTTTATTAAACAATGTCTCAATTTAAAGGGAAAATATCAATTTTGGTCATCCAGTTTTACCTCTTTTCATATTTGATCACCCACATTTGATCACTATCAAAATTGGTCACTCACTTATTATATTCTATCAAAATTGATAATTTCGTTAGTCAATCTGTTATTGACTAACGGAGAAAGAGTTTTGAACTCAAAATTTTCAAAACATTAAAAACTTCTGATGCATCTTCTATAAACTAATTAAACAAACGCAGTAGCAAGAATGAAACATGTGGAACCTACCCGAGCGTGAATACCCATTGAAGAATCTTAGTTTTATGATCAGAAGGAATTCTCATTATATTTATCCGTAATAGGTCAAAAGAATTCTCATGCATCTTGAAATTTTCATTATATTTATTTTTATTAGAAAGAATTCTCATGCATCTTCTGGAACGTGATTCAATCAACTTGCTGGGTAGTCAAAAAGACCAAAATTGATATTTTTCCAAATTTATATCTCCAATTATTATACAAATTCAATATGAAACCAAGAATTGAAAAATAGAGTACAATTGTTAAAAAAAAACAAGAGTACAAAGTTTCATTCTATCTTGAGTTTCTCATTTTCCTGTAAAATAAAAAGTAAACCGAGTTTCTCATTTTCCTGTAAAATAAAAAGTAAACCAACAACAAATGAATTCATAATTGAGTTAAATAATTATTAAAAATTTATTGAAATTTTTTTGACTACCCAGCAAGTTGATTGAATCACGTTTGAGAATTCTTTCTAATCAAGGATAAATATAATGAAAATTCTGCATGAGAACGCGTTTCACATGTTTCATTCTTACTACTGCGTTTGTTTCATTAGTTTCTAGAAGAAGATGCATCAAAAGTTTTTAGGGGGTGTTTCTTTTGGGCTTTGGGTGGTTTTAAAAATCAGATTTTTGAAATCCTGATTTTTGAAAACCCGATGAATAGTAATATGGGTGTTTCTTTTGGGTTTTGGAATAGTGAAGGATTTAACTTTATGTCAAATCAAGTTGTAAGATTGAATGAATTTGTATTATTATATTATTGTTTGATGAGATTATAATGATTGATTAAGTGTGTAATGATTAAATGTATTATATTATTGTATTATTATATTATTATAGTATTATTATATTATTGTTGAGAAAGAATATAATGATTGAAGTAATATTATATAGATATAACTTTATGTCAAATCAATATGTTTGATAGGGATGGTTTTGAGTGGATTTTGAAAACCGGTTTTTAAATCCCGAAGTAACACGGGTTTTGGATCTTGAAATCCAAAACCTGGTTTTTAAAACCCAAAAGAAACACCTCCTTAATGTTTTGAAAATTTTGAGCTCAAAACTCTTTCTCCGTTAGTCAATGACAGATTGACTAACGGAATGATCAATTTTGATAGAATATAATAAGTGAGTGACCAATTTTGATAGTGATCAAATGTGGGTGACCAAATATGAAAAGAAGTAAAACTCGGTGACCAAAATTGATATTTTCCCCAATTTAAATGTTTTTTACACTAATTTCGATGAGAAAACTCTTGTATAAAATTGTCTCATATATCAGACGTGATACTCTTATATATTTTTAATGATACTTTTGAAATTTAAGTATCACACAAATGATTAAAATCAATATGGGTATTGCAAAAAAACACAATTTTTAGGGTATTTAACAATTATAACATACAGAGGTGGCTCACATACGCCTCATCCCCCACAACAATTACAACATACTATTTTTATTAATGCAATTTGATACACCACTTTTTAAAATTTTACAATTTATTGCACCAATATATTTTCCATAAATTTTAATGCAATGTCGAACTCGCCATTTTGTCGCCACTTATATAGACTGTCAAGATAATAAAATTATTTTTTTATTAAATAAGCATATTTGAAAATCCATTAAATCTTAGTAATGAAAGTCTCCATACCTATAATCACAAACATAAATCTCTCAATTTGAATGGAACTCGTCAAAGCAATACATGTGATATTAAAGTGTAAAGATGGACATATCACTGACATCAGAAGAATTCCGACCAAAATCAAAGAAAACATATTGATGAATCTGATGTTCAAATTTATGTTAAAAAAATATTTTTTTTAAAAATAATTTTATTAGTTGACAGTTTACATGTTTGACTTTTTTTTATTATTTTCTAGTCTTACATATCTAGCCTAAACTCAAATTTAAAATTTTATCAAACATATTACTGAGTAATTCAAACTTGTAAGCTGTACTCCCTCCATAACTTGCACACTTGAGATGACACACAATTTAAGAAATATGTAAAAAAAGGTGTAATGAGTGATGTTTTGAGGGGTAGTTTTGTAAAGTTTTATGAATAAAGTAAAGTAAAAAGTAGATTGAGTGTGGAAAAGTAATGGCATATGGGTAAATAAGAGTATATTTTGAGGGTGAGGGTTATGAGTATATTTCCTTTTATGGAGTGTGCAAATTGATATGGAACATCCATTTATAGAAAGTGTGCAAATTACTGTGGGACGGAGGGAGTAGTATATATTCAACGAACTCGCTTTTTTTTCCCACTCAAATGAATAGTCAAGCGTCTCAACTAGAGTAAAATTTAAGTGAATAGTACAAGAGAAAGACACAGTAAGATATGAAGAAAATTATGGTGATTTACACAAGAGCTATAACAATATATGCTTTACTTTTCCAGTCATATTCGTCGAAGTGATGCCAGCCTCTTCTCGAGGTCATCGACATCAGTCGATGCAGCAGCACTGCCAATACAAGAGAAGATCGATCAATATCTATGTAACTATTTCTAACAAGAAGTATATAGTAGGAAACAAAAATTTCGAGATGTACGTTGGGGCAACGTTTTCAACTTTCTTTGATGCAATTCGCCCTTTGGGAGCCGAAGACAACTGTTCACAAAGATCAATTCAAAATAGTGAGATAAATTTAGAGATTTTCCTCCCTACTATAAATACTAGAACAAGATAATAGTAGAACATTCTATATAAGAGTAACACTTTGGCGCACCATTTGCATCGTGCAATTGGTGAGATTTTGCCCCAATTAGAACTAAAGAGTTTCAACCAAACTGTTTTTTCATATTTTTTCGTGAATCATAGCAAAAATAGTCAAAAAGTATTGGTTCTTTGATGAAAAGTATCAGCTAATATTATTAGTTTGAAAAGGTACACTAGTATTGTTCAGCCTACAAACTAATGTTTTTCTTTTGAATGAACCAATATTTTTCTTTATATGTGAAACTAATGCTTCTCGTTATATATTTCAGTTCGTGAACGAGTCAAACTTTGGTCAAAATTGAGTCAAAACTGCAACACATAAATTTTTGCCTATATATAAACAAGAGTTTAAAGGTACAGAAGAAGAATGTAAGCTATAAAAAAAGAAGCCAACCTGTGATGCAATGTCGACACCAATCTCATCGAGCACCTAAACAGAAAAAAGGATTCAGAGAAAATGTTATGTTATAAGTTGTCCATTAAGAGGATAAACGGAGGACTCTAACGTTGGCATTACACAATACCTGGTTAGTAAGATCTTCGGTTTCTTCTTCAGCCTCGTCTTTGTCTAATGTCTCATCAATTGCATCAGACATCATTTCAATCTGAATAGAATGGATGGGCAAATGTATTATATGGCCTTACTTTCTCTAACCCACAAGAAACTAGTTCAACAAAGCAAATTAACCATAATCGATTTAATAATAATTATCGAGGAGCGAGGAAAATAGATTATTATAACTGAAAAACTTACTGTCATGTCCATCTGCGCTGCCTGTTTCTGGAATTCTCTGATCATTTTAGTTTGTTTGGCAGGTTCCATTTGCTGAAAAGGGGACAACAAAATTGGATTAGTTTAATACACCAGGTATAGCAATGATAGAAGTTAAACCAATAAGTAAATCAGTCTACAAAATTAATCGCGGTTAATAACAACTGTCATGAAGCATGAGAGTACTGAAATGAACTTGAAGAAAGTAAGCCGATTTGACTGAAATGTGTCTTGTTTAAAACCATACCTTGTTCATCGCAGTCATTGCTTTTGTTGCACCTTTCATTCCCGTTGAAATCGATGTGCTGGCATGCAAGGCCTATAGAGTTAACAAAAATTATATTGTTAGAAGAAAAATACCACAAGTACTAAATAGGTTAAAGTTGAACAATTACAAGTCATATCATGCAATTTATTCCAAAGTTAAAATCTCATTTAGTGTGGAAATATGAGTATGACCTGTGTATGAGTTGCCACACCCCTGATTTGGGCACGACTACCCTGCAAGTTCGTGATTTGCTGCCGAAGCCGAACTAATTGACGAGCTAAGATTCTTGTTGCAGCCTAGACATGAAAATCATATGCAAAGAGATTATAGCGACTTGACTTGTCTCAACAATTTTCAAGTGGAATTCAAAAGAGGGCTACATTATATCATCTAAATCATCAATAATGTGGATTTCATAAATAGTAAAAGGTGCATTTGAATTTTGTATGCCAAAATTGGGTTTGACAAACGAGGAATTGAAATTGAAATAAAACTGCGGGGTGACACACCCCCAGTGAATGAATTGATCAACACTGAAAAAGTAACAAATATGATGCAAATTTGATCTTTCGAAATTGATCTCCTTACAAGTGTAGTAATAGTCAGAACACCCTTCGACATTACAACTTTAATTTCAACAATTCTTTAGATAGATATATGCAGCTATAGCCTCAAGCATCATTTAAAACATGCATCACAAGACATCGATTATTACGCCCAACTTTACATGAAATTAAGCAAAATAGAACTATCAAACTTGCCTCATTTCCTGTTTTTGCCGTTTTCTTGATCTCTGCCACTAATTTCCTCTCCTGAAAATTGGCAGATGACAGTAAGCTTTCTCATTAAACAAAACAAGTAGAAGAAATGTGATTGATAAAATATAAACACACACCTCCATTTGCAAGGACGTAATCTCGCGTTCAATGCCTGTGATTGAAACGAAACATTAGACAACAGAAGATATGCGCTAGGAAAATGCAACACGTACATATTACATGTGTAACTCTTTAGCCCATAGCCCAATTCTGAATGCATAGGTATATTTGTGTGAAGAAGAACAGATGATAGCTGACAAAATCTACTTTCACTTTAACTCGTAGCAATATTTTTCGGATTAATTTCATAAAATCACAACTTCTTCACGTTTTTTTCAATGACAACATATGTTCTTAAATTTTGCAATTCCACACACTACACAACCTTCTAATTTTAAACAATTCCATACGTTGACACAAAAAATAGTCATGTGATAGAATTGCAACAATTTGAAAAGATTGCGATTAACCCTATTTTTTCTAGCATTTCATTCGTTAAATTTTCCCTCGGGTAAGCTAGTTCCACTCTGGAATCACTTCCAAATGAAACAGAGGAACGTGCATACTAAGAATTACGGAATGTCAAATGCCACATATCACTTACACCAGTTCTTACAAGAGACATTCAACACATATTTTGCATAATCGACAGCAAATGATTCAAAGCTATTAAACTGCAATTTTGAAAACCAATAAGCTTAAACTACCTCTTGTGGCAACCGTCATTTCTCTTTTGCTGGATCTCAGTGCTTCTGTAAAACCACACTAATGTCAAAATAAAATACAAAAAGAAAAAAATGATTCAAAACCATTTAAAGGCAAATTAAATTAAAAGAAAAATATCCTATTTAAGGACTTAAGAACACCATTAATAACAAACAAAAGAATCAAATCAGAAGAAAATTGAAAAAGAGGGAAAAAGGGCTACCTTTAGGCGATGTTTTCTTCTTGAAGATGCTGAGATTCATTTTGCTGTAAAATGCTGCACAGATTTGTGTAACAGAAGAAACCCTAAAAATGGGGAAGATCTGAATGAGGATTTTTCTGGGGTTTAATTTTAGTGAATAGGGTTGCAGATTTTCTTGAATATGTTTCTCACTCTCAAACGGGAAAGTGGAGGGGGCCGATTGTTGTCTCGAGGAGCGTGATAGTGTAGTAGTGTGTACGATTTTATTAGCCGTTGCAATTTATTGACCAAAACGCCCATCATGTTGCCCATTTTAGTGAAGTTTCATATAGGACAGAGAAGTAATTTTCCCGGACCAATCAAAGCTATGATAAAAAGAGTCTTTGCAAACTCTACTAAACCACTTGAAATCATTTTATTTTATTTTTTTTACAATATACAAGGAGTATACAAAATTAGAAATAGCACATCTCCTTAATATATTGAGAAATATCATTTTCAACCCAATCGTAAGGTGTTGAAAAATTTCAAGCTTGCCGGGCCATCATATGTGCTGCTTTATTGTCATCTCTTGAAATAATATCACAGTCCCAAATCAAAAGATATTGGAGAGATCTTCTAATGTCTCTCACCAAATCATTCTCCATCCCCTCCAAGCAAATAGAAGCAGTTATAGCCCCAATTGAGTCAGCAGAATCCATTCCAAGACTCGAGATTTGAAACTTATGCTTAATACAGCTCTCAATCCCTTTTTTAGCACCAATTAATTTCGCTGCTACAATAGATCCCGGGTTTATAATACGTTCACCCCCGGCCAATACAACAATACCCTTAGGATCAAAAACCACAAATCCAACAGCAAAAAAATTCTTCTCAATATTGTAAGCTGCATCAGTAAAAAGGGTAAATCCATTACTTCTACACGTACCAAGGTCCTTCTCCACCTCCAACCAACCAAGATTTTGAAAATCATTCCAATATTCAATTGCCCAATTTACCTTGAAGATTTTACGATATGTCAACTTTTTATTATCAAAATCTTCTGAAAGTATCCAACGACACCTCTCCCGCCAAATTGCCCAAGCAATAACAAGAAACAAAGAGAAAAAAGACTTATCAAAACGTTCCTTGATGGCATATACAATCTGAAAGATCGTACCTTTAGACAAGCTTTTTATCTTTCCCCATAATCCTTGATCTTTCCACACTCTTTTAGCGAACTCACATTGGAAGAGGACATGCAAGGTATCTGCAAAAAACGTACCACAACAAAAACATGAAGGGGATGTTGGAACATGATGTTTTACCAAATTGACTTCCGTTGCCACCGAATCATTCAAAATTTTCCAACCAAAAATGCGAACCTTGGGCGGGATTCTCAATTTCCACAAGTAATTCCATAGCAACTGAACATGATTTTTCCCCGATGAGCTTGGCATAGAATTTACCCACGTCTTCATGGATGTCCTTGATATAAACCGATAACCCGAAGCTACCGAATACGTACCCGAAGCATTTTCCGGCCAGAATTGTTGATCATTTTGACGAATCCCTAAGAGAGGCATTTGGAGAATCGCCTCCGCTTCATGTGGCCAAAACGCCTGACGCACCAGTTCTTCATTCCATTTAGAGGTTGACAAAATGAAACGGTCCACTGTGGAAGCACTAGCAATTCTTGACCGAATCAATCCATCTTCAATACCCCCAACCCATCTATCCTTAAAAATATGCACACACTTTCCATTACCAATGCGCCACCTAATACCTTTTTCCAATAAGTCTTTGCTCCACATCAAGGATCTCCACACAAATGACGGATTGGATCCCAATTCTGCATTCAAAATGTCAGTTTGTCTAAAATATTTTGCTTTAAAAATAATACTCACAAGAGAATCTGGACGAAGCAAAATCCTCCACACTTGCTTATCTAGGAGAGCCTTATTGAAATGTACCAGATTTCGAAAATCTAAACCTCCTTCCCCACGCGGTTTACAAAGCTCACTCCATTTTTTCCAATGCAGCTTATTGTGTTCCTCCTTCTTTCCCCACCAAAAATTAGCTATCATTCTTTCCAAATCCATACAAATCGAAGTAGGGATCCTGAAACATGACATTGCGTAGCATGGGATGGCTTGCAAGACAGATTTGATAAGAACTTCTTTTCCACCTTCTGAAAAAATTTTGTGGCTCCAAGAGTTAATTTTCTGTCGAAACCGATCCACAAGGTAGCCAAATTGATGACGCTTTGCTCTGATTGAGAAAGTAGGAAGCCTCAAGTAGATATCATGGCCATTCGTTGAGTGAACCTCCAACACCTGCTTCACTGTCTCCCGATTTGTCACTTTTGTTAATGGACTAAAAGTTATGGCCGACTTCTCAAAATTTATCAGTTGTCCAGAAGCAGCTTCATATGTATGAAGGCATCTTTTTAATATTCTAGAATCATGTTGCGTAGCCTTCAAAAATATCAAGCTATCGTCTGCAAAAAACAAATGAGAGACAGAAGGAGCATTTCTCGCAATCCTTATACCTGAGAATAAATTGTGCTCCATGGCTGCCTGAATTAAAGAGACAAATCTTGAGCACAGATAACAAACAAGAATGGGGATAACGGATCACCTTGACGAAGCCCTCTGGAAGGTTTAAAAACCTCAGTGTTCAAACCATTAATGCAGACATCATAAGAAACTGAGGATATACATTTTGCTATAAGATGAATCCATTTATTAGAAAAGCCAATCTTCTTCATAGCTTGTAAAAGAAAAGGTCATTCCACACGATCATATGCTTTACTCATATCTAATTTCAATGTAGCATACCCTTCACGACTTTTCGATGATCGGACCCAATGTAAGCATTCAAAAGCAATTAAAATATTGTCCGAAATAAGCCTTCCAGAAACAAAAGCACTTTGAGAAGAATCAATAATATCATTCATGACCATCTTCAAACGATTCGTAATAACTCGTGAAAGAATCCGATAACTAACATTGCAAAGATTGATCGGTCGGAACTGTAGGACACTAACCGGATTCTTTATCTTTGGAATTAGAACAATCGTGGTATGATTCCAATAGTTTAAAGGCTTATCACTGTTCAGATGCAACAAAATTTGCTCCCCCACCTCATCCCCAATAGAATTTCAGTTGACTTGGTAGAACGAAGCCGGAAAGCCATCTGGTCCAGCAGCCTTCCATGGATTAAGATCCTTTATGGCTTTGTTCACTTCCTCCCGGGAAAACGGAACATCAAGCAATCGTGTATGCTCATTAGTAAGCCGGCAACCCATCTCTTTAGTTGCAGCATTTATCACATGAGAACTAGGGTTGCATGTCGTAAAGATGTTTTCAAAATACTGGACAAATGTTTTCTTGATACCATTTTCATTATACACCCATTCTCCAGAATCATTTTGAATTTTAGTAATCCAATTAGTACATCTCCTCTGATTAGCCCGACTATGGAAAAACCTTGTATTTCTGTCACCTTCTTTGATCCAAGAAACCCTAGACTATTGCTTCCAATACCATTCCTCTTGTGAATACAAATGTTCCAATTCTTTTTCCAATTTCTGCAATTTCTGAACATCTGGAATACTATCCTCATTATCCACTTCCTTCTTAATTTGAGTTTGAGTATTGTCAATGCGATTTTTCAAAGTCCCACCCTTTCTAGATGCCCATACTTTAATTGATTCACCACATTGCTTCAACGAAACAGGCAACTCCAATTGCTTCCCCTTAACAGCCCATACCTTTCCAATCATTTGCTTAAAATCAGGTTCCTTTATCCAGTGATTTTCAAAACGAAAACCCACTCGTGAGTGAGCAATAGAATTAACATTGTCCATATCACATGTAAGCAAAAGAGGTCTGTGGTCCGAACCCATAAAATCAAGCAATTTCACATCATAGGTTGAGAAAAAGTTTAACCATTCATTGGTAGCAACAAATCTATCTAGCTTTTCTTGTATTAAGTCAATTCCTCTTCTCTTATTCATCCATGTAAATTTCGGGCCATTAACTCTCAAATTAATCAAACCATTGTGGTTGAGTGCATCTTGAAAATTCAGCAATCTGGATAAAGGTTTTTTAGCACCCCCCCCCCCCTTTTCTCAGAATGAAACAAAGTTTCATTGAAATCCCCACCCACAAGCCAAGCCTTATTTGCAAATTGATGGTAATTACCAAGACGTTTAAGCAATTCCCAAGAAAATTTACGATCTTCCAGTTTTGGATTTCCTTGGAATCCCGTAAACCTCCATTGAAAATTATGTGATGTAATCAAACAATCAATATGCGCAGGGGAATAAGAAACAATATCAAGTACTGTATTCTTCCAAAACAGCAACAAACCACCAGAATATCCTTGTGCATTAACCGAAAAATAGCAACTAAAACCAAGTTTGGACTTCAAAAAATAGGCTCTAGCCGAAGAACACCTAGATTCCGAAACAAACAACACCGAAGGGCGGAATTTAAAAACTAGTCTACTAATATTATTGAATGCCCGAGCTCCACGAACACCTCGGGCATTCCAGCAGATGATGATCATTCACCCCGGCGGGGCTGATTCACTTCAGCCTCCGCCATGTCTCGAATCACAAGAGGCGCTCCATACGCTTCAATCATGCTCCTAGCCCTCTTACAAGTGCCTTCCACATCCTTCACAATCTCTCCCTCCGATCATCCCTTACCATCGCCCCAAAACTCCATGACAGCACCTGAAACATCTGAAAGTGTGCGTGGGGTAGGTATCTAGTGTTTAAGTAAAAAATAGAACAATGTTACACTGAATGTTGTGACAATTATTGTAGCATTAACTCTAACAGAATGTGAATAATTAAACACAGTACACAGCGAAAGTCTAAAACACTAAAACACAATACGAACACAATGGAATAATTTTTAACATAGATTTTATTAATAACAAAACCTATGCTAAGCCATACGGCGAAACAATAACTTAGTTCCTAAGTTATACACAAAAATGTCGTGTGAAATGTCTCAGCAATTACTTCAACATTCCACAAACAGAAACTACGATCGAGGCAGGTGCCTGAATCCGCAAATTGGCTTAAGTGTAAGAACATTGTCTAAAGAACTAATCTGATCTATGATTCACTCGATACAAGACTAGAACTAAGTACACTGGAAGGTGTGGTATCCCTCGGCGTACGTTAAATGACACAACTACTGACCATAACTCCGAACTAGGGTTGAACTCTCAAGAAGGTGTTACTCGAATAGTGCATACTTTGAAATGAGAGGCTCCTGCGGTATTTATAGAGAAATACACAGCTTCTAGATCCTTCCATTATGAGATCCTATTTTTTAGGACCTCAACCTCCATGATCTTTCTAGATCCTTCTGCCATCTTCCAGGTCGTTCTACAATGCTCTAAACTCTTCTAGCACGTTCTCCAACCTTCTGGAATCTTCCAGGTTCCAGACTCTTGTAGAAGCTTCTAGAATCGTTCCTGAATGTGAGAGCATTTAGTACAACATTTAATGTAACATTTCAGAAAATACTTAGAATAAATCAAGGAAGGTCAAATTAAGATGTTGTTGATAATGTTAAAGCATTTAAGAGTTAACAACATCTACAATCTCCCCCAATTTGACCTTTCGACTACAACACACCTGATGCACATATATTTCTATACATACTCAGTATTATGTATTTAGGTGAGTTGAACATCAAGTCTAAATACTAGTCAAGACAATACCTGTTGTAACCGTTGGATCAAATCAAAAAGAGATCAAGAATAATTTTACTAAGATCCGTGCCATAAGATCAAAGTAATCTTATTCAAAACCAAAACAAGTATAAACAGTACACTTGTTTACAAAAACATATAACTTTACAAAAATCAAAGATTAAATCAGAGCATATAAGGGTATATACCAGATTAGTTCTAAGACTTATGTAAGACTCAAAAACAAACAAACAAAAACTAATTTAAGCAAAAACTATGAAAAATAAATAAACTAAACAAGGCATATTCATCATGCAGTAAGCAATTAATGATAGGAAAACAAATTAAGCAATAAGCAGTAATCAAATATCATTAGTGCAAACTAATTTAAGCAAGATAAATATAGACATCCTATCAACTAGAATTAGTAAATATTGTATCAGAATAAACAGAATTTTAACTTAAACATAACAGAATAACAAAAACAAAAGTAGGACTGAAAATGGCATGAATTGCTATAACAATAGCAGCAGCATCAAGGTCCTGCACATGTGCCATCTGTACTTCAGTACTCCCCCTGTCTTGCATCATCTGTTCTAGATATCAGCATAGAGGATTTCCATATCCTCATCATCTTCAGCAGCATCTGCAAACTTGTCTTCATCAGCCTCCTCTGGTTCCTCAATAAAACAAGTTGATGCAAAGAGTGCAACAACATTGTTAGCAGCAGCAGTTCCTCCATTCTCTGTAGCAGCAGCAGCATCAGGTACACCTCCAACATCTTCAGGATTCAGCTCTTCAATAACAACTCCAGAAGCTCTAGCTGAAGTGGAAGGTGGTGGTACTCTCCCTGTTGTAGTGGAAAGTAGCCTGGTCCACTTGTCTTTGATGAACTGGAGCTCATCAATCTGGTCCTGTAAGCGCTGTAACTGCAATAATATAAAAGATCTGGGAACAGAAAAAGTGGTGTCAGTGTTACCACCAATGTTCTCAGCATCTGGTGCAGCATTAGGTGCAGCTGTGTTCTGTTCAGGTCTCTGTGCTGGTGAGGGCTAAGGTTGAGGTTGAGCAGGAGCTGGTCTTTGAGAAGAACTTCCAGGATTGTGCAAGGGCAGATCTTTCACTCTTTCACCAATGAGCAAAGCAGGTGAAATGGTGTATAAAGGAACCTTACCTCTAAGAACTTCAGTCTTCTTAGGGCTAAAACCATGCATCTTCAAGTATGAACATATAAGCACAGGGTATGGAAGGTTTCCTTTATCAGAAATGTCACCACTAAACTTCATCATGTGGTGAAAAATAGTCAATCCCAAATTAAACTTCTTCAAAACCACTATCCTATAAAGCAAGATTGCTTGATCCTTTGTCACTTTGGTAGAGTTGGTGGAAGGTATCCAATTATAAACTATCAATTTATGCAACACAGAATAAAGAAAAGTAAGGTCCTTGGCCAACATTCCATTTCTCCATCTAGTCAACAAACCACCAGTCATAGAAGCAGTAACAACATCCAAATCAGGTTCATCATCATCAAGTACTGGTTATATGCCTAAGAAATCATTAATCAACTCTGGTGTAAATGGAACTATACTCCCCCTAAACTGTACATTCCCATACCAACGGGAACTCCTCCTACCATTACTCTTTCTCAGACATGCATAAAATTCATACACCCAATCGGAAACAAAAGAATCACACAAGTTCAGAGCTTTCATCAACTTTCTATCCTCTAAGAATTGAATCAAATTCTTACTCTCAAAATCAGAAATATGAATTCTCCTTTCCATCAACAGTTTTCTCCTAGACAGCCTAGTTATCTTGTCAACCAATCCATCAATATCAGAATCTACTTCAGTTTCAGAATTACCTTCCTCAGAAGTACTTTCCTTTGAGCTTGGTTCTTTCTCCTCCTCAGAACTGGAATCAGCTTCTTTTTCAGAGCTTTTGTCTGAAGTTGTACTGCTTGAATCACCTCCATCATCAGGTTCTGGTGCTGGAGCACTTGATTCAGCATGTGAGGCAGCATTCTTCTTCAGGGCTTGCTGCATATCCCTAAGACAAACCTCCATTTCAGAATCAGAATCAGGTTCTGGTTCTTCAGGCATCGTTCGAACATCATCAATCTTTGTCTTTCCCTTCCCCTTTGGATCAACCTTCTTCTTGGTTGGCTTCTCAATCACCACTTCTTCATCAGATTCAGAGAATACCTGAATTGGTTCAACAACATCACCACCTAGCTTCTTCTTCTTCCTCAAAGAATCAGAATAATCAACTCGAGTGAAAACTCGGTTTGATCGTCTCCTTTGAACTGGGCTCCTCTTTCTCTTCCCTTTCTCAACATTCCTCTTGAAAGGAATTGGTTCAGAGTCCGACTTTGAAATCTCAGAGTCAGTTTTGTCGGAATTTTCGAGCGCTTCAGCATCCTCCATCTGAGCGTCCTCATCGTCTGATGTCTCCGCATTCGACGGCTCCTTTGACTCAGCAACAGGGGATTCTTCAATCTCCTTTTCAGTCTCCCCCATAGAGGCAGCAGTCGGGGCCTCTGTTTCAGCGTTAGGGCTCGGAATTTGGGGCTTTTCGGTTGTGGATGAAGAAGGTGCAGTAGTGATCACTTCTTGGGTGCGCAAGTAGTGAGAGATGTCAATGGACATATCACCGATCGTGAGGATGGGTGGAGTAGATGATCTCATTGATTGAGAAAAATTCTCAACCGCCTGGTTAAGCTCGGAGAGTGTGGCTTGGTTTGATATGTGGATGGTTGTCGGAGTAGCTGGAGTGGGTGCGACGGTTGCGGCAGTTGGGGGTGAATTTTCGTGTGAAGCAGCCATGGAAGCTAGAGTGTGAAGGTTCGAGAGGGATGAAGATGACGGTTGTGAGTTGGGAGAGTTTGGTTTCTGTGAGTGGGTTTTCTTGTTTCCTGCCATTTAAACTCAAGAATTCGAAAAGAACCAACACAAGAATCGAGACACACAGTTAGCTTATAACAAATCTGCAAAATTAATACTCAACTTACTCAAATAATTACAAAGCTTAGAAAAACATGAAATGGGAGTATTTATATAGAGAGAGCTTAGTAGTTGGAATAATGTACGTGTGATTAAGGCTTGACTTAAAGAAAATTCTAGATTGAATGGATAATGCTCCACAAATTCAGCCACAAGTAAATCATGGGTGAGTTAGTGGGGTAAAATCTTAATTAATAAATTAATTAAATTAAGAATATTCTAGAATTAATTAAGAATAAAAAAATGTGTATAATCTGAAATAATAAAAGAACGTGGTTAGTATAATTATAAATAAATAAAATAAATTCCCACAATTAATTAAATAATTACAACTTATAAAAATATAATTGAATCATGTAATGTTGTGCTCAAGGATTTGACATACACCTCAACATTGGTTTTTCACAGGTTTTACCTATCCAATGTAGCCAATTTTCAGCATTTTTTTCTTTTCATTGCATTTCTTCTTTTTGTGCTACAACATCTAATTCGTATTGATCCATTTTTCCTGTAGAGTACATCGTAGTAGCGAACTCCGTGCCCCATACTTACTTAATGGATTACGAACCTCTTGATGTTTTTACCAAATTCACCTTTTGAAAAGAAGGCATCGTAGTAGCGAACTCCGTGCTCCATAGTTACTCAGTGAATTGGTACATCTTTTAGTATGCTGTAACATTCTCAATTTTTCAAGCTTTTGAGAGGTGTAGTACATGCCTATTTTTGCACAAACAAATTTCAGATTCAAGAATATTTTACAAAGGAATTATTCAACGAAAATAAGAAATAAATCAAATCTATAGTAACTATACCACCTTAGGCTGTTGTCCCAAATGCTACCGCATTTGTGACAACATCCTCTCAAGAATTATTCAGATATTACACATACCAAGAGATTTCCTCAAAAATGAGAATCTCTCATGGTCAAGAGCCTTAGTAAATATATCAGCATTTTGATTTTCAGCAGGCACATATTCCAACTTAACTATGTTCTTCTCCACTAAATCTGTCATAAAATGATGTCTAATGCTAATGTGCTTAGTGAGTGAGTGTTGTACCGGATTTTTAGATATGTTAATAGCACTTGTGTTATCACAGAAAATTGTGAGGATATTGTTTTGAATTCCATAGTCATGAAACATCTTACTTAACCACAATAGCTGTGTGCAACAACTTCCTGCAGCTGTGTATTCAGACTCGGCAGTGGATTGAGAAACACAATTTTGTTTCTTGCTATGCCAAGACACAAGATTGTTTCCCATGTAGAAACATCCTCCACTCGTACTCTTTCTGTCATCAATATCTCCAGCCCAATCCGCATCACTGTATCCAATCAATGTGTTGTTGGTGTCCTTAGTGTACCATATCCCTAGTTCACTTGTACCTGAAACATATCTGATAATCTTTTTCACTGCATTCAGGTGAGATTCCTTTGGATTAGCTTGGTACCTAGCACAAACACACACACTATACATAATGTCAGGTCTACTAGAGGTTAGATAAAGTAAACTACCTATCATGGATCTATACAATGTTGGATCAACATCCTTTCCACCATTGTCTTTGCAAAGTTTCAAAGTAGAACCCATAGGTGTTTTCATTACTTTTGAGCTTTCAAGACCAAACCGTTTGACTAAGTTTTTAGCATACTTACCTTGAGAGAAGAAAATACCATCCTTACATTGCTTGATTTGAAGACCTAAAAAATAATTCAAGTCTCCAACCATACTCATCTCAAATGTGGTTGTCATTGCTTCAACAAATTTGTTCAGCATTTTATCACAGGTTGAACCAAACACAATGTCATCAACATATATTTGAGCAATTAGTAAACCTTCTCCAGTGTGCTTAATAAACAAAGTCCTATCGGCTTCTCCTCTAATAAATCCACATTCTAAAAGAAAGTCCGTAAGCCTACCATACCATGCTCTAGGAGCTTGTTTTAGACCATACAATGCTTTCTTTAGTTTGTACACATGATCCGGGTATTGTGGATCTTCAAAACCTTTAGGCTGTTCTACATATGCTTCTTCATTTAATATGTCATTTAAGAATGCAGCTTTTACATCCATTTGATTTAGTTTAATATCAATAAAACACGCAATTGCTAGTAATAATCTAATAGATTCTATCCTAGCAACGGGTGCAAAAGTTTCATCAAAATCAACACCTTCAACTTGGGTGTAACCTTGTGCAACTAACCTAGCTTTGTTCCTAACAATGTTTCCAGACTCATCAGTTTTATTCTTATAAATCCACTTTGTTCCAATGACATTAGTATGACTAGGTCTTGGAACAAGTGTCCATACTTCATTTCTTTCAAACTGATTAAGTTCCTCATGCATAGCATTTATCCAATATTCATCAGTTAATGCTTCATTCACACTTTTAGGTTCAATTTCAGAATAGTAACACTCAGCATTCACAACATTGCAAATAGAAGATATGCATATTGTTCTTACCACATCTACCTTATTCGATCTTATTCTTCCTCTTGTTTGCACTCCAACTGTAGCATCGCCTATGATCTGGTCAGTAGGATGACTTTTCCCCATTCTTGAAGAAGGATTCGTTTTGGGAACATACTGATCATTCTGTGGAATTACAACTGACTGTTCTGTAGATGTTGCTCCAGATGTGTTAGCATTTGGTGCAGCATTATCAGACTTCAGTGTATTCTCAGAATTGTCAGTGACTTGTGATATATCTTCTTCATCTTTATCATCTGTACGACCTTTATCATCATCAAACACAACATTAACAGATTCTTGAACGGTGTTAGTCCTAAGGTTATAAACTCTATAAGCTTTACTATTTCTAGAATAGCCTAAAAAGAAACTTTTATCACTTTTAGAATCAAACTTGTGAAGTTGATCCCTATCATTCAGAATATAACACACACAACCAAATACATGAAAATATTTCACACTTGGTTTTCTAACATTCAGAATCTCATAAGGTGTTTGATTAGTACCAGATCGAATATAAACTCTATTAATAATATGACATGCTGTATTCAATGCTTCAGCCCAAAATCTTTTAGAAAGACTTTTAGATAAAAGCATGACTCTTGCCATTTCTTGTAAAGTTCTATTCTTTCTTTCAACAATTCCATTTTGTTGTGGAGTTTTAGGAGATGAATATTCTTGCAAGATACCTTTCTTATCACAGAAATCATTAAACATGCTATTCTCAAATTCCCTACCATGATCAGTTCTAATACGGCCAACTTTCAAGTTAAACACATTTTTGAACCTTTTATAGAGAACTTTAAAAGCAGCAAATGTTTCAGATTTATCTCTTAAAAACTCAATCCAAGTATATCTAGAAAAATCATCTACCACAACTAAGGAATATCTCTTACCTCCAATGCTTTCAGTTTCCATAGGACCCATCAAATCCATGTGCAACAATTCAAAACATCGATGTGTAGAACAATGTGACAGCATTCTATGCGGCACTCTTACCTGTTTACCTTTCTGGCATGATCCACATACAGTGGTATTCTGGAAACTCAGTTTAGGTAATCCTTTGATTGCATCTGATATGATTAGTTTCTTCATTGCCCTGTAATTTACATGTCCTAACCTTTGGTGCCATAAGACATTCTCATCATGTTTTGACAAATTGCATACATTAGTTCCAATAAGATAACAGTTATCTGCAGACCTAGTACCAGTCATTACACAATCATCATCTTCATTAAGAACATAGCAAGACTCTTTGTCAAATTTTACATGCAAATTATCATCACAAAGTTGACTAATACTAATCAGATTAGCAAGTAAGCCATCAACATGCAAAACATTTTTAAGCTTAGGAAAACCTTTAACATTCAAAGTTCATTTTCCTATTATCTTTCCTTTTGATCCACCACCATATGTAACATTACCACCATTCAAGGTCACATAATCAGATAAGTAGTCTATTTGTCCTGTCATATGTCTAGAACAGCCACTATCAAAATACCATATACCAGGTAAACATGCTTTCAAGGATGTGTGAACAATATTACAGGTAACTTTTGGTTTCCATGCAGATTTCATAGAATGTTTCCTAGGATGTGAAGACATTCTGGATGGCATAAACTCAGTTCTCAAATCTTTAAACATTTTCAAGCAGAAGGGACGAATATGACCATATTTAAAGCAATAATGACAAATATACTTCCTTTCAACCTTGTGAGAATCTGTTTGTGCAGATGTTACACCAGATGTGCTAGCATTTGCCTTCACAAATTTCACAGGTTTTTTAAAATTTTCAGAAATAGAAGCAGTTTCACCATCATAACCTAAACCATAATTATTAGATTTACCAGTAGCTATAGCATCATTCACTTTAGAAGCACTCTTGGAAAACTTTTTGAAACTTAAGGTAGAGTTGATAAATTTCTCCTTCAGTTTACAAACTTCAAGATCTCTTCTGGTAAGTAAGACTTCTAGCTTAGTGATTGTGTCTTTCAAATCCTCATTCTCTTTATTCAAAGAATTCAGAGAGAGTTTCTGAGAGTTCCAATCATCTAACAATTTCTGATATGTCTCATCATCAATCCTTTTTCCTGCATCATCAACAAAACCATTAAAACAGTTCAAATCTGGGTGACTTTGTTTTGATGTTACTGTA
This sequence comes from Galeopsis tetrahit, assembly GCA_963675135.1. Classification (NCBI taxonomy): domain Eukaryota; kingdom Viridiplantae; phylum Streptophyta; class Magnoliopsida; order Lamiales; family Lamiaceae; genus Galeopsis; species Galeopsis tetrahit. The sequence continues at coordinate 29,153,353 of OY776130.1, read as the reverse complement.
GATGTGAAGACATCAGGTGCAACATCAGAATCTGTATCATCCAGATCATCATCTGAGGAATCATTATAATCAATTCTGGTAAAATGAGCATGTTCATTTTCATTAAACTCATCAAGATCATCATTATCAGATTCATCACTCAAGGTAGCACTAAAATTCAGTTTTTGCTTCAGTCTGGTATTGGCACACTCATTTGCATAGTGTCCATAACCAGAACATGCATTGCATTGAACTGATTTTCTAAATTCAGGATCATACCTTGGTTTACCTTCACTCTTTGATGGTCTTGGTGTGAATTGACTCTTCCTCCTTTCTGGTTGTGGTGTTGATGTGTTAATTTGGATCTTAGGCTGAATGTTTCCTTTAGATTTATGCATAGACTTCTTAAGAAATTTATTAAAATGCTTTGTAAGAAGGGCAATGTTGTCAGGATTGCTAAGGCATTCATCAATCAATTCTTCATCCGAATCAACCTCAGTAATGATAGGTTGAATCTCAGATTTGTTTGATGTCTCTCCTTTAAAAACAACAACTTTCTTATCATCTTTAGCTTCATCAGTTTGATTAGTGTTTATTTCATAGGTTCTAAGAATACTCACTAATTCATTTTGACTCAACTTATCAGTATCTTTTGCCTCTTCAATAGCACAAATTTTAGCATCAAATCTTTTAGGAACAGACCTTAATATCTTATGTACTACTCTAACATTAGAAATAGGGTCACCAAGAGAATGTGATTCATTAATAATCTCACTTAACCTTTCGTTGTAGGATGAAATTGTTTCATCTTCCCTCATTCGGAGATTCTCAAACTTTGTCCCCAACATTCGAAGCTTTGTCCTTCGAACACTATCGGAACCTTCACAATGCTCTTGTAACCTGTCCCATGCATCTTTAGAAGTAGAACAGTTAGATATAATTTTAAACATAGAGGTATCAACAGAAGTAAAAATAGCATTTAAGGCTTTAGAATTATATCCTGCTGTTGTTATCTCATCGGCTGTCCAATCAACTTCTTTCTTGAGTTGAATTTCACCATCGGCATCTGCTGGATTCTTTGGTACGTCCCAACCTGTAAGAACAGTCCTCCAAGCACGTTCATCAATTGACTTGATGTACATACGCATCTTAGGCTTCCAATAAGCATAATTTAAACCATCTAAAACGGGTGACCTAAGTGCTGTGGATATGTGATGTGTTTCCATTGCTAACATAAACTAAAACACACTTAAACAAGGATCTAAACCTAGTGTCGTCAGGTATCGGCTCTGATACCAACTGAAAGTGTGCGTGGGGTAGGTATCTAGTGTTTAAGTAAAAAACAGAACAATGTTACACTGAATGTTGTGACAATTAGTGTAGCATTAACTCTAACAGAATGTGAATAATTAAACATAGTACACAGCGGAAGTCTAAAACACTAAAACACAATACGAACACAATGGAATAATTTTTAACATAGATTTTATTAATAACAAAACCTATGCTAAGCCTTACGGCGAAACAATAACTTAGTTCCTAAGTTATACACAAAAATGTCGTGTGAAATGTCTCAGCAATTACTTCAACATTCCACAAACAGAAACTACGATCGAGGCAGGTGCCTGAATCCGCAAATTGGCTTAAGTGTAAGAACACTATCTAAAGAACTAGTCTGATCTATGATTCACTCGATACAAGACTAGAACTAAGTACACTGGAAGGTGTGGTATCCCTCGGCGTACGTTAAATGACACAACTACTGACCATAACTCCGAACTAGGGTTGAACTCTCAAGAAGGTGTTACTCGAATAGTGCATACTTTGAAATGAGAGGCTCCTGCCGTATTTATAGAGAAATACACAGCTTCTAGATCCTTCCATTATGAGATCCTATTTTTTAGGACCTCAACCTCCATGATCTTTCTAGATCCTTCTGCCATCTTCCAGGTCGTTCTACAATGCTCTAAACTCTTCTAGCACGTTCTCCAACCTTCTGGAATCTTCCAGGTTCCAGACTCTTGTAGAAGCTTCTAGAATCGTTCCTGAATGTGAGAGCATTTAGTACAACATTTCAGAAAAGACTTAGAATAAATCAAGGAAGGTCAAATTAAGATGTTGTTGATAATGTTAAAGCATTTAAGAGTTAACAACATCTACAACATCCTTCCATGGCCTCTTTTTAATAGGAGACACATAACTGTTAGTCGAATCTGCATTTACCATAACCTCCTTATCATGGAACACTTTCTCAGTTTCTGGAGCTGCATGTTTGGGTACAGCAATCGTTTCATAAACCGGAGTAAATGGATTTTCTCCTTCAAAAATGATCTCAACATAAGAAGAGTAATCGTTAGTACTAAGATCTTTCCCCACAAAGTGCACCACTCTATAATCACACCCATTTTCCACACTATGCAAAGGTTCCTTCATATAGCAGTGCTGAAAGCCCAAGGGTACAGTAAAAGAAAGAGGTGCCAGATACTTACCTGTTCTTGGATCAAACCTCCCCATCGAATTTAGGGCTCGACTACAGCGACCAACCTCCGATCCCCCCTTCTACGGCATGAGCTCATCAAAGCAGCCCACAATCTGTCTTCTCTGTGGTCCAATCTCAAGTCTAGTCTCCACTTCAGCATCCTTCACCATCACCTCCTTCCCTTTCAATGCCCTTCTGATCTCCACTTCAGTATCATCCACCATCACCGCCTTCCCTTTCAAAGCCCTTAGAGCCTCCTCCTCCATTTGGTTCTGTAGTTGTGCTTGCTCCCCTGCCCCTAACCGAAGAAGATGAAAGAAGTGTTCTAACTCATCTACTGTCGGACTTTTCTTTTTTTCCGCCTGAAGCCACGAGGGGAAAAACCTATGCGTCTTACACCATTCGTCCGATTTGCCATATGCAATCAAACAATCCTTCTCCGAATGGTCCAACATCCCACACAGCGAACAGAAACCCGACAAACGTTCGTACCTGAACACCGCAGTAATCGGCTCATCTTCCACCGTAATGTAAAAGAAGCGGCAAAGAGGCTTAGAAACATCCAATAACACCCGAATCCGAAGACATTCACCCCATGCCTCCTCACCTTCCTTCGCATCGACTTCCACAACCTCGCCTACAATACTACCAATTTTAAGACCCAAAATTTTACTCATGGCAAACAACTGAAGCCCATGAGCCTGGATCCAAAAAGGAACAAGATTTAACTTGAGTTGGGATAGCCTTTCACCCCCATGCATTTTTTCTAACGCAATCAACGATCGACGAACATTCCAAGGCTGTTGAAGGAGCACCTCATTGACTTTTGCAGTGTCTTCAAAAGTCAGAAGAAAAAGCCCCTCTCCAACACTCACAATCCTCAGCGGAGTGCGTAACCGCCATGCTCTTCCCAGGATCTCCTTTAGCTCTGCTATGCTGATTGTTCTCCTCGCAACAAATCGCATGGCCACCGTGTTCTGAGGGATCGCCAGTTCGTTCCTCTGCGCCACTATATGAGTGGTTTCACTTTGGGAAATCCGAAAGTTTTCCATCATTTGGTTAAGAGATTCCGTCATATAGGGAAAAAAAAGATTATATTTAGAGAAGAGAGAGTTGCTGTGTAAAACTGAGTGAGAAGTAAATCCTTCCACCCAGTATATAAAGGAGGAGATCTCAAAAATCTGTGGTAAAAATAAAACCACAATTAAAAAACCATCAAAATCCACCGAAACGCCTTCTTGAGAGAAGAGAAAACCCCCGTAATCTTTTCGGCCAATCATCTTCTTGTGTTTCAAAAATTGTCGCCAAGAAGGAGTGTGGAACTCCAATCCACCCCCAATGTATGCGCGAGTAGCATGCGAAATTCTGATCAACAATACTTCTCCCCCAAATCTAATGATTAGAAGATTTATGTAACCCAATAGAATTGAAAACCAGTTGTAGACGAAAAGGATTCTCGCAGTCCAAGAAAAAGCAACCACAGGTTAAAAAAGTGGAAACAGAATTCGAAACGGTGCTAGAAAGTTTTTCAAGAAAATTTCAGGAAATCAAGAAAACTCTCGAAAGTGGGAGAGAAATCTTGCGGAGAGAGAAATTTTTTCTCAAATATATTCAAGAGTTCCAATTAAAAATCATTTTATTTTAAGGGTTAGTATTATGTAAAATATTGCATGCATTTCATCTGTCAAAACTTTAAGCTCATTTAACTCAAAAGTTAAATTAAGATAATTTTAAAAAATTTACGGATCATAAAGCTGAATTCGGGTTGTTCAGAAAATTTGTGTGTCGCAAATAGGTGGTTTACTACATAACCAAAATATTGTTACTACAAGGTCAAAAAATTATCACTACAAGGCCAAAAATTTAATACTACATATCAAAATATTCGGACAAATTCACCCAAAAAATTAAGTGTCCAGAATATTTGTTGACATATAATAATACACTTTTGAACTTATAGTGATAAAATTTTGGGATTAAAGTTTTTTTAGTCCTTTAAATTGGACTAATTTTGAATTTGGTCCCGATTGAATACACATTTTGATTTTGGTCCCATAAGTTGGCCTAAATTTTTAATTCAGTCCAATTACCTACTATTGCAGATAAATAAACAGGCCAAATCCATTTTTTCTACTCATGAGCAAATTCACGGTTATTCACGGTTGATTTAAATTGCACACGAGCTAAGAATTTGACCGGTTCATTTATCTGTAATGATAGTAATTGGACTGAATTCAAAATTTAGACCAACTTGTGGGATCAAAATCAAAATGTGTATTCCATTAGGACCAAATTCGAAATTAGTCCAACTTAAAGGACTAAAAAAATTTTAATCCCTAAAATTTTGGTCTTTGTAGTAACATTTTTTTAATCATGTAGTAGTTGGATAAGTCAGAATTATTTTAGTAATTTTGCGAAAAAAAATAATAAGTGTCCAGAATATTTTTGGACTTGCAGTAATACACTGTTGGCCTTGTAGTGACAAAATTTAGGTCTTGTAGTAACATAGTTTTGGTCATGTAGTAAGATAGTATTTGAGAGTGAAAATAAATATTCTAATTAAGGTTGATACGCGTTGATCCGCGAATTTTGACTTAATTTATCTTAATTGATCAATATTGCATGTATGCAATATTACATACTCCCTCTGTTCCAGTGAAAGCTAACCAACTTTCTTTTTTCGTCCGTCCCATTAAAAGCTATCCATTCCTTTTTTGGTAACTATTCCCTCTCACATTTCATTATATTCGTCTCTCTCTCAATCACATCACCTCTAATACATCTACTTATTATATTATTATTTCTTAATCTCCGTGCCCGGAGCTCAAGGGAAGCTTTCCCCGGGACGGAGGGAGTATAAGTTTTTGTGTTATTTTAAAATTCCACATTTTTAAAACAAATAATTTTGAAAGTGAGTTTTTAGAATTTGCAAACACATGCATATAATTTTTTTTTAAGTTGTTCTCTTATGCTTAATAATGAGTGTTAAAATACATATAATACCCTATATAAAAACACCACTCCCACATAATTTATTTCAAACTCTAACCTTCTTTCTCTTGTGGCTGAACATCCATCCTCACTTTCTCTCACGGTAAAAATTACAGTGGAGACAGCCCCGATGGAATCAAATCCCTCCCAAAATCGAACCCCCTTCTCGCGCGCACAGACAAAGACACGCCGACAGAGCTGAATTAGAACCATCTTCTTGCGCAATAGTGTGTCGACGGAGCCTTTGACCAGGTCCGCTTTTGGTTCAATTTGTCGGAGCAGTCGACGACGAGATCGGGGTGAAGGAGAGTTTTATATTGTTGTTTTCGTAGTCATTTTCGTTTTGCTCTTCCATTTCCTCATAATAAGAGGAAGAACAAAAGTGTATACACTCTTTTCTGGCATGCATCTCCAGATTTCAAAGCTCTCGATTCGTTGAATTTATGAATCTATGTAACAATCTCATTTTTCCTCCTTCTTCCACGATCGTCGTTGTCTATAATCTCATCGTCGTTTCTCAATCACCATCTAATCATATCTTCTCAATTCACGCTTGGTTACGCCGATCCCCTTTGACCGTCCCCTAACAGATAATTATTGTTGTAAAACAAATCATAATTATCGCATCAATTTTTTGTTTGTCTAATTCATCTTTATATTGCACTTGCACAGTTTGATATATTTTATGCTAGATTTCCTCAAGTAATACAATAAATATACAAGATATATTTTTTTATTTAAATTTTATTTTTCAAAATGATTTAAAGATTAGTCAAATTTGTCTTTTTAACTAATATTCATCCCTCTAATGACATGTGTAGGTCCCCAAAGTTGAGTTAATATCGAGTAAGCTAGTGAAAATGTCTAGAGGGAGTGAATAGACTTTTCAAAATTCTATCGAAATATCAGAATACAATATGCGGAATACGAAATTAACAATGAGCCCAATTCAAGTTTATACTCAACTTCTTAATTCGAGAACTCTGTTCTATACTCAACTTGTTAAGCTTAGTAGCAGTTTAAACAGTTAAGCAATTAAACAATTAAAACAGTAAAGTAAACAACACACAAAGATTTATAGTGGTTCGACAACTTGTCTACATCCACTCTCACAAACCCAGTTGTGATGTTTCCACTAAACTCTTCCAATCGAGTACAAGTGTATATTCCTGTCTTTTAAGTCCCAAGAAGAAGACTTAGATCTTCAACAGACTATACCTCCAGATATGTCTATGATCTAACTAGAAATTTTACAAGTATCTAGCACCTTGAAAAATAACAACAAAAACTAAACACTTATTCAGTAGTAGCCTTTTGAATTCTTCACTTGTCTTCTGGCTTCTTTCTGAATCTTCAATCTCTGAGAGTAATCTTCAGTATATAGCTTTAATACGCTTCAGTATATCGAGTTTCAGTAGTCTTCAAATGATCACCATCATGAAGTATTTATAAACATCAAGAACTTAGTTAGTTGTAACCAACTTTTCTTGAAAACTAACTTTAACTGAATCTTCTTATCCATCCACGCGTTTCTGTTACGAATTAGTTATTCCTGAAAGTGTGTGGAGGGATGGTATCTAGTGTTTAAGTAAAAAACAGAACAATGTTACACTGAATGTTGTGACAATTAGTGTAGCATTAACTCTAACAAAATGTGAAAAGTAAACACAGTACACAGCGGAAGTCTAAAACACTAAAACACAATACGAACACAATGGAATAATTTTTAACATAGATTTTATTAATAACAAAACCTATGCTAAGCCTTACGGCGAAAAGTAACTTAGTTCCTAAGTTATACAAAAAGTGTCGTGTGAAATGTCTCAGCAATTACTTCAACATTCCACAAACAGAAACTACAATCGAGGCAGGTGCCTGAATCCGCAAACAGACTTAAGTGTAAAACACTGTCTAAAGAACTAATCTAATATGTGATTCACTCTCACTCGATTCAAGACTAGAACTAAGTACACTGGAAGGCGGTATCCCTCGGCGTACGTTAAATGATACAACTACTGGCCATAACTCCTAACTAGGGTTGAACGCTCAAGGAGGTGTTACTCGAGTAGTGCATACTTTGAAATGAGAGGCTCTGGCGGTATTTATAGAGAAATACACAACTTCTAGATCCTTCCATTATGAGATCCTATTTTTTAGGACCTCAACCTCCATGATCTTTCTAGAACATTCTGCCATCTTCCAGGTCGTTCTAAACTGCTCCAAAGCCTTCTAGCACGTTCTCCAACATTCTGGAATCTTCCAGGTTCCAGACTATTGTAGAAGCTTCTAGAATCGTTCCTGAATGTGAGAGCATTTAGTACAACATTTAATGTAACATTGTAGAAAAGACTTAGAATAAATCAAGGAAGGTCAAATTAAGATGTTGTTGATAATGTTAAAGCATTTAAGAGTTAACAACATCTACAATCTCCCCCAATTTGACCTTTCGACTACAACACACCTGATGCACATATATTTCTATACATACTCAGTATTATGTATTTAGGTATGTTGAACATCAAAGCTAAATACTAGTCAAGACAATACCTGTTGTAACCGTTGGATCAAATCAAAAGAAGATCAAGAATAATTTTACTAAGATCCGTGCCATAAGATCAAAATAATCTTATTCAAAAACAAAACAAGTATAAACAGTACACTTGTTTACAAACACATATAACTTTTACAAAAATCAAAGATTAAATCAGGGAATCATATATGAATATGTACTAGATCAACCTAAGACTTATGTAAGACTTAAAATAAATCAGAGCAATAACGAAGAAAAGAAAAACAAACAGAGCAAAGACTAAAAATAAAAACAGAGCAAAAAATGTGAAAAACAATATCTAACAAAGACTTAAACAATAAGCAGTAAGCAAATGAGAATTAAAGAGAAGTGTACTTCTGAATTATATTATCATCAAGGCAAACAATTTAAGCACTAAGCAGTAAGCACATGATAATTAAAGAGAGGTGTACTTCTATATTATCCTCAAAGCAAACAATTTAAGCAGATTGAATAATAAGGCAAGTTAGAAAGACAAAACAAATAACAACTAACAAAGACCTAAAGTCAGCAAGCAGTAAGCAAATAAGAATAATTCTTTATGGCAAACAATTTAAGCAAACTTGATGCAGTAAGCAAATAAGAATAATTCTTAAGGCAAACAGTTTAAGCAAACTGAAAATAGAGCAAAGTTAGGGAAAAACAAATACAATAAACAACTAACTTATACAACATGCAGTAAGCAAATAATGATAAATAAGAAAACAATTTAAGCATAAAAACGCAGTAATCTATTATCATAAATGCAAACAAATTAAGCAAGTTGAATAAAAGACAACCTATCAACTAGAAAGTAAAAACAAAATCTGTAAATCAACTTAAACACAGTAACAACAATGCATAAGATCAAGGGAAGTAAAAAAGGCACAAATACTTAAGAAACTAAACAAGTGACATATATTGCTGTATCAACAGCTGCAGCATCATGTTTCTGCACATAATCACTTATAATGTTCAGCCCTCCCCCTGTCTTGTATCAACCTGTTCAGTTGTTACCATAACCTGTTTAGATGTCATAAAGAACATCCATACGTTTATCAGCATCAGCAAATTAATCCTCCTCCTCTTCAACAACAGTGCACATTGTAGCAAAGTGAACTACAACATCTGGTACAGCAGTCTCTTTATGAATAGCATCAGGTACACAATCAGCTTCTGGTACATCTCCATGGAGCTCTTCACTTCGAACCCCAGAAGTTGATGGTGTTTCTCCCCCTGTGGTAGTAGAAAGCGTCTCTAACCACGGACTTTAAGGAACTGAAGACCATCAATAGAGTCCTGTAAACGTTTTAGTTGAAGTAAAATAAAAGATCTGGAAACAGAAAAAGTTTGACCAATGTGACCACCAATGTGCTTCACATTCGGTGTAGCATTTCTCTGTTCAGTTCTTGCTGGAGCTGGTCGAGCTGGAATAAGAGCATCTCTGTGATCAGAACCATCTGAATTTTGCAAGGGCAAATCAACAATCCTTACACCAAGTAACAGAGCAAGTGAGATAGTCATCAAGGGTACCTTGCCTCAAATAACCTCAGTTTCCTTAGGTTTAAAAATTCATGCCTCTTGAGGTATGAACATATCAACAATGGTAAGGTAAATTCCCTTTATAATAAATATCACTATAAGCTGCATATGGTGAAAATAGTTAAATCCAAATTGAAATTCTTCAACACAAAAATCATCTTATACAACAATGTAGCTTGATCCTTAGTCACCTTAGTGGAATTTGTAGAGGGTATCCAATTGTAGACAATTAATTTATGGAGTACAGAGTATAGAGATGTGAGATCTTTAGCAAACATAAAAAAATTTCACCTAGTTAATCTACCACCAGTTATAGAAGTAGCAACCAAGTTCAAATCAAGTTCATCTTCATCAATCACATGCTCTATCTCTAAGAGATCATTAATCAATTTCAGAGTAAGTGAAACTAATCTCCCCCTAAATTGTACATTCCCATATCATTTAGAGCTACGTCTACCCGTACTCTTCCTAAGTCAAGCATAAAGTACATATACCCAATCAAACACAAAAGTATCACTCAAAGTTACAGTTTTCAACAACTTCCTTTTAATAAAAAATTGTATCAACTTTTTACTCTCAAAATCAACAATGTTAATTCTTCTTTCCATTAACAATTTTCGTCAAGATAGCTTAGTGATTTCAGCAACTAACCTATCAATCTAAGAATTATTATTAGGATCAGAATTACCTCCTTCAGAATTTATCTCCTTAGCTGATTCAGAGTCCTTACTACTGCTCTTCTTAGAATCATCACTTCTACTGTCATCAGGGTCTGGTGTTGCGGCACTTGCTTAAGCATTTAATGCAGCATTCTTCCTCAGAAACTTCTTAATCTCACGCACAGTGGGATTATCCTCTGGATCAGAATTTTCAATTCCTTTGGGCAAGTCTCATTCAGCAGCAACCATCTTTCCCTTTGGATCATACTTCCTTTTGACTCATTTCTCAGTAACCACATTTTCTTCCTCCGATTAAGAAAACACCTTGAATCGGTTCATCATCAACACTGCTTTCTTTCTTCTGTCTCCTCAGTGAGTTAGAGTAATAACTCTTGTGAACACAAAGCCGGATCTCCTTCGTTGAACATGGGCTAATCTTTTCTCTTTTCTTTCTTAACGATCTTCCTAAATGCAATCTATTCAGATTCATCAGTATTAAAAAGATAAGAGTTAGTTTCACCTGAGCTAGCATTTGCGTCGGCCTCCTTCATTTGAGCGTCCTCAGAATCGGATGTCTCAGCATTTGCAGACTCGTTCTGCTCAGCAACAGGAAAATCATCAATTTCCTTTTCACTCTCCCCCAGAGAGGAAGCTATCGAGGCGTTTGCCTCTGTTTCAGTATTAGGACTTAAAAATTGGGGCTTTTATGAGGTGAACGAATCAAGTGTAGTGGTGAGTTTTTCGGTTTTCAGTAATGAGAAATGTCAATGGACATATTTCCAACAGTAAGAATGTAAGATTCTCAAAATTCACATTCGATTGAGACATATTCTCAACAACTTTGTTCAGCTCGTTAAGGGTCGAATCGAGTGAAATGTGAACAGTTGTAGGAATGGGTGTAACTGGAGTTGTTTGGGTAAGTGTTTAAGCTTTTCTTGTAGCAGATGGTGAGTTTTTGGTGTAAGCGGCCATGAAAGCGAAACTATTAAGATTGGAGAGAGATGGAGATGACAGTTTCGTGGGAGTTTGAATGTGGTGAGGTAGTTTCCTGTCATTTAAGCACCAAGAAATCGAAAAGATAATCATAATAACCGAGACAAACAAGGCTTTAGCAAATCTTAAAATGCAATACTCAAATCACTCGAAAAAATGCAATGCTTAGTATATCATGTTATGAGAAGTATATAGGAGAGAATGCATAGTTGGAAGTAATACGTGTAAAAAATAAAAACCAACTAAGGAAGTTTCTAGAAGAAATTCAATAATACTCCATAAACTTAGCCACCAAAATAGATCATGGTTAAGTAGTGGGTAAAATCATAATTAAATAATTAATTAAATTAAGAACATTCTAGAATATTTAGTATTTAAATGTGTATAATCTGAAATAAAACAAGGATGTGGGTTAGTATAATTAGAATAAATAAAATAAATTTCCACAAATAATCAAATAATTACTACTTATAAAAATATAATCGAATCGTCTAATGTTATGCTCAAAACTGTTACATACACCTCAACACGGTTTTTACATGAATTTACTTCATTTGTGTTGCACCATATTTTTCTTTTGTGTTATAGCATCTAATTTGTATTGATCCATTGTTCCTGTAGAGTACATCGTAGTAGCGAACTCCGTGCCCCATACTTACTTAATGGATTACAAACCTCTTGATGTTTTTACCAAATATCACCTTTTGAAAAGAAGGCATCGTAGTAGCGAACTCCGTGCTCCATAGTTACTCAGTGATTTGGTACATCTTTTAGTATGCTAATAACATTCTATTTTTTATGCATTTGAGAGGTGTAAGACATGTTTATTTTTGCACAACAAATTTTAGATTCAAGAATATTTTACAAATGAATTATTCAACGAAAATAGGAAATAAATTAAATCTATAACAACTATACAACCTTATGATGTTATCCCAAATGCTAAGACATTTATGACACCATTCATCCAGAATTATTCAGATACTACACATACCAAGAGATTTCCTCAAAGATGAGAATATCTCAAGGTCAAGACCTTAGTAAATATATCAACAATATGATTTTCAGTAGGTACGTATTCCAACTTTACAATGTTCTTCTCAACTAAATATCTCATAAAATAATGCCTAATGCAAATGTGTTTAGTGAGTGAGTGTTGTACTGAATTTTTAGAAATGTTTATGCACTCATATTATCACAGAAAATTGTAAGGATATCAATTTCAATTTCATAGGCATGAAACATCTTGCTTAACCACAAGATTGTTTCCCATGTAGAAACATCCTCTACTCTTACTCTTTTTGTCGTCCATATCTCATGCTCAATCCGCATCACTGTATCCAATCAATGTGTCATTGGTTTCCATAGTGTACCATATCCCAAGTTCACTTGTACCTGCATCAAACTTGATAATTCTTTTAAAAACATTCAGGTGAGATTCCTTTGGATTAGCTTGGTACCTAGAACAAACAAAAAACACTATGCATAATATCTGGTCTACTAGAGGTTAGATAAAGTAAACTTCCTATTATGGATCTATACAATGTTGGATCAACATCCTTTCCAACATTGTCTTTGCAAAGTTACAAAGTAGATCTCATAGAAGTTTTCATTACTTTTTAACTTTCAAAACCAAACATTTTAACCAAGTTCTTAGCATATTTACCTTGAGAGAAGAATATACCATCCTTACATTGCTTGATTTGAAGACCTAAACAATAATTCAAGTCTCCAACCATACTCATCTCAAATGTTGCAGTCATTGCTTTAACAAATTGGTTAACATTTTATCACAAGTTAAACCAAACACAATGTCATCAACATATATTTGAGCAATAAGTAAATCTTCTCCAGTGTGCTTAATGAACAAAGTTATATCAGTTTCTCCTCTAACAAAACAATCAGGGTATTGTGGATCTTCAAATCCTTTAAGTTGTTCAACATATGCTTCTTCATTCAAAATGCAATTTAGAAATGCAGCTTATACATCCATTTGATACAGTTTTAATGTCAATAAAACATGCAATTGCTAGCAATAATCTAATAGATTCTATCCTAGCATCATGTGCAAGAGTTTCATCAAAATCAATAACCTCAACTTGGGTGTAACCTTGTGCAACTAATCTAGTCTCAATCCTAAAAAAATGTTATCAAACTCATCAGTTTTATTCTTATACATCAACTTTGTTCCAATGACATTAGTATGACTAGGTCTTGAAACAAGTGTCCATACTTCAAATCTTTCAAACTGACCAAGTTCTTCATGCATAGCATTTATCCAATTTTCATCAGTTAATGCCTCATTAACATTTTTAGGTTCAATTTCATAATAGTAACACTCCGCATTAACAACATTCCAAATAGAAGACATGCATATTGTTCTTACCACATCTACCTTATTTGATCTTACTCTTCCTCTTGTTTGCACTCCAACTGTAGCATCACCTATGATCTGGTCAGAAGGATGACTTTTACCTATTCTTGAAGAAGGATTCATTTTGGGAACGTACTGATCATTCTGTGAAATTACAACTGACTGTTCTGTAGATGTTGCTCCAGATGTGTTAACATTCGATGCAACATTTTCAGACTTCAGTGTATTCTCAGAATTGTCAGTGACTTGTGATACATCTTCTTCATCTTTGTCATCTGTAAGACCTTAATCATCATCAAACACAACATTAACAGATTCTTGAACAGTGTTAGTCCTAAGGTTATAAACTCTATAAGCTTTACTATTTCTAGAATAGCCTAAAAAGAAACCTTACACTTTTAGAATCAAACTTATGAAGTTGATCCATATCATTCAGAATATAACTCATAAAACCAAATACATGAAAATACTTCACATTTGGTTTTCTAATGTTCAAAATCTCATAAGGTGTTTGAATAGAACTAGATCGAATATAAACTCAATTAATAATATGACATGATGTATTCAATGGTACAACCCAAAATCTCTTAGCAAGACTTTTAGAAGTGAGCATAACTCTTGCCATTTCTTAAAAAGTTATATTCTTTCTTTCAGCAAAGACATTCCGTTGTGGAGTTTTAGGAGATGAATATTCTTACAAGATACCTTTCTTATCACAAAAATCATTAAACATGCTGTTTTCAAATTCCCTACCATGCATGATCAGTTATAATATGGCTAACTTTCAAGTTAAACACATTTTTAAACCTTTTGTAAAGAATTTTAAATGCAACAAATTAATGTTTCAGATATATCTCTTAAAAACTCAATCCAGGTAAATCTAGAAAAATCATCTACCACAACAAGTGAATATCTTTTGCCTCCAATGCTTTCAGTTTTCATAGGACCAATAAAATCCATGTGCAAAACAATTCGAAACATTGATGTGTAGAACAATGTGACAGCATTTTATGCAACACTCTTACCTGCTTACCTTTCTGGCATGGTCCATATACAGTAGTACTCTGAAACTTCTGTTTTGGTAATCCTTTTCACTGCATCGACTTTGATTAGACTCTTCACTGATCTATAATGTGCATGTCCCAATTTTTTGATGCAATAAGATATTTTCATCATTCTTTGACAAATTACACACATTTGTTCCAATAAGATAACAATTATCTACTGCCCTAGACAATTTTCATCTTTATTAAGAGCATACACATGATTCTTTGTCAAATTTTACATGCAAATTATCATCACAAAGTTGACTAATACTAATCAAATGAGCAAGCAAGCCATCAACATGCAAAACATATTTAAGCTTAGGAAAACTTTCAACATTCAAAGTTCCTTTTCCTATAATCTGTCCTTTCGAACAACCACCATATGTAACATTACCATCATTCAAGGTCACATAATCAGATAAGTACTCAATTTGTACTGTCATATGTCTAGAACAACAACTATCAAAAATACCATTGACCAAGTAAACATGCTCTCAAGGAAGTGTGAACAGCATTACAAGTAACATCAGATTTTCATGCAGATTTCAGAAAATGTTTCATAGGATGTGACATCATTTTAGTTAACATTTTCTCATATCTCAGATCATCAAACATTTACATGCAGTAAGCACAGATATGATCAATTTTCGAAAAATAATGACATACAAACTTCTTTTCAATGTTTTTTGACTTTGTGAGAATCTGTTTGTGCAGATGTTACAACAGATGTTTTAACATTTGCCTTCACAAACTTCACAGTATATTCAAAATTCTTAGAAATAGAAGCAATTTCACTATCATAACGTATACCACAATTATCGGATTTACCAATAGCTATAACATATATCAGAAGCACTCATAGAAAATTTTATGAAACTTAAAGTAGAGGTGATCAATTTCTCCTTCAGTTTACCAATTTCAAAAATCTCTTCTGGAATGTATGACTTCTAGCTTGGTAATTGTTCCTTTCAGATTCTCATTCTCTTTGTTCAAAGAATTAAGAGTGAGTTTCTGAGAGTTACAATCATCCAACAACTTTTGGTACTTATGATCATCAATCCTTATGCCTGCATCATCAACAAACCCATTAAAACAATTCAAATCTGTGTGACTCTGTTTTGATGTTACCATAAATGTTATGACATTAGGTGTAACATCAGAATCTGCATCATCCAGATTATCATCTAAAGAATCATCATAATCAATCTTGGTATGAAAAGTAAATTCAACATCTTTTGATTCATCAAATTCATCATCTGATTCATCATTTAAGGTAGTACTAAAATTCAGTTTTTGCATAAGTCTAGTATTGGCACATTAATTTTCATAAAGACCATATTCAGAACATGCATTGAACTGATTTTCCTTATTAAAGATCATACCTTAGTTTACCTTCACTTTTTGATAACCTTGGTTGAAATTGACTTTTCCTTCTTTCTGATGAGAGAGTTGATGTGTTGATTTGGATCTTTGCTACATCATAACCTGTAAGTACAGTCCTCCAAGCACGTTCATCAATCGACTTGATATACATGCACAACTTAGGCTTAAAATATGGATAATATGTTCGGGTGCCTAAGTGTAGTGGATATGTGATGTGTTTCCATTGCTAACATAAACTAAAACACACTTTAAGCAAGGATCTAAACCTAGTGTCGTCAGGTATCGGCTCTGATACCAACTGAAAGTGTGTGGAGGGATGGTATCTAGTGTTTAAGTAAAAAACAGAACAATGTTACACTGAATGTTGTGACAATTAGTGTAGCATTAACTCTAACAAAATGTGAAAAGTAAACACAGTACACAGCGGAAGTCTAAAACACTAAAACACAATACGAACACAATGGAATAATTTTTAACATAGATTTTATTAATAACAAAACCTATGCTAAGCCTTACGGCGAAAAGTAACTTAGTTCCTAAGTTATACAAAAAGTGTCGTGTGAAATGTCTCAGCAATTACTTCAACATTCCACAAACAGAAACTACAATCGAGGCAGGTGCCTGAATCCGCAAACAGACTTAAGTGTAAAACACTGTCTAAAGAACTAATCTAATCTGTGATTCACTCTCACTCGATTCAAGACTAGAACTAAGTACACTGGAAGGCGGTATCCCTCGGCGTACGTTAAATGATACAACTACTGGCCATAACTCCTAACTAGGGTTGAACGCTCAAGGAGGTGTTACTCGAGTAGTGCATACTTTGAAATGAGAGGCTCTGGCGGTATTTATAGAGAAATACACAACTTCTAGATCCTTCCATTATGAGATCCTATTTTTTAGGACCTCAACCTCCATGATCTTTCTAGAACATTCTGCCATCTTCCAGGTCGTTCTAAACTGCTCCAAAGCCTTCTAGCACGTTCTCCAACATTCTGGAATCTTCCAGGTTCCAGACTATTGTAGAAGCTTCTAGAATCGTTCCTGAATGTGAGAGCATTTAGTACAACATTTAATGTAACATTGCAGAAAAGACTTAGAATAAATCAAGGAAGGTCAAATTAAGATGTTGTTGATAATGTTAAAGCATTTAAGAGTTAACAACATCTACAATTCCATAACTAACTTCTTTATCTTCATCTTTATACGCGCTTCGAACTAACTTCACGTTGACTTGTCTTGAGTAGACTTGTATGTACTTGTCTTGTAGTCCTCCTGTCTTGATTAGTAGACTTCAACTCTTCTTGTCTGGTCTTCTTTGTTCAATCAGTAGACTATACTAAACCTATCAAGACTATTACATTACTTTAAGCTTTCATAATACAAGCTTAGTCAACTTATAAACTATACAATAAAACTAATCTATTACATATAAAAACACCATGAGCTCTATACAACATTTAAATAGCTCAGTAACAAACTTAAACAAATACTGTAAACACATATGAAGTACTTATAAACTGTACTTATCTTTTCATGTGAACTTATGTGAACTCTACTGGTCTTGTACAAGATGACTTAACTCAACTAGACTAGATTAGTCAACACTTAGAAAATATTCATACTACTTTTGGCTTATCAAAACTTCATCTTTTATTCATCATTTAGGACTTGTCTAGGATTCATATCCCAACAATTTCCCCCTTTTTGATGAAGCCAAAACTACTTGAATCTTTTCTCATAAGTAGACTAGTTAAGTAGTTATCTTGTCTTTAACATCAAATAGTACTTATCTTTCATTCATTCAAAATACGATCAGTAGATTACACATACTCTGAAATAAAAAAATTAAGTATCAGAGCAAAAAAAAATCAAAAAAAATCAGAAAATCAACTAATCTGAAAGAGTACCTCCTTCTGGATTTGGAACTTGAAATGCATCAAGGAGTCTCTTGTGAATTAGACTGATATGGTCTTCATCTTCAATCTTCTCTTTCTCGAGTAGCTCTTCTTCGAACTTCTTGATTAGATTTATATCAACTCTTTTACCAGAATTTGTCATGGGACACTTCCATTTTGGAAATTCAGGAACAAGAATGTTAAAATTTGCACCTGCAGATATTCTAATAATCAGATTCCATAGCATCCTATGCTGTCCTTCCATGAACTTGTCAAAAACTGAGTACAGATCCTCAGAGCTATCAGAATCTCCAAACTTCCTGATAATCCAATGATCTAGTTCCCATTGCCTTTTTACTTTCATCCATTCTTGACGATGTTCCTTGTCAATGAAATGGTCAATGGTCTTGTCTTCCATAATCTCTTCATCAGACTTCAAACTCAGCAACTTTTCTATGTGCTTTCCAAGTTTCTTCTGATTAGCATAGCGAGTTTCATCACTTGGATCAACAATCTTTCGCTTCTTCTGGACTGTTGCTTCAGGAGTAGACTCTTCTATAACAATAGATTTTCTTTTCGACACTTGCCTTGTCTGAACTTCAGCTTCAGGAGATGCAACACCTTTGCCTTTCTCCTTCCTCATCAACTCATCTGCTTCAGCCTTAGCTTGCTCAAGATCTGTCTTCTTCACTAATCTGCCTCTCTTAGGCCTTCTTAGATCTTGCATAGCTTCAGCAGCATCTTTAGCCTCTAGTTCAGTACTGGACTTGTCTTTTTCATCAACTCGACTCGTCTCTTCCCCCTTTTTGGCTTCATCAGATGCCTTGAGAGAGAATAGAGAAGTGAACCGAGTCATTTCTTCGAACATAGCTTGCTTCATAAGGTTTGTAGCTTTCTCAATCTGCCTTTCATGAGAACCATCTTGACTCAACTTGTCTAGCTTGGTCGCCACTAACTCCAGCTTTTGAGTAGACAAGTTCAACTCATTCTTGAAATGGGTTGCAGTCAGACGCAGCTTCCTGTTCTCTTCAGTCATAGCAGATATGATTTCTCTAGCTTGAGCTAACTGATCAAAAGCTTCTTTTCTTTGGACGTCAGCTACTTCAATTTTAGCTCTATAGACTCTTTCCATCTTCCTGGATTCAGTAGCTAGAACACGAGCAAAATCGACTGAACTCTTCTCTGAATATTCAACTTGATTCTGGAGAAATCCTTCTATTTGATTGAACATCTCTTGCTTGAAATCATTGTCCAGCTGGTTGACTTCATTCATAATCATCTCTTTTGAACTTGTCACAAGGACACTATTCTGTTCAACAAGAGTTTTCTTAAGCTCGGACTTGAGGAACTCATCGATAGATGACTTGATGACAGCTTTCAAATCTTCTTTCAACTCGTCTATTGAGGCGGTTGGGATAGCTTGAGACGACTGTCCAACCTCAACATGAGTAGCATCTATCATGACCTCATCTTCAGCAGCACGAGAGACAACTTCAATCAACTGGCCTTCTGGAGCAGTAGCTAAGACCTCGTCTTCTACTATTTCAGCAATAAATACACTTCCTGCAATCGCCTTCAAACTGGGCATAGGACAGTAAGGCACCATAGCTAGCTTAGCTTCCTTAGTCCGTCTTTCAGCATCAGCAAGATCTTTCTTTAATAAGGCGTGCAGTTTCCTCATATATCCACAAAATTCGAGGGGAAGCAATGAATCAGAGTATCGATTGATAAACTTAAAATCTGACCTTAGACTGTCAGCATGATCCATTTGAAATTTGAACACAATGCCTCTCAACTGGTCTGAGACATTGTCTAGCTCTATGACTGGATCAGTAGACTGGATCAACTCATCTGGTCCAGCGTCGATCATCTCCAAGTCTTGTACAAAGTCAGATTCTGAGACCTGAACACCAACGTTGAACTGGAATTCTGAACACATCAGGTCATCAGAGATACCTAGTAATCTCTTGGCAAGAGCAGTGATAGCATAATTTGGAAAAAGCTCTGAGTGGTCACGAACACCACTATTCTCCTTCTGCTCCATTTCCCAATCCATGAAGTTAGAAATACCACCTTTTCCTAAGATGACTTCGAAGAGATCATCTGTACTTGACTTCTTCAAGGCTACCCAAGTGCATATTCTAACCAGTTTCTCAAACTGTTCTGAAGAGTAGTCGACTTCGACAGATGAGAGCTGTTTCTTCAAATTCTTGCTCATCTTCGAACGGATTCGCTTCTCTCTCAGACTCATGGGATAGTATACCAAGGATTCGAATCTGACTTCAGATGGGGTCTGAGTAGATGGGGTCTCTATCTCAGTTGTTGCAGTGGCAACGGGTGTAGTATCTGAAGTAGATGGGATAATGGGTTCAACATTTTCTGTTGAGGGTAAGGAAAGAATTTGGTCTGTGGTTTCTTGGGGCTTCGATGTGTCTTGGTTTGGTGTGATAACTGTAGAAGTATCAGTTATATCCATTGTAGGAGTGTTTTCGGGTAGGCTTGCTCTCAGCGGATATGCTGGCAACACCTGAGAGGTTGAGGGAATAGGTCGTGGCCTAGATCGATGAGATCTTGCCTTGGTTCGAACAGAAGAGAGGGAGAGAGGAATCGATAAATCATGAGAAGAGGAACCAACCTGGTGACTCAACTCGTCTGGTGGAGGAGGTGTTCCAATTCTCACCAGTGTATACATCTCTGGAACTTGAGAACATGTATCCTTTTCTTCTTCAGACTGAGTCTTCTCAGAATCATCTGCACTAGACGAGTCTTGTACAGCTTCCGGCGACTCTTCTTCAGTAGACTCACCTTCTGAAGAACCAGACGCACCTGCATATGGTAAGGCGTCCATAGGGTCAATCCGAGCTTGCCTAGGTGCAGCTGGCCTGGTAGCAACTTGCTTCCTCACGGCCTCCTTCTTCAAATAAAATTTCAACGGATGGAATGGCTTTCCCTTACTCCAACTCGACTTGTTTGGCAGTAGAAGAGGGAATAAGATACTTAACTTGTTGCCATATCCAACAGCCGTAGACACCACCCAATTGCAAGTGTGGTCATCTACTCGAACACTTTTCTCAAAATACATGATTCGATCAGCAATCAACTTGAACCAATCTCCTTCAGTTATACCATCATAAATTGCGGCCATAACCCTTGCTTTTGTAAAAGTTACAGAATCATGCGAACTAGTAGAACTCAGTAAAATCTTGCTGGCAATATCCAATAATGTGCGATACTTGTCTAGAAGATCTCCCTTCTTGACAGCAGCATACTTTCCATCAGGTTTTGGTTTCAGCTTCCTTCCACAGAAAATATTCAGATATCGAATCTCTTGTCCTAGGGCATAATTCTCAACATTAATTGTTCCAGTGGGCAGCTTCAGAAGTTTGAACATCGCCTCACGAGTGATTTGCACACGATCTTCACCAATAAACGATTCGATAATATCACCTCGTCTGGTGACATTCGCATAAAATTCTAGCACTTCTTCCTCCAAGACGACTTGAGGAAAAGCTTCTAAATAAGGCTTTAGTCCACATCGGGTGCATTTTGTCAGAATTTCTGTGCTTTCATCTGAGTGCTGGCCTTTGAAGAAAACGGATGGTTCAACATTCACCTTATTATCGGAGATATACCGACCTAGGTCAAAAGTGACCTGCATGTTGGTTCTCAGATCGAAAATTGATCGAGTAGACATAGTATATTATGAGTATAAGCAGATAATCTTGAAAGAAATAGCAAGAAATCAAGTTCTTCAAGGTAGAGGAGTTAAGAAATTGTGGGGCAAGACGTGTGGGGGTGTTTGAGTTTTGTTCGAAATTGAATTTTAGATCCAACGGTCAAGATCGAAGGATTAGATCCAACGGTTGGGTCTTTTGGAATTCGGTTACGGAATCGAGAATATTATGTGATTTGATATTGTAAAATTTGAAATCCGCCTCTTTTTAATTAGGTCAGGGGAGTGAACTCATCTGTCCTAATGTAGTCGAGTTCGAACTGGGTGTATACACCTCATTAAACCGGGAGTGTATACAACCAATTCTAGGGTTTTCAATTTTTGTCATTATCTAATTACAATAATAGCCTTAATTCAATTGACAAAACACTTAGCATATTTCAATTAAGAGATACACTTAGCTAGTCTGTTCGAGTCTATCCAGAACAGACGAGTAGACTTGAACTTCATGAGTCGAGTAGGCCTAAGTGTACAAGACGAGTAGGTTTAGGAACACCAGTCGAGTTCCCCCTTCGACTGTGCTTGTCCATTCCAATCGTCGAACGTCTTCATGTACCTATCTTATCATTTGCAATGTGTAATCGTAGGTACAAGTAGAGTAAGATAAATAAGATGAATATCAATCTAAAGCAATGATCAAGGTTTCGAACAAGATGACCTTTTAACACACATAAGAGTCAACATAAGGATATTTAAGAAATCAAAGATTCCCCCTTAAATGTTTATTCCCTTAGTATTACCCTCAGCTTTACCAGCTTCCTCATCGGGTTGTTTGGTCATCTAGTCTAGCCTTGTATACCTGTCTATTGCGTGAGTAGTCGAGTGCTCTGGTCTAGTGATCTTGTCTCCTCTTATTGATGTACCTGTCTTGTTGGTACATAGCTATAGGCAAGTAGGATCTAAATCAATTAGTCCTAGACTAATGCATAACTCACGAAATCGTGCCTCAGCTAATGGTTTTGTAAAAATGTCAGCTCTTTGAAAACCAGTATGAATCTTTTCCATGCGAATATCCTTCTTTTCTACATGATCACGTATGAAATGATGCTTCACATCAACATGCTTACATCGTGTGTGTAAAACAGGATTTTGTGTAATGGCAATTGCACTATTACTATCACAGAAAATAGGAACATTTGATTCATGTATGTTGTAATCACGAAGTTGTTGCATGAGCCAGAGTAGTTGACTACAACAGCTACCAGCAGCCATGTACTCGGCTTCGGTAGTAGAGGTAGCAACACTAGTCTGCTTTTTAGAAAACCAAGATATGAGTTTTGTGCCTAGAAATTGACAAGAACCAGAAGTAGATTTCCTATCTATTCTACAGCCTCCAAAGTCTGAGTCTGAATACCCACTTAAGGATAGATCATCATTTGAAGGATACCATATACCACGATTGATGGTCCCTTTCAAATATTTCAAGATCCTTTTGGTAGTTTCCATGTGACTTTCTTTTGGATTGGCTTGGAATCGAGCACAAACACCAACAGAGAATGCAATGTCAGGTCTACTAGCAGTTAGATACAGTAAAGAACCAATTAAGCCACGATAATAGGATTGGTCAGCACATTTACCGTTCTCATCTGGATCCATTCTGTAAGTTGGTTGCATTGGTACACCAGTGGACTTACATGTTTTGATCCCGTACTTGTCTAGAAGATTTCTAGTGTACTTCGCCTGATTTATGAAAATACCTTCTGGAGTTTGTTTTACTTGAAGTCCAAGAAAGTAGTTCATTTCACCCATCATAGACATCTCAAATTTACTTTGCATGAGTGTTGAAAAACTTTCACTCAGCTTTTTGTTAGGTGACCCAAAAATGATGTCATCTACGTAAATTTGGACGAGTAAAATGTCCTTCCCTTCTTGTCTTCTGAACAAGGTTCGATCGACCTTGCCCTTAGTAAAACCATTTTCCAATAGAAAGAGAGATAGAGTGTCATACCATGCTCTTGGAGCTTGCTTTAGTCCATATAGGGCCTTCTTTAATCTGTACACCTGGTTGCCTTTGACTTCGAAACCTGGAGGTTGTTCAACATACACTTCTTCCGCAAGAATACCGTTAAGAAATGCACTTTTAACATCCATTTGATATACAGTAAACTTCATGTGAGCAGCATATGCAAGGAACAATCTAATGGCTTCTAGTCTAGCAACAGGAGCATATGTTTCATCATAGTCTATGCCTTCAGCTTGTGAGTAGCCTTGGGCGACTAATCTAGCCTTATTTCTAACGACTAAATCATTCTCATCTTTCTTATTCTTGAAAATCCATCGAGTGCCAACTACATTATGATGTTTCGGCCTATCGACAAGTTCCCAGACGTCGTTTCGAACAAACTGGTTCAACTCGTCTTGCATAGCGATGATCCAATTACTATCAGCCAATGCCTCTTTAACAGTGGTAGGCTCAATAGATGAGAGGAAACAACACCAGCAAAACATAGTTGGACT
This sequence comes from Galeopsis tetrahit, assembly GCA_963675135.1. Classification (NCBI taxonomy): domain Eukaryota; kingdom Viridiplantae; phylum Streptophyta; class Magnoliopsida; order Lamiales; family Lamiaceae; genus Galeopsis; species Galeopsis tetrahit. Next base: position 29,129,271 of record OY776130.1, on the reverse strand, counting down.
AGACTGTTCTTGCGACTCAAAGAGTTGTCGTCTAGTCTTCACACCTATAGTAGAGTCACCAATGATATTTTCAGTATCATGCGCAGATTTCCATGTTTTCCTATTCTTAACAGGAATACTATCATCATCTATATCATGTACAGCATCATGCATGTCAACATCTTTTGTATCATCAACAGATTTACCAGGAGTAGATGAGTCAACTAGAGCAGGCATGTCAACTGGTCTAGAGGACTTACCTTGAGCACTTACTTTCTCCTTGTTATCAGAATCGAGAGCTTTTAGGAATGGGTTGTAGGCTTGAACGGATTCATATATCTCTGAATCTTTGTCAGATTCGATTGATAGATCAGTTACCTTCTTACTGATCTTGTCGGCAGACAAGTCCTGTTGAGATTCATCGAAAACCACATGTGGTGTTTCTTCCACACAAAGAGTTGAGTAGTTGAATACCCGAAATGCTTTGCTAGTCGAGGAGTATCCTAAAAATATCCCCTCGTCTGCTTTAGCATCGAAAGCATTCAACTTGCTCTTTCCATTGTTGTGAATGAAACACTTACAACCAAATATATGGAAATATGAAACTCTGGGTTTTCTACCTTTCCAAACCTCATAAGGTGTCTTGCCTAGAGCTTTATTGATCGCGCTTCTGTTTTGTGAGTGGCATGCGGTGTTGATAGCTTCAGCCCAAAACTTTTGAGGCGTGTTAAACTCAGCTAACATGGTCCTACAGGCTTCTTTAAGGGTTCGATTCCTTCTTTCTGCTACACCGTTCTGTTGTGGTGACCTAGCTGCACTAGTAAGGTGCTGGATACCACGTTTAGTACAAAATTCTTTGATATAGCAATTAATGAACTCAGTTCCCTTGTCACTTCGAATTTTGACAATAGACTGGTTCTTCTCAACTTGTAACTTCTTCAACAGTTCAGGCAGAAGTGTTTGTGTATCACTCTTCTTGTGTAGAAAGACTACCCAAGTGAACTTAGAATAGTCGTCTACAACAACAAGTGTGTACCTTCTACCGTTCAAGGTTGGAGGAGTTATTGGTCCATGAAGATCCATATGTAGGAGTTCTAGAACTCTACTAGTTGAGAGAGTAGGAATTGACTTAAATGAACCTTTAACCTGTTTACCCTGTTGACAAGCCGTGCATACATGTGACTTGTAGTAAACTTCATTGGGAATACCTTCTACAAGGTAATCTCTGGCTATCTTATTAAGAACCTTAAAGTTTAGATGACAGAGGCGTCTATGCCAGAGCCAGCCAAGTTCTTTAGGATTCTTAGTAAGTAGGCAGGTGTCCCTCGGACAACTGTTCCAGTTCACTATGTACACACTACCTTGTCTTACGCCGACTAGTAGAACTGTGTGCGTCCTTTTGTCAATGATTTCGCATTTGCGGCTCTTGAACTGCACCTTGTAACCACGATCACAAAATTGTGAAACAGAGAGTAGATTATATTTCAAACCTTCAACATATGAGACATCTTGTATTTCGACGTCTCCATTCCGGATGTAACCAAATCCTTTAGTGACAGCAGTGGAGCTATCACCAAATATTACTTTTGGTCCTTCTTGCTCATGGTAGCTAGTCAAGAGAGCTTTGGTACCAGTCATGTGGTGCGAACATCCACTGTCTATGTACCAGGTTTCTCCTACTGAGCCACCCTTCTTATACAAGTCAAGTCGAACCTGCAATAGATGATATTCAATAACTTAGGTACCCATTTGTTTATTGGGGTCCTTGGGGGTTAGTCATGTTCAGAGGAATCCAAATATACATTGGAGTCTTGAACAAGTTCGATCTTTTAAGCTTTCGCCCATATTTGTTGCAAAATAAGACCTTGTTGTCCTTCTCTGGCCTATCAGTCGAGTTCGGGTCTACTCTTTGGAGATAGCCTTTCGACTTAATCTCTACTTGAGCAGGCACTTGTCTATGATAGTTAGAGTAGGGTTTGAAAGCATTAGGTCCATACGGTTTATAGACGCGTTTGGGTCTTTCCTCACTTAAAATATCGTATGATAGAGGTGGAGGATATAGGACAGCTTGTGTACGATATTTTGGAGCTACCTGTCTAGGTCTAGACGAGTAGAGTTGAGACTGCCTTATAAATGGAGGTCTAGACTCTTGTCGTCTAGTCTGTACCTGTCTAGTACTCGTCTCCTCAGGATACCAGTCCTCGTATCTGACCTGGTTGGGTCGTCCACGATTAGTGGTCCTTTGAAGATTAGTTCTAGATGGAACAGGCTTGCTGTTACCATTCTTTTTACCTCCCTTGGTAATCGGAATGTTAACTCGAGCTTGTTTAGGTACAGTACCGTTTGAAGGAGTTCCAATATCGTATAACATTGGTCCTTTTCCTTTATCATTTGGCAAAAGTCTTGCTTTAATAGTAGTAGGGTTCTTAATGACTCGAGTAGACGAGCTAGATGTCTCAGCACCTATACCAGTCTTGTCACCTGGATCTCTATACCTATCTGACAGTTCAAGGTTAATCTTTGAAGAGTTAACCAGGTCAGTAAGTTTGAGATCAAGTGTAACTACCTCGGTCTCTAAGAACTTATTACGTTCTTCAAGTCTGTTGCACTTGTTCTTTAAAACATTGAATTCATTTGTCTCAGTTGCATGTATCTTAAGTAGGTCTTGATATAACCTGTCTGTCAACGCACACTTTTCTTTGAGTTTACTCAACTCTTCAGTCAAGCGTTTATTTAGGACTGTTATATTAGGATCTACTTTTGATTGGGCTTCCTTAAGATCAATGATTTCTTGTTTTAATGCAATGTTTTCATCACTGACTTCAATGAATGCTTGGTTAGCAAGTAGAAGGTCGTCTTCGACTGCACTAGTCGAGTGCTGAAGACTGCTTCCTACTTCACTACTAGCAGTGTCACTTTCATCAGTTTCTGAATCATCACAAGATTGAAAAGATGTAGCAGATGATACCTCTTGGTCGATTTTAGCCATGCAGCATAGGCCATCATCTACTATGAATGCTTCGTCGTGATCTTGATCAGTTGAGTGACTAGATACGGACGATGGCAACTCGTCTGAATCCGAATCAGAGTCATCATTGGCCATCATAGCCTTTTTGCCACGGTTATATCTTCTTTCTCTTCGTGCCTTGCGTTCTTCACGATCATCAGTGCTCAGGTCTGGACATTCATATATGTAGTGACCTGGCTTTTCACAATTATAGCACAAGAGGTCATTAGTAGCCTTTTTAATAGGAGATTTGTCCCTACGTTTATCACGTCTATCAGAACGTTGAATCTTCCTATCGTCAGACTCTCTATCTCGTCTGTTACTTTTCGAGACTTCGTCTCTCCTTTCGGACGAGTTTCGGTCTCGTCTGGTCTCAGACGAGTTCTTAGAAGTAGATGCTCTATGATCCCTATAGAACTTCTTGTATCTTCCGAAGCGTTTATTGAGCCTATCAAACTTTCTAACCATGAGACTCATCTGATCCTTTAAACTAAGATCAGTATCTAACTCATCTTTCACAGAGGCAGACTTAGTTCTAGACTTGGACCTGTCTACCTTAGAGGACTTAGAAGAGCTAGACTTAAAGGCAACGTTCTTAGATACAGCATGTTCTCTATCACTACTGGCTAGTGGTTCATCTTCGTCTAAATCAAACTCATGGGCTTTGAGAGTTTGAAACATGGTTTCAGCAGTCCACGTATCAATATCTTGAGTGTTCTTAACAAGCATCTTTACCATTTTCCAACGACTATCAAGACTCTTCAAAATCCTAAGATTGATCTCACGAGCAGTATAAGATTTACCAAGTACTTCCAAATCATTCATGATCTTAGTAAAACGAGTATCCAGCTGGTCGATAGTTTCGCCAGCTTTCATCTGAAATGATTCAAATCTTTGGACAGCTGTGGAGAGTTTGCTCTCTTTGATTAGGGAGGTCCCTTCACAAAGGATAGCTAGTCTGTCCCACATCTCTTTGGCAGTCTTACATTTTAACACTTTTCCTAGATACTCGTTAGAAAGGGTGTGTAAAATGTAATTCTTTGCCAAACTATCCAAATTATTTTGACGCATTTCTTCTGAGGTTAGATCTGACTTGGGTTTCTTGACGAGAGTACCAATTGGTTTGCTTGGGTCAAGAACAGCAGTATTAGGAACCATAGTAACAATAGGTCCTTCTGTGATAACAGAGATCATTAGGTCGTGCGTGGAACTGAAAATGGCTTCCATTCGCAGCTTCCAGTAGTCATAGTCCTGAACCTGGAACTTGGGTAACTTGTTAGCGCTGATCTCAAGAGACATGATTTCAAGAAATAAGTGCTAAGTAGAGTTATGATCAAGAAAAACAAATAAGTCAAGAACAGGGAGCACGAAACAGATATAACAAGAGTGTTTGATCAAGAACACGTAAGCAACTACAATCAAGGAACAAGACTTCACCCTAAGTCTTAAGTCGGTTATCAAGAAACAGCAGTTCGTAAACTACTGCTCTGATACCACTTGTAGGTCCCCAAAGTTGAGTTAATATCGAGTAAGCTAGTGAAAATGTCTAGAGGGGGGTGAATAGACTTTTCAAAATTCTATCGAAATATCAGAATACAATATGCGGAATACGAAATTAACAATGAGCCCAATTCAAGTTTATACTCAACTTCTTAATTCGAGAACTCTGTTCTATACTCAACTTGTTAAGCTTAGTAGCAGTTTAAACAGTTAAGCAATTAAACAATTAAAACAGTAAAGTAAACAACACACAAAGATTTATAGTGGTTCGACAACTTGTCTACATCCACTCTCACAAACCCAGTTGTGATGTTTCCACTAAACTCTTCCAATCGAGTACAAGTGTATATTCCTGTCTTTTAAGTCCCAAGAAGAAGACTTAGATCTTCAACAGACTATACCTCCAGATATGTCTATGATCTAACTAGAAATTTTACAAGTATCTAGTACCTTGAAAAATAACAACAAAAACTAAACACTTATTCAGTAGTAGCCTTTTGAATTCTTCACTTGTCTTCTGGCTTCTTTCTGAATCTTCAATCTCTGAGAGTAATCTTCAGTATATAGCTTTAATACGCTTCAGTATATCGAGTTTCAGTAGTCTTCAAATGATCACCATCATGAAGTATTTATAAACATCAAGAACTTAGTTAGTTGTAACCAACTTTTCTTGAAAACTAACTTTAACTGAATCTTCTTATCCATCCACGCGTTTCTGTTACGAATTAGTTATTCCATAACTAACTTCTTTATCTTCATCTTTATACGCGCTTCGAACTAACTTCACGTTGACTTGTCTTGAGTAGACTTGTATGTACTTGTCTTGTAGTCCTCCTGTCTTGATTAGTAGACTTCAACTCTTCTTGTCTGGTCTTCTTTGTTCAATCAGTAGACTATACTAAACCTATCAAGACTATTACATTACTTTAAGCTTTCATAATACAAGCTTAGTCAACTTATAAACTATACAATAAAACTAATCTATTACATATAAAAACACCATGAGCTCTATACAACATTTAAATAGCTCAGTAACAAACTTAAACAAATACTGTAAACACATATGAAGTACTTATAAACTGTACTTATCTTTTCATGTGAACTTATGTGAACTCTACTGGTCTTGTACAAGATGACTTAACTCAACTAGACTAGATTAGTCAACACTTAGAAAATATTCATACTACTTTTGGCTTATCAAAACTTCATCTTTTATTCATCATTTAGGACTTGTCTAGGATTCATATCCCAACAACATGTCATTTTTTAAGAGAGTAACTTAATTTAATAAAATGACATGTGTACTCTAATTAATCTTAAAATGGCATCTAATTTAAATTAAAAAGAGATTGACATATCATAAAAAAAAAAAAAAGCTCCCTATTAATATTAGTGATTATCCAACCCAAACTAAATATAGATTTAGTATTCACTAAATTTATCATATCCACTTTTTTTCTCCATCTACCAAAAGCCTAAATCAAATATCCATTTCTGTGTGTAATGTAATTTTTTTCACAAGGAACTAACTAAAAACTTAGATAATTGTATTTCTTTTAAAGGTTGATCATTGTTTTTTTAAAGTCTTAGTATCCAATTCACCAATTTGGAATCAATCTCACCACCCACTTATGAGATCCCCGTTTAAAGTCAGAGTCTTTGTATAAACTGATCCCTTAAAAATTGTTTCTTAAGAGTTTCGAACGCGAAACCTAAAGATTATCACACCCCTATGTTCCAAACCTGCACTACTAGACTAACTCTTTAAAATTAAAGGTTGATCACTATGTTTCGAGTTCTCAAGTTGAATGGAGTGTAACCGTGTAACTAGGGGTGGGCATTCAGATGGTTCGGTTTTGAGCTTTTTCAACCGAACCGAAATTTTAAAAAATAAAATCGAAATCGAATCGAAATTTGTTAGAACCGAATTGAATCGAATAAATGTTCGATTGATTCGGTTTAAACCAGAATTCTTGCATAATGATTTGTGTGAGAAATGCTTGAATTCACTATGTTTAATTGCTCGAAATCGATAGTTTTCATGCATTTTTTATGCAAGTGTGTTTTGATATATTCTTAATTAGTTTGAGAAAGGTATATACATTGTTTTGTAGGTAAATTGAACATTTGGAAGCAAAATACGTTCCTAAAAAGTTATGAATCAAGAGGATGATTGCAATATTGGAAGTGTCTCGAAAAATAGAGTGAAACGAAAAAAAGAATCGAGCCGATCGAAGTTCGGGATAAAAAGTTATACACAAAACAAAGACATGGGGTGCCAAGGACGAGTCAGGCAACTCGACCGAATGTTCAGACCTGAGGCGGGCACAAGGAGGCCACGACCGAGCACTCAACTCGGCCGAGCCAAAGAGGGAAGTGCCACGGCTGAGCTCCAGAGGTGAAGAAGTGTTAACACGCTTTTATTAGCTCCCGACTCGGCCAAGCTACCCGACTTAACCGAGTCAACCCGAAATTTTACATCTTTCCTCCATTTGACTTAGGGACACATGCCACACTGATTGGGAAGGTTATATAAGCTCATATTTTCGATTTTTTAGGGACAAGCAACCATTAGAGAGAGAGAAAGATCCCAAACCATTTTTCTTCATTTTTAATCTCAAATGGTTAGTTTTCTCCATATAATTAACTAGATTTTCATAGAATAGCTTGCAATTGAGTTGTAATTTCATTTTCAAGCAAGATATTGAAGATTTTGTGGAGGATTAAGGGGTTTATTTCAAATTTGCAATCAAAGAGGTGATACTTTATTTTTATTTAAGCATTTTGTTATTATTAATTATGGTTATGTTATTTCTCTTCAATTTCTTTAGTTATTTTGTTGATTTAGCCATGGGCAAGCATATTTGTGTTCGGGTGTTTTGATTTGTGATGAAATTTGTGTTTTAGCTTGTCTTTGATTGTATAATTTCATTAGAAGGTGTTTAAGTTAGATTAATGGGTTTTGCATGATCATTTACTTGAATTCAATTATTAGATTGTATGTTGAAGCATGATTAGTTCAACGAGAGTTGGTTAGTCGTGATAGATCGTATAATCGAGGGTTGAGATCGAGTGAATTGAGTTTATATTGGGTTATCACAATAGAGTTTGATAATTTCGTTAGAACCCCATTAATCTACACTAATTATTTGAATGCGAGTTTGAGTAATTGGTGAGTAAAATATAGGAGTTTGGTTTATAGTATTTAAGGGGAAAACATGGTTAGAGATTAACTTAGTATAGATAGGGTAGAACCCTCTAATTGTGTGATTACTCGGACAAGAACGACTCTATACTTCCTCCCAATCTTAGGTGCTCGATTAGATATATGCATTAGTGATCGTTTCTACCAAACACCGACCTACGTATTATACGTCAAAGTCGAACTTTAATTTGATTTTCACACCCAAGCACTACCTTACATCACTTGATATAATATTAATATCACACTTTAACTTGATTTTCTTCTAAGTTTGCATTTAATTTCATTGTTCGAACCATGACTTTTCACTATATCCAAATGACGACACATAACATTAAGAATACATGAGCAATCTAGTCACTTGATTCGATATTTAACCAGACACTTACTAATATTACGAGGATCCTCTTATAATTGAGAGACGAGTATTACAAAATGCGTGTCACATAAAATATTATTTTTCAACAATTAAACATTTTCAAGGATTTTTTACACTAAAAATCAAGTTCAAATTATAAATTCATGAGTTCACAATTCAAACTAAAATTACAAACCATATAAATCTCATACAAAAAATTAATGGCTTTGTTGCGTTTCCCACACTGAAATCAATTTTCAAGGGAGATAATTATTTTTTAGTTGGACAAAGACGATAAATGTCCAATTGAAAAATTGAGATAAAAAATTAATAAAGTATATAATTTATTAATTAAATACGTATTTTTTAATTATATAAATAAATTCGGTTCGATTTATTCGGTCTTGTTAAATATAAATCGAACCGAATCGAAAACCGAAATGAAAAAAAATATTTCAACCGAACCAACAACTGAATAAACCGAAAATCGTCGGTTCAGTTCGAAAATTCGATTTTGTCCCACCAGTACGTGTAACCTTATATACAGTGAACTCAAGTTACTCAACTATCGCTATGATCATCTGAAAATACTTTCTTCATCCAAATACATTATGTAATTTATTTGGACATAAAATAGTGTAAATAATAAAATTGAATGAGAAAACATGAAAATAATGAAATGGCATAAAATGAAATGGCGGGTCCGGATTTCCACCAAACCGGTTCGCCCGGTTGTCTCCCTCCCCACCCCGCAGCTCTCGTCTCAGATCCACCAGCCATTTCAATTCTAAGAATTTTCTCTGCTTCCGATCTCCACCCATTTATCTCAAAAATCTTGGATTCTTCTTGGGTTTTTTCAATTGTAATCTTAGAATTTACCATTACGCACAGATCTTGAAGAGCTATGGATTCGCCGCCTTCCCATTCGCCGGGAAGGTCGCCTGATTCTCCGATCGGCAACTCCAAGAGACCTTCCAGCTACACTTCGGCCTCCTCATTGTCTAAATCAATCTCCGATGTCAATAGCCAGAGTTTCTCCTCGATTCTCAACAACCCTAATCCTTCGTCCTCCGTCGTTGGCTGGTGGTCCTCCGCCGCCGCAGTTCCCGTACCCGAATTCGCGCCATTGCCAGCCCCGCCCAAAACTGGATCTGAACTCACACGATCCGATTTCCTGCCTTACATCTCCTCCATCTCCGAGTCCCACTCTCACTTCGTCGATATTCTAAGGCAGCACGATAGGGATCACGATGGCCAGGGCGGTCTTTTCGCTGGTGCCTCCGCGGGGGAGGCATTGGTCGCCTGCTTGAGGGAGGTTCCGGCCTTGTATTTCAAAGAGGATTTCAGACTGGAGGAAGGCGCCACGTTCAGAGCGGCGTGCCCGTTCAGGACAATGTCGGAGAATGTGGCGTTGCAGGAGAGATTGTCGCAGTATTTGGATGTCGTGGAGTTGCATTTGGTGAAGGAAATTTCGTTGCGATCGAGCTCGTTTTTTGAGGCTCAGGTGCAGTTGGAGGATTTGAGTACGAAGATAGTCCAGGGATGCGAGAGGGTACGGGAATTGAAGGAAACGATCAGGCTTTTGGACTCTGATTTGGTGGGTTCGGCTAGGAAAGTGCAGGAGCTGAGCATGAAGCGTGGAGATTTGATCACATTGCAGAACACGCTAAGACTCATGCTATCAGTCAATCAGGCTCTCTCTACTCTTCAGTTGGCAAGTATTCTTTCTCCCCTCTGTGGAATGTGTCCATTAGTCTAAAGTAATGTAACTTGTCTAAGTCAATAATTTTTATGTAGGAGTTGATAAATTTGAAGTCCGAGTATGATAATTGCCTTTGAAAGTAGTAGTTTGAACTTAGGGGTGTCTCAATATTACTTTGAGTGTGAGTCATTATGGGAATGTTTTTCTTGATTTAGAAAACAGAATCTCAATTTGGGATGCTGCAGAATAGGAGTCCTACATTGAGACATGAGCAAATATGGATGATTGATTATTGTACTTTGACAAGACTCGTATGGATGATTTACTAACGCTGTCCACAGTCGTGATTAATCCAAGTTCGAACATACCTAACCAACTATTTTCAGTATCCATAACCAAAACCCTTTATGCTTGGTGCTAGTGCGCGCACATGTGTGTATACTTTTGAAATTCATTGGTTTTTGATGCTTTTATTATTGAACGGAAGATTATGTCTAACTGTCTAAGTTCTCGGTAATGGAGCTGAACTCCAAATCCACATGATACCCACTTTTGGAAATTGGTATATTCACTGATGACTGATGAGTGGAATACAAGGTTGTGTTTTATCTGCTTGTGTAAAAGGGAAGAGTTGTCCCTGTATTTCTCTAACAGACACACCTAAAAGCTTCCCAAAGTGCTCCAGTTTTAGAGTGCGTGAAGTTCATCTGCAGTGTATTTCAACCACTAGAGTGTAAATATTATGAGAATATTGTTCCTGCTAAACCCATTCTCAACCGATACAATGCTAAGAATCCTCTATGAAACTGAAGTTTAGACTGCAAATCTACATAATTTATTCAATGAAGAAAGCAGTAACATTCAGTAAATTGAAATTTTTAAGTTTAATTGTAACTAGGAAAGTGCAAAAGTCCTTGTTGATTTACCACTTATATCACCTCCTATTTGCAGCTTGTTGCATCTGCAGATTGTCTTGGAGCTTTAGATATTATTGATGACCTGCGACATATAATGGTATGTTCACAGCTACTGATACATTTTTGTATCAATTCCTTTTCTTATGCCTTTTATTTTTATTCCTCCAATGTTTCCATAATTGTGTGTGAACAAAATTTAGGGTTACTGTCTTAGACTAGTTATTTAATTAGATTTTTTTTATGCATGCATTTTTCCTTTTAATACTTGAGCTGAGGAATGTCATAATTGAACCTCAGCTACTAGTTTTACTTATGGTAGTAATGTAGTATCCAATATACCTCTTGGTTATTTGAAATTTACAGCTCTTCTCCATAGTGACCTTAAATTTTTAACTGGAAAAGCCAAAACATTACTTTTTACTTATATACATATACATCAGTTTGTGTGTGTGCACACATAACTAGTCACAAACGTACTGAGGACTAAATCATACCTGAAATTTGATTTTAGTTTTTGGATCTCAAAACAACTATATAGTCATCATCATGCTGGCTTAATATCTTTATTTTATTGCTCAACTCATTCCACCTAAAGTTTCCTGGTCTGCTTGGAGTTTAAATTGTTGAAGAAGCATATCTTCATTTTTATTTAGCATCAAATTTCCGTAAGATAAATGGTTCTTGTCTTGATAGGGTGGAGATGAGTTGATTGGTTTGCATTGCTTTCGTCATCTTCGTGACCATGTAATAGCTTCAGTAGATTCAGTTAACAGGTTAGTCTATTCTTGTTTTGAGATGGTTGCTGATTGCAAGTTCTTATTCTTTTCATTTTTTAAGATGGCTAAGATTTTTTTCTATTTTCTATCTCACATGTCTGGCTGAAGTGAATAAGTCCCTTACATTTATTTAGAGATCATATCGAACAGGGTCATCACGTTCGTATAAAATAAAATAAATGTTATCATTGTCGTTATGCTTCTTCTTTTATTGTTCTTATGTGATAAAAATATGGATTAAAGTCTGACAGACCTGGCAGACTGGTCCAATCAACCTTAGAGGTGTTTTGCAACTTTTGCTTAACTATTCATGGAAGGTCTTACATTCTGCTCATACAATTTACTGCAACCACTTCATATCTCCTTCCCTCTCTTAGATCACATGATCTTTCCTGCGTAAAAATCTGTATTCTACCTACATCTCATCTACTATACTCCTTTGTTAGCTTTTTACCATGGCTCAAACCTTTCCTAGTTAGTTGGTTGTAAATTATTAATAAACTGCTGTGCCTGTCTATGTTAATGTCTTTTTAAGTGGAAATGTGAGCACCTCATGGTTTTTGTAATTCTGTTTGCCAAGTTAGAGATTTTGGGATTCTAACTTTTCTTATTTTATTATAATGCTATTTGTTGAATTACATACTAATGAAGTCAATTTTGTAATAATGATAACCTTTACATTTTATTTTACTAGAATGGTTTTAGTTGTAGCTGAAGACAGAAAGCTTTAAATTTATTACTATTAAGTTCCCTGATCCATAGGAGCTGCTGTAGTCTTCCCGATATCTACTTAAGTTAATGAAACTTTAACACTGTTCTGGACACTGATTCTTGGTTTCTATAAAAGGGTTTGTCTAGAAGATGTGGTTGACTTATGACTTATCTTATCAGGGTTGCATTGATTTCTCTATGTTATGATTTTTTATGATTGCAATGTGAAGTTAGCTTGATATTTTGACTTATCATATTCATTCTTGTAGCATTCTTTCAGCAGAATTTATTCGTGCATCTTTGCGTGGTGTTGAGAATTTGGATGCATCAGTAACAATGTCTGCTGTCATCTCTAATGGAAGATATGATGAAGTAAGCTTAATGTTGTATATTTATGTTGAAACTTGTACACCCCTTTTTATGGTTCTGCCGTTAGTTGCATTCTTTTATTCACTTCATTTACTTCTTCCACATCAGGATGCTAAGTGAGCACTGAGCAGTAATATTTGTGCATTGCTTTGTCATACACTCATACCTATGCTTTAGATGATTTGAGAATCCATTTTTCCAGTAAGGCTTAATTTTGAATTTCTGACATTTAAATTTATTCATATGGCTGAAGTCAAGTCTTGCAGGATAAATCTTTTAGATTAGGAATTCTGATGTTGATGCTCTTAGAATGGAATATTATTTACTGCTAGTCTATATGCCAACCAAAGTGAAATTGTTACCTAACCATTTGAAAAATTGATCTGATCCCTGACCTTCCTGATTATAGACCCTGCACAGTGCAAGAAACAGATTTGTCTTGTTGTTGAGAACTCATGAATTATCTCCTGTCTATAATACTTGGCTAGTCCATGATTCCATATAAATTATGTTTGCATTATTTTGTACTTTCTTTTTCTTCTGAACTGGTGGACTTCATTCATTTAGTCTTCCCGGTATTTGGCTTATGTTTAAGTGTCATGCTCTCCTGAATACATATGTATTTTTCCCGATTATAGTACACTGTGCACTTCTTTGCCCATTTTCACCTATAATATGTAAAATTTGCTTACATATTCTCTTTGCTTGCTGGGTTGTTATTACACATTTCCTGACAGTGACTATTTTCTGAGAGCTAGCATTCATGTTTGTAGGTTAGACTGGAGGAAGAAAGTACATCGAATTTTCAAGAGCAACTTCTCCCCCTTATTATTGGTTTGCTTCGAACAGTAAGTCAGGGTGATCCGTATCTGTTGAACTGATCAATATCTTTCTTTCTGAAAATGTTCAAATAATTGTCTGTATATGTTCCCATATTACTCTGCTTATTGCTAATTGTCAAAGATTTTGTACTAATGGACAAGTATTGATGTATGAGTAGTAATTTTAATATCATAATGTCAAGATTGCAATATTATTGATAACCCTGCACTTCTAAGAATATAAACAGTTTTCATGCATTTGACCAGCCTGTAACTAGACGAGAGCGGATTCTCATGCAAGCATGATGATTCTCCTGATCAAATCAAATGTTTTTCAATAAATTCTATATTCCAAATTGAAGGAGGCTTAAATTTTTCTGGGTGAAGTGTTGTTGGAGCTGTAGTGACTAGAATGTTTAGTCCTTGCCATTAGTGTTAGTTGCTAATGTTTGATTTACTTTGTCTTCGCTGAACAGGTTGTCATGGTAATATGGTATATTTGTAAATAACCCTGTAAATTGATTACCCATTCATGTTGCTCAATTTTATTGATATTTGAGCAGAAAGAGAAAAGTTTTATTTGCTTTCCCTTCAGTTTATTATTTGATTATATTTTTGCAAAATTCATAGTTGTGGATTCAAGCATTGTTTTGTGACTGAATTATTGTTTTCAGGGCAAATTACCAGCTGTGTTGAGATTATACAGAGATACACTTGCTTCTGATATAAAGACTTCAGTCAAGATGACAGTTTTGAACATGCCTCATGAGTCGAATTCTATCTCTGGGGAGGGGATTGGGGACACTGATGGTGGGTTCAGTGCACTTCATGTATATTTGATTTCTGAAAGAACGTTTCATTTAATTTGACCATTTGCACCCACAATATTATCTCTGCCAACTGCTGATACCAGAATCGACTGAAGGAATTATTTCTGTCAAAATTCCATCTGGCTTTGTAGGAAATCTATGCTTTCAAAGTTTTCTCATTCTGTAATTCTGACTCAGGTGGGGGCTCATCACTTGGTAGCAAGTTGAAAAGTCTGTCACCTGATAGCTTTGTGAAACTGTTGGAGGAAATTTTCAAAATAGTGCAGGTAATGTATGCTTGGCAATTTTTGTAACTTCTCAAGACTACTTGAAATGTATAAACAGATACAAGTAAACATGTGGAATGTTTTGTGTAGACAATGCGTACACAATCTCCCTATTTTGTTAAATTGACTTCTAAGTTTCTGCTACCTGTGTCATCCATAGGGTATTATAGAGTTTATTTTCTAACTACCAAAGCTGGATAAAATTGTGAAGTTGTTTATCTTATCATGGTGAAAAGTGTGGTGTAAAATTATCTTCTACCCATGCACTGGTTGAGAAATAGTACTCCCTCCGTCCCCGAAAAGTTTGCGGGGAATCTTTGGCACATAGTTTAAGAAAAAAATGTAATCATAGAGAGTGTTGAGGGGTAAATTTATAAACTTTTATATATAAAGTAAATAAAGTAAGTGGATTGAGTGTATGGTGGGCCCCAAAATAATGGCATGAAGGGTAAATATGTGTATATTGTGAGGGTGGAGATTGTAATGATTATTTCTATTTTGGGGCATGCAAACTTTTCTGGGACAAACTTAAAAGGAAAGTATGAAAACTTTTGGGGGACGGAGGGAGTATATATTTAACACACACAAATACATATATAAAGCCCTCAATTGTCATTTATAACTCCACTGTCAAGTGCTTCCTCCCCCTTCTTTACGTGTCTAATGATACTAAATGGATGCTACTTGGTTTCTCTCCCTAGCATTTGTGGCTGTTATCCAACCTGCTTTTGCCTTTACATTGTTATTTTGCACTCCACACGGGCTCTTGAAATTCCTAATGGAGATATGACCTTATTGTTCAAGGCCATAAACTTAAGAACTTATAAACTAAAGTTTGAATGGATATGTTGTTTTTCGGAACATGCTTTTGGATGGCACACTGCACTTAAACTTTTGCCTGCACATGCATCCATCTTTAGTCCGGGCTTACGATTATTGATCCTGATGCTAGCATGGCGTAACTTGATTATTTTCTTTTAGTGAATGCAGACACACTTATTGCGGGCTTCTGAAGTCAAAAGAGCAATTGAATGGATCATGGGCAATCTTGATGGTCACTATGCTGCTGCTTCAGTTGCTGCTGCCATTGCACATGGTGCTGCAGCTCCCGATACAGTTCAAGAGACAGATGGTCATTCTAGTTCCTATTCGCCACAATCTTCCCAAATTGCTGCTAGGATGACGTCTATCCAAGGGAGAGGATATGATGCTGCAAATCCAAATCTTTCAAGAAATTTCCGGTGAAATGATCTTTCTTTCTCCTGTATTATGTTTTTTTGGTCATGTTTGTTTTGGAGCTGGTGTAAGTGGTTCTTTTCTGAACTTGTAAATTCCTTATCTCTACAACATCTGATGAGATGTGCCTGACATAAAATCTAGGCTTCCCTTACCTTAGCTAAGTTCGACTGTTGAAGAAAGAAAAAATGCTGAGGTTTTTGAGGAAATATATGAAACATAACTGAGGCAGCTCTACATGAATCTATTTGTTTGGTGCTCTTCTACTTATAGTTGAACCACATCTAATTCAGTGTGACCTGGGCTTAGTTTGAACACTAAAACTTAGCCAGGCGAAATTGTGAATTGAGTTTGAGCCTCTGCTCAAATAAGCACATACTTAATATTCCAGCAATATTTTTCTGTCACGTCAATCTGTTACTAACAATCGTGGCAGAGGTGGACTGTAGTTTCTTTTGAGTAATAAGATGTTGAGACGTATTAATATAGCAAGGATATAACCCTTACTCTCATCTTATCAATACAATTGAAATTTCTCTAAAAAACTAATACTCCTTCAGAACTCTGTTAATCTTCTAGATGTTTCAAATTTGTAAATTAGTGTTTCAATTATGTAGTTATTTTTAATTAACAAATTTCTGATGCAAAACTTGGATAAAAATGTGTGTCAAGGAATTCTGGAGATGCTCTTGCAACATATGAAACATGCAGGACTTATGAGAATCTCTTTCTTTGTTTTGACAGAGCTGATATTTTAAGAGAGAATGCAGAAGCTCTTTTTGCTGCTTGTGATGCTGCTCATGGAAGATGGGCAAAAATTGTTGGAATCCGATCTCAAATTCATCCAAAACTTAAACTTCAGGAATTTCTTGGTGTTTATAACATTAGCCAGGAATTTATAAGTTCAACAGAGAAGGTATGTGCTACCTCTAATAGTTTCGTGCATAGTTGTAAGAGGTGCATGGGGTGCAGAACTCTACAGATCTGAGGCGCATCATGTTTGTTGGGTGTGCACCTTTTTGGATGGGTGGGGCTGCCTCTTGTACACGCAGCCTTTCCCCCAACCCAAAAAAATGTCTTTTAAGATCCCTGATTCCCTATAAAGGTTTTTTAACATTAACGGTCAGAAGACTAAGAACTTCATTCTTGGAGGGTCTTCGAGAACCTAGGATTTACACAAAAAATTAATAAAAAATCTGCCTCTTGACCTCGCTTGCCTAGGCCATTCTGACCACCACACGCCTTCACTAGCCAGATTCCAACTGTCACCTCAGTAATCAAAGCACCTTCACTAGCGGATCAACATAATTTAAAATGTTTGTTAACTTTATTTTGTTGGGTGTTTTGTTTTGCTAATTATGGTTAATTTGTGTATTTGTAATAGTCTATTAATTCATCTTTTTAGTTATACTTTCTTTACCCTAAGTTTCTGCGCCTCATGTTCAAGGAGCTTGCGCTTCAGGTGCTGGAACCAGCTTTGCGCCCCTATGTGCTTCTCGCAGCTCCTAACAATATGGTTTCATCTTACATGTAGTCTATGGGCTCTGTATTATTGTAATTATGATACCTTAATATGCTGCAGATTGGTGGAAGGTTGGGATATAGCATTCGTGGAACGCTACAGTCACAAGCTAAATCCTTCATTGAATTCCAGCATGAATCTCGAGTTAGTTCCATTTGTGCCAATTTTTGGGAATACGCCAGTTTCTTGCTCATGAGTCAAGACTAACTTTTGTGCTGGTTATCACAGATGTCTAAGATGAGGGCTCTACTTGACCAAGAAAATTGGGCTGAGATAGATGTACCTGATGAGTTTCAGAGCATTGTTAATTCACTGTGTTCTTCAGAATCTGTGGCTGCTGGAGAGAGTGGTGCAGCTTCCGATGAAACTGTAACAAGTTCTAATGAGGTGGTATTGAACAGTGACGGTACCTCCATGCCAGATGCTGACCCGTCAAATTCATCCCGACATACTGAACAGCCTGATTCTAATGGGACACATGCTGATCATATTCCAAATACTGATTCATCGCGCTCGAATGTTTCAGCTGAGAACATCAATTCTGATGTTAGTACTTCATCTCATGGAAACAGTGCCAACATTAAGGAGCGTGGAAAATCTGCCTTTCGTATGCTTTATTTTAGAGGTGTTGGATATCACATGGTGAACTGGTAAGGAACCAAATTACTTGTGCCTTTTGGTCTCATGTTATGCTTATATCCCTTCCTTGATCACATTAAAACTAAAATGTACATAATTTAGACTTATGATTTAGCAGGATTTGACGAGCAGGTCTTGAGGAATTGGTGCTATATCTTAATTTTAGACCGCATGTGATAAAATCCAGTGCTAGAGTTTCACTTCTTCCTTGAACAAATATCTTTTCCATTTACTTGGATATACATTTCTACGCTTTCCTCTCAAGTTATGTCAGCTAACCTACTAGTTTTGGCCTGTGAGAATTCCATATCACTACACTCATTTGCAGCCAAGTTTAGTGAAGTTTGTCAATAATATGTGATAATACTTTAGTGTTTTAAATTGTTTTGTAATATCGGAATCTCTGCCTGTTCTCCTGAATGGCAGCTTAGTTTTATTAAATATATTTGAGTCTAATCAGCAACTGTTGTTTATGGAGAGGGTATGGACAGGTATCCAAAAATTTGGATATTGTGGTGATTAAGGCATTTATCGGAACTTCCTATGGGAAATATCAAATATCATGCTAGTTAATTCATGAGGAACTCGACTAGTTATGGAATTACCTTGGAGATTAGATTGAAATTTTCTATGTTGGAACTTAGAACACTATGGCGTTTAGTTTGTGCCATGTTTTTTAGTAATGGGTAGCTGACAATGCTGTAGCTTATGGTTACTCATTGAGCTCTTGGTTTGTTTTACGAGGTGGCTATTAATGCTCTCTCTCTCTCTCTTCTCCAATTTTAGCTGGATATTGATTTAATCTTTTCAGATTTTTTCCTCTTTCCAACACTTTACCCTCTCAAATACAAATATCAGGATTAGTTTGCTTATTGTTTTCTTTATTGCTTCAGTGGATTGTACTTGGTGAAGATGATATCAGAATACATAGATATGAATCATTATTTGCCCACATTATCTGCGGAAGTAGTTCATCGTGTGGCTGAACTCCTGAAATTATTTAACTCAAGGACCGCTCACCTTGTTCTTGGTGCAAATGCCTTGCAGGTATTTTTTTAAGTGCAGTTAAGTTTATGTTCTAGTACCCATTCTTTATACCGTGGTGTTAAACTTAGGTTGGTTGCATGCAACTGTGCCTTTGATGACTTGCAAGTTATCTTAAATTATTTTGAAGTTTTGGAATTTGGGAACTGTTAAAAATTTATATATGAAACTTTTGCTATGTTTATCTAATCTTAATTTGTCTTAAGCTAGTATCAATTAATATATAGTGGCACTACTTGCATGAGAAAAGTAATATCATTGTATGTTGAAGAATGTATTTCACTACCTTTGTATGCATGTAAAGTAATTCGCTTAAAAAAATCTGATTCGACCTTTATTCTTTAATT
The DNA here is from genome assembly GCA_963675135.1 of Galeopsis tetrahit. NCBI lineage: Eukaryota > Viridiplantae > Streptophyta > Magnoliopsida > Lamiales > Lamiaceae > Galeopsis > Galeopsis tetrahit. The sequence goes on along the minus strand of OY776130.1, from coordinate 29,110,045 downwards.
TCCCAATGGGTTATTTTATATTGCCCTTGTCAATGCTAATTGGCTGCAGGTGTCTGGTTTGAGATCAATTACCGCTAGACATTTAGCTATGGCAAGTCAGGTTATAAGTTTCACGTATGCCATTATACCTGGTAAGTGTAAATGCAGTTAGTTAATATTTAATAGTGAGCTTGCGTAATTTTCAGTGCCACTTCAGTCTGATCTTTGTTTGGTTCTAAATAGAAAATGTTAACTCCATATTTAGGTTTATATAGCAGAATAGTCTCATCGATGCACTTAGGTGAAGGATATCAATTATTTAATCTATGTTTATGTCCTTGAACACTTGCTGCACTTGCTGTAGACTACAGATACTAATAGGCTTTATATCCAACTTCGGTTATGGATTTGCAAATTATATTTGTTAAACTCTGTAATGAATCTAATGATATAGAAACTATTCTGTTTTAGTAGCTGAAATATTGGATAATTTGGAGCAGTCTCAGATGTATTTTAACTGTTGCTTGTTGAAATTGACATTTTTATTTGTTACATTCTCCATGTGATACTATGGAAGACATATTAATTACTTGATCTTTTTTATGGATTTCCTAAGAAATTAGGAAAATTTTATTGTTCAAAGTGCCTGAGACGTATAAAGTGCTATTGCAGTCAGAGATTGGTCGAGTAGCAATTGTAAGTGAAAGTCAGATATACTGATTTCTTTTTTATAAATCACAGAACATCTTAACTGTTTTTCTTCTTTATATTCTATATTGTATTGTAACTTTTTTTTTTTAATGTTACATTAGGATTATAAAAACCACCGTGATGAGATTCATTCCAAGCTGGTTCAGATAATGAGAGAAAGGCTGTTCGTACATCTACGTAGCTTGCCACAAATTGTTGAGGGTTGGAATAGATCTGAGGATGCTGATTTACAGCCTAGTCAGTTTGCTCGGTCTCTCACTAAGGTACAGAGTCAAAGTCTTCTATTTGATGCTCATTGTGAGTGTTGGAAAAAGTCTGCCCTGGCCCCTCGTGCCCTTTGAGGCGAGATCTTGAAGCTGCGGTTGTACTTATCTTCTAGTATGATATACCTTTATCAAATATATGATTGGGCTGAAAGTAACATTAGCACGTTTCTGTACCCTCACATAATCCAGATGCATTTGCTTTGTTCTTGTGCTGATGCTTTCATTGTGTATTTTCTGATGCATTATCTGATTTTTGTAATTTATTTCTGCTATGGCTGGAATGCGCATTGAAATGTTTATAGACTAAAATATCTATAGTCTGTAAATTTCCGTAAACTAGTTCAATACTCTATCCATCCCAATGTTAAGTTGTGAGATTTAAATGCAATTTTGTGGAAATAGGTTACATATTAGGAAATAAAGTCTCATTTGGACTTCTAAAGTAGCAGTAAATTTGGGATGAAGAGTATATCCCTAAAAATAAAGGATTTTGAGTGCTAATCGCTTGGAATTATGTGACATCATAACAAAATCCATCAATTAAAGGTCTTGCTTGTTATATTCATTCTGCTCATGCTTGTGAATAGAACATGCATCTCTCTAATCCTTTTCACTAATTGTCACAGGAGGTTGGATATCTTCTACGTACATTATCTAAACACCTGCTTGAAGAGGACGTTCAAGCTATTTTTGGGTAATATTCATCACCAGAATTCAAGTGTCACTGGGATTCACTTTCATTAATTATATGCTACTGTAGTTATTGTTGTTTTATTCACTATCATGCATGCAAAAGATTTACTTGCTCATATAGCTGCCTGACTGCCTCTTTTGGCTTGTCTACTTCTAATAATAAAACTATAGTTCTAAATTAGGGTGTTCATCGAATAAGCTGCTTTAGATGCAGTTTTCATCTTCCTGTAGTATTGAATGGCAAGAACTTATAGTAACATAGAAATAACAGAGAGTTGAATAGAGGTCCAGTATGATTTTCTTGTGATTATATGTCAACTATATTCTTACTTTGCATGCTTCTGCAGGCAAGTGGTTGTAATTTTGCACTCCCAAATTACTGATGCATTTTCGAAGTTAGAGATGAGCACTCCACAAGCAAAACGCAGGTAATGTGTAGTTTAATTGGCGGATATTTGTAGTGCTATAAAAGAAATGATTTTCGTAACTAGTTTTCATTAATGTCTAATCTATGTTGTGTGAAGTTTCATTTGATGGAGGTCTTAACTCTTAAGAAAGTACTTGAAAATAGTACTCTTAGGTAGCTTTTGATTTTCTAAATTCAAGAAACAATTTACACCAGGATAAATTCCTCAATAGAAAATGAGTTACATCTGATTAAATTCACCCTTATGATCATGTAGAATACAAATCTTTCTTTATTTTGCATGGATAAACAAGTTTATTGTGCAGCAGAGATTGGGGAGACAAGAGTAAATGATGTTCAACTTTGCTAAAGAGGTGTACTGCTTTCAAACAATTTGGCACATGAAGTTTATCTTAAAATAAGGTTTACTGATTATTTGGTAAAAAAAAAAAAAAAAACCCTCATCTGTGTAGGTACCAATTTCCCAATTTTGTGTTAAACTAAAATGCACTCAATATTTGAAATGATATGAGGTTTGTTTGGGTGCTGTTAAGATGACTTAAACCTCATAAATTGATCCATTCTTCCCACCCCACCCTACCTGATATCTGGCCTCTCACAGCAAACGGAAAAGAAAATTAATACTCTTTTTTCGTTTCTGCTATTTAATTATTGTACCATGTTTTCAGTCTTTGCTGCGATGTCGAGCATGTACTTGGATGCATTAGATCACTACCTTCTGAAAATTCGAGTAAATCTAGTCCACCAAACTGGGGGCAACTTGATGAATTCCTCGCTCAAAATTCTGGCTCTGAAGCTGGTGAATAGAGTCTATCTGAAGAAGTTAATTGATGAACACACAATACACATTGTTTCAATATAGAAGCTTGCAAATTGAGTTGGTACTCTTCTTATGAGGTAAGAGGTTATAGCTGTATATAACAATTTAGATTTTTAATCTGTTCTATGTTTATAACATACAGAACATACTGTCATACATGCATGAGGAAATTATTCAGCTTCTAGTTGAACATGCTATAGCTGAATGGGTTGTACATCATAACATTTCTCTGAACTGAACTTCTAATTTCTGCTTGTAAACCCCATCCTTTAACAGTTTAACTGCCCTTTTATGATTCATTCGGATGATTGAGTTTTTTTTGCCATCTGAGTTGCTCTTTTTTTTGTTTTCCCGCATTTTACCATACAATTATTTTTATTGGCTACAGTTGATCCCATGAACTACATGATTTGTTACTCTCTGCCATGTCCTATGTGCTGGGCTGCTTCTGTGTCTATAAGGGCACTTTTTAACTTTAAAACTAATTTTCACATATGTGTGATTAGTGATTTTTGATGATTTTGAAATCTGGATTTTAAAATCTTTATAAATAGTAGTTGTGTGTGTGTGTAGTTTGAGATTTAAATAAGTGTTATGTATTATTATATTAGTGATTGTGTAATAAATAGAGTTTTTTTTTTTAAGTTGTAAAAGTGAGAATAAAGGCGTGTTCAATGATGAATAAAATAAAGGTGGGTGGGAATATAAAAGCATACTTGCACTAATGGTATTTATAGGGTTTGTAAGTATTTATAGGGTTTTAAAAATCGGATTCTAAAATCCTAAAGTAGCACCGGATAAAGATTTTGAAATCCCAGATCCTATTTTCTAATTCCAAATCAAACATACCCATAGGAATTAACATTTATGACGATGCCTGAGGGCAAAAACAATCAAGAAACGTATGTTGGTATAGTTCATGAATACATATTGTAACTTACCCTACTTTTTGTGCAAGTTTTATATTCTTGTTCATTATGCTATTACACTCACTACCTGGATGATGCTTCTCATGTAAATGTGTTGTGTTTTTCCAGGGGCCAAGTTTAGCATATTATTCAATCACTGAGGATTCAATGACGAATATCATCTTCATCGTAAATTGTGTAGCTGAATTTGTTGTTTTTGGTAGCAGGTTATGTACTATTCTTTCTGTTTCATTTTTGCTTTACAAAGAATAAAAAAGGAAGAGTGTGTTCATCATCGGTTTTGAGTTGGCTTGGTTCTTCACTTGTATGATTACATAATTTATATGACCACATCTATACACGTGGAGATGATGTAAATTTGCTTCGCTAGTGTTTGTTATCACTTGAGAACCACTTTTGGGCACAGGACCCCCCCACCTTCTCTACATAATAAGGGGTTTGGTTTCAGTCTTGACCTCAATCAGGTCCTTTTTTCAAAACTCGAGCTCTATGGTAAGCTCGAAAACCTGAGACTTGATGACTTATGCACCATCAATTAGGTGATGTTTACTTTGAGTTTTGAGTGGTTTTGAAAATTGGTTTTTGAAATTTTGGATTTTTGAAATCATGATGAATAATAATATGAATATTTTTTTTAGGTTCTCGACTAGGGATGATTTAACTTTATGTTAAATTAATGTGTAAAATTTAACTTTATCTCAAATCAATGACTAAGTTTAATAGAGATGGTTTTGAGTGGATTTGAAAATTGATTTTTAAATTTCGAAGTAAAATTGGTTGAGAATCTTAAAACTCAAAATTCAATTTTTAAAACTAATGGTGAATGACCTTAGGGTTTTTATTTATTTATCACTACTTGCATAAGGATTATTGCTATTGCACATCAAAGTGGCAAGGGACTCTTAAATTTGTTCAAATCCCAACTGAAGAAATTTTGTCTGGCCAGCTTAATTCAACATAATTAGTTTAGTTTATTCTTTCTCTCTCAAAAACTCTTTAATCAAGCTTTCCTATTAATTACTTTCAATGCCAGAATACTCCATTCCACGAAAAGTAGTTCTATTTGCTTTATATTTTTTGTCCACCAAATGAAAATAATTACCCTTAAACTATTACTTAATTATTCAAATTGTCATTAAATTAATTCACAAATAATCACTTTATTCACCATGAATCCTATAATATCCTATAATATCAATGGAGGGAGTACCATTTATTCATCAATATTGTCATTAAAAAGAATTCTTGATGACAAAAGCCTGAACAAGTTCGATTCCTCTTCCATTGTTTTTAAACAAAATTGAATTTATTAAATTACTTTTTCATGATTCCGAGAGTCATTAATAATATACTCCAATTTAAAAATATTTTTTGTTATATTTGAACAGACATTCCAATTCTTTAAATTCGATAAAGCACTTTATTCGAGAAATATTTCACACATGAAATATGTGGAAGTGGAATTAAGGTAAATTAAAAAAAAATACGAGTTAAAAATCTGAATTCAGATCACTCAAAAAATTTATTGATCGCAAGTAGATGATTTACTACATGACCAATATATTGTTACTATAAACTTAAAGTATTCTCATTACAAGATTAAAAATATTTTGAAAAATTCTCCCAAAAAAATTAAGTGTTCAGAATATTTTTGAACTTTTAATAATACACTTTTGACTTTGTAGTGACAATAATTTGGTTTTATAATTACTCCCTCCGTCCACAATAATACACTTTTGACTTTTAAAGGACATAACCTTTTAAGTTTGTTATTATAACAAAACTACTTTAATAAGAAAAAAATCTCATACTTTTTCTAACTTATTCGATGTGGGACATAAACTTTTAAATTTGTTTGTTACTATAAAAAAACTACTTTTATAAAAAAAAAATTTCATACTTTTTTTACTGTGGAACATAAAATTTTAAGTTTGCTAAGAAAAAAATTCTCATATTTCTCCTACTCTTTTGATGTGGGACATAATGAAGTTCCTATATTTGGTTATTACTAACATTATTAGTTTTATAAAGATTTTCTCTCAAATGAAGAAGTTCATATATTTGGTTATTACTAACACTATTAGTTTTATAAAACTTTCTCTCATATTTCTTCCACTCTTTCGATGTGGGACATAATGATGAAAATTTCATATTTTTTATTGTTTTCTCTCATTTTTCTTTTACTTTTTATTAGATGTGAGACATAAAACTCATATATTTACTTTTTTTACTAACATTGTTGTTTTTATATTGTTTTACTCTCATATTTTTTTACTCTTTATTCGATGTGGGACAAAATTTCATTTTTGTTTGTCGTTCTTTTTTCTAACATGTTATAACAAAAAAATATAATTATAAATGACTAAAAAAAATTGTTCACCCCTTTTACTAGAGATATTAATATTTGTTATTTTAATATAATTTTTATAAATGCATGTATTTTTTTAAATGTAACAAAGAATATTAAAAAAATACATATAAAATTATTTTACCGGTTGGACCGCCGATTCAACCGGTTGGACCGTGAACCGTTGGTCTGTCCGGTTTGATCACCGGTTCGGTTATGAAAACACTAATCTTACTACTACAAAGCTAAAATATGTTACTACCTATATAAAGTTTAAAAATATTCTGAAAAATTCAATCAAAAAACTAAGTGTTCAAAATATTTTTGGACTTGTAGTAGTGTACTTTTGATATTGTAATGACAATATTTTGATCATGTAGTAACACAGTTTTGGTCATGTAGTAAAACAATGTTTGAGCAAAAATATAGTTTAATTCAATTTGACTCGCATTAACCCGTAAATTTTGTCTCTTAAATTACCTTAATTAACTCTATTTCATATAAGTTTTGTGTTAATTTAAATTCATTTTAAAAAACAATTATGTCACGTGCAATGTTGCAATCACCCATTTTAGAATGTGAACTCACAAATTCACAATGACTTCCTTGCTCAGTTTCCCATTTAAATTAATCAGCACTTACTAGTAGCACTCAAGCCTTTATTTGAGTTGTGGGGCCTGAAATAGTCATTTTTTGTAGGTCATTTTAATTGATATATATGGATTAATTTGACTAATTTTAAATTTGGTCATGATGAAATACAGATTTTGATTTTGATCTCATAAATTAGTTTAAATTTTAAATTCAGTCCAATTACTATCATTGAAGTCAACTTATGAATTTGACTGATTCATTTACCTGTAAATATTTAAATTGATTCAAAATTTAAGTCATGGAATCAAAATCAAAATTTATATTTCATACTAACCAAATTCAAAATGTATATGAAAAGTACAAATCTAGGAAGCTTCTACGTGTGTGTTGCATATGAATAAATGCTGGTCATTATTATCATTTTTTTCACACTATATATTCAGACAAAATGTGAATAATAAGAATACAATTAAGTAGCACGTGATTTATAAACCCCTTTCCCACTATATTATTATTATTATTTTTTTAATGGATTTCCCACGCGTAATCACTGATATCGTCAAGTCTTCTCACTACCAAAGTAAGGGTCATTTTTTCTTTTTTTTATAAAACAAAAAATTGTGGCCCATGGAGTATATAGACCACAATAATTTCAAAGTCACGTTTCCATCCTATTAGTGCTAAGAGATGAAAATATTGTACAAATTTATGTGCACCTCTCTAAAAAAAAAAAAAAAAACTTGTAGTCACACTTCTTTTATCACATTGTAAAATAAATATTGTAAAACATATTATGTAGTTACATTAACATTAAATTTTTTAGTATATTAATATGTGTAGTTGGTCTAGTGGTCTAACATCCATAAAAATTTCAAATTAATTATTTTATATGCATCAAAAGATTTCAAGTGATACTAAAAATTTATAGATTATTCTTATCTTTCTCAAAATTTTATACATGATATAATTAAATAAATTATTTTAAATGTACATGAATTAATTTTGTTATAGACATTATTCTAAATGTACATATAATGATATTATTTCTTTATTAAATTTTTTAATTATATATGTGGTGAGATAAAATTTTAATTAATTGTTTAAAGGCGTGAGTTATTTGCCCCTTCAACAATGTTAGTTGTACTCTTTCGATACACGCACTTTTTCCGCCGCTGCCTCATCCCCTGCCGCCTTACCCCCTCCTCGTTACTTCACGTTTTTCAGGAAGGTTTTCTTCTGAATTTTTTTTTTTTTTTCATTTTCGACACGAAATTGTCGACCATAAACATTTTGGTCGACAAATTGTTGTTGACCATGATGTTTATGGTCGACAATTTCTTGTCGAAAATTGTGATTTTTTTAACGATTTTTTTTTTTGATAAAATGTTGTTGACAAGGGTGTTTTTCGTCGACAAATTATAGTCGACGATATACTCTATGGTCGACTGGTTTGTCGAAAAAATGTAATTTTTGTTAGATTTCTTAGTTTTTTTTTTTTAAATTTTCTTAATATTTTTTGGATAGGGTAGCACTAGAGGTGGCAGCGGCGTCGTCTGACGGAGGAGGTGGTTGTAGGAGTGGCAACGAGGCGGGGCAGGGTCAGTTTATGCTTCCTCCGGCCCCAACGGGGAAAATTTTAAAAACCCATCCCCGCCCAGACTAGTATCGGGTTTCCCCAATCTCGATGTTTAGTTATTTATATTATTTTTATTTTAGTAATTATTATATCTCTCTATAAAAAAAACTATTATATTGTTGAGAATCAATTATATTATAAAACTATTCATTTTAAAAATAATTTAAAAGAACAAAACATAAATAATTAAATAATATTTAAATATATATAGATATATGTACATACATAAATATAAAAAAATGTATATAATGTATATCTGGGCGGGGCATATAATTAAATACAGTCACTGCTCCGTCCCTGATTTAATATTTTCGATTTTCCCAAAAACCGAACTCGATAAATAGACCAAAAAATTGAACCGATAGGGGCGGGGGCGGGGACGGGGCGGATCACCACAGGTTCAGTATAAATTTCCATCCCTAGATGGCTGTCGGAGGTGATGATGTCGACGGCGGTGGCTGTTGTAAAATTAGGATTAACTCATTTAGGGTTAGAGTTTTGAGGGGGTGTATGTATCTATAATATTTTACTAAAAGGACAAGTATTGTATTTTACATACATATTTAATTAATAAATCGAAGGGGGAGTGTATCTAATATTGTTGGAGGGGCAAAAAACCCACGCCTTGTTTAAATCTATTTTTTACCGAGACAACGTACATAAGGTCCATTTTTACATAGGCCACAGTTATATACACAGGGTTATTGAGGACACCTACTAGCTAAACGCACACACCGTGGAATGAGGACACTCAAGTGGAAAACCCCAAAATAACCCTTCTTTAATAAATTTCACACCCACCTCATTCTTTTCAAAACCCCAAATTTTACTCATTCTCCCCTTCCCCTCCCCAAGCGGCGACATCCGCCTCCCTCCCCAGTTGTGTTGGCAACGTCGCTGACCTCCCCTTCCCAGCGTCGTCGGCGCTCCCTCCCCTTCCCTAGGTGAGATCGAGCTCGATTGTAAAAAAAAAATTGTTGCCCTATCCGACCGCCTCCTCCCTCAAGCCTTGCCGCTGTAAGCCGCCGCTCCACGCGTACAAGCCATCGTCGTCCAGATACATCTCAAGCGACGAGGCCACTGTCGCCCCTTCCTCTTTCGAATGTCGACTGCCGTTCGTGCTCCGTCGCGCCGCCCCCTCCCACAGATCGACAAAATTAAGAAAATTATAGAGGCTTTTTTTTTTTTTTTAAAAACAGTTTTTATAGATAAAAAAAATACTCCCTCCGTCCCGTGATTTCTTTCACGTGTGAAGAGGCACACAAAATAAGAAAAGTGAATTTAGTGGGAGATTTTGAGGGGTAATTTTGTAAACTTTTATGTATAAAGTAAAGAAATGAGTTGACTTTTGGGTATGTGTGGAGAAAAAGTAATGGCATTTGTGTAAAATTGAGAATATTGTGAGGGTGGAGTTTATAAAGGGTTTTCCATTTTAAGGGTGTGAAAGTTATTGTGGGACGTCCCAAAAAGGAAAGTGTGAAAGTAATTGCGGGATGGAGGGAGTAAGAGTTTTGGAAATTGAAGATTTTTTTTTGAATTTTTTGTATTTGTCCGAAATTTTTTGCTGAATCGGGTTACTTTTTTCGAAAATTTCCCTGAAATATTGTGTACGATTTTTTTTTTTCGAACATTTAATCTGTTTTCAATTTTTTTTTCCAAACATTTAATTTGTTTTCAATTTTTTTTCCGAACATTTAATCTATTTTCAATAATTTTTTTCGAACATTAGTTTATCAAAATTGTGTCCAATATTTTTTATCCAAATTTTACATATTTCTTTAATTTTTCCTGAAAATTTTGAGTTTGTTAAGAGTTTTTTTTTTAAATTTTTTTTATTTTAAATTTTGTGTTTTTAAGAGTTTTTTTTAATTGAATTTCTTATAGTTCAATTATTTTGATTTTCCATGAGAAATGATGTGGTTATTGTGTGTTTTTATTGTTGGTGGTTGTTTTGATGGTGATGGTGAGAATGATTCTACCATGAAATTGAATGGGTGGGTGTACTTATCTATTGATTTTTTTTAAAAAAAAATTCGTAAAGGGTATATTGTACATGAAATAGTTGTAATTTTTTTTAGGTGAGTGTACTCAATAAGTCCGTGTGTGTGTATAACCGTGTGACTTGATCCGTATTTTTGCACTTTTCAAACAACTATACTATCCCCACAAGTGTATGGATTCAATAGTAGTATGATAAGTATACGACCTAGTATTTTCGTTCCAAAGACCTAGTTGAATGTAAATGAAGCCCTAAAGCTAAAAGTTTTCATGCTATTATAGTAACGACACATTGTTATTTTTGGATTTTACGGGATTAAAGCTAAACTACAAATGAATCACAAGAAACATGCAAATTGCAAATAAACAAAGTAATATAGGCAAACAAAGAATTAGACAATATGAAATTAATTATAATTATCAAATTTAACTAAAATGACAAGTGAAAACTAAGATGACAATTAACTAACTTTCGTGTGAAAGTGCAATGAAAGATAATATTGTCTCGAGTGTTTCCGTTTTTTAGGTGAATTAACGATTGAATGAACCAACTACTCAATTTGAACCTAAGGTTTCAGATTTGGTTAAAGGCTATCACATATTTGTGTAGACTAGTCCCTCGTGAGGCTTAAGTGAACACGTGTATTAATTAGTAATTACAGGATCTAATCAATACCATAAACTCCTAAGACAGTGAGTCGTAAACACTTTCAACACAATTACTAATGTTTACGATTTTCCCTCTCACTAATCTAATAGACGACCTCTAGTCGATTAGTGTCTAGTTAGTGTTGTCTATTTAAGCAAATAACCCTCTCGATTAAGCTAATTACTATTAGAATTCAAATAAACCAATCCAAGCTCACACTCACACTCCTAATCATGCAATCCAACCCTCGTTGTAATCAACACAACCAACAATGCTAGCTAATAGGGTGAATTAATCAATTGAATCATAGAAATCACAACACTAGAAACCTAAACATCCAAAACCTAGATTAAATGAGCAATTAATCCATCAATTCACCAATTACCATGAAAACATCCACACTCAAGGCAATTGAAGCTTAGCCCATAGTTTTAAGATAGAAACCCATGGCTAAAATACAAGCAAACATAAAACCCATAACAAAGAAGCAATAACTTGTAAGAAATTGAGAAATTATCAAATTGAATTACAAAATAGAGAAATATCACCTTGACAATGAAAATGTAGCTACAACTTGATGAAATAAAAAAAGCCATCCTTGCTTGGAATGTAAAGAAACACTAATTTTAGCTAAACTATGTATGAAAATTAAAATTAAACTAAGAACACCTAACACTATGTGTATTTGATTTTCAAAAGGGGGTGGAAGATAGGCAAAAATCTGAAAACGAGGATTTATATACTCATGGGGTTGGGTTTGGAAGTTGATTTTGTAAGTAAGTCCCTCAAAAATGTGAAAAATTGGCAAAAACCCCCGAATCTGGCTCCACCTGGCCGATTTACGTAGGAAATGGAGAGGTCGGGTTGAAGTGACCCGTCCGGTGAATTCATCGGGCCAAAACCTATGAGGGGTGAACTAATAAAAAACGTGGGTGTACAACACTGTGGCCGGGCCGGGTCGGCCCAATCAGGTGGAAATGTAGCCATTTCTCGTCGTTTTTCGTCCCGTCGTATCTCGAGCTTCCAACCTCCGATTGACTTGATTCTTTTTTTCAATCCACTCCATTTTTCGAGACGAATCCAGTGGTGCAATCCTCTCTTCAGTCCAGTGAGATATAAGCACATGATTTGCTCCTAAAAGCCTCGTTTTTTCTACAAACATCAACAACACACTACCTTTCTCACAATTAAATCAAATCATTCACAATTGACCAATATAATGTGAAAATACAAGAAATATAAACTCTAAATATAGACTAAAGTCATACAATTTCCACCCGAATCACCGTGACTTTTTACATAAAAGGTCCATAAGCCCATTTCGGCATTTCCCATTATTATCATGATTCGAAAAGAAAAACAACCAACAACCTTAATTTAAAATTTAATTCCCATAGTTATTATTATTATATTATTATTGTAAATCTCTTTATCTAATAATTCTATGAAATAAGATTTAATAAGAGATATGTATGAAATTTCCATTAACATGATATTTTAAGTAAATCAAATCTTGTTATTTTTATGGTAAATTTAAATTCCTAACTTAAAAAAAAAACTATTTTATCTCCTATAAATAAAAGATCCTATTTGCAAAACAAAAGTACATATACAATTATTTTTTCACAACAATTTTAGATTTATTTATTCTACTCTCGGTTTGTGAAAAACGACTACAACATCGAGAATTAAAGTTATTTTCATTGCATCAATTGGATCCACGAGGACCACGGCATAAAATTGAGGTGGGGGCCGGTTTTCTTACTACATATTCACTTTGTCACTTTTAAATTTTATGTGAATTTAATTGTTGCTTAGCTACATGATCATATGTTTACACATATTATGGGGTTATTTCAACGGAAAAGTCGTTGTAACTTGCGGGGACTACGGTCCGGGATGGTAAGATCCTTGGGGGCAACTCCACCGTATACATATTCGCTAAATTGGTCAATATATGAAAGAATTATTTACGCATGTTTGTGAGTTGATGGTTATATTTGCATTGATATTTAACTGTGACAAAGAAAATTCCATTGAGCTAGTTGTTTTGCTCACCCCAATCATATTAACATTTTACAAATTAAAAAAATTAAATAAGTTGCGATAGAGGGACGGTGATGCGTGCCAATAAATTAATTATTATTCTTAGACTGCCATTTAATTAATCCATATGTTATTTGATGATATGATTATGAGTTTTGAAAATTAGAGAATTTCGTATAATAAAATGTCACATTTTTTTTGTTGTATTAAAAATCGTGCTTAGCTCTTTTGTATTAAAAACCGTGCTATAGATCAGAGAGAGAGGTATCAGCCCTACAAGCTCGTTCTTTGTGCGCGCCCACACTAGCTGCTCGTGTGACCCATCACTATGGGCTCCGTGTGCTAGGGCCTGCCTATGGCGCCAGACCCGACCTGCCTGCCCAGGCTACCTTTCCACACCCCCACATGTTGCCCTATAAATTAAATGGTACCCGGACCTGGGTGCGTATTTGCACTCGCTGACGCGTACGCCCCAAATATTGACCAGCTTACTACTTTGAAGACACACTTTCCAGGGCTTTTCGCTCTCCTCGTCTCCACCGAGGACCCACTGTAGGCACTAGGCACCATACGCAACCTCTACTAAATTCAACTCCCTCTGTCCACTAAAAGTATGCTCACTTTTTTTTTTATACTTGTTTTAAAAAATATCATATTTTAATTATAAAAAATATATTTAGGATAATGAGTAAATAATATATTTGGTAGATACTCAATCTTAGTAAAGTAGAAAAAATATTCAAAAGTGAACTATTTAAATAGAATAAGAATATTTTTTTGTGAACCAAAAAAAGAAATGAACACACTTTTGGTGGACGGAGGGAGTATATCATTGTTGAAATTTCAGGTATATCAGCTTCTCTTCGTGCTTTTGATATTAATTTGGTTGGACATGATTCTTCGGCGTCTGGTGTTGACTCATAATTCTTGGCCATTAATCCAGCTTGCGAAAGTATTTGCTTCTTCTTGGAATGGTCAAGGCCGATGAATGTAGTCTATACGCATATAACATAACAATTTAGTAATTTAGTAATTATATAACAACTTTCAATAAACATATAATTAACATACCGAAAGTTCGTCCCATAATATTTCCTTCAAAGGAGTCAGTAGGTTGCTACACCAGTCCTTGGATGGCAGCACGATAGGGATTACGCTCCTGACTGCAGCTCCAAGGTAGAAGGACAACTTCTCACTCTTTTCCTATTGCCTGTCCATACTCATTGAACGATAACTGCAATAACATAGTATTTAATTAGGTTCAACGATCAATCAATATAATTACAATTTCAACTGTTTAATTGTAATAAAATTACCTCAAGTATTTTCCCTTTGCTATGAGCTCTCTTAATAGAAGACATCGTGACTATACCCCTCGCGCGCTTCTCCACAGAGTTGCTACTGATGGGAGCATCAGTGTCACCCTGTCTCAAGTCATCAGTATGCTGTCGATCATATGCGCCATGATCTCCATCATAATCTCCATCATCTCCGAGATGTTGCAAATAAGACATGATCCTGTAAAGCAGAAGAAACAACATTTAATAAAGAAACAAAAAAAAAAAAAAATCAATAAAGCAGAAGAAACAACATTTAATAAAGCAGAATAAACAACATTTAATAAAGCAGAAGAAACAACATTCAATAAAGTCGTACATTTCTTTTTAGCACTTGTTTTTATTTTTTCGTTTATGACCATAAATGTTAACACGATCCGGATTGCCATATTCATCCCCATCTCTAATTATTCTCAAGTACGGGCGTGGATTTGCAGGATCATCGAAAGAGGGTACAAAATGAGTGAAGTTCTGAAAATGATCATCGATTATGTCAACATCTTCATCGACGTGGTCGCTAATCTGGTAACTATTGTTAAATTTGTTTGACAGAACCACAATGGACCATTTCTTATTAACTAGGTTAGGGACATAGAAAATTTGTTGAGCTTGATTGGCCTATGTAAAGGTCATCTCTGTATCCCACATTCTTCAAATCAACGCGTACGAACCCAGAACTTTCAACTTGGACCCGTTAGGGATCCTCACCCAACTACACTCGAAGATTGGTTGGCGGTGAACAACATAGTCGAGTTCCCAAATGTTGACAATCTGTCTAAAGTAAGTAGTAGTCGATTGGATCCCCTGCAGTTGCAGTAATGGACACCACACTATTCTGCATTGTACTTGTGGCATCATGATCTCTGGTATAAAATGTCTATCCGTTAATAAGATAACACTTGTATGAATACACATGTCTATCAGACATTCTGGATAACCACTTAACTCTTTCTTTCACTGAATATTTATCCTGTGACAACATACTTGCTACATGACCATTGAACTAGTCAACAAACGTTTATGCTCAACTTAAATCCATGATCTACCTCTGGTGGGAAATGTCTCAGCAAGTGCTTGCATGTGCAGGTCAATAAAAGTAAACACGTCGACCGTGTTGTGAAGTACGCACAAGTGCATCTGTGTTAGTTCCTCCATACTAACACTTACAGGTTGACCACCAGTAACGCCTTCACCATCCATCCTATTGGTGTACTAGGTAATTGGAAGTCCAATTGCATCGACATTCGGAATAAATTCAGACCAGCACTCGACTGCTTCTTCTACTGAATAGCATTCTACAATGCATCCCTCTGGCCTGGACATATTCATCACATATCCTTTGAGCACTTTCATATATCTCTCTACACCATACATCCATCGCATACGAGCAGGACCACACACCCTTGTCTCGTGTACCAAATGAACGGTTAGGTGAACCATTATATCAAAAAATGATGGAGGGAAATACATCTCAAGCTCACACAGCGTCCCCACAATCTGTCTCTAAAAACCAAGCAATTTTCTAGGATCTATGACCTTGCTACTCATTGCCTTGAAGAACCAACATAACTTTGTTATGGTTATGCACACATTTTCAGGCAAGATAGAACGTATTGCAATGGGCAAGAAAGTCTCCATGATGACATGATAGTCATGCGATTTCAGATTCATCAGTCTCACGCCATCATCTGATACAAGTCTTTGTATGTTGGACGAATAACCCTCTGGTACTTTCACATCCTTTAGTGTCTGAAGTAACTCCTTTCTCTCATTGTTGGACAAGGTGTGTGCAGCAGGAGGTAAGAACGGTTTACCATTTTCTCTAGGCACAGGTTTTAGTTATATTCTTATTCCCATATCAAACATATCCATTCTTGCATTGTAACCATCCTTGGACTTCTTATCAGCTAGCAGAGTATTGAGCAAGCTGGCACAAACGTTCTTCTCAATGTGCATTAGATCAATGAAGTGTCTAACATACAGCTCTTTCCAATAGGGCAATTGAAAGAAAATTGGTTCCCTCTTCCAACTGCTAGTGGGGACACTTTTTTTGAAGCTCTTTCCATAATGTGTGTTGATATTCTTCATCTCATTCAATACATCCGAACTTGACAATAAACGTGGTGCTTCATCTGTCTCGAATTTGCCATCGAATGCATCGACCATTCTTCTGTACTTATACGTTGGGTCCAACCACCTCCTATGTCCCATATAAAAGGTTTTTCTACAATGACTCAAGCGAATGTGATGCGTCTTCTTGGTACAACAAGGACATGCATCACCCCCCTTCACACTATATCCAGATAGATTCCCGTAAGCGGTAAAGTCATTGATAGTTCCAAACAACATGGCCTTCAACTTGAAATTCTCCTTTCTACAAGCATCATACACATCGACACCCTCATCCCACAGGAGCTTCAAGTCCTCTATCAAAGGAGCCAAATATAAATCTATGTCGTTACCAGGTTGTTTGGGTCCTGATATCAACATAGACAACATCATGTAAGTGCGCTTCATGCACAACTCGGGTGAAAGGTTATAAACTAACAGAATCACTGGCCATGTACTGTGGTTGGTACTTTGAATACCGAACAGATTCATTCCGTCAGTTGAGAGTGCAGGACACAATTGTCGTGGCTCGTTGCCAAATTCTAGATGCCTGACATCGAATGTCTTCCACTGGGGTGAATCAGCAGGGTGTCTTAGGATTCCATCTTTGATCCTATCATCATGATGCCAAGTTAAATTTCTAGCATCCACAACGCTACTATACATTCTCCTGAATCTTGGTATTATTGGAAAGTACCACATCACATTCACAGGAGATTTATTTTTCTTATATCGCTTCTTCTCACACTTGGGACATTCGTCGAGGTCTGCATACTCCTTCCGAAATAAGATACAATCACCCGGACAAGCATGAATTTTTCTGATGTGTTAACCCGATGGACTTGAGCATTTGTTTAACATCATATGCTCTCTGTTAGGCAGTACATTTCCATCAGGCAATAGACCATTAACTGCTTCCAGAATATTTGTGAAGCACGCATCAGATAACTGGTAAGCTGCTTTTAAGTTCAACAATATCAACACAGCTGACAGTTTTGTTGCCTTCTTACACCCGGGCCAAAGGGGTAATCCAACAGAATCCCTTAACTTCTCTGACATATAAGGGTGATCTCGCAGATCATCGTCATCCCCACTCGATGTATCAACAGTAGGTACATCTTCTAAACTATCCGCATCCACTGTATCTTCAAACCTAAAGTCAGTTCCTAGGTTGCTTGAGCTACATCTATCTCTTGCCTCACCATGAGATGTCCAAACGGTATATGTTTTCTCAATACCATGAATCATCAAGTGGACGGATAAATTTTCTCAACCTCTAACAGTTTTTCCATTCATACATTTCCAATAAGGACATGAAATGTACCGATGGTAGGTGCAATGTCTAATTGCATGATTACAAAACTCTTCCACCCCATTCCTATACTCCTTTGATAATCGATCTGCTCGAACCCACTTTCAATCCATATAGAACTATAGATGCCTATAGGAAAGACAATATGAAGTGTTTCTCAAGACAATGTATCCTAATGTATTGAACCTAAAAGTATTAAACTTAAAAGTCAACATTTTTTTAACTGAAATGGGTTGTGCCGTATTTAGCTTAAAGTAAGTTAGAATGGAAAAATGCTCATTATGAAAAGACTTAACTTGTAATTTATGGTAGTAACTAAAATTAGAAGAGATTTTTGGATACGATGATTCAGCCTCCACTTTAAGTGATTTCAATTCAAGCTATTTAAGTGGTAACATCGATCATCTTAATATATGGTTCAACTTATGACTTTCATAAACCTTGGAAACTACCTTTTTTACAATTATGCCTTGAAGCAACATTTAATACTACAAACTTAGTTACTTAATCAGGCCAATAAATGATAAATCAAAACAATTTTATATTAAGCGAGGCACGACGTTCTCCAGAAACAAACTAATTCAACCACAAAAACACAAGAAAAATGAGTAATCTCAATTCAGTTGATCATGCGCACAATCATAAACTCGTTGCCTCGTCTTTAGAATTCTTCCCTAACTTTTCAAAAATCAATATTAAAAACTAAAATAACTTACCATGCCTGACACAAAACACATCCTTACTAGGAATTCTACTTAGTTTCTTCAAACATCAACACTCTCGAACACAATATAATAAAATGAAAAGCAGACACCAAAATTATACAGAAGTAGAACAACAAAAGAATTTATAAAGAATAAATTGAATTTTCTGCCCTAGATTTGGGGGTAAGCAAACATTAACAAAAATAAGATGAATTTAGAGGTATAACAAGAGATTACAACCCCTAACCTGCTCCAACAATTTTCGAAGAATGGTGAACTTGTCAGACTCAGATATGTGCTAACCGAGTTGGCTGATATCGATGTTAATCGGTTTTTGGGGTAACTTCTTATCTTCTAGTTTCCGACAACTCTCGCCGGAATTAATGTTATGATTTGACCAAACTTCTTGGGCCAACAACTTTGAGCCAATGTTATTCACTCGACCCGACTTTGATTGTTCATAATTTGGGCGACGGCGCGCAGGCGGGAGAGGGAGGCCAGCGACGACGACGACGCGAGGGTGGGAGAGGGAGGCGACGTCGACTGGGGATTTGGGGGAGACAGCGAGTTTGGATATTGAATCGAATTTGGGGGAGATCGATAATGCTTTTGGAATATTCACGCTTTGGGTTTGACCTAAACCAAGCTCTTGGACAGCGGTTCTAAACCGCATTCAAAGTGTTTACTTGGTCAGCGGTTATAAACCGCTCTCCAAGTGAGTTTGCATAGCGGTTTGTAACCGCTCTCCAAGTGTAATTCTTGGACAGCGGTTATAAACCGCTGTCTATTTTTTTTTTTTTTAATAAAACCGCTCTCCAAGCTATATCTTGGAGAGCTGTTTGAAAAAAGGGATGTCCAAGTGTAGCTGTGCAAGCTTAAATGTGTAGTAGTATAAGTTCCTACAAAGTGTGCAGACCCCTCGTATGTTGCCATGGCAAGATCGTCTCCTATTGAACGCACTCCCACGTCTCCGATTGCTTTCTCGAATCATATACATCTGAATTAAAAAGACAGACACATTATACACTATTTCTAATCACAACGACACTTATCAGGTTGGGGGTCGTGAGTACAAGAATACTCTGATTAGAAGGTTGCTCACTCCACATGGTAAACTTTCGATTCCGTATTCAGATTTGATTAAACGACTTTCAGAGGTGTGGTCCCTTAAATGAAAATTGGTTGTTACTCCAATCGGTAAGGGTTTCATGGTTCTCAAATTTTGCTCCTTGGAGGAGCGTGACAGGAATTTTAGGAGACCTATTTGGAAACTAGTTATGGGTTCCATCCGTTTGCAACATTGAATTGACCCCTAGTTTAAATCCAAATCATGTTCAACCATCTATAACACACATGGATTCGCATAGTTGGTCTGCCGATTGAATTCTGTCAGACTACAATCATTTATGTAGATGTCTTTGATATTGGTGTATCTTTGTTAAGATGGACAATCACACTTTGGCAAAAACTATGACACAATATGCTAGAATTTTGGTTGAGATAGATATGAATGGAACTATTAGTATTAGAACGTGGTGAACAGTTCGTGTTTGTGAATGTGCATTATGAGAGGCTTCAAGAATTTGTCAACTCTGTCAGATTGTGGGTCATATGACTGTCGAGTGCAACATGGGAAATATGTTGCCGCTTTTCGACTATATATGGTCGTCAAGGTAGGATCATCTCCTGTCGTTGGCCACTTATACGATTGGCTAAACCTGTCCCTACCACCTCCGCCCAACCACCCATCTGGGGTGGAGAACCCTGACTCTACTATTGTGCTCGCATCGATCAGTTCCATTGGACAACTCGTTCTCTAGTCTCTAGGCGATTAACATGGATTAATCTTCAAACAACACTCAAGAACAAGAGGTTGCCTCATATTTGAACTCAGTTGCTTTGAACCCCTCTCCATCCTCAAAGTCGACTGTCTTGGATTTAGTTCCAACTACTCCTGGTCTGACTCTTGCTGTAAAGCCACTGACTGTCATCGAACAACCTCTCTGCTCTATCTTAAAGAAACTCGTTAAAGACCCAGTTTCGTCGGGACTGGTTCGTCATAACCGCCGACCCCGAAAAGTGTTTTTGAACGCTATTGCCTCGTCACCATGATGCTACACGTCAGAGCGGTTTACTTTCTTGTTTCTTTGTTTATCGTTTTGTCTACATTTGGTTTATTTTTCGCTTTACTTTCAGTTGGTTTGTTCTAAAGGTGTGTAACTTTTCCCTTCGACACGAGTTTTATTACTAAAAAGAGTTTTGCCGGATAAAATTTTAACGACACCGCAACTTTTAGTTCAACTTGTAAACTTATGGCTTTTATATACACACGTCCATCCTATGAGTAAGTGTTTAATTTTAGTTGTTAGAGAGTGGGAAAAGGAGCAGTACTAGTGTACAAGAAAAGAGTGAACCAATAACATTGTTCATCTATATATTTCTATTTAATGCAATAAATAAAGTTAAAGTAGCAAAAATAGCCAAATTAATAATTGAAGTCTTTTTCCTTAGTTAATTTAGTAGGTGGAAAGTCTTCGTCAATCTTATGATTTCACAACCAGCTTTCAATACAACTTGCATCTCCAATTCCAATTAATTATTTAATTTCATGATAAGTAACTATAAATATAGTAGTAGAACAAATTCAGAATTATATAAAATAAATTAGTATTAGTATAAGAGAGAATATGGGTGGAGGGGGAGAAGGAGCATCCATAGAGTATACACCCACATGGGTACTGGCGTTGGTTTGCACTATCATCGTCGCCATTTCATTTACTCTTGAAAGACTTCTTCACTACACTGGCAAGGCAAGTTCTTCGATCTATTTCATCAAACTTTTTTTTTTTTTTTTGAATGTTTAATTCTATGATATTAATCGTTGTGTGTACATGCAGTTCTTGGTAAGAAAAAAACAATGGCCCCTTTTCGAGGCGTTGCTCAAGATTAAGGAAGGTATGTAATTACTCCCCCTTTTCAACTAATTACGATGGGATTGGTTCTTAAATTAGTTGGTTCTTGGATCGGATATCGAAACTTTAAAAAAATTACGCACTTTTGTTTTGACTTTTCATTTTCTTTGCAAATTTAATCTCGTTTTTTACTTTTTGTATGATGTCTCGGTATCCGGTCCAAGTATCGACTAATTCGGGGGATAAATCCCACCGTCTACTTGCGAGAGTCTCGTTTAAATTTATAGTTTTGCGCTCTGTATGGACTTGACCCCTTAGAAATTGTTTGCACTTTAAAAGTTTCGAACCTAAGATTTAGAGATGTCGTTTTTGTATATTTATTGCATTACATTTACATCCTAATTTGTCCTGAAATCAACAAATTTCTTAATATATATATATGCATTTTTATCTGAAATGAGACTCTCATTTCATTTTTTCACATAGACCAATGAAACATCATTTATTGTGTATAAAATTCTAAATTTGACCTATAAACTTAGAAGAGGGACACACTTATATGAAATATTTCATGTGAAATATTAGTATATTTAAGAAAGGACCAAAAATTCGCAAATTTTTTACGGGTCGGATCGAATCAAACATATATTTTCAAAATTGTCGCGCAAAAATTACGCAAAAAGCTAACAGAAAATGAGTTTCAGGTCTGTGTTAGTATGAATGTAATTACATGTTACTGTAAGTACAAATAACACATAACTTGACTTTTCACATGAAATATTAGTACAATTAATTTAAGGAATGATAAAAAACTTGCAGATTTTTTGCAAGTTATACCAAAGTCATACCAAATCAAACAGATCTTTAAAAAAAAAAAATCACTCAAAAGATAAACAGAAAAACGTGTTCCATGTCTGTGTTACTATAAAAGTAATCATGTGTTACTATGTGGACAAGTAACACATAATTTGCTTTTGAGTAACACATATTTGTTCTTAAAGTAATACATGTAAGATATTGAAAATTGTGTTACTATATAAACACAAGTGTATTAGTACTTTATAGAAAAAGATGTGTTACTGTATGAATAAAATGTCATTACTACGTGAATGAAATATTCTGTTCATTCCCAAAATAAAAAATATAGATTTAGATTCACACATCTTGAATAGTTCATCCCTAAAATTATAAAATAAATAACAATAAATAATTAATTAAAATAGATCCACATATAATTTTTCTTATTCCATTCTTAATTTTATGTTACTCTAAAGATAGTTCGACTGACTCCAAAATAGGATTTACCAAAACCCAAACTCCAAAATAGGGGGTGCAAATTGAGTATGTATGGTGTGGGTCAGATCCAAATAGCTATTTGGGCGTATTTTACAATAGTAATATTGTGAAATATTATATAAAAGTTTTTATCTTATAAATATACCCTTGTTTAAATGATTTAAAAATTAAAAAACTCTATTTTCTCTCACATATTACAATAATTTAATTGGGTTCGAAAAAAAAAATATTACAATAATTTAAATATTTATTAAATAAAAATAATTTTAATGTTATACACACTCTAAAAAAAGAATGAAATTATATTTTGGAACAAATAAAAAAAATAGGATGAATTACTCTAAACTACAATCCACCTATAGAGTTTTGAGACGGGGAGTAGTTATTAGTAATTGCAAACAAGAATTAATCGTAATTTTTTTTTTAATTTTGTGATCAGAGCTTATGTTATTGGGGTTCATATCTCTGCTGTTGGCTGTATTCCAAGAAAGAATAACAACGATATGCATCCCAAAGAATTTGACCCAACATTGGCTGCCTTGCCACCTCGAAATTGACGCTGCCCTCCACCATCGCCGCCTTCTTCTTGCGCAATCCTCCGATACCCACTGTGAAAAAGAGGTACGTACGTTTCACAACTTTTCAACTTTTTCAATTTAATCCCTTAACTTATCAATTGATACGATTTTCATCGTAAAATTAGAAATGACGTCGTATGATCGTTGATTTACCCTAAAAAAAAAAGTGAAACCGTACGATGTCATTTTTTTCCAAGCGATAGTAAGGCCAAAATCGAACCAAAATGTCCCAAAACAATTGAGATATTCAATTAGTCCATTAATTTAGCAATGAGTTGGTCTTATATTGACTCGATTTCTTATAAGGAATCGAGTTGACCAAGTCAACTTTGATTTTTTTTTTTTGGTAATTGTTTTTACGAAAAAGTGTAGGTTGAAAAATGTAAGTTATTATAACTAAAAAGTGCAATACATTTTTTATTATAAAGTGTAAGTCACTATAATTGAAAAAGTGTAACACAATTTTAAATGAAAAGTGTAAGTCATTATAACTGAAAAATGCGCGTTTATATAACTAAAATGTGCAATATAACATTACCAAAAAATGTACGATAATATAACTGAAAAAATTATTTTGAAAAATGTTAACAAAAAAAAAAAAAAAAGTTAACCGTCAATGGTTGACCGTTAACTTGGTCAATCCAGTTTCTTATATAGACTTAATTCTATAGGAGACCTACCTTTAGCAATTGACCTGATTTTCGTTGGGAAATCAGAAATGATGTCGTATATGGTAGTTGGCTTCCCCTAAATTTCTAGATAGAAATTCAGGCAAAAATAAGATCAAAATCTTGTGAGACTAAATTCAGTTGGGAAATATTATTATATTATGTTGATATTTATGATAATGTGCATCATGTAGGGTAAAGCGCCATTGTTGTCTCTTAAAGCATTGCATGATCTTCACATCTTCATATTTGTGCTAGCTCTCGTGCACGTCTTCTTCTCTGTTACAACTATTCTCTTTGGAACTTTAAAGGTATATATTCTCTCCAATTCATCACATATATGGATTCTAATTTCAGTATTATATATGCATTAGTTGCATCACACTTCAACATTATTAGTGAATAGTACTTTCTCCGTTCAATTTTATAATTTTTAATTTGAGTTGTTCAATTTTATTATTCACATTTCTTATTTAAAAAATTTACTATTCACACCATTTATCTCCACCTTTCAACCATCACTTATTTACATAAATTGTCATTTACTTTATTTATAAACAACCATTTTATTTATAAATGGACCCCACAACGTCTGTATCTATATTGTACTCCCTTTCCACCGTTCATAAAAAATAGATTCATAAAAAAGAAAAATAGATAAGTAGATAAAGTACTGTGAAATATTGTATATCCATTTATAATAAAGTAATTTTTATGAGTAAAATTGAGTTACAATTTGAATAATTAAGTGGTGGTCGGAGAGTTAATATTATTTTCATAAAAAAAAAAATACTTTTGGTACGGTGGATGACAAATAAGGTAAGTGGACATACTTTTAATGAATAGAGAAAATATGATATCATAACCCGAAAATTTTCACCCCTTAAAAGACGAAAGACGAAATTCTGGATTCGTTCTCGCTAAATATCATTAGCTGTTTATATTGTTACCACCAATGCACATCAGTGTTAAGTGTTAACTCTTTAAAAATTGGAGCGCAGATACGACAATGGAAAAAATGGGAAGATTCTATCCAGAAAAAGGAAGAGGATCCGGAAAAAGGTGATTTATATAACTAATTAAAATAATTTATCATAACAAAAATTAAATTTAAATATAAATATATTCTGATTATATACATATATATAGGAGGTGGGGAAGCAATAGTAACACTTATCCACCAGCATAGTTTTATCAAGAGCAGGTTTCTGGGCTTTGGAAAAGATTCAGCTATCTTGACTTGGGTGGTAAGCCCATCATATTTAATTTTAAAAAATAAATTCAATTTAATTAAATGTGATGATGATTTTTTTATTTTATTTTTTATATCAGCATTCATTTTGGAAGCAATTTTATGGATCTGTCAATGAACTGGATTATACCACACTCCGACGTGGCTTCATCAATGTAATATAGTATAATTAATTTATGTTCTATTATATTTATTTATATATATGAAATTCAATTTCTAAAATTAATTGTTGGTGTTTCAGAATCATTACAAGGAGAATCCCAAATTCAACTTTTACAAATACATGCTTCGTGCTCTTGAAACTGATTTCAAGAAAGTTGTGGGGATCAGGTAATCGATCTCTTGTAGTAATAATAATTTCAAGGATTTTTTATTTTTAATCCTATAATTTTACCACATTTTGGTAGTTTATCAACTTTCAAATTTCGAAAATAGTCTGACAATTTTCAATGTTTTGAATTTTTGATCATATGATCCATTGTAAGAGTCAAAACACATGTATAAATCTAAATGTGTTACTTCATTTAGGTTGCTTAATATAGTAATTATAGACTAAAAAAGTAAAAAATTATGTAAATTATAGGACTATTTTCAAATTTTGAAATTTAACAGAACTAAAATATGGTAAAATTACAATTTATATGCTTGTCATGATCTGACTTGTTGTCTAATTTGCAGTTGGTATCTATGGATTGTTGTTGCACTTTTCTTGTTGCTCAATGTTCATGGTACTTTTGACTCTTCCACTTTTTTATATTTTGTTTGTCGGTTATTTTTAATTTAATTTTAGTCCATCAATTATGTATTTATTTTGATTTTAGTTCATTATTTTTTATAAATTTAAAATAATTTTGTAACTTTCAATTTTTCAACATTTTGGTAATTGATGACGGATTGTAAGGGGTGAAACATCATCAATTAAACTTTACTACGTTAGTGTCAATGTAATGTTTTATCTCTTACAATCGATTATCAAACAAATATGTTAAAATTTAAAAGTCACCTAACTATTTTCAATTAGTGAAAATCGATATGAATGGAACTAAAATATTAACTTACCGAAACAGAAAGAAAAAAAAAAAGGTTATTTCCCTCCTCTTTAATTTATCTGATTTTGGTTTTGTTTATATTGTGCAGGTTGGCATGCTTATTTTTGGATAGCATTCGTCCCCTTGATAGTAAGCAATCCCACTATTATCTATGTGTATATATTGAATAAATATGTGTAATTTTAATACAATTTTGACCAAAAGTTTTCAACCGATTAATTTTTTCCCCATAAATTATAGGGAAAAAAAAACAGTAGAAAACATCACTCCATCCATCTCAATTATATATCGGTTAATTTGATTTTTCACAAAAAATAATAAATTTAATTGAAAAGGCACATAAATTTTACTCCGTATTTATTATATCTACATGTAATAAATTTTATAGCTTTTAATTATATTAGTAAATAAATTAGAAAATATTAACAAGCTTATTATACAAGGACATCCATTAAAAGAAAATAAACATAAATAATTGAGACTGTGGGAGGAATTATATTATTCCCTTCGTCCGTCTATAAACTTTCCGTTTGTCATTTTGGTCTGTTCATCTACAAGTTTCTCACGCACTTCACTTTTATTTCTTTATAACAATTCTAAAATTTTTATACCTTACTTTTCCTTTTTTTCAATCGCATCACGTGTACTATATCTATTATTTAATCACCTGTTTTAATTTTTGTAATAAAAAATAGTGAAAAATTTATAGATGAACGAAGGGAGTAGTTGTCTATTGAAAAAATACTACTTCCTTTATCTCCGAGGAATTTCCACTCTCAAGTGTGTGATTAGTTGAGTTTTGAGAGGTAATATTGTCAACTTTTAAGAATAAAGTAAATAAAAAGCTAAATTGTGTGAATGTGGTACCAAAAGTAATGACATTTAATGACGAAGGTTATGGATTTTTTATTTTTTTTTTAGAGTGTAAACTAATATGAAACGTCTTAATATGACAAATGTGCAAATTTCTATAACACGAAGGGAGTTGTGCAGCCTTTCAAACATTATATATTTCAATAATTTTGTTTTTTGATGAATGAATCAAAATTAAACCGATTTTAACGTTTTTTTTTTGTTTTTTAAATTTCTATTTGTCCTTGTAGCTTTTGGTATGTGTGGGGACAAAACTTGAGCACATAATTAGTGAATTGGGTGGAGAAGTAGCTGAGAAACATGTTGCTATTCCTGGAGAACTTTTGGTGAAGCCTTCTGATCATCATTTCTGGTTTAGTAAACCACGTCTCGTCCTCTGTTTGATCCACATTATTCTTTTCCAGAATTCTTTTGAGATTGCTGTTTTCTTCTGGATTCTGGTAAATTAACAACTACTTTCTCCATTCCATTTTTTTTTCTAACATTTACTATTTACGTGTAATTTAATGCAATAATTGTTTAGTAGTATTAAAAATTATAAAGTAGGAGATATGTTGAGTAATAAAATATTGTGAGTAATAAAGTAACGATATATAGTCTAATTTTGAGATGTTTGAAAAGTGAAATTTAAAGTGAAAAAATTATTTTATTACATGAATGACGTACATTTTATTAAAAAAAAATGATGAATCTAAAATGAGTTTCTTTTCTTCTCTAATGTATACATCTTTCTTATTCAATTTCATAATTCACAGGTTCTATTTGGCTTCAATTCCTGCATCATGGGACAAATCGGATTCATAATCCCCCGCCTCGTCATAGGGTACATTTTCCTATCCCGTGCATTCATTCAAAATTTTGAAAATAGTCATGTATCTAGTACACTGTTAACATTTTGGTTCTACAACATAGTAACATACTATACTAGGTAACTTAATCGGTAAAAATGGTGCGACACTCTCATTGTCCACGTGACAAAGTCTGATTGATCAACTAAATGTATGACCTCCTACAATTAGTCGTAAGACCTGAAAGTTGAATAATTGAAAGTTTCACAACTAACTTTTTCCCTTCCAATTTTAACGGGGATATAATCATTTTTTTTTCGTCTCATAACTTTTCAACTTTTTTAAAATGGTCCCAAAAAATATAAGCATACGAATCTACTCTCAAATATATTTTATATATATCAATTTTGTTCCAAAGTAGCCGGAATCCTTAGAACGACGTCATTTTGTGTCATCAACTTCGCCGGAATCGACGTGCCAATCACATGATCAAAAACGATTTTGTTTCGAGGATTCAGACAACTTTAGAATAAAATTGAAACATATAAAAAATAATTAAGAATAGATTCATACATTTATGCTTTTTTTTGTCCATTTTGAAAATTTGTAAAAAGTTATGTGAGGAAATGTAAAGTACAATATAAGATGCAAGACTAAAATGCAATTGAAGTTTTATCACACATATTACAAGACATGACACATAATTAGTGAAAATCGTTTTTTTGTTTTTTAGTTATGTAAATGACTAGTTCTGTTGACTTTACCAATTGCAAATAATGTCGTAACTTTTAATTTTTTGGCATTTTGATTCAATAACCGATTGTAAAAGGTGAAACATTTTGTTGATGTTGACGTGACACACTCTAATTCATCCACGTGACAATGTTTGAATGGTTAATCAATTGTTTCACTTTTTATTGTCAATCATTAAATCAAAATGTTGAAAAACTAAAAGTTATATGATTGATCCAACATAACCAAAATCAAAATAAGAGTAACGTACTGGACTATATATATATATATATATCCTTAATTATATAAAAATTGAAACAATGTTTACTTCTCCATATAGGGTGTTGGTGCAACTTCTTTGTAGTTATAGTACCCTGCCACTTTATGCTATTGTTGCTCAGGTATATATGTCAAAACTCCTCTTTTTCTTCTTAATTCTTTAGATATACATAATGTTTTTTTAACGTGATTTTGAAATGAAGATGGGAAGCTCATTCAACAAGGCTATATTTGAAGAACACATACAAGAGAAGCTCACAGGATGGGCTCAAAAAGCAAAGATGAAAAAGGGTAGACGAAAAACTGCGAATGGGAGCAACGGGTTGAGCCAAGTTCCATCCGCACAACTTGAACACGAATCTACAACCAACGAACAAAGAAGCAATGAAACCGGAAAAATCGGCTAGTTTTTTGTCTCATGATCCTAAATGAGCCTTAGATTGAAACATGATTCCTAGAGAACAATATCATAGTTTGTTTTACTATAACATCATATAAATTATACTAAGTGATGAAGAAGGAAATAAGCACTACATTGAAACACAATTACTAAAGAACAATATCATAGTTTGTTGTATTATAACATCATATAAATTACTAAGTGTTCACTTATTCATCCTATATCTAACTAAATATTTGAGTTTCAATAAATGATACCTAAATTTAAAAGACTAGAATTACATTTCGAATTTGTGGGCAAATTGACTCTTCCCCGTATGGGTAGTTTTTATGGTGAACAATATCGTTTATGTGGTAATTAGGGGGGATGGCATCGTTTGAAATTTAAATTGTTGCAAAGTAGGATGACACGTCAAAATCGGGCAAGAGTCAATACGCCTGTAAGATCGAATTGCAATATTTTTTATTTAAATTAGTTCGCAATTTGCGAAAAAAATCATGATTTTAGCAGGATTAATTAACCATAAAGAATTTAAATAAAAAAATTAAACACTAGGAATTAAACTGGGCTTGTTGTCCCTTACTTCTATTTTGCCCAAACCGAGTCTGTGTACGTACTCCGTGTCAATTGGCTAAGAGTAAACATTTATCTTTTGCGTTGAAAGAGAAGCGGACATCTCGTGTTTTGGATTTAGTTCATTGTGATCTTTGGGGACCTGCCCCTGTTGCTTCAAATGATGGATTTCGATATTATGTCATTTTTGTGGATGATTTCTCCAAATTTACTTAGCTTTATCCTCTACATGCTAAATCTGACTTTCACGATGTGTTTGTTCGGTTTCACACCTTTGTTTGCAATCAGTTTTTCATTTCCCTTAAGGCGTTCTAGAGTGATGGTGGTAATGAATTAGTTAATGGTCGTGTTCGTGGTTTTCTCGCCGACCATGGCATTCATCATCGCATCTCTTGTCCGTACACCCCTCAGCAGAATGGACGAGCTGAACGCAAACATCGCTTGACGGGGGTAATAGGAAATAATATAAGAATAATATCTTTTTATTTTAGTTCATATTTTTGTACGTATATATCTTTATAGTTGTTGTATTTACTTTATCTATTTCTTTATAAATACTCTTATAACTTTATAAGTAGTGAATCAATATTATCATCTTATTAACGGTAATTACATACCTATTCTTACACGTTTATTCTTTTAGGCTGAGTTTATCGGGGAGGGCGTGACGCCCCTCCACCGATAGAAGACAAAAAAAAAATAAAAAAAAATAATTCAAAATGAAATTAAATTCTGTGACCAGGTCCTCCGAAGCTTTCAAGGCTTGGCCCAAAAGGTCCAACCACATTATGCCATGTGTCCCTTTCTAATTGGGTATTTAACACTGTGTTGGATTTTTTTTTATAATTTTAATTTTATAATATTATTAATAAAAAATATGTATTATATCAAAATTCATAATTTTTTTTTTTTATAAATTGAGACCAATATTGATAGGTTTTGGATCATAATTTCATATTCTCTTTTAATTCACTTTCTCTAAAATTTTACACTGTCATGATGCAAGTCATCCAAATTATTTTTCAATTTTCAATCTTTTATGAATATATGACAAAAATTTGACACTGATAATTAAATATGTAATTTTTGTTTTTTACGTTGTTGTATTTTATGCATCTATTTGTTTATTTACTATATTGTATTTCAAATTTTCAACTCTTTTAATTTTATTTTATTTTTGAGATTGTATTTTATTTTAATTGTATGGTAAAATGTATTTTTATTACAATTTATAAATTATTAATTTCAAATAATTTAATAGATTTCTTAAATTTTTTAAATATAATAAAAATTAATTATAGATAATATATAATTAAAAATAATATATTTGAAGGTTGGGGTGAGTTGTTAATAAAGTATGAAAAAATAAAAAGTACAATGTTGTATATGTGGAGGAGAGTGAAATTATTTATTGGGTTATAAACTAATAAGATCATTTCACTGCTAGTTTTTTCTAATAAAACCTACACCATAAATTCTTGTCTAATAGAGTCAAAATTAAAAATCGTAGACAACTTTACCCTTTTACTAATTTGACACAATTCGAAATATTTAATTTAAATTACAGGGTCAACTAATTACCATAAATATAGATTAAGATATTCTCGAAAAAAGTGAGATTTAAGCACCTTCCAAATTTTTATAAAATTCCTAAATAATAGGTATTCTAATTAATGCGTGTCACTTGCTTAGCTTCGAGAACCCAATTCTGCAGAATATTGATTTTGTTCCAGCTATTGTTCATCGTTATCTGCATTTTCCGGCGACTAGTACTTCGATTCTGCAGAATCTTATGTATGCACAATATATATGCACGAAACTGTGCATAAAACACGTTGTTCATACATTTGATAAGTAGCAAACAAAAGGGTTGAAAAAGTAAATAACCATCCAAGTTTACATAAGAATACTCAATAAAATATAGCATTAACTAAATCTTATATAAAGTTCTCCATCACCCCAAACTTCTCGAGCACGATCCGGACAATGCACGAAGATTTGCATATGTATCCGGTATGCCTGTGGGTATGCACACTACATATGCACGGATATGTGCATAGAACGTTGTTCGTACATTTGATAGGTAGAAAATAAAGGGTTGAACAGTAATTCATCATCCAAGTTTACATAAGAAAACTCAATAAAATATAGCATTACCCTTAATCTTATATGAAGTTCTCCATCACCCCAAACTTCTGTAGCCCAATCCACAAAATGCATAGGGAGTTGAATATGTACACGATATGCATAATCGGTGCCTATTACAATGCATATTTACACACTCGATAGATTACCTTGAGAACTTAGAGGACGCATATTTGTTATTTCAGCCAACAAATCTGCAAAGGATGACGATTCAGTCAATCGAATCAACTTGTTCTTCCCATTGAAATCAACCTTGCAGAAAATTATATAACCATTTGAATCCTGGACGATATCGACAGTCTGTCCAATGCAAATATATTCGAAAAATAATTAATTGATGTACCAGAATACCTAATCTACAATGCAAGAACTAAAAATCAGAATAATAAATTTACGATGTCAAATGCGATATGAATTGTTGAGTAACAACAATGACTGCATATGATTAAGGAATTCAATGATTGGCTTCAGGATACGAACAATAATCGAACGATAAAAAAACAATAGACAAGTATTGGAGACGTACCAGAATCTGGATCTATTGAAAAATGCAGTTCCTAATTCTGATTTCAATGCATAATCAAAAATGACAAATTGAAATCGAAATTGATAATCCAATTTGGGAAATATCTTAGTTTTATTTCATTGCATATCCGAATCTCGTAAATTGAAATTGAAGATGGAAACTTTCTGGTAAATAATCAAAAAACTTGGAAACTTTCTGATTTTAATTTTTGAATTTGGAAAGTCAGAAACTTTCTGATAATCAAAACTAAATTCTAGGAATTCATTTCAAAATTCATATTAATTTAAATTACGAATTTTTTTAAAAAATTTATTTTAAGGGTATCATGGGTAATTTATCTTTGATTTGTCTCTATTAGAAAACTATTGAAGTTGGTGTCTCTATTTGTTTAAGGAGAATTAATAGTGAACTTATTAAAAAATAATCTCTTATTTATTAGAAGGTTGGAATGTGAGAGGGTTGTTGATAAAGATAGTCATATAAACCCATATCCAAGTTCTTTTATAAAGAGCACTTTGATTGTCAATAACGAGGCGTCTGTGCATGGGTCAGACAATAGGAGTCATTGATGGTGGTTTTTGGGGAACGGATCCCCTGCTGGGCGCCCAAACCAGCACGAGCTGCTGGACATTAAAGCGACGCGGTATTTCATATGCGTCCAATCCATGATTAATTTTTTTAAGAAAAAATAAAAACTAAGTGGGCCGCTTTTTATCTAGCAAAATTAATTAAATAAAAAAAGTTTGTACCTTTGACCTACCTCCTTTTACCGCCAAAGTCATTTTTTATTCACTATTCCCTCCTTATTTTATTGATTCTAGATTTGTTTAAAATTCATTAATAACCAAAATGTTTTACGTTTTCAATTGATAAATTATTACTACTATTTTTATCTTGCTTAATTTGTTTCATGCTTTTATTTTTAGTTTTCTGAAATAAACACAAATATTCTTATACATACTAATAAAGATCAATAACAAATTATATGATACTAGAATAGTAAAATGTTATTAATAGAAGACCAACAATAAAAAAAACATTAGAAAATTAAAATAGTTGAGGATTGAGGGGCAAAGAATCTCTTTTGTCTTGTTCACGAACACCTTCTTTGCAACAAACATATATATATGAAGTGATAAAACCAGTCTTCCTGTTCTTGTTAGCATAATGTTCTCTAACTCCAAAGCCAGTCTTTCCACCGTATTCAACCCAAAACTTCCATGCCTCATCTAGACTGTCAAACTGCATACCAATCTGAGGCTTGAACTTTTCATGTGAAGTAGAATTCATTGAAAATCTCTTTATATGTAACTATTTATCAAACTAAATCCTGCACAACATAATATGATACATATGTCAAGCAAAAGTCTAAATTTGAGAAATGACTATTTTAATACTATGTAATTAGTAATTGAGCAAGTTGAGAGGAATGACATATATTATTTTTATTATCCGAGGCTAATTTGTTTTAGGCTTTATGTACAATATTTAATTTGTTTCAATTAAGAAATTTATGTAGTTAAAGTTATTACAATAATTATTTAACTGAACATACTTCTTTTATTAGGGAAAAGAAATATATTGAGTCAAGGAAGAGACCATCATTAAGACAAAGAGATATATAAAGAATAATAAATTATAACATACCTTATTCATTGTTCATTGGGTGTTAGCAGGTTGAGAAGAATGATATAGATTGAAAAGAAAAATGAAGAGTTCTCACGGCGGCGCATAGTAGAAAATAAGGAGGGAATATGGTGAATAAAAAATGACTTTCGCGGTAAAAGGAGGTAGGTCAAAGGCACAGACTTTTTTTATTTAATTAATTTTGCTAGGTAAAAAGCGGCCCATTTAGTTTTTATTTTTTTTTTTTAAAAATTAATCATGGATTGGACGCATATGAAATACGCTTTAATGTCCAGCAGGGGGATCCGTTCCCTGGTTTTTGAGCATTAAATATAGGCATTTATCATGACAGCTGTTTGTGTCATATAATTAATGGCCATGTGTCATCATATAAGTCAAATATATATGTATATACTAATATTAATCCATCCCATAAAAATAACTCAATTTGACTTTACATACAGATTAAAAAAAAATTAATAAATGTAGTCAAATTTAACTAATGTACTAATTTTACCTTTGAAATTACATACTCCTGCTAAGCATTAATTACTCTTATTAATTAGGAGTAAAATTGACAATAAAATAGTATTTAATACTAAAGTAAAAAAAGAAATATAGCTATAATTTAAAATATTCAAAAAAAAAAAAAAATGAATGTACAATTTATGCAAGCAACTTAGTGATTTAAAAATCAGCGGTTCTATGGTGTAGTGGTTAGCACTCTGGACTTTGAATCCAGCGACCTGGCTTCGACTCCCAGTAGGACTTTCAAGATATTAGATTGATTATGAAATTTTCATTTTTGTTTTAAATTAGATTTTAGTTAATTAGGGCAAGATATTAGATTGATTATGAAATTATTGATTTAATAATTAGGTGGTTGGTTGTATAGATTTTATTGTACGTTTTCATTATTTATGATGTTTTTAATTTAATTAATGAATTCATAATCAGTATAGAATTGTTTAAATTAATGTTAATGCAGTTGATTATGAAAGAATTGTGCATTTTCTTATATATATAGCGAGTTGATTTTATATGTAGTTGATTTTTTGTTATATAAATTTTGAATTAGTTTGATTAATTGTTTAATTAATTAGAAAATTGTTGATTAAAATTATGAAATTATTGATTTAATTAGATTGTTGGTTGAATAGTAAATTTTGAAATGACTATATATAGTCGAAACTCTATCAAATTTTCGTAAATAATAATTTACATTATATATTTGAATCTCTAATACAGATGAGTGTGAACCTATATTTTCTGATTCACATGGGACCTCATGGTCACGTGGTAGTAGGAGGAGGGGTTCACTTAGACCTTAACTTTCAATAATGTTGCCCTCTCCAACGACTCTTCATAGCCGTCGTCGCCCACTATGCGGCTACCGTTTCAGTCGTCGACAGGTTTGTCTCACCAACATCTCGTTGCTGCTCGGGACGACAGGCTACAAAATTGGATCGAGCACATGGTGTAAATAAATAATTTAAATATTTAATGTTACATTTCATTTTATTTTATATTTAAATATACCCGACCATTATTTTCTAGATCAAATATAGGAATGTACTCCCTCCGTCCGCCTATAAATTTTTCGTACATGGATTAAAAAAAAAAGTGATTAAATAATAGATACTCCATCCGTCCCGTGATTACTTGCACATTTTCCTTATTTGGACGTCCCAAAATTACTTGCACACTCTTTATATGGAAATACCCCACAAAATTAATAACCTCACAACATCATTTTATTTTCAAATTTGTCACTCCTCTTTTTCCATACATTTCACTTTACACATCATCAAATCCACTTTACACATCATCAAATTACCTAAAATACCCCTCATTTATCTTACATCATGAACAACTAAATCCATTTTTCTTAAACAACGTGTCGGTCAAACTATGCAAGTTATCCCGGGACGGAGGGAGTATAATACAAATGATTTGATTGAGAAAGAGAGTCCCACAAGAAAATTGACCTTTAGTGACAGAAATTTTGTCATTATAACTTCTCTAACTAAAATCTTTTAATGACAGAAATTGATTTTTAGTGATCGGTTCTGTCATTAATTCTCAAGTTCCTATCACTATAGAGAGAAACAATAATGAGATGATTGTTACTAAAAATCATTCGTTTTCTTGTAGTGGAGAGAGATATAGAGAAACTTTAAATATATAAAGTGAAGTATAAGAATAAAAAATTAAAATATACTCCTCTGTTTCATAAAATTTGTCGCATTTTTCATTTTGTATAGAATTAAAGAACATATTTTTTGACACATTTATCCCTCATTAATTTCTCTCTCTCCCGTTTGATCTTTCCTTTATATGACATTTTTACCTTTTGAAATAAAGTGAGAGAAAATATAAGGGTAGTTTAGAAAAATCTGTGGTAAAAATAGGTAAAACAATAAATTTTTTAAAATAAAAATAAAGATCAAATGCGATAAATTTTATGAAATGGGAGAATATTTGTTAAAAAGAATATGCTAAATTTATATAGATAGATTGATCAAAATGACAAATTAGAAAGCTTATAATCAAGGGATGAGAAGGGTGTATGATAATCAAAGTGCATGTAATTAAATTCAAATCTTTGATTTAAGGTCTTCTCCAATGAGGGAAAGTTAACTTGAGGTATTTAGTACTCCACCTCAGCGCCACATCAACATCTACCCCAAACACAAAATTCTTTCCCAACAACCTACCTCAAAAAGTAGGTATTTGTGGCCATCACTTAGGGCATCTCCAATGCAAGTGAGAAATTTTTGGGTAGAAATTTACCACATATGTGACACCTCATTAGTTTCCTACTCCTACCACAAATAATTCATTTCCCTCCCAATGCTTTCTACCTCAAAATTATTCATAGGTCCCACAATTAAATTTCTATTTTATTTTATTCATATTTATTTATTAACTATTTTTATTTATAATTTAACTTCTACAATTAAAAATCACAATAAATATTAATTATAAAATTTAAGTTATAAAAATATATAATATTAATATATTTCCTGACAAAATATTATTGAAATAACACCAAAAGTACAAGATAAAAAATACTCTATCAATTGTAATTTGTAAATACAAAAAAATTAAATTCTTAATAAATTAAAATAGGGTTAATTGCAAATAAAATCCCCACCTTTTCTTGAGTTGCAATTTAATCTAAACTTTTGAATAATTGCAAATAAAATCATCACCCTTGAATATTGTTGCAATTTAAACTTCTTGATAGTCTCATTTGTGTCAAAATCTAACGTGTTTAGCTGATGTGACACCTCCTTAATAAAACAACATTGTTTTTTATTTTAATCTAATCTCGAAACGTCAAATTCGGGCACAAATGAGATTGTTTAGAAATCTAAATTGCAACAATATTTAAATGTGGTGATTTTATTTGTAATTATTCAAAAGTTTAGATTAAATTGCAATTAAACGAAAGGTGGTGATTTATTTTACAATTAAGCCATTAAAATAAAATAAAATAAATGTAAAAACCTAAAAAGAAAACAAAACAAAATAAAACATAAATTAATAAGAAGTAAATAAATAAGAAATTAAAATTAAAAAAAATAAGAAATAGAAGTTGGGGACCACTTGAAGGTAGAAGAACTTATACCCCATTTCTCCTCTCTCCTCCACATCATCTCTCCCCCAACCTCTTCTACCCTCAATTTGAGTTAGGAGTAGAAATCCACATGGGACTTCTACCCCCATTGGAGATGCCCTTATATTAATTATCTACCCCAAACACTTATAGTACGATTGGTATGCAGTAATAGACTTGGAATAGAATGAGCATTCACGAGTCTATTCCTAATCTCATGATTGATATATTTTTTTATTTGGAATCCCGATTCCATAAAGAATCCTGATTCCCAAAAATACGGAATTGTGATTCATCTCTCCCCCCGTCTTTACCCATTCCATTCTGTGTGAATTTTTTTTTTTTAATTTTATAAAATAAAATTATCTATCATATTTTATTTTTACAAAATTATCCTTTTCAATAATTAAAAAGATCCATTAATCATATCTTTAATCAAAATCTTTAATCAAAATCTTCAACCCTAATCTTCAACCCTATTTACGCAATAATGAATAGGATTCTCCAACCCCTTCAACTCCAGTTCACAAGAGAGAAGACGCAAGATAAGAAGGAGAATTAGACAAAGGTAATTAAATTTGTTCGTTGATTCTCTAAACAAAGAAAAACTTGACATATGTAATGTATTGCAAAAAATACCAAAGTTCTGTTTTTATATGCTATATATATAATATGAGATGAATGCAGTAATTATATATATATATATATAAAAAAGATGAATGCGAATTATGTATATAACCAATGCGAAGGATATACAGAGGCTGCGGGACTTGAATTTATTGTATTCTTTTTACTGTTTTATTGAGTTAATTAGTTATGGAAGAATATTATATATACATAAGTGACTATATATGCATATATATGTGTACAATAAATTAGTTATTGGATTATTGTTCCAATCTAGCTTTAATCTTAATAGTTCTAATTCTTCGATTAAGTTTCTTAATTTTGTTAAAATAATAATATATTCACTAATTTAATCTGTTTCTATAAAATATATATTAAAGGGTATTTTAGTCATTTAAGATAAACTACATACATTTCAGGTTATTATACCAATCATAAGAATTGAATCAATCAAGGAATCATTTTTCCATTCCCAGTGAATACCAATCATGGGAATGATCATTCAGAGTTCATTCCATTCAGACCTTCATTCCATTCTTAAATTCATTCCATTCAGTCCTAAATTCATTCCGTCATACCAATCATGCCCTTATATTTGTGGCCCCCACTCTTACCCCCTCACAAATACCTGGGGAAGTTACTTACTTCCCCAAACAACTTTTCCAACCACTTCCCTCCTCCACATCATCCACCTCTGTCCTCCACCTCAACATCTTCCCCACTAAATACCTCTCAATGGAGAGAGTCTAAAAGGAGATGAAAAAAAAATGTTTTTCTTTCTTATCCAATGCAGTGTCTCAAATCCCAATGACTTTCTTAATCAATTTATTTGACAGTCGGCAACTACTCAATTTCTGATCTTGTCGGGTTCAACATGCACCGTTTAATTTTATAGTAATTAAAAAATATTTAAATTTTATGATTAAATAATTTATATTAGAACATATATTTACTCAATTACTCTGCACATCATATATAAGCCACACCACAAAATAAAAGAAAAATTTTGGGGAGCGGAACGCGCCTCACGCGCTGAACTGTGTGCGATTACACATCGAGTGTGTGCGATTTTAATTTTGGGGATCTCGGGAGGAGCTAGGGCTCGCACGCTCAATCATGGCGATCATTACTCCGCCGGATTGAGATAATCAAGGTAGAGTTTATGCAGGTTCTCTCCGATTTACGAAGCAAGGCAATGAGTATAATCTTTCTCGTAAGCACAACTCGGAAGTAGATTGGGGGAAACATCGGTCGATATGACTATAAATACCCAGTTTCTGGGGCCCTGTTATTCACCATTAAGTGAATCAAAGTTATTTGAATCCTTAGAGTTTTTTCTACGAGTGCATCCTTACCAAAGAGTGATGGCTGAAAGTTTGAATGCGGGAATGAGCAAGATTTCTATTGTACCCCCAGAGGAGGAGGAGATGGAGATCCCGACGACGAAGCTATCCACGCCGGAGAATATCTTGTTGGGGAGATACACAGTGAGGAGGAACATGGGTCCGATGGAGCTAACCACAGCTATGAAAAAGATATGGACACTGGAAGGATACTTGAAGGTCTCGCAAGTAGGTGATGGACTCTTCGTACTGGAGTTCGGAGAGAAGGTCGACTGCAATAAAGCACACTACAAGCAACCATGGAACCTGAACGACACCTCGCTCCTACTGGCGAAACTTACTGGAAAAGAATGTCCAGCCACAATGATATTCAATAAGGCACCATACTGGGTCCAACTCCATGGGCTGCAACTCAACCTGATGAATGAGGAAGTAGGGAGGAGGATGGGGGGTCGATTGGGAGAGGTACTGGAAGTGGATAAGCCAGCTACGTACTAATGCCACTTGGGGGAGATGCTTAAGAGTGAGAGTAATGATCGACATCACGAAAGCTTTAACCAGGGGGACCTCGACCACGGTAGTGGGGGAGAACAGATTGGTGTTGTTTAGGTACGAGAAGCTTACAGAATTTTGTGGCATTTGTGGGGTAGTTACACATATGGATAAGGACTGCCCAATAAATTTTGAGGATGGCGAACAGCAGAGAGACCAAGAGATCAAATACCCGGCATGGCTGAAGGCAGAAGGTCAGAAAGCTCCAACTCAGGAGGATTTCGAATGGGCCAAACAACAGGGAATTGGGAAGAAAAAAGCAGTAGACCCTGTTGTTAATGCGACGAAAGATAAAGGGAAAGCAGTGCAAACGTCGTCCACCCCACGAGTAGTACTGAAACACAAACAAAGCCAATCAAAATCATTGAAGGCAGGAAATGAGGTAATGATGCAAAACTTTGATACTAACCATTTTTTATCGATCCCAGAAAATCATGGAGAGGAGGAAATGTTTAAGCTATCCAACAGTATGCGATACTACGCGTACATGAACTCTTATCCCCCTTATGGGGGGTTTGATGGACACTCAGGACAGTCGGTACAGATGCAAGGAGGCTCCCTTGGGATGGAGAATTTCATTCCAACTCCACAACTCAAATAGGCAGTGATGGGGAATAACCCGATACTTCAAGCGGTGGGGGCCGAAATGAAAGGAAATGGAGGGGAGATAACGAGAGGAGAGGCAAAGCTGATAGCACAACCACTTAAGAAAAGAGGCAGAATCATGGGGGAAGGAGACAAAGAGGGAAGTGAAGGGGGCTGCAAGGAGACAGATGGAGAAGGAAAGGGGGGAACGAGTAAGAAAACAAAAAGCCAGGAGGAACGTGAGGCCAAGATGGCAGGGGCGGTGTCTGATTCGACTCGTCACCGCCGACAGAAATGATCGCCATCGTTTGGAACGCACGGGGGCTCGGGAACAAACGTGCGTTCCATGCCTTACAACAACTTGTTGCTGAGAATAGCCCGGATCTTTTGTTTATTTCTGAAACTAAGTTGCCAGTAAAAGTTTGTACTAGTTGGAAATCATTGTTAGGTTTCACTTTTTGTGTGGGATGTGATGCTAAGGGCAGTAGTGGTGGTCTAATTTTATTTGGAAAAGCATCAATGGAAATTTCTTTATCTTCGTACTCGAATGGTCATTTGGATTGTGTTATTAGTGCTTGTGATATGAATTGGCGTTTTACGGGTTTCTATGGGGCACCTACCACCCATTTAAGGAAATTTTCATGGGAATTGTTGAGGAAAATAAGAATGTCACATGTTGGGGAGCCAAGAGCTTGGGTAGTAGGAGGAGACTTTAATGAGATTCTCTTCCTAGACGAGAAAACAGGGGGAGATAGCAGCACTATAAGGCCATATAATCAGATAGGGGAGTTTAGAGGGGCAGTGGAGGATTTGGGTTTGAAAGATTTAAAAGCAGCAGGACCGTTCTTTACGTGGGGAAATAGAAGAAAGGGGGAGCAAGCAGTTAAAGAACGATTGGATAGATTTTTTGCAAATGAAGAGTGGTTGGATCAAACACAAAATTGGGAGGTTAGGAACCTCGACTTTTACGGTTCTGATCATAGACCAGTTCGAATGACTATGAATGAGGACTTGGAGAGGAGAAAACAGATGGGAAGTAAATGTTTTAGGTTCGAAAGAGCTTGGTTTTTGGAGGAAGACTACAACCAAATGGTGGCCGAAGGCTGGAATCGAGGGGAACAGGGAGGGAGTGTAATGAGAAGGCTCCAGGAATGCAGTAAAGGGTTGGATAAGTGGGCGAAGCTAAAGGTGGGAGGGGTTAAGAGTGAAATCAAGAGGTGTCAGGCAAGTATAAACAAATTTCTTAACAATGAGCAAGAAGAAATGAAGGTGGATGAAGTACGAAAGCTTGAGGAGAAACTGGAAAGATTACAAACTCAAGAGAGTATGAAGTGGCAACAAAGAGCACGCATATCCTGGTTGAAAGATGGGGATAGAAACACGAAAGTATTCCATAGGAAGGCAACACAGAGACAATGGATAAACACCATACGCGGGCTGGAAAATGAGGAGGGCATCTGGAAAGTTAAGCCAAGGGAGGTTGAGGGGATCATAGAAAGATACTTTGAGTCTATATATAGTACTTCAAGCCCTAGCACAACAAAAATTCAAGGGACAGTTGAGGCAATGGAGGGCTTGATCGATGAAAGAATGAATAGATACTTGGATGGACAGTTCACGGAGGCAGAAGTGAGGAAGGCGGCCTTTCAATTAAACCCTCAGAAAGCACCAGGTCCGAATGGTTTTTCAGCAGCCTTCTTTCAGAAGTCGTGGAATGAGGTTGGGAAGGAAGTTACAGCGGACATCCTAGCGGTATTAAATGGAGGACAAGACCTCATGGAGTGGAACGAAACTTGGATCACTCTCATACCAAAGAAGAAGGACCCAAAGGCAGTGACTGATTTCAGACCGATCAGTCTGAGCAATGTCATATACAGAATTATGGCAAGAACGATCACGAATAGGCTGAAACAGGTAATGACAGAGATTGTTGATGACAACCAAAGCGCATTCACACCGGGAAGACTGATCTCGGATAATGTGATACTGGGGTATGAATGCATGCACTGGATTAGAAACAACAAAAGCAAGGAGGGATACGCGGCCCTAAAACTGGATATGAGTAAGGCGTATGACAGGGTGGAGTGGAACTACTTGGAATGCATACTGAGACAATTTGGTTTTTCGGAGAAATGGATAAGGCTACTTATGAATTGCATCAAGACAGTCAGGTATTCATTTAGAGTGAATGGGAACATAATAGGGAGAGTCGCCCCAACAAGGGGACTAAGGCAAGGGGACCCCCTCTCCCATTTCCTATTCGTTTTATGTGCACAGGGCCTGTCCACGTTATTGAAGCAAGCGGAAAATACGCAGGGAATAATGGGGGTCAAAGTGGCAAGGGAGGCACCGAGTATAACTCACCTCTTCTTCGCCGATGACAGTCTATAATTTTTCAAAGCTAACAGGGTGGAAGGGGCTGTAGTCAAAGAAGTGTTACAAAAATATGAAAGACTATCGGGGCAGAAGGTCAATTATGAGAAGTCGGCAGTCACTTTCAGTCCAAAGACGAAACATGAGAATGTTAGAGATGTCAAAGAGGTGCTGATTCGGGTGGAATTTACGTGTTTTAGGGGCACATGTGAAGCATGTTTTGATGTGGATTTCATTGATTTATGCATTGAATATGATTGTTTAATCCAAAATGAGAGAAAGGTTGTGTTTTGTCGATTTTATAGGAAATACGTTGGAATTTGGAGCAAAACACCAACCATACCTTACTGGATCAAGAATAGGAGTGCACGGTTGGATTCGTCTCGAAAAACGGAGTGGAATAGGCAAAAGAATCGAGTCGATCGGAGGTCGGAAGCTCAAGAAACGGAGGGACGAAGTTGGAGGACGAAAACGAGAGACGGGGCCAAAGACGAAAGTTTGGCCCGGCCGGGTGGCATCACTCGCCCGGCCGGGCGGCCGAGCACATTAATTTGGCAAGTTTACGAAGGTTTGGCCCGGCCGAACGGCACCACTCGCCCGGCCGGGCGATCGAGCA
Organism: Galeopsis tetrahit; assembly: GCA_963675135.1. Classification (NCBI taxonomy): domain Eukaryota; kingdom Viridiplantae; phylum Streptophyta; class Magnoliopsida; order Lamiales; family Lamiaceae; genus Galeopsis; species Galeopsis tetrahit. Next base: position 29,066,073 of record OY776130.1, on the reverse strand, counting down.
TTAATTTCTGGGCATTTACGAAGATAAGGCCCGGCCGAGCGGCACCACTCGCCCGGCCGGGCGACCGAAGATCAAACAGTGCCTCCCAAAATACGAAACATTGGCCCGGCCGGGCGACACGCCCCCTGTTTTCAAAAGTCTCGGCCAACTCCTCCGCCCGGCCGGGCCACTTTCCCACCCAGCCGGGCCGACCCAAATTCGGTGCCAAACGCATATTTTCTCTAGTTTTGAGGGACTTACTTGCAAATATCACACCAAAACCCTACCCCAACACTATAAATACCCCACTTCTTAAATTTCACACCATCTTACCCCTCCCTCAAGAATTCCATCACATACTAACACACACTTGGAGGTTTTGGGCCATATCTTCTTCAATTCATCACCAACTCATGCAAGGAAGGAGCCACTAGCTTGGGAATTCAATTCCTCACCTCACCACAGTCTAAGCTTTCTCTTATTTTCAGTTTTTATTGCTTTGATCTTTGTTTTTCTTGTAATTCAAACATGTGGGTGATTGGCTAGAACACTTTTGGTTCTAGGGCCTTGTACATACTTTTGATGATATCTATGGATTGATATTTGTTTAATTGGTGTTTGTGTGGCTTAATTCTATTTGGATGCTTGGTGTTTATTGCAAAACATGTCATTATGTGTACAATGGTGATATGTTGATCATAGTTAGTTGAATTAGGTTGAGAAATCTATTTTGATTAATTGATTATAAGCATTTGACCTAATTTTATTGTGAGATTGAAAGATGATCAATGATTAGGAAGATGTGTGATGATCTTAGGGGCTTGATTAGGTTTTATTGTGCAACTTAGGTAGAGATACTAGGTTGTGTAGTATTTCCTTTGAATTACTTGGATCGAAAGAACTTTTAATTCATTATGTTGTGATCAATCTTATAGACAATGCATGAACACCATTTGAATAGGCATTTAACCATAGTTGGATTTATTAGTAGTACATGTGCTCTAGGACCTACCTTCTCTTAATTGAGTTAAATCCATTTTTACTTCCGCTTTGTGATTTGTATGCCATTTGATCGATTTTATCTTTGCTCTTTGTTGCTTATTCGTGACACTTGGTAGGTAACTTTAGAGTAAATCTTCATATTCAAAATTTCGATCACGTCTACTTAGAATTCGACTAGCAAACTACCCTTTTACGCTTTAACCTTCTCGTGGGATCGACCTCGTGCTTATCACGCTACAATAGACGCCGTATACTTGCGGTTGTTTATTTAGTGTTGCATAACGCGTGTGTATCAAGTTTATGGCGCCGCTGCCGGGGAGGTTTTTAAGAGCTCTAGAGTGTAGGCTAGGAGAGTTTTAATTTAGACAATTTATTTGCTTTCTTTATTTGCAAAAATCCAAAAATATTTGAGTTTGTTATCTTGATCTTAATTACAATTCTCACTCTCGTTTGTTCTTGTGATAGACATGGTTTATGATCACACGATCTAAGAGGAATCACCAAGAAGTGCTACCTTTAGATCCGGAGATTGAGGCCAATTGTCGAAGAAGGAACGCCGAAAGGAGAAGACTAGAGTTGGAAAGAATGAATCGAAGGGAGAATCCAGTTGTAGAAAAAGTTGAAGAGGAACTCGAGAATCAAGGAGTCGAAGGAGTCGAGGAACTTAACGGGAATGGAGGTAACCGACCTCAAGGGGTACTAAGGGACAACTTTCGTCGTAGAGTTGAAGAGAACATTGGGATGGAAAGAAATGTAGAGCAATGGGAGGAAAACGGGAATCAACGAGTTTTGAGAGACCATTTCCGCCCTATCCCAAGGCCCTATGGAGGAGCGGGTCGGGAACCCGTTGATGCTCATAACTTTGAGCTCAAACCGGCCCTAATCATGATGGTTCAAAACAACCAATTTGGAGGGTTGTCGAAGGAGGATCCTAACTTCCATTTATCTCAATTCTTAGAGATAAGTGGAACGGTTAAGATCAATCGTGTCCCTCAAGATTACATCCGTCTCCAATTGTTCCCATTCTCTCTCTGTGATCGTGCAAAGCAATGGTACATGTCTCTTGATCTAAGGACAATCGAAAATTGGACCGATCTTGTAGACACTTTCCTCATGAAGTACTTTCCTCCAAGCAAGACCATCAAGATAAGAGGAGAAATTTCATCCTTCATGCAAGACGATGATGAGTCTTTAGCCGAAGCTTGGGAACGCTTCAAGGATCTCATAAGGAGTTGTCCTCAACACGGATTCTCAAGAGACCAATTGATTTACTATTTCTACAACGGAATGGACCATCGAACGAGAGGGATGGTGGATGCCTCGGCCGGTGGAGGTTCTTTGCTAGGAAAGACGACGGATGAGGGTTATGTGCTCCTAGAGGAGATGGCAAAGAACGGAAACCAATGGCCATCCGAGAGAAGGCAAGCCCGGAAAGTTGCTTCCACTAAGGAGTCGGATGATTTTGCTACTCTATCCAACAAGGTAGACAAGTTGACTTCGATGATGGCGGCCAAGTCATTAATGAGACCTAGTGAGGATCAATACGAAGAGGCTCATTATATGAACAATCAAAGAGATCGTCATTTTCGAGAAAGAGGTTGGAACGAGAGGCAAAATCCCCCTAACCCAAACCATTACCATCCCAGATTGAGGCAACATGAGAACTTCTCCTATGCCAACACAAGGAATGCCATCATCCCACCACCAAACTTCAATGTGAGGGATGAGATGATCATTGACCCCTCACCAAAGCCTTCCTTGGAAGAAATGTTTGGTGCATTCATGGGAGAAACCAAAAAGTTCATGAGAGAGACTAGGGAGAATGCAACCAAAACTTGGCAAAGAATTGATGAGCATGGTGAGATGATCAAGAATGTGGCAAACAATGTGAAGGCCATAGAAAAGCAAATAGGCCAACTCTCTAATGCCATTGGAAAGCAACACGTTCCGGGGCAATTCCCCTCTAACACGGAGCTAAATCCTAAGGAGCAATGCAACACCATAAGGCTAAGAAGTGGGATAAGCTACGAAGAGCCCAAGATACCGTTAGAGGAGGAAGTGGTAATGGCACCCGAGGGTGTTGACAAAGAAGATGGCTTAGTGAAAGAGAAAGAAGGGGAGAAGAAGAGTGAGGAGGCAATCCCTCCTCAAGACAAAAGCAAAAATGAGGTACCTCTTCCATATCCTCAAAGATTGAAGAAAAAGGGTTTGGACCACAAGTTTGCCAAGTTTGTGGAAATGTTCAAGAAGATCCACATTAACATTCCCTTTGCCGAAGCACTTGAGCAAATGCCCCACTACTCCAAATTCTTGAAGGAGATCATATCTAACAAAAGGAAGATGGTGGAGTATGAGACGGTGCATTTGACCGAGGAGTGTAGCTCGATTATTCAAGCCAAGTTGCCTCAAAAACTTAGAGACCCCCGATCTTTCACCTTACCATGTGTCATCGGGGATGGAGGTACATTTCGAGCTTTGTGTGATTTGGGAGCAAGCATTAATCTCATGCCCTTGTCCATATTCAAGTCACTTGGTTTGGGAAAGCTTACACAAACCACAATGAGCCTTATATTGGCGGATAGATCCGTGACATACCCTTTGGGTATAGTGGAAGATGTGTTGGTTAAGGTTGATAAGTTTATATTCCCGTTGGACTTTGTAGTGTTGGATATGGAAGAAGATAAGTATGTCCCATTGATTTTGGGAAGGCCATTCTTGGCAACCGGTGGGGCTAAAATTGATGTAAAGAAAGGAGTGCTAAAACTTCAAGTGAACGATGAGAAAGTCACGTTCAACATTTACAGAGCTATCAAAGTCCGGGATGATGAAGATGGATAGTATGAGTACTCTAGAGGAGATCACCCTCCAAAGCCAATGAAAGAAAAGGTGGAAGAAGATTTCAAAATCAATGTTGTGGAGGAGAACTCCAAGGTGGAAGACTAGGAATTAGAGATGGGCAAGAAGGCCAAGTTTGGGGGAGTTTTCTTCAAAAACTCCCCCAAATCAAGAAAAGTTACTTATACAAGCTTGGGGATGAATGAGGTATCAACCTCTTATGACATGATTGAAGAGCCGGATGGGCTAGCTTGTGGATGTTTCAATGGGTTTAAGAAGGTTGGATGGGGAAAGAAGTGCAAGAGCAAGGAGGATGATGGGGTGACTTGATATTCCCCTCAAGGAAGAACCGTCTGGCATAGGACGTTAAAAATAGCGCTTCTTGGGAGGCAACCCAAGGTTTTATTGCTTTGTGTTTTTATTGCTTTAGTAGTGCTGATAGCTTAGTTTCTTTGTAGGTATGGTTGAGGAGAATTGTGGATACCTTGTCTTGGAGATTGAAGAAGAAGCAAAGCCAACTTTGGAAAAAGAAAGCAAGTGGTGCAATGGTGATCTTTGAAGAGCATTGGATGTGCAAGGAGGGAGGTAACAACTTGTAGCCCTAAACTTAGAATTTTTACATAGTAAAATTCTAAGTTTGGGGGAGTTATTTTTCTTTTATTTTTATACTAGTTGTTACCTTTGCACCGGTTCGTCATTCTACTTGTGTCACATTTTGCACCGGCGCACACTTGGCTTTCACATGATTATATTGATTAAGTTGGTTTTGAGCATATGTTGGGTAGTGGACATTTGGTGAAATGTGAGCATGAATAGTCATTGGAATCCATTGTTGAGTAGTTGTGGTGATGTTTATTTGCTTTGAATGTAAGCATAATTGATGTTGGATATAGTATCATGATTGTGTTCATATTTGTGATCTTTGATAGCATGGATGCATGATGTGTTGTTGTTTGGGGACATTTGATGAATGTGAGAGTCCTGTTGAATAAACCGGTGAGAATTGAGCCTTAAATCGAGCATGTAACCCGGTTTAATTCATTTGAGAGTGGACTATGTTATTGCTAGTGATTCTAGAACTTGCCCAAGTTCTTGTTTGAAAGCATGATTGTGTGGGATGATGTGATGTGATATAGGCCATCTTGTTCTAAAAGAGTCACTTAGCCAAAATTTCCCAAAACCGAAGTAATTTTCCGTAGTTAGCCCCTTGAGCTTAATTCCTCATTTTCTTGGCAAACTACAATGTTAACCACTTAGCCTTTTTGAGCCTTTGATACCTACATCTAGTGGAGGATAAAAGACAAAGTGGAAAGCATGTGCATTGAATGAATATCTTTGGTGAAAGGAGAAAGTGGAAAAAGTTAAAAGAAAAAGAGAAAGGTGAAAAGAAAATCAAGGAAAAGAAAAGAGGGACAAAGAGCCCCAAAAGCTTGAAAAGAAAAATGGTTCAAAAGATGAGGTGATGAATGCTTGAAAAAGAATGGAAAAAGAAAAGTGAGGATGAAGTTTGTAAGCTTTGAAAGTGAAAGCACACATTGTAAAACAACAAGTTTTGTCCTCCAATAGAAGAGTCACAATTCCCAAATTCATCCTACCTTGTCCAAAGAGCCAATGTTACATCCTTGATTAAGTCTTATTGATCACATTGTTGAGCATTTGAGTGTTGTGAAAAGTAGAAGTTGGGCAAGCATATGGTGATTGCGTAGCATGACTTGGTTGATGAGTGCATTAATATCCGTAATTTGTTTGTGTGTTTGAGAGAAACACTTTGTCATGTGAGTAGAGGACTTGAGCATTTGGATTATGTTTCCCATTCACAATGTGTTGTGTGTTTATGCATTCTTTGATCCATGAGTGTGGATTGCAATAGTGAACCTATGACCTTCATTGAGAAATGCACTTTGAGAAAGAGATATCATTACATCTTACTTTGCATGTGTGATTTACATTGAATATTCCATTGTGATCATTCCACTCTCATTGCTTTAAGTGCTTAGTTGTTTGAGGACAAACAACATTTTAAGTTTGGGGGAGTTTGATTCGGGTGGAATTTACGTGTTTTAGGGGCACATGTGAAGCATGTTTTGATGTGGATTTCATTGATTTATGCATTGAATATGATTGTTTAAGCCAAAATGAGAGAAAGATTGTGTTTTGTCGATTTTATAGGAAATACGATGGAATTTGGAGCAAAACACCAACCATACCTTACTGGATCAAGAATAGGAGTGAACGGTTGGATTCGTCTCGAAAAACGGAGTGGAATAGGCAAAAGAATCGAGTCGATCGGAGGTCGGAAGCTCAAGAAACGGAGGGACGAAGTTGGAGGACGAAAACGAGAGACGGGGCCAAAGACGAAAGTTTGGCCCGGCCGGGTGGCATCACTCGCCCGGCCGGGCGGCCGAGCACATTAATTTGGCAAGTTTACGAAGGTTTGGCCCGGCCGAACGGCACCACTCGCCCGGCCGGGCGATCGAGCATTAATTTCTGGGCATTTACGAAGATAAGGCCCGGCCGAGCGGCACCACTCGCCCGGCCGGGCGGCCGAAGATCAAACAGTGCCTCCCAAAATACGAAATATTGGCCCGGCCGGGCCACTTCACCCGCCCGGCCGGGCGACACGCCCCCTGTTTTCAAAAGTCTCGGCCAACTCCTCCGCCCGGCCGGGCCACTTTCCCACCCGGCCGGGCCAACCCAAATTCGGTGCCAAACGCATATTTTCTCTAGTTTTGAGGGACTTACTTGCAAATATCACACCAAAACCCTACCCCAACACTATAAATACCCCACTTCTTAAATTTCACACCATCTTACCCCTCTCTCAAGAATTCCATCACATACTAACACACACTTGGAGGTTTGGGGCCATATCTTCTTCAATTCATCACCAACTCATGCAAGGAAGGAGCCACTAGCTTGGAAATTCAATTCCTCACCTCACCACAGTCTAAGCTTTCTCTTATTTTCAGTTTTTATTGCTTTGATCTTTGTTTTTCTTGTAATTCAAACATGTGGGTGATTGGCTAGAACACTTTTGGTTCTAGGGCCTTGTACATACTTTTGATGATATCTATGGATTGATATTTGTTTAATTGGTGTTTGTGTGGCTTAATTCTATTTGGATGCTTGGTGTTTATTGCAAAACATGTCATTATGTGTACAATGGTGATATGTTGATCATAGTTAGTTGAATTAGGTTGAGAAATCTATTTTGATTAATTGATTATAAGCATTTGACCTAATTTTATTGTGAGATTGAAAGATGATCAATGATTAGGAAGATGTGTGATGATCTTAGGGGCTTGATTAGGTTTTATTGTGCAACTTAGGTAGAGATACTAGGTTGTGTAGTATTTCCTTTGAATTACTTGGATCGAAAGAACTTTTAATTCATTATGTTGTGATCAATCTTATAGACAAAGCATGAAAACCATTTGAATAGGCATTTAACCATAGTTGGATTTATTAGTAGTACATACATGCTCTAGGACCTACCTTCTCTTAATTGAGTTAAATCCATTTTTACTTTCGCTTTGTGATTTGTATGCCATTTGATCGATTTTATCTTTGCTCTTTGTTGCTTATTCGTGACACTTGGTAGGTAACTTTAGAGTAAATCTTCATATTCAAAATTTCGATCACGTCTACTTAGAATTCGACTAGCAAACTACCCTTTTACGCTTTAACCTTCTCGTGGGATCGACCTCGTGCTTATCACGCTACAATAGACGCCGTATACTTGCGGTTGTTTATTTAGTGTTGCATAATGCGTGTGTATCAGGTGTTGCAGATAAGATCGACTATGGGACATGAGGTGTACTTGGGATTACCCACGTACTCGATGAAAGCAAAACGTCTCCAGTTTGGGTACCTGCGGGATAGGGTGAAAAAGAGAGTTGAAGCATGGAGGGAGAGTGAGTTCTCTGATGGGGGAAGAGAGGTATTAATTAAAGCAATATTACAAGCAATACCGACTTACGCTATGTCATGCTTCCGGATACCGACCACCATTTGCAATGATATAGAGAAGATTATGGCCGACTTTTGGTGGGGGTATAAGAAAGAAGGCAAGCGGATGCATTGGAAAAAATGGGGAACACTTTGCCAACCAAAAGAGAAGGGAGGTATGGCAGTTAGGGACCTAACACAATTTAACAAGGCCTTATTAGCAAAGCAGCTTTGGAGATTAGTAGTGCGACCGAAAGCTTTAATATCAAGGGTGTTGAAGGCGAGGTACTTTAAACATACGGGAATTATGGAGGCAGAGGTGGGGAGAAATCCGTCTTTCATATGGAGGTCACTGTGTTGGAGCCGGGAATTACTGGAGCAGGGGATGTTTTGGAGATTGGGCAAAGGTGATTCGGTTAAAATATTCAAAGATAGATGGGTTCATGGCTTAGTGGAGGGGCGAATAATGTCCAGGATTTCCAGCAGCTCATGGTTGTTGGTCCCTGAACGAGTAGTGAATGGGATTAAAGTCTAGAGGGGAGGGGTGAATAGACTTTAAAACTTTTTCAACAGAGTTGGGAACCTCTTCTGATTGCTATGTCAACTGGACTACAAGTTTGCTGGTCCAGATGACTATAGTGATCTGATTGAAGAGGTTATATGCGGAATTATGGTAGGCCTTGTTTAGACTCGTTCTTTTAATTTCTTATGAAAGTGTTAACTTGTTTTGCTTTATGAAAGTACTCAGCTGATGCTGGTTTGGAAGTTATGGCCTTGTTTTGAAGACAGTTGAAAATACAGTATGCACTATATAAAAATATATGTAAAGGCAGAAATGTAAAGTGCAGAAGGTAAATGACACCAGATTTATAGTGGTTCGGATATACGTTCCTACGTCCACTCTCACGTCCACACGTGATGTTTAATCCCTTTAAATTACCACAAATTACAAGGGTCTTGACCTTTATAGTCCCAAGGATAGCACTTTGAGATCTGAGCCGTCCTAACAGCTACGGTCTCCACAAGTGATTGTAAGCACTTGCACTTTTAAGGGGTTCGAAAACTTTAACCTTTCGGTGAGGGTTTGGGGTTTTTGAAGTGTATCCAACTAATGGTTCAAGCTTATAATTTGCTTAACCACTATGCCTAAAACAATGAATATACAATATGAACAGGTTTCAGGTTCTTAGGGGTTGGATAGAAATCACTTAAGAGCTATAGATAATCTAATGGTTTCTGGCTCTTTTGAGAATTCTTAGAACAGTATGGCTTTTAGCTTTGATTGCTTGCTTGGCTTGTTGAATTCTCTCTTATGACTTCTTCTTTGTGATTTCTCATCCTCTTATATTTATAATGGAGATTGCTTGCAACTAGCCGTTGGAGTTGACTAGCCGTTGGAGCATTCTTTCCATAATGGCTTGATTCCTTGATTCCAGCCGCTTGATTGCTTCAATCCTGGGATCATGTCAATCTTCTAAATAAGGTAGGTCTTCGTTTGAATTGCAAGATGACTTAGGAATCAGCCGAGTCCTGGAAGAGCACATAGTCTTCTGATCTGTACTTCTAGTCTTCTGACTACTCTTCTGGCCTTAGGTCTTCTGTCTTCTGATATCAGCAGAGTAACACTCTTCTGATCTGGTAATTCTTTGTACTGCTTTAGACCATCTTCAATCTGGGACTCCATTAGACAAGTAGGTATACAAGCACCTTAACTTGTCTGGTCTTCAAGGATCTTCTAGTCTTCTACTCTTCTCATCTTGAGGATAGGCATGTAAGCCAGGACTGTGCTGATCAGCTGATATCAATACAGTTGATCACACAAGACTAGTTTAAGCTGTTCTATACAAGTCAGCTGATCCTATTACATTTATAAACTCTAAGTGTTTTGGCCATCAAAACTAATCTAACATCAAGTGGGGCTTAGGGTGAATTTATATCCCAACACATGGGTCAGCAGATTTATTAAAAATGGCGATGAATGGGATGCGGCGCTGCTGGCGGAAGCCTTCCTACCCTATGAGGCCCAAGCTATAATGAACACGCCTATTGGAGGAGAGGGTGCAAGTGACTCAATATACTGGAAGCCAAACCGAAAAGGAAGGTATTCGGTCAAGTCGGGATATTGGAAGGCATTGAGCATGAAAGAGAGGGGAAAGGAACAAACTTCATGTTCTGAAGATGAAAAACGTGCAGAAATTTGGAAGAAGACCTGGAAGCTAAATGTACCCCCAAAGGTGAAGGTTTTTTGGTGGAGAGTGTTATTGGACATCATCCCAACGGAAGCCAATCTAAATAGACACCACGTCCCAATTGAAGGTTCATGCCAATGGTGTAGAGCACACGCGGCCACGACCACATATGTACTGTTTTTCTGTCCGTTTGCAAAAGGAACTTGGAAGGAGAAGGGGTGGTGGCCGGAGATGAAGGGCTATGAGAAGATACCAACTATGGAATTGCTGCAAAAGATGTACATAAGCAAAGGTACGAGAGAGTGAGAAGAATTTGTCATGCAAGCTTGGGGGGTGTGGAAACAGAGATGTAAAGTGTTGCATGAAACCAAGGAAACACCAAATGGTCTGGGCGGGAGAGAAGGCAGCAGAGCCAAGGCGGATTGGGCGATAAATTTGTTAAAGGACTTCCAAAGGCTGAAGGTTCGAGTGCACCTGGCACAAGAAGTAAGGCAGGAGGATATTGTACAATGTGAGAATGATTGTTTCAAAGTGAAAGTGGATGCAGCATATAAGGAGTGGGCGAGCCTCTTTGGAGTGGGAGTGATCGTCGAAAAACCAGACAAAACATTATGGGCAGCGAGAGGGCGGACAATCTCTCACCCGGGGTCAGTAATTGGGGCTGAGTTACGGGCTATCAAGGAAGGGCTTGAGTGGTGTCTGGAGAATAATGTGATGAAGGCGGAATTGATGTCGGATTCCATGGATGCAATTAAGATGATCACAGAGAAAGAAGAAGTGAGGGGACCGGAGGGGTTTGTCTTGGATAGAATACATGAATTAAAAGGGAAGTTTGTAGTGTGCAAACTCTCACATATACCCAGGACTAGAAATGAAGCTGCGGATCAACTGGCAGGAAGGGCAGCGACAACACACTCTTCTTACGATTGGAGAGATGGAGATTTGCCTCGGTGGATAGCGGACATAGCGGAGTTTTAGAAGAATCTATGTGCAATAGAGCTATGTAAAATGCTATTGTCAAAAAAAAAAAAAAAAAAAAAAAAAGAAAAGAAAAGAAAAGAGTGTGATGAATATGATACTTCTTGTTTTATATGTGGCCAGTAATTACGTCATCATTGTCAATTCACACTCCATTGTCGACACGCTGCCTGGTTATCCTGGACCTCTGCCTTTCAAACTCCAAACTGGGTATTTAATTCTTTTCTTTTCATTAGATACTCTCTCTCCGTTTCGAAATTACTTTTGTATGTTGATGGACACGCATATAAAGAATATGTAATAATGAGGGTAGTTTTGACGTTCGTGTAAAATTAATAAGATTAGTTTCCTAATCACACTTCTGTTATTAACTTAACTGTAATTTAGTTATTAGGAGTTATTCAGTTTTTAGTCTTTTTAGATTAGTTTTATATACTGCTTCCTATCTTGTTATCAAAACAATATACTTTTCCCCTTTTTCAATATATGTTCTTCTGCAAATCAACATCTACTTTTACATGTTAATATGGTATCAGTTTTGCAATCTCCAATCATCTCTTCATTTGGTTCTCAAACACGCCAATCGATCCTACTTCTACCTTTTCCATTTTTGGGCCTCCTTTGATTTTATTTTAGGACTTTATCTCTATATCGCGGAATTAAGTTTCACCATTCAACTCTTTGTTCTTGTTCTGTTTTGTTGGGTTTCCCCCACAAATTCTTCTTCTCAATCGCAAATTTAGGGTTATTTCCTCGCGATTTCTGCTGTTCAGTTTCTTGACCTTCAATGGCCCCTGATCCCAAATCTCTTGACCCTGCCAAAAATCCCCTTTCACCTCTGGCCTTGCATCACAATGATAATCCGGCCGCTGCGATTGTTCTTGATCCTTTAATTGGGTCAAATTTTATTTCTTGGAGTCATGCTGTCAAGCGAGGTCTCAGTGTCAAGAACAAACTGCCCCTAATTGACGGATCCATACCTCAGCTTGTTGAAGACGATGATCCGGCCATTTTCGCAGCGTGGGTTCGTGCCAATGATTTGGTCCTGATGTGGATCCTCAACTCTATTTCTCCAGATATCAAACATACTCTGGAATATTTTTCCTCGGCTAAAGAGGTATGGAAAGAATTACATATTCGATATACCCGTTCTGATGGAACTAGGGTGTATCATCTTGAGAAGAGTTTAAGTACCATTACTCAGGGTAGTCAATCTTTAGTTTCATATTATAATCAATTCAAAGGTTTATGGGATGAGTACTTGAGTTTTAGGCCAATTTTATCTTGTTCTTGTGCTGCTTTAAAGACCTGTATGTGTGATATTCCTAAGACAATATCTAAAACTCAAGAACAGGATGCTGTCATGAAATTTTTAATTGGCCTTGATGACTCTTACTCTGCTCTTCGGAGCCAATTCCTCTTAACAGCCCCTTTTCCCCCATTAGCCAAAGTATTTTCCCTATTGTTGCAAGAGGAGTCTCAAAGAGCCCTGAACATTCCTCATCCAATTAATCCTGATTCTATAGCTATGCTTGCTAGGCAACCAAACTCTAAATTCTTTAAGGATAGGAAAAAGCCTCTTTTATGCAGTCATTGTGGTGGTACTACACACACTATAGATAGGTGTTTTCATTTGATTGGTTTCCCTCCTGGTTGGAAAGGGCCTAGAGGCCCTAGGATTAAACCCGAACACACATCTTCTGCTAACTTGGCTATACCTCCTCCCATGAGAGAGGAACCTGTTACTTCTAACCCACTGATCAATCAAGATTTGTTTGAACAATTCTTGAATTATACGAAGACACAACAGGGCCAGCAAGCCTCTCCTCATGCTGCAGCTGGAGCTTTTGTTTCTCAATCAGATCAGCCTCAAGACATAGGTATGTCATTTTGCTTTAATACTCTAGGCCCTGATTCAAAAATCTCAAAATGGATTTTAGATACAGGTGCTACAGATCATATGACATCTGATTTTACCCTTTTTACTTCTCCCCCGTCACAATCAAATATAAAGATTAGTTTACCTAACAATGCTATCTCTACAGCTACTTATATTGGAAACATCACTTTAAGTGACTCCTTAACTTTGTATAATGTTTTGTATGTTCCTGATTTCACTCACAACTTGTTATCTATTTCTCATTTAACTAGATACTCTAGTTGTTCTGTGAATTTTTTGTCCTCACACTGTGTTTTGCAGGACATCAACACCAAGAGGGTGATTGGTACTGCTGAACAAACAGGAGGTCTCTATATTCTGAAGATTGCTGCACACTCTGTACACTCTGCTTCTCTTTCAAATAATTTTGATTTGTGGCATTATAGATTAGGCCATATCTCTGATAAGTACATGTCTACAATAGGCCAGTTGAATGTAAAAGCAAGAAATATGCATAACATTTGTAATATCTGTCCTTTAGCTAAGCAAAAGAAGAAACCATTTCCAATTAGTAAATCTTCATCTCCTTGTGCTTTTCATTTGATCCATTGTGATGTATGGGGCCCCTTTTCTATTGTTTCACACTCAGGGCACAGATACTTTTTGACAATTGTAGATGACTACACTAGATGTACTTGGATATATTTGCTAAAAACTAAATCTGATGTTAAGATCTCTCTGCAGAATTTTACAAACATGATAAATACTCAGTTTAATGCTAAGATAAAAGTGCTAAGAAGTGACAATGGCACAGAGTTTATTCTCCAAGATTTTTATCATGATTTAGGCATTATTCATCAAACTTCATGTGTAGAAACACCACAACAAAATGGTTTAGTAGAAAGAAAACATCAGCATTTACTTCAGGTTGCTAGATCTCTCCTTTTCCAATCCAATTTACCACTTACTTACTGGAGTGATTGTGTGCTTACTGCTGCCCATTTAATCAATCGAACTCCCTTACCCATTCTGCAAAATAAATCACCTTTTCAAGTTTTACATGCTAAAGAGGTGGATTATTCATATATGAGGGTTTTTGGATGTCTTTGTTATGCAAATACACTCACGGCTCACAGGCATAAATTCCAACCTAGAGCCACAAAATGTGTTTTTTTAGGTTACCCTTTTGGAACTAAAGGATATAAGTTGTTGGAATTAGACACTGGAAAGATATTCATTTCTAGAAATGTTAAATTTTTTGAGAATATATTTCCCTTTTCTAAAACACACAACACTGCTCACTTGAATCAAAATTTGCATGATACAAACAATCATATGAATTCTTCATATATTCCACTATCTAATGATGAAAATCAATGTTCTGATATTTGTGATTCTCCCTTTCCATCTGTAAATATTGAACAATCACCCATACATACTGCTTCAAATACAAATGATAACCAAGTTCCTGCCTATAATGAACAAACACACATTGAGTGTTCTGATCCCCCTATTCTTGATCAGCCCATTCATACTCAATCTATTAGAAAGTCTGATAGATCTAGACATCCACCTACTTATCTTGATGTCTATCACACCAATCTGCCTCCTTCCATTGATCATACCAAACCTAGTGCTAATGCATCTACTAAACAAGGTAAACAATATCCAATTTCTGATTATTTGAATACTACTAGACTTTCTAAGTCTCATCTCTCCTTCACAGCTAATATTTCACAAATCGTAGAACCTACGACATATAAACAAGCTATGAAAGATATTAATTGGCAAAAAGCCATGGATATAGAACTACAAGCATTAGAAAAAGCCAATACTTGGACTCTTGTACCACTTCCTCCAAATAAACATACCATTGGTTGTAGGTGGGTATATAAAGTAAAGTATAAATCTGATGGCACTATAGAAAGATATAAGGCTAGATTAGTGGCAAAGGGTTACACCCAACAAGAAGGTATTGACTATTTTGACACATTCTCTCCTGTAGCTAAGATCACCACTGTTAGAATTTTACTTGCTATAGTTGTTGCTAAGAAGTGGCACTTACACCAACTTGATGTAAACAATGCGTTTTTACATGGGGATTTGGTTGAGGAAGTATACATGTCACCCCCACCAGGATACATCACAAATAATAAGGTTTGCAAATTGAATAAAAGCTTGTATGGCCTGAAACAAGCTTCAAAACAATGGTTCAATAAACTCTCTGAATCTCTTATTACTGTTGGTTATATTCAATCTGTGGCTGATAATTCCTTATTTACTAAAACCACTTCTACTTCTTTTACTGTCATCCTTTGTTATGTGGATGACCTCATAGTCACTGGAAATTCTTTACAAGATATCATTTTTATCAAAGACTATCTTCACAAACAATTCACTATCAAGGATCTTGGTAAATTGAAATATATTTTGGGTATTGAAGTGGCCCAAAACAATGAAGGTTTACATTTGTGTCAAAGAAAATACACCTTAGACCTGTTACATGAGTTTGGCTATTTAGAAAGCAAGCCATGTTCCACTCCTATGGATCAAAAACAATCATTTCTTACTACAGATGCTCCACTACTCACTGATCCTTCTTCTTATAGGAGCATAGTTGGCAAGTTGTTGTACCTAACGGTGACAAGACCAGATATTTCCTATCCTGTGCATGTCCTTACTCAGTTTATGAGTAAGCCCACTACAGCTCATATGGCAGCTGTACATCGATTACTTAGATACCTAAAGGGAAGTACAGGTCAATGCATTTTTTATCCTTCTACTAATGATTTTAAACTTCATGTCTTTACTGATTCAGATTGGGCAAGATGTCAAGAAACTCGACGAAGTGTCACAGGCTATGCCATCTACTTAGGCAACTCTCTCATTTCATGGAAAGCCAAGAAACAAAAGACTGTCGCACGATCTTCAGCCGAAGCCGAGTATAGGGCTATGGCTACAACGACTTGTGAAGCTCAATGGATTCTGTACATTTTAAAGGATCTCCACATCACACTTTCTCATCCAGCAGCCATGTACACTGATAGCAAGTCCGCCCATGCAATGGCCCACAACCCTTGCTTTCATGACAAGACAAAGCATATCTCTATCGACATCCACTTCACAAGGGAGAAGATTCAGCAAGGAGTTATCAAGTTGATTCATATATCATCTGAGGACAATCTAGCCGACATTATGACTAAACCGCTAGCTCTATCCCCCTTCAACAATTTAAAAATCAAAATGGGCCTTATAAACATACATGCCCATCTTGAGGGGGGTAATAAGATTAGTTTCCTAATCACACTTCTGTTATTAACTTAACTGTAATTTAGTTATTAGGAGTTATTCAGTTTTTAGTCTTTTTAGATTAGTTTTATATACTGCTTCCTATCTTGTTATCAAAACAATATACTTTTCCCCTTTTTCAATATATGTTCTTCTGCAAATCAACATCTACTTTTACATGTTAATAAAAATTGAGAATATTGTGAGAGTGAAATTTATAAAATAAATTCAATTTTAAAGGTGCGAAAATTATTTTAAAATTTAAAAATAATTGTGGAAAAATATTTTTGAAAACAGACTTATTAAGTTTGAACGGATTGTTCAGATATATTGGTTTGGGAGAGAATGATGAGTTGCAGCTGTGCCCTCGCATATGAAATCGGTTAATTTCCAATTTAATTCTTCTTATTTCATAAAGTCATGTTTGCTTCATGGTTTAGGGGGTTCAGTGATGGGTTTGATTTCTTATAACTTTAAACACTCCAGATTTATAATTTGATCCGGTTTATAAACTAAATTTCATGGGTTTAGTTTAACCTCCCCTGATTTACATATCCCACCTCATCTAAACCCGTCTTATCTCAAATGCCCTTATTATATACTCCCTCTGTCCTATACTTGATGACCCATTTTATCATTTTGGGTGTCCCTTATTTGATGACACGTTACCTAAAATAGCAAACACTTTAAAACAATTTCATTAAAACATTACAATATTACAACAAAAGCCACTACTTTATTACACTAAAAAGTAACTTTATTACTATTTATAAAGTTGAAAAGTCTTTACTTCCCCCACTTTATCTTACACCATACTAATAAATAATTCATTCATTAAAATTCGTGTTCAATTGGTTTGGGTCATCAAATATGGAACAAGGAAGTAATATACATATATGCATGCATGTTTATATATTTATTTCATCTTCTGTAGGTCCTTTGGCCTTTGAAACTCTAGATTATGACGGAAGCTTTCCTTCCTTCACCATAAATCCATATTCATGGACAAAGGTAATTAATCATGCCCATCTCATCATTTTTTCGATGAAGCTATTAGTGTTAGTCTTATTATATACGATTTGTTCTAGATTGCAAATATTATATTTATCGACTCCCCCGTTGGAACTGGATTTTCCTATTCCAATTCATCACAAGGTTATGAGGATTCAAATGATACCAAATCAGCAAAAAATTGTTACTTATTTCTCAGGAAAGTAAGTATACATCTACAATGCCCTTAATTTCCATTTTTATTTATATAACTTTTGGATTTTTGATGTTTTCAAGATTGTTGTAAAATATTGTAGTGGTTGTCGATTCACCCCATATTTTCCAAAAATCGGTTATACATTGCTGGTGACTCTCACGGTGGCAAAATTGTGCCTATGGTAGCTCTGGAAATAGCAATAGGTGACAATACATAATTATTTTTAGAAGCTGCTTGATTGATGCCTTTAAAATTAAAGAATAAGAATGTAATGAAAGTGGGGTGTTTGGTATAGGGAAATGAAACTTTAAATATTATTTTGATTTTCCAAAACAAAAGAATGAGAGATATAGATCAGGCAAATTCTAGTATGCAGTTGATATATACAATTGCTTTTTAAGTGGTTTATATATTTTCAATTGTTCAAAATTTTTAAAGTTAAAATTATGGCTCAATTACACAATGCAATTGAGTGCATATAAGTGTGACTCTATATTTCTCATTCTTTTGTTTTGGAAAATATGGTTCAAAATAAGGTCAAAAGTTTACGAGTTATAAAGTCCACATGTAATGAAAACGCGTCTTAATATGAGACCATCATATACAAAAAATTTTATCCTCAACATTTTAGGTAAATGTATTGCTTTAAATCATTTAATTTTTTTAAGCATTATCGATGTATAAAAAAATCTTTTTAATAAAGAAAAGTTAATACGGAATAACAGGCATATCCATTACCATTCATCACCATTATCAAACACATTCTCATTCTTATTTTTTTTGGCAAATCAAGTACCCTTAATTTAATTAATGTTTAATTTGCTCATCAAAATTATATAAGTTGAATTATGTGATCAGCCAATGAAGATGGAGTTGAGCCACAAATGTTTCTCCAAGTAAATATTCCTACTTTTCTTCTTACTTTGAATAAACTCGATCGAGTTTATGTTAACAATTTATGGAATTGAAACAGGGCTACATTGTAGGTAATTCAATTACAGATAAAAGTAAGGATGAGAATCAAATTGTACCTTATCAACACAGAATGGCTCTCATATCTGATGAATATTTTGAGGTAAGTATTAGCTCTCTTAAGCAATAGTATTAGTTCTTACGAACAAAAGTATTAATTGTGTACTGTGTATGAATTATTTGTTTACGAATTCGCCCACTAAACAAACATGATATGTACATTGATATTTTCAGTTGGCAAAAAACAGCTGTGATGGTGAGTACATAAATCCATATCCAAACAATATATTATGCTTGTATGCTCTTCAATTTATAAAACAGGTAAAAATTGTGTATATATATATAATGACAATTGGTTTATGTGGACATTGATTGCGAGATGTTCACCATAGTATATATCTAATATAGTGCACACATAATCTGAATTCCGCGCACATCCTAGAGCCGAAATGCAAATTCATGTCGTCACACTTGTCGGAAGACGATCCTGTTGGCCTTCTCTTCCGTTCAAAAGAAGAGGAATCATGGTGTCGTGTAAGACATATTTCGATTTTACCTATGTTTCTTTATTTTAACAGTTTTATTAGAATTTAAAAAAAATACATGTGGGGAAGGAAATAGTGGTCCCATGAATACATATGATTCAAAAATACGTGTTGTGCAGTGCACGGTTGTCCAACCTATACAAAACCCACATTTCTCATCCTAATTACAGTGTAACTAGACAAATTTAACACTTTTTCTTTTCTTTTTCAGAATTACAACTATGTTAACTCTTATGTGGGGGCCAACAATGAAACTGTCACGTCAGAAAGGTATGTCATAACTAATTCTTTTTTAGAATTTCGGTTAGGTTTATGAATCTTGTCAACAAATTAATTCTAAACATCTTATAATTAGCTCTTAACATCTTATTAAAGTGTTTGGATATATATGTTCTTTGATAATTTAAGAGAAATGTTTTTAAAATTTTTAATTTAACATAAAAACAATTATTTTGAAGAATATGAATGGGTGTGTTGATTTTTTAATTTCATTTCCAATTTTATTTATAAGCATGCAACACAAACAATTTATGTACAAAACATAGATTAAATTCATGGTTGCTTGAATAGGGTCGTGATTTGGTGGGTGAACAAGTAATATTTGCAGGGAACCACAAAAGGTGATTGGAAAAGATGCAATACGAGTTTAAGTTATGAATTAGATGTAAAAAGTGTTTTCGAACATCATCAGCTACTCAATGAGAAAGGGATTGAAGCCTTGGTATACAGGTTAGATTTTGGGTTGTTTTCTTTCCTTAAGGGCATATTTATTTTGGGACTCATACGGTCGGTTGTAGGACGTAACGTTTCCCGTCTTGTTCTAGTTTGAGATTTAATATTCAAATTTTACCATCGAACTACATCTACTGTTAAAAATATTGTAATGGGTGATGTTGTATTATTAAATCATAGTTTTGTATAGATGTAAAAAATGTATGAATTTTGTCATCAAAAGCCTATTACACTAATTTAATGTGCAATTAATATTTTTATTTTTCTTTCAGCGGTGATCATGACATGATAATTCTTTACATGAGAACTTTACAATGGATACGCCAACTGAATCTCACTCTTAATGATAATTGGAGAGCTTGGTCGGTCGACGGACAAGTTGCTGGGTACATAAGTTTTCAATACCAACTATATATTAATTAATTGAGAAATATAAAATTAAAATGCCACTAGAAAAAATACGCAAATTTGTGACAAAAATGTTCAAACTGACGCATTTAACAAAAATTTTGATGAATTTTGCGACGGTTTTTCAAGTCGTCTCAAATTTGTGACGAATTTGCTACGAAAATTTAATTCGCCTCAAATTTGTGAAGAAAATATTTTTTGTCTCAAATTTGCGACGATATTTTTATTAGAATAAAAAAAAAAAAAAAAAAGACTTCTAGCCCAAGGTGATAAAAGTCACACAAAATTAATTTTACAAAAATGTCATTACTTTTTCTCCATACATACACAAAAGTCAATTAATTTTTTTACTTTATACATAAAAATTTACAAAATTACACCTCAAAATTCTACTAATTATTACACTTTCTTAATATGTATATCCATCTCTACCTATAAAACTTATTATAGAACGAAGGGAGTATAAACTAGGACCTGCACATTTTCGCACAAGATTGAGGATAGTAGTACAACTGATAACTTATCATATCTTTCCTTCAAGTTAACCACACAAGTCAACTAACCCTTCAATTAAGTGCACAAAGAGTTTATTCATCCCACTTTAAAAAAATGTCCTCACTTATTCATCCCACTTTTGTGTGGTTGATGGAACTTGTCATCTCTGTGAAGACTTTATCCTTCAACGAGTTCCGGGAGTTGTCAAATTTTTATGGATGTAAGATTTACTTTCACTTTTTCTTTTTTCTTTCTATCATTAATACATTTCTAAAAAATAGATATTAATAGGAATAGTTCGGGAAGATCATTAGTAAAAATAAAAAAAACGATAAACTTTTTAAAATAAAATTTAAGATCAAATTCGACAAATTTTATGAAATAGAGGGAGTGAGGTATCAATAATTGTCTTTTATTCACACAGCTTCATCCCTAAAACAAGCAAGCTCCATTCTAATACATCCATTAATGAACTTTCAACAGGAAAATTTTATTTTTAGTCCGGTAAGTTTGGTTCATTTTAAAATAAATTAATCCTTTATGTTTTTACTTTACAAAATAAGTCCTATAACATTTAATTTTAATCCTTTTTTGAATAATTTAAGTCCTTTAAATTTAAACTCACCGGAAAATTTCAAACTCGCCGAAAAAAATTGAGAACTCCGGCAATTTTTTTAATTTTTAGCATTTAAATATATTAAAATCTAAAAAATTGATAAAATTTACAAAAATAATACCTCCCTCCATCCAATTTTATTATTCAGACTTTCCTTTTTTGGTTGTCCAATTTTATTATGCTCATACCCTTTTTGGAAACAATTTAAACATAAGGAATTTGATAGCTCACTCTGCTGACTCCATTAATATCTCGGTAGGAAATACAATTAAGTAGTATGCTGAGATAATTAATTAATTAGATATATATATATATATATATAGAAAAATTAACTAATTCCTACTTTTCAATAATTACAACTAATTATTTAGCCTTCAAGTTGATACTAGAAAGTAATGGTGAAAAAATTTACTACATTTAATTTTATATGTATGACTTTAAATAAGTATACGAGCTCGTCCATTTTTTTAATTATCAACTTCCTATCAATGTTGTGTTATATCACACGTATATAATAATAGAGAATATTATATAGATTCATCCATATTATCCAAAAAAAAAAAACAATATCTTGATAATTAGTAGACGATTATTTAGTCATAAACCTTAGCTCATTTTTTCATTTTTCATGTTACATTAATACATTATATGTTGGGAAAATATCACTTTTGGTCACTAAACTTTACCACTTTTCACATTTGGTCACCCACATTTCATCACTATCAAAATCGGTCACTAACTTATTCAATTGTTCAAAATTTTTAAAGTTAAAATTATGGCTCAATTACACAATGCAATTGAGTGCATACAAGTGTGACTCTATATTTCTCATTCTTTTGTTTTGGAAAATATGGTTCAAAATAAGGTCAAAAGTTTTATTAGAATTTTAAAAAAATACATGTGGGGAAGGAAATAGTGGTCCCATGCATGAATACATATGATTAAAAAATACGTGTTGTGCAGTGCACTGTTGTCCAACCTATAAAAAACCAACATTTCTCATCCTAATTATAGTGTAACTAGACAAATTTAACACTTTTTCTTTTCTTTTTCAGAATTACAACTATGTTAACTCTTATGTGTGGGCCAACAATGAAACTGTCACGTTAGAAAGGTATGTCATAACTAATTCTTTTTTAGAATTTCGGTTAGGTTTATGAATCTTGTCAACAAATTAATTCTAAACATCTTATAATTAGCTCTTAACATCTCATTAAAGTGTTTGGATATATATGTTCTTTGATAATTTAAGAGAAATGTTTTTTAAATTTAACATAAAAACAATTATTTTGAAGAATATGAATGGGTGTGTTGATTTTTTTATTTCATTTCCAATTTTATTTATAAGCATGCAACACAAACAATTTATGTACAAAACATAGATTAAATTCATGGTAGCTTGAATAGGGTCGTGATTTGGTGGGTGAACAAGTAATATTTGCAGGGAACAAAAGGTAATTGGAAAAGATGCAATACGAGTTTAAGTTATGAATTAGATGTAAAAAGTGTTTTCGAACATCATAACTACTCAATGAGAAAGGGATTGAAGCCTTGGTATACAGGTTAGATTTTGGGTTGTTTTCTTTCCTTAAGGGCATATTTATTTTGGGACTCATACGTACGGTCGGTTGTGGGACGTAACGTTCCCCGTCTTGTTCTAGTTTGAGATTTAACATTCAAATTTCACCATCGAACTACATCTACTGTTAAAAATATTGTAATGGGTGATGTTGTATTATTAAATCATAGTTTTGTATAGATGTAAAAAATGTATGAATTTTGTCATCAAAAGCCTATTACACTAATTTAATGTGCAATTAATATTTTTATTTTTCTTTCAGCGGTGATCATGACATGATAATTCTTTACATGAGAACTTTACAATGGATACGCCAACTGAATCTCACTCTTAATGATAATTGGAGAGCTTGGTCGGTCGACGGACAAGTTGCTGGGTACATAAGTTTTCAATACTAACTATATATTAATTAATTGAGGAATATAAAATTAAAATGCCACTAGAAAAAACACGCAAATTTGTGACAAAAATGTTCAAACTGACGCAGTTAACAAAATTTTTGATGAATTTTGCGACGGTTTTTCAAGTCGTCTCAAATTTGTGACAAATTTGCTACGAAAATTTAATTCCCTCAAATTTGCGAAGAAAATATTTTTTGTCTCAAATTTGCGACGATATTTTTATATGTATATTTTTATTAGAATTAAAAAAATAAAAAAAGACTTCTAGCCCAAGGTGATAAAAGTCACACAAAATACCTCGAGTTATTGGGTTCAATACCCAGCGATTGCGAATTAAATTGCTACATTGTTTTGTCAAATTCCGTCGAAAATTTGAAAAATTGTTTTAAAAAAAAAATACAATTTGTTGCAAATTTGGGACGAAAAAAGAAGTAGCAATATTTTGCGATGGGTGTTTTAGCGATGACAAAAATTTGTCGCAAACACGATATGTGACAGCTTTTCTGTTGCACTGTTGCAAAATTTTATTTTTTTTGGCCCAAAACAATTAATCAATGTAAAATTCATCTTTTGCAGATATACTGAGAGATACAAGAATAATCAAGTCTATCTTGTTTTTGCTACTGTAAAGGTAAGAAAAGTATTAAATAATTAGTTCTGAAATTTTACAATATAGATAAGTAAAATGTAGTATTTCGAAACAAATAATATGAATTAGTAAATGAATTGTTTTTGCAGGGTGCAGGCCATACTGCTCCAGAATACAAGCCTAAATAGTGTTTTCAAATGATCAAAAGATGGTTATCTTTGTTCCCACTTTAGATATATATTAATATACAACACTTACCCATCAAAAAAAAAATATATACAACACTTATTACATGCATATGACTATCTGATGTGGCAACATAATCCTAAAGCATCATGGAAGTGTATGAAATAGTGTTCAAGCCCAAAGTTAATAATTTTAGTCGCAAGCCAATTTTAAAAGCCCAGGTTTGTGTTTTCAGTGGGCCTTCTAGGTTTTTGATAGGAGACTATTTATTCTTGTGTTTGGAGTTAAATTATTATTGTAAGTTCTTAAACTAGTAGTGTAGGATGAAAAGTCTATAAAGAAGGGGTGAATAGATTTTTCAAACTTTTTTAAATCTTTTGCGTGTTATCAACTGATATATGACTTAGATAATCAACCTACTGATTGCTTATCAACTAATTTGTTAAACAATTATTTACTTAGTTTTTATTGTAGAATTGTTTAGAACCTGTTATCAACTGATATATGACTTAGATAATCAACCTACTGATTGCTTATCAACTAATTTGTTGAACAACTATTTACTTAGTTTTTATTGTAGAATTGTGTAGGTTCTAAATATTTATTCTCGTGGGTGAGATGAAAACTCTTGTAAACTCAGTTCAATGGATAAGAAAGTTACTCAATTGACTTCGTGTCGGCTAGTTTCAATACTTGTGTGATTTTGATATATTCAAATCAATGTCAATATGATAATCAATGTATGATGACAATTATAACAATAAAATATCTACTGTGTGAGAATAAAGTAATAAACAACACACAATATTTATAGTGGTTCGGCCCGCAGACTTGCGTCTACTCTCATAGTCCAATTGTGATAACAATACACCACTTATTTACAGTTCAATGACTCATCTTCGAACACTACAACAAAACTGGTTTTTAGTCACAAATTCCTCTCATTATTGTTTCTCTAGCTAAAAGTCTATAGTGACGGGAAATAGAAAATTAATGACAGGATCTGTCACTAAAAGTCAATTCCTGTCATTAAAGGCTTTTAGTTAGAGAAGCTATAATGACAGGTTTCTGTCACTAAAAGTCAATTTTTTTTTTGTAGTGGAATTAATTCATCATTTAATACTTAAAGAAATAAATAAATTGCTAAAAATCATAAATTGAAAATTTTATTTTAAAACAAGGTGTTAGAGCTCCCTTTCACCTTTAAAAAAAAATCATCCTCGAAAACTGGACCTAATGTGCGAAATTTTTCCCCTCTCACTCACATGTTGCCTCTTCTTCCCCATGCCCATTTCACTACACTAGAACTAAAGGTATGTCTCCGCTCCTCAAGTTTTTAACTTTTCTTCCAAGGATACTTATAGATTAATTCTTCAAAGTAAGATCCTTGTTGACTTATAAATTCTCGAGGGTCGAAGCATCGATACATGAAAGACAACATGATCATTTTAGATAACATTGGGGTTAGGGTGAGTCGATAAGCCATGTTCCCAATTCGCTCCAATATTTTGAATGGTCCGATTTATCTTGATTTCCACTTCCCCTTCTTTCCAAACCGAGTTATTCATTAATTAATAAGTGAAACCTTCAAAAATATTTTTACCTTTTTCGAACAGTAAGTCCTTTCTATGTGAATCTGTGTAACACCTCAAAATTTTAATATGTGTGTGTTCCATGCTGCACTAGGGTTTCACATGTGTATTGCATGGGAACTAGGTTATACTTCAACATGCCCCGGAAGAATGTAGACCACCCGTGCTAAGAAAGAGCAAACCAAGTACACAAGTGCGAGAATCGAGCCGGTGCCAGCGGTTTCGTCAGAAGATCAGCAGGCTGGTCTTCGGAGGCAATGAACCTTATGTCCAGAAAACCATCATGTACATTTTCTCTTAGAAAATGAACATCCACTTCGATGTGTTTTGTGCGAGAGTGGAATGCAGGGCTGAAGGCAAGTGTTATAGCACCTTGATTATCACACCACAGCAAGCCAGGAGTGGAGATAGGAATGTGTAGTTCTTTGCATAAGTTAGCGATCCACATTATGTCTGTAGTTGCAAGAGCTAAAGCTCTATACTCCGCCTCAGTGCTGCTGCGTGCTACCACGGACTGCTTCCTGGAGCTCCAAGAAATCAGGTTCTTGCCAAGAGTAATGCAGAATCCAGATGTACTGCGCCTATCATCAAGACTTGAAGCATAGTCAGCATCCACGAACCCCTGCAACCTGTAATCTGAAACTGGAAAAAAAGAGATACCATGAGTAAGAGAGCCTTTAAGATATCTAAGAACTCTCTTACAGGCTTTCCATTGATTTTGTGTGGGATTTTGCAAAAACTGAGACAACTTGTTCACACTAAAGGATATATCAGGTCTGGTGAGGGTTAGATACTGAAGTGCTCCAACAATACTTCTGTAGAGTGTTGGATTCTCAAAAGGAGGGCTATCTGTGAGGGATAGTTTGGAGGATGGACAGATGGGAGATGGACAAGGCTTATAATCAGATAGTTTTGCCTTTGAGATGATGTCATGTGCATATTTGGATTGAGTTAGCTTGATATGAGAAGAGGTGGAATGAGCTTCAATGCCCAAGAAGTAATTGATTTCCCCCAGATGTTTGAGTGAGAACTGTGAGTGGAGTCCATCAATGAGTGATTGCACAAGAGTTGGATCATCACCAGTGATGAGTATATCATCTACATATACAAGTAGCAGGGTGATCTTTCCATGCAGAAATCTATGAAACAAGCAGTGATCAGATGAGGAGTGTGTGAATCTCTGTTGCTGTAAAAATGCTTTGAGAGTGTCATACCAAGCCTTTGGGGCTTGCTTAAGGCCATATAAAGCCTTGTGAAGCTTACATAAATAGTGAGGGTGCTTTGAGTCAATGAAGCCCTCAGGTTGGGCAATGTATACTGTTTCATGAAGCTCACCCTTGAGGAATGCATTGTTGATATCAACTTGTTGTATGGCCCAACCTTTGGAGACAGCAAGAGTGAACACAACTCTTAGAGTTACAGGCTTGATCACAGGGCTAAATGTACTGAAGTAATCCACACCAGCTTGTTGTTGAAAGCCTCTAGCTACCAATCGAGCTTTAAACCTCTCAACAGATCCATCTTTGTGATACTTGACCCTGAACAACCATTTAGTAGTAATTGGATGAATATCAGAGGATGGTGGAACCAAAGTCCAAGTACCATTATGGATTAAGGCATCATATTCTAACTGCATAGCTGCTTTCCATTTAGGGTCTTGAATAACATCTGTGACATTTGATGGTTCAGAAATGGGCAGTGTGGATGTGAAAGCTTTAGGTTTGTATACCCCAGATTTGGATCTTGTTTGCATATGGTGAGAAGAAGCAGGAATAACTGGAGTGGAATGAGGGAGAGGAGGGGAGGGAGGAAGCATATATCTAGAGGAACTGGAATGGATAGGAGAATGGCTTTGTGTTTGTGATGGGGAGTGAGGGATGTTGATAGAGCTTGATATGGATGGTGTAGAATTATGAGAAGTGGATGGAGCAGAATCTGAGGGACGAGTATTAGGCATGTTATCAGGTATTTGTGCTGTGAAAAATGTAGGAGGGATGTGTTGTGAGTGAGAGTTAGGAGGAGAGGAGAAGCAAGGAAATTCTGCTTCATTGAATTGAACAGATGCTGAAATGAATATTTTGCCAGACTCATGTAAGCACTTGTATCCCTTGTGAGAGGGACTATACCCCAAGAAGATGCATTTTGGCTCCTGAATTGAAGTTTTGATGAATTGTAGGGTCTAATAAATGGAAAGCAGGCACAACCAAATTTCCTTAGTGAATGATAATCAAGAGATCTTCCATGAAGAAGTGTGAAAGGGGTCTTGTTCTGAATAACTGGAGAAGGTAGCATGTTGATCACATGAGCTGCAGTGGAGAAGGCATGCCACCAAAATGCCATAGATAGCTTGGATCCAGCAAGCATTGCTAAACCAAGTTCAGTTATATGCTGATGCTTCCTTTCAACTAATCCATTCTGAGGGTGTGTGTAAGCACAAGATAAACGCACTTGAATGCCCATAGGTTTAACCATTCTAGCTATAGGTAAGAACTCAGTGCCCATGTCATGTTGAATGGCTTTGATCAACACTCCAAAAGATCTTTCCACTGTATTCATGAACTGTTTGAATATATGAACAACCTCAGATTTTGCCACAAGGGGAAACACCCAAATAAATCTTGTGTAGTCATCAACCAAAGACAAATAGTATCTATAGCCTTCAACAGATATGCAAGAAGCAGACCCCCAAACATCCATGTGAATCAATTCAAAAGCATGAGAAGTATGATGTTGCACATAAGAGAAGTGTTTCATATGTAACTTGCCAAGTTTACATTCATCACAGAAACCAATACAAGACTCACTACAATTAATATTCAAGCTTCTCAACACAGTGGAGAGAGCTGAATTGCCAGGATGGCCCAATCTACAATGCCATAATCTCCATATGGACTTATTCTGACTACCAACATCTTTAGTACTAGACTTATTAACAATAGCAACATCAGTACTAGACTTATTGACAGCAGCAACATAGTGACTGTCTTTATTCCAGTGTAGGCTTGAGTGTGACTGAGGCTTCAAGCACCCAAATTCCAGTGTGTATAGTCCATCTTTAAGCACCCCTCTCAAGAGAATCTTGTTGGACTTGAGATCCTTTACAAGGCAACAATCAGCATTAAATACAATAATAGCATTATTGTCCTTAAGAAACTGTGAGATGCTCATGAGGTTTCTAGTAATTGCAGGCACATGCAAGACATTGTTCATGATCAAGGATGATGCACCATTTACAGGTATAGAAATAGATCCAGTATGCTCAATAGGAGTAGAAACACCATTTCCAACAACAAGAGCATGTATACCTTGATAAGGAGAGTTAATCTGCAGATTGGCTAGCTGAGATGTCACATGGTGAGTTGCACAACTATCAACACACCATGTGGAGTTCTGAGGCTGATAAGTAGAGGAAGAAGCACCAAGATCCATGTGATTAGTGAGAGCAATGGGTGAAGAAGTAGCAGGCTGGAATGGAGAGGCAGTTGGATAGGAAGGTTGGTATGAATAGGTTGAGGAGGGACCAGTGTGAGTGAGATGAGCTTGAAACTGAGGAGATGGTCGATTGTTGGAGAATTGTTTTCTAGGCTGAGAGTTTTCAAGACCAGTAAATGATTGATCAAATCTTTTGTAGCATTTAGCAGCTACATGATATTTCCTTCCACACAACTGACATACAACTGGCATTAGCACCATGATCTCTAGAGACAAGATGAGCTGATGGTGTGGATATGTTACCTCCAGAAATCTGAATTGAGTGTGAGCTGTGAGACATTAGCCTTACCTCATAAGCTTGCAAGATAGACTGCACCTCTGGCAGAGAAGGTATAGTGCCTCTAGTTGTGAGATTTACCGCCACAGCATCAAAGTCAACTCCCAATCCACCAAGGATATATACAACACAAGTTCTGTATCCTGAATCATTTGTCCAGCATGATGTAAACCATCTGCAATAGATCTCATCTTCAAAATGTATGCATCTATACTTAGGTCTCCTTTCCTCAGAGTTTGTAATTGAAGCCTAAGAATCATTGCTTTCGCACCAGATTGCGATTGAAATAAGGATTCAAACACCAGCCAAAGCTGAAACGAATGCTCACAACGACTTACATGTCCAAGCATTGTATCAGAAACCGAGCTCAACAGCCAGCTCAGAAGGAACTGATCTTTCCTCTGCCAGGAGATGGATTCAGAGGTCGATTCATTTGGAGAAGCAGGAACTGTCTTGCAAAGAAGGACATCTTCAAAGCAGTGTGCACGAACAAAGGCTAACACCTGATTTCTCCAGAAAGGATAATTGTCATTATCCAATCGAATGGATAACGTAATAAAGCGAGGAAGAGAGGGAGTTGAATTGGATTGATTAGTCATGATAACAGATTGGATAGATCAGAGGATAGCGGAAGAGAAGGATCGAAACTGAGAGTTGGAGTTGAACAAGGAATGTGGCAGTTATGCGATAAACAAAACGGTTACACGCATGAAGATATGAAGGCCACGAAGAAGATATGAAGCAAAGGATGAAGAAGATGTGAAGAACATGTGAAGAAGAGTAGTGTTTGCAAAATCGAAAATAAAATCATGAAGTAGGCCTCATGATACCATGTTAAATTTGTGTATATTCAACTCAAATTCTAATGTGTAGTATGTACAATATATATAGAGGAGACTCACTTCTAGAGTCTTCCATCTGACAACTATTGGTTAGTTATAACAAGAATACAACTACCCTTCTTCTAGACACTTCTTAAATGTGTGTATGCACTACATGTGTGAGTTATATACAATATGCAATGCAAGGGTTTGCATGTATGTGTGTGTTCCATGCTGCACTAGGGTTTCCATGTGTATTGCATGGGAACTAGGTTATACTTCAACAAATGCATAAGATATTATTATTTTTAAATAAGAAATTATAATATATATATTTAACAACCATTAATTTAAATATAGTTACATATGTATATATAATAAGACAGATATAAAATATGTGTAGATATATATGTTCGTAGAGTGAGTTTTGTGTACACTCAAATTCATATAAGAACTTGAGTTGATTGCATTGACTTTTTTTTTTTTAATTAAATATTTTTTTGGTGTTGTACTTTTCATTTGCGGTGGTTTATACTTTTTAATTATATTTTCGGTTATATTGACTTACACTTTTTGGTAATGTTATATTGCATCTTTTAGTTATATGGTGTTGCGCTTTTCAATTGTAGTGTCTTACACTTTACAATAATATTTTCATTTATAGTGACTTGCACTTTTTAGTAATATTGATCGAGTTGCACTTTTCAGTTATAATAATTTACACTTTTTATTAAAAATTGTGATATTGACTTGCACTTTTTAATAATATTGTATTGCACTTTTCATTAATATTGTGTTGCACTTTTCAGTTATAATAACTTACACTTTTTATTAATATTGTGTTGCACTTTTCAGTTATACTTGCACTTTTTGATAATATTATGTTGCATTTTTCAGTAATATTGTGTTGCATTTTTTTAGTTATAATAACTTACACTTCTCATTAATACTGTGTTGCACTTTTCAGTTATACTGACTTGCAATTTTTAATAATATTGTGTTTTATTTTTCAATTATAATAACTTACACTTTTCATTAATATTGTGTTGCACTTTTCAGTTATACTAACATACACAAAAAATACAAAAAAAAATTGTCGACGCGGTCAACTCGAGTTCTTATATGAACTCGAGTCTATTTGAGACTAACTCATAACTATTTGGTTCCATACATTAAAAAATATGTCTTTTAAAAAGTCGATAACAAAACTTTCGTGCAACGTTTCAAAATATGAAGAACTGAAGAGGAATATTATAATTTATTAATTGTATTCAATTTTTACTTTTAGAAGTTGGTTTTTACTTTTTAGAAGTTAGTATAATTAAGTTTATCATTTTAATTATATTAATATTAGTAGTAGTTTATAACCTTATTTTAAAATTTCATTTACAATTTTTTTTATTATATAGTCCCGTGACTGATTTTTGAATAAATTATAAAAATATATCGGAATTAGTAAGCTCATTAATAATATAAGTCAATGTGGTGTTAATACGACCTCTATTTAACAAGAAAAAAAAAACTCTAGAAATATTAAATATATAAGAGATACTCAAAATATAAGCACGTGGTGCAAGATCCGAACACATGTGATTTTTTATTTTATTAAACTCAATATTAATACATAAACATAATGATACATGTTAAATACAGAGTACAATTTATATGACATCTCAAAATATAAAAAATGTTCACAAACTCAATAAGTCAATATAATGATGACGTATAAGATGTATGCACTACGGAAAACACGATGTGTAGTGACGGATATTGCAACGGGAAAACCGTCGCAAATTGTAGTTTGTGATAATTTTGAGTGATCGCCAAAAAGATGATTGTAAATTTTTTGTGATATTTTTTAAAAAATTGTGGCAATTTGCAACCACTTATTTCCGTCGTAAATTTACAACAATCTTGTTCGTTGCAAAATTGACCATGCATGACCCATAACTCGATTGGTCAAAATAAATTTCGTAAATTTCATCGCTAATTAGTGACGAAAGTATGATAGTCGTTGTTGGGAAATAAATTGATTTTGATTAAGATACCAAAACCCCTGATTGATGATGATCAGTTTAGTTGAGATACATCCAAGTATATATCAGTCTAGTTGTCTCAGGATAATTGAGACAGTAAAATGCATAAGTCTAAATCTCAGAAATGTTGTGAGATTTATAGTTCAGGATAGTTGTCTAAAGCTGAAAATGTTAGGCAGCTTCATATGCTTAAGTATCTTAGGTCAAGTCTGCTGATTATACAAGACAAGCATGCTGAAAAGGACAACATGGCTGAATGATCAAGTATAATAAGGCAAAGCTACATGCATTGATAAGAGCTGCATCAGATCAGTTGAAGCCTTAATGATCAAGAGCATTGAATGTTGCATTCACAGAAGACAAATTTATTGAAGCATTTATTACCATCAAGCCTGAACAAGTATTGAAGACTTAGAAGCACTAAAGACTGAAGAATTGAATGAATGTTGGAACATTCTATTTGCAACAGGAATGTTCAGGGGACTTGTCCCATCTGACCGTTGGTTGAGTGTAAAGTCTGCCACAATCAACCTTGGGAAATGTGCAAATTTGGAAGCTGACACAAGTCATCTCAGCCGCATTTTTCAGAAGTCAACTCATTCATTCAAGCAACCATTGAAGAGCCTTTTGCACAGTGGATAATAGAAGGTGAAGGTTCATAGCCGTTTCAATGGAGCTGCAAATAGACAATTTGAATTGCTATCTCTCCAACAGATAGTTTGATCAAATTGCTCTATAAATTCAGAAGTGATCCAAGGATTCAAGTATCCAACTACCTGCTATCAAACTACTATCAAGCAATCAAAGGAAACCAAAGATGTTCTTTGTTATCCCAAGTTTCCTGATCACTTCAAAAGCTAAGTCTTACTTGTAATATCCAAAGTTTAGTCTTGAGATATCCTAAGCCTTTACACTGCTCTTATTGTAAAGGATATCTCTATTAGTTGGAACCAAAACCTCAAACCCTTACCTCATTGAGTGAAGTAGAGTTTGTTGTAGAAGTGGGGAGTTAAGGACTGTTAAGTGAAAATCCAGTCTTAACTCAGAGAGATTGAGCACTAGGACTCAGATTTTCCTAGGGATCAAAGCACTAAGATAGTGTTGTTGATCAGTGCACATTGGCACTATAAAACAAGCTAATTCCAGGTGTTAAGGAATTATCCTGTTCAATCAGGGAAAGTGGATGTAGGAGCTTGAGACTCTGAACCACTATAAATTGTTGTGTCATTTACTTACTGCACTCATTTTATTATTACATTACTTGCAATCAATCATTCTTAAAGAGTTAATTTCAGTAAGTGTAGAAAACCTGTTTTGGACAAAGTCCCTAATCAACTGTGTTTTTCAGAAATTAACTTGGAGTATTCTTTCAAGAAAAAAGCCAACCACATTCCGCACTTAGCAACTTTCTTAGATATTTATCCAACTGATCACACTCAGGCTAGTTTGTCAAACAACCTCCCTGATAAGATCAAATTGTTTTGAAAAAGAAAGAATTTGCATACACAAGTGCATTTCCCCCCCCCCCCCCCCCTATACACTTGTGTCATACTCCATCAAGGACCAACAGTCGTAAATTGCGATAAATTATTTCGTTCTAGATTGTCGTAAATTATGACGGTATTTTGACATTTAATCTTGTATATATATGTGCGCGCGCCACAAACTGCATCTCAACATAAGCTCCATCCACTTTGCATATTAAATAAGCGATTTTTCGCTCTCCCTAGAGGAATCAAACCGTAACCTTGGGGCGCCTAAGTAGACGCTCATACCAATCGAGCACAAGCTTCTTTCATTTAATTTGAACACATAAAATGTATATGTAAGCACAACATATCCCAACCTTTTATTCAAATATATTAAATATATATGTTTATCTACCCCACTACAAAAAAACACCTCAATTAACAACCGATTAGTGACCGTAAAAATGGTCTCTAAACGCATGTATTAGTCTCAAATTATAGACCGCATTAGGTCTACAAACGATTGGTCGGCCCGAACCCACACCCGCCCTGACCCACCTGACCCGACCCCCATACCTACCCACACCCACTTTATTTAAATGATCATTTGTTTGGTCTTGGTGGGAATTGATCCAGGGTGGATGGATGCCCATTACTGGGTACCCACCATTTTGACAAATAATTGTCTTGTGTAATTTTTAAAATTAATTATATACGTATTAATTAATTTCTTTATTATATACTTCTTCCATCCCACGGTAAGTTTCTCATTCAATTTTTTTTTTTTGCATATTATTTTTTATCTTCTCTCTTTCTCCTTCTCTTTCTCAATCACATGAGTACTTTATTTATTATTTTATTATATTTAATCTTATACTCATTTAATATTTTTTCTCATCAATTTATTTCTCTCATATTTTAATATTCTATTTCTCTCATCTTTTAATATTCTAGTATCAATTCTTTAAAATAGAATCTCAAAACAGAAAAACCCCCTAAAATTACCTTGACTTAAATTCGGTGGAGACGATTGATAATCAACAGGCGGCGGCGGCGATATCGTCTTGAGAACAGGGACGAAGTCGGAGTCGTCGTGGCTAGAGTCGACAATTTTGGCCCGCCCCGAAACCTAGTATGGGCCTGACTTTAAAATTAGAGGCTCATATAGAACTGGGCCTATTTGGCCCGACCCGATGGGCCCGGTGGGGCCTAATGGGCTAAGCTGAATTTGGCCCGCCGGCCCATGGACAACCTATTTGGCCCGATCAATATTTTTTCTTTAGGCAAATAGATAATTAAAATAAGTAAAGTATTTTATATTTAAATATTATTTTGTTTTAGTTTTTATTTTGACTTTGAAATTTGAACTTATGAATTATTTAAAATTTTATTTGAAGTTGTTATATAGTGTAATGT
Source organism: Galeopsis tetrahit (assembly GCA_963675135.1). NCBI lineage: Eukaryota > Viridiplantae > Streptophyta > Magnoliopsida > Lamiales > Lamiaceae > Galeopsis > Galeopsis tetrahit. Next base: position 29,031,142 of record OY776130.1, on the reverse strand, counting down.
TATACTGATTATGGCCGTTTATGAATTATGTATAGTTAATACATTAATATTGCATATTTTTAATTATAATTATTTGTATAAATAACAATTATATGTGAGTATGTGACCAATACAAGATTTATATATATAATTTTTGTTAAAACTATTTTTTTTTAAATTATTTCATGGGTTGGGCCGGCTCGCTAGCCCAGTGGGCTAGAATGGACTCAGATTTTATAGGTCTGACTAATTCATGGGCCGGCCCGACTCAGCCCACGAACATCGCTTGGTCCGATGGGCTGGGTCGGGGAGCCCGATTTGCCAACTCTAGTCGCGGTGGGAGAGCAAGAGAGAATCGCGAGTGAGGGCCATGAGAAATTGCGTAGGGTGAAAGTGAAATAGGCGGTACAAATGAACTAGGGTTTATAGACGGGTTACAAGCGAGTTTATAAACGGGTTAGAGACTGTATTCACAAAACGGTCTCTAAATGAGCGGGCAAAAATGGCGGTCAAAATAAAATTTGGGAATTGGAATTCTTAATACCAATTAAAGACTGCTAATGCGGTCTCAAAATAAAATTTAAAATCAGAAATTTAATTTCGCGTTAGAGACCGCCAATACGGTCTCTAAACGGTATGAATACATAAAATTAAAGACTGGAGTGAAATCGGTCTAAAAATTCGTAATTTTTTCAAAACGATCTCAAAATCAATCTTTATTTGAGACTGTTTTATGACGGCCTCAAAACTTTGATCTCTAATTTAGGCATTTTTTTTAGTGAGCATTGAGCCTCAAGTTAGGGAGATACCTAAATATATAAGTGGTTCAAAACCATTCAACCGCAAACTACTAAAAAAAAAAAGTAATGTGTAACACCTAACACATTATGGAGGATATAGGTTTACCTCTCAAATAGATACATTATAGTGTACTAGTACTATACTTGGACCACCAATTTTAGCTTCTGATAAGTGTATCAGTAAGTGCTTCATCGAATCAAAGAAGTTGGGTGAGAAAATACGTTCAAATTTTTACAAAATAATTCTAATGTCTTTCTTCAAACGAATCATTTCATTAACTTTAATCATTGTTGGCGTTAAACAATAGGTAACAACAATTGCATAAACACGCGATAATCATAATTTTTATCCCAAATACCTTTTCTTTTATTGTGTACGCAACGACTCTATCAGAGGTCGGAAATAAACATCTAGTCTCACTGTCTATCATGCACAAATATTTTATATTTTTCTTTATTCTGCACCTTCAAAATGTAGGATCGCTTTCACAACCAGGATTTCGTTTGTTGTAAATTTTCAGTGTTTGATTATTGCATAAATTAAAGCGAAATATTCAATAAACGCAATATATATATATATATATATATATATGATGAGTTAAGGTTATATATTTTGTGCTTTAATTAAGAATTCTATGAGAATTAATTTATATTTTATTGTGTTTTCTCAACTTATTACTTTTTGTCTTCATATACTTTGATATTCTACTTTTTACTTAATTCAGATATAAATAAAGTATTTTGGAGATACATTGACGAGCTCCGCGTGACAAGAAGTGGACCAATAAAAGAGGGCATTGTAAGGCCCAAATTCCAGCTCTTAATATTTGGGTGGGACTATTTACACCTCCATTTCGATTTAGAACACTCCCCCGATTGATGCACCCTCCCATAATTTCGTCAAGATAGATGCACCCCCATCAAATTGTCATAAATGCCCTTCTCTTATACAATTTCAATTACTACTCACACCCTCCCTAAACCCTACTTTCTCCCCCAAATCCTCCATCTTCTTCCGCCATTTCTTCTTTCATCTTCTCCCCCACCCCTCACCACCACCGCCGACGATCTGCCCCTCCACTACCCGTCGCCGGCGACGCCACCCCCTCCCTCCCGCGCCGAGCCCGTCTCCCCCCCCGCCTGTAAAAAAAGTCCAGATCGCGGCCGCGCGCGGCCGCCCCGTCCATCGGCCGCCGCGGCCGTCCCCTCCTCCTCCCTCCCTCGCCGAGCCAGTCGCCCCACCCCCCAACTGTAAAAAAAAAAAAAAGAACAGATCGCGGCCGTCGCTGTCGTCCCCTCCCTCCCCCCTCCTCCTCTCTCCATCCCTGGTGCCCCGTAGTCCTTCCGCCGCTCTCCCACTCCCTCTCCCCTCTCCCATCTCGATTTGTAAAAAAAAAAAAAATTACAGTAATCGGCTGCCGCCACTGCCCATCGGCCGCCGCCGCCCCCGCTGAACGGCACTCGCCCCCGCTCCCGTCCATCGGCCAAATCCAGGTTTTTTTTTTGTTTTTTTTTCCTTCATTTTCTTACCTTTCGACCACTTTAGGTCGATCCAAATACACTCCGTCGACAACAGGGTGTCGACGAGTATATTTTTGGTCGACCTAAAGTTGTCGACGAGTTTTTAAATTTTTTTTTTTCGATCAACAAATGTCGAGCATATACAATCTCGTCGACAAACCAGTGTTGACGGGAGTGAATATGGTCGACACTGGTTTGTCGAAATTTGAAAATTTTTAAAGTTTTTTTTTTCCGATAAACCAGTTTCGACCATATTCACATATGGTCGACACTGGTTTGTCAAAATCTTAAAAAAAAAGTTAAAATTTTTTAAGTTGAATTTTTTTTGTTTGGGGAGAAAATTTGGTGTTTAGTGGTGGTGGTGGTGGCGGCGGCGGCGACGACGACGACGGCGGCAGAGGATGGATAAAACTTAGGTTTAAAGGTGAGGGGGTGCATTTAGTAGTTTAATATGACTTAAAAGACTATTTTTGATTTTTTACCTCATTATTTTATTATTAAATTCATAGGGGGAGTGTTCTAAACCGAAATGGAGGTGTAAATAGTCCCACCCTAATATTTTTGGATGGCAGTCCATCTAATGTCATTTTACTCATTCATATTTTTGGGCGGGGCTAACTATTTACACCTCCATTTGTGTTGGGTGCACTCCCCCATCAATTTATTAATTTAATAATTGTGTGAAAACCCCAAAATATCATTTAAAAATATTACACTACTAAATGCACCCCCACTTCTAACTACACCCCTTGTTCAACCTTTAAACCCTAAACCTAATTTTTGCAACAACAACTGCCGCCACCACCACCACCATCTCCGGTGACCACCAAAAAAAAAATTAGAAATTTCAGAAAAAACTTAGAAAAATCACAAAAAAAAATTTAAAATTTTCGACCATATATACACTCTCGTCGACAACAATTTATCGACGAGAGTGTATATGATCGACCTAAAAAGGTCGAAAAAAATCGACAATGTAATGTCGATCATATACACTCTCGTCGAAAACAATTTGTCGACGAGAGTATATATGATCGACCTAAAAGGTCAAAAAATTATTTTTTTTTAAAAAAAAATCGACTATGAAATGTCGACCATATACACTCTCGTCGACAACAATTTATCGACGAAATTGTATATGGTCGACATTACATTGTCGAAAAAAAAAAGTTTATGTAGAAATTTCGTATAAAACCCTAAAATAAATCGCGGCCGACCAGCATCTTTACTAGGCGACGACAGCCGATGTGGGGTTGGTCGACATCTTGGACTAGGAGGCGGCGACGACGAGGTCATTCGCGAGCGGCAGAGGCGGGTTGAACAAAATAAAACTTTCAGAAAATCGAAGAGGGAGGACGTCGCGCCAATGAATCGAGGGAGAGGAAGGGGGCTGCGGCGGCTGCCGACGAGGTGTGGTGTGCGGTAGCGACGGCGGTAAGGTGGAGAGTGAAAAATGAAGAAGAGAAGAATTAGGGTTAGGGGAGGGTGTGGTTAGTAAATGTGTATTACTATATAGATAAAAGGTACTAAAAAAAAGTATTTAGGACAATTTAAAAAGGGTGCATCTATCCTGATAAATTTTAGGGGTGCATCAATCGGGGGTGTGTTCTCAACGCAAATGGAAGTATAAATAGTCAGCCCTTTTTTGGGCCCATCCCATAAATAGAAGTCACGGTTGAAACCCAAGATGTTGAGTGGATGAATGGAATAAGTAAAGGGCGCGTCTAAATGCACTCGGATTTACTATGAGTACACCCACGGGATTTTTTTTTTGTTCAAGGGTGGTGCGAAAAGACGTTTTTACCCCTCCTGCACTTTTTTAAAAAAAGTGTCGGATGAGTACACCCATCTATTCCATTTCACACCCGAAATCATCCGGATCCCCACCATCACCACCAAAACATCAAAAATCCTAAAGATTCAAAAGTGATGTTCGAATTTTTTTTCCGGACAAATGAACATTGTCCGGAAAAAAAAGTTGTTCGAAATTTTTTTTTGAACAAATTGATAGTGTTCGAAAAAAAAAATGAACAAACAAATATTGTCCGAAAATAATTCATGAACAACAATCCAATTGTCCTAAAAAATCAATGAACAAACACATATTCTTAACATTATCAGTTTTTGACCAGTAAAAAAACTAATACACTTATTCTGATACATGACAAATTTATGGGTTTACTAAATACATTTGAGACAAAACACCATCCCAAATTTCTAACAAAGTAATTTGATTCTGCAATTTAGATTTAAAATCGAACAAATTTCTGGGTTTAATGTTAATTTCGAACAAATTTCTGGGTTTACCAAAATTTCAAAACAAGCTTTTCCTAAGAACAATACAGATCTCTGAATTGGATAAAAAAACGCAAAATAAAACAACACTTACAAATCTCTGGATTGAATAAGAAACGCAAAAAATTAAAAAAATCGAATGGGATGAATCGGATGATGTGATACCTTACGAACGGCGGCGACTGTACGGTGGAGGGAGCTGGACGGCGGCAACGAATGCGTCGCGGTGGAGATCGAAGAGGCGGCGAACCGGTTAGACGGTGAGAGGGCGGCGTGTTTTTTTTTTTTAAATTGACTTCACGCGTCGCCGGCGACGCAGGTGTGAGGGGAGGGAAAGGCAGCGACACCAGCGACGCAGGTCAGGGGAAGCCGGGTGGTGAAGGGGAGGGATGCGCAGTGGGCGGCACGGGCCGCCGCGACGAGTCGGAGAGGTGGGCGGCGCTGCTGCGCTGCGGTGACGGAGGGAAGAGGGTGCGCAGTGGGCGGCGTCGCGCCGCGTTGACGGAGGGAAGTGGAAGGAATGGAGGTGGGTGTCCTGAAATTGAGAAATGAGGGAAGGAATTATGTTTTAGGGTTTTAATTGAGACGAGGGTAATTTTGGGTTTTACACATGGGTTTTCTCATCCGTTTTGTGTGGGTTCTCATCGCGTGGGTGTACTCATAGTAAATCCGGGTGCATTTAACCGCGCCCATAAGTAAATGCAATGGAAAGCATGCGGCCCAATTGACAAGGCCCATACAACATTACATCATTGTGACCTAGTGTGAGCAGCCGCGAAAAGGTATCTTGAAAATTTTGTAGTCATGTGCTTAATTAATTAGATTCTCTTTATGGGTCGATCCCATAAGAACTAGATTTTTCTTTATTTATTGCATTATAATTTTATTACTTTAGAAAAACCAATTCAAATCCCCCTTCTTATTGCTTTTATTAACACAAATTGTTCAATAGAATTCTACTCGTGGGATCGACCCTTGTCCTGCTACATTTTAGTGGATTAGATAAGATATTTTTTTTGGAAGTGCCGACGACAACACACCAATATATATATATAATTGCACCATGCAACTGATATGTATTTAAAAAAATATATTACACTCTTCTATTCATAATATATGACGTTTTGACATTTAGTTTTCTTTAAAAATTATATAACGTTTTATACTTTTCAATATAAATTAATTACACTTTTTCCTAAATTACCCTAAAATTAACTAATAATTGTTGTGAAACAACTTAAAAATATAACTTCATACACTAAATAAGTGAACAAGATGTAGAGATAACATAGAATTACTTTATTCCACTTCAAGTGATTACTATAACATTTGCACCCCTATTTATAGGTCTTATTACAAGCTTGAGAAGATGAAATGATAGGTGCACTATAAATGTAGGTACATGAACAACCAAAGGACACATAGTGGGTATTAAGGAGGAAGTAATGGGCATTCATACAAATAAATAATATTCATAACACTCCCCCTTGAATGTCCATTAGATAAGATTATGCCTCGTTAAAATCCAATGAGAAGAAATGCGTATTAACTCCCCCTGATGATTACATCACTTCACATCCTTAAGACACTGCACTCCAATTTTATATCTCAATTTCTCAAACGTTGAAGTAGGTAAAGACTTGGTAAATAAATCTGTCAAATTATCACTTGAACGAATTTGTTGCACATTGATGTCACTATTTTGCTGAAGATCGTGAGTAAAGAAGAATTTAGGATCAATATGTTTTGTCCTATCACCTTTGATAAATCCTTTCGTTAGTTGGGCAACATATGCAGCATTGTCTTCATATATCACAATTGGATTATCTTTCACTGAGTTTTAATCCACACTTTCTACAAATATGTTGTGTGACGGAACACAACCAAACACATTCACGACTTGTCTAGTGAATTGCTAGGATCTCTGCATGGATAGATGATGTAGGAACTAGAGTTTGTTTAACAGAACGCCATGAAATAGATGTACCTCCATATGTGAACAAATAACCTGTTTGGGATCGGACTTTGTGTGGGTCTGATAAGTAATCTGTATCTGCATAACCAACTAAACAAGGTTCTGATGAGATTGAAAAATATAAATTCATATACATTATCCCTCTAAGGTATCGAAAATCACGTTTAACGTCATTTCAATGCCTACGAATTAGAGAAGAATTATAGCATGTTAATAAATTAATAGTAAATGATATATCATCAGGCCTAATGTTTCTAGAAAGATACATTATGATATTCAAATCATTAACATATACAGAAATTATCACATATTCATATTCAGATATTTTAATAAAAACATAATGACATATATGATCATTGTTATACCCCTCATTAATCAAGAATGCATTCAAACAATTGTACAATATGCAACCAGATTGCTTTAATCCATATAAGAATTTTCTCAACTTGACTAAATACATGTTTTGAGAATTCTCGTTTTTCATTATAGGTACCTTTAATCCCTCAAGGATTGTCATGTAAATATATTTCTCTAATGAGCCGTACAAATAAGCTGTAACGACATCTGTTAGACGCAATTCAAGTTTTTCTTGCACTGCCAGACTTATTAAATAACGAAAAGTTATTGCATCCACCACAGGAGAATAAGTCTCCTCATAATCAACAAGGCCTTTGGGTAAAACCTTGTGAGAAAAACCGGGTTTTATACCTCACGATTTCATTTTTCTCATTTCCTTTCTGCACTAATACCCATTTATGCCCCACGACTTTTATATCATTAGGTGTACGGACAACAGGTCCGAAACTTTTCGTTTAATAAGAGATTGTAATTCTACATTTATTGCGTCTTTCCACATTGGCCAATCATCTCGTTTCCTACATTTATCAATAAATGTAGGTTCAGGATCCTCACCATCTTCCATTATATTGAGCGCTACATTATATACAAAAATATCATCGACGTCGATTTCATTTCGGTTCCATCTTTCTCCTATTCTGACATAATTTGTCGATATTTCATCATTTTTGGGCGCCTGAAATATCATTTTCTGGGATTTTAAGTAGTATGTCAAATTTTTCAACAGGATTGTTCACATTATGACCATCCTCAATGTTTGCTCTTTTTATTTTTAATTTTTATCTTTGGAACCAAGAGGTCTACCACGCTTCAGGCGTGCCGTAGACTCATTTTTCATGGAAGATGGTCCTTAAATGACATCAATTATATTAGGAGCTAGGGGTGGGAATGGGCCAGGCTACCCGACAGGGGCCTACGACTCGGCCTTCTAAAGCTCGGCTCGGCTCGGCTTGTTTAATAAACAAGCCAGGCTCAAGCTTTTTTTAAAGCCTTTTTAATTAAATAGGTCGGGCTTGAGCTTTTTCGTAAGCCTTTGAAGCCCAACAGGCCGGCCTATTTAACTCTATTTCTATATGTATAAATATATAATATATAAAAATACAATAAATATATAATATAATATTCAATATATGATGAGATTATCTTGAAGAAATTATATTTTTTTTTGTTTTATTTTTCTTTGTAATAGTTAAAAATAATTGATATGAATATTTGCATTTGAGTATAATTTTATGGATCTTTTGATTAATTTTTTATTGTTCTTATTTCTTCATTTTGAGATTTAAAAAGTTAGTTTTTATAATTTAATGGTAATACAAGTGTGGTAAAAATTAATTTTGAATAATATTAAAGAGGCCTTTAAAAGGCTTTCGGGCCAGGCCTATTTACTAAAAAGGCCATGCCTAGCCTCTAAAAAAAGCCTATAATAGGCCACAGGCCAGGCTTGGGCCCAAATATTATATACCAGGCCCAGGCTTTTTTTCTTAAGGCCTGGCCCGGCCTGGCCTATTCCCACCCCTATTAGGAGCATTAGCAGCTGAAATATAAGATTTTGTAACTTTTTTTAAGGTCAGTAAATGCGTCTGGCAGTTGATTCACCCCCCCAATGTTGGGAAAGTTGTCTTCATCAAAATGACAATTACCAAACATTTTCGTGAATAGATCTCCGGTCAATGGTTCTAAGTATTTAATAATAGACGGAGATTCATACCCAACATATACCCCCATTCTCCTTTGGGGACCCATCTTTGTGCGTTGTGGTGGAGCAATCGGTACATATACAACACATCCAAAAGTTCTTAGATGGGATATATTTGGTTCCTAACCTTAAACCATTTGTACGGGGGAAATGCTATGATAACTTGTTGTCATGATGCGCACAAGTGCTGTCGTAGGCAATATAACATGATCCCAAGCTAAAATAGGGAGTTTATATTTTATCAATATTGGTCGGACAATCAATTGAATACGCTTTATAAGTGATTCAACAAAAAATGTTCTATATGTATGGACATGAGCAACCAGATGCTCAATATGTATTTCAATTGATATACAATAAACATTGAAAGCTTTGAGATGAAAATTCACCAACATTTTCAAGGCGAATTGTCTTAGACTCTTAATTGCATTATCATGAAATTGTACTCGCAATCGTATAACTTTGTAAAAAATTAAATTGCGAGATGACAATAAGCATACATGTGACCACTTAGTCGATGCATCAATCAAAATCATAAAATATCTAAATGGCCCACTCAGCGGATGTATGTGTCCGCATATATCCCCTTGAATTCGTTATAAGAACATAAAATTTTCATGCTCGAATTTAGCTGGTGATGGCTTTATAATTAATTTTCCTTGTGAACAAGCAACACATGAAAATTCATTGGGTTGTAGCATTTTTCGATTGTTCAATGGATGCCCACATGAATTTTCTACAATTTTTCGCATAATTATGGAACCGGGATGGTCCAACCGGTCATGCCAAACATTAATTTCGGTAGTAACCTTTTGTTTTACTACGACATAAATTTCAATTGTTCTTATCCTCGTGCAATACAAATCCGAGGACAAAGCGGGTAACTTTTCCAACATACATTTCTTTTCCGCAACAATTATAGTAATATTAAGGTACTCAATATTGCCTTCATTCGTAGTCTCAAGATGATATCCATTCAAACGAATATCTATAAAACTCAATAAATTTCTTTGAGACTTTCCAGAGGATAAGGCATCATTGATAATGAATTTTGTCACTCCGTATAATAGAATATTGACTCTTCCAAAGCCTTCAATTATTTTTGTATAATCAGATATTGTATTTACATTAGCTTCTCTCCATTTTAAATGTGAGAATAATTTCGTCTTGTTGAATATAGTGTGCGCAGTAACACTATCCACGAGACATAAATCTTCATCTTCTTCCTTAAATATTGATGTTGTCATACCATTTTTCATTTCTTTTATTAAAAAAATATATATAAAAGTAATATATTTACAATCTAATTATTTTTATTTTATGAAAATGCAATAGCCATTTATATTATAAAGAAGAGAAATATTAAGATATTGCATAATATAAGAAAACAAACATTAATAATAGATTATCGAAGAAAATTGTGATTGAGCATTATAACACTCTAATTACCACCTTTAGAGTGAGTAAGATCATCAACAACATCAAATTGTGTTATGTCAATCATTTCATTATCGAATTCACTATTCACATAATTTGTTTCAACTATTTTCTCCTTTTTCTTTAATGTTCAAAAATTTACTTTCCCTTTTGTAGACCTTTAAAATTCAGATGAGTATTATAATCATTTTGTAATATGTCTCGTTCAAGACCACGTCCTCGTTCGAGGCCTGATTTTTCATCAAAAATTCATTAATTTTATCAACCACCAAGAGATATGAAATTAGTTCGGAATATTTAGGAAAACACTTCTCACGATATTGTTGTTGCAAAATATATCACATTAGAATCATGAAATGTGGAGAATGACTTTTCAAGCATACCATCATCACTAATATTTTCTCCACATAATTTCAATTGAGAAGTGATTCTGAACATAATTGAATTGTACTCACTCACGGATTTATAATCATATATTTCTTTAAAATTTATCCACAATTAAAGTGGATCTTTCACCGTGAGGTATTCAACTTTCAATCCTTCATAAAGATAGTGGCAAAGGAAAATCATGGCTTCGGGCCTTTGGTCATATTTTTTATTATATGCTTGATTTGCCACTTTTATGGAATCCCTAAGACCCATGGCATCCAAATGAATTTCAACATCAAGAATTCATTATAATTTTTTTCAGTAATATCAATAGCCACAAATTTTAAGTTTTGTCAAGTTCGACATGTTGAAAACTATCAAATAGACAAGAGATTGATTAATTGTAAAATAATATAATCATTAAAATAGTAATGAAATAAGAGGTGACAAATAAACATTGTAAGATAATAGTTTCTAAACATTTCGACACATACCTCCGTACAATACCTGAAATTTATCGCTATCTGAATTTCGTTGGTAGAAATATTTTACGAGCTTCGTGTTGATAACGTGTTGTGAAACAACTTAAAAATATAACTCCATACACTAAATAAGTGAACAAGATGTAGAGATAACATAGAATTACTTTATTCCACTTCAAGTGATTACTATAACATTTGCACCCCTATTTATAGGTCTTATTACAAGCTTGAGAAGATGAAATGATAGGTGCACTATAAATGTAGGTACATGAACAACCAAAGGACACATAGTGGGTATTAAGGAGGGAGTAATGGGCATTCATACAAATAAATACTGTAATATTCATAACAATAATAACAGACAGTAATAATTTTTAATGTATTGTGTAGAATATAGAGTAATATGAAGTCATTAATTTTTTTTAGTGATATACATTTTGAATAGAAGGGAACATTAGTTAATTATTTTATTATGCAATGTTTCTTTTTAATGTAATTTCTATGTTGTAGACATATAATTACTCCCTCCGTTTCATATTAATTTTCATAGGTAGATGGACACGCATATTAAGAAAGTGTAATAATGAGTAGAGTTTTGAGGGGTGATGTTGTAAAATTTTATGTATAAAGTAAAAAAAATGAGTTGACTTTTGTGTATGTGTGGAAAAAAATGACATTTGTGTAAAATTGAGAATATTATAATAATAAAATTTTTTAAAAAATTTATATTTAAAGGGTGTGAAAGTTATTGGGTGAAAGAGTATTTTACATCATTCCATGTATATTAGTGGGCATCAAGGATAAAGACAGATAAAATAAAATAAAGTTAAACTAAAAGAAACGAAAGGGAGCTCACCCGAATAGAATTATAAGTCAAGATAAAACTGCAACGTGACATACCACTTTTAAAGAATATATTCTTACAAATTTATCAGTATTCAACATCACTTATTTCAATTCCCATTTCATGAAAATTGATTGAAGAATGTTGACCAAATCACTTTTTAAAGAATACTCGTACAAAATTAGTCAAATGTGAAATTTTCTTTCATAGTAAATAGAGATTTATTTATATACTCTTCCTTCATAGTCAAAAAACTAAAACACCATTTATTTATTTATTCGACAACATAAAAAACTAAAACACCATTTATGTTGTCGAAAAAATAAATAAATGGTGTTTTAGTTTTTTTCTCTTATACACATTTAAGTGATGTTTCAAATTTTTTTATACCATTTGTTTCAATTATGTTCTACTTTAACTTTAAAAAATCAATTATTTAAAACATAAAATTGAAAAGACTTGAAAAAAATGATGAAATTGGTTATTGAATTTGAAAAAAATTGAAATATAATGTACACTATAGAAAATGTGTATTAGAGAATTAATGTAATTATAGACATTCTTTCTTATTTAAAAGTATATTAGTTAATACATACCTTTTTTAATTCTAACAAATTTTACAAAAAAAACATCACTTTAGAAAACCGTGGAATATAAAACTAGGTACAACCAAAAATAAAGTGCTAATCACCTTAGAGTCCTTGTTGGTGATGCAAATCAACCTGGAAATGAGGAATTACAAATCTTCAAATCTTTGGGGGATAACCAACTCCATCTACAATTTTAAACCCTAAAAAGAAGACAAATCATTGGTCGAATACAATACTAATATTAATTGTTTATAAAAATTAATACTACCTCTGTTTCCTTATGATTGATGCATTTGTTTTCTTTCGCATATTTTAAGAAATATAGTGTTGACTGGTATTACCTCTATTCTACAACAACTTTCACGCGTAGATGGACACATATTAAAAAGTGTAGTAATGAGTAGAGTCTTGAAATCAAGGACGGAGGGAGAGAGGGCCCAGGGGGGCCACTGGGCCCCCCACCCATTTTATAATTTTTTTTAAATAATTTTTTTAAAAATATTAAAAAATAAAATAAAAAATAATTACAATTATAATTAATTATATTTAATAATCATATAACAATTTTTAAGTGAATTAGTAAAATATTAGTAGTGCAATTATTATTTTCCTTATAATGTACTTGTTTTGTGTATAATTAAATAACATTTTTTTATAAATTACCTTTCATTATCATTAAAGATTGAGAGAAAAGTGAAGAAAAATATAAGAGAGTGTGAAATGACTTACTTCAATTATCAAGAAAGATAGATGAAAAAAGTATTAAAATAAAAATTATAGAAATTTGCATATGAGTAATTTAGGGACAAACATGTTAAAAATAGCTAAAATGACAAATTTTTAAAACAAGAATTAAGACTAATAGTGTCAATCAATATAAAACGAGTGAAGTATATAACAATTTAAAACATAAAAATTAAAAGAAGCTCACTTATAGACTGTATAAACATTAATTTGTAGGTAATGAACGGAAATAATGAAACTCTTATTGAAACATATTAAAACTCTATTTGATTCATTAGTAATATATTACCGTATATGTTTCAAACTTATATAATATTAAAAGCGAAATTTAATATTCATAATTGGGCCCCCCATCGGTTAAGTTCTGGCTCCGTCATTGCTTGAAATGTAATTTTATAAATTTTTATGTATAAAGTAAAGAAAATAGTTGACTTGTGTATATGCGTGGGACCAAAATTAATGACATTTGTGTAAAATTGTAGATATTGTGAGGGTGAAGTTTGTAAAAGGTTTTCTATTTTAAGGGTGCGGAAATTATTGTGAGACGTCCAAAAAAATGAATGCGTTGGCCCAAAATTAATGACATTTGTGTAAAATTATAGATATTGTGAGGGTGAAGTTTATAAAAAGTTTTCTATTTTAAGGGCGCGAAAACTATTGTGAGACGTCCAAAAAAATGAAAGTGTGAAAGTTATTGTGGAACACGTATGGTGAAAAATGATAAATATAGAGAGATAGAAAAGAGAAATGGTAGATAGATAGTGAGAAGTTAACATTTGAGGAAATATGTCAATTAGGTTGAAACGACAAAATTGATAAAATGTGTTAATTACATGCGAACGGAAGGAAGTATTAATGTTCAAGGTAAACGGTGTTGAAAGTGTACACAAGTACAATATTTTAAAAGAATGGTGACCAAATCACTTTTTAAGAATACTCGTACACAAATTCATTAGTATTAATTCAACACCACTTATTTCAATTCACAATTCATCCTCTATTTCAAGATAATTATCAGTACCATTAATATTACATACTACAAATTTACACGTCACATGACGTGTTAGAGGTACATAAGAGATATATGCACATATATTTAAGAAAAAAACAAACAAATTAAAGACCAAAGTCCACTCTGCATGTGTGAGCAAATTAATTGAAATGATGATGATACAATCGGATGGGAAGGCCATTTTGAGGAGTAGGCATCATATCTCCTTCAACCTTCTCATTTGGATCCACCACTTCCCACCTATAATTCTTCACCACATTATGAACAAAAGCTAATATTGCTAGCCTAGCATACTCCTTCCCGGGGCACAACCTCGGCCCTCCTCCGAACGGAACGTACGTGTACGGAGGAGGCGCTTCTCCCTCGGAGTACCTCGATGGATTGAACTTCTCCGGGTTCTTGAAGTACTTAGGGTTCATGTTCGTTGTGCTCACCGTCCAATATACCTTCATACATATATCTCTCGTGAAATTAATTTTCACATAAGACTCAAGATTAATACATATATAAAAAGAGTAACACTTCGACACACATCAATTTTGACTCCAGTAGTACTTTATATCAAAATGAACCTCTTATATATGACGATCATGTACATGAAAACACGATAATAGTGCACATGATCGTTCTGTATAGGAGGAGACCCGTTTTTTTAGTTCTATCTAAATGTATGTAAAATTACCTTCCAGCCCTCTGGAACAGTGTAACCAGCATAAGTGAATTCAGTGAGAACTTCTCTAAAAGTTCCTTGTAGAGGAGGAACCATTCTCATGGTTTCACATATTACATTCCAAGAGTATTTCATTTTCCCCATATCTTCCCACTCCAATAATTCCCCTGCTTTCTTTGATGCTGCAATTTCCATTTGCTCTGCAACACACCAATTTTAAATTTTATTTTGAGAAATAATAATAATACTCATCTAATTGAATAAATAATCAATTTATTTTAGAAAAATAGACATATCATATATAATTACAACAAATTGAAAATTTTAGAAATATACTCTTGTAATTAAAAAATTGTGAAAATTTTGTAATTGATTTTACTAATAACCCTTTATTCATACAAAGTGTCTAGTTTTTTAAATAACAGTAACACTTTGTATGTTTGTAGTAACACTAACAATAAGAGTTCACATGAAATCGAATTCACAGTACCTGCTCTAACTTTTTCGTAGATTTGTGGGTCGAGGCCCACATACTTCATCAAGAACGTCATCGTCGTGGAAACCGTGCTGTATCCGGCCGTCAGCAGCCCCATAATCTTGTCGGCGATCTCCACTTCCGGCATGGTGTTGCCGGCCGGATCAGTAACAACAATCATATGGGAAAGTATATCCTGCAGCGGAGCTCCCGATTTCATGGCCTCTTTCTTCTCCCTGATAATGCCGATCAGTTCTTTCCTGATCGCCGCCGCCGCCCTGTTCGCCCGGTGGAAAACAGTCCCCGGAAAATCGACCATAATGCTGTGCATTCCGACGGTGACGTCATCGAAGTGTTGCACGAGTCGGGTTATCCGGGTCGAGTCATTGATTCCCATGAAAAATTGACACGCAATTGAGAGAGTAATTGCTTTAGAAAGAGGGAAAACTTGGGCCACTTTTTTCCCGGCGAAGTGGGCTTTTATTTGGGCCTGGGATATGGAGTCCATTTTGGGTAGGAACCGGGTCAGGGCTTCGGGTTTTAAGAATCCGGGTTGTCGGATGGCGGCTTTCGTCTCGTCGGGGCGGGCCGGCTTGTAGGAGCGGAAGAGGTGTTGCATTGGGTGGGGGCGGAAGACGGTGAAGTATTTTTGTTCGTTGGAGAAGAGGAATTTGTGGCCGTCGGGGCCACAAATGACGGCGGTTTTCTCGCCGAGGATTTTGGTTTTAAAGATGTCCGGGGAGTATTTTTTCATTCGGTCGCCAACGAATTTCTCGGGTTTTCCGTACAAGAATTCGAGGGATTCTCCGATGAGGGGCCAGCCGAAGGTGCCCGGAGGGAGATTGGCGGAGTTGCGGCGGCTGCGGAGGAGTAGGAAAGTGAGAGCGGTGAAAGCTAGGGAAATAACAAGAGGGAGAAATAGAATTTCCATGGCTGTGTTGATTTAGTGAAGTATGTCAATTGGGTCCTCTTATATACAAGTAGTTTAAATTAATTGGCTTTAATTGAGTTTTGAATGATGCAACATTCCTAACTTTTACGCCGCATGCTAATTATATTAGAATTTAATCAAAGTCAATGCTACTATGTATAGCGGTGACAGGCAAAAATTTAATACATCTACAGTACAACCCATTAAAGCAATAATAACCTCTATTATGAAATTATTAGACAAACAACATTTATCTATTAATAAAAAAAGGAAAATAATTGTATGAAGTATGAACTACTTTACACAAGTTTAATGTTGAATTTATTGGGGGTATGAAGTTTGATGGATTGTATGAACTAACTATGCATAAGGTGTCTTTTTTTCCCTTTTCTTTTAAATAGTACTCCGTATTACAATCAAGTGTTTTGGTATAAATAACTCTCACATATCTACTAAATCTTGTCACACAAAAACTAGTAAATCTATTGGTACGTTTAGTAGTGCCCCTCTCACAAATTTGTGTTCTTATTTTTCTCCCTTAATTGTAAAGATTTTTATGTCATTTAAAAGTCCAAACTTATGTAGAAGTGAGGAATTAATTTTTGTACATTAATTTTTAATAATTACAACTTACAAATGAACTGAAGCAAATATCCCCGGATGAATTCAAGATACTCCCTCCGTCCACCAAAAGTGTGCTCATTTCTTTTTTTGGGTCCACAAAAAACGTGTTTATTCTATTTAAATAATTAACTTTTTAATATTTTTTCTACTTTACTAACAAGATTGAGTATGTACCAAATATATTTTTTACTCATTATATTAAATATATTCTTTATAATTAAAATATGATTTTTTTTAAAACATATGTAAAAAAAAGTGAGCACACCTTTGATGGACATAGGGAGTACTATTTAGACCGGGGCTTTTGTTCTTCTTTAAAAAAGAAATCGCAGGGAATCTAGTAAAAGAGTACTAGTCAATAATAAATGGATAAGTGAATAAAACAATTCATCTAGCAATTGCATGTCCCAGTTGCATATCACACAAAAATTGACTTTTATAATTCCTAACTTCATACAAAAATTCTTTTGATTAGATTAATTTTGGATTATTAATGTCACAGAATAAATAAATGTTATTCAATCTCCTTCCTACTAAAATGATGTTCTCCTATTTCATTTTGGTTTCTTTAAAAATATAGTCTCTTTTTTTTAAAATATTTAAAATAATTGATATTTAAAAATTTATAGCTAAAATTTAAAAATTAATGTTTTATTGGTCGGGGCCATATTTTGTAATGGGGAAGTAATATATATGCTAATATTATATTCTTGTTGATAAGTCGGGATTTTGCTTTAATTGAAACTTATATAAGCATTATTTGGTATTTTAGTGTGTTCATGTGGTTAAAAAAATTATGTCATTGTTTACAAGCATGTACAAAGTAAAACACTTCAAGAAGGGGGAAATTGCATAATAATGTTAAAAATTATGATTAAATTGACATTTGGCATAAAATTCAAGAATTAATATAAAATGGGTTGGTCTGCTATGGACTCGAGTGCATGTTGTGCACCCTAGTCCATGTTGCACTTTTCAGTTACTGACTTACACTTTTTGGTAAATGGTGTTGCACTTTTCACTTATTAAACTGTATAAGTAATAATTGAAAAGTGCAACACCATTTACCAAAAAGTGTAAGTCAGTAAACTGAAAAGTGCACATGGACTAGGGTGTACAGCATGCACTCGAGTGCATACTAGACTTTACCATATAAAATTAACATAATTTTTTTTTTTTTTGTATTTTGCACTTTCTCTTTCCACTTTTCGGTTCATAGCATTTGTATTTTTCTTATTCTTTGCCGCATGCATGAATCTTTTTTTTTGTTTTTTCTCTCTCAAGTAAAGTAAAATTAAGAACATACAAGTGAAAATGCATTTTTATTAGTTGCAAATTTGCGTTATGCTTAAACAAAATATTACAATAAGACAACTTACATGCTTTTAATATTTAAAATTTTCATAAAATGTTAATCTCACATAATAAAATAAAAAAGGATAAGGTGGATTTGCATCAAAGAAGAATAATGGCAATTTTGCCACATCCTGTTGAATCGGTGACAATTTGACAAGTATTGATTTTGCATCAGCATTGGAGGAAAAATAAATTGCATTAATGGTGCCGGCCCTCAACTTAACGTCAAATATCAGACTTTACTATTGCATATTTTTTAATTTTTTTGACAGAATTTTCTATATATTGCAATCAATTGCATGTTTCATTTTGTCAATTCATGATGTATATCTATGGTCAAATATAAAATTATATTACTAATTATACTAGTATTTCTCCCGTGCGGTGCACGATTTATAAATTAATAAATTTATATAAACAGTGTGATATTAATAAATAATTTTTTGTATACATACAATAGTATAAGAATTTTTTTTATGACCATTAATTTTAATATTTTATTTGAAAAATAAACGTAACAATAATATTGAATAAAATTAAGATTTCTCAAAAATAATTAACTAAGCATAATTAATAAATATTCATTTTATATACACTTTAATAATAAGTAATAATGTTTTACAATAGTTATATTTATAGATACAAAGAAGCATCTATAAAATAAAATAGACATGAAGATTTGATCAAATATACTAAAAAAATATATATGAATTATAATATTATAGGAATGATACAGTATTATATTTCTAATATAGAATAATGAAGAAATTCAAAGAAGAAAAATTGACTGGCATAGAGAGAGGAGATAGAAAATGAAAATAAAGGAAGGGGGAGAAAAATAATAAAATATCATCTATTAAAATTATTTTTCAAGCCACTATACTTTTATTATATATATATATATATATAGATACAAACACTAACATAAAGACACTCTCGATCTGCAATATGCAATATTAACATAATTAATGAATGGGATGTTGGAAAAATTATGGATTTTAATGGATTAAAAGTTAATTTTTGAAAAATTAAACATGATATAGTCGATCTACTTGCGGACTAAATAGGACGTGGTATATTTAAAGTCTCAAAATCGAATTTTAATTCGACGAGTGCGAAATTAATTTATAATTAAAGATGGAAGGTTACACATCTTTTTAAAAATAAAGATGAGAGAGGAAATGTGAAAGGTCTCACTTTGTCCCATATGGAAAGTTTACAAATGATTTGAAAGCTTGTTAAACATTAAAGTGTTCATGGAGGTCAGCTATGGTAAATGGGTACACACACCCATACATACATCACACACACGTGGGCACGGATTTGTCAATTGGTCTTTAGTGGTCTTTGGGCCCATCTATCTTTTTGGAGACTCAAAAACTCCGAAAGCTCATTTTGCAATTGAGCCGACCCAATTAGACCCAATCAGATGTGGGCCAAACCTTGAACACTTAAGATACTATTTTTTTGGAAGGATCCAGAAGGCGGCTAACAACGTTGTTAACACTGGGAAATAAAAACTTAAAATATGCAATAGGAAAGTCTGATATTTGAAGTTATTGACACTGGGGTTGCATCTGTTAACACTCGGTGGATATGGGGTCGGCCAACAACGCTGTTA
This sequence comes from Galeopsis tetrahit, assembly GCA_963675135.1. Classification (NCBI taxonomy): domain Eukaryota; kingdom Viridiplantae; phylum Streptophyta; class Magnoliopsida; order Lamiales; family Lamiaceae; genus Galeopsis; species Galeopsis tetrahit. The sequence continues at coordinate 29,011,361 of OY776130.1, read as the reverse complement.
AGACTGGGGCTACATCTGCTTCACATCAATCTGGTGTAAAAGCTTTTGGAGATGCAGTTAATGATAATCCCTTTACTGGGGTCGTTGGAGGAAACTGTTTCGTAGGAAATTCCTCAGAAAATATCTTCGTCGAAAATATGTCTAGTATTCCCTCTAGAGATCCAATATCTAACTTCTCTCAACCTGATTCTAGGCCACTGGTGGTTCAGGGAGAAAAGCCCAAAAAAATTTAGGGACTGATTTCAAGAGATGGTAGAAGAAAATGTTCTTTATAGCGAAATACCTGAAGGAATACTGCTCGAAACCACATATAAGGAGCATTGTTTGATGCTCTCTATAATGTGTAGTGTGAAGTGAAATCTTCCAACTTGGAGAAGAAGTACAAGACCGAAAACACAGGAATAAAAAAGTTTGTGGTTTCTATCTTGTACGACTTCAAAATGGAAGATGAAAAATTTGTTGTGGAATAGGTTCAGAAGCTGCAGTTGATATTGCACAATATTGTTGCAGAGGAAATGTTGCTGCCAGACCCTTTTCTGGTAGCCACTATGGTGAAAAAAGTGTGTTCGTCCTAAAAGGAGTTCAAATCATACCTCAAGTACAAACGAAAGGAGATGAGATTGGAGGATCTGATAATCCGACTCAGAATTGAAGAGGATAACCGGAAGAGAGAAGGGAAACTGCGTGCTGCCTTAATCGAGGCCAAGGCCAATTTTATGGAGAATACTAGTCCATCAAAGAAGAGAAAACGCCCCAACAAATCTGTCGTTAAGGGGAAGAGTTTTTCTCCTGCTGCTAAGCGGAAATCTACTGGAATGTGCTACAACTGTGGTAAACCTAATCATCGTTCTAGTGACTGTTGTCAACCTCGTCGTAATAACAAAGTGAAAGGGAAGCAGAAAGTGTAGGATTTCGTGAACCTCACGGATCTGGATATGTCTGCAATAGTGAATGAAGTCAACATGGTGGACAATTTGAAAGAGTGGTTCGTGGACACTAGCACCACCTACCACGTTTGCTCGGAGAAAAGTGCATTCTCCACTTATGCTCCTATTGAGGGGAGAAAGTTGTTCATGGGAAACTAGGCCTCGTCTGAAGTGGTTGGAGTTGAAATTGTTGTGCTGAAGCTGACGTCGGGGAAGGAGCTGACACTGAAGGATGTGTTGCATGTCCCAAACATTCGGAAGAGCCTGATTTCTGGGTCACTTTTAGTTAGCCATCAATTTAAATTAGTGTTTGAGTCTGACAAAATTGTATTGAGTAAGTTTGAACAGTTTCCCGAGAATGGTTATCTCGAGAATGGACTGTTCAAGTGTCATGGTTGTAAGTGGTTTTACCTTGGGAACATTGCTTAAATCATGTGAGCACTAGCTAGGACGTATTTTATTGTGGGAAAATAATTTTTTTCTTGACTTGACTTTGATCTGTTGTTTTTGTATAAACACTGCAGTATTTACCCTAACTAGACTCAAAGGGGACAGAAAACTCGAAAATTCTTCGTGGGTTTAAAGGTGGCTCTGAAGTCGAGCATGAGGAGCGACCGCCCTGAGCCTACTCATATTTATATATGTGTATTAAAATGTAAAAGAAAGTCTAAAATACCTTTTAAAATTCTTATGAGATCAATTTATAGTCTCCAACATAATTTTAGATTACAACTTTGCAACAGTATATCTCGAAATGAGTATAAATTTTTTATTTGAATTTCCTTAAAATTTCTATCTAAAAGTCTTTGGTGATAAAAAAAATTAAAATTAATGATAAAACTTATCACTAAAAATTAATTTATGTTATTAAAAAAATTTAGATAGAAAAACTATAACGGCCCTACAATATCACATATAATTTTATTATAAGTGTTTTTCTAACATATAATTTTATTATAAATTATCAAATCCAATTAACGTCATTTTCCTAAAGTCTCTATAGTGAGTCGGCAAATTTGGAATTGACGAAACTAAAATAGTTGCATTTTTTAACCTTAAAATTGGAGGACTGCTATTCCATTTATGACATTTATGTTGAATATTCTTCAATAAACGACAATACATACGTCAAATGAAAATCAAATTCTTATATTTATCACATTCAAGTCTATACTGTGAAACTAAAAATAAAAATATCACACCCCGTCAAAAAGAAAATTCTTATCATGAAAAAAATAATCAAGAAAATACAATTAAGGCTATTCAAGATTTTAGAAGTTATAGCAACTGGTACTACTATTGTAATAGACTATCTCAAATTTAATATAAAATAAATGAATAAATAAATAATTTAAAGATTTTCAATTGTAATTAACAACATTATTTATTTTCAAAAGATTTAGTTTTTAGTTTGACGGGCGAGCAATATGAGTCGAGAGAACTTCTAGCACCTAAGTACACCCTCCTTCAATTTTATAATTCTCACATTTTTTTTGGGCTGTTCAATTTATTATTTTCATTTCTTATTTGAAAATTTTATTATTCACACTACTTTATCTCCACCTTTTAACTATCACTTATTTACTAAAATTATCATTGACTTTATTCATAAACAATCACTTTATACCCACAACATTTCATAATATCCCCAACTTATATAATTTATACATAAATTAATCAATATTCATTAAAATTTGTGTCCGGAGAAGTGGGCATAATAAAATTGGACGGAAGGAGTATAATATTTGATAAATATTTAATAAGTATCGAACATAAATTTTTTTAAAAAAATTAATTGATAATTTTATAAATTATTTTGTCGAGCTTATAATTTATTATACTACGGAGTACATTTTAATAAGATATCATTCTCATGTTATTTTAATCTTAGGGTGAAATAATGAAATTGTTGTAAAACAATTTAAATATATAGCTAAAGTTTGAGAGGGTGAATAAGATGTAAAGAGAAAGGGGTTAAAGTTTTTTCAAATTGTTGGATTAATTTTGAATTTTGTCCAAATGAAATACACATTTTGGTTTTGATCTTATAAATTGGCCAAAATTTTGAATTCGGTCCAACTACCTGTAATTGCAAGTAAATGAACTGTCAAATCGTTAGCTCGTGTGTAATTCAAATCAACCGTGAATTTATTCATGTGCAGAAAAAAAAAATTGACCGGTTCATCTACCTGCAATGACATGTAATTTGACTGAATTCAAAATTTTGACCAACTTATGTGACCAAAATCAAAATGTGTATTCCTTCGTAACCAAATTCAAAATTAGTCCGACTTAAAGGAACACAAAAATTTTAATCCCTAAAGAGCATATAGAATTATTTAATTCTTATCAATTGTACATGTACTACAAACAAATACTCCCTCCGTCCCATTTAGATAAACTTGTTTGACTTTTCATAAAGATTAAGAAATTGTATTGGGCAGACACATTAGACAAGTAAAATTTATATTATAACCTTATTTAATGAATGTTATAATTTCTAATGTAATTAATGCATAAGGTTATATTAGTAAATGAATTAGAAAATATTACTTTATATGGAAATAAGTCTATTTAAATGGAATATCCATAAAAGAAAAATAAGTCTATCTAATTGGAATGGAGTGAGTACAAGTTTGAAATGGAGAGAGTACAAATTTAGAAATATATATTGACACTTACATTTTTTTTTTTTTGAAGGTAGAATTACAAGATAGGAATATTGAAATTACATCTCTCGCTCACCTATCTAGTACAGAGAAACTCTACCAAAAGACTCATATTCCAAACTCAATCTTGAGAGGGTGGAGAGTCACACAAGCAATTCATCAGGTTCATCAATCAAGGAAGATAGCAGATCTGCTTCAAAAAAGAAACAAATTGTCGCCAACTACGACTCGCGCTGTAAACTTCCAAAATCATAGAAGACAATCCCAGGACAACTAGTGTCAAACCGAGCACAACATCAGTGCAACAAAGGACCCACAAAGGGGCAACAAGGGACCCACAAAGGGGCAACAAAGGACCCACAAAGGGGCAACAAAAGACCCACAACAGGGAAAGAGGACCCAATAAGGGGTGAAAATAACAGCAATAAAAAAAACAGGAAATAAAGCAGGGACAAAATAAAATTAAAATAAAGTAGACAACAAAAGTAAAACGAGAATCTAAAATGGGATCAACGGAAGAAACTCAAACCATACGGTCACCGTAGCTCCGTCGGAGAGGATCTACACATTGATCCCAACCGAACTTTGAGGAAAAACCCCTAAAACCACTGAGAGATCTGAAAAGGAGGGTCGACGAGGCGGCTCTTCTGCGTTCCGGCGGCGGTGGTCCGGCGGTGGCGAGTGGCGAATTGGCGGGGGATCTACTCTATATTAAATAACTTTAACAGATCTACCTATTTTCCTAACTATTTTGTAGATATAAAACTAATAGATGAAAAATCTGAAAAGCAAAAAGATGAAGAAGAAGGAGAGAGGTTGGGCGGTGCCGGAGGGCTTCGGCTGTGATGGGCGCCCCCACTACGGAAACTAGTGCCAAATCTACATTAAAGGGTGAAGAGGAGTGACCTTGTGTTGTTGTTGGGGGTTGTTGCCGTGAAAGAGGGAGGGAGAAGGGTAGGAGCGGCCGAGCGGCGCTGTAAACCCTAAAGAGGGAGTTTTAGAGAGAGGGGTATAAACTCTTCCTGAACAAAACCCGAATTCTCAAATTATAAGTGACTCATCTACCAAAAAAGACGTACTAAAAAAACAGACAATCAAAATAACTAGAATTCTATCATATATATTGAGCTGCACTTGAGAATCTAACAACCTTTATCCAACTTCATTCCAATCAGAAAGTTAGTTGGAGGTTTTCTTGCCCTTCCCCTGAAATTTATCATATTCACAATTATCACATCACTAAAAAGTTAGCACATGATTGACACTTACATTATTAATGGAAGTACATGAACCAGTATTTCAAAAGATACACGGCGGATATGAAAAGGGTGTACATGAGAAATTAAAGAACATTCATGATATTAATATAATTTAAAACACACCCTTAAATGTCCATTAGAGAGGAGATTTTTTTAGAGAGAGAATAGCCTTTGAACAAAGAAAAACATCAAGGGTAATGGGCTAAGTGTTTGATTGACTTTTTTGTATTTTTACACTTTTTAATCATAAAAATAACTTATTCAAAAATGTATAGGTTCGTTATAGTATTGCAAGTATACGATCAAGTAGTTATCGTCCAAGGACCTAGGAGAGCGTGGAACCCTAAGAACGTGTTTGGTAGCATCAGATAACGTTTGATAGTTGCGTTAACATGCGTTGTCTTGTGTTTCATTTATTATTTAAAGGCTTGCATTAGTTAGCGAGCCCGTATCAAAATACTGTTCCACTTCAGTAGAGTTAATTGGTCTCAGAGTGGGTTGGGCCATCTTGATTGTACAGTGATCACAAGTCACAACCGAATTAAGAAATGACAAATTTACCCCCTTGGTATTTAAAGTCAAAAAACACCACAACAACTCATTTGCCCTAATTTTTCTTCTGAGTTCTGCTTTTCCATGGGGGGAGATTTGGTTGGAGGCGGTTTCACGTATACCACTCATCATCTCCGGCGTCGTATCGAGGGCAGCGACTCCAGGCAACTAACTGATCTTTTCAAACTGACCTACTTTCTTTGTATAAACCGTACTCTTACTCACCTTCTCCAACACGCCCAAATTTTTTGTGTGAGCCATGGTCTACTCATTTTTCTCGGCGTCCAGATTAAGTGACTTTTCGGTGTACCAAACATAAATCATACTCTTATTTCTTGTTTAGTTCTACAATATGGCATAGATCTGAACGCAGTAGATCTGATCGCACCCACCGCATCTTTATTGATCCTCTGTGTATGGTTATTTTTTCAAATTGTTATTTGGTTCTTGCATAGTCTAACAAAATACTATGGACTTCTGACATGCGGCCACGAACATTAGACATCATCAACCAAAAGCCACACTCACCAACCAATTTTTTCCCGTCGAATACGCATCACATTGAAGACGACGAAACAGTTCTATTTGTGATTTGTAGGGCTTGAAACACAGCTGAGAAAATAAGGGGAAATTGAAGGGGTATAAACGACATTTGAATTAATGTAAGAGGACAATATAGTCAAATTGTATCGTAATCGTGTGCCGCAAATTTGTCAACCAAACAACAGCATTACTAACATGACTTGGGTTATTTTTGTTAGATTAGTTAGATGGGCTTAACCCAAGTTACGTTGTCTGGGACTACCAAACGAGCACTAAAACTATACGTTGGAATGGTGTTATAGAAGTTAAACTGGAGGATTAAACAAATATCAATAAAAAAACACTAAGTAAACAACTAAAATTAACTCTCAAAGATGAAAGTGCAAGTGGAAGAATTGCTTCGGGTGTCTTCCTTATGTGAGATCGCCAATGAATTAACGAGCTAATCACAATAATTAAGCCTAATGTCTTGAATTATGCTAAAGGCTATCACATATATGTGTAGACCAATCCCTCGTGAGGCTTAGGTGAACACGTGCACTAATTAGCAATAATGGGATCTTGTGAGGTTTATCTTATAATCTTAGATCAGCAGAATTCTAGTGTGCTGATGAACTCAACTGGTGGGAGTATCAGCTGTTGGGCGTATCAGCTTGTGGAGTCAGGCAAGCTAACTTAGGCCTGATCAGATGAGTTTGAGGTTTCCAGTCAGATGAGAAGGTGATGCTTAGAGTCTTATCAGATGAGGTGATCAGAAGAGGTCACGTCAGCTGAGTAGATGTCTAGTAGCAAGGTTAGTCTTTTGATTAAGTGTTGGATATCAGAAGAGTAAAACAGAAGAGGGAGGTCTTCTGGTCGTCTTTTGATCAATGTCATCTGTTACGAGAACAAGTGAAGGGCATTGCGGTCAATTCAGATTGGGCAATGTTGAAAACGTGAGTTTGTTAGGCGGTTACAACAATCTATTAGAGTCACACAATCAACACACGCTGCAATCAACCTTGATTCCTATTAATACCCCATATCTTGTAATTGTAAAGATTAACGCGTACGAGCATTCGTTCTTGAGTTGTGAGTTCACGAGTGAAGTGAGGATAAATTCCCTTTCCAAGTGATGAGTGTGTAAACATTCTTTTATCAATCAAGATTGAAGTCGTGTGTCCAGTGGATGTAGATCAAGTTGATCGAACCACTTCAATTCTTGCGTGCTTTGTTTTCTGTTCTCGTCTGTTTATATTTGTGAATTGCTATCTTTGTTGGATTGTTTGAGTGATTCATTTTTTGTAAGGCTTAGAGACGTCTAATCTTGCGGATAGCTTGACAATTGGTGCCGTCTGTGGGAATCGAGAGATTCATTCATTCAAGCAATTGCCAGATCGAAGATGGAGAATTCGACCAAGTATAATATTGAGAAGTTCTCAGGCACCGGAGACTTTGGGCTGTAGAAGTCAAGATGAAGGCTCTTCTAGAACAATAAGGTTTGTTTGATGCTCTCGAAGAACCTACAGCCCCAGTCGGAGAATCTGCCTCAGCTGCTGAAAGGAGCAAGATGCTCAGGAAAGCTCGAAGCACTATTCTGCTCTGCCTTAGTGATAAGGTTTTGAGAGAAGTTGCTAAAGAGAAATCTGTGAAGGAGGCCTGGGACAGCTAAGTAAACTTTACATGGTGAAAACTCTAGTTAACCGTCTCTATTCGAAGCAGTAGATGTATGCCTTTAGAATGGGTGATGACAAGCCCATTCCGGATCAGCTGGATGAGTTCAACAGGATCCTTGATGATCTAGAGAATTTAGATTTCAAGTTAGAGGAAGAGGATAAGGCTCTGATCTTGTTGAGCGCACTGCCTAAGTCCTTTGAAATCTTAAAGGACACTATCTTTTATGGTAGAAAGGAAAGTATTACATTGGAGGATGTAATGTTGGCTGTCAAGTCCAAGTTGTTGCACAACAAGACATCTCAGGGATATAAGAGTAGCAGTGGTGAAAGATTGACAATCAAAGGAGGCCAAAAGAGGTCTGGCTCCAAGAAGGGGTCTAGTCAACCCAAAGGAGCTGATAAGGGAAAATCAGTTGTCTCCAATCAAGGGGATTCAGTGTGCTACCACTGTAATAAGCCCGGACACTATAAGAATTCTTGTCACAAGTATAAGAAGTTCTTGACGAAATTTGGTGCCAAGAACCCTGGTGACAAGAATCAAGCTAACCAAACTCAAGAAGATAAGGAGCAAGAAGGTTATGAGTCTGCTCAAGCACTAATCATCACATCCTCTGCAGAACATCAATCATGGATCTTGGATTCAGGGTGTTCTTTCCATATGACTCCAAGAAGAGATTGGTTTCATGACTTCAAGCATCAGAAGGGCGGTTCTGTGTTGCTTGGGAATGATCACACTTGTAAAGTTGTTGGAGAAGGTAGTGTTCATCTGAAGATGTTTGATGGTGTAGTAAGAGTTCTCAAGAGTGTCAGGTATGTACCTGAGCTCAAGAGAAATTTGATATCTCTTGGGATGCTTCATGCTGGATTCTATGGGTTATACATTCCAGTCTGCTGATGGAGAGATCAAGGTGTCAAATGGGGAGCTGACAGTCCTGAAAGGTGTGAGAAGGAATGATCTCTACTTTCTTAAGGGAAGTACAATGTCTGGAAGATCAGGTGTAGAAGAGATGTAAGACAACTCTATGTTGTGGTACAGAAGACTAGCTCATGTAGGTGAGAAAGGCTTAGTAGAGCTGTCTAAGCAAGGTTTGCTTGAAAAAGACAAGATCACAAAGCTGAATTTGTGTGAGTCTTGCATTCTTGGTAAATCCAAGAGGTTAAGGTTTGGGAAGAGTATTCACTCTACCAATGGGATCATGGATTATGTCCATTCTAATCTATGGGGGCTAGCTAGGAATCAGACGAGGTCTGGTGGTAAATATTTCTAGTCTATCATAGATGACTACTCAAGGAAGGTGTGGGTTGCTATCCTGAAATCGAAGGCAGAAGCATTTGAAAATTTTAAGGAATGACTCACTGAATGTGAGAATGTCATAGGCAAAACTCTCAAGCATTTGAGAACAGATAACGGTCTGGAGTACCTATCAGATGAGTTCAATGCGTTCTATAAGATGAAAGCAATAGTGCGACATAGGACTGTATCAGGGACCCCTCAACAGAATGGTGTTGCTGAGAAGATGAATCAGACACCTCTTGAGAGAGTCAGGTGCATGTTGAACAGCTCTGGTCTGCCAAATGTGTTTTTTGGAGAAGTCGTGTCAACAGCAGCCTACTTGATAAAAAGAAGTCCTTCCTCTGTTTTGCAGTATAAAACCCCAGAAGAGTTATGGTCTGGCCATGCAGCTGAGTACATCTATTTGAGGGTATTTGGATGTACAGCATATGCCCATGTCAAATAAGATAAGTTTGAGCCTCGAGCATTGCGATGTGTGTTTTTTGGGTATCATTAAGGTGTTAAAGGATACATGTTATGGTGTCTTGAAGCTGGGATGTAGAAATGTATTGTCAACCGAGATGTTACTTTTGATGAGAGCAGAATGCCTCTATCAGAAGAGGCTAGTACGAGTACTAGTGCAGCTGATAACCAACCAGTCTAAGCATAAGTCGAGGTGGAGCATGTTGACACCAGAGGAATTATTGGAGAGCATATTGATCCAGATTAGGAGGGCGTTCCTCATAGTGAGAATGAGCTTCAACACTATCAGCTGACACGGGACAGAACCAGAAGAGAAGTCCACCCACCTCAGAGGTATGGACAAGCTGACATTGTATCATTTGTATTATGTGTAGCTCTTGAGGTGGAGTCTCTGGAGCCTAAATCATACACTGAAGCCATCAGCTACCACGACAAGGAGAGGTTGATAGTTGTTATGGAGGAGGAGCTGCTTTCTCTTAACAAGAACCAGGCATGGGAGATTGTTGAGAGGCCCAAGAACAAGAAGCTTGTTGGGTGCAAGTGGATCTACAGAATGAAGGTGGAGGCTCGGAGAGGTGGCAAGCTAAGATATAAGGCGAGGCTTGTAGCTAAGGGATTTACACAGAAGGAAGGTATTGATTTCAAGGAAATCTTCTCACCTGTTGTGAAGTATTGTAGCATCAGAATCTTGTTAGCTATGGTTGCTCAATATGAATTGGAGCTGCATCAGATGGATGTGACCACAACTTTTTTACATCGATCTCTAGATGGGAGAATCTACATGAAGTTACTAGAAGGGTTGGACATAGAAGAAGAGGAGGACAAAGTGTGTCTACTGAAGAAGTCCCTCTATGGCCTGAAACAAAGCCCTAGACAATGGTACTTGAGATTTGATGAGTATTTTTGCTCAGGTGGTTTTAAAAGGAGCTTGTATGACAGTTGTGTCTATTTCAATCGGGTTGGGTCTTCTGTTACCTATCTTCTGTTGTATGTTGATGACATGTTAATAGCAGGGGAGTCTATTGACAATGTTGATCAAGTTAAGGATATCCTCAAACGGGAGTTTGAGATGAAAGATCTTGGTGAAGCCAAAATGATTCTTGGGATGGAGATCAGCAGAGTAGATGGGTCTATTCAGCCGAGTCAGCCGACTTATTTGCAGAAGGTGTTAAAGAGGTTCAGAATGCATCAAGCAAAGACTGTCTCTACTCCCATTGGCCAACATCATAGGTTGTCCAATCAGATGAGTCCTAGGAACAACCAAGAGCGAGCTTAGATGAGTAAGATACCTTATGCCAGTGTTGTAGGGAGTTTAATGTATGATATGGTGTGTTGTAGACAAGACTTGACTCATGTTATGAGTGTGATCAACAGATATATGAGTGATCCAGACTTAAGTCATTGGGAGACTATTAAGTGGGTCATGAGATATGTTCTGGGATCAACTGACAAAGGTCTGAAATTTCAGAAGATGCCAAGTGAAGGGGATGCACTTGTGGGATACCTGGATGTAGATTGTGCAGCCAATGTTGACACTCAAAAATCCTTAACAGGAAATGTTTTCACTCTGTTTGGTACGACTGTGTCGTGGAGGTCTATTCACCAGCCCGTGGTTGCATTATCTACTACTGAAGCGGAGTACGTGGCCTTGACTAAAACAGTTAAGGAAAACATGTGGCTGAAAGGGATTCTGAAAGAGTTTGGTTTATGTAAGAGCAGTGTGACTGTCTTTTGTGATAATCAAAGTGCAATACATCCTGCAAAGCATCAGGGGTATCATAAGAGAACCAAGCATATTGATATGAAGTTGTACTTTGTAAGAGATATTGTGGAGAAGGGTGTAGTCCAAGTGGTTAAAATAGCCACTGAGGAGAACCCTGCTGATGCATTCACCAAGGCATTACCAAAAGAGAAGTTTGGTTTATATCTTAGGTTGGTTGGTATGCATTAGTGACCTCTAGGGAGAAGGCTTCTTTTCTTTTGGAAGGGAGCTGTGGTGGAGGTTGTCCTTTAAGAAGGATAGTTCGGAGCTGTTTAGTTCAAGGTGGAGATTTTAAGATAAAGGTGGAGAATTGTGATGTTTATCCCATAATCTCATATAAGCAGAATTCTAGTCTACTAATGAACTCAACTGGTGGGAGTATTAGTTGGTGGGCGTATCAGTTGGTGGAGTCAGACAAGTTAACTTAGGCCTGATCAGATGAGTTGGAGGTTTCCAGTCAAATGAGAAGGTGATGCTAAGAGTCTTATCAGATGAAGTGATCAGAAGAGTTCACATCAGCTGAGTAGATGTCTAGTAGCAGGGTTAGTCTTTTGACTAAGTGTTGGATATCAAAACAGTAAAACAAAAGAGGGAGGTCTTTTGGTCGTCTTTTGATCGATGTCATCTGTTACGAGAACAAGTGAAGGGCATTGCAATCAATTCAGATTGGGCAATGTTGGAAACGTGAGTTTGTTAGGCGGTTACAACAATCTGTCAGAGTCACACAATCAACACACGCTGCAATCAACCTTGATTTCTATATATACCCCATAGCTTGTAATTATAAAGATTTACGCGTACGAGCATTCGGTCTTAAGTTGTAAGTTCACGAGTGAAGTGAGGATAAATTCTATTTTCGAGTGATGAGTGAGTAAACATTCTTTTATCAAACAAGATTGAAGTCGTGTGTTCAATTGATGTAGATCAAGTTGATCGAACCACTTAAATTCTTGTGTGCTCTGTTTTTTGTTCTTGTCTGTTTATATTTGTGAATTGCTATCTTTGTTGGATTGTTTGAGTGGTTCATTTTTTGTAAGGCTTAGAGACGTCTAATCTTGCTGATAGCTTGACAAATCTAATTAGTACCATAAGTTCCTAGGATAGTGAATTCGTAAACACTTTCAACAGTGTTACTAATGCCTTTGATTCGCCTCCTCACTAATCTCCTAGACGACATCTATTCAATTAATGTCTATTGTTGTCGATCTAACAATTAACCCTATCTCGGTTAAGCTAATTACTATTTAACTTAAACCAATTTATCAAGTTTTTCACACACATCTTAATCATGCAAACCCAACTCTCGTTGCAATTCACAAAATCGTAAATGCTAGCTAATAGAAATGATCAACTAATTAATCAAACAAACCACAACAATAGAAACAATTTAAAATTAAGACATAGACAACTAATTGCCTCATAATTCTAACACCCAAAGTAATAAAAGTTTAACTCATATCTAAATTAACAACTAGAATAAAACTCATGTAAAATAAACTACAAAACATGAATGAAATTAAAATTATCAAATTAAATTTGCAATAATTATCACCTCTAGGTCTTTAAATTTTTCAATGCCACAAACAAAATGAAATACTAAATTAAATCTATCTAAGAAATGAAATAACAAGCTAAACTAATTTATTGAGTGGAGTGTTTGGAGAGGAGAGGGTTTCTGTCCCCAATGAAGTTGGCATGTACTCTGTTTTCGTCCAATCTGCTTCTCTGTCTATGCCTTGTTCACGCATACCCCCAAACCTATTAAATATCATGGGCCTGGAAAGCAAAATAAATGATGGCCCAATTTGCATTTTAATTCAATTTTCTTCAACTCCTTTTTGCCGCCCCCATTGAGTAATTGGGCGTGGGCTTAAAAATTAAAAGGAATGTGGCCCACTTTTAATCTCAAATTAGTGGGCACATCTTATATGGGTAGAATGGTTATAGAAATTAGATGGGCCCAAAACCACTCAGCTGCTTGCTTACCTTCCCAACACAGGGAATGACCTTTCCTTACAAATGAAATGGGCCACTTGGATTCTATAATTTACAAAATCAAGTGGGTCTCCATGGGCTGCAATTTTGAAGTGGACATGAACCTCAATTTCATTTTTTTTCTCTCTCGAGTCCAATAATTTTATTTCTTGACTTTACAAAATTATCGAGGCGTGATTTGTTCCAAAAATTCTCAATTCACCTACAAAAATAGCAAACCACATCCTTTCTCCAAATCAAGTGCAATAAGTCAATTTAGTTTAAAAATGCAACGAAACTCTATAAAATTATGCGAATTAAACACATGAATTTTGAGCAATTTTCACACTAATCACCTATATATGCAAAAATATTTGCTCCCACCCATTCGTGCGGAAAGTGACTCATTTTTTTTGCTAGTTTAATTTGCCAACTTGTGTGAAACTCTGTTGTAAGATCATCATATATGAGTGATGTTCCACACTAGGACTTCTTTAAGTTCCTCATGTATAATCTTGTTAATGAATCATTAAGCCGTAAACAAATTGGTGTTATTTTTAACCACCATTACTGCTTGCATAGAGTTCGATCTAATCATCCTGAGTGTAAGACAGGTCCTTTTACATTCTCTGATACCTTCTCCATTAACCATAAGTTCTGCTCCTAATATAGAGCCTGTGGGCCTCACTTTTTTTAATCTTGCTAGCAACACATGGTTCTCTTCTAAATAAAGAGCATAGTCAATTGAAAGAGGTATTTCTTGTCAATATACTCATCATCTACCATCAATTATGCTCTTCTGTGCTGATTTTGTTGACTCGTCAACAGGTGCATGTGGTCTATCGTGTCACTCTCATTTCATCTTATTGTATTCCGAGCTTCTAGAAATTCACGTACAACCCTAATAGCCTAACCACTATGCTTCTCTACCTTGTGGGATCTAGGGATAAGTGGGATAGTTAGTTCAACCGATCCCTCCAAATAACCTATGTCGTTGCAATGATTTCCTTCAATGGTGGTGAAGCCTCATTTTTATCCAGTGCTATCAACAAGTCCAAGGAAGGTACTTCGAAATTATCCTTTCTTAAGGATCCAACAAATGCCCAGTTCTTTCCATTTTTTCTTAAATCTAGGGCAAAGTAACAAAACATATTTTGTATCTGCCCAAATTGCTTTACATAGTTGGCAACATGGGATTGTCGGCACATGATGCGCGAACAAATTGCCCTTTGTGGCAATGAGATCTTTTAAGATTTTCTATGCAAAGGTTCGAAGTTTAGACGACACTTTAAGCTTCCAAATTTTCCTCCACCGTGACGTGAGGAGGATAGATTTTGATGTTCCCTCTACTCTCTAGAAAGGTTCCTTTCTGGATAGTTTATGGGCCACTATATATCCCATTTTAACTGTATATTTACCTTCACAATTATGTGTTTAATATCTACTATCAAGCGTCGGTGGTTCACTAATGGGAGTGTGAAGGATTACATTTGCTTCTATTGGATAGAATGCCCGTCGGACAAGATTTTCATCCCATGTTTGATCCTTCTAGATGAATCTGCTCACCTGGAAATTCTAGCTAACCTGACTTATAAATTCTTCCTTGATGTAAACCAGCAACCCAGGCATCCTTATAAATATGGATCTCATTTCCTTCTTCAATTCTCCATTTCAATCTTTCCTTCAAATCATCCCTACTCCATAGTAAACTTCTCCAAACAAACAAAGGATCACTCCTTAATTTTACTTATATGACACTCATATGCTTGAAGTATCTTTCTTTAAATAATCGTGAGACAAGTGAGTCTGGGTTACAAATGAACCTCCATAGTTGCTTTGCCAATAGAGTTTTGTTAAAGTGAACCAACTTCTTAAATCTCATTCTGCCCTTGCTTTATGCCTACAAATTAAACCCTATTTAGCCCAATGCATTTTAAAAGAATGGTTTGATTTTTTCCACCAAAATTGTTGCACACCCTTTTCGTGTTTCTGAGCCAAAGCGTACATTCAAATCCAATCATTGTGTTGTCTTGGGACAAAGGCACTTTGATTATGGTCAACCACATTGCCCAAAATCACCTTTAATTTGTTTGTAATGGCTCTAGCAAGGATTTTGTACATTACATTGCTAAGACTGATATATTACATTGCAAAGACTGATAAGACAGAAGTCAGAGACCGCTTTAAGCTCTTTGATCATAGGAATGTGGTTGAGCAAGGTGAGTATATGCTTAGAATCGCTTCTTGTGATTCTCTACATCTTTTGGAAAAATGAGGCTGAAAATCCATCTGGTCACGGGGCTTTTGATGGGTTAAGATCGTTTAATGCTCTTGTAACTTCATCCTTCGTGATGATTAAGTAAGTTATTCATATCCTGAGAGACCATTGGGGTGACCTTATCCAAAATAGAGGCAATACTACTGGATGTAGGGTTAGTGGATTTAAACAACTTCTTAAAGTGCTTGATAATAACCTGCTCGATACCCTCCTGCCGCCTTGAAACCCACGATCCCTCCTCATTAAGTATCCCGCTGGTTGTATTCATACGTCTTCAACTATAGTTTCATAAATATAACATAGTTTTCTAATATTCTTCTCTTAAGTATACGAGGATCTTCGTAGAAAAAGTAAGTGTTTGATTAATTTATCAAACTCACTAAACTAAGTACATGATGTATCCCAACATTGTATATCATCTTGTAATTATAGTGAAAATTCAATTAAGACTGAATTTTATTCAAAAAAATATATATCTAAAAATAGTCTACGAATTTAAATAAAATAACTATAATAACGAACAGGTGTGAAAAAATCATTTTCAAGTATTTATCCTCATGCAGGATTTAACGATGGTTTAATTAAACTTTCTAAATTCTCTCGGTTAATTAATAAGGGCAGTAACAAAATTACATAGCTCGTATAAAAATAAATCTTGAGAATATGCACAAAATAAAAGCACAAAAAATTGTTAGGATGAATATTTATGTTTCTACTCTTTTTTTTTTATTACAAGTTAAATACCCATCCCATTTCCCCTACCCATGACTCGAACCCAGGACCTAAGGTCTAGGTAGTGGTGCTCTAACCACTTGAGCTATCCCACTTTGTCTTTATGTTTCTACTCTGATTAATAGTACAGCCTTAAACAAAGTGTTCCCTAATAAAATATATACCTCATATTATTATTCACAACTCACTTAAATTCTCATTCAAATAATTATGTAGATCGAGGGAGGTTAATGCAATTATTCAACTTTCATTGCAATAAAATCAATACTCACATAAGTAATAAAATAATTAAACAAAGGACACACAAAACCATCAAACTTATCTCATCAGTCTTAAATTGAAATACAAAAACCATTAAAACCAATGACAAGATCTTACATTATTCAAAACACTAACCCACAAAGAAAACTACTCCATAAATCTAAAAATTAAACTGATGGAATAGAAAGAAAACATAATATAGATGAAAGAAAACTTAATTTAGATAAAATACTCAATTTAAAGATGTCACTTTAGAGTTGTTCAAGATTTCAAGAAAAAAAAAATAAAGAGACTAAAAATATCTAAATCTAATCTAAAAACAAAAAACTGAAATTAAAAGTATCCCAAACTAATTTAAGAGTTGTGAAAAAAATTTAGATACAATTGGGTAGAAATTTTTTATTTATGTTGGGACCCGCTCCAAACACAGTTGGAAACCCCAGATTATTTTCCCAAAGGGGCGAGGACGGAGAGTCGGAGATCATATTAATCGCCCCACGGCCCACGGGGATCACCGTCCCATTTTCTGCGTGGACCGAGTGAATTATTACTATTAATCTCTCCTACATCTAATTCTAAATTTTCTCACTTCTACGTGTCACTCCAAAATCTTTCTATTTACCTTTTCTCAATTTAGAAGAATTTTACATTATTTTTTTTCTCTCTCTCATTTCTCTTTTAACCGTCTTATTTCTACCAATTCTCTTTTTTCTCTTTCTCATTTTAATTTCTTTTCTCGCTTTCATCAATATTTCTCATTTTCATCTTATTCTTCATTTCTATTGATTTTCTTTATCAATTACTAAATTATACTGTAAATTTAACATTTGTACGAATTTCAAAAAATATAAACATTAAATTTATAAATAAATATTTAATTATACTTTAAAATACAAAATTAGCTTTTTTTTTTTTTTTTTTTGCGGATTTTATACTAGTATATTTATATTGTTGTAATATATTACGCAATTATATACATATATAGTGAAAATATTTTATGCTTAAATAATATTTATCCTGAATCTTGTGTATCTCATCATGTCAATAATCCATTTTGAAAGGGTTTGACTATATGCACCTCCATTTCAAAGGGATGCACTACCCCGATTAATGCACTCTCCCTAAAATCAGTTTACTATTAAATGCACCCCCACTCAATTGTCTTAATTGCCCTTCTCTCCATAAAATTCTTATTACTACACACTCCCCTCCCAAACCTAATTTCCACATCATAACCCTAATTCCTCCCTTCATATTCATTTCTCCATTTCCTCCCCCATCTCTGCCGTCGCCGCCCCCGCCTCCGGCACCATCGTCGTCGATCCCACGGCCCCCGTCGCCTCCCTCTTCCCCCTTTTCCCCACCACCCACGCGACGCAGCCCCAGCCGACGCGACCCCACCTCCGCCCTCTCCCAGCCGCAACACCAGCTGCCGCACTCTCCCAGCCGCCGGCCGCCGCTGCCAACGCGCCCCCGCCGCAACCCCAGCCGACGCGCCCCCTCCCTCCAAATTTCTGTAAATTTCCCCCCTCCCCCTCGTTGGCTCCGCCCTCGCCGCGGTGGCCCAGCCACTGCCTTGGGCCGTCGCGACCGTCCTCTGCCTTTTTTATGTTTTTCTTTTTCTGTATTTTTCTTCGCCTGACCCCGTTCGGCGGCCTCCCGCTCGCCGCCGCCTCTTTGTTTCAGGTTTGTTCATTCGGTCTCCCTCTCCCTCAATCTCAATTCACATTTTCTTAGTTAGGGTTTTCTGCATAAAACTTTTTTTTTTTCGACAACTTAATGTCGATCAAACACACCCTCGTCGACATCAAGACACTGGTTGGTCAAAATTTATATAAAAAAAAAAATTGTGATTTTTTCAAGGTTATATTGTAATTTCTGGATTTTTTTGACTTGGTGGTCACCGGAAATGGTGCCGGTGGCTGCCGGAAGTGGTGGTTTAGGGGAAAGGGTAAGGAATGATAACAGAGGGTGCGTCCAGTAATTGGGGTGCATTTAGTGTAACAATTTACTTAAAAGTGTATTTTTTATTTTTCACCCTATTATTTTATTGATAAAGTAATTGGAGGAGTGCATCTCTCTGAAATGGAGGTGCATATAGTCAAACCCATTTTGATATTGGCAAATTATTAACATAAGCCATCTCCTATGTTGCTTTGGGCTGTTCAACTTTTTGGCCCAGAAAATGACTGCATATATGGGCCATATCATATCCTAAAGGCCAACGGCTAAATGCCCCCTATTTTATGAGTTAACCCTTAGTTTTTTTTTTTTTTTAAATAATTACAATTAAAAACACTATATTATCATTTTACTAATTTACACAAATATAATAAGATTAACAGTAACTTATACATTAACAATTTGCAACCGAGTCACCACAAAGTTAACGTCTGAGTCACTGATATTTATGAAAAACACAATTTTCGAAAAATATTAACGAAATAAATTACAAATCTAAAAAAAAAAAAAAAAACTGTAAAATTTTTGAAGAAAATTCCGAGAAAAAACAAAAATTCGCAAAATATTAAATAAAAAACAACTTCACATTTTTTCCTGTTTTTCGTTTTGAACAACAAACAAACTCTTACTCCAAATCTCCTCCACAGCCCCAAAATTCTAATTCCGTATTTCCCCCACCAATCTTGCATCAATCCAATCAAAAACCTCACAATTTCATGCAGCAAAGAAGTAAAAATGACGGGAGAGAGGAAAATTAGAGTTTTATGAAAGAGGAGATATTTTTGGAAAATGAAGGGGGTGAACTTAACCATTCGAGGGGATAACTCAACTCGGGCATTTAACCGTGGCCTAAAATAAATGGCCCATCTTTAGTGCTGAAAATTGTTTTTCCTATCTAATTTTCAATTTGCTTCTTCGAAAATAAATATGTGAGACATGTCTTAATTTACCTATAAAAATAATACTATATATTTTTATAAGTAAAAACTTGTGTGAGACGTCTCACGGATCTTTTTATGTGAGACGGATTCTTTTAAATTTTTAATCCATATTTCAAAATTTTGAGTAGGATAACTCATATTTTTTTCTAAATTTTAGTTTGTAAAAATAATGATAATGTTTAAGTAAAAAGTTATACTCCCTCCGTCCCAGGATTACTTGCACGGTTTGACCGGCACGTTGTTTAAGAAAAGTGAATTTTGTGGTTGGTGATGTAAGATAAATGAGGGGTATTTTAGGTGATTTGGTGAGATGTAAAGTGGATATGATGAGGTGTAAAGTAAAATGTATGTAAAAATATGGTGACAATTTTGAAAATAAAATGATGTTGGGAGGGTATTAATTTTGTAGGATATTTCCATATTAGGAGTGTGCAAGTAATTTTGGGACGTCAAAATAAGGAAAGTGTGCAAGTAATCACGAGACGGAGGGAGTAATATTTTTAACAAAGGTGACTGTCACTTTTTACTTAAACACTATCACTTTTTGCTCAAATATTATCACTTTTTATATATGAGGACCGTCTCACGGATTGTGGAAAGATATAGAGGGAGAAAGCTTAAGCAAATTCATGGAACAATGGAAAGAATGGAATCTATTATTAATTATCTCGTGAGTCTCATCTCTTATATATATATAAGAGAATAGAGTGAACAATTTACAAAGGGAATGAAAACTGAAATTGCAACAGAAAATAAAACTGATAAAATACTAACTAATCTTCTCTTGATTTATTCTCCTCACACCCCTCCTCAAGATGGACATGGATGTTAGACAATCCCATCTTGGATTTATGTAACTCAAAAAACTGAGTACCTAATGGTTTTGTAAAACAATCAGCCAAGTTATCTTCTGTAGAGAGGTTGATCAAATTAATAACACCCTCTTGTATCTTCTCTCGGGTGAAATGACAGTCAACTTGAATGTGTTTGCTTTTATCGTGCATAACAGGATTGTGAGCCATGTGATACGCTGATCGACTATCAGTGTACAATAGTGCAGGAAAAGAATGATCAACCTTAAACTCCTTCAAAAGATATAATAGCCATTGAATTTCACAGGTTGCATAGGCCAATGCCCTGTATTCTGCCTCAGCGGATGAACGACTGACGGTTGGTTGTTTCTTGGACTTCCAAGAAACCAAATTATCTCCAAGAAACACACAATAACCACTAACACTTCTTCTAGTCTCTGGACATCGTGCCCAATCACTATCTGAAAAGCATTTTAAAGAAAGGTTTGAGTTAGTACTGTAAAAGATCCCTTGTCCTGGAGTGCCTTTTAAGTATCGTAATACTCTTTGAACTGCTGTCAAATCTGCCTCAGTGGGAGCTTGCATTATTTGGCTTAAAGTCTGCACACTATATGAAATATCAGGCCTAGTGATTGTTAGATACAATAATCTACCAATCAATCTTCTATAAGAAGAAGGATCGGACAATAAATTTGAATCCATAAAGCAAAACTTTTGTTTAGAATCCATAGGAGTTTTACAAGGCTTACAACCTAAATATCCTGCATCATTAACAATATCTAGAGCGTATTTTCTTTGACAAAGAAACAAACCTTTCTTTGATCTTGCAACCTCAATACCAAGTATATATTTGAGAATGCCTAAATCTTTTATAGTAAAAATAGTATCAAGCTGATGTTTAACTCTATCAATCTCAACTAAATCATTTCCACCCAATATTATATCATCTACATATACTAAAAGCACAGTAAAGGAATTTTGAGAGTATCGCAGAAACAGAGAAGAATCACATTTAGATTGTGTATAACCCAAATTTAGTAAACAACCAGTAAGTTTCTGAAACCATTGCCTAGAGGCTTGTTTCAGACCATATATACTCTTATTCAACTTACAAACTCTTGTATTTGTAGATGCACAATATCCAGGTGGTGGTCTCATGTAGACCTCTTCAATCAAATCCCCATGTAAGAATGCATTATTTACATCTAATTGATGTAAATGTCATCCTTTTGTAGCTGCAATAGAAAGTAATACTCTTACAGTGGTTAATTTTGCAACAGGAGAGAAAGTATCAAAATAGTCAATACCCTCTTGTTGAGTGTAACCCTTGGCAACTAATCTTGCCTTATATCTCTCTATAGTCCCATCAGCATTATGTTTTATTTTGTACACCCACTTACAACCAATACAATGCTTATTTGTAGGTAAATCAGTCAAAGTCCATGTGTTTGTTGCTTCTAAAGCATCTATTTCTTTCTTCATAGCATCTTGCCATTCTACCTTAGAACTAGCATGTTTGTAAGTTCTAGGTTCTTGGTGAAGAGAAATAGAAGTTGTGAAAGTGCAATGTGCAGGCGAAAGATTAGAGGTAGACAAGTAGTTAGAGATAGGATATCTTACCGTAGGTGCTGAACCATTTACACACATATATGCACCCCTACCTTCTTGCTGTTTATGATGTTGTAGAGAAGGAGGTAAGTCCAAATTATACACCTGTAAATAAGCAGGAGTAGATCTTTCCCTAGCAGATTTTCTAATATTCATATCATTAACACAATTATCACTCAATTGGGTAGTATTTGTAGTATTATCAGAAGTATCAGAAGTATAATCAAGTAATTCCTCTTCCAAATCATGATGAATAAGGTCAGAATTAGGTGTTTGATCATGAATAATTTCTGATTCAATAAAAGTTTCACTGACAGGGTCAACATATAATGTATGTGGTGAAGTAACATCATTAGAATCATCATAAAAGGCAGGAAATTGGACATTAGTAGGACAAGTAGTAGGCTGATTTTCAGAAACTGAATCAACTTGCTCTCTTTGCTTGAAAAAGGGAAAAACATGCTCATAGAATTAAACATTTCTGGATATAATAACAGTATAAGTTTCCAAGTCTAATACTTTATATCCTTTTGTGCCTAATGGATAACCCAAGAAAACACCCTTCAATGCTCTTTTATCAAATTTTCCACGATGAGCACTAAGAGTACTAGCATAACACAAACAACCAAAAGTTCTCATATAAGTATAATCAGGTTTCTTATCAAATAAAACTTCAAAAGGTGTCTTGCCTCCCAAAATAGGAGTCGGAATCCTATTTAACAAATGTGCCGCGGTAAGGACACATTCATTCCAGAATTCCAAAGGAACAGAAGACTGAAAAAATAAAGATCTAGCAATTTGCAAAAGGCTTTGATGTTTTCTTTCAAAAATGCCATTTTGTTGAGGTGTTTCCACACAAGAAGTTTGGTGAATAATCCCTTTATTAGCATAAAAATCTCTAAGCATGAACTCAGCTCCATTATCTGATCGTAACACCTTAATTTTAATATCAAATTGAGTCAGAATGAGATTATAGAAAGATTCTAAACAAGTTTTGACCTCAGACTTAGATTTAAGCATGTATATCCAAGTACATCTACTCATATCATCTACAATAGTGAGAAAAAATTTATGACCTGTATGAGAAACAATAGCAAAAGGTCCCCAAATGTCACAATGTACTAGATCAAATATATTCGATGAAACAGTAAGACTATCAGAAAATGGCAGTTTCTTTTGCTTAGAGAAATGACAAACATCACACTCGTGAGCAATAGAGGATTTTATTTGAATATCAGAAATGTTAGACAAGGCTTTGAGTGATACATGCCCCAACCGCTTATGCCAAAGTTTAGTGGAAACATTATTGCTGCTAGGTACATTATGAAAATGTGTATGCCGCTTATAAGAGCCTAGTCTATTGGAGTCCAGAATGTATAATCCATCAACTTGTTTAGCCAATCCAATCATTGTTAAACTTTGATCCTGCAATACACAAGTATCATTTGAGAAATGCACTACATAGTTGGATGTTTTAGTTAACTGAGAAATAGACATCAAATTATGAGTAAAGGCAGGCACAAAAAGTACATTATAAAGGATCAAATTTTCAGAAAGTTGAACAGTGCCTCTAAGAGTAGCTAGTGTAGATTGGGTATTAGGTAGATTTATCATAATATGCACAGGTGTAGTAGTATGGGTAAATAATGATTTATTGCATATCATGTGATCAGTAGCACCTGTATCTAGTATCCAAGTATTATAAGAAATAGAGACAGATGCATGGAAAGAAGATGTCAAACCTGCAGCAGGTGTAGAACCTGTGGAGACGGGAGCAACGCTAGTAATTGGAGATGAAGCATCCACAATATTAGCAGCAGATGTAACAGAAGATACAGCATTAGAATTGCCTATTTGCTTGTTCTTAGTAAACTGCAAGAACTCTTCAATCATGTCAGAAGAAAACAAAGGGGAAAAATCGGAAGACCCTTTATCTATATTGCGCTTAGTATTTCCAGCAAAGGTAGCAGATGGATTTGGTCTAGTGCCTTTAGGTCCTTTCCAGCTAGGGGGGTAGCCTATTAGTTGGAAGCATTTATCAATTGTGTGGTTGGTATAACCACAGTGGGTGCATATTGCTTTTTTCTTATCTTTGAAGCTTGGAGATTTTAAGAAGGGTTTTCTAACATTCATGGCCACAGAATCAAAAGGTGCAGTCAAGTGAGATTGGGTCAAGGTCCTACTGGACTTTTCTTGAAGAAGTAGAGAAAATACCCTAGCTAGAGAGGGCAAAGGGGAATTAAGAAGAAGTTGACTTCGTAATGCAGCATATGAATCATCTAAGCCAACAAGAAATTTCATGACGGCATCAGAATCTTGCAGAACCTCAAGATTTTGGGTCAAATTACAAGTGCATAACCCACAAGAACAACGCGCTAAAGGCCTATAACTAACATACTCATCCCAAAGAGTCTTGAAGAGATTATAATAATCAGTAACAGATAAAGTGCCCATGGATACAGTGCTAAGGGATTTTTCCAAATGAAACACTCTAGGTCCATCAGATTTCTCATATCGGGCCTTAATTTCTAACCAAAGATCCCTAGGATTAGTCAAATATAACAGGCTGGGGCGAATCGAAGGAGATACAGAATTTAACACCCAAGCTAAAACAAGACTAGTAACACGCATCCAGGCAGAAAATTGTACCTCATCCTTGGCAAGGGGAGCAATTAGAGAACCGTCAAGAAACCCAACTTTATTCTTGACTTGCATAGACATAAGAACAGTACGACACCAAGAATTATAATTGGCACCTGTGAAGCTTTCAAATATCACCTGTTGCGCCGGATTATCGCTAGGATGAATGAAGTACGGAGAATTGGGATTTTCGGTTGGACTGGCATATACGCGAGGTGGCGGGGCCTGAGTGACGCCATTAGTGGAGGAGCTGTCAACGGTCGTAGTAACATTGGGGGAATCATCGGTAGATATTGTCATCGAAATGGAGCAAAATATCGAACAAATTCATGTGGAAAGATATAGAGGGAGAAAGCTTAAGCAAATTCATGGAACAATGGAAAGAATGGAATCTATTATTAATTATCTCGTGAGTCTCATCTCTTATATATATATAAGAGAATAGAGTGAACAATTTACAAAGGGAATGAAAACTGAAATTGCAACAGAAAATAAAACTGATAAAATACTAACTAATCTTCTCTTGATTTATTCTCCTCACACGGATCTCATTTTGTGATAAAACTGATAAAATACTAACTAATCTTCTCTTGATTTATTCTCCTCACACGGATCTCATTTTGTGAGACGGTCTCACCCAAGACTAACCCATTTTTTTATGTGCTCTAACCATTTGAGCTATCCCACTTTGTCTTTAATATAAATAATACATGTAATTCAAATAAAATAAGCAGAAAATTACGTTGATTGCGAGCAATTATTGCATCAATCAAATACTAACAATTATCATCGTCGTTTTCTTCTCATGAATATAGATTTCTTTCTACATTCTGAGTCATATTGTCATAATAATCAATTTCTTCTATTCATTTAAACTTGTTCCCAATTTCTAGCTATCAATTCTACAATTACATTTGTCAAGTCGACCGGATCGTTACACTTGCACATGAGTTTGAGTCTCTATTTTATCGAACATTGAAAAAATCAAGGGTGGAGCCAGGGTTAAAAAATGTGATGGGCTTAGTAAAAAAATATATTTTATTAGGATAAAAACACCATTAATTGTTTTGGAATTATGTAGAATGGTGAAAGTTCAGAAAGAAAAATTATGAATTTTAAAGTCCATATGAATAGTGATTGTGTTTATCTTTTTTTAGATTTGAAATAAGATAAAATGTAAATTTATGTCAAAATCAATTGGGTAAAAAATTAGGTAATGTATGATGAAATTTGAACTTTAAATATCAAACTAGAACAGAGAAAAATATTGTTTATGCCCCACAATTTTCACATTTTATTTAAAAAACGTCCCAAAAAATATTAAAAAAATTAATTTACGTCTCATAATTTCATAAATTGCTTAATTTATATCTCAAAAAAAAAATTATGTCTCATAATTGTAAATTGGTTAATTTACGTCATTTTTCTTCATTATGAAAATTATAAATAGTGACTCGTAATTTTTTTTTTATTCACATTGTCATTATTTATTCACACTATATATACAAGTCGAGTTTGACCAGGTTACAACATCTGTCGGTTTTCCATAATTTTTATGCCCACTTGACAAAAGTGTGAGTAAAACAATATTGTTTTGGTGTTTTTTGTTTAATTACATTAAATACCCATCCCTTTTCCCCTCCCCATCAGGATCTAAAGCCTAGACTCGAACTCAGGATCTAAAGCCCAGGTAGTGGTGTTCTAACCACTTGAGCTATCCAACTTCGTCACAATATTGTTTTGGTGTATCCGAAAAAAAAAAAAAAAAAAGACATAAATTAAGTAATTTATGAACTTATGAGACGTAAATTATTTTTTTTGGGACATTTTTAAAATAAAATAAAAAAATTATAAGACGTAAATAATTTATTTTCTCAATTAGAACAAGATGAAAAATATAACATCCCGCGTTCAGTCGAGTGAATCCGAATCCCAAAACAAACCTAGACTAAAGTTATTTTGGGTTCAAATAAACTAATCGGATTCAAACAAATGTTAGAAAAATGAAACAAGCATTTGTTTTTCAATTAATAATTAATTTTATGAATATTAATCATGATCCATCACTAGTATCCACAAAACCCGTGTAACTTACCACTCCCATCAAAAAGATAATGCATCAGTTTTGATTTTTTTTTTCAAAAAGATAATGCATCAGTTTTGATTTTTATTTTTTTAAATATATATAAAAATAAAATTTCAAAATGGTTGGGTGGGTTACATCCCACCTTAGCCATACTTAACATCCTCCCTTGTACTCTATAAGTTTTCTGTTATTTTTCTATACATTCATAAATTAAGAAAGATGATTAAATAGTATATATAGTAGCTGTAATGCGATAGAGAAAGAGAAAGAAAGAAATTTTAAATATAAAGTAAAGTGTGAGAATGAAAAAATGAAAAATTTGTGAACAATGAGAGTAATTAATTTATGTCATATCCAACAGTGTGAAATCATTTCCTCATAAATTATAATGAAATTTACAACGAACTTCCCTTGAAAAAGGAAACAACACTACTTTGATTTGATTTGATTTGCAGCAAAAATGGTCATTGCAAATCTTACATTTGAATTTGTGACATAAGTTTTCATCGAAAATCGACCCACTTTCCTCGAGGTCTAATTTGTTGCAATATTAAATTTCACCGCTCGATTTACAATCAAAATTTATGTGGTAAGCTCTCATTGACCAGATTTGCAACGGTCATTTTCGTCACAAATTGAACCAAAACAATATTTTTTTTATGTTATGGCGGTAAAATTTGTGATGCGTTTGCAACCTTCGCAAATCCGTCATAAATTCCGAGGCCTTATATGGCAACTGCTGCCCCCATTTGCAACACCGCTATTTCTCTCATTTTCCGTTTCTCCCTCAATCATCCCAAGTTCTCAATGCATGTAATTTTCAATAATTTTCGTTTTAACTGTACATTTTTTTAATTTTAATGTTATTTTTTTTACTTTTTTGTATTTAATTTAATTATTTTTAGAGTTTTTTTACTTAGTTATGCTTTAGGTAACTAGGATTACTCTTGAATAAAATAGCATTAATTGACAAAAAAAAAAAAAAAGTATACAAATAATATCAAAATATTTTATGATATACTTCCTCTTTTAGTTTTACATTTTTCTTTTTATAATTTAAAGTTTACATTTTCTTAGTTATTTGATAAAATTATCACCCTCTAAATTTTCTCTTCTATATTTTTCTACTTTTTTTCTTCTAGTTCTTTTTATTTCAATTACACACTACACATTAAATATTACATTTCTTAATTTTTTTTAAAAGAAACAAGTGCAAAAATTTGAAGCTGACCGAAATATTAATATTTGTATGGTAATTGTTAGGAATTAATATATAAAAATTAATTCTCCACCTCTCTACAAGTTCGAACTTTTAGATGAGACGTAATTCTTTCATTACGCAAATCGGGCAAAACGATTTGTTCAGTAATAAAATTTTATTTAAAAAAATGACGCCAACGTTACATTCCTCTATCCCCGTTTAGAGGATGACACAAATTTTAAGAAATATATTATTTTATGTAAAATTAGTGATAAAAAATCTAGAAAGAGAAAGTATAAATAATAAGGGTTGGTCTGCTATGGACTCGAGTGCATGTTGTGCACCCTAGTCCATGTTGCACTTTTCAGTTACTGACTTACACTTTTTGATAAATGGTGTTGCACTTTTCAATTATTAAACTGTATAAGTAATAATTGAAAAGTGCAACACCATTCACTAAAAAGTGTAAGTCAGTAAACTGAAAAATGCACATGGACTAGGGTGCACAGCATGCACTCGAGTGCATACTAGACTTTACCAAATAATAAAGATAGAGATAGAAATGAAAAGCAAACGATTGTAATTTATGAAGTACTAATTTTGTGTAAAAGTATGGTTAGTACTCCCTCCGTCCCGCAATTACTTTCACACTTTCCTTTTCGGGACGTCCCACAATAAATTTCACACCCTTAAAATGGAAAACCCTTTAAAAAACTCCACCTTCACAATATTCTCAATTTTACACAAATGCCATTATTTTTTCTCCACACATACTCAAAAGTCAACTCATTTCTTTACTTTATACATAAAAGTTTACAAAATTACCCCTCAAAATCTCCCACTAAATTCACTTTTCTTATTTTGTGTGCCTCTTCACACGTGAAAGAAATCACGGAACGGAGGGAGTAATATATATAGAGCTTCAACTTGAAAAAAAAATGTAAAGTTTTAAATCGGACAATGAGAAGGTCAAAATGTAAAATTTAAGGAGAGGCGAGAAAGAATATAATTCACCGGAGACATGCAAACTAAAAAAAAAAAGTGGAGCAGTAAATTGAAAGAAAAAATCCCATTTAGGAAGTAGGCACACGTGAGTCGTCCCTGAGGGGAAAAAACAAGAGAGAGAACAGTAAACACCAGAAAACGCGGGAAGAAAGAGAAAGTAGTTGTTGTTTGTGCATGTATGTACGACCTCCTCCCGTTTTAGTAAAAGCTATTCAATTTCTTTTTTCGTTTGTTATGGTAGTGTTTGGTTTGGGATTATGGTGGATTGGATTTTAATTTTGGTGGATTGAATTGAAATTTGGGTCCATGATTAATAAATTGAGAAGTAGGGGTAAATTAATTATATAAATAATACCCCTCAATTATCTTATATCACTAATCACGAGATCTTTTTTCTTAAAAAAGTTGTGTTGATCAAACTATGCATATAAGTATTGCTTATTTGTAGTGGGGTAATAAATTAGTTTAGGAAAATGCACATGGGACTGAGAGACTAGTCTGACCCAAAAATACCAAAGTCTGTTCGATTTGACATGTTGAAAAGATGTATCTATTACCCCCTACCCACCCCCTAAACTTTGTTCCTATCCCATAATATTTATTAACCCCACCCACCACCCTTTTCAATAATTCATAACCCTTCATTTTATTTCCTAGGGCTTAATCGAAATTTTTGAATCATAAATTTTTTTTGAACAATTTTTTTCTCCCAAATATATGTTTCAAGATTATATTAAATTAAAAAAATAACATTTCGCCAGTAAACCACGTTAGATTCCGGTATAAAAAAGGTTGTCAGGAAGACTAATTTCCAAATACATTTATGATATACGTTTGTTTAGATATTTTGAGAATTTTGCATTTTAAAATCATAATGATTTGTATTTTATGTGTTTATTTTGAAATTTAAGTAGGTTAGAATTTAATTTTATGTTAGGGGAAGTAGCTAGAATTTATATGTATTATATAAAATTTGTAGTTATTTATAGTGTTGACTTTTATAAAAAAAATTTATTTGTATTTTTTATTGGGTTATCATGAACAGGGCGGACCTAATCAAATCAATTTTTTGACAAAGTGGGATAGCTCAAGTGGTTAGAGCACCACTACCTAGGCCTTAGGTCCTGGATTCGAGTCATGGGTAGGGGAAATGGGATGGGTATTTAACTTGTAATCAAAAAAAAAAAAAAAAAAAAAAAAATGAACAGGGCGGACCCTGGATTTTGGATTAGGGGGGCCGATATATACATTTCAATACTAACTAATACTCGTTATGTTTCTTCAAAAGTTACCCATCTTGCTATTTTGAGCATTCTACTTAAAGAAAGTTATCAATTTTTTTTTATAGTATCCACTATATTTACTATTTTTTTTTTCTTAATGTGCAAAAAATAAATAAACAACTTTCGAAATATGGATGAAATATTATTCATAATAATAAAATTAGACATTTTATATTTGAACATAGATATATCGATATGCATATATAGTTAAACATCTAAAAAATACGTAATAGTGTCTTTAATAGGTTAAAATTTATACATAATTTTTTTGTTAGTTGCTCCTCAATATATTTATTTGAAACATTGAGATAAAATTTTGTTTTAAGTCGATTTTATTTTTTAAATTTCAGTTATATTGAAATCAACGGGACAATATTCTTGATATTAAGATTAAGTAAAAAAATTAAATATTTTTTAAATCAGTTAGTAGACAAGATATTAAACTAATTCTTCAAAAGTTTCATTTTGTATCCCTTTAAAAAAGAAAATTAATCTTTTTATTTTCAAATGAAGATAAATAAAATTCAGAAAAAAAGTATTTGACTCAAAAAAACTAACTAATTTATAATAGGGTTGGTCTGCTATGGACTCGAGTGCATGTTGTGCACCCTAGTCCATGTTGCACTTTTTAGTTTACTGACTTACACTTTTTAGTAAAATGGTGTTGCACATTTCAATTATTAAACTGCATAATAATATTTTTAGTTATAGTGACTTACACTTTTTAGTAATATTGTGTTGTACTTTTCAGTTTAATAACTTACCGTTTTCTTTAGACTAGGGTGCACAAATGCACTCGAGTCCATACTAGACAAAACCTTTATAATATGCTACTAATAAACAAATTAAAATTAAATACACATTAAGTCGATTTACTTTTAATTTTTTTTATTTTTTTAAACTTTTGGGCACATTGTTTGTTTGGATTGAATTTAATAGACTTTTACTTTTATAACAACCTAAATCATGCATAAATACTATATCTACCAAATATATAGTAAAAATGTGTAAAAAGTTGAGGGGGGCGACAGTTGAGGGGGCCAGGGTCACCCCATGGTATATGTGGCTCCGCCCCTGATTATGAAACACCTGCTTGCTACATGCAAAAATTTTAGGCAATCCAAATCACAGCTTGCGATCCACAAATTTGTAAATATTACTATAGTTAAATGGAGTATATTTTATGTGTAAAATATTTAAAATAAGCTCTAACTTG
Source organism: Galeopsis tetrahit (assembly GCA_963675135.1). Lineage (NCBI taxonomy): Eukaryota > Viridiplantae > Streptophyta > Magnoliopsida > Lamiales > Lamiaceae > Galeopsis > Galeopsis tetrahit. Next base: position 28,980,240 of record OY776130.1, on the reverse strand, counting down.
TGAGAAATTTTTGCAAAGATATCATGTTTTTTAGTATATTGTAAAAATAAATATTTTCATTTATAAAAGTTTGCATATTAAATGTGAACAACTAAAAAAAAGCATATTAAATTTAAACGAGAATATATTTAAACCCACATTTACTGATCAATTATTCACTAATGGTAAGATGTTTTAGTTGGTTGGTGATCGAATTATATTCTTTCCCATGAGATGATTTCACAAAAAAAAAGTAAGATCATGTATAATATATATATATATATATATACTACAAAAATTGGCAAAAGGATTTTCACTAATTTTTATTCTGAAAACATGTCGACAGTATGGTCAAGGTGAGACAAGTTTTTTCTATTAACATTTATTTTAAATTATATGTCCTATCAGAATTGGTATATATATACACCACCTTTACTTTCCAAAAAATAAAATAAAAAATCAAACGTCAATTAATTGTAGTACTAGACTAAGTAAAACCTAAAACTCTATAAATTAATAATCTTGGGACCATGACATTTTATTAATTTAAAGGAATATTAAATTATCGATAAATTAATATTTATTAATTAAAAGAGAGACTTTTTAATTTTAATAAATTTAGTAAGTTGGTATTGAAAATAAATGAATTCATATATGTTTCATTAATTATATTCATGCATCAACCAATTCTTTGTAACTAATTAAATATATTCATATATAATATTAATTTATTGTATACAATTAGCTACGGAGTATTATATTCGTGGATGCATGTATCAATTCATTGAAATTACTTAAATATATATATAATTGTACGTACTTAAATAACAATTACAGTCAATTAAATATATTCATGCATAATGAATGAAACATACAGCATACTATATAAATCTCAACATAAAAATAAAATAATTCATAAATCATCCATGAATGATCAAATGCGTAAAGCATTATGTGAGTACCTCACATGCACTCAAAAAGATTTACAAGAGTGAGTTGATGAAAAAGATTTATAAGAGAGACCATAACATAATATTTATAATTTTAATATTTATGAATTATTAATTTAGAGTTTTAATGGGACCTAATATTTATAAAAGGATTTTTCAAAAAAATATTATCTTATCGAATTTGATAATTTTTTACAAAGGCCCAAGTTGGGACCGAAAGATTTTATTATTTTAAAGAGTTTATTAATTTATAGAGGTTATACTGTATATAAATTAATAACGACCATGGAATTGTATTAATTTAAAGAGGTATTAATTTATCGATAAATTAATATTAATTAAAAGAGAGTCTTTTTAAATTCAACAAATTTAGTACATATGTATTAAAATAAATGAGTTTATATATGTTTTATTGATTATATTCATGTATCAACCAATTCTTTGTAACTAATTCATGTATAATATGATTGTCTTATATATACTCTATTTGTCCCAATGATATATACTCATTTTTTTAATAAATATCACAATTATATCGGCTTAATTTTACATAGCATAATACTATTATTATTTAATTCACTCACTCATACAATTATGTGTATTTTTTTTTTTTGAACGGTAAAAAGATGTTTCATTGACCACGAGTAAAAGGGTACTCAACCCATATATGTACACGTAAAGTCTTAAAACCTATATATCACAATTTTGGATCCGGAAGCTATTACTCAATGATACACGAGTGCGAGTTACATAACCATGCCGATAGCGATGAGTTGGGAACCAAAGCATTTTTTCCTCCGAACCAATTCCACAAGCTTATCTTTATCTTCTCCACAACTTTCTTTAGATCTTGTCTCGTACCTTTGAATCTCAATTCGTTTCTAGTATTCCAAATCTCCCAAACGACACAAACCCAAACACTTGACATGAATATCTTATTTTTCTTGTTGCTGCCCAGTGCTTCCGCATGTTGTATAGCGTGGATCTTTATATTGTTGTAAGGGACAATATAAACATTTGCCCAGCAGTACATCGCCCTCCAAATTTTTGAAGCATAATGGCATTCCAGCAGCAGATGCTTATTGCTTTCGGCCGCGTGCTCACACATCTGACATGTCGACTCCTCTACCGAAATTGGAACTCCTCTCTTGGCTAAATTATCTGTCGTAGCCAACCTCTCTTTGAGTGCCTTCCATACTATTGTTTTTACTCTTTGAGGTGCATAATTCCTCCATAAGTTTACATATTCATTTTTTGTGTCCGTCTGCTCCATGTCGGCCTCCCTCGATAATTCCGCGTACACCTTGCTCGTAGAGTACGCTCCTGTTGGAGCCAGAGCCCAACTCCACGTGTCCTTCTGCATCTGAGATAATTTACATTTGTCTACAAGATTCATCAACAGAGTTAGCGCCACACACTCACCCCCCCTTGGTTCTCTCACCCAAGACCAATTCCATTTCCACCCTTCACCTTCCCAATCACCCATGCTGCTAATTTTTTAGGTTTGTTGTCTACTAATCGAGTACAGTTCTGGGAACCTATCCTTCAAATTCTCCTCACCCTCGGCCCAAATGTCATTCCAAAACAAGGTATGTTCTCCATTGCCCACCACCCTCCTTATTTTCTGTCTAGCCCCTCTACCGCCAATTTTCTCGTAACTTTTTTTAATCTCAGACCACCAGCTCGAAACATTATTTTTCCCCCCTCTACGGTTAGAGCTTCCCCCCTCCTCCCCCTCTAACGCCCCATATTTTGAATATATCACTCTAGCCCATAGACTCTCCTCCTCCGGCAAATACCTCCACACCCATTTACCTAACAATGTCGTATTGAAAATTTTTAAGTCTCTAATGCCTAACCCTCCTTCCTTTTTATCTTTGCACACTTCCTCCCATCCTACCCATGGTATTTTTCGTTTTGTCCCATCACCCCCTCCCCACAAGAAATTTCTTTGAATTTTTTTAATCTCAAATAACACAGAAGCAGGTAATTTAAAGAAAGACAAATAGTAGGTTGGTACCGCGGATAGGACAGCCTGGACGAGCGTCGCTCTGCCTCCCATCGATATTTGTTTGTTTTTCCACACCGCAAGCTTACCTTGAATCTTTTTTATCATTCCAGCCCATGACGTTGTTTTGTGATGGTTTAATCCCACATTCATTCCAAGAAACTCCATAGGTAGGTTTCCTGTATTGCACCCCAGATAACTTTCCATCTCCCGTTTTTCGTCGTCCCTTATATGGATTCCGACCAATTTACATTTATCATAGTTAACTCCCATCCCGGAGACTAACTCGAACAGGCTGAGGATTTGTTTAATCGCTTTGATATCTTTCCATTTACCATTGCAAATAAAGACTGTGTCGTCGGCGTATTGGAGCAAATGAACATTCACCTTAGCTTTACCCATACTTACCGTATCCAGCACCCCCAGCTCCACAACCCTATTTACCAAAGAATTTAACCCTTCAGCTGCAACTAAAAATAATAGGGGAGATAACGGGTCACCTTGGCGGAGTCCTTTCTCGAGCCTAAATTCTCCAGAAGAGCTTCCATTTACGAGCACGGCCGCACTAGCAGATGTGGCGCACTCCGTCATCCAAGACCTCCACAAAGGTGAAAAGTTCATTCCTTCCATCATTTTTTCCAAGAAAACCCAGTCCACCGAGTCATATGCTTTGGCGAAATCCACCTTAAAAAATATCCTTGTTTTCCTCTTTCTTTTGGCTTCGTCTTTGTATTAATTCCATTGAAAAGTATAAACCTTTTTTTTTTAAAGAGTTACAGATTAGTTGAAGCCCCCTGGGCTCTCAAGAGCTAATCCAACCCGGAATGCCATCTCCGCTCCAATCTTGAGGAGAGGGTGAATGGTAAGTTGATGTTGCAAGCTTATGTGTTGTTACATTCTTTGCTCTAAGAACGTATTGAGTATTGAATTTCGTACACTACAAAATCCTCAATCTTCTTCCAAATTTCCTCCACAAAAAGCTTGCTTCGAAGCCCACATACTTAGCCTTCTTCAGAATCGCTCCTCCGGCATCTCTGAAATTTGTTCGTACTCTAATCTCCACCAGCTGCCTCCTCTTGCACTCTTCCAGCCTGACAACAATGGCCGCAAGTTCCACATCCAAGACGGATCCCGGCGCGTCAATGTTGCGGCTTCTTACTCCCAGTAGTCGTCCCTAGCTCACTGCCTCTAATGGCATAACCAACTCCATACTTAATTGCTTCAAAATTATAGACCCCATCCGTAGAAAGAGTGGTGCCACCTAGTTCCTCATCCCTTTCCTCCTGCCTTCGATTTTCTGAAATTTGCATTATATCATTGCATCTCATCCAACAAGTAGTTTATAGCCCACATACCATCTGGGAAATTTGCCCCGACACTCCTAAGAGCCTCCTAGTGTTTTAAAGCGCATCTTTCCTTCCAAACCCCCCACGCCTGCATTACCAACTCCTCCAGTTTGGTTAAGGAAATTCCATAAAAAATAGTTGTCATGATCCAATATGTATGGACCCCATTGACCTTTTTCATATACTGCTACCACTCGATTTTTTTTAATCTTTTTAATCGCTTGACACAAAAACAAAATGTGCTTCGTAGAAGCTTCCCCCACACGAAACAATGAAGCTCAATTATGTCGCCAGTATATCTCTACAAAACTCCCACTAGAAGATTCTAACCTTGAGTAAGCTCAGCCTCCGCCTCTTCATTCATTGTCGCCTGGTTCTCATCGCTCTTGGTGCGTTTACTCTTCTCCCCCACCCCTCTACGAGCCATACCTTCTGCCTCGCAGAGTTTCAAGATGGATGTAATTGGTCTGTCAATCTTTTTTTGCCACTTGGCGTCACAGTTTTTTGGGGCGGTGTTCAATCACTCTTGTCAATAGACCCGCCACTTAAGGTTCTCTATCTACAATTCGTAATTCCTTTTGTTTCTGTGCACCTGCCAAGTTGCTTTCTCCGAACCCCTCTTCGAACCTACCCAAACTCAGCTTCGTCCTAATAGGGGTGCTGCCACTACCCAAACAAAGAGAGGTATCCCTAATAATGTTAAGACGTGGGAAAGAATTTTGATAGGAAACATACCTTTGGTTATTCGTGCAAGTCATTGCATTGTCATTTATGGGATAATGGGTGTTCGCGTACAACTAGTTTTTCATAAGAGCATTCTGGTCTATTTCATTCCAAAGGTTGAAATATTGGGTCTGGGTGTTGTTATTTCCTCCATCAATGTTGATGGGCAGAGTTGACGATCAAATCCCTCCATTCACACTGTCTTTTTGATTTTGTTGCTTGTTGGTTGCTTCCTCCGTATGGGTATCTTACTATAGGTCGCTAGGGATAATACCTTCTTGACCATCTGCTTTTAGCCACATAGGGCATTTCCGCACGAGTCTTTGGGAGCCAACGTCCACATTGAACGAACGTGGACAATCCTTCTCCAAGTGAGACATGCAACCACACAAAAAGCAGAAGAAGGTTAATTTTTCATACCTAAAGTAGAACAACATTGATTCTCCCCTAACTGTGAGGGTGGTTCCTCTCCAGATTGGGGTTCTCACATTCATCAAGACTCTAAATCTAATACAACTCCCCATAATAGCCTCTTCATTCGGACATTCGACCTCCAAAACCCCACCAATATTGCCTCATAGCTTAAGTCTTGTCGCCCGGGTCATTGACGTACCGTAGTTGTAGTCCATGGATCTGAACTCAGAAGGGTGCTCAATCAAGTGACAGATCTGATGGCCTCTCGTTACCCCTATAATTTTTCAAAAGGAGGCGGGAGCCATGCATAATCCATGGTTGCCTATACATTGCCCGGTTACACTCCGTTTCATCGTCGACCTAAAAGGTAAGCAATCATTATCCCACTTGGGCAACATGCACTGAGTGCTCCGTCCTCCAGATTTTCTTCACCGACAATTCGAGCTTCGCTAATGCTATCGGTTTCCTGATTGTGAACCGACCCAGTAGAAAATTCATGGTTTGGCAAAGTTCGTCCTCGTTGAGTGTCACATTTCCTCCCGATCCTTCCTCTAGTGTAAGATCCCCCCATAGCTTGGTAAGGTGAGCTGATACAAAAGAGTTGTCGCTTTGTGCCATTGTCGAAAGAGTGAGGACGAAAAAATAAAGAAGAAGGTGTTTGAGGTGTATGGCAAAAAAATCCTAAGAACGAGTATAAAGAGCCCTAGGGCTCGATCATCCACTAATAGGGTGCAAACATCTTCCAAATTTGGATGCGTCATGATTGTTCTTGGAATCCACCACGAGAGGCATAGAGACGCCACCTATGGGGCAATCTGAAAAAAAGGTTAATAGGGCTCACATTCGAGGATGAACCCCAAAAAACCCTAGATCTCGAATTAATTGCATGCTAAGCCCAATAAAAGCTACAATTTGGTTAAATGATCTCCTTGAAAAAACCCCTGAATTATTGTCGCAATGATTAAGCCCCTCACGTCGGGAATGTCCGCTAGGTCGCCCAATCCCCGAACTGTGAAGATCGCACCTAGTTGGAGGTGACGATCGCACGTACTAGAATGTGAATCGCCCACATAGGCGCGTGATCAAGCGCATTTATACTATCAGTATTTTTAAACAACGGAAAAGTATAACATTAATTGAATAGATATAATATAAATGTTACTTGTTTAATTTGTTTTTTCAATTATATTTTTTAATCATAACAAAATCAAATCATTCTCCTTTTGTAACTGAAGCACTTATTTATATCTATATATATTGCACAACATATATGGTGCTTATGTGGCAAGACCAAATTCATTCTCATAAATTTTTTATCTTACATTCTCTTATTTCAAAGTTTTCTCTACTCATTCAAACTTACTTAAAATTAAATATTTAATCTAAATTATTTATCTCTACAATTGATCTTCATTTATTTAACCGGGTCAGGTTAATAAGGTCAACCCGTTTAATCATAATATATGTAGGTTTAGGTTTAACAAATTACATACCTGTTTAAATCCAGTCATTTTTTGCACGAACCGGTTAACTCGTGGGCTAATAGGGTCAGACCATCGGTCTACAGGGCCAACCCGCCAACCCGATTAATATATAAATTATGATTTGTAAATGAATTAAACTAAACACACTCCACAATTTACATTATACACGTCTCATTGCCCCATAGGCTCATACTTGATATTATGACTCACACGTCATATTCACCAACCCATGAGTATTACTTATTTTAGTTTTAATTATTTTAGAATTTTATTTCTTTCGGGTTATTGATAGAGATCTTATAATTTAGAGAATTAGGGCACAAATCATAAATACTCCCTCTGTCCCAGAGGAATTTGCACCTCTGGGACTGCACTCTTTTTAAGAAAATTGTAATTTTTGCCTTTTTGTTGACTTTTCAAAGGGGTATATATGTCCATTTAAGTGTGAGATTAAAGAATGCATAGTGAAGTTAAACATTCACTACAGTAGAGAAAACTCGATGAACCATTCAATCCCAGATTCCCAGCCAAGAAATAGAACTTCAAAAATTAACTCATCATCATAATCATAAAAAAAATGAACATGCAATTTAACTTCATTTATTACAATCATAAAAAATGACTTAAAATGAGGATTACAATGTAATTTGAGTAACTTTCAAGCAGAACACAAATTTCTTCGGAGAATCGAACCAATTAAAGACCACAAACTCAATACCTTTTTTAATTTCATCGGCCCATTTGAATTTTCTCAAGAAGTTAATCTTTTGAATCTAGTATGATTAGACCTAACCGTAGGAAAATCGAGACTAAAGAGGGATCTGACTCAAAAAGCGACCAAACTCCAGAATCAAGCGACGACGACAAAGTAGCCACTACAATCGTCGACCCAACCTATGAATCGAGAGACGGCGACATAGAATCCGGCACATTAGTCGATCTAGACTCAAGAACGAAGAAGGCATTGAAGCAATTTCGATTTAGGGTTCTTACGGGACGATTTCAGATATCGAGAGAAGAGATTCTTTAGATGGAGAGCAAAAGAGTGGCGTAAGTGCTTGAGAGAGTAACATTTTTCAGATCGAGAGTGAGAAAACCTCAAAATCAAAAGAGAACTTACGCCGAAGTGTTGCTCCTTCGAAATATATTGATTACAAACAAGGTGATATATATATTTATTTACTGGGGAGACGAAGCTGAGAGATATAGGGGGATGAAGATGAAATTGAGAGATAGAGAGAGAGAGAGAGAGATGAAGTTTCGAGAGGGAAAGAGAGAGGAGGAGGGGGTAGATGAATTTAGATTAGGGTTGAGAAAGGGGGCTATGGGTTTGATTGTTTTGGATTAAGAATATTAAATGGGCTCCATTAATTTATTAAGTGGGCTTAGGTTTGTTAATTTAGTAGGATTATTGTTAAATTAGATTAATAAAGTAATGACATATGTGTAAATGTAAGTGTGCAAATTCCTGTGGGACGGAGGGAGTATGACTTTATTTTGTCCTTCGCCGCAGTAGTTAGCACGGAAGCGGGAAACCACCAAAATTCACTAGCGTTGCAACAATGACGGGCTCCAACATAGCAGGGAAGAGCGAGTTCAAGTGAGTTCATATGCAATAATGAAAAAACTCTACATAAACTGACCTTATATGCGTTTTTTACTGCTAAATTTATAAATCACGTAAAATAGGTTTTGGGAAAATTCAATATTTATTTTATTTTTTTGCCCATTTAGCCCGTGGCCCACTAGGGTAGGTTTAAGTCTCAACTTTTTCCGGACCATTAAGAGTGAACTAGATAAGGCCTTAGCCCATTTATCCTGCAGCCCTATAGGGCTAAGGCCAGCCCGATAAACATCTCAAGATCTTGACCATTCAATTATTTCTAGGTTTTCTATAAATTAAACATTCATTTCACTCATTTCTAAAATTCATCTTATTCTCATCACTGGTGATACAATCGTTTTATTCGTATGCATATGATTCTTATTCTTATTTCGATGATATTGATATTTATCTACATCTTTTGTATGTTATTTCGATCTTGATGTAGCTCTCTTTTTAAATTCACCGAAAATAGTTTTCGATCAATCTCTTCATTTTTTTGCAGGTTCTTATTTTACAATTATAAATTTGGTCAAATTATCTTTATATTTATATCAATCTTATATTGCATGATCTAATATATTTCTATAATGAATCCTCTAATAATTATTTGTAATTTCTTATCTAGTGAATGAAATAAAAATTTATAATGTTCAATCGAAGAGTTCAGATTTGACGAAGATTGGTAGGAGTGTTTAGTTAGTTCGGATGAAAAATGTCAAATGTAATATTTTTTACAAAGTATATAAATGTTTTCTATTTACAATGTATTTTGCAGTTTCACATGAATATTGAATCAATATATTCTTCTGTATCAAATTCCTTTATATATATATATATATATTGATTAATTTACATAAATTTATCTTTTAACTTAAGAAAATATTGATTAGAATTTTATGCAAAGGAAACTATATGAGCTGACTTTTGTACAACTTAAATGTGGTTATTCAGGTTTGTTAAAATCTCAGTATGAATAATATATGACATGTGTAATAACTGAAAGTAAATCAAAAGTAATAGCCGTTCGAAGAAACAACTCCTACGTCCACTCCTCACACTTGGTTTTGATTTAATTCCTTAATAAAAAGGGTTTATATTTAAAGTGCCAAAATTAACACTTTGGATTCGTCACTCCTAGAGAGTTTGATCTTACTAGTTATTGGGTGAACTAGTACACTTATAACAAATTAAAATAACTAACAAACTGAGTAAGAATGAAGGTTGAAGATTTGAATTATAAGGTTCCAACTATGAATTCTTTAAACAATTTTTTTGAGATAATTCTTTTTAATCTTAGGATTTGGATATATTTGCTTAGAATACAAGGTTGAAACTTAGAGCACTAAAGGTTTGGATATTAAACTTAGGCTCTAGAAAATTCTCTTGAAATCTAGTTGATATGCATGTTAGCTGGCTTGCTTGAATAGCTCGACTAAGAGAATTTCCATAAGAATCCACTAGAATGGTTTGTATTTAGAGAGGATTATTTTGAGCTACTAGCCATTTTTTAAATTCCTTCTATTTTTAGTGCGAATCCTTATGGGGATCGTTCCTAGAACAAATCTTTCTAAATAATGAATTAATGTGCATTAAACGTCTTATACATTTGTACTATTTACATTGTTTGCCTTTTTTTACTACATCCATAATCAACTCTATACATTTGTTGTCGATCTTTCATTGGTCTACGTTAGCAGACTTGTTAGAGTTGGTTAAATGGAACTATTCAGAAGTGAGTTGTCACACCAACTGGGGTTGACATTATAAATCTTTGTCGTCTTATGATCACCTTTTCACACGTAGTTGTGTATTCTTTTTTGTAGTGAAAAAAAATATACTAACATCTTTTATACGTTAGTTGGATGGATCTTGGCTGACTTCTTTGAATCTCAGCTAACTTATTATACATTTGATGTGTTCGAAGTGTTTTGGTCTTTAGTCTTTTAGTCTTCTTCTCTTCAAATCTTGAGCATACGCGTGCTGATCGTCTTTTAGATCAGTTGGTATACACTTCAACTGGTCCTAGACATGGACTTATGCTAAAGTTGTTTCTATACTATCAGCTGAGAAACCTAACAAAGATAATTAGCTTCTTTAATCAGATTACATTGTGTTTTGGCTCAAATCATCAAAATAAAAATTTCCCAACACTAATGTGTTTTAGTTGATTTCTCTTGTAGTATTTATGTCTTACTCTGAAATTTTTTTGCACTGTTACTTTGATCATTTCAGTTTTATGTCACATCAATGTCAATTATTATCTACTCATTGGTCCACCTCAACTGATTGGGTAGATGAGTCCAAAGAATATACAAATCATTTTTGGAGTTTTTTTTTTTTTACAAGAAAGAAAACATAGGAATTGGACAAAGATATACTCCCTCCGTCCCGGTATTAATTGAACATTTACTGTTTGCATGGGTTTTAATGTAAGAATTTTTTATTGATATTAAAGGTGATAAAGTGACGTTTTAGGAGGGATATAATGGGTAATTCAACTTTATTGGAAAGAGAATCTTTAGTTAGTGTGTAAAAAGTAATGACATGTGATGTAAATAAGAGATATTTGAGGGAGTGTTTTAAAGGAGTAAAAATTTACTTTTCCCAAATAAGGAAATGTTCAATTGATAATGGGACAGACCTTTTTGTCAAATGTTCAAATAATAATGGGACGGGGGAGTATAAGTGATCAAAACGATATCCTATATATGAATTCTGCCCAACTACTCCATTTCAATCGAGAGAAATGGTAGAGTGAACCACCCGTTGATCCAACGCATGTGTTCATCTATTCCTGGACCTTGGAAGCGTTATGTGCTCAAGTCGTTTGATGCAAATAAGATGATCTGATCTTAGAGTGCGAGTGTAGAGTAGCAGGTAGTAGATATAAATAACGAACCTACTGATTGCTATATCAACTAGTCAGTTGGAAAGCTATCGAATGAGCTACTAGTGCGGAATTGAGTAGGCCCTAAATATTTAGACTCGTGAGTTGAATGAAAACTTTTTAATAAAGAATGACTTTATCAAATAATGTATGATATCAACTGATAGGATATTTGCTGATAGAGAAAATAATACTTAGTGAATTTTGACTCTTTTGAAAACTTATGATTTGCAAATATGAATAATCAATATAAATAATAAACAATAATAAATAAACAGTAAATAACACAAGTATTTATAGTAGTTCGAACAACTTGTTCTACGTCCACTCTCACGACTTAATCGTGATGTTAATTCTTTTAAACAAAGGTCCTTGCTATTTTATAATCCCAATAGAAGACTTTGATCGAGATACACTTCCTAGTGTATACAGATCTACTTGTTATGAAGAGAACAAGTACTCTTTACAAAGTTGGGTTTCTTACAAATAAAATAAAGGTATGTGTATAACCAACTAAGATTGTAAGAATCACATTATTTAAGCTCTTAAGATATGAATATAGAATCTTGCTTAGTATCTGGAAACTTAGAGCTAAGGATTGAAATGATATTCAGTCTCTAGAGAACTCGTAAAAGATTTCAGAAATAATGATGTTCTTGAGGTCAGCTGGTGAGTTCTTCGCGTATAGTTTTCGTAGTTATTCAAGTGAATAACATCTTGTATTTATAGAGAGAAGTGTGCTACAAACTAGCCGTTGCAACATATCTTCTATTTTTGGGACGAGGTCTTCATGGATTGGATGTCTCCTTGATTTCTGGTACGACGTTTCCTTGAAAGGGAATGTGCATTAAATGCCTTGTATGGTTCTGATGAAGGTATCTGAAACCCTAGTCCAAGTCAACTTCATAACCGTGTTGTCATCTTCTTATTGGTCCACATTAGCCGAGTTGTTAAACTTGTAGTCTTGACTTCTGTTTGAGTCAGTCAGATGACATCCGACATTCTCTTTGTCTTTTATTATCTTTGCCTTTACTTCCTTTAATTCATTCTTCAATAAATGCCTTATTTTATCTGATCAAATCAGACTAATGGTCTTTAATGCTTTTTAAGGCTTGCTTTGACAAGATCAGGTGAAGTTCATATCAGCTGGTGTCTTTTGTTTTGCTGATCTCGAGTAGCTACTATCAGCTGATAATGTATACAAGAACATATCAGTCTGATTTCACTAATGAACTTTGATTATCTTCTAGTCTTTAGTCTTCTACTCTTTAAGTCTTGAGTGAACGCGTGTTGATCTAATGTGGTATCAACTGATATTCATACAATTGATCCCACTGACTAAGACTTAGACTTCTGTAAACTATCTATCATCTAAGCTTTATAAAACAGCTTAGGCAACTTAACACTAGATTACAAATTGATACTCTAACACTTGAGTTCTGATCTGGTTTTGGCCATCTAAACTAATACATAAACTCTAATCAGATTAGGGGTAGGATGAATATCCCAACAACATACTCTTGGCCTCTTTCATGCCCACTTCAATTGCTTTAAGTTCTGCTCCTTGTGATCCTCATTGTGGTGGAATTTTTTTTAGAGAATTGAGCTACCGTAGCTTCTGCTTTGTTATATATTTTCCCACCCACTTCATAGTTTCGCTCCCCTGCATTGAACGCATCATCAACCTCAATGACAGCTGAATTATGATAAGTGTATTCCATATTACCTAGCATCATTCATGATTCCTCTGTTGTTTCCATTGGATCTCCATGGTTCTCACATATGTTTGTCGTTTAGAAAGCTGTCAGATAATTCAACACTTTCTCCCCTTTTCTTTTGTCAATACAATATCTCCTTATTTGAGTGTTATGGATCATTGTACTGCGTTCCTGCCATATCCCCTAGGCCACCATGATGATTTCCTTTAAAGTTAGAGTCGGTGAGTAATCTTCCAGGGTATCAATAAATTGTATTGTCGATAAGTGTCTCCCTTTTTTCATGCAATCCCCAAGTCTAAATTCCTTCCAAATCTTCCTCACCCCTACACTTTGGAAAATAGTGTGTATCGTGTTGGCCTTTATTGTCCTCACATACCACACACCAATGTAATCGGTATATGTCGTCGCGCTAAGTTACCTTATGTAGCCACAAAGTCCCAGCACATTTTCCATCCGAAGATCTTGATTTTTGGAGGAAGCTTCAAACTCCAAATCTTAGTCCACCATCGTCTTGTCCATTTCTCATCTGAGGTTGTTGCTTCCCCTTTGTTGCATAGTAGACCATCTATAGAGGACCAATAACTTGTCTTAACTGTGTATCTACCATATGTGTCATGCATCCAAAACCTCCTATCTGGTTCATCCGCTTACCCCACTGTCGTTCAAAGGATACCTTCTTCCTCAAATGTGTAGAAAGCCATTCTGACTAGGTCCTCATTCCATTCCCTTTGATCGGTTAAAAACCTAGTCACATCCGTTCCTGAGGCTATCTTTGATTGAATCCGACCATTGGTTAAACCTTGTACCCCACGCATGCTTGTGTAGTTTAACCATCTTTCCATCCCTAATTACCCATCAAATTCCTCATTGTAGAATAATTCTACTTGAGCAAAGTGATCTTTAGGTAAACAATGAAATGTTCCTTAGCTCAGCCTCCATAATATCAGTATGTTTGAAATACCTAGCTTTGAAAACCTGTCATACAACAGTGTTTGGATTTTCTATCATATGGCATACCTTTTTTCTAGGTTTGCTTGGTTTAAGGTACTCAATCTTCAAAAACTCATTCCACCTTCACATTTTGGCTTGCAAAGATCCTCCCATTTTTGTCAATGCATCCTATTTTTACCTTCTCTTTGCCCCCATCAAAAGTTTGCCATCATTGATTCCATTTGTGTACAGATCCCAATTGGAATTTTGAAGCATGTCATTGTATATTTCAAGATCGCTTGAAGTACTGCCTTTATCAATACCTCTTTTGTTGCATCATATCTACAAGATATGAGAATTGACATTTTTAGTAGGCATTGAGAAAGTAGGCAGCCTAAGATAAATCTGATGTCCTTGCGAAGCTCTAATATTGAAAATGCCCTTCACTTCATTTAGTCGTTTTGTAGTACTCTTTAGGCTGGGGAGGATTGTTGATTTCTCAAAATTGATCATTTGTCCCGCCGTCTGCTCATAATCCTGTAAGATTCCTTTGAGAGCTTCTCCATTTTCCTTGTTGGCATTGAAGAAAATGAGGTTGTGATTAGCAAAGAATAAATGAGTAATCATCGGAGCCCCTCTTTCCACTCTGATACCTTCAAATCTGCCACTTTTTGCCTTCTCATTGATACATGTTGATAAGCCTTGTGCACATAGAACAAAAGGGAATGGAGAAAAATGATCTCCTTGTCTCAATAACAATACTGGTCCCGAGGGACGGAGCAGGCTAGGTTAGCTGAAAGATGGTTATCGGTTCAAGAACGTAAGGTGCCCCTGCTTTTTCAGGGTAAGAAGGGGTAGAGAAAATGCCTCGAGCCAATGTTCGAGCACCAGGCGCTACGGTGCTGAAGTAACCCACACCATACTCCCAGGAAAAGCTCGAACGACCTTTAAACAAAAGGGTACATGTACCCAAAACCGACACAGGTGGGTAGGTAGAGAATACCTAGGGGCGCGAGACAACTCTCTCTAAGGAACTCGGCAAAATAGCCCCGTAACTTCGGGAGAAGGGGTGCCTCCTTTGTAATACGGAACACATAACTCACCGTCGTGACACATCTGAGAATTAATTCAGTAATCTATTCTGAAAAACCAAGCTTATTCATTTGAGAACGAAGAAAATGCCACTCAATATGATCATAAGCTTTACTCATATCAAGCTTAAGTGTTGCATATCCTGTCCTACCTTTATTGTGCTAAAGCCAATACATACATTCATAACTAAGTAGCACCCTATCAGTAATTTGCCTATCATGAACAAAAGCATTATATTTATCATCCACTACATGTGGAAGTATTTTCCTCAATCGATTTGCAATGACCTTGGCCACGATCCGGTAATTAACATTACTTAGACTTATAGGTCGATACTCTATAAGAGTAGTTGGTTGCTTAACTTTTGGGATAAGAGTGATCAACGTTTTATTCTATTCTCTTACATCATGCCCGTCGTTCAGGATGTAAAACCCCACTTGTGACCACGGGTCCCACTGTATTCCACATTTCTTGATAGAAACGTGCATTAAAGTTATCTGGTCCTGAAGCCTTATTCGGTTGCATTTCAAAGATTGCATGTTTCACCTCATGTCTGGTGAAATCCATGTCCATGAAATCATTCATGTTACTGTTTACTGTAGGTAGCGTGGAGTGGGTGATTCCTTCAATCTATTCCATCGTCGGGGTTGAGGTTGTGAAGAGATTACCGTAAAATAGTTGTAACACATTAGTGATCTCCTTTGTAAATGCCCAGTTACCCCTCTCATCACGTATTTTCATCATCAAGTTTGTATTGCGTCTTTCTGTTGCCCTTATATGGAAATACGTTGTATTCCTATCCCCACACTTCATCCAATTCACTCTTGCTCGCTACTGCAATAATATTTCCTGTTGGGAATACAATTTTTCCAACCGACCGATTTCAACCTCATCTATGTGGTGTTCCTCTTGAGCTTCAAGATCATAAAAATATTTATGCATCACCGTTATACGTTTTTTGATATTACCAACCGTAGTCCCCGCCTACTTTTTCAAGTATTGCCCAAGTGGTGTAGTCTAGAAGGTAATGGCAACATCATTTTTGCTACCTTCCAGCCCTCCTTAACTGCATCATTAATCGAACTCTCTTGCAACCAAGCATTCTCAAACAAGAACTCCGTGTCATTATATTGATGTCAGTCACGATGATTCTGTTTAATGGTCAAGCAAACAACTCTATGTTCTGAGCTAAACATGTACAATTGTAAATTATTAACTAAGTGACAATGAGAATGATCACGCCACTATAGGGAAGCCACAAATATATCAAGTCGTTCTTTGATATGAAAGGGTGGTTTTCTTTTGTTGGTCCCAAGTCGTGGAGATCCAATTCGGTCGAGGTTGTACCAAACCTCTCCATGTTCTGTTTAAATCTACCATCAATGTTGTCCCCAAGTTTTTCAACATAGTTGAGAATTTTATTAAAATCCCCCCCCCCCACCCCACCCCACCCCACCCCACAACCCATGGTTCATGTGTGCTTCTGATTTTTTTCAACAATTCAAAGGAGTGATGTCGAAGGTTAGAGTTAGGGTTTCCATAAAACCCCGTAAATTGCCAACTTGTATCATTACTACAATCAGAAACATCAATGTGCCCAGATGAGTAGGAGCTCAAAGAAACTTTCACTTGATCATCATTTTCGAAGAGAATTAAGCCCCCCTTCGTACCAACAACATCTACAACAAAGAAAAAATTAAAGTACAACAAAGTTTTCCAAACATGAGCTACCCTAGAAGATAACTTAGATTCCATAACAAACAAGATTGAAAGTTTATTTAGAGCGACCACTCACTTAATCTTATGGAATGCGGTTGGTCCCTTCAATCCTCTCGCATTCCAACATGTAACTTTCATGGAGATGGTCAGAACTGGGAATAGTCTGCCACAAGGCGCTCCAAATGGTGGTACGCCCGATGCCCCCCAAGCCACAGACATTCCAACATATGCAACTCATATTTGGTAGACAGTGGCAAAGGACTTCACCTTCCTAAGTTGTGTAGTAGGAAAAGAGCACATAAAAGAAATGCACTATGGTGCGACTGAGACGGGGAGCACACTTTGGCGCGGACGGACGCACGGTAGCGCAGGTGGACGCACGGCGGCGAGGAAACAGACAGGGAAACACTCACGGTGGCGAGAAACTTACTTACAGAACCATAGTAGTGAAGTCGCTTCGCCACATAGTTGGCCTCAATGTCGATACAAATAGAAAGCTCTAGAAGAGATCAGGAGGGGAGAGAAAGTCTAAAAATACAAAAAAAAAAAAAACTTTATTTATATTCTAATGTGAAAATCGCACCTACGCATGGTGGATTCGCACCTACTAGAGGTGTAAATCGCCCGCACTAACCCATTTATACTTCATTTTTGGAGTTTATGCTTGTGTTTATAAGTTTTATATGATCTGATTTTTTTTTTTAAAGCTGACCTTAATTTATACTTGAATGATTTGATATAGAACAAAATATCTAATTTTAATTTGGATAAGCATTAATTTTTTCAAACTTAACCATCATAAGTTGTCTTAACTAAGCTATTATTATCAAAATAGTTAAAAATACACTTGATTTATCAACCGAGTCTCAGTAAACTTGAGCTTAGATATCAAATTGTTTGATACTCGATGATCGACGCTCTTCTCTTTCGATCCTTCATGTCTTATATCTTGAGTGTCTTCTAGCTTTTTTGTTTTCAAAGTCTTCTAACAATTGAGTCGATCTCCATCTTGGGCATACGTGTGTAGGTCTAATCATGATAACCTACACAAATTTTCTTACACTTACACCAATTGAAATACATTTAGAATCATATCAAATTGAAATTATCTCCCCTAAAAAATGCATGGATTCAAGAAATATCTAGTGTACATTAAATTGCATTTAAATGGATTGATTGGAAATAGGGTAACACGAGTGGTAAATTTAGAGAAGTAGGGTTTTGATTACCTATGGGTCATAAACAGAAAACGTCCTTTTACATTGCATGCTCAATGTCTAATTTAAGAAGATGAATAGTAGCCTGGGCAACCTTTTGCCCCCTATTTAATATCTCTATGTCCTTTTCTAAAAACATATTACTTCCCTTTAGATTCCACTTTTCACCTCTTTTTTTTATTTTAATATTTGAATAGAGCTATTAAAGTTTGATTTAAAATAAATAAATTAATATGAGCTTCAAATAAATGGGGCCCTACAAACCGAATGGGGTCAAACACATCAATGGTAAATGATCTAAGAAATTTAGTCTGTGCTAGGGGTGCATCACCTCATTTATATAAAAGAATATAACATTTACTTTTTTTTTTTAATATTGTTTCGGTATTTGATTCAATTATCGACTAATTCGGGAATTAATTTCACCGTCCATTAACGAGGGAGCTAGATCAACAAAGTTTTGTATATATGTAGACCGATCCACCTCAAGAATTGTTTGTAGCATGAAGTTTCGAACCTTATATCTAGAGATAACTATACTGTACTTCTAAGTTTCGAGTCATATTCTAAAGAAAACTATATATAAATAAAATAAAATAAAATAATGGTTTCATTCATAGATTATTTTACACAAAAAAAAAACATCTAAATTAATTTATCATAATCTACTATATTGTTTGTAACTCTGTATAATAAATTAATAATTAATAATACTATATAATATGAAATTTTAGTCTTTCATTGAACAAAATTCTAAATTCATCTTTGCACACCATGAGTAATCTTATTTGATTTTCTTTGATGGTCATATTTGAGTAACTTTTTTTTTTTTTTACCTTTATAATTACCTACATATAGTCTAATCATTATTACACAAACAAATATATGAGCTAAATTGATTTATGCCATTTAATTTTTCAAAATTAGTGCAAAATAACAATTACTCTAATACCACGTTTGATAGAATAGACTAGTTCAAAATAGATGAATAATCAGACTCAATATATATACCTAATCAAGCTTAAAATAAAATAAAAATTATACAACACGTAAAAGCACATGAATTATACCCAAATGATCAAAAGACGCATCATGTGCAATTCAATCTGAATTAGTTGCAATATCCGAGCTTGATTATAGATGTCTCTTTAACATACCTACACAAAAGATAAATAAGATATGACATAGTCTACTTTGCCATTACAATAATACTAGAATAAATGGAATCTATAAATATAAATAGAAGTTTATTAGAAAAGGATTAAAAAGTATACTAGTAAATGCAATTCAACAAAAATTTCTTTATATGTCCAGACCAAAAACCAGCGACTTTAAGCCCTGAATTGAACTACTCAAGAAATGTGTATTGCCAAAAGAGGAAAGTTATAAATTTACTACAAGGCATTGCATGTCTCTTCAGGTTTCACATATTTTAAATTTATTAAAAAGGTAGCAATAACACTGTTAAAAAATTAGAAGAAAACATGATGATTCAGGTGTTCGTGCAATTCTACCCCTCCGTCCCATAATAACTTTCTCACACTTTTCTTTAAAACGTTCCGTTGATCAGATTGTGGCAGAGATAAAATCGAGACTATGGTGTTGGTTCTACGCGAAAGGAGAAGAGTGTTATAAGCACACATTTGAAGAATGGCAATCTAATCCGAAAATGGTTTTGAGATGTTAGAAATGAGGACCCCTGTTTCTTACCTACTGTGATGGCAAGACTTACTCTATGCCTTTCTGTCAAACTTTTGTGTACATATTTTACTAATTAATATATACTTATTTGTCCGACCAAAAAAAAAAAAAATAACTTTTATAAATTCTACTTTTACAATATCTCCAATTCTACACAAAATGTTATTATTTTTAGATTCACGCATACACACAAATCAAATAATTTTTTTAAATATGTGTGCTCGATAAGAAAATTATTATGGTATGAAGAGAGTAAAATTAAATTAAAGACAATATTGCTTCAAGTGAAGAGATCCCATGCATGAATGAGATTGGTCAAAGCACTGTCACCAACCATTTACCAAACAAAGAAGCAAAGTTAAAATATATAGAGTGATGATTCTGATGCAACCCAACACTGAAAAGAATTGTAGTATTGTACTAAATTGAGTTTGGAATTTTGCTGAATTTCTTATTATAATAATTATAATAATAATGATGATAAATATTAAAGAAAATAGTAAATAAATGTGACAGGAAAGATTGAAGTGATTTTCAAACTGTCATCACGTCTTCTCTTTCCAGTGTGGTGATTTATTTATGCAAGGCCCCTCTCTTGTCCCCTATCATTAAAACTATTGTGTATCCATGTTAAATGCAATTTATTATATATTTATTAAATATCCATAAATATGTATATTTATTTTATTAAGTGGAGCATCTTGAGAACCAAAATGGTCTTGCTCACTCATCCATGTAGGGTATATTGTACACTCAAAACGAGTTTAATATGCAAATTAACAAGTTTTTTTTAAAAAAAAACTATTTTGTTATTTTGTTTCTTCTATGCTTTATGTACCTTCTTCTCTTTTGTTAGAACTTTCATATCTAGTACAGTTTTCCTCTATAAAACTAATTTTCATCGATTATTACGCCTACTTTTTAATTTTCGGATTTTGTGTGAATTTCTTTTATTATGTCTGTAATTTTTTTGGTATGAAAATATACTTAATGATCGAGGGTGTTATCTCGTAGTGAGAATATAGACTTGGTTCACATATGGACAAATGTGCAATTTATCTCTTCACTTTCCTTATGATTGGAATTTTTTTTTTTGAAACAGTAAAGATATTGTATTTCCATCGAGTACAAAGGGGTACTCAACCCGTATTGTTTTCAATTTACAATTTACATATCACCTCCTTAATTCTATGTGATAACACTTTTAATTTGATCTGACGTGAGTTGAAGATCTCGCGTATCTTAGTTTGTTAGGTTCTTTGGATAATTTGTTTTTTCAACTAAATTTCATAATCCTTGTGCGAAACTCAATCAATGTAAAATTTGTATGAGTGAGTAAAAATGAATGGTGAAGTTTAAATTTAGAATAACATTTAATCATTAATATTGGTCATCTCGTAAGCGATATTAATGATCAAATGTTATTCTAAATGATCAATTGTTGCAATTAGTATTGTTCCCGGATGACCAATATTAATGATCAATTCCCAACAATTATTAAATAAAGTTATTTTAGATTGAAAAAAATTGAAAGAGAAAAAAAAAAATAATAGTGTATCTTTTTTAGACAAAAGGAAATTGATATTGTTTAGTGAAAGTGTTTGTGTGCATAAGAATTTGGCTTAATTAAATCCAAAGGCAATGGTATATTTATTACTCCAAAGAAAAGTGTAGTTGTATAATTGATGGGGTGAGATTATTTGGAAATAAGAGAAAGTATTATTTATACAATAATAGTTCCGAATAAATTTTGTAGCTACCTCTCTCATTTCCCCTTATATTTGGGTGTCAAATTCTCGAAGTAATCAAACAATCGCCTTTGCCCTTCAGGCTTTCCTTTTTCACCCATCAACTCCCAGTTTTTTCCCCTTCAAACATGCACCTCTCGCTTTCAATTCCCACCTGATTCCTTCACTCAGGCATTTCATCAAACACCTTCCATGTCTTCTTCCGCCGCCCAAAAACCGTCGTCCCTCAGCCGCTACGAGTCGCAGAAGCGCCGCGACTGGAACACCTTCGGCCAGTACCTCAAAAACCACAAGCCGCCGCTCCTCCTCTCCCGGTGCAGCGGCGCCCACATCCTCGAATTCCTCCGCTACCTCGACCAGTTCGGAAAAACTAAGGTTCATCTCCCCGCCTGCCCTTTCTTCGGCCACCCCCACCCGCCCGCCCCCTGCCCCTGCCCCTTGAAACAAGCCTGGGGAAGCCTCGACGCGCTCGTCGGACGCCTACGCGCCGCCTTCGAGGAGAACGGCGGCCGCCCTGAGGCAAACCCGTTCGGCGCACGCGCCGTCCGGTTGTACCTGAGGGAGGTGAGGGACTCGCAAGCGAAGGCCCGAGGCATCGCTTACGAGAAGAAGAAAAGGAAGAAACCGCCGCGGTTTCCGATGAGGGTGACTGCGATGATGGGATGATGATGGTCGGAACTTCCGGTTCCAGGATAATTCCGTTATCCGTTCTTAATTAATTAATACTTAATTAGTTACTAAATTTGTAGCGGTAGTGTAGTGTTAATTATGAATAATGGATGTGCTTTTTCTAGTTTAGTTAGAGTTAGTTCGTTTTTCTTTTTTTTTGTGTGTTAATTCTCGTGTTTCACTTTGTATTCTACTTTTTTCCGTCATTACAAAAAAAAAAAATCACTTTTAATGGTTGAATTTATGTCATTTTTCATAATTTTATGTTACTAAGGACTTTTAAGTTTTAACTAGAAAAGTAATGATCGGACTTCTCGTAGTGAGTGCTAGCATGAAATATAAAGTCTATGTATTTTAGTGCTACTTTTCGTATTTCACTTTCTTTGTTATTCACTTTGAATGATTGAAATTCTGTCATTATTCATAATTTTATGTTATTAAAGACTTTTAGTTAGAAAAGTAACATGAACATGAACTTTCGATGTTGCGTGTTGACATGAAATATAATGTTGATGGATTATATTTTGGAATTCATTCAAAAGTGTGGAGTGATATGATGAGTGCAAGAGTAGGTATTTTGCTTAAACTAGAAACCTAGTGGAAAAAGCTTCTTAATTGTACAACTTTCATGAATTTAGTTTTGTTTATGATGATTGTGATTTACTGGTGAAATTATATCTTCCAAAGTTGTAAAAATTGTGACTGTTTTTAGCTAGCTCCTGACATATATAGTGTCAGTAATGATGATCAAATGATGTATATATAGCGATTAACCATGAACAATTTTACAAACCCTAATCAGTTAAGCAACTTTTGAAGTTGAAAACCCTTAATTTAACTGTTAGAAATAGTTCTGAATATTAGCTTTAGTATGTTAAGAGTCAAGAGAATCAAAAACACAAAATAAGACTGATCATCAATATATATATTAAAAGGAACATAAGAAAACACTGGGAATAATTCCGTCCAACCTAATGACCAATTTCTACAAAAAATAGTAACTCGTTTCAAGTCTAAGCTGTAAATAATGATCTTCAAAATAATCTCAACAGGAAACACAATATATAAATGTAATATTAATTAAGCTTTTAGGACTTACAGAAAAAGGGTTTTGATCTGGTAGTTATATACTGCAAGATCTTAAGAAGCATAAATATTAACTGTTGAATGGATTTATTTAATTATAATCATTGAAACTAGAAGTGATTGTATTTAATCATGTAGAACCTTTGGAGAAATCTATGTTTAATTAAGATTTTGAAAGGCTGCATCTTGAAAATGACAAAACCAAATTACTGCAACCACTGTATCACTATTTAAAGTGAATAGTATATCTGTTCTTGAATTCACTCATTCTTTAATTTAGTTCAAACATAACGGAAATTAATAAACTTGTAAATAATAAAAATACTCCCTAGCTCCAATATTCCACTTTATATCCCACTTTTGACATTACAAAAAATTCTAGATCTCAGATAATGTAAAATTCAGCACTTGGAAATTGCTCAAATCTCATTAAATAATAGGATCTTCTTATCACAATTGGGATATAGCCCCGTGGTTGTGTTTCCCCGATTTAGATTAGTCTCGGCTTCTATACACGTCATACAAATATATACTGTAACGGGTTTTGGGTACCCCTAGTACCCAATTTTGGTTTATTGAATCACCTTTACCTTCTAAAAAAAAAAATACTATCAGTCACCTTTCGTTTTTCAAGAAATATTAATGATGTTTTTTCAACTTTGTCCTTCTCTTATTTTTTGTGATAGCTAGGTTCATTTAACAATATAGAAGAATTAAAAAATTTCATTTAATACTACTCGTAAGAGAGTATATAATAGTCATACCAAATGGAGTAATAATCAATGTTACTATGAGAAGTGAAATAGATATTGGTTAAATCATTGATATGAAGTCACTTGATTGGCGTCAAGAATTAAAAGTAAATTCCACACAAGGCATATGTCTATGCCTAATTTTGCTATTTAGTTCATATTTCGCTATCTAAATTTCGATCATTTGGTGTTGAAGAAAATTGGATCCATCCACTATAAGATAAATGATTACACAAGGGAATATCCCACTTTTAGTCATATATATATACCTATATCGATCACATTTCTTGGTAGAGAAAGACTTCATCTCATCTGGCCTCCATTTCTTGTAAAAACATATGTAATTATCACATCACATATCATGTCCACGCACCATCAATTTATTCCCACTCTATTCTTTTTTCAAAACTCGTTATTAGGTCCAAGAATCGATTAATACGGAGGACTAATCACAGTATCACACCATTCACTAGCGGAAGCTATGGACTGACTCTTTAAAAATTGTTTGCGCCTTGAAAGTTTCGAATCTGAGGCTTAGAAAAAACACACACTCCTAAGCATCAAGCCTAGGTACAACACCAAGCTAACTCATTCGAATAATTTATTCCTTTCTATTAATTCTTGGCCTAACAAGTCACCTCAATGAAATCTACTTATAACATGATAAAAAAACATTATGATCCACGGCATCACACGATCAGAGCCGGTTCTGACGAGTTTTAGGTTTGGGGCGAACAAAAAAGTAGGACCCTTTAAAATAAGTACAGACATATAATAAATAAACATATCATACAAACATTAAAAATACTTCGTATGAAATCATAAAGAAATATTTTTAAATGACTATTGCAAAAAATAAGTTTAAGTTAATTATATACTTTTAAACAATTTAAAATAAATTATGATAACAATAATTTTATAAATATTAAAAAATTGTGCAACGTGTACGTTGCACAATTTTTGTTAGACATTTTTGGATGATATTCTCACTTGTAGTGGTTATGTGTAGATATATTAGTATATATATGTGCACATTTTTTGCACGCTCGTATGTGCACATCTTGTGCAAATTTTATGCATACATATTTCACGCACAGTCCGTACATGCACATATATATATTTTTTTTGAACAGAAAAAAATATTATATATCACCACGAGTACTTACTCAACCCATGAATGTACAAGTCAAATCTATGTTACATGTAAATATATGAGTATGATGCCGCCTCTTCTGCTTGTGTTTACTCAATGATACACAGAAACGGATCATGAAACCATGTTAAAACTGATGAATTTGAGCTCAATAATTTCTCTCCTCCCATCCAGGTCCATAGATTAATTTTAATATTCTCCATGGTCTTCTTTGTAACTTGGCGCTCCTCCTTAAATCTCTTCTCGTTTCTGTTTTTCCATAATTCCCAAATGGCGCATGACCATAGGCTCGACATGAATCTTCTCCTCACCTTTCCGGGACCAAACGCCTCGTTATGTTGAAGAGAGTGAATGTCTATGTCGTTGTGCGGAACCATCTGGATCTTTAGCCATCAATAACATTCTTGCCAAACTGTTGCAGCGTAATCACATTCCACGATAAGATGACTATTACTCTCCGGTTCGCTCTCACAAAGTGAGCATCTCGCCTCCTCTTCCGCGATCTGAATCCCTGTCCTTCTTAGGTTATCTGTCGTTGCGAGACTTTCTTTTAATGTCTTCCATCCTATCAGCTTCACCCTCCGTGGCGCGTAGTTTTTCCAGAGGTTTTTAAATTTTATCTTCTCTACTAATGCTTCACTCGCGACTTCCCTCTCCTCGATCAGTTTTGCATACGCTATACTGGTTGAGTATCTACCGATCGGCGCCAGCTCCCACTCCAAAGTGTCCTCCATGCTCTGCGACAATTTTTACCTGTTCAAAAAAGCAAGTAACTCGGTTAGATTTCTCTGGCCAGCCTCGTTTAACGCCCTCTCCCATACCCACTCCCAATGCCAACCGTTACTCCCCCACGATCCCATATTTTTTTTATCACTTCATTCTTCTGTCCGCTGATGTTGTATAATCCTGGGAATTTTCTGCTTATCGAATCGATGTCGTCGATCCAATAGTCACTCCAAAAATTTATCTTTTCTCCGTTCCCCACCACTCTACGTATCCTGTATCTTGCACCTTTGCCGCCTACTATTTCATTATAAATGTTTCTTATTTCCTTTCACCAGCATGATCCTCCTATTTTGCGTCCCCTTCTACCTTGGCTAGTTGTCTCCTCATTCCCAAAACCCCCGTATCTTGATTCCAATACCCTTGCCCAAAGATTTTATTTCTTTATAATAAATAGTCACATCCATTTTCCGAGTAAGGCATTGTTGAAGAGACTCAAATCTCGAATGCCAAGGCCCCCTTTATTCTTTTCTTTGCATACCTCTTCCCAACTCACCCACGAGATTTTCCTATTTTCACCCGTCCCCCCTCCCCACAGGAAATTACTTTGGAGCTTTTTAACCCTTAAGCACATATTTTGGGATCTTGAAAAATGACAGGTAGTATGTTGGAATTGCAGATAACACGACCTGGACAAGAGTAGCTCTGCCTCCTAAAGAAATCTGTTTATCTTTCCAGCCTACTAGCTTCCCTCTGATCTTCTTAATTATCCCGTCCCAAGAGGCTGTTTTATGGTGATTTAGGCCCACATTCATGCCCAAGAATTCCATCGGAAGGTGGCCTATGGAGCATCCCAGATATCCCGCCATATCCTGTTTTTCCTCATCTCCCATATGGATTCCCAGTAGACTGCATTTTTTAAAATTTACTCCTAGGCCAGAGACTAGTTCGAACAACTTTAGGATAGATTTTATTGCTCGAATATCCTTCCAATTTCCATTGCATAAGAACATTGTGTCGTCCGCGTACTGAAGCGCAAGGGCACTTGTATTTTATTCCTCCCCATGCTAATTGGTTTCAATTCGCCGATCTCCACTGCCCTACTGACCATCATTTTCAGCCCTTCAACTGCAAACATAAATTGGAACGGTGATAATGGATCTCCTTGTCGCAGCCCCCGCTCTAATTTAAACTCCCCTAACGAACTATCGTTCTCAAGTACTGCGACACTTGCCGTTGATATGCATTCTTTCATCCACCGCCTCCATTTTGGTGCGAAATTCGTTCCCTCCATCATACTGTCGAGGTAAGGTCACTCGACCGAGTCATATGCCTTTGCAAAATCCACTTTGAATATGACCCTTTTTTTTCGCTTCTTCTTGGCTTCATCAATTGCCTCGTGTGCTATTAATATCCCATCCATAATTTGTCGCCCACCAATGAAGGCAGATTGGCAATCTGAGATGACCATCTCCAATACTTTTGCTAGCCATCGAGCCAGAGTTTTTGCAATAATTTTATATAAGCTTCCGATCAAGGAGATCGGCTGAAACTCATCCAAACTCTGGGCTCCTACTTTCTTCGGTATTAGAACGATGAAAGAGGGTTTTAACCCCTCACCAGCTGACCATGTTGATGGAATTCCGTCATCATCTTGAGTAGTTCATCTTTTAGTAACCCTCAGTTGTCTTTGAAGAATTCCACATATTTTAATTTGCACCCCGTACGTTCCAATTTTGTGCATACATGTTTTACGACCGTACATATACATTTCACACATATTTTAATAAGTCAAAAAAATATAAAAATAAATATACATATATATATATATAATATACCTAAATATGAGTAGGCCCCAAGAACCTTAAGGAGGTCGCCCCTTCCGCCCCACCTCAGGACCACCCCTAAATACAATAATTAAGACATTTGTTAGTCTTAAATCTAACTCCTCAAACGTATACATGTCTGTTCCAAGCCATTGAAAAAAAGAAGTGTTGTGGTAGGCTTGTGAACCAACGTAAAATTAACTTTGTCACAATATCATGTCATGAGTCAATTATTCAATAATTGGTACATGTGTAACTTACTCCAATTATTTGGAATTAAATGTTCAGTGATAAAAGGAAAAAGATTGGTCTAAAATCTCAATAATACGGTTTAAATAATTACTGTTTATTGGATAATTTGGTTTATGGAACATATCAGAATTCGGTATGATCTCACTACGTACCCATAAAAGAGAACATAAAATTACACATTATTTAATCATTTAAGTATTATTTGATATTTAAGAGTGATTAGGTGAAATCTGGATGATATCTAAACTTTACAAATTTAAAACTATAATTTACCCTTAATTCTAGCTATCAAAGAGGCTATAAGAGCTGGAATGAAGTTAATCTACCATTAATTTTAGCTATTAAACAAGACCCTAAATTTATCTATAGTAGTATTAATTTATGTGCACATAGAGAAATGGTCAGGAGAGAGAAACCATTATATAATATCCATCATCATTATCAAATACAATAAACAATGACTTTTGTGAGGTATATATATATATATATATATATATATATAAATTAGATCAGTTGTGATCTAGTAGTTAAGGTGAATCGGTTGAGATCAACAACTAAGGCGAATTAATTGTGGGCATTCCGATGGCAAGTCCAAAGGAATCAGATGAGTTGAGAAGATAGTTCAAGTTAGTTGAGTTGGGTCACATTAAAGTCAGCTAAGTTGTCCAACCAAGTTTTCGGTTGAGTCTTCTAGTCGAGAAGAGTTCAGGGCAGTTGGTCAAGTTCAACAAAGTTGATCTTTCATATAACAGATTTATCTTACGAAGATTCAAGGTGGATAATATTAGCTGATAGGAATTAGGACAAGTTGACTGAGACTGAAGGTGGTTGTTAGGATTTCTAACTATATGTGGTTACAAACTTCAAATGGATATGAATTTTAAACGGGTGGGTTAAATTGCACGTGGTTTATTGCAACGGGTAGTTGTTGGGATATTCATCCACCCCCAAGGATGCAGTTGGGGGTTTCGTTGAGGGAGGATCAGCTGACCCACCACTTGACTTCGGTGGGAGCTCACCTATGCACGCTGGCAATGACGCTGAGCAATCAACTGAGCCAAAGACTGAAACTAATCTACCAGTGGAGGTCATTGCCAAGGATGGTTCTTCGGAGCCGGAGGCATTAGAACTGATCCAAGCTACGAGTGAGGTGATGGAAACTACTCTTAGTGAGGAGAATGTTCCTTCCAATGTTCAATCCAGTCTACTTCCAGAAATGGTGGCAGCTGAGTCATCACAGCCCCCGGCCTAAGTGACTCATGGACTTGAAAGTATTGAACGACCAACTCTTGGAGCTGAGGAGTTGCCAGCTGTGGACTTGGGAAACCCAGCTGAAGCTGAAGGAGGAATTAGATTCCTTGGAGGTCTTGAACAATACTTCAAGCTGCATTCAGACTTTGCATTTATTACACAGCCTGAAGTGATGGGAGGAAGAAGACCAGTTGGTGCCTTTATTCTTAGATTGTTTCAAGAATTTCTTCAAAGCATCCAGCAGACTTAAACACCAGTTGAGATCGAAAGCAGAGCCATCGTGCCTTATGTCGAGCATCCTATTCCTTCGAAATCAACTAAGGCATCTACATCAAGCTATACACCTCTTTTCTTGTTGAATCTGAGGAAAGAAGTACGTGATATTGTGAAAGAATCTCTTGATTCTTATCTTGAAAAGGGTCTAGGGCTGCAACTGATGAAGATAACGGAGAACGCGTCCAAAGATCAAAAGAAACTTCTACTCAATCAAGTTAATGATATGGAGGAAACTTTCAGGATTGAGCTATTCGACAGAGTAGATGAGTTTCTGGCTGCTGAGAATAAGAAGGCAATAGAGAGTACTACTTTATCTATATGTTGAGACTAGATGCAGCTGAAGAGCAACGGAAAGAAGCCATGTGCTTAATGAAGGCTTCTAAGGAAGAGAAAATCACTCTCTCTACTAAGTTTAAAGGCACAACTGATCATCTTAAAGCTGTTACAGATAGGCTAACCCAACTAACTGCTGCTTCTACCTATGATACGATCATACAACATAGTATGTCATATATGCAAGAGATCAACATAAAACATGCTCTTGACCTGACTTTGTCTCTCAAAGGAGAAATGATGCAACTCATCAAACCCTTCGCCTCTATGGTTGATGAAGTCAAAAAGGGGGAAGATAAGGTGATAAGTGTCTTGGAGAAGACAATGGCTCAACAAGAAGAATTGGTTGTATCACAAGATGAGCTAGACGATAACTTAGATCACTTCGGAAAAAGGATCAAGAGAAAGAGGGACTTGTCAACCCAAGGGGGAACAAGCACAGAGAACCCTCTTGCAATAATAGCTGAGCCCGAGACAAAAACTGAGGTTGTTACAAAAAACAGCCAAGAAGAGAAAGGCAAATGTGATTGAGGAATAAAAAGAGGATCATGCAGAAACTAAGGAAGAGCAAGCTCTCAAGAAACAAAAGCTTGAAGAGGCTTCTGCTTCTAAAAACACGTATGAGAGAAGAATGGCAAAGCTCAGGAAGAAAAAGAAAAATGTGGATCTAGTCGAAGACACATATATGGATATGATTGTAGATCCAAATGAGCTATTGAACTGGTATGAGATCAAGAAGAAGTGGCAGATATCACACTTCATCGTAAGAAGGTTTGGTCTACTAACCGAGAAAGAAAATGTGTTTCTTCAGTTCCAACAGTTTATGGAGTCGGAGAATAGAGAAATGTGGGATGGTGTAATCTAAACTACAACTGAAGTTGGATACAATATCTTACCACCTAAAGATCCAGTATGGGAAGCTCTTAAGTTGGATTCTGGAAGAATCGACTACAGGCAGATCTTTTTTTTTATGCCACGGTATACGATCCAAGGACCGACTAATCCGAGGGGACCAATCCCACCGCCCACTTGCGGGGGCCCCGTTTAAAGCCAGAGTTTTGCGCTCTGTATGGACATGGCCCTATATGAATTGTTTGCACCTTAGGGGTTTTGAACTTGAGACCTAGAGAGGAGCACACTCCTAAGACCCAAACCTACACCACTAGGCCAACTCCTTGGGGTTGACTACAGGCAGATCTAGCAGATCGAGGCCAAGATTATCAAAGAGGAAGGAGTTACAAACTTTGACCACATGAAAGAAATTCACACGCGTCTGTACCTTGCTTACCGAATCGCATGAAGAAGAAGACGAAGATGAAGACAAATCCTCTTAGCTGATAGGAACTCTACTTGTAATATGTACTCACTGCTTATTATTAATACATGGACATCTGAGAGAAAGATGTCCATGTGTGATATGGACTAAGTGAAAGATGAAGACAAATCCTCTTAGCTGATAGGAACTCTACTTGTAATCTTTCATAGTCCTTGTATGCCTTATCATCTGAGATGCACTTAAATGTAATCATTCGAATGATCTAACCCATCTGATATGGACTATGAAAGATGTCGACTGGCTTGAAGCCTCAACAGTTAGAAAGATCAAATTTTGAAGAGGAGGCTTAGTCAAGACCAAGATGAGTTGGACTCTATTGGGAAATAAAATGATTTTGATTAATATACCAAAACCCCTGGTTAATGATGATCAGATTAGTTGAGATAAATTATCAGAAGGTTTATCTCAGGAATGTTGAGACAACTCATTTATTTAGTATAAGTTTATCTCAGGCATGTTGAGATAATAACTTTCAGGATAGTTGTCAAAAGCTAGTATGTTAGGCAACTTACAACATTAAAAATATCAGATGAAGGGGAATTTAGCAAGTGACCAAATTCCCTGATATTGTGCAAGAGACAACTTAGCTGATTATCAAAACTGAATAAATAGCAAGACCATTGATCTAAGGGAGTTTAGATCATAAGTACAGCTAAAGATCAAAGATCTGGAAGCATTTATGGACACTCAAGTAATTGCATTAAAAGCACATGATTGAAGAACTTGCATTTATGAGCATTGCAGTCTATCAAGCCGGAAGCTCATTAAAGATCAAGGAAGACATAAAAGCTGAAGACACATAAATGAAGACATTGAATGCTTAAGGAACATTCCAATTGTAGCTGAGAATGTTAAGAGAATTTGTCCTTCTGACCGTTGAAAAAGGATAGATTCTGACACAATCTACCTTGGAAAATGTGTTTGCAATTTAACTTACACGAGCTTTCTAGCCGCCATTTTCAGAAGTCAAATTCCAAGCACTTAAGCAACCATTTAAGAACCTTCTAACTGCTGGACAAAAGAAGGAAACTCAAAGTAGTTGTTTCAATGAAGCTGTAAATAGACAAATTCGAATGTTACCTCTCCAACGGGTATATGGTTGAATTTCTCTATAAATACAAAAGTGATTCAAGTTGATCAAGCACGAAAACAAGAAATCAAGAAATCAAGAATACAAAGCTCTCAAATCATTCAAGCTATATTACCAATTTTCCTGATCACTTCTTAAGTTAAGCCAAACTCTATATTTCATCCAAAGCTTAGCAGAGATATCCCATCCTATATCTCACTTTAGTTGGAACCAACCTCAACCCTAATCCTTTCAAAGAGAGAAAGAAGTAAGTTTGTTGTAGAAGTGACACTATGCCAGAAATGGCCTACGACAACGAGGATTCCCCGTTGTCATATCTGTTTTTCGCCCGTTGACTACCAACCTAATGTCGTAGGTCCGGGCTTTTTGACAACGGTGAATCTCCGTTGTCGTAACTAATTTATTACAACGGGTCTTAATCTATAACAACGGGGAATCCCCATTGTCATAGGTCATTTATAACAACAAAAATTTCTCGTTGTCGTAGCTATTTTTTGCCTGTTGTCTATCGAATTGTTGTCGTTGGTCCGAACTTTTTAACAATGGAGAATCCCCGTTGTCGTAGGTCACTTATTACAAGAGGTAATTTATAACGAGGGATCCCTGTTGTCGTAGGACTCTACCTTTTTATATTTTTTTTAGCATTATAATTTAAAATTTTTAACATAAAATTAAAAATATCAAATAGAATAATAAATACATAATATTTAACAAAATTTCATAATACAATCATTATTCATCAAGTACAAAATTCTTGATGTTTAAAATTCAAGTAAATTTAATAATTAATTCGTGAACGTATTAACGAAAATAGAACAACAAAATAAGCTACTAATTTCAACATCGTGTCTTTCATATTCCGTCTTCCCATCTCTCAAGACAAGCAATTTCTACAATCTGCAGTAATATTTAATAAGCATTATTATTATATTCATTTTGTATGCTTTAGCAATAAAAATGGGTAAGATAATGGTTACTTACTGACAAACAAAGTGGGATAGCTCAAGTGGTTAGAGCACCACTACCTAGGCCTTAGATCCTGGATTCGAGTCATGGGGAGGGGAAAAGGGATGGGTATTTAATGTAATTCAAAAAAAAAAAAAAAAATGGTTACTTACTTGATGGAAAATGTCAACTCCAGTACACAAAATGTTCTCTTTCGGCCTCAACACCATTTCCTGAGCAAACAAAGTAAAAAAAAAAAGAAGGGTAAATGATACTTACAAAAGTATTAAGGGTGTTGTGAAAATTAATCAGATTTAACATCGAGTACACAATATATCTAGAATAACCTTCAAACAACTACAATTGATACAAGATATATATATCACATCTTTAACAAGTACAACAGAAGAGAATTAGATTTATCTAAAAAAACGCTGAAATCGAATTGGAATTCCAAGTTCTTTGGCAACTTCTTCCTTCATAAGAAACAACAAAATTAATTAGTATTCACCACATAAACATTTAAAAGAACCAGACTAGTACAATTTGACAGAAAAAGCAATAGAGTAAGAAAATATATATCGATCCTTCCCAATCTGTTCCCACAAATCCTCATCTCGAGCAACCTGTCAGCGTTAATAATTGCTTTAGCAGTATACTTACAGAATTGCAGAAATCAATTTAACATCAAAATGCAAAATAACAACCTTGATAATGGTATAAAGGTGGGCTTGCGCTTTGTATTTTCTCTTGTCTTCCTTTTCTTCTTGTTCCTTTTTCAGCCTTATCTGGAATAAGTAGGTGTGTGATGCTTAATGACCAACCTCTATGTGAAACAATTATAAGATCAAAATGATTCTAAAGAATTCCTTAAATTACTCGAAGATGTTCTGCAATATCCTTCTCATCCACATCACATATAATTTTATCCTTGTGACTCACTCGTATATACACAAGCATGTATGCATTTGAGTATTTTGTAAATTTGAACGTAGTGTTATTGTAGCCAGGATTTGTTTTTGCAACTGTCAAATAAAAGGAACATAAGCACATAACAGAAAGGAGCACGAGATTTTGAAAATTAAAACTGAAAGAAACCTCACCTCTTCCTCACCACCATATTGCTCCTCTAGTGCCCTCTCAACATCTTCTTTTGTGACCCTTTCATCATCAAACTTATACCTGAAAAGTGAATCATTAAAAATAAAGCAAGTCTCAAATTGTATATGGATGAGACCACATATAAAACTATAATTTGTATACAAGAGTAAAATCTAATTGATAAAATAATAGTATGGGTATAAGATGACAAAAAGAATCTTCAGAGGCAAGAAACATACCACTGATCAGAGAGTGTTGGCCTGATAAAAGCATAATAATGTCCACCATGCACCCCACCACTATGAACCAAGACACTGTTGTAGAAGAAGCAATGGGGGAATTGAATTAGAGAGAGAGAGAGAAGGTTAAGACGAAAGCCAATATGAGGAAAAAAAATATATTCCAAACTGGGAAGGCGGCAGAGGGGGAAGCTTTAACAAGCTAAATTAAGCTATTAAATTCTTGTTTGCAGCTAAAGGAATTTGCTAAAGATAATTATAAAAAGTGAACTTCGTCATAAAATAACGATACCTGAGCTAAATTGAAAAAAAATATATATAGGATTAGCTACATCATCATTTTGCATATAATTTATGATACACAGTTCAGCAAATAAAAATAAATAAATCTAAGAGAACTGAGGTATGAGAAACTGAGCATAGTAAAGCAGGCCTATATTATGAGTTTGACTGAGCTACTAGCATATTCATCAATATTTACAAACCAACAAAATGGAGCTCATTCTTATGGTGAATTGTGTTAAAAATTCTTAGTCATGCTTCTACTTGGAGATCAGAATTTCAATTTAAGAACATCATATATAGTTTCCACCCCTTCTTGATGGGGGGACAAAATCATGCAGAAATGATGGACAAGAAACCATAAATATATATAGACAGATTTAACTTTTGGTATATATGACATTGAATCACCACAATCTATCATTCTTCTCTATAACTGAAGTGAAGAAAGCACAAAAACAAATAAAAAAACAGACCAATTAATTGGCTTGCAGAAAGATTGGGAAAATTAATACATTCATCCAATGGTAAATTAATCAAATTATCACAACAGAAGATTAAAATAGGGTCCAACCATCACTCACCCAACCTGTGCACAGGGAACCAAATTGACCCAAGAGGGAGAAATGGATTAATCTGTGAGCAGCCAAGGAAACCTAATTGCAGAAATAAAAAAAACGATTAGAAGAAATCTCCACCCAAGAATTAAAAAAAAAATTAGGGTCAAATTAGGAAATAGAAAATAGGGCTTATGAATGGGGCCAACAGCGGCAACGAGCAGTGGTGAACCTGCCATAGGTGAGACTTTTGGAAACGAAGAGTATAAAAAACTACGGTTGAAAAGGAAAGACAAAATAGGATTAAAGGCTTACGTGAACGGCAACGGCCGACGGCGACGACTGCGAGCGTGAACGGCGGCGGCTGCGAGCGTGAAGAGCGGCGGCTGCGAGCGTGAAGAGCGGCGGGCTGCAAGCGTGAACGGCGGCGAGGCGGTGCGCGAACCAAAAAAATGGAAGATGAGTGCTAGAGAATGATCGGGGAATTGAGCAGTGAAAAAATTACAAGTATGGGTATTTATACTAACAGTAACTATAACAAATAAAATTAAATTATAAGTAAAATTTAAATAAAAAATAATATAAGTTGAAAAGAAAACAAGGAAAGACATCGGGGATTAAAATCCGTTGTCTCTCAGCGCTTTAAAAAAAAGAAAAAAAGAAACGAGAACAGGGAAAGACAACGGGGGATTAAAACCGTTGTCTTTCAGCGTTTTTTTAAAAAAATTGACAATTTAACACAACGGGAGCGTGTAAGACAACGGGTTCTGAACTTATGACAACGGGTAAAATCAATACCCGTTGTCATTCCACTGTTGTCGTAGGCCCATTCTGGCATAGTGTGAGGAACTAGAAGTTGTCAAGTGAAAATACAACTCATAGTTTATAGAAGTTGAGTACTAGGACTCAGTTTATCCTAGGGATCAAACACTTTGAAGAAGTTCTCTTGATCAGTGCACATTGGCACTATAAAACAAGCTAATTCCTGAGATAAGGAATTATCTTGTTAAATCAAGGAAAGTAGATGTAGGAGCTTGAGTCTTTGAACCACTATAAATTGTTGTGCACTTTTTTTTTTTAAAGTATTTCACCATTCACACTTTCTGTTCACAAAACATATCTTAAAAATTATTAAATTAGCACTTGATCATAAATTGTTTTGGACAAGTTTCTTGAAATCCCAAATCTTTCTAAACTAAGTTTTCAGAAATTAAAAGGGGTTTTACTAAAAGGGTTAACCACTATTCCGAACTAATAACTTTAGTAGATAGTTATCCAGCTGATTACTTCATAGTTCTCAGTAGGTCTATTATCTAGACAAAATTATTCAATTTAGAGAGATTGTCAGGACAACTCTGCTGAACCTCAATCAGTCTGAAAAAGAAAAATTTGCATACACAAGTGCATTCCCCCCCCCCCCCATACACTTGTGTCATACTCCTTCAAGACCAACAGACTCATTTGTACCAAATCAAAACAAACGACATCATCATTCTTGCTTAAAGGCTGCTGAACTGGAACTACATCAGACGATAAGACCCAACCGATATAATCAAGCATGAAATACTCTAAGTATGGATCCGGAGTACGACTGCATTTAAGCATTAAATGCACCTTCCATTTCCAGAGAAGGTAAGTACCAAAATTGAAGGAATCACGATCAAATCGAGATAATCAAGGGATCATACTGGAATCAAGGATGATTGACAACGACTAGCTCTCCAACGACTAGTTGATTGGAATTCAACCTATAAATACAAGACCATCTTCACTTGTGAAGATCTAGGAAACTATCATCAAGAACTCACCCAGCTGATATCAAGTATTCGCATTCATAATGTGAGAATTATATTCAATCACCGTTAATGAGATGATAAGAGTGGTCCACTATATATAGGGATTACAAGTGAGATACACAAGGAAATAAATATAAACCATATCTTTGAGAATATATTCAAAGATAATGACTAACATAACTAAAATATTGCTACCTATAATATATTATACTATTCCTATAATATATTATTCTATAATATTCTCTAATACATAGTAATATTTCAAAGAGTTCTTAGAGCCAGTACGTATTGATTTTATATCATTTGCTCTAAAGTTTCCCACTGGAACCTGACCCCAGAATCATCACTCCTAAGATTTAGTTTAGGCATAGTGATCAAACAGTCTGTTGTTTGGATCATTAGTTGGAGATATTGAAAATAACCCCAACCCCATACTATATTCTAGTTTAAGGTCAAAGTTGTTACGTATTGAAGACGCTGTAAAGAGTACAAGTTCTCTGAAAAGCTTGTGGAGACTATATCACTTTGGAAGTGTTCAGAGCTCAAAGTCCTTCTCCTCGGACTTTAAAGGACAAACCCTTTTTGTTAAAGGATTAATATCATAGCAGGGTTGTGAGAGTGGGCGTAGGATCTGGAATCCAAACCATTATAAATTATGGTGTTATTTCTCTTCTGCACTTTACATATTGTCAGCTTACTTATTACAATATCATACTTGCATTGATTTGTGATTTACAAAAGAGCACACTAATTATTTGAAACCACTAGACATCAAGCCAATTGAGTAGTTTTCATAACATATAATATAAATAGGTTTATCATTAACGAGTTTAAACAAAGGGCACACACATTCCGCATATAACAAAGCTAGTACAAAGTATACTAAATCAGCAGACTAAGTATAAAGTTGAGTTAATATTCGCACTTTGCAAAAAGTTTTTAAGTCTATTCAGGGACTAACGGTAGCTAACAATGTCAATAAACTGCAATAAACAAGGAGAAGAAATCTAGTTTAGTTACATTTGATACTTGTCATTGTAAAGGTTGATTACAAATATCTTTGAGTGAGATCACGAGTGAAGTGAGGAGATTTCCTATTCCGATTGATTGAGTGTGATTAGACATAAGGTTTATTTTTTTCTAAGGATCAAGTGCTGTAACTTGTAACACATTCTGAAAGTGTGCTAATATAGTGTCTAGTTTTTAAGTAAAAACAGATTAATGTTGTACTAAATGTTGAGACAAATTGTACAACACTGACTCTAACAGAATATTAGAAATAAAGATACACAACGGAAGACTTGAAACACTAAAAACAAACGAGACACAATGGAAACATTTTTAACATAGATTTTATAAATAAAAATCTATGTTAGCCTTACGGCGAAATATCAATACTTATCTTCAAGTACAAATGTTGTGTGAAATGTTACAACAATAACCTTCACAACTAAAACTATAAACAGGGCAGGTGCCTTGTTTTGAAAATGAACTAAGTGTATAAAATTACACATAGTCGAAATGCTAGTCTATCTATGATTACACTCTCGATAGATAAGAAAAGCACACAGCCATACGGGTGGGATACTTCGTATGATCTAAAAGGTATAACTATTGGGGCCACAATTTCCTAACAGGATGAACGCTAGTCTAGGATATTGATCGAATAGAATACACTGAATTATGAAGCCTTCCTTCGGTGTTTATAGAGTGAGGGACGAATTCTAGAGGCTTCCATCTTTGAGATCCTATTTTTTAGGAACTCAACTTCCATGATCTTTCTAGATCCTTCTTGCATGCTCCAGGTCGATCTACAAGGTTCCAAGACGGTCTAGCACGTTCTGCAATGTTCTGGACTCTTCCAGGTTCCAGATCCTTGTAGAAGCTTCTAGATCCTGCCAGAAATGCGACAACATTTAGATCAACATTTAATGTAGCATTTCAGAAAAGACTTAGAAAAAATCTCGGAAGGTCAAATTAAGACGTTGTTGATAATGTTAAAGCATTCAAGAGTTAGTGGGTGTTTGGAAACACTAGAAGTTGCTTAAAAGCACTTTTTTTTCAAATAGAATCACTCTTAAAGTGTTTGGAAACACAACCAAGTGATTAAGTTAATTTATTAAAAGTGATTTTGGTGAAGCACCCCTCCACCTACTTCTAATAGCTTCTATGTGCTTCTCATCATTATAATAATTAATTTTACAATTTTGCCCTCGCAATTTAAATAATATTTCATCTTTACACATTATCTATTTAAATGTAATAATGTTGTTTTTTGTAAATTTATAAAAAAAAAAAAAGTGGTTTGTTTTGTAAACACCACAACATATATACAATTAATTTAAAGTGTTTAATTTTAAAACACTATCAACTTTCTATTTTATTGCAAAAATCAATTTTAATCACTTTGAAGCAATCACTATAGTTTGCAAACACACCCTTAACAACATCTACAATCTCCCCCAATTTGACCTTTCGACTACAAAACACCTGATGCACATATATCTCTATACATACTCAGTTTTATGTATTTAGCTGAGGTAAACATCTACACTAAATACTAGTTAAGACAATACCTGTTGTAATCGTTGGATCAAATCGAATGAAGATCAAGGATAATCTTACAATGATCTATGCCATAAGATTAAGATAATTTTATCCAAAACAAAATAAGTATAGATAGTACACTTATTCACAACATAAGTAATTTACTAAAATCATAAGTTGAACTGGAAGAATTAACTTAAGATTTAAGTAAGACACTAAACTAATAACAATCAGAGAAAAAAAAAAACAAAAAATCATAACAGAAACTAAGGATCAGAACAAGAAAAGTAAAAGAACTACTAACAATCTAGACTGACCTAAACATGATTAACAACCTGCAAATAACCAATCAATAACCTGTAAACATATTTAAGCAAATAGCAGTAAACATATATCATCAATTGTAAACATAATTAAACAAGTTGTATATCAAGCATAAGTACAAAACAAACATCCTAACATCTAGAAATAAATAACAATTGTATCAAAATTTACTTAAACATAAAGTACAAAGATTGAATCTGAAAAAATGGCATAAATTGCTGTGGTAACAGCTGCAGCATCAAATTCCTGCACATTTGCCATTGAGAATTCAGATCTCCCCCTGTTTTGCAGCTTCTTCTTGTTCATCAATGGAGATCACCCTACAAGGTCTCCATGTCAGCATCATCATCATCATCATCAGCTTCTTCAACAAAGAAAGTAGATGCAAAGTGTGCAACTACATCAGTCACTGCAGCATCTTCTCCAGCATCAGGTCCTCCACCAGCAGCATTTGTAACTCCTTCATCAGTCATCTCTTCAATCCTTACATTGGAGTTAGATGGTGGTGGTACTCCCCCTGTTGTAGGTGAAAGCATATTGGTCCACCTGTCTTTTAGGAACTGGAGCTCTTCAATAGTTTCCTGCAACTGCTGCAATTGAAGCTTGATGAATTCCTGTGAAACACAAACATTCCCAGAAATGTTGATACGAATGTTCTCAACATTTGGGGGTGCATTTCTCTGTCTTGGTCTGGAAGGTCCTGGTTGATCAGAAGTTGAAGGTCTGTGCTGATGTTCAGTACCAGGAGCAGTCAAAGGCAAGTCCAGTACTCTATCCCCAGTGAGTAAGGCAGGAGCAATGGCCAGTAATGGAACTCTCCTCCTCAACACATCAGTGTTCTTGGCAACAAAACCATGGTGCCTCAAGTAATTTGAAATTAAAACAGGATAGGGTAGGTTACCTTTCTCAAAAACTTTTCCAGTAAATCTCATCATGTGGTGGAAGATTGTAAGGCCTAGATTGAATTTCTTAAGCACAGATATCCTATACATAAGAACAACTTGGTCTTTTGTGATCTTGGTAGTGTTTGTGGTGGGGATCCAGTTATAGATAATGAGCTTATATAGAACTGAGTGTAGGGAAGTAAGATCTTTGGCTAGCATGTGTCTAGTCCACTTAACTATCCTACCACCATTAATAGCAGAAATTACCACATCCATGTCAGGTTCTTCATCTACCTCAACATTTGGAATTTTCAGAAACTCATTTATCAGTTCAGGAGTAAAAGGTACATCCCTCCTCCTAAAATTAACAGTCCCATACCACTTAGATGATCTCCTACCAGTACTCTTCTTCATACAAGCATAAAATTCATAAGCCCATTTTATCAAGAATGATTCACCAAAGTTTACAGCATGCATCAAATTCCTTTCCTCTAAGAAACTAATCATGTCTTTGCTTTCAAAATCAGGTATATTAATTCTCTTAGAATAAATAGCCAACCTATTCTCTAGAGTCTCATAAGAGTCAGAAATACCTTCATCATCAGAAGCAAGATCATCATCATTTGCAGAGCTTGATGTAGAGCCTTTAGCAGAGCTTTTCTCAGAGCTACTTTCTTCACTGGAAGAGCTATCACCACTGCCATCATCTTCAGGTTATGGTGTGGCATCCTTTGCAGCAGCAAACTGCTCAGCATTTTTCTTAAGAGAGTTTAGAATATCTCTTAAGCACACATCAGAATCAGAGTTGGAATCTGATTTAGCAGATTCATCTTCAGTGATCATCTTTTCTTTCCCTTTGCCTTTTGGGTCATTGACAGCCTTTTTTTTTCCTTTACTTTCAGCAACAACTTTCTTCTTCTTGGGTTTCTCAGCAACAACTTTCTTAGATTTCTCATAAACAACAGTAGTAGCTTCAGTTTCTTCCTCAGAATCAGTGAACACTTGGATAGGTTCATCAAAAACATTTCCAGCTTTCTTCTTCTTCCTCATGGATTCAGAATAATCCACTCTAGTGAACACACGGTTCGACCTCCGTCTTTGTACAGGGCTTCTCTGTCGTTTGCCTTTCTGCACATTTCTTTTAAAGGAAATAGGTGCAGACTCATCAGAAACAAAGTGTGAGGAGCTTGTACCATTTTCAGAGATATGTGCGTCCTCCATTTCAGCATCTTCAGGGTCGGAAGTAGCAGCAACTTCTTCTTCAGCAGCAACCTCAACATTTCCAGCTTTCGAACCGTGATCAGTAGGTTCAGGTGATTTGGGGCTTTTCGATGCAGTGGCCATTTGAGCGGTTTGTTCAGCAAGATAGCTTGAGATATCCACCGTGATATCTCCAAACGTCATCACGGGTAGATGGCATGTGGATCGCAGTGTATTGGACACTTCTTCTACAACCCTAGTGAACTGTTCAACAGTTGCATCTTTTGGAATGTTGGTGATATGAGGAGCGGTTTGAGGAGCAGTTTGAGGAGTAGGAACGGTTGTTGATGGGGTTGCAGAGACATTTGAGTCAGCATTTGACGAGTTTGAGTTTTGGGAAGCCATGGAAGCAAGGATTTCGTGAGGGTTTGTGCGAGAAGGAGATGAGTTTTTCGAATCAGGGTGAGTTTGTGATGAGTTTGAATTTCTTTCAGCCATTTAAGCGAGGCGGTTAGAATTTCAAGGTAATGGATGGAAGTTTACACACACTAATTTGAGATATACACAACCAAAAACCAAATCTGCAATCTTAGTACTCAAATTCAGAATTCACAATTAGCACGAGAATAAGGACTTATGATCGATATTTATAGAGAGAATTATCATGTAGTTGGAGGTTAAATGAAAACATATAGAGTAATTTCAGAAATATTTCGATGATGCTCCACATAATTAGCCACAATCTAGATCATGGGTAATTAGTGGGGAAAATCCATTTAATTAAATAATTAAGAAGCTTCCAGAATAAAAATTCGCATAATCTCAAAAAATAAAGACGTGGGTCAGTAATTAATTAAATAAAAAAAATAAATCTCAATAAATAATTAAATAATTACAACTAATAAAAATAAATTCGAATCGGGCAATGTTGTGCTCAAAACTGTTACAAACACCTCAACACGGTTTTTACATGAATTTTCTTCATTTGTGTTGCACCATATTTTTCTTTTTGTGTTATAGCATCTAATTTGTATTGATCAATTGTTCATGTAGAGTACATCGTAGTAGCGAACTCTGTGCCCCATACTTACTTAATGGATACAAACCTCTTGATGTTTTTACCAAATATCACCTTTTGAAAAGAAGGCATCGTAGTAGCGAACTCCGTGCTCCATAGTTACTCAGTGATTTTGTACATCTTTTAGTATGCTAATAACATTCTATTTTTATGCATTTGAGAGGTGTAAGACATGTTTATTTTTGCACTCCAAGGTTCTTAGATTCGAAGATATTTTACAAAGGAATTATTTAACTAAGTAAGAAATAAATTCAACTTATAAAATTTATACAACCCATGATGTTGTCCCAAATGCTAACTCATTTGTGACAACATCCATCCGAATTCTTTTCAGATAGTGCTCATGCCAAGAGATTTCCTCAAAGTAGAGAATCTCTCATGGTCTAAAGCTTTTGTAAAAATATCAGCATTCTATTTTTCAATAGGTACATACTCCAACTTAACAATATTCTTCTCTACTAAATCTCTCATAAAATGGTGTCTTATGCTAATGTGCCTTGTGAGTGAGTTTTGTACAGGATTTTTAGAAATGTTAATGGCACTAGTATTATCACAAAAAATTGTAAGTATACCATTCTCAATACCATAGTCATGGAACATCTTGCTTAGCCACAAGAGTTGTGTGCAACAGCTTCCAGCAGCTATAAACTCAGATTCTGCAGTGGATTGTGAAACACAATTTTGTTTCTTGTTGTGCCATGATACAAGATTGTTTCCCATGTAGAAACATCCTCCACTCGTACTCTTTCTATCATTTATATCTCCAGCCCAATCAGCATCACTGTAACCTATCTGAATTTTGTTGGTGTCCTTAGTGTACCAGATTCCTAGTTCACTTGTACCTGAAACATACTTGATAATTCTACTAGAGGTTAAATACAATAAACTACCAATCATGGATCTGTAAAGTGTTGGATCAACATCTGTTCCAGCACTGTCTTTGCAAAGTTTCAAAGTAGATCCCATAGGAGTTTTCATCGGTTTTGAATTCTCAAGACCAAATATTTTAACCAAGTTCTTAGCATACTTACTCTGGGAGAAAAAATACCATCACTGCATTGTTTGATTTGAAGACCTAAGAAGTAATTCAAATCTCCAACCATACTCATTTCAAATGTTGCAGTCATTGCCTCAACAAATTTACTCAACATTTTATCACAAGTA
Organism: Galeopsis tetrahit; assembly: GCA_963675135.1. NCBI lineage: Eukaryota > Viridiplantae > Streptophyta > Magnoliopsida > Lamiales > Lamiaceae > Galeopsis > Galeopsis tetrahit. Next base: position 28,935,854 of record OY776130.1, on the reverse strand, counting down.
GAACCAAACACAATGTCATCAACATATATTTGAGCAATAAGTATATCATCTTCAGTGTGTTTTATGAACAAAGTTCTATCAGCCTCTCCTCTAATAAATCCATATTCCAAAAGAAAGTCAGTAAGCCTACCATACCATGCTCTAGGAGCTTTTTTAAGACCACACAAGACTTTCTTAAGTTTATATACATGATCAGGATACTGTAGATCTTCAAATCCCATAGGTTGTTCAACATATGCTTCTTCATTCAATATGTCATTTAGGAATGCAGCTTTTACATCCATTTGATGAAGTTTAATATCAATAAAACATGCAATTTCTAGTAATAATATAATAGATTCTATCCTAGCAACAGGTGCAAAAGTTTCATCAAAATCAACTCCTTCAACTTGGGTGTAACCTTGTGCTACTAACCTAGCCTTGTTCCTACCAATATTACCAGATTCATCAGTTTTATTCTTGAATATCCACTTTGTTCCAATGACATTAGTATGACTAGGTCTTGGAACAAGTGTCCACACTTCATTTCTTACAAACTGACCAAGTTCTTCATGCATAACATTAATCCAGTTTTCATCAGTTAAGGCTTCTTTAGCACTCTTAGGTTCAATTTCAGATAAATAGCACTTAGCATTTACAACATTACACATAGAAGACATGCATATTGTTCTTACCACATCTACCTTATTTGATCTTACTCTTCCTCTTGTTTGCACTCCAAATGTAGCATCACCTATGATCTGGTCAGAAGAATGACTTTTACCAATTCTTGAAGAAGGATTCGTTTTGGGAACATACTGATCATTCCGTGAGATTACAACTGACTGTTCTGTAGATGTCGACCCAGATGTGTTAACATTCGGTGCAACATTTTCAGACTTCAGTGTATTCTCAGAATTGTCAGTAACTTGTGATACATCTTCTTCATCTTTGTCATCTGTAAGACCTTTATCATCATCAAACAAAACATTAACAGATTCTTGAACAGTGTTAGTTCTAAGGTTATAAACTATATAAGCTTTACTATTTCTAGAATAGCCTAAAAAGAAACCTTTATCACTTTTAGAATCAAACATATGAAGTTGATCCCTATCATTCAGAATATAACACACACAACCGAATACATGAAAATATTTCACATTTGGTTTTCTGTTGTTCAAAATCTCATAAGGTGTTTGATTAGTGCCAGAACGAATATAAACTCTATTAATAATATGGCATGCAGTATTCAATGCTTCTCCCCAAAATTTCTTAGCAAGATTTTTGGATGTGAGCATGACTCTTGTCATTTCTTGTAAAGTTCTATTCTTTCTGTCAACAATTCCATTTTTTTGTGCAGTTTTAGGAGATGAATATTCTTGCAAGATACCCTTTTTATCACAGAAATCATTAAACATGTTGTTTTCAAATTCCCTACCATGATCAGTTCTAATACGGCCAACTTTCAAGTTAAACACATTTTTGAACCTCTTATAAAGAATTTTAAATGCAACAAATGCTTCAGATTTGTCTCTCAAAGACTCTACACAGGTAAATCTAGAAAAATCATCTACCACAACTAAGGAATATCTCTTTCCTCCAATGCTTTCAGTTTCCATAGGACCCATCAAATCCATGTGCAATAATTCAAAGCATCGATGTGTAGAACAATGTGACAACATTTTGTGCGACATTCTTACCTGCTTACCTTTTTGGCATGGTCCACATACAGTGGGATTGTGAAACCTCAGTTTTGGAATTCCTTTTACTGCATCTGCTTTGATTAGCCTTTTCATTGCTCTGTAATTTGCATGACCCAATCTTTGATGCCATAAAATATTTTCATCATGTTTTGACAAGTTACACATATTTGTTCCAATAAGATAGCAATTATCAGCTGACCTAGTACCAGTCATGACACAAACTTCATCTTTATTAAGAACATAACATGAATCTTTGTCAAATTTCACATGCAAATTATCATCACAAAGTTGACTAATGTTAATCAGATTTGCAAGCAAGCCATTTACATGCAAGACATTTTTAAGCTTAGGAAAACATTCAACATTCAAAGTCCCTTTACCAATAATCTGTCTTTTAGAACCACCATCATATGTAACACTACCACCATTCATGGTCACATAATCAGATAAGAAATCTATACGACCTGTTATATGTCTAGAACAACCACTATCAAAATACCATAGATCAGGTAGACATGCTTTTAAGGAGGTATGAACGACATTACAGGTAGCTTTAGGTTTCCATGCAGATTTCAGAAACTGTTTACCAGGAAGTGACAGTTTTTTATGCAGCATTTTCAAATTTTTCAGTTCTTCAAACCATTTTATACAGTAAGGACGAATATGACCAACTTTGAAACAGTAATGACAGATATACTTCCTTTTAACCTTGTGAGGATCTGTTTGTGCGGATGTTACATCAGATGTGTTAACATTTGCCTTCACAAATTTCACAGGTTTTCTAAAATTTTCAGAAATAGAAGTAGTTGAACCATCATAATCTAAACCATGATTATTAGACTTACCAGTAGCTATAACATTATTTACCTCAGAAGCACTCTTGGAATATTTCTTGAAACATAAAGTGGAATTTATTAGTTTCTCCTTTAAATTACAGATTTCCAGATCTCTTTTGGTAAGTATAACTTCTAGCTTGGTGATTGTGTCTTTCAGATCCTCATTCTCTTTATTCAAAGAATCAAGAGTGAGTTTCTGATTGTTCCAATCATCTAATAGCTTTTAGTGTGCATTGTCATCAAATCATTTTTCCTGCATCATCAACCAAACCATTAAAACAGTTCAAATCTGGGTGATTCTGTTCTGATGTTGCTGTAGATGTTGAAGCATCAGGTACAACATCAGAATCTGTTTCATCCAAATCATCATCTAAGGAATCATTATAATCAATTCTGGTAAAATGAGAAAATTCATTATCATTTAACTTATCAAGATCATCATCATCAGATTCATCACTCAAGGTAGCACTAAAATTCAGTTTTTGCTTAAGTCTAGTATTGGCACATTCATTTGCATAATGGCCATATCTAGAACAAGCATTGCATTGAACTGATTTTCGAAATTCAGGATCATACCTTGGTTTACCTTCACTCTTTGATGGTCTTGGTGTGAATTGACCTTTCCTCCTTTCTGGTTGAGGTGTTGATGTGTTGATTTGAATCTTAGGCTGAATGTTTCTAGATTTGTTCACAAATTTCTTAAGAAATTTATTAAAGTGCTTAGTGAGCAAGGCAATGATGTTAGGATTGTTGAGGCATTCATCAAGCAATTCTTCATCCGAATTAACCTCAGTAATGATAGGTTGAAACTCAGATTTGTTTGATGTTTCCCCTTTAAAAACAACAACTTTCTTATCATCATTGGTTTCACCAAATTGATTAGTGTTTATCTCATAAGTTCTAAGAATACTCACTAATTCATTTTGGCTTAACTTTTCAGTATCTTTTACCTCTTCAATAGCATAAATTTTAGCATCAAATCTCTTAGGAACAGATCTTAATATCTTATGAACTACTTTAACATTAGAAATAGGGTCACCAAGAGAATGTGATTCATTGATTATCTCACTTAACCTTTCATTGTAGGATGAAATAGTTTCATCTTCCTTCATTCGGAGATTCTCAAACTTTGTCCCCAACATTCGAAGCTTAGTCCTTCGAACACTGTCTGAACCCTCACAATGCTCTTGCAACCTGTCCCATGCATCTTTAGAAGTAGAACAGTTAGATATAATTTTAAACATTGAAACATCAACAGAGGTAAAAATAGAATTTAAAACTTTAGAATTGTAGCCTGTTGTTGTTATTTCCTCAGCCGTCCAATCAACTTCTTTCTTGAGTTGAATTTCACCATCTGCATCTGCTGGTCTCTTTGGAGCTTCCCAGCCTATAAGTACAGTCCTCCAGGCACGTTCATCAATCGACTTGATGTACATACGCATCTTAGGCTTCCAATAAGCGTAATTCGAACCATCTAAAATGGGTGGCCTAAGTGCCGTGGATATGTGATGTGTTTCCATTGCGAATATAAACTAAAAACACACTTAGACAAGGATCTGACCTAGTGTCGTCAGGTATCAACTCTGATACCAACTGAAAGTGTGCTGGTATAGTGTCTATTGTTTAAGTAAAAACAGATTAATGTTGTACTAAATATTGAGACAAATTGTACAACACTGACTCTAACAGAATATCAGAAATAAAGATACACAGCGGAAGACTTGAAACACTAAAAACAAACGAGACACAATGAAAATATTTTTAACATAGATTTTATAAATAAAAATCTATGTTAGCCTTACGGCGAAATATCAATACATATCTTCAAGTACAAATGTTTTGTGAAATGTTACAACAATAACCTTCACAACTAAAACTATAAACAGGGCAGGTGCCTTGTTTTGAAAACGAACTAAGTGTATAAAATTACACACTGTCGAAATGCTAGTCTATCTATGATTACACTCTCGATAGATAAGAAAAGCACACAGCCATACGGGTGGGATACTTCATATGATCTAAAAGGTATAACTATTGGGGCCACAATTTCCTAACAGGATGAACGCTAGTCTAGGATATTGATCGAATATAATACACTGAATTATGAAGCCTTCCTTCGGTATTTATAGAGTGAGGGACGAATTCTAGAGACTTCCATCTTTTAGATCCTATTTTTTAGGAACTCAACTTCCATGATCTTTCTAGATCCTTCTTGCATGCTCCGGGTCGATCTATAAGGTTCCAAGGTGGTCTAGCACGTTCTGCAATGTTCTGGACTCTTCCAGGTTCCAGATCCTTGTAGAAGCTTCTAGATCCTTCCAGAAATGCGACAACATTTAGATCAACATTTAATGTAGCATTTCAGAAAAGTCTTAGAAAAAATCTCGGAAGGTCAAATTAAGATGTTGTTGATAATGTTAAAGCATTCAAGAGTTAACAACATCTACACATTCTAAGTTTAATTAAAGGGTTGATTTCATGGTAGACAGTGGATGAAGATCATTTTGATTGAACCACTTAAATTTTTATGTGTTTTTTTATATTTTGTTCAAAATTGTTTTAGTTTAAGTTCATATTGCATAATTGATTATCTTGATAAGTCTTGAGGTTTGTGAATCTTCATAACTCAAGCTTGATTGACAAATTGACGTCATTTGTGGGAAGAAGGAAGAAATCCAACCAAGTCTAGGTGTTCAAGATGAACTCTACTAATTTCAAATTGAGAAATTTATAGGCACTGGGGATTTTGGGTTATGGAAAATCAAGATGATGTCTCTTCTGGAACAACAAAGATTATCAAAATCTTTAGATGATCCAAGTGATTCAGAAGAAGATGAATCAAGTTTAGTTGTTGATGAAAAGAGTAAGTTGCTCATCATTATATGCCTTGGTGATAAGGTATTGAGAGAAATAGCTAAGGAAAAGACTACAATGCCGTATGGGAAAAGCTTGAGAAGTTATACATGGTGAAATCTCTTGTAAATAGATTTTATATGAAGTAAAAATTATATGCTTTCAGGATAGTACGTGGATGATAAATCAATCTTGGAGTAGTTAGATGAATTCAACAAAATTCTTGATGATATAAAGAATATATATATCAAGCTAGATGAGGAGGATATGACTCTAATCTTGTCGAGTGCATTGTTTAAGTCTTTTGAAACTTTCAAAGACATCATATTGTTGGTAGACAACATTGTATCACACTTGAAGATGTGATGTTGACTGTTAAGTCCAAGTTATTGCATAACTTCTCAAGGTGGGAAAAACGATAATGGTGAAGGATTGACAATCAATGGAGGCCAGAACAAGTTTGCTTTCAATAAGGGCAAGAAAGGTGAAAAGAAGCTATCATCTGAGTCCAATGAAGGTGAGGTAAGAAAACGTTTTCATTGCCAAGAACCTAGACATCTCAAGAAGAATGGTTTCAAGTTGAGACAATACTACAACAGTAAAAAGTGCCAAGAACCCTATAATGAGAGTGAAGCAAATCAAACCCAAGAAGGTGAGAAGTTGGAATTATGAATCAGTTGAGGCGCTATCTATTACATTTTAAGAAGAACAACAAGAGTGGATTTTGAATTTAAGGTGTTCATTTCATGTGACTCCAAGGAAAGATTGGTTTCATGACTTTAGGTATTAGAATAGAGGTTTTGTGTTACTTGAGAATTATCAAACTTGTAAAGTGAAAGGTGAAGGTTTTATTCACCGGAAGATGTATGATGGTGTGGTAAGAATTCTCAGAAATGTTAGGTGTGTACCTAAACTAAGGAGAAATCACATCTCTCTTAGCATGCTTGATTTTATAGGTTATACATTATAGTCAGAAGATGGCGAGCTTAGTGTATCAAGGGGTAAGTATATTGTCATAAGGGTGAAAGAAGGAATGTTTATACTTTCATAAGGGTGCCTTAGTGACTGGCAGTGTAGATGTAGTAAGAATGCAAGATAACATCTTGTTGTGGCACAAGAGGCTAGCTCATATTAGTGAGAAAGGCTTATAAGAGTTATCCAATCAAGGGTTGATGAATGGTGACAAGATCACTAAACTTCATTTGTGTGAGCATTGTATTCTTGGTAAAGCTAAGATGTTAAAGTTAGTTGTATAACACACATACTACTAAGGGAATGTATGATTATGTACATTTAGATCTTTGGGGGCCAGCTAGGAACCAAACCAGAAGTGGTAGAAAATATATTATGTCTATTACAAATGATTATTCAAGGAATGGATGGATAACTATCCTGAAATCTAAATTAGAAGCATTTGAAAATTTTAAGGAGTGGCTCACAGAGGTGGATATTGTCAGTGGCAGAAGACTCAAACATTCTAGAACTGACAATGGGCTTGAACATTTGTCAAAATAGTTCAATGCATTTTGTAAGATGAAATGCATAGTAAGGCACGAGACTATACCAGGTACACCTCAACAAAATGGGTTAGTTGAGAGGATGAATTAAACTTTACTTGAGAGAGTCAGATGTATGTTAAGCAACTCAGGTTTGCCAAAGAGCTTTTGGGGTGAAGCTGTCTCTACTGCATCATATTTGATAAACAAAAGCCTATGGTCTGACCACCCAAGTGATTACAAGAATTTAAAGGCTTATAGTTGATTGACATATGTTCATGTCAAGCAATATAAGATTGAACCTCGAGCCTTGAGATGTGTGTTCATTGGTTATCCTTCAAGTGTGAAAGGATACATGTTGTGGTGTCTTGAGCCTGTAAATAAAAAATGCATCATCAGTAGAGATGTCACTTTTGATGAAAGTAGAATGCCTTTGAAAGAGGAAACTAGCTCAAGTAGAGTAGACAACAGCCAAAGCAACAAATAATGAATTAAATAGATCTAACTAAGACACAGGTTGAGGTGGAGCACCAAGACATCATAAGTCGTGTCCATGAAGATCATATTGATCCAGATGAGATGGAAGATACTCACAGTACGTGATACTGAAATTTAAGGCTATCAGCTGACAAGTGACAGAGCCAGAAGAGAAGTCCACCCACCTCAAAGAATATATAAATAGTAAAAAAATTATTGATTTAAATTTTACCGATCTTGATATTTGTATGAATTGTATTAAAAAAATCATACAAAGAAAATAACTACATTTTTTTTTTGATCAGGCAATAAGAATTTTATTCATTAGAAAAGATAGAGTAGCACAACAGGTACAAGGTGTACCAGAATATACCAGAAATTACAGCATACTTATAGGATTAAAACTGCTCCTCTTCTTCAGTAGTCTTGATCTTCCAGATAGTGTCTAGGTTCTTTGTTCTAGTTTGAAAAAATTGGTTGTTGCATTCGCTTGTCGTAGCAACTTAGCCAGCTCCACGTCCTGCCTTTTATCTCATCGAGCACCTTCCTTGCGTCCCAGATCAAATTCTCAAAAATGCTTTTGTTTCGCCATTTCCATATCACTCAAACAGTGCATATCCACACTCCAATCGCTCTCTTACGGCCCTTAATACCTTTTAGGAGTCCCGAGTGTCCCAAGAAGTGTTCGCGCAGTTTGTTGTGCATTGGTATGCAAACATTGATCCACTTGTAGCATTCCTGCCATATGTCTCTAGTTAATTTGCAGCCGAGGAAGAGGTGGTCTGCAGATTCCACATCTTCTCCGCATAGGGGGCAAGCTGCTTCGTCTACCGAGTGTAGGATCTTCCTCTTCAAAAAATTATCTCTAGTTGGCAGCCTGTTTTGCATCAATCTCCAGCACATAGTGGTTGCCTTTGCTAGTACTAACTTACTCCATATGTCCTTGAAGTTTACTCTCTCCATCTTTGTGGTTTCGGTTGCCCCTGCTTCTTTATACAGCGCCTCATATGCATCTTTAACTTTGAATGATCCGCCACTTCCGGAGCCCCATCTCCAGCCGTCTCTTCCGCCCTGTTGCAATTGGACCCTATTAATAAGACATGTTAGTTGATTAAGCATGTCATTTTCCCTGTTAAGGAGGGGCCTCCTCCACATCCACTCCCATGTCCACTCCCCATCGGTCCATACTCCTAGGTCACTAATGGTTGCTTCTTTCGTTTCATTAAGGTCGTATAGTCTAGGAAAAAGAGACTTGAGAGTTTCTCCCCCCTCACCCCGTCCACAGCCCATTCCAGAAGCTCATGTCCCCCCATCGCCTAAAATATGCTCTAGATTACTCCAAAACCATCTCCCTTTCTGCCCAGAGACACTTTGCACCACTCCCCTCACCAGCTCGATCCTATCCTAACTCTAGGCCCTACAAAACTGTCGTCTGCCCCTACCTCTAGCCTCCCATGTAGTGCGTTGATAAAGAAAATAGCTACATGAAGCACCAACTTATTGAACTAAAATGCAAGTGGGCTTAAGATGTAAGATATTAAAGCCTAAACACAATATAAAAAAGCTAAACTATTCTAAAAAAAAATTAAAATGAATAAATACCATAATATAAATATAGATGTTAAAATAAGCCGTGAGATAATGACCCAAAAGTTTATTCATTACTTTCAAGTTGATTTATACTAATCAACTCTGGACGATCTTACATATTTGATTCGCTCTTACTTAATATATGTAACTTGTGTAGGACCCACCTGTTACGCTGGGATATATTTTAATTTTAATTTGTTGATTAAAAATAATCTTTAAAACATGTATAGATTAATAAATTTATTATTCTATTAAAAAATAAAATGTTGTAGTAATATAGATTACATTATATATATATATATATATATATATATATATATATATATAATAGAATAAAAAAATATAATTTTATTAATAAAAGAAATCAATATACAAAATTACAAATTATGAAACGTTCTTTGTAAACAACATTTATTGTACATTTACATATTTTTTTCCCTTTGAATATAAGAAAACAATTTTCAATCCACTCTCAGTCTTGATTCTAGCTAGAGGCTACAACATACATTTGCAATGGAAATGGGCTGACCTTGATTTTATTTATCAACATTGCAAAAGACAATAAAATAGAAAATTGCTTCCTTCGAAACATTACGGGAGTCATGACATTCGAAGCACTCAATGTCAATTTCGAGATAAAAACTTTACTACCAAGATTTCCTCTAGAAAAAATTTGTCCTTCGATGATATGATTTTCAAGTCTTGTAACAATCAGTATAGTTACATTATACAAACCGAATTTCGGATCAATGTTTCTAACCATCGTTATATAGACATTTATTGTGACAATCAATCTATGGTTTAGCAGACCAAAAGACTTAACAGAATTGATAAAGGTTATTGAAAGCACACGTCTTATACAACTAGGTATAAACTCAGATGGACAAACACTTTTAGAACTCAAATATTCTCTTGTATCATCAAGTATCATCATCAATATTGTCTCGTTAATACTTTCAAAATTCTTCCCTTAAAAAAATTATTTTACCACTAAGTAGTCTCTACAATAAATTATGTTTTAACATTTTATTCTTGTACACAATTAAATACTCATAATTTCTAACTTACATTTATGATTAGCTAAAATCATTCATTAATTAAGATCAAACTTGTAATTAGTAATTAGTAATTCAGTCCAAATATAAGAAAATGTAAACAATAAAATAAAAACTTAATTTGAAGTGTCATTGTCAATTTTGAAGGTGTCGTCTTTGGTTGATTACACAATGAGAACTGGATATAGCCATAAATTTCACCCCTAGAGTGGTTCAAGTATTGTTTAGTATGTTAAACTATTGAGCGACTTAATTCAAAAAACTTGTTTGACGAACCAAAACGGACTGAATACGGTCTTGCATTGCATTCTCTACAAGTTTCTTCATCTTCATGCTTTTCCTTTTCTTATCATTTCCCTTTTTTTTTTTTATGGAAGTTAAATACCCATCCCTTTTTTCCCCTCCCCATGACTCGAACCCAGGACCTAAGGCCTAGGTAGTGGTGCTCTAACCACTTGAGCTATCCCACTTTGTCTCATTTCCCATTAATCATGCATGCAACCCAAGCCCTTAAACATCTAGTAGTTGCATAAATAGTCATGTTGTGTTGCGTGATCTACATTATTACAAAAGAGTGTATGATAAATCATTTAATCTCAAACGTACACATGAGTTCCAACGAAAAATACTTCTCCCCAAAATAAATAGAGCACAAAGCTCTGACTTAAATGGGCCCCCCGCAAGTAGACGGTGAGATTGGTCCCCTTGGATTAGTCGGTCCTTGGACTGGATACCGTGGTATAAAAAAAATAGAGCACAATTATCATATCTCATTTGAAAGTCAAACGTTCCATTACATAATTTCTTTTGCACTAAACATATATCCCACAATTTTAATTTACTTTTTTTAAGCACATGTGTGGCAAAGTTTATGACATTCTAGCCACTAGGTACATGTAAAATGACTCTAATTAAATTATCAATACCAGAAAACCCCAAAAAAAATCTCTTGAAAGTCTAGCATTTTTCACATCATAAAAAATGTGATTAATGAAAAGGAATTACTAAAAAACATAGCTAACCAAAAAGGTAAACAGGAACGGAAACCTGGTCTTTTTGTCATTTTTTCCTTTCCAACAATAGTTTCATGCAATCGACGAAAGAAATAAAATAAATATTATTTTTTCAGTATATACAGAAGCATATTTTTGTTAAACTAAATTCATGAAAAACGGGAACAAATTTATTCACCACTATTAAATAGTGATTGATCAAATAAAATCAATATTTATTTAGTAAGAATGGCATGTTGTTGTGATCCCGTCTCTGTCAACTGAAAAATGTATCTTGATTCTCACCAACCTTGAACTTATGATGTTCTCAACATAAGAAAAAAAAAAAGACATCACCATCATGAATGTGTCATATATATTTAACAGTAAAATCAATACTTCATGATCATCTATAAAATTTATATCCTGTTCAACCAAGAATTAAAACACGCAACAGAAACTATAGAGATCATATAGTATCATATATAACAACAAAATGATGGAAGATAAACATATGACCATTCAAACAATCTTGGAGCATAGTTTTTGCAGAAACAACAAATCAAAATCAAATGAACAATTTAAGAAAAAATTAGCAGAATACTGAAAAACAGAGTAATGTACTTAAAAATAGAAACAGAATAACAATTAAATTGCAGAAAACTCACAAACATATTCAACAATGAGAGGTCGAGAGCATCAACTAATCACAAATCGTTTGCTACAAAAATGGGTTCGATTAAATTGATTTTTTTTGTCAATATATATATATATATATATATATATATATATATATATATATATAAGATATGGAGTAAAATTAGGAGTAGAAAAATGTTCACTATTTAACAATAGATTCGGTCATCAACCAAACCATGAGAAAATCAAACCAAATATGATTCCTTAAACACAAACTGAAACGTTTGTTACATAATGACATAGCCATAATTGGAAAATCAACAAAAAGAACATAGTCATCCCATCCACATAATTAAATAAGGATGAATATCAAGAAAACAAACTTTCATCAACTACAAATTTAGGAGCAACTTGTAATGATTCTTTTGTTGTTTAGTACTGAAGATGGTCAAAGTAAAAAAGCAATAGAGTTACTTATATCTATTGACTTCTCCTTTGAAATGTGTTTAAATATGTTTTAGATTGTTGAATACAACTTTTCTTCATCACTACGTTCTCAACAATTAATGTTTCTCCCTAAATGTGTTGCGTCACTCCCAACGGTCTATTCCTTGCGATCCAAAATGTCCTGTCAATTATAATTAACACTTAATACCTAAATAATGTAAAATAATAATAATAATAACTAAAATTTAGAATTCCAAAGGATTCTATGTCCAATGCAATTGAAAGTTATTACCTGCAAACATAAATCAAACTACCGATCCAATGCAAAGTTACCACAAAAAATTTTAATTCTACGTAATTAGGTGTCCTATCATTTATGAAGAAGTTTTATCATTTCATAACTTATAACAAACACAATGCTCCATCTAGAGAAAAGAAAAAAAATGATGCAAAAACCTGGAATATGCATAAAATGCAGCATCTCTAATTTGCGGGTAATTCACCAAAACATACTGAGAACCTTAAAAATTTGAAGTGCATCATTTAAACCTTACTGTGGGCCATAAGGTGAGAACAAAAACCATTGTTATGCCATTTCTTCCTCATGTTGTAGATCACATCCTAAAACAGAATCAAATCGAATTTCTTGACAATCCAAACCTAAAAGAGGTTGTAAAAACTCATCTCTAGCTTACCTGAACTTATGTTGCACGACAATGGTATAGCTCCAACGAATTTACTGTGCAAAATGACATTATAGTGATGGGAACATCGACAATGGCAGCGCACAACAAAATGCAAATGACGGTTGATTAGGAAACTTAGAGTTAAATGATTTTCAGGATTGAATACTGGATCTTAAGAACTCTAAGGCCCTGTTTGATAGGGGAGTTTAGAGACAATTAACCTAAGGATAGGCCCTTAACTTTTGTTTGATGCACATGCCCACTTATCCTAAAGGCCCATTATTGAAGCCCTAACTCGTTCACTAATTACTGTTGCATGAGGTATATCCATCTGGCTAAAAACAAGGGAATTAAAACCCTTGGCTGAACAGTACCCACGAATGTGGTTCTTCATTACATTTATGCCCCTCATATAAAAGACCAAAACCCTACCAACAGTTACATTCTTCGTAAAAAAAAAAAAAAAAAAATTCTGGATTTGGCGATTCAGCTTCACCGATTCGACGATTCAGCTTCACCGATAGGACGATTCGAGCTCAGAGATTCGGCTACTACGCACAAAAGAATCACCCTCAAAATGAACTCAACAAAAGCGACTGAAACCAACGTATTAGCTCTCGACCTCTAGTTCTACATCCGTGTTTGTATAAAATTACCCTGTATTTTCCCTGATATTGTTCCGTGTGGTTGCAGATTTCACAATAGATTTAATTTTGGGAGATTCTATAGTTGGCGACGCGGAGACGCGGATCTAGGGTTTTATATCTGAATAATCAAGGTATCATCTTGTTTTTTTTTTTTTTTAATTTCAGTTGGACAGTAGTGATTTTAAGATATTTTACTATTATGCTTTTCATCTTGTGCTTTATCTTTTCGTTTTAATAACATGTTTTTTGTGCAAATCTCTACCATTTTTTTGTTTTAATGGCCTATCTTGATGAGGAGACTAATTATTTTGGTTTGTATATTTAATCTTAAGAAAGCAGAAGATTAGTTTAGTGGCAAGCTGATTTGTAAGATGTGTATGATGAGTAAGCAAGAGGATATTTTATATGTTTTGCTAGAAGAAATAATACATGAAATGGTGGTAATTACTATGATAGTGATTGAGTACATGAATAGGAAAAGAGGAAGAAAGCGTAGATGTGGTTCCTCTTTTAGTTACATTGAACGTATCCCAATCCAATTTAGAGAGTTAACAAGGCTTGTAGGGGGCAATGACCTTGATTGTCTACACAATCTTCGAATGGATCGAAGAACGTTTGCTCGTCTGTGTTATATTTTAAAGAATGTAGGAGGGTTGGTTGACGGGAAATTTGTGACCGTAGAGGAGCAAGTTGCCATGTTCTTGTCGGTCCTCGCTCACCACAAAAAAAATAGGGTTATTAAATATAACTTTATGAGATCCGGACAAACCGTTTCACATTACATCCATGTGGTGTTGACGTCGATACTCTCACTTCATTCTGTCCTATTGGTGAAACCGACTCCAGTGCCAGAGGATTGCACTAATACCCGGTGGAAGTGGTTTAAGGTATGATGTTCTCCTTCTACAACTTATTTGTACCCTTAATTTTTATTTTTTTAACAATACATAAAGATGCAAGTGTCTATTAACAAGGGTGTCTCGGTGCATTAGATGGAACGTACATAAATGTACACGTGCCTATCACAGATAAAGGACGCTTTAGGACTAGAAAAGGCCAAATTTCTACAAATGTTCTTGCTGCTTGTGATCGGGATATGCAATTCTCAAACGTTCTTCCCGGCTGGGAGGGTTCTGCCGCGGATGCTAGAGTTCTTCGAGACTCATTGAATAGGGTCAATGGGTTTAGGGTCCCTACAGGTAAATTTTCAACAATTAATATATACATTCATTTATTATTACTTACATTCATTATGACTTGATATTGTTACATTTCTTGGAATACGTGAATGAAGTTGTAGTTGCTTGGAATTGTTTGTCAATCCATCTTACCTGAATAGAAAATTTTGTGATACTTGGTTCTTTAGTGCTATCAAGGTGTAACTTTCATGTGATATTTGGGGGAGGGATTGTGATACATATCTACTTGTGCATTACTGACTTTCCAGTATACAAACATCTAATCAAGGATACTTGGGACCTTAGTTAAAACATGGAGCATCGATAAACATGAGTGCAAAATGCAAATTTAAGACCTTTTATTTTTACTTACATTGTGATTAACTATAATTTTAATTTTTGCTCTTTATGCTTAAGTATGACAATCTGTAATTTGCAGGTAATTATTACCTTTGTGACAACGGTTATGCAAACAGCCCTGGGTTATTAACTCCCTTTAGATGTGTGGGATATCACTTAAGAGAATGGGGCCCAACAAGTGACCGTCCAAATACATATCAAGAGCATTTTAATATGCGACACACTAGAGCTCGGAACGTTATAGAACGTGCCTTTGGAGTAATGAAGATGCGTTAGGGGATTCTTAGGAGTGCAACTTTTTATCCTATCAAAACACAAATTAGGATGATTATGGCATGTTTTTTGCTTCACAACTATATTCGTAGAGAGATGCCTGTGGACCCTGTTGAGGAGCGTCTAGATACAGACGACTTTCATGATGATGAAGACACGCATGAAAATGTTGAGTTCGTCACTGGTACTGAGGCTACTACAGAGTGGTCAACTTATCGAGACAATCTTGCGCAAAACATATGGGAAGAGTATAATATTGGGTCGTAGGTCAACAATGGATGATAGTCCAAGTCTACATTTGTATGCAATTTAAGTATTTCAATAGTAGTTGAACATTTTGTTGTGACATTTGATGATTGCTAAACATAGTTGTTTGTTATTGATTTGTTTCACTTCTGATTTCTACATATACTTGTTTGCTATTGTTTCATTTTTTATGTGTTTGCTCTTTTCTTATACTAGACATTTTGGGAGATCAATTAGTGCTCGATTATTTTTGAATGTTTGACGTGAAATAAGTGTGATTTCATATAAATTTATGTATACTTTATCTCAGGTCAAACATGGTTTCGAATCGTGGTAGGGGCTCGACAAAGAAAACTACAGGTAACACTCGAAGAGTTTGGAGCAATAGTGAGGAACAAGTACTCATTGGGGCACTACATGATTTGGTGAATAGGGGTTGGAAGAGTGAGAACGGCTTCCGTACGGGATATTTGAACAAGCTAGAAGATGCATTGAAGGTTGTCTTTCCTTCCACTGATTTAAAGGTCAGTCCAAACATCAACTCTAAGCTTACCGCGTGGAGGAAGACATATGCCTCTTTGATGACTGCACATGGAACGAGTGGTGTCAGATTCAACTCTACTACGAACACAATTGAGTACACTGATGAGCAATGGGAGGAAGTTGAGAAGGTATACATGAATATAACTACATGTTTAATTATTATGAACTGCAAAATAAGATTTTGACATACTTCTTACCAAATTTTTGCGCTTCTTTGTAATAGCGAGACCCAAATATGCGAGGATTGCGATACAAAGATTGGCCATTTTTTTTAGACTGGAAACAAATATTTGGGAAGGATCGTGTAACCGGAGAGGTAGCGGATGATGTACCTGATGTGTTTCAAGCCCTACGTGCTCAGTATATGCCTCCTCCAAATACAACACCAACTGAGGAGTTCAATGGTCAAAACTACACGAATGAGAATGACACCAACACATTCCCCACTCAAAATAATTTTAACGAAGATGATGATATAAATAGTGTGCCCTTCACTACTCAATCGGCGCAACCATCTTCTAGTCGAGGCAAACACAAAAAGTCGAAAAAAAGAGACCATGACACTGCATTTGCGGATGTACTTGATCGTTATTGGCAATCAACTGGTGAGAGGCTAGATAAAATTGCTAATCGTATGGGATACGACCATGATTTGGGGAAAAAAAAGGAATGAAGTGTATGGAATGCTAGGAACCGTACAAGGTTTAACCACTGTCGATAGGCTGGAAATTTTGAGTACATTGGTGGAAGAATCGAATGCATTGAAGTGTTTATGGGTCTCGACGAAGATGCACGGAATGTCTACGTTGCACAAATTCTTGAGCGCGCGAGGATGAAGTAAAACTTCTGTGTTAAAGTTGCTGGAAAATGATCTTTTTGAAAGAAAGATGAAACCCATTATCCTTTTGTTAACATGTAACATCTATGTCATATATTTTGAAACAAATACTACCTTTATGATCCTTTTGTGAACATGTATTATTTTGAACCATTGTTATGTTAATGTTATTGCTGATTTGGAGTTATGAAAAATATATTTGTATCAATGCTGGGGAAATATATATGTTAATGTTATTGCAGGGGAAGTATATTATTGTTGGTTTGGAATTATTCAAAACATAGTTGCTGGAAGTATTTATGTTAATGTTATTGCAGGGGAAGTATATTATATAATACCAAGCCATCATAAATAAGTGCATACGGGTTATATAATACTAAGCCATCATAAACTAATTTTATAACAAAATAAGTGCATACGGGTTTTATAATACCAAGCCATCAGAAACCTACTAAAAGCATCATAAACTTACTTAGCCCCTAATTTTTCTTGCAAAATATAAAACTACTTAAGCATCATTAACTTATATAATACCGAGACCTAACGGGAAAACATGTTTTACGAACCACGAGCATGGAGCAAACATCATTCCTTCCCAACTTGTTCGAGATGCCACTTGACGGGGCTGCATGATGAAGTCGAACTAGTTGTATTTTTTTCGAGAAACTTATGGATAGGTTGTGGGTTTTTTCCAGTCGGTGGTGTTGGACTAAGTGGCGGTAACACTTGCTTCTTACCACGAGTTTTGTCCATAGTAGCTAGTGTAGTCGGCGTGTGCGATTCGGCGCTGACCGTTGCAAGCGTAGTGATGGGTTCAACTTCACTGAACAATTTCTTTCTTGTGCGTTCGCGGTTCGGCAAACAAGGGGAAGTCACTTCATGATCATCATCAGAGTCGACGATGATGAACTGATCATGAATTGAGTTTGCATCCCACCACATAGGCCCATCAGAACTGATGTTGATACAGTTAGTCGCACGATCATGTTCAGTTGCAAATAAAGATTCGAGTGAATCAAACAACTTGTCCCCCTTATGGTAAAAAGCTTTCGCAAATTCATTCACCTTCATTTTTTTTAAGCAATTGATGTTAATATACAATAAGCAAAAGGTATTATAATAAAATTTATAATTTGTATTTTACCTTGAAAGCTTCCTCCCAATCCATCACATGGACATGGTTGATGTTGCGATCATACCATGCACCGTCGCGCTCGAGTACTTGTTTTAACGTCATGTAGCGTTTCTTCAACATGTCACGATGTGCTAGCACTTCATCCCACAAGTAGTTTCGTTCCAACGTTACGTTGAGAACGTCTTGCGCTTCGGCGATTGCGTGAAAGTTGGTTGTGTGCACGTCCCAAAGCCCTTTTTTCTTATTCTCAAGTAGCACGTTGACGAAGATGGTCACGGCATTTTCAGTCCAACTCTCTTGGTAGAAGAAGGACTCCTAAGGTGGGATGCTTAACACTTTTTGTGAGGCTGCCATAATATTTTTTTTGCTAAGTTAAATTTTGTTGTGTGGAACAAAAATTGAAGACAATTTATTTATAGTTGCATGGGGTGCACCATCCAGCTGTAAACGAAGTGAAGTAAGTCGGTGAACATTGTAGTAGGTGAACATTTAATTTTTCAGACTGAACGTAAAGTGTGATTAATGAATGTGCAAAGGTCAACTTTTCTTGGTTCATTTAGCACTGTGGAGAAAAGAAATATTAATGGGGTGATTGAACATATAACTACATCTACTGAGTTTGATTTAAGAATTTAGTTTATCTCCCAACCACACTTGTCACTGTCTTGATTTAAGAATTTAGTTTATCTCCCAACCACATTTGTCACTGTCGTAATTAAAGCCCAAGCTGAAAGGGTTGCCGCATGGAAATGTTGATATCTAACTTCATATCACCTTGGTATACCTATATATAATTTGTGAGATACACTACTAAAAAATACCCTATGTAGTGACGCTTCGTTAGTGACGCGTGTACCTAAGGGTCACACTATTACAAATATAATGACCCTTTCATTTTTATTTAGATTTAGTGACGCTCATATAGCTAAAGCACCCCTTTGAGGTCCTGGGTTCGATACCCAATATATGGAATTTTATTTACGCTATTATTTTTCAGTCCCTTAATTATTAAATATATATATTTTTAGTGAACTGGCCAAATTATATTATATTTTATTAATATGCCTTAAATCATTCATCTTCTCTCCCCGTGCCCTATTTTCAGAATTTCCAATTTCTCTCTAAGCAAGCAACTACGGGGATTTGTCCATCATAGTCCTTCATCGTCCCACTTCCTCCCTCCTTATATCACCTTTTCAATCGGGTCGAGTCCTCCGTCGTCCTTCAAATCGCTTTCTCAATCGGATCGAGTCCCTCGTCGTCCCTCAAATCGCCTTCTCAATCGGTAACAGAGTGATGCGTTTTTTTTTACATGTTCCAAATCTAAATTTTGCTATTTCCAGCTTCAATATTACAGAGATTTTATTGATCTGGGCTATTTGATATATGGCGTTTTACTCCTCCGCCAGTGATTTAAAGTTGGGGGTTTTCTCGACCTCTCTGTTCATGTTTTTTGTTGATAAATTTTGTGTGTTTGTCTATATTCTGTTGTCCATGTTAAAGTTTTCCCAATTTCTAGACCTGCGTTCTCCTTTGATTTTTGTTCTAATTTATACCGACCAAATTCTTAACATTTCATTTTGTTAAAATTTAGTATGACTGTGGGTTATGTTGTTTCAGATTTTTTTTCCTGAAATTTGGAATCAATCATTCATGTGAAGTATTTACTTCTTTTCCATTAATTTATTTAACCATTCTAAGATTTTTTATCTTTGCAGCTTTGAGGCTTTGGAGTCTGAACTTTGTATTACTGCTACATATGGGAATATCTCACCTACAAAATTCCTTAAGATTCTGACTATGGGTTAGTTTATGCCTTTTTTTATGCTTTGTAATCAGAATTATTCTTCTACAAGATTCTCTCGTTGTCTAATTGATTATATTTATTGTCAACGTTCTTTACTTTAATATTATTGCATAGCATAAATCATAAAAAGGATCCATGCCTAAAAGTCTTTATGAATGTCAGTACATGAGTCTGAAGTTTTGAACCTGATTTTATACATCAAAGTACAAGATTATTTTTTTCTTTTTGATTTGCCGAACAATATAAATCTTGTTATTTTGTATATATCAAGAGGAACTTTTTTTGAGGCTATCTATCTGGTGATGGCTCTGATGGCCTTAGTTTAATATCACCGAATCTGATATCTCAATGGTTATAAATGTTATGTATCGAGCTATAGAAGTCTATTTCATGTTCAAAAATAACATTCTGCTGATAAGATATTATGTAACAGACATAAGAAAATGAGGTTGCTCTTCCATATAGTGTTTCCAGAGACTCAAAACTATATATCTTGAGGAACTATTAGTAGCTAGAAAGCACCTACTATTATAACACTTTCGAGGTGGATAAAGTAATTTTTAAGTTAAAGAAGTTGACTTCTCATTTCTGAGTCCTTGATCACTATGTCATAACTTATAATCAAGAAATTTTAGATTTCGGGAAATATACTCTTTCATGCCATTTATTCACTTTTGCTTTTCTAGATTGTATTTTGTTATTTGTGTCAACGTAGGAAATCAAAGTAGTGCAATTAATAACTTATTTTCATTCTCATTATAGTGTATCAAATAATTACCAAGCACTAGTACTCGGTCTCATTACCCCCAACTAAGCAGGCTTGTAGTTTTTTCTGACTAAACTCTTGGAGATTTTTTTTTTCAGGCACCAAAGATACTCGGGTTATTTTCTAAAGGTGTGTATTCCTCATTCCTTCATCACTTCTGCATCAATTTCTATAAACAAATCACTGAACTTCCGGCTAGCTTGAGTTATAAACTCACCTTTTGCGCTGGAAATAGATTGAACCTTTCTTATTCTTTGCATAATTGTACTACAGACTTAAATGTATATTTAGTCAGCATTTTGATAAAGTTGTACCTAAACTTCTTTCAAGACGTGTGCTCTATTTTCAATTGGCAAATCTATACTTTTCTTTTTCTAGATTGTTTGGTTGCAGCTCTCTTTGAAGTTTATCGACACAGAACAATTTCAGAGGTAGTATTCGTCATTTTTTCTAGTTCGGGCCAAGTGCGTTGCTTCATCATTTATACTCATTTTCTGCTAAAGAAATTTTGTTATAAAATCATTTTCTTTACTTTTCTAATTTTCTTGAAATGTAGCATGATAACCTTTTTTCTATACACGGAGTTGAGCTACAGTTTTTTATGTGTATTTTCTAATTATATGTTAACTGCATTACTGAATATTGGTATTGATGATGAACTGGTGGTCAATTATATGTGTTCCGTTACATGTGGCAAATTACTACCAAGTATTGCTTTTGCTTTTTTTCATTTATATTGTAAATAGTTTATGACATTAATGACTGATTAAATCAGTACCTATGAATAAATATCTTTGAGCTGTTACAACTCACTTCAGTGGTTTAATAGAATCTTTTTATGAATATGAGGTGAGTTGGAAATGTGGAACTTGCACCAAGTTCTATAAATGTATTGTGTATATTTTTTTGTTCCTTGTTTACTCACTTAGCTACCTAAATTTAATCAAGTGTTTTTGTCTATGCTTCTCTTCTAGTTAGATATTGAGAATGAAAGGAAGTTGTAATTATAAGGTGCATATGTTTTGTTCTCTTGAGAATTATCAACCATGCAGGTGGGGTTGCTTCCTATTATTTCAATGTGTTCTTTCCCTGCTTATAGTCACATTACAGAAGGAAATATACATAGTTTCCCTGCTTATAGTCACATTACAGAAGGAAATATACATATTGTTGATATTCATCTGACTCTGCATTCTCTTCTAGTTATATTTGCCAATTTGATGGCTTAGCAATCCTATTAGTGCATATCTAAAAAAGAATTTGTTCTCCCTTGTTATCACCTCATGATACTTTATTTTTTGTACTCATATTCTATCGTAGGTTGATAAGCGTAGAAGATAGAAGTTTGAAGATGCCATCAGTGAACTGTTCAATCTGCAACGATGATATGTATTAACAGAATTGCAATGGTTGTTTTCATTCCACAAAACAGATTCTTTATTGATCAAAACTTATAGCTTTCCCACGATTATCATGTAAAAACGATGTTGTAGGTTTGAGATGCGATCTATAAATAGTGTTGTAGCTAGGTTTTTTCCATCATTTCTTCATATTAAAGATAAGATGCTTGTAGAGAGAACTTGTTCTATATTAATGTAGATAGGACACATCATTTCCACTTGTGGATGTAAGTTATAATATACTTGGTTGTTTCTTGATTACAAGTGAATGAGAATATTTTATTATTATGGTGTTTATATATATTTGAGCATGTTAGGGGTATGCATATAGGTATAATCTCACCTATATGTATATTGTTACTAGTATTACTTATATAAAAAAATGCCACACAATTTTATAGTTAAATTAGTTACTAAAAATATTACTAAATCAGGTGGTTAAGTTAGTTATAAATTTTTCGTGACATGAGAAAATGTCACTAAAGCACACCGTGATGACACCATTTAGGGTCACCAAATATTTTTGCTATGACGCATAAAAACATCATTAAACGAGGTGGTTAAGTTAGTTATAACTTTTTCGTGATGCGAGAAAGCGTCACTAAATTACATCATTGTGACGTTGGTTAGTATCACCAAATAAAGTTACAATGACGCATAATAACATCATAATGACCATCTAAGATGATGCTTTTCAAGCGTCACGATAAAAGCCTGTAGAAACGCCAAATCAAGTGACGCTTGACCGAAGCGTCACTACAGCAAAAGGGTCACTAAATGCTACTTTTAGTGACGCTTATGCGCGACTCTAAAGCCCTTTTTTTTAGTAGTGATAATTTGTTGTTTACAAAAAAAGCAGAACAAAACCAACACCAAAATTGCGTGCATAACAATAAATTGTTGGGCCTAATCATACAAAATTTTCTTACATAACAAAACCAAATAAGGATCAGTACAACATTGTTCTCAAATCACACCATAATTGCTTAATTCATAAAACAGACCAGAAAACAGATTTCAAGTATACTCCTCGAATCATTCATAAACACAAAAGCTAGTAAAAATAGGAATATTAAAAAGCCAGTAAAAGTCATATTGGTACATTGAAAATTCATGACCACATAAATCAAACAACTTTCAAAAGTTGAGATTCTAAAGCAATAGTGTACAATAGATAGCTTCACGGGAGGTTCCCATTATTGCACGGAATGACCGTCATCTTCAAATAGTAGTTTGATCCTGTTAAATAGACCATCTCCTTCATGGTAATATGCTTTCACGAAGGGATCATTCTACACACATCATAAAAAACATGTTAGCAAATTTAATCATAATAATGTGTATATATACACAACCTGTGATGCAATGCAAATTGTAAGTAGGAGACTATAGTTACCGCTAAATGAAAAGCCCAAATGTATGGCTTTGCATGAACACGATTCTTTTCTTGGTCCCATTCCACATCGGCGGTCTCGATTAATGCTTTGAATGAACGATAACGCATCTCGATCATGGTCCGTTGAACAAGAATATCATGCCAAGTTAATGTGCCTTTCATCATGACGTTGAGGATAAACAGTGCCGATTGGAGTGCTAACGTGTTGTTTTCATTAGTTTTCCAAAACCCTTCGTCCTTCTCATGAAGTAAAATCTGGATGAAGGCATCGACGGATTCCTCACACCATTTTTCATCGGACAAGTAGCATTCTTGTGGCTCGATATCATCCATTGTTTAAGAAACTGAAAAAGAAAAATTAATTCCCAACAATCATTCACAAAACATAGTCAATATATCGAGATTGCTACAACAACACATATTGGATTTCTATCGTTACCATTTCAGAAAATGTGCAAACATATTGGCAATTGGAACAATTAAAAAACAAGAGTGTATACAGTGCAACATGAACCAGGGTGGCATGGAGTCAAGGCACCAAAAACAAGTTTCTTACAAAAAAAAAGAGTCATGGCAGCTTACAGGCATACATTCATACACGAGTATATTGGTTCATTCAAAGAACAGGGGGTATTTTCTCAAATTTCTACTCCATTTTCTAATTAGTTTTTCAATGAATTTATAACTTCTTCAATTCCTACAACAATTAACCATCTTCCTCTTACAAAACAGCAAGCTGAAGTAAATTCCCAGTAAGGAAATGCCTCTATGAAAATCATCAAAGACAAAGTTTAAACACCCACTTCACAGTTTCAATTGTGCTTATTTGAAAGGGCTTTTATTGTTAACGTTCTATAAAAATTAGCCAACATCGCAATTTTATTTTTTGTACGAATGCACTATAAAAAATTTAGGATTTGTGACGATTAGCCAAGAATGGAAATGAAAACACATGTAAAATGAAAACGAGTAAGGCTCGAAACATAAATGTACAATTAATGAAACCCTAGAACAAATCGAAATAGAGTTTTGTAGGATACCTTCAAGAAATCGTGACGGAGCTTTGTAGAACTCTAACCTATCTACAACAGACACGATTCAAAGCTTCACAAAATCTTGGAAATAGCAGATATTTCCAGCGGCAGCGACGATGTGTAAGAAAAAGGATAAATCGAATCAATCATCAGTAGAAGTTATACGAAGATGATGCAAAATATGGCTCTCGTGTAGATTAGACGGATGATTTGAGAGACAAAGCAAGAAAATTTGTTGCTCGTCGATGGAAAGAAACGGGCAAGAGTGAGAGTCTGCGAGAGAATGTTAAGATGGAGAAGTGAAAGACATTGCTTTTTGGCAAGGTTAAAATTGTGATTTTGGATTTGTAAGAGGACAATACAGTCTTTTTAAAAAAAAATCAAACTAATAAATTTGGGCCAATCTTGAAGAAGAAAACATATCAAACACAAAAGTATTTGTAGGTCCCCAAAGTTGAGTTAATATCGAGTAAGCTAGTGAAAATGTCTAGAGGGGGGTGAATAGACTTTTCAAAATTATTTCGATATATCAAAGTACAATATGCGGAATAACGAAATTAATCAATGAGCCCAAGTAGTTTATACTCAACTTTTTATTCGAGAACTCTGTTCTATGTATACTCAACTAATCTTGTTCAGATATGTATTTAAACAATTAAACAGTTAATCAATTAAACACAAACAAAACAGTAAAGTAAACAACACAAACGATTTTATAATGGTTCGACAACTTGTCTACGTCCACTCTCACAAACCCAGTTGTGATGTTTCCTTATCAACTCGTCCAATGGAGTACATTGTGTGTTCTTGTAATTTTAAGTCCCAAGAAACAAGACTTAGATCTTCTCGAATATACTACCAAGTATATCTTCGATCTTACTAGAGATTTAAAAGTATCTAGCAACTTGAAAACAGTAAACAAAAACGTAAAACTTATTCAGTAGCAGTCTTCTTCTTCCTTCACTTGACTAGCGGACTTGCTTTCTGAACTTCAAAAACTCTGAGAGTGTTTTTCTTCGAATGCTTCAATAATACTTCAGTAAGTAGATTTTTCAGTAGTCTTTAACCAATAAACACCTTGGGGTATTTATAGACTTCAACTTCAAGAACTTTGTCAGTTGTAACCAACCTTTCTTGAAAACTAACTTTATCCTTCCATACTTATCCTTCCACGCGTTTAAGTAGTTAATTAGTTATTTCTAACTAACTCTTTAATCCTTATCTTCATACGCGCTTTGAATAACTAACTTCTTCTTTATGTTGACTTGTCTTGTTGAGTCTTGTGGTCGCACCTGTCTTGTGTAGACATCTTCTCTTCTTCTCTGGTCTTCGTGCAATCCTTCAGTAGTAGACTATTCTAATCCTAACAAGACTATTACATTACTTTAAGCTTTATAATACAGCTTAGTCAACTTACAAATCTATACAATGAATATTTTACATATGAAAATCATGAGCTTCTATACAATGTCTAATATAGCTCAATAACAACCTAAACATTTAATATAAACAATACTTATGATTCGTACTTGTCTTTTATATATAACAACACTTGTCTTATGTGAACTCTACTGGTCTGTACAAGATGACTCCTCTTAACTAGACTAGATCAGTCAACACTTAGAAAATATTCAAACTACTTTTGGCTTATCAAAACTTCATCTTTATCTTTTATCATCATTTAGGACTTGTTCTAGGATTCATATCCCAACAATTTCCCCCTTTTTGATGAAGCCAAAACTACTTGAATCTTTTCATAAAAGTAGACTAGTTAAGTAGTTATCTTGTCTTTAACATCAAATAGTACTTATCTTTTCATTCATTCAAATAAGAACAGTAGATATTACACATACTTCAAAAAAAATAAAAAAGTAACAATCAGTGCAAATAACAAAACAAACTAATCTGTTATGTTACCTCCTTCAAGATTTGGAACACAGAATGCATCTAGGAGTCTTCTATGAATAACTCTGATGTGTTCTTCATCATCGATCTTCTCCTTGTCTAGCAGCTCCTCTTCAAATTTCTTGATCTGGTTAAGATCAACCCTTTTACCTGAGCTGGTCATAGGAGTCTTCCACTTTGGGTAGATCGGCACTAGAATGTTATAATTTGTAGCAGCAGATATCATCATGATCAAATTCCAAAGCATCTTGTTCTGGCCTTCCATGAACTTATCAAACATTGAGTAAAGTTCATCCGAGCTCTCAACATCACCAAATTTTCTGATTATCCAGTGGTCTAGCTCCCATTGCCTCTTTACTTTCATCCAATCTTGACGACGCTCTTTGTCAATAAAGTAATCAATAAACGCATCTTCCATTTGATCTTCATCTGCCTTCAACTTTTGTAGCCTTTCAATATGCTTACCAATCTTTCTCTGGCTTGCATAGTGACTTTCATCATTAGGATCAATCACCTTCTGCTTCTTCACAATCGCATTAGGTTCTTCAGCTTCTTCCAAAGCTAACTTCCTCTTAGTCTTTCTTTTCGTTTGAACCTCAGCTTCTGGAGACGCAACACCTTTGCCCTTCTCCAATCTCTTCTGCTCATCTGCTCTAGCTAGCTCAAGATCAGCAGTCTTCACCAACTTGCCTCTCTTAGGCCTTCTACGATCTTGCATAGCTTCTGCAGCCTCTTTTGCTTCTGGTTCAGCACTGGTCGATTAGGATTTAACAACTTCAACTTTCTCAACTCTACTCGTCTCTTCCCCCTTTTTGGCTTCATTAGTTGCCTTGAGAGTGAAAAGACTAGTAAAGCGAGTCATCTCTTCCTTAACAGCTTCCTTCATGGCTTCAGCAGCTAGCTCTATCTGCTTCTGATGCGTCTTGTCGTGACTCATCTTGTCAAGACGATCAGTAGCTAACTCCAGCTTCCTTGAACTAGACACAAGTTCATCTTTGAAATACGTAGTTGTTTGCCTAAGGAGTCTGTTCTACTCTGTCAGCTCAGTTAGAACAGCTCGAGAACGCACCAACTGGTCTTGTGCTTCTCTTCTCTGTTCATCAGCAATTTCTATCTTTACTCTGTAGAGTCTCTCCATCTTGCTCGACTCTTCAGCTAAAGATCTTGCAAAAGTAATAGATCTCTTTTCTGAGAAATCAACTTGCTTCTTCAAGAAATTCTCAATTTCAGCATACATCTCTTCTCGGAAAGATGAGTCCATCTTGTTGACTTCACCAATCATTAACTCTCTTGAGTTATTAACAAGCGACTGATTCTGTTCAACTAGCACATCCTTCAGCTTTGAGTTTAAGAACTCATCTACAACAGACTGGACAACAACCTTCAAGTCCGTCTTCAGCTCTTGTAGATAGCCTTCTGGAAACACTTGAGTAGACGACTGAGTTTCAGCAATAACATCTTCTTGAACTTTCTCAATCAACTCATCTTCATCAAACATGATGGCTTCAACAAACTCATCATCTTCTTCACCAATCTCTATCAAGTCGACTTCTTCAGCACTTTCAGCCTCTTCTTCAACATGATCAGGGACACCTTCTAATTCCAGTAGAGGTTCTGAAGTCTGAATAGCAGCATCCACAAGCTCTGCTTTCGACTCTTCTTCCAGTAGGTCAGTTTGAGTGCCAACATCAAACGAAAATTCTTCACTCAAAATACCATCTGGAATGCTTAACATTCTTTTCACGAGATCAGTTAAGGCTCTACGAGGGAATAACTCAGAGTGGTCTTGAACACCACTGTTCTCTTTCTGCTCCATCTCCCAATCCATGAAATTGGAGATACCACCAATTCCCAAGATGACTTCAAACAAGTCGTCTGTTGGGGACTTCTTCAATGCAACCCATGTGCATATCCTAAGAAGTTTCTCAAACTGTTTTGATGAGGTGTCTACTTCAATAGACGAGAGCTGTTTCTTCAAATTGTTGTTCATCTTCGAACGGATCCTCTTTTCCCTTAAACTCATCGGATAATAAACTAGGGATTCGAATCTAACTTCAGAAGGGGTCTGAGCAGGTGGGGTCCCTGTCTCAGTTGTTGCAGTGGCAACTGGAGTCTTTTCTGAAGTAGATGGGTTAAGAGGTTCAACATATTCTGTTGAGGGTAAGGAGAGAGTTTGGTCTGTGGTTTCTAGGGGCTGTAATGCAGCTTGGTTTGGTGTGACAACTGTAGGAGTATCAGTTGTATCAATTATGGTAGTGTTTTGGGGAATGCTGGCTCTCAGCGGATATGCTGCCAGCACTTGTGAGGATGAGGGTACAGGTCTAGGACGAGATCGATGTGATCTTGCCTTGGTTCGAACTGGAGGGAGAGAGAGAGAGGAATTGAAATAGATTGAGAAGAGGAACCAACCTGAGGAGTCGACTCGTCTTGTGTAGGACTACACACTCTTACAAGACGATATGCTTTAGCAATATTTGCACTTGGCTCCTCAACCTTCTCGGTCTCATCATCGGATTGAGTCTCCTCCGAATCATCTGCACTAGATCCAACTTGTGCAACATCTTCGGACTGTGCATCATCGGACTCGTCTTCTGATGAACTAGACGAAGCAGCATATGGCATCGCATCCATAGGATTAATCTGAACTTGCCTTGGGGCAGACGGTCTAGCAGCCACTTGCTTTCTCAAAGCCTCATTCTTCAAATAAAATTTCAAAGGGTGGAATGGCTTCCCTTTGCTCCATTCCGTCTTCGTTGGCATCAAAATGGGTAGAAGAATGCTCAACTTATTTCCGAATCCAACTACATTGGACACCACCCAATTAGCCGTGTCGGTGTCAACTCTAACACTTCTCTCGAAATACATAAGGCGATCCGCAAGTAGCTTGAACCAATTTCCTTCGGTGATTCCATCATAGATGGCAGCCATCACCCTTGCCTTCGACAAGGTGACTGAATCATAGGAACCGGTGGCACATAGCAACATCTTGCTAGCTATGTCCAGGAGGGTTCTATACTTCTCCAGCAACTCCTTCTTCTTGACTGCTGGGATTTTGCCATCATGATTCAACCGGATCTTCTTGCCACAGAAAATACTAAGATACCTCATCTCTTGGCCAATCGCGTAGTTCTCCACATCAATCGATCTGATGGGCAGCTTCAAAACCTCAAACACAGCTTCACGAGTGATTTCCACTCGGCTTGCTCCAACAAACGATTCAATTATGTCTCCTCGTCTGGTGGCGTTGGCATAGAATTCTAACACCTCTTGCTCCAACACAACTTCTGGAAAGGCCTCCAAATAGGGTTTTAACCCACATCTGATGCATTTCGTCAAAATCTCTTGGTTGCCTTCAGTGTGTAGCCCTTTGAAGAACATAGAAGGTTCCACATGCACCTTACTTTCGGCGATGAATTTGCCAAGGTCAAACCTTGCCTACATGTTAGTCCTTACATCAAAGAGTGAGATGATCGACATAGTGATAGTTCGAGTAAGAACAAAGGAGTGAGATTCGCAAGAAATTGAAAGCTAGAGTAGGGTAGTTAAGAAAAACGTGGGGCGAGTAGTGTGTAAGTGTTGGGTTTTGTTTAAGAACTGAATTTGGGAATGAACGGCCAAGATCTAATGAAATGATCCAACGGTGTGCCTTTTGATATTCAGTTACGGAATCGAGAATATTATGTGTTTTGATATTGTAAAATTTGGAATCCGCCTCTTCTATTGGTTAGGACAGGGGAGTGTACTCATCTGACCTAGCGTAGTAGAGTAGGGTGCGAACTGGGTGTATACACCTCATTAAAATGGGAGTGTATAAATCCAATTCTAGGGTTTTCCAATTTTAGCATTATCGAATTACTGTAATACCCTTAATTCAAGTAGATTAAACACTTAGCACATTTGAATCAAAAGAACACTTATCTTGTCTGTTCGAGTCTATCCAGAACAGACGAGTAGACTTAAACTTCACAAGACGAGTTGGCTTAAGTGCACAAGACGAGTTCCCCCTTCGACTGTGCTTGTCTATTCTGAATGTCGAACGACTTCATGTACCTATCTTGTCTTCAGCAACATATGATCGTAGGTACAAGTAGAGTAGAATAATTAAGATGAATATCAGTCTAAAGCAATAGTCAAGGTTCGAACAAGATGACTGTTAACAAACATAAGAGTCAACATAATGATATTTAAGAAATCAAAGATTCCCCCTTAAAAATGTTTATTCCCTTAGTATTACCCTCAGCTTTACCAGCTTCCTCATCGGGTTGTTTGGTCATCTTGTCTAGCCTTGTATACATGTCTGTTGGGCGAGTAGACGAGTGCTCTGTTCTAGTGACCTTGTCTCCTTATTTCTTTGATGTACCTGTCTGGTTAGTACACAACTATGGGCAAGTAGGGTCTAGATCAATTAGCCCTAGACTAATGCATAACTCACGAAAACGAGCCTCAGCTAATGGTTTTGTGAAAATATCAGCTCTTTAAAAAATCAGTATGAATCTTTTCCATGCGAATATCCTTCTTTTCTACATGATCACGTATGAAATGATGCTTCACATCAACATGCTTACATCGAGTGTGCAAAACAGGATTTTGCGTAATGGCAATGGCACTATTACTATCACATAAAATAGGAACATTTGATTCATATATGTTGTAATCTCTAAGCTGTTGCATGAGCCAAAGTAGTTGACTAGAGCAGCTACCAGCAGCCATGTACTCGGCTTCGGTAGTAGAGGTAGCCACACTAGTTTGCTTTTTCGAAAACCATGAAATGAGTTTTGTGCCTAAGAATTGACAAGAACCAGATGTAGATTTCCTATCTATTCTACAGCCACCAAAATCAGAATCTGAGTAGCCACTTAAGGATAGGTCATCATTTGAAGGATACCATATACCACGATTGATGGTTCCTTTCAAATATTTCAGTATCCGTTTCGTGGTTTCCATGTGACTCTCTTTTGGATTGGCTTGGAAACGACCACAAACACCAACAGAGAATGCAATGTCTGGTCTACTAGCAGTTAGATACAGTAAAGAACCAATAAGTCCACGATAAGAAGATTGATCAGCACTTTTACCGTGTTCGTCTGGATCCATTCTGTAAGTAGGTTGCATCGGTACACCAGTAGACTTACATGTTTTAATCTCGTACTTGTCTAGAAGATTTCTAGTGTACTTCGCTTGATTTATGAAAATCCCTTCAGGGGTCTGCTTTACTTGAAGACCAAGAAAGTAATTCATTTCACCCATCATTGACATCTCAAATTTACTTTGCATGAGTGTTGAAAAACTTTCACTCAGCTTTTTGTTAGGTGACCCAAAAATAATGTCATCTACGTAAATTTGAACGAGTAAAATGTCTTTTCCTTCT
The DNA here is from genome assembly GCA_963675135.1 of Galeopsis tetrahit. Classification (NCBI taxonomy): domain Eukaryota; kingdom Viridiplantae; phylum Streptophyta; class Magnoliopsida; order Lamiales; family Lamiaceae; genus Galeopsis; species Galeopsis tetrahit. The sequence continues at coordinate 28,904,205 of OY776130.1, read as the reverse complement.
TGTCTTCTGAACAAGGTTCTATCGACCTTGCCCTTAGTAAAACCATTTTCTAATAGAAAGAGAGAGAGTATCATACCATGCTCTTGGAGCTTGCTTTAGTCCGTATAAGGCTTTCTTTAATCTGTACACCTGGTCGCCTTTGACTTCGAAACCTGGAGGTTGTTCAACATACACTTCTTCCACAAGAATACCGTTAAGAAATGCACTTTTAACATCCATTTGATATACAGTAAACTTCATGTGAGCAGCATATGCAAGGAACAATTGAATGGCTTCTAGTCTAGCAACAGGAACATATGTTTCATCATAGTCTATGCCTTCAGCTTGTGAATAGCCTTGGGCTACTAGTCTAGCCTTATTCCTAACGACTACATCATTCTCATCTTTCTTGTTTTTGAAAATCCATCGTTTGCCAACTACATTATGATGTTTCGGCCTATCGACAAGTTCCCAAACGTCGTTTCGAACAAACTGGTTCAACTCGTCTTGCATAGCGATGATCCAATTACTATCGGCCAATGCCTCTTTGACAGTGGTAGGCTCGATAGAAGAGAGGAAACAACACCAGCAAAACATAGTTGGACTAGGCTGTTCTTGCGACTCAAAGAGTTGTCGTCTAGTCTTCACACCAATAGTAGAGTCACCAATAATATTTTCAGTATCATGCGCAGATTTCCATGTTTTTCTATTCTTAACAGGAATATTATCATCATCTACATCATGTACAGCATCATGCATATCAACATCATTTGTATCATCAACAGATTTACCAGGAGTAGACGAGTCAACTAGAGCAGGCATGTCAGCTGGTCTAGAAGACTTACCTTGAGCACTTACCTTCTCTTTGTCATCAGATTCGAGAGCTTTCATGAATGGATTGTAGGCTTGAACGGATTCATATACCTCTGATTCTTTGTCAGATTCGATCGATAGATCAGTCACTTTCTCACTGATCTTGTTGGCAGACGAGTCCTGTCGAGATTCATCGAAAACCACATGTGGTGTTTCTTCCACACAAAGAGTTGAGTAGTTGAATACCCTAAATGCTTTGCTAGTCGAGGAGTATCCTAAGAATATCCCCTTGTCTGCTTTAGCATCGAAAGCATTCAACTTTCTCTTTCCATTGTTATGGATGAAACACTTACAACCAAATATATGGAAATATGAAATTCTGGGTTTTCTACCTTTCCAAACCTCATAGGGTGTCTTGCCTAACGCTTTGTTGATCGCGCTTCTGTTCTGAGAGTGGCATGCAGTATTGATAGCTTCAGCCCAAAACTTTTGAGGTGTGTTGTACTCGGCTATCATGGTTCTACAGGCTTCTTTGAGAGTTTGATTCCTTCTTTCTGCTACACCATTTTGTTGTGGTGTCCTAGCTGCACTAGTAAGGTGCTGGATACCACGTTTAGCACAAAAATCTTTGATATAGCAATTAATGAACTCAGTTCCCTTGTCACTACGAATCTTGACAATAGACTGGTTCTTCTCAACTTGTAACTTCTTCAACAGATCAGGCAGAAGTGTTTGTGTATCACTCTTCTTGTGTAGGAAGACTACCGAAGTAAACTTAGAATAGTCGTCTACAACAACAAGTGTGTACCTTCTACCATTCAAGGTTGGAGGAGTTATCGGACCATGAAGATCCATATGTAGTAGTTCTAGGACTCTACTTGTTGAGAGAGTAGGAATTGATTTAAATGAAACCTTTACCTGTTTACCTTTTTGGCACGAGTCACACACTTGTGATTTGTAATAGATTTCATTAGGGATACCTTCAACAAGGTAGTTTCTTGCGATCTTGTTAATTATCTTAAAGTTCATATGGCATAGGCGTCTATGCCATAGCCAGCTGACCTCTTTAGGACTTTTAACAAAAAGGCAAGCATCCCTAGGGCAACTATTCCAATTCACAGTGTAGACGATGCCTTGCCTTACTCCAACTAGAAGGATTGAATGAGTTCTTTTATCCCATATTTCACATTTGGCGCTTTTGAAGTAGACTTTATAACCCCTGTCACAAAATTGAGAGACAGATAACAAATTATACTTCAAACCTTCCACATATGAGACATCGTGAATCTCTACGTCTCCATTCCTGATGTATCCGAATCCTTTCGTGATAGCCATAGAACTATCTCCAAAGATGACTTTTGGTCCTTCTTGCTCATGGTAGTTAGAAAGAAGAGCCTTGGTACCAGTCATGTGGTGAGAACACCCATTGTCTATGTACCAAGTTTCTCCAACTGAACCACCCTTCTTATACAAGTCGAGTCGACCCTGCAATGAAGATATTCAATAATTTAGGTACCCACTAATTTATTGGGGTCCTCGAGGTTAGTCGAGTTCAGAGGAATCCAAATATACATTGGAGTCTTGAACAAGTTCGATCTCTTAAGCTTCTTGCCATATTTGTTTCAAAATAAGACCTTGTTGTCCTTATCTGGCCTATCATTCGAGTTCAGGTCTACTCGTTTGAGGTAGCCTTTCGACTTGATCTCTACTTGAGCAGGCGCTGGTCTATGATAGTCAGAATAGGGCTTATATGCATTAGGTCCATACGGTTTATAGACTCGTTTAGGTCTTTCCTCACTTATGATATCATATGACAAAGGTGGAGGATATAGGACAGCTTGTGTACGATATTTTGGAGCAACCTGTCTAGGCCTAGACGAGTAGAGCTGAGACTGCCTTATGAAAGGAGGTCTAGGCTCTTGTCGTCTAGTCTGTACATGTCTAGTACTCGTCTCCTCAGGATACCAGTCCTCGTATCTGACCTGGTTGGGTCGTCCACGATTAGTGGTCCTTTGTTGACTAGTTCTAAACGGAACAGGCTTGTTGTTACCATTCTTTTTACCTACATTGGTAATCGGAATGTTAACTCGAGTCTGTTTAGGTACAGTGCCTTTAGATGGAGTTCCAATATCGTATATCATTGGTCATTTTCCTTTATCATTTGGCAAAAGTCTTGAGTTATTAGTAGTAGGGTTCTTAATGACTCGAGTAGACGAGCTAGATGACTCAGCACCTATACCTGTCTTGTCAGCTGGATCTCTATACCTATCTGACAATTCAAGGTTAATCTTAGAAGAGTTAACCAGGTCAGTAAGTTTGAGATCTAATGTGACAACCTCGGTCTCTAAGAACTTATTACGTTCTTCAAGCCTATTGCACTTGCTCTTTAAAACATTGAATTCATTTCTCTCAGTTGCATGTGTCTTAAGTAGGTCTTGATATAACATGTCTGTCAATGCACACTTTTCTTTGAGTTGTCTCAACTCTTCAGTCAAGCGTTCATTTAGGACTGTTACATTAGGATCTACTTTGGACTGAGCTTCCTTAAGATCAATGATTTCTTGTTTCAAGGCTATGTTCTCATCACTGACTTCAATGAATGCCTGATTAGCTAGTAGGAGGTCGTCTTCAACAGCACTAGTAGAGTGATAAAGACTACTCCCTACTTCACTACTGGCAGTATCACTTTCATCATAATCTGATTCATCACATGATTGAAAAGAAGTAGCAGATGATACCTCTTGGTCGATTTTAGCCATGCAGCACAGACCATTATCTACTATGAATGCTTCATCGTGATCAGACGGGTAGCTAGATGAGGACGATGGCAACTCGTCTGAATCAGACTCAGAGTCAAAATTGGCCATCATTACCTTCTTGCCATGATTGTATCTTCTTTCCCTTCGTGCTTTGCGTTCTTCTCGTTCACCAGTGCTCAGGTCTGGACATTCATATATGTAGTGACCTGGCTTTTCACAATTATAGCAAAGAAGATCATTAGTAGCCTTTTTAATAGGAGATTTATCCCTGCGCTTATCACGTCTATCAGAACGCTGAATCTTCCTATCATCAGACTCTCTATCTCGCCTATTACCTTTCGAGACTTCGTCTCTCCTTTCGGACGAGTTTCGGTCTCGTCTGGTCTCAGACGAGTTCTTAGAAGTGGACGCTCTATGATCCCTATAGAACTTCTTGTATCTTCCGAAACGTTTATTCAGCCTATCAAACTTTCTAACCATGAGGCTCACCTGATCCTTCAGACTAAGATCAGTATCTAACTCGTCTTTCACAGAAGCAGACTTAGTCTTAGACTTCGACCTGTCTACCTTAGAGGACTTAGACGAACTAGACTTAAAGGCAACGTTCTTAGACACAGCATGTTCTCTGTCACTACTGACTACGGGTTCATCTTCGTCTAAATCAAACTCATGGGCCTTTAGAGTTTGAAACATGGTCTCTGCACTCCATGCGTCTATGTTTTGGGTATTCTTAACAAGCATCTTTACCATTTTCCATCGAGGATCTAAGCTCTTAAGAATCCTAAGATTGATTTCACGAGGAGTATATGACTTACCAAGAACTTCCAAATCATTCATGATCTTATTAAAACGAGTATCCACCTGGTCGATAGTTTCACCAGCTTTCATATGAAATGATTCAAATCTTTGGACAGCAGTGGATAATTTGCTCTCTTTGATTAGGGTTGTCCCTTCACAAATGATAGTTAATCTGTCCCACATGTCTTTGGCAGTTTTACATTTTAACACTTTTCCTAGATACTCGTTAGGAAGAGTGTGTAAGATGTAATTCTTCGCCAAGCTATCCAAATTATTTTGACGCATTTCTTCTGAGGTTAGATCTGACCTGGGTTTCTTGACGAGAGTGCCAATTGGTTTGTCTTTGTCGAGGGTAGCAGTATTTGGGACCATTGTCACGATCGAACCCTCGGTGACAACAGAGATCATTAGGTCATGCGTGGAGCTAAAAATCGCTTCCATTCGTAGCTTCCAATAGTCGTAGTCCTGAACCTGGAACTTGGGTAACTTGTTAGCGCTGATTTCCAACGACATGATTCAAGAAGACTAGTATAGCACAGTATAGTATCAAGAAATGGATATATTCAAATAGCAGTGATCAAGAATAGATAAGAGCACGTACAAACACGGACCAAGACTTCACCCTAAGTCTTAAGTCGGTTATCAAGAAACAGCAGTTCGTAAACTACTGCTCTGATACCACTTGTAGGTCCCCAAAGTTGAGTTAATATCGAGTAAGCTAGTGAAAATGTCTAGAGGGGGGTGAATAGACTTTTCAAAATTCTTTCGATATATCAAAGTACAATATGCGGAATAACGAAATTAATCAATGAGCCCAAGTAGTTTATACTCAACTTTTTATTCGAGAACTTTGTTCTATGTATACTCAACTAATCTTGTTCAGATATGTATTTAAACAATTAAACAGTTAATCAATTAAACACAAACAAAACAGTAAAGTAAACAACACAAACGATTTTATAGTGGTTCGACAACTTGTCTACGTCCACTCTCACAAACCCAGTTGTGATGTTTCCTTATCAACTCGTCCAATGGAGTACAGTGTGTGTTCTTGTAATTTTAAGTCTCAAGAAACAAGACTTAGATCTTCTCGAATATACTACCAAGTATATCTTCGATCTTACTAGAGATTTACAAGTATCTAGCAACTTGAAAACAGTAAACAAAAACGTAAAACTTATTCAGTAGCAGTCTTCTTCTTCCTTCACTTGACTAGCGGACTTGCTTTCTGAACTTCAAAAACTCTGAGAGTGTTTTTCTTCGAATGCTTCAATAATACTTCAGTAAGTAGATTTTTCAGTAGTCTTTAACCAATAAACACCTTGGGGTATTTATAGACTTCAACTTCAAGAACTTTGTCAGTTTTAACCAACCTTTCTTGAAAACTAACTTTATCCTTCCATACTTATCCTTCCACGCGTTTAAGTAGTTAATTAGTTATTTCTAACTAACTCTTTAATCCTTATCTTCATACGCGCTTTGAATAACTAACTTCTTCTTTATGTTGACTTGTCTTGTTGAGTCTTGTGGTCGCACCTGTCTTGTGTAGACATCTTCTCTTCTTCTCTGGTCTTCGTGCAATCCTTCAGTAGTAGACTATTCTAATCCTAACAAGACTATTACATTACTTTAAGCTTTATAATACAGCTTAGTCAACTTACAAATCTATACAATGAATATTTTACATATGAAAATCATGAGCTTCTATACAATGTCTAATATAGCTCAATAACAACCTAAACATTTAATATAAACAGTACTTATGATTCGTACTTGTCTTTTATATATAACAACACTTGTCTTATGTGAACTCTACTGGTCTGTACAAGATGACTCCTCTTAACTAGACTAGATCAGTCAACACTTAGAAAATATTCAAACTACTTTTAGCTTATCAAAACTTCATCTTTATCTTTTATCATCATTTAGGACTTGTTCTAGGATTCATATCCCAACAGTATTTATTTTTTAGAAGGAATCCTTGACAATTTTCATGTTAAGCTAGTTTATCAAGGATAACTTAAACATTCTATCAAACAAGCCCTATGGATTCAGTAAGCTGATTGATGAACTTTGCTCGGCTGATTGTGAGTTCTTGCTTGTAAAGTTTCCGTAGTTATCTCTTTGATAACACCTTGTATTTATAGACGATTTGAGTTCGAACCAGTTGTTGGATAAACTAGATGTTGCAAACAAATCTTCTAAGTATGGCTTCGAGATCTTCATGGATTGGATATGTCATGTAGTTTTGGTACTTTCATTCCTAATAAAGGAATGTGCATTTAATGTAGTTGTACGATCTCTGAAACTCTAATCTTGGTCAACTCAAGAGCTGTGTTGGCATCTTCTCATTGGTCTATGTCAGCTAAGTTAGTTAGACTAATCGTCTTGTCATCAGTCGAGTTTGTCAGATGAGGCCCGACATTCTGTTTGTTTGTTTAAGTTGTTGCCTTCTCTTTAATGCACACTATCATCTGATTCCATCTGATGAGTAGTTCTTCTGAAACTGTAAAGCTTGACAAGATCTGTCTTCAAATCCATATCAACTGGTATATTCTTCTCGGCAGATTACATTATGTTACTATCCGTTGACTAAAGTATACAAGAACTTTGTCATCTGATTTCACTAATGGACTTCATCCTCAAGGTCTTTAGTCTACAGTCTTCTACTCTTCTCATCTTGAGCAAATGCGTGTTGTTTCAAATGTGTTATTAGCTGATATACATACAATTGATTCCACACGACTAAGACTTAGACAAGTGAGCTTTATAAGATCAGCTTACAGCCTATCAGATTACATAATTATCTAAAACTAGATTACATGATTTGTTTTGACCATCAAAACTAAATATACAATCACATCAGCTAAGGAGTAGGATGAGTATCACAACATAATATTATTTAGATTATATAAAAACATTATTCGCAATGTTGGAGTAGAATTTTATTTAAATTATTAAAAGAGTAGTACTCCATTAGTTATTAATGAAGTAATAAGGATATTACTTTAAATTATTGGATGCTATTAGTCATAATGCGAAAGATATTACTAAAATTATTGAAACATACTCCATTAGTCAAAATATTAAAAGGATATTAAACTATGAAATGTATTAATCACATGAATTCAAAAAATAATATTCCCTCTGTACCACAAAAATTTGCACACTTTCTATAAATGGACGTTCCATACCAATTTGCACACTCCATAAAATGAAATATCTTAATAACCTCCACCCTCAAAATATACTCTTATTTACCCATATGCCATTACTTTTCCACACTCAATCTACTTTTTACTTTACTTTATTAATAAAACTTTACAAAACTACCCCTCAAAACATCACTTTTTACACCTTTTCTTACACATTTCTTAAATTGTGTGCCCACCCAGGTGTGCAAGTTCCTATGGGACGAAGGGAGTAATAACTTTTTCCACAAAACCTACTCAACTCAAGTGAATCTTTAAATAATATAAGTTGCTTTATTGAAGAATGTGATCTATCGGTTAACGAGTAGTTTGTCGAGCTGATAATATTGACAAGGCTAGTCGATGTTGTTTTTTAATGGTGACTAGCAAATGCGGTAAAGTAAAGTATGAGTTTTTTTTTTTTTTTTTTTTTTTTGAGAAAACACCAGGGATACAACAGATTAAACAAGAATACAATCTCTAATATATTGCGGAATATCATTTTTCAAGCCAATCGTAAGGCATTGAAAAATTCCAAACTTCCTGAGCTGCTAAATGAGCAATTCTATTCCTTTCTCTAGGAATATAGCCACACTTCCACATTCCTGCAGTCCCTAAAGAGCGTCGGATGTTTTTAATAATATCCTCATCAAATCTTTCCAACTCTCGTAGTCCATTGATTGCCTGAACTGCAACTGAGGAGTCCATAAACAAATTGGTAACTTTTTTACCAAATGTGGCACATCTTGCACAACCAGACTCAGATGCTTTCAATTCAGATGCAACCACCGATCCTGGATTATTAATACGCTCTCCTCCCATCAATATCAGAAGTCCGTCCCTATTAAAAAGAGCATATCCAGTAGCAAAGAAACTCTTATCCGGATTGAAGGTTGCATCAACATACAAACTAAGATCCATAAATTCTTGTATTGGGTTACTCCCTTTACCAATGTAATCCTCCAACTGAACAAAAGGATATACTCTTGTTTTAAGAAAATCTTGCCAATAGTCCTTTGCCCATTTCACTTCAAATATCAAAGGTACCCGAATCCTCCCATCTCCTATTCCATCCGTATGTAACCATTTGCAACACTCCCTCCAAATAGCCCATGAAATTACAATCACATTAGATAATAGGCTTCTAGTCAAAGGAGAGCACACAATTGCATCAAGAAGTTGAATCAAAGAACCTTTCACCAATCTTTTTAAAAATCCCCAAAGGCCTTGCCCCTTCCAAACTCTTTTAGCAAACGCACAAAGAAAAAGAACATGCATTGTATCCGCAAAGTAAGCCCCACAGCATAAACAACAAGGAGACATAGGGACATGATGATTAACAAGATTACCTTCTGTGGCTAATGAATCGTGTAGTAACTTCCATCCAAATATTCGAATCTTGGGCGGAACATGAAGCTTCCAAATAGCCTTTGCCACACACAGTAATCAGTCCTTCACTGATGAACTTGTTTGATTGCAAACTCTATTTTTATTGCAAATTTGGGTAGCAAGAACATAACCCGACGCAACTGTATAGCTCCCCGTAGTAACATATGGCCAATATCTTTGGTCCGAACAATGTCTTCCCAGGCGCGGCACTCTTATAATAGCTTCAACTTCAATAGGTAAAAAAGCATTGATCAATAGTTCTTCATTCCATTGATAATATGTAGTTAAAAACTGACTCACAGTGGATGCGCTTGCAATTCGAGAAAAGATCCTTCCATCTTGACCCCCCTGTAACCATTTATCCTTGAAGATATGAACTGTTTTTCCATCTCCTATCCTCCATCTCATACCTTGTTCAATGATATCACGACTCCAAAGCATTGATCGCCAAATAAATGATGGATTAGAGCCCAAAGTTGCATTGAGAATATCAGTGTCTTTGAAGTACCTAGCTTTAAATATCCTGCTTACAAATGAGTCCGGACGTTGCATAATTCGCCAAACATGCTTAGCCAAAAGAGCTTGATTAAAAGAAACCATACCACGAAAATTCATCCCTCCCTCCTCACGTGGCTTGCGTAGGGCCTTCCATCGCATCCAGTGAACCTTATTGTTCTCATTCGAAGAACCCCACCAAAATCTGGCAATAAGCTTTTCAATGTCCGTACAAATGGATATTGGAATTCTAAAACAGGTCATCGCATAGGATGGAATAGCCTGAAGAACCGACTTAATCAATACCTCTTTCCCTCCTTCCGAGAACTTCTTATGATTCCAAACATTAATTCTTTGACGCATACGATCAACCAAGTAACCAAATTGGAACCGTTTCGCCTTGATTGTCACAGTAGGGAGGCCCAAGTAAATATCATGTCCATCAGTCGATCGAACTTGTAGAATGTTAAGCACTGCCTCCCTATTCACTTGCTTTGTCAAAGGGCTAAAAGTAACTGCTGACTTATCAAAATTGATAAGCTGGCCCGAAGCATTCTCATAAATTGTAAGACAATCATGCAAAGCCAAACTGTCCTTCGAAGTTGCTTTCATAAATATTAAATTGTCGTCAGCAAAGAAGAGATGAGAAACAACCGGCGCACCCCTTGCAATCCTAACTCCAGAGAAGCGATTATGTTCAACAGCATTCACAATCAAAGATGAAAGACTTTGTGCACACATGACAAACAAGTAAGGCGATAAGGGATCCCCTTGGTGTAAACCCCTGGATGGGAGAAATGTTGTTGAGCGAGTTCCATTGACACAGATTGAGTAAGACACCGACGACACACATTTCTGAATAAGATTAACCCATCTGTGAGAAAACCCCATACACTGCATAACCTTCCCAATAAAGGCCCATTCAACCCTGTCATACGCCTTACTCATGTCAAGCTTTAAAGCTGCATAACCTTCCTGACTTTTAGACATACGGATCCAATGCATACTCTCAAAAGCAATTAAGATGTTATCTGAGATAAGACGACCCAAAACAAACGCACTTTGGTGAGAATCAATCATGTCATCCATGAAAACCTTCAATCTGTTAGTGATAACTCTAGACAATAACCTGTAACACACATTGCAAAGGCTAATGGGACGAAACTGTGTAACCTGAGATGGCTGGTTAATCTTTGGAATCATAACAATTGTAGTATCATTCCAGGTATCCAAATCCTTCCCATCATTCAACACACCTAGAATATATGCTATAACATCCTCTCCAATGGTGTCCCAATTTGTCTGATAAAAGGAGGTCGGAAAACCATCAGGGCCTGGAGCCTTCCATGGATTCAAATCCTTCATAGCCCGATTTACCTCTTCTCGTGAGAAGGGAACTTCCAACGCTTGAAGTTGTTCACCAGAAAGTTGAACATTAATATGCTTTGTAGCCAGATCAAGCATATAAGAACTAGGGTTTTTGGATGTGAAAATTCCCTTAAAAAATTAACAAACACATCAGGAATATCCTCACTCCTAGTAACCCAAACCCCATTATCATCTTTAATCCTGACCACCTTATTAATACCCCTCCGCTGATTAGCTTTCATATGAAAAAACTTCATGTTCCTATCCCCCTCTTTAAGCCATGAGATACGAGACCTTTGCTTCCAATACCATTCTTCCTGTGAAAACAACTTTGCCAATTCTTGCTCATGTTTATCAACCTGTTCAAAATCCGGGACAGAGTCTTCCTTATTCAACTCATCATTAAGTGTCGATTGCACATTAACAATCCTATCTTTCAAAGGTCCCCCTATCTTGACAGCCCATCTCTTCAAAGTTGTACCACATTTCATAAGCTGTACATTCAGACTTTGATGGTTCTCCTTAACTTTCCAAACTTGCTTCACCACAAATTTAAAATCAGGCTCTTTTACCCAATGATTCTCAAACCGAAAGGATGGAATAGTTACTTGCTTTGATCTTATGGGAGAAGCAACACATGAAATCATAATGGGACGATGATCCGACCCCATAAAATCCAAATTCTTACATTCATAAGACCTAAACATTTCCACCCAATCTTTAGAGGCAACAAATCGATCCAATCTTTCTGCAATAAAGTCACACCCTTTACGCTTATTTGTCCATGTAAACTTTGGTCCATATGTTTTCACATTTGACAGTTCATTAAAATCCAATGCATCTTGAAATTTTAAAAGTCTATGCAATGGTTTCTTCATGCCCCCCTTCTTTTCTGAGTGAAAAAGAACTTCATTAAAATCCCCCCCCCCCCCTCCAACAAGCCAGACCTTTGTCTCAAATGTAGTGTAATACTTAAGCCGTTTTAAAAGTTCCCAAGAAGCATTACGACCCTCCAAATAGGGACTGCCATGATAGCCTGTAAACCTCCATATAGTATCATTAATTAAAATTTTACAATCCACATGAGCTGGGGAGTAAGACAAAATATGAAGGTCCACATTCTTCCAGAATATCAACAAACCACCTGAACTACCAACACCATGCACATAGAAACAAGAAGAAAAACCAAGATTGTACTTCAAAACATCGGCCCTAGCCGAAGAACACCTAACTTCAGATAAAAACAAAATACTAGGATGGAAATTAGATACTAGTCTACGAAGATAGTTGAATGCTCGAGCACCACCAACCCCTCGAGCATTCCAGCAGATAACAATCATTCCCCACGACGGGGCTGATTCACTTCAGCCTCCGCCAAGTTCTGAAACTCAAGCTCCGCTCCATAGATTTCAATCATGTTGCGAGCCCTCTTAAAAAGACTCTCTCGAGTGCGAACAGCTCCTCCTTCCGACCAACCCAGACCCCCTCCCCAGAACTCCATCATCTCCCCCGAATCTTCACGCTACGCCCTCTTTTTACAAGGCAGAGCACAACTCATCATTGACCCCACGTCATGCACCGCCACCCTCTCTTGAATCTCCCTTTCAGTCACAGGCAATGCATGTGGAGTTTGCTCATTTCTTTCAAACACTGGAACATAGGGAATTTCTCCCTCATGCAAAATCTCAACATATGTCGTATACTCCTGAGAACCTAAATCTTTCCCAACAAAATGAGCCACCCGGAAATCTTTGCCATTATCGACTCCAGTCAAGGGCTCCTTTACGAAACAGTGCTGGAAACCAAGAGGAACAATGAAACAAAGAGGTTGCAAAATCTTACATGTTCGAGGATCCTCTCTCCCTATGGTCACACGCTCCGCCTGCCTTCCATCCTCTTCATGTGTAACCTGTCTATCTAGGAGTTCCTCAAACCGATGGACTACCTTTCGATTTAACCCTCCCATCATCTCCTGTGCCTCAGACCTTTCCTCAATAACAATCCCTTTGCCCTTATCACGTCGTCGATGCTCCTCGTCACCCAAATCCTGCCTCCTAGCTTGTTCAACCGCACCCATCTTAAGCAATGCAAAGAAACTCGCCAGCTCCGCCTCTTTAGGACTCTTCCTTTTTTCGGCCTGAAGCCATGCAGGAAAATATCTATGGCTCTTGCACCATTCCTCGGACTTTCCAAAACCAAGTGAGCAATCTGCCTCAGAATGATCAAGAAGGCCACACAGAAAGCAAAAGCCTGAAAGCCTTTCGTACCAGAAAACCGCAGTTACCGGTTCCTCCTCCACCGTAATGTAAAAGAAACGACACAAAGGTTTTGTGATATCCAGTAGAACCCTGACACAAAGGCATTCCCCCCAAGCCTCCTCCCCTTCCTTGGCATCCACCGCTAAAACCTCACCAACAATACTTCCTATTTTCATACCCAAAATTTTGCTCATAGCAAAAATTTGGAGGCCATGGACCTGAATCCAAAAAGGCACAAAGTTTAGATGGATTTGAGACAAGCGCTCCCCCCATGCAAGGGCTCCATAGCAAGAAGCGACTTTCGCAAGTTCCAGGGTTGTCTATCCAAAACATTCTTCATCTCAGCAGTCGATCCAAAAGAAAGAAGGAAAAGACCCTCCCCAAGGCCAGCAACTCTGACAGGAATCCTCAACCTCCAGGTACGACCAAGCATTTCTTTCAACTCCAGAATGCTAACAGGTCTTCTGGCAACAAATCTCATGGCTACAGAATGTTGTGGAAAGGCAAGCTCACTTCTTTGGGCTACGATGTGAGTGGTTTCCTTATTAGAGATACAAAAACCCTCCATCATATCATTCAAACTCTCTGCCATTGTAAGAAACACGGAAATGGAATAATAAAGAGGGAGAAAAATTAGAGAAGATGAAGAATTCGACTGGGAGGATTGAGAATAAATAGGAGCCGAATCGCCCCCAATTTTGAGAGAGAAAAATAAAACCACTCTTCCCCACCCACTGAAAACTTTTCGTGAGAGAAGGAAATACCCCCCGTAAGAACTTCGCCCAATCAGAAGAAATCCCCTCATCATTTCTTGCTCAGAACCACCACGCTTCACAAGAACCCCCAATACAGCCGCGCGTGGGAAATACTATGTCGGACGCAAAATCTTTCCCTCAATCTAATGATTGAGAATATTCAAAAACCAAGATTTGCAAACAGATCTAAAAGGCGTATGTGAAAAGGAAACCAAAAAACGAGACCAATCGAATGGAGGAGTAGGAGGGGAGATGGGGAAGTCGAAGCGGTTCTGACGGATGGGAATTCCAAGAACCAAGAAAGCAAAACTTCTAGAGAGAGGTTTTGAAGCGCATGGAGAATGGAATAGAAAGGGAAGTAAAGTATGAGTTGTTGATAGACAATCTTAGCATGAGTTGTCAATGCACTCGAAAATTCCGAGTAACCTATGTCTTGATAAACTAACACACATCAGGGAGTACTTTAGAGGTAATACTTGCTCACATTGTTTTGTTTACATGGATTAAGGTTGACGAGCACTAATGTGCATTGCACATTCGTTGTTAATTCAAAACTATTTATACTCCCTCCGTTCCATAACTGTTTGCAAACTTAACTTATTTGTCCGTTCCACAATTGTTTGCACACCCATAAAAGGAAACTCTTCCATAAACCCCACCCTCACAATATTCACATATTTATATAAAATGTCATTACTTTTCCACTATTTCCAATCACAATTGTACTTTATTTATATAACTTTACAAAATTACACCTCAACACTTCACTCATTACACTTTTTTCTTAAAAAGTGTGTTCATTTTGTGGTGCAAACACTTATGGTTATGGAACTGAGGAGTACTATTTAAAAATATATTTAAATTGTACAATGCACTTAATACATTATAAATTAGTAAAAAGAAAAAGTAGTGACTAGGTAAATAAAATAAAAAAAAGTCATAAAGAGAGATTTTCAGCTCGAAAAATCTTTAAAATATTCTTGGCTAAAGAAATAGCTTTCACCTTTCGCCATGGAAACCGCTTCATGCCCGATTTTGCACAACCTCCGTTTTCGCGGCGGCAATACCGCCGCCGCCGCCACCACCACCTACGCTCCCAGTACTTCAAAATTGTACTATCGCACATATGGCAAGAGTCTATGTTGTAATTCTCTACTCGCATCTCCCACAAACTGTCATTGTTACAATTTCAGCAGAAAATTCAAGAAGACGCCGCAATTCATTGTAAATTCCTTGTCGAGAAATCCTTCTGAGAGTTACCCATCTCAGAAATTTGCTCTTCTTCTTGAAGTTGAAGGGTCTGTACATTTTCTTTCATTTCGCTCTGTTTATCTTGCAATCCTCTTTAACTTTGGAGATTTTTTCCCCATTTCTACTCAATTTGATTTTTTGTGCATATCTTGGCTTATGGTGTTTTCTGCATGGAGTATTCAAGTTTTTTTTGGGTAATTTTGGTTGACTTAATATTAAATTCGTTAAACAAGTAACTGGCCGCTTCTTGGAATTTTTTTATTGAGGATTTGGAGCTAATTTAGAGCAATTTTATAGAGTTAGGATACTTGATTAGGTTTGAAGTTAATTTAAGCCTTGGATTTTGAATTGGAACTTGGAAGGATTATATTTCTATGAGCTGCAATAAATCCAATTAGGGCATGTGCTTATATTTTGATATATGATAAATGTTGTATTCTAAACGATAGGTTTTGTTTGAATATTTTCCTCTGTTGGTTCTGAAAAGTTTTCTTCTATTCCTCAGGGTTTTAATGGATGTTTTTCGATTATGCAAGCGTGAAGCTTTTAATGCAGGTGGGACATGTGAATCAATTTATATTTTCTTCTTCATACTATTGTCTTTCTTTGAACGTCAACTCTTACATGGCTTCTTTCGACAATTTCAGCATTTAAAAAGCTGGGATTAGACTGTGCAAATTGGAGTGAACCAGTTTATCTAGATCTTATAAGGTGTGATGTTATATCTCTGATACTTAGAGAAGTTGTTCTTATTTTATTTGTTGCACATCACTCAAATAATCGTTTGGGGCTTGATTTTGTGTTGTTCTCTTCTGTTAACCGATTCTTCCCATTGTATATGGTCACATAAAGGAAAATATTTTGAGTATTTTATCAATTCTGTTAAGACCTCAGTGATTTTGTATCTTGAGGACTTCCAATGTCCTTGATTTGAAGACTTATTGGGCTGATTTGTATCATAATTTGTACACAAAAACATCTCCCTTTGTCTTATTATTTTATCTTATATTAAAACTATACCGTAGTAATTTATATTGGCTTGCTCCGTAATGCTCAGGAAAAGTGCTGGTGATGAGGAAAGGATGTTAGTGTTGTATTTTAACCGGGTGAGTTTTTTCATGTACCGTTAGCCGTTAGGCAAACCTAATTTGAATATTATTGTACTTATTCAATACTATTAGCATTCATGGCTTTAGCCTAATGACTATCGTGTGCTCTGCTTGTGGCAGATCGGTTGGCCCACATCAGTTGCCACAAGTGAGAAAGGGACTTTTATGAAAAACGTTCTTCGTGAGAAGGTAACTTAAAATCTCAATGCTTGATGATTATTTGGATGATCAAATATACATTTTCTGCTTATCAGAATATTGTTGTTTGAGTACTTTATAAGTATATACCATTTTGTGGTTTCATAATGCCAGCTTGTATGCATCAAAACGTCCCTAAACTATCAACTTTTGTTTTGGTAGGTCCTTAAATTATTTTTATTTCTAAAAGACTCTCAAGTATTGAAATTTTATTTCACAAGCTCTCTCAATTTGGCAGTTGACCAAACTTTTCAAGTCACCTTAACGATTCCCTTAAATACAATACATGACAGCTTTATTAATCTTAATTATATACTACAGAAAGTATTTTTCATAAGCAATTTTCGGTACCTATCACCCGAAGAATTAGGGTTAAAATGACCTACACAAAACACATCTGGATATTAGTAAAATTAACGCGATACTACTATTTAACTGGACTATTAAAGATGGATTAAAAAATTCTGTCACGTCTCGAGGGAGCTCGTGAAATAAATTTTCAATATTTGAAGGGCCTTTTAAAACAAAAATTAGTTTAGGGACCTAAACAAAAGTAACTAGTATAGGGATCTGTGACTGCATTAGTCGCTTGATAATTCCATCTCAAAAGTTTGAATTTCTTTGCTTTCCCCTTCTCCGTGGCATTTTCTTGTAAAAGCACCTGTTATAGTATGGGGATACTTCTTTTATACTTTTCATAATCATCATGAGTCAATTAAATTTGTTTTCTTTGAGATAGCTCAATCGTTGATTAACTGGTCTGCAGAAAACTGCATTGGATGATATTATCAAATCAGAAGCTTTTACTTTGAGACCTGGTGCTGTAGAGTAAGTATTTTTCATTTCTGCTTTCTTTGAAATTTGAATTATCTATGTGATTTTCCTCATTTATATATATTTGTGTCTAAAGCAATAGCTATAAACATGTTATATACTTGTTGAAGGAATGAACTACTGCTTCTGTAAGATTTGAGTGTTGCATTTTACTGTTCTTACTTGTAATTTTATCAGGTCAATTTATTTCTTAGTCTTACCTGTTTGAGCTCAGGTTTATTGATGATGCTTGTGAAGAAGGTGTGTCAGTGGCCATCTTGACAGCATACAGTTTAAGTGGGGAAAATGTTGCAAGGTTCGTTACTATCGTTTAACTTCTGTTGTACGTTGAACATATCTTCTGCTGTTTTCAAGGAATGAATCATGTTCGACAAAAGAAGTTGTGAATTTAACATTTCTTAGATAATGAAGGGGTTGATAGAGTTAAGATCGATTGATTGATAGGAATATGGAAGATAAGAACAAGAACACCACTTCTTCAAGAGAAGCCACGGATAAATCCGCCACAATCTAATTGATTGCACAGAATTCCAATACTGAATGATAATCCAAACGGTCTACAAGAGGAACTATTTATAAGGCTAGGCCTTTAACAGTTGGCCGGCACACAACTAACAATGACTAAGCCCCTTAAGGAGTAACTGCTATTCTGTTATATCCAAAAGAAACTAACTAATACTCTATTAAGCCCAAGAACCTAAAAGAAAGACTAACTAAATCCAATAAACCCAATATAGGCCCAATAGGTAAGTCTCCCAGCTGATATTTATTTGCCCTCCCTCTTCGAGGTGTATCAGGGGTCAATCGTAAAAGTAGTACATATAAAAGTACGGGTAAATGTTTTTTTAGTCCTTTAACTTATACAGTTACACCCTTTTTGATTGTAGTCCTCTTAACTTTTCAAAGTAGCACATATAAAAGTACGTCTGTGATCACCAGAAAGTTTACCTGTTACAGCCGGTAAAAGGACCAAGTAGTTGAATTTGATAAAGTTAGGGACAATTTTCAAAGTTGGAGGGAGGATTAAAATCAAAGTGGGTGTAAATTATAGGTGAAAAAAAAAAAAAAAACATTTGCCCTAAAAATATATTCCCTAAATTCTGCTTGCAATTGTTATTGATGAATCATTGTGTTTATTAGATCAATAGTAGAAAAGCTTGGGACTGATAGAATCTCTAAGACAAAGATTATTGGAGATAAAGAGGTAAAGCAAAGCTTTTATGGTCAACTTGTGTCTGGAAAAGGAGTGTCTTCCGGTTTGGATGAACAATTAGCTAAGGAAGTTAGTAAAGCAGGTGATCGTCTCTTTTTTAACGTGTTTTCTCCCATGTTTTAAGGTTACCTCACTAAGATTTATTTGTTTTTTGGAGTCAGCTTCCGCTGAAAAACAGAGAATTGCGGAGGCAGTTGCTTCTATGCTGAAGCTGAAAGTGGAACTCAATACTAGTTCAAGCGAAAGGTATTTTCATCGCATTCTTTTCTTGTACACTGCCCTTTTTCTTCTCGTGAGCTATAATGTGTAGAGTCCAATTAAAACTTTGGGAAAATGCTTTATTAGTCCTGTAAGTTACCCATGTTTCGGTCTTGGTCCTGTCAACTTTCAAGAATCGAAAATACTTTTGTAGATATCAATTTTTCAACCTGCTAGTCAGGTAACTAACTGTAGGAGTTGAAACATTCGGTTGACCTATCAGACCCTGCCACGCCAGTGTCAACTACATGTTTCACCTCCTTTAGGAAGTTACTAGTCTATATTGTCAAACAATTGAAAGCTAACAAACGATTTTCAAATCGTGAAAGCCGACAGGACTGGAATTGAAAAATGGGCAACTTGCAGGACTAAAAAACTACTTTTAACTTCCAAAAGAATATATGAATATGTAACTTGTTATATCTTGCAACTTTGTTAGGTCTTGTGAACCGTAAAAACCTTGTATTTGTCATTAAAAGTAGTTGAACTATATTGAATATGTCTCATGAGACGGATCCTATTTTACTTTATTATACGATCACGAGTCAATGGTGTTAAAGGAGAGATTGGCACTCAAATATCAAAGTGAAGTACCCGTCTCACTCATTTACACAGCTTGCAAAATATTGTTGTTGCACTGAGGGCAGGGGCGGAAAATGTGCAAGTTCCGGTTAGCAACTGTGTCTTGGTGGCTGGAAGCCAATCTGGAGTTTCAGCTGCTGAGCGTATTGGCATGCCTTGCGTTGTTCTTCGAAGCAGGTAAAATGCAAACTAGGACATAATCGATATCAGCTGTTTTCCTATGCTTTCCATGTGCTGATCAACTTCTTTTTTTCGTTTCCGGAAGCTCAACGTCAAGGGCTGAGTTCCCGTCTGCGATTGCTGTGATGGATGGCTTTGGCGGGGCGGATTTGTCGGTTTCAAGACTCCGTAAAAAGTTGTTTCCTTAACATCTGTAAATCCAATTCCCTGTATTCTTTTGAAAACCATTAGTATTTGAGTGGAAATTTGAATTCTAATATTACTATTATTTTTGTGGAACTCCATTTTCTGGATTTTATAGTAATTTATCGTTATTTAATTTTGCCTGTTTTTTCTATTTGAAATTAGGATGAAATAAATTTAAATGATTGAGTCAACAACTCATTTTTTAATATTTTATTAATGTCACATCACATACATACCAGGAGATTAATTATTCAGTGACACAATCAATACACCAAACTCATTGTCATTTAATCACACGCAATCTTGACATTTCGATAGACAAAACATCACCCTGAGAGTGTTTATTTATGCTAATTTCGATCGGAATAATAATCAGAAAAGGGAAAAATTGTACACATGGAATAGATGTGGCCTAATAATAGGCCTTTGGCTACACTCTAAAAACCTAAAACCAAAATTTAAAGGGAAAATTGGAGGGCGTATTATAAGAATGAGATAAGTGCAGCAGATATTATGGAGCAAAACAACTGCTCAAAAATTACAATTGCAATTGCAAAACTCCACTAAAAACCATACATACCAACATAAATACCACCTATCTATCTGCATTCTGCACCAAATCTTTTGTATCTTTACAATCCACATTATTGCGAGGAGCCCGGGCTCCAATGCTCGTCTCAAAACTCTCCTTCATTGGATTGTTCTCGTCAATTTGCACTTCGAAATGAAGATCGTATCCGTATAATTCAAACTGCATAGCTTCAAAAGCTCAGCAGCTCTCTGCTTAAGAGTGGCCCCACAACCACTCTGGATGACGAGAAGAAGCTTTGCTGCAAGACCCGCGTCCACAGCCACCAACGAGCACTCCTCAGGCGACAGCTGGCATACACACCACAGAATCGAGAGGGCAAAATCGGTACAAGTTTCCGTTACTCTCATCAGCAGTTTCACCATTGTTGGAATAGTGAAGGTGCAATCCTTCAGAGCTTGTTTCCCCTCGGGGATAGACGATAGAACGTCTAATACGGAAAGGGTTAACTCCACACAATCTGCATTTAAGATTGGTATCAATTCTAACAACTGAGGTATTGCCCCAATCCTCACGATTAAACTACGAACTTCTTTATACGAAGAGATCGATTTGAGTAGATTAAGCCCCGGGAAATGCCCACATGGATGCCGTTTATCCCTCACAACCCTCATCAAAGCAACCAATAAGCTATGGCTAGCAACGACCTCTGATCGAAAATCCTTCACATTCATCAACGCCTCGATCAATTTTACGCAATTGACCTTCGTTTCAACCGACCCTTCATTCATAACATCCACTATCGATGAAACCTTGGCAGGTTGCATCAAGGTCATTTTCGAGTCACAACTCAAACTCAAATTCACGAGAATCGCTATACATTCAGACCCGACTGCATAAGACGTAAACGGACCCAATAAAGACGAGAGATGCACTACGCCCCCCTCATCAACGACGGTTTTCCTAGCAGTCGCGTGATTGGCCACGACCTTCTTGAGCTCCTTTAGGGTTTGGATTCTTGATTGGCCCTTAACTTTCCTAAGAGTGGCAAGAAGGTCCGAAGCTCTGCCCTGAGCATCTTCGGACCGTTTCTTCATTTGAACATACTTTTGAGAAAACCATGTGTATGTCAAATGATGCAATGTGGTGTTAGGGGTAATTGTGTCATCCCAGAGCTCTTGCATAGTTGTAGGGCAAGTGTAGTGCCCTAAACTAAACCATTTGAGAATGTTGGATCGCTCATATGTTTGGCCAGTACAGAGAGTAACAGGATCTTGCATTGGCTCAAGAGAAATAGGGCAAATGAAAACTGATGGGACTTCACATAAATTCAGCTCTTCAATCATTTTCTTCAGATCCAACTTCTCCGTCGTCCCTCCGCCGTATCCTCCGGCGGCGACACCGCCCAACACCCCATCTTTGACGGCAGATTCTACATCTAATATACGGCCATCACCACCCCCCTCAAGGCCAAGAAACATGGGCATTTTGAATTGGTAACAAGAAAGGCTTTCAAGAAATAATGGTGCACATGAGGTGTTTGAGAAAAGGCCGAGCAGAAAAAAAATTGAAAAATTGCTCAAAGTATCTCACTTTCATTGACATTCACAAGCAATAATGCACCTTTCAAAGGGCACATCTTTTCACTTTTATCTGATTTTTCTCTTTCCTTGGTCAAAAGACTCACTCAAACACATCATACAGCATTCATAATCAAGCCTCAAAAATCATATAAACAAATCTTCAATACACAGAGATCCAGTAAATAAATAAGAAAAAGATTCAATTTTGAACAGAAATACGGCACAGAATGAAGAAATAATTCAGACCCAGATGAAAAAAAACCTGAAAGTTTGAGGATTCAAAGGCACTCCATGAAGAGAGAGAGAGAGAATAGGATATGATGAGAGAGAAAGGGCATCCTCCTCTTTTTCTTTTTCTCTTTGTTTTTTAGACCCACTTGTTTGTTGCCTTCAAATCCTTGACTGGTCTGGATACAATAATTAATTAATTATTTTAAATCGGGGAAAATATAAAATATCGCATTGAAAAGGCCAAAAATACGAATTTCAACAGTGGAATTGAATAAGAAAAAGAAAATGTGGAAATTCGAGAAAAATAAAATATTTAAAATAGCCTAGAAATAATAGAAAGTGGGGGAAGCAAGGACACTTGACTGTACTGCTCCATTTCCCGTGTGATTTGACTGCTTTTGCTCTTGCCCCAACCATTTCATGCCACGTACCTATTTTTTTAATTTTATCATTTTATTATTGTCTAAATCTTGATCTATTTAATCATTAATTATGATTTACTACTATGAGATTATGTAGATCCACTGTCTAATTAATTTGCTAAATTTACAAAATGATGCTGTTATTTTATTTTACATACAACATCAATAAAATATTATTTATTGTATCTAATATTTTAAATTTTACATATAAACTTTAATTTAAATGATCAAGGAATTAAAAATCTTTTTTTATATACAATAAATTAAATATGAGGTAATTTTAACATTATACACCTTTCCAAAAATAAATGAGACTATATTTAAAATTATTAGCATTATTATTAAAAATATTTTGTTGTATTTTTTTTTTTAAGTCTCGGGATAATTTTGTTGTATCTTATTAATGAGATTGATACCACATTTTAATTATCTACATCTTTAAGCAATTTTCATCGTTAAGTAGCAATTATAGGTTCAACAGTCTTGCTATATATTTTATATTTCAATTTTGTTCTCATTATTTTGGACGCTATATCAATTTAATAGTTCTCATCATAAAGTGTCATCTTCTTTTATTCGGAAAAGTAAATTGAGATGTTCAAATAGTTCATGGAATATTTTAAGTGAATCATTGTATATGTTTTTGTCTCTACATCAATTTTGGTGACCTTGAAATCAACACTTAGCCAGCATTATAGAATTGGTTAATAATTTGTAAAATTCAAAATTACCCAAATGCATGTTTATAATATATGGATGAACAAAAAGAAGTAAAAGATTGTGGTATCGCCAACTTCATTTAATTAACACTAGATGTAAATCGATTAAGCTCATTGTGAATGTTCAAATAAAAATAGAGAGAGAATTAAAAAATCCTTCAAAAAGATTTTGAGTAGAAGTAGGTTGAATCCACCGATTCAAACGACAATGACCTGTAAAATCAGGTCGGAGAGAGTTTAGGCGACGACCCTCTAACACTTAAAGTTAGTATATATTCTAGTTAGAGAAATATTGAGTGAATAGTAAAATATAAGTGTGTTGTTCTAAAAAAATGATGGGGAGGATATTTATATCTTACCCTAGAGAGTGTAAAATAAAAAAAATATTCTTTGTCTCTAGGTTTTCATACTTGTCTATTGCCACGTTATGATACGATTTCTGACACATTGATATTATTGTCCTGACTTTGTGTAGTGCACACTCTTTATTTTGACATAAAGATGGTGACTTTTGTCCTATTTTTGTAGCGGGAAAGATGATCTTCAAGTCATTACCGAGTCGAGTCCTTGAATAAGCTTACTTTTAAGAGGACATATGATCTCTTCTCACACTATCATCAGTTCTCATACAAAAATGTCCAAGTCCTGGGCTTAAAGCTCAAGAAGGCTACAATACTTTCATTTGAAGGCATTTGTTATCGTTGTCTGGGCAGGTAGTACGCACATAGTATCCGTTCACATTAGCTTAGCTGAGTTTTCTCATATATTTCACTTAATGGGTTAGAGAAGGTAAAATACAAACTCTACCCTGAGGATGTGCTTTGGTAATCTCTGGTATTGAGCTCGTTTACTTTTTCTAGAAGGATTCAATTCATACTGAACTATCTAAAGATTGGGCTTAAACTTTGGTAGGTCATCTCTGACCTGGCCTCTTTCAACTAGTACTCCCTCACTCAGAGCGATTTGCGTTCTTAAATATCACTCGGCGTAGAATGAGACATCTTCGACTTAACGAGGTACTTCTAGCTTATATCACTTTTTTCCTGTACATTTTTTACTTTTAAAATTTGATTTTTTTACTTTGGATCTTAGTCTTTCCTTCATAGGCATCTCTAAGTTTACTTCCATCTCGACCGATTTTTCATAAGTCATCATCTTTTTTCCATATGTAAAGGATTTTACCTTTTATGCTTTTTACTTTTTTCCTCTTGCTAGAAAATTTATCTTTTCAATTGCGATACACTTATATCTTGATCGGAATTCAGGCGACCTTCAAGTTTTTCAGCGGTGATTCGATTGATTCTCTTTTTCTCTAGTGTTAATGTATTTTCTATCTCTTGTCTTCATTTTCTTTTCTACTTAGATTTGATGTCCACATCTATTCTCTTACTCCCACTTCTTTTGAGAGTGTCGCCTCTAAAGTCAAAGGCATGATTTCCCTAGAAAGTTAAAGCTCCACGCCCTTATATTTTGCATCCTTAGATTCGTTAAGCCTTTGTAAGAAGAAGGATAATGAATTAGTGTCTTTTTTTTTCACAAATTTCCCAATAGAGTGTAGTTAGAGGACACTTAGCACTTAATTAGCTAGAACCAATTTCAATGGAATCGATAGACACGTTTTGTCCTAAGAAGAAGGCCGGATAAAGTCAATAAAGTGTTTCAATTTGTGAAATTCCCTCTAGGGCTCGATGAGAGGAAATTATTGGAGATAGAGTTGTCAAAATAGGTTAACGGGGCGGAACAATCCATAACCCACCGCAACCCATCATCTTACGGGTTTTGGCGGGTGGCCCAGTCCGGTGGGGATGGGTTGAAAAATACTAACCCAACCCAATCTATGACGGGTTACGGGCTAGCCCACAAACTTTTACAATATATATATATATATATATAATTACATGTATTATTATATATGAAATTTTAAACAATATATAAATAATTACTAAAAGAATAAAGTACGAATAATATTTTTAGATAATCTTTGATTAAATCCATTCAGTTGACGTGAATAATTTTAATCTTTTATAAGAATAAAAAAAAACTTAAATATAATTCTTTTTATTTAATTGACAAATCAATCGAACTAAAATTTAAACCTTCAAATTGTTGAAATTCTTATTGCCAAAAGAACATAATCACTATATGATATTCAACGGAAGTCTAATTGACAAATCAACTCAACTATCAATAGCAAATGTCAATTTGTCAATACACATCTCACCACACACTTTGTCAATCTACTCATAATAATTATGCATTTATAAAGAGAATTGAAAGTTAAAAAGAGATTTGAATCTACATTAATTATCAAGTCTCTCATATGGTCATGTGAATACATGGACGACAACACCAGTGTATTCTCATTATCAAATTTTAATTTTATTTAGTATAATATTTTGTGATTTTGTATATTGATTTAAAGTTTAATTAATTCCATTAATTTATAGTTATCACTATTTTACTCATAGTTCAACTTAAAAAAAAAAAAAAAAACAACGCATTACTTTTTCATTCAACTTTTTTAAAAAATTAATTAAAAACCCCGTGGTCCAATCTGCCAAAATCCACGATCCATGCGGTCTAGCCCGTATAGGCCGCCTTTTAAATGAGCTTGTATTGCTCAATCAACCCACATTTTTTTATAGGCGCGTGCCTGCCGGTCCAACAGATCTAACCTATTTTGACAAATCTAATTGAAGAGCTTGAACAATGATATTAAGATTTTCATACAATTATATGAGCATAAAGAAGTATTAGTGATGTATGGTAAACAAAATTCACGTTATACTTTGATAGTTTTATACGCAAAATTTTATAAACTAAACAAGGATAGTTTACATGAACTTAGTTCACGAGAGATCTACTCATATGAATAATATATATATATATATTAAAAATAATAATTTATTGAAAAGAAAGCGATAATAAATTAATATTCTACTTCCTCCGTCCAGGAAAAGTTTTAACTTTCCTTTTTTGAACGTCTTGTAATAATTTTCACATGCTTAAATTTGACAAACTCTTCATAAATTTCATCCTCACAATATCTTCAAAATTAACACAAAATGTCATTAATTATTTTCTATTTACATGCACACAAAATTCAACTAATATTTCATGGATGGAGCAGTATTTTTTTAGTCCATTAAGTTACCACGTTTTTTAATTTAGTCCACCAGATTACCACTTTTTGAATTTAGTCCATTAAGTTTCAATTTATTTTGATTTTGGTACAGTTACCTGCTATAGCAGATTTAGCCGATCATTTTTTAAAACACACCCAATAAAATGTTATACACACCCCCAATGTTAAACACACCACACTAAAATTTAAAAAACTTTTGTTATTACTTACACACCCCAATTCTTTCCTATTAAATAAATTGCCAAAAATAATTAAATTAAAAAAGTAAGAATTCAAATTAATACAAAAAATATAAATAAAACCTATAAAAAATCGCCTAAATCTTTAAAAATTAAACAAAGCTAAGAAAATTAATTTATTTATTTAGTTTTGAAGATTTAGTTGATTTTCTACCATTTTTAAATTTTATTTAACCTTATTGTCGACATTTTTATAGAAGTTAGAAGACAAATAAAACATTGTTTTAAATTTTTTTTATTTTTCTTTTAAATATTCTTTTATATTACATGAACCTACTAACACCCCATAAATATTATATACACTCCAAATGTTAAACAAAAAAATTCAAAAATCAATTAAAGTTAAATAAAATCATAAAAATATTTAATAAATTATCAAAAATAATTTTAATACATAAATCTTCAAAATTTTAATAAAGCTAAAAATTAATTAATTTAATTATTTTTGAAAATTTAATTGATTTTTTAATATTTTTGAAGATTTTTATTTAATTTAATAATTTTTTTCTAATTGATTTTATTCATTTTAATTTATTGAAAATCTTTAAAAATAGTAAAAAATCAACTAAATCTTCAAAACTAATTAAATAAATTAATTTTTTTAGCTTTGTTTAATTTTTTGAGATTTATGCTATTTTTTATAGGTTTTATTTATACGGAGTATTTTTTTATATTAATTTGAATTCTTATTTTTTTAATTTAATTATTCTTGGCAATTTATTAAATAGAAAAGAATTGGGGCGTGTATAGTAATAACAAAAGTTTTTTAAATTTTAGTGTGGTGTGTTTAACATTGGGAGTGTGTATAACATTTTACGGGGTGTTTTAAAAAATGACCTACTAAACCTGATATAGCAGGTAACTGGACCAAAATTAAAATAAATTGAAACTTAATGGACTAAATTTAAAAAGTGGTAATCTGGTGGACTAAATTAAAAAATGTGGTAACTGGACTAAAAAATATATAATCTTATAAAAAAAAATCACACAGTTGTTTCATGAAAGTTTCTGAACTTTAAAAAAGAGAAGCTCTAGGATTAGACATATCCAGAATTTAGAGTTTGGGGTACGTATGAAAGATCGATATTAAATTTAAAAATTGGGACATAGTTTTAATTTTTGAGATATTAATTTAAAAACATTATTAATTTCATTAATTAACGTTTTTTCATCTACAATCGTTTTTCCTCAATTGTTTCCTTATTCCACAATCAATAAAGTTTCAACATTTGAAAACAATGGTCACCTCAAACATGAATTTTGATCAAATACAAATATATGCATGCCTATGGCTATGGTATTCCTATCTAGCTAATTGTTCACTACTTGTAAATAATTTATTAACGTTAGTCTTATTCATGCTGGTTAAGAAAGTTAAAAAAATTATCACATTTTAAAAAAAAAAAAACTCTATTAAGTGTTTGAATTTTTTTTGAGCGACGATCTATTTTTTTTACTTCCTAAAAACTAACGAAATATTTAATCATAAAATATACAACTAATTAAGACAAAAGAGACAAAAAAATAAATAATAATAATTGCGCATCAAACTAGGTCAATTTGAATTTTTGAAAATATCTTGTATAGGAAACACATACTACCTCTGTCCCAAAATAACTTTCACACTTTCCTTTTTGGGACGTCCCACAATAACTTTCACACCCTTAAAATGGAAAATCCTTTATAAACTCCACCCTCACAATAACCTCAATTTTACACAAATGCCATTACTTTATCTCCACACATACACAAAAGTCAACTCATTTATTTACTTTATACATAAAGTTTTACAAAATTACCCCTCAAAACTTCACTCATTATTACACTTTCTTAATTTTCGTGCCCATCTACGTATGAAGATTAATATGGGACGGAGGGAGTATTTTTTTCGTTTACACATTTTGTGTTATTACAAGATCAAAATATGTTATTACAGTAATCACAATTATTCATACAATAAAATATATTTACCTTTATAATAATAAATGTAAGACATTAAAAAATTACATTACTATATGAACAAAATATATTACAATAAGGGGAAAATGTGTGTTATTTTATGAAAAAAATGTTATTAATGAACTAAAATAAAATACCCCAATTAAAAGAGATGAAATTTAAACATAGAAAACATGAAAGAAATCAGATTTAAAGAACATATATTTAAGAAAAATGGCAAATTTTTTAATTAATTAAAGATTTACTCTTATAGTAACACTCATCTAATCTTACAGTAATATATTTTAACTTTGTAGTAACACATATCTCGGATAAGTTGCTTGCGATTTGCGAACCCACCAAAAACTGAGCTACCCGAATTTGTGAATTTTAAAAACTACTACATATTTCATCATGAAAAATATATTACAAATTCCCTTTAAACCAGCTGGTCATTTTAATTAGAAAATTAAGGGGTGTTTATTGAACTCATAAGTTTCTTTAAATATATTATAAAATGTTTGGAAGTTTATTTTAAAATGCATTTGGTAAAATAATATTTTTAGCCTCTCCTGAGATCTCAACGTCTTAAAAGCTTTATGATCATACAGTATTTTAACCTAATACTTCAACAGCTCATTTCTGCCGGGGAGATATTAAATTAATAAACTGTGTTCTTAATATATAACCACCTTATAAAATCTAAAAACGTCCTATTAACAACCCATCAATAAATAAATCAAACTATGCTAGTTGAAAAGCTAATAAAAATAGATAAAATCCTTCTATAAGTTTCCCGCTACTTTTTGACACAGAGATTAAGAAAAGTGATTAAATAATAGATATAGTACAAGTGATGTGATTGAAAGAAGGAGGGAGAAAGAGAGAAAAAGTAAAATATAAAGTGAAGTGTAAGAAAAAATATTTACCAAAAAGGGTATGAGAAATTTATAAACGGACGGACTAAAATGGTAAAATGAGAAATTTATAGGCGGACTGGAGCTCCATTTATATTCAGGCCCGCCTCACACAAATTAAATTCTCTCATCAAAATAGACAAACATATATTAATGATCATATATTACATAATTTATGGACTTATAAATTTTTTATGTAAATACTAAAATGTAGCTCAATCTCATAAATAAAATCGTTTTACATCAGATTTTCTCGTAAAAATATATTTTATTTAAGGTTTAATTTTTTCACAAATTATAATCCAATGTCAACTTTTGCATTTAATAAGTAAAACTTCACTTTAACATTTTTTTCAATTCGAGCTCACGAGTTATATTTCCTTTCCTGATTTCCTGATCGTAAATGACATGGAACCCTACCTATTTTTTATTTTTATGTCACTCACAATCGGGAGATATTATGCTCGTGAACTTGAAAAAAATGCAGTTTTATATAGTACTCCGTAGTAGATTAATTCTTATGTTCCAATTCATCCTACTAAATCTTTATAGCATTTTTTTTTAAGGTTTCCTAATAATAGTGTTTTTTCTTTGACAGGAACTAAGACTTCATTTGGATGAATCTATAGATTTTAAATCCATCGTCCAAATTCACTTCACTTGTTTGGATTAAAAAGTAAATCAAAAGATTTAAATTTTAGTTAAAATTGATAGATTTTTAAATTCTCACTAAAATCATGTCATTTGAAATCCATCAATTTTTAAAACTTTTCACTTAAAATACATACTCAAATCAAATTTCTCCCTCCAAACACAACCTAGTAATAATAGTGTTGTTCACGTGCTAATACGGTTTTCCATTCTAGGTTTGTATTTTGTCTAATAGCAAAAGTAGGAAAAGTAATTCTAAAATAAAAATAAGAATAAAAGAAATGAATAAAGTGACAGGGAGGTATTTGACCGCGACAGTTTTTGGTTTGACCAAGGGTTGGGATCTTTGACTGGCCCATATATATGCTTTTAATTAATTATTTAAATTAGTGTTAACTTTGAGGACGCACGGGTGACAGACACATTCAAAATTTAATTCTACATGGGGGAACAATTAACCAAGGTAGGTCTCCACACAATAATTAAATGCATAATACTGCACTATTTATTTATTTTATGAAATAATCCAGCCATTAAAGTCATAAATGCCTACTTAACATACATTTATGAAGTTTGATAAAAAAAATAAAATTAGTGTTAAAATATTAAACTATCATGCTCGCCTTGATTAAAGCTTGTACGGACTCGACCTTTTAATTATCAAACAAGAATTACAAAACTAGATAATATTTTTAAAAAATTGAACAATATTAATTCGACTCACTAATTTACAGCCCTAATGAAACCAAAAATTGTACTCATATATAGTCTTGTTAATTCAATGTACGGGTCTCTCAAATATCCATCTCCATCATGCACCTGTTAGAGTATGTTTCATTTGGTAGGTGTCCGAGAGAAGTTATAACTTATGATTTTGAAATTCTTAATGAATAATATTTGTCTGTTGAAATTTTGATAGTGATATTTTAATTTATGTTAAATTAATTAGTGGGGTGATTTATTTTATAGTACTGTATAAAGTAGATTTTATTGAGAAAAGTAGTAATAAATGTATAGGTAATTTAGATATGAATTGAGCGAAGTGATTTAAAATTCCTAACTTGTTTAGTTATTAAATGCATTCATACTTCTATTAGTTATCTTCTACCCATTCTTATGAACTGAGTTGTTTCTCGATCGAAAATATAAGGCGGTGTCATTTTTGCTCGATTTTTTCTTTACTCAATTTTTTTTTAAATTGAATATATAGGATGTTGTTGTAGATGGTTCTAGAGGTATGCTCTATAGACTTTCAATTCGAGGACAAATTATTCTGAATCCCGAATAAATGATCGAGATATTGATGGAGAGATCAATATGAATGTTTGATATGGTTATGAGACTTGTTTAGCCTCTATTTAGTATATATATATAATTATGCTAAGTTTTTGTTCTCCAAGTTTGTTTAAATATAAACCTATTTTTTTGTTCTCCAAGTTTGTTTAAATATATAAATAGTTGGTAATATATTATTCATGAGTTGGACTCATGTACGTGTAAGTGTAACTTATATTTAATCAAACACCCACTCCATTATAACTTAAATACAAAAATTGAGTCCACATCTTATACATTTGGCCCATTAATGCAAAATGGATTCAGTTGCACAATGCACATGAGTATGTGTGTACATTATAATTAGGTGAGTTGAATAAATTAATAAAAAATGGGTTTATTCCCTTTTATCTCGTTTTATTTGATGGAGCAAAAAGGCAAAGGTGAAATGGTTGAAGGAAGGCGATGTGAACTCAAGCTTCTTTCATAGAACTGTAAACTACCAGCAAAAGAACGAGATGATAGGAGTTCAAATTGAGGGAGAGTGGATAAAAGAGGTTAATGCAGTCAAAAGAGGCATTAGTGATCACTTCAAGAAGCAGTTCAATAAACCCCCTGGTAGAGGACCGACGGTGGTTGAGGATTTCGTCAATAGGAAAGTGTCGTGAGAAAATAATGATATGCTGACAGCTTATTTCAGTGAGTATGAGATAAAATAGGCGGTATGGAGTTGTAATAGCTCGAAAAGCTCGGGCCTTGATGGATTTAATTTCAGATTCATAAAAGAACATTGGGAAACTATAAAATAAGATGTCTGCAGAATGGTGTGGGAATTTCACGCGAATGACAAGTTAGTTCGAGGCTCTAATCCCTCTTACATTGTCATGATCCATAGAAAGGAAGGAGCCTGCATAATAAACGTATTTAGACCTATCTCTCTTATCGGGTGTATGTACAAAATCGTGGCTAAGCTCCTAGCAAAGAGGTTAAGCCGGGTAATGAACTAGATTATTTCGGACAGCCAGAGTGCTTTCGTGGGTAGTAGGTATATACCCAATGGCGTAGTGATTCTAAATGAGGCGGTGGAGGAAGCAAAGAAAAGAAAGCTAGAACGACTATTCTTCAAAGTTGATTTCTCAAAGTTTTACGACACGATGAACTGGGATTTTCTAGATTTGATGATCGAAAGATTCAACTTTAGTAAAAAATGGAGAAAGTGGATAATGGAGTGTGTATCTTCCGCAAGAGCCATAATCATAGTGAAAAAAAGCTCTACTGACGAGTTCAAATTGGGGCGTGGCCTCAGGCAAGGGGATCCCTTATCCCCTTTCCTATATCTTATAGTGGCAGAAGGCTTGAGCTGACTGATCCACAAGGCTATGCAGGGAGGATTATACGAGGCAGCCGAGATTGGAAAAGACATAATTAAGATCTCACACCTTTAGTATGCGAATTATACTATCTTTATGGGAAAGGCAAGTAGCAGTAATGTATGGGCAATGAATTGCATACTGAGAAACTTTGAACTCCTCTCGAAATTAAAGGTAAATTACAACAAATGTAGTCTTAGCGGCGTCCATGTCGAGGGGCATCTACTAGATACAATAACTGAAACATTAGGATGTCAAACGAGGGAATCTGTCGTTCAATTATCTAAGAGTAAAGGTAAGGGCAAGACTGAACATAATTATCGAGTGGGACGAGCTGATACAAAAGGTTAAGAGGAGATTGAACAGGTGGGAGCAGAAAAAGATATCCATCGGGGGTAAAGTAACTCTTCTAAGGTCGGTGATGATGTCGATTCCAATTTATCATTTTTCGTTTAGCCTTCTACCTACCAAAATAGTGAAAAATTTAACCTCTATAAACTGCATGTTCTTGTGGGGGTGGGGGTAGAGGGAGCGAGGCAAAAAAAATTCTTGTGGGTTAAGTGGGAGTCGGCATGTAAATAAAAAAATGTAGGGGGACATGAGGGGATTCAATCTAGATGGTGGAGGGGTGTCATTAAGTCAATTTCAGGCAGAGAGGTAAATGGTTCTGGGGTAGACTAGAGCACCAGGTGGGAAACGGGAATAACACCAAGTTCTGGGATGGGGTTTGGGCTGGGGAGAGAACACTTAAACTGCAATTTCTCAAACTTTACAAACTGAGTGAAAATAAGCATTCTTGCATTATTAACATGGGTAGATGGGTAGAGGGGCATTGGAAATGGGAATGGAATTAGCGTAGGTATTTACTTGATCGTGAAATTACTATGCTTAACCATATACTATCTCATATTAACAGGTTTTCATTGAGAGACAGAGTAGAGGACGGGTGGAAATGGTTAAGTCAAGCAAGAGCGGCATGTTCAAGATAAGAGAAGTGTACAACTACATCTCGACCGAATCATCACTGAAGGCGAACAAGTTGGTACCTTTGAAAGCAGCAACATTGGTGTGGCAACTAATGTTGGATCGCCTCCCAACCAAGGAAAATTTACTCAAACGAAAAATCATCCAAAACATTGATGATGCTAAGCGTTCCTTGTGTGGGGAGGGAACATAATCATCTAAACATATATTTCTGGGATGCAAAAGAGTTAATGCCCCGTGGTGAAATGTTTGAGGTCAGTTTCTTACGAGTTTAAGATGAATGTGAAATTTGTTGGTTCGGTCTTTCCCACGAGGGGGCTGCGACATGGGGACCCACTCTCCTCCTTTCTGTTTGTCCTCTGCGCACAAAGAATTTCGTCATACTTCACACACATTGAGGGGCTTATTTAAGGGGTTAAAGTGGCTAGGGGAGCACTCGAAATATCCCACCTATTTTTTGTAGATGATAACCTCTAGTTTTTTCGGGCCAATAAAGAAAGTTTCGCACCAAATGATTAACTTCGACAAATCAGCAATCACTTTTAGCCAACATATGAGGAATGAGGACCAAGTAGTCGTTCGGAATATAATGCAAGTTAGAAGACAACAAGGTCATGACATCTACCTAGGACTACCGACCTTCTCTCTAAGAAGTAAGATACTACAATTCGGGTATCTGAGGGATAGAATGGCCAGCATGGTGAATACATGGAAGATGAAAAGCTTCTCGGACGGTGGAAATGAGGTACTTATCAAGGCAGTCCTCCAAGCTATCCCAACTTATGAAATGGCATATTTCAGATTACCTAACTCTCTGTGTCTGGATATGGAGAGAATATGTGCCAGATTTTGGTGGGGCTCGGGAGTGGAGCGGAAGAGGATACATTGGACAAAATGGGTGGAATTATGTAAACCAAAAGCAGCAGGGGGAAATGGGTTTTAGAAGTTTCTATAATTTTAACAAAGCTCTCCTGGCTAAGCAAGTTTGGAGAATTATGACGGAGCCGACTATTCTCCTGGCAAGAGTGTATAAGGCTAGTTACTTCAAGCATGGAGATATTTTGGAGGAAGAAGTTAGATGGAAGATTGGAGATGGAGAAAATATTGGAATTTTCAAGGAGGCATGGGTGCAAGGGCTAAACAGAGGGTGAATAATATCGAGAATAGCTAGCAAGCGGGTCAAAAGTGAGCAGATTTGTTGGGATATGAATCCTGAAACAAGTCCTAATTGATGTTGAAGTAGTTTTGATAAGCCAAAAAGAGAACTTGAATATATTTTTAAGTGTTGACTGATCTAGTTATGGAAGTCGTCATGTGATAAGATCAGACGAGTACAAGTATAAGTACTGGAAAATAAACAAAGTATTGGAAAGGAAGTTTCATATAGATTTTATGATAAGCTTATAATCATTGTATAAAAGCTTATAGTTTATGTTTATATTGATGTATAGTTTTAAGTTGACTAAGCTGTTTTATAAAGGTGAAAGTAATGTAATAGTCTTGATAGATTAGTTGATAGGACTAGATTAGTTCTACAATAGAGACTACATGAAGAGAAGACTTGCAAGACAAGACAAGTGCTGAAGAAAGATATAAATATTCTAAGTGTCGAAGCAAGACAAGTAAAGACCGCGTGAAGTAAAGTTGAAGATAAGATCGTATCAAAGTGAAGATATGAAGAGTTAGTTATGGAATAACTAATTAACTGACAAAACGCGTGAAGAGATAAGAAGAAATAGTTATGAAGTTAGTTATCAAGAAAAGGTTGTTGGATAACAAACTGATCTTGATTTGAGAAGTCTATAAATACATGAAGACATTCAACGTTTAAAGACTACTGATAATCAAACTACTGAAGCGTACTGAAGATATTCAAAGCAAGGAAAAAGCTCGCAGAGTTGAAGTTCAAAGTTTGAAGAAGCCAGAGAAGACAAGTTCATATTCAGAAGGCTACTGCAAATATAGAAAAGTTTTCTTTATAGTTTTTGTTTGTAATTCAAGTTGCTAGTTACTTGTTCATTAGCTAGTTGTTAGATCGAAGATATACTTGGAAATATATTCGAAAAGATCGAAGTCTTAATCTTAGGATTCTAAGCCACAAGAACACTCGAAGAGAAGAGTTTAATAAAATTCACGACTGGAGTTGTGAGAGTGGATGTAGACAAGTTGTCGAACTGCTATAAATCTCGTGTTGATTTACTTACTGTTTTGTTTGTGTTTAATTGTTGATTGAATTACTTAATTGATTAATCTGCATATAGACTAGACAAGATAAGTGTTCATTGATACAGTTGAGTATAAATCTTAAGGGCTCATATAAATTCTGATATTTCGCATTGTTTTACTCTGATATTTTGAAATATTTTTAAAAGTCTATTCACCCCTCCCCTCCAGACTTTTACTAGCTTACTCAATCTTACACTCAACTAGGGAACTACAAGATTCATCACAGAGGAGAACACATGGAACAACCAACTTTTGAGAAAGACGTTCCTACCCTTCGAAGCAGACCACATTTTGAGCACTTTTATTGGACGATGAGGGGAACAAGATCAGCAGTTTTGGGGCGCCTGGAAAAGAAAGTAGATTATTCGGTCAAGTCTGGCTATAGGCTCATAAGGGAACTAGATAAAAACAGAGGATTTATGGAACCGTCACCATTTGAGGACACTAGGAAGCAGTGGTGGAAGAAGATTCCACCAAAGGTTAGGATCTTCTAGTGGAGAATGTGCAAAAATATCTTTGCCACATAAGGTAACTTAGCCAGACACCATGTACTAGTGGGACAAACATGCTGCGTGTGTGGAAAAGAAAAAAACATCGAAGATCCATG
Organism: Galeopsis tetrahit; assembly: GCA_963675135.1. NCBI lineage: Eukaryota > Viridiplantae > Streptophyta > Magnoliopsida > Lamiales > Lamiaceae > Galeopsis > Galeopsis tetrahit. Next base: position 28,867,753 of record OY776130.1, on the reverse strand, counting down.
CAATTTTTTTATGTAGACACGTACGGAATGTTTAGGAAAGATATGAATGGTGGGGGATGATTAAGAGGATAAACGGAGACCAAACAATGTGGATTATGACATAAATCTTCCACGGCCTACAGATTGACCAGTTGGAACAGGTTGTTATGCAAGCCTAGGGAATCTAGAAGGAGAGATGCTCTTTGAAGCATCTAGACGCACATGTGTGGAAACAAAGGAGATTTTCGGATGGGCAATGGGCAATTTTTTTACTGAACGATTTTAGATGCAACAACGAAGTGCGGAGCCCATCAGTACAGTAGGAGACCCCGGGAGAAGAGGATAGCCGACGGGGAGTGATATTGTTTGCAGATGGAGCATTTAACATGGAGACAGGTAAGTTTAGAATCAAATATGTTATTAGGGATTAGGGAGAGAGGTGGAAAGGTTATTGAAGCAGGGTGCAGGGGCATTGAGGCGCCAGGGACAGTGCTAGGTACGGAGTTGGCAGCAATAAGAGCAGGACTTCACGCTTGTTTGCAGAGGAGCCTCCAAGAAGTGACAGTGAAGACAGACTCCCAGGATGTAGTCAACACTATTGTCAAGAGGATCACGTACCAGGGTTACGAAGCAAGCTATTTTGATGACATCTGGATGATGAAAAAGAGTTCTGTAGTGTGCGAGATATCTTACATCCCACGAAAGAGAAATATAAGTGCGCATAGACTTGCAACATACACATACCATTCACCCACTCCCCGCGATTGGAGTGGAGATGAAGTGCAGGTTTGGGTTGACTAGAGGGGTTGTATGGTCCTCCCAAAACCTTCTAAAAAAAATGACACACATAAAAATCAACCAATAAAATCACATTTAACAAAATATGTAACTTTTTGAGATATCGACACATCAACCAAATTAATATAAAACTGACACATAATTAACATAATTAATATAAAGACGACTCGTAAGCATTCTACCCTCCCTATTAGTAATATAAGGGATTAATGAATACTCCATTTGTCCCATTTTTTTGTGTTTCTAGAGAATTTTTTTTATCCTAAAATGATTGTCATTTTCACTAATCTAAAAGAATTAAATGTACTAATTATGTAAGTAAATAAAAGGAGAAACATGTCATTTTACGCAAATATTAATTACTATTATTGGGGCTCTCGATCGCCTCCGGTGAGCACCTACGACGAATATACCGACAGTGACTGGCTCAGGTCATCTGAGTATCAAATTTATTCGAAATGTAAAGGTAATTACAAAGAGACCAAGACTGCATGGGTAACACATCACCCACACAAGTCTCACTAGGGATGGTTCGGTACGGTATACCGACCATACCAAAAATTTCGATATTGAAAAAATTCATACCTATACAATACAGAAAATTTCGGTATGAAAATATTCATACCAATATCGTAAGGTATATCGGTATACCGATTCATACTAAAAATATTGAACCATCATTTCATATCGAAATACCGATATATCAATCCATACCAAAAATTTTGAAGCATCGTTTTATATCGAAATTAATTATTTAAGGTTATTTTATTTAAGTTTTAAGGTTTAAAGTAATTTTTAAAAAATAATATAAAATATAAAATTATATTATAAAATTATTATTTTATTAATGTTTCGATATTTTTTGGTATACCGTTTCATACCGAATACCAAAAAAAATTTGGTATACCGAAATACCGCGGTATGATCATTTTCTATACCGTTATCGTACCGAAAATTTCGATAATTTTAATATTTTTTCGGTACAAAAAACTCGATATATTGAAATTTCGATATATTTCCCCACCTTAAGTCTCACAAACTCACTCTAGTTTAACGTCACAGAGAAAGAAGATAGGAGAGTTGTGGCTACCAACAACTCTAAAACAAATAGATGAGCTGAGCCTAATGGTTTACCCCTTGCGCAAAAACATCTCTGAGTCTAACATCTATTTAATGAATTTTCTTAAATAGTGTGAAAATCTTAGAATTACAAGTAAATTGGGTCGGATAATGTAGTTTTTAAAGTGCACGAGTTCACACAATTTTCGTCCAAAAAAAGACTTGGAAATAATAAATTAAAAATCATAAAATGCAGCCTAAAATATGGGTTGAAAAGGCATATATAGATCTAGTCAAAGTTGAAAATGGCAACAACGACTTGCTCATCACTCTTCATCCTTTTAAAGCAACCCATTTTCACTTTCTCAAATGTAGTATGTTCGTGGGGTCTCTTTAACCATCATTTGTCCCTTTATTTATCTCTAACCAAACTTCTAAAGTTGAAGTAAATTGATAATGTAGATAATATTGGCTCAATATAAAACTAAAAAGTTATTTGCACAACAGTAGTAGTTTTACTAAAAAAAAATATTACTCTCTCCAATTTAATTTAGAAGTCCAATTTAATTTAGATGTCGTTATGTTTTAATTACTTTTATTCTTTCTAATTTATCCTCAAAAGGTAATTAATTTAGAATTGGATGGAGTTGTTGGTTTCTGATGTGAATGCGGGCTCGTGGGCTCAAAATTACGTACAGTCGAGAGTCGGATTGAAGGGCGGTCCAATAAATTTAACAGGCCAAGGTGAAGTCGAGGCCCAGAATAAATTATGCATTAGTTTAGAATATATTTTGATTAGTTAGATATTAGAAGATATTATTGAATATTAATTATAAGTTATTATTAAATAGTTAGTTTGTTAGGATATATGCGTATTTTGCGGAGATATTGAATCTCTATATATATGAGTGTGAAAGTACTATATGGGAAAAAAAAGAAGAAAATAATAGAATTAATTTTGCAAAATAGTTTGCATCCCCGTTTCTTGCTAGCCTGAGCTAGGGATTACGGATTTATTCGTATTTAGTATTGTGGTTCTCATCAAATTGGTGCCTTCATTGAGAGTATTCGAGAATCACGATTGTCATGGTAGGAACTCATCGGGAACGTATTGAGTTACTAGAGACAAGATTTCATCAAATTGAAACAAAATTCAAAAGTATCGATGCCAAGATGAAACGAATGATGTCGAAATTGTTACACAAGAAATAATCAAGAATCAAGTCAAGTTCGTCATTTGAAGAACACCGCACCTTCGGTACAAGCTCTAACGAAAGGGTGAACCGGACGCTCAAGGAGGACGGGAGAAGAAAAATTAGAACAGATTGTGGTTATGATGGACCACCAATTTTCGATGAAACTTTTGATGAAAATTGTGGTTATGATGTACCACCAATTTACGATGAATATTTTGATGAAAATTGTAGTTATGATGTACCACCAATTTTCGATGAGTTTGTTGATATTTTAGTTGATGATGGAGATGAAATTGACTGCAATAATCGAACCCTGCTAAACAGGCGGCCATCCACACCATAACATGGTGGGAAGAAAAGGCTCCATGATAGGTAGTAGCCTAATGTAAGGGCTGTCCAGACGCGAAGGAAACAACCTGCGGATACCAAGGGCGGTAAAGCCCGAAAGGTGTCGCCACCTAAGGTAAGGTACATTCCACAACGAGCTGGGTTAACGCTTTTCCAAAGAGCTCCTCAAAGATATTTTTAATTCTAATTAGTGGTCATCTGTCCGTAGCTGACTTTAAGTCAAAACTAAAGACAGAGGACTTGGACTTATGCCTCACGAACTTCACAGGACGACTCTGATCGAAAGTTCCATCATTGAGTATTCGGGCCCTCATACACCAATCATGGTACGGACGTAGATATGAAGAAATAACACTTTCTGAAAAAAGAACTAAATTGGCAAGATCTCAATGGAAGAAGGTTCAGATCATGGTTGAGAAAAACTGTTCGAGATTGTTGGAAAATTTAACATTGGTTTACATGCAACACAAAGACTTTAAATTTGCCGAAGAACATTGCAGAAAAGCATTTTCGATTGAACCAGATAAGATCAAACATATTTTCTTGATCAACGTCGGTGAATCGGACTCCGATAATTCTAAATTCATCCTTGAGGACAAGGATGTTCGTGAAGGAGATGAGAATGATGTGAATGCGGTTCGTGGGCTCAAAATTACGTACAGTCGAGAGTCGGGTTGAAGGGCGGTCCAATAAATTTAACAGGCCAAGGTGAAGTCGAGGCCCAGAATAAATTATGCATTAGTTTAGAATATATTTTGATTAGTTAGATATTAGAAGATATTATTGAATATTAATTATAAGTTATTATTAAATAGTTAGTTTGTTAGGATATATGCATATTTTGCGGAGATATTGAATCTCTCTATATATATGAGTGTGAAAGTACCATATGGAAAAAAAATAATAATAATAGAATTAATTTTGCAAAATAGTTTGCATCCCCATTTCTTGCTAGCTTGAGCTAGGGATTACAGATTTATTCGTATTTAGTATCGTGGTTCTCATCAGTTTCACTTAACATTATTTGATTATTTGCTAGCCTAAGCTAGGGATTACGGATTTATTCGTATTTAGTATCGTGGTTCTCATTAACATTATTCTATCTTGTTCTTAATAAGTGAAGTTTTGATCTTTCATTTTATTTGCAAATTGACGTTTTGCATTTTTCAAAATAAATTTACATTTTTTTCCTTCAAATTTACCATTGAAATCATTAGAATATTTTACTTAGACAATTGTATTCTTTTAATGGAATTTTAATGGAAGAGACAAACATTTATTGAGAAGGTAGTACTCTAAATTTATGAGCACTGATCTAAAATGAATATATTTTAAATATAATGGAGTATATATTAACGAATTCCAACAACCGTGATAGTATATAATTTTTATTGAACAATGTTAATTGCAAGTGGAAGGGGTGCACATAAGTGTTACTTGATTTTTTTTTTTCGACAACCAATGTCTTTATTCAATGCAATGACAAACTTCAGGGGGGAGCCCGCCCACAAAGTCTGGGGGGTCATCCCAAATAAACGGGCTTTCCACCGACCGAGAAGCCCTAGCAATAGCATGTGCATAAGTGTAATTAGCATCACGCTTTACAAAAGAAACCGAACAATTATTGAGGGACTCCAATAACCTCCTACAATTCTCAATAAAATCTCCAAAAGACGAGTCATCTGTTGCGCGTGATTGAATTGCATCCGTTACTCGTTTTGCGTCTCCCTCGATGGTAACATTGTCAAGGTGTAGACTACGTATCCAAGATATAGCCTCCATAAACCCCATAGCTTCCCCTACTGCTACATCAACACACCCTTGGATCACCATAGATCGTGCTGTATTTAATAAATTGTACAAGTTGTATCCAATAAATCATAATACCTATATATAGAAATTAATAATAAATGAATTAATTTCACTCCTAAAAAAAAAAAATCAAACTTTTAGTTAAAATATTGGTGTCTATCCGACTAGAAACATGCAAGGCTTGTACAACAATGGTAGGTTTAATTAAACTCAACCATAAAAGAAGAGGTTCAATGCTTCACATAAAATATACTCCATATCATTATACTTGGTGTTATTATTGGTATAATATTGGTGTGAACTAAATTTGATTATAGTTTGTTATTTGATATATATTCAAAATAAGATAATATTGGATTGATGCTGCATAAATCAGGGTTAACATTTTTTGCCATTGTCTGCTTACTTTGCTTAGTTAATGCATGGTTGTTCTATAATACTCCTTTCATCCGAAAAAGTTGGTCCACTATTTAGTTTTTTATCCTTAAATATAGTTTTTTAACACTACAAAATTCGCTCTAAATCGCGAGGAATTTAGAGAGGGAAAAACGCTCGCCAATGAATTTAGAGAGAAAATTTGCGAGGGAAGTAGTCTCTCGACAAAATGTTCCTAAACAATTGTTTCTCGAAAGAATCCGAAAATACACTTATTTAAGAAATAATTATTATTTAATTTTTCAATAAATAAGAGTATATATATTTAAGTAAAATTCAGATAATTTATTTTATTGGATCATGTAAAAAATGAAAAAGGTACATCATTTTAGGGAAAAAACCTAAACCCTAATAAATGTAAAGTAAACATCATTTTAGCACGGAAGGAGTATAATTTCTTTTTTTTTCACAAAAACTTGCACAAGATGATTTAATGCATTTTTTTATATTTTGTGTCAAGCTCGAGTTGATGTTACTTGTATTGTTACATGCATCTCTGTTGCGAAAGTGGACATTTAGGCGCTAGTCGTCGGTCTACCGTTCGTCTAGCGATTTTTTACTGTGTTTTTTTTTTTTAACTTTCCGGTGTTAAAGTCTGATTCGAGCGATCGAGTACACTTTTTTTCAGTAGAATCGATGCTCTGAGCAAAACACATGGCTTTGCCATGATTTATAACTTTTTTTTTTTGATAAAATTCTATCGTTTAAGAGGTGAAAACTGCAGTTTTATATTTTTCGACATTATTTGTGCAAGTTTTTTTTAAGGACCTCTTTGCAATTTTCTGATTTTATTAAATTAGGGTTTTATATTTAATTATTTATTGTTTGAAAATTTTACAGATAAAATATTAAAAAGTATAATAAATAAAAATTTGGGCGGCCGACTAAACACCTAGGCTTAGACACTAGACAACGTCAATCTGTTCGACTATCGACTTTCGACTTCGGCAACATTGTTATATATAAATAGCGAGTCTCAAAATAGATAAATGAACATTTATTTGAGTTGTAATGATAATGGGGGCGGTCCCAACTCCCAACATGATAAATTCGATCATTTACGTATATGAGAAATTGGAATTTGTGTAAATGGATGGTTTGCAATTACATAACCTAAAAGACAACATAATAAATGTATGTTGAAATCCCTACCTAATGATCATTCAATTTCGATACGAATTTTGGTGACCAACACTTCAATTTCAACTTTGACTAACTACTATCATTATGGAGTATCATCTTCAATTCTTTCTATTTTATTCCTATGGACCTCTAAAGTTAGTTGAGCAATAAATTTAATAATTATTCCCTAAGTTTCGCTTTAATTTCTTTTCTAATGTCGTTTAAAAATAGTTTACTATATTAAAAATATTATACATGTAATGTAATATTTTTATTCTTTTATTTATATAAAAGACTTGTGTAAGACTTAGCTTGTTAGCGCAGGTTAATAATTAAGACAATGTGTTATTGAATTAAATTATGTACATGATTGAATTAGTTATGATTGATTACAATTCAATTCAAAATCGGCCTTTTAACACTCTACAACTAGAATTATATGATTCTCAATCGTTGATTATAGATATGTCAATTACACAACTGTCAAGCTTAGAGCTAATTTAAATCATTTTTCACTCCCTTCTAGTTGTTGTCTACTAAACCATCTAGACAACTTGTGTCTTTTCCAGGTAGAATTAAAAAACACAGCTAAATTGTTCAAATTATCAAACTAAGACCAATATATGCAAGTGAAGATATCTATAAAGAATACAACAAATATCAACTCGGAATCCGAATGAAATCACCTGTTACACTTTTCATGTTTCACATTTTGTTCCACTATATGGATATGATTGACATGTGTCATATTAAAAAATAATCAACGTCCTATAATATTGAGGGCGGCAAGTTTTATTAGGGTGGAACACGAAAAGTGGCACAGAAGAATCGAACCGTATTCCCCTTCCTCAAGTAGGTCCCTATTGTCTCATTTATTTAAAATATTGTTTTACATATTTTCTGCATAAAAAATTGAATCGAATAGTATCAGATACAACTTAATTTTAAATTGAATACTCGAAAAATATTGTTTAGAATATGTTCTAAAAAAATTGAATTGAAAACTTGAATCGATTTGAATAGTATCGAATAATCATTCAAATCGAATATCGAATTAAATTTATTATTAAAAAAAATAATCAAATACAAATATAAACATTCAAATATTTTCATAAATCAAATGGAATAATACAATATTCCCTTCAATTGGATTCATTTACAACCCTCAACCTGCATAGGTGCAATACCTATCATGCATTTTGTCAGAAGAATATTTGGTCCCATATGAGTAAGGAAACTAAAGGCTCCACATTTGGGCCTAGAGGCCCACTACATTTATTCTTGTCAGCTCTTATCAGATTTTAGCCTGTTTAGGAAGCCTGGGCCCGGCCCAAACATTTTGGGCTCTAGCAGCTCTGGTCCATTCATACTATTCCTGCACACCTAGCTGAAATATTCAATTAGCCATGGCCCATTTTACGATCACATTGTTTGACTACGGTCCCTTGTGTGTAACTAAAGCCGTAGGATATTTGCCATCCATGTGTGTAACTAAATACACTACCCCTTCAATTTATTAATGCTAAAGTCTTGTATGGAATCAAAATAATTTTTTTGAAACCATTTAACTGAAAGTTAAAATTTTTACTCACTATCTTGAACTACTATCATACTCATTAAAATATTGACTTTCTTTTATATATACATTACAATAAAATGAAAAAAAAATACGGAGGGAATGAAGTGTGAAACATATACATATAACTCGTATTTAAAATATACACATTCTCCATTTAGGTTGTTGTCATACTCCTTAAATACATAATTTTATTAATTATATATAATAAAATAATAAATAATTCACAATAAAATATTAAGTTCCACTATCCAATTTTTAAGTGAAAATGTTTTACACTTTTCAGTTATAGTGATTAAAACTTTTAAGTGAATTTTTTTATTCAATAAATAGTGCAACAAATATTACTAAAAATGTAAGTTGATATAACAGAAAAATACAATATTTACTAAAAATATAATCAGTATAACTAAAAGGGATTGAAAGTTCTTTGAAATGTAGTGAGTTACCATGGACGCATAAAGTTACAAGGATGTTTTATAACCTTGCTTTGAGTTGTGAAGAAGATGAGGAAACTATTGGTATTATAGAAGAATGTTTGAAAGACTTACTCTCGTCCTGTTGATGCATTGAAGTCTAAGAGGATTGAAGAGTTGAATACATCAACAATGATATTGGACCATAAACATTCTAAAACAAAAGGAAGAGGGAAAAGAGTAAAAGGTTACCTTGAGAAGGGCAAGAAGAACAAGAAAGAGAACAAGAAGAACATTATATATCACTGAAAAGTGCATCTTCATATAACTAAAAAGTGCAACATAACATTACTAAAAGATGTAAGTCACTATAACTGAAAATATTGTTGAAAATTGTAAGTCACTACAACTGAAAAGTGCAACAAAGTACGACTAAAATGTGTAGCATAACATTACTAAAAAGTGTAAGTCACTATAACTGAAAATATTGTTGGAAATTGTAAGTCACTACAACTGAAAAGTGCAACAAAGTACGACTAAAAGATGTAGCATAACATTACTAAAAAGTGTAAGTCACTATTACTGAAAAAATTGTTGGAAATTGTAAGCCACTACAACTGAAAAGTGCAACAAAATACGATTAAAAAGTGTAGCATAACATTACTAAAAAGTGTAAGTCACTATAACTTAAAATATTGTTGAAAATTGTAAGTCACTACAACTGAAAAGTGCAACAAAATATGTCTAAAAGGTGTAACATAACATCACTAAAAAGTGTGTGTCATTATAACTGAAATTATTATTGCAACACCATATAACCTAACAGTGCAAAATAACATGTTAAAATATTGTAAAATGCATGTTACACTTTTCCTTATTTTCAACAAATAAAAAAAATATTTGTGAAAAATGTTAAATGTGAGAATTGAACACTAGATCTCGAGACGAAATAGGCTACATCTAACCCTTTAAGCCACAACACATAGCTTGCATGTTTTTTGCGTATTTTATTTTTATTAGTAACCCTACCCATTTTTTAAAATGGCCTCAATTCCTTATAAGAATTGAGTCTACAGGAGACCTACCCTTTATTAATTTAATAAGGTTTTAAAATATTTCCTTTTAGTAAAACGCGCCGCTGCCCACGTCCACCATCTCCGCACCGTCAATTCGATCCAAACAGTACATGCCAATATCTTTAAAAAAAAAACTTACAAATCTCAAATATTGATCCTAAATTGACATATTTTCGACAAATCACATAGCTTGCATGTTTTTTGCGTATTTTATTTTTATTAGTAACCCTACCCATTTTTTAAAATGACCTCAATTCCTTATAAGAATTGAGTCTACAGGAGACCTACCCTTTATTAATTTAATAAGGTTTTAAAATATTTCCTTTTAGTAAAACGCGCCGCTGCCCACGTCCACCATCTCCGCACCGTCAATTCGATCCAAACAGTACATGCCAATATCTTTAAAAAAAAAACTTACAAATCTCAAATATTGATCCTAAATTGACATATTTTCGACAAATCAGCATGTAGATAATAGTGTATATTTTCGACATTGATTTGTCAAAAAAAAAAAAAAAAAATCGACAATAGTCTGTCGATAATATACAGTTTATCGATCACAGTATAATTGTTGCCTCTGATGTATCGAAATATAAATATATATATATATCATAGTAATAACATTATTTATATAATAATTATTGTTTGGATATTAGTGTGATATATACTAGGTAGGATCCACCTCTAAATTTGAGGTGTTAATCTGGATTGTATTAGAAATAAACAAAAAAAAGTTTGTTGTGAAATAATTTAAACATATAACTTTGTAGGTAGAAAGAGAACAATATGTAAAGGGAATATATAAATATTTGATTCAACTTTAAGTGATTACTATAACATTTGCACCCCTATTTATAGGTTTCAATACAAGGTTGAGAAGATGAAATGAGAGGTGCACTATAAATGTAGGTATATGAAAAATCAAAGGACACATAGTAGATATTAAGGAGGAAGTAAATGGACATTCATACAAATAAATAGTATTTATAACACTCCATCTTGAATGTCCATTAGATAAAATTATGTCTCGTTAAAATCCAATGAGAAGAAACATGTATTAACTCCCCCTGATGATTACATCACTTCACATCCTTAAGACGCCGCACTCCAATTTTGTACCTCAATTTCTCAAACCAGTGTTTTTATAATCGAACCGGTGACCAAACCGGACAGGCCACCGGTTCACGGTCAAACCGGTAAAATAATTCTTAGGTATTTTTTTCAATATTATCTATGAGTCATTAAAAAATATATATATGCACTTATAAAAATCATATTAAGTAAACATTGTATAGTCATAAAATAACAAATACTCCATCATTCGTCCTAGTCCAATCCATAATTCATCATAGTCCAATTCATAATTCATATTTCATAAGTCACAAATTAAAATATTAAAAATTTAAAATAAGCAAAACAACAATGTAAAAACAAGTTTGATAACTTGATTACAATAATTATATCTCATCATCTCCTTCAACCATTCTTGCCACTATGCGTTCTTCATCACATTCCTCGATCTCTTCTAAAGTAAGCACTTCATTTTCAGTTTTATCCATATCTATAAAAGAAATAAGAAGATTTAAAAAGAAAGATTATTACATCATTTAAATGAATTCAAGTATTGAAAATACTAAAATAGATACCTTCATCGGGAGCAATTATTGGAATGTCATCATCACCATAAAGCATGTTATTCAATTCATCAACATCTATAATATGTGGGCAGTTTTCATCTTCTTCTTCCACAACCCAAAAGTTAGTTTTGTCAATGCTTTCATAGTCAATAGGATCATAACAAATCCTTTTTTGATCAAGCCTTAATATGACAAAAGGTAAAACATAAGTTGCAAGAATGAATTATAAGTTGCATAAACTATAGCAATAAATTGTTTTGAAAGAATTAATACTTTTCTTGCAAACGTAAGTTGTAATGGATAAACACAAGATCGTTGAGTCTTGAATGCTCTAATTTATTTCTCTTCTTTGTATGAATTCTTTCAAACACACTCCAATTCCTTTCACATCCCGAGGAAGAAGAAGTTTGACTCAAGATCTTCATAGCCAAATTTTGCAAGTTTGGAGCATCACATCCAAAGTATTTCCACCATTCATCTATAAGAGAATAAAACAAGGTATATTGTATAATCATAGAAGAGAAATAGTCAAAATGATAATTAAAATGTAAGCTAAAAAATGTGTCAAGTAGAAACATATACCGGACTGCATAGTCTTTGATGAATCCAAAGCAGGTGGTCGACTAAAGCTTCCTAACATATCTTGAAAAATACTCACTTCATCAATGCACTTTCTTTGAATATTTTTGTCACTAATCAAGGTTGTGACCATCTCAATAAAACCATCCATTATTTCTTTCTTTTTGCACATGTTTTCCTTGTCATATGCAAAAGTAGGGTTTAGAAGATAAGCTGCAGCATGGATGTCTCGTCGAAGTTGTTTGTCTCATCTTGCCTTGATTATATTCGTGAAGGGCTTGTACAACCTTTTCTTGTGCCTAAATACATCCTTTATTGCCTTCCTTGCCCGATATATCCCATCATAGACATAACCAATGGAAGACCTCCGATCAGTATCCATTATACGTAATACATATATAAGTAGAGCAACAATACCTACTACAATCGCACAATCACTCCAAAATCTTGGATCAAGAACAACTGCTGCAACACTGAACTTTCTTTTTTATCTTTATAGTATCGAGATTCCTTGAATGTCCTACTAGTAAAAAAGCCTTGCAAATCATGTTGATGTTCAAGAATACTCTTCAATGCAATGAATGTTGTAGCAAACCGAGTTGATCTAGGACGTACAATTTATGTCCATCCCTCTCTTTTCTTCAACCACGCAAGTAGAAATGCGTGATTATACACAAACTTTGTCACTGAAGAAGCCCTTTTTGCAAGGCCACTAACAAGCTCCATCTTGCCAATATCTCCAAGTAGTAAATTTAAACAATGTGCAACACAAGGTGACCACTTGATAGAAGGATACTTATCATTAAGCAAGACACCAACAACTTTATAGTTAGCTCCATTGTCAGTCAAAAAGTGAACAATATTCTTTGCTCCAACCCAATCAACCAACTCAATAAATAAATTGCAAAACGTGCTTGCATCTTTCACAATATCAGAAGCATCAACTGATTTCACAAATATTGTTCCTTTCTTACAATAAACCATAAAATTTATAAGTTGCCTATTTGATCTATCTTGCCAACCATCAGCCATAATAGTGCAACCTAATTCTTCCCAAACAGTTCGATAATTATCAACTAACAATTGAACTTTTTTTTTTGCATCCCCCATTAAGTTTACTCTCAATTGGTTATATTTAGGTAACTTATAACCATGACCAATAGAAGCAATTGCATCGACCATTTGTTGAAAATAAGAAAAATTTACAACATTTAGAAGAATGCATTCATTATAGACAAATCTAGCAACAACCATATCAGCATTATGCACAGCTTCTTTACTTACAAGAACACTTTTAATTGAAGGTTGTGCACCTGGGGTGGTTCTCGGAGCAAAATAAATTTCCAATTTCTCGTCTCGTTTTCTCTTTCCCGTTGACGTTGCAAGTGGAGCCTTTCTTTGAGTTTGTGTATCCAACTCTTCCCCAACTTCAACCACATCGTAAAGATCATCTCCCACTGATTTTACCCTTTGACTTTTCTCATCATGCTCCTTCAATGATTCTTCCATCCGGTATCGTACATCATGAGTTACTTCTCTGCACGGAGCAATATCCCCATTTCGACCAGCTAAATGTTTTTTTATCCTATTGATTCCCCCCCCCTCTCCCCCTCCCCCTCCAAGTATTGTTACATACCAAACAAGTCCAACTTTTCTTCCATCAATGAAATTCTCTTTACAATAAGCTCATGGCAGATAATTTTTTGCACGAATTGAAATTGATGATTAAGTTAAATTGATTGTAGTATTGGATTGTTGACAACTTGAAGATGAATTCATCTAAGAAATTTAGAATAATAATTAATAATCTAAAAATTATAGCAATAATTATTAATTAAACTCAGCAAAGTATAATAATTACTTAATTAGTAGTTTGATAATCACTACCACAACTATCAAGTTTTTTTAATGAAGTTACAGCCTTGACCAAAATAAAAAAATGACTAACAAAGAAAGTAATTACTAATTATTACATATTTAAAATCCTTCAAAACAAAACAAAGAGTAAAGTATTAATTATTAACGAATAACTAGCATTAACTATTTAAAATCCTTCAAAACAAAGAGTAAACAATGTATTGAACATTTAAACTATTAATTATTAAGTATTAACTATTAATTAGCATTAACTATTATTAAGTATTTAACTAATTTAAGAATTAACCTTACCTGCGGCTGTCAAAGAAGCTTGGGCTGGGACGGGGAGCTTGGAGAATGAAACCGTCGTCGTTACTCGTGGCTGCGGTCGCCCGGGGCTACCGTTGCGGGGGATGCGGCTGGCATGTTGTTGTCGCGACTAGGGTTAGGAAAAAAGGAATTGGGGTATTTGGGGGGAGAAAGCCAGAAAGGTTTGAGTTTGGACGACGCGTGATGAATGAGTTAGTCAAGTAGCCAAAAAATGTCAAATAATTAATTAAATAATCAATTAGCAATTTAAATTTAATATAAAAAAATCATGGAACCGGGCTGGCCGGTTTTGGCCGGTCCGACCGGTTTTTGACCGTTCAGGCCAGCAAAACGGGTTTTATGTACATTCTGGACCGGTGCCGTGACCGGTTCACGGTCGAACCGGCTGGTCTGGTCCGGTTTTGAAAACATTGTCTCAAACGTTGAAGTAGGTAAATTCGATCATTTGAACATTATCACTTGAACGAATTTGTTGCACACTAATGTCACCCTTTTGCTGAAGATCGTGAGTAAAGAAGAATTTAGGATCAATATGTTTTGTCCTATCACCTTTGATAAATTCTTCAGTTAGTTGAGCAACACATGCATCATTGTCTTCATATATCACAATTGGATTATCTTTCACTGAGTGTAATCCACACTATCTACAAATATGTTGTGTGACAGAACGCAACAAAACACATTCACATCTTGCCTCGTGAATTGCTATCTCTGCATGGTTAGATGAAGTAGCAACTAGAGTTTGCTTAACAGAACGCCATGAAATAGTTGTACCTCCATATGTGAACAAATAACCTGTTTGGGATGGGCTTTGTGCGGGTCTGATAAGTAGTCTGCATCTGCATAACCAACTAAACAAGGTTATGATGAGTTTGAAAAATATAAACCCATATCCATTGTCCCTCTAAGGTATCGAAAACCATGTTTAATCCCATTTCAATGCCTACGAGTTGGAGAAGAACTATATCTTGCTAATAAGTTAACAGCAAATGATATATCAGGTCTTGTGTTGCTAGCAAGATACAGTAGTGCACCTATTGCACTCAAATATGGTACGTCTTGACCAAATAGTTTTTTTTTTTTTTTTTTTTGCGGGGTCGAAATGGATCTTTCGTTACATTCAGTGACCGCACAACCATAGGTGTGCTTAAGGGATGTGTTTTATCCATATAGAATATTTTCAACACTTTCATCACATAAGTGGATTGATGCAAAAAAATCTCATTATCAAAGTTTACAATTTGAAGACCTAAACAAAATTTTGTTTTACCAAGATCCTTCATTTCAAATCCCCTCTTGAGGGAAGCCACGGCCTTTGATAACTCTGTAGGAGTCCCAATGATATTCAAATCATCAACATATACAACAATGATCACATATTCACATCTAGATCTTTTAAAAAAAAACACAAGGGCATATAGGATCATTGTTATACCTCTCCTTAATCAAGAATGCACTCAAACAATTGTACCACATGCGACCAGATTGCTTTAATCCATATAAGGATTTGCTCAACTTGACCGAATATATATTTTGAGAATTCTCATTTTTCATTAAAGGTGCCTTTAATCCCTCAGGGATTGTTATGTAAATATCTTTCTCTAATGAGCCGTACAAATAAGTTGTAACGACATCTGTTGGACGCATTTCAAGTTTTTCTTGCACTGCCAGACATATTAAATAACGAAAAGTTATTGTATCCACCACAGGAGAATAAGCCTTCTCATAATCAACACCTAGCCTTTGGGTAAAACCTTGTGCAACAAGTCGAGCTTTATTCCTCACGATTTCATTTTTCTCATTTCTTTTTTGCATGAATACCCATTTATGCCCCACGGGTTTATACCATTAGGTGTACAGACAACAGATCCAAAAACATTTCGTTTAATACGAGATTGCAATTCTGCATTTATTGCGTCTTTTCCAAATTGGCCAATCATCTTGTTTCCTACATTCATCAATAGACGTAGGTTTAGGATCCTCATCATCTTCCTTTATATTGAGCGCTACATTATATGCAAAGATATCGTCGACGTCAATTTCATTTTGGTCCATCTTTCTCCCATTCAGACATAATTGATCGATATTTCATCATTTCTGGGCGCCTGAAATTTATCAATGACTTCAATATCATTTTCTGGGACTTTAAGTAGTGTGTCAGATTTTTCAACAGGAGTGTTCACATTATGTCCATCCTTATTTGCTCCTTTTCTTTTTCGAGGATTTTTATCTTTGGAACCGAGAGGTCTCGTAGACTCATTTGCAATGGGAGATGGTCCTTCAATGACATCGATTCTGTTAGGAGCATTAGCAGCTGGAATATGAGATTTTGTAACTCTTAAGGACAGTAAATGCGTCTGGCAGTTGATTTGCAATCTTTTGCAAATGAATTATCTTTTCAACTTCAAGTTCACATTGGTTTGTACGGAGATCCATGCAATTCAATGATAATTCATTCCAAGAAATATTATTTGCCAACTGCTTACTCCCCTCCCCCCCCCCATGTTGGGAAAATTGTCTCATTAAAATAACAATCGGCAAACCTTATCGTGAATAGATCTCCGGTCAATGGTTCTAAATATTTAATAATAGACGGAGATTTGTACCCAACATATATCCCCATTCTCCTCTGGGAACCCATCTTTGTGCGTTGTGGTGGAGCAATCGGTACATATACAACACATCCAAAAGTTTTTATATGGGAAATATCTGATTCCTGACCTTGAACCATTTGTACGGGAGAAATGTTATGATACCTTGTTGGTCTGATGCGCACAAGTGTTGCCGCATGCAATATAACATGACCCAAGCTGAAATGGGGAGTTTAGATTTCATCAATAATGGTCAGGCAATCAATTGAATACGCTTTATAAGCGATTCAGCAAACCGTTCTGTGTATGAACATGAGCAACTGGATGCTCAATATGTATTCTAACTGATAAGCAATAATCATTGAAAGCATGGGATGAAAATTCACCATCATTATCAAAACGGATTGTCTTAATTGCATTATCAGGAAACTGTGCTCGCAATCGTATTATTTGTCCCAGTAATTTTGCAAAAGCCATATTGCGAGATGACAATAAGCATACATGTGACGACTTAGTCGATGCATCAATTAAAACCATAAAATACCTAAATGGTCCACCTAGCGGATGTATAGGTCCGTATATATCCCCTTGAATTCGTTCCAAGAACATAAGATTTATGCTCAACTTTAGTTGGTGATGGTCTTACAATTAATTTCCCCTGTGAACAAGCAGTACATGAAAATTCATTGGGATGTAGTATGCCCACATGTTTTTTCTTCAATTTTTCGCATCATTATGGAACCGGGATGGCCCAACCAGTTATGCCAAACATTAAATTCGGTAGTAACCTTTTGGTTTACTACGACATAAATTTCAATTGTTTTTATGCTCGTGCAATATAAACCCGAGGACAAAGCGGGTAACTTCTCCAACATACATTTCTTTCCCGCAACAATTGTTGTAATATTAAGATACTCAATATTGCCTTCATTCGTAGTCTCGAGATGATATCCATTCAAACGAACTTCTTTAAAACTCAATAATTTTCTTTGAGACTTTCCAGAGAGTAAGGCATCATTGATAATAAATTTTGTCCCTCCGGGTAATAGAATAGTGGCTCTTCCAAAGCCTTCAATTATTTTTGTACAACCAGATATTGTATTTACATTAGCTTTTCCCCATTTTATATTTGAGAATAATTTTTTATTGTTGAATATAGTGTGTGTAGTAGCACTATCCACGAGACATAGATCTCCATCTTCTTCTTTGAAGGTTGATGTTGCCATACCATTTTCCATTTCTTATAAAAAAAAAAATACATAATAAGACATTTAAAATCTAATTTTTTTATTTTATTTTAAGGTAAATGAAAATGTAATAGTCATTCATATTATAAAGGATAAAAATACTAAGACGTTGCATAACATAAGAAAATAAACATTACATAATAGATTATTGAAAGGAAATTATAATTGAGTATTAGAACGCTCTAATTTCAACCTTCAGGGTGGGTAAGGTAATCATCAACATCCAATTGTGTTATGTCAAACATCTCATTATCGAACTCACACTACTACATAAATGGGCTTTAGAGACGCTCAAAAGTGTCACTGAAAATTACTTTTAGTGACGCTTTTAATATAGTGACGCTTAGGTCACGTGTCACCTGATTTGGCGTTTTTATAGGAAGTTATCGTGACGCTTAAGAAGCGTCACCATAGACAGTCATTGTGTTGCTTTTACGCGTCACAGTTACACTATTTGGTGACGCTAATCAACGACACAATGGTGCGCTTTAGTGATGCTTTCTCGCGTCATGAAATTGTTATACCTAACTTAACCACCTCGTTTGATGGCATTTTTATGCGTCATAGTAACACTATTTGGTGACGCTAACCGACGTCACCACGGTGTGCTTTAGAGATGTTTTCTCTCATCACAAAAAAGTAAAAACTAATTTAACCACCTCGTTTAGTGACGCTTCTAGTACCTAATTTAGCTATAAAATTTTGTGATTCTTTTTCATATACATAAATGTTGGTAACAATACACATATAGGTGAGAGTATACCTATATACATACCCCTAATATGCTCAAATATATATAAACATCATAATAATAAAATATTGTCATTCAATTGTAAACAAGAATCAACCAAGTTTGCAACAACAAGTGAAAAAGATATGTTCTATCTACATAAATATAGAACAAGTTCTCTCTACAAGCATCCTATCTTTGATCTTAAGAATTAATGGGGAAAAAAAACCTAGCTAGCTACAACACCATATTTAAAGAATCAGATTTATGGAATGAAAACAGTCATGGCAGTTCTGTAAACACGTCATCGATGTTGATTGATCAGTTCACTGATGGCATCTTCAAACTGCTATCTCCTACGCTTATCAACCTACGATAGAATCTGAGTACAAAAAAATAAAGCATCATGAGCTAGTAATAAAGGAGAACAAAAAAAGTTTAAATATACATTAATATTACTGTTGCTAAGCCAACAAATTGGCAAATATAATTAGAAATGAATGTAGATTCAAATGAATATCAACAATATGTATATTTCTTCCGTAATGTAACTAGAAATAGAAAAAGAACACATCGAAATAATAGGAAGCAATTGCTACTATATGGATGATAATTCTCAAGAGAACAAAACATGTGCAACTTATAATTATTCATTACAAGTTCCTTTCATTCTCAATATCTATCTAGAAGAGAAGCACAAACAAAAACACTATACGGAATATTGGTAGCTAAGTTAGTAAACAAGGAACATAATATACACTATAAATTTATAGAACTTGGTGCAAATCCCACATTTTCAATTCACCTCATATTCATAAAAAGATTCTATTGAACCACCAAAGTGAGTGGTAACAGCTCAAAGATATTTATCCATATGTACCGATTTAATTAGTTATCAATATCATAAACTACTTACAATAGAAACGAAAATAAAAAAATCAAAATGAGGTTATTGATTAAAGAAAAAGCAAAACATTAGAATGGAAATAAATAAGGGAGTTTCAATATACCTTATATGCACTTTTATGAATGTTCATCAACAATACTTGGTAGTAATTTGCCACATGTCTGGAACACGTATAATTGATCACCACTTCGTCATCAATACCAACACTCAGCAATGCAGTTAACATATAATCAGAAAATACACATAAAAAAAAAGTAGCTCAACTCTGTGTATAGAAAGAGGGCTATCATTCTACAATATTTCAGCAGTCAGAAATTCTTTAGGTCAATCACCATGCTTAAAGAGAAAGTGTGTTGGGTTCTAAATCATTCTTGAATTTGTATATGTCTGTAACAATATTTCCAACAGTCAAAATGGAAGGGATAAGAAGAGAGGGTGGTGGAATTTGTGTTGGGCTTTGCTTCAGTAAATATGATGATAAAAAGAATATCATACATTGTATCCAGAGAGCTTTAAAAAAAAAAAACTCAATACATTGTATCCAGAGAGCTTTAAAAAAAAACTCAATAGTGTGGAACATCTAAGAAGTTTTATGTATAATTGTAGGTCTTAGTGTGTCTTACAAGGGCCTCCCCTGATCTTAACTCTAAAGACTTGCCATTGTTATCAACTATTGTATCATAGAAAACATATTTTTCTTCATTAAGAAACATCCCCTTGTAGTGAAAATGTAATAAACTGTAATGAAGAGGGCAATCCATATGAAATTCACCCAATTATTTTGTGAAGTACAAAAAGCGCCTTATACAATTTAGAAATTTAAAATGCAGAGACAAGACTCATATAACAGTAATAACATAGAAAAAAAACATAATTCAATTTCACATAACGAAAACAAGAAGATTAACCAGAAAGCATCACTAATACGTCATGATCTTAAAAGGAATGATGAACATTGATAACTAATCTTGCTTAAATTATGCAAGGAAGGACAACTGGTCCACTATTAGGCTGAATTTGAAAGCATAGTGAATTAAAAGGTTATGATGGAATATAGCAGCAGGGCCGCACAGTTTGAAACCATATTTTTTTCTACTTTGGGGCTTTTCTCAGTTCTTATTGTGAGCCTTCTATATTGAAACTTCGTGCTCAAGATCTTCAAATTCAACTAGAGACATTAATCTCTTCAAATTATGAATAACATGTTATTTTCAATCTCAATGCAACAAATAAGTCCTAAAAAAGTTACCCATTTGTACGATATATGGAGGTTTCGAAACAATACTTAGATATCCAAATGGTAGTATTTCATTCAGTACTGAAATAAATGCAAAATTTAATTCGGAACACAACTAATTCAAACTTTCTATGATGGGTTAAAAGATGACCTGCAGACTAAACTCAATATCCAGGGGAATAGTGGTTTTGCTCAGGATGTACCACTGGAAAAGAATCAAAGAACCAATCACTATCAAATATATTTGTAAGAATTACCTTATAGCAGCCCATGCTTATCGAAGAATTAATATCAAATATTTTTATATATCTTAAATAAAGGAAGAAATTATAGATATGAAGAATTATGGTAGAGACACTAATACACGTAAAATAAAAGCCTTTGATTAATTTTCTACCTACATGACAATTCATGTAACTATATATGCCAAGAAGAAAAACACTTTGATTATCATGCTAAAAAAATATATGCAGAAGCTCATTTTCATTGACTTGGTAGGTGTACATAGCACATAGGTCTGTGAAAAATATATTTACCTGGATACTATAACTGAGGCTTATCTTCAATTGATCGGATAAACCATATCAAAAATAACTTCTCTGCCCTTGATGAATCTGTTGATTCAAGATTTATCTGATAAAGTTCCATTAAGCCCAGTTGTTGGTCCTTGGTGGAGTATGACACAAGTGTATTGGGGGGGGGGGGGAATGCACTTGTGTATGCAAATTCTCCAGTCTTTTTAACAAAACTGATCTTATCAGGCAGGTTGTCTCACAACTGGTCTGAGTGTGAACTTTGATAGATACTTGTCCTACTGATTACTATTGAGTGATCAGTTGGCTAAATATCTAAAAGAGTTGCTAAGTGCGGAATGTGGTTGGCCTTTGACTTAAAGAAATACTCCAAGTTAATTTCTGAAAAGATACAGTTATCAGGGACTTTGTCCAAAACAGATTTTCTTGCTTACTGACTTTTGCTTCTTTAAAATATGTTTGAATGTAAGTGTAATAAAGAATGCAGTAAGTAAATGGCACACAAGTTTATAGTGGTTCAGAGACTCAAGCTCCTACATCCACTTTCCCTGATTGAACAGGATAATTCCTTCACAATGGAATTAACTTGTTTTATAGTGCCAAGGTGCACTGATCAACAACACTCTCTTAGTGTTTTGATCCCTAGGATAATCTGAGTCCTAGTGCTCAATTTCTCTGAGTTAAGACTGTGTTTCACTCTAACAGTCCTTAACTCCTCACTTCTACAACAAACACTCTCTTCACTAAATGAGATAAGGGTTTGAGGTTTGGTTCCAACTAGTAGAGATATCCTTTACAATAAGAACAGTGTAAAGGCTTAGGATATCTCAATGCTAAGCTTTGTATGTTTACAAAGATTGGCTTAGCTAAATGAAGTGATTCAGGAAACTTGGGATTCTGAAGAATAGCTTGGTTTCCTTTTAAAGCTTGGTGATCGTTTGATAGCTTGTTGTTGGATAGTGAATCCCTTTGATCACTTCTGTATTTATAGACAAATTTGAACAACTAACCGTTGGAGGGATAGCAATTCAAATATGTCTATTTGCAGCACCATTGAAACGGCTATGAAGCTTGGCATCCTTTTATCCACTGTGTAAAAGGGCTCTTCAATGGTTGCTTGAATGAATGTGTTGACTTCTGAAAAATGCGGCTGAGAAGACTTGTGTCAGATTCCAAATATACACATCTTCCAAGGTTGATTTGTGGCAAACTCTACACTCAACCAACGGTCAGATGGGACAAGCTCCCTGAACATTCCTGCTGCAATATAGAATGTTCCAACATTCATTCAATGCTTCACTCTTAAATGCTCTAAGTCTTCAATGCTTGGTTCAGGCATGATTGGCAATAAATGCTTCATTGAATGTGTCTTCTGTGAGTTTTTGTTGGGAATAAAATGAGTTATGTTTTGATTGAATACCAAAACCCCCTGAGACATGCCTAAGTTATGATTAAATATGTTCTAGACATGTTAGAACATATAGTATAAAGGCTAGATGAGGAGCTAATATGTTAGGTAGCTCTTAGATGATTAGATGCACAAATTGAGGGGGAACATATGCTTTAAAGTACATCAAGAACAAGTCCCCTCAAGGCTCAAACTTTGGAATCATGATCAAGTCTGCTGAAAGACAAGTATGCTGATCAGGAGAGTTGTCCAGAGGAGTTGTCTCAGCTCAATTAATCAAGATCAAGTGCTCTGAAAGCCTGAGGTCAACTATGCTGAAGAGAAAGAGACAACCACACCCTAAAGATCTTCAAAGAAACAAGCTAAGATCATCTTCAAGAGAAATAAAGGGAAAGAGCCAAGTCATCTGAAGAAGAGCAAGCCAACCTTGCTGATAAGCAAGACTGCTGATGGTGATAAGGAGTGTTGTCCAAATGTTGAGGAATGTTGTCCTATCATTGGAACAACCTTCAGAAGTGATGTCCAAGTTCTAACAAGAGAATCTGAAAGTCAGATATTGGGAAGAGTGCTGCAGAATGAAGACAAAGCTCTTACAGCCGTTTATTTCCCAAATGAGGACATGTCACTATCAAGAAACTGTCTTCAAAGTTGAAGAACTGAAAGAAGACATTTATGGACTTTGGAGGCTGCCTCTCCAACGGGCAAATCCTTCATTTGTCTATAAATACAGAAGTGTGAAGACCATTTGAAAAATCTTAACACAATCCAACTAAGCTCAAGTTCTTACAAGCTAGGGTGCTTTCAAAGCTTTCAAAGACTATCTTAGTCTTCAAACACTTCATCTAAGCTGAACTTCATTGTACATCCATACACAAGCTTAGAGAGATATCCTATCCTTATACACTGATCTCCATTGTAAAGGATATCTCATTAGTTGAACCTTACTTCAATCCTCATATCTTTCAAGAGTGAAAGTGAGAAAGTTGTAGTAGTAGAAGTGGTAGGAGTTGACTGTTGAGAGAAGAACAGTTCAGTTCTGAGTTGAGAAGAGGGTACTAGGACTCTAGACATCCTAGGGATCAATTCACCAAGAGTGGTGTTCTTGATCAAGTGCACCTTGGCACTATAAAACAAGTTAATTCCAAGAGTGAAGAAATTATCCTGTTAAATCAGGGAAAGTGGATGTAGGAGCTTGAGTCTCTGAACCACTATAAACTCTTGTGTTGATTTACATTTCAAGTACTTACAATACATCAACACTGCACACAAAACTGATCTTTCAAGGATAAACATTCAAAGACTGTGCAAAAACCTATTTGGACAAGTTCCCTGAAAACTGGACTGTTTGATTAACTAAGTGATTTCAGAACTTTAAAGGAGTCTAAACTAAAGGGCCAACCACTATTCCGCACATATAACTCTCTTAGATAGTTATTCAACTAAGTACTCAATAGTACTTAGTAGTTTGATTATCTTTAAGAAGTTAATCATCTTCAGCAGAGTTGTCCAAGACAACATTGTTGATATCTGGTTTGATCAAGTTTGAAAAGAATTTGCATACAAGTGTATTCCCCCCCCCCCCATACACTTGTTATATACTCCTTCAGGACCAACAAGTGGTATCAGAGCATGGGTTCAAAGACCACTGCTTCTGAAAAGCCATCTTGGTTTTCAAAATCACATATTGGCTGTGGTCACTTAACTGATCTCTCTGAAATCCTTATTGTATTTTGACTGACTATTTGTTCTTGAATTATGGCCAACAACAATGCTGCTGTTCCACCTCCTACTATCCAAGGATTGGACAACATGGCCACAAATCCAGTCAACCACATTTC
Source organism: Galeopsis tetrahit (assembly GCA_963675135.1). Classification (NCBI taxonomy): domain Eukaryota; kingdom Viridiplantae; phylum Streptophyta; class Magnoliopsida; order Lamiales; family Lamiaceae; genus Galeopsis; species Galeopsis tetrahit. The sequence goes on along the minus strand of OY776130.1, from coordinate 28,843,042 downwards.
ACATCACAAACTGCCCATGTTCTCAATTGATAACTATGATTTCTGGAAAATTAGAATGAGGGCTCATCTTGCATCTCTTCATACTGATATGTTGAGAGTGATCACAAGAGGTCCTTTTTTGTTCACCTTTGTCAATCCCAGAGTCACAGAGGCTCAAAGGGCAGATACAAGAGATGTACTACCCAAAGATGAAGATGACTTCACTACTGATGAAAAGAGAAAGGATAATCTGAATTATCTAGCAATGAACACCCTCTACCAAACAATTCCAGATGCAATTATGGGTAGAGTCTACCACTGCACAACAACCAAAGAAATTTGGGATACTCTTGCTGAAATGTGTGAGGGTACTGAAAAGATCAAGGAGAATAAGCTCCAAGTTGCTGTGCAGAAATTTGAACAGTTTGCAATGGAGTCTGAGGAATCCATTGATAAGTTTGCTGGTAGATTCACTGATGTGATGAATGAAATCAACTCACTGGGCAAGGTCTACACCAAGAGAGAAGTGGGGTTGAAGATCTTGAGAAGTCTCACTCAAAAGTGGGATGTCTATGCTGTAATGATGCAAAACACCAAAGATCTTTCCACCATGCCCATGCAACAAATCTTCTCTGAACTCAAAGCTTATGAGTTCGACCTCAATAGAAGAAAGCCTATTGAGGAACCTTCAAATCCTACTAAGGGAGTGGCATTCAAAGCCAAAACTGCTGAACCAGAGATGCAGTCCACTCCAAGATCATCAAAGTCAGTCTCAAAGACTGAAATGAAGGAAGAACTAGCCTTGATGGCTAGAAGGTTTGAAAAGTTAAACTCAAGGTTTGGTAGATACAAGAAATTCTACCAGGACAACAAATTCAGGAGATACAACTCTCCTGAAGCACAGGCTGAAGTCAAAAAGCCTGAAGAGAAAAGATCAGAGGACAAGTACTCTGATAGGAGAAGGTCCAGTAGAGCTGAACCTTCATCATCAAAAAGAAGAGAAGAATCAAAGAAAGAAGATGATGAAGATCTGTGCTATAACTGTAAAAAGAAAGGGCACTTCCAGTATGATTGCCCTGAATTAAGCTCTAAGGAGAGAAGGGAGAGGCAGGCCAAAAGAGATAGGAAATTCACCAACAGAAAGGCCATGATGGCTGGTGAAGAATCTGATAGTGCTGAAAACCTCAACTCCTCTGATGGACTATTCTCCAACAGTGATGATGATGATGATGTCTGCAACATGGCTCTTGAGGATGATGAGGTATCCTCCACTTCTAGCTCACCATCATTCATCTCACAAAACAATAGTGAGGTCAACTTGAAACTCTCCCTTGGAAAGTTGATGGAAGATTTCACTATGTTACAAGAATTTCATGATAACTGTGTGAGGGAAAATGAAAGATTGGCTATTGAACTTGCCAAAAACTCTGAGGCAGTTGTTGATGTCAAGTCTACTGAGTTGTATCAACAAGTCTTGAGAGAGCTTGAGGAAGCAAATCTCAGGATAGTTGACCAACAAAAGGAGATTGATGATCAACTTCTCTCTCAGAAGAGAAAAGATTTTGAAATCAAAATTCTCAATGCCAAGTTTGAAAACCTCTCACATGAATATGATATTCTTAAATCAAGTGAAGAGAGCCTGAAATTAAAGATGTCTGCTCTGAAGAAATCCTCTAGAGCAATAGAGGAAATTCAGAGTTATCAAAGACCTATGGCTCAAAGAAGTGGATTAGGTTTTGATCCATTTGAATCTTCACCTTGTCTTAGTGTTGCTTCTGTGAGTAACACTAAGAGAATCTTTGTTAAGTCAGTGGCACAGACTGAAAATGAAATAATTCAGCCACTGAACAAAGGAAAGGGCAAAATGGATGTCATGCCTACTCAAGTGCTTCAGGAGATTAGGCCAAAACCTAAGGAAATGGCCAAAGCTCCCGAACACAAGAGGAATATTGGTCAGCAGAGTAGACCCAATGGTAGGGCAACTCTACTGAACAATGTTCAGAGGAAGTATCCAAGGTATAATCAGCCTAGGCCAACTCTTCTGAGAAAGCCTCAGCTGAATAGACCTAGGGACAACTTTCCTCAAAGGCAGAATAAAATGAGACAACCAAAACCCTTCATACCAAAGGGTAATGGTCATAAGAAAGCCTTTCCTCAAAGATTCCCTCAAGCTGCACAAAGAACTCAAAAGTTCAGGAGACTTGACAACTCTCCTGAAACTTATAGAGTTAACACATTCACACACACTTTCCCAAAGGCATTTAAGGGAAAGACAGTGTATTTTAGATGCTAAAGGAAGACAACTTAGCCACCTTGAATCAATCAGGGTTATTAGGCAAGTTTGGGTTCCTAAAGGTACAGCTAACCTCTCAGGACCCAAAACTCAAAGGGTACCTAAACCCATCTAATTGTAGGTACCAATGAGCCACGAGCATGAGCAAAAAGTCAGCATGGTATCTTGACAGTGGATGTTCAAGGCACATGACTGGAAACAAGGAACTTCTCACTGATTTTATTGAAAAAGAAGGCCCAAATGTCACTTTTGGAGACAGCTCACAAGCAACTACAAAAGGTTATGGTACTTTGATGATTGGTAACATCAAAGTATCCAATGTATCTTATGTGGCTGGTCTCAAGTATAATCTCCTAAGTATCAGTCAATTCTGTGATAAAAACTTCAATGTTGAGTTTTCAAGTGGAAAATGCTTAATCAAGAATAAGACTCAACAAATTCTATTGACTGGAACTAGGAAAGGAAATGTGTATTTTGCAGACTGGGACAAGTCTACTGATGCTGCATGCTTCATTGCTAAGAGTTCTAGTGAACAAAGTTGGTTATGGCATAAAAGATTAAACCACCTGAACTTTAAAACAATGAACAAAATTGCTAGAAATGCATTAGTCAAAGGACTACCTAATGAGGTTTTCATTAAAGAGCATGTTTGCAAACCATGCCAAGAAGGAAAACAGATCAAAGCCTCATTTAAGGGAAAACCAGTCATCTCTACTGAAAGGGTACTTGAACTGTTACATATGGACCTTTTTGGACCAATTACCCCTGCAAGCATAAATGGTAGAAAATACACATTGGTTGTAGTAGATGACTTCTCTAGGTTCACATGGGTAGTATTTCTCCTTAATAAGAAGGAAACTCAAGTCAAACTGCCTGAACTTCTAAAGAGATTGTCAAATGAGAAAAGCCTTAGCATTATCAAGATAAGACCTGATAAAGGCACAGAGTTCATTAACTCATACATCAATGAGTATTGCACATCTAATGGAATAGCTCATGAAACCTCAGCAGCTAGAACTCCCCAACAGAATGGAGTTGCAGAAAGAAGAAATAGAACTTTAAAAGAAGCTGCTAGAACTCTAATTGCTGATTCAAAATTACCTAAGAGGTTTTGGGCTGAAGCTATAAACACTGCATGCCATACTCAAAATAGATGTTTGATTATTAAGGGGCAAGGCAAAACCCCCTATGAACTCTGGAAAGGAAGAATGCCTAAAGTGTCTTACTTTCACATTTTTGGTTGCAAGTGTTTCATTCACAATAATGGGAAATATCAGTTGAAAGCCTTTGATAGCAAAGCTGATGAAGGAGTGTTTCTTGGATACTCCCAAATCAGTAAAGCTTTCAGGGTCTACAACAAGAAAACTCTTATTGTGGAAGAAACACCTCATGTTGTGTTTGATGAATCTACTCATGAGTTCAGGAATGAGAACTTGGAATCAGAAGAAATCACACAAAGAACAACCAGACTAAGCCTAAAAGACAAAGACACTGAATTCATAGATGTTGTCCAAGCCAATCTACCTGAAAACTCTATGTTGGACAACCATCCTGAAGGCAACCTTCCTGAGGCAAATCCCACTGAAAGGAATGGTGAACTGAATGATCCAATCCCAGTTCACATCCAGGTAACAACTACCAATGAAGAAGCAGTTCCTGCTGAGGTAGTTAACAGGTCAAATAATCAAGGGGGAACTCAAAATGTTGAAAATACCAATGTCCCTGACATTGAGGACAACACCCCTGATTATGATCCTGAATTAGATCCTGCATTCAATTATCCTGAATTCTATGATCAAATTGACTCAACTTCAGTAGAGGACAACTCTACTGAAGAGATCAGAAAAAGAAGGACTTGGTTATCAGACCATCCTACTGATCTAATACTTAGTGACCCAAGTATTGGAGTCAAAACCAGAAGATTTCATGGTGAAAGTGCTCTTTTCTGTTGTTTCTTGTCAGAGCAAGAACAAGTGATATTGTGGAAGCACTTCAAGATGCCAATTGGATCACAGCCATGCAGGAAGAACTGAATCAATTCACCAGAAATGAAGTATGGGAGCTGGTGGATAGGCCTTCACATCAAGATGTTATTGGAACAAAGTGGGTGTTCAAGAACAAGAAAAATGAAAATGATGTGATTGTCAGAAACAAAGCAAGACTTGTGGCAAAAGGCTATTGCCAACATGAAGGCATTGACTATGATGAGACATTTGCACCTGTGGCAAGGCTAGAAGCAATAAGGCTCTTTCTAGCCTATGCAGCCCACAAGAGGTTCAAAGTATACCAAATGGATGTCAAGAGTGCCTTTCTGAATGGAGTCTTGAAGGAAGAAGTCTATGTAGAGCAACCACCAGGTTTTGAGGTTGGAAACCAAGTTTACAGACTCAAGAAAGCTCTATATGGACTCAAGCAAGCCCCTAGGGCTTGGTATGATACACTGTCACAATTTCTCTTGGATCATGGATTCACCAAGGGAACTGTGGACAAAACTCTTTTCAGAATATCTGAAGGAGAGGACATCTTGCTTGTCCAAATTTATGTGGATGACATAATATTTGGATCCCCCAATGAGAAGCTGTGTGAGAAATTCTCAAAGCTAATGCAAAGCAAGTTTGAGATGTCCATGATGGGGTTGATGAACTTCTTTTTGGGTCTTCAAGTCAAGCAATCAAAAGAAGGAATCTTCATCAACCAAGCTAAGTACACCAGAGAAATGATCAAGAAGTTTGGGTGTACAACTAGCAAGCCAGTAAGGATCACAATGAACACAAATTGGAAGATGGATCCTGATGAGAGTGGTATTTCAACCAACTCTACTGAGTATAGAGGAATAATTGGTTCACTCCTCTATCTCACTGCCAGCAGACCTGACATCACCTTTGCAGTAGGTGTTTGTGCAAGGTTCCAAGCAAATCCTAAGAAAAGCCATCTTGAGGCTGCAAAGAGGATTTTGAGGTATCTCAAAGGCACTGAAAATCTAGGCCTTTGGTACCCTGCTGATGACAACATTGAGTTAACTGGCTACTCAGATGCTGACTATGGAGGTTGTAAAATTGACAGAAAGTCCACTTCAGGGACTTGTCAATTCTTGGGCAACAAGCTTATATCTTGGTTCTCCAAGAAGCAGAACACAGTGGCTACTTCCACCACTGAAGCTGAATATGTTGCAGCTGGAAGTTGTTGTGCTCGAATCCTTTGGATGAGACAACAACTGAGAGACTACAAAGTCAACTCTACTGAAGTGCCAATATTTTGTGATAACAATAGTGCCATTGCTATATCACAGAATCCTGTATTGCACACAAGATGCAAGCATGTGGACATCAAGCATCACTTCATTAGAGACCATGTGGAGAAGAAGGACATAAAGTTGGTCAAGATCCACACTAATCATCAAAAAGCTGATATTCTAACTAAGCCACTTGCAGAGGCAAGATTTCTGGAGCTATCAACAGAGTTGGGATTACTTGATCCAGGGAAGTTGGACAAGTAAATCTCATGAAAAGTTAATGGATATATGGAAACTGAGAAGGTTCTCAGCAGACTTGGTTAAGTCTACTGAATATCAGAAGAGATGGCTGAAATTATTCAGGACACTTGTCCATTGGAATTCAGGACCATTATCTACATCTCTTCAGGACACTTGTCCAAGTGGGGTCAGATAAGTTGTCTTGGCTATCAAACTATTTCCTTGGTTTGATAAGCACCTATTTTGGGTAATCATTGCCTACCTTGATACATGTCCCAACTACAGATATCATTTCTGTGGGATTTAATTTGTCCCCCACCCAAAAGATCGCTTTCCATGCATTAAATGCCAAGATTTAACTCTTGTTTGCATTACACCTTTTCAAACCATGATCTATCTCGAAAACTCCCCAACCATTAACTAATATTAAATACCTTCCACGTTTTGAATAAAACCAACAAGTCACTGTTACATTGGTTTTTAACCATTGGATCAAAACTGGCCAACTCCCCTGAAATTCATCCTGGCCGTCCAAGTGTATCTTTCCATATTTGACAACAGTTGAAAATACACAAAACTCACCAACTCATTGACAAACATTCTTTTTAGAATATTCTCAAGTCTTAAGAACTCCCCACACACTCTTCTTTCCCAAGCATTCGAAACCCTAACCTATTCTCTTCAAACTCTCCCAAAACTTTCTAAATTTCATCTCTGCAATCTTCAATGGCTCCCAAAGTTAGACCAGAGATGATCATAGATTTTTCCAACAAGGCTCTAGACCTTGATTTTGGATACCTAAGCAACAAAAACAATCTTCATTTTGAACCCATAATCTCCTTTGAAAGTGAAGATTCTGAGATTACTCCAACCCTGAGATGGTTGAGAAGGGCTGGTCTTCAAAAGTTTTTGGAAGAAAGACCAAGCTCCTGCTTGGAAAGCTACATGGCTGAATTCTTTGCCTTTCTCAAATGGAGGGGCAAGCCTGAAGATGGTGAAATTTCCACCAGACTGTCATATGTTGCTGAAGGAGAAGAGGAAGAAAGATTTCATAAAGTGAAATTCTCTTCAGAAGATCTTGAAGGAGCTTTTGGATTGCCTTCTGAGGGAAGGAATCCAGAAATCTATGGCACTGGTCATGAAGAAGAAATAGCTCAAGAATGGCTATTGACACCAGGCCCTCTCTCCTCAACTCAAAACAAAAAGACTCTCAAGCCAGAATTTCTCAACCTCTTTGAGGTAGTAGCTAAAAGTCTCTTGAGTAATACTGGAAGCTTGGAGCAGGTCAGCCATCCAAGAATCAGAATCATGGCTGCAGTCATTGATGCCAGTGATAAAGGCATCAAGTTTGATTGGAGGACCTTCATCATGTCTGAGATGATGAAGGAAAAGGCAAAATTCAAAGTGAAATCTCACAATAAGGTTGTGCTAGAAGGGAAACTCAAGTATTGCACTAGGGCAAGCTTGTTGATTGAGAGATTTTCCCACTACTCCCAAATGCAAACCTTTGCAAAGCCTCTCCCAGCTCAAAAGATTCTATTCAGAAAGCTCAGCAAGAAAACTGAGCAAAGGAGGATGTTAATTGCCAAGCCTGCTGAAGCAAAGGTGGAGGAGAAGCCAAAGATGAAGAAGAGGACTAAAGCAAGAGTGGTGAAGACAAGGAAAATGTCTCAGATTATCTCAGAAGAGAACTCAGATGCTTCAACTGAGATTGAAGAAGTTGCTAGAGAAGGTGTACAAGTGCCATCTGATCACTCAGAAGAATTAAGGCAAAAGTACAATGAGACTAGACAAAAGTCTAGGGGTGATAAAAGGATCAGGGAGGTTGTCCCTGAGAAGGATGAGGAAGGGAGTGGAAGCAGTAGGGCTAGCAAGAGAAGGGTCAAGCCTACTGACAAGGTGTTGGAGCTTCAGGAAGAAAGGTCTCTACAACTTGCTCTAAGAGAGAGCAGAGCTGAAAGCAGGACCAAATCAAAGTCAAGGACCAACTCATCTGGTTCTGGAACTCCAGAATCCAGGGTCCCTGAAGGTCAACCAATGGAGACCAACATCCCTGAAATTCAGAATCTTGAGCCCAACTCCCCTGAAACCCATATAACCCCAACCAATCAACCTATCACTCCCATAAATCTCACAAAGAGATACTCTCCTGAGGGAAGTGTGCAGAGAAGTATGATAGATGTGCTAGCTGACATAGCTGTAGATGAGACAAGATTACAATCTCCCCTTGACTCATCTATGCTCAATTACTCAAAGTAATTAGAAGCTGCACTTTTTGAGCCAACCCCCCTGAGTAAAGCCCCTTCAGATCCATTGCTCTCAAAAGCAACTGAAGATCCTTCTACTGCACCCAACCCATCTGAAGCCAACATCCCTGAACTTAATCTGCCTGAAGCCGCATTAGGAGAACCCAGAGCCAACTCCCCTATAACCCAAAGTCCCCATTCAAGTGGAGATGAGGAGGAGTATACTTATGAAAGTATGCTCAGAGGAGGAGCCAAGGCTACCGTGGAAAGTTTGTATCCACAACTTGCTGAATTTCCAAGAATTCAGAAGGCCTTTCATGATCTAAGGATGCTTGTTGATGTAAAAGATAAATCCTTGATGGAAATATCACAAGTCATCCAAGATAAGGGTGCAAACTGGTGGCAAGTGGAGGAGAACAGATTGTTACACTTTGCTGGAGTTTCAAAGACAAGATTCCTCACTGATGAGGAAGTATTTGCAAAGTTGGTGGATGACAAGATCAATGAGGAGAGGGAAAGGAAAGCTAAGGGCATCAAACACCCTGAAAGCAGCTCCAATGATGATGACTCCCTAGATGATCCCTCAAACCCCTCTAAACCAAACCCTCCTGAAACCCCTCAAGCCAATCTCCCTAAGCCTCCTGTCTCTGAAAGACTTTCCAACCCCCCTAGAACCTATCATAGGAAAGGCTCTGTCATTTCAGAGGTGTTGACCAAGGATGGTAACACAACCAAGGACACATCTGCCAATGAAGGTTCTTCTGAACCCAAGGCACAGCCTAAAGATGTGGAGGTTCCTTCTCTAGAGGCTAGTTTGATTAAGGCCTATTCAGTGTCAGAAGAGTTGGACACTGATCAGCCCTTAATCATTCAGGATGACTCAGTGGCTGTTGATATGAGCACTGTGATCTCCCCACAACTGCCATCTTTGAACCTTGCTGAAGGTGGAGATGCTGCAGGTTTAGGAGAAGGAGTTGAAAAGGAAAGTAGATTTGAAAAATCAGAGGGAGTTGTGGATGAAAGAGAGGTAGTTATCACTAAGATTGTGAGTGTACCAACATATGATGGTGGTATAAGTGAGGAAGGACAGGTTATTCTTGAAGTCAAATCTGAACTTCAAGAATCCCTTGATGAGAGGAGGCCTGTTTCTTTAAGTGAGGAAACTTTTATTGAAGGAAGAAAAGAAATAGTTGAAAATGAGGAGAAGACTGCTGATGTATCAGAGTCTTATGAAAAAGAAAATGAGGGAGATAAGTGTGTTTTCACTGATGCTTTTGATTTGTCTGATATTGCAGGGATAAGCTTTGATCAAATATTTGCAGAAGATCTCTTGACAGATGCTCCCATCCAAGTTGACACTGGATCAGCACAAGCCTTGCTTGGGATGCAATCAGAGAAGTTGGATTCCTTGGCTCAACAAGTTCAAACAGCTCATGAAGAAACTTCTGGAGCATTAGATGAGCATGGAAGAACCCTAGCTTCTGTTGAAATGAGACTAACTGGATCTGAAGATGTGGTGCTACCCACATTGGAAGCAAGAATTGAAGGAGTAGAATCTGGTCTTCAAACCATCTCTACTGAAGTTCACAAAGCCAAAGTCAGTATGGAAAACATCTCAAAGGAGGTCAAGAAGGATCAAAAAAGGCTGAGAGACAATCATAATGCAAATGTTCAAGCTATCAGATTGACAATCAAGCAAGCTCTTGGCAAGAAGACAGCCTTGCAGAAGAGAAGAGCTGAAGAGCAAAGGCTAGCTATGGTCAAAGCAGCCTCAGAAAAGTTTTCCCAAGAAGTGTTGGCCAACATTGCTGAAGGTGCAGTGGCCAACCTCACTGAGCTCCTGAAAGCCCAATTGGATGCATCTCTTAAGGCAACCATGGAGGAGGTTGTTCAACAGAAAATGAAGCCTGTTCTTGCCTTTCTTAGCTTAAGCAGTGACAGGATGCAAAATATACATGATGAGAATGTATATCTGTTGGAGGAGATGAAGTCTCTAACCCAAGCCCAGTCCTTATTGGCATCCACTATGAGTGAACTGAAGCCAGAATGTTTTGATGCTGCCAAAAAGGGGGAAAGGGAAAGAGCAAGGGCAAAAGGTGCCTTAGTGATTGGGAGTCCAGTGAAAGGGAAGGACAAAACCCCTGTAGGAAAGGGAAAAGAGCCTGCAGTGCTGAACTTGGAAGAATTGGATGAAGAGGAGCAGTTAGCACTGGCATTGAAGAACTCTATGGCCTCAGCTCAAGAGGAAAAAGTGAGGCTACAATAAAGACCAGGTGGTGAAGTATCTGGTTTGGACAAGGATGCTGAAGGTGTCCAAACTAGAGGAAAGATCAAGAAGGCCCAAGGAAAGAAGAGACAAGTTGAGAAATTCACTGACTTTCCCAATAGCCTTGATCTTCCACCTGAATTCAGAGTTATTTATGATGAGCCTATCTCAAAGAAGGCCAAAACAGCTGAAGAGCCCAAGAATGCTGAAAAAGACAAGTCTACTGAGACTAAGTCCACTGAAAGTACCAAAGTCACTGAAGATGTGGAAATCTTATATGAAGAAGGCTTTGGACCTGGACCAAAGAAGACAAAGATTGTGGTACTCAATAATCCATCAAAGCTGTTTCATGAAGGGTATGGCAAAGACCCTGAAACACAACAGAAACTGGCCATGATGAGGGCCCAAGAGAAAATGGACTTGATGGAAGAGGCCAACAGAGCAAGAGATAAGAGAAGAACAGACTTCCAGAAGCCAAGAAGGAAGAGAGCAACTTACAACAAGATGAAGCCACAGCTATTGATCCCAATGGACACCAAATATCCTCACTTGGATAAATGGGTGCCAATTCAGCTGAATGACTCATGGGAGGAAGCAAAAAGGGAGTTTGTCTATGATCAGTATGTCATTGACATATGGAATGGAAGAGATGCCAACATCAATTTTGCTGAGTTCATGATTGAGTACTACAGAGAACTCTATCAACAATTGCTTGCAGCTGCTGATATTGCAAGATTTGAACTCACAGCTCCCAAGCCAATCATATACTTACCTTCAAAGCTTGATGGATGGATTGATCAATCAAGGATTCTGAGAGAATTCACTGAGATCCTCAAGCTGAACAAGATGGTTCTTGGTCCTAAGGGAACCAACCAAGAAGCCATGGCCTTGAAGAGGAGAGTGTGGGCACAGTATGGGATGGTGCCACCTCGAGAGGATGATCTCTAAATGGCTAAGTCTTCTGACCTATCTTAATTGATCAACTATGCTGAAAATTGGTCAAGTTTGCTGATGTGGTGTGCTAATCTGTTTGCTCTGACTTGATATGGATTGCTCTGATACAAGCTCTGTGCTCTGATGTTGAAAATCTTGTATATGTCTTGAAGTGTTAGTATTTGTTCTGATATAAGATTGGTGCTCTGATACAAGGTTATGCTCTGATACTGAAAAATCTTGTGTATGTGTTGAACTGTTAGAAAGAAATACTCTGATGTATTTAGTGTTGATGATTCATGCTCTGATATGTTAAATTCAACTATCAACATGCTTGTAATGTTTTTTTAATGAATGATAGTTGAACTTATTTTGAATCAAGAAACACTCATCTCTCTATGCCTATCTTTGAAACCTATGTGCAACATGAATGGTGAATACACTAACACATTGCTTTTCAGGATAACTGACCTTAGTCATGTCTTCTGAAGATTAATGTAATAGGTATAACTAAGTCACTTTTGCACAAACTGTATAGGTTTTGGCATCATCAAAAAGGGGGAAATTGTTGGGAATAAAATGAGTTATGTTTTGATTGAATACCAAAACCCCCTGAGACATGCCTAAGTTATGATTAAATATGTTCTAGACATGTTAGAACATATAGTATAAAGGCTAGATGAGGAGCTAATATGTTAGGTAGCTCTTAGATGATTAGATGCACAAATTGAGGGGGAACATATGCTTTGAAGTACATCAAGAACAAGTCCCCTCAAGGCTCAAACTTTGGAATCATGATCAAGTCTGCTGAAAGACAAGTATGCTGATCAGGAGAGTTGTCCAGAGGAGTTGTCTCAGCTCAATTAATCAAGATCAAGTGCTCTGAAAGCCTGAGGTCAACTATGCTGAAGAGAAAGAGACAACCACACCCTAAAGATCTTCAAAGAAACAAGCTAAGATCATCTTCAAGAGAAATAAAGGGAAAGAGCCAAGTCATCTGAAGAAGAGCAAGCCAACCTTGCTGATAAGCAAGACTGCTGATGGTGATAAGGAGTGTTGTCCAAATGTTGAGGAATGTTGTCCTATCATTGGAACAACCTTCAGAAGTGATGTCCAAGTTCTAACAAGAGAATCTGAAAGTCAGATATTGGGAAGAGTGCTGCAGAATGAAGACAAAGCTCTTACAGCCGTTTATTTCCCAAATGAGGACATGTCACTATCAAGAAACTGTCTTCAAAGTTGAAGAACTGAAAGAAGACATTTATGGACATTGGAGGCTGCCTCTCCAACGGGCAAATCCTTCATTTGTCTATAAATACAGAAGTGTGAAGACCATTTGAAAAATCTTAACACAATCCAACTAAGCTCAAGTTCTTACAAGCTAGAGTGCTTTCAAAGCTTTCAAAGACTATCTTAGTCTTCAAACACTTCATCTAAGCTGAACTTCATTGTACATCCATACACAAGCTTAGAGAGATATCCTATCCTTATACACTGATCTCCATTGTAAAGGATATCTCATTAGTTGGAACCTTACTTCAATCCTCATATCTTTCAAGAGTGAAAGTGAGAAGGTTGTAGTAGTAGAAGTGGTAGGAGTTGACTGTTGAGAGAAGAACAGTTCAGTTCTGAGTTGAGAAGAGGGTACTAGGACTCTAGACATCCTAGGGATCAATTCACCAAGAGTGGTGTTCTTGATCAAGTGCACCTTGGCACTATAAAACAAGTTAATTCCAAGAGTGAAGAAATTATCCTGTTAAATCAGGGAAAGTGGATGTAGGAGCTTGAGTCTCTGAACCACTATAAACTCTTGTGTTGATTTACATTTCAAGTACTTACAATACATCAACACTGCACACAAAACTGATCTTTCAAGGATAAACATTCAAAGACTGTGCAAAAACCTATTTGGACAAGTTCCCTGAAAACTGGACTGTTTGATTAACTAAGTGATTTCAGAACTTTAAAGGAGTCTAAACTAAAGGGCCAACCACTATTCCGCACATATAACTCTCTTAGATAGTTATTCAACTAAGTACTCAATAGTACTTAGTAGTTTGATTATCTTTAAGAAGTTAATCATCTTCAGCAGAGTTGTCCAAGACAACATTGTTGATATCTGGTTTGATCAAGTTTGAAAAGAATTTGCATACAAGTGTATTCCCCCCCCCCCCCCCCATACACTTGTTATATACTCCTTCAGGACCAACAGTTTTTGACATTCAATGCTCTTGATCATTTGTACTTCAACTGTCTTGATCATTTGCATTTAAGAGCACAACTTTAATGTACTTGATCTCTTCAGCTCAGTTGTCCACTTGGTCAATCTGTCTTGAAAGTTCAGCAACTTTGGCCTAAACATTTAATACTTATCAAGCTGCCTAAGATTCCAGCTTTGGACAACTATCCTAAACACTAAAATCTCACAACATTCCTGAGACTTTTAGATTTAAGCATTCTACCTACTCAAGTGTACTGAGACAACTTGCCTGAACTAGACTTGAGCTTATCTCAACTGATCTGAACATCATCAATCAGGGGTTTTGGTATATAGATCAAAATCATTTTATTCCCAACAATTTCCCCCTTTTTGATGATGCCAAAACCTATTACAAAGGGAACTTGACTTATTGTAACACCCCAAAAATTTCACGATATTTTAAATATGCATTAAAAAGATTTCAAATTATTTTAAAAAAATTATAAGATATTGAATACAAAATATATTTTCAATATTGAGGGCACGTGTGTTTATATATATATTATTATTATTAAATTCTAGGTTGTTTTCTTTTCACTATTATTTAAAAATCTCATATAAATTTTACGTGAATTAGTTTGTATCAATTCAAATTCTGTCATCTTTTGTTATTTTTATTTTTAAATTCTGATTTTCTTAATTCAAATTAAATCTAGTAAATTTTTTAAAAATATTTTAAGTAAATCAAATCTTATCCACAATTATCTTGAATTAGAATCTTTAATATTTATTTTTAATATTAAATATATATATATATATATATATATATATATATCCAAATCCCGTATGAAATCATTTCCAAAATCTCAACCAACAAACATAATTTCAGATCCTCCGTTCTTTTTCTTTTTCTAGCCTTTTCTCATTATTATTAATATTTATTATTTAATTCTATTATCTCAAAATATTTAAAAGGTTATTTTATTTTCTTAAAACCGATTATTTAAATATGAATAAATTATGAAAAATATGTGTTTATAGATATGGTTAGATATATCATTGATTTAATTAAAATATTATATATAACTGTATATGTATATGTCCGTGCAATAGGAGTAATTTGATTTGATTATATATTATTATTATTATATTTATATAGATGTTTATAAGTGAGTATGTTAAAATTCGGCACTATATATATTATTATTTAAATTTAAAATGGTTTAAGTTAGATGATTGATTTGACTGTCACAAAATTCACTCCCCAAGTTTCGAAATTCTTGTTACGTTCGAATGAGATTTATTTTCTCCCTATAAATAGATGACCAAGTTGTAAACATAAAAACATACACATAAGAATATTTTTCACAATCATTCTAGATTTATTTATTCCACTCGCGATTCATGGAAGTCGATTCCAAGAGGATTAAAGCTATTTTTCATTGCATCCACGACATAAAATTGAGGTGGGGTTTTCTTACTTACATATTCACTTTGTCACCTTTAAGTGTTATTTGTGAATTTAATTGTTGCTTAGCTACATGATCCTATGTTTATGATTATTGTAGATGTTGTTAATCCTTAAATGCCTTAACATTATCAACAACATCTTAATTTGACCTTCCGAGGTTTTTTCTAAGTCTTTTCTGAAATGCTACATTAAATGTTGATCTAAATGTTGTCGCATTTCTGGCAGGATCTAGAAGCTTCTACAAGGATCTGGAACCTGGAAGATTCCAGAACATTGGAGAACATGCTAGAACGGCCTGGAACCATTTGGAACGACCTGGAGCATTCAAGAAGGATCTAGAAAGATCATGGAAGTTGAGTTCCTAAAAAATAGGACCTCATTGTGGAAGCCTCTAGAATCAGCACCCCACTACTATAAATACCGATGGAAGGCTTCTCAAATCAGTGTACTCTATTCGATCAACTTCCTAGACCGAGCGTATATCCCTGTTAGGAATTGTGGCCAGTAGAACTACCTTTTAGATCATACGTTCGTATCCCACCCGTATGGCTGTGTGTCTTCTTATCTATTGAGAGTGTAATCATTAGATAGACTAGGCATTTCGACAGTGTATACCTTATACACTTAGTTCATTTTTAGAACAAGGCACCTGCCTCGTTTGTAGTTTCTGTTGTGAATGTTAATGTTGTAACATTTCACACAACATTTGTACTTGAAGATAAGTATTGTTTTTCGCCGTAAGGCTAGCATAGATTTTTATTTATAAAATCTATGTTAAAAATTATTTCCATTGTGTCACGTTTGTTTTTAGTGTTTCAAGTCTTCCGCTGTGTAAATCATAATTTATGATATTCTGTTAGAGTCAGTGTTGTATCAATTGTCTCAACATTTAGTACAACATTATTCTACTTAAACTTAAACACTTACATACCACATCACACACTTTCAGTTGGTATCAGAGCCGATACCTGACGACACTAGGTTAGATCTTTGGTCAAGTGTGTTTTTAGTGTAGGTTAGCAATGGAAACACATCACATATCCACGGCACTTAGGCCACCCGTTTTAGATGGTTCGAATTACGCTTATTGGAAGCCTAAGATGCGTACGTACATCAAGTCAGTTGATGAACGTGATTGGAGGACTGTTCTTACAGGTTGGGAAGCTCCAAAAAGACCAGCAGACGCAGATGGTGAGATAGAACTCAAGAGAGAAGTTGACTAGACGGCTGATGAAATAACAACAGCGAGCTACAATTCTAAAGCTTTAAATGCTATTTTCACTTCTGTTGATGTTTCAATGTTTAAAATTATATCTAACTGTTCTACTTCTAAAGATGCATGGGACAGGTTACAAGAGCATTGTGAGGGTTCAGAAAGTGTTCGAAGGACTAAGCTTCGAATGTTGGGGACAAAATTTGAGAATCTCCGAATGAGGGAAGATGAAACAATTAAAGCCTACAATGAAAGGTTAAGTGAGATTATCAATGAATCACATTCTCTTGGTGACCCTATTTCTAATGTTAGAGTAGTTCATAAGATTTTAAGATCTGTTCCTAAAAGA
Source organism: Galeopsis tetrahit (assembly GCA_963675135.1). NCBI lineage: Eukaryota > Viridiplantae > Streptophyta > Magnoliopsida > Lamiales > Lamiaceae > Galeopsis > Galeopsis tetrahit. The sequence goes on along the minus strand of OY776130.1, from coordinate 28,826,620 downwards.
TTTGATGCTAAAATTTGTGCTATTGAAGAGGCAAAAGATACAGATAAGTTAAGTCAAAATGAGTTAGTGAGTATTCTTAGAACTTATGAGATAAACACTAATCAAGATGATGAAGCTAATGCTGATAAAAAGGTTGTGGTTTTTAAAGGGGAAACATCAAACACTTCTGAAGTTCAACCCATCATTACTGAAGTTGACACTGATGAAGAATTGCTTGATGTATGCCTCAAAAATCCTAACAATGTTGCCTTGCTCACTAAGCACTTTAATAAGTTTCTTAAGAAATCTGTGAACAAATCTAGAAACATTCAGCCTAAGATTCAAATCAATACATCAACACCTCAACCAGAAAGGAGGAAAGGTCAATTCACACCAAGACCATCAAAGAGTGAAGGTAAACCAAGGTATGATCCTGAATTTCGAAAATCAGTTCAATGCAATGCTTGTTCTGGTTATGGCCATTATGCAAATGAATGTGCCAATACTAGACTTAAGCAAAAGCTGAATTTTAGTGCTACCTTGAGTGATGAATCTGATGATGACGATCTTGATGAATTAAATCAGAATGAATATTCTAATTTTACCAGAATTGATTATAATGATTCCTCAGATGATGATCTGGATGAAACAGATTCTGATGTTGTACCTGATGCTTCAACATCTACAGCAACATCAGAACAGAGTCACCCAGATTTGAACTGTTTTAATGGTTTGGTTGATGATGCAGGAAAAAGGACTGATGACAAGGAACACCAAAAGCTGTTAGATGATTGGAACAATCAGAAACTCACTCTTAATTCCTTGAATAAAGAGAATGATGATCTGAAAGACACAATCACCAAGCTAGAGGTTATTCTTACCAAAAGAGATCTGGAAATCTGTAACTTAAAGGAGAAATTGATAAATTCCACCTTATGTTTCAAGAAATATTCCAAGAGTGCTTCTGAGGTAAATAATGCTATAGCTACTGGTAAGTCTAATACTCATGGTTTAGGTTATGATGGTACTACTGCTTCTATTTCTGAGAAATTTAGAAAACCTGTGAAATTTGTGAATGCAAATGTTGTCACATCTGATGCAACATCTGCACAATCAGATCCTCACAAGGTTAAAAGGAAGTATATCTGTCATTACTGTTCCAAAGTTGGTCATATTCGTCCTTACTGTATAAAATTGTTTGAAGAACAGAAAACTTTGAAAATGCTGCATAAAAAACTGTCACATTCTGGTAAACAGTTTATGAAATCTGCATGGAAACCAAAAACTACCTGTAATGTTGCTCATACCTCCTTAAAAGCATGTCTACCTGATTCTTGGTATTTTGATAGTGGTTGTTCTAGACATATGACAGGTCGTACTGATTTCTTATCTGATTATGTGACCTTGAATAGTGGTAATGTTACATATGGTGGAGGTTCTAAAGGAAAGATTCTTGGTAAAGGAACTTTGAATGTTAAAGGTTTTCCTAAGCTTAAAAATGTCTTACATGTTGATGGCTTACTTGCAAATCTGATTAGCATTAGTCAACTTTGTGATGATAATTTGCATGTGAAATTTGATAAAGATTCATGTTATGTTCTTAATAAAGATGAAGTTTGTGTTATGACTGGTACTAGGTCAGCTGATAATTGCTATCTTATTGGAACAAATATGTGTAACTTGTCAAAATATGATGAAAATGTCTTATGGCATCAAAGATTGGGTCATGCAAATTACAGAGCAATGAATAGACTAATCAAAGCAGATGCAGTAAAAGGAATTCCAAAACTAAGTCTTCACAACAACACTGTATGTGGACCATGCCAAAAAGGTATGCAGGTAAGAATGTCGCACAAAATGCTGTCACATTGTACTACACATCGATGTTTTGAATTACTGCACATGGACTTGATGGGTCCTATGGAAACTGAAAGCATTGGAGGAAAGAGGTATTCCTTAGTTGTGGTAGATGATTTTTCTAGATATACCTGGGTAGAGTCTTTAAGAGACAAATCTGAAGCATTTGCTGCATTTAAAATTCTTTATAAGAGGTTCAAAAATGTGTTTAACTTGAAAGTTGGCCGTATTAGAACTGATCATGGTAGGGAATTTGAAAACAGCATGTTTAATGATTTTTGTGATAAAAAGGGTATCTTGCAAGAATATTCATCTCCTAAAACTCCACAACAAAATAGGATTGTTGAAAGAAAGAATAGAACTTTACAAGAAATGGCTAGAGTTATGCTTACATCCAAATGTCTTGCTAAGAAATTTTGGGGAGAAGCATTGATACTACATGTCATGTTATTAATAGGGTTTTTATTCGTTCTGGCACAAGTCAAACACCTTATGAGATTTTGAACAACAGAAAACCAAGTGTGAAATATTTTCATGTATTTGGTTGTGTGTGTTATATTCTGAATGATAGGGATCAACTTCATAAGTTTGATTCTAAAAGTGATAAAGGTTTCTTTCTAGGCTATTCTAGAAATAGTAAAGCTTATAGAGTATATAACCTTAGAACTAACACTGTTCAAGAATCTGTTAATGTTGTGTTTGATGATGATAAAGGTCTTACAGATGACAAAGATGAAGAAGATGTATCACAGGTTACTGACACTTTTGAGAATACACTGAAGTCTGAGAATGTTGCACCAAATGTTAACACATCTGGATCAACATCGACAGAACAGACAGTTGTAACTTCACAGAATGACCAGTACATTCCCAAAACGAATCCTTCTTCAAGAATAGGTAAAAGTCATCCTTCTGACCAGATCATAGGTGATGCTACAGTTGGAGTGCAAACAAGAGGAAGAGTAAGATCAAACAAGGTAGATGTGGTAAGAACAATATGCATGTCTTTTCTATGTGTAACATTGTAAATGCTGAATGCTATTTATCTGAAATTGAACCTAAGAGTGCTAAAGAAGCCATAACTGATGAAAACTGGATTAATGCTATGCATGAAGAACTTGGTCAGTTTGAAAGAAATGAAGTGTGGACACTTGTTCCAAGACCTAGTCATACTAATGGCATTGGAACAAAGTGGATATTCAAGAATAAAACTGATGAATCTGGTAATATTGTTAGAAACAAGGCTAGGTTAGTAGCACAAGGTTACACCCAAGTTGAAGGAGTTGATTTTGATGAGACTTTTGCACCTGTTGCTAGGATAGAATCTATTAGATTACTGCTAGCTATTGCATGTTTTATTGATATTAAACTTCATCAAATGGATGTAAAGGCTGCATTTCTAAATGGCATATTGAATGAAGAAGCATATGTTGAACAACCTAAAGGATTTGAAGATCCACAATATCCTGATCATGTATATAAACTTAAGAAAGCATTGTATGGTCTTAAACAAGCTCCTAGAGCATAGTATGGTAGGCTTACTGACTTTCTTTTGGAATATGGATTTATTAGAGGAGAAGCTGATAGAACTTTGTTCATTAAGCACACTGAAGGAGATTTACTTATTGCACAAATATATGTTGATGACATTGTGTTTGGTTCTACTTGTGATAAAATGTTGAGTAATTTTGTTGAGGCAATGACTGCAACATTTGAAATGAGTATGGTTGGAGACTTGAATTATTTTCTAGGTATTCAAATCAAACAGTGCAGTGATGGTATTTTCTTCTCCCAGAGTAAGTATGCTAAGAACTTGGTTAAGAGATTTGGTCTTGAGAATTCAAAACCAATGAAAACTCCTATGGGATCCACTTTGAAACTGTGCAAAGACAGTGCTGGAACAGATGTTGATCCAACACTATACAGATCCATGATAGGTAGTTTACTATATTTAACCTCTAGTAGACCAGATATTATGTACAGTGTGTGTGTTTGTGCTAGGTACCAAACAAATCCAAAGGAATCACACCTGAATGCTGTGAAGAGAATCATCAAGTATGTTTCAAGAACAAGTGACCTTGGAATCTGGTATACTAAGGACACCAACAACATTTTGATTGGCTATAGTGATGCTGATTGGGCTGGAGACATAGATGATAGAAAGAGTACGAGTGGAGGATGTTTTTACATGGGAAACAATCTTGTATCATGGCACAGCAAGAAACAGAATTGTGTTTCACAATCCACTGCAGAATCTGAGTATATTGCTGCTGGAAGCTGCTGCACACAACTCTTGTGGCTGAGCAAGATGTTCCATGACTATGGTATTGAGAATGGTATACTTACTATCTTTTGTGATAATACTAGTGCCATTAACATTTCTAAAAATCCTGTACAACACTCACTCACAAAGCACATTAGCATAAGACACCATTTTATGAGAGATTTAGTAGAGAAGAATATTGTTAAGTTGGAGTATGTACCTACTGAAAAACAGAATGCTGATATCTTTACTAAAGCCTTAGACCATGAGAGATTCTCTATCTTGAGGAAATCTCTTGGCATGAACACTATCTGAAAAGAATTCGGATGGATGTTGTCACAAATGCGTCAACATTTGGGACAACATCATGGGTTGTATAAATTTTATAAGTTGAATTTATTTCCTACTTAGTTAAATAATTCCTTTGTAAAATATCTACGAATCTAAGAACCTTGGAGTGCAAAAATAAACGTCTTACACCACTCAAATGCATAAAAATGAGAATGTTATTAGCATACTAAAAGATGTACCAAATCACTGAGTAACTATGGAGCACGGAGTTCGCTACTACGATGCCTTCTTTTCAAAAGGTGATATTTGGTAAAAACATCAACATATTTGTAATCCATTAAGTAAGTATGGGGCACGGAGTTCGCTACTACGATGTACTCTACAGGAACAATGGATCAATACAAATTAGATGCTATAACACAAGAAAAAAAAATATGGTGCAACACAAATGAAGCAAATTCATGTAAAAACCGTGTTGAGGTGTTTGTAACAGTTTTGAGCACAACATTGCCTGATTCAAATTTATTTTTATCCGTGTAATTATTTAATTATTTATTGAGATTGATTTTTATTTATTTAATTAATTATTGACCCACATCTTTATTTTTTTCAGATTATGCGACTTTAATTAATTCTGGAAGCTTCTTAATTATCTAATTAATTTAATTAATTGATTTCTCCCACTAATTTACCATGATCTAAGTTGTGGCTAAAAATGTGGAGCACTCTCGAAAATTCTAGATTAATTCTTCTGTTTTATTTTCTTAACCTCCAACTACATTACTCTCTCTATAAATATCGAACATAAGATGTCATTTACTTGCTAATTGTGATTTCTGATTGTGTTGAGTACTAAGATTGCAGAATTGTTATTTGGTTGTGTATATCTCAAAGAAGTGTGTGCAAATTTCCATCCTTACCTTGAAATTCCAACCGCCTAACTTAAATGGCTGGAAACCAACCTCAATCCCACTCACAATCTCACTCTGATTCAAAAAATTCATCTCACTCTCACACAAATCCTCTCGAAATCCTTACTTCCATGGCTTCACAAAACTCTACCGCTTCAAATGCTGACTCGAATGTCTCTGCAACACCATCAACAACCATTCCCACTCCTCAAACTGCTCCTCAAACAAACTTCCCTCAAGATGCAACCGTTGAACAGGTCACTAGGGCGATCGAAGAGGTGTCTGATACTCTTCGAACTACAGGCCATCTGCCCGTGATGACTTTTGGAGGTATCACGGTGGATATCTCGAGCTATTTGGCTGAGCAAACTGCCCAAATGGATTCTGCTTTAAAAAGCCCCAAATCACCCTCTGTTCACGAACCGCAAACTGAGAACGTTGATGCTTCTGTTGAAGAAGAAGCCACTGCCACGTCTGACCCTGAAGACGTTGAAATGGAGGATGCAAACATTTCTGAAGGTACAAACTCTTCACTCTCTGTTTCAGATGAGTCTGCCCCCATTCCTCTCAAGAAGAATGCACAAAAAGGGAAAAGACAGAGAAGCCCTGTACAAAGAAGGAGGAGATCAAACCGCATTTTTACTCGTGTGGATTATTCTGAATCCATGAGGAAGAAGAAGAAGGCTGGAGCCGATGCTGGTGAACCTATCCAAGTGTTCACAGATTCTGAAGATGAAGCTCCTATTGTTGCTGAGAAACCAAAGAAAGCTAAGACTGTTGTTGCTGAAAAATCCAAAAAGAAGGTTGTTGCTGAAGAGAAAGGGAAAGGAAAGTCTGTTGCTGAACCAAAAGGCAAAGAGAAGATGATCACTGAAGATGAACCAGCTGAGTCAGAATCCAATTCTGATTCTGAAAGATGCTTGAGAGACATTCTGAAGTCTCTTAAGAAAAATGTTGAGCACTATGCTGCTGCAAAGGAAGCTGCACCAGAACCTGAAGATGGTGGCAGTGGGGATAGCTCTTCCAGTGCAGCAAGCAGCCCTGAACAGAGCTCTGTTAAAAGCTCTACACCAAGCTCAGATGACCTTGCTTCTGAAGAGGAAGGTATTTCTGATTCTCTTGATACTCTAGAGAATAGATTGGCCATTTATTCTAAGAGAAAACTGCTGATAGAGAAAAGGATTAATATACCTGACATTGATAGTAAAGGCATGGTTAGTTTCTTAGAAGAAAGGAATTTGATGCATGCTGTAAATTTTGGTGAATCTTTCTTGACAAATTGGGCATATGAATTCTATGCATGTTTGAAAAAGAGCACTGGCAGGAGATCTTCTAAGTGGTATGGGACTGTTAATTTTAGGGGGAGGGATGTACCTTTTACTCCTGAATTGATAAATGAGTTTTCAAAATTCCCAATGTTGAGGTTGATGAAGAACCTGACATGGATGTGGTCATTTCTGCTATAACTGCTGGTAGGGTAGTTAAATGGACTAGACACATGCTAGCCAAAGACCTCACTTCTCTACACTCTGTGTTATACAAACTCATCATCTACAATTGGATTCCCACCACAAATACTACCAAGATCACTAAGGATCAAGCTGTTTTGATATATAGGATTTCTGTGCTTAAGAAATTTAATTTGGGTCTCACAATATTCCAACATATGATGAGATTTACTGGGAGAGTTTCTGAAAAAAGGCAATTTACCCTATCCTGTTATGATCTCTAACTACTTGAGGCATCATGACTTTGTTGCCAAGAACACTGATGTGTTAAGGGGGAGAGTTCCATTATTGGCCATAGCTCCTGCCTTACTCACTGGGGATAGAGTAATTGATCTGCCTTTGATTGCTCCTGGTACTGAACATCAGCAAAGACCCTCTACTTCTGCTCAACCAGAACCAACCAGACCCTCAACTACTGATCATCCTGAATCATCCAGACCAAGACACAGAAATGCAACCCCAAATGTTGAGAACATCCGTATCAACATTTCTGGTAATGTGTATCTTTCACAGGAATTCATCAAACTCCAACTCCAACACTTGCAGGAAACTATAGATGAACTTCAGTTCCTGAAGGACAGGTGGACCAACCTCCTTTCACCTACAACAGGGGGAGTACCACCACCATCCAACTCCAGTGTAGTCATTGAGGAGATTAATGATGATGGAGTTCCAGTTGCTGCTGATGCTGGTGATGGACCTGATGCTGCTGGAGATGCTGCTGTTACTGATGTAGTTGCACACCTTGCATCTACTTACTTTGTTGATGAAGGAGATGATGATGATCTTCCTGGAGAAAGCTGTTAGACAGGGGGAGATCTGAATTCCACAATGGTTATGATGCAGGAAGATGATGCTACAGCTGTTACCACAGCAATATAAGCCATTTATTCAGTTCTACCTTTGTAATTAATGTTTAAATTGAAATTCTGAAATTCTGATACACTTGTTGTTTATTTTTCTAGATGATAGGATGTTTATTACTGCAACTTGCTTAATGGTTCCACTTGATAATTTGTTTACTGCCTTGCTTAATTTGTTTGTAGATTGTCATGTGTCTACTGCAGGTTGTGTATAATTTTAGTGTCTGTTTCTGTTTATTTTCTTTTTACATTATGTTTTGCTCTGATGATTGTTTTTTGTTAGTGTCTTACTTAGATTCTAAGTTAATTCTTCCAGTTCAACTTATGATCTTAAGTAAAGTTACTTATGTTGTGAATAAGTGTAGTGTTTATACTTGTTCTATTTTGGATAAAATTTATCTTGATCTTATGGCACGGATCATTGTAAAATTATCCCTGATCTTCATTTGATTTGATCGAACGGTTACAACAGGTATTGTCTTGACTAGTGCTTAGCAATGATGTTAACCTCAACTAAGTACATAATACTGAGTATGTATAGAAATATATGTGCATCAGGTGTGTTGTAGTCGAAAGGTCAAATTGGGGGAGATTGTAGATGTTGCTAATCCTTAAATGCCTTAACATTATCAACAACATCTTAATTTGACCTTCCGAGATTTTTTCTAAGTCTTTTCTGAAATGCTACATTAAATGTTGATCTAAATGTTGTTGCATTTCTGGCAGGATCTAGAAGCTTCTACAAGGATCTGAAACCTGGAAGATTCCAGAACATTGGAGAACATGCTAGAACGGCCTGGAACCATTTGGAACGACCTGGAGCATTCAAGAAGGATCTAGAAAGATCATGGAAGTTGAGTTCCTAAAAAATAGGACCTCATTGTGGAAGCCTCTAGAATCAGCACCCCACTACTATAAATACCGATGGAAGGCTTCTCAAATCAGTGTACTCTATTCGATCAACTTCCTAGACCGAGCGTATATCCCTGTTAGGAATTGTGGCCAGTAGAACTACCTTTTAGATCATACGTTCGTATCCCACCCGTATGGCTGTGTGTCTTCTTATCTATTGAGAGTGTAATCATTAGATAGACTAGGCATTTCGACAGTGTATACCTTATACACTTAGTTTGTTTTTAGAACAAGGCACCTGCCTCGTTTGTAGTTTCTGTTGTGAATGTTAATGCTGTAACATTTCACACAACATTTGTACTTGAAGATAAGTATTGTTTTTCGCCGTAAGGCTAGCATAGATTTTTATTTATAAAATCTATGTTAAAAATTATTTCCATTGTGTCACGTTTGTTTTTAGTGTTTCAAGTCTTCCGCTGTGTAAATCATAATTTCTGATATTCTGTTAGAGTCAGTGTTGTATCAATTGTCTCAACATTTAGTACAACATTATTCTACTTAAACTTAAACACTTACATACCACATCACACACTTTCAATTATTATGGGTTATTTCGACGGAAAGGTCGTTATAGCTAGCGGGGACGACGGTCCGGGATGGTAAGATCCTTGGGGGCAACTCTACCGTATACAGATTGGCCAATTTACTTGGTCAATATATGGAAGACTTATGTTATGGAAGACTTATTTACGCATGTTTGTGAGTTGATGGTTATTTTTGCATTGATATTTAAACTGTGACAAAGGGAATCCCACTGAGCTAGTTGTTTTGCTCACCCCAATCATATTAACATTTTTCAGATTAAAGATTAAAGGAGTTGCGGTGGAGGGACGGTGGATACGTGTCAAGGAATTAATTAATTATTATTTTAAAACTGCGATTTAACTAGTTCATATGTTACAAAAGTCTAATTTGTTTTGTTGTATTACAAATTGAGTTTACCTTTAAAGTAAATTTATTTATTTTCTTAACTTTTCAAAATTGTAATTATTGTAATATTTACTTCCGCTGCAAATATTTTTGTAAATTAATAAATTTATCTACATATGTCTTTTGAAAATTAAGATAATACAGTATTTTATTTAGTTGGCCTTTAAAAAGTAAAAATATGGTGTTTTCATCTAGGCCCTAAAATCGGGATGTGACAAATGGTATCAGAGCAGGTCTACGTTCTTGTAGACTTGTTTAAAATAAAAATATTTTACTTCTTAAGTCAAGAAGATATTTTTGCAAAATAATTTAAATTATGTATATATTTTTGAGCATAAGTTATGACATCTACCACCGTCCACCGCTTCGACTTCAATAAGGTATATTACGAAATTTAATTAGACTTATTGCTATGGATCATGGAAAGATGATCACATGATATATGATACATATGATACGTACGTTTTAAGTTACAAGTTCAAACCATGATATTAAGTGCATTCACTACATAACTATTTAAAATTTTCAACGCATGCATGCATATTTTATAACAAATTATGATTTTCGAGGGCGAAAATCATTTAAGAGGGGAAGAATGTAACACCCCTAAAAATCACAAGTTAGTTATTCTATATATGCATTTAAGCTTTCAATTATTTTAATAAAAGATTTCATTTAATTTTAAAAATATGCTATTATTCTTATCTCATAACTTTTTATAAGTTATTATTTAAAATAAATTAATATATACACATGAATTAATTATGTATACATACGATATTATTTAAGATGCGCACTATATGAATATGTGAGTAATCTTTTCTTATTTTTCATTGAAACATGTTAAAAAAAATTAATTAATTATTCAAAATCTATTTAATTATTTGCTCTCCATATTTTTTTGGTATCATTCTCAAATCTTGATATTCCTATTCACGTAAGTTTTAAATTATATATATCTCTCAATCTTAAAATATATATATATATATATTATAAAATAGATACGAATTCCAAATTTTCTCTCACAGGCCCATATAATTTTCTAATAAACCATCTTCATATGAAAATCAATTTATAAATCAGTCACATACTTACTTCCAAATTGTGACGTCACTTTTCCCTCACTAATATTATTATAGATTTCTTTATTTAATTATATTATAGAATAAGATTTAATACGCAAGAGATATCTTTTGAGATTTTCATGATAGATTCAAATCCCTAACTTTTCTCACAAGAAAATCTCCCCTATAAATAGAGAACTCTATTTACAAAGCAAAAGCACGCACATAATATTTTCACACAGAAATCCTATATTTATTTGTTCTACTCTCTATTCATGGAAAACGACTACAACATCAAAGATTGAAATTGTTTTCATTGCATCCACGACATAAAATCGAGGTGGGGTTTTCTTACTATTTGATTGGATATACTTTGTCACCTTTAAATGTTCATTTGAGTGATATTATTTCTTACTTCATGATACAAGTTAATCGTTAACGCATGTTATGACTTTACAAGTTATTCGTTAATGCATGTTTTATTCGCGGGAAACCGTGCATCGTTGGTTCAGCCAGCGCATCATTGGTACAGCCAATGAAAAATAAGTATTTTATTCACGGGAAACCGTTCATCGTTGGTATAGCCAGCGCATCATTGGTATAGCCAATGAAAAATAAGTGTTTTAATATGCATGTTGGTAAGTTTATGATTTTATTCATATGTTATATTTAACTGTGACAAAGGGAATCCCACTGAGCTAGTTGTTTTGCTCACCCCAATCATATTAACATTTTTCAGATTAAAGATTAAAGGAGTTGCGGTGGAGGGAGTGGATGCGTGTCAAGAAAAAGCAATTATTATTTTAAAACTGTGATTTAATTAGTTCGATTTAAAATATTTCGTTTAATAAAAAGTCACATCTTTTAATTGTATTAAAAATTATGTCGGCCTTTAAAGTAAATTTATTTATTTTCGAGTGATTGGTGTTAAGTTTTCAAAATTGTCTCTATTTAATATTTACTTCCGCTGCACATTTTTTTATAATTCATAAATTTGATCTACTTCAGTATTTCAAAGTCTTTTGAAAGTCAAGATAAGACAATATTTTATTTAGTTGGCCTTCAAAAGTAAAAATATAGTATTTTCATCTAGGCCCCTAAAAATTGGGATGTGACAAATGGTATCAGAGCAGGTCTACGTTCTTGTAGACTTGTTAAAAAAAAAAAATCAAATTTCTTACCTTTGAGTCAATAAAATATTTTTACAAAAAAAAAATTAATCATGCATTGTTGAGTATAAGTTATGACATCCATCACCGCCCACCGCTTCAACTCCAATAAGGTATGTTATGAAATTTAATTTGATTTATTATTATTGATCATGGAAAGATGATCATATGATATATGAATATAATACATGCATCACGTGCTACATACGTTACAAGTTTCAAGTTCAAAGTGATATTATGAAATCATGATTTTAAATAATGCATTCACTGCATGACTATTTAAAATTAACACATGCATGCATATTTTATAGTGAATTTTAATTTTCGAGGACAAAAATAATTTTAGGGGGAAAGGATATAACACCCCCAAAATTTCACGATATTTTAAATATGCATTAAAAAGATTTCAAATGATTTTAAAAAAATTATAAGATATTGAATACAAAATATATTTTCAATATTGAGGGCACGTGTGTTTATATATATATTATTATTATTAAATTCTAGGTTGTTTTCTTTTCACTATTATTTAAAAATCTCATATAAATTTTACGTGAATTAGTTTGTATCAATTCAAATTCTGTCATCTTTTGTTATTTTTATTTTTAAATTCTGATTTTCTTAATTCAAATTAAATCTAGTAAAATTTTTAAAAATATTTTAAGTAAATCAAATCTTATCCACAGTTATCTTGAATTAGAATCTTTAATTTATTTTTAATGTTAAATATATATATATATATATATATATATCCAAATCCTGTATGAAATCATTTCCAAAATCTCAACCAACAAACATAATTTCAGATCCTCCGTTCTTTTTCTTTTTCTAGCCTTTTCTCATTATTATTAATATTTATTATTTAATTCTATTATCTCAAAATATTTAAAAGGTTATTTTATTTTCTTAAAACCGATTATTTAAATATGAATAAATTATAAAAAATATGTGTTTATAGATATGGTTAGATATATCATTGATTTAATTAAAATATTATATATAACTGTATATGTATATGTCCGTGCAATATGAGTAATTTGATTTGATTATATATTATTATTATTATTATTATTATATTTATATAGATGTTTATAAGTGAGTATGTTAAAATTCGGCACTATATATATTATTATTTAAATTTAAAATGGTTTAAGTTAGATGATTGATTTGACCGTCACAAAATTCACTCCCCAAGTTTCGAAATTCTTGTTACGTTCGAATGAGATTTATTTTCTCTCTATAAATAGATGACCAAGTTGTAAACATAAAAATGTAGATGTTGTTAACTCTTAAATGCTTTAACATTATCAACAACATCTTAATTTGACCTTCCTTGATTTATTCTAAGTCTTTTCTGCAATGTTACATTAAATGTTGTACTAAATGCTCTCACATTCAGGAACGATTCTAGAAGCTTCTACAATAGTCTGGAACCTGGAAGATTCCAGAAGGTTGGAGAACGTGCTAGAAGACTTTGGAGCATTGTAGAACGACCTGGAAGATGGCAGAATGTTCTAGAAAGATCATGGAGGTTGAGGTCCTAAAAAATAGGATCTCATAATGGAAGGATCTAGAAGCTGTGTATTTCTCTATAAATACCGCCAGAGCCTCTCATTTCAAAGCATGCACTATTCGAGTAACCCCTCCTTGAGCGTTCAACCCTAGTTAGGAGTTATGGCCAGTAGTTGTGTCTTTTAACGTACGCCGAGGGATACCGCCTTCCAGTGTACTTAGTTCTAGTCTTGAATCGAGTGAGAGTGAATCACAAGGTTAGATTAGTTCTTTAGACAGTGTTTTACACTTAAGTCTGTTTGCGGATTCAGGCACCTGCCTCGATTGTAGTTTCTGTTTGTGGAATGTTGAAGTAATTGCTGAGACATTTCACACGACACTTTTTTGTATAACTTAGGAACTAAGTTACTTTTCGCCGTAAGGCTTAGCATAGGTTTTGTTATTAATAAAATCTATGTTAAAAATTATTCCATTGTGTTCGTATTGTGTTTTAGTGTTTTAGACTTCCGCTGTGTACTTTGTTTACTTTTCACATTCTGTTAGATTAATGCTACACTAATTGTCACAACATTCAGTGTAACATTGTTCTGTTTTTTACTTAAACACTAGATACCATCACCCCGCACACTTTCAGTTGGTATCAGAGCCGATACCTGACGACACTAGGTTTAGATCCTTGCTTAAAGTGTGTTTTAGTTTATGTTAGCAATGGAAACACATCACATATCCACAGCACTTAGGCCACCCGTTTTAGATGGTTCAAATTATGCTTATTGGAAGCCTAAGATGCGTATGTACATCAAGTCAATTGATGAACGTGCTTGGAGGACTGTTCTTACAGGTTGGGACATACCAAAGAATCCAGCAGATGCCGATGGTGAAATCCAACTTAAGAGAGAAGTTGATTGGACAGCCGATGAGATAACAACAGCAGGATATAATTCTAAAGCCTTAAATCCTATTTTTACTTCTGTTGATACCTCTATGTTTAAAATTATATCTAACTGTTCTACTTCTAAGGATGCATGGGACAGGTTACAAGAGCATTGTGAAGGTTCCGATAGTGTTCGAAGGACAAAGCTTCGAATGTTGGGGACAAAGTTTGAGAATCTCCGAATGAGGGAAGATGAAACAATTTCATCCTACAATGAAAGGTTAAGTGAGATTATTAATGAATCACATTCTCTTGGTGACCCTATTTCTAATGTTAGAGTAGTACATAAGATATTAAGGTCTGTTCCTAAAAGATTTGATGCTAAAATTTGTGCTATTGAAGAGGCAAAAGATACTGATAAGTTGAGTCAAAATGAATTAGTGAGTATTCTTAGAACCTATGAAATAAACACTAATCAAACTGATGAAGCTAAAGATGATAAGAAAGTTGTTGTTTTTAAAGGAGAGACATCAAACAAATCTGAGATTCAGCCTATCATTACTGAGGTTGATTCGGATGAAGAATTGATTGATGAATGCTTTAGCAATCCTGACAACATTGCCCTTCTTACAAAGCATTTTAATAAATTTCTTAAGAAGTCTATGCATAAATCTAAAGGAAACATTCAGCCTAAGATCTAAATCAACACATCAACACCACAACCAGAAAGGAGGAAGAGTCAATTCACACCAAGACCATCAAAGAGTGAAGGTAAACCAAGGTATGATCCTGAATTTAGAAAATCAGTTCAATGCAATGCATGTTCTGGTTATGGACACTATGCAAATAAGTGTGCCAATACCAGACTGAAGCAAAAACTGAATTTTAGTGCTACCTTGAGTGATGAATCTGATAATGATGATCTTGATGAGTTTAATAAAAATGAACATGCTCATTTTACCAGAATTGATTATAATGATTCCTCAGATGATGATCTGGATGATACAGATTCTGATGTTGCACCTGATGTCTTCACATCTACAGTAACATCAAAACAGAATCACCCAGATTTGAACTGTTTTAATGGTTTTGTTGATGATGCAGGAAAAAGGATTGATGATGAGACATATCAGAAATTGTTAGATGATTGGAACTCTCAGAAACTCTCTCTGAATTCTTTGAATAAAGAGAATGAGGATCTGAAAGACACAATCACTAAGCTAGAAGTCTTACTTACCAGAAGAGATCTTGAAGTTTGTAAACTGAAGGAGAAACTGATCACCTCTACTTTAAGTTTCAAAAAGTTTTCCAAGAGTGCTTCTAAAGTGAATGATGCTATAGCTACTGGTAAATCTAATAATTATGGTTTAGGTTATGATGGTGAAACTGCTTCTATTTCTGAAAATTTTAGAAAACCTGTGAAATTTGTGAAGGCAAATGCGAGCACATCTGGTGTAACATCTGCTCAAACAGATTCTCACAAGTTTGAAAGGAAGTATATTTGTCATTATTGCTTTAGATATGGTCATATTCGTCCCTTCTGCTTGAAAATGTTTAAGGATTTGAGAACTGAGTTTATGCCATCCAGAATGTCTTCACATCCTAGGAAACATTCTGAGAAATCTGCATGGAAATCAAAAGTTACATGTAATGTTGTTCACACATCCTTGAAAGCATGTTTACCTGGTCTATGGTATTTTGATAGTGGTTGTTCTAGACATATGACAGGACATATAGATTGCTTATCTGATTATGTAACCTTGAATGGTGGTAATGTTACATATGGTGGTGGATCAAAAGGAAAGATAATAGGAAAAGGAACTTTGAATGTTAAAGGTTTTCCTAAGCTTAAAAATGTTTTGCATGTTGATGGCTTACTTGCTAATCTGATTAGTATTAGTCAACTTTGTGATGATAATTTGCATGTAAAATTTGACAAAGAGTCTTGCTATGTTCTTAATGAAGATGATGATTGTGTTATGACTGGTACTAGGTCTGCAGATAACTGTTATCTTATTGGAACTAATGTATGCAATTTGTCAAAACATGATGAGAATGTCTTATGGCACCAAAGATTAGGACATGTAAATTACAGGGCAATGAAGAAACTAATCACATCAGATGCAATCAAAGGACTACCTAAACTGAGTTTCCAGAATACCACTGTATGTGGATCATGCCAGAAAGGTAAACAGGTAAGAGTGCCGCATAGAATGCTGTCACATTGTTCTACACATCGATGTTTTGAATTGTTGCACATGGATTTGATGGGTCCTATGGAAACTGAAAGCATTGGAGGTAAGAGATATTCCTTAGTTGTGGTAGATGATTTTTCTAGATATACTTGGATTGAGTTTTTAAGAGATAAATCTGAAACATTTGCTGCTTTTAAAGTTCTCTATAAAAGGTTCAAAAATGTGTTTAACTTGAAAGTTGGCCGTATTAGAACTGATCATGGTAGGGAATTTGAGAATAACATGTTTAATGATTTCTGTGATAAGAAAGGTATCTTGCAAGAATATTCATCTCCTAAAACTCCACAACAAAATGGAATTGTTGAAAGAAAGAATAGGACTTTACAAGAAATGGCAAGAGTTATGCTTTTATCCAAAAGTCTTTCTAAAAGATTTTGGGCTGAAGCATTGAATACAGCATGTCATATTATTAATAGAGTTTATATTCGATCTGGTACTAATCAAACACCTTATGAGATTCTGAATGTTAGAAAACCAAGTGTGAAATATTTTCATGTATTTGGTTGTGTGTGTTATATTCTGAATGATAGGAATCAACTTCACAAGTTTGATTCTAAAAGTGATAAAGGTTTCTTTTTAGGCTATTTTAGAAATAGTAAAGCTTATAGAGTTTATAACCTTAGGACTAACACCGTTCAAGAATCTGTTAATGTTGTGTTTGATGATGATAAAGGTCTTACAGATGATAAAGATGAAGAAGATGTATCACAAGTCACTGACAATTCTGAGAATACACTGAAGTCTGATAATGTTGCACCAAATGCTAACACATCTGGAGCAACATCTACAGAACAGACAGTTGTAATTCCACAGAATGATCAGTATGTTCCCAAAACGAATCCTTCTTCAAGAATGGGGAAAAGTCATCCTTCTGACCAGATCATAGGCGATGCTACAGTTGGAGTGCAAACAAGAGGAAGAATAAGATCGAATAAGGTAGATGTGGTAAGAACAATATGCATGTCTTCTATTTGCAATGTTGTGAATGCTGAGTGTTACTATTCTGAAATTGAACCTAAAAATGTAAATGAAGCATTAACTGATGAAAATTGGATAAATGCTATGCATGAGGAACTTAATCAGTTTGAAAGAAATGAAGTTTGGACACTTGTTCCAAGACCTAGTCATACTAATGTCATTGGAACAAAGTGGATTTATAAGAATAAAACTGATGAGTCTGGAAACATTGTTAGGAACAAAGCTAGGTTATTTGCACAAGGTTACACCCAAGTTGAAGGTGTTGATTTTGATGAAACTTTTGCACCCGTTGCTAGGATAGAATCTATTAGATTATTACTAGCAATTGCATGTTTTATTGATATTAAACTACATCAAATGGATGTAAAAGCTGCATTTTTAAATGGCATATTGAATGAAGAAGCATATGTTGAACAACCTAAAGGTTTTGAAGATCCACAATACCCGGATCATGTGTACAAACTAAAGAAAGCATTGTATGGTCTAAAACAAGCTCCTAGAGCATGGTATGGTAGGCTTACGGACTTTCTTTTAGAGTATGGATTTATTAGAGGAGAAGCCGATAGGACTTTGTTTATTAAGAACACTGGAGAAGATTTACTTATTGCTCAAATATATGTTGATGACATTGTGTTTGGTTCAACCTGTGATAAAATGCTGAACAGATTTGTTGAAGCAATGACAGCCACATTTGAGATGAGTATGGTTGGAGACTTGAATTATTTTTTAGGTCTTCAAATCAAGCAATGTAATGATGGTATTTTCTTCTCTCAAGGTAAGTATGTTAAAAACTTAGTCAAACGGTTTGGTCTTGAAAGCTCAAAAGTAATGAAAACACCTATGGGTTCTACTTTGAAACTTTGCAAAGACAATGGTGGAAAGGATGTTGATCCAACATTGTATAGATCCATGATAGGTAGTTTACTTTATCTAACCTCTAGTAGACCTGACATTATGTATAGTGTGTGTGTTTGTGCTAGGTACCAAGCTAATCCAAAGGAATCTCACCTGAATGCAGTGAAAAGGATAATCAGATATGTTTCAGGTACAAGCGAACTAGGGATATGGTACACTAAGGACACTAACAACACATTGATTGGATACAGTGATGCGGATTGGGCTGGAGATATTGATGACAGAAAGAGTACAAGTGGAGGATGTTTCTACATGGGGAACAATCTTGTGTCTTGGCATAGCAAGAAACAAAATTGTGTTTCTCAATCCACTGCCGAGTCTGAGTACATAGCTGCAGGAAGTTGTTGCACACAACTATTGTGGTTAAGTAAGATGTTTCATGACTATGGAATTGAAAACAATATCCTCACAATTTTCTGTGATAACACAAGTGCTATTAACATATCTAAAAATCCGGTACAACACTCACTCACTAAGCACATTAGCATTAGACATCATTTTATGAGAGATTTAGTGGAGAAGAACATAGTTAAGTTGGAATATGTACCTACTGAAAATCAAAATGCTGATATATTTACTAAGGCTCTTGACCATGAGAGATTCTCATTTTTGAGGAAATCTCTTGGTATGTGTAATATCTGAATAATTCTTGAGAGGATGTTGTCACAAATGCGGTAGCATTTGGGACAACAGCCTAAGGTGGTATAGTTATTATAGATTTGATTTATTTCTTATTTTCGTTGAATAATTCCTTTGTAAAATATTCTTGAATCTGAAATTTGTTTGTGCAAAAATAGGCATGTACTACACCTCTCAAAAGCTTAAAAAATTGAGAATGTTACAGCATACTAAAAGATGTACCAATTCACTGAGTAACTATGGAGCATGGAGTTCGCTACTACGATGCCTTCTTTTCAAAAGGTGAATTTGGTAAAAACATCAAGAGGTTCGTAATCCATTAAGTAAGTATGGGGCACAGAGTTCGCTACTACGATGTACTCTACAGGAACAATGGATCAATACGAATTAGATGTTGTAGCACAAAAAGAAGAAAAGCAATGAAAAGAAAAAATGCTGAAAAATTGGCTACATTGGATAGGTAAAACCTGTGAAAAACCAATGTTGAGGTGTATGTCAAATCCTTGAGCACAACATTACATGATTTAATTATATTTTTATAAGTTGTAATTATTTAATTAATTGTGGGAATTTATTTTATTTATTTATAATTATACTAACCACGTTCCTTTTATTATTTCAGATTATACACATTTTTAATTTTAATTAATTCTAGAATATTCCTAATTTAATTAATTTATTTATTAATTAAGATTTTACCCCACTAACTCACCCATGATTTACTTGTGGCTGAATTTGTGGAGCATTATCCATTCAATCTAGAATGTTTTCTATGTCAAGCCTTAATCACACGTACATTATTCCAACTACTAAGCTCTCTCTATATAAATACTCCCATTTCATGTTTTCTAAGCTTTGTAATTAATTGAGTAAGTTGAGTATTGTTTTTGCAGATTTATTATAAGCTATTGTGTGTCTCGATTTTTGTGTTGTGCCTTTCGAATTCTTGAGTTTAAATGGCAGGAAACAAGAAATCCCACTCACAGAAACCAAATTCTCCCAACTCACAACCGTCATCCTCGTCTCTCTCGAACCTTCACACACTAGCTTCCATGGCTGCTTCACATGAGAACTCACCCCCAACTGCCACAACCGTCACACCCATTCCAGCTACTCCAACAACCATCCACATACCAAACCAAGCCACACTCTCCGAGCTTAACCAGGCGGTTGAGAATCTTTCTCAATCGATGAGATCATCCACTCCACCCATCCTCACGATCGGTGATATGTCTATTGACATCTCTCACTACTTGCGCACCCAAGAAGTGATCACCACTGCACCCTCTTCATCCACAGCCGAAAAGCCCCAAATTCCGAGCCCTAACACTGAAACAGAGGCCCCGACTGCATCTATGGGGAAGTCTGAGAAGGAGATTGAAGAATCCCCTGTTGCTGAGTCAAAGGAGCCGTCGAATGCGGAGACATCCGACAGTGAGGACGCTCACATGGAGGATGCTGAAGAAAGTGAAAATTCCGGCAAAACTGACTCTGATGTTTCGAAATCAGACTCTGAACCAATTCCTTTCAAGAGGAATGTTGAGAAAGGGAAGAGAAAGAGGAGCCCAGTGCCAAGGAGAAGATCAAACCGAGTTTTCACTCGAATTGATTATTCTGACTCTTTGAGGAAGAAGAAGAAGCTAGGTGGTGATGTTGCTGAACCAATTCAGGTATTTTCTGAATCTGATGAAGAAGTGGTGATTGAGAAGCCAACCAAGAAGAAAGCTGAGCCTAAGGGGAAGGGAAAGGCAAAGATTGATACTGTTCCAACAATACCTGAAGAACCAGAACCTGATTCTGATTCTGAGATGGAGGTTTGTCTCAGGGATATGCAACAAGCCCTGAAGAGAAATGCTGCCTCACATGCTGAATCCAGTGCTCCAGCACCTGAACCAGATGATGGAGATGATTCAAGCAGTGCAGCTTCAGACAAAAGCTCTGAAAAGGAAGGGGAATCAAGCAGCTCTGAAGAGGTGAAAGAACCAAGCTCAAAGGACACTACTTCTGAGGAAGGTAATTCTG
The DNA here is from genome assembly GCA_963675135.1 of Galeopsis tetrahit. Classification (NCBI taxonomy): domain Eukaryota; kingdom Viridiplantae; phylum Streptophyta; class Magnoliopsida; order Lamiales; family Lamiaceae; genus Galeopsis; species Galeopsis tetrahit. The sequence goes on along the minus strand of OY776130.1, from coordinate 28,805,678 downwards.
AAACTGAAGTAGAATCTGATATTGATGGATTGATTGATAAGATAACTAGATTATCTAGGAGGAAATTGTTGATGGAAAGGAGGATTAATATTTCTGATTTTGAGAATAAGAATTTGATTCAATTCTTAGAGGATAGAAAGTTGATGAAAGCTCTGAACTTGTGTGATTCTTTTGTTTCTGATTGGGTGTATGAATTTTATGCATGTTTGAGGAAGAGTAATGGTAGGAGAAGTTCCCGTTGGTATGGAAATATACAGTTTAGGGGGAGTATAGTTCCATTTACACCAGAATTGATCAATGATTTCTTAGGCATAGAACCAGTACTTGATGATGATGAACCTGATTTGGATGTTGTTACTGCTTCTATGACTGGTGGTTTGTTGACTAGATGGAGAAATGGAATGTTGGCCAAAGACCTTACTTTTCTTTATTCTGTGCTGCACAAATTGATTGTTTATAATTGGATACCTTCCACCAACTCTACCAAAGTGACAAAGGATCAAGCAATCTTGCTTTATAGGATAGTGGTTTTTAGGAAGTTTAACTTGGGATTGACTATTTTCCACCACATGATGAAATTTAGTGGTGATATTTCTGATAAAGGCAACCTTCCATACCCTGTGCTTATCTGCTCTTATCTGAAGATACATGGTTTTAGCCCTAAGAAGACTGAAGTTCTTAGAGGTAAGGTTCCTTTATACACCATTTCACCTGCTCTGCTCATTGGTGAAAGAGTGAAAGATCTGCCCTTGCACAATCCTGGAAGTTCTTCACAAAGACCAGCTCCTGCTCAACCTCAACCCCAACCTCAACCAGCACAGAGACCTGAACAGAACACAGCTGCACCTAATGCTGCACCAAATGCTGAGAACATTGGTGGTAACACTGACACCACTTTTTCAGTTCCCAGATCTTTTATATTATTGCAGTTACAGCACTTACAGGACCAGATTGATGAGCTCCAGTTCATCAAAGACAAGTGGACCAGGCTACTTTCCACTACAACAGGGGGAGTACCACCTTCCACTTCAGCAAGAGCTTCTGGAGTAGTGATTGAAGAACTGAATCCTGAAGAAGCTGGAAGTGTACCTGATGTTGCTGCTGCTACAGAGAATGGAGGAACTGCTGCTGCTAACCATGTTGTTGCACTCTTTGCATCAACTTGTTTCATTGAGGAACCAGAGGAGGCTGACAAAGATAAGTTTGTAGATGCTGCTGAAGATGATGAGGAAATGGATACCCTCTATGGTGATATCTAGAACAGATGATACAAGACAGGGGGAGTACTGAAGTACAGATGGCACATGTGCAGGACCTTGATGCTGCTGCTATTGTTATAGCAATTCATGCCATTTTCAGTCCTACTTTTGTTTTTGTTAATTCTGTTATGTTTAAGTTAAATTCTGTTTATTCTGATACAATATTTATTATTTTTAGTTGATAGGATGTTTATATTTATCTTGCTTAAATTAGTTTGCATTGATGATATTTGATTACTGCTTATTGCTTAATTTGTTTTCTTATCATTAATTGCTTACTGCATGATAAATATGTCTTTGTTTGTTTTTGAGTCTTACATAAGTCTTAGAACTAATCTGGTATATACCCTTATATGCTCTGATTTAATCTTTGATTTTTGTAAAGTTATATGTGTTTGTAAACAAGTGTACTGTTTATACTTGTTTTGTTTTTGAATAAGATTATTTTGATCTTATGGCACGGATCTTAGTAAAATTATTCTTGATCTTCTTTTGATTTGATCCAACGGTTACAACAGGTATTGTCTTGACTAGTATTTAGCTTTGATGTTCAACATACCTAAATACATAATACTGAGTATGTATAGAAATATATGTGCATCAGGTGTGTTGTAGTCGAAAGGTCAAATTGGGGGAGATTGTAGATGTTGTTAACTCTTAAATGCTTTAACATTATCAACAACATCTTAATTTGACCTTCCTTGATTTATTCTAAGTCTTTTCTGCAATGTTACATTAAATGTTGTACTAAATGCTCTCACATTCAGGAACGATTCTAGAAGCTTCTACAATAGTCTGGAACCTGGAAGATTCCAGAAGGTTGGAGAACGTGCTAGAAGACTTTGGAGCATTGTAGAACGACCTGGAAGATGGCAGAATGTTCTAGAAAGATCATGGAGGTTGAGGTCCTAAAAAATAGGATCTCATAATGGAAGGATCTAGAAGTTGTGTATTTCTCTATAAATACCGCCAGAGCCTCTCATTTCAAAGCATGCACTATTCGAGTAACCCCTCCTTGAGCGTTCAACCCTAGTTAGGAGTTATGGCCAGTAGTTGTGTCTTTTAACGTACGCCGAGGGATACCGCCTTCCAGTGTACTTAGTTCTAGTCTTGAATCGAGTGAGAGTGAATCACAAGGTTAGATTAGTTCTTTAGACAGTGTTTTACACTTAAGTCTGTTTGCGGATTCAGGCACCTGCCTCGATTGTAGTTTCTGTTTGTGGAATGTTGAAGTAATTGCTGAGACATTTCACACGACACTTTTTTGTATAACTTAGGAACTAAGTTACTTTTCGCCGTAAGGCTTAGCATAGGTTTTGTTATTAATAAAATCTATGTTAAAAATTATTCAATTGTGTTCGTATTGTTTTTTAGTGTTTTAGACTTCCGCTGTGTACTTTGTTTACTTTTCACATTCTGTTAGAGTTAATGCTACACTAATTGTCACAACATTCAGTGTAACATTGTTCTGTTTTTTACTTAAACACTAGATACCATCACCCCGCACACTTTCAAAAAACACACGCATAAGAATATTTTTCACAATCATTCTAGATTTATTTATTCTACTCGCGATTCATGGAAGTCGATTCCAAGAGGATTAAAGCTACTTTTCATTGCATCCACGACATAAAATTGAGGTGAGGTTTTCTTACTTACGTATTCACTTTGTCACCTTTAAGTGTTATTTGTGAATTTAATTGTTGCTTAGCTACATGATCCTATGTTTATGATTATTATGGGTTATTTCGACGGAAAGGTCGTTATAGCTAGCGGGGACGACGGTCCGGGATGGTAAGATCCTTGGGGGCAACTCCACCGTATACAGATTGGCCAATTTACTTGGTCAATATATGGAAGACTTATGTTATGGAAGACTTATATTATGGAAGACTTATTTACGCATGTTTGTGAGTTGATGGTTATTTTTGCATTGATATTTAAACTTTGACAAAGGGAATCCCACTGAGCTAGTTGTTTTGCTCACCCCAATCATATTAACATTTTTCAAATTAAAGATTAAAGGAGTTGCGGTGGAGGGACGGTGGATACGTGTCAAGGAATTAATTAATTATTATTTTAAAACTGCGATTTAACTAGTTCATATGTTACAAAAGTCTAATTTGTTTTGTTGTATTACAAATTGAGTTTACCTTTAAAGTAAATTTATTTATTTTCTAGTTATTGATGTTAACTTTTCAAAATTGTAATTATTGTAATATTTACTTCCGCTGCAAATATTTTTGTAAATTAATAAATTTATCTACATATGCCTTTTGAAAATTAAGATAATACAGTATTTTATTTAGTTGACCTTTAAAAAGTAAAAATATGGTGTTTTCATCTAGGCCCTAAAATCGGTGGGATGTGACAAATGGTATCAGAGCAGGTCTACGTTCTTGTAGACTTGTTTAAATAAAAATATTTTACTTCTTAATAGAAAATCAGTGGTCCTTTTATATATATCATAGAGCATTACAGATCAGAAAATCAAGGACATCAAGACTGATACAAGGAAAACAAAATAACAACAATCATAACCAATCATAAAAAAACAGATAGGGAAGAGATGAACTTATCCATCATTGAGTTCCATCATCCTGAGGAGCAATGCCATATTGAGTCCAGACCCTTTTCTTCAGCTCCCAAACATCCTTGTTGGAGCCTCTAGGGCCAATCTTCATCTTCTCCATCTTCATGATGTTGATGAACTCCTCCAGAATCTTTCCCTCATCAATTAAGTTCCCATTGAACTTAGGAGGCATGTACAGAATTGGACCAGGGGCCTTGAATTCAACTCTTGCCATCTCAGCTGCTGCAAACAGCTTTTGGTAGAGGTCCCTATGGTTCTCAAACATGAACTGGACAAAGACTTCATCTACACTCTCTTCAAGCCACTTTCCAATGACATAAAAGTCATATACAAAACTTCTCTTGGCCTCCTCCCATGCATCATTCAGTGAGATTGGAACCCACTTATCATGGTGAGGGTACTGAGTGTCCCATCTTTGCAGCATTTGAGGTTTGAGTCTTCTGTATGAAGCCCTCCTTCTTGGAGCTTTGAAGTTTGCCCTTCTCTCATCCCTTGCCTTGTTGGGTTCAGAAGAGCTTAAAACAAGTTGGGATTCAGGTGCTTTTGAGAGCAATGTGCCTGAAGAGGTAATTGGAATGGCTGGAATGGGTGGGAGAACAACTTGATAACCTTCTTGAAGAATAGTTTCAAGAAGTTTGGTATATGAGAGAAGTCTTGGATCAAGTGGGGAGAAAGGTCTATCCTCAAGATTGACCAAATCTGCCAGCATATCAATACCTGCTCTGTCAGGGGCACCTTCAGGGGAGTAAACCTTCTTGGCAATGATTGGGGAATCTTCAGGAGTCTTGCACTCCTCTTCTTCATGCCTTAATGGGGATATTCTTTCTGATTGAATATCAGGAGAGTTGGCTTCAGGACTGTTGGTCTTGGAGTTAGACCTACTGGCTTGCCTAATCTCCTTGAAGAACTCATTCTTCTTCTTCTCCTCTTCCATCGACTTCTGCTTCTCAGAAGTCTTGATAATTCTTCTCCTCCTTTCAGATCTTGTTGGATGGTCAAGATCCCTGAATTCTGTTACACTTTCAGGCTGTAAGGGGACAACCTCTCTGAATTCTTCACCCTTTTCAGGGGGGTTGACTCCTTCATCAGCAGCTTTCTCAATCTCCTCAGAAGTGGCTCCTCCACTTCTTGACTGGCTTTCTGGTGAAGATTCACTCAGAATCTTCTTCATCCTTTTCATCTTTGGCTGAGCTTTTGGTGGTTGGGCTTTCCTCTTTCTTGGAGAGGCTCTTGTTGCTGGAACAACTGCAACAACTTTCTTGGAGATAGCCTCCTGCTTCCTCTTTTCTGTCTTAGAAGACAGCTTTCTGAACATCACCTTTTGAGCAGGAAAAGGCTTTGGCTTTGCTTGTAGATGGGTGTAATGAGCAAATCTTTCCAAGAGCAGGCTGGCTCTTGTGCAGAACTGAAGTCTTCCATCAACCACCACCTTGTGGTGTTTCACCTCCTTAAACTTGAACTTCTCATTCATCATCTTGTCCAAGATAAAGCTTTTCCAGTCAAACTGGACTCTCTTCTCAGCAGAGTCAATCACAGCAGCCATTACTCTTAACTTAGGCATACTTATTTGTTCAACACTCCCAGAGTGACTTAACAAACTCTTCACCACACAATCAAACAAGTGCCTAAACACTGGCTTTAAAGTATTCTTGTTTTGAGCACTTACTAGCTTTTTGGGTGTAAGCAGCCATGGAAAGTAGAACTCCTGATCATCTCCTTCCTTGTAAGTTTCTGGATTCTGACCTTCTGATGGTATCCCAAAGCTAGCATCCAAATCCTCTGCAGTGAAGATGATGGTGTGTTGGCTTTCTTCTTCTTCATCTTCCTCAGCATATGTGAGCTTAGTGCACACATCTCCCTTCTTGCCCTTCCATCTGAGATGGGCAAAGAATTCAGCCATGAAGGAGTTCAGGCAGGAATCTGGCTTGGTGCCTAAGAACTTCTCTAGCCCAGCCTCCCTTAGCCATTGGAGGACTTGATGAACTTCAGTGTCTGGACTATCAAAGGCAACTAGTTTCTCAAACCAAAGAGAACTTGTGTTGCTGAGATATGCAAAATCAATGTCCAAAGATGGATCATTGAAGTCTACAAGTTCTTCTCTCTTGATTTTGGGTGCCATGGATAATATGAGAATTGGGTAGGTTTTTGGAGAGTAGTTGCAGGTTTGAGAGGTTTTGAAAATCTTAAGAGTTTGAAAAATATGAGTGCGTGAGGATGAAAGTAAAACTGAGGAGTTTATATATGTGGGGAGTTTATTAACCGTTGGTTAATAGAAAATGGCAGTGGGTAATAGTAAAAACCAATTTAATAAAGTAGGGTAGTGGGCTTTAGGCGGTTTGATGGAAGTTTAATGCAAATCAATGGTCTTGATGATGGCTCAAGAATTCATGAAATCTCAATTAAGATTTTGCATTAAATGCTGATTTGCCTTTTTGGTGGTAAAAATCTTTATAGCACACTCCATCCTAAAATGGCCTACTCTTAGACCAAGAAATCTTTTAAATGTCTAATCAATGCTAAAATAGCAATGATTATCCAATTAACTCGGACAAACATCCTGAGATGTGCTTTGATTTCTGTGAAGGTCAAACTGCCTGATGAACTTGCCTGAGTGGGTCCCAAAGTTGCTGACTGGGTCCCACTTGGACAAAGCTCCTGACCAACATTGTTGAACAGCATAGGGACAACTTTGCTGAGTTTCCCTCTTTGGCTGACTACATCAGTGAGGTTGGTCAACTTTGCTGAAGTTCATCTTAATGAACTTCCCCCTTCATATGAGCTTTCTTTCCTCATTTCTCCATCTTGCCTGGATCAAGTAAGCCCAATTCAGCTGACAATTCCAAGAACCTTGCTTCTGCTAGAGGCTTGGTCAAGATATCAGCTTTTTGCTTATCAGTGTGAATTTTGACAAGCTTGATATCTTTCTTCTCCACATGATCCCTTATGAAGTGATGCTTGATATCCACATGCTTGCATCTGGTGTGGAGCACTGGATTCTGTGAGATGGCAATTGCACTGTTGTTGTCACAGAATATTGGCACTTCATTTGAGATGACTTTGTAGTCTCTAAGTTGCTGCCTGAGCCAAAGTATCTGAGCACAGCAACTTCCAGCTGCTACATATTCTGCTTCAGTTGTTGAAGTTGCAACTGTATTTTGCTTCTTGGAGAACCATGAGATAAGCTTGCTGCCCAAGAATTGACATGTTCCTGAGGTGGATTTTCTATCAATTCTGCATCCTCCATAGTCTGCATCTGAATATCCAGTGAGCTCAATGTTGTCATCAGCTGGATACCACAATCCAAGATTCTCAGATCCCTTGAGATATCTTAGGATTGGCAGCATCAAGGTGACTCTTCTTTGGATTGGCTTGGAATCTTGCACACACTCCAACTGCAAATGTGATATCACGCCTGCTTGCAGTGAGATATAGCAAGGATCCTATGATTCCCCTGTGGTTAGTGGAGTTTGTTGACTCTCCACTTTCATTAGGATCCATTTTCCAGTTAGTATTCATAGGAATTCTGACTGGCTTGCTTGTAGCACATCCAAATTTCTTAATCATGTCCCTTGTATACTTTGCCAAATTGATGAATATTCCCTTCTTTGATTGAGTGACTTGGAGTCCTAAGAAGAAATTCATCAATCCCATCATGGACATCTCAAATTTGCTCTGCATGAGTTTTGAGAACTTCTCACACAACTTCTCATTTGGAGATCCAAATATAATGTCATCCACATAGATTTGGACTAACAAGATATCATCTCCTTCACAGATTCTGAACAAGGTTCTGTCAACAGTGCCTTTGACAAAACCATGATCTAAAAGAAACTGTGATAAGGTGTCATACCAAGCTCTTGGAGCTTGCTTTAAGCGATAGAGAGCTTTCTTTAATCTGTACACCTTGTTCCCATCTTCAAAGCCTGGGGGCTGTTCCACATATACTTCTTCTTTGAGCACCCTATTGAGAAATGCACTCTTCACATCCATTTGATATACCTTGAACCTCATGTGAGCTGCATATGCTAAGAAGAGTCTGATTGCCTCAAGTCTGGCCACTGGAGCAAAGGTCTCATCATAATCAATCCCTTCAGATTGACAATATCCCTTGGCCACCAGTCTTGCTTTGTTCCTCACAATGATGTCATTTTCATTTTTCTTATTTTTGAACACCCATTTGGTTCCAATGACATCTTGATGAGTTGGCCTATCTACCAGCTCCCAAACTTCATTTCTGGTAAACTGGTTCAGCTCCTCTTGCATGGCTATGATCCAGTTGGTATCTTGTAGTGCTTCCTCAATGTCTTTTGGTTCCTGTTCTGAAAGGAAACAACAAAACAAAGCACTTTCTCCATGAAATCTTCTAGTTTTGATCCCTTCACTTGGATTACCAAGTATCAGGCTAGATGGGTGGTCTTGCAACCAAGTCCTTCAAGACCTGATCCCTTCAGGAAGATTGTCCTCATCTGAGGTTGGATCACTAGATTCATTAAATTCAGGAAAGTTAATTGAAGGATCAAGTTCAGGATCATATTCAGGGGTATTGTCCTCATTGTCAGATAAGTTGACATTTTCATTGGTTCCCCCTTGAATATTGGATCCATTTACTACCTCAGCATTGCCTGCTTCTTCATTGGTAGTTGTTACCTGGTTTTGAACTGGGATGGGGTCAGTCAGTTCAATTTCACCTTCAGGTTGGTTGACTTCAGGTTGATTGCCATCAGGTAGGTTGTCCAGTTTTTGATTATCATGCAATTCAGGCTGGGCAACATCTACAAACACTGTTTCCTTGCTTTGAAGCCTTAGTCTGGTTGTTCTTTGTGTTATCTCATCAATATTCAGGTTTCTATCCCTGAACTCATCTATAGATTCATCAAACACAACATGAGGTGTTTCTTCCATAATAAGAGTTTTACAATTGTAAACTCTGTAAACCTTGCTGATTTGTGAATATCCAACAAATATTCCTTCATCAGCTTTGCTATCAAAAGCTTTCAATTGCTCTTTCCCATTGTTGTGAATGAAACACTTACAACCAAATATGTGAAAATAAGCAATAGTGGGCAATCTACCTTTCCATATTTGATATGGGGTTTTACCTTGTCCTTTGGTGATTAAGGACCTGTTTTGAGTGTGACATGCAGTGCTAATGGCTTCAGCCCAGAACCTTTTAGGCAGTTTGGATTCAGCAATCAAGGTTCTTGCTGCCTCTTTCAAGGTCCTGTTCCTTCTTTCAGCAACCCCATTTTGTTGAGGTGTTCTTGCTGCTGAAGTTTCATGAGTGATGCCATTCTTGCTGCAGTACTCATTGATGTATGAGTTTATGAATTCAGTGCCTTTGTCTGATCTGATCTTGACAATACTTAGGCCCTTTTCATTGCTCAATTTCATCATCAATTCAGGTAGCTTGACTTGGGTCTCCTTTTTGTTCAGCAAGAATACTACCCAAGTGTACCTGGAAAAATCATCAACAACAACTAAAGCATATTTTCTTCCATTTATACTTACTGGGATTATTGGTCCAAATAAATCCATATGCAGTAGTTGAAGAAATCTCTCAGTTGAGATGACAGGCTTCCCTTTGAATGAAGCTTTGATCTGCTTTCCTTCCTGACATGGCTGGCATATGTGCTCTTTGGTGAACACTTGATTTGGCAGCCCTTTAACTAGAGAGTTTCTTGCAATCTTGTTGATGGTTTTGAAGTTCAGGTGATTTAGTCTCTTGTGCCACAGCCAGCTTTGCTCACTTGTGCTTTTGGCAACAAGACAAACTGCTTCAGGGGTTTTGCTCCAATATGCAAAATAGACATTTCCCTTTCTCACCCCTGTTAGTAGCACCTGTTGTGTTGATTTGTTTTTTATAGTACATTCATTTGGTGCAAATTCAACACAATATCCTTTATCACAAATTTGACTTATAGACAGCAAGTTATATTTTAGGCCTAGGACATATGAGACATCAGTAATTTTAACACTGCCAATGTTTAATATACCATAACCTCTTGTGATCCCTTGAGAGCTGTCTCCAAAGGTTACTGAAGGACCATCCTTTTCTATGAAATCTGAGAGAAGCTCCTTGTTTCCAGTCATGTGTCTTGAACATCCACTGTCCAAGTACCATGCTGTTTTCTTGTTGATGATTCTCTTCTTCTTGTGGTCCTTGCAGTCCTGCAAAGTCAAAATTTAGGTACCCTTTGAGTGTTGGGTCCTAGAGGGTTAGTTGTACCTTTTGGAACCCAAATCTGCCTGATTACTCTGATTGAATCAAAGTGACTGACTTGGTTTCCATTTACATCTACATACACAGTTTGACCCTTAAATGCCTTGGGTGGCTTCTGTGTATAAGTGTTAGCCTTGTAAGATTCAGGAGTGTTAGTGAATTTCTTTGGGACATTTCTCCTGAAGTTACTAGACTTAGGTTAGGTGCAGCTTGGTAAGACCTTTGAGGATAGGGTTTTGGATGGCCTTTTCCATTTGGCAAGTAAGGTCCAGGCTTCCTGAATGTTTTATACCTATCAGAGGGGATTGGCCTTAATCCATTCAGTTGGGGTTGCCTCATTTGAGTTGGCCTTTTCTGAACAGATTTTGGACAACTCCTCTGTTGAGGATTCAGATAGGTTGGCCTTCCATTGGTTCTACCTTTCTGAACCTCATTTCTCTTATAAGCAATGCCTTTAACCTTTTCCATAGGTATGGGTTTAGGTATATTGTTTACTTGAGTTGGTATAAAAATTCCTTTACCCTTATCCTTGATCAGTGGTTGATTTACTTCCATTTCATTTTGTTGTGCCACTGATCTTACAAAAGTCATCTTAGAATTGCTTGTTAAGGCAATACTAAGACCAGGTGAGGGTTCAAATGGATTGTAGCCTAATCCACCTTTTTGAGCAAATGGTCTTTGAAACCCTTGAATTTCCTCTATTGCCTTAGCAGATTTGTTCAAGGCAGACATTTTCATTTTTAAGCTCCCCTCACTCAATTTTAGAGTATCAAATTCACTTGAGAGATTGTCAAATTTTGCTTGAAGAATTCTAAGATCAAAATCCTTTTTCCTCAAGGCCAGTTCTTGATCATCAATCAACTTTTGTTGTTCAGAGACTTTGAGAGACATTTCCTCATGTTCTCTCACAATCTGCTGAAACAACTCAGTTGATTTAAAGTCAAACTCTGGTTCAGGAAGGTTGGGAGTTTGAGCTTTCGAATTCAGTAGCTCATTTTCTCTAAGTGCCATATTGCATACTTCTCTTAGCCTGGTAAAATCCTCAAATAACTTTACAAAGTTGAGTTTTAAAGGGATTTCACTGGACTCATGTGTGTCATTTGAAGAACTAGAAGAACTAGAAGATGAACATACCTCATCATTTTCAAATGCCATTTGGCAGTCATCATCACTGTCACTGTTGGAGAACAGTCCATCATCAGAAGAGTAGACACTCCCTTCACTTGCTGAATCTCCAGCTATCATGGCCTTCCTGTTGTTCATCCTCTTGTCTCTTTTGTTCTGCCTTTCTTTTCTTTCTTTGGCACTAAGGTCAGGACAATCATACTGAAAGTGATCCTTTTTCTGGCAGTTGTAACACACATCTTCATCATCATTCTTCTTGCTTGAGGACTCCTTCCTCCTTAATGATGATGGTTCACCTTTGCTGAATTTCTTCCTATCAGCATATCTGTCTTCTTTCTTTTCATCAGAGACTTTGTCCTCTGATTTGTTGTCAGGAGAGCTGAATCTCCTTCTGGTTCTGTTGTCTTGGTAGAACTTCTTGTATCTACCAAATCTGGAGTTGAGCTTCTCAAATCTCCTAGCCATGAGTGCCAGCTCCTCCTTTATTTCAGATTTTGAAACAGATTGAGAGGATCTTTGTGTATTCTTCTTTTCTGTTTCAGCAGCTTTGAAGGCAACACCTTTGTTTGAGGAGGATGGCTCTTCATGCACCTTCTTTCTGTTGAGATCAAACTCATATGCTTTGATTTCAGAGAATACTTGCTGCATTGGCATGTTGTCAAGATTGCTGGTATTTTGCATCATGACAGAATATATGTCCCACTTGGATGTGAGACTTCTCAGAATTTTCAAAGCAACCTCTCTTTTGGCATAGAACTTGCCAAGAGAGTTTATCTCATTCATGATGTCAGTGAATCTGCCATCAAGATGATCAATAGTTTCATTGGCTTCCATAGAGAATTGTTCATATTTTTGGATAGCCACTTGAAGCTTATTCTCCTTGATCTTTTGGGTACCTTCACACATAAGTACTAAGGTGTCCCAAATCTCTTTAGCTGATGTGCAGTGGTACACTCTTCCCATCACTGCATCTGGAATGGTCTGGTACAATGTGTTCATGGCAATGTAGTTCAGGTTGTGCCTTTTTCTTTCCTCAGCTGTAAAGTCATCTTCATCCTTTGGCAGCAACTCCCTTGGATCTGCTTTCTGAGCATCAGTGAGCTTGGGATTTGCTTTAGTGAATGTGAAAGGCCCTCTAGTGATGACTTTAAGCATCTCATCATGCTGGCAAGCAAGATGTGCTCTCATCCTGATCTTCCAGAAATCATAGTTCTCCATTGAGAACATTGGCAGTTTATGATGAGAAATATGATTGACTTGATTTGAACCCATGTTGTTGATGGTGTTGACAGCATCTCCTGGAACTGCATTGTTAGCCATTTTAACAGAAATAATATAGGATGAACACAGATAGGTTTTTCAGAAATTTGGATCAGTTCAGTGACCACAGAAAATGTGATTTTGAGAATCAATGATTTTCAGAAGCAGTGGTCTATGAACCCCTGCTCTGATACCACTTGTTGGTCCTTGGTGGAGTATGACACAAGTGTATGGGGGGGGGAATGCACTTGTGTATGCAAATTCTTCAGTCTTTTTAACAAAACTGATCTTATCAGGCAGGTTGTCTCACAACTGGCCTGAGTGTGAACTTTGATAGATACTTGTCCTACTGATTACTATTGAGTGATCAGTTGGCTAAATATCTAAAAGAGTTGCTAAGTGCGGAATGTGGTTGGCCTTTGACTTAAAGAAATACTCCAAGTTAATTTCTGAAAAGATACAGTTATCAGGGACTTTGTCCAAAACAGATTTTCTTGCTTACTGACTTTTGCTTCTTTAAAATATGTTTGAATATAAGTGCAATAAAGAATGCAGTAAGTAAATGGCACACAAGTTTATAGTGGTTCAGAGACTCAAGCTCCTACATCCACTTTCCCTGATTGAACAGGATAATTCCTTCACAATGGAATTAGCTTGTTTTATAGTGCCAAGGTGCACTGATCAACAACACTCTCTTAGTGTTTTGATCCCTAGGATAATCTGAGTCCCTGTGCTCAATCTCTCTGAGTTAAGACTGTGTTTCACTCTAACAGTCCTTAACTCCTCACTTCTACAACAAACACTCTCTTCACTAAATGAGATAAGGGTTTGAGGTTTGGTTCCAACTAGTAGAGATATCCTTTACAATAAGAACAGTGTAAAGGCTTAGGATATCTCAATGCTAAGCTTTGAATGTTTACAAAGATTGGCTTAGCTAAATGAAGTGATTCAGGAAACTTGGGATTCTGAAGAATAGTTTGGTTTCCTTTTAAAGCTTGGTGATCGTTTGATAGCTTGTTGTTGGATAGTGAATCCCTTTGATCACTTCTGTATTTATAGACAAATTTGAACAACTAACCGTTGGAGGGGTAGCAATTCAAATATGTCTATTTGCAGCACCATTGAAACGGCTATGAAGCTTGGCATCCTTTTATCCACTGTGTAAAAGGGCTCTTCAATGGTTGCTTGAATGAATGTGTTGACTTCTGAAAAATGCGGCTGAGAAGACTTGTGTCAGATTCCAAATATGCACATCTTCCAAGGTTGATTTGTGGCAAACTCTACACTCAACCAACGGTCAGATGGGACAAGCTCCCTGAACATTCCTGCTGCAATATAGAATGTTCCAACATTCATTCAATGCTTCACTCTTTAATGCTCTAAGTCTTCAATGCTTGGTTCAGGCATGATTGGCAATAAATGCTTCATTGAATGTGTCTTCTGTGAGTTTTTGACATTCAATGCTCTTGATCATTTGTACTTCAACTGTCTTGATCATTTGCATTTAAGAGCACAGCTTTAATGTACTTGATCTCTTCAGCTCAGTTGTCCACTTGGTCAATCTGTCTTGAAAGTTCAGCAACTTTGGCCTAAACATTTAATACTTATCAAGCTGCCTAACATTCCAGCTTTGGACAACTATCCTGAACACTAAAATCTCACAACATTCCTGAGACTTTTAGATTTAAGCATTCTACCTACTCAAGTGTACTGAGACAACTTGCCTGAACTAGACTTGAGCTTATCTCAACTAATCTGAACATCATCAATCAGGGGTTTTGGTATCTAGATCAAAATCATTTTATTCCCAACACCAGTTATAGTAGCAAATCATGAAAATCCCAACATTCTAATAATATTTTTTATAAGTCCTCAGAAATGTAAAATTATAGAGAACACCATCCATAATGGTCAAATATGCACTCATTATTTAGTATTCAAATGAAAACTAATGGTTTAGGTCCTTAGGAGATGAGTAGACCTTGCAAAGGTACATTCAAATATCTGAATAAAAAATGTTTATGATAGTCCAACAAATTTATCATGTAATCCATTGAACCAGTGCAAAATTAAAACACGTGCTTGTGGTTCCTAATATCTAACTAAGAAGAAATTCAGAGGCACTACTCAAACAGCTATTATTACTTAAAAATTCATAGTTGCAATAGTTTCCATAGGAAAACAGAGAGGAAATACATGGACGCAAGAAGAGGAAAGGCCATCACTTCACAAAGTAATTGTCATAGCTCAAATGATCTGAATACTAGGAATTCCAAAGTCTAAACAAACTGAAAATATTAAAAATGATATTTTTCAACCTTATCCAATAGATGTTGCCTACCTACCAGATTTTTTATTTGAAGCACGTATGATGCTTACCCCTATTCTGGTACAAGAAAAAAGGAAAAGGTTATTTTAGATTTTATTCCCCACACCCCCCCCCCCCCCCCTCCCTCCCCCAAGGTACCAACTCCTCTCCTAGCACATATCCTCTTCAAACAAAGAACATTTCAAATTAAGCAAAAACATCACCAATATACAATGATAATCATATCAGATGTAAAATTAGAGCATCTGGTAACAAAGGAGAAAGGAAATTTTAATGCTAAAATAAAACAAAAACTAATAGCATAAGGAATTTCGATTTGTATTAAATTGTGCTTCTAGATCACAGAGCAAGAGTGAAAAACCTTGTAGCTTTTCTGAAGAATAAACTTAGACGACTCAATGTCCTTCAAAATTTCCGAATTGAATCCAGATTAGAAGAATCTATCTCCTCAGATCATCAATCGGGTTTACACTTTACAGTGATAGAAAGAGTCTAGTACGCTTCATCCACTTGAAACCTAATATGCACCTGCGCTCCCATTATTGTTGTTATCCTTCTTCTATGATGATGTGATAGCGGCGAATCCTTTGAGATTTAAGTTAATTTTACTGCAGGCGATAGAGTGGTCAACTTGTCGCCGCCGCCGTAGCAGCCTGTTGTGGGGGAGTTGATGAGCGCGACTGTACAGGATTTCCTCATTGACCTTTTCGTCATCTGTAAGTCTCTTTAAATCATTGCCATTTTGATTTCTGTAAAAGTGTGTTAAGCGTGGGAAATTTTCGATTACAAGAAACCATATCCAAATCACAGGGAACATATAAATTGGAAAATTGTTATGTACCTTAATCGTAGGGCATTGAAGATGAATCTCGATTTTTATCAACGAGGAGGATGCATTCTCAGGGTCGCAATCTATCAATTTACGCAACCTTTATGAGAAGAAGAGTGCGATAAGAAAATCGTAGAGAAGAACTCAATTAGGGTTCTCGTTAGGGTGGAGAAGAAAAGGAAATTAAAGCAGAGAATATAATTAAGGAATAGTACTTAACAAAATTAATTAGCGTCACTAAACATTTTCCTAATCTAATTAGATAAACGAGCGTCACAGGATGTATAAATTGTGATGCTTAATTAAAAGGGTCATTAAGGTAGGGTCACTAAAGGGGTATATTTTTAGTAGTGTCACTATTCACAAAATTTGTTTAAACCTTTTTCTCTTTTCCCTTGATCGATTCTTGATATAGGTTAATGAGGTGCTTAGGCGTTCGACATGTCCTAGACCAATGTCCATTCGTCCCACATCGATGACAAGTGTCATATTTGGGCTTTGTATCAAGTGAGTCATTCTCTTTCCTTTGATATTCAAAAAATTATTTTACTTTGTGGGGACCTTTAAAATTCTGACGAGTATTATAATCATTTTGAAATCTGCCTCGCCCAAATTCACGTCCTTGTCCACGTCCAAGTCCATGTCTGCATCCTCGATCCGTCCACGTCCACGTCCCCTTCCACGATCGTTATAGGAATCGTGATTATTATAGAACGAGACAACATTCATTTTGGGGAGTGGAGTAGAATCAGTTGGACGAGATTCATGATTTTTCATCAAAAGCTCATTAATTGCTCAGCCACCAAGAGACATGAAATTAGTTCGGAATATTTTGTAAAACCCTTCTCACGATATTGTTGTTGCAAAATCACATTAGAAACATGAAATGTGGAGAATGTCTTTTCAAGCATATCATCATCAGTAATATTTTCTCCACATAATTTTAATTGAGAAGTGATTCTGAACATAGCTAAGTTATACTCACTCACTGATTTATAATCTTGCAATCTTAAATGCAACCAATTATAACGAGTCATTGGCAAAATCACTGTTTTTTGGTGATCGTATCTTTCTTTAAGATTCGTCCACAATTCAAGTGGATCTTTCACAGTGAGGGACTCGGTTTTTAATCCTTCATCAAGATGGTGGCGAAGGAAAATCATGATTTTAGCCTTATCTTGATTAGATGCTTGATTTGCCACTTTTATGGAATCTCCAAGACCAATGGCAACCAAATGATTTTCAGCATCAATAAGCCATGACAAATATATTTCCGATAATATCAAGAGCCACAAATTCAAGTTTTGTCAACTTCGACATGATGGAAACTATCAAATAAACAAGAGATCGATTAATTGAAAGATAACATGATCATCAAAATAGTAATAAAATAAGAGGTGACAAATAAATATTGTGAGATAATATATTCTAAATATTTCAATTCGTACAATACCTGAAATTGGTCACTATCTGAATTTCGTCAGTAGAAATGTTTTACGAGCCTCGTGCTGATAACGTGTTGTGAAACAATTTAAACATATAACTTTGTATGTAGAAAGAAAACAATGTGTAAAGGGAATATAGAAATATTTGATTCCACTTCAAATGATTACTATAACATTTGCACCCCTATTTATAGGTCTCAATATACAAGCTTGGGAAGATGAAATGAGAGGTGAACTATAAATGTAGGTACATGAACAACCAAATGACACATAGTGGATATTAAGGAGGAAGTAAATGGACATTCATAACAAAGTTTTAATTAAATATATTATTAGAATGGTGGATAACAAGAGTTAGGTAAACACTTGTACGGTAAAACTCCGCATTTTTAATATTACAAAGTACAGATTATAGTATTGTGTTACTTCATAGTGCGGTTTTGATGCGAACATTTATTTATTTTTCGATATTTGATGCGTAATCATAATTACGTATTGCAACAAATGTTCTAATTTTATTTTTTTTGATCGGTACTAATGTTATAATATTTCTATTAGATGCTACTAATGTTAAAGCATTTCTACAAACTGTTGTCAAGTTTTAATTGAACACTTGCTATTCTTTTGTTGTTCAGCAAATTCCTGTTGAAATGCAGATGTGGATATTAAATCAAGAACGATAGATTATAAATCTAATTCTAATGCACAAAATTCATAAATTGAGAGGACACGAGACATCAGTTGAATACCAATTCAAAGTAATGTTTTAAAATACTTAAGGAACATTTTTATAATAAATGGATACTAAGGTTAATTTTCTAGTGAAGATAGAATGAATGAATGAAAATGAATGCAGCACAACAGTTCGTGGTATGATCGCTTCCTTCTAAATAAGTATGGCGGAATACCCCTAAATCATGTATGTCAACTATATTTTTACATAACTTGGTTTAATCTATTTCTTTCTTATTCCAAAATTCCTACATATATTACATATATTGTGCTCCAGAAGATCTAAACATTTGTATCGCCCAAAAACAAGAAATGATTAATTGAATTGTTAAAAAGACAAAATCGAGAAGCAACACACATGAAATAAGGTAAGTCTAAAGTATTAAAGTTTTCTTCTCTACGTCTTTGGAAAACATCTACAAGATAATTAAGTTGCAGTTGCTAAGGTACTAAAAATCCTTTCTCAATCCAAATTAAACATGAAGCTCTTAATTTGCATGGTCCTTTTTGGGATTTCTTAGACAAGGAAGAAACTGAAATGATTTCAAAATGTAAGTATTGAACAATTCAATAACTATTTACTGATACAATGTCATAATTTTTGGTACTTTATAGTAGGGGATGTCTTGTGATTCACATATTTTAATGTTGAATTTTCGCTTGCTAATTGATATTTCATCTACTATGTGAGAAATGAAATATGAAATGAATAAGAGGACCCAAACTACGTATTGCATAAGAAAAAAATATTTGCTTTACTAGTACTTTTGGTCCCAGAGAGTGAGTTAAAATTAGAATAAGTGTAAAAGTCTAGAGGGGAGGAGTGAATAGACTTTTAAAACTTTTCCTAAAATATCAGAGTAGTAACACTTTAGTCTTCTGAAATAATACTATGCTGATATCTAGTTAGTTAATTTTACAACCAGTAAACTAGTTAACAACTTAGTATGTATACTGATTTTATTATGAGCAATTTAGTAGTTTATACTCACTCTTTGAAATTTAAAAAATACTTCTTGATTAGTATAGTTCTTGAATCAATTCGTCTACTCAGCACGAGTAATCAATCTAGTTGTTTATACGAATTCTTTAGAACTTACAAGAAATGTAAAACTGTAAAGTAAATGACACAAGAATTTATAGTGGTTCAGCAAATGCCTACATCCACTCTCACAATACCAATAGTGAAATTCACTGCTTGTGGTTTTAAGTCCCAAGTTTAAGACTTTGATCTTGTCGAATATATCACCAGATATATCTTTGATCAACAAGTAGATTGTCAAGTCACTAGCAAACTTGTTATACAATAAATACAAACTTAAAATGAAAAACTTCTCTGTCAAACGTAAGCCTTTGAATCTTCTTATTCAAAACTTGGCTTGATTCTCCTTGAGTGATCTTCTCTTCAAACTATGCGAGTTCTTTGCTTTTGATTGCTTTAAGACTTTGATAACTCTTTCAGTATATGCAGTTTCAGTAGTCTTTTCTGTATATGAACCTTATGTATTTATAAACTTTAGTTATCAAGTTAGTTGTTTGAGAAACTAAACGTCAAAACTAACTATAAAACCGTTTTGTGACTTCTTCTTGTAACTTCCAAATAACTAACTTCGTAACTCCTTCCAACTGTTTCTTTAAGTTAGTCATTCAGTTATATCCTTCATAACTTCTTTCAGTTATTCAGTTATTTTGATAACGTCTTCCTTCAATAAGTTCTCCAAACTTATTCTCCAGTTAACTTCTTCAGCTTAGCAGTGTACTGAGTTTAAGTACCTTACTCTTTCTTACTCTGCTTATGTACTTTGTTGATTTCCTCTTGAGTATATCTTCAGCATACTTCTTCTAGTCTTCTATTCTTCTGAATTCTGAATTCTGAATTCTTCAAACTACTCTTCTGAACTTTCTAGTCTTCTGAGTTCGTCTAGTCTTCTGCGAAGTCCTTTGACTAGTCTTCTGATTTATTACTTTGCTGATAGAGTCTTCTTCATTTTATCAACTTACAATTAAAACTTATCAATACTTCAACTGAACTATATACAGTAGAGTATTTCTAAGCTTATACTATAAGTTGTCTATACAATCATTAATCAGCTTAGTTCCTAACACTTAGAATATTTCATTCATTATATCATATCAGTAAACTTCAGATTAGTTCAGATTAGTTTAGATTACTTCTGATGACTTAGTTAGGATGACTTCTTATTTAACTAACTTTTATTCTACTTGCTTATTAACTTCAAGTTGCTTTTGTCCATCAAAACGTATATTCATCACTTATGACTTTATTTTTAGGATTCATATCCTAACAAGTAATATTTATTGCTCCTAGTGTATGCACACTAATTAACTTGTTTCACATTCCTGAATTTTAAATAAAAAAATGATTTTGGTTTTTTTGACATATAACTTAATTTGCAAATGATCAAGCACAACCCCAAATTAAACACTTAGGGAAACTATGTTGAGATCACAGGAAGAAAGAAAAAAAAAAGGCAGATACTGCTTTTATTTCTTGGGTTTCAAAAGAAAAAATTCATCAAGGATACAAGGATAATGGAAACATTAATATCGATATGCATTATGCAGGTTACGATTAACTTTAATATTTAAGATTAAATGGAGTTTTCTCTTATGAAGTTAGCAGTAGAAGATCAGAAGTTTAAAATGAAAATTAGAAGAAAAATTACCTAACAATCTGCTCCCCTGAAAATACAAATAAAAAATGTTAGTAGAATTAATCTAAACAATGCACAACAAAAGAAAGTTATAGAAACTTACAGAAAAAGAAACACACTGCAAAAGTACTTTGACCATGCAAAATTACCTAGTCAATATGTATGCATCTAAAGGAAGAAGTAACCTAAAGTAGTTGTGATATTACTATAGGATTATAGTTTTCTCACGCCAAGTAAACACTTTCAGAATTTCACATCACGTGCTTAAGCTACTAAATGATAATCGTGTGAAATCACATGATGCAATCAATTTATTGCAGACTGCTAAACAACACCATTTAAAAGTTCAGTCATCCAACCAAGGTAACATATGATAATATCAATTAGTGTTAAGATTATTCTGGTTTAGGATTTTGAGAGAAGGATTACCGATAACTTGATAGATATTCAAACTTGTATATTATGTGATCATATTCTTGGTCACAACCTTATGTACACAGAGACATGCAAAGAAAGTAGAATATTACTGATAAATAGTTCACTTGCACGATTTTATAATGTAAAACGATGAAAAAAAACACTAGTTCGACGAAAGTACGACTTCGTACGAATCCTGATTATAAGCTACTAAAAAGTATTCTAGGATCATATTACTACCGAACGAATTCACTAACATAATTAATAATGAAAAATCCAACTCGGAGTAGCACAATTTCAAGATTATATATATATATATATATATATATATATATATATATATATAAGCTATAATAAAATCCAGCTCTGTTGTATCCAAATTAGTTATTTACACATGAATTCTGATTTGGACCCCCCACGAATTCTCATAAGCAACTAAACACATATAAATGGAGCAACAAAAGTGCATTTCAAACTCCATGATAATCAAACATATGAAGCTAATCATCCCAATTTTGGGCCGCGAGAGTTATTTTTTTCAGTTTCTATATAGAGCCCAAAAAAGATATTTAAAAAATAGAATAAGGCTTCTTGAAATCTACACATAATAAGCTTTTTGCATATGAAGTGTGATCACATTCAAATTGAAATATATAGTATCACAAAAAGAAACAAATAACAGACTCAAGAGCAGGTACTACAACATTCATAAGTTCACAATGAATGTTATTGAAGCAGTTATCTCATTGGAAAAAATATTTGGCTGTTTGTTCTGAATAAAATTTTCTTCACCATACGTTTAAAGGAAAGGAACAAAATGTTGATATATATGACAAAGAGAAAAAATAAAAGAATAAAATAACCAAACTTAAATTATATATACCACCATTTGCAGTAAAAAAATATAACTTAAATTATACCTCATACCACACACATACATACATTTTAGAGGTTATCTTATAACGACAAAGATTATATGCAAAAATTTGGATGATTGCCGCTCCACCTACTCAAATTGAAGAAATGTTGTCTAAATTTATTTGACCACTTTTGCCCTTAGCTCCAAAAAAAATATCCAAGCGACCATGTACTCAATCAGACAATATGTAATAGCATGGACTGCGATACTAACTGTAAATTAGACAACAACGTAAAACCAATTTAAGCCACCCAAAAAAAAGGGACAACAATATGTATAGCTTCTGGAAAGTAAAATTACTATTTTCTCAAACAACTTATCAAACAGTTGGTGTGCATATAAACTACAGTAGCCTCACCTTCCCTCCATCAATAGCTTCAGTGACGGAAAAAGAAGAAGTTTTTTTGTCTTTTAAAAAACACAAAATAGAGAGATTACGAAAGCTCCACAAATGGTATGAAGTCAAAAATTAAAACCAAATACACAAGATTACGAGAGATGTTGGAGAACTTACCAGACAAGTCCTTGACGAAGGTTCGGTGGAAGAGAAGGAATTCGAAAGGGCAGTGAAAATGAGATGGCGCAAAGGGAGGTTGGTGCCGGTGGAGATGAATGAATGTGGGAGGGCGGTGTCGGTGGAGATAATGAAGAAAGAAAGAGTAGAGGAGGAAAGAAAGGGTACACCAGATAGACATGGAATACCATTTTTGCATAACCACATATCGTTTTTGTAACTTGAAATCGGGAGAATACCGAATATATTTTACTTATTCACTATTTATATATAGTGTTAGATTTATAGAAAAAAGAGTGAATTGTAAATTGAATCTCTTGAAATAGATAAAAACTTGAGGAACACAAAGAAAATAAACAAGATACTCAAGGCAAGTGTTTTTTCCAATTATAATTGCATTAAAGGGTGTTTAGTTTAAATAATTTTGGATACTTGTCGTGTGGTTGTAAAATTTAACGGAGTACAAAGAGAAACTATTTCAAAGTAACTAATTAAGATTTTTTAAATTAAGTAAGGTTTAGCTGAAATTATATTCAGTGTGGGTGTTTTCATTCAATTGTAAAAAATTAAAAGTATGAAGATCCAAGAGTTGAAGACTTAGATAGTCTAATTAAAAATCCTATGTCAGGCAGGATTGAAGGAACAATTTACATTCTCTTGGAAGGAATAAGACTATGAATAAGTTGTCTGATATGAGGGTGTTGACTGCTAGGCCACCTAATTCAAGAAACATATATGATAGTGGGGAAAGGTGAAGCATGTAGAAAATCTTCAACTATTTTATGTTGAAAGTCAAATGAAAATTGGTAAGGGTCAAAAGTTGAAAGGAAGTCAGAGGGTGCCTCTAGATGCAAATGATCCAGCATGGATTGGTGAACATGGTGTGTTGTTCCGATTTATCAAGTAAGCTTAATAATTTAAACATTAAAATCGTATTTGATTACCCTAATTACATTTAATATATTACCAAACGAACTGATCACTTACAAGCAGTTGTTCAGCCTTTCTCACCACATTGAGAACAAAAGGTTTCCCTTCCTTTTGTTTATCAAATATAGAGGACACACTTTAAAAAAAAAAATAGAATAAGGCATCTTGAAATCTAGACATAATAATCTTTTTTGCATATAATGTGTGATCACATTCAAATTGAAATAGATGGTATCACAAAAGGCAGCAAATAACAGACTAAGTAGGTACTACAATTATCATTTTCTCAACAAACAATTTATCAAGCACTTGGATTGTATGGGAAATACTGCGGGAAGTTATGCAGGGGCATCCTGTATTGCTGAATAGAGCACCTACTCTGCATAAACTGGGCATACAGGCATTCCAACCCATTTTAGTGGAGGGGCGCACTATTTGTTTACATCCATTAGTTTGTAAGGGATTCAATGCAGATGTTGGCGGGGATCAAATGATTGTTCATGTACCCTTATCTTTGGAGGCTCAAGCAGAGGCCCGTTTACTTATGTTTTCTCATATACAGTAGCCAAATCCCTTCCCCTTCATCAATAACTTCATAGACATAAAAAGAAGATTTTTTTTTTATCTTTTCAAAAACGCAAAAGATGGTGATTATCAAAGGACAACTTCACTTCACAAATAGTATGAACTAAAATTTTCTTATGTGAACAACTAAATTGTGACTTGTAGAAAATTCTAAACACATAATATGTGATTATTATACCTGATTAGGGATTTAAATCATGAAATGTGTGGATTCGAGATTACGGTTCAACCTCCTAGCGAGTGAGAATAGTTGAGTGACATGGGAGGGATTCGGGCTCCTTTCGCACAATTTGGGGGAAGAGTTCAGGGTGTATTACACGAGAGACAACATGAAATGAAATTGATGAACAACATGAAATGAAATTGATCACCACATTAACACGTGCCCTTTTCTTTTTTGTAGACACCTCGCCATTTTTCTTTACCAGCAAACGACAGGATCACCTCGCCATTTTTCTTTACTTGTAACCGGCAGGATACCGAACGCATTTCATTTATCCAATCTTTATATATAGTGTTAGATTAGATATATATAATGCCTTATATTACTATAATTTGATGTTATATATACACTAATTAATATGTGTAACTCCAATTAATATTTTGTGGCTCCAATTTTAGGATTTTTGGGATAAGATTTTGAAATTGCTTTATTTTATTTAAATTAACATCATTCCTTAAATAGGTTAAATGGGTATGTTAGAGTATTATTCGTATATGAGTATTTGTAAATTTTGATAGATGTACGTGACGTGAATCTAAATGATGCAATAGGAGAAGTTACACTATTGTGTAACAATAGGCAAAGACTTGTATAAGACGGTGTCAAGAAATGATTTGTTAGCGTATTAATAACTCAAGACAATATGTCCACGTACTGGCTAGTATACTACAAGAAACTTGTATATTTTCGACAGGTTTATACCGATGAAATATCGTACGTCAGAAATAATATCTTTATCGATTAACTTGTTGTTAGAATTTATCGGTTAAACCATTAGTTAAAAGCCTAGTAAAAATCTAAAAAAAAATCTTGAACTTTCTTCCATAGGCGCGACAATATGAACTTGGCTGTAATTTCTCGTCAAACTCAACGGTAATTTCTTGAACTCTATTGTAATTTCTCATCCAATTCAATGGATATGTGTAAAAATGCTTTGAAACTGCATTCTTATTTTTGGAAACTATCAATTCATTTTCATTTACCAGCAACTTTATTTGATATATTGCTCTGTTTTTTGGATTGCAATTTCTTTAGTTTGTGATAAACTAGGTAAGCATTGTTCTTAAAATTTTGGACGTAGCTTTTGGTTTGCAATGAACTCATAGCTAAGCAACATATTTATCAATGCAGGTTTCACTTGTACTCCATTCACATTTACGCCATTATTCATTGACTTACTTGATCGTCCAAGCGCTTCTACGTGAAATTGGTACTCATTTAAAATGTACCCCTTATAGGTGTTAATAGTCCACCCAGGCCCATCAATTAATATTTTGATACGTGAATCTACTTCATAAGGTCACTACGTACCCAATGCTTAAACCAAGGAACAAACTTATTTGTCCTTATCTTTCATACAAATTGACCATCTAGGTGTGCACAACCAATTTCATCATCGAATAAAATGAATCAAATAAAGTTAAATTTATTTACATTGTAATATGGATTCGTAAACAAGTATAATTAAGAGTTAAAAATGTTAGTAAGAGCATGATGATTATAGAGAGAGATGAGCTAAAGAGAGAAAGGGAGCGGAGTGGGTAAGGAGAAGTGAGGTAGTCTCTAGGTTCAGCCACATCGATCCACCATCCCGAGCGTTTTCTGGTGAGGCAGAAAGAACTCTTTCACCCCTTGTCAACATACCCTAGGATAGATAATCAGTGGGCTTCAAAGCGTGTACCGTTCAGAGAGTTGGAATCTTACCCAAGACCAAAGGGGTAAAACCCCGGAATGGATTAGGAAGCTTAAGTCTTCCACCTTCACCTTCTTTTTTAGAAACATCCCAGCAGCAATCACCATCCCGAATCTCTTGGACAAAAGTTCAACCCCATAGGTAAGGTGAAAGACATATATATATCAAAGAAGACAAATAGGCGTGGTGAGTTTTTTTGGCTTCATCCAATTCTCCAACAATGGAAACTACCAGGAGATTGAAGAGGGACTAAACCCTCGGGTCGGTCTCTCCATCGTATGGTGCTAGTGTCGGGCCTTGCACTTTCTTTTGTATCGGGGCCGTGAGTATGTGTATACTCAACGACGAGCTTGACATGGTAATCGAATGTGGTGTTGCCTCCTTTGCCGCAGCCACCTCGGCTTTCAATGACTCCACTTGTTGCAACATTTTCATTTGTATTTTCAACACTCTTTTCATGGTGGTGATCTTCTTTTCCTGGATGGTTACATGCTTTGGTAGGGGCAAAGGTCCCAACCTATCATGTATCGATCTAGTTGTTCCTGCATGTGGTCCCCCTAGCCTTTCAAGAGTTGATTGTCGCCCTTGTGACCCTCCAGTCTCTGACACTTTGGCTGGTTTAATATTATGTGCATGAGGATCTTTCTTTAAAATCTTTTCCTTGGAAGTACGAGACTTGTTTGCTCGCCCACGCTCACCCAACCTATCAAGCGCTAACTAACTTGATTTGTCTAGTTCAGCATTGACTGAGTCCGCCATTCCTTCCTCAATTTTTCTTTTTCCTCTAGCTAGCATTCTGGCGTAATTGTCACTGCTTACTGTTTGTGAAACCCTATCGTGGTTCTCCAGTACTTTGGCATTGGTTGTAATATGAATTGTTTGTGCCGCCGTGGTTGGGTGTAGCAGTTGTTGTTTCTGCTTCAAATATTCCATGGCCTTTGTGATTATGATGGTCTCCAAATCCTAGGACTTAGATGATGAATGCATGCATAGCCTCTCTCCTGGATTCTGGGTGGCTAGATCATCTTCCTTCGAATTTTGAGAATTACCAGACATTTTTCTGTAAAACCGCTTGCTTCTGATTTGTTCCTTTTTCTCCCCATTCTTCTAGTGCCAAAATGTTGATAAGCTATTTATGATGATTAAATATATTTGTTACACAATGTATTGTTACAAAGAAAGATACACGTGGATGATATTGTGCTTAACCTATCAAGCATTTAATGAACTTTACTCTTTGTAGCCTTGTCTTTCTAAATGTTCATTGTCCTTTAGGGTTTTTCTTCACCCATTTATATCTTCTTTTAGTGAGTTGGCCTTCATGTATTTGCATGCATCTCCTCCTTGTAACAAGTGTCCTCCAGCTCTTCTTGACCAAAAGTCAAGATAATAAAATGATTAATATTTACTGAATGAATCTTCTATTGGGATTGGTTGCTCAATGGGCATGGCCTGTTTCTAAGATGACTAGTACATTTCTTTAATAATGTGAGTGTTGATCGCTCATTATATATGTTCTATATCCTGGTGACCAGGTCGTGGGGTTTTCTTCCAAGAGGGGGTCGTCGGGTCCGGTGACTTGGTCTGGGTAAGGTCGCTTGAGTTATGGATGCTTTTTTCCGAGCACATTTAACCTTGATTGTTGTTCGCGAACCAACCTTTGACGGTGGAGAGAAAATAGATTAATTGATTTACGAAATGGATGGCATGCGACCTTCTTTCTTATTGTCCGACGAATTTCTACCAACTACTTTTGATCAGGATTATAAATGGCTCTTAGTCTTCGATCAGCCAGATCTGGCAGATCTTTTACTATCTTAATCACAGTTATTCGGATCTGTACTTGGTTGGTGGGTGTTTTCCAATTTACATTTATTTTTACTTAAAAAAAAGTGTAATTGAATATAACTGAAAAGTGTACAACATTTTTACTTAAAAAATTGAATAATGGTACTTAATATTTTTTTATGATTGATTTATTATTTTATTATATATAATTAAAAAAAAAATTATTTAACGAGTATAATAGCAACCTAAATGGAAAATGTAGGTATATGTTTTTAAATACGAGTTAAATGGTTCAAATTTCATTTCACTCCACACATTTTTTTTATTATTATTATACTGTAAGTGCTTGTTTGGTAGGGGGCGATAACCCCCGTTAGTTAAGTTAACTGGCCCAGTCATGTGTTTGGTTTCTTATTGGCAAGCCTGCGTCCGTTTACAAGCCCGTATAAAATCACTGTTCCTCTTTAGGTTATTTAACTGGCCAAAAAGGCAAGATGGGCCAACTCGATTGTACAGTAACCCTCACTAAGCTTCGAAATGACTTATATACCCTTCTGGTATTTAAAGTGAAATCACACTATTCGAATTCATTTGACCTAGATTTTTTTTTTGCGACTCTTTCTCTGCGATAATGGAAGGCGATTCATCGAGCACTGTTCATCATCTCCGGGCTCGAATTGAGGGAAGCGACACCAGGTATTGAACTCATCTTTACAAACTCATCCCGTCGTAGTCTTCTTCGTCGACTGATTGAAGTGTATTTTTGAAAAACACACACGAAAATTGATTGAAGTGTATTTTTGAAAAACACACACGGGAGAGATTGGAGTCGCAGCCGAGATCATGCGTGAAAAACGTAGACGACAAAATGCAACAAATCAATAATGCAATGGGGAAAATCACGTTAATGTAGAAGCACCAACACCTGTGAACATTGGCGTCAATCAAGGAAACGATGATGGATCGGCAAGCATTGCATACACCAAAGAACATGGGCAGCCATCTGTAAGCAATGGGAAGAAACGTTCTGATTCAGGAGACGATAAACTCATCGGGGTACTTGTTGATTATTGTAGGGATGCCGGTGATAGAATTGCACACATTGGAACCCGACTTGGTCATGATCATGATTTGGCTGAGTCCCGAAAAAATCTATTTAATATACTAGGCAACATCCCGGGTTTGAGCACAGTAGACAAGTAGGACGTAACTACTATGCTAGAAGCGAATGCGCCACAACTAGAGATGTTCATGGGGTACCCGGATGATGCTAGAGCAATCTTCGTGCAACGTTTGCTAGGGAGGTAGACGAATTGTAAGGTTTGTGCTCACGAGATACCACTTTTTTGTGAAATGTAGTATGACGTAAGAAACATACAATCTAAGTTTTTTGATGTTGTTTCGTGAGCAGTACATTTTGCTTAGAAAATTATTTTGGTGATACCACTATGTTTTGGTGTTATATGTATGTAAACAGAACATATTGCAATTGGTCAGTGTTTCTTCCATCTTCGTGTTTAATATAGCTTGATGCCTTTCTTGAGAAATAATTGGCAGTTAACAGCAATGCATTTCATATGTGATAAGAAGGGAACTGCAAACAACAATGCATTTCATATGTGATAAGAAGGGAACTGCAAACACCAAGCTACATTTGTTTCTCTTTTTTTGGTTGTTTTAGGGGATATATGTTTTGGTAAATAGTGTTTTGGAAATTTGAACATAGAAAGTAATGTAATATTTTTTTTTTAGGTGAATGACAAGAACTGTTAAATCAATTCCATCTATTTATTAGTATTGAATTCTGTTTGGTCTGATAATCCGAAACTGTGATGTCACTTGTTTTTATGAGTATTTTTCTGTGGTTAGACATTTACTTTTGCTGAGTTTTGTCAACAAAGCTCAGGCTACAGTCAAAAGAACAAATCTGTTGCTTAATATCTTGATGAAATGGTACAAGTCAAGGAAAAGGATTTAACATCAGGAAATATCCTAAAGCATTTCCCAAATTGAATGTCGACATTACATATGGCCAAATAAAATATACATCAAAAGAGTTTAGTACAAAATATGGCCATATATTGATATATTGCCAAATTCCACATGGACATAACCTACGCAAACTAAATGCGGACATTACATATGGCCAAATAAAATATTTTTCAAAAGAGTTCAGTACAAAATATGGCCATAAGATAGTAACTAACAATAGACTGGGCAAAATGACATAGCATACATAAACGCGATACTAACAAACAAACACAATGCCTTCCTTACTTTCCGAAGGGAGAGAACGGCCATTTTACGGGACTGTTGGATGCACAAGAGCTGGTCTCTTTTTTCAGCACATCCACCTTCCCTGTAAGCGCTGCCACATTGGGTGGATATTTTTTAACGGACACTCCGTTAGCATTTGATTCAGCGCTTATCATTCCAGCAAATTCGGGAATATCTCGATCATCAAACAACCGTTTTCTTGGTGGCTTGCGTCCACCCGCGTATGGTGATTCAACTTCAGTGTCGGTGTCGGAGTCGTCGACAGGGATTGGATTGTGAGCACTATTCGGGGGATCCTTATTCGGGTCACCAGAGCTAATAACGATAACGTCACATGGCAGATCTTCACCTGGATCAAATAACGAAGCCAGCTTCTCATACATGATGTCCCCCTTATGATAAAAGGCTTTTGCAAAGGCATCTTTCTGATTAAACACAACAAGAAGAATATTCTCTCCCCATCATCAGATTGAGGACTTCTTGGACTGTCTTGAGAGCAGTGGTGTTCTCATCCATAGCCTTCCAATATCCAGCTCGTTTCTCTGTCAACAAGAGACTGATCAAAGCATTAACACATTTCTCATCCCACGGACCTTGGTAAAAGTAGCACTCTTGTGGTGGTATTTCAACATAGGCAGTTGGATGTATAGAACACTGCATTTTCCTACACACAAACTGAAGAGTTTTTTAGTAATGTGAATACCAATACGAGCTCAAGGTCTATTTATAACAAGAGAGAAACTACTAACTTTCTTAGATGCAAATGTGTATTGCAATAGTTCTGATAGGTGGGTGTGCAGTTATTGCTAACCTAACCAAGCAATCCAATAAATTATTTCACAGTGCAGTTGGCATTACTAATGCCAAAGCTAACCCCATCACTTCACATAAATATGATGGTAAGTGTTGCAGGTAAAAAAGATATCGTGCTTTAATATAGAAGAAATTACATACAAAACTTATAATTAATTTCCACAAAAATTAAAAAACTGTTTAGGCAAGTATTCAAATATAGAAGAAATTACATCCAGAACGTATATATGCATGCACTGTTTTCGAAGTGGTAAACCAAAAACACATATACAAAATTGAAATACAAATCATTCACGCAAATGGATGGATTGAGAAATTACAGTCACAAAAATCAATCGACCCAGAACAGGGAAAATTTTACACCGAAAAAATCATAAATAAGATCGATTGATCTTAAGCGCTCCAATCTTGACAGAGTAAGGTCGAATTAAAAATCCATAAAATATTAGATGCATACCTGTTTTGAAGCAATGAACCCAAGACATAATTAAACTCATACATGGATAAAAAATTAGTGGGATGAAGAAGATTGGAGAGTGTCTCTTGCGAGGAGGTGTAATAGCGCGCAGCAGTGTTAGGGCAAGAAATGGCGTAGAAATTGATGGGCAATTGAAAGGGGCATAAATGGGATATAATTTAATTACCGAGGATAATTTGGTCATTTAATTGGTGAACAGTATAGATGTATGTCATATGCAGTTCGAAATCGTGGGCACAAAATTAGTCAACCAAACAAAAAATAGTTAAAATAACATAGGGTAACTTGGTGAGATAACCCAACTGCGCTTAACCCATGTTAACTCATCGCCCCTACCAAACATGCACTAATATGTATAAAGGATAGTCAATATTTTAATGAATATGGCACCGCGTAATGAGTGAGATATTTTTAACTATGAGATACATCCCTAATATTTTTATGCACCGAGTGCATATAAGTCTTGGCCATTTTTTTTAAATTTTGTGATGGAAAACTTATTATAGGTTATACTTGTAAGTTGGAATGATTAATACGAGTATTATAAAGCTACGTTACCAAATGATTAGTGCGGTGTGAATATTTCTTGTAGTCGAAGCCGTACGTGTCATTTCTATAGCCTCACGTGGGTTACCTTTCCATATCTTTTTCAGAAATCTCTTTTTCCTTTTTCCTATTTTTCACTCTTCACCGGCCCTCGAGTGCACTACCTTTTGTAATATTAAATAATCATTCCAACAATTTCATTGGTTCTCAACAATTCATGCATGAGATTTGATTTTTTTGTTTATTATTTTTATTGTTTTTCATATTATATATTTCACATTTTTTTTAACTATTTAAACTATCTCACATTTGACTTTTAATTTATTAAAATATGTCTCCAGTGCAGAGCTTCACTTTAATATTTAAACATTATTGTGCTTTATAAATATGATTCAAATAGATTTATAAATCTACCATAAAATGTACCTCGTAACTATAATTTTTTTGAGGGGCTTGTTATTCAACTTTACTCACCAGCTATTATTTTAATTAATATGAACCCACAAGATTTCTACAGTGGGTGAAGCCTTATACAAAAAAGTTTGAGTCTGATTTATAAAATAATTAGTCAAAGTCTGACCTATTATTTATGGTAGATTTTTTTAATAGGTTTAACATGACATTTTAAGTAAATTAATATGCTAGACTTACAAGCTTTTAGAAGTTTTTTTTTAAAAAAATTTAAGTATCTTAAACTCAATTTTTTTCTTCTTTAATTAATTGAGTATAATTGTCTAAAATTGAGTTATAGATAGTCATTTAAATTATACTCCTCGTACTTTATATGAAGTAAGTTTTTAATAGTTTAAATGCGTATACTAGAACCAGTGGTTTGTTTGACCGGCCCTTATTTATACACTTGTGTATCTAATTTGTTAGGGGGTGTAATTATTGAATTTTTGAAAAATAGGTTTTGTATTCTAGGTTATCTATGTTTTAAAGTGTATTACGTACGTACCCAATATATATTGAGAAAAACAAAAGTCGAAATGATGAGATTGGATTCGTATCTAGATCACCCAAATCCTAATTAAAATAAAGGAATTAATACATGATTAGTGGGTCTGCTATTTAAAAAGTAGTCAAAAAAATTCCCTTTCCGCCATGCATGCAATCTGAGTGCATGATGTGCATCATCTCCCCCTAAACTACTAGTAACACTTATTTTAAAGTTTATTTACACTTTACTTTAAAAAAAATTCACATCAAATATAGTAAATGATTAATCTAAAATGGAACAGAGAAAATGTGATTTCCTCTCGAGGTAATATAAAAACATGTCCTAATTTAATGTAACCAGCATCCAATTTATTCATTTATATATTTATTTTTTACAAAAACTTGTATTCCATATATACATATATAGTTTCATACATACGACAAATTTTCATCACACATGAGTATGATCTATTGACTTATGACCCTATCTGAATTATATTTTAGAACAATATAAGGTATAAATGTTAAAATAGAACCCTGACTCATAACCATCTCATACAAGTCTCTTTCTTTTTTTTTTTTTTTTTTTTTGTCAATTTTGCTCCCTATTATATTGTCCAATTTTAGTCTTATGTGTTTTTACCTATTCAATTAAGTTATTTTAGTGTCCATTTTATGTATATTAAAAGAAAATGATCTAAAATTATAAGTTCACAAATTGAGCCATAGCCCGGGGTGCCATCAAACCCTGCCCAGATAAACTCTCGATTCAAAGGACAAAATCCGAGACATTGATTCGGTATTTTTTTTTCAATTCTATTCACTTTTTTGTTTATTTTTGTCATTTTTAAAATTTTCAATTTTGATCCAAAAGAAACAAATTAAAATAAAATAAAATACACTAGTCTATAATTGGGCATAGTCTACTTTAAAACAAAACCATTTTATATTGCTTATAAAGATTCAAAATTCTCAATTATTCCATCCGTATAAGTAAAGTTATCAAACTTTTTTTTTTTTTCTCGCTCCCTTTCAACTCTAATAAATCTACTTATTTTATCATATTTTTCTAACTTTATAAAGATTTGAAGGTGAGGTTCCAAGATTTTTGGTCATATATATTTATTACTAGTCCATATTTATAATTAAGAGGGGGAGCTAACTAGTACTACTCCAGTCATAGCCTCCTCAGAAATGATAGTCAGAGAAACTAAATTAATTCCACCATCCAATTTCTAAAATATTTTTATTGAATCTTTTAGCTTCATCCAATTACAAAATAAAATCAATAATACATTTTGTTGCATGGATCTGTGTGTAGCTAAGCAAGTTGAGGCCAGGGATTACCGAAAAGGAAACTGGACTATCGAAGAGACTATGATTCTCATCGAGGCCAAAAAAATGGACGACGAGCGCCGGATGAAGCGCCACGGCGACGGCGGCGAGCGGGGGAAGCCGGCCGAGCTGCGGTGGAAGTGGGTCGAGGATTATTGCTGGAAGCACGACTGTTTCCGCAGCCAAAATCAGTGTAATGACAAGTGGGATAATCTCATGAGAGATTTCAAGAAAGTGAGAGAATATGAGGCCCGGGTGCCGGAAATGGGCAGCGGAGAGAGGTCGTATTGGAGGATTGATAAGAATCAGAGGAAAGAGAGGAATTTGCCGTCGAATATGTTGCCGCAGATTTATCAAGCCTTGACGGCGGTCACGGAGAGGAAGGGGCTGAGGCTCGTCGGAGCTAGTGGAGGCGCCGCCGGGACTTCTGGGGGTGGGTTAGGGCACCATTTGTTGACTCAGACGCCGGAACAAACGCCGGTGATCAAGTCTCCGCCGCGAACGGCGGCGTTCACTCCGCCGGCGGCGGAGATGCCTACTCTTGCCTTTTCTCAGCCGTTACCCACTGCCACAGTAGGTACTCTCTCCCTCCCTATTTTTTATTGTTTTGAACCGAAATAAAATAAAATAAAATCATCAATTTCAATTTTAGTGTTCCATATTTTAACATTTATTCTACTGGATTGGACGCAACAAATGTGGACGCAGAAAGTGAAACAAAAAAATTCCTAATGTTTCATTGCAGTATTCTTGTTTCTAATTATTTTCTATTATTCAGTACTTTTGTTTCAAAATATGTACAAGTTAATTTTTTTCATTTTTATTTTTCTCATGTGTATTCATTAGATAAAAATATCTTATTAATATTCATAGATTTCAAACTTTGGTGATAGAAAAGGAGGCAGAGATTGATTGATTTAGGATAAATATATCAAGTTTTTTTTTTTTTCCTCTTATACATCTGTCTCAATTTAAAAAAGAAAAATCACATTTCTCATTCTAATTTCTTTAATAAAACTATTTAATGGATACAATATTTATCAATCATGAGTATTACATCAATCAAGATCATACGATCAATGTTTCATTTTATGTTTTAATCCATAGCATATGACACTAATGATGATTTGACATGTTGGATTTATTATACATGTCATTCTTAAAAATAATGAAATAGGTATGAATAATCACAGTGAAATAGAAGAATATCCATTTTCTGGTGCAGTTAATGTAATTAACTATTCTCATTTAAAAAAAAAAAAAAAACTCCCTTATCCTTAATATTCGAGAACTATTTTTGAAGATTTACTCAATTGATCACATTTTCCTAAAAATGAAAATAATGTAACATTTTTCCTTTTAACTTTCCCTCCAAACATTTTAATTTTACACAAGTTATTATTTTTTTTCCTACATAAAAATCATTTTATGCTGTTTTGTTCAATTCAATTAACCTACTAATCCCTATCAAAAAGTAATTTCATCCCTTTAAAGTTTAAATAACAATAAACAGACATGCTACAAGAAAATTACTACGTTGTAGTGACATAATTTTGTCATTAATTTTTTCTAATTAAAATTCTTTAATGACATGAAATTGACTTTTAATAGTAGGTTCTCTTATTAATTCTTAGCTTTTGTTATTAATGACTTGGAGAGAAGCTGTAATGACATGATTTGTGTTATTAAAAGTGAA
This sequence comes from Galeopsis tetrahit, assembly GCA_963675135.1. NCBI lineage: Eukaryota > Viridiplantae > Streptophyta > Magnoliopsida > Lamiales > Lamiaceae > Galeopsis > Galeopsis tetrahit. Next base: position 28,770,058 of record OY776130.1, on the reverse strand, counting down.
TTTTCTAACTATAATAACGTTGTGCGGTAGCTCAGACTCGGAAACGAGTCAGGAGTACTCGGGGTCGTCGGCGAAGAGGAGGAGGAAGAGGAGGGGGAGGGAGAAGGAGAAGGAAGGGGTAGAGGAAGTAGTATCAAAGAGTGCAAGCATAATAGCAGAAGCAATAGAAGCAAGTGAAGAGAGAGGAGAGAGAAGGCACAGAGAGATGGTGAGTTTGCATGAAAGAAGGCTTCGAATTGAAGAGTCAAAAGCAGAGATTAATAGACAAGGCATCCATACTTTATCTGACGCCATTAACAAGCTTGCCAATTCTATTCTTGCTTTGGCTGCCAATACAAATCAACATCCCACCCACTAGCCTACCCTACCCTACCTAGCTAGGGTTTCTCTTAATTTATTTCCCGGCCATTTTTATGTACAGAATTAATTATCATCATTTCTTCATTTATGTTTATCATCTTCGATCTTCTTTTTAATGTTTTGAGCTTTCCTATTACAAATCGGCGATTAATCGACAAATCGACGGTTCTATATAACTTAACCAATAAAACCCTATTAATCGACAAATCGACGGTTTCAAACTGAAGAACACCCCTCAGGGTATGCTCTTGTAAGTAAGATGCACTACCAGAAAATGGATCTTTTTAGTAACAAAAATCTTCTCATCAGAAAATTTATGAGTCACTAAAAGTCAATTTTCATCATTAAAGTTTTTTAGTTAGAGAAACTATAATGAATGGATTTCTATCCCTAAAAGTCAATTTTCTTGTAGTGATGGAAGAGAGATCAATTGAAGGGGTTAAATTCAATTTGAATTTTATTTAACTTACTCACATAATTGTTTTTTATAAGTAGATTAACTTGATTGACCCATGATTTTTTTTTAATACCTTTCTTTAATAGAGTAAATATAAGTAAAACACGAAAAGTTAAATAAGGGAATAGAAGGGAACATATGGAAGAATACATTTAATGAAATAAATTTACAAGAAACTTGACTCATTCAGTACGATTTTGACTAAATCCTCCGAGACCCGTACGGTTGGCATCCCCATAATTCCTTTACATTAAAATAGTAAAAATATTTAATTATATGATGCTGCTACATCAATTTGACATAATAAAATTGATCCTAGTCTATCTATACAAAGATAACAGATATAAATGTAGCTGAAATGAATACGAGATAAATGATATTGCCTCCTTTCCTCTGTATTTGATCAGTTTGTTTTTTACACCGATTTTAAGAAATACAGTAGTATTAAAATAGCATTGAGTTGGTGAAAAATGAAATAAAAAAGAGAGAGAAAAATGAAATGTAGAGAAATATTAACATTTTAAAATATTTTTCAATTAGATTGAGACGACAAAAATAGTAAAATGAATTAATTACATGTGGACGGAAGGAGTCAAAAGAAAAAAAAGGAATTTTGGGACCAAGGCATGATCAGGAGCACTGTTTGAGAGCGATGCGCCAAATGAATTACTTACCCAGATACAATTAAATTGCTCTACTCGTCCCTGTCTTGCTTTAAATTACTAGTATTATTTATATGAATTTTTTAAAATAAAAAATACACTAAATTTAGGTTTGCTAATTTATGTTGGGTTCTAATGTCTAAACGATGAGTAAAACTTCAGAGAGGAGCAACACTAAGTTTTGATAATAATAATAATAATAATAATAATAATAATAATAATAATTAACTATTGCCTTTTCACGTAATTATTTTACATATTGAGAAATAAAACTACTCCTCCCCCGCATACAAAATAATACTCTTTTTATTGTGAATTGTTCGACCCAAAAAAAAAATACTAATCTACCAAACAATCAAGAAATATGTAATCTAACAACACAACATATATGTAGTTCGATAAAAAAATGATCTACGTACAATTTAGTGATGAGCTCTTCCTTTAATTGAATCAACAAACAAGAGATTAAAACCAACATTCTACACCAATGAGTCAGAATACACTCAATGTGCAAATCATCATAACTCTCGTGTTTAAACATTCAAAAAATTTATAACAACTGAATGAGTTCACTCCCTATCACACTCGTATTTGGCAGATGTTGATCGATTACCCTAGAAATATTAACACTTATAGTACTTATAGACGTGAGAAGAGCCCTCAAGCTCAGCCGTTCAACTGTCTTAGAAAGTAACCATAATACAATTGCAACAAAATAATCGATTATGTAACAAACTCACAACCGCCTAACTTCCCAACCACCCATTCATTCGATTGGGCCAAATAGCTAACACCCAGAACTGACTAAACCTCAACTATTTAACTCCACCAATAAGTCATTAGAGACATCTGCACTGAATCACCTCATTTGATCTTCTCTGACTCAACTCAGTTGATCACCCAATTGACACAACTTGCCTAAATGTGAGCTCGTCTGATCCAACTGTACAAAACTCATACTTAGCTGACTCCGTCAACTCACATCTGATTTAAGAGCTAATTAATTATCTCAAAATTCTCCACCTTAGATCTTTAATCAAATCAAAAAGTTGAATCTGCTTCACCATATACCCTTCATTGTTCCCTAGAAGAACAACTAATCACTCCACTACTCCCTCCAAGAGTACCTGACCTTCGCCATCATTTAATGTAAACCTACTAGATTAGGACACAACTGAAACTTAGTTGTTGACAACGTCTTAGTAAAAGAGTCAGGTGGATTATCTTCTGTTCTAATCTTCAACATTTTTGTAATCCCCTTCTCAACAACATCTCTCACAAAATACAACTTCGCATCTATATACTTAGTCATTTCATGATAGCCCTGATGCTTTGACAAGTGAATAACACTTTGATTATCACAGTAGATGTTCACCCGCTTCTGATTTACACCAAATTCTTTTAGTATGCCCTTCATCCATATACTTTCCTTCACAACCTCTGTCAAAGCTACATACTATGCCTCTGCAGTAGACAATGCAACTACGGATTGTTGTGTTGATCTCTAGTTGATGGTCGTTCCAAATAAAGTAAACACATATCTAGTCAGTAACTTCCTAGTATTCAGATTTGTTGCATAATACGCATCCACAAATCCAACCAGTGAAGCACCTTCCTCATCTGATATTTTTTTATACTTCAACTTCTTAGTTGTTGTACCATTAATGTATACCTTAACACCCACTTCACTGATTCTGACTTGGTTCGTATTTTACACACTTTTTTTAGCACAACAATAACAATCTCCACAAACGTATGAGTTCGTTATAGTTGAGTAAGTATATAACCTTGTAGTTATCGTCCAAGGACTTAATTGAGTGTATGTGAATCCCTAAAGTTACAAGTCGTCTTGCTATTGTAGTAACTAAACGTGGTTGTTTTTGTGATTTTCTAAAATTAATGCAAGACTATGCTGAAACACAATTTTGAAATAAAGAAACTCTAAACTCAAAACTAAAATTAAAAACAAGAGCAAGTAACAAGATAAATGAAAATCCAACTAAAATTAACACGAATAACAAGAAACAATAAAATAACACTTAACTAACTTTCGTGTGAAAGTGCAAGGAGAGAGTATTGCCTCGGGTGCTTCCATTTTGTGGGTGATTTAACGATCTAACAAACCAATTGCACGAATTAAACCTAAGGTTTTGGGTTAAGCTAAAGGTTATCACTAATATGTGTAGACCAATCACTCGCGAGGCTTAGGTGAACACGTGCATTAATTAGCAATTATGAGATCTAATTAATACTGTAAGCTCCTAAGATAGTGAATCGTAAACACTTTCAACACGGTTACTAATGTTTATGTTTCACCCTCTCACCAATTTCCTAGACGACCTCTATTCAATTTATGTCTAAAGTTGTCAGTCTAAGCAATTAACCCTCTCTCGGTTAAGCTAATTACTAATTAACTTCAATTTAATTAATCAAAGCTCACACCCACACCCTCAATCATGCAACCCAACTCTTGTTGCTAATAACATAATCTAACATGCTAGCTAATAGGGTTGATTAATTAAATGAACCATGCAAAACACAACAATAGAAGCATAAACGCCCGAAACCTAAACTAATTATGCAAATAATCCATTATTACACTAAACACCTATCAAAACATCAACACCCAAGGCAACTAAGACTTAGATCATGGTTCTAAATAAGAAACTCGTGGCTACAACACAAGATATAATGAAACTCATAGCTAATACTCAAGGAAATAAAATTAACAATGAAATACCAAAATTAAACTTATAAAATAGGATAGAAGTCACCATGATTGTGAAATTTAGCTACAAACTTGAAGTACTTACAAAGCCCAAAGGTAATTCTTGCTTGAAATATAAAGTATTCACTAATATAAGCTAATCCATGTATTGAAATTGCAAAAATCTAAGAACACCATCTACTATGTGTGAATTATGTGAAAAGCTCTATAAAAAATGTGTTGTAACCCTTAAAATCTGAATGAGAATCCATTTTATAGGTTACAAGAAGTCTTAGGGCGAATTTTTCAAGATGGCCCCTCAAAATTGGCGAAATTAGCCAAAAATCACCGAAAATTGCCTCACCCGGGCAAGCTACCCCGCCATTTTACGTGAGAAAAGTGGTGCACAGGTCGTGGCCGGGTAATGTCATCCGGCCGGGTAAACTCACCCGGCCAAAATATGTGAGCTTGGTATTAGACAAGGCATGGCCAGGTGACGTCACCCGGCCGGGTCTACTCACCCGGCCATTTTACGTGGGCAATGGGAGGCAATGTTGTGGTCGGGTCACTCCACCCGGCCATAGTGCAAATTGGCGCGACTTTGTCATGTTTTCTCCATTTCTTGGCCCGATTCTTTCGAATTTCCTCGCTCAAGCTCATGGACTTCGTCTCTTCTCCTCATGCGAGTATCAATGATGATTGATCACTCGTTTCTTGCAATTTTCCCTCTAATAAGCTTCAAATTCCTACAAAAGCAACTCAAATACCTTCCTCAACCATTATACACCAACTCAAGCAAATATAAGTGAAAATGCATACAAACCAATCAATTTGGATCAAATAATCATGTGAAATCTGAGCAATCGACATAAAAATCAGATTCCTAGTGAGCTTTTTCAAGATTTCCCATAAATATACTGATCACACTCATCGTATGAGTCGCATCTGGCCTACAATACACCATGCATACATCAAGCTCCCCACTGAATTTGCATAAGAAATATTTTCCATTTCTGACTTCTTAACCCAAAGTCGGCACCTTGTTACATATAGAGTTATCTCCTTACTTGACTGGTGTAGATAAAACCTTTCACAAATTCATGTTGTACCTCTTTAGCACTTCCTCAAGTCGGTCTCGGTTGATTTCCATCCCTAGGATAACCTTAGCTTCTCCTAGAACTTTCATGTCAAACTCAACTCACATAATTCATTTGACATTCTCAATGCCCTTAGTTAATTCACTCGCAATTAACATATCATCAACGTACAATAATAGATAAGTACAAAACAACACCATCTCTTTTAAAATATACACAACTGTCATATTTACTCATAACTTACTCATAACAAACTTAGATGATAGCATATACTCGTATAACTTGATATACTATTGCATTGGACTCTACTTCAGACCATACACAGATTTCTTCAACAAAGAAACTTTTGATTCTGGATCAACTACAACACACCTCCTTTAGGTATTTTCATGAAAATTATTTCATCCTTCCTTCCATGCAAAAAAATTGTATTGACATCCATTTGATGTAATTCTAGATCAAACTGAGGTACAATGGCTATAAGTATTCTGATTGAATAACGTTTCATCACATGTGAGAAGATCTCATTGAAATCAATCCCTTCTCTCTGGGAGAATCCCCTTAGAAACAAGTTTTGCTTTATACCTGATTCCACATCCTTTATAGACTCCGACTATTTCTTATATATCCATTTACAACTCACAAGCTTCTGTGATCCCGACTTATCCACAATAGGCCAAGTGTCATTCATTTCAAGTGTAGCTCCTCTTCCATAACTACACACCACTTATCACCTTCCTTGCAACTGACATCTTCACTATAGGTCTTTGGCTCATAAGCCTCCACCTCAAGAGTTGAATACAGTATAAAAGAAACTGTTTCAGCTTGAACAAATCTCACAAGTGGACGATAGTCCTCCTCTACCTGTTGGCTACCAGTTAATATGTGTTGTAGTCCTCAGATTCATCACTTAAATCTCCCCATTTTGTCTTAGTCGATTTAACTTCAACGTCATCAGCTGACAAATGACTTCTGATAATCTGAGGCTCCACCTCAACATGAGTACCATCTCCTCCAGACTTTAAACTCTTACTTGATTTTTTGAGTGACATCTTATTTTTATCAAAAGTAACATCCCTCTGATCAATCACTTTGGATTTCCCTCCTTTAGTTAAGGTAGTTTAAGCAGCAACAAAGACTGTGTCAAAACACTTTGCAATAGGATTGAAAGAAAGGCCTATATAGATCAACTATTTAGTTTAGTTTTAGTTTATAGGGTAAACAATCGAAGGGAAACTTCAGTGATCAACTAAGTTCTAACCTCATTTGGATAAATGCAAGAGTGAAGATCAAGATGATCTACCTCAATTGTGGAAGATCGAAGACTTGAAGACAAACGACTAAAGTGAAGACCACTTGATGGATTCAACAAGCTTTGACAACTGACTGAATCAGTTGACAAATGACAAAGTCTATAGTTGTCTTCGTTAATAACAACTGAGTGACTTTGTCTAAAGTCAAGTGTATAAAATTTGAAAAGACTATGCTCAGATTCCTTAGTGAAGACAAAAGGAATGTTCAACTCAGATGTCAACTCACCTGATGCCTAACGAAGTCTTGATCTTCATTGTGTCCCTTGTTTATCTGAACTACTATAAATCTTTGTGTTCTTATTGTTTTTGATTTACTATTCCAACTGATATTTATTGTTATCACAATTGTCATATTTATCAAACTGAGTATTTCACAAAACTGCATAAATTCACTATCAGATGTACATCAATTCGGTTGAGTTAGATTTCCACTTGAAAATTCTAAAAGAGTTTTTTACTCATGGGTAAAATTTAAGACATACTCCCTCCGTACCATACTTGAAGGCACAAATGAATTGGGCACGAGTTTTAATGAATGAATTGTTTATTAGTATTGTGTAAGATAAAGTGGGGGTAGTAAAAACTTTTCAATTTTATAAATAGTAATAAAGTTACTTTTTAGTATAATAAAGTAGTGACATTTGTTGTAATATTGTGATGTTTTAAGGAGATTCTTTAAAAGTGTTTTTGCTATTTTAGGTAATGTACCTTCAAGTATGAGACGCCCAAAATGGTAAAATATGCCTTCAAGTATGGGACGGAGGGAGTACTACTTTTTGCACTCAAAAAAAGTTGATAGTATTCCACGCACTAACTTAAAAGCAATCAATAGATCTATTATCAATCTCGGTTGTTTTACACTTTCACTCTAAGACCATCCTCATTGGTGACATTACACCAAATGTCATAACAACAAGATAAAATTTTTATTATTAAAATATTACTTCACATTCTTTATTTTGGTGACATTGGTCGGATGACAGACCAAGTGTCAAGAATTTTATGTTATTAAATAAGGTAACACATGGCATCATCCTATTGGTTGATATAATTTTGTTTGTGATATAATTAGATTTGTAGATATTGAAGATAATATGTATTAAAAAAATATTTATATATATATCAAAATTCGTAAAAAAAAATTCTCTATAAATAGAGTCCAATATCGAGTTATTTTGAAACACAAACTAAAATTCTCTCTTTTATCTTCTAATATTTCTAGCTATTATAGATCCAAATTATCCCAATTTTTTTTCAAACTCTCAAAAATTTTCAAACTCTCAAGATTATCCAAATTTTGGATCTTATTTTAATCCTTCTCTTTCAAATTCTGAGGAATTTTCAAACGCACAACACTCTCAATTTTCTCCGGATCTTAATCAAGATCTTATTGTTAGCGTTTCACTTAAGCTTGTTACCGTTTCACATTGTCCTGTTAGCGTTTCACTAAAGCTTGTTAGCGTTTCACATTGTCCTGTTAGCGTTTCACTTAAGCTTGTTACCGTTTCACATTGTCCTGTTAGCGTTTCACGTTGCCCTGTAATTGAGTTATTATTGCTTTTCAATTTAGTATTTTCAAATCTTGTAATTTTAATTTTGTTATTGAGTTCATTATTTATTTTAAGTGTGTGATAAAAAAATTCATATTATAATTACAAATTTAGAATATCAAGTAATTTTTATATACCAATTTAGTAAAAATTAATAATATAATATGCATTTAAAAAATTATTATTATTTTTGGGTTGGGTTGGGTCAGTGTCATTGATGAAGTATGATAAAATGAAATTTGAGTTGGATTGTAAATTCTATAGGTGGATGAGAGAGAAATTAATATAATATTGAAGGGTTGAGTTGGGGGAGTGTCATTGATGAGGATGGTCTAAATCAACGCATACCTATTTACAACAGACTTAACTTCACTAAGTCTACTATCACCTGATATCATAAGAAAAATATTTAACACTAATGTTGAAAGCATATATATATCCTATAAAGATACAATCGATAATTTTAAGATCGATTTTAACTTGTTTAGGAGCATACAATTTAACCTCGATAATACACTCCCATACTTTGAGATATTTTTAAGACGACTTTTCGCTTTCTCCCCATATCTGCAGCATCACTATAAATTAATCTACAACAGTGTCATGTCTAAATTATATTACCTCCGCACCCGTATTATTATTGTTCAACGCAAATACAATTTCATGAAACACAATTTTGACATGTGATATTTGGGTTAATTAAATGAATATATGTGATTTACATTTACCAGTTGGCTACATATATGTCCAATAAGGTTGTTTGTCAAATTGTAGGGACCACCTTGATTGCGATGTCTGAACCATTACTCACCATTACATTTTGTGGGCCTCCTTAATTTCTCAATTGTAAGTCCCAACATAAATTCTTGGACTACTTATATAATCATTTTTCATAAAAAACGAATGATATTATTATAATTAGCCGAGTATGATCATTAATTTAATTTGTAACCCAATAATTTTTCCACACTAAAAATACAAAATTTATCATGATTTGAAAATGTTACGCGAAATTCATTCATTCGTGGTTTAGAATTGCAAGAAATTCCACTGCGATTTTACTAAATTAAGTGGATTCTTCATTTTATTTTATTTTTTAAAAAGTTACCTATATTGTCTATTTTTTATATTTCACGTTATGGGTTTTATACTCCCTCCGTCAAGGGGAAAGCTCCCCATGAGCTCCGGGCACGGAGATTAACAAAAACTAATATAATAAATAGATGTATTATAGGTGATGTGATTGAGAGAAAAAAAATATAATGAAATGTAAGAGATAATAGTTATAAAAAAAGCAATGAGGAGCTTTCATTGAGACAGACAAAAAAAAAAGTTGGGTAGCTCACTTGAACGAAAGGAGTAGTATAATCTAAAATTTTCAGTGTTTGAATTTTTTTTTAATAGAAAATAGCTAAAACCGTCGACTTAATTTTGCAAAGACAAAAGAGAATTCTCTCGAAGGTTTCCCTGCCATCAACTCTAATTTTCTTTTCAAACTACTTACCCCCACAATCTCATTTTAAATTCATCATTTTTTTGTTTTTACAAATAAACTAGATGTAAAGAGTAATATATATTTCCACCATCTCACAACTGTTTGCACACTTTTCTTATTCGTCCGTCTCACAATTATTTGTACATTTTAAAAAGGAAATTTATTCATAAACTCTACCCTCACAATATTCACATATTTACACAAAATGTCATTATTTTTACACTCAATCTAACCACTCTATTTACTTTATTCATTTAACTTTATAAAATTACTCTTCAACACTCATTCCATTACACTTTAAAAAAATAAAAGTGTATTTATTTTATGGTGCAAATACTTGTGAAATGGAGGGAGTAGTGTATATATATATTGAATAATTATGATAAAAGAAAGTGAGAAAAGTGGGTATGATTACATTAGAGAGGTTTTGTATGTGTTGGTACGTATAAAGTGATCAGAATTCAGAGCAACATGTGTGGTGTGCAGTGGCAAAAGGTTTGGTCAAAGGCCAGTCAACTTTGACCTCTGATCACTATGGCCATCTTTGCTCTCTATATTATTGCTGCCACTCTTCTAGTATTTACATCCGAAAACACTATTTTATTACGTTTTCACCGCTTTTAGACACATAAATTAAAAATAGTGATTAAATAATGTATATAGTACGGAGTATAAGTAATGTGAAACTCATATAAGAACCGTCAAATGAAAAAATAAAAAGTTTATAAACAGATCGATGAAGGAAATATAAAAAAACAATTACTATAGTAAAAAAATTCTCACTACTTATCAATTTCTTCTGGTACGAATTTTAATAAATATTAATTATTTGATTTATAATAATAATAATAAAAAAAAGAGGTTAAGTTTTAATCTCATTATGACTGTCGGAATTCAAAATTTATCACGTTGTCATACTTAATGAAACTCGTGTTTTCATTTTTTTTTTTTAATTTGCATCGCTGGCCTAGCTTATTGACTTATTGTCGTTTTTATAAAATTAATTTGGTTTAAATTTCATTAGTATATTTTACAATTATTCTGAACAACAATTTCAATGTGTAACATGTTTAATGTTCATTTTCACCCCCATTTTGTATACCTGTAGATTGATTTTTCAATATATGATAGAACTTGTGTACTTTCTCATGTTGGAATTCATTATGTTCATATATTTATGTACGGTGCTTAATAAATATTCATTAGTTTATATATAAAGTTGATAAATTAATTAAAATATGATAAAATATTGCAGGGTTCACAAATAAAAGTGATTTGTTTATAAATAAATATCAATTTGAATAAATAAATTATAATTGTAGAGTGAAAATAAAACAATGTGAATAATATTATTTTCATGATATATACTTATAAATTTATAAAAATATCGATGATATATCGATATTGAATTTTGGTAAATTTTAAAATCAAACAAATATAATAACAAACTTTTAATATATATATATATATATATATATATATATATATACAATTTGAATAAGTTTTACATTTTTTATAAATTTACATAAAATATGATATACAATGTTATTACATATTGTATTATATTTATTTATTTATTTCGATATTGTTATTGCATAATGATATTTAATTATAGTTATTATTTTTTACCAATAAATGGAAATGTCATTTTTTTTAAATATTGATGACTATGAAAATTTGAGAAAATTTAGGAATATTTCCGTCGTAATTATAAAAGAAATGTTGATAATAGAGTAGAATAAAAGTATGAAAAGTGAGTGTATTAATTACTTCTTCGGTTCGTCTATAAATTTTTCATGTTAGTCCGATTGTGTATTTATTAGGGATGTTTGTTTTGTTATGATCCAGTCAAGAGTTGGTGTACGTAGAGCATGTGAAAATTGGAATCAGTTTGGTCAAAGGGCGGTCAAGATCGATCTCTGAATCCTCTGCGCAGTATCAGTATGGCCATCTATGCTCTATATTATTGCTGTCAGTCTTTTTCTTTCTTTTTCTTTATTCTATTACTCCGTATTTTACAATTTTTTCTTTTCTTTATTAATTCTATTATTTTTCCTTTTTCTTTTCTTTTTTCTATTATTTTGCATTTTTCTCCAATCATCATTATTATGACTGTTGCTTGCCTTGCCACACAGAATCAGTTTTCAATTTAAAAATATATTAGGAGTAGTAATAATTTATATTCAGCTTTTTCCTTATCCATTAATTTGAGCTCAATTTAAACATGCAAAATTAGATAGAGTTTATTTGATTCTAAGACATGATCATGACCAAGGAGGGAGTTTGGATAAAAAAAAATATATAGGACGGTTTGAAGCCTTCTATTCCTTCCGTTTGAAGATGACTTGTATACGGAGATTGACTCACTTTTAAAAAAATACTGTAAGATTTAATGGTCATGAGATTAAGTAAAGAAAATATTTATTTTGAGTGAAATAGTTAGATGTAAAAGAGATTTATTAGTGAAATGTAGGGTAAAATGTGGGTTAAAAAAGAAGTGACAATTTAAAATAAAATGATGTTGTGGTGATATTAATTTTGTGAGTTATTTTTATATTGAGAGTGTGTATAAAAGTAGTTTCAATTGAGTAATAAATAAATATGACAAAGTGAGATAGCTCAAGTGGTTAGAGCACCACTACCTAGGCCTTAGGTCCTGGGTTCGAGTCATGGGGAGGGGAAAAATGGATGGGTATTTAACTTCCATAAAAAAAAAATTGAGTAATAAATATAATACAAATATCTTGATATTTGGGCCAAGAACATGGTGGGTAATATTGACAAGAGAATAATTAATTTGACAACATTACTCAAAATGAATGATGATCAACAAAGTGGTGACTATAATGAGGAAAAAATTCGGGACATGGAGGAGAAACTTGAGAAATTATTTTCACAACAAGAGGAGATTTGACAACAAAGGTCGAGAATCAATTGGATGAAATGTGGGGATCGAAACACGACTTACTTTCATAGAAGGTCGAGAAATTCAATTTCTAAGCTAAAAAATGAGGAAGGAAACTGGGTGTCAACGAAGGAGGGCATTACAAAATTATTGGAAGAATATTATGGAGGCCTTTTCAAATCTACGAATCCTACTGAATCACAAATTGAGATGATTACAAATTCTTCAGTAGCTATTGTAGATAGAAGGATGAACTCAACATTGGAACTTCCTTATACTAAGGAAGAAGTGAATTAGAGGCTATTTTTGAAATGCATCCGAACAAGGCGCCTGGACCAGATGGATTCAATGCCCGTTTCTTCCATGAATTGTGGGATACGGTGGGAGCGACTGTCATAGAGGGAGTCCTCAAGATCTTAAATGAGGGGCAGGACCTACAATCATGGAATAAAACCCTTATTTCTCTCATTCCCAAAGTTAAGAAGCCATAAACCTTGAAAGACTATCGTCCAATCAGTTTGAGCAATGTAAGTTATAGAATTGTGGCGAAAACCATTGCCAATAGATTGAAGAAGGTTTTACCACATGTGATTGATGATAAGCAAAGTGCATTCGTGCAAGATAGGCAAATTGCGGACAATGTGTTGATCAGTTTTGAATGTATGCATTGGCTAAGACACAATAAAAGTCGAACAGGGTATGCTGTTTTGAAGTTTGATATGAGTAAAGCTTATGACCGTATCGAATGGAAATTCTTACAATCTCAAATGGCCAAGCTGGGCTTCTCTTCAAAGGTGGTGGAACTTATCCTGAGATGTGTCACGTCGGTTAGTTATTCCTTCAGAATTAATAACACAGTGGTGGGGAAGGTGAATCCTACAAGAGGCCTCAGATAAGGAGATCCGTTATCTCCATTTCTTTTCGTGTTATATGCTCAAGGCCTCTCTAGTTGTATCTCAGATAGGACTAGTAAAGGGAGGCTGAAGGGCATTAAGATTGCTAGGAGTGCCCCGTTGATCACACACCTTTTCTTTGCGGATGACAGTGTTATCTTCTTTAAAGCTACTAAGGAAAATGGGGAAGAGATCAAGGAAACTCTCCGACATTATGAAGAAGCATCAGGTCAGATGATCAATTTTGATAAGTCTTCTATTTTATTTAGCCCCAACACGACTGATTGTAATAAGGACGAGATAAAAAATATCCTGAATGTTAAGTTGACGCAAGGACATCAAATATATTTATGCCTTCCATCTTTCTCAATGAGAGGCAAAAGGACACAATTTTCCTTTCTAGTTGATAGAATGATGCAGAAAATCATGAACTAGAAGAACAACGAGTTTTCTGAGGGGGGGAAGGAAGTCTTAATCAAATAAGTCCTTCAAGTAGTACCAACCTACGTTATGATGTGTTTTAAGGTGCCAGGAGCGATTTGCGATCAGCTAGAGTCCTTGATGGCAAACTTTTGGTGGGGACAACAACATGATCACAACAAAATGCATTGGCGGAAATGGGATGATTTGTGTAAGCCGAAAGCTGAAGGGGGAATGGGCTTCCGTAAGATGACTTATTTTAATCAAACATTATTGGCTAAGCAAGTATGGCGCATGATTGAAAATCCTCAATTGTTAGTGGCGAAAATTTTCAAAGCACGATATTTTAAACATTGGGATATCATGGAAGCTGATGTAGGAAACAACCTTTCATTTACGTGGAGATCTTTGTGCGCAAGTAGAGAAGTGTTGCAAGAAGGCATGAGATGGAAACTTGGTGATGGTAATACTATCCGTCTGCATAAGGATCGATGAGTTCTTGGTCTACAGGGTAGGAAAATTGAATCAACAATTGCAACTGGAACAAATGTTTCTAGATTTCTCAACCAAAATAGGGAATGGAATGAGTCGATGGTCAGAATGGCTTTCTTACCTCACGAAGTTGAGGGGATCCTCTAAACGGCAGTGGGAGACGAAGGTAAGGAGGATTTAAGATTCTGGTTGTTTGATACATTTGGCAAGTATACGGTTAAAACGGGCTATAAAGTGGCCTTGGAGGCAATGAAAAGAAAGAGAGACATGCCCATGGCTTCCAATCTTGATGGAACACATAGATGGTGGAATTTGATTTGGAATTTAAAAGTTCCACCAAAGATTAGGATCTTTGCTTGGAAAATGAGCATGGACTTTGTAGCAACAGAAGGAAATCTTGCAAAACGAAATATTCCAATTGCCCCAACATGTGGCTTGTGTGGCCATCATATGCCTAATACGGTGCATGCAATTTTTTAGTGTGCAGGGGTGATGAAAGTTTGGAAAAGTCGCAGAGTGTGGAGCAGTATAAAGATTAGGCATACTTCCTCAACAATTGATCTGCTCCAAGCTTTGAATGGCTCAGTCTCAACTGATGTTTTTGAGGAAATTATTATGATTGCATGGGGTATATGGAGGGAAAGATGCTCAATCTTACATGATTACGATCATAAAAGGCGGACCATTGATATCAAGATTGCAGAGAGGGTCCTTAATTATCTTTACTCTTTTAGGGAGGCCAATGTGATTGAAAAGGATAACGAGACAAGGAGTGTTGGCAATGAAAGGGAAAGTGGTATGACCTTCGACCTCGAGAGCAATTTTTTAGAAGTTGATGGAGCTTTTAATGCAGATGAACTGAAGTTTGGGGTAGGAGGAATTTTGTGTCGAAATGATGGAGATGAAGTTTTAAGATTTTCTAGAAGGATCCCACCACAACAAGGCCCATTGGGAGCGGAATTGAAAGCTATTGAGATTGGTCTACAAGAAGCTAAAAATTGGAATCGAACAGTTATTGAGGTAAAGTCTGATTCCATTCAAGCGATTGGAATGTGCAATAGCGACAAAAGAGGCTTGGGACCGGATTTTGACATCGTGGAAAGAATTATCAAACTTTCACTAGAATTTGTAGTGTGCAAATTCAAATTTACTCCACGGTGTTTTACAAGGCGAGCGCATGAATTGGCACATCTTGCGGTTCACTCTACAATTTCTCTTGATTGAAATGGAGTAGTGTGTTTTCTTGGGTCATAGGAGTTTTATTTTTCTTCCCCATTTGATGTACTCCCTATGTCCCCCCCTAAAAAAAAATATAATACAAATACAAAAACAAAAAATAAAAGATTTTTTTTTTGTTTAAATAAAAAGGTAAATATTTTTGTTTTATAAATAAATAAAAAGGGATGAGTCTCTTGTGTACTCAAGTACATGGTGTACTTGAGTAGATTTTGATTGGTCAATTGTGGTAAACGGTCAAACTTTGACCTTTTTTTTTTTACAGAAAAAATTACATTTTTCAATAATATTTTCAACTATATTAACATACACTTTTCAATTATAATATCATACACTTCTCAGTTATAATAATATACACTTTTCATTAATATATAACTTAACACTTTTCATTAATAGAACATACAATTTTTAGTTATAATAACATACAATTTTCATTAATAGATCATACACTTTTCAGTTATAACAAAATACATTTTTCAGTTAAAATAACATATACTTTTCAATTATAATAAGATAGATTTTTCATTAATATTTCATACACTTTTCAGTTATAATAACATACACTTTTTAGTTATAATAACATATACTTTTCAATTATAAAAACATACACTTTTCAGTTAAAAACAATGGAGCTTAGAGAGAGAGAGATTCGGTGAGAGTTAGCCATAGGAACAACCGACCTTTTTACGAGCGACCTCCGGTGAGGCAATCTAATATTCCCAGCCATAGAAACTCTCTTACCCGTATTTATCCCCAGAGGACAGATAGGAAATCGGAAAATAGAGAGATTTATCGACGAAGAAATCGTGGGAATGCTGTCTGGCGGGAGAAACTTGTTGCCCTAAAAACAAGTAATGTGGTCACCTTCTTCTTCAGAAATTTCCCGGCCGAATGCAGATGATCTAAAATATTGTTTCAACAAAGTTGGGAAGGTGATGGACATTTTTCGGCCACACAAACACGATAGAGGAGGCAAAACTTTTGGCTTTGTTAGGTTTGAAAACGGGACGGACGAGGCAAGAACGCTCCAAGCACTCAATGAAGTATGGAAGGGGAGCTACAAAATCAAGGCCTACGTGCTGCGTTACAACAGGATGCCGGAAGAGTCCAGGAAGGTAGAGCCAAGAACCTTCACATTTGAAGCCAACAGAAATATCAGGACAAAAGTAATGTCCTTTTCGAAAGCAATAACTAACATGGGAACTAATATGAGAACCGGTTCCTCTGGCCCAAGAATCATGGAAGAAGGGGTCAATTCTGACCCAATATCAAATGAGGTGTTATCAATCAAGTTCACTACGAAGAAGGAGGAAATCGAGTGGTTGAGTTCGTGCATCACAGGAGTCCTGAGAAAATGGTTTTCATGGGAGGATCACAGAGAAGAATTACAACAGGAGTGTGTGAACATCTTACATCTACGAACGCTCGGGGACGATGTTGTGCTAATCGAAAATATCTCCGAGAAAAGCTTCGACGAAATTACGGGGTTCATGGAAGAATGGTTCCGGCATTGGTTCGATTGGTATAGGGAGTGGCGACCAATCGATGTTAGTCACAAAAGATTGGTGTGGATAAGATGGACCAGAGTCCCCGAACACGCATGGAACGCACGATTCTCCGAAACGACGTGCGCTACCATCGGAAAACAGGTGAAGATTGACGCTCAGACGTTAAATAAAACACGGCTCGACTATGCCAGGGTTCTCATCTCGATCTCCTACCTTAAATATGTAAATCAAATCGCCCTTTTGGATATTGACGAAGCGGTTTTCAAATGCAGGATAATGGAGGAGATCGAAACACCGAGGTAGACGACCTGGCCTGGTTCTGAGTCGGATTCTGATTTCGACGAGGACTCTGAGTGGTCGATGGAGGAATACAGCCATAGCGACCATGTCTCGTGCGACCCGGCGGCGGCGACAATCCACGATCGAGCAAGCGTCGGCTATTCAGGCGAGAAATCGGAATCAACCTCGGTCTGCCAGAAAACAAAAATCAGAGCGATGATGATGGCCAAGATTTTCAGATCGACGAAGCCGGCCAAGAATTTCAGATCGTCGATGCCGGCCAAGAATTTCAGATTGATGATGCCGACCAAGAAGATTTTGTATCGTGCGATCCGGCGGTGGCGACGAGTTAGGAGCGACTCAGCGGCGGCGGCTCCGGTGTACCGCCGAAAATGACTGCTTTCTGCCAGAATCCGAAAAATTGCATCATACAAAGTGCAAATCGGGATGGGCCCCGAGGAGACAGATCAGTAAATGCAGTTAATGAAATCTCGAAACAAGAAATGCATGATAAAGCATGGAAACAGCGTGAATCGAATCCAATCATGGCGCCGTCATCTAAAATCGAGGAGGGGCCCCACAAATCTGATTCTGAACAAGATGGCCTCCCTTCCGTTTCAACTTCCTTTACTCAGTCAATGGGGATCACTTTTCCCAAAGAATACGACACTGAGGTAAATTGCCCTAATTTTACTCTTATTATTCCTCCCTCCCAATCTTTGGCCCACACACTGTCTGAGCCCACAAACACTGTTATTAGGCCTGATTTTTATCCTAAACCTCTCTTTCCCCATAAAACCATATCCGACACACCCCCTAATACTCGATACACCCCCAACGAAACCCAGATCGCTGCACCCACCTTAACACCTAACTCACCCCCCAACAAAACTAATACACCCCTCTACAAACCCTTACCTGCTGTACCCCCCACCAAACCCGATACACCCCCCAACAAACCCTTACCAGTTTCACCCCTACTCAAACCCTTAACCGATGCACCCCCTCCCCACCCCCAATCCAATGAGCCCACAAATCTCGTTTACACCCAACCCAACATTCACCCCGTTCCGAATCTCTCGGTCGACAACAACAACACCCCACCAAACACCGCCCCCTACCACCCAAAAACTCTCCCACAAACAATACTACCAAACCCACATATAAACCCCGCAAAAACCCTCCCAAGAAGAAAATTACCAAAATGGAAATGCGGCAGATGGAGACCAAGAGATGGACGAAATTCTCAAAAGGTTTTGAAACTGAGAGAGATAAGATCGCTGAGCAAAACAAACAGCCAAACAAGGGGAAAGGGAAACGGCGACCGCCCACCTAGTCGACTTTCGAAGTGGAACGGGAAGCCTAAAAAACATGGAATCTAGGGAAAAGCTTAGGCCTACAATCCAAAATCTCGGATGCTCAGGAAATCAGTAAGCTCGTTGAGTTAGAGAAAAATGCCCAGTCAAAGAAAACAAGAGTAGAAGGTGAGGCAAAAAAGAGTTATCCATGAAGATTCTCTCTATGAACATTCGTGGGTTGGAGAATAGAATAAAAAGAGATGAGTTACGGAGTCTCATTAAGAACCAAGGAGTGGATTTGTGTTGCATCCAAGAATTGAAACTGGAAAATGTGGATGAAGCAACATGTCGTGCAATATGGGGAGAAGGAAAGATGGAATGGTACTCAAGGGAAGCTACAGGGAGATCCGGGGGGAATCATATCCATATGGAACTCAGAGGTTTTCAGATGCTCCAGCTCTTGGCATATGGTGGGTGGGGTCATACTAAATGGCTACTGGGGACAGGACAATATACGATGCTACATTATCAACGTCTACGCCCCATGTAATCTACCTGAAAAAATAGAATTATGGGACCTATTAAGCACGATCGTGAGCCAAAACCCCGCAACATGCATCTGTATCATCAGATATTTTAATGCAATACGGTGTGGGTCGGAGAGGGGCGAAAGAGGAGTACAACAACACAACCACAGGGACACACTGTCTTTTGATAGATTCATCAAAGCTGCTAACCTGGTGGACCTCCCACTTCACGGAAGGAAATATACTTAGTACAAAGCTAACGAATCATGCAAGAGCAAGTATGATAGAGCCCTGGTCAACCATCATTGGCTAAACCAGTGGCCTAACACACAATTAAGGGGCCTGAGGCGCTTAGTATCAGACCATTGCCCTATTCTCTTGGGGATCAAGGTAACAGATTGGGGGCCAAAGTCGTTCCGAAGCCTCAACGCCTGGTTAACCCACCCGGATTTCAAGAGTTTCATCAAGGAAAAATGGGACAACTATCAAAAACAGGGTTGGAGTAGCTATGTTGTCAAGGAAAAGCTGAAGAGACTCAAGGCAGACCTGAAGGAGTGGAACATCAACACGTTCGAAATCATCGAACACAATATAGAAACACAAAGGGCGGAAATCCAGAAGATGGACATACTTGACGAAGTCTTCGGACTGCACGACATTGAGATTATAAATAGGAATAAGGCAGCCGCTCTTTTGATCTGAGAGCTGAAGAAGAAAAGCATGATTAACTACCAAAAATCATGGTGTAGGTAGGTGAAAGAGGGAGATTATAATACGCGTTTCTTCCATAACTACATCAACAAGAGAAGAAAAAGAAACGAAATACTTAGTTTAATGGTGGAAGGTGAATGGAGTGAAGAAGTCTCAACAGTGAAAAAAATGGTTTTTGAACACTTTCAGAACCACTTTAAGAAACAAGGGAGCACCAGACCAATCCCTACAGCAGGCTTTGCAAGAAGACATATCTCAACCACAGAAAATGATATGCTTACAGCCCCATTCTCAAAAGAAGAAATCCGAGAAGCCTTAAATGCATGCGACAACACAAAAAGCCTTAGACCGGATGGCTTCAACTTTGGGTTCTTTAAGGAGTTCTGGCATCTCCTGGAACCTGATTTTATACGACTTATGGAGGAGTTCCACACCCATGGAAGACTGGTAAAAGGCTTCAACCCAACATTCATCGTGCTCATCCCTAAAAAAGAGGTTAGTACGAATTTGAACGATTTCAGGCCAATCTTCCTTGTAGAGGGAATCTACAAGATCATAGCAAAAATCCTGGCAAAAAGGCTCAGTAATGTTTTACCCTCCATCATCTCGGATGCTCAATCTGCCTTTGTTGGAAAAAGGAACATCCTGGATAGTGTGGTCGTGTTAAACGAAGCGATCGATGAAGTAAAAGGGGAGAGATTGGTACGAGCTTTCCTAAAATTTGACTTTGCAAAAGCCTACGACTCGATCGACTGGAGCTACTTGGATATCATGATGGAGAGATTCAATTTCAATCCCAAATGGAGGAAGTGGGTAATGGAATGTGTGATGACAGCTTCAGCGTCGGTCCTGGTCAACGACAGCCCATCTGGAGAATTCAAATTGGAAAGGGGGTTAAGGCAAGGGGACCCCCTATCCCCTTTCCTTTTCCTGATCGCTGCAGAAGGATTGAGCATCCTCATGGAGAAAGCAACTAAAGAAGGCCTGTACAAAGCGGCAGAAATTGGAAGGGAAAAAATTAAAGTCTCATATTTACAGTTTGCGAATGACACAATCCTAATGGGGGAAGCAAGCTTGGAGAATGCCTGGGTAATGCGGCGGGTGCTGAGAAACATGGAACTGATGTCCGGATTGAAAATCAATTTCAACAAATGCTCGATTATTGGCGTGAATGTGGAAGGCAATACTCTCAGTGAAATGGTGGAAATCATTGGATGCAAAGTAGACACCATTCCCTTCACATACCTGGGAATGAAAGTGGGATCAAACCACAGGAAAGCACTGGAGTGAGCTTCGATTGTGGAGAAAATAAGAAACATGTTAGCAAGATGGGACGACAAGAAGATCTCGATGGGGGGCAGGATCACGCTATTGAACTCGGTTATCTCTTCTTTTTCGACATACTATCTGTCTTTCTACTGTATACCAAAGAAAACCTTGAGTGAGATTGTGAGCCTACAACGCAATTTTCTTTGGGGGGGTGGGAGCAGTGGTAAGAGAGTGGCATGGATCGACTGGAAAAGAATATGTAATATGAAACATCTAGGAGGACTAGGGATAAGATATATTAGTATTTTCAACGAAACAATATTGGGGAAATGGGGCTGGAAATTCATAAATGAGAGAAATAGTATGTGGGTGAGGGTTCTACGGTCTAGATATGGGGTAGCCTGGGGAGACGGCTTCAGCCTTTTCCCAACAGGAAGGGATGGGAGGGTTTCTCTTTGGTGGAGGGATGTTCTAAAGGTGATAGGTGAGAGAAATGGGGGTTGGTTCCATGGAAATTTGACTAAGGTCCTAGGGGATAGGAAAAATTCGTTATTTTGGGAGGAAAATTGGACGGGGGAAGGAACTCTTAAAGACAGATTTAAGAGATTATACCTGATTAGCATAGACAAGGGGAAAACTTTGGGGGAAATGGGAGTTTGGGAAGGGAATACTTGGAGGTGGACTTGGAGATGAAGAAGGGCACTCTTTGATAGGGAACAAGTATCTTTTAATGATCTCTTATCTGTGATGGATATGTTCAAACCAAAAGCAGGAATTGAAGACTCATGGAAATGGAGAGCATCGAACATAGGGGAGTTTTCCACAAAAGAGACGTACTCGACCTTATTCAACCAAAACTAAGACACTCAACCGGAAGTCAAACTGATCCAAGGGTTCAAGACCATATGGAAGAATTTTGCACCCTCAAAAGTCAAGGCTCATGCATGGAGGCTCTTATGGGGAAGATTGCCGACACGATCTAACCTTAGATATAAGAAGAAACATCCTCAACCAAAATGATGATTTAAGATGCGTACTTTGTGGCGACAGTGAAGAAACCGAGAAACACATCTTTTTGGAATGCCCCCAAGCATACCGAGTATGGATGGAATGTCTGTCTTGGCTCAAGATCCCGTCAGCACTCCCGACAAACAACCTGGATAACTTTCTAGGCTTTGGGGGCATGATAAAGTGCAGAAATGGGAAAAAGATTGCTACTTGTATATGGCTATGTGTGGTATGGGTGGTATGGAAATGGAGAAACGCAGTACTCTTAAAAAATGAAACCTTCTCAATCACAAAAGTCAAGGAGGAGTTGAGAGCAAGAATATGGAGCTGGTTCACGATTAAATACCCCACTCGGAACAATCCATCCTTCAGGTCATGAGTGTTAGATCCAATTAAGTGCATGAATTGAAAATTGTGTAGTGTAAGAGTTTAGTACTTCTTTTATCTATTATATCCTGTACACTGATTCTCTCGGGTATCTCTGGTACCCAATATTAATATAATCTTTTTACCGAAAAAAAAATATAGTAACATACACTTTTTATTAAAAAAACTAAGATACACTTTTCAATATACTAACATACACTTTTTCAAAAAAAAAAAAACCGAAATAAAAAAAAATTAAAAAAAAAAAAAAGAAAAAAATATTGAAAAAAAAAATCAAAGTTTGACCGTTGACCAATCAAAGTCTACTCAAGTTCACGGTGTACTTGAGTACACTTGAGACTTTGGAAACAAAAAGAAAATAGATGTGTTTTGATAGTAAAGTATTAAGTTTATCTAGGAATTATAGTCGAGTTTTGATTGTAAAGTGTCAAGTTTATCTAGAAAGGAAGGTTGAGGTTCAATTCTTGATGCTATTAAATAATTTATTTATTTTTAAATAATAGGATGGATTGCAGCCCGACCGAATCAGCCAGAGCGCTCCGCCCCGTGAAAAATGATTTTTTTTTTCAATCCATCTTCAAATTTGCACTTCTCATACTCGGACTGACGGAAATGATATAGAGTTCACCAGTGAACACTATTTTTGTGTCCACATTGTCACGTCAATAAATTTTTATTTATATTTAATTTAAACTTAATCTAATATTAATATTTTTTTTATCCATATCAAAATTATAAAAAATCTTTTTTTATTATTTAATTTAAACGCTAACTTAACTAACGTCATTAATATTTTCTCATATCTTTCCAATCTTTTTCTCCACATTTAATTTTATTTTATCTCTATCAAACTGACGTCATTAACATTTCCTCAAATCTTTCTATCACCATTTTTTCTCAAAATCTCTTCTCCACAACTACAGAAACTCTCAGAATCTCTTCTCTTTAATTGCAGAAACTTCTGATTATTTGAAACCTTATATCAATACAGGAATGAAAGAAGAACAAGATGATGCAGTGTTTATCTCATATGTTGCAACTAATTTTATTCCAAAAATAGAACAGGAATTTCAAACATCAGAAGAAACATTTGAATTTTATAATGCATGTGCGAAAGGAGGAGGCTTTAGCATACAGGAAAAAGGATAAGAATACAGGTAATATTTGTTGGAAAATGTTTGTGTGCTCAAAGGAAGGAAAGATAAATGAAAGTAATAGAAAGAAAAATGATGTGGCACCCGACGACAGGGGAAAGGAGCCGGGGACTTACTCGATTTGAGTGTCAAGCAAAAATGACAGCTAAGAGATCTAAGGAGGATAATATATGGGATATTGGTCGACTCCTAGTAGAGTTCATCTACTAAGGTCTCATCGAAAAATATCTATGGTTAAAAAAGATTTTGCTACGTCACAAATTGGTTGTTTGGAAAGGGATATTAGAAATCATAAAAAAAGGGTTGAAAGTGAATTTTTCGGGCATGATGCTGAAACATTAGTTCAACATTTTGAGATGGAAAAAGAGAAAAATGCCAACTATTATTTTGCTTATGAAACAGATGATGCAGGGAGTTTTCTCAGATGTTTTTGGGCTAATGATGATTCAAGAAGATCATATGCATATTTTGGTGATACAATAGTCTTGATACAACTTATAACACAAATAAGTATAGCATGGTGTTTGCCCCCTTCGTTGGAGTCAACCATCATCGTCAAACTACTATGTTTGTGTTTGGTTGTGGATTGTTAAGTGATGAGAAGATAGATTCTTTTACGTGGTTATTTTTGAAGTTCTTAGAGTGGTTATTTTTTAAGTTTTTAGAGTGTATGCCAACCCAGACACCTCCACGTGTGATTATTACTAATCAGGAAGTAGCAATATCACGAGTCATTTCAGTGATGTTTGCTGATACGGTGCATCGATTTTGTTTATGGCATATACTTAACAAGTTTTCTGAGAAATTGAACGATCGTGTATTCAAGGATCATTATCACAAACTATTAAATATTATTAAGGAGTCGGAATCAGCTGATGAGTTTGAAAATCGGTGGTTGGAGTTGATTAATTCTACTGAGCTAGAAATGAATGAGTGGTTAAGTAATATGTATGAAATTCGAGTTGATGAATTCTACTGAGCTAGAAAGGAATTAGTGGTTGAGTAATATGTATGAAATTCGACATCGATGGGTGCCTGCCTGCTGGTATGTCTAGTAGCCAGAGAGTTGAAAGTAACCATTCTTTTTTTAAGCATTATGTTAACCATACAAATTCTTTGGTGGATTTTATTACTCGTTTCAATAGAGCAATTGTTCACCAAAGGCACGAAGAGTTAATTGCAAATCACACTGATTGCAATGAAGTACCACACATGGCTACAAGAATTTTTTATGGAGCAACAAATGTCCTCAATCTATACAAAAACAACATTTTTATTGTTTCAAAAGGAGTTGTTGGACAGTATGATGTATATTGGCAAACCAATTTCGAACACAGATGAAACTTTTACATACGCAATGCATCGTTTTGATCCCAACAAAAATTTTAACCGACAACGTAAGTTAACACATCATGTGTCATCTGATTTAGTTTCATGTAGTTGTCAGTTATTTAATTTTGAAGGATATCCATGTCATTATATGCTTTGTTGGATGCGGGTTACTCAAGTAATGATGTTGCCAAATAAGTATATTGTGCATAGATGGACTAAGAAAGCAATTTTTTTTTTTATAGTGGATCAATCTTTCATTTCAAGACGTAGGTCATTAGCCCAAGTTTCAATACATTTAGTTGATGAATGTTCTTTAACAGAGGCTTGCACCGACTTTTTGATTGAAAAACTACAAAATCTGAAGAAAAAGATAGTAGAAATTTGATGCGTCGAAAAAGAACGCCTTCAGATATCAGTCGTTCCTCTACGAGCATTGCTAATCACGAATCGAATCACTCGTTTGTCTTTGGCAATCTTCACGTAAATCTCCTTGAGGGTCCAAAAATGACCTGCAAAAGCACACCGGAGGGGGGCTCCGGCGTGGAAGCTCCGACGCTCAAGTCGGAATCGATATTAGGAGAATCAAAGAGGAATTCCCCTGTATCTCTAAGGGAATTCCGGCGAATAATAGAGTGTTTTCTTCTCAATTCAATATGTATTTCGTAAGTATGTGTTTACTGTGTAAAAAACGTAAATAAGAATATAGAAATAACCTGCTTATATACCTGGCCTCCCTCTTTGGAGAGGGAAAGACTCGTTCTCCCTATATTCTCGGCCCATTCCTATAAATCTGGCTCCAAATCCCTGAGGATTCAGTCCCTATCCCCGAAGACTTGGTTCCTCAATGTATCACCCCCTATCTTCGTGGGCTGACCCATTCCTTTGACTTAGTTAGGAAAGATTAATCCATACCATGCGTTCCCCTTTGAGCCCTATCCTTAGGCCCAAAGGATATTATCCTTCGAATGTGGGCCAAAGGCCCAACCAATCTTCTTTCCCTTTAGAAGCCCAGGGGTGTATTAATCCAATCCTTCAAGCCTATTGACCTAATTAAGATTATCATAATTTATCTCTTTTCCACGTGTCGACTTTTCCGAGAGCGACATATTTATCTACATCAAAATTGATGATGGTGGTAAAAATAATAATAGAGAAATAAATGTGAGTAATGAGTTTTCACAAAGTGTTCAAAACTAACTTCCTGTTCGTACTAAATGATAGCAATGACATAAAGCAGTAGGACATGTCAGTCTACGCCCTAAGAAGTTCACAGGTAGAAGAACCCAAGGTCAAAATATCGGTATCGCTGAAATATTGAGACCCTAAATTTGTGGAAATATCGATGGATATATCGAATATCGATATCGATAAATTTTAAAAATTGTGGAAATTTAATAACTAACTTTTAATACATAAATTCAACAAAAACAATTTAAATACATTTACATCTATGATAAATTTATATAAAATATAGCATACAATGTTATTTCATATGATATTTTTTTAAATTTATCGACATTTCTCGATTTGTTTCCGATATTTTTTGATATTTTACCGATATTAGTCTCGATATTGTTATTGTATATCGATTTTTATCGGCATTTTTTAATTTTTTACAAATATCGTGGAAATATCTTATTTGTATCTTATATTCATTAATTACTCTCTCCGTCGGGATATAAACCAATTTAGTCCCATAACTTTCTATCTTTTTTTAAATGGTCCAAAAATGTTAAATGTACTAATTTAGTCCTTTTTTATATATAATTTGTTCTGTTTTAATTCCAAAAAGTTAATCATCCAATAAAAAGTTGTCACGTCATTTAATTTTATCATGAGCGATCACGTTGGTCTTACACTAGTATATATACTCCCTCTGTCCCAATGAAAACTACCAAACTTTCATTTTTCGTCCGTCCCAATGAAAGCTACACATTCCTTTTTTGGTAACTATTCTCTCTCACATTTCATTATAATTTTCTCTCTCTCAATCACATCACCGCTAATACAACTACTTATTATATTGATATTTCTTAACCTCCGTGCCCGGAGCTCATGGGGAGCTTTCCCCGAGACGGAGGGAGTAATAAAACTTAACTTAACTAGATCCGACTCGTCCCGATAAAATAGACAATTTAATGAACTCGATCCGACCTGATCTATTTGATAACTTTAGATATGTATTCTCCCGTTCCTCTTTAACCTTTACATTTGGGGGATGACATTGGTTTTAAGAAATATAATATTTTTTGTAAAAATGTTACTCCTAGAAAGTGTAAAAGAAGTAAAAGGATGGAAAAAGAATGAAAAAGTGAGTGGCACTTATGTAATTTTGTTTGAAAATACAAATACTTGCTAATAAATGTGAGGCCACAACTTATCAAAATAGAAATAATAAATTTTTATGTGAAATATTTAAAATAATAAAATGTAAAATTTAAAGAGGGTAAAGAAAGTATCTCATTTTATAATTAAATATTTTTATTTATTTTAAATTAAAATGATAGTTCATATAGCAAACTAAGTAAGGCAAGTGCAATCATTTTATTTTTTTCATAAATTGAATTAAAGAAGACCCTAAAAAGTAAACTTAAAAAACATAGAAAAGACCGATGCCTAATTTCAAAACGCAATGTTGCAATAAAAGGAATGGGCCAATATAATACAAATCAAATGGGCCAGGCTATATATCCCTCCATACCTGTTAAGTATACTCCCCGAATTTGGTACCCTTCTAATATGTCATACGGTTAGATAGATGTATCCCATAAAATATTTAAGCTACCCTTTTGAATATTAAATTAAAATTATAGATACACTCCCCTTATTAAACCTCCCACGGCCGCCGTCGACCTTCCCTCCTTTTCTTTTTTTTCCTTTTCTCTATTGCATGATTATGCTTTTTTTTTTTTTGACAACTTTTGATCGAAAATATACACTATCGTCGAAATTTTTTAACTTTTTTTTAAAAAAAAATATTTCGGTAAAAGTTATCGACAAGAGTGTTTTTCGTCGATAAACCAGTGTCGAAAAATGTATTTTTTAAAAAAATTCTAATTTTTTTTTCTATTTTGAAGGTGATGCGGCGACTTCTCCTAACAATTATGATTATAGTTAGGGTTTAGAATTGCAAAGTGGGGGAGTGTATTTATCAGTTTATATATTTTATATGATTATTAAATTAATAAATTGAGAGGGGGAGTATACTTAACAAGTGTGGAGGGGTATATAGTCTGGCCCAATAAAAAATTATTGAAAAATCTAAAGGCCCAAAGCATGGGCTTAAAAATCTGGCCTATGAAAATAACCCAAAGCAAATATGTTTCAAGAATGAAGGAAATGAGCGGCGAGAATTAAGAATAAATTATACTTTTCCTGTCCTAAATTTTCATTTACTTATTCAGTTTGAATGGTTGGATTCACCAATTTCACTTTTCATATTTCACCTTATTAAATCTTTAATACAAGTTATTTTAATATTATAAGACATAATTTTTTTTTTTATTATCTAGTGAAATAAAATGTGGAATGTCAAAATTAGAACAAACAATTTCATGTTTCACCTTATCAAATCTTTAATACAAGTTATTTTAATATTATAAGATATAATTTTTTTTATTATTATATAGTGAAATAAAATGTGGAACGTCAAAATTAGAACAAACAATTTCATTCTCATATTTTTTACGTCATGTTATAAGTTTTTCATTTTTTAAAATGGTAAGTTATGACTCCACACACTTACACCATTATTCCTAAAGTTGATTTTTTATTACAACAATTGTCACACAATTTTATTACTTTATTATCATTTTATGTATTACAACATTTGGGTAAGCTAAGCATCATTGTTGTATGCATCACATTCTAAAGTAACGAAAGATTAAAGAAACGAGATAAACACATTGATAATAGATGATGATCTCAAAGTGTTAATTCAAGAATCAAAATTGAACAACCCTCACATCCAAATAAAAGACTTAATGCAATAACATAATTAAATTAATTCAACCACCATATTCGTAGAAAATCAAGTGCATTAGTTATTGTGTACTCTTCTAGTCTTCCACTAAAATTGGATACTTTTGAATTTGAAGTACCCTTTCTCCTCTTGAGAAAAAGCTCCCGAAGGTGTTGTCAATATTTTCTCATGAGGCAAATGGCTCTCCCACGTTCATCCGTCAAAGGGTGAACTCACTGTAAGCAAATTAAATTTGCACCCAATTAAATGGCGACACGTGGATAAGTATATTAAAGTCAAATTAATTTACTATTTAAAATTTGGGAATTTAATTAAATTAATTCTCGAATTAAATAGTTAAATTAGTGATATTTAATATACACGATACAAGTCGATCAAATCATACGAGTATCGAAATACTCGTAGTTGGTAAGAACAAAATTTGACTTACCATATATGGAGGAAATCAAATCACGTATCTTCAAAAAAGGAAGATAATTAAATTAACACCAATCAAGCCAATCGAATCGGCATCAGCCAG
This sequence comes from Galeopsis tetrahit, assembly GCA_963675135.1. NCBI lineage: Eukaryota > Viridiplantae > Streptophyta > Magnoliopsida > Lamiales > Lamiaceae > Galeopsis > Galeopsis tetrahit. Next base: position 28,740,496 of record OY776130.1, on the reverse strand, counting down.
TAAGAAGGCGCCACGTGGCACGGTAAAGAGGGAAAGTCTTCACTCCCTCACCCTATAAATAGGGTCCTTCCTCATTCATTTGAAAAAGACAACAGAAAAGCATTTCAAGACTCTAGAACTCTCTGCAGAGATTCAAGGCGTTCTTGAGCATTCGAAGGAGCTTCAAAGGCGTTCTTTACCCAAATCATCTGAAGACGACGTTCGATCCGAGATTAAGGTGTTAAACCCCTCACATCGACGTTCTTCTCAAAGTTTTCTTCGCGGATTCTTTGAAGATTCAAAGGTGTTCTTCGCGGACTCTCGAAGTTTCGAAGACGTTCTTCATTGGCTCTTGAAGATTCAAAGGCGTTCTTCGTCGCATCCGAAGACGTTCGTCCAAAAGCTCCCCAAATCAGCGTTTAATCCAAAACAAGACGTCAAGTCCTTGGATTAACGTTACGAACCTCCAAGTTCACTCGTGATCAAGATCGAAGCAAAGATCACGCCTAAAAAACCGTTCAAGTCAAAGTCAAGATTCGAAGAGAAGAATCAGAGGAAAATCAAATAGAGATTGTAAACCCCAAAATTTATCGGTTTAATCCGATAAAATAAAATTGTATTGCATTTTCGTGTTTTTATATTAATTACACGAAATTTGTTGTTACAAATTTGGCACGCCCAGTGGGACAATCTCTACCTCTCATCTCTTCTCTTCATAAAGAAATTCAAAGGCCATCACGATGTCTCCGCGAAAGATCCTACTTGTAAGGACAAATACTTCCAAGACTGTCGATGTCAATGTTGTCACAAGAAGCATGACAAAAAGATCATTGTCAGATGCTTTTTCGGGAGGAAATACTTCAGCGGGAACAACTGCAAACCAGCCACCGCCTTACGTTGTTGAAGGAGAAGAAGGCGATTCCACTAACTCCACCCCTCGCTCCTCATCGGACTATTCATCGACTTCGAGCGTTGCTCCAGCCATGATGGCAAACGCCTCGACTATTGAAGAACAGCTGGCTAGCATCATGAAAGCTCTCGAAGGACTCTCAAAGCATGTCCAAGATCAAGAAGTTCGAATTTCCAACTTGATGCACAAAGTTGACAACGAGGATACAAGTCGTACAAATGGAAAGCAAGCTGAGGAACGAGATGATGGAGAGACCTCAACTAAGCATCAGGCAGCAGAAACTGAACCCACCGCAAGAGATCTCCAGACTTCTTCTGAGAGAGGGATGAATATCGACCAGCTGAAGGAGCTTATATTGGGAACGATCAAGGATAGATTTGGAGAAGACTCAAAATCATCCTTCACTTACACCAAGCCATATACCAAGAGAATTGACGGCTTGAAGATGCCGACCGGTTATCAACCCCCTAAGTTTCAACAATTTGACGGCAAAGGGAACCCTAAGCAACACGTGGCTCATTTTGTTGAAACGTGCAACAACGCCGTGACTTATGGCGATCACCTGGCTAAACAGTTCGTCCGCTCTTTGAAGGGAAATGCGTTCGATTGGTATATTGATTTGGAGGCTAACTCCATCAATAGCTGGAATCAAATGGAGCAGGAGTTCCTCAACCGCTTCTACAGCACGAGGAGAACTGTTAGTATGATTGAATTGACCAATACTCGTCAGTGGAAAGACGAGCCTGTGATCGATTATATTAATCGATGGAGAAATTTAAGCTTGAATTGTAAGGACAGATTATCCGAGACTTCCGCAATCGAGATGAGCATTCAAGGAATGCAATGGGGTCTCCGATACATTCTTCAAGGGATTCGTCCGAAGACCTTCGAAGAATTAGCAACACGAGCTCATGATATGGAGCTGAGCATGGCCGCAACTGGAGCTGACGGGCCGCCAACCCAAGAACCTCGCAAGTTCAAAGATAAGCAAGAGGCAAGGAAAGGGGGGAAAACTTTTGTTAAGGCCCAAAACAAGGATTCCATGCAAGTAAACGCGACAACTGTCAAATACCAAAGAAAAGATGGAGCAAAGAATGATAAAGGGAAAGGCGTTGCCACCCAGGAAAGGGGGCAAAGAAAATTGACCTTGAAAGAAATGCAACAAAGGCAGTACCCGTTCCTAGACTCTGATGTCTTGGGGATATTCGACGACTTGTTGAAAGACAAGCTCATTGAGTTGCCGGAGATGAAAAGACCGGAAGAAGCCGGACGTACCAATGACCCAAAGTACTGCAAATACCATAGACTGGTGGGTCATCCGATTCAAGATTGCTTTATCTTCAAAGATAAAATTATGTAGTTGGTCGAACAAGGCAAAATCATCTTGGAAGATGAAGAAGCCGTGAATGTTGTCTCCACAAGAAACGACGATCACGACAGTGTCACATGTTTTATGGCAAATCAAGAAGCGGATAGAGTTGGTCCATCTCAGAGTAAAACTCATAAAGAAAGCCATGGGAATGCATTGGCCTTCACAGAAGAAGACTTGTTGCTCGGCTCACAACCTCATAATCGGCCTTTGTTCATAACAGGTTACGTCAAAGAACAAAGGATCAAGCGAATGTTAGTCGACGGAGGTTCTGGGGTAAACATTTTACCTTTGAGAGTGATGAACAAGTTGGGCGTACAGATAAATGAACTTGGGAACAGCCGGTTGATGATTCAAGGATTCAACCAAGAAGGTCAAAGAGCTCTCGGCACAATAAGGCTGGATTTATTGATCGACGAGATGGCTTCGAGTGCGCTCTTTCATGTCATAGATGCAAGGACGTCGTACAATATGCTCTTAGGACGTCCGTGGTTGCATGAGAATGGTGTTATACCTTCGACGTTACACCAATGCTTTAAGTATTGTGAAGGAGGCAATGTAAAGCGGGTGTTTGGTGATGATAAACCTTTCACTGAAGCTGAGTCATATTTTGCTGATGCTAAGTACTTCTTCAAAAACATAACTAAAACTGGAGAGAGTTCATCACAAGAAACAACTAAAGATGAACATAAAGAAGAAAACGAAAGAAATGCGGATCCATCTCGCGAGGATAGAGGCAAACAACATCTAGAAGATGTCGAAGCATTGAAAGAATTGACAATGCCTCTTACCAAGATTGATGCAGCGAAACCCTCTGCACAACCACTTGAGGGATTCACTCGTCCTGCTCAAGGAGCTAGGATAGAACATGGGGAGATTTCGGAAGCTCTGCTTACAAAGTCTTATGGCCCTCAAGCCTTCAATCTTCTGGTTAAGGCTGGATACGATCCACGAGGAAGTTCCACATCAAAAGACTTGACTCATGAAGCTGTTGAAAAATCCGGACCCGACACTGCTCACAAGACGTTGAAAAAGAGTGTCTATGTCGTCAAAGGTGCAAAAAATGGCCTAGGCTATGTGCCCCGGAATCCCATTCGCATTGCGATCAAAAGAGCAAGTGTAAACTATATCACCGAGGATGAACTCTCATCAACAGAGGATGTGTTCGATGGAAATGGCAGGAAAATGAGACGAGTGTCCGTCTTCGAGAGATTGGGACCATATAAAAGAGATAAGCGTCAAAAGTCGGGGGTTGTTAAATCTTCCGAATTCCAGAAACTTCGAAGCTCAGTTCCATCCCGTATGAGGCGAAAAACAAGCTTGGTTGTATCATGCGGAGAAGTGTTGAAAGCTAGAATGCAAACGATTGTCTATACTCGAAATAATGAAGAAGATGATAGGGAAAGCGTCGCTTCATCAAACTTCGTCGACGCTCGTAGTAACCAACAATCCATTCCCCAAAATACGGAAGGGAACCTTCAAATGAGGATCACTCCGATGATCAGAATGGGGTACATCGCTAATACAAATGCCATGCGAACAATCTTAATTCGAGGAAGGGATGGTCGGGTAAGACCCCGTATTGTGTTTGAAAACTCAGAAGAACCTGGCGAGAATGTAGTAGCTGTAAATCACATCACCCTAGCTGACAACGCTCCGACGGTAGAGGAAGATGCTGAGGAGGCTCCCCCGGAACTTGAGGAGGGTGTTAAAGCCACGGTCGACAAACTGAAAGAAGTTAATTTGGGAGATGACAACGACCCACGACCGACCTGCATAAGTTCTCTGTTGACAACTGAAGAAGAGGGAGAATACATCAAGCTCTTACAAGAATTTAGAGACGTGTTTGCATGGTCATACAAAGAAATGCCGGGTTTAGACCCAAAGGTGGCAGTCCATCACTTGTCGATAAAGAAAGGAACACGGCCAGTCAAGCAAGGCCAACGTCGATTTCGACCTGAGTTAGTCCCTTTAATCGAAAATGAAGTGAACAAGCTCATTGAAGTCGGATTCATCCGGGAAGTAAAATATCCAACATGGATTTCTAGCATTGTTCCGGTGAGAAATAAAAATGGGCAAATTCGAGTATGTGTCGACTTCCGTGACCTCAACCTCGCATGCCCCAAGGATGATTTTCCACTACCCATTGCCGAACTCATGATCGATGCTACTACGGGGCATGAAGCTTTATCCTTCATGGATGGATCATCAGGCTACAATCAGATCCGCATGTCACCAAGCGATGAAGAGCTCACAGCCTTTCGCACTCCGAAAGGAATATATTGTTACAAGGTGATGCCTTTTGGTTTAAAGAATGCCGGTGCCACTTACCAAAGGGCAATGCAAAAGATCTTCGATGATATGCTCCACAAGAACATTGAGTGTTACGTCGATGATTTAGTAGTAAATTCAAGGAAAAGAAAGGATCATCTACAGGATCTAAGGCGAGTCTTCGAGCGTTTAAGGCGTTACCAACTCAAGATGAATCCATTAAAATGTGCTTTTGGGGTTACGTCGGGAAAATTCCTTGGGTTTATTGTTCGACACAGAGGCATCGAGATTGAACAAGCAAAGATTGATGCAATTCTGAAAATGCCTGAGCCTCGTAATATCTATGAGCTCAAAAGTTTGCAAGGAAAGTTGGCTTACTTAAGAAGATTTATTTCAAACTTGGCCGGCAGGTGTCAACCATTTAGCCATCTCATGAAAAAAGGAAATCCATTTAATTGGGATAAGTCCTGCAAGAATGCCTTCGAGAGCATCAAAGCCTATCTGATGAAGCCACCCGTGTTAATCGCCCCAGTACCTGGACGCCCTCTAATTCTATACATAGCCGCTCAGGAGCGTTCAGTTGGAGCCTTATTAGCACAAGAGAATGACGATGGAAAGGAGAGTGCTCTATATTATTTGAGTAGAACAATGATCCCAAATGAGTTGAAGTACTCACCAATTGAGAAGATCTGCTTGGCTCTCATCTTCGTAATTCAGAAGTTGAAGCACTACTTTCAAGCTCATACGGTTCGTCTTATCTCAAAAGCAAACCCATTAAAGTTTGTTATGTCAAAACCAGTTCTTTCTGATCGACTTGCAAGGTGGTATCTCCAATTACAACAATTCGAGATTGTGTATGTTCCTCAGAAAGCTGTAAAGGGACAAGTATTGGCAGATTTTCTAGCCGACCACCCGATCCCCGCTGAATGGGAGTTATCCGATGACCTCCCCGACGAAGATGTCTTAGCTGCAGAAATCTCTCCACCCTGGAAGATGTACTTTGATGGAGCTTCTCATAGAGAAGGAGCCGGTGCCGGGGTAGTATTTGTGACGTCCGACGGAGGTGTCATGACATACTCATTTGTATTGACTGAAAAATGCTCCAACAATGTCGCTGAATATCAAGCGCTCATAATCGGGCTAGAAATGGCTGTTGACATAAAACAACTGCACCTCAGGGTGTACGGAGATTCCTTATTGATAGTAAACCAATTGCGTGGGCTATATGAAGTCAAGAAACCTGAATTACTCCCGTATCACAATTATGCCCAAAGGCTCATGGGTTGGCTTGGAGATGTGGAGATTGAGCATGTACCACGAAGCGAAAATAAGCAAGCCGATGCTCTAGCTAAGTTAGCATCAACAATAGCTATGCCCGAAGCACGCATCAGCATTCCTGTGTGCAAAAGTTGGGTCATACCACCACTTTTTCTCGATGATGAAGAAGTTGAAAACCATGTGGTGGAAGTCTTCGAAATCGAAAAGGAGGATTGGCGCCAGCCGTTAGCGGATTATTTAAAGCATGAGAGGCTGCCCAATAATACGCGTGAAAGAGTTGACATCCGACGTCGCGCACCTCGATTCATTTACTACAAGAGCACACTTTATAGGAGGTCATTCGATGGCATTTTCTTAAGATGTCTTAGTGACGAAGAAGCGATTCAAGCAATGGAGGAAGCACACTCCGGGATATGTGGTGCTCATCAATCGGGACCGAAGCTACACTTCCGAATAAAAAGAATGGGCTACTATTGGCCAATAATGGTAAAATATTGCATGGATTACGCACGAAGATGTCAAGCATGTCAATTTCATGCAAACTTGATTCTTCAACCTCCTGAACCGTTGCACCCAACTGTTGCATCATGGCCCTTCGACGCTTGGGGTTTAGACGTTGTAGGACCATTAACAAAGTCCTCTGGTGGTCATCTCTATATCTTGGCAGCAACTGATTACTTTTCCAAATGGGCCGAAGCTGTGCCGCTAAGGGAAGTAAAGAAAGAAAATGTGGCAGACTTCATCCGTGCCAACATTATTTACAGATACGGTGTTCCCCGCTACATCATTACTGACAATGGGAAGCCATTCAGCAACGGTCACATCGATAAGCTTTGTGAGAAATTTGATTTTAAGCAAAGAAAATCCTCCATGTACAATGCGGCCGCTAATGGGCTTGCTGAAGCCTTCAACAAAACACTATGTAGCCTGTTGAAGAAAGTGGTTTCTAAATCTAAAAGAGACTGGCATGAAAGGATAAGTGAAGCTTTATGGGCGTATCGAACTACTTACAGAACACCTACACAAGCTACTCCTTATTCCTTGGTATACGGTGTTGAAGCAGTTGTTCCTCTTTTGAGAAACAAATTCCATCTTTGAGGATGGTTGTTCAAGAAGGATTAACCGAAGAAGAGAACGCACGTCTGCGACTTGAAGAGCTAGAAGCTCTTGATGAGAAAAGGTTGGAAGCACAACAAAAACTCGAGTGCTATCAAGCCCGTCTTGCAAGGACGTTCAACAAAAAGGTGAAGATTCGTTCATTTCAAGTTGGTGATTTGGTGCTTGCAGTGAGAAGACCTATTGTGGTAACTCACCGTGTTGGAAATAAATTCCTACCTAAATGGGATGGGCCCCACGTCGTGAAAGAAGTGTATATGAATGGTGCCTACAAGTTAATTTCTGAAGATGGTGTGAACATTGGTCCCATAAATGGGAAATTCTTAAAACGCTATTATGCGTGAAGCAACCACCATGCTCCATGATGCACGAGCCTAAACTGCTTATTACTCCTGGTCCACATGAGTCTAAACTGTGTACGACAACCACCAAAGGTAATTACATGTGGTTAAACTGTTAATTTATCCCACGAAAGGCATTTTAAGTGGTTAAATAGTTAAATCCCTACTTTGTCTACAGTAGTAAAAGAATAGTCACTCCTGGCCCGCATGAGTATAAACTGTGTACGGTACCCCCCTCCCAAAATCAAATTATGTTCTCCCTTGAACTACGTTATGACTTGATCCCCTCTAAAGGGGTACGTAGGCAACTTAGCATATCTCTAAGTACAGTCATGATTCGAGTTAATTTGTTCACATAAGTTAACCCGACAAACATTCGAGACATAAAAGAAACAAGCAAGTATTGAAGATTCAGAAGTAAAAGATAAACGTGGATACGTAGTATTCATAAAAAACAAGGAGGAAAAACAACGGGTAAACAATCATAAAAGTCCTAAGACAAGCTAAACAAAGAGATTCAAATCTCCCAAATCTCCCAGAGATTTCTCTAGCTTAGACTTCGTCTTCTTCAAATCCTTGGCCATAATATCCTCAACCGAGGGAGTGTTGGTGATGGAAGAGACTCGACTCTCAGCATCCGCAAGCTCCGCTTCAACACTTTGGTGGGATGCCTGATGCTGCTGCAACGTCTCAGACGCCGTCTTCATCTTTTGCTGCAACTTTGCGACCTTATCCATGATCCGCTGCAAATTTGTTTGGGAAGCCACGACTTGGGCAGAGCTCATGATGTGCTTCTCCCTAACTTTGTGAAGGACATCCTTAGCTTCAGCCAACTGCCTAGCAATAACTTCCTTTGACAACCCATCAGCAGACTTCTATCTCGCCAAATCATAAGCATCAGCCTCCTCAAACAGAGATGTCAAAAACGTCTCTATGGTCGGGAAGTCAGACTTGGAACTACCCTTTATCTCAGCCAACACAACTGACACTTCTTCCTTCAAAGATGATATATAATCAATAGGGGTTGCCATAATCCTCGCCCGAAGATTATTCCATAGAAACACAGCAAAGTCTCGTTGTTGATCACGAACAAACTTTCCCCCTTTGAAAACTGAAACAGCAAGGGGGCAGGGCTTCTTCACCTCCACAGGTGCAGAAGCTGCTAAAACTTTCGATGAAGATGACACGTCTTCCCCATCCGACCCACAATCAGAATCGCTGCCAAAGATATCTATCCTTGCCTGAAAAGTGGAAACATAATACGATCAAGAAAATGAAAATAAGGAAGAAAGGGAAGCAAATAAATAAGGAAGGGGCGAATGAAAACCTGTTTGGCTGGGGAACATGCAATCAATTTCTTTGGAAGTTCGGGAGATTCGATAACCTTTTTAGCCCGCTTCCAATGGCGGTCACCATCTCGGCTACGACTTTCTTCTGAACATCGAGAAGTGCTCTTCCTCTTACTCGTTTCAACCAATGGTACCACTTCATGAATCGAGGGAGGGACAATCGGCTTGTCAGCAACTACAACTCCTTCTTGTAGTACGTCATCGATCTTTGAACTAACTAAGTCCTTGACATGACTCTCCAAGTAGATGCCATGAGCTTTGCTCCACCATTTCTTGTACTCTGATGTAGAGTACTTCTTAAGACTCGAACTCGCATTTGGTAAACACACTTTGGCAAAGGACTTGCGCAAAGTGCAAAACCTCCAATAACGAGTCCCTTCCGCCAGACTAACTTCACGAACATCGACGCTTAATTCTCCCAGAACGTCTTGGTAGTAGCCGAATTGGCGACTGAAACGATGAGGGCTGTAAGGCTCAATGATGAAACAATCCCCTTTCCGCCAAGTTAAATAATTGGAGCGAATAGTTAAGAAGTAACTCCAATTTCCCCACTGCCCCAAACCATTATCAGCGTATGAGACAGGCCCATCACGGATAAATGCGTTGCAAGCCCACGAAATGGTCTCTCCCCGGTGGATTCTTGTACGAGCTACCTCAGGTTCGAAATACCTCGCTCCATTTTCACCAGAAAATAATACCATTGAAGGGACACGATACTCGTGAACAGCTAAGAAGTGAGTCTTAAAATACTGAGCTAACCACGTATAGACGAAGTTAACTGGAAAAGTAGAACCAACTCCCAATGATTCCGGCTGTTGAGAGATACAGTTTAAACCCTTATAGATACTCGCTAAGACCGGGACGGCGAGGCCAAACGACTTGCCCGTAGCCATAAGACTTGCAACCTTGAAAGTACTTGGCCGAATCATATTTTTATCCTCACCGGGAAGGACAAACGTGCAAAGCCAACATGCTAAGTATGCAGCCAAATATACTTCCTCCCGTCGAATCAGCTCGATGTTAAGTGTCTTAAAAGAAGTTGCTTCAGCCGAAGACCACTGTTTACAAGGTTCGAGCGCACCAGAAGGGTTGTGAGTGGACTTGGGACGAGAATTCTTCCTCTTCTCAATGCGTGTAGGAGGTTGGCGGTATTTCGTAGCCTTGCTCGACCAGAAGCCGATCCACCGATCGACTGATACAGTTCCTTCAGGAACGTCCCCACGGAGTATATGAAAGGCATGAAACAAAGACCTGCAACTTCGCGGAAGACATAAATCCCCAAGCTCATCCAAAAGCTCCGCCTCGGCAAGCACTACTTAATCATATATGAAACCGTGTAAAGGCAACCCCGTCAATTCGAAAATATCCCATAGTGAGATTAACACTTCTCCGAAAGAAGTGAGCAATGTATTAGTAGACGGGCACCAAGCTTCACAAAAGGCCTTGATAATTTCAGAGTTGCAGTCGTAAGTAAAAAGGGATGCGAAGACGGAGCCATATATACCCGCTTGCTTAAGCATGTGTCCACATCTGCTCAAGATATCTTCAGTCCATTCCCAGTAGCCCTTGATGAAACGAAACTCCCCAGAAAATTCCAAAGGACCGCTCCACTTAGTTGTGCCCATGATTATACGACGTCCCAATGTCGGCAAGGGGTTTACTTCTCCTTCGGATTTCTTGTGGTGCGCCGATTTGAGAATCCAAGCCGACGACGACTTGGTTAATGAAATTTCTTTGGACCAACTCTCCTTGAAAAGATCATCAGCTAATGGTGGCCAAGCCTTTGCAAAACTGCCAATGAGCGGCTCCTCAACAAGCAAACGAGTCCCCCTCTCCAAAGGTTGATGTCTGTCATTAAGAATCACTAGATGACGAACTCCAGAAGTCGAAGTAATGCCCTTGAAGTAAACCATGGTGAAAACCCAAGTCGAAGATGACCTGAAGAAAGTGAAAGAGGGACGTCAAAAAAAAAAAAAAAAGGTCCTAAAGTGTACATTGAGAAGACAAGTTGTATTCCTCTTCAATTTCATGAAATTGAGAGAAATACAACAAACCGCCGACAGAAATATGTCGAGAAGAAGAGTTGTATTCCTCTTCAATTTTATGAAATTGAGAGAAATACAACAAACCGCCGACAGAAATATGTCGAGAAGAAGAGTTGTATTCCTCTTCAATTTTATGAAATTGAGAGAAATACAACAAACCGCCGACAGAAATATGTCGAGAAGAAGAGTTGTATTCCTCTTCAATTTCATGAAATTGAGAGAAATACAACAAGTCGCCGACGAAAAAACATGTCGAGAAGAAAAGTTGTACCCCTCTTCAATTTCATGAAATTGAGAGAAATACAACAAGACGCCGACGAAAAAAATATGATTGAAGAAAAGTTGTATCCCTCTTCAATTTCATGAAATTGAGAGAAATACAACAAGTCGCCGAAGAAAAAACATGTCGAGAAGAAAAGTTGTATCCCTCTTCAATTTCATGAAATTGAGAGAAATACAACAAGCCGCCGACGAAAAATATGTCGAGAAGAAAAGTTGTATCCCTCTTCAATTTCATGAAATTGAGAGAAATACAACAAGCCGCCGACGAAAAAATATGTTGAGAAGAAAAGTTGTATCCCTCTTCAAATTCATGAAATTGAGAGAAATACAACAAACCGCCGACGAAAAAATATGTTGAGAAGAAAAGTTGTATTCCCCTTCAATTTCATTAAATTGAGAAACATACAACAAGCCGCCGCCAAAAAAATATGTTGAGAAGAAAAGTTGTGCTCCTCTTCAATTTCATGAAATTGATAGGAACACAACAGGCTGACGTCGTGTGAAGAAGTCGTTGAGAAGAAAAGTTGTGTTCCTCTTCGATTTCATGAAATTGATAGGAACACAACAGGCTGACGTCGTGTGAAGAATGTGTCGAGAAGAAAAGGAAAAAAAAAAAAAAAAGAAAGATACACGAAGTTACCTCTGATTTTGTGTTGTTGAATGCGTGTGTGCCTCCACTTTCTTCTTCGCAATGGAGTGATGTGAGCAAGAATGAATGAACTTGTGCCTCCTTTTATAGGATGATTTGAGGATTAGTTAATAAAGGAAAGAAAGCAATTGAGCCAAGAAACCTATGTGGGCCTACGCTTAAATTACTTTTAGTCCAAAATTGGGCTAATGATGGCAGCTGCTGGGCTCAAAACAAAAAGAAATGTATTGGATCCAACCAATAAAAAGGGGGGGGGGGCAATTCGACAATTAAGAGATGTCCAAGTTGACATCTGGGTTCGGAAAAAATATATATACTTCGATCCGATCAAAATAAAAAAAAAAAAAAAACGGATTTAGCCTAAAAGTCTGATAAGCTTCGTGCTCCATTCACTCTAAGACATAAATCGTCCGTGAACAGAGCACGAGGGGGCATTTGTAAGCAAATTAAATTTGCACCTAATCAAATGGCGACACGTGGACAAGTATATTAAAGTCAAATTAATTTACTATTTAAAATTTGGGAATTTAATTAAATTAATTCTCGAATTAAATAGTTAAATTAGTGATATTTAATATACACGATACAAGTCGATCAAATCATACGAGTATCGAAATACTCGTAGTTGGTAAGAACAAAATTTGACTTACCATATATGGAGGAAATCAAATCACGTATCTTCAAAAAAGGAAGATAATTAAATTAACACCAATCAAGCCAATCGAATCGGCATCGGCCAGTAAGAAGGCGCCACGTGGCACGGTAAAGAGAGAAAATCTTCACTCCCTCACCCTATAAATAGGGTCCTCCCTCATTCATTTGAAAAAGACAACAGAAAAGCATTTCAAGACCTTAGAACTCTCTGCAGAGATTCAAGGCGTTCTTGAGCATTCGAAGGAGCTTCAAAGGCGTTCTTCACCCAAATCATCTGAAGACGAGATGTCCAAGTTGACATCTGGGTTCGGAAAAAATATATATACTTCGATCCGATCAAAATAAAAAAAAAAAAAAAACGGATTTAGCCTAAAAGTCTGATAAGCTTCGTGCTCCATTCACTCCAAGACATAAATCGTCCGTGAACAGAGCACGAGGGGGCATTTGTAAGCAAATTAAATTTGCACCCAATCAAATGGCGACACGTGGACAAGTATATTAAAGTCAAATTAATTTACTATTTAAAATTTGGGAATTTAATTAAATTAATTCTCGAATTAAATAGTTAAATTAGTGATATTTAATATACACGATACAAGTCGATCAAATCATACGAGTATCGAAATACTCGTAGTTGGTAAGAACAAAATTTGACTTACCATATATGGAGGAAATCAAATCACGTATCTTCAAAAAAGGAAGATAATTAAATTAACACCAATCAAGCCAATCGAATCGGCATCGGCCAGTAAGAAGGCGCCACGTGGCACGGTAAAGAGAGAAAGTCTTCACTCCCTCACCCTATAAATAGGGTCCTCCCTCATTCATTTGAAAAAGACAACAGAAAAGCATTTCAAGACTTTAGAACTCTCTACAGAGATTCAAGGCGTTCTTGAGCATTCGAAGGAGCTTCAAAGGCGTTCTTTACCCAAATCATCTGAAGACGACGTTCGATCCGAGATTAAGGTGTTAAACCCCTCACATCGACGTTCTTCTCAAAGTTTTCTTCGCGGATTCTTTGAAGATTCAAAGGTGTTCTTCGCGGACTCTCGAAGTTTCGAAGACGTTCTTCATTGGCTCTTGAAGATTCAAAGGCGTTCTTCGTCGCATCCGAAGACGTTCGTCCAAAAGCTCCCCAAATCAGCGTTTAATCCAAAACAAGACGTCAAGTCCTTGGATTAACGTTACGAACCTCCAAGTTTACTCGTGATCAAGATCGAAGCAAAGATCACGCCTAAAAAACCGTTCAAGTCAAAGTCAAGATTCGAAGAGAAGAATCAGAGGAAAATCAAATAGAGATTGTAAACCCCAAAATTTATCGGTTTAATCCGATAAAATAAAATTGTATTGCATTTTCGTGTTTTTATATTAATTACACGAAATTTGTTGTTACACTCACAACCCATGCATGCCTCAATTGTATATTTTTTTATTAATGATATATTTTGGTTTTATAGTAATATAAAATATTTTACTATAACAAAGTTAAAAATATGTTACGGTATAAAGTTTTAAAATATTTTGACGAATTCGATAAAAAAAATTAAGTATTCAGAACATTTTTGAACATATAGTAGTATATGTTTAGCTTTTGAGTGACAATATTTATTTAGATTATGTAGTAATGTAGTTTTGATCATATAGTAAAACAATACTTTAAAAAAAAAACTCATTCCACAAAATGTAGTCACATTAAAATGGGTTTGAAAGGGTTAATTGTAAAAAAATCACCATATTTTGAGTATTTAACAATTACAACATATTCTTTTTTTCTTTGTAATTCGATGCACCATCTTTTTAAGTTTTGCAATTTGATGCACCTATATATTTCCGGTCAATTTTAATTTGACGTGACACCCTAAAATTGCGAATTCGCAATGTTATGTGCGATTAAGAAAAAAAAGGCTACATAACATATAATAAAAAAACTTTTATGTGATTAAGGAAAAAATAAGACAACATAACAAAGAAAAAAAAGGCAATAGATGAATATATATGATTTTGGTTAATGCACAACTTGTATGATTAGGAAAAAAAAGGTAAAACAAATTAATGCACATCATAGGAATAAATTTAATTATATGAATTGTTTTGTATTGAAGAACTTCTTGATTGTTTTTTTTTTTTTATATATAATTATATAGATATTACCTTTACGTAGAGGATAAGAGAGCTTTAAGATGGAAAACATCAAATCAATACACATAAATACCAAAGTTTAAAGATGGAGAATTTCGCCGAAAAAAAAAATATCGATGGATTCGGTGTGCAATTTATGTAAAGACGTTTTAAAAAAATGTGTGTCTTTCATTTTTAAAAAATTATTAGTTGATAGTTTACGTGTCGATAACGTGACGAGTTCGTTGTAAAACATAAAAAAATGGTGTATTAAATTGCAAAGAAAAAAAAATGTTGTAATTGATAAAGATACTGGTGATAAAGTTTTTGCAATTAACCCTTTTAAGAACATGTTGTAATTATCCATATTTAAATATATGTATGGGTGTTTTTAATATAAATATTAAAATTTTGGGAATCATTACTATTAAATAAAAATATAGTGCATCAAAATTAAATTAAAATAATCATAGATTTGAAGACGACTTGTTGCCACATTCCAAAGAAATTTGTTGAAGGAAGCTGGGGTTTTACTCCTCTGCTTTTTCGTCTGCATATATTATTATCCATCACAAAACCTCAACCGACATTTTTATTAAAATTATTGATTTATTATCACAATCAATTCCACCAGAAATTTAGTCTTTAGTTGCCGCGACACCAAATTTAGCAGATTTGTTGTTCCTGATTCTAATTCATGGCCTCCAGCGGAAACAAGAGCATCAACGCCAAACTTGTTTGTATTTCCCCTGACAATTTTTTTGTTTGTTTACATTTCATATGTGATTTGATTGTGTATGTATAGTTTTTTCTAGATGCGGTTTCTCATCTGGTTTGATCAATTCAGCTGTTGTAGTTGATTTCGCTTGAATTGGTGCCATATCGTGATCTCAATAATGAAGATCATTTCGTATTATTGAACCCTAGATTAATTGCTTTTGTCTTTTATACATTTTTTACTCGGATTTGATTGTATGCTCTTTTCGAGATGAAATTATGGGTGTGCTTTAATTTACCGACGCTGCCATGGTTTTGGTTATTTTCCTGTGAATTGGTGCCATATCTTAAGCTCACGAATGAATATGGTTCCTTTTACAAATAGTAAAGAGTAATTTATGCGGTTTCTGGATTGTTTTGCGTGTTGGTACCATTTTTGATCAATAGATTACTTGTGGTGTATTCCTACTCTGCAATCTCTGGCCTTTATTGTCAAATTTTTGTGTGTCTTCATATATATCGTTCTTGCAGTTTTATTCAACTAATCTAGATTTGTTTTTTTTTTTCTACATATTGTTGATTCATTTTGATGAGTGTAATTAAGTACTCAAGAACGTCCTTTCAGCAATTTAAACTATCAAAATAAATTACAAAGCTGATCACCCTGTAATGATGCTTGTGGATTAGGTTGTAAGTGTTGTATTGAATGTTGATTTCAGCATTTGTTTGCGTGCCATATTGTAATGATTTTCTCTCCTTCCAAGTTTTTTTTCAAGGTTTGATAATAAATTAGAATCATCTTTGTTGTGTATGCTAGTTTATCAGCTACACTTCCCCATCGCTAATTCAGTTGACACTCTTTGGCTTTAGGTGCTTCTTGGAGATGTGGGGGCTGGAAAATCTAGTTTAGTGTTGCGTTTTGTGAAAGGGCAATTTGTTGAATTTCAGGTAGGTGCAGTGTAATGTGATGGGTTCAATTGACACGCTAAAGAAAAGAGTAAATGTTATTTTTAGTCCTTTATCTTACACCCATTTTGATTTTATTCTTGATTTTTCTGATTTTGAAATTTGTCCCTTAACTTAAAAAATGTCAATTTTTTGGTCCTTTTACCTGTTGGAACAGGTAAACTTACTGGTAACGCTGATGTATCAATTTTTTGGTACATGCCACATCAGCGATTACCGGAAAGTTTACCAGTTACCGTCGGTAAGAGAACAAAAAAGTTGGTTTGATAAAGTTAAGGGACGAAATTCAAAGTTGAAAAAGTTAGAGAACAAAAATTAAATCGAGTGTAAATTATGGGACAAAAAAGAACATTGCCCAAAACAAAGTGGTTCTCTAGACTCCAATGATTGATCATTTGAATGGATATCTGTGATGCAATAGGAATCGACTATAGGTGCTGCCTTCTTTTCACAAACAGTTGCTGTGAGTGATGCAACTGTAAAATTTGAAATATGGGACACAGCTGGGCAGGAAAGATACCATAGCTTAGCTCCTATGTATTACAGAGGAGCTGCTGCTGCGATAATTGTTTACGACATAACAAACAAAGTAGGTGCTGACAGCATAATAAGCCTGTAATTGATGTTGTGTTCTTTATACACTTTATACAATCAGTTTGTTCACAATTGTCTGATCTAACCTCTTTACTTTGGAAGGGCGTTTACTTTTAGTAAATAAATTCTATGGATACTGAGATAATTAAGATCATGATAACTTTATTATATTCTGAATCATGTGTTCATTTTCAGTGATATATAGTTAGATTCAGACAAAATGTTCACAATAAACTTAGTCTGATTTTGGACGATTTCTCAAAGCAGTGAAAGCACCAAACCTGGACTGCTGAATCAATTCTCTGTCACACGGAGAAATTACGTAATTATATCATGATATTAAGGGATAAAATTGACATTTTTATATCAGAATTATCACAGTTGCACCCCCGTGGTGGGATTTAAACCATCCTACACTCTGAAAGCCATTAAAGTACATTTTAAAAATCCATGTAAAGTAAACGAGCCCTTGGAAAATAAATTAATATCAGTGTGAGTTAGATTGACTCTGATAGTTGTTGTCTCCATATTGACAAACTAATTGAGGCTTAAAGGCAATCAACTCGGCTTTTTTTTTCCCCCTCTTATTTTGAGTTGCAACTGGGGGTGGGGGACACAAACCTGAGATATTGCTGAAGTAGCTAGAGGGATGAGTCTTCTGCTAAGCTATGATTGTGGGTGCTAATATGTCAGGTGTAAATATAAAAATCTGTTAGATTGTTTTGTCTATATACTTTAAGAACCAAAGTTTGATTATGCATTGGATCAATTAGTGCACACATCACTATGATATCATATTTGACATTTTTAGTAATGAAAATTTATATTGTGATTTGTGACCTAACTGAAAGTTGACATAAAATAACACTTGGCTATGCCTGCCCTGTTTCTTTGAATCATAATAAATGTTTCTTCGCACCGTAGGCATCATTTGATCGTGCCAAAAAATGGGTTGAAGAGCTTCAAGCACAAGGTACTTACTTTTTCTTTTTTTTTCACAAATATGGTGAATTTGGCCTTCCCTACTTTCTTTTCGCATTCCTTTTTATTGTGTGGGGTTGGTGAGGGAATAAATATGATAAGTGCTTTCCAAGCAATAATATATCTGTTATTCACCAAGTCCACTTTCAGTTCCTTAATGAATATTTTCATTTGTATTTGTTAGCATGATACCTTTGTTTTGAAATAGAAGATTCAACTTTAAAATTGAATAGAAATTAAGGTACTTTATGTTTGTGGAAAAAAAAAAAGATGAGTTAATGGGGTTACATTGTTGCTTCAAGATTTCTGTACTTTTGGAGAGAACATTATTGTTTTAAGAGGGAGCATTATTTGTGGCATTCTGGATAGATCATGCGAGCATCTGACTTGGGTTTAAGTAGTGTATAAGAGATGAAAATGCTATGAAAAGAATGAGATCTAGCTCTTTGCCTGATTTTTAAAGGAGTTGTTTGGTGTTCTCAATAGTTAATTACCTATTCACAATTGGTTTTTCTGGCTTCATTCATTTTTTCACTTTTTTCATATTTGTGGCTTTAGGCAACTCAAACATGGTCATGGCACTTGCTGGGAATAAATCAGATTTATTGGATGCAAAAGCGGTGGCATCAGAGGCAAGCATCTCTCTTTCTCCTATCTTTTCCTGTGCCTCCTTTATTTAAAATTGGTCCTATTTGATTTGTATGATGTAATTATATGTCAAATAGTTCTTTTGATTATCTGAGTTTTCCCTTCAATTTAATGCAACTTCTTTCACTTTTTGCCTGTCTTCCCCCTCTACACTTATTTATACTTGTTTGGAATGGTGAGTCTGGTATTGATTTTTCTTCTAATAAAACCAGCATAGTATCAACCATAATCATTATGAATTGAGAATGTCTTAGCTGACAAACTAATTTTTACATCCTACTGTGAAAGTAACTACTAACTATTGCTCTAAAGCATCAGTTACATTTTTGTTCATCATATAAATGTACTACTTTCAATGCAGGAAGCACAAACTTATGCACAGCAGAGTGGGCTTTTCTTCATGGAAACTTCTGCAAAGACGGCGACTAATGTCAACGACGTGTTTTATGAGATAGGTATGCATTTTTCTGTGGTTGGGGGAAATTGAAAGCCAGTTTTTTTAAATTTTAATGAAGTATCTTTAATATGTCAAAATGTTTATTTTCTGTGGTTGAAAAAGTGGAAAACTGTGACTAAATTAGATATTAAAACTACCCACGTACACCACAATGATACACATTAGTTATTTATTTTGGGACTATCCTGCAAAACAGAATGGTTCAATCCTATATTGCCAACATATTATAGGACAAAATAACGGCCTTAGTGTAATTCTTGTCATGGTCTTCCTAATAAGTCTCTCATCATTAAATGATACTCGAGGATGGAGACTACTTTTTGTGGCTAATAGAAAAAGGGTTAATTACATGTATCTCCCTTGAGGTTTTGATCAACAAACCCCTTGACATGTCAAATCTTCAACATACGATCCCTTTAAGGCTGGAAGATGATAGAAATAATGTAATGTTAGCAAACACCTGTATATACCTAGAATAAATTGGGTGCTAACAATTCACAACACTTGGATCTTTCATATGCAATTCTTGAAGACAAAGTTTTGTATGTACCAGGTGCACTATGCAACTCGAGCATTTTTAGATAATATTAGCTTTTTTTACTGAACTGTATTAGTTGGTCAGAATTAGTTGTTTTTACTGAATAAAATTAGTTACTATTTTACTAAAAAAAAATATTAGTTGGCGAGTATTAGTTGTTTGACTGGTATGAGACGGGTTCCCATCACTCGTATATTGTATGACCTGTGAGCTTGTGACCCTACCCAATTCAAGTTTTAAAATAAAGGTTTAAATTCTAAAGTGGAGCTCCGTCTCATACACAAGACTCCCTCTAGTTGTTTTACTAAAAAGTGGAGTATTAGTTGGACAGTGTTAGTTGCTTTTGAAAAAAGTATTAGTTGTCCATAATTGCACCTTACAACTGGAGTAAAAAAAACTTACTCATATTCTTGAAAAACAACTTAAAGACTGCGTTTAATGTTTGTTGCCTGTCAATTATCTTAAACTGTTTTATGTTGTCTTACAGCAAAGAGATTGCCTCGTCTACAACCAGCAGCTAACCCTTCGGGCATGATGCTCGTGGATCGGACAGCAGAGAGGACAACCACTGCTTCTTGTTGCTCTTAGAGCTGTTGCATAGTTTCATTATGAATATATCAAGTACAGTTTGTGTCATCGTGCCGTTTGTTGGTTGCTTCAGATTTGTACAGGAGTGACAAGTGTTCAGACATCTTTTGCATTGCATTACCAGTCTTTTGCTTACATTTTTTTTAATTAATGAGAAATATTGTTCTTTCGTGAAAGTTTAGTTGCATATAAATTTATTACTTTTTTATGATTTTGCAATTTAATCAGGGTATTAATTTTGACAATATCATAGCTCATCATTTTGTTTTATTAATTATAATTTGATGCACGAGATCAATTTGTTTTGGTCAAATTTTGTTTCTTTTCCCCCTTTAAGAAGTTCATTTTCTTTGACTAGGAGTTTTATCTTGGAGAATAATTGGATTTGGAGGTTTTTGTGACCATCAATCATTTGATTTGTTCTTGACATAGTCAATATTATTTTATCAACTTCATTGACAATTCATCAAATTAAATTGATGAGCAATATGATCTTCATATTAAAGTAATTTAGTCCAGTTAGGTAGCAGATGAACAAGCCCAAAAAGAAATAGTATGTTTTAATTACCCCTTATATATTCCTGTCTATTTAAAAGAATTATTCTTCCAATATATATTAATTTATTGCCAGATTTGATGTGTGAATTAGTCAATTTAACAAGAATTAATTGTGGAAGTTGCTGTTTAAATCACTCTATATTAAGGAGGTTAACAATCCCCTATAATACTAATAGGGAGTTTTAAAATGATGATGTGTCGTCTTGTGAGAGCTTTGACCTACGTGTCATTTTATCAAAAATCGAGTTACACGTGTAATTTTTTTATTTGTTATGAAGCCACGTCTGCATTAATATTTTAAGCATATATACTTTACTTACTTAATTTATAATTACATGTTATTCAATATTTTTCATCTATTAATCACTTAATTTCTAAATTACATTAATTATTCAATACATTCCATCTATTAATTTTCCAATTACATCACTTAATTTCTAAATTACATTAATTATTCAATACATTCCATTTATTAATTTTCCAATTATTTTATAATCTTTTAAATCTTTATACTCATAAGTGTATCTTTAAAATATGAGTTATACTATTTTGAGTACGTCATACGCGGGGAGTTATCTAGTACTTTCATATTAATCGGTATAAATTGCAAGAAATTTGCTTGAATGTTCATATAACCCTAATCCTAGTTATTCCATGTTGTAATAATGGATGATCTAAACAGTGATGTGACAACTGAAATACTATTGCATCTTCCAGTCCAATCACTACTAAGATTCAAAAGTGTTTGCAAATCTTGGTACAACATCATTGATTCATTCACCTTCAAAAAATCCCACCTCCACCTCCACAATAATCATGTTTCTAAAACATACTAAAAGAAACAAAGGATTTAGAAAACAATACTGTGCCTTGGAGGTGAAGCAGAAATCGCACGACCTCCCAGGTTTTCAACAACTTTTAAACAAGACCGACGACTTATCTGTTGTTGGACCGGTTAATGGATTGATTTGTATTTATAATCAAATTATCTACTTGGATGCTTCATCTTGTTCACCCACTCTATCTATTGCCATATACAATCCTTGTCTTGATCAAATCAAGATTCTACCTCCACCCTCCTGCCCCTCAATCCTAAATCATCAATGCAATTTCACTTGCCTCATCGGATTTGACTTCCACAACAACAATTACAAAATAGTGCATTTGTCATTGTTTGGTGGTGAAGAGGTACGTATTAGTATTACAAAATTAATATAAGGTTGGTCTGCTATGGACTCGAATGTGCACCCTATTAGGCATATATAAATATATTGAGATATATTATATATATCTTGTATAATATATTTTATATATCTTGTAAATCTTTATTTTCTTAAATTAGAGATATATAGTAGATATGTTTTGTATTTATAAATACTCCCCTCATGTATTCTTTACATTCACTCAATGAAATCATAATTTCACAATTAATTATTTCTCTATATGGTATCAACGACTTGTCCGACTAACGCCTCGATCCGACACACCCTCCCGTAGTTGGTGCTCGACGGTTTCCCGTCGACCAAAACCCCAAACTACCACCCGAAAACCTGCTGCGGTTTCCTAACCAAATTTGGTTATAACTCCTCCAACCAATTAATCCTATATTAATCCTGATATTAATCCTCACAAAAATCCGTTCAAACTCCACGGCCCTGCACCCCTGTCCCTTGCTGTCCCCTGTCCCTTGCTGTCCAGATGGGCCACTCCCCTGCTGCATACACCCCCAACTCTGGTAAATACACCCCCAGCATATTTGCACTCCCTCCGACACTGCATACTCACGTACTGCCCAGATGGGCCAGACCCACAACACCACGGCAACATGCACCCCAAACTCTGGTAAATACACCCCCCCGCATCTACGCACCCACTCCACTACTACATACACCACATCCATCCACTCTGCTATTTCACAGATCCCTTCCCGTCCCTGAATCTTGGACTCCGGGGCCTCTCATCATATCACAACTCACCCTCATAATTTATCCGTTTCCTCTCCATATTCCGGCTCAGATGATGTCGTCATCGGTGATGGTAACGGTTTACAAATTTCACATATTGGTTCCCTATCGTTTCCTCATATTGATATGCTAAAATTCTCAAACGTCCTTGTTGTCCCACAAATGGCCAAAAACCTTATATCTGTTTCAACCTTGTGTCGAGATAATGATGTTAACATTATTTTTGGTTCTACTTATTTTCAAGTGCGGGATGGCAAAACAGGGACCATTCTCCTCACGGGGAGTCGCGTGGATAATCTCTACGTATGGCCGACTCGAGCATCTCTTAACCCCACAGCCTCCATCACGGAAAAACAACCATCACCCATCTGGCACGCTCGTCTAGGTCATCCGTCCTCTAAAATCCTTTCCCATACCTTATCCAAGTATAGCTTACCTATCACAAACTCAAAACTGCATTATTGTGATTCTTGCAACTGTATTAAAAGTCATAAACTTCCTTTTTACGATTCAAGCATTATATCTAGTTCCCCTCTTGAGGTTCTTTTTTCTGATGTGTGGTCGTCCCCTGTCCTGTCAACTGAAGGCTTCAAATACTATGTCATTTTTGTTGATCACTTTAGCAAATACATATGGCTCTACCCCCTAAAACGTAAGTCCGATGTCCTCCCCACATTCATCTCCTTTAAAAATATAGTGGAAAACTTTTATAATACCAAAATCAAAACCCTTTATTCTGACAATGGAGGAGAGTTCATTGCTCTTCGTTCTCTCCTTCAAACTCATGGCATATCTCATCTCACAACTCCTCCTCACACCCCTGAACACAATGGCATGTCTGAACGTCGTCACAAACATGTTGTTGATACTGCCTTAACCCTTTTACATCATGCCTCCATGCCCCTTACATATTGGCCTCATGCAGTTTGTGCTGCTACCTATATTATAAACCGTCTACCAAAACCCAATCTTAACATGTTGTCCTCATATCAATATCTCCTAAAACAAACTCCCAACCTAGCCAAACTTAGAGTTTTTGGTTGTTTATGTTATCCTTGGCTCCGCCCCTACACTTCCCATAAATTAGACCCTAGATCCACTCCATGTGTCTTCATTGGATACTCTCCTACCCAAGCTGCTTATCTTTGTCTTGACTTAAAAACCAACAAAATATATACATCTCGTCATGTTCAATTTGTTGAAAATGTCTTTCCTCTAGCCACTCCTAAAACTGCAACGGATACACCCACTGATTTAGTAGATACACACCCAGTTTAGTAAATACACCCCCTTGCCCACCAGAAAACCCTACTGTTATGCTCTTTCCACCACCCACTCTGATTAGTACACCCCCACCCTTACCTCCTGATCTTGCCCCACCCCCAACCTTTACAAATACACCCCCTCCCCCAAATATACCCCCTATCGTCGATGTCAACCCAAACCCATCACCACCCCCATTACCTGCACCCCATGTTCCTCTCACTACACCCACCAGCCCAACACCCAGCCCCGCTGCACCCCCTGTTCCGCTTAATACACCCACCAGCCCAACACCCAACCCAGCTGCACCCCCCAGCTCACTAAGTACACCCCACCCACCTCTTCGACTCGAGTCGCCAGATGCTCCCTTATCGCCACCCCATCGGCCCCCCAAGGCACTCGAATGGTCACTCGAGCTCAAAACAGAATCTTCAAACCTAATCCGAGGTACGGTCTTACAAGTAATCTATCTTCTGACATTGAACCTAGTTGCGTCTCTCAGGCATTAAAAGATGAACGATGGAGGGAGGCCATGTCATCTGAATTTAATGCCCTTCTCAAAAACGGTACTTGGGATTTAGTACCACCTGATGATTCTACCAACATTGTTGGTTCAAAGTGGGTCTTCCGCATCAAACGAAAACCGGACGGGTCCTTAGACAAGTTCAAAGCTCGACTTGTGGCCAAAGGTTTTCACCAACGCCCCGGAGTTGATTTTTCAGAAACGTTTAGTCCTGTGGTAAAACCAGCAACCGTTCGAGCAGTCCTGAGTATTGCAGTCACTCAAAATTGGCCACTTCAACAATTTGATGTGAACAATGCTTTTCTTCATGGTTCCCTTTCTGATACAGTTTACATGGCTCAACCTCCTGGTTTCATTGATAAGGCGTTTTCATCCTATGTTTGCAAATTACACAAATCCATTTACGGTTTGAAACAAGCTCCTCGAACTTGGTATTTTGCACTTAGGACGTTTTTGGAAGGAATTGAGTTTATCCACACAAAATCCGATGAATCCCTTTTTGTGTACACTAAATCTGGTATTATTGCATATTTCCTTGGGTATGTTGATGATTTGATTCTCACAGGAAATTCCATTCCCTTCCTTACTCGTGTGGCAACAGATCTTGGTTCGAAATTTTCAGTGAAAGACTTGGGCCCTCTTTCCTACTTCTTAGGCGTTGAAGTTCTTCGTACCAACAACTCCTGCTTTCTCTCTCAACGAAAGTATGTGGTTGATCTACTCACTCGATACAACATGGTCACCTCCAAACCTGTTCAGACGCCACTAGCCACCTCCGCTCGCCTTACCCTTATTGATGGGACACCTCCTACTGATGCCACTCAATATCGACAAATACTTGGCAGTCTTCAATATCTTCAATTCACGAGACCCGACATTGCATTTGCTGTTCACAAGTTGTGTCAGTTTATGCATGCTCCGACTGTCACTCATTGGGGAGCTGCCAAACGCCTACTTAGGTACTTAAATGGAACAAGAGATGTTGGAATAACACTACGACCGACCACCTCCTCCTCTCTACATTGTTTCACTGATGCTGATTGGGCTGGCAACAGTGATGATCGTTCCTCCACAAGTGCTTACATTGTTTTCCTTGGTGCCAATCCTATCTCTTGGTCCTCCAAGAAACAAAAATCGATTGCCCGTTCCTCAACAGAAGCTGAGTATCGTGCTATTGCCTCTGCTGCCTCTGAAGTTCAATGGTTAAAATCTCTATTTCGTGAGTTGTGCTTCACAATCTCAGACTTACCTGTTATCTATTGTGACAACATTGGAGCCACTTATCTCTGCTCAAATCCTGTCTTTCACTCCCGAATGAAGCACATTGCAATCGATTTCCATTTTGTTAGAGACTTGATCAAGACGTCTCAACTTAGGGTCTCACACGTCTCCTCTGCGGATCAACTTGCCGATGCTCTCACAAAGCCCCTTTCTCGACTTCGTCTACAACTTCTTATGACCAAGATTTGACTCTCCTACGGCGCTCCATCTTGAGGGGGCGTATTAGGCATATATAAATATATTGAGATATATTATATATGTCTTGTATAATATATTTTATATATCTTGTAAATCTTTATTTCCTTAAATTAGAGATATATAGTAGATATGTTTTGTATTTATAAATATTCCCCTCATGTATTCTTTACATTCACTCAATGAAATCATAATTTCACAATTAATTATTTCTCTATACACCCTAGTCTATTATGCACTTTTCAGTTTTACTAACTTACACTTTTTGGTAAATGGTGTTGCACTTTTCAATTATTAAACTGTATAATAATATTTTTAGTCATAGTGAATTACACTTTTTAGTAATATTGTGTTGTACTTTTCAGTTTAATAACACTTTAAACTAGGGTGCACAACATGCACTCGAGTGCATACTAGACTTTACCTTAATATAAATGAATTGATTCTGCCTCTCTAAAATTTCCGAGTTAATGGATATGTTGAATATCTTTTATCAATGCTCAGTTTGAATATCTCAACAATTTCTTTTTTAATTTTGGTTATTTAGACGTTTATCTTGTATCTAATTAACCGCCCATATCTTGAAAATTTGGCAGGAACGTACACTCGTGGAGGTGTATTCAGCTGGAACAACCAACACTTGGACGAAAGTGCCCCTCAGTCCCTCACCGATAATGAGTTTATTAGACATTGCAATTGGGGTAGTATTAAGACGATTATGCCGTCCAAGAAAGGTAGTGGCTCCAGGGCCAACTGGCAGATCCAAATGTATGCTGGACATTACCAAATTTTGTCATTCGATATGAAGAATGAGGTGTTTGAGACTATCTCCTATCCCAACTTGGAGGGTAGGAATGTAAATTTGAAATCGTCGGATGTGTTCGTAAAGGATGACAATTCGTTTACCCTCTTTGTTTACACTTGCGATTACGAAAGGTTGGAGTTATGGTACGGAACGGGGGGAAGTTGGACTCATGTCACCGATATTATGGATAGTGTTTTCCATGGAAAAAGGAAATTTAAGTGCACTGTAGCATGGGCAAAAGCGTTGTGGAAGAAACATGGGTGATTTTCTATTTATATGAGAAACAAACCTTTGTTTTCTATGATTACTCTATTCACAAAATTGTAGGAATTAAGAGTAGTCAAATGTTCAACTCAGATATAGAGATATTTGAGTATAAGGGCTCCCTTATTTTACCATAAATATTATCTGTTTTTAATGGTAAGGTTAGAGTTTGGGGTTCAGTACAGACATAAGCTTTAGAAGAGGACATTCATATTCTTACACTTGATCAAGATGTAACTTAGCTAGCTTATTGTGCATCACAAAGTTACTTTTCATGTTTTATCTAACATTATTTCAATTATATTCACTTGTTGAATATTTTCTCAAGATAGTAGCTAGATTAATCTGATGTACTCCCTCCGTCCGCCTATAAGTGTTACGTTACTTTTTGACACATAGATTAAGAAAAGTGATTAAATAATAGATATAGTACAAGTGATGTGATTGAGAGAGGAGAGAGATAGAGAGAAAAAGTAAGATATAAAGTGAAGTGTAAGAAAAAATACTTACAAAAAAAGGTATGGGAAGCTTATAGGCGGACGGACCAAAATGGTAAAATGGAAAGCTTATAGGCGAGCGGAGGGAGTAATTAAATAACAAAACCTGGTCTCGAGATATAGTATATATTATGATCAGACGCTAGATAGGCTTTACATTGGAAGTTTGCAAAAAGGGATATATAAGATCATAATGCAAAAGTTACCCAACTTATTATACAATTTTTATCAATAGAGTTAAAGAAGAAAATGGAAAATAATGTATTCAAGAATTACACTCTTGATTTTGCTTGTATTCAAACTATGTAGGTTATCTATGTTGGTCGATCACACAAAAAGAAAACAGAGGAAAGGTGATGCAGCAACGAAGTTTCTAGCTAGAATTCTATATATGACAAGATCTCCAAACTAAAGAATTGAATGATTTGAGAATATTACTACAACATTATTCAACTTTGTTAACTTGAGTTTTTCTTAGTGTAGTTAAATTGTACAAAGTGACTATGTAGTCAGCACGTCGAATCGCGCCACGTGGCGTCGTAACTGGTTTAAATTAATTAAATCATTTTTTAAATTATATTTTATTATTTACTATATTACCCTTCTTTTATTAAAATTATTTTTAATATATATATATATTAAGCAAAATTACTATTCTATCACTACAACAAAACTGGTTTTTAGTCACAAACTCCTCTCATTATTGCTTCTCTAGCTAAAAGTCTATAGTGACAGGAAATAGAGAATTAATGACAGGATCTGTCATTAAAAGCTTTTAGTTAGAGAAGCTATAATGACAGGATTTCTGTCACTAAAAGCCAATTTTCTTGTAGTGTATCCTTTATTATATAAGCAAAATTACTATTCTACCCTTTTTATACAAATATTATTATTATTATAAAAATTAAATAAACCAATCAAAAAAATAATTAAATAATAAATGTACTAGAAGTACTACCTTGCACGGTCCAACAGCTGTGCACGGTTGCACGGTCGATACTCAGTAAACCGTGTAATCCAAACAATGTGTTGTAAGTGCTCACTTTCACGGTCCAACAGCCGTGCACTGTTGCACGGTCGATACTCAATAAACCGTGTAATCCAAACAATGTGTTGTAAGTGCTCACTTTCACGGTCCAACAGTCGTGCACGGTTGCACGGTCGAT
This sequence comes from Galeopsis tetrahit, assembly GCA_963675135.1. Lineage (NCBI taxonomy): Eukaryota > Viridiplantae > Streptophyta > Magnoliopsida > Lamiales > Lamiaceae > Galeopsis > Galeopsis tetrahit. Next base: position 28,712,130 of record OY776130.1, on the reverse strand, counting down.
ACTCAGTCACCAGTGTAAATCGAAACATGTACTGAAAGTACCCACTTGCACGGTCCAACAGTCGATACTCAGTAAACCGTGCAATCCAAAAAATGTGTTGTAAGTGCTCACTTTCACGGTCCAACAGTCGTTCCTGGTTACACGGTCGATATTCAGTAACCATGCAAACAAAAAAAAAAGCTCTTTTCTTTTTCACGTGCTCGAGCCACAAATAGGGCAGCGGCAGTGAAGTGCGTGTTCGCAGGGGGGAAATAGGTTTAGCTAAATTAAAATATTGTTTCTTTTCCTTAAATCAATGTATTCGTGTTCTAGGTTTAGGTTCATATATGACATTTTTTTTGTTTATTTTAATTTGTTTTTGTTGTTAATTTTAATAATAATATAAGAGTAAATAAGTAGTTTTAAAATTATATATTTTAATTAAATTAATAAATATAATAATTTTTTTTATTAAATTAAGGATAAAGAGGTAAATTTTAAATTATATATTTTAATTAATTAAATTAATTATAAATACGACACCATACGACACATACGATAAATATTTTCAACACAAAGTACAAAAGATAACAGGTCATCAGGTTTAAGTCTTTAAATTTAATTTTTAATGGTTCAGATTTAATTGACTACGGTAGTTATACGACACTTTGACTACATGTAGGAGGTCCCTTGTTAACTTTGGCACGTTTTCTTTCAATTTCCGTCCATTTATTTTTGGTGTATTTGCCCACAATAGTGTTGGGCCTCATTGTTAGGGTTTTTGAGAGTTGCAGACCACTTATACTATGTTTGTTTTGTTTTGAGATTATTGACGAGTCGGGATTATTGCATACTTTTGTGCTTTAATTGGACATTCTATGTGAATTAATTTGCTATTTTAGTGTATTTTTCTAACTCATTATTTTGTGGTTTCAATTACCTTTATATTTTAATTTCTTATTTAATTTAGGTAAAATTGAAATATTTTAAAAGTACATTAACGAGCTTGTGTGAGGAGAAATTGGACCAACACTAAAGGACCCAATATTGGGCCATGACATGAATTATTGACTCAATTAAGGCCAACAACCATTTTTTTTTTTTTTTTTTTTTGAGGGTCGCCAACAACCATTTTGAAATGAAGTAAAAGGGAGATGGGCTGAAGTTTGTGTCTGTGTTATACCCCTCCAGACTTGTTAAATATACCACCTCTCCATTTATTAATTTAATATACATGTAAAATACCTAATTTAACCTTTTATAAAATATTTATTAAATAGATACACTCCACCCTAAACACTAAAAACCTCACAAAGTGGTAGAAATTAAGAGTGGTCAAATGTTCAACTCAGATATAGAAATGTTTTGAGTATAAGGGCTCCCTTATTTCACCATAAATAGTACGAGTATTTCTTTAATTTGATGATTTATTATATGTGATATTTTCATGTCGACAATCTTTAATTTTCTTTCTGAAATATTTTGGTTAATTTTTTGGTCGTCTGATTGTGTTTGATTATGTGGATCAATTGATAATAGATTGTCTAGTTTTTAATTAGCAAGATTCATAAAGTAATTGTTGTGTTGCATACTTGCATGGTTCCCATTTTTCTAATCCAGGGATATATTTGTATATGCTATATATGATGTTTTGATTTATTGTGTTACACACTTTCTAACAAAAACAATGGACTTGCTGAACGTATATTTTATACTCGTATTAAACTATAAGATCAGTTACAGTTTGTGTCCATAATATTCTGTAATAATTGCGTTACACCTTAACAACCACATCGTTCCGTTTGTTGGTTGCTTCAGATTTGTACAGGAGTGACAAGTGTTGAGACATCTCTTGTATTGCATTACCAGTCTTTAACTTACATTTTTTTTTTAATTATTAATGAGCAATATTGTTCTTTCGTGAAAGTTTAGTTACAAATAAATTTATTACTTTTTTATGATTTTGCAATTTAATCAGAGTATTAATTTTTTTGTTTTAACGAGATCAATTTTTTTTTGGTTAAATTATATATGAAAAATTTATCTTAAATTTTGTTTCTTTTTCCCTTTAGAATTCCATTTTGTTTGACTAGGAGTTTTATCTTGATGGATAATTTTTAATGGAGTTTCCATCATTGGATTGATTTGTGGTCTTATGATTAACCATATATGTATCTTGAGGCTCTCTACATTAAAGAGGAAAACTATTATGAGTTTTTGGTACTATATGGTTGCAATTACAGTTATATATTAAAGAGGAAAATTACGAGTTTTGGGTTGTAAAAGATATATATGAGATGAATTCCAATTCCTAATTTTCACCAGTGGACACTATTTATTTTTTTGTGCCCATCGACGAGGCATGCTACGCTAATAAATTTTTATTTATATTTAATTCGAATTTTATCTCATATCAATATTTAATATTATTTTATTCATATCAAAATTATAATTTAATATTATCTATTAAATCACGAACGCCAATAATAAAGAAAATTAATGCTCTTCTTCAAAGAGGAACGTGTACAAATATATTGTTCTACGGGTTCGTTGTCGTCCGATTGAGAAGTATCATGGGAAAAAAAGATTTGAGGACTCATTATGTGCTATGAACATGCTGCTTTGTATGATGTTGCCAAAACATAGGTAGATGCTCTCAAGGGTCGAGATTTTCTAAGTGAAACTAGACACTGTATCATTCCCGACATAATATATTTGATGTAGATAAATATGTCGCTCTCGAAAAAGTCGACATGTGGAAAAGGGATAAATTATGATAGTCTTAATTAGGTCAATAGGCTTGAAGGATTGGATTAATACACCCCTGGGCTTCTAAAGGGAAAGAAGATTGGTTGGGCCTTTGGCCCACATTCGAAGGATAATATCCTTTGGGCCTAAGGATAGGGCCCAAAGGGGAACGCATGGTATGAATTAATCTTTCCTAACTAAGTCAAAAGGATGGGTCAGTCCATGAAGATAGGGGGTGATACGTTGAGGGACCAAATCCTCAGGGACTTGGGGCCGGATTTACAGGAATGGGTGAGCAAATCTAGGAAGAAAGAGTCTTTCTCTCTCCTGAGAGGGGGACCAGATATATAAGCAGGTTATTTCTATATTCTTATTTACGTTTTTCATATACATATACATTCTTACGAAATACACACTGATTTAAGAAGAAACACCACTGTATTCGCCGGAATTTCCCTAGAGATACAGGGGAATTCCTCTTTGATTCTCCTAAGATCGATTCTGACTTGAGCGTCGGAGCTTCCGCGCCGGAGCCCCCCTCCGGCGTACTTTTGCAAGTCATTTTCGGATTCCCAAGGAGATTTACTTGAAGATTGCCAAAGATAACCGAGTGATTTGATTCGTGATTAGCAGTGCTCGTAGAGGAACGACTGATATCTAAAGGCGTTCTTTTTCGACGCATCAACTGGCGCCATCTGTGGGAACATCTCGAGCTAAAGCGTGAGAAAAAGTTTCATATTAAATGGGTGGAGGACAAAATCCGACGAAACATACTAAGGAGAAAGGAGATTCCACTCCTCTTCCTTTCCCTCCACCTCCCCCAGGCTTTCCCGTAAACCGGAATTTAGGGAAACAACCTGCAGATCTTACACCAGAAGATATCCCTCTCGCTCAGGAGGGGAATGTAGCGGATACCTCGGGAACTTCGGGAAATGGAGCAAATAAGGACGTCCCTAACCCCAATGCCCGATCAGAACTCTTGACTATTTCTCAAGATCAGTTGGATGAGATGATTGCGCAATCGGTCGAAAGGATAATCACTTCCCGTGGACTTCGTCCCCCTGGACCTATTCCACTGATCAACGAGGGTACAAAGCAGAACCCCCTGGAACACGTCATCGATTCCGCTCCAGTCCCTTCTAGGAACGAGGATCCCCCTCAAAACCAAGAGGGAAAGGTGCCCTCTCAAGCGGAGAGAAGCATTCTTGATCGCCCTCCCCGGAGGAACACGGAGAAGATCCCTGGCGATACCACCTTGGAAACAGGGATAGGAGAAAGTACGGATGACACGTACCAGGGAGCAGTTAGTGATCAAATACAAGCCCTACGTAAAGAGATGAGGGACATGCAGAGACACATAACCGACAACGTAAGTAAACCTTCTTACATCACTGGCTATCAATTCTCATCCACTATTTTACAAGATGAACTGCCCTCTAACTTCAAATCCTTGAATTTTGAATACGATGGCACTTCGGATCCTTATGAACATTTGATGAGATTCGAGAACGCTGCTGATGTAGATAAATATGTCGCTCTTTGAGAAGTCGACACGTGGAAACGGGATAAAATATGATAGTTATGATCAAGTCGACATATGGGAAAGCAGGATTAATACACCCCTGAGTCTAAGTAGGGAAATCAGGGTGATTGGGCCTTTGGCCCACGTTTGGAGAGGTTAATATTCCTTGGACCTGAAGGAATCCGGCCCAAGTAGGGGACGACTAGTCAATCTTTCCTAGCCAAGTCAAATGAGGAGACGAGTCCACGAAAATAGGGGCCAATATGCTGAAGAACCGAGTCTCCAGGGAGAGTAAGACCGATTCTTTAGGAATCCAGGGCCGGATTTACAGGAATGGGCCGAGAATACAGGGAGAAGGAGTCTTTCCCTTTCCGGATAGGGAGGCCAGGTATTTAAACAAGTTAATTCTTTATTCTTATTTACGTTTTTTACATATACGGACTATCACACGAAATACACATTTTTTCAGAAGAATTATACACTGATTTGAAGAGAAACTTCACTATATTCGCCGGAATTTCCCTAGATATACAGGGGAATTCCTCTTTGATTTCGCCTACAATCGAATCTGACTTGAGCGTCGGAGCTTCTACGCCGGAGCCCCCCTCCGGCGTACTTTTGCAGGTTATTTTCGGATTCTCGAGGAGATTTACTCGAAGATTACCAGGGATTCAACGAGAGATTGAACTCGTGATTAATAGTGCTCGTAAGGGAACGATCTATATCCGTAAGCGTTCTTTTTCGACGCATCAACTGGCGCCGTCTGTGGGAATTTTTCAAGCTAAGGCGTGAGAAAAGTTCTGTACTTAAATGGGTGGAGGACACGATCTATCGAAGCAGACGAAGGAGAAAGGATATTCCACTCCTCCTCCGCATCCTCCAGGGTTTCCCTTAAATCGAAATTTAGGGAAACGACCCGTGGATCATACACCAGAAGATGTTCCCCTTCCAGGTTTTCCCTCAAATCAAAATGTAGGGAAGCAACCTGTAGATCACGCACCAAAGGATATCCCTCCCGCTCCAGAGGGAGATGTACCAGGCACCTCAGGAGCTTCGGGGAGTGGGATCAATAGGGATAACCCTAACGCTCAGCCGGAACTCTTGACTGTCTCTAGAGATCAGTTAGATGAGATGATTGCACAATCAGTGGAAAGAATAATTGCTACTCGAGGACTTCGCCCTCCCGAACCTATTCATAAGGGCATACGACCAAATCCACCAGAGCATGTCATTGATTCGGTTCCAGTCCCCTCCAGGAACGAGGATCCCCCTCGAAACCCAGAAGAAAAAGTACCTTCCCAGGCTGAACGAAGCATCCTGGAAAGACCCCCTCGGAGGGATGTGGAAAGGGTCCTTGGGGATACCACCCTGGATACAGGGATGGGAGAAAGCACGGACGACACGTATCAAGGAGCCGTCAGTGACCAGATACAGGCCTTGCGGAAGGAGATGAGGGATATGCAGAAACATATTACTGACAATGTAAGTAAACCCTCTTATACCACTGGATATCAATTCTCATCTAGTATTTTGCAAGATGAACTGCCCTCTAATTTTAAATCTTTAAACTTTGAATATGATGGCACCACGGACCCATACGAGCATCTGATGAGGTTTGAGAATGCTGCTCTATTACATCGGTATGGAGAGGGCGTTAAGTGCAGGGTATTCCTGACCACACTATCTAAGGCTGCACAGCAATGGTTCACACAACTGGGACCAGATACTGTCCACTCATGGCCCGAATTCAGCGAATTGTTCCTGCATCAATTCGCCAGTGCTAGGAGACAGCCTAGAGCCACCCTTACTTTATTTAACATGCGCCAGGGAGAGAACGAGAGCTTACGAGCTTTCTTAAAAAGATTCAACCAAGCAGCTCTCGAAGTACCTACAGCCTCCTTAGAGGTCAAAATCAACGCCCTCACCAACGGGTTAAGAGATGGGGATCTATTCACATCTCTAGCCAAGAAGCCAGTTCGAACCTTTGATGAGTTATTGAGGAAAGCAGAGAAATACCTTACCCTGGAAGAGGTAAGGAAAGCTAAGCGATCAGAGACCAGGGCCATAGTGGGTAATGGAGAAAGGAGGAAAGAAATCCCACTTAGGAGGCCAAGTCCGGAGAGACATAGAAGCTCCAGGAGGCTGGAAAATGTAAGAAGAGAGGAAGCCGCACCCTGGAACCCCAGGAGAGGGGCGAAGAGATATACCCCTTTGAGGATAGAGTCAGCCGAAGTCCTAGAGGTGGCAGGGGACCATCCGGATATGAAATTCCCCTACTCAAGAAGCAGAGGTCCCCAAAATCCTAAGTCAAACAAATTCTGCAGGTTCCATAATGACTATGGCCACGATACCAACCAATGTTGGCATCTGAAGGATGAGATAGAGAGGATGATTCAGGCAGGTCACCTAAAAGAGTTTATTTTCAGAGATCGACAAGGCCCCAGGGGTCAAAAGAGAAAGGACCCCGAGGGGAAGCAGGAAAATGATAGAAGAGATCAGAGGAAGGGCAATGAGGAGCCACCACCCCCTCCCCAGAAGAGGGGAACTATCCACATGATTATGGGAGGCCCCGCTGATGGGGACTCCTTCAGGCAGAGAAAGCAGAGCGTTCGGTCGCTGAAAAATGAGAGGAAAGTAGAGCACCATGAGGTGGGAAAGATGACAGAAGGTCCAGACATTCATTTCGGGTCAGAAGACGCAGGGGAACCTAGAGAAATTCATAATGACGCATTAGTCATTACCACGGATATAGCAGGATACGATGTAGCAAGAATTTTTGTAGATACTGGAAGCTCTGCCGACATCATGTTTTTGGAGTGCCTTAAGAAGATGGACCTGAATATAAAGCTCAGACCGGTGGAAACCGCTCTTTACGGATTCTCAGGGGGAGCCATTCAACCCCTTGGTTCAGCGTTATTGCAAGTAGGGTTAGGAGTCGCCCCTAACCGTCGAGTACAAGTCATAGAATTCCTGATTGTAGACGTCCCATCTTCCTACAACGTAGTAATGGGAAGGCCAAGCTTGAATATTTTTCAGGCAGTGATCTCCACCTTCCACATGAAGATGAAGTTCCCTGCCTCGGGGGGTGTAGGAGAGATATGTGGCGACCAATATCAAGCAAGGAAGTGTTACGTGGAATCGGTCAAAATAGCAGACAGGGCCGTGTTCCGGGGAATGGAGAGATTTAAAGGCGAAGACCCTGAGTTGAAGAGACAGAAAGTGGGTGAGCTAATACAAGAGCAGCCCAAAGCTAAAGCAGACGAAGAGTTAATGAGCATCGAGCTCTACCCAGGAAAGGAGGGATTTACAACCAGGATAGGTACGAATATGAACCCTGAGCTCCAGGGAAAGATGATACTCACCCTCCAGGAGAATGCAGACATCTTTGCATTCACAGCGACGGATATGACGGGTATCCCTTCAGAAATAGCTGTGCACCATCTGAATGTGGATCCCAAAGCTAGGCCCGTGAAACAGAAGTTGAGGAACTTCGGTAAAGAGAAGAACCTCATTGTAAAGGAGGAGATCGATAAATTGTTGAGTGCAGGGCACGTGAAGAGAGTGCAGTTCCCTGAGTGGCTCTCGAATGCAGTACTGGTGTCCAAGGGAGCCGACAAATGGAGGATGTGCATTGACTTCAGGGACTTGAACAAGGCGTGCCCTAAAGATCACTATCCCCTGCCTAGGATTGATCAGCTGGTGGATGCCACGTCCGGGTTTGAATTACTCAGCATGATGGATGCTTATCAAGGGTACCATCAAATCCAGTTGAACCCCCTCGATATACCAAAGGTATGCTTTATTGCAACGTGTGGTACTTTTGGCTATGTACGTATGCCGTTCGGACTAATAAATGCAGGAGCCACCTATCAAAGGATGGTAGACTCGGTTTTCTGAGGACAGATAGGGAGAAATATGGAGGTTTATGTAGACGACATGCTAGCTAAAAGCATCAAGGCAGAGGAACACATTGATGACCTGAAGGAGATATTTCAGGTAATTAGAGAGAACGGTATCAAACTTAACCCATCTAAATGTTCCTTTGGAGTAGGGTCAGGGAAATTCCTCGGATATATGGTGACGCAAAGAGGAATAGAGGTTAACCCTGCCAAGGTGAAAGCGGTCCTTGACATGCAACCCCCTCGGAACTTGAAGGAGTTGCAGACTTTGAACGGCAGGATCGCAGCCCTCAACAGATTTATAGCTAAATCAGCGGAGAAGAGTCATCACTTCTTCAGAACGCTAAGGAAGGGGTCAAGATTCGAATGGGATGAGCAATGCCAGAAGGCTTTCGAAGAATTGAAGCTCCATCTGGAACAACTCCCGAAGTTAACCAAGCCTACTCAGGGAGACGTCTTACTCCTATATCTCTCAATAGGAGAACATTCCCTGAGTACGGCCCTGATGAAAGAAGAATGCTCCACACAACAGCCCATATATTATGTGAGCAAGGTCATCCAAGGAGCGGAAACGAGGTATTCAGAGGTAGAGAAGGCAGCCCTGGCAGTGGTGGTAACAGCTAGACGACTACGCCCTTACTTCCTATCTTATAAAGTGATGGTGAGGACTAACTTCCCGTTGAAGCAGACGCTAGGGAGAGCAGATTTATCAGGAAGAATGGTCAGGTGGGCAGTGGAATTGCAGGAGTATGATATAGACTATGAACCAAGGAGAGCCATCAAGGCTCAAGCCCTAGCAGATTTTATTCAAGAGTCTACCAGAGTGGAAGAAGAACAAGGATGGAAGGTATATGTGGATGACTCAGCATCCGCCTTGGGATGTGGAGCAGGGATATTATTGATTGACCCTGAGGGTCAAGAAGTGCAGGTGGCTGTCAAATTCCGATTTTCAACCTCAAACAATGGGGCAGAGTATGAGGCCCTGATTAGAGGAGCTAGCATGGCTGCAGAGTTAGGGGCACAGAAGGTCACTCTGTACTCCGATTCGCAGCTGATAGTACAGCAGGTCATGGGGGAGTACCTCGCCAAAGATGAGAGAATGATCACCTACCTAGAAGAGGTAAAGAAGTTAAAAAATAAATTCCATACTTTTGAAGTGGTACAGGTACCAAGAGAAGAGAATATGAAAGCAGATGGACTGTCTAAACTGGCTAGTTCCACTGAATTCGAGGGAGACGGAAAGGTAACCTTGTTGGTGGCAGATCAAGTAGCTACGGAAACCCTGATCGGAGAAATAACAGCAGGGGATGATTGGAGGAAATAAAATATGGGAAGAATTGAACAGGGGTCCAGTAGCCCCAATGTCCAGAGAAGCAAAGGCTTGGAGAAGGAAGTATTGCATCCTAGGAGGTCAATTGTACAAGAGGTCCTTCACTCAACCTTATTTGAAATGTCTTTCAAGAAAAGAAGCAGAGCTAGTGATCAAGGACATCCATGAAGGTTGCGCATCCAGCCATGAAGGGTACCAGACCATGGTGAAGAAGGTATTTAGGGTAGGTTTTTACTGGCCTAACATAATCAGAGATGCTAGAGAATATGTGAAGAAATGTGAGAAGTGTCAGAAGAATGGACCCTTGATACGAATACCTGCAGAAGAAATGGGGGCTATGTACTCGCCCTGTCCCTTCGCCAAATGGGGAATCGATCTGGTGGGACCCTTCCCCTTGGCACTAGGAGGGAGAAAATTTCTGATCGTAGCCGTGGATTATTTCAGTAAATGGGTAGAGGCTGTGCCCTTGGCCAAAATCGAAGAAGATAATGTAATTCTTTTTCTTGCTAGACATATTTGTTGCAGGTTCGGAGTACCTAGAATCTTGGTTTCCGACAACGGAACGCAATTCAATGGAGATAAAGTAAGGAGATGGTGTGAGAGATGGAACATTACGCAGAGGTTTACTTCAGTAGCCCATCCACAAGCTAACGGGCAGGTGGAGGTTACAAACAGAATCCTGGTGGATGGTATTTGAACACGATTGGAAGAGGTAGGAGGAAAATGGGTGAAGGAGTTGGACAACGTCCTCTGGTCCTACAGAACCAGCCCTAAGACAGCTACAGGCGAATCTCCCTTCTACTTAGTATATGGAGCAGCGGCAGTGATACCTCCTGAGGCCAGACTCAAATCACATAGGATCACATACTTTGAAGAAAAAAGAAATGAAGAATTGATGAGGGAAGCGCTGGACCTGGTAGATGAAGAGAGGGAAATGGCGAGATTAAAAGCAGAGAGGTACAAGAGTCGGATCAAGGCAGCATATGATCGTAGGGTAATCCCTTGTTCCTTTAAAGTGGGAGATTTAGTCCTTCGAAGAGCAGATGCCTTAAAGAACACTGGGAAGATGGAACCCAATTGGGAAGGTCCGTACAGAGTAATACAAGTACTGAAAGGAGGAGCATACAAGCTCCAAGACATGACAGGGAAAGAGATACTAAGGCCATGGAATGTGTGCCACTTGAAGAAGTTTTATGTTTGAAGAAGGTGTTATTCCCCTACTTCCTTTCTTTTTACGAACAATTTTGAATGTTTACTTCTTATTCGAATAATTGCTTCACCGGCACTCTTTTTCCCTCCACGTGGGTTTCCCCTTGGGGTTTTACCACGGAGAGGTTTTTAATGAGGCCGACATAGGTTCCCCTTATTTGCCTATGTTGATAAACATTTTTGATCAATGGAGCATCGGTTTTGATAAAATTTCAGCAATTTCCCTAAATGCATGTTAATATTGTGATGAGATGACTCTTACGTGCCAATTTTATGATGAAATGTTTCTCATATGTTAATACCGTGTTAAGATAACTGTTAAGGACCTGCATAATGATTGCTGAGATAACAAATATGCTTTGGAAACTGAAACATAACATGATAAAGACATTGCAAGATAGAGAAATTTACACCAACGCATAAATATTCGAATAGAGAATACCTAGGAAAATTTCCTAAAGTTTCTATTCACGACAGCCTCTAAAGCTAGGGGGAGTAGGGGGTACAGGTACAGTAGCGGAAGATATGATTAACTCGCCGATAAACCCTATCCCTAGCGACTCTCAAAACTCTTACGAGTATAAACAAACTCTTACGAGTATAAACTAACTCTTACGAGTATAAACAAACTCTTACGAGTATAAACTAACTCTTACGAGTATAAACAAACTCTTACGAGTATAAACAACTCTTACGAGTATAAACAAACTCTTACGAGTATAAACCAACTCTTACGAGTATAAACCAACTCTTACGAGTATAAACTAACTCTTACGAGTATAAACAAACTCTTACGAGTATAAACTAACTCTTACGAGTATAAACAACTCTTACGAGTATAAACAAACTCTTACGAGTATAAACTAACTCTTACGAGTATAAACAAACTCTTACGAGTATAAACTAACTCTTACGAGTATAAACAAACTCTTACGAGTATAAACAACTCTTACGAGTATAAACAAACTCTTACGAGTATAAACCAACTCTTACGAGTATAAACAACAAACTCTTACGAGTATAAACCAACTCTTACGAGTATAAACTAACTCTTACGAGTATAAACAAACTCTTACGAGTATAAACTAACTCTTACGAGTATAAACAACTCTTACGAGTATAAACAAACTCTTACGAGTATAAACAAACTCTTACGAGTATAAACAACTCTTACGAGTATAAACAACTCTTACGAGTATAAACAAACTCTTACGAGTATAAACTAACTCTTACGAGTATAAACAAACTCTTACGAGTATAAACTAACTCTTACGAGTATAAACTAACTCTTACGAGTATAAACAACTCTTACGAGTATAAACAAACTCTTACGAGTATAAACAACTCTTACGAGTATAAAATAACTCTTACGAGTATAAACAACTCTTACGAGTATAAACAACCTAAGGGAGAAGATGATCCCTAAGATTCTAACCTTTGGAGAATATAACCCCTAAAAACTCTAGTACTAAGGGAGAGACTAGAAGCATTATCAAATTACCAAGTAAGTGCAGGGATATGAATCCTATCTTCTCATTAAGGTTCTTCTAGGAGCTTTAGAGCCTTTACGTGTCAAGAAAATGCTGAAAACATGCTAAATTCATAAGCAGGACGAATATTACGTTACACATCTAATAACAGAGTCAGAGATATATATATATATATGTACGCATGCCAAATGATAAATGTGCAGGTACGATGTTAAACGGAAGAAAAGCAGGAATATTCAAGACTTAAGGCACCATGCCTAAGCCCTCCACAGAAAAACCCCGGAGTGTGGAGTCTCCGGAAAATACCAAAAAGGGCCTTAGAGGCCTTAACAAAATAAAAAGTGTTTTGAAAGTACCAAAGTGTTATCAGGAAATAAAAGTTATCAAGAGAGGGGAATATCATTTTTCTCCTCAGAACCTGCTCCTGTCTCCTCAGCTCGCCCACTGGAATCGCCTCCCTCTGCCTTCTCCGTCAGAGCACCTGCTGCCACGGTAGCCACTGGAGTCGGGTTTTCCACATGAATAGGGAAAGTCATGTCCTTCGCCGGTGTAAGATCATCCAATTTCAGGGCAGCATCCTTCAACTCCAAGACCGCCTTCCTCATCCCAGGTAACCACCAGGGAGTATTGATGTCTTCCTTAGCATCCCCAGGGAACTTAGGGGGAGTGCCCAGTTCATCCAACCGGAGGACACGTGTATATTGACCATTGAATCCGGGAGCGGAATGTTCAGCTACGGCGTTGGAAAATCCATGATCTATGAAGTGAGGGATATAGGCACCCATGGCCCCCAAGAAGCTGCTGCTCTGGAGAAAGACTTCCAACCATTCCCTATGTAGGGTACCCAGAAATTGTTGACCCACGGCAGAGGTAAAGAGAGAATCGATGCATAACTTCATCCCAGCCAACGGGAGAGAGGCCTCCAAACATTTGACTCGCTCTCCAAACTGAGTCTTCAAGGAGGAAATTTCCTCAGAAAGCTTCTTCTTCTCAGCCTGAAGCCTTTTCTGCGTTTGAAGGGAATCTCCTAACTCTCCTTCCAGAATATCCTTCTTCACTTTCTCCAGCTCCACCTGGCTTTGGAGATCATCTACTAGCTGAAGGGACTGGAGGGCTCGCTCAGATACATCAGAAAATAGGAGGCCAAACTACACAAGAAACAACACAAAGAAGTAAGATATCTATATTTTCCCCTATGAATCATTCGAAACAAAACCCACGTTGAAAACCTACCTGTGTGAAACTATGGGCGGCATGCACAATTCACTCTTCTGGAGAAAGAGCATTAAGGGCCTCGGTGGCAGGGGTCGGAGTGTGACGCTCTATGAAACCCATGAGATGATCAACATTGATCTCATCAGGAGCATTAGGAATGGTATTAGGCAGAGAAGACTTGGTCTTGGACTTCTTCTTTTTGGAAGCATCAGAGACAGGAGGCAATGTGGAAATCATGGCTTTCTCAGTAGAGGAACGGGTACGCTTAGCAACGGACCCGGCGGCAGGCTTCACTGGGGAAGGAGGAACCTGAGCCTTCGAAGAACTTTCAGGGGCCGGAGACTTAGCAACCATCGAAAGAGGAGCGGCATCACGCGAAATCTGAGTTAACCAACTCATAGCTGCACAGAGAAATATGAAGCGACGTTAATAAATATAACAGGTTAAAGTCTTGAGGACCACAACAAGAGAGGAGAAATGGTATTACCATCATCAGGACCTAAAGGGTAATCGGGGCGACCAAAACCGAAATGAGAGAGAGCTCTAGGATTTTTACAGATACCCATCACATCAAAAAAGCCATGGGCAGAGACATGATCATTTAAATGGTTCATCACATCCAGGTTTAAAGAGGAACAAACAGAAAGAGGAGGACGAGGCACTCCAGGGTTTTCATAAATCCATTCTTCGTGGGGAAATTCCCAAGGAGAAGGATTTGTGACAAAAAAGTAGTAGTCCTTCCAGTCCTGGACTCCTTCATGGAGTTTTTCCATGAACTTTCCGGTCCTGGAAGTGCGACCACAAGCATAAAAGAACCCATCGGCGAACTTGCACATATATTGAGTTAAAAAGAGTTGGGCTGAAGGTTCGCCACCGTTCCCCTTCATCAGGATGTAGAAACCTAACATCGCCCTTATAGCGTTCGGAGTAAATTGATTCAGAGGTATGCGGAGGTAAGTGGAAATTTCGGAGAAATAAGGATGGATGGGGAAACGGAGGCCCGACTTTAGTTGAGCCTCCCAAAAGGCTAAAGCATTATGACCTGGAAAATTAGGGCGCTCTTTCCTATGTGCAGCCCTAACTGAATAATCGGTGGGGAAGATCCCTGAGCGGAGAAAAGCGGCAACGCGTTCAGGTGGGAGGATCGAAGGACCAGAAATTCTATCCTCCAAAGCTTGGTCGGTTACGGGAAATATGGGAAACGACTCGGAAGTAGAACTCCCCATAGATATGGAGTTGGAAGAGGATGACATGAGGATATTGTAAATGAGAAGAGAAAAGAAGGAATAGATACCTGGAGCAAAGTCGGTTTTAGGAATGGTGACGGAATGGCCGCTGGACGTGCGTGGAGAAGTTAAAATTGCAGAAGTAAAAATGAAGATGGAGAATAGATAAGTTTGAAATGAGAGAAAGAAGGGTTTTTGGTGGAAAAAAGGGGTTTTGAAATAATTAGGCAGAGGAGAGAGAAGGGAGAAGACCGAGGAGAATTAATACCACCCCCAATTAAAACGCGCGTGAATGGAGAAGGGCGGCCGGATGTTGGATCATGAATGAACGCGTGGCTACGGCTTTCGAGGGCAAGGTTGCGTGTGGAAGTGCAAAAGACCTGAAATCTTCCAGAGGCAATTATTACGAAAGGAATCAAATCAATAGTATTTCGAAGAGTATTTTAAAGAATGGAATATTTCTTTAATATATGTCTCAGTGTTATTATTTTCCTACTCTCCTAAAAATTATTCCTTTTATGAGAGTAGGGGGAGTGGTTGATGTAGATAAATATGTCGCTCTTTGAGAAGTCGACACGTGGAAACGGGATAAAATATGATAGTTATGATCAAGTCGACATATGGGAAAGCAGGATTAATACACCCCTAAGTCTAAGTAGGGAAATCAGGGTGATTGGGCCTTTGGCCCACGTTTGGAGAGGTTAATATTCCTTGGGCCTGAAGGAATCCGGCCCAAGTAGGGGACGACTAGTCAATCTTTCCTAGCCAAGTCAAATGAGGAGATGAGTCCACGAAAATAGGGGCCAATATGCTGAAGAACCGAGTCTCCAGGGAGAGTAAGACCGATTCTTTAGGAATCCAGGGCCGGATTTACAGGAATGGGCCGAGAATACAGGGAGAAGGAGTCTTTCCCTTTCCGGATAGGGAGGCCAGGTATTTAAACAGGTTAATTCTTTATTCTTATTTACGTTTTTTACATATACGGACTATCACACGAAATACACATTTTTTCAGAAGAATTATACACTGATTTGAAGAGAAACTTCACTATATTCGCCGGAATTTCCCTAGATATACAGGGGAATTCCTCTTTGATTTCGCCTACAATCGAATCTGACTTGAGCGTCGGAGCTTCTACGCCGGAGCCCCCCTCCAGCGTACTTTTGCAGGTTATTTTCGGATTCTCGAGGAGATTTACTCGAAGATTACCAAGGATTCAACGAGAGATTGAACTCGTGATTAATAGTGCTCGTAAGGGAACGATCTATATCCGTAAGCGTTCTTTTTCGACGCATCAGCTGCCCTACTGCACCGATATAGAGAGGGCGTCAAGTGCAGGGTATTCCTAACTACCCTATCCAAGGCTGCACAACAGTGGTTCACACAACTAGGGCCGGACACTATCCACTCATGGTCCGAATTCAGTGAATTGTTCTTGCATCAATTCGCCAGCGCTAGGAGACAACCTAGAGCCACCCTCACCTTGTTTAACATGCGACAAGGAGAGAACGAGAGCTTACGGGATTTCTTGAAGAGATTCAACCAAGCGGCCCTAGAGGTACCCACAACCTCTTCAGAGGTCAAAATCAATGCTCTTACCAACGGATTAAGAGATGAAGACCTGTTCACATCTTTAGCCAAGAAGCCAGTACGGACCTTTGATGAGTTATTAAGGAGAGCAGAGAAATACCTCACCCTGGAAGAGGTAAGGAAGGCTAAGCGTTCGGAGACCAGGACAATAGTGGGGAACGGAGAAAGGAGAAGAGAAATCCCACTGAGAAGGCCAAGTCCAGAGAGGCACGGAACCTCAAGGAGATTGGAAAATGTAAGAAGAGAGGAAGTTGCGCCTTGGAGCCCCAGGGGAAGGACGAAGAGATATACCCCTTTGAGGATAGAGCCAGCCGAGGTTCTAGAAGTGGCAGGGGACCATCCTGATATGAAGTTCCCCTACTTAAGAAACAGGGGCCCTCAGAATCCTAAGTCAGACCGATTTTGCAGATTCCATAACGACTATGGCCACGACACCAACCAATGTTGGCCACCTGAAAGACGAAATAGAGAGAATGATTCAAGCAGGCCATTTGAAAGAATTTATCTTCAAAGATCGACAAGGCCCCAGGGGACAAAAGAGAAAGGACCCCGAGGGGAAACAAGAGGATAACAGAAGAGATCAGAGGAAGAACACCGAGGAGCAACTACCCCCTCCCCAAAAGAGGGGAGCTATTCACATGATCATGGGAGGCCCTGCTGAAGAACGAGAGGAATATAGAGCACCATGAGGTGGGAAAGATGACAGAGGGTCCGAACATTCATTTTGGGCCAAAAGACGCTGGGGAACCCAGAGAAATCCATAATGACGCATTAGTCATTACCACGGACATAGCAGGATACGATGTAGCCAGAATTTTTGTAGACACAGGGAGCTCTGCCGATATCATGTTCTTGGAGTGTTTCAAGAAGATGGACCTAAATATAAAGCTCAAACCGGTGGAGACAGCCCTCTATGGATTCTTAGGAGGAGCCATTCAACCCCTTGGCTCAGCATTATTACAAGTAGGGTTAGGAGTCGCCCCTAACCGACGTGTGCAAGTGATAGAGTTCCTGATAGTGGACGTCCCATCTTCGTATAATGTGGTAATGGGAAGACCAAGCTTGAATATCTTTCAGGCAGTGATTTCCACCTTCCACATGAAGATGAAATTCCCTGCCTCGGGGGGTGTAGGAGAGATATGCGGTGACCAATACCAAGCAAGGAAGTGTTACGTAGAATCGGTCAAGATAGCAGACAGGGCCGTGTTCCGAGGGATGGAGAGATTTAAGGGTGAAGATCCTGAATTGAAAAGACAAAAAGTGGGTGAGCTAGTGCAAGAGCAACCCAAAGCCAAAGCAGATGAGGAATTAATGAGCATCGAGCTCTACCCAGGAAAGGAGGGATTCACAACCAGGATAGGTACACACATGAACCCTGAACTTCAGGGAAAGATGATACTCACCCTCCAGGAGAATGCGGATATCTTCGCTTTCACGGCGACGGATATGACGGGTATCCCTCCAGAGATAGCAATGCACCATCTTAATGTGGATCCCAAAGCTAGGCCAGTGAAGCAGAAGTTAAGGAACTTCGGTAAGGAAAAGAACCTCATTGTGAAAGAGGAAATCGATAAATTGTTGAGTGCAGGGCACGTGAAGAGAGTGCAGTTCCCCGAGTGGCTCTCGAACGCAGTGCTGGTGTCCAAGGGAGCCGGCAAATGGAGGATGTGTATCGACTTTAGGGATCTGAACAAAGCATGCCCTAAGGATCACTATCCCCTGCCTAGGATTGATCAACTGGTAGATGCTACGTCCAGATTTGAACTACTCAGCATGATGGATGCATATCAAGGGTACCATCAAATCCAGTTGAACCCCCTTGATATACCAAAGGTATGCTTTATTGCAACATGTGGTACTTTTGGTTATGTACGTATGCCGTTTGGACTGATAAATGCAGGAGCCACCTATCAAAGGATGGTAGGCTCGGTGTTCCGAGGACAGATAGGGAGGAACATGGAGGTTTATGTAGACAATATGCTAGCTAAAAGCATCAAAGCAGAGGAACACATTAATGACCTGAAGGAGATATTTCAGGTAATTAGAGAAAATTGTATCAAACTTAACCCAGCTAAATGTTCCTTTGGAGTAGGGTCAGGAAAATTCCTGGGATACATGGTGACCCAGATAGGAATAGAGGTTAACCCTGCCAAGGTGAAAGCGGTCCTTGACATGCAACCTCCTCGAAACCTGAAAGAATTTCAGACCCTGAACGGCAGAATCGTGGCCCTTAGCAGATTCATAGCAAAATCAGCGGAGAAGAGCCACCACTTCTTCAGAACATTAAGGAAGGGGTCAAGATTCGAATGGGATGAGCAATGTCAAAAGGCCTTCGAAGAACTGAAGCTCCATCTGGAACAACTCCCGAAGTTAACCAAGCCTACTCAGGGAGATGTTTTACTCCTATACCTCTCAGTAGGGGAACATTCCCTGAGTACAGCCCTGATGAAAGAGGAAGGCTCCACACAACAACCCATATATTATGTGAGCAAGGTTATTCAAGGGGCAGAAATAAGATATTCAGAGGTGGAGAAGGCAGCCCTGGCAGTGGTGGTAACGGCTAGGCGACTACGCCCTTACTTCTTATCTTATAAAATTATGGTGCGAACTAATTTCCCTTTGAAGCAGACGCTAGGGAGAGCAGACTTATCAGGAAGAATGGTCAGATGGGCAGTGGAATTACAGGAATACGATATTGATTATGAACCAAGGAGGGCCATCAAAGCCCAGGCTTTAGCAGACTTCATTCAAGAGTCTACCAGAACGGAAGAGGAACAAGGCTGGAAGGTATATGTTGACGGTTCAGCATCCGCTGTAGGATGTGGAGCAGGGATAGTGTGGATTGATCCGAAGGGCCAAGAAGTACAGGTAGCCGTTAAGTTCCGGTTCTCAACCTCGAACAACGGTGCAGAATATGAAGCCTTGATTAGAGGGGCTAACATGACAGCGGAATTAGGGGCACAGAATGTCACCCTATACTCTGATTCACAACTGGTAGTGCAACAGGTCATGGGGGAGTACCTCGCCAAAGATGAGAGGATGATCGCCTATTTAGAACAGGTAAATAAACTAAAGAATAAATTCCATACTTTTGAAGTGATACAGGTGCCGAGAGAAGAGAATGTGAAAGCAGATGGACTGTCGAAACTAGCTAGTTCCACTGAATTCGAGGTGGACGGAAAGGTAACCCTGTTAGTGGCAGATCAATTAGCTACGGAAACCCTGATTGGAGAGATAACATCAGGGGATGACTGGAGGAAAGAAATATGGGAAGAGTTGAACAGAGGGCAAGTAACCCCAATGTCCAGAGAGGTCAAAGCTTGGAGAAGGAAGTATTGTATCCTAGGAGGCCAATTATACAAGAGATCCTTCACTCAACCCTATTTGAAATGTCTTTCAAGAAGAGAGGCAGAGCTAGTGATCAAGGACATCCATGAAGGTTGCGCATCCAGCCATGAAGGTTACCAGACTATGGTGAAGAAGGTATTTAGAGCAGGTTTTTACTGGCCTAATATAATCAGAGACGCTAGGGAATATGTGAAGAAATGTGAGAAGTGTCAGAAGAATGGACCCTTAATACGAGTACCTGCAGAGGAAATGGGTGCCATATACTCGCCCTGTCCCTTCGCCAAATGGGGAATAGATCTAGTGGGACCCTTCCCCTTAGCACCCGGAGGGAGAAATTTTTTGATCGTAGCCGTGGATTACTTCAGTAAATGGGTAGAGGTCGTGCCCTTGGCCAAAATAGAGGAAGATAATGTAATTCTTTTTCTGGCTAGACATATTTGCTGCAGGTTCGGAGTGCCGAGAATCTTGGTTTCCGACAATGGAACACAATTCAATGGAGAGAAGGTAAGGAGATGGTGCGAAAGATGGAACATTGTACAGAGATTCACTTCGGTAGCCCACCCACAAGCTAATGGACAGGTGGAAGTTACAAACAGAATCCTAGTGGATGGCATCCGAACACGATTGGAAGAGGTAGGAGGAAAATGGGTGAAGGAGTTAGACAATGTCCTTTGGTCTTACAGGACCAGCCCTAAAACAGCTACGGGCGAATGGCCCTTCTACTTGGTGTATGGGGCAGCGGCAGTAATACCTCCTGAAGCCAGACTCAAATCGCACCGAATCACCTATTTTGAAGAGAAAAGAAATGAAGAATTGATGAGGGAGGTGCTGGACCTGGTAGATGAAGAGAGGGAGATGGCGAGATTGAAAGCAGAAAGGTACAAGAGTCGGATCAAGGCAGCATACGATCGCAGGGTAATCCCTCGTTCCTTCAAAGCTGGAGATTTAGTCCTTCGGAGAGCAGATGCCTTGAAGAACACTGGAAAGATGGAACCCAATTGGGAAGGTCCGTACAGGGTAATACAGGTACTAAAAGGCGGAGCATACAAGCTCCAGAATATGATAGGAAAAGAAATACTAAGGCCATGGAACGTGTGCCATTTGAAGAGATTTTACGTTTGAAGAAGGTGTTATTCCCCTACCATCTTTCCCTTTATGGACAATTTTGAATGCTTGTTTCTTACTCGAATAATTGCTTCACCGGCACTCTTTTTCCCTCTACGTGGGTTTCCCTTTGGGGTTTTACCACGGAGAGGTTTTTAATGAGGCCGACATAGGTTCCCCTTATTTGCCTATGTTGATGAACACTTTTGATCAATAGAGCATCGTTTGTGGAAAATTTCAGTAATTTCCTTTAATGCATGTTAATATAATGATGAGATGATTCTTATATGCTGATTTTATGATGAAATGTTTCTCATACATTAAATATCGTGTCGAGATAACTGTTAAGGGCTCGCATAACAAGTGTTGAGATAATGTACGTGTGTTGAAAGCTAAAACATAACATGATAGAGATATTGCAAGATAAAGAGACTTACACCAACTCATAAAGATTCGAATACAAAATGCCTAGGAACAATTCCTAAAGCTTCTATCCACGATAGCCTCTAAAGCTAGGGGGAGTAGGGGGTATGGTAGCGGAAGATATAATTAACCTGCCAATAATCCCTAAGAACTCTCACGAGTATAAACAACTCTTACGAGTATAAACAACTTAAGGGAGAGTATAATCCCTAAGAACTCTCACGAGTATAAACAACTCTTACGAGTATAAACAACTTAAGGGAGAGTATAATCCCTAAGAACTCTCACGAGTATAAACAACTCTTACAAGTATAAACAACTTTTGGGAGAGTATAATCCCTAAATATTCTAACTTTTGGGAGAGTATAATCCCTAAACACTATAAACAACTTCAGGGAGAGTATAATCCCTAAGAACTCTTACGAGTATAAACAACTCTTATGAGTATAAACAACTTCAGGGAGAGTATAATCCCTAAGAACTCTTACGAGTATAAACAACTTCAGGGAGAGTACAATCCCTAAGAACTCTCACGAGTATAAACAACTTTTGGGAGAGTATAATCCCTACGAATTCTAACTTTTGGGAGAGTATAATCCCTACGAATTCTAACTTTTGGGAGAGTATAATCCCTATGAATTCTAACTTTTGGGAGAGTATAATCCCTAAATATTCTAACTTTTGGGAGAGTATAATCCCTATGAATTTTAACTTTTGGGAGAGTATAATCCCTAAAAACTCTAACTCTAAGAGAGAAACTAGAAGCATTATCAAGTCACCAAGTAAGTACAGGAACATAAACTCTATATTCTCATTTAAGATTTTTCTATGAGCTTTAGAGCCTTTACGTGTCAAGAAGATGCTGAAAACATGCTAAATTCATAAGTAAAGAAAGAGCAGGACAGGTATTACATCATATAGCAGAGATAGAGATATATATATATGCATGCTAAGTGATAATGTGCAGGTACGGTATTAAGCAGAAAATAAAATATCCCAGACCAAGAGCACTATGCCTTGGCCCTCCACAGAAAAACGCAGGAGTGTGGAGTCTCCTGAAAATACCAAAAGGGGCCTTAGAGGCCTTAACAAAAATAAAAGTGTTTTAAAAGTACCGAAATGTTATCAGAGAAATAGAGTTATGAAGAGAGGGGAAGATCATTCTTCCTCTCGAGACCTTCTCCTTCTTCATCCACTTGGCCACTGGAACCACCCCCCTCCGCTTTCTCCTCTAGGACGCCAGCTGCTATAGTTGCCACAGGATCAGGGTTAGCCACGTGGATGGGGAATGTCAAGTCCTTTGCGGGCACTAGATCGTCCAATTTCAGGGCAGCTTCTTTCAGCTCCAAGATCGCCTTCCTCATCCCAGGTAACCACCAGGGAGTGTTGATGTCCTCCTTAGCATCTCCAGGGAACTTAGGGGGAGTGTCCAGTTCATCCAACCGAAGGGCACGAGTATACTAACCATTAAAGCCTGGAGCGGAGTGTTCAGCTACGGCGTTGGAAAACCCATGATCTATGAAGTGAGGGATGTATGCGCCCATTGCCCCCAAGAAGCTGCTACTCTGAAGAAAGGCTTCCAACCATTCCTGATACAAGGTACCTAAAAACTTCTGACCCATGGCGGAGGTAAAAAGGGAGTCGATGCATAGTTTCATCCCAGCTAAAGGGAGAGTAGCCTCCAAGCGCTCAACCCGCTCACCAAACTGAGTCTTCAGCGAAGAAACCTCCTCCGAAAGCTTCGTCTTCTCCGCTTGAAGTACCTTACACCTCTGGTTAGCGTCCCGTAATTCTGCATCAAGTATCTCCTTCTTTACCTTTTCCAACTCCACCTGGCTTTGGAGATCGTCCACTAGCTGAAGGGATTGAAGGCCCCGTTCAGACACATCGGAGAATAGAAGACCGAACTACGCCAGAAACAATTTAAAGAAGTAAGACGTATATACTTTCTCTTACTAATTATTTAGAAGTGTATCTGCATTGAAAATATACCTGAGTGAAACTATGGGCGGCGTGCACAACTCGCTCGTCCGAGGATAGAGCATTAAGCGCCTCCGTGGCAGGGGTCGGAGTGTGACGCTCTATGAAAGCCATGAGATGATCAACATTAATCTCACCAGGTGCATTGGGAGCGACATTGGGCAGAGAGGACTTAGTCTTGGACTTCTTCTTTTTAGAGGCATCAGAGGTAGGGGGCAATGAGGAAATCATAGCCTTCTCAGTAGAGGACCTGGTACGTTTAGCCACTGACCCAGTGGAAGGTTTCACTGTAGAGGGAGGAACAGGGGCTTTTGAAGAGCTTTCAGGGGCCGGAGACTTAGCAACCATCGAGAGAGGAGTGGCATCACAGGAAATTTGAGTTAACCAACTCATAGCTGCACAAAGAAATATGAAAAGATGTTAACAATCACAGCAGTTTAAGTCTTGAGGACAATACCAAGAGAAAAGAAATGGTATTACCATCGTCAGGACCTAGGGGATAATTGGGGCGACCAAAACCGAAATGAGATAGGGCTCTAGGGTTCTTACAAATACTCATCACATCAAAAAAGCCATGGGCAGAGACATTATCATTTAAATGGTTCATCACATCCTAGTTCAGAGAAGAACAAACAGAAAGAGGAGGACGGGGCACCCCAGGGTTCTCATAAATCCACCCTTCGTGAGGAAAATCCCAAGGAGCGGGGTTTGTAACAAAAAAGTAATAGTCCTTCCAGTCCTGAACTCCTTCATGGAGCTTTTCCACCCACCTGGAAGAACCAAAAATGCCCTCTTCAAATAAAACCTTCCTCTTCCTCTCCCTTTCTCATCCTCTCTCTTTCTCAAAAATTGAGACACCCACAGTCGCGCCGCCCTCCCTCTTCCACTCCGCCAACGCCGCCCTCCCCGTCGCGCCGCCCTCATTCGCGGTCGCCCTCCCCTGCAACCTCGTTCGCGGCCGCCCCCCTCCTCCCCACAGTCGCGGCCGCCGCCCTCCCTTCTCCCCACAGACGCGGCCGCCGCCCACCCCCTCCTCCCCTCGTTCGCGGCCGCCGCCAACCCCCTCCTCCCCTCGCCGCCTCGCCGCCGCCGCTAACAACAGGTAAGTTTAGGTTTAGAAAAAATTAGGGTTTTCTGGGAAAAAAAAATTAGGATTTTTTTTTAAGTTTGGGAATTATTTTCGAACATAGCGCGTTTGTTTTGGAAAAAAATTCGAACAACTTGAGTTTGTTTTGGGAAAAATTTCGAACAAGATGTTCGATTTTTTTTTTCGGACAAATTTAAGTTGTTTTGAAATTTTTTTCGAACATATTGTGTTTGTTTTGGAAACAATTTCGAACAATTTGATTTTGTTTTGAAAAAATTTTCGAACAAAATGTTCAATCTTTTTTTTCGAACATATTGAGTTTTTTTTTAAGTTCTGGTAAAAAGATTCTAACTGAGATACTTATTTTTCAATTGTTTTAAGCAATCTTGGTGCAATAACTTTTTTGTAAATTTTCATTCCATGTTGTAGAACTTGAAGAACTGTTCACATTATTTGATTTTGGTCTGTGGTAATTAATTCCATAATCAGCAGAATTTTTCTTTGGCAGAAAATGCTACCTGAAATTATCTTTTGTAGGCATCTTGCTCTAAGTTTAGCATTATCACATCTTAATTATTTCTTTCATGAATGTGATGAAATCAATTTGAACAGATTGTAGTCGCTCAGGCTATCGGTTATAAAGCACTTGAGAGGCGGTACTATGACTGTAAGTACAATAGGTCATCAATTTTTTTATTAGCTGGCTCTGTATTTTTGTTTAAAGCTATGCCCACTGCTTTAGCTCTATGTTTTTGGGACCGAAATTACGTTGGAAACCATACTCCACCAGACAGCTGAACTTGATTTGATTTTTGTTCTATCATATGTAATATCCTTCATCTTGTGTCCTTTTAACAATTGAGTGCATGCTACTTGCAAGGCTTATTTCTTAGTGTTGTTTTTATCATCATTGCATGATTTTTCGTTTCATCTTGTTTATGTTCTGTCTTCTGTGAGGATTGTTCAATTAATTGTTGTTTCAGTAAATTGATGTGTTTATATTATGCTTATCGTAGTTATCATGAGAAGTGGGGGGTGGTTCTATAAAGATCGATTGGGTCGTTCAAGAGGACCAACTGAACTAATACAGCTCAAAACAGCCTGGGGTGCCGGAATAATTGACAAGCATACATTTATCTGGGGTGATGACATGGATGAATGGGTACCCATTAGCATGATCTATGGTGAGAGAGTGCAGAATTTGGTGAGAGTGCAGAATTTGAGAGAGTTGCAATGTAACATGTAATTTTGGTGTTGTTTTATGCGATTATACTTAAGTTTATGGAAAAAAAAGTTGTTTATTCACATGTTGTTTGGTTTACAATCAGCTTTTCCAGCTTGAATTTCGATAGACTTAGTATTCAATTGCTATTCGCAGTGCATCTGAAAGGTGCATATACTACTCTTACAACTTCATATCAAAATGAACTTTCCATATGAAACATGGATACCGATGTAGGCATTATCATTTTATGTCTTCGTCTTATTATTCTGAACAATTCTTTTCAGTGATATTAACTGAATTGAGTATGAAATCCCTACATCACAACAAACCCCTGTTTGAATATGCCATTTACAAATGTGCACATCTATTTTGCATATTGATATGCATGTCACTCTGTGCACATTGGTTCATGTTATTTTATGCATACCAAAACATTCAGTCATGTATGCCGTTTTAAACTTCATATTGAAATGAACATATGTCTTCATAACCCATTGCTACATACCAAAATTTATTTCACTGTTCATATTAAAATTCATAATCTATTTCATATATATATGCATATTCAACATATGAGGAATTGTATACTCTATGCCGTTTTTTTGTTTGGATAATTAACAATTAATTCGAATTGCTTAATTTCACTACAAGAAAAATGCTGAAAGACAACGGTGGAAAACTGTTGTCAATCCAGCAAAATAACCGTTGTTGTAGCCACCGTTGTCGTAAGTGGACGCTGATAGACAACATTTTTGAACCGTTGTAAAAACCTAAAAAAGACAACGGTGAAAAACTGTTGTCTTTTTTAATGAAAACCGTTGTCGTTGCATATGATTCTCGTGAATTGTGCTGATAGACAGCATTTTTCAACCGTTGTCTGTCCTTCTTTTTGCAACAATTGAAAACCGTTGTCTTTTCAAATTAAAACTGTTGTCGTTGCATATAATTTTAATGAATTGCACTAATAGACAACAGTTTTTCACCATTATCTTTCTAACTTTTTACAACGTTTGATAACCGTTGTCTTTTCGTATTAAAATTGTTGTTGTTGCCTAGGATTTTCGTGAGTAGCGCTGATAGACAACAGTTTTCAACCATTGCCCTTTGAACTTTCTAACCATTATTGTTTTTTTTTTTTAACAATGGTTTTTTACTGTTGTCTTTCTATTTTCTTTAAAATATCATAAACCTAGTTTTTTTTCCAATTTTTACATTATGTCTCCAAATTCTAATAATATAATTACAGAAATAACATTGAATCTTTATTGCTAACATTTGTTACCAAATACATAATTCAAATACGAATCTTATAAGTTTAGACAAAGATATGACAAGTTGAAGAGAAGCATGTAATTCTAGTAAAAAAATACAAGAATCTCATCACTTCTATTGTCTTCCGTTAGATGAGTTCAAGAAAGTCCTCGTTCCAACAATCTTCCCCTTCTGTTGAAAAGTAGCAAGCGTCATAGTTGATGATATTGCTGCCATAAAAACAAAACATGTACCATGAGTACCCTTAATCCAGTTTTATAAGAACTAAAAAATAAACCTGTTCTTCACTTATTTTATAAGTTATATATATAGTGAAACTATACAAAATTATAACAATTTGCTAAAATATAGTAGTTATATGTATATCATACCAATCCCTAGATAAACTACTAGTTCACTCTTTTGTCAAGAAAATAAGAGTGGATTGTTGCAGTAAATAATGCATCTTTTATGATGTAATACTACCTTCATCCGGCATAAGAGTATATAACTCCCCTAGAACACGGTAAAACTCATTTTCAACATCTATTGCTGCTAATCCATCTTCTTAATGAGAAGAAGTTACATCGATCAATGGAAAACAAGTTGTTATTACCCAGACTTCACGCATACAAAACGGCAACACAATCGATGCGAAGGCAATAAAAAATTAAGATAAAGATTAGAATTAGGCGCCAATGCCTTTGAGAAGCTAATTATGAATGACTCACCCGTTGATGCGACCTCAAATGAATGACTTAATTTAAAGAGAAGCTGCATTTATAAAGTCATTAGAACCCGCTTTAGAGCATGTTTGAGAGAAAGATCATATGATGCTAAAATAAAAATAAAAAATATGGAAAATATAGAGTAGTACTGTACCAGAAAAAGGGCCAGAAATTTGCATCAGGTCCGTGAATATCTAATTTGCAGCATCAGAATGAAGCAATTGAAAGCTTCGAATTAACTAGGTTATCTTGCAATCTAGCATCACAAAAGTTTAATTTGTCTTCACTCCATTAGATCATATCTCGTCTTACTTTATGAATCCATGTACAAATGAATTTTATTTCAATATATCTTATTGCATAAGTAAACAAATTAAAATAAATCAAACTTCGACATTTTTCCTTAAGGCAGTCCAATTTTGTCACTAGTATAAGGTACTTACGCGTCATCTAGGCATGTTTCTTTCACGAATAGCTAGCAACATCAGAAGTGGGACATAAGGGTATGGTTGTGCGACGATGCATGGTCTGGCGCTCGTTGCTGAGTGTAGCCTGTTGTCGAAGGGCATGGCTGTGCGACGGTGGGTAGTGGACGGGATGGGAATCATGGGATGGTATTCAGAGAAGAAGTACCAAAAGAAATTGCTCTATGGTATGGACGGCGACGTGAGGGAGTTCAATTAGAAGTGGGTTTAGTAAATATATACTCCACTGTTTATAGAGTAATTAATACAGTACATATTCTATATAATTTATATTATAATTAAGTGCTATCCAATTAATTTTTATATATATAATAAGAGCTAATTATAATTAAGTGCTATCTACTTAATTAATACAGTACGTATTCTATATATATAATAAGTGCTAATTCCCCCTTCAAAAAAAAAAAAAAAGAATATGTTAGTTTACAAATTAAATACCCATCCCTTTTCCCCTCCCCATGACTCGAACCAGGATCTATGTCCAAAATATGTTAGTTATATTAAAAGTATTATACTAGTTTAAAATAAAAGTGCTAGTTATATTAAAAAAAAACTCTAGTTAAAATAAAAGTGCTAGTTTATAATTAAAGTTTCTATTTTTTGAGTTTTTGAGTTATATTAAAAGTGTTAGTTATATTAAAAAGAAAAGTGCTAGTATAAAATAAACACGTTAAGTGCTAGTTATGTTAAAAAAGTGTCAGTTATATCAAAAGTGATAGTTTAAAATAAAAATGCTAGTTATATTTAAAGTATTAATTATATTAAAAAAATGCTAGTTTTATTAAAAGTGCTAGTTATATTAAAAGTGTTAGTTTAAAATAAAAGTGCTAGTTATATTAAAAGTGATATATTATAATCAAAGTGTTAGTCATATTAAAAAAATGTTAGTTTTATAAAAAGTGCTAATTTAAAATAAAAGGGCTATTTATATATTTAAAGTGTTAGTTATATTAAAAATATTGTGAGCTTTATCAAGAATTATTATCATTATGTATATATAATTTTTTTTTAATTTAATTTTTTAAAAATTGAAATTTTGTTAAATTAGATGAGTTAAAAGTGCTAATTTTTAAACAACGTGTAAAAACAACGTTGTCTTTCAACGCAAAATAACATGTTGTATTACTTTGAAAGACAACGGTCAAATACCATTGTATTTCAGTGCATAAATAGCATATTTTATTACTTTGAAAGACAACGGTTAGATACCCGTTGTCTTTCAACACAAAAATAGCATATTTTACTACTTTGAAAGACAACAGTTAAAAACCGATGTCTTTCAACGCAAAAATTGCATATTTTATTGCTTTGAAAGACAACGGTTAAAAACGGTTGTCTTTCAGCACAAAATAACATATTTTATTACTTTGAAAGACAATGGTCAAAACCGTTGTCTTTCAGCGTTTTTGGGTAAAAAACAACGTGAAACAACAACGGTCCCAAAACCGTTGTCTATCAGCGAACTTTCTTTTAAATTTCATTGATGCACAACACAGAACAACAACGGGTCACCAAAACCGTTGTCTTTTTGCGCAAATATAAACTAAAAGACAACGGTTTTACTTTAAACTACATTTTTTAAACTTAAGACAACGATTTTTCTCAAAACCGTTGTCTATTGGGCGTTGTCATTCAACATTTTTCTTGTAGTGTTTTAGAAATATTTGAATAATTGGAAGGATCATAAAATGCATATTTTTTAATTTTATTTGTTTGAATAATTAACAATTAATTCGAATTGCTTAATTTTAGGAATTTTTTAATAATTGGAAGGTGCATATAACTAGGAACTGCATTAATTCAAAATTATTAATATTTATTAATTTCAAATTATTTAAATTGGTAAAGGGCAACAATGTCTTATTAGGTGCCATTTTGACTCTAATAGATTTAAAAAAAAAGACCTATGCCCTATTAGATAAATCTCTTAGTGAAATGACCTTAACAATAATTTCCCCATTCACTACTAAAATAACCTCATTATAGTGACGCTTAGTTAATGACCCTCTTAAATTAGGGTCACAAAATATGGACATAGTGATCCAATCACAATTTATTTAGTTCTAATGACGCCTTAATTAGGCCGCCTTAGTTCATTCCTTTCTAAAATAAAAAAGTTGCCTTAGTTCTCTCTAAAAAAAATTAAGTCGTTCTAATTTTAATTTAAGAAGTAATTCTCTAGTTTCTTTTCATCACAATCACGTCTTCTCTTGAGCCTTAATAATTCATGAATCCTTCATCACAAGTCACAACGCATCTCTTCTTCAGCCCTAATAATTCATGAAATCCTCTTCAAGCCGCAATCTTCTCAAGTCCTTCGTCACACGAAATCTTCTTCTCAATCAGTTCCCGAAGCCCTCGTCACACGATATTGCTGTCATCCATGGATTCCTAGATTTATTTCACCATCCGTGAAGCGTGCCCTCATCTGTGTAAGATGAAAATAGTTTTTCAGTAATTTTTCATCCATGGATTCCTAGATTTATTTCTCTGAATTGGATTATTGATGGGCAAGGTTCGAATTAGTCGCTCAATAGAGCTTTCTATAATGTTCTGTTCGAAATGGAATACTCGACTTCCCAGTTCAGGTGCAGATTTCAGGTATTTGGTAAATCAAAATCGAAGATTGATTTATCTGTACCGAAGATAAAAATTGTTGAGGGATCAAGCAGAAGTTCTTCTATTGAAGCAAAGAACAGATATGTTCCAGATGTATCTAAAATGCTCCAGATAAAAATGGTATGTATGAGAAAAATTGCACCTCTTTTCTTCATGATTTAATTACTGTTTTTCTATTTCAGATTCTCTGTGCTCTGCTGTCAATCTGTAAATGAAATCTAGGTTCCCATTAGCCACGATTGGTGCTCTTTAGTTATATTTTAAATTCAATTATTGGATTTTTGAGTTTGATTGTATTTTTAAATGGGCTATGAATATCTTTAAAGGTTGTTCTATTTAGCTATAGAATTTGTAATTCTGTTTCTTACTCTTTCCACAATGGTGGATCTCGGTGCTCTGTTGTTAATCTGTTGCTGAAATCTAGGTTCCCATTCGCAATTAGTGTTTGCATAAGCATGAAAAGTATGTGGTTATGCAAGTGGTGCATACAATTTGGTGAATTTACTTGATAAATTAGTCTTGCATAGTTAGATCAAATGAGATTAAGGGAATTGATCAGTAGTTTGGACTTGTTGCAGTGGAAAAATATATAATCGATATGTTATATACATATATCCTTGGGGCAAAGTCTATGGAGGAAATTTTAAACAACAATTAGCTGTTTTATTGAAAAAATGATGTGGAGGAAAGTTTAAACAGATTATTGGGGTTGCCGTGGAGGGGACGTTGGATGCAATACATGCCAATCGAAATTTTGTATCCTGCTATGTCATGTTATTACTTGCATTCAGAGTTGATCTATTTCTATTTTAGGTGTTATCACATCTCTACAAACAAGTTTTTAAACTTATTTTGTTTGAAATCAAGGATTTATTAAATGGGCTGAGTGTTTATTTACTTACTTATTTCAGCTGCAAAGTTTTCACAAGATATATGCATGCTTGGTTAACCTTCAAATGCCTTATAAAATTGGGATGTGACAGTGTGATTACTCGTATTATGAAGAGGTCAGTGTGCTTCTGTTTAACTTTATTTTACCATCATGGTCATTTTTTCTTAAATTTGTTCATTTGGGAGCCGAATGAATTATATATGAAACTGAAGAGAATTTTGTGGAACTTGGGTACGTTGTTGATCTGGTGATATGGAAGTAACATCTGGCTCGGGTAGGAAACATTATCATATCAATCTGATACGTGGATTGTCACTTGACTAAAAAGAGTCTTCCATTTCTAGTCGTAATTATTACAAAAAGTTTCTTGGTTTTGTGTGTTTTAATAATGATCCTAAAGATGATATATTTTAACACTTAAACTGTAGTAGTTAACCCCTGTTTAATGCCCTCTTTTACAATCTTGGTGATTATCTGAAAATTTCTCTTCCTTTTGTATCTTTATGCGGTTGAATACGAATCTAAACTTAAAAAAAAAATAGTGTGTCCCGCATGGCTGGTTATTAGAGCTAGGGACTGGAACTTTTCCATCTTTTTCATTATTTCCCTAGCCTAAGGGGGGAATATGAGTCTGGATGATAGGAAAGGAAAATTCTTGTGGAGAATCGTTGTGGCTGCCTTATTATGGTCTATCTGGCTAGAAAGAAATAAGAGAATTTTTTGAGGATATTAGTGAGTCCATGGGAAAATATTAAATACAGAGTGGCGTTATGGGCAGTGAGTCATAATGTTTTCAAGGGGATATCCTTATCAGGTTTTTCTAGGGGTTGGCGTTATGGCTTGTAGACCTTGAGCTTTAAGTCTGAGTCGTTTTGACGGTCTATAAGTCTGAATTTAGATATGGATAGTGTCTATATCTGCACAAATTGCTGTACTCAATAGGTATTTCTCGTCCCTAATGTTTTGAGCAATAAAATTGTTATTTCTTATAAAAAAAAAGTCTGGATAATAGACCAGCCATATGGGTTTGACAGTCCAGATCAGAGTAACATTGCTTGAAAAAATTGGTAATGCAACAGTAACCATGTATATATGATTTGAATATTAGTATTTCATTCTGAACTTGATGATCTCATTTCTTGTGACAAATAACTCATAATTTTCAGCGTGTTATAAATTGCAAGTTAATTTCCATTCAAAGTAGAATGGATTTTGGCATAACCTAATAAAAGAGATGAGCTTCCCTTTAGCATAAAATCTCATTTTCCATTTCTTGGTTCAAATTTTTATTGGTCTTCAAACCGTGCAGGGACAAATTTAGTGGGGGATCATCCGTCTTATGTAACTTTTTTTACTCACACCTTTCTTTTATTTGAGATTGGCCCCCTTAAATTGAAAATATACATGATATTATAATATAAAGATTTTCTCCCCTGTTTGAAGTAAAATTCTAGATCCATTCTTATGTGTGTTCTCGTATTGTTAGGAGCAAGGCAGAATGTTTCTTTCGTGAGTTGTCCCGTAAAAGGACATGATTCTGATCTATATTTATATGTGTATGAGTTAATAGAATATTGTTTGCACTAAAATTGAGTGGAATCAAATTGAAGATGAAAGACACAGTAGAAAATCAACTTGATAATTAATGTTTGTTGTGGAAAAGATCACCTAGGTGAGAAAATGTTATCTCAACGGATGTTCTGTAGCATTAATAAGATAGTTATACTTATATACCACGACAATTCATTCTAACACATATTGCTTCCCGATGAATATCTTGCAAAGAAAAGACTCTGATTGTTAACATGGTAAAAAATACAATTAGTGCCCTATTTGCAGTTTCTAATTCTAATGATGGGTTGATCTTGTGTCTTTGTAAAGTGTGGAAGAATGACATATGTAACGTGTGATTGCAGAAAAATGGTAAAGGGGAAAGCTATTACTATAAATGATCTTCTACCAAGGCTAGTGTGATTGCAGAAAAATGGTAAAGGGGAAAGCTATTACAATAAATGATCTTCTACCAAGGCTAGAGAACGAAAAAGTGTCCATGTGAATAGCTAAAGGATGTTGTCTTTATCTTTAGATGAGGCTGTTGAGAAACATCACCGTCGTTGAGGTATCATACATCACTTTTTATACTACTTATTTGTCCTTTTCAAAGTTATCTTAATACTTACTTGAAGTCTTAGGTCAATCTTTACTATATTTTAAAGATAATATTATGTCATTGACGCGAGGACAAAGAATTGTTGCGGATCATAGTTATTTCCAAAGCACTAAATACGAGGAATAATTAATCAAAAAATTTGGAGGTGTTAAAGTGTGGACAAGTTATAGGACGTAGTATTACTTCACCAGAGAATCTAGTAAGTTTCGTTTGATATTAATATTTCTTTTATGTTTTTAGCTAGTTTTTTTTTTTTTTTTTCAATTTCAAGTATTAATAGTTTTTTCTTTTGTTCATTATTATAGGTTCAAGTTCTTGAAGATGCAAGATAGCAAAATTGATTGTTACACTTAGTTTAGGTGCAATTTATCTTTGAACAAATTTTTTATTTTTTTTATTTGGAATATTGGGCTTGATAGTTATGTGGTTGATGGAGTTGAGATGTTTTAAATTTCGGTGGTTTTTGTTTTAGAAGTGTGATGACATTTTATTTGAACAAATTTTTTATTTTTTTTATTTGGAATATTGGGCTTGATAGTTATGTGGTTGATGGAGTTGAGATGTTTTAAATTTCGGTGGTTTTTGTTTTAGAAGTGTGATGACATTTTATTGTTAAAATTTTTGTTGTTTCTATTTAGATGTGTGATGATATTTTAAGGGTAACAATATTATGTGACATTAATAAGCGTCTCCAAATTTGGATGTTAAATTAGTTATAATTTTTTTTTGTGACGTGAGTAAACGTCACTAAACAAGGTAGTTAAGTTAGTTATAAATTTATTTGTGATGCAAAAAAACGTCTCTAAAGCACACCGTTGTAACATCGTTTAACGTCACCAAATAATGTTACTATGACGCATAAAAGGGTCACTAAATGAGTTGGTTAAGTTAGTTATACCTTTTTCGTGACATGAGAAACCATCACTAATACAGTCGTCAATGAGCGTCACCAAATAATGTTTACTATGACGTGTAAAACATCACAATGATCTTCTGTGGTGACGCTATTAAGCGTCACGATAATTTCCTATAGAAATGCCAAATTAGGTGACGTTTTGCCAAAGCGTCACTATAGCAAAAGCGTCACTATAGCAAAAGCGTCACTACAAGATACGTTTAGTGACACTTTTGAGCGTCTCTAAAGTCTGTTTTTGTAGTAGTGATTGTTTATTACTCCCTCCGTCCGCCTATAAGCTTCCCATTTTACCATTTTGGTCCGTCCGCCTATAAGCTTCTCATACCCTTTTTGGTAAATATTTTTTCTTACACTTCATTTTATATTTTACTTTTTCTCTCTATCTCTCTCCTTCTTCCAATCACATCACTTGTACTATATCTATTATTTAATCACTTTTCTTAATCTCTGTGCCAAAAAGTAGCGGGAAGCTTATAGGCGGACGGAGGGAGTAATATTGTGTAAGATAAAGTGGGGGTAGTAAAGACTTTTCAACTTTATAAATAGTAATAAAGTTACTTTTTAGTGTAATAAAGTAGTGACATTTGTTGTAATATTGTGATGTTTTAAGGGGAGTGTTTAAAAATGTTTTTGCTATTTTAGGTAATGTCCCTTCAAGTATGGGACACCCAAAATGGTAAAATGTGTCTTCAAGTATGGGACGGAGGGAGTATTAATTTATTATATTTAAAGATGAAAAAAAACTTGACGTGAAAATTAAGGACTACAAATACCTATAAATCCACCAATATTCTACTTTAGAATTTTGATTTATAATTTTAAAATTTTATCCTACAAATACCGATAAATCCTACAAAAGTCAATCATATAAATATTTACAAACTCTATATATAGATAACTACTCCCTCCGTCCCGGAAGTGTTTGCACCACTAGGTGGACACACTTATTAAGAAAAAAGTGTAATGAGTGGAGTGTTGAGGGGTAATTTTGTAAAGTTATATGAATAAAGTAAAAAGGTGATTGGAAAGAGAGTAAAAGTAATGGCATTTTGTGTAAATATGTGAATATTGTGAGGGTGGAGTTTATTAGAGAGTTTCCTTTTATGGGTGTGCAAACAATTGTGGGACGGACAAATAAGGTAAGTGTGCAAACAGTTGTGGGACGGAGGGAGTATAAAAATCTATATAAATTTCATACTATATAAAATTAAATCATGCCCTACTTAAATTTCAAAACAAACATAAAACATACTATAAGTCATTAAAATTTCAAAATCTACTCCATATTTCAAAATTTCAAAACAAACATTCCCTAAATTTTATAGAAGACATTTTTCTATTTTATTATATTTTTTCTTTGTAGAAAACAATGCAAGCATACTACAAACGTTATGAAATAATATATATTCAAATTTATAGAAATGTATATGTTATAAATATATTAGAATAAAAAAAGTTTAACCCCCACGTACTTTAACAATGAAAAAATATAAAAATTAATATAATATTTAAAATTATTATTTTAATAAATCCACCCCGTGTAAAACGCGGGTATAGAGCTAGTAATAATATATTTTCAAATTTGTAGAAATGTATATGTTATAAATATATTAGAATAAAAAAAAGTTTAATTCTCACCAACTCTAACAATGAAAAAAATACAAATTTATTATTTTAATAAATCGATCCTAATATAATATTTAATGTTATTATATTAATAAATCGACCCCGCGTAAGACGCGGGTATAGGGCTAGTGTATATATATATATATATATATATATATATATATATATGGAGTATATTTCTTCTATTTCGTAATTATTCGTACACTTTCTTTATTGAGACGTCTCAAAATTTTTTGCACACTTATAATACGTAAATAATCTACAAAATTAATACTCTTACTACATTATTTTATTTTCAAAATTGTCACTCATTGGGTCTACATTCTTCCCTACACCTCACTAAATTACCCAAAATACTCTCCTACATTATTATATTTTTAAAATTGTCACTTATTTTGGGTCCACATATATTCTTCCGTACACCTCACTAGATCACCTTTAAACCACACTAAATCAATCAAAATACTTCTCATTTATTTGACCTCACACATCACTAAATTTCCTTTAAATCTCACTAAATCACTCAAAATACTCCTCATTTATTTAACCTCACACGTCATTAAAAATTTACATTTCTAAAAAATTAGTTTGTTAAGGTATGCAAGTCATCACAAGATAGGGGGAGTATATTTTAAGTTATACATATGTCTAATAGTGACTAATGTCTCAACAAAAATGCACATTAAATTTTAACACCGTTTCACTTAATATGAGTTGGAACAATTAAATTTTTTTTTTTTTTGGAAATGTAACAAAAATCGTTAAATTTAAATTAATAAAATGAGGTCTATTGAAAATTTAAATTAATAATAAAATTTTGTTTGTAGCTATAATATTATTTTGTATTTATAGTAATGCAAATCGTGGCCCCAATCTAAAATTTATGCGTAACGTCCCACGTCCTGTTCTACTTCGAGATTTCACATTCGAATTTCCCCATCCAACTACATTCACCCTTAAAAATACTTATACATTCTACTATTACATCCAACAATTACATCTCATCCAACCCTTTCAAAAAAAAAAAAAAAAAAAAAATCTCATCCAACTACTTTTACATAATTTAATTTGACATAAAGTTTACATCCCATCCTACTCAAAATTTCAAAATAAACATACAATTACTATTTATCAGAATTTTCCCATCCATAATTTCTCCCATCCTACCTGATCCTAAAACAAATTTGGTGGTGACCTAACAAAGTTAAAATAAAAGTTCCATCCTACATAATGCGCCTAAAAGTGTCAAAATTACTTTTGTTCCATATATTTTGCAGCATCAATCGAATACTAGGATGTTGATGTCATCTCCCATGCGTATATATATATTTAATTAAATATATAATTATGTTAACATTTGCGAACAAAACTATCTTTGGCTTATAAAATTATTGCAAGTACAATTAATGGGTTATTGAATTGATAATGTGCAGCTTTTTTAAGTGGCATTGATTTACTTTTCTAGGAATAGCAAGAACCACATGCATGTCATTCTTCATTTGGGAACTTAATTAGATTATTACACGACAAACTTCAACTGCAGTTTGAATTAATAATTTTGTGTCATCTCCACATCATCACCAACTTTCAGTTTAAGAGCTTCTCCACCACAGATTGAGCCTTAGCTTTTTTTTTTTTAATCTCGATATCCGGTGTAAGGACCCACTAGCTAGTATGGGGCCAATCTCACCGTCCACGTCCACTAGCAGGAGATCGATCCGTTTAAAGTCAGAGCTAAGCTCTCTATATATATATACACTGACCCCTTATGAATTGTTTACATAATCTTGGGGATTTCGAATTTGAAATCTAAAAATGAGTATACTCCTAAGTCTCAAGTGTATACCACCAGGTCAATTAACTCCCTTAAGGTTACAAATGGAGTAAGGTCGACATGTTTGATAGTAAATACTGATTAGACTAAATTAGTGATATTTAAAAAAAATTAGATTTTAAACATAATTTATTATTAATCTAAATTATCAAACAAATTATAAAGTTGAAATGAAGCTAATTTAAATTTAATTTAATTTAAGCTATGATCAAACATGTCCTTATTGTGGTTTAATTATTTCCTTTTAATTTTAGATAATTGTATGATTTCTCCCTCGACATTTTTAATTTCCTTTAAATGAGACAATATTCAACTGGTCAAATATAAAGTTTGTAACACTGTTTCAGCGGCGATTCATTTTTTTTTTCTTGATATTTATTTGATTATTATATTACTAATTTGGTTTTTCCTTTTAGATTATTGTATGATTTCAATTCCTCTAGTAATTTCATTTTTTATGTAGTTTTATATTAATTGTATTTTAATAATTCTATATCTCAATTAATATTGAAGTTAATTAAATATATGATAAATTGCTACAAATAAAGTAATAAATTGATAATATTCTCATTCAAATAATTAAAATATACCATTATGTAATTTAGATTTTTGTACGTAGTTGCATCCTAAAAATTAGATCATTTTTTTTTTTTAATGTAAACCAGAAATTAATTTTCTATTAAAAATTGTATTATTGAATAAGATTACATGTGTTTAAGATGTATTATTTGACGATCTCCTACGAGAGTGTTCACAAGGTATAAAAAGGAAGGAATTATGATGGATTCATTATTTTTCAAATTAAATGATATGATGATGATTCATGACACAAAAGAAGCCAGCCATTAATTAATTGATTAAGCGAAAAAGTGGTCTAAGTGTATTCTTAAAAATAAAAAAATACATGTAGCTACAAATAAGAAAAAGGGAACGACACATGATCATGCAAGAACAATATTCCCCTGCCTCACTAATTAACAAATACAAGTTGGCATAATTCAGTGTGTAAGTGTGTATTTTCTATATATATACTATACGTAAACTCTAGTCTTTAACGGCAGGAAAATTATTTTTAATCAAAATACCAAGGGATCGATTTAAGAGTTTTTTTTTTTTTTTCTTGCCCGAATGCTCCTCGCTAAAATAATAGCAAGAAATTTCTGAAAACCCACCAATTAACAAGGGCATTTAACCTTGGCAAATAACGAGGGCATGAACACTCGCCAATTAGCGGGTGCAATTAAACCCTCGACAAATCAATTTATTTTCTTTATTTAATTTATACCCTCCCACCCAGATCCCTCGTTAATTAGCGAGGGATAAGAACCCTTGCCATATTAAATAGCGAGGGATCGAGCCCTCGCCATATCAATTATTTTATTTTAGTTATGTAGCGATGAGGATTAAAGCCCGGTCTCGCCATTTAATGAAATTAAAAAAATGTGAGACATATGAGTATCTCTGTTAGCAACGAACACTTCGAAACGAGCTTCGTCGTCGACTTTACATGGAATGAGGGAGTAATATGTGTTAAAACGGTGCTAATTTTCGTATAGAATTCCGTCGTGCAATTTTTTTTCCGTCGCAAATCTTGTTGATTTCATCAATTCTATCATTTTCATCGCAAATACGTCTCAATTTGCGATGGTTTTACAGTCGTCGCGAATCTCTGCATATTTTGTAGTGTCCATGAGCAATCCAAACTTACGTAAACACTAAGACACCGTTTAATAGATATGTTGAGATAGTGTATCTTTCGATTATTTAATATACACATAATGAAGTGTGTTTTTACGGATTGGGTAAGAAAATTATTTCAGACTCGATGAGACATCAATCTTAAGTCTAATTAACTATGTTCAGCTTTTTTTACTCCACTACAAAAAACGCGGGGTTTACCGACGGAATCCATTCCGTCGGCCGTCCCGACGGATCTCCGACAGAATATTGGAATCGACTGACTTCCGACGGATTCCAACATCCGTCGGGACCGTCCGACGGACTTCCCAACGGAATTTAGTTTCACAGTCAAACGGTGTCGTTTTAGCCTTGCTTCCCGACGGATTTTTCCGTCGGTCGTTCAAATTTCGACTACCGACGGATTATTCCGTCGGTAGCCGACCTGCTTTGACCCACCGCCTCGGATACCAATGAAAAGACGCGTGGAATAAATATTCGCGTGCTACCGACGGAAATATCTGTCGGTAGCAAATTTTTTTTTATAAGAACTACCGAAGGCAGTTCCTCAAGAAGGAATTTTTTTTTTTTCACTTTCCTCTCCTCTGTTCGTGGTGGTTTCGTGCGTGGATTGAATTTTCTTGTGCGTGGATTGATCGACAAAGGGCATAACGATTATCTACTCCAATTTTCTTCAATTTAAACGGTACGTTTTATAAATGGGTGAGTCTAGTGTGGACTCGAGTGCATGTTGTGCACTCGAGTCCAATACATGGTTATATATTAGTCACAGCAGAAGTAGTACATAGAATAGCTTGTGGCCCAGCGGCACCTCTTTCCTTAATTTTACGTAATGTCTTTGGTTCGATTCCAATTGGCTACTTTCTACTAAATATAATCTTACACTTTTAAGTTATAAGGTTTTATACTTTTTAGTAATATAATGTTACACTTTTAAGTTAAAAGTGAATTATGTTTTATAGTAATAATTTTGTAATGCACTGTTTACTAATAGTAAGTCACACGATTCAGTAAACAATGTTGCACGTTTTGCTGAAAATAAAAATTATCAATAACAAAGGATAAAAACTTTATAAAAAATACTGTCTAAAAACAAGTACAATCTAAAACAAACGTGGATTTGGAGTAATTGAGCCAAATTCATTGAAACCAATTGGTGTGGTTTCTTTAGCCTTCTTCTTATTCTTTATATTCTTCTTGCTCATCTCAAGAGGACCTTTTATTCTCTTCCCCCTTCCTTTTGTTTTAGAACGTGCTGGGTCGAGTATCACAGTTGACGTATTCAACTCAACACTCCTCTTAGCCTTCAATGCATCAATAGAAGAAGAGAGAGTCTTCAAACCTTCTTCTACAATACCAATTGCTTCCTCATCTTCCTCACAACTCAAAGCAATGTTTTATAACGTCCTTGAAACTCTATGCGTCCATGGTAACTTACTTCATTTCAAACAAATTTCAATGCCTTTTCCAAACTTATCCCAAACATGTGATTTAGCTAATTTGGTCCACCTATTTCTAATGTAAATTTCTGGAATTCTTGAAACAGAATTAATAAGAAGAACTCTCAGTGAATGATAACATAACATCCCAAATTCTTCATATCTCAAGCAATCACAAGAAATAAAATTCAGGCTGTTATCGAAAATAACCCCATTGCTACTGTCTCCCATAGGTGATGAAACCTTATACAGTGATGTTGTGTCTTGAAGGTATCGAATAAGAGTATTACTTGCTGACACACCTTTCATAAACTCCTTGTTAAACTCTTTAAAAAGAGCTATAGTATATACCTGAGAAGCATGCCACACTATCCCAGCCATAATATAACCAGTATAAGGTCGTACTCGAGAGCAGGTGAATTCATCTTGATATTCAGCTTTTCTCCAACGTTTGACCGTTTCCCTAAAAATCTCAAAGAAATCAGTCAAGGATGTAGTCTGATTTGCACTGAAACCAATAGCATGATTAGCACTTTCACTTCTTTGAGATGAACGAATTCCAGCTGAAAATGAATTCTTGTTCAATGCAGTACACCATTTCTGTCTCAAGCCATATAACCTTTTAAACCAATCATTTTTCTCCAACTTATAATCCATAATCAAAGTCCTCCAACACCTTTCAAATTCTTCTTCGTTATCACAACCTGACATACACTTGTTAAACATGTCCTTAAACGAACAATCAGTTTTCAATTCTCCAAATCTTGACACTGCATTTTGGTATATGTGCCAAAGACATAATCTGTGTCTTGTTTCTGGAAAACACTGTAAAAAAGGAAAACAGAAAACTTTTTAACAAAAAGAGCTGCACTTTTGTAAATTGTTACTTTCACGTTTCTTTCA
Organism: Galeopsis tetrahit; assembly: GCA_963675135.1. Classification (NCBI taxonomy): domain Eukaryota; kingdom Viridiplantae; phylum Streptophyta; class Magnoliopsida; order Lamiales; family Lamiaceae; genus Galeopsis; species Galeopsis tetrahit. Next base: position 28,670,194 of record OY776130.1, on the reverse strand, counting down.
TACGACATGCACTCTTCAAATATAAAACATTCACTGTTCAACATACATATTAAAAAAGATTCAATTTCTCTTTTTTTCAAAATATATGACTTACACTTATTACTATACAAGACATGCATGGTTTAGAATAAGAGTCATGCACCTTTACAACGTAAAACACTGAACTTTTAAATTATAATAATTATTGTAAATAAAAAGATGTCATACCTTCTCGATTGAGTTTGCAATTGCCAAATCCTGGTCTGTGAATATTGTTACATGACATTTTCCTTGCATCGACTTCTTGAACGCATCAAACAACCACTCAAACGTTTCAGCCTTCTCATTCGAAATAAATGCGCAACCAAACATTGTGTTTTTTCAGTGATTGTTCACTCCAACAAATGGAGCACAAATCAGATTATAACGGTTTGTTCTGTAAGTGATATCAAACACCATAACATCCCCATAGATATCATAGTCCTCCTTCATCAAAGTATCTCTCCAAAAAACATGAACCAACCTACTTTCACTATCCATCTTCACCTTGTAAAAGAAACCAGTTTCACGTGAAGATTGCTCTTGCAGCATCCCAATAAGATTTGCAGCATCACCTCCATCTATGATTTTAGACTTCAGACTATATACAAAATTGTAGTGATCTTTTATTGTGTGCCCCAATTTCTCTTCTCCTCCAGCAATATAAGACAAGTAGCGAAAAGACTCTGATGCTTTCATTCCGGAAGACATCATATCTTCTATAACTTTAGCATTCAAATCAGTTATTTTACGTTCTGATCTGTAAAGGTGATTCCATTCACCCCTTGTCAATGGATGGTTATGCTCAATGTCATGCTTAACAACCACATAAAAACCATCTGCATTCCTATTTGCCCTCAACATTGCTTTACAACCTGTTCTCGAAATAGAATAGTTTCTCATCTTTTTACCTAAACTAATATTTGAACTTGAATCATCACTACTGCTCTTTAGCCCATTACAACTACAAACAAAGATTTTTTATAACACAACAGCTTCAGATTTTAAAGAAAGTCTACTAGTACCCTTACGAACTCCAAAACCAATTGAACGTGCATGTTCACGATAAAGATCATATATCATATCAAGTGTTTCCCTTGTCATTCCAACTAGAGAACCACTGATATTATCAATTTCAATGTTTGATTCTGAAAAAATATAAAAAAAAAATTAGAAAAGCATAAAACATACATACTACAAAACTTAAACACGAAATTAAAATTGTATAACATAAAAAAATCAGTTATATAAATATACATTACTCAGTAAACTTAACATATACTATTTATATATAACAACGTACACTTATTACTGAAGATCGACATTTGAGTTGTACTAACAAACAAACAAACTTTTACAAATAACATATGACATTTCAAAAACAAATAAACTCATGCAGAATTAAGAATATAACAATTAAGAATCTCAACAAATGCAAATGAATTTATACACTTTTCAAACAAAAACAAAAAGCAACGAAAAGAGGTCTCTACAAAATACATGAAGAAAATTTAAAAACACATACCTTCATTTGATTTATCAATGCAAAATTCACTACTGGTTTCATCTTCCTTGGATATTTGAATGCAATATTCAATTGCATTGCCTGAAACTTGAAAAATATCTTCATCTACAAAAAATAGAGTACGAAGAAATTAATTGAATATCGTGATAATAAAACTTACGATTCAGCGCTAACATGATGAATTAAACACTAATGTATACAAAATCGAATTTAAAAACACAATACCTAAATCTAAATCACCAGCCATATCAACGATTCTGCAAAAAACGACGATTCCTTCAGACTTATATGGATAATCGTTTGAAATCAACAGTATAATCAATCACGCGATGAATGATTAATGTTGTTGTAATATTGAATTATTGATGTAGTGCGTAAGATTGGGAAACAAAACAATAGGAAGGGAGAATTTAGAAAAAAATTGCATGGGCCCTAATAAAATCTAAAATAAACTAAAGATTTAAAAAAAGAAAAAAAATGATGGGAAGGGGAATCAAACCTATACCTTAACATAACAAACATGTCACCCTTACCATCTAGGCCGCTACCATACTCAATAAATAAGTTGTATTATTAAATATATATTATGAAATAATTTAATATTTTAAAATAAAATCTTAACATAACAAACATGTCACCCTTACCATCTAGGCCGCTACCATACTCAATAAACAAGTTGTATTATTAAATATATATTATGAAATAATTTAATATTTTAAAATAAAATCTTAACATAACAAACATGTCACCCTTACCATCTAGGCCGCTACCATACTCAATAAACAAGTTGTATTATTAAATATATATTATGAAATAATTTAATATTTTAAAATAAAATAAAAAAATGATGGTAAAGGGACTTGAACAGTGTATCATAACATAACACACATTCACCCTTAACATCTAGGCTGCTGCCATACTTAATAAAATTTATACTTTTAAATTATATTAAACTTTTAAATTATATAATGTTCTATATTTTCATTTATATTGTATTGTACTTTTCAGTAAAATAGACTTTCACCTTTTATATATAATGTCTTACACCTTTTAGTATTATGTTGTACCCTTTATATATACAATAAAATAAATTTATAAAAAGGAAAAATAAAATAAAAAACAAACATGATTTCACCATCACAAAATATACATCAATTCAGCAAAAAGTCAAATTTAAATTCAAACACATATGCAACAAACATATCCACAAAAAAGCACCATCAAATTCACATAGACAAAATAACCAATGCACATCTACTAAAAAATCATAATCACGAATAACAACAAGACTTCTTTTTGGCTTAAATCTTCCGATCAGCTGCAGCCTTCTTCCTTTGCTCCGACCTACTAGTAATCAAACCAGTCTTCATTTCATAAAACGAGAGTAATTTTGTGATAAGATCTGCTCTGCATTGGTTTACATTTGATAGCAAAATATATATTAGCACAAAATTTACCCCTCAACACCCGTCTTATTTTATTCTGCAATAAGAAAGAAGAAAAACAAAAACAACAATTAATTAAAAAAACATACACAAATACTAAAAAAAGAAGAAAAAAAGGATAATATAGAATACCTTCGACAAATCAGGTGTATCGTAAGAAATGCCATGGAAGTGCTTCACATGATGCATCAGAAATACACCACAATCCCCATTGGACTTTGTTGATTTCCATTTGAAATCAACTACTTCGAAGGCATATGACACAATATCTGTTGCATAAGGATGCTTTCTTTCACTTAACAGTTGACTCGTTTGCAAAACCTAAACACAAGACACACATAAATAAATTATACATAAAAAATAAAACAATATTATGAAAAGGTGTAAGACATCATACCAAAAGGTGCAACAAAGTAATACTAAAAAGTGTAAGACAACATACTAGAAATTTAGCCATTTCAAAGAATTCCTTTTCAAACTCCAGATCAGAATACTTTCTATTATCAAGATACTGCACCTTATGACCATCAAAGTTGATGCAAACAGCCGCATAATGATGATGGATACAAAAGGGAATAAAGATCTGAATTAAAATTAAGAAGAAAATGATTAGAACAATAAAAAAAAATGAAAATATAGTAAATGATACACCCTTTGAATATTACCAAAGAGACTGTATCAATGGTGTCTTTTGATACAGTAAGCCACTGAGTCCAATTTTTTTTTATTTCTTCACAAAGCTTTGGCATATCAATAACGTTCCTCGAGTATAGGTCCAAAGAACACTACATAAAAAAAATATAACACATTAAATTCAATTAGTTATTTTAAAATGAATATATAAATATAAGTGAAAAGTTCAAGATTAAATGCTTGAAAAGTGAAATGTCCAATAATTGAACAGTGTGTGTTGATTTCACAAAAATGTGTGATGTGCCAAAAATTGCACGGTCGGATTATATATCCTCGGGATCAGATATCCAAATTCCCGAGTGCTTAGACCTGATTTGGGTACACTGCTTCCGCTGGAATGATCCTCCAAGGACCTGCAAAAGACACACCGGAGGGGGCTCCGGTGCGGACGCTCCGACGCTCAAGTCAGTATAAGAATCTTCGTATATCACAAGGACTTCAAAGTCCTTGATTTATCAAATCAAGGTCTCAAAGGATCTCGCAATGTATAATAATAAGAAATATATTCAGTCTTGTAAGAGTAAAAAGTCTAACCCGAAAATATACCTTGCTTTACCTATTTATAGAGGACTTCCTCTTAAGAGGAAGTCAAGGCTTCCTTCTGTTTCGGAGCCACCTCTTGGACCCAGCCTTGCTGGGTTGACAAGGTCTTCAACTCCTCTACTTTCGGAAAGACCGGGGCCACTCCCCCTAGTGGACTCCTTCCACTAAAATGAAGGAGGGAAGAATCTTTCTTTGGTCAGTCTTAGTCCGATTTATGTGGAGATCTCCTATATTCTCGGTCCACCAATTCATATCAAGATCGAGTCTTCCTGATGTTTCTCTCCGGGTGGAGCTCCCTCCGGAGGGACCTCCAGGAGAGATTCTTTATCCAGAGAGTATTCCATAATCCAATACTTCCACTTTTATCCTATCCTCCATACACGTGTCGACTTCTTATCGGATGACATTTTTAGGCCGCATCATCTACTCCCCCTACTCTCGTAAAAGGGGTATATCTTTTGTGAGAGTAGAAAATTCCAGTGAGCCTAGTACATAGGCGTTTCTGGAGAGACGTGTATTATTCTTGCTTTGGAGAGGAATTTCAAAAGTGCTCCCCTTCGGAGATTTTTCCCGCCTTGGCCGCCTGTAATTTGGCAATGGCCTGACTCTTGGTTTCTTAACCTTCAAAGAATTTTCTCAAGAACTTTAGGGAATCTCTCCCCCTTTCAAGGAATCACCTCTGGTTTCAGGTGGCTCGAGGAGGTTTTCCTTGACTTTAGCGAAATTTTTGTTTTCTAAGTACCCATCTTGGGTCTTGGTTATGGGGAGATGCTCCCCAGTTCTCCTTGGCCTCTGAGCTTCTACTTGTCTCTCACTTTCGTTTAAAAGATTTTGATTCATAAAACCTTTCTTTTCACTAATCAACCCTTTTGGGTCTTAAGTATGGTGAGGGCTCTCCGGAGCTCATCGGCCTCTAGGCCTCTGAGTGTCTCTCACTCTTGTTTAAAAGATTTTAATTCATAAAACCTTTCTCTTCGTCGATTAACCCTTTTGGGTCTTAAGTAGGGGGTGAGGGCTCTCCGGAGCTCCTCGGCCTCTAGGCCTCTGAGTGTTTCTCACTCTCATTCTTAAAAGATTTTGATTCATAAAATCTTCTCATTTCATTGATTAACCCTTTTGGATCTCAAATATGGTGAGGGCTCTCTGGAGCACCTCGGCCTCTAGGCCTCTGAGTGTTTCTCACTCTTATTCTTAAAAGATTTTGATTCACAAAAATCTTCTCATTTCATTAATTAACCCTTTTGGGTCTCACATATGGTGAGGGCTCTCTGGAGCTCCTCGGCCTCTAGGCCTCTGAGTGTTTCTCACTCTTATACTTAAAAGATTTTGATTCACAAAAATCTTCTCATTTCATTAATTAACCCTTTTGGGTCTCAAATATGGTGAGGGCTCTCTGGAGCTCCTCGGCCTCTGAGTGTTTCTCACTCTTATACTTAAAAGATTTTGATTCACAAAAATCTCCTCATTTCATTAATTAACCCTTTTGGGTCTCAAATATGGTGAGGGCTCTCTGGAGCACCTCGGCCTTTAGGCCTCTGAGTGTTTCTCACTGTCATTCTTAAAAGATTTTGATTCACAAAAATCTTCTCATTTCATTAATTAACCCTTTTGGGTCTCAAATATGGTGAGAGCTCTCTGGAGCACCTCGGCCTCTAGGCCTCTGAGTGTTTCTCACTCTTATTCTTAAAAGATTTTGATTCACAAAAATCTTCTCATTTCATTAATTAACCCTTTTGGGTCTCAAATATGGTGAGGGCTCTCTGGAGCACCTCGGCCTCTAGGCCTCTGAGTGTTTCTCACTCTCATTCTTAAAAGATTTTGATTCACAAAAATCTTCTCATTTCATTAATTAACCCTTTTGGGTCTCAAATATGGTGAGAGCTCTCTGGAGCTCCTCGGCCTCTAGGCCTCTGAGTGTTTCTCACTCTTATACTTAAAAGATTTTGATTCATAAAATCTTTCTTTTCATTGATTAACCCTTTTGGGTTTTAAGTATGGTGAGGGCTCTCCGGAGCTCCTCGGCCTCTAGGCCTCTGAGTGTTTCTCACTCTCAATTCAAGGTGTTGATCATATCAAGACCTTTCAAGTTCAAGTAATCCGCTTGGATTTAGAGTAGGGTGAGGAACTTTCTAGCTTCCCTCGACCTCGTGGCCTTTAAGTGTTTCTCACTTTTGAATTCTCATATCTCATATATGCTCAGTGATCTACAGATCCTTCATCATTTCATCACTCCTAATTTTCAAACTTAGCCATCCAGCTACTCAGGGTGGTTAGCCCTCACGCGTTTCAAAATGTTCAAAGTGTGCTTATGAATCATATCTTAAATTGTTAGGAAATATGTGCTCATACAAGTTTCCAAAAATCTCCAAATGTTGTCATCACATCTCATAAAATCTTCAAATATTCCTCAAAGATAAACATACCTTTTAACATAATTTAGAAAAAATTAGACTCATCACTAATCAAAAACACGTTCTTAACCATGCCTAAATTCTCAATCATTCTCTCGATTCAATCACGAAATTCTCCTAAGTAATCACCTTAGCATTTCTCAAATCAATCATTTCTGAAGCCTTAGCAAATGCTCATATGCTTCGAGGTTTTATGCTCTAAACAACTACGTCTAGGTATATCACAAAGTAAAAAAGTAAAATATACACTTTTCACTTACGTGGCTTCATATCAGCATCTCGGAGGTAGTAGGCCTAGACCCTTCATCACCCCCTTTAAGCCTCGAAGTGTAAGGCATTTGCAAGGTCCGTCATCATGCTCGTCTCCGAATATCGCATCTCAACACCCTAGATGATCTTACTCACCTAATAGATCGACTCTTGGGTATATCCTTCTTTTACAGTATCCTTGTAGCCCTCATGACTACCTGCTCATCCTTCATGGGTTTCTTTTATCGCGTAATCTCCTTCGGGAGACATCTTAGATAGGGATGGGTCAACGATCGCTTGTATAATTGGCCACCCAAGGTGTAGTATCTTAACCGCAAAGCTCGAGCTTCTCCAGAAGCTGCAGGGGCTGGTCCTTTATTCAGCTCTTCTCAACTTTTGAATATCAAATTTCAGCACCCTGGGGAGGGGTTTGGTCAGCTTCAGCAGCTGGGCTCGATGGAGCTTCAACTCCTCAAATGTTTTCTGATATTATTCATCCCACTCGAATCTGGATCATTTGCATAAGATCCTCTTTGTAGTTCTTCTCGTGTTCGGTTCTCAACCCCGAATACTCATCTTTCTTCCATAACATCTGGATCATGCTCCGTCGAGCTCCTCCACATTCTTAATTATCCTGGACTCATCTGGCTCACATCAGCCACATCATCACATCTAGGTCCCGGACCTCGGGGTCCTGGATTCTCGCCTCATCTCTCCTTATCTGGATCTTGGACCTCGGGGTCCTAGATACTCGTTTCATCTCTTCCTTAATTCTATAGCGTTACTCAGCCACTTCAAGCGTAGGATCTTGTAAAAAGGTCTGTCATCACTCTCATCTTCTCGAAGTCTGGGTCTCAAACCCCATAACTCAGCTTCTGGGCAGCCATCATCCAAATCCCAGTCTCAAACTCTGTCCCCTCCAGTTTTTGGAACGTAGAAATCTGATCTCTAGTGCTTCGCATGGTGAAGTTGGCTTCATAGCCAGTCAGGTAGCATCCATCTTCGTCTCAACGTCTTACCCCAATATTCATCTCCGGAGTTGCACATATCTCTCGTACATCTGCAGCTCCTCGAGCAGGTCGAGGTTTAACATTAGTGTATCATCTCAAACTAGAAGTCAAATCCTTCTCTATGAGTTATCGATCGCAAATCTGGCCTGCATGACCTTCATTTCACGTGGTCTTTTCTTGAATCTCCAACCTCTCAACGTTGTTTGGCTTCGCTCTTTCTTCGGTAATCTTGCTCTCTAGAGCTCCTCTAGTACTTCTAGGTTCTCCAGCCCCTCCTCATGAGCTCATTATTCGTCATAGACCAGGTAAACTGACTCATACCAGATCTCAGAAGAGGATCATTTTCTTTGATCCTCGAACCTCTTACGTCCTCGCGAGCTCTGAAATTCTTCCCGGATCTCAACTCAAGGTTATCAACTGAGGGGGTCGGCTTTTATAATAAAAAATAATTATAAAATTACTCCTGAAGGTAGTGAATTGCATCATGTTCTATAACCTCTTACGTCCTCCTTCTTGGTCTTCCTGTCCTCAAGTTCTCTCCTCTTCTGCCCTCGAGCGCCTCGGTCAACTACGTAAACAAATTCTCTCAGATGTCCAACTTGAATCATTCTCTCAATTTCATCCTCCAAATGGTAATATTGATTTTTGTCGTGCCCATATTCATTGTGGAGTCTCCAAAATCGGTCCGACTTGGGCTTTTGAGGACCTCGGTTCCTCGAATAAGGGAATTTCAGATCTGGATGATCTCCAGCAACCTCTAAGACTTCTGTAGGTTCCAATCTCAGTTGGGTATATTTCTAAAACCTCCCTCGAGGCCCAGATCGGGATCCTCCCGCAGCATTGCGGTTTCCTGTTCCTCCGGAATTTCGGGGAGCTTCTGGGCTGGAGCTCCTTGCTGTAGATTCTCTCTTCCTCTCTCCATTAGCTGGTTTCACCTCCAGCCTCTTGGCTTGCCTCACCTCTTCGAGGGTGAGATACTTTTCAGCTCTGAAGATTCTTAAGTTCTTTACCCGCTTCAGGTAATCAATCATCCTCTCACCCACTCTAGTTTTCGGACTTATCGTTTTGTCTGTTTAGGGCTATTGGCCATGATCTCAGGGACCTAAATAGGCTCAATCTTCACTTTCCATTTCCGAGATTATCCCGAAATCCTCCAGGACTTGGATAGAATCAACCTATAATCTGAAATCTTCTGAACCTATCCAGAGATCCTCCAGAGCTTGGATAGACTTAATCTGTAATCTGAAATCTTCTGAACCTACCCAGAGGTCCTCCAGAACTTGGGTAGACTTAATCTATAATCTGAAATCTTCTGAACCTATCCAGAGATCCTCCAGAACTTGGATAGACTTAATCTATAATCTGAAATCTTCTGAACCTACCCAGAGGTCCTCCAGAACTTGGGTAGACTTAATCTATAATCTGAAATCTACTGAACCTACCCAGAGGTCCTCCAGAACCTGGATAGGCTCGGTCTGTAATATGAAATTATATCTAAAATATGGAAACATGTTAATCGTGTGCAAAATCATAATCATCATCCGCGTCTAATCATTAATCATCATCAACGTCTAATCATCATCAACGTCTAATCATCATCAACGTCTAATCGTGTGCAAAATCATAATTATATATAAAATATGGAAATATGTCAATCGTGTGCAAAATCATAATCATCATCAGCGTCTAATCATTAATTCTACCACATAAAGTAATCACAAGACTCAACATGTGAATTGCTTACCCATGCTTCTACGATTTCAAGTAATTCTTAATTCTAAGATTGTTTCTAGAGTATCAATCATGTAAGCTTATGAGAATCATGCTTAATTCAATGGAAAAAATAAGTTCGTGTCATATATGTCAATATCATTAAAATATGCTCATAGCAATATCAAATTACTATAAAAGATCTAATACTTTAGGCTTTATCAAACACCTGTACTAACCTGTAGCACCGATGCACTTATCATATCTTTGCCTCGTACTCCCATGTTTAGATTTTGGACCTCGAGGCCCTAAATACTCTTCCTCATACCTCTAAGTTTTGATTCTGGACCTCGGGGTCCTGAATACTCTGCCTCGTACCTCCAGGTTTGGATTCTGGACCTCGGGGTCCTGAATACTCTGCTGCTCGTGGAGGGGCACAAATGTTGTCATCCTCTGCAGTAGCTGGAGGTATCTCCTTGCCAGGTCCACTCCCGAGGGCTCCAGACGTGCCAACAATATCACCCCCTGTAGATATAGGGGTGTCTCGAGCCTCTTCCTGGAGTTGGTGTCAGTGGCGGATTTGATCCGGAAGGGGTATGAACTGGATCCTTCCCTCGGCCTCCCTTCGGTGTAGGATCAGTTGGCAAAGGAGGATTTTCCCCTGGAAGAGTCTTCTTTCCTGAAATGGGTGTGATTATGTTATTTCCTCCGCCCATCACTCGAACAGATAGAAATTCGTGAGAAAATCTTTCAAATCGTTCCCACAGACGGCGCCAGTTGATGTGCCAAAAATTGCACGGTCGGATTATATATCCTCGGGATCAGATATCCAAATTCCCGAGTGCTTAGACCTGATTTGGGTACACTGCTTCCGCTGGAATGATCCTCCAAGGACCTGCAAAAGACACACCGGAGGGGGCTCCGGTGCGGACGCTCCGACGCTCAAGTCAGTATAAGAATCTTCGTATATCACAAGGACTTCAAAGTCCTTGATTTATCAAATCAAGGTCTCAAAGGATCTCGCAATGTATAATAATAAGAAATATATTCAGTCTTGTAAGAGTAAAAAGTCTAACCCGAAAATATACCTTGCTTTACCTATTTATAGAGGACTTCCTCTTAAGAGGAAGTCAAGGCTTCCTTCTGTTTCGGAGCCACCTCTTGGACCCAGCCTTGCTGGGTTGACAAGGTCTTCAACTCCTCTACTTCCGGAAAGACCGGGGCCACTCCCCCTAGTGGACTCCTTCCACTAAAATGAAGGAGGGAAGAATCTTTCTTTGGTCAGTCTTAGTCCGATTTATGTGGAGATCTCCTATATTCTCGGTCCACCAATTCATATCAAGATCGATTCTTCCCGATGTTTCTCTCCGGGTGGAGCTCCCTCCAGGAGAGATTCTTTATCCAGAGAGTATTCCATAATCCAATACTTCCACTTTTATCCTATCCTCCATACACGTGTCGACTTCTTATCGGATGACATTTTTAGGCCGCATCAATGTGTATATTAAGAACCTGTGAGTAAATAACACTTACAGAATGATCAGCATTAAAAATAAATCGATTTAGCCCATCTTCAGCAAGACAATCTTTGTTTGCCATCAAAGCCCAAGCATTAAACTCTGCTTGCTCAACCCATGAACCCGGAATCAATGTTAAAATATCAGTCTTCTTTATGTAATTGAACACATCAAAGAAGAAGAAATAATCCCTAAAAGAAAAGAAAAAACATAAACAAAAATTAGAAAAACATATAAAAATAGTAATATGGAACTAGAATGAAAAAATATAAAATTACATTTTCAAGGCGTTATGGTTGAAATCAGAGAAGCAAAAATCAACAATCTCCTTGTGAATTTGTGGCATATCGGAAAGATATCGATTGCTAGTAGACATATAATTGGAAATGTAACCAACAGGTTTGTCTATCAACCAAAACAGGCTCTCAGAATCAACCCCAACTTGTTTCAACTTCGGACCAGCAGAGTTTATGGCATGACCAATCTCTTCAACACCAACACCTTCATCCCCAGAACTTACTTCTTTATCATCCACTTCAACCTCATCATCACCCACTAATCCTTCCTCTTTATCTTTCACCAAATCTGTGTCCTTAACTTTTTCAATTTCAGCAGCCTCCGTTTCAATACCTTCTTCAAGATCTTTCTGATTACCAACGATCTCTTCTAATGATGACCGTGACCAGCCATAAGCAGAAGTATCAGGAGGTGTCGGAGACAAAAGCCTAAAGCTAGGCATAGCATCAGCCATCTTTTTAGCAATGTTAAAATTGACCACCAATTCATCAATTTTTTTTAAAAAATCATCATCCATAGGTGGGGATAAAGACTCTGGAACATCAACATTGACAGGGACTTCAACATTCCTAATGTCAGCAAGCTTCCCCAAGTACTTATCAGTAAACTCAATAGCATCTTTCCTTAAGGAAATAAAAAAGTTATGCATTTCCTACAATAAAAAGGGTTAAACTTTTCAATAAAAATCATATACAATATTACCAGGTTAAGGTTTATGTACATATAAATGTGAAGTATATATTAGATAGATTAAAAGTGTATGATAAATAAATAAAAGGTGTATGTTAAATAACTAAAAAGTGTGGGATAAAAATATACCTCAACTTTTACTGTGCCAACAAAATCTTTTTTCTAAGATACATTTCCACCAGAATCAGCAACCTCATTATCCTTTTTCAAGCCTTCATTCTCATTATCATCATCTTTCCCCACTTTCTTAGAAACCCCTTCATCTTCCAACAAACTTATAGGAACTGTACCATTAAAACTAACATGAAAATTAATAGCCAACTCACCGAATCCATATTTCCCTGCAGCCAATTCTTGAGAGCAACGATGATTCACTTTCTTTACATTCCAATGCTGAATCAAAGGAAGTGTTCTAGGTTCACAAACACCCTGCCATTTCACCCGGTGAAAGTATACAATCTGGAGTAACATGACACAACCACTGACTGCGTTGGTGGACGATTCCTTGTATATTTTGAATGCTTCACATAATCTTTCAAGCACAAAGGTGCACCAGTCCAATTTTGAAATATTTTCAACAACCTCGACAGATTTTAAATACCTCATGATAACACATCTATTGGGCGTAGGAGCCAAAAAAGACAGTAAAGCAAAATGGATAAAAAGACGAATGAAATCATCTCCTCCTTCAGGTAGCGTCAACAATGCAGATTCCAAACATTTAATCGACATGCCAGAACAAACTTTGTAAACATCTTTCATATGCTGAATGAAACCACTATCTTCATTCTTTTTATAGGTAACAACAGGAACACTAAGGTTACGTGGAAGCATAAACACATCGCATACATCATCAGCAGTCACAGTGAATGCACAGACATTATCAATTTCTAACACCCTACTGCTAAAATTAAAATGATCCACTAACCACTCAAGCATATGATAATTGGAGTACTTCTTAAAGTCTAAGTGCAGCAAACCTCCAAAACCAACACGTTTAATATCTTCAACTTGTTTTGGAGTCAAACGCTTTACCAAATCACTAATACTAGCAGGACGACTGCTACAATCAAATGAACTGCAATAAAAAAAGGTAAAAAAGAAAAAACTAAATTAATTAAAAAACTACAAAAAAAGAAAAAGTAAATTTAAAAATAAGATAAAACCAAAAATTACGACATACCTTTTCACATAAGGTTTACGTGTCTTTTTCACAACAACAGGAGCTTTGGTTTTCTCCTTTTCAACGGCAGGAGCTTTGGTTTTCTCCTTATGAACAGAAAGAGCTTTAGTTTTCTCATTTTCATCAGTTGAATCCTCCCTATAACATTGAATTGCTAGAGGACTTTCACTAAGAAGAGTCCTACTAGCAACCATCCTTGCATGAGTAATGAAAAGTTTCCTCTTAGAAAAACTCCTGGATGGACAATTTTTGGACCTCATTGTAACTGAAACAATAAACAAACAATTTTCAGTTATAAGAAACATAAACTTTTCAATTAAATAAGCACACACTATTTAGAAATAAAACACTACACATATATTGTTATAAACTTTTATATTACATTGACACACACTATTAACATATAAACTCATACACCATTTAGTTATAACAACATACACTTATACTAAAAACAAGCATATAATACTGTTTCATACAAAATTTTCAGTAAAATAACAAAGTAATAAAAATTTACAAAAAATAAGTACTAAGAAAAAAAATACATTGAAGAAGGGAGAAAACAAGTACCTGTAAATATAAAATTTCAAAAACAAGGAAAAAGAACATGCAAGAGTTAACAAAGACAGAGTGAAAAGAAACACTAAAATGCAACTTACAAAAACAAAAAATACAGAAAATCAACACAAATAACAATACGTTACTCACAACAACACAAAAATACATGAAATCAAAACATGCAGACAAACATAAACAAAGGAATAAGAAAATTAGGGCTATAACACATGAAACAACAAAATGGAGCAGAAAAACGCATATAGTTCGAAAATAACTATAACGTAACAAATATAGGAAAGAATCAAACAAAGATTGAAAAAAAAAACAAAAAAAAATTGAAAAGTATGAAGAAGAAAGCTACATGTATCGCGATGGAAGAACGTCGACAACAAAGTACAGTATATCAACAAAGACAACGATGGCAACGATGGAGGACAAACATAGGTTGAATCGTGAAAAATGGTGAGAGATCAGGCGAATCGTGCAAGAGAAGAAATGAAAGAGATGAGTGAGAGGGAAGATGAAAGAGCGCGAAGAAATGAAAATAATAAAAAAAAAAAACTTAAATAATCAATAGGCGAGTGGGGCGGGTCGGCAGGCGGGTCGGGTCGGGCGGCCGGGTCGGACTAGGGTGTATAACATACACTCAGGTGTATACTAGACCTTGACTTTATAAATTCTTAATTAATTTTAATTAAGTTATTGTATTAATTATTGCATGTTAATTATTATAAAATCGTTATTGAATTATTATAAATTGCATGTTAATTATTATAAAACTGTTATTGAATTATTATAAATTGCATGTTAATTATTATAAAATTGCATGTACGTAGTTGATGAATATGTATAATTAATTCAAATATATGTTAGTACGTGGATTATATGTTTTTTATTGGTTAATTGTAATTAATTAATGTATGTTAGTTCAAATATATAGTGCAGCTAGTTCTTGTTAGTTCAAATATATAGTGTAGTTCTTGTTAGTTCGTTTTGATAATTAAACTAGGTTATTATTGTTGATTAAATTAGTAATTATTGTTATAAGTAGGGGTGTTGTACGTTTGATTAATATAGTAATTATTGTTATTGTTTAAATTAAGTCATTATTAATTAGTTTGGTAAATTATTGATTTCATTAGTAACGTGATTTGTTATTGATTAAATTAGGAAATTATTGACTTAAATTACTAAAATGTTATTAATTAAATTAGGAAATTATTGATTTCATTACTATATTAATTATTGATTAATTTATTATACTTTTAAATTTTATTTATGAAAATAGATGAGTGAAGATGCTAGTGGGGCCTCAGGATCTCGACGTAGGCGGTCGAGAGGCTCACTTAGGCCTGTTGAGCCTCCTATGACGACGTCGTCGCCATCCGTTCCACAGCATTCGCCGCCGTCATCTCAGTCGTCGGCAGCTCGTCGACATCCCACGCGGGCCCGAGAAACCAGACTGAGAGTATGGATTGAGGGAGTACAGTAAGTAATTAATTAAATAATTTTAAGGTTTAACAATATTTAATATCATCAATTTTTGTACATTTTTTAATTTATAATGTGTTTGTTTCTTAATATATAATGTCACAGCTTACTTCCTGGTAATGAGGTGTCGAAGATTTGCACTGATTCGATTATTAAGTGCAAGGTTGCTGCGAATGCCTACTCTTGGCTAAAGGTGCCGCCTACGAAAAAGGATGAATACTAGGAGGAATTCCAGGTATTTGAGTGCGTTCAATTAAATATTAATAAACAATTTATTATATATATTATTTGATAAATATGCTGATCGAATATGTGCAGAAACATGCTTATTGGCTTAGGGAGTACTTCTCAGACGACGATATTCACACACACAGGGCCGCTTCATGTCAATCTAGGTATAATGAGGTAATGTACACCTGAAGGACTGCTTGGCGTAGTCGTGGCGTGGTGCAGACGTTGGGTACGGACGAAAATGGAGTCGACGTGTGGAACACGTTGACCACGTATTGGAGTAGCCCGGAGTACGTGCGGAAGTGTAATACTGCTCGAGCCAACCGTAGAAGTGATGTGGGAGGTGGGATGTCAAGGCATCGAGGTGGGGGGGGGGGGGAGGGGGGGGGGGGCGATCCGCGTATGAGCACTCCATTGCTCTAGTAAGTGTTCACTAAATTTATTTCAATTATTTATATTATATTATATAAAATAATTTTTATATGCTCATTTGGTACGAAATAGGAGCGGGATCTTGGGCGTGAACCCACACACGTGGATCGGTTGAACCTTCTTCATCCGTTTGATCGAGATACGTAGACGTCCACATATGGAAGTACTACCGAGCTTCACGTAAGTTTAATTAAATTGTGATATTTTTTTAATATTTAATTAATTAAATGTATTAAACTATGTATTAATTATTTAATTTTTTTTAATTATGTAGTTGAATGTGAACCGGAGGATTGAAGAGGCCACGACACAGGCTTCTGCTCAAGCTGGGCCCAACGCTCCCCCTGATCTTAACCAGATTTACCTGGACGTTGCCCCGACTGATCGAGGACAGATCCTTGGCCTTGGCCGGATGAGCCGCGGAGTGAGAGCTGCGTCGTCCAGTTCATCCCAGCGTGCATCGCAGGCCTCTGTATCCTCCACTGCTGCTCCGGACCCGAACCTAGTCAACTGGATGAACCACTACTTCAGACAGATAACTGACACTATGGGTCGATCGTTGGGGATGTCTGCTGATCAAATAGATACATGCTTTGCACAGGCGATGAGCGTTCCCCCTCCGTCTTTGAATGCTCCGGTTGGTCCAGTTCCCCCTACAGCTCCAGATGAAGCCGTAGACGACGACATCGACGTCGACTTGAATTTCGGTGGCGGTGATGACTTTTTTAACTTTAATGATGGTTGATGTTTGAACACTTTAATTTTCTGTCGAACTATTTATTTTTCTGTCGAACTATTTAATTTTCTGTCAAACTATTTAATTTTCTGTCGAACTATTTATTATTCTGTTGGACATATTTATTTCGGTTGATGCTTGTTTGTCAATGGATTGTTTATTTATGTTATTGTTTTTAATTTATACATAATACATAATTTTTCGTTAGATTTGGTATAAAGTAAAATATTTTTTCGATTTTTTTTTATTCCGCCAAAATTACCGACGGAAATAAAAAATCCGTCAGAAATAAAGTCTGCCGACGGAAATTCCGTCGGTGCAGTACATTACCGACGAAATTTTGGGCGCCACTCTACCGACAGAATTTCAAAATCCGTCGGTAAATTCAAAATGTACTCTACCGACGGAATTTGAAAATCCGTCGGTAGTGCGCAGTACTTTGCAGAAGCTCTTTTCCCCTTTCTCACTCAGTCGAAAAAATTTGTGGAAATTGTATGAAAGCAAGCAAATTTCGGTACATTTTTTTACTTGGTTAAATTTTGTAGTTTAGTTGTGCATTTTATATGGTTGTAGTTTAATTAGTTGTGCATATTATATATTTGTAGTTTAGTTGTGTATTTTAATTATATTTTTTGTAGTTTAATTAGTTGTGCATTTTATATGTTTGTAAGAATTTTATGTTAAATGTTTAACAGATGGAATTGCCGGATCGTCGATGGATGTATTGTACTCCTAGGTTCATTTTAGGAAATGTGAATAGTGAATTTTACAATGAACTTGTGTCATTTGTTGAATTTGCAAAGCTCCACCCACATTACATGTATGGGGATTGTATCAAGTGTCCGTGTAATGCCATAAAATGTCAGAATAAAATATTTAAGTCGATTGATGAGGTTTTGGTACATGTTCTAAAGAATGGTTTCACTGTTAATTATTATAACTGGACATTTCACGGCGAAGGACGTTGGCCTTATAACTTTGATCAAGTTTTATACTATTACACTGCTGGTATCTTTGAAAGACAAATACATGGTAATCAAGCCGGCACGAGTAATGAACAACAATTTGGTGGGGAACAACAGTTTGTTGGGGAACAACAGTTTGGTGGTGAAGAACAACTTGGGGAGGGAGAACCCAAATGTATCAAACAATGATAATGGAAGCCGGTTTTTCAAATGTAGAAGAGGAGCCGACGGATGAAGCATTTCGGTTTTATGAAATGCTCAAATTTGTCGATCAAGATTTGTATTCGGGTTGTGATTCTCACTCTCAACTGTCATTTAATGCCCGACTTATGGCTATCAAGACCGAGAACAAGCTTTCTAACAGGGCATATGAGCAAATGACACAATTATGCAGTGAGATCTGCCCTCCTGAGAATAAGGTGCCTACAACGTATCATCAAAGCAAGCAAATGATGAAAAATATGGGATTGCCGGTCGAGAAGATTGATTGTTGTGTAAACGGTTGCATGTTATATTGGGGTGATGAAGATAACAATCTGAACATGTGTAGGATGTGTGGTCATCCTCGTTACAAAGAGCCACGTCGGAAGGGGCCCGCTGGTCAATCGAAGTCGTCGAAGAAGAAAGTGGCACACAAGAAGATGTATTATCTTCCAATCATTCCTCGTTTAATGAGATTGTATCAATATACTGCCACAGCACAACACATGACGTGGCATGCAACAAATTCGTCTTCGACCGAGTCTAGGGAGATGCGACATCCGGCGGACTCGGAGTCTTGGAAACACCTTGACAACGTGTATCCCAATTTTTCTTCTGAACCAAGGAATGTGAGGCTAGGTTTGTGTACTAATGGTTTTGCACCGTTTGGGAGCTTTGGAAAGCAGTATTCGTTGTGGCCGGTGATTCTGACTCTGTATAATCTTCCTCCATGGATGTGCTTGAAACCTCAAACAATGTTTCTAACTGTATTGGTGCCAGGTCCGTCGAATTCCAAAGGATAAACTTGACGTTTATCTCCAGCCTCTTATAAAAGACTTGATCTTTTTATGGGAAAGTGGTGTCCAAACGTATGATGTGTTCAGAAAACAGAATTTCACGATGCGTGCTGCTGTATTGTGGACCATTAGCGATTTTCCTGCATATTCTATGTTGTCTGGGTGGAAAACGGCTGGGTTTCAAGCATGTCCGTATTGTATGGAGCATTCTGAAGCTTTTAGTCTTGAGAAGAGTAGGAAAGTTACATGGTTCGATAATCACCGAAAGTTCTTACCTCGAGATCATCCATTTAGAAGGAATAAGAACAACTTCTTGAAGAACAGAACAGTTACAAACAATCGACCGCCACTTCGAAACAGTATTTTAATTATACAATTATTTGATCTAGTATAATGTTATACGTATATTTTTTATTAATTTCTTCTAGTATAATGTTACCGTACATGACAAAGGTTGTTACATGAGATTCAGTGGACGGGTTTGAAAAAATCTACTGAGGAAAATGCAGCTGAACTCAACGGTCGAATCCTAGGTGGATGGAATAAAAAAAAGTATTTTTTGGGATTTGCCATACTAGAGTTCACTATTGATCCGACACAATTTGGACGTGATGCACATTGAGAAGAATGTGTTTGATAATGTGTTCCACACAATGATGAACACAGAAGGCAAGACGAAAGATACTCCAAAGTCCCGGGAAGAGCTGAACATTTATTGTCGTCGTGAAGAGTTGAAAATGGATCCCAGTACAGGTAAATATCCGAAGGCTTGCTACACACTGGATAAGCCACAGAAACAACAACTGTGTCGTTGGATTCACGAGTTGAATTTTCCAGACAACTACGTGTCAAACTTGAGTCGATGCGCAGACATAAACAGGGGTAAGGTTTCAGGGATGAAGAGTCACGATTGTCATGTTTTTATGCAGCGCTTGATACCGATTGCGTTCCGAGACGTTGTTCCTCTCAATGTGTGGAGGGCTATCACTGAATTAAGTCTTTTTTTTAGAGATTTAACACCTTCAACGATCAAGATCGATGATATGATTCGTTTGGAGCAAGACATTCCAGTGATTTTGTGTAAGTTGGAACAAATTTTTCCACCTAGCTTCTTCAACTCCATGAAACACTTACCCGTTCATTTAGCGTATGAAGCCAGAATTGGTGGTCCAATGCAGTACAGGTGGATGTACCCATTTGAAAGGTAAACTCTTACATTTTTCATTTTTTATACTACATGCATGTTCACTAAATTAAATTTTTTTTTTTTTTATTATAAATCAGATATCTCCACAACTTGAAACGCAATGCTAAACAAAAGGCAAATGTGGAAGCATCGATTGTTAATGCATATTTGAATGAAGAGGTTGACATGTTTTGTTCTTATTATTTTGAAGACCATGTCAACACTCGGTTGAGAAGTGAACCACATAACTACAGTGGTAGAGGTACAGACAATATCGGTGAAGAGGTCGATGGAATGCTGTCTATATTCAAGTCTAAGGGACGACCAATAGGAAAATTCACTGAACGAGAGTGGGAGACGAACAGAGAGGCAGAAATAGCACAAACGTATGTGTTATTGAATTGTGATGAAGTCCAGCCTTACATTGAGTAAGTATTTCATATTTTTATCACTACTTCATTTATGTAATTTAATATTAATTGTGATTAGATGTTGTGAATTAGGATGTATACTCAAGAACTAAGACGAACAGAACAAAACATCTCAGATACAGATATAGATGCTCGTCTTCAACGTGATTTTGCCCGATGGTTCCAACGTTGTGTGAGTACCATTTCCTTAAATTTTACGTAAATAAATATGATTAATAATTAATGTTAATTATTTGAACTGTATAGGGACGGTCAAACGATTTTGAGAATCGATTCTTAAGGGATCTCAGCAAAGGACCACTACGTCGTGTAAAGACTTACAACGGCTATATTGTGAAGGGCTAAAGATTTCATACATCCGAGTATGCATCAAGAAAAGCGACTACCAACAGTGGTGTTTGCATTAGCAGTGCAAACTACAATGCAGATGCAAGTGACTACTATGGGGTGTTGCACGAAGTCGTTGAAGTAGAATATCCGGGATATCCAGCAAAGACTGTAGTGTTGTTCAAGTGTCATTGGTTTGATTCAGGCCCTTCAGGAACAAGGATTCATCCGGAGTACAAACTCGTCGATGTTAATCCGAAAATGAGCTATAACGGGAATGATCCATTTGTATTTGCCCATCAAGTATCTCAAGTATACTACTGCAAGTATCCAGTACGATCACGTAGTAAAATTGAATGGCACGCTGTTTGCAAAGTAAAGGCAAGATCAATGGTAGAAGTCCCTACAAAGGAAAGGAGTGATGAAGATGATTCTCCGTTTCAAACGGAACAAATAGAGGCTAGAACTGAAGTCTTTACGGGAGATTTGAATATCCATGTAGACTTGACGGCTGGAAATTCACTATTGATCGAAATTGAAAACGATAATGGAAATGAGGAAGATGATGAAAATGAAGAGGATGATGAAGAGGAAGAGGACGAAGAGGAGGAGGAGGATGATGAAGAGGAGGAAGATGAGACAAATAATGAAAATGTAGATGAAGAAGATGAAGAGGAAGAAGATGAATAATAAATTATATAATGTAAGCTAATTATTTTATTAGATGTACAATTTAAAAATATTTATTTATCATTAAGTTACAACTAAAAAGTGTGAAAAGAAATTAATTTTTTTAAATTTTTAAAAAAATAATTAGCAAAAAAATGAATATTTTAGTAAAAAAAATGAATATTTTAGTAAAAAAATGAATATTTTAGTATTTAAAAATATATAAATTATAGATTACAAATTTAATTATTTAATGTATGTGAAATAAATTAATTTTTTGAATTTTTTTAAAAAATAATTAGCAAAAAAATGAATATTTTAGTAAAACGACGGCGACAAAAATATAAAAAAATATATGTCGGTTTCTGTCGGGAATTCCATTGGAACTACCGACGGAATTCAATTTTATATTTTTTAAATTCGAAATATTGACTTATACTTTTTGGTAATGTTATATTGCACATTTTATTTATATAAGGTTGCATTTTTCAATTGTAGTGTCTTACACTTTACAATAATATTTTTATTCATAGTGATTTACACTTTTTAGTAATATTGTGTTGCACTTTTCACTTATAATGACTTACACTTTTCAGTTATACTCACTTGCATTTTTTAATAAAAAATGTGTTGCACTTTTCAGTTATAGACACTTACACTTTTTGTTATAGCGACTTACACTTTTTAGTAATATTGTGTTGCACTTTTTAGTTATATTGACTTGCACTTTTTATAATATTGTGTTGCACTTTTCAGTAATATTGACTTACATTTTTTTAGTAATATTGTGTTACACTTTTCAATTATACTAACTTGCACTTTTTTATAATATTGTGTTGCACTTTTCAGTTATATTGACTTACACTTTTTATTAATATTGTGTTGCACTTTTTATTTATATTGACTTACACTTTTTATTAATATTATGTTGCACTTTTAGTTATATTGACTTACACTTGTTATTAATATTGTGTTGCACTTTTTAGTTATAATGACTTGTATGTTTCATTTTTTAGTTATATTGACTTATACTTTTAAATATTGTGTTGTACTTTTCTGTTATTTCAACTTACATTTTTTAGTAATATTGTATTGCACTTTTTACTGAATAATTTTTTTTTCCTTAAAAGTTTAAACCTAAATGAAGAATGTGTATATTTTTAAGTACGAATTAAATGGTTCAAACATTATTTCCTCCACATTTTATTATAATATATGTATAAAAAAAATTCCATATTTTAATAAGTATGTTAATAGTTTAAATGGTGGGTGTAAGAATTTTTAAGGTTGAGGTACATATATAGTTCAAACCCTCGCTACCTCTACATATCTTCTCTATCTGGACCTAGATCACGGCAACAAAGGCCAACAAACGAAAAAAAATGACGTGGCACTCGAGTGTATGTCATACACTCAAATGCATAGGAGTGTTTACCCCGAATTAATTATATAAAAGCTTGTTAAATTTATATTATTTTTATTTTCTAACCATTACTCATGATGTTTAATTGATTAGTTTATGATGAGGTAAGCACTTCCTTCTCAAAGTTTCTCATGGACTTCCACAACCCTTTAATTAATTATCCATGCCTCTCTGTCTTTTATTCCCTAACCTTAATTATTTGATAGTATATTTAATTAATTGCAAATAATTAACCTCAAAATAATTAAAGCCCGTTTTTCAGTTTAATGCATCTTTATATATATCCATTCAAGGAACGCCCTTGACCTTTCTTTCTACATTAAGCAAGAGACAATCTGGTACTACTCTTTAACAACTCTTATTTCTTTTTTAAAAGTTTATATTAATTAATTAATACATTTCTTTAATCCCTTTCACGTATTCATCATCTTCTCCAGCCAACATCTGTTAGTTTCTATCTAATTTAATCACGAGAAGCCCTAATTCTTGGCACTAAAATGTCGTGTTCTATCTTCTATTTTGAAAATTTCAATACAAAAAATTGACCTCTGATGTCAAAAATCTTGTCATGATCAATTTTCTTGTAGCGATAAAGTCTAGCTACCTACATCTATATATATAAAAGGGTGTCACGATTGATATATAATTCAAATTCAAGAATTTGATATATATCATGTCATTCTTACACTTCTTTCTTCTTCTTGTTTCTACCACTTTAGTCTTTGGAAAATCCCATGCAAGAGAAATAAAAAACACTCAATCTCTAGTCTTGGGCTTAACCTATTCTAGGAAAACAATTCTTACACCAAAATCTTCCTCGAATCCCTCGAAAACACCATCACAAATGGTGGATATGATGGAGCCACTCAAAGAAGTTAGAGATGGATATATCATATCCCTCAATTTAGGTACACCCCCACAAATCATACAAGTATATCTAGATACGGGAAGTGATCTAACATGGGTGCCTTGTGGCAATATTTCTTTCGATTGCATAGATTGCGACGACTATAGAAACAATAAGCTAACCGCGAGTTTCTCCCCTACTCGTTCCTCCTCGTCCTTGAGAGATTCGTGTTCTAGTCCATTTTGTACTAACATACATAGCTCTGATAGCTCGTTCGATTCTTGCACAATGGCGGGGTGCTCGTTGAGTACCCTAATCCGATCGACGTGCTATAGGCCATGCCCTTCGTTCGCGTACACTTATGGAGACGGAGTTGTGGCTGGAACCCTAACTCGAGATATTCTTAGGGTTCATAATAGTAACCCTAATTCAACAAGTGAAATCCAAAGTTTTTGCTTTGGTTGTGTTGGTGCAACATATAGAGAACCAATAGGAATTGCAGGGTTTGGGAAAGGCTCTCTTTCACTTCCTTCACAATTAGGGTTTCTTCAAAAGGGATTCTCTCATTGCTTCTTGCCCTTCAAATTTGCAAACAACCCTAATATTTCTAGCCCTCTAATTATAGGGGACCTAGCATTAGCCTCAAAAGAGTCTTTTCAATTTACCCCAATGTTAAAAAGTCCAATGTACCCTAACTTTTATTACATAGGTCTAGAGTCTATAACCCTAGGAAATTCAAGTAAAACACAAGTGCCCTCAAGTTTAAGAGAGTTTGACTCATATGGCAATGGTGGCATGATTATAGACTCAGGAACTACTTACACTCATCTCCCTGAGCCATTTTACTCCCAACTTCTATCTTTTCTCGAGTCGAGCATAATGTACACTCGAGCGACTCAAGTCGAAGAGCGGTCGGGATTCGATCTTTGCTATAATGTTCCTTTTCAAAGCAACAACATCCTAGCTTATGATCTAATTCCTCCCATAACTTTCCACTTCTTAGACAATGTGAGCCTCACATTGCCACAAGGGAACGCGTTCTACGCGATGGGCGCACCGAGCAACTCGTCCGTGGTTAAGTGCTTGCTTTTCCGGAGCATGGACGAGAGCGAAAAGTACGGGCCAGCCGGTGTTTTTGGGAGCTTTCAACAGCAGAATGTGGAAGTTGTGTATGATTTGGAGAAGGAGAGAATTGGATTTCAGGTTTCTGATTGTGCAATGGCTGCAATTTCTCATATTAAGAAATAAATTAAACTTTTTTTGTGTGGTGTGTAAGTTGATGGTAGTTGGTTCCTCGTGTGGTCAGTTTGGATTTTACCTGGCGTGTATACTTTCTTGCATGTGTTTCTTGATTACTTAAAGGAAGTAATAATCAGTGTACTTTTTTATTAAAGAACTTTAAATTATTTATAGTTGGTTGCACGCATGATCCCTGAAATCAAACAATTTCTAAGGGGTTGGTTCATAGAAAACTTAATTCTGGTTTTAAACTAGGTCTTCGCTAATGGACGGTGAAATTGGTCCCCAAATTAATTAGTCGATCGGTCTTTAAATCGGATACCGAAACTTAAAAAAAAAAATGCATATATGATTCAATTCGTGACTATACACAATAGCTAGGGAAACTTTTAAGATTATTAATCATGAGTCGAAAATTCATTTTCACACCAAAGATAAAATATCGACATACTTGTATAATTGCAGAAAATTCTTAAAAGGATGAGGTAATCTCTGAATTATTATCATTATCATCGTATATAAAATTAATTAAAGAGAATAAACTGGAGCACAAGGTCCCGGCCAGCCTACAGCACATGGAGAGAGTTACAATGGAATTTGCAGCAGATAAAAATGTCCTCCAAATAATAAAATGAGGAAAATATTTTTATTATTGCTTCTCAAACTAAAAGTTTTTAGTGACAAAAAATTGAGAAATATTAATGACAAGACTGTTACTAAAAGTTATTTTTTGTCAATAAAGACTTCTAGCTAGAGAAATATAAGGGTAAATTGCAAAGATAGTCCCAAGAGAATGTCTCCACTTCAAAATGGTCTCATTTTCAACACTTTTGATCCCATGAGATATTTTCGTTAAATGTCTAACAGAAAAGAGGCGTGAGTTACACGCACTTTCAACTAAAGATTTTTTTTAAAAAATAACTTATTTATAAAATTATTAATTGCTAGCGATATCACCCCTCCGGCTCCGGCGGAAGAAATTTTCGGCGACCTCCCGACCACCCGTCTCCCCTTCCGTGAATTCTTCTAAACGATGTCCTAATAGGGAATAATAATATAGGAATAATATATTTTAATTTAGTCTATTATCTTTTGTATATATCTCTTTAATTATCTCATTGTAAATACTTATATATAGTGGATTATTCCTATCACCTCACTAACGGTGATCACATACCTATTCTCACATGGTATCAGTCTGACTCACCGAAACCCTAATCTTTCTCTAAAGCCTCACGCTATATTCCCTCTTCCTCATGGCGCCGCCGGACGTCACTCCCCCCACAATCCCTCTCAATGTCTTGGTCCATCTCTTGACCATCAAGTTGTCATATTCCAACTATCTGCTTTGGCGCAATCAGGTAGTTCCGGTACTGTCCAACCATGATCTCATCTCTCACGTTCATGGCACGACACCCGCTCCGGCGAAGTCGATCACCACATCTTGTGAATCGGCTCCAAACCCAGCATACATCGCTTGGTTTGAGAAGGATCAGAAGATCCTTAGTCTTATTCTTCCCTCTCTCTCTGAAGAAGCCATGGCCGAGGTCATCGACTATGACACCTCGCGCTCCATCTGGGTCGCACTCGAGGCAGCCTACAGTCACACCTCGGTCTCCCGCATTACTCAACTGTGGAATCAGCTTCTCTCCCTTCGTCGTGGATCTACCTCTATCGATGACTTAAGCAAGAAGTTTTGTGCTCTCTGCGATCAACTCGCCTCCATCGGTAAGCCTGTTGATGATAACGACAAGTGTCATTGGTTTCTTACCGGTCTCGGCCCCCAGTTCGCTGATTTCTCTAACACTCGCATGGCTATGTCGCCCATGCCTGCCTGCCTTTCGGGATCTGATCCATTGGGCCTTAAACTATGAGCAGTTTACTAGCTCGATGGACTCCTCGTCCTCGCCCGTTCCAGCATTCTATGCCTCTGCTCGCTCGGGTAAGCCTGCTCGCCCTGGCACCAAATCCCTTACCTTCTCTCCTCGGATTTCTAGTCACCAGACGACCACTAGATCCTCGGCTGGTGGCTCGGCCCCTACTCGCTGCCCTCCAATTTGCCAAATATGACGCCAACAAGGTCATTATGCGAATCGATGTCCAGACCGTTATGCTCGCCCTGCCTCTTCTGCGGCCAACCTTGCTCATGTCCTTAATTCTAAGTATCATGTCTCGCAACCGCCTGCTTCAGATTGGTTCCTCGATAGTGGTGCCTCCGCTCACATGACTCCTCGCTCGACTGACTTGGAGAATCCTCACCCGTATTCTGGTAACGACAATGTTAATGTTGCTAATGGCTCTACTATTCCGATCACTCGTGTTGGGTCGTGTTCGGTTAATAAGGATGTTCATTTGTTAGATGTGCTCGTCGTACCACATCTTACTATGAAATTGTTATCCATTAGTAAGCTTACTTCAGACTTTCTTGTTGATGTTTTGTTTACTAATGACTTATTTGTCATTCAGAATCGGGTGACCAAGCAACCCTTGGCGAGGGGTCGGTATAGTCGAGGACTCTATGCTCTGGAGCAGGGCACTCCAGCCTTGGTCGCTGCTTTACGGAGTTCATCGCTAAAGGCTTCATTTGAGTGTTTGGCACCGTAGATTAGGCCATGTTCCTATTTATGTCATTAAATTATTGAATAAATTGGGCTTATTGTCCCTTACGTTTATTTTGCCCAATCCGAGCCTTTGTACTCCGTGTCAGTTGGCTAAGAGTAAACATTTATCTTTGCATTAAATGAAAAGCGAGCATCTCATGTTTTGGATTTAGTTCACTGTGATCTTTGGGGACCTGCCCCTGTTGCTTCTAATGACGGTTTTCGGTATTATGTGATTTTTGGGGATGACTTCTCCAGATTTACTTGGCTTTATCCTCTGCATGCCAAGTCTGATTTCCATGACGTATTTGTTCGGTTTCACACCTTTGTTTTCAATAAATTTTCCACTCCCCTTAAGGCGTTCCAGAGTGATGGTGGTACTGAATTTGTTAATGGTCGTGTTCGCGGCTTCCTTACCGACCATGGCATTCATCATCGCATCTCCTGTCCTTATACTACTCAGCAGAATGGTCGCGCTGAACGCAAACATCGTCATGTAACTGAAACTGGGCTATCTTTATTGTTTCAGGCGAGCATGCCTGCCCACTTCTGGGTTGATGCCTTTTCCACTACTGTCTACATTATCAACCGTCTACCCACGCCTGTTCTTGGGGACAGGTTGTCCTTTCAGGTTTTATTGGGCTCTGCTCCGAACTTTGCCAACTTCAGGACCTTTGGTTTTCGAGTATTTTCGTATCTTCGTGACTATGCTCTCCACAAGCTTGCTCCTCGTAGTTATCCATGCATCTTTATGGGTTACAGTTCTTCCCATAAGGGGTTTCGGTGTTACGATCTGATCGCTTCCCGCTTCTACACTACTCGTCATGCTCAGTTTGATGAATCTGTGTTCCCGTTCTCGGCATCTCATGTTCCATCCTCGCCTGTTGGCTCCCTTGAGATCAACTCATTCGTGGAACCATCGGCTGCTGCTCGCCAATCTCTTTGTGGTCTCTGCCCTGACCCACCAGACCTAATCATGCCCCCTGCTCGCCCAGCAGTTCAGCAGCCTCCTGCTCGCCCAGCAGTTCAGCAGCCTCCTGCTCGCCTAGCAGTTCAGCAACTCCCTGCTCACCCAGCTGTTCAGCAGCCCCCTGCTCGCCCGGCTACTGGTCCACCAGCTGCTCGCCCACTTCCTGTCCCGACTCACCCGATGGTTACTCGTGCCAGATCTGGGATATTCAAGCCTCGGCACATTGCCGACATTGCGACCACCGGCCTCCTGTCCGCCCTCTCGGTCTCTGATGAGCCTAAGGGTTTCAAATCGGCCCTTAAGCATCCACACTGGTTAGCTGCAATGCAATCTGAGCTCGATGCCTTTCATGTTAATCAAAGTTGGGATCTCGTTCCTCGCCCTCCCTCCACAAACATTGTTGGTTAGAAATGGGTTTTTCGCACAAATTTTCTTGCGGATGGTACAGTTGATCGCTATAAAGCTCGACTGGTCGCCCAGGGCTTCTCGCAGCTTCCATGCCTTGACTTCTCGCACACCTTCAGTCCAGTCGTCAAGGCCGCTACTGTTCGCATCATCTTGTGTCTAGTTGTTCAAAATCAGTGGCACATGCACCGGCTCGATGTAAATAATGCCTTTGTCCATAGAAAGTTGACGAACACTGTTTACATGGCTCAACCTCCTGACTTTGTTGATCCTCGCTTTGCCGACCATATTTTTCGCCTCAAGAAGGCATTGTATGGTCTTCAGCAAACTCCTCTCGCCTGGTTCAGTGACTTCCTTAAGACTTTGGGTTTTCTGTGTAGCCGAGCAGATCCCTCACTCTTCTACTTCAAACGTGGCGCAGACACTCTATACCTCTTGCTTTATGTGGATGACATTATTTTTACAGGGAGCGACCAGCATGCTGTTCGACGTTTTATTCGCCGTGTCAACACGGAATTTGCGCTCAAAGATCTTGGTCGCCTCAGCTACTTCCTCGGCCTCGAGGTCACTCACTCGTCGACTGGTCTCTTTCTCAACCAAGCGAAGTATGTTCGCGATGTCCTATATCGAGCGGAGTTGCTCGACTCAAAGCCTGTCTCCACTCCCCTCGCAGCCGGGGAATCTTTGGTTAGCAAAAGGGAATCTTTTGGCGACCACACTCTATATCGCTCGCTCGTTGGCGCTCTACAATATCTGACGATCACTCGTCCTGATCTTTCATATGCTGTGAATCATGTTAGTCAACTTGTACACTCACCGAACACTGACCACTTCCTCGCGGTCAAAAGGATCCTCACATATGTTAAGGGCACTATCAACTATGCGCTCTCCTTTGGTCGGATCAGTGACTACTCGCTCGTTGGTTATTTAGATGCGGATTGGGCGCGTTGCACTGAAACTCTTCACTCCACTTATGGTTACTCGATTTTTTTGGGTGGAAACTTAATCATTTGGAGTGCGAAGAAACAACCCACTGTTGCTCGCTCGAGCTGTGAATCCGAGTATAGGGCACTCGCGAACACAACTCAAGAAATGATTTGGGTTACTCAACTTCTTCGGGAGCTTGGTCAGCTTCCTTCCTCGGCTCCAACCCTGCTTTGCGATAACAAGAGTGCCTTGTTTTGGAGTCAAAACCCTGTTGCTCATAAGCGAGCAAAACACACCGACATTGACTGCCATTTTGTTCGCGAATTGGTCTCATCTAGTCGTCTCATCACCAAGTTTGTCCCATCTACTCCTTAGCCCGTCGACGTCTTCACCAAGAGTCTTCCTCGCCCTAGTTTCGAGTTATTACGTTCCAAGCTCTGTGTTCGATTGCATCCAGATCATCGCTTGATGGGGGTAATAAGGAATAATAATATATGAATAATATATTTTAATTTAGTCCATATTTCTTTGATATGATTGTTGTATTTACTTTAATTATCTCATTGTAAATACTTTTATATATAAATATATATATATATATGATGCGGCCTAAAAATGTTATCTAATAAGGAGTCGACACGTGTATAGAGGATAGGATAAAAGTGGAAAGATGAGATTATGTAATACTCTCTGGATAAAGAATCCCCTCTGGAGATCCCTCTGGAGGGAGCTTCGTCTGGGAAGGAGCAGCGAGAAGAATCAGTCTTGATATGAATTTATGGGCCGTAAATATAGGGGAATCCCGCCATTTCCGGTCCAGACTCGATGGAAGGAAGACTTTATCCTCTTTTATCTTAGGGGACGAAGTCTACTAAGAATTAGTATTGCCGGATCTTCAGGGAGTGGAGAGAAGGGAAGACTTGGTCTACTCAACAGGGCTTAGTCCTAGAGGCAGCTCCGAGATAAGGGAAGGCTCTAACGGCTCCCTATGAGGAAGTCTCTATAAAAAGGTGAACCGAAGGAGATTTCCAGGTTAGACATTCTGACTTTACTAAACTTATATACTGAATCCAAAATGCATTTTTCTGATATTCTTCGAGAGCTTGTTTGACGAATCAAGGATCTCGAGATCCTTGTGATATATTGAGAAGCCCTATACTGACTTAGGCATCGGAGTGTCCGCGCCGGATTCCCCTCCGGCGTGTTCTTTGCAGGTTCTTGAAGATTCTATTGGAGGCAGCATATTTGGGCCACTTTCACATGTTCGAAAGGTTGGATATCTAATTCCGAGGACACGTAATCCTCTCGTGCAAATTTTGGCACATCAACTGGCGCCGTCTGTGGGAATGAGTTGAAAGATTTTCTCACGAATTTCTACCTGTTCGAGTAATGGGTGGCGGAAACAACACATCTACCTCGGGAAAGAGACCCCTCACAGGGGATAATCCTCTTTTACCGAATGACCCCACGCCAAAGGGAGGCCGGGGAAAAGATCCAGTTCCTCCCCCTCCTGGATTAAATTCGCCAGAAACGCCTAACACAGGTTTGGGAGAGGAAAACCGTCCCATTCCGATTGAAGAAGGGACAACAGGGAACATTGAAGCCCTAGAGGTCTGGACCACAGATTCCCAACGAGAGGATATTCCAGATTCGGGACCATACCTGATTTCTCCCGATCAATTGAACGCTCTCATCAAGCAAGCTGTAGAGAGAGCTTTCGTGGCTCAAGGAGATCGAGCCCCCAGAGTTACACCGGGAAATCTGGAGATACCTATTCCGAGACGCCAGGAAGAGGCACCTGGAGCCTCCCAAGTGTTGTCCAAGGAAGTAGGGACACGAGTAGAAGAAGATGATAAGGTGCCCTCCCTAGCAGAAAGAAGCATTCCCCTACGGAATACAAGAAGGAACGCAGATTTGGCACCCCGAGAGACAGAACTCCCTGAAACAGAAGAAAGCACCGATGATACCTACGGAGGGCCAGTCAGCGACCAATTGCAGGCCCTACAGAAGGAGATGAGGGATATGAGGAGACAAATGAGCAATCGAACCAGTAGATCCGCTTATGTCTCCGGATGTCAGTTCTCCCCTAATATATTACAGGACGAAGTGCCATTCAATTTCAAGCCCCTCAATTTTGAATACGATGGTACGACAGACCCATACGAGCACCTAGTAAGGTTCGAAAACGCTGCGTTATTACACCGCTATGGAGAGGGAATCAAATGTAGGGTGTTCCTAACCACCCTAGCAAAAGCATCACAGCAATGGTTCACTCAACTGGAACCCAATACAATTCGGTCCTGGGAGGAATTCAGTGAGTTATTCCTCCATCAATTTGCAAGTGCCCGGAGACAGCCACGGGCCACTTTGACCCTCTTCAATCTGAGACAGGGGGAGGGCGAGAGCTTAAGAGCTTTTCTCCGGAGGTTTAATCAGGCAGCTCTGGAGGTCCCTACAGCCTCTCCGTAGGTGAAGATCAACGCTCTTACTAACGGATTGCGTGATGGAGACTTTTTCTCCTCTTTAGCTAAGAAGCCGGTTAAGAACTTTGATGAGTTGCTGCATAGAGCAGAAAAGTACCTCACTCTAGAGGAGGTTCGAAAAGCCAAGAGATTGGAGGTCAGGCCACAAGATCGAGAGAGGAGGAGAGAGGGCCCCTCCAGACGATCCAGTCTAGAGGCCCCTCGGACCTCCGGGTCAACAAGGGACAGCAACCCCTCCGGAGGTTCCCGGTCTGGCCCTCGCGGAAGGTTTGAGAAATACACGCCCTTGAGAATTGAACCTGCTGAAGTATTGGAGGTAGCAGGAGATCATCCTGACTTGAAATTCCCATACTCTAGAAGTCGAGGACCCCAGAAGCCCAAGTCGGATCGATTCTGTCGATTTCACAATGAATATGGACATGACACAAACCAGTGTTATCACCTGAAAGACGAGATTGAAAGGATGATCCAAGCGGGCCATCTGAAAGAATTTATATTTAGAGACAGGCAGGGCCCTCGGGGGCAGAAGCGAAAAGAACATGAAAGAAAACCGGAAGAGAAGGAAACCAGAGAGGCGGCCGAAGACATGCCCCCTCCACCGCCGAAGAGAGGAGTAATCCACATGATTGTGGGAGGGCCAGCCGATGGAGATTCCTTTCGGAAGAGAAAGCAGAGTGTCCGAGCTCTAAAAGCAGAGCAAGGAGGTCAGTTGAGAGAAGTAGGACGGATGACAGAGATGCCCAATATCCGATTTGGGCCGGAGGATGTGAAGGGAATTAAGGAAGATCACAACGATACTCTGGTGATCACTACCGACATAGCGGGGTTCGACGTTGCTCGAATCTTCATAGATACGGGGAACTCAGCTGACATTATGTTTTTTGAGTGTTTCAAGAGAATGGAGCTGAGTGTGAAGCTGCGACCTGTAGATACCTCCCTGTATGGTTTCTCCGGAGGTGCCATCCAACCCTTGGGATCAGTAATGTTACAGGTAGGATTGGGGGACGCTCCAGCTCGAAAAGTCCACCTGGTGGAGTTCCTCATTGTAGATATCCCCTCATCATACAATGTAGTGATGGGACGACCTAGCCTGAACCTCTTTCAGGCAATCATCTCTACATTTCATATGAAAATGAAATTCCCTACAGCCACAGGGGTGGGAGAAGTAAGAGGAGATCAATACCAAGCACGGAAGTGCTACGCAGAGTCTGTAAAGATGGCGGACAGAGCTCTGACCAAGGGCCTGGAGCGGACGAGAGGAGACGACCCTGAGGTTAAGAGAAAGAAAGTTGAAGGAGTAGCATCTGAACAGGTGAATGTTAAAAAAGACGAGGAGCTGATGAGCGTGGAGCTCTTCCCAGGGAAACTCGGCTTTGCCACTAAGATAGGTACCCAACTGGGACCTGAACTTACGAAAAAGGTTATAGGTCGAGCAGACCTCTCGGGAAGGATGGTGAGATGGGCGATAGAGCTCCAAGAATATGATGTGGATTTCGAGCCACGAAAGGCCATAAAAGCCCAAGCTTTGTCCGATTTCATCTAAGAGTCGACCAAACCAGAGGAAGCCGAGGGATGGAAGGTATACGTAGATGGCTCAGTGACTCTGAGCGGATGTGGAGCAGGGATAGTGCTGGTGGGCCCTCAAGGAGAGGACCTACAATTTGCAGTGAGGTTTCAAATCATAACCTCGAATAATGGAGCAGAGTACGAAGCCTTGATTAGAGGAATGGAGATGGCATTAGAATTGGGAGCTCCAAAGGTAACTCTATACTCCGACTCCCAATTAGTTGTTCAACAGGTGAATGGAGAATACACAACCAAAGATAGCAGGATGGCTGCCTATCTGGAACGAGCCAAAGAAGTGATGGGCAAATTCCAAAATTGTGAGGTAATCCAGGTACCTCGAGAGAAAAACATACAGGCGGATAGCCTCTCCAAACTCGCTAGCTCCACAGAGTTTGATAGACAAGGAACAGTGACCTTAGTAGTAGCAGAAAGGGAGACCTTGGAGAACCCCATTGGTTCCATTGAGGAGAGAGACGATTGGAGAAGAGCTATATGGGTGGAACTCACCAAGGGAACAGACGCCCCTACCACCAGAGAGACCCGAGCCCTTCGGGTCAAATATTGTATCATCGGAGGGCACTTATACAAGAAATCGTTCACACAACCATATTTGAGGTGTATATCAACCCGAGAAGCAAGATACACACTCAGAGAAATCCATGAAGGTAATGCAGCTAGTCATGAAGGATACAAAGCAGTGGTGAAGAAAGCTTTAAGGGCTGGATTATATTGGCCCTCCATGACAAAAGACGCTAGGGAATTCGTGAAAAAATGTGTCAAGTGTCAGAAAAATGGTCCATTGATAAGGACCCCTGTGGAAGAGATGGGAGCTATGCACTCTCCGTGTCCCTTTGCTAAGTGGGGAATTGATTTGGTAGGGCCTTTCCCTCCAGCCTCTGGAGGAAGAAAATTTCTGATAGTAGCAGTGGACTATTTTAGCAAATGGGTGGAAGCTGCTCCTCTGGCTACGATAGATGAAGAAAATGTGATTAAATTCTTGAGAAAACAAATTTGTTGCAGATTCGGAGTACCCAGAATATTGGTCTCCGATAATGGAACACAGTTTAACGGAGAAAATGTACGAGGATGGTGTGCAAGACTAAACATAATACAGAGATTCACCTCCGTAGCTCATCCTCAAGCTAATGGACAAGTGGAGGTTACTAATCGAACGATAGTAGATGGTATTCGAACAAGGCTGACGAAAATAGGAGGAGGATGGGTGAATGAGTTAGATAATGTATTGTGGTCATACAGAACTAGTCCAAAGACAGCAACTGGAGAGTCCCCCTTTCAGCTGGTCTACGGAGCTGCGGCGGTGATACCTCCTGAGGCCGTATTGCAGTCTCACCGAATTGCCCAATTTGAAGAACATCAGAATGAGAGGTTGATGAGAGAGGCCCTAGATTTAATGGAAGAAGAAAGAGAGATGGTTAGAGTACGTGCGGAAAGATATAAGAGCAGAATTAAAGCTGCATATGACCGAAGAGTGATCCCGAGGTCCTTCAGAGTGGGGGGCCTGGTGCTGAGAAGAGCTGATGCCCTAAAGAATACGGGAAAATTAGAGCCCAACTGGGAGGGGCCTTATAAAATCACACAGGTACTGAAGGGAGGAGCCTATAGACTGTAGAGCATGGAGGGGGTTGACATAGCTAGACCCTAGAACGTTTGCCATTTGAAGAGATTCTTTATTTGAAGAAAGTGTAAGGTCTTGAGACCATTTACGACTTTTGCTTTGTGATTTTTTGCATTGATTCGTATTTTGCTTAATGTATTTCGTGGCTTCACCGGAGCTCTTTTTCCCTCTCTACGGGTTTCCCCTTTGGGGTTTTTCCGTAAAGAGGTTTTTAATGAGACCGGCGTAGGTTATCTATGGCCTATGTTGAAAATTGACAATAAATCAATGAAGCTTTATTCCTTTTTGAAAGAGATCTTATACATAATTATCATGCCTTGATTGTCTTTCTCATATCTGAATATGCGGTGTATGAATATAAAAATGGCGAGTGTGAGAGACACTCAGAGGCCTAGAGGCCGAGGTGCTCCAGAGAGCTCTCGTCTTATTTGAGACCCAAGAGGGTTAATTAATGAAATGAGAAGATTTTATGAATTAAAATCTTTTAAGAATAAGACTGAGAAACGCTCAGAGGCCTATAGGCCGAGGTGCTCCAGAGAGCCCTCATCTTACTTGAGACCCAAGAGGGTTAATTAATGAAATGAGAAGATTTTATGAATTAAAATCTTTTAAGAATAAGAGTGAGAAACACTCAGAGGCCTAGAGGCCGAGGTGCTCCAGAGAGCTCTCATCTTACTTGAGACCCAAGAGGGTTAATTAATGAAATGAGAAGATTTTATGAATTAAAATCTTTTAAGAATTAGAGTGAGAAACACTCAGAGGCCTAGAGGCCGAGGTGCTCCAGAGAGCCCTCATCTTACTTGAGACCCAAGAGGGGTAATTAATGAAATGAGAAGATTTTATGAATTAAAATCTTTTAAGAATAAGAGTGAGAAACACTCAGAGGCCTAGAGGCCGAGGTGCTCCAGAGAGCCCTCATCTTACTTGAGACCCAAGAGGGTTAATTAATGAAATGAGAAGATTTTATGAATTAAAATCTTTTAAGAATAAGAGTGAGAAACACTCAGAGGCCTAGAGGCCGAGGTGCTCCAGAGAGCCCTCATCTTACTTGAGACCCAAGAGGGTTAATTAATGAAATGAGAAGATTTTATGAATTAAAATCTTTTAAGAATAAGAGTGAGAAACGCTCAGAGGCCTATAGGCCGAGGTGCTCCAGAGAGCCCTCATCTTATTTGAGACCCAAGAGGGTTAATTAATGAAATGAGAAGATTTTATGAATTAAAATCTTTTAAGAATAAGAGTGAGAAACGCTCAGAGGCCTATAGGCCGAGGTGCTCCAGAGAGCCCTCATCTTATTTGAGATCCAAGAGGGTTAATTAATGAAATGAGAAGATTTTATGAATTAAAATCTTTTAAGAATAAGAGTGAGAGACACTCAGAGGCCCAGAGCTCTCATCATACTTGAGAATAGTTAACGAAAAGACAGGTTTTATGAGTTAAGACCTTCTAAAAGAGAGAGACAAATAGAGGTTCAGGAGTCAAGAAAAGATGGAGGACGTCAACCCATAACCAAGCCACCTGAAACCAAAAGATTGTGCATACCAAGAGATGATAATGATATAACCTACAAGACCAACAAGAGAGAGGGGGGGGGGGGGGGAAGAGAGTACGCCTCCAACATATTCCTTACTGGTCTTGTAAGTTACTCATGCAAGTAGAAAAGAAAAAGCACGCCAACAAACAAGCAAGATGAAGCTAACCCGATTACTACAAAAAGCCCCCACATATCCAGGAGTGTGGGGTCCCCTACAAAGTATGAGAACAAGTATTACGAGCAGAAAATAAAGAGTGTAGCAAAACAGAAGAAAGATAAATTGTTTGTCATGACCATGAAAATATGAAATTTAAACTGCGTTTTCAGCAACAGCCTCCTCAACAATAGCCCCCTCGACCTCAGCTCCTTCAATGGCACCCTCCTCCACAGCAGCATGATTGCTAGATCCTCCGCCCTCCTCTGGGCCCTCTTCACCTCTCAAGGTATCCTCAGCGCCCGTTACCGTAATTGGAACGGAGACATAAGGATAAACCAGCTGCTCCAGAGGCTTCAACTCAGCCATGCCCACCTTGGATGCCTGTAACTTGGTGATGGCCTGACCCATTCCGGGCAACCACCAAGGACTGTCAGGGCTCTCCTTAGGATCCCCTAAGAATTTTGGAGGAGTAGCGAGTTGATCCAGGCGAAATTCACGGGAGTAAGTTCCATCGAACCCCGGGGCTGAGTGCTCGGCCACGGCATTACTGAAGCCATGATCGATGAAGTGAGGAATATGTGGCCCCATGGCGCATAGGAAGCTTGAGCTATTGAGGAAACTGGACAGCCACTGAGTATGAAGAGTCCCCAAGAACTCTTGACCCAAAGAGGAAGTAAACAGAGATTTAATGCAAGCCTGCACTCCGACATCCGGCAGCTCGCGTTCCATCCGTCCCACCTCCTGTACTAGATATTTAATCCTGGCTGCATCCTGTTTGCTTTGAGTCCGTAGAAGAGACAACTCCTTAGCTAGAGCTTGAGCTCGTTTATGAGCTTTGTCCTTCTCCGCAGTGATACCCTTGAGGGTTGACTGGAAAGAGGAGGCTTCAGCCCGGAGGAGTTTGAGTTCAGCCACCATCTCAAAACCCTGGTCGAATATCTTGGCATAGGCAAGACCAAACTACAGGAAGAAAAGGAACTATGTCTCAATATTTAAGAAGGTAGAAACCGTGAGAGTAATGGAAAATACCTCTGAAAAAAGTTAAGCACCGCGGAGCAGTTGGTCCTCAGGAAGGGGCTTGTCGGATGATTCTGTGTTGTAAGGAGGAGGGCATTGTTTGATAAGGCGATGGAGAGGATCATACGCAGCAGAAGGGGCATCCTTCTCAGCAGGAGCTCGAGCAGTTTTTCCCTTTTTCTTCTTAGAAGTGCCACAGTCGGAGAAGAAGGCGTTGGCAGCTGAGCGGGTTCTCCTGGCAACTGAACCAGGGACCTGAGTAGACGAACTAGGGAGAGGAGGAACCTTTGAAGGACTCTCTGGAGCCGGGGTCTTTGCTGAGCTTCCCAGAGCAGGAGACTGAGGAGCTTTTGGGAGATCTTTAGAAGCAGATAACGTAGGGGCCTTCACTATGCTGAGAGCAGGGGCATCCCGCGAGATGTGAGTTAACCAACTCATTGCTGCAGATAATCAAGAAAATTCTCAGAACTCAGAAGAAATAGCCACATGCAAGAAGCAAAATACAGGAATAGAATATTTTTTACCATCTCGAGAATCTAAAGGGAAATCTTGAGGACAAAAGCCGAAGTGGGAGAGGATGCGAGGATTTTTGCAAATACCAAGGATATCAAAATAATCGTGCAGACGGACGTGGGTATTGAGATTAGTCATAATAGTACGGTTTGAAACGGAGTAAGCTTTCAGAGGAGGAGGAAGTATTCCTGGATTGTGGAATATCCAATTCTCATGAGGAAACGGCCAATCAGTGGGGCTAGTAACAAAAAAATAATAATCTCGCCAGGATGACTCTTCTTCGTGGAGTTTTTTCATAAACTTACAAACACGAGACCTCCGCCCACTGACATAGAAGAAGCCATTGTTCACTTTACAAGAATGCTGGCTCAGAAACAGTTCGGCAGACGGGTCACCGCCATTCCCTTTCACCAAAATAAAAAATCCTACCATGGTACGGATAGCATTCGGAGTAAACTGATTAAGAGGGATTTGCATGCGGGTCGATATGGCAGCCAAATAGGGGTGGATCGGAAATCGAAGTCCTGCCCTAAGTTGAGCTTCGAAAAAGGCAAGAGTTCGGGGTTCGGAGAGATCTGGGCGTTCATTTAAGCGAGGAACGCGAAAGGTATATTCTGATGGAAAGTCGTAGGCTTGAGTAAGGCTAGCTAGGTGAGTATGATCGATCTGAGAGGAAGTGGAAATCCTATTCTCTGGGCTCCCCATCGGAAAGGGAGTGGACTCATAGGGGTTTTGGCTAAGAGCTTCAGGCGGAGAAAGAGGGCTCGACATCGATTAACAATGCTAATAAAAGAAGAAGAGAGGGATAGCTAGGTTACCTTGATTAGGAGGACTACGGAATCAGTCGGGGCGACCGGCGACGGCGAAACTCGGGAGGAAGAACGCCGGAGAAGAAAGATGGAGACAGCAAAAGACTTTTGGAAGAAATGAAATTCAAAAAGGAAAAGAGAAAATGAGGCGGTTGCGTGGAGTAAATAAAAGAAGATGGGGTAGAATCGAGGATTTTCCTCGGGAGAATAACAAGAGAGAGAGAAAAGTGACCGCGTGGGGCCCAAGCGCGGAAGCCGAAACGTCTGCAAGGCTAAAGGCGGGAAAAGCCTTTGGAGAAGGACATTTTTTTAAATTTCCTCTCCGAAGCAGGAACAATACACGTCTCTCCAGAAGGGCCTCTGTACCGGGTTCATTGGAATTTTCTACTCTCACAAAAGAAATCTCCCTTTTACGAGAGTAGGGGGGAGTAGATGATGCGGCCTAAAAATGTTATCTAATAAGGAGTCGACACGTGTATAGAGGATAGGATAAAAGTGGAAAGATGAGATTATGTAATACTCTCTGGATAAAGAATCCCCTCTGGAGATCCCTCTGGAGGGAGCTTCGTCTGGGGAGGAGCAGCGAGAAGAATCAGTCTTGATATGAATTTATGGGCCGTAAATATAGGGGAATCCCGCCATTTCCGGTCCAGACTCGATGGAAGGAAGACTTTATCCTCTTTTATCTTAGGGGACGAAGTCTACTAAGAATTAATATTGCCGGATCTTCAGGGAGTGGAGAGAAGGGAAGACTTGGTCCACTCAACAGAGCTTAGTCCTAGAGGCAGCTCCGAGATAAGGGGAGGCTCTAACGGCTCCCTATGAGGAAGTCTCTATAAAAAGGTGAACCGAAGGAGATTTCCAGGTTAGATATTCTGACTTTACTGAATCCAAAATACATTTTTCTGATATTCTTCGAGAGCTTGTTTGACGAATCAAGGATCTCGAGATCCTTGTGATATATTGAGAAGCCCTATACTGACTTAGGCATCGGAGTGTCCGCACCGGACTCCCCTCCGGCGTGTTCTTTGTTGGTTCTTGAAGATTCTATTGGAGGCAGCATATTTGGGCCACTTTCACGTGTTCGAAAGGTTGGATATCCAATTCCGAGGACACGTAATCCTCTCGTGCAAATTTTGGCACATCAAAATATATATATATATAGTGAATTATTCATATCACCTCATTAACGTGATTATATACCTATTCTCACATGTCCTAAGCCCGCCCCGCTCCATTAGCCAGAAATAGCCAAAGCTTTGAGTAAAAAAAACACCAAAGAGCCATAGATTTTCCTCCAAACGCACCAAAATCTCACGGCCACCCAGCCCACATCGCCGCAACACATTCTATGTCACCCTATGCCCCCAACCCCATTCCTAAACACTAAGGGCATGATTTGTATGATGGAATGAATTTAGGGTTGAATGGAATGAACTTAAGAATGGAATGAGGTCTGAATGACCATTCCCATGATTGGTATTGATTAAGAATGGAAAAATAATTCCTTGATTGATTCCATTCTCATGATTGATTGGTATACTAAAATGAAATGCAAAATAATGTATATATTTTATCTTAAATGACTAAAATACCCTTCAATATCTACCCTTAATTACTATTTCTGAATATTTTCTTTCTGACGTGGCATCTCACATTTCTCTCTTTCTATTTTTAACATTTTCTTAGAATTTACATTTATTTTTTTAGTTCTCTCTCCTCTTTCTCCTTTTTTTTTTTTTTTTTTCAGTTAGTTTTCTTTATTCAGTTTTCTTAAATAATTGTTTTCTTTACTTTTTATACATATTTTTTTTTCTTAAATAATTTTTTAGTTCTCTCCTCTATCTCCTTCTTTTTCTCGACAATTTTCTTAAATTATTTTTTAAAATAATTGTTTTCTTTATACAGTTTTATACACTCTCTCCCTTTTTTTCGGACAGTTTTCTTAAATTATTTTTTTTAAATAATTGTTTTCTTTATACAATTTTCTTTTAGGGAAAATATCAATTTTGGTCACCCAGTTTTACCTCTTTTCATATTTGGTCACCCACATTTAGTCACTATCAAAATTGGTCACCCAATTATTATATTCTATCAAAATTGGTCACTCTGTTAGTCAATCTGTTAATTGACTAACGGAGAAAGAGTTTGTCGTGAAATTTCTCAAAATCTAAGGTTAAAAAATTCTCATGCATCTTCCTAAAGGATCAAAACTAATGAAACAAACGCAGAAGCAAGAATGAAACATGTGCAAAAATTACCAATATTTACATTATATTTATAATAGGTCAGAAGGAATTCTAGAACGTGATTCAATCAACTTGGTTTACTTTTTATTTTATAGATAATGAGAATTCTTTCTCATGCATCTTCTATTCTAGAACGTGATTCAATCAACTTGTTGTTGGGTAGTAAAAAAAATTCAGTAAATTTTTAATAATTATTTAACTTAATTATGAATTCATTTTTATTGGTTTACTTTTTATTTTACAGGAAATGAAAAACTCAAGAGATAGAATGAAACTTCGTACTCTGATTTTTTATTTTTAACCATTGTACTCTGTTTTTCAATTCTTGGTTTCATATTGAATTTGTATAATAATTGGAGATATAAACTTATTTCAATTCATTTCCCTATTTATAATTATTGGAGCATAATTTGTGGTGAAAATTAATTGTAAAGAATTTTCTAAAATTATCCATTCAAGAAAATTGGGCATTTGAAATTAATTGAAATAAATTTTTATCTCCTGAGTTTCTCATTTCCTAATTATCGATTGAATCACGTTCAGAAATGCATCTGAATTCCTTCTGACCTATTATAAATATAATGTAAATATTGGTAATTTTTGCACATGTTTCATTCTTGCAGAATCACGTTCAGAAATGCATCTGAATTCCTTCTGACCTATTATAAATATAATGTAAATATTGGTAATTTTTGCACATGTTTCATTCTTGCTTCTGAGTTTGTTTCATGCGTTTGTTTCATTAGTTCTGTAAGATGCATTAGAATTTTTTAACCAGGGTTTTGAGAAATTTGACGGCTCAATTTTGATAGAATATAATAACTGGGTGACCAATTTTGATAGTGACTAAATATGAGTGACCAAATATGAAAAGAGGTAAAACTGGTGACCAAAATTGATATTTTCCCTTTCTTTTATATATTTTTTTAAAATAATTATTTCAGATCCCTCCTCTCCATCTTTCCTCTTTTGTTCTCCAATCTCCACAGTTTTCTTTAAAAAAAAATCTTTCTCCTCTATTCTTTACGATTTTCTTTTTACAGTTTTCTTTTATACACAGTTTTCTTTAAAAAAAAAAATATTTCTCCTCTATTCTTTACGGTTTTCTTTTTAGAGTTTTCTTTTATATATTTTTTTAAATAATTATTTCAGTTCCCTCCTCTCCATCTTTCCTCTTTTTTTTTTTTTTCTCTCCTCCTTCTCCCTTTTTTTGGTTTTCAACTGTTATTTTTATTTACAGTTCTCTCTTCTTAATTATTTCTATCATTTTATCCGTCCGGAACCAAACTCATCATTCAACAATTCATTTGATTAATTGATTTATCTATTATACTTATCAATGTCATCACAATTCTCCCTCATAGAAGATATTTCTCTCGACAAGGAAACGTGGAGATTAAAAGTAAAAGTTGTGTCGAAAGTAAAAGTTGTGTCGATGTTGGACTGTATTTTCAAATTACCGTAAACATAATTACTTTGAATTGGTAGTCATTGATGAAAATGTGAAACATTTCTACTCTAAATTTCTTCCGTTTACTCTTAATTTCCATTTCTTTTTTTTATTCTATTTGATGTGACGTTTATTTACCGTACACAGATATCAGAACGTTATTAAGGAAGGACTTATGTACAATTTGTATAATTTGAAGATGAAAAGCCCAACACCCTTATATTAGGTACAAAACACCCCTACAAATTTTTCTTTCGTCTCCTAATTACAGGCACTTTACCGATCCAGTTTGAACATTTGGTTCATCGAAAATTTATTTTCAGAATCCAAAGAAGTCTTGAAGAGTAGCTGGAATAACTATACAGAAGTCAAGTTATGGGATGACAGTAATTTGATAAAGGTACAACCACATTATCGTATTGTTCATTACTCTTATATAATCCTACATATTTTACAAATAATTATATTGTCCTTTTTTTTAAAGGACTTATTGGTTGATGATGAAAGTGTTACTGCAACCCATGTTCAACATAGTTCATGGATATCTTTAAATTTTGAATATCACATTACTTTTAATATATTTGTATATGTTAAACTATTATGAAATTGTACCTACCTTACCTTCACGACGTCTGTTTCTTCCTGATCTTCACGACGTTTGTTTCTTCCTGATAGCTGGTGGCAAGAGAAAATTTCTTGTACTACAGATAAGGATAACACCATTCATTCAAAAACGTCTACACCAAAGTATTTTTTAAAACCTGTTTAGTTTTGAAATGTATTTTTAAGATTTGAAGCTCTATTTTTTATACTATGGATATTGATATGCCTAATTAACATATATTTATACTTCACTTATAATTATAAAATAATTATAAATGAGGTTTGTTTATGTTCTCTCGACAAATGTTGATAATTTTTTGTTATGTAAATCTTAAAATCTATTTTATATTCATTTTGTTCCTTTTTTTTTTATAAAGTTTTTAGGTTTTCACAATTATTTTTATTTACAATTTCTTAATTATTAAAAGTAAAAGTTGTGAAATTGTATTTTCAGT
The DNA here is from genome assembly GCA_963675135.1 of Galeopsis tetrahit. Taxonomy (NCBI): domain Eukaryota; kingdom Viridiplantae; phylum Streptophyta; class Magnoliopsida; order Lamiales; family Lamiaceae; genus Galeopsis; species Galeopsis tetrahit. The sequence goes on along the minus strand of OY776130.1, from coordinate 28,625,999 downwards.
CAACTAGCACTCATTTTAATTAGGCCATAATTTAATCTCCTTATATACTATCATGATTTTAATTAAACTAATGTTCTCTATATTATTCTACAAACTTCTACGAAGAAAGTGTATACTTTTATATCTAATGTTCATAATTGTTCTCCTAACAAAAAAATAATATTGTATACTCAATAATATTTCATCACTTCATGTAATTATATTAATTTTAATTACATTATTTTATTCTTCATTTCAAGTGACTTTAATTTTCTATGTCGTGTTCTAAATTTCTTATGTTTATTTTTTATAATTTTATAAGCATTTTAAAATACAAGTTATACCACGTACGAAAATCTCACATATTCAATCTGAACTTATGAAAATATTTTATAAAACATATTAAATTAATGAATATGCTATTATTTTAATAACAAAATTTACATAAATAATTGTTTATTTAAACTAGTTGTTCATTCATTAAATATCATTGGATCAACGTATGAAATAATCGCACTGCTCTTCTCTACTAATAATATAAATTAATAAATATAAAATGATTAAAATATAGGAAAAGTATCATTTTCCTGATTTGAATTGGCCATGCCGTCCCCACTCCTCAGCGTCTTCTCTCTTGAATTAGGGTTGAACAATGTTGAATAATAAACTGCGTATTTAATTGTGAAATTGTGAATTAGGGTTGGAGGAGTGGGTAATTGTTGACAATGATAATTATGTAAAAATAAAATTTGAGTGATTCCAGGCGATATGGGAGAAGACAGGGGATATGGAAAGGAATCAGAATTCCTTTATTTGTGGAAATGACCATTTCTTAAGGAATTGAGATTCACGTAAAATGCTCATTCCATTCCAAGTCTATTACCACATACCAATCATGTCCTAACATAAGAACAAAAACTAAAACACAGTTAAGAAATTTTCAAAACCGTAAAAAATCACAAATTGAAGATGAAGATGTGATCGAAATTTGAAATTTTCATGGGGCTTTAATTCCTAGAATTGAGAGGAGGCTAGAGCGGGTAACCTCGACGAATTTCGTGGCCAAGTTCAAATTTGTAGCCTGGTTTTTTGGTGAGATTGTTTGGAATTATGTGGGGTAATGGTGATGGCGGTGGTGTGGAGGTGTACATGGTGGTGGGTGGCATCAAGGCAGCGAGGATGGTGTCAGGGCGGCGCCGACATTGGCCGGAGCAGGGTGGCGGTGGCATTGGCCGTTACAGGGGTGAAAAGCAGGGGAGAGGTAGATATATACAGCTTGTATATATTTCCACGCATTAGTGATGATAAGTATATATTTATTATTTTTATAATTGTTTTTTTGTTAGATTAGTGTATTTTTTTTTGTTAAATATTTTTCAAATTATATTTGCGCAGTACTGTAATATATATTACTTATTTTTTTGTTAATTTTTTTTTTTCAGATTATAAATACATTTTTTAAATCACATCTAACAATCAACTATAATTTTTTTTTTGAAGTCAATTATAATTTGGTTGAAAAATTAATTTTTGTATTTTTTAATTAATCCGTATATTTAAATTATATATATTATTTATAATTATTTTGTAAAATATATGTATTTTTTAAATTTTCAAATATAATCTAACATTCAATTATAATTTGTTTTTTTTTTACGGAACAATTATAATATGGTCAAAAAATTATTTTTTGTATTTTTTAATTATATTTAAATTCTATATATAATTTATAATTAACTTGTAATTTAGGAATTTATTTGATTATATAATTAATTAATTTTAAAAATAAATTTGTGAATTGACAGGATCTGTTAAAAATAACAGTTGGGACTGTTTTTGCAAAAAAAAAAAAAAAGGACTAAAAAGGAACGTGTGACCAAAAATGTTTTTAAAAAATTCTCGTGGGACCAAAATCGCAATTTACTCAGAAATATAATGACAAAATTTTTGTCATTAATTAAAATTAATTTTCTTGTAATGATATGTCAATATTTTGAATCATTAATTTAAAAGAAATTTGCCCCTCCCTCTAATCTCGAATCCTGAGTATGTCCGCTCCTGCCTCCAACAAATAAAATGAGGCAAGGATCGGAGGTCTTATTTATTGAGATATTGTCCCATGAAATATTGCATATGTAAAGTAGTACGTTAAAGCACTACAAAAATAATTCGAATTCGTGAGGGAATCTACTGAAAACATTTATTCCCTCGCGAATTGTCGAGGGGGACAGTTGGCGAGTAAGTAGGCGAGCGCATGCATAACCCTCGCAAAAAGGCGAGAGAAATTAAAATCCCTCAGCCACTTACGAGGGCCTTTGCGAGGGGCCCATTATTTTAATGTTGACGAGGGAACGGCCCTCGGTCAACTGAAACGTCATTAAATGTTACTAAGGGGTAGGGGGGCCTCGGTAACAATGATATAAATACCTCCCCCCTTCTTCCCCAACACAGAATTCGGCAGTGAAGGAAACCCTTCAAGGTTCAGCTGCCACAATAAATCGAGCCCTCTATCACGTGATTCTTGTTCTACACTTCAAGGTTGTCATTTCTACAGTAAGTTTTCTCGTATTAATCGATTAAATTTAAAGTTATACAAACATTATGAATTTTTTTAATTTGTTAATTATATGTAATGATATATATATATATATATTTTTTTTTTGATATGTAAGTATGTATGTATATATGGGTATTAGTTGTTAAATTTATATATGCATATTATTGTTAGACATTGATATATTTTTATTTGATATGTACGTATATATGTGTGTATGTGTATTTTTTTAATTTGTTAAATTAATCGATTTATATATGCATGTTAGAATTTATAAATTTGAAGTTTTTGTTAATTAGATTAATTGTTGATATAATTTTAATTATTGTTAGAATTCATATATTTTTATTGTTAGGATAAAATTATAATTTTATATATTGTTAGAATTACATTTATTGTTAGGATGAAATTGTAATTTTATTGTTAGAAATATTTATATAAATTTATTGTTGGGATGATTGGAGTTGAGGGACCGGATGAGTTGTGGTTGATTGTGTGTTGTAGGGGTAAAATGCAAGTTTGGTCCCAAGAGAATTTTTCAAAAACAATTTTGGTCCCACGTTCTTTTTTGATCCCATTTTTTGCAAAAATGGTCCCAACCGTTAAATACTTAACGGTTTCCGTTAAGTGATATTGTAAAAATGGTCCCAAAGCAAAAAATGAAAAAAAAATGAAACATTGCAGATTTTTTTAATAATTTGTGTAAATTTGAAAAAATATTTATAATAATTTATATCAAATTTAAAAATTTAAAAAATTTATAGAAAATCTACAATATTTAAAAAGACAAAAAAAAATTAAAATTTTCAAACCAATTAATATTTTAGGTAAAATCTATCAAATTAAAGAATTTGAATAATTAAAATTTGAAGATATTATTTTTTTATTTATAAAATCATAAAAATTTATCATATAGATTTTTTTTAAATATCATATAAAGTTTTTAAAATGTAAATTTTGAAGAAATAAAATTACAAATTCCATCAAAATTTTAAATTAAAAATACTAAAAAAATGTATTCATATATCTATCATTAACCCTGTTCTTCTCCCCATCATTGACAGAAAATTGGAAGCCATACTTCCAAAACTTCATTTTACATATTAAGTCATCTCAAACAAAATAATCATCCTTTCAAAATTAAATCGCTAGATTTGGTTTTTTAAAAAATGATAATATATCTCAAAATTGAAAATTTCGGTTCAATCAATACCACACCCCGAACCCATGGTGATCACCAACACGCACCACCAGCCCCAACCGAGAAAATAGTAATTGAGATAGAATGAGAAAAAATCAAGAACGATTTGACGTTTAATTTCAGTGAATGTGGTTTGCCTGCTTCGATTTGGGGGTTTAAGTGAGGGTTTACTATTTGAGGAATTTAAGTGAGGGTTTGTGAGTTGGGAATGCTTAATGAGTGTTTCACCTTCAATTTTTTCTGAATTTTCAAGTTGGATTCGTGTGGTTTTATTTGGGGGAGATTTTTTTAAGGCTTTTTTTATAATTAGAGGTGATTTTGGAGCATTTGATTAAAATAGATCATTTGGAGATTTTATTTTAGATGTTAAAATCTCGTTGGACATTTTTTGTACAAAATGGGACCGTTTTCGTGAACACGAATCTCTTGGGACCAAATCTGCATTTTTTCGATCTCTTGGGACCAAATCTGCATTTTCCTGTTTTTGACCTTAACGGCGTGTGTGCTTCACGCTCACAATTCTGTTAGTTTTTTACGAAAAAATCTCGTGGGACCATTTTTGCTCAAAATGGGACCATTTTCGTGAACAAAAATTCTCTTGGGACCATATTTGCATTTTACCCTGTGTTGTAGAATGTGTGTTCCGACTTGATTATATTTTAATCAAGTTGGAAATGGATGCACTAGAATTTTGATTATTTGGGAATGTACAATAGAATTAGATGAAAATTTGCCGAATATTTTAGAAAATATTATATTGAAATACTTAAAAATGATTAATTAACCCTAAAATATTTATCGATATTAAACAGATGGATTATTCAAGACTTGGTTGGATGTATGGTCCAAGATCGTTGTATGGAATTATTAACCCCGAATTTCTTAGTGGACTAGATGAGTTTATTGAAAAAATCACTAGTAATTCGTATTCGATGAGGGAAGGAAAAATTAGATGTCCTTGCAAGAAAGCTATATGTCGAAATCAGACGTTTAGAAATCCTAGTGGGGTGAAAGCACATTTATACAACAATGGATTTCACCCAATCTATTATAATTGGATTTTTCACAGTGAGGAGAGTTGAGGCCCACGTCCATTATTTCAGAACCCTGATGGATTTGCATTAACTTCACACGAAGTTGAAAAAGTGGGCCCTACTTCGTACCATGATATGATAGAAGACCTAACCGGTGGAGGTCCAACTCTAGGAAATGTGGGAGATGAGCAACAGAATGAAGAACCCCTTAATGAGAATGTTGCACAGTTTTATGACATGCTTCGTGCAGCGGACGAAGATCTGTATCTTGGTTGTGAATCTCATTCGCAGTTGTCATTAAATGCTCGATTATTGAACATTAAAACCGAAAATAGATTGTCTAAAAGGGGTTACAGTCAGGTCGTTGACTTGATTCACTGAGATTTGCCCTCCAAAAAAAAAGGGTTCCCAAAAAATTTAACGATATCAAACAACTGATGAGTGGGATGGATCTTCCGGTGGTGAGGATTGATTGTTGTGCATGTAATTGTATGTTATATTGGGGGGCAGACAGCGGACTAGATTCTTGTAAATGGTCGGTTGAAAAAAAACGTTCGATTAAGGAGATGTTCTACTTTCCGATAATCCCTCGTTTGCAAAGATTGTATATGTCCAAGGCTACTGCAGAAGATATGACATGGCATGCCTCTTGCACTTCTGACAATTCTGGTGTTATGCGTCATCCTATAGACTCGTTGGCTTGGAAACATTTGAATTGTTTGTATCCTGATTTCGCATATGAAACTAGGAATGTTAGGATGGGCTTGAGAACATATGGTTTCCAGCCGTTTGGCATGTCGGGGAAACAATATTCGTCATGGCCAGTGATACTTAACTCCGTACAATCTACCCCCATGGTCGTGCATAAAGGATCAGTTCGTGTTCCTTTCGATTCTTGTGCCCGGACCTAAAAGTCTAAAGAAAAAACTTGACATATTTTTACAACCACTGATAACAAATTTGAGATGTCTATGGGAAAATGGGGTGCAAACGTACGATGTTGCTAGAAAACAAAACTTTTTTATGTGAGTTGCACTAATCTGGACCATTAGCGACTTTCCAGCATACGCAATGTTATCTGGATGGAGTACTTTCGGGAAGACTACTTGTCCATATTGTGGGGAGTACACTAATAAATTCTCTTTGAGTAAAAGTTGAAACAATCGTGGTTCGATAACCACCATAAGTTCTTACCACCGAATCATACATGGCGAAAGAACATGACTACATTTAGGACTGGAGTAGCAGTCATAGATGATCCACCGCCTATCCGAACGAGTGCGAGTCTCCTACACGAAATTGATCATTTGAAATTTAGAAAAGTTATAGAAGAGGCTGCTGAGGCCCACAACAAAAGTCTTTTCGGAGGGTGGAAGAAAAAAAACATTTTCTGGGATTTGCTGTACTGGAGTACCATGTTGGTTCGACACAATTTGGATGTGATGCACATTGAGAAAAATGTGTTTGATAACAACGTGTTCAACACGGTGATGAATGTGGAGGGGAAAACAAAGTACACAGCTAAATCAAGGGATGAATTGAATGAGTATTGTCATCGTCCCGATCTCCACAAATGTGTCGCTACATGAAAGTATCCAAAGGTTTGCTATTCACTTGATAAGAAGCAAAAAGATTTAATTTGTAAGTGGATTAGTGAGTTAAAGTTTCCCGATAACTATGTGTCTAACATGTCGCGATGCATAGATTGGACGAAATTGAAGTTGTATGGAATGAAGAGTCATGATTATCACGTGTTTATGCAGAGACTACTACCAATTGGATTGGGTCAAACAGATCTCTTCCAAAAAACCATGCACAAAGGAAAATAAGTTTGTGTTACTATAAGGACAAATATATGTTAATATAAGGATATATATATATATTTAGTTATAGTATCACAAACTTGTTTCGTGCAGTAACACCACAAGATTATCCAAGGTAGCAGCAGCCAAACAGCTCTAAACGGCTGCGTCGTACCCCAAGAGAGCCACTCACTCGCCTTCAACTATGATTTGGTGACTTTTTCGTATTTTGCATGTATTTTAACACACAAGTAACTCACCTAAAAGCGTATGGGATCGTTATATATGAGCAAGTATACAACTAAGTATTTATTGACCATGGAACTAATTAAGTGGATATGAATCCCCAGAGCTACAAGTTGCATGCTATTGTAGTAACGAAACGGGGTTGTTTTTAAATTTTATGGAATTAAGGCGAAACAATGAATCAATCACAAGACCATGCAAATAAACAAAGTAATCTAGGTAAACAAAGAGTAAACAATATGAAACTAATTATAACTACCAAATTAACTAAGATAGCAAGTGAAATTGATAATAATGATTAACTAACTTTCATGCGAAAGTGCAAGGTGAGAGGGTATTGCCTCAGGTGCATCCATTTTGTAGGTGATATGGTGAATTAACGAACCAATTACACAAATTAAACCTAAGGTTTCGGTTTGAGCTAAAGGCTATCAATCGTATGTGTAGACCAATCCCTCGTGAGGCTTAGGTGAACACGTGCATTAATTAGCAATTATAGGATCTAATCAATACCATAAGCTCCTAAGATAGTGTCTCATAAACACGTTCAACACGGTTACTAATGCCTATGAGACGCCCTTTCACTAATCTAATAGACGACCTCTAATCGATTAGTGTCTAGTATTGTCGATCTAAGCAATCAACCCCCGGTCAGTTAAGCCAATTACTATGCGAATTCTAATCAATTAATCTAAACTCACACCCAAACTCTTAATCATGCAACCCAATACGATCGTTGTAGTCGACACAACCAACAATGCTAGCTAATAGGGTGAATTTATCAATTGAATCATGAAAATCACAACACTAGAAACCTAAACACCCAAAACCTAGGTTAATTCAATAATTAATCCATAATTACACCAATCACCACCAAAACTTCCACACCCTAGTCAATTTAAGCTTAGCCCATGGTTCTAAGATAGAAATCCATGGGTAAAACACAAGAATACATAAATCCCATAACAATTAACAAGGAAATTGCAAGAAATGAGATAATTACCAAATTGAATTGTAAAATGAAAGAGATATCACCTTAATTGTTGAAATGAAGCTACAAACTTCAAGTACTTACAAAGCCCAATGGAAATCTTCACTTGAATTGTAAATTTAAACTATAATCTAAGCTAACTATGAAATGAAATTGCAAAATAGCAAGAACACCTATTACTATGTGTGATTGTGCGTAAGAATTGCTCTCCAAGTTGTCTCGTGTGATTGTATGTAAGAATTGCTCTCCAAGTTGTCTCACCTTCAAAATCTTAATAAGGGTCCCTTTTATATTTTATGAGAAGTCCCAAGACGAATATTGCATTTAAGTCCTTCAAAATTGGAGAAATTTAGTAAAAACCCCCCGAAAAATGAGCCACCCGGCAGAGCGGGAAAGTGGCCCGACTGGGCGGAATATGACTTGTGTTGGAGCAGGCGGATCGGCCGGGCGGGTGATGTCGCCCGACCGGGCGATAACTTCGTAACTTGGGTGTCTTTTGGGCGCTATGGCTGCCCGACCGGGCCATATCTTCGTAAATGCCCAATGTTGGCCGCCCGGCCTCAGGCCAAAAGTGGCCCGGCCGGGTGGCCTTTTGGCCCGATCTCTTCATCCGTTTTTCATCCCGATTCTTCTCAAACTCTTCGTAAATGCTCCCGAGCCTCGTTCCTTCACCTTGTGTGAGTGCCAATGATGATTGTGCACTCGTTTTTGCAATTTTAATGCATAATTCACCTCGTATTCCTACAAAACAAGCTCAAATACCTTTCTCAATCAAATCAAGCATATTAGTGTGAAAATGCATGCAAAACCATCAAAGTTTATCACTACAACACATGAAATCTTATGCAATTTACAACTGAATCACCCCCCCAAACTTGCACTGTTGCTCGTCCCCGAGTAACGAAAGAATTAAAATAATAGGTTGTACGATTGCAAATAGATAATCAATGAAAGATCCCACGTATCCAACGAAATGAATGAATTCTTCTTCCTCAAGATACATTCTCAAAATGATCACAAGTTCACTATTGAAAATCAATCTAATTACCCACTCATGCTCTACACATAACAACAAGTAATGGTGATGACACTATCCAAATGCTCAAGTTCTACTCACAAGAATATAGTGTTTCTCTTAAGCACTCAAACAAATTAAGGGCAGTAAGCACTCATCAATCAAATCATGCATTGCAATTTCCATAAGCTTGCCCAAGCTCTACCATCTCTCCACCACTAACATGTTTAACAATGAGATCAATAGGTCATAACCAATGACGTAACATTGGCTCTTCGGAAGGGGTGGGATGAATATGGAAGCAGTGACTCGTCTAGTGGAGAACAAAAGTTGTTATTCAACAATTCAAGCTTGTGCTCATGAGGTTTACAACCTTCATTCTCACTTTTTATTTAAGTTCCTCAAATGCATTCATCTACTCATCTTTTTCTAGCCAATTTATTTTCTTTTTAAGCTCTTGGGGCTCATTGTCCCTCTTTTCTTTCTCACTTTTTTTTTTCTTTTCTTTTCACTTCCATCTTTTCTCTTTTCACAACTTTGCCAATTTTTCTCTTCAAACCAAAGGCACTCAAGTACATGTTTTACCACTTTTCTTTTTATTCTCCGCTAGATTTGGATATCCAAGGCTCAAAAGGCTAAGTGGTTAAACATTGTAGGTTGCCAAGAAAATGGGAAATCAAGCTCAAATGGGCTAACTACGGAAGACTACTTCAGTTATTGGGAAAAATTTGGCTAAGTGACTTGTAGTACGAAAGATGGCCTACATCATATCTCAAAGTATCACACAAGCATGATCTCAAGCAAGAACTTGGGCAAGTTCTAGAAAAGCAAGCAATGAATTGATCCACTCAAAAATTAAATAAACCGGATTAATGTGCGGTTCAAAGCTCAACTCTCACCGGTTCATTCAAGACTCCAACATTCATCAATCATCATCACACATAACTCATTGTGCATGCAAAACATCCATAGGCAATAAGATGACAACAACACAAACATAATGATTCATTCCAATTATGTACACATTCAAGGAATCAAATTCACAAAAAATAATCATCAAATGTGTCTCAATGATCACCCCATTCAACAATTTCATCAACCCTGACACAATTTATAAACTTCAATCCCAACACATCCCTACTCAAACAAATTTCAAAACAATTAAAACAAACATCAATCCACACAAATCCACAAAGCAAATCAATTCATCACATAATCCTTACATTCCCCCAAATAACAAGAATTTTAAAATGTTGAATGAAGAACAAGAACAAGAAAATGCATAAAGAATTAGATGTGACCAAGAATGCTCTTCATTGATGTGGTGGTGGAGCTCCGGGAAATCCATATTGGATGATCCATGCATTGTAAGCTCGTTGGTCCTTCCTCATCATTCTCACCTCATTCTCCACAGACGCTTGCCTCGATCCCAAACTCGTTATGCTTGCCTCAACCGCTACAAATCTCGCATCAAAGCTTGTTTGCAAATTTATTATTGCCGCAGTGATCTCATTAACTCCTCCGGTTTGGTTCCTTTATTCATTCAATTCTTCTTGAATAAACATGTGTCACTTGTGGGGCTCCTCTCGGTGGACGACTTGGGTCTTCATGGAATGAAGGACCAGCGGATGACTCTCCTCCATGATGAGGGGAGGCTTGGGGTGCCTCTTGCAAAAGCTCTTGGTCTAGCTCATCTTCAGTTGGTCCACATGGTAGCACCTCGATTAGAAATCTTGGGATGCGTTGGTTGGCTTCGAATGCTCTAATAACCTCAATATGATGTGGGGAAGCCATATCCCAAATTTCCTTTCTCCTATAGGTTGTCAACACACAATATGGTAACATATGTGTTTCTCCTTCGATCAAATTTGACCATGTGCATTCTACCCATCGTGTCCAAATCGAGGCGCATCCCCCCTTCAACCAAAGTGTATCGACTCAAATCCATCTCAAAGTATTGGGCAATCGTGGTTATTATCCCACCCATCGTAAACGTTGGGATGTTCCTCTTTATCATATTCAATAAATGATTAAGCAAAAAAGCCCCCATATTGATTGGCTCCCATACACCATAATCCTCATGATAAATAGCTCTTCCCTTCTCACCGACCCGACTTTGGCTCTCCCAAACAAAATATTAGCTAGGATTTTGTGCACATACCTACAAACCGGGTTTCGTAAAAGAGACGCCTTTGAGTGACTTGAAGAGTAGACCGGTGCATCAAGGTGGTTCTTCCGAGCTAACCTCTTCCATAACCCGTTCTCTCCATATACGTTCATCCGAGTATAGACTGTAGGATCTTCCTCGCTTGGGGTTTCGAAGATTTCATTGAGTTCTGGGCATGAAAGATCTTTATTTCCTAATCGGAAAGTTATTCTGGCAGGAATGCCATTAGTTGGCTCTTCTTCCCTCAAAGTTTCCATAAATTCAACCGACAGCTCCTCATATGACACATTCGTGAACTCGAGTAGATTTCCCCACCCGATGTTGTTGAAGAACTCATAAACATCATCCTTGATTTCCATCATACTCATACAAAAGTCCTCTTGATAACGTGTGGGTCGATGCTTCGACTTTGCTATCCTTGATAAAGTCTCAATGTAATCTCTTCCTCTTGCACCAAAGCTAATTCCCCATAGAGATGGTCTTTTCTCACATCTTGTAAAGCAAAGCTTATCCACCGGATCCCTACGTCTTGAGCTTCCTTCTCCTCTCCCTTGTTTTGATTTTTTAGACATTTTTCTACAAATGAGCAACAATACACACAATAAGTTAGAATGTTCTTTCCAAAATTCATTAGTATACAAAATTTCACTTTTGCATCTAATTTCAAAAAATCAAGTATCAACATTCTCAAATAATCCAAGCACATGTGTCATTCTATCATTCTCATTCAACTTCATCCCACAATTCCTACTCTTTTCTCAATTAACCACAATTTCCTCTCAATTTCCTCACAAAAATCATGCCCACAAGGTGTTTGTAAAATGCTTGAAAGAACAACATTCATTAAACATAACAAATGCACTTATGTTCACTTAATCATAGCATGGATAAGCATATTCCAACAAAATATCAACCTTACAAACCAACATGCTCATAAATTAAACACAAAATGCCCAAGAACATCAATTATTCTCACGGAAGCACAATTTCACAATTCTAGCCCTAAATTCTTAAAATTTCTTCATGGGTGTTTGAAATTAAGCATTGGCATTCATTATTTATCAATAAAAAACAACAATAAACAAAGCCCAAGGAAGAAATACCAAAGAAATCAACAAACTCATGTCAAATTTCAAATTTTCGTCACTTTCCCTAAACATGCAAGAAAAACCTTCAAAAACTTCAAAACTATGCTCAATCTTGCAAGAAAATTAAGGGGAAGGAGTTACATACCTTGGGCGTTGAAGTTCTTGAAGAATTTGCAAGAAAAATCAAGAGAAGAGTGAAGAAAAGTGAGAACTTGTTAGTGAGAGGGAGAGAGGGACCGATTTTTCTCTTCTCAAGTGTGGGTGTGTGTGTTTTGAGTGTGTGTAAGGGTTTTAAAGTGATGTGGGTCGAGTGGGTAGGATCTTGGGCCGAATGGGTCGGGTTTTGACTAAGAAAAAATCACAAAAATTCTTACCTGGGAAGCGGCCCAACCGGGCGGCTGAGTGACCCGATCGGGAGGATTGTTCGTATTGGGCTAGGCTGGAGGCGGCCCGACCGGGCGGCTGAGTGGCCCAGTCGGGCGAAACTTTCGTAAGTCCCTCTTTAAATGGCCGCCCGACCTTAGGCTAAAAGTGGCCCGGCCGGGTGGCTTATGGCCTGTCCTCGTCCACTCTCACTCTATTTTCTCTAATTTCTGCTCGGTTCGACTCCAATTTCCCGACTTCACAATGTTTTCCACAAGTTCAACAACTCAAACATCAATTACGATGCATAGTTTTTTTGTGCAAATTGAGTTACAAAACGAACATACCCCCCAAACTTTTCATTGCAACGCAATTAAAAGTTTGAAAAAATAGTGTTGAAATGAGATTTTTCACCAAAAACTTGCAATGATTCCCAATCACAAACAATATCTAACAAATTACAACCTCACATCATAAATAAGCACAACTACACAGTCGATTAAAATAAGCAATGTAATTCACCTTACCCCCCCCCCCCCCAAACTTAGAAATTGCAATACAATTTCTAAGAATTGAGGTGGCGTACCTCACACGATTGCTAGCTCCACCTTCTTTCCATACACGAGGCATCACCATTCACTCCAACCGTCACTACTTAACGGTCTTTCAACGATCATTCAACCTACCACAATAGAGCTCAAACCCAATCATCAAAATCATTTCAACCACTAATCATTAGTGTTAACAACCACCATGCACATATATCAAACACAAGCCAAGAAATACATTCAAAACCACTATTCACCAATGACAAGTGTTAAAAAACAATGCACCTCAAGTACAAAATATCACAAGAAAATTTCCCTACCGTTGCAATATCTAAGTTTGGAATGATTGTACCTCATGACGGCTATCAACTCAAATTCCACTTCACTTCCAAAAATTTCGTTCACGTATTTACCACACGATCTTGACCTACAAAAGAGAGCTTCACAAAAAGAACATCAACTACCCACACTTATTAAAACAAAACGAAATGAACAATAAAGAAATAAAGCAAATAAAAATGGGTTGCCTCCCATTTAGCGCTAGGTTTAATGTCCTATGCCGGACGGAGCTCCTTTAGTTCAAGGGCTACGAAGCTCAATCACATGTACTACCCCCTTGTCGGGAAGAGAATAGTAATGATTCACACGGTGGTCGTTCACTTTGAATTCCTCACCTTTATCGTTCACAAGATCAAGAAAACTCGTGGGATACACCTTTGTAACACGATATGGCCCATACCACTTGGACTTCAACTTCCCGGGGAATACACTCAATCTTGAATTATAAAGGAGGACCTCATCACCTTCCTAAAAAATCTTCATGGACAACCTTGCATCATGCCATCTCTTAGTTTTCTCACGAAATAATTAGGAGCTAGCATAGGCATCCTCACGAAACTCTTCAAGTTTATGCAATTGAAGCACCCTCTTCTCCACACAAAAATCACTATCCATATTCACCTTTCTTAGAGCCCAAAGAGCTTGGTGCTCTACTTCAACGGGGAGATGACATGTTTTCCCAAAAACTAGTTGATACGGAGACATTCCAAGTGGGGTCTTATATGCCGTCCTATATGCCCAAAGTGCATATGGGAGCTTCCTTGCTCAATCCTTTCGATTAGTATTAACCGTCCTTTCCAAAATCTTCTTGATGTGTCGGTTAGAGACTTCGTCTAGTCCATTGGTTTGGGGGTGATATGGAGTAGCTACCTTATGTGTGACACCATATTTAGCAAGTAGTTTCTTCATCAACTTGTTCACGAAGTGACTCCCCCCATCACTAATTAGAGCTCTTCGGACACCAAATCTTGTGAAAATCCCCTTCAGGAAATTCATAACGGTGTTTGCATCATTGGCCTTCGTAGCAACGACCTCTATCCATTTCGACACGTAATCTACTCCAAGTATAATATACGTGTAAAGGTTAGAAGATGGGAAGGGTCCCATGAAATTGATCCCCCAAACATCGAACAATTCAACTTCCACAATGTTGGTCAACGACAAATCATTTTTCTTAGAGATTCCTCCACTTCGTTGGCACTTGTCACATCGAAGCACAAACTCCTAACAACTACGAAACACTCATGGCCAATAGAATCTCGATTGGAGCACTTTCAAACTCGTCTTCTCACCCCCATAATGTCCTCCACACGGAGATGAGTGGCAATGGGTCATGATGTTTTTCCACTCTTCTTTCGGGACACACTTTCTAATTATTGAATCAACACCCATCTTCAAGACATAGGGGTCGTCCCAAATGTAGCTCTCCACTTCCTTCAAGAACTTCTTCTTCTCATACGTGTTTGTCCCAAATGGCATACTCCCACTTACCAAGTAATTAGCTATATCCGCGTACCAAGGACCCTCATCATCAATTTTTCCCACAAACGATCCTTGAGTACGAAGCATCATTTCATCCGGGAATTCCTCCTTGACATCCTCAAATTCCTGTTTGAATTCTTTGGCTCTTTTAATCCGAGACAAGTGGTCGGCAATCACATTTTTGCTCCCCTTCTTATCTTTGATTTCAATATCAAACTCTTGAAGAAGGAGGATCCATCAGATTAGCCTCGGTTTTGCATCTTTCTTCCCCATTAGGTAACGGATAGCAGCGTGGTCCGTGTATACGACAGTTTTCGCACCTACTAGGTAGGGTCGAAACTTATCGAATGAGTACACCACTGCCAAAAGCTCTTTATCTATAGTGGTGTAGTTCAATTGAGCCGCGTTGAAAGTTTTTGAGGCATAGTATATGGATCGGAAGATATTCTCTCTCACTTGGCCAAGAACCACTCACATGGCCACATCACTTGCATCACACATCAATGTGAAAGGCTCATTCTAATCCGGTGCTACCAAAATAGGGGTATTGATCAAAGCTTCCTTCAAGGCACTGAAAGCACTTAAACATCTTTTTCAAAGTAAGTGGGAAAGAGGTTTAGAGAGCTTAGATAATTTTTTAATGAACCGTCAGTAAAAGTCGTTGTGACCCAAAAATGATTGAATTCCTCTCTCGTTTGACGGAGGAGGAAGCTTCTCTATCACCACCACCTTTGCCCTATCAACCTGCAAACCTTGAGAAGAGATATGATGACCAAGTACAACCCCTTCCTTAACCATGAAATGACACTTTTCACAGTTAAGGACAAGGTTGGTATATTGGCATTGTCTAAGCACCAATTCCAAGTGTTCTAAGCATGTATCAAATGAAGTACCAAACACATAAAAATCATCCATAAAAACTTCCATCACTCTCTCAATTAAGTCATAAAAAATAGACATCATGCACCTTTGGAATGTAGTTGATGCATTGCATAGCACAAAGGGCATGCGTCTCCAAGCATACGTTCCATAGGAACACGTGAAGGTGGTTTTCTCTTGGTCTTCAGGAGCAATCATTATTTTATTGTACCCGGAGTAACCATCAAGAAAACAATAATATGCAAAACCACCAAGTCTATCTAACATTTGATCCATAAAGGGGAGGGGAAAGTGGTCTTTATATGTTGCTTTATTCAACTCTCGATAATCCACACACACTCTCCACCCGGTTTCTACCCGTGTAGCAATTACCTCATTTTGATCGGTCTTGATGACCGTCATACCCCTCTTTTTAGTTACGACATGCAATGGTGAGACTCACGGGCTATCACTAATAGGAAAAATCATGCCCGAATCTAAGAATTTGATAACTTCTTTCCTAATGACCTATTGCATAATAGGATTAACCCGCCTTTGGGGTTGGACTATAGGTTTAACATCACTTTCGGTCATAATCCTATGCATGCATATAGACGGATTAATCCCCTTCAAATCATCAATAGTCCTAATCCTAAAGCTTTCTTATAGCAAGCACCACCAACAATCTATCCAACTCACTATCATTTAATAAAGAAGAAATGATTACGGGGTACCTCATTTCGTTATCCAAGTAAGCACACTTGAGGTGATCTGGTAACGACTTCATCTTTTCCTCCGGACCTTGTCCTCCTTCAACGGGCTCTCGGAGTGGTAGTATTGGAGGTCTCCTTCTAATTTCCATTGCATCCACTTCTTCCATTGATTCCCTACAAGAACTTGGCAACACTTCATTAGAGAAATACAAGGAATCAAGTAGAAATGAAGAGGAAAAATGAGTTAAAGAAGTGTTTGAGAAATCTTCTCATTCATTTTGTACAATGTTATCAACCACATGTATGAAGTTACAAGACTCCACATCTTCAAGCTCTCTCAAAGACTTGTAAATGGAGAAAGTGAGTTCTTCATTATTGAAACTCAATTTCAATTCTCCTTTCTTCATATTAATCATGGCCTCCCCCGTTACAAGGGAAGGTCTTCCAAGAATCAAAGGTGCGTGCTCATTCTCCGCCATATCAAGAATGACGAAGTCCACGGGGAATATGAATCGATCCATGTTCACCAACACATCTTCCACAATCCCTCTTGGCGTCTTTACCGATCGATCGGCTAGATGTAGGGTCATTGTTGTTGGTGACAATTCCCCCATATCTAACCTCCTATAAATCGAGTAGGGCATAAGGTTGATGCTCACTCCAAGGTCACACAACGCCCAAATTGCTTCACTACCCCCGATTTCACAAGGAATTGTAAAGCTACCTGAATATTTCAACTTCGTAGGTAGACTTCTTTGGAGTAATGCACTACATTCCTCCGATAGATTATTTTTTTCTTGATAGACTCCAAGCTTCTTTTTGTTAGCAATCAAATCCTTGAGAAACTTCATGTAATGGGGCATTTGGTCCAAAGCATGGAGAAGAGGAAGGTTGGTGTGGATTTTCTTGAAAATCTCCATGAATTTGCTAAATTTTTCATTAAACTTCTTCTTCATGTACCTTTGAGGATAGGGGAGGGGTACATGAGTGATGGGCACTTCCCACTTGTCACATGCAACTTCATGTTTTTTCTCTCTAAGCTCCTTAGCAATTTTCCATTTAGGAATCCTTTGGACCTTCACTCCATCATCACCAATTGTTTCTTCCTTCTTCCCTTTCTCTTCATCCTTATCATCCTCACTTACATCCACTCTTTCTTCAACTTCCAACTCATCCTCTTTCTTTTCTTCCTCAACTTCCTCAATCTCCTCCTCAACTTGTTCACCATCAACATCCGTGGGCATTTTTTGGCCCTTCGTAAGAAGTGTCACTCCTCAAATTTATAGCCTTACAATGCTCTTTCGGATTTACCTCGGTCGTCGATGGGAACTTTCCCTTGTTCAACACTTGATTCATGGAACTTGCAATTTGCCCGATTTAGCTTTCCAAGTTATTCAATTGAGTTCCTTGTTGATGTTGAGTGACCTTCATCTTCTCGAATGAATTCAACCTATTTTCATGATCATCAAACTTTTTCATCATTAGTGCAAGAATTTTGTCGGTTGCGGACTTTCCTTCTCCACTTGGAAGTTTTATTCCGGGATCAAATCCGGGAGGATATTGAATAGCACCCTTCGGGTCGGAGTATGATAAATTGTCGTTCCTCCAAAAATTCGGATTTTGAGTTACTTGGTATTGAGGGGATGGACCCCTTTGGCCTTGAGAAGATGAAGATTGGCCTTGATGACCTTGGAAGCGATTTTGATGAGAGGTTTGGTATTGAGGAGCTTGATAGGGACGACCTCCTTGAAAGTTTGGTTGTTGATTCCCTTGAAATTGAGGTCGACCCATATAGTTTACTTCGTCAATTTGCCCCATTTGAGGCTCTTCTTGATTAAATGATGATGGAATATCTCTTGGTTGAGATAGGGCATTCATCTTTTCCATCATTGTTGCCATCATCACTTTCATGCTCTCCATCTCATTTACTTGGTCTAACCGGTGTCTTGCTCCACGATCTATTCTCATCTTAAAAGTATTGTTTGATATCCCTTCCATTATGTCTTTGATTTCATCCGCCGATTTTCGCCAAATTGAACCCCCCGCACAAGCATCAATGTGTTGTTGATCTTGCTCACGTAATCCACAAAAGAACCAACATGTAGTTTGTTCTAATGGAAATCCATGATGGGGGCGTGTTATGAGAATATTCGTAAACCTTTCCCATGCTTCCTTTATGCTCTCAAATTGAGCAAAATGTTCATTCGGGTCTTCCTCAAATCCTTCCTCCGCTCTCTCAAATTGTAGAGAGGCACTAATCTCAAAATTGTTTGCCTCCACCCTTGGTCGTGCTAACCCATTGTAGTACTCCCTCGGTTGAGGCTCAAAATATTCCCTCATAGGCCTTTCATGCAGGGGCGGACCCAGGATTAGCGGTGAGGGGGGCCATATATAATATTATTCAACATTATTATATGTTTGATAATAAAATTAAAATATTTTATATTTATATCATTATTCACTATTAAATATATTAAAATAAATAAGTCTTAAAGCCTATAATTTATAATCATCTGAACTGAAAATGGAAAAAATTAATGAATGACAAATAAATAAATAAATTGAGAAAATTTTGAAGTTTTAAAGAATTGTGTATGTGTTTCTGCTAATTCTGTTGTGAACTTATTAAGACGTGGAAAAGAACTTATAATCCCTAATTATAATCCTTAAAATATAAGAAATTGAAATGAGTCACTTTTATATTGTATGGTGCAATTGAGTCACAATTTTAATTTGGTTTTAATGTAACGTGGAAAATAATTGAGAATATATCAGAATTTGTGAATTAAAAAATATATATATTTAGATTAATTTGTATAACAAAAGTATAAAAATTTGAAATATATGTTAATAATAATATTTGGACGTAAATTTAATCAGTAGCCCAATTAATTATTACAAAAAATAAGCTAAAAGCTAATAACAAAATAAGTTAAAAACTAATAACAAACAATTGAGTAATTAAGGAGTATATAATAGAAGAAAAGAAAAACTTGAGGGGGGCCATGGCCACCCCCAAGATATGCATGGATCCGCCCCTGCTTTCATGGTATACATGTCGAGGTTCTTCAATATGTGGAGGAGGAGGAATGTACTCATCTTGAATTTGGTGAGGTAGAGGATATTGGTAAGGAGGATAAGGGTGTTGAGGTTGTTGTTGGTATTGATGTGGTGGATAGTAGGCTTGTTGTGGAGGTGGGTAAGGGTAAGGATAGTATCCTTGATATGGAAGGTTGTTTTGGGGTGGATATTATGGATTGGGATTTTGGAGATTTAGTGGAGGGTTTTGAGGTGGATTACCTCCTTGTGGATTCCCAACTTGTGGATCCTCTCTTCGAAGCTCCTCATCCCTTGGAGGTGGAGGATTCAAATTTTCTTAGTAATCTTCCATCTCAAGTGGTTCCTCTACACCTCTTCGTCGGTTTCTACTATGATTCATTCTTCGTGAGTTAGCCTCGATCTCAAGATCCTACGGTTCCAATTTGCCTCCACGGGATCTTGTGATCATACACACCTAAAGAAGAAAAGTATCGAATCCAACAAAGAGAAACGAAAAATAAATGCTACTATCAATAACACTTAACAAACTCTAAGTTTCACTAACAACACTCTCTTAGGTCCCCGGCAGCGACGCCATTGACTTTTTCGTATTTTGCACGTATTTTAACACACAAGCAACTCACCCAAAAGTGTATGGGATCGTTGTATATGAGCAAGTATACGACTTAGTATTTATCGACCATGGACCTAATTAAGTGGATATGAATCCTTAGAGCTGCAAGTTGCATGTTATTGTAGTAACGAAACGGGGTTCTTTTTGGATTTTACGGAATTAAGGCGAAACAATGAATCAATCACAAGAACATGCAAATAAACAAAGTAATATAGGTAAACAGAGAGTAAACAATATGAAACTAATTATAACTACCAAATTAACTAAGATAGCAAGTGAAATTGATAATAATGATTAACTAACTTTCGTGCGAAAGTGCAAGGTGAGAGGGTATTGCCTCGGGTGCATCCATTTTTTAGGTGATATGGTGAATTATCGAACCAATTACACAAATTAAACCTAAGGTTTTGGATTGAGCTAAAGGCTATCACTCGTGTGTGTAGACCAATCCCTCGTTAGGCTTAGGTGAACACGTGAATTAATTAGCAATTATAGGATCTAATCAATACCATAAGCTCCTAAGATAGTGTCTCATAAACACGTTCAACACGGTTACTAATGCCTGTGAGACGCCCTTTCACTAATCTAATAGACGACCTCTAATCGATTAGTGTCTAGTATTGTCGATCTAAGCAATCAACCCCCGGTCGGTTAAGACAGTTACCATGTGAATTCTAATCAATTAATCCAAGCTCACACCCACACTCTTAATCATGTAACCCAATACGATCGTTGTAGTCGACACAACCAACAATGCTAGCTAATAGGGTGAATTAATCAATTGAATTATGAAAATCAAAACACTAGAAACCTACACACCCAAAACCTAGGTTAATTCAATAATTAATCCATAATTACACTAATCACCACCAAAACTTCCACACCCTAGACAATTTAAGCTTAACCCATGGTTCTAAGATATAAATCCATGGGTAAAACACAAGAATACATAAATCCCATAACAATTAACAAGGAAATTGCAAGAAATGAGAGAATTACCAAATTGAATTGTAAAATGAAAGAGATATCACCTTAATTGTTGAAATGTAGCTACAAACTTCAAGTACTTACAAAGCCCAATGGAAATATTCACTTGAATTGTAAATTTAAACTATAATCTAAGCTAAATATGAAATGAAATTGCAAAATAGCAAGAACACCTATTACTATATGTGATTGTGCGTAAGAATTGCTCTCCAAGTTGTCTCGTGTGATTGTGTGTAAGAATTGCTTTCAAAGTTGTCTCACCTTAAAAATCTGAATAAGGGTCCCTTTTATATGTTGTGCAAAGTCCCAACACGAATATTGCATTAAAGTCTTTCAAAATTGGAGAAATTTGGTAAAAACCCCCGAAAAAGGAGCCACCCGGCCGGGCGGGAAAGTGGCCCGACCGGGCGGAATATGACTTGTGCTGGAGCAGGCGGCCCGGCCGGGTGGGTGATGTTGCTCGACCGGGCGATAACTTCGTAACTTGGGTGTCTTTTGGGCGCTATGGCCGCCCGACCGGGCGAGTGATGCCGCTCGACTGGGCCATATCTTCGTAAATGCCCAATGTTGGCCGCCCGGTCGGGTGGCCTTTCGGCCAAACCTCTTCATCCATTTTTCGTCCCAATTCTTCTTAAATCTTCGTAAATGCTCCCGAGACTCGTTCCTTCACCTTGTGTGAGTGCCAATGATGATTGTGCACTTGTTTTTACAATTTTAATGCCTAATTCACCTCGTATTCCTACAAAACAAGCTCAAATACCTTTCTCAATCAAATCAAGCATATTAGTGTGAAAATGCATGCAAAACCATCAAACGTTATCACTAAAACACATGAAATCTTATGCAATTTACAATCGAATCATCTGGCCCTTGCCGACCTGAGAAAACACACAAGCCAATTCTAACTCAACAAAAGCCGATTTTCTTCTTTAGGTTGAGTTGGGCACCTCAAGAGGAATGCCTTTGTTTCCGGGGGGAGGCCTACGCCTATCCCGTTACCTCTAGGGTAACGGAAACAACTAGGTTCGTCGTCTATAGCCACAGCAGTTGCAACCATGTGAAATAGTGCAGCTTCATCTGAAGGAGCCTTGACCACCATGTTAGGAAGACATGCCATGAAAGTAACATCAAAAGCCCCACAATGAGTCGGTCCGTCTGCCCCCACTAATCTGGCCCGATCCATTGCAAATCTCTCAGGCAGCTTTTGCAAGTCAACATCATGAACTACCTGCACGTATACAGAACAAATACCATTATTATGAATTTATGTTAACAACTCAAACACTATAAAGGAAAGGACACAAAGGCATGCATGCCTTCACTTGCTTGATCATAAGCCCTTTGAATGAAAGACGAGTAGATTACGCAAAATGGTTTGATGCCTTCACATGCTAAACCTGCAGCGAAAGTGACGGCATGTTGTTCGGCTATCCCAACGTCGAAACATCTTATGGGAAAACGACGTTGAAAGAGGTTCAACCCCGTCCCACCTCCCATTCCAGCATGTATAGCAACTACGTCATTGTTTGCTTCGGTTTCTGCTATCAGAGCCTCTGCAAAGTAGGTTGTGTAAGACTGCGTTGGAGAGCTCGTTTTCAATTGCTTCCTTGTTGCTGGATCAAACTTTGTTACACTTGCAAAAATCAAGAAAATCAAATTCAAATCTTCATTACATTTCTAATGAATATTAATGATAGTACTAGTCTATTCGTGTTACCATAATATTTGTCTGCAGCTTTCTCTACATACGGATAGAATATCCCCTGCCTTTCTCAGTGATAACATGGATCAAAACCGGACCAGTTATATTTGTACTCTTAACTTCTTCAAAAATCACTGTTAGATCATCAATATTGTGTCCATCAACAAGGCCAATGTAGTAACGTCAAAGCTCTTCAAAGAGTGAAGATCCCGAGCCACTAATGAGTCCATAAGCATATTCGTCCATTTTTGCTGCAAGCTCGTGCATAGGTCCTCCGATTTGCTTTGTAACTCCCTGCAACAATTTTAACCAAGTGTTTATAAAAAGTCATCAAATAAACATATAAACTAGTTATTTGAAATTTTGAACGATATTAACCTTGGCAACTTTTCGTAGATATCTGAGAGGGCGATTGGTCTGCAACTTACTCAAAGCACTACTTAAGGCACCAACGGGAGGAATAGGCCCGTCTAAGTTAGCAGTCGGGAGAGAAACTTGTTTGTTGTCGTTAAGAATCACAATCATGTCAGAATCCAAATAACCAGCATTGTTCATTGCTTCGTACGCTTGCCCTACTATCATAGCACCATCTCCTATCACAGCCACTACATGATTTCTCCTTCCCTTTAGATCCCTTCCGACAGCCATCCCTATTCAGACAACAAATCGAAGAATCAAGAAACCTAGAACCTTTAATATTATAAGTATCAACAACCATTTCACATAAAAAGTAGCCCAAATTGAATAATTGTAACTTCGGATTGTACCTAATCCAGCAGAGATGGTTGTAGAGCTGTGACCTGCACCAAAGCAATCATACTCACTCTCGAACCATTTAGTAAAGTCGGAGAGACCTTTCGTCTGTCTCAAAGTCGGCATTTTGTCTCGTCTTCCAGTTAAGATCTTATGAGGATATGACTACAACATAAAAAAATCACACAATCACAACAAATTCAAAACAACACTAATTCCTAACAAAACACCAATTCATAACATAACAAAACAATACTAACACCTGATGGCCAACATCCCAAAGCATCTTATCTTGAGGAACATTGAACACATGATGAAGAGCCATAGTGAGCTCAATCACGCCAAGGCTCGAACCGAGATGGCCCCCCGTCTTAGAGACATTGAAAATGACATCGGATCGCAGTTCATCCGCAAGTTGCTTCAGCTCCTACATAAAAACAAAATGCACCATCCCTTATATATAACACACATATTAAAAAAATAAAGATTCTTGATTGAGCACAAAATGAATGTTAATTATACCTTTATTGAGAGATTTTTCATGTGAATTGAATAGTTGATAGTAGACACGGGCGGTTTCGAACCGGCAAACCGCCGAACCGCCCAAACCGGCGGTTTTGGTTTCGAAACCGGACCGTAACCTTAATTTCACGGTTCGGTTACGGTTCGCCCATTTGGAAACCGACGATTTGTCGGTTCAACCGCCGGTTTTATATATATATATATATATATATATATATTATAATAATATTATTAACATTTTAAATAAATTAAATTTGATAAATTGATAAATGATAATTATATTTAAAATTGATAACATCAATGAGTGTAGAATTACTAGAATTTAAATACAAACATTTAAATTAAATACTTAACAATATCATTTCACTTAAACTTAAATTAAGAGTTACATTCTAGATTCTAAAATCTAGATTGATACTTAATTTTTAAAATTAAGCTCAAGTCCAATTTCTTTTAACCCCTCCCCAAATTTATTGTAATTTATTTTGTAAGTTGTATTGTTGTAACTTGTAACTTGTAAAACTTGTAAGTTTTTAACTTATATAACATTTATTTATTTTTTGTAATTTTGTAAGTTGTAAATTGTAAATTTGTAAGTTGTAAATTATAAGTAATTTATCTTTTTAAGTTTTCATCACTCACATTACATTTATTCTCTTAATATTTAATAATTTATAAGTTAATAAGTTATAACTTTAAGACTACAAATTCTTCAAGATTACAAAACTTAAAAAGATAAATTACTTATAATTACGTATAACTTGAAGAATTTGTAGTCTTAAAGTTATAACTTATTAACTTATAAATTATTAAATATTAAGAGAATAAATGTAATGTGAGTGATGAAAACTTAAAAAGATAAATTACTTATAATTTACAACTTACAAATTTACAATTTACAACTTACAAAATTACAAAAAATAAATAAATGTTATATAAGTTAAAAACTTACAAGTTTTACAAGTTACAAGTTACAACAATACAACTTACAAAATAAATTACAATAAATTTGGGGAGGGGTTAAAAGAAATTGGACTTGAGCTTAATTTTAAAAATTAAGTATCAATCTAGATTTTAGAATCTAGAATGTAACTCTTAATTTAAGTTTAAGTGAAATGATATTGTTAAGTATTTAATTTAAATGTTTGTATTTAAATTCTAGTAATTCTACACTCATTGATGTTATCAATTTTAAATATAATTATCATTTATCAATTTATCAAATTTAATTTATTTAAAATGTTAATAATATTATTATAATATATATATATATATATATATATAAAACCGGCGGTTGAACCGACAAATCGTCGGTTTCCAAATGGGCGAACCGTAACCGAACCGTGAAATTAAGGTTACGGTCCGGTTTCGAAACCAAAACCGCCGGTTTGGGCGGTTCGGCGGTTTGCCGGTTCGAAACCGCCCGTGTCTACTATCAACTATTCAATTCACATGAAAAATCTCTCAATAAAGGTATAATTAACATTCATTTTGTGCTCAATCAAGAATCTTTATTTTTTTAATATGTGTGTTATATATAAGGGATGGTGCATTTTGTTTTTATGTAGGAGCTGAAGCAACTTGCGGATGAACTGCGATCCGATGTCATTTTCAATGTCTCTAAGACGGGGGGCCATCTCGGTTCGAGCCTTGGCGTGATTGAGCTCACTATGGCTCTTCATCATGTGTTCAATGTTCCTCAAGATAAGATGCTTTGGGATGTTGGCCATCAGGTGTTAGTATTGTTTTGTTATGTTATGAATTGGTGTTTTGTTAGGAATTAGTGTTGTTTTGAATTTGTTGTGATTGTGTGATTTTTTTATGTTGTAGTCATATCCTCATAAGATCTTAACTGGAAGACGAGACAAAATGCCGACTTTGAGACAGACGAAAGGTCTCTCCGACTTTACTAAATGGTTCGAGAGTGAGTATGATTGCTTTGGTGCAGGTCACAGCTCTACAACCATCTCTGCTGGATTAGGTACAATCCGAAGTTACAATTATTCAATTTGGGCTACTTTTTATGTGAAATGGTTGTTGATACTTATAATATTAAAGGTTCTAGGTTTCTTGATTCTTCGATTTGTTGTCTGAATAGGGATGGCTGTCGGAAGGGATCTAAAGGGAAGGAGAAATCATGTAGTGGCTGTGATAGGAGATGGTGCTATGATAGTAGGGCAAGCGTACGAAGCAATGAACAATGCTGGTTATTTGGATTCTGACATGATTGTGATTCTTAACGACAACAAACAAGTTTCTCTCCCGACTGCTAACTTAGACGGGCCTATTCCTCCCGTTGGTGCCTTAAGTAGTGCTTTGAGTAAGTTGCAGACCAATCGCCCTCTCAGATATCTACGAAAAGTTGCCAAGGTTAATATCGTTCAAAATTTCAAATAACTAGTTTATATGTTTATTTGATGACTTTTTATAAACACTTGGTTAAAATTGTTGCAGGGAGTTACAAAGCAAATCGGAGGACCTATGCACGAGCTTGCAGCAAAAATGGACGAATATGCTTATGGACTCATTAGTGGCTCGGGATCTTCACTCTTTGAAGAGCTTTGACGTTACTACATTGGCCTTGTTGATGGACACAATATTGATGATCTAACAGTGATTTTTGAAGAAGTTAAGAGTACAAATATAACTGGTCCGGTTTTGATCCATGTTATCACTGAGAAAGGCAGGGGATATTCTATCCGTATGTAGAGAAAGCTGCAGACAAATATTATGGTAACACGAATAGACTAGTACTATCATTAATATTCATTAGAAATGTAATGAAGATTTGAATTTGATTTTCTTGATTTTTGCAAGTGTAACAAAGTTTGATCCAGCAACAAGGAAGCAATTGAAAACGAGCTCTCCAACGCAGTCTTACACAACCTACTTTGCAGAGGCTCTGATAGCAGAAACCGAAGCAAACAATGACGTAGTTGCTATACATGCTGGAATGGGAGGTGGGACGGGGTTGAACCTCTTTCAACGTCGTTTTCCCATAAGATGTTTCGACGTTGGGATAGCCGAACAACATGCCGTCACTTTCGCTGCAGGTTTAGCATGTGAAGGCATCAAACCATTTTGCGTAATCTACTCGTCTTTCATTCAAAGGGCTTATGATCAAGCAAGTGAAGGCATGCATGCCTTTGTGTCCTTTCCTTTATAGTGTTTGAGTTGTTAACATAAATTCATAATAATGGTATTTGTTCTGTATACGTGCAGGTAGTTCATGATGTTGACTTGCAAAAGCTGCCTGAGAGATTTGCAATGGATCGGGCCAGATTAGTGGGGGCAGACGGACCGACTCATTGTGGGGCTTTTGATGTTACTTTCATGGCATGTCTTCCTAACATGGTGGTCAAGGCTCCTTCAGATGAAGCTGCACTATTTCACATGGTTGCAACTGCTGTGGCTATAGACGACGAACCTAGTTGTTTCCGTTACCCTAGAGGTAACGGGATAGGCGTAGGCCTCCCCCCGGAAACAAAGGCATTCCTCTTGAGGTGCCCAACTCAACCTAAAGAAGAAAATCGGCTTTTGTTGAGTTAGAATTGGCTTGTGTGTTTTCTCAGGTCGGCAAGGGCCAGATGATTCGATTGTAAATTGCATAAGATTTCATGTGTTTTAGTGATAACGTTTGATGGTTTTGCATGCATTTTCACACTAATATGCTTGATTTGATTGAGAAAGGTATTTGAGCTTGTTTTGTAGGAATACGAGGTGAATTAGGCATTAAAATTGTAAAAACAAGTGCACAATCATCATTGGCACTCACACAAGGTGAAGGAACGAGTCTCGGGAGCATTTACGAAGATTTAAGAAGAATTGGGACGAAAAATGGATGAAGAGGTTTGGCCGAAAGGCCACCCGACCGGGCGGCCAACATTGGGCATTTACGAAGATATGGCCCAGTCGAGCGGCATCACTCGCCCGGTCGGGCGGCCATAGCGCCCAAAAGACACCCAAGTTACGAAGTTATCGCCCGGTCGAGCAACATCACCCACCCGGCCGGGCCGCCTGCTCCAGCACAAGTCATATTCCGCCCGGTCGGGCCACTTTCCCGCCCGGCCGGGTGGCTCCTTTTTCGGGGGTTTTTACCAAATTTCTCCAATTTTGAAAGACTTTAATGCAATATTCGTGTTGGGACTTTGCACAACATATAAAAGGGACCCTTATTCAGATTTTTAAGGTGAGACAACTTTGAAAGCAATTCTTACACACAATCACACGAGACAACTTGGAGAGCAATTCTTACGCACAATCACATATAGTAATAGGTGTTCTTGCTATTTTGCAATTTCATTTCATATTTAGCTTAGATTATAGTTTAAATTTACAATTCAAGTGAATATTTCCATTGGGCTTTGTAAGTACTTGAAGTTTGTAGCTACATTTCAACAATTAAGGTGATATCTCTTTCATTTTACAATTCAATTTGGTAATTCTCTCATTTCTTGCAATTTCCTTGTTAATTGTTATGGGATTTATGTATTCTTGTGTTTTACCCATGGATTTATATCTTAGAACCATGGGTTAAGCTTAAATTGTCTAGGGTGTGGAAGTTTTGGTGGTGATTAGTGTAATTATGGATTAATTATTGAATTAACCTAGGTTTTGGGTGTGTAGGTTTCTAGTGTTTTGATTTTCATAATTCAATTGATTAATTCACCCTATTAGCTAGCATTGTTGGTTGTGTCGACTACAACGATCGTATTGGGTTACATGATTAAGAGTGTGGGTGTGAGCTTGGATTAATTGATTAGAATTCACATGGTAACTGTCTTAACCGACCGGGGGTTGATTAAACAAAAAATTACAAAAATTACAAAAATTAAACAAACCGCCGGTTCAAAAACCGTAACCGTAACCGGCGGTTCGCGGTTCGGTTTCGGTTTGCCATTTCCGAAAATCGAAACTGGCGGTTTTCAACCGGCGAACGTGTCTAGTTGATAGTGTCCAAAAGAGTAGTTGGAGGCTTCTGTAAGAAATACTTAGCCCTTTCAGACAACTTTGCACAAACCTAGATCTTTTACTTGCCTTAAACAGAAAAGAAAAAAAAAACAGTTATTTCAATCAACTAATACAATATTAAACACCAGCTTGAAACAAAAAGTAAATCCAAGAATACACGAGGTACAACATATAAATAAACAAAGGTGAAAGATTGTACACGCGTTAATCCAAAATTCAAGATTACCAAGCATTACACATTCCCAAAACACTGTTAATTTTTTATTTTATTTTGCAGAAAATGTGGCACTGTAGATCCATCCCATGTAGCCATTGAGGACAAAAGGTGAGTTGTATTTGAGCATCTGCACCTACCCTTTACCGCTCAAAGTTATCCCCTCTATCTATCTCTCTTTGCCATCCCCTCTCTCTTTGTAGGTATATATACACTCAAAAATTAATCACAAAATAGTTATACAAAGCCAACCAATTCTAACAAAGATTTCACTTTTACAATAGACTCAAACAAAAATGAGTTCAATATGATCTTGAAGAAATTAGTGGGCTTTTCCTTCGGGCAAGAGACAAAGAGTGCCTCTATTTTATTTATACAGGTTCAGGCCATGCAAGGAAGTGCACCACGTATAACAAATGGATAGGTGTACGATAATGTATTTACAATATAATTTTGCATTGAAGTGAACAAGGAACACGGTTTGAGCCGTGGGGTGTCAAAAGGCTGACCAGACGAATGATGTTTTTTATCTTTTGAATGGATCAGAACCAGATGAATGATATTTGTGGATGCTACTATGTAATGTGTTTCATGTTTAACCAAAAGAAAGTTATTTTTGTTCTTTTGCGGTAAAATAACAATTTTTTAAAATTATTTTCTAGAATTTGCGTTGAGGTCTTCCCTTAATTAAATGCATGCATTTACACGGGATTGATATAGAACCGACCAATGGTCACTATTAATTTTTGTGTCAAATCAATAAGTATTATTTATATTTAATTTAAACTTAATCAAATATCAATATTTTTTTTTTATTCCTATCAAAATATAAAAATATCTTTTTTTTTTTATATTTAAGACCCACTTCCTTTTTGGCATTCAAATCGGCCATGATAAAGTAATTTATATGTTAGGTTGTGATGACTTAAATTTTCATTTGATAACAACACGTCTATATATAGAAATGAATTTTTTAATCTATGATATATCAAATCTTTCTAAAATATTCTAAATGATAACTATAAAAATAATACATATTATGTTTGTAATGATACAATGTCTCGATGTGGCAATGTCATATATATATATATATATATATATACTAGTGTAGAACCCGTGTATTACACAGAATTTTAAGTATATTTTTAAATATTTAATAAAAAAAATTTATTTATTTATTTAATTTAATTTTTCATATTTTTATTTTGTATGATAAATTATTATAATTATATTAAAAAAAATGATTTCGCAGAATTATAGTAATTATTTTGTTAAAAAAATTAACATTTTTTTAAATTATATTTATTATAAAGTTGTATTATAATATAAAATTTTAACTAATATAATATTTCGAGTTATACAAAATAATTACACTTATGTTAGTTAATTTTATAAAGCAAATTTCAAAGAAAATTTGTGAGAATCAAACGAAATGAGACGTTGACATTTAATAAATATGAAAACAACTTTTAAAAAAATTATAAAATTTCGAAAACAAACAATTTAAGTAATATTAAAATAGCTATTAATAATTTGTAAGTCAACCTTGAATATCAACAACAACACCTTAACCACAACACCTTACATTTAATAAATATGAAAAAATAACTTTAAAAAAATTTATAAAATTTCGGAAACAAATAATTTAAGTAATAATAAAACAACTCTTAATAATAAATTGTAAGTCAACCTTCAATATCAACCACAACACCTTAAATAAGTTAATTGCAAATTAAATCATATAGTTGCAATTTAGCCTTTTTGACAATTTTAATTGTGTTCGAATCTAACACAATTTAGACTTCTTAACGACATAATAACACCTTAATAAAACAATATTGTTTTTCAATCAAACCAAATATCAAAAGGTATGATTTAGGGACAAAGTAGACTTCTAAGAAGTCTAATTTTCAATAATATTTAAAGTTTGTGATTTATTTGCAATTCTTTTAAGGTTTAGATTAGATTGCAAATGAGCAAAAAAAGTCGTGATTTAATTTGCAAATTAACTCTTTTTAAAATTAACAACCTAATTAAATTATGACACATAAGCCAAATCAACCACAAAATGACACATAAGCCAAATTAACCACAAAATGACACATCATCAATTTAAACTCCCTATTAGTATATAAGAGGATTCTATATTATAGAAGTAGTGTATTATGTATATATAACAATTTTTTTTAATCATGTAAAATAATATAATTATATAATAAGTTTTGCATATATATTTTCGAGCTCTATTTTTTAAATACATTAAACTTATAATAAATTTAAAATAATTACAGAAAAAATTACTTAAGATATAAGATAAAAATAATTATAAAATAAAATTTAATAACTAATTAAATAAAGAATTGTACACACCAATAAAAATACATTTTAGATTGTATTTTACTCAAAAGTACATTAAATAGTTCAAAAATAAATTAAACTAAAGAATAAAATGAATACTACAATAAAGTTAAGTAAATTTAATTTAATTTAATTAGTCAATATTAAAATAATAAAAAATTCAACATTACATATCAACAACTAACCCCTTAAATAAAATAAATAATTAATTAGGAAAAAAAATCAATATTTAATAAGAATATAATATTTTGAAAGAGTTTATGAATCATATCTTACTCAACCAATAACTTAATTACACATCATACTTTTTAAAATTAACAACTTAATTAAATTATGACACATAAGCTAAATCAACCACAAAATGACACATAAGCCAAATTAACCATAAAATGACACATCATCAATTTAAACTCCCTATTAGTATATAAGGGGATTATATATTATAGAAGTAGTGTATTATGTATATATAACAATTTTTTTTAATCATGTAAAATAATATAATTATATAATAAGTTTTGCATATATATTTTCGAGCTCTATTTTTTAAATACATTAAACTTATAATAAATTTAAAATAATTACAGAAAAAATTACTTAAGATATAAGATAAAAATAATTATAAAATAAAATTTAATAACTAATTAAATAAAGAATTGTACACACCAATAAAAATACATTTTAGATTGTATTTTACTCAAAAGTACATTAAATAGTTCAAAAATAAATTAAACTAAAGAATAAAATGAATACTACAATAAAGTTAAGTAAATTTAATTTAATTTAATTAGTCAAT
The DNA here is from genome assembly GCA_963675135.1 of Galeopsis tetrahit. Classification (NCBI taxonomy): domain Eukaryota; kingdom Viridiplantae; phylum Streptophyta; class Magnoliopsida; order Lamiales; family Lamiaceae; genus Galeopsis; species Galeopsis tetrahit. The sequence continues at coordinate 28,593,646 of OY776130.1, read as the reverse complement.
ATTAAAATAATAAAAAATTCAACATTACATATCAACAACTAACCCCTTAAATAAAATAAATAATTAATTAGGAAAAAAAATCAATATTTAATAAGAATATAATATTTTGAAAGAGTTTATGAATCATATCTTACTCAACCAATAACTTAATTACACATCATACTTTTTAAAATTAACAACTTAATTAAATTATGACACATAAGCTAAATCAACCACAAAATGACACATAAGCCAAATTAACCATAAAATGACACATCATCAATTTAAACTCCCTATTAGTATATAAGGGGATTATATATTATAGAAGTAGTGTATTATGTATATATAACAAATTTTTTAATCATGTAAAATAATATAATTATATAATAAGGTTTATATATATATTTTTGAGCTCTATTTTTTAAATACATTAAACTTATAATAAATTTTAAATAATTACTGAAAAATTACTTGAGATATAAGATAAAAATAATTATAAAATAAAATTTAATAACTAATTAAATAAAGAATTGTACACACCAATAAAAATACATTTTAGATTGTATTTTACTCAAAAGTACATTAAATAGTTCAAAAATAAATTAAACTAAAGAATAAAATGAATACTACAATAAAGTTTAGTAAATAAAATACAATTTAATTTAATTAGTCAATATTAAAATAATAATAAATTCAACATTACATATCAACCACTAACCCATTAAATAAAATAAATAATTAATCAGGAAAAAAAATCAATATTCAATAAGAATATAATATTTTGAAAGAGTTTATGAACCCTATCTTACTCAACCAATAACTTAATTACACATCATACTTTTTAAAATTAACAACTTAATTAAATTATGACACATAAGCCAAATCAACCACAAAATTACACATAAGCCAAATTAACCACAAAATGACACATCATCAATTTAAACTCCCTATTAGTATATAAGGGGATTAAGATAAGATTGAGATTAAGATAAGATTTGAAATGGAATAATTTGAAGGGGAGAGAGATTAAAAATAATAATTATAATTTAAAATTTTGAATTATAATTTTGAGATTAAAATAGGAAAAATAGATTTTTTTTAATCAGAATGCCTGAGAATCCAGTGATTTTGAAATAGACGATTTTGGTGAAAAGAGAGATTGTGCAGAGAGTGATAAAATTGTGACACGTGTCCCATTATATTTTCACAAATATAGAGTATTAAGATAAAATTTGAAATGGAATAATTTGAAGGGGAGAGAGATTAAAAAAAATAAGGAAAAGTCTCATACGCACCATACACACCAATTTGATTTTGTTGCACTCTATTTTTACCCATACCCGCTTTTGACCCGTATCCTACCCAAAACCTGAATTCAGACTTATTATATAAAGGTAAAAAAAATTAAATTTAATTTTTTATTGTTTTCAGACTTTTAGCCTTCCTGCGTCTCTCTCTTCACGTTTCCTTCATTCTGTTCTTCGATTGTTTTCATGGTTTTTCTCGGTGGTGTTACGGCGGTTTTACGACTGTTTTACGGTGATTTTTCGGTGGTTTTCAAGTCACAACGCCCTTACAAACGCCGTGTTGCAGATGTATTCAACTACTTTCCTGCATCGGCGTTATCTATCGTACAAGGCCTCCTCTCTATTGATCCGGATCTCAGGGGAACGGCTTCTTCTGCACTCACAAGTAAGGTATTGCTTGTCTTTACCTTATCCTTTATGTGTCTTGTGGAATTTTCGAATTATTATTATTTGGTAATAATACAATGTATGAATTTCAGTTCTTCACATCAAGCCCTCTTCCCTGTGATCCATCTAGTTTGCCTGAGTATCCTCCGAGTAAGGAATTTGATGCCAAGTTACGAGAAGATGAGGCAAGAAGGTAGCAAAAAATGGACAATTCCTCGTGTCACATATTTATTCTTCTTGTCATATACTTGTTTAACAAGATTATGTTCTTCGATTGTTTTCGTGGTTTTTATCGGTGATGTATGGAGGTTTTACGACTGTTTTAGCCTTATCGCGTCTCTCTTCACGATTCCTTCGATTGTTTTCGTGGTTTTTCTCGGTGGTGTTACGGCGGTTTTAAAACTGTTTTACGGTGGTTTTTCGGCGGTTGTACGGAGCTTCTTCGGCGGTCTTACTGAGGTAACCTCACTCTTGTTTTATTGTTGTTAGTTGTTAATGACATGATTTGAATTCTACTATGAAATGCGTTTGTTTGGCTTAGCCCCTGATAAGTTTACTTTCCCTTGTGCGATTAAGGCATGTTCGAATATTGAAGATTTGAGAAATATTCACGGGTTGTTGTTTAAGTTTAGGCTGATTTTTGATTTGTTTATAGGCAGTGCTTTGGTGCATTCTTACTTAAAGTTTGATCTGATGGATGATGCAGTGAAGGTGTTTGAAAGATTGCCTGAGAAAGATGATATCGTTCTTTGGAATGCAATGATTAACGGTTATGTGCAGATTGGGGAGTTTTCCTCCATTTTCTTCTTGGTACTTTGTTCGTTTTTACCATGTTTTTTTTTTTTTTTTTTTCAATTTTTTGGTTTAGGTTTTTATTTAACATGTTTTTATATTTGAAGATCTTTCATCTGTTGTGTATATTATGTGTTGTAGTTAATATTTTGTTTTTTTGTTGTTTATAGCATATTATATATCTGTGATGTACTTATTTTCAGTGATTTTTGTATTTTTTGTTGTTGCATGTGTTACTGAAAAATGCTACATATATTAATGAAATTTGTTGTATGTTAAATCCTGTAAAGTTTTTGATCATTTATTAAAAGGTGTTGATTCATATTATTGAAAAGTTGGGAGTACTTACTGAAAAGTGTTGTTTCATTCTATTGAAAAGTGTTGTTTCATTCTACTGAAAAGTGTTGCTATATTTTTGCAGCAAATCCTATAGTGTTGCTATGAAGACAAAGGAGTTTGCATCAAAATCAAGTGCTAATAGGAAATGTCCCGATGTAGTTTATTCCCGAAGGAAAATTAGTAAAATTAGTAATTCTGATCAGGATGTTCCTTCTTTACCCTCTGTTCCTTTACCCTCTGTTCCTAAACCTCCCGTTCCTTTACTTGAATCCAATACTGTTTCTAAGAAACAGAAGTGCAGCTCAAAGGGTTCTATGAAATTGTATGAGAAAGTGAAAAATGAGCCTGGGTAATTAGTTAATTTATTTTTATTCTTGTTTAATTATTTTCAATTTGTATATATTTTAGTTTTTTTAACTAACATATATTCTTTCTTTATTTTTTCAGTTCTGAATTTGACTTTACGTGTAGGCCAAAGGGAATTGTTATGTTAGTGCATAAGTTCAATGATAAACAAAAGGCTGATATTAAACGGGTTGGTTTTGGATTGTGATAGGCAAGATTCCCAATTCTGTGTTGGTGAGGGTGATATGGTTGTGTATTGCGGGAATGATATAGATGCTGATTCTAATTATCTGACTCTTGAGTTTTCATTCATAACTGGGGAAATTGGTTACCTTTCTGATTTTATGAAGGACTACAAACGTGAACTTAGAGAAATGGAACAATATAAGAAAGAGTTGGTGGACTTATGCTTTTGTTCGTTGGATGACAGTGTTGTTAAAATGTAAGTATACATTTATATTTATAAATTTATATTACTTTAAATTTTGTAAGTGTAATCTAATTTTTTTATTTTTTTATGTTTTTTCAGGGATTATTTCTTCTACTTTGATTTGAGTAACTTTATTTCAAAGGAAGATATCTTAACATTGGCTCCCCCATAGTGGATTTTCAATTCTGTCATTAATGCATGGTCAATCATATTAAATGAAGATTGTGTGGTTGGTAATGACAAGAGTCGGTTTATATTCAATCTTGATCACTCTGTAAGTTATTCTAATTGTGTATTTTTATTTTAAACAGTGAAAAGTGAAATATGTTATTACTTAAAAGTGGTATTTGTTATTATTGAAAAGTGGTATCTGTTATTACTGAAAAGTGTTGTATGTTATTACTGAAAAGTGTTGTATGTTATTACTGAAAAGTGTTGTATGTTATTATTGAAAAGTGTTGTTCTTAACTGAAATGTGGTATGTGTTATTACTGGAAAGTGTTGTTCTTAACTGAAAAGTGGTATATGTTATTACTGGAAAGTGTTGTTTGTTATTACTGAAAAGTGGTATCATTTATTACTGAAAAGTGTTGTTCACTATATGTAGGTCTATTTGCAAAGCTTCATGAAAAGAGAAATTAATAAACAAACGATGATTACTGAAATTCATGGAAGTTGGAATCAGTGGATTACTGTTACAAAAGGCAACATTGATATTGTTGACTTGGTAAATTTATTTATTTATTTTTTAATTCTTATAATTAAATAGTAATTTTTTATTTTCTAATAAAAACTCTTTTGTTATTTGTTTGCAGATTTTTATTCCATTTGTTATTAGAGAACACTTTTCATGTGTTTGCATAAACTTTCCTGAAAAGAAGATTCAGTTTTTAGATAACAGGAAGTATACTGAAAAAGCTGTTGTAAAGCCCTTTCTACTTTGTTCGAAATTGCTGGTAAATCTAGTGTTTATTCATTTCTTAAATATTTTATATTTAATTTGTCATTTTGAATAAAATAAAAGTGTTTTTTATTTTATTTATTATTATAGGTGAATGAAATTTCAAAATTATTGAAGAAAAGAGATCACAAATCTGCAGATGTTATTGCAAAATTTAAATTTGAAGAAGTTAAATTCAAGTGGAAAGGTTCCAAGTCAAGTTTTGATTGTGGTCTCTTTTTAATGCATCACTTGAAATTCTTCAATGGTAATGCTTATGAGTCAGCAGTTTTGTTAAAGGTATGATTATTTTTTATATTTTGATAACTTAATAGTGTTATTTTTTTGTTGATAATGTTATAAATTTGTCTTTTTTGTAGGCTTGTGGTAGACGACTCCTACGTACAGAGTATTGTGCTAGCATTCTCCTTTCTCATTAGAATCAATGCAGATCTGAATTAATTTTAAAGATGAACGAGTTTTATGAATGGAAAGGTTCAAAGGTGAAAAATGATTGTGGAGTTTTTTTGATGGACTACTTGAAGAATTTCAATGGTGAACCTTACAAATCCACTTCTTTGAAAAAAATATATTTTTTTTTAAATCTGATGTTCTTTTTTCAATTTTTTTTCTTTGTTTAATATATATATTTTTTAAATATAGACAAGTTTAAGAAGATTATTAAGGGCAGAGTTATGTGCTAGCATTCTGTTGTCTGACCTGAACCATTATAAATTTGAGGTCATTGAAAAAACCAAGGAGTTTTATGAGATGAAGCCTAAGTTGGTTAAAGGAAAAGTTTAGACAAGAGAAGCTGGTGATGAATTTTTATGTTTTATTGTATAATATTTTTAAGGTGGATATGTGCTTCTGTATTAATGAATTGTTGTTTTAATGATACTTTTCGTAATCTCTATTACTGAAAAGTGACAATCTCTATTAGTGAAAAGTGGTAATCTCTATTAGTGAAAAGTGGTAATCTCTATTAGTGAAAATTGGTAATCTCTATTAGTGAAAAGTGGTAATCTCTATTAATGAAAAGTGGTAATCTCTATTACTGAAAAGTGGTAAATACTGAAAAGTGGTAATCTCTATTATTGAAAAGTGGTAAATAGTGAAAAGTGGTAATCTCTATTACTGAAAAGTGGTAAATACTGAAAAGTGGTAATCTCTATTAGTGAAAAGTGGTAATCTCTATTACTGAAAAGTGGTAATCTCTATTAATGAAAAGTGGTAATCTCTATTAGTGAAAAGTGGTAAATACTGAAAAGTGGTAATCTCTATTAGTGAAAAGTGGTATTCTCTATTACTGAAAAGTGGTAATCTCTGTTACTGAAAAGTGGTAATCTCTATTAGTGAAAAGTGGTAATCTCTATTACTGAAAAGTGGTAATCTCTATTAATGAAAAGTGGTAATCTCTATTAGTGAAAAGTGGTAATCTCTATTAGTGAAAAGTGGTAAATACTGAAAAGTGGTAATCTCTATTAATGAAAAGTGGTAATAAGTATTATTATTGAAAAGTGTAATCTCTGTTTGCTGAAAAGTGTTAATCTTTAATAGAGAAAAGGGAGAATTACACTATAGGACATTTCACCCTAAGTCTTTGTAAATCAAGGAAAATTTTATTGCAGTTACAAATCAAGACAAATTAACCAATTGAAGTACAATTATACCCCTACTGTGTTGATAAGAATTTCAATTTCGAAATAATTAGATTTAAATAATTATTAATGGAAAGTCAACTAAAATCAAACACATTAATAAAAATCTGGAAGATTTTTTGCTCCATAATCGCGCATGATTTTTAATTCAAAAAACTTTCCTAATACCTTAGCCAACATTAATTCTTAAAACATTGACTATTCTCTCTCCATTGAAGCTGAAAGAAGAAAACGGAAAGCAAGAAGAACCCTTGTGCCGAGAATCCTTCGAGGTATTTAGTGTAAAAATCATCTCCTGCAAAACAAGAAAAACTATTTCATTAATTAATACATAATTTTTTTCAAATCAAATATTCAGTATACACAATCATATGGATAAATACGGAAATTATTATCCACAATGAATATATATTTCTTTTAATTAAAATTATTTAGAAACATAAAAAGGTACAAACAAAAGGTATATACATTATTATTGTTTTAGTATAATTAAATATGCACTGAAAAAGAAACGTATGGGTACATAACATATGCCCAACGTAGTGCATATAAAATATAGCATACGATAATGTTGTGCATATAGCTGAAATATATGCATAGAAATATACATATATTATATAATATGCAATACTATTATACATAAAAATATCGAATATATATACTTTAATTTAATAGTTTTGGTATTGTTATTTGAAAATACAAACAATACTTATAATATATAATATGCATAACTATTATAGACAACGTAGTGCATATGTAATATAGTATGCGATAATGTAGTGCATATAGCTGAAATATATGCATAACTCTATCATCCCCAATAAATCTGAATCAGATTCTAAACAACATTTATTAATGTCACCAATTGAGTATAAGATTGCCGGATTACCTGAAGATATATGAGGCCACGATGTAGTAATTTGATCAACAATCTCCTAGAAAGTGGATCTGACGGTGACAAGAATCATTTTACACTTTTCTTCGAAATCAACCTTCAGGAACACATTATAATCCATATGTGCTTGAAATTGATAAGACAATTGATGTTATATGATAACGCAACCGTGTGAATTGATTATCCCCAAATTTTAACAAAAATTCATGAGGATGATAGAGATTATCATCGATTCATGGAGATAAACGCTGAAATTGATTGAAGATTTTTGGAACGAAGAACGAGATGAATTGATTACATTAGTAATGAAAAAATGAAAATGAGTGATTCAATTAAAAATAAACGGTATAAGGAAAGGTCAATTATAATTAAGGAAGACTTGTTCAATTTTAATATTAATTGTCTAGCTAAATAATATTAATTCGTTTAATATATTGGGTTGAGGGCATATTAGGAATGTAAAATATAGATTTGTCTTAAGTTGTAATATTCAGAATTTTTGCCTTGATTTAAAATATGGGCTTGAATCTTGGTCTATATTGTTAATAAACTCTAGAGAAAATTGTTAATCTTTAATAGTGAAAAATGGTTGCTGAAAAAATACAAAAGAGAAATTCTGAAAACAGGTTTCGAAACTGTGACCTCATACTCACAAGCACAACATTGTAACCGTTCCAGCATCAGTTATTTTGCTTAAATTCTTCTCCTTTACAAATAATAAGGGTTGATTGGTGGCATAGTGTGCACGGTGCACACTGTGCACAGGATACCAACTCAAAAAATAATTATAATTTAAAATTTTGAATTATAATTTTGAGATTAAAATAGGAAAAATAGATTTTTTTTAATTAGAATGCCTGAAAATGCAGATATTTTGAAATAGACGATTTTGGTGAAGAGAGAGATTGTGCAGAGTGATAAAATTGTGACACGTGTCCCATTATATTCTCACAAATATAGAGTATTAAGATTAAGATAAGATTTGAAATGGAATAATTTGAAGGGGAGACAGATTAAAAATAATAATTATAATTTAAAATTTTGAATTTTGAATTATAATTTTGAGATTAAAATAGGAAAAATAGATTTTTTTTAATCAGAATGCCTGAGAATGCAGGGATTTTTAAATAGACGATTTTGGTGAAGAGAGAGATTGTGCATAGTGATAAAATTGTGACACGTGTTCCATTATATTCTCACGGGTTGGTCTGCTATGGACTCGAGTGCATGTTATGCACCCTAGTCCATATTGCACTTTTCAATTTTACTTACTTACACTTTTTGGTAAATGGTGTTGCACTTTTCAATTATTAAACTGTATAATAATATTTTTAGTAATAATTGAAAAGTGCAACACCATTTACCAAAAAGTGTAAGTCAGTAAAACTGAAAAGTGCAACATGAACTAGGGTGCATAACATGCACTAGAGTGCATACTAGACTTTACCTATTCTCACAAATATAGAGTATTAAGATAAGATAAGATTTGAAATGGAATAATTTGAAGAGGAGAGATATTAAAAATAATAATTATAATTTAAAATTTTGAATTATAATTTTGAGATTAAAATAGGAAAAATAGATTTTTTTAATCAGAATGCTTGAGAATGTAGAGATTTTGAAATAGACGATTTTGGGGAAGAGAGCGATTGTGCAGAGTGATAAAATTGTGACACGTGTCCCATTATATTCTCACAAATATAGAGTATTAAGATAAGATAAGATTTGAAATGGAATAATTTGAAGAGGAGAGAGATTAAAAATAATAATTATAATTTAAAATTTTGAATTATAATTTTGAGATTAAAATAGGAAAAATAGATTTTTTTAATCAGAATGCCTGAGAATGTAGAGATTTTGAAATAGACGATTTTGGGGAAGAGAGAGATTGTGCAGGGTGATAAAATTGTGACACGTGTCCCATTATATTCTCACAAATATAGAGGGCAATTGCTTATGTGTACCAGTTACATACATGTAACTGGCTATTTACCCTCCTTTTTTAATAAATCCACACTCCCTTTTTTTAGGCACTCCCTTCTTTTAGGCACTTATGTGTACAAGTTACATACATGTAACTAAATCCAATTTTTTACATGGGTTATTAGTTATTTACCTTCTTTTTTATTAATTTCACCCCAAACATTTCTTTAAAAAAATACATGTAAAATACTATATTACCATTTTATCAATTAAATTAAAATACAACTCATTAAAATTATAATTATACACTGACTATCGATTCACCAACGAATCACCACGAAGTCAAATATTATTCTATTTTTTTAACTTTTAAAAAATAAATATAAAAACATAACGAATATTAAAAAAATATTAAACTCAAAAAATAAAATTATGAAATAAAATTTCTAGTTTTTTTTTTCAAAAAATGACCAAAATTTAGGAAAAAAATACAAAAAAAATTGAAAAATAAAAACTAAACTAAAAAAATTCAATTTTTTTCTAATTTGGGTATAAATGTATGAATATGACATACCCACTTTCTAGTTTTAATCTGATTTATAATAACTAAGATTATTTTGTTATGTCTTCATTATTTCTAAAATGATATCTGGTTTGTTACAAATTTTTTAAGGTTGTAGATTATTTTTTAAAACTAATTAATAATATAATCTAATTGAAAAATAAAATTTATATTTAGAAACTTAAATGAGTTGAGAATTGAGGAAGAAATCAGCATAATATTGCATCAGCTTTATTATTTTCTTTGGGGTCATCGTCATGTTGATGCATTCTTATGTTTATTGAGTGTGATTGTATTTATTAATTGAATTGTGTGTTCAGTGTGATTCATTCTCACTTTTGTTCTTCTTACTAGTTAGTTAATATCATTTTTTTAATATTGATGTATTAATTTGCATGGTATGCCTGGAATTATAAATGTGTTAAGTTATATATTTTTTGTTAAATATAAATATTAGTTTAAATACGATATAGTATTAGTACGCCTATGGTATAGTACTAGTTAATATATTGTATAGTACTAGAGATTAATGTGGGTATAAAAATATTACGGAGTATTTAATATATGAACTAATACTATACAATATTTGAATTTATATTATACTATATTTGAACTAGTACCATAGAGTATGTAAACTAATATTATACAATATCTGAACTAATACTATACTAAGTATGTGAACTCGAAACTCGAAAAAATTAAAACATGTACCAATATAAACTAATATTATACTGTATATGAACTAATATGTACAGTACTGCATATTAACTAATAATATATCATAATACTTATCAACGGTTATCATAACACTTATAAACTAAAAATTATATTTATAAAAAATTAAAATAAAGTGATTAAAAAATGAAAGTTCAAATGAAAAAAATAATTAAACAATGTAAAACGAAGTGAAATTTGTAAGGAATGAAGTAAAATTTTAAAAGGATAAGATGAAAATTATACACCAATTAATTAAAGTAAAATAGTACCAATAAAATTGAACACTTGCCTAAGAGAGGTGAGAGTTTTATTTTTTAAAACAAATTATTATTATACTATTTAATACTTAAAAAAAAACAATTAATATTATTTTTAAAATTTTCTTATTAGACTTTAAAATTTTAGAATAATTATTTATGACATAAAAAGAAAGTGCGTTAAAAAAATTATCATTTGAAACAAATGATAAACAGGAAGAAAAATAAATTAAAAAAATAATATTAAAAAGATAAATATAAATATCAATTGAGTAAAATAAAAAAATAAAATTTTAAAAAATTAATGGAGTATTATTTTTTAATGATAAAATTAAAAAAAAAATTGAAGTAAAATAAAGGTCCATGAAAAAATGTATGTGTTAAAATGATATAGTAAATGGGTCATGTGTTATTGGATTGGATATAGTAAATGGGTCATGTGTTATTTGTAATGGGTTATTGGATTGCATATAGTAGTTACATATATTGGATTGAATATAGTAGTTACATACATGTAACTGGTACACAAGAGTGCAACTCAATATAGAGTATTAAGATATGCGATGGGCACAAAAAATAGTGTCCATTGGTGGGTCTACATGCATTTATATTCTCATTTATTGTTCATGGGAGATTTGGTGGCAATAATAATGCTTTGATTTTTTTGGTATTTATTTGCCATTATAGTAAAACAAATTTATCATTATGTAAAACACAAACTTGAAGCAAAAAATCTATTTTCATTTGTACGCGAATTTTTTTTAGAAAATTTGTTTAACTCGATCCAACCGCCTAGGATCCACGAGATTTTTGTTCGTTCCTTAAATATAATAATATATTTCATGTGAAATATTGTATATAAATATTTTTCTATTTATTTGATTTTAAAAATTGAAGAATTTATTTTTAACAAAAAATATATATATATATCCAATTTCTAATAATTTAGGGTTCAAGTGGTACCTTATCCCATCTTTAAATGTCACGATAACTTTTAACCAGAGTTCCATCTATGAAAAATTCATATTAATTGATATATGTTCTTCAGGAAAAGTGAGGTGTATATATAGACGAAGATGACTTATGGATGACAGACTCATTAATGAATGAAAGTCGAAGTTAGAGTTTGATTCTATCTCTGTAAAATGTTACTGCCTCGTACTCCGGTGCAATACGGATCATAGCAACTGTCCCCAAAATACAACGACTTTATAACCTTTCGCCTGTTGCACTACGAAACGAAAGCTATCGGCGAATCTCAAACAAGTATCCAGAACTTTCGACTCGACTCTAATGTAGTAACCACAACTCTAAAATGCTAAGTATGCATATTGTAGTTTTAACTCAAATTTCAAAACTCAAGTTTTCAACTCTTGATCATGAATCAATAGAATGAATTTTCGAATGAATGAAATGATCAATGTAGGGGGGTCTATTTATAAACTTCCAATAGTCGTTAGATAATAGGTGTGACTTTTCACAATAAGCTTATTTTCCTAAAAGTTGCAACCTTTAGAAATAAGCAACCTACTATTTACAAAAAGTATGTCTCTTAAATTAACACAATAATTCTAAAAGACACAACTTTTGGAATAAAATTATTCCATCAAAAGACATGACATTTCATGTTTATAAGTCATAATGCATCACTACCATTATAAATACATTCAACAATGTATTTATCCACACATTAAATGAAAAATTCATATTAATTAACCAGAGTCACAATGCATCCTGTAACTTAGGTCGATTCCATTTTAAATCCTTTATGTTTTCACTTTTTCAAAATACGTCCTAAGGTGTCCAATTTACGTCCTGTAACTTAGGACAATTTCATTTTAAATCCTTTAAGTTTTCACTTTTTTCAAAATACGTCCTAAGATGTCCAATTTACATAATTTTTTATCGAAAATTAATTTATTTCTAGAAGCTGTCACACGCGGCTCGAACTTTTGTTTAAAATTGGGGCTTCCGGCAAATTTGGTTATTGGGCACCTTAAGACGTATTTTGAAAAAGTGAAAACTTAAAGGATTTAAAATGAAATTAACCTAAGTTACAGGACGTAAATTGGACAAAAGGATGTAAATTGGACACTTTAGGATGTATTTTGAAAAAGTGAAAACTTAAAGGATTTAAAATGGAATCAATCTAAGTTACAGGACTTATTTTGAAAATTTCCCACTTTAATACTCCCTCCTATTCAAAATATATGTCATCCTAAGGTCATGCACACATATTAAGAAAACAATTGACTTCTCATTTTACCCTTAATCAATGCTTGTAATTCTCATTAAAAAAAATACATGTATGTAAATATTTATTGATCTTAAGGGTAAATTTGGAATAAATGCAATTAATTTGCATTGAAAAGTGCAAAATGACTTATATTTTGCAAAGAAAACGAAAAGTCAAAACGACTTATAATATGAATAGGAGGGAGTATTAATTTCTCATTCACCCCAAATTTGGTTTTGAGAAATCAAATTTGAAAGTGTGCGTGTGGTATCTAGTGTTTAAGTGAAAAACAGAACAATGTTACACTTAATGTTGAGACAAATAGTGTAGCATCAACTCTAACAGAATATAAAGAAGTAAACACAGCGGAAGACTAAAACACTAAAACAATAAGAACACAGTGGAATAATTTTAACATAGATTTTATTAATAACAAAACCTATGTTATGTCTTACGGCGAAAACAACTTAACTTGTAAGTTTACTAAAAATGTCGTGTGAAATGTCTCAACAATTACTTCAACATTCCACAAACGGAAACTACAATCGAGGTAGGTGCCTGAATCTGTAAAGAGACTTAAGTGTTTGAACATTGTCTAAAAAATTAATCTGATCTATGATTCACTCTCAATCGATACAAGACTAGAACTAAATACACGGACGGGAAGGTATGGTATCCTCAGTGTATATTAAAAGATACAACTACTGACCATAACTCCTAACAGGGATGAACGCTCAAGATAGGTGTTACTCAAATAGTGTATGCTTAAGAATGAAAGCCTCTAGCTGTATTTATATTTATAGAGAAATAACTGAGTTCTAGAGTCTTCCATATGAGATCCTATTTTTTAGGAACTCCACTTCCATGATCTCTCTAGATCCTTCTCCCATCTTCCAGGTCTAGATCCTTCTTCCATCTTCCAGTTCGTTCTAAGATGCTCCAAACTCTTCTAGCACGTCCTCCAACATTCTGGAATCTTTCAGGTTACAGACTCTTGTAGAAGCTTCTAGAATCGTCCCTAAATGTGAGAGCATTTAGTCCAACATTTAATGTAACATTTCAGAAAGGACTTAGAATAAATCAAGGAAGGTCAAATTAAGATATTGTTGGATGTTGTTGGATGTTGTTGATAATGTTAAAGCATATTTAAGAGTTAACAACATCTACAATATCAACTAAATTCATTTACGCAAAACGGATTATAAAATTGTCACTTAATATTTTATAAAATGTGGTCAAAATCAACATTTTCCAACACTTCCACCATAAGAAAATTGATTTTTAATGACCAAAATTTTCATTAAAAAATCATTTTATTTTAACAAAAATAATATATACTTCATTTATCCCGTCATAAATTTTTTACTTAACTATTTTGAACGTGTTGTCATAAACTTCTCATTTCCTTAAAGACAAAATACATTGTCTCTTTCTCTGTACTTTTTTTTTTCATTTTTTTATCTTTCTCTACATTTTCTCTTTTCTACACCTCTTTCTACATTTTCTTCTTCCTACATCTTTTTACATTTACTATGCATTACACATTTTATTCGTACTATATTTCTTAATTTTCGTATAAAAAACAAATGGAAAGTTTATGACGAGACATAGGGAGTAATATTTTCTATGTTTTACATTAATTATAATTTATATGTACATGGTTGTAAAAATCGGGCATGTGCACCATCGATTCGCCTCGATTTCACTCAAATCAGCTACTGCATTAAGCACCACCTAGGTCCTAGGCGGACTGATTTCGACTAGGCACTCCAGTTTTTTTATTCCTTAACCAAAACGATGTCGGCAAATCCATCACTCAAGTCCAATGCAATTGCACCGCGTTTTGTGGAGAAACGAAAACACCAGAAGAACTTGTGCTAATTTTAGACTTCCCAACGTCGAAGTCTGATTCGAGCGAGCGAGCGATCGATCACACTTTTTTGAGTGAAATCGACGCTCTGAACAAATTCTATCGTGTAAAGGGTGAAATCGATCACATTTTTATGTATTTCTATGTTATTTTTGCAAATTTTAATTTCTCCAGAGATCTTTTTGTAATTTCTTGTTTTTGTTGAATTAAGATTTTTTTAATTTTGTGTGTAATTTCTTGATTTTTAATATTTAAAAAAATGGACTGTCTAACCATTAGGCGGTCAAGAACCGTTTGACTAGTGATTTTCGACTTTACATGTTGCACCCTTCCTATGATATTCTGTGTAATTGGGTCGAGCTAAAACTTATGGGCACAGACATAAACACACAACTTTGTTGAGGACACCCACTCGTTAAAAACATCCGCCCTAAGATGAGTACACCACCCACAAAAAACCAAAATTACCCCTTCTTAAAACAATTGTACCCTAATTAAAGCCACATTCCTAAGGTTTGGTACACCCCCTCTCCATCCTCTCCAAGACTCCAACCATCTCCATTCTCCCTCCCCACCGTGGAATAAGGTGGCTGCTGCCACTACTGTTTGAAAAATGAAGGCGACTGACGACACTACTTCTACTTGAAAAATATAGGTAGTTGATGACGTCGTTCCTCCCCTCCCCTGCTTCGCCATTGTCCCACCACTCGTCATCTCTCATTCCCCTCCCAACCACGCAACCCGTTCCCCCTCCCCGCCCCCGCCATGTCGCATGTTCGTTAGCCGCCTCTCCCCCATGTAAGTAATTTCGAGTCTAGATCAAAAAAATATTTACACTTTTAGATCGATTTTTATTTGCTTGAATCTAGATCGATTTTTTTCTTAAATCTAGAATGCAAAAATCAAGATTTGGAATCCTTCCATAATTTTTTTTGAATTTTATTGCCATTTTTTAATATTATTATTGAATATTTCGCTTTTCTTCTAATTCTTTTGCCGAGGGCATTTTTTTTTCAAATTTTGTATTTTCTTCTAAATAAAAATTAGATATAGTATTGTTTTTTATTTTTTTTTTCCGAAAATTTTTGTTTATTTCGACACTGTTTGATCTAAGAAAAAAATTGAACGAGACTGTTTGCTATTTTGGAATGATGTATTTTGGTATTTTGCTTTAATGGAGGAGTTCACAATTTAAGTTAATGTTGCCGTTTGCTTGGTTTTTTTCTTTTCGAAATTACACGAGGGACGACAAATATAATTTTGAGGTCAAATTTGCGAATGGGTGTACTTATCTCGAGAATTTTTTGTCATTTCATACATCCCTAATTTGTAAAAAAATAAAATTGGTGGGTGTCCTCATCAAACCTGTGTGTGCGTCTAGCCGTGCCCGAAAGTTATATAGATAAGAAATTGGCCCAATGTTATTTTTTTCTAAAATGTGAGGCTACCTAATCTCGTAGTACGAGGGATTTTTACTGCAAAACCCTAATCCCCAATCCAGTCTTTGAGAAGCTATGTGAATTTTATCAATTTTGCCTCGGATAAATGCACGACATATGTAAGTAGCTGTATCTATTCCCATGTTTTCACATTTTTGATTATCGCCTTTAACGAGAACCACATTTGTTCGTTGTCTGAATTTATCTGATTTTCCAGAATTATTGCCTTTTGATTCAGAATTGCATATGTTGATTCGAAATTAATGCTCAAAAATGATTTCCCGGCTCGATTCCCTCTTCGTATGCCCTGTTTTTATCGATAAAAAATCAACCCCTTTGCAGGGCCCTCCATTTCTGACATTTTCAAGAATGCAGTTTTTCCAAAGTTTCGAATCAACCTTATCCAATTCGAAGCCTTTTATTGTGAAATCCGCAACTCATTTTACTGATAATATCCCGAGAGTTGTGAAAGCTGATGCAGAAGTTGCACTATTTGATTACTTGCATTGTACTAGGGGATTGAGCTTTCTTGATGCAGAGCACATAGGGAAGAACTCGCCTCGATTCCTCGAGCGCCTGATGGCGAACATCGAACTGGAGAAAGATGTATCGAGAGCACTTTCGAGGTTTTTCATGTACAATCCAATTAATGAATTTGAGCCGTTTTTCGAGAGTTTAGGCTTAAAACCTCAAGAATATGCCTCTCTTCTTCCACGAGGATTGATATTTCTGAATGATGATCATCTCTTGCTTGATAATTATCATACATTGTGTGATTATGGTGTACCTAGAAGTGAGATAGGAAGAATCTACAAGGAAGTTAAGGAAATATTTAAGTATGAAGCTAATGCGTTGGTTATGAAATTGAGGGCGTATGAGCGGTTAGGATTGAGTAGATCAACTGTTATAAAGCTCGTTGTTTGCAATCCTCTGCTTTTGGTTGGTGAAGTTAACGATGCGTTTATACAGGTTTTTGATAAGTTCAAAGAATTGGGGTTTGATAGCAACTGGATTCGAGGACATTTATCTAGTAAAAATACGTATGATTGGAATGATGTGCTAGTTATGTTGTGTTTTCTTGAAGAACTGGGCTATAGTGATGCACAAACGGGGGACTTGTTAACGAAAGATAGTGCATTGCTGTTTGCAGGATGTGGGAAACAAATCTATGTTTTGGTTGGTTCGTTGGTTAAATTAGGCCTTACTAAGAATGATATTTTTGTTTTAATCCTGAGAAACCCGGGGATTTTATCACCCAAAAGTGGAAAGAATTATTGGAAAGCATTGAATTTTCTCATTGAGATAGGGATGGAACGAGACGGAATCGCACATATTCTATCAAGAAACGTGAAAGTTCTGTGTACACACTCGATAAAAGGAGTGAAGTCGGTGTTAAGAAACTTCAATGGTGATAAGCGTAGTTTATGTGAGGCTATAGAGAACGATTCATCAGCGTTTTTCAACTTGGCTTTTAATCAGAAGAAATGTAGTGCTGAATTTGTGGCCGCGAGGAATCCAAACAACATTGTGGAGAAAACAGATTTTTTAATGAAAATTGGATATCTAGAAAATACGGAGGAAATGGTGAAAGCTCTGAAACGATTCAGAGGGAGAGGGGATCAATTGCAGGAAAGATTTGATTGCATTGTGAATGCTGGTTTGGATTTTAATACAGTATTGAGTATGGTTAAACTGGCGCCAACTGTCCTAAATCAGACAAAAGAAATCCTCGAGAAAAAGATGGGTTGCTTGAGGGACTATTTGGGATATTCGGTGAATTCCATAGTCGGTTTTCCATCTTATCTTTGTTATGATATGGAAAGAATTAGTGTTAGATTTTGTATGTATGCTTGGCTCAGGGAAAAAGGTGCTGCTAAGCCAATGATATCTGTGGGCACGCTTCTTGCTTGTTCGGATAAACGATTTGTAAAATATTTCGTTGATAAACATCCTGAAGGTCCAGCAATGTGGGAAAATTTGAAAAAATCAGTATCCTCAAGGTGACCCTGAGGATGTAGAAAAGTGTTATTATTGCTGATTGTCTTGATCTTGTTGTAACATTGGTGAGAGTTTGCATTCTTCAAGAATGTGAATACGATTTTAAAGGTTATAAGTTCAAAGCCACTTGTCCATATTTTATTGTCGTATATGATTCGTCTAGTGTGGGTTGCAGATTATTACACAATGACGGAATTTGCCCAAGTTTTTTTAACCCCTCTCTATGTCTCACGGCTACAGGTGACTCGAACTCGTGACTACATTGATCTATTGGTACTATTTTCACGTGAGCTTTCTCATTTCGAGTCGAAATTTGTCAAGTCTTTGTCCAGGTGTTGGCCCCTAAAATGGGGCGTAATGACTCAGTTACTTGCTTATCCTTGCAGAAGTCTTGTTTTATTTTTTAGTTTTATGTCGATTTAGGTTACGTCTTACGAGGCTTGTCTTTAAGCAAATGATGTAATAATCAATTTTGATGTTGAAAATAAATTCTACTGCTCGATCTACTAAAGTTCGGTTCAACTTGTTTAATAAACAAGACTCTAATATGTAAAAATACAATATAATACATAATATGTGATACATAATAAATAGTATTCCAGTATTCAATATATGATTACATGTCAAAAAAAAATATATGTATATGATTGGATTATTTTGAAGAAATTATGTTTTTTTGTGTTCTATTTTCATTTGTAATAGTTGAAAATTAATAGGAACATTTGCATTTGAGTATAAATTTATGGACTTTTTAATTAATTTATTATTGCTCTTATTTTTTATTCTGAGATTTAAAGAGTTGGTTTTTATAATTTAATAATAATACAATTGTAGGATTTTTTTATTTTTTTGAATTGCACTTAAATATTATTGAAAAGAACTTTTAAAGGGTTGTTTTTTAGATTAACAAAGACTTTGTCTAACCTCTAAAAATTTCTCTGATAGGTCATGAACCGACTTGGGCTCAAAAATTATATACCATACTGAACATCTTTTTTTATATAAAGTCACGTTCTGGTTTTGAATAATTATCAAATGTTCCTGAAGAAGACCAAAATTTTGTTTAACTATTTTACTTACTGTGATTTTCTCATATCTTTGTCGATAGGTTGTTTCGTGGTTTTATATCATTCCTCCGTCAAAATAAATTGTTGATTTTTTTTGGAGTAAAGGGTATCTAGTGTGAGAATGTCTCTTGAACCAGAGCTCAACTTTTATATTTAATCTAGTGTTGTTAAGAAACGAGTTGTTCGTAAGTTCGGTTCGCCTCGTTCGTTAAATGAATTGAACTCGAGCTTGTTAGATACTCGATTTACGTTTCGAGCTCGACTCGTTAGACTCGATTTTTTTTTTAATTCTATTAGACTCGATTTTTTTTTTTAATTCTATTAGACTCATTACTCATTAAACTCGTAAACGAGTTGAGTCAAGCTCGTTTTTTAACTCATCAATATTATTGAGCCGATTCGGACCATAAGCTCATGCAAGAATCATTGTTGTGTACAGAGTCATTGTTTTCAATCTTCCATTTTTTTTAATTGATTTGCCACTTAATTAATTATTTGAGAGTTGCGATTGAGCTATCATATTTTGTATTTTTTGCCCGACTAACCATCACTATCTCTTCTTCTCTCATATTGTGAAAAGAAAAAAAAACACTGAAGTATAAAAAGAAAATGATTTAGGAATTCCGTCTTGGCACACCGGTCTAAAATCGGGACCGGTACTGAAATCTACTTTGATGGGAGATCGAGCCTGATTCAATCCGGTTCAAATTGCACCCGTAAATTTCGATCAGGATTTGGATCGGATTAATAATGTAGAATTCTAGAGCAATTAATTAGGGGTATAGTAAGTAATTATTAATCTATATATATATAAAAACAACATAGTTGACCCTGGTCAATTCCCGCCCAAATTGTTGGGCCCAACTTTTTTTTTTTTTTTATATTATAAACAAAGGGCCTGTTGTTTTAGTTTTTGGGTTATATCACTCCTTTAGTCTTTTCTTTATTCTATTCGCAATCCAATTACAAATTAATTATTAAAAAATATTTGTAATTAAGTATATTCCTATAAATTTTAATTATTAAAAAATATATGTAATTAATTTATGTATATTTGTACATATATTTTTGTTTCCCAAGATTATATATAGATTTTAATTACTCCGTATAAGTTAAAATTTGTATGAGATACTTTCATTAATATATTTCGTAAAATTGAATTTTAATTAATTACTTTATTTCGTCAGAAGCTTCAATCTTTTCATATAGATGTCTCACAAAAAAAAATTCTTATTTTATTTTTGTGTATACATTGTGACTCCACCTCTTTTACTCTTAAATTATTCTACACTCCATTTTATTTACTCTCTTCAATCATATCAATTTTACTACACCTCATTTTATATTAATGTTTTTCAAATTTTGGAGTAATATTCCATCAATAATTATAAGTGAAAATAGATTTTAAAAAATGTAATTGAAGCTTCATTCACAAGATAAAATCAATGATATGGTTTCACATGGTATTATTGTTCTTCAAATTCTGTAAAATTCAACCATTGAAAATTTTAAATCGCACGAATGTCTTTTATAAATAATTAATTAAAATTTATTAATAATCAATCCGTCGTGCAACGCACGGAAGAATTACTAGTTTTCTTAATATGTTTGCATAAGTGACATACATTTTGAATAGAAGAGGGTATTAGCTCGTCTTTTGACATTATTTTCTCATAGATAGTAGCATAATATGTGCTTTTTTTCATTATGTAATCTGTATAATTATACAAAATATCAACAAGAGAGTTCTTTTTTATTTAATTACTTAGCTCATCCGATAGGAATTTATTTAAGAGTAAATGTATATAATAAAAAAAATATATAAAAAAATCGGATTTTCAATTTGGAATCGGTAAATTTTAATTTTAAATCGAATCGGAATTCGAAATCCTAAATTATAAAAGATTGAGGAGCGAACCGAAAACTAATACTCCAGATCGAGACAAATCTCAATCTTTTTTCCGATCCGATTTTATTTTGCACATCCAACAAAACATGGACCAATTTTCCGCGGTCATTTTGTTTGGGGGGAATGATCGGGGTAATTTCAGAAATGGCCTAGTCAAACTACTACTTATCAAAAATGGTCTTACTTATATAAAATATACAAAAATGACCTTCTTTTATTTAATTGATTAAAAAAAAGAAAAAAGAAAAAGAACAACCATACAAAACAACTATAAACAACCACATTAAACAATCATAAACAATCACATTAAACGACCCTAAACAACTACTCCCTCCGTCCCAGGGAAAGCTCCCCATGAGCTTCAGACACGATTGTTAAGAAATACTAATATAACAAGTAAATGTATTAGAGATGATGTGATGGACAAAGAAAACAATATAATGAATTGTGAGAGATGATATTTACCCAATAGATTTACTTATTATATTAGTATTTCTTATTATATGGGAGCTTTCCCTGGGACAGAGGGAGTATATTAAACAACCCTAAACAACCTTAAACAACCTTAAACAACATCAAACAAGCCCAATAAACAACCCTAAATAATCTTAAACAACTCTAAACAACCCCAAACAAGACTAGTAAACACCCCTAAATAACTTTAAACAACCCTAAACAACTTTAAACAACCCTAAACAACCCCAAACAACCCTAAACAACCTCAAACAAGTCCAGTACACAACCCTAAACAACCTTAAACAACCCTACACAACCCTACACAACCCTAAACAACTTGAACGAAAATTTTGGGTGTAAACCTAAAAAAAAAATACACACTTGAATTCACTATGATAAAATATCAAATACCAACAAAATCAAACAAATGAATATAATAGAAATATGTTTCTTACCTTCAATCCAACTTTTATGAGAAAAAAATGAGAGAATTTAAGTGTAGAGATTGAAAAGAAGAATAAGAGAATAATGAGAGGGAATATGAGATTTAAATATGAGATTTGAAAAAGAGATTGAAAAGAAGAATAAGAGAATAATGAGAGGGAATATGAAATTTGAAAAAGAGATTGAAAACAAGAATGAAAGAATATGAGATTTGAATTTTTTTCTTTTTTCTTTATTTTTATTACATTTGAAAGTGATCAAATGGAATGAAGGCCAAAAATAAACATGGATAGAGTTAAAAGGTTATACTTGATATATTCCACGGGAATGATCCCCTTAACATCTCTGACCAAATAAAAAGGGCAAATTGCAAAAATATGAGTTATCTTTGTTATTAATTGCACTTCGAGAACTGAACTTTCTAACATTGCATTGAGGGCAAATCTTTTTTTTTTTTTTTGTTCTTCGTTGTGACACGGTATCAAGCAATTCTTTGTTGTAGAAATTTGATACTCTATGTGAGGCCCCATTTGATAGGTATGGTGAGATATATATTGTCAGAATGAATATCTCTACTGGTTCAGATTAAATTAAAAATGATGTGTTTTTCAGTCATTTGATATTCACATAACCGATTGTGCTTTTGCGTTTTGAATATAATTTTTTTTAGACCTGATTCGACATCTATCTTGAACCTCCTATACACCTATCTTAAGGTTAATCTACTCTTCCAACAAATTGATACACAAAAGTCGAAAGTTTAATTCTAAAAAAAATGCAATTAGTGTCAAATATAGTCTTATTTTGCAGTTTGTTCAAACAAAAATCAAGAGTAGGTTGACACCCTTAGATTTATAAATCTGGAGTAATGTCCAACTCAAGTGCAATAAATGGAGTAGGAAGAACGATGGCGGCTAATAATAACTTCTCTACCTATGTGGTAATTAAACAGCTCATCGCTAAAGTGACAAATATATTCCAACTAAATTTAGGTGCCCAATTATTAAAATGTTCACGGATAAACGCAATATACATCATTCAATAACACAAACAACAATTTATTACCACCACCCTCCCACGATTGTTTTTTTCTTTTTACACGTGTATCTCTCAATTGTTTGAACACCTCCAAAATAAATTTTTCATAAACTTCACTCTTACAAGATTCAGATATTTACTCAAAATGTTACTTTTACTCTCAATCCAATCAATTTATATACTTTATTCATAAAAAAAATCGTAAATCTATCTTTCAACACTCTACTCATTGCACACTTTTTTCTTAATTTGTGTGCCAAAAATCTGGTCCAAACAATCGTGGGACGATGGATTGTAATAACAAATCTTCTATCAAATGAACATACTCAACATCTCTAGAAAAAATAAAAAATAAGCCTAATTCTCAAAATTTACAAAACCAAAAATGTGTACCTGGTAATGTCTACAACAAAATTTGAAGCTACAGGCGCTAAAATCATTTTTTCCTCAATATCATCTGCAAGAAACACGATTCGAACCATAGCTAATGGCCTGAAGGCTAACATCCGACATATTGGCTGCCCATGGACGGGGTCCGTTGGATTCGCCTTCCAAATTATATGCATAAGAAGGCCATCTAACATCTAACCCACACCATTCTGTACGACCCGTACCAATCATCTTTTGCGTTCTATCGAGCACCACAAGGCTAGAGAAAGTCGAAAACGTATTCCCAATAAACACATCGGATCTCAAGCAAACTTCATAGTCTATAGCCGATTGCATCAGATACGAATACTTCTTGTATATACCAAAAACTCCCAACTTTTTCTTCTCAAAAGGAATCAAACCTTCCTTCCAACCCGATAAAATAGAGTTATCCTCAAGAAGATCATCAGCAACTGCGAGATATACAACAGTCGGAGTTTTCAATCCCATAATATTTCCAACTCTTTGCATAATCTCCTCCTTACTACTACAAATTTCTTGTATATTCAATCTCTGTTCCAAATTCTTGCAATGTATCATCCAGTCTTTCTCGATTCTCATGTGTACAGCTACGTAGGGTACTTTGGTGCCCGTCTTTTCCATCCCAATATCTCTAATCTTGGAAATGACCCTATCAGCTTCTCTAGATATTTCTTCGACCAATACTAAGCATTCGAAAACCTTTGCATAGTCTTTAACAGGCCAATGATCGGGCCATAAGAAGGGGTTCTTCCCAACTATTCGTATGATTTCATACTCGTTATAGGAAGGTTCGGAGAAGTGTTGTAACTGGTCCAAATCTCTCTTAACCGTCCATCTTCGTCCACTCCCCTTTTGAAGCTCTATCACATTCGTTGTGTTCGAAATTTGTGAATATTGGCCTAATTGGACAAACCCTTTGCAGAGAGTGTTGAATTTTTCGAACTGAAAGACTTCGTTGAACGGAATAGGTTTCAACAACTCGACTTCTTTGTAGAACAGAGAAGCACTCAAGCTGGGCATGAGGAGTGTTCGGTTTAGCATTCGAGCTGTTAAACAAGCTCTTGCAAACGCGATTTTCTGATTATTCAAACCCCATACGATTTGAGGAACCTCTAAGAACTTCAATTTTCCTTGTGGATTTGAAATCAAAATCGAAGTCGATCTATTGTTGATGGGGAACAAATTGATGTGTTCTATGCCACCAAATCTAGGAAGAAAAACTGCTCTCATAATCAAAGCAAATGCAATCAAAACCAGGCATTTGTATGCCAAATAATTCGTTTGCAATCCAAAGAATCTCGAATGCTTAAAGCAACGAAATTCCATTCGAGATAGAGTTACCAAATAAAATCAATCCAATGACAATTAGGGAAAATTCATCACACGAAATCGATTCAAATTAATCCACTTCAATCACTTGATCATGCAAACTGACGAATCAACACCTCTCT
Source organism: Galeopsis tetrahit (assembly GCA_963675135.1). Classification (NCBI taxonomy): domain Eukaryota; kingdom Viridiplantae; phylum Streptophyta; class Magnoliopsida; order Lamiales; family Lamiaceae; genus Galeopsis; species Galeopsis tetrahit. Next base: position 28,568,793 of record OY776130.1, on the reverse strand, counting down.
CCTACAAATCAATTCAATTCAAACAATTTGAATTTATACATGAATAAATAACAGAGAGATTTCGATTATATCGACAAAAGCAGAACATAACAGATCCCGACGAACAGCCATTTTTACTGAAACCAGATTAAAAAAATACATAAACAGGGAAATTTGTTATACTTAATTCTCCAATCCTAAATCCGATTCAAATACTCCAAAACATTGACGTGTTCAATTTCCAGAAAATTCAAAATGAAATAGAAAAACTGACCTGTTCGATAAGCGGTTCAACTGTGAAGAGGAAATTATTCTGATTCAAAGCGCGTGAATGAAGATTGTTATTGGATTCGTATAAAGTAGAGTGAGAATGTGACGATCAAAAGGCGAATTGTTGAATTGGAAAGCAAAGAGAAAGGTTTGGTATGTTAATGATGACAACTCATGAGTTGAATGACAATTGGACTTCTGGAAAGGAAATATGCATAAACCTTCAACAAATTAGTAATTTAATAATAATATTAGAAATAAATAATTATAGTTGATGCAACTTGTGCTTCTTTGTTGCATGTGGAGCAGTGTACTTTGGAGATTGAATCAGTAGGTTCGGAAATTGGAAACAAAGCCTGCCAATTTTACATTTTTTGTGGGGTATGTTATGGAGTATATAAGAATTAATCTGTCAACATTTGTTAAATTAAACAAAAAATATATACTTCCCCATCTCTTTGACTATTTGTTTCATCCAAACAGTACAATCACCCATTTTTTTTTATTTTATAAAATTATCATTCAAAATCGTATACATTATTACGCGTTTTTAATATATTTACTTATCTACTCATGAAACTTATTTGGTAAAGTCTAGTATGCACTCGAGTGCATGCTGTGCACCTTAGTCCATGTGCACTTTTCAGTTTATTGACTTACACTTTTTGATAATGGTGTTGCACTTTTCAATTATTACTCATTTACCAAAAAGTGTAAGTCAGTAAACTGAAAAGTGCACATGGACTAGGGTGCACAGCATGCACTCGAGTTCATAGCAGACCAACCCAACTTATTTAAAGTGATAGAGTGAATAATGTATTTAATAGTGCTCCCTTCATTCTATTATTAATGGAATATTTGTCAAAAACATATGTCTCATTATTAATTGAACATTTTATTAATTGAAAAAAAATAATTTTTTACTCATTTAAGAAACTCTCTCAAACATCTTTTATTTACACCACGTGTCGTTATTTTTTACACACTAACTAAATATTTTATCTCCAATAAAGTTGAATTACCCATAATATCCCTCATAAAAGTCAATTTTATCACATTTAATACTAATAAAAAATTCTTATATTAAAACTCGTGCAAATAATAAATGTTCAATTAATAACGAAATGAAAAAGTAATATTTTCATTTCCTTAAAAAACAAATATGAATATGAATAAAATTGAACTTATAGTGAAAATTAAGAAATAAATTATCAATATATATGTGAATAAAATAACTTAAATAAATTGGTGTAGTTAGTAAACTACTGTTCCCTCTGACCCATAAAAATGTTCACACTTTTCTTTAATTTTCATCTTTTTCTCAATATACTTTTAAAATAGAAAACTCTTTCTAAACTGTACTCTCACAATATTCATAATTTTAAATATAATGTCATTACTTTTGGACACACATGTACACATATACACAATTTAATTAATTTATTTATTTTATACATAAAAAAATACTAAATTACTCCTCAAAATTCTAGTCATTACTCAGCTTTGTTAAAGAGTGTGTTCTTCCACATGTGAACACTATTTCGGGACGGAGGGAGTATTGCCCAGGGCACGCGTCAAGTCTTAACTACGTATTTTCCTTCGTTCAAATTCATTATACCTATTTTTCCGTGCACAAATTTTTAATAATATAAAGTAGATATGTTGAAAGTATGATAAAATATTACAGTTTCATTTATAAATGATTAAAGTGTTTATTTATTAATAAAATGATGATAATTTGAGTAAATAGGTGATGATTGGAGGATTGAGATAAAGTAAAATGGATATTATAATTATTTAAAAAAAAAATACATAATATTTTTACACTATTTTATCTTTGCATTTCAAGCATTACTTATTCAAATTATCATTCATGAATCTAACAATACTCCATAATTCTCTTAATATATCTAAAATACACATGTTTTATTTCAGTGTAAATAATGAAATTGGATTAAAAAGAATGAAATTCGACAGATTAAACTGAAATTGAACTTTTGAGGACTGAAATTAGACTTAAAACTAATTTCAGTTTTTAAAATTGAGCTAGGTTTCAAAGCTAATTTTCACCACCATCACCACTAATAGTCTACCACCATTACCTCTCCTCTCTCGCATTTCACTCTCAAATTTTTCTAACACACACACTCTCTTTAAAAAAATAAAAAATTATCTAGAAGACATCACTACTACCATCGGTCGTCACTGGCAGCCGCCATCGCACTGCTTGTCATCGTAGCTAGAGTTCCTATTTGGTGATGTAGTTCAACTCAACGGTTCGATCTTTCTAAAATATGTCATTCTTATACAATGGTTGATTGGTAAACCAATTCGATGACCCATTTTTTCTAATTTGTTTTAGATCCTAATTTGTTTTAGATCCTAATTTGTTGTTAGACTTCTTGTTTTAGTCTATTATAGCTCTTTTGGTGTTTCTATTTATTGTATGCCTCCATACACCCTCTCCATGGTGAGACTTTCCACGCCTAGTGCAATTTTCTTTCTTTCGTTGAACTTGTTTTCGTCGGTTTGTACATGTACTTGATAGTGCTTGAATTCTTAGTAGATTTTTGTCTTTCATTTGATCTCTGATTTGCTTAGCACGAAAATATCTTACTGTAGAGTGTTGTCTTGTACTGAAAATGGTTATCTGGTTTGTATGTGTGGCAAAGAACACTTGTCTTCCCACTATCCTTACAATTGGAATGAAGTAGCACTTTTGATTTGATATATTTGACTTGGATTGAAGATCTTGTGCATCTTTATCGTGTTTTATACTAATCTTCTAACCAAAAAAAGAAAAAAAAAATCATTAGTACTACATAATTAAATATGGTTTCCTGCATGTGCTCAAAAAAAAAAAAAAATCAACTTCAAATTGAATTTTAAGTTTTGTTAATGAAATCGAGTTAATTTGAGTATGACAATATTTGGTTGTATTGTATTTGGAATGGGGATGTAATTGAAGTAGGCTGATTTACATTTCTAATTTGGAACATTAAGTGAAATTGATGGGTGTGTAGAATGTGTGAGTAGAAAATACTTTTTTTTTTATGGATGGTTTACAAGATCATAAAATAGAGTTACAAATCACGAGTCTAAGATTTTGATCTTCAAATCAAACGGATATCACCGTCCACTCCAATCGCGTGAAGAGGAAAGATGAGCTTCCCTTTGCCTTACCAATTGTCCAGGTCTCCAATCTTTAAATGAGACAACCCCACACTAAGGTGTTCTCATATCAAGAATAGAAAACAGAATAAACAGACAAAGTTCCACGAGTACCCGATTCAAAAGTACGAGAGCACCAGGGCTCTTGAGACTATCTCAAGAAGCCCAACCATCAAAAAAGTCTCACAACCACAATAAAGCCCGCGCAACAGAGACAACCAATAGAAACAAAACAAAAACTAAGCAAGCACCAAAACTACCTAAGAAAGCAATAAAATATGATCAACGAAGAAATACCCGAACGGTCACCGTGGCTCCGTTATGGACAAGATCTACGTTGATCCCTAACAAGAACTGCAAAAAACTACACCAGATGTACAAATCTGTAAATCTACAACTCAGATCTGCATATTTACAACTCAAATCTGCAGAATTACAACTCAAATCTAGCGAAAATTAAAATAACAGAGGAGATCGAAGAGAAGCGAAAAACTAACAAATCTGAGGTGACAACAAAGACAGAACAGCAACAAAAACAAGAACGATGAAGACAACGTGAACGAATGATCTGCGACGGAGAGCGGTAAAGAAAGGGAGAAGCAACTCTCTTGAGAGAGTAGCTCTCAAATAGAAAATACTCAAATAAATGAAGTTTAAGAATGAGAGGTGGCAGCCACTTTAAGAGAAGTTTTGACAGAAATGAAAAATGGAATAAAAAAACAGGGAGCGGATCCCCTGCGGCAATTAAACGAAACCGTTTAGGCCATCTTTATTTTATGGTGTACTCCCTCCATCTACGATTAGTAATCGCATTGGTGGTGGACACCTGTTTTAAAAAAATTTAAGAAAATAGTACATATGATAGTAAATAAAATAATAGTATTGTGGGTTCATTGTAAATAAAGTTGATGACAATTTGAGTAATTAAATGATAATTGAAGGATGATTGAAATAAAGTGTATGAAACTATATTTTATGGACGGAGAATATAAGTGAGACTACATTTCGTGAATGGAGGGAGTAATTTTTTTTAGTGGGTGTATTCATGTGGATTTTTTTTTTTGCTCGACTAATTATTTTTAATTCTTTAATTGAGTCAAATGTTAGGTTCAAAATTATTTTTTACTTATTATTGTTTTTTTGCTCGACTAATAAATTGAGTCAAATGTTAAGTTAAAAATTAAATTTAAATACTTTAATTATAAATAAAATAAAAATATTTTCTTAATGTTGTGTAAGACACTGAGTCGAGCTCGAGTTCATAAAATATTAAGTTCAATCGAGTCACAACATTAGGAAAATATTTTTATTTTATTTATAATTAGTATATTAGTGGTAAAATTGTAAATTTATATGAGTTCTGTTAGCCTCGCAAACTTAACTAACCTAATAGTTTAGGTCGCGATTCTATTCAAATTGTATTTTAAAATAAAATAAAAATGTAAATAGTAAGGTGGTGTTTTGTCTCATTAATGAGATCGTCTCACACGAAATATTATTTAAAAAAAAAATTATTTGTGAGCAAAGGAATTAAAAATAATATACAATCACTAGAGCAAAAACGATCCCATGAATACACCCATAAAAAAAAAAAAAAATTACTCCCTCCACCTAGACATGTGCGACGGTTGAAAACCGCCGGTTTCGGTTAGAAACCGGCAGTTACGATTTTGGGTTTGGACGAACCGTAATCGAAACGCGAACCGCCGATTGCGGTTACGGTTTTCAAATAAGCGGTTCTTTTTTTTTGACTCGTTTTCGACTCGTTTTTATTTTTTTAATCGTTTTCGACTCTTTTTTCGATCGTTTTAAATTAAAATTACTTGTACAACTTAAAATTATACTCGTTTTAACTTTTGTTAATTGTTTTTATAACTTATATATTATAACTTTAATTCTTTAACTAACTTATATATGTTATTAATATAAGTTATTAAGTTATAAATTATTAAATATTAAGAGAATAAATTTAAATTATTTAATGTAACTTATGCGAGTGATGAAAAACTTCAAAAAATAAATTAATTATAATTTACAACTTACAAAGTTACAACTTACAACTTAAAAAAATAAATAAAACTTATATAAATTTAAAACTGTAGAATTACAATTTACAACTTACAACAATAAATTACAAAAAATTTGGGGAGGGGAGGGGTTAAAAGAAATTGGACTTGAGCTTAATTTTAAATATTAAACTTAGAAATTCTAAGTTCTAAAATTTAAAATTAAGTTGCCTACATATCCAAATTCAACGGAAATTGGAATCAAAGTCCACGTAGTTCTCTTACCTCAACTTACCTCGTTGTTGTTGAATGATGACTCGATTCTTCATTCTTCACTTCCGTCCGTAGAGGTCCATTCCTCGTCTTCTTCATTTTCATCTTCTAACGATTGAGCTCTTTTTTCGGCTCTTATCCAATCATCAAGTAAGCATTGGTTCTCTACGTTTTCAACGGTCATATTGGACCTCGTTGCATCCAAAGTATAACCTCCTACACTAAAAGTTTGCTCAACGGCAACGGTTGAGGCGGGAGCCGCAAAAATTTCTCTTGCAAGCATTGACATTGCCGGAAATACTTGAGTCACCGTCGACCAACATCTTAGTATGTCAGAGTCTCCTTCCAAATATTCCATTGATTAATTCCTTTCATAACTTTCATATTCTTGAGTATATGTAAATTTTGATAAATTACAATTACGTTGAAAAAGAAAGCTATCAACATCATCCATATTTTCGTCCAAATCATTTTGTTCGTCAAAACTAGCACTAGAACTAGAACTAGAAGAGGATAACCATGTGTATCCATATACTCCTTAATTAATGTTAATATAAGTTGTTGAACTTCAAATATGAAATGTTCGATGTTCGGTTGTTCATTAGGATATTCGGAAATAGGATATAATTTTTTATAATACAAGGTTAACATATCTTTAAGACCCTCTAACTTATATCTAGGATCAAAAACTTTAGCAACTAAAAATATAGGGGGAATTATAGCAAAATATTTTTTCCATTTTTTCAACATAGGAGCAATAACAAGATGTAATTGTGGATCGATTTTGAAACGTGCTAAAACGGCGACAATTTTTAAACAATTTTCAAGTGCCAAATGAGAAGTAGGTTCGTAAACTTTAGACATAGCAAAAGTAGCATTATTAAAAGTTTCCAAAACCTTAATAATTTTTATGCAATGATTCCAATCTTTAGGAAGTAAACCAAAACAACATTTTTCTTCTTCAAAAATATCACATAAAATCTCTTTATAATCAACCGACTCTTTTAACAATTTATAAGTAGAATTCCACCGTGTTGACACATCAAGAGAAATTTTTTTCGGATGCACATTCCTACTTCTACAAAAAAAATTCCATTTTTTCATCATTCTACTACGCCTCGTCAAGTATGTAATACTCCCTCTGTCCCAGGGAAAGCTCCCCATGAGCTTCAGACATGAATGTTAAGAAATACTAATATAATAAGAAATACTAATATAATAAGTAAATCTATTGGGTAAATATTCTCTCTCACAATTAATTATATTATTTTCTTTGTCCATCACATCATCTCTAATACATTTACTTGTTATATTAGTATTTCTTAATATTCGTGTCTGGAGCTCATGGGGAGCTTTCCCTGAGACGGAGGGAGTAGCATCTTTAATAGGAGCAATATGCATTCTCAAAACATTTAAACCATCTTGAACACATAAATTTAAAATATGACACATGCATCTAATATGAAAAAAATTTCCACCAACATACGGTTGACATGCATTACGAAGTTGTTCGATACTAGCAGTATTAGCACTAGAATTATCAAAACCAATTGAAAAATTTTTGTTAATTAAACCATAAGATTTTAAAATTTCAACAATTTTCTTTTTAATAGCATCGGCCGAGTGCACACAATCAAAATTCCTATAAGCAATTAATCTTTTATTTAATGTCCAAGAATCATCAATCCAATGACAAGTAACTCCCATATATGAATGTTGTTGGTCCCAAAAGTTGAGTTAAGATTGAGTAAGCTAAGAAAAAGTCTAGAGGGGAGGGGTGAATAGACTTTTCAAATTCTATCAAAATATCAGAGTTTAAGTGCGGAAATACGTTCTGTACAGTACTGTTCTTAGTATCAGCTCAGTACTTAACAGTTAGCTTTTATACTCAACTTTTCTTTAAATCTTTTCTTAGAAAACTTACTGTTCTTGGTTAAACAAATATATCAACAGTTAATCAAAACAAACAGTAAAGAACACAAGATTTTATAGTGGTTCGACAAATGTCTACATCCACTCTCACAACTCCAGTTGCGATGTTTTATTACTCTTTTCCACTTGAGTACTTGTAGTTTAGAGTCCCAAGATTAAGACTTCGATCTTGTCGATTATACCACCAGGTATATCTTCGATCAACTAGTAATTTCACAAGTAACTAGCACACTTGTTTACACAATACAAACTTAAAACGAAAAGTAAAACTTCTCTAGTAATAGCCTTTGATTCCTCAAATCAGATCTGTGGCTTCTCTTCAGTACGATCTTCTTGACTCTGTGAGTGCTTGAATACTTGAATGCTTCTTGATTGCTCTTGAATAGTAATTGTATCAGTAGTCTTTTCAAGTAGAAGATCACACGGTATTTATAAGCAATAGTAAGACAGTTAGCAGTTTGTGAACTAACTCTCAACTAACTCATAACCGTTTCTTGTTGTAACTTCTTTCTTTTTATAACCAACTTATCTTATCTTTCCAAGTCAGCATATCTTCATATATATCTTCAGTTACGCTTCAAATAAGTCATCCAAACTTATTCTTCAAATAACCATCTCAGCACAGTAAACTACTCTTCTTAGTTTTACTGCTCTTGGTCAATCAGCACAGTTCTTCAAAACTGTTCAGCTTCCTTCAAAAAATACTTCTCTTGAATTCTTCATACTCTGAAGTAGTCTTCTGATATCTCTTAGTCTTCTTTCTTCAATCTAATCTACTGTTCTAACTATTACAATGCTGAATACAATAGAATACAACTTTACAAATATAAAACCTATCTATACATCAACTGAACTACATACAGATGAGTACATCTAAGTCCTATACTATAAGCTGTCTATACAATACTTCCATCAACTTAGTTCTTAAACAGTTCATATATCAGATTAGTAAAATACTAAGATCAGTAAACTTAAACTTCATATCACAATAAGATCAGTAAACTTAATACATATATTTCAATTAGAATAACATATAATCACATATATCATTAACTCTAAAGTTGCTTTTGACCATCAAAACATATAATCATCAATTAGAACATTGTTTATAGGATTCATATCCCAACAAATGTTTTTGAAAATTATCACTCCAAATATCGGAACAAATAGAAACTTTACTCTTAAGTGAACGAAAAGTATTGATCAAAGCAAGTTTATATTCACCAACAATATTAGCAATATCACGAGTAACCGTAAAATGAGAAATTTTGTTCATGCTTGGTTGTAGTGAAAGTTGTACCAAATCATTAAAAGTAAAATTTTCACTACCTTAAATGTACTCTCATATGACTAATATTTCATGTATCTACCGTTAATAGCGATGTATTAACATAAACTAAATAAACAAGATTCATGCCTTAAAAGAACTAAACTCACATACTGAATATATATATTCCTAACCTTACCCCACTAATTGACCAATTCAATATATATTCACATATAACCAATTAACCCTTAACCATCCTAATTTAATATATATATTAAAGATTCTGACTACAAGTTACAAATTCTAAATATGACGTCCATGTACTGTAACACTAATCCAGACTCTAAGTTATGATATTAATGTATAGATTTGAGAGTAACCATTTACATAAACAACACACTAATTTAATAATCTAATTAAATAACCTGAAATTATATCAGTCTAATTCGAATTAATGCGTGACGACAAGGTAGAAATTGAGCCTATCTCCATAAGAAAATCTCAGTAACATAGGGTTCATCAATAAATTGAATAGGTTGGCAAAATTTCTAATAACAGAACCACAATCAAAGCTAGGATTTGAATTTAGGAATGGAGGAATTGAAAAAAATAAAAGATAGAGACATACCGTAGCCGAAAATAATAGAAGTATAAGTCTGAAAATTATTCCAAAATGACTCTGGCCGCTTTGATTAAGAGGTAGAGGAATTAAAGTGACTAATTTGTTGTGAGGGAGAAACTTTATGGGATACGTATAATGAATAGTGAACGTGTTTTTAGATATGAGGAGTGGGTGTGAATTCGGTTGAGATATTTGGGGTTAGATTTAGGTTAAGTCTCCACATTTCATACGTGGTTTGTAGTTTCAAATGTTTAATAGATGTAGTCAAAACAACTTGAGATATTTATGTGAATAGCTTGTTGGATAAGAACATTATCAACACATATTTTATATACGGCTTATTGTATATACTTATGTAAATATATTTAAGCTAACATTCATTAAGGGATATATATATATATATATATATCAAAATTTCTTATTTAAATATAATATTCTATGCATTTTATAAGATTAAAATTCTGGGGTGTTACAAATAGAGACAACCACACCCTAAAGAACTACAAATCAACATGCTAAGATCACCTTGAAGTGAAACAAAGGGTATGAGCCAAGTCATCTGAAGAAGAGCAAGTCAACCTTGCTGATAAGCAAGACTGCTGATAGTGATAAGGAGAGTTGTCCAAATGATGAGGAATGTTGTCCTATCATTGGAACAACCTTCGGAAGCCATGTCCAAGTCCTAACAAGAGAATCTGGAAGTCAGACATTGGGTAGAGTGCTGCAGAATGAAGACAAAGTCTTAACAGCCGTTTATTTCCCAAATAAGGACATGTCACTATCAAGATTCTGTCTTCTAAGTTGAAGAACTGAAAGAAGACATTTATGGACATTTGGGGCTGCCTCTCCAACGGGCAAATCCTTCATTTGTCTATAAATACAGAAGTGTGAAGACCATTTGAAAGCACCTCAACATAATCTAACATTGACAAGTTCTTACAAGCTAGAGTGCTTTCAAAGCTTTCAAAGACTATCTTAGTCTTCAAACACTTCTTCTAAGCTGTACTACATTGTATATCCATACACAAGCTTAGAGAGATATCCTATCCTTATACACTGATCTTCATTGTAAAGGATATCTCATTAGTTGGAACCTTACTTCAACCCTTATACCTTTCAAGAGTGAAAGTGAGAAGGTTGTAGTAGTAGAAGTGGTAGGAGCTGACTGTTGAGAGAAGAACAGTTCAGTTCTGAGTTGAGAAGAGGGTACTAGGACTCTAGACATCCTAGGGATTAATTCACCAAAGAGTGGTGTTCTTGATCAAGTGCACCCTGACACTATAAAACAAGTTAATTCCAAGAGTGAAGGAACTATCCTGTTAAATCAGGGAAAGTGGATGTAGGAGCTTGAGTCTCTGAACCACTATAAACTCTTGTGTTGATTTGATTTCAAGCACTTTCATTCATTCAACACTGCACACAAAACTGATCTTTCAAAGGATAAACATTCAAAGACTGTGCAAAACCTATTTGGACAAGTTCCCTGAAACTGGACTGTATTGCATTGACTAAGTGATTTCAGAAACTAAAGGGGTCTAAACTAAAAGGGCCAACCACTATTCCGCACATATAACTCCCCTAGATAGTTATTCAACTAAGTACTTAATAGTACTTAGTAGTCTGATTATCTTAGAAGAGTTAATCATCTTCAGCAGAGTTGTCCAAGATAACCTTGCTGATCTCTGGTTTGATCAAGTTTAAAAGAATTTGAATACAAGTGTATTCCCCCCCCCCCATACACTTGTTATATACTCCTTTCAGGACCAACAAGTGGTATCAGAGCAGGGGTTCAAAGACCACTGCTTCTGAAAAGCCATCTTGGTTTTCAAAATCATATATTTGGTGTGGTCACTGAACTGATCTATCTGAAATCCTTAAATTGTTGACTAACTGTGTGTTCTTGAGATATGGCCAACAACTATGCTGCTGTTCCACCTCCTGCTGTCCAAGGATTGGACAACATGGCCACAAATCCAGTCAACCACATTTCACATCACAAATTGCCCATGTTCTCAATAGACAATTATGATTTCTGGAAAATCAGAATGAGGGCTCATCTTGCATCTTTGCACACTGATATGTTGAGAGTAATCACAAGAGGTCCCTTTGTGTTCACCCAAGTAAATCCCAGGGTCACTGAAGCTCAAAGAGCAGATATAAGGGAACTGATTCCCAAAGATGAGGATGACTTCACTGCTGATGAAAAGAGGAAAGATAATTTGAATTATCTTGCTATGAACACCCTCTACCAAACAATTCCAGATGCAATCATGGGAAGGGTTTACCACTGCACAACTGCCAAAGAAATTTGGGATACTCTTGCTGAAATGTGTGAGGGTACTGAAAAGATCAAGGAGAATAAGCTCCAAGTTGCTGTGCAGAAATTTGAACAATTTGCAATGGAGTCTGAGGAGTCCATTGATAAATTTGCTGGTAGATTCACTGATGTGATGAATGAGATCAACTCATTGGGCAAGGTCTACACCAAGAGAGAAGTTGGGTTGAAGATCTTGAGAAGTCTCACTCAAAAGTGGGATGTCTATGCTGTAATGATGCAAAATACCAAAGATCTCTCCACCATGCCCATGCAACAAATCTTCTCAGAACTCAAAGCTTATGAGTTCGACCTCAATATAAGAAAGCCTGTTGAGGAACCTTCAAATCCTACTAAGGGAGTGGCATTCAAAGCCAAAACTGATGAACCAGAAATGCAGTCCACTCCAAGATCATCAAAGTCAGTCTCCAAGACTGAAATGAAGGAGGAACTAGTCTTGATGGCTAGGAGATTTGAAAAGCTAAATTCAAGGTTTGGTAGATACAAGAAATTCTACCAGGACAACAAATTCAGGAGAAGATACAATTCTCCTGAAGCTTAGGCTGAGGTAAAAAAGCTTGAAGAGAAAAGATCAGAGGACAAGTACTCTGATAGGAGAAGGTCCAGTAGAGCTGAACCCTCATCATCAAAAAGAAGGGAAGAATCAAAGAAAGATGATGATGAAGACCTGTGCTACAACTGCAAAAAGAAAGGGCACTTCCAGTATGACTGCCCTGAATTAAGCTCTAAGGAGAGAAGAGAGAGGCAAGCTAAAAGAGACAGAAAGTTCGCCAATAGAAAGGCCATGATGGCTGGTGAAGAATCTGACAGTGCTGAAAGCTTCAACTCTTCTGATGGACTGTTCTCAAACAGTGATGATGATGATGATGTCTGCAACATGGCTCTTGAGGATGATGAGGTATCCTCTACTTCTAGTTCACCATCATTCATCTCACAAAACAATAGTAAGGTCAACTTGAAGTTTTCCCTTGGAAAGTTGATGGAAGATTTCACTATGTTACAAGAATTTCATGATAATTGTGTGAGAGAAAATGAAAGATTGGCTATTGAACTTGCCAAAAACTCTGAAGCAGTTGTTGATGTCAAAACTACTGAGTTGTATCAACAAGTCTTGAGAGAGCTTGAGGAAGCAAATCTCAGGATAGTTGACCAATAAAAGGAGATTGATGATCAACTTCTCTCTCAGAAGAGAAAATATTTTGAACTTAAAATTTTAAATGCCAAGTTTGAAAACCTCTCACATGAATATGACATTCTTAAATCAAGTGAAGAGAGCCTGAAACTAAAGATGTCTGCTCTGAAGAAATCCTCTAGAGCAATAGAGGAAATTCAGAGTTATCAAAGACCTATGGCTCAAAGAAGTGGATTATGTTTTGATCCATTTGAATCTTCACCTTGTCTTAGTGTTGCTTCTGTAAGTAACACTAAGAGAATCTTTGTTAAGTCAGTGGCACAAACTGAAAATGAAGTAAATCAGCCACTAGACAAAGGAAAGGGCAAAATAAATGACTTGCCTACTCAAGTGTTTCAGGAGATTAGGCCTAAACCTAAGGAAATGGCCAAAGCCCCTGAACACAAGAAGAATGTTGGTCAGCAGAGTAGACCCAATGGAAGGGCAACTCTCCTGAACAATGTTCAGAGGAATTATCCAAGGTATAATCAGCCTAGGCCAACTCTTCTGAGAAAGCCTCAGCTGACTAGACCTAAGGACAACTATCCTCAAAGGCAAAATAAAATGAGACAACCAAAACCCTTCATGCCAAAGGGTAATGGCCATAAGAAAACCTTTCCTCAAAGATTCCCTCAAGTAGCACAAAGAACTCAAAAGTTCAGGAGATTTGACAACTCTCCTGAAACTTACAGAGTTAACACATTCACACATACTTTCCCAAAGGCATTTAAGGGAAAGACAGTGTATGTAGATGCTAGAGGAAAACAACTTAGCCACCTTGAATCAATCAGGGTTATTAGGCAAGTTTGGGTTCCTAAAGGTACAGCTAACCTCTCAGGACCCAAAACTCAAAGGGTACCTAAACCTATCTAAATGCAGGTACCAGTGGGCCACAAGAAGAGGAGCATGAGCAAAAAGTCAGCATGGTACCTTGAAAGTGGATGTTCAAGGCACATGACTGGAAACAAGGAACTCCTCACTGATTTTATTGAAAAAGAAGGCCCAAATGTCACATTTGGAGACAGCTCACAAGCAACTACAAAAGGTTATGGGATGAGAACTTGGAATCAGAAGAAATCACACATAGGACAACCAGACTGAGCCTAAAAGACAAAGACACTGAATTCATAGAAGTTGTTCAAGCCAACCTACCTGAAAAATTTACACTGGATAACAATCCTGAAGGCAACCTTCCTGAGACAAATCCCACTAATGGAAATGGTGAACTGAATGATCCAATCCCAGTTCACATCCAGGTAACAACTACCAATGAAGAAGCAGTCCCTGCTGAGGTAGTTAATGGGTCAAATAATCAAGGGGGAACTCAAAATGTCGAAAATGTCAATGTCCCTGGCATTGAGGACAACATCCCTGATTATGATCCTGAATTAGATCCTGCATTCAATTACCCTGAATTTTATGATCAAAATGACTCAACTTCAGTAGAGGACAACTCTACTGAAGAGATCAGAAAAAGAAGGACTTGGTTATCTGACCATCCCACTGATCTAATACTTGGTGATCCAAGTATAGGAGTCAAAACCAGAAGATTTCATGGTGAAAGTGCTCTTTTCTGTTGTTTCTTGTCAGAGCAAGAACCAAGTGACATTGAGGAAGCACTTCAAGATGCCAATTGGATCACAGCCATGCAGGAAGAACTGAATCAATTCACCAGAAATGAAGTATGGGAGCTGGTGGATAGGCCTTCACATCAAGATGTTATTGGAATAAAGTGGGTGTTCAAGAACAAGAAGAATGAAAATGATGTGATTGTCAGAAACAAAGCAAGACTTGTGGCAAAAGGCTATTGTCAACATGAAGGCATTGACTATGATGAGACATTTGCACCTGTGGCAAGGCTAGAAGCAATAAGGCTCTTTCTAGCCTATGCAGCCCACAAGAGGTTCAAAGTGTACCAAATGGATGTCAAGAGTGCCTTTCTGAATGGAGTCTTGAAGGAAGAAGTCTATGTGGAGCAACCACTAGGTTTTGAGGTTGGAAACCAAGTTTACAGACTAAAGAAGGCTCTATATGGACTCAAGCAAGCCCCTAGGGCTTGGTATGATACACTGTCACAATTCCTCTTGGATCATGGATTCACCAAGGGAACTGTGGATAGAACTCTCTTCAGAATCTCTGAAGGAGAGGACATCTTGCTTGTCCAAATTTATGTGGATGACATAATATTTGGATCCCCCAATGAGAAACTGTGTGAGAAGTTCTCCAAGCTAATGCAGAGCAAGTTTGAGATGTCCATGATGGGGTTGATGAACTTCTTTTTGGGTCTTCAAGTCAAGCAATCAAAAGAAGGAATCTTCATCAACCAAGCTAAGTACACCAGAGAAATGATCAAGAAGTTTGGGTGTGCTACTAGCAAGCCAGTAAGGATCCCAATGAACAAAAATTGGAAGATGGATCCTGATGAGAGCGGTGTTTCAACCAACTCCACTGAGTATAGAGGAATCATTGGTTCACTCCTCTATCTCACTGCCAGTAGGCCTGACATCACCTTTGTAGTAGGTGTTTGTGCAAGGTTTCAAGTAAATCCTAAGAAAAGCCACCTTGAGGCTGCAAAGAGGATTTTGAGGTATCTCAAAGGCACTGAAAATCTAGGCCTTTGGTACCCTGCTGATGACAACATTGAATTAACTGGCTACTCAGATGCTGACTATGGAGGTTGCAGAATTGATAGAAAGTCCACTTCAGGGACTTGTCAATTCTTAGGCAACAAGCTTATATCTTGGTTCTCCAAGAAGCAGAACACAGTGGCAACTTCCACCACTGAAGCTGAATATGTTGCAGCTGGAAGTTGTTGTGCTCAAATTCTTTGGTTGAGACAACAACTAAAAGACTACAAAGTCAACTCTACTGAAGTGCCAATATTTTGTGATAACAATAGTGCCATTGCTATATCACAAAATCCTGTCTTGCACACAAGATGAAAACATGTGGACATCAAGCATCACTTCATTAGAGACCATGTGGAGAAGAAGGACATAAAGTTGGTCAAGATCCACACAGATCATCAAAAAGCTGATATCCTAACAAAGCCACTTGCAGAGGCAAGATTTCTGGAGCTATCAGCAGAGTTGGGATTACTTGATCCAGGAAAGTTGGACAAGTAAAACACATTGAAGTTAATGGGTGTAAAAGGATTGAATTGATCTTCAGCAGACTTGGACAAGTCTACTGAAGTACAGAAGAGATGATCACAATTATTCAGGACACTTGTCCATTGAAACTCAGGACACTTGTCCACATCTCTTCAGGACACTTGTCCTAGTGGGGTCAGATAAGTTGTCTTGGCTATCAAACTATTTCCTTGGTTTGATAAGCACCTATTTTGGGTAATTATTGTCTACCTTGATACCTGTCCCAATTACAGATATCATCACTAAAGATTTAATTTGTCCCTCACCCAAAAGGTCACTTTCCATGCATTAAATGCCAAGATTTAACTCTTGTTTGCATTACACTTTTCAAGCCATGATCTATCTCGAAAAATCCCCAACCATTAACTAATATTAAATACCTTCCACGTTTTGAATAAAACCAACAACTCACTGTTACATTGGTTTTTAACCATTGGATCAAAACTGGCCAACTCCCCTGAAATTCATCCTGGCCGTCCAAGTGTATTTTTCCATTTTTGACAACCGTTGAAAATACACAAACCTCACCAACTCATTGACAAACATTCTTTTTAGAATATTCTCAAGTCTTAAGAACTCCCCACACACTCTTCTTCCACAAGTATTCGAAACCCTAGCTCATTTTCTTCAAACTCTCTCAAACCTCTCTCAATTTCACCTCTGTAATCTTCAATGGCCCCCAAAGTTAGACCAGAGATGATCATAGATTTCTCCAACAAGGCTCTAGACCTTGATTTTGGATACTTGAGCAATAAGAACAACCTTCACTTTGAGCCCATAGTATCATTTACAAGTGAAGACCCTGAAATCACTCCAACCCTGAGATGGTTGAGAAGAGTTGGTCTTCAAAAGTTCATGGAAGAGAGGCCAAGCTCTTGTCTGGAAAGCTACATGGCTGAGTTCTTTGACTTTCTCAAATGGAGAGGTAAGCCTGAAGATGGTGAAGTTTCCACCAGACTGTCATATATTGCAGAGGGTGAGGAGGAAGAGAGATTTCATAGAGTGAAATTCTCTTTAGAAGATCTTGAAGGAGCTTTTGGATTGCCTTCAGAGGGAAGGAATCCAGAATTTTATGGTGCTGATCATGAAGAGGAGATAGCACAAGAATGGCTCATAGTTCCAGGTCCCATCTCTTCAATTCAAAAAAAGAAGACTCTCAAACCAAAATTTCTCAACCTCTTTGAGGTAGTTGCTAAGAGTCTCTTAAGCAACACTGGAAGCTTGGAGCAAGTCAGCCATCTAAGAATCAGAATTATGGCTGCAGTTATTGATGCTAGTGACAAAGGCATCAAGTTTGATTGGAGAACCTTCATCATGTCTGAAATGATGAAGGAAAAGGCCAAGTTCAAGGTGAAATCTCACAATAAGGTTGTGCTAGAAGGGAAACTCAAGTATTGCACCAGGGCAAGCTTACTAATTGAAAAGTTTTCCCATTATTCTCAAATGCAAACCTTTGCAAAGCCCCTCCCAGCCCAGAAGATTCTGTTTAGAAGGCTCAGCAAGAAAACTGAGTAGAGGAGGATGCTAATAGCCAAACCTACTGAAGAGAAGGTGGAGGAGAAGCCAAAGTTGAAAAAGAGGACAAAAGCCAGAATGGTGAAGACAAGGAAAATGTCTCAAATTCCCTCAGAGGAGAAATCAGATGCTTCAACTGAGATTGAAGAAGTTGCTGAAGAGGGAGTGAGTGTGCCTTCTGATCATTCAGAAGAGTTGAGACAGAAATACAATGAGACTAGACAAAAGTCTAAGGGTGATAAGAGGATCAGGGAGGTTGTCCCTGAGAAGGATGATGAAGGAAGTGGGAGCAGTAGGGCTAGCAAGAGAAGGGTCAAGCCTACTGACAAAGTGTTGGAGCTTCAGGAGGAAAGGTCTCTCCAACTTGCTCTTAGAGAAAGCAGAGCTGAAAGCAGGACCAAATCCAAGTCAAGGACCAACTCATCTGGTTTTGGTACTCCAGAATCCAAGCTCCCTGAAGGACAACCAATGGAGACCAACATCCCTGAAATTCAGAACCCTGAGCCCAACTCCCCTGAAACCCATATAACCCCAACCAATCAACCTATCACCCCCATCAATCTTACAAAGAGATACTCTCCTGAAGGGAGTGTGCAAAGAAGTGGGATAGATGTGCTAGCAGATATAGCAGTAGATGAGACAAGATTACATTCTCCCCTTGACTCATCTATGCTCAATTATTCAAAGCTTTTAGAAGCTGCACTCTTTGAACCAACCCCCTGAGTAAAGCCCCTTCAGATCCATTGCTCTCAAAAGCAACTGAAGCACCTTCTAGTGCACCCAACCCTTCTGAAGCCAACATTCCTGAACTAAACCTTCCGGAAACCACCTTAGGAGAACCCAGAGCCAACTCCCCTATAACCCAAAGTCCTCATTCAAGTGGAGATGAGGAGGATTATACTTATGAAAGTATGCTCAGAGGAGGAGCCATGGCTACTGTGGACAGTTTGTACCCACAGCTTGCTGAATTTCCAAGAATTCAGAAGACATTTCATGATCTAAGAATGCTTGTTGATGTAAAAGACAAGTCTATGATGGAGATATCACAAGTCATCCAAGATAAGGGTGCAAACTGGTGGCAAGTGGAGGAGAACAGACTGCTACACTTTGCTGGAGTTTCAAAGACAAGGTTTCTCATTGAAGAGGAAGTTTTTGCAAAGATGGTAGATGATAAGATCAATGAGGAGAGGGAAAGGAAAGCAAAGGGCATCAAACACCCTGATAGTAGCTCAAATGATGACGATTCCCCTGATGATCCTTCAAACCCCTCAAAACCCAACCCTCCTGAAACCCCTCAAGCTAATCTCCCTAAGCCTTCTGTATCTGAAAGACTTTCAAACCCTCCTAGAACCTATCATAGGAAAGGCTCTGTATCTTCAGAGGTGTTGACCAAGGGTGGTAACACAACCAAAGACACATCTGCCAATGAAGGTTCTTCTGAACCCAAGGCACAGCCTAAAGATGTGGAGGTTCCTGTATTAGAGGCTGGTTTGGTTAAGGCCTATTCAGTGTCAGGAGAGTTGGACACTGATCAGCCCTTAATCATTCAGGATGACTCAGTGGCTGTTGATATAAGAACTGTGATCTCCCCACAACTGCCATCTTTGAACCTTGTTGAAGGTGGAGATGCTGCAGGTTTAGGTGTTGGAGTTGAAAAGGAAAATCTAGTGGAAAAACCAGAGGGAGTAGAGGATGATAGAGAGGTGGTGATTACTAGAATAGTGAGTGTACCACCAAATGAGGGTGATATAAGTGAGGAAGGGCAGGCTATTCTTGAAGTCAAATCTGATCTTCAGGAATCCCTTGATGAGAGGAGGCCTGAACCCTTAAGTGAGGAAATCATTAATGAAGGGAGAAAAGAAATAGTTGAAAATGAGGAGAAGACTGCTGATGTATCAGAGTCTTATGAAAAAGAAATTGAGGGAGATAAATGTGTTTTTACTGACTCATTTGATTTGTCCGATATTGCAGGTATAACCTTTGATCAAATTTTTGCAGATGAACTCTTGACAGATGCACCCATCCAAGTTGATAGTGGATCAGCACAAGCTTTGCTTGGGATGCAATCAGAGAAGTTGGATTCTTTGGCTTATCAAGTCAAATCAGCTCATGCAGAAACCACTAGAGCCTTGGATGAGCATGGAAGAACTTTGGCATCTGTAGAAATGAGGCTAACTGGCTCAGAGGATGTGGTGTTGCCTACCTTGGAAGCAAGGATCAGTGGAGTTGAGACTGGTTTGCAAACCATCTCCACTGAAGTCATCAAAGCTAAAAACACCATGAGGTCAGTATCAAAGGATGTAAAGAAAGAGCAGTCCTTGCTAAGAATCAACCACAATAGGAATGTGAAGACATTGAGGTCAGTTGTGAAGAAAGCTCTTGGAAGAAAAACTGCCCTGCAAAGGCAAAGAGCTGAAGAGCAAAGGCTAGCTATGGTGAAAGCAGCCTCAGAAAAATTTTCCCAAGAAGTTTTGGCCAACATTGCTGAAGGTGCAGTGGCCAACCTCACTGAGCTTCTTAAGGCCCAACTGGATGCATCTCTAAAGGCAACCATGGAGGAGGTTGTTCAACAGAAAATGAAGCCTGTTCTAGCTTTCCTTAGCTTGAGCAGTGATAGGATGCAAAATATACATGATGAGAATGTATATCTGTTGGAGGAGATGAAGTCTCTAACCCAAGCCCAGTCCTTATTGGCATCTACTATGAGTGAATTGAAGCCTGAATGTTTTGATGCTGCCAAAAAGGGGGAAAGGGAAAGAGCAAGGGCAAAAGGTGCCTTAGTGATTGGAAGCCCAGTCAAAGGGGGAAAGGGTAAGGACAAAGCTCCTGAAGGAAAAGGAAAGGAGCCAGCAGTACTGAACTTGGATGAATTGGATGAAGAGGAGCAATTGGCACTTGCCTTGAAAAATTCAATGGCCTCAGCTCAAGAGGAAAGAGTGAGGTTACAGCAAAGACCAGGTGGTGAAGTGTCCGGTTTGGACAAAGATACTGAAGGTGTCCAAACTAGAGGAAAGATCAAGCGGGCAAAAGGAAAGAAAAGACAAGTTGAAACATTCACTGACTTTCCCAACAGCCTTGATCTACCACCTGAATTCAGAATTGATGATGATGAACCTATCTCCAAGAAGACTAAAGTTGCTGAAAAGGACAAGAATGCTGAAGTGTCCAAGACTGCTGAAAAAGACAAGTCTTCTGAGAAGGAAAAGTCTACTGAGACTAAGTCCACTGAAGGTGCCAAAGCTTCTGAAGATGTAGAGGAGCTGTATAAAGAAGGCTTTGGACCAGGACCTAAGAAGAAGAAAGTGGTGGTGCTAAATGATCCATCAAAGCTGTTTCATGAAGGGTATGGCAAAGACCCTGAAACTCAACAGAAACTGGCCATGATGAGGGCCCAAGAAAAGATGGATTTGATGGATGAAGCACAAACAGCAAGAGATAAGAGAAGAGCAGACTTCCAGAAGCCAAGAAGGAAGAGAGCAACTTATAACAAGATGAAGCCACAGCTATTGATCCCAATGGACACCAAATATCCTCACTTGGATAAATAGGTGTCAATTCAGCTGAATGACTCATGGGAGGAAGCAAAAAGGGAGTTTGTCTATGATTACTATGTCATTGACAGATGGAATGGAAAGGATGCCAACTCCACTTTTGCTGAGTTCATGATAGAGTACTACAGAGAGCTTTATCAACAATTGCTTGCAGCTGCTGACATTGCAAGATTTGAACTCACTGCCCCCAAGCCAATCATATACATGCCTCCAAAGCTTGAAGGATGGATTGACCAAGCAAGAATTTTGAGAGAATTCACTGAGATCCTCAAGCTAAACAAGATGGTTCTTGGACCTAAGGGAACAAACCAAGAAGCCATGGCCCTGAAAAGAAGAGTGTGGGCACAATATGGGATGTTGCCACCTCCTGAGGATGATCTTTGAAATGGCTAAGTCTTCTGACCTATCTTGATTGATCAACTATGCTGAAATATGGTCAAGATTGCTGATGTGATGTGCTATGATAATCTGTTTGCTCTGATATGATCTGGATTGCTCTGATATAAGCATGTTCTCTGATATCTGATGTCTTGCTCTGATCCAAATACTGTACAGTGGTTTAGTGTCTGCTCTGATACTAAAAACTCTGTAAATGCTTTGAATTGTAATAGTGAAACGCTCTGATGTAATTAGTGTTTTTGATTCATGCTCTGATATATTAATTTCAACTATCAACATGCTTGTAATGATTTTCAAATGAATGATAGTTGAACTTATTTTGAATCAAGAAACACTCATCTCTCTATGCCTATCTATGAAACCTACTTGCAACATGAATGGTGAGTACACTAACACATTGTTTTTCAGGATAATTGACCTTAGTCATGTCTTCTGAAGAAAAATGTAATAGGTGTAGTCAAGTCACTTTTGCATAGAAGTATAGGTTTTGGCATCATCAAAAACGGGGAAATTGTTTTGAATAAAATGAGATATGTTTTGATTGAATACCAAAACCCCCCCGAGACATGCCTAAGTCAAGTTGAGTATGTTCTAGAAATGTTAGAACATATAGTATAAAGTCTAGATGAGGAGCTAATATGTTAGGTAGCACTTAGTTGATTAGATGCACAATTTGAGGGGGAACATATGCTTTGAAGTCCATCAAGAACAAGTCCCCTCAAGGCTCAAACTCTGGATACAACACTAAGTTTTTTGAAGACCAACTATGCTGATCAGGAGAGTTGTCCAGAGGAGTTGTCTCAGCACAATTAATCAAGATCAAGTGTACTGAAAGCTTGAGGTCAACTATGCTGAAGAAATAGAGACAACCACACCCTAAAGAACTACAAATCAACATGCTAAGATCACCTTGAAGTGAAACAAAGAGTATGAGCCAAGTCATCTAAAGAAGAGCAAGCCAACCTTGCTGATAAGCAAGACTGCTGATAGTGATAAGGAGAGTTGTCCAAATGATGAGGAATGTTGTCCTATCATTGGAACAACCTTCGGAAGCCATGTCCAAGTCCTAACAAGAGAATCTGGAAGTCAGACATTGGGTAGAGTGCTGCAGAATGAAGACAAAGTCTTAACAGCCGTTTATTTCCCAAATAAGGACATGTCACTATCAAGATTCCGTCTTCTAAGTTGAAGAACTGAAAGAAGACATTTATGGACATTTGGGGCTGCCTCTCCAACGGGCAAATCCTTCATTTGTCTATAAATACAGAAGTGTGAAGACCATTTGAAAGCACCTCAACATAATCCAACATTGACAAGTTCTTACAAGCTAGAGTGCTTTCAAAGCTTTCAAAGACTATCTTAGTCTTCAAACACTTCTTCTAAGCTGTACTACATTGTATATCCATACACAAGCTTAGAGAGATATCCTATCCTTATACACTGAACTTCATTGTAAAGGATATCTCATTAGTTGGAACCTTACTTCAACCCTTATACCTTTCAAGAGTGAAAGTGAGAAGGTTGTAGTAGTAGAAGTGGTAGGAGCTGACTGTTGAGAGAAGAACAGTTCAGTTCTGAGTTGAGAAGAGGGTACTAGGACTCTAGACATCCTAGGGATCAATTCACCAAAGAGTGGTGTTCTTGATCAAGTGCACCTTGGCACTATAAAACAAGTTAATTCCAAGAGTGAAGGAACTATCCTGTTAAATCAGGGAAAGTGGATGTAGGAGCTTGAGTCTCTGAACCACTATAAACTCTTGTGTTGATTTGATTTCAAACACTTTCATTCATTCAACACTGCACACAAAACTGATCTTTCAAAGGATAAACATTCAAAGACTGTGCAAAACCTATTTGGACAAGTTCCCTGAAACTGGACTGTATTGCATTGACTAAGTGATTTCAGAAACTAAAGGAGTCTAAACTAAAAAGGGCCAACCACTATTCCGCACATATAACTCCCCTAGATAGTTATTCAACTAAGTACTTAATAGTACTTAGTAGTCTGATTATCTTAGAAGAGTTAATCATCTTCAGCAGAGTTGTCCAAGACAACCTTGCTGATCTCTGGTTTGATCAAGTTTAAAAGAATTTGAATACAAGTGTATTCCCCCCCCCCCCCCATACACTTGTTATATACTCCTTTCAGGACCAACATTATCGCATGTAGTAAACACAATAACCATGTTGTAATACAGATTATTTTATTGCAGGATGATGTAAAAACATTAGATCATTTGATAAAGTTACATATAGTAACAAACGCCGATTCAATATAGTAATTCAAACTGTAGTATGTAGTATATAGTTTTTTATTTAGTTAAACACATTATTACATGTAGTAATAACACAAACTATTTTATATAGTAATACAGATTCTTTTATATAGCAAAACATTTTTTTTCTAGTATTTTTGTTGATGTAGTAACTCACATTATAATATGTAGTAATATATATTATTGCTTGTATTAAGATATATTATTGCATGTAGTAATACAAAATAACCTTGACCCATAATAATTATTAAAGAATATTAAAAAAAATAGAAAATATTTAAAGATTAAGACCGTCGTAAATTGCAGTGTCCAATCGAAGCCTAGGGTGGTCGGAAACTGCCCGGAGAAGACGACCAGATACAATTTCTGTCAGTGGGTGTATTTATAAAAAAATGTGGGTGTAAATTGGACTGACAGTGGATGTATTTATAAAGAAAATGTGAGTGTGAATTGGATTGATGCATATATGCAATATTTCACACAAGATCATCCCATCCGAAAAAACTAAGAGAAGATCTCACGAATCAGTTGCGAGATGGGTTAGGGATGGCATGGTGATGATAAGGGTTAGGGTATCTTGAATATATATATATATATATATATATATATTTTGATGGAGGGTTTACAAGATCATAAAATAGAGTTACAAATCACGAGCCTAAGATCTTGATCTTCAAACCAAACGGATATCGCCGTCCACTCCAATCGCGTGAAGAGGAAAGACGAGCTTCCCTTTGCCTTACCAAGTGTCCAGGTCTCCAATCTTTAAATGAGACAACCCCACACTAAGGTGTTCTCATATCAAGAATAGGAAACAGAATAAACAGACAAAGTTCCACGAGTACCCGATTCAAAAGTATCAGGGCACCAGGGCTCTTGAGACCATCTCAAGGAGCCCAACCATAAAAAAAGTCTCACAACCACAACAAAGCCCGCGCAACAGAGACAACCAACAGAAACAAAACAAAAACTAAGCAAGCACCAAAACTACCTAAGAAAGCAATAAAATAGGATCATCGAAGAAATACCCGAACGGTCACCGTGGCTCCGTTACGGACAAGATCTACGTTGATCCCTAACAAGAACTGAAAAAAAACTACACCAGATGTACAGATCTGCAGATCTACAACTCAAATTTGCATATTTACAACTCAAATCTGCAGATCTACAACTCAAATCTTGCGAAAATTAAAATAACAGAGGAGATCGAAGAGAAGCGAAAAACCAACAGATCTGAGGTGACAACAAAGACAAGAACAATGATGACAACGTGAACGAATGATCTACGACGGAGGGCGGTGAAGAAAGGGAGAAGCAACACTTTAGAGAGAAGCTCTCTGGGTATCTTGAATATATATGTTGGTAATTATAAATTTAACAAACTTTTAAAAACTAATATATATATATATATATATATATATTAAGAAAAATGAAAATATTATTTCCTCTGTTCAATTATAAGTTTTTCCTTTTTTTTTAGGGGTGGGGGATTTAGATTAAGAAATATGATAAAATAATAGATGTAGTACAAGTGATGTAATGGTGAGAGAGAAAATAATAGATGAATATGAGATAAAGTATAATAAAAGTAAAAATGATGTGATTGGGAGGGAAAAAATAATGTGTCAAAAATGGAATTGAAAACTTATTTTGGGATATTCATAAAAAAAAAGTACAAACTCGGGGAGCATTAAATAAAAGTTTGGTATTAAATAAAATTAACATTATTGATAACACATGAGTACTTATTTTGTAATTTTCATATTAAATAAAATAAATAAAAATATAACATGCATGTGTTGACAATTATAATATAGATAAAAAAATTAAATTAGTTAAAAAAATTTGAAAATATAACACAAATATATATTATTAATTGTTAACAAAATATAATGAATGAAGCTCCTTGTCGAAATGACAAGCTGGGTGCCCACGAGGATGGTGCTGGGTCTTGCTTTGTGGCCTGGGTTTGATACTCAGGTCACGCTTTAAAGATGTCAATATGTTTATATATGTGGTAAATAAAATATATGTTTCACAATTTTTAAGTAATTAGTATAATTCATATAATTAATTATTTAATTATAATGAATATTGTGATAGTCAAATATAAAATTATCTCTCATTTTTAAGTAATTAGTATCATTAATATATTTAATCATTTAATTATAATAAATATTGTTATAGTAAATACAAAATTAATATAAATACAGCACATAAATATAGTATCAAGTTGAAGCAAGTTTGAATCCCATAATTCATTAATTCCTGGTCCCATTGTGAAACCTAATGAACGCACTAACTTAGCCTAATAATATAGGCACTCGAAACAAATAGTCTTCCGCTAATTTCTCACCCTTTTAATCGAAATTTGGTGCTTTTTATGCCCATCATATTCTTTTTTCTTTATTCCTTATCATGTGGTCCTAATATCCCAAACGGGATGAAGAACTTTACATAATAAGGCTAATTGAATTAAAGCATGCTTCAATATTATTGTTTTTTTTTTTTTTAAAGAATTCGGTCATAAAGATGTTAATATAAAAGTAAATTAAAACTTAAAGTCATAAGTTTAAATCAAATTAGAGGTCGAGCATCATGAAAACCTTGCTAAAAAAAAAAAGTACATGTGAAATAAATTCCCAACACTGACCACTCCAAATACAATCCTCTCGTCTTTTAACATCGAGTCGTACTTGGAACTGAAAAAATTGGAATTAGACCAAATTGATGTGAAATTGAAGTGCAACGGCATATTGAGTATGACCTTAAACCAATATACCCTGCTCCTGACACACACGGCACCCACAAAATCTAGTATGTGTTTTTTGTACTTGTGTTTCTAATTATTGCCCTTACCACGTGTTGCCTATTTTCATTTGGGCCGGCCCAAAAAATGTGGAGTCCACCTTAAAAAAAGGTGAGCTAATACAGTATAAAAGACAAATATAAAGTTTGAAAAGTGTGATGCGAATACGGGTCGTGGGCTCAAGAACACGTACCATCGAGAGTCGGGTTAGCCAAAAGAGGGGCTGCAATGCGGCTTGCAGAAGCTTTTATATCAAATTGGGTCCAATTATTAGTCTTAGGGCGCGGCTAAAGGCACCCAAGGATCCTATGAGGACACCCATAAAACTTTTTTTTCATTCAAGAGAGCTTGTAAAATGTCTCATATACCCCTCGTGTAAATTTAAAAAAAACGAAAGATGAGTACACCCACCATTATATTAATCGACAAACTCTTCCACACCACCCAAAAATCTTCCCCACCACCAACACTGCCCCCAAAAATCTTCCCCCACCACCACCACTGCCCAAAAAATCTTCCCCCACCACCACCATAACATTCATGTTCCAAAAGAAAACAACTGAAACAGAGGTAAAATGTTCGAAAATAAAAAAATTCTTAATGTGTTCGAAAATTTTAAGTGAACAAAGATAAGATGTTCGAAATTTTTTACAAAACAAACTCAATATGTTCGAAAAAAATTCCAAAACAATTTAAATTTGTCCGAAAAAAAAAATCGAACATCTTGTTCGAAATTTTTTCCAAAACAAACAAAAAATGTTCGAAATTTTTTCCAAAACAAACCCTAATTGTTCAAATTTTTTTCCAAAACAAACCCTAATTTTCTTAAATTTTTTAAAATCCCTAATCTTACCTGAAACGAGCGGCGGCGGCGACGACGTTTCTGGGGGAGGAGGGCGACCGCAATGAACGAGGAAGGAGGACGACGACGACCGCGTCTCAGAGAGGAGGGCGACGACGGCCGCGTCTCAGAGAGGAGGCAACGGCGGCTGCGTCTCAGAGAGGAGGCGATGGCGGCGATACGACGAGGGTGGAGGGGCGGAGGGGGTGCCGATGTGGTGGATGGGGAAGAAGGGGAGGGAGAGGGAGAGGGGCGTAGGAGAAAGAGGAAAAGACGGAGGTGGGTGTACTGATTTTTTTGGGGTGAAAGGTATAGAATTAGGGTTTTATGTAGGTTAAGGGTATATTGGGGATTTTCACGTGGGTGTCCTCATCCGTTTTGTGGGTGTCCTCATAGGATCCTTGAGTGCCTTTAGCCGCGCCCTTAGTCTTATTGCTATTAATTCTTTGGGCTTGTATATTGCAATTTGTTTTTGGGCCTCCCTATTACGTGGTCCACTTCTGTTAGTTAAGTTTAAGGCACATTAGTGGTTAGTTGTTTGCATACCCATATAAATAGTGTGTAAATCGGCGGTAGAGGGGATATTGAAAGAATAGTAAAAATTTTCTTACCCACAATGGGTTGCAACCGTTGAACTAGCCGGCTTGAGCCGGGGATTCGTTGGAATCGTGTATTTCATATCGTGGTTCTTATCAAAATGTTAAAACTTCAAAGTTGAAATGATTTGTTAAGCATGGGCCGGCCCTTGCATTTGCTGGGTCTTGGTTGGATTAGTTATTTTATTTTTCTATCATAAATCCAAATGTATCAAGCGTTAAAAAAAAATAAAAAAAATCCAAATGTATCATTTGATCTGGTTAATCCAAAATTTTGTGGGTCGTGCTTGACCTAGTTAAAATCTCGGATAGCGTCCATTAATATTAAATGATGCTTATATATTTTGTGAAAAGTGCATGTAATTTTATTAAAAAGTACATGTAATTTTTTTGGCAAAAACTTATACAGTATATAATATTGCATACATGCAATATTGACCAATTAAGGTAAACTAAGTTAAAATTTATGGGTCAAACGCGGGTCAAAGCGAGTCAACCTTAATTAGAATATTTATTTTCGCTCTCAAATATTATCTTACTACATGACCAAAACTATGTTACTATAAGACCTAAATTTTGTCACTACAAGACTAAAAGTGTATTACTGCATGTCCAAAAATATTCTGGACACTTTTTTTTTTGAGTAAAATTACTAAAATAATTCTGACTTATTTGGCTACTACATGTCTAAAACAATGTTACTACAAGACTAAAATTTTATCACTACAAGATTAAAAGTGTATTACTACATGTCCAAAAATATTCTGGACACTAAATTTTTTGGGTGAATTTCTCAGAATGTTTTGACACGTAGTATTAAATTTTTGGCCTTGTAGTGGTAATTTTTTGACCTTGTAGTAATAAGATTTTGATCATGTAGTAAACCACCTGTTTGCGACCCGCGAATTTTCTAGACAACCTGGATCCAGACTTATGACCCGCGAATTTTTTAAAATTATCTTAATTTGACTTTTGGACTAAATGGACTTAGAGTTTTGATTTGGTCTAATTGGGATGAAATACATGTATAAAATATTTCACATAAGACTAGTTTTTTTTTTTAAATGCATATATTATTACATTGAAATGTATTAGTATTACTTACTTAAAAGTGCATGTAATATTTGCTGAAAAATGCATATATAATTACTCACAAAATATTACTAGTCCTTTTCAAATAGTAGTAAACTATTTTTTTAATAAGTATTACTAACACTTTTTAATAATAAGTACTCCCTCCGTCTCAACTTAACTTTTATAGTTACTGTTCACTCCCTTTTTTAAAAATATCATAATAAATAGAATTTTATGTTATAATTTTATAAAAAATTAAATAAATGAGTTGACTTGTGTGTATATATTTACCATAAAAATAATAATATTAAACATAATATTTTAGATATTGTATAGATAGAGTTTCTAAAGGATCGAAAAAGTAGGTATGAAATTTAAGTTGGGATGGAGGGAGTACTACTTAGAACTTAATTACACTTCTAATATAGCCGGTAAAACGTATGGTATGCGAGAGTTTGAGGGACAATTAAATTGTAAACAATTCACTTTCATCACCAGTATAGAAATTAGATTTTCTTGTAATCAAAGAAATTAGACAGCATATTCAGTGATACTCATACATCTAGCTTCTTTCATACCTTCCTCAAAAAAAATTTGTAAAAACTTGTACTTTTAAAGTATCTTATAAATTATAAAAAAGACCTTGGTTGCTGCGTATATTAGAATTCTACAACGGTGGAAGCAGTGACACGATACTCAGCTTCATTTGAAAATCTAACAATCGTCTTCTACTTTTGTGAGGACTATGATATCGGGTTTGAGCCAAGGAGAAAGATACATTTGGATTTATGATAGTACAAGAGAAAAAAAAAAAGGTTTATGGAAGAGTTGGTTTTTTTTTTTTTTTTTTTGAAGTCTTTGGATATTCTGTTTAAGACCCAGTGAGTTAGTGAGTTATAGTAAGAGCATGCATAAATTGAGATTTTTTTTATTTTACTAATTTACTATTTATTTTATACTAGTATTTTACCCGTGCAATGCACGGGACTTGTTGTAATTTTTTTATTCATAGTCGATAAAATTAAAAAACCATTGATTTTGCATATTTGAGTGTTGCCTTTAAATTAGTTTGAATATACTACTCCCTCCGTCCCATTATTAATTGAACATTTGTCAAAAACATTCGTCCCATTATTAATTGAACATTTCCTTATTTGGAAAAATTTACTTTTTACTCTTTTGAAAAACTCGCTCAAACATCTCTTATTTACACCATATGTCATTACTTTTTACACACTAACTAAAGATTCTCTATCCAATAAAGTTGAATTATCCATAATATCCCTCATAAAAATCAACTTTATCAAATATAATACTAATAAACAATTTTTACATTAAAATTCGTGCAAAAAATAATTCTTACACACCATATGTTCAGTTAATAAAGGGAATGAGGGAGTATTTTTTTTCTAAAAAATAACAAAAAAAATTCACTTAGAAAGGCACAAGTGTTTAGTTTTACTGGGTTTTCTTTTAATTAAAATAAAATCAAATTATTACACTTGCTTTAAAAAAAAAATTGATCTTGGAATTTGAATGTTTTGTTTAAATCAATAATATGAATATATCAACTAATTACACTTATCATTAAATTTTATGGTTTAAAAAATTAGGTAGTCTAGTAATTTTATATGTTAATTGATTATTACATTTTATTATTAAATTTTATAATTTAAATATTTAATTAAAAATTAGCTACTCTATTATGACTCTTTGTATGCTACTACTGCAATATATTTTCTTTGTATCATCCTACGACAAATTAATTAGGAACTATTACAAATAAAAAGTCAGGTACATTAAGCGGAGAAATGCAAATGAGTAAATAAACATTCATTAATTATTGATTTTTTAATAGTAGTTGATTGAAGTCTCATCATTTTTCAGATTATTATCAAACTAAAGAGACCTCCAAGAGATAACAAAAATTTTATTTCCATTGATAATTATTTAACAATATGAGACCCGATCCTCTGAAATTCAAATCAAAATTTTTACAAACATGATTTCTGTAGAATAAGAACTTACCATAAAACTTCTAATGAGAAAACATGTAAAGCATATTGTGGTCACATAGCCAACCTAAATGAGCAACAAACAGGGAGGAAAAAGTTAAAAACTAAAAACCCTTGCAGATGAGAAAAGCCAATCGAGAAATACCTCCTGCAGCTTCTTGCGTCTTCCTAAATTAGATATCCTGTTGATACTCAATCGATCTTGAGAATCATCGAAAAGGTTAGAAACAGTTAAGAGATACACGGAAGCAGCTGGTGAAATAATGGTATGAAAAGTGGAGAACCCCCTGCAGGAGGATTCGATCACTATTTCAAATCTCGGATGAAATAGCTAGTAGACGAACAATAAGGAAATATCTATAACCCATAATAGGAACATAAGAAAGAAGAATAATGTTCCATTCTAGTTTATATTTTATGTTAAATCTGTTGTAATCCTTCACTAACGAAGCTAATTACACAAGTTAAGGTATATAACTTCACAACAACAAAAAGAATTCACTAACATTAAAAGATTTGAAATGCAATATTTGAAATGAATGTAGTTTCAAATTCACCCAAATTAGAGGATTCCAAAACAACCAGAATTACTAAAATAAATACTATTTCAAAATGAGAATGATGGATTTTAAATCCATATCAACTAATATTTTTTAAGCAGTTGTGCTACTAAGAATTTTTTTCAATTGTGCCTCACAAAGAGATATTACCTTGAACACTAACTTTGTAGCAAAAAAGAAATCTTGGGAGACTGGATCCATATAGTCAGTATATTTTACAACTAAAGCACCATCAATTGCTGCATAAAAACAACTGCATGTTACTGCACAAACTCTAGTATAAAAAATGAAATTACAACTTTAGAAAGGTAAAAGACTAAAATGAAACAATATGCATCATTCGGTCATTAAAATTCAAAACCTAACACACTGCGTAAAGTAAATGAGTACCTTCTACGATTTTGGATTTATCACACACACTGACTTGGAAATAAGTGGAGCGGCGAGAGGCAAACACATTTGCAAGAACACTGCAAGAACTATTTATTTAATTATTACTAATGCAAATTCCATAGTATAGTATTCAATAAAATTACAATATAGCATCAAACTATTTGTTTGACAGCTATCACCGAATGTTAATTCACCTTTCAAATCTAGGAAACTCAATTACTTCAATTTTTTTTAAAAAATGAAGAATTGCAAAGAAAGTGGTATAAAAAATGGGTGCTTGACATTGAGAAAGCAAGAAAGTAAATGATTACTTTGGTGTATTTTGGGGCAAAATCTTTGCCAACTGAGGTGGCTGCGATCGTCGGAGACTCTTTTTCCTTCCCATCCTTTATCCGCCTTGAATCAGACACCGCTGCAAAAATTATTTATTTAATTATTTCTAATGCAGATTCCATACTAAGTATTCAATAGAATTACAATATAGCATACCGGATAGATGAAGAAGTAGTTGGATTAATTGACAGGGTTTAAATAATGAGAATTGTAACGTCAATGAAGTTATGGAGAATTTTAATTTTGAATGTCTAAGGTCTAATTTTAAAGTATGCCACGTGATATATATATATATATATATATATATATATATATATATATATATATATATATATATATATATATAAAAGGAGAAGATATCTCAAATGCATAATAAAAGTATAAATAACCCTAAAATCACCACCTCATTCTTCAAATAATCGAAGTTGTGTCTCAATCAACAAAATCACAATTTCTTAAAAAGAGATCCATAACTTAGCCTCATTACAAAATAGAGTAAATAATAGGAAGTGTAGAGACATGCGATCTGTTTAATTATCTTGGTTATAAGTCCAACCATATCCTATTTATTTCATTCTAATATTAGCAACAACATTGTATAAAAATGAACATTGTTTAAATTTTGATATGTATAAGTGTGTTAAAAATGAACTTACGGTAGCTCGAAGCCATCTCAAACATACAACCTGGAGGTGGGGAATATTGCACCTTTAGTAATATAAACATAATTTAAAAAAAAAAAAAAAAAACTAAATTGCAAACATTGTTATTTAAATTTCTTACCTAGTGACCATATGTCTGATTTATAGTCATATGGGATATCTGCAAGAAGATTTGGGCACATATAATTGGGGGTTCCAACAACCTGGTTCGAGGCATATAAATTATCCGATAATTTCTTTAAGTACAATATTAAAAAAGAGAATGCGATTTTGCATCTGTCTATTCATACCGATGAAGCAGACCTCCCCCATCAATTATGTTTTGACAATCTAAAATCACCTAAAAGTACAATATAGTGAACAAATTAAACAACTAATATTATTTTAAGAAAACACTTGGTCTTGCCTTCTTACCCAAAAGTATGTTATTTTCCTTTGTGAGAACATAAATAGGAGGGAAAGATATATCTCCACCTTCACCGTAGTTGGTGACAATGTTTATGCAATTGCCCTACATAAAATCAAGCTATATCAAGAGTCAAGACTAAATCATTTATTCATGAATAATTTATTAGGGAACTAAAAGGACACATAAACAGATAAACTAAAGGAGAAGGAGGATAAAACTTGAGAGTCTCTCCATCTTCTTATACTTGTAATGTACACAAGGCGAATGAAGAAGCAACCTAAAATGCTTACGTGGCGAATGCTGGAGAGACATAATCCTCCTTTTATATATATAGATTGTTATAGATTTTGAATAGTCAACTACATAATTAATCTTCTTTTGACCATGGTTCTTAAAGATAAACATGATAGTAAAATTAAATTAATTTAAGCATGTTTTTTTTTTTTTTTAAACCTTACATTTGTGTGGGTGCTTATAATTAGGTTTTTTTTTTCCTCTTCACTTTTATTTTAAGGTTTATATTAATTTTATTTTTATTTTACTAAAATTAAATATATTCTACTTTTTTCTATATTTTAAATTTTAATTTTTTGTATTATATTAATCACACATACGGTATAGTGTCTCTTGATTTTGTCTAAATGAACTAAAAAAAAATTGTTCCACAGTGGAGGATGTGCTCTAATTTCTGCTCCAACTATGATTTTTTTATCTACTAAAAAGTACCAATTTTTTGTTAAGGTATTGACCATCAGACGATTGTAATTTTGTTTGTTGTTAATGGGCATGGCTTGGTTAATGTTTTATTTTTCCTGAAAATGCCCTATGTTATCAAGCTATTTATTCATCTAGAATCAGGAAGAATGAACAACATTGCCACATTGAAAGGATAGTGATTCATTTCTTGTGGAGGCTAAGTGCTGCAAATGTTAATAAGGGGTTGACAAGGAAAGGTCAAAATCGTGTTATCGAGGCATCCTTGACATTTATCCGTGAGAGAGCAAAGATTAAGGTAATTATTTAGTTTTCTTTCATATTTATCTCCCTGACACTTATCCGTTAAAGAGCAAAGATTAAAGATTAATGTAATTTTTTTTATTTTCTTTCATATCTATATATATGTCTTCTTGTATTTAGTATGGAAGAGTAATTGATTATATTATATCATATTTGATTGTGACTAGAAGTGATTAGTTAATTTATCAGTCATAGAAGCAAATGTTGTATGTCTATTTGTTACAAGATCCCTTGAAAGTTTTATATGCTCTGCAATTCTGATATGATAAAGGAATCAGACCAAGCACCCAGAAGACAGCCCCAAGCAGCCAATCGTGGGCCAAGAATAAGTTATTTACTCAATTTTGCCCTCATCTACAGTTTGCGAAATTGTTTATCCGACCAAATGGTAAACTTTTACTTTTATTGTTCACTTATCTCTATTTTATGATAAAATGTACTCAACTCATCTAACAGTATATATTGAGATCAATTACATGTATAATTACATTATGTGGACATTTCATCGAGTTCTTTTTATATTTTTATAATTCCTGTTATCGAATATTTGGTTGTTCATCGCTTCAATTGTATAGGAGCTATAATGGGATCATAATTTATTTGACCCTTTAATCATTATTTTTAGCAATCGCTTCTTGACCATCTTCTTCTCTTTATGAACCAATTGCAACTGAAAGATTGATGAGCCAACCTGGAGGTTCTGTACAAATGTATTTAGTTGAAAATATGATTGAATGACACTCTAATTTGTTGTACAATGAAATTATTGCCTCAAACAAAAATCTATGTAGATCGGAAGTTGTGGTTCCAAGTTAGGCGGTGGCAGTAGTGGTGTTCTATGGTTAGGGTAATAGGAAGATCAAACATTAATGAATGATGCATAAGAAGTCAATCCGCAGATGTGGTGTAGAGTAGTTGGTTGACAAAATGTTAGCAGAAACAATGGAATTTGCGCCCTTTGTGCAATGCTCTCCATCTGATCAGAACCAACCCTTCCTCACACAAGTTACTGGCACTGTCACAACAACCATGCTTAGAGTCCACGTTGTATGGGGTTCACCATAGCCACAACACGCAGCTAACAGGTTCTTGAAATCTGTTCATCGATCCATCCATGTATCCTTATACAAGTTTTCTAGCTACAACTGATTAAAAGTAAGTGTTCATCATATGAGGATGCATTTGCTATGAGGTCATACTTGATTGAGTATATATCGACATACACAATTGTTTCATTCTTAATTTGATTGCGCAGTTCTTCAGAAAGAATATTCAAGTTTGAGTTGAATGTATGTAATGTTGTGTTTGGATCCAGTTCTAAGTTGGAGTTACTTTAATTCGGTTGGACAGTTGCAAGGGCAAGCAACCCAATGCTACTTTACATATCTATTGGTGAGATAAAAAATGTCGTTTTTCATTGTTTTACGTTTCCTCAATTTTCGCCGGAGTACATCAGGAAACTACCGGCTATATCAATTAAGGATGTGTATAGCCTATTCAACCTATAAAAACTCTCTACAATGCTTCAGTAAAATAGCCAAGCAAATGAGAAAGACCATCATGTTCGAAAGACATTTTACTGAGAAAGAAGCTAGATTGATTATGAAAGGAAGACCAAAAGGTTGTTGAAGCCGCAGACGTTTGGGTGATGAAAGAATTTTTTCCACATTATTCACGAGTTTGTCAAACCACACTGATCGAATTGAATCATCCAAAATGATATTGGCGAGGAAAGCAAACACATCCACCAACCAAGGCTCAATTTACCTCATTTTGTGCATAAGTTCTATAATAAATTTTAAGAACATGTTGAGTTAAGAAAATAAATATTTATTTTATTCCGAATATTTTTTTATTATTCTTAAAGCTATGAAAAAATAAAGTAATAAAATAAGTAAATAACTAGTGTTTTTAAAAGAGAGGATTCCCATTTTTTTAATTCTCTTGGCAAAAAGGGCTCATTTATGTAATCAAACTTAAATGGCAATAAATATTGTCAACAATGTAATTTAAAGAAATGAGGTTTTTAAATATTAGTAATAAATGTAATATAATTAGTAAATGGATATTACTTTATTTTTTCATTGCTTTAAGAATAATAAAAAAATATTCGGTATAAAATAAATATTTATTTTCTTAACTCAACATGTTCTTAAAATTTATAATAGAACTTATGCACAAAATGAGGTAAATTGAGCATTGGTTGGTGGATGTGTTTGCTTTCCTCGCCAATATCATTTTGGATGATTCAATTCGATCAGTGTGGTTTGACAAACTCGTGAATAATGTGAAAAAAATTTCTTTCATCACCCAAACGTCTGCGGCTTCAACAACCTTTTGGTCTTCCTTTCATAATCAATCTAGCTTCTTTCTCAGTAAAATGTCTTTCGAACATGATGGTCTTTCTCATTTGCTTGGCTATTTTACTGAAGCATCGTAGAGAGTTTTTATAGGTTGAATAGGCTATACACATCCTTAATTGATATAGCCGGTAGTTTCCTGATGTACTCCGGCGAAAATTGAGGAAACGTAAAAGAATGAAAAACGACATTTTTTATCTCACTAATAGATATGTAAAGTAGCATTGGGTTGCTTGCCCTTGCAACTGTCCAACCGAATTAAAGTAACTCCAACTTAGAACTGGATCCAAACACAACATTACATACATTCAACTCAAACTTCAATATTCTTTCTGAAGAACTGCGCAATCAAATTAAGAATGAAACAATTGTGTATGTCGATATATACTCAATCAAGTATGACCTCATAGCAAATGCATCCTCATATGATGAACACTTACTTTTAATCAGTTGTAGCTAGAAAACTTGTATAAGGATACATGGATGGATCGATGAACAGATTTCAAGAACCTGTTAGCTGCGTGTTGTGGCTATGGTGAACCCCCTACAACGTGGACTCTAAGCATGGTTGTTGTGACAGTGCCAGTAACTTGTGTGAGAAAGGGTTGGTTCTGATCAGATGGAGAGCATTGCACAAAGGGCGCAAATTCCATTGTTTCTGCTAACATTTTGTCAACCAACTACTCTACACCACATCTGCGGATTGACTTCTTATGCATCATTCATTAATGTTTGATCTTCCTATTACCCTAACCATAGAACACCACTACTGCCACCGCCTAACTTGGAACCACAACTTCCGATCTACACAGATTTTTGTTTGAGGCAATAATTTCATTGTACAACAAATTAGAGTGTCATTCAATCATATTTTCAACTAAATACATTTGTACAGAACCTCCAGGTTGGCTCATCAATCTTTTAGTTGCAATTGGTTCATAAAGAGAAGAAGATGGTCAAGAAGCGATTGCTAAAAATAATGATTAAAGGGTCAAATAAATTATGATCCCATTATAGCTCCTATACAATTGAAGCGATGAACAACCAAATATTCGATAACAGGAATTATAAAAATATAAAAAGAACTCGATGAAATGTCCACATAATGTAATTATCCATGTCATTGATCTCAATATATACTGTTAGATGAGTTGAGTACATTTTATCATAAAATAGAGATAAGTGAACAATAAAAGTAAAAAATTTACCATTTGGTCGGATAAACAATTTCGCAAACTGTAGATGAGGGCAAAATTGAGTAAATAACTTACTCTTGGCCCACGATTGGCTGCTTGGGGCTGTCTTCTGGGTGCTTGGTCTGATTCCTTTATCATATCAGAATTGCAGAGCATATAAAACTTTCAAGGGATCTTGTAACAAATAGACATACAACATTTGCTTCTATGACTGATAAATTAACTAATCACTTCTAGTCACAATCAAATATGATATAATATAATCAATTACTCTTCCATACTAAATACAAGAAGACATATATATAGATATGAAAGAAAATAAAAAAAATTACAGTAATCTTTAATCCTTGCTCTTTAACGGATAAGTGTCAGGGAGATAAATATGAAAGAAAACTAAATAATTACCTTAATCTTTGCTCTCTCACGGATAAATGTCAAGGATGCCTCGATAACACGATTTTGACCTTTCCTTGTCAACCCCTTATTAACATTTGCAGCACTTAGCCTCCACAAGAAATGAATCACTATCCTTTCAATGTGGCAATGTTGTTCATTCTTCCTGATTCTAGATGAATAAATAGCTTGATAACATAGGGCATTTTCAGGAAAAATAAAACATTAACCAAGCCATACCCATTAACAACAAACAAAATTACAATCGTCAATGGTCAATACCTTAACAAAAAATTGGTACTTTTTAGTAGATAAAAAAATCATAGTTGGAGCAGAAATTAGAGCACATCCTCCACTGTGGAACAATTTTTTTTTAGTTCATTTAGACAAAATCAAGAGACACTATACCGTATGTGTGATTAATATAATACAAAAAATTAAAATGAAACGGTTTCAACACTTAAAAATACAATTAAGAAAAGAAGATGGATAGTTTTTTTGCAATGAAGAATAAAAGGTTTTGCAATTAAATATACAATTAAGGGAAGAAAGACACATGTCGAAAGAAGAAAAGAAGAAATGTGACACGTGTCGAATGCAGGAGAGCCGCATCCTCCTTTTATATATATAGATTTGATATCTTGTACTTTAGTTTACAAGAGAAAAAAAAAAAAAGGTTTATGGAAGAGTTTTTTTTTTTTTTGAAGTCTTTGGATATTCGATTTAAGAAACGACTATTTTTGGGGGACCAATCCCACCGTCCACTTGTGGGGTCCCGTTTAAAGTTAGAGTTTTGCGCTCTATATGGACTGGTCCTATAAAAATTATTTGCACCTTAGAGGGTTCGAACCTGAGACATGAGAGAAGGATACTTCTAAATTTCAAGTCATTACGTCAACTCATTCGGGATAAAAAGAGCTGGCTTTTGAATTAATGAATGCCCATAATGCATGCATGTGATTATCATTATGTTCAAAATAGAGGAGGCCAACTTATTTTGGATTGGAGAAGCTGTGAATAAAGAAAAACAATTTGAATAGACTAAACATAAAAAGGTAAAGGTGACCCTCCATAATTACTTACAATCACATAAATTTTGATTGAAAATGAACATTCATGAATGAAAATGGAGAATTCTCTTTTTTCTCCATCAAGATTATATTACCAGTTTTGTAAACTACACACATGTGATATATGTACCTTTTCTTTTTTATCGGTGAAGAAGAATTTTTATTTAATCACAAAGGTTGCAGAATTGCAGGGCCTGCATAATTAATTCACAAGTCATTACAAGTCACATGACCACTTTCTTTTTCTTTCCTACTTCCTCTTCCTCCGTCCCACAAGTGTTTGCATTATAAAATGGACACACTTTTTAAGAAAAAAGTGTAATTAGTAGAGTGTTGAAGGGTAATTTTGTAAAGTTATATGGATAAAGTAAAAAAGTGATAAGAAAGAGAGTAAAAATAATTGCATTTTGTGTAAATATGTGAATATTGTGAGGGTAGAGTTTATGAGAGAGTTTCCTTTTATGGATATGCAAACAATTGTAGAACGGACAAATAAGGTAAGTGTGTAAACAGTTGTGGGACGGAGGGAGTATTCTTTTACATATATTCCCTCCATCTTGGAAGTGTTTGTATCACAATTGAACACACTTATTATGATAAAAATGTAATAAGTGGAGTGTTGATGGATAATTTTATAAACTTATATGAATAAAAAGAAATTGATTGAAATAAGTGTAAAAAGTAATAACATTTTGTATAAATATGTGAATTTTATGAGGGTGAGGTTTATGAAAATATTTCATTTTTATGAAGTTCAAACAATTGTCGTAAAACGAACTAATAAGAAAAGTATGCAATTGTGAAACAGAAAGAGGGAGTAATGATATATTTTCAACCTTTTCTAGTACAACACAAAGAACACTCATTGTTGTGGTCACGGGGTCACCCCTTTGTTAAAATCACTGTTTCATTTTTTTCAAAACTACCCTCAAATAAGAGTTGTTAGTTCGTATCGAGTCGAGCTCGGCTCGATAATATTAACGAGTTAAAAATTAAGCTCGACTCGACTTGACTCGTTAATTAGTCTAACGAACTTAACGAATCTATCAAGTCGAATGAATTTTTTTACAAAAAATTAGATATCGAACCTTATAAATCAGCTCAAGCCGCCTAGTTAGTAAATTGACAGCACTATCTCACCTCTTTATAAACACTAATTTTCTAGGTCTCCTTCATTTTATTTTTCTTCTTCCGCCTCCTTCCACTTTTCTCTCTCTCCTGCTATCTCACCTCTTCAGCACTATCTTACACATTTCTCCTTGAAACCACCGAATGGACGTCGGCCACCGCGAGTACAAGGCAAGGCTGCGATGACGGTGCCGGGACTGTGCAAAGGGGAAAATAAAAGAAAAAGGAAGGATTTCGAAAAAAAATCCGAAAATATGCTACTACCTTTTTTTTTTTTATTTTTTTTCCTTCACCATAAAATAAACCTCATAGAAATGATTTTGCAGGTTTGGAAAAATCACACAAAGAGAGAGAGAGGAATCTGTTAGAGCGGTGCATGGGACTCATGAATTACAGATCTGACGCTGTTCATAAAGGTACGTATTACACCTAAACTAAACTGCAACTTAATTTGCTAATTACTCCAAAATTCTTTTAACACATTTTGTGAATATCTCAATTTTCCCAACACCCAACCCTTTCATTTATACGAATTAATATTATTTGTCAGCAAAACAAAATAGAATTATAGTGAAAAATGTGATTTATTAAGAAAAAAAAAAAAAATCAGTGGGTCCCAATATATGGATATGGACCGTTTGAACAAAGAAATAATTAAGAGAAAATAATTTTAATATTGTAGATTTCATGTTTTGAGTTGAAGATTTAGACATCTTCTGTAATCAAAATTATCAAATAGTACTATATTTTTTCGAATTCTTTTTGAATTTTTTCCTCGAATTGTTTGTTCTTTAATTTCGAAAATGGTGATTTTTTTATTTATCAACTTTATTCCCCTTTTTTTTTTTAAAAAAAAAGGAATGATATATTTTGGTTTAATGTTGGGGTATGTTTGCAGTTCAATGTTGGTACTTGGTATTTTTAAGTCACCGTTTCTTTTGAATTTTTTTTTACGTATGTTTATTCTGTGTATTTTACTTGTATTCCGTATATTAATTAGTAGAGGTTTAGGAAATTAAAAGATCAAACTAGAATACCACCTAAATTTAAATGGTAAATCCTCTTTTTTTTCTAATAAAATAAATTTATTAGCATTTAAAAAAAAAATAGGATCCTCTCTATTCTCTCTTTATTTATACCACTATTTTCTCCATTCATATTCATTTCTTGTATTTGTGCTCTCTATTTATACTCCTCATGAGAGTCGCCGATTACATCAGAAAATTTTAAACGATAACGTCCGTGTTTAAAATTTTAAATAATATAATATACTATAATATATATTATATTATATTATATTACATTACTTAAAACGAACGTTGTCATTTAAAATATAAGAAATGAATGGAGAGGATGTGAGTACAAATAAAGAGAGGATAGGAAGGGATGGGTACAAATAGTGAGAGAATAGGAAGGTCGTAATTTTTTTTTAAATGCTAATAAATTTATTTTGATGGAAAAAAAAGAGGATTCACTATTTTTGTTAATGGTTATTTTCAATTTTAAAAAATGCTAATAAAATTATTTTGATGAAAAAAAAAGAGTATTCATCATTTTTGTTAATAGTCATTTTTAATTAGTCAAAGAGGGTGGACTTCCAAAATGAAAGAGAGAAAAGTGAACTTTAGGAGAAGAGGGAATTACATCCCTAGTAAACCATTTCATTCGGAAAGGTTGTATTAGAAGAGACTGGGGTTTTTTTTTTTTTTTACTTTTTCAGTATGTAATCAAATTTAGGTGGTGTTGTAATTTGATCATATGATTTCCTAAACCCCTACTCCTTCCGTCCCA
The DNA here is from genome assembly GCA_963675135.1 of Galeopsis tetrahit. Taxonomy (NCBI): domain Eukaryota; kingdom Viridiplantae; phylum Streptophyta; class Magnoliopsida; order Lamiales; family Lamiaceae; genus Galeopsis; species Galeopsis tetrahit. Next base: position 28,526,227 of record OY776130.1, on the reverse strand, counting down.
CGATAACTTTCACACTTTCCTTTTCGGGACGTCCCACAATAACTTTCACACCCTTAAAATGGAAAACCCTTTATAAACTTCACCCTCACAATATTCTCAATTTTACACAAATGTCATTACTTTTTCTCCACACATACACAAAAAGTCAACTCATTCTTTACTTTATACATAAAGTTTTACAAAATTACTCCTCAAAACTCCACTCATTATTACACTTTCTTAATTTATGTGTCCACCTACCTATGAAAGTTAATCCGGAGCGGTGGGAGTACTAATTAATACTACATGGAATAGAACTAAAATACACAGAATATAAACAAACCTGATTGAATTTTTTTTTAAAAGAAACGGTGTCATAAAAATATCAATATTGAATTGTAAACCTACCCAACATTAAACCCTTACATTTATAAGGATTAATATTATTGTCAGCGAAAAAATTAGTATTGTGGTGAAAAATGTGATCTATTAAGAAAAAAAATCAGTTGGTCGCGATATATGGATATATATGGGCTGTTTGAACAAAGAAATAATGAAGAGAGAATAATTTTCATGTATTAGTTTATTTATTTGGAGAATTATGAAAATGATTAAAAAAATAGAGTAAGTCCTTGTATGCATAATTAAAAAAAGGCATAAAATAGAAAGACAATTAACCAGATTGAAACGTAGTATTTTATTTGATTGTGCGTGTTTTATGCTTTTTGATCGATTTTGCATATGAGAACAATAAATGAGTCTTGTGAAAAGAAAGATAAATGAGTCTTTTGAACAAGAGACAATGTTTTTCTAATAAAAATAAATTGGAACTTGATATGCTTCACAAAATTGCTTTGTAGAAATTCACGTTTGGACGTGTTAAGAGTGAAAGTTAGGTCAAAAAAAAGGTTTCCAAACAGAAAGAACTCTTTGATGGAATTCAATCAGTGTGTATATTTAACTATTTAAGTACCTAGGATTGAACTCTATTAAAAAAAAAAAATCTATGTGGAATTTTTTTTTTGCCCTATACCCCATCTTAATTCTTACAAAGCACTTATTTGGAGCTTTTTCAAGTTTCATGGATTTCTATTATAATGACATTGTCTTTATTGACAACTTTACCCACGGTATTCAATTGCCTAAAAAAACAAATACTCTCTCGTTTATCAAATACTAGTGTAAGACCCGCGTTTTACGCGGGGTTAAATTAAATTTATAATATATTTCAAATTTAATTTATTAATTAAAAAATAAAATTTAAAATTTTTGTAGATTTGTAATTTGGTTATTTTATTAAAAAAAATGTTGTAACAATATAAATGATATCCTATATAGTATATAATAATATAATAGAGAATTCTAAATTTATTTATAAAAAATAAATATATATATATATATAATAAATTACATATTGTGGAAAACTCCCTTACAACATTTGTTGTAGGTACGTTTACATATTTTTTTATTTAAACACTCTTACTCTTGACTCTAGAGGCTGCAACATATAATTGTTTGTGTGTGAACACAGGTTTCAAAAGTTAGACACCTGCCATGAAAAATGACTCATCTTAACTTTTATTTATCATCATTGTAACCTCCTTCGAAACTTTACAGGAGTCGTGTCATTTGAAACACTAAAAATTCATTCTTGGCAGCTTTACTACCAACATTCATTTCAGAAAAAAATTGTGCTTCAATGATGTGATTTTCAAGTCTCGTCACAATCGGTTTAGTTCCATTGCACAAACCAGACTTTAGATAATTGTTTCTAAGAAGCATTATAAGGACATCTATTTTGAGAACCAACCGATGATTTGACAAACCAGAACACTTAAGAGAGATGAAAAGTGACTCAATTGAAAACACATGTCTCATACCACCAGGTCTAAACTCATATGGACAAACACTGTTTAAACTTAAATATTTCATTTTATCACCAAGTATCATCGCCAACGTTGTCCCGTTAATACTTTCAATTTTTTAATATGTTGGAGCAAGTATACCTCTATCCTCAAAATGATTATTCGTGCCAAAGTTATTAGAGATAAATGGATGTTGTAGACTATCTCCAAGATCCAGGATCACGTGCATCTAAAATCAAATTCTCACGTGCATCTAAATATTGAAAGTTTAGAAAAAATTAGTACAGGTATTATGTTCCGAGTGGATGATTCAAATATGTTTTTTCGGAATATAAAACCTAGAATGTACGTGCACTACATCCTCCAAACAACAGAAGAGAAGTTATATCACTCGATGCAACATTAAGAACATTGTTTATGTGGGATCTAATGGCTGCATAAATAGTTCTTCATATAAAAGTTTTTTTTTTTTTTTTTGTCAATGTTACCTCGTATCCTTACAAAAAGAAGACTCCACCATCACTGAAACAAACAACTCCAAGTATTTCTTGTAGAACATCACTTTGTTCGAAAGTTAAGGTTAAAGACAACACATTGTACTCCTTCACTCAGTGCGATCATAACTCAACTCTTAAAAAATGAGTGAACTGCGTTTTAGAAATATATGATATGGGTTTAAAACAGATCGACATTGATGAAAATCTACTTAAACTAATCCCGATTTTTTTAAGTAATTCATCAATCTTAAGGAATGTATAATTATTTAAACTTTCAGCAGTCATACGTAAACCTAAGAAAAATGTATTAAATTAAAATATTCTTTATTATAAAGTAGTATATATATTTAATAAAATAATACAAATATAAATAAGATATGATAAATTGGAATTCTAAAATTTATACTCCATATTAAATAAATCATCAACCGACCAATATTATTATTATTATTATTATTATTTTGAAGGGATCAACCGACCAATATTATTTGACAATCCACCAATTTTAGAAGCCCACGATTATGACATTAAAAAAAATTATTTTGAGATATGATATATTTACATTATGTATGAGAATTGAAATAAGAAATTATATTAAGGTTAAAAAATTCAAAAAGTAAATGAAATTAGTTGGGAGGGTTGTAGAAGTTAAGGTCGAACATCATGTTTGAGTTTGTAGGATATATTTTGGTCAAACATAACTTTTAGTGATAAAATTTAAACATATGAAAAAGTTATACATGAAGTGTGGTATCTTATACATACGACACTATTTTACATTGGGTTAATTGCAAAAAAAATCACCACCTTTTAAGTATTTATCAATTACAACATATTCTTTTTTTCTTTGCAATTTGATGCACCATCTTTTAAAATTTTGCAATTTGATGCACAATTTTTTTAAATTTTACAATTTGATGCACCGATATATTTTTCGATCATTTTTAATTCGACATGGCGGTCTAAAATTGTGAATTCGCCATGTTGTGTGCGATTAGGAAAAAAAAATACAACATAACATACGGAAAAACTATTTTATGTGATTAAAAAAAAATAAAGCAACATAAAGGAAAAAAAATATTAAGACAATAGAGGAATAAATATGATTTTGGTTAATGCACGACTTGTGTGATTATAAATTTTTTTTTGCAAAACACGTTAATGCAAATCAGGGGAATAAATATGATTATATGAATTGTTTTGTTTTGCATAACTTCTTGATTGAGTTTTTTAAAATAAAATTATATAGATATCACATTTGTATGGAGGACAAGAGTTTGAGATGGAAAACACCAAATCAATACCTATAATATCAAAGTGTAAAGATGGAGAATTTTGTCGGAAATCAAAGAAAATATTTATTGATGGATTAAGTGTGCAATTTATGTAAATTTTTTTTTTTTTTAAAAATGTGTGTCTTTCATTAAAAAAAATTATTAGTTGATAGTCTACGTGTCGACAACGTGGTGAGTTCGCTATTTTCGGCGCCAAGTTAAATTAAAATTGATCGAAAATATATATTGATGCATCGAATTGCAAAACATAAAAAGGTGGTGTATTAAATTGCAAAGAAAAAAAGAATATGTTGTAATTGAAAAATATACTAAAGTTCGTGATTTTTCTTGCAATTAACCCTTTTACATTTGAATCATATTTTAGATGTATAGATAATTGAGTTGGTGTTCCATATAGCGTAGTTGGGTCAAAGATCACTCTTAGTGATAAAAACATTTGCGAAAGTCTTATGTAATGCGATCTTATATATGAGACGGCACGAACGAAACTACCTTATACCCCAGGCCCCCCCAGCACCTCCACCTCCACTCCCATCCTACCATTTTCTACCCTACTCTACCCCCCTCTCTCTCACTATATAAATATATATATATATATATATATTAAAAAATAATATTTTTAGTAAATTAAGTAAAATCAGTGATATATTAATTTAATAAATAATTTTAGTAGTGAATTTATTGTAAAAGTTGTCAAAACAAATTTACACTTTTAATAATTATATATAAAAGTGATTATTTTATAAGTATTTTAATTATAAAATTTATATAAAAAAATTATATTTCTACTTGTTTAAGACTATTAATATTATTGATAAAAAAATTGTATTACTTAGTACAATATTTTTGAAATATGTTTGCAACTAAAAGTTCGGTGCATTTTTTTTATTTATAATGATGTGCATCTTTTTATATATTGATTGGAAGAGTTTTACTTTTTATGGGAGGTAATATATAATCTTCAATTTGTATAAAATGAATTTTAAGAAGTAAACAAAGTTTAAATAAAATTGCAAGAATTATGAAATTTAATTAAACTATCTATGAATTTTAAGAAGTAAATAAAGTAAAAACAAAATTGTAAGAATTATGGAATTTAATTGAACAATTTATGTAGCAATAATTCAATTACTTTAAGCACATGTCAATTCGTATTTTATATATATATATATATATATATATATATATATATAGTTATATTAGATTATCAAATTTAAAGAGAGTTTATTATAGATTTCAAAAAAGCAGTGTATTATATTTGAATTAGTCAACTGGCAGTTGAAATATATATATTTCCTACATAACGGTTAGAACACCACTGTGTAAGCGTTAGATCCTGAGTTCGAGTCATGGGAGGGGAAAAGGGATGGGTATTACATTATGTAAGCGTTAGATCCTGAGTTCGAGTCATGGGAGGGAAAAAGGGATGGGTATTTAATGTAATTCAAAAAAAAAACTAAACTTGAGGGGGAATGAAAATAAAATAAAACTATTTCCTAATTATTTTAGTTTAATATTTGAATCACCGTCCAAATATGTCAAACACTTTAATTTATTGTTCTATATATTTAAAAATTATAAATAATTCATAAAATACTGTATACAATATTATATTGATCGACCTATACTATACATACAAATATATATATATATATATATATATATATATACTACATACATATTATATATAAAATCTCTATAATTTAAAATTTACGGTGAATACATAATTTCATCGTTGTTCTAAATTACATAATCAAGAATACAATTTCTATAGAGTAACAATTTTTTCCTAAAGTAATTAACAAATAAATAAATAATCTTTCCTTCAAATTTACAAAAAAAACGTAAAAAATGGAGTCTTATTATATATATATATATATATATATATATATATATATATAAATTCTCCTTAATCCATTAAAATGTAATACATAAAATTAGTTTATTTCAAAATTTAATTCATTAGCACAATTTAAGTAACGTCCCAATTAGTGTAATAAATGACACATAATTCTAAAAACATACTCCGTAATTGGTAGTCAAATGTACTAAATTGTGCTATCATTTTCCCCCATAAATATAAATTTAATGAAATTATGTATTATTATACTCCTATGTAGTTATTGTGTACCATATATCATGCATCTATGGATGCATTTACGTTTAATTAGTAATTTCTGCATCAATGTTTCTTTGAATCTTTACTCTACTTACATTAGAAACAATAAAATTGACAAAATTAATTGTATACTCCGCTAATACAACTATATTCGATTTTTTAATAGAATTTCATCCACAATTCAATTATAATTTTATTTTTATCGGGGGAATATAATGCAAATAAAACTACTCGTAAACAAAGAAAATACTTTTTACACACACTACTAAAAGATTATTTATCTAATAAAGTAGAAATACTCATATTATTCCTTCTAAAATGTAGTTTTATTACTTTTAATATCAATAAATAATTAACATATTTACAATAAATAATTAACATATTTACATAAATATAGACTTAGTCAACTATTATATACTAAAATAAACTGTAAGTACAATTAAAAACGTGCCTATAAAGGTGGAATTAAGTTTGGAAAATTAACTCATATATTTTTATATAAAAAAACATGAAATCAAACATAGTCATACATACCTTTTTTTTATTTTTTGAATTTATGTACTTAATTTGTATTTACTATAAATTAATGCGGTTATAATTACCATTTAAACACATTTAAAAGATAAAATAAATTCTAGTCAATATGATTTAATTAACTATTTTTTATATAAATGTGAATTACGATCTCAATAGATTAAGTTTAAAAAACATAGAATCAAAGATAATTATCATTGTAGAAGTGAATATATAATTATTCAAACCTTTTTAACTTTATTTTATCTCAATTAATTAATTATTTTTATTATTTGATATTATTTGATCAGATATATGATTCATTGAATCATTGTATTGATATGCATTACCGACTTCGATTTGCAAAGTTGAAAATTATATTGTTTACTTGTTTATAAAAAAATTGATAATAATTTCGATCAACTTGAACATAATATTCTACATTAAATAAGGTATATTTCAATTTTTATTTATAAATATATTAAATTATCTTGCATTAGAAGAGACAACAAAAAATTATAACAAAACCCTAAAAAGTGTATATATACAAACATTAATTCCAATAATAATACATAAAAAATGAACCGATTTATCTACATATATTCAATCAATTGTAAACAATTGGTCAAAAAACACATATTTCCGTGGTGCCGAAAAATCGCGTTTAAAAAATAACTACAACTTATGAACTGCATATTGCTCGAACTATACATACGATCATTAGAATCTGCAAAACAAAAATAATTGGAAAAAAAATTATTAGCCATAAAGAGATATATAAATATTGTAGGTAGAATGAAAAAAAAAAAACTCAACGAATCACATTAAAAATAAAATAAGACTTCTATCTACTTCAAGTATTTAATCAATAAGAAAATATATACCTTAACACCACAATTGATTCAAGATCCATGAAAAAATCTGGACAAAGAAAACGAAAACAAAAGAATGAATAGAAGATGATAGTGGAGGAGAAAAAGTAGTGAACGAAAATAAGAAATGGTTAGCAATACAAAATTTAATATTAACTTGTGAATGATCGAAAAAATTTAAAGAGACAACAAAAAATTATAACAAAACCCTAAAAAGTGTATATATACAAACATTGATTCCAATAATAATACATAAAAAATACCGATTTATCTACATATATTCAATCAATTGTAAACAATTGGTCAAAAAACACATATTTCCGTGGTGCCGAAAAATCGCGTTTAAAAAATAACTACAACTTATGAACTGCATATTGCTCGAACTATACATACGATCATTAGAATCTGCAAAACAAAAATAATTGGAAAAAAATTCATTAGCCATAAAGAGATAAAGAAATATTGTAGGTAGAATGAAAAAAAAAAAAAAAACTCAACGAATCACATTAAAAATAAAATAAGACTTCTATCTACTTCAAGTATTTAATCAATAAGAAAAGATAAAGAAATATTGTAGGTAGAATGAAAAAAAAAAAAAAAAACTCAACGAATCACATTAAAAATAAAATAAGACTTCTATCTACTTCAAGTATTTAATCAATAAGAAAATATATACCTTAACACCACAATTGATTCAAGATCCATGAAAAAATCTGGACAAAGAAAAAGAAAACAAAAGAATGAATAGAAGATGATATTGGAGGAGAAAAGTAGTGAACGAAAATAAGAAATGGTTAGCAATACAAAATTTAAAATTAACTTGTGAATGATCGAAAAAATTTAAAGACGAACTTCGGAGAGGATAAACAGATTAAGAGTTGAGTGATGTACAAACCCTAAAGATAAAAGTTGAGTGATTGAAATGAGAAGAAGGGTGTTGAGATTTATAAGAGTAAATATAAGGATGTAGGGTTGTGATTAAAATTTATAATGAAAGGTTGAGATTAAAAGATAAAGTTAAAATGAATGAGAATGAAAGGATTTTGAAATGGTGTGAAATGAGAAGAGAGAGATTGAGGGAGATGAATAGAATTGTGACACGTGTCACTAAAAAGTTTACAAATATATATATATATATATATATATATATATAGATATAGATATATGTGTTTAGTTCTATTTTTATATTCACAAAAAATATGTTCATTTTATTTAAATAGTAACTGATCGAGTTGATTCTGAACAAAAGTAAATATATAGATACTAAATAAAATACAGAAATACAAAAAGTAAAAAAAAAAAAAAAAAAAAGCATTCAAGTTGTTCCATCTTCTCCACCAAAAGATTGAAGTTTGTCTAAAAAAAACAAATAGTTAATTAAATAATAAAATATACATATAAGTATCATGTTATTTAAATACATACCATTTCATTATGCATTTCCTCCTGGATTTGTTTTTGAGTTTCATCTGTTTTTATTTCCGGCCATTATAAATAATACTAGTATGTAAAAGTAAATATAAAATGAAATGTATTGAATTAAAGAATCAAAACATCTTTTGAATTGAAAGAGTAAAAATACAGAGTATGAAGGTTTTTACAAAGTGATGAATGAATCGAATGATGAAGAAGAAGACTATCTGCCTTCTTATATACATCATACTAATAACTGCTAATCCTAATCTAACCAAACTGATTAACCGCCTAACTAACTGTATTAGCTAAGTAATAAACCTAGAGTGTACATATCTTAAAAGGGTGCAAATAAAGAGTGTATTTAACAACTCTTATACCCCCTCAAAATGGGAATGGATGTCCAACAAGCCCATTTTGGACTTATAGCTGGAAAAATCTGCTGGAGGAAGTGGCTTAGTGAGAATGTCAGCCAGATTTTTTGAAGTAGGAATGTGAACAAGTGTGAAGAGGCCAGCTTGAATCTTCTCCCTTGTGAAGTGATAGTCCAAGGAGATATGCTTTGTCCTTTGATGAAGGCAGGGATTATGAGCTATGGAGAAAGCACTTTGACTGTCTGTGTACATGGTTGAAGGCTTTGAATGAAGGACTCCCAAATCATCTAGTATGTAATGAATCCATTGTAGCTCACAAGTGGTGGAGGCCAAAGCTCTATACTCAGCTTCTGCAGAAGACCTGCTCACAGTAGATTGTTTCTTGGATTTCCAAGATATTAGAGAGGAGCCAAGAAAGATACTAAAACCAGTAATACTTCTCCTAGTCTCAATGCATCTTGCCCAATCAGAATCAGAAAAAACATGCAATTTGAAAGTGATATCTTTGGGATAGAAAACACCATTACCAGGGTTGCTTTTAAGATACCTCAAAACCCTATGAACAACACTTAAATGAGCCATAGTGGGAGATTGCATATATTGTGTAAGTGTTTGAACAGCATATGAAATATCAGGTCTTGTGACAGTCAAGGAAAGCAATTTTCCCACAAGTTTTCTGTAATGGCCAGGATTAGTAAGAATAGGAGAATTAACATCAAAACTTACCTTAGAATCCATAGGTGTGGAACAAGGCTTGCTGCCCAAATAACCTGATTCATGTAACAAATCCAAGACATACTTTCTTTGGCAAAGGGTAAGACCTGTACCATTTCTAGCAACCTCTATCCCTAAAATATACTTAAGAACACCAAGATCTTTGATAGTGAATTTATCATTTAAAAAATGCTTAACACTGTTAATGATATCAATGTTAGAACCAGAAACTATCAAATCATCAACATAACAAACAACAACAGTAAAATCATCACCATCATGCCTTGTAAACAAAGAAGTATCAGCTTTTGATTGAGTAAATCCCAAGCAAGTCAAAGATGTACTTAATTTAGTAAACCATTGTTTTGAAGCTTGTTTTAAACCGTACAAGCTCTTATTCAATTTGCATACCCTTGTATCACTGTTAGAACAATATCCAGGAGGGGGAAACATGTAAATTTCTTGGTCCAAATCACCATGTAAAAAAGCATTATTCACATCTAATTGGTGTATATGCAAATTCTTAGCAGCAGCAATAACCAATAGTATTCTAACAGTGGTAATTTTAGTAACAGGGGAAAAAGTGTCAAAGTAATCTATTCCTTTTTGTTGAGTGTAACCCTTAGCAACAAGTCTAGCTTTATATCTTTCTATAAAACCATCAGAATTGTATTTGACTTTATAAACCCATCTGCATCCTATACAATTTTTGCCTATAGGTAAATCTACAAGAGTCCAAGTATTGGTCTTTTCTAAAGCTTCAATTTCCTTTTTCATAGCAAGAATCCAATTTTCATTTAGGACAGCCTGTTTATAAGACTTAGGCTCCTGAATTTGGGAAATAGAGGCAGTAAATTGCTTGTGAAGAGTAGATAACCTATTAACATATAGATAATCTTGTATAGGATATTGCTTTCCTGAAGAAAAATTCAATTTGGCATGATCAATAGAGGCAGGCAAGTCAGTTTCATAGACTTGTAAGTATGCAGGTTGGGATTTAGACCTAGAAGGTCTAGTATAAATCTCAACTTGCAGGTTATTAGTAGTATCAGGATCAGAGTGAAGGATATTGGGATGGTCAGATGGAGTATGATCAACAAGGGTGTCAACAATAGGAAAAGCATCATAATGATTAATTGGAGAGTCATCAACAGTATCATCATCAATAGAGATAGGAACATGAAATGTGTGTGTAGGAGATTCAGTCATGGTTTTAAAAGGAAACACATTTTCAAAAAATTGCACATTTCTAGAGATAATAATTCTGCCAGAAGAAAGATCAAAAAGCTTGTACCCCTTTGTACCAAAAGGGTATCCAATGAAGACACATTTTGTTGCCCTGGGATCAAACTTATGTCTGTGGGACATGAGTGTGTTAGCAAAGCATAAACAACCAAATGTTTTAAAAAAGGAATAGTCAGGAGGCTTGCCATATAATTTTTCAAAGGGAGTTTTCTGTTTAAGAACAGATGAAGGAATTCTATTTATGATGAAAGCAGCAGTCTTAATGCATTCACTCCAGAATTTTAGAGGCAAAGAAGATTGAAAGAGTAAAGCCCTAGCAATTTGAAGTAAGTGTTGGTGTTTTCTTTCAACAATACCATTTTGTTGGGGAGTTTCAACACATGAAGTTTGATGTATAATGCCTAAAGTATGATAAAAATCTGATAAAATGAACTCAGTTCCATTATCACTCCTCAATATTTTTATTTTGACATCAAACTGAGTAAGAACCATGTTGTAGAAATTTTGTAAAGAAATTTTAACATCACTTTTGACCTTTAAAAGATAAATCCATGTGCATCTACTATAATCATCAACAATAGTGAGAAAGAATCTATGTCCAGTGATAGAGTATTCAGAAAAGGGACCCCAAACATCACAGTGTATCAAATGAAAGATGCTAGGAGAAACAGAAGTACTTAAAGGAAAGGGCTTCCTCTTTTGTTTAGCTAAAGGACAAATCATGCAATTGTTGTGTATACTAGAAGCTTTTACATTCAGATTGGGAATTTGTAACAAACATTTGCTAGATATATGTCCTAGCCTCTTATGCCACAATTCAAAGTTACAAGAGTCACTAGTAACAACATTAGAAGAAACAGTAGGGCTAATGACATAATTGATAGATGGGTGAGCAGTTTGTAACAGATATAAGCCCCTAACTTGTTCAGCAGAACCAATCACCATCTTGGTTGAATTGTCCTGTAAGATACAATGAGATGACAAGAAACTGACAATACAGTTGGAATATCTAGTTAAATGGCTAATAGACAGGAGATTATAAGTGAAATCAGGAACATACAACACATTATATAAAGTGAGATGCTCATTTATGACAATATTTCCCATATGTGTAGCTGTAGATATAGCATTATTAGGCAATGAAATCTTAATATTAACTACAGAGGGAGGAGTAGTGAACAATGAAATGTCAAATACCATATGATCAGTTGCACCAGTGTCTAATATCCAAGTAGAAACTTTAATGGTATTGAAACATGAATTGTATAAAAACATAGGTGACATACCTGTATCCTTGGGAGCTGGAATTTCCTCAATATGAGAAGTGGAGGCCCCTGCCACAGAGTGTGGTATGTCCCTCCCATCATTTAAGTTCTGCATCTTAGAAAAACTCAAGAATTTATCAAAGAGATCCTGAGTACAAAGAGGGTTAGAATTCATGGGGTGATTCCTCTTAGTAGGGGATCTAATGGAGGTATTTGCAGCTTTAGTGGATTCTTTATTTGGAGGACCTCTAGGGCCTCTCCAACCAGGGGGAAAACCAATGATTTGAAAGCACCTGTCAATAGTATGGCCTAAACCATCACAGTGGCTACACTTAAGGGGTTTTCTTTTATCCTTATAGAATTTGGAATTCTTGGCCAACATAGCAATGGAGTCAATGGAAGCAGGCTCAGGGACAGTGTTTAGTGCCCTTTGTGACTCTTCTTGAAGCAGTAACCCATATATTTTGGATAAAGCAGGAAAGGGAGACTGTAAAAGGAATTGACTCCTAATAGTGCTATAGGAATCATGGAGGCCAACTAAGAATTTCATCACAGCATCTTGCTCTAAGGTTTTGGTCATGAGTTTAGGCAGATCACAAGTGCACCCATCCATAGCCCCACAAGAACATTTAAGAATGGGTCTAAAACTTAAGTACTCATCCCAAAGAGACTTGAATTGATTGTAGTAACAAACTAAGGATTGAGAACCTTGAGAGATGGTGCTTAAAGATTTTTCTAAATGATAAACCCTAGTTCCATCAGAAAGTTTATATCGAATCACTAATTCATCCCACACATCTTTGGCAAGAGAAAAGTATTCCAAGGTGTGTTTGATATCAGGTGAAATAGAGTTAAGAATCCATACCAAAACCAGATTGTTTGCCCTTACCCAGGCAGCGTAGGTGGCTGGATCATCATCTTCTGAAGGGATGTCCAAAGAACCGTCGATCAATTGAATTTTATTCTTCACGCTGAGGCTTCTTTTGATGGCGTGACTCCAAGAAACATAATTGGTGCCGTTGAGAGGCTCGAGGACGATGGCCACCGCCGGATTGTCATTCTGGTGAAGAGCTAAAACGGAAAAGGGGTTTTTGGCTGGGTCGAGGGAATTAGGATCGGTGACAGTAGGCGCCATGGATGTGGAAGAGATCGCCGAACAGAGCAATTACTGAATCGAACGAAGATGGGAGAAACACGATCGGAATTGATCGGCAGAAGAGAAAGAAAAGCCCCCAAGAAAAGGAAATCGATATGAGAATCGAAAGGCTTAAAGCGAAAGCGAAAGGATCGAATTGGTCGTCAATTTCATCATGAAACTGATACCATATTGAATTAAAGAATCAAAACATCTTTTGAATTGAAAGAGTAAAAATACAGAGTATGAAGGTTTTTACAAAGTGATGAATGAATCGAATGATGAAGAAGAAGACTACATGCCTTCTTATATACATCATACTAATAACTGCTAATCCTAATCTAACCAAACTGATTAACCGCCTAACTAACTGTATTAGCTAAGTAATAAACCTAGAGTGTACATATCTTAAAAGGGTGCAAATAAAGAGTGTATTTAACAACTCTTATAAAATGGTAGAAGTTGAATATAAATAGAGGATATACGTGTGAAATGTGAAAAAAATTAAAGAAGAATCAAGTAATTTTAAATTAAATGACAAAACAAGCATTATGAATTGATGGAGGAAAATAAAGTGATTCTCCAATTTTGTGAAAGAAATTAAAGAAGAAGGTACATGTCGAAATTGGCATTATTTCATCGGGTATTACCAGTTTCGGCATGTGCCCGTGCTTCTTCTTCTTAATTTTTTTTTTAACAAAAATGGAGAATAACATTGTTTCTCTATATTAATTTATAATGTCAATTTCGTAATTTAATTTAAAATTACTTACCTCTTTCTTAATTTATTCCATATTTTAGATATACCTCTGTGATCACTATCTATTTATATTCATATTCATATTCATATTCATATTCTACCATTTCATTTCATACTCACTTTTACACTTCCTTTGTAATGGTCGAGAACGAAGACATGTGAAAAATTCGAAAGCAATTTCAGGAGGAAATTGTTAATAATCCAGAAATGTATAATGAAATGTTTTGTGTTTAAATAATACGGGAATAAGATACTAGTCTACAGTTATTAACTTTATCAGTTTTAGATTTTCGAGGGTTTAATTCTAATTAAAAAAAAAAATCGCTTTTTTTCCATTTTGCCATTTTTTTTGCTTTTTTTTTTTTTTTTTTTGCATTTAATTTTTTGCATTTTTTTTTTCGCTTTTCTCATTTTTTTTTTCTCTTTTTTAATTTTCTCCCTTATTTACCTTTTTTTTCTTTTTATTTTGTTAAAAAATGTTAGGGAGAGAGCTTGAACTATATACCTCAACATTAAAAAAAAAATTACTCACCATTTAAACTACTAACATATTTTAATAAATATTGACTTTCTATTATATATATATATATATATATATATATATATATATATATATATATATATATAGAGGGTGATACTTGGGTACACTCGTGTGCACCGTACCTACCAAATTTAATTTACATTTTATTTGCACCTACTCATTTAATGACTTCACCTCAAATCATTTTTTTACTACAATTATTTGCACTCGCTCATTTAATGACTTCATTCCAAATCATTTTTTATTGTAATTATGTACACCCGCTCATTTTATGAGTTCACCCCAAATCATTTTTTTACCACAAATTATTTGTTTTTCACAATTATATGCACCCGCTCATTTTATGAGTTCACCTTCAAATGTTTTTTTAAAAAAAATACTCCATAATTACATTTAAAAGACTATATTATCCTTTTATTAATTTACACAAAATATAATAAAATAAACCCTAATTTATATATTTATAATCTACAGCGGAGTCATTACCGAGTTACCGTCAATTCACCTATATTTTTAGAAAAAAAATTGTAAAAACATAATTAAAAAAAAAAAACTATTTAAATTAGACACAAATCTCTCCCTTTTTTTTTTCTTCCCCCTTCCCTTTTCCTTTTTTCTTCCCATTTTCAGTTTTTTTTTTATTTATTTTTAAAAAAATTTAATACAAAATAATATTATAGGTATAATTTTATTATAGTCGATAATACAATAAGTAATAACTAGTAATACCATAAACAATAATTAGTAATACCATGAACATTAATTAGTAATTTTATACAAATAATTTTACAAATTTAATTGTATTCAGTAATACCAAAAAAAATTATCAGTAATACCATAAACAGTAATCTGTAATACTATAAACAATAATTAGTAATGTCTTAAGCAATAATAAATAATTTCACATAATCAGTAATACCACAGTTAATAACCAATAATACTGTAAGCAATAATCATTAATATTAATTCAATAGTATAATATAAAATAATCAATAATACCATAAACAAACATCAGTAATACAATAAACAACAATTAATAACTAGTAATACCACAATCAATAACTAATAATATCAGTAGCAATAACCAATAATACCACTAACAATAATACCACATATTTCTTAAAATTGAAGAATGTGATACCCAAAAAACTGAAAATAAGTAGAAAGTCAATACTCGAAATAGAGAGCAACGAAAAACAAATAAGTTTTGAATAATCTAGATGATATATGCAACAAGTGGGTCAATTAGAAAAGAAATAAAACTAGCATAATACATTATAATATGGTAGCAGCTGTATTATTAGAATTGAATAAAGGACACAAATCAGTAAACTTGATATTGAACTTTTAGCAAGTGAAGAGATGATGTTGACTGTATTGGGAACTAAACTAGACAAGGTCATTCCTCCTGCTATGAATGCAGCCAAGAGCAAAAGCAATTGATCCAACATAGTAGGAATCTATATTGTCAATTACATCACCAAGAATTTGTTTTGTCATTCTAGCAGTAAATGTATCATTTCCTAGCCTAGCTAATAAGCCAAGCCCTTTTGATGATGCTCTACGCTGATGCACAAATGTCCCTTTTAGTCAAAATACCTGGAAAATAGCATGGACAACACTCATTATTTATTTGATTTTATCTCATTAAATAAAAGCACATATTGTTTCTTTCCCTATTTTAACAGCAAAAGAAAACACAACATTAATCAAACAAACCACCTTTTCGCAGTGTCTACACTGCTGATCAAAGTCAAGGTGTGAAGCAGCAGTCTTTGCAATAATCACCCAACTTCTAATGAAGCTACTGGAGAGCACAAAAATGGTTGTTAGAAACATAAAGACATTTCAGATGGATAAATAATGGATTATGCACGTATCAGTGAAAGATAGTAGAACCTTGAACTCACAAAAAGTAATTCCAATAAATTGTCTATAAATATACAAGATTAAATTATCAAGGCACCAACAAGACACCTCATAGATCATTAGAATATTTTAATAAAGTTGACCATCAGCAACACCATCCACCAAAGTCCAAACAATTACTTGTTCTGTTTTATCAATTTGACCATCAAACCTAAGCATTAACAATACCTACTGTTGGGATATGAATCCTAGAACAAGTCCTAAATGATGATTAAAAGATAAAGATGAAGTTTTGATAAGCCAAAAGTAGTTTGAATATTTTCTAAGTGTTGACTGATCTAGTCTAGTTAAGAGAAGTCATCTTGTACAGACCAGTAGAGTTCACACAAGACAAGTATAAAAGAAAAGTATAAGTACTTGTTATTATAATTCGTGTATACTGTGTATATTAATTGTTTAGGTTGTTATTGAGCTATATTAACATTGTATAGAAGCTCATGTTTTTCATATGTAAATATTCATTGTATAGATTATAAGTTGACTAAGCTGTGTTATAAAGCTTAAAGTAATGTAATAGTCTTGTTAGGATTAGAATAGTCTACTAGTGAAGTGACTGCGCGAGACCAGACAAGAAGAGAAGAAGTCTAGTATTGAAGACAGGTGCGACCACAAGACTCAACAAGACAAGTCAACATAAATAAAGAAGAAGTTAGTTATTCAAGCGCGTATGAAGATAAGGATTAAAGAGGTAGTTAGAAATAACTAATTAACTACTTAAACGCGTGGAAGGATAAAGATAGTTTTCAAGAAAGGTTGGTTACAACTGACAAAGTTCTTGAAGTTGAAGTCTATAAATACCCCAAGGTGTTTATTGATTAAAGACTACTGAACTACTGATAAGCTACATACAGAAGCATTCGAAGCAAGTTACTCACAGAGTTTGAAGTTCAGAAAGCAAGTCTGCTAGTCAAGTGAAGAAACCAGAAGACTGCTACTGAATAAGTTTTACTTTTTGTTTACTGTTTCCAAGTTGTTAGATACTTGTAAATCTCTAGTAAGATCGAAGATATACTTGGTAGTATATTCGAGAAGATCTAAGTCTTGTTTCTTGGGACTTAAAATTACAAGAACACACACTGTACTCGATTGGAAGAGTTGATAAGGAAACATCACAACTGGGTTTGTGAGAGTGGACGTAGACAAGCTGTCGAACCACTATAAAATCGTTTGTGTTGTTTACTTTACTGTTTTGTTTGTGTTTAATTGATTAACTGTTTAATTGCTTAAATACATATCTGAACAAGACTAGTTAAGTATACTAGAACAGAGTTCTCGAATAAGAAGTTGAGTATAAACTTTAATTGGGCTCATTGATTAATTCTGTATTCCGCATATTGTACTTTGATATATCGAAAGAATTTTGAAAAGTCTATTCACCCCCCCTCAAGACATTTTTCACTAGCTTACTCGATATTAACTCAACTTTGGGGACCTACACCTACTACAGAAGCAGACTTAAAGACAATACATTCATTCATCGAAAGCATAGAATTTGAACAAACATTAACATAATCATCAATTTATTAAACAAGCTCAGCACATTGCTATAGCAAGAACAGAGCAACAATGATATTTGCATTCATACGTTTAAACTTGCATTAAACAAAATACAATATATACAACAATTTTAATTGAGTTCCTTCTAGCTTCTACCTAACTTTATCTTCAGATTTCTTTCTCTTTCTCTAAAGAACTCAATCTAAAGATTTGAAATCCACAATATACTAATAGATATTGCGACCACAACAACGATAACCCACAAAATCCAAATCCATTTGGGTATCACACTATCCACAGCCCCACTCAAGTACAAGGCAAACATTCATACACAAAATAAGGACTCATAAAACCCCTCACAACAGAGTACATATCACAAAAAAGAGGAGACAAAATATCAAACACCTTAGCTGCAAATTTGACAAAATCGTGACAAAAAGAAGTACCCAAGGTGATATTTGTCGAACAAGATGCGGTGGTGGTGCATTCCATCGGTTGGGCCGCCGATTGTCGGAGGAGGCGTCGAATTTTCAGAAATCCCATGTAAGAAATGTCCTGTAGTAGCTTTAGAAAATTCAGACCGGGAACAGTCCCACACCATATTTTTTATAATGTTATTTCTCCGATCAGTGTGGCATTTTCGACTTATAAATCCCTTTCGTCTTGCGTATATCTTATAAAATGCATTAGCTTCTTCCGTCGAAGCGAAAGTCATGCCCAAAATTGTACTGTCGTCTATGAGAGCATTTTTGAAATTGGCATACCCAAAATCCTCATCCGACCCCTCTTCTGAACTCATGTGCTCCTCGTGTGATTCATCATCCACTTTGATATCTTCATATCCAACGTCTGAGAACATTGTGGAACGTTGTTGTACATACAAACTACAACATAAACACATTAAAAGACATGTTATGCAGCATCTTCCAATTTTACTACATTTTTCAATGTTATGCAACATCTTCATATTATATATTTCAATCACCTATTTTAATGTCATTTACGGAAACTAACAACATGTGCTTCTCTAACATAAAATCGAGGAATACCATGTGGTTATAAACATAAAATTCAATTTAAACACTATATTAAATATAAAATTTAAACTTTACATGGTGATTTAACTCTACATTATGTCCTTTTAGCTAGAGGATTCAAACAACGAATATGGTTAGGAATGTGCATTCAATAACCACTTCCTTTGCTAAATTCTATTTCAAATTTTATTTGAAGCATTTTGTCAAACACTTGTTGAGCAGTTATGTTTCTATTTGATTTGAGGCAATTTAAAAAACAATTACTACTCAACAACTCAACCACAATTTTAACAATTTCACAATGTTAATTCAAATACTCATAACAAATGACGGAAGTAAGAAAAAAATATGAAGATATACATAAGCAACGTTCAGTGGTGGTAATTCACCTACCCCACAATAATATTAAACTTACAAATTAAGAAAACTAAGGGGGAGGAGATGATCGTCGGCGGCAGCAGGGAAGCGGCGCGTCGGCGGCGGAAGGGCAACGACTTGGGGCTGAAGTGGAGTGCGTGTTAAAACGTACGTATTATGTTCTAGATTATAACTTTTTTTATTTAATTTAATTTATTTTTTTATTAATTTTAATAATAATATAAGGGTAAATAAGTAGTTTTACCATTATATATTTTAATTAAATTAATTAATATAATAAATCTTTTTATTAAATTAAGGATGAAACTGTAAATTCAAAATTATATATTTTAATTAATTAAATTAATTATAAATATGACACCATACGACACATACGTTGAATATTTTCAATACAAATTTCAAAAGGTAACAAGTCATCAGATTTAAGCCTTTAGATTTGATTTTTAATGGTTCAAATTAAATTGACTACGATAGTCATACGACACTCTGACTACATGTAGAAGGTCCCAACTTTATTTGCTAACAAATCTCGCAATAAAACTCGCAAATAGTAAATGTTGTCAAATCTTACTTTATATTTTTTTATTATGTATTTCTTTACCTTTCGTCATCCGCGCCCAACCCCCACCAGTTTCAGACAAGGCGAACCCATGCATTACCCCCCTCAAATTTCTCCATTTTATTACTATATATAGGTGTAGTATGTGTATATAACTCACAATACAATAATTTTATTAAACTAAGTAATTAGCCTAAATAATCAAAACTCAAAATAAAAGGAAGTGGACTGCGGCCTAAGCTAAAACCAACATCTCAATTAATTCTCTTTCATTGCATAAAATATTTTAAAAAATAAATAATGGGACACAAACAAAAATTAGTCTACAATTTTAATTTAAAAAATATTTACCTATTTAACTTAATTTTAATATTAAAAAATTAATCCAATTTTAACATAAAAAAAAGATTTAATCTCAATTTTGTCTCTATTCTAGACAATCTATTGTAGTAGGGGTTTTCTTAAGAAATAAATAGAAAAAATAAATGCATTAATCAATTGTTGACGACTTTTGTGATAAACATGAAAAAATTCCAGATTTTAACATATTAAAGACATAATTATGTATTTGAGATATTTAACTATAGATACTGATATATCTAAATTGAAATATAAAATGATGAATTTTAATTTATCGGCCCCCCTAACCCACAATTCTGAGTCCGCCCCTGATTTCAAGATCACGTAGCATAAATTTTTTTTGACATACTATCAAGCACAATATATATATATATTCCGTACTATTAATTGATAATATCTTTTAAGAGTTTTATTAGGCAAAAAAAACCATAAACGAAAAGTAAAAAGGTTCATTAAAATAGGAGAAAGTTGGATTTTTTAAATTAATAAATTATTAATTTGGAGTACTTCGTACATAAAAATTACTCCCTCCTCCCACAAGTGTTTGTACCACAAAATGATTTAAAAAGTGTAATGAGTGAAGTGTTGAGATATAATTTTGTAAAGTTATATGTATAAAGTAAATAGGTGATTGAAAAGAAAGTAAAAGTAATGACATTTTGTGTAAATATGTGAATATTGTGATGGTAGAGTTTATGAGAGAGTTTCCTCTTTTATGGGTGTGTAAACAATTGTGGAACGAATAAATAAGGTAATTGTGCAAACAGTTGTGGGATGGAGGAAGTAGTAATTAACCTGAGATTCAAAAAAAATAATAATAATAATAACATTATTTTTTAAGAATTTTATTAGGAAAAAAAATATGTAAAGAGAAAGATGAAAAGGTTCATTAAAATAGAAGAAAATTGGGGAAAAGAATTTTTTTTTTGGAATATATACTTTAGTTATTGATTTTTAACCTGTTTTCTTTCCTTAACTGTTTTTTCTAAAAATACAGTCTTTCAAGTTTTTAACGTTTGTTTGGGGATTTTTTATTTTAGAATTTAAAGTTTTAAAATCTTACTTTATAAATATCTACAATATAATATCCAATAATAAATTTACACGAAAAAATATTGATAAATAAAATATATACTTCCTCTATTTTTTAATAAATGTCACTTTAATTTTTTTAACTAATTTTAAAATAAGTGTCATTTTAGAGTTTTTTCTTTAATTTTAACTATTTTACTCTTATTCATTTACCATAAATATATTTCATAAATAAATTCGACAAAAATTGCTTATACCAAAATTAGTTTGATTTATGAATATTAGCTATTCTTGATCACATTCTTTATCAAACAAAATTTCTATATTAAAATTAATTATAATTACCACTATTTATAATCTTAATTTATTAAAAAAAAACTAAAATGACACTTATTAAAAATAGAGGAATTATTAAAAGACGTAGTGTGAGATATGTACCAAATCTTTTTTTTATATAATTATCATAAATATGGTAACGTGTATAAAGAATCAAAATTTCCTTATGTACGTGGACTGACAAGGCCCTGGTGTCTGGCCTATTTCCACCTGCCATATATTTTATCCCATATTCTTTGGAATTTGTATTTATATTATTTTCCTCCCTGAATCCTCACTACTAGAAAAAGGTAAAGTCTAGTATGCATTTGAGGACAAAGTGGAATAGCTCAAGTGGTTAGAGCACCACTACCTAGGCCTTAGGTTCTGGGTTCGAGTCATTGGGAGGGGAAAAAGGGATGGGTATTTAACTTATAACCATCTAGTATGCATTTGAGTGCATGTTGTGCACCCTAGTCTAAAGAAAAGTGTATGTTATTAAACTGAAAAGTACAACACAATATTACTAAAAAGTGTAAGTCACTATGACTAAAAATATTATTTGAAAATATCGATAAAAATGATATACAATAACAATATCGAGACTAATATCGGAAAATATCGAAAAATATCGGGAAAAAATCGAAAAATGTCGATAAATTTAAAAAAATATCATATGAAATAACATTGTATGCTACTCCCTCCGTCCCAAGTTACTTGCACGGTTTGACCGACACGTTGTTTAAGAAAAACGTATTTAGTAGTTGATGATGTAAGATAAAGAAGAGGTATTTTAGGTAATTTGATGATGTGTAAAGTGGATTTGATGATGTGTAAAGTGAAATGTATGGAAAAAAGTAGTGGTAAATTTGAAAATAAAAAGATGTTGTGAGGTTATTAATTTTGTGGGGTATTTTCATATAAAGAGTGTGCAAGTAATTTTGGGACGTCCCAATAAGGAAAGTGTGCAAGTAATCACGGGACGGAGGGAGTATATTTTATATAAATTTATCATAGATGTAAATGGATTTAAATTGTTTTTTTTTTTAAATTTATGTAGTAAAAGTTAGTTATTAAATTTCCACAATTTTTAAAATTTACCGATATCGATATATCTATCGATATTTCCACAAATTTAAGGTTTCGATATTTCCACCGACACCGATATTTTTGTCCTTGCTTATAAACCACTTTTTAATACACTTTATTTATCATAACATTTCTTTAAAGGGTCCTCTAAACTAATGTAATATAGATATCAATGTATTAATACATTCTTAAATTTCCTGAATATGTAGTTTAGCCTACACTTAATTAATCATATAAATTGTTAATATTAATTAATAGTGCAATATTAAATATCAGGACAAATTATTATTAAAATTATTTTTAATTATCATTAATTTTCTATTTTAATTAATACTACATTATTAAATGTGAAGATACATTCATTTTAAAACTCATTTATTATTCCCGTAAAAAAAAATCATTTATCATTATTATTTTGTAATATTAATTAATAATACACCATTTAGTGTCATGATAGTTTATATTAATTTCAATTAGATTAATAACAATAATAAGAATTTATAATAATATTCAAACAATAAATAGCAAATTAGAAAACATTCTTACGAAATAATATTGAAATCCACAATAAATTAAACGAACATTTTACTAGACACGAATACTTGATAATATTTCATGAAAATACATCAAATAAATTCTACACAAATAGTCAATATAATCTCTACATAAGTTATTGCTAGAAGAAAAAAAATAAAATTCTAAATTGAGGTTATTTAACTCTCAAATCTTTAAGAATAATTAATCAATCAATCTCCATCCTTCTAATCAATCAATTTTCATCCTTGAAAAAAATTCAAATATTCTCCCTCATACCCTACAAAAACACTATTTTCTTAAGTTTAAAATATTGTAGAAACATGATTTGAGGACAGAGTATATAATTTAGGCAAAATGGCCCGATCATATTAATTTAGGAAAGATCTATATGAAGAATTATTTCCATAAACAACTAGTATATATTTCCAAATAAAACACAACTTTAATTTATAGACATGCACCGTATTGATGGGACCCTCAACTTGGTTTGTGTAGGGAATTCCAAATTTTAGATATGTATATATGATTAATTGGGTCACTCTCTTTAACTTGACAATTTAATCAAGACTAGCTAGTAGTGTGTAATGTTGATGTGAATGACTTGAAGATCAAACTTTTAGTCTCCAATTCTCCTAATCATGAAAGCTTGTCTATTCAAGGTATATATACGTACGTTGAAACACATGTTTCAATTGTTGGACATTTCAAGTTGCAGCACCTAAATCTAGAATCCATCGAGATCGAAAACGTGCTCAATCTCGTTTCTCTGAGGTGTTTCGATTTGAGGGGTTTTCGTGTCATTTCCTATTTAAAAAATCAACTAGGACGTTGAATGAGAATAATTTTTTGAATTGAGATTTGTGTTTGGATTGCTTAATTATGAAATAAATGTAGTAATTTACTTTTCTACCTTGAGACCATTAATTAAATTATATTTTCATTATTTTCTCTTACCGACCATTTGCATTAATTGGGCTCATTGAACTCAAATAAAGTGATTTATTTTTGGCCTAAGTTTAATTGTTACATATATTAAAATTTAAAATCTAAAATTCAACTAGAACGTTCCAGATCCTTCCCAGAGTATATCTTTTCATAAATCAAACATTCTACAAAGTGTGGGATAGCTCAAGACCTCAACTGGGAAGGGGAAGAGTCATGGGAAGAGGAATAGGGATGGGTATATTATGTAATTCAAAAAAAAAATCCAGGTCTTCTCAAAGTATTATCTTTTCATAATTTGGTTTGGGGATTTCTAGCATTTGTCAATGTACGCGTGAATTCGATTTCCATTCCAAATACCCGTACACTTGAGGAACGTATACTTGAGGAAGCAGGCGGCGACGGTCACGGTCAAAGTAACATCTTCTGCGGCGGCGATGGAACCTCTGCGGCGTAGGCGACAGAAAGATCTGCAACGACGACGACGATAGGAGATCTGCAGCGGAGAAGACAACAGAAGCGGCGACATCGATGAAACATCTTCTGCGGCGGCAATGGAACCTCTACAGGAGAGTTGATGCAGATTGAATGAAGGTTCTCTTATTTTATTTTTTATATTTGGCAGTAAATTCTTTGAGGCTAATATGGTCTTAATTTACAAAGTTTGGAGGTTAGTATCGACAATTCACCTCTTTGATTGAAAGAGGATTTTTGTTGGATGAACAATCTTACCCCTTTCAATCTGACAAAGAATCCCATGAACGGATGATTAAAACAAAAAATCGACTCAGGCCTTCTTTTCAATTTGGGCTTTCAACCTTCAAACCAAACTACTGATTAATTGGAATAAAACAATCTAACTAAGTTAATCCAACAAACAAAACACACACTAATGGTATTTCGAGTTTCGACCCAGGGCGCATATAGTTAAGTAATATTTTCTACTTGCATATTTTGTTAGTTAGTTCAACCAATCTTTTCTCTTCTTAAGTTGTATGTAGGTCAGTACCTATCCATTGCAACTTAAAGAATTGATGTTGTATGTAGGTCAGTACGTTTCTTAAGTTGATAAATGTGAAACATTTGGAGTTGAAATTTCATTTTAATTATTATTGGCAACGCTGTAAGAATGCCCATGCATTGGTTAAGCCGCTTCTAGCATGCAATTTCTTGGAGACTCTCGAGTTCAAAGTATGCATACAACATTTTCATTTTAGGAGGAAATATTCGATTGATCAATTATTTTTGCAGTCGGTGTGGCATTAACATGCAGAAGTTAAACTTGGTGTTAGAGATGAATTAAGTGAGTGGTATAAGTTGTCTTTGAAATTGCACAAGGTGAAGCTGTTGGTATATGTGGGAAGGTCGGGAGAGTTGGAATTTGTTGTGTTCATCATTCAACATGCAGCTGGTCTCAAAGAATTGATAGTTGAACTAGCACCTAAACTAATTTGTCAGGTCACCATTGATAATTTGTGGGAACAACCGAACAACTAGAATCAATAATACCAAACTCACTTAATCTAGTAGTAATTTAGTTTTGTAGACTTTTATTTGAGTTGGAATATGAATAATGCATAATTTAATTGATCAGTTTTGAATTCCAATTGTAAATGGCCTGTGCTGTGCCAGCCATCCCTTTAACAAAAAGTTTGGCGAGTTACCAGAATC
This sequence comes from Galeopsis tetrahit, assembly GCA_963675135.1. NCBI lineage: Eukaryota > Viridiplantae > Streptophyta > Magnoliopsida > Lamiales > Lamiaceae > Galeopsis > Galeopsis tetrahit. The sequence goes on along the minus strand of OY776130.1, from coordinate 28,500,294 downwards.
ATCATTAATCTATCTTGAATCACTTGTTTAAGTTTCAGTTGCACTCTTATGTATAAATTACATAACTCATGGGTAATATTGATCCATTTAAAAAATTGGATTAAGTGATATTAGTTACATGTACACACAAGTATTTGCCTTTAAGTTTGTATACGTGGGAGACTATTACTTGATTGAGACCTCTTACATGTAGTCAGGGTGTCGTATGGTGTCGTAATGACTATGTAGTCAATTAAATCTGAACCATTAAAATTCAAATCTAAAGACTTAAACTTGATCAACTGTTATCTTTTGTATAATCTGATGCATGTGTATGATGTCGTACGTCTGTATTTTTATATTGAATTTAATTAATTAAAATATATAATTTTAAAATTACATTTTTATCCTTATACAATAAAATATTTTATTATATTTATTAATTTGATTAAAATATTTAATGTTAAAATTACCTATTTACCTATATATTATTAAAAAAATTAAATTAAACTAAAAAAATTAGTATTAATTGTCAAACGCGGTCAAAACGGGCCCGACCCGGCCCACCCGACTAATTGACTGAGCTGTAATTATAGTGCCCCGAAAAACAATCGGGCCGCTTTGGCCCGACCCAAGTAACTTGACAGACCGACCGGGCTCATGCCGGGCTTGGACCGGTTTTTCGAGCCGTCTTGACTTTTTTTAAATATAATTTTTCGGGCTCGACTATTTTTTCGGCTCGAAAAAAACGTTTGGCCCGGTGGGCCGGTACTAGACTGGCCCGGCCCATTTAACAATCCTAAAGACTAAAGAAAATATGCACGCACACGATGTAATTTGGGGAATATGAGAAGAACCCTAATTTCAATTATTATTTCTATTTTCAATTTGAATAATTAATGAAATTTGTATTAAAAGGGTAGGATAATAATTTTTGATAAATTAAAAATTTATACTCCCTTCGTCCCATAGGAACTTGCACACGTGAGATGACACACAATTTAAGAAATGTGTAAGAAATTGTGTAATGAGTGATGTTTTGAAGGGTAGTTTTGTAAAGTTTTATTAATAATGTAAAGTAAAAAGTAGATTGAGTGTGGAAAAGTAATGACATATGGGTAAATAAGAGTATATTTTGAGGGTGGGGTGATGAAGATATTTTCTTTTTATGGGGTGTGCAAATTGGTATGGAACATCCATTTATAGAAAGTGTACAAATTCCTTTGGGACGAAGGGAATATTAAAGAAGGGTAATATAGTAAACAATAAAATACAATTTAAAAAATAATTTAATTAATTTAAATCTGTATAACAGATAACAAATTTATACGACACATACGACGTGACTCAATTCAATATATTGACTACGGTAGTCAATTTGTATAATTTCACTATAGTAAGAAAAACCCTACTTGATTTGACTTGTAGTAGTATTAAATAGAGATAGGAGTATTAAACAAACATGGAATTGCCAAGCCAAAATAATTGACAAAAATTATACATGTAATAATTAGTTAATAGGAACTAAACAGAGTCGTCCAACCAGGGGCGAACCCACGTTAAGCCCGGGGGCCCTGGCCACCCCCACCCTACCCCTCCCCTCTATATATATTTATTAAATTTTAATTTTTTTAGTTTTTTTTTTTTAAATTAAGTAGGATTAGTGATAAAATTAATAATAAATTAAGTCAATATATTATTTTCGCAGTGAGTTTATTGTAAAAGTGGCTAAAAAAAATTCTTATTTACTTTTAGTACTAATATATAAAAATGATTATTTTGTTCGTATTTTAATTATATAACTAATTTTAAAATAATTATATTTTTTATGTTTGAAACTATTATTGATAAAAAAAATATTACTTTTGTTATTACTTTAATGTTTTAAAATATATTTACAATTAACTCATTTAGTAGTATTATATAAATAAAAAATACTTAACCCTTAAAAAATGGATTAATAATTTAATTTGATAATTTTTTAATTTTAAATAACATTTAACAAAATAAATAAGTAATATATTCATTATTCCATAATTTGAGTGTTCATTTTTTTTTTCAATTAATACTAGAGGACCCAATGCAATAAAAATATATTTTTTCGTTCAATTCAACATCACCATTTTTAATTTCATTTTTTTTTCAATTAATATTAGATAACCCAATGCAATAAAAATATATTTTTTCGTTCAATTCAACATCACCATTTTTAATATATATATATATAAATCCGGTCCCCCCTAACCATGGATCCTGGGTCTGCCCCTGCGTCCAACGTCGAAAACTAGTAGAATATGAGGGACCAACACAGACAAATAATGTACGCGTTTACTTAAGAGTGAGAGTTAAGACAATCGTTGAAAGCTATATATAAAAACGCTGGCTTCCATGTGTGAGAGGAGTAATTAATGTGTATTTTTTTTTTAATTACTAATAAAAAGTGTTATTTCCGCATAAAATACGTAAGATACTTATACTAATCTAATAACAAAATCTTAGTCAAAAATTGTAATTTAATTAAATATTCCGTCAAATAAAAGTAACGTCTCTTTGGGTTAATTTAATGAGGATATGAAATATGTGATAATGAGAAAGAATGATTTCATTAAAGAGAGATGAATAATGGTCATATATATACAAGTAGTGAGGTAACTTACTAGTAGTTACAAAAGGAGTTGCAACTAACTAACTTTTGTTCTCTCTTTTATATCTATACTAACATACCCTTCAAGCGATGTGGGTGAGGAGAGACGCAAAGCTTGGATCTAAAAAACTCGAACAATGGGCGCTGTAAGTTTTTGGTGAAGATATCGGCAATTTGTAGATGAGATAGAACAAACTGAGTAACTAGTCGACCAGACGCAACGAGCTCACGAACAAAATGATAGTCGATATCGATATGTTTTGCTCTTTTGTGTGCTATCGGATTCTGACTTAAAAATATTGCACTGTTGTTGTCGCATAACAAAGTAGGCGAGGATGATAGCGGAGCATGCAATTCGGCAAGAAAATTTGTTACCCAAATGACCTCGGCTGCAACATTCGCCATTGCACGATACTCGGATTCACAACTGGATCGAGCAACGGTGGGTTGTTTCTTTGTACTCCACGAGACAAGGTTTGGGCCGATGAAGATGGAATAACCGTAAGTAGATCGACGAGTATCCAGGCATCGAGCCCAGTCGTCATCCGTGTAAGCGAGCAAGCGAGGAGTACCTGAGCGAAAAGAAATTCCGAAATCTAGAGTCCCTTTAACGTAACGAAGAATACTTTGTACAGTCTGGGCGTGTAATGGTTAAGTATTGGAGGGCGCCGACCAAGAACCTGTATAAAGTAGGATCATCGAAACGAACACCATCCTGACGAAGAGTATCTGTTGTGGCAAGAGGAGTTGCAATTGGTTTGGCATCGAGGAGATCAGCACGAACAAGTATATCATGGGCATATTTAGTTTGACTGAGAAAAATGCCGGTTGGAGTGTAAGCGACCTCAAGGCCAAGGAAATAATTGAGACGACCAAGGTCTTTGATCGCAAATTCCTTGCGGATTCGATCAACAAGCTGCGAGATGAAAGTGTTATCGTTTCCAGTGATTATGATGTCATCAACATAGACAAGAAGGTATAGAAGAAGACGACCTAATTTCAGAATGAAGAGAGACGTGTCAGATTTGCTCGCTGTGAATTTTAGGGAGATGAGAAAGTCAGAGAAGCGTTGAAACCAATCCCTGGGAGCTTGCTTGAGACCGTAGATTGCTTTATTTAATCGGCAGACATGATGTGGAAAACGAGGATCAACAAAGCCAGGTGGTTGGGCCATGTATATGGGTTTGGCTAGGCGACCATGAAGAAAAGCATTGTTGACGTCCAATTGCCGAAGAGGCCAATTTCGCATAATAGCTAAGGATAGGATAATGCAAATAGTGGAAGCTTTGACTACGGGACTAAAAGTGAGATAATAGTCAAGACCAGGAAGTTGAGTAAAACCTTGAGCGACGAGGCGAGCTTTATAGAGATCAATTTGGCCATTAGACCGAAACTTTGTCCTGTACACCCACTTGGAGCCAATGATGTTTTCAGATGGAGGAGGCGGAGCAAGCGCCCATGTGTTGTTGGTATGAAGAGCATGTAGTTCGTCTTGCATGGCGACCAGCCAATGAGGGAATTTTGCAGCTGATTTGAAGCCTTTGGGTTCAGTGGTGGAGTGAATGGAGGCGAGCAGGGTATTGCGAGCCAGAAAGGAGGAAGTAGGTGGATGTTTGACTTTGAAGATACCATCTTTGGAACGAGTTCGCATTGGATGGGAAGGGCGAACAATGTCTTGACATTGAGGTGGAGAGGTTGTAGGACGAGGAAAAGTCTGGCGAGCAGGAGGAGGTGATGGAGGACGAGCAGGAGGAGGAGATGGAGAGCGAGTAGGAGGAGGAGTTGGCTGGTCGCGGAGAGCAGGGATTTCAGAGAGAACACAGACAGAACATGGTGGTGGCGACGGGGAATGAACGGCGATTGGGTTCTTAGAGGATAGTGACGAGGAAATAGGCGGCAAGATAGTCGGCGCACAATCAAGAAAGGCCGAATAGTCAAAAGTGTGTTGGGGAGAAGATGGGGTGGTCGCAGCATAAGGGAAATGTTGCTAGTCAAATTGAGCATGTCGCGTTATGTAAGTGCGAGAAGAAACTGGATCAAAACAGCAGAAACCTGCGTGGTGAGAACTGTATCCAAGAAAAACACAAGGGAAGCTTCTCGGAGAAAATTTGTTAGCGGTATAATCACGTAAGCATGGATATACACGGCAGCCAAACACATGTAGGGTGTTGTAGTGTGGTGTGGAAAGGAAAAGTATTTGAAAATGAGATTTATGATCAAGCACACGGGAGGGCAGACGATTTATGAGGAAGACAGCAGTGGAAAAAGCTTCAACCCAGAAATGCATTGGAACAGAAGAGTGGAAAAGGAGAGCTAAACCCATTTCAGTTATGTGTCTGTGTTTTCGTTCAGCTCGACCGTTTTGAGTCGGTGTATAGGGACAAGACATAGTGTGAGTTATACTATTATCAGAGATAAGGGTTTGAAGTCTTTTATTAGTAAATTCAGTGCCACCATCTGAATAAAAGGTTTTAATGCGAGAAGAGAACAAGTTCTCAACTAATGTCTTGAAAGTAACAAAAACATAGTAGAAGTCAGATTTTAAGTGAAGAGGATAAAACCAAACAAAACGAGAGAAATCATCAATAAAGATATCATAATAACGAAACCATCTCTAAAGGGTATCGGGGATGGACCCCATAAATCGCAATGAATTAAGTGCAAGACAGAAGGAGACCGAGCAAGATTATCATTAAAGGGTAAACGAGCACTTTTAGCAAGTTGACATGGTGCACACAATGATGGTTTGGGTAAAATAGAATTGACAGAAATGAAACCTAACTTGTCTAACAGTTTCACAATATCAAAATGCACATGACCAAGGCGCTCATGCCAACGTTCAAAGGATCCGCGAGCAACATGACTAAGAAGAGAATGGATGACATGAGGGGGAGCATAGTCAAGTATATGAAGAGAAATAAATAAAAAATTTCCGATAAAAAAAAAAGTATATGAAGATCATTTTCACGGTGCCCGCGAGCAAGAACTATCCCTGTGGATCGATTCTGAATTTCAAAAGAGTTGTTAGTGAACTTCACAGAAACATTATAGTCATTAGTGAGCTTGCTTACAGAGATAAGGTTTTTAGTGAGATGGGGCACGACAAGTACGTCTAACAGAGAAAGATTAGGATAAAGAGTATGACTACCAATGTGAGAGATAGGAAGAGAAGTACCATTTCCAACTACCACACTATCGGAGCCGGTGTAAGGAATAGGATGATCAATGTGAGACGGAGATGAGGACATATGAGCAGAGGCACCAGTGTCAACATACCAGTCGGAAGGCGAGGAGGGAGGGCAGAGAGAGGCGACCATGTTCGCCTGACGAGGAGGAGGGCCCGAATATCTTTCTAGACAGGCACTAGCATAATGACCATCGAGACAGCATATTTGACAACGAGGAGAAAATTTTCCACGACCGCGACTAGGTGGGCACGAAAAACCGCGACCAGGTGTGCGGAGAAGGCCTCGACCGTTGGAGGTACCGCGACCACGAGCAGAGAAAGGGCGACCAGAGGTAGTAAAGAGAGCAGGAACAACAATCGATCTTTGGGAGTTGTCGAGCGATCGAGTGAAGAGGTCATGAGATTCGGCCTTAGCGAGCAGATCAAGAAAGGAAGGCAAAGGGTCAATATTGATTTGAGATGTGGAAAAACCGTGAAATTCGTGGCCAATACCTCGAAGAAACCAATGGGACTTGTCTGTTTCATTTAGAACACAACCCATCGAAGCAAGTTGATCGCACAAGTTTTTGAAGATAACACCGAACTCAGTAACTGAACGGTTGTCCTTCTTTATGGATTGAAGTTCATCTTTGAGGCGCAGTTCGCGAGCCTTAGAGTTTTTTGATTATACGCGGAGGAGAGAGTTGACCATATATCGACGGAGGATGAACAACCGACGACAAGGGCCATAGCTTCTTCTGAAAGGGTGGAAACCAAGAAAACACGAACAATTTGTTCACGAGCAACCCAAGATTCGTAATCGGGATTGGGCTCTCGTGAGCCATCTTTAACAATGGTGGCCGGTGGTTGAGGAGAAAACCATCGACATCTGGGAGGAACTTTTGGGTAGTGTGTAGGGGAAGAATCTGACCGCGCCACATTAAGAAATTTGTGGATTTGAGTTTGATAGTGACAAGGTGTGTCATGGCGTGAAGAGTAAGGGTGGAGTCGAACACCGAAGAAGAAGAGGAAGAATCCGCCATGGAAGAGAAGAAGATTCAAGAAGGAAAAGGAAAGGGGTTTAATTAGCAATTTAGGCTGATACCATGTGATAATGAGAAGAATGATTTAATTAAAGAGAGATGTATGACCAATGGTCATATATATACAAGTAGTGAGGTAACTAACTAGTAGTTACAATGGGAGTTACAATTAACTAACTTTTGTTCTCTCTTTTATATCTATACTAACAAAATACAAAAAGGAAAATGTAATCAGAAAATATTAGTAATTAATTTTGAGATTTTCCCCATTTACAAGGATGAAAATCAAAACATGTTTTGTTGGTCCTGAAAGGAGTATATAACAAGTGTATTTCGGGGGGGGGGAATACACTAATATTCAAATCTTTTTCAAATTAACTAAGTATGACTCCAGCAAGGTTGTCCTGGACAACTCTTCTGAGATGTATAACTTCTTAAAGATAACCAACCTACTAAGTGCTATTGAGTACTTAGTTGAATGACTATCTAAGTGAGTTATAAGTGCGAAATTAGTGGTTGACCCTTTAGTTTAAACTCCTTTTAAGTTCTGAAATCACCTTAACAATTTATCCTGTTTCAGGGAACTTGTCCAAATATGTTTGCACAGTCTCAAGTATATGTTCTTTGAAAGTTCAGTTTATGTGCAGTGTTGAATGAATGTAAGTACTTGAAAGTAGATCAACACAAGAGTTTATAGTGGTTCAGAGACTCAAGCTCCTACATCCACTTTCCCTGATTTAACAAGATAATTCCTTCACTATTGGAATTAACTTATTTTAGAGTGCCAAGGTGCACTTGATCAAGAACACCACTCCTTGGTGATTTGATCTCTAGGATGTCTAGAGTCCTAGTACCCTCTTCTCAACTCAGAATTAACTGTTCTTCTCTCAACAGTTAACTCCTTACACTTCTACTACTACAACCTTCTAACTTTCTCTCTTTGAAAGGTATAAGGGTTGAAGTAAGGTTCCAACTAATGATATATCCTTTACAATGAAGTTCAGTGTATACGGATTGGATATCTCTCTAAGCTTTGTATGGATATACAATGGGATTCAGCTTAAGTGAAGTGTTTGAACACTAAGATAGTCTCTTTGAAAGCTTGAAAGTTCTTATGAGCTTGTAGCTTCAGTATAATTGCTTGTAGTTGGATGCTTTCAAATGGTCTTCACACTTCTGTATTTATAGACAAATTTGAGGATTTGCTCGTTGGAAAGACAGCCTCAATTGTCTATAAATGTCTTCCTTGAACTCTGCAACTGGAAGACAGTTTCTTGATAGTGACATGTCCTTTGTTTGGGAAATAAACGGCTGTAACCATTTTGTCTTGACTTTGTAGCACTCTTCCCAATGTCTGACTTCAAGATACACTTGATCAAACATAGACATGGCTTCTGATGACTAGTCCTATGATAAGGACAACATTCCTTATCACTTGGACAACTCTGCTTATCACTATCAGTAGAGTTTGCTTATCAGCAAGGTTGGCTTTAGCTCTTCAGATGACTTGGCTCCTTCACTTTCCATGCTTCCTTAGATTAGATCTTTGTGTATTCATGAAGTTGATTAGGTGTCCTTTGACCTTATCAGCATATTTGGGTTGATCTTGAATGGTTCTGGTACAAGTGTGCTGAGACAACTTTCCTGGACAAACCTTCTGAGCTAGTATGCTTCAGTAGGCTATGTCTTGATGATGCATTCAACTCACTTGTTCTTTAGATAGGTTGATCCACAATCCATTCAATCATGATCAGCATACTTGTCTTTCAGCAGACTTGGGACACATTCATCTTGAGCCTTGAGGGGACTTGATCTTGATAGACTTCAAACTATGTGTTCCCCCTCAACTTGTGCATCTAAGATTCTAAGAGCTGCCTAACATACCAGCTTCTCAACTAGCCTTAGGCTACATGTTCTAACATCCTTAGAACATGATCATTCTTGACTTATTCTATTGGCATGTCTCAGGGGGTTTTGGTATTAAATCAAAACACTTCTCATTTTATTCCCAACAATTTCCCCTTTTTTGATGATGCCAAAACCTATACATTCTATGCAAAAAGTGACTTGCCTACACCTATTACATTTATCTTCAGTAGTCATGACTAGAATCAATTTTCCTGAAAAATAATGTGTTAGTGTATTCACTATCCTGAAAGCATGTAGGTTTCAAAGTCAAGCATGTTGAGATAGTAAGATGTTATTTCTTGATTCAAAAGGATTCAACTATCATTCAAAGATATTGGAATTACAAGCATGTTGATAGTTGAATAAACTTATCAGAGCATGAATCAACATCATTACATATCAAGTTTCAGAACATATTACATAATCAGAGCAATTAAATATGAGCATCAGAGCAGTAGTTTTATCCAGTAGACTTGAGCAATTTCTTAGCAGATAGGATCATATTCAGCAAAACAACAATCAAGTGTTCATCCAAATTCAACACAAAAGGGTCAAGAGAACTTAGTCAGTTCAAAGATCATCTTCAGGAGGTGGCACCATCCCATACTGTGCCCACACTCTTTTCTTCAACTCCATGGCCTCTTGATTAGTTCCCTTTGGTCCAAGTACCATTCTGTTCAGCTTGAGAATTTCAAAGAACTCTCGGAGGATCCTTGATTGGTCTATGAAGCCTTCTTTCTTGGGAGGCATATAGATGATTGGCTTAGGGGTTGTGAGTTCGAATCTTGTAATATCAGCAGCTGCAAGCAATTGTTGATACAGTTCCCTGTAATGCTCAATCATGAATTCAGTGAAGGTGGAGTTGACATCCTTTCCATTCCACCTGTCAATGACATAGTAGTCATAGACAAATTCTCTTTTGGCATCTTCCCAAGAATCATTCAACTGAATTGGAACCCATTTATCCAAGTGAGGATATTTGGTATCCATTGGAATCAGCAATTGTGGCTTCATCTTGTTGTAGGTTGTTCTTCTTCTCCTGGGCTTCTGGAAATCAGCCCTTCTCTTATCCCTTGCTCTGTTTGCTTCTTCAATTAAGTCCATCTTCTCTTTGGCTTTCATCATGGCCAGTTTCTGTTGAGTTTCAGGATCCTTTCCATATCCTTCCTCAAACAGTTTTGATGGATCATTGGCTAAGACAGTTGTTTTCTTCTTAGGTTCAGGTCCAAAGCCTTCAACAAACAACACTTCAACATCTTTGGGACCTTCAGCAGTTTTGGCAATTTCAGCAGTCTTGGTATTTTCAGCAACTTTGTCCTTCTCAGCAGCTTTGGTCTTTTTGGAGGAAGGTTCTTCTTCTTCAGTCCTAAACTCAAGAGGTAAGTCAAGGCTATTAGGAAAGTCAGTAAATGTTTCAGTTTTCCTCTTGCTTCCTTTAGCCTTTTTGAGTTGGCTTCTTGTTTGGATTCCTTCAGTGGACTTGTCCAGTCCTGATACTTCTCCTCTAGGCCTCTGCTGAAGCCTTGCTCTTTCTTCTTGAGCTGATGCCATTGAGTTCTTCAATGCTATGGCCAACTGCTCTTCTTCATTCAGATCTTCCAATTTCAGCACTGCCTCTTCTTTTCCTTGGATTCAGAGGCTTTCACCTTGCCCTTGCCTTCTCCAATTATCAAGGCACCTTTTGCCCTTGCTCTTTCTCTTTCCCCCTTTTTGGCAGCATCAAAACACTGAGGTTTGAGCTCACTCATGGTAGATGCCATCAGGGATTGAGCTTGATTTAGGGACTTCATCTCCTCAAGCAAGTAAACATTCTCATCATGAATGTTTTGCATCCTGTCACTGCTTAGGCTTAAGAAAGCCAAGACAGGCTTCATCTCCACAACCTCTTCCATGGTTGTCTTGAGGGATGCATCAAGGTTGGCCTTCAAGAAGTCTGTAAGGTTGGCCACTGCACTTTCAGCAATCTTGGCCATCACTTCTTGTCAGAATTTTTCAGAGGCAGCCTTAACCATTGCTAGCCTCATCTCTTCAACTCTCCTTTTCTGAAGAGCAGTCTTCTTTCCAAGAGCTTGCTTGACCACTAGCCTCAATGCTTTCACATTCTTGTTGTGGTTATCTCTTAGCAATGTCTGCTCCTTCTTGACTTCTTTGGAGATAGAATCCATGCTGGCCTTTGCTTTCTGAACTTCAGTGGAGATGGTTTGCAAACCAGATTCAACTCCACTGATCCTTGCCTCAATAGTGGGAAGCACCACATCCTCTGAACCAGTGAGCCTCATTTCAACAGATACCAAAGTCCTACTTTGCTCATCCAGGGCTCCTGAAGTTTCAGCATAGGCAGTTTGGACTTGATGAGCTATAAAATCCAACTTTGCTGACTGCTCTCCAAGAATGGCTTGAGCAGAGCTGGAATCCACTTGGATAGGTACATCAGTGAGAAGATCATCTGCAAGGATTTGATCAAAAGAAATTCCTGCAATATCAGACAAATCAAAGGGGTTAGAAAATAAACACTCATCACCCTCAGTATTTTTTGCATAAGACTCTGATACTTCAACTGTCTTCTCCTCATTTTCAACTATTTCTTTTCTCCCTTCAATGTTAATGTCCTCACACAAAGGATCAGGCCTCCTCTCATCAAGGGTTTCTTGAAGTTCAGATTTGACTTCAAGAATAACCTGTCCTTCCTCACTTATTCCACCCTCATTTGGTGGTACACTCACTATCTTAGTGATTGTTGATGTTGAAGACTTGGTGATGTTATCGAAGATGTTATCACACAAGGCTGCAACATCTTAATTCGACCTTTCTTATTTTTTCTAAGTCCAAATTCTGTTTTCTGGCTAATGCTGCTTTGGATGTTGTAACATCGCAGGTTAAAGATCTAGAACATTCTACAACGTTCCAGACTGGAAGGATCTGGAAGCTTGCAGAAGTATGTAGATCATGCGGTTGCCCTTGAGAATGTCCAGAACTGGTTGGAAGATCCTAGAAGGCAGTTGGGAGAGAAGAAAGGATGAGATCCTACATTTTAGGAGATCATGGATGAAGGTTCTAGAATGCATATTCACGCCTATAAATACAGCAGAGCCGTGATCATCATCCAATCAATCGAAGTGCCATTCTTTAATTACTAAACTAGTGTTTATCCTGTTAGGAATTAATTGTCATTGTCATGTTCTTGTCGTTGTGCTGAAGAGTCTAAACTTCCTGTACAACATAGACTTTTCTATACTTCTTTGATAGAGAGATCATAGAGTTAGATTAGTTTTTGGTAGTGTAATTTTTACATTTAAGCCGTCTTTAGACTAGATACTTTATCAAGTCTTATTTCCGTTGTGAATATTTGTTCACACACCATTTGTATTCACATAATTATTAGTGAAAGTTTCGCCATGAGGCTGGCATAGATTTTAAATTAAAATCTATGTTAAAACGTTAATTTTGTGTCTTTGTGTTTCATTCTTTAAAGTCTTTCGCTATTCGTATTCTGATATTCTGTAATCGAGTCAGTGTTACATTGAGTGTTCTAACATTGAGTGTAGCATCAGTCTTGTTTTACTTAACACGCACACTTTCAGTTGGTATCAGTGCCGATACCTGACGACACTAGGTTTAGATCCTTGTTTTTAATTAGTGTGTTTTAGTATTTATTGTGTCTTTGCAAAAATGGAAACACATCACATCTCTACAGCCCTTAGGCCACCAGTTTTAGATGGTACAAACTATTCATATTGGAAACCTAAGATGCGCATGTATATCAAGTCTATTGATGAACGTGCATGGAGGACAGTACTTACAGGTTGGGATGCACCAAAAACTCCAGTAGATGAAGACAATGAAGTTCAACTCAAGAAGGAAGTTGATTGGACGGCTGACGAAATAACAACAGTAGGGTTTAATTCTAAAGCTTTAAATGCTATTTTCACTTCTGTTGATGTTTCTATGTTTAAAATTATTTCTAATTGCTTAACTTCTAAAGAAGCTTGGGATAGATTACAAGAGCATTGTGAAGGTTCGGATAGTGTTCGAAGAACAAAACTTCGAATGTTAGGGACTAAATTTGAAAATCTCCGAATGAGGGAAGATGAGACCATATCATCTTATAATGAACGTTTATAAGTGAGATTGTCAATGAATCACATTCTCTTGGTGATCCTATTTCAAATGTGAGAGTAGTTCATAAAATTTTGCGTTCAGTTCCTAAAAAATTTGATGCAAAAATATGTGCTATAGAAGAGGCTAAAGATACTGATAAATTGAGTCAAAATGAGCTAGTAAGTATTCTTAAAACTTATGAGATGAACACTACTCAATTTGATGAAAATAAAGATGATAAAAAGGTGGTTGTTTTTAAAGGAGAGACATCACAAGGTGCTGAAATACAGCCTATTATCACTGAAGTCGATTCAGATGATGATGTGATGGACCTATGTTATGACAATCCAGACCACATGGCCTTTCTCACTAAGCATTTTAACAAGTTTTTGAAGAAAACAATGAACAGGTCCAAAGGGAATATTCAGCCAAATATCCAGATCAATACATCAACACCACAACCTGAGAAGAGAAGGAGTCAATTTCCACCAAGATTATCACAAAGTGAAGGTAAACCAAGGTATGATCCTGAATATAGAAAATCAGTCCAATTCAATGTATGTTCTGGTTATGGCCATTATGCAAATGAATGTGCCAATACCAGACTCAAGCAAAAACTGAATTTTAGTGCTACCTTAAGTGATGATTCAGATGATGAAAAAGTTAAATCAAAAGAAATTGAATTTGCTTTTCATACTCAGGTTGATTATGATGACTCTTTAGATGATGATCTAGATGAAACAGACTCTGATGTTGAATTGGATGTTACAACATTAGAAACAACATCAAGTCAAAATCACCCAGATTTGAACTGTTTTAATGGTTTTGTTGATGATACTGGAATAAGGACAGAAGATTCGAAATACCAGAAGTTATTGGAGGATTTGAACTCTCAGAAACTCACTCTTGATTCTTTGAATAAAGAGAATGAGGATCTGAAAGGAACAATCACCAAACTAGAAGTTATCCTTACCAGAAGAGATTTAGAACTCTGCAAATTAAAGGAAGAATTGAAAAGTTCTACCTTAAGTTTCAGAAAATATGAAAAGAGTGCTTCTGATATGAATGATGTTTTGGTATTTGGTAAATCTAACAATCATGGTTTAGGTTATGATGGTGAAACTGCATCTATTTCTAAAAGTTTTGCAAATCCAGTGAAATTTGTGAAGGCTAATGCTAAAACATATGTTGAAGCATCAACACAAACAAAACCTCACAAGGCTAAAACTTTTAAAAAGTTATTTGTTTGTCATTATTGTTCTAAATTAGGTCATATTCGTCCTTAATGTTTGAAAATGAAGAAAGATTTTGCTGATGAGAAATTGTTACCTAAAAAGTTGTCACATTCGAAGAAACATTTCTCAAAATCTACTTGGAAAAAGAAATCTAATGTTACCTGTAATGCAGTCCACACTTCTTTGAAAACATGTTTACCTGGTCTATGGTATTTTGATAGTGGTTGTTCTAGACATATGACAGGACAAATTGACTACTTATCTGATTATGCTACTGTAAATGGTGGATATGTTACATATGGTGGAGGTTCAAAAGGAAAAATCATTGGAAAAAGAACTTTAAATGTTAAAGGTTTTCCTAAGCTTAAGAATGTCTTGCATGTTGATGGCTTGCTTGCTAATTTGATTAGTATAAGTCAATTATGTGATGATAATTTGCATGTGAAATTTGACAAAGATTCATGTTATGTACTTGATAAAGATGATGAATGTTTAATGACTGGTATTAGGTCAGCTGATAATTGTTATCTTATTGGAACAAACAATGTGTGTAATTTGTCAAAACATAATGAAAATGTCTTATGGCATCAAAGATTGGGTCATGCAAATTATAGATCATTGAAGAAGCTAGTCAATGCTGAAGCTGTGAATGGATTACCAAACTTGAAGTTTAACGAAATCACTATATGTGAACCATGCCAGAAAGGTAAGCAGGTAAGAGTGTCTCACAAAATGCTGTCACATTGTTTGACACATCGTTGTTTTGAGTTGCTGCACATGGATTTAATGGGTCCTATAGAAACTGAAAGCATTGGAGGAAAAAGGTATTCACTTGTTGTGGTAGATGATTACTCTAGGTTTACTTGGATAGAATTCTTAAGAGATAAATCTGAAACATTTAATGCTTTTAAAGTTCTTTACAAAAGGTTCAAAAATGTGTTTAACTTGAAAGTTAGCAAAATTAGAACTGATCATGGTAGAGAATTTGAAAATAGCATGTTTACAGATTTTTGTGAAAAGAAAGGTATAATGCAAGAATTTTCATCTCCTAAAACTCCACAACAAAATGGAATTGCTGAAAGAAAGAATAGAACTCTACAGGAAATGGCAAGAGTCATGCTTACTTCCAAAAGTCTTGCTAAAAGATTTTGGGCTGAAGCATTGAATACAGCATGTCATATCACTAATAGGGTTTATATTCGATCTGGTTTTAAGCAAACACCTTATGAGATTTTGAACAACAGAAAACAAAATCTGAAGTACTTTCATGTATTTGGTTGTGTGTGTTATATTCTGAATGATAGGGATCAACTCCATAAGTTCGATTCTAAAAGTGATAAAGGTTTCTTCTTAAGCTATTCTAGAAATAGTAAAGCGTATAGAATTTATAACCTTAGGACTAACACTGTTCAAGAATCTGTTAATGTTGTGTTTGATGATGATAAAGGTCTTACAGATGGAAATGAAGAAGAAGATGTTTCAGAGGTTACTGAAAAATCTGGAGATTCACTGAAAACTGAAAATGTTGCTCTGAATGTTACAACATCTGGAACAACATCGACAGAAAGTTCAACAGAATCTACACAGAATAATCAGTATGTTCCCAAAAGGAATATTTCTTCAAGGATTGATAAAAGTCATCCATCGAACCAGATCATAGGTGATGCTACAGTTGGAGTGCAGACAAGAGGCAAAGTAAGAGTCAATAAGGTAGATGTGGTAAGAACATTATGCATGTCTTCTATATGTAATGTAGTGAATGCAGAGTGCTATTATTCTGAAATTGAACCTAAAAATGTTAATGAAGCTTTAACTGATGAAAATTGGATTAATGCTATGCATGAAGAACTTAATCAGTTTGAAAGAAATGAAGTCTGGACACTAGTTCCAAGGCCTGACAACACTAATGTCATTGGAACTAAGTGGATTTATAAGAATAAAACTGATGAGTCTGGTAACATTGTTAGGAACAAAGCAAGATTAGTTGCACAAGGTTACACACAAGTTGAAGGTATTGATTTTGATGAAACTTTTGCACCTGTTGCTAGGATTGAGTCTATTAGATTATTACTAGCAATTGCAAGTTTTATTGATATTAAACTTCATCAAATGGATGTAAAAGCTGCATTTCTTAATGGAATATTAAATGAAGAAGCATATGTTGAACAACCTAAAGGATTTGAAAATCCACAATACCCTGATCATGTATATAAACTTAAGAAAGCATTGTATGGTCTTAAACAAGCTCCTAGAGCATGGTATGGTAGGCTTACGGACTTTCTTTTGGAATTTGGTTTTATTAGAGAAGAAGCCGATAGAACTTTGTTCATTAAGCAATCTGGAGAAGATATGTTAATTGCACAAATTTATGTTGATGACATTGTTTTTGGTTCAACTTGTGATAATATATTAAACCAATTTGTTAAAGCAATGACTGCAACATTTGAAATGAGTATGGTTGGAGACTTGAATTATTTTCTAGGTCTTCAAATCAAGCAGTGCAAGGATGGAATATTCTTCTCACAAGGTAAGTACGCTAAGAACTTGGTTAAAAGGTTTGGTCTTGAAAATTCAAAAAGCATGAAAACTCCTATGGGATCTACTTTAAAACTATGTAAAGACAATGCTGGAAAAGATGTTGATCCAACATTGTATAGATCTATGATAGAAAGTTTGCTTTACTTAACCTCTAGTCGACCAGATATTATGTACAGTGTCTGTGTTTGTGCAAGGTACCAATCGAACCCTAAGGAATCTCACCTGAATGCAGTGAAGAGAATCATAAGATATATTGTAGGTACAAGTGAACTTGGGATTTGGTACACAAAGAATACAAGTAGTACACTAGTTGGATATAGTGATGCAGACTGGGCAGGAGATATAGATGATAGGAAAAGCACGAGTGGAGGATGTTTTTACATGGGAAACAATCTTGTGTCATGGCATAGCAAGAAGCAAAATTGTGTCTCACAATCTACAGCCGAATCCGAATACATTGCTGCAGGCAGTTGTTGTACACAACTCCTATGGTTGAGTAAGATGTTCAATGATTATAGCTTAGAAAGTGACACATTAACTGTTTTTTGTGATAACACAAGTGCAATCAACATTTCTAAAAATCCAGTACAACACTCTTTGACTAAACACATAAGCATTAGACATCATTTCATAAGAGATTTAGTAGAGAAAAGTATTGTGAAGTTAGAATATGTTCCCACTGAAAATCAATTTGCAGATATATTCACTAAGGCTCTTGACCATGAGAGATTCTCATTTTTGAGGAAATCTCTTGGCATGTGCACAACCTGAAAATCCAAGATGGATGTTGTTACAAATGCTGTAGCATTTGGAACAACATCAAGGGTAAGTGTAATCCTGATTGATTTAATTCATTCCATGATTCGTTAAATAATTCCTTTGTAAAATATCTTTGAATCTGAAATTTGTGGTACAAAAATAGACATGATTTACACCTCTCAAATGCATATAAAAAAAATGTTGTTAGCATACTAAAAGATGTAGTTTATCACTGAGTAACTATGGAGCACGGAGTTCACTACTACGATGCCTTCTTTTCAAAAGGTGATTAAACAAATACATCAATATGTTCATAATCCATTGAGTAATTATGGGGCACGGAGTTCGCTACTACGATGCACTCTTCTAGAAAAATGGATCAATATGAACTAGGTGCTACAACACGAAAATAAAAGAAAAATAAGGTGCAACACAAATGAAGCAAATTCATGTAAAAACCGTGTTGAGGTGTATTTAAAAAATGTCTTGAGTACAACATTAAAAGATTTGAATTTATTTTTATTAGTTGTAATTATTTAATTAATTTTCTGGAATTTATTTTATTAAATGGAGGATACTAACCCACGTTTTGTTTTTCCAGGTCTTGCAAAGTTATTTTAATTTTGAGCTAATTTATTAATTATCTAATTAATCTGCAATTTTAGCCACTAACACCATGATCCAATATGGGATACCCACTTTGTTCTTCTTGACCGAAAATTAAGGTATCACAATCTGGTCATGCAATTTCATTCCAGAAATTTCTAAAAGTGGTGGGACATTTTCATAACTTCCATTCTATACTCTATAAAATCCTCTCGTGAGTGTGTTTAATTCATAAGTGTAAGCTAAAGTGTGCAATCTGAAATTTTCCAGAAATACAAATTGCAATTGTGTGTTTCGAATTGCGTGTCTACTTTCTTGAGCATTAAGTCTTTGAAGGGATTTAAGTATGAAAAAGATGGGACTCACTTCATCTTCTCCAGCTGAAAAGAATCCATCGTCCTCATCTTCGACTCCACTGCATCTTCTCGCAACAATGGCTTCCAACCAATCCGCCGGAAACACAGCTCCGATCACCACTGCCGCACCACTGCCACCGTCACTAACTTCTCCGACCACCATTACCATTCCCCAAAACGCAACAATCGAGGAGTTTACCCGGGTAATTCAAACTATTTCTACCAACCTCTTAAATTCGGTTCCTATGCCTCAAATTTATGTTGGAGACGTCCCATTGAATATCCCTACTCAAACTCCTAATCCGATTCAAACCACTACTCCTACTCTGCAAAATCCCCAAATTGCGAACCCTACTGAGCCCGAAACCACTGAAATCACCATCTCTACTAATATTGCTCCGATTGCTGCTCCTGTTGTTGAAACAACCGAAGCAACCGAGGAAAATGATACTCCCATGGCTGAAGCCGAGCTTGAAAGAGCAGAGGACTCTGCCCACACTAGTTCCTCTCTTTCGGAATCGACTGAGTCAGAGCCTATGCCTCTGAAATCATCCTTGATCAAAGGAAAATGAAAGCGGAGCCCGAAGAAACCAAAGAGGAGGTCCAACCGAGTGTTTTCTAGGGTGAACTATGCTGAGAGTTCACGAAAGAAGAAGCCCTTGGCAGGTGATGTAGTTACTGCTCCAATTCAGGTCTTTACAGATTCTGAAAAGGATAGCTCAGATGGTGAAATTGCTCATACAAAAGCTGTTGAGAAAGAAAGCTCTGACGAAGAGAATGTTCCTCTTATGTTACTGTGCAAGAAGATAGGAAAGAAATCAAAGCAAAGGAAGGATGCTACTCCCGTTGCTCCAGCACCAGTTGCAACCTCTGTTCCTGATGAAAGCCCTAATGATAACAGCTCTACTGAATCCGATCAACCTAATTCTGAATATGAAAACACCTCTAATGGTGATGAAGGTACACCTACTTCCGAAACTGATGTAGAAATGGAAACCTCTGAGGATAGGTTAGCCAATCTGTCAAGGAGAAAACTGTTAATTGAACGTAGGATATGTGTACCTGACTTTAATTCTAAGGGTTTGATTAGATTTCTTGAGGATAGAAATTTGTTGCATGCTGTTACGTTTGGTGAATCATTTGTTGCAACATGGGTCTATGAATTTTACTCCTGTTTAAGAAAGAGCATTGGTAGAAGAACTTCTCAATGGTATGGAATTGTAAGATTTAGAGAAAAAGATCTTCCCTTTACACCCGAATTGATTAACGATTTTTTACACCTTGAATCTGTAGAGGAAGTTGAAGAACCTTCAATGGATATAATTGCTCAGGCAATTACAGGTGGTAGGGTGATGAGGTGGAAGAAAGTTATGCTTGCATGTAATCTTACCTCTCTATATTCAATTTTGCATAAGTTGATTGTGTATAATTGGATTCCATCCACGAACTCCACAAAGGTCACTATGAGTCAAGGAATACTTCTTTACAGAATTGTGGTAATGAGAAATTTCAATCTTGGGTTGACTATTTTCAATCATATGATGAAATTTTCTGGGACAGTAACTGATAAAGGCAATCTGCCTTATCCGGCTCTCATCTATGGCTATTTGAGACATAACAACTATGAACGGGATAGACATGATATGTTGAGGGGGAGAGTTCCTCAAATTACAGTGTCTCGTAAGCTGATGATTGGAGATAGAGTTGTTGATCTCCCTATCCAAGGTGCTGAAAGAGCTGAACCAGAAGTTCCAAATGCTGCTCCCAATGTCCCAAACACCACAAGCCACATTCCAATCTCCAGAAACTTCATACTTGTTCAGTTAACTCACTTGCAGGATACCATCAATGAACTACAGTTCATGAAGGATTATTGGATGAAGAAACTTTCTGCTACACTAGGGGGAGTGCCTGCTGCTGCTGCACCAGTCCCTGATGTTGGAGTCACTGAGTATGGGGGAGTTCGAATTGAAGAACTTGATGCTGATGCTGATCCAAATGTTGTTGCACATCTTGCAACAATGGTGATTGAACAACCTGATGAAGATGAACAGGTTTTTGCTGATCTTCCAGACCTTGCTGCTGGAAATGCTTGAAGACAGGGGGAGGCTGAATCTTAAAGGATGCAATGTGCAGATTTCTATTGCTGCAGCTGTTGTTACAGCAAATGATGCATCTTATTCAGTTTCTATCTTACTGTTTTATTTTAACTTATGATCCTACAGGCTGATACACTGATTTAACTGTTTTTTGTTAAGTTTTACAAACTTAGTAGTTTATAGTTTAGTTTGAACTTAGAACTCTATTGAAGCTCTGATATGTTTTGTTTTGAGCTCTGATATTATATTAGTTGATAGGACTTCGTTTTACTTTGTTCACACTACTCAGATTATGACTTGTTTCAGTTTTTCCCATTTAGTTCTGATTATTTCACTTTGAAACAGGTTGTGTTAAATGAGTATATTACTTACTCATTTTATTGTTGGAAGATATTACTAAGACAAATGTTCTACTTAGTATTCCGAGTACTAACACCACTTAGTCTTGTATATTTTCTTGTTTCTTTCACTATTTGATCATACGCTACAACAGGTGTTGACTTGACGAGTACATGGATATCATGGTAATACTCTAGCATGTACATAAAACTGGTTTATATATGTTTACATATGTACATCAGGTGTGCTGTAGCAGAAAGGTCAAATTGGGGGAGATTGTTGATGTTGAAGACTTGGTGATGTTATCGAAGATGTTATCACACAAGGCTGCAACATCTTAATTCGACCTTTCTTATTTTTCCTAAGTCCAAATTATGTTTTCTGGCTAATGCTGCTTTGGATGTTGTAACATCGCAGGTTGAAGATCTAGAACATTCTACAACGTTCCAGACTGGAAGGATCTGGAAGCTTGCAGAAGTATGTAGATCATGCGGTTGCCCTTGAGAACGTCCAGAACTGGCTGGAAGATCCTAGAAGGCAGTTGGGAGAGAAGAAAGGATGAGATC
Organism: Galeopsis tetrahit; assembly: GCA_963675135.1. NCBI lineage: Eukaryota > Viridiplantae > Streptophyta > Magnoliopsida > Lamiales > Lamiaceae > Galeopsis > Galeopsis tetrahit. The sequence goes on along the minus strand of OY776130.1, from coordinate 28,478,958 downwards.
CTACATTTTAGGAGATCATGGATGAAGGTTCTAGAATGCATATTCACGCCTATAAATACAGCAGAGCCGTGATCATCATTCAATCAATCGAAGTGCCATTCTTTAATTACTAAACTAGTGTTTATCCTGTTAGGAATTAATTGTCATTGGCATGTTCTTGTCGTTGTGCCGAAGAGTCCAAACTTCCTGTACAACATAGACTTTTCTATACTTCTTTGATAGAGAGATCATAGAGTTAGATTAGTTTTTGGTAGTGTAATTTTTACACTTAAGCCGTCTTTAGACTAGATACTTTATCAAGTCTTATTTCCGTTGTGAATATTTGTTCACACACCATTTGTATTCACATAATTATTAGTGAAAGTTTCGCCATGAGGCTGGCATAGATTTTAAATTAAAATCTATGTTAAAAAGTTAATTTTATGTCTTTGTGTTTCATTCTTTAAAGTCTTCCGCTATTCGTATTCTGATATTCTGTAATCGAGTCAGTGTTACATTGAGTGTTCTAACATTGAGTGTAGCATCAGTCTTGTTTTACTTAACACGCACACTTTCAGTGATGATAACATCTCTCTCATCTCCTTCTCCCTCTGGTTTTTCAACTATACTCTCCTTTTCAACACCTTCACCTAAACCTGCAACATCTCCACCTTCAACAAGGTTCAAAGATGGCAGTTGTTGGGAGATCACAGTGCTTTTATCAACAGCCACTGAGTCATCCTGAATGATTAAGGGCTGGTTAGTGTCCAACTCTCCTGACACTGATGAGGCCTTAATCAAACCAGCTTCTAAAGTAGGATCCTCAACATCTTTAAGTTGTGCCTTAGGTTCAGAAGAACCTTCATTGGCAGATGCATCTTTGGCTGTGTCACCAGCTTTGGTCAACACTTCTGAAGATACAGAACCTTTCCTATGATAGGTTAATAGAGGGGTTGAAGGCAAATTGGATTCAGGAGGGTTGGGATTGGTTTCAGGAGAGTTGGGATTTGAGGGGTTTTGAGGGATCATCTTTGCCATCATCATCATTGGAGCTGCTATCAGGTTGCTTGATACCCTTAGCAAGTCTCTCCTTCTCTTCAGCAATCTTGGCAGCTACCAACTTTGCAAACACATCCTCATTAGTGAGGAATCTTGTCTTGAGAACTCCAGCAAAGTGTACCAATTTGCACCCTTGTCTTGGATGACTTGAGCAATTTCCATGATTGATTTGTCCTTGACATCCACCAACATTCTTAAATCATGGAACATCCTTTGAATTCTTGGAAATTCAGCAAGTTGTGGGTACAAACTGTCCACAGTAGCCCTTGCTCCACCTCTGAGCATACTTTCATAAGTATACTCCTCCCCATCTCGACTTGAGTGGGGACTTTGGGTTATAGGGGAGTTGGCTCTGGTTTCAGGTAAAGTGGCTTCAGGAAGGTTGAATTCATGAGGGTTGGCTTCAGAAGGATTGTGTGCTACAAAGGTTGCTTCAGTTGCTTTTGAGAGCAATGGATCTGAAGGGGCTTTGCTCAGAGGAGTTGTCTCTAATAATGCAACTTCTAAGAGTTTTGAGTAATTGAGCATTGATGAGTCTAGAGGAGAATGAAGCATTGACTCATCTACTTCAATATCAGCCAACACATCCATGGGTCCTCTTAGTGCACTCCCTTCTGGAGAATATCTCTTGGTAAGATTAAGAGGGGTTATGGGTTGGTTTTCAGGGGTTTTGTGGGTATCAGGGGAGTTGGGCTCTTGATGATGGGTTTCAGGAGTTTTGGATTTGGGAGATCCAGAACCAGAAGAGTTGGTTCTAGACTTGGATTTGGTTCTACTTTCTGCCCTACTCTCCTTCAAGGCAACTTGGAGAGTCCTTTCCTCCTGAAGCTCCAGTATCTTCTCAGTGGGCTTGGCTCTTCTCTTGCTGGCCCTACTGCTCCCACTACCTTCCTTCTCAGGGACATCTTCCATGCCCCTTTTATCACCCTTATTCTTCTGCCTTGTTTCATTGTATTTAAGCCTCAATTCTTCTGAATGATTAGAGGGAACTTGTACTCCTTCATCTGCAACCTCATCAACTTCAGTTGAAGCTCCTGAGGTCTCCTCTGATGGAAGATGAGACAGCTTCTTTGTTTTGACAACTCTGGCCTTAGTTCTCTTCTTCAACTTAGGCTTCTCCTCAACCTTTTCTTCAGCAGGTTTGGCCAGAAGCATCCTCCTTTGCTCAGTTTTCTTGCTAAGCTTTCTGAGCATTATCTTTTGAGCTAGTAAGGGCTTGGCAAAGGTTTGCATCTCAGAGTAGTGAGCAAACTTTTCAATCAGGAGACTTGCCCTGGTGCAATATCTCAACTTTCCTTCCATCACAACCTTGTTGTGAGCCCTTACTTTGAATTTAGCCTTCTCCTTCATCATTTCAGACAGAATAAACTCCCTCCAATTAAACTTGACGCCCTTGTCACTGGCATCAATCACAGCAGCCATGATTCTAATCCTTGGAGCACTCACTTGTTCCAAACTTCCTTTATTACTCAACAGGCTCTTGGTGATTACCTCAAACATGTTGAGATACTTTGGCTTCAGAGTTCTTTTATGTTGAGTGGAGGATATTGGCCCTGGAACAAGGAGCCATTCTTGAGCAATTTCTTGCTCATGGCCATTGCCATAAAATTCTGGATTCCTCCCTTCAGAGGGCAATCCAAAAGCTACATCTACCTCCTCTTCAGAGAATTTCACCCTGTGAAATCTCTCTTCTTCTTCACCTTCAGCTATGTAAGATAGTCTTGTTGCAACTTCACCCTCATCTGGCTTTCCTCTCCATTTGAGGAATGCAAAGAACTCAGCCATGTAAGTCTCAAGACTTGAGCTGGGCTTATCATGCATGAACTTTTGAAGCCCTGCCCTTCTAAGCCATCTAAGAGTTGGGGTGGTTTCAGGATCCTCACTCTCAAAAGATAGGATTGGCTCGAATGTGAGGTTGTTTTTGTGGCTTAGATAACCAAAATTAATGTCTAGATCTCTGTTGGTGAAGTCAACAACCATCTCAGGTCTAGCTTTGGGTGCCATGGATAGAACAATAAGGTTTTTTTTTTTTAGAGAGTTTTGAGAAGATAAGAGCTAGGGTTTCAAGAAAGTTTGAGTGCGTGGGGAAGAAGTGAGCTTTGTGGGCTTCTTTAAAACTTGTGGATATACTAAAAGGAATGTATGTCAATGAGTAGGTGAGTCTTGGGCAATTCAACGATTTACAAAAGAGGTAATCAAGTTTGAACGGCCAGGATTGATTTCAGGGGAGTTGGCCAAACTTGATCCAATGGTTAAAAACCAATGAAACAGTAGAAAACTATTTTTATTCAAAACGTGGGAAGAAGTTATGTTTGATAAATGGTTGGGGAGTTTTCGAGATTGATAATGTCTTGAAATGTTTAATGCAAACAAGAGTTAAATCTTGGCATTTAATGCATTGAAGTGACTTTTTGGGTGGGGGACAAAATAAATCCTTGAAAAGGTGATGGCTTTAAGAGGAATAGGACAGCCACCAACATAGGTAATGATTACCCAAAATAGGTGCTTATCAGACCAAGATTTGATTTGATAGCCAAGACATCTTATCTGACCCCACATGGACAAGTGTCCTGAAATGTCATGGACAAGTGTCCTGAATTTCAATGGACAAGAGTCCTGATCAACTGAGGTCATCTCTTCTGAGTTTCAGTAGACTTGACCAAGTCTGCTGATCAACTCTTTCAATTCCCCCTTGAGTCATTAGCTCCATTTGATTTACTTGTCCAACTTCCCTGGATCAAGTAATCCCAATTCTGCTGATAGTTCCAAGAATCTTGCTTCTGCAAGTGGCTTTGTCAAAATATCAGCTTTTTTATGGTCTGTGTGGATTTTAACCAACTTAATGTCCTTCTTCTCCACATGATCTCTGATGAAGTGATGTTTGATATCCACATGCTTGCATCTTGTGTGCAATACTAGATTCTGTGATATTGCAATGGAACTATTGTTGTCACAGAATATTGGCACTTCAGCAGAGTTGACATTGTAGTCCCTTAGTTGTTGTCTCAACCAAAGAATTAGAGCACAACAACTTCCAGCTGCAACATACTCAGTTTCAGTGGTGGAAGTAGCCACTGTGTTCTGCTTCTTTGAGAACCAAGATATGAGCTTGTTTCCCAAGAATTGACAAGTCCCTGAAGTGGACTTTCTATCAATTTTGCAGCCTCCATAATCAGCATCTGAGTAGCCTGTAAGCTCAATGTTGTCATCAGCAGGGTACCAAAGGCCTAAATTTTCAGTGCCTTTGAGATACCTCAAAATCCTCTTAGCAGCCTCTAGATGACTCTTTTTAGGATTTGCTTGAAACCTTGCACACACACCTACTGCAAAGGTGATGTCAGGTCTGCTGGCCACTAGATAGAGGAGTGAACCAATGATTCCTCTATACTCAGTAGAGTTGGTTGGGACACCACTCTCATCAGGATCCATTTTCCAATTTGTGTTCATGGGGATCCTTACAGGCTTGCTAGTAGTACACCCAAATTTCTTGATCATCTCTCTGGTGTACTTAACTTGGTTGATGAAAATTCCTTCTTTTGATTGTTTGACTTGAAGTCCCAAGAAGAAGTTCATCATCCCCATCATGGACATCTCAAACTTGCTTTGCATGAGCTTTGAGAACTTTTCACAAAGACTCTCATTGGGGGATCCAAATATGATGTGTAGATGTTGTTAATCCTTAAATGCCTTAACATTATCAACAACATCTTAATTTGACCTTCCGAGATTTTTTCTAAGTCCTTTCTGAAATATTACATTAAATGTTGATCTAAATGTCACAGTATTTCTGGCAGAGTCTAGAAGCTTCTACAAGGATCTGGAACCTGAAAGATTCCAGAATATTGGAGAACGTCCTAGAAGAGCTAGAAGAGGCTGGAAGCATCTTAGAATGACCTGGAACGTGCAAGAAGGATCTAGAAAGATCATGGAAGTTGAGTTCCTAAAAAATAGGATCTCAATGTGGAAGCCTCTAGAATCAGCACCCCACTTCTATAAATACCGATTGAAGGCTTCTCAATTCAGTGTATTCTATTCGATCAATCTCCTAGACCGAGCGTTCATCCCTGTTAGGAATTGTGGCCAGTAGTTTTACCTTTTAGATCATACGAAGTATCCCACCCGTATGGTTGTGTGTCTTCTTATCTATTGAGAATGTAATCATAGATAGACTAGGCATTTCGACAGTGTATACTTTATACACTTAGTTCGTTTTTAGAACAAGGCACCTGCCTCGTTTGTAGTTTCAGTTGTGAAGGTTATTGCTGTAACATTTCACACAACATTTGTACTTGAAGATAAGTATTGAATTTCGCCGTAAGGCTCGCATAGATTTTTATTTATAAAATCTATGTGAAAAATTATTTCCATTGTGTCACGTTTGTTTTTAGTGTTTCAAGTCTTCCGCTGTGAATCTTAATTTCTGATATTCTGTTAGAGTCAGTGTTGTACAATTTGTCACAACATTTAGTACAACATTATTCTACTTAAACTTAAACACTTCATATACAACACACTTTTAGTTGGTATCAGAGCCGATACCTGACGACACTAGGTTAGATCTTTGGTCAAGTGTATTTTTAGTGTAGGTTAGCAATGGAAACACATCACATATCCACGGCACTTAGGCCACCCGTTTTAGATGGTTCGAATTATGCTTATTGGAAGCCTAAGATGCGTATGTACATCAAGTCAGTTGATGAACGTGCTTGGAGGACTGTACTTACAGGTTGGGAAGCTCCAAAGAAACCAGCAGACGCATATGGTGAAATACAACTCAAGAAAGAAGTTGACTGGACAACTGATGAAATAACAACAACAAGCTACAATTACAAAGCTTTAAATGCTATTTTTACTTCTGTTGATGTTTCAATGTTTAAAATTATATCTAACTGTTCTACCTCTAAAGATGCATGGGACAGGTTGCAAGAGCATTGTGAGGGTTCAGAAAGTGTTCGAAGGACTAAGCTTCGAATGTTGGGGATAAAATTTGAGAATCTCCGAATGAGGGAAGATGAAACAATTACATCCTACAATGAAAGGTTAAGTGAGATTATCAATGAATCACATTCTCTTGGTGACCCTATTTCTAATGTTAGAGTAGTTCATACGATATTAAGATTTGTTCCTAAAAGATTTGATGCTAAAATTTGTGCTATTGAAGAGGCAAAAGATACAGATAAGTTAAGTCAAAATGAATTAGTAAGTATTCTTAGAACTTATGAGATAAACACTAATCAAGTTGATGAAACTAATGCTGATAAGAAAGTTGTGGTTTTTAAAGGGGAAACATCAAACACTTCTGAGGGTCAACCTATCATTACTGAAGTTGATTCTGATGAAGAATTGCTTGATGAATGCCTTAACAATCCTAACAACATTGCCTTGCTCACTAAGCACTTTAATAAGTTTCTTAAGAAATCTGTGAACAAATCTAGAAACATTCAGCCTAAGATTCAAATCAACACATCAACACCTCAACCAGAAAGGAGGAAAGGTCAATTCACACCATGACCATCAAAGAGTGAAGGTAAACCAAGGTATGATCCTGAATTTTGAAAATCAGTTCAATGCAATGCTTGTTTTGGTTATGGACATTATGCAAATGAATGTGCCAATACTAGACTTAAGCAAAAACTGAATTTTAGTGCCACCTTGAGTGATGAATCTGATGATGATGATCTTGATGAATTAAATCAGAATGAATATTCTAATTTTACCAGAATTGATTATAATGATTCCTCAGATGATGATCTGGATGAAACAGATTCTGATGATGTACCTGACGCTTTAACATCTACAGCAACATCAGAACAGAGTCACCCAGATTTGAATTGTTTTAATGGTTTGGTTGATGATGCAGGAAAAAGGACTGATGACAATGAACACCAAAAGCTGTTAGATGATTGGAACAATCAGAAACTCGCTCTTAATTCCTTGAATAAAGAGAATGAGAATCTGAAAGACACAATCACCAAGCTAGAGGTTATACTTACCAAAAGAGATCTGGAAATTTGTAACTTAAAGGAGAAATTGATAAATTCCACCTTATGTTTCAAGAAATATTCCAAGAGTGCTTCTGAGGTAAATAATGTTATAGCTACTGGTAAGTCTAATAATCATGGTTTAGGTTATGATGGTACTACTGCTTCTATTTCTGATAAATTTAGAAAACTTGTGAAATTTGTGAAGGCAAATGTTGACACATCTGATGCAACATCTGCACAATCAGATCCTCACAAGGTTAAAAGGAAGTATATCTGTCATTACTGCTTCCAAGTTGGTCATATTCGTCCTTACTGTATAAAATTGTTTGAAGAACAGAAAACTTTGAAAATGCTGCATAACAAACTGTCACATCCTGGTAAACAGTTTATGAAATCTGCATGGAAACCAAAAACTACCTGTAATGTTGTTCACACCTCCTTAAAAGCATGTCTACCTGATTTATGGTACTTTGATAGTGGTTGTTCTAGACATATGACAGGTCGTACTGATTTCTTATCTGATTATGTGACCTTGAATAGTGGTAGTGTTACATATGGTGGAGGTTCTAAAGGAAAGATTGTTGGTAAAGGAACTTTGAATGTTGAAGGTTTTCCTAAGCTTAAAAATGTCTTACATGTTGATGGCTTACTTGCAAATCTGATTAGCATTAGTCAACTTTGTGATGATAATTTGCATGTGAAATTTGATAAAGATTCATGTTATGTTCTTAATAAAGATGAAGTTTGTGTCATGACTGGTACTAGGTCGGCTGATAATTGCTATCTTATTGGAACAAATATGTGTAACTTGTCAAAATATGATGAAAATGTCTTATGGCGTCAAAGATTGGGTCATGCAAATTACAGAGCAATGAAAAAACTAATCAAAGCAGATGCAGTAAAAGGAATTCCAAAACTGAGGTTTCAGAATAACATTGTATGTGGACCATGCCAAAAAGGTAAGCAAGTAAGAATGTCGCACAAAATGCTGTCACATTGTACTACACATCGATGTTTTGAATTACTGCACATGGACATGATGGGTCCTATGGAAACTGAAAGCATTGGAGGAAAAAGGTATTCCTTAGTTGTGGTAGATGATTTTTCTAGATATACCTGGGTAGAGTCCTTAAGAGACAAATTTGAAGCATTTTTTGCATTTAAAATTCTTTATAAGAGGTTCAAAAATGTTTTTAACTTGAAAGTTGGCCATATTAGAACTGATCATGGTAGGGAATTTGAAAACAGCATGTTTAATGATTTTTGTGATAAAAATGGTATCTTGCAAGAATATTCATCTCCTAAAACTCCACAACAAAATGGAATTGTTGAAAGAAAGAATAGAACTTTACAAGAAATGGCTAGAGTTATGCTTACATCCAAATGTCTTGCTAAGAAATTTTGGGGAGAAGCATTGAATACTGCATGTCATATTATTAATAGGGTTTTTATTCGTTCTGGCACAAGTCAAACACCTTATGAGATTTTGAACAACAGAAAACCAAGTGTGAAATATTTTCATGTATTTGGTTGTGTGTGTTATATTTTGAATGATAGGGATCAACTTCATAAGTTTGATTCTAAAAGTGATAAAGGTTTCTTTTTAGGCTATTCTAGAAATAGTAAAGCTTATAGAGTATATAACCTTAGAACCAACACTGTTCAAGAATCTGTTAATGTTGTGTTTGATGATGATAAAGGTCTTACAGATGACAAAGATGAAGAAGATGTATCACAGGTTACTGACACTTCTGAGAATACACTGAAGTCTGAAAATGTTGCACCAAATGTTAACACATCTGGGTCAACATCTACAGAACAGTCAGTTGTAACTTCACAGAATGACCAGTACGTTCCCAAAACGAATCCTTCTTCAAGAATAGGTAAAAGTCATCCTTCTGACCAGATCATAGGTGATGCTACAGTTGGAGTGCAAATAAGAGGAAGAGTAAGATCAAACAAGGTAGATGTGGTAAGAACAATATGCATGTCTTCTATGTGTAACATTGTAAATGCTGAATGCTATTTATCTGAAATTGAACCTAAAAGTGCTAAAGAAGCCTTAACTGATGAAAACTGGATTAATGTTATGCATGAAGAACTTGGTCAGTTTGAAAGAAATGAAGTGTGGACACTTGTTCCAAGACCTAGTCATACTAATGTCATTGGAACAAAGTGGATATTCAAGAATAAAACTGATGAATCTGGTAATATTGTTAGAAACAAGGCTAGGTTAGTAGCACAAGGTTACACCCAAGTTGAAGGAGTTGATTTTGATGAGACTTTTGCACCTGTTGCTAGAATAGAATCTATTCGATTACTGCTAGCTATTGCATGTTTTATTAATATTAAACTTCATCAAATGGATGTAAAGGCTGCATTTCTAAATGGCATATTGAATGAAGAAGCATATGTTGAACAACCTATAGGATTGGAAGATCCACAATATCCTGATCATGTATATAAACTTAAGAAAGCTTTGTATGGTCTTAAACAAGCTCCTAGAGCATGGTATGGTAGGCTTACTGACTTTCTTTTGGAATATGGCTTTATTAGAGGAGAAGCTGATAGAACTTTGTTCATTAAGCACACTGAAGGAAATTTACTTATTGCTCAAATATATGTTGATGACATTGTGTTTGGTTCTACTTGTGATAAATGTTGAGTAACTTTGTTGAGGCAATGACTGCAACATTTGAAATGAGTATGGTTGGAGACTTGAACTATTTTCTAGGTCTTCAAATCAAACAGTACAGTGATGGTATTTTCTTCTCCCAGAGTAAGTATGCTAAGAACTTGGTTAAAAGATTTGGTCTTGAAAATTCAAAACCAATGAAAACTCCTATGGGATCTTCTTTGAAACTTTGCAAAGATAGTGCTGGAACAGATGTTGATCCAACACTTTACAGATCCATGATAGGTAGTTTACTATATTTAACCTCTAGTAGACCAGATATTATGTATAGTGTGTGTGTTTGTGCTAGGTACCAAGCTAATCCAAATGAATCTCACCTGAATGCTGTGAAGAGAATTATCAAATATGTTTCAGGTACAAGTGACCTTGGAATCTGGTATACTAAGGACACCAACAATATTTTGATTGGTTATAGTGATGCTGATTGGGCTGGAGATATAGATGATAGAAAGAGTACGAGTGGAGGATGTTTCTACATGGGAAACAATCTTGTATCATGGCACAGCAAGAAACATAATTGTGTTTCACAATCCACTACAGAATCTGAGTATATTGCTGCTGGAAGCTGCTGCACACAACTCTTGTGGCTGAGCAAGATGTTCCATGACTATGGTATTGAGAATGGTATACTTACAATCTTTTGTGATAATATTAGTGCTATTAACATTTCTAAGAATCCTGTACAACACTCACTCACTAAGCACATTAGCATAAGACATCACTTTATGAGAGATTTAGTAGAGAAGAATATTGTGAAGTTGGAGTATATACCTACTGAAAAACAAAATGCTGACATCTTTACCAAGGCATTAGACCATGAGAGATTCTCAATCTTGAGGAAATCTCTTGGTATGAGCACTATCTGAAAAATTCGGATGGATGTTGTCACAAATGCGTCAGCATTTGGGACAACATCATGGGTTGTATAAATTTTATAAGTTGAATTTATTTCTTACTTATTTAAATAATTCCTTTGTTAAATATCTACGAATCTAAGAACCTTGGAGTGCAAAAATAAACGTCTTACACCTCTCAAATGCATAAAAATGAGAATGTTATTAGCATACTAAAAGATGTACCAAATCACTGAGTAACTATGGAGCACGGAGTTCACTACTACGATGCCTTCTTTTCAAAAGGTGATATTTGGTAAAAACATCAACATATTTGTAATCCATTAAGTAAGTATGGGGCACGGAGTTCGCTACTACGATGTACTCTACAGGAACAATGGATCAATACAAATTAGATGCTATAATACAAAAAGAAAAAATATGGTGCAACACAAATGAAGCAAATTCATGTAAAAACCGTGTTGAGGTGTTTGTAACAGTTTTGAGCACAACATTCCCTGATTCAAATTTATTTTTATAAGTTGTAATTATTTAATTATTTACTGAGATTTATTTTATTTATTTAATTATATACTGATCCACGTTTTTATTTTTCAGATTATGCTTGGACTAAATAAAAATTCTAGAAACTTTTTAATTACTTAATTAATTAATAAAATTGATTTTTCCCACTAATTAAACCATGATCTAGGTTGTGGCTAAAAATGTGGAGCACTATCAAATTATTTCTGGAATTAATCGTGTTAACCTCCAACTACACCCATTCTCTATAAAACTCAATTAATTGTGATTTATGTTGCTAATTGTCTTTTTCGAGCTTTGTTAAGTACTTCATTTGCAGAAACTGTTTTTTTGGCCGTGTATTTCCCAATTTTGCTGCATACACTCTCAAACCTACCTTGGAAATCCAACCGATTCCTCTTAATGGCTGGAAACCACCGTCTATCACACTCTCACTCACACTCTGCTTCTGAATCTTCCGATCAAAACGCCGAAAACTCTCTCGATCTTCTTGCTTCAATGGCCTCACAACAGTCAAATTCCTCAAACGCCTACACCAATATCTCTGCAACCCCATCAACAACCACTCCTGTTCCACAAACTACTCCACCAACTACCCACATCCCACAAGACTCAACCGTTGAACAGTTCACTAGGGCTATTGAAGAGGTATCCAACACTCTTCGGGCTACTGGTCATCTACCTGTGATGAGGTTCGGAGATATCACTGTGGATATCTCAAGCTATTTGGCCGAACAAACTGCCCAGATGGCTGCTGCTGCAAAAACCCCCAATTCATCGAACCCTACTGAGCCTGCTGCACCGGAACGGAATGTGGAAACCGTTGCTGAAGGAGAAGCTAGTGCTGATGTATCCAATTATGAGGATGTCGAAATGGAGGATGCCGAAGCTTCTGATGATGGTACAAACTCCTCTCTCTCACCCTCTGATGAGTCTGCCCCTGTTCCTCTTAAGAAAATGGTGCAGAAAGGGAAACGACAGAGAAGCCCTGTTCAAAGGAGGAGGTCAAACCGTGTCTTTACCCGAGTAGATTACTCTGAATCTATGAGGAAGAAGAAGAAAGCCGGAGCTGATGCAAGTGAACCCATTCAAGTGTTCACTGATTCTGATGAAGAAATTGAAGTTGCCACTGTTGCTGCAAAGAACCCAAAGAAAGTTGCTGTTGAGAAACCAATTGAAAAAAAGATTGCTGCTGATCCTAAAGGAAAAGGGAAGGCCAAAATGATCCCTGAAGAAGAACCTGCTGAATCAGACTCTGATTCTGATTTCAATATTTGCCTAAGAGATATGCAAGAATCTCTTAAGAAGAATGCTGAGTCATTTCCTGCTGCAAAGGAGTCCGCACCAGAACCTGATGATGGTGGAAGTGGAGACTCATCTTCTGAGGCAAATAGCTCATCTGCTGAGGCAAAGAGCTCATCCAAAAGCTCCTCTGAACATGATGGAGATTCTGATCCTGATGAGGAACTGCCTTCTGAAGAAGAAAGTGAAGGTATCTCTGATCACTCTAATTATGTTGAGAAAAGGTTAGAAATTTACTCTAAGAGGAAGCTGTTGATTGAGAAAAGAATTAATGTGCCTGATTTTGATAGTAAAGGAATGATTAAGTTCTTAGAGGATAGAAATCTGTTGAATGCTGTTACATTTGGTGAAGCTTTTCTGACTAATTGGTCATATGAATTCTATGCTTGTATGAAGAAAAGCACTGGTAGGAAAAGTTCTAGATCTTATGGTACTGTTAATTTTAGGGGGGGGGGGATGTGCCATTCACTCCTGAACTTATTAATGAGTTCTTGCACACTCCCAATGTCGATGAAGATGATGATCCAGATATGGATGTTGTGATTACTGCAATCACATGAGGTAGAAAGACTAAGTGGGCTACGAAAATGTTGGCTAGACACTTAACCTCATTGCATTCTGTTTTGTATAAGCTGATTATATATAATTGGATCCCCACTACCAACACCACTAAAATTACCAGAGATCAAGCCATTCTTATGTATAGGATTTCCATACTTAAGAAGTTCAATCTAGGCCACACAATTTTTCACCATATGAGGAAGTTTACTGGGAAAACTACTGGGAAAGGAAATCTGCCCTATCCAGTCTTGATTTCAAACTATTTGAAGCATCATGGCTTCACTGCTAAGAAGACTGATGTTTTGAGGGGGAGAGTGCCACTGCTTGCTGTTGCTCCTGCCTTATTAATTGGGGACAGAGTGATTGATATGCCCTTAGTTGCTCCTGGTACTGCTAGTCCACAGAGAACTTCCAGACCCTCAACTTCTGATCATCCTTAATCATCCAGATCAAGACAGAGAAATGCAACCCCAAATGTTGAGAACATTCGTATCAACATTTCTGGTAATGTGTATCTTTCACAGGAATTCATTGAACTCCAACTCCAACACTTGCAGGAAACAATTGATGAGCTCCAGTTCCTGAAAGACAGGTGGACCAATCTACTTTCACCTACAACAAGGGGAGTACCACCACCATTGAACTCCAATGTGGTGATTGAAGAGATGGCTGCTGATGATGGAGTTCCAGCTGCTGATGATGCTGGTGATGGACCTGATGTTGGAGATGCTGGAGTAGTTAATGTAGTTGCAAACCTTGCATCTACATACTTTGTTGATGAAGGAGATGATGATGCTGACATGGAGGCCTTGTATGGTGATCTCCATAGAGGAAGCTGCTAGACAGGGGGAGATCTGAATTCCATAATGGCTATGGTGCAGGAAGTTGATGCTGCAGTTGTTACCACATCAATATATGCCATTTATTCAGTTCAATCTCTGTAATTAATGTTTAAGTTTGAATTCTGAAATTCTGATACACTTGTTATTTATTTTTCTAGATGATAGGCTGTCTTTTGTCTTACAACTTGCTTAATTATGGTTCCACTTGATATTTGTTTACTGCCTTTGCTTAAATTGTTTACAGGTTATCATGTGTCTACTGCAGGTTGCTGAGTCCTTGTTCTGTCCATTTTTATTGTTTATTATTTTTGCTCTTTTGTTTGTTTTTGTTAGTGTCTTACTTAGATTCTAAGTTAATTCTTCAAGTTCAACTTATGATCTTAGTAAAGTTACTTATGTTGTGAATAAGTGTAGTGTTTATACTTGTTTTATTTTGGATAAAATTTATCTTGATCTTATGGCACGGATCATTGTAAAATTATCCTTGATCTTCATTTGATTTGATCCAACGGTTACAACAGATATTGTCTTGACTAGTGCTTAACAATGATGTCAACCTCAACTAAGTACATAATACTGAGTATATATAGAAATATATGTGCATCATGTGTGTTGTAGTCGAAAGGTCAAATTGGGGGAGATTGTAGATGTTGTTAATCCTTAAATGCTTAACATTATCAACAACATTTTAATTTGACCTTCCGAGATTTTTTCTAAGTCCTTTCTGAAATGTTACATTAAATGTTGATCTAAATGTCACAGCATTTCTGGCAGAGTCTAGAAGCTTCTACAAGGATCTGGAACCTGGAAGATTCTAAAATATTGGAGAACTTCCTAGAAGAGCTAGAAGAGGCTGGAAGCATCTTAGAATGACCTGGAACGTGCAAGAAGGATCTAGAAAGATCATGAAAGTTGAGTTCCTAAAAAATAGGATCTCAATGTGGAAGCCTCTAGAATCAGCACCCCACTTCTATAAATACCGATTGAAGGCTTCTCAATTCAGTGTATTCTATTCGATCAATCTCCTAGACCGAGCGTTCATCCCTGTTAGGAATTGTGGCCAGTAGTTTTACCTTTTAGATCATTCGAAGTATCCCACCCGTATGGCTGTGTGTCTTCTTATCTATTGAGAGTGTAATCATAGATAGACTAGGCATTTCGACAGTGTATACTTTATACACTTAGTTCGTTTTTAGAACAAGGCACCTGCCTCGTTTGTAGTTTCAGTTGTGAAGGTTATTGCTGTAACATTTCACACAACATTTGTACTTGAAGATAAGTATTGAATTTCGTCGTAAGGCTCGCATAGATTTTTATTTATAAAATCTATGTGAAAAATTATTTCCATTGTGTCACGTTTGTTTTTAGTGTTTCAAGTCTTCCGCTGTGAATCTTAATTTCTGATATTCTGTTAGAGTCAGTGTTGTACAATTTGTCACAACATTTAGTACAACATTATTCTACTTAAACTTAAACACTTCATATACAACACACTTTCATGATGTCATAAACATATATTTGGACAAGCAAGATGTCCTCTCCTTCAGCGATTCTGAAGAGAGTTCTGTCCACAGTTCCTTTGATGAATCCATGATCCAAGAGAAACTGTGACAGTGTATCATACCAAGCTCTTGGAGCTTGCTTGAGTCCATATAGAGCTTTTTTCAGTCTGTAAACTTGGTTTCCAACCTCAAAACCAGGTGGTTGCTCTACATAGACTTCTTCCTTCAAAACTCCATTCAAGAAGGCACTCTTGACATCCATCTGGTACACTTTGAACCTCTTGTGGGCTGTATAGGCTAGAAAGAGCCTTATTGCTTCTAGCCTTGCCACAGGTGCAAATGTTTCATCATAGTCAATGCCTTCTGATTGGCAATAGCCTTTTACCACCAGTCTTGCTTTGTTTCTGACTATCACATCATTTTCATTCTTCTTGTTCTTGAACATCCACTTGGTTCAAATAATATCTTGATGTGAAGGTCTATCCACCAGCTCCCATACATCATTTCTGGTGAATTGGTTTAGCTCTTCCTGCATTGCTATGATCCAATTTGCATCTTGTAGTGCTTCCTCAATGTCACTTGTTTCTTGTTCTGACAAGAAACAACAAAATAGAGCACTTTCACCATGAAATCTTCTAGTTTTGACTCCTATACTTGGATCACCAAGTATCAGATCAGTATGATGGTCAGACAACCAAGTCCTTTTTTTGATCCCTTCAGTAGAGTTGTCCTCTACTGAGGTTGAGTCACTATGATCATAAAATTCAGGGAAATTCAATGCAGGATCTAACTCAGGATCATAATCAGGGGTGTTGTCCTCAATGTCAGGGACATTGGCATTATCAACATTATTGTTTCCCCCTAGATTATTAGATCCATTAACTACCTCAGCATGGACTGCTTCTTCATTGGTAGTTGTTACCTGAGTGTGAACTGGGATTGGTTCATTCAGTTCACCATTTTCTTCAGAGGGATTTGCCTCAGGTAAGTTGCCTTCAGGATTGTTGTCCAGTCTTATGATTTCAGGGGGGTTGGCTTGGACAACATCTATGAAAGTAGTATCTCTGTCCTTTAAGCTCAGTTTGGTTGTTCTTTGTGTGATTTCTTGTTTCTGAACTCATGAGTAGATTCATCAAACACAACATGGGGTGTTTCCTCCACAATAAGGGTTTTACAGTTGTAGACTCTGAAAGCTCTACTGATTTGGGAATATCCAAGAAATACTCCCTCATCAGCTTTGCTATCAAAAGCCTTTAGTTGTTCTTTCCCATTGTTGTGAATGAAACACTTACAACCATAGATATGGAAATAAGATACTTTAGGCAGCCTTCCTTTCCAGAGTTCATAGGGGGTTTTGCCTTGCCCCTTAGTTATCAAACATCTATTTTGAGTATAGCATGCAGTGTTTATAACTTCAGCCCAAAACCTTTTTAGGTAAGTTTGAATCAGCAATTAAGGTTCTAGCAGCCTCTTTTAAAGTTCTATTTCTTCTTTTTGCAACCCCATTCTGCTGAGGGGTTCTAGCTGCTGAAGTTTCATGGGCTATTCTATTTTGTGTGCAATACTCATTGATGTATGAATTTATGAACTCAGTGCCTTTATCAGATCTTATCTTGATTATATTAAGGCTTTTCTCATTTGACAATCTCTTTAGTTGTTCAGGGAGTTTGACTTGTGTTTCCTTCTTATTAAGGAGAAATACTACCCATGTGAACCTAGAGAAGTCATCTACTATCACCAATGTGTATTTTCTACCATTTATGCTTGCAGGGGTGATGGGTCCAAATAAGTCCATGTGTAAAATTTCAAGTACCCTTTCAGTAGAGATGACTGGTTTTCTCTTGAATGAGGCTTTGATATGTTTTCCTTCTTGGCATGGTTTACAAACATGCTCCTTAATGAAAACCTCATTAGGTAGTCCTTTTACTAATGCATTCCTAGCAAGTTTGTTCATTGATTTAAAGTTCAGGTGGTTTAGCCTTTTATGCCATAACCAACTTTGTTCATTAGAGCTCTTAGCAATGAAACATGCAGCATCAGTAAATTTGTCCCAGTCAGCAAAATACACATTTCCTTTCCTAGTCCCAGTCAGTAGAGTTTGTTGAGTTTTATCTTTGATTAAGCATTTTCCACTTGAAAACTCAACATTGAATCCTTTGTCACAAAACTGACTTATGCTTAGGAGATTATATTTGAGACTAGTCACATAAGACACATTGGATACCTTGATATTACCAATTATCAAGGTACCATAACCTTTTGTTGTAGCTTGTGAACTGTCTCCAAATGTGACATTTGGGCCTTCTTTTTCAAACCAAATCAATGAGGAGGTTTTTGTTTCCAGTCATGTGCCTTGAGCATCCACTGTCAAGGTACCATGCTGACTTTTTGCTCATACTCCTCATCTTCTTGTGGCCCAATGGTACCTACAATTAGATAGCTTTAGGTACCCTTTGAATTTTGGGTCCTGAGAGGTTAGCTGTACCTTTAGGAACCCAAACTTGCCTTATAACCCTGATTGATTCAAGGCGGCTAAGTTGTTTTCCTCTAGCATCAATGTACACTGTCTTTTCCTTAAATGTCTTTGGGAAAGTATGTGTAAAGGTGTTTACTCTATAAGTATCAGGAGAGTTGTCATTTCTCCTGAACTTATGAGTTTTGTTTGCTACTTGAGGGAATCTTTGAGGATAGGCATGACCATTACCCTTTGGCATGAAGGGTTTTGGTTGTCTCATTTTATTTTGCCCTTGAGGATAGTTGACCTTAGGTCTGTTCAGCTGAGGCTTCCTCAGTAGAATTGGCCTAGGCTGATCAAACCTTGGATAACTCCTCTGAACATTGTTCAGGAGAGTTGCCCTTCCATTGGGTCTACTCTGCTGACCAACATTCCTCTTGTACTCAGGGACCTTGGCCTTTTCCTTAGGTATGGGCCTAGTCTCCTGAAGTACTTGAGTGGGCAATTCATGCATTTTGCCCTTTCCTTTGTTCAGTGGCTGAATTATTTCATTTTCAGCTTGTTGAGCCACTGACTTAACAAAGATTCTCTTAGTGTTACTTGTAGAAGCAACACTAAGACAAGGTGAAGATTCAAATGGATCAAAACCTAATCCACTTCTTTGAGCCATAGGTCTTTGATAACTTTGAATTTCCTCTATTGCCCTAGAGGATTTCTTCAAAGCAGACATCTTTAATTTCAGGCTCTCTTCACTTGATTTCAGAATGTCATACTCATGTGAGAGGTTTTCAAATTTAGCTTGTAGAATTTTCAATTCAAAATCTTTTCTCTTCTGAGTCAATAGTTGTTCATCAATCAGCTTTTGTTGGTCAACTATCCTGAGAGTGGCTTCATTAAGCTCTCTCAAGACTTGTTGATACAACTCAGTAGACTTGACATCAACTACTGATTCAGAGTTTTAAGCAAGCTCTATTGACAACCTTTCATTCTCTCTCACACAGTTGTCATGAAATTCTTGTAACATAGTGAAATCTTCCATTAACTTTCCAAGAGAAAGTTTCAGGTTGACTTCACTAGTGTTTTGTGAAATGAATGATGGTGAACTAGAAGTGGAGGATACCTAATCATCCTCAATGGCCATGTTGCACACATCATCATCATCATCACTGTTTGAGAACAGTCCATCAGAAGAGTTGAAGCTTTCAGCACTTTCAGATTCTTCACCAGCCAAAATGGCTTTTCTGTTGGTGAACTTTCTATCTCTTTTGGCTTGCCTCTCTCTTCTCTCCTTAGAGCTGAGTTCAGGGCAGTCATATTGGAAATGCCCTTTCTTCTTACAGTTGTAGCACATGTCTTCATCATCATCTTTCTTAGGCTCATCTCTCCTTCTAGATGATGAAGGCTCAGCTCTGCTGGACCTTCTCCTATCAAAGTACTTGTCCTCTGATCTTCTTTCTTCAGGCCTTTTGTCCTCAGCCTTGGCTTCAGGAGAGTTGTATCTTCTCCTGACCTTATTGTCTTGGTAGAATTTCTTGTATCTACCAAACCTTGAGTTAAGCTTGTCAAACCTTCTAGCCATTAGGGCTAGTTCTTCCTTCATTTCAGCCTTGGAGACTGACTTTGATGATCTAGGAGTAGACTGCATTTCAGGTTCAGCAGCTTTGGCTTTGAATGCCACTCCTTTGGTAGGTAATGAAGGTTCCTCAACAGGCTTTCTTCTGTTGAGATCAAACTCATAAGCTTTGAGTTCTGAGAAGATTTGTTGCATGGGCATGGTGGAGAGATCCTTGGTGTTCTGCATCATCACAGCATATACATCCCACTTTTGAGTGAGACTTCTCAAGATCTTTAGTCCAACTTCTCTCTTGGACTACCAGCAAACTTGTCAATGGACTCTTCTGAATCCATTGTGAATTGTTCAAACTTTTGCACTGCCACTTGGAGCTTGTTCTCCTTGATCTTTTCAGTACCCTCACACATTTCGACAAGAGTATCCCAAATTTCTTTGGCAGTTGTGCAGTGGTAGACCCTTCCCATGATTGCATCTGGAATAGTTTGATAGAGGGTATTCATGGCTAGATTATTCAAATTATCTTTCCTCTTTTCCTCAGAGGTGAAGTCATATTCATCCTTGGGGATCATCTCCCCTGTGTCAGCTCTTTGAGCATCAGTGATCCTGGGATTAACTTGAGTGAACACAAAGGGTCCTCTTATGATCACTCTCAGCATGTCAGTGTGAAGAGATGCAAGATGAGCCCTCATTCTAATTTTCCAGAAATCATAGTTCTCAATTGAGAACATGGGCAACTTGTGATGTGATATATGGTTGACTGGATTGGTAGCCATATTGTCCAACCCTTGAACAACATCAGGAGGAACATCAGCATTGTTGTTCTGATTTAAATTCTGATTCTGCTGCTGGTTCTGGTTGATGTTGTTGTTTCCTCTTGCCATGTCTCAAAGATAAGGGTTAGACAATAGATATATAAGATTTCAGAAAGATCAGTTCAGTGACCACACCAAATATGTGATTTTGAAAATCAAGATGGATTTTCAGAAGCAGTGGTCTTTGAACCCCTGCTCTGATACCACTTGTTGGTCCTGAAAGGAGTATATAACAAGTGTATGGGGGGGGGGGGGGAATACACTTGTATTCAAATCTTTTTCAAATTAACCAAGTATGACTCCAGCAAGGTTGTCCTGGACAACTCTGCTGAGATGTATAACTTCTTAAAGATAACCAACCTACTAAGTGCTATTGAGTACTTAGTTGAATGACTATCTAAGTGAGTTATAAGTGCGGAATTAGTGGTTGGCCCTTTAGTTTGAACTCCTTTTAAGTTCTGAAATCACCTTAACAATTTATCCTGTTTCAGGGAACTTGTCCAAATATGTTTGCACAGTCTCAAGTATTTGTTCTTTGAAAGTTAAGTTTATGTGCAGTGTTGAATGAATGTAAGTACTTGAAAGTAGATCAACACAAGAGTTTATAGTGGTTCAGAGACTCAAGCTCCTACATCCACTTTCCCTGATTTAACAGGATAATTCCTTCACTCTTGGAATTAACTTGTTTTAGAGTGCCAAGGTGCACTTGATCAAGAACACCACTCCTTGGTGATTTGATCCCTAGTATGTATAGAGTCCTAGTACCCTCTTCTCAACTCAGAATTAAATGTTCTTCTCTCAACAGTTAACTCCTTACACTTCTACTACTACAACCTTCTAACTTTCTCTCTTTGAAAGGTATAAGGGTTGAAGTAAGGTTCCAACTAATGAGATATCCTTTACAATGAAGTTCAGTGTATACGGATTGGGTATCTCTCTAAGCTTTGTATGGATATACAATGGGATTCAGCTTAGGTGAAGTGTTTGAAGACTAAGATAGTCTCTTTGAAAGCTTGAAAGTTCTTATGAGCTTGTAGCTTCAGTATAATTGCTTGTAGTTGGATGCTTTCAAATGGTCTGTACACTTCTGTATTTATAGACAAATTTTAGGATTTGCCCATTGGAAAGACAGCCTCAATTGTCTATAAATGTCTTCCTTGAACTCTGCAACTGGAAGACAGTTTCTTGATAGTGACATGTCATTTGTTTGGGAAATAAACAGCTGTAACCATTTTGTGTTGACTTTGTAGCACTCTTCCCAATGTCTGACTTCAAGATACACTTGATCAAATATGGACATGGCTTCTGATGACTAGTCTAATGATAAGGACAACATTCCTTATCACTTGGACAACTCTGCTTATCACTATCAGTAGAGTTTGCTTATCAGCAAGGTTGGCTTTAGCTCTTCAGATGACTTGGCTCCTTTACTTTCCATGCTTCCTTAAATTAGATCTTTGTGCATTCATGAAGTTGATTAGGTGTCCTTTGACCTTATCAGCATATTTGGGTTGATCTTGAATGGTTCTGGTACAAGTGTGCTGAGACAACTTTCCTGGACAAACCTTCTGAGCTAGTATGCTTCAGTAGGCTATGTCTTGATGATGCATTCAACTCACTTGTTCTTTATATAGGTTGATCCACAATCCATTCAATCATGATCAGCATACTTGTCTTTCAGCAAACTTGGGACACATTCATCTTGAGCCTTGAGGGGACTTGATCTTGATAGACTTCAAACTATGTGTTCCCCCTCAACTTGTGCATCTAAGATTCTAAGAGCTGCCTAACATACCAGCTTCTCAACTAGTCTTATGCTACATGTTCTAATATCCTGATGTGAACGAGGCACGTAATCTGAAGAACGCCTACAATAGGGTGCGACGAGCACGTATTAAAGCAGCAGCTGGTCAAAGAGAGAACCAAGCCCAAAACAATGATATGGGTCGTGGCGAGGCCCAAGAAGAAGATCCAGGTTAATAAAATAGAAATTGTATGGCCCAATTAGTAAGATAGTTATTGGGCCAAAGTGTCGGTGGAGAATAATGTTGATTGCAGAATTGTACTTGGCCTTATTATATAAGGGCTGATGTATTTTCTAGAGGGATATATGAAAATAAGTTTCTTCTTGTGCAAATTCTATTTTGCAACCGTCTTTTCTTGCTGACCTGAGTCAGGGAATCGCCGGAAAATTCAATTGTTACTCATGGTTATCACCAAATTGGTGCTTTCATTGAGAGAGTTCGAGAACCACGACAGAATGGCTGGAACGCACAGAGAAAGGATCGAACTTCTTGAGGGAAGATTCGATCAGTTGGAAATAGGGTTCCAGACGGTAGGGGATCGAGTGGAAAAAATGGATCACACCATGGGCAAATTGGAGCGTATGATGAAGAAGATTGGACGAAGGGAGCGGTCATCGTCAGAATCGAGCTCATCGTCGAGCATATCGGAAAGTTCAGGGACTAGTTCAGGGGAAGAAGAGAACCCTGTTCGCAATCATGAAGGAAGGGAAAGAAACCGTCGAGAAAATAAGAACCGTGATGATTGGAAAAAAGGAAAGCCCAAGTTATTTTGCCCCACCTTTAATGGAGAGGAACCGATTTCTTGGCTGAGCCGAATCAACCAATACTTTGATCTGAATGAGATCAAACGAGGAAACAAGGTTAAATACGCTGCGTATTACCTTGAAGGGGAAGCTAATATGTGGTGGCAATGGTTAAGTCGGGTTTATAGAAAGAAAGACAAGAAAATCAGGTGGAAAGAATTTGAACGTGAACTCTTAATCAGATTTGGTCCATCAGATTACAACGACTACGACGAAGCACTGGCGCACATCAAACAAACCGGCACATTACGTGACTACCAAAAAGAATTTGAAAAGTTGGCAAGTCGGGTGCAAGATTGGCCGGAAAAGGCGTTAGTTGGAGCATTCGTAGGCGGCTTGAAATCGGAGCTAGCATCGGAGGTCCGGGTCTTTCGACCCAAGAACTACTCAGACGCTATAGAAGTGGCTCGCATCAGGGACGACTACTTGAATACGAACGGGCGTGGAGTTCGACCCGAACAGAGGAGGTTTAGCAGTAATGCTACTGGACAAAAACCAGGGGGAAATTCCACAAGGATAAACAACGCGGAGACAAGTACGAGGGCGACCACCAGTGGGATGAAGCGATTGAGCTGGGAAGAAATGCAGAAACGAAGAGAAAAGGGGTTGTGCTTCAATTGCGATGAAAAGTTCGTACCTGGGCATAGGTGCAAAAACAAACAAGTATT
Organism: Galeopsis tetrahit; assembly: GCA_963675135.1. NCBI lineage: Eukaryota > Viridiplantae > Streptophyta > Magnoliopsida > Lamiales > Lamiaceae > Galeopsis > Galeopsis tetrahit. The sequence goes on along the minus strand of OY776130.1, from coordinate 28,455,542 downwards.
CTTGATTGAACCGGCAGATTCAGAGGAAGAGGGTGAAGAAGAGGATATGGGAGTAACACCAGATCAATCGGCCGAAATCTCTATGCACGCAATCACGGGAGTTCATGGGCCTAAGACACTTAAGTTCACAGCATGGGTAAAAGACCGACGAGCAATTGTCCTCGTCGATAACGGGTCGTCACACAATTTTATAAGCAAGAAATTAGCGGGCAAGCTCAACTTAATAAACACGGAGGTGGAACCATTTCGGGTACGAGTCGCCAATGGTGACAGCCTTACGTGCAAACAACAATATCAAGAAGTACCCGTGAGGATACAGGGGGTGACAATTAAGGCCGATTTGTACGAGTTGCCCCTAGTAGGACCGGACATCGTGTTGGGAGTTCAATGGCTGGAAACAATAGGACGCGTGGTCACGGACTACAGCTCTGGAATAATGGAGTTCATGCACAATGACCGAACAGTCACACTACAAACGAGCACCGAATATCAACCGAAGGAAGTGGGCCTGAAGAGCATTGAAAGAATGTATAAAAGGGGGTCGCAATGTTACGCCATATATATTGAGAAACACGGGTCAGCAATGCCAAAAAAGAAACAAGAAATGAGGCAAGGTTTAACACGGTTATTGGGGGAATTTGCACGGCTATTTGAAGAGCCCCAAGGGTTACCACCGAAGAGAGCCTTTGACCATCTAATCCAACTAAAAGATGAGACGCAGCCGATAAATGTTCATCCATATCGATACGCCCATTTCCAAAAGGAAGAGATCGAGCGCCAAGTCCATGAGATGCTACAAAATGGGTTGATACGCCCGAGTACCAGTTCATTCTCATCGCCGGTTCTGCTAGTAAAAAAGAAGGAGGCCACTTGGCGGTTTTGTACAGATTATCGAGCCTTGAATGCAGCAACCATCAAGGATAGATTTCCTATTCCGACGATTGACGACATGTTAGATGAATTGGGGGGCGCTAAGTACTTTACAAAACTCGATTTAAGGGCGGGGTACCACCAAATAAGGGTAGCCGACGAGGACGTCCACAAAACGGCTTTTCGGACACACCAAGGCCACTACGAGTATTTAGTCATGCCCTTCGGGCTATGTAACGCCCCCTCCACTTTTCAAAGGGCCATGAACAAAATTTTTGAAAATTACTTACGAAAATGCGTTCTAGTATTTTTTGACGATATTCTGATTTATTCCAGGTGTTAGGAAGAACATTTGGATCATCTACGAACCGTCTTCCAGATTCTGCAACAACATGAACTGTATGTGAAGCAATCCAAGTGTGCCTTCGGAGAAACAACCGTTGAATACTTGGGGCACATTATAACGGTAGAAGGGGTTCGCGTGGATCCAACAAAAATAGCAGCAATGCAAGAATGGCCTAAACCTAGAAACTTGAGGGCCCTTCGCGGATTTTTAGGTCTCACAGGGTATTATCGGAAGTTCGTAAAAAAATACGGTACCATAGCTCGTCCTTTAACTGACATGACGAAAAAAGGACAATTTCAGTGGTCTGAGCAAGGAGAACAAGCCTTCGAGAATTTGAAACAGGCTATGACAACTACCCCAGTACTTGCAATGCCCAACTTTGAGTTAATGTTTGAAGTTCATACCGATGCAAGCGACTATGGGCTAGGAGCAGTTCTTGTCCAAAATAATCAACCACTAGCTTATTTGAGTAAGGCCCTCGGGGTAAAGAAACACGAATGGTCAACATACGTCAAAGAGATGATGGCTGTGGTAGAAGCTGTTCGGCTATGGCGGACATACTTGTTGGGGCGAAGGTTTCGTATAGTGACAGACCAACAACCACTCAAGCACATGTTAGAACAGCGGATAGTCACCCCAGAACAACAAAAGTTCGTCGCCAAATTAATGGGCTTTGATTTCGAAATCCAGTACCGCCCGGGGAGGCAAAACGCAGTGGCCGACGCCTTGTCGCGAAGAGATGAGGAAGGAGAGTTGAATGCCATCACCGGACCCGTCTGGGCAATCTGGGAATTGATTCGAACAGCTTCCAAATTGGACGCCGACATTCAGGAAATACGTCATAAAGTAGAAAAACATGATGCCGAGAGCGATGACTACGAATGGAGAGATGACATGCTGTTATTCAAAGGCCGAATATGGGTACCGCAGGCAGATGATCTAAGACGGAAGATTATGTATCACTTTCACGACTCAAAAATTGAGGGTCACTCAGGGATCTACCGAACATGGGCGCGGATATCTTCCACCTTCTATTGGCCAGGCATGAAACAGGAAGTGCGCAAATATGTATTGGGGTGCGATTCATGCCAGCGAGTAAAGAGTGACTCGAGAAAACCCAGCGGGCTGCTACAGCCGTTACCCGTACCTGACAGAATTTGGGAAGACGTAACAATGGATTTTATCGAGGGGCTACCTCGATCGAACGGGTACAACGGCATCCTCGTCGTTGTAGACAGGTTAACGAAATATGCACATTTTATTTCCTTAGTTCATCCATACACTGCAAAATCTATAGCTCGTATATTCATTGATAACATTGTTAAACTACATGGAATTCCTCGTTCCATTGTCACTGACCGTGATAGAATTTTTGTTAGCAATTTTTGGAAAGAATTCTTTAAGATGCAGGGCACTCGCTTAGCTATGAGTTCGGCATACCATCCGCAAACCGACGGACAAACGGAGGTGATGAATCGGACGCTCGAGCAGTACTTAAGGTGTTTCGTGCACACAAATCCGAGAAAGTGGGAGTCCTTTTTATCATGGGCAGAGTATTGGTATAATACCACGTACCATGCGTCAACCAAGACTACGCCATTTGAATTGGTATACGGACGACACCCACCGCATCTGGTGAGTTACCCCATAGGCGAATCCCCAAATGCGGAAGTAGATCGGGAACTGTACGAGAGAGATTTGCTGCTACAACAACTCAAGGAGACGTTACATGGGTCGATCAATCGAATGAAGGAATTTCACGACAAAAGCCGTCGCGAGGAGGTGTTTGAGATTGGGGATTGGGTCTATTTGAAGTTGCGGCCTTATCGACAGCAAACGATATCGCAGAAAGCATTGTATAAGCTCGGAAGTAGATATTACGGACCATTTCAGATTCTGGAACGGGTGGGAGAAGTGGCGTATCGACTTAGTCTACCGGAAGAGGCTCAGATTCATCCGGTAGTTCATGTTTCACAATTAAAAAGACGATTGGGAAATGTAGATGTGACGAGTGGACGACTACCAGTAGTGAATGACGATGGTCAATTATTAATCCGACCAGCGCGAGCAAAGGAGTACCGGCATATCAAGCGAGGAGGACGATTTAGGTGGGAAGTTCTCATTGAATGGGAAGAGTTACCAACTGACGAAGCCACTTGGGAGCAATTGGATGAAATGCGTATTAGATTTCCAGATTTAATCCTTGAGGACAAGGAAGCTCGCAAAGAGGATAGGATTGATGTGAACGAGGCACGTAATCTGAAGAACGCCTACAATAGGGTGCGACGAGCACGTATTAAAGCAGCAGCTGGTCAAAGAGAGAACCAAGCCCAAAACAATGATATGGGTCGTGGCGAGGCCCAAGAAGAAGATCCAGGTTAATAAAATAGAAATTGTATGGCCCAATTAGTAAGATAGTTATTGGGCCAAAGTGTCGGTGGAGAATAATGTTGATTGCAGAATTGTACTTGGCCTTATTATATAAGGGCTGATGTATTTTCCAGAGGGATATATGAAAATAAGTTTCTTCTTGTGCAAATTCTATTTTTCAACCGTCTTTTCTTGCTGACCTGAGTCAGGGAATCGCCGGAAAATTCAATTGTTACTCGTGGTTCTCACCATATCCTTAGAACATGATCATTCTTGACTTATTCTATTGGCATGTCTCAGGGGTTTTGATATTAAATCAAAACACTTCTCATTTTATTCCCAACATGTTTGTATATTTTAATGTGTTAAAAATTAAATTAAAATTAGAGTTTGCATGTGTTGGTCCCCACTCTGTTTAATTCCTATTAACCAATTATATGTATAATGAAACTGGTTATTAATTTAAATTTGTCAATTATTTTTGTTTGGAAGTTAAAATATTATTTATAATGGATAATAGAGTGGGTCTTTTGTGCATCACTACACTTTATACGACCAATTTTTTTCGTGACAACGCAAATTTTGTCATTTGTTAGTTAAATGTAATGAATTTAATTTTCGTCCACTAATGATTTTATCCGCAAGAAAATAAATCACCACTAATTTTAAAATTAAAATTCCACGACAAAAAATAAATTTGTAGCTAAAAATTTTGATGACGAAATTCATAATAATTGATAATAAAGTCATAAAAAATAATGGCAAAAACTTGTATGAAATCATCTCACAAATCTCATATTCCGTAAGACAAATCTTTCTTAAATCATTAATCCATTAACCCACCCCCACTAACTAAACTACCCTCCCTCATTTCATTTCATTTCAGCCCAGCCTCCCCCTCCCCACCCAATCTCCCGCGTAACAAATTCATGTCCTGTTGGTCCTTGGTGGAGTATGACACAAGTGTATGGGGGGAATGCACTTGTGTATGCAAATTCTTTTCTTTTGCAAAACTGGTCTTATCAGGCAGGTTGTCTCACAACTGGCCTGAGTGAGAACTTTGATAGATACTTGTCCTACTGATTACTATTGAGTGATCAGTTGGCTAAATATCTAAAAGAGTTTCTAAGTGCGGAATGTGGTTGGCCTTTGACTTAAAGAAATACTCCAAGTTGATTTCTGAAAAGATACAGTTATCAGGGACTTTGTCCAAAGCAGATTTTCTCACTTACTGACTTTTGCTCCTTTAAAATATGTTTGAGTGTTAGTGCAATAAAGAATGCAGTAAGTAAATGGCACACAAGTTTATAGTGGTTCAGAGACTCAAGCTCCTACATCCACTTTCCCTGATTAAACAGGATAATTCCTTCACAATGGAATTAGCTTGTTTTATAGTGCCAAGGTGCACTGATCAACAACACTCTCTTAGTGCTTTGATCCCTAGGATAATCTGAGTCCTAGTGCTCAATCTCTCTGAGTTAAGACTGTGTTTCACTCTAACAGTTCTTAACTCCTCACTTCTACAACAAACACTCTCTTCACTAAATGAGATAAGGCTTGAGGTTTGGTTCCAACTAGTAGAGATATCCTTTACAATAAGAACAGTGTAAAGGCTTAGGATATCTCAATGCTAAGCTTTGGATGATTACAAAGATTGGCTTAGCTAATTGAAGTGATTCAGGAAACTTGGGATTCTGAAGAACAACTTGGTTTCCTTTGAAAGCTTGATGATAATTTGATAGCTTGTAGTTGGATACTGAATCCCTTTGATCACTTCTGTATTTATAGGCACATTTGAACAACTAACCGTTGGAGGGATAGCAATTCAAATATGTCTATTTGCAGCACCATTGAAATGGCTATGAAGCTTGGCATCCTTTTATCCACTGTGTAAAAGGGCTCTTCAATGGTTGCTTGAATGAATGTGTTGACTTCTGACAAATGCGGCTGAGAAGACTTGTGTCAGTTTCCAAATTTGCACATTGTCCTAGGTTGATTTGTGGCAAACTCTACACTCAATCAACGGTCAGATGGGACAAGCTCCCTGAACATTCCTGCTGCAATTTAGAATGTTCCAACATTCATTCAATGTTTCACTCTTTAATGCTCTAAGTCTTCAATGCTTGGTTCAGGCATGATTGGCAATAAATGCTTCATTGAATGTGTCTTCTGTGGGCTTTGGCATTCAATGCTCTTGATCTTTTGTACTTCAATTGTCTTGATCATTTGCATTTATGAGCATTGCTTTACTGCTCTTGATCTCTTCAGCTAAGTTGTCCACTTGGTAAATCTGTCTTGAAAGTTCAGCAACTTTGGCCTATAGACTTATCAAGCTGCCTAACATTCCAGCTTTGGACAACTATCCTGAACACTAAAATCTCACAACATTCCTGAGATTTTTCACTTAACCAATCTACATACTCAAGTGTACTGAGACAACTTGCCTGAACTAGACTTGAGCTTATCTCAACTAATCTGAACATAATCAATCAGGGGTTTTGGTATCTAGATCAAAATCATTTTATTCCCAACAATTTCCCCCTTTTTGATGATGCCAAAACCTATTACAAAAGGAACTTGACTTATACTATACTTTATCTTCAGGATGAGTGAACTGGTCAACTTTCCTGAAAGAAACTGTTAGCACAATAAATCAAGTATATATGTAATGTCAGGTTAGTTGAGATAATGAGTTGTTATCTCTTGATAGTAAATCAGTGGTCCTTTTATATATCATTGAGCATTACAGATCAGAAAAACAAAGGACAACATAACTGATACAGAGAAATCAGAATAACAACATCATAAGCAATCATAAAAAAAAGGTAGGGAAGAGATGAACTTATCCATTCAAAGAGTTCCATCATCCTGAGGAGCAATGCCATATTGAGCCCAGACCCTTTTCTTCAGCTCCCAAACATCCTCGTTGGAGCCTCTAGGGCCAATCTTCATCTTCTCCATCTTCGTGATGTTGATGAACTCCTCCAGAATCTTTCCCTCATCAATTAAGTTCCCATTGAACTTAGGAGGCATGTACAGAATTGGACCAGGGGCCTTGAATTCAACTCTTGCCATCTCAGCTGCTGCAAACAGCTTTTGGTAGAGGTCCCTATGGTTCTCAAACATGAACTGGACAAAGACTTCATCTACACTCTCTTCAAGCCACTTTCCAATGACATAAAAGTCATATACAAAACTTCTCTTGGCCTCCTCCCATGCATCATTCAGTGAGATTGGAACCCACTTATCATGGTGAGGGTACTGAGTGTCCCATCTTTGCAGCATTTGAGGTTTGAGTCTTCTGTATGAAGCCCTCCTTCTTGGAGCTTTGAAGTTTGCCCTTCTTTCATCTCTTGCCTTGTTGGCTTCAACCAGCTGATCCATTCTCTCTTTAGCCCTTTGAAGAGCAAACTTCTCTTGTGTCTCTGGATCTTTGCCAAATCCTTCTTCAAACAATTTAGAAGGATCATCAGCAAGCTTGGGCACACCAACTTCAGGCTCTCTGTCCTGTACCTCCTCTTCAACATCTTCTTCAATGGCAGGCAGCTTGGCTGCTTTCTTCAATCTCTTTGATTGCCTTACTGGAGTAGATTCTTCAGTCTGAAATTCTGAAGGCAAAGTCAGGCTGGTTGGGAATTCATTGAAGGCTTCCAATTCCTTCCTCTTTCTTTCAGATGACCTTGTCACCTTCCCCCTTACTTCAGCAACCTTCTCTTTGGGGTCAAGTCCTGCTGACTCACCACCAGGCCTTTGTTGCTTCCTTGCCTGACTCTCCATTGCAGACATCATGGACTCTTTAACAGCCATTTGAATCTGCTCTTCCTCAGTTAAGCTTTCAATATCCATTGGGCCTTTGCCTTTCCCAAAGTCTTCTACTGCCTCCTCCTCAATCTCAGGGACCTTCTCCTTTCCCTTAGGTTCACCAATCACCAAGGTTCCCTTTGCCCTTGCTCTCTCTCTTTCCCCCTTTTTGGCATTATCAAAACACTGGGGCTTTAATTCACTCATAGAAATTGAGAGATGTGAGTGGGCCTGAGTGAGGGACTTCAACTCCTGCAGTAGATAAACATTCTCATCATGAATGTTTTGCATTTTATCATCTGCCATGCTCAAGAATGTGTGAACTGGCTTCATCTTTTGAGTAACAATTGCATCCAATGTGGTTTTCAGTGATTGATCAAGTTTGGCCTGAAGTTGTTCAGTGAGGTTGGCCACAACTTGATCAGACATTTTGGCCATAAGTTCAACAGTGAACTTCTCAGCAGCCTCCTTCACCATTGCAGCTTTCAATTCTTCAGCCTTCTTCCTCTGGGCTGCTGTCCTCTGCCTTAAAGCATCCTTGATTGTTTTTCTCAAGGCTTTCACATTATGCTTGTACAAATCTTTGAGACCCTGCTGCTCTTTCTTCACAGATCTTGTGAATTTACCCATAGCATCCTTGGCCTTTGTCACTTCAGTTGAAACTGTTTGCAGTCCAGTTTCAACTCCACAGATTCTTGCATCCAATGTGGGCAGGATCACCTCCTCTGAGCCAGTTAGCCTCATCTCCACAGAGGCTAGAGTCTTTCCTTGGCCATCTAGGGTATCAATTGTTGCTGCATGTGCCTTACCAACTTCCCTGACCAAAGTATCCAACTTCTCTGATTGTTCTTCAATGATGGATGCAGTTTGAGTAACAATTTGGAAACCAGCTTCAGTGGTGTTGGCTTGCTCAAAGTACATCTTGTTTAGTGTCGATACATTGGCTGAAACTGCTTCAAGATCAATATCAGCATCTACAGGTATATCTGTAAGGGAAGCATCTGCAAAAATTTGCTCAATTGTGACAGCAACAGAATCTGCAAAACTAAGAGTGTTAGAAAAATCTCCCTCAACACCCTCATTTTTTCTTTCTCCCATAAGGCCTGATACATCAGCACCTTCTCTCTCATTTTCAACTAAATTCTTTTCTTCAATATTCATTTCAGATGGACTCACATTCATTTGAGAATCAGGCCTCCTTTCACTAAGGGATTCATCAAGTTCAGATTTGACTTGAAGAATTGCCTGACTCTCATATTGGGCTGCACCCAATATTTCTACCTCATCTCCCTCTTTTTGTGGTGCACTCAGGGAACCTGTAATCACACAATCCTCACCATCATCTCCCTCTGAGTTTTCACCACTATCAGCCTTTTCAACTCCTTCCATTCCTAAACCTGACACCTCTATATCCTCAACAGGATCCACAGAGGGCAGTTGTTGGGAGATCACAATGCTTGGGCATCCCAAGGCCACTGAGTCATCCTGAATGACTAAAGGCTGGTCAATGTCCAACTGTCCTGACATTGATGAGGCTTTAGCCAAACTAGCTTCTCCCATGGAAGTGTCAACATTGTCAAGCTGTGCCTCAGGTTCAAGAGAACCATCCTTGGCCAATGCATCTTGGACTGAGTCACCATCTTTGGTCAACTCCTCTGAATGATCAGAGTCCTTTTCAGAATGATAGGTCAAGTAATGTACCTGAGCAGAGTTGAGGCCTGGAGGGTTGGGATTGGTGTTATCATCATCATCATCATTATCATCATCAGATGGGCTATCAGGGTGCCTGAGTCCCTGTGCAATTCTTTCTCTCTCAGCAAGCACCTTCTCATGAACAATGGTGCAAAACAGGGCCTCAGTGGTCAACACACTGGATTTCTTCACATTTGCAAAATGCAAGAGCCTGTTCTCTTCAACCTGCCACCAGCTTGCTCCTTTATCCTGAATAGCCTGAGCTATTTCCACCATAGTTCTATCCTTGATCTCAACAAGAGCTCTTAGATCATAGAACTGTTGTTGGAGCCTAGGATAATCCTTCAACCCTGGATATAATTCATCCACATTGGCCTTGGCAATCTGCCTCAGCATCCCCTCATAAGAACTCTTTCTTCTTCTTCTCCTCTTCCATCAACTTCTGCTTCTCAGAAGTCTTGATGATTCTTCTCCTCCTTTCAGATCTTGTTGGCTGGTCAAGATCCCTGAATTCTGTTACACTTTCAGGCTGTAAAGGGACAACCTCTCTGAATTCTTCACCCTCTTCAGGGGGGTTGACTCCTTCATCAGCAGCTTTCTCAATCTCCTCTGAAGTGGCTCCTCCACTTCTTGACCGGCTTTCTGGTGAAGATTCACTCAGAATCTTCTTCATCCTTTTCATCTTTGGCTGAGCTTTTGGTGGTTGGGCTTTCCTCTTTCTTGGAGAGGCTCTTGTTGCTGGAACAACTGCAACAGCTTTCTTGGAGGCAGCCTCCTGCTTTCTCTTTTCTGTCTTAGAAGACAACTTTCTGAACATCACCTTTTGTGCAGGAAAAGGCTTTGGCTTTGCTTGAAGATGGGTGTAATGGGCAAATCTTTCCAAGAGCAGGCTGGCTCTTGTGCAGAACTGAAGTCTTCCATCTACTACCACCTTGTGGTGTTTCACCTCCTTAAACTTGAACTTCTCATTCATCATCTTGGCCAAGATAAAGCTTTTCCAGTCAAACTTGACTCTCTTCTCAGCAGAGTCAATCACAGCAGCCATGACCTTCAGTTTTGGCATACTTACTTGTTCAACACTTCCAGAATGGCTCAACAAGCTTTTCACAACACAATCAAACAAATGCCTATAAAAAGGCTTTAATGTGTTCTTGTTCTGAGCACTTACAAGTTTCTTTGGTTCTATCATCCATGGATAGTAGAACTCCTGATCATCTCCTTCCTTGTACATTTCTGGGTTCTGGCCTTCTGATGGTAGTCCAAAGCTAGCATCCAAATCCTCTGTAGTGAAGATGATGGTGTGTTGGCTTTCTTCTTCTTCATCTTCCTCAGCATATGTGAGCTTAGTGCACACATCACCCTTCTTGCCCTTCCATCTGAGATGGGCAAAGAACTCTGCCATGAATGGATTCAGGCATGAATCAGGCTTGGTGCCAAGAAACTTTTCCAGGCCTGCTTCCCTAAGCCAATGGAGTACAGGATGTACTTCTGTATCTGGGCTATCAAAAGCCACTAATTTTTCAAACCAAAGAGAGTTTGGATTATTGAGATAGGAGAAATCAATGTCCAATGAGGAGTCATTGAAATATACAAGTTCTTCTCTTTTGATTTTGGGTGCCATGGATAATATGAGAATTGGATAGGTTTTTGGAGAGTAGTTGCAGGTTTGAGAGGTTTTTTGAAAATCTTAAGAGTTTGAAAAATATGAGTGCGTGAGGATGAAAGTAAAACCGAGGAGTTTATATATGTGGGGAGTTTATTAACCGCTGGTTAATAGAAAGTGGTAGTGGGTAATAGTAAAAACCAATTGAATAAAGTAGGGTAGTGGGCACTAGGCGGTTTGATGGAAGTTTAATGCAAATCAATGATCTTGATGATGGCTCAAGAATTCATGAAATCTCAATTAAGATTTTGCATTAAATGCTGATTTGCCTTTTTGGTGGTAAAAATCTTTATAGCACACTCCATCCTAAAATGGCCTACTCTTAGACCAAGAAACCTTTTAAATGTCTAATCAATGCTAAAAATAGCAATGATTATCTAATTAACTCGGACAAACATCCTGAGATGTGCTTTGGTTTCTGTGAAGGTCAAACTGCCTGATGAACTTTGCCTGAGTGGGTCCCAAAGTTGCTGACTGGCTCCCACTTGGACAAAGCTCCTGACCAACATTGCTGACCATCATAGGGACAACTTTGCTGAGTTTCCCTCTTTGGCTGATTGCATCAGTGAGGTTGGTCAACTTTGCTGAAGTTCTTCTTAGTGAACTTCCCCCTTCATATGAGCTTTCTCTCCTTATTTCTCCATCTTGCCTGGATCAAGTAAGCCCAATTCAGCTGACAATTTCAAGAATCTTGCTTCAGCTAGAGGCTTAGTCAAGATATCAGTTTTTTGCTTATCAGTGTGAATTTTGACAAGCTTGATATCTTTCTTCTCCACATGATCCCTTATGAAGTGATGTTTGATATCCACATGCTTGCATCTGGTGTGGAGCACTGGATTCTGTGAGATGGCAATTGCACTGTTGTTGTCACAGAATATTGGCACTTCATCTGAGATGACTTTGTAGTCTCTAAGTTGTTGCCTGAGCCAAAGTATCTGAGCACAGCAACTTCCAGCTGCTACATATTCTGCTTCAGTTGTTGAAGTTGCAACTGTGTTTTGCTTCTTGGAGAACCATGAGATAAGCTTGCTGCCCAAGAATTGACATGTTCCAGAGGTGGATTTTCTGTCAATTCTGCATCCTCCATAGTCTGCATCTGAATATCCAGTGAGCTCAATGTTGTCATCAGCTGGATACCACAATCCAAGATTCTCAGTTCCCTTGAGATATCTTAGGATTCTCTTGGCAGCATCAAGATGACTCTTCTTTGGATTGGCTTGGAATCTTGCACACACTCCAACTGCAAATGTGATGTCAGGCCTGCTTGCAGTGAGATATAGCAAGGATCCTATGATTCCCCTGTAGTTAGTGGAGTTTGTTGACTCTCCACTTCCATCAGGATCCATTTTCCAATTAGTATTCATAGGAATTCTGACTGGCTTGCTTGTAGCACATCCAAATTTCTTGATCATGTCCCTTGTGTACTTAGCCTGATTGATGAATATTCCCTTCTTTGATTGAGTGACTTGAAGTCCTAAGAAGAAATTCATCAATCCCATCATGGACATCTCAAATTTGCTCTGCATGAGTTTTGAGAACTTCTCACACAGCCTCTCATTTGGAGATCCAAATATAATGTCATCCACATAGATTTGGACTAACAAGATATTTTCTCCTTCACAGATTCTGAACAAGGTTCTGTCAACAGTGCCTTTGACAAAACCATGATCTAAGAGAAACTGTGATAAGGTGTCATACCAAGCTCTTGGAGCTTGCTTTAAGCCATAGAGAGCTTTCTTCAATCTGTACACCTTGTCTCCATCTTCATAGCCTGGGGGCTGTTCCACATATACTTCTTCTTTGAGCACCCCATTGAGAAATGCACTCTTCACATCCATTTGATAAACCTTGAATCTCATGTGAGCTGCATATGCTAAGAAGAGCCTGATTGCCTCAAGTCTGGCCACTGGAGCAAAGGTCTCATCATAATCAATCCCTTCAGATTGACAATATCCCTTGGCCACCAGTCTTGCTTTGTTCCTCACAATGATGTCATTTTCATTTTTCTTATTTTTGAACACCCATTTGGTTCCAATGACATCTTGATGAGTTGGCCTATCTACCAGCTCCCATACTTCATTTCTGGTAAACTGGTTCAGCTCCTCTTGCATAGCTATGATCCAGTTGGTATCTTGTAGTGCTTCCTCAATGTCTTTTGGTTCCTGTTCTGAAAGGAAACAACAAAACAAAGCACTTTCTCCATGAAATCTTCTAGTTTTGATCCCTTCGCTTGGATTACCAAGTATCAGGCTAGATGGGTGGTCTTGCAACCAAGTCCTTCTAGACCTGATCCCTTCAGGAGGATTGTCCTCATCTGAAGTTGGATCACTAGATTCATTAAATTCAGGAAAGTTAATTGAAGGATCAAGTTCATGATCATATTCAGGGGTATTGTCCTCATTGTCAGATAAGTTGACATTTTCATTGGTTCCCCCTTGAATATTGGATCCATTTACTACCTCAGCATTGCCTGCTTCTTCATTGGTAGTTGTTACCTGGTTTTGAACTGGGATGGGGTCAGTCAGTTCAATTTCACCTTCAGGATGGTTGACTTCAGGTTGATTGCTATCAGGTAGGTTGTCCAGCTTCTGATTATCATGCAGTTCAGGTTGGGCAATATCTACAAACACTGTTTCCTTGCTTTGAAGCCTTAGTCTGGTTGTTCTTTGTGTTATCTCATCAATATTCAGGTTTCTATCCCTGAACTCATCAATAGATTCATCAAACACAACATGAGGTGTTTCTTCCACAATAAGAGTTTTGCAATTGTAAACTCTGTAAGCCTTGCTGATTTGTGAATATCCAACAAATATTCCTTCATCAGCTTTGCTGTCAAAAGCTTTCAATTGCTCTTTCCCATTATTGTGAATGAAACACTTACAACCAAATATGTGAAAATAAGCAACAGTGTGCAATCTACCTTTCCATATTTGATATGGGGTTTTACCTTGTCCTTTGGTGATTAAGGACCTGTTCTGAGTGTGACATGCAGTGCTAATGGCTTCAGCCCAGAACCTTTTAGGCAGTTTGGATTCAGCAATCAAGGTTCTTGCTGCCTCTTTCAAGGTCCTGTTCCTTCTTTCAGCAACCCCATTTTGTTGAGGTGTTCTAGCTGCTGAAGTTTCATGAGTGATGCCATTCTTGCTGCAGTACTCATTGATGTATGAGTTTATGAATTCAGTGCCTTTGTCTGATCTGATCTTGACAATGCTTAGGCCCTTTTCATTGCTTAATCTCATCATCAATTCAGGTAGCTTGACTTGGGTCTCCTTTTTATTCAGCAAGAATACTACCCAAGTGTACCTGGAAAAATCATCAACAACAACTAAAGCATATTTTCTTCCATTTATACTCACTGGGATTATTGGTCCAAATAAATCCATATGCAGTAGTTGAAGAACTCTCTCAGTTGAGATGACAGGCTTTCCTTTAAATGAAGCTTTGATCTGCTTTCCTTCCTGACATGGCTGGCATATATGTTCTTTGGTGAACACTTGATTTGGCAGACCTTTAACTAGAGAGTTTCTTGCAATCTTGTTGATGGTTTTGAAGTTCAGGTGGTTTAGTCTTTTGTGCCACAGCCAGCTTTGCTCACTTGTGCTTTTGGCAACAAGACAAACTGCTTCAGGGGTTTTGCTCCAATCTGCAAAATAGACATTTCCCTTTCTCACCCCTGTTAGTAGCACCTGTTGTGTTGATTTATTTTTGATAGTACATTCATTTGGTGCAAATTCAACACAATATCATTTATCACAAATTTGACTTATAGACAGCAAGTTATATTTTAGGCCTAGGACATATGAGACATCAGTAATTTTAACACTACCAATGTTTAATGTACCATAACCTCTTGTGATCCCTTGAGAGCTGTCTCCAAAGGTTACTGAAGGACCATCATTTTCTATGAAATCTGAGAGAAACTCCTTGTTTCCAGTCATGTGTCTTGAACATCCACTGTCCAAGTACCATGCTGTTTTCTTGTTGATGCTTCTCTTCTTCTTGTGGTCCTTGCAGCCCTGCAAAGTCAAAATTTAGGTACCCTTTGAGTGTTGGGTCCTAGAGGGTTAGTTGTACCTTTTGGAACCCAAATCTGTCTGATTAGTCTGATTGACTCAAAGTGACTGACTTGGTTTCCATTTACATCTACATACACAGTTTGACCCTTAAATGCCTTGGGTGGCTTCTGTGTATAAGTGTTAGTCTTAAGGTTCAGGAGTGTTTGTGAATTTCTTTGGGACATTTCTCCTGAAGTTACTAGACTTAGGTGCAGCTTGGTAAGACCTTTGAGGATAGGGTTTTGAATGGCCTTTTCCATTTGGCAAGTAAGGTCCAGGCTTCCTGAATGTTTTATACCTGTCAGAGGGGATTGGCCTTAGTCCATTCAGTTGAGGTTGCCTTATTTGAGTTGGCCTTTTCTGAACAGATTTTGGACAACTTCTCTGATTAGGATTCAGATAGGTTGGCCTTCCATTGGTTCTACCTTTCTGACCCTCATTTCTCCTGTAAACAGTGCCTTTAGCCTTTTCCTTAGGTATGGGTTTAGGGACATTATTTACTTGAGTTGGTATAAAAATTCCTTTACCCTTATCCTTGATTAGTGGTTGGTTTACTTCTATTTCATTTTGTTGTGCCACTGATCTTACAAAAGTCATCTTAGAATTGCTTGATGAGGCAATACTAAGACCAGGTGAGGGTTCAAATGGATTATAGCCTAATCCACCCTTTTGAGCAAATGGTCTTTGAAATCCTTGAATTTCCTCTATTGCCTTAGCAGATTTGTTCAAGGCAGACATTTTCATTTTTAAGCTCCCCTCACTCAATTTTAGAGTATCAAATTCACTTGAGAGATTGTCAAATTTGGCTTGAAGAATTCTAAGATCAAATTCCTTTTTCCTCAAGGCCAGTTCTTGATCATCAATCAACTTTTGTTGTTCAGAGACTTTGAGAGACATTTCCTCATGTTCTCTCACAGTCTGCTGATACAACTCAGTTGATTTAATGTCAAACTCTGGTTCAGGAAGGTTGGGAGTTTGAGCTTTCGAATTCAGTAGCTCATTTTCTCTAAGTGCCATATTGCATACTTCTCTTAGCCTGGTGAAATCCTCAAATAACTTTACAAAGTTGAGTTTTAAGGGGATTTCACTGGACTCATGTGTGTCATTTGAAGAATTAGAAGAACTAGAAGATGAACATACCTCATCATTTTCAAATGCCATTTGACAGTCATCATCACTGTCACTGTTGGAGAACAATCCATCATCAGAAGAGTAGACACTCTCTTCACTTGCTGAATCTCTAGCTATCATGGCTTTCCTGTTGTTCATCCTCTTGTCTCTTTTGTTCTTCCTTTCCTTTCTTTCTTTGGTACTAAGGTCAGGACAATCATACTGAAAGTGACCCTTTTTCTGGCAGTTATAACACACATCGTCATCATCATTCTTCTTGCTAGAGGACTCCTTCCTCCTTGATGATGATGGTTCAGCTTTGCTGAATTTCTTCTTATCAGCATATCTGTCTTCTTTCTTTTCATCAGAGACTTTGTCCTCTGATTTGTTGTCAGGAGAACTGAATCTCCTTCTGGTTCTGTTGTCTTGGTAGAACTTCTTGTATCTACCAAATCTGGAGTTGAGCTTCTCAAATCTCCTAGCCATGAGTGCCAGCTCCACCTTTATTTCAGATTTTGAAACAGATTGAGAGGATCTTTGTGTATTCTTCTTTTCTGTTTCAGCAGCTTTGAAGGCAACACCTTTGTTTGAGTAGGATGGATCTTCATGCACCTTCTTTCTGTTTAGATCAAACTCATATGCTTTGAGTTCAGAGAATACTTGCTGCATTGGCATGTTGTCAAGATTGCTTGTATTTTGCATCATGATAGAATATATGTCCCATTTGGATGTGAGACTTCTCAGAATTTTCAAAGCAACCTCTCTTTTGGCATAGAACTTGCCAAGAGAGTTTATCTCATTCATGATGTCAGTGAATCTGCCATCAAGATGATCAATAGTTGCATTGGCTTCCATAGAGAATTGTTCATATTTTTGGATAGCCACTTGAAGCTTATTCTCCTTGATCTTTTGGGTACCTTCACACATAAGTGCTAAGGTGTCCCAAATCTCTTTAGCTGATGTGCAGTGATACACTCTTCCCATCAATGCATCTGGAATGGTCTGGTAGAATGTGTTCATGGCAATGTAGTTCAGGTTGTGCCTTTTTCTTTCCTCAGCTGTAAAGTCATCTTCATCTTTTGGCAGCAACTCCCTTGGATCTGCTTTCTGAGCATCAGTGAGCTTAGGGTTTGCTTTTGTGAATGTGAAAGGCCCTCTAGTGATAACTTTAAGCATCTCATCATGCTGGCAAGCAAGATGTGCTCTCATCCTGATCTTCCAGAAATCATAGTTCTCAATTGAGAACATTGGCAGTTTGTGATGAGAAATATGATTGACTTGATTTGGACCCATGTTGTTGATGGTGTTGACAGCATCTCCTGGAACTGCATTGTTAGCCATTTCAACAGAAATAATATAGGATAAACAAAGATAGGTTTTTCAGAAATTTGGATCAGTTCAGTGACCACAGAAAATGTGATTTTGAAAATCAATAATTTTCAGAAGCAGTGGTCTATGAACCCCTGCTCTGATACCACTTGTTGGTCCTTGGTGGAGTATGACACAAGTGTATGGGGGGGGGGGGGGAATGCACTTGTGTATGCAAATTCTTTTCTTTTGCAAAACTGGTCTTATCAGGCAGGTTGTCTCACAACTGGCCTGAGTGAGAACTTTGATAGATACTTGTCCTACTGATTACTATTGAGTGATCAGTTGGCTAAATATCTAAAAGAGTTTCTAAGTGCGGAATGTGGTTGGCCTTTGACTTAAAGAAATACTCCAAGTTGATTTCTGAAAAGATACAGTTATCAAGGACTTTGTCCAAAGCAGATTTTCTCACTTACTGACTTTTGCTCCTTTAAAATATGTTTGAGTGTTAGTGCAATAAA
Organism: Galeopsis tetrahit; assembly: GCA_963675135.1. Taxonomy (NCBI): domain Eukaryota; kingdom Viridiplantae; phylum Streptophyta; class Magnoliopsida; order Lamiales; family Lamiaceae; genus Galeopsis; species Galeopsis tetrahit. The sequence goes on along the minus strand of OY776130.1, from coordinate 28,437,806 downwards.
GAATGCAGTAAGTAAATGGCACACAAGTTTATAGTGGTTCAGAGACTCAAGCTCCTACATCCACTTTCCCTGATTAAACAGGATAATTCCTTCACAATGGAATTAACTTGTTTTATAGTGCCAAGGTGCACTGATCAACAACACTCTCTTAGTGCTTTGATCCCTAGGATAATCTGAGTCCTAGTGCTCAATCTCTCTGAGTTAAGACTGTGTTTCACTCTAACAGTTCTTAACTCCTCACTTCTACAACAAACACTCTCTTCACTAAATGAGATAAGGCTTGAGGTTTGGTTCCAACTAGTAGAGATATCCTTTACAATAAGAACAGTGTAAAGGCTTAGGATATCTCAATGCTAAGCTTTGGATGATTACAAAGATTGGCTTAGCTAATTGAAGTGATTCAGGAAACTTGGAATTCTGAAGAACAACTTGGTTTCCTTTGAAAGATTGATGATAATTTGATAGCTTGTAGTTGGATACTGAATCCCTTTGATCACTTCTGTATTTATAGGCACATTTGAACAACTAACCGTTGGAGGGATAGCAATTCAAATATGTCTATTTGCAGCACCATTGAAACGGCTATGAAGCTTGACATCCTTTTATCCACTGTGTAAAAGGGCTCTTCAATGGTTGCTTGAATGAATGTGTTGACTTCTGACAAATGCGGCTGAGAAGACTTGTGTCAGTTTCCAAATTTGCACATTGTCCTAGGTTGATTTGTGGCAAACTCTACACTCAATCAACGGTCAGATGGGACAAGCTCCCTGAACATTCCTGCTGCAATTTAGAATGTTCCAACATTCATTCAATGTTTCACTCTTTAATGCTCTAAGTCTTCAATGCTTGGTTCAGGCATGATTGGCAATAAATGCTTCATTGAATGTGTCTTCTGTGGGCTTTGGCATTCAATGCTCTTGATCTTTTGTACTTCAATTGTCTTGATCATTTGCATTTATGAGCATTGCTTTACTGCTCTTGATCTCTTCAGCTAAGTTGTCCACTTGGTAAATCTGTCTTGAAAGTTCAGCAACTTTGGCCTATAGACTTATCAAGCTGCCTAACATTCCAGCTTTGGATAACTTTCCTGAACACTAAAATCTCACAACATTCCTGAGATTTTTCACTTAACCAATCTACATACTCAAGTGTACTGAGACAACTTGCCTGAACTAGACTTGAGCTTATCTCAACTAATCTGAACATCATCAATCAGGGGTTTTGGTATCTAGATCAAAATCATTTTATTCCCAACATGTCCCAAGCCCATCAATTCACTACAGTTATTTAAATGTTGTTAATAAATCAAATTAACCATATAAATCTATATTTTTATAAACTAATTAAAACTAATTGTATTTTTTATTTAAAAAATATTAATAAAAAATTGATACATACATTTTATATAACTTTTTTAATAACGAGTGACTAAAAATTCTACTGCCCAATTGACAACAAGCATTTAAGACTAAGAATGGTATAGAAACGATTATTTTTACTAATTACAATAATCTTTAAGTTTATTGTCACTTTTACTTAATAGAATATCACTATTCAAAAAATGATAAATATTTAGTTGAAAAGTGATAATATTTTTATTAAAAGTGACTATCACGTTTTAGTTAAGGATTAGTCTTGTATAGACTCGATTCCTTATAAGGAATCGAGTTGACCAAGTCCACATTTTCCCCCAAAAAGTGTAAGTTATTATAATTAAAAAGTGCAACACATTTTTTATTAAAAAATGTAAGTCACTATAATTGAAAAGTTCAACACAATTTTTTAATGAAAAGTGTAAGTCATTATAACTAAAAAGTGTAACACAATATTACTGAAAAAGTGCAACACAATATTATTGAAAAGTGCATGTCAGTATAACTGAAAAATGCAACACAATATTTTAATGAAAAGTGTAAGTTTTTATAACTGAAAAGTGCAACACAATTTTACTAAAAAGTGCATGTCTATAATCCTAAAAGGTGCAATATAACATTGCCAAAAAGTGTACGTCAATATAACTGAAAATATTATATTGAAAAGTGTAAGTCACGACAATTGAAAAGTGTAACACTAAAAAAAATACAAAAAAAATAAAAAATTACCGAAAAAAAACATTTTAATAAAAATATAACAAAAAAAGTTGACCAAGTCAACAGTCAAAGGTTGACCATTGATTTGGTCAACTCAATTTCATAGAAGACCTACCCTTTAGTTAATCATTATCATTTTTTATTTAAATATAATCACTTTTCAATTCTAAATTAATAAATGAAATTATATATTAGTGGACGTGATTATTTTTATTAATTGTATTAGTTTTAATGAGCTAATTGTCTGTTTTATTTAACATAATATAAGATTTTTTATAAAAATGGTTTTTTTTTTTTTTTACTTAAACATTATATTTTTTTTCATTCACATTTAATGAATTGAATTATATGTTAGTGGACATGATTATATCAATTTTTTTGTGTAAATTATCTTTTTTTTAAAAAAAAAAACGGAATATCACTATCTAAAAGTGATAATATTTAGTTGAAAAGTGATAATATTTTTATCAAGGGTGACCATAACTTTTTAAATAAATATTATCACTTTTTCATTTAAATTAATGAATTAGGTTATGGGGATTTCGCGTATTAAGTCTTTCCACCTAGTGATTTTTTAAATAAGGACCTAGTTTAAAATAGTTTCAAATTAAGAACAAAATGTAACATAAATGTACCATCATGCCCTTACTATCTAATTTTGGAATTAATATGGAGAAAGTCAATAAATTTATGAAATTTAAAACCGTGTCTATCAGCTCATCGTGAATTACGCACATAATTAACACCTTCCAAAAATTAAAACCTCTCAACAACACCGGTCAATCAATTGAATTATGAGCATAATTTTGGGGTTTTTCCATTTGTGAAGAAAGGGAATCGGGAAGTATTGAAGAAGACGAAGTGAGAAGTGAGAAGATTATTGTGCAGATTTAGTCTTGTAGGAAGGTTTATCAAAGAGATAGAAGCGTAAATCGATCGTACTAACGGTTTGTGAGTTATAACGTTTTCATTATATTGTGTGTCTATTCTGCATCTTTTTTTTTTTAATTTTGTTGGATGAAATCAGCTGAAATTTTTGTTAACTCATAGAAAATATGGAATATTGTATGACACACTTTGTTTTTTCAGAAAAAGAATGGAGGGTTTTGTAAATTGATAGATTAGGCCTAAAACATAATCATACATTCGATTTTTTTTGAACAAACCCTATAATCGTAACATGCATTTAGGAAACATGAATGTTGGAAACTTTTTGTGTTAACTAGGGTAGAATATTCTCCAGAACTTGGGTTTTGATCGACATCTTTGATTTATATGCATAACAAATCTTTTATTTTACAAAAGTGTGAAAATTTATAAAATAAAAAATATATGTGATGGAACATCAAATATGTTTATGTTTCAACTTTAGGTGTATGTTTATTCGATTTATGCTCTGTTTTTCAACTTGCTGAAATATGAAAATAATATTTTTCAGCTTATGATATCCCATGTTTCATATATGCAAAAATGGGCAAAGATAAACAAAAAGGAATATAGATACGTGATGTGGATGAAAGAGGAAAAAGAAAAAGGGAAGAAAATAAGTACCCAAATGTTCAGATCATGAAAACTAGAGGTAAAACATTTGAATATAGATTGTGTATGTCTATTATGTGCATTATATGGAGGTTATTAGAAAGATATGTGTTCATTGGCATGTTTTTTTTAGTATAATATGCAAATCCAATATACTGTTGTGTCCTTGTTTGCAGCTTCAAGTAGCAAAAAGACGTATAAGAAGGATAAACACGGGAAACATAAAGGTTACAAAATCTAATTTTAAACTTAAATATTGTATGTAATTATATTTACTTATTAATTATTCTACATATTGATAATTATTATACCTTCAGATTCGGGTAAGTCATCATCGCTATATATTATGGGGTCAAAGTTATGTAAAGAATTTCATATATGACTCTAGTATTTATTGGATTTTTGTATAGATTTTAAGAGCGATGAAGAAAGCAAAAAAGGAAGGTTCAAATTAGTTCTTCAGATTCTGAGGGTAAGTTATTTGGTATTTTTAAGAAGTAAATGTACAGCTATTACATATTATTTAATTTAAATATATGCAGATGTGGAAAGCGAAGATGATGTGAAAAAGAAGCATAAGTCTACGAAGAAGTATCGATATGTGAAAATTAAGAACAAATTTGGTTAGTAACTTGTTTTGTTAATTAGTATATTGCAGACATTTATGTTAACATATGCAGAATGATGAATGTATTCTAACTATACGAGTTAACATTTTTTTTCTTTGTTGTCGTGAAGATAATGTCAATGTTGTTTCAAAGAACAATTATTACAGATCGAACTTGAGAATATCATTCTATGATCTGGAACAGTTTGAGTTGAGAGAAGATCACTACAAAGAGCTAAAACATACCCCTTTTTGGTTGCTGTTTGAGGCTATTCTAATAAATGGAAATAAGGAGATGATTAAGAATACATCAAAGTTTGAAGAGGACATAATAGAGATTGTAAGAAATTTTGATGAAGATTCTGAGCGTTTCTTAGTTTCATCTCAAGAGTTGGGGGTGAACAAACATGATGCAGAAATTATATTTGGTATTGTTTCTGGTGAGGAGAAAGTCGCAATGAGGGGAACTAACTATGCTCATCCTGCATGGATACAAAGGTGTTTCAGAGAGGAATTAGAAGCTCTAGACCAATTCTTTCCCCTGTACAAAAATATTATAAAAAGAAAGATACATGAATTCAGCCATCGAACAGATAAGCAGTCGATTCAGGATGTTGCACGTTTGTTATGCATCTACGTAATGGCCGGTATACTTTGTCCAGTCAGAAGTGGGGCCGTACCTTGGTTTCTTACGTCTTACCTTGAAGATTTCTACGAAATGTGCAATTATGATTGGAGCAGTTACATTGTTGAAGTCCTAATTAATCAGATCAAAAAGAGTAAAGCTTTGAAGGCGGGTGGATGCACTATGCTTTTGCCGGTATATAATAATTATTTAGTATTCCAATCTTACTATAATAGATGCAATATTTATTTATTAATATATTCAAGTGTTTATGCATTATTGGTTGTGCGAGCACACCACATGGGTTGATCCAATTGACGAGAAGACATTCCCAAGATTCCTGAAATGGGATTTGCATGATTTAAATTATGCAATTTCTCGTGGGAAATTGCATAGGCATTCTAGGGTGCGTAATGTATTTTTACCTAGCAAACCACCAAAATATTAATAAGTTGCATAAATATTGAGGAGATGACCATTTATTAATTTATTAATAATTATCTTCAGGTGTCGACTGGAATTTTGAAGGCTGCACATTGGGAGAAGCATAAATTCTCTGAGCTGGCTAAATTTAGAGATGCAGAAAGGTCATTGAGAGGTGCTGCAGCAGTGAGTAATATTGATAACGGGACGAAGGTCAATGAGAAGTCTACATCAGATGGTTTATCAGTTGGAAGGTCAAAGTCTGTTGATAATCGTAACTTTGTTTTAGGGGAGTCATCGTCAAAACACGTTGGTTCAACGTCAAAGGTGAATGATGTTATGTTTGAAGATGGCCCTTCGTTTGATCTTGGTAACGATTTCACGACTATTTCTAATGGGGCATCTTATGAAGATATTGTCAAGAAAGTTTGCAGTGATCTGAAGAATACGGAACTGAATAGAGATGAAACAACATTCCAATCCCCTAAGATTGACAGGGTGAATAAGGCGGTTGAGGATGTTAATGATGTTAATCCAATTCCTGGTTTTGGTGATGACATAAGCCATGGAGAGACAGTTGAAGAGTTACGTCGTGAAATAGTTGTTTTGAGGCTGGATAACGAGCTGAAATCCAAGAAAGTTGAAGAGTTAGTGGTTGAGCTTGACAATCTGCAGAAGGATATGGAGAAGAAACTGTCTTTTTATGAGGTTGAAAGGAAAGCAATGAATGATATAATACAGGGGCTGGAGTTGGAGAATGAGCTTTTGACAAGAGAGACAGCTATGATAAGAACACCGTGCAACATAAACACTGTTTATGAAGATCAAGAGGTGCTTGATCAAATTGATGAAATTGAGAATGCAGAATTGCAGAAGTCTTCTGGTGAGAAGGTTTATGCAGAAGTTAATACGGGAAGTGCTGAAGGTGGACAGACATCCGAGAAACTCCATCTCCTAAAGATCTTGTTGATAAAAAGAAGAAAAAAGTGGTTCACCCTAGCTCATTGATACTGCGTGTGCGAGGTAGAACTCTTGCAGGTGATAGGAAGTCTGTACAGATGAGCCCTCAAATTCTGACCCAAGATCTGTTACATGTGCACGAGATAACTGATGTCGACGATATTGAAGATGAGAATGCTGATACAATTTCCAAATGCAAAAATGATGTGAAATATCCATTTGACAACCGATTGCTGACTGTAAAAAATTGTCCTAATGAGTTGAAGGATCACATTTTCAGTGAGTTGAAGAAACATGGTGAAAGGTAATTTAACTTCTTTACAAACCAAATTCAATAATTGTTATGTGTGTGGAATTATCTTAGATTTTTATATTTTTTCATATTTGTGCAATGCAGTAAAATGATTTATATGAGGAATGGACAATTGACCAGCATTACTCTACGGATGGTCATTAGTCTAATTAACAACAAAACTGTTGACAACGAGGTGATCTTTTTGTCGAGTTTTTGTTTTCTTTTGACATATATTGGGAAAAAATATATTGCATTAAATGTTGAAATTTCTTTTTTTGTTGTATATAAATAGGTGATAAATGCGTGGTCTGAAGTTGTACGTAAGATGTTGTATCAGCGTTGTCCATCTACTGCTCGTGTAACTGTATTTACCTCTTCTTGCTGGGTATGTAGAATTTTATGTGACTTATATTTTTTAAAACAATTATGGAATTTTAGTAATGTAATTCTTCAATTGTAGTGATTGATCACCAAGCGCGATATATCGAAGTAGAAATGTTTTTCGACTGTTATTGAAAAATATTTGGATGATGTTGTTGATAAAGACATTTTGCTTTTCCCCGTGATCGTGAGCCAAGGTGATTCAATGTCCAGAACAAACGTTACAGGTCATTGGACACTCTTGAAGTTGGACCTCCGAAGCAGTGAATGGACATTCTATAATTCGCTTCGTCCGAGATCGAGGGGTGCGAAAGATCACTACTTAGTACACGTTAAACTACTGGTATGTTATTTAAGAAGATTACTATGAATAAAATTTTACATTTTTACGATTTAGTATTGCACTATAATTGAGTAATTATAACCTTGTATACAAAATGCATTATGTACAACTAAATATGGAAATATGCATGATAGATTATTTATTAATGATATATTAATATATTGTTTATGAAATATACATTATAGATTGTATATGTATCATTTTAGATTTAGTATAGTGGGTTTTTTGAAATATTTGTGAATGATTTTAGGTTAAGTACGTCGAGGCAAAGTTAACAACGATTTTCAATAAGTGTTGCCCGATGCATCAATTTTTAAAAGGAAAGGGCAAGGATCCCATTACGTCTGAAATCATGCAACAGGGGCAGGGGACACTCGACTGTGGTATTGTGGTCTGCAAGCTAATAGAGTACTTTTTACGAGGGCAGCAGCCTCCCAATTCAGCTTTTTGCAGCGATGAAGCAATGGATATGCGAGTCACAATTGTTAGAGCTTTTGTCGATCCATTTTGATATGTCCACGTATGAATATGAAGAAGTGGTTTTCTACATTTCAAGAACAGTTTATTTTGATGTTTTGCAACTTTTTTTGATGTTTCATCTTAAGACTAGTGACCTCGATGTTTTTAAAATGTTGTTTTAGTGTGTTTTGCAAGTTTCATATCTTATGAATCGATGACTTTTTAGTATATCAGTTGCTTTTTTTGAACAATTATTGGTGAAATCCTCTTATATTTTTTTTTACACCTCTTATTTTTTTAATGTTTGTATATGTCATAATAATATGAAACAATTTAGCACCGGTTAAATTAAATTAGCAGATGAATATAATATATTATTGGTATGATTTATGAACAAAGAAATATGTTTTATTATTTATTGCAAATGAATATAGTATATGAATTATAAAAGCAGAAAATCTGACAAAGTGGGATAGCTCAAGTGGTTAGAGCACCACTACCTCGGCTTTAAATCCTGGGTTCGAGTCATGGGGAGGGGAAAAAGGGATGGGTATTTAATTTGTAAACAAAAAAAATAAAAGCAGGAAATCTGAAAAAATTTGTGTTTAAAATAGAAATTTGTCTTTAAATGCGGAACTTAAATACTCCCTCCGTTCTACAGTCAAAAACCTGTATAAAAACTCATTTATGCCATTCTCCAACAATCTTTGATTGGTTCAATTGTCTTTCCTTTTTCAAATTTCAATTCAATAATACCGAAATAAATGAATTTATTTGACTTTCCATATTCACAATCAAAATCAATATTATACACAAATTTCATTCATTTGTATCAATATCTTTTTTGGATCTACCTTTCCAGTTTTTCTTCATGTGCATCAACCCTGTATTGATTGATGGTACCTTTTAGTCTTGAATGTTCATTTTTGGCTCTTTCCGTTGTCTCTGTATTTAGTGAGTGCTCGGCTGCTCGTCGATTTCGTTGTCGTCTTGTCGTCGGCTCCCGTCGATTCACGTTCAGCTGCCGGCATCAATGGAAGACGGTGGCGTCGACGGGTACACGCCGCCGAAGGTGGATAAGACACAACTAGCGGTAGGATTTTTTCAAAATAAAGCATATGCTTAGAATTTGATTTTATACTCACCGAACAATATGTGTTCTCAAAGTTTTTCTTTAACTCGAATTTAATATTTCGATCTGTGTCAAGTTTTTTATTCTTTTGATTTTTCTGTTATTTCACGATTTGTGATGCACTTTTTTTACTTTTATCATTCAAAATATCCATTAAACTATTATAACTTGAGTTTTCTAAAACAACATAACTTTTAGGCGATTTGTGTATAGTCTTTTTGCAAAAAATAAATTGAAAAGTATCATAGATTCTCAAGAATTATAAAATAAATTGGAAATAGAGGATTCAGATGTTATTATTATTATTTTTAAATGATTTATTACGATTTTTTTTTTTTTTTAATGTTATTAGATGTTTTGAAGATATAATTGAACTCATATATTTTAGATCCAGTGTTTCGCGCAGCCTCGGCGGCGACGGCTAATTTCTCGTCGTCTGCGATGGCGTTGGAGGCGGAGATGTCCGTAAGAAATGGGGCGAGGAATGATTGGAGAAAAGAGGAGATTGAGTCCATCTACGATTCCCCTATTCTTCAAAACATATGCAATAAAATATTTGCATATTTTTATTTGTATGAAAACATATGCAACAAAATATTTGCATATGTTATTATCATATGCACCCGTTTTTTTACATATATGTTTATATATTTGTATATTTTATATAGATGACATATATTGTTAAATATATAAATTATTTATATTTCTATGTCAGAAAGTTAATATATTTCCATGTTTTTCATATGTTAATAAATTTGTTCTTAAAATGTAATTACTATTATTGATTTCATTTATAACATAATATTACACAACAATTGAATAATTTATTTATTTAAAAATAAAATTCACATATTTTAAAATATAAATAAACTGTGAAATAATACTTCCTCCGTCCAATTTTATTATTCCTACTTTCCTTTTTTGGTTGTCCAATTTTATTATGCCCATACCCTTTTTGGAAACAATACTATTTATACTATTATATCTCCACCCTTCTACCATCACTTATTTACCCACTTTGTCATTCACTTTATTCATAAACAATCATTTATTTATAAATGGACCCTACAATACCCCATCATACCCTCAACTTATCTACTTTATGAATAAACTAATCAATATTCATTAAAACTCGTGCCCGGAGAAGTGGGCATAATAAAATTGGACGGAGGGAGTATTATATTATATTATAATATTATATATATTGACCCATTCAAACTCAAAGAATAATCTCTATCGAAATGTAATTATCGAATTATATATTCTATATTAATTTTTTAAAATAATATTAATATTTTAGAACATTTTATTACAAATATATTGTTCTGTATTTTAAGTTATATGCAACATTTTTTTGCATATGTTAATAAGAATATGTAACAATTTTTTGCATATATGTTTTCAAATCTGCATATATAGTAATGATATAGAACCAACCATATATGTCACCAAATCATTATCCATACAATCAATTAATATAATTTAAAATAAATTTAAATTTACTAATATATTTTAAAAATAAATACAAATCTTTCACATTCAAATAGTGAACAAAGGAAGTAAACATTGTTGCACCCCATCTAAAGAATGTATATTCATTCCCCAGATAAAAAATACATAATTATGTGCACACATGATATGTTGGGACACTCCCACCAATTCTGACTACTTTCCATATCATTTGACTCATTTCTATCTACCTCCTCCCTTTTCATTCATACTCCTATCTATACTCTTATTTTGGTCAACCCACCCCACATCACCACACTGCGGTGGCAAATGGATTCGGCTGAGTAGCAGCTCCCGTCATCTTCTCAGGCGTTTCAAGTATAGGGAAGCATCGCTTGTCCGCTGTCATTTCTTTCTTTAATCAGCAAATCCAGTTAATCCAGGTCCTCTATTCCTATGTTTTTATTTTAAATTATAGTTTGTTTGTTTAAAGAGTGATTCATGTATACAATTATTCTTTGAAATTGCATACTTATACCTGAATGCCCTCTGTTGAGCTTATTGTAAAGTTTTCTTCGTTGTACACGCCGAACAAGATGAACTTCTGAAAATGAGTTTTCAATTCAAAATGCAATTCATGTCTACCGTGATTCATGAGATTCTTGCAGCTTAGATTTGTCAATTAAATTTTTAAATATGGAATAATGATTAATAGCGAGATTAGCGATTTTGTGTATATAATTAGTTTTAACAATGTTTGACTAATTAATTAAAAAAAGATATTCGAGAATTAATTAAATAGAAGGAATGTTAGGAATGTTTGAATTTTTGAGAGTATTAATTGACCCCGATTTTCAATAATTTCTGTTTTTAACAAATACTAATTTGAATATAATATTTTTTAGTAATTGAATATTCAACTTTCAAATTTAATTAGAAAGTAAGGTTAAAATTGCACATTTATATACCCAATTGTCCTTCTTTCTAACTTTTAAATAAGTTGTTCTTATTTTTAAACTCTATAGGTGAAATGTCTTATATACTAACTACCCCCAAGAAATTTATTGGAATTAAGAAAGGGTATGTATTGACAAGTATACCCTTAAATAATAAAAGAAAATTTTAATTACATTAATTCCGTTCAAATCTTTTCAAATTTTTTAACCAATCTTTTTCAATTATTTCCAAATTTATGTTTCAAATAATTTTCAAATTGGAGGGCATAATGGGAACAAACAGTGTAAAAATTCTAAAACAACACTTATTTGTGTACAAGAGAAAAAGGCTAAAATAACACTTATTATAGAACGGAGGGAGTATAAACTAGGGTTTGTACTGGTTATATATGATTTATCATTCTACATATCATTCTAGGGAAAATTCAAAAAAAAAATCATAATTGATTACACGCATATGGCGAGAATTGGTGAGTATGTCGTAGGACTACTTTTGAAAACGTTAGATGTTATTGTAATCGGAATGCAGTAATTGTTACTGCGTGGAAGAACGAGAAAGTTGGACGAAGCTTTTATGGGTGTGAAGCTTATCCGGTAAGATTTTCAACTAATTATTCATAGAAAATAATGTAATTAATTTTATCAACAATTTTTTTATATTTACCAATTTCTGCACCTTCGATGATTATATGAAATTTCCTAATAATTTTTATTTTATCAATTTTATCTTGTCTTGTTAGAGTTCGGACTATTGTCGTTTTTTTCCGTTTGATTGATCCTCCCCTATGTGACCGAGCAGAAAGTATCATTCCAAGACTACTGAGTAAATTGAATGAGGAGAAATCAAATACAAATCGTTTACAGAAAATAGTTATGGGTTTGGAAAGAATGGTTATGAAGATGGAAGATGATATCGTTGGATTAAAAGGTAAGAATGCATATTTGAATGGAGATATTACAAACAACAATTACAAGATGAAAGTGAAGAACGTTAATTCAATGAAGATATGCAACAATATGATTATATGGTTCAAGATTTCTGTAATAATGTTTGTTTGTTGGAATTTGGTCAAATATATGTTTTAGAGATTTGAAGATGATTAATTTATTTCATATTCGAATAAATGAGATATCTATTGTAATTTGATTATTCGTAATGAATAAATATGGAAATATAAAAAATTCAACTGCTTTGAATCATTGTTTATATATATATATATATATACACACGCATATCGTGTCCATATTTAATCGTAATTAAGCAATATTAACCAAAATTATCAAAAAAATGAATAGATATTGTATGACACATAATTATCGACAATGAATAAAAAAAATTGAACAGTGATTTTTTCCAGTAATTTTTGATTTATTGTTTTTAAGTTATGTATTAAAATGCAGTAATTATTTTTCATTATATAAAAGAATTATATTATATTTATTTATTTATTTCATTATATAAGAAAGATAAAGTAATTATATTATATAATATTATGGATAATTGAATATAATTTCAATAGGATACATTGAAAGACTAAATTTAAATTATGCAATTCTACCCCATTAATTAACTGCAAAAAATCATTATAGTGTTCAATTGACGTTACATTAAATTTAAAATTAAAATTAAAATCTCATTAATACTAACTTAAACTCGTTATGTAATTATAAATTTATAATATACTGCATTTTTGTAATAATGTTATAATACATTGAAGTTAAAATAAAAACCTCACTAATACTTATGAGCGATTATATTTCACGCATTCTCCACTACCAAAAGCATTTATACCTCAACTTTCCCACTACATGTAACTGTTGTTTAATGAATCACCAAAAACTACTCCACTACCCCAACGTAAACGGTTGAGTTGTTTATTATTCAATTCAATCTGCTAATATATATACTTGAAACAATTCAATCTGCTAATATATATACTTGAATTGCAATACCAAGACCTACACTAGACTATACATAATTTATATTCATTATTTCATTTCTTGTGCAGAAACCATAAACAAAAAATGATGAATTCTTCAAAAATATTAGATATAATTCCAGATGATATAGCTTCTGAAATTTTGTTGAGGGTGCCAGGAAAGAGACTAAAGCTTCTCAAAAATGTGTCAAGAGCATGGAATGAATTGATTTCTTCCCATCCGTTTGTTAAACAACATCTAAGGAACATGAAGTCTGGAATCTACTATTCACTTATTCATAAGAAAAGTGTTGCGTACCCGCCTGTATGTTACTTGTTCGAGCCTAATGATATTATATCATTTCAACGAGTACACAGTGAAAGTTACGAGCATTACGAGATAATTGGTAGCTATAATGGGTTAGTACTATTTTGTGATATTCACAACACTTATTCGTTAGCAAACCCTATTACAAAAGAGAGATTGATAATTCCTAATGCACTTACAAAACTTCCTCCCCATTTTGTGATGCATGGTTATTTTTTGGATTGGGTTACGATGAGAAAAATGATGGTTATATAATTATACGATTTACTCGTTTTTTAATTCGTGGGGGTTTTCAAACAGAGGTTAAGTTGTTTTCTAGGAATTTACACCTCTGGTATATTGTTGATTGCTTTCCCTTCAAAAACCCACCATCGTGCAATGCTCATTTTGTAGGTGGTATTTTTCATTGGAAATTTTACAAGGGTGAAGGTATTTATGCAATTGGAACATTTGATTTGAAGGAAAAGAGTTATGGTTGGATAGATTTATTGAATTTTGAGTGTGAAACTTGTTCTTTAAAAATTGATGCTTTAGATGACAATAATCTAATTGTTTATGGGAGTCGTCTTGAAAATAAACTTGATGGGATTAGGATATATTATTTTGAGATGCATATACTATCTTACTCTAATTCAGGATCAAAGTGGAACAAGTTTACAATTTCACAAGAAGGGATGATGCCGTCTAATTATGAAGTTGTACCGATACAATTCTTGAACAACAACAAAACTAAAGTGATGTTCAGAATGGATCCAAGAGGAACATTTTCATCGTATGATTTCATGAAGAAGGATATCTTTCATTTAGAAGATGTTGATAGGGTTTATCGAATTCAACATACGTATAAGCATGTTGAAAGTCTTGTTTCTCCATTTAAAAGTTAACATGTATAAACATAAATTCTTGGATTTTTATAATACATTAACTTTGGTTTCAATATTTATGATTATGTGTAGCTGAATATGTGTAGCTGAATATGGCAGTTCAAACAACTTTACATAAGTGTTTTATGCAGAAATAACTATGTATTTCTGCACACATAATAATATGCAGTAGGACAACCCTAAATTCTGAATAATTTTTTAATAGTGCAATCATTCTCTTTGTACTGATTGCATATTTTTTATTTAATTTGAAATTATATTAAAAATTAATGTAAAGTTAAATAAAATTTTCGAATATTGAAACGTATACTTGATAGAATAAGTTTTCTTTCCAATTATTTTTGTTGTTTTTGTTTTTAATTAATACCAAAAAATAATGATATGATAACAACATTTTTTTACAGGTTAAGTGGCATGTTTTCTATCATATGAAGAAACAAAATATTTTCCTGCACAATAGATAATAAATATGCAATATGACAAACATACATTCTGCACAATTTTGATAATGCATTCATTATCGATATATTGATTGCACATTTATTATTCACTAAAATGAATGAAAATAAGTTAAATTTTCGAATATTGAAACGTATACTTTATACATTCAGTTTTTTTTTCAATTATTATTTTTGTTTTGGTTGTTAATGAATAAGAAAAAACAAATAATATAAAACATAGAAATGCAGATAAGAAAAATGAAAAACATACGGATACTAGTTGCATAGAAAACGTATTGTGCAGAAACAGTGTGTATATATACAATACAAATGGTTGAATGCATAGAATAACTAGTTAATATATTCATATTGTTATTTTGTTCTGCATACTATATCTTTGTATGCATACCATATCTGCTTTTAGAAATTTTGTAATCTGTTTGTGACTATTAGTTAAAGAAATTATTCAGTATTTACATATAATAGTGGAATTATTTGTGGAAAAAGGGATTTCAATTATTATGACATAATTCTAGTTAAAAATAATCAATTAAACTTAACAACGCAAATTCTGTATATAAATTAAAACAAACCAGTCGTAATTATTGAAATCAGAAGTATTACTCAATACGTAATGTCTAAAAACAGTAAAAAAAACACATATACAACTAAAGTAAAAAACCTAAATAATTCTAATGAGAAGTATTGGTCTTGTCGGTTCCAAACACAGCTGCACAAGTCAAAGAATCGTGTCTGGCTTTTTTGCCACAAGTCTTACAAGTACTCGGTTTTATCTTCCGAAATTCTCCATATGAAGTAATCCTCTTCTGTTTCGGTCTTCCTAGTGGGTTGTGCAGAATAGGAGGTAGAATCTTTTCTTCATCATTCATATACCTGTACTAGTATCTTTTAGTTTGTGGGACAGGTATAAGATCAGCTGCATAACACTGCTTGTAACTAGAGGTGAAGAAGCATTCCTCAACAACATTATGAATGGATGTGCAATGCTTTTTTATAACACCTACTACATGTGCACATGGAAAGCCTTTGATTTGCCAATCAAAACACGTACATATATTATATGCATTATCAACAGTGACTGTGGATTTTGAAGACACTTCAAATTGTCCATTTGGATAGAGAGATACGGACCATGCTACACTAATATATCCCAAATCATTCCAAAGTTGCTCTTTGCTCGGAACTAACAAACCTGTCCACTTATTGCTATTTTCTCGCCTCTCCACAAACCATCTAGATATCTCTTTCCTTATAGAGTCAATCATATAAGTTACTGGCAGACCCCTAGTGTTGGTCCCTGAACAAGTAGTGAATAGGATTAAAGTCTAGAGGGGAGGGGTGAATAGACTTTAAAACTTTTTCAATAGAGTTGGGAACCTCTTCTGATTGCTATGTCAACTGGACTACTAGTCTGCTGGTCCAGATGACTATAGTGATCTGATTGAAGAGGTTATATGCGGAATTATGGTAGGCCTTGATTAGACTCGTTCTTTAAGTGTTAACCTGTTGTTTTATGAAAGTACTCAGCTGATGCTGGTTTGAAAGTTATGGCCTTGTTTTGAAGACAGTTGAAAATACAGTATGCACTATAAAAATAAATGTAAAGGCAGAAATGTAAAGTGCAGAAGGTAAATGACACCAGATTTATAGTGGTTCGGATATACGTTCCTACGTCCACTCTCACGTCCACACGTGATGTTTAATCCCTTTAATTTACCACAAATTACAAGGGTCTTGACCTTTATAGTCCCAAGGTTAGGACTTTGAGATCTGAGCCGTCCTAACAGCTACGGTCTCCACAAGTGATTGTAAGCACTTGCACTTTAAGGGGTTCAAAAACTTTAACCTTTCGGTGAGGGTTTGGGGTTTTTGAAGTGTATCCAACTAATGGTTCAAGCTTATAATTTGCTTAACCACTATGCCTAAAACAATGATTATACAATATGAACAGGTTTTAGGTTCTTAAGGGTTGAATAGAAATCACTTAAGAGGTATAGATAATCTAATGGTTTCTGGCTCTTTTGAGAATTCTTAGAACAGTATGGCTTTAGCTTTGATTGCTTGCTTGGCTTGTTGAATTCTCTCTTGTGACTTCTTGTCTTCGTGATTTCTCATCCTCTTGTATTTATAATGGAGATTGGTTGCAACTAGCCGTTGGAGTTGACTAGCCGTTTGAGCAATCTTTCCATAATGGCTTGATTCCATGATTCCAGCCGCTTGATTGCTTCAATCCTGGGATCATGTCAATCTTCTAAATAAGGTAGGTCTTCGTTTGAATTGCAAGATGACTTTGGAATCAGCCGAGTCCTGGAAGATCACATAGTCTTCTGATCTGTACTACTAGTCTTCTGACTACTCTTCTGGCCTTAGGTCTTCTGTCTTCTGATATCAGCAGAGTAACACTCTTCTGATCTGGTAATTCTTTGTACTGCTTTAGGCCATCTTCAATTTGGACTCCATCAGATAAGTAGGTATACAAGCACCTTAACTTGTCTGGTCTTCAAGGATCTTCTAGTCTTCATGTCTTCTACTCTTCTCATCTTGAGGATAGGCATGTAAGCCAGGACTGTGCTGATCAGCTGATATCAATACAGTTGATCACACAAGACTAGTCTAAGTTGTTCTATACAAGTCAGCTGATCCTATTACATTTATAAACTCTAAGTGTTTTGGCCATCAAAACTATTCTAACATCAAGTGGGGCTTAGGGTGAATTTATATCCCAACACCTAGCTTCACGGATCCATGAATTAAACGACTCGGCAGCGTTTGACGTCATCTCTCCATATCTCTTAAGGTGAGGTGAGTGTGCAACAACCCATCTTTCGTAGGGCAGATCTTGAAGCCATTCCTCAGCAATTCGACCTCCTACTTTCTTAAATTCTTCAATCTTTTCGTTGAAAATCCTCGTTATTGGAGCATATGCACACTGCCTAAACAAATCAGCCATATTCTCACGATGTTGTGTATTCCATCCTCCCCCATATCGACCCTTAAGGTTTGATAAAAGATGGTACAAACAGTAAAAATGGGCAGGTTCACTCCATACGTCATAAAATGCAGACATCAAACCCGTATTTCTGTCGGAGATATAAATTACATTTTTCGGGTGAGTAATGAGGTCGCGAAGTTTAGTTAGAAACCAAGCCCAATTGTTTCTGTTTTCAGCGGAAACAATTGCAAAAGCAACTGGAAACAGACCTATACAAAAAAAGCAAAGTCTCCTATTAGAAATCTGGAAAAATTACTTAATCCGTTTAATAGATAAAACACATCTCCAGGCCTGGACAAATTAAATTTACAATAACAGATAATTCATATTAGGTAGAAGCAAAATATTCTACATAATCGAAATCTGATAATAAAATTTAACAATTAGCAAAATGACACAGATACTAGACTTCATAAATAAACAGTAAAGAAATGAATAATCAAAAGATATTTACCGTTGTCACCATCCTTCGTCGTGGCAGCAAGCAAGACACCTTTTGATCTGCCCTTTAAAAATGTCCCGTCAATAAAAAGCAATGGCCTACATTTTTTGAATCCTTCCTTAAAAGCGTTGAACGAGATGAAGATTCGTTCAAAATGGTTAGTGACATAGTTTTTCTCCAGGTCAACTATACTACCGGGATTAGTATGTTTTACCGCATCACTATACCACCGTAATTGATCATAGGATTCGTCATAGCTGCCAAAAATATCATCCCGTGCAGCTTCGATTCCGCGCCAAATTTTAGAATATGTAACATCAAATCCATAATTCAGCTTAATATATATCATTACTTCCTTTACAGTGATAGTAGGATTGCCCCTAACACTTTGCAAGAGAATTTCCTTTAGAAGTTTCAGACCAAACCTATTCTTTTTTCCAAGTAGAAGGTTGCCCACACATTTGTGTATCAGATTGGCTTTGGACAATATAAATCCAGTATTCATGGGCAATTGTTTGGCTTTTATGAACCAATCACAACTAGTTGCAGCTTTCTCAGAACACACGACATGTATATATCTAGGGGAATTCTTCAAAAATACATACTTGAAATTAAGTTTAGTTGAATACTTTATCAATTCAATTCTAAACTCCGGCGCACCACCAACAAAAAGTTCACCAATTTTCATGATGTTACCCCAATGATCAGACAAATAGGTCTTAGTTTTCTCCGTTGGACTTATATCAAACTTTGATACGCTACCCACTCCCATAAATTCAGTTGAATTGGAATATGGAAGATTGTGGCTTGAAACACTGGATACAATATTTTTGTTTTGATTTACAGATACTCTCTGGGATGCATAGTAATTAACAATAAGATTCTCTCTTGTAGAATTACTTTCTACATCTCCAAAAATCTGCAGGACACTAGATGGAAGCTTACACCGACTGTCATTATAGTCTATAACCCTATTTTCTAAATTTTCAGAATTCTGGTGCGCAACAATGGGAACAGATGAATTTTCAACATGTAAATAAACATTAACTAGTTTTTCTGAAGAAAACTGGCAAAACTCAATTAATCCACCCAAATCATCGTCCGATGCCAAACAACAATTATTAATACTACCAACTAAATACGACATTGATATATTATTGGAAAAAAACGTAGGCCACATACCGATGATTTGATTCACAACATCTGCATACAGTGAAGAGCGACTAACACGAACCAACTTGGTCTTCCCATTGAATTCGATTTTCAGAATCACCACACAGTCCATCGATTCAAATTCTGCAGCTTAAATGAGAAAAAACATGCAGAACACGATTATCAAACGACAGGGACGAAGAATTCTGAATTAGGGTTGTTTTTGGGAAATTACGATTGGTTTAATTGAAAATTCCTATCAATCGTGCAGATTGCATACGAATAAGGAAGGTGAGATTATTATTTCCATATGAGTGATATTAAACGGAAGGAATCTTTGTGAAATGGTATGTTGTTGAATAAATGGCGAAAAATAAGGAAGATACGACTTGTTCCTTTATTCATTAAATTAATAAATTAATCTTCATATTTAAATGTAAGGGCATAAATGGTTATTAACATATGTCTTTGTCCTTATTTAAAAAGATTATATTAGTGATCCTTTATTAAGAAGGTAGGTGTATGAATGACATTTTTTATAAAAATTATCTTAGGTTATTTGCTAGTGGACATGATTATCTTCACTAATTACATCAATTTTTCATATTATTTGTTACTTGATGAATATCACTATAA
The DNA here is from genome assembly GCA_963675135.1 of Galeopsis tetrahit. NCBI lineage: Eukaryota > Viridiplantae > Streptophyta > Magnoliopsida > Lamiales > Lamiaceae > Galeopsis > Galeopsis tetrahit. The sequence continues at coordinate 28,417,733 of OY776130.1, read as the reverse complement.
AAATGTGATGTATCACTTTTAATTTAAAATATTATTATATAAAAAACGAATAGAAAAAAAATGAATATATCAATAAGCTTGATCAAAATATGGAGTATAAATTAAAAGTGGGTATCACATTTTGCATACACATTGTCACTTTTCACACCTGAGTTAATGAATAAGATTGTATTTTATTAGAAACTATTACTAATTTTGTGTTAGTTTTCAGAGTTAATTGTTTTTTCTTTTTACTTCATATAATTCCATAAATTTGGTGAGTAGGTGTTTTTTTTCCGAAAAAATTCCATAAATTTTAGTTTATGGGTGAATGAGATTATCTGTTAGTAGATATAATTATATAATTATTTTTATTAATTGCATCAATTTTTTGAGTTTATTGTCACTTTTTATTTAGAAAAATATCATTATTCAAGAAGTGAAGTTTGGTTGAAAAGTGATAACGTTTTTATTAAAAGTGACTATTACTTTTTGCATAAACATTGTCATAGTTAATGAATGAGATTATATTTTACTGGGCATGATTAGGGTTGGCAACGGGGCGGGTATGGGATGGGTATAGTCTGTCCCAGAACCCGCCCCGTCAAAATTTTTTAGACCCGTTACCCGCCTCGTCCCGCCTCAATACCCGGTTAAACCCGCCCCGTCCCACGAACCCGGCAGGTATACCCACCCCGCCCATCATCACTCACTTTTTTTTTTTTTTTAAATATGCTATTTAAATAGAATGGAGAGGAGATCGATGGCTGGGAGAGAAATAAGAAACTCGAAGCCGCTGTGTGTTTCTTAAACCTACAATTAGAAAGAATTAAAATTGAAGAAGTATATATTTTTTTATTAGACAAAATATATTTTTTATTCATAATAAAATTTCAAACAGAAACAAATGATACCAGACTACTAGAGGTACCATAATGACCAGAAGTAACAGTAGAAATAAGTATTCAAGACCAATTTTCATCCCAAGCTTACCTCTATTCCTCTAGGTATTGAAAAAGTATATATTAAATTACTAATCATGATATAGATATATATTTTGTAATATATATATATATATATATATATATATATATTTAAATATATCTATACGGGTCGGGTTCGGGTCGGGTATATACAAAACCATTACCCGTCTCATACACGGCGGGTATTTACCCGACCCGGGACCCGTTTGACCGGGTATTTACCCGCCCCGTGCGGGCTGGTTTTATGCGGGTTCGGGTTTTTACCCGTCCCATTGCCAACCCTAGGCATGATTACTAATTTTGTGTTAGTTTTCAAAGTTAATTGTTGTCTCTTTTAATTGATATAATTATTCGTATTCAAAAAGTGATAAAAGTTTAGTTAAAGACAATTACTTGTGTGTACTAGTTACATACATGTAACTTGTTTTTTTTTTAATACAATTTTCTAAATAGATGAATTTTACTCATGAGTTATGGTAAATACAGTATAATATTAATTAAAATACAGTATAGTATTAGTTCAAATACCGTATAGTATTAGTTTAAATACAATATAGTATTAGTTTAAATATTAAAAAGTAACCAGTTACATACATGTAACTGGTACACAAGAGTGTAACCCTTAGTTAAAAGTGATAATGCTTTTACAAAAAGTGACTATTACTTTTTACATAAATATTATCACTTTTTGAATAAACATGATTATTTTTTAGTTTTGGGTTAATGAAGGAGATTATAAGGTAGTGTACACGAGTATCTTTACTAATTATTTTAGTTTTTAGAGTTAATTGTTGTCAGTTTTTACTTGATATTATTATTAATATTTTTAAAAAGTAATAGTGTACAAGTTAAAAGTGAAAAATATAAGTAAAAAGTGTTATTTAATTGATAAGATGTCATTTCTATTTTACAACGGATCCCTTTCGACTAATATTTCAAAATTTTAGGTTGAACAACATATTTTCCCCTAAAATTTCACTACGTTTTTTTTTAAATGACAATGTTTAAGAAAAAAGTAATAATATTTTTAATAAAAGTGATACACTTTTTACTTAAATATTCTCAATTTTTATATCGTGTAAAAAAAGATTCGACTCATATAAGACTTAGCTCCAAGAAGATAACTACTCCTACATTTTATATTTTATTTTATTTAAATTCATATACCTTTTAATTTATTATAATAAATAAGAATAACATTTTTTAATAATCATATTTTTTTTAATGTGGGCATGTATGTGTGTGGGCTTGACAATAAGAGGGATGTATTCAATTGAGATTTTGTTGGATTTTTTTGGACTTTAAAAGTCAGTGGATTTAGAAAATCCATAGACTCTATGCAGAGTTTGCCTGACTTTTTTATTGATTTATATGGATTTTTATAGATTTGACAGATTCTGAAATACACATTTTTTTTTAAATTTACATGGATTTCCATAAACTACGCCCCTAAAACCTAGTTTAAAAAAATTATTATTTATCATTTTTATTCTCATCTTCATTTTCATCACAGTTATACCTCTCGATCTCATTTTCACATAGTTAGCAATACTAGTTCTCAAGTTTGTTCTTTATATTCGACTGGAAATTCATCAGAGCGACCTTCTTTCCGAAGAAAGTTATGTAATCCAGCGAACTTGTGAATTGCAATTTGAAAATACCAAAAATTCGATTGAATACTTGCATTTCTGGGTGATGACCTTGACCACCAAAATCTTTTAGATGATATCGAACATGACGACCTTGACCACCAAAATCTTTTAGATGATATCGAACACCACGTAAGGAGGGAATTGACGTCGATTAGATATTATTGACGGTGTCCAATATACTATAATTTTTAAAGAAAGAACATAATTTTAAAATACAGATATAATTTTTTTCACGATAATAATGGTGGTGAAGAATCTGTGATTATCAAAGAACATAGTTAACACATTTTTTTTTTCTTTTCTTTCAGAGTCTTCTAAGAGAATCCGTTGAAATCTCTACTTTTTAGAAGAGATTTTGATTAGTGAAATTTATTTATATTTTTGAAAGAGAATCCAACAGAAATACATAGAGTATTAAAATCCATAGATTGTTGAATACCTAAAGATTTCTAAAGACTTTTTAAAATCCGTATTGAATACCTCAAAATTTTGAAAGACTTTTAAAAATCAGGATTGAATACCCCCGATTTTAAAAGTCCAAAAAAATCCAACAAAATCTCAATTGAATACACCTCCCTAATTATTGGTAAGGGATGGGCGTGTGAACCTAGAGTGCGACAATGGAATAATGAAAAGCGGTTGCCAGTTTTTGGTCTGGGTCAAAATAAGGATTCGTCTCACGGGCCAGTTTTTGGTCTGGGTCAAAATAAGGATTCGTCTCACGGGAATGAGAACCATGAGACGATCTCACACAAGACCACCCCAAAAATAATATTTTTATGATGATACAATGTTTTGTCATTAATTATTCAAAATAACTAGTAACATAATTATTTCATCACAATATTATTTGAGGATTATAATATACTCCCTCCGTTCCGGATTAACTTTCACACTTACTTTTCACTCCCTTTTTAAAAAAATATTATAATAAATAGAATTTTGAGATATAGTTTTATAAAAAAATAAATAAGTGAATTTACTTGTGTGTATCTATGTACCATAAAAATAATGACATTAAATATAATATTTTAGGTACGATAAGTTTCTAAAGAATCGAAAAAATAGATGTGAAATTTTCTTTAGGACGGAGGGAGTAATATACTTATAACAAGATTATGTTTCGTCAATAATTATTCAATAATTAGTGACATATTTATCCATCATCAATATTCGATATACAAATGTATACCAAAATATCGAAATTTTAATAAAAATAATTTTATATTGAGGCAGACCAAAAATAATTCAATAGCCATAATAAGTATCCGACTGCTTATTCAATAGCCATAATAAGTATCCGACTGCTTATATCACTTTGTCTTATGATTAATGTTTTTGTTTTTTTTTTAACTTTATGTATTTTTGTTTTCAATCAATAAAAAGTGTGGTTTTAGTCTTTACTTAAATTTTTAAATTTAAATGTGTTGATTTTTGTGAGGATTGAGACTGCTTGTCTGATGATTAATGTTTTTTTTTTTTTAACTTTATGTATTTTTGTTTTCAATCAATAAAAAGTGTGGTTTTAGTCTTTACTTAAATTTATAAATTTAAATGTGTTCATTTTTGTGAAATTAAAAAATGAATGTAAAATGTTTTTTATTAAAAACAAATATTCTAAACTTTTGATTCAAATGAATATTGGATTATTACAGGATTGAAAAACTCGAAAAAAAAAAAGTTTAATAAGAACAATCCCGGTGGATTGCCACGACTGTATATAAGGGCAACTTAATGATTATCGTTCGAACAAACTTCCGTGAAAATGTTCGTGACTATCGATGTTGAATTTTCATCGTGCTCAAAATGCCTGAAATATCGTCAATGCACTTAGTAGTATATTGTTGTTTGATTGAGTATTTCCACACTAGTAGCCTATAGTATTTCTAAATTATTCTACTTTCATATAAAATTTTTACAGGTATTTTTTTTATTTTGAAGTTTGTGTTGTAATTTTTTGTTTTCATTTTTTGATCTTTATAATTATTATAAAAAAAAATTCAAATCTTTCATATCGTGTTGCAATTATATACACTTTTTTTTCTCGCCACGTCAAATTATACATATTTTTTATTTTATTTTTTTATGTTTATGCTAATGACTTATTTTTTTAGTTATGTTTGTGCACTTGGATATTTATAGTCTACAATTGCAAATGTTTAGTAAATTAGATGGTCTAATTATAACTTTTAGTATTCTACATATATTTTTTCACAATATTTTCTAGAATATGTTTGTTGCAATAATAATTAGTGTTAAACACATTAATTTCTAGAATATTTTCCTCTCCCATAAAAGGTTATCTTTAGCCTACACTCAAATACAATAATTAATTGAGGTCCACTGAAAAAAAATTGTAGTCCTCGAACTAGTTGAACAAAACAACAAAATTATTTGAAGAAATAAATCACAAGCAACATGCACCCAAATACAATAATTATTTCACTCTTATGCATAGATAACGCAAATACACCGAATTCTAAATGAAAAAAATAATATGACTCAAGGTCCACAACCTTCAATTTTAAAAAAGAGAGAGTAGAAGAAGAACTTGATTGAGTTTGAGAAAGGGAGAAGATGCCGAAGAAGAAGTGAAAGATTTATTTTTATAAAGTGTAATCTGATGTGGAAAATAAAAAAATAAAAAAAATATGTGTAATCTGACTTGACGAGCTCCGGCAAGTCACGTCATCAATTGTTGATCGAAGAAAAAAATGTGTATCGAATTGCAACACGATAAAAAGTTGAGATTTTTTTTTTTTATAATAATTGTAAAGGTTGTGATTAAATTGATATTGAGACTAAAAGTGGTGTAATTATTTAGAATTAAACCAATAACTTATAAACCAGCAAATTATTTACGTAAAGTTGGAAAAAAATATATGTATTGAAAAAATTGATATTGAGACTAAAATATATGTATTGAAAAAATAACTCTTTTCATTTTAATCAATTTATCATTGAATTCAAACACAAAATATAACTTTTAGCTAAAGTATTGTAAAATAGTAATCAAGTAATTCAAACACATATCTAAATTTCAAGAATTATAATTCAAACAACATATCCTACTTAATCATATTCTAACTTATCTATTCTACTTAATCATATTCTAACTTATCTATTTCATCTGACCAGCCAAAGTGCCAAACGTGCCCAAAGGGGATTATACTCCTATCAAGTTCTGTAAATTAAACTTGGATTTTCTGTATTCTCCACTAAATAAATATCAAGCTCTAAAAATTGTATCTCCTTATATACTAATAGGGAGTTTGGTTTATTTAGGTGTCATCGTGTCCTTCATTTTGATGATGTGTCGTCTTTCATGTATTCATTTTATATGACCTGTCTTATTCTCATTAAATTTATATTTATGTGTTCAAATATATTGTAATATGTGGCATCATAAGATTGGATATTGTGATGATGTGTCACTAAGTTGAAATTAAGATAGAATTAATATAAACAAGCTTAATGTGAGAATTTTTTTTGACTAATCTAATAAATCCCTTAAAATCAATATATTGACATGTGTTGGGATATGAATCCTAAGACAAATCCTAATTGATGTTGAAGTAGTTTTGATAAGCCAAAAAGAGAACTTGAATATATTTCTAAGTGTTGACTGATCTAGTTATGAAAGTCGTTTTATGACAAGATTAGACAAGTACAAAGTATAAGCATACTGGAAAATAAACTAAGTGTTGGAAAGAAAGTTTACTATAGGATTTTATGATAAGTTTATAATTGTTGTATAGAAGCTTATATTCATGTTGTATTGATGTATAGTTGTAAGTTGACTAAGCTGTTTTATGAAGCTTAAAGTAATGTAATAGTTTTGATAGATTATTTGATAGGACTAGATTAGTTCTACTGAGAAGAGAAGACTACAAGAGAAGATTTGTGCAAAACAAGACAAGTGCTGAGAAGCTGTGAAATATTCTAAGTGTCAAGAGAAGACAAGTCAAGTTCGCGCAGAGAAGAAATAAAGATAAGATCGTATCAAAGTGAAGATATGAAGAGTTAGTTATGGAATAACTAATTAACTGATAAACGCGTGAAAAGATAAGAAGAAAACGATTATGAAGTTTGTTGAAGGAAGTTATCAAGAAAAGGTTGATAAGTAACAAACTAATCTTGAAGAAGTGAAGTCTATAAATAGTTGGAGACTTACAACGTTGAAGACTACTGATATTCAAACTACTACAACGTATACTGAAGAAATTCAAAAGCAAGGAAACTCGTAGAGTTCAAGCAAGAAAACAAAGTTTGAAGAAGCCAGAATAGACAAGTGTTATTCAAGAAGAAGGCTACTGCATATAGAGAAGTTTTTCTTTATAGTTTTTGTTGTTAATCAAGTTGCTAGTTACTTGTAAAATAGCTAGTTGTTAGATCGAACATATACCTGGTAGTATATTCGAAAAGATCGAAGTCTTAGTTTTGGTACTTAAAGCCACAAGACAAGTTAATAAAATATCACGACTGGAGTTGTGAGAGTAGATGTAGACAAGTTGTGGAACCACTATAAATCTTGTGTGTTGATTTACTTACTGTTTTATTTGTGTTTGATTGATTGAATTGTTAATTGATTAATCTGCATATAAGATAGACTAGTAAGGTGTTCATTGAATAGTTGAGTAAAAATCTAAGGGCTCATATAAATTCTGATATTCCGCATTGTTTAACTCTGATAGTTTGAAAGATTTTTAAAAGTCTATTCACCCCTCCCCTCTAGGCTTTTACTAGTTTACTCAATCTTACACTCAACTAGGGACCTACAAGTGGTATCAGAGCAGTAGTTCTTTGAACTGCTGTTTCTTGATCACCAGAAAGACTTTGAGGGAAGTCCTGGTGTCCGTTTGTATTTGATCATATCATCTTACTTGATTTTTTCTGTATTTTTTATATCTTTGATCTGTCTGATATATTCCTACTGATCTTCTTGCATAATGGTTATGGAAATCAACGCTAACAAATTGCCTAAGTTTTCAGTGCAAGACTATGACTACTGGAAACTCAGAATGGAAGCCATTTTCAGCTCGACACACGACCTGATGGTGTCCGTCGTCAAAGAGGGACCAATCGTCACTATGACCGCAAATACTGCTACACTCGAACCATCCAAGGCCGTTGGCGTGCTCGTGCCCAAACCAAGGTCAGAACTCACTTTAGAAGAAATGAGGCAAAATAATCTGGACAGCTTAGCAAATAATTATATTTTACATACTCTACCTAATGAGTATCAAGGTAAAGTATTAAAATGTAAGTCTGCTAAAGAGATGTGGGATAGACTTGCAGTCCTTTGTGAAGGGACTACCCTGATCAAGGAAAGTAAGTTATCTACTGTTGTACAGAGATTTGAATCATTCAAGATGAAAGCTGGCGAAACTATCGACCAGTTAGATACTCGCTTGTTAGAAGGTACACGCTTGTTGTGGTAGACGATTATTCTAAGTTTACTTGGGTAGTCTTCTTACACAAGAAGAGTGATACACAAACTCTCCTACCTGATCTGTTGAAGAGGATTCAAGTTGAGAAGAGTCAGCCCATTATCAAGATTCGTAGTGATAAGGGGACTGAATTCATTAATAGCTATATCAAAGAATTTTGCTCTAAAAGTGGTATCCAACACTTGACTAGTGCAACTAGGACTCCACAACAAAACGGTGTAGTTGAGCGAAGAAATAGAACACTCAAAGAAGCATGTAGAACCATGATAGCCGAGTATAACACTCCTCAGAAGTTTTGGGCAGAGGCGATCAACACTGCTTGCCACACCCAAAACAAAAGTGCAATCAACAGGGCACTGGGTAAAACACCCTACGAGGTATGGAAAGGTAGAAAGCCTAGAATTTCATATTTTCATATATTCGGATTCAAGTGTTTCATCCATAACAATGGGAAAAGTAAGTTGAATGTCTTTGATGCTAAGGCAGATCAGGGGATATTCTTAGGATACTCCTCTACGAGCAAAGCATTTAGAGTGTTCAACTACTTTACTCTTTATGTGGAAGAAACACCACATGTTGTTTTCGATGAATTTAAAACAGGACTCGTCTACCGACCAGATCAGTAAGAAAGTGAATGACTTAAAGATTCAATCTGACAAAGAACCAGAAGTGTACGAATCGGTTCAAGCCTACAATCCATTCCTGAAAGCCCTCGAGTTAGATGACGAGGTGAAGGTAAGTGACAAAGGTAAGTCCACTAGACCAGTAGACATGCCTGCTCTAGTTGACTCATCTACTCCTATTAAATCTGCTGATATAGATGATGTAGATATGCATGATGCTATAAATGACTTAGATGATGAAAGCGTGCCTGTTAAATTTAGAAAAACATGGAAATCTGCTCATACTACTGATAATATCATAGGTGACTCTACTAAAGGTGTCAAGACTAGACGACAACTCTTTGAGTCGCAAGAACAGCCTAGTTCATATCTATTTTGCTGGTGTTGTTTCCTTTCATCTATCGAGCCTAAAACCGTTAAAGAGGCATTGACTGATAGTAATTGGATCATCGCCATACAAGACGAGTTGAATCAGTTTGTTCGAAACGACGTCTGGGAACTTGTCGATAGGCCAGAACACCATAATGTAGTTGGCACTAGGTGGATTTTCAAAAATAAGAAAGATGAGAATGATTTAGTTGTAAGAAATAAGGCTAGACTAGTAGCCCAAGGCTATTCACAAGCCGAAGGAATAGACTATGATGAAACCTTCGCACTTGTTGCTAGACTAGAAGCTATTCGATTGTTTCTTGCATATGCTGCTTATATGAAGTTTACTGTATTTCAAATGGATGTTAAAAGTGCATTTCTTAACGGTATTCTTGCTGAAGAAGTATATGTAGAACAACCCCCAAGCTTCGAAGTGAAAGGCAATCAAGTGTACAGGTTAAAGAAAGCTTTATATAGATTAAAGCAAGCTCCAAGAGCCTGGTATGACACTCTCTCTCTCTCTCTTTCTACTTGAAAAAGATTTTACTAAGGACAAGGTTGATTGAACCTTGTTCAGAAGATGTTGGGATATGAATCCTGAAACAAGTCCTAAATGATGATAAAAGATAAAGATGAAGTTTTGATAAGCCAAAAGTAGTTTGAATATTTTCTAAGTGTTGACTGATCTAGTCTAGTTAAGAGAAGTCATCTTGAACAGACAAGTGTTATTATAAAACGTATGTACTGTATATATTAAATGTTTAGGTTGTTATTGAGCTATATTAAACATTGTATAGAAGCTCATGATTTTCATATGTAAATATTCATTGTATAGATTTCTAAGTTGACTAAGCTGAGTTATAAAGCTTAAAGTAACGTAATAGTCTTGTTAGGATTAGAATAGTCTACTACTGATGGACTGCGCGAGACCAGACAAGAAGAGAAGGTGTCTACACAAGACAGGTGCGCAACAAGACTCAACAAGACAAGTCAACTTGAAGTTAGTTATTCAAACGCGTGTGAAGATAAGGATTGAAGAGTTAGTTAGAGATAACTAATTAACTACTTAAACGCGTGGAAGGATAAGTATGAAGGATAAAGTTAGTTTTCAAGAAAGGTTGGTTACAACTGACAAAGATCTTGAAGTTGAAATCTATAAATACCCCAAGGCGTTTATTGATTAAAGACTACTGAAAATCTACTTACTGAAGTATTATTGAAGCGTTCGAAGCAAGTTACTCTCAGAGTTTTTGAAGTTCAGAAAGCAAGTCCAGAAGTCAAGTGAAGAAACCAGAAGGCTGCTACTGAATAAGTTTTACGTTTTTGTTTACTGTTTTCAAGTTGCTAGATACTTGTAAATCTCTAGTAAGATCGAAGATATACTTGGTAGTATAGTCGAGAAGATCTAAGTCTTTTTCTTGGGACTTAAAATTACAAGAACACACAAATTGTACTCCATTGGACGAGTTGATAAGAAAACATCACAACTGGGTTTGTGAGAGTGGACGTAGACAAGTTGTCGAACCACTATAAATTGTTTGTGTTGTTTACTTTACTGTTTTGTTTGTGTTTAATTGATTAACTGTTTACTTGTTAAACATACATATCTGAACAAGACTAGTTGAGTATACATAGAACAGAGTTCTCGAATTAAGAAGTTGAGTATAAACTTGTATTTGGCTCATTGATTAATTCTGTATTCCGCATTGTACTTTGATATATCGAAAGAATTTTGAAAAGTCTATTCACCCCCCTCTAGACATTTTCACTAGCTTACTCGATATTAACTCAACTTTGGGGACCTACAGAAGACAAGAAGGGAAGGATATCCTACTTGTTCAAATTTACGTGGATGATATCATTTTTGGTTCACCCAACAAAAGCATGAGCGAGAGTTTTTCGAAACTCATGCAAAGTAAATTTGAAATGTCTATGGTGGGAGAAATGAATTACTTTCTTGGTCTTCAAGTAAAACAATCTGATGAAGGCATATTCATAAATCAAGCCAAGTATACTCGTAATCTACTTGATAAGTATGGCATCAAAACCTGTAAAACTGTTGGAGTACCAATGTTACCCGTCTACCGCATGGATCCTGATGAACGAGGTAAGTGCGTCGATCAATCATACTATCGTGGTTTAATTGGTTCATTACTCTACTTGACTGCCAGTAGGCCGGATATAACTTTTGTTGTTGGTGTGTGTGCACGATTTCAAGCTAACCCCAAGGAAAGTCACCTGGAATCTGCCAAAAGAATATTGAAATATCTGAAAGGAACCATTAATCGAGGTTTGTGATATCCTACAGATGATGATCTATTCTTAAGTGGATATTCAGACTCGGACTTTGGTGGTTGCAAAATTGATAGTAAATCAACATCCGGTTCATGCCAATTCCTAGGTTCTAAACTCATTTCATGGTTTTCAAAGAAACGGACTAGTGTAGCAACCTCTACTACTGAAGCAGAGTACATGGCTGCAGGTAGTTGTTGTAGTCAGCTATTATGGTTAATGCAACAACTCAGAGACTACAATATTGTAGAATAAAATGTACCTATATTCTGTGACAGTAATAGTGCTATTGCTATCACTCAAAATCCTCTTTTACATACACGATGTAAGCATGTAGATGTACGACATCATTTCATACGTGATCATGTTGAGAAGAAGAATATACGCATGGAAAAGATTCATACTGGCATTCAGAGAGCTGACACTCTTAAAAAACCACTTCCTGAAGCTCGATTTAGAGAGTTATGCATTAGCTTAGGATTGATTGATCTAGACCCTACTACTACATAATACTGTACTAACAAGACAGGTACACAATAGCAAGCCATTTGCAGAAAAGATGAGTTCAACATAGACAAGTCACACTACTTTCAGACTCGACTAGATCCAGGTAAACAAGGTCAGACAAGATGACCAAACAACCCGATGAGGAAGCTGGTAAAGCTGAGGGTAATACTAGGAGGATATACAATTAAGGGGGAATCTATGATTTCTTAAATATCCTTATGTCGACTCTTAAGTTTGTTAAAAGTCATCTTGATCAAAACCTTGATTACTACTTATGACTGATATACAAATTAATTATTCTACTCTACTACTTGTATCTACTCTCACACGTCGCTCAAGACAAGATAGGTACATGAAGAAGTTCGACCGTCAGACAGACAAGCACAGTCGAAGGGGGAACTCGTCTAGTGCAACTGAAGTCTACTAATCTGTTCTGATGAACTCGAACAGACCAGATAAGTTCTTATGTGTTTGAAATTCACTAAGTATTTGAAACTGAATTAAGGGTATTATTGTAATTTGAAATTGCAAAAGTTTTGGAAAACCTAAAACGGGATTTATACACTCCATTTAATGAGGTGTATACACCCAGTTCCCGCCTAAACCTACTGACTTAGGTTAGATGAGTACACTCTTCTTTCCTAACCAATAACAAAGTTGGATTCCAAAATTTACAATATCAAATCGCATAATATTCTCGATTCCACAACTGAATACCAAGAGTCTAATTCTTACCGTTGGATTAGTCTACTCGATCCACACCACACGATTCAAAAACCCCAAATCATAAAACCCCATTCCTAAAATTACTCCCCACGTTTACTCAACTTTCCTACTTTCAAGCCTTTGATTTCTCTAAATCCTACTACTCTTTTGTGATTAGTTGTGTTTCACACCCATTCCCATCGAAAATGTCTATTGTTTCGATTTTCGACTCTGAATCTAACATGCAAGCTAGGTTCAATCTTGGAAAGTATGCCTCGGAAGGCAAAGTTCATGTGGAGAGTTCTCTCTTCTTCAAGGGAAGGCACACTGACGATAACATAGAGATTCTTCTCAAGTGTTATCATTGTGGTTTGAAGCCGTATTTGGAGTTGTACCCAGAGACTGTGCTGGAAGAAGAAGTTTTGGAGTTTTATGCATCTGCTACTCATAGAGGCGAGTACATTGAGTCTTCTATCAGTGGTAGAAGGGTGAAGGTGACCAGAGAAATGCTGGATGAGAAGCTGCATTTGAATCCAGGTTCTATTGATGTTGAAATGTATGCTACGGGTCAAGAATTGAGATACCTAAGTATTTTCTGGGGAATGAAATTGAGTCTTTCAAGTGATGGAAGGCCCACTGCTATCAAGAAGAAGCGGTTGTTGCCCAAGTACAAGACTCTTCTAGACATCGCTAGCAAGATGTTGTTAGGTGTTACTGGAAGTTATGATTCAGTTACTCTTCAGAAGACAAGAGTAATGGCTGCGATTTATGAAGGAATCACTGAGGGCAACTGGCAGAAGTTGTTTATGGATAGATTAATGTACTTTTCGAAGTATGTTAAAGTTGATAGTGCTACCGGTGAATGGACGGTGTCGGCTACTGTTAGCTTTGGAAACAAGCTTAGTATCCTCCTACCCTACTTGTTGCCGTCGAAGAAGAATTGGAGCAAGGGTAAGCCATTTCATGTTCTTAAGTTTTATTTGAGAAAGGATGCTATCGATAGACAGACTCAAGGAAGGATTGCTGAGAAGAAGCAGATTTAGATTAATCCTAGAGACACCATGATAGAGGCTGAGTCGTCTAGTGGAGAAGAAGAGGTGCAAGCTGAAGAAGGTGGAACTAGTGGTGCACTAGTTGAATATGTTTCGGACGAGGCACAAATAGTTGAAGATTCTGAAGAAATAGAATCATACGAGTCTTCGAAAGAAGAGATGGAGACGGAAGAAGTGTACAGATTACGGATAAGTCAAATTCCCAGAGGCGACTTGTCTGGTCCTCCTCCTCCTACTCGTCTGGTGGCCGAAACAAGCTCATCTCCAGCCAAGAAGGCTAGAATGGTTAGTACTTCTACTATTTCACCCATTCTATCTCCTCCTTCTATTCCAGTTAAAACCAAGGCAAGAACACTTCGTTCTCGTGCCAGACCTGCTCCCCAAACCACTCCAAAGTTTGTTCAACATCTTAACTCTCTTTTAACCCAAGACACACCCATATACGTATCAGCTGATCTACTTGACCAAGACACATCAAAGCCCCAAGAAACCACCACCCAAAATTTACCTTTACCCACAACAGAATATGTTGACCCTTTGAACCAATCTATTTTGGGAACTCCACTAGCTGACACTTCAGCAACTGAGCAGAGGACCCCACTCACTCAGACCCCTCCATAAAATAGATTTCCCAACCTGGTCGATTATCCAATGTGCCCAAGGGAGAAGAGACTCCGTGCACAAATGACCAAGAATTTGAAGAAGATTCTGCCTTCTGTTGAGATTGATACAAGCTCGGAAGCTTATGAGAAGTTGATTGCATATGCACATGGGTTGCCTTGAGAGAAGGACCATGTGAAGATATGTTTGAAGTAATCACTGGCATGGACGGAATCTCTAACTTTCAAGACTGGAAACTTGAACAGAAAGAGATCAGTGGAGTGAAGAAGCACTCAGAATTAAGATCTCCTGAAGCCTTAACTAATCTTGTTAAGAAGATGCTGAATATACCAGATGAGGTGTTGTCATCTGATGTTAAAGCAAGTATTGGTGTTCAATACTCTGAAGATGACTTCGTGAAAGCTGAGTTGGAGTCATCTGATCTGGTTATCGATCTGGAGAATGTTTCTGATCAACTTAGAGGAATTGTCTTTGAATTCCAAGTTGAGCATGCACATGGTCCGAGGTGCAATGTTGGTCAGATCACCAGACAGATAGAAAAGTATTTTCCGTCTGAAACATGTGCTTACACTGCCAGACTAGTTGAGATGGTCAAGAAGGAATGTGATGAAGTTGAACGCAGAGCCAAAGAAGCAAGGTTAGCTATCATTCCTTACTCAACTCCTTTGAATTTGAAAGCTATTGCTGGAAGTGTGCAGCCAGTCGAAGAAGTCGAGGAGTTCGCTTTTACTGATCTGCAGTTGGTTGAAGTTCCTGTTGCTGAAGAAGATGAGTTGATGGAAGATGTTGTTCCTGAAGAAGTTGTTCACACAACTCAAGCCATTCCAAATACATCTTTTGAAAATTTGAAAGACGATTTGAGACAAGTCGTGAAAGCAGCAATAGATGAAATTTTTAAATCTGATGTCAAGAAGGTGCTGATAGACCAGAACAGTTCTCTTGTGACTGATTCGAAAGAAATGATTATAAATGTGGTAAATCAGTTAGATGCGACCTTCAGACAATAGATGTTCAATCTGTTGGAAACTTTTCTTCAGAACCAAGTCGAATATTAAGAGAAGAGTTCAGTTGATTTCGCAAGAGTTCTAGCTCATGAATCGAAGAAAATGGAAAGAGTTTACAGGGTAAAGATTGAAATTGCTGATGAGCAAACACGAGAAGCTCATGAACAGTTGGTTCAAGCGAGATCTTTTCTAACAGCTATGATAGAAGAAAACAGACTTTTGAAGCTGACTGCTACTCACTTCAAAAATGAGCTCAATCTTAATTCGAAGAAGCTCGAGTACACTGCTGATCGTCTTGAGAAGCTGAGTCAAGATGCAAGTCATCAGAAGCAAATTAAGAAAGCAACCATTCTGATGAAGCAGTTTGTACAAGAGGAGATGACTAGATTCACCTCACTTTTCACCTTGAAGGCAAGTGATGAAGCCAAAAAGGGGGAAGAGGTTGAAGAAGTAAAGGAGAAAGAAACTGAAATTTAGACTGATGTTCAAATTCAAGAGACAAATCGACTTAGAAGGGGAAGACTAGTGAAGACAACTGAGAAAGAACAGGTCAGTGCTGAAGAACAGTTGAGGTTGTCGAAAGGAAAATCCAAAGTATCTGAAGAAATCCAAGTCCAGCCAAGGCGAGTGAAAAGAAAGCTTGAAACAAAGAAAGAATCTTTAGGTGAGATACTTGCTTGATTAGGAGATGATGAAGAAATTCTGAAAAAGCAAAAGATTGAAGATGATAAGTATGCTAACAAGAAGGTGTTAGGCAAACATATCAAGAGACTTCAAGATTGCAAGGAAAATCCAGATGAGATAGAGAATGCTCTCGTTGACAAGTTCATTGATGCTAAACATCAAGATATTTGGAAAATTGTCAAGAAGAAATGGGAGATTGCTCATTGAATTGTTAGAAGATATGGAGATCCTACAAGCCAAAACGAGTTGTTTGTAAACTTTGAGAAGTTTATGGAAGCTGAAGACAACAACTTGTGAAATTTAATCATGAGGATTGCTACTGATGTTGGATATAACATTCTAAGTCCTGAATTTCCTAAATGGGAAACACCTATGTTAGGATCTGGAAAAAGAGTTGACTTCAATGCGATTAAGAAATTTGAAGAGAAATTTCTTGAAGATGAGAAGATCGACAATGAAGATCACATCTCAGATATTCATAGAAGGATTTTGGAAGCATTTCAAATACCTGATCCAGAAACTGATACCCCAAGTGGAGGAAGCATGGATTGAAGACTGTAAGTGTTTTACTTATTTCGATTTTATTTTGCTAAGTAATTGTAATCATTCTGATTTGATTTACAATGAATGAAAAGATGAACTATTTTGATAAGATAACTACTTAATTGATCTATTTACTTAAAATAATTCAATTAGTTTTGGCTTCATCAAAAAGGGAGAAATTGTTGGGATATGAATTCTAAGACAAATCCTAATTGATGTTGAAGTAGTTTTGATAAGCCAAAAAGAGAACTTGAATATATTTCTAAGTGTTGACTGATCTAGTTATGGAAGTCGTCTTATAACAAGATTAGACAAGTATAAGCATACTGGAAAATAAACAAAGTGTTGGAAAGAAAGTTTACTATAGGATTTTATGATAAGCTTATAATTGTTGTATAGAAGCTTATATTCATGTTGTATTGATGTATAGTTTGTAAGTTGACTAAGCTGTTTTATAAAGCTTAAAGTAATGTAATAGTTTTGATAGATTAGTTGATAGGACTAGATTAGTTCTACTGAGAAGAGAAGACTACAAGACAAGACTTGTGTAAGACAAGACAAGTGCTGAGAAGCTGTGAAATATTCTAAGTGTTAAGAGAAGACAAGTCAAGTTCGCGCAGAGAAGAAATAAAGATAAGAACGTATCAAAGTGAAGATATAAAGAGTTAGTTATGGAATAACTAATTAACTGATAAACGCGTGATGATATAAGAAGAAAACGGTTATGAAGTTTGTTGAAGGAAGTTATCAAGAAAAGGTTGATAAGTAACAAACTAATCTTGAAGAAGTGAAGTCTATAAATAGTTGGAGACTTACAACGTTGAAGACTACTGATATTCAAACTACTAAAGCGTATACTGAAGAAATTCAAAAGTAAGGAAACTCGCAGAGTTCAAGCAAGAAAACAAAGTTTGAAGAAGCCAGAATAGACAAGTGTTATTCAAGAAGAAGGCTACTGCATATAGAGAAGTTTTTCTTTATAGTTTTTGTTGTTAATCAAGTTGCTAGTTACTTGTAAAATAGCTAGTTGTTAGATCGAAGATATACTTGGTAGTATATTCGAAAAGATCGAAGTCTTAGTTTTGGGACTTAAAGCCACAAGACAAGTTAATAAAATATCACGACTGGAGTTGTGAGAGTGGATGTAGACAAGTTGGCGAACCACCAGGGGCGGACCCAGGATTTTAAAACTAGGGGTACAATCGATATATAATTTAGGGATTAAAGTTTTTGTAGTCCTTTAAGTTATAGGAGTACTAATTTTAAATTTAGTCCTGATAGAATATACATTTTGATTTTGGTTTTATCAATTGTTCAAAATTTTGAATTCAGTTCAATTACCTGTCATTGTAGGTAAATGAACCGTCAAATCCTTAGCTCGTATGCAATTCAAATCAACAATGAATTTGATCATGTGTAGAAAAATGGAGAAAAAAATGAATTTGACCGATTCATTTACCTGCAATGATAGATAATTTAACTAAATTCAAAATTTTGGCCAACTTACGGGATCAAAATCAAAATGTATTCCACTAGACAAAATTAAAAATTAGCTCAAAGACTGGAAACACTTTAATTCCTATAACTTAAAAATATTTGTACATAATTCAAAAAAATAAAAATTGTACATAAACACTGTTTTATATATAAAATAAATACATTTCATAAAATTCAAATTAAATTATAACTACACGTTACAATTGAGTTTGATGAGTCTTCAATTTTTTTATGACGGTCTATGATGTTTTAATCGAAAATTTATAGAAATAAGTATTTCTGAACTTGAGTGATCAAATAACCCTTTAATATGTATACATAATTTTGTTTAGTAAAATTACAATTAGGAATTGATAAAATTAAGAAATAAAAAAAAAAAATTACCTTTGACGAGAGCATTCTAAACTGATATCAACAAAGAATGGCAAACTTGTAATTTTAATTGGCATACGGGTCTTTAACTTTATATATTGGACTTTGTTAATGGGCTATTTTTTCATATAAATTCTTCATCATAGTTAATGGGATATTTTTTCATATAAATTCTTCATCATAGTTAATGGACTTGAAGGATATATATATTAAAAAAAAAGATTTTGTCCCTCTCTCGGTCCGTCTCTGCGAACCATTATAAATCTTGTGTGTTGATTTACTTACTGTTTTATTTGTGTTTGATTGATTGAATTGTTAATTGATTAATCTGCATGTAAGATAGACTAGTAAGGTGTTCATTGAATAGTTGAGTATAAATCTAAGGGCTCATATAAATTCTGATATTCTGCATTGTTTAACTCTGATATTTTGAAAGATTTTTAAAAGTCTATTCACTCCTCCTCTCTAGACTTTTACTAGCTTACTCAATCTTACACTCAATTAGGGACCTACACCATGATATTACAATATGAGTAGTATGTGAGAAATAAAGAAGGTCGGGTCCAAGTGAATTGAAGAAATAAGAAAAATGACGAAAAATATTCTTTCAAATATGTATGATATATTTTCAACCTTCTCTAGTACAACCCTTTTTTTGTTGTGGTCACGGGGTCGCCCGTTTGTTGAAATCAAATGTGAAATTTTATAATAAGAAGAAATTGAATAGAATACATATTGAGATAATAGAATATTTTAAAAATAAAATTGAGTAGTAGTTGAATTGAATAGAGAATTACAACAAATTGAATAGAGAAAATGATTATCATCCCTCCTCTATATAAGAGAAGGTTTACAATCAATGGCGGATCTATAATCACAAAATTGATATATATCACAACATCATTTTATTTTTAAAATTATCATTCATTTTGGGTCTACATTTAACTAAATTCATTTTACATTTTATTAAATTTTCCTTACACCTCATCAAATCACCCAAAATTAATGTCCCTTTATTTGACCCAGACCTCAACATTTGGCCAAATTTATTGAAGCTCAATTTTATTAAATCATCCTTACACCTCACCAAATCATCCAAAATGCTCATTTATTTGCCCCCGACCTCAACATTTGACCAAATTTATTTGTACTCAATTTTAATGATTTTTTTTTGTGGGGGAGGGGGGTGTTGGTCCAACTTGGAGGAGAGATGATTTTCGTTTTCTTGTAGATCAAGTTCCTGTTACGCCAACGACTACTCCAATTCAGTACCTGAAGTGGTAGAGCCAGCTCCAATCTAGGCCTTGATATGGGCTTCTCTGAGATCAGCTTTGGGGACGTATCTGAATTTGCACACTACAAATTCATTAACCAAGCAGATAATCTCATTGATTACATTGTTTTCAGGCCCAACTGATCTTATCCGCTTGTTACAAAGCGATATTGCTTGTTGGGAGTCGGATCTTACTTCGAGTTGCGTTATACTTGTTTGTCTGGCTATTTGCATCCCAATAAGAATAGCCATTAATTCCGCTCCCAGAGGTCCTCTTTGAGGTCTTATTTTCCTTGCAAAAGTGGTGATAACTTGTCCTTCCCCTGACCTAAGAATACCTCCTGCTCCATATCTTCTATTCTCTTTCTTGTATGCACCGTCGACTTCAAGAATATTTATCGATGAGGATAATCCGTCTTCTTGGTGCTCCTCTGTCGTGTGTACGTATCGCCGTTTATTGTGGTCCTTAGTCTGTGCTTGAAAGTTCTCCCGATATAGTAGCACTCTTTCCCCGACTCTAGTATCCATATCTTTTCTTTGGTTGTCTTGAGAGTGGAGAATTGAGCATCTTTCTCTCCAGATTCCCCATGCTATCATGACAACTCTTTCAAAGTCTTTCATATCCAATTCAAGACGAATGTATTCAAGAAATTCCTTTGTATTGCTCTCCTTTCCTTTCTTGATTATTTCCTTAAAACCAGTCCTGGTCCATACCTTTTTAATATTATGACAGTGAAACAGGGCGTGCGTTGTTGTCGGGTAACTACCCCCACATAATCCACAAATCAGATTGATTGGAATATGTCTTCTAGCAAGATTACCTTCTGTCTGGATAAAGTCGTGGTACATTTTCCAAGCAAATATTCTGGTTTTCGGAGGGATTTTTAAACTCCATATATATTTCCACCATTCTGAACTATTTTTGGTTGAGGTTGTGGGAGCGTGATTCTTTTCCTGTTTGTTCCACTCCATACCCCTCCTATAGCCTGAACTTACAGAGTATTCGCCCATATCGTCTTCCATCCAAAATCTTCGATCCTCTTCATCTTTCCCACCTACTTGTGTAGTTAAGATTCCTTCTGCTTCATGAGGCTGGAAGGCTACTCTTACAAGATCTTCTTTCCAACTTCTATCTTCGTCTAAAAGGAGGTTGATGTTCGGTATTGCCGCCACTTGTGATTTGATCCTCCCCTCTCGAAGTCCGTGTACCCATGCATGTTTGCGCATTTTAATCGTCTCCCCATTACCTACAATCCACCTCATTCCAGCCTCTAAAATGTATCTACTTTTACACAATGATTTCCAGGTAAAGGAAGGATTGTTACCTGGTTCGGCCTCCATTATATCCGTGTGCTTGTAATACCTAGCTTTGAGAACCTTACTTAACATCATTTCTGGTGACTTAATGCACCTCCAAACCTGTTTCGCCAGAAGAGCATCATTGAAAATATGCAATCTCCGAAATCCATTCCGCCTTCTTCCTTGGGTTTGCATAGATCTTCCCATTTTTGTCAATGAATTCTTTTACCTCCCTCTTTTTTCCCCCACCAAAAATCAGCCATCAAATTCTCCATCTTCTTACATGTTTGGATCGGAATTTTGAAGCTTGACATGGCATAGGATGGAATTGCTTGTAAAACTGATTTAATGAGAACTTCTTTACCTCCTTCTGAGAATTCCTTGTCTTTCCAATTATCAATACGACTCTTCATTCTATCAATCAAATAAGCAAACTGCACTTTTTTTGCCCTGACCGAAAATGTGGGGAGCCCCAGGTAGATCTGGTGTCCTTGGGTGATACGATTGCCCAAGGTTTGCTGAATCTGGTGTTTAGAGTTGTCCCTAGTGTTAGGGCTAAACAGTATGGTAGATTTGTCAAAATTAATCAGTTGTCCTGAGGCTTTCTCATAATCCCTTAACATACTCTTCATCTCTTCTCCGCTGCCTGCTTTGGCTTTAAAGAAGATCACACTATCATCAGCAAATAAGAGGTGTGAGATTGGTGGGGCTTCTCTTGCTACCCTTAATCCTTCAATTTTTCCTTGAGTCACCTTTTCCTTGATAAAGGATGACAATCCTTGAGCACAAATAATAAAGAGAAAAGGGGAGAGTGGATCTCCTTGTCTTATCCCTCTCGTAGGCAGAACATTACCTACAATCGCATCATTGATTTTAAAGGAGTATTTAACCGTTTTGACACATCTGATAATTATTTCCACAAACATCTCTGGAAATCCCATCTTAACCATTTGCTTCTGCAGAAAGGTCCATTCAATACGGTCATAAGCTTTACTCATATCCAGTTTCATGGCCGCATAGCCTGTACTACTTTTGTTGTTTCTAAGCCAATGCATACATTCATACCCAATGAGTATGTTATCAGATATCTGTCTATTCTTCACAAATGCGCTCTGATGCTCGTCTATCACATCCGGCATTATAGTTTTGAGTCTATTAGCTATCACTTTTGCCACAATCCTGAACCTAACATTGCAAAGACTAATCGGCCGAAAATCCTTAAGTACTTTGGGGCTTTTGGTCTTTGGGATGAGTGTGATCCATGTTTCATTCCGGCATTTGATTTCCCCTCTATTATTCAATATTTCCAGGGCATCTCTCATGAAATCCTCCCCTATGATATGCCAATTATCTTGGTAAAACTTTGCATTAAAGCCGTCAGGGCCTGGTGCCTTACCAGGGTTGAGATCGAAAACCGCTTCCTTAATTTCCCCCTTCGTGTATGCTCTTGACAAAAATGTGGCCATATCATTTGTGATTACCGGGTCAGTGTGGATAAGAATCCTGTCAAGCTGTTCTCGTTTCGGTTGGCTTGATGTGTAGAGAGTGTGGTAATAATCAACTATCACCTTGGTGATTTCTGTTTTGGTTTGAGCCCATGATCCATCATCTTTTTGAATACGAGTTATGTTATTTCTGCCTCGTCTCTCCGACGCTCTTCGATGGAAGTATGTAGTGTTTCTATCACCATTCACCATCCAATTAGTTCTTGCCCTTTGCTTCCAGTATTCCTCTTGTTGAGTGAGGAGTTTGTCCAGTTCTTCTTCAAGCTCCAACCCTTCCCCCTCTTCTATCATACGCGTGTTTTGGTCTGTAAGATTGAGGATTTGTTCCGAGAGTTTTTTCACTCTCTGATCCAAATTGCCGACCACCTGCCTTGCCCACCTTTGTAAGTGATCCGCGCATTTCTTCAGCTTCTCGGGGATTGTAAGTTCCTTAACCATAGAGTTCCAGCACTGGTGTATCTCCCCCTCCAATGTAGGCTCCAAGATCCATGCATTCTCATATCTAAAATGTGTACCTCTATTCCTTTCCCAGCCCTCGGATTTGAGTATAGCCTCTAACGTAATTGCCCTATGATCTGACCCGAACCAATTTGAGTGTTTAACTTGGTATGAGCTCCACAAGTTCCTCCATTCCGAATTTGCAATATATCGATCCAACCTTTCTAATATTTGGTGTGCACCTTTTCGTTTGTTATTCCATGTGTATTTTGGGCCCCTAAACCCTAAGTCATGCAATTCCAATTGATCTAGTGTTTCCCGAAATCTTTACATATTGTTCCAAGTTCTACCATTTTGATTTCCACCTTTTTTCTCATTAAATCTAAGAAGCTCGTTGAAATCACCTCCTATTAGCCATGCTTTGGTAGATTGATGTGTTGTTTTAATCCGGTTAAAGAGTTCCCATGAGTTATGTCGTTCACTTTGCTTTGGAGGGCCATGATAACTCGTAAACCACCATTGTGTTTCATTAGAGCAAACTAAAGCATCAATATGACAAGAAGAGTAGGAGCAAGTACTGATCTTGATTCCATTCAAAGCGTACAACAAAAGACCCCCACTGGTGCCGTTCGGTTCAACCGTGAAACAAAAAGAAAAATTAAGCAACGACATCCAAGATTGTGCTATCTTAGTGGGGAGTTTTGACTCCATTACAAACAAAATACAGGGCTTATTTATGGCTACTACTTGCCTCAATTTTTGGAACGCGTTGGTGCCCTTTAATCCCCTCGTGTTCCAACAAGTGATATTCATTTGCAGTGGCGGGGAGGGGTATCTCCCTCCTCCGCGACGTTGGAACTTGACATTTCGTCTTCACTTTTGTGCGTCTTACTTCCTCCTCCATCCTTTCCATCCACCTCCAAATCCGCCTCCTCACACTCCATGATCATGCGAACTCCCCCTGCAACCGGCCTTCCTCTCTTACTCGGCCCCTTAGTCCACCCTTTCTGTTTGTAGCTTCCATAGTCGGCTTGCTTCGAGTCCTGCATCACCTCTTTGCCTTTCTCTTGCTTTGCTTTCCACAAATCTTTGCCCGCTCCCTGTCCTTGGCCTCCACTTGTACTTCCATCATGTTCAGTATTCATCAATGCTGCATAATAGTTGGCCTGTGCATACCCTTCCCATTCCGACCTCAAGGAGCTTTCCATATTCATTAGATACCTGGTTTCATTTTGTTGAAGGGTCTGGTGAGTATCCTCCACCAAGACTGAGTCAGCAAATCGGTCCGCCTCCTGCGACCTCTCCTGGTTTTGCTCGTGCCACTCCTCATCAGCCAAGACCGGCCCACCTGCTCTAGCATTCGGCCTAATCACGATCGAGTTGATGGTTCTTCTTATTTCCTGTTGTGGAGATGGTTGCTGTTCTGGTAATCTGGCCTCCATGAGCCTTTTCAGATGTTCATATTGTGCTTCTCCCAGTCCTCTTTGCCCGTCTGCCCGAAGCCACATGGGAAACTCCTGTACATCTCCCCTGCGTTGGCCATCTCCATTGTATCTCCCCATACACTCCTTTTCAATGTGTGTTAGTAAACCACAGCGATAACAGAATTCTCCTAATTTTTCATACCTCAGTGCCACAAGAATGGTTTCTCCTCGCACAGTGATATTAGTACTTCGGTTGAGTGGTTGGTGCAGGTCGACCAACACTCTCACTCTTAGACATCTTCCCCATGCAACTCCTTCTTCTGGGCAGTCAATGTCGATCACGTCACCTAGAGTATCTCCCAGTTTCTGTGCCAAAACCTTCGTCATGCTGAAAATTGGAATCCCATGAAATTGAACCCAAAAGGGGATCCTGTTGATGACAAGATCACGTGGCAGTTCGTCCCCTAGAAGCTTAGAGAGTATGAGCATGGGGCCATTAACTATCCACGGCTGTCTATAGAAGGCTCTGTTGTAGTCTCCTTCCTTCTCGAAATCGAGCATGAAATAGCCATCCGCCACCAAAATGATTCTGATCATGCCTTCCGCCTTCCAGATTCTCCTCAAGATATTCAGTAGTTCATTAAGACCCTGTGGCCTTCGGATGGAGAAGTGGCCTAGAAGAGAAAATTGAGGGATAGCAAGTTCATTTTCGTTGACCTGTAGATTTGCGTCCTCAGCATCGGAAATGCGGACATTTCTTAATGGTTCGTGGAGGTGTTCCGCCATTGACATAAGTGGATTCAACACGAAGGAAGGGGGGATGCAGAATAAAGGGGAGAAGTATGTGAAAAGATTGTGTGTTGGATGTTCATCATCGCCCCCAAATTTATACCCCAAATCACCAATCCCATGGCCAATCCAAAAAGGGGAGAGAACCCAAAAATCCAGATCATGATTGTCTTTCCTCGAAGAACCCTAAATCAGGTGAAGAGGCGTCTTGAAACACGCTAAAATCCGGCACAATCAGCCTCCCAGATCACGCTTCAATCTTTGTAATAAATTCTATAGGTTAGATCTCCGACATATTTAATTTGTATACTCAATCTCCCCCCAAATCCAATGATTATCAAGATTTTGGCCAAGAACCCTAGATTAATTGTACGCTAAGCTGTCAGAGAAAACCAAATCGCTTACTCCCGAGAAAATCGCACCATCCTTCGGTGGAATCGCCCCTCCAATTTTAATGATATATGTACAATGAATTGCACTCAAGTATCAATCAAAATTAAAATACAGAGTATCTCCTCCCCTAAAAACCCTACCACTACAATCGCCGGAATGATTTTTTTTTTTTTTTTACATATGTCATTTGTTAAAGATGAAAAATCACATTTTGCAAGATTTTATGCTAACACAATATTTGTATTAGTGTAGGTTTAACTATTTGAATTTAATATGAGTTTAGTTTCAGCAAACATTAGAAAATTTATGTTTGCACGAAATGTGATAGAATTACATTTTAGGAGGCATACTATGGAGTGTTTCTACTTTATTTGAGATGAGTTTTTTTTTTATTAGTGTAAATAATAGATATTTGAGAATGATTTTTAAAGGAGAAAATATTTATTTTTTTCATTAAAGAAATGTTTAATTAAAAATGAGATCTAGACAGATGTTTTTGACAAATGTTCAAATAATAATATGACAAATAAAATATATACTCCCACCGTTCACCTATAAACTTCTCATTTTGCCATTTTGGTCCGTCTACATATAAACTTCTCATACCATTTCTGGCAAATATATTTTAATTTTTTATTTTTACACTTCACTTAATTATATTTAATTTACATTTTTTCATTATCCCATTCTCTCTCAATCACATGGCTTATACTATATTTATAATTTAATACTCCCTCCGTCCCGTAATTACTTGCACACTTTCCTTATTGGGACATCCCAAAATTACTTGCACACTCTTAATATGGAAATACCCCACAAAATTAATAACCTCACAACATCATTTTATTTTCAAATTTGTCACTCCTTTTTTCCATACATTTCATTTTACACATCATCAAATTCACTTTACACATCATCAAATTACCTAAAATACCCCTAATTTATCTTACATCATCAACCACTAAATCCACTTTTCTTAAACAACGTGCCGATCAAACTATACAAGTAATTTTGGGACGGAGGGAGTAATTTTTTTTAATATATGTGCCTAAAAATAATGAAAAATTTATAGTAGAACGGAAAGAGTAATAATTTGAACAATAAATGAGTTTCTTTGGCATGCCAAAGAAAACGACAGTTGTCGGAAAAATTGAAACCTCTCAAAACTAAATGATAAAAATGAGTTTTTACTCTTCAATTCTTTGTCATGCCAAGTTAGATTATGACAATTAACAAAACAAGGAAAACCAAAGTTCACCCTCGATAATTACAACAATCACATAAATAGTGATTGAAAATAAACATTCATGAAAATGGAGAATCTTTTTCTTCTCTCCATCAAAATTATATTACCCCGAAACTGCATGCATACGATATGTGTACTTCCTCCTCTTAATATGGAAATTTACTACTTTTTTTTCTACAGAAATTTACACATTTTTTATATATAGATGTGCAAATACCAATTTGCACACTCTATAAAATTAAATATCTTTATAACCCCAATCTTTTAAATATACTCATATTTACTCATATTTCATTACTTTTTCACACTCAATCTACTTTTTACTTTACTTTATTTATAAAAGTTTACAAAACTACCTCTCAAAACACCACTCATTACCCTTTTTCTTACACATTTCTTAAAATGTGTATCATCCCAAGGGTGCAAATTCCTTTGAGACGGAGGGAGTATAAAATTAATATCCAACATCATCTAATTTTTGAAATTGTCACTCATTTTTCACATACATTTTACTCTACAAATCAACAAATCACCTAATATACCCTCCACTATCTTATATCACCAACCATCAAATCTCCATTTCTTAAAAATTATGTCGATCAAAATGTGCAAGTCATCTCGAAATGAAGAAGTCACGAGAAAAAGTAAATATGAGCCCATATACATATATATTTTCAACATTCCTTAATCCCTATTTAGGGCTGTTATTTGAGCCGAGCCGAGCCGAGTATTTGAAGTTCGAACTCGACTCGAGCTCAGCTCGATAACATTGATGAGCTAAGAAACGAGGTCGGCTCGACTCGTTAAAGGGTCTAATGAGCCTAACGAGCCTAATGAAATTAAAAGAAAAAAAATTAGATATCGAGCCTAACAAGTCGAGCTCGAGCCGACTCGTTAGTAAATCGAGTATCTAATGAGCTTGAGCTCGACTCATTTAAAAAATGAGCCGAGCCAAACTCGAGCCTTATCGAGTCGAGCCGAGCTCACGAGCTGCTCGATTCGTATAACAACTCCATCCCTATTACAACGCAAAGAAGATCCTTTTTTGTTGTGCATGGTCACGAGAAAGTCTGGTATAGACAGAGAAGTGATTTGACATCCATTCTTCTGCAATAGTTTAGTTGAATTAAGTCTAATAATCATATTGATGTGGACCAATGATAAATCGAAAATGAGCATACTGAGTTGTAGAAAGCACTGTAACAAAAGCAAATGGTAAATTAAACTCACCATGAGTTGTGAAAATATAAAAATCTAGAGTTTCTTATTTTTCATATCTTTAGTTTTAAGTGTTTCATTGTTATCTTAGAAGTAAATTCATTTAATATAACATGTCATGTTTCTTTCACTACAAAAGTTATTTTATTAAAAAAAATTAATTAGTATTCAAGGAATATTCCTACATCAACTCTAGTGTTAAATGTCTTTAAATCATCTTCTTCATTGTCTTAACATTTTTTAATGGTTCAACCTTAAAAGGTTCTTGAGGCAATTCAGCTGGTCTCATGTCAATTCATTATCACAATAATTAAGTAATGTTTACTAAAATAAGGATCTATCCCTTCATATTTTTTATTTTATACGAACTAATGAAATATAATGTAAAACAATTTTAAAGGGCTAACAATATAATGATGTTTCAAACAATTACATAAATATGTCTCGTCTAAGCAATTACAATGGTCGTCTTTTTAACTTCTGTTTATGTGTCTTATATAGCAATAGACTAATAGTATTATATATATTTAAAAAATAGGACCCTAAAAAATTGAAATATTTATATACCTGAATCGATGGCATTTTCGTTAGTTTTACATTAGAATCGACATGTCTACCTATATAAGACTATATTTAAAATATATATATATATATATATATATATGATACCATAATTTTATAAGTTGAAAGGTTTTATTTGCCTAAAGAATGACAATTCTCACCCTTTCTCGATCAAAATCATAATGACATAAATGAGCCTTTTTTGCCAAAAGAATGAAAAAATGGGAATCCTCTCTTTTAAAACATGTGATATCTTGTACCTTAGTGTACAAGAGCCAAATGCATGAATAATTAACATTAGTCTACTTTTAAGCATCAAAGTTAAAGAAAGAAACGAAGTTGTTTTTTTTTTTTTTTTAATATTGAGATTTGAAGCATGAATAATTTCATCAATACAATTCGGTTACCTTATACTTAGACGTGAGCAAGATCGGATTTTAATTCTATCATACTCCGTATCATTTAAACACAAAACATTTTATTATAATTAACAATTCCCTCCTGAAATTGCTCTCGAATTTTTCACCTGTTTTCGTTTTCGGCCAGTACAAAGGATGGGTAAAAAGTGAGTATGAAATAGTAGTATATGAATATAAATAGAGAATCACATGAGTATATGTAAAATGTGAAAGAAATAAAAAATATATATAAATAATTTTAAATTAAATGACGAAACCAGCATTATGAATTGATGGAAGAGAAATTAGGGTTGGTCCGGAAAGGTGGTTGGGTTGACTGATAAAGTTAAACACTTCAAAAGCTGCGTCATCCCAAAATCCGTATAAAAAAAAAGTAATTTTATATATTTTAATTACTTTTTTATATAGCTGTCAAAATGGATCGGCGGAGCGGAACGAACCAATACCGCAATAGTCCGCCAATTGACGGGGCGGGGCAGGTTCATTTGATAGGCGTACTGCCAAAACCTCAACCCAATCCACAAAGGGGCGGTCTGCGAGTTTCGATGGATCAACCCAAATTAAAAAAAATTTATTTATTAAATTAAAAGTCTTTTAATATTTATCTTTTATCCTCATTATTAAATTTATTATCTTAATCTAAAATTTAACAATGAAACTATAACTAAAAGGTCGATGTTTGACGTTGTTACTAAAACAAGTCGCGCGAATTTATATGCAAAATAAAGACTTGTTGTGCTTGACTAAGTTTTACTTCTAAATTTTGCTTGTTAATTGCACATGCATCTGATAGATTCAGAGTTGTTGAATACGTTTCAAAAGATGTGGCTAACTTTTGTTATTTTTCTATGAGAAAATATCAATTTTGATCACTGAACTTTACCACTTTTCACATTTAGTCACCCACATTTCATCACTATCAAAATTGGTCACTCACTTATTCTTTTTTATCAATTTTGATGCTGGTGTCAGTCCGTCATTGACTAATGGAGAAGTTTTGAGCGCCAACTTTTATTTTCCCTCTTTTAATTCATAAACCCTAAACCCCCCAAACCCATATTTTTTTTAAATTTTACTAAATTTATCTTCAATTAATATTACTGGTGTGTCGTTAAGAACAGATTATCAAGCCCTCGAATAATTATAAATGGGGAAATGAATTCTAATAATTAACTATTTTGAAATAAATTTATATTCCCAATCATTATACAAATTCAATATAAAAACCAATAATTGAAATATTATTAAAAAAGTCTGAAAAACAGAGTACAAAATAAAGTCTGAATAATTTTCAACCACAGTGAATACAATAATTATAAACCATCGAATTACACACCATAATTATAAAAACAAAGTACATCACTAGTACATGACCACCACAATTTGACTAATTTGACTTGCCATCACTCTCACTTGTTTTTCCTTTGGTATTTTCCCCTTTGGTCATTTTGATGAATTCACTCCTCTTTTCACAATAATTGGATTGTGTACTCTTGATGATTGTCAACCTATAAAATAAGAAATTAGTCATGTAACATTACAGTAATTATAAAACGACATTGTAAGCCAAGACACACTCACATTTGCTTCATTGTTATTTTTTCTTTTCCTACCATCCCTGAGTTTCCCATTTCCTGATTACCATAAACCAACAACAACACCAATGAGATGATAACAAACCATCAACCACAGTCATTTCCTCTCACTATCTAAATATTGAAAAGAAATCAATTTTTTTTGATAAAAATGTAAAAAAAATAAAACTAATTAACCCATATAATTAAACGTAAAAGTTATAGAAACTTACCGTATTGTATTGGGTGTAAAAGCATTCTGGTTCCTTTTTTAGACATCTTCGTTCTTTGTACAAACTCAAAATCACTCTATTGTGGTTTGGGAGTTTAGGGTTAAGGAATTAAAAGAGGGAAAATAAAAGTTGGCGCTCAAAACCTTTTCTCCGTTAGTAAATGACGGATTCACTAACAGCAGCATCAAAATTGATAGAAAATAATAAGTGGATGAATAGTGATTAAATGTGGGTGACCAAATGTGAAAAGTGGTAAAGTTTAGTGACCAAAAGTGATATTTTCTCTTTTTCTATAATATTAAACTAATTATAATAAAAGAATGATAATATTACTGATTTTTTATTTTAAAAAAATGACTAGTTGGCGGGCTGACCCACCCTTAACCCGCAAAAATCCGCATTCCAAGTGGGACGGTTCCCTGTAGACTCACTTTTTAACGGGCTGAGAAAAGCTGAGCTTAGCCCATTTTAACGGCTCTACTTTTTTGGTATGTAATGAAATTTAATTATGTTTAGATGGTGGTCTTCTAATTTGATCCTCTCATTCATTTCCTAAACATCTACTAATTAATTAATACACGGAATATAACAGCTAGAAACAAACTTGCGTGGGGGACACCAACCAATTTATCTTTTACAAATTAATTAGTAAGATATGAAATGTCACAAATCGGTGGCACTATTTTTTGTGCCAATCGCTTATGTGGTTATATTATTTTATTTTAGACTATATATTTATATGGTATATTTTTAATAAAAATAGAAATACAATCTTTCCTTATCATTTATCATATACTCCCTTTGTCCAATTTCATTATTCTCACTTTCCTTTTTTGGTTGTTCAATTTTATTATGGCCATACCCTTTTTGGAAACAATACTATTCATACTATTTTATCTTCACCCTCATACCATCACTTATTTACCCACTTTGTCATTTACTTTATTCATAAACAATCATTTTATTTATAAATGGACCCCACAATACCCCATCATACCCTCAACTAATTAACTTTATGAATAAACTAATCAATATTCATTAAAACTCGTGCCAGGAGAAGTGGGCATAATAAAATTGGACTGAGGGAGTATTAAATTATAATTACATGTGAATAGGAATAAAATCTTTATATTTAACAAATACAAAAAAATACGCAAAACTCATTGGGGAAGTTGTTATAAGAGTCATTTCACCTGTAGACACTACAAATATAAACAAAATTTTTGAAAGTTACAAAAAGAACAAATTGGTGGATAGATGTACCATTCTACCCTTTCTTTAAAATGACATTCAAATTTTCCATTCAATTAATATAATTCATATTATTCAAAATAAGATTTCATAAACCCAAATCATCGAAAATCGCGCTAATAATTACACTCCCAAATTTCAAAACCTTTCCTAAAATTCAGCTGAAGTATTATCATGTTAATGTTAATTGTAACTTCTCCATTAAATTAGGAGTAACTCCCAATAAGCATCAATTTTAAATTAAACTGACTTAATGTTATCTTTTGAGTAATTAAAAAAATCGTTTATGCACAAGCATGGCCAAAATTAAATAAGTTGGATAGAAAATCGTATTAAACAAAAAATAAAGAAGAACATGCTAATTAATTTATTAATTAATGATTAACAGAATATATGTTTGGCGACATTCTAAAAAGATATGCACATTTGAATATGTGCTTCATATATGCAAAATTCAAGAGTTTATCTTTATTTATAATTAATATAATCATAATATTATTACATAATCATGGTGTTATCCCCTAAAAAAAAAAGTATAATATAATATAAGAAAACTAAATGTTGATATGCCTTGAATCACACACTTCGCTGAGTTAGTCGGGGGTCTCGCGGTGTTTTATCTCAGTGCTATATATATGGTCTTTGAGATCTGTAATCTGTAACCCTAATTAGTAATGAAATCCGTTCTCCTCTCTGCCCGTGGACGTAGCCAATTCATTGGTGAACCACGTAAATCACTTGTCTTCTTTACGTTTCTTGTTCATGCTCTATAATCCTATTCTGTCACAACAAACTGGTATCAAGAGCCTGGTCGTTTCGATCAAGTTTTTTTTTCCGCACTGTTAGGGTTTTTTGGAGCCGATCGAGAATGTCTGCTTTCAACGTAAAGGTTGACAAATTCACCGGGAGAAATAGTTTTGGCCTATGGCAAATAAAGATGCGATCTCTGCTGAAGCAGCAGGGTTTGTGGGCGCCGCTATCAGGAAAACCTAAATCTGAGGATGTAAATGAAGAAGAGTGGAATACCCTAGAAGAAAAGGCCCACTCGACTATCATGCTATGTCTGTCTGACGATGTTATCATCGAGGTTGCGGATCAGGAAACTGCCGATGGTCTCTGGAAGAAGTTAGAGAGTCTCTACATGACGAAGTCTCTAACCAACAAATTGCTTCTGAAGCAACGTCTGTTCCGTTTACGCATGCAGGAAGGTACATCTCTTCGGGATCATCTAGATAAATTAAATAAAATTTTACTAGATTTGCGTAATATTGATGTTAAAGTAGAAGATGAGGACGCTGCTTTAATTCTGTTAGTATCTTTGCCTGAATCGTATGAGAATTTTGTTGAATCGTTCATTACTGGGAAAGATACTCTGTCTCTGGAAGATGTTCGATCTGCTCTCCACAGCAGAGAAGACCCTCTAACCAACAAATTGCTTCTGAAGCAACGTCTGTTCCGTTTACGCATGCAGGAAGGTACATCTCTTCGGGATCATCTAGATAAATTAAATAAAATTTTACTAGATTTGCGTAATATTGATGTTAAAGTAGAAGATGAGGACGCTGCTTTAATTCTGTTAGTATCTTTGCCTGAATCGTATGAGAATTTTGTTGAATCGTTCATTACTGGGAAAGATACTCTGTCTCTGGAAGATGTTCGATCTGCTCTCCACAGCAGAGAAGACCGTCAACAGGCAACTGGCTCGGCCACAGAAAATCAGGCATCGGGGCTGTATGTTACGGGTAAGGGACAAAAGAAATCTGGGAAGAAAACTGGGAAGCCGAATCAGAAAGGTTCAAAAGGTCCTAAACCCGATGACATCTACAATTACTGTAAAGAACCAGGGCACTGGAAGAATGATTGTCCTAAGAA
The DNA here is from genome assembly GCA_963675135.1 of Galeopsis tetrahit. Lineage (NCBI taxonomy): Eukaryota > Viridiplantae > Streptophyta > Magnoliopsida > Lamiales > Lamiaceae > Galeopsis > Galeopsis tetrahit. The sequence goes on along the minus strand of OY776130.1, from coordinate 28,383,905 downwards.
GAAGAGGAAGCAGGAGAAGAAAGATGGTGTCGGCGGTTCTGCAGCTGTTGCAGAAACTGATACAAATTCTGAATATGATCTGGCCTTGGTTGCAGCTGGACAGTCACATCGTAATGATGTGTGGGTTCTTGATTCTGGGGCATCATACCACATTTGTCCTAACAGGGAGTTCTTCTCGACCTATGAGCAGATAGATGGAGGAAATGTTACCATGGCTAACAGTGCTGCCTGCAAGGTGGTTGGGATTGGCTCAGTCAGGATACGGACACATGATGGGGTATTCTGCACCTTGGATGAAGTCAGGCATGTTCCACAGATGACGAAGAATCTGATATCATTGAGTCTCCTTGACAGCAAGGGTTTCAGTTTCAAAGGTGAAGGTGGAGTTATGTATGTTTGTCAAGGTTCAAAGGTGGTTCTGACAGGCTTGAAACGTGGTACCTTATATTATCTGCGAGGTTCCACTGTGACAGGTTCTGCTAATGTTGCATCATCTGAGGTTCAGACCATGGATATGACCAGGTTGTGGCATATGAGGCTCGGTCATATGGGAGAAAGAGGGATGCAGATTTTGTCTAAGCGGGATCTTCTTTCTGGGCATAAAGTGCAGAGTCTTGAATTCTGCGAACATTGTGTATTTGGGAAGCTTCATCGCAGCAAGTTCCCAAAGAAGGCAGTTCATCAGACCAAGGGGACTCTTGACTACATTCATATGGATTGTTGGGGTCCGTCACGTGTTGAGTCTATTGGAGGCCACAGATATTTTGTGTCTATGATTGATGACTACTCAAGGATGACTTGGGTAATTATGATGAAACACAAAAGTGAAGCTTTCAAGAAATTCAAGCAGTGGAAGGCGTTGGTAGAAAATCAGACTGGGAAGAAGATCAAGAGACTGCGAACTGATAATGGCCTGGAGTTCTGTTCGTCTGAGTTCAATGAGTTCTGCAAGGATGCAGGGATTGCTCGACACCACACTATCCGACATACACCGCAGCAGAATGGTGTGGCAGAGCGCATGAATCAGACATTGCTGGAGAGAGCGAGATGCATGCTCTCGAATGCTGGTTTGGCTAGAAAGTTCTGGGCAGAAGCAGTAAACACGGCATGCTATCTGATCAACCGTGGTCCACACACTGGCATTGATTGCCAGACACCTTATGAGGTATGGTCTAATAAACTTGCAGATTATTCTTTGTTGAAGGTTTTTGGCTGTACTGTTTACTATCATGTTAGTGAGGGTAAATTAGAACCAAGAGCTAAGAAGGGTATATTTGTTGGTTTCGGGGATATAGAATCTGGTCACCTTCAGAGAATAGAGTTATATTCAGTAGGAATGTGATTTTTTATGAGAATTCTATGCTTAACCCCATTGTGAAGTCTGTTTGTACAGAAAATTGTAGTAATGTTAAACAGGTGGAGCTGCAAGTCACTCTCGATGAGAGTAAATCACAACTCCAAGGTGGAGAAGATCAACATACTACTGCTGAAAGTACAAGTTCTGATGTTCATCCAGAAGCTCGCCAGACAAGCATAGCTGTTGATAGAGTTAGGAGAACAGGCGTGAAGCCTCCTGTGCGGTACGGTTTTGAGGATATGGTGACTTATGCATTACAAGTCGCTGACGAGGTGGAAGAGGAAGAACCATCTGCAGGTGAACCATTCACCTACAGAGAGGTTGTTTCATGCAGTGAGTCGGCCCAATGGCTCACTGCAATGAGAGAAGAGATGGAATCACTTGCCAAGAATGAGACTTGGGAGCTAGTCAAACGGCCTAAGGAGAGGAAGATTGTTACTTGCAAATGGATATTCAAGAGGAAGGAAGAAACCACACCTGGTGAGGGTGTGAGATACAAAGTTCGGCTAGTTGCAAGAGGGTTCACACAGAAGGAGGGGGTTGATTATAATGAGATATTCTCACCAGTGGTCAGACACACTTCCATCAGAGTGTTACTAGCAATGGTGGCACATCAGGATTTAGAACTTGAGCAACTAGATATGAAGACAGCTTTTCTACATGGAAAGCTTGAAGATGATATCTACATGACTCAGCCAGAGGGGTTCCAGGTTCCGGGGAAGGAAGATTATGTTTGCAAGTTGATGAGGTCTCTATATGGGCTAAAGCAGTCTCCAAGGCAGTGGTATAAGAGGTTTGATAGTTACATGATCCAGTTGGGATACAACAGGAGTCCGTATGATTGTTGTGTGTATCACAATAAAGCTGATGATGGTTCCATGATCTATCTCGTCCTGTATGTGGATGATATGCTCATAGCTGCGAAGTCCAAGTCTGATATTCAGAAGTTGAAGGATCTGCTCAGTGCTGAGTTCGATATGAAGGATTTGGGTGCTGCCAAGAAAATTTTGGGAATGGAGATATATAGGGAAAGAGAGAAGAAGAAGCTTTTCTTGTCACAGAAGAGTTACATTCAGAAGATCTTGTCGAGATTTGGCATGTCTACCGCCAAGCCTATTGATACTCCAAGTGCTACAAATATTCACTTATCCACTGATTATGCACCAAAAACTGTAGCTGAGCAGGTGTACATGTCTCGAGTCCCATACTCTAATGCAGTAGGGAGTTTGATGTATGCTATGGTCTGCACTAGACCAGATCTTGCACATGTTGTTAGTGTTGTCAGCAGGTTCATGGGACAACCTGGAAAGGAGCATTGGCAAGCTGTGAAGAGGATTTTTCGTTATCTCAGAGGTACGTCTGATGTTGGTCTCATTTATGGAGGTGATGCTCACGTTTCTGTGACTGGTTATTCTGATTCTGACTATGCTGGAGATGTTGATAGTAGAAGATCTATGACTGGTTATGTTTTCACTCTTTGTGGTTCTATTGTTAGTTGGAAGGCAACTCTGCAGGCTACAGTCACTTTGTCTACAACTGAAGCAGAGTATATGGCACTGACAGAAGCTGCTAAAGAGGGAGTTTGGTTGAAAGGGCTTGTAGGTGATCTTGGTCTACATCATGATCAAGTTATTGTATTCTGTGACAGTCTGAGTGCAATCTGTTAGACCAAGGATCAGGTCCATCATGAGAGGACCAAGCATATTGATGTGAGGTATCATTTTCTGAGGAATGAGCAGAGAATCAAGGTGATGAAAGTAGGTACTGCTGATAATCCTGCTGACATGTTCACCAAGCCGGTCCCACATAGCAAGTTTCGACATTGTTTGAACTTGCTAAATGTTACAAGCTGTTAGTTGCCCAAGGAGGGCAAATCTGAGGCAGAAAGGAGGAGTTTGTTCATCTGGCATTGTAATGATGCATCTGCAAGGAAGATTCAAGTCAAGGTGGAGATTTGTTGATATGCCTTGAATCACACACTTCGCTGAGTTAGTCGGGGGTCTCGCGGTGTTTTATCTCAGTGCTATATATATGGTCTTTGAGATCTGTAATCTGTAACCCTAATTAGTAATAAAATCCGTTCTCCTCTCTGCCCGTGGACGTAGCCAATTCATTGGTGAACCACATAAATCACTTGTCTTCTTTACGTTTCTTGTTCATGCTCTATAATCCTATTCTGTCACAACACTAAATATTCTGCATCAACAAAATTGTTCGACAGAATTTATCTTTATTTATAATTAATATATATAAAAGAAATTTTTGATAAAATTTACTCCAAATACTAAACTTTTAAATAAATCGAAATATAAACATTCTATGAGTCTTATATTGATGTTAAATATTAAAAAAAAAATTGTTTAAATAAATCGAAATATAAAAATTTAAATTAAGTAAATAAAAAAAATATAATATTAAACTTGTATACGCTTAAAATGACTTATAGTATATGAGTCTTATATTGATGTTAAATATTAAAAAAAAAAAAATTAAAATACCATGTACCAAACTAATAGTTTAAGTATTTTTCAAGACCCATTGGTTTTTAAAATTTGTATTTAATTTCAAAATTTATTATAATAATAATTTAATATTGGTTTTTAATAAAAATATCATAATTGGGTATTAAAATATCGACCTTAATTGAATTGTTTTAATTTGTTTCCTTTGTTTGAAAATGAGTTTATAGGATTGTCTCTCTTAGTAAATAAACTCAAACACATTTGCCATTAATTCTCAAAGGACAACTCTCAACCCGATTCATCATCTCTGTATCCTCTATGAGGTCTGTAATTTAATTTTAATATTTTTTAAGAGAGAGATACAAGTAATCTCAATAAAATTAAAATCTTGTAATAATCACAAGTTAGAACCGAAACAAGTGACATGGTGATCACTTAATAATATTTATTAACTATGATAAATTTTTAGTTTGAGTTTGATTCAACCCGTAGAAAATTTGTCAACCATTACGTCTTGCAAAATTTGAGATGACCATCAAAGCTGCAATCACTTTTGCTCATTCAAATTCATCACAAATTGTGATTTAAGATTTTTTTTTTTTTTTTTTTTGTGAATATTTGCTCATTTATATATTATTAACGACATTAATAAATATTATTAAGTGATCACCATCGTCACTTGTTTCTGTTCTAACGTCTGATTAGGGGTGGGTAAATATACCGAAATTTCGGTATACCGGGCTTATCGTACCGAAAAAATACCGAAATTATCGAAATTTTCGGTATACCGAATTTTCGGTACGGTATGGTATCGTACCGATATTTTCGGTATGATAACGGTATGGAAAAAGCTATACCGCGGTATTTCGGTATATACCGAAATTTTCGATAAGTTTGGTATACCGAAAATATCGATAATTTCGGCATACCAAACTTATCGAAACATTAATAAAATAATATTTTTATAATGGAGTATTATATTACATTATTAATTAAAAAAAACTTAAAAAAAGTTTTTTTTTTTGAAAAGAGTAAAACACTAAATCATATCGTGGCCACCACTCCAGGAATAGTCCAGAATCTGATTACATTTCAATTTTTTTTTTTTTTTTGGAGAAACCCTAGTTTCTCTTTTTTGCGCCGCACACGTACTGTAGAAATCACCGCACTGCCGAAATTACCTCGCTGCCGGACTTGCGTCGCCACGCTGCACGGCACACGCTGGACTCGCCTCGCACACCAGACGCCGGACTCGCCTCGCTACGCCGCACGGCACACGCCGGAATCGCTGCCGCCACTGCACACCGCCCACCGCCGCCTCTCCACGCTCGCGTCGCCGCCGCACGCCCGCCATCAGGTATGTTTTGAAATTTTTACAGATTTTAGTATTTATGAATATTACAGATTTTAGATTTTGGGATTTTGAGTTCATATTAAGGATTTTGGGATTTTGGAGTTCTGTTGAAATTGGTAATCGGTAATTAATAATTTTTTAAGTTTTTAAGAATTTTCTTAATTAGGCAGCAGATAGTAGATTTCTTGATTTGATTCTTGCAGAGTTTCAAAATAGCCTATCAAAATCAATTAAAGATATATACATTAGAAGCTAAAATAGAATGTAACCTGCACAAAATCATACAACTAGACACTAAATTCGCAGATAATAGTGGAGTATCACATTAGAAGCTAAAAGAGTTCTACATTACACCGTATGCAAACCCTGGAATTCGCAGATAATAGTATCACATTAAGTTTTATCTTTTGCAGGTTTTTGGAGATTATTGAAGTTGAACGAGAATTGTATTTTGTATTGTTGAATTTGAATGAGAGTTGTATTTTGTATTGTTGAATTTGAATGAGAGTTGTATTTTGTATTGTTGAATTTTGAAGTAGGATTGTATTCTCTTTTCATTTTTGTTTGATACTTTGATATATTCAGCTATTATGATTTTTATAATTAATTTAGGTATTTCGGTATAATTCGGTATACCGATATTTCGGTATGATTCGGTATACCGATATTTCAGTATTTTTCGATATTTCGGTATTTTTCGGTATACCGATATTTTCGGTATGATTCGGCGTGTCGATATTTCGGTATGTATCGAAAATTCGGTATGGTACGATATACCGAAATTTCGGTACGACATTCGGTATGAGATTTTTTATACCGAATTTTCGGTATACCGAAATTTTCGGTATGATAACGGTATCAATATTTTTGATATCGAAATTTCGGTATGATAACGGTATGGCGCGATATGGTTCGGTATACCGTACCGAACCACTCCTACGTGTGATTATTACAAGATTTTAATTTTATTGACACTACTTGTATCTCTCTCTTAAAAAATATTAAAATTAAATTGCATACCTAGGATACAGAGATGATGAATCGGGTTGAGAGTTGTCCTTTGAAAATTAATGGCATATGTGTTTTGCGTATTTTTTTGTATTTGTTGAATATAAAGGTCCATTGTTGGAGGACCTATAACAACCAACTACCTCCCCAAAAAACCCAAAAAAATAGTTGCAGCATGAGGCCAATTTTACAAATTTAACCCTGAAGTAAGTTTAGATTTTAAAATTAAAAAAAGTCCCTTTTTTACTTTTTGCTTTTAACTTTTTGTCTTCCCAAAAACATCCTACTTTCTTTCCCAAAATAATTCCGGCATAGGAAGATTTTTGCAACTACCTGACCTCCTAGCCTATTTACAAACCTCAGGCCCGGAGAGTAAATCCGATGACCGACACTAAATCCGATGACCAGCGATATATTTTCGAAAAGGTAGGAAAGAAATCCGATGAATATCATTTTTTTTAATTGTCTTTACCCTCCGTCGCCGGCCGCCAACGAGTTGCGAGCAATTAAAAAAAATAGAAATCTAGTCGCAAGGTGCAACTGCCGCCCGTTCGCCGCCGTCAAGTTCGTACCGCCTAGCTGCCATAGGAGAAGAAAACGCCGCTTTTAGTGAGGAAGAAGAAGAATTGGATTTGAAAATGGGGATGCCTATTTTAGTTGGTTAATGCGGATAGGAATTAGGTCAATTATTAGGCATTTGGGCCTTATATTTAGATAAACCCAATAACACATAATATTAGTAATATTTAATTTATATAAATTTAATGTGAATTAATTTAAGTTTAGTACCATATGAATTAATTTAAGTTTAGTACAATATTTAAATTTAATTTAAGATTTAGGATTTGGTATGTTATTTAATATTTAAATTAAAAAAATTCCATTATTATTATTAGGAGAAAAATTCAAAAAAATACACTCTTTATTCAAATATTCATCTTTTGTGTTTAAATATTCGCGTTATGTAATATTCAAAGTCAACTTCAATTTAAATTTTAGTTACTTATGTAATATTCAAAAGCTAGGTTTAAGGTTTATGTTTGGTATCTTATATACCATTTAAGTTTAATAAATTATGTAATATTCAAACTCAATTTAGGTTTAAAGTTTATGTCTAGTAATTTTATATATATTTAAATTTAATAAAAAAATTATTTTATTTTAGTGCGTTAATGTAATATAAGAATGTTCAAATATTGACCCTTATATAATATTCAATTTTCAATTTAAGTTTTAGAAACTTATGAAATATTCAAAGAAATTCAATTTAGATTTAAGGTTTACGTAACTTATATAATATTTAAACTCAATTTAGATTTAAGCTTTATATTTGGTATCTTATATGTAGTACCATTTGAGTTTAATAATTTATACTCCCTCTATCCACCAAATGTAGTCCCATGTAGGAGGGACACAAGTTTTAAGAAAAAAGTAGGGAAAATATCAATTTTGGTCATCCAGTTTTACCTTTTTTCATATTTGATCACCCACATTTGATCACTATCAAAATTGGTCACTTACTTATTATATTCTATCAAAATTGATAATTCCGTTAGTCAATAACAGATTGACTAACGGAGAAAGAGTTTTGAGCTCAAAATTTTCAAAACATTAAAAACTTCTGATGCATCTTCTACAAACTAATGAAACAAACGCAGTAGCAAGAATGAAACATGTGGAACCTACCCGAGCGTGAATACCCATTGAAGAATCTTAGTTTTATCTTATAGATCAGAAGGAATTCTCATTATATTTATCCGTAATAGGTCAAAAGAATTCTCATGCATCTTGAAATTTTCATTATATTTATTATTTATTAGAAAGAATTCTCATGCATCTTCTGGAACGTGATTCAATCAACTTGCTGGGTAGTCAAAAAGACCAAAATTGATATTTTTCCAAATTTATATCTCCAATTATTATACAAATTCAATATGAAACCAAGAATTGAAAAACAGAGTACAATTGTTAAAAAAAAACAAGAGTACAAAGTTTCATTCTATCTTGAGTTTCTCATTTTTCTGTAAAATAAAAAGTAAACCGAGTTTCTCATTTTCCTGTAAAATAAAAAGTAAACCAACAACAAATGAATTCATAATTGAGTTAAATAATTATTAAAAACTTACTGAAATTTTTTGACTACCAGCAAAGTTGATTGAATCACGTTCTAAAAAGTAAACCAACAACAAATGAATTCATAATTGAGTTAAATAATTATTAAAAATTTATTGAAATTTTTTTGACTATCCAGCAAGTTGATTGAATCACGTTTGAGAATTCTTTCTAATCAAGGATAAATATAATGAAAATCCCGCATGAGAACGCGTTTCACATGTTTCATTCTTACTACTGCGTTTGTTTCATTAGTTTCTAGAAGATGCATCAAAAGTTTTTAATGTTTTGAAAATTTTGAGCTCAAAACTCTTTCTCCGTTAGTCAATGACAGATTGACTAACGGAATGATCAATTTTGATAGAATATAATAAGTGAGTGACCAATTTTGATAGTGATCAAATGTGGGTGACCAAATATGAAAAGAAGTAAAACTCGGTGACCAAAATTGATATTTTCCCAAAAAAGTAGATAAAATAGATAAAGTAAGGATATTATAGGGTATTGTGGGGTCCATTTTGAATAAAGTGATTGTTTGTGAATAAAGTTGAAGGCAAATTGAGTAATTAAGTGATGGTTGAAGGGTGATAGTTTTAAAGTGTATGAGACTACATTTGGTGGACAAAAAATATAAGGCAAATGAGACTACTTTTTGTGGACGGAGTGAGTATAATATTCAAACTCAATTTAGATTTAAGGTCTATGTTTGGTATCTTATATGTATGTAGTACCATTTAAGTTTAATAACTTATATAATATTCAAACTCAATTTAGATTTAAACTTTATGTCTAGTACCTTATATACAATTAGTTTAGAAACTTATATAATATTGCAATTAGTTCGTTTTATATATTTAAATTTAATAAATAAATTATTTTATTTTAGTACATTATGTTTGATTCTAAAATTTCGTTGATGTTCTTAGGATTAATTAGATCACCATCGTTCAATAAGGATTATATTGTATAACGTCTCACATTGATGCGGCCTAAAATCGTCATTTCGTAAGAAGTCGACACGTGTATAGAGGATAAGATTGATGAGAGTATACGAGCTTAAAGAGGACTCCTCAGAATAGAGAATCTCATCCGGGTGTCCCTCCGGAGGGAGCTCCACCCAAGGACCCCAGGGGAGAGGTATCAGGAAGACCTGGCCCTGAGGGGAATTAGTTGGCCGAAAATTTAGGAGAGGTTCCATATAAAACGGGATAAGATTGGATAGAGGAAGACTCATTCTTCCTCTTCTCAGCGGCTGAAGTCCATAGGAGGGAGTGGTTGCATTTCTTCAGGGACTGGGAACTCGAGAGACCCTGTCAAAGGCGAGTGGACTAGTTCAAAGATAGTAAAAGCTGCAGGTCCGAGATAAGGGGAAAACCTAACTTCCCCTCAGGTAGAATTCCTCTATAAATAGGTAAGTTTAGGTACATTCATTTTTTACGATCTCTAACATCATTCAACTCACTACGCCTCTTACGAGCATTCTGATTCCCTTCGAGAACCTCATTGATAAAAAGAGGACTCTTAAGTCCTTATCATATACCGAATCACACATACTGACTTGAGCGTCGGAGTGTCCGCGTCGGATTCCCCTCCGGCGTGTCTTTTGCAGGTTCTTGGAGGATCATTTCGGAGAAGGCATTGTACCCGGATCATTTGTACGAGTTCGGGAATTTGGATATCTGACCTAAAGAATGTCCAATCCATTCGTACAATTTGTGGCACAACACACATGTAACCATAAATTCACTGAACAAGCTAGAGGTAATCTTTCACTTTGTTCCTCCCCAAAAGACCATGTTCTTTCACTTTGTTCCTCCCCAAAAGACCGTGTTAGTGGTAATTTTACAAACCTTTATAAAAGTAAATAACGATATTAGATGAAGAGTAAATATGTGTATAATGTGAGAGTGAATATGCAAACTTTTCAAGGAAGGAAGTAGTACCATTTGTTTAGTAACTTATGTAATATTTAAACTCAATTTAGGTTTAAAAATTATGTTTAGTACCTTATATATAATTTAAGTTTAGTAACTTATATAATATTTGGGTTGGTCTGCTATAGACTCGAGTGCATGTTATGCACCCTAGTCCATGTTGCATTTTTCAGTTTTACTTACTTACACTTTTTTGGTAAATGGTGTTGCATTTTTCAATTATTAAACTGTATAATAATATTTTTAGTCATAGTGACTTACATTTTTTAGTAATATTGTGTTGTACTTTTTAGTTTAATAACATACATTTTTTTTAGACTAGGGTGCACAACATGCACTCGAGTGCATACTAGACTCTACCATAATATTTCAATTCAATTTATATTCATTTTATATATTTAAATTTAATAAATAAATAATTTCATTTCATTTTAGTAAGTTATGTAATATAAGAATTTTTTATTTTGAATTTAGAGTTTAGTACCTAGGTTGTGGTTGGTTCCTTATTGACATTCAATTTATATATGTAAATTTAATGAATGAATGAGTTAATAATAAGGATTATATTGTATAAGGTCTCACGTGTAACCATAAACATACATTTGAGTTTGAAGTTTTGAACTCAAATTTAGGTATTTTAATCTTTCACTTTTTTTTTTTGAACATAAAGGTAAAATTTTAATCTTTCACTTTGGGACTATATGAATAGTAAGTTTTAGGTGGATTGTAAATTCAGCTAGAGGTAATCTTTCACTTTGTTCCTCCCAAAAGACCTTAAAGTGTTAGTGGTAATTTTGTATAAATTTAAAGTAAATAACGATATTATATGAAGGGTAAATATGTGTATATCGTGAGAGTGAATATGCAAACTTTTGGGGGAAGGAAGTAGTAGTACCATTTAAATTTAGTAACTTATGTAATATTCAAACTCAATTTAGGTTTAAAATTTATGTCTAGTACTTTATATACAATTAAGTTTAGTAACTTATATAATATTTCAATTCAATTTGTACCTTATTGACATTCAATTTATACATCTAAATTTAATGAATGAATGAATCAATTTCAATTTTAGTTTACGTTTAGTACCTTATGTAATATTTAAATTTAATTTAATTACATAAGTTACTAAAAATTTTAAATTAAAAATTGAATATTACATAAGTTACTAAAACATAAATTTAAATCCAGTTTGAATATTACATATTCTCAATATTTGAACACAAAGGGTAAATATATGAACAAAAGATGTCATTTTTTGAATTTTTCTAATGAGTATCTTACATGATACCACTCATTACATTTTTTCTTACACATTGTTTAGAAAATGTAATATTCAAATTCAATTCAATTTAGAGTTTACATAAGTTACTAAACTCTAAGCCTTGAATTTGAAAATTATGATAATTAAAACCAATTTCAATTAATGTTCTTTTAGTTACATAAGTTACTAAAATATAAATTTAAATTGAGTTTGAATATTACATAAACGAATATTTGAACACAAAGGGTAAATTTCTGAACAAAATGTATCATTTTTAAAATTTTTCTTCTAATAATTGAATTTTTTAATTTAAATATTACATAACTAAATTCTAAACCCTAAATCTTAAATTAAATTTAAATATCGAAAATCAAAGGAAACAACCGACTTCTCCTTAAATTCAAGGCTAAATAAGCAAAATCAACTACTCTCTTGAGCATGTTTTTTGTAAACTAAAAAAAGAAATGAGCACACCTTTTGGTGAACGGAGGAAGTAAAAAAAAAGGTTCTATTTACGAGCATATAAATGGTCAAATCTACCATATTTGTATCACATTGAACTACCATATTTGTTAAAAAATAAAAATGGTTGTTTTTGGTCTAATTTAATATGGGTGAAGTTATTTTTATTCCGATTTGAACTCAGGAGGTAAGCTTAAATTATGATATCATAAAAGTATTACAAAAGTGTGAGTTAATCTAGGTCGAAACTAATACTCCCTCCATTTTTTATTAAATGTCACTTTACCTTTTTCAATATTTTTTAAAGAGAATTTCTACCCTAAGAGTCATTTACTAATACCCTTTTTCTAATAAGTTCATAATTTTTTCAGCATTGATATAAAGGACAAAAACCACATAAATTTCCAGTTATACCCTTATGTTGCATAATATGATTAAATGTCTGTAAATACATTTCCTCCTTAATTATAGTTTCTTCCCCACTTTCTTGATGAATAGCTTCCTTATCGGCCGGCCGAAATCAAGTAACATTCATTCAAATTTTGGAATGTTTTTTTTTGTTAAAATTGAATGCTATTTACTTTTGAATTTAACTCATTCTTTATATCCATTTTGCATTTCAAGTGAAATCGATTGCATTTCTTTTCACATTATCAACATTTAGTTATGGAGTATTATGTTATTTTCAAGATCCATTTCAATGGCAAATCGAAGTTGGTTCGAGTAAATGAAAATTCATCATTCAAGGATGTATACTTGGAGGTAACTCGCATCTCCCCTCTTCTATTGTCAGGTAACCCATCTCTTTCATATTCCGTTGGTGGTATGAACAACGGTTGCTTAGAATCTGATTCTGACATTGTGGGTTTGATAGAGTTCTGTAAGATTACTTCAGAAAAAATAGTTAATATTTCTATGGATTTTTCTGTTGAAAATAACAATATCTATGTGATGGATGAAACCGATGATGTGGACAGAAGTATGGGTCGTGATGATCTTCATTGCATATCCAAATCATTGATGAATAGTGGAGCAGATGTTTCTAAAAAATCACATAATAATTGTGATTCCAGTATGGGTAGGGATGAACTTCATTGCATATCTAATTCATTGATGAAGAGTGGGTTGAATGTTTCTAAAAATCCCCAAAATGATAGTGATACCATCAATTCTCAAATAGAAGAGGAACCCACTGATTTCGAAGGATTGGGTAGTCTACCCATTTTTGAGACTTGCCCAATTGATAAGAAGAGGACGTATTTATCTGATCACTGGGTGAACATAATGCAAGGTGGGGTTGGATCAATTTTTGTTGGTGGTGCACGTGAATTTAGACTAGAGTTGATAAAGTATTCGACTAAACTCAACTTCGAGTTCAAGTATCGAAAAAATACCCCTAAGTACGTGTATGCAGTCTGCTCCCAAAAAGAAGCATGTAATTGTGATTGGTTCATAAGAGCAAAGCAATTACCTATGAACTCAGGCTTTGTAGTTACCAAAGCCAATTTAGTTCATAATTGCGTTGGTAATCTTCTACTGGGGGACAAGAATAGACTTGGGAAGAAAATTATAAAGGAATTGGTTATGCCATCTGTTAAAGCTAATCCTACTATTACTGTTACAGATGTAGTTAAGCGCGTCAACGAGGGATATGGTTTTGTTCTACCTTATTGGGGATTGAGGCTGCCAGGGACGACATATTTGAAAGCTACGACGAATCTTACGACCAATTGCGTTGGTACTGTGATGCAGTAAAACAGACAAATCCTGGAAGCATATTGGACTTAGAGAAGAACAGTGTAACTAATCGTTTTGAAAGGATATTTGTATCGTTTAATGCATGCAAAGAGGGATTCAAAAGTTGCAGGCCAATGCTATTCATAGATGGTACTTTTATGAAGGGAAGGTCAAAGGGCGTATTGCTTGCAGCTACATCCAAGGATGGTAACAACGGTAATAAACATGTTTTTATAGTATATAATATGCTATTTTACATGCAGTTTTTTATTATATTTTATCCTGTTTACATGCGTTTTATTTATTTGACTAGTTTTCACTATTGTTACACTTGTCATTGTACATGTTGTTTGATTATTATGTATTGTTTATGTTTACTTCCTTCTTGTTTACATTAGAAGATGGTGCTTTTTCATCATTAAGGATTGTTTATAATATACAATGCTCTATACACTATATTCTCCTAAATTTATGTAGTATTGAACATTTTGCTATTCAATTGTGGAACGTGAAATTAGACATCAGTACATCAGTTGTATCCCTTTGAAATTGTATGCATGAGATTCATAAACTTCAATATGTAAAGTCTATTTTCTGTAAGATGTTAAGTTGAACTTTATTGCTTTTTAGGACTGTTCCCTTTGTGTCAATTGTGGAACGTTCCCTGTTGCTTTTTATTGCATACCCTTTAACTTTTTTATTGCTTTTTAGGACTGTTCCCTGTTGCGTTTGCTGTAGTATCTTCTGAGAACAGAAATAATTGGGCGTGGTTCCTAACAAAGTTGCGTGATTTAATCACTCATAGCAAGAAAATCATATACATATCGGATAGGAATGTTGGATTGATGTCTGTTTTCTATGATGTATGGGATGAACCTGCTCATTTTTTCTGCCTATACCACCTGCTTGCCAATCTTAGGGGCAGATACGGCGGTGGATGGAACACACAACACCGAGACAATATGGCGGATCTGTTCAAACAGTGTGCGTATGCACCAACCAGCAGTGTATTCAACGTAAATCTGAAGAAATTTAAAGAGGTCGGAGGTAAAATTGCAGAAGTATGGCTCCAGGATCTTCCCTATAACAGATGGGCTGTTGCTCACTCACCTCATCTTAAAAGATATGGTGAAATGACGTCTAATGCGGCTGAGTCTTTCAACTCTTGGATTCGTGAAGCGAGGGCTTTACCAATTACATATATGATAGACTCAATTAGAAAGAAGATTTCAAAATGGTTTGTAAATAGGCGTGAAAAAAGCAACAAATGGACAGGTTTGTTGGTCCCTAGCAAAGAGCAACTTTGGAATGAACTAGCAAACATTAGTGGATCATGGATTGTTTCGATATATCCCAACGGTCAGTTCGAGGTATCTTCTAAACCGTCTGTAACTGTTGATTTGGAGTACAAGATCTGCACATGTTTTCATTGGCAAATTAAAGGTTTCCCTTGTGCACACGCCGTAGCAGTTATCAAAAGGCATTGCAATTCGGTTCACGATTATGTTGAGGAATGCTTTACGACTTCTGTGTACAAACAATGCTACAAAGAAGATCTAATCCCTGTACGGGAAACTGAACGTTTTGAATTCAATTCAGCAACGAATGGAGAAAAGATTTTGCCACCTGTACTCAATAAGCCACCCGGTAGGCCAAAACACAAGAGAATTACTTCCTACGGTGAATTTAGAAAGGTTAAGTCTGCAGCCTGCAAACGTTGTGGAAAGTCAGGGTGCCACGATGCAGTAACCTGTGCTGCTTTTCTTGCAAAAGTCTAACTTTCAGATGTAGACACCCATAAAGTTTCATTTCATAACTGTTACTACTTTTTATTTGAAGTAGATTCATACACTTAATGAATCTATTTATTTCCTTGTGTTTTGAAGTTCATTATAGACTTCACATTCTGTTACTATATACAGGATCTAGACTTACATTTTATAATAAAAGGATGTGGTGTTTCACTTTTAGTTTCACAGTTAAACCTGTCATTATTTCATACATTAAATTTTTGTTTGGCCTTTTGTTGATTATTTTGTCAAATTTGATATGGATTTATGTAATAATATTTGAATAAACCACAGAGTGCAGCATCTTCTTCAATAATTTAAGTCACAAATCCTACCTGTTATGTTTTTTTTTTTTTTTTAAGTTCAGTAATACACTTCTCTTTCTGTTATTATATTCAGACTCTGGGATATATGTTCACAATAAAAGCTTGAAGTGATTTTAATTAACTTTAATTTTGCAAGTTAAATTGAATAACTTTAACATATGCAATTATTTCAATTTTCCTTTATCTGTTATTCAAATTTGATTTGTATTAACGTAAGTATATCATGACAAATACAGGTTAATAACTCATGCATATATTTCATGTTTAAAAGAAAATTCATATAAAAATATAACATCCACATAATACACATTAGTGGCGGTTACAACAATTAAGAAGCTATTAATAAACTTTATCACATAATCCACATAATACACATTAGTGGCGGTTACAACAATTCATATAAAAATGTTATCTATATGTATCCGTATATTATGCGGAAGTTACAACATCCACATAATACACATTAGTGGCGGTTACAACAATTAAAAAGCTATTAATAAAATTTATCACATAATTTTCGAATTTATTATAATTAACTAAAAGAAAAAACGGTCGCCCACTACATATAATCATCTTAATGCAGAATTTTAACAACTCTAGTCTACATTTATTAGTATTATTACTATATATATATATATTACATTATTGTTATATACTTGGTGAAATCTTTAACAAATTTTTTAAATACTTATCTTCGTAACCAAAATGAAGAACTCAAGACTGCTCAGCAAATTGCCAGACGAAATCACTACTGAAGTCCTTCAATTGTTTTTACCCAAATCATTGGGAACGTTCAAATGCGTTTCTAGTAGTTGGTGTGATCTTATATCGTCACGCTTGTTCATTGATGAACATTTGTGTAAGATGAAGGCAGTAAATCATTTTTCATTAATTTCTAAATCCAAAGTTGCCAATCCACCTATATGCTACGAGTTCGACTACGATCGTGGATCTCCGTATATTTTTAGGCAAATTTCGTGTGGAGACGAAGATTATGAAGTTCTTGGTAGTCATAATGGTCTAGTATTATTCTGCAACACTAAAGATCAATATTCACTCACAAATCCTATTACAAAAGAAAGTCTAATTGTGCCGAATGAATCCATGATTTTTCCACAAGGTTATGACGAAGCGTGGGTGTATTTTGGGTTAGGTTATGATAAGAATTCTGATGATTACATCATTATGCGCATTGCGCATTTTTGGGCATTCACTGGGTGCATGACTGAGGTTAAAATTTGGTCTAGGAATTTGAATTATTGGTCTAGTGTTCCTCCCTTCCCTTATGAAAATCCGCCAAGTGCAAACGCTTTTTTTGTCGGTCAACTTTTCCACTGGAAGGTAAGTTTTGGTCGTGCTCTTCATAAATTGGCTACATTTGACGTAATAGATAAATGTTATGATTTGATTGATATACCAAATTTCAAAATTGTGCCCTGGTTCTTATCTGTCGAGGGGTTAGATGAAAATACTATTTGTGTATATTGTAGTCGGTTGACTAAAAAGCAACGTAGTTTAGGGGGTTTTAGTAATTTTTTCTTTCAGATGCATCTACTTACATACTCACCTAGTGGATATTCTTGGTCTGGTATAATCATTACCATGAAAGATCTATTACCAGACCATTATAACATATTTCCAATTATGTTTCTCAACATATCCAGGTCAAAAATTATGTTTCTTATCCAACCTTGTGGTAAATACGGTTCATATGATACAATTAGCAAAAAATTTGAACTGTTGGAAGAGCATGAGATGACGTGTAGAGTTGAACACGCATACAAGTATGTGCAGAGCCTTGTGTCACCGTTTGCAGGATAATATATTTTTCATTTGTATTATGTAACTACGTCATGTTCCATACGTAGTAGTGTTTTGTGTCAAATAGGTAATTGCTTGCTATTTGTACAATTATTTGATTTAATCTCACTACAAGAAATTTGAGAAATTGCGACGAAAAAAATCGTCATAAAAACCCCATTTTTCATCACGAAAGTTGTTCGGCGACGAAATTTTTCGTCGCAAAGAATGTCACCAAATGTGCGTGGCGGTAGGTGAAATGTGACGTTATTTTGATTCGTCACTAAAAGTCATCATTTGATGACGATAACGGTCATCGTCATTATATCATTCATCTATGGTGACATATAAATCATCACATTTGGTGTTAAAATTTCGTCACTTAATATGATATTTCGTCACTAAAGGTTAGAATTTTCACAACGATTTAATTTATTGTCACTAAAAATTATTTTTTTGTGACGATTGTCCATCTATTACTAACCTTATCATATTTTAGTGACATTATTTTTTGTTACAATTAGACTAACTATTTTGTCATATTTTGTATATTTCATCACAATAGAGTTGTTCTTTCGTGACAAAATGTTGTTCGTTGTTATATGTGTGTATATATAATGACGACAAAATTTGTCACTAAAAAGTATGATTTAGTGACAATTTTTTTACTGTCACTAAATGGTGTGGAAATTGTGACAAATTATTTATGTCATTATAATGTACTATTTAGTGACAAAAACGGTGATTGTAAAAAAAAGTTTAGTAACGATGACAACATATTTTTTGTCGTATTTCAAATCTTTCGTCATGAAAGAATTACACTATAGTGACAAAGCTTTGATTGTCATTATATATTTAGATATAACGACAATACAATTCGTCACCCAATATAAGACTTTAGTGACAAAATGCTCAATGTTGTTAAAAGATGTGAGAATGGTGACAATTTTTTTTTTTTTTTTGTCATAATAAAACATTTTTCAATGACGAAAATGATAATTGTCCCAATTTTTTTAAACTATAGTAACAACATATATCATCATTATAAATTAACATTGACAATATTATTTTATAGTAATTTTATAAAAAAAAGAAAAAATATTTACGACAATAAATAATTTAAAGATAAAAAAAATTGCATTGATAAAAAATCCTTTTTAGAAAACTTAACAACTATAACAAGAAATATTTGTTTATTACTTAATGAAACCAAAAAAGAAAAAAATATATATATTTATAAATAAAGTTTATAACTCTATCCCTTTATCATTCAAAAAAGCCATTAATTTCTCAATATTTGCATCTTAAACAACCATCTTTGCATCTTGTGCAACCATTTTTGCATTCAAAACAATCCACTATGTTCAAAACAGTCAACTGTGTTTTGAGTTCTTGCACCTGAGCTTCAAACTCTTTCAACTTTTCTTTCGCGTCTTGTGTTGAGTCTGCTTGGAGGCTTTGGACCATAACCAAGACCTTTTACATATCCAGTTCCATGACCCAACACCTGCAATACTATCTCATATGCACTCTTTTCGATTCCGAGCTCAATATATTCTTCTCGCTTTTTTTTCATCATCTCCTAACAATTTAGTATAAAGAGAAGTAAATTACCATCAATTTTAGTAATAAAAGTAAATCTCATAAATATTTATCACAATTTATTTTTAAGTAATACGGAGTACATTTTTATCCACAAAAACCCATAAATATTATTACTACCAATAAACAGAAAAGAAGAATTGAACTGTAATATTTAAGCAAAAAGAAGAATTGAACGGTAATATTTAAGCAAGTAGAATTGAAGACTCGCTTGCATTGTAATTTTAAAAATAAGGAGAAAAAATAAGTTTCAATATCGCCACAAAAGCACCCTTTAATTATTAACAACATATATTTACTAAGGGGATAAGATTGAAAACTTGTTATTAGAGTACTATATATGTTAAATATGTCTACATTACTTACCCAATTTTCTTTTGCCTCACTGGATTTTCAACCATTTTTCTCTGATTTGTGTGTACGTTCATACAAGTCAATTCGATCACATGGTTCTCCAGCTAACTCACGTTCAGACTACGTACATAACAAAATAAGTTAATACTTGATCATAATAGACAACAATTAGTATACTAATTTACAAACTGAAATATAATAGAACTAATCAATATAATCAAAATACTTAGGCATATATATCCACAACTATCCTCATCAAAATTCTTTTCACTTGTCAAAGTTCATACACAAAGACAAATATAATGACAATTACATCAATTTGAGTTGGTGTCAATACAAATTCCATAAATTCATATTCTTTTAAATATAACAAGAATACATACATAGTCTAATTTCACATGAGCAACACATGGCTCCAATATTACAAATTACAACATATACATATGCACAAGTTTGTAGGGAAATGATTTAACCAATAAGAGTCACAGATCAACTCTAAAATAACTTAACTGAAAACAGAAATTTCGTTGAGCAAATTTTTTGGTTTTTTTTTTTTATGCAGAAAGCAAATCCCAACAAATGCATGCATATACCAGGGATTGAAATCAATGAGCAAACAAATCATGTATGCATCCAATTTACTGAAATCAAAGTGGTTTATTAACAACTCCAATTAACTTAAATCAAAGAGCACACCTTCGTTTCCCATGAAATTTTATCCCAAAAAAATCTAATTCTATTACGTTAGAGATTTTTTTTTTAAGTTTAGTATATTGTTTTAAATATTGAAAACTCTATAACCTAACTGTAGTAATTTTTACATCTCCAATTAAAATTAAAATTTGTTGAAGAAGAATTTTCACTTTAGACTCCACAAAATAAAAACAAAAACCCAAAATAAAATCACAATCAGCAATCCCAACAAATGCAACAAACCCTAAACTTCATATTAAATCAAAATTTCTCAAATCTCAATTCCAATTCCTAGCGTTGTAGGCGCCACGCATGACTCACGATTCAGGACAACATGCTTACCTTTTGTCTCTTACTGACGAGAGGCCGGCGGGCGAAGGGAAGTGAGGTTGTGTTGGCTACATGGCTGCGTTCGAAATAGATGCGGGAGAAGAGTGCAGGGTGTGCGGTGCCGACCGGCGGCGACCAAGCCACAGCGGCAGCGACACTACACAAGGCAGGGGCGGCGGCGCTTTGATCACAGAGACAGCGACGATCGAAGGTGGTGGCGCAGATCAGTCCCAGACGCGGTGGACTACGTGGCGGCGGCGAGATCTGGTCGTGCACGAAGACGGCGTCGCACTCTCTGTATTGGCGCCCACACATACATGTTGCGATCTATTTCTTATGACCAGGGGGAGGTCTGCAACTTTAGGCGGCGCGCGACTATATATGGTGGTGGAAGGCGGGCGATGGCGGAACCCAGCTCGAGACCGACCAAGCACCATCGAGAGCGCTTGGAACGGGTCTACTTCATTTTATTGGAATAAGTTAGGGTTTTAACCCTCAATTTTGGGGGGAAATTTGGTGGAAAATTTTCATTTTATAGGGAAGAATCGAGTTTGTTGATATTTTTTAATTTGACAGTGGGGGGAAAGAATTGAGTCATTATTTCACTTCTAAAATTAATTAGAAGATTAAAAATTATGAATAATATTGTATGATAAATTTAAAAAGAAAAAAAATTGTAAAAAAAGAAGAAGAAGATTATTTTAAAAGATATGGTGAGTATTGTGAGACAAATTGAAAAATAATAAAAATTAAAAAAAAAATATATATATATATATATAAAAATACCAAGTATAATTGTTATAAATTAAGGTAGAAAATTACAAGTACATATTATTTGTTAGGAGTACAAAGTATCCCTATTAAGAGTACGAAGTATAATAGTTTTTACTATATGAAGGGGGTGTTTGCAAACTCTATAAACAGCTTAAAAGCACTTCTCAAAAGTAAAAGTTGTGAGAGGGCAGCTTTAAAAAAAGTGATTCTAGAAGTAGTTTGTAGAGTTTGCAAACACCCCCAAAGTATCACTTTGCACCCTATGGTGATACGAGAACAACGAAGCAAAGTACATTAGGGTCGGTTCACCGATTGAGTGTTGATTCACTAATCAGTTTTTCTATAATATAGTTTCCAGTGATCTAGGTTCCACTACGCTTACGGTGATATGAGACCAAGAAAATGAAGTACATTAGTGTTGGTTCACTGATCAGTTTCAATATAATATGGTTTCTAGTGATTTAGATTGTTGTACAGTGATACGATGAAACAAATTATGTTAGTGTTGTTCATTGATCAATTTCATTGTCACACGATTTCTGGTGATATAGGTAAATGTACAATATGAGACTAACAAAACGAAGTATGTTAATGTCAACTCACCTATTAAGTATCAGTTCACTGTAATATTGTTTCTAGTGGTCTATGTTCAGTGTAATATGGTTTCTGAAGAGGAGGTATTATATATACACATTTTTTCAAGTAATAAATCAGCTACAAATGTTTCCCCTATCAAATTAATACTCGTATTGAATGAGGCATCCATCTCGGACAGGGGTGTAAATGAGTCGAGACGAGTATTGCTGAGCTCGAAACTCGACTCGATTGTTATACTCGTCTCGATTACATTTACATAAATGTAAATTATATATTAATGCCAAAATATAGTAAATATTGTCCAAACTCAATTAGGTTCGCAAGCCTTTCGAATCGAGTATTTATGAGCTCGAAACTCGACTCAACTCGATTAACTTTGAGTCGATTTCAATCTTTTTCCGAATCGAGCACAAGTAGCTCGCGAGTTGCCTCAACTCACTTACACTCCTAGTCTCGGACACCCAAGCTATCGTGATTATTAATTAAGGGGCCATAATTATTTGTTTATTCACACACGTGTATGTGAAATATATAAAACTATTAATACATTTAACAAATTTGTTTATGCTTTGATGTCAAATACTCTTCCTTTCTTCTTAACTTTGAATGTGACATTTTTTTTTATAATTTTTTTTATAGAAAATCTACATCTTTATTAAACATAGACAAATATTTTAACTAAAACATATCCACAAAATTATTAAAAAAATAAGTGTCTTTTTATTATTAAATAACATATTTGTTCCATGTAGTTAGAAAAAAGATTCGGTTCATATTAAATAAAATCATATTTTTATTTTATTTTATTTAATAAAATCATATATTTATGTATTATAAATAAATATTATTAGCTTAAAAAAAATACATATTATGGAGTATTAATAATTTGTATATGATGGGGGAAATAATTTAGGAAAATAAGTGTATCAAATACTAAGTGAAATTTTTGGGAGATTAGCGGGAAGAAATGGCGGTCACAATTAAGCGCTACATTTTTTTCCCGAAATCTGAAATCCTTTGAATCTGAAATTCTGAATCCTTCAGCCTTCGAAAAACAAAGAAAATTGAAATCCTTCAAGTTGGTGCCACTTGCTGTCGCGCCGCCTATACTAGCAGTCACACTGCTCGCCCCTTGTTCTCACAGACGCAAGGGATGCTCCGTTCTACGCCATTTAGATCCCGACGACCGTCGTTCTCTTCGAGTTAGAGTTTAAGCCCTCGTTTAGGTCTCCGATCCCTCTCGGGTATCTAATTTTACTAATAAAAATATTAAAATTTGTCTAAATTTGTTGCTTGTTTTGTTAATAAACACAATGATGTTTTTAAACTTGTATTATATTTTATTTTAGAGCCTGGATTCATAATTGAATCTTTGTTGAGATCTTAATTGGTCGCTTCAGGCTGCGGCGCTTCAGGCTGCACTCCACTGCCATGTCCGTCGGGCCATTGGTCGCCTCACCTCGCGACACGGCGCACTCACCGTCCCTCAGTCGTCACATTCGGTCGCCCTCTCCCGCTCACGTTGACTTACCTCGTGCATTCAATTTCTCTCTCTTCCGTTATATTTCGTTCCTTCTCCATCGGTCTTGATCATTTAGTAAGTTTCTCTGATTTGATTCACATATGTTTCTTCGATTAATTATGAAATTTATGAATTGAAGTTGTTTTCCTTGTATATAGGAACTCTTTCACCCTTTATTGCAGAATTGAAGTTTCTGGTTAACCTAGTGTGATAGATTGCCAGTGTTTTTACATGAATACTTGTGACTAGGTTGATTTACTTGGTGGAAATGTTCAGATCGAGTCATTAGACACTTTTGGTAGAAACTCTGAGAGGCTTGCATTTGATCACCTAGTGTGATAGCTAGATTGCCAATGTTTTACATGAATTTCAAGTCCTGCTAATTTTCCTAGAGTTGAATAAGATAACTTTATTTTGTACTTTTCATGACATTGACTCGGAAGAATATATTTCATTGCAATATTTAGTTATGCTAATTTTCCTAGAGTTGAATAAGATAACTTTATTTTAGTTATGCTAATTTCTTTCCAAGTTTTTTAAGTGTAATTTCTTCAGTTTTTGTGAACGTTCCTCCCTGTTTCGGGAAAATGATTCAATGGAAATATGTACAGAGTCCTTACATTGAATATTATTCTAGAATTGCATAATTGTAGGATAATTGTGGTATCAAGCTCAAGCCGATGCTCGTATTCTTATTTCTTGTTTGATTGTTGAAAAATGGAAGGTTGGGAAATCTAGAACGAATGACACAAAGATTCGCATAGCTGACTACTATGGCACATAGAGGGGAAGTAGAAGCTACAGTGACCAATGTGATTATAAGCTCATCTCTAACATATTATTTACTATTAATTAAAACATATGAATTCTGCTTGCCTGTGATGTTTGGTTTTATTTTGTTTTGCACAATGTTTGATACCTGGGTTCAATATGGGCTTGTTTTTGTTTAATTGAGATCAAGCTCGGTTATTCACATTTACCCTAATACTCGCTCCAAATATAGTAGTGTCTTATGTTCTAACTTATATGCTCGTCCTCTGCAGCCTTTACCTCCTGCAGAGGGGAAGGAATTGAAAGAAACGTTACAAGGTATACTTGGACAAGGGAAGAAAGTAAAGGTTGATCAGAAGGTGATTATAAATATTTTAACATTCATATCATTTCTCTTCTGTTGATGCGAATGCTAACGTCCAACATTTTCCCTAAATCGACAGATTGATCCCAATATTCTTGGTGGAATTTGGAAAACAAGTTCTGGTGTGATAAACTATTTTGTTTAGGTTGTGAAAAGCTTTTCATCAGGTAAAAGAGAGGGAGGAGACTTTATGGCCGCATGTGTATCAACAAAAGGGGAGTGGATTTTTTGTGTTGGTGAAAATAGTTATGCTGCTGCCTTAATTTATTTATACCATTTGCTACCATAGTTTCACGGAATTATTTAACTTATATGCAGAAAATTAGGTAATGAAGGATCCTTAAGTTGTGGCTCGCGCAGTTGATCGTAGCCAGGGACAGTTGTCTTGCAAGCATAAACTGAGCGGTTTTTTTTTATTTCAGCCTCTTTTTAAATTAGTTGATTTTCTAGTCAAGAGATTGGGACCTGTACTTATTTGATGTTACACATCCTCTGTTTGAATTTTCTGTATATGAAGAATAACTTTTTTTATTGGTTTGGTGTTGCTCTTCTCTAGAATTCTTCTCTGTTTGGGTGCATTGATTTGAAGACATCGATGGAGAAAATAGCTGTTGTAACAGAGAAAATTAGAAAGTAAGTCATATATTTTCCTTTCTTTATACTTTTTCGTGTTATTGTTATTAAATGTAGGAAGTAAATTTGTGTGACATGTATACAATTTGGGGATTCAACTGACTACTTTATTTTATTTCATGTGGTTATGAGTAGAATTATGTGTGTAGAGGTTTTACAATGCAAAATCAGAGGAAATTTGCTTCTATTTAATGAAAGGTACTCCAACATAAATTGATAAGAGAACTTTTGAGGATGTTAATGAATCTGGGTAGATGAGGTTTGTGATATTATTAAACATAGGTTTGCTTTGTGGTCTGTGAGCCATAGCTTGTTTAAGGGTTTGTCATTAGCTGATGTAGTTAGAAACGGGTGTTTAGCATTCTAGTTCTAGTTTTTGCCTTTATTGGCACTATCATTTTATTATTGTTGAGGGATTCCTCATTCCTATTTCTGCAGGAAAAAAAAAAAGAAAAAAGAAGACATTGTAGATAATTATCATCATATTACCTGAGCTCATTCTTGCATATCAATCCTTTGATTTTTGCAGAAATATTATGGTTTGTGATACTCCAACTTTAGTTGTATGCATTGACAGTTTAAATATTTCTTGAAGCATTATGTCTGATACTTGTGTTTCCCAACTTTCCATATTTTCAAATATTGTGAAAAGTGGAACTTGATTTATATTTTATTTGTTTTATGAGTGCAACATATCTAGAATATTTGTTAAAAAGTGCAACATATCTAGAGACTTTAAAAAAAATATAGTGATGTAGCAATATTTTTGTCCCGCATATTTTCAAAATTGATTTTTGTTTTTGTTTTGCAGGTTACATCATGAAGTGTGGTTATATACTTTGTAATATAGCTTATATACTAGTTTTTGTATATGAAACTAATGTACTTATGTTCATTGTTTTTTATGGGTGAAGAAAAAATAAATTATACTAGTGTGGTTTTTGTTATTTAGAAATTAATATTATAAATTCTTTTTATGATGTTTCAAATTTTATTATAAATTTTAGTATTAATAGGTAATGTTTCAAACTCAATAAATATAATATTATATCAAGAATTTAATATAATTATTAGATGCTAAAAACATTTTTTGATACTAAATAATTCAACCTTTTAGTATTAAAAATATGTATTGATATAATATATATAGTATCGATAAATATTTTGAATACTATAAATAAAATATACTATCATAAAAAATTGATTAATTATTTGATACTAAATAATTTTTTGATACTAAAGTAAAGGTTAAATCTTTTAGTATCAAAAAATATTTATTGATAATATATTTTAGTATCGTTAAAAAAAATTGATACTAAAAATACAATGTAGAATTAAAAAAAATTGATACCATTATCCGATACTAAATATTATTGAGAAAATTTATAAAAAAGGTCATTTAGGCACCTAGCTTCTTAAATAAAGACAACTTTTATAATCTTTTTAAAAAAGGACAAAAACGCATGTTAATAACCCATTATACCCTTATATTTAAATATGGAAATTAATTTATTAATTTAATAATTAAATAACAAGTCTTCATCTTCCTTATTTGTCGCCATAGATTTTTGGTTAATTTATTAATTTAATAATTAAAGAACGAGTTTCTTGGCCGGAAAACTCAAATCTTCAAGCTTTTTGGTTAATCCATGATGAATCAAACATAATCCCGCTGCATCTACAAACGATTGACCATAGATTTCAGATTGGTGAAGCAACAATCCTCGATTTCCTCTTGAAATCGAGGGATCTTTTTCTTCTTTTAGTTTCTGTTTCAGTTTTGGGTGACCCCTCACGCCCAAAAACTGATTTCCGATGATTCTCAAAGTTTCTGCTGCTTAGAGGCTTGTTCCTCTCTTTCAACGACGGCCATGGCTATAAGGTCTCGTCTCCTTTGCTCTTCCATAATTTTTTCCTCGATCTGTTCTTTCGACTGCACATGATCAAGAGACTTTCCACGCGATCGTTTCTTTATATTCCTAGGGGATTCAAACTTCACCGATTTCTTCATTATGGATAACGGACGCGAAGCCGCCGGAGATACAGTAGAAACTTTTAATTCCAAGGGTCAGATGAAGAGTTTTGCCAAGGGTATGATTATTAATTCCACACGTACACACATAATTTGCAAAGAATTTAGGATTTTTTGAGATGATTTTAATTTAGGTTCAATTTTGCTCTGTTTTCGTGAAATTGTGATGATTTACGTGCGTGTTGCTGAAATGTAGTTCATGATTATTCTTTATTGGTTTGGTCAAGGGATAATGCAGATCTTATTTTGCATATGTATACGTATTTCTGCATAATCACATTCTAATATGAAGACACCGTACTATTTTTTCTGCATTATTCATTTTATTATGCAGTTTTAGATTTCATTGTTCTGCATTATTCATTTTATTATGCAGTTTTAGATTTCATTGTTCTGCATTATTCATTTTATTATGCAGATTTAGATTTTATATTAATTTTCCAACCATGGTCTAGGGAGCAAAATGTTCTTCTCACTTCTCACTTCGTCTTCTTCCGTACTTCACGGTTTCCTTTCTTCACAAATTGAAAAACCCCAAAATTCTGCACAAAATTTACAAAGTTTGACCGGAGTTGTTGATAGAGTTTAATTTTAGGAAGTTTTAATTAATTGCGTAATTCGGGGGGCTTTAATGAGCTGATAGAACTTTAGTACCAAACCTGTTTTTCTTCTCATTTAATTTTAGGAAGGTTTTTCTTAATTGCGTAATTCTCGGAATTAATGAGCTGATAGAGTCAGCTTTAAATTTCAAACATTTAAATAATTTCTCCATATTAATTCCGAATTTATGTATTAAGGGCATGATGGTACATTTATGTGCCATTTTGTCCTTATTCTGAAACTATTTTGAATCATGTCTTTATTTAAAAAAACACTAGGTGAAATGACCTTTTATGTGAAATCCTCAATATTATTTTGATACTAAAGAGTTCAATCATTTAATATCAAAAAATATTTATTGATACTTTATGTTTAGTATCGGTAAGATACTAAATACAATTCTGATACTAAAGAGTTCAATCCTTTAGTATCAAAAAATATTTTTTGATACTTTATGTTTAGTATCGGTAAAAATTTACGATATTATAAATACATTGTTGTATCAAATTTTGTATCAAAAAAAATCCTTTAGTATCAGAAAACATTTGTCGATACTATATATTTCTGATACTACTTTTTTTTCTGATACGCGGTCTTTAGGATCGGGAGTATACGTATCGGAAGTGGTATCGGAAATAAATTTGATACCAATACCCTTTGGTATCAAATATTTCATCTTTTGTATCAAAAAAAATATGATGCTGAAAACCTTTTTTTTTGTAGTGTAATGACAACAATAGAATGTCACAAAGATAAAAATTTAATGTTTGTGTAACAAATGATGACGAAATTCATGCGTCACCAAAAGATCGATATGAAATTTATGATCCTCTTTTGTGAAAAATGACAAATGATTATTAATTGTCACCATATATAAATATTGGTGACGAAAGAATGTGTCACTAATTATTTTGAACAATTAATGACGAAACACAAAATTGTCATGAAAATATTATATTATATGACGATGATTATCGTCACTAATTACAATGAATATCGTCGCCAAATAATATTGTGACGAAATAATATTAATCGTCACTACATATAAATATTGATGACGAAAGGATATGTCACTAATTACTCCGAACAATTAATGATGAAACATAAAATCGTCATAAAAATATTGTATTATATGACGAATATGATAGTCACAAATACTATGAATGTCGTCACCAAATAATATTGTGACAAAATAATTGTGTCACTACTTATTTTGAATAAATAATGACAAAACATAGCATCGTCGTGAAAATATTATTTTTCATGACGATGAATATCGTCACATATTATTATAAATTTTGTCACCAAAAATTTTTGTGACGAATTTCTTATTGTTGTCATGATATTTTCAAATTGGTGACGAAAAAAGATATTATTGGTGACAAAATAAAATTTCGTCATGAATAAAAATATTATTGGTGACAAAATAAAATTTTGTCACGAATTCTAGTTATTAAGTGACGAAAAATAAATTTGTCACGTTTAATTAACAAATTGTGACGAATTTGGTGTCGTCACGAAAAAATTCGTCATGTAAAGTGTAATTTCCTGTAGTGTCTGCTTATAACAAATGAATTTTTATTATCTTTAATTTTAGTTTATTTCGAATTTCAGTATAATATTAGCCGTTTTTATTACATACATAATTTGAGCGTGTCATGAATAATCTTCGATTGCATATATGATTTAAATATCTAATTTATTAAAAACTCTAATTTACATAATTTGCACAAAAAAATATTGCATACTATAACCTTTAATTAAGCTATAAGCAAAATGTAAATAATTTCAATTGATCTTATCAAACCGCCTAAATATATGGGAATGTACACCTCCCATTAACTCTTCATGTGTTGAAGTTAAAAATGTTGCGTCCATTAGTTTCAATTTTTCTTTTCATTACAGTTTTCAAACCGCCCAACTATTATGCATTTGAATATGCATATGCATATGCATATCCATATGGAATATCTCCCTATGCATCTATAAATTTAAATATATAATTCCTTAAAAACTCTAATTAACAAAATTATGCACGTGCATATTCATATGGGACATCTGCATATGTGTATAAAAAATTTGCATCCGCATATGCAAAGGCTGCATATGCACCCATATAATTCTTTTATATGTTAATTAAATTAATTTCATGTTAGTTCCAATATTTAATTAAAAAAATATACATATATAATAACAAGGAAACCAAATTATGCACGTGCATATGCATATGCATATTCTTTTATTTTTTTCTTATATTTTCTATTTCAAATAAATATTATTAAAATCCACCCTGTAATGTATATAATCACAAATTGTATGTGAGGGAAAATGATAATAAAATAAAAAATACACTATATATAACAAGGAAACAGAGTATCGAAAATTTAATGTTAAGTTTTCTGCATAATACTCTAATTTTTTTTACATATAAATATTAGAGATGCAGACAAATATACATATATCAACTTCGTGTGCAGAAATCATTGCAGTGTAAAGAAAATAACCAGCAACATTATCAAAAAAATTTATCACATGCATTAGTGACTTTAGAAAACGACATTACAAATAAAAAAGTAAGTCAACAAAAAGGTATCCAACCCAAATCACATTAGTTCATTTGTCACACATTCATAAGATATGAAATATATAGTCTAGTCCAAAACCAAACGAAAAACATGAGAAATTAAAATTTGAGCAGTGCATAAACATAATAATTTGAAACATGGTGCAATTTCAAAAACCAGTGAAAACGAAGTCTTCTACTTAAACTATAAAGTAACGTAATGGGATGACAAACGCTCCAGCTATTCTGACCCGCATTTCGCTTGCCTTAAGACCATCAAAAGCAGTTTTAGGAATTTCCTCCCCCCTCAGAATGTACTCCATCAACCTGCATACAACAATTCCACAATCGAGCGTTCCAGACGACTGCTGCATACTTTCTGAGGGGATAGGTGGTTTACAACGTCTTTTAAAAATCGGATGGTTAGGCGCAGACTTCCTGAATACTGTTTTTAACTTGGCCTCAACATATTTAACCTAATAAAAGTTGATTCAAATAAATAAAAATGTTTTCATATAAATTTATAGTCAATACACATATTAATATTTTAGCAACTTACCACGTGCATAGTCTGATTAAGGTAAATATCTGCACCTCAAGTGGTCCTAGGACGAATTGAATTGTAGAACGTCCATTCAATCTTGTGAAGATCAAATCTCAACAGTGTCCAATGTCCAGTAACACTTGATCTTGTACCTGTTTCAACCTCGGTCACAATGATTGGAAATAGCAATGTATATTTATCCAAACTCTCCTCCAATCCTTTTTCAATGAGCATTGAAAATGCTTTCTGCTGTGATATAGTACGCCTCCTTATCATTGTCTATAAGACAGAAAATTGGATCATTATATTGAAGTTTACCAGAAATACAAGATAATATAAAGTATTAATATATATTGTGTTACCCAGCATGATGAAGTGAATATTGTCACATTTCGAGCAGAAACATAGTGCTGAGACAGAACTCCTCATATCAAGTCCGACCACGCGTCAATTACCTATAATATTTTTATAAAATAAGTTAGTGTAGAAAGTAATATAATATACAGCCATTAAATCTGCATGCACATAGAGTATAACATTATTTACCTGGCTTTCAACGCATTTGTTATTCAGTAAGTCGATGATCGTTCCAACACTGACATCTGAAAGGGGGCCAGGCCCGACATAAACTGGATGCCTGCATGGTGGAAAAATTTATTAGAAAATGTATTCAAACATTGTATATAATGGTCCAACCAGTTGAAAAAGTTATTTAATTTGTTGCATATATACCAGACATTCAAAAAACGTTTCAACTACCTTTCCCCGTTGTCCTTGAGATCAGTAAATAACTCATCTTTCAGTTCTTTTGGTGCTTTCTTCACAGTTTGCAGCCTGTTGTTAAAAGGATACTTCACACTTTTCTTGTTTCTGTTGGCCTCTTCTTCAGTCACATTCTCCTTGCCACCATCATCATCATCTATCTCATGCACTAAAATAAGTTCTTGAGTCGAAACCTGTGGAGAGACCTGTACTGGCTTCCTGTCATCTGCTATGGTTCTTCCCTTAATTCGTTGGATCAATGAACTAGTACCCACGTAATTTTTCTTTTTCAAAGCAGTGTTGGCAACCTGAACAGGGGTGTTCTCCAATTTTTTTCCTACCCCAACACCTGAATTTTTTTTTTTCTAAAACAGCCTTTTCACATGATATTTTTTGAATCTCGCTCTTTTCGATTCGATCAATTTCATCTAGAACAGCTGCATCTTCGAATAACCTAGTCGGTGACATTGTATTCATCATACTCATCTCCCTCCTCAAAACCTCATTATCCAGCTCAAGGTGTTCAATAATCTCATTTTTTGCCTTCCTTTCAATTTCAAATAGAGACATATGCTTCCCCATTTCCTCTTTAAGCCTGTTGATCTCGTCAAGCAACTCTTCAATTTTTTTCTCCGTTACTACGCAAACTTCACATCTAGAGTCCATTTTTTCCTTACCTTTGCTATCTTTCGCAATGTCTAACCCATTAGAGACATCTGCACTACCCCCGAGATTTGTATTGTTCAAATCATTGCATACTTGCATAAAAGTGCGATCATAATCGATGTCATCAGAAGGAGTGTTTAAATCAGCGCCAAGATCGAATGAAGGACCACTATTTTTTACTTTCTCCTTCGACCTAGACGTAGAACCAACCTCAAAACATCTCGAAGACAAGTTCCCGAAAACAAACTTTCCATTCCCAACTGATGTAACAACAGGTTCAATTGTTGCAGCAGCACTAGTTTGACCAGGTCCATTTTGATTATTATCTGAATTGCTTCCAACAGTATTCAATTGTGACGACTTTTCTATGTCCCTGGACTTAGAAAGATTCAGCAACTCATCTTTCTCCCAAGTCTCAGGCATCAAGTATTCAGTAGACAGCTGTAAAATGAATTGTTGTCGTGTGAGAAATAAAGTAAGTATCCCCTATACACTGATAGTTTCATATTTATACTACTTAATAGAAATATTTACCTTCTTATATCTATGTAGCCTTATTCCACGTATAGCATTGTTTAGCTCATTCAAATCCCACTTTAAAAACCTCGGAAATGCCTTCTTATCAATTGGTTTAATGATGGAGGTATGCTCGCACAACCAATACTGTATATGTATACGATAAATTAATAAAATATGTTATGCATATGCTACGACAGAAATGTAAAATCAGTAGTAAATCAATTTTTTACTTTAAAATAAATGATTCATACCGGCAAGATAATTGCGCAGCCACCAACTTTCAAGTCTTTGCTCTTCCTTATATTGTTCTTCAGATTGTCTATCAGGAATGTAGACCAATCATACTTACACATGTTGTCGAAATCTTCTAAATATACAGTAAGGAACCAAGGAACTGCTCCACTTCGAACTGGGCATAGTACACCAGCCATGACATAACAACATAGCAATCTAACCGCGTCCTGAATAGACTGGATATCATTTAGATCTCCAATTTCTCTCAACTTGTACATTATAAGAGTCTTGCAAATTACTAGGTTAGGTGGCCTCATATCGAATTCCTCTCTGAAGCATCTTCTTACCCATTCAGGGTGAACATAATCATCACTCCTAAAAGCAATCTTTTTGGTTCCTCCACTTATGCCAAAAATCAACTCAGCATCGTGTTTTGTTAGAGGCAATTCTTTTGATCCAATAATAAACTCTCCACAGGCCTCATCAAACAACATCACAATTTCATGTATATCCTCTTCATGCTTCTTGCAGCGCTTAATTATTGAATCAGTAGCATTCTTTAGCATTGAATTCAGTAGGAACCAAAATGGTGTTTTCCTCATCTCTATAAAATGTCTTTCAGATAATCGCAGACTCTTCAATTCATTGAAGGACGTAGTCATGTTTGATCGATAGTAGTTATCCTTGAGATTAACACGTACGTCAGCTGAAAAAAAAATGGGTCAAACAATAAAAAATTGTTACAATACAACAACATAAAAATTGAATAATACAATGAAATACTAACCAAATTGATTTTTCGCTCTAACATGTTTATGTTTCTTTGGACGCATTTGTCTCCGCATATAATCCTCGCTGTCATATTCTGTTAAATTTTTTTATAGGAAAATGTCATATATACAGTAATGAAACGTAGTTTAAGAAGAATATAAATTCATTAATACAAAAAAGCTCATGCTTAACATACATTATATGAATCTAACAAGTATATTACCTTCACTGTTTGATGTAGAATATGAACCCCTTCTCCTCTTCATGACAACATCGTATTCAAAGTCTAGCAATACAACAAACAACCCACATATATATATCAATGACTTATGATGTATTAAGAACAATAGCATATAGAAATAATACTAAACCTGAATCCGACGACAATATCATGTATCGCACTGGTCGTTTGCCTGAGTTATTCAGAAATACAGTAAATGTAATTAAAAAACATATCAGTTCTATTAAATCTTAATTAAATATAATAAATAAATTATTTATAAATTAGTTAATAAAACCTTTACGCTTTGTAGCTCGTGCATCCAAATGCCTTATTTTTTCAATGGAGCCTTCACAAAAACGATAAAAGAGACATTTCCAGCAGGGGTTAAAACAAATGGTTAAAACAAATGGTTAGTCTATACATATGCAACAGTGAATACACATGAAAACCGCCGGTAAGTAAAATAAATGGTTAGTATATCCAGGTAAGTAAATAAATTTAGAGATATTCAACAAGAAATCCTGTTCACATTTTACTGAATTACAGAAGTTATGATTTTAACAAGAAATCTAATGACCTTTCTACTAAAAAATACAAATCTTTTATCTTTGATCTACTTAATTATTCTCAAACAAATATGCAATTATATAAATATTCAAAGACTGATATTGCATAATTAACTTTAATATAGTTAAATTACCTCGGTTTGCCATTCTACGGACTCTATCATCTCTGTTTCTTGATCTTTTCCTCTCAGTCCTATCTTCCAAATCATTGATATATATCTCGTTTTTTCTGTCTCTTACCATCTGCATAAACAAGAAATATTACATTTTCAATTTCAATTTCATACAATCCAAACAACACACTCATTTAATTAACAGTTAAAACCAAAAAAAAAAAAAAAAAAAGGTTAACACAAGCTCAAATCGGGAACTAGATGCCCGACAAATTTCAATCTTATGGCTTCTAAAATATGAATATATGGTTACTAAGGCGATTATATGCTTAATAATGCAATAGATTTTTTCAAAACACATAAAAAATGTTAGATGGTTCTGCATGCAGTGTAATTTTCATAGATCTTGGCCAAAATTGCAACAAAATGATTTTAAAAAGCATATCCTACTTCAAATAACTAGTTATACCATTCGATCAGTGCAAAACAACAAGAAAATCTAGGCGGAATCATAAAACGATACCTTCAAGTGTCCGTCGAAGGTTGCTATATCGTCGCCCTCTTTTTCAAAAGTAGGAGTGAAATGCAATGTTTTGTCTCCACCATATTTGGTTTAAGCTGCGTAGTAAATGTTGAGTAGGTGAAATTAGGAAAGTTTTTATATTTGGTAATCCCTCTAATTAAGCACAAATTTCGATGATGTTTAAAATCTGTATATAAAATATTTAATTCGCTAATAATGAAGATATAGTACCATAATTTTAATTTCAGGGGTAATTTTGACAATCTAAGTGTTGCTTTGGACTTATTAGTAACAATATTCAAACGCTGAGCTTTATAGAAAAAACACTATGTGAAATGCACTTATTAGTAGAATCCCCTTTTTTAAATAAGTGTCATTCTACACTTTTTTCTTCAAGTTTGACAATTTTACCCTTGTACATACCTTAATTTAAGTTTTTTCCCTTTTGAATATAGTACTATAACATAAATCATGCATAAACCTTAATTATTGTATAATGAATATCATCTACAATATTGACCACATTCATTACTAAACATAAATTTAATATTAAAATTAGTTATCATTAATGAAGAGTAAAATTGTCCATTATTATATATCTTAATATGTTGAAAATTGTTAAAATGACACTTATTTAAAAGTGGAGGGAGTACTAATCATCGTTCAACATCAGATAGAAGAACAGACTATTATTGGCTATTAGTCGATACAACCTCTATGACATATTCCAGAAAGCTGAAATGATACAATTATTGGCTATTAGTCGATACAACCTCTATGACATATTCCAGAAAGCTGAAATGATACAAAAATTATGTTTTGGCAACCACATCTGTGTAAAGAAGACCGAATTAAAAAGCAAGATCAATCAAGATCAAACTGCTAAAGGAATTTACAATTATGAGCATATAAATGGTCAAATCTCTCATATTTGTGATTTATCCCCTTCCAACTAATAATTCATGAGCTTTTTCGCACAAATTTTCCCAGAAAATAAGATGAGAATGTAGTGTTGTTATTTAACTCCAAACTCGGATATTTCTAAAGAAGGAGCTGATAGACAACACACGTACAATTTATGAGTTTTTTCAAACCCTAAACCCAACATTTGGATTTGCAGGTAAAGAGTATAGTTAAAATTAGGAACAAAAGTAATAAAATTTGCTTCAGTAATTTATTCACTATCATTTGTAAAAGATTCACCAAAGAAGTTCATCTGCAGAAGCAGCCAAGAAAACACATAAACCTAAAATTAAATAAAAAATCAGATCCCCAAATTTCAAAATAAAATAAAATTCTCTAAAAACAAAATGATGTGAAACTTCGATCCCAGAACTCGGTTACTCCGCCCTCGGATTGACACTGGTAGGAGGGCTACGCCGCCATCCGCCCTGAGAACTGAACAGTCCCAAAAAAAAACTTAGATCTACGCCGCCATCACTCGAGCAGCGCAGACCGAATAACTGAGAAGAGGGAAGAAAATCGACGGCCGTAATCTTGATTATTGTGCAGATTGGACGTCGCCGGAAGGGAGAGGTCTTCTGACAGAACTGTATAGGAGCATTTTCCTCCAAACTAATTAAAATATAGCAAATACAAAATAAATGAGAATGAAAGGGTAAAAGAGGAAATTCATATCATATTTGGAAGTGGGTTGCTATCTAAAAATTCGCAAAAATTCGCAGGGAGTGGGTTGCAACAAAACTAAAAAACAAGGAGCCAATAGTAAATAATCTCATAATATGCCACATTATTATATTATTTTTCATAAAAATAGTGTCCACTATTGGGCATTATATAATTCCTCACAAATTATTCTGTTTTAGCACCGATTTTTCAGGGACATTATATTTTATTTTTTTAGGTTTTTAAACAAAATTTGGTGTGATTTTTGTATTTCTCGATCTGATCAAGTGTTCACTCAACTTTTTTTAGTAATCCCTCCTGACATTTTCAAATTGTTATTTCACATTTGTAGCCATGAATGGATCCATGTTGTTACAAAAAATAAATATATTAAAATTTAAATATAATACATAAATTAATAGAGTATTAAATATGATACATATAAATAAGTAAAATTAAATAATTTTATATAATTAAAATGCATATTAATTTAATGTGAAATAAAAATTTTAAATTAATAAATTACTGATTAATTAATTTACTACTTAATACACTTAAAAAAAACATTAATATTACTCCATGGAAGCAGCATTTCAAGAAGTTTGCTACGATACATATGAGAAACCCTTTTACATATAAATTTAAAAAATCATGGTTACACTTGAAAATTTATCAAAGACTTCATAAATTCAAAAATAATTGATTAGTATGAATCCACGTGAGATTTTTTAAATTAATAAATTACTCACTCAGGATCTAAAGCCTAGGTGGTTGTGTTCAAACCACTTGAGCTATCCAACTTCGTCAATAAATTATTGATTAATTTACAACTTATCTAGAATGAGTTGTAAAAACATAGCATTTCAAGAATTTTCTACGATACATATGAGAAATCCTTTTACATATAAATTTAAGAAATCATTGTTATATGACTTGAAAATTTATCAAAGACTTCATAAATTAAAAAAATAATTGGTCGAATTGTTAAAATTAGTATGAATCCACATGAGAGTTTTAAATTAATAAATTACTGGTTAATTTACTACTTAATACATTTTAAAAAAAATTAATATTATTCCATTTTATTAAAATTATCTAGAATGAGTTGTAAAAACAAGATAAAACTACAATAAAAATTAAATTCAAAATATGTTGGCACTATGGCTTGTTTTAGAATCCCAACATCGATTTGTAAGGATATGGAAAGGATTGTCTCGGATTATTGGTGGGGCTTTAAAGTTGGGGGTAAGAGGATGCATTGGAAGCAATGGCGGATACCCAGCGCACCAAAGGAAGTGGGAGGGCTAGCATTCAGGGATATGGTGCATTTTAATCGTGCACTTCTAGTGAAACAGGTGTGGAGACTACTGACGCACCCAACATCGCTAGTAAGTAAGGTCTTGAAAGCAAGATATTATAAAAATGTGGACATTATGGATGCAAGCGTTGGAAGCAACCCTTCATTTATTTGGAGGTCATTATGCTGGAGTAGATATTTATTGGAGAAGGGGCTGTATTGGCGTATTGGAAATGGAAAAATAGTTAACCTCTACAAAGACAGATGGCTGGAAGATATCCCAAGGGGTCGGCTCTTTTCTAAGTAGGCGAGTGGTTCAAATGTGAGTCGATATATTGGGGGCGATGATACCTGGGACGAAAACCTCATTGAGCAGGTTTTCTTGCCTTTTGAAAGAGAGGCAATAATCAACACATCTATTGGAGGGACACATGTTGAAGATGCAAGATATTGGCAACCTGAAAAAAAAAAAGGAAAATATTCGGTGAAATCAGGGTATTGGTACGACAGGCTGAATGAGGATCGACTTAGACAAGAGGCCACAGGGTCGAATGACACAAGGCGACAGGCGGAATGGAAGTGGGTCTGGGAGTTGAATGTCCCACCGAAAGTACGAATATTTTGGTGGAGGGTGATGTGGGAC
Source organism: Galeopsis tetrahit (assembly GCA_963675135.1). Taxonomy (NCBI): domain Eukaryota; kingdom Viridiplantae; phylum Streptophyta; class Magnoliopsida; order Lamiales; family Lamiaceae; genus Galeopsis; species Galeopsis tetrahit. Next base: position 28,344,977 of record OY776130.1, on the reverse strand, counting down.
ATATTAGCCACGGAGGAAAATTTGAGTTCACATCACGTACCAATTTTGGGTCGATGTCAATTGTGTAAAAGTGGTACTGCAACAATGACGCACACTTTGTTTTTTTTTTTTTTTGCCAACAGGTTCGACACGTTTGGAAGAACTGTGGGTGGTGGCCTGATTTGAGGCATTTGAGAGATACTCCAACTGGAATCTTTATGGAAGGGCTTAAGGAGGGGGTGAGGCGAAAAGGGATAAAGGAAATAGTGATTGTGGCGTGGGGTATTTGGAAGGAGAGATGTCGCCTACTACATGACCAACCGCCAAGGGATGCATTGCAAGGGAGGACGAGTCAAAAGCTATCTAACATGGATTAGGCGAAAGTTTTCTTAGAGGACTACTAAGAGTGCAAGGTGAAACTGGGGTGCCGGACGAATACGGGGGAGCAGCCGCTGCAAGTTGCGGACCCGGAGTGTTATATAATCTATGTTGATGCAGCATATAGGGAGGCTGATCGAAAGTTTGGTGTGGGGGCTAATGAAAGATGCATCTAGGGCAGTAGTGGGAGCAAAGAACATACCACTCGTGAATTCGAGGTTGGTTTTTGAGGCGGAACTATTGGCAATAGAGGAGGGACTTCTTTGGAGCAAAGCTAAGGGACTCCTCAAAGTGAATGTATACTCGGATTCCATGGAGGAAGTTACAATGATAAACAAGAAGGAAAATATACGGAATTTAGAGGGGTTTGTCCTGGATAGGGTGCTAACATTGAGGAATGACTTTGTAGTGTGCAAAGTTGAGTATGTATCCAAGAGACGGAACACAGCTGTGGACGGCCTGTATCACGAGAAAAAGTAAATATGAGCCCATATACAGATATATTTTCAACATTCCCTAATCCCTATTTAGGGCTGTTATTCGAGCCGAGTATTTGAAGTTCGAACTCGACTCGCGCTCGTCTCGATAACATTGATGAGCTAAGAAACGAGCTCGGCTCGACTCGTTAAAGGGTCTAATGAGCCTAACGAGTCTATCGAGCCGAGCCTAACGAGCCTAATGGAATTAAAAGAAAAAAAAATTAGATATCGAACCTAACAAGTCGAGCTCGAGCCGACTCGTTAGTAAATCGAGTATCTAATGAGCTCGAGCTCGACTCATTTAATAAACGAGCCGAGCCAAACTCGAGCCTTATCGAGTCGAGTCGAGCTCACGAGCTGCTCAATTCGTATAACAACTCCATCCCTATTACAACGCAAAGAAGACCCTTTTTTTATTGTGCATGGTCACGAGAAAGTCTGGTATAGGCAGAGAAGTGATTTGACATCCATTCTTCTGCAATAGTTTAGTTGAATTAAGTCTAATAATCATATTGATGTGGACCAATGATAAATCGACAATAAGCATACCGAGTTGTAGAAAGCACTATAACAAAAGCATATGGTAAATTAAACTCACCATGAGTTATGAAAATAGAAAAATCTAGAGTTTCTTATTTTTCATATCTTTAGTTTTAAGTGTTTCATTGTTATCTTAGAAGTAAATTCATTTAATATAACATGTTCTCGTGTTTCTTTCACTACAAAAGTTATTTTATTAAAAAAAATTAATTAGTATCCAAGGAATATTCCTACATCAGCCCTAGTGTCAAATGTCTTTAAATCATATTTTCCATTGTTGTAACATTTTTTAATGGTTTAACCTTAAAAGGTTCTCGAGACAATTCAGCTGGTCTCATGCCAATTTTTTTGATCATGAACACTGCCCTTAATAATGGTTGAAGAGTCGATATTCTGATTAAATTCCCTTAGCTTTGCTGCAATTATTCATGACGAGTGGGGCAACTTCCGGGGTGCAAGAACTGTGGTGTTCCCAGGGCTGTACCGTGTGGACGAGGGAGAAGCGTTGAGCCTTCTCGAGGCTCTCTCGTGGTTAAAAGGGCTGGGGTTCGAAAGAGAGAAAGTGGAGGTTGATGCACAGATCGTATCCAATGAAATTAACAGCAATGAAGAATCAGATTCGGTGTTCGAAGATATATTGAAGGCATGCAAAAGAGTGGGGAAAATTATTTTTTTAGGACCGCAACTTAGGGGTGTTTGCAAAAAAAGGACCGTAACTTTGCGGGCTAGCAAAATTAGGCCCGTAACTTCTTTTTTTCGCAATTTCAGACCAAATTAGCCCAATCAACCCAATTTTGGGCTGATTGAGGCCCATTGTTCGGGCCAAACTTATTTATGGCAAAAAGAGGACCCCGACTTTTTTTTAATGCAATTTTAGGATCAATTAATATCCCAATTATAATAATTTGGAATTTTTTTTCTATGTGTCTCAACACAAATTCAATATTCATATTTTATAATTTTCTCATAATTTTACTTTTTTTCCCTTTTAAAACAGTTTTTTTAAGAGGTTTAAAATTGTCTCTAACCACTACTTCTACCACTCATCTTCTCCAATTTTTAACAATTTAAATTCTAAAAATCGTGTTTGTATTTTAATGCATTTTTTATAATCTTAAAAAAAATAAAAAAATAAAACTATTTTTCATTCTTTTGGAGCTAAATTGGGTCTCACGAGGAATTTTTTTTAAAGTAAAATCAAATATAACTTTTATAATAAAATAAACTTTAAAATCTTAATTTTTAATGTTACTTTAAAACAATGAATATCTTGTGTGAAATTGGCTTTCATGAATGTGATTGAACTTTACTCTAGAGTTTGTATTTTACTTTATATATAGTCTTTATTTTAAAATACGATTTCGAATAAGGTTATAATACTTTATAAAATTTATAAGTGTTAAAAATATGTATGAGTCCGTCTTATAATTTTTTTGTCAAAATATTAATATAATAAATTATCTTCAGGTCTTCCACTAGTAAATATATAATTTTTAAAATATACTCTAGTTTATATTCCCTTTATCAATTAGATCAATTCTCTTGTCTTATATTATTTTAAAATATTATACAATTTTTTTCCATAAAATTTTGAATCGAATAGTTTAAATAAAAATACTGAAAAATGTTTGATCGAAATTTTGTAGTTAAATGTTTACTATAATCTTCTCAATAATAAATCTATGAATTTTTTTCCTTTAATAAAATTTATAAGCATTATTTATGTAAATAAAATCTAAAATGTACTAATTAAACATTTAAAAATTATATTTATATTTAAAAATTGTGACAATCGTTTTAAATAATTAAAAATTTATCATCCCAAATTGTAATATTTTGTTCTTTTCAATTCACTAAAATTTATATGTAGTATATATTTGTTTCTTTAAACATAAATAATGTTGTCTAATCCATAACAAATTATTACATCTACAACTTTCAAATTTAATTTTTAAAAGTTTATGAGTATTTTTTATTTATTTTTTCATGTTTCTTAAAATTGCATTAAAAAAGTTACAATCCTCTTTTTGCCATAAATAAGTTTGGCTCGAAAAATGGGCTTCAATTAGCCCGAAATTGGGTTGATTGGGCTAATTTGTCCTGAAATTGAGAAAAAAAGAAGTTACGGGCCTAATTTTGTCAGCCCGTAAAGTTACGGTCCTCTTTTTGCAAATCCCCCTAAGTTGCGGTCCTGAAAAAATAATTTCCCCCAAAAGAGTGATTTGCACTATGAGTCATTGTTCTATTTCTTATATTTCACGTGTGATCAATGTTAAGGCACACAATTTCGCTAGAGCAGCTAGGATATACTCGAGTCCTCATGAATGGTACGATCCACCGACGATTGTGGTGAACGTATCAAATGGCGTTTGCAGTTGCTAATAAATTTGAAGAACTCCCTTCAAAAAAAAAAATTCATCCGGGCAACGGAATTATGTGAAATAATTTCAATTACATAAAAGTTCCATTTTTTTATTAAATTAGTATCTGTCATGTAATATCAGATTTGATTTTTTAATAAAAAATTTAGGTCTTTTGGTACATAATGACGTAAATGAGCCTTTTTGCCGAAAGAATGAAAAAATGGGCATTCCTCCCTTTTAAAACATGTGATATCTTGTACCTTAGTGTACAAGAGCCAAATGCATCAATAATTAACCTTAGTCTACTTTTAAGCATAAAAGTTAAAGAAAGAAACAAAGTTTTTTTTTTTTTTTAAATATTGAGATTTGAAGCATGAATAATTTCATCAATCCAATTCGGTTACTTTAGACTTAGACGTGAGCAAGATAGAATTTTAATTCTATCATACTCCGTATTATTTAAACACAAAACATTTTATTATAATTAACAATTCCCTCCTGAAATTGCTCTCGAATTTTTCACCTGTTTTCATTTTCGGCCATTAGATGGGTAAAAAGTGAGTATGATATAGTAGAATATGAATATAAATAGAGAATCACATGAGTATATGTAAAATGTGGAAGAAATTAAAGAAAATATAAGTAATTTTAAATTAAATGACGAAACTAGCATTATGAATTGTTGGAAGAGAAATCTGGCTTGGTCCGGGAAAGGTGGGGCTATTCAGGTTGGCTTGACTGATAAAGTTCAAACACTTCAAAAGCTGCGTCATCCCAAAATCCGTATAAAAAAAAATTAATTTTAAATATTTTAATTACTTTTTTATAGAGCTGTCAAAATGGGTCGGCGGGACGGGACGAACCAAAACCGCAAAAGTCCGCCAATTGACGGGGCGGGGACGGGTCCATTTGTTAGGTGGACCGCCAAAACCTCAACCCAATCCACAAAGGGGCGGACTGCAGGTTTCGGTGGATCAACCAAAAAAAATTTTTAAAATTATTTATTAAATCCAAAGTCTCTTAATATTTATCTTTTATCGCACACTCATTATTAAATTTATTATCTTATTCTAAAATTTAACGATGAAACTATAACTAAAAGGTCGGCGTTTGACGTTATTACTAAAACAAGCTGCGCGAATTTGTAATGCGAGACAGAGACTTGTTGTGCTCGACTGATTTTTACTTCTAAACTTTGGTTGTTAATTGCACATGCAGCTGCTAGATTCAGAGTTGTTGAATAAGTTTCAAATATGTGACTAACTTTTGTTATTTTTCTATAATATTAAACTAATTATAATAATAGAATGATAATATTACTAATTTTTTATTTAAAAGAATGGCGGGTTGACGGGCTGGCCCGCCCCCAACTCGCAAAAATCCGCGGTCCAAATGGAACGGTCCCTGTAGACCCACTTCTTAACGAGCTGAGAATCCCTGTAGACCCACTTCTTAACAAGCTGAGAAAATCCGAGTTCAGCGCATTTTGATGACTCTACTTTTTTTTAGCATGTAATGAAATTTAATTATGTTGAGCTGAGAAAATCTGAGTTCAGCGCATTTTGACGACTCTACTCCTTTTTTTTAAGCATATAATGAAATTTAATTATGTTTATACGTTGGTGTTCTAATTTGATCCTCTCATTCATTTCCTAAACATCTACTAATTAATTAATACACGGAATTAGTGTTTTTAAAATAGGACCGAACCGGCCGGTTCAACTGGTTCGACCGTAAACCGGTCACGGATCCGGTCCGTAAAGTGGCTTAAAACCGTTTTTACGGTCAAATCGGATGGAACCGGCCCAAACTCGTCCCAAAACCGGAAAACCGGTTCAAACGGTCCAGATTTTTTTTTTAAATGTTTAAACTTTCTTTAATATGGAAAAACCGATTCTCAAAGAGTCCAATTTTTTTAAAAAATATTTATACTTTTTTGAACATGAAACTAAGGTGCACAAGCCATTTTACAAGGCTATCCTTTCATGTTTCTTCATTTTCGATGTGGGATATAAATTTCATATATTTGTAGTTTACTAACCCTCTTTGTTTTATATAGCTTTTCTTTCATATTTTTTGTAACTTCTTTCAATGTGTGATAAATCTCATATGAGTGTTTATCAGTACTAATACTCCTATTTTTATATTGTTTTGCTCTAATGTTTCTTTTACTTTGATGTGGGAAATAAATCTCATATGTTTGTTACTAAATTGTTGTTATATTGTTTTTTCTTCTTGTTTCTTCTACTTCTAATTCGATGTGGGATATAAATCGCATTTGTTTGTTACTAACACTTTTATTTTTACATTTTTCATGTTTCTTCTACTTCTTATTTGATGTGAGACAAAAATCTCATATGTTTGCTTGTTACTAACATTGTTGTTCTTATATTATTATTTTTTTCTCTTGTTTTTACAACTCCTTAACTTGTGAAATATGAATTATGGAGAATGAATGATGAATGATGAAATATTTTAATTAATATTTATTATTTTATGACTTTACTGTATTTATTTTAATATGATTTTTTTTAATGTAACATGAAAAAAATTAAAAAAATATATAAAAATTATTTTACCGGTTGAACCGGCGGTTCGACCGGTCCAACCGGTTGGACCGTGAACCGTTGCCTAAACCGGTTTGATCACCGGTTCAATTATGAAAACACTGCACGGAATAGAACAGCTAGAAACAAACCTGCGTGGGGGACACCCACCAATTTATCTTTTACAAATTAATTAGTAAGATATAAAATCACAAATTATTCTGTTTTAGCAACGATTTTTCAGGGACATTAGATTTTATTTTTTTAGGTTTTTAAACAAAATTTGGTGTGATTTTTGTATTTCTCGATCTGATCAAGTGTTCACTGAACTTTTTTTTTTAGTAATCCCTCCTGATATTTTCAAATTGTTATTTCACATTTGTAGCCATGAATGGATCATGTTGTCACAAAAAATAAATATATTAAAATTTAAATACAATACATCAATTAATAGAGTATTAAATATGATACATATAAATAAGTAAAATTAAATAATTTTATATAATTAAAATGCATATTAATTTAATGTGAAATAAAAATTTTAAATTAATAAATTACTGATTAATTAATTTACTACTTAATACACTTAAAAAAACATTAATATTACTCCATGGAAGCAGCATTTCAAGAAGTTTGTTACGATACATATGAGAAATCCTTTTACATATAAATTTAAAAAATCATTGTTACACTTGAAAATTTATCAAAGACTTCATAAATTCAAAAATAATTGATTAGTATTGAAAGTGTGTGAGCGTACGAAATCAGAGATGTTGTCTGTCGTGTTGGCACTGTTCAGACAACACTATGCAGCGAAAATTAAAATGCACGTACTGAAAATAAAAGTATTCAAAATTTGCATAAATTATAAAATAATCTATGATGTTCACTATATAAGAATATGTGAAACGATTACAACCTCTTAGAGGTGTACAATAACACTACAAAAGTGTAAATGATTTACTAGATTCTATGAAACTCTCTCCCTCATAGATCTATGCACACAACTTAGTAAATAAGACTATGTTCAAACACACTATTATTCGGGTTTACAATAATGTGAAGAACTACAAGAATAAACAATCATTTTCCTAACTAGAAGCGTATAGAGCGTTCAATAGTGTAGTGATCGATTTCAGCTTTTCTTCTTGTCTATCTTGTGTTGAGGCAGCTACTGTATTTATAGGCTTCATGGACGAACTGCCTTCAACTCCTATGATCATCACAGCGCTGAGATCAAGCGGTTGTAATAACTTCTCTCCACCAATCCTTGAATTTAGGGACTTGTTATACCATGTCTAATAACTTCTCACTCCCACGCAGTGGCATGACTTGGTGTTGCCCACGTCTTCTAACTGCTCTGGAGACATCATTAGACAACAAGCTTAAGATCGGAGTTAGTGAGAAAAGGAAGGGCAAATTCTGATGTTGTCATAAGTGTTGGGAACATTAAACACAACACTCGGCTGTTAGTGTTGGATCATTAAACAAAACACTTATATCAACATCAACAATCTCCCCCAATTTGACCTTTCTACATCAACACTACTGAAGTTCGCACAACATAAATATTGACTAAGAAATTAACACAATTGATATTTCAAAATAATGAAGTAACAAGTTGTATTAGATCAAATTAAAAGAAACAATATCTAAATCAAAAATACTTGTTTAGATTTAACATAACAGAGTTTGAGAAGATAAATAAACATAAGTACAGAGCTTTTACAACAACTCAACAAGGAAAGAACTGAATTAACACATGGGAAAGGATTGGGTTGAAATGTAGTTCAGCTGCATCTCCATAATCTGCATATACTCCCCCATAGTGTAAGCTCTCCCCCTGTCTTCAAGCTCATCATATATCCAGATCACCATACAGATCCTGGATATCCTGGTCCTCTTCTGTCATTGCAGTGTCAGCAGCAGCCTCATGAGTTCTGTCAGGAACAGCATCCGATTCATCTACAGATGGAGCAACAATGTTAGTGGGCTAGTTGTGTGAACTATCAGCTACTCCGCTTGTTGAAGTGGAAAGAAGATCCATCCAAAATTTCTTTTGAATGAGAAGATCCTCCACAGAGTGCTGCAAATTAACAATAGACCCCTGCAAAATATCAATCTGCCTCATAATATAGTGGGAAGATAAATAAACAGAGGAGGCAGCTCCTTTTGGAGGCAGTGTGGTATTGTGAATGGGATCATTTGCTGGAACACTGTGAGCTCAGCTTGGACCTGCACCATTATCAGCCCTTCTCAAGGGAAGATCAACCACCCTTTCTCCTTCCACCAAAAACTGATTAGATATACTGAAACCTGGTATGTAGCTGCTAACCACCTCTTCTTCTGATCTTTCAAAGGCTTTATCAAGCAAGAATTTGTACAAAAGGCATGGATATGGTAGTATGCCTCTACCAGACATATCAGACTTAAATGTCACCATATTTGTAAAGATAACCTGTCCTAGGTTAAATCTTTTCAAATGTCCAATTTTGTACATCAGTACAGCTTGTTCTAAGGTGAGAGTGATGTTGTTTGTAGTAGGCAACCAATTGAAACATACCAACTTATGCAAGACAGAGTATAAACTAGTCAATTTTGAGGCCAAAATTCTCCTTCTCCACTTAGTAATTACTCCCCCAATCAAGATACTGATCATCACATCATGATCTGTTACTACTGGATCCTCCATTATCTTAGTTTTCAACAGAATGTTGATCATCCTAGGAGTAATCATAAACTTATTTCCCCTAAACCAGAACTATCCATATCTAGTGGAGTTTGAATCACCAGAATATTGAGTAACATTCGCATAAAACTCAAATATCCAGTCTACAATGTATGGACAAGCAAATTGTAAAGCATGCAGTAAAAACATTTCCCTTAAACCATTCAATCAAATTTATCTCTTCAAAGTCAGGAACTTTTATCAGTCTTTCACTCAATACTTGTCTAGTTCTAATTGTTCTATACTGAATACTGGACTTATCATTGTATTCTTCATCAGAGTCACTATTAATTTCTATCATCGGAAGAAAGCAGTACCTCATTTTCATCCTCCTCAGACGAGCTGGATGATGATTCTAGTTCAGAAGGCTCTCGTTTTACCATCGGAGAGGCAACACTAGCGGTCTCTCGGAGCCTTTTGGATCTCCTGGTGCTTACTGGTGGAGTGGGTTCTCTTTCTTCAGCCAAGTCCTCAGCAATTTCGTCCACATCAACCTCATTTACCTCCTCTTCTTCTTCTTTAGCTGCAGCTTGATCAGGCTCTGGTTCTGGCTCAGAGTCAGAAACAACTATAGGTTTAGATGCATTTCCATAAGTTTTGGGCTTTTTCCCTTTGCCAAAGTAATCAACAATATGCCCAGGTTCCTTTGGGACTTTCTTTTTCCACCCGGCCACTTTCTTGCAGTAGGAACAGCCACAACCTTCTTCTTACCCTTTTTCTGCCGGTGTATTTTCTCAAATTTGGCAGCCAGTACTTCATCATCCGAGGATTCCATCATATCTTGCATGTCCACATCTTGATTTTGTGGAGCATCTCCCTTGAACATCGATTTGTCCAGTGTTTTCCCCTCGAGCACGATAACAGGGTGTGCTGTTTTTAGGCTTAGGATTTCGAAGGCATCCTTCAGAGTGTTGAAAGGAGTGCTCGGAGGAAAGTGTAAGGTTACTGGAGCAGTTTCGAGTGTGGGAGCTTCGGATGAGGGCTCATTTTGTGGCTTAGAGGCCGAAGTTGCAGCAGTAGTGTTCGCATTCGCAATTTCTGTGCGAATGTCGAAGGGATTGTATGGCACTATTTCAAGAGGGGATGAGTTTGAGGGAGTTTGTTCATCAGCGTAAGGAACGACGATGATTCATATAGTGAATGATGGTGAGTTTGGAGAGTTTGAGGACGCCATTTCTGCGAGAAGATTTAGAGGGTTTGGAGAATTTTTCTTACTGAAGCTTGAATTCGTTTGTGCAGCTGAGTCCTGAGAATTATGTGGCATAATAGAAGTTGTACACACAAATCAAGGCAATAATTAATTTCTAGAAAAACCTTTCGAGTTCTATAGATAAAGGCAAGCCAAAATTCAAAAAGTGAGAGTGCTGTAAATAATTTTAAAACATTAATTACCGTGCTTAAACGAGTTAACAATGCTCTTAACGTATTTACCAACACTTCTATGGAGACTCATCTTATATGGAGAATTGAAAAAGTGGGAGATACACGATTCTTAGAGTGAGGGAAGTGAAGTAGTGGAAATAACTTTCCCACTAATTGATCGTGTGAAGTTGGGAGAAAATAATATTTTGAAAATTTAAAAAATAATTAAAAGCGGAATATATAATAACTGAAATATTAAAATAGGGTAAGACTTAGTCAATTAAATATTTCAGAGAATAATATTTAATAATTATAAAAAATAACAAATTCCTAGAAAATTGGGATAAGAATCTGAGTTTATGCGTGTTTCGACTATTGTTGGCATTTTATACACCTCAACACAGTTTTTCCATGATTTTACATCATATGTGTTGATTTAATTTCTTTTTCTTTTTACCACACTTCACATTGATCCATCTTTTGAAAAGAGTGCATCGTAGCAGCGAACTCCGTGCCCCATAGTTACTCAATGGATTTGTGAATATATTGATGCAATTTATATCACCTTTTGAAAAGAGATCATCGTAGTAGCGAGCTCCGTGTCCCATAGTTACTTAGTGACTTATAAAGCATCTAATAAGTGATTTTTGTTTTGTAGCATTTGAGAGGTGTATAGGCTCTGTTAGTATCACAAGTCACTCAGAATTCAAATAGCAATCGCAAGGAATTTCATTAGTTCAATAATTACGAAAATTAAAGCAAGGAAATAAATAAGAGACTTATCTTAGTGTTGTCTCGAACCAAGAGATTTTCGAAGGGATGAAAACCTCTTGTCATCAAGAGCTTTGGTAAAAATATCAACCAATTGTTTTTCAATAGATATGTACTCCAACTTAACAACTTCCTTTTCAACAAGATCTCTAATGAAGTGATGTCTAATACTTATATGCTTTGTTAATGAATGTTGCATTGAATTTTTTGAAATATTTATAGCACTTGTATTATCACAGTACATAGTCAACACATCACTAGGTAAGCCATAATCATGAAACATGTTTTGCAACCATAATAATTGAGTACAACAACTCCCTGCTGCAATGTATTCTGATTCAGTTGTTGATTGAGAAACACAGTTTTATTTTCTAATGTGCCAAGAGATCGGGTTGTTTCCCATATAAAAGCAACCACCACTTGTGCTTTTCCTGTCATCACAATAACCTGCCCAATCTGCATCACTATACCGTATTAAGGTACAGTTTGTATCTTTGCTATACCAAATGCCTAAATCACATGTACCTGCAACATACTAAATGATTTTTTTAACAACATTCATATGTGATTCTTAGGGGTTAGCTTGGTATCTAGCACATAAACATACACTGAACATGATATCAGGTCTACTAGAGCTCAAATAGAGAAGGCTACCTATCATTTACCTGTATAATGTTGGGTCAACATTCTGGCCAACATTATCTTTACTCAGTTTTTGAGTTGATCCCATAGGTGTTTTCATGTGTTTAACATTCTCTAAACCAAACCTTTTGACAAGACTTTTGGCATATTTACTTTGTGAGATAAAGATACCATCTTTTTGCTTTTTTATTTGCAGTCCTAAGAATTAATTTAGATCACCAAGCATGGACCTTTCAAATGTAGATGTCATTTCATTCACAAAATGTTTGAGCATATTATCACAAGTAGATCCAAATACTATATCATCAACATAGATTTGAGCAATCATAATAGCACTTTTCTCATGTTTAATGAACAGTGTTCTGTCTACTTCTCCTCTTACAAAGCCAAACTCAATTAAGAAATCAGTTAGTACCATGCTCTAGGTGCTTGTTTCAAGCCATGTGGAGCCTTTTTTAGTTTAAAGACATGATCAGGAAAATCAGGGTTTTCAAAGCCTTGTGGTTGTTCAACATAAGCTTCTTCCATTAGAATACCATTTAAAAATGCAGCTTTAACATTCATTTGGTGCAATTTTATATCAATATAGCATGCAATGGCAAGTAAGAGCCTAATGGATTCAATTCTAGCAACAGGAGCAAATGTTTCATCAAAGTCTACACCTTCTACCTGTGTATACCCTTGAGCAACCAACCTAACTTTGTTTCTAATAATGTTTCCCATCTCATCAGTCTTATTTTTTAAGATCCATTTAGTCCCTATAACATTAACATGGTCTGGTCTAGGGACTAATGTCCAAACATCATTCCTAACAAACTGATTTAGTTCTTCATGCATAGTTTCAATCCAATTCTCATCATCTAATGCTTCTTTAATAGTTTTAGGTTCAATCTCAGAGTGATAGCATTCATGATTTACTTTACTACACATACATGACATACATATAGATCTTACCACATCCTTTGAGTTCATACCCATCCTTCTTCTGGTTTGAAGACATGTGGATTGTTCACCAATGATTTGATCTTGTGGGTGATATTTCTGAATCCTTATGGACGGAGTTTTCTGGAGATTATACAGATTTTCAGGATCTGTATTATCAGATGATTCCTCTGGTGTGTCATCATTCTTCTCAACATTCTGAACCTGTTCAACTTTTTCAGTATTGATTGGAACATAAATCAAGTCTGAAATGTCTTCATCTTCAATGCTTTTACCTGTAATGCTTATATCATCATCAAAAATAACATTTACAGATTCTTGTACAGTATCAGTCCTAAAGTTATAGATTCTGTAGGCTTTGCTATTTCTTGAATAGCCAAGAAAGAACTCTTTATCACTTTTTGAATCAAACTTATGTAACTGATCCCTGTTATTCAAGATGTAACAAACACAACCAAAAAACTTGGAAATATTTAAGATTAGGCTTTCTATTGTTCAGTATTTCATATGGAGTTCTAGTAGAATTTGTCCTAATATAAACTCTATTTGCAATATGACAAGCAGTATTAAGAGCTTCAGCCCAAAAACTTTTGGATAGGTTCTTAGAGCATAACATGACTCTAGCCATTTCTTGAAGTGTTCTATTCTTCCTTTCTGCTATGCCATTTTGTTGAGGAATTTTAGGTGATGAAAACTCTTGTATTATTCCTTTTGATTCACAAAACTCAGTAAAAGAACTATTTTCAAACTCTCTTCCATGATCAGGCCTGATTCTGCATACTTTAGAATTGAAAACATTCTTGAATCTTTTGTACAGAATTTTGAAAATGGAAAAAGTTTTAGATTTATCTTTTAAGAATTCAATCCATGTGAATTTGGAATAATCATCAACCACAACTAAAGAGTACATTTTACCTCCAATACTTTATGTTTCCATAGGACCCATAAGATCCATTTGAAGCAATTCGAAGCAATGTTTGGTTGAGCAATGTCCCAACATTTTGTGAGACACTTTAACCTGTTTGCCTTTTTGACAAGGTCCACAAACGTTTTTATCTGAAAATTTCAAATTTGGTAAACCTGTAACAGCTTTCAATCTAACAAGTTTATCAAGCTGTCTGTAGTAAGCATGTCCAAGTAACTCACTCTGATTCGAAAAACTCATCACACTCTCGCACAAACCCTCTCGAAATTCTTGCTTCCATGGCTTCACAAAACTCAACCTCGTCGAATGCTGACTCAAATGTCTCTGCAACACCATCAACAACAGTTCCCGCTCCTCAAACCGTTCCCCACATCACCAACATTCCAGAAGATACCACTGTTGAACAGTTCACTAGGGTTATGGAAGAAGTGTCCAATACACTGCGATCCACTGGTCATCTGCCTGTGATGACATTCGGGGAATCGTATTACTTGAGTACCAGCGGTACTCAAAATTAACGTTTACATATTACAACACCACAAAATAATGATGAAATGGGGACGGGGAAGGCAACGGATCTGCCCTCACTAATGATGAAGGCAACGGCAAAGGCAACGGATGTCTGCCATTGCCAATATGCTCGATGTTATTTGAATGGCAACGGATTTGGAGAAAACCGTTGCCAAAAGGCAACGGCAGGTGGCCGTTACCTTTTGGCAACGGGCCCACTGTCGTTGCCTTTTGGCGAGGGCGACAGCCGTTGCCAAATGGCAACGGGGCCACTGCCGTTGCCTTTTTGCCGTTGTCTTTTTATTAACATTTAAAAAAGGCGAACCTAGGTTTCGAGCCTAGGTATCGAGGCCACCAACACCCACCCCCCACCGCTGGGCCACCCATTTTTCGCGAATTCTGCTGTTTACGGGGTTCGAACTCGGGACCTCACGGTCTCGAAGGCTTTTGGGCACCCCCTATGTGTCATTTAGGCTAGGAGCTTTAGTCGACATGTTGTGAATGCAATTAATATATATTCAATTTAATTTTAGTTTTTAATTCTTTAATTCAATCCATTCTAACTTTAATTGTTGCTTATTAAATTATTTATCAAAGCATATCATAATTATTTCTAAATTATGTTTTTCAAATTAACTAAATTATGTTTTTCAAATTAAATAATTTAATTACGGTATCAATTCACACTATTTAAATTTATTCTAATCCTTAATTTACAACATTTAAATTCATTCTAATTTTTAATTTCACAACATTATAATTACATACAACATTGAATATAATTATTTTCACTTATACATTTAAATTTATTCTAATCACATCGTTTAAATTCATTCTAATTTTCAATTCACAACATTAAATATATATAATTATTTTCACTTATCCATTTAAAAATATGAATTCACTTATCCATTTAATTAAAAATATTTTCATCTATTATAAAATTATTCTCTAGTTCATTTTCAATTAAAATAACATCACAAACAACATTAATTATAATCATAATTAGCATGTTCACGTCAATTAAAATAACATCACACACAACATTAATTAAAATAAAAATTAATCCTCAACGTCAATGTAATATAATAACATCACACATAACAAAATAATATAAAAATGTATCACTCCTCATCATCACCACCATCATCCTCAGTATCATCCTGATCCTCAACCTGGCTACGATCATGAACGTTGTGCGACGCCCCCGACGGCCTCGGCGCCCCACCCATCTGACCCATCCCACCCACCTGATCCATCCCACCCATCTGACCCATCCCACCCATCCGTCCCATCATCACTGCCATCTTCTCCTCAAAATGCTTGAGTAAGCGCTCCTTCTGCTGCTGCATTTGTAGGAGTAAGCGCTGCTCTCTCTCCTCATTGACTCTCCGTTCTTCAACAATAGCATGGTCAATGTCGGCCTGGGTGAATCGTCCATAAGCCGTACCATGTGACGTCTCGCCAGGACCGGAGGAGACCCGTCTGTTCTTGCCTACTTGTCCAAGGCCCCTAACACGTCCATGAGACCTGCCGACCTTCTTCAAGTACAGTTCAGACATATCGGGTATAGGTGGGCCCTGGGAACCATCCTCTGAAGTAGGTTCATCTGACGGATCTCCTGATTGATTGGTCAACTCCTCCTGTATCTGGTCCTATACGTGCACATTTAAAAGTGGGTTAATACATTTTCAAGTACAATTAAATATATATTTGTTATATAATGTAATGTATATATATATGTACACACTTACAAGTATATCACCCATATAGCCATAACTGTATGTGCCGTTTTCGTAACGGTGGTAATATTCAACTATCTCCCAGTCGTAGGCAGGGCGTCCCATCTTCTCCTCATGTATTTTGAATCGAAGACATATACGTATAAATAAACTAAATAATTAACTAAAATTAATTATAATTGACCACAAATACTTACAAATGCACCGTGCGACCTCTGTTGCTCCACGAGCTCCGCCTTTATGAGTACCATGCCCAGTACCCAGACCTCCAGGCTCGGATAAGCGATTCTTACGAGCCTGCTCACTCTTCTTAATTGTTTCAGGATCGTTCCAATGACGAACTAAGTCGTTCCAAACATTCACATCCCACCTCGGCCTCTTCTTATCCTTCACCCACGCTTTCTTGACTCTTGATAACATGTTAGTGTACCGACTTGCTGCTCTTTGAAGAAAGAGCTTGTACACCTCTGCAGAAGATGTGACTTCAGGGTCCCACCTGACCTCGGTCTGCAAAAAAAAATTAATTAATGAATTAATATAACAAAATAACAAAATGTTAATGTAAAGTTATTTTATACCTGGAATGTCTCCCACCACCGTTGTACCGTGCCGGGTGATACCTTGGCAAAGGCTTGTGCACCAAGCTCCATATTCCTGTACATAATCGATCTGATCGTCCTCGAAATCAAATTTGAAGGCATCATCCTGTTACACGTATTTTATAATAATAAAAAAATTATTAATAAACATGTTATACATACGTCTAATGAAATTTAAATATAATATACTTACGTATCAAGGTAGATCCACAGGAAAATGCGACTCTCGGGTGCATCAGTCGACATGCTGGCCTGTGTCCCGACAGACGGAGGTCTAACTAGCGAATGTATCGGTGGAGGAGATGGTTCCTGTGCATGTGGAACCATATGAGGCACCTGAGTGTAATAGGAATTAGGGTTCATTCCGGGCATCTATGGCAACTGTAGTATGCCAATCATATCGGGCATATAAAAACCATGTGGTATGGGCACAGTCGGTGTCTCATCCACCGACTCTCCTCTACCTCTACCTCGCCCCTGTCGAGAAGAACCCTGACCAGAGCCATGTCCAGAAGAACCATGTCTACGACCACTCATCTGTCAAAATGAACATTAAAACATTATTAACGTTGAACATTGTAACAATTAAAAAACATTATATATGAACATCACTGTAACGATTAACACTAAAATATAAATAAGAAATATAATTAAGGAATTAATATTTAGATAACATTGTCTAACAATTAATATTTAGATAGCATTGTCTAACAATTAACAACATCATTCATCATTCATCTTCATCGTCTTCATCTTCATCTTCATCTTCGTCGTCTTCTTCTCCATCTTCTTCTCCGTCTTCTTCTCCCTCTTCTTCTTCATCTTCTTCATACTCTGCCATTTCCATCATTGTATCGGTGTCATCAGTTAACATGACAGGATCATCATCTACTTGCACAATCATTTGAGTATCTATGTTATCCTCTTGCCACGCGGGAACTTCATCTTCAGTAGTATCTTTTGCATCCACCAAGTATCTCGGTTTGACTTTGCAGACAAATATCCAATCAGTACGGGGTCCGGGGTATGGACAATAGTAGACTTGTGTGGCTTGATTTGCTAGTACGAATGGATCGTACCGGCCGTAAGATCGACTCTGATTAAGCTCCACGAGCTTGTAGTTAGGATGAACTTTTGTCCCATTGTTTGAGGGATCAAACCACTGACACTTGAAAAAAACCACTTTCTTCTCGTGGTACCCCTGATAGTCCAATTCGACTACTTCCTCGAGTTTCCCATAGAAATCTTCCTCATCCGCGTCATAGTTTTTTCCCTTGAAACAAACCCCACTGTTTGATGTTGCTCTAGATGCACCATAAGCCATGGTGTGGAATTTGTACCCGTTCACGTAATACCCTGCGTACGTAAGAACTTGACCAGACGGACCGGCCGAAAGATCGTATAAAAACCTGTTCTCGACGCGATTTATCTTCACCTATATATATATATATATATATGAAAATTTCTATAACTTAACACTTTACACAGATCGTTATTTTAAGATAACTTACAATTTCTTCAAACCACGACGCAAATCCATCTTGTAGTCTTAAATCTGATTCAGCGGCCGAGAGATTTGGTTGAAGAACTTTAAGTTGTTGCATGAATAGCCTACGTACGATCGATATAAGATTAATAAAACATGTCAACACTAAGTATTTGATTGACAAACATTTTGGTCAGATTGACTTACCGAACATATGGCTGCACCTCATCACAATTCAACAACACGTACGTATGAGCAACTTTTTTCTCCTCGTCTAAAATCCATATTTTCTTAGGCTTTCCTAATCGTTTGCCAGGCACCTTAAATATGGAAAAAGTGCCCTCGACATACTCGTGTACTTCGTCCCAACCATCGTAATTACGAGGTACATTGTGTATCCTTGTCATAACATGGTTCTCGAAACAGTGAGAACAAAACATTGACGCCTCTCTAGTTAAATATGCATTTGCAATCGAAGCTTCAACACATGCTTTGTTACCCACGCTTAATTTCAAGGTGCGAAGATACCTGATTAAATTTTAAGAATCGTAAGTTCATATAATTTGAAGAATCATATGAGAAATTAATTAAATTACCTCTCGTATGGATACATCCATCTGCATTGAACTGGACCACACACTTTTGCTTCATATGCAAGGTGCACAGGTAGATGTTCCATAGAGTTGAAGAAGTTGGGTGGAAAGATACGTTCCAACTTGCACAAGATGACTGGGATATCTGTTTCCAGTCGAGTCATGTTGTCAACTGTGATGGTTGTAGAAGTCAACTCCTTAAAAAATAGACTAAGCTCAGTGATTGTTTTCCATACATTGAGCCGCAGAATTTTGTAAAAAGCAATCGGTAGTAGTCTCGGCATAAACACGTGACAATCATGACTCTTCATCCCATACAATTTCAATTTCGACCAGTCAATGCAACGAGACACGTTAGACACATATCCATCTGGAAAATTCAACTCACTTATCCACTTACATATAACATCCTTTTGCTTCTTATCAAGAGAAAAAGAAGCCTTAGGATACTTTGATGTACGTGGACATTTCTTGAGAGAGGGACGACGACAATAATCATTCAGCTCATCTCTTGATTTAGACGTGTCCTTTTTTTTTCCCTCCACATTCATCACCGTGTTGAATACGTTATCAAACACATTTTTCTCAATATGCATCACGTCTAAATTGTGTCGTATTAACAAGGTACTCCAATACGGCAACTCCCAGAAAATGCTTTTCCACTTCCACCCTCCAGAAAGTTTTTTGTTGTGAGCCTCAGCACCATCCTCTGTAACCTTTCTATATCCCAAATGATCAATTTCGTATAGGAGACTTGCACCCGTTCGAATAGGCGGTGGATCATCTGTGACTACTACTCCGGCCATGAATGCAGTTTTATTCGTTCGCCACGTGTGATTCAGTGGTAAGAACTTTCGGTGGTTGTCGAACCACGACTGCTTTCGACTTTTATTCAAATAGAATGCATCGGTGTACTCTCCACAATATGGACAAGAAAGCCTTCCGGCTGTACTCCAACCAGACAACATTGAGTATGCTGGGAAGTCACTAATGGTCCAGATAAGTGCAGCTCGCATCAAAAAGTTTTGCTTTCTAGCAACATCGTAAGTTTGCACCCAATTTTCCCATAAAAATCTCAAATCTGCTATCAGTGGTTGCAAAAACACATCAAGTTTGTCCTTCGGACTTTTAGGCCCTGGCACGAGAATCGAAAGAAACATGAATTGATCCTTCATGCATAACCACGGGGGTAGATTGTACGGAGTAAGTATAACTGGCCATGACGAATATTGTTTTCCCGTCATTCCAAACGGTGCAAAACCGTCTGTGCTCAAGCCCAACCTCACATTCCTAATTTCAGATGCAAAATCAGGATACGAACGGTCCAAATGCTTCCAAGCCAGCGAGTCTGCCGGGTGACGCATAACACCAGAGTCATCAGAAGCGCACGAGGCATGCCATGTCATATCCTTCGTAGTGGCCTTGGACATGTACAATCTTTGCAAACGAGGAATTATCGGAAAGTAGAACATCTCCTTAACCGGGCGTTTCTTTTTCAACCGACCATCTACATCAATCCTACTCGGCTTATACCGTGATCGACCACAAATCTTACAAAAATCTAGTTCGCTGTCTGCACCCCAAAATAACATGCAATTCTGTGCACAACAATCAATCCTTTCTACCGGAAGACCCATCCCACTCATCAAATGTTTGGTGTCGTTAAATTTCTTGGGAACCTTATTTTCGGGAGGACAAATCTCACGAATCAACTCAACGACCTGATTGTATCCCCTTTCAGACAATCTGTTTTCCGTTTTAATGTTCAACAATCTGGAATTGAATGACAACTGCGAATGAGATTCACAACCAGGATACAAGTCTTGGTCCGCTGCACGAAGCATGCCGTAAAACTGTGGCGCATTCTCGTTAGGGGGTTCTTCATTAAGTGTCTCCTCTTCCACGTTTATTCCAAAATCAATGTTTGGGCCACCCATTAACTCTTCTACCATAGTGTGGTACGAACTAGGTTCCGCTGGGTCAACGTCGTTTGAAGTTGACGCAAATTCATTAGTGTTTTGAAATGGACGTGGACCCCAACTCTCTTCCCCGTGATAAATCCAATTATAATAATTCAGTGTAAAACCATTTCGATATAAATGAGATTTCACTTCATTAAGATATCTATAAGTTTGATTTCGACATCTAGCTTTCGAACAAGGACACCTAATTTTTTCTTCTCAAATCGAATTCGGATTACTAGTGGCAGCTTCAATAAATCCATTTACTCCGCTAACAAATCCGGGGTTCATAATCCCATTCACTAATCTTGGACTATACATCCAACTACGACTTGAATAATTCATGTCAATCGACGTCTACAACACACAAACAACCAACGTCTCATTCCTCCAACTCTATTAAAATTCATTAATATAATTCTAAATATATTCTAATAATTATTCTAACACCCTAATTAACAAATAAATTCATATATAGACATAACACAATATAATTCTAACACCCTAATTAACAAATAAATTCATATAACTTAATTAAAACATACATATAAATACATGCCTAACACAATATAATTAACAATTAACACATGCATGCATAAAAATTAACAATTCTAACAATTTTATATCATACAACATATATATATGCATATATATACATATATATACTAAAACTATATATATACATATAACTTAAAATTTAACCAATTAAAACGAAAAAAATTACCGTAGAAATGCTCCCGTCGAAGTGTAGAACACAAATGGCAAAAAACCGAGATTGATCCGCAAACGGTGCAAAATTTTGTGTTTGGAGGTGTAAAAAACGAAGGTATGTGTTAATGGAGGTGGGGTGCACCGCTGTTCTAGAAGAAGAGAGGGATTTGGGCGAATTTATACTCAATTAGGGCGACGGGGAAGGCAACGGGCCCACTGTCGTTGCCATTTAGCGAGGGGGGCCCGTTACCAAATGGCAACGGGGCCCACTGACGTCTCCTTTTCGCAACGGGCGTTATAAGTCGTTACCTTTTAGCAATGGGGCCCACTCCCGTTGCCTTATCTGTTGCCTTAAGGCAACGGCACCCACCCTCGTCGCCTTTTTTATGCCCGTTACCAAAGCCGTTGCCAATTGACAACGGCAGCCTGCCCTTGCTAATCGCCGTTGCCTTTTGGCCAAATTTTTGTAGTGCAGATTGTCAAGTTTTGCACTAAAACTCAATGCTTACAAAATAGAAGACTCCTTACTTGGTAACTAATCTGGGATTCTTACACCAGTCCTGAAAAGTGAGAAGTGTGTTGTTGCCCTGCCTATGATAAATCATGTTCCAAGTCGTTGCCCTGATCAGTTCAAAAATCTTTTCTGGTTGTGTCTCTTCGTTTGCAAAATTTTTGTCATTTCTGGCTTTCCATATGAACCACACAGTGCGGCTCCAGAGGGCTTCCAAGACAAATTTCTTCTTGTAACCGCCTAGCATTCCACAATGCTGATGAAAATGGGAGGATGGTTTTATGTTTGTGGCCATGGGTGTCTTCATCCACGAGTACAAGAGATTCCACACTCTAGTGGAGAATTTGCAGTCGAAGAGCAAGTGTCTGATGTTTTCTTCGGCCAGGCAGCAAAGACCGCAAGAGATGTCGTCCTCGTCTCCAAGCACGTGTCTTTTCTTCAATTCCAGTCGAGTCGGTTGTCTTTCCCTCTGAACAGGGGCTGGTGTTGCATGCCCAAGATATGCGGATTTTGCCGTGTACTGCCCGTCGCTTGAGAGTTTCCAGCTCCAAATATCACTTTGATGTTCCTGCAGTTGTTTAGAATCCAAGAGGCAATACAACTGACTAAGAAGATCTAATTCCCAGGAGAATAGACCTCTACGCCAATGTATATTCCAGTGCCAAACTCCATTTTGCCAATCACCTAATTCACTAATTGTTGCATTTTTATTAATACAAACAGAGTATAGTCTAGGGAAGGACTCACACAACTTTTTATCCCCAATCCAGTGATCATTCCAAAAATAAATGAGTGACCCATTCCCCAGTTTCTTATACATACTAGACTCAAACCAAGTGCAAGATGAATTTGAAAAAAATAAATCATGTATATCTTTCCACCATCCTGACATAAAGTTTATGTTTACGGTGTTCAAAGGGGCCTCCATCGAGCACAATACGGCGTGTGCTCGATGGGATGGAGAACCAATTGGATATCAACCTAGCGACCTCGATTTGTTTTGACTTTTGTGTAACGTACTATAGCTACTTAGGCTAGAAGTCTTCTTGTTTAATTGTAGATATAATTATATAAAGTAGAGTATATATTTTTATTTTTTTTAAATGTTGCATAATAATCCACCGGAAAAAAAGGTCGCAAAATCCATTGCACATTTGAGACTAATTAATTTTTTTGTCGCAAATCCATGGCAAATTTGAGACGACTTGAAAAACGTCGTAATTTGCAACAACTTTAATTTTATTCCAGTCACAAATTTTATTGACTTATTGTCAGTTTGACCATTAATTTTCATGGCAAATTCAATTATCAATAATATTTTCTTGTGTAATTAGAGAAGTCTTCCTGAAGAATACGATTTTGATTAAATTAATATTTGATTTATTAGGAAACTTAGAAAATTATTGATTAAATTAATATTTGATTAAGTAGAGGTAGGGTATTGATTTTGATTAATTAGAGTAGTGTAGGATATTAAATTTTAATTATTTTGATGAATTAATTGTTTAATTAGGAAACTATTAATTAAATAAGGAAATTATTGATTCATTGTTTAATTAGAAAATTGTTGATTAAATTATAATTTGGTTAATTAGGAAATGATTGATTAAATTAGAAAATTATTTATTAAATTAGGAATTTTTAAATTAGAAAATTATTGATTAATTGTTTAATTAAAAAATAATTGATTAAATTAGGAAATAGTTTAATTAGGAAATTATTAATTAATTCTTTAATTAAAAATGATTAATTATTAATTAATTGCTAGCCCCTTATAATAAAAGGTATCGTCCCTTATAATAAAACCTAGCTTCCTCGGAGAAATTTGTGGGTAACAATGTCAGATTGTAATATTACTGAAGAGATTTTGATCGAAATCTTGTTAAAACTCTCCGCCAAATGGTTAATCCGCGCGACGAGTAATTAGAATTATTTGTATAAATATTAGTATATGTAATTAATAATAGGTAATTAAGTTTATATACATATAATTTTTACTAAAATTAAAGTAATGGGCCCTGCTAGTGCTAGCCCATCTAGCCTAGAAAGCCTATAATTATACGCCCTAATTTACAGCCCTTATAATACGTATCGTCTTCCTAAAGGAGATTTGGTTAATTAGGTTTAGGGTTTTGAGAATTTGTGAGTAACAATGTCAGATTATAATATTCCTGAAGAGATTTTGATCGAAATCCTGTTAAAAGTCCCTGCCAAATCGTTAATCCGCTTTACGAGTGTGTGCAAAGAATGGAAATCTGTCATCATAAGCCCCTCGTTTATATCCCTTCATCTCGCAAACGCAGAAAACCAACTTCTTCTTTGGGATTACAATATTAGGAAACAATACGCAGTAGTCCCAAAAAGAGAACCCTTGAGCATGAAGGTAATTCATATCCCCTTCGAATGCCCAATTGAGTATTACAGAATAATAGGATCTTGCAATGGCCTCTTGTGTCTGTCTAATTCTAATTCTGATGAATTATGCGTGAATCCATTGGCGAATGTAATAGTATGGAATCCTTGTATTAGAAAGCACGTGGTTTTACCCCAATCCTTCATCAATCGGAAGCGTGCTTTGCTAGGATTTGGAGTTGCAACAAATGTTTACAAGGTTGTGAGACTTGTTTACCACAGAAAAAGTGCTCCGCCACGAGCTGAGATTTTCACCCTCGGCACAGGGACATGGCGAAAGCTGAGTGATGGAATTGGTGCTTACATTTCTCGTCCTTATCGGGGACATTCCTTGTTCTTTAAGGGGTTTTTACATTGGATTGTGTGTGAGTCTACGGGTACGAATGGCGTCTATCGTGATTTGATTTTGACATTCGATGTTGGTGATGAGGTTTTCGGTGAAATAGTGTTGCCAGAGGAGTTGGAGAGGGAAAGTGTGGCGAATCTCTCCATAATAGGGGAATCATTTGGAGCTATTAACTACTTGGGTAATAATAGCTGCGACGTTTGGATTATGAAAGATTATGGTGTGACAGAATCGTGGACTAAGTTATATAGGATTGGTTGTGATGGATTCCAGAGAGTAATTGGATTTTTGGAGAATAGTGAACTTTTACTAGATGTTAATAATTGCTTGGTTATTTATAATGCAAAAACTAAGGAAATTAAGTATGCAAGAGTTTTGAGAAATAGACATTCATGGTATGTGGGTGATTTTAAAGAAAGTCTCATATGGCTCGGAGGATATACTGGAGAGTCGAATTTAGGTGCAACCTCTACTATTCAAAGTTAAAATATCCTTTCAGGTTTAGTACTCTCATCACAACTTTTATTTAGTAAATTTCAATTCGAAGTATTCAGATCGAGAGAAGGTCAAATCCAAAATTCAAGGCTTCGTTGTAGAAGTTTGAAAGTAGTTTTTTTTTTTTTTTTTTAATATTCGTGGAACCTTTTAACATTTATATTCTATAAATATGTGGTATGTTTGCGGATTGAGAACTGCATTTTTAAACCAAGCTATTTTCCATGTTTTCGAGAATTAGTACTGCTGTTTTTTTTTCCCCTAACTAGCTGGATCAAGGTTAATTTTATGTATTTGTATTTGCAGACTTAATTGAAAATGTTAATAAGCATGTAAAAAGAATAATAATTCCCTAACTTATTTATTCCATCGCACACGCCATTACGCGATTGCAATACAATCCCTCGCCAAAATACTCAACATTTGTGCCGCTCGTGATATCACTTGCGAAATGGCAAGTGTTTAGTGACTTTAGTCCCACTCGCCATTTGAACATAGTTTTATAGTGAAAGATTTTAGCTTTAAAAAATCGCCAAAATTGCATGTGTTTAGTCTTCATAGACTTGTTTCACCAAACTTCACTCCATGACATTGCTTAGATCGTTATGCCTTTCATGTGGCCGGGTTGAAACTTACCAGACAAGAATTTTGATGCTTTTAAGACCGTTATAGTTATATATGTCGACGACAGGTCGTTTTTCCCCCCTCATTTTTAATTATTTATCTATACAAGGATATCAAACCAGCCAACTCGATTTGTTTTGTGTGAACTTTAGCCACCTTAGCTAGAAGTCTTCTTGTTTAATTGTTTATATAATTATATGAATAAAAAATATAAAAAAAAAACTGTAGCATAATCTATCGGAAAAAAATGCAAAATTTGTTGCAAATTTGAGACGAATCAAATTTTTCTCAAATACATTGCAAATTTGAGACGACTTGAAAAACTATTTCAAATTGCGACGACTTTTATTCCAGTCGGAAATTTTGATGACTTCGTCAATTTGACCATTTTCATCGCAAATTCGTCGTAATTTCAATTATCACTAATAATATTTTCTTGTGTAATTATGGTAATTGAGTACTAACTTATAGACTTAATTAGGGTAAATAGACTTAATTAGGGTAACATTTTTTCGATCTGTTTTTGTATTTCACTTCGTTGTCAAATTAGATCTTAATATTTGGGCAGTTATGTTGAAAGTATAATTTTCACATGGAATGAGAGATAATTTTGATTTTTTTGAACAAAAGAAAAAAAAATCATTTAAAAAGATGGGCATATACCTAATAGCAATTACGTACATGACATGAGAGATCTCTAATTTAATTAAGGGTTGGGGTATATACCCCTCCATCTTTATTAGATACACTCCCCCTCCCATTTATTAATTATAAAATATATATAAAATACCAAATTTGCCCTTTAACAAATGCTATAGATACATACACTACCCTTTAAAACCCTAACCCTTCTCCTTCATTCTTCCCCCTTCTTCATTTACGGAGTACTTTTTTTCTTCCCTCAACAATTATCTTGCCGCCGCCCACCGCCGCCCGCTGCCCACCGCCGCTAGCCGCCCCCAACCACCTGCCTATCGCCGCCTACCACCGCCTCACCTTTTGCCTCCATTTTTTTTTCTACATCCTCCCCCGTCGCCGACTCTCCCCCTCCCTCTCAAGGCGTCGCTGCGGCTCTTTTTTTTCCTTCTCTGCAACAGCAACAGGCGGCGCCGCCTCCTTTGTCGAGCGACGCCGCCGGCCGCCGCTTCTAGTCCAGGTTTGTTTTTTTTTTTGGCAAAAAATCGACCATAAATACTTTCATCGACAATAAAGGGTCGATGAGAGTGTTTATGGTCAATCATTTATTGTCGAAATTTAATTTTTTATTTTTTAAGTTCTTTCAACGAACCAATGTCGACGGGGAGATGTTTGATCGGCAAATCAGTGTCGACGAGAATGTTTTTGGTCGACACTGGTTTGTCGAAAATAATTTTTTTTTTTAATTTTTAAGTTTTGTTTTTTAATTTCTAAATTTATTTCTTTGTCGGAGGTGGCGACGACGACGGCGGTGACGGCTCTCTAATTCTAGGGTTAGGGGTTAGGGTTTGTTTAAATCGGAGGGGGAGTGTATGTATCTAACCTTATTTAGTAAAGGGTAAAATTGGTATTTTATAAAAATATTGAATTAATAAAAATGAAGGGGGAGTGTATTAAACAAAGCTGGAGGGGTATATACCCCAACCCTTAATTCCATTGACGTGACGAGCTTGATGGGCTCACGTTCGCGGGCAGCTCAATTTGTTTTACAAATTATTATAGATTTTTTTATAATTAATTGTTTAATTAATGATAGTTGATTAGTAAATATTTTAAAAAATCAGGAAATTATTAATTAATAATTAGTACTCCTACATAAATAATTTTAAATATAGGAAATTATTAATTAAATAAACATTATATTAATCATGGTGGTAGGGTATTAAGTTTTAATTATTTCAATAAAATAATTGTTTAAGTATGAAATTATTGATTAAATTAGAAAATTATTGATTAATTATTTAATTAGATTTTTTTGATTAAATTATTATAATTTGGTTAATTAGAAAAATTATTTTTTTGATGGAAGTTAAATACTCATCCCTTTTTTCCCCTCCCCATGACTCGAACCCAGTTTTCCCTCCCCATGACTCGAACCCAGGACCTAAGGCCGAGGTAGTGGTGTTCTTACCACTTGAGCTATCCCACTTTGTCATTAATTAGAAAAATTGTTGATTAAATTAGGAAATAATTGATTAATTTTTTAATTAGAAAATAATTGATTAAATTAGGAAATTATTAATTAATTTTTTAATTAAAGAATGGTTAAATTAGGAAATGTTTTAAGTAGGAAATTATTAATTGTCAGCTCGATCGACCGCTTTTATAATATCAGCCATTATAATAAAACGTACTCCATTGTCTTTCTCAAAGAGATTTGGTTAATTAGGTTTAGGGTTTTGAGAAATTTGTGTGTAAACCATGTCAGGTTATATTCCTGAAGAGATTTTGATTGAAATCTTATTAAAAGTTCCCGCCAAATCGTTAATCCGGTCGAAGAGTGTGTGCAAAGCATGGCAATCTCTCATCGGAAGTCCCTCTTTCATATCCCTTCATCTCTCAAACACTGAAAGCCAAATTCTTCTTAGTTATTACAATAATCAACGATGCGCAGTAGTTCCAAAAAGAGAAGCCTTTAGGATCATAGACGGAGCCAAGTGAGGCCCAGAGGGGGCACTGGGCCCCCCAAGATTTTTTATATTTTTTTATTTTATATATTTAGTTTTTATATATTTTTTTAATTCCCTTTAAAATTTATTAGTAAGCAAATGATATGTATATATAAATTTTTAAATTTCAATGATTTAAGATAATTATTAAATTATTAATTACTTAAATTATTTAAATATATTGTCTAATTTTTCGCTGCCAACTTATTATTTATTTATTTATTAAGATATTAATATCATTGTTTCATCCTTATGAACCGGAACAATTAAATTTTTCTCTAAAACATATATAACGAAGGTCGATTTGTTCAATTTAAGTGATTCATTTCCTAAAATGTCCAACATATCACTATCTCTCTCTACCATTATCATTTTTATCATTTTGCACCAACGTAATATCATTTTAATACTATATGGAGTATTTTTTAAATTTTGTATAAAAAATAAATGGGTCAATTACAGAGAAATAAATAGAGTATTATTTAGTTTTCAAAATAATGATAATTGGGCCCCCCTACCCCAGTTTTCTGGCTCCGTCACTGTTTAGGATGAAGGTGATTGATAGAACTTTGAAAAGCCCAGTTAAGAATGAGTATTATAGAATATTGGGATCTTGCGATGGTCTCATGTGTTTCTCTAATGATCCTTGGTCAAATGTAATAATAGTATGGAATCCTTCTATTAGAAAACAAGTTGTTTTACCCCAACCCTTCATCAATAAGAACATATTCGACTATGTTCTGCTAGGATTAGGAGTTGCAAGCAATGTTTACAAGGTTGTGACTTGTGAGGCTTGTTTTCTGCAGAAATCACCACCCACGAGCTGAGATTTTCACCCTCGGCACAGAAACGTGGCGAAAGCTGAGTGGTGGAATTGATGCATACACTGTTCGTCCTTCTTATCTGGGATGTTCCTATTCCTGGTTGTTTGACGGGTTTTTGCATTGGATTTGTCAGTCTATTGATGGAAATTATCGTTATTCGATTTTGACCTTTCATGTTGGTGATGAGGTTTTCCGTGAAATAGTGTTTCCGGATGAGTTTAAGGGTAAATTTGTGATGAGTCTTGCCATAATAGGGGAATCATTTGGAGCTATCAACGGGGAAAAAGATAATAATCTAAGCGATGTTTGGATTATGAAAGATTATGGTGTGACAGAATCGTGGACTAAGTTATATAGGATTGGTTGTGATGGAATCAATAGAGTAATGGGATTTTTGGAGAATAGTGAACTTCTGCTAGGCAATGAAAATGGCTTGGTTACTTATAATGCAAAAACTAAGGGGATTAAGCATGTCGGGGATTTTGGAGAAATCATGAACAGTTTATGGTATAATGTGGATGATTTTAAAGAAAGTCTTGTCTTGCTCGGATGAGTTTAGATACAACTTCTACTATTCCAAATTGAAAAACTTGTGGTGGCGAAGAATTAGGATTCCAAGTGTTCATGTCTTGTTCTATGAAATTTTTGTCCATAACTTTTTTCTTACCTGTTCATGACTGTTTTTACTAGAGGATGTTATTGGTTTGATTTTTTTTTTATTTATTAATTCTCTGTTAATTGTCTTTCTCTTCCTGGCTGTGTTTATTTTGATTAATTGTTCATGGCTTTTAATCTCTATTAATTTTTCATTCTGTTCAGCCGTTTATGGTTTGGTTTTTATTTTTGATTAATAATATTCTGTTAATTTCTTTTCGTTAATTGGTACTGCTGTTTTTGAACCGATTACTATGCTAGACTGATCTAATTCACGATTTCTATTTCATTGATAATCTTCAATTCTGTTTTTTGTCATTAATAAGTATCATGTGATATTGAAAATCTTCAAATTTGAGGTGAGAGGTTCTTGTGTAATTATGACAAAATTCTAGTGCTTGATATGCACAGTCTTGCTGTGAGTTTATCATTTTTTCTATGGATTATGCTTCCCTGTTTATTAATATATGACTCACACTTTTCAGTTATAATAACATACATTTTTTATGTCAAATATTGTGTTTGCGACAATGAAATCAATTAGCGGCCATTGAATTTCAAATCAGCGACCTCAATTTGTTTTGTGTGACCTTTAGTTTAGCTACGTACGCTAGAAGTCTTCTTGTTTAATTGTTGATATAATATATTTAAAAAAAATGTTGCATAATCCATAAAAAAAACTTTGTAAAATCCGTTTTAAATTTGTGACGAATTAATTTTTTTTGTCGTAAATCCATTGCAAATTTGAGATGACAACTTTTATTCCAGTGGCAAATTTTATTGACTTCGTCCGTTTGACCATTTTCATGGCAGGTCAGTTGCAATTTCAATTATCATTAATAATCTTTTGTTGTGTAATTATGAGAATTCGAGCACTTAATATGCATAGTCTTCCTGAAGAAATTGATTTTGAAGAGAAATTGCACTCACTTATAGTGCAGCATTTTTTCTGCTTTTGTATTTCCTAGTTAGTATATTTGTATAAATATTATATGTAATTAATAATAAGTAATTAAGTTTATATACATATAATTTTTACTAGACATTTAAAAAAAATAAAAATTAAAGTAATGGGCCCTCCTCCTAGAAAGACTTGGCAGGCCTCCAAGTTTATACGCCCTAATTAAAATAATACGTACCGTCTTCCTAAAGTAGAGTTGGGTTAATTAGGTTAGAGTTTTGAGAACTTGTGAGTAACAATGTCAGATTATAATCCTGAAGAGATTTTGATCGAAATTCTGTTAAAAGTCCCTGCCAATTCGTTAATCCGCTCGACGAGTGTGTGCAAAGCATGGCAATCTCTCATCAAAAGCCCCTCCTTCATATCCCTTCATCTCGCAAACGCTGAAAAGAAACTTCTTCTTATGAATTACAATAATCAACAATACGCAGTAGTCCCAACAAGAGAACCCTTTAGCATGAAGGTGATTGATACCCCTTTGAAATGCTGGTATTCTCGGTTCTTTAATGTATTGGATTTGTGAGTCTATTGATGGAAGTTATTGTGATTCGATGGTGTGAGTTGTTGGTATACAAATGCGTTTATTATACTTTTAATTCGTCGAGAGAGAGATAATCGTATTAGAACCCCATCTTGTACACCTTCTTCGAATATCGATCTAGGTTTCAAGGATATCTGTACAAAATAAGAGACGAGAGAGAGATTTGAGAGATTTTTGAAAATGAGATGAGAGAGAATAGAGAGTTTTTCGCTGCCGCCCAGAAGAAGCCCTGCATTCGCTTGTCATTTCTCAACTATCGCTGAAATCCCTTTCAGATGAGAGAATATTTCAGTTTTTGAAAATTATATGAGAGAAGATTTGATGATAAGAACGTAAAGAAATGAGGGAGGAGAAGATGTGACTTCTGTGGACAAGATCAAAAATATTGGTATCGATGGATATATCGGTAAATTTTAAAAATTGTAAAAATTTAATAACTAACTTTTAATACATAAATTCAACAAAACAATTAAATTCATTTACATCTATGATAAATTTATATAAAACATAACATACAATGTTATTTCATATGATATTTTTTAAAATTTATCGACATTTCTCGATTTTTTTTTATATTTTCCGATATTCTTTCGACATGTTATCGATATTAGTCTCAATATTGTTATTGTATATCGATTTTTATCGATATTTTCGATTTTTTTACAAATATCGTGAAAATATCATTTCTTCCCAATATCGATATCAATATTTCTATGATTATTAGTTATTACGTGACTTTAAATTAACTAATATGGAATTCGTTAATCCTAATTAAGCCCTCTTACTCCTCAATGGTGCCCATATTATGTGTTTAATCATTTTAAGAGAGTTCTTTACTTTGGGTAATTAATGATGGCTCAACTCATTTGTTAATTGTGTTGTAGTAATATAATCAATTTTTAGTGCCGAACTGGATTTTTTTATGTTATATTGTTTTCCATCAACTGTACCAAACCATAAGTGATAATATTATGGGTAAAAAATTATGGGTAAAAACTTGTGTGAGACCGTCTCACGGATCTTTTTCTGTGACACGGATCCTTTTAACCCATATTTCAAAATTTTGGATAGGATAATCCAGATTTTTTTTCAAATTTTGGTGGGTAGAAAAAGTGATAATGTTTAAGTAAAAAGTGATAATATTTTTAATAAAAGTGACTATCACTTTTTGCTCAAACATTATCATTTTTTATTTATAAAAGCCGTCTCACGGATCTCATTCTGTGAGACGGTCTCACCCAAAACTAGCTGATGCAGGGAAGCGTCTCAATTGAAGTAAGAACTCCGTTGATTTCTTAAAGAAATATCCGGACAAACACAATATTAATTAAGGATAAAAAGGAAGTGAGTACCGTTGATTTCGATAACGAAATATCCGGAATAAACACAACAACGATTAAGGATATAACCTTAACAATTTTCATATAATTTCTCAATGTCCTAAAATGCATCATACATCCTCTTTTTATAGAATTTTACAATAAACGAGTCAAAACTCTTAATGACAATTAATTAAATTAAACTTAAATGGATACATTGGACTAATTAAATAGATAGCATAATTAGGTGACTAATTTTAACTAATTAAATAAATAACATAATTTTAGGAAGACTATTCGTTGCAGCTTCATTCTCCCTCACTAGCCCAATATTATAAATGAATTACGATCACCGATGGTCTAAAATTTTAGACTTGACAGGTGTATAATTCGTCAATCGTAAATATCACCAATAAGGCAATAACCATACTCCATTAGATCGATTCTTATAAATAAGAGTAAAAATGGTCTATCATTAATATCACCAATACTCAATGCAAGATTCTTATAAATAGTATAATCATTTTTATTTCTCTACTGAGCTTCGTGATAATTAGTTTGGATTATAGGTGTATCATTGTTAACATGAATCAACAATTCAACACACAGTGCGTCTCATTGAATGAGAAAACAAAACTTACTTCTACGTTCAACTATAACAATACATAAACATATTGATTGTGATTATTTTCCTTTCATCTTAGATTAATGCTACTTTTGTTTGCCACATAGAGCAACCTAATCTATGAAGCATATCGTTGAACACTGAGAATATGCATCGTTAAATCGCACCTTAATTGTTTCTTGGTGTTCATACTTATTTTCTTCTTCTAATGATGGTTGCTACAGGACAATAGGGGAATAAAAAAATTCAGGGAATTATGAAAATGAAATATTTGGGAGACATATGCACTTCAACTAAACCTATACTGTCACCCCATCTTCAAACAAAGGGTACCGCTACTAACACCCCAAAACATGTTATACACACCCCGTCATTTTAAAAATAAAAATAGATAATTGTAAAATGACTAAGTAACCCTTTATACAAATTAAAGATAATTTTAAAAAAAATCTTAAAAAATGTAATTAAAATTTGAAAAGTATTTTAAAAAATTAATAAAATCTTAAAAAATAATTAATTTAAATAAATAAATCAAATATTTTTTAAAAAATAATCTAAAAAAATTAAATATTTTTTAAAAAGAAAAAAATAAATTGTTCAAATAAAAAATTAAAAAATCAATTAAAAATAAATAAATTCGTAACTTTTTTTAATAAATCGTAAAAAATTTAAAATCACCTAAATCTTAAGAATTAATTAAATTAATTATAAATATTAAAAATATAATTGATTTAATTATTTTTTAAATTTTAGTTGAAATTTTTAAATTTTATTTAGCTTTATTTTATTTTAAAGATTTTATTTTTTTAATTTAATATTAAGTTAATTTTTCTTTATTATTTTATTTTAAAAAAATTCAAAAATAATCGTTAATCCTTAATTTTTTATTTTATTTTATTTTCCAGATTTTATTTTATTTTTATTATTTTTTTATTTTTAATTCATTGTTCCATTTTTAAATGATTTTTAAAATTTAGCTGATTTTTTTAAATAATTTCAATGTTTACAAGTAATTTTATTGTATTGTTTTTTTTTTTTTTTTGTTAATTAAATTTTATAAGTTTTTAAAGATTTAGTTAATTTTTATTAGTTAGAGAGTTGAAGGGTAAATAAGAAATAATTGGGGTGTGTATTATAATAAAAATTGAATTTTAAATTTTAATGGGGTGTGTTTAACATTTGGGGTGTGTACAACATTTTATGGGGTGTTATTAGCCCAACCCTCAAACAAAATGTTGTACACAGATCGTGCACTAGTGTGTATATATATATTAGAATGGGCAAGGGTTATCAAAAGTCTGAATTTAAATGGACTTGATTTGAATGAGATTATTAATAAAATACGAAAGTTTTATCACAAAAGCTTTAGTGTAATTAATGAATATATATAACATAATAAATATGTATAAATTTTGAGAAAGATAAGAATGATCTATAATTTTTATAATTACATGAATCTCTCATTTAAAAATACGAAAATTTAAAGGCATATATAAAATAATTAACTCGAGATTCTTAGGAGTGTTACAGAAATAAATGAAAAAAAAAAAAAATATATATATATATATATACATATATTCTAACGCTTAAACAGTCTACACGGTCCAAAAACGTACGCCTAGCTATTTCCAACTTCAACACCCTTTGTATAAAGGAGTACTCCCCAATACAACATTCAAACAAATTAAAATTGTAAAATCTTCTTTCTTTCATTTCAGCCTCTATCATTCAAATAACAAATTAAGGTTACATCAAGATTATGATTTATGACTAAGAACCACAAAAAATGTTTCTCAATCCAACAGCCGATCAAAATTCTAAGTGTTGTTTGTTTTGGGGGCTTTGAGGAAATGTACACTTTTTACAAATCCTTTTCCCAGTTCACCCACAGCCTTGAGTGCATCAACTACGTCTTTTCCATCATCGCTATCATCTCTTCCACGTTTCTGAAAGCAAATCGTGCATAGTATGTTCAATCTAGAAATGTCATATGTTACTAGAACCAAGCTTCATAGTCACAAAAGAGAAAGCATGTATGTTACCTTTGAACTTGTATTATTTCCACATGTAAGGCCAATTGCATCCCCTCCAAAAGAATCATACCACACCTTAAACGTGTCACCAAACTCTCTCTGCACACCCACAAACATACGAATATATTATTCTCAGTATACAATGGTAATGCCTTCAATGAGTTATCTAATGTGCAAACCAATAAGCTTTTACTTGCCTCAATGTCAACCACAAAGAATCTTAGAGGATCAAATCCCACCATTAGCTTACTCTTCTGCTCCTCAAAGTTCCCTTTCATAATATCTTCACGCAATAGCAACGGTTGGAAGATTTTGCTAGCCTTTCCTCGTACTATGTGCCTCCCTGCAAAAAACCGAGTAAGTTTTAACAAGGCAATGCATAAATAAAGTGGCATTTTCCTCGAGTAAGAAAGGTTTTTGGTCCCATAACTTGCTTACGATTCAATTTTGGTCCAAAAAATTTTACTTTTCTGTTTTCGTACCAATATGAAAAGAATTGTCCAATTTTGGCCCCAAAATCGCCGGAAGATTGAATATAGTGTTGTTTTATTTATGCCACGTGAGGATTTTATTTGGGGCCAAAATTAGGCTTTTTTAAAAAAAAAAAAATATTGGGACTAATAAAATTGGACAGTAGACAAGTTATGAGACAAAAAAAAGAAAATTATCTCCATTTTTTCCTCGATAAGCACACTCAAGGAAAGTACAACAAACCTTGTTTGACTTCAGATGGGAAGAGAAGATGATGTGGATAAGGTAGTTTATCCCTATGCAGAAGAATCACAGCATTGTAATTGTTCAGAGGAGTGCGGAAAAGGCACTGTAACATAAAGAGAAAAAACACAGATTGTAACTAAGCATTGAGTAATAAACCAAAATAATATGGAAGGAAAGGAAAAGGGTCTTCACTCACTTCCCATCCATAAGACTCGTTCTGATTTGACATAATCATGTTAGTCAAAAAATTTGCACTGCTATTTGCATAAGCCGCCAATCTCTTAAGCTCCTGACACATCATCAATTGCTCATTATAAATCAAAACAAACATAAATCCAAAACTCATTTAAGAACAAAGTAAAGTTTTTTGTAGTCCTCAAGTTGCTGATAAAATTAAAATCTAAAGGGAATTTTTCTTTTAGCGCCATAACTGTAGGGGGTGGTAATTGTAGGAAAATGTGTTAACGGGCTGCCACTATGAAATTTTAATTTGGCACATTTAAGCCAATATATTTTATTATAGCCCGTTTGAGCCAAATTGGGGTGTTTCGGATAGAAAATTTAGGCCAAACATGTGAGCACCACGTGACATTTTAGCCTGAAGTTGGGTGTTTCGGGTCAATTTAGCCTAAATGTGCAAACTGTCATCCCAAAACCATAATGCCAGACAATTGCTACCCCCTAAGTTATGGGCCAAAAATAAATTACCATCTAAAGATACTTATTCGCAAAAGGTCTCCGAGTAAAGGAATGATATATAAGAAAGATCTCACATTAAACAGCATGCATAACATTTATTAAAGATTCAACAACCAATCAATATATACCAAGATTCCCAGTAACAAACTACAAAATACTTGAACAAAGCAGAAAAATCAAAATAATTAACGTTTCTAGAGCTACTCACTGTTGCCGTTGGTGATTGCCCAGTCCAAGCTTCAGATTCCCTATCGTAACTACTTGCCAAAAACATGGCAGGTTTAGCATTCTGTAGGTTATCTTCATACTGTTTCCTATTTGACAAGAAATTCTCCTATACAGCATATGCACAGAGGCTCATCAATAAAGTGTCCAGAAAGTGACTAGAAATAAGAAAGCACTACGAAAATTTAAGTTGCAGCAGTTACATTGATTTCTTTGTCATCATCGGGAGTCAAATCTCCATTGATGTCAACAATTAGAGGGCAAAAACTCCAGTCATAGTTTGACAACAATCTTAAGAATCTGCAGAAAAGGAATTACCACTTAAAGATGAAATTTGAAAAATAGACCAAAATCAAATTCAATCATATTTGAAGGAGCAAAAATCAAATCTGGAAATCCACACACACACACACACACACATATATATCATTTTGAAATGAAGAAAAAATAATTAATGATATTAGTTTCAGCATTATGGCAATTGTTCATGCCAATTACTTTTAAAACATGTTCCATTAACCAAAAATATAATTTGGCACATTTAAGCCCATATATTTTAATTTGGCTAAGGACATTCCAAAATCAAATAATTAATGATTAAAGATGAGTCAAAATACTAAAAAAAAATCAAAACACGCAGAAATATGACATTTAAGGTTAACTTGGCAACAAATTGAAACAGATTCCACAAAAAGTACAATTTCTTGTAACAACCTTAGAAAACCAGTTATTCGAGAACATGGTGATCTGAATGGCAACGGGTTCAAAAATAAGTGAGCAACCAAAAGCTCAATTGCCTCTTCTGACAATGAATTCGAAAATAGATGTGCAGATACCCAGCGTTTCGCAAGCCTAAAAGGAAAAATGGAAAATTACATTAAAACAATTACATAGTGAGAATACAGAACTGGAACAAAAAGGTGTTTTTTCTTTGCCCTGATGATGGGTAGGGGGAAATAGTATGAACAAAGTCAATGTCTCACCGAACAATAGGTCCATAAACTGGATATCTGCCTCGTAAACCATTAACCATGCTAGAATGTTGACCACGAAGAAAAAGTCTTTTATCTGAAGATAGAACATGCTTTATTTGTCCACCTACAAAGAACATGACATTTAAGGTAGACATACTAATAGAAGCTGCAACAAAAGATGTGGCAAATGACTAGGAGAGTAAATATATTACTGTTTCTTTTCACCAAGCTCAAACCCCTCTCATGCAAAATTTTAAGACGAAATGCATAGCCAGACATCAATACATCAACATCATCCTCGGTAGCTGTACATATAATCCCCAATTTGGTTTGAAGGCTGTCAAGCAATACAATCAGATACTTATAAATATATACTGGTATTTTGACCAAATTCCAATCAAGACTAACCTTTCAGCAATTCTAAGAAGGAAAGCAGTCTTAGTCTTCTCCATAGCAAGCTCATCCATTGGCCAGTTTCCAGAACCTTCCAGCTATAAGGAGGTAAGAACTGTTTTAAAAAAATAAAATAAAATGATGCCTAAAAAAACATAAACATATATGATCAGTTAATCTTGCCTGAATCATAACTTCTAACGGCTGTATACAGTTAGGCGTATGTTTCTCCAGCTTCATTTTACTGCCTTCATTTGCTAACGGATGTGGGGCAGGAGGGAAGACAGACGTCAACCTAAAAGCTGTAGTATTTGTAAGCATAGAGTATTAATGTGTGATTAACCTACTCTATAAGTACAGGTACAGAAGTGTTTAAATAAAATAAGATGAAGCTTATTCGAAGAGAATCCTTTTGAAGGCAATAACAAGGAAAAATGTAGAAACCTTAGGCCGTGTTTGGTTTGGGATTGGCCAATCCGGATTTGGATTGACCATTCCCAATCCAAATACCAATCCATCCCTATAATACATCTACACACTTATTTTTATACAATCACATCACCATTTTTTTAATTTCATTCTCTCTCCTACTTTTCTTTCACACACCCATTCTCTCTCCTATTATTTTTCTACCCACTAATATTATATCACATCACTTTTGATTTGACATAAAGCTACATCCACCCCTACTTCTTAATCTCTATATAAACACAATTTAAACATAATTACTATTCATGGATTACCTCAATCCACTTTTTTCAATCTCAATCCAAATCCAATTCACCACAATCTCTAACCAAACACCACCTTAATGACCTAGTAGGGGAACATTAAAGAATAATTATATTGTTCAACAATTCAAGAAATTAAGAGTTCGAACTATCATGTGTTACTAAGCTAGGATTTTGTTCCAATAAATATATGTACTCCCTCCGTCCCATTTTTGTTTCAACATTTACTATTTACGTGTAGTTTAATGAGAAAATTGTTTACTAGTATTAAAAGAGATACGGTATAGGGTATGAAAGTCTTTTGAGTAATAAAGTAGAATAATAAAATATTGTGAGTAATAAAGTAATGGCATGGTGTAATTTTGAGATGTTTGAAGGGTGAGTTTAAAATGAAAAAGTTGTTTTATTACCAAATTAAGAAATGATGATTCTAATTTGGGACGTCCATTTTTTGCAAATGATGAATCTAAAATGGGACGGAGGGAGTAGTAGGTATTCAATTGTAAATAAAATTGGGCCAGCCTGAAAATGAAGCTGCAACTGACCCTTGAAGTAAGCTCACTTTTGTGGATATGCGTTCTATGGAAATTGAAACAAATTCAATAATGGACACCAGAGCTTTGGCAAGCATATATTCATATGAGAGTTATTTTGGTCCAATTTCATTCTAAAGAAAGAAAATATGGAAGATTTATTTACGATTAGAAATTGGAAAAGAAACCTGAATCAAGGGGTTGCACACTGGATATCTTCAGAGGAATGTCATCAAGAAGCCTCAAATGCTTTGACAGGTCATCGTATGCCTTCAACAAACTTTTAGAACAGGATATAGGATCTGAAAACGCATAACCCATATCAGTAATTTCAATTTGTCTTTGAACTTCTAAGAACATGAGACAGTAACCAAAAAAAATACAAAACCTTACCTCTATTATTGTGGCGAAGCACAAAATCAAGTTGATCTACAGTACAAATGATACTTTGTTTTGGAAGGGCGAGATGACGCATTAGGACATGTTCACATATTTCCTTTAAGATGAGATGTTTTTCCCATTCCTCGTGCTCCCACACTAAACTTAAGTTAAGGCATATGCAACGTCATGTAATTATAATTAGTTCCATAAAGCAGCAAGATATGAGACATTATCCCTCACCTGCAACTTCAGCGATTTTGCCATCACGAAACCATCTCAGTGTAGCTTTATCCCCCCAGAACTTCCTAAATTCTAAAGCCTGAAAAAATGTAAGAATTCAAAGAAAATGAATCAGATACACACAATGTTCGCACGCGAATGAGGTATGGGAAAGCACTGGTAAATCGGAAAAAAAGCCCTGCAACTTTGATGATATTATGAAAATGCCCTGTTAACTTTTGAGTAATACAAAAATGCCTTGTAAGTTGTAACTTTAAAAAAGTAGGTAAAAATGCCCATTGACCAGTTGTATAAAGTTATTGGGCATTTTTGTCAAGTTTTTTGGCTGATGTGGCCTATCCTTAAACTTCCACATCAGCCTCTCCCAGTTGAGAAACTGAGAACAGTCGGTTGTGGGTCAATTTTATCAAGAAATTTAAAGTTATAAGGTATTTTCGGGTAATTCAGAAGTTACAGGAAATTTTATAATATCATCAAAGTTACATGGAATTTTTTTCTATTTCCCCGGGAAAGTACACTACCTTAGCTTTGTCTTCAGGACTTGGACCAACAACGGCCTGTTTGAAGGCTTCCTCTATAGATCCAATTGTGATCCCAATAAACACAGCTTCTCCATCCAGCGTAGATAAACCCTAAAAGTTAAAGAAATTTAAACCAATATGGAATGATATATATCCTCCCATAATATATCAGACAACACTATCATTTAATACCATACTTTCTCAAAATTGCAATCAGAAGGGATATTTCTCCAGACGACTCGAATGAGCTTAGTTCTCCCTCTCAATGCTTGATCAATGACATCTAGAACCTTCTGTTCGTATGACCTCCAGCATTCATCATTCAAGCAAAATCCAGAATCATGGAAATCATTCTTGCCCTTCAAATTCAACCTAAAAGCCAATTTGTTGTGATTAATATATCAATGTCTAAATGACAAAAAGTAACAGAAGATCACAGATATATTTTACCTTACGCAATAGTCATATTTAGCAGGATAATCAATTTGGGTCATAAATATCTCATCGAAACCCCCGTCCTTACATTTGTCCATGCAAGTAATTGCCAGGAGCGCCTCATCACGTAGCTGATACAGAATTGTCAATTATCATCTTCACAGAAACAATAGTTCGAGGATGCTAAACATAGATTTAATCAAAACATGCAGGAATAAGCTTTTTTTTAATTCCAACCTCTTGGAAACCACTTGGTGACATTCGAAATGCCATATTGTAGTTGCCAAACGAATCACAAACGATTATTGGAAAAGACTGCAACTCTGTCTTCCTGTCCTGCAAATTCCAAGTTGGACATAACAATTAAAACAAATAAAGAACATAAAGCAAATACTACTCATTAAGGTTTTTTTTATCATCAGCAGTAGAAAGACCCAGACAAAAAGGAGTTTTATCATTAGTTGAAGATCCCAAACTCAATTAATGGAACTTAAGCTATAGCCAACATATACATGATAAAAGTTAACAGTCCTAAAGAGGAAATATTAAGAGTACAAGGGGGGAGAGTGATAAGATGTAGACTACAAGGGGGTGAAGTGTTACTTAGTTAGAGGAGAATGTGAAATTGAACTTTTTCTGGAAAATTACTAGGGATTCAAATTGCGATAACTGGTGATATTTATTATTACAACAAGATTGTCTAGAAGAGAACATTGTTTTCATTATTACAGCTAGTTATTTTATATAATTAAGCGAATTCAGGCAGCTAGCTCAATAGATAACAAGGATAGCTGAAAAAATGGGATAATGGCAATCAACTGAATTGAAATCCAGATATAGAGACAATTGCAACCATGAGCACTGGGAATAATACCTTATCCGAAATTTTTCTTTCACCTTCAGGCTGAAAGAAGAGTCCATTATCCCATATCTTCGAATTGGCTGCAAATGATGAAGACAGAGTCATTGACACAGATACCTTAAAGGAGAAAATTTGGCTAAGCTTTTGGATGGAGGTGCATATTGTTATTTCAAGATGGCATTATCGAAAAGTTAGGTCTTAAGATATTTCACTAAAAAGCTGATAGGGTCCTCCTCTTAAGGTTCACAAGTCTTGAAAAAAATAAATGAGGTGGAGTAAGCATTTCAAGGTAAAAAGAAATTGTGGATGATAAACAGATAAAGTAGACTATATCTGAATAAATCAAATTCAGATATACCGATAAAATCTAGAGTGATGCGCAATATCTGGATAGCATTCATTGAATTAGTGATTCGGCTTTTTCCAGATCTTGATGCTAGGTATGCTACAATGATAGTAATCAAGAATCCACTCAAGCAGTCATGGACAAATAGGGAACTTTTCCGAGCCCAAACCTACAGCATCAATATAAAATATGATTTTCAATTCTAAAGAGAAAAGGGTGAATAATTTAACAAGATTAATAATCAACAAGCATTATACTACTTATCGTACTTTCAAAAGTAACAACGCCTCTCCCAGTTCCTTGCGTCCCTTAAAAGTTCTCTTGATGAACTCTGCATTCTCCTCAATAAACATGTCCTCCAAAATACTGCTATTGTACTTTGGTGTAGCTTCCAGAAAAGAAAAGAAAAAAACACAATTTTAGAAATTTAGGACAATACATTTAATCAATATTGAAAAGTGAAATCAATACAATAATACCTTGATCCAGAGAGC
Source organism: Galeopsis tetrahit (assembly GCA_963675135.1). Lineage (NCBI taxonomy): Eukaryota > Viridiplantae > Streptophyta > Magnoliopsida > Lamiales > Lamiaceae > Galeopsis > Galeopsis tetrahit. The sequence goes on along the minus strand of OY776130.1, from coordinate 28,302,179 downwards.
GTATATTGTTCCTCTCCATGTTCAATTTTGATAAGGTGAAAAGAGAAGGTGCAGTGGGAATTATTTTCAGGGAAAATTCCGTATTATCAGATAACCGAGCAGCTGAAAATTTGACAAGTTAACCATTTCTTAACAACTTGATTGAATATTTTTAACTATAAGGAATGTATAATAGAGAGAGAGGCTAGACCTGGATATACAATTAGTACAGGCTTGCGTGCCTCGTTTTGTAAAGCTGACCATTTTACATCACGAATTGAAGAAGAATTCTTTAAATATTTCTTGATCATGCAAAGATAAAGAAACCTTTTTGAATGATATCGGTAATTTAGATAGTCTTTTTCATGGAAGCATTCCTGTCAAATAAAAGAAAATGAATTTTAAGGTACTTCATAACTGAATGTGTTGAATGTTCTATACAACATCATAAGAACAGTCTTAATGTTAGGATGGAAGATAATGAACCACATAAAGATTACATCCAAGGGAGAAAAACATGACACGTTCCCCCAGCAGCCTTAGATACTAAGATACTTGAAGCAACAAAAAAACATACTCGGGCATTATACTAAAAGCAACACAACATAAACAAAAGAAGCAATACTTTTACAAATAGCATCCCACTCTCTTTTTCAGGAAATCAATGATTTAGTACTTGTGATTATATCTCATAATTTATAATACTAAATATCATCTGATTGTTTATAAGGCAATGTAATCCCTCAAGGCAGCGCTAGTGAAAATTATTAATAAGAGACGACATTTGCAAGTAATATGCAAAAAGTGAAGGCTTATAAAAATTTCAGTACAAGAACAACACATATGCATAGGTTTGATGACTAGTGGATGAACTGGAGCATTAAAAAAAAACTAAAAACAAGTTGGCCGATTTCGTCGGAATTAAGTACCTTAGGGAGCCTTAGAAAAATATCCACGTTTACATCCGGTCTTGCGACGCACTGAATATCGTAACTCCCACCAATTTCAATGGACTTGGGCTTTACGAACTTGAAATCGACTTTATCAGCACCGACATCTCGAATAAACCCTGGCGCAATATCATCCGCTGTAACCTACCGAAATTCGCAGCAATAAAAAATTAAAAATAGCAGAAAATTCAAACCACGAAGCAAGACGAAGTCACCAATCTCATTTTTAATAGGAAATCAACGGAGTCGTAAAAGTAAAGGAGTAGAAGGAGGAGTTGTAGAGATTTACCAGGAGGCCGTTGTCTGGGATATTGTCGATGGCTTCTCTGATGGCGGAGACGGCGTCGTTAATAATTGCGGTGTTTGCCGGTGAGTAGTCTAGCTGCACCTCCTTTAATAGCTCTTTGAACTTCAAATTCGTGGAGTCTGGGTAAGTTTCCGCCATTGTTGCTGTCCCAAGCTAGCTATGCAGTAACAAACTATGCCCGGGGTTTTGTTTGCCTAAAACCCTAAAAATCACAATTTGTCATAAAAGGTCAAACGAACCCGACATATGGGCCAAGTTCAAATAACACAGCCCAACTATTGGGCCTTGAAACAATAACAAAGGGGCACGGCTATTTGCACCTCCATCTTTGTTAAGAACACTCCCCCTTCAATTTATTAATTTAATAATTGAGTAAAAAACCTAAAATATTGTTTAAGTAAAATACCACTACTAAATGCACCGCTACTACTAACTACACTCCTCATTCAACATTTAAACCATAACCCTAATTGAAGTCGTCGCCACAGCCACCACCACCACCAAAAAAATCTTAGGCTTCATTTGGATTGAGGGATTTGATCTATGAATTTTAAATCCACCATCCAAATCCACTCAACTTGTTTGGATTATGAATGGATTTCAATTACTTAGATTTTTGCTCACACAATATTTAGAGGGGTGTATTGGTCGTAGATTCTTTATGATTTTTTTGGACTTTCAAAGTCTGGAGTATTCAATTTGGATTTTCAAAAGTTTTTAAAAATTTTGAGGTATTCAATACGGATTTTAAAAAGTCTTTAAAAATCTTTAGGTATTCAAGGATTTCAATACTCTATGGATTTTGTTGGATTCTCCTAAAAAATTATAAATAAATTTCACTATCCAAAATCTCTTCTGAAAATCAGAGATTTCAACGGATTCTCTCAAAGAACTCTTATATTGACCCGACCCGCGGATACTCACCTCACCCCGCGAGCTTTGGGTCAGGTCGGGTCCGCCCCATATTGAGTATGGGTCGGGTCTGGGTCTTATGTCCGACCCGCGGATATCCGACCCAACCCGAATTAATATATAAACTTTATATAGTATATATATATTTTTTTTTTTTATTATTATTATTTTTAAAATATTTTTATATATATAATATTAATTATAAAAAAACACTTCACATTAAAAAAAAACTCTTCGCATGAATATCGGAGTTTATGAAAATCTATGTAAATCAATAAAAAAAAAGTATATTACATAATTCAGTCAAGTCTATCAAAATCCATATAAATCAGTAAAAAAGTCAGTCAAACTCTGCATGGACTTTATGAATTTTCGTACTTTTTAAAGTCTAAAAAAATCCAATAGAATCCAATTGAATACACCCCCTTAGTTAAAATTGAGAGGATTTTAAATCCACCATCCAAATTCACTCCACTTGTTTGGATTATGAATGGATTTCAATTACTTAGATTTTTGCTCACACAATTTTTAGTTAAAATTGAGAGGATTTTAAATCTTCACTAAAACCATGTCATTTGAAATCCATCTATTTTTAAATAATTTCATTTGAAATACCTCCTCAAATCAAATCTTCCAATCCAAACACAACCTTAGAAATTTCAGATTTTTTTTATAATTTTCGACATACCAGTACTAGTGTCGAATATATACACTTTCGTCAACAAATTGTTGTCGATGAGAGTGTATATTTTCGACCAACTATTGTCGAAAAAATTCAATTTTTTTTAAATTTTCGATAATTGGTCGAAAATATACAATCTCGTCGATAATAATTTGTCCACAAAAATATATATGGCCGATCTTGTTTTGTTGAAAAAAAAAAATACAAACCTGATTTGCGTTGCGCGCGCTCGAGTTTAGGGGGTGGGTGGGTGGGGGAAGGGAGGAGGGAGGAGGGAGGAAAAATAGTACTCCCTCCGTCCCAGCTTAACTTTCATACCTACTTTTTCGGTCCTTTAGAAACTATACCCATACAATATCTAAAATATTATATTTATTGTTATTATTTTTATGTACATACATACACACAAGTTAATTCACTTATTTATTTTTTTATAAAATTATATCTTAAAAATCTATTTATTATAATATTTTTTAAAAAGGGGGTGAATAGTAAGTATGAAAGTTAAGTTGGGATGGAGGGAGTAGGAAATTTCAAAGTCAAAATAAAATTAAAAACACAATAATATTTAAGTATATAGTAATTTTAATTGTTTATTTGCCAAATAAAAAAAATTGATCGGGCTAAACGGGCCGTCCATGGAACGTCGGACCAAAATTAGCCTAGCCCATTAGATCTATCGGGCCAATCGGATCGTGCCAAATAGGCCCGGTTCTATATGGGCCTATAATTTTAAAGCCCAACTTGTACTGGGCTTCAACCTATCGGGTCGAATGATTCACGTATTATGCAACACCAAAATACACAACCACAAGTATACGTCGTATATTGTAGCGTGATAAGTACGAGGTCGATCCCACGAGAAGGTGTAGTGATAAAAGTGGAGTTTGTCGATTGAATTCTAAATAGACGTGATCGATTAAGTGGAAATGTAGTAATTACCCCTAATTATCTACCTAAAGTTGTCACAAGCAAATAATTAAAAGAGTAATATGGAAATCGATCAATGAATGCTCATGCAAATCACAAAACGAGAGAAAATATGGGTGAACTCAAAGATGAGAAAGTAGGTTCATGCAATACTAATGAATCCATCTATGATTAACTATCTACTTAAGTGGTGTTCATACTTTGTCTATAAGATTGATCACATAATAATGAATTAAAAGTTTCTTCAATCCAAATAATCCAAAGGAAATATCACACAACTTAGTATCTCTACCTAAATTGCATCATAGAACTCAATCAAGCTCCTAGGATCATCACACATCTTCCTAATCATCGATCATCTTTCAATCTCACAATAAAATTAGGTCAAATGCATGCAATCAATCAATCAAAATAGATTTCTCAACCTAATTCAATTAACTAAGATTAACATATCACTATTGTACACTAATGACATGTTTTGCAATGAAAATCAAGCATCCAAATAGAATTAAGCCACACAAACACCAAATAAGCAAAACATTAATTCATAAGCTTCAACAAAAGTATTTACAAGGCTCTAGAACCAAAAGTGTTCTAGCCAATCAACAACATAATCAAATAAACAAAATCAAATGAAATAAATAAATAAAATGAGAGAGAAATAGAAAGCTTAGTCTAAAGTATGGTGTGGAATGAAATTCCAAAGCTAATGGTGCCTCCCTTGCTTGAATTGATGAAAAATTGAAGAAGTTATTGTCAAATCACCTCCAAATGTGTGTTTGTATGTGTGAAATTTTAGGAATTGGGGAAAGGTACATTTGATTTCAAGAATGAGGGCTTATATAGTGTTGGGGTGCAAGAATTGCAAGTTAGTCCCTAAAAAATGGCCAAAATGCACCGAAAATGGGGTAGCACGGCCGTGCAAAATCGAGTTTTGGTCTTCAGGGAGCTCGGCCGTGGCCTTGTCTCGGTCGTGCCTTGACATGGCATCAAGTTGCTGTGTCGGGGACGCCTATTCCGAGAGGGTGGCTCGACCGTGGCGCGAATTTTGGTGTTTTGCCGAGCTCGGCCGAGCAAGGAGCTCGACCGTGCCCTCCTTGTTCGTTGTTTTATGCATATCTTTTGCTTCGGGTGTCCGACCGACTCGATTCTTTTTGCTATTCCACTCCATTTTTCGAGACAAACCCAACGTTGCACTCATCTTCTTGATCCAGTGAAGTATGGTTGGTTTTTTGCTCCAAATTCCATCGTATTTCCTACAAAATCGACAAAACACAATATTTCCCTAATTTTGGCTCAAATCATCATAATCAATCCATAATTCAATGAAATAATCATCAAAATAGGCTTCACATGTGTATCTAAAGTGTGTAAATTCCACCCGAATCATCGAACCCAAATTGTCGGCTCTAGTTATAAGGTTTTTATTTTATTTTAAAAGAGATAAATTAAAGTTTGGGGAAGTGTGTTTAATAAATTGGATTTTATAGAGAAAAAATGGTAATTTGAACAATTCATGGAGAGTGCATCTAACATTCTCCTAATTGGGGGGAGTATGATTAACAAAAATGGAGGTGCAAATAGTAGTACCCATAACAAAGGGTTGGGATATTTGGGCCTATTTAAGTAACGGTTCTACGAATCACATAAGGGTACAGTACGTACATCATTGTTTAATACACTCCCCCAATTAGGAAACACACCTAAAATATTAAGATTCTTAAAAATACTTCTCATAAATTGTACAAACTACCATTTTTTCTCGATAATTTTCTTAGTAAATACACCCTCGTGAAAATTCCAATTTCTCTCTTCCCCTCCTTTATTCTTTTTGCGATTTTTTTTTGTAAAGAAACCACCCAAAGCCAGCCCGACCCCGTCACCCGCTCCCCCTGCCGGTTGCCGCCCATCATGTCAACGCCCCACTACCATCCAAATGTCTCTCTTCCCCCTTCCTTTCGAAAATTTCTTTCGGTCGCCCCCTTCTTCTACCACCCTACCCCTACCCTTCATCTATCCTGTCCTTCTGCATAAACCCTTCAAATTCGAAACGTTTTTGCATATTTGTTAAGTCTTCTAATTTTTTTTCCAGATGAACCAAGGTTGAAAATGTTTGATTAATTCTAGTAAAAAAAAAAAACAATTTTCAATTACCTTTAGTTGCAATTTGTAAATTTTTATGAAATTTTTTTCAACAAACCAGATTCTAAATTTACACTCTTTTTGGATAAATTATTGTTGAAAAATAGTGTAGATTTCAACACTAGTTTGTTAAAAAAATGTCAAAAATTTTTATAGATTTTTGAACTTACTTGTGAGATTTCGACATGGCGGCGGATGCAATCTGTTGACGGGGTGGTATATCTACTAAATTAGAAATTAGAGCTTGAATCTAGTAGGAAGTGTATCTACTAGTGATTTTTTTTACTAAAAAGGCATTTTGGTATTTTACAATATTATTAAAATAATAAATAAAGGGGGGAGTGTATCAGACAAAGATAGACGTGCAAATAATCGTACCCGTCAAATAATTTTAGTCGATTCGTTATTCGAATTTTGATATTTGACTTTCAAATTTTATTATTTGAATTTGTATACAAATTTCATTTTAATTTGATTAGTAAATAAAATATATATATATATATATATATATTTAAATTTAATTCAGCCATATTCTCCTTCTTCAATTGGGTCTACATTTAACATGTTTGGAGTGTCCATTTAAATCCTAGATTTAACACTCTTTCTCATGTTCTATATTATTTTACATATTTTCTTTATTAAATTTTTTGAATTGAATAGTATCGAATATTAATCAATTTTTAATTGAATACTTGAAAAAATATTGGTTAAAATATGCTCTAAAAATCGAATCGAATAGTATCAAATAACCATTTGATATTAGTTAAAATATGTTTCACCACTTGTATTGTAAGAAGAACCCTCATCTGACATATACTAAAGCACAGTAATCACCGCACCATACATATCAATCAAATTACATGTGGAATCAATATAAGAACTCCAACGAGTTTCTCCTAGGCGATGCAAACTACCCATTTGATTAGCTCCCTACTTATTTCACGTTCTCATGTAACTACTTTTTCTGCAATTTCAACAACTTGAGCAGATCGTAGTTCGGTATGACGCTTAAGAGAAGCACTAATGATATCTACAATCTTATTCAAGCTTGAAAAGAAACAATAAACTGGTCTTACTTTTCCACCTATAACAACTAATGTTAATTGCAATCGATGAGCAAAACAATGGACATGATATGCATAAGGACAATCTCTAAAAATAGGCGGGTTTGTAATCCATTCCATACACCACCGATATTGATCGCTCCATCATACCATTGACCTCGCATATTGCATATTTGCAGATATATCGACTTAAAATAAGATAAATTTCATTCTTCAGTGTTACAGAGTAGTATCTTTAACATGTACAATGTCAAGAAAACGCTCTTTCAAAAGACCACCAACATCAACAAATTTTAACACAGTAGTCATTTGCTCTTTGTTAGATATATCTTTAGATTCATCAACTAAAATGCAAAATTTTGAATCACCAATCTCCTCACGAATTTTGTTTCTCACACGATTACCAAAGATATTAAAAAAAAATCTCATTTTGAACAGTTGGTGATATATATTTCACATTAAAAGGAGCATTCTCTAAAACAACATCATTAACTTCAATATTCTTATCTCCCAAAAACTTTGTCAATTAAATGAGATTACCTCAATTTTTTGAAGATGCTGACTCACCATGCCCTCTCAACGCACATGATTGCAAAGTAAGATATTGAAGACACTTAATCATAGTCATAACCCGCAAGCGATTTATCTTTATATCTTCAGTTTTTTTTTTTTATTAATTGTTTTATCAATATGTTGAGAGACATTCTTTAGAGAGTGCATGTAAACTACTGATTTTCTATGATTTGAATCAACATCTCCCACATGTTTTAAAAATGAACAATTTTTCCCGTTGTTGACTCTTTTCCAACCATGGAATCCACCAGATGTAACTGCACAACGATTATTGTTCAATTGATCAAATAAGAAGCACAGAAAGCAATATGTAGCATGATTTGTGGGTGAGTATTCTAGCCAAGGAAATTGACAAAACCACGAGCTTTGAAATCGACGATTTAGATATCCGTCGAATGTGCTGGAACACGCCGGCGAAGACGGCCCGTCACCAGGATCGTTGTCAGATATCAAACGTATAAAGAACGAATTAAAACCTAAACATGCGTCTAAAGCAGAATTTAGATTCATTACCCTTGAAGATCGATGCGTTGATTTCACTACAGATCTTTTAGTCTGTCTCCCAACCTTGTTTGAACACCGGGTGGATGGCGCACTATCAAACGTGGAGAAGGTTGCTCCAGTTTCGTCTCCTTGAAACCCTGGCCATTTTCTCAATTTCGTGTGTGCTAGGGTTTCAGACTAACTAAGGCCCTTTTTATATACTCTCCATAAGTTTCATGGGCCAGACCAGAGATCCATTAGAAGGTATAGTGTTTGAGCTTCTTACAGGCCCAAATACTCTTATGTTCAGCCCAGAACATATAATTTGGCCCGAGAACATTAATTCATCCCACTAGAGAATTAATGTTGCACTCTCGTACTATCCCGAACCGAATCAGGGCTTCTATTAGACATTATAATTTCTCATGTTTAAGATATCACACGTCCATTAATTATTAAAGCTTCTGATTAAATAATCAATGTCTATAATTCCTTGAGTAGTACCGCCCAACCTTGTTGCCGTACGGATTAAATCCACCTACAGGATTTAATACGACAATCTTTTATGAGTTTTCTCAAGGGAACGTCATCAGCCTGGATGTTCAGGACACGGTGCCCTAATGCCAATAAATAGACATCATGCGAGTGATGTCACTACCCAAAATACGAAGCATGAAGAATCCACTAGATTCTCACCTATGGTACATCAAAGTAGTGAACAAGCACCCCACACATCTAAATATCACACTTAGGGTTAAGAATCATAATAGTCACCAAAACCTCCAGTTCTTCATAATAGTCAGAACAAAAAAAAAACACGTCTTATTTGTGATCCATTTAGTACGCCACAGGGCACTAGTATACACTAATGACCAAGACAAGCCACTAACAAGTTTATACTACAACTTAAACCAATAGTTGTGTCCAGAACTATCTCAGTTGTGAATACTGTTTATATCTTACAAGGAACTGACAATGTGATCTTCTGTGTGACTACAACTCACCACATCGTCAACAATGTAAGATAAGTAGACATACAAGTAATCACAAAGAAATAATGTGAAAAACTATTTATTTCAGATAATAAGGAAATCTAATATACATCCATAAAAACCCACTAAAAGTTTGCTTTATTGTATACACCAACAGGATGTTGACTTATATTCATCCCAAATGGGTTAAAATGCACCAATTTTTATGCAAGCTCATCTTATTTAATTTCATCTTTTTTATTAACTGGATGTTCACAACTGGAGATACGTTTAAACGAATCACGTTCAAGTGAATTGAGGTCAATTTCAATTCTTTGCAATTGAGGAGGTTAGACAATAAGAGACGGAGCAACATCATCATAGTTTGATGTAAGATTCTCTTCACCTGTCGTAGGTTCCTTCCCAGAAAATTTCATTTTACGTCATGTAACTTAGGCCTAATCCAAAATATATCCTTTAAGTTTTCACGTTTTGAATTTACGTCCTAGGGTGTCCAATTTACATCATTTTCGGTCCAATTTACGGCATTTCCACCGGAAAATTGAAAATCCGGTCAAATAGTCCAATTTACATCCTTTATGTTTGAAAATTATAAATTAATAATTAAAAAATTCTGAAAATATCATTAAAAATAAAAAAATCTCATTAAAAACTTATAAATTGTGTAAAATAAATATAAAAAATCTAAAAAAGAATTATAAATTCTACAATTCAAAAAATCTGAAAATGTGTAAATTAAATTTTTTTTTTCTAAAAACTCATAAAAATAAAAAAAATCTATAATTTCTACCATTCAAAAAATCTGAAAAATGTGTAAATTAATTTATTTTTTTCTAAAAACTCATAAAAATAAAAGAATCTATAAATCAAAATTTTAAAAATGTTTAAAACAAAAAATTCCACAATTTAAAAAATATCGTGAAAATGAATTTTGGACTTTTCCAAAATCGATCAAGGTGTATGTGGAACTTACACTCAACCTCGACGGTGAGTTGGAAAATCTCGTGGGACCCAAAATTTTTAGTAGTTCGAGCAAAACTTTAATGGCAGACGAGTCTGAATTGAATCAAGTCTGATTTTTAATGAAATATTACTCCCTCCGTCCCATAGAAACTTGCACACTTGGGACGGCACACAATTTAAGAAATGTGTAAGAAAAAGTGTAATGAGTGATGTTTTGAGGGGTAGTTTTGTAAAGTTTTATGAATAAAGTAAAGTAAAAAGTAGATTGAGTGTGAAAAAATAATGGCATATGGGTAAATAAGAGTATATTTTGAGGGTGGGGGTTATGAAGATATTTCCTTTTATGGAGTGTGCAAATTGGTATGGGACATCCATTTATAGAAAGTGTGCAAATTCATGTGGGACGGAGGGAGTAATAATTTTTATTAGATTTTTAGAATTAGTAATTTTTAATATACATATTTTTAATAAATTAATGAGATCTTTAGAGTTTTGAGAAATTTTAATGAGATTTTGAATTTCTTAATTTTTAAATTACATATTTTCCATTCTTTGTATTGTAGAATTTTTTATTTTTTGTATTTTCAAAATTTTTGAATTTTTTATTTATGTTTACACATTTTATAATTTGTAATGATATTTTTCAAAATTTTAGTGATATATTTTGAATTTTATTTTACACATTTTATATTTTTTAATTTTAAGGAGATTTTTGGATTTTTAATGATACTTTTAGATTTTTTAAATCTTTAATGGGATTTTTAGAAAATTTTAATTATTAAATTTTAATTTTCAAACTTAAAGGACGTAAATTGGACTATTTGGCCAAAATCCCAATTTATTCCTCACATTCCGGTGAGTTTTAAAATTTTCCGGCGGAAAGGACGTAAATTGGACCAAAAAAGACGTAAATCGAAAAAGTACAAACTTAAAGGATATAAATTGGATTATGTCTAAGTTACAGGACGTAAAATGAAATATTCTCGTTCCTTCCTTCTGAAGTTGGTAAAGAGCAACTTAATAGTTTTCCCTTTCTTCGCTTCTCGATTATCCATTACTTTTTATCAAATTAAATACTCAATTAATCACTTGGTCATAAAAATACATTAGTTAATTTTCACTAAAAGTGAGCAGAAAAAGAAACCAGTCATCCATCATTATTTTTGTTATTCCTTCTACACATAACTTGTTATTCATGTGGGTGGGGACCACAGGTAGTAACAATTGGACCAAAGATGAATTAAATTATTAAAAAATCAATTGTCAAAGAATCAAAACTTAAAGTGTTGTATTTCTACTTCTAAAACACTATGTATGGATGGTATGAACTGCCCAAACAAGAATTCTTGAACAGCGAACAACCAGTTCAGATATTCACGACCAAGAAGTACTGGATTCTCTTTCGGAGAGGCCATGGAAGGAGAAGGAAGGGTGGAATGCCAACAGGCGTCTATTATTGAATTGACCCGACCCGATAATACCCCTTTTGGGCACGTCCAGTGCCAAAGTCACTGAATGGGTAAGTCGCCAATCCCTGGACTATGTAATGTACTTTATCCGTTGGGTGACGGGCGGGCATTTTACCAGAGGTTTCTAATCTACCCTTGTGTGATTCCTGTTGAATCATATACTCTGGGGCGGGTGCAGGTCGGTAATTCAAGCACTAGTGTTTTTAAAATTATTTTTTAATATTAATAAGACAGTGTATATACATTCCATATTTCAATTCGTTTTATAATACTCCCTCCGTCCATGAAATGTAGTCCCATTATTGCCTCATATTCTTTGTTCACCAAATGTAGTCCCATACACTTTATGGAAACCATCACCCCTCAACCATCACTTAATTACTCAAATTGTCATCAACTTTATTCACAATGGACCCCACAATACCCTATAATACCCTTACTTTATCTACTTTTTTTCTTAAAACTTGTACCCACCCTCCATGGGACTACATTTGGTGGATGGAGGGAGTAGTATTTAGTAACATAGTGGTGGGTGAATATTGGCCATATCGAGAAGACAAAACATACAACTAGTATTATCTTCAAAAACAGAGTCCACTTACTCACAACTTATAGGCTCTAAACAAAAAACTCTCAAAATTTGAAAACCCTTTTTTTTTGTCAAAAAAAGAAAGAAAACATCAAACATTTTCAATTATCTAGAGGCTAGCAGAGCGGTGCAATGAACAAGACGCGGCCGGCGAGAGAGCGGAGCGCCGTGAGCGTCAATGGCAGAAGAATTTTTTTACAGGCCGTTGGCCGCTCGGCGTCAATGGTAGCAATTTTTTTTTACAAGTTTGAAATGGGGAAATTGGGGATTTAGTTTTGGGTTTGTTATGCGTAATGTGTTAAATATGTTTATTTTTCATATAGTTAAACTAAATTCAATATAGTTAGATGGTAAAGGCTTTATAAATTTTATGGAGGTCATGGGTTCGAATTTTATAATTAAAAAAAATAGGGTGGGCTACAGCCCACCTTATACATAACCATCCTCCGCCCTTACTTGAAGTCATCTCATCGATCAATATATCCAACCTTATCGTGTCGAGAGCTTTTTAACCTTTTTGGTTGAAACCTTATCAGCCATCTGTTTGCAACTTCATTTATCTGTTCTCCTAACTTATTCATCACTCTCAAAGATAGGATGTTTACCTCCATCAATTAACATTCACTTGATCCTTTGTTCTCTCATGACATAACTTGTTACAAACAAATGCCGATTATGTGGTTGTTAGCCGAGCAACAAGTCTTCTTCTGTGAAGGCCACATCCAAGGCACACCCATTGCTTTCGTTATGAGGTTTATTTTGAGATGGACAAGTTCCATATGTCATAATCATCGTCTTTGATGGCAACAATATTCATAGTCGTTTCGTCTCTTCCAAGATGATTTTGCCTTATTCGGCCAGCTGTATAATTTTATCTTTGAAGATAAAGCAATCTGAATCAGGTCACCCACCAATCTATGGCATCACTATCTGAAGTATATTGGGTCTCTTGTATGTCCGGCTTCTTCCGGTCTTTTCATTTCTTGTAACTCAATGAGCTTGTCCTTTAATAGATCGTCGAATATTCCCGGGACATCAGAGTCTAGGAACGAGTATTACCTTTATTGCATCTCTTTCAAGGTCAATTTTTTGCCCCCTTTCCTAGGCGACAACACATTTATCTTTGTTATTTTTTGTTCCATCCTTCCTTTGGTAATTGAAGGTTGTTGCGTTCACTTGCATAGAGTCCTTGTTCGGAGCCTTAATGAAAGTCTTGCTCCCTTTCCTAACCTCTTGTTTATCTCTGAATTATTGAGATTCCTGAGTTGGCGGTCCGTTAACTCTAGTTGCGGCCATGCTTGGGTCCATATCATGAGCTTTGTCGAAGGTCCTTGGATGGATTTCTTAAAGAATGTATCATAGACACCACTGCATTTCCTTGAATACACATATCAATCGCAAAAGCTTCAGATAATCCGTCTTTACACAATTCAAGCTTAAATTTCTCCATCGATTAATATAATCGATCACATGATCGTCTTTTCATTTACGAGTGTTGGTCAGTTCAATCATATTAACCGTTCTCCTTGTGTTGTAGAAACGATTAAAAAATTCATGCTCCATTTGATCCCAACTATCGATAGTTTCTCTGCTCCTTGAAAGGGAACACTTTTGATTGGTATGTCGATTTGGAGGCTAAGTTTCGGTGTTATTGCACGTTTCAACAAAATGAGCCACATGCTGCTTTGGATTCTCCTTACCATCAAACTGTTGGAACTTAGGGGGTTGATAGCCTGTCGGCATTCTCAAACCGTCAATTATCTTGGTATACTGTTTAGTGTAAGTGAAGGATGATTTTGAGCTTTCTTCAAACTTGCCTTTGATTGTTCCCAATATAAGCTCCTTCAGCTGATTAACATCCATCCCTCTCTCAGAAGAAGTCTGGAGATCTCTTGCAGTGAGTTCAGTTTCCGCTGCTTGATGCTTGGTTGAGGTCTCCTCATCATCTTGTTCCTCAACTTGCTTTCCATTCGCACGACTTGTATCACAATTATCCACTTTATTCATCAAGTGGGAAATTCGGGCGAGTCTTGATCTTGGACGTGCTTTGAGAGTCCTTTAATGGCTTTCAAGATGCTAGCTAACTGCTCCTCAATAGTTGAGGAATTTGCCATCATGGCTGGAGCAACATATGAAGCGGATGAATAGTCCGACAAGGAGCGAGGAATGGAATCAGTAGAGTTGCCTCCTTTACCTTCGACACCATAGTGTGGAGGTTGGTTTGAAGTTGTTCCAATTGAGTGGAGACATCTTGATGGCCTTTCAAATTTCTTTGGAGAAGAGAACAGATGAGAGGTAGAGAGGTCCCACCGGGTGTGCCAAATTTGTAACAATAAATTTCGTGAAATTAGTATAAAAATACGAAATTGCAATACAATTCTATTTATTTCAGATTAAATCGAGAAATTTTGTGGGTTACAATCTCTAATCAATTCTCCTCTAGTTCTTCTCTTTGAATCTTGACTTTTGACTTGGAAGACTTTCGAGGCTTGTTCACGATTGAATTCGAGGATTTGTAACATTTATCCAAGAACTTAACGTCTTATTTTTTTTTATCAAATGTTGACATGGAAATTTTTTGGACGAACACCTTCAAATGTGATGAACAACTTTGAATCTTTAAAAGTCCAAGAAGAACGCCTTGAGAAGAACGTCGATCTGAGGGGTTCGACATCTTAATCTTGGATCGAACATTATTTTCGAATGATTCATACTAAAAATGCCTTTGAAGCTCCTTCGAATGCTCATGCTCAAGAACACTCTAATCTCTATAGAGAATATTAGAGTTTTGAAAGCTTGTTTGTGTGTGTTGAAATAATGAATGAGGGAGGACCCTATTTATAGGGTGAGGGAGTGAAGACCTTCCCTCTTGTCGATGCCACGTGGCGTCTTCTTATAATTGGCTCGATATATGGTAAGTCAACCATATTCTTAGCAATTACGAGTATTTTTTATACTCGTATGTTGAGATATGAATCCTATAAAGTCCTAAAATGATGAATTGATAAATATAAGTTTTGATGGCCAAAAACAAGTTGAAGTTAATTAGTAAAGTAATTAAGTAAATGTTAGTTAAATAAGTCATCTTAACTAAGTCATCTGATTAATAAATAAACTGATGTACAATCTGAAATGTTAGGAACTAAGCTGATAATATATTATATAGAAAGCTTATATTATAGGTTTAGAAATACTAATCTGTATAAAGTTCAGTTGATGTATTACTAGATAGACTATAGTATAAGAACAGGTTGATGAGTCGGGATTATTGTATATTTTTATGCTTTAATTGAATATTATTTTAGAATTGATTTGATTTTTTATTGCATTTTCCCGACTTATTATTTATTTGGCTTTAAATAATGTGATGTGGATTTTTGTGTAATTTCAGGATATTTGCAAAGAAAGGACTCAACACTAAGGGGCTCAGTGTCAGATTGTAGTAAAGAATAACACATTAGCCGTATCAACCTAATGATTTGTGGCCCATGAGTTATTATTATTTGTAAATGGCCCAGCCCAATATTCACTTATTATGTGGGCCATGAAACCATTTGATAAAATTTTTGTTTGAAGCCTAAGCCCATAATTTTCTAATTGTTGGTGGAGCCCAATTACTTCACTTAACCTAACATTGAAGTAATGCCATACGTGAGCTTGGGCAGCCATATATATTGCAATTCCAGTGAGCTTGGAGGGGGATTTTCGAAGAACAAGAAAGGAGGCAGCAATCGTGAGTTAGAGAGGAGAGTTCCGATGAGAGTCTACCGTGAGATTTCTGTAGCCATGTTCGACTAATTTTGTTTTCTAGTTCGAGGAGGCGCAAACCTTTGTTATGATTTGATTTCTCATTTATTTAGTAACGAATTTCTTAACTCGGTCTCTTTGATTTCTTCGTTATTTATTTTATGCTATGCATGTGATATTTATTGATTATGTGAGTCTGATCACCTTGCATGATTAAATATTTATTTCTAGCTAAATTGCACGTTATAATCCGTAATTGTTATAATTGTGTAATTGGAGTAGCAAATAGGGCAGAACACCCTAGGGATAGCGAAGTCTAGGTTGTATGAAACGAGCATCTCGTATTCATAGTCTAGTTTGCTCTATTATTTTAGTTCGTTAATGCATTCTATGAGTTGAATCTCGGATACATGTTTTGGGGTTATTTGTTAGAATAAGTTAATTAGAGGTCGTACCTTTTAATTAATTAAACTTAAGAAATAATTCGAACTAGTTTGGTCGTACCACTGGTTTAGGGGCAAGATTCAAAGAAGAGTTGAGATATTTGTGAATTTTAATTGTGTATGAAAATTATTCAAGGGGAAGCAAATCCGAGAACTAGAATTTTCTTTTATTTATTGCTTGTTTATTTTATTGCTTTTTAGTAGAGTTAAAAACAACAATTTCAAACCCCCCTTTAATTGCTTTTATTGACACGAAATGCTAATAAAATTTGCTACTCCTTGTGGGATCGACCCTTACTTCCCCACTACATTAGTGGGTTAGTTTAGGAATTACTTTTAGGTGCCGGCGACAGCACACCACAGGTATGGAGACTATATCAACAAAGAAGAATCAGAAGACTGGATCAGAAGACTAGTGGACAAAGAAGACTAAAGTTCAGAAGAGTTCAAGAGAAGACATAAGAAGAGAAGTTATGTGAAGACTATATTAAGAAGACTGCTAGTAGCTGAAGTCAGAAGACTAAAGAATCAGCGAAGTACTCAAAAGAAGAAGAAGAATAAGTTTGGAAAACTTATCTTATCAAAAGCAGTTAGAAGAAAGGCGGTTATAAAGGAAAGACTTATAATTGAATGGAAGTTACAAGGAGAATAACTGAATAACCAATTCAAGAAGGAATTCAAGAGGCGATTACAAAAACAGTTACAAACGGTTTTATTAGATAAGCTCAAAAGAGTTAGTTATTTTCAACGGCTAACTTGAGAACTTACTCTATAAATATCTGAAGATCTTCATTCAGAGATGACTATTGAAAAACTACTAATATACTGAAGTATTAAAAGCGCAAAAGCAAAGAAAACTCACAGAGTTTATTGAAGAAGATCGAAAAAGAAAAAGCCAAGTTCTGAAGCAGATTATTTGAAGGTTTAGAGAAGTTTAGAAGAAATCTTTGTTTGTCTTAGTTGGATAAGTTAATTGTAAAGAGTGTTAGTTACTCATCATTACTAGTTGATCGGAGGATACATCTAGAGGTGTAATCAACAAGATCAAAGTCTTAACTTGAGGCTTAAAACCACAAGTATTGAATTTCACAATTTGGAATTGTGAGGGTGGATATAGGCTTATTGGCTGAACCACTATAAAATCTCTTGTCTCAGTTTTACTTTACTGTATTTCTTATTTCATACTACCTCCGTCTCTGAAAAGTTTTCATAGTCACTCTCACGATATACACGTATTTACCCTTCATACAATATCTTTTGGGGTCCACCATACACTCAATCAAACTACTTTATTTACTTTATATATAAAAGTTTACAAAATTACCTTCAAGGCTCTAATTATTACACATTTTCCTTAAACTTCGTTCCATCAAATGAAAGATTTTCAGGGACGGAGGGAGTATTACTTTAAAAGAGTTAATCGTATAAACAACCAGCTAAACGACTTAACATCTTACTTACAAAGTAAACAACAAATTTTCATATACATAAGTGAGTATAAACTAAGGGTTCATTAATTCGCATACTAAATTGAAAGATATAACAAAGTTGTTTATTAGTTAACTGGTCGAATAAGCAGACTAAGGATCAGCTAAGTAATATCACCAGACTAGAATAAAACTTACTCTAATACATTTTGGAAAAGTTTTAAAAAGTCTATTCATCCCTCCCCTCTAAACTTTTTACTTAATCCAATCTTAACTCACTTACTGGGACCAACATCATATAATTTGACCGACTTGTACCGTATATATTAAATATCAATAATTTAACTATTTAATTCAAGATTTAATTTAATTAAATTCCATAGATTTAAATAGTAAGTTACTTCAGTAACGTATATTTTTCCACGTATAGCCATTTGATTGAGAGCTATTACATTTTCTAACACATACACATTACATTTAAGAAAGTAATTACGTTGAAATTTATAATTGAGCTTTTAAGTTGATCACATAGAATGTCAAACATAGTGGGGAACTTATATAAGATGGATCCTATGAAGTAAAGAAAGTATTCAATATACGGTCAAATTATGGGATTTAATTGAGTAAATTATGGAATAACTAAGTTAAGAACATGTGCTTAAAATACTTACGACAATAAATGTGAAAAATGTAGATAAATCGACGTTGATGGGATTCCAACATTAATTGCCTAAATTATGGAACAATATGTCAATAAATGTTAATTCCAGCTAGTGTAAATATTGTAGTGTTTACAAAAAACAATAGATCGAAGTCGAGTCAAGGAAAAATTATTTTTCCACAAGACAAATACGTCCTAGTTAGTGCTCACAGGATAAACGTAATGTCCCCAAAGATAAAACGACTTCACAACTCTGATGTAGTAGCACCACCACTGCAACAGAGTAATTAACAACGAAAGAAGCAAAGTTTTTCTGAACTGAGCAATTAGGGTTCAATAAAACAAAGAAGGTAGAACGACTGTGAAAAAACTCTGCGAGGAAAAGACCTAATATTTATAGGCAAACCCTCACTCGTGGGAGTTGAGGAAAACGTGGTAAGTCCACGAACTGAGTGGGCGATAATCGTGACAGTTAACGGCTTGAAGACCAACCCGGCATACGAGTTTGAAATTTAAAATTCGAATAAGAATTCTAGAATCTTCTGAAAAGATATTATCTTAATGTTTGACCCATATCTGAATGAGCTTAAATTGGGCCGGCCTAATTGCAAAATGGACTTTTGGAGTTTTTGGGTCTCCAAAAAGATAGATGGCCCCAAAGATCAATTGTCAAATCCAAATCCGACCCGAGAAGGTTCGTGTCGGGCGGACATCGACAGAGACGCGCGTGCATGTGTTGTATGGGTGTGTATCCATTTACCATAGCTGACCTCCATGAACACTTTAATGTTTAAAAAACTTTCACATCTTTTATAACTTTCCATATGGGACAAGGTGAGACCTCTCATCTTCCCACTCAAACTCATTATTATTTCTAAAAAGATGTGTAATCTTCCATCTTAATAAATTAATTTCTCACTCACTGAAATTCGATTTTGAGACTTTAAATATACAACGTTCATCCACTCCACGAGTAGATCGACTATATCACGTTTAATTTTTTGATAATTAACGTTTAGTCAATAAAATATTTTTTGTCAAAAAACAGTGTCAAAATCCATAATTTCCAACAATCCCCCACATGAGTGAAATTATATCTATAGTACATCAAACTCATTGTTCAGCTCATCCGAGACTTCAACACATCCAAAAAAGTAGGTTGTGGCTTTGATTTTTCCGTAACCGAACACCATCGGGTACACCAACGACTTAGTGGACACAGTGCCTTGAACTAATCCTCCATCGTATATATCTAATCAACAATACATGTACATTTCAGTCTCTACTCCTTTTCGTTCTCACGTTTTTGTCCATTTTGGCCATGAACATCCTTTGTTTTCGTAAATGTTTGGTCCGAAATTATGCCTCATTCTGTTTGTTTCTTGAATTTTTTTATTTAAATTTAATTTTTAATTTTTTTTAAATATTAAATAAATTATAAATATTTATTTTAATATATTAACATTCCGCTTAATATGCGCTGATCAAGTATATGATATAAAGATATATAAAAATTTTAGCCAAATACGTGTATGCACTTGCATGTATGGTGCATACTTCAATTTTAATTTTAAATTTTAATTTTAATTTATCAATTAATTCATTCTATTCTTTCTCTCAAATTTTTCCGTACCCCTAATTTCAATTTATATTTTATCTGCACCCATTCATTTAATGAGTTCACCTCCCAAATTATTTTTTACTATTATTATTTGCACTCACTCATTTAATAAGTTCACCCCCAAATCATTTTTTACCACGATTATCTACACCCGTTTATTTTATGAGTTCACCCCCAAATTATTATTTTACCACGATTATCTGCACCCGCTCATTTTATTAGTTCACCCCAAAATATTTTTTAAAAAATAATCACATTTAAAAAACTATATTATTATTTTATTAATTTACATAAAATATAATAAAATAAACTCTAATTTATATATTTACAATATGCAGCCGAGTCATTGTCGAGTTACCGTCGATTCACCACCAACTCACCCATATTTTAAAAAAATCGTAAAAATATAATTAATAAAAAACTATCGAAATTAGCCACAAATCTCGATTTTTTTTCTTTTTAATTTTTCTTCCCCCTTCTCTTTTCCTTTATTTCTTCCCATTTTCAGTTTATTTTTTCAATTTTTTTATTTATTCATTTTTTTCCGTTTACTTTTTTTATTTTATTTTGATGTTTTTTTTCCCATTTTTTTCATGTGTATTTTTTAAATTTTAATACAAAATAATATTATAGGTATGATTTTATTATAGTCGATCGGCGGTGCACCTGAATTTCAATTTTAATTTGATGAGTAAAGGACCTGCCGGAAATCCATGTCATTCGGCAGGTGACCCTGCCACCACCATGCCCGACCACCCCCTCGACGGCGACGGCGGCGCTTCCGTCCCGGCCATTGAAGCCCGAGACCCCTCCTCGAATCGCAATTGCGATTCTTCACTTCCATGACAATTGACATCATCTTCCATCTCGGTCGCGATCCATGGCGGCCGAAAACCTCTACTCATTTTGACCACCGACGCGACTGCTTCCATCAATCTCCCTTGTGTTCGCGATCCAGGATCTTCTCCGGCATCAATGGCGCTCGCCTACAACACTCGGATCGACGCCGCCTCGCTCTCGTCGTTCATCTCTGTCCAAATCGAAGCTACATTGCTTCGTCTTCTTCACCCTGCTCCTGCACAGCCTCTTCCTCCGGCTGACGGCAGCCCGACGGAGGACTGTGAGTATGTTGCTGATGGATCTCTGATCGGCCGGCACTCGGAGCCGGTGACCTTGCCGATGAAATCTCAGGCGGCAACTGCTGACCTAGGGTGCCTTCCCATTGGGCTAAGGTTTCGTTCAATTGGGCTTGGTAATGTGCACCCCCTATTTTCTTCAGTACACCTCGATCTGTAATCCCTCCACTTTTTTATGGTATTATTATTAGTGGTACTGGTATTACTAGTTATTGATTGTGGTATTACTATTAATACACTATTGAATTCATATTAATGATTATTGATTACAGTATTATTGATTATTAATTGTGGTATTATTGATTATTGTTTGTGGTATTACTGATTATGTAGAATTATTTATTATTGCTTAAGGCATTACTGATTATTATTATTGTTTATGGTATTACATATTATTGTTTATGGTATTACTGATAATTATGTTCTGTATTACTGAATATAATTAGATTTGTGGAATTATTTGTTATTGTGTAAGATATTACTGATCAATGTTCATGATATTACTAATTATTGTTCATGATATTACTGATAATTGTTTTTTGTATTATTGAATATAATTAGATGTGTGGAATTATTTGTTATTGTATAAAATTTTACTGTAATTAGATGGGGGCATTTGTTATAAGAGTCATTTCACCTATAGAAACTACAAATAAAAAAAACATTTTGAAAGTTAGAAAAAAGAACAAATTGGTGGACAAATGTACAATTCTACCCTTTCTTTATAATTAATTACATCCAAAAATTTCATATTCAATTAATATAATTTATATTATTCAAATTAAGATTTCATAAAATCACAAATCATCGGAAATCACGGTAATAACTACACTCTCAAAATTCAAAACTTTCCTAAAAATGAGCTGGAGTATTGGAGAAGCTAAATTACATAAATTTTGGAAGGTAGAAACTTGGGGTTTTCTGCACATTTTTAAATTTGATTATGCAAAATCCACGAGTGTATATTTAATCATGGTGTTATACCCTAAAAATATCTAATATAATTTGATATAAAAAAATAAAATATGCTGCATCAACAAAATTTTTCGACATAATTTATATTTGTTTATAATTTATATATATATATATATATATATATATATAAAGAGTTTTTAGATAAAATCTATTTATAATATTAAATTTTTAAGTAAATTGATATATAAACATACCATGAGTCTTATTAAATTAGGAATAACTTCTCCATTAAAGTAGGAATAAATGATTGTCATATTAATGTTAATGGTAACTTCTCCATTAAATTAGGAATAACTATCAATAAGCATTAATTTTAAATTAAAATGACTTCGTGTTATTAAAAAAAAAACGGTTTAAGCACAAGAATCAATAAAATAAAATAACTAAAAAGATTTACACATTTTAATATGTGCTGCATATATGCAAAATTCACGATTTTTATCTTTATTTATAATTAATATAATCATAGTATTATTACATAATAATGGTGTTATCACCTAAAAATATATATATACAATATAATATAAGAAAACTAAATGTTATGCAACAACAAAATTGTCCCACATAATTTATATTTTTTTATAATTTATATATATAAAAAAAGTTTTTAGATAAAATCTACTTATAATATTATTCTATTAAACTAATTAATTTATTATTTATTGATTAAAAGAATATAGGCTTGGTGATATGCTAAAGAGAAAATGCACATTTCGATATATGGAACATATATGCAAATAACATGACTTTATCTTTACAAAACAAATTAATATAATCATAGTATTATTAAATAATCATGGTGTTATCCGTCCTAAAAATATATAATATAATATAAGAAAATTAAAATATTAGGCATCAACATAAATGTTCGATAAAATTGATCTATATTTATAATTACTCTTAATATTAAACTTTTAACTAAATCGAAATATAAACATTGATGGGTCTTATATTGATGTTAATTATTAAAAAAAATAAGAGGTTAAAATCAAAATATAAAAATATATAATGTAATATATAAGAAAAGTAAATATTTGAATTAAATTATGGATATCATTGAAAGCATATAATATATTACATATAATTATTAATATTTGTTAAAATATTATTATAACATGGATACCATTTCATTGGAAGTAGATAATATTCTGCATATGCGCATTTTGCGTCAGAATAAATGCGAAAATAATATTAATTGATTGCATATGTGCATAGGATTAATTAGATGTGGGAAACAAAGTTACATCTGTAAATGTATATTAGTAATATCATATAATGATTGTCTTGGTTTTGATTGGAGAGGGATAAGTGTATATAATACGAAACCAAAAAAAAATAATAAAAAATATTACAGATGAACAATACTACAAGATAAACACCTCAAATATATAATAAGAATACAAATGAATAAAAAAAACTTATGCCAAACCAATAGAACTGGAAAATATAATAATATTGAATAGTGATTCAAACAATTCTACTGCTTCCTAATCACCGCTTAACATATGATTACCACCTAGATAGTGGCTTGGTACAGAAACCAAAAATCCATATCTAAATCAATAAATTTCAAAATGAATAAGCAACAATAAAAAAAGTGAAAAACATTCTACTGGACAACATTAGTTTTATTAGTTCCAAAAACACATGAACATGTCAAGGAATCATGTCTGCCCTTTTTACCACACCTCTTACAATTGGTAGGTTTTACTTTGTGAAATTCTCCATAGGACGTCATCCTCTTCTGCTTAGGTCTTCTGGGTGGGTTCTGCAGAATTGAAGAATGGTTGTCGATTGTTGAACTGGGAATAACTTCATTTTTTCCTTATATTGGAACTTCATAATCATAGAATATTTCATTTTTCGATTGTGATTTGATCCGCAAAAATATATGGAACAATCGATTAGTAAACCCTAATATGCAGGCTTGTATAAGAAAGATATGGATTAAAATATGTCATATGCAAGAAAACGATGAATGAGAATGATGAAATCTTGAATTCTGGAAAAAAACAAAAGACCGAAGAAACTGAAATGGTTCTGCAAGAATTTCTTATTTTTGAAAAGCAATGAAAAATCAATTGCAAATTGGGATATGAAAGGTAATTAATCAATTAAGGAAAATTTGGTATTGATCGAGTAATTTGTAGTTTATAAGGGGAGTGAGAATTTAATTTCAATTTGAATAACAAATGCGTGGAAAATGTAATTTCAATTTCAAATTTATTCTATTAATCAATTAATATTAGTTTTTAAGAGCAAGGGTATAATTGGGTATTAAAACATCAATTTGACCTTAATAGAAATGTTTTAATTTGTTTCCTTTGTTTGAAAATGAGTGTATAGGATTGTCCTTCCTAATAATTAAACTCTAATGGGGTAATTAGATGTGTGTAATTATTTGTTATTGTAAAGATATTACTAATTATTGTTAATGATGTTACTGATTACTGTTGTTTATGGTATTAATGGTTATTACTTATTGTATTACTGACTATAATAAAATAATACATATAATATTATTTTGTATTAAAAAAAAATACTAATAAAAAAAAAATAGGAAAAAAATGAAGAAATAAAAAGTATGGAATAAAAACTAAAAAATGAGAAGAAAAAAAAAACCGAAATCTGTGCCTAATTTCGATAGTTTTTTTTAATTATATTTTTACGATTTTTTTTCTAAAAATATGGGTGATTTAGTGGTGAATCGACGATAACTCGGCAATGACTCGACTGCAAGATTGTAAATGTATAAATTAGAGTTGATTTTATTATTATATTTTGTGTAAATTAATAAAAAGATAATATAATATTTTAAATGTAATTATTTTTAAAAAAATATTTGCGGTGAACTCATAAAATGAGCGGGTGCAGATAATTGTGGTAAAAAAATAATTTGGGGGTGAACTCATAAAATGAGCGGGTGTAGATAACCGTTGTAAAAAAGAAATGATTTGGAGGTGAACTCATAAAATGAGTAGGTGTAGATAATTGTAGTATAAATATGATTTTGGGTGAACTCATAAAATGAGCGGGTGCAAATAGCTGTAGTAAAAAAATAATTTGGGGGTGAACTCATAAAATGAGTGGGTGTAGATAACCGTTGTAAAAATATAATTTGAGGGTGAACTCATAAAATGAGCGGGTGCAGACAACTGTAGTAAAAAATGATTTGGGGTGAACTCATAAAATGAGTGAGTAAGTGTAATAAAAATATAATTTGGGGTTGAAATCATTAAATTAGCAAGTGTACGCAAGTGTTACTCAAATTTTATTATAGAATTTTAAAAAGGATACTGCTTTAATTTCTCGATCAATTTAAATTAGATGGAAACAATTTTTCGAAAAGAAATTCCCCTAAACACTTTTCACCAACCATGTGTCCACAAGTTGTCCACCTCATAATTAACACGAATTTTTTAATACAATAATTTACACATATTAATCACAACCTTAATCTTCATTATTTTAAATTGTGACAATGCATACACATGTACCCCATAATTTTCACACCACGGGTCGCGCGTACGCCAACTACACCCGATTCTCATGCAAAGCAAGAATCCACGCACTCAAATTTTTTTAAATTTAAATCACATTTTATCATTAACCTCCCCTATAAATTGTACTTATCTTCCATTAGATAAACCCTAATTTCAAAAAAAGAAGATGAAAATGTCATACAAATCAATTCTCCTCTCGTTCCTAATTCTCTCACACTTTTCACTAGTAGTACTAGCAAAGTGCGGGGGCGGCGGCGACGACAACGATGGCTGCAACGACAAGAAAAAAGCCCTACCTCTCAAAATCATCGCCCTCGTCTCCATTCTAATCACGAGCATGGTCGGGGTTTGCTCGCCGCTCTTCACGCGCTCCATCCCGGCGTTAAGCCCCGACCGGAACATCTTCGTGATCGTGAAGGCGTTCGCGGCGGGCATTATCCTTGCGACGGGGTTCATGCACGTGCTCCCGGACTCTTTCGACATGTTGTCGTCGAGCTGTCTGAATGAGAAGCCATGGCATACGTTTCCCTTTTCGGGATTCGTCGCCATGCTTTCGGCAATCGTGACGCTTATGATCGATTCCTTGGCAACGAGCTTTTACACGAAGAAACACCAGGAGGCGGTGGTGCAGCCCAACAACGGCGGCGACCGGGAAATGGAGGCCGTCGAAACCGGCGGCCATTTTCACGGCGGCCACCATGGAGCCAAGTTTGAAGTCTCAAAACTCCACCGTTATCGAGTCATTGCCATGGTTAGTTAATTAAATATTTGACTGATTAATTTCCACGTCATAATTAATTAACTGAATTATAGTATTTTCTAGGAATTCATGAATTTTTTTTGGAACGGAATTTTTTTTATTAACCTAGTACCAGGGATACTCGATTTTGGAGTTACATAGAAAAGTTACGTACAGTGTATGTGATCAGTTACGTTTCACACACATAAGTCTATGAATTGATAGATTGAACTCAATTTCGTCAAGTAGTCGTATACATTTTCATTAATTTGCGTTAAAAAAAAAAAAATCATTAATTAAATGAGTGTTTTTAATTAAAAAAAATATTGGTTTTTCTTTAAAACAATTAAATTTATTCATTGCACACGAGCAATCGAGAAGGTCTTCCACAAAAGTTGGAGGCTAGTCCCAACTATGCGGACTCTTAAAAGAACAAGAAGCATAGGCCAGAGCAATGTGTCACAGTATATATATGTGGGGTTTTAAGTAGTAGGAATATAATCTAGGTTAGGGTTGATTGAATCAAAAATAATTTCATGATTAGTGCATAATTTGTCATTACTTAATTAGCTAAATCGTTTTTAATCTGTAATATAGGAGTACGATTTTTTTAAGTAGGAGTGCAAAATACTTATTTGAGAAGGAATTATGTACAATATTTCACCTACAATATCAATATTCTATTTTACAAAAGGTTAGAAAAACTTCGCGGGTCAAAATTGGGTCGAACAAAAAAACTGACTCCTGGATATACTTATTCATTTTTATAATTTTCACTTTTCCTAAAAATAGAATATTATTTTATTTCCACTCAAACTTTCACATTTTATCTAAACAATCAATTTTTTTAAAAAAATTCGAGATGAGAATTAAACTAACACGAAAATTAAGAGCCTTTTATTTTTATTGACATTTTGCGTAATAATCGTATACACCAGGTTTTGGAGCTAGGAATCATCGTTCACTCAGTAGTGATAGGACTATCACTGGGGGCCTCTAACAACACCTGCTCAATCAAAGGGCTCATTGCCGCACTCTGCTTCCACCAGATGTTTGAAGGAATGGGACTTGGAGGCTGCATTCTCCAGGCAGACTATTCCTTAATAAAGAAAGCAGCAATGGCGTTTTTCTTCTCTGTCACAACTCCATTCGGAATAGCCATGGGAATCATACTCTCCAGCTCCTACAAAGAGGAGAGTCCTCACGCCTTAATCATCGTCGGATTGCTTAACGCGTCGTCCGCAGGGCTGCTCATCTACATGGCTCTCGTTGATCTTTTAGCTGCCGATTTTATGGGGACCAAGTTGCAGCAAGATGTTACACTACAAATCAAGTCTTTTGTTGCCGTTTTCTTGGGTGCCGGAGGAATGTCTGTTATGGCTTTGTGGGCTTGATTACCTCAGTTTGAATCATCTGTTCCACTTCTATTGGATCTTTAACATGTGTCGTCTTCAGTATTATAGATTTATAGGACGTTAATCATATTTTAATACGACACGTGTCAATCATCTATATGGTGGAATAAGATGTGAAACACTAAACCTAGCAAATTTCGTTAGCTTTTTTTCTTTTACATGTTTTATGAGTGTATATATATTTTTTGATGTTTTTGATCAATCTCGTGTTGATAAAATTTACTTAGGGTATATTTGTTTTGAGGCTTAAAATTTGAATTTGGAATTTTGAAATTCAATTACACTGGTTCTACTTTGGACGGTTTTAATATGAAATATGATGGTGGGTTACTGAGGAACAAATTGAGTTACTAAATGTCATTGTATGAAGATAATACTCCCTCTGTTCAGGAAGTGTTTGCACCACAAAGTGGACACACTTATTAAGAAAAATGTGTAATAAGTGAAGTGTTGAGGGGTAATTTTGTAAAGTTAAATTAATAAAGTAAAGAGAGTGGTTGGAATAAGTGTAAAAGTAATGACATTTTGTGTAAATATGTAAATTTTGTGAGAGTGGAGTTTATGAAGGAATTTCTTTTTTAAGGTGTGCAACAATTGTGGGACGAACAAATAAGGCAAGTGTGCAAACAATTGTGGTACGGAGGGAGTATAAATTATACATAAAGTGATATTATGATACTACATGACTAATTTTTAATACTTCATAGACAAACCTGTGTTACTACTTTACTAACATGCATGTACAACATAATATTATAAAATATGTACAATATACTTGTTGTACTACTTTACTAATATGCATGTACAACATAATATGATAAAATATGTACAATATACTTGTTGTACTTTTAAATAGATGATTTGAATGTGGACTTTTCAAGCACTAAATAAACATATTTGTATGGGTTTTACGTGTAGCTAAAGATGATCAACGATGATCTTGTATGAAGAAAATAGGATGGCAAGCCAAGAACACAAGCAAACTTCTTAGAGAAGCTAAGATGAATAGTAATAGAATGTCTTGGCCTTTGTGCAATAATAATAACTTATGGTATGTTTGTTTTGAGATTATGTAGGATGGGGGAAATCCTGGATGGGGAAATCTTGGATGGGAAAATTCTGATAAATAGTAATTGTTGTGTTTGTTTTGGGATTTTGAGTAGGATGAGATGTAACTTTATGTCAAATCAAATTGTGTAAGAGTGGTTGGATGAGATGTAATAGTAGGATGTATAGGTATTTTTAGGGATGAGTGTAGTTGGATGGGGAAATCTGAATGTAAAATCCCGAAGTAGAACAAGGACGTGGGACGTTTCGTCCCACGTCCGGACAGATGAGTCCCAAAACAAACATGCCCTTAATGTTTACATTCAGCCCAATAGGGCTTATATACTAGGTTTGATGGACTTTGCCCTTTGCCTTTACAGTTGTCAGCCTCTTATTCGACCTACACTCTAAATCACTAAAGTTGATGGGATGGCCGCATTAAATGCACCTTGAGCAAAGTTCACTCCATTAATTCCCTACCTTGCTCGTCCTCGGCATGATGAGGAGGATATATAATGCCCTCGAGATGATCGCCTGGATGCATAGACATCCATACGTTTGATCGTCGCTATCCTCATGTTGACCATGGAGACTCGTCTTCTTTAAATGCTTGAACCTTCTTCTCATGCTCGCCCAAATACTTGACCGCTGCCGACCATAGACTAAAATGAAGACTTGTTGACTGGTCGTCGCCACGTAGGAAGATGACTTTTCAAAGGTTGACTCTTTGACCGTATGTAACATTTGCCCCCTAGTCGCCTTTCCTTAAGCTTGCTAGGAAGGCAGGCAGTATGCTTGTCTTCAGAATTATATCTTGTTGTTGATCTTGATCTGTTCTTATCTGAATTCCATGATGAAGAGCTCTTCCCGAAACGTCGACTCGTTTCTTGTGCAATTCGCATCTTTTTGAGGTGCTTCGAATGACGTCCGAAAAAGTGCATTGTGTCAGGCACGTGGGCCGACCTTGGATTCAAACGAACGCGTGCGGAAAACAAATCGACGCGCGTGAACTTCACTCGGCGCATCGATTAAGGATTTAGCCCTAAACTTTTGGAAAATTATGAAATTTACCTCGTTTTCTTGCAGATTGGCCCCTGAAGACATTTTGCCTATAAATACAAGTTGGCAAAAACTTGTGTGAGACCGTCTCACGAATCTTTTTCTGTGAGACGGATCCCTTTTAACTCATATTTCAAAATTTTGGGTAGGATAACCCATATTTTTTTTCCAGATTTTGGTTTGTAAAAAAAGTGATAATGTTTACGTGAAAAGTGATAATATTTTTAACAAAAGTGACAATCACTTTTTACTTAAACACTATCACTTTTTGCTAAAATATTATCACTTTTTATATATGATGGCCATCTCATGGATCTCAATTTGTGAGACGGTCTCACCCAAGACTAGCCCATACAAGTTTCCCTCTCAGTTGGCCATTTTCGAATCTTCAAGCTTTCATCACTTCCAAACTTCCTCTTGTTTTAGCAAAAATCGTGCATTCCTCTGAGTATTTCATTGATCGTGCACACTTCCGTCGACTTGTAAGGTAATATGATCTTTCTCTCTTTCTTTCTTCTTTTCTTCAATAAATGGATATTGGTGGTGATTTCGGCGGCGGGAGATCAAAAAATATGTCGCCGCTCGACGATGATGCAAACTCCGCCGGTGCTCCGGCCATGGGGCCTCGCCATGATCTGGGGAAGCAAGTAATGGTTCCCTCCGAATCGGAGGGGTCGGGGAGCCCTTCTCGGACCGAGTCGGTGGAGGCGCTCGGCGCCAGGTTTTCTGAAAATAGCTTTGAAGAGGCTTTAATCCATGGGATCGATCTTCAATCCAACGAGGACAAGAACCACACTAATCGCGATGATGAGGGAAACGATGCCGAAGATGCGGGGAACGGTGCAGATACCGATTCCTTTAGTGACCTCAACTTGGAGGTTGAAAGGGGCGAGGAGGTCGGCCTTGAGATGGTCGAAAAAACCCTGAGGAGTAGCCTTCGCGAGGACTACGAAAAACCCGCTCGTTATAAGGCGAGCATAAAATATTTTCTCAATGGGCGAGAAGAGTTGGGTGGGGATGAGCTCATTCAGCGAGCAAACTCCCAATATATTACTGAATATCCACTCTTACCGGCCGATCGAACTCATCGACCTTCTCGGCGGTCCCCATGGAAAGCTTGCGATCAAGAAAGCCATGTCTCCCCAGCCCAGTTGGCCAATTTTCGCAACAAATATTACATTCCTCAAGATGTTCACTTCTTCGTGTCGAGGAAAGATGAGAGGGCCGACCAACCACCAGAGGGAATGGTCGCCGTGAATAACGGGATGATGGAGGTCGTCCTAAGGTTTCCCTTGCATCCAGAAGTTAGTCATTTCTTGAACTTCCTCGACGTGGCTCCAATGCAAATCACCCCCAACGGATGGAGTAGTATAATCGGGCTCTTGACGATGTTCGACCTTGTGAGTGTTGAAAACAGATGCCGAGGAGTTTATCTTACTCCTCGTGAGATGAACTTCCTTCTTCAAGCTTCCGATGCTAGAAAAGGTTGGCATTATGTGAGGGGTCGTCCGAAGTGGAAACTGGTCGAGGGAGTGTCGAACAAGATTCGGGACTGGAAAACCAAGTGGTGATGGGTAGCCGGCGACTGGAAAAGCGTGATCAAGCTTGATGGAACCGCCGACCGGATCGTCATCCATATGGACTTTAGGAGGATTCGTAGTAAGCTTTCAAATTTATGCCCGTTCTCGTCTATACTGAATAACTTCTCTTTCTTTTTACAGGTGTCGATGCTCATAGAAAAGCCGACGATCATCAACTTTCCGATCTATTTCACTATCATACTTGCTGCATCGCTGCTCGTCGATATCGATAACGCTCTTGTCGTTTCCTTAATCGCGAGTTCTTGAGAGAGCGAGCTGGTCTTCGAGTGCCCCCACATCATTTTACTCAATCCTTTCTGCCAGGTAATGAATTTTTTCCAACACTTTTTTGTTTATTTCTTGGTCATACTTGTCCTGACGAATCACATGTTAGTACCTTTCAGTAGTTATCCCGACGATCATCCGAACTTTTCTTCCTCCGGCCATTAACTTAGACGAAGTTATATCTTCTCGAATCCTTCACTTGGCCGCCGTCACCCGCGAGCGGAATGCCGTTGAAGGTGGGGGGAACCAGACTGTCGTTCGCAAGAGGAAAGAACATGGGGAGCCATTGGGCCCGCTTCCCGCAAAAAAGAGCACGACGACGACCACGCGCAAATAAACACGCCGCCCCACTGTTGCTCGCCGCTTATCTCCCCCGAGACGGTCGCCCCAGGCTGCTCTTCCGACAGGGGACGACCAGGATATGGTCGACGTTGACTTTCCCGCCGAGAGGGATCCCGAGGATATCACCATGCACGGCTGGGACGCCGACAAGGTTGTTCGGTAAGAGTTCGAGAAATTCCAGCACACACTTGTAAATATACTTGCATCATCCCTTCCTTTCTTTTTCTTTGTAGCTTCAAGAACAGCGACGAGGTTCCTCGATCGAAGGATCTTTGCAATTTCTTCCGGTCCCGGAGTCCGTCGTCCCTGACCAGCGATGCCTTGGACCTTCCTGCCAAGAGGGCGATGAGGAACCTTCCTAGATCCTTGAACAAACCCTTTGTGGACGAGGTCAATGATCATAGCCTGGCCGAGAATGCTCGCCTGGTGGCCATGAACATTAGTCGTTCGGTCTACGTTGCCACTGCCACTTACGATAATATCCCCTCAACTATCAATTATAAATTTATTCTTTTTATTTAATGTGGGTGCAATTAAAAGGCTTAAACTAGGGGAGGGAGTAAAAAAAAAAAATTACTTGCCTTGAAAAAAAATTCAAGATTCCGGATCAACAAACCTTGGTAAGTAGATAGAGTCATCCCTTTCCCTAAAGGTAAAGTGTAATAGTTATTCATCTTGTCACTCGTCCCCGCCGCCACAAAAAACGACCTAAACAGAATCACATTTGTTTCGTGTTTCCCAACCGTTTTCCGTATTCTCTTAACCGCCTTCGAAAAATCCCTCAATTGTTTCATCATATGTGCCACGTTCCCCATCCTCGCCGTCAGCGGGTCCAGCCCCGTGCACGCCGCCACGAAGCTCACGCCGGTCACCAACTCATGGTCGTTGCTTTATGTCCCGGAAACCCGACAAGAATTCCTTAATCCACATGTTCGAAGCCAAGATGTCCAACGACAGTTTCCCATCGCTGAACCTGCCCGAGGGCTGTCGGGCATGGAGATTCATTCCGTACGGGGCGTGATCGCCGTGGCACCCCGATCTCCGGTTGTTGTTGTTGCTCGAGTCGATAATTGAGTCTCCGAACTCGAATATGGCGACAGGTCTAAAGAATTTTAGAGGGGCGGACGTGGGGACGGGGGCGGCCTCGGCGGCTAGGGTGGCCGAGCAACTCACCGGATAATCATCAACGTAACTGAGGGGATAGGGAATATTATCGTAAGTGGCAGCGGCGGCGGCGGAGGACAAGAATTGATTTGCAGCAGGGGTATCTTCGAAATTGTAATAAGAGTTATGCATTCTGAGAAAATCTTCAGCTTCTTCTTGGCGAGAATTGGTAGTGGAGGGGGTATAAGCCCCCATAGAGATTCTGACGAGCCATAATATATGGAAACTAAGAGAAAATCTTCAAGAGTGACTTATGTGGGGTTTAATGCGCTATTAATTTATAGCCATGAGAAACAAAGTAACAAACCTATCGATTTCTAAGGGCATATCTTGAAATATATAATTATGTTTGAATTTATACAACAAGTAAAAGGGTTATAACCGTCCCTTTGATACTAACTGACTTGGACTTTAGGCCCAACAAAAATTTAAAAGAGACATTAGCCTTATGCCCAAATATTATAAATCTAGTTGCGTCCGTCTTTTGTAAACATTCATGATTGGTGGTCAGGTCTCATCAACACCCCCGCCGTGAAAACGAACCTTGTCCTCAAGGTTCAGGTTTGGGAATTGACTTCGTAAGTTGTCAACGAGATCCCAGGTTGCGTCCTCCGGGCTAAATGACTTCCATAAAACAAGGGCTTCGCGGATTGGGCCTTTGGGGTTTGCTTCCAATAATATTCCAAGATACGCTCCGGGATCAATTCAGGAGTTCCGTCGGATGAGTATGGTGGCAGCGTCGAGCAGGTGGGCACGTTCATGCCGATCTTTCGGTGAAGAAGAGAAACGTGAAAGACCGGATGGATGCGTGACTCGGGCGGAAGTTGAAGACGGTATGCCACCGGTCCTATGCGCTCCAGGATTAAGAAGGGACCAAAGAACTTACTTGTAAGCTTCTTGTTGATTCGTCGGAGGATGGTCTATTGTCGATAAGGCTGCAACTTTAGATAAACCCAGTCGCCTAGGCGAAACTCTTCCGGTCGTCGTTTGTTGTTCGCATACTGGGACATTCTGTTCTGGGCGATGGTGAGGTTTAGATGCAGTTCTCGCAAGAGTTCGTCGCGATCACGGAGTTGGACGTCCACCTCGTGGACTGCGGTTGAGCTAGGTTCATGAATGGGAATCGGGACTGCTGGGCGGCCATAAATGACTTCAAATGGGATCATTTCAAGGGAGTTGTGATAGGTGATATTGTACCAATATTCTGCCCACGCCAAGTGTGACTCCCAATCTTTCGGTTTTTGATACGTCATGCATCGAAGGTACTACTCGAGGTAACGGTTGACGACCTCCGTCTGTCCGTCGGTCTGTGAGCGATATGCTGAGTTAAACTGTAGTTCCTTGCCAAGGAGTTTGAACAATTCCCTCCAAAAGTTGCTGATAAAAACTCGATCACGATCCGAAACAATCATCCTCAGAATTCCGTGTAGGCGAACACTATGGCGGATGAACACTTCGGCTACTGTCGCTGTCGTATAAGAGTGTCGAAGGGCGATGAAGTGCGCATACTTTGATAGGCAATCGACCACTACAAAGATCGTGTCTTTTCCATGCGATCGGGGCAGCCCTGTTATAAAGTCAATGGAAATGTCAGTCCATACCTGAAGTGGGATTGGTAGTGGCGCGAGGAGGCCTGCTAGTGTCCAACTATCTGCTTTGTTACATTGGCAAGTATCACATGCCTTGATGAGCCGGATAACATCGTGTTTGAGTTGTGGCCACCCGAAAAGCTGTTAAACCCTTTTCGTTGTTCTTAAAATTCCCGAATGGCCACAAAAAATGGACGAGTGAAATATCGTGAGGATCTATCGGCGTAAGTCGCCCGTGGGTACCTGTATTTTGCCTTTATATGCCAGACATCCATTCCGCAATTCGCAGCCTTCAGGTTGTGATTGATTTTCTATAATTTATTTAAGGATGGGTCCCAGATCGGTATCGTCTTTTGTCGCTGCAGGGATGTCGTTCTACAGGCCTGTGCAGGGGCTGGAATAGGTCATATGTAACTTGGAGTGCGGCTGCTTTCGAGAGAGGGCATCCGCGGCGCTATTCTCCCTACCGGGGTGGTAAATGATTTCATAGTCGAACCCAACGATTTTTGCAATCCATTTCTGTTGCTCGGGAGTTGTGATACGTTGTTCTAGAAGGAACCGTAGACTGCGCTGATCGGCGATGATTCGAAACCGTCGGCCGAGGAGGTACAGTCGCTAGATGCGCACGACCTCAAGAATTGCTAGCATTTCCTTCTCGTAGACTAACCATTATAATTTGGAGATCGAGATGGCCTTGCTCATGAATGTGATTGGTCGACTATGTTGGGATAAAATGGCCCATATTCCATGTCCCGATGCATCTGTCTTAATAGTGAAAATTTCACCGAAATCGGGGAGAGCCAGGACTGGGGTCGAACTCATGGCTTTCTTTAGTTTGTCGAAGGCGTTCTGGGCATCTTCGGTCCACATGAAGCTATTCTTGCGCGTGAGGTTGTGTTATGGCCGCGCTATCTCTCCAAAACCTGCTTAAAATTTTCGGTAATATCTGGCTAGACCAAGAAACTCACGTAACTCAGTAACTTTGGACGGCGTTGGCCAGTTTACGACGACCTCAATTTTTCGAGGATCGACTCGCACGCCTTCGGCCGATATCCAGTGGCCCAAATACTCTTCTTCTTGGACAAAAAAAAAAAACACTTTGATGGCTTGATGGCGAACTTGTTGGTTCGGAGAATGTCCAGATCTGTTCGCAGTTGTTCCCTGTGAATATCCCAAGAGTTACTATATACCAAAATGTCATAAAAAAACTAAAACAAACCGTTGGAGGTAGGTTTGAAAGATGTGATTCATGATGGTTTGGAACGTTGATGGTGCATTGCTTAGACCAAACTGCATGATTAGGTATTTGAAGTGGCCGCTATGTGTTCGAAAATCCGTTATCGGGATATCATCCGGGTGCATGCGGATCTGATGGTAGTCGGCCCTTAGGTCAAGTTTAGAGAAAAAGGTTGCTCCATGAAGTTTGTCTAGCATGTCGTCCACGGTTGGGATGTGGAATCGGTCCTTAATTGTTGCTGCGTTAAGTGCCCGGTAATCGGTACAAAATCGCCAGGTGAAGTCTTTCTTTTTTACTAATAGTACAGAGGATGAGAATGGGCTGATGCTGTTTCGGATTAGGCCAGATTCCAACATTTCTTGGACCTGCGTTTCGATCTCGTCTTTTTGGAAGTGAGCGTATTGGTATGGGGCTACATTCACGGGCTTGGATTCATCAATTAGGCGGATCTGGTGGTCGAATTCTCTTTGGGGTGGCAGTGTAGTGGTCGCCTTTGTTACTTTCGGATACTCGGCCAATAGGTCCTAGATCTGTTGTTGTTGGTCGGCCTTGTTCCGGATCGGTTTCGCGCGTGCAGCTCCCAGGTCTGTTAAAAGAAACACCTTGTCGCCTTTTTCCCACTCTTGCTGCAGTTGTTCGCCCGTGATGCTAATGGGTACGTAGTGGCCTATGACTCGCAGTGTTTGTTGTTCACCTCGTTGGTGGAATGTGATCGTTAGGGTCTTGCAGTCCAGAACTAATGGGCTGGCGGCTTCCAACCAAGGCATACCCAAGAACACATCAATGTGGGGTGATTTGCATGCGAACAAGTCGGCGATGAAGCTAATTCCCTGCAATGTTAGCGATACGTTTTCGTATTTGGTATCACAAGTTAAAGTGTTACCTCTACCAGTTTCGATTCGAAATGTGGTTACCATTTTCTTTATTGCGGTCAGATTGAGGGATTGGGCTACCACGTCGGATATGAAATTCAACGTTGCCCAACTATCGATGAGATCAATGTGTCTGTGTTCCCGATTGTTCCTCTAAACTTGAGTGATTTGCCGCGTTCCCCCTTGGCCATCGTGATTGGTTGGTTCCTAGGTCCGACCATTCTCGTGTCGCATTGGTCCTTCATTCGATGTAACTTGATCCGTTTGTCTTCTCCGATTTCATCATTTGGCTCCTCGTCGTAGATGAGTGGCTTCTCTTCCTCATCCTTGTCTTCTCCCACGAGCAAGGTCATAAACTTTGCGCCTGGACATTTGTGGTTAGGGCTGTAAATCAATTCGAGCAGCTCGCCGCTCGGCTCGGGCTTGGCTCGTCGGTGACTCGTTTGAGATCGTTCGCCTTCATTTTGAACCGAGCTTGAACACCATTTTGTGTTCGACAGAAATTTCGAGCCGAGCTTGGACAATTGGTTGTTCGATTCGTGAAGCTCACGAGTATGTTTACTTTTCTAACTTTCCAGTATTTCCTTTATTTTAATGGTACATTGGTATTGATAGAGGAGTTTATAGCGTGCATTTAAAGGATTTGAAGAATCAAACAGTCTGCAATTAATATTTAGATTGGAAAATGGAAAGTTCATATGGAATAATGAAAATTGAAAATCAAGAGACGCATTGTTGCTATAAAATTGGGTTTGATTGTTTTATTGAACACACTGCACTTCTTTGAATGAGTTTTTGATTCTACCCATCAATATTTTTCAAGATTCCTTCATTCAGGTAATGCACACCAGGTGTTTGATAATATTCCTAGGATAGTTTCTTCATCTATTTTACTCTATAAGATTGTATCATTTGCTACTGTTACTATGTTACATTCATATCAAGTTAATTTGCAATAGAAATTTGTTATAATCAGTTTTCAATAGAGTTTTGTTTACCTTGCATTCATACCATCTGCTACTACTTTTTTTTATTGGTGATAATTCATTTCCATTAGCCATAAAATAGAGTATCATTGTTGAATCTGTTTGGCATTTATTATTTATGTTTTATGTACAATGGTGAATTGATCCCAAATAATGGATTCTTCTCTCAACGAGCAACAAGAAGCAATAGTTATTGAAGACACGACAGATGAAGCTACTAAAAATGTTCAAATTCAAGGGAACAACGAAATTAATGTTGCTGATCCAAATAAGAAAGAACGGAAAAGGAAATCAAAAGTTTGGTTGGAGTTCACAGTTATTACGATGAATGATGGTAAGGAAAAAGCAAAGTGTAAATATTGTGGTACACTAATTTCTATCAATTCTCAAGGTTCAACCACCCAATTCCATCGGCACTTAGAGAGTTGTTCAGTTCGTCTTGCCTCTACTAAGAATCAAAGACTTCTGACTACTCAACCTTTAGGTCCAAGTGACTTTGGAGGTGGCTCAGGGGGCACAATTACTACTTATAAGTATGACAAAGAAAAGGTACGAGAATGCTTAGCAAAAATGGTTATTGTGCATGAGTATTCATTTCGAATGTTGGAACATGAATTTTTTGTGATATTTTGCAAAACATTGAATCCAAGGTTTGATAAGATGTCACATATTACATTGAAAAGTGATTGCATGAAGTTATATGCTTTAGAAAAAAAGAAGCTAAAAGTCATATTTGAGAGTGTTGAAAGGTTTTGTTTAACCTCTGACTTGTAGACCTCTAATCAGAATATTGGGTATATGTGTCTTACATGTCATTTTCTTGATTCAGAGTGGAAGTTGCAGAAACGTATCCTGAACTTTTGTGCATTACCACCCCCACACACTGGATTAACTATTTCTGATTGCATTTCTGAATGTCTTATTGATTGGGGGATTGAGAATAAAATATCTTCTATAACCCTTGATAATGCCTCAACTAATGATGTAGTTGTGAGGAACCTGAAAGATAACTTTTAATTAAAAGGAAAGCTTTATTTTAAGGGGAAAGTCTTTCATGTACGATGCTGTGCACATGTATTAAATCTTATGGTGCAAAATGGTCTTAACCAAATTAAGAGTGTCATTGGAAATGATCGTGAAAGTGTCAAGTATCTTAAAATGTCACCATCTCGACTTCATAAGTTCACTGAGATTGTAAAGCAACTTCATCTTCCAACCTCGAAAGTTTTAATCCTTGATGTGCCGACTCGGTGGAATTCCACTTATGTTATGTTAGAATCAACTTTAGCATTTAAGGATGTGTTTCCCAGATACCAAGAAAGGGATCCACATTACAAGTGGTTGCCATCTTCTAAAGATTGGGATGAGGCACTTGAGGTTTGTAAGTTTTTAGAAGCTTTCAATGATGCAACACTTGTATTTTCTGGTGTCAATTATCCCACATCAAATCTGTTCATGCCTGAAGTTTGGAAAATAAGACAAATTTTAAATGAAAAGTCTTGTGGTGATAATGCTGATTATGTTAAAAGATTGACTTTGAAAATGAGGGAAAATTTGATAAGTATTGGGGAGATTGCAGTTTGTTGATGGTTATGGGTCTTGTTCTTGATCCTAGATATAAGATGAAATTGATTGAGTTTTGCTAGCTACTCCAAAATTTATCCATCTACTAAGTCGAATGAGGAGATTGAGTTGGTGCGTTTTAATTTACATGATCTCCATGCGGAATATATTTCTAATCGTGTTTTTGGTGAACCAAGATCAAGTAATAATACAAAAGAGGCAAGGTTCTTGGATGAAAATTCTGGTGGAGGAAGAATAAGATGTAAAACTAAAGGTAGAACAGAATTTGACTTGTGGGCACAAGAATTAGATTCTGTTGTTCCTAATAAATCTGAATTGGATATCTACCTTGAAGAAGGCCTGTATATTTGCAATGAAGAATTGGATGTTGATTTCAATGTCTTAGATTGGTGGAAAATGAATACTTTGAAGTTTCAGACCCTATCTATAATGGCACGAGATATATTATTTATTCCCATAACAACAGTTGCTTCAGAATCTGCTTTTAGTGCTGGAGGAAGAGTTCTTGATCAATATCGAAGTTCTTTAAAAACCTGAGACTATTCAAGCAATTATATATACAGGGGATTGGTTGCGTTCTGAGTGGAAGGTTGCAAAACTTGAAAAAGTATTTTTACTTTATACACAATTGTATTTTTATAGAGTGAAGTTATGTTAAATAACATAAATTTTTATATATATGTAGCTTGATGATGAGGACATGCAAAAAGTTAACTTAAGTGATGTTATATAAAGTAAAGTTGGAGGTAATCTAGTTTTACTTATACAATTATACAATAAACAATATTCTTAATTTTGTCATCTTATTTTTTGTAGGTAATCTCTATGAACGTGTTCAACAAGTTGGAGCATCATATATTAAGCTTTTTATTAGATTGTGCAGTTTTTTTTTTTTTTTTTTGTGTAATGAGACTCAGTTTTATAAATGAATTTTGGAGTTGTTTAATTATCAGATTTGTTCATTGTTTCTCAATTAAATAGAATATTTGAGTTGCTTACTTGTTTTTATTATCAATTGTGCAATTTGTGCTAGATTTAATTGTCATTTATAAGCATTGTGTCATGTGACTTTGGAGCTGGTTGGATTTAAAAGAACTTAGATGCTCAAACTTCAATTATAGAAACTGGATTTATCAACCCAAAATGGTTCTAGGAGTTTAAAGGAATAAGGTAAGGTTGCTGTAACTTTTTCTTTGGGTTTTTTCTTACCTTTTGCTTCAGCTCTCAACTATTGTATTTTGGGACATACCTTATAGAAATTTCTCACTTCCCCCTTTAATATATTGCTTGTTTACTGATTAAAAATAAAGAAAACAGAACAATAAATGGAAAAATGGGACTGCAGCTGCAACATTGCAGCAAAAAAGAACAACAAA
The DNA here is from genome assembly GCA_963675135.1 of Galeopsis tetrahit. Classification (NCBI taxonomy): domain Eukaryota; kingdom Viridiplantae; phylum Streptophyta; class Magnoliopsida; order Lamiales; family Lamiaceae; genus Galeopsis; species Galeopsis tetrahit. The sequence goes on along the minus strand of OY776130.1, from coordinate 28,261,356 downwards.
GTGCAGAAAAAGTGTATTACAACCTGAAGGTTTTAGTTGACTGCAACATTGTGTCACCATCGAGCCGAGCCGAGCGTCTTATGAACAAACTCACCTTCATTCGAGCCGAGTTCAAACACCAGATTTGTGGCTCGCTTCAGCTCGATCCGAGCCGAGTTTCATAGCCTTGAATTTCGAGTCGAGCTTGTACATAGTAGTGTTTAGTTTGTTTGGGCTCGTTTTCAGCCTTATTTGTGGTCCCATGTATATTTCTCGTTGCATGTGAAACATAAGCCCTCTCGTCGTCGGCGATTGATCTTGTCGCTTGATAATTAGTTTCTGCGATTGCCCGTCTCGGTCGATTGTTTGCTCGCGGTAGTCGCTGCGATTGGTGGGGCGTATTGTTCGCCGTGGTCGTTCCCCACGATCTTGTTCCGAACTGGCGATTGAACGATTGATTTCCCCCTCTTGCTGCGGTTACAGGTAATTTATTGGACCTCAACAGTTGTTCGTTCTTTCGTATGGCCAACTCGATGGCCTCGTAGAGGTCTCTTGGCTTCCACATTCATAATTCGTCTCCGATTTCTGGCCTTAATCCGGCCATAAAAATACCTAAAATAGCACTCTGCAGCCAATGGGGTACTCGGTTTACCCCCTTCTCGAATTCTTTAAGGAATTCTTTGAACGTACCCGTCTGTTTAATCCGGCCCAGAATTTCATTTGCATCTTCGTATTGTGTATCACCAAATCGTAGGAGTAGCCCTTCTTTAAAATGTTCCCATGTGATTGTTCGATGACGGGAGGTTTGTTCGAATCATCGCCACCATTGTCGTGCATCCCCATCTAAATAATACGATGCAATCTTGACCGTGTCTTTATTACGTATTTTCTTGATGATGAAATACTGCTCCGCCTTGTTTAGCCAGTTGATCGCGTCCTTGCCCCCGAATTTTTGGAAGTCCAGTTTGAGCCCTCGTGGTCGATGGTCGTGTGGTCGTTCTGCTTTCCGGTGGTGACGGTGCCTTCTTGATTGTCCATCACTCGAGCTCGTTTCACTTGTTTCCTCGTTGTTGTCAGTCTCGGATTCCGAAGTGGATCCGTCCCTTCTGAATGGGTTCTTTTTTGTGGCGAACGGATTCTCTCTTCTTCTTATTCGAAAACATGATCCTCCCCCTTCTTCCCAATGTCGAGGGCTGTCCTGCTCACTTTCTTTGTATATGCCTTTGCCTATCTCGTTTCTACGGAATAACCCATGTTTTCTTGACTTCTTACTTTCCTCCAGGCTGCTATTTTCTCTATTCCTTGATGTATTCTCGTCGTCTCTGTGCCGGCGGCGTCCCCGATTTTCTTCCTCGTTTTCACGATCCGAGTGTTTTCCGAGGCGGTTGGCCCGCAACTCGTTACTCAGCTGTGCGATCGAGGCCTCGATCTGGGTAAACCTTTGTTTATTTGAAATCATCTCTTTGTTGTTATTCGATTGATTCTGGCTCTGAAGCCAATTGATAAGAACAAGATACCAAATTTTAGAAACCCAAGTAGAGAACTCAGATTACCCTAGCTATCAGCATGTAAGCTGTGAAATAAAGTAATTCTCATAAAATGCATAATGTTTGCTGCCATCTACAACAGCTATTTACACAAGTAAAAGGGTTATAACCGTCCCTTTGATACTAACTGACTTGGACTTTAGGCCCAACAGAAAATTAAAAGAGACATTAGCCTTAGATCTAAATATTATAAATCCAGTTACGTCCTTCTTTTGTAAACATTCGTGATTGGTGGTCGTGTCTCATCAACATGTGCTTACATGTGAAGGTGCTTATTTGTACATTTAGATATATGCGCCGTCCCGTCCCTGACCTAACTCCAATTATTGTAATAGTTGGTCAACTATAACCAGCCGCCGGCCCCACTCCTTAGTCCTTACCCAACCCATTTGAAGCCGCCGAAAACGGAAAAACAAATAACATGGAACCAGCAATTATTGACTTTAAATTAAGAATTAAGTCATGTTTGTAGCCCCCACACGTAGTAACAATTATGTGTGCCCATTCTCATTTTTTTATTGCTGCAGAATACAAAAATATATCACTCGTACAAGAGATAAGGAAGAAAAATAGAAAATTTGAGCCCTGTTTCTCAAAAACACTCTGCTTTGTACAAGAAGATTGACCATGGAGGAATCAGAAAGTGGCGTTGAAGTTGAACAAGAGAAGAGGGAAATTCCAGCAGATGTATATGGACTCGAAATCCTAGCATATCTTCCAGCCAAGAAACTACAAACTTTAAAAACAGTTTCAAAAGATTGGGCCGAATTGATCACCAGTCCCTACTTTGTTCGGCTTCATCGCTCGAGAGCTTCTCGAACCCGAATCCGAATACTCATCACACTTTCTTCCGGTATACTTGAGTACAACAACTACTACAATGATGATACACAGTTAAAGAAACCACCACACTTTTCCTCCGGTTCCAACACAAGAATCATGGGCTCTGCCGATGGCCTAATATGCTCGTTCGATCGGAGGCTGGGCGGACGGGGCGTATTATTCAATCCATCCACTGGAAAGTGTTTACATCTTCGCCCCGAATCCCACATGTTTCTTTGCACTTGGTTCGGTAAGAATTCAGATGGAGATGGAGAGTATGTTTTGGTTATGGCAACTTTGTGTCCCGGAGGTTATGAATTGGGAGTTTATAAACTCACAACATCCAAATTAAAACGAATTCATTCAATCTTTGTTGATATGCATCTTCCAAGTGGCAGCTGTTTCCGTTGTCTCGACAGGGGGACCCTCGTGAACGGGGCGGTGCACTGGCCCGTTGTTCGACGAGTAGTCGATGAGCGCTGCTCTCGCTACTCGATCTTGGCGTACCATATCTCGGAGAACAAGCACTGGGAGATTCCAGTGCCTGTGCAGTGTGATTTTAGGCTTGGAGTAATAAAAGGATGCTTGTTCACAATTGTCAAGAATGTGGTATGGGTAATGAAAGAATCAAAATGGACCAAATGGGCTGATATTGAGGGATTCAACGTTAATTCCACAAAATTGTTGTCTCCTTTGGGATTTTTCCCTAATGGGGATCTTATATTGGATGTTGATAAAACCAAGTTGGTGAAATATAGCTTCATTGAGAAGGTGCCTGTGATTCTTATGGAGTATAGCTGTGGTAGATATGAAGCAATTATGTGTGATGATACTTTGGTGTCTCCATTAATTGAATCTTAATTGGTTTTTCTTGAAGGGACTTATTATCTTGGATTATTTCCTTTTTTTTTTGTTTAAACAATCACACCCACAATGCAGTTTGTTTGCAGTTTTAATTTACCTAGGTAATGTGACTAAATTGTAAAAGGAAAAACTATGTAACCATATTAAAAAGGTTAAAAAGTTATGGGACGAATTTGATTTTAACCCGTTCTTCTCTTCTCCAAACCAATTCTTTGAAGGTGTTATTGAGGTTGCCAAAAGATGCTTGTGTTGTGTATGCTATGTACGCAGTTTGCTAGAATTTTTTTTTAGGACACCAACTTATTTGGTGTAGCAAGAATATAATAAAACACACACACCCATTGATATATTTTTTTGATCAATTTGAGGATATATTTTTTTCTTTTTTGGCAATGGTTATTTATGTATTTTCGAATATGAGACATCGGTGGAATTAAAAACTGGTAAATAATTTAAAGACAAATAAATCACGTTCTTAACTTAGGATATAATTGGTATTAAATTGGAGCTGAATGGATGGGTGTGTGAAATGACGTAAGAATGATCATTCTTATGATTAATATATGAAATGGATGTGTTAAAAATATACTCCCTCCATCTTTTAATAAGTGTCATTTTAGCTTTTTTCAACAAATTAAGATTATAAATTGTGGTCAATATCACCCTTCATTAATTATAACTAATTTTAATATAGAAATTTTGTTTGATAAAGAATGTAGCTAGTATTCATAAACCAAATTAATTTTGGTATAAACATTTTTTGTGGAATTTATTAATGAAAAATATTTATGGTAAATGAATAAGGATAAAATAGTCAAAATTAAAGAAAAAATCACAGAATGACACTTATTTTAAAATTAGTTAAAAAGCTAAAGTGACACTTATTAAAAAATGGAGGGAGTATATATTACTACCTCCGTTCCAAAGAAACTTTCACACCTACTTTTTCGGTCATTTACAAACTCTACCCATACAATATCTAAAATATTATATTTAATGTCATTATTTTTATGGTACATACATATACACAAGTTAACTCACTTGTTTATTTTTTTATAAAATTATATCTCAAAATTCTATTTTTTATAATATTTTTTAAAAAGGGGGTGAACAGTAAGTATGAAATTTAAGCTGGGACGGAGGGAGTATTAATTTAAATTAATATTATTATTATTTAATAAAATTATTATTATTGTTAATATTTTAATAATTATTATTAATTTTTTTTATTATTTATAATAAATGTATATTTTATACTCTTTCCATTTTTAAGGCACGTGGAATAGATTTGAGGATAGTGTGGGAATGGAGTATATAAAAAGTTTTTTATTTTAAGGGTGTGAAAGTAATTATGAGATGTTTTAAAAAGAAAAGTGTTTCAATTTTGGGAAGGAATTTGTTTTTTTTTAATTCGGATTAATTCATAATTAAGTTAATTAATTGGAGTATTATGTTAAGGTGTTATTCTCACATTATTAACTTTTAATGAATATACATGTGACGTAAATTTAAACAATGTAACAAAAGATGTAACACAGTTATATAACCTGAGATGCACACCCATAAACAATATATATGTGTATATATTCGGAAAATATTAACCTTCAAGAATTGGGGAATATAATAAGCATACACACACCCATATCATATGGGAATATATTGAAGAAAAACAAATACACTCTTATCAAGGTTAATTGAGAGTGTGTCAAAGCCCATCACACCGTACACGTCGCGTGTATTGACCTCAAGTCGAAGGACATTACATTGCTCTACAAATCGATATTCCCGTAGACACGTAAATAGAATACACCAAACGGTTTTTCGATTGGGCAAGCCAATACTCTCAAAGTATGCGTGCATCCATCATGAGATACCTAGTATCTCGTAGTTGTGAGAACCACTACATCCTCTAAGGATATGATGCAGATCGCACACCAATCTCAATCGCATCATCGATATTCCAATCTCGATTATCCTTAATTGGGGCTACTTTAAGAACCATAATATAGTCAATCGAGATCTCACATCTCAATGACATCATTGGTTCATGGGAACATATATAAGAATAAATGCAAACAATCAAATATAACATTATTATTAAAGTTAATAATACTTATAATAATCAAATATGATCAAATAGTCCTTATAATAATTGATATGATCTATACTAACAACGAGTTAAAAAGGAAAAATGTAAACATAGAAACACACTGATTAAGCATATGAAAAATATTGAAATAAAATATAATACTCCACCTTATCAAGATTAAAAGTGGATTCAAATGACGGCTTTCAACATCACAAACAACATATGAAATTGTAGAGTTCTAAGTGATACTGTATTAAAATTATGAAATAGTAGGTGGACCATTCCCACCTTAAAATTTTTAGCGATGTAGTAGACTATCTAGTTGGACACGTGAATTTTTTGGACGATATCTGTGAATTTTTAATTTTTTTTAATATATGAAATATTAAACATATTTTAGGCACGAAATTTTAAATTTTATTTTAATAAATAGGAGTATATTTTATGTGTAAAATAATGTGATTTTTTTTTTTTTTTTTTCTGTTTCTGAGCATATATATAATATATTGAACGATATAATATTGCACAAGAATTTGACATAAGATTGATCTTAAAATCATTTAAACAAAACTAAATTAAATCTGTTTATGTTTAATTGATTACTTGAAGTTAATATATATGAAACGACTATTTTAAGATTGATGCAATTGATTTTCAATTAAAAAAATTATTTCTGAAAAGAATACTTTCAATTTCTTAAAAGTTGAACAAAACATTTTTGTTTTTAAACATTCTACACAAACCAATATACTTGTTTGTTTACATGGATTTGATTGGGCTCAAGTAGAAGTCTTAATATAGCCCATTTGATACGGTTATTTGCACCTCCATCTTTAATTGATACACTCCCTAAATAAACTCGCTCTACTAAAATATTTAAATTACTATACACCCTGCTTCTAAATTGTTCAAACTACCTTTTTCTCCTTAAAAATATTCTTAGTAGATAAAATAAGGTTGTATTTGAATCAGGGGATTTAATTTGAGTAGGTATTTCAAATGAAAAGATTTAAAAATGGATGAATTTCAAATGACATTTTAGTGGTAATTTAAAATTCTCTCAATTTATTCACACTATCTAGAATCTACTGTAGAGAGAAAGGAGAGTCTCTCTCTCTAGAGAGTTTCTCCTCCCCTTCTCCACCGAAGGTTCGCCGCCGGTCCGCCGCTCAAGCTGTCGTCGTCGTTCTGTCTCCGTAGTCGTCCTGTCTTCGTTGTCGTTCTGCCTTTGACGCTATTCCGCCACTGTTCAATAACCGCTCCGCCGCCGCCATTAGACTTTTCTCCGATTTCATTTTTTTTTTTTGGTTTTTTGGCAAGATCTAGGAGCAGATCTTCAGATCTACAGTTTTCTAGACCGGAAGTCTTCGCTGCTGCCGGCGCTCTGGTTGCTCCAGTTTTTATCTTCTTTTATATTGTTTTTTCTTCGTTTCTTGTTAGGGATCAACGTAGAAATTATCCTAATAGAACCACGGTGACCGCTCGAGTATTTATTGTTGATATACACCCCATCGGTCAAAAAATTGTAGCCGCTACCCCACTACACTTCATAAAGAAACCCATAAATTTCATAAATCTAAAAAAAAATCTTAGAAATCTCGAAAAAAAATTGGAAAAAATTTGACATAATTTGACAAATCAGTGTATAAATCTACATTTTTTTTATACTGGTTGAACGAAAATAATACTCACTTCGTCCACAAAAAGTATACTTACTTAACTTAATTGTCCGTCCATCAACAGTATGATCATTATTTGATGGAAACATCATTTTATGTCCACCCTCCAACTACCATTTAATTACTCAAATTGTCAATCAACTTTATTCATAAAAGTCACTTTAAGTTATGTTTGGATGAAGGAATTTATGTATGAATTTTAAATTCATAATCTAAATCCACTCCACTTGTTTGAATTAAAAATTAAATGAATGAATTTCAAATATTTAACATCTTTTTTTTAGTTAAAATTTAGAGGATTTTTTTTATGGAGGGTTTACAAGATCATAAAATAAGATTACAAATCACGAGCCTAAAATCTTGATCTTCAAACCAAAGCGGATCATCATAGTATCGCAGTCCACTCCAATCATGAGAAGAGGAAAAACAAGTTTTCCTTTGCTTTAACAGGTGACCAGGTCTCCAATCTTTCAACGAGACAACCCTACACTAAGATGTTCTCATTTCAAGAATAGAAAACAGAAGAAATAGACAAACTTCCACCAAGTACCATATCCCAAGTATCAGAACAGGGCTCTCGAGTCTATCTGAAGGAGCCCAACCACAAAAAAAGAAGTCCCACAACCACAACAAGGACTCATAATGGGAAACAAGACGCACAAGGCGCAGCAAAAGCAAGCAGCAACAACTAAAACACTATACTAGTCAAACACAAAAAAACTCCATCATTTTCCATCCAAATATCCATCTCAATACCCATTCACCCCTATAATACACCTATATACCTATTTTTATACAATCACATCACCATTTTTTTATACTCCATTAATTACTCAATCTCTCTCCTACTTTTTCTTCCACACATTTATTCTCTCTCCTACTTTTTTTCCACACATTTATTCTCTCTCCTACTTTTCTTCCTTACACTAATACTTCCCTAACTAACAATAATAAAATAATACAACATCACTATTGATTTGACATAAAGTTCTCCATCCACATCTATTTTTCAATCTCTATCCCAACACAATTTTTATTCAATTACTATTCATGGATTACCCCATCCATATTTTTTAAATCCTCATTCCATCCACCACAATCCCTAACCAAACAGCGCCTTAGGGATTACAAAAAAGGCATTATGAATATTTTACAGCATTATTAAAATAATAAATAAAAAAAAAAGTGTATCAAACAAAGACGGAGGTGCAAACAATCGTACCCTTCCCTAAAATGACACTGGATTTTAAGGGTATAGGTTATTTACACCTCTAAAATTAATTTTGATGGTACCTACCCGTGGAGTATCAAATGAGTGATTAGAGTACTTGATGTGCTCTAAGTGTAAGAAAAGTAACTAACTCTTCAAGACAACGTTGATTCTCTAGGGGCCTGGGACTAGCTCATCCACTCATTGTTATCTGTCAAAGTTAAATATGGAAATGTGATGTGTCCATAATTATATTTGTCTATTTGTGAAAAACCTTTGTAAATCATTTTATGCATGATCAGCTGACTTGATGTCGGCTAATACAAATGAGTTGTTAAAATTGATCGAACTCTTGACTCTGGTGTCAGATTTTTCTCCATAATATGTTTTTGGACTCATACCAGCTGATACAAAACGTTCTTTTAAAACTTTGGATGTGTATATGACAATATAAGCTTATGAATTATGAGTTCACTCACAACAATATTACTGAAAAATGTAATACAATATTATTAAAAAATGCATGCAAGTCAGTATATATAACTTTTGTCGGAATTTGAATCACAGGAAGTTGAATATGGCCCGGATGTTGCAGGTTTTTAAACTAAGTATTGAGGTTCGGAGAAATATTATTAACAGGAATTGCAGTGTATAACTAACGTTTAAACTCGATGAATCTGAACTACTACATGTAGTTTTTTTTCTTTTGGAGTAAAAGACAATATGACATGCATGTCAGTTAAGGGAATAAGACATTTTAGTTTGTCAGGAGCTGAATTGTTAAAACTTATATTGGATCGAATGAGCAGGTTTTAGTAGTAAGTACTACTATTATTTTAGCTTTGGTTGGTGACTTTGTGTAAGGGGTGTGCAAAGTATGATTCATACTGATCGAACGATCAAATCAAATCAGACTATTAAATATGATTCGGTTTTTAGTTTATGGTTCGATCTACGATTTTCAGAATTAATTTTTTTTTAGTATGGTTTAATTTACGGTTTTCATAATGAAAAAACTAAAAAAATCGAATCAAATCGAATTAATATTATATATATAAAAATAGTATATTATATAAAAAAATATACGGAGTATTATACAGTATATTACTCCTATATAAATATTATATATTATATAATCCCTAAATTCAAATGTCAACTTTCAAGCTTAATTGCTCAAAGTCCAGAACCGAAATTCTACATATTTTTCTTCTATTTAGCGCATTTGCGTGTTCTCACTCAGCCACTCTCACTACTCAGTTTTTCTTCTGCGTTTTATGTTTTCTTTTCTCCCTTCTCGCTCAAAATTTTTTTGATTTCATCTATTCGAATTATATTTTGTATTATTGGAATTTCATTTTGTCTATTCTATTGATATTGTGTTCTACTTTTTTTTATTAATTATTGTGTATGAAAAAAATGAGTAAAATTACAGTTCGGTCAGAACTGATCGAACCGCTCGAAATATTATGATTTCAAACTGAACAATTTTTATAAATACGATTTACTGTTTAAAAAAAAAAAAACGATTTATACTTTGGTTTACAATTTACGGACGATTTAATTAACCAAACTGTCTATTGCACCCCTTACTTTGTGCAAGACTATCTCTCTCTCTATGAATATAAAAAAAATGGAGAGTAGAAAGAGGATTTTTTTAAATGATTTATTTGTCAATTTTTATCAGACAATTAAATGAATGAATGTTTTAGCAGCAACTTATGAGCTAAAAAGTGAAACCTCTTCAGGACCCAACAAAATCAAAGCTTGGATCCGTTAAATGTCTCTGTCAAACGATCAGCAACAAGTCCAAATTCAGCACGCTTATCTCTGGCGATCAGATGGAAATCTCATATTTTATCTGCAGGTGAATGAATATATTTGCGTGATTTTGTTTCGCCTTGCATACTGTCTGTTTGAAAAAATGCCCATATGAGAGAATTTGCTAATGATATTTGTGGCACTGAGACTGAGTGGGAACTTTGTTCATTTTTTTTAATTTTGTTCACTCTGTTTCGCCTTGCATTGTACTCCATCTGTTTGACAAAATCTCCATATGAGAAAATTTGCTAATGATATTCAAATTTGTGTATATTTGAGACACAATTCTGATCTATATATGCTACGAGCTAGGTTTCCTCCCAACTCAATTTTCTTGATGGAATTACATCGATATGATGGTATATTAATACAACTACTGCTCATGAACTTGATTTAGAAGTTTCTATATGGTTTTTCTTGAATAATTGTAAGTTTTTTTCAATTTCGAAATTAAGAAAACTTTAAAAATACTAGTCCTCCATTCAGCTTTTACAGGCAAACTAGAGTGGAACAGGCGGATCCGAATACAAACCATCAACAATTTGATCAAAGATCCATTTGTTCGCTGCCTCGGTGAGGTGAACTCCGTCCCAATTGATCCGAACAGACGGATCACTGCACGAGTTAATTACCTGATCACCAGGAGATGTAGTAGCTTGATCATGGAACCACTTATTGGTCTCATCAATGAAGTGAAGTCCATCTTCATCAACTCTTCTAAAGGGATCTACAGTTACAGGCTTATTGCTCCCACAGCTCCATAATCGGTTGAAATTATATTTCCCTCCACGACCGCAACAAACTAGGAATGGATTCTCGAAACCTGTCCAACACTTTGTATGTAAGATTATATATGCTTCTCCTCTCTATCTACCTTGATGGAGAATATATATATACTGACCTAGTTTGTTTGCTTGAGTTAAGAGAGAATACTTGACGGAGTAGATATCCACGTATGTGATTGCAGCGTGAGGAAGCTCCTCCCTCAGTTGCAACACCGTCTCCTTTAGTTTGAGATTGAAATACTGAGCAGCTTCATTGTAGGGAATGAAACAGCCGTATTCATCGAAGCGTGTTTCAGTGTGTGAAAGACCGTCTATAAAATATGTTAAGCAACCCAGAGGTCTGTGTTGTGTATCCAGAATGATCTTCCTCCTTGATTGTACACTTTCTGCGCGCGTATTTACTCTCATGTCATATAAATCCATTCATAAAGCTGATAAGAAATCTGTTGTGACCTACCTTAATGACATAGGAAAATTGCTGTAGCATACGAGGGATGTCGGATTTGATTTGGTCAGCCGTCAAGTTGTGTGTGAAAGCAGCAGTGATATCGTTCTGGCCTATGTCGAATGTATATAACGCCTTAGACGACAAGTCGGGGGGAAGAGTTTGTGATCTAGTGACAAGATGTGAGAATTGAGCATGTTGAACATCCAGGGTGAAAGGACTAAATCCACAAACCAAAAAACTCAATTTTTGAGCCATAATGGTGGATCCACCAGTGGCAAAATTAGCTCCATGGCTAAAGTTTGAAGAAATCGAATCAAGAAAAGCACTCAGATAAGGCAATCCCAGGCTTTCAGCTGCATTATATACAATATAATTAATTATTACAACAACTTACATGTTAACAAAACATGAATCTAATCAAATTAATTTAAATTATAATACTCATGAAATCAATGGTTGTTCGGCCATCGGAAAAGCGGCCTGTAGATGTATCATGTATGGAAGAAAGTTCGGCCGTAGGGAGGAGGAAGTAGGTGCTGCCCGAACGCCGCCGCCAGCCCACCCGTGTCCGAATTCGAGTCACCGAAGTTGAATACTGCCGGAAACTCGCAGTGGTTGGAGGCAACTGCTACAAATTTTATTAGCAACAGGAAAACCACCAGCTTAAACTCCATCGATCCAATTTTGTATCTTATCTTCCAAGGTACAAACTTATCAACATTTAGCCAGCCTCTTTGAACTTTTTTTTTTTTTTTTTTTTGTGGTTAGGGTTTAAGCTACTCACATTTCTACACGTGATGGCTTCCATATCCACATAATTATAGTACGTGTTTTTCCAGTTGTTATTACGTTCACGTGTTTTAAATATACACACATCTACGAAAATATCATATTGCTCAAGTCGAAAATCGATAGTCCGTCTGCACCTAGAGATTTTTTTTTTGTAAAAATAATGTTGAAAAATATATAAATACAGTTTTCACCCCGTTTTCATCCCTTAAACGATGAAATTTGGTCAAAATATAAAATGCAATTTTGCTCAAAGTGTCGATTCTGTTTGAAAAAGTGTGTTCGATCACTTGAATCGAACTTTGATGCCCGAAAATCCAAAAAAACTAAAAATAAGACGCCTAGTCAGAATTCGATAGACGGACAATAAACCGATGAATATATAGCACCTAGACATCGACTTTTGAAACATAGCATATGCGCCAGCGCCACGTCACCAGGGATGAAAAAATCGGGAAATATCGTCGATATATCGGTTTTTGGGACTCTCCGATATGGATATGCACTGGAACGAGATACGAGATATTTTAAAAAATATTGGAAAATATCGGTATCGATATCAATTGTGTTTAGAATAATTTTTCCGTGATGTCAGCGATATATCGACGAAAAATAGGTGAAATATCGAGAATATCAATTTTCAAAGAAATTGATTGGTTTGAATTTTTTTTTTTTTAGGAAAAGCAAGAATCTTATGCCTCTTCTGTCATTCAAGAGCACATTTGAGGCTCATATGTCGTCATTTTGGTATTAATTGTCTTGTGTTAAATATTTATGAACAAAAAATTGTATTTATGAACAATTATTTGATTGCAAAGTTTGGTGTACAGTCGAGTAAACTGTGTAGGGTCCCCATGATGACTTCTTTCAAGATGGAACCAGATGAGAAAGGCAAATCTGTTAGTCAATCAGATTATGGAGTCTTGATTGGATCATTGTTGTACCTCACTGCAAGCAAACCAGATATCACCTTCGCTGTTGGAGTTTGCGCAAGATTTCAAGCAAATCCCAAACAAAGTCACTTAGATGCAGCTAAGAAGATTTTGAAGTATTTGAAAGGTACAACCAATTTAGAATTATATGGTATCCATCCGTTGATAATATGGATTTGAGTAGCTATTCAAATTCTGACTATATATATGGAAGGTACAAAATAGATAGGAAATCTACTTCTGGCACTTGTCAGTTTCTAGGAAGCAAGTTGATTTCTTGGTTATCAAAGAAACAAACTTCAGTTGCTACCTCCACTACCGAAGCTGAGTATATGACAACTGGTAGTTGTTGTAGTCAACTGTTGTGGCTAATTCAACAGCTAAGGAATTATAAAATTGTTGCTAAAAAAGTTCCTATATATTGTGTCAGGAACAGTGCAATAGTCATTACTCAAAATTCAGTTCTCCATACTAGATGTAAGCATGTTTATATTAGACATCATTTCATTAGAGATAATGTGGAGAAGAGGAATATTAAGATGAAAAAGATACACACTGATATCCAAAAAGCTGATATGCTAACTAAACATTTAGCTGAGATAAGGTTTAGAGAGTTATATTATTCTTTAGAACTTTTGGAATTGGATATTTCAACTGAGAAAACATCATCTGATAGTCAGATTGTTTAGGATCAACTTAGACCAGAAGCATGCGTTCAGATGAGTTGAATTGACTCACTCATCTTAAGACATGTGTTGTTTTGTGATGAAGAAATGATTAAAGTTGAGGGAAACTTTAAAGAGTTACTTATTAAGGGGGAATTTCCTAAATTTATTGAAGACCCTTGATAATTAACTCACCTGCTTTTGTAAATACTAGTATGGTACCCGTGCGATGCACGGTTTGTAAAGTATCTAAAAAATAATTCTTTTTAAGAGTATAGTAAAAAATATTTAGATTAATTGTTAATTATTTTTATCCACTTGAACCATATAATAGATCATACGGAGTATTGTTTTAAATTTGACATTACAGTTGCACCTACAATATTTCATACAAAAAAAATACACCCTTCATGGCTCCATCTCAAATATTTGAATACACTATACACACATTGATAATTTCAACTAATTTAATTGCAATCATTATTTTACACACAATTGTATATTGTAAAAAAAAGGGGTATATTACCCGTCTGGTCTATAATGAAAATGGATATCGTATACCTTTTTTTTAAAAAAAAAAATGTTCTTCATTTCTATTAAACGTATAAAGAGTATATTTATAATCACAATATTTGAAATATTTTCTTAGACGTTCATTGCTTTTTTTTTTCAGTAATATCACTCCTTCCGGTTTCAAAATTGTGTAATATTCTTGACACTAACATATAATTATTCCAAAGTGAAAACGTCTAACCCATACTTCTGGTATGTCTTTTTTTTTTTCTTCTACAAATGATACCTTTACTAACATCTACGTACTTCTATTAAGTGAAAAAAATAAGCACTAAAAATAATGTATAAAAAACATCCAAGTTAATTAGTCTCGTATCATAAAAAATAAAAAAAAAAGGAAACCTTGAAAGAACAAATGGGAAACATCAAAAATAAAGATTGACAAACAAAAATGATATGAAATTATAGAATTTTGAATTCTCGAACTACTGTCGTAATATTTTCCAAAAAATAATCCTAAACCACTTACACCACACCACATCTCAAAAAAATAGTTTCAATTTCATCAACTTTTGCTTTTTGTATAATGTCTCCCTCATAGAAATGTTACTCTATGTCATGGTCATCTCCTCTCTAACATTGTTAATTTGATTATGGTCTAGGCAATGGAGCCTCATGTCCATGGCTAAAAGACAAAACACAGGCCACTCTTAATACACGTTTTCTCAAGTACTAAACACACACTAACACATTTTTCCATTCTATTAAAGTTAGGACTACTCATCTCAAGTTTAAATTCCACCTATCAAATTCCAGGCGTTGCTGCTATCGTGGGATCGGATTTGGATCTGGTAACACTACACAACCGTGCATATACCACAAAATCTGTATCTCGTGAGACCACCATCACTGCCAAACAGAAATTTATATTAATTAATAATATGTGCACAATGAACTTAGAATGAATAGATATGGAGAGGTTAGAAAAATAAAAAATTTAGAAATTTAATGCTTCTTAAGTATTAAAACACCAATAGAGATTTTGTTGCAGTAAGATTAAATAATTCTTAAATTCTAAAACACAAATAGAGATTATTGCAGTAAGATTTAATACTTCTTAGGTTATAAAACACCAGTAGAGATAAAGAGATAAAAAATAACTATTCACTGAGGCAGTTTAAAATAAATATGATGCAAAGTTTTATATGTAAGGACGATTAATCCACACCTCCGACATAAGAGGATATCCCAACAATTCAACCTCCTAGTTTTCAACTTTAGCCAACAATGATTTACTTTGTTGTGATGTAGAAGTAGGTAAATTAAGAGTATTAGAAAACAATGATTTACCAGTGTAAGAAAACAAATAGGTGAAGAATTCTATTGAAGAAAAAATAAATAAATAGAAACTGTCAATGAGCATTAGAAAAGTAAAGTGAATTAATATCATTGTCACAAAATTACCTGGTGACTCATCTTTTCTTTCTTGACATCATTGTTGACACAATTTTCCATTAAACCTGCAAATGTGGTGGTATCTGAACGTTGATAATTGGAAACAAAATTGTTAGACATTAAACAATTGAGTTATCTATCATACACAACACACGGTTTAATATGATGAAATACCTCAAGAAAATTGAATAACTACTGTGAATGAAGGAGCTAAAATAAGTACTAACGCAATATTTGATTTATCAATTAGGTAAACTCACATCCAAAACAAAGTTAAGGATTGGTTATAAAAACTAAAGGACATGTGCGAGAAGAATCTATACAAAATACATGTGTGAGGCAGCATGAGATTCCATGGGAGCCCCTGTTTTAAGGCTGATGTTTTGTTGCATGGTTTGTTGTTCTCCGGCTTGATCCTTGAAATCTACTGCTACAGCAACCTGAAATTCACAAATAATCCAATTTAACAATTGTTTTAGAGAAAAAAAAATCAGTATAGTATAAACTCCCAACATTCTTGAATGAGTACCGTAACGGGAACAGAAAAATTGAAAATAAGCAATACAAATATTATTTGTAATTAGATAAACATAATAAGCCACTTATAAGAAAAAAATGCTGGAGTGCTAGGCTCAAAGATCATATCAATTTTACCCAAAGAATTTGATATACAAATATACAAATATTCGGAAGAGACACATTTGACATAGAAGATGAACTCGATTATAATGAAGATGAGACTAAACCCAACGGAATATCCAGCCAATGACTAAAACACCAAAACTTATCAATCAAGCCCAACTTTATCAAACAGGAAACTGGACCTTAAAAAAAATAAAACAACCTGAATGTCGAAGCCTGAATAACTCCGCCCGCCACATCAAATGCTGTAAATTACAGTAAAAATGGAGAAATAGTTGCCGGAAAAAAACAGTCGAGATTGGTGCTCACCGGAAATGAGTGAATTTGAAACAATCCAATCAAAAATTCCACTCCATTGAATTTTGAATATTATTTTAGATATGGCACAATCAGAAACAAAATTTGATTTTAATTAAAAATATCTTGAAACTCACAGTGTTTTAGGCTTTTGATAAATTTACCTTCATTCGATCTCTAATTTTATATGGAAATACGGAGTGCAGCGGTGGCAGAGGAGAAGCAGAGTTGAAGACCAGCGACAATGGACGCCTTCCTCGTATCATCAGATTTAAACCTGATATCAAACAATTTTTTAACTGCTTTCAGATTAATATTCCACTAAAATCACTTCCGCAAGAAAATAACTTAGAGGATATCTTTTTTTTTTAATCTATTAGATGCAAGGGAGAGTGATTGTGCATTTGCAAGAAGAAAGAGTAGGAAGATGATGAAGGGGAAGAAGATACTCCAGTAGAATTGATCTCCGGGAGAAGCTTGTGCCCAAGATTAAAGAGTGATGTTTTCAATGTGAATGTTGATTGCGTGAGTAGTGAGTAATAGGCTCTGCTCTACTGTTTCTTCTCTTAGACAGAAGTAGAATTTGAAGTGTTTTGGCTTCCTCAAAAAGCCAAAAGCCTCCTCGAAAATGGAGCAGGGAGTATATGGAAGGGTTTTTCAAGGCCTGTGGATGTGGAGTAATAATTAACTTCATTTATTAAAAAAATAAATTATCAGACTGGGGCTCTAAATATAAAAAAATTATATCAGTAAGAGTAAAAAATGGGCGGGAAATTGGACTTGACTGTTATTATATATATATAGATGTTCATAATGTCTACATTTTGTTAATACGTATATATTGTATTTAATATATTACCCCCTTTCTATTCATCTATTTTAATAATTGTTCACCCTCAAAGATTACTAACGTTTTAATTGAGTAATTTCAGATCAGATGAGTTGATATCTTATCAGCCGAAAGAGTGGTTTCAACGAGTAGTTATCAGCCGAAGGGGGAACTCATCTGATAACGACCTCAGTGTTCAATAAGTTGATTAACAAGTCGTTATCAGCTGAAGGAGGAACTCAGCTGATACAAGAAGTAATATCAACAAGTGGATCAGATCATTAACCAGAAGATACGCTCATCAGCTATTCACAGTACACAGTTGATTCCGATAATTTCTACCTAACTCTTTTAATTATATCGTATTCATTATCTGTTACTCCCCCCGTCCTGTAAAATTTTGCTCAAACACATTTTTGCGTTTACAAAATATATGTTTATTCTATTTAAATAGTTAACTTTTGAATATTTTTTCTACTTTATTAACAAGATTGAGTATGTACCAACAATATTCTTAATTCATTATCCCACATATATTTTTTATAATTAAAATATGATTTTTTTAAAAAACATGTATAAAAAGAAGTGAGGAAAATTTTAATGGATAGATGGAGTATTATTTATTGCATTTTGTACTTAGAAATCTGAATTTATTGCATAAAATTTGCATAAAACATTCTCTGTTTTTAGTAATTATTGATATTTCTTATTTCACACTACTTTTCAAACCGTCCAATTATGTGCATTTGCATTAAATGCGGACTCAAAATATTTGTATTTTGGGTAAATAAAGTGCAATTTATTTTAATTCTAAAATCGACCGTAACTCAAAGTTCTTTTGTTTATAACCGTTAGATCAATACTAATCTAATCCTAACCACTTATCCGTTTTTACAAATCGATCTAAACCATTCATTTAACTTTTTCACATCATATATATATATATATATATATATTAACTTAGGATTATTTTCACTTCTTACGCACTCATACTTTCTGAAGCAATCTCTCTCTCTCTTTTACTCACTCGTTCTCATCTCTACAAACACTTTAACATCATCGAAATCAAGCAAGCATTCCAAGAAGGTTGAGAAAGTTCCACGATCCGACGAGAGATTTGATCCTATCTTTTGGACTCAATGTGAGCGGATCCATTCTGAAGGAGCCGTTTGCTTGCTTCACGACTCCGGATGACGACGACGAGATCTTTGTTCTTCATCGATTGGTTAGGGACTTCGATCCTACTTGGAAGCAGCTCCTAGATTAATCTTGGAAGAAGACGTTGCTCACTTCTATATGTATCTCCGAACTCATGAATAATCATACGCTGGAAAAGACAAGGTGAATTTTTTTGAATTATAATTTTTGGAACCACAATTTGTGAATTTAGGTATCACATGTTTGAAGAAGCCTATGCTTAAGGTCAAGTATCAACACTTGATGGATGTAGTTGGAAAGCTGTTGATTCGAGTGATGATGGTTAATTATTATGGATGAAGCCAAGGTGGATTGGCCTAGATACTTCATAGCTAGGTATGTAGAAGAGGCAAATAAAATAAAAGAGAAGGATGGGAAGTTGTACCCGATTAGTAAGCTTTCCTATGCTTCTAAGATTAGCATAATATATCCTCACTCACATGCTCCCAAACAAGATAAATTAGGGCCACCACTCTAAGTGGATGTTTGGTCCTAAAAAGAAGAATTAAGGAGGAGAAATAAAGGTGGTCAAGCCGGCCATCTACTGCTCGCAAGGAATCTTCATCATCTGAAGCAACTGCATCAGATCAGTTCATAAAGTTGAAACCACATCAGCTCTCCCAAACCTAAGGTTAGCAAACGTTTGAAACTTACTTAATTCTTCGTTATTGAACCCCTCTCATCCCAACTTCCAGCATCCAAAACCCCATCTCCCAAACAGCCGACACCCTAACCCTCACCTAAAAACCCATCTACAAACCCTCAAACAGATTCAACTGATATCCCATCAGAACCAAACCTTCAATTCATTCACCCCCACCCCAACTCAAAAGCCAAGTCAAACATAACCCATCCAATTAGCTGATACTTCTACAGTTATTTATATATGTTGAACCGACACTTGCCCCGATCATCCATCCATTAGAGACAACAATTGAGATTTCAAAATCTTACACTGAAATCTCAACATCCACATTAGATGTTGCTCCCATCGAGATAACAAACCTACCTCAGATTAGCCAATTGGCAATCAAGAAACCTTCATGCGCATTGAGATTGGTGGCATGCTTGAAGCCAATTTCCCAGAGCTGATGGTAGACAAGGTTGCATTTGAATTCGTTCTAAGGATTTGGACATGAGGAGGAGGCAGTGTGCATATGCTGCTGTTGGTTATCGAGGAGCCGATAACTTCTTCGATTGGGAGTTAGAGTAGAAGGAGTCTGTTGAAATCGAAGATCTCTTTGATCTATCTTCAAACAATGCACTCTCAAAACCTGTTACTAGAAAGCTTTCAAAACCACTAGTCCAAGAGACTGTTGATGAACGAACATATCACAATGACGATGGACTAAGGTCCGGAGCTGATAAAGAGAAAAACAAAAGGATCGGATCAGCTGACCCAACAACTGATTTGGCTGGGAGTTCAGTCAAACAGTCTGGCAAGGAAGCTAATTAGAAATCAGCTGAGCTAGAGACCAAAGTTGTGCAAACAGTTGAGTCTCAAGACTCGGAGGCATCAGTGTTAAAAACTGTTAGTGACTTGGTGATGGAAACAATCACTACTTTAGTTGACGCACCGTCTAATGTTCAACTTAATCAGTTGCAAGCAATTGCAACAGGGATCCAAGACTGTTGAACAACCAACTCCTAGAGTTGAGGAGAAGATAGCATTCGATGAAGGAGGTGATGTGATTCTCGTTCCAGACGACTCTTGTGCCTTTGGAAGGAACAAGAATATGGCGACCAGATCGATTTTGGTCAAAGAATAGCCTGAATCTTGCAGCATGCAGCTCACCCCCAACGTACCTTTTGGAATAAATTAAATATGGTAGTTGCACATACCACCAAGCTCTCGTCATTTTCTATGGAGAGCTTGCGCTAATGCTTTACCAACAATGGACAATCTGGCCAAAAGAGGGGTAAGAGTTGAAAGCCCCTTCACCCTTAATTTGCCCATGTTCTCCTCAAATGCCCAAATACAATCTTCACCTGCTGGGTCAGTCCCCGATTCGAATGGACGTCCAAGACCTTCAAGCAAGTCTGTTGGGACATGCATGCTTGAGAAGCTGCTAGATGAAGGGGCAGAACTCTTCGCAGTCACATCCCACAACATTTGGATGGCTCGAAATAAATTCATCTTCGAGAATAAAAAAACGAATCCAAGCAGTACAGGCCATTAACCTCATATACTCAATTGTGCCGCCAACTCGCAGGGTAGTAACATATGGAAGTACCCACCACATGGGAGGAACAAATTGAATTCAGATGCTGCAATTTTTGGGTTCGTAGTAAGAAACGATGAAGGTGAAGTTCTAGCATCAGGCAACCGGTGCACAACCGCCTCGGGGAACAGCACACTGATCGAGGCTCTGGCACTGAGACAAGCGATTCGCCGCGTGACGGAGTGTGGTCTCCGGAATATGGATGTGGAGTCGGATTCTCAAACCCTTAGGGCATGTTTGTTTTGGGACTCACCCGTCCAGACGTGGGACGTAACGTCCCACGTCTTGTTCTAGTTCGGAATTTAACATCCGGATTTCACCATCCAACCACATCCATCCTTAAAAATATCTATATATCCTACTAATACATTTTATCAATATATTACTTTCTTGAAAATCACACATCATTTTTTTTTTCTCTTACCTCATAATAAATTTCAAACTCGCACTCAACCGAATAAATTTTAAACTCGACTCGATCGAGCCTAAAATTTCATGATTGAGCTCGACTCGATAAACTCGAGCTCGGCTAGACTCGATACCTATATAATATTCAAAATTAATAATAAAACATATAATCCATTTTAAAAAAAATTAAACTCGGGCTCGATTATCTGTATATAAATATAAATTATATATTAATGGAAAAATGGTAAATATTGTTCAAGCTCGATTAGGTTCGCGAGGCTTTCGAGCCGAGTATTTATGAGCTCGAACTCGAATTCGATAGCTACTCGAGTAGCTCGAAACTCGACTTGACTCGATTAACTTCGAGTCGAATTCGATCTTTTTCCGAGTCGAGCACGAGTAGCTCGCGAGTTGGCTCGACTCACTTACACCCCTACTTATGATTGGATGAATAAGGTTATTGAGTTGTATAATTCACACTTTTATAATTCAATTACACACTTTTATAATCCAATTACACACTTTTGTATATATACGAAGTCCAAAATTAATTATATGTTTAACGTAAATTTATTTATATTATTTTATTTGCACCCTCGTATAATTTTAAATCATTTTATAATAATTTTACCATCTAATAATTACTCAAATCATTCAATTATTACTATACTTCTCAAATAATTAATATAATAATATAACATCACTCATTTTTACATAATTGATTTGACATAAAGTTACATCTTATCCTACTCAACATCACAAAACAAACACACACAATCACTATTCATAGGATTTCACCATCCAGGATTTCCTCATCCCCATCTCTCCCATCCTACATAATCCCAAAACAAACATGCCCTTAATGTTGAAGTGGAGGAAGGTCAACAAGTCATGCTGGTAGTGGAGGATATCATTGAAATGCCTAGTAGAGTAAATAACTCGTCCTTCTAGTATTCCCAACGTGAATCAAATGGGGTGGCCCACCATCTAGCTCATCTGGGCAGGGCGGACCCGGAAGAAACAATTAGGGGGTCAAGTTCAACAATAAAATTTTAAAATAATCAAATTTTAATTATGCATTATCAAGTTAATATAATATACTCATTTCGTCCGCCTATAAATTTCTCGTTTAAAAAAAATGATTAAATAATAGATATAAAAATAAAAAATTTATAGACGTACAGAGTGAGTAATATATAATTATCATAATTTTTTAAATTATAATATTAAACTTTAAGATTTAGAATGTCTTTCTTTCATGACATGAAAATTGAGAAAAATTCATTTTATGTCCTGTAACTTAGGCCTAATCCAATTTATATTCTTTAAATTTTCACTTTTTCGATTTACGTCCTTTTTGGTTCAATTTACGTCCTTTTCGCCGGAAAATTTTCAAACTCACCGAAATGTGAGGAATAAATTGGGATTCCGGCCAAATAGTCCAATTTACGTCCTTTAAGTTTGAAATTTTAAAATTTAATAAATAAATTTTCTAAAAATATCTTTAAATTTTTTAAAATATTATTAAAAATCTGAAAACATCATTAAAATTAAAAACTATAAAATGTGAAAAATAAAATTCAAAATACCTTATTTAATTTTTTAAAAATCTCATTAAATATTATAAAATGTGTAAAATAAAAAAAAAAAAAATTTACAATTCAAAAAATCGAAAATGTTTAACTTAAAAATAAGAAATTCGAAAATCTCATTAAAAATTCTAAAAATCTCTTTAATTTTTTTTAAAATGTGTAGATTAAATATTAAAATTTTTAAAAACCCATAAGAATAATAAAAATTATTAATATGTCATTAAAAACCAGACTTGATTCGGACTCAGCTCATCCGCCATTAAAGTTTTTCTCGAACTCCTAATTTTTTTTGTATTTCACGCCTTGATTGATTGTAGAACCGTGTCAAATTCATTTTAATGAGGTTTTTAGAATTGTATAATTTTTTATTTTATTTTAAGCATTTTTAAAATTTTAATTTATATATTTTTTATATTTAGAATTTTATGTTTTTATGAGATTTTTAGAAATTTTTTATTTTTAATTTTCAATATTTCAAATTTTTAGAATTTTAGATTTTTTAATTTTTTAATTTTTTTTTTGAATTTTAGAATTTTTTATTTTTATTTTACACAATTTATAAATTTTAATGATATTTTTAGTTTTTAATGAGATTTTTAATTTTTTAATTATTAATTATTAATTTTCAAACTTAAAGGATGTAAATTGGACTATTTCACCGGAATTCCAATTTTCCGGCGAAAAGGACATAAATTGGACCTAAAAGGACATAAATTGGACACCCTAGGACGTAAATTGAAAAAGTGAAAACTTAAAGGATATAAACTGGATTAGGCCTAAGTTACAGGACGTAAAATGAAATTTTCTCCATGAAAATTATTTATAAGCAACTCTATCTTGAACATCTTCCCAATCTCCAATCCTTTTCAATATACATCAACAATTAGTTATATAGTTTTTATTTATCTTTTAACTACAAACAAAATTCTAAAAATATATCAATTAATAATTAATTAATTAATTTTAAACATCAATTATGAACTAAATTTGTGAGGAATAATTAAAATAAATTAACAAATAATATAAACAAAATTTTAAATAGCAAATCTTGTGACTGTTACTATTGCGACGCCGTGTCACCAGTGGGGGAGTTTTTCAGATTTTTAACTAGTACTGTGTATAAGAATTTTGGTTGGTTGGGCATCTCAAGATTAGTTTATTATTTAAGAAAGCCCATGCACATTTCGGGGTCGGGTCGGGGGGGGGGCAACTAAAATAAAATTAAAAAAATCGCATACAATTATATATATATGGTGCCTTTTGAATGAAATGTAGGGGGGCCATGGCCCTCCTCACTTAAGGCATAGGTCCGCCCCTGTGGGCAGCCACAAGGATTGAGAGAAAATATGGATTGAGGAAATCCACGTAGTTGTATTTCACTTTTAATCAACGATGTAAGGCGTTTGCCCAACATTTTCGAGTAATGAAATTTCATTTTTACCGTAAAAAAAAAGATCTTAACAAATAGTGATCTACTTCTTCTGTGTTGGAAAAGATTGTATACTAATATTGAGGAACATTCTGTTTTTAAATTTAATTTTAACATAATAATTATATTTGCTTAGAATTTTTGTTGTTTATTTATTATTTTTCAGGTTATTTCACTTTTAGATTGAGTGTTGTAACTTGTAAACATCACAACGAAAATCAAAGATTAATTACATTTTGAGGTATTTTACATTCTATTTTTAAATTTTGTGATTTAATTTTTAATTTTTAAGTAATAATAATTTGCTTGGTAATTCTTGTTGTGGTACTATTATTTATGGAGTAGACATTGAAATTTTATTAAAATATGAAAGTGTTAAAATGGGAACTTTTGAGTTTTTGCAAGTCTGTATAAATGAAGAATAGTGTGTATATATAAAGAAGAAGAGGGCGTCCAGATGGAAGAAGCAGAATAGACCTGCTGAGTAGGTGTGCAACATCATATCTTACAAAGGCCAACCAGCACTCCTCTCTAACACAAATTGCTCACATTATTCTCGCGAAAGGGCGCCGTTTATAACAACGCTCTAATTTATATTATTAAATACTCTCCTGTCATTAAAATTCAATTTTCATGACTCGAACCCATGACCTAAGGCCTAGGTAGTGGTGCTCTAACCACTTGAGCTATCCCACTTTGTCATTAAATACTCTCCAAACATTAACATTTTATTAAATAATATTAAATTTTTTAATATTTAATTAAAAAATCGAAGAATTTGCTACTGCTTCAATCGGAAGTATATGCTCGGGGATTAAAAAAATCATGTCATAGTATAAATATGTGTATTGAATTAAAAGAATTAAAAAATACTCTCTTCGTTCTATAAAAACTTTCGACACGTATATTAAAAAAGTGCAATAATGAGTAAGATTTTGGGAGATAATTTTGTAAACATTTATGCGTATAAAACAAGAGTGAAGTATACAAAAATCGCTAATATCAAAAAGTTTTTGGTCCGCTTAGCGCCAAGATCCGTATGCGTCCTGATTTTTTTGTTTATTAAAAATTAAATGGATTGAGACTCAATTTATAAACATATCCCAGTTTTTAGTTCCACAACCCAATTTATGCACTAGGGAATTTAGGGTTGCATATAAAGAGAATGAATGGAAAGATAATTTTATTAACAATGAGAATGAGTATATATAGATTACATAATGAGCTTTTAGGGTTAAACTATAAGCATGAGTTTTAGGTTAACTAAACAATATGTGTCAAGATATACAAGGAAATAGTAAACCTTAATAAACTAATTAAATACAAGAGGAATATATAGAACATATATTCCCAATATGCCCCGTCAAGATGGTGGGCAATTGAGCACGCCAATCTTGGACATAAGGACCGAGAGACGTCCCCGAGTGAGTGGTTTGGTGAGTGCATCGGCCAGTTGATCGGCGGAGGAAACATGGGCAACTCGGAGATGAGAATTTTTGACCAAATCACGGACAAAGTGGTAATCAATGGCAATGTGCTTCATACCGGAGTGAAAAACAGGATTGGAGCATAGATAGGTGGCCCCAATGTTATCACTATAGAGCGTCGGGGTGGGTGATGCAAGCGGAACATCAAGCTCAGAGAGTATAGACTTGGTCCATTGCAACTCAACAGATGCAACAGCAATTGCACGATACTCAGCTTTAGTGGACGAGCGAGCGACAAAACGTTGTTTCTGAGAGCTCTAGGAGATTGGATTAGCTCCAAGAAAGATGATAAAATCATTTGTGGAAGTGCGGTCGTCGCAATCCCCAACCCAGTCAGCATCAGAGAAGTTGTGAAACGATAATGGTGAGGCGCGACAAAGGTGAAGAGCATGATGATGAGTACCACTTAAGTATCGAAGAAGACGCTTGACAGCCCCCCAATGAGTTAAGGTGGGGGCATGCATGAACTGAGAGAGCTTGTTGACCACAAAGGCAATATCAGGCCGTGTAAGGAGGAGATACTGAAGGCTACCAAGAGTTTGTCGATAAATAGTAGCATCAGATGGAGCACTTCCATCATGAAGAGAGAGTTTGGCACCCGTGGCTAGAGGAGTCTGAACATGTTTGGCATCCAACATACCATGTCGAGAGAGGAGATCAGTGATATACTTTCATTGGGACAGGTAGCAAGAGGAAGTAGTACGAAAGACTTCCACCCCAAGGAAGTAGGAGAGAGGACCCAAATCTTTAATTGAAAATTGAGCTACAAGATCAGATACTACTTGAGAGAGAAAGGAGTCGTCGTTACCCGTAAGAATAAGATCATCAACATATACAAGAAAGTAGGCAAGAACATTATCCCGAGCATAAACAAATAGGGATTCGTCGGACTTAGTGCAGACAAAGCCAACATACACGAGAAAGGCCCGAAGAGCATTGTACCAGGTACGAGGGGCTTGCTTCAGGCCATAGATGGATTTTTGGAGCTTGTAAACTAAGGACGAGTGTTCTTTGTCAGAGAAGCCAGGTGGTTGAGCCATATAAACTTCATCATTAAGGGTACCATGAAGGAATGCATTGTTTACATCAAACTGTCTGAGAGGCCAATTCCGAGCTACAACAATGCTGAGAACAATCCGAACAGTGGCAGGCTTGACAACAGGGCTGAATGTTTCAAAGAAGTCAATGCCAGGACGTTGATGGAAACCCTTAGCTATAAGTCGGGCCTTGAATTTTTCAATAGAACCATCGGGCTTACGCTTAATACGGAAAACCAACTTGCAACCAACAACATTTTGAGAGGCACTAGGTGGAACAAGATCCCAAGTACCATTTTTTAGTAAGGCAGTGAACTCCAAGGACATGGCCTCCCGCCAACGAGAATTAGCTAGAGCCTGTGTAACAGTAGTAGGCTCAATATCAGAAGACACAGATGAGGTAAGACAGTACCTCAGATTTGGTTTTATTATGTTGTTTCGGGCACGGGTGACCATGGGATGGCGAGATGAGGTTTTCGTGGCAGAAATCGTTGGTGAAGGGACCGGACGGGGGGGCGTCGACGCCGGAGAGGTCGGCGCGGGTGGTGGAGCGACTAGTGTCGAAGTTGGCAGCGGAAGAGAGGCGAGGACGGGTGGAGGCTGAGGGATGGGCCCCGAGTCTACCAAAGGGTCGGGCGACAAGGGAGGTGAAGCCAGGGAAAGCATTGACAACCAAAGACACGAAGTTTTGAGAGATTGGGTTTGGAGTGGAAGAGCATTTCGAATGAAGAGGCCATGTTAAAGGCAACCTTAGGAAGACGATTTATGAGATATGTGGAAGCGGAGATGGCAAAGGGCCAAAGGGTGAGGGGCATGGAGGCTTGGTGGAGAAGAGCTAAGCAGGTGTCAACAATGTGACGGTAGCGGCGCTTGGAGGTACCATTGTGCTCGGGAGTGTGTGGTGGGGTAGTGAGGTGAGTGATGCCATGAGTGGAGAGAAAGGGACGAAGGGCGAGATATTCACCCCCATTATCGGAGTAAAGGGTGACAATCTTAGAGTTAAGAAAGTTTTCAACAAGAGCTTTGAAGGCAATAAAGGTAGGCAAAACATCAGATTTTTTTCTCAAGGGATAGAGCCACACATATTTAGTAAAATGGTCAACAAAGATGACATAATATTTGAAACCATCACTAGACAAAATATGAGACATCCAAAATATCAAAGAAAATTAATTGTAAGGGTTTCACAGAGGTTAACGAAGAATCATCAAAAGGTAGTTTGTGACTCTTAATGCATTTACAAGAACCACAACAAAAATCAGAATGATTAGCATGAGACAAGAGGTTATTACTAGACAGGGTAAATTGTAAAATTTTGGTAGAGGGGTGGCATAAGCGAGCATGCCAAATGGAGGAGGGTTGTCTAACCGAGGTAAGGGCATGTGGAGGTGAAGAGCACAAGACAACAGGCCACACGTACAACCCATTAACGCTTTGACCCCGAAGCAGAGTTCCCTAGGGATGGCAATGGGATGGGTAAAAACTCGGACCCACATGAAACTGGCTCGCACGGGTCCCGGATCGGGTAAATACCCGGTCAAATAATATCCGTCGGGTATGAGACGGGTAATGGTTTTATATATACCCGACCCCGACCCGTATAAACATATATATTTAATGTATATATTATATGTATATTAAAAAATATATATGTATATCAGTATATATATGTATCTTATATATGTTAATAATTGTATATGTATATTAGTATATATATATATGTTAATAATTGTATATGTATATAAATATACACATTGGCTTAAAAAAAGGATATACGATGTATATATATATATATATTTATTGTAGTTTAAAGTAGTTTTTATATTATATTAGTATATTTTATTAAAATAACAAATTAAAAAAACAAAAAAATAGTTTTGTGATGGCGGGGCAGGGCGGGTTTACCCGCCGGGTTCATGGGACGGGACAGGGCGGGTTTAGGTGGGTATTTAGGCTAGGCGGGGCGGGTAACGGGTCTAAAGTTTTTTGGCGGGGCGGGTCCTGGGATAGGCCATACCCGTCCTATACCCGCCCCGTTGCCAACCCTAGAGTTCCCCCCGTACGACAATCCTTCACCTGAAAATCAAAGGCAAAAAACATAACCACAACATTATTTTGTTTGCACAACAGAGAAACTGAAATCAAATTCTTTGCCATGGAAGGCACAATTAATACATCTGAAAACATAAGGGATTTAAAGTTAGGGAAGGTGAGACAGCCAATATGGGTGATAAACAGTGGAGTTCCATCACCAACAACAACACCGTCATGTCCACTGTAAGGAGTGTAGGATGAGAGATTGGCCAGGTTAGCGGTGATATGGTGTGAAGCCCCGGAGTCAAGGATCCATCCAGGGGATGTGGGGGTCGATTCGACCGTGTGGGCCGAGAGCGAGAAGATGGATGATAGCGCTAGCTGCCGAGCAGGAGCAGTTGAGGATGCGTGGGAGCTAAACTCTATGGAGCATCGAGCCGAGTGGCCAGGAGTGCCACATAACTGACACTTGCTGAGGTATGGCCGAGCAGTGTGGCGACTCGGCTGTTGGTGGGGGCAAGCAAGTCGGCTCGAGGAATGTTGGGGCGTTGGCACACGCGAGGAATGGGGATGGACAACCGACCGTTGAGGAGCAGAGGACGGTGATAGACGAGATGTCGAGAAGCCAGTATTGACGTTTTAGGTTATCAGATTTGTTGACATGAGGACGCAACAGGGATGGAGGCCGAAGAGGCTGTATGAGCACGATCGCGTGAGGCGACGTTCGTGCTTTAGGCGCGTGAGGCGGCTAGGGTTTGGTGGGAGAGAGTCCCACAATTGTGGAGGATCCGAAAAAAAAGGTAGGAAAGATCGAGTAATTGAGGCATTTGCCTATTTAGGCTTTGGTTACCATAAAGAGAATGAATGGAAATATAATTTTATTAACAATGATAATGAGTATATATAGATTACATAATGGGCTTTTAGGGTTAAACTATAAGCATAGGCTTTAGGTTAACTAAACAATATGGATCAAGATATACAAGAAAATATTAAACTCTAATAAACTAATTAAATACAAGAGGAATATATATATATATATATATATGTATATAACATATATTCCCAATAGCTTACTTGCGCGCATTTCAGCAATATAATTCTACATAAAAATTCAAAACACAGTGCAAACATTTAAATTTGAGGTGAAAACTGAAAAGGTACTATCGATGAGGGCGACGACGATGGTAGGTGGGCAAGTGACGGCGATAGAAGGGGCAACGACTACAACACCAACCAGATTTTGGCGCCGATAGGAGAATTTGTGGTTGTTGTTTTTTTTTTCCCTACTTTATGATTTTGGCCACAAGTTTGTAGCTTTGTTTGTGTTAGAGAGAAAATCATGTAAAGTAAACCTGTGTGGATGTGGAAAAAATTGGAGCATTTGAGTGGCGTCTAGGCGCCGATTTCTGCATCACTGATATAAAGTAATAAATTAGTTTGACTTGTGTGCATGAGTGAATCCAAAAGTAATGATATTTTGTGTAAAATTGTAAATATTGTGAGAGTGCAGATTTACAAATAATTTTTCATTATTGAACGTTTCGAAAAAGAAAATATGAAAATTATTATGTGAGTGAGGAAATAGTAAATTTACATAAGAATATTATTTAGAGATAATTTACTATTAGGCACGGGCTTTTACAAACTATAGCAACTAGGCATAGAGAAAAACCACACACAAAACATCATACGAAATGTCTAAAATAACCTTACATCACATCTGGTAAAGTACCATGAACAGTAAAAAAAAGTACTTTTTGTCTGCCTCAAACACAGTACTCATACGCTAGGTGCTTTACATTTAACATGAGAGAGGAGAGAGAGAGTGTGGAGACTGGATGAAAAAACTCCATTGAAGCCGGTAATGAAAAAACTCCATTGAAGTTGGTAAGAAGAAATCTGATAGATGAAGAAACATTATAACCTCTCCCAAGGAGTTTTTTCGAAGTTTTTAATAAAACTCCCATCATATATAGAAATCGGAAACTGCATCTCCGGAACATTTTCCGCTAAGTAGTTCAAGCAAACTCACTCAAAACGATTTTTGTGAGGTGTACCGTTCCGTGGCGAAGTGTGCTCTGTTTAAAAAATGAACGACGTCACACAGAGCCACCGCATCGCGGCCTTGAGCACCACCGTGTGTTGCCGCAATCGAGTGGAACTTATAGCTTCAAATGATTCTAATGGAGAAGTTGAATCAATTGGTACATGAGAGGAAAAAGATGGAGCTAAAACACTTGTGATTTGATTTTTTTTTATTTTACTGGAATTTTGATGGCGAGGAGAAAAACTCCATTAATGAAGATAAACTATTAACCCAAATATGGTGGCCACGTGGAAGTCAATTGACATTTTCTATTTCTCAAATTAAATGTCATCAGATTGGGTGGCCACGTGGAAGTCACTTATCATTTTGGAAAATTAAAATTTTGAATTAATCCAGCAATCCCCTTTTTAAATGCCCACCCCCAAAAATTATTCCACGCTTAAAAAAATATATAATATAATAAATATTTGTGAAATTGAATATAATATTACATAAAGTTTAAAATTTAAAATTGAATTTACATATATAAATTGAATGTCAACAAGATATATAAGATACCAAACTCTAAACTTAAATTGAAATTGCATAAGTTACTAAAACTTAAATTGAAATTGCATAAGTTACTAAACTCTAAACTTAAATTGAAATTGATAGAGTTCTCTCGTCAAAGTTTCCGTGATGGTTACTTAAACAATGTCTTGTATTTATAAAGGAATGCTTGTACGAAACTATTCATTGGTGAGAACTAGACGTTCGAGCAAATCATCTATTTTGTAGGTGAGATCGTCATGGATTAAATGTATCTTGATATTCTGTTACAAATCATCCCTTCAAAAGAAATGTGCATTTAATGTGCATTAAATGCTCTTGTACGGCTCTGAGAAGATCTCTGAATCTCTTGTCCAAGTTAACTCAATAGATGTGTCAGATGCTATTCGACATTCTCTTTGTCTTCTAGTAATCATTGCCTTCAATGTGTTCTGTTATCTGATCAATTAGATCAACAGTCTTTATAAATGCCCTTTAAAGCTTGACAAAATCTGGCGAAGTTCATATCAGCCGAGGTCTTCTGATCGACTGATCTCATGCAATTATTATCAGTTGAGATGGTATACAAGAACCTTTCAGACAAATTTCACTAATGAACTTCAGATGTCTTCTGGTCTTTACTCTTCTACTCTTTTAGTTTTGAGCGAACATGTGTTGATCCAAATGTGGTATTAATTGATATACAGTTGATTTCACATGATTAAAACTTAGACATTCTATGCTAACTACTAAGCTTTCTAAAACAACTTAGGTAACCTATTTATTAGATAACAAATTGTATCCTAACACTTAGATTACAGATATAGTTTTGATCATCAAAACTAAATTTATATTATTTAATCTGATTAGGGGTAGGGTTGAGAACTTTATATACCATTTAGGTTTGGTAATTTATACAATATCAATTTATATATTTAAATTTAATGAATGAATAATTCAATTTTAATTGATAGAGCATCATTTTTAATTATTGCTCATTTTAAAATGAGTATTGTTCATTTACATGCAAGAATAAAAAATTAGACCACATAAATATTTGAACCGTCTCACATAAACTTTGAACGAAAACTCATAATTTTGAATTATATATGACAATATTGAACAGTAGTTTCCTAAATAGTATTAGTATCTTTTGTATTAGTTTCCTAAATAAAATGATGTAGATACATGAACAAATAAATGACACATAATGAATATTAAGGAGAAAATAAATTGACATTCACACCATATAATTAGTTAAATACTCCCTCCGTCCCCGATTTTTTTTAACTTTAATGAATGATTCAATTTTAATTTAGCACCTTATCTACTATTCAAAACTTTAATTTAGGGTTTAGAGTTTAGTACATTGTGGTTAGGGTTTAATACATTATATGATACTCCCTTCGTCCCATATAAATTTACATTGTTGACATATGTGGATGTTTCATACCAATTTGCACATTCAAAAATTAAAAAAAAAAAATTTATAACTTCCACCCTCAAAATATACACGTATTTACTCAAATGTCTTTACTCTTTCACATTCAATATACCATTTTATTTACTTTATTCATACAAAATATCATAATCCTCACCATTTTTAGTAAGTTATGTAATATTCAAACTCAATTTAGGTTTATTTTGTTACTTTATATACCATTTAAAATCTATAGGTAATCCTCACCATTTTTCTTCTCAGGTATGTCACTGAAGCTTCTCATGTTCAATTTACACGAAATGCTTGTATTAATTAGGTTAACAAATTTTAATTATTGGTGCCATTTTCAGAAGTTTGATTCCATTGGTGCCAAGAGAGATGACAGAAAGAAAAATCAACAATAAAGAAGAAATTCAATCAAGCATTTGATTATAATCCAAAATCTGTTATATATCTTGATGTTTTAAAATGAGTATTGTTCATTTACGTGCAAGAATAAAAAATTAGACCACATAAATATTTGAACAGTCTTACATAAACTTTGAACGAAAACTCAGAATTTTGAATTATATATGATAATATTGAACAGTAGTTTCCTAAATAGTAGTATCCTCTGTTTTTTAATTTCACCGTTTATTTATGTAAACAATGATTTATTCATAGAGTATCATTATTATCCTTTTATAGCACCCCATCATTTTAAAAATATATATGTTGATTTCACTTCAATTGCTTACTACTTTATAACATTCGTATTTATAAGTCTCGATACAAACTTGAGAAAGAAATAATAAAAAAAATTAGACCACATGCAAGAATGATTTATAACATTTGTATTTATAAGTCTCAATATAGTCATTATGTAAACAATGATTTATTGATAGAGCATTATTTTTAATTATTGCTCATTTTAAAATGAGTATTGTTCATTTACATGCAAGAATAAAAAATTAGACCACATAAATTTTTGAACAGTTTCACATAAACTTTGAACGAAAACTCATAATTTTGAATTATATATGACAATATTGAACAGTAGTTTCCTAAATAGTATTAGTATGTTTTGTACTCCTTAGTTTTCTAAATAAAATGATGTAGATACATGAACAAATAAATGACACATAATGAATATTAAGGAGAAAATAAATTGACATTCACACCATAAAATTATATAAATTATAATTTGTCGGGCCCGTTCTCTTAAAACGCAGTACTCGTCTTTGTGGAGTTCGAAAGATTCCATCCCTTTGCCGTGCCCGTTCTCTTAATCGTGGTTGTCATTTCCATCTTTCTCCTACGACGAGGGTCTGGGTCCTCACGGCGGCGCCGCTTCTCTTGCTCTTCGTCGTGAAGTGGCTCTCCACGTCAGAGAACACCGCATGATGGTTTTACGGCGCTTCTCCACACCGGACGAAGAACTACTTCGGTTCGATGGAGGGTGTGTCGCCGTAGAAGAAAGAAGAATCAAAAGAAAATTATGGAAAAACAAAGTAGAAGAAGCCAAGAAGGTAGTTCTCCAAAGTAGTAACAATGAATTAAAAATTAAAAAGTAGTAAAAGTCTTTGATGTGACACAAGTAGGCATGCTTTTTCAGAAATAGTACTACACAGTCTACACTCAATGCTAATCGGTGTAAATTAAGTTTGAAAAGAATGGGGGTATATTGGATCATTCAACACCAATTTTGTGCCTACTTGCTATACAAAATTTAGTACGTGTCTCGTTGCAACAATCCCTCCTACTTTGTGTGTTATGGTGAATCCCTCTATTATTTATTTCATGATTAAATTGAAAGAAAAATGCAATTGAAAAAAATGGTCAAAATGGAGAATGATGATTAGAATGTACCCCCATTTCAGTACGGTTGACATTTGGACAGCATGAATACGGCCAATCTGCCATTCCATCCCATTCCTATATTATTGTTTGGTTTCTTTTATATCCTAACGTAATCAGAATACATTATTCCAACTAATAAGAATTTAATACAGTAATATCAATGAACCGATTAGGTTTATGTCAATTCTTGTACTTGTACGGGCAGAATAGTTCTTATATATCATATGCATCAAAATTCTTTTACCAATCTCTTCAATGTTCACCAAATCCTATAATTTAATAGAGTACAAAAAATTGGCAGTTGCAAATTAAATGTACTCAAGACACTCGATAATTCTGACTTTGTGGATATATACAATTATAAGATACTCAGCGATTCCACTCTCCGATTGTCAAATATTTTAATTTAAAATAATTTTATCTAATTTAAAAGTTTGAAAGTGAGTTGGTAGAAAAGTACAGTATGAAATTAATTCACTTATAATAATTTTCTAATATTTTTCCTCTCTAGGCTGACTCACTTTCTACGTACATGATTTTAAACTAAGGATGTGGGCATGAACAAAAACTCTTACACCATGAAACTAAAGAATTAATTGTATCTAATTTAAAAGTTTGAATTTGTAAAATGCTTGTAGAATTAATTCATAGATATTAATTTGACCTGCTCTCTTGTATTTAGTGTGCATAGTGCATACAGATCCATTTAGAGAACACGGGTCGCAAACTGAAGCTATATATCGGAAAACTGGTCTTTGTTTGACATCTATGTTTATAGCTTGAGATTGTTTAGACTTGTGATTTGTTTCAAGTGAACTGTGTTTTATTCCCCACTCAATATGTACTCCCCGACTTCCTCTATCTCACAATAATTTTAATATTTTTTTTTAGAACGTTGCACAATAATTTTCACACTCTTAAAACAAAAAATTCTTTATAAATTTCACCCTTACAATAACCTTAATTTTACACAAATGTCAATATTTTATCTCTACACTACTTTATCTCTACACATATATAAAAGTCAACTAATTTTTTTACTTTATACATAAAGTTTTATAAAATTACCCCTCAAAATTTCACTCATTGTTACACTTTCTTAATTTTACACTTTCTTAATTTGTGTGTCTATCTACCTATGAAGATCAATATGGAACGGGGCGAAGGGAGTACACTTTTTTTTTTTTGCTGTCCATACTTAATATACGTACACACTTCAATAAATAGGTACAAAGTTTTCTCATTATTGCTTTTCTATAGCTAAAAATCTTTATTATTGATAGAAAATTAATGTCAGCGCTTTCTAAAAAACAAAATTTTGTAATTATACTTTTATATGAAAATATTATATAATTTCTGCTATTAAAAACGACCTTTTACTTTACACATATTTTTACCACAAATTTTCAGACCCATTTTAATCATGTACTCCCTCCGTCTCAGGATTGTTTGCACCATTTTATGGGCACGCAAACTAAGAAAAATGTGTAATGAGTGGAGTGTTGAGGGGTAATTTTGTGATTTTTATGAATAAAGTAAAGTGAATGATTGGATTGAGGGTAAAAGTAATGACATTTTGTGTAAATATGTGGATATTAATATTGTGAGAGTGGGATTTATGAAAAAGTTTCCTTTTTAGATAGTGCAAACAATTGTGGAACGGACGAATAAAAAAAGAGTGCAAACAATTGTGCAACATTGGTAGGGAGTACAAACTTACCTACATGCTTAATTATTTGCAAAGAAGGGGGTGTCAGAGGGTCACTGGCCCCTTCAAATTTTACAAAAAAAATTATTTAATAAAAAAAAAAAATAGTTACATTTAATCTAATTATGTATATTCAATACTTATATAACAATTTTTAATTGTACTAATATAATATTAGTAGTGAAATTATTACATTCTTCAATTATCAAATTTTGTTTGTGTATAATTAAAAAAATTGTATATTGTTTTTTTATAATTAATTTTTTTTTTTACAAATTTACCCTTTATTATCATAACTTCTTCAATTATTAAGAAGAAGAGATAAAAAATGTATTAAATGAGAAAATATAAGAATTGACATATGAGTAATTTAGGGAGGAACGTGGTAAAAATAGTTAAAATGATAAATTTATTAAAGCAAGAATTAAGACAAAAAATGTCAAACAATATGAAATGATTAAAGTACTCCCTCTGTCCTGTTATTAATTGAAGATTTACTATTTGTACGAGTTTTAATGTAAGAATTGTTTATTAGTATTAAAGGTGATAAAATTGACTTTTATGAGGGATATTATAGGTAATTTAACTTTATTGGAGAGATAATCTTTAATTAGTGTGTAAAAAGTAATGACACGTGGTGTAAATAAAAGATGTTTGAGAGAATTTTTTAAAGGAGTAAAAAGTTATTTTTTTCAAATAAAGAAATGTTCAATTAATAATGAGACAATTTTTTTTTTTGACAAATGTTCAATTAATAATGAGAGAGGGGGAGTATATAACAATTTAAATTAAAGTGAGGCTCTAGTGCACTTGACTGCTAAGAATTCCTCCCCTTTTTTTCTTTTTTTTTTTTTTCTAATACCTGTTTTTTAAAAATATTTTTCTTGATTATAAAAGTGAAAGTAGTAATTACTAAAAGTGTAATATTAAAAATAAATAAAAGTGCAAGTAGTAATTACTAAAAAGTGTAACATTAATAATAAATAAAAGTGCAAGTAGTAACTAATAAAATATATAACATTAATAACCAATAAAAATATGTGAAAATATTTTTCCGCTACAATTCATAGCAATTGTCATTAATATTATGTGGTCGTTTTTATCAAATTGTTCGATTAAAAATAAAAAAAAGGCAAAAATAAAATAAAATGGGGGACATATTCAAATCGTGTAATTTGACCTTATAAAAATGTTCATTTACTATCTAAGTTGTTAACGTACTCAATAATAAATAGTTTTCTTATCTTTTCAGTTATAGTGACTTACACTTTTTAGTAATATTATGTTGCACTTTTCATTTATAATGACTTTGACTTTTAACTAATATTATGTTGCATATTTCAGTTATACTCACTTGTACTTTTTAGTTATAGACACTTACACTTTTCAGTTACAGTGACTTACATTTTTAAGTAATATTGTGTTGCACTTTCAGTTATATTGACTTACACTTTTTAGTAATATTGTGTTGTACTTTTCAGTTATACTTACTTGCGTTTTTTTATAATATTGTGTTGCACTTTTCAATAATATTGACTTACACTTTTTAGTAATATTGTGTTGCACTTTCTAGTTATACTGACTTGCATTTTTTTATAATATCGTGTTGCGCTTTTCAGTTATATAGACTTACACTTTTTAGTAATATTGTGTTGCACTTTTCAGTTATAATGACTTGCATTTTTTTATAATATTGTATTATACTTTTCAGTTATATTGACTTAAACTTTTTAGTAATATTGTGTTGAACTTTTTAGTTATATTGACTTACACTATTTATTAATATTGTATTGCACTTTTCAATTATACTGACTTGCACGTTTAAGTAATGAATTTTTTATTGAAACATATTAAAATTGAATTTGATTCATTATATATTATTAATATATTATATGTTTTAAGAATACTTATATGATATTAAATTGAAAATTACTCCTTCCGTCCAATTTTATAATTCCCACTTTCTTTTTTGGGCTGTCCAATTTTATTAATCTCATTCCTTATTTGGAAAAATTACTATTCACACTACTTTATCTCCACCCTTCAATTATCACTTATTTACTTAAATTGCCATTGACTTTATTCATAAACAAATAACAATCACTTTATCTATAAATGGACCTCACAACATCCCATCATACCCCCAACTTATCTACTTTATACATTATTTGAGAAATTGGTTAGAAATTGATTAATTTCAATTAATTAATTGATTTAAAAATGAGGGTGCAGAACACTCGTCTTTGACCAATTTATTGAGGGCTATAAATATAATTTCAGAGAAATTAAATGGAAAATAATCGTTCTACTTTCGGAGTAGATAATCATAGTGTATTTAAAATCTCAAAACCGAATTCCGGTGAGTGAGAAATTCATTGAAACGTCAAATAATACACTTTATGGGATAAGGTGTGTTACATCATGATAATTGTCCCAATTGAAACTTTGAATGTTTATTGTGGCTAATTACTCCTTATAAATAGGAGGGTGTTACAATAGTTCAAATCATAATGACTAAAGAGCAATCCAATAGTCTATACGGATGCACATGTGTGCTCGAAATTGGATTGACCCGAATGAATTTAAGTTGAATTTGAACTATGATGAATTTGAATGTTGGGGATGTCTACGTACATTGATACACTATGCCAAATAAGCTGATAGACATCAGTTTTTAACCGCTGTAGATTAGAATTAGCAACCGCTGTAATACAAAGCGCTGTAAAAAAGAGGCGCTGATAGACAGCGGTTATTAACATACAACAGCGGTTATTAACCGCTGTTAATACTTTCAAACCGATGTTGTATGTGGTCGGTTTTATCTCTTTTCAATATCTACGACAGCAGTTTTATTAGATACGATAGCGTTTATGAACCGCTGTTGTTTGGATTTACTACAGTGGTTTTTAACCGCTGTTATTCCTTTAAAACCGATGTTATATTAATATTTAGGACAGCGGTTTTATTAGCTACGACAGTGGGTATTAATCGCTGTTGTAAATATCCAATATTTTAAAAAAAAAATCTAAAATTTTAATTTGTTAAATTAATAAAAAAAAATAATACAAAATTTCAAAAATATAACAAAAAAAAAAAGCCAAAATAATTTAATTAATAACATTAAAACTACAATATCAACCAATTTTCATAATTAATGTTTAATGCACGACATATGATGTATATATATATAAATTAAACTAAAATAGTATAATAAATTATTTAACATTAACTTCAAACATTCATACATAATACATATATTCAAAAGTTTGTTGTGGACATTGAGAGCTTGAAACTGGTCTTGATTTTCTTTATATAGTAATCTCTCCCATCATATCTTTTCTTTCTACTCAATCATGTATAGTTGCTCGCATTCCGTCAACAACTTTGACTTTCAGAGGAATCATTGTCTGTATGAAAAGATGAAAAGAGTATGTGAGATAGTAAGAGAAATTAGATGTATTTGAATAAAATAATCTTGGATAAGTAGAAAAATGACCAAAAACCTCTTTTATTAGAACTGTAATTTGCAGTGGATTTACTTGTCTTAAAAACAAAATTCTTATCAGAAACAAGGCTTTTTTTTCATCTTCCTTTTGCCCACAAAAGGTACTATTAGGTACAAAGTATGATTTTCCCCAATTCACTCTTTCTTGTTATTTTAATTCTTTGTATGTCCACAAATATGTGCATATTCTTGATATGAAAATGAAAGATTTTTAAAGAGATATTATTATATTACCTTGATAGGATTATCTCCATAATTTGCATCGGAAGAATTTGCATCTGAAGTGGCACAACCTCCATAATTCACTATTTTCTTCAACATGATCGGTTTGAGGATCCTGCATGTACACAAAAACCAATTTATGCAAAATTAGTTCTGAAATTAGCGTTAATCACCGACATACTCAACCTGTAACGAAAAAATCGAAAAGGTAATACCAACTTCGACAATCTTTTTCAATTTTTTTGAATTCTTTTCTTCTGCAGTTTTTTGTTTCACTACAAGAAAAATGGGTTATGTTGACATTTAGAAATGTAATTATAGTTTATCTAATACTACTTTCAAACTATCATGACATTTAATAAAAATGTCATCCATTCTAATGTAAGGATAGACATCAACCCTATTTTGACATTCTTAAATGTATTGATAAAATTGTTTAAACTACACTTAATTATTATATTAATCTCTTAATATTAATTAATAATACAATATTAAATGTCATGATAGATTTATTATTAAAATCATTTTTATTACCCTAATTCTCGATATTAATTAAAACTGCATGATTAAGTGTCATGTTACATTCATATTAAAACTATTTTTTATTATTATAATTTTTAAATATTAATTAATAATACACTATTAAACGTCATGATTTTTTTTATAATATATATATATATATATATATATATATATAATTGCAATAAGATACGGAGCACCAAATTCTGTATAATATTGATAATAATTAAATAATAACAACAATAATAATAAATTAGAAAATATATTATACGAAGGAATAATATTAAGATATCTTCTCAATAGCTACAGTAAAGTTTAACAAAGTAATCATCTGACATACAAAACTTGATAACATTTTTATACAAATACCCAAAAAAATCTCTACATATAAATCATTTTAAGAAAAGAAAGAAATTAAACTATGAAGGGAGATGAACAAATCGACAAACTTCGTCTTCCGATCATTTTAGCAAATAACTTCTCTAGAGATGAACAGATCGACAATCTTCATCCTTTTAAGTTCGCACATTCTACTACTCTTGAATCCTGAATAGATGAACAAAATCGACATTTAGTTAAAGGATCAAAATAAGTTTTCAATAGGCATATAAATAAAAGGAAAAAAAAAAAAACATATTTAGAAAGTTCTTAGATAGTTAGATACAAAAAATATCATATCATTGTTAAGTCAATTTCTTTCAAAAGCATTCTAGTGTACATGGATCACTCAACTTCACTAACCATGTAGATAAATTCATGCAATTCTACTCATGACAGCAAATTATGAAGTTCATAATTTAAATATTGTAGTAGCACTTTGGATAAACACTCCCACAAGTTAAAGTCAAACTAAACGAACAAATATCAATCCTAATGCTC
Organism: Galeopsis tetrahit; assembly: GCA_963675135.1. Taxonomy (NCBI): domain Eukaryota; kingdom Viridiplantae; phylum Streptophyta; class Magnoliopsida; order Lamiales; family Lamiaceae; genus Galeopsis; species Galeopsis tetrahit. Next base: position 28,219,896 of record OY776130.1, on the reverse strand, counting down.
AAACTACATCTCCACTTAGTTGAAGGGGCAATAGCCAAACCCACCCTTGGCTATGCAAAGGGCTGAACTATAAAACCCCTCAAGCAAAAGACAAAAACTTATAAGGCAATAAACCCCACAACCCTCCATGCAACTCAAACCTGAACAAAACCCATTATCTGCTCATTGCAAAGCCCAAACATACAGAGCCCCAACCATACCCAAGCTTACAAAAAGTCAAAAACACGTAGCATTTTCCATAATTTTCAAATATTGCAGAAACATGATTTGAGGACGAAAAATTTATTAATGAAAAAAAAATGCAGCAGTTGTATTACCAATTTAGATCGAACTTGGGCAGATGATCTCTTCCCAGTTCTTTGCTTCATGAGTTTTTTAGATCTAGCTTTCTTGTTTCTCTTGCTTACTTCCTGAAATTGAATTGAAGAACAAAAATTAATAGATGCAGATTCTATTTTAATTTATTTTATGCACTATCCTTTTATCCAGTTACTGTTCTATAAAATTAAACAAAGGAACACCTACCATCTTCCCATAATTTTCTTTCAAACAATGTTTCCAATTTTTCCATTTATCCCAATGGATGACAAAACTCACTTCTCCGCGGTAATAGAAATATGAAATAGTAACTGCATCACACATTCATGTTATTAAACTAACAAAAATGCTCAAATATATACACATATAGATCAGTGATAAAATGCAGCAAAACAAGAAAAATATGCATTATTGACAAAAGAGAGGAATAGAGCATGTAAAAAAATAGAAAAGAAGAAACAAAAGCCCATCATTTGAACAAAGCAATTGATACATTAATTCAGAGCTCCAAGGAGATTCCAAACAAATCTCTGGCAACACCAAGAAGAAGAATAAGGCTTTGACATCTACCATAAGCAAATCGAGCAAGAAGGATTTGTGAGGCAATGTATAAGGCTCTGCCCTAAAGGATTCCCCCGACCTAAAAGTGATAAATCTGGCAGTGAGCAAGAGCAATAGGCTTTGTGAATTGTGTGTTCTGTTCTTATTGATTCAAACTCAAAAGAGGTGTAAAATATATATACAGGGGGAAGACTCTAGAAGTCTATCAATAGCAGAAATTAAGGGCTGAAAATAAGCTAATCAAGATATACATGGTAATTACAAAAAAAGAAATTATATACTAATCATACGGTAGTCAACACTCCCCCTCAAGTTGGATCGTGAAGATTGCAAACGCCCAACTTGCCAACTAGTAGTCGAAATCTTTCTGTTCTGAGTGCCTTTGTGAAGATATCGGCAACCTGATCATTCGTAGAGATTTTTCTCGTCTCTATTTCCTTGGACTCAACTCTCTCTCGAACAAAATAGCAATCCATCTCAACGTGTTTTGTGCGTTCATGGAAGACGGGATTATTTGCAATATGTCGGGCTGCTTGGTTATCACAATGCAACGGCGTCGCCATACTCTGAGGTGCCTCCAAATCACGTAGTAACCATCTGAGCCATAATATCTCACTGACTGTCGTAGCCATCGCCCTATATTCTGCCTCTGCCGAAGATCTTGAAACTACTGATTGTTTCTTCGTACTCCAAGAAATGGGTGATCCCCCAAGTGATATGAAGTAGCCAGTGCTGGATCGTCTGGTCATCTGGCATCCTCCCCAATCTGAGTCACAAAAGGCCTCCAAGTTTAAGTCACCATCTGCTGGAAGAAAAATGCCTTGGCCAGGAGTTGCTTTTAAGTAACGTAGTACCCTATAAACGGCATCCAAATGTGTTTGGCGAGGTGAAGCGACGAATTGGCTAAGCATGTTTGTTGCAAACTGAATGTCAGGCCTCGTCACTGTTAAATAAAGCAGTCGACCTATGAGGCGTCGATATCGAGATGAATCAATGTGCGGACTCTCCTCATCAAGGGTAAATCGCGCATGCTCCTTGTAGCCCACTATCCTCTAAGATGTCCAAGGTGTATTTTCTTTGGCTAAGGACTAAGCCACGTGTGGATCGAGCAACTTCAATTCCGAGAAAGTATTTGAGAGGCCCCAAATCCTTGATGCTGAATTTTTTATCAAGATATCCTTTTACAAATTCAATGTAATCTTTGTCATTCCCTGCCAATATGACATCGTCCACATAGATGAGTGCACTCACATAAGTCGAATCTCTCTTGTATATAAATAGAGAGTGATCGGCTCTAGATTGACGAAACCCAATATCCAATAGAGCTTGTGTGAATTTGTAATACCAATTCCTCGATGCTTGTCGTAAGCCATACAAGGATTTTTGCAGCTTGCATACTCTTGTTTCTCCATCCTTAGAGAAACCTTGTGGGATCTTCATGTAAACATTTTCAATTAGATCTCCGTGAAGGAACGCGTTGTTAACATCCAGCTGGTGGATTATCCAACTCCTTTTAGCTGCTACTGCAAGCATGCTTCTGACAGTTACAAGTTTTGCCACTGGTGCAAAGGTTTCATGAAAGTCGATCCCCTCTATTTGTGTGAACCCTTTTGCAACAAGTCGTGCTTTGTACCTCTCCACTTCTCCATTTGGTTTGTATTTGATCTTATACACCCATTTGGAGTCGATGGCGCGTTTCCCTGGACGTAATGACTCAAGGGTCCATGTCTCGTTTGCTTCAAGTGCATCAATTTCCTTCTTCATTGCTTCTCTCCATTTAGGATCTTTAACTGCCTGTGAGAAGTATTTAGGCTCATCACGTGAAGTGATGGCCGCAAGATAACATTTGTGCGCATGAGAGAAGTTTTTATATGAAACAAAGTGAGATAGAGGATGTACCGTGGAGGATTCTGATTCGGGCGTGGGCTGCGAATGGTCTATAGATCGTGGTAAGCTCACTTCATACTCTTGCAAGTGTTTGGGCTGTCTTCTTATTCTTCCATTCTGTCGACTATTTTGATCAGAAATCTGTGACTCAGTTTCTCTTGATTCAATCAATCCACCACTGTCTTGATTGACCTCGATAGCCTCTTGTGCATGCATGTTGCCATGTACAATTGTTTCTTCCCCGATATGATCAACTTCCCACTCTTTTAGACGTTTTTCGGGAACATTTTTAAGATGAAAATCCTTGTCGTAAGGAAATACATCTTCAAAGAACTTAACGTCTCGAGAAGTGGTAATGCTCTTACTCTCCAAATCAAAAACACGATACCCCTTTTGACCACTGGGATACCCAACAAAAATGCACGGTCTACCCCTCTCACCAAATTTATCTCTCCCTTTCTTGTTATCTTTAGCATAGGCTAAGCACCCAAAAATACGTAAACAATTATAATTGGGTTTTCGTTTGAACAGAATTTCATATGGTGTCTTATGTTGAAGGAGTTTCGTGGGCAGCCTATTTATAATGTAAACTGCAGTTAACACGCACTCCCCCCAAAACTCAATAGGTAATTCTGCTTGAAAGCGTAGCGCTCTTGCAACTTCCAAAATGTGTCTATGCTTTCGCTCCACCACCCCATTTTGTTGCGGTGTGTCTGTGCAAGAGGTTTGGAGCACTATACCCTTTTCAATGTAAAAATCAACCATCAAGCTTGACTGGAATTCAGTCCCGTTGTCTGTTCTAATCTTCTTAACAACTTTGCCAAATTGTGTTTTAACCATATTATAAAACATTATCAAATACTTACTCACCTCAGATTTATATTTCATCAAATAAACCCAAACACCCCTACTATAATCATCAACAATGCTAAAAAAATAGTAGGCCCCACTAGAAGAAGGCGTTTTATATGGCCCCCATATATCACAATGTATCAATTGGAAACAATCATTAGTTTGAATAGAACTAAGAGAAAAAACCATACGAGTCTGCTTAGCTCTCATACAGGAATCACAATAGTCATCAAAAACTTTATTAATAGAGTCAACATGCTGGAGTTTTATTCTAGATGCATGCCCTAATCTCTTGTGCCAAATTTCTGGACTCACCACAACCGACATAATTCGATGTTCTGTCTGTGCTGGTTCCAAGAAATATAGACCATCGCGCTGCTTACCCAGCCCAATCAGGTTCCTCGAGCTCAAGTCCTGTATCACACAATAGTCCGGAAAAAATGTAAGCTCACAATTATGATCTTTAGTCAAACGACTAACAGATAGTAAGTTGCACTGAAAGTTTGGGACATGCAAAACGTGATTTATTTTGAGTCCATTGGGTAAATGTGTGCTCCCAATGCCCTCAACTGGAACACTGTCACCATTCGGAATTTTTACGGGAGCTCTTACGTCTTGATTCGTTTGACAACTAAGTATTTCTCCATTATAGGTGAAGTGTTCAGTGGCACCTGAATCTATCACCCATGGTTTATTAAAAAAGATCTTACCAGCCATGTTTACTGAGGGAGGTTGACTTGTGTTATCTCGGGTCATGTTTCCAAGATACTCGATCAACTTCGTCAACTGCTCTTGATTTATGCCCGGAATCGAACTCGAACTAGCCTCAACGTTAGCAGCTTTTGGGTTGGTTCTCTGTCTTTCAGCTCCTTTTGTAAAACTCCTTTTTGGCCTCTGTTCTCCTTTGTCTGGGTAGCCAACAATTTCATAACAGTACTCAATAGTATGATTATTCCTCCCACAATTGTCACATTTTCTATCGCGCTTGCCATCCTTAAAACCACCTCCATTCCATTTGCCTTGGGACTGATACGCAGTATTTACCGGAGGTCTTTCTCGAATTTCATTGGCTTAGAAGGCTGCTGCCTCAATCGTGGGCTTTTTGGCAGCAGTAATTACTCGTTGTTCATCTTGTGCGACAAGATGATACGCTGCCCCTATACCGAGCATTGGCTTCGTGCTTAGAATTTGAGTCTTAACAGTATTGAATATCTCGTCCAAGCCCATGAGAAATTCATATAGTTGTTCTTTCTCACGCATTTCAATTAGTTGCTTCGAAACGTCACATGTACACTTTCCACATGTGCATTTTGGAACAGATGAGACAGACTGAATTTCGTCCCAGATTCCCTTCAACTTGGTGTAGTAAGCGGATACGGACATCTTCTCTTGTCGGGTAAGGGTGAGTGCGTGTTTCAATTCGTAGGCTCTGGGCGCACTTTCTTTCCCAAATCTTTCTTCTAAATCGATCCAAATCTCTCGCGCTGTTTTGCCGTGTTTTACGCTGTTTCGGATCTCCTTCTCCATAGATACTGTGAGCCATCCTTTCACCAAGGCGTTGCATCGCCTCCACAATGAAATTTCTGGTGTCCCTTCTTCTGGAATGGTAATGGTACCATCAACAAAACCAATTTTGTTTTTCGCGAACAGAAAGTTGGTTATCTCCTCTGCCCAGTCCGCATAGTTGCCATCGCGAAGTATTTCGCTCACACATACTTGTCCGGGGTTATCGGACGGATGAACATAATATGGGGACATTACGTCTACCACATTCGAGGTATTAGTTTTCTCATCACCCGTCTTCACCATGTCTGATGATGGATCGTGGTGGAGATTCTTACTGGTTTAACAAAGATTTTTCTTTTGTGTGTGTGCGGAAGTGTGAGATCAGACCTGCTCTGGTGCCATGATAAATCTGGCAGTGAGCAAGAGCAATAGGCTTTGTGAATAGTGTGTTCTGTTCTTATTGATTCAAACTCAAAAGAGGTGTAAAATATATACAGGGGGAAGACGCTAGAAGTCTATCAATAGCAGAAATTAAGGGCTGAAAATAAGCTAATCAAGATATACATGGTAATTACAAAAAAGGAAATTATATACTAATCATACGGTAGTCAACAAAAAGGATGGGAGAATGAGTGACCCTTAAAGATAAGGTCGACCCTAGCTGATTTTACTAGCTAACCCAATTGCTGTAATTAAATGAATAAAGCATTCTTACCAAGCTAATATCAGAATTAATTAATTTTGACGTGCAACAATAAATAGTTTAAAAAAAGATGAATTAAGTATTCCTACCAAGCTAATGTTAGAAGGTTGCAAAGCTCCAGGAAAAACATGAGTGAAGAAGAAGACCCCAAATTTCAGATCACAAATATTTCATGCCCTAGTTTACATAATTCTGGTGATTTAAACTTGAAAACAATTGAAACAATAACACAAACTAAAAATTAGTGTGCTTAAACACCTAATTCTCCAACAGTTGATTGAGATAATTGATTTAGTTCATCCCCTGAAATCCAACCCCTCCATCAATTGATAATGAATTTCCAAATATATATTTGAGCCTCTCTACATTTTAATTCAATTTCCATCACAGTAGCATAATACGAAAATAAGAATCAGGAAGGGGGTGAGACCAAATAATCCACCAAAAAGAGGATCAAAGATACAAAAAAATCACAAGAAAAGAATATACCTCGATTCAGAGCGCCTCCTCTCAAGCCAAATTCTTACTCTTTTCAGACGATTAAAGGGCTCTCAAGGCGGCGCACAAAAACAGGAAAAAAAGTTCGGTTCGCACGAAGAAGGGAAAAATAATTAAGGTTTGCGCTACTGGGGTTCTCCTTCTCCACCCCTTTTTCCACGAAGCGTATAATCAGGGACCCATTTTATTTACGTTTTATAATATTTATACACGCTTTATTATTTACCCTTTCAATTCTTTAAAATAAAAATTAACCAACAATTTTTATTATACCAGTTTGCTCACAAAGCCCAATAAAAAAGGCATAAGTTTTTAATTATTATTTAATTACTTTCCATTTATTGGTACTACACCAATAATTTCGTAATTATTTGTTAAAAAATATAAATGATTTTACTATTTTAAAAAAATCATTTTAGTTAATTATTTGTATGAAATCGTAGATATTAATAATATTAAAAAAAAAAGTCATTCAAGAATAGGTAAAAGAAATAAAAAAAAAATCCTTCGTTTAAATAAATAGGCGGTTTTTAAGAGTTTAAATAAACTATATTAATTAAAATAATTTTTTTTAAAACTATATTAATGCTAATAATACAGTATTCAAAATGTCCTAATATGTTGTATTATGACACTTAGTTAATAATGTATTAATAAGTCGTAGAATTTATAGTGTATTAAAATTAATGTAGTATTATGCCTTTTCTCTTGTAGTGTTTTTCAAATGAGAATCCTCTTAAAGATTTCGTCAGCCTTCGACGAAAGAATTTTTACTGCCATTAAGAGAGATAGAGGGTGTGGGTTTTTTGAAATAGAGATTTGAAATTAAACAAGAGGAAGAGACGTGGGTTTAGAGGGAGCTAGAGATCATGGGATGATGGGAAAATGGAAAAGTAAAATTATCATTTTTAATATTATATCAAATATATTTAAAACATCAATATTTATTATATATTATAATATTTTAATAGGTTTATCTAGCTTAAATAAAAATTGAGATTTAATATTTAAATTATTAAAATAATTACGCACAAATCTTATTAGTACGTATAATGATTTTGGGTGTTGAAAATATTATATACTATCACCACAAAAAACAGCCCATTTAAAGAGGGCAAAGGCGAGGGAATTGCCCTCTATACGCTCCTTGTGTGCTGTTTGGGCTAGAAGCTTTAGTCGTTATACTTTGAATGCAATTAATATATATATACATATATTATAATTTTAGTTTTTTCTTTCTTTCCTTTAAAGTAACTTGTTTATTTTTAGATTGTCAAAACACATTTAATATATTTATTTTTAAATGTGAAATTATAATATTATGTGTTATAAATAATTAATTATGTTTATTTTATTTTTCAATTATAAAATTAAAGTTACTTGTTTATTTTTAAATTGTCAAAACATATTTAATATATTTATTTTTAAATGAAAAATTATAAAATTATGTGTTACAAATAATTAGTTGTGTTTAATTTTGTTCTCTAATTACATTTTTTTAATTCATGATTATTCAATAATTATGTTTAATTAATTTTCTTCATAAATATATATATATATATATATTTCAAATTTGTAATTAAATCATTGTTGTTAGTAAAAATTATTTGAATATATATACCTTCAATATAATTAAAATTAAAAATTTAACAATAAAATTAAAATTAAGTATCATTAATAATCAAAACTTAAAAATAAATACACCATTAAAATTGAAAGTAAAAGATAAATATTTAATCAATCAAATAATGATAATTAACTATTAACCTAATTAATTAATCATATCTAACAATTACAGGAATATATATTAATTACAGTAATTAATATATGACCATTAGTATATATATATACTCCCTGACATTAATTCGATCCGCCCTCGCCAACTTCCAGAAAATCAATTCCTCGCCACCTGGGTTTCTTCATTTCGCGAGGGGTATTAATTTCCCTCGCCAATTTGCGAGGGATTTTGGTACCCTTGCCAACGCGCTCGTAAATTGGCGAGGGCACTTTTTTCCACTCGCTAATTAGCGAGTGTGATTCCGCCCCTCGCCAATTCCCTCTTTATTTGTACCTCTCTTTAAATCCCTCGCCAAATAGCAAGGGTTAAATCCCCCTCTTTAACTCCCCTCGTTATTTGAACAATTTTTTGTAGTGTATATACTATACTATTATAACTATTAAATAGGAAAACATTTAAAATATGATAATAATCCACTAAATCTTAAAAAATATATTGTAAACATGAATTTACAATTTATTAATTTCAAATTGAACCGAGGATGTGATATCGGGTTCGGGGGTCTCAAAGAGTTGATGGGGTTGTTTGTGACTTATTCCATATGACTCCTCCTATTTATAAGATATAAATGACATAAAAAAAAGAAGAAGATATACCAGATCTTGAAGATAAGGAAAAAAGATAATCTCAAATCTCAAAGATATTAATTATTTATAATCTTATATTTAAAATTAGAATTTAAATAATATTTGACATGTTGAAAATTTAATAAAATTTATGTGTTTACATATATAATTAAAAAAATAATTAAAATATGTACTAAAATATTCAAAAAAACCATCTAAATTTAAAAAAAAAAAAAATTGAAAGATCTAAATAAAAACTGTAAAAATTTTAAGCACGTCAACTAAAAGATAATCAAATAAAAAAATTTAAAAATCAATTAAACCTAAATAAAATCTTAAAAATATCAAATAATCAAATAGACGATTTTTTTGATTTTTTTAATATTATTTAGTTTTAATTATTTTTTATATATTTTTTTTCTTAATTGATTTTTAAAATATATTTATTTTTTGAATTTAGTTGACTTTATAAGATTTTTCGATTTTATTTAAAAGATTTTCTTTAATTTACTTATTTTTAAAGATTAATTGATTATATTTGAGCCAATAAGATTATATATACATACGCGCACATGAGATTAGTTATTACAGCGCTGAACTAAAATATATGACAGCGGTTACAAAAAAACGCTGTCTATCAGCGTACAAATTGTATATATAACAGCGGTTCTAAAAAAATTAGCATATGACAGCGGTTTTCGATATTTTTACAGCGGTTCTAAAAAAACCCGCTGTTATTCTACTGCTGTAAAAAGCAAAATTTGGCATAGTGATATTATGAATTGTGATGAACTTGGACGTTTGAGTGTTCAGTTTCATGGACGTTTCAGAAATGAATTTGTAATCGCAAGGAATTACAAAATATATGAATGACATAATTGAAAATTTTGTAACCACTAGGAGTTACAAATAACATGAATGTCATAATAAATGTGAAAGACTCTGTCACATGTTGGAACATGCCTATAAATAGGGCGCATGTTTTATTGTGCAAATACACTCCTGCACACTCACACAAAGACATAACACTTGAAGCACTTGAAATTTTTGTTGGAAAATCACTTAAAATTTTTTAGAAAAAATCATAACATCATACATATTTGCATTGAGCATATAGAGTGTAGTCCAGTTTTTGTGTCGATTCAGTTCGTTGGAACTCTATACGTTGTGGTGCTACTCGTATAGAGACAAAAATCGTTTTACATTTGAAAACGTTACGTCAAACCGTGAGCACTAGTCGGGACGTATTCGTTTTGCGGGAAAAAGTTTTTCCTTGACTTGACTTTAACTTTGTTCCTATTGTTCGTGAGATGGGATCGTTGCTGCTGATTTCGAGAACCTGCTTGTTTTGGAAAGTTGTTAAGGATAAAAGCTGCTAAAAGAGTAAAATCGAAGACTTTGTGTAAATATCAATTTAATTGTATTTACAAATTTGTTATTTATTTCTATCAATTTTATAAAACCATTGTGTGGTGCTAAAAAATTCCAACATATATAAATGAATTAATATTTATTAAAATTGTGCCTAAAGAGTGGACATTATAAAATTAGAGGGATGGAGTATTATTCATAATTGTTACCCTTTCTTGCACCGTCAGCTTATTTGTTTTGTAGGGCCGCCACGTATATATAACCAAAGATGCCACTTAATGTGCAAAACACGTGCCATCCGTACGCAGGCCGCATCATCCCTCCCATGCAAATAAGTGCAGTTGACTCATTTTAAATATTAATTCCACCACTGCTTCATTGTATTTATCATGCCACATTTTTCACAAATATTCCACCGTTCCCTCCCTATAAATCCCCTAATTTCTTCCACTAATTCTCATTAAATCACTCTCCAATATAATCAATTATATTTTCCTTCAATTCGTACATTAATATATTATAAGCTTACACAATGAATTCCAAAACACTAATCATTTTCGTCATAGTTTTTTCCCTTTTCTCCGGACAAGTCCTAGCTGTCGTCAAAGCCTGCGGGGCCGACGCAGACGACAGCTGTACCGACAAGAAGAAAGCCCTGCCTCTCAAAATCATCGCTATCTTCTCCATCCTCATCACCAGCATGATCGGCGTTTCGTTGCCGCTCTTTACGTGGTCCATTCCGGCTCTGAGCCCGGACCGGAGCCTCTTCGTGATCATGAAGGCGTTCGCGGCAGGCATTATCCTTGCGACGGGGTTCATGCAGGCATTATCCTTGCGACGGGGTTCATGCACGTGCTACCGGATTCTTTCGACATGTTGTCTTCGGATTGTTTGAAGGAGAACCCGTGGCATAAGTTTCCCTTCACTGGATTCGTTGCTATGCTTTCTGCAATCGTCACGCTTATGATCGACTCCATGGCTACCATCCTTTATTTCAAGAAGCATAACAGGGGAGGAGTGGTGCAGCCGGAGAGTGGCGGAGAGCAGGATATGGCGGCGGTGGAAGCTGGCCATTATTCTCATTTCAACGGCCACCACCATGAAGGAAAGTTGGAAATTACGGGTTCTCAGCTCCTTCGTTATCGAGTTATTGCCATGGTAAGTGTTGTACTATGCAATTATTTTATGGTATCAGAACTTATGCCCGTTCATGTCTTGAGTACAAATTCCGCTGAAAATAATTCACTCATATTAAATTGTCTATTTTAGACCTCCTCCCCAATAATGGTAGAGATCGATTAAGGAATCTTAATATTCCAATCCGTCCCTAACTATTTGCAAGTCCGATTTTAAGAATAAAGTGATACTCTTTTCATTTTAATGAAAACTATTCAATTTTTATTTTTTAATTTATTCGTCTCAATGAAAGTTATTCATTCTTTTTTTGGCAATTATTCTCTTCTACATTTCATTATATATATTCTCATTGATAGCTTTTATGAAGACGAAAAAAATATTTACTTTAATTACACCTCATACAAATGAGGAGCACCAAAGAAGTCCATTGAATGAAGTTAATGAGTGAAAATTACTTTTAAAAGTAAAAAAATAAAATAATAACATGTAGTATAAATGTGTATTGTGAAAATAAAAGATTTGAATATTTTATTTGTGTATGTAAATTAAATAATAATCCTTCCGTTTTGTGATTACTTGCACACTTTTCTTATACCAGTTACATACATGTAACTGGTTCCTTTTTAATATTTAAACTAATACTATATTGTATTTAAACTAATACTATACGGTATTTGAACTAATACTATACTGTATTTAAATTAATATTATACTGTATTTACCATAACTCATGAGTAAAATTAATCTATTTAGAAAATTGTATTAAAAAAAAAACAAGTTACATGTATGTAACTAGTACACACAAGTAATTGCCTTTCTTATTTGGACGTTCCAAAATTACTTGCACAGTACTCTTAATATGGAAATACCCCACAAAATTAATACCATCTCAACAACATTTTATTTTCAAAATTGTCACCATCTTTTTACGTACATACATTTTACTTTATACCTCATCATATCCACTTTATAACTCACCAAATCATCTAAAATACCCCTACTTTATTTTACATCACTAACCACTAAAGTCAGTTTTTTCAAACAACGTGTCGTTCAAACCGTGCAAATAATTCTAGTACAGAGGGAGTAGTGAAATATTACCGATAATATTATTGAATTGAAAAGAGGTATCAATATATATCTGTTGAACGCGTCATATATATATATATATATATTATATTACTCTATCATTGTGTTAGGGTTTCTGTACGTCAATTAAATCATAGAAGTGTACATAAATAAATATATAAAAGTAGGTGGACTGTGGAGAGACATTGAGCATCTCGAGTCATTCTAGTGGAATTACATAATTCAAGGTGTTTGAAATTTAAACAAAAGGGTCAACCCTCTATCTGATTGAACTTGCTATTAAAAGTTATTTTTCTGATTACGAGGTTCGATCGATCTTTCGTCATATTCAATAAGCATGTACTCCCTTGTTCATCTATAAACTTCTTGATTTTATTATTCGTTCGTACGTAAGTTTCTCACAATTTTTTACAAATAACTTCTAAACTTATATTCCCCTCCTTACCCTTCACTTTAATTATTTACTTATAATGTTACTCAATTTTGTTTTTATATTTTAATTTATTCCTTCTCAATTCTATTGTATCTATTATGTAATCACTTATCTTAATCTTTATATCGAATTGAAAGGATTATAAATTCCTAATTACCTTCACATTAATCCATAAAATTAATAAAAAGAAAAGCATATATTGATATTTTGGACAGGTTTTGGAGCTAGGTATTATTGTTCACTCAATTGTGATAGGGCTGTCAATGGGTGCCTCTAACAACACTTGTTCAATCAAAGGGCTTATTGCAGCACTTTGTTTCCATCAAATGTTTGAAGGAATGGGTCTTGGAGGCTGCATTCTCCAGGTAATTAATTATAACTAAATTACTATGTTAAATTTTTTTTTTTTATAATTACATTAAATACCCACCCCTTTTCCTCTCTCCATGACTCGAACCCAGGATCAAAGCTATCCCACTTTGTCAATTAAATCAATATCCTTCTTCTATTGTAAATATATGGTTTTTCATTTTATATGTTTTTTAAGACCGTCTCATTAAGAGCGAGCAACTGCAACACATGCTCTATTTTGGGGTGAAACTCCAAAATAGAGTATAAATTTGGTTCAACAAGCTAGTATGGAAATAGAGTTTTGAACCATGTATAAAGAAATATGCATGTATTAATTATATAATGGTGCAGGCAGAGTACAAGTTTATAAAGAAAGCAGCAATGGCATTCTTCTTCGCAGTGACAACTCCATTCGGAATAGCACTCGGAATAGCATTAGCTAGCACTTACCAAGAGAACAGCCCTCGTTCATTAATCACCGTTGGATTGCTCAATGCGTCGTCCGCGGGGCTGCTCATCTACATGGCTCTCGTCGATCTTTTAGCTGCCGATTTTATGGGACCCAGGTTGCAGGGAAGTGTCAAGCTCCAAATCAAGTGTTTTATGGCTGTTCTCTTGGGTGCTGGTGGAATGTCTCTCATGGCTAAATGGGCTTGATTTTTTATTTTGTTTATCAAAACAATTAAGTTCAAATTGTGTGTTTGTATCACTTTTCTTTTATCAATGTCTTGTAAGAATTTCACCTTTTTGATATGTAATGTATGATTTGCCTATTAATAAAAAAAATATATATAGCAAGTTTTTTGTTTGAATTAATGTCTGCCTGCTTCTTGCAAGCCTCGCTCCTTATGGCTTTGATTAGTATTTGTTGAGGTGCCTACTCTGCCCTTGCTCTTTTACCAGCCATTCTCATTTCAGCGTACAAAATTTTAGGTAGTATACTTCAGTCATAAAACCTTGAAAGAGCTTTTCTCTGTCAATCTCCCTGACGTTCCATATCTTTCAACTGGTCGTGATCTCAAACCACTTTCTTGAATCTCGTGTGTCTTGCCTTTCAAGCGCGCCTCTCCCTTTACTTTTGATGCAGAGAAGCGTAGACACAAGATGAACAATATAAGATAAACGTGTGACAACTCCGATGATACTACGTATACTACGGAGAAGAACACGCACGGGAAAATCCTTTATTCAATAATCCAAAAGTTGCGTTCAACAATGCACAGTTAACCTATATATACTAGGTTTCCTGCTAACCAAAATAAATACTAAACAAAGTCCAATAAATAACAAATAAATAGGCCCAAACAATTAAAATTAAACAATTATGCTTGGGCTTTATTAATTAAGAGTAGATCATATTTGTCTAAGAATAATAGAGCCGCTTCATCTCCATCATTCCTCCCATCATTAGAATGATTCGCCCTCGAATCGGCATGGGCTTCATCTCTAGAAGAGGAGTCTCCCGCGTACGGAACTAGATGCTTGACGTTGAACACATCGGAGGTACGAACATGGCTGGGCAATCGCAACCGATATACATTGTCATTAATCCTCTCAATGACCTCCAAAGGACCAATTCTCCGTGAAGCAAGTTTATTGTATTCAAGTGTCGGGTACCGGTCCTTCGTGAGAACAACCCAAACGTAGTCACCCACTTCGAAAGACATCGAGCGACGTCGACGGTCTGCAACATATTTATAACGAGAGTTTGCCTCCAAAATATTTGATTTTGTGGCTGCATGGACCTGCTGCAGGTCATGTATCATGTCTTCAGCGCGTCGATCGATTGGAGGAGAGGCCGGAAGAGTAAGCAGATGGACGGGAGTGCGGGGAAGGACCCCATACACAATCTGGAATGGACAAAAACCAGTACTTCTGTTAACAACAATATTGTGATCGAAAATTCAGCTTAATGGAGTTTAGTACCCAAGATTTCAGATTGTCACCAACGATGCAACGTAAAAGATTGCCCAATGAGCGATTCACAACTTCAGTTTGGCCATCCGTTTGAGGGTGGTACACACTACTTAAGTGCAACTCTGTTTGTACCATACGCCAAAGAGATCTCTAAAAATGACTTAGAAAACGTGTATCCCTATCCAAAACAATGGAAAGGGGCAAATTGTGCAACCAATACACATCACGAAAAAAAACAGTTACCACGTGTAATGCATTCGTTGTCTTCTTACACGTAATAAAGTGAACCATCTTAGAGAAACGATCCACCAACACAAATATAGAATCGTTTCCCCATTGCGTACGTGGAAGCCCAAGAAAAAAATCCATACTAAGAGCCTGCCACGGAGTAGAGGGCACCGGAAGAGGCATGTATAAGCCGATGTTCGAGACAGTACCCTTAGACACTTAGCACACACGACAACGAGCAACATAACGAGTCATGTCATTTCGGGCCGAAGGCCAATAAAACTGATGCAACAGCAACTACGTGGAACGGTCTCGGCCAGGGAGACAAGCGCAATGAACCCCTGCGACAATTAATGAGCGGAGACTGGACAATGGGATACACAACTGATTTTCTTTGAAAAGGAGCCCATCAACCATGGAAAAATGAGGATTTGCATGGCCGTCCTTAAGAAAGAGCAATATGCAAACAAAAAAAAAAAGATTAGATTTGTAGAGCTGCACAAAATTATCAAATTCCTGGACTGCAATGCGCATATCCGACAGCAAAATAAAGGCGGTTGTTAAGGGCGTCAGCCACCCTATTCGAAGCACCTGATTGATGTTTCACGACAAATGTAAATTGTTGAAGGTAACCCGACCATTTAGCATGTCGGACTGAAAGGTTATCCTGAGTGGCAAGGTGTTTAAGGGCCTCATGATCAGTGTAAAGGACGAACTCTCGGTGAAATAAATAATGTCGCCAATGTTGAATCGCTTGGACGACGACATAGAACGCCAATCCCAACTTTTGAAATAAATAATTTTCTCACTAAAATACGCAACGGGTCGCCCTCCCTGGCTTAAAACAACGCCAATCCCAACTTTTGAAGCATCGCAATGCAGTCAAATGGAGAGCAGAAATTCGGCAATATTAATAAAGGAGCATGTGACAATTTTTCTTTGATCAAAACAAAGGTAGTGGTAGCAGCACCAGTCCACACAAACTGTTTCCCATGCAGAGAATCGGTGATAGGAGACATAATTGCGCTAAAATGTGGAATGAAGCGGCGATAGATAGACGCCAAACCGTGGAAGTTGCGGGCTTCCGTAACAGTTCTAGGGGTCGGCCACCCTTGAATAGCAGCCACTTTCAGAGAATCAACCCCAACTCCGAAAGCAGAAATGACATACCACAAAAATAAGACCGAATTCGTGAAAAATGTACACTTGGATAAGCGTGTGACAACTCCGATGATACTAAGTATACTACGGAGAAGAACATGCACTCGGGAAAACCCTTTATTCAATAATCCAAAAGTTGCGTTCAACAATGCACAATTAACCTATATATACTAGGTTTACTGCTAAACAAGATAAATGCTAAACAAAATCCAATAAATAACAAATAAATAGGCCCAAAAAATTAATTAAACAATTCTACTTGGGCTTTATTAATTAAGAGTCGATCATAATTGTCTAAGAATAATAGAGCGGCTTCATCTCTATCATTAAACAATTCTTCTTGGGCTTTATTAATTAAGAGTCGATTATATTTGTCTAAGAATAATAGAGTGGCTTCATCTCCGTCAGCTTTTCCCGATGTAGCTTCTTCCTCATCGTTTGGTGCAAAATCCTGAGTGGATCACTATAAAAAGGGGCATGTGTACCGACGGATTTTCCATCGGAAACAGTGCTTACCGACGGAAAAATTTGGTCGACAACATCTGCGTCACTATTTTTTTTACCGACAGAATTTGACCTTCCGTGGGTAATTAACACTCGACGCCCCGTTTTCGTACCAGGTCATTATCCGAGGACATTACCGACAAAATATTATTTTTAATTTTGTCTGTCGGTAATCCGTCTCTAATACCGACGAAATATTCTGTTAGTAAACCAAACTTAAATTACAAAAAAGGCAGTCCGGACCCGGGGCCAACTCGACAGGCTAGACCCGACCCGCGCCCGCGAAGGGCCCTGTACATATTGGCCGAATTTTTGCCTTTGTGTGACTCGAACTCGGGTGTATGGGCGTCTACCACTCGAAAAAGTCAGTTTTTATTTTATAATTGAAAAATATTAATTGTATATGTACTCATTTTCGACCTTTTTTTTTAATTCAAAAAATTAATTTATTTTTGTTATATTAATAACATCATTTTTGTTTATAGTCAAAATATTTCGTTAATAAATACTCCCTCCGTCCGCCTATAAGTTTCCCATTTTACCATTTTAGTCCGTCCGCCTATAAGCTTCCCATACCCTTTTTGGTAAGTACTTTTTCTTACACTTCACTTTATATTTTACTTTTTATCTCTATCTCTCTCCTTCTTCCAATCACATCACTTGTACTATATCTATTATTTAATCACTTTTCTTAATCTTTGTGCCAAAAAGTAGCGGGAAGCTTATAGGCGGACGGAGGGAGTAAATAACTTCCCTTAAACATGGATTTAAAAGGTAAATTAATGTTGTCATAAGTTGGTTGTATTAATTTAAAAGGTAAATTGAAATTGATTAAGTTTTGTATTTTACGGGTTTTTTGAGATTATTGAAGTTGAACGAAAATTATATTTTGTATTATTGAATTTGAATGAGAATTGTATTTTGTATTGTTGAATTTGAACATAGATTGCATTCTATTCATGATTTTTATAATTAATTTAGGTATGAACATTATGAAACGAAATATCAATATTTCGATATGATTCGGTATATCGATATTTCGGTATGGTTCCGTATATCGACATTTCGGTATGGTATGACATACCAAATTTTTGGTACGACATTCAATATGAGAGTTTTCATACCGAATTTTTTGTATGAGTCCAACTCTTGTTCATTATGGTGGAGGAATTTTTGGGCATTTTTAACGGGGTCGGGTGGAACATTTTTTAGTGCAACATTATGTAATGATAATTCTTTTAAATTACGACCCGTGCTTTGATAAAGGGTTTCACTTTAGTGGATAGATTTAGTGATCCGTATGAATTGTCAATGCAAAAATAGGCTAATGTTAGTAAAATTCTTAAAATTAAGTCTTGGGTGTGGGATTTTAGGTGAAGAAGATTCTTTAATTATAATTAATTGTGCAATTTTCTGGATATATCTATGGAATTATGTGTGCATGGTAAGTATCTGATTTGGATGCATGCAAATGGTCTGTTGTTGGCGATGGAGTGTTCCACACTTGAGAAATGTACGAGAAACTTTTGTCTAAGTTAGGAGGAGATGAGGCGGTAGAGTTCCCTTTGGTCCAAACTATGGTGGAAGATGATCCAGTCAAAAGTTACTATTTTTTATGGAAAGTAGTCCTTCAACGTAGAATCTCAACTAAAGACAACCTTATTTGGAGAGGAATCGTACTCGAGGAAGAGGTTCATGGCTACTACTCCAATCATCTTCCTTTGGAGACGACTAACATTTGTTCGTATCTTCTCCGAGTACTCTGATGGCTTGGTTGGATTTATGAAATTGGTTGGATAAATATATCTTATTCTCACCCAATATTATGGAGCAGTATCGTGAATTTCTGAACTTTGGTCGAGGTGGTCTGGCTAAGAAGACATTCAACTTAATTTGGTAATGTGTCATGTGGAGAATTTGGAAGGGTCCCTTCAGCTTTTTATTGATTACTTCATGATTGGTGTGCTCAGCCCAATGTTTATTTTTCGTCAAAACGTTGTTTAGTGGAGTGGCCATTTAGTTTGTTGAATCCTACCGAATTTTTGTGATGATTTATTTAGTTGTGTCACTGTCTTTATACTCCAGTAGTAATAAAATTTCACACATTTACTTTTGAAAAAAATATTGATTGATTAATAAATGAAGTCCCAACGTTTACAAATGAGGTTAATACCAGTGTTTTCATAATCGAACCAACGATTAAAGTAGTCTGAACATCGGTTCACGGTCCAACCGTTAAAATCTATATATATATAAAAATAGCATAGTCCATTTTTAGCAAGTACCTGTGTTTTCCCGCCCATTTCCATTTACTAATTCTGGAAAAAATATGTTTATACCTTTGTTCATTCCATTTTTCAAGAAGGCTTTTCCCCGAAGCTAACTCTTCAAATTCTAGCTCTTAATTTTCTTTTGGACACCCAAGCACACCCAGTTGCTTCTTCTCTCCCATTTACAATTTCTTCTCTCATTCTTCGCCGTTGGGCCAGAGGTGCCGCCTGTTCGTCGCCGTGCACGCCCGCCCACCTCCTGTACGTCGCCGCGAACGCACACCACCTGCAATCGCTCCGCCGCCGTGGCATGCCCTCACCTGCAACCACGAACTTGCAGCGCTGCCTCTCCCCAGACCCGTTCTTCGCGCCACGCCGCCTTCCCCGATACACCGTTGGTTCGCACCACCTCTTCCCCCAAACCACGTCGCCTCTCCTCCCGCAAGGTAAAGATAATTTTCAATTTCAACTTTTTTCATCTGCTTAGGATTTAATGTTGTGACCTAATAGCAACTACCTTCTCTTTAATCTTTAATTTATCTCACGCATATCCGTTTTGCATCTCTCAAAATTCAAATTGGAAGAATCAAGATCTATATTCTTTCCACCATTTTTTTCGAATTTTTGTTTTTATTCGATTTTTTTTACCAAAATGTAGTACAGTATATTATTTCGAAATTTGTATTTATTTCGTTTTTTTTTTTAAATTTAGGATTTTTTTCAATTTTTTTTTGTCTAAAATTGTTATATTTTTCCAGCCCAGGTGAGGGATTATCGAGTTTCATATTCTATGTCAATGTGTCTCCTTCAAATAATACGTGTTGCAGTGTTGAATCTGGTGCTCATTTACGTGTATCAAAATAAAATAAAATCAGCAAGACATGTTCTATTTGATTCGGGTGGAATTTACACGTTTTAGAGGCACATGTGAAGTATATTTTAATGTGGATTTCATTGATTTATTCATGGAATATGATTGTTTAAGCCAAAATGAGAGAAAGGTTGTGTTTTGTCGATTGTGTAGGAAATACGATGGAATTTGGAGCAAAACACCAACCATACTTTACTGGATCAGGAAAAGGAGTGCACCGTTGGATTCGTCTCGAAAAACGGAGTAGATTATCCAAAAGAATCGAGTCAATCCGACACCCGAGGCGAAAGATATGCACGAAACGAGAAAAGGGTAGAAATCGCGAAGGAGCACGGCCGAGCTCATGGCTCGGCCGAGCCATTTTCAGGCTAAACCAAGGCCACGGCCGTGCATCGTGCTCGAGCAAGTCGTCCTAGAGACTGAGAGAATTTGGGCCGAGAGAGGGCACGGCCGAGCACCCTTCTCGGCCGAGCTCGAGCCAAGGCAAGATCGAGGGTGTTGGTCCAGAAAGGAGTATATAACAAGTGTATGGGGGGGGGGGGGGAATACACTTGTATGCAAATTCTTTTCAAACTTTGATCAAACCAGAGTTCAGCAAGATTGTCTTGGACAACTCTGCTGAAGATGTATAACCTTTTCAAAGATAACCAAGCTACTAAGTACTATTGAGTACTTAGTTGAATGACTATCTAAGTTAGTTATAAGTGCGGAATTAGTGGTTGACCCTTTAGTTTAAAATCCTTTTAATTTCTGAAATCACTTAGGCAATCAATACAGTCCAGTTTTCAGGGAACTTGTCCAAATTGGTTTTGCACAGTCTTTGAATATATGTCCTTTGAATGATCAGTTTTGTGTGCAGTGTTGAATGTATGAAAGTGCTTTGAAAGTAAATCAACACAAGAGTTTATAGTGGTTCAGAGACTCAAGCTCCTACATCCACTTTCCCTGATTTAACAGGATAATTCCTTCACTCTTGGAATTAACTTGTTTTATAGTGCCAAGGTGCACTTGATCAAGAACACCACTCCTTGGTGAATTGATCCCTAGGATGTCTAGAGTCCTAGTACCCTCTTCTCAACTCAGAACTGAACTGTTCTTCTCTCAACAGTCATCTCCTACCACTTCTACTACTACAACAACCTTCTCACTTTCTCACTTGAAAGGGGTAAGGATTGAAGTAAGGTTCCAACTAATGAGATATCCTTTACAATGAAGATCAGTGTATAAGGATAGGATATCTCTCTAAGCTTTGTATGGATATACAATGAAGTTCAGCTTAGAAGAAGTGTATGAAGACTAAGATAGTCTTTTGAAAGCTTGAAAGCACTCTTGCTTGTAGGATAGTTGTCAAGTTAAGATTCAGTTGGATTCTGTTGAGGTACTTTCAAATGGCCTCCAAACTTCTGTATTTATAGACAAATGAAGGATTTGCCCGTTGGAGAGGCAGCCTCAAATGTCCATAAATGTCTTCTTTTAGTTCTTCAACTTAGAAGACAGATTCTTGATAGTGACATGTCCTCATTTGGGAAATAAACGGCTGTGTAGACTTTGTCTTCATTCTGCAGCACTCTTCCCAATGTCTGACTTTAAGATTCTCTTGTTAAGACTTGGACATGGCTTCTGATAGTTGATTCTATGATAGGACAACATTCCTTATCAGTAGACAACTCTCCTTATCACTATCAGCAGACTTGCTTATCAGCATAGTTGGCCTGCTCTTTTTCAGATGACTTGGCTCTTTCCCTTTGCTTCACTTGGAAGTGATCTTAGCATGATTCATTGAAGGTCTTTAGGGTATAGTTGTCTTGATCTCTTCAGCATAGTTGTTCTTTAAGCTTCAGAGTACTTGTTCTTATTTAACTGTGTTGAGACAACTCTTCTGGACAACTCTCCTGATCAGCATACTTGGCCTTCAATAGTCTTAATGATTGTTCCAGAATTTGAGCCTTGAGGAGACTTGTTCTTGATAGTCTTCAAAGAATATGTTCCCCCTCAAATTGTGCATCTATTCAACTTAAGAGCTGCCTAACATACCAGCTTCTCATCTAGCCTTATGCTATATGTTCTAACATTCTTAGAACATAATCATTTTTAGACTTAGGCATGTCTCAGGGGGTTTTGGTATTGAATCAAAACATATCTCATTTTATTCCCAACAATTTCCCCCTTTTTGATGATGCCAAAACCTATACATTTTATGCAAAAGTGACTTGTCTACACCTATTACATTTATCTTCAGAAAACATGACTAGGGTCAATTATCCTGAAAAAGAATGTGTTAGTGTACTCACCATTCATGTTGCAAATAGGTTTCAAAGATACGCATAGAGAGATTTCTGCAATAATGTTTCTTGATTCAAAATAAGTTCAACTATCATTCATTTGAAAGTCATTACAAGCATGTTGATAGTTGAAGTTAACATATCAGAGCATGAATCAATAGTACATCAGAGCATTTCATTACAAGGTATCAGAGCATATACTAAATACTTAATAGCATCTAGATCTTCAAGTATCAGAGCACCAAAGCATATCAGAGCAAACAGATTATCAGAGCACACCATATCAGCATTCTTGACCAAACTTCAGCATAGATGACCAATTACAAACATATCTTCAGTCAAGATAGGTTTTCATCAATGTTAACTTAAAAAGGTCAGAAGACTTAGCCATTTCAGAGATCATCTTCAGGAGGTGGCACCATCCCATATTGTGCCCACACCCTCTTCTTAAACTCCATGGCCTCTTGATTTGTTCCCTTGGGTCCAAGAACCATTTTGTTCAGCTTGAGGATCTCTAGAAACTCCTTCAGGATTTTTGATTGGTCAATCCATCCATCAAGTTTTGGAGGCATGTATATGATTGGCTTGGGGGCAGTGAGTTCAACTCTTGCAATGTCAGCAGCTGCAAGTAGTTGTTGATAAAGTTCTCTGTGATACTCTATCATGAACTCAGCAAAAGTGGAGTTGGCATCTCTTCCATTCCATCTGTCAATGACATAGAAGTCATAGACAAACTCCCTTTTGGCTTCCTCCCATGAGTCATTCAGCTGAATTGGCAACCATTTATCCAAGTGAGGATATTTAGTGTCCATCGGGATCAAGAGTTGTGGCTTCAACTTGTTGTAAGTTGCTCTCTTCCTTCTGGGCTTTTGAAAATCTGATCTTCTTTTGTCTCTTGCTCTATTTGCCTCATCCATCAAGTCCATCTTTTCTTGGGCCCTCATCATGGCCAGCTTCTGTTGAGTTTGAGGGTCTTTGCCATACCCTTCATGAAACAACTTTGATGGATCAAGAGCGAGGACAGTTGTCTTCTTTTTGGGCTCAGGTCCAAATCCTTCAGCAAACAATTCTTCAACATCTTCAGTGGACTTGGCACCTTCAACACTTTTGGCAGTTTCAGAAGACTTGTCAATTATTTTAGCAGTCTTGGACACTTCAGCAGCTTTGTCCTTCTCATCATCATCAATTCTGAACTCAGGGGGGAGATCAAGGCTGTTGGGAAAGTCAGTGAATGTTTCAGCTTTCCTTTTGTTTCCCTTGGCCTTCTTGATCTTTCCTCTAGTTTGGACACCTTCAGCATCCTTGTCCAAACCAGACACTTCACCTCCTGGTCTTTGTTGTAGCCTAACTCTCTCCTCTTGTGCTGAAGCCATTGAGTTTTTCAAGGCAATTGCTAACTGATCCTCTTCATCAAGATCATCCAAGTTCAGCAGTGCTGGCTCTTTTCCTTTTGTTTCAACAACTTTGTCCTTTCCCTTGACTGGACTTCCAATCACCAAGGCACCTTTTGCCCTTGCTCTTTCCCTTTCCCCCTTTTTGGCAGCATCAAAACATTGAGGTTTGAGCTCACTCATTGTGGATGCCATCAAAGACTGGGCTTGGGTTAGGGATTTCATCTCCTCCAACAAATATACATTCTCATCATGTATATTCTGCATCTATCACTGCTTAGGCTTAAGAAGGCTAAGACAGGCTTCATCTTTTGTTGGACAACCTCCTCCATGGTTGCTTTCAGAGATGCATCAAGTTGGGCTTTAAGAAGCTCAGTGAGATTGGCCACTGCACCCTCAACAATGTTGGCCATCACCTCTTGGGAAAATTTCTCTGAAGCTGCTTTCACCATAGCAAGCCTTTGTGCCTCTGCTCTTTTCTTCTGCAATGCAGTCTTCTTTCCAATTGCTTGCTTGATGGTTAGCCTAATAGCTTGAACATTGACATTGTGATTATCTCTTAGCAGCTTCTGTTCCTTCTTGACCTCTTTTGAGATTGACTCCATACTGGCTTTGGCTTTTTGGACTTCAGTGGGGATGGTTTGAAGACCAGATTCCACTCCTCCTATTCTTGCTTCCAATGTGGGTAGCACCACATCTTCAGAGCCAGTCAATCTCATTTCTACAGATGCCAAGGTTCTTCCTTGCTCATCCAAGGCCCCAGATGTTTCTGCATGAGCTGTCTGGACTTGATAAGCCAAGGAGTCCAACTTTGTTGATTGCAAACCAAGTAGGGCTTGTGCTGATCCAGAATCAACATGGATGGAAGCATCTGTTAAGAGATCATCTTTAAAAATTTGGTCAAAAGAAATACCTGCAAATTCAGAAAAGTCAAAAGGGTTAGTGAAAGCGCACTCATCATCCTCAATTTCTTTTGCATAAGACTCTGATACATCAGCAGTCTTCTTCTCATTTTCAACTATTTTTTTTCTCCCTTCAATATTGATTTCCTCACATAAAGGAACAGGCCTCCTCTCATCAAGGGATTCTTGAAGTTCAGATTTGACTTCAAGAATAACCTGTCCTTCCTCACTTATACCACCCTCATTTTGTGGTACACTCACTATCGTAGTGATGACTACATCTCTCTCATCTCCTTCTCCCTCTGGTTTTTCATCTAAATTCTCCTTTTCAACACCTTCACCTATACCTGCAACATCTCCACCTTCAACAAGGTTCAAAGATGGCAGTTGTGGGGAGATCACAGTGCTTATTTCAGCAGCCACTGAGTCATCTTGAATGATTAAGGGCTGATCAGTGTCCAACTCTTCTGACACTGAATAGGCCTTAATCAAACCAGCCTCTATTATAGGAACCTCAACATCTTTAGGATGTGCCTTGGGTTCAGAAGAACCTTCATTGGAAAATGTATCTTTGGTTGTGTTACCACCCTTGGTCAACACCTCTGATGAAACAGAGCCTTTCCTATGATAGGTTAAGAGAGGGGTTGAAGGCAATTTGGTTTCAGGAGGGTTGGGATTTGAGGGATCATCAGGGAAATCATCATCATTTGAGCTACTATCAGGGTGTCTGATGCCCTTAGCTTTTCTCTCCTTCTCCTCAATGATCTTCTCATCCACTAACTTTGCAAAAACCTCCTCATTAATGAGGAATCTAGTCTTTAACACACCAGCAAAGTGTAGCAGTCTACTTTCCTCCACTTGCCACCAGTTTGCACCCTTATCTTGGATGACTTGTGATATCTCCATAATAGTTTTGTCTTTCACATCCACAAGCATCCTCAAATCATGGAACAACTTCTGAATTCTTGGAAATTTAGCAAGTTGTGGATACAAACTGTCCACAGTAGCCTTGGCTCCACCTCTGAGCATACTTTCATAAGTATACTCCTCCTCATCTCCACTAGAATGGGGACTTTGGGTTATAGGGGAGTTGGCTCTGGTTTCTCCTAAAGTGGCTTCAGGGAGTTTAAGTTCAGGAGGGTTGGCTTCAGAAGGGTTGGGTGCAATTGAAGGTACTTCAGTTGCTTTTGAGAGCAATGGATCTGAAGGGGCTTTGCTCAGGGGGGTTGGCTCATGAAGTGCAGCTTCTAAGAGTTTTGAATAATTGAGCATAGATGAGTCAAGGGGAGATTGCAATCTTGTCTCATCTACTGCTAAGTCAGCTAGCACATCTATGCCACTTCTTTGCACACTCCCTTCTGGAGAATATCTTTTCGTAAGATTGAGAGGGGTGATGGGTTGATTTGTTGGGGTTATGTGGGTTTCAGGGGAGTTGGGCTCAGGATTCTGAGTTTCAGGAAGGTTGGCCTCAATAGGTTGACCTTCAGGGACTTTGGACTCTGGAGTTCCAGAACCAGAAGAGTTGGTTCTAGACTTAGATTTTGTCCTACTTTCAGCCCTGCTCTCCCTTAGAGCTAGTTGGAGAGATTTTGCTTCTTGAAGCTCTAACACCTTTTCAGTAGGCTTGGCCCTTCTCTTGCTAGCCCTACTGCTCCCACTACCTTCATCTTCAGGGACAACTTCCCTGACCCTCTTCTCTCCTTTAGACCTTTGTCTAGTCTCATTGTATCTTTGTCTCAACTCTTCTGAGTGATCAGAAGGCACACTTACTCCCTCTTCAGCAACCTTTTCAATCTCAGTTGAAGCTCCTGAAGTCTCTTCTGAGGGAATTTGAGACACTTTCCTTGTTTTCACCACTCTGGCCTTTGTTCTCTTCTTCAATTTTGGCTTCTCCTCAACCTTCTCTTCAGCAATTTTGGCCAGTTGCATTCTCATTTGTTCAGTTTTCTTGCTCAACTTTCTGAACATAATTTTCTGGGCTGGGAGAGGCTTGGCAAAGGTTTGCATCTCAGAGTAGTGAGCAAACTTTTCAATCAAGAGACTTGCCCTTGTGCAATATCTCAGCTTTCCTTCCATCACAACCTTGTTGTGAGCCCTTACCTTGAACTTGGCTTTCTCCTTCATCATCTTAGACAAGATGAAGGTCCTCCAATCAAACTTGATACCCTTGTCACTGGCATCAATAACTGCAGCCATTATCCTTATTCTTGGATGGCTGACCTGCTCCAAACTGCCAGTGTTGCAAAGCAAACTCTTTGTAACAACTTCAAACAAGGTCAGGAATTTTGGCTTTAGGGTCTTCTTATGTTGGGTAGAGGATAGTGGCCCTGGAGTGATAAGCCATTCTTGTGCAATTTCTTCCTCAAGACCAGTACCATAAAATTCAGGATTCCTTCCTTCTGAAGGCAATCCAAAAGCAGCATCAACATCTTCAACAGAAAATTTCACCCTGTGAAATCTTTCCTCTTCCTCACCATCTGCAACATAGGACAGTCTTGTGGCAACCTCACCATCTTCAGGTTTGCCTCTCCATTTGAGAAAGGCAAAGAACTCAGCCATATAGGATTCAAGACAAGAATCTGGCTTTTCTTGCATGAACTTTTGAAGACCTGCCCTTCTCAACCATCTCAAGGTTGGAGTAACATTAGCTTCCTCACTCTCAAAAGAAAAGATTGGCTCAAAAGTAAGGTTGTTCTTGTGGCTTAGATAACCAAAATCAATGTATATATTCTGGTTTGTGAAATCAACAACCATTTCCTGTTTTGCTTTAGGAGCCATTGAAGAAGATGAAAGCTAGGGTTTCAAGGAAATTTCGAATACTTGGGGAAGAAGTGTTTGTGGGGGTTCTTAAGACTTATGAATATTCTAAAAAGAATGTTTGTCAATGAGTTGGTGAGTCTCAAGAGTTTTCAACGATGGATAAAAGTGGAAAAATCAATTGGATGGCCAGGATTGATTTCAGGGGAGTTGGCCAGTTTTGATCCAATGGTCAATAACCAATGAAACAGTGAAAAACTGTTTTCTATTCAAATGTGGAAGTTTTTTAAATATTGGTTAATGCTTGGGGAGTTTTCGAGATAGATCATGGCTTGAAATGTTTAATGCAAACAAGAGTTAAATCTTGGCATTTAATGCATGGAAAGCGACCTTTTGGGTGGGAGACAAATTAAAATCCCAAAAAGGTGATATCTGTAAAAGGAATGGGACAAATATCAAAATAGGCAATGATTGCCCAAAATAAGTGCTTATCAAACCAAGATAATAGTTTGATAGCCAGGACAACTTATCTGACCCTACATGGACAAGTGTCCTGAAAGATTGTGGACAAGTGTCCTGAGATTCAATGGACAAAAGTCCTGAAAACCATTTGAGGTCATCTCTTCTGAATTTCAGTAGACTTGACCAAGTCTGCTGAAAACCACTTTAGTTTCCCTTACTCCCATTAACTCCAATGGATTTACTTGTCCAACTTCCCTGGATCAAGTAAGCCCAATTCTGCTGATAGCTCTAGAAATCTTGCCTCTGCAAGTGGCTTTGTCAATATATCAGCTTTTTGGTGATCTGTGTGGATCTTGACCAACTTTATGTCTTTCTTCTCCACATGATCTCTAATGAAGTGATGCTTGATGTCCACATGTTTGCATCTAGTGTGCAATACATGATTCTGTGATATTGCGATTGCACTATTGTTGTCACAGAATATTGGCACTTCAGTAGAGTTGACATTGTAGTCTCTTAGTTGTTGTTTCAACCAAAGGATTTGAGCACAACAACTTCCAGCTGCAACATATTCAGCTTCAGTGGTGGAAGTAGCCACTGTGTTCTGCTTCTTGGAGAACCAAGATATGAGTTTGTTGCCCAAGAATTGACAAGTCCCTGAAGTGGACTTTCTGTCAATTCTACATCCTCCATAATCAGCATCTGAGTAGCCAGTTAACTCAATGTTGTCATCAGCAGGGTACCAAAGGCCTAGATTCTCAGTGCCTTTGAGATACCTCAAGATCCTCTTTGCAGCCTCAAGATGGCTTTTCTTAGGATTTGCTTGAAACCTTGCACAAACACCTACTGCAAAGGTGATGCCAGGTCTGCTGGCAGTGAGATAGAGGAGTGAACCAATGATTCCTCTATACTCAGTAGAGTTGGTTGGAACACCACTCTCATCAGGATCCATCTTCCAATTTGTGTTCATTGGGATCCTTACTGGCTTGCTAGTTGCACACCCAAACTTTTTGATCATTTCTCTGGTGTACTTAGCTTGGTTGATGAAGATCCCTTCTTTGGATTGCTTGACTTGAAGTCTCAAAAAGAAGTTCATCAACCCCATCATGGACATTTCAAACTTGCTTTGCATAAGCTTTGAGAACTTCTCACACAGCTTCTCATTGGGAGATCCAAAAATTATGTCATCCACATAAATTTGGACAAGCAAGATGTCCTCTCCTTTAGTGATTCTGAAGAGAGTTCTGTCCACAGTTTCCTTGATGAATCCATGATCCAAGAGGAATTGTGACAGAGTATCATACCAAGCCCTAGGGGCTTGCTTGAGTCCATATAGAGCCTTTTTCAGTCTGTAAACTTGATTTCCAACCTCAAAACCAGGTGGTTGCTCCACATAGACTTCTTCTTTCAAGACTCCATTCAGAAAGGCACTCTTGACATCCATGTGGTACACTTTGAACCTCTTGTGGGCTGCATAGGCTAGAAAGAGCCTTATTGCTTCTAGCCTTGCCACAGGTGCAAATGTCTCATCATAGTCAATGCCTTCATGTTGGCAGTATCCCTTTGCCACTAGTCTTGCCTTGTTTCTGACAATCACATCATTCTCATTCTTCTTGTTCTTGAACACCCACTTTGTTCCTATAACATCTTGATGTGAAGGTCTATCCACCAGCTCCCATACTTCATTTCTGGTGAATTGGTTTAGTTATTCCTGCATGGCTGTGATCCAATTGGCATCTTGAAGTGCTTCTTCAATGTCACTTGGTTCTTGTTCTGACAAGAAACAATAGAATAGAGCACTTTCACCATGAAATCTCCTTGTTTTGACTCCTATACTTGGGTCACCAAGTATTAGATCAGTAGGATGGTCAGACAACCAAGTCCTTCTTTTTCTGATCTCTTCAGTAGAGTTGTCCTCTACTGAAGTTGAGTCATTTTGATCATAGAATTCAGGATAATTGAATGCAGGATCTAATTCAGGATCATAATCAGGGGTGTTGTCTTCAATGTCAAGGACATTGGCATTTTCAACATTTTGAGTTCCCCCTTGATTATTTGACCCATTAACTTCCTCAGCAGGGACTGCTTCTTCATTGGTAGTTGTTACCTGGATGTGAACTGGGATTGGATCATTCAGTTTACCAATTTCTTCAGTGGGGTTTGTCTCAGGAAGATTGTCTTCAGGATTGTTGTCCAATGAGAGTTTTTCAGGTAAGTTTGCTTGGACAACATCTATGAATTCAGTGTCTTTGTCTTTTAGGCTCAGTCTGGTTATCCTCTGTGTGATTTCTTCTGATTCCAAGTTCTTATTCCTGAACTCATGAATAGATTCATCAAACACAACATGAGGTGTTTCCTCCACAACAAAGGTTTTCTTGTTGTACATTCTGAAAGCTCTACTGATTTGAGTGTATCCAAGAAATACTCCCTCACCAGCTTTGCTATCAAAAGCTTTCAACTGTTCTTTCCCATTGTTGTGAATGAAACACTTACAACCAAATATGTGAAAATATGACACTTTAGGCATTCTTCCTTTCCAGAGTTCATAGGGGGTATTGCCTTGCCCCTTAGTAATCAAACATCTATTCTGAGTATGGCATGCAGTGTTTATAGCTTCAGCCCAAAACCTCTTAGGTAGATTTGAGTCAGCAATTAAGGTTCTAGCAGCTTCCTTTAAGGTTCTATTCCTTCTCTCTGCAACTCCATTTTGTTGAGGAGTTCTAGTTGTTGAGGTTTCATGAGCTATTCCATTAGATGTGCAATACTCATTGATGTAAGAATTTATGAACTCAGTGCCTTTATCAGATCTTATCTTGATAATGCTAAGGCTTTTCTCATTTGACAATCTCTTTAAAAGTT
Organism: Galeopsis tetrahit; assembly: GCA_963675135.1. NCBI lineage: Eukaryota > Viridiplantae > Streptophyta > Magnoliopsida > Lamiales > Lamiaceae > Galeopsis > Galeopsis tetrahit. The sequence goes on along the minus strand of OY776130.1, from coordinate 28,189,222 downwards.
CAGGCAGTTTGACTTGTGTTTCCTTCTTATTAAGGAGAAATACTACCCATGTGAACCTAGAGAAGTCATCTACTACCACCAATGTGTATTTTCTACCATTTATACTTGCAAGAGTAATTGGTCCAAATAAGTCCATATGTAAAAGTTCAAGTACCCTTTCAGTAGAAATGACTGGTTTTCCTTTGAATGAGGCTTTGATTTGTTTTCCTTCTTGGCAAGGTTTACAAACATGCTCTTTAATGAAAACCTCATTAGGTAGTCCTTTAACTAATGCATTTCTAGCAAGTTTGTTCATTGTTTTGAAGTTCAGGTGGTTTAGTCTCTTATGCCATAACCAACTTTGTTCACTAGAACTCTTAGCAATAAAGCATGCAACATCAGTAGACTTGTCCCAGTCTGCAAAATACACATTCCCTTTCCTAGTTCCAGTCAATAGAATTTGTTGAGTCTTATCTTTGATTAAGAATTTTCCACTTGAGAACTCAACATTGAAATCTTTATCACAGAATTGACTGATACTTAGGAGATTATATTTGAGACCAGCCACATAAGATACATTGGATACTTTGATGTTACCAATCATCAAAGTACCATAACCTTTTGTTGTTGCTTGTGAGCTGTCTCCAAATGTGACATTTGGGCCTTCTTTTTCGATAAAATCAGTGAGGAGATCCTTATTTCCAGTCATGTGTCTTGAACATCCACTGTCAAGATACCATGTTGACTTTTTGCTCATGCTCCTCTTCTTGTGGCCCATTGGTACCTGCATTTAGATAGGTTTAGGTACCCTTTGAGTTTTGTGTCCTGAGAGGTTAGCTGTACCTTTAGGAACCCAAACTTGCCTAATGACCCTGATTGATTCAAGGTGGCTAAGTTGTTTTCCTGTAGCATCAATATACACTGTCTTTCCCTTAAATGCCTTTGGGAAAGTATGTGTGTTGGGAATAAAATGAGTTATGTTTTGATTGAATACCAAAACCCCCTAAGACATGCCTAAGTCATGATTGAATATGTTCTAGAAATGTTAGAACATATAGTATAAAGGCTAGATGAGGAGCTAATATGTTAGGTAGCTCCTAGATGATTAGATGCACAAATTGAGGGGGAACACATGCTTAGAAGTTCATCTAAATCAAGTCCCCTCAAGGCTCAAAACTCTGGATACAACACTAAGTCTTTTGAAGACTAACTATGCTGATCAGGAGAGTTGTCCAGAGGAGTTGTCTCAGTACAAGAAGTCAAGATCAAGTGCTCTGAAAGTTGAGGTCAACTATGCTGAAGAAATAGAGACAAACACACCCTAAAGAATTACAAATCAACATGCTAAGATCACCTTGAAGTGAAGCAAAGGGTATGAGCCAAGTCATCTGAAGAAGAGCAAGCCAACCTTGCTGATAAGCAAGACTGCTGTTAGTGATAAGGAGAGTTGTCCAAATAATGAGGAATGTTGTCCTATCAATGGAACAACCTTCAGAAGCCATGTCCAAGTCTTAACAAGAGAATCTGAGAGTCAGACATTGGGAAGAGTGCTGCAGAATGAAGACAAGGTCTTAACAGCCGTTTATTTCCCAAATGAGGACATGTCACTATCAAGATTCTGTCTTCTAAGTTGAAGAACTGAAAGAAGACATTTATGGACATTTGGGGCTGCCTCTCCAACGGGCAAATCCTTCATTTGTCTATAAATACAGAAGTGTGAAGACCATTTGAAAGCACCTCAACAGAATCCAACTACACAAGAATTCTGAAGCTCATAGAACTTTCATAGCTTTCAAAGACTATCTTAGTCTTCAAACACTTCATCTAAGCTGTACTACATTGTATATCCATACACAAGCTTAGAGAGATATCCTATCCTTATACACTGATCTTCATTGTAAAGGATATCTCATTAGTTGGAACCTTACTTCAATCCTCATATCTTTCAAGAGTGAAAGTGAGAAGGTTGTAGTAGTAGAAGTGGTAGGAGCTGACTGTTGAGAGAAGAACAGTTCAGTTCTGAGTTGAGAAGAGGGTACTAGGACTCTAGACATCCTAGGGATCAATTCACCAAGGAGTGGTGTTCTTGATCAAGTGCACCTTGGCACTATAAAACAAGTTAATTCCAAAGAGAAGGAATTATCCTGTTAAATCAGGGAAAGTGGATGTAGGAGCTTGAGTCTCTGAACCACTATAAACTAGTGTGTTGATTTACATTACAAGTACTTTCATACAATCAACACTGCACACAAACTGATCTTTCAAAGGACTAAACATTCTAAGATTGTGCAAAACTGATTTGGACAAGTTCCCTGAAACTGGACTGTATTGAATTGACTAAGTGATTTCAGAATCTAAAGGAGTCTAAACCATAAAGGGCCAACCACTATTCCGCACATATAACTCCCCTAGATAGTTATTCAACTAAGTACTTAATAGTACTTAGTAGTTTGATTATCTTAGAAGAGTTAATCATCTTCAGCAGAGTTGTCCAAGACAACCTTGCTGAGCTCTGGTTTGATCAAGTTAAAAAAAAAAAGAATTTGCATACAAGTGTATTTCCCCCCCCCCATACACTTGTTATATACTCCTTCCAGGACCAACAAGTGGTATCAGAGCAGGGGTTCAAAGACCACTGCTTCTGAAAAGCCATCTTGGTTTTCAAAATCATATATTTAGTGTGGTCATTGAACTGATCTATCTGAAATCTTATTTGATTGTTGAAGTTTATAAATAATTTTTTATTTTATGAATGTGAAAGTTATTGTTGAACGTTTCAAAAAAAATGTATGAAAATTACTTGGATGACGGAAAAATGCAATTGAAAAAAAAAAGGTCAAAAATGGTTGATGGTGATTAGAATGTACCACCTTTCAGTACGGTTGACATTCGGACAGCATGAATACGGCCAATCTGCCATTCCATTCCATTCCATTCCAATATCATCATCTGGTTTCTTTAATTTATATCCTAACGTAATCAGAATGCATTATTCCCGCTAATAACAATTTAATACAGTAATATCAATGAAAGGAGGGTTAGGTTAATATTTTATATCAATTCTTGTACTTGTACGGGCAGAATAATTCTTTGTAGCTATCTCTTCATTAATGTTCACCAAATCCTATAATAATATAATAGAGTACAAAAAATTGGCAGTTGCAAATTAAATGTACTAAGACACACCCCAGAATTCTGACTTTGTGGATATATACAATTATAAGATACTCATTGATTCTCTCACCGATTGTCAAACTTCAGATTATTTTCAAATATTTTAAAGTTTGAGTCAGTAGAAAAGTGTAAAATTAATTCATTTATAATAATTTTTTTAACACAAAAACTTATATACAAATATATAATATGTAATATTGATCAATTAAGTCAATTGGGCTAAAAATATTGACTTATTAAATCAATGGACTGAAAATATATATTATTGGACCACCATTAATTCATTTGGGTTAATTCTTAATTTATTTGTCAACTAGCCCGCTTGTGTTTTAATTTTGACCAAAAATTGTAACACGTTTATTTTACCAATTTCTGTGATTTTTTTATCTTTTATTTTATTGACGAACACGGGATATTAAATGTAGTAATTCAAATTGTAATATGTAGTAACACACATTATTTTATATAGTAATAACACAAACTATTTTATATAATAATAAAAATTCTTTTATTTAGTAACACGTTTTTTTCTAGTGTTTTTGTTAATGTAGTAACTCACATTATAATATGTAGTAATACTCCCTCCGTCCTGTAAAATTTTGCTCAGACAAAAAAATGTGTTCGCAAAATATATGTTTATTCTATTTAAATAGTTAACTTTTGAATATTTTTTTTACTTTATTAACAAGATTGAGTATGTACCAACAATATTCTTTACTAGTTATCCCACATATATTTTTTATAATTAAAATATGATTTTAAAAAAAACATGTATAAAAAGAAGTGAGCAAAATTTTACTGGACAGAGGGAGTATATATTATCGCATGTAGTAAACACAATAATCATGTTGTAATGCAAATCATTTGATAAAGTTAAATATAGTAACAAACGCATATTCAATGTAGTAATTCAAACTATAGTATGTAGTAACATATAATTTTTTATATAGTAATACCAATTCTTTATATGTAGTATTTTTTTCTAGAATTTTTATTAATTAAGTAACTCACATTATAGCATATAGTAACATATATTATTGCATGCAAAATAAAAATTGCAGCGTTCGGCCGCGGTTTGGGGTGGCCGAAAACTGCTTGGAGAAGACGACTAAGTACAATTTCTGCTAGTGCACGTGTATTTATAAAAAAATATGGATTTGAATTGAACTGTCAGTGAGTGTATTTATAAAAAATGTGATTTGAGCTGTCAGTGAATGTATTTATAAAGAATGTGAGTGTGAATGGTTGAAATGTATTTCACGTATTTATAAAGAAGAATGTGAGTGTGAATGGTTATTTCACATAAGACTAAGACTTTTTTTAATACTTTATTAATATTCCTTAAAATTTACACACGGAAGGGAGTAATAATTACCCAATTACGAGACCCATTTTAATCACGTCCAAACTTAGGTCTGAATTCGAGTTTGATTACCATCTTACATGCTTACTTGTTTTGAACGGCCACGTATAGTATAACCAAAGTTGCCACGTAATGTGCAAAACACGTGCCATCCGTACGCAGGCCGCACCTCCCCTCCCATGCAAATAATTACTAGTTGACTAATTTTAAATATTAATTCATCATATTTCATGCCACATTTTCCATAATTATTCCACCCTATAAATCCCCCTAATATTTCCCACTAATTCTCATCAATTCTCTTTTCCTCTGTAAACTTGTACATTAATTAAGCTTACACAATGAGTTCCAAAAAACTAATCATCTTCTTCATAGTTTTTTCCCTTTTCTCCGGCCAAGTCCTAGCAGTCGTAAAAGCCTGTGGGGCCGACGCAGACGACAGCTGTACGGACAAGAAGAAAGCCCTGCCTCTCAAAATCATCGCCATCGTCACCATCCTCATCACGAGCATGGTCGGGGTTTCGTTGCCGCTCGTTACGCAGTCCATTCCGGCTCTGAGCCCGGACCGGAACCTGTTCGTGATCGTGAAGGCGTTTGCGGCGGGCATTATCCTTGCGACGGGGTTCATGCACGTGCTGCCGGACTCTTTCGACATGTTGTCGTCGGATTGTTTGAAGGAGAACCCGTGGCACAAGTTTCCCTTCACTGGATTCGTTGCCATGCTTTCTGCAATCGTCACGCTTATGATCGACTCCATGGCTACCAGCCTTTACTCGAAGAAGCATAACGGGGGAGGAGTGGTGCAGCCGGAGAGCGGCGGAGAGCAGGAGATGGCGGCGGTGGAAGCTGGGGGCCATTCTCATTTCCACGGCCATCACCATGGAGGCAAGTTGGAAATTACGGGTTCTCAGCTCCTTCGTTATCGAGTTATTGCCATGGTAAGTAATATGCACCCAATTATTTTACTAAATTGCCATAGTAATAAAATTTCAGATTGTTATATTAAATGATAAAGCGGGAGGTATCAATTAATATTATATATATATATATTAATATATCGTTGTTTTAGGTGTTTTGTCAATTAAATCAAAGAAGTGTACATAAATAAATATATAAAAGTGGACTGTGGACAGACATTAAGCATCTCGAGTCAGTCTAGTGGATATACATAACTCAAGGTGTATGACATTTAAACCAAATGAAAGGGTCAACCCTCTTTGTTCGATTTTCAATATTTAAATTAATTATCTATAAGAATATTCGATGTACATCTAGTTTACTACTCCACACTTCTAGTTAGGTTGACGTGTATGTACTTAATTATATCAAGTAGGAAAAAAATATAATTCCATCTCAATTATACCTTGAGTTGGTCTCAAGTCTCAAGTCAACTTTTTTATTTATTTATGGTATTGTATTTTTCAATTATACTGTCTTAGACTTTTTAATAATATTTTTAGTGTTGACCAGGTTTTATTTAGATTCGGTGTTGCACTTTTTCAGTTGTAGTGACTTACATTTTTCATTAAAACTGTGTTCTACTTTTCAATTATACTGACTTACATTTTTCATTAAAAATTTTGCTATATTTTTCAGTAATATTGTGTTACATTTTTCAGTTATAATAACTTACACTTTTCATTAAAAATTGTGTTGTACTTTTCAATTATACTAACTTGCACTTTTTAATAATATTGTGTTGCACTTTTCAGTTATAATGACTTACAATTTTCACTAATATTGTGTTACATTTTTTAGTTATACTCACTTGCACTTTTTAATAAAAAATATGTTGCACTTTTCAGTTATAGACACTTACATTTTTCGGTTATAGTGACTTATACTTTATATTAATATTGAATTGCATTTTTCAGTTAAATATAATTTACACTTTTTATTAATATTGTGTTGCATTTTTCAGCTATACCAACTTATTTTTTTAATAATTTTGTGTCACACTTTTTTTAATTAATTCAAATGGATTAAAATAAAAAAAAATTAAAAAAAAAATCACGTGAAGTCGATTTCTTATCGACCCCATATGAGACAATGCCTTATACCTTTTACCCCTGTGTGAAAATTTATTCAAGTATATCTTATAATCGATTAAAAAATTGATTAGAGTTAGTTTGAATGTCCAATTTATCTTCTTTTATTTATTTGTTTAGCTTAGGGCTTTTCGCCAAACTGAAGAGCTAGGAAAAAAAAAAAAAAAAGTAAAATGGAGGAGTGGACACAAAAACTTAAATTATTGAATTCAATTAATGCGTCGTAAAATAAAAATCACAGTCAACTCTTGCAAGTTTTGGGTGTGTTTGTATAGTTTGCATTATAGTTTTTTTTAGCTAAAATGTATATTGATGAAAAAAAAATGATTTAACTTGTTATTAAAAGTCATTACTAGTTTCGATCGAACTTTCGGCGTCGACCATCTATAAGCTTCTTGTTTTATTATTTCGATATATTCATTTATAAGCCCATACCCTTTTTAACAATTACACTTCACTCTTATTTATATATAATGTTACTCAATTTTATATTATCTGTATATCTTTTCTTTTTTCTCCTAAATAGCATCTCTTGTACTATATCTATTATGTAATCAATTGTCTTAATCTTTATACCCAAATTAAGTAAAGAGAAACTTGTTTGAGGATTATAAATTCTTACCTTCATATTCCATAAAATAAAAAGAAAAGCATATTGATATTAGATTTTGGACAGGTTTTGGAGCTAGGTATTATCGTTCACTCAATTGTGATAGGGCTGTCAATGGGTGCCTCTAACAACACTTGTTCAATCAAAGGGCTTATTGCAGCACTTTGTTTCCATCAAATGTTTGAAGGAATGGGTCTTGGAGGCTGTATTCTCCAGGTAATTATAATTAAATTACTATGTTAACGCAATCTCCTTCTTCTATTATAAATATATAGTTTTTCATTTTATATGTTTTTTTAAGACTGTTTCACTTTGAAACCATTATCATTTTTCAACATAAATTTATCAGTTTTTAATGTAAAGGTATCAATTTTTAAACTTTTGTCTTAAAATAATACATTTTACATATATTTTTTTAAAAAGTGATACAATTTTTTAAAAAATGAATAACATTCAATTATAATAAAGTGATATGTACCGATCTCACGTTGAGACGGTCTCATACAAGATTTGCTCTTGATATTAACCTATTTTTAAAACAACTTTTGTCAAAAAAAATCAAGATGTTTACTTTGGAATTTAAAAATCAGATTTTAAGATTTTAAAAATGGAGGACGTACTACACCTATTTTACTTCGTAATTTAAAACTACTCAAAACCCAAAGTAAACATCCTCTAATATTTGTATATTTGTTTTATGGCAAAGTTATTAAGAGTGAGCAACTACAACGCATGCTCTATTATTGAGTTTTGGAAATAGAGTTTTGAACAATGTACTCCATATATAAAGAAATATGCATGTGTTAATTATATAATGGTGCAGGCAGAGTACAAGTTTATAAAGAAAGCAGCAATGGCATTCTTCTTCGCAGTGACAACTCCATTCGGAATAGCACTCGGAATAGCATTAGCTAGCACTTACCAAGAGAACAGCCCTCGTTCATTAATCACCGTTGGATTGCTCAATGCGTCGTCCGCGGGGCTGCTCATCTACATGGCTCTCGTCGATCTTTTAGCTGCCGATTTTATGGGACCCAGGTTGCAGGGAAGTGTCAAGCTCCAAATCAAGTGTTTTATGGCTGTTCTCTTGGGTGCTGGTGGAATGTCTCTCATGGCTAAATGGGCTTGATTTTTTATTTTGTTTATGTAAAAAAGTACTTCAAATTGCATGTGTGTTTTTATCACTTTTCTTTAATCAATGTCTTGTAACATTCGTCGTTTGATATATAAAAAAATATATATAGCAATTTTTTTTTTTGTTTGAATGCGTTAGTATTTTTGTTCAGTTGCCTACTCTACCCTTGCTCTTTTAACAACTAGCCATTCTCATTTCAGAGTACAATTTTGGTAGTATATATTAAGTAATAAAACCTTCAAAGAGCTTCTCCCTGTCAATCTCCATATATATATCTTTCATCTACATAGTGGTTGTAATCTCATTCTCTCTTTGCTTCCTTCCATGAGTTATTCAGATGGATATATTAGTACTTAGGGGCCTGAATGTTATTTGTGAGGTTTATTTCATAATCTCAAAATAGATGAGTTGTACTCATTTGGTGAAATCAGCAGTGTTTTTGTCTTCTAGTGTATTCAGCTTGTTGAGAGTATCAACTGGTGTACTCAGTTAATTAATGGAGGTCTGCTGATGGACTCGGCTGGTGAGCGTATCAGTTGGTGGAGTCAGGCAAGCTAACTTAGGCCTGATCAGATGAGTTGGAGGTTTCCAGTCAGATGAGAAGGTGATGCTTAGAGTCTCATCAGATGAGGTCATATCAGCTGAGATGATGTCTAGTAGAAAATTGAGGTTATGTCCGTTGGAGAGACAACCTCAAAATGTCTATATTTGCCTTCCTTGAACTTTACAACTGAAAGACAGATTCTTGAAAGTGACATGTCCTTAATTTGGGAAGTAAACGGTTGGAAGCTTCTTGTCTTCACTTTGATACACTCTTCCCAATGTCTGACTTGAAGATTCACTTGTTCAAACATGGACATCACTTCTGATCATTGGTTCCATGATAAGGACAACTTTCCTTATCAACTGGACAAGTCTTCTTATCACTCTCGACAGACATGGCTTATCAGCAGTGTTGGCATAGCTCTCTTCAGATGACTTGACTCCTTTACTTCACTGATCATCACTTGATGGTTCTTGAGCATTCATGCTTCCATATCAGTGAACTTGACCTCATCAGCACAGTTGGCCTCTGCCTTAGAATAATTCAGGTTAAGTGTGCTTGGTCAATCCTGCTGTACAACTCCTCTGATCTTGATATGCACATCAGCAAACTTGATCTTCTTGATGTATTCTTCTTAATTGATCATCAGGGAGGTTGTCTTTCTACTAAGCTGACTTGATCAGCACAATTGGTCAGTGAGCACTTTCAGCAGTCTTGGGATCAACTTTGATTCTGTGCCTTGAGAGGACTTGATTCTTGTAATCTTCTAAGCATGTGTTCCCCCTCAACTTGTGCATCTAAATCAACTAAGAGCTGCCTAACACACCAGCTTCTCAACTAGCTAGCCTGATCTACATGTTCCAACATTCCTGAAACATGTTCATTCAATTTGACTTATCTATTTGGCATGTCTAAAGGGGTTTTGGTATCTTAATCAAAATCTCATTTTATTCCCAACAATTTCCCTCTTTTTGATGATGCCAAAACCTATACAGAATATATGCAAAGGTGACTTGACTATACTATTACACATAACTTCAGTAGATGTGACTAAGGTCAAATTTCCTGAAAGAACATGTTAGTACAATCACAGTTTAAGTGCATATAGGTTTAAGCCAGGCAAGTTGAGACAATGATAAATTATCTCTTGATTAAAAAAGTGTTTAACTATCATTCATATTTCATATGAGCATTACAGAGCATGTTGATAGTTAACTTAACTAATCAGAGCATGTGATCAGAGTAATTTCAACTTAACAGAATATGTGATCAGAGCAATTACATAATCACAGCAGTTATGAGCAAATTTATATCATAAGCATCCATTTCAGCAGCAATGATCAAATAAGGGACAAGGAAACTTAGCAGTTTCAGAGGTCTTCTTCAGGAGGTGGCACCATCCCATACTGTGCCCAGACCCTCTTCTTCAGGTCCATTGCCTCCTTGTTTGTTCCCTTAGGTCCAAGTTTCAGCTTCTCCATCTTCAGTATTTGAATGAATTCTTGGAGGATCTTGGACTGATCAATATAGCCTTGTTGCTTTGGAGGCATTTAGATGATGGGACCAGGAGCTTTGAATTCCACTCTTGCTATATCTGTAGCAGCAAAGAGTTTCTAATAAAGATCTCTATGATTTTCATACATGAACTGAGTAAAGATGGATTCAATGTCTTCATCCATCCATCTGCCTATGACATAGAAGTCATAAACAAACTCTCTCTTTGTTTCCTCCCATTCATCATTCAGCTAGATTGGGACCCATTTGTCCAGATGTGGATACTTGGTGTCCATCTGAATCAACAGTTGTGGCTTCAACTTGTTGTATGAAGCTCTCCTCCTTGGCTTCTGAAAGCTTTCTCTTCTTTTATCTCTAGCTCTGTTAGCTTCCATTAATTACTCCATCTTCTCTTGAGCTCTCATCATGGACAATTTCTGCTGAGTTTCAACATCCTTTTCAAATCCTTCTTCAAACAATTTGGAAGGATCATCAGTAAGAACTGGTACTCTCTTCTTCTTTTCAGTGCTCTTGGCCACTTCTTCTTCAGTAGAGTCTTCAGCAGTTTTGGTCCTCTTTGATGTAGGCTCTTCATCAATTCTAAATTCAGCAGGTAAATCCATGCTATTGGGGAAATCAGTGAATGTCTCTTCTCTTCTCTTACTCTTCATAGCTTTCTTGACCTTCCCCCTGACTTGGACATCTTCAACATCTTTGTCCAAACCTGCTGATTCACCACCAGGCCTTTGTTGCCATCTTGCACCTTCTTCTTGTACTGAAGCCATAGAGTTTTTCAAGGCAATGGCTAGTTGTTCCTCTTCATCTAGATCCTCTATGTCCAGTACTTTCTTTCCCTTTCCTTCAGATTCAGGCATTTTCTTATTTCCCTTGCGGCTTTCTCCTATCTTCAAGGCACCTTTGGCTCTAGCTCTTTCTCTTTCCCCCCTTTTTGGCTTCATCAAAACATTGGGGCTTGAGATCACTCATAGTTGTAGCCAATAAGGATTGGGCCAGATTTAGGGACTTGATCTCCTCAAGAAGGTAAACATTCTCATCATGAATGTTTTGCATCCTATCACTGCTCATGCTAAGGAAAGCAAGAACAAGCTTCATTTTCTGCTCAATAACCTCCTCCAAGGTTGTTCTAAGGGATGCATCAAGGTTGGCCTTGAGAAGTTCAGTGAGGTTGGCCACTGCAGATTCAGAAATCTTGGCCATCACCTCTTTAGAGAACTTGGCTGATGCTTCCTTCACCATTGCCAATCTCATCTCTTCTGCCCTTTTCTTCCGAAGAGCGGTCTTCTTTCCAAGTGCTTGCTTCACAACCAATCTTAGGGCTTTGACATTTAGTGAATGAGTTCATGCTCTTCTTTGCCTTTTGCACATCAGTGGAAATAGTCTGCATTCCAGATTCAACACCACTGATTCTTGCTTCAATTGTGGGTATCACCACCTCTTCTGAACCAGTGAACCTCATCTCTACTAAGGCAAGTGTTCTGCTTTGTTCATCTAGAGTTTCAGCAGTTTGTGCATGGGCATTCTCCACTTGTTGGGCCAGGGTGTCCAACTTTGCTGAATGCTCTCCAAGAGCCACTTTGGATAGGCTTTCATCAGCCATGATTGGAGCATTTGTGAAAACATCTTCAGCAAAAATTTGCTCAAGAGTTATACCTGCAGCATCTGCACAGAAAAATGTGTCAGCAAAAACACCCTCAACACCCTCAAATTCTTTTTCATAAGGCCCTGACTCATCAACAACCTTCTCCTCACTTTCAACTATTTCTTTTCTCCCTTCATCAATATTAATCTCACTTTCATGAAGAACAGACCTCCTCTCATCAAGGGATTCTTGAAGTTCAGATTTGACTTCAAGAATAATCTGTCCTTCCTCACTAATTTCATCCTCTCCCTCTATGTTTGGTATACTCACTATCTTAGTGATAACTACCTCACTTTCCTCCTCAACTCCCTCTGATTTTTCAGGACTAATCTCCTTTTCAACTCCTTCACCTAAACCTGCATCTTCTACATCCTCAATAGGATTCATAGAAGGCAGTTGTTGGGAGATCACAGTGCTTGGGCATTCCAAGTCCACTGAGTCATCCTGAATGATTAAGAGCTGGCCAGTGTCCAACTCTGCTGACACTGATGAGGTCTTAACCAAACCAACTTCTACTTGGGAGACCTCAACATCATTAAGTTGTGCCTGAGGCTCAATTAAACCTTCATGGGCTGATGCATCTTTGGCTGTGTTACCATCTTTGGTCAACACCTCTGAAGAGACAGAGCCCTTCCTATGATAGGTTAGATAGTGGATAGTGGTTTCTTTAGGACCAAGAGGGTTGGGATTAGTGGGATCATCATTGCTATCATCATCATTTGAATTGCTATCAGGGTGCTTGATCCCTTTAACAATTCTCTCCTTTTCTTCAGCAATCTTGTCTGCTACCAACTTTGCAAAGACATCCTCATCAGTCAGGAACCTTGTCTTTTGCACACTAGCAAAGTGAAGCAGTCTACTTTCCTCAATTTGCCACCAGTTTGCACCTTTGTCTTGGATAACTTGGGCAATTTCCATGATGGCTTTGTCTTTCACTTCAACTAAAGCTCTCAGATCATGAAAATTCCTTTGTAATCTTGGAAATTCAGCAAGGTTGGGGTACAAATTGTCTACGGTTGCCCTTGCTCCACCTCTGAGCATACCTTCAAAGGTATACTCCTCCTCATCTCCATCTGACTGGGGACTTTGGGTTATAGGGAAGTTGGCAATTGCTTTAGTAGGGTTGGCTTCAAGGATGGTTTCAGGAACATTAGGCTCAGCAATGGGTACTTCAGGTGCTTTAGAGAGCATTGGTCCTAAAGGGGCTTTTCCTAGGGGTGTGGGTTCTAACATAGCAGCCTCAAGGAATTTTGAATAATTGAATAAATCTGAGTCAAGGGGTGAGTGAAGACTTGACTCATCTACTGCTATATCAGCTAAGATGTCTATTGGACCCCTTTGAGCAGCTCCCTCTGGAGAATATCTTTTGGTGAGGTCTAAGGGAGTGATAGGTTGATCTTGGGGGGTCTTATGGGTATCAAGAGAGTTGGGCTCTGAATGGTGGGCTTTAGGATACTTGGATTCTGGAGTCCCAGCTTCAGGAGAGTTGGAATTGGACTTTGATTTTGATCTACTCTCAACTCTACTCTCCTTGAGAGCAACTTTCAGAGTCCTCTCCTCCTGCAAGTCTTGCATCTTTTCAGGGACAACTTCCTTCTTCAGGGACAACTTCCCTGACCCTCTTTTCTTCCTTTCTCTTTTTCACCACTGCCATTGAGAACTTTTCCCTTAGCTCCTCAGAGTCTGATGGCACATTCACACCCTCTTCAGCAACCTTTTCCAACTCTGCTGAAGTATCATAATCCTCTTCTGATAGGATTTGAGCCATTTTCCTTGTCTTGATTGCTCTTGCCTTTGTCATAGGCTTCATCTTTGGATTTTTCTCCACCACCTCTTCAGCAGGTTTGGCCACCTGTATCTTTCTCTTCTCAGACTTCTTAGAAAGTCTTCTGAACATTATTTTCTGGGAAGGTAGGGGCTTTGCAAAGGTCTGCATCTGGGTGTAGTGGGAAAATCTCTCAATCAAGAGGCTTGCTCTTGTGCAGTATCTTAATTTCCCTTCCAACACCACCTTCACCTTGAACTTGGCCTTTTCCTTCATAATTTCCCCCATGATGAAGTCTCTCTAATTGAACTTGATGCCTTTATCACTTGCATTAATCACAGCAGCCATTATTCTGATTCTTGGCAAGCTTACTTGCTCAAGACTTCCACTATTGCTCAGAATACTCTTTGTCACCACCTCAAAGAGTGTGAGAAACTCAGGCTTGAGTGTGTTCTTGTGTTGTGTGGAGGAAATGGGACCTGGAACCTTGAGCCAATCTTGAGCTACTTCTTGCTCATGTCCTGCTCCATAAGATTCTGGATTCCTTCCTTCTGAAGGCAATCCAAAAGCACCTTCAAGGCCCTCTTCAGAAAACTTCACCTCATGAGAACTCTCTTCCTCATCACCTTCATCTATGTATGTCAGCCTAGTAGAAACTTCACCACCAGTTGCTTTACCTTTCCATTTTAGAAAGGCAAAGAACTCAGCCATGAATTGCTCCAAGCATGAGCTAGGCTTGTTCTCCATGAATTTCTGTAATTCAGCCCTTCTAAGCCATCTAAGGGTGGGGGTAACCTTAGGGAGTTCACTCTCAAAAGAGATAATGGGTTCAAAAGTGAGGTTATTCTTGTGGCTTAGATATTCAAAATCAATATCTAACTTCTCATTAGAGAAATCAACAAGCTTGTCTTGTCTGATTTTGGGTGTCATGGATGAAACAGTAAGAAAGCTTGAGGTTTTGAAAATTATGTTAGGGTTTCAAGGAATGCGTGGGGAAGAATGAGAGGATTAGACTTCTTAAGACTTAAAGTATATTCCAAAAGGAATGTATGTCAATGAGTTGGTGAGTCTTAAGGCAATTCAACAGTTTACAAAAAGGGAAATCAATTTTGGATTGCCATGATTGATTCAGGAGAGTTTGCCAAAAGATGATCCAATGGTTGAAATTTGATTCCAAGGTTTAAAACTGTTTTATCAAAACGTGGGATGTGAAGTTAAAGTTTATTATGACTGGGGAGTTATCAAGATAGATTGTGGGCTAGAATTGTTTAATGCAAACAAGAATTGAATCTTTGCATTAAATGCTTTGAAAGTGACTTTTTGGGTAGGGGACAAATTAAATCTTTGTAAAGGTGATGACTTTAAGAGGAATGAGACAGCCATCGAAATAGGCAATGATTACACAAGATAGGTGCTTATCAAACCTAGATTTTGTTTGATATCCATTTCAACTTATCTGGGCCCACATGGACAACTGTCCTGACCCAACTTCCCTGATCAGCATTGGGTCATCTCTTCGGAGTTTCAGTAGACTTTGCCCAAGTCTGCTGAAGAACAATTCTAGTTCCCCCTTGATTGTTGAACTCAATTGGGCTTACTTGTCCATCTTCACTGGATCAAGAAGTGCCAACTCTGCTGAAAGTTCCATGAACCTTGCTTCAGCAAGAGGTTTGGTCAATATGTCAGCCTTTTGATGAGCTGTGTGGATTTTCACCAATTTGATGTCCTTCTTCTCCACATGATCTCTTATGAAGTGATTCTTGATGTCCACATGCTTACATCTTGTGTGTAACACTGGATTTTGTGATATTGCTATAGCACTGTTGTTATCACAAAATATGGGCACTTTAGGAGAGTTGACATTATAGTCTATGAGTTGTTGTCTCGACCAAAGAATTTGAGCACAACAACTTCCAGCTGCAACATACTCAGCTTCAGTAGTTGAAGTGGCCACAGTGTTTTGTTTCTTTGAGAACCAAGAAATGAGCCTGCTTCCCAAGAATTGGCATGTTCTAGAAGTGGACTTTCTATCAATTCTGCATCCTCCATAGTCTGCATCTGAGTAGCCAGTTAACTCAATGTTGTCATCTGAAGGATACGAAAGGCCTACATTTTCAGTGCCTTTGAGGTATCTCAAGATCCTCTTTGCAGCCTCTAGATGACTTTTCTTAGGATTTGCTTGGAACCTTGCACAAATACCTACTGTAAAGGTGATGTCAGGTCTACTGGCTGTGAGATAGAGGAGAGATCCAATGATTCGTCTATACTCAGTAGAGTTGGTTGGAACACCACTCTCATCAGGATCCATTTTCCAGTTTGTGTTCATAGGGATCCTCACTGGCTTGCTAGTTGAACACCCAAATTTCTTAATCATCTCCCTTGTGTACTTGGCTTGATTGATGAAGATTCCTTCTTTAAATTGCTTGACTGGAAGACCCAAGAAGAAATTCATCAGCCCCATCATTGACATCTCTAACTTGCTTTGCATGAGCTTTGAGAATTTCTCACAAAGCTTCTCATTTGGTGATCCAAATATGATGTCATCCACATATATTTGGACAAGAAGGATGTCTTCTCCTTCACTAATTCTGAATAGGGTTCTGTCCACAGTCCCTTTGACAAAACCATGATCCAACAGAAACTGTGACAAAGTGTCATACCAAGCTCTTGGAGCTTGCTTAAGTCCAATCTTGTCTTGTTTCTGACTATCGCATCATTCTCATTCTTCTTGTTTTTGAACACCCAACTGGTTCTGTCACGCCCCAAATTTAAAAATATTGACCTTTTAAAAAGTAGTTAAAATAACTAATTTTAACGTGCCAAAAATTGAATTTTAAACTTACAACGATAAAGTAAGGGACGCAACGGCTATTACATTTAAATCACGTTAAGCATTGCAGCGGAAACTATTAAATAAAATTAAGATATTCATAAATAACTCATCAAGCAATTATCCATAAGAATAACCATAATTAAAAAAATGCTTAAAAATAGTCCTTTAAATAAATCGTCGTCTCCCATTACCACCCCTCGCCATCCAACTCTTCAACCTGAAATTGTAAATTGTTGGGGTGAGCATGCAAGCACACTCAGTGGGATTAAGTCATTCAATAGTTAATGCTAAAAATAAATAATCAAGTAATTGCAACTTAGTATAAATAACATTCACATTGCCACATATACTTTGCCACTGATACCTTTCCAACTTTGCCATTGTAACCCTGCAAATAGATAATAAAATTTGCCACAAACTTTGCCAATATATATACAAACTTTGCCAATATACAAATTTTGCCAATATATACTTTGCCAATATATACTTTGCCACAAATTTTGCCAATATACAAACTTTGTCAATATATACTTTGCCACAAACTTTGCCAATTTACAAACTTTTCCAATATATACTATGCCACAAACTTTGCCAATATATACTTTGCCAATACACAAACTTTGCCAATACACAAACTTTGCCAATATACAAACTTTGCCAATATATAATATACTTTGTCAATCGAATAACAATAGAAATAGATTCACATAGTAAACAATTAAATCAAATCATTTATCTAAAACATTAAATAGATAATAACATTGCAATAGAGCACTACAAACCACCGTAGAGATTAAAGCAATTAAAACCCACCTCTATAGACGAATGTGGAAACGATACATAAAAGCCTCGTAATTATCGTCGCATAGCCGTGCGTTTGAATTAAAACCTAGCTTGTTTTCCTCGTAATCAGATTGCATACTACATAATGTGTGCGTATATATATATGTCATTGGTATGAGCTAGAGAATTAAATATATGCATATGAAATCAATGTACTGTTACAATTATTAAATAATTATTCTTTAATTCACATAATTGTCATAATTGTATGAAACGCATGCATGGGAGAAGAAGGGATGCCAAGCAATTAAAAATGCATGTAACTTTTTAAAGAAGTTATGAAAATCATTATATCTATATTATATATATTATAATATTCTTTTGACATAATTACTTAAGAAGTAATTTATATGATTATTATTATTATAAAATTTCGGGGTATTACACGTTCCAATAACATCTTGATGTGATGGTCTGTCAACCAACTCCCAAACATCATTTCTTGTAAACTGGTTCAGCTCCTCTTGCATGGCTGTAATCCAGTTTGCATCTTGTAGTGCTTCTTCAATGTCTTGAGGCTCATGTTCTGATAAGAAGCAACAAAACAAAGAACTTTCACCATGAAACCTTCTAGTTTTGACTCCTACACTTGGATCACCAAGTATCAGGTCAGTTAACCAATTCCTCCTTTTCCTGACCCATTCAGTAGAGTTGTCCTCAACTGAGGTTGAGTCACTAGCATCATAAAATTCAGGAAAATTAAATGCAGGATCTAATTCAGGATCATATTCAGGGGTGTTGTCCTCAATGTCAGGGACATTGGCATTTTCAACATTGTTATTTCCCCCTAGAATATTGGATCCATTAACTACCTCAGCAGAGCCTGCTTCTTTATTGGTAGTTGTTACCTGATTATGAACTAGGATTGGATCAATCAGTTCATCATTTCCTTCAGTGAGGTTTACTTCAGGCATATTGCCTTCAGGAGTGATGTCCAATGTGATGGTTTCAGGAGGATTAGCCTGGACAACTTCAGTGAATAGAGTATCTTTATCTTTTAGGCTTAATCTGGTTGTTCTTTGTGTGATGTCATCCACATCCAGGAGTTTATCCCTGTTCTAAAAAATAGCTTCATCAAACACAACATGAGGTGTTTCTTCCACAAGAAGGGATTTACAATTGTAGACCCTGAAAGCTCTACTGATTTGGGAATATCCAAGAAATATCCCCTCATCAACTTTGCTATCAAAAGCTTTCAATTGTTCTTTCCCATTGTTGTGAATGAAACACTTGCAACCAAATATGTGAAAATAAGATACTTCAGGCAATCTTGCTTTCCCAAGTTCATAAGGGGTTTTGCCTTGACCCTTAGTGATCAAACATCTATTTTGAGTATAGTATGCAGTGTTTATAGCTTCATCCCAAAACATCTTAGGCAAATTTGAATCAGCAATTAAGGTTCTAGCTGCCTCTTTAAGGGTTCTATTTCTTCTTTCAGCAACCCCATTCTGCTGAGGGGTTCTAGCTGCTGGACTTTCATGGGCAATTCCATTTTCAATGCAATACTCATTAATGTATGAATTTATGAACTCAATGCCTTTATCAGATCTTATCTTGATGATATTGAGGCTTTTCTCATTTGACAGTCTCTTTAATAGTTCAGGGAGTTTGACTTGAGTTTCCTTCTTATTAAGAAGAAATACTACCAATGTGAACCTAGAGAAATCATCTACTACAACTTCCATTTATGCCTACAGGGGTAATTGGTCCAAATAAGTCCATATGTAATAATTCAAGTACCCTTTCAGGTAGAGATGACTGGTTTGCCTTTAAATGAAGCTTTGATCTGTTTTCCTTCTTGGCATGGTTTACACACACGTTCTTTTATGAAAACTTCGTTAGGCAGTCCTTTTACTAATGCATTTCTAGCCAACTTGTTCATGGATTTAAAATTCAGGTGGTTTAGCCTTTTATGCCATAACCAACTTTGTTCATTTGAGCTCTTGGCAATAAAGCATGTTGCATCAGTAGACTTGTCCCAGTCAGCAAAATACACATTTCTTTTCATAGTTCCAGTCAGTACAGTTTGTTGAGTTTTATCTTTGATTAGGCATTTATCACTTGTGAACTCAACATTATATCCTTTATCACAGAACTGACTAATACTTAGGAGATTATACTTGAGACCAGCCACATAAGACACATTGGATACCTTGACATTACCATTTATCAAGGTACCATAACCTTTTTTAGTTGCTTGTGAGCGGTCTCCAAATGTGACATTAGGACCTTCTTGTTCAATGAATTCAGTGAGGAGTGTTTTGTTTCCAGTCATGTGCCTTGAACATCCACTGTCCAAGTACCATGCTGTCTTTTTGTTCAAGCTCCTCATCTTCTGGTGGTCCTTTGGTACCTGCAATGATCAAACTTTATGTACCCTTTGAATTTAGGTCCTAAGAGGTTAGCGGTACCTTTAGGAACCTAAACTTACCTAATAACCCTGATTGATTCAAGGTGGCTAAGTTGTTTTCCTCTAGCATCAACATACACAGTTTTTCCCTTAAATGCCTTTGGGAAGGAATGTGTGAATGTGTTGACTCTGTAAGTTTCAGGAGAGTTGTCATTTCTCCTGAACTTATGAGTTCTTTGTGCAGCTTGGGGAATCTTTGAGGATGGGCATATTGATGACCATTACCCTTTGGCATGTAGGGTTTTGGTTGTCTCATTTTATTGTACCCATAAGGAGAGTTGACCTTAGGTCTGTTCAGCTGAGGTTGCCTCAGGAGAGTTGGCTTAGGCTGAACATACCTTGGACAATCTCTCTGAATGTTGTTCAGATGAGTTGCCCTTCCATTGGGTCTACTCTGCTGAACACCATTCCTCTTGTATTCGGGGACTTTGGCAATTTCCTTAGGCGTGGGCCTTGTTCCCTGAAATACTTTGTTCAGTGGCTGAATTAATTCATTTTCAGCTTGTTGTGCCACTGATTTAACAAAAATTCTCTTAGTGTTACTTGTTGAAGCAACACTAAGACAAGGTGAAGATTCGAATGGATCATATCCCAATCCACTCTTTTGAGCCATAGGTCTTTGGAAGCTTTGAATTTCCTCTATTGCCTTAGAGGATTTATTAATTGCAGACATCTTATTTTTCAGGCTCTCTTCACTTGATTTTAGAACATCATATTCATGAGAGATGTTTTCAAATTTTTCTTGAAGAATTTTATTTTCAAAATCTTTTCTTTTATGAGTAAGTAGTTGTTCATTAAGCTGCTTTTGTTGGTCAACTATCCTGAGAGAAGCTTCCTCAAGTTCTCTCAAGACTTGTTTATACAACTCAGTAGACTTGACATCAACTACATGCTCAGCTTGAGAAAGTTTTGCAATTTCATCATATAAAGTTTCATTTTCTCTCACAGCTTTCATGAAGTTCTTTCAATCTAGTGAAGTCTTCCATCAACTTTTCAAAGGATAGTTTCAGGTTGACATCACTAGGTTCTAGTGAGTGAACATCATCATCATCACTGTTAGAGAACAATCCATCATCAGAAGAGTTGAAACTTTCATTACTTTGAGACTCTTCACCAGCCATCATGGCTTTTCTATTGGTGAACCTTCTGTCTCTTTTGTCTTGTCTCTCCTTTCTCTCCTTGGAGCTGAGTTCAGGGCAGTCATATTGAAAGTGCCCTTTCTTTTGGCAGTTGTAGCACAGGTATTCATCATCATCTTTCTTTGAATCATCTCTTCTTCTAGATGATGAAGGTTCAGCTTTGTTGGACTTTCTCCTATCAGAGTACTTGTCCTCTGACTTTCTTTCTTCAGGCCTTTTGTCCTCGGCCTTGGCTTCAGGAGAGTTGTACCTTCTCCTGACTTTGTTGTCTTGGTATAATTTCTTGTATCTACCAAACCTTGAGTTGAGCTTTTCAAACCTTCTAGCCATGAGGGCTAGCTCCTCCTTCATTTCAGCCTTAGAGACTGACTTTGATGATCTTGGAGTGGACTACATTTCTGATTCAGCAGCTTTGGCTTTGAATGCCACTCTCTTGGTTGGTAAGGAGGTTTC
The DNA here is from genome assembly GCA_963675135.1 of Galeopsis tetrahit. NCBI lineage: Eukaryota > Viridiplantae > Streptophyta > Magnoliopsida > Lamiales > Lamiaceae > Galeopsis > Galeopsis tetrahit. The sequence continues at coordinate 28,167,772 of OY776130.1, read as the reverse complement.
TTTAGTAGGCTTTCTTCTATTTAGATCAAACTCATAGGCTTTGAGTTCAGAGAAGACTTGTTGCATGGGCATGGTGGAGAGATCTTTAGTGTTCTGCATCATTACAGAGTATACATCCCACTTTTGAGTGAGACTCCTTAGAATCTTGAGTGCAATTTCTCTCTTGGAGTACACCTTGCCCAATGAGTTAATATCATTCATTATATCAGTGAATCTACCAGCAAACTTGTCAATGGGCTCTTCAGACTCCATTGTGAATTGTTCAAACTTCTGCACAGCCACCTGGAGCTTATTCTCCTTGATTTTGTCAGTACCCTCACACATTTCAGCAAGAGTATCCCAAATTTCTTTAGTTGTTGTGCAGTGGTAGACTCTCCCCAATAATGCATCTGGGATTGTTTGATAGAGAGTATTCATTGCAAGATAGTTGAGGTTGTGTCTCATTCTCTCTTCAGTGGTGAGATAATCTTCATCCTTGGGGATTTCCTCCCTTGGATCAGCTCTTTGAGCATTAGTGACCTTGGGGTTTGCTTGAGTGAATATGAATGGACCCCTTGTGATGACTCTTAGAATCTCACTGTGAAGGCATGCAAGATGAGCTCTCATTCTAATTTTCCAGATATCATAGTTCTCAATTGAGAACATGGGCAGCTTGTGGTGAGATATATGATTGACAGGATCTGGAGCCATATTGTTGATGGTCTCCACTGCATCTCCAGGAACAGCAGCATTGTTGTTGTTGTTCCTTGCCATATCTCAGATAAGAGGGGTTAGAAAACAAGATGTTAAGATTTCAGAAAGATCAGTTCAGTGACCACACTAAGATATGTTTTTAAAAATCAAGATGGATTTTCAGAGGCAGTGGTCTTTGAACCCCTGCTCTGATACCACTTGTTGGTCCTGAAAGGAGTATGATACAAGTGTATGGGGGGGGGGGGGGAATACACTTGTATATGCAAATCTTTTTCAATTTAAACAAATCAGACCTTCGGCAAGATTGTCCTGGACAACTCTTCTGAGTATGTATAACTTTCTTGAGATAATCAAACTACTAAGCACTATGAAGCACTTAGTTGAATAACTATCTAATTAAGTTATATGTGCGGAATTATGGTTGGCCATTTATATTTAAACTCATTTTAATTCTGAAATCTTCTCTTAACACTTAAGCTGTTTTCAGGTGATTTGTCCCAAACCAGTTTTGCACTACTTGTAATATATATCTTTTGAAGATCAGTTTGTGTGATGTGTTTGAATGTGTTACTTGAATGAAATGTCTTGTAAGTAAATAACACAAAGAGTTTATAGTGGTTCAGAGACTCAATCTCCTACATCCACTTTCCCTGATTTAATAGGATAATTCCTTCTCTCTTGGAATTAACTTGTTTTATAGTGCCAAGGTGCACTGATCAACCACACTACTCCTTAGTGCCTTGATCCCTAGGAATTCAGAGTCCTAGTACTCTCTCTCAACTCAGAACTAAACTGTTCTTCTCTTGACAGTTAGTTCCTTACACTTCTACTCCAACAATTGTTCTAACTTTCCTTGAAAGGTTTAGGGTTGATGTTGGTTCCAACCAGGTGAGATATCCTTTACAATTGAGCATTGTGTAAAGGTTAGGATATCTCTCTAAGATTTGTATGATTTACAATGGGGTTCAACTAAGATGAAGTGTTTGGAAACTAAGGATATGTTCTTAGTAAGCTTGAAGGCTTATGAGCTTGTAGTTTCCTTTGATTTGTAGGATAGTTGGATCCCTCAAATGGTTTCCACACTTCATGTATTTATAGAGAAAATTGAGGTTATGTCCGTTGCAGAGACAACCTCAAAATGTCTATATTTGCCTTCCTTGAACTTTGCAACTGGAAGACAGATTCTTGAAAGTCACATGTCCTTAATTTGGGAAGTAAACGGCTGGGAGCTTCTTGTCTTCACTTTGATACACTCTTCCCAATGTCTGACTTGAAGATTCACTTGTTCAAACATGTACATCACTTCTGATCATTGGTTCCATGATAAGGACAACTTTCCTTATCAACTGGGCAGGTCTGCTTATCACTTTCAGCAGACATGGCTTATCAGCAGTGTTGGCATAACTCTCTTCAGATGACTTGACTTCTTTACTTCACTGATCATCACTTGATGGTTCTTGAGCAGTCATGCTTCCATATCTGTGAACTTGACCTCATTTGCACAGTTGGCCTCTGCCTTAGAATAATTTAGGTTAAGTGTGCTTGGTAAATCCTGCTGTACAACTCCTCTGATCTTGATATGCACATCAGCAGACTTGATCTTCTTGATGTATTCTTCTTAATTGATCATCAGGGAGGTTGTCTTTCTACTAAGCTGACTTGATCAGCACAGTTGGTCAACGAGCACTTTCAGCAGTCTTGGGAACAACTTTGATTCTGAGCCTTGAGAGGACTTGATTCTTGTAATCTTCTAAGCATGTGTTCCCCCTCAACTTGTGCATCTAAATCAACTAAGAGCTGCCTAACACACCCGCTTCTCAACTAACCTGATCTACATGTTCCAACATTCCTGAAAAATGTTCATTCAATTTGACTTATCTATTTGGCATGTCTAAAGGGGTTTTGGTATCTTAATCAAAATCTCATTTTATTCCCAACAACTTAAATTCTCGTGTGCTATGTTTTCTGTTCTCGTTCGATTATATTTATGAATTGCTATTTTTTGTTGAATTGTTTGAGGTTCTGTTATCTACATTGGTTGGAGACATCTAATCTTGTGGATAATTAATTGACTTTATTATTATTGGAAAAAGTGAGGGATAAGATGACAACATTTGGTAAAAAAATGAAGGGAAAGGGAATGGGAATGGGAATTTGCAATGGGGGATTGGGTCTACTTGAAATTGAACCTCTACATGCAACTATTTGTTCACAAAGTTCATAGTTGGAAACTTTGCTCTAAATTTGTTGGGTAATTTTGCATTTTGAAAAGGGTGGGTACAGTTGCTTATACACTAGATTTGCCACCAACGGCTAAAATATTGAGATAATTTGAGTGATATATTATTCACAATAGGAGAGTAATTAAATACATGTACAATAGAGAAATATACAATAAAGAATTCTGATGTGGGACAAGCGAAACTAAAGTTATACTAATAAATACATATCCTTAATACACCTCCTCAAGATCGAGTGTTATTAATGACTCCAATCTTAGACATGAGAAGCTTTAGACGGGGTCCCGGGAGAGCTTTGGTTAATGCATCTGCAAGCTGGTCGGCAATGGATTTATATTCAGCCTCAGTGGAGGACCGAGCAATGAGCCTTTGATTCTAAGAGGACCAGAAGATGGGATTGACACCCAAAAACACAACATAAGCACTGGTTGAAGATCTGTCATCAGGGCTGCCGGCCCAATCAACATCAGTAAAACAGTGAAGAGAGAATGAAGAGTCCTTTCGAAGAGAAAAACTCAAATTTCGAGTGCCGTTGAGGTAGCGGAGAAGACACTTGACCGCCCCCCAATGAATTTCTGAAGGTGTGTGCATAAACTGAGATAGCTGATTGACAACAAAGGCAATGTCTGGTCAAGTAAATCGAAGGTATTGAAGACTACCCAGAACATGACGGTATATAGATGAATCAGCTAGAGGGGATCCATCATGAAGAGTAAGGGACGATCCCGCGGCTAGAGGGGGTTTGAACCGATTTTGAATCCAACATGTTATGTCGAACAAGCAGGTCAAAAATATACTTTATTTGGGAGAGAAAGTAGTCACGACTTCGATTTAGCACTTCAATGCCCAAAAAATAGGAAAATGGGCTAATTAAAAGCTTTCCATGTTAGTAAAGCATTTAGAGTCTTTAATAAGAGGACCCTTGTTGTAGAAGAAACACTTAATGTTGTGTTTGATGAAACTACTTTTGTGAGTACAGCTGATAAAGTAGATCTCTTGACTGAAAAGTTCCAATGTCTTAATCTGAAGAAGAAGGAATCAACTGACAAAAACTTTCTCAAAGTCATTATTCCCTTCTCAAATGATGACGATAGTGATGTTGATCAATTCAAACCAAGGAGACCTACTACAAGATCCCAGACAAATACAGTAAATGAAGCTCCTAGAGCTGATACTGAACCTACTCAAGTAGGGGGAACAGCTGAAGATGTTGAAACAGAAGAAGCTGATAAAACAACAAACACTTTTCACACAACTGAAGCTGATCCGATAGAAGATACTCAAGCTGATGATCCAGCTAAGAAACATCAATGTCAAAACACTAGTGACACAACACTAGATGAGGTCCCCAATCCATCTGATGGTACTTATCCAAAGCATATTTAGACAAGGGATCATTCATTTGATCTTATAATTGGAGATTCAATCTCCGGTGTCAAGACTAGAAGGCAAAAGGCCAATGCTAACCAATTAACACATATAGCTGAAAATTTATTTTGTCATTGATGTTTTCTTTCCTTGAAGGAACCTTCAACCATCGAGGAAGCTCTAGAAGATAGCAACTGGATTGTTGCGATGCAAGAAGAGCTCAATCAGTTCACACGGAATGATGTATAGGAGCTCGTAGACCGTCCTAATCATCAGAACATCATTGGAACCAAATGGGTATTAAAAAACAAGACGGATGAAAATGGTGCAATAACAAGGAACAAGGCTAGACTTGTTGCGAAGGGTTATTCAAAATCAGAAGGGGTTGATTATGATGAAACCTTTGCACCCGTTGCTCGCCTTAAGTCTATTCGACTATTTCTTGCTTATGCGTCCCAAATGAGATTGAAGGTGTATCAAATCAATGTCAAGAGTGTATTCTTAAACGGAATACTTGTGGAAGAATTCTATGTCGAACAGCCCCCTCACTTCGAACATAATGACCAAGTATATCGTCTTAAGAAGGCTCTATATGGACTAAAACAGGCTCCTAAAGCTTGGTATGATACACTATCTCAATTCCTGATTGATAATGGATTCACAAAAGGAATCATTGACAGGACGTTGTTTAGGATTCAAGAAGGAGATGATATCTTATTGGTTCGGATCTATGTAGATGATATTATCTTTGCTTCACCCAATCAGCAGATGTGCGACAAGTTTTCAAAATTGATGCAATGTAAATTTGAGATGTCCATAATGGGAGAGATGAACTACTTCTTAGATCTGCAAGTGAAGCAAAGTCAAGAAGGGATATTCATTACTCAGGCTAAGTATACAAGAAATTTGATTGCCAAGTTTGGTGCTCAGACAAGTAAAGTATGTAAGATTCCCATGATGAATTCCTTTAAGATGGATCCAGATGAGGATGGTAAGTCAGTAGACCAATCCCAATATAGAGCCCTGATAGGATCTCTCCTGTACCTAACTACTAGTAGACCAGATATTACCTTTGTTGTAGGTGTGTGTGCTAGATTTCAATCCAATCCTAAGTTGAATCATCTAGAAGCAGCTAAGAGAATTCTGAGGAGATGATATCTTATTGGTTCGGATCTATGTAGATGATATTATCTTTGCTTCACCCAATCAGCAGATGTGCGACAAGTTTTCAAAATTGATGCAAGGTAAATTTGAGATGTCCATAATGGGAGAGATGAACTACTTCTTAGGTCTGCAAGTGAAGCAAAGTCAAGAAGGGATATTCATTACTCAGGCTAAGTATACAAGAAATCTGATTGCCAAGTTTGGTGCTCAGACAAGTAAAGTATGTAAGATTCCCATGATGAATTCCATTAAGATGGATCCAGATGAGGATGGTAAGTCAGTAGACCAATCCCAATATAGAGCCCTGATAGGATCTCTCATGTACCTAACTACTAGTAGACCAGATATTACCTTTGTTGTAGGTGTGTGTGCTAGATTTCAATCCAATCCTAAGTTGAATCATCTAGAAACAGCTAAGAGAATTCTAAAGTATTTAAAAGGTACAGTGAATATGGGTTTGTGGTATCCATTAGAAGATAGTTTAGATCTGAGTGGCTATTCTGATTCTGACTTTGGAGGGGGCAGAATAGATAGGAAATCTACTTCTGGCATTTGTCAGTTTCTCGGAAACAAACTGATTTCTTGGTTCTCCAAGAAGCAAACCTCAGTTGCTACCTCTACTACTGATGCTGAATATATGGCTGTTGGTAGTTGTTGTAGTCAGTTGTTATGGTTAAGTCAGCAGTTATTGGATTATAAGATTGTTGCTCGAGAAGTCCCAATTTATTGTGATAGCAACAGTGCAATAGCAATCACTCAGAATCTTGTTCTCCATACTAGATGAAAGCATGTTCATATTAGACAATATTTTATTCGAGATCATGTGGAGAAGAAGGATATTAGAATGGAAAAGATTCACACTGATATCCAAAGGGTGGATATGCTCACTAAGCCTCTAGCTGGGACGAGGTTTAGAGAGTTGTGTTTCTCACTTGGACTTTTAGAGCTGGATATCTCGAAGCCTGCAGTTGACAAGTTTTCTCTACTCAGCGGATCGTGGAGCAGCTCAAGCCTGATAACAAATCCAGATGAGTTGAATAACGGTTAAAGCCGAGGGATATTTAACAAGAGACATCTGTTTTAGGGGAATTTCTTTGAAATTCTTAAAGAACCTTAAATTAGAACACTCTTTGCTTTCTATTTAAATTTTTGTTTTCATGCTCACTCATAACTCTGTCAATATGTAAGCTTAACACTTACACCTCTAAATTTTATATATATATTGATGCGGCCTAAAAATGTCACCTAATAAGGAGTCGACACGTGTATGAATATTAAGGTCAAGGGGAAAGGATCGAATCCTATAGTGTTCTCTGGATAAAAAGTCTTCTCTAGAGGTCCCTCTGGAGGGAGCTCCATCTGGAGAGGAATATCAGAATTAAGCAGTCGTAACATGAGGTCATGGGCCGTAAATGTAGGAAGACCTCCGCTATTTCCGGGCCAGACTTGATAAAAGGAAGACCTTGTCCTCCTTTATTTTAGGGAACAAAATCTACTAGGGAGTGAGGATGGCCGAGTCTTCAGAGAGTGGAGAGAAAGGAGGACTTCATCCACTCAGCAGGGCCGAGTCTTGTGGGCAGTTCCGAGATAAGAGGAAGGCTTGACTTCCTCTCCAAGAGGGGTCTCTATAAATAGGTAAATTCGAAGAGATTTCCAGGTTAGACATTTTTTTACATTACCAAACTTGATATACTTAAACGAAACACCTTTCTGATATTCTTTGAGAACTGATTCTATACATTAAGGATCTCGAGATCCTTACGAGATATTGATAAGCCCTATACTGACTTAGGCATCGGAGTGTCCACGTCGGACCCCCCTCCGGCGTGTTCTTTGCAGGTTCTTGAAGATTTCGAGTGAAGGCAGCATATTCGGAGTAATTATACGTGTTTGAAGAGTGGGATATTTAATTCAGAGGATACGCAATCCTCTCGTGCAAATTTTGGCACATCAACTGGCGCCGTCTGTGGGAACTAGTTGAAAGATTTTCTCACGAGTTTCTACCTGTCTGAACAAATGGGTGGCGGAAACAAAACATCTACTTCTGGAAAGAAGAACCTTCCAGGGGAAAATTCCCCTTTGCCAACCGATCCCCCGCCAAGGGGAGGCCGGGGGAAAGATCCAGTTCATACTCCTTCTGGACCAAATCAGCCATTGGCACCCACTCCAGATTTGGGTGACGAAAATCACCCCCTACCAGTCGGGGAGGGAATAACAGAGAATCTTGAAGCCCTAGAGTCCCAAACCGCCGATCCTCAGCGAGAGGATATTCCAGACTCAGGACCACTCCTGATCTCTCCCGATCAATTGAACGCCCTCATCAAGCAAGCTGTAGAGAAAGCCTTTGCAGATCAAAGAGACCGGATCCCCAGGGCTGCACCAGGGAATCTGGAGGTGCCGACCCCGAGACCCCGGGATGAAGCACCTGGAACCTCCCAAGTATTGTCCAAAGAAATGGGGATGCGGGCGGAGGAAGACGATAAGGTGCCCTCGCGAGCGGAAAGAAGCATTCCCCTTCGGAGTACAAGAAGGAATGCAGATCCAGCACCCCGAGGGACAGAACCCCTTGAGACAGAAGAAAGTACGGATGATACCTACGGAGGGCCGGTCAGCGATCAATTACTGGCCCTACAGAAAGAGATGAGAGATATGAGGAAGCAAATGAGCAACCGAACCAGTAGGTCCGCTCATGCCTTTGGATGCCAGTTCTCCCCTAACATATTACAGGATGAACTACCATTCAATTTCAAGCCCCTTAATTTTGAATATGATGGAACGGCAGATCCGTACGAACACCTAGTAAGGTTCGAGAATGCTGCATTACTACACCGCTATGGAGAGGGAATAAAGTGCAGGGTATTCCTAACTACCCTAGCAAAAGCCGCACAACAGTGGTTCACTCAGTTGGAACCCAATACCATCCGATCCTGGGAAGAATTCAGTGAGCTCTTCCTTCATCAATTTGCTAGTGCCCGGAGACAGCCGAGGGCCACTTTGACCCTCTTTAATTTGAGACAGGGAGAGGGTGAGAGTTTAAGAGCTTTTCTCCGGAGGTTTAACCAAGCAGCTCTGGAGGTCCCTACAGCCTCTCCGGAGGTGAAAATCAACGCTCTTACTAACGGATTGCGTGACGGAGACTTCTTCTCCTCCTTAGCTAAGAAGCCGGTTAAGAACTTTGATGAATTGCTACATAGGGAAGAAAAGTACCTCACTCTGGAGGAGGTACGGAAGGCAAAGAGATTGGAGGTTAGGCCACAAGATCGAGAGAGGAGAAGAGAAAAGGAAGGCCCCTCCAGACGACTCAGTCCAGAGGGCCCTCGGACCTCTGGATCAGCAAGAGATAGCAACCCCTCCGGAGGTCCCCGGTCAGGCCCTCGCGGGAGGTTTGAGAAATACACACCCTTGAGAATCGAACCTGCCGAAGTTCTGGAGGTAGCAAGAGATCATCCAGACTTGAAATTCCCATATTCCAGAAGTCGAGGACCTCAGAAACCCAAGTCTGATCGATTTTGCCGATTTCACAATGAATATGGGCATGATACAAATCAGTGTTACCACCTGAAAGACGAGATTGAGAGGATGATCTAGGCGGGCCATCTAAAAGAATTTATATTTAGGGATAGGCAGGGCCCCCGAGGGCAGAAGCGAAAAGAGCATGAGAGAAGACCAGAAGAGAAAGAAACCAGAGAGGCGGCTGAGGATATGCCCCCTCCACCACCAAAGAGAGGAGTAATCCACATGATTGTGGGAGGGCCAGCAGATGGAGATTCTTTCCGGAAAAGAAAGCAGAATGTCCGAGCTTTAAAAGTAGAGCGAGGAAGCCAGTTAAGAGAAGTGGGGCGTATGACAGAGACGCCCAATATCCGATTTGGGCCGGAAGATGTGAAGGGGGTTAAGGAAGATCACAACGATGCTCTGGTGATCACTACCGACATAGCTGGATTCGATGTTGCTCGAATCTTCGTAGATACGGGAAGTTCGGCTGACATTATGTTTTTCGAATGTTTCAAGAGAATGGAGCTGAGTGTGAAGTTGCGCCCTGTAGATACCTCTCTGTACGGTTTCTCCGGAGGTGCTATCCAACCCTTGGGATCGGTAATGCTGCAGGTAGGATTGGGGGACGCGCCAGCCCGCAAGGTCCACTTGGTGGAGTTCCTTATTGTAGACATCCCCTCATCGTACAATGTTGTGATGGGACGACCTAGCCTGAACCTCTTTCACGCAATCATCTCTACATTTCATATGAAAATGAAATTCCCTACAGCCACAGGGGTGGGAGAAGTAACAGGAGACCAGTACCAAGCACGGAAGTGCTACGCAGAGTCTGTGAAGATGGCGGACAGAGCCCTGACTAAGGGCCTGGAGCGGACAAGAGGAGATGACCCTGAGGTCAAGAGGAAGAAAGTAGGGGGAACAACACCTGAACAGGTGAATGTTAAAACAGACGAGGAACTGATGAGTGTGGAGCTCTTCCCAGGGAAACTTGGCTTTGTTACTAAGATAGGTACCCAACTGGTAGGGGTGAAAACGGATCGGATACGGACGGATAATGCTTATACCGTATCCTAAACCATATTTTTTTATCGAATTCGGAGTCGGATACGGAAAAGACGGATTCGGATACGAATTCGGAATATTCGGTATACGGATACGGAACGGATATCGGACGAATCCGGGCCGGATTCGAATAACTATAATCGGATAATATATTTCAAATGGAAATCATCAAAATGTGATTGAAACACATAAAAAATCAACAAACATGAAATCATCAAAATATATCCTTCGTAAACATCACCACTCCAGCACAACATAACGCCTAAGAAGACATATATAATATTATACCCAAGCATGAATAAAACAATCAACAAACTACTCCTAAGCCAAAGAATTACAGTTCAAAGTAATTATCAATGTTTTTCAAAATCTGAAGAAAAGAACAACACAAAATCGCACCACCTCCTCGGCCATTGTTGCTACAAAAAATGGGAACAGAGCCGCATCTGTTTCTGTGGGTCGCCTCCATGGATTGTCGAAAGAGAGAGAGATAAAAGGGGGTTCTGAGAGAGTCGATTGAAAGAACAATTGAAACAAAATGTGAAACTATCAAAAGTGGAATAATTGATTTCAATCCATTTTTATGTTCTACAATTGGTTTTTGGTAAGGAAATGTACACTCTAATTCTTCTCGTAGATTACAAATTGATATGTCCCAGTCCATGAATATTTAATTTTTCTAATTTATTGTATGGTGCAAACTTAGATGAACCATTTTGATTTTATCCATATAAAAAAATGGAATGATAATTGAATAATTGACTATGTGTGGACATAAGTTATATTAGTAAATTATGGTTTGTTAAATTTACATCTAGGTTTTTGTGGTGTAGTGGTTATCACGTCAGCTTTACACGCTGCAGGTCCCCGGTTCGATCCCGGGCAGGAACATTGCTTTTATTAGACTTTTTAATTTTTAATAAGGCCCAATAATGTTATAAGTTATAATAGAGCTTTAATAAAATTAATATAAAATATAAAATAAAATATATTAAAAAATCCGGGTATCCGTATTTATTATCCGGATAATATCCGATAAAATATGGGAAAACTCGAATACGGTCGGATATTATGTATTCCGAATCCGAATTCGAATCCGAAGTCAACTATCCGTATCCGCCCGGATACTAAATTTGTATACCGAATTCGTATCCGACCGGATACGGTTTCGGATCGGTCGGAAAATATCCGATCCGTTTTCACCCCTACCAACTGGGGCCTGAACTCACAGAGAAGGTAATATTTACATTACGTCGAAATTCCGATATATTTGCATTTTCTCCAGCTGACATGACAGGAGTCCCTCCGGAGATAGCAATACATTGCCTTAATGTTGATCCAAAGGCAAGGCCCGTGAAACAGAAACTACGAAATTTTGGAATTGAGAAGAATAACATTGTGAAAGAAGAAGTCGAGAAGCTATTGAAAGCAGGGCATGTGGTGGAAGTCCAATTCCCAGAATGGCTCTCCAATGCCGTGCTAGTGCCTAAAGGGGGAGGAAAGTGGAGAATGTGCATCGATTTCAGGGACCTCAACAAGGCATGCCCCAAAGACCACTATCCGCTACCAAGGATAGACCAGCTAGTAGATGCAACTTCAGGCTTCGAGCTGCTAAGCATGATGGATGCATACCAAGGGTACCACCAAATCCAACTGAACCCTGCAGATGTCCCCAAAGTGTGCTTCATAGCAGCCTGCGGAACGTTTGGATATGTTCGGATGCCATTTGGATTAATCAATGCCGGAGCAACATACCAGAGGATGGTCGATGCTGTCTTTCGAAGGCAGCTAGGAAGGAACATGGAGATATATGTAGATGATATGCTGGCTAAGAGTGTGAAGGCAGATCAACATATAGAGGATCTGGAAGAAATTTTCCAAGTAATTCGAGAAAACGGCATCAAGTTGAACCCAACCAAATGCTCTTTTGGAGTAAAATCAGGGAAGTTCCTCGGATATATGGTCACTCAAAGAGGTATAGAAGTGAATCCAGCCAAGGTGAAGGCTGTACTGGACATGCGGCGACCAAGAAACATAAAGGAGCTCCAGACACTCAATGGGAGGATTACAGCATTGAGCAGATTCATAGCCAGGTCTGCTGAAAAGAGCCATCCCTTCTTTAAAATTCTTAAGAAAGGGACCAAGTTTGAATGGAGCGAAACATGCCAAAAGGCCTTTGAAGACCTGAAGCATCATTTGTCTCAGTTGCCGAAGCTGACGAAGCCTTCTCCAGGGGATACCCTCATTTTGTATCTCTCCGTAGGGGAATTCTCACTAAGCATCGCCTTAGTCAAAGAAGAGGGATCTCTGCAGCACCCTATTTATTATGTCAGTAAGGTCATTCAGGGGGCCGAAAATCGATACTCAGAAATTGAGAAGGCTGCTCTGGCTGTGGTAGTTACAGCGCGGAGGCTGCGCCCATATTTCCTTTCTTACAAAATACTGGTCCGCACTAATTACTTGTTGAAATAGGTTATAGGGCGAGTAGACCTCTCTGGAAGGATGGTGAAGTGGGCGATCGAGCTCCAAGAATATGACGTGGATTTCGAGCCACGGAAGGCTATAAAAGCCCAAGCTTTGTCAGATTTCATCCAAGAGTCGACCAAACCAGAAGAAGTCGAGGGATGGAAGGTGTATGTAGATGGCTCAGTGACCCTGAGCGGATGTGGAGCAGGGATTGTGTTGACAGGCCCTTGAGGAGAGGACCTACAATTCGCCGTGAGGTTTCAATTTATGACCTCAAATAATAGAGCAGAGTACGAAGCTTTGATCAGAGGGATGGAGATGGCATTAGAATTGGGAGCTCCAAAGGTAACTATGTACTCAGACTCCCAATTAGTTGTTCAACAGGTGAATGGTGAATATGTAGCCAAAGATAGCAGGATGGTTGCCTATTTGGAACGAGCCAAAGTAGTGATGGGCAAATTCCAAGAGTGCGAGGTGGTCCAGATACCCCGAGAGAAGAACATGCAGGCGGATAGCCTCTCCAAACTCGCTAGCTCCACAGAGTTTGATGGACAAGGAACAGTAACTCTAGTAGTTGCAGAAAGAGAGACTCTGGAGAACCCCATTGGCTCCATTGAAGAGGAAGATGATTGGAGAAGAGTTATATGGATAGAACTCACCAAGGGAGCAGATGCCCCTACCACCAGAGAGACCCGAGCCCTTCGGATCAGATATTGTATTATCGGAGGGCACTTATACAAGAAATCATTCACACACCCATATTTGAGGTGTATATCAACTAGAGTAGCTATGTACACACTCAAAGAGATCCACGAAGGTGATGCAGCCAGTCATGAAGGATACAAAGCGGTGGTGAAGAAAGTTTTAAGGGCTGGACTATATTGGCCCTCCCTGACAAAAGACGCTAGAGAATTTGTGAGAAAATGTGTCAAGTGTCAGAAAAATGGTCCATTGATAAGGACCCCTGCGGAAGAGATGGGAGCGATGCACTCTCCCTGTCCCTTTGCTAAGTGGGGAATCGACATGGTAGGACCCTTCCCTCCAGCCTCCGGAGGGAGAAAATTTCTGATAGTAGCAGTGGACTATTTTAGCAAATGGGTGGAAGCTACTCCTCTGGCTACGATAGATGAAGAAAATGTGATTAAATTCTTGAAAAAACAAATCTGTTGTAGGTTCGGAGTACCTAGAATATTGGTCTCTGATAATGGAACACAGTTTAACGGCGAAAACGTGCGAGGATGGTGTGCAAGACTGAACATAATACAGAGATTCACCTCTGTAGCTCATCCTCAAGCTAACGGACAAGTGGAGGTTACTAATCGAACAATAGTAGATGGGATTCGAACAAGGTTGACAAAGATAGGAGGAGGATGGGTAAACGAGCTAGATAGTGTATTATGGTCATATAGAACTAGTCCGAAGACAGTAACTGGAGAGTCCCCATTTCAGCTGGTCTACGGAGCTACGGCGGTGATACCTCCAGAGGCCGTGTTACGATCGCACCGAGTTGCCCAATTTGAAGAGCATCAGAATGAAAGATTGATGAGAGAGGCTCTAGATTTGATGGAAGAAGAAAGAGAGATGGTTAGGGTACGTGCTGAAAGATATAAAAGCAGAATTAAAGCTGCATATGACCGAAGGGTGATCCCGAGGTCCTTCAGAGCGGGAGACCTGGTGCTAAGAAGAGCGGACGCCCTGAAAAATACAGGAAAGCTGGAGCCCAACTGGGAGGGACCTTATAAAATCACACAGGTGCTGAAAGGAGGAGCATATAGACTGCAGAGTATGGAAGGGGTCGACATAGCTAGACCCTGGAACGTTTGCCATTTGAAGAGATTCTTTATTTGAAGACGGTGTAAGGTCTTGAGACCATCTATAACTTTTGTTTTGTGATTTTTTGCATTGATTCATATTTTGCTTGATGTATTTTGTGGCTTCACCGGAGCTCTTTTTCCCTCTCTACGGGTTTCCCCTTTGGGGTTTTTCCGTAAAGAGGTTTTTAATGAGACCGGCGTAGGTTATCTATGGCCTATGTTGAAAATTGACAATAAAGCAATGAAGCCTTATCCCTTTTTGAAGAAAGAATTATTCAGAATTATTGTGTCTTGATTATCTTTCTCATATTTCAACATGCGATGTATGAATATAACAATAACGAGTGTGAGAGACACTCAAAGGCCTAGAGGCCGAGGTGCTCCAGAGAGCCCTCACTTTACTTGAGACCCAAGTGGGTTACTGAGATGAGAAGATTTTTTATGAATTAAAATCTTTTATGAATGAGAATGAGAAACACTCAGAGGCCTAGAGGCCGAGGTGCTCCAGAGAGCCCTCATCTTACTTGAGACCCAAGTGGGTTACTGAAATGAGAAGATTTTTTATGAATTAAAATCTTTTATGAATGAGAGTGAGAAACACTCAGAGGCCTAGAGGCCGAGGTGCTCCAGAGAGCCCTCATCTTACTTGAGACCCAAGTGGGTTACTAAAATGAGAAGATTTTTTATTAATTAAAATCTTTTATGAATGAGAGTGAGAAACACTCAGAGACCTAGAGACCGAGGTGTTCTAGAAAAGACGAGATGGAGGATGTTCCTCCACAGCCAAGTCACCTGAAGTCAAAAGATTATATAACTAAGAGATGATTCCAACGTAGCCTATAAGACCAACAAAAAGGGGGGGAGAGAGCACACCTCCAATATATTCTTTGTCGGTCTTGTAAGTTACTCATGCAAGCAGAAAAGGAAAAAGACAACAAACAAGCAATATCAAGCTAACGCGATCACTACAAAAAGCCCCCACATATCCAGGAGTGTGGGGTCCCCTACAAAATACGAGGAGCAAGTATTATGAGCAGAAAGTAAAAAGTGTAGCAAAACAAGAAAAGATTAAATTGTTTGTTGTGACCATAACCATGGAAATGTGAAATTTAAACTGCTTTTTCAGCAGTAACTTCCTCAGCAACAGCCCCCTCAACCTCAACTCCCTCAGTTCCTCTAGCAGCGCCCTCCTCCTCAGCAACATGGTTGCTAGATCCTCCGCCTTCCTCTGGACCCTCCGTACCTCCCATGGTATCAGCAACGCCAGTCCCTCCATCCACCTCTGTTGCCACTTTTGGAGCAGAGGCATAAGGATAAACAAGATGCTCCAGAGGCTTTAGCTCAGCCATACCTATCTTGGCAGCCTGCAACTTGGCAATAGCTTGGCCCATTCCAGGTAGCCACCAAGGACTATCGGGGCTCTCCTGAGGATCCCCCAAGAATTTTGGAGGAGTAGCGAGTCGATCCAAATGGAACTCACGAGAATAAGTTCCATCGAACCCCGGGGCTGAATGCTCGGCGATGGAATTGCTGAAGCCGTGATCGATGAAGTGAGGGATATGCGGCCCCATAGCACAGAGAAAGCTCGAGCTCTTCAGGAAACTGGACAGCCACTGAGTATGAAGAGTTTCCAAGAACTCTTGGCCCAAAGAGGAAGTGAACAGGGACTTAACGCAGGCTTGCACTCCAACATCCGGCAGCTCGCGCTCCATCCGTCCCACCTCCTGCACCAGACGTTTGATCCTGGCCGCATCCTGCTTGCTTTGAGTCTGTAAGAGAGACACCTCCTCAGATAGAGCTTGAGCTCGCTTATGAGCTTTGTCCTTCTCCATAGTGATATCCTTGAGGGACGACTGGAAGGAGGACGCCTCGGCCCGGAGAAGCTCAAGCTCAGCCACCATCTCGACACCTTGATCGAGTATCTTAGCATAAGTAAGGCCGAGCTACAGAGAAAAGGAAAATAATGTTGGAGATATGAAGAAAGTAAAGATCGTGAAAATAAGAAATAATAAAAAGTACCTCTGAGAAAAGTTGAGCGCCATGGAGCAGTTGGTCCTCAGGAAGGGACGAATCAGACAAAGCAGTGTTGGAAGGAACAAGACATCGATCGATGAGACGGTGGAGAGGTTCATATACAGAGGCTCCCTTCTCGGCAAGAGTACGGGTCGCTTTTCCCTTCTTTTTCTTAGAGGTCCCACAGTCAGTGAAAAAGGCGTTAGCAGCTGAACGAGTTCTTTTGGCAACTGAACCTGGGACCTGAGTGGAAGAGCTAGGGAGCGGAGGAACTTTCGAAGAACCTTCTGGAGCTGAAGTCTTTGCTGAGCTCTCGAGAGCGGGAGACGGAGGAGCTTTTGGAAGAGCGTCTGGGGTGGATAACACAGGGGTTTTCACTATACTGAGAGCAGGAGCATCCCGGGAGATGTGGGTTAGCCAACTCATCGCTGCAAACAACCGAGAAGATACTCAGAACACATGAAAATAGCCACAGGCAAGAAATAAAAATACAGCAATAGAAGATTTTTTACCATCTTGAGGATCTAAAGGAAAATCTTGAGGACAAAAGCCGAAGTGGGAGAGGATGCGAGGATTTTTGCAAATGTCAATAATATCGAAATAGTCGTTCAGACGGATGTGAGTATTGAGATTGTTCATGATAGTGTAATTAGAAGCAGAATAAGCTTTCAGAGGAGGAGGAATTACTCCTGGATTGTGGAATAACCAATCCCCATGAGGAAACGGCCAATCAGTGGGGCTCGTAGCAAAAAAATAATGATCTCGCCAAGATGAGTCTTCTTCGTGGAGTTTTTTCAGGAATTTACAAACACGGGACCTTCGTCCACTAACATAGAAAAAACCATCATTCACCTTACAGGAATGTTGGCTCAGAAATAGTTCGGCGGACGGATCACCCCCATTCCCTTTCACCAAGATAAAAAAACCTATCATGGTACGGATAGCATTCGGGGTAAACTGGTTAAGAGGGATCTGCATGCGGGTTGATATGGCAGCCAAATAGGGGTGGATCGGAAATCGTAGTCCTGCCCTAAGATGTGCTTCGAAAAAAGTGAGAGTTCGAGGCTGGGAGATATCGGGGCGTTCATTTGAGCGTGGAGCGCGAAAGGCGTACTCCGACGGGAAACCATAAGCATGAACAAGGTTAGCTAGATGAGCATGGTCGATTTGGGAAGCAAGGGAAATCCTATTTTCTGGACTCCCCGTCAGAGAGGGAGTCGCTTCAGAAGAGTTTTGGCTAGCGGCTTTCGGCGGAGAGGGAGGATTTGACATCGATTTACAGTGATAATAAAAGAAGAAAAGAAGGATAGCTGGGTTACCTTGAGTGGAAGGACTATGGAATCAGGCGGACGGCTGGCGACGGCGAAAACTTGGGAGGAAGAACACCGGAGTTGAAAGATGAAGACGGCGAGAAATTTTTGGGGAAGAATAAAAGCTGAAAAGTGAAGAGAGAAAAAGGGGGTAGTTGCGTGAAGTAAATGAGGAAAGATAGGGGAAAGAACTGAGGATTTTTCTCGGGAGGATAACAAGGCAGAGAAAAGTGATCGCGTGGAGCCCACGCGCAGAAGCCGAAAAGTCTCCCAGAGTTGAAAGCGGGAAAAGCCTTTGGAGAAGGACATGTTTTGAAACTTCCTCTCCAAAGCGGAAATAATACACGTCTCTCCAGAAAGACCTTCGTACTGAGTTCTAAGAAATTTTTCTACTCTCACAAAAGATATCCCCCTTTTACGAGAGTAGGGGGGAGTAGATGATGCGGCCTAAAAATGTCACCTAATAAGGAGTCGACACGTGTATGAATATTAAGGTCAAGGGGAAAGGATCGAATCCTCTAGTGTTCTCTGGATAAAAAGTCTTCTCTAGAGGTCCCTCTGGAGGGAGCTCCATCTGGAGAGGAATATCAGAATTAAGCAGTCGTAACATGAGGTCATGGGCCGTAAATGTAGGAAGACCTCCGCTATTTCCGGGCCAGACTTGATAAAAGGAAGACCTTGTCCTCCTTTATTTTAGGGAACGAAATCTACTAGGGAGTGAGGATGGCCGAGTCTTCAGAGAGTGGAGAGAAAGGAGGACTTCATCCACTCAGCAGGGCCGAGTCTTGTGGGCAGTTCCGAGATAAGAGGAAGGCTTGACTTCCTCTCCAAGAGGGGTCTCTATAAATAGGTAAATTCGAAGAGATTTCCAGGTTAGACATTTTTTTACATTACCAAACTTGATATACTTAAACGAAACACCTTTCTGATATTCTTTGAGAACTGATTCTATAAATTAAGGATCTCGAGATCCTTACGAGATATTGATAAGCCCTATACTGACTTAGGCATCGGAGTGTCCACGCCGGACCCCCCTCCGGCGTGTTCTTTGCAGGTTCTTGAAGATTTCGAGTGAAGGCAGCATATTCGGAGTAATTATACGTGTTTGAAGAGTGGGATATTTAATTCAGAGGATACGTAATCCTCTCGTGCAAATTTTGGCACATCATATATATATATACATATGTGTGTTCTATCTTACCCGCCATATGCATTTAAAGATAATTCAACAAGTGGTATTGATAGGATATAATTCAGCAAGTGGTTATCAGCTGAAGGGGGAATTTTCAACTGATATTCAAAAACTGAAGATTAAATTAGAAGATAAAGATCAATTATTCTCAGTACACAACTGGTACAGATAATCATTACTTCTCACCTAACTCATTTATTTCTAATGATTAGACAACATATTTAATGTGTTCTGTTTTCATTAAATACGTTCTGTTTATATTTATTGTGGTTCGGCATGCAAACATTCGATCTGTATTGATTTGGTAAATATAATTGGAATTTGTCTCAAGCAAGACGTTACATATTCTAAGTAATGAATACAAATCCTCATTTTACGCGTTGATTGGAGAGTTGCTTTATTTTCCAACCAATAGAAATGCATAGCATTAAATGCGGACCCGAAGTTTTATTATGCCAAAAACATAATGTAATTTTGGTCTAATTTGAAGTCCATTAATAATTTGAAGGGGAAAAACTTATCTTTCAAACCTAGATGAATACACCCCTTCATCTTAGCCGTTCATTACGTTATTTAGATCAAATCTGAGTAGTTGAAGCCATTCTCGAATTCATATATAAGAAAGTGTTAGAGAAAATTTTTAGTTTACGCACTCATAACTTTCGATCCCTATCTTTCTGAAACTTCTTCTTTCTCACTCTCAAGTCTTTAACTCGTTCTCTAATGGCTTCAAGGCACTCTTCTACTACACGAAAGGAGGAATCTCATGTGAACGCTGATACATTCAATCTAACCTTATAGGCGAAGGAGAGAATGGTTGCAGAAGGATGTGTGTCGTTCGAGGGACCTCACACTACAGACCAAGCATGGACAACCGAGGTCCTTACTGATGCTAGTTTGAGAAGGTATTTGGGTTCTCATTCCAATGTGATTCTCAGAGAGGATGTAGCAAGCTTCTACATCTACCTCATCTCCAAATCCGATGGAAGCATTTCATCGTTCGTAGGGAAGAACAATGTTCACATTTACCCAGAAGTGTTTGAGGAAGCTTTTGGACTGAAGAATGATGGTTTGGAGAATCCGGAAGAGTACAAGTCCGGTGAGGAAGCTGAAATATTGAACAAATATTACACTGAATTGGCTACCAGTGCCCTGAAGAAACCGATGTTGAAGGAGAGGTATCGAGACCTATTCGACATCATATGCAAAATTGTGATGGGACATCACTCGTCTCTAGATGGCATAAGTTTGCCTAAGGTTCGAGTGATGATGGCGATTCTAGATCGTGCTAAGATCAATTGGCCGACATATTTCATGACGAGATATGCTAAGGAGGCGGCCAAAATTATCCAGAAAGAAGATGGAGTCTTCTGGCCTGATTCGAAGTTGAGTTATATCATGAAGATAAGTTATCTTCTATTTCATATTCTACCCATCAAGAAGAGTTGGGGCCCGAGTACAGTGTTTCGTGGTTCCAAGTGGATGTTGACAGTAGCCAAGGCCAACAAAGCTGAGGTAGTTAAGAGGAAGAAGGGAGGAGACTCTTCCAGAGTTGAAGCTCCTTAGTAGAAGCAGAAGCTGAAATCCAAGGTTGTTAGACCTGCTCCAACTGCTGCACCATCAAAGTCGTCATCTTCTGAATATACAGAATCAGTAGATGAATTCAGAGCAGTTGACGTGCAGTCTGCTGAAGATGTTGCTGAATTTGCACTAACCCGAACCAAACTTAAATCTAAGGTAAATCGAAAACTTACTTTAGATTCCTCTTGCTCTAACCCTCTTAACCCCATTCTTATTACTTCTCAACCTTCTATCCATTCTCCACCTTCTAACTTTAAAACAATTTCTAAGCCTACCCTAACTTCAGTTGACACTTCAACAGATGATGAAACCTTGGCCATTGTTCCAATCCTACTTATAATCCTACCCCAGAACCTATTCTATGCTCTGAAGGCCCATCTCTTGATCCTAAAGAACCTATTTCAGTCTCTAAAACCCCACGTCAGTTGACCTCACGTCTGCTGATCCCCAAATTGAACCCTTAGAACTTGCTGCAAAAGTTGTTGAAACATATGCACAAGTCTCTACTTCTCCTTCCCCTACCCACATTGAGACAACTTCTGATGTTGCTCAACCAGAACCAGTTGACACATCAATTCCTTCACTCCCTAAACCCTATAATCCCAATCTCTCAACCTACCTTGTTGGCCCCCGTGAGTAGTTTCATCGCTAACAGATAGAAGCTGAATTAGAGAGGTTCCCAGAGCTGTTTAAGCATCCAGCTCTTCTTGAGCAAATTTTGAGAATTTGGACTTGGAGAGAAATCAGAAATTCTAGTGTTCACCGAATCTCTCAAGCTATAGAAGAAAAAAGAGGTCTAAACATCTTTTATGATTGGGAGTCAGAGCAGATCGAGTCTGCTGAAATATAATGTGCCTATGATCTAGCTTCTGATGATGCACTCTCAGAGCGTGTCGCTAGAAAGCTTGGACAACTTTCAAAGTTACAAGTTCTAGAGACTGCTAAGGAACATACTGTGAGAATTAGGGTTTGATCACCGTAACTTTGGTGAGTGAGAGAACTTCTATATATATAATGAATTACAAAGAGTAACGGTTTACATGATTGTAGCAAAAGTAAATATGTAAAATAATTATAAATCCCTATATACAAGGAAGGTTGAGATAATCATGGAATTATCTCTTAATATCCCCCGTCAAGCGTTGCGTGGGATGTGGAAAAAGTCAAAGCTTGGAGCGCAAGAACTCGAACGCAGGGCGAGGAAGACTTTTCGTGAACATGTCCGCGAGCTGGAGATGAGACGGCACAAAATCGGTGAGTAGTTTCCTAGAAGTGACCATTTCTCGAACAAAATGACAGTCGATGTCAATGTGCTTTGCCCGCTTATGGGCGACCGAATTTTGGCTGAGGAAAAGAGCACTTCCATTATCAGCCAGAAGAACCGAGCGAGCAGGTGGAAGCTGACGAAATTCCCGCACGAGGTTTGTCAACCAGATTATGTCAGCGGTTGTGTTCGCCATTGCCCTGTATTCAGACTCGCAACTCGAGCGAGCAACAGTTGGTTGCTTCTTGGAGCTCCAAGAAATAAGATTGCCTCCCAAGAAGATAGAATAGTCGTAAGTGGAACGACGAGTCTCAAGACACCGAGCCCAATTATCATCAGAATAACCCACAATTGATCGATCAGGTCGGCGAGCAAAGGAGAGTCCATAGTTAATCGTCCCTTTGACATAGCGGATGATGCACTTGACCATGGAGAAGTGGTCAACAGAGGGCGCCTGAAGAAACTAACTAACATGATTTACCGCGAAGGAGAGGTATGGTTGAGTGATCGTCAGATATTAAAGGGCACCAACAAGCGAGCGGTAGAGAGTATGATCGAAGAACGGGGCACCCGTGCTCGTCAAAGATTCACCAGCGACCAAGGGGGTAGAAATTGGTCGGGAGTCAGCCAGGGATGCTCGGTTGAGGTTGTCACGAGCATACTTGGACTGACCAATGAACAGACCATCGGAAATATAAGAGATCTCAAGACCCAAAAAGTAGTTCAGTCGACCTAAATCCTTGAAGGCGAACTCCTTGTGTGCCTGCGAGATGAAGCGAGCAAGGAGAGGAGGATCATTGCCTGGAATGATGATTTCGTCCACATAGAGAAGCAAGTAGATAACGGACTTGCCCCTATGGAGGTAAAACATCAAGGAGTCGGACTTGCACGCAGAGAAACCGAGTCCGAACAAAAACGTACTAAACCTTTAAAACCAGGCAAGGGGAGCTTGTCACAGGCTGTACAATGCCTTTTTGAGACGACAAACGTGATCCGGGAAGCGAGCATCAACATAGCCAGGGGGTTAGGCCATAAAGACGGGCTTGGCCAAGACAACATTAAGGAACGCATTTTTAACGTCAAGTTGATGGAGAGGCCAGTTTGATTGAACAACAATGGCGAGGATGATCCGAACAGTCGCAGCCTTGACCACTGGACTAAAAGTATGGAAGAAGTCGTCGCTAGGGATTTGATTGAAGCCCTGAGCGACCAAGCGAGCTTTATGTCGTTCCACTGAGCCATCGGAGTGATACTTCGTCTGAAAGACCCATTTTGATCAAACAATATTTGCGCCAGAGGGGTGAGGAACCAGATCCCAGGTGTTATTACTGCGAAGAGCATCAATTTCTTCTTGCATGGCCGCTAACCAAACAGGAGATTTGGCAACGGACTTGAACCCCCGTGGTTAAGAGGAGAGATCCAGGGCAGAGACAAGAGTCGAGGAAGTTGAACCAAAAGGATATTTAGGCTTAAAGGTACCCACCTTGCTCCGAGTAACCATTTGATGCGAAGATTTGGGCAGAGGTTGTGGGCGAGCAGGCGACGGTGGTTGGACGACCACCGGAGCAACAACCGGATCAGGCTCAGAAGGAGCAACAACCGGAGCAGGCTCAGAAGGGCATAGCGAGCAAGGAGCAGGTGAGTCTGGAGGTGCCTGGTCGGTAGGTGAGGGTGAGCAAATAGGCTCCAAAAATACTGAAACATTCAACATTGGCATGGGAGAGGAGTTAGCAGAAGCCGAGAAGGGGAAGCATTGCTCGTCAAATTTGGCATGTCTAGTGACGAATACCCTGTTCGAGTCTGGATTAAGACATCAAAACTCCTTGCGAATACTGCTGTATCCTAAGAAGATACAGGGGCGACTACGAGGTGCCAGCTTGTGGGAAGCATAGTCACGGAGAAAGGGATAAACTTGGCACCCGAAAGGCTTGAAGTTCCCATAGTTCGGCAACTCAGAGAAGAGAGCCTGAAATGGAGAGGTGCCACTCAAGATGGTGGAGGGTAGTCGGTTGATGACATAAACAGCTGGAGAAAAGGCATCAAACAAAAAACGAGCAAGGAGATTTGCATGAAACCTTATAGAGAGCCCTGTTTCGGTGATGTGTCGATGTTTACGCTCAGCCCTTCCATTTTGCCCGGGAGTATACGGGCAGGACAATCTGTGGAGAACTCCATGTGTTCGCAGAAAGCTGGAAACTCTGTTATTGACGAATTCCGTTCCTCCATCACTCTGGAACACCTTCCTAGAATTAGAGAACTAGTTACAAGCAAAGGTATGGAATTAGGGGTGTCAAAATCAGCCCGGCCCAATGGGCCGGCCCGGCCCACCCGACAAACAGGCCAGGCTGGGCCTGGTATATAGAGGCCCAAATAAATCGGGCCATTTAGGCCCGGCCCAAATGGCTTGTCGGGCCGATCGGGCCTAGGCCGGGCTTGGCCCGGATTTTCGGGCTGGCCCAGATTTTTTTTTTTTTTAATTTTATTTAAATTCTAAAGTCTAAAAAAGTAAAACCTAAGCTTCTGCTCGCTCGCATTCAGTTTTCACTTTTCAATTAGAAAGAAAAAACCTAGCTTCTTCTTTCTCATCTTAATTCTTAAATCAGCCGCCCACGGTCCACCTCCGTGCGCGGCCACTCCCACCTCTACAACGGCCGGTCACGCGACTCACGCCCCCACCCTTCACGCCCACTGCTCACGCCAAGTCGCCAACTACTCACGTCGACAGCCGACTACTCACGCCGACAACCGACTACTCGCGCGAACACGTTCGCGGCCACTCCCATCTCCACTCCTCCAGCCACTATCGGCCTCCTCCAGCCACTATCGGCCTCCTCCAGTCTGGTAAGTGATTTAATTTTGTGAATTGAATTTTTTTGAGATTTTGATATTCTGTGAATTGAGTTTAAATTAAGTATATCTGTATATGTAATATGACTATAAGAGATTCTGAATTTCTGAGTATCTGGCTATGGATTTTGTGAATTTTCTGTTTTAAATTTACTACAATAGATTTTTGCAAACTTCATTTATTATATTTGCTAATTTGTTTGATTATGGTAGTCGAATTAGAATATATAAGATATATATATATATATATATATATATATATTGGTAATTTGGTATATTACAGTAGCTCTATTACTATATATAATATATATGCAGTATGCTAATTTTTTTAATGATGGCAGAATATATGGATTCTAACATCAATTTGGAAGATGATGACTTTGACTTGGAGATGTTTGAAGATGATCCTCGCACTCTAAAGAGCACTACAGGGACAGGTACTACTCCCTCTTTTGGATGTAACACTAGTACTAAAAATAAGAGTACTATGGATGATGATAATGGACCTAGTGGTGGGGTAGAGTTTAAGAAACCTAAGACCGGTACTTCTGAGGTGTGGAATTACTTTGAAAAGGTTGGCCTAATAAGTGGAGTAGAAAAATGTAAGTGTAAGTCATGTGAAAAATTGTACACTTGCAACTCTAACTCAGGCACAAATCATTTAAGACGTCATGTTGCATCCTGTTTTAAGACTCCTAAGTTTCATGATGTGGGGGCCTTGTTAGATAATCAAGCTACCCTATTGAAGAAGTGGAAATTTGATCAAAAGGTTTATAGGGGTGGACATTCTAAAGCTATTATCAAACATGATCTTCCATTTAACTATGCTGAGTATGAAGAAGTTAATGAGATTAATAGAAACTTGAATCTCGAATTCAAACCTGTTTGTAGAAACACTGCAGCGGCAGATGTTAAAGTCGTGTATTTGATTGAGAAAACAAAGCTCAAGAGTGTGTTAGTCAATATTCCTGGTAGAATATGCTTAACTTCTGATGCATGGACTGGTGTGAATACTAAAGGTTATATGACTGTGACCGCTCATTATGTTGATGATAAATGGAATTTAAACTCTAAGTTTCTTACATTTTGTGATCTGGATAGTCCACATACAGCGGGGGAATTGTCGGGACAACTACTTAGAGTACTTGAGGATTGGGGGATAATGTCAAAAATCTTTTCTATCACATTGGACAATGCTGCTTCCAATGATGCCATGCAAAAAATGGTAAGAGATAGACTTAACACAAAAAATGCTTTGTTATGTAAAGGTGAGTTTTTCCATGTGAGGTATTGTGCACACATCTTGAACATCATTGTTCAAGATGGTTTGAAGAAGGCATCAAAATCAGTGGATAAAATTAAAGAAAGTGTTAAGTATGTTAAGTCTTCAGAGGGGAGGTTGAAGCTTTTCAAAAGATGCATTGAAGAAGGGAATTTGGGTGATATTGGTGGTGATTTCTTGAGGTTAGACGTGTCAACAAGATGGAATTCTACATATTTGATGCTTGAAAGGGTTATTAAATATCAATTAGCATTTTGTACTATGTGTTTGTATGATAAGAATTTCAAATGTTGTCCAACTGATGAAGAGTGGGATAGAGGGGAGAAAATGCGTTCTTTCTTGGCCCCATTTTATAAAATCACTAACTTGATGTCAGGATCATCTTACCCCACATCCAACTTGTATTTCATGCAAATTGCAACTATAGAAATGAAATTGAAGGAAAATTTGTTAAGTGAAGATAGAGTGACAAGAGAGATGTGTGAAAGAATGATGCTCAAATTTGACAAGTATTGGGAAGAATATTGTCTTGTCTTGGCATTTGGAAGTGTTCTTGATCCTACATCAAAGATGTTCTTTGTGAACTTTTGCTATAAGAGGCTTTACCCGAAAATATATCAAGAAAAGGTGAATAAGGTAAAGGAGGTTATGTATAGGCTTTACCCGGAAATATATCTAGCTCATCAAGAAACGTCCCCACTTTTTCACATTCAATGAGCATGCAAGACTCAGATGAGAAAATCTACAAAGTAAGTTTGAGTTATGTTATTAATCTTCATTATATATATGATTTCTTATATGTATTTAATCTAGTTTTATATTGTTTATGCCATGTATTTTTCTGATTTTTGGAGTATACTCAAGAGATGAGTCAATTTGCTTCAAGGGAGGGAAAATCTGAACTTGATTTATACTTGGAAGAAAGACCGGATGTGGAAGACAACATAGAAATTCTTGATTATTGGAAGATGAATAAGAAGCGATACCCCCGACTTGCAATTATGGCTTGTGACATTCTAAGCATTCCAATTACAACCGTTGCTTCAGAATCTTCATTTAGCATTAGGGGTCGTATCTTGAACAAGTATAGAAGTTGCTTACTTCCGGAAAATTTGCAAGCTCTCATTTGCACTCGTAGTTGGTTGTATGGTTTCAAAGAGGGTGTATCTTTAGGTAATAAATAAAATTATCTCATTTTCTACATGCAATATGAATCATATGATATCTATTTTAAATTTAATAATATGATTTTTAATCTAATGTTTCTTATAAATACAGATGCAGATGCAGGTCCAAAATAATTTGAGGAGATACCATTATTCATGGAAGATTCCAATCCTGTCTGAGGATATTCATGTTGGACTGTTATTTGAATTGTTGGAGTGTTGGACAATGGTTTGAATTTATTATGAATTGTTGGACTTTTATTTGGAAAATTGTTGGACTGTTATTTGGATGTTATTTAGAGAATTGTTGGACTGTTATTTGGAGATTGTTAGATTGTTTTGTTATTATGAATTGTTGGACTTGGACTGTTTGTTATTACTTATTATGAATTGTTGGACTTGGACTTGTTGTGTGTTGCATTGTTGGCAATGGCATTGTTGCTGTGGTCAATAGCATTATTGTATTAATTTTGAATCATTTTCATAGCCCATTTTGATCATTTCACAAAATTAAATATAAAATATATATTTTTTTAATTATGAAGAACCAGGCCATTTTGGGCCGATAGCCCGGCAGCCCGCATAGGGTCAGGCTGGGCTTCAGTTTTACAGGCCCGAGAACATCCGGGCCGGGCCGACCCGGCCCAACAAAAACACGTGGCCCGATGGGCTGGTACCGGGCTAGCCCGGCCCGGAACATTTGACACCCTTATATGGAATGTCTCCAAAATGATCGAAAATTCGCTCTTAGCTCGCATAGGGTATATCCAAGAGAAACGAGAGAAATCATCGACGAACACAACATAATATTGATAACCGTCTATGGACAAAACAGGTGCAGGACCCCATAAATCACAATGCTCTAAATTGTGAACAGACAAAACTCATTTTTCATTAACTTTAAATGATAATCTTTTTCTCTTGGCTAACTGACATGAAGAACAAACTCCCGGAGTGGGTAATACAGACGTAACTGAAATAGCTCATAGTCTACTCAAAAGTTTCAAAACATCAAAGGGAACATGTCCCAATCTCAAGTGCCATAAATCAAAAGAGGCCTTGGCTACAGTGGCTCAAACAGCTGCAACAAAGAATGGAAGTGAGGAGTCCAACTCATATAGTCCTTGCTCACATCTGCCCCGAGTGACCACCTCCCTAGTGTTCCGCTTCTGAATTGTAAATGATTTGTCGGAAAAAACAACATCAACAGACAGATCAGAGGTTAATTTGCTGATAGACAAAAGATTCTTCGTGATATCGGGCATAACCAACACATCACGAAGGTGAACTGTACTAGATATAGAGCGAGAACCAATATGCGAGATAGGTAAAATAGAATCGTTACCAACAATCACCGAACCATTACCAGAGTAGGGCGAGCATGAGTCCAGGTTGGAGGGACGGGATGTCATGTGCGCCGAAGCCCCAGAGTCAATATACCTGTTGGAGGTGGGGGCGGATCTAGCGAGCAAGAAGCGTGAAATGCCTGAGCTAGATGGGTTGAAAAGTGATCAGGTGGACGAGCATATGATGGGCCAATCGAGTACTCGGGCGGGCGAGCATAGCGACCAGGGCATTTGTCAGCATAGTGGTCGCCTCGACAGATTTGACAGCGAGGAACATAAGGCCGACGGTCACCCCGATCGGAGCCATGGCGACCACCCCGAAAGGAGGACGAACTGCTGTTACGATGAGTGGTCTGGCCGTGAGGATGCGACGAGGATTCAGAGGTGGAACGAGTGCGACCATGAGCAACGAAAGCAGCCTGAGGTGGAGCGGCATCAGGGGGCTTGTTCATGATTTCGAAGGTTGTAGCCTGATGAAGAAGATCCCGAAAGCGTGGAACTGGAGTCATGGACGTGCAAGTGTCGGAGAAACCCCCAAAGTGAGGGCCTAAGCCACGAAGGAACCAGTTAGACTTGTTCGAGTCATCGACGGGCTTACCGATGGCAGCCAGTTGGTCGCAAATGAGTTTGAATTTATGGTCGTATTTAGTAACCACCATATCATTTCTCTTGAGGAGAAGGAGTTCCTCGCGGAGTTGAGTGGTGCGTGACTGAGAGGAGTGACTGAATGCGGCCTCAAGGGCGAGCCAGGCGTCCCGAGAGGTGTCACAATCGATCACCTCGGAGAGGGATTCCTCGGTGAGAGAGGAGAAGGCCAAAAACCCTTTGATCCTTAGCACGCCAGGTGGTGTAGGTCGGATTAGTGGCGACAGTGGTTCCATCAACAAAGCCGAACAGATCAACACAGTGTAACATCGGGAGAACCTGCTTCTTCCATAGAAGAAAATTGGCGGAGGTCAGTTTGACCGTAACCATATGTATTAATACATTCATGGGGATTGAAGAATCGACCATTGGAATGTAGATCGAGGGGGACAAGCTCGGTATTTGAGAGGACGAGGGGGACTGGCTCGTCGGAGGAGAAGGGGAGAGGCTGTCGTGAGGGCGGAGGGAGAGTAGTGTTTAAGATCGAGAGAAGGCCGATACCATGTGAGAATTAATGTTTGATCACCGTAGCTTTGGTGAGTGAGAGAACTTGTATATATATAATGAATTACAAAGATTAACGGTTTACATGATTGTAGCAAAAGTAAATATGTACAATAATTATAAATCCCTATATACAAGGAAGGTTGAGATAATCATGGAATTATCTCTTAATACATACAGATCACAGCGACGATGGACACGAGTTCGGAGCTAATATGGGCACGCACAACGATGAAGATCCCTCAAAGGATTAAGTCGGAGGGAACGTTG
The DNA here is from genome assembly GCA_963675135.1 of Galeopsis tetrahit. Lineage (NCBI taxonomy): Eukaryota > Viridiplantae > Streptophyta > Magnoliopsida > Lamiales > Lamiaceae > Galeopsis > Galeopsis tetrahit. The sequence goes on along the minus strand of OY776130.1, from coordinate 28,138,050 downwards.
TTGGAGGAACAACTGACCCATCAACTCATTTAGGTAGGATTTCACCTAAACAATCTGGCAATGATGCTGAGAAATCAGTAGAGCTAGAGACAGATGATGTGCAAACAGTTGAAGTCACTGCCCAGGATGAGTCCTTAGACTCGGAGGTATTAGTGTTAAAATCTGTTTCTGACCTGGTGATGGAGACAGTCAAATCAGAAATTGCACTGTCCAATGTTTATCTCGATCAAACACAAGAAATTGTGTTAGCTGAATCTTCACAGCCCCCGGTCTCAGAGATTCGGAGATCTAAAAATGATGAACAACCAACTTCTAGAGCTGAGAAGAAGATACCAGCTTCCACAGCCGAGGAGAAAGAAGGAGGAAAAGAAGAGAAAGATCAAGTTGCAGATCAGACGGTCGTTAATATTGAAGATGGTGATGAAGTTGTCATTCTGAATCAATCTGATGCTCCAAGGCAAACAAAAGTTGTAGCCAGAAGAACTCTCTCAGACCTGCTATATTCTTTCAGAGAAATTTGTTCAAGTCAGCTGGCAGGCACTTCAAAAGTTGTTATGGAGGATGAATCAGATCTAACTGATATCCTCTGGTACAAATTGAAGTTGATGGATTCAGATGTCAATCTACCCTTTGTTTCCTTGATGATAGGTGATTTATCTAAATTGGTTTTTGAAGAACTTGCTCATAAGATTAGAGATTATGCTCGTCTAATTGAAGAACGAGAGAAGACCGGTTATGAAAACACCTACAAAGCTGTTCGAGATAATTTGAAGAAGTATTTCGATGCTGATCTCACGTCTGCTATTCTGAAAGTTGTAGACGAAGTTCTCACTAAGTGTGGAGATTCCATGGCAAAACAGATAGGTGTGATGGATCAAGATGGCAAAAGGGGGGAATAAATGGAAAGGGCTAAGTTATCAGAGAAATTTTCATAAGAAGCACGGAAATCAGCAGAGGCTCAATCTGATCTGGCTAGGAGATTAGCAGATGCAGAAGAGAAACTCAAGACTCGGGCGTAACAGATGAAGAAACTCACTTCTCAAGGGGGAATTCTGAAATTCCTTCTTCATCGACTCATCATCTATATGATCCAGCCTTAGCTCAAGTAGTTGATGATGTGATTGCAAAGAATGAAGATATCCAAATTCAGAAGCAACCAACAGCTCAAACTGCAGCACTTGCCTTTCCTTCTACTCAAATTGAAGATGATGAAGATAATGTTCCTATTGCTCAGAGGAAAGCGTCTCAACGCCCTACGCAATCAGATGAGGAACGACGTCAACTAGAGCTGAAGAGGAAGCAATCTACACAGTTTGATGTGAACTACAAGAGAAGAAAGACTCTTGAAAAGAAGAAGAAACCTGTTGAAGAGCCAATTCCTGAAGGCATCGAGGATGATGTAGAAGAGAAAGATCAAGCTGAACTCCTAGAGCAATCAGATCAGCAGATTGATGATTTCATTGATCAAGTTCAAAATCTAAGGTGGCTGAATCTAAGGAGGCAATGGCAGATAATTTATTATCTTGCGCACAGATGGGGGGATCAAGATCAAGAAACGACCTTCAAATGTTTCGAATGATTTTTCACAGAAAAAGATGAAGAGTTCTTAAACATCATAATAAAGGAAGCATCTGACAAAAATATTAACATATTCCTACCTAAATTTCCATGCTGGAAGGCAGCTGAAACTGTCAACAAAAAGAAGGATATGAGGGAAGCTGATTTGATTGCTGAGAACACTGTCTTAGAAGAGGGTTCGAGACAAACAGGTTGTACGAGAAGAGAGTCTACCAACCTTTTAGCGTCTACTGAAGACTTTTTTATCCAGCAGTTAAGTAAATTTATTTTTGTATTTGTAATCTTATTGTCTTATGCTCTGATCAATAATGGAATTTACTTTTTCAGCTTTAGACAACAGCTCATTGTCTTCTTTAAAAGATATTTGCATTGTGTTTACTCTAATAAGCTCTAATACACATTATTCCTAACCTTTGATGAATTTCAGATTATTAACTAATTGATCTAATAACTTAGTTTAGTTAGTTTTAGCTTCATCAAAAAGGGGGAAATTGTCGGGATATTCATCCAACCCCTAAATCTGATTGTAATTTCTAAGTTTAGTTTTGATGGCCAAAACCAGATCAGTAGAGTAATAATTTGTAATCTAGAACTAAGTTACCTAAGTTGTTCTATAAAGCTTAGAAGTATTGAAAGTGTCTAAGTCTAAGTCTGAGGAATCAACTATATGTATATCAGTTGATTACTCATCTGTTTTAACACGCGCTCGCTCAAGACTTAAAGAGAAGAAGACTATAGACTTGAAGACATTAGAGCTCATTAGTAAAATCAGATCTAAAAGTTGTTGTATACCTTATAAACTGAAAGTAACTATATGATAATTTGCAATGAATTCGGAAGACCATTAAGTAGATATGAGCTCATTTGTATCTTGTCGAAGAAAAGACTTAAAGAGTATTAAAGTCAAGACTCATCTGAATTTCAGATGACAGTTAGCATTAAAGATGAAGACACTTTGAAGAAGTGTTAGTTCATTTAAAGATGCATTGAAGGCTACAATAACAGAAGACAAAGAGAATGTCGGACTAGTTCTGATTTACTCAAACAGAAGACAAGACAGTTCGTTCAACAACTTGACTGATGTGGACTAATGATAAATCGCCAACAAGGCTACATAGTTGACTTGAACTAGGTCATTCAGAGACCTGTCAGATGAAGTACGAAGCATTAAATGCACATTACCTTTTATGGAAATGTTGTACTAGAATACCTGCAAACATCCATTTCATGAAGATCTCGACCATGCTTAGAAGATTTGCTTGCAACGGCTAGTTCGAAGCCCAAATCCTCTATAAATACAACACTTGTTCTTTGGAACAAGGTACTAGAAACCTTACAAGCAAGAACTCTCATAATACAGCTGACCTCAAGAACAAGCATTCTAAAAAATATTCTAAGTATCGAGTTCTTTACAGCCATAAAAGATTTCTTATCCTTAGCTCTAAGTTTCCGATCCTAAGCCTGCATAAAGAATCCTATCTTTAGAACTTAGAATTAGCAGTGTGTTTTTCAGCACATTGAGTTGGTTATTAACATTTGTTTTCATTTCAAGTTAAGAAACCATTGTAAAGGATACTTGTTTCCTTCCCAACAAGTAGATCTGTATTCTCAGTAATTAGTTGAGAATCTCGATCACAAGTCTTCTCTTGGGACTCTAAAGCAGTAAGATATTGAATTTCACTATCTGATTAGTGAGAGTGGATGTAGGATATTGAGATCCGAACCGCTATAAATACTTGTGTTGTTTATTGCTTTATTTACATTTTGTACATCATTCTTATTGTCTATACTATACATATTTATTTGTTAAAAGAATTCATTTTATAAAAAAGTCAAAATCCACTAAGTATAAGTTTTACAAACAGCTGATATCTTTCATTGTTTTAAAGTTATTCTTTAAAAGGTTTTCATATCAACCCACGAGTCTAAACATTTAGGGCCTACAATAGCTATTGAGATAGCTTTCCAATTGACTAGTTGTTTTAAGCAATCAGTAGGTTTGTTATCTTAATCTACTACATCCACTCGCACTCTAAGATCAGATCATCTTATCTGCATTCAGACGATAGAGTATATCACTCTTCTGATCGTCTCATCTGTTCTAAAACAAAAATGTTTTAAAATACATAGAAAGTCTATTCACCCCCCTCCCTCTAGACTTTCTCACCATACTTGTTTTGGGACCAACAACAATATGTCTTGTCTTCTGTTTGAGTCTGTCAGATGTTATCCGACATTCTCTTTGTCTTCTGTTATATTTGCATTTACTTCCATTAATGCATTCGGTTATTCTGATCAATCAGACTAACAATCTTTAAGGCTTTGACAAAATCTGGTGAAGTTTATATCAGCTGGCGTCTTCTGATCTGTTGATCTCATGTAACTATTATCAGCTGATAAGGTATATAAGAACCTTTCAGTCTGATTTCACTAATGAACTTCAAGTGTCTTCTAGTCTTTAGTCTTCCACTCTTTCAATCTTGAGTGAACACGTGTTAACCAAATTGTGGTATCAGCTAATATACATACAGTTGACCCCACTGACTAAGACTTAGACTTCTACTAAGCTTTATAAAACAGCTTAGATAACCTATCACTAGATTACAAATTGAGTTACAACACCTATATTACATGATTTGGTTTTGACCATCAAAACTAAATACATAAACTCTAATTTGATTAGGGGTAGGATGAATATCCCAACATTTACCCATAGATTTGTAGCTTTGTGCGTGTTAGAGAGAAAATCGAGTCGAGTAAACTTGTTGATTTGAAGAAAATTGGAGCAATTTGGGTATAAATGAGTTGACTTGTGCATGTATGAATTAATTCAAAAGTAATTAAAATTTGCGTAAAATTGTAGATATTATGCGGGAGAAATTTATAAAAAAATTTCATTATAAAAGTGTGAAAGTTATTATTGAAATAATAAAAATTAGTAAGTTGACGGAGGAAATAGTAAATTTACATAAAAATATTTCTTTTATGGTTAAAGAAAAATGCAATTGAAAAAAAAAAGGACAAAATGGAGGATGATGATTAGAATGTACCACCTTTCAGTACGGTTGACATTCGGACAGCATGAATACGCCCAATCTGCATTCCATTCCTATTTATTATTAGTACTCCCTCCCATTCATATTATAAGTCAATTTTAACTTTTCGTTTTCTTTGTAAAATATAAGTCAGTTTTACACTTTTCAATGCAAATTAATTGTATTTATTTCAAATTTACCTTTAAAATCAATAAATATTTATATACATGAATTTATTTTTATGAGAATTATAAGCATTGGTTAAGGATAAAATAATACTCCGTATTTTCTCAATACGTGTAGATGAACTTAAAATGAAATATACTTTGAATAGTAGGGACTCGGTATTATTTTTGATGTCTTGATATCCGATTCAACTAAGTATCAAATAATTTGGGAGATCAATTTCATCGTGTATTTATGAAAGTTTCGTTAAATTTAAAGTAAAATTATGAATAGACTGAACTTTTAATAATTGTTTGCACTTTACTTTAAAAATTTGAATCTAAAATTTAGAAAGATTTAAAGAGAAGTACACTTATAAATAGTAATATTGTTGACGGGTTTCTTTATACCCTAACGTAATCAGAATAATTAAATTATTCCAGCTAATAACAATTTAATACTAATACTCCCTCCGTCCGCCTATAAGCTTCCCGCTACTTTTTGGCACAGAGATTAAGAAGAGTGATTAAATAATAGATATAGTATAAGTGATGTGATTGGAAGAATGAGAGATATAGAGAGAAAAAGTAAAATATAAAGTGGGGTGTAAGAAAAAGTACTTACCAAAAAGGGTATGAGAAGCTTATAGGCGGACGGACTAAAAAGGTAAAATGGTAAAATGGAAAACTTATAGACGGACGGAGGGAGTATCAATGTAAGGATTAGGTTTATATCAATTCTTGTACTTGTACGCAGTGACGGAGCCAGGAAATCTCGGTGGGGGGCTCGATTAACATTATTTTAAAGATAAAATAATACGGAGTATGTATTTATTATACTCATCGAAATTTTATATGATAAAATTGTCAATGCATTTCATTAAATTTAATTGAACAAGCTGACTTTCATTTTGTTTTGAAGTTTTGATAGTTAGATTCAAAATTAAGCAAAACAATTAAAAAATTGCTAAAATATTAAATTTAAAAAACATTTTATTTATTCGGTTGTAAATGTCTTTTAATTAATACATTAATGTGTTCCAATATTCTATTATTTGCACCGGCACAATTTTTAAGAAAAGTGGATTTAGGGGTTGATGAATAAAGTATGAGTATTTTGGGTGATTTGGTGAGGTGTAAAGTGAATTTGGTAAAGTAAAATGTATGTAAAAAATGAGTGACAATTTTGAAAATAAAATGATGTTGGGAGGGTATTAATTTTGTTGGGTATTTTCATATTAAGAGTGTGTAAATAATCTTGTGACGTCTCAATAAAAAAATGTACAAATAATTATGGAATGTAGGGAGTATATATATAAAAAAAAAAAAATTGGTGAGGAAGTATATATATATAAAAAAAAAAAAAAACTGGCCCCCACCACATTGTGGCACCGTCCCTGCTTGTACGGGCAAATAATTTTTATATATGCATCAAAATTCTTGTACCTAGCTATCTCTTCATTATATTATTATTGTTCACCAAATCCTATAAATATAATAGAGTACAAAAAATTGGCAGTTGCAAATTAAATGTCGTCAGACCCTCGAGAAGTCTGACTTTTTGGATATATACAATTATAAGACACTCACTCACCGATTGTCAAACTTTAGATTATTTCTAAATTAGTGTAATAATCGCATTTTACGTGGGGTTGAAATAAATTTATAATATATTTTTAATTTATTAATAAAATAATATATCTTTGGAACATGTATACATTTATAAAATACTTATTCTATTAAAAATAAAAAATTGTAGCAATATAAATTAAATTGTATATAAAAAAATAGAATATACGATTATAATCTTATTAATAAAAATCAATACATATTTTTTGTTAAATTGCATGTGATTGGATGCAATGATTTTGTGTTTTTTTTATTTTAGATAGCTATTTAAATGGCATGTTGTGATGACTCTCATATTGATTGTACTAACAATCCTATTTTAAATAGATCAAATATAGCCAACAAAGAGATAAAAGAAACATAACATTTCACATGAATATGTTTATCATATTGATGTGCTTTAAAACAAAAGAAATAAAATCAAACATCAATTCAATTTAGTAATTCTTAAGTTAATCAATGTTTATATATAAACAGATAGAGAAACAATTGCATAAATCATCTCCGCAACAAAATTACCAATTTACTTCTTCCGTCCATGGTGTTGAAATAATTTCTCTTTCGCTTAATCTTCATAGGAGTCATACTTATGAATTTCAATAAAATTTCACAATAACAACTCTAAAAAAAAAAAAAAAAAAAAACAATATAATCGACATCCAACAATTTACTCAATCCACCTCAAAGCCAAAAACCTAACATGGAAGAAACGATAATTCAGATCAAGAAAGAAAAAAAGAGTAATTTATTCAATATTTGCACAATTTTATCTTTCAAATAATCACTCTGTCTCTCTGGCCTTCAATTTGCCTAGAAAATTGACACAAAAAATCATTGCACACTACAATGCAATAAGAATTTCAAGACTATATATAAAATAAAAACACACCTAAATTGTGGGTGATTGAACCATGCTTTCGTACATTATTTCAATTGCAGAAAACAAAATATAATTTTTAGGATTAGTTGAAATCAAAATATAAAACCATTTTTTAATAGGCAAAATAATAAGTATCAAATTAGTTAATAAAAATAGAGAGTCAAAAGAGGTAAGAAACTAAAAAGTCAAGAGAAATAAAGTAATTGTGAAATTAAGAATCGAGAAATACAATACTTATGAAATTTAGAGACTTTTTCTAAGAGTTGAAGTAAGATATTTTTATTTATTTTTCAATATCTACTTATTAAAAGACTTAATAAAACATGAATCATAAATATTAAATAAATATTGAAAGATACATGACATATTTTTTTGATACATAACAGTTTTGAAAACCGGTCTTCAAAATGTAACAAAAATAGGAGAATTTTTTGTTTTAGTCATAGGCGCGGGTGCAACCCCCACTTATTAAAAAGGTTAAAGTGCAACTCGCGCTTCTTAGACGTATTTAGTAATAACTATATATAAATAGTAAAATATTATTTAAAATGACATAAAACATGATACAAACTAACCAATTATTGATAATTCACCGTGAGTCCTTCATGAGTCCTTGCGTGAGTCGAGGTTCAATCATGTTTTCGGTCATTTTAGGTTTGCTTTGTGTGTTATCATTTTGGTTGGTTTAGAGGAGTGTACATTTTTTCCTTGACCCGAGTTTTGTACGTGAGGAGAGATTTTTTGTGCAATGTTTTAATGGCGCTCAACCCTCTGGGTCGGCTTGTAAACTTATAGCTCTAATTGTGGCTGAATTGAATGAACTCGTGAATGGAATGAAAGGCTGAATGGAATGACAAAAGAATAGTCATTCTTATGATTGGTATGGATAAGGAATGAAATTGAAGTATTATATAAATTTATGGCTATTAAAAATATAATGATTGGTTGGAATTACTAAATATATTTCAAACAATAATAATATTATTATTAATTTTAATTATTAGATCTTTAATACTCATAAATATTTTTTTATTATTTTTAATTTTTTAATAATAATAATATTATTAATATTTATTACTTTTATATATTTTTACTCCGTATTATTTTTATATTTGTATTTAATAATAATATTTATTATTTTTATATTTTTTTTATTATAATACGTTTATTATATTTAAATTATAATATTTTTATTAAATAATAATATTATTTTTTATAATTATTTAAGATAATTAATATTATTATAAATTATTATTATTATTTATATTTTTATTAATATGTTGTGAGTTGGAGTATTATTTATATTATTAAAATATTTTATTATTTTTATTATTAGAATAAAATTTATAATTTATTTTTTATTAAATAATGTTATTATTATTTTTACAATTATAATTATTTTTGTTTGTTATTTTTTGGAAATATAAAATAATGTTGTTATAATTAAAAAATAAGTTATGACATTTTTGTAAAATATTTTTTTTAAAAAGCTCATTCCTAAAGATATAGGAATAGCTAAAACCATGGGGGTGAGAGGAATCATCATTCCCTAACTTTGGGGAATGATCATTCCATTTGGAATGACCATTCTTAATATAAAAACTAGGGGTGAGCAGAATTCGGTTTTTAACCGAAAACCGAACCGAACCGAAATATGAGTTCGGTTCGGTTTTCGGTCAGTAATTTTTAAAACTTCGGTATTCGGTTTCGGTTTCGGTTTATGTAGAAAATAATTCGGTTAACCGTAATCGAACCGAATTATTATTATTATTATAATTATATATAATATAGTATATCCCAAACCCTAATTACGGAGTAATTTACAAACCCATCATCAAGTGACATTGTGAGGCGTCGCTGCTGTCCATACTCCACAACCCACACTCCTTAGTCACCCACCCACCTACCCAATCCCACCGCCCGTCTACCTCCACGGCTCCACCCTTCCCACCAGTCGTGCCTCCACCGTCGATTCGCAGGCAAGACGTGAGGGGGGCGATTAACAAGCCTCACGTTCACCCCCGTCGATTCACAGGCTGCATCCAAGCAATTCAAAGCAATTCACAGGCGTGAGTCCTTCGGCACAGCCTCTTATCCCTTGTCGACCGTCAGTATTAAACCATTAGATTTTCCAATCAAAGAATAGGAATTTTCAATGTGCGAAATTGTTAGAACGGGTTATTTGCATATTTTTTATTTTGGAATTTGTTGCTCTTATACACTTGCCTCAATATGCAGAAATATTCACAAGTGTTAATTAATTGATTTGTAATTAGCAGATTATTAAGTAGCCACAAATTATTAATTAAAGTGTAAGTTGTGCTTATTTGATTTTTTCAGAATTTTTTTTATGTGGTTTCGGTTTTTGTTCGGTTATTCGGTTTTTAATCGAATCCGAACCGAATATTTCGGTTCGGTCATTTTCGGTTTTGACTTTATTCGGTTCGGTTTCGGTTATGAATACTAAAAATCGGTTTTGGTTCGGTTTAGCTATTTCGGTTCGGTTCGGTGACCGAACCGACCGATGCTCACCCCTAATAAAAACATACCAAACAGGGCATTTGGAATAGAATCAAGAATGGTCATTCCATTCCCACGTGATTCCTGCATACCAATCATGCCATAAGTCTTTTTCTTTTTCTTTTTGTATATAGCTTTTATTTGTCAATTATAGATAATCCACCACATTTTTGTGAAATGATATATGAGAAAATTTATAAAAAAGGCCATTTAGGCACCTAGCTTCTTAAATAAAGACAACTTTTATAATCTTTTTAAAAAAGGACAAAAACGCATGTTAATAACCCATTATACCCTTATATTTAAATATGGAAATTAATTTATTAATTTAATAATTAAATAACAAGTCTTCATCTTCCTTATTTGTCGCCATAGATTTTTGGTTAATTTATTAATTTAATAATTAAAGAACGGGTTTCTTGGCCGGAAAACTCAAATCTTCAAGCTTTTTGGTTAATCCATGATGAATCAAACATAATCCCGCTGCATCTACAAACGATTGGCCATAGATTTCAGATTGGTGAAGCAACAATCCTCGATTTCCTCTTGAAATCGAGGGATCTTTTTCTTCTTTTAGTTTCTGTTTCAGTTTTGGGTGACCCCTCACGCCCAAAAACTGATTTCCGATGATTCTCAAAGTTTCTGCTGCTTAGAGGCTTGTTCCTCTCTTTCAACGACGACCATGGCTATAAGGTCTCGTCTCCTTTGCTCTTACATAATTGTTTCCTCGATATGTTCTTTCGACTGCACATGATCAAGAGACTTTCCACGCGATCGTTTCTTTATATTCCTAGGGGATTCAAACTTCACCGATTTCTTCATTATGGATGACGGACGCGAAGCCGCCGGAGATACAGTAGAAACTTTTAATTCCAAGGGTCAGATGAAGAGTTTTGCCAAGAGTATGATTATTAATTCCACACGTACACACATAATTTGCAAAGAATTTAGGATTTTTTGAGATGATTTTAATTTATGTTCAATTTTGCTCTGTTTTCGTGAAATTGTGATGATTTACGTTCGTGTTGCTGAAATGTAGTTCATGATTATTTGTTATTGGTTTGGTCAAGGGATAATGCAGATCTTATTTTGCATATGTATACGTATTTCTGCATAATCACATTCTAATATGAAGACACCGTACTATTTTTTCTGCATTATTCATTTTATTATGCAGTTTTAGATTTCATTGTTCTGCATTATTCATTTTATTATGCAGCATTGTTCTGCATTATTCATTTTATTATGCAGATTTAGATTTTATATTAATTTTCCAACCATGGTCTAGGGAGCAAAATGTTCTTCTCACTTCTCACTTCTCACTTCTCACTTCCTCTTCTTCCGTACTTCACAGTTTCCTTTCTTCACAAATTGAAAAACCCCAAAATTCTGCACAAAATTTACAAAGTTTGACCGGAGTTGTTCATAGAGTTTAATTTTAGGAAGTTTTAATTAATTGCGTAATTCGGGGGCTTTAATGAGCTGATAGAACTTTAGTACCAAACCTGTTTTTCTTCTCATTTAACTTTAGGAAGGTTTTTCTTAATTGCGTAATTCTCGGAATTAATGAGCTAATAGAGTCAGCTTTAAATTTCAAACATTTAAATAATTTCTCCATATTAATTCCGAATTTATATATTAAGGGCATGATGGTACATTTATGTGCCATTTTGTCCTTATTCTGAAACTATTTTGAATCATGTCTTTATTTAAAAAAACAATAGGTGAAATGACCTTTTATGTGAAATCCCCATGATATATTTTATAACCATTCTCGATTACTCAGAGTCGTTGACTTCATACATTAAAGAAAATAAGTTATTATTCTTCTGTAAGATGAAATAAAATAATTGAAGCATTTGTTCAGATGTACCAAAACGTACGCGTGTGTATAGTCTTGACAAATTCAACACAAAATGTACTTATTAAAATACTACAGTTGTAGTAAGATTTAAAAATTACTCATAAATTGCAAATGCTAATTTTTCTATAACATAAATACATGTATTTAGAATTATAAATAGATAATCTATGTTGATTGCATAAATAAATAAATAAATAAGGTGATATTTGGATGCAATTGGTTGCACCTATACATGCAATTGAAATTGAGTCAAATGTTGAGGTTAAATATTAAATTGGGTAAATTGAACATTAAAATTCAAGTGTATATATCCACTCAATTGTATAGAAGAATTTGTCAATAAATAAATGTTTAATTACAACAGATTCTTTTTTCTTTGCAATTCGACAGAGGAATTTTTTCTAAGACAGTAGAGGAATAATTATGATTCTGATTAATGTTGCCACATAAATATTAGTGCATCGAAAAATATATTGGTGCATCGAATTGTAAAACATAAAAATGTGGTGCATCAAATTGCAAAGAAAAAAAAATATAATTGTTGGGAATAAAATGAGAATTTTGATTAAGATACCAAAACTCCTTTAAGACATGCCAAATATATAAGTCAAGTATTGAATGAACATGTTTCAGGAATGTTGGAACATGTAGTATAGGCTAGTTGAGAAGCTGGAATGCTAGGCAGCTCTTAGTACATTTAGATGCACAAGTTGAGGGGGAACATATGCTTAGAAGATCTCAAGAATCAAGTCCCCTCAAAGCTCAGAATCAATTTGACCTTAAGTCTGCTGAAATACTTAAATGGACAACTGTGCTGATCAAGTCAGCTCAGTAGTAGACAACCCTTCTGAAGATCAATTGAATTGAATGCATCATCAAGACCAAGTCTACTGATGTATATGTTAATGCTCAGAAGAGTTAACTAGCCGAGATGTCTCACCATGCTTGAACCAGAATAGTTCAAAGGCAAGCCCAACTATGCTGATATGGTCAAAGCTACTGAAATGAAAGCATGAATGCTTAAAGACCATCAAGAGACATGCATTGAATGATAAAGAGTCAAGTCATCTGAAGAGCAAAGCCAACGGTGCTAATAAGCAAAGTCTGTTGAAGTTGATAAGCAGAACTGTCCAGATGATAAGGAAAGTTGTCCTTATCACAAGACTAATGATCAGAAGTGATGTCCATGTTTGATCAAGTAAATCTTGAAGTCAGACATTGGGAAGAGTGCTTCAAAGTCAAGACAGAGTGCTCACAGCCGTTTACTTCCCAAATGAAGGACATGTCACTTTCAAGAAACTGTCTTCTAGTTGCAAAGTTCAAGGAAGACAAATATAGGCATTTTGAGGCTGTCTCTCCAACGGGCAAATCCTCAAATTGTTCTATAAATACAAAAGTGTGGAGACCATTGAAGATGTGCAACAATCCAACTATCCTACAATCTAGAGGAAACTACAAACTCACAAGCCTTCAAGCTTTCATAGAATATCTTAGTTTCCAGAACACTTCTTCTAAGCTGAACTACATTGTATATCCATACAAAGCTTAGAGAGATATCCTATCCTTTTACACTGTGATCATTGTAAAGGATATCTCAACCTAGTTGGAACCAACATCAACCCTTATACCTTTTCAAAAGAGAGATAGAAGGTTGTTGTAGTAGAAGTGGTATGGATTAACCATTGAGTGAAGAACAGTTCAATTCTGAGTTGAGAAGAGAGTACTAGGACTCTGATATCCTAGGGATCAAGGCACCAAGGAGAGGTGTGGTTGATCAAGTGCACCTTGGAACTATAAAACAAGTAATTCCAAGAGTGAATGAATTATCCTGTTAAATCAGGGAAAGTGGATGTAGGAGCTTGAGTCTCTGAACCACTATAACTCTTGTGTTGATTTACTTTCAAAGTACTTTCATTCAAACAACACATTCATACACTGCACACAAACTTACCTTTCAAAGACATATACTCAAGATTGTTGGGAATAAAATGAGAAGTTTTGATTAAGATACCAAAACCCCCTTGAGACATGCCAAATGACTAAGTCAAGTATTGAATGAACATGTTCTAGGAATGTTAGAACATGTAGCTTAAGGCTAGTTGAGAAGCTGAAATGTTAGACATCTTTTAGTATATTAGATGCACAAGTTGAGGGGGACCACATTCTAGAAGATCACAAAAATCAAGTCTCCTCAAGGCTCAGAATCAAATTGACCTTAAGTCTGTTGAATGTACTCAATGGACAACTGTGCTGATCAAGTCAGCTCAGTAATGTTGCAACCTATCTGAAGATCAATTAAACTTTATGCATCATCAAGACCAAGTCTACTGATGTATATGTCTAAGCTCAAAAGGATTGGACAGCAGAGTTGTCTCAGCACACTTGAACCAGAATAGTTTCAAGACAAGCCCAACTGTGATGATAAGGTCAAAGCTACTGATCTGAAGCTATGAATGCTCAAAGATTATCAAGATACATGCATGGAAAGAGAAAGAGTCAAGTCATCTGAAGAGCAAAGCCAACATTGTTGATAAGCAAAGTCTGCTGACAGATAAGCAGAATTGTCTAAGTGATAAGGAATGTTGTCCTTATCATAGGACTAACTATCAGAAGTGATGTCCATGTTTGATCAAGTAAATCTTGAAGTCAGACATTGGGAAGAGTGCTTCAAAGTCAAGACAAAGTGCTCACAGCCGTTTACTACCCAAATGAAGGACATGTCACTTTCAAGAATCTGTCTTCCAGTTGCAAAGTTCAAGGAAGACAAATATAGACAATTGAGGCTGTCTTTCCAACGGGCAAATCCTCAAACTGTTCTATAAATACAGAAGTGTGGAGACCATTTGAAAGCATCCAATTCTAGCATCAACAGTTCTGAAGCTACAAGCTCATAAGACCTTTCAAGCTTTCAAAGAGACATCCTTAGTCTCTAAACACTTCTTCTAAGCTATTCTTCATTGTATACACATACAAGCTTAGAGAGATATCCTATCCTTTTACACTGAGCTCATTGTAAAGGATATCTGAAACTAGTTGGAACCAACATCAACCCTTATACCTTTCCAAAAGAGAGATAGAAGGTTGTTGTAGTAGAAGTGGTAGGAATTGACAGTTGAGAGAAGAACAGTTCAATTCTAAGTTGAGAATAGAGTACTAGGACTCTGATATCCTAGGGATCAAGGCACCAAGGAGTGGTGTGGTTGATCAAGTGCACCTTGACACTATAAAACATGTAATTCCAAGAGTGAAGGAATTATCCTGTTAAATTAGGGAAAGTGGATGTAGGAGCTTGAGTCTCTGAACCACTATAACTCTTGTGTTGATTTACTTTCAAAGTACTTTCATTCAAACAACACATTCATACACTGCACACAAACTGACCTTTCAAAGACATATACTTAAAACTGTGCAAAACTGCTTTGGACAAGTTCCCTGAAAACAATTTGATGTATTAAAGAAGATTTCAGTAATTAAAGGAGTTTAAACTAAAGGGCCAACCACTATTCCGCACATATAACTCAATTAGATAGGATTCAACTAAGTACTTAATAGTACTTAGTAGATTGATTATCTTTCAAGAGTTAATCATATTAGAAGAGTTGTCCAAGACAACCTTGCTGAAAACAGTTTGGTTAAAGTTTGAAAAAGATTTGCATACAAGTGTATTCCCCCGCCCCATAAAGTTCTTGTATACTCCTTTCAAGACCAACACTGTGCAAAACTGATTTGGACAAGTTCCCTGAAAAACAGTTTAAGTGTTAAGAAGATTTCAGTAATTAAAAGGAGTTTAAACTAAAGGGCCAACCACTATTCCGCACATATAACTCATTTAGATAGTTATTCAACTAAGTACTAAATAGTACTCCCTCCGTCCAACTATAAGTTTCCCACTTTTCTTTTTTGAATGTCCCACAATAAGTTTCCCATTCCATTTTTGGCAAATTATTTTCTCTCTCTCTCTCAATCACATCACTTACACTTTGTCTATTATTTTATCATACTTTATCTCATACTAATCTATTATTTTCTCTCTCACCATCACATCAATTGTACTACATCTATTATTTTATAATATTCCTTAATCAAAACACCCAAAAGAAAGGGGAAACTTATTTCGGGACGGAGGGAGTACTTAGTAGATTGATTATCTTTTAAGAGTTAATCATATCAGAATAGTTGTCCAGGACAACCTTGCTGAAACCAGTTTGGTTAAAGTTTGAAAAGATTTGCATACAAGTGTATTCCCCCCCCCCCCCAATACACTTGTTATATACTCCTTTCAGGACCAACAATAATGTAATTGATAAATACACTAAGGGCATGTTTATTTTGGGATGGGAAATCCGGATTTGGGATTTTGAAACTCCACCCCCGTTACACTTTGGGATTTTGATTCAGGATTTCAAAATCCCACCCTACAAATACCTATAAACCCTATAAAAGTCAACCCTATAAATACCTACAAATCACCTATAAAACCTATAATCCTATACTATAAAGTTAAATCCTACCCTACATAAATCCAAAAACAAACACAAAACACAAAAAGCATTAGGATTTTGAAATCCACTAGATTTTGAAATCCGGATTTCAAAATCCTCAAAATCTCAAAACAAACATGCCCTAAAGGTGGTAAAAAAATTCAATTAACCCATAAATAAAAAAGGGAAAATATACTAACCATTTGATATATCACTGATTTATTAAAAAATATTTCTAAACATGCAGTTTTTAGGGGTTAATTGCGTCATTTTTACGCATGCAAATTTCATAGTGCTTGCCACTTACCACTATTCATTTTATGCACTAAATTAGGTTGTATATATCATATTTACGAACATAAAAATAATGTACAATATAAAATAAAATAAAATCTCAAAGAAAAAAACCGAAATGAGAGGTTCAATTCCAAATTAACCTACAACGTCAGAATCTCCACTGCACAAATATTTCATTTTGTCTCCATTCATTAACGACTAATTCTATTTATTCAAGTTTAACTTATTGAAAGATATTCCTAAACATCAGATTTATATATATATATATATATCATAAAGAATTTAGATTAAAACTTAATACAAAGATAATAAGAATTGATAGATTTTAAAATGTAGAATTTTAAAAATGATGGTGGCTTTGCCTAAATAAGTTTAAAAATACTTGCTCTCAATTCATTGATATTGTCATAATTGTTATACATTTAACGTAAAAAAAAAAAAAAAAAGTTAATGTGAATAAAAATAAAATGGTTGAATTTTCAAATTATTAAATCTTTAATATCATTAATTACTGATTAACTTAATTAATTAGCATAATTTAAGGAATTTATAATAATGGTTACAAAATTAAATATTCATAAAGTCAAATTATATTTTATGGAATAGTTGAAAATTATTTACATACAAATTAATTATTATATCATTATTATTAATAATAAACCGTGACATATACTTTTAAATTATTTGAGGCATAGAACAACAAAAATTATTTCTAGATACCTTTTTAAAAAAATTCAATAATGAAATATATTATATAAAATTAATGCATTTATAAAATAAACTTGCTCTCAATCCTTTGATATTGTCATGGTTATACATTTAATGTATAAAAAAGGTTAATGTGAATAAAACAAAATGGTTGAATTTTCAAATTATTAAATCTTTATTATCATTAATTACTGATTAACTTAATTAATTAACATATGTTGGGATATAAATCCTAGAACAAGTCATAAATGATGAAAAGATAAGATGAAGTTTTGATAAGCCAAAAGTAGACTTGAATATTTTCTAAGTGTTGACTGATCTAGTCTAGTTATGGAAGTCATCTTGAACAGGTCAGTAGTGTTCACAAGACAAGTTTAAGTGTTTGAAAGACAAGTACGTTTTATAAGTACTTTGTATAATTGTTTAGGTTGTTTACTGAGCTATTCAATGTTGTATAGAAGCTCATGATTTTCGTATGTAATTGTTTATAATCATTGTATAGATTCATAAGTTGACTAAGCTATTTTATAAAGCTTAAAGTAATGTAATAGTCTTGTTAGAATTAGATTAGTTATAGTCTACTACTGAAGTCTACTGCGCAAGACAAGAAGAGTGAGAAGAAGGCTCAGAATTTGTCTAAGTGTTGAAACAAGACAGGTGCGCGAAGACAAGACAAGACAAGTCAACGTGAAGAAGGAAGAAGTTAGTTATTCAAAGCGTGTTTGAAGATAAGGATTGAAGAGTTAGTTAGAAATAACTAATTAATAACAGAAACGCGTGGATGGATAAAGAGTAACAGTTAAGAGTTAGTTTTCAAGAAAGGTTGGTTACACAACTGAAAGTTCTTGAAGTTGGAAGTCTATAAATACCATGGCGTATTCATCGATTAAAGACTACTGACATATCGATATACTGAAGCGTATTCAAAGAAGAAAATTACTCTCAGAGTTTGAAGTTCAGAAAGTGAAGCTACACAAGACAAGTGAAGATCAAAAGGCTACTACTGAACGAAGAGAAGTTTTATTTTTACTGTTCAAGTTGCTATATACTTGTAAATCTCTAGTTAGATCGAAGAAACACTTGGTAGTGTTATCGAGAAGATCTAAGTCTTATTTCTTGGAACTTAAAGCTACAAGAACACATTACTCCATTAGACGAGTTAATAAGAATATCACAACTGGGTTTGTGAGAGTGGACGTAGACAAGTTGTCGAACCACTATAAATCTCGTTTTTGATTTACTTTATTGTTTTGTTTGTGATTAGTTGATTTACTGTTTAATTACATATCTGAACAAGACTAGTTGAGTGTTCATAACAGAGTTCTCGAAATAAGTTGAGTATAAACTAGAATTGGGCTCATTGTTTAATTTCGTTATTCCGCATATTGTACTTTGATATATTGAAAGAATTTTGAAAAGTCTATTCACCCCCCTCTAGACATTTTCACTAGCTTACTCAATATTAAACTCAACTTTGGGACCTACAAGTGGTATCAGTCTAAAGTAGATCCTAATGTAACAGTCCTAAATGAACGCTTGACTGAAGAGTTAAGACAACTCAAAGAAAAGTGTGCATTGACAGACAGGTTATATCAAGACCTACTTAAGACACATGCAACTGAGAGAAATGAGTTCAATGTTTTAAAGAGCAAGTGCAAAAAGCTTGAAGAACGCAATAAGTTCTTAGAGACCGAGGTTGTCACTCTAGACCTTAAACTTACTGACTTGGTTAATTCTTCAAAGATTAACCTTGAATTGTCAGATAGGTATAGGGCTCCAGCTGACAAGAATGGTATAGGTGCAGAGTCACCTAGCTCGTCTACTCGAGTCCTTAAGAACCCTACTGCTTTCGTCTCAAGTTCTTTGTCTAATGATAAAGAAAAATGACCAATGATATACGATATTGGAACTCCATCTGAAGGCACTATACCTAAACAGACTCGAGTTAACAATCCGATTACCAAGGGAGGTAAGAAGAATGTTAACAACAAGCCTGTTCCGTTTAGAACTAGTCAACAAAGGACCACTAATCGTGGACGACCCAACCAGGTCAGATACGAGGATTGGTATCCTGAGAAGACAAGTACTAGACAGGTACATACTAGATGACAAGAGCCTAGACCTCCTTTCATAAGGCAGTCTCAGCTCTACTCGTCTAGGCCCAGACAGGTTGCTCCAAAATATCGTACACAACCTGTCCTATATCCTCCACCTTTGTCATATGATATTATAAGTGAGGAAAGACCTAAACATGTCTATAAACCGTATGGACCTAATGCATACAAGCCCTATTCGGACTATCATAGACCAGCGCCTGCTCAAGTAGAGATTAAGTCGAAAGGCTATCTCAAACGAGTAGACCCGAAATGAAATGATAGGCCAGATAAGGACAACAAGGTCTTATTTTGTAACAAATATGGCAGGAAGCTTAAGAGATCAAACTTGTTCAAGACTCCAATGTATATTTGGATTCCTTTGAACTCGACTAACCCCCCAGGACCCCAATAAACAAAATGGGTACCTAAATTATTGAATATCTTCATTACAGGGTCGACTTGACTTGTATAAGAAGGGTGGCTCAGTAGGAGAAACTTCGTACATTGATAGTGGTTGTTCACACCACATGACTGGTACTAAGGCTCTCTTATCGAGTTACCATGAGCAAGAAGGACCAAAAGTGATATTTGGTGATAGCTTCACTGCTGTCACTAAAGGATTTGGTTACATCAGGAATGGAGACGTAGAGATACAGGACGTATCCTACGTAGAAGGTTTGAAATATAATTTACTAGTTGTTTCCCAATTCTGTGACCGTGGTTACAAAGTGCAGTTTAAAATCCGGAAGTGCGAGATTATAGACAAGAGGACTCATACAATCCTACTCGTCGGCGTAAGACAAGGCAGCGTGTACATTGTGAATTGGAATAGCTGTCCAAGGGATACTTGTCTTCTTACTAAGAACCCTAAAGAGCTCGGTTGGCTTTGGCATAGACACCTCTGCCACATGAACTTTAAGGTAATTAATAAGATAGCAAGAGATTACCTAGTGGAAGGTTTACCCAACGAAGTTTATTACAAATCACATGTATGCAATGCTTGTCAGAAAGGTAAACAGGTAAAAGGTTCCTTTAAATCAATTCCTACTCTCTCAACAAGTAGAGTCCTAGAACTTCTACATATGGATCTTCATGGTCCGATAACTCCTCCAACCTTGAATGGTAGAAGGTACACACTTGTTGTTGTAGATGACTATTCTAAGTTTACTTGGGTAGTCTTCCTACACAAGAAGAGTGATACACAAACTCTTCTACCTGATCTGTTGAAGAAGTTACAAGTTGAGAAGAACCAGTCTATTGTCAAGATTCGTAGTGATAAGGGAACTGAGTTCATTAATTGCTATATCAAAGACTTTTGTGCTAAACGTGGTATCCAGCACCTTACTAGTGCAGCTAGAACACCACAACAGAACGGTGTAGCAGAAAGAAGGAATCGAACTCTCAAAGAAGCCTGTAGAACCATGATAGCCGAGTACAACACACCTCAAAAGTTTTGGGCTGAAGCTATCAACACTGCATGCCACTCACAGAACAGAAGTGCGATCAATAAAGCGCTAGGCAAGACACCCTATGAGGTTTGGAAAGGTAGAAAACCCAGAATCTCATATTTCCATATATTTGGTTGTAAGTGTTTCATCCATAACAATGGAAAGAGCAAGTTGAATGCTTTCGATGCAAAAGCAGACGAGGGGATATTCTTAGGATACTCCTCGACTAGCAAAACATTTAGGGTATTCAACTACTCAACTCTTTGTGTGGAAGAAACACCACATGTGGTTTTCGATGAATCTCGACAGGACTCGTCTACCGACAAGATCAGTGAGAGGGTGACTGATCTATCGATCGAATCTGACAAAGAATCAGAGGTATATGAATCCGTTCAAGCCTACAATCCATTCATGAAAGCTCTCGAGTCTGATGACAACGAGAAGGTAAGTGCTCAAGGTAAGTCTACTAGACCAGTTGACATGGCTGCTCTAGTTGACTCGTCTACTCCTATTAAAGTTGATGATACAAATGATGTTGATATGCATGATGCTATACCTGATGTAGATGATGATAGTATGCATGTTAAGTCTAGAAAGACATGGAAATCTGCGCATGATACTGAAAATATTATTGGTGACTCTACTATTGGTGTGAAGACTAGACGACAACTCTTTGAGTCGCAAGTGTTGGTCCCAAAGTTGAGTTTTAGATTGAGTAAGCTAAGAAAAAGTCTAGAGGGGAGGGGTGAATAGACTTTTCAAATTCTATCAAAATATCAGAGTTTAAGTGCGGAAATACGTTCTGTACAATACTGTTCTTAAAATCAGCTCAGTACTTAACAGTTAGCTTTTATACTCAACTTTTCTTTAAATCTTTTCTTAGAAAACTTACTGTTCTTGGTTAAACAAATATATCAACAGTTAATCAAAACAAACAGTAAAGAACACAAGATTTTTATAGTGGTTCGACAAATGTCTACATCCACTCTCACAACTCCAGTTGCGATGTTTTATTACTCTTTCCTTCTTGAGTACTTGTAGCTTAGAGTCCCAAGATTAAGACTTTGATCTTGTCGATTATACCACCAGGTATATCTTCGATCTACTAGTAATTTTACAAGTAACTAGCACACTTGTTTACACAATACAAACTTAAAACGAAAAGTAAAACTTCTCTTTGCAGTAGCCTTTGATTCTTCAAATCAGATCTGTGGCTTCTCTTCAGTACGATCTTCTTGACTCTGTGAGTGCTTGAATACTTGAATGCTTCTTGATTGCTCTTGAATAGTAATTGTATCAGTAGTGTTAGTAGTCTTTTCAAGTAGAAGATCACACGGTATTTATAAGATCTAGTATGACAATTAGCAGTTTGTGAACTAACTCTCAACTAACTCATAACTGTTTCTTGTTATAACTTCCTTCTTTGTAACCAACTTAAAACTTATCTTTCCAAGTCAGTATATCTTCAAATATCTTCAGTTACGCTTTAAATAAGTCATCCAAACTTATTCTTCAAACAAACCAACTCAGCACAGTAAACTACTCTTCTTAGTTTTACTGCTCTTGGTCAGTCAGCACAGTTCTTCCAAAACTGTTCAGCTTCCTTCAATAACTTCTCTGAATTCTTCATACTCTGAAGTAGTCTTCTGATATCTCTTAGTCATCTTTAGTCTTCTGACTTCCATCTAATCTACTGTTCTAACTTTCACAATGCTGAATACAATAGAATACAACTTTACAAATATAAAACCTATCTATACATCAACTCTACTACATACATATGAGTATAACTAAGTCCTATACTATAAGCTGTCTATACAATTCACTCATCAGCTTAGTTCTTAAACAGTTCATATATCAGATTAGTAAAATACTAAGATCAGTAAACTTAAACTTCATATCACATTAAGATCAGTAAACTCAGTCCATATAACTCACATAGAATCACATATATTCATAACTCAAAAGTTGCTTTTGGCCATCAAAACATTTAATCATCAATTAGAACATTGTTTATAGGATTCATATCCCAACAATTTCCCCCATTTTTATGAAGCCAAAACTACTTAAACATTAACAGATCAGTAGTTAAGATATATAGTCATTCATATCAGTTCATGAATTCAAAAAATCAGATTAAGATTCATATCAGATCAGATATATCACATATTACAACTAAGTCACATAGTCACAGAAATACCGAATAAAAATATAAAGATAAGGTTTAGAAATGTTATCTTCTTCAGCATAGTCCTTCATCTTCAATCTTCATTAGGAATTCTGAATGCCAAGTACATTCTGTTCTTGATATCCATCATGTGCTTAGGATCAGTGATTCCTTCATCTTGAATAATCTGAGAGATAATGTTTCCAACTTCAATCAGATCAGGTTCTCCATTCTCTAGTCTTGGAGGATCCCAAACAGGTTCTTCAGGACATAAGATCTGAATTCCTACACCAGCAGCTAATAACAATATATGCTCCCAAAAATTCCTTGCTAAGTGCATCATGAATTCATCAAAGTCAGAATATTCATCTTCCTTGCATGAATGATCACCAAATTTCTTCTCTATGAAATTAGCAATCTGCCATTTCCTTTTCAAATTATTCCAGTATTCCATATCTTCTGGATCAACCACAAATTCCATGAATTCTTCATCCAGAACAGTTCCAATAGACTTAGACTTCATTTTCCTTTTTAATGCAGTAACTCGATTATCAAACTTTTTCCTTGCAGCTTCTGCATCTTTCATCTTTTGCTTTCTAATCTGTTCATCTGTTCTTTTCTCAGCCATCTCTATTTTCTTTTGAGCAAGCATCTGATTATGCTTCTCAATTGCTTCAGCCATCTGCACATTACTTGGTCTGTTATCAGAAACAACATGCTTTAACTTGCTTTTAGACCTGGTAATCCTTCCAGTCTGTTCAGCCTCTTCTTCATCTTCTAAAATAAGTTTCCTTTTTCTTTTTCCAGAAGAAGATTCAGCAATGTTTTTCTGAGTAGCAATCTCTTGAGATTCAGAATCAGGATTTTGTTGTCTTAATTTCAGACTAATGATTTCTTCTTTCAAGTCATCAATACTGGCTTTCAACTCATCTTGACTCACAACCAACTGAGCTTGTTGAGTTTGAGTTTGCTCCATCACTTTCATCACTTTTTCTTCCCCCTTTTTGGCTTCATCTTGCCAATCTCTCAAGGGTGTCAAAAGTAGGTCAACTTTCTTTTGCAGCTCAGTAGAAAGTTTCTTCTCTTGTAATCTATGCAGATCATAGATTTTAGACATTGTGAATTCCATTATCTTGTCATATGAATTAGCAGCAGTCAAACTTTCCAATTTCTCAGTGGCTTGTTGAAATTGCTTCAAGGTAGCCTCCAGCTTGCTTTGTAACTCTTCATTATGCTTTTTCAACATCTCAAAGCTAGAGTTATCTTGCCTTGTCTCAGCAGGAACATCTCTTACTGTCTCATCAAGTACAGTATTCTCAGCAGCATTAACCTGTGTGCTCTCTAACACATCAGCACTAAAATCTTGTTCCACTAAGACTTCAGTTTCTTCAGGAACAACAGTGTTCTCAAACATCTCTGCTGCATTTGTATCAGCTTCATAGTCAACTTCCATATCAGCTTCCAAATCAGGTTCCAAATCAGCTTGGTTATCAGAACCTCTAACATCAGCATCATCAGCTTCCATGTTGACATCAGTATCAACATCTACATCAGTAGGCTTAACCATCAGTATCACCTTCCACCTGTAGAAAGAATTCCATCGCCTCAGGTTCGTAA
Organism: Galeopsis tetrahit; assembly: GCA_963675135.1. NCBI lineage: Eukaryota > Viridiplantae > Streptophyta > Magnoliopsida > Lamiales > Lamiaceae > Galeopsis > Galeopsis tetrahit. The sequence goes on along the minus strand of OY776130.1, from coordinate 28,113,566 downwards.
ACCTTCATGGGAAATGATTCTAGGTACTTCCGTAGCCCGCTTTCTTCACACAAGGTGAGGATGGCTTGATTCTCTTCTTTTTGTCGTCCGGTGAAATAAACAGAATTTTCAACGAAAATTCCTTTCTCACGCATCCATCTGGTTGAATCAAAAGTACCTACGACTTCATTTTCTTTGTTAAGAATATCAATAATCGCCATGGAGTAGAAATGTAGAAGTGTAGTTACAAGAGTAAGAAGAATCGAGAAAACTTGAGCTTAGAGAAACTTGCAGAAGGATTTTAAGTAATGAAGAAGAAGAAGTTAATGTGATCGCATTTAATCTAAATCAAAGCAAATCTAGGGCTTGAATTGATTTAGACTCACACGTTGAGTGGTTTGGATTGAGTATTGAAAAGTGTAATTTAAAAAAAACGTTCCAGATTCATAAAACTCATTTCCAATTTGGAGCCAACTTGTGTTGATAAAGACACCGTTTAAAATTAGGTAAAAAATAGAGGAGTGTATTAATCTTCTCTATTAGTACCCTAATTTTTTTTTTTTGAACAGATCTTGACTTAGAAATAATTCTAAGGCAATAGTACTGTTCTGATGTGTATCAGCACAGTTGTTTCCATTCACATTTTTCTTCAATTTCTTACTTAAAATATGTTGCACTTTACTTATCTGGGTTCAGCTGAGTATTGTGATCAGATGAGTACTTTCTTTGAAGATCAGCTCAGTAGTTGGATCAGCTCAGTAATCCTCAGATCAGTTCCCCAACTCTTCTGATTTTCACCTTTTTGATATCAGCACAGTACTTTCTCAGATTAGTACTGTAACTATTCTTTAGACATGTTTCCCTGTAATCAAATAAGCTCTGTAGACAGTTTAATCAGTAGTCAGATCAGTTCTGTAGAGAGAATGATATTGTAGTCAGAATAGTTCTGTAGACAAAATAACTTTGTAATTAGAACAATCCTGTAGACAAATCAATTCAATAATCAGAACATGTCTGTAGACAGATATGTGCTGTAATCAGATCAGATTTGTAGACAGATCATATATGTAATCAGATCAGTTCCCCCTTCAGTGGAGAACTCCTCTTTTGTGCCTGTTTCACCTTGGTAGAAGTATTAGTTCGAGAATAAATGGTGAAATACAGTACAGAATAGAAAAGAATAATTAAAATAGGTCTTTAAAAGGTTTGTTCTAAGGTGATTTGTGCTTTGAGTCAACATACAGGATTTTTCAGAAATCATATATTCCCCCTTAAATGTATATTCTCAATTCCCTCAGCTTTACCAGCTTCCTCATCGGGACTTAGGCACCTTAGTAACCTTTTTACCTGATTGTGACGAATGTAGAGGTCTTGACATGGTCTGTTCTTCAGAATTACCCATCTTGGTGTCCTGTTCTTGATATCAGCTAAGTACCTGAAATGTTAGAGTATAGTTCTATATACATGCAGGATCCATGTCTATCAATCCTAAACTTATGCAAAGCTCTCCAAATCTAGTTTCAGCCAAAGGTTTTGTGAAAATGTCAGCTCTCTGAATATCAGTATGGATCTTTTCCATCCTAATGTTTTTCTTTTCAACTTGATCCCTAATAAAATGATGCCTAACATCTACATGCTTACATCTAGTATGTAAAACGGGATTTTGATTGATGGCAATTGCACTATTGCTGTCACAGAATATAGGTACATTGGATTCCACAATGTTGTAGTCTCTAAGTTGTTGCATTAGCCAAAGAAGCTGACTACAACAACTTCCTGCAGCCATATATTCTGCTTCAGTGGTAGATGTTGCCACACTTGTTTGTTTCTTTGAAAACCATGATATGAGCTTAGAACCTAAAAATTGGCATGAACCAGAAGTTGATTTTCTATCTATCCTGCAACCACCAAAGTCAGAATCTGAATAACCACTTAGGGATAGATCATCATCTGCAGAATACCACAAACCTCGATTAATGGTACCCTTTAGATATTTCAATATCCTTTTAGCAGTTTCCACATGACTTTCTTTGGGGTTGGCCTGAAATCTAGCACATACACCTACTGCAAATGCAATATCTGGCCTACTAGCAGTTAAGTAGAGTAGAGAACCAATTAAAGCTCTATAATAGGATTGATCAGCAGACTTACCTTGATCATCAGGGATCCATTCTGTATGTTGGCAGCATTGGTACACCAACTGTTTTACAGGTCTTGATACCAAATTTATCTAACAAATTTCTTGTATATTTTGCTTGATTGATAAAGATACCATCAAATGATTGTTTTACTTGAAGTCCAAGAAAATAAGTCATTTCTCCCATCATTGACATTTCAAACTTGCTTTGCATGAGCTTTGAAAAGCTTTCACTCATGCTTTTGTTAGGAGATCCAAATATTATATCATCAACATAAATTTGGACTAATAAAATGTCTGTACCTTCTTGTCTTCTGAACAAAGTTCGATCCACTTTGCCCTTAGTAAATCCATTTTCAACTAAGAATAGTGAAAGAGTGTCATACCAGGCTCTTGGAGCTTGCTTCAGACCGTATAGTGCTTTCTTCAACCTGTATACTTGATTACCATTTACCTCAAATCCAGGAGGTTGTTCTACATAAACTTCTTCAACAAGTATACCATTCAAAAATGCACTTTTCACATCCATTTGATACACAGTGAATTTCATATAAGCAGCATAAGCAAGAAACAATCTTATAGCTTCTAATCTAGTTACAGGGGCAAATGTTTCATCATAATCAATGCCCTCAGCTTGAGAGTAGCCCTGAGCCACTAATCTGGCTTTGTTTCTCACGACAAGATCATTCTCATCTTTCTTATTTTTGAAAATCCACTTTGTACCTACCACATTGTGATCAGTAGGTCTCTCTACGAGTTCCCATACATCATTTCGAGTAAACTGATTTAATTCTTCTTGCATAGCCATAATCCAGTTACTGTCAGATAAATCTTCTTTCACATTAGCAGGTTCAATAGAAGATAAGAAGCAACACCAACAAAATAGAGAATTATTGGGTTCAGGCTTAGAATCAAACAGTTGTCTTCTGGTGTTAACACCTTTATTGGATTCACCAATAATCAGATCAGTAGAATGAGTAGATTTCCATGTTTTTCTAGTTTTAACAGGAATACTTTCATCATCCACATCATGTATAACAGAATCATCAATATCAATATCATCATTTTCAGCAGGTTTATTCACAGGAGAACAGTCAACCAATTCAGGCATGTCTATTGGTCTAGAAGACTTACCATTGTCTTTTACCCTTTCTACAACATCATCTTTGTTTAGAACATTCAGAAATGGATTGTAGGCTTGTACAGATTCATAGACTTCAGTCTCTTCATTATCTTTATCAGTTTGAATGGTCATATCATCAATTTTCTTACTGATCTGATGATCAGCAGAGTCCTGTACAACTTCATCAAAGACAACATGGGGTCTTTCTTCTACACATAGAGTAGAGTAATTAAACACTCTGAATGCCTTGCTAGTGGAGGAATATCCTAAGAATATTCCCTAATCAGCTTTGGCATAAAAAACATTTAATTTTCTCTTTCCATTGTTATGAATAAAGCACTTACATCCAAAGATATGAAAATATGAAATTCTAGGTTTTCTACCTTTCCATACCTCATAAGGAGTTTTACCATGTACCTTGTTGAATGCACATCTGTTCTGAGTGTGACAGGCAGTGTTGATTGCCTCAGCCCAGAACTTCTGTGATGTGTTGTACTCTGCAAGCATTGTTCTGCATGCTTCCTTTAGTGTTCTGTTTCTTCTCTCAGCTACACCATTTTGTTGGGGTGTCCTAGCTGCACTTGTCAAATGCTGAATTCCAGACTTAGAACAAAATTCTTTAATGTATCAGTTTATAAATTCAGTTCCCTTGTCACTCCTGATCTTGACAATGGGCTGACATTTTTCTACTTGCAACCTCTTTAACAGATCTGGTAGTTGGGTTTGTGTATCACTCTTTTTGTGTAAGAAGATTACCCAAGTGAATTTTGAATAATCATCTACCACAACCAAAGTGTACCTTCTACCATTCAGTGTAGGGGGTTTTATTGGACCATGTAGATCCATGTGCAAGAGTTCTAAGACTTTGCAAGTAGAAAGAGTGGGAATTGACTTAAAGGAAACCTTTACCTGTTTACCTTTTTGGCAAGCATCACACACTTGTGATTTGAAATAGATTTCATTAGGGATACCTTCAACAAGGTAGTTTCTTGCAATCTTGTTAATAATCTTAAAGTTCAGATGGCATAAGCGTCTATGCCATAGCCAGCTGATTTCTTTAGGACTTTTAGAAAGAAGACAAGCATTCCTAGGACAACTATTCCAATTTACATTGTAGACACTGCCCTGTCTAACTCCAACTAGTAGAATTGTATGTGTTCTTTTATCCCAAATTTCACATTTGGTGCTTTTGAAGTAAACTTTGTAGCCCCTGTCACAAAATTGAGAGACAGATAACAAATTATATTTCAGACCTTCAACATATGAGACATCTTGAATCTCTACATCTCCATTCTTGATGTATCCAAATCCTTTTGTGATTGCCATGGAACTATCTCCAAAGATCACCTTTGGTCCTTCCTTCTCATGATAGTCAGAAAGAAGAGTCTTGGTACCAGTCATGTGGTGAGAACACCCACTGTCTATGTACCAAGTTTCTCCAACTGAACCACCTTTCTTGTAAAGATCCAGTCGACCCTGCAAGTAGTGATCTTAATAACTTAGGTACCCTTTCTTTACTGGGGTCCTTGGGGGTTAGCATTAAGAGGTATCCAAATAAACATTGAAGATTTGAATAATTGAGACCTCTTAAGTTTTCTACCATGCTTATCACAAAACAGTACTTTGTTGACCTTATCCAAATTATCAGCAGACTTAGGATCTATTTTTCTGAGATAGCCTTTCCTTGGTTCTATCCCTTTTTCAGGAAGATCTGTATGTCTGTAATAGTTTGCATATGGCCTAAAAGCCTGTGGACCATACGGCTTATAGATGCGTTTTTGTCTTTCCTCTCCAATGATATCATAAGATAAAGGTGGAGGATAAAGAACAGGTTTGTTATGATAATGAGGCACAAATTTCCTAGGTTTAGTTGAGTACAGCTGAGACTGCCTTATAAAAGGAGATCTAGGCTGTTTCCAACTTGCCTGTGTTTGTCTTGACCTACTGTTCCGAGTCTGCCTCTTCTGAATCCAGGACTTTTCAGCTCTGGTCAGAGGAGTAGAACTCTTCTGGTATGGTCTTGACTGTACTGGTCTAGATCCATTCTTCTGATTACCATTCTTGGTAGTAGGAGGAATGTATTTAGACTGTACTTTGGATTTTGGTTCATTATCATAGGTCATAGGTTCTTTTCCTTTATCTAATTGCAAAGAACTTGAACTAGCTCCAGTAGTGTTCTTAATGCCTGAAGTAGAGGGACTAGGCAGATCAGTACCTATTCCACTCTTGTCATAAGGAGCTCTGTATCTGTCTGATAATGTTTGATTGATCTTAGAAGAGTTAATCATATCAGATAGCTTTAGATCCAAGCTCAGTACTTCAAATTCTAAGAATCTATTGCGCTCTTCAAGTTTTTCACATTTAATCTTTAAGTCATTGAACTCATTTGTCTCTTTAGCTTGTGTATGAAGCATACCCTGATATAACTTGTCCATAGATGCATACTTATCTTTGAGTTGTGACAACTCTTTTGATAGTCGTGCATTTAGAACAGTTATATTAGGATCCACTTGCATTTGTGCTTCTCTAAGACTCATGATTTCTTGTCTTAAAGATATGTTCTCATCACTGATTTCCATGAATGTTTTGTTAGCTGGTAGGAGGTCTTCTTCATTCATTCCATTGGAATGATGAAGAATACTCCCTACACTACTATCAGCAGTGTCACATAAATCAGAATCAGAATCAGATTCATCACAAGATTGAAAGGATGTGACAGAAGATACCTCTTGGTCTATTTTTGCCATCATGACTAGTCCATCATCTGCAATGAAGACTTCTTTCTCACTGCTAGAAGGGTAATCAGAAGAAGACGATGGCAACTCATCTGAATCCTTATCAGATTCATTGTTGGCCACCATTGCCCTCTTACCCTTTGCATATTTGCGATCTCTCCTTGCTTTTCTTTCTCTTCTGTCTTCAGCACTCAGATCAGGACATTCATGGATGTAATGACCTGGCTTTTCACAGTTATAGCACAAAGGTTCATTAGTAGAACGTTTAGAAGGAGAATGATATCGGTTCCTGTCCTTTCTATCAGTAGAGTTCCTATCCTTCCTATCAGCAGAGTTCCTATCTTTTCTTTTCTCATTAGAGACCTCATCTCTCCTTTCAGAAGATTTGTGATCCCTTCTGGTCCTAGAAGAGTCCCTGTTATTAGAGCCCTGAGTGTCCTTATAGAATCTTTTATATCTACCATACCTCTTGTTAAGTTTGTCAAACCTCTTAATCATTAAATTCAACTGATCCTTAAGATCAAGATCAGTACTCTCCAGTTCATCTTTTATGCTTGAAGACTTAGACATAGATGATCTAGGCTTCTTAGAGGTAGATGCCTTAAGTGCAATGCTCTTGGAGATTTCCTTAACCCTATCACCACTAACTATTGGATCCTCTTCATCCAATTCAAACTCATGTGCCTGAAGGGTTTGGAAGGTAGTTTCAGCAGACCAATTATCTATATTCTGAGTGTTTTTAATGATCAGTGTGACCATTTTCCACCTTTCATCTAAGGCTTTAAGGATACGTAAATTGATCTCCCTATTGGTATAAGTCTTACCTAAAACATCCAGATCATTCATAATCTTTGTAAAACGAGTATCGAGCTGGTCTATTGTTTCACTAGTCTTGATTTTGAATGATTCGAACCGCTGGACAGCAGTGGATAGTTTGCTTTCTTTTATAAGAGAAGTTCCCTCACAAATGATAGCTAACTTGTCCCACATCTCTTTTTGCTGATTTACATTTAACCACTTTCCCAAGATACTCGTTGGGAAGGGTGTGCAAAATGTAATTCTTTGCCAAGCTGTCTAAGTTGTTTTGCCTCATTTCCTCAGTAGTTAAATCTAACCTGGGTTTTGGCACGAGAACACCAATGGCTTTTGAAGGCTCCAGAGTTGCAGTGTTGGGTATCATGGTAGTAATAGGCCCTTCTTTGATCACAGACATCATTAGATCATGGGTTGAACTAAAGATGGCCTCCATCCTCAGTTTCCCGTAATCGTAATCTGCAACCTTGAACTTTGGAAGTTTATTGATGTTAGTTTATTCCATGATAGAACAGACAGTTAAGATCAGTAGTATGACAGATAGGTCAAGAAAGACAAGTAAGATCAAGAAACAAGTATCAGTAATGAGAAACAATTAGACTTTCCCCAAAGTCTACAAGGTTATCAAGAAACAGCAGTCCAAAGAACTACTGCTCTGATACCACTTGTTGGTCCTAAAGTTGAGTTTTAGATTGAGTAAGCTAAGAAAAATTCTAGAGGGGAGGGGTGAATAGACTTTTCAAATTCTATCAAAATATCAGAGTTTAAGTGCGGAAATACGTTCTGTACAATACTGTTCTTAAAATCAGCTCAGTACTTAACAGTTAGCTTTTATACTCAACTTTTCTTTAAATCTTTTCTTAAAAAACTTACTGTTCTTGGTTAAACAAATATATCAACAGTTAATCAAAACAAACAGTAAAGAACACAAGATTTTTATAGTGGTTCGACAAATGTCTACATCCACTCTCACAACTCCAGTTGCGATGTTTTATTACTCTTTCCTTCTTGAGTACTTGTAGCTTAGAGTCCCAAGATTAAGACTTTGATCTTGTCGATTATACCACCAGGTATATCTTCGATCTACTAGTAATTTTACAAGTAACTAGCACACTTGTTTACACAATACAAACTTAAAACGAAAAGTAAAACTTCTCTTTGCAGTAGCCTTTGATTCTTCAAATCAGATCTGTGGCTTCTCTTCAGTACGATCTTCTTGACTCTGTGAGTGCTTGAATACTTGAATGCTTCTTGATTGCTCTTGAATAGTAATTGTATTAGTAGTGTCAGTAGTCTTTTCAAGTAGAAGATCACACGGTATTTATAAGATCTAGTATGACAGTTAGCAGTTTGTGAACTAACTCTCAACTAACTCATAACCGTTTCTTGTTGTAACTTCCTTCTTTGTAACCAACTTAAAACTTATCTTTCCAATTCAGCATATCTTCAAATATCTTTAGTTACGCTTTAAATAAGTCATCCAAACTTATTCTTCAAACAAACCAACTCAGCACAGTAAACTACTCTTCTTAGTTTTACTGCTCTTGGTCAGTCAGCACAGTTCTTCCAAAACTGTTCAGCTTCCTTCAATAACTTCTCTGAATTCTTCATACTCTGAAGTAGTCTTCTGATATCTCTTAGTCATCTTTAGTCTTCTGACTTCCATCTAATCTATTGTTCTAACTTTCACAATGCTGAATACAATAGAATACAACTTTACAAATATAAAACCTATATATACATCAACTGAACTACATACAGATGAGTATAACTAAGTCCTATACTATAAGCTGTCTATACAATTCACTCATCAGCTTAGTTCTTAAACAGTTCATATATCAGATTAGTAAAATACTAAGATCAGTAAACTTAAACTTCATATCACATTAAGATCAGTAAACTCAGTCCATATAACTCACATAGAATCACATATATCCATAACTCAAAAGTTGCTTTTGGCCATCAAAACATATAATCATCAATTAGAACATTGTTTATAGGATTCATATCCCAACAGCAAGAACAGCCTAGTCCAACTATGTTTTGCTGGTGTTGTTTCCTCTCTTCTATCGAGCCTACCACTGTAAAAGAGGCATTGGCTGATAGTAATTGGATCATCGCTATGCAAGACGAGTTGAACCAGTTTGTTCGAAACGACGTCTGGGAACTTGTCGATAGGCCGGAACATCATAATGTAGTTGGCACTCGATGGATTTTCAAAAACAAGAAAGATGAGAATGATGTAGTTGTTAGAAATAAGGCTAGACTAGTAGCCCAAGGCTATTCACAAGCTGAAGGCATAGACTATGATGAAACATATGCTCCTGTTGCTAGACTAGAAGCCATTCGATTGTTCCTCGCATATGCTGCTTATATGAAGTTTACTGTATATCAAATGGTTGTTAAAAGTGCATTTCTTAACGGTATTCTTGCGGAAGAAGTGTATGTTGAACAACCTCCAGGTTTCGAAGTCAAAGGCAACCAGGTGTACAGATTAAAGAAAGCCTTATACGGACTAAAGCAAGCTCCAAGAGCATGGTATGATACTCTCTCTCTCTCTCTTTCTATTAGAAAATAGTTTTACTAAGGGCAAGGTCGATAGAACCTTGTTCAGAAGACAAGAAGGGAAAGACATTTTACTCGTCCAAATTTACGTAGTTGATATCATTTTTGGTTCACCTAACAAAAAGCTGAGTGAAAGTTTTTCAACACTCATGCAAAGTAAATTTGAGATGTCTATGATGGGTGAAATGAATTACTTTCTTGGTCTTCAAGTAAAACAGACTCCTGATGGGATTTTCATAAATCAAGCAAAGTATACTAGAAATCTACTAGATAAGTATGGTATTAAGACATGCAAGTCTACTGGAGTACCTATGCTACCTACATACAGGATGGATCCAGACGAACATGGTAAGTGTGCTGATCAAACATATTATCGTGGTCTTATTGGTTCATTACTGTACTTGACTGCTAGTAGACCTGATATTGCATTCTCTGTTGGTGTATGTGCTCGTTTTCAAGCTAATCCAAAAGAGAGTCATATGGAAACCACTAAACGGATATTGAAATATTTGAAAGGAACCATCAATCGTGGTATATGGTATCCTTCAAATGATGATTTATCTCTAAGTGGCTACTCAGATTCTGACTTTGGTGGCTGTAGAATAGATAGGAAATCTACATCCGGTTCTTGTCAATTCTTAGGCACAAAACTCATTTCATGGTTTTCGAAAAAGCACACTAGTGTGGCTACCTCTACTACCGAAGCCGAGTACATGGCTGCTGGTAGCTGCTGTAGTCAACTACTTTGGCTCATGCAACAACTTAGAGATTACAACATATATGAATCAAATGTTCCTATTTTCTGTGATAGTAATAGTGCCATTGCCATTACACAAAATCCTGTTTTGCACACACGTTGTAAGCATGTTGATGTGAAACATCATTTCATACGTGATCATGTAGAAAATAAAGATATTCGCATGGAAAAGATTCATACTGATTTTCAAAGAGCTGATATTTTCACAAAACCATTACCTGAGGCTCGTTTTCGTGAATTATGCATTAGTCTAGGACTAATTGATCTAGACCCTACTTGCCTATAGCTATGTACTAACCAGACAGGTACATCAAAGAAATAAGGAGACAAGATCACTGGAACAGAGCACTCGTCTACTCGCTCAACAGACAGGTATACAAGGTCAGACAAGATGACCAAACAACCCGATGAGGAAGCTGGTAAAGCTGAGGGTAACACTAAGGGAATAAACATTTAAGGGGGAATCTATGATTTCTTAAATATCCTTATGTTGACTCTTAAGTTTGTTAAAAGTCATCTTGTTCGAAACCTTGACTATTGCTTTAGATTGATATTCATCTTAATTATTCTACTCTACTTGTACCTACGATCATACGTTGCATAAGACAAGATAGGTACATGAAGTCGTTCGACATTCAGAATAGACAAGCACAGTCGAAGGGGGAACTCGTCTGGTGCACATGAGTCTACTCGTCTGTTCTGGATAGACTCGAACAGACAAGATAAGTGTTCTTATGATTCAAAATACTCTAAGTGTTTAATCAGTTTTAAAAAAACCCTAAACAGTTCCACTCTTCTCTCCTACGTTTTCACTACTCTCCTACTCAAGCAATCGATTTCTTGCAAAAAACTAAATTGTTCGTTCTTAACCTATTCATATATCATGTCGATTGTATCCTTGTTCCATGTTAGAACTAACATGCAGGCTAGGTTCGACCTAGGCAAGTATGCATCTGAAGGCAAGGTGCATGTGGAAGGTTCCGTATTTTTCAAAGGCAATCACACCGATGACAACAAGGAGGTGTTGATGAAGTGCTGCCGTTGTGGGTTGAGACCCTACTTGGAATCATTTCCAGAGGTGGTGTTGGAAGAAGAAGTGTTGGAGTTCTATGCCAATGCAACCAGAAGAGGCGACTCCATAGAATCGTTTGTTGGTGGAAGTCGAGTAGAGCTTACTCGAGAGATTATGTTCGAAACATTGAAGCTGCCTATTGGCTCCATCGATGTGGAAAACTATGCTATTGGCCAGGAGCTGAGATACTTAAGCATCTTTTGTGGAAAGAAGCTTCGATTGAATCGAGATGGCAAAGTTCCTGCTGTCAAGAAGAAAGAGCTCCTAGACAAGTATAGGACTCTTCTTGATATTGCTTCAAAAATGTTGCTGTGTGTCACCAGAAGTTATGATTCAGTGACTCTACAAAAGGCGAGAGTGATGGCCGCGATCTATGACAGCATCACTGAAGGCAATTGGTACAAGTTGTTTGCGGATCGTCTTATGTACTTTGAAAGAAATGTGAGAGTCGACACTGATTCAGCAAACTGGGTAGTGTCTGCTATTGTTGGATTTGGAAACAAGCTGAGTATCCTTTTACCCATCTTGTTGCCAAACAAGACGACTTGGAGCAAGGGCAAGCCGTTCCATGCCCTCAAGCATTATCTGAAGAAGGAGGCCTTGGCAAAGCAAGCTGCTGCCAGGACTGCTGCTCCAAGACAGGTCCAAATCAATCCTCTAGATGCGATGATTGAGGCCGCCTCGTCTAGTTCAGAGGAAGACGAGTCGGATGGTGAAGAATCAGAAGAGGTTGATGAGTCTGGAACTAGTGGAAGGCTAGTTGATTATGTGCCAGAAGAGGCTATGTTCGAGGCTGCTGGTGATTCAGAGGAGACTCAATCCGACAAAGAGTCTTAGAAAGAGGAGGAGACTAGTCCTGAAGTTGCTGAAACCTATCGACTGGTGAGAGTCGAGTCGAGTCCCTCGCCAGACAAGTCGACTGCGGAAAAGGTTGGTTCTTCTTCTAGAACTCTTTCTATTCCTCTCTCTCTCCCCGTGAAAACCAAGGCAAGATCACTTCGATCTCGTGCCAGACCTGTACCCAAAACCTCATCAGTGTTGGCAGTGAAACCACTGAGGACCAACATAACCCAAGGCACTACTATATATGACACAACTGATAATCCTACAGTTATCAAACCAAACCAAACCACATCAACGCCCCTAGAAACCACAATCCAAATTCCCTCTACCTCAACAGAAAATGTTGAACCCCTTAACCCATCTATTTCAGAAAAGACTCTAGTTGCCACTGCAACAACTGAGACAAGGACCCCACTTGCTCAGACCCCTTCTGAAATTACATTCGAATCCCTGGTTTATTATCCTATGTGCTTAAGGGAGAAGAGGCTGCGATCGAAAGTTAGCAACAATCTAAGGAAGATGCTTCCGTCAGTTGAGATAGACTCTTCTACAGAGCAATTTGAGAAACTTCTAAGGATATGCACGTGGGTTGCATTGAAGAAGGCCCCAACGGAAGACCTTTTTGAAGTTATCACTGGAATGGGTGGAATCTCCAATTTTCAAGATTGGGAGATGGAGCAGAAGGAGAACAGTGGAGTCGAAGACCACTCAGAGTTGTTCCCTCCTCATGCTCTAACTGCTCTAGTGAAGAGGATGCTGAACATTTCTGATGACGTGCTGTCTTCTCAAGACAAGTTTGAAGTCGGAGTTCAAATTGATCTTGTGGAAGAAGAGTCGAAAGCTGAGCTTGTTGATGCTGCAATTCAGACTTCAGAACCTCTATTGGAATTAGAGAATGTTCCTGATCATCTTGAAGATGAGGCTGACAGTGCTGAGGCAGAAGACGACTTGATCGTTCTTGGTGAAGAAGATGATGAGTTTGTTGAAGCCATCATGTTTGATGAAGATGAGCTAATTGAGAAAGATCAAGAGGATGTTGCGGTTGAGACTTAATCTACTCAAGTTTTTCCTTAAGGTTTTTTAGATGAGTTAAAAACAGACTTGAAAGGTGTTGTTCAATCTGCTATAGATGAGTTCTTAAACTCAAAGCTGAAAGAAGTCCTTGTTGAACAGAATCAATCTCTCGTAGACAGCTCAAGAGAATTGATAGTTGGTGAAGTCAACAAGATGGACTCAACCTTCCGAGAAGAGATGTATGCTCAGGTTGAAGACTTCTTGAAGAGACAAGTTGACTACTCTGAAAAGAGATCGATCACCTTTGCTAGATCGTTAGCTGAAGAGTCAAGTAAGATGGAGAGACTCTATAGGGTGAAGATCAAGATAGCTGATGAGCAGAGAAGAGAAGCAAAAGACCAGTTGGTGCGTTCACGAACTGTTCTAACTGAGTTGACAGAACAGAACAGGTTGCTCAGACAGACAGCTACGCATTTCAAAGATGAACTAGTTTCTAGTACAAGTAGGGCTGTTACACGAACCGAGCCGCTCGTGAGCTCGGCTCGGCTCGATAAGGCTCGAGTTCGGCTCGGCTCGTTCGTTAAATGAGCCAAGCTCGAGCTCGTTAGATACTCAATTTACTAACGAGCCGGCTCGAGCTCGACTTGTTAGGCTCGATATCTAATTTTTTTATTTAAATTCCATTAGGCTCGTTAGGCTCGGCTCGATAGGCTCGTTAGACCCTTTAACGAGTCAAACCGAGCTCGTTTCTTAGCTCGTCAATGTTATCGAGCCGAAGAGCTCGAGCCGAGCTCGAACTTCAAATACTCGGCTCGGCTCGAATAACAGCCCTAAGTACAAGGAAGCTAGAATTGGCTACTGATCGTCTTGACAAGCTGAGTCACGAGAAGACGCATCAGAAGCTAGAATTGGCTACTGATCGTCTTGACAGATCGAGTCACGAGAAGACGCATCACATGAAGGAAGCTATGCTAGAAGAAATGAATCGCTTTACTTCTCTTTTCACTCTCAAGGCGAATGATGAAGACAAAAAGGGGGAAGAGACGAGTAGAGTCGAAGCTGAAGTTGAAAAATCTAAGTCTACTGAACCAGAGATAAAAGAAGCTGCGATAGTTATGCAAGATCTGAAGAGGCCTAAGAGAGGCAAGTTAGTCAAGAAGGCAGATCTTGAGCAAGCTAGAGCAGAAGAGTTGAAGAGAAAGGAGAAAGGCAAGAGTGTTGCAACTCCTGAAGCTGAGGTTCAGACAAGACATGTAAAGAGAAAATTGGTTATTGAAGAACCAAAAGAAGCTGAAACAATTGCGATCGTGAAGAAGCAGAAAGTTGAGAAGGATGATGAATCTCATTATGCAAGCCAAAAGAAGGTTGGAAAGCATATCAGAAGGCTACAGAAGTTGAAAGCTAATCCAGACCAGATTGAAGATGCTTACATTGACAACTTCATTTACAAAGAACATCGTGAAGATTGGTTCAAGGTCAAGTTGCAATGGGAGTTGGATCAATGGATAATCAGAAAATTTGGTGATGCTGATAGTTCTGATGAACTCTATGCTGTTTTTGACAAGTTTATGGAAGGTCAGAATCAGATGTTATGGAACCTGATAATGAGGATATCTGCTGCTGTAAATTTCAATATCTTGGTGCCAATCTATCCGAAATGGGCTACTCTGATGCTTAGCTCAGGAAAGAGGATCGACTTCAACTACATTAAGAAGTTTGAGGAAGAGCTACTAGACAAGGAGAAGATTGATGATGAAGAGCATATCAGAGTAATACACAGAAGACTCCTCGATGCGTTTTGTGTTCCAAATCTTGAAGGAGGTAACATAACAGATTAGTTGTTTTTGTTTGTTTTTGTTTGCTCTGTTACTTAGTTTTTGATTTTGATTAAGTATGTGTAATATCTACTGATCTTATTTGAATGAATGAAAAAGATAAGTACTATTTGATGTTAAAGACAAGATAACTACTTAACTAGTCTACTATTGAGAAAAGATTCAAGTAGTTTTGGCTTCATCAAAAAGGGGGAAATTGTTGGGATATGAATCCTAGAACAAGTCCTAAATGATGAAAAGATAAGATGAAGTTTTGATAAGCCAAAAGTAGACTTGAATATTTTCTAAGTGTTGACTGATCTAGTCTAGTTATGGAAGTCATCTTGAACAGATCAGTAGTGTTCACAAGACAAGTTTAAGTGTTTGAAAGACAAGTACGTTTTATAAGTACTTTGTATAATTGTTTAGGTTGTTTACTGAGCTATTCAATGTTGTATAGAAGCCCATGATTTTCGTATGTAATTGTTTATAATCATTGTATAGATTCATAAGTTGACTAAGCTATTTTATAAAGCTTAAAGTAATGTAGTAGTCTTGTTAGAATTAGATTAGTTATAGTCTACTACTGAAGTCTACTGCGCAAGACAAGAAGAGTGAGAAGAAAGCTCAGAATTTGTCTAAGTGTTGAAACAAGACAGGTGTGTGAAGACAAGACAAGACAAGTCAACGTGAAGAAGGAAGAAGTTAGTTATTCAAAGCGTGTTTGAAGATAAGGATTGAAGAGTTAGTTAGAAATAACTAATTAAAAACAGAAACGCGTGGATGGATAAAGAGTAACAGTTAAGAGTTAGTTTTCAAGAAAGGTTGGTTACACAACTGAAAGTTCTTGAAGTTGGAAGTCTATAAATACCATGGCGTATTCATCGATTAAAGACTACTGACATATTGATATACTGAAGCGTATTCAAAGAAGAAAATTACTCTCAGAGTTTGAAGTTCAGAAAGTGAAGCTACACAAGACAAGTGAAGATCAAAAGGCTACTACTGAACGAAGAGAAGTTTTATTTTTACTGTTCAAGTTGCTAGATACTTGTAAATCTCTAGTTAGATCGAAGAAACATTTGGTAGTGTTATCGAGAAGATCTAAGTCTTATTTCTTGGGACTTAAAGCTACAAGAACACATTACTCCATTAGACGAGTTAATAAGAATATCACAACTGAGTTTATGAGAGTGGACGTAGACAAGTTGTCGAACCACTATAAATCTCGTGTTTGATTTACTTTATTGTTTTGTTTGTGATTAGTTGATTTACTGTTTAATTACATATCTGAACAAGACTAGTTGAGTGTTCATAACAGAGTTCTCGAAATAAGTTGAGTATAAACTAGAATTGGGCTCATTGTTTAATTTCGTTATTCCGCATATTGTACTTTGATATATTGAAAGAATTTTGAAAAGTCTATTCACCCCCCTCTAGACATTTTCACTAGCTTACTCAATATTAAACTCAACTTTGGGACCTACAACATAATTTAAGGAATTTATAATAACGGTTACAAAAATAAATATTCATAAAGTCAAATTATATTTTATGGAATAGTTGAAAATTATTTACATACAAATTAATTAATTATTATATCATTATTATTAATAATAAAATGTGGCATATACTTTTAAATTATTTTGACGCATAGAACAACAAAAATTATTTCTAGATACCATTTTAAAAAAATCAATAATGAAATATATTATATGAAATTAATGCATTTAAAGAATATAAACATATATGAAACTGTGCGCTTATGCATTTCGTAACATTTAAAAAAAATTAAAGTCTCCATACATGTCAATTCAAAGACACTAAATATACATTTCTAGTTTTTTTTTTTTACATAAATTCGTAAGGTTGTTTAAATGTTGATCATCAAGAATTCAAGAAATTACAACTCCTAATTCATAAACCTATATACATTACAATTTGAGAAACAATAAACAAAAAGATGATCTAAATTTTCTTCTCTTTGATATTGTCATTGTCGTAAGTTTCGATATATGATGTCCCTGCAAAACAAATTAAAACTGGATTATAGAAAAATATTAGTGATGAAATTAATTAAACGGACTCACATAAAACCAGATTTGGTGAAAGCATTATACCCATAAATCCAAATTGCTAATGATCTTCATGTCTGTAATCATAGCAATAGAAAGAACATTGAATCGTAGAAAAGAAAACATGGTGACTTTAAAAGAAGAAAATTATATAAATTAATTGGCATATGAGACTTTTGATTTTCTTACCTTGAGAAGAAACATGTTCATACTCGAGAAGAATGAAAGAAAGAAACATGTTCACACTCGAGAAGAATGAAAGAAAGAGATGCACACAAACATTGAGAATGAATTTGTGACTAATAGAAATTACATATTTATAAATCTAGAAATAAGAATGTAGGGTTGAGATTAAAACATAAAATGGAGGGTTGAGATTAAAAGATGAAAATTAAAATGAATAAGAATTGAGTAATTTTGAAATGGAGAGATTTGGAGAAGGAAGATGTTGAGATAGAAGGGTGTGGTTGTGACATGTGTCACTTTAGAGGTTTGCAAATATATATAATAAAAATATTTTAATTAAAAATAATTTTATATAATCTAAAAGTTTGAGTTTTAAAAAGTATCAAAATGTAGGCGTGAACAAAAATTCTTATACTAGAAAATAATTAGTTGCATCTCATCTAAACCTTTAACTTGTAAAATACTATGAAATTAATTCATTGCTATTAATTTGAGTTGGTCTCTTGTACGTATGTTGAGATTAATGCAATATTGGAATGTCATTTGATTCTGGTATCAGAAGTGTTCTTACTACCAAAAGTGTTGTTACTATCAGCAGAGTAACTAGTGTTCTGATCTTGGAGTTCAGCAAAGTTGAGTAAGGTGTACTCAACTGATAAGGTTTAGTAGTCTGATCTAGGTGTCAACTAATCTGATGAGAGTTTGGAAAACTCTGCTGATGCAAGTCGTCTGAACTCAGTTAAGGCGAGTTGGGGCCAAGTCTGTTGAAGCCAACTCCGCTGATCCCAAATCAGTTGAGACAAATGTGCTGATATTCCAGTTTCAGGGTTAGTTTATTTGTGTTAGTTTGTTTAGGTAGTTAGTTTTTTTATGGTAGTTTCAACTTGCATTGTACATCTATAAATACACCATCTAGTGCATAAGTTGTAGGTTAGCAAATTTAGAGAGTTTTGAGAGATATCAAGTTTAGTGAATACTTGTAATCTGTAACTTTCATTTGTGATTAGTGAAGAGAGTCTTCTATCCTCCGTGGACGTAGATCATTTGATCGAACCACGTAAATCCCATATTTATCCTTGAGTTCTTTATTTGTTTCAATTCTTTGCGTTTCTTTGTTGTCTTGATTTATCATTTATGAGTAGTTACTTTGTGGATACAATTCCATAACAATTGGCGCCGTCTGTGGGAAGTCGAAAGATAAAGTCAAGAATCAAGAAATGGGCTCTGTAAAGTTGGAAATTGAGAAATTCAATGGTAAGACAGATTTTGGTTTATGGAAAGCCATGATGAAGGCTCTGCTGTCACACCATGGGTTGAAAGAGACCTTTACTCCTCTTGACCCTGCTGCATCCGATGCAGACAAGGCCAAGAAAAAAGAGCTTATGGAAAAAGCTTACAACATTGTTGTTCTGAGTTTGGGAGACAGTGTTTTCAGAGAAGTTATGAAGGAGAAGGATGTTTCTGGAGTATTTGAGACCTTAGATGATCTGTATTCGGCACAATCTTTGTCAAATCAGATGTTTATGGAAAATAAGCTCAATAATTTCAAGATGTCAGATGATAAAACCCTTGATGAGCAGTTAGAAGTGTTCATGCAAGCTGTTGATGATCTTGAGAATGTTGGAATTACCTTAAAAGATCATAAGAAGTCTTTTCTACTCTTGGAGGCATTACCACCTTCTTATGACAGTTTCAAGGATCCTTTGCTGATTACCAAGGAGGGTAAGGCAAAATTTAAAGAAGTTTTGTCTATACTGAAGACTAAGAGTTTACATGTAGCAAACTCAACCAAGAAGACCAAGAACCAAGCTGAGGGTCTTAACATCAAACTCAAGAATGACAAGAAAAGAGGGCAAGGCAAGAAGTTCCATGCCAAGCCAGGTCATAAGAAGAATGGATTTGTAGTTCAAGGACAGACCTTGCTACAAATGCCATAAAGAAGGACATTTCATAAAAGATTGTCCTGAGCACAAGAAGTCTACTGATGCTGCTAAAGCTGATGTAGCAAAGGCAAAAGGATATGATAGTGCTGAAGTGATGAGCATAACAGATAGCAAACTTGTTAATGAATGGGTGTTGGATTTTGGATGTTCATTTCACATGTGTCCTACCAAATCTTGGTTTCAAAACCTTGAAATGATGGATGGTGGATCAGTTCTGTTGGGTAATAATGAAAGTTGTAATGTGAGAGGAATTGACATTGTGAGGGTGAAGATGTTTAATGACAAACATGTGATCCTGACCAATGTCAGATTTGTTCCAGATTTAAAGAGAAATCTTATATCTCTTGGCACACTAAATGCTTTGGGTTATGAATTCAAGACAGAAAGAGGATGTCTGCTTGTTACCAAAACCGATAGAATAGTGATGCAAGGGAAGAAGTCTAATGGGTTATATTCTTTAATTGGTGAGACAATCACAGGAGCCGCTGATGTTACTATAAGTTCTGATGATGTTATGCTTTGGCATAAGAGGCTAGCACATGTGGGAGAGAAAGGCCTGATGGAGTTATCCAAGAAGGGGGCATTCCACCAGAAGACTTTAAAAAACCTGGAGTTTTGTGAGTTGTGCATTCTTGGCAAGGCCAAGAAGAAGTCATTCCATAAGGGTGAGCACACCACAAAGGAGGTTCTGGATTATGTTCATTCAGATGTGTGGGGGCCATCAAGAACTGAAACCATTGGTGGAGGTAAGTATTTCATGTCCATAATAGATGATTATTCTAGAAAAGTTTGGGTGTTCATTCTCAAACAAAAGAGTGAGGCATTTGTAAAATTCAAAGAATGGCTACTTGAGATAGAGAACAAGAAAGGAAAGTCTTTAAAACATTTAAGGACAGATAATGGCCTTGAGTATCTATCAGCTGAATTCAATGAATTTTGTAAAGAGAAGGGCATTACTAGACATAGAACTGTCCCTCTTAATCCACAACAAAATGGACTAGTAGAGAGAATGAAAAGAACTATTCTAGAACGGGTCATATGTATGTTAGCTGATGCAAAATTACCTAAAAGTTTTTGGGGAGAAGCTGTATGTACTGCATCTTAATTATTAAATAAAACCCCATCATTTGCTTTAGAAGGTAAAACTCCATATGAGATTTGGTATGACAAGTTGTCTGATTATTCAGAACTCAAAGTGTTTGGATGTCAGACATATGCACATATTAGACAGGATAAGCTTGAGCCAAGGGCTCTGAAATGTATATTCATTGGCTATCCAATAGGTGTCAAGGGCTATAGATTGTGGTGCATTGAACCAGGTCATAAGAAACTAATAATCAGCAGAGATGTTGATTTTAATGAGAAGGTAATGGGATATCCTCAGTTCCTCACAATGGAAATTCTCATGACCTAGATGGAAGAATTGTAAATGAGTCAGAAGAGAGTTTCTCAACTGAGGTGGAGTTTCCCACATCAGATGAGTTGGCACCAGAGGAGGTGGCCAACCCTGCTGATCTGGGAGATGACACACCAGATGAGGTTGTTCCAGAATAGGTACCAGAAGATGATCCAGAAGATCATTAAGAAGATGATGCCATGAAGGACAACCCTACTGATTTGCAAAATTACAGTCTTGCAAGAGATAGGCTCAGAAGGCAAATTCATCCTCCATCTAAATTTGGTCAGGCTGATCTTGTGTCATATGCTCTGATCACAGCAGACGAGGTGGAGCATTATGAGCCAAGAAACTAAAGGGAAGCTATCTCCAGTCCCGAAAGAGAGCAGTGAATAGCAGTTATGTCAGAAGAGTTGCAGTTCTTAGAGAAGAATGAGACCTGGATCCTTGTGGAGAAGCCAGACAACTAGAACTTGGTCAGCTGCAGGTGGCTGTTCAAGAAGAAGCTTGAAGTTGGATTTTGTGGTGCTAGAGAGCACATCAGATTCAAGGCCAGGTTGGTGGCAAGAGGATTCACACAAAGAGAAGGCATAGACTTCAATGAGGTATTCTCTCCTGTTGTTAAACACTGTTCCATAAGATTAATTTTGTCTAAGGTTGCTCAAGATGATCTTGAGTCACATCAGCTAGATGTTAAAACTGCTTTATTACATGGAGAACTAGTTGAAACAATATATATGCATCAACCAGAAGGGTTTATCATGCCTGAAACTGAAAGTAAGGTATGCTTGCTTAAGAAATCATTGTATGGGCTCAAGCAGAGTCCTAGACAATGGTATAGAAAGTTTGATGCATTCATGGTTTCTATTGGTTTCTTAAGAAGCAAATATGATGGATGTGTATATATTGGTAAAAAAGATTATCTAGAGAGCACATATCTACTGATCTATGTAGATGATGTGTTAATAGCTAGCAAGAGTATGAGAAAGATTACCCAGCTGAAGCAGCAGCTGAGTAGCAAATTTAGAGAGTTTTGAGAGATATCAAGCTTAGTGAATACTTGTAATCTGTAACTTTCATTTGTGATTAGTGAAGAGAGTCTTCTATCCTCCGTGTACGTAGATCATTTGATCGAACCACGCAAATCCCGTGTTTTTCCTTGAGTTCTTTATTTGTTTCAATTCTTTGCGTTTCTTTGTTGTCTTGATTTATCATTTGTGAGGAGTTGCTTTGTGGATACAATGTCATAACAACGTGTTTAGTGTGCACACGGACCATTTAGAGAACACGGGTCGCGAACTTAATGTCTTTGCTTGACATCGATGTTTATAGCTTGAGATGGTTTAGACATTGTCCTTTGTTTCAAGTGATTTGCGTTCGATTCCACGCTTAATATGTACTTTTGTTTTTGTTATCCACATTTACTATACATACACACTTTTATAAATTGAAAATATTTAATTTCCCAATACACTAATACACTTGTTGAGAAGGGTCAAACAAATATCCCAAATCGGAAAGGCACAAAAGAATTTATGGCTATAAAAGGGTAGTTTAGTATGCTCATTGGTATGAGGCCTTTTGGGAAAACTCAAAAGCAAAGTCGTGAGGGTTTTGGCAAACCCAAAGCGGACAATATCATTCCAAGTGGGGAATACGGAAGGGTCCATCCAAGAAGAACTATAACAATTGGCGCCGTCTGTGGGAAATCAAGAGCCATGGTCCTAGACGAATGTGCACGGTGTTGAAAAAACGGTAGGACGGGCAGGAACCCTTGGAGTAACGACAGTCTCGATGAGATAGGCAAGATGGTTTAGACAGAGCAAATCCGTCTCTTTGCGGCAGTAGTCTAACTAGCTAAGTGATCTAGTTAGAGCGGGGTCGTTTGAGGGGAGGTATGCGTGATCCATTGTTTGAAGGGGAGGATTGTTGAGAAGGGTCAAACAAATGTCCCACATCGGAAAGGCACAAAAGGATTTATGGCTATAAAAGGGTGGTTTAGTATTCCCATTGGTATGAGGACTTTTGGGGAAACTCAAAAGCAAAGCCATGAGAGTTTGGCAAACCCAAAGCGGACAATATCATACCAAGTGGGGAATACGGAAGGGTCCATCCAAGAAGAACCATAACAACACTCACTATAAGAAAACTGATTTTAGTGACAACATACTCTAATGCCATGATTTATGTCATTAAAATCAATTTTCTTATAGTAACTCTATCCTTTTAACTTTACACATATATTTTTTTTACATAAATATATACTAATATTCCTTTAAATTGCGCACAAAAAATGAGTAGTATTTATTAAGGGGGTGTATTCAATTGAGATTTTTTTGGATTTTTTTGGATTTTTAAATATATACTAATATTCCTTTAAATTGCGCACAAAAAATGAGTAGTATTTATTAAGGGGGTGTATTCAATTGAGATTTTTTTGGATTTTTTTGGATTTTTTTGAACTTTAAAAAGTATGTGGATTTATAAAATCCATAAAGTTCATGCAGAGTTTGACTGAGTTTCTTTATTGATTTATATGGATTTTCATACACCTGGTAGGATTGTGGAATATATTTATTTTATGGATTTACATACTCATAAACTCTGATATTGATGGGAAAAGTATTTTTTTAATGTGAAGTGTTTTTTTAAATTAATATTATATATATATTGTCATCCCTACTTCTGATCTTTCGTCTTCAAAGTTCTCTGAGAAAATCCATTGAAATCTCTAGTTTTTAGAAGAGATTTTGGATACTGAAATTTATTTATATTTTTGAAAGAGAATCCAATAAAATTCATGGAGTATTAAAATCCATACACTGTTGAATACCTAAAGTTTTTTAAAGACTTTTTAAAATGCGTATTGAATACCTCGTGATTTTTAAAAACTTTTGAAAATTCGAATTGAATACCCAAAATTTGAAAGTCAAAAAAAAAATTATACAAAATTCACAACTAATACACTCAGTAAGTAGTGCGCATGAAAGAATGTAATAATTACCAAATTTAATCATGTCCAAACTTAGGTCTGAATTCCATCGTACATGCTTATTTGTGTTGTACGGCCACGTATATATAACCAATTAAAGATGCCACGTAATGTGCAAAACACGTGCCATCCGTACGCAGGCCGCACCTCCCCTCCCATGCAAATAGTTGACTCATTTTAAATATTAATTCCATCATATTTCATGCCACATTTTTCACAAATATTCCACCCTTCCCTACCTATAAATTCCCCTAATATTTTCCACTTATTCGCATTAAATCACTTTCCAATACAATCAATTCTCTCCTAAGTAAACTTGTATATTAATTAAGCTTACACAATGATGAGTTCCAAAAAACTAATCATTTTCATCGTAGTTTTTTCCCTTTTTTCTGACCAAGCCCTAGCGGTCGTCAAAGCCTGCGGGGCCGACGCAGACGACAGCTGTACCGACAAGAAGAAAGCCCTACCTCTTAAAATCATCGCCATCGTCACCATCCTCATCACGAGCATGATCGGGGTTTCGCTGCCGCTCGTTACGCAGTCCATTCCGGCTCTGAGCCCGGACCGGAACCTTTTCGTGATCGTGAAGGCGTTTGCGGCGGGCATTATCCTTGCGACGGGGTTCATGCACGTGCTCCCAGACTCTTTCGACATGTTGTCATCGGATTGTTTGAAGGAGAACCCGTGGCACAAGTTTCCCTTCACGGGATTCGTTGCTATGCTTTCTGCAATCGTCACGCTTATGATCGACTCCATGGCTACCAGCCTTTACTCGAAGAAGCATAACGGGGGAGGAGTGGTGCAGCCGGAGAGCGGCGGAGAGCAGGAGTTGGCGGTGGTGGAAGCTGGGGGCCATTCTCATTTCCACGGCCACCACCATGGAGGCAAGTTGGAAATTACGGGTTCTCAGCTTCTTCGTTATCGAGTTATTGCCATGGTAAGTATATAATATGCCCCCAATTATTTTATTAATATAATAACAATAAATCAATAATTCAAACTTTTTAGATGAGACTTAATTATTTTATAATATCATAAATTATGCGCCTTAATGCATGGGAGTGCCAAAGAAGTTTATTGATAGGGGTGAAAACGGATCGGATACGGACGGACAGTGCTTATACCGTATCCTAAATCATATTTTTTTCTCGAATTCGGAGTCGGATACGGAAAAGCCGGATTCGGATACGAATTCGGAATATTCGGTATACGGATACGGAACGGATATCGGACGAATCCGGGCCGGATTCGAATAACTATAATCGGATAATATATTTCAAATGAAAATCATCAAAATGTGATTGAAACACATAAAAAATCAACAAACATGAAACCACTCCACACAACATAACGCCTAAGAAGACATATACTCCCTCCGTCCCATATTAATTTTCATAGGTAGATGGACACGAATATTAAGAAAGTGTAATGATGAGTGGAGTTTTGAGGGGTAATTTTGTAAAACTTTATGTATAAAGTAAATAAATGAGTTGACTTTTGTGTATGTGTAGAGAAAAAGTAATGGCATTTATGTAAAATTGAGAATATTGTGAGGGTGAAGTTTATAAAGGGTTTTCCATTTAAAGGGTGTGAAAGTTATTGTAGGACGTCCTAAAAAGGAAAGTGTGAAAGTTATTGTGGGACGGAGGGTATATAATATTATACCCAAGCATGAATAAAGCAATCAACAAACTACTCCTAAGCCAAAGAATTACAGTTCAAAGTAATTATCAATGTTTTTCAAAATCTGAAGAAAAGAACAACACAAAATCGCACCATCTCCTCGGCCATTGTCGCTACAAAAAATGGGAACAGAGCCGCATCTGTTTCTGTGGGTCGCCTCCATGAATTGTCGAAAGAGAGAGAGATAAAAAGGGGTTCTGAGAGAGTCGATTGAAAGAACAATTGAAACAAAATGTGAAACTATCAAAAGTGGAATAATTGATTTCAATCCATTTTTATGTTCTACAATTGGTTTTTGGTAAGAAAATGTACACTCTAATTCTTCTCTTAGATTACAAATTGATATGTTCCAGTCCATGAATATTTAATTTTTCTAATTTATTGTATGGTGCAAACTTAGATGAACCATTTTGATTTTATTATATGGAATGATAATTGAATAATTGACTTATGTGTGGACATAAGTTATATTAGTAAATTATGGTTTGTTAAATTTACAACCAGGTTTCTGTGGTGTAGTGGTTATCACGTCAGTTTTACACGCTGCAGGTCCCTGGTTCGATTCCGGGTAGTAACTTTACATTTTTATTAGGCTTTTTAATTTTTAATAAGGCCCAATAATGTTATAAGTTATAATAGAGCTTTAATAAAATTAATATAAAATATAAAATAAAATATATTAAAAAATCGGGAAAACTCGAATACGGTCGGATATTATGTATTCCGAATTCGAATCCGAATCCGAAGTCAACTATCCGTATTCGAATCCGTATCCGCCCGGAAACTAAATTTTTATACCGAATTCGTATCCGACCGGATACGGTTCCGGATCGGTCGGGAAATATCCGATCCGTTTTCACCCCTATTTATTGAATGAAAGTTAATGAAAGGGAGCTGCAGGTCCCTGGTTCGATCCCGGGTAGTAACTTTACATTTTTATTAGGCTTTTTAATTTTTAATAAGGCCCAATAATGTTATAAGTTATAATAGAGCTTTAATAAAATTAATATAAAATATAAAATAAAATATATTAAAAAATCGGGAAAACTCGAATACGGTCGGATATTATGTATTCCGAATTCGAATCCGAATCCGAAGTCAACTATCCGTATTCGAATCCGTATCCGCCCGGAAACTAAATTTTTATACCGAATTCGTATCCGACCGGATACGGTTCCGGATCGGTCGGGAAATATCCGATCCGTTTTCACCCCTATTTATTGAATGAAAGTTAATGAAAGGGAGCTGCAGGTCCCTGGTTCGATCCCGGGTAGAAACTTTACATTTTTATTAGGCTTTTTAATTTTTAATAAGGCCCAATAATGTTATAAGTTATAATAGAGCTTTAATAAAATTAATATAAAATATAAAATAAAATATATTAAAAAATCGGGAAAACTCGAATACGGTCGGATATTATGTATTCCGAATTCGAATCCGAATCCGAAGTCAACTATCCGTATTCGAATCCGTATCCGCCCGGAAACTAAATTTTTATACCGAATTCGTATCCGACCGGATACGGTTCCGGATCGGTCGGGAAATATCCGATCCGTTTTCACCCCTATTTATTGAATGAAAGTTAATGAAAGGGAATTGAGTTTTAAAAGTGAAAAAATAATAACATACACAGTGTAAATAAGTGTGTATTATAGAAATACTCCCTCCGTCGCGGATTAATTTTCACACCTATTTTTTTTTAGAAACTCCACTTATACAATATCTAAAATATTATATTTAATGTCATTATTTTTATGGTACATACATACACACAAAACTCACTTATTTATTTTTTTATAAAATTATATCTTAAAATTCTATTTATTATAATATTTTTTAAAGAGGAAGTGAACAATAAGTATGAAAGTTAATCGGGACGGAGGGAGAGAGTATAAGATTTAAATAAGATTTATTTACTTGTGTATGTAAATAACAGTGCAATGTTTAAAAGAGGAAAGTCAGTAGGAGTATAAATATATAAAAGATGACTGTGGACAGTCTAGTGGATATACATAACTCAAGGTGTATGACATTTAAGCCAAATTAAAGGGTCAACCCTCTTTGTTCGATTTTTTATATTTAAATTAATTGTCTTAAGAATATTCGATATACATCTAGTTTACTACTCCACACTTCTAGTTAAGTTGACGTGTACTTAATTATATCGACTAGTTTTTGTCATATGATAAGGATAAAATACAAGAAATATAATTCCAACTTAATTATATTTTTTACCCTGTACGAAAATTTATTCAAGTATATCTTATAATCGATTAAAAAATTGATTAGAGTAGTTAGTTTGAATGTCCAATTTATCTTCTTTATTTATTTGTTTAGCTTAATTAGGGCTTTTCGCCAAACTGAAGAGCTAGTAACAAAAAAATAAAGTATAATGGAGGAATGGACACAAAAATTAAATTCAATTAATGCGTCGGAAAAAATAAAATCACAGTCAACTCTTGCAAGTTTTGGGTGTGTTTGAATCTTTGATTTAGTTTTTTTAGCTAAAAATTTATAATTACGAAAAAAAATTAATGATTGAACTTGTTATTAAAATTAGTTATTACTAGTTTCGATCGATCTTTAGGCGTCGACCATCTATAAACTTCTTATTTTATTATTTTGGTTAGTTAGTTTATAAGTTTCTAATACTTTTTTTGACAATTACACTTCACTCTTATTAACATAATGTTACTCAATTTATCTGTATATCTTATTTTTTTTCTCTTTCTCAATCACATCTCTTGTACTATATCTATTATGTAATCAATTGTCTTAATCTTTATAAATGAGAAACTTATAGACAGATGTTTGAGGGTTATAAATTCTTACCTTCCTATTCCATAAAATTAATAAAAAGAAAAGCATATATTGATATTTTGGACAGGTTTTGGAGCTAGGTATTATTGTTCACTCAATTGTGATAGGGCTGTCAATGGGTGCCTCTAACAACACTTGTTCAATCAAAGGGCTTATTGCAGCACTTTGTTTCCATCAAATGTTTGAAGGAATGGGTCTTGGAGGCTGCATTCTCCAGGTAATTAATTATAACTAAATTACTATGTTAAAATTTTTTTTTTTATAATTACATTAAATACCCATCCCTTTTCCTCTCTCCATGACTCGAACCCAGGATCAAAGCTATCCCACTTTGTCAATTAAATCAATATCCTTCTTCTATTGTAAATATATGGTTTTTCATTTTATATGTTTTTTAAGACCGTCTCATTAAGAGCGAGCAACTGCAACACATGCTCTATTTTGGGGTGAAACTCCAAAATAGAGTATAAATTTGGTTCAACAAGCTAGTATGGAAATAGAGTTTTGAACCATGTATAAAGAAATATGCATGTATTAATTATATAATGGTGCAGGCAGAGTACAAGTTTATAAAGAAAGCAGCAATGGCATTCTTCTTCGCAGTGACAACTCCATTCGGAATAGCACTCGGAATAGCATTAGCTAGCACTTACCAAGAGAACAGCCCTCGTTCATTAATCACCGTTGGATTGCTCAATGCGTCGTCCGCGGGGCTGCTCATCTACATGGCTCTCGTCGATCTTTTAGCTGCCGATTTTATGGGACCCAGGTTGCAGGGAAGTGTCAAGCTCCAAATCAAGTGTTTTATGGCTGTTCTCTTGGGTGCTGGTGGAATGTCTCTCATGGCTAAATGGGCTTGATTTTTTATTTTGTTTATCAAAACAATTAAGTTCAAATTGTGTGTTTGTATCACTTTTCTTTTATCAATGTCTTGTAAGAATTTCACCTTTTTGATATGTAATGTATGATTTGCCTATTAATAAAAAAAATATATATAGCAAGTTTTTTGTTTGAATTAATGTCTGCCTGCTTCTTGCAAGCCTCGCTCCTTATGGCTTTGATTAGTATTTGTTGAGGTGCCTACTCTGCCCTTGCTCTTTTACCAGCCATTCTCATTTCAGCGTACAAAATTTTAGGTAGTATACTTCAGTCATAAAACCTTGAAAGAGCTTTTCTCTGTCAATCTCCCTGACGTTCCATATCTTTCAACTGGTCGTGATCTCAAACCACTTTCTTGAATCTCGTGTGTCTTGCCTTTCAAGCGCGCCTCTCCCTTTACTTTTGATGCAGAGAAGCGTAGACACAAGATGAACAATATAAGATAAACGTGTGACAACTCCGATGATACTACGTATACTACGGAGAAGAACACGCACGGGAAAATCCTTTATTCAATAATCCAAAAGTTGCGTTCAACAATGCACAGTTAACCTATATATACTAGGTTTCCTGCTAACCAAAATAAATACTAAACAAAGTCCAATAAATAACAAATAAATAGGCCCAAACAATTAAAATTAAACAATTATGCTTGGGCTTTATTAATTAAGAGTAGATCATATTTGTCTAAGAATAATAGAGCCGCTTCATCTCCATCATTCCTCCCATCATTAGAATGATTCGCCCTCGAATCGGCATGGGCTTCATCTCTAGAAGAGGAGTCTCCCGCGTACGGAACTAGATGCTTGACGTTGAACACATCGGAGGTACGAACATGGCTGGGCAATCGCAACCGATATACATTGTCATTAATCCTCTCAATGACCTCCAAAGGACCAATTCTCCGTGAAGCAAGTTTATTGTATTCAAGTGTCGGGTACCGGTCCTTCGTGAGAACAACCCAAACGTAGTCACCCACTTCGAAAGACATCGAGCGACGTCGACGGTCTGCAACATATTTATAACGAGAGTTTGCCTCCAAAATATTTGATTTTGTGGCTGCATGGACCTGCTGCAGGTCATGTATCATGTCTTCAGCGCGTCGATCGATTGGAGGAGAGGCCGGAAGAGTAAGCAGATGGACGGGAGTGCGGGGAAGGACCCCATACACAATCTGGAATGGACAAAAACCAGTACTTCTGTTAACAACAATATTGTGATCGAAAATTCAGCTTAATGGAGTTTAGTACCCAAGATTTCAGATTGTCACCAACGATGCAACGTAAAAGATTGCCCAATGAGCGATTCACAACTTCAGTTTGGCCATCCGTTTGAGGGTGGTACACACTACTTAAGTGCAACTCTGTTTGTACCATACGCCAAAGAGATCTCTAAAAATGACTTAGAAAACGTGTATCCCTATCCAAAACAATGGAAAGGGGCAAATTGTGCAACCAATACACATCACGAAAAAAAACAGTTACCACGTGTAATGCATTCGTTGTCTTCTTACACGTAATAAAGTGAACCATCTTAGAGAAACGATCCACCAACACAAATATAGAATCGTTTCCCCATTGCGTACGTGGAAGCCCAAGAAAAAAATCCATACTAAGAGCCTGCCACGGAGTAGAGGGCACCGGAAGAGGCATGTATAAGCCGATGTTCGAGACAGTACCCTTAGACACTTAGCACACACGACAACGAGCAACATAACGAGTCATGTCATTTCGGGCCGAAGGCCAATAAAACTGATGCAACAGCAACTACGTGGAACGGTCTCGGCCAGGGAGACAAGCGCAATGAACCCCTGCGACAATTAATGAGCGGAGACTGGACAATGGGATACACAACTGATTTTCTTTGAAAAGGAGCCCATCAACCATGGAAAAATGAGGATTTGCATGGCCGTCCTTAAGAAAGAGCAATATGCAAACAAAAAAAAAAAGATTAGATTTGTAGAGCTGCACAAAATTATCAAATTCCTGGACTGCAATGCGCATATCCGACAGCAAAATAAAGGCGGTTGTTAAGGGCGTCAGCCACCCTATTCGAAGCACCTGATTGATGTTTCACGACAAATGTAAATTGTTGAAGGTAACCCGACCATTTAGCATGTCGGACTGAAAGGTTATCCTGAGTGGCAAGGTGTTTAAGGGCCTCATGATCAGTGTAAAGGACGAACTCTCGGTGAAATAAATAATGTCGCCAATGTTGAATCGCTTGGACGACGACATAGAACGCCAATCCCAACTTTTGAAATAAATAATTTTCTCACTAAAATACGCAACGGGTCGCCCTCCCTGGCTTAAAACAACGCCAATCCCAACTTTTGAAGCATCGCAATGCAGTCAAATGGAGAGCAGAAATTCGGCAATATTAATAAAGGAGCATGTGACAATTTTTCTTTGATCAAAACAAAGGTAGTGGTAGCAGCACCAGTCCACACAAACTGTTTCCCATGCAGAGAATCGGTGATAGGAGACATAATTGCGCTAAAATGTGGAATGAAGCGGCGATAGATAGACGCCAAACCGTGGAAGTTGCGGGCTTCCGTAACAGTTCTAGGGGTCGGCCACCCTTGAATAGCAGCCACTTTCAGAGAATCAACCCCAACTCCGAAAGCAGAAATGACATACCACAAAAATAAGACCGAATTCGTGAAAAATGTACACTTGGATAAGCGTGTGACAACTCCGATGATACTAAGTATACTACGGAGAAGAACATGCACTCGGGAAAACCCTTTATTCAATAATCCAAAAGTTGCGTTCAACAATGCACAATTAACCTATATATACTAGGTTTACTGCTAAACAAGATAAATGCTAAACAAAATCCAATAAATAACAAATAAATAGGCCCAAAAAATTAATTAAACAATTCTACTTGGGCTTTATTAATTAAGAGTCGATCATAATTGTCTAAGAATAATAGAGCGGCTTCATCTCTATCATTAAACAATTCTTCTTGGGCTTTATTAATTAAGAGTCGATTATATTTGTCTAAGAATAATAGAGTGGCTTCATCTCCGTCAGCTTTTCCCGATGTAGCTTCTTCCTCATCGTTTGGTGCAAAATCCTGAGTGGATCACTATAAAAAGGGGCATGTGTACCGACGGATTTTCCATCGGAAACAGTGCTTACCGACGGAAAAATTTGGTCGACAACATCTGCGTCACTATTTTTTTTACCGACAGAATTTGACCTTCCGTGGGTAATTAACACTCGACGCCCCGTTTTCGTACCAGGTCATTATCCGAGGACATTACCGACAAAATATTATTTTTAATTTTGTCTGTCGGTAATCCGTCTCTAATACCGACGAAATATTCTGTTAGTAAACCAAACTTAAATTACAAAAAAGGCAGTCCGGACCCGGGGCCAACTCGACAGGCTAGACCCGACCCGCGCCCGCGAAGGGCCCTGTACATATTGGCCGAATTTTTGCCTTTGTGTGACTCGAACTCGGGTGTATGGGCGTCTACCACTCGAAAAAGTCAGTTTTTATTTTATAATTGAAAAATATTAATTGTATATGTACTCATTTTCGACCTTTTTTTTTAATTCAAAAAATTAATTTATTTTTGTTATATTAATAACATCATTTTTGTTTATAGTCAAAATATTTCGTTAATAAATACTCCCTCCGTCCGCCTATAAGTTTCCCATTTTACCATTTTAGTCCGTCCGCCTATAAGCTTCCCATACCCTTTTTGGTAAGTACTTTTTCTTACACTTCACTTTATATTTTACTTTTTATCTCTATCTCTCTCCTTCTTCCAATCACATCACTTGTACTATATCTATTATTTAATCACTTTTCTTAATCTTTGTGCCAAAAAGTAGCGGGAAGCTTATAGGCGGACGGAGGGAGTAAATAACTTCCCTTAAACATGGATTTAAAAGGTAAATTAATGTTGTCATAAGTTGGTTGTATTAATTTAAAAGGTAAATTGAAATTGATTAAGTTTTGTATTTTACGGGTTTTTTGAGATTATTGAAGTTGAACGAAAATTATATTTTGTATTATTGAATTTGAATGAGAATTGTATTTTGTATTGTTGAATTTGAACATAGATTGCATTCTATTCATGATTTTTATAATTAATTTAGGTATGAACATTATGAAACGAAATATCAATATTTCGATATGATTCGGTATATCGATATTTCGGTATGGTTCCGTATATCGACATTTCGGTATGGTATGACATACCAAATTTTTGGTACGACATTCAATATGAGAGTTTTCATACCGAATTTTTTGTATGAGTCCAACTCTTGTTCATTATGGTGGAGGAATTTTTGGGCATTTTTAACGGGGTCGGGTGGAACATTTTTTAGTGCAACATTATGTAATGATAATTCTTTTAAATTACGACCCGTGCTTTGATAAAGGGTTTCACTTTAGTGGATAGATTTAGTGATCCGTATGAATTGTCAATGCAAAAATAGGCTAATGTTAGTAAAATTCTTAAAATTAAGTCTTGGGTGTGGGATTTTAGGTGAAGAAGATTCTTTAATTATAATTAATTGTGCAATTTTCTGGATATATCTATGGAATTATGTGTGCATGGTAAGTATCTGATTTGGATGCATGCAAATGGTCTGTTGTTGGCGATGGAGTGTTCCACACTTGAGAAATGTACGAGAAACTTTTGTCTAAGTTAGGAGGAGATGAGGCGGTAGAGTTCCCTTTGGTCCAAACTATGGTGGAAGATGATCCAGTCAAAAGTTACTATTTTTTATGGAAAGTAGTCCTTCAACGTAGAATCTCAACTAAAGACAACCTTATTTGGAGAGGAATCGTACTCGAGGAAGAGGTTCATGGCTACTACTCCAATCATCTTCCTTTGGAGACGACTAACATTTGTTCGTATCTTCTCCGAGTACTCTGATGGCTTGGTTGGATTTATGAAATTGGTTGGATAAATATATCTTATTCTCACCCAATATTATGGAGCAGTATCGTGAATTTCTGAACTTTGGTCGAGGTGGTCTGGCTAAGAAGACATTCAACTTAATTTGGTAATGTGTCATGTGGAGAATTTGGAAGGGTCCCTTCAGCTTTTTATTGATTACTTCATGATTGGTGTGCTCAGCCCAATGTTTATTTTTCGTCAAAACGTTGTTTAGTGGAGTGGCCATTTAGTTTGTTGAATCCTACCGAATTTTTGTGATGATTTATTTAGTTGTGTCACTGTCTTTATACTCCAGTAGTAATAAAATTTCACACATTTACTTTTGAAAAAAATATTGATTGATTAATAAATGAAGTCCCAACGTTTACAAATGAGGTTAATACCAGTGTTTTCATAATCGAACCAACGATTAAAGTAGTCTGAACATCGGTTCACGGTCCAACCGTTAAAATCTATATATATATAAAAATAGCATAGTCCATTTTTAGCAAGTACCTGTGTTTTCCCGCCCATTTCCATTTACTAATTCTGGAAAAAATATGTTTATACCTTTGTTCATTCCATTTTTCAAGAAGGCTTTTCCCCGAAGCTAACTCTTCAAATTCTAGCTCTTAATTTTCTTTTGGACACCCAAGCACACCCAGTTGCTTCTTCTCTCCCATTTACAATTTCTTCTCTCATTCTTCGCCGTTGGGCCAGAGGTGCCGCCTGTTCGTCGCCGTGCACGCCCGCCCACCTCCTGTACGTCGCCGCGAACGCACACCACCTGCAATCGCTCCGCCGCCGTGGCATGCCCTCACCTGCAACCACGAACTTGCAGCGCTGCCTCTCCCCAGACCCGTTCTTCGCGCCACGCCGCCTTCCCCGATACACCGTTGGTTCGCACCACCTCTTCCCCCAAACCACGTTGCCTCTCCTCCCGCAAGGTAAAGATAATTTTCAATTTCAACTTTTTTCATCTGCTTAGGATTTAATGTTGTGACCTAATAGCAACTACCTTCTCTTTAATCTTTAATTTATCTCACGCATATCCGTTTTGCATCTCTCAAAATTCAAATTGGAAGAATCAAGATCTATATTCTTTCCACCATTTTTTTCGAATTTTTGTTTTTATTCGATTTTTTTTACCAAAATGTAGTACAGTATATTATTTCGAAATTTGTATTTATTTCGTTTTTTTTTTTAAATTTAGGATTTTTTTCAATTTTTTTTTGTCTAAAATTGTTATATTTTTCCAGCCCAGGTGAGGGATTATCGAGTTTCATATTCTATGTCAATGTGTCTCCTTCAAATAATACGTGTTGCAGTGTTGAATCTGGTGCTCATTTACGTGTATCAAAATAAAATAAAATCAGCAAGACATGTTCTATTTGATTCGGGTGGAATTTACACGTTTTAGAGGCACATGTGAAGTATATTTTAATGTGGATTTCATTGATTTATGCATGGAATATGATTGTTTAAGCCAAAATGAGAGAAAGGTTGTGTTTTGTCGATTGTGTAGGAAATACGATGGAATTTGGAGCAAAACACCAACCATACTTTACTGGATCAGGAAAAGGAGTGCACCGTTGGATTCGTCTCGAAAAACGGAGTAGATTATCCAAAAGAATCGAGTCAATCCGACACCCGAGGCGAAAGATATGCACGAAACGAGAAAAGGGTAGAAATCGCGAAGGAGCACGGCCGAGCTCATGGCTCGGCCGAGCCATTTTCAGGCTAAACCAAGGCCACGGCCGTGCATCGTGCTCGAGCAAGTCGTCCTAGAGACTGAGAGAATTTGGGCCGAGAGAGGGCACGGCCGAGCACCCTTCTCGGCCGAGCTCGAGCCAAGGCAAGATCGAGGGTGTTGGTCCAGAAAGGAGTATATAACAAGTGTATGGGGGGGGGGGAATACACTTGTATGCAAATTCTTTTCAAACTTTGATCAAACCAGAGTTCAGCAAGATTGTCTTGGACAACTCTGCTGAAGATGTATAACCTTTTCAAAGATAACCAAGCTACTAAGTACTATTGAGTACTTAGTTGAATGACTATCTAAGTTAGTTATAAGTGCGGAATTAGTGGTTGACCCTTTAGTTTAAAATCCTTTTAATTTCTGAAATCACTTAGGCAATCAATACAGTCCAGTTTTCAGGGAACTTGTCCAAATTGGTTTTGCACAGTCTTTGAATATATGTCCTTTGAATGATCAGTTTTGTGTGCAGTGTTGAATGTATGAAAGTGCTTTGAAAGTAAATCAACACAAGAGTTTATAGTGGTTCAGAGACTCAAGCTCCTACATCCACTTTCCCTGATTTAACAGGATAATTCCTTCACTCTTGGAATTAACTTGTTTTATAGTGCCAAGGTGCACTTGATCAAGAACACCACTCCTTGGTGAATTGATCCCTAGGATGTCTAGAGTCCTAGTACCCTCTTCTCAACTCAGAACTGAACTGTTCTTCTCTCAACAGTCATCTCCTACCACTTCTACTACTACAACAACCTTCTCACTTTCTCACTTGAAAGGGGTAAGGATTGAAGTAAGGTTCCAACTAATGAGATATCCTTTACAATGAAGATCAGTGTATAAGGATAGGATATCTCTCTAAGCTTTGTATGGATATACAATGAAGTTCAGCTTAGAAGAAGTGTATGAAGACTAAGATAGTCTTTTGAAAGCTTGAAAGCACTCTTGCTTGTAGGATAGTTGTCAAGTTAAGATTCAGTTGGATTCTGTTGAGGTACTTTCAAATGGCCTCCAAACTTCTGTATTTATAGACAAATGAAGGATTTGCCCGTTGGAGAGGCAGCCTCAAATGTCCATAAATGTCTTCTTTTAGTTCTTCAACTTAGAAGACAGATTCTTGATAGTGACATGTCCTCATTTGGGAAATAAACGGCTGTGTAGACTTTGTCTTCATTCTGCAGCACTCTTCCCAATGTCTGACTTTAAGATTCTCTTGTTAAGACTTGGACATGGCTTCTGATAGTTGATTCTATGATAGGACAACATTCCTTATCAGTAGACAACTCTCCTTATCACTATCAGCAGACTTGCTTATCAGCATAGTTGGCCTGCTCTTTTTCAGATGACTTGGCTCTTTCCCTTTGCTTCACTTGGAAGTGATCTTAGCATGATTCATTGAAGGTCTTTAGGGTATAGTTGTCTTGATCTCTTCAGCATAGTTGTTCTTTAAGCTTCAGAGTACTTGTTCTTATTTAACTGTGTTGAGACAACTCTTCTGGACAACTCTTCTGGACAACTCTCCTGATCAGCATACTTGGCCTTCAATAGTCTTAATGATTGTTCCAGAATTTGAGCCTTGAGGAGACTTGTTCTTGATAGTCTTCAAAGAATATGTTCCCCCTCAAATTGTGCATCTATTCAACTTAAGAGCTGCCTAACATACCAGCTTCTCATCTAGCCTTATGCTATATGTTCTAACATTCTTAGAACATAATCATTTTTAGACTTAGGCATGTCTCAGGGGGTTTTGGTATTGAATCAAAACATATCTCATTTTATTCCCAACAATTTCCCCCTTTTTGATGATGCCAAAACCTATACATTTTATGCAAAAGTGACTTGTCTACACCTATTACATTTATCTTCAGAAAACATGACTAGGGTCAATTATCCTGAAAAAGAATGTGTTAGTGTACTCACCATTCATGTTGCAAATAGGTTTCAAAGATACGCATAGAGAGATTTCTGCAATAATGTTTCTTGATTCAAAATAAGTTCAACTATCATTCATTTGAAAGTCATTACAAGCATGTTGATAGTTGAAGTTAACATATCAGAGCATGAATCAATAGTACATCAGAGCATTTCATTACAAGGTATCAGAGCATATACTAAATACTTAATAGCATCTAGATCTTCAAGTATCAGAGCACCAAAGCATATCAGAGCAAACAGATTATCAGAGCACACCATATCAGCATTCTTGACCAAACTTCAGCATAGATGACCAATTACAAACATATCTTCAGTCAAGATAGGTTTTCATCAATGTTAACTTAAAAAGGTCAGAAGACTTAGCCATTTCAGAGATCATCTTCAGGAGGTGGCACCATCCCATATTGTGCCCACACCCTCTTCTTAAACTCCATGGCCTCTTGATTTGTTCCCTTGGGTCCAAGAACCATTTTGTTCAGCTTGAGGATCTCTAGAAACTCCTTCAGGATTTTTGATTGGTCAATCCATCCATCAAGTTTTGGAGGCATGTATATGATTGGCTTGGGGGCAGTGAGTTCAACTCTTGCAATGTCAGCAGCTGCAAGTAGTTGTTGATAAAGTTCTCTGTGATACTCTATCATGAACTCAGCAAAAGTGGAGTTGGCATCTCTTCCATTCCATCTGTCAATGACATAGAAGTCATAGACAAACTCCCTTTTGGCTTCCTCCCATGAGTCATTCAGCTGAATTGGCAACCATTTATCCAAGTGAGGATATTTAGTGTCCATCGGGATCAAGAGTTGTGGCTTCAACTTGTTGTAAGTTGCTCTCTTCCTTCTGGGCTTTTGAAAATCTGATCTTCTTTTGTCTCTTGCTCTATTTGCCTCATCCATCAAGTCCATCTTTTCTTGGGCCCTCATCATGGCCAGCTTCTGTTGAGTTTGAGGGTCTTTGCCATACCCTTCATGAAACAACTTTGATGGATCAAGAGCGAGGACAGTTGTCTTCTTTTTGGGCTCAGGTCCAAATCCTTCAGCAAACAATTCTTCAACATCTTCAGTGGACTTGGCACCTTCAACACTTTTGGCAGTTTCAGAAGACTTGTCAATTATTTTAGCAGTCTTGGACACTTCAGCAGCTTTGTCCTTCTCATCATCATCAATTCTGAACTCAGGGGGGAGATCAAGGCTGTTGGGAAAGTCAGTGAATGTTTCAGCTTTCCTTTTGTTTCCCTTGGCCTTCTTGATCTTTCCTCTAGTTTGGACACCTTCAGCATCCTTGTCCAAACCAGACACTTCACCTCCTGGTCTTTGTTGTAGCCTAACTCTCTCCTCTTGTGCTGAAGCCATTGAGTTTTTCAAGGCAATTGCTAACTGATCCTCTTCATCAAGATCATCCAAGTTCAGCAGTGCTGGCTCTTTTCCTTTTGTTTCAACAACTTTGTCCTTTCCCTTGACTGGACTTCCAATCACCAAGGCACCTTTTGCCCTTGCTCTTTCCCTTTCCCCCTTTTTGGCAGCATCAAAACATTGAGGTTTGAGCTCACTCATTGTGGATGCCATCAAAGACTGGGCTTGGGTTAGGGATTTCATCTCCTCCAACAAATATACATTCTCATCATGTATATTCTGCATCTATCACTGCTTAGGCTTAAGAAGGCTAAGACAGGCTTCATCTTTTGTTGGACAACCTCCTCCATGGTTGCTTTCAGAGATGCATCAAGTTGGGCTTTAAGAAGCTCAGTGAGATTGGCCACTGCACCCTCAACAATGTTGGCCATCACCTCTTGGGAAAATTTCTCTGAAGCTGCTTTCACCATAGCAAGCCTTTGTGCCTCTGCTCTTTTCTTCTGCAATGCAGTCTTCTTTCCAATTGCTTGCTTGATGGTTAGCCTAATAGCTTGAACATTGACATTGTGATTATCTCTTAGCAGCTTCTGTTCCTTCTTGACCTCTTTTGAGATTGACTCCATACTGGCTTTGGCTTTTTGGACTTCAGTGGGGATGGTTTGAAGACCAGATTCCACTCCTCCTATTCTTGCTTCCAATGTGGGTAGCACCACATCTTCAGAGCCAGTCAATCTCATTTCTACAGATGCCAAGGTTCTTCCTTGCTCATCCAAGGCCCCAGATGTTTCTGCATGAGCTGTCTGGACTTGATAAGCCAAGGAGTCCAACTTTGTTGATTGCAAACCAAGTAGGGCTTGTGCTGATCCAGAATCAACATGGATGGAAGCATCTGTTAAGAGATCATCTTTAAAAATTTGGTCAAAAGAAATACCTGCAAATTCAGAAAAGTCAAAAGGGTTAGTGAAAGCGCACTCATCATCCTCAATTTCTTTTGCATAAGACTCTGATACATCAGCAGTCTTCTTCTCATTTTCAACTATTTTTTTTCTCCCTTCAATATTGATTTCCTCACATAAAGGAACAGGCCTCCTCTCATCAAGGGATTCTTGAAGTTCAGATTTGACTTCAAGAATAACCTGTCCTTCCTCACTTATACCACCCTCATTTTGTGGTACACTCACTATCGTAGTGATGACTACATCTCTCTCATCTCCTTCTCCCTCTGGTTTTTCATCTAAATTCTCCTTTTCAACACCTTCACCTATACCTGCAACATCTCCACCTTCAACAAGGTTCAAAGATGGCAGTTGTGGGGAGATCACAGTGCTTATTTCAGCAGCCACTGAGTCATCTTGAATGATTAAGGGCTGATCAGTGTCCAACTCTTCTGACACTGAATAGGCCTTAATCAAACCAGCCTCTATTATAGGAACCTCAACATCTTTAGGATGTGCCTTGGGTTCAGAAGAACCTTCATTGGAAAATGTATCTTTGGTTGTGTTACCACCCTTGGTCAACACCTCTGATGAAACAGAGCCTTTCCTATGATAGGTTAAGAGAGGGGTTGAAGGCAATTTGGTTTCAGGAGGGTTGGGATTTGAGGGATCATCAGGGAAATCATCATCATTTGAGCTACTATCAGGGTGTCTGATGCCCTTAGCTTTTCTCTCCTTCTCCTCAATGATCTTCTCATCCACTAACTTTGCAAAAACCTCCTCATTAATGAGGAATCTAGTCTTTAACACACCAGCAAAGTGTAGCAGTCTACTTTCCTCCACTTGCCACCAGTTTGCACCCTTATCTTGGATGACTTGTGATATCTCCATAATAGTTTTGTCTTTCACATCCACAAGCATCCTCAAATCATGGAACAACTTCTGAATTCTTGGAAATTTAGCAAGTTGTGGATACAAACTGTCCACAGTAGCCTTGGCTCCACCTCTGAGCATACTTTCATAAGTATACTCCTCCTCATCTCCACTAGAATGGGGACTTTGGGTTATAGGGGAGTTGGCTCTGGTTTCTCCTAAAGTGGCTTCAGGGAGTTTAAGTTCAGGAGGGTTGGCTTCAGAAGGGTTGGGTGCAATTGAAGGTACTTCAGTTGCTTTTGAGAGCAATGGATCTGAAGGGGCTTTGCTCAGGGGGGTTGGCTCATGAAGTGCAGCTTCTAAGAGTTTTGAATAATTGAGCATAGATGAGTCAAGGGGAGATTGCAATCTTGTCTCATCTACTGCTAAGTCAGCTAGCACATCTATGCCACTTCTTTGCACACTCCCTTCTGGAGAATATCTTTTCGTAAGATTGAGAGGGGTGATGGGTTGATTTGTTGGGGTTATGTGGGTTTCAGGGGAGTTGGGCTCAGGATTCTGAGTTTCAGGAAGGTTGGCCTCAATAGGTTGACCTTCAGGGACTTTGGACTCTGGAGTTCCAGAACCAGAAGAGTTGGTTCTAGACTTAGATTTTGTCCTACTTTCAGCCCTGCTCTCCCTTAGAGCTAGTTGGAGAGATTTTGCTTCTTGAAGCTCTAACACCTTTTCAGTAGGCTTGGCCCTTCTCTTGCTAGCCCTACTGCTCCCACTACCTTCATCTTCAGGGACAACTTCCCTGACCCTCTTCTCTCCTTTAGACCTTTGTCTAGTCTCATTGTATCTTTGTCTCAACTCTTCTGAGTGATCAGAAGGCACACTTACTCCCTCTTCAGCAACCTTTTCAATCTCAGTTGAAGCTCCTGAAGTATCTTCTGAGGGAATTTGAGACACTTTCCTTGTTTTCACCACTCTGGCCTTTGTTCTCTTCTTCAATTTTGGCTTCTCCTCAACCTTCTCTTCAGCAATTTTGGCCAGTTGCATTCTCATTTGTTCAGTTTTCTTGCTCAACTTTCTGAACATAATTTTCTGGGCTGGGAGAGGCTTGGCAAAGGTTTGCATCTCAGAGTAGTGAGCAAACTTTTCAATCAAGAGACTTGCCCTTGTGCAATATCTCAGCTTTCCTTCCATCACAACCTTGTTGTGAGCCCTTACCTTGAACTTGGCTTTCTCCTTCATCATCTCAGACAAGATGAAGGTCCTCCAATCAAACTTGATACCCTTGTCACTGGCATCAATAACTGCAGCCATTATCCTTATTCTTGGATGGCTGACCTGCTCCAAACTGCCAGTGTTGCAAAGCAAACTCTTTGTAACAACTTCAAACAAGGTCAGGAATTTTGGCTTTAGGGTCTTCTTATGTTGGGTAGAGGATAGTGGCCCTGGAGTGATAAGCCATTCTTGTGCAATTTCTTCCTCAAGACCAGTACCATAAAATTCAGGATTCCTTCCTTCTGAAGGCAATCCAAAAGCAGCATCAACATCTTCAACAGAAAATTTCACCCTGTGAAATCATTCCTCTTCCTCACCATCTGCAACATAGGACAGTCTTGTGGCAACCTCACCATCTTCAGGTTTGCCTCTCCATTTGAGAAAGGCAAAGAACTCAGCCATATAGGATTCAAGACAAGAATCTGGCTTTTCTTGCATGAACTTTTGAAGACCTGCCCTTCTCAACCATCTCAAGGTTGGAGTAACATTAGCTTCCTCACTCTCAAAAGAAAAGATTGGCTCAAAAGTAAGGTTGTTCTTGTGGCTTAGATAACCAAAATCAATGTATATATTCTGGTTTGTGAAATCAACAACCATTTCCTGTTTTGCTTTAGGAGCCATTGAAGAAGATGAAAGCTAGGGTTTCAAGGAAATTTCGAATACTTGGGGAAGAAGTGTTTGTGGGGGTTCTTAAGACTTATGAATATTCTAAAAAGAATGTTTGTCAATGATTTGGTGAGTCTCAAGAGTTTTCAACGATGGATAAAAGTGGAAAAATCAATTGGATGGCCAGGATTGATTTCAGGGGAGTTGGCCAGTTTTGATCCAATGGTCAATAACCAATGAAACAGTGAAAAACTGTTTTCTATTCAAATGTGGAAGTTTTTTAAATATTGGTTAATGCTTGGGGAGTTTTCGAGATAGATCATGGCTTGAAATGTTTAATGCAAACAAGAGTTAAATCTTGGCATTTAATGCATGGAAAGCGACCTTTTGGGTGGGAGACAAATTAAAATCCCAAAAAGGTGATATCTGTAAAAGGAATGGGACAAATATCAAAATAGGCAATGATTGCCCAAAATAAGTGCTTATCAAACCAAGATAATAGTTTGATAGCCAGGACAACTTATCTGACCCTACATGGACAAGTGTCCTGAAAGATTGTGGACAAGTGTCCTGAGATTCAATGG
Source organism: Galeopsis tetrahit (assembly GCA_963675135.1). Lineage (NCBI taxonomy): Eukaryota > Viridiplantae > Streptophyta > Magnoliopsida > Lamiales > Lamiaceae > Galeopsis > Galeopsis tetrahit. Next base: position 28,070,530 of record OY776130.1, on the reverse strand, counting down.
ACAAAAGTCCTGAAAACCATTTGAGGTCATCTCTTCTGAATTTCAGTAGACTTGACCAAGTCTGCTGAAAACCACTTTAGTTTCCCTTACTCCCATTAACTCCAATGGATTTACTTGTCCAACTTCCCTGGATCAAGTAAGCCCAATTCTGCTGATAGCTCTAGAAATCTTGCCTCTGCAAGTGGCTTTGTCAATATATCAGCTTTTTGGTGATCTGTGTGGATCTTGACCAACTTTATGTCTTTCTTCTCCACATGATCTCTAATGAAGTGATGCTTGATGTCCACATGTTTGCATCTAGTGTGCAATACATGATTCTGTGATATTGCGATTGCACTATTGTTGTCACAGAATATTGGCACTTCAGTAGAGTTGACATTGTAGTCTCTTAGTTGTTGTTTCAACCAAAGGATTTGAGCACAACAACTTCCAGCTGCAACATATTCAGCTTCAGTGGTGGAAGTAGCCACTGTGTTCTGCTTCTTGGAGAACCAAGATATGAGTTTGTTGCCCAAGAATTGACAAGTCCCTGAAGTGGACTTTCTGTCAATTCTACATCCTCCATAATCAGCATCTGAGTAGCCAGTTAACTCAATGTTGTCATCAGCAGGGCACCAAAGGCCTAGATTCTCAGTGCCTTTGAGATACCTCAAGATCCTCTTTGCAGCCTCAAGATGGCTTTTCTTAGGATTTGCTTGAAACCTTGCACAAACACCTACTGCAAAGGTGATGCCAGGTCTGCTGGCAGTGAGATAGAGGAGTGAACCAATGATTCCTCTATACTCAGTAGAGTTGGTTGGAACACCACTCTCATCAGGATCCATCTTCCAATTTGTGTTCATTGGGATCCTTACTGGCTTGCTAGTTGCACACCCAAACTTTTTGATCATTTCTCTGGTGTACTTAGCTTGGTTGATGAAGATCCCTTCTTTGGATTGCTTGACTTGAAGTCTCAAAAAGAAGTTCATCAACCCCATCATGGACATTTCAAACTTGCTTTGCATAAGCTTTGAGAACTTCTCACACAGCTTCTCATTGGGAGATCCAAAAATTATGTCATCCACATAAATTTGGACAAGCAAGATGTCCTCTCCTTTAGTGATTCTGAAGAGAGTTCTGTCCACAGTTTCCTTGATGAATCCATGATCCAAGAGGAATTGTGACAGAGTATCATACCAAGCCCTAGGGGCTTGCTTGAGTCCATATAGAGCCTTTTTCAGTCTGTAAACTTGATTTCCAACCTCAAAACCAGGTGGTTGCTCCACATAGACTTCTTCTTTCAAGACTCCATTCAGAAAGGCACTCTTGACATCCATGTGGTACACTTTGAACCTCTTGTGGGCTGCATAGGCTAGAAAGAGCCTTATTGCTTCTAGCCTTGCCACAGGTGCAAATGTCTCATCATAGTCAATGCCTTCATGTTGGCAGTATCCCTTTGCCACTAGTCTTGCCTTGTTTCTGACAATCACATCATTCTCATTCTTCTTGTTCTTGAACACCCACTTTGTTCCTATAACATCTTGATGTGAAGGTCTATCCACCAGCTCCCATACTTCATTTCTGGTGAATTGGTTTAGTTATTCCTGCATGGCTGTGATCCAATTGGCATCTTGAAGTGCTTCTTCAATGTCACTTGGTTCTTGTTCTGACAAGAAACAATAGAATAGAGCACTTTCACCATGAAATCTCCTTGTTTTGACTCCTATACTTGGGTCACCAAGTATTAGATCAGTAGGATGGTCAGATAACCAAGTCCTTCTTTTTCTGATCTCTTCAGTAGAGTTGTCCTCTACTGAAGTTGAGTCATTTTGATCATAGAATTCAGGATAATTGAATGCAGGATCTAATTCAGGATCATAATCAGGGGTGTTGTCTTCAATGTCAAGGACATTGGCATTTTCAACATTTTGAGTTCCCCCTTGATTATTTGACCCATTAACTTCCTCAGCAGGGACTGCTTCTTCATTGGTAGTTGTTACCTGGATGTGAACTGGGATTGGATCATTCAGTTTACCAATTTCTTCAGTGGGGTTTGTCTCAGGAAGATTGTCTTCAGGATTGTTGTCCAATGAGAGTTTTTCAGGTAAGTTTGCTTGGACAACATCTATGAATTCAGTGTCTTTGTCTTTTAGGCTCAGTCTGGTTATCCTCTGTGTGATTTCTTCTGATTCCAAGTTCTTATTCCTGAACTCATGAATAGATTCATCAAACACAACATGAGGTGTTTCCTCCACAACAAAGGTTTTCTTGTTGTACATTCTGAAAGCTCTACTGATTTGAGTGTATCCAAGAAATACTCCCTCACCAGCTTTGCTATCAAAAGCTTTCAACTGTTCTTTCCCATTGTTGTGAATGAAACACTTACAACCAAATATGTGAAAATATGACACTTTAGGCATTCTTCCTTTCCAGAGTTCATAGGGGGTATTGCCTTGCCCCTTAGTAATCAAACATCTATTCTGAGTATGGCATGCAGTGTTTATAGCTTCAGCCCAAAACCTCTTAGGTAGATTTGAGTCAGCAATTAAGGTTCTAGCAGCTTCCTTTAAGGTTCTATTCCTTCTCTCTGCAACTCCATTTTGTTGAGGAGTTCTAGTTGTTGAGGTTTCATGAGCTATTCCATTAGATGTGCAATACTCATTGATGTAAGAATTTATGAACTCAGTGCCTTTATCAGATCTTATCTTGATAATGCTAAGGCTTTTCTCATTTGACAATCTCTTTAAAAGTTCAGGCAGTTTGACTTGTGTTTCCTTCTTATTAAGGAGAAATACTACCCATGTGAACCTAGAGAAGTCATCTACTACCACCAATGTGTATTTTCTACCATTTATACTTGCAAGAGTAATTGGTCCAAATAAGTCCATATGTAAAAGTTCAAGTACCCTTTCAGTAGAAATGACTGGTTTTCCTTTGAATGAGGCTTTGATTTGTTTTCCTTCTTGGCAAGGTTTACAAACATGCTCTTTAATGAAAACCTCATTAGGTAGTCCTTTAACTAATGCATTTCTAGCAAGTTTGTTCATTGTTTTGAAGTTCAGGTGGTTTAGTCTCTTATGCCATAACCAACTTTGTTCACTAGAACTCTTAGCAATAAAGCATGCAACATCAGTAGACTTGTCCCAGTCTGCAAAATACACATTCCCTTTCCTAGTTCCAGTCAATAGAATTTGTTGAGTCTTATCTTTGATTAAGAATTTTCCACTTGAGAACTCAACATTGAAATCTTTATCACAGAATTGACTGATACTTAGGAGATTATATTTGAGACCAGCCACATAAGATACATTGGATACTTTGATGTTACCAATCATCAAAGTACCATAACCTTTTGTTGTTGCTTGTGAGCTGTCTCCAAATGTGACATTTGGGCCTTCTTTTTCGATAAAATCAGTGAGGAGATCCTTATTTCCAGTCATGTGTCTTGAACATCCACTGTCAAGATACCATGTTGACTTTTTGCTCATGCTCCTCTTCTTGTGGCCCATTGGTACCTGCATTTAGATAGGTTTAGGTACCCTTTGAGTTTTGTGTCCTGAGAGGTTAGCTGTACCTTTAGGAACCCAAACTTGCCTAATGACCCTGATTGATTCAAGGTGGCTAAGTTGTTTTCCTGTAGCATCAATATACACTGTCTTTCCCTTAAATGCCTTTGGGAAAGTATGTGTGTTGGGAATAAAATGAGTTATATTTTGATTGAATACCAAAACCCCCTAAGACATGCCTAAGTCATGATTGAATATGTTCTAGAAATGTTAGAACATATAGTATAAAGGCTAGATGAGGAGCTAATATGTTAGGTAGCTCCTAGATGATTAGATGCACAAATTGAGGGGGAACACATGCTTAGAAGTTCATCTAAATCAAGTCCCCTCAAGGCTCAAAACTCTGGATACAACACTAAGTCTTTTGAAGACTAACTATGCTGATCAGGAGAGTTGTCCAGAGGAGTTGTCTCAGTACAAGAAGTCAAGATCAAGTGCTCTGAAAGTTGAGGTCAACTATGCTGAAGAAATAGAGACAAACACACCCTAAAGAATTACAAATCAACATGCTAAGATCACCTTGAAGTGAAGCAAAGGGTATGAGCCAAGTCATCTGAAGAAGAGCAAGCCAACCTTGCTGATAAGCAAGACTGCTGTTAGTGATAAGGAGAGTTGTCCAAATAATGAGGAATGTTGTCCTATCAATGGAACAACCTTCAGAAGCCATGTCCAAGTCTTAACAAGAGAATCTGAGAGTCAGACATTGGGAAGAGTGCTGCAGAATGAAGACAAGGTCTTAACAGCCGTTTATTTCCCAAATGAGGACATGTCACTATCAAGATTCTGTCTTCTAAGTTGAAGAACTGAAAGAAGACATTTATGGACATTTGGGGCTGCCTCTCCAACGGGCAAATCCTTCATTTGTCTATAAATACAGAAGTGTGAAGACCATTTGAAAGCACCTCAACAGAATCCAACTACACAAGAATTCTGAAGCTCATAGAACTTTCATAGCTTTCAAAGACTATCTTAGTCTTCAAACACTTCATCTAAGCTGTACTACATTGTATATCCATACACAATCTTAGAGAGATATCCTATCCTTATACACTGATCTTCATTGTAAAGGATATCTCATTAGTTGGAACCTTACTTCAATCCTCATATCTTTCAAGAGTGAAAGTGAGAAGGTTGTAGTAGTAGAAGTGGTAGGAGCTGACTGTTGAGAGAAGAACAGTTCAGTTCTGAGTTGAGAAGAGGGTACTAGGACTCTAGACATCCTAGGGATCAATTCACCAAGGAGTGGTGTTCTTGATCAAGTGCACCTTGGCACTATAAAACAAGTTAATTCCAAAGAGAAGGAATTATCCTGTTAAATCAGGGAAAGTGGATGTAGGAGCTTGAGTCTCTGAACCACTATAAACTAGTGTGTTGATTTACATTACAAGTACTTTCATACAATCAACACTGCACACAAACTGATCTTTCAAAGGACTAAACATTCTAAGATTGTGCAAAACTGATTTGGACAAGTTCCCTGAAACTGGACTGTATTGAATTGACTAAGTGATTTCAGAATCTAAAGGAGTCTAAACCATAAAGGGCCAACCACTATTCCGCACATATAACTCCCCTAGATAGTTATTCAACTAAGTACTTAATAGTACTTAGTAGTTTGATTATCTTAGAAGAGTTAATCATCTTCAGCAGAGTTGTCCAAGACAACCTTGCTGAGCTCTGGTTTGATCAAGTTAAAAAAAAAAAGAATTTGCATACAAGTGTATTCCCCCCCCCCCCATACACTTGTTATATACTCCTTCCAGGACCAACAAGTGGTATCAGAGCAGGGGTTCAAAGACCACTGCTTCTGAAAAGCCATCTTGGTTTTCAAAATCATATATTTAGTGTGGTCATTGAACTGATCTATCTGAAATCTTATTTGATTGTTGACTGACTGTTTGTTCTTGAGATATGGCCAACAACAATGCTGCTGTTCCACCTCCTGCTGTCCAAGGATTGGACAATATGGCTACAAATCCAGTCAACCACATTCCACATCACAAACTGCCTATGTTCTCAATAGATAACTATGATTTCTGGAAAATCAGAATGAGGGCTCATCTTGCATCTCTACATACTAATATGTTGAGAGTGATCACAAGAGGTCCCTTTGTGTTCACCTTTGTCAATCCCAGAGTCACTGAGGCTCAAAGAGCAGATATAAGGGAATTGATTCCCAAAGATGAAGATGACTTCACTGCTGATGAAAAGAGGAAAGATAATTTGAATTATCTTGCCATGAACACCCTCTACCAAACAATTCCAGATGCAATCATGGGAAGGGTCTACCACTGCACAACTGCCAAAGAAATCTGGGATACTCTTGCAGAAATGTGTGACGGTACTGAAAAGATCAAGGAGAATAAGCTCCAGGTGGCAGTGCAGAAATTTGAACAGTTTGCAATGGAATCTGAGGAATCCATTGATTAATTTGCTGGAAGATTCACTGATGTGATGAATGAGATCAACTCATTGGGCAAGGTCTACACTAAGAGAGAAGTTGGATTGAAGATCTTAAGGAGTCTCACTCAAAAGTGGGATGTCTATGTTGTAATGATGCAAAATACCAAAGATCTCTCCACCATGCCCATGCAACAAATCTTCTCAGAACTCAAAGCTTATGAGTTCGACCTCAATAGAAGAAAGCCTGTTGAGGAACCTTCAAATCCTACTAAGGGAGTGGCATTCAAAGCCAAAACTGCTGAACCAGAAATGCAGTCCACTCCAAGATCATCAAAGTCAGTCTCAAAGACTGAAATGAAGAAGGAACTAGCCTTGATGGCTAGAAGGTTTGAAAAGTTAAATTCAAGGTTTGGTAGATACAAGAAATTCTACCAGGACAACAAATTCAGGAGAAGGTACAACTCTCCTGAAGACCAGGCTGAAGCCAAAAAGCCTGAAGAGAAAACATCAGAGGACAAGTACTCTGATAGGAGAAGGTCCAGTAGAGCACAATTGGTTCTTTAACGGGCACTTGACTCGAACCGCTGAACCTTCATCATCAAAAAAGAAGAGAAGAATCAAAGAAAGAAGATGATGAAGATCTGTGCTATAACTGCAAAAAGAAAGTGCATTTCCAGTATGATTGCCCTGAATTAAGCTCTAAGGAGAGAAGAGAGAGGCAAGCCAAAAGAGACAGAAAGTTCACCAATAGAAAGGCCATGATGGCTGGTGAAGAATCTGATAGTGCTGAAAGCTTCAACTCTTCAGATGGACTGTTCTCCAACAGTGATGATGATGATGATGTTTGCAACATGGCCCTTGAGGATGATGATGTATCCTCTACTTCTAGTTCACCATCATTCATCTCACAAAATAATAGTGAGGTCAACTTGAAGCTTTCCCTTGGAAAGTTGATGGAAGATTTCACTATGTTACAAGAATTTCATGATAATTGTGTGAGAGAAAATGAAAGATTGGCTATTGAACTTGCCAAAAACTCTGAGGCAGTTGTTGATGTCAAATCTACTGAGTTGTATCAACAAGTCTTGAGAGAGCTTGAGGAAGCAAATCTCAGGATAGTTGACCAACAAAAGGAAATTGATGATCAACTTCTCTCTCAGAAGAGAAAAGATTTTGAACTTAAAATTCTAAATGCCAAGTTTGAAAACCTCTCACATGAATATGACATTCTTAAATCAAGTGAAGAGAGCCTGAAATTAAAGATGTCTGCTCTGAAGAAATCCTCTAGAGCAATAGAGGAAATTCAGAGTTATCAAAGACCTATGGCTCAAAGAAGTGGATTAGGTTTTGATCCATTTGAATCTTCACCTTGTCTTAGTGTTGCTTCTGTGAGTAACACTAAGAGAATCTTTGTTAAATCAGTGGCACAAACTGAAAATGAAATGATTCAGCCACTGAACAAAGGAAAGGGAAAAATGGATGATCTGCCTACTCAAGTGCTTCAGGAGATTAGGCCAAAACCTAAGGAAATGGCCAAAGCTCCTGAACATAAGAGGAATGTTGGTCAGCAGAGTAGACCCAATGGAAGGGCAACTCTCCTGAACAATGTTCAGAGAAATTATCCAAGGTATAATCAGCCTAGGCCAACTCTTCTGAGAAAGCCTCAGCTGACTAGACCTAAGGACAATTATCCTCAAAGGCAAAATAAAATGAGACAACCAAAACCTTTCATGCCAAAGGGTAATGGTCATAAGAAAGCCTTTCCTCAAAGATTCCCTCAAGTAGCACAAAGAACTCAAAAGTTCAGGAGATTTGACAATTCTCCTGAAACTTACAGAGTTAACACATTCACACACACTTTTCCAAAGGCATTTAAGGGAAAGACAGTGTATTTAGATGCTAGAGGAAGACAACTTAGCCACCTTGAATCAATCAGGGTTATTAGGCAAGTTTGGGTTCCTAAAGGTACAACTAACCTCTCAGGACCCAAAACTCAAAGGGTACCTAAACCAATCTAATTGCAGGTACCATTGGGCCACAAGAAGAGGAGCATGAGCAAAAAGTCAGCATGGTACCTTGACAACGGATGTTCAAGGCACATGACTGGAAACAAGGAACTCCTCACTGATTTTATTGAAAAAGAAGGCCCAAATGTCACATTTGGAGACAGCTCACAAGCAACTACAAAAGGTTATGGTACTTTGATGATTGGTAACATCAAAGTATCCAATGTATCTTATGTGGCTGGTCTCAAATATAATCTCCTAAGTATCAGTCAATTCTGTGATAAAGATTTCAATGTTGAGTTTTCTAGTGGAAAATGCTTAATCAAAGATAAGACTCAACAAACTCTATTGACTGGAACTAGGAAAGGAAATTTGTATTTTGCAGACTGGGACAAGTCTACTGATGCTGCATGCTTCATTGCTAAGAGTTCTAGTGAACAAAGTTGGTTATGGCATAAGAGACTAAACCACCTGAACTTCAAAACAATGAACAAGATTGCTAGAAATGCATTAGTTAAAGGACTACCTAATGAGGTTTTCATTAAGGAGCATGTTTGTAAACCATGCCAAGAAGGAAAACAGATTAAAACCTCATTTAAAGGAAAACCAGTCATCTCTACTGAAAGGGTACTTGAACTGTTACATATGGACCTATTTGGACCAATTACCCCTGCAAGCATAAATGGTAGAAAATACACATTGGTGGTAGTAGATGACTTCTCTAGGTTCACATGGGTAGTATTTCTCCTTAATAAAAAGGAAACTCAAGTTAAACTACCTGAACTGTTAAAGAGATTGTCAAATGAGAAAAGCCTTAGCATTATCAAGATAAGATCTGATAAAGGCACTGAGTTCATTAATTCATACATCAATGAGTATTGCACATCTAATGGAATAGCTCATGAAACCTCAGCAGCTAGAACTCCTTAACAAAATGGAGTTGTAGAGAGAAGGAATAGAACTTTAAAAGAAGCTGCTAGAACCTTAATTGCTGATTCAAATTTGCCTAAGAGGTTTTGGGCTGAAGCTATAAACATTGCATGCCATACTCAGAATAGATGCTTGATCACTAAGGGGCAAGGCAAAACCCCCTATGAACTCTGGAAAGGAAGATTGCCTAAAGTGTCATACTTTCACATTTTTGGTTGCAAATGTTTTATTCACAATAATGGGAAAGATCAGCTGAAAGCCTTTGATAGCAAAGCTGATGAAGGTGTATTCCTTGGATACTCTCAAATCAGTAGAGCTTTCAGAGTCTACAACAAGAAAACCCTTATTGTAGAGGAAACACCTCATGTTGTGTTTGATGAATCAATTCATGAGTTGAGGAATGAGAACTTGAAATCAGAAGAAATCACACAGAGGACAACCAGACTGAGACACTAATTTCATAGAAGTTGTCCAAACCAACCTTCCTGAAAACTTCACTTTGGACAACAACCCTGAAGGCAATTCTCCTGAGGCAAATCCCACTGAAAGGAATGGTGAACTGAATGATCCAATCCCAGTTCACATCCAGGTAACAACTACCATTGAAGAAGCAGTTCCTGCTGAGGTAGTTAATGGATTAAACAATCCAGGGGGAACTCAAAATGTTGAAAATGCCAATGTCCCTGACATTGAGGACAACACCCCTGATTATGATCCTGAATTAGATCCTACATTAAACTTTCCTGAATTTTATGATCAAAATGACTCAACTTCAGTAGAGGAAAACTCTACTGAAGAGATCAGAAAAAGAAGGACTTGGTTGTCTGACCATCCTACTGATCTAATACTTGGTGACCCAAGTATAGGAGTCAAAACTAGGAGATTTCATGGTGAAAGTGCTCTTTTCTGTTGTTTCTTGTCAGAGCAAGAACCAAGTGACATTGAGGAAGCACTTCAAGATGCCAATTGGATCACAGCTATGCAGGAAGAACTGAATCAATTCACCAGAAATGAAGTATGGGAGCTGGTGGATAGACCTTCACATCAAGATGTTATTGGAACAAAGTGGGTGTTCAAGAACAAGAAGAATGAAAATGATGTGATTGTCAGAAACAAAGCAAGACTTGTGGCAAAAGGCTATTGCCAACATGAAGGCATTGACTATGATGAGACATTTGCACCTGTGGCAAGACTAGAAGCAATAAGGCTCTTTCTAGCCTATGCAGCCCACAGGAGGTTCAAAGTGTACCAAATGGATGTCAAGAGTGCCTTTCTGAATGGAGTCTTGAAGGAAGAAGTCTATGTGGAGCAACCACCAGGTTTTGAGATTGGAGATCAAGTCTACAGATTAAAGAAGGCTCTATATGGACTCAAGCAAGCCCCTAGGGCTTGGTATGATACACTGTCACAATTCCTCTTGGATCATGGATTCACCAAGGGAACTGTAGACAGAACTCTCTTCAGAATCTCTGAAGGAGAGGACATCTTGCTTGTCCAAATCTATGTGGATGATATAATATTTGGATCACCTAATGAGAAGCTGTGTGAGAAGTTCTCCAAGATAATGCAGAGCAAGTTTGAGATGTCCATGATGGGGTTGATGAACTTCTTTTTGGGTCTACAAGTCAAGCAATCAAAAGAAGGAATTTTCATCAACCAAGCTAAGTACACCAGAGAAATGATCAAGAAGTTTGGGTGTGCTACTAGCAAGCCAGTAAGGATCCCAATGAACACAAATTGGAAGATGGATCCTGATGAGAGTGGTGTGCCTACCAACTCTACTGAGTATAGAGGAATAATTGGTTCACTTCTCTATCTCACTGCCAGCAGGCCTGACATCACCTTTGCAGTAGGTGTTTGTGCAAGGTTCCAAGCAAATCCTAAGAAAAGCCATCTTGAGGCTGCAAAGAGGATCTTGAGGTATCTCAAAGGCACTGAAAACCTAGGCCTTTGGTACCCTGCTGATGACAACATTGAGTTAACTGGCTACTCAGATGCTGATTATGGAGGTTGCAGAATTGATAGAAAATCCACTTCAGGGACTTGTCAATTCTTAGGCAACAAGTTCATATCTTGGTTCTCTAAGAAGCAGAACACAGTGGCTACTTCCACCACTGAAGCTGAGTATGTTGCAGCTGGAAGTTGTTGTGCTCAGATCCTATGGTTGAGACAACAACTAAGAGATTACAGAGTCAACTCTACTGAAGTGCCAATATTTTGTGATAACAATAGTGCCATTGCTATTTCACAAAACCCTGTCTTGCATACAAGATGCAAACATGTGGACATCAAACATCACTTCATTAGAGATGATGTGGAGAAGAAGGATATAAAGTTGGTCAAGATCCACACAGATCATCAAAAAGCTGATATACTAACTAAGCCACTTGCAGAGGCAAGGTTTCTGGAGCTATCAGCAGAGTTGGGTTTACTTGATCCAGGGAAATTGGACAAGTAAAACTCATTGAAGTTAATGGATGCAAAAGAGCTGAATTGATCTTCAGCACACTTGGACAAGTCTACTGAAGTACAAAAGAGATGATCACTATTACTCAGGACACTTGTCCATTGAAACTCAGGACTCTTGTCCACATTTCTTCAGGACACTTGTCCCTGTAGGGTCAGATAAGTTATCTTGACTATCAAACTATTTTCTTGGTTTGATAAGCACCTACTTTGGGTAATCATTGTTTACCTTGATACCTGTCCCAATTACAGATATCATCTCTGTGGGATTTAATTTGTCCCCCACCCAAAAGGTCGCTTTCCATGCATTAAATGCCAAGATTTAACTCTTGTTTGCATTACACTTTTCAAGCCATGATCTATCTCGAAAACTCCCCAACCATTAACTAATATTAAATACCTTCCACGTTTTGAATAAAACCAACAAGTCACTGTTACATTGGTTTTTAACCATTGGATCAAAACTGGCCAACTCCCCTGAAATTCATCCTGGCCGTCCAAAGTGTGTTTTCCATTTTTGACAACCTTTGAAAATACACAAATCTCACCAACTCATTGACAAACATTCTTTTTAGAATATTCTCAAGTCTTAAGAACCCCCCACACACTCTTCTTCCCCAAGTATTCGAAACCCTAGCTCATTTTCTTCAAACTCTCTCAACACTCTCTCAATTTTATCTCTGTAATTTTCAATGGCTCCCAAAGTTAGACCAGAGATGATCATAGATTTTTCCAACAAGGCTCTAGACCTTGATTTTGGTTACTTGAGCAATAAGAACAGCCTTCACTTTGAGCCAATAGTATCATTCACAAGTGAAGATCCTGAAATCACTCCAACCCTGAGATGGTTGAGAAGGGCTGGTCTTCAAAAGTTTATGGAAGAAAAGCCAAGCTCTTGTCTGGAAAGCTACATGGCTGAGTTCTTTGCCTTTCTTAAATGGAGAGGTAAGCCAGAAGATGGTGAAGTTTCCACCAGACTGTCATATATTGCAGAGGGTGGGGAGGAAGAGAGATTTCATAGAGTGAAATTCTCTTCAGAAGATCGTGAAGGAGCCTTTGGATTGCCTTTAGAGGGAAGGAATCCAGAATTTTATGGTGCTGATCATGAAGAGGAAATAGCACAAGAATGGCTCATAGTTCCAGGTCCCATCTCTTCAACACAAAACAAGAAGACTCTCAAGCCAGAATTTCTCAACCTCTTTGAGGTAGTTGCTAAGAGTCTCTTGAGCAATACTGGAAGTTTGGAGCAAGTCAGCCATCCAAGAATTAGAATCATGGCTGCTATTATTGATGCTAGTGACAAAGGCATCAAATTTGATTGGAGGACCTTCATCATATCTGAGATGTTGAAGGAAAAGGCCAAGTTTAAAGTGAGAGCCCACAACAAGGTTGTGCTAGGTGGGAAACTCAAGTATTGCACCAGGGCAAGCTTGCTGATTGAGAAGTTCTTCCATTATTCACAAATGCAAACCTTTGCAAAGCCCCTCCCAGCCCAAAAGATTCTGTTCAGAAAGCTCAGCAAGAAAACTGAGCAAAGGAGGATGCTAATGGCCAAACCTGCTGAAGAGAAGGTGGAGGAAAAGCCAAAGATGAAGAAGAGGACAAAGGCCAGAATGGTGAAGACAAGGAAAATGTCTCAAATCCCCTCAGAGGAGAAATCAGATGCTTCAACTGAAATTGAAGAAGTTGCTGAAGAGGGAGTGAGTGTGCCTTCTGATCATTCAGAAGAGTTGAGACAGAAATACAATGAGACTAGACAAAAGTCTAAAGGTGATAAAAGGATCAGGGAGGTTGTCCCTGAGAAGGATGATGAAGGAAGTGGGAGCAGTAGGGCTAGGAAGAGAAGGGCCAAACCTACTGAAAAGGTGTTGGAGCTCCAAGAGGAAAGGTCTCTACAACTTGCTCTTAGAGAGAGCAGAGCTGAAAGCAGGACCAAATCCAAGTCAAGGACCAACTCATCTGGTTCTGGTACTCCAGAATCCAAGGTCCCTGAAGGTCAACCAATAGAGGCCAACATCCCTGAAATTCAGAACCCTGAGCCCAACTCCCCTGAAACCCATATAACCCCAACCAATCAACCTATCACCACCATCAATCTTACAAGGAGATACTCTCCTGAAGGGAATGTGCAAAGAAGTGGGATAGATGTGCTAGCAGATATAGCAGTAGATGAGACAAGATTACATTCTCCCCTTGACTCATCTATGCTCAATTACTCAAAACTTTTAGAAGCTGCACTCTTTGAGCCAACCCCCCTGAGTAAAGCCCCTTCAGATCCATTGCTCTCAAAAGCAACTGAAGCACCTTCTATTGTACCCAACCCTTCTGAAGCCAACATTCCTGAACTAAACCTTCCTGAAGCCACTTTAAGGGAACCCAGAGCCAACTCCCCTATAACCCAAAGTCCCCATTCAAGTGGAGATGAGGAGGAGTATACTTATGAAAGTATGCTCAGAGGAGGAGCCATGGCTACTGTGGACAGTCTGTACCCACAGCTTGCTGAATTTCCAAGAATTCAGAAGACATTTCATGATCTAAGGATGCTTGTTGATGTAAAAGACAAGTCTATGATGGAGATATCACAAGTCATCCAAGATAAGGGTGCAAACTGGTGGCAAGTGGAGGAGAACAGGTTGCTACACTTTGCTGGAGTTTCAAAGACAAGATTTCTCATTGATGAGGACGTATTTGCAAAGCTGGTAGCTGATAAGATTAATGAGGAGAGGGAAAGAAAAGCTAAGGGCATCAAACACCCTGAAAGTAGCTCCAATGATGATGATTCCCCTGATGATCCCTCAAACCCCAACCCTCCTGAAACCCCTCAAGCTAATCTCCCTAAGCCTTCTGTATCTGAAAGACTCTCCAACCCTCCTAGAACCTATCATAGGAAAGGCTCTGTATCTTCAGAGGTGTTGACCAAGGGTGGTAACACAACCAAAGACACATCTGCCAATGAAGGTTCTTCTGAACCCAAGGCACAGCCTAAAGATGTGGAGGTTCCTATACTAGAGGCTGGTTTGGTTAAGGCCTATTCAGTGTCAGATGAGCTGGACACTGATCAGCCCTTAATCATTCAGAATGACTCAGTGGCTGTTGATATAAGCACTGTGATCTCCCCTCAACTGCCATCTTTGAACCTTGTTGAAGGTGGATATGCTGCAGGATTAGGTGATGGAGTTGAAAAGGAGAACTTAGTGGAAAAACCAGAGGGAGAAGTAGATGATAGAGAGGTGGTGATCACTAGGATAATGAGTGTACCACCAAATGAGGGTGATATAAGTAAGGAAGGACAGGCTATTCTTGAAGTCAAATCTGAACTTCAGGAATCCCTTGATGAGAGGAGGCCTGTACCTTTAAGTGAGGAAATCATTGATGAAGGGAGAAAAGAAATAGTTGAAAATGAGGAGAAGACTGCTGATGTATCAGAGTCTTATGAAAAAGAAATTGAGGGAGGCAATTGTGTGTTTACTGACTCATTTGATTTGTCTGATATTGCAGGTATAACCTTTGATCAAATTTTTGCAGATGAACTATTAACAGATGCACCCATTCAAGTTGATAGTGGATCAGCACAAGCCTTGCTTGAGATGCAATCAGAGAAATTGGATTCCTTGGCTCATCAAGTCCAAACAGCTCATGCAGAAACTTCTGGAGCCTTGGATGAGCATGGAAGAACCTTGGCATCTGTAGAAATGAGGCTAACTGGCTCAGAAGATGTGGTGTTACCTACCTTGGAAGCAAGGATTAGTGGAGTTGAGACTGGTCTACAAAAAATCTCCACTGAAGTCATCAAAGCTAAAAACACCATGAGATCAGTTTCAAAGGATGTAAAGAAAGAGCAATCTTTGCTAAGAATCAACCACAATAGGAATGTGAAGACATTGAGGTCAGTGGTGAAGAGAGCTCTTGGAAGAAAGACTGCCCTGCAAAGACAAAGAGCTGAAGAGCAAAGGCTAGGTATGGTGAAAGCAGCCTCAGAAAAAATTTCCCAAGAAGTGCTGGCCAACATTGCTGAAGGTGCAGTGGCCAACCTCACTGAGCTTCTTAAGACCCACCTAGATGCATCTCTAAAGGCAACCATGGATGAGGTTGTTCAACAGAAAATGAAGCCTGTTCTAGCTTTCCTTAGCTTGAGCAGTGATAGGATGCAAAATATACATGATGACAATGTATATCTGTTGGAGGAGATGAAGTCTCTGACCCAAGCCCAGTCCTTATTGGCATCTACTATGAGTGAACTGAAGCCAGAATGTTTTGATGCTGCCAAAAAGGGGGAAAGGGGAAGAGCAAGGGCAAAAGGTGCATTAGTAATTGGAAGCCCAGTTAAAGGGGGAAATGGTAAAGACAAAGCCCCTGAAGGAAAGGGAAAAGAGCCAGCAGTGCTGAATTTGGATGATTTAGATGAAGAGGAGCAATTGGCACTTGCCTTGAAAAAGCCAGCAGTGCTGAATTTGGATGATTTAGATGAAGAGGAGCAATTGGCACTTGCCTTGAAAAACTCTATGGCCTCAGCTCAAGAGGAAAGAGTAAGGCTACAGCAAAGACCAGGTGGTGAAGTATTTGGTTTGGACAAAGATGCTGAAGGTGTCCAAACTAGAGGAAAGATCAAGAGGGCAAAAGGAAAGAAAAGACAAGTTGAGAAATTCACTGACTTTCCCAATAGCCTTGATCTTCCACCTGAATTCAGAGTTGTTGATGATGAGCCTATCTCAAAGAAGGCCAAAACTGCTGAAAAGCCCAAGAATGCTGAGGTATCCAAGACTGCTGAAAAAGACAAGTCTTCTGAAAAGGAAAAGTCTACTGAGACTAAGTCCACTGAAGGTGCCAAAGCTTCTGAGGATGTAGAGGAGCTGTATGAAGAAGGTTTTGGACCAGGACCCAAGAAGAAGAAAGTGGTAGTGCTAAATGATCCATCAAAGTTGTTTCATGAAGGGTATGGCAAAGACCCTGAAACTCAACAGAAACTGGCCATGATGAGGGCCCAAGAAAAGATGGAGTTGATGGATGAAGCACAAAGAGCAAGAGATAAGAGAAGAGCAGACTTCCAGAAGCCAAGAAGGAAGAGAGCAACATATAACAAGATGAAGCCACAGCTATTGATCCCAATGGACACCAAATATCCTCACTTGGATAAATGGGTACCAAAACAGCTGAATGACTCATGGGAGGAAGCAAAGAGGGAGTTTGTCTATGATTATTATGTCATTGATAGATGGAATGGAAAGGATGCCAACTCCACTTTTGCTGAGTTCATGATAGAGTACTACAGAGAACTCTACCAACAATTGCTTGCAGCTGCTGACATTGCAAGATTTGAACTCACTGCCCCAAAGCCAATCATTTACATGCCTCCAAATCTTGAAGGATGGATTGATCAAGCAAGAATTCTGAGAGAATTCACTGAGATCCTCAAGCTAAACAAGATGGTTCTTGGACCTAAGGGTTTAGGTAGTTTGATTCAACTAAGTACTTAATAGTACTTAGTAGTTTGATTATCTTAGAAGAGTTAATCATCTTCAGCAGAGTTGTCCAAGACAACCTTGCTGAGCTCTGTTTTGATCAAGTTAAAAAAAAAAGAATTTGCATACAAGTGTATTCCCCCCCCCCCCCATACACTTGTTATATACTCCTTCCAGGATCAACAATGTGTGAAAGTGTTAACTCTGTAAGTTTCAGGAGAGTTGTCAAATCTCCTGAACTTATGAGTTCTTTGTGCTACTTGAGGGAATCTTTGAGGAAAGGAATTCTTATGGCCATTACCCTTTGGCATGTAGGGTTTTGGTTGTCTCATTTTATTTTGCCTTTGAGGATTGTTGCCCCTAGGTCTATTCAGCTGAGGCTTTCTCAGTAGAGTTGGCCTAGGCTGATTATACCTTGGATAACTCCTTTGAACATTGTTCAGGAGAGTTGCCCTTCCATTGGGTCTACTCTGCTGAGCAACATTCCTCTTGTGTTCAGGGACTTTAGCCTTTTCCTTAGGTTTGAACCTAGTCTCCTGAAGCACTTGAGTTGGCAAATCATCCATTTTGCCCTTTCCTTTGTTCAGTGGCTGAATCATTTCATTTTCAGCTTGTTGTGCCACTGACTTGACAAAGATTCTCTTAGTGTTACTTGTAGAAGCAACACTAAGACAAGGTGAAGATTCAAATGGATCAAAGCCTAATCCACTTCTTTGAGCCATAGGTCTTTGGTAACTTTGAATTTCCTCTATTGCTTTAGTGGATCTTCTCAGAGCAGACATCTTTAATTTCAGGCTCTCTTCACTCATTTTAAGAATGTCATATTCATGTGAGAGGTTTTCAAATTTGGCTTGAAGAATTTTCAGTTCAAAATCTTTTCTCTTCTGAGATAAGAGTTGATCATCAATCTCCTTTTGTTGGTCAACTATACTGAGATTTTCTTCCTCAAGCTCTCTCAAGACTTGTTGATACAACTCAGTAGACTTGACATCAACAGTTAGCTCAGAGTTTTTGGCAAGCTCAATTGACAATCTTTCATTTTCTCTCACACAATTATCATGAAATTCTTGTAACATAGTGAAATCTTCCATCAACTTCCCAAGAGAAAGTTTCAAGTTGACTTCACTAGTGTTTTGTGAAATGAATGATGGTGAACTAGAAGTAGAGGATACCTCATCATCCTCAATAGCTATGTTGCATATGTCATCATCATCATCACTGTTGGAGAACAGTCCATTAGAAGAGTTGAAGCTTTCAGCACTATCAGATTCTTCACCAGCCATTATGGCTTTTCTATTTGTGAACTTTCTGTCTCTTTTAGCTTGTCTTTCTCTTCTTTCCTTAGAGCTCAATTCAGGGCAGTCATACTGAAAATTCCCTTTCTTTTTGCAGTTATAGCACAAGTCTTCATCATCATCCTTCTTGGATTCATCTCTTCTTTTAGATGATGAAGGGTCAGCTCTACTGGACCTTCTCCTATCAGAGTACTTGTCCTCTGATCTTTTCTCTTCAGGCTTCTTGACCTCAGCCTGAGCTTCAGGAGAGTTGTACCTTCTCCTGAATTTGTTATCTTGGTAGAATTTCTTGTATCTACCAAACCTTGAGTTTAAATTTTCAAACCTTCTAGCCATCAAGGCTAAATCCTCCTTCATTTCAGTCTTGGAGACTGACTTTGATGATCTAGGAGTGGACTGCATTTCTGTTTCAGCAGTTTTGGCTTTGAATGCCACTCCCTTTGTAGGATTTGAAGGTTCCTCAACAGGCTTTCTTCTGTTGAGATCGAACTCATAAGCTTTGAGTTCAGAGAAGATTTGTTGCATGTGCATGGTGGAGAGATCCTTGGTGTTCGGCATCATAACAGCATAGACATCCCACTTTTGAGTGAGACTTCTCAAGATCTTTAATCCAACCTCTCTCTTGGAGTACACCTTGCCCAATGAGTTGATCTCATTCATCACATCAGTGAATCTACCAGAAAACTTGTCAATGGACTCCTCAGACTCCATTGTGAACTGTTCAAATTTCTGCACTGCCACTTGGAGCTTATTCTCCTTGATCTTTTTAGTACCCTCACACATTTCAGCAAGAGTATCCCAAATTTCTTTGGCAGTTGTGCAGTGGTAGACTCTACCCATGATTGCATCTGGAATTGTTTGGTAGAGGGTGTTCATGGCAAGATAATTCAAATTATCTTTCCTCTTTTCTTCAGATGTGAAGTCATCTTCATCTTTGGGGAGCACATCTCTTGTGTCTGCCCTTTGAGCCTCAGTGACTCTGGGATTGACTTGAGTGAACACAAAAGGACCTCTTGTGATCACTCTCAACATATCAGTGTAAAGAGATGCAAGATGAGCCCTCATCCTAATCTTCCAGAAGTCATAATTGTCTATTGAGAACATAGGCAATTTATGATGTGAGATGTGGTTGACTGGATTTGTGGCCATGTTGTCCAATCCTTGAACAGCAGGAGGTGGAACTGCAGCATTGATGTTTTGTTCTTCATTCTGTTGCTGGTTCTGATTGTTGTTGTTTCCTCTTGCCATTTTTCTAAGAAAGGGTTAGATAACAGATATAATGGATTTCAAATAGATCAGTTCAGTGACCACACCAAATATGTGATTTTGAAAATCAAGATGGATTTTCAGAAGCAGTGGTCTTTGAACCCCTGCTCTGATACCACTTGTTGGTCCAGAAAGGAGTATATAACAAGTGTATGAGGGGGGGGGGGGAATACACTTGTATGCAAATTCTTTTCAAACTTTGATCAAACCAGAGTTCAGCAAGATTGTCTTGGACAACTCTGCTGAAGATGTATAACCTTTTCAAAGATAACCAAGTTACTAAGTACTATTGAGTACTTAGTTGAATGACTATCTAAGTTAGTTATAAGTGCGGAATTAGTGGTTGGCCCTTTAGTTTAAACTCCTTTTAATTTCTGAAATCACTTAGGCAATCAATACAGTCCAGTTTTCAGGGAACTTGTCCAAATTGGTTTTGCACAGTCTTTGAATATATGTCCTTTGAAAGATCAGTTTGTGTGCAGTGTTGAATGTATGAAAGTGCTTTGAAAGTAAATCAACACAAGAGTTTATAGTGGTTCAGAGACTCAAGCTCCTACATCCACTTTCCCTGATTTAACAGGATAATTCCTTCACTCTTGGAATTAACTTGTTTTATAGTGCCAAGGTACACTTGATCAAGAACACCACTCCTTGGTGAATTGATCCCTAGGATGTCTAGAGTCCTAGTACCCTCTTCTCAACTCAGAACTGAACTGTTCTTCTCTCAACAGTCAGCTCCTACCACTTCTACTACTACAACAACCTTCTCACTTTCTCACTTGAAAGGGGTAAGGATTGAAGTAAGGTTCCAACTAATGAGATATCCTTTACAATGAAGATCAGTGTATAAGGATAGGATATCTCTCTAAGCTTTGTATGGATATACAATGAAGTTCAGCTTAGAAGAAGTGTATGAAGACTAAGATAGTCTTTTTTTGAAAGCTTGAAAGCACTCTTGCTTGTAGGATAGTTGTCAAGTTAAGATTCAGTTGGATTCTGTTGAGGTACTTTCAAATGGCCTCCACACTTCTGTATTTATAGACAAATGAAGGATTTGCCCGTTGGAGAGGCAGCCTCAAATGTCCATAAATGTCTTCTTTTAGTTCTTCAACTTAGAAGACAGATTCTTGATAGTGACATGTCCTCATTTGGGAAATAAACGGTTGTATAGACTTTGTCTTCATTCTGCAGCACTCTTCCCAATGTCTGACTTTAAGATTCTCTTGTTAAGACTTGGACATGGCTTCTGATAGTTGATTCTATGATAGGACAACATTCCTTATCAGTAGAAAACTCTCCTTATCACTATCAGCAGACTTGCTTATCAGCATAGTTGGCCTGCTCTTTTTCAGATGACTTGGCTCTTTCCCTTTGCTTCACTTGGAAGTGATCTTAGCATGATTCATTGAAGGTCTTTAGGGTATAGTTGTCTTGATCTCTTCAGCATAGTTGTTCTTTAAGCTTCAGAGTACTTGTTCTTATTTAACTGTGCTGAGACAACTCTTCTAGACAACTCTCCTGATCAGCATACTTGGCCTTCAATAGTCTTAATGATTGTTCCAGAATTTGAGCCTTGAGGAGACTTGTTCTTGATAGTCTTCAAAGCATATGTTCCCCCTCAAATTGTGCATCTATTCAACTTAAGAGCTGCCTAACATACCAGCTTCTCATCTAGCCTTATGCTATATGTTCTAACATTCTTAGAACATAATCATTTTTAGACTTAGGCATGTCTCAGGGGGTTTTGGTATTGAATCAAAACATATCTCATTTTATTCCCAACAGAGGGCACGGCCGAGCACCTTGCTCGAGCAGGCGCACCTCGAGACCGAGAGATTTAGGCTACACCAGGGCACGGCCGAGCACACCCCTCACACCTGTTTCGCGCACCTCGGCCGAGCACCACTCTCAGCCGAGCACTCCCCGTTTCACCACATGCCGAGCACGGCCGAGCTCCCAGCTCGGCCGAGCACCTGTTCAAACTTATGTCAGTTTTGCACGGCCATGCTCCGTGCACAGCCGTGCTACCCCCATTTTTGGTGCCATCTCCATATTTTGGCCATTTTTTAGGGACCAACTTGCAATTTTGCCATCCAAACCCTACCCAAACACTATATAAACCCTCTTTCTTGAAATCCAAGACATTCTCCCCCAATTCCTCAATTCTCACACATAGGTACACATACTTGGAGGTGTTTTGGTCATATCTTCCTCAATTCTTCATCAAATCAAGCAAGAGAGGATGCAATAGCTTGGTAATTCAATTCTCTACCACATTCTAGACTAAGCTTTCTCTTTATCTTTCTTTTTATTTAGTTATTTCATTTGGATTTTGTAATTTGATCATGCTAGTCATTGGCTAAACATTTGTGGTTCTAAGGCATTGTAAATATTTAGATTGAAGTTTATGAACTAATTTCTTGCTTTAATTGGTGTTTGTCTCTTATTTGTGTGCTTAATTATTATTTGAAAGCATGTTGTTATTGGCCATGATGATTTGCTTAATTCATTGTTAATTGGGGTAAGATTGAGAGATTTATTCCATTAATCGTATGCAAGCATGCAACCCGGTATTATTATGAGCTCGAGAGAGGATTAGTTATCGGAGAGGAAATTGAGTGATCTTTGGGGCTATTTTAGGTGGTGTGATGTTTGTAAGGTAGAGATACGAACTTATGTCGCATGCTCCTTTGGATTAGTTAGATCGAGAGATTGATTAATTCTTCGTTTGTGATCAACCCTATATGAAGACAACCTTAATGGCCATTTGAACGAGTACAATTCATAAACGGATATCTAAATGTTGCAATTTCCTTGTAACCCACCTTCTCTCCTTGAGTTTTCATTCGTTTTACTTTCGTTTCTTGATTTACATGGTATTCGATCGATTTCTTTACATTACTCTTTATTGCTTATTTGTGACAACTTGGTAGGCACATTTAGGGTAATTCACCATCATTCAATTTATCGATCGCGTCTATTTAGAATTCCTTTAACAAACTACATTTTTACGCTATACCTCCCTGTGGGATCGACCTCGTGCTTATCACGCTACGATAGACAACGTATACTTGCGGTCGTTTATTCTAGTGTTGTATAACACGTGAATCACTATTCGAGTGCATCTTCACATATAAATTGTGGATGAGGTGTTTCAATCGGATGGGCATGGAGATAGTTCTAAACTCAACTCCTGCTTCAAATTTACTACAATGTAGTAGTATCTTGAATGGGAAAAAGAGAACTGGTACTGAATGGAGTGTGGCTCAGTTAGGGTGGATTGCATGCCCTCTCTGTATGGTGATTTTTGGTGTAATAACTATTATTTCTTCCAATCTTCTGTGTGATTGTTACAGATATCCTCATCCTGAAATGGGCCATGCCAGAAACCGCTCCTATGTCGAAGTTGTGAGCTCATATCTAAGTAAAAATAATGACATTTGCTATAGTCACTGTTAAAGGGGCAATCAAAAATTTTGATTTTAAGTTAGATGAAGAAGGATATATCATGCTTGAATGATTGTTGTTTTAGAGTTTTACCAATTGATGATAAATTCAATCATGTTTGAGATTGGTTAGTTCCTTGCATTTGAATTGTCTTAATTGAAGTAACAATGAGTTGAATTTGTGAGGAATAAGGATGGGAAGGGGTTTAGGTTAATTTGGTGAATTCACTCATTGTGTTGTTTTAGGAACGGGATTCAGGGAGACGGGATTAAAGACTTAGAGTTTCTGAAAAATCATTGTTTGACAGGGGATAAGAGTAAGTGGGTGGTCTGAGTATTTCTTCATGAGAGTTGTTACGGATTTGGGATTGCTTACACTATAACAGCTGCTATAAGTATGAGGTATTATTTGATCAAGCTTCAAAAACTGATCTCCTGAATCTGATTTCTGATCTCAATAACATCTCATGCTTCCAGAATCTGATTTATGAGCTAAACGACATCACATTGATTTAGGGCGATTCTGAAATCGAATTGTTACCACAAGGAAGGGCATGATGCTCCATGTGAATACGGGGACAGTTTGTTCAAGCTTTTGTTCAGAGTTGTTCAAGTTGTATTATCTCAGATACCCGACTTCCAAAACATGGAGTTGCTCTCGATAATTGTTGCTACCATGTCCTTTGCTTACACGTTCATCAGAATGTCTCTTGGTCCTGCAAAAGTCATGGGTACTCTTTTTGTCCATCATTCGTGTCTAATTTATTTATCGTGTGCTTTACACATTAATTGACATCTAATACTGAAAATGGAGAGATCAAAGGCAACTTTGGAGGGGCTAGAATTGGTTAAGTGGTTCTATTTGTGAATAATATAAAATAACCTCCATGGTCATTGCCGAAAGCTATAAAATCTTCATTTCTGAATTTCTTTTTTAACACATAATGTATTATATTATCATCATGCAAGTTTTTAATTGCTACTCATCTGACATTCTTCTTCAAATCACATTCAGCTTCATGTCATCATAGTCGTCACTGAACCGTTGCCGCTACATTACACAGGGCACAAAAACTTGGTCGCCACCGCCCCTTTCTCTCTTCTTTCACGCGCACATGAAGAAGAATTTAGGGATTTAGCCACAAAAGAGACTCCTTCTACCCGCCGCCCCGCCGTAGCCACCACCCCGAGAGAGCTCTTCACCTTCCTCACTCGCAACCTTGACGCCTCTGTGAGTTTGCAGTTTTCAATTTCACATTTGTGAGTTTGCAGATTGTGTGAACCAGTTTCAAGTGCAAAAGTTTTGATTATTATAGATTTTTATGAATTCCCATTGCTTGGAATTGTAAATTAATGTTTGGTTAGATTTGAGAGTTACAGATTTTGATAAACAAATAATCATATTTCAATGTATCTCACATAAACACACAATCGGTTTTAATAGGAGCTAGCACCTAGAGGATACGACAATTGGTGCCGGAAAGGCGAACAACCATTACAAAAAAGGAAATGGTTGACTATCACAAGAGAAAACTGATGCAGATTGTTTATAAAATAGGATCACTTTTTTTCGAGATGATGCAAAGATTTCTTTTAGAGAGCAGTATGCAGTATTGGACAGGTAAATATTAAATTATACTATATTGAATGGTTGTTGTATATGTCTACATTACAATGCTGAACTACTACTGTTGCTGTAAATTTGATATGTAATTCAAGGAAACACAAATTAGAAGCTTTAAGTAATAGCTGGATCTGGATGAGAGTCTAATAGTCTATTGGAGTTTCAAAATCAGGTTTAATATATGTATATATTGATACATAAAATTTACTACTGTCAAAGTATTTTATTTTCTGTGAAGATGAAATGGTAGTTTATAAGAATTATTTGTAAGATTAAACATATTTTACTATATTGATTACATGTTTAAAATAATATCCGCATCAACTATGATTGTTTTATATGCGTGGCCTATCAACTTGGGCATTCAGTCTGAGGCCTAAATCCATAAGCTATATTAGTTGTTCAAACATGAGAGCTGTTGTTGGGCATGGTGGGGTTGAAGCTCAATTCAGCTTTCTTTATCAGTTCATGACTTCATTCAAAGGTTGAAATTATACAATATCTTCTTATTACATTGAAAATTATTTTACAAATTCTTGAAAGTTAGGAAGATTTACCTAAAAAAAATGTGTTGAATCTGGTGTGCATTTTTACACAAGTACATTAGAGGGGCAATGTTTTCTCTTTTTATGATATACATTAGTATTACTTTCTAGATAATCACTATTCTTTTGAATTAGCCTTCCATGATATAATTTGATAGTCTTTGTTGAGTTCATTAAATATAGAATTGCATCGAACTACTGTAGTTCTTGAAACTGTGATAACACTTTAGATATTAGGGGTTTCATGTATTTTTTATACTGGTAGTTTACCTGACTGCCTTTCTCTGCTCACCTTATTTCTTGCCTTTTATATAAACTTTTAAGTCTTCTTTTTAATTAAGATTGGGTCCTCTGTATATAGCTGACATTATATTACTAAACAAAGACAATTCATACATTATATTAGAGCTTTCCTTGAAGTTATATGATGAATGGTTTGGATTTATTCTTGATTCAGAATCTCATGGTGGTTGGTTGTAGAAGTCTCACTTCATCACATTTAATTACCAGATTTCCAAACACATCCTTCGTTCATCAATTGTCTTTGGATTCTTTGTGTATAATGAACTTGATTGCAAAGCAACTGGAGAGAAATATATTATTTTACATTAAAATAACAAACTTATGTAGGAGTTGAAACTCTTGATATGTGGGTTGCCTTATATTGACTGTGAGTTTTGAACTTCATTTGAGCAACTACCCTATTAACTGTGAATTTATTTTCCTCTTATAACAACTGTAATCCTTTTAATTAGTGGATGATCTGAGGGCAAATAAGGCATACGCTGGGTATATTGCTGCTTCGATCGCCCCTCCATTCAGTGGTTCTGGGAGGTTGTTAAAGGATTCAACAAAGAAGATAAGGCTCTACTGCTACAATTTTGTAATGCACATTGTTGTTTTTCTATGGGTTTTATTTTCAATTTTGTTATATATCCACAATATATTGTTCAGAACTTGATTCCAGTTGGGAATCATGTGAGCTCTGTTATATTTTTAGTGTGATCATGCAATCTAACCAGATGTTTGAAAACACGTTGTTTCCCATTGATTTTGAATCTCATAACCTTAGTTAGTTGGTGAATTGCATTTTGTATGAAGTATCATTTTTTTCTTTTTCCAACTCCAGGTGCCTTTTGATGGATTTGGTTCCCTACAAGGAATTTCAGAGTCTCAAAAATTACATTCTATAATAGCATTGATATCTATTTTCAGTGCTAAAGAGTTGTAACTCTTGATAAGTGGTCTGAATCTTTTCTTCTCCCTACATCTTTAAATTTATAGAGAATAATTTGTTAGGATTTAACTTTCCCTTTCTTTAGTGAGTAATTTTTTGGTCCAGTTAGTTTACTTACTGCAATGATCATGCTAAAATTTTACTTTTGTGCTAATTTTGAATTTAATGAATAAATATGCATTTTTTTTTTAAATATAAACAATTAATTAAGAATAAGGTAATTGGGGTAATCATTAATCTTAAGTAATTAAAATGCAACATACTCATATGACTAACTTTATTAAAGTTATTACTTCCTCTTTGTTCCTTGAAAAATATGTTCATATTTGGGGTTGTAGGGTAAAGTTAAAAAGTGACTGTTTTCATTTTTTTTTTTTGAATATTATAGTATATTTTTATTTTACATATATTCATAATTTTAAGAAATAATTATACAGTAAAATTTAAAACTATATAATTACAGTTTTCAAAAAAAAAAAAAACAACTTCACCAATAAGGATTATGTGATTACAACTTTGTCATTTAAGGTCAAATTTGATTCCAACATTCATAAATATGGATATTAAAGGGTGTATTTTTTGTTGAGAGCTGGTAGGTGTACCAATTTAAATGTTTTTCACTATAATTCTAAAAGAGTTTTTTTTTTTTACAAAAAATATTTTAATAATAATTAATTCTCCACAAATATATATAACCACGTGCATCGCACGGGTACAATACTAGTTATAATATATATATATATATATATATATATATATTATATCTATGTTTCATTTATAAAAAAAATGCACTTATAAGATTCATTTTAAAATAAATACAATAGAGTCATAAATTTCCACTGATGCGAATACGGGTCGTGGGCTCAAAAACACGTATCATCGAGAGCCGGGTTGAAGGTCCAATGGGCTTGGCATACCCAAAGAAAGGTTGCACGCGTGAATTAGGCTTGTAGAAGCTGTTTAGTCTTCTTGTATTAATTCTTTTGGGTCTCTATAATGTATTTGTCATTTGTTTGTTTTGGGCCTACCTATTACTTGGCCCACTTCTATTAGTTAGATTACGACTTTGTCTTGGTTAGTTGTGAATACCCATATAAAGGGTTGTAAACGGAGAAAAAGGGCAGAAAAGAAAAAACTTGAGAAATAGCAATTTTACGCAAAATCAAATTGCAAACCGTCGTTTTTGTCGGCCTGAGTCGGAGATTCGTCGGAATCGATTTTCGAATCGTGATTCTCATCAAATTGGTGCTTTCATTGAGAGAATTGAGAATCACGACGGAAATGGCGGGAACTCGTCGGGAAAGGATATAACTACTCGAAGCCAGGTTCGATCAGTTGGAACCTGGACTCAACAGAATGGGAAATCGCATGGAGAAGATGGGCGCTACCATGGAGAAGTTGGAAAGAATGATGTCTAAAAGAATACATTGGAAAGAATCTGTGACGGATTCGAGTTCCTCATCAGAAGAAACCAATGTGACGGACACCAGTTCTAGAGACAATATAAATTCGGTACACACGACAGGCAAGGGTGAGAGGGATCGTCGAGCAAACAGAGGAAGCGACGATTGGAAAAAAGGGAAACCAAAACTGTTTTGTCCGACTTTCAATGGAGAAGAACCGGTTTCGTGGTTAAGCCGAGTGTTGGGAATAAAATGAGAAATATTTTGATTCAATACCAAAAGCCCTGAGACATGCCTAAGTCAAGTTGAATATGTTTTAGAGATGTTAGAACATATAGAATAAAGGCTAGATGAGAAGCTGGTATGTTAGGCAGCTCTTAGTTGAATAGATGCACAATTTGAGGGGGAACCTATGCTTTGAAGTTTATCAAGATCAAGTCCCCTCAAGGCTCAAATTCTGGAACCATGACCAAGTGTCCTGAAGGACAAACATGCTGATCAGATGAGTTGTCCAGAGGAGTTGCCTCAGCACAATCTATTCTGATGAAGTGTACTGAAAGCTTGAGGTCAACCATGCTGAAGAGACAACTACACCCTAAAGATTCCAAAGAATCATGCTAAGATCACTTTGAAGTGAAGCAAAAGGGTATGAGCCAAGTCATCTGAAGAAGAGCAAGCCAACCTTGCTGATAAGCAAGACTGCTGATAGTGATAAGGAGAGTTGTCCAGTTGATAAGGAATGTTGTCCTATCATTGGAACAACCTTCAGAAGCCATGTCCATGTCCTAACAAGAGAATCTGAAAGTCATACATTGGGAAGAGAGCTGCAGAATGAAGACAAAGCTTATACAGCCGTTTATTTCCCAAATGAGGACATGTCACTATCAAGAATCTGTCTTCAAAGTTGAAGAACTAAAAGAAGACATTTATGGAAATTTGAGGCTGCCTCTCCAACGGGCAAATCCTTCAATTGTCTATAAATACAGAAGTGTGAAGACCATTTGAAAGCACCTCAACCAAGCACCTCAAACAAGAACTCACAAGCAAGAGTGCTTTCTAGATTTCAAAGACTATCTTAGTCTTCATACACTTCTTCTAAGCTGAACCTATTGTATATCCATACACAAGCTTAGAGAGATATCCTATCCTTATACACTGATCTTTATTGTAAAGGATGTCTCACTAGTTGGAACCTTACATCAATCCTTACCCCTCTCAAGAGTGAAAGGGAGAAGGTTGTTGTAGTATTAGTAGAAGTGGTAGGAGCTGACTGTTGAGAGAAGAACAGTTCAGTTCTGAGTTGAGAAGAGGGTACTAGGACTCTAGACATCCTAGGGATCAATTCACCAAGGAGTGGTGTTATTGATCAAGTGCACCTTGGCACTATAAAACAAGTTAATTCCAAGAGTGAAGGAATTATCCTGTTCAATCAGGGAAAGTGGATGTAGGAGCTTGAGTCTCTGAACCACTATAAACTTTTGTGTTGATTTACTTTTCAAGTACTTACATACATTCAACACTGCACACAAAACTGATCTTTCAAAGGATAAATGTAGATGTTGTTAACTCTTAAATGCTTTAACATTATCAACAACATCTTAATTTGACCTTCCTTGATTTATTCTAAGTCTTTTCTGCAATGTTACATTAAATGTTGTACTAAATGCTCTCACATTCAGGAACGATTCTAGAAGCTTCTACAATAGTCTGGAACCTGGAAGATTCCAGAAGGTTGGAGAACGTGCTAGAAGACTTTGGAGCATTGTAGAACGACCTGGAAGATGGCAGAATGTTCTAGAAATATCATGGAGGTTGAGGTCCTAAAAAATAGGATCTCATAATGGAAGGATCTAGAAGCTGTGTATTTCTCTATAAATACCGCCAGAGCCTCTCATTTCAAAGTATGCACTATTCGAGTAACCCCTCCTTGAGCGTTCAACCCTAGTTAGGAGTTATGGCCAGTAGTTGTGTCTTTTAACGTACGCCGAGGGATACCACCTTCCAGTGTACTTAGTTCTAGTTTTGAATCGAGTGAGAGTGAATCACAAGATTAGATTAGTTCTTTAGACAGTGTTTTACACTTAAGTCTGTTTGCGGATTCAGGCACCTGCCTCGATTGTAGTTTCTGTTTGTGGAATGTTGAAGTAATTGCTGAGACATTTCACACGACACTTTTTGTATAACTTAGGAACTAAGTTACTTTTCGCCGTAAGGCTTAGCATAGGTTTTGTTATTAATAAAATCTATGTTAAAAATTATTCCATTGTGTTCGTATTGTGTTTTAGTGTTTTAGACTTCCGCTGTGTACTGTGTTTACTTTTCACATTCTGTTAGAGTTAATGCTACACTAATTGTCACAACATTCAGTGTAACATTGTTCTGTTTTTTACTTAAACACTAGATACCATCCCCCCGCACACTTTCAGTTGGTATCAGAGCCGATACCTGACGACACTAGGTTTAGATCCTTGCTTAAAGTGTGTTTTAGTTTATGTTAGCAATGGAAACACATCACATATCCACAGCACTTAGGTCACCCGTTTTAGATGGTTCAAATTATGCTTATTGGAAGCCTAAGATGCGTATGTACATCAAGTCAATTGATGAACGTGCTTGGAGGACTGTTCTTACAGGTTGGGACATACCAAAGAATCCAGCAGATGCCGATGGTGAAATTCAACTTAAGAGAGAAGTTGATTGGACAGCCGATGAGATAACAACAGCAGGATATAATTCTAAAGCCTTAAATGCTATTTTTACTTCTGTTGATACCTCTATGTTTAAAATTATATCTAAATGTTCTACTTCTAAGGATGCATGGGACAGGTTACAAGAGCATTGTGAAGGTTCCGATAGTGTTCGAAGGACAAAGCTTCGAATGTTGGGGACAATGTTTGAGAATCTCCGAATGAGGGAAGATGAAACAATTTCATCCTACAATGAAAGGTTAAGTGAGATTATTAATGAATCACATTCTCTTGGTGACCCTATTTATAATGTTAGAGTAGTACATAAGATATTAAGGTTTGTTCCTAAAAGATTTGATGCTAAAATTTGTGCTATTGAAGAGGCAAAAGATACTGATAAGTTGAGTCAAAATGAATTAGTGAGTATTCTTAGAACCTATGAAATAAACACTAATCAAACTGATGAAGCTAAAGATGATAAGAAAGTTGTTGTTTTTAAAGGAGAGACATCAAACAAATCTGAGATTCAGCCTATCATTACTGAGGTTGATTCGGATGAAGAATTTATTGATGAATGCTTTTGCAATCCTGACAACATTGCCCTTCTTACAAAGCATTTTAATAAATTTCTTAAGAAGTCTATGCATAAATCTAAAGGAAACATTCAGCCTAAGATCCAAATCAACACATCAACACCACAACCAGAAAGGAGGAAGAGTCAATTCACACCAAGACCATCAAAGAGTGAAGGTAAACCAAGGTATGATCCTGAATTTAGAAAATCAGTTCAATGCAATGCATGTTCTGGTTATGGACACTATGCAAATGAGTGTGCCAATACCAGACTGAAGCAAAAACTGAATTTTAGTGCTACCTTGAGTGATGAATCTGATAATGATGATCTTGATGAGTTTAATAAAAATGAACATGCTCATTTTACCAGAATTGATTATAATGATTCCTCAGATGATGATCTGGATGATACAGATTCTGATGTTGCACCTGATGTCTTCACATCTACAGTAACATCAAAACAGAGTCACCCAGATTTGAACTGTTTTAATGGTTTTGTTGATGATGCAGGAAAAAGGATTGATGATGAGACATATCAGAAATTGTTAGATGATTGGAACTCTCAGAAACTCTCTCTGAATTCTTTGAATAAAGAGAATGAGGATCTGAAAGACACAATCACTAAGCTAGAAGTCTTACTTACCAGAAGAGATCTTGAAGTTTGTAAACTGAAGGAGAAACTGATCACCTCTACTTTAAGTTTCAAAAAGTTTTCCAAGAGTGCTTCTAAAGTGAATGATGCTATAGCTACTGGTAAATCTAATAATTATGGTTTAGGTTATGATGGTGAAACTGCTTCTATTTCTGAAAATTTTAAAAAACCTGTGAAATTTGTGAAGGCAAATGCTAGCACATCTGGTGTAACATCTGCTCAAACAGATTCTCACAAGTTTGAAAGGAAGTATATTTGTCATTATTGCTTTAGATATGGTCATATTCGTCCCTTCTGCTTGAAAATGTTTAAGGATTTGAGAACTGAGTTTATGCCATCCAGAATGTCTTCACATCCTAGGAAACATTCTGAGAAATCTGCATGGAAATCAAAAGTTACCTGTAATGTTGTTCACACATCCTTGAAAGCATGTTTACCTGGTCTATGGTATTTTGATAGTGGTTGTTCTAGACATACGACAGGACATATAGATTACTTATCTGATTATGTGACCTTGAATGGTGGTAATGTTACATATGGTGGTGGATCAAAAGGAAAGATAATAGGAAAAGGAACTTTGAATGTTAAAGGTTTTCCTAAGCTTAAAAATGTCTTGCATGTTGATGGCTTACTTGCTAATCTGATTAGTATTAGTCAACTTTGTGATGATAATTTGCATGTAAAATTTGACAAAGAGTCTTGTTATGTTCTTAATGAAGATGATGATTGTTTAATGACTGGTACTAGGTCTGCAGATAATTGTTATCTTATTGGAACTAATGTATGCAATTTGTCAAAACATGATGAGAATGTCTTATGGCACCAAAGATTAGGACATGTAAATTACAGGTCAATGAAGAAACTAATCATATCAGATGCAATCAAAGGAATACCTAAACTGAGCGTCCTGAATACCACTGTATGTGGATCATGCCAGAAAGGTAAACAGGTAAGAGTGCCGCATAGAATGCTGTCACATTGTTCTACACATCGATGTTTTGAATTGTTGCACATGGATTTGATGGGTCCTATGGAAACTGAAAGCATTGGAGGTAAGAGATATTCCTTAGTTGTGGTAGATGATTTTTCTAGATATACTTGGATTGAGTTTTTAAGAGATAAATCTGAAACATTTGCTGCTTTTAAAGTTCTTTATAAAAGGTTCAAAAATGTGTTTAACTTGAAAGTTGGCCGTATTAGAACTGATCATGGTAGGGAGTTTGAGAATAGCATGTTTAATGATTTCTGTGATAAGAAAGGTATCTTGCAAGAATATTCATCTCCTAAAACTCCACAACAAAATGGAATTGTTGAAAGAAAGAATAGAACTTTACAAGAAATGGCAAGAGTCATGCTTTTATCTAAAAGTCTTTCTAAAAGATTTTGGGCTGAAGCATTGAATACAGCATGTCATATTATTAATAGAGTTTATATTCGATCTGGTACTAATCAAACACCTTATGAGATTCTGAATGTTAGAAAACCAAGTGTGAAATATTTTCATGTATTTGGTTGTGTGTGTTATATTCTGAATGATAGGGATCAACTTCACAAGTTTGATTCTAAAAGTGATAAAGGTTTCTTTTTAGGCTATTCTAGAAATAGTAAAGCTTATAGAGTTTATAACCTTAGGACTAACACTGTTCAAGAATCTGTTAATGTTGTGTTTGATGATGATAAAGGTCTTACAGATGATAAAGATGAAGAAGATGTGTCACAAGTCACTGATAATCCTGAGAATACACTGAAGTCTGATAATGCTGCACCAAATGCTAACACATCTGGAGCAACATCTACAGAACAGTCAGCTATAATTCCACAGAACGATCAGTATGTTCCCAAAACGAATCCTTCTTCAAGAATGGGGAAAAGTCATCCTTCTGACCAGATCATAGGCGATGCTACAGTTGGAGTGCAAACAAGAGGAAGAATAAGATCGAATAAGGTAGATGTGGTAAGAACAATATGCATGTCTTCTATTTGCAATGTTGTGAATGCTGAGTGTTACTATTCTGAAATTGAACCTAAAAATGTAAATGAAGCATTAACTGATGAAAATTGGATAAATGCTATGCATGAGGAACTTAATCAGTTTGAAAGAAATGAAGTTTGGACACTTGTTCCAAGACCTAGTCATACTAATGTCATTGGAACAAAGTGGATTTATAAGAATAAAACTGATGAGTCTGGAAACATTGTTAGGAACAAAGCTAGGTTAGTTGCACAAGGTTACACCCAAGTTGAAGGTGTTGATTTTGATGAAACTTTTGCACCCGTTGCTAGGATAGAATCTATTAGATTATTACTAGCAATTGCATGTTTTATTGATATTAAACTACATCAAATGGATGTAAAAGCTGCATTTTTAAATGGGATATTGAATGAAGAAGCATATGTTGAACAGCCTAAAGGTTTTGAAGATCCACAATACCCGGATCATGTGTACAAACTAAAGAAAGCATTGTATGGTCTAAAACAAGCTCCTAGAGCATGGTATGGTAGGCTTACGGACTTTCTTTTAGAGTATGGATTTATTAGAGGAGAAGCCGATAGGACTTTGTTTATTAAGAACACTGGAGAAGATTTACTTATTGCTCAAATATATGTTGATGACATTGTGTTTGGTTCAACCTGTGATAAAATGCTGAACAGATTTGTTGAAGCAATGACAGCCACATTTGAGATGAGTATGGTTGGAGACTTGAATTATTTTTTAGGTCTTCAAATCAAGCAATGTAAGGATGGTATTTTCTTCTCTCAAGGTAAGTATGCTAAAAACTTAGTCAAACGGTTTGGTCTTGAAAGCTCAAAAGTAATGAAAACACCTATGGGTTCTACTTTGAAACTTTGCAAAGACAATGGTGGAAAGGATGTTGATCCAACATTGTATAGATCCATGATAGGTAGTTTACTTTATCTAACCTCTAGTAGACCTGACATTATGTATAGTGTGTGTGTTTGTGCTAGGTACCAAGCTAATCCAAAGGAATCTCACCTGAATGCAGTGAAAAGGATAATCAGATATGTTTCAGGTACAAGCGAACTAGGGATATGGTACACTAAGGACACCAACAACACATTGATTGGATACAGTGATGCGGATTGGGCTGGAGATATTGATGACAGAAAGAGTACGAGTGGAGGATGTTTCTACATGGGGAACAATCTTGTGTCTTGGCATAGCAAGAAACAAAATTGTGTTTCTCAATCCACTGCCGAATCGGAATACATAGCTGCAGGAAGTTGTTGCACACAACTATTGTGGTTAAGTAAGATGCTTCATGACTATGGAATTGAAAACAATATCCTCACAATTTTCTGTGATAACACAAGTGCTATTAACATATCTAAAAATCCGGTACAACACTCACTCACTAAGCACATTAGCATTAGACATCATTTTATGAGAGATTTAGTGGAGAAGAACATAGTTAAGTTGGAATATGTGCCTACTGAAAATCAAAATTCTGATATATTTACTAAGGCTCTTGACCATGAGAGATTCTCATTTTTGAGGAAATCTCTTGGTATGTGTAATATCTGAATAATTCTTGAGAGGATGTTGTCACAAATGCGGTAGCATTTGGGACAACAGCCTAAGGTGGTATAGTTATTATAGATTTGATTTATTTCTTATTTTTCGTTGAATAATTCCTTTGTAAAATATTCTTGAATCTGAAATTTGTTTGTGCAAAAATAGGCATGTACTACACCTCTCAAGAGCTTGAAAAATTGAGAATGTTACAGCATACTAAAAGATGTACCAATTCACTGAGTAACTATGGAGCACGGAGTTCGCTACTACGATGCCTTCTTTTCAAAAGGTGAATTTGGTAAAAACATCAAGAGGTTCGTAATCCATTAAGTAAGTATGGGGCACGGAGTTCGCTACTACGATGTACTCTACAGGAACAATGGATCAATACGAATTAGATGCTATAGCACAAAAAGAAGAAATGCAATGAAAAGAAAAATGCAAAAAAATTGGCTACATTGGATAGGTAAAACCTGTGAAAAACCAATGTTGAGGTGTATGTCAAATCCTTGAGCACAACATTACATGATTCAATTATATTTTTATAAGTTGTAATTATTTAATTAATTGTGGGAATTTATTCTATTTATTTATAATTATACTAACCACGTTCTTTTATTATTTCAGATTATACACATTTTATTTTTTTTAATTCTAGAATATTCCTAATTTAATTAATTTATTTATTAATTAAGATTTTACCCCACTAACTCACCCATGAATTACTTGTGGCTGAATTTGTGGAGCATTATCCATTCAATCTAGAATTTTCTTTAAGTCAAGCCTTAATCACACGTACATTATTCCAACTACTAAGCTCTCTCTATATAAATACTTCCATTTCATGTTTGTTCTAAGCTTTGTAATTAATTGAGTAAGTTGAGTATTAATTTTTGCAGATTTGTTATAAGCTAACTGTGTGTCTCGATTCTTGTGTTGGTTCTTTTCGAATTCTTGGTTTAAATGGCAGGAAACAAGAAACCTCACTCACAGAAACCAAACTCTCCCAACTCACAACTTTCGTCTTCATCCCTCTCTAATCTGCATACCTTAGCTTCCATGGCTGCTTCACATGAGAACTCGCCCCCAACTGCCGCAACCGTCACACCCATTTCAGCTACTCCGACAACCATCCACATACCAAACCAAGCCACACTCTCCGAGCTTAACCAGGCGGTTGACAATCTTTCTCAATCGATGAGATCATCCACTCCACCCATCCTCACGATCGGTGATATGTCTATTGACATCTCTCACTACTTGCGCACCCAAGAAGTGATCACCACTGCACCCTCTTCATCCACAGCCGAAAAGCCCCAAATTCCGAGCCCTAACACTGAAACAGAGGCCCCGACTGCCTCTATGGGGAAGTCTGAGAAGGAGATTGAAGAATCCCTTGTTGCTGAGTCAAAGGAGCCGTCGAATGCGGAGACATCCGACAGTGAGGACGCTCACATGGAGGATGCTGAAGAAAGTGAAAATTCCGGCAAAACTGACTCTGATGTTTCGAAATCAGACTCTGGACCAATTCCTTTCAAGAGGAATGTTGAGAAAGGGAAGAGAAAGAGGAGCCCAGTGCCAAGGAGAAGATCAAACCGAGTTTTCACTCGAATTGATTATTCTGACTCTTTGAGGAAGAAGAAGAAGCTAGGTGGTGATGTTGCTGAACCAATTCAGGTATTTTCTGAATCTGATGAAGAAGTGGTGATTGAGAAGCCAACCAAGAAGAAAGCTGAGCCTAAGGGGAAGGGAAAGGCAAAGATTGATATTGTTCCAACAATACCTGAAGAACCAGAACCTGATTCTGATTCTGAGATGGAGGTTTGTCTCAGGGATATGCAACAAGCCCTGAAGAGGAATGCTGCCTCACATGCTGAATCCAGTGCTCCAGCACCTGAACCAGATGATGGAGATGATTCAAGCAGTGCAGCTTCAGACAAAAGCTCTGAAAAGGAAGGGGAATCAAGCAGCTCTGAAGAGGTGAAAGAACCAAACTCAAAGGACACTACTTCTGAGGAAGGTAATTCTGAAACTGAAGTAGAATCTGATATTGATGGATTGATTGATAAGATAACTAGATTATCTAGGAGGAAATTGTTGATGGAAAGGAGGATTAATATTTCTGATTTTGAGAATAAGAATTTGATTCAATTCTTAGAGGATAGAAAGATGATGAAAGCTCTGAACTTGAGTGATTCTTTTGTTTCTGATTGGGTGTATGAATTTTATGCATGCTTGAGGAAGAGTAATGGTAGGAGCAGTTCCCGTTGGTATGGAAATATACAGTTTAGGGGGAGTATAGTTCCATTTACACCAGAATTGATCAATGATTTCTTAGGCATAGAACCAGTACTTGATGATGATGAACCTGATTTGGATGTTGTTACTGCTTCTATGACTGGTGGTTTGTTGACTAGATGGAGAAATGGAATGTTGGCCAAAGACCTTACTTCTCTTTATTCTGTGCTGCACAAATTGATTGTTTATAATTGGATACCTTCCACCAACTCTACCAAAGTGACAAAGGATCAAGCAATCTTGCTTTATAGGATAGTGGTTTTGAGGAAGTTTAACTTGGGATTGACTATTTTCCACCACATGATGAAATTTAGTGGTGATATTTCTGATAAAGGCAACCTTCCATACCCTGTGCTTATCTGCTCTTATCTGAAGATACATGGTTTTAGCCCTAAGAAGACTGAAGTTCTTAGAGGTAAGGTTCCTTTATACACCATTTCACCTGCTCTGCTCATTGGTGAAAGAGTGAAAGATCTGCCCTTGCACAATCCTGGAAGTTCTTCTCAAAGACCAGCTCCTGCTCAACCTCAACCCCAACCTCAACCAGCACAGAGACCTGAACAGAACACAGCTGCACCTAATGCTGCACCAGATGCTGAGAACATTGGTGGTAACACTGATACCACTTTTTCAGTTCCCAGATCTTTTATATTATTGCAGTTACAGCACTTACAGGACCAGATTGATGAGCTCCAGTTCATCAAAGACAAGTGGACCAGGCTACTTTCCACTACAACAGGGGGAGTACCACCTTCCACTTCAGCAAGAGCTTCTGGAGTAGTGATTGAAGAACTGAATCCTGAAGAAGCTGGAAGTGTACCTGATGCTGCTGCTGCTAACCATGTTGTTGCACTCTTTGCATCAACTTGTTTCATTGAGGAACCAGAGGAGGCTGACAAAGACAAGTTTGCAGATGCTGCTGAAGATGATGAGGAAATGGATACCCTCTATGGTGATATCTAGAACAGATGATACAAGACAGGGGGAGTACTGAAGTACAGATGGCACATGTGCAGGACTTTGATGCTGCTGCTATTGTTATAGCAATTCATGCCATTTTCAGTCCTACTTTTGTTTTTGTTAATTCTGTTATGTTTAAGTTAAATTCTGTTTATTCTGATACAATATTTATTATTTCTAGTTGATAGGATGTTTATATTTATCTTGCTTAAATTAGTTTGCATTGATGATATTTGATTACTGCTTATTGCTTAATTTGTTTTCTTATCATTAATTGCTTACTGCATGATAAATATGTCTTGTTTAGTTTAGATTTTTTTTCTTAGTTTCTGCTCTGATTATATTGTTTAGCCCTTGTTTGTTTTTGTTTGTTTTTGAGTCAGACATAAGTCTTAGAACTAATCTGGTATATACCCTTATATGCTCTGATTTAATCTTTGATTTTTGTAAAGTTATATGTGTTTGTAAACAAGTGTACTGTTTATACTTGTTTTGTTTTTGAATAAGATTATTTTGATCTTATGGCACGGATCTTAGTAAAATTATTCTTGATCTTTCTTTTGATTTGATCCAACGGTTACAACAGGTATTGTCTTGACTAGTATTTAGCTTTGATGTTCAACATACCTAAATACATAATACTGAGTATGTATAGAAATATATGTGCATCAGGTGTGTTGTAGTCGAAAGGTCAAATTGGGGGAGATTGTAGATGTTGTTAACTCTTAAATGCTTTAACATTATCAACAACATCTTAATTTGACCTTCCTTGATTTATTCTAAGTCTTTTCTGCAATGTTACATTAAATGTTGTACTAAATGCTCTCACATTCAGGAACGATTCTAGAAGCTTCTACAATAGTCTGGAACCTGGAAGATTCCAGAAGGTTGGAGAACGTGCTAGAAGACTTTGGAGCATTGTAGAACGACCTGGAAGATGGCAGAATGTTCTAGAAATATCATGGAGGTTGAGGTCCTAAAAAATAGGATCTCATAATGGAAGGATCTAGAAGCTGTGTATTTCTCTATAAATACCGCCAGAGCCTCTCATTTCAAAGTATGCACTATTCGAGTAACCCCTCCTTGAGCGTTCAACCCTAGTTAGGAGTTATGGCCAGTAGTTGTGTCTTTTAACGTACGCCGAGGGATACCACCTTCCAGTGTACTTAGTTCTAGTTTTGAATCGAGTGAGAGTGAATCACAAGATTAGATTAGTTCTTTAGACAGTGTTTTACACTTAAGTCTGTTTGCGGATTCAGGCACCTGCCTCGATTGTAGTTTCTGTTTGTGGAATGTTGAAGTAATTGCTGAGACATTTCACACGACACTTTTTGTATAACTTAGGAACTAAGTTACTTTTCGCCGTAAGGCTTAGCATAGGTTTTGTTATTAATAAAATCTATGTTAAAAATTATTCCATTGTGTTCGTATTGTGTTTTAGACTTCCGCTGTGTACTGTGTTTACTTTTCACATTCTATTAGAGTTAATGCTACACTAATTGTCACAACATTCAGTGTAACATTGTTCTGTTTTTTACTTAAACACTAGATACCATCCCCCCGCACACTTTCAATAAACATTCAAAGACTGTGCAAAACCTATTTGGACAAGTTCCCTGAAAACTGGACTATATTGATTTGACAAAGTGATTTCAGAAACTAAAGGAGTCTAAACTAAAAGGGCCAACCACTATTCCGCACATATAACTCCCCTAGATAGTTATTCAACTAAGTACTCAATAGTATTTACACCAAGGAGTGGTGTTATTGATCAAGTGCACCTTGGCACTATAAAACAAGTTAATTCCAAGAGTGAAGGAATTATCCTGTTCAATCAGGGAAAGTGGATGTAGGAGCTTGAGTCTTTGAACCACTATAAACTTTTGTGTTTATTTACTTTTCAAGTACTTACATACATTCAACACTGCACACAAAATTGATCTTTCAAAGGATAAACATTCAAAGACTGTGCAAAACCTATTTGGACAAGTTCCCTGAAAACTGGACTATATTGATTTGACAAAGTGATTTCAGAAACTAAAGGAGTCTAAACTAAAAGGGCCAACCACTATTCCACACACATAACTCCCCTAGATAGTTATTCAACTAAGTACTCAATAGTATTTAGTAGCCTGATTATCTTAGAAGAGTTAATCATCTTCAGCAGAGTTGTCCAAAACAACCTTGCTGAGCTCTGGTTTGATCATAGTCAAAAAGAATTTGCATACAAGTGTATTCCCCCCCCCCCCCATACACTTGTTATATACTCCTTTCAGGACCAACAAGTGGTATCAGAGCAGGGGTTCAAAAACCACTGCTTCTGAAAAGCCATCTTGGTTTTCAAAATCACATTTTTAGTGTGGTCACTGAACTGATCTATCTGAAATCCTATCAATTGTTGACTAACTGTTTGTTCTTGAGATATGGCCAACAACAATGCTGCTGTTCCACCTCCTGCTGTCCAAGGATTGGACAACATGGCCACAAATCCAGTCAACCACATTTCTCATCACAAATTGCCCATGTTCTCAATAGACAACTATGATTTCTGGAAAATCAGAATGAGGGCTCATCTTGCATCTCTACATACTAATATGTTGAGAGTGATCACAAGAGGTCCTTTTGTGTTCACCTTTGTCAATCCCAGAGTCACTGAGGCTCAAAGAGCAGATATAAGGGAATTGATTCCCAAAGAAGAGGATGACTTCACTGCTGATGAGAAGAGGAAAGATAATCTGAATTATCTAGCAATGAATACCCTCTATCAAACAATTCCAGATGCAATCATGGGAAGGGTCTACCACTGCACAATTGCTAAGGAGATATGGGATACTCTTGCAGAAATGTGTGAGGGCACTGACAAGATCAAGGAGAACAAGCTCCAAGTGGCAGTGCAAAATTTTGAACAATTTACAATGGAGTCTGAGGAGTCCATTGATAAATTTGCTGGTAGATTCACTGATGTGATGAATGAAATCAACTCTTTGGGCAAGGTCTACACCAAGAGAGAAGTTGGTTTGAAGATATTGAGAAGTCTCACTCAAAAGTGGGATGTCTATAATGTAATCATGCAAAATACCAAAGATCTCTCCACCATGCCCATGCAACAAATCTTCTCTGAACTCAAAGCTTATGAGTTCGACCTCAATAGAAGAAATCCTGTTGAGGAACCTTCAAATCCTACAAAAGGAGTGGCATTCAAAGCCAAAACTGCTGAACCAGAAATGCAGTCCACTCCAAGATCATCAAAGTCAGTCTCCAAGACTGAAATGAAGGAAGAACTAGCCTTGATGGCTAGAAGGTTTGAAAAGTTAAACTCAAGGTTTGGTAGATACAAGAAATTCTACCAAGACAATAAATTCAGGAGAAGGTACAACTCTCCTGAAGCTCAGGCTGAGGTCAAGAAGCCTGAAGAGAAAAGATCAGAGGACAAGTACTCTGATAGGAGAAGGTCCAGTAGAGCTGAACCTTCATCATCAAAAAGAAGAGAAGAACCAAAGAAAGATGATGATGAAGACTTGTGCTATAATTGCAAGAAGAAAGGGCACTTCCAGTATGACTGCCCTGAATTGAGCTCTAAGGAGAGAAGAGAAAGACAAGCTAAAAGAGACAGAAAGTTCACCAATAGAAAGGCCATGATGGCTGGTGAAGAATCTAATAGTGCTGAAAGCTTCAACTCTTCTGATGGACTGTTCTCCAACAGTGATGATGATGATGATGTCTGCAACATGGCTCTTGAGGATGATGAGGTATCCTCTACTTCTAGTTCACCATCATTCGTCTCACAAATCAATAGTGAGGTCAACTTGAAACTTTCCCTTGGAAAGTTGATGGAAGATTTCACTATGTTACAAGAATTTCATGATAACTGTGTGAGAGAATATGAAAGATTGGCTATTGAACTTGCCAAAACCTCTAAGGTAGTTGTTGATGTCAAATCTACTGAGTTGTATCA
Organism: Galeopsis tetrahit; assembly: GCA_963675135.1. NCBI lineage: Eukaryota > Viridiplantae > Streptophyta > Magnoliopsida > Lamiales > Lamiaceae > Galeopsis > Galeopsis tetrahit. The sequence goes on along the minus strand of OY776130.1, from coordinate 28,028,245 downwards.
ACAATTCTTGAGAGAGCTTGAGGAAGCAAATCTCAGGATAGTTGACCAACAAAAGGAGATTGATGATCAACTACTCTCTCAGAAGAGAAAAGATTTTGAACTGAAAATTCTAAATGCCAAGTTTGAAAACCTCTCACATGAATATGATATTCTTAAATCTAGTGAAGAGAGCCTGAAATTAAAGATGTCTGCTCTGAAGAAATCCTCTAGAGCAATAGAGGAAATTCAGAGTTATCAAAGACCTATGGCTCAAAGAAGTGGATTAGGTTTTGATCCATTTGAATCTTCACCTTGTCTTAGTGTTGCTTCTGTGAGTAACACTAAGAGAATCTTTGTTAAGTCAGTGGCACAAACTGAAAATGAAATAATTCAGCCACTGAACAAAGGAATGGGAAAAATGGATGATCTGCCTACTCAAGTGATTCAGGAGAATAGGCCAAAACCTAAGGAAATGGTCAAAGCTCCTGAACATAAGAGGAATGTTGGTCAGCAGAGTAGACCCAATGGAAGGGCAACTCTCCTGAACAATGTTCAGAGGAGTTATCCAAGGTATAATCAGCCTAGGCCAACTCTACTGAGAAAGCCTCAGCTGACTAGACCTAAGGACAACTACCCTCAAAGGCAAAATAAAATGAGACAACCAAAACCCTTCATGCCAAAGGGTAATGGTCATAAGAAAGTCTTTCCTTAAAGATTCCCTCAAGTAGCACAAAGAACTCATAAGTTCAGGAGATTTGACAACTCTCCTGACATTTACAGAGTTAACACGTTCACACATACTTTCCCCAAGGTATTTAAGGGAAAGACAGTGTATGTAGATGCTAGAGGAAGACAACTTAGCCACCTTGAATCAATCAGGGTTATTAGGCAAGTTTGGGTTCCTAAAGGTACAGCTAACCTCTCAGGACCCAAAAATCAAAGGGTACCTAAACCAATCTAATTGCAGGTACCAATGGGCCACAAGAAGAGGAGCATGAGCAAAAAGTCAGCATGGTACCTTTACAGTGGTTGTTCAAGGCACATGACTGGAAACAAGGAACTCTTCACTGATTTTATTGAAAAAGAAGGCCCAAATGTCACATTTGGAGACAGCTCACAAGCTACAACAAAAGGTTATGGTACTTTGATGATTGGTAACATCAAAGTATCCAATGTGTCTTATGTGGCTGGTCTCAAATATAATCTCCTAAGTATCAGTCAATTCTGTGATAAAGATTTTAATGTTGAGTTTTCTAGTGGAAAATGTTTGATCAAAGATAAGACTCAACAAATTCTATTGACTGGAACTAGGAAAGGAAATGTGTATTTTGCAGACTGGGACAAGTCTACTGATGCTGCATGCTTCATTGCTAAGAGTTCTAGTGAACAAAGTTGGTTATGGCATAAAAGATTAAACCACTTCAACTTCAAAACAATGAACAAAATTGCTAGAAATGCATTAGTTAAAGGACTACCTAATGAGGTTTTCATTAAGGAGCATGTTTGCAAACCATGTCAAGAGGGAAAACAGATTAAAGCCTCATTCAAAGGAAAACCAGTTATCTCTACTGAAAGGGTACTTGAACTATTACATATGGACCTATTTGGACCAATCACCCCTGCAAGCATAAATGGTAGAAAATACACATTGGTTGTAGTAGATGACTTCTCTAGGTTCACATGGGTAGTATTTCTCCTTAATAAGAAGGAAACTCAAGTCAAACTGCCTGAACTTCTAAAGAGATTGTCAAATGAGAAAAGCCTTAGCATTATCAAGATAAGATCTGATAAAGGCACTGAGTTCATAAATTCATACATCAATGAGTATTGCACATCTAATGGAATAGCTCATGAAACCTCAGCAGCTAGAACTCCCCAACAAAATGAAGTTGCAGAAAGGAGAAATAGAACCTTAAAAGAAGTTGCTAGAACCTTAATTGCTGATTCAAACTTACCTAAGAGGTTTTGGGCTGAAGCTATAAACACTACATGCCATACTCAGAATAGATGTTTGATTACTAAGGGGCAAGGCAAAACCCCCTATGAACTCTGGAAAGGAAGAATGCCTAAAGTGTCATACTTTCATATCTTTGGTTGTAAGTGTTTCATACACAACAATGGGAAAGAACAGTTGAAAGCCTTTGATAGCAAAGCGGATGAAGGGATATTCCTTGGATATTCTCAAATCAGTAGAGCTTTCAGAGTCTACAACAAGAAAACCCTTATTGTGGAGGAAACACCTCATGTTGTGTTTGATGAATCTATTCATGAGTTCAGGAATGAGAACTTGGAATCAGAAGAAATCACACAAAGGACAACCAGACTGAGTCTAAAGGACAAAGACACTGAATTCATAGAAGTTGTCCAAGCCAACCTGCCTGAAAACTTCACCTTGGACAACAATCCTGAAGGCAACCTTCCTGAGGCAAATCCCATTGAAGGGAATGGTGAACTGAATGATCCAATCCCAGTTCACATCCAGGTAACAACTACCAATGAAGAAGCAGTTCCTACTGAGGTAGTTAATGGATCAAATAATCAAGGGAGAACTCAAAATGTTGAAAATGCCAATGTCCCTGACATTGAGGACAACACCCCTGATTATGATCCTGAATTAGATCCTGCATTCAATTATCCTGAATTTTATGATCAAAATGACTCAACTTCAGTAGAGGACAACTCTACTGAAGAGATCAGAAAAAGAAGGACTTGGTTGTCTGACCATCCTACTGATCTAATACTTGGTGACCCAAGTATAAGAGTCAAAACAAGGAGATTTCATGGTGAAAGTGCTCTTTTCTGTTGTTTCTTGTCAGAACAAGAGCCAAGTGACATTGAAGAAGCACTTCAAGATGCCAATTGGATCACAGCCATGCAGGAAGAACTGAATCAATTCACCAGAAATGAAGTATGGGAGCTGGTGGATAGACCTTCACATCAAGATGTTATTGGAACAAAGTGGGTGTTCAAGAACAAGAAGAATGAAAATGATGTGATTGTCAGAAATAAAGCAAGACTAGTGGCAAAGGGCTACTGCCAACATGAAGGCATTGACTATGATGAGACATTTGCACCTGTGGCAAGGCTAGAAGCAATAAGGCTCTTTCTAGCCTATGCAGCCCACAAGAGGTTCAAAGTATACCAGATGGATGTCAAGAGTGCCTTTCTGAATGGAGTATTGAAAGAAGAAGTCTATGTGGAGCAACCCCCTGGTTTTGAGGTTGGAAACCAAGTCTACAGACTGAACAAAGCTCTATATGGACTCAAGCAAGCCCCTAGGGCTTGGTATGATACTTTGTCACAATTTCTCTTGGATCATGGATTCACCAAGGGAACTGTGGACAGAACTCTCTTCAGAATCTCTGAAGGAGAGGACATCTTGCTTGTCCAAATTTATGTGGATGACATAATATTTGGATCCCCCAATGAAAAGCTGTGTGAGAAGTTCTCCAAGCTTATGCAAAGCAAGTTTGAAATGTCCATGATGGGGTTGATGAACTTCTTTTTGGGTCTTCAAGTCAAGCAATCAAAAGAAGGGATCTTCATCAACCAAGCTAAGTACACCAGAGAAATGATCAAGAAAATTGGGTGTGCTACTAACAAGCCAGTAAGGATCCCAATGAACACTAATTGGAAGATGGATCCTGATGAGAGTGGTGTCTCAACCAACTCTACTCAGTATAGAGGAATCATTGGATCACTTCTCTATCTCACTGCCAGCAGACCTGACATCACCTTTGCAGTAGGTGTTTGTGCAAGATTTCAAGCAAATCCTAAGAAAAGCCATCTTGAGGCTGCAAAGAGGATTTTAAGGTATCTCAAAGGCACTGAGAATCTAGGCCTTTGGTACCCTGCTGATGACAACATTGAGTTAACTGGCTACTCAGATGCTGATTATGGAGGTTGCAGAATTGATAGAAAGTCCACTTCAGGGACCTGTCAATTCTTAGGCAACAAGCTCATATCTTGGTTTTCCAAGAAGCAGAATACAGTGGCTACTTCCACCACTGAAGCTAAATATGTTGCAGCTGGAAGTTGTTGTGCTCAAATCCTTTGGTTGAGACAACAACTCAGAGACTACAAAGTCAACTCTACTGAAGTGCCAATATTTTGTGATAACAATAGTGCAATTGCAATATCACAAAATCCTGTCTTGCACACAAGGTGCAAACATGTGGACATCAAGCATCACTTCATTAGAGATCATGTGGAGAAGAAGGACATAAAGTTGGTCAAGATTCACACAGATCATCAAAAAGCTGATATTCTAACAAAGCCACTTGCAGAGGCAAGGTTTCTGGAGCTATCAGCAGAGTTGGGACTACTTGATCCAGGGAAGTTGGACAAGTAAAACCCATTGAAGTTAATGGAAAGTATGGAAACTGGAAAGATTTTCAGCAGACTTGGTCAAGTCTACTGAAGTTCAGAAGAGATGATCACAATTACTCAGGGCACTTGTCCATTGAATCTCAGGACACTTGTCCACATCTTTTCAGGACACTTGTCCTAGTGGGGTCAGATAAGTTGTCTTGGCTATCAAACTAATTCCTTGGTTTGATAAGCACCTATTTTGGGTAATCATTGTCTACCTTGATATCTACCCCTATTACAGATATCATCACTGTGGGATTTAATTTGTCCCCCACCCAAAAGGTCACTTTCCATGCATTAAATGCCAAGATTTAACTCTTGTTTGCATTACACTTTTCAAGCCATGATCTATCTCGAAAACTCCCCATCCATTAACTAATATTAAATAACTTCCACGTTTTGAATAAAACCAATAACTCACTGTTACATTGGTTTTTGACCATTGGATCAAAACTGGCCAACTCCCCTGAAATTCATCCTGGCCGTCCAAGTGTGTTTTCCATTTTTGACAACAGTTGAAAACTCACAAAACTCACCAACTCATTGACAAACATTCTTTTTAGAATATTCTCAAGCCTTAAGATCCCCCACAAACACTTCTTCCCCAAGTATTCGAAACCCTAGCTCATTTTCCTCAAACTCTCTCTAAACTCTCTCAATTTCATTTCTGTAAACCTTCAATGGCTCCCAAAGTTAGACCAAAAATGATCATTGATTTCTCCAACAAGGCTCTAGACCTTGACTTTGGATACTTGAGCAACAAAAACAGCCTTCACTTTGAGCCCATAGTATCATTTGAAAGTGAAGATCCTGAGATTACACCAACCTTGAGATGGTTGAGAAGAGCTGGATTGCAGAAGTTTATGGAGGAAAGACCAAGCTCCTGCTTGGAAAACTACATGGCTGAGTTCTTTGCCTTTCTCAAGTGGAGAGGCAAGCCAGAAGATGGTGAAGTTTCCACCAGACTGTCATATGTGGCAGAAGGAGAGGAGGAAGAGAGATTTCATAGAGTGAAATTCTCTTCAGAAGATCTTGAAGGAGCCTTTGGATTGCCTTATGAGGGAAGGAATCCAGAAGTTTATGGTACTGGACATGAAGATGAAATAGCTCAAGAATGGCTATTAGTACCAGGCCCTCTCTCTTCAACACAAAACAAGAAGACTCTCAAGCCAAAATTTCTCAATCTATTTGAGGTAATCACTAAGAGTCTTATGAGCAACACTAGAAGCTTAGAGCAAGTTAGCCATCCAAGAATCAGAATTATGGCTGCAGTTATTGATGCCAGTGACAAAGGCATCAATTTTGATTGGAGGACCTTCATCATGTCTGAGATGATGAAGGAAAAGGCCAAGTTCAAGGTGAAATCTCACAATAAGGTTGTGCTAGAAGGGAAACTCAAGTATTGCACCAGGGCAAGCTTGTTGATTGAAAGGTTTTCCCACTACTCACAAATGCAAACCTTTGCAAAGCCCCTCCCAGCCTAAAATATTCTGTTTAGAAAGCTCAGCAAGAAAGCTGAGCAAAGGAGGATGCTTATGGCCAAACCTGCTGAAGAAAAGGTGGAGGAGAAGCCAAAGTTGAAAAAGAGGACAAAGGCCAGAATGGTAAAAACAAGGAAAATGTCTCAAATCCCCTCAGAAGAGAAGTCAAGAACTTCAGCAGAGATTGAAGAAGTTGCTGAAGAGGGAGTGAGTGTGCCTTCTGATCATTCAGAAGAGTTGAGACAGAAGTACAATGAAACTAGACAGAAGTCTAGAGGTGATAAAAGGATCAGGGAAGTTGTCCCTGAGAAGGATGGTGAAGGAAGTGGGAGCAGTAGGGCTAGCAAGAGAAGGGCCAAGCCTACTGATAAAGTGTTGGGGCTTCAGGAGGAAAGGTCTCTCCAACTTGCTCTAAGAGAGAGCAGAGCTGAAATCAGGACCAAGTCCAAGTCAAGGACCAACTCATCTGGTTCTGGAACTCCAGAATCCAAGGTCCCTGAAGGTCAACCAATAGAGGCCAACATCCCTGAAATTCAGAATCCTGAGCCCAACTCCCCTGAAACCCACATAACCCCAACCAATCAACCTATCACCCCCATCAATCTTACAAAGAGATATTCTCCAGAAGGGAGTGTGCAAAGAAGTGGGATAGATGTGCTAGCAGATATAGCAGTAGATGAGACAAGATTACATTCTCCCCTTGACTCATCTATGCTCAATTATTCAAAGTTTTTAGAAGCTGCACTCTTTGAGCCAACCCCCTTAAGCAAAGCCCCTTCAGATCCATTGCTCTCAAAAGCAACTGAAGCACCTTCAATTACAACCAACCCTTCTGAAGCCAATATCCCTGAACTCAACCTTCCTGAAGCCACCTTAGGAGAACCCAGAGCCAACTCCCCTATAACCCAAAGTCCCCATTCTAGTGGAGATGAGGAGGAGTATACTTATGAAAGTATGCTCAAAGGAGGAGCCAAGGCTACTGTGGACAGTTTGTATCCACAACTTGCTGAATTTCCAAATTCAGAAGACATTCCATGATTTGAGGATGCTTGTTGATGTAAAAGACAAGACTATTATGGAGATATCACAAGTCATCCAAGATAAAGGTGCAAACTGGTGGCAAGTGGAGGAGAGCAGATTGCTACACTTTGCTGGTGTGATGAGAACAAGATTCCTCACTGATGAGGAAGTTTTTGCAAAGTTGGTAGATGACAAGATAATTGAGGAGAAAGAAAGAAAAGCTAAGGGCATCAAACACCTTGATAGTAGCTCCAATGATGATGATTCCCCTGATGATCCCTCAAATCCCTCAAACCCCAACCCTCCTGAAACCCCTCAAGCCAACCCTCTTGAATCTACTCAACCCAAGTCTTCTGTAGCAGACAGACTTTCAAACCCTCCTAGAACCTATCATAGGAAAGGCTATGTATCTTCAGAGGTGTTGACCAAGGATGGTAACACAACCAAAGACACATCTGCCAATGAAGGTTCTTCTGAACCCAAGGCACAGCCTAAAGATGTTGAGGTTCCTATGCTAGAGGCTGGTTTGGTTAAGGCCTATTCAGTGTCAGATGAGTTGGACACTGATCAGCCCTTAATCATTCAGGATGACTCAGTTGCTGCTGATATAAGCACTGTGATCTCCCCACAATTGCCATCTTTGAACCTTGTTGAAGGTGGAGATGCTGCAGGTTTAGGTGATGGAGTTGAAAAGGAAAATCTAGTGGAAAAACCAGAGGGAGTAGTAGATGAGAGAGATGTGGTGATCACTAGGATAGTGAGTGTACCACCAAATGAGGGTGATATAAGTGAGGAAGGGCAGGTTATTCTTGAAGTCAAATCTGAACTTCAGGAATCCCTTGATGAGAGGAGGCCTGTTTCTTTAAGTGAGGAAATTAACAAAGAAGGGAGAAAAGAAATAGTTGAAAATGAGGAGAAGGTTGCTGATGTATCAGAGTCTTATGAAAAAGAAATTGAGGGAGATAAGTGTGTTTTTACTGACTCATTTGATTTGTCTGATATTGCAGGTATAAGTTTTGAACAAATATTTGCAGATGACCTCTTGATAGATGCTCCCATCCAAGTTGATAGTGGATCAGCACAAGCTCTGCTTGGGATGCAATCAGAGAAGTTAGACTCCTTGGCTCAACAAGTTCAAACAGCTCATGCAGAAACTTCTGGAGCTTTAGATGAGCAGGGAAGAACTTTGGCAACTGTGGAAATGAGGCTGACAGGTTCTGAAGATGTGGTGTTACCCACATTAGAAGCTGGTATGTTAGGCAGCTCTTAGTTGAATAGATGCACAATTTGAGGGGGAACCTATGCTTTGAAGTTTATCAAGATCAAGTCCCCTCAAGGCTCAAATTCTGGAACCATGACCAAGTCTGCTGAAGGACAAACATGCTGATCAGATGAGTTGTCCAGAGGAGTTGTCTCAGCATAATCTATTCTGATGAAGTGTACTGAAAGCTTGAGGTCAACCATGCTGAAGAGACAACTACACCCTAAAGATTCCAAAGAATCATGCTAAGATCACTTTGAAGTGAAGCAAAAGGGTATGAGTGAAGTCATCTGAAGAAGAGCAAGTCAACCTTGCTGATAAGCAAGACTGCTGATAGTGATAAGGAGAGTTGTCCAGTTGATAAGGAATGTTGTCCTATCATTGGAACAACCTTCAGAAGCCATGTCCATGTCCTAACAAGAGAATCTGAAAGTCAGACATTGGGAAGAGAGCTGCAGAATGAAGACAAAGCTTATACAGCCGTTTATTTCCCAAATGAGGACATGTCACTATCAAGAATCTGTCTTCAAAGTTGAAGAACTAAAAGAAGACATTTATGGACATTTGAGGCTGCCTCTCCAACGGGCAAATCCTTCAATTGTCTATAAATACAGAAGTGTGAAGACCATTTGAAAGCACCTCAACCAAGCACCTCAAACAAGAACTCACAAGCAAGAGTGCTTTCTAGATTTCAAAGACTATCTTAGTCTTCATACACTTCTTCTAAGCTGAACCTATTGTATATCCATACACAAGCTTAGAGAGATATCCTATCTTTATACACTGATCTTCATTGTAAAGGATATCTCATTAGTTGAAACCTTACATCAATCCTTACCCCTTTCAAGAGTGAAAGTGAGAAGGTTGTTGTAGTAGTAGTAGAAGTGGTAGGAGCTGACTGTTGAGAGAAGAACACTTCAGTTCTGAGTTGAGAAGAGGGTACTAGGACTCTAGACATCCTAGGGATCAATTCACCAAGGAGTGGTGTTATTGATCAAGTGCACCTTGGCACTATAAAACAAGTTAATTCCAAGAGTGAAGGAATTATCTTGTTCAATCAGGGAAAGTGGATGTAGGAGCTTGAGTCTCTGAACCACTATAAACTCTTGTGTTGATTTACTTTTCAAGTACTTACATACATTCAACACTGCACACAAAACTGATCTTTCAAAGGATAAACATTCAAAGACTGTGCAAAACCTATTTGGACAAGTTCCCTGAAAACTGGACTGTATTGATTTGACAAAGTGATTTCAGAAACTAAAGGAGTCTAAACTAAAAGGGACAACCACTATTCCGCACATATAAATCCCCTAGATATTTATTCAACTAAGTACTCAATAGTATTTAGTAGCCTGATTATCTTAGAAGAGTTAATCATCTTCAGCAGAGTTGTCCAAGACAACCTTGCTGAGCTCTGGTTTGATCATAGTCAAAAAGAATTTGCATACAAGTGTATTCCCCCCCCCCCCATACACTTGTTATATACTCCTTTTAGGACCAACACCGAGTTAACCAATACTTCAATTTAAATGAGATCGAGCGAGAAGACAAGGTTAAATACACGGCTTACTATCTTGAGGGTGAGGCCAATATGTGGTGGAAGTGGCTAAGCCGAGTGTATAGAAAGAAGGATAAAAATATCAGATGGAAGGAATTCCAGCGAGATCTGCTTATCAGATTTGGGTCGTCGGATTATAACGATTACGACGAGGCTTTAACACATATCAAACAAACAAGAACATTGAGGGAGTACCAAAAGGAATTTGAAAAATTGGCTAGTCGTGTACAAGATTGGCCAGAAAAGGCACTTGTTGGGGCATTTGTAGGAGGATTGAAGGCAGATTTAGCTTCCGAAGTTCGCGTGTATCGACCCACAACGTATTCAGACGCTGTTGGAATTCCACGCTTGCGAGACGATCATCTAACTGTTATGAAAAAAGCAGGCAAGATTGAACCAAGAATGGTAAAATTCAACAATCAAGAAACAAGAAATAGTGAGGAAGCAACAAGAGAAAACTCATCCACAAGTGGTGCCATGTCCATTCCTTCGGGAGTCACGCGTTTAAGTTGGGAAGATATGTAGAAATGGAGAGAAAAGGGGCTGTGTTTTAATTGCGACAAAAAATTTACGCTCGGACACCGATGCAAAGTTAAACAGGCTTTCTTGATTGATCCTGATATATCGGACTTCGATAATTCCGAAGTCATCCTTGAGGACAAGAATGCTCTTGAAGAAGATGGGAATGATGAGAATACGGGTTATGGGCTCAAAAACACGTATCATCGAGAGCCGGGTTGAAGGTCCAATGGGCTTGGCATACCCAAAGAAAGGTTGCACACGTGAATTAGGCTTGTAGAAGCTGTTTAGTCTTCTTGTATTAATTCTTTTGGGCCTCTATATTGTATTTGTCATTTGTTTGTTTTGGGCCTACCTATTACTTGACCCACTTCTATTAGTTAGATTAGGGCTTTGTCTTGGTTATTTGTGAATACCCATATAAAGGGTTGTAAACGGAGAAAAAGGGCAGAAAAGAAAAAACTTGAGAAATAGCAATTTTACGCAAAATCAAATTGCAAACCGTCGTTTTTGTCGGCCTGGGCCGGAGATTCGTCGGAATCGTATTTTCGAATCGTGATTCTCATCATCCACATACAACCCCAAGGGCCCCCTACCCCACCCACCATATATAGGTTAAATTTTATTTTTTTAATTTTTTTTAAATTACATAAAATTAGTGATATAATTGTTGATAGATTAATTTAATAAGTTATTTTAGTAGTAAGTTGATAGTAAAAGTTGGTTCAATTTTTTTTTATTGATACTTACATATAAAAATGATTATTTTATACATATTTTAATTGCAGACTGATTTTAAAATAATTATATTTTTCATATTTGAGACTATTATAGATTAAAAAAAAAGATTAATATTATATTACTTAGTGTTAAAGCATGTTTGCAATTAACTTTGTAGTAGGTAGTATTATATATATAAAAAAAATAACTTAGCCCCTTAAAAAATGAATTAATAGTTTAATTTACTATTTTCTTTAATTTGAGTGTTTATTTTTTTTTCAATTATCAATACTAGATGACAAAAAAAAAAAAAAAAATTCTTACAACTCAATATCATTGTTTCTAATATATATGTGTATTTGTATATGTACATTCAATTACTTGGTCTAATAAATTAAAGATATAACGATATAAATTTGAGAAACCTAATCACTAAAAAAAATTGGCCTTCCCTAATCTTGAATCCTGGGTCCGGCCCTTCCCTCGCCCCAAACTAGGTGACCAATTTTACCATTTAAGGCACCTATTTCAACAAAAGCAACAGTCGTTGCCTGCTACTTTCTCTTCATCGAAATTTTTGGAATCGATCTTCGTCCTAGTCGCACAACAGATCGACGCGGCCCTATCCTGTCTGCTTTCGTCGCTTATCACAGCTCCGGCGATCCACGATGGCGACACTTATGTCACAAAGCCGCTAACGCACTCTGTACCACTCCGCCGCCGACGCACTTTGTCCCTGCTTGAAATGATGATCTCTCTCGCGTTTCCGGCAATCCTTGTATGATACGTCCGCCTCACGACCTTTCTGGCAATCCCTTGCACAATTCTGAAACTATTCGTCCTCTCAGCCGTCGATCGCGTCCCATTGGAGGCGCCTAAGGTTTCCATGGCCCATGGGCCAATATCCACCAACGCTTCATGTGTCACAGCCCTACCCCACGGTGATTGGAGCATTGTTGGGTTCGAGACCCAACCCATTGCTCGACAATCGTAAGCCCCTGCCCCACGCAAGGTGCACGATCAGGCCAGCCACGACCCCCATTCTGATTCCATTCATCTAGACGATGCGACTACATCCAATGTCGGAGTGGATGACCTTTCCCGTCCATCCAACCGATATGGCACGCTCTATAATTAATCTGAATTTCCTTCTCTTACTTTGAAATATGGTATTGTCACTGTTGGGAAAGAATTGATTTTGATTAAGATCTCAAAACCCCTGATAGCCAAGTTCAGTGTAGTTGAGATATGATAAATGAGAATGTTCAGTGCACAACATCTGAAGACTTAGAAGATGCAGAAGATAACCAACCTGAAGTTGGACAGCCTAAACTTACTAAAGCTAAGAAGCCCATCCTTGTTGATGATCCTTCTGAGCTATTTGAAGAGGGTTTTGGAAAAGACCATGAAACCCAAAGGTTTTTGTCACTTCAGAGAGCAAAGGAGAAAATGGAACAACTTATGGAAGCCAACAAAGCAAGAGATCAGAGAAGAGCCCGGTTCAAAGCTCCAAGAAGAAGAAGAGCTTCCTACTAGAAGTTGAAACCAGTTTTGCTACAGAAATGGGAAACTTAGTTCCCTCATCATGACAATGGGTCCCAATCAACCTGAATGATGAATGGGAGGAAGCCAAGAGAGGATTTTTTTATGACTTCTATGTCATCGGCATGTGGCTAGAGAAAGATGTTGAGAGTATCTTTACTCAATACATGTTTGATAATCACAGAAGGCTTTATGAACAGTTGTATGTTGCAGCTGACAATGCTCAAATTGAGTTCAGAGCACCTGGCCCCATCCTTTACTTGCCCCCAAGAGTCAGTGGAAACATGATTGATGAACAGAAGATTCTACAAAAGTTCATCAACATTATGAAGAAGGAGCAGATGAAAGTTGGACCCATGGGAACCAGTCAAGATATCTGGGAGCTCAAGAAGAGAGTCTAGGCTCAGTATGGCTTAGTTCCAAGGGATGATGGAAGCCTCTAAAGGATAAGTTCTCCTTTCTAGTTTCTTTAAGTTATATATTTTCTGTATGCATCAAGATAGTTAGTCTTTTTTTTCAGATCTGTATTGCCTTATTATATGAATGAAAAGATAACTATTGTTTTTTAAAGAGATAAAAACTCATTATCTCAACTGACCTGAACTAACCTATGACTTGTGAACTATTATGTACTAACATGTTTTTCAGGAAGTTTGATCAGATCAATCTTTTTTAAGCCAAGTTTGAAGATAGTCAAGTCACTTCAGTTATACTCAGAAGATTTGAAGAGTATAAGAAATTTTAGAGGGATAGGTTTTGGCATCATCAAAAAGGGGGAAATTGTTGGGAAAAAATTGATTTTGATTAAGATCTCAAAACCCTCGATAGCCAAGTTCAGTGTAGTTGAGATATGATAGATGAGTGTTATATTTATCAGCATATATGTCTCAGTACAGATGAGATAGAGTCAGCTCAGATGCAAAATGTAATAGATTAACATCAGCTTAGTTGTCCCAGATTATGAGAAACAGTCCAGTAAATTTGTTCTAAGTATAGAATATCAGGACAGTTGAGTTCCTAGATGTTCAGGCTAGTTGTCCAAAGCTGAAATGTTAGGCATCTTTGAATTTATCTAGCTTCAGATGAGTTGTCTGATTCAGAAATGATCAAGATCAGAAGAGCAATCAGAAGAGATCAAATTCAAAAGAGTATATTAGATCAGAACTACGCTCAAAGGATACAACTCAAATGGACAAAGTATCTGAAGAAGAAGACCAGAAGACAAGAAACCTGAAAGACCAAGCAAGCTGATATGGACAAGTGGTCTGATATGACCAGAAGAGCTGAATGACCAAGTGAGTTGATCAAGATGAATGATAAGCACTGTCTTAGATCAAAACACATTTATTGAAGTCATTGTAAGAAGCATTGAAATCAAAATAAACAAGACAAGAAGCTATGAGCATTAAAGCACAACAAGCCTGAAGAACTTCGAGAAGCATTAAAAGCAGAAGACACTTAAAGACAAATGCCGTGCACTGAACATTCTCATTGCATCTGAATGTTACAGAGGAGTTAGCTATCCAACCGTTTGAAGAGAGATAGATTCTGACACAATCTATCTTGGAAAATGTGTCTAGGAATGATACATACTTTATAGGCTACTATTCTAACCACCCTACCTAAAAAGGTAATGCTAGCTGTTCTGAACTACAAGCAAGAGTGCAAGAGAAGCTCCAAGTAGTGAATTGGAACGTTAGACTCCCCCAACGGTCTAATTGTTCAACTTCTCTATAAATACTGAAGTGATTCAAACCAACAAAAAAAAGACAACGAAGTGAGAAATAGAAAAGGTCCAACACACAAGTCGAACACAAGCAAGGAAACTCAAAGCATTGAAAACAAATAGCTCTGATACATATTCTTATATGCTCTGATACATTCTCTAGTATCCAGTTTCCTCAATCACTTCAAGCTAAGCCAACTTACATATCCAAAGCTTAGCAAAGAGATATCATATCCTTTTACATAGAGCTTACTGTAAAGGATATCTCATTAGTTGGAACCAACCTCAAACCCAAACCTTTCAAAGAATGAAAGTAGTAGAGTTTGTTGTAGTAGTGAAGAGCTAAACTGAAAGTGAAACTCAGTTTTAGTTCGAAGTCGTAGTAGTTGAGTACTAGGACCCAGAATTCCTAGGGATCAAGGCACTTAAGATTAGTGTGGTTGATCAGTGCACCTTAGCACTATAAAACAAGTTAATTCAGAGAGTTAAGGAATTATCTTGTTCAATCAGGGAAAGTGGACGTAGGAGCTTGAGTCTCCGAACCACTATAATTGTTGTGTTATTTCATTGTGCATTGCTTTTCATCTGATCACATTCACTCACAACACACAAAACAGTTCAGCAAAAGAACACATTTGTTTAAGTGATAAAATATGTTTTGGACAAGTTCCTTGATAAAAGCTGTTTTTATAAGTATAAATCCCCACCACATTCCGCACTAAAAGACTAACTTAGATAGTTGTCCAACTGAATACTTGAATAGTTTTCAGTAGATTGATTATCTTAGTCCAGTCTACACAATCAGTGAGGTTGTCAGACAACTCACCTGAAAGGCTTAATATACATTCTGATTTGTTTTAAGAAAGAAAAATTGATACACAAGTGCATTCCCCCTCCCCCCAATACACTTGTGTCATACTCCTTCAGGACCAACGGTCGCTCCCAATTCATCCTCAAGTATACCCACTGACTGGCGGCTCTTATGCTAAGGCTACGACATCTAGCTACAATGGTCCCTCTAAGACTCACACCCGAATGCCGGATTCTATGAAACATGTACGTTTTGGATGGTGATAATATCATTGAAAGTGTGTATCAGCGTTTGATTTCGTTATATGAGCACACCCTTATTGGTCATGTGGTCATTCAGTCAGGGGACAAACCATATGACCACGTGAGACTTCATGAGACTCCGAGTACGATATGACATTCCACAACTTTCAAGGTGGTTCCGTTGAGCAAGGGTTTCTTTAACATAAACTTCTCATCGTTGGAGGATAGAGACAGGGTTTTTAGGAAACGTTCATGGCAGTTACAGTCGGGGGCCATTCATCTTCAGAAATGGACTCCGGATTTCAACCCTAACACATTTAGTTCCTCTCTGGCTCAAACATGGGTTCGTATCTTGGATCTCCATATGGAATATTGGGATCCCATGATTTTGGAGGCAATGGCTTCTGCCCTGGGTAAATTGGTTAAGATTGATGCTCGTACACTACATGGCACTATGGGCCACTTTACTAGAATCCTTGTGGAGATTGATATGCACACTATTTCAATTTTTGTCAACAATATACTATTGTTCTTCACTTTTTTTTTTTCTATCTCTTTCTACATTTTCTCTTTCCAACTTCTCTCTACTTTTTTTTTTTCTATCTCTATCTACCTCAATACTCCACTATCTATTTAATATTATTAATCCTTAAGAAGTGTGCAAACCATTAATGAGATATGTAGAGAAGAGTTTTTCTACGGTAAGACAGATTTTTCCCTGCATTATAAAACAATGCTTCAAATACAACTAGATCGTTGATCCAACGTATAATTTTTATTTTATATGATTGCACTTCGCATTAGTGTGTTTGTCCTATGCTAAATGCAATTGCACTACTTCGCCCTACTAATAAATTAAATTTAAAAAATAACAATTATAAATATATCCTTTTAATTTAAAATAAATAAAAATATGTAATTATAAAATGACATATATATCTAGAATTATCAAATAGGTCGGACTAGACTGGGTTGGGCCCGCTGGCCCCACCCATGACTCGTTGGGAATGTATGTTTCATTCGAATTAGGTTGGGCCCGGACTGGGCCGGGTCGGGGGTGAGTCGGGGACGAGTCGAACCAGGCTGGGCCCATACTGGGCTGTGTTGGACCGGGGTTCGGGCTAGGTAAGACGTGTCGAGTTGGGTTCGGTTCGGGTTGGGCTCAGATTGGGCTGGGCTTTCTATCGGGCCTCGAGATCTATGGCCTAGCCTAACTTGAAAAAAAACTCTTAGGATAATTTCTAATAAACATTAAATCAAAATATTTCATCAATGAGAAATTGAGAAAGTGAGCTTGGTATAAATAAGAGAATTGATGTCATTCTCGTAAGAAATTTAAAACTCTCACATAATCAATCATTTTCATTACATAGATTTTTTAATAAAAAATTCAATGATTATATAATGTTATATTGTATATCATCAAAAAAAAGTAATTCACTAAAAAAACATCAAAGAAGATACTAAAGGAAAAAGGTGTAGTCCACCTATTTTAATGTCAAAAGATTACTTATTTAATTCAATATTTTGTATATCATCATTTTTTTTTTTCATATAATATCATATTTAGGTGGGGATATTTAGGATGTGCATTGATAGAATATAAAAACCACTTCCTTCAAATCACAAAATAATACACTATTTAAAACAAATAATTCATATGACCAAATCAAAAGGGAAAAATACATTTTAAGTAATATATGCTAATAGAAATTCAAGAAAACTATAAATCAAAATGAACAAAATAAATAAATGATGTAGTAGCTACATCTTATTCCAATCATTTGCTAATTCTTATCATCTTCATCCTAATTGGATTAGTTTGATTACATCTTAACATGCACGGTGGCGTTCATGGTAGAGTTACATACTGGGCATGTTTGGACTTGGTTGGTCACACTCCCGCAGTCATTACAAAGACAAAGATGTCGACAAGGCAATAGCAGTACACATGCCTCCCTCTCACCACACAGCCTGCACCGCCTAACACCGTAGCCACTCTTCTCAATTTTGTTGTTATAATACACCTTATCGCTGTTGTCGCAACATGATTCTGCATCGTCAACCATGGGGGCAACGCCACGGACTCTGTCGAACATGCGTTCTGCACCACCAAATTGTGTGAGGGCATGCTTGAAGTTCGTGTGAAGCGAAATAACTGTAGCTTCTGTTTTTTTCGTCATGTCTTTCCATAACTGATTTTCAAAGTAAAGACTGCGTACTTTATCTTGAAGAAGTGTATTTAATTTAAGCATTTCTTGAATTTGCTCATCATTTTCATTTAATTTTTTCGCCATTCCTTTTTCGATCGTGGCAATTAATTGCTTTTGCCTTTCTTGTATCTCCAATTTCATTCTCTTGACCTGCAATTTAAAATCAAAACTTTGTTGTGAATTTTCATTTTGGCATTTTCACAAACACGTTTGTACACATAATTGATCTAATGATCAGAAAAGGAAAAGATATGATAAAAATTTACATGTTGAGAAATGATGTCGTCCATCTCCAACTCGTATGATTGCATTTGAATGTTGCTTTTTTGGGTCGTCGGAAAATCAGCTCCGACATAGAACTCGTCGATGGAATCTATGCATCTCTTTCTCGAAGCAAAAATGTTTCCATTCTCCGGGTTGATAGGAGTTTTGATTAGGGTGGAATTACAAATCGCTCGTTCATAAAAAGGCTTGTTTGAAATTGGAGTTGCCGAAAAATACATTTGTTGTCCGTTGTACGCAGAATTTAGACTTCTCGAATTATTCATCAAATCTCTGCAAAATTTATCAAACAAGCATCTATATAAAAAAAAAAAAAGGAAAACTAGAAGATTCAATTGAAAATGCAAATTCACCTCTCTTGTCCACTGAAGATTGAAATGCTTCCTTCTTAAAAAACAAGTAGTGGAGTGTGTGTTTTATACACCCAGGAGAGAGAAAAAGTTTAGAGGGTTGGTGCAATACATAAAGACTTTTGAATAAAATAATCTGAAACGGATCTCCAATTTAATATTCAATCATAAAAGTGTAAATTTAAAATTAATTTAGATAAGACTTTATAAATTTACGGATCATATATAATGTGAGTAAATGAGATTTTTTTGTACATGTGATTCTCTCATAGTATACAAGGTTAAAGTATTATCACTCCAAGACTAAAAGTGTACTATTACATGTCAAAAATTATTCTGAAAATTTAAATTCGCCCAAAAATTAAATCTTCGGAATATTTTTGAATTAGTAGTAGCACACTCTTGACCTTGTAGTGACAATAATTTGACATTATAGTAACATAGTTTTGGTTTTGTAGTATGAGAATATTTTTGGCCTTATAATAACATATTTTGGCTTTGTAGTAGCATAAAATATTTTACTACTATAAGTCAAAAAATATGTTACTATATAAAGTTAAAAAATATTCTGGCAAATTCAACAAAAAAATTAAGTGTCCAAAATATTTTTAAATTTGTAGTAATACATCTTTGGTTTTGTAATAACAATATTTTGATCATGTATTTAAACAATACTTAAAGGCAAAAAAATGTATTTTAATTAAGATTGACCCGCGTTGACTTAGGTTTGACCCGACATTTTTTGTCCTAAATTTACTTTAATTAAATATATTACATGTATAAATATTTGATATAAATTTTATATTACACAATTTCATGAAAACTGTTATTTGGGACATGTTATGATTAAGAAGAAACTTATTACTCGTATTATATATATTAGGTCGTGTTTTAATTTAAATTGAATCACTCTTAATTCATGAGACTCGAGATTATACATTTTGAGTAACATCAGTTTATTATGGTACAATTAATATTATTTAATATAAATAATTAATACTCCAATCTATTTAATTTAAATATGGTTTTGACTTTTCATTTTATTTTCAATTTAAATATAGTTTTGCATTCTTTAATGTTAATTAAATGTGTTTCTTTACAATTTACGCTTATAATATTTTTAATCCCGGATTCACTTTCATATGTAGGTGGACACGTAAATTAAGAAAGTGTAACAATGAGTGGAGTTTTGAGGGGTAATTTTGTAAAACTTTATGTATAAAGTAAAGAAATGAGTTGATTTTTGTGTATGTGTGAAGAAAAAGTAATACATTTGTGTAAAATTAAAGATATTGTGAGGGTGGAGTTTATAAAGGATTATCCATTTTAAGGGTGTGAAAGTTATTGTGGGACGTCTCGAAAAGGAAAATGTGAAAGTTATTGTGGAACGGAGTGAGTAATATTTTTCTTAATATGTGTGCAAACATATATTTTAAATATTTTGAATAGAAGAGTGTATTATTTATTTAATAAAGTAATACTGGTCAGTTACCCATAATTGCATCAAGCAGTTGAAATAAAGAAAAGTTAGATTTTCAGCATATTTAATGACATTAAATTAGCAAAATCAAAGTATGGGTGATCGTAGTAAATTCCAGAAAGAAAATAAAGTGTAAATAAAGTGAATAAATACAATACAAAATGTGGCATTTAATTTCTATCCCTATCTCCAACTCCTATATTTACATAAATAACCCCCTCAAACGCACCATTCGGTGGGTCATATTTCACAACCACTCGTTGTCAGGGGCAGTTTAGTAAAAACAGTTGTTGCGTGGTTGACGTGGCGTTTGCAATTGCAGGTTCAGGACCCCATGATCCGTAGACAGTTTTAGTCAAGACATGAGGATCTTTTTGTTAAGGATGACAGGGTCACCTAATATTAATGATTTAAAACACTATCATATGTATAATAACATTAAAGTGCATTCAATTGTATAGTATAATTAAGGGTTAATTGTAAAATAAATAACAACTTTTAGTGTTTTTATCAATTATAACATATACTTTTTTTCTTTGCAATTCGATACACCACCTTTTTAAGTTTTACAATTTAATACACCGATGGATATTCCGATCAATTTTAATATGATGTGGCGTCGAAAATACAAAATTCGCCAAAATGTCGCCATGTAGACTACCAACTTTTTAAAAAAATATATATTTAAAGAAAAACATTTCAAAACTCTAATAAACACAAAATAAAAAATACATTTTAAAACTAATTTTTAATTTCTCCATGACTCTCATGCTCAAATTTCTGATTAGAAAAATAACTAGTTTAATCCAATGATTTATTATTATATATTTACTGGAAGGGTCTTATTTTAGCAAAAACTAGTTATTATCAATTGATGAAGATACACTAGAGCACTGCATCTATTTACATAGAACAAATAAACACATTCAAATATATGGAAGTTTTAACAATTCAAACATATTTATTAATATGAAAAAAATCAACTCAGATATGTTGTTGTTATTCATCAACAGAAAACTAAGTACCGTAGAGGATGTCACAATTCATGAATAATTCTAACAAATTATTTTTGTTGCTTTATTTTTTCCTAATTACGAATAAAGCATATTTATTAAACAAATTGCACATACACATTCTTCTATAATCATACAACAGTAGCGCAAATCCTAGAAGAGACATTAAACTAAATCATGAACAACACAAAACCCACAATAAGACAAAAATTGTACTCCTATTTGCTAAGTCAGTGGTTTAATATTATGCTTATTAGAGTTTTAATTTTTTTTAAATGATTTTTTTTATAATAAATAATTAATTAGTTGGCAGTCTACGTGGCGACAACGTGACGAATTTTGTATTTTCGGTGCCACTTCATATTAAAATTGGTCGGAATATTTATAGGTGTATTAAATTGTAAAACTTAAAAAGGTGGTGTATCGAATTGCAAAGAAAAAAAGAATATGTTGTAATTGATAAAAACACTAAAGTTCGTGATTTATTTTGCAATTAACCCTATAATTAATGCAATTGAATCACAATTTTAATTTAATTTTAGTTTAATTGCTCAAAAATTTAATTAGACAATTAAGGATACATTCAAACTATTTAAAATTCAATTGCATCATGTATACACAAATTTGTCTTACTATTATAATATTTATGTATATATATTTACATTAAAATATATTAATATTAATTATCAAATTTCTCAAATACATTTAATATGTCTTTAATTTGTTTGACTAACTAATTGAATATATATACAAATACATACACATATATATTATAAATGATGATGTTGATTTACAAAAAAAATATATTAATATACTTTTGATGGACAAATAAATAAAAAAAGTGAGCATACTTTTAGTGGACAGAGAAAGTATATATATGAAGGTGGGTAATGGGGCTAGGCCACCCTTGACTACACTGTCCACCACTGGTTTCACGATTATTTGTATGTGTACAATGACACAAAATTTAAGAAAAAGTGAATTGAGTAAGGTGTGAAGTCAAATAAATGAGGAGTAATTGAGTGATTTAGTGGAGTTGGAAGGGAATTAAGTGGTGTATAAAGAGAATTTAGTGATTTTTTTAGGTAAAATATGGATCTAAAATTTGACAATTTTAAAATTAAAATGTTGTTGTAATGATATTAATTTTGTGTGTTTTATTTTTCATATTAAGAGAGTGCAAATAATTTTAGGACAGATATAAAGGAAAATATGTAAATAATCGTGGGACGGATGAGTAATCCTCATCCCCATATATACTAATAGAAATTTTTTGGTTGAGTACTCCGAGTACTCATGGTTATATGAAATACATTTTAGTGTTCAAAATAAATATAAAGAATTTTTATTGCTTATGTATTGAATTTTAGTAAGTTTTGATGATGTATACGAGTAAGTGTTAAATTTATTGAGAATTTAATGTATTATTAATAATGATGGGCCACGTGTGTATTAATATTTTGAGTAACCCAATAAAAATAAATTTAATGTATTAATATTTTGAGTAACCCAATAAAAATAAATAGTTGACCCATACAATTTAATACTCCCTCCGTCCCACAAAGATAGCCACGTATTCCTTTTTTGGATGTCCCAAATTATAGCCACATTTCTTCTCTTACTTTAGTATTAAATGTCTTATTGTCAATTTTACCCCTAATTAATAAGAGTAATTAATGCTTATCAGATTTTGGAGTACGATATTCTAAGGGCAAAATTGACACTTTAGCTAAATTTGACTACATTTATTGATTTTTCTTAATTTGTGTGTAAAGTCAAATGTGGCTATCTTTGTGGGACCGAAGGAGTATATTACTACTATATGTTTTTATTGAAAACTATGTGAATATAGTAATTGTGGTTAGGTGTGATGTTTATATTTTTTTAAAATAAATAATAGAAAATATGTTATTTATAATTTGTTTTTTTTATCAGACAAAAAGGATTTTTATTCAGTAACTTTGGTACAAGCAGTACCTATCCATACACACACATACAAAGTCACTAATTTTTAAAAACAATATAGCAGTACTCCTCCTATTTCTGCTAACAGCTAAGGCAGGAGATGGGATTGTGCATCCATTCCTTGAAACTGTATAAGGATCGCCTTGGGTATTCAATTGAATTGCAAACCAATTTCACAATCTTGCTTTGAATTTCTCCATGAATTTTGGAATGCAAAGTTTATCATTTCTAAAAATAATTTTGTTTCTCCACTTCCATAAAAGCCAAACTACCCCTAGCCATATGCAAGAGGCTTTTTTCCTTCCTTGTCTTCTCTTTATCAAGCTGCCAACACTGAGAAAATTTTGTACGGTTCCAGAATGGATCGCTGCCGAGTTTGGTAGCCATTTGATGCATTCCATCCAGATTGTGTGAGAGTGTAAACATTCGAAAAATACATGTTTTCGGTCTCTTCATGCGCTCCACATAAAACACACCTTATGTCGTCCGTCGTCTTGAGTACTCCTCCTCCGAAGGTTGAATCTTGTTGGTAGCCTCCCCCAAATGAGTCTCCATGCGTGTGCTCTAACTTTTGGTGGCGCAAAGCTTTTGCAGATCAGTTTGAAGGCCGCAAGTGTGTCCTCGTTGAATTGAGAGTTCCGGTTCTCCTTGGTCAGCTCCTCATACGTCTCTTTGGATGTGTATTTGCCAGATTTTGAGTATTTCCAGGTCCATGCGTCATCTCCGGTCGGCTGTAGCGTGTACCTGCTTAATATGCTAACAAGATTATTAAGAATAATTACTTCATGATCGAACAAAGGTCTTCTCCAATTCCACACCCATTCCCAAGTCTGCCCCTCCCATCTCCCCATCTCACTCACCCTTTTGTTTTTATCAAGATTAATGTTGTATAATCTCTTAAATCCCTCTCTAAAACAACCCTCCCCTGTCCAGTTTTCTACCCAGAATAAAGTATTCCCCCTACTTCTCATTTCTTTTGACAGTCCCCTCTCGAACCACTCTCCCTCCCCTACGATCGTGGTTTTCAAAATATCATTCCACCAAAGAGAGGTTTTTCCTCTGTTCCCCAATGGCAGCCTGCTATGGCCCATATTTCCCACCCCCCATATCTAGATTTAATAACCCTCACCCATAAGCTTTGATGTTCACTAAGAAACCTCCACCCCCATTTTTCCAAGAGAGTTCTATTAAATACTTCTAAATCCCTAACCCCCAATCCCCCCAAAAATTTAGAGTTGCATATTTTCTTCCACTCCACCCAAGCTATTTTGTTAACATTCTCACTCCCGCCCCACAAGAAATTACGTTGTAAACACACAATCTCTCTCAAGGATTTTCTTGGTATACGATAGAAGGAAAGGTAGTATAAAGAGAGTGAGGATAGAACCGAATTGATCAACGTGATTCTGCCACCCCCCCCCCATCGAGATTTTCTTGTCACCCCATTTTCGTAGACGATTTCTGATTCTTTCTGTTACTGCTGCCCATTCCGATGCTCTTGTGTGATTAGCACCTACTCTCATGCCCAAATAGGAGAAAGGCTTCGATCCCATTGTGCAACCAAGTATTTCTGCCATATTTTGTAGTGCTGCCCCCTCTACGTTTACCCCCATTATCGAGCATTTGTCAAAGTTCATCTTCAGACCCAACATCAACTCCATGTTCATCAGTATTCTCTTAATTACTCTTGCATTTTCGCTACTTACTTCCCCCATCAGAATCGTATCATCAGTGTATTGTAAGTGCGATATTTGTACCTTTTCACGCCCAATTTCAGCAGCTTTGAAGTGTCCCAAATTTGTTGCCCTTCGTAGCATTATTCTAAGCCCTTCCACTGCAATCAGGAATATGAAGGGAGATATAGGGTCTCCTTGTCGCAATCCCCGTTCCAGCTTGGGCCTGAGGGGCTCCCGTTAACCAGTACCGTAGCCGAGGCTGATGATACACACTCCATAATCCACTTCCGCCATTTGGGGTGGAAATTGAAACGAGTCAGCATGATCCGCAAATAATTCCAGTCAACCGAGTCATATGCCTTCGCGAAACAAATCTTGAAAAATATGCGCTTTAATCGGTTTCTTTTTGCTTCATCAATGGATTCATTTAGAATTACCACATTGTCCAGAATAAATCTATCTCCCAAGAAAGCACACTGAGAGTCTGAAATGATAGAGTCCAGTACAACCTTTAATCTTCTTGCCAAAATTTTGGAAATAATTTTATACATACTCCCCACAAAGGAAATAGGTCTGAAGTCGCTCAAGTTACTACATATTTCTTTTTTTAGGACCAGCACAATAAAAGTAGAATTTAAACCACTAACCAGGCGTCCATTGCAGTGGAATTCTTGCAGCATCTTCATCACATCAGGTTCCAAACACTCCCAATTCTCCTTTATGAAACCGAAGTTGAGGCCGTCGGGACCCAGGCTCTTTGAGTTATCACAATCTTTAAGTGCCTCTCGAACTTCTGCGATTGAAAACGGAGCAATGAGTCTCTCATTTTCCTCCTGGGATATCTGTTTGTCCGTAAAACCTACTTCTGGGATTGGTCTCGACCTATTCTCTCGCTTGAAATGTTGCTGAAAGAATTCAAACACTGATTTATTTACCTCAATTACCTCTTCTTGCCATTCCCCGTTTACTTCAAGCCCCACCAACTCATTTCTTTTTCATCTCCTGTTGATATAGTTGTGAAAGAGACGGGAGTTGCTATCCCCTTCCTTAATCCACTTGCACCGTGACTTCTGGAATTCAATACTGTTCTTTCTCTTCAATTCTCTGAGGAGCAGGGCTGATCTTTTGTTTCTTTCTATAATTTCAGCCTCTTTGAGCCCGAATACTTCATCAATCAAGTCCAGTTTTTTAATTTCTTCTTTATGTTCTTCTATATTGCTCTCCACTCGACCGAAGACTCATTTGTTCCACTCCTTAAGGTCTGATTTCAGAAATTTTAGTTTTTCCTTCAATATGTAGCTTGCCCAGCCTTGTACATCGTAACTCTTCCATTTGTCCGACACAAAATCTTTGAATTCCGGGTGAGAGAGCCAAGCATTAAGGTACCAAGTGAATTTCCTCCCATGTAGAGGGAGGTCGATCAAGTTGGTATTTGAGATGAAGTTGTTAAAAGCAGCATTGTCTCTGCGGTTGTTCCCTGATCCCACCCCATCTTTTTCCGTCTCGCATCGAACCGAGTTAAAGTCTCTGATTACACATATGCAGGCCGTTGGATTTTGACTTACCACGATGCCAATTATTTCCCAAAGTGCATCCTTCTCCGGTTGAGTACATGGTGCGTAAACATTAACAATCACGCAATGTACCCTGTTCTGCTCCCAAAAACTATTAACCACCGTAGCCCCCGGCATGAACCAAGAGCTCGAACATGAGAACACCTCCGCGTTCCACAACGTAATGATACCTCCCGATCTGCCAGTTGCAGGATTTGCAGCCCATTCCATGTTTCCATTACCATTACCCCAAATATTGCGGCAAGTTGATTCTTCCACAGTTTCCATTTTTTATTCTTGTACACAGCAAAGGTCGACTCTATATGTGTTGACCAGATTCCTGATTTCATCTCTCTTAATTTTGTTCCCCAAGCCTCTTATATTAAAGGATAGAACCTTCATTGATCATTCTCCACTACTCTTTTCCCGTCTACTCTTGTTTCCCTGTTCCTGTGTTCTAGTGAGGCGAGTTCATTGAGAATCATCGTTTCCTTTGTGACCTCATGCTTAATTCTTTGCCTAAGTTCCATGTATGTGTTGTTTCTGCCAACGATTCGGTGGCGTGTTCTTGGTGGGCATGATTCCTCTTCTCAGTAGCTGTCGACATATCTTTTTCCTTGCTCTGTCCTTCATCCTCCGAGTCCAGATCCTGGATAAAATTTTCCCAATTCTTTGTGCGCAAGCGTCTTTCCTCTCGCAGGATTTTTTTGGTAGGGGTTTTTTTGTGGGCAGGTTTGGGATTAGGGATAGGGCGGGTTTTGTTGCAATATATAAGACTCGGGTCGAGGGGGTAGTCAAGGTGGCTCTGGCAGGGAGTGACAGTAGGGGTGTGAAGCGGTTCCTTATGTGCCATGGTGGAGGTGTGATACACATGAGCAGGGTCGAGGGTGTGGGGTAGAGGGAGTGGGCGGGATTTGCAGGGCAGTTAGGTTTGGGGGTAATTGGGTGGGACGAGTACACTGTTGTGGATTTTTGGGGGAGGGGTGTATTGGGTTGAGGGGGTGGGGGTGGGGGTGGGCTTCAACAGGCTGGAAAAGGGCTTAGAGGGGGCTGGGCCGTGTCTGAAGGTTCCCAGACTCCAAGTGGGGTGAAGGCGGGCTAGAGGAGGTGGGCTGGGATGGGGTATGGTTATTATTCGCCTTGTCCTTTTGGCCCAAAGATGTCAAGGGCTCCAAGTTCGGCCCAAAGTAGGAAGTTAAAATAGCTGGCCCATTCAGATAGGGTTTGGATAAATTATGATAATCCTATTTATTCAAATTAGACACGGCCTGCACTTCATTAAATTCAGTTGTCACGTGTTCCTTCATGGATTGGGACGGAGCGAATTTTGAGGGCACGATGTCTGACATTCTTTCGGGGATTATCTGCGAACAATTAATTTCGCCGCCCTTATCTCTTCTTTCGATGGGGCTCCTCGTTTCCTGTTGAACTGAGACCGACGTTGATGTCTCCGAGAAGACTGGAGGCTGACGTTCCCAGTCCGTAGCCGCCGCGAGGCCGGACGAACGAAGATCATCTTGGTCGCTCGACCAATATGAATCAATTTCATCGTTCGACTCCAAAGATAGCATATCAGCCTCTTCCTCATTATATTTGTCCATTTCCTCGATTACTTTGCATGTAAACTCCTCATTGTCCACCGTCACCGAGATAATATGATTGACCTCTCTTAAATATGAAACATAAATCTGGACTCGAGCATAATCTAACCGTTCTCTTAGTAGTATTTCCTTGTCTATTTTAACGTAAGAGCCGAAGCAAGTGCTTACCGTCTCGAAGAAACGAGGGTTCCAAGCATGGATTGGAATCCCTACCCATCGTGTCCAGATCAATCGTTTGTGACAAACATCCCTTGTTTCCCACGGCCTGTGCCACTCGAACCAGTGACTAAACCATTTAGTCATGTCGGAACAAAGCTCTTTGAATGGTTTCCCCGAGATATTTTGAATGAGGACTGAATCATCCCCAAGGGTTCTCAATTTTAGTATATTGACACATTCTTGTTGAATTTCTTCGCCATGATCGATTCAAGAGAAAGTTTTCCTCAATATACCAGTGATGCATTCTTTCAACCACACTGATTCCAAAGGGTTAGTAGAGAAGTGAACTTTGTTTCCTAAACTGTGGGTCAGATGTGTTGGCCTGCTCACTGGCCGTATAGGCTCCTGGTTTTCTCCCCTCAATCGCTCTACATAAGATACACTAGAATCACGAGCGCTCTTGTTAGCTTCAAAATAATGTGTGTCCCGTTTTTGTCGCTCCTTCACTTTTTTGTACTCTTTGCCCGACCTATCGAATCTCAGGATGAAATCCCGGATTTTATAGCTATCTATCCAAACATTATTCAGATTCTCCAAGGTTTTTTCCACATCCAGACCTTCATCGTATCTTACGAAGCCGAAAGGTTTTCCAACCTTATCTTTTTTGTTTGGACGAAAAATATCTGCCACTCTTCCCACCGTGTTGAAGCATTGTCGTAGTCTGTCAATACTACAATCCGGGGGGAAATTTTTGAATAGGAAAGAGATCGTCCTTCTGGACGTGAGGTGAACAAGCTTTTCCTTTCATGGGGCATCGTCGTGTTTTTCTCTCCGGAATCTAGTCTCATCCTCCCTAAAACTAACAATCCTATTTAGCTGTCTACGGGTAAGGGTTAATCCATGGCTGGGAAATCTAGGCTGCCTCACCAGAAAGCGCTCGGAAAAGGGTCGGGATTTCCTACGGGATACTCTCACCCATTCACCTCCCTCACTCTCTCTCACCCTCTCAGCCTCACTTTCTCTCTCTAACATTTTTTCAATCTTTTCAATTCTTTTTATAATTCGTATTATCATTAGTTAAATTATATAATCGAAATATAAATTCAATGTCATATTATATATGGGTATGATTATATAGAGTAGGTTGATATAGTTATGGGTAGGTCTGCTGTGGACTCGAGTGCACGGTGCACTTGAGTCCAACATATTGAATATGTATTGATAAAACAGAATTATTAAATAAATTAGGCCATGGCCTAATAGTAGGCGCATACCTGTTTTATTGTAATGACGTTTAGTAACAAAAAAAATATAATGACTTACACTTTTCATTAATATTGTGTTGCACTTTTCAGTTATATTGACTTACACTTTTTAGTAATATTGTGTTTCACTTTTCAGTTATACTGACTTGCATTTTTTTATAAATATTGTGTTGCACTTTTCAGTAATGTTGACTTACACTTTTTAGTAGTATAGTGTTGCACTTTTCAATTATACTGACATGCACTTTTTTATAATATTGTGTTGCACTTTTCAATTATATTGACTTACATTTTTTAGTAATATTATGTTGCACTTTTTAGTTATATTGACTTACACTTTTTATTAATAGAGAATATTTACAAAAAGGATCATTCACAGAGACACTTATCAAATTAAGAACACAAATTCTAATCATTTAAATTAAGGTCAAAATTGAATGTAAATAGCCCATATGCCCTTAGACTTAAATGTGAACACTAATTTTAAAATTTAATCCTTAATTTATCAATTCATAGTATTTCATAAATTTCGCAACTTTCTTGAACAACATTATGATCAAATAAAGATTATTTTCGTTTAATTATCTCATTAAAATCTCTCTCTCTCTCTCTTTCTTTTTTTTTTCCAAGTTTTCCATTTAATTCTCTCATCAAAATTCTTTCTGTTTAATTCTCTCATCAAAATTATTTTGGTTTAATTCATAATTATTGATTCTATTTTCCATAATAAAATCATTATGCCAATTCGATTTGCAGTGTATCGTAAATTCACTAAATTGCAAATCTATTTTCCACATTCAATTCAATTGTAAGACAACAGCATTGTCAATGGTAGGTCTTCCTTGTCGTCGTCGTCCACGATCGAACCTCCCCACCCAATCTCATTCGCGGCGACGTGACAATACAGACGCGGTGCGAGTAACTGGTTTTTACGATTTCAATTACTGTGTTAAATCATTGATTCCAGTTTCAAAAGTATTATATGTTCATATATTTGGCTAAACACAGAGATGCAGATTGATTGTTAGTCGTTTGTACATGTTATTTTGTTATTATTCTAGGGTTTTCTGATAATTAGCAGATTATCAATTAATTTATTATTTCGTGATACTCAGGATCGAATTCGATGGGAAAATCAAGTTGGTTCGTGTTAATCAGTCTTCAACGTTTCTAGAAGTCTTGAATCAAGTCAATGGTATGTGACCCACATTAATAGGCCGATTTTATTAATGCAGATCTAATTTGCATTAAAGTCGTTTTTTTGCATAATGATATTTGCATATGCACATAATTTACTGCACACTTCTACATTATTAATATGTTGATGCATCTTTAGTGTTTTTTTTTCCTGCATTATAGTTAGAGATTTTTCTACAGATCTTTCCGCATAATCAAGTCAGACATTTCTCTGAAGAAAATATCTAATTTGATTTGACGATTTTTCTGCAGATCTTCAAGTTTGAAAATGAAATTGAATATCAAAGATTTGGGGAAGACTTCAATATCAAAGATTTGGGGAAAATTCTAAAATTGAGGATGTAGAATAATCAACGGGGTTTGAGAAAGAGAGAAAGATTTGCATTCAAATTTTAAAATTAGTTGACTTAATATTATATTAAAACACTATTTTAAATATTAAGGGTAAGATGGTACATTTAAGTTGGATTTTGACCTTAATTTAAAATTAATTTTAACCTTGTTCTTATTTGAAAAAACTATATGTGAAAATACTGAAATCCCTTATTAATATTGTATTGCACTTTTTAGTTATACATATAAAATAAACTCATTATTTTAATAGGTATGTTAGTAGTATAAATGATGGGTGTTAGAATTTTTAAGATTGAGGTAGCAAAAAAATTTATAGCGATAAATAAAATAATTAATTAAAAAAAAACTAATTTAATTAAAGAAAAAACTAATACTCCCTTCGTCCAATTTCAATATTCCCACTTTTCTTTTTTGGTTGTCCAATTTTATTATGCCCATACCCTTTTTGGAAATAATACTATTCATACTACTTTATCTTCACCCTTCTACCATCACTTATTTACCCACTTTGTCATTCACTTTATTTATAAACAATCATTTATTTATAAATGGACCCCACAATACCTCATCATACTCTCAACTTATCTACTTTATGAATAAACTAATTAATATTCATTAAAACTCGTGCCCGAAGAAGTGGGCATAATAAAATTGGACGGAGGGAGTAGCTTATTGGGCTGGGCCTAGATGGCAACTAGCGGAAAAAATATATAAAAAAAAACTAGCTGAAATAAAGAAAAAAAAACTAGTAAAAAAAAATATGACATGGCACTCGAGTGTACTAGACCTTACCTATAGTTATTTGTTGTTAGTTTAGTATATGTATCATTATTATATATAATTGAATTTTGAGTTTTATATATGATGACCAATTAATTTATGTATGTACAGTAATACATAACGTTGTAAAATTTATCAGCGTAATACGCGGAATAGTACATGAATATTTTTTAAGTGGAATAAAATTGTATACTCCTTTCGTTCAACACATTTTTTTTATTGAGACGTTTCAACATTAATTACGCACTTTCAATAGATAAATAATTTATAAAATAATATTTTAACATCATTTATTTTTAATGGAAATAACTTGGGTGCAAATCTCTTAGGTATCAAATGTGTAAAACATATCTCAATTTAAATACACCACCTGACTTGGTAGATCCATCCCGCTCCGCAGCATACACCTCCTGATCCACTAAATACACTACCTGCACCCCCAGAACCACTAAATTCACACACACCTCCTGATCCACTAAATATACCACATACACCCCCATAATCACTAAATTCACCCATACACCTACTGATTCACTAAATACACCACCTGAACCCCTAGAACTACTCACTCATACACCTTCTAATCCACTAAATACACCACCAACACCCCAAAACCACTAAATTCACCCATGCACCTACTGATCCACTAAATACACCACATGTACCCAAAAAATCACTAAATTCACCCATACACCTCATGTTCCACTAAATACACCATTTGCACCCACAAAACCACTAAATTCACCCATGCACCTCATATCCCCAACCAACCCCTCCACCATTTCATCATTTTTTTTAAATTTAAAATTCGCATAATTTAATTTCAAATTATTTAAGTATTATTAATTATTTAATACTCATTATCATATGAGCATTTCATCATTTTTCTCATTTAAAATTCACATAATTTAATTCTACATTTCATATATTTTTTGCATTCATCATTTTTTATTATTTAAAATTCACATAATTTAATTTCAAATTGTCATCAATTTATTCCTCTTTCACATTTTTTTCCACTGAAAATTTCATCATTTTTTATTATTTAAAATTCACATAATTTAATTCCTAATTATTTTAAAAAATTCACTGGGCATTTCATCATTTTTTATTTAAAATTGTTGAAAGCTTTAACTCTTCTGATGATGAAATGTTCTCTAATAGTGAAGATGATGATGTATGCAACATGGCCAATGAAGATGATGAGGTATCTTCTACATCTAGTTCATCATCTATTCACTCACTAGAACCTAGTGATATAACCTTGAAACTATCATTTAGAAAGTTGATGGAAGACTTCACTAGATTGCAAGAACTTCATGAAAGCTGTGAGAGAGAAAATGAGGCTTTATATTCTGAAATTGCAAAACTCTCTCAAGCTGAATCTATAGTTGATGTCAAGTCTACTGAGTTGTATCAACGAGTCTTGAGAGAACTTGAGGAAGCTTCTCTCAGGATAGTTGACCAACAAAAGCAGTTTGATGAACAACTACTTATTTAGAAGAGAAAGGATTTTGAACTTAAAATTCTTCAAGCAAAATTTGAAAAATTCTCACATGAATATGATGTTCTTAAATCAAGTGAAGAGAGCATGAAAAATAAGATGTCTGCAATGAATGAATCCTCTAAGGCAATAGAGGAAATTCAAAACTTCCAAAGACCTATGGCTCAAAAGAGTGGATTGGGATATGATCCATTCGAATCTTCACCTTGTCTTAGTGTTGCTTCAACAAGTAACAGTAAGAGAATCTTTGTTAAATCAGTGGCACAACAAGCTGAAAATGAATTAACTCAGCCACTGAACAAAGGAAAGGGTAAAATAAATGAGATGCCCACTCAAGTATTCCAGAAAACAAGGCCCATACCTAAGGAAATGGCCAAAGTCTCTGAATACAAGAGGAATGGTGTTCAGCAGAGTAGACCCAATGGAAGGGAAACTCATCTGAACAACATTCAGAGAGGTTGTCCAAAGTATGTTCAGCCTAGGCCAACTCCTCTGAGGCAACCTCAACTGAACAGACTAAAGGCCAACTCTCCTGCAAAAATGAGACAACCAAAACCCTTCATGCCAAAGGGTAATGGTCAACTAAAAGCCTTTCCTCAAAGATTTCCTCAAGCTGCACAGAAGACTCATAAGTTCAGGAGAAATGCCAACTCTCCTGAAACTTACAAAGTTAACACTTTCACACATTCTTTCCCAAAGGCATTTAAGGGAAAAACTGTGTATGTTGATGAAAGAGGAAAAAAACTTAGCCACCTTGAATCAATCAGGGTTATTAGGCAAGTTTGGGTTCCTAAAGGTACAACTAACCTCTCAGGACCCAAAATTCAAAAAGGGTGCCTAAAGTTTGATCATTGCAGGTACCAAAGGACAACCAGAAGATGAGGAGCTTGAACAAAAAGACAGCATGGTACTTGGACAGTGGATGTTCAAGGCACATGACTAGAAACAAAACACTCCTCACTGAATTCATTGAACAAGAAGGTCATAATGTCACATTTGGAGACAGCTCACAAGCCACTACAAAAGGTTATGGTACCTTGAACATTGGTAATGTCAAGGTAACTAATGTATCATATGTGGCTGGTCTCATATATAACCTCTTAGCATAAGTCAGTTTTGTGATAAAGAATACAATGTTGAGTTCTCAAGTGATAAATGTCTAATCAAGGATAAAATAACTCAACAAACTCTTCTGACTGGCATAAGAAAAGGAAATGTATATTTTGCTGACTGGAATTTGTCTACTGATGCTACATGTTTCATTGCTAAGAGCTCAAATGAACAAAGTTGGTTATGGCATAAAAGGCTAAACCACCTGAACTTTAAATCCATGAACAAACTAGCAAGAAATGCATTAGTAAAAGGACTGCCTAATGAAGTCTTCATTAAAGAACATGTTGGGATATGAATCCTGATACAAGTCCTAATTGATGATGATCAGATGAGTTTTGATAAGCCAAAAGAAGACTTGAATAATTTCTAAGTGTTGACTGATCTAGTCTAGTTATGAAGTCATCTTGAATAGATCAGTAGAGTTCACAAGTAAAGTTCAAGTAAAGTGCATAAGTAAAGTACAAAAGAAAAGATAAGTATGATTGAAAGACAAGTACGTTTTATAAGTATTGTGTATATATATATGTTAGGATTTATACTGAGCTATTAAAAGATGTATAGAAGCTCATTATTTCGTGTATGTATTCGCATATTCATTGTATAGATCTTAAGTTGACTAAGCTGATTTATAAAGCTTAATGTAATGTAATGTAATAGTCTTGTTAGATTAGATGATAGGACTAGTTTAGTTCTATGTCGAAGTTTACTATTGAAGACTCGCGCAAGACAAGTCAAGTGAAGAAGAAGACTGAGAATTTGTCTAAGTATGGAGACAAGACAGGTGCGCGACAGACAAGAAGAAGAAAGGTTAAGTCAGAAACGCGTATTGGATATATATGTTGAAAGAGTTAGTTATGGAATAACTAATTAACTGAAGAAACACGTGGATAGATAAGAAGAAGTTGTTAGAAGTCAGTTATCAAGAAAAGGTGGTTACATAACAGAACGTTCTTGATGTTGGAAGCTTATAAATACCCCAAGACATTTGACGGTTATGACTACTGAAAGACTACTGACATACTACTGATTCTAAGAGATTACGAAGCGAATTACGAAGCATTCAAAGCAAAGAAACTCACAGAGTTCAAGTTCAGAAAGTCAAGCC
The DNA here is from genome assembly GCA_963675135.1 of Galeopsis tetrahit. Taxonomy (NCBI): domain Eukaryota; kingdom Viridiplantae; phylum Streptophyta; class Magnoliopsida; order Lamiales; family Lamiaceae; genus Galeopsis; species Galeopsis tetrahit. The sequence goes on along the minus strand of OY776130.1, from coordinate 27,993,402 downwards.
AGAAGACAAGTGAAGAAATTGAAGAAGGCTACTACTGGACTAAGAGAAGTTTTTATTTTATTGTTTCAAGTTGCTAGTTACTTGTAAAATAGCTAGTTAGATCAAAGAGGCACTTTGTAGTTGTTGCGTTAAAAAATAACGCCTAGGGATATCGAACGTTCCCGTACGGATAGTATGAATCACGGGCTTAAATCGTCCTTTATCCTTAGCAGTCTTCACGAACAATTCTTCTTCAAAATCCTTAAATGACCTGTAAAAAATACGCCGGAGGGGATTCCGGCGTGGAATCTCCGACGCTCAAGTCAGAATCGTTCTTAAGGGGATCAAGTAAGAATTCCCCTGTAATTCAAGGGAAATTCTAGCGAATATCCGGATGTCTTCTTATCAATTCAGTGTATATTTCGTGCAACTCTCTTAGATCATAGAAAGTAAAGTGAACTTAATGTAAAAATGTAGTCAATGGATTAAAACAAACCTGTTTATATACCTTTCCCAATTTCGTGGCAGAGAGGGAGACTGCTTCTCCCTCTTTCTTCTCAACCGCCCCATAATAATCGGTCCTTTCATGGACTTCTCCCACTTACTGACTTTGACTCCTTCTTGGGCCTTATCCATCAAAGACAGATCCTGGGTCTTTTCTTCGTGGGTTAAATACTCCTGGCCCAAAAGTGGCCAGGCCCTAGATGCTTTAGACAACGGCCCAGTTTATACCTATTTCCCTCATTGGGCTTGGACGTGGACCTACAACCCAGATACACCTATTCCCCTTACTAGGCTTAGGGTGTATTAATCCTATCTATCAAACGCTTACTTATAATAAGACGGATTTAATTCATCTTTTATCCACGTGTCGTCATCTCTGCAGACGACATATTTTGTCCGCATCAGTAGTGTTTTCGAGAAGATCAAAGTCTTATTTCTTGGGACTCTAAGCCACAAGAACACATTACTCGATTGGAAGAGTTAATAAGAATTTCCCGACTGGAGTTGTGAGAGTGGATGTAGACAAGTTGTCGAACCACTATAAATCTCGTGTTGTTTACTTTACTATTTTATCTGTGTTTGATTGATTAACTGTTTAATTGATTGAATTGCATATAAGAACAAGACAAGTAGAGTGTTCATACAGAAGTTCGCAAATCTTAGTTGAGTATAATTTTGATTGGGTTCATTGTTAATCTGATTATTCCGCATTGTGTCTAGACATTTTCCTAGCTTACTCAATATTATCTAACTCAACTAGGGACCAACAGAACATGTTTGCAAACCATGTCAAGAAGGAAAACAGATTAAACTTCATTTAAAGGCAAACCAGTCATCTCTACTGAAAGGGTACTTGAACTTTTGCATATGGACTTATTTGGACGAATTACCCCTGCCAGTATAAATGGAAGAAAATATACATTGGTTGTAGTAGATGACTTCTCTAGATTTACTTGGGTAGTATTTCTCCTTAATAAGAAGGAAACACAAGTCAAACTCCCTGAGCTAATGAAAAGACTGTCAAATGAGAAAAACTTTAATATCATCAAGATAAGATCTGATAAAGGCACTGAGTTCATAAATTCATATATTAATGAGTATTGCATTGAAAATGGAATAGCCCATGAAATTTCAGCAGCTAGAACCCCTCAGCGGAATGGGGTAGCTGAAAGAAGGAATAGAACTCTTAAAGAGGCAACTAGAACCTTAATTGCTAATTCTAATTTGCCTAAGAGATTTTGGGCTGAAGCTATAAACACTGCATGATATACTCAGAATAGATGTTTGATCACTAAGGGTCAAGGCAAAACCCCATATGAACTCTGGAAAGGAAGATTGCCTAAAGTATCATATTTTCACATATTTGGTTGTAAGTGTTTCATTCACAACAATGGGAAAGAACAATTGATTGTGAAGGAAATGACGAATTATTAATGATGTTGTCAAATATGTTGTGGCATTCTTCACATCATTGACACAACATCAACAATCTCCCCCAATTTGGCCTTTCGACAACAACAAACCTGATGCAATAATAGATAACAAAAAGTGTAGAATAGACAACAAGAATAGAATGTAATGTTAAACCGAAGTGAATTTGAACTATTGAAAATAACTCCCCCTAAAAATGATATTTCCAAAACTCCTCCATAGATGCAAAACTCCCAATTTTATCAAGTAGGGTAATTCTCATCTACAACAACATGCATTGGGTGCAGCATCTTATGCAACTTCTCCCCATGTTGGTGTGGAAAGGAGAAACATGTACACTAAAAGCTCACGAACTGCGGTAATGCTAGCATGATTGTTTCGTCACATTCAGTGAAATCGCCATTGTTGCGAGAAGAGTTAGAAGATTTTAAGTAGCAGTAGGGTTTTGAGTGGTTTCATGTTCATGGTTTCAGTAAAAGGGTGAATGCCTTGCATTTCAGAACAAATGTTTTAAGGTTTGAAACGTCAAGGGTGTAGATGTTTGAGAAATTTCAGTGGAGGTTTCGGATTTTGGAATAGGTACTTGTATCGAACTGATCGTAAAATACGGTGATCCCGGTGTCGTTGTTTCAAAATTTTCTGAAACACGTAGGGAAAATTGAAGCAAGTAAGTTCAGACAATTTCGATTTTCTGAGGAAGAAAAAGCTTGAGAATTTGAGCTTTGATCGAATGGTGAAGTGTTTTCCATCCTTCAAATACATGTAAACTATATTCGAATTAAATGAACAATTCAAAGTCTGGAAAATTTAAACACTTTCGAATTGAAATGCAGTGATGAACAATCAATACTCTGTAAAATACCACTACATATAATATCTTCAAAATCAGTGCATAAGTTATAGAATATAATACTCCCTCTGTCCCAAAGAAAGCTACACAGGATGGATGGGCACAAAGATTAAGGAGAGTAATATAATAATGTGTATAGTACATGTGATGTGATGGAGAGAGAATAAAAAGTAAAGCAATTGGCAAAAAGTAATCTTAACATTAAGACAAAACAAGAAGGCACATGATTCTGCCGCCTTTTCACTGCAAATAGTGTCCAAAAAAGTGAAATTTTCAGTAGGAACAAATTTCCCACCAATTTCACAATTAGTAAATTTCCCACCAATAACATAATTTGAAATTTCCCTCATAACTTCGGTCACCATGAATAACAATATTCATTACAAAAAGATACTTTAATGTCTACAACCCCAACCCATAAATGCACAACATTCAAATATGTCCAATTCAAAACCTAACTTAAGCATAGTAGAAAGGAACAACGTTGCTCAATTTTTGCTGCAAAGCTGGTCCAATGGTGAGCTGCCCATGGGGAAAAATACTGAAGCAGCTGCAAAATTTGGTTTGAATAGAAAAACCATCAGCACAATATGGAGGAAGTCACGGCAGCAAATGAGTGAAGGAAGGCCAATTGCATTAGTAAATGAAAAGACTGGTATGAAAAAACAAAAAGAAAATGCAAGTTAATGATGCACAAATAGCTGCAATTCCACTACGACAAAGAACTACACTAAGAAGTCTTGCGTTGAGACTTGGTATGAGCAAGAGCACAGTTGGGAGATGGTTCAAGCAAGGGATGATTAGAGCTCACACTAATGCCATAAAACCAGATTTAACACCATTAAACAAGGTAACTTGATTGAAATTCAGCCTTCATGCATTACAAGTTGACAGGTTATTGAATGTTGTAAAGTTTAAGAGCATGCAACAATTTGTTCACATAGATGAAAAATTGTTCAACCTCACTAGAACAAGTGAGAGGTATTATTTGTGTCATGGTGAACCAGACCCATATAGATCATGCAAGTCAAAAAGATTCATTACAAAGGTGATGTTCCTTTGTGCAGTTACTAGACCTATGTATGCAGCAGATGGACAACTTATTTTTTATGGTAAAATAGGCATTTTTCCGTTCATTACCAATGTTCCAGCCAAAAGAAGAAGCAAAAACAGAGAAGTTGGAACATTGGAACCAAAGGCTATGGAATCAGTCACCAAAGATGTGACAAGAAACTATTTGATCAATCAGGTATGCACTCTCATATTTTAATTTCACCACTGAGTATTTAATTGCATTGTCATATTAGTCTCCACAATAACACAAGTAATCTAATTGTCGTATTTGTGACATTATTGACCTAGGTCATACCTGCTATTAAAGCTAAATGGCCTAGTTGTGCAAGTAAAAATATAATGATCCAGCAAGATAATGCAAGACCTCATATACAAGATGATGATTCTGAATTTAGACAAGTTGCTAGTGCACATGGATTCAATATTCATATTATTTTCCAACCACCAAACTCTCCAGATACAAATGTTCTTGACTTGGGATTTTTTAGGGCTATACAGTCATTGCAGGTGGAAACAGGGGCAAATAATGTGAATGAATGGGTTAATGCAATGAACACATCTTTTGAATCATTGTCACATTCAACACTCAATAAATTTTTTCTAAGTCTACAATCATGCATGGTGGAGATTATGAAATAGAGAGGGCATAACAACTACAAATTGCCTCGTATGGGAAAAGAAAAATTGATAAGAGAAGGCAGACTCCCTACTGACTTAGAAGTTGATGAGACCGAGGTTAGAGAATGTATTAACTATTTGGTACAAGCTGGGGATGCAACATGCCTGGAATTCTTGATTGGAGAACTAGGTTACACTATGAAGATCATTGAAGAAGTTTTTGTGCATTTTACATTTTTTGTAGAATCAAGAAAATGTAATATGCAGATGGATCTTTTTGAACACTTTTTGTAGAAAGAAAATGTAATTATGGAGATCGATCTTTTTGAACACTTTTTGTAGCAAGAAAATGTAATTATGCAGATCGATCTTTATGAACACTTTTTCTTAACAAGAAAGCTATGTTTATGCACTATAATTTCAAACAACAATACCAGTAAATTTCCTCATTAAATTTAGAATATACCCACAAATTTCGTAAAAAGAACTAAAAAAAATAATGACAAAATGGACCTCTAGCACCAAAGGGCACCAAATGGCCAAGATCTCCAGCGCATATCTTTTCATTTTCGGTGACATCTCCGGCACCATGGATCCAGTGACAAAGAGTTCGTCGCCATGGAATCTGGTACCCAAGCCCCTAACGCAATAGAACCAACAAGCCCCTGAGTTTCTGGTACGATTGATTCCATGGAATAAGAATCACACACAAAATGGGGTATCATCGATTCTGTAGCAGAAGAATCGAAAACTAAAGGGAGAAACTCCGTTTCTGGTACCAAACCCCTAACGCAATAGAACCAACAAGCCCCTGAGTTTCTGGTATGATTGATTCCATGGAATAAGAATCACACACAAAAGGGGGTGTCATCGATTCTGTAGTAGAAGAATCGAAAACTAAAGGGAGAAACCATGTTTTCGGTACCATCGATTCTGCAGCAGAAGAATTGAAAACGAAAGGGGGAAACCCCGTTTCTGGTACCATCGATTCTGTAGTTGAAGAATTGGAAACGAAAGGGGGAAACTCCGTTTCCGATACCATCGACTTTGTTTCGGGTCCAATCGATTTGGTGGCAGAAGATAACAAATATGGTGGTGGGTTCATGATATGCATTACAGCGTATTTCTTCAATTGGGTTTCAAGAGAGAGATGCATGTATATTTTTTCAATTGGAATGCCTATTTCTTCAATTGGGTTTCAAGAGGGAGAATTGGGTGGTTTCAAGAGAGAGATGAAGAGTCAAAAAAGTGGGGACATGGGAAAATGTGATTTAGGATTAGGTAAGTGGGGTAGGTGAGAATATTAAAGAATTGTTAATTAAGGTGCTTAATGATGATAATTGAGTGGTATTTAGTGTAAATAAGTATAAATTGTAGGAATAAATATGTAAAAGTAATTTGCCAAAAAAGGAATGGGGAGCTTTTCCTGGGACAGACTAAAATGTTAAGTCGGGTAACTTTCTATGGGACGGAGGAAGTAGCAATATAAATATTTAGACATTATGTTTAATCGAGAAACCTATATAGAGAAGATGACACAAATTGAGAAACATGAGAGTAGGTAGTGAAAGAGCTCAACTTACCCCATGTTGTGATCGTGTGCGGTTGTGAAGAGAAACACGGAAATAATAACGGCCCATAAATAATATAATTAAAACTGAAAATGCAATATATTCAAATAAAAATAATGACCTGAAAAAATTCAATTTAATAATTTCGAAAAATCAATCTAATATTCAGAAAAATAAATAATTCATAAAGGTAACTGAAATTCAAGCCATTTTCAATGTTGCCCATAATGTTGGCCCACATACATCTCAACGCTGTTTTTACAAGAATTTGCTTCATTTGTGTTGCACATATATATATTTTTTTAATTCACAAATTCACATTGATCCATCTTTTGAAAAGAGTGCATCGTAATAGCGAACTCCGTGCCCCATAGTTACTAAAAGGATATATGAATAATTTGATGCAATTTTTTAATCACATTTTGAAAAGAGAACATCGTAGTAGCGAGCTCCGTGTCCCATAGTTACTTAGTGATTTTTAAGCATCTAAATTGTGATCCTTTTTTTAATTTAAGAGATGTATGTCCAGAACAGAAATTTTTGCAACAAATTTTTCAAGACTTAAACAACATTTACACAGAAGAATTATTTAAAATCTAACACAGAAAAATATCCAGAAAAATTTAATAGACAATTCCATATGTTGTCTCAAATGTTCCCACATTTGATACAACATTTAGTCAGAATTTTTCAGATAGTGCATAATCCAAGAGATTTTCGAAGGGATGAAAACCTCTTATCATCAAGGGCTTTTGCATATCATCAAGGGATTTTGCATAAATATCAGCAAGTTGTTTCTCGGTAGATATGTATTCCAACTTCACAATCTCCTTCTCAACAAGATCTCTAATAAAATGATATTTAATACTTATATGCTTTGTTAAAGAATGTTGCACATGATTCTTAGATATATTAATAGCACTAGTATTATCACAAAATATGTTATTTTCATCATTCAAAGCTTCTTTTATGTGTTTACGCTCAATCAAGAAATGATAACATTTATGGTTTACCTTGTTGCATATGGATGACATACATATAGGCCTTACCATATCTTCTGTGTTCATACCCAAGTTTTCTTCTAGTTTGTACTCTAGTATACAGTTCTCCAATGATTTGATCCGATGGATGGTCTTTCAAAATTCTGGTAGATGGAGTTCTCTGAGAATCATACAAATTTTCTGATAATTCTGATTTTTTAGAGGATGTTTGCTCAAATGTAGCCTCATTTGAAGTAACAGTTCGAATTTGATCAAAATTCTCAGAACTCTTTGAAATTTCAACAAGATCAGAGATGTCATCTTCAAGATATTGACCTGTAAGACTAGCATCATCATAAAATACCACATTTACACATTCTTGTACAATACATGTTCTCAAATTGTAAATTCTATATGCTTAACTATTTCTAAAATAACCTAAAATATCATTTTGTTGTGGAGTTTTAGGTGAAGAAAACTCTTGCATGATACCTTTACTTTCACGAAATTCAGTAAAAGAACTATTTTCAAACTCTCTTCCATGGTCAGACCTAATTCTGCAAACTTTAGAGTTAAAAGCAGTTTTGAATATTTTATAAAGAATCTTGAAAGTAGAAAAAGTTTCAGATTTTTCTTTTAGAAATTCAATCCAAGTGTAACTTGAGTAATCATCAACCACAACCACCAATACTCTCAGTTTCCATTGGACCGATAATATCTATATGCAGAAGTTCAAAGCAGTGTGTTGTTGAACAATGTCCCAACATTTTGTGGGATACGTTCGCCTACTTACCTTTTTGGCATGAATCACAAACTTTGGTATTTCTCAACTGAAGTTTAGGTAAACCTGTAACATCTCCTAATCTCACCAATTTGTGAATATGTCTATAATTAGCATGACCAAGTTTATGATGCTAAAAAACATTCTCATCAAGTTTAGCACTATTGCATTTATCTTTAGATTCAAACACCTAATAATTGTCAATAGATCTAGTTCAAGTCATAAGACAATCAGAATTTCTATCTATAACACAGCAAAAATATTTATCAAACTTAATATGTAGATCATCATCACATGATTGACTAATACTAGTCAAATTTGTAAGTAATCCTTCAACAAGTAAAACATTTGATAACTTTGGAAAATTAGAAACATTGAGTGTTCCTTTACCAATGATCCTACCTTTAGAACCACCTCCATAAGTAACATTTCCACCATCATATGATTTATAATTAGATAAAAATTCAAGTTGACTTGTCATGTGTCTAGAACAGCCACTATCAAAGTACCATAAATCAGAAACACATGTTTTTTATGACATATGAACAATATGACATATCAGATTTTGAAACACAATCTGTTTTCTGTAAATGTTGTTTGGCATGATGTGTCATTTTAGGCAAATTTTCAGAAGAATTCATATCTCTTTTCAACTTTAAGCAATATGGACGTTTGTGACCTTTTTCAGAACAATAAAAATATGTAAAATATCTTTCAACCCTACCAACAGTAATTTGTGTTTTAGCAGAAATATTAGAACCATCAATTACTTTTGCCTTAACAAACACAATATATTTTGTATCATTTGAAGGTTTAAAAGACATATCATTGTAACTCAGACCTATTCTTTTTGTCTTACCAACCATTAAGGCATCATCTAGCTTTAACAAATTACAGTTGTGACTTTCTCTCGAAGTACCTGTCTCATCATAATTAAATCCATTAAAACAGTTCAGACTAGTATTCGAAAATAATGGATACCTGGCAAATGTTGTAGCTGATGTTGACACATCTGGTGTAAAATCAGAAGCAGAAATTTCTGAACAATTATCAGCTTCAGTCCGTGGTTGAATCCATTCAGCCAGTATACTCCTCCATGCTCGTTCATCAAGATATTTGATGTACACAATATAATGTCTAAGTGCAAGAGAAAACAAATATTCCATTGTAATATACACACTCTAAACAAGATCTCTACTTAGTGTATCAAGTAGTTGGCTCTGATACCAACTGAAAGTGTGTGTGCGTGCGAAATCAGAGGTAATATCAGTTGTGTTGGCACTATCTTGACAACATTAAGCAGCGGAAATTAAAATGCACTTTGCAAAATGGAAGTATTCAAAATTTGCATAGATTATAAAATAATCTACACGGTTCACTATATATTGAATAAGTAAAACTTGGTTAAAACCTCTTAGAGGTGTAAAATAACAACGCGTATGAGTGTATAAAATTTACTAGATCCTATGAAACTATCTCCCTCATAAATCTATACATATAACCTAGCAAATAAGAGCACGATGAACATACAATTGTTCGGGTTTACAATAGTATGCTGATCTACAAGAAGAAACAATAATATTCCTAACTAGAAGCATATGCGCATTCAATAGACTAGTAATCAAGATTTAGCTTTTTTTCTTGTGTATCTTGTGTTGAGGCAGCTACGGTATTTATAGACTTCATGGACGAACTGTCTTCAACTCTTATGATCATCACAACCGTTAGATCAAGCGGTTTGGAACTTCTCTTCACATCTCCTTAAATGTAGGAACTTGCTCTATTATGCTTAGTGATTAGTGTGATAATTGCTTGAAATTCACACACTTATTGAGTATAATTTTATAGGATTTCATGCATTATTTACATTAAATTGACTAATTGCACTTAATTTGGAGAAATGGTGTAGTTTGCTATTTTTGTAGGAAAATGAGTATTTTTAGAGCTAAACACGCCTCGATTATATTGTGAAGTCAATCGAAGTAATAAATTGAGAATGAAGTTGAAACGAGAAAATATGAAAACTGAAAATTATTTGGGCCAACAATTTAATTGATGGCCCATTTAATTAATTATTGGGGTATTGAGTAATTGGCCCATTTAATTAATTGAGCACAAGAATTGCATGGCCCACTCTATAAAAGTGAGCCCAATTAATTAAAGAGAAGCCCAATACAATACGTACCTGCAACTTGGAATTCTGAATGGGCGCGGCTAAAGGCACACGGGTTTCCTATGAGTACACCCAGGGAAATTTTTTTTGTCACAAGGGTGATGCGAAATGACGTATTTACCCCTCTTGTACTTAAAAAAAAAACGCCGGATGAGTACACCCACCGCTTCTATTTCACGACAGATTCATGTCCACCACCACCAAAATAAACGCCATTCTTCAACAAAACACAAAAAATCAACAAAAAAAAAAAAAAAATTCTTAAGATGTTCGAAAATATTAACCGAATAAAATTAAGATGTACGAAAATTTTTACCCAACAAACTCAATGTGTTCGAAAAAAATTCATGAACAACTTTCATTTGTCTAAAAAAAAATTGGGCATCTTGTTCGAAAATTTTTACCCAACAAACTCAAGTTGTTCGAAATTTTTTAATGAACAAACTCAATGTGTTCGAAAAAATATTCAAAACAACTTAAATTTGTCCGAAAAAAAAAATCGAACAAGATGTTCGAAATATTTTCCAAAACAAAAACAAAATGTTCGAATTTTTTTTCAAAACAAACACAGATTGTTCGAAAATGTTTCCAAAACATACTCAATATGTTCGAAAATAATTCCCCAACATCTAAAAACCCTAATTTTCATACAAAAACCTACCTTGAAACGATGGCGGCTAGGGCTGGGGCAGTGGCGGACGAGGGCAAGGGCGGTGGCGTAGGATTCGCCCTTCTCCAGCGGCGGCGGCGTTCGAAGAAGAAAACGCAGCAACAGGAGACAGGGGCGGTGGCGGACGAGGGAAGGGGCGGTGGCCTCCTCCAACGGCGGCGGCGGTTCGACGAAGAAAGTGGGCGTTCGCCGCGTGGGGAGGGGAAGAGCGGCGCTGTCGCCGCGTGGGGAGGGGAGGGGAGGAGCGGCGCCGCTAGGGAGGGAGGGTGGTGGGCGGCGGCGCCGATTGGGAGTGAGTGGTGGTGGGCGGCGGGCCGATTGGTTGGGAGGGAGGGAGGGGGAGGGGAGGTGGGTGCACTTTTTGTGTGAGAAAGAGAGGAAGATAAGATTTAATTAGGGTTTGAAATGAGGAGGTTATTTTTGAGATTTCCAGGTGGGTGTCCTCATCCGTTTTGTGTGTGTCCTCATCGCGTGGGTGTACTCATAGGAAACCCGGGTGCCTTTAGCCGCGCCCATTCTGAATAGATCATGGGCCTACTCCCATTAATGGCCCACACTCATTTAATTAGCTGGGAGGGGAATACGCAAAAAAAGGGAATTCAGCGCGGAAGAAATCTTCTCCTCCCCACCACTCAATTCAATAGATTAGATTAGCTCGTCATTTTATTTCATTTCTTAGATAGATTTAATTTAGTATTTTATTTTATTGTAAGCTTTTGAGGATTTGAAGACCTAGAAATGATATTTTTTTATTATTGCAATTTTAATTTGGTAATTTCATTTTCATTCATGTCTTGTAGTTTAATTTACATAAGTTTTATTCTAGTTGTTAATTTAGATATATGAGGTAATCTCTTATTGCTTTGGGTGTTGGAATTATGTGGGTAATTAGTGAGTTTATGAATTAATTGCTTAATTTACCTATGTCTTGATTTAATTGTTTCTATTGTTGTAATTTGTAAGATTTAATTAGTTAATCAATCCTATTAGCTAGCATTTTCGACTGTGTTAATTGCAACGATAGTTGGGTTTGCATGATTGGGGTGTGGGTGTGAGCCTTGGTTAATTAATTGAAGTTAAGTAGTAATTAGCTTAACCGAGAGAGGGTTAATTGCTAGACCGACAACTTTAGACACCAAACGAATAGAGGTCGTCTAGGAGTTAGGTGAGAGGGTGTTTCATAAGCATTAGTAACCGTGTTGAAAGTGCTTAAGGGACACTATCTTACGAGCTTATGGTATTTGGTTAGATCCTATAATTACTAATCAATGCACGTTGTTCACCTATGCCTTTCGAGGGAGTCTACACACATATGTGATAGCCTTTAGCATAATTCAAGACATTAGGTTTAATTATTGTGATTAGTTCGTTAATTCATTAGTGATCCCACATAAGGAAGACACCTGAAGCAATTCTTCCACTTGCACTTTCATCTTTTTGAGAGTTAGTTTAGTTGTTTACTTAGTGTTTCTTTTCTTATTGGTATTTGCCTTATCCTCCTGTTTAGCTTCTATAACACCATTTCGACTTATAGTTTTGGGGCTCTATGCTCTCTCTAGGTCCTTGGAACGAAAATCTACTAGGTCGTATACTTATCATACTACAATCGAACCCATACGCTTGTGGGGATCGTAATTGTTGTACGAAAAAGTGTGTAAAAAAAGAACCAAGTCACTTAGTAACTTCTCACTTCTATACAACTGCATGACCTGGTGTTGTCCACGTCTTCTAACTGCATTAGGGACATTACTAAGCAACAAGTGTAAGATCGGAGTTAGTGAAAAAATAAAGGGTAAATTCTGATGTTGTCATAAGTGTTGGGAACATTAGTTACAACACTCCACTGTAAGTGTTGGATCATTATACAAAACACTTATTTCAACATCAACAAATGTCGTTCGTAATAAATTTAAAATTCTTACATAATCAATCATTTTCATCACATAGATTTTTTAATAAAAAATTCAATGATTATATAATGTTATAGGGTATATCATCAAAAAGTAATTCACCAAAAATATCAAAGAAGATACCGAAGGAAAAGGTGTGGCCCACCTATTTTAATTTCAAGAGATTACTTATTTAATTTAATATTTTATACTCCCTCCGTTCCAGGATTTTATGCACACTTTTCTGCGTCCCAACATTTTTTGCACACACCAAAAAAGGAAACAATAATACCAATAATACCCTTCCTTTATTTTACCTTTAATCAAATCTCTTTCACTTTATTCATGAAATTACCAATAATATCCCTCCTTTATTTACCTTACTCATCACTTTATTCCATTTTCTTAATCTCCGTGCCGGTCAAAGTGTGCATAAAATCCTAGGACGGAGGGAGTATATATATATATATCTTTTTTTTTTCATATAATATCTTATTTAGGTGGGGATATTTATGATGTGCATCGATAGAATATAAAAATTACTTTCTTCAAATCACAAAATAATACACTATTTAAAACAAATAATTCATATAAATAAAATGGGAAAATACATTTCAAGTAATATATGCTAATAGCAATTCAAGAAAACTATAAATCAAAATGAATAAAATTAAAATAAATGATGTAGGAGCTACATCTTTTTCCAATCATGGGCTAATTCTTATCATTTTCATCCTAATTGGATTAATTTGATTAGATCTTAACATGCACTGTGGCGTTCATGGTAGAGTTACATACTGGGCATGTTTGGACTTGGTTGGTTCCACTCCCGCAGTCATTGCAAAGACAGAGATGTCGACAAGGCAATAGTAGTACACACACCTCTCTCTCACCACACAGCTTGCATCGCTTAACACCGTAGCCACTCTTCTCAGTTTCGTTGTTATAATCCACCTTATTGTTGTTGTCGCAACATGATTCTGCATCGTCGACCACGGGGGTAACGCCACGGACTGTGTCGAACATGCGTTCTGCACCACCAAATTGTGTGAGGGCATGCTTGAAGTTTGTGTGAAGCGAAATAACTGTAGCTTCTGTTTTTTTCGTCAGGTCTTTCCATAACTGATTTTCAAAGTAAAGATTGCGTACTTTATTTTGAAGAAGCGTATTTAATTTAAGCATTTCTTGAATTTGCTCATCATTTTCATTCAATTTTTTCGCCACTCCTTTTTCGATCGTGGCAATTAATTGCTTTTGCCTTTCTTGTATCTCCGATTTCATTCTCTTGACCTGCAATTTAAAACCAAAACTTTGTTGTGAATTTTCATTTCGGCATTTTCACAAACACGTTTGTACACGTAATTGATTTAATATAATGATCGGAAAAGTAAAAGATATGATAAAAAGTTACATGTTGAGAAATGATGTCGTCCATCTCCAACTCGTATGATTGCATTTGAAAATCAGCTCCGACATAGAACTCGTCGATGGAATCTATGCATCTCTTTCTCGAAGCAAAAATGTTTCCATTCTCCGGGTTGACAGGAGTTTTGAGTAGGGTGGAATTACAGATCGCTCGTTCATACAAAGGCTTGTTTGAAATTGGAGTTGCCGGAAAATACATTTGTTGTCCGTTGTACGCAGAATTTAGACTTCTCGAATAATTCATCAAATCTCTGCAAAATTTACCAAACAAGCATCTATATAAAAAATAAATAAGAGGAAAACTAAAAGATTCAATTGAAAATGCAAATTCACCTCTCTTGTTCAATGGAGATTGAAATACTTCCTTCTTAGAAAATAAGTAATGAGAGTGTGTTTTTATACACATAGGAGAGAGAAAAAGTCTGGAGGGTTGGTGCAATACATAAAGACTTTTGTATAAAATAATCTGAAACAGATCTCCAATTTAATATTCGGTCATAAAAGTGTAAATTTAAAATTAATTTCGATAAGACTTCATAAATTTACAGATCATATATAACATGAGTAAACGAGATTTTTTTTTACATGTGATTCTCTCATAGTATACATGTAATTATAAAAATAAGAGCTAAAATTTGTATGTCATATTTTACGCATGAAATATGTCTAATTAAAAAAATTAGGCGTTATAAGCCTAGAGCTGGATTGTTCAAAAAAATTGCGGGTCGAAAGCAGGTGGTTTACTATATTATCAATATATTGTTACTACAAGATTAAAATATTATCATTACAAGACTAAAAGTGTACTACTAAATGTCAAAAAATATTCTGAAGATTTAAATTCGCCCAAAAAATTAATTCTCCGGAATATTTTTGAATTTGCAGTAAGCACACTTTTGGTCTTGTAGTGACAATAATTTGACATTATAGTAACATAGTTTTGATCTTGTAGTACGTAGTAGAATATTTTTGGCCTTATAATAACATATCTTGGCTTTGTAGTGGCATAAAATATTTTACTACTACAAGTCAAAAAAATATATTACTATATAAAGTTCAAAAATATTTTTGCAAATTCAACCAAAAAATTAAGTGTCCAGAATTTGGTCTTATAGTAACAATATTTTGGCCATATAATTAAACAATACTTAAAGGCGAAAAAATGTATTTTCATTAAAATTGACCCGCATTGACTTAGGGTTGACCCATATTTTTTGTTCTAAATTTACTTTAATTAAATATATTTCATGTATAAATATTTGATATAAGTTTTATATTACACAATTTCATGAAAAATTGTTATTTGGGCCATGTTATGATTAAGAGGAAACTTATTATTGATAGAGGTCATGTTTTAATTTAAATTTAATCACCCTAAATTCATAAATAATCTAATATGGTAATGAGACTCGAGATTATACATTTTGAGGAACACTCAGTTGATTATGGTACAATTAATATTATTTAATATAAACAATTAATATTATTTATTTAATAAAATAATACTCTCTCTGTCTAAAAAAGATAGTCCACTTTTTTTTTTACACAAACCAATGCAAACATTTTTGACATATAAATTCTACTCTTACATTCTTGTTATGTATTTATTTAATGTTAATTTAACTAATCCCAACAATCATTAAATAAGAGTATTTTAGATAAAATTACTTTTATTAAAAGGAAAGTGGAATATAATTTGAGACAAATAAAAAAAAGTAATATTCCCTCTGTCTCAAAAGATAGTCTATTTTCTTTTTTCACACAATTTTTTTTTTTGACAGGTTTTTTCACACAAATTAATGCAAACATTTTGGTATATAAATTAGGGTTGGTCTGCTATGGACTCGAGTGCATGTTGTGCACCCTAGCCCATGTTGCACTTTTCAGTTTTACTGACTTACACTTTTTGATAAATGGTGTTGCACTTTTCAATTATTAAATTGTATAATAATATTTTTAGTCATAGTGACTTACACTTTTTAGTAATATTGTGTTGTACTTTTCAATTTAATAACATACATTTTTTTTTAGACTAGGGTGCACAGTGCATACTAGAGGTTACCTATAAATTATATTTTTACATTCTTGTTATGTCCTTATTTAATGTTTATGAACATATTATTAACTAATTTCAACAATCATTAAATGATGGTATTTTAAACAAAATTACCCTTATTAAAAGGAAAGTTGACTATAATTAGATAAAAAAAAATAGTGGCTATCTTTTTTAAATTGAAGGAGTACTGGTCAGTTACACATAATTGCATCAAGCGGTTGAAATAAAGAAAAGTTAGATTTTCAGCGTATTTATGGACATTAAATTAGCAAAATCAAAGTACGGGTGATTACAAAATAAAGTGTAAATAAAGTGAATAAATACAAAATGTGGCATTTAATTTTTGTCCCTATCTCCAACTCCTATATTTACATAAATACCCCCCTCGTTGTCAAGGTCAGTTTAGTAAAACCAGTTGTTGTGTGGTTGACGTGGCGTTGCAATTGCAGGTACATGACCCCATGCCGCCGTACATGGACAATTTTTTTTTTAGTCAAAACATGAGGATCTTTTTTTTAATATGAGTTGTGTGGTGTGGTGGGTCCACATGTTCACCTAAACATTAATGATTTAAAACACTAATATAGGTATAATTATAAAAGTTTACATCATTCAATTGTATGATACAATTAATGTAATTTAATCATAATTTTAATTTAATTCTAGTTCAGTTGTTCAAAAATTTAATTAGACAATTAAGTATACATTCAAACTATTTAAAATTCAATTACAACATGTATACAAGAATTTGTCTAATTATAATATTTATATATATTTACATCAAAATATATTAATATTAATTATTAAATTTCTCAAATACATTTAATATGTCTTTAATTTGTTTGACTAACTAATTGAATATATATACAAATACATACACATATATATTATAAATGATGATGTTGATTTGCAAGAAAAAATATATTAGTATACTTTTGATGGACAAACAAATAAGTAAAGTGAGCATATTTTTAGTGGACAAAAGGAAGTATATATATGGGGTGGGTGATGGGGCAAGGCCACCCTTGATTACATTGTCCACCACTGGTTTCACGATTATTTGTACGTATGCAATGACACAAAATTAAAAAAAAATGAATTGAGTAAGGTGTGAAGTCAAATAAATGAGGAGTAATTGGGTGGAGTGGAAAGGGAATTAAGGGGTGTATAAAGAGAATTTAGTGATTTTTTAGGTAAAATATGGATCTAAAATGAGTGACAATTTTAAAATTAAAATGTTGTTGTAATGATATTAATTTTGTGTATTTTATTTTTCATACACTACAGAAAACCACGCATTTCGTGACGAATTTTTTTACAACGACACAAAAATCGTCACAATTTGTTACTTAAAGGCGACGAATTTTAATTTTCGTCATTAAAATACAAGAAATTGTGATAAAATTTAAATTTGTCACCACTTATAAACTTTTTCGTCACAAATTTGTATATTTTGTGACGATGTTAATAAATATGTCGCAATAATAATATATGAAGATTTTAATAATAATTGGTGACCAAAGTCAACGTCATGAAAAATATTTTTTCTTGACTATGCTAAACTTTTGTCATTAATTATAAGAAATCATTTGTGATAAAATTATTTCGTCATAACAATAGTTGGTGACGATTTTAATAATAATAGGTGACGATATTTGATGTCATAAAAAATGTATTCTTACGACGATATTATTTTTCGTCATTAATTAATCAAAATATTTAGTGACATAATATTTTCGTCACAAAAATTATTGGTGACGATTTTAATAATAATTGATGACGATATTTGACGTCATAAACAATACATTTTCATGACGATACTATTCATCGTCATTAATTATTCAAAATATTTAGGGACAAAATGTTTTCATCACAAAAAAAATTGATGACGATTTTAATAATAATTGATGACGATATTTTACGTCATAAACAATGCATTTTCATGACGATACTATTTTTCATCACTAATTATCCAAAATATTTAGTGACAAAATGTTTTCGTCGCAATAATACTTGGTGACGATTTTAATAATAATTAATGACGATATTCAACGTCATAAAAATGCATTTTCATGACGATACTATTTTTCATCACTAATTATCCAAAATATTTAGTGACAAAACGTTTCATCACAATAATCATTGATGACGATTTTAATAATAATTGATGACAATATTCAACGTCATAAAAATATATATTTTGCATGACGCGGCTATTAATTCGTCATTAATTATTTAAAATGTCTAGTGACAAATTTATTTCGCCACTATAATAATTGGTGACAATTTTAATAATTATTGGTGAAAATATTTGACATCATAAATAATATATATACATGACGAGTTATTTTTCGTCATTAATTATTTAATATAAGAGTTGATTGCCCAAAAAAAAAATTAGGTTGTTTATCAATTACACCATGTCAACATTTTTTTTTTTTTTGCAATTCGATACGCCTATTTTTCGACAACACATAAATGATGTGGATGCCAAAACTGTATTAACATGTTACACAGATGTCCACATAAATGTCATAACTAATGAATAAAATATTTTTTTATTTTATTTTCAAAACATTTTAAAGTAAAAATAATATGCAAAATTTTAGATTATTTTTTGTGTATAAAACGTCATTAATTATTAAAAAAAATTAAGTAACTGAAAAGGTTTTAAAGTCTTATGTAAACTTTTACTAGGGGTGGACATTCGATCGGTTCAATTTTGAACATTTTCCAATCGAACCGAAATAATAAAAAATATTAAAAGCATGAGGATGTCTTCATTAATTTTAACTTAGTGAAGTAAAGTTACAATACAAAATACAATAAGAGACGAGAGGAGTATCCACTGTAAAAATTTAAGACATATTTAGAGAGTAGAATTATGAAGGCTCAAAACACAAGCTAATTAGCTAAGCAAACGTATAAATATGATGTGAGTATCCACTGTGAAAATTTAAGACATACTTAGAGAGTAGAATTATGAAGCCTCAAAACACAAGCTAATTAACTAAGCAAATGTATAAATATGATGTGAGTATGCATAATTAATATGGATTTCTTACGACTTAACATGTATGCAAATCCTCATATACTGTAATATGAACATTGTTATTAACTCCATCATTTAGCACTGTACTTTCTCTATACAAAAAAGTGAGTCCAGCATTTAACACTATACTTTCTCCACCATTTAACACTGTACTTTGACATTTATATAGTCTAGATTATAAGCCCAAGTTGAATGAAAGTTCACAATACAAAAGATGGAGCTAATTAATGATGTCGTAAATTAATTCATTGAACCAAATAACAGTGTACTTTCTCTAGATATAAACTCAAATATTTCTTTTGAATACATATATTATATATTAGTTCTGCAGGTGTTTTCATTTTCTTTCATCCTCAGGAGATTGCACATCAATTATTTCAGATCTAGTCTTGTCGATTTTCAAGAATTTCTATAAATGGAGAGAGAAATGCAGAAAAACGCAGCACTAATGTGGTGAAGAATATAGGAAAACCAAGCATATATATGACAATAAGGTACCTAGAAAAAATAGACTATGGGGACGAGAGCAATATTTGAAAAAGAAAAAAAAATGGTTGAAATGATTGACTTTTCCTATAGTCTAATATATAGCTTATTCTCTTACACTAAAGCAAAATTATATACTAAGTGTGTGTGTCAACTATTCAACAATGAGAATGATGTTTCTACTCAAGTTCATGCTTAACTTTGACTAAGAAAACTATTGTCTTTATATAATCAAATGAGTTTTGGAAACCTCAAGGAGTTGGCCTAGTGGTATCGGCTTGGGACATAGGAGTATGCTCCTCTCTAGGGCTCAGGTTCGAACCCTCTAAGGTGCAAACAATTTCTATGGGGCCATGTCCATACAGAGCGCAAAGCTCTGGCTTTAAACGGGACCCCCGCAAGTGGGCGGTGGGATTGGTCCCCCGGGCTGGAAATTGAGATTTTTCAGAGAAACATAAGTCTAGGTTCAGTGCCTAACCTCAAGCTTTCTGAAAAATTATTCTTGCACAAAATTATCTGTAGGAGAATGACTATGTTATTATGTAAAGAGGTGAGAGCAATGGATTCATCCATAGAAGTATTCAATAAATACATATAATGAATCTTCTTTTTCTAATACTAGTATTCCTTAATGTAGTTAACTGAATGATGTAGAAAAACATAAACAATTAATTAACACTCAATCTTAGATGGAAAATAACTATGAGTAAACAACTCAAAAATTTATCAAATTATGAGATTTGAACCAAAAGCTCGGTTACTGTCCAGAAACAGAGTAAACAACTCAAAAATTTATTGAATTATGAGATTTAAACCACAATTGTGCATAATACTTGCTATGCAGTTTTTGAAACACAAAGTTGTTTATCTTAGCATGTACACACACAAAAACCTACTATTGGTACTACAGTGTAAGCATTGTAGTCAAATTGATCATTTGAAAGTATAAAAATTCCATGTAATATGAAAGAGGGTCATACTTCATATATATACCACCAACTAATCTCCTCCATAGGTGGATTTACTACTGATAAGTCATAGATTATATCAGGGTTTCAGGCAAAATGTCTTGTATATTCATAAGTGTGATTTTGAATATGAAACTCTTGGAATTTTTAATAGCAGACCAATCTAATACAAAATTGTATTCCTCTTTACATATAAACTAATCTTATCCTTATTCCATTTTAATTATATCCATTTCCTATATCATTTTGTAGACTGATGCAATTCAAAAGGTAAACTTGTTTCATCTAGATTCTTGTGTATATAATGCAATGCAAACTTTTATATTATTCCTCTAAAAGAATTTGTCACCTAGAGCATCCAAGACAGACATTTTATTAAACATGACCACCAATAAATTCATATCCTATTTATATATCAAGAATTTATCACCTAGAGAGAGCATCAAAGACAGATAAGTTATAAAACCTGATCACCCAATGCATCACAATCGTCAATCAAAAGATAAGAAAAAAAAAAATAGATTTCGAGTGTTAGCTTTAATAAAGATTCTTATCTTGATCAACTCAGAGGCACCAAATCAACATTTTCTGAATCAAAAGTTTCCAAATTAAGCTCAGTTCCTCCTCTATAACTTCCTCTCTCTGCTGTTTTGACTCAGTAACTCACGTAATAAAGATGAACAAATTCAGTAATCAAAGTCAAAGTAAAAAACCTATAAACTATAACAATGCACCCAAAGACATTATAGTGATGGTAGTGTAATTAGGGAAATCTTGATCATAATTTCAAGTTCATTTTTTTACCTAAATTCTTAAGGTAAAAATATGTAATTAAAGTTGAATAATAAGTAATTGTAGATGTATTGCTCAAGCAAACAAATACACACATATATACATATACATATATATTGGGGAACTTGTATGCATAAAGCTCGTTTAATGTTGAATACAAGCCGATAACAATTCTTAAATAAAAATAGGAAGACTTTTAGTCTCAAAAGGGATATCAAGCAGAGAAAATAATTGAGGCATATGAACAAATAGGAATGCAAACATTAATATTGATAGATATAATATCTTTATAAATACACACATGACAGTATTAATTGAGGAGACCCATTCTCCTTTTATACATAAAGATTAGAACCTGGCGCTTGTGAACCTTTGCAGCAGGTTCAACTATTTTCATCTATAATCAATACTGCTTGTTCCATGTTAGTATGTTACTCTCAAGAGTTTTCAATAGCAAACTGAAATTAGAATGACACAAAATGTTCATTCAAAATAAATTTATTCAACACATATATACACAATATATTGATAATGTAATGAGTTAATCAAGTTGCAGGATAATTTGAGTTAAATAGTTATAAGTCCTGCATCTGAAGACATAATTTTCCATCAGAATGAAGTATGGTAAGGATGTATATACATTTTAAGTCTACATAAAAATGATTTCAAATATCCCTAGGACGAGAGGATTAAGAGTAATTATTATAATTGTTTCAAACTATATTAAAGAGGGTAATGAAAAATGTGAACACACTCATCAAGTTATGAAACTTAAGGATTACTTGTGTGCATCATTGCATGTTCCATTGATAAACCATTGCAAAACCTTCTCCGGCCAAAAGTCCTGTAATATTATCCTAAATTTCCCTTGTAATTTCTAATTTCTGATGGAAATTATTATTTTCAAATTTCAATTCTCTGTTCTATAATATTAGTGTATTTGATCTGGGCATGCACATAAACTGCATGACATATTTCTAATTTGATCTGGGCGTGCATAATCATAATTTCATGACGCGCACATAAATCCTAGTATCAAATTCATAGCAATTAAATTTGAATCTTCAATTCAGTAATTACTTATCTAAATTAGCATTCTTATAACAAACGTACAATCAAGAGTTGACTAAAGATTCCAAACGACACAAAACCAAGTAATTCAATAGGCGTGTGAAAGCATAATTAGAGAAGAATAAGAAAACCCTTACACAACTATGTGGAACCCCAGGGGCGATCCTTCAAGAACAGTCCCGATTCATCACCGCAAGGCACGACCGACGACTTATTTGGGATTTAGGACTAGGGATTTAAGGATGAGCGCGGCCGCAGGATTTGGGATTTAGGATGCGCTTTTTCCCGCAAGATTTGGGATTTAAGAATAGGATTTGCGTTTCCCAAATGACTTACCTGTATTTTCTCAAATCTTTTTCACCTAGTGCGCATTTTTCTAAAGGGCGCCAAAAGCTAATTATACCCGCCATTTTTTTAATGATAAAATTGTGGTATTATTTTTAAATTGTTTATGATATTCCAATTATTTATATATATTTAAAATACATAAGTATTTGGTAATTTTGTTTGAGAATATTTTGTATTTCTAAGAACATTCCTCACATAATGTTATATCCTTATAATAATATTGTGTAATAATTTTAATAAAATTAGAGTAATATTTAAATTAGAATATTAATTTATGAAAATAAAGAAAGTGGTTATTTAGCCCATTAATCAATTGGTAATATACACCCGAATAAAAGTTTGATATAAACTGAAAATAGTAAATCATATTAAAATTTGTATATTTGTTTGATCACAACTAGGAGTGCACAAAAAAGACTGGATCGGACCGACCGTTAGTTTACGGTTCGGTCTCCGATCCTACAAATTTTGGATTCCAATTTTTCGGTTCGGACCGAAATTTTTATTTTATATTTTTTTACTAATGCACTGTCACAGTCTCACTTATTTTTTTAAAATCAAGTAATTGGTGAGGATTTGAGGTAAAATTGTTGAGATCTATTACATTTTTTCAAATATATAATTTAACAAATATATTTAATTTACTTTTAGGGTCAATAGATCATTAATAATAATGTAAATAAAATTCACATTGGCGTACATTGATTTAAAATAAAGAGCCAACACTTTAATTTTCATACACAAATTCCGGTCCGGTCCGGGTTTGGACCGGATTTAATTACGGTCTAGTCTCCGGTCCATGCATTAGGACAAATTTCGATCCCTGTCCGGTCCGGTTTCGGACTGGTGCACACCCCTAATCACAACTGTTGTTTTCATTTGAGAATATGTGTGCGTGTAAACATGGCTTTCGATTTCCTAAAGTCTCCATATAGTTCGTCAGGTGGTCATGAGAGCTATCATATAGACGTCTTTCTTGTTTCTTTGGTACTGGTCATGAAAAACATGTGTATCGAAATTGTAGTGGCTTCGAGTTCTAATTAATTTGACTAACTCATATGTATCTCAAGCTCATTTGGAGAAGATCATGACAAGCTATACCCTGTTTACAAGGTAGATAGCAAGGCGAAACGAGGAGGTGCAGGCCAACACATGGCAATCGTTGAGTTACTTGAGTATAGTAAAAGTGCAACAAATTGGCTAAAGCTCTCAATTCTCCAAATTACTATTTATAGTTATAGTTTCTCAACGGAGTTAGCGTTTGTTTATGTTGATTCGTGCTCCCTGTAAATGGAATCGATGGTAAACAAGACACCCTCCAACCGCCTTATGATTTTCTCTTGTGTTATTGACTTATGAAATAAATTGTGACTTTTAATTTGTAATTTCAATGTCTTAATGTTTGATGATTGTTTCAATACCATATCACTTATTAACTGATATATAGTACGGAGTATTACACTTGAAAAAGTGTGCTTAATCGACAAAATTTAAAATCAACACAAGTTTTTTGAGTGCTCTCGTTTCTATATAAAATGTAGCTATAATTGTGCTCTCGTTTCTCTATAAAATGTAGCAATAACTTTGTAGTATTTTTTATATTTCCTTAATGTTAACCAAATTTATATGTTCAAATTAAATAAACAATAATTAATTAAATCAATAGAGGAATTTGAGCCAAAAGAATTTTGGAGCCAAAAAATTTCAGTCAGGATTTCAAAATTCGTTTGAAGATTTTTTCAAATTTAAATAAGGAAAATCCCAAAAGATTCGATTATTTATCCTGCTAATATATACTGTATTCCCGTTTAATCCGTATTAATCTTCCCTATTCCTCTCTCAATAGTTCCATTCGTATCAATCTTCCTGTTCTCTAAAACAAGCACATATCAAAATTCTTTATTCCTCTCACAATGCAACTTTATTCCTCTCACACGGTATTTTCTTTCACTAATTATTTAGATTTGTTCTCAATATTAAATATACACTCTTATTGCTTAGAGTGTGCATCTTTGACGACGACGGCAGAGGCTAATCCAAATGAGATTCAGTTTTATATATATGTGCGTTGTATCTATATTCTTTTTAGGTACAGATTCAGTTTGAGATTTGAGATTTCTAATGATTGATTTAATCATAGCGTGATTTAGTTTAATATTTGGAATTTTTGGTTTCGATGTTTCGCCGTCGAAAATGGCTTTTTCTCTCGATTCATCTGATTCGGTTATACATGTTGGGCCTTGATCAATCTTGATTGTATATATGTTTGTAAAACAAGCCATCTTTCCCCATTCTCATAAATTGTAAATTTTCTAGAATTTATTTAGAAATTCTACAACAGATCCACTGAATGGGATTCAGAATAAAAAATTAGCAATACTCGTCTTTGTTAGTAGGACCTGAGGGATATGTAAAAGGGTTTACTACAATTTTATATCATTTTTAACTATGTGCTACAAAATCTATGGATTTGATTTATAATTATCTCACGAGACACAAAATTAAAAGTGGATGTATATATGTTGTTGGAGCATGTTATACTCAAACTTCACTTCACTTAGGAAGGGGAATAGGATTCCTAAGAAACTCATTCACTGAACATATATACTGTAGTTGATAACCTTAATTAATTTTTGGGCTACATATCTTTTAGGCCTTTTTTTTTTTTTTTTCATTTTCTTTATGTAGGCTTTTAGTACTGAAGAGGATTGGCAATATTGTGTTTACTTGATTTTTAGAAAATTCTGTTTTGTACCGATCCAGTTTCTTTGTTAGTGAATGGATTTAGAGTAGTGTAATGCGCATGTAATTTAATATGGAGCAATTTTTTTCTGGTAAAGCACTTACCTCATGTTTGTATAAAAATTTAAAGGACCTTACACTATATTTTGGTTTTCTTGTATTAGTTGCTTACCTCGTGGATATATAGTTGTGGTATTATTGATTTTACTATCTATATCTTTGATCTAGTTAAGTATTTTGATTTTTGCAGTCAAAATGTTAACTAAATGGAGAAGAGTGTGATATGATTGAATTGGATGTATGTATACATTCTTCAAAGAAAGACGGTTAGAATTCAAATCGGATGAGGCTAAAAAAAATTGGGTAAGTCATGTAGGCATTTGTGAATGAGATTTCATTTTATTAACATAATTGATGCTACCTTTTTTTTTTTTTTTTTTATCATAATTAATGATCAAATTAAATAGGAAAAATGATAGAGAAGCAAGAAGAATATGCTGAGCAAGGAATTGATAAAAGTTATGCTGAAAAAGTCCTAGATCGTGGCAATGATTATATCAAAGGGTTTGGTTATGGTCCAAAGCCTCCTAGTAGACGCAATGTTTAGACGATGCTTCTATAACCAATTGCAAATGGAACTATTTGAGAAAAAAGAAAAGTTGGAAGCATCTGAGACTCGAATTGGTGTCCTCTAAACAGAAGTGAGTGATATAAAAGACTGTATGAACTAACTTACGATTTTTTTGGTTGAGAAAGGAATAAGAATTTATGAGCGTATTCTTTATATTTATTTTTATGTTTGTTGTTTTGACTTTTTGTACAATTTAGTTAGTTGCATTTCTTATATTATCGTTCAATTTAAATTTATTTACCATCTTCAATTTAGTGATTGATGTAAATATTTATTTATTATAATTAGTAATTTAATTAGTTCACCATGATAATATTTTTAGTCAATTATAAATATATTTAATTAATTTATATACAATTCAATCAAATTTCAATAAAAAGCCATTTCATGACAATTTATTCATTACAACACAAATTCAATCAATGACAAAAGAAATTGTCACATTATATCCATTAGGAATGATGATATATGTTGTCACTATATTTAATTTTTTTATGATGATTATAATTTTGTTGCTAAAATATTTTTATATAATGACGAATTGTGTTGTCATTATATAAACACACATACGATGACGATACAAAATTTGTAACAAAAGTATAATTCTTTTGTGATGAAATATTTAAAAGAATACGAAATATTTGTTGTCATCAAATCTAAATATTTAGTGACAATTATCATATTCGTCACTGAATAATATTTTATTATGACAAAATAGACTCGTCGTCATTTCTACACTATTTAGCGACCACAATTTTTTTGTCACTAAATATTACCTTTTATGACGCATTGGGTCGTCTCTATACAGATACATGTAACAACGATTGAAATTTCGTCACTATAGTGAAACTCTTTGGTGACGAACCATATAAAACGTGACAAAAATGATTTATCTAATTGTGACAATAATCTTGTCACTAAAATTTAATAAAGTTGGTATAAAATGAAAGAAATCGTCACTAAAAATTAATATTTTAATGACATTGAATCAATTCGTCATGTAAAGTTGAACTCTTTGATGACGAATAATATAAATTATGACGAAACAGTTAATCTAATTGTGACGAAAATTTCGTCATTATAATTTGACAAAGTTGATAGGAAATGGATAATCGTCACTAAACAATTATATTTTAGTGACATTAAATCAAACTGTCATGTAAACTTTAACTTTTAGTGACGAAATACCATATTTAGTGATAAAATTTGATATCAAATGTGACGATTTATTCGTCACCATAGATGAAATGATATAGCGACGATGAACTTTAACATCACTAAAAGATGACTTTTGATGACGAATTCAAATAACGTCACATTTACCTAATGCGACGCACATACGGTGACATCGCTGCGACGAATTTTTTTTGTCGCCAAACACATTTTGTGACGAAAAATAATGCTTTTATGACGATTTGTTGTCGTTGCGATTTCTCAAATTTCCTGTAGTGATATTAAGAGATTGCAAATAATTTTAGGATAGATAAAAAGGAAAATATGCAAATAATTGTGGGACGGATATATACTAATAGAGATTTTTTGGTTGAGTATCCCGAGTACCCATGGTTATATGAAATACATTTTACTGTTAAAAAAAGAGTTTATTACTGCTTAGGTGCCATTTTCACCCCCCAACACTATGTAGGTGCTACTTTTTTAAAAACTTGATTTTAGGTGCAAAAACAAGCTGAAAGACCCAAAATACCATTCCTTAAATTTTATCTCTCCTTACACAATTACATCTCTCCTTACACACAATTGCAGGCGACGGGTCCCCATCAAATCTTCTTTTTGTCTTTTACATCAATTTGAATTTCAAAATTACTCCCCATATCTTCAGCAACATTCAAATTTCATGGTGATTTTTTAATTTTTGTCCTTCCATAGAATCCGGTAGATTTTTCTGTTTAGGCGGCGCGGCAAGGTCAGGAATCGGGGTGGATGGAGGTGATTGTCTGCAAATTTCAACTTTTCGATCATCGATTCTTCAAGAAATAAAAAAAAAAAGAAAAAAAATCGCTATGGGGGATTGATCGTCTGCAAATTTCACCCGACGATCATCGGCGTTCTTCATAAAATGGAAAATTCCATAATTCTGACGGTTAACTTTTCTGGCCGAAGCAAGTTCGTCCGGGTAAAATCGACGTCATCCTTCAAAGAATTTCATGACCAAATCACTGGTACGTGGTCCGAACTTCTCTTGTTTGGGTTTTCTTGTTCATTTTCAGCTGGGCAGTTAATTAATTGTGTTTTGGGGTCTGATTTCGATATGTCTATGTTGGTTGAATTTTGTGAGTTGTCAAATTTGAAGATTATACCTGTTGTAATAACCCTAACTCATGATCCATGTCCTAATAATGAAAAGTTTGTACCCCCACCCCCTTCTGCCCACCGATGGAAAATATAACCCCCCCTGTTCCAAAGTGTGCAACTACGTACTCCAATGGATAAAAGCCCTACCCATGTTTCAACTTCTTCACAAAGTAGTTTAGGACATGATTATCCCTATTCCAAACCAACAGTGGAAGAGTTTTCTGGGATTGCTAGAATTCCAAACTTTGATATTTGCCCGGACGAAAAACCTAAATCTTACCTGTCTGATCATTGGGGGAGATATAATGAGGGATGGTGTTGGGCTAGTATTTCTTGGGGGTGCTCCAGAATTTCGAAGAGAGTTGATCAAGTACTCTACAAAATTGAATTTTAGGTATAGGTATGTGAAGAATACAGATAGATACGTTCACGCTGCTTGTACTGAAATGAAGGACGGGGCATGTGGTTGGTTTATTAAAGCTAAACGACAACCAACTAATGGTGGTTTCATAATTTCCAAGGTCAGCTTAGTACACAGTTGTGTGGGAAACTTGCTTATTGGTAAAAACAATAGGTTTGGTAAAATGATTATTAAGGATATAGTCATGCAAGACGTTAGGGGCAACCCAAATATAGGTGGGAAGGAGATCATCAAAGTTGTTAAAAAAGGCTATGGTTTTGATATCCCGTATGGTAAGGCATGGCGTGGTGTCGAGGCTGCAAGGAATGAGATTTTTGGCGGGTATGTTGAGTCATATGATCATCTCCGATGGTATGCAGAAGCTGTCCGAACCCTGGTAGTATCGTTGATATTGAGAAGAACAGCGTTTCGTCCCATTTTGAACGGATTTTTGTTTCCTTTAAAGCGTGCATGGAGGGTTTCAAAAACTGTCGCCCGATGCTGTTTATCGACGGAACGTTCATGAAGGGCAGGGCTAAGGGTGTGTTGTTGGTAGCAATGGCGAAAGGCGGAGAAAATGGTAATAAGTTTTGGCACATTATATATTATGGCAGTAGTAATATGACTCAAGATTCATTCTGGACAGTAGAAAAAAACCTGTTAACATTTATTTTTATGTGAATTCTTATATAAACATTGAAGCACCTAAGATATTATGGCAGTAGTAATATAGAATGTTTTTTTTCATGTATACAACGTGTGATTATCATATTTAAACATTGAAGCCCAATTACGTATTGATAATTAACAACATCAACATCTTCAAGCTGTGTATGAAGTTCATTCATGTCCTATTTCAAGAAACTAGGAAACGATTCACACTCTCTCGTCAGTAGTAAAAAATCTGTTAACATCTGTTTTTTCCGTTCTTATCTGTGTATCAGGACTCTTTCCAGTTGCATTCGCGGTGGTATCTACTAAAAACAAGGATAATTGGGCATGGTTCCTTCGAAAGCTGCGCGACCATATCCAGCATGAAAAACAAGTCATTTATATATCCGACAGGAACATTGGTTTGATGTCTGCCTTTTACGAGGTTTGGGAGCAGCCCGCTCATTTCTACTGCCTCTACCACCTGCTAGCTAACCTTAAAGGTCGATATGGAGGTGGCTGGACCACCGACCATCGGGAAAAAATGGCCGAACACTTTAAAGAATGTGCATACGCCCCTAACACCAGAATTTTTAATGATAAGATTGATATTTTCAAGGAAGTCGGTGGCTCAATCGCTGAAAAATGGCTTGAAGATTTACCATTCGAGAGATGGGCTGTAGCTCATTCCTTCCACATCAAAAGATACGGGGAGATGACATCAAATGTTGCGGAGTCATTCAATTCGTGGATTCGGGAAGCAAGATCACTACCTATAACTTTTATGATTGATTCAATCCGGAAGCAGATTGCTAGATGGTTTGTTGAAAGGAGGGAAGTAAGCTCATCGTGGACCGGTTCCCTTGTCCCCACCAAGGAGGCACTTTGGCACCACCAAGCCAACATTAGCGACTCATGGTTTGTGAGCAAGTTCCCCAACGGACAGTTTGAGGTATATTCATCGCATTCAGTTTCAGTTGACGTGCTACACAGAACATGCTCTTGCTTTCAATGGCAAATCAGAGGGTTCCCCTGTGCTCACGCAGTTGCCGTAATTAAAAAGCACTGTACCTCTGTGTTCAACATAGTGGAGAATTGTTTCTTGACGAACAACTACCGAAAATGCTACAAGGAGGACTTAAATCCAGTCCCTGAATCTGAAATGCTTGAATGCTCAACCAGGTTTGAAGACGATAGAATTCTGCCTCCAGAATTGAACAATCCTCCCGGTCGTCCAAAGAAAAAACGGAAGAATTCTTACGGGGAATGGCGAAGGGTCAAACCTTCAGTTTGCCCGTGGTGCAATAAGATCGGACGGCACGATCCTGTGACATGTGCTGCAGCGTACAAAGCTGACTCCATCCGTCTTTCACAGTAAAAACAGATATTCTCCTTACTTTTGCTTGGTAGTGATCTTAGGTTATTGTTGATTTCTGCACTTTGTATGTTTATGACCTTGTTAAACTATACCTAAAATTCTTTCTGCCAAGGCCTATGTTTGATAATCAGTCCCCTGAAACTAGTTTGTACTATCTCAGTCATGTAAGTTTCAGTGAATGTATGTGGGGGTGATTTTTTGTAATGTACAATAGGCATGATATGGAGTACTATTTCTTTTTATTCAGATTGATTTTGTGAGTGTGTTGCTGCTTTGTTATCCATTTTAGCATCATATATACATCATTTTTCAAAAAATATTGTTGACAATTGTGTCCTAGGTTCCATTTTAACACCTTTAGAAAGCTCATATATATCATGTTTGTGAAAAACCAAACTTTAATTGATTATACTACTGCAGACAACATTTTTTCTACATAAACAGGATTAAGACACCAAGTACAAGGTGAATATGGCTTTAGCCTAGAAAAAAACAATCTGGATGAAGACACCAATTACAACAACTACAATGACAGTCAACAAATTTGCTAACAAAAGTGTTATTGGTGTTATTTGATAACCACATCCTGTCGTCAGCTGCTGCCGTTCTGCCTGCGCGCACATCGTTAAATCCGGCGTAGGAGCCCCAGCGTTCGATGCATCATAGTGGAAAAACTCCCCTGGATGAATAGGTACACACCAGTGTGAAAACCCATGCACGTCGCAATTGTAATACAGTCTCCCCCTGTTTGGAAGCGATTCGGTGACGAGAATTGTCGCTGGACGGCCGCATGTTCGGCAGTAGGATCGAACGTATCTTGCGAACGCCACAGAACCGATGTTTCTCGAGCTCGACGTCGACATTCGTTTCTTTGCCTTTTTACAATAAAATTGCTGTAATGATATGCCTTTTTTCTGGTTTTTTTGCTTGTAAACAAGTTGGTAGAAACTCACTACACCAACATATATATAAGTGGCATGGCCAACGACTATTTCCTTTTCAAAATTGGCCTAACGGTAAGTTTTTGGTGTCCCACAGCTGTCAACGGTAACATGTTTCTGAATCAAATTAGTAACTTCATGTTGTTTACGTACTTCAAAATATTATATCACTGATGCAAAATGATAATTATCAAAATTCAAATTATATAACTGTGCTGCAAATGTAATAGATGGTGATGCAATATACTTAAATTGCAAATTTTCACAACTGCAGTGCAAAAATCAAATAAGATATAATCTGCTGCCATTTAGTTGGGAAATTATGATTTAGTGAAGAGTTCAACTTTGCAACCCTTTTCAATAGGCATACAGTCCAAGCGAGGATGGATGTGATAAATGGAAAACGAGTGTGCACCAGTAAATAACATTTTTTTTATATGGACGGATCCAAGAGAAGCATACCAAAATGTTTCTTGCAAATGTAATATTGATTGGAAATTTTCAAAATTATCGGGGGTCATAGCCGGACCTCCAACATTAAAGATATGTAAATGAAAGCCCTCTTTCTTTTTCACTAGTATTTTGGTTACACGGGATCCCAAATTTATACATTCCTAATAATATTTTGGTAACATTATCGGATTTTCAATCTAAATAACCGAATAATATTGGTAAATCACAACTAAACCCTAAACCCTGGCCCATTTTTTAAAAATTAAAATGACACCAACATGCACGAGACCAAAGAATAAGTATTATTGTGCCATTTTGATTCAAGTTGATATGACAAGTTTTGAACCATAACAACCTATTTTGTGTGTGAGAGGGAAAAATCAATTCGGATTTAGTGAAAAGTTTAACTTTACAACATTTTCTCAACACGCTTACAGTTCAAGTGAGGATGGATGAGATAATTGGATAACGGGTGTGCACCAGTAAAAAACTCCTTTTATTTTTGGACGGAACCAAAAAAATCATACTTAAATGTTGCAAAGCAAACGTAAATCACACCCGACCCATTTTTTAAAAATTACAATGACACCGCCATGCCCGAGACCGAATTATATGTAATATGTTGCCACTTGTTTGGGAAGATATGACAAGCTTTGAACCACAACAATGGATTTTTCGTGTGAGAGGGAAAAATCAATTTTGATTTAGTGAAAAGTTCAACTTTGCAACCTTTTTTTCAATACGCATACAGTCCAAATGAGGATGGATGAGATAATTGGAAAACGGGTATGCACCAGTAAATGTTTTGAGCAAACGTAATACATTCTTGCCCAAATTGTAAAAAGGAGGTTCTTCCAAAAATACTGGGGGTCAT
Organism: Galeopsis tetrahit; assembly: GCA_963675135.1. Classification (NCBI taxonomy): domain Eukaryota; kingdom Viridiplantae; phylum Streptophyta; class Magnoliopsida; order Lamiales; family Lamiaceae; genus Galeopsis; species Galeopsis tetrahit. The sequence continues at coordinate 27,960,301 of OY776130.1, read as the reverse complement.
AGTCGGACCACCAACATTAAAAATATGTAAATGAAGGCCCACCTTGATTTTTCACTATTATTTTGGTTACACGGGATCTCAAATTTATACAATCGTTTTTTGTCTGTAATTTCTATGCTTGTGTAACCTTTTGTTAGCATAGCATTAGTATTATAATTAACACCATCCCTTTTTGGTTTTTGCTGGTTATTTTGGGTATAATTATGGGAACTTTTTTTATAAACAGCATCTGTTTTAATCCCCTTTTTTGGTCAAGAACGTGTTTGTGTTTTAGGGAATTTGTTTGTGCTCGTTTTTGTGCGCATTGAGATTGTTATGTTATATTTTTTAGAAAACAAGTTGTTTTGGGAGGTTCTGAATGCTTTTTTGGCATTCATGAATAATTGAAGTGAAGTTGTCATATATAAGTCAAACCCTGTTGATCATATTGTCATCATTTTACGTGATATCTCATAAGTCTTGTTCGAGATATGTAATTATAGTTCTTGTGGATTCATTCGTAACATTTTGATTTCAAATACGTATATAGTTCTTGTGGCTTAATTCGTAACATTTTGATCAAATTTTACATACGTATATAGTTCTTGTGGCTTAATTCGTAACATTTTGATTTCACAACCACGCATACACGGGTTGAAAAGGTGAAATATGATATTTTTTATGGCAGTGCAAATCATACACGCATTAATGCAATTATTCAAAAGGGTGGTGGTTTATAAAATATTACTGTGTGCACCCACTTATTCGGAAAGGGGGGGCTAGTGCACACACACACATCAGTAGATGAACAACAAACCTCGTCTTGCTTAAATTGAAATAAATTATTGCCTAATCTTTTTTAATTTTGTAAGGAGGATCGTTTGATCTCGGCCATTAGCCATAATATGGTAACTTTTAAATCCTTTTTTTTTTTTTTTAAGATTACATTCCGTGTCCTTATAGTCCAACAACTTTTTAAAAACATATCGGTTTTTAGAGATGCAAAATGGATCCTTCTCAATTCAAAAAATACACCCTTAAATGAAAAATCTCATTATAAGATGCAAATAAATACCAGTGTGGTGCAAAAATTAGCATAGGGGGGTGGTGCAAAATATTATTGTGTGCACCCACTTATTCGGAAAGGGGGGCTAGTGCACACACACACATCAGTAGATGAACAACAAACCCTAGCTCTCTTCCTTAAATTAACATAAATTATCTAAATTATTGCCTAATCTTTTTTAATTTTGTAAGGAGGATCGTTTGATCTCGACCATTAGCCATAATATGGTACTCGTAAATTTTAAATCCTTTTTTTTTTTTTTTTTTTAAAGATTACATTATGTGTCCTTATAGTCCAACAACTTTTTAGAAACATATAATTTTTAGAGATGCAAAATGGATCCTTGGCAATTCAAAAAATAAACCCTTAAATGCAAAATCACATTATAAGATGCAAATAATTGCCAGTGTGGTGCAAATTTTTTTTAAGGTGGACAGAAGATTCAAATTTACAGTTTAATACTTCAAACACAAGATTTTTAAGCAAAATAATAAGAATGACACATCTCACTACAAAAAATATATCATATCCATCTAGCAAAAGTGATAATCCCAATTACAAAAACCAAAGTCAAATCATTGTCCATCAATACATTACTTAGTTAAAAAAAAAACAACCTATCAATCCCAACGCAAAAGCATGACATATTTGTCCTAATACCAGCCGACGACAAAATAAAAAAAGCAAAGAACACATAAACAGTTTCCCATAGTTGTCCAAACTTCAAAAATAAATATTCAACCCATCAACACACACTCCCAACCCAGCAAAACAACCCTTGACAGAATCAAACTTCAACACTAAGCGGATCCATAAACCACTTAACCATTTTTGCACGGTAATTATTAGATGCAGTTTTTCCAAGCTCCCCCTTCTTTAGAGTTCGTCGTAGGACAATGTTCTCCACTAAGTAGCAAACAACGACACCACAGTCGAGAGTATCGACACTTTGCTGCAAGCAGTCTTCAGATACAGGTTGAATATATGGTCGGTTTAAGAAAGAGCTAGTCGGCCTCAACCGTTTGAAAAGGTCATGCAACTTCTCCTCCACGTATTTAACCTGTAAATAAAATATTTTATGTTAGGGTGCAAATTTATAAATATGTATCGTTTATTGAATTCATAACACATATAATTTTATGCCGATTTTTTACCACAACAAGAGCCTCGTTCAAATGTGGATCAGCGTTTCTAGGTCGCATGGGATTATAAAATTTCCACTCGCTGTTACGCATATTGAACCGCAACAGACACCAGTGGTCCCCATTGGCTCTCGTACTGCCCCCGGAATTCCCTCAAATCAATGGAAACAACAATATATCATCGTTCAGACACTGTTCCAATCGTTGTTCGATCATACGTAGAAACAACGAGAATTGTATCGTCAAATTTATGTCTAAAAATGATATTGTGGAAACTCACTAGAATTCAACATGAAATTTGAACAACGTACCAGACAGCCTGAAGTGAAGATTTTAACATTCTTCGATCCAGGTGTTGAATTATAATATTTCTGTGATATAATGTCCGACCACGAATCGATCACCTGTATGATTATGGTTAAATTCACACAATGTGGTTCAAATGATATAAAATGGCAGTGAGAATATTTCTTACTTAAAAAGACTAAATTACTCTACATATTCTTGAAAATATCATAATGTTTTATTAATATTTATATCTTTCATTTTAAATTCCAATTAAACCCCAATTTCAACCTTGAGATTTGGTAAATACATTGAATTATATATAGTTAGATTCAGATATCTCAACTAGTCTACATTAAATTACATATTGCGTGTCTCTTGATCATTTAATATGCATATAATTGAGCGTGTGTATTTAAATGTTGAGTATAAATTGTATTTCAAATCTTTTAAACATTGTTAACCTCTTATTTTGGGCTAATTTATGGACGGGATGTACATGGCTTGTAGTTCACTATACATTAAAATTCAATCTTAGACTATATGCTAATGGACATGGGCTAGAAGCCTACGAGAGTTGGGCCTTTAGTGGAGCATTATGAAGCAGTCATAGCACACCTGTCAACTAATCTTTGCATGTCTTAGCTAACTGACAGGAAACAAATAAAGTGTGATCCCCCAATAGTACAATACAATTTTTGTACTATTGTTATTGTGAAGAGGCATACCGGAGTGGAGAGTTGCTTGTTATGGAGGGTCTCAATAACATCAATTAAGCTGACCGTAGAAAATGGTTGGTCCCCCGTCCACACAAAGTAGCTGAAAAACGAAAAACAAAATGAACTTACAAAAAAAAAAGGGCCAGAAAAAATAAAAACCAACATTAGTCAAAAGATAAATCATAACTTATTACTCATACTGTATTACCTCGGTCCTTCTTCGTTGAATAACTCTACAATCTGTGCTCTTATATAATCATCCAATTTCCTTACAGCCAAGTGCTTCTCTTCTAAAGGATCCTTCATGCTTCGTGCCCGCGCTTCAGCTTCAGCAACCGTTTCACAAACACCCTCGTTAATATGTATCAGTTCTCTCGTATTTAGCTGGGGTGAGATTTGAACAGGCCTCCTTTCATCATTCAAGGTCCTGCTCCTTACCCTCTGAACAAGTGTGCTCGGCTCCGGGTGATTGACGCTCCGTCTTACCTTAGCGCAAGGGGTCTTCGAAGTATCAGTATCACCCCCAACAGTTGACTCTGATCGCTTATCTTCACATACGACTTCCTTTGTGTTTTCAACAAAGTTTTTCTCAACAGCTTCCAAGTGCGACATGTTGGCAGCATTCTCAAATATCTGAGTTATTGTCGGATTTGTCAGCTCCCATATTTTATTAGCTAGCTCCTCATTTTCAACGCGCAAGGCATTTATGAGTTGGTCTTTGATGTTGCCATCAACCTCAAATTTATGCCTCTGGGATTCAAGCTCCTTTGCCAGTCTATCGTTCTCTGTTACAAGAAACATCAACTTACCATTGTCATCCACTGTTGCCTGTTTATCGCTATCCTTAACCGCATCGCCAGCACCCCCAACGTTATCTGTTACTCGCCTCCCATCCCCACCTGATTGACCATTCCCCTCGGTATCTTCTTGTTTAGATGCTGCCCCAACATCATCAGCATCCTTTCCATCAACATTTTCAACAAAATTATCCCCCCCAACTGTATCGCTGTCCAAACGAACACTCTCATTACAATCACCAGTGCCAAGTTTAACCATACCTGTTGGGATATAAATTCACCCTAAGCCCCACTTGATGTTAGAATAGTGTTGATGGCCAAAACACTTAGAGTTTATAAATGTAATAGGATCAGCTGACATGTATAGAACAGCTTAGACTAGTCTTGTGTGATCAACTGTATTGATATCAGCTGATCAGCACAGTCCTGGCTTACATGCCTATCCTCAAGATGAGAAGAGTAGAAGACATGAAGACTAGAAGATCCTTGAAGACCAGATAAGTTAAGGTGCTTGTATACCTACCTATCTGATGGAGTCCCAGATTGAAGATGGCCTAAAGCAGTACAAAGAATTTCCAGATCAGAAGAGTGTTACTCGTCTGATATCAGAAGACAGAAGACCTAAGGCCAGAAGAGTAGTCAGAAGACTAGAAGTACAGATCAGAAGACTATGTGCTCTTCCAGGACTCGGCTGATTCCTAAGTCATCTTGCAATTCAAACGAAGACCTACCTTATTTAGAAGATTGACATGATCCCAGGATTGAAGCAATCAAGCGGCTGGAATCAAGGAATCAAGCTATTATGGAAAGATTGCTCAAACGGCTAGTCAACTCCAACGGCTAGTTGTAACCAATCTTCATTATAAATACAAGAGGATGAGGAATCACAAAGAACAAGAAGTCACAAGAGAGAATTCAAAAGCTAAGCAAGCAATCAAGCAAAAGCCATACTGTTCCAAAGAGTTCTCCAAGAGCCAGAAATCCATTAGATTATCCATAGCTCTTAAGTGCTTCCTATCCAACCCTTAAGAACCTGAAACCTGTTCATATTGTATATCAATTGTTTTAGGCATAGTGGCTAAGCAAATTATAAGCTTGAACCATTAGTTGGATACATCTCAAAAACCCCAAACCCTCACCGAAAGGTTAAAGTTTTTGAACCCCTCAAAGTGCAAGTGCTTACAATCACTTGTGGAGACCGCAGCTGTTAGGACGGCTCAGATCTCAAAGTCCTAACCTTGGGACTATAAAGGACAAGACCCTTGTAATTTGTGGAAATTAAAGGGATTAAACATCACGTTAGGACGTGAGAGTGGACGTAGGAACGTATATCCGAACCACTATAAATCCGGTGTTATTTACTTTCTGCACTTTACATTTCTGCCTTTACATTCATTATTATATAGTGCATACTGTTATTTCAACACTCTTTAAAACAGGCCATAACTTTCAAACCGACATCAGCTGAGTATTTTCATTAAGTAGAACAAGTTACAAGAACGAGTCTAAACAAGGGCCACCAAAATTCCGCATACAACCTTAACAATCAGATCACTATAGTCATCTGGACCAGCAGACTTGCAATCCAGTTGACATAGCAATCAGAAGAGGTTCCCAACTCTGTTTGAAAAAGTTTTAAAGTCTATTCACCCCTCCCCTCTAGACTTTAATCCCTTTCACTACTCGTTCAGGGACCAACAAGTGGTATCAGAGCAGTGGTTCTAACGGACTACTGTCTCTAGATTATCAGAAGACTTGAGGGAGTCTTTCTGTAGTCCTCTTGAACAGATCTTTTTGAAAAAAAAAAACTTGTTTTTGAAAACTCATACAGCATGAGTGCTAACATGAGAAAGTTGCCTAAGTTTTCAGTTGAGGATTATGATTACTGGAAGATCAGGATGAGGAAGAATCTTACATCAGTCCACTACAAGATGTGGTCTGTAATCACAGAAGGCCCGATCACCATCGTGACAGTCAACACTGCAAATGGTGATCCAGAAGTCCAAGTTGGAGAGCTGGTTCCCAAGCCTATGAAGGACCTCACACCAGAAGAGATGAAGCAATCAAATCTTGATAGCATTGCTCAAGATTACATAATGCAAACTCTTCCAAATGAGTACATTGCAAAGGTAATCCACTGTGAGTCAGCCAGAGAGATGTGGGAGGCATTGGCACTTCTCTGTGAAGGAACTGAGCTGATCAAGGAATCCAAGTTGTCTACAGCAGTCAAGAAGTTCGAACACTTCAAGATGCAACCAGAAGAGTCTATTGATCAGTTAGACAATAGATTTACCAAGATCATCAATGAGATAGAATCTCTGGGCAAGAAATATACAAATAGAGAGAAAAATCTAAAGATCTTAGACTCTCTAACCAAGAAATGGAGACTCAAGAAGACCATCATCAAGGATACTCAAGATATCAAGAAGTGGTCTGCTCAAACTCTATTTCAGAATCTAAAAGCTCATGAATATGATCTGGAAAGAGAAGAAAACTCAGGAAGTGATGAGCCAACTGCAACCCCATCTACCTCCAAGACTGTAGCCTTCAAGGCAGCCAATACAAAAGCTGCAAGTACCTCATCTGGCAAGACCTCTCTGAAAACAGAAGACTGTGAAGGATCAGACATGAGTCTGAAGGAACAAATGGCTCTTATGATCAAAAGATTTGAAAGGATGAACACCCTCAACAGCAAATATAGAAAATTCTATAGAAACTACAAAGATAGAAGAGCAAGTTCACCCTCCAGAAGTTCCAGAGAAAGAACACCAGAAAGACATCCTAGAAGGGATGTGGAGTCATCTGACAGCCGAGGATCTAGAAGAAGAGATGCCACTCCTCCAAGGAAAGGCAACTCAAATCAGAAACCTGGATCTTGCTTCAATTGTGGCAAACCAGGTCACTATGTCTATGAATGTCCTGAGCTGGATTTGGATGACAAGAAAGAAAGAAGGCCAAGAAGAACCTCAGACAAGAAAGCAATGGTGACTGAAGAATCTGAATATCAAAGTGATGAACTCCCTACATCACCAGACGATCAAATCTTTTCAGATGATTCAGACGACCTAGCTATGATGGCCATAGGTGAAAATGAGGAAAGAAGGGACCTATACAGAAGAGGAGGTCTAGCAGGAGAAACTTGGTACATAGATAGTGGATGCTCAACTCACATGACAGGAACCAAAGCCCTGCTGACCAACTACATAGAGAAGAAAGGTCCAAAAGTTTTCTTTGGTGATAACGCGCATGGTAACACAAAAGGATATGGCACCCTTAAAAATGGTGACATTGAGGTACATGATGTATCATATGTAGAAGGTCTTAAGTTTAATTTATTATCTGTTTCTCATTTTTGTGACACTGGTTACTCAGTCAAATTCTCTAAAGATGAGTGTCTCATAAGTAATAAGAGAACAAAACAAAACCTTCTAACAGGATCTAGAAAGGGAAGTATGTATCTTGCAAATTGGAACAGCTGTCCTAAGGACACATGTCTGCTTGTGAAGAGCCCTAAAGATGTCAGCTGGCTATGGCACAAACGTCTTAGTCATCTGAACTTTAAGACTATGAACAAGCTAGCAAGGGAATCCTTAGTTGATGGTCTGCCTAATGAACTCTACTGTAAAGATCAGGTATGTGATGCATGTCAACAAGGAAAGCAAACAAAGGTCTCCTTCAAGACCAAAAAGACAGCATCAACCAGCAGAGTTCTTGGATTGCTTCACATGGATCTCTTTGGACCAATCACTCCAACCACTCTAACAGGAAGAAAGTACACTCTTATTGTTGTAGATGACTACTCCAAGTTTACTTGGGTTATCTTCTTATACAAGAAGAGTGAAACACAGCAGAAACTTCCTGAACTATTGAAGAGGATCCAAGTAGAGAAAGGAGAACCAATTGTGAAAATTAGAAGTGACAAAGGCACTGAATTCATTAACTCTTATATTATTGCCTATTGTACTACTAATGGTATTCAGCATGAGACAAGTGCAGCAAGAACACCTCAACAGAATCGTGTAGCTGAAAGAAGAGTCAGAACACTCAAAGAAGCTGCCAGAACACTCCTTGCTGAATTCTCCACTCCTAAGAAGCTATGGGCAGAATCCATCAACACAGCTTGTCACACTCAAAACAGGTCAGGTATTCATAAAATACATGAGAAAACCCCATATGAACTGTGGAAAGGAAGAAAACCTAGAGTATCTTACTTTCATATATTTGGTTGTAAGTGTTTCATTCACAACAATGGGAAGAGTAAGTTGAATGCCTTTGATGCCAAAGCAGATGAGGGGATATTCTTAGGATACTCCTCTACTAGCAAAGCATTCAGGGTACTCAACAAACGAACCCTTCTTGTGGAAGAAACACCCCATGTTGTTTTTGATGAGTCTTGTGATAAGAATGCAGTAGAAACAAACTCAGCTGCAGAACAGATGAGACATCTAGTGATCAAGTCTAGACCAGATGAGTTCATTGAAGTAAATGAACCTTTCCCTGAAGAACCAGAGGAGGATAAGCCTCATAGACCTGTCACTAGATCTCAAACTCAGGCAGGACAAGCTGACCAGAATCAAGATGCACCAATCCCAAATGCCAGGGGGAATGATCTTTTTGACACACAAGATACAGATGATGATCGACCTAATCAAGTCAACCCTCCTGATGGCACTAGATCAGATGAGAATCCAAGCTCATCCAATGCAGATACTCCCGTGAGGCATACATGGAGAAACAATCATCCATCAAACCTCATCTTAGGAGGAGCAGAATCAGGTGTCAAGACCAGAAGACAACTGAATCAGAACTCACAATCATCTATGTTCTGCTGGTGTGCCTTCTTATCCAACATTGAACCAGCTGACATAGAAGAAGCAATGACAGATAGCAATTGGATCACTGCTATGCAAGAAGAACTAAACCAATTCGAAAGAAATGAAGTCTGGGAATTGGTAGATCGTCCTGAAAACCACAATGTAGTAGGAACAAAGTGGGTATTCAAGAACAAGAAGGACGAAAATGATGTGATAATTAGAAATAAGGCTAGGCTAGTTGCAAAAAGGATACTCTCAATCTGAAGGAATTGACTATGATGAAACCTTTGCTCCAGTAGCCAGATTAGAAGCCATACGACTGTTTCTAGCCTATGCATCATATATGGGCTTCAAGGTATATCAAATGGACGTCAAGAGTGCTTTTCTAAATGGTATTCTGGTAGAAGAAGTATATGTAGAGCAGCCTCCAGGATTTGAAAAAGGTGAACAAGTATATCGACTGAAGAAGGCTCTCTATGGTCTAAAACAAGCCCCTAGAGCTTGGTATGACACATTGTCACAATTCCTACTTGACAATGGATATACAAAAGGCAAAGTGGATAGAACTCTTTTCAGAATACAAGAAGGAGAAGACATTCTAATGGTACAAATATATGTAGATGACATTATATTTGGATCACCCAATCAAGAGATGTGCAAGAAGTTCTCTGAACTTATGCAAGGAAAATTTGAAATGAGCATGATGGGTGAGATGAATTACTTCCTAGGACTTCAAGTCAAGCAGAGTTCAGAAGGGATCTTCATCAACCAGTCCAAGTATACCAAGAGTCTATTAGAAAGATTCAAAGCTCTACAATGCAAGACTGCAAGGATTCCAATGATGACATCTTTCAAAATGGAACCAGATGAGTCCGGAAAGGCAGTTGATCAAGCTGAATATAGAGCACTGATCGGATCTCTACTATACCTTACAGCTAGCAGACCAGACATAACATTTGCTGTAGGAGTATGTGCTAGGTTTCAAGCAAACCCAAAGCAAAGTCATCTAGAAGCAGCAAGGAAGATTCTCAAGTACCTAAAAGGAACAGTCAACCTAGGACTATGGTACCCTGCTGATGACAATCTAGAATTGAGTGGCTATTCTGACTCAGACTATGGAGGATGTAGAATTGATAGGAAATCCACATCTGGAACCTGTCAATTCCTAGGCAACAAGTTGATATCATGGTTCTCAAAGAAGCAAACCTCAGTTGCAACCTCCACCACTGAAGCAGAGTATATGGCAGCTGGTAGTTGTTGTAGTCAGCTGCTCTGGCTAGTTCAACAACTCAAGGATTACAATGTAGAGGCAAGAGAAGTCCCTATCTATTGTGATAGCAGCAGTGCCATTGCCATCACTCAAAATCCAGTCCTCCACACAAGGTGCAAGCATGTCGACATCCGACACCACTTCATAAGAGACCACCTTGAAAAGAAGGACATCAAGATGGAGAAAATTCACACAGATATCCAAAGAGCAGACATCTTGACTAAGCCCCTAGCTGAAGAACGATTCAAGACCCTATGCTACAGCTTAGGACTCCTGGATCCAAGCACATGAAGAGAAGAGATCAGCTGAAGACCTCAGCTGATACAGGTGCAGCAGACTAGGAGGATCAGATGAGGTGAATAGACACCCTCATCTTCAGGTAAGTTCATTCCCGATGAAGACAAATAAAGCTGAGGGAAAACTTAGAGTCATCTAATCAAGGGGGAATCAATGATACCTTAAGAATCCTTGATGAAATACTCTAAAATCTGCATTGCATATCATACATATATATATATATATAGACAACAGACTTGAACAAGGTTATTTGATTTCTTTACAAGCAATGTATAACTATGTATATTAATAAATTATTCTTCATAAAATACTTTATCTTGTATACATACATACAGTACACTATTGAGTTATACTGGTTGGATTAATACACCATCCTCACCGACTCAACAGTATGCATGCACTGTACGGATTTCAAATAACTCTTGCTCAAAATTTATAAATTCTGCATTCCATAAGATAAAGTCTGAATATCTTTAAATGTGAACCCTTAGATCAAGAATCTCATTGTTGATCTTAAGAAGTAACTTTTCAGAAATACAGACCTATCAACTCTATAATTTTGTCATCTTTCACTCCACTACCTCATTTCTACCCCTATAAAAGGAGGAAGTTATGAGAACACCTAAGAACACAAATCACCAACTATAATTTTTGTTTCAGGTATGGAGAAGATCGAAAGAAAAGATGGAATGGAGATCATTCTTCAACCAAAGTCTTGGGTGAAGGAGATGAAGATTTGTCCAGAAGATGAAGATGATGCAGATCAACATACTTGGCCTACTCAACATGAGTATGCCTGTGAAAACTAGAGGAAGGAGAGAAGTCCTTATTGAAAACTAGAGGAAAGAGAGATGCAGAGGACAGAGTAGCAAACAAGCAGAGCTTCTTCTCCAGGGGGAAGTTCTACATGGAGAGCTTGTTATCAAAAGCTATTGTGTCTAAACAGAACATGAAGGCTGAGTCCATGGCTCTCTCTTCGACTCCATTGAAGCCTCTTCCAATCTTCCTTCTCTTTCAAGAGTAGCGAAGAGATTCAATTAGGACACATTTGATGCTACAACCCATCTGATGATGAGGAACATCAGATGGTAAGGGCAACCTGAACCAGTGGGATATCATCCAGGCTGATCATCTACATATTGATTTGATGGTCCTACTTGATTCAGACAGAGCTGGAAGATCCATCAAACCAGGTTGGATCACCACTCACAATAAAGCTGGAAGATCCATCATCCAGGTTGGATCATCACAACAACAATGAAGGATCCATCAAGCCAAGTTGGACCTTCAAAGCACAGAAGATTTACTCAGCAAATCTCAAACCTCCACTCAGCTGATCAGAAGACCTACTCAGCTGACCAGAAGACTTCCAAGAGAAATCAGCAGACATTTTCAAGAAATCAGAAGACGTCACTCTGCTGATCAGATCACTTGATTTTTGAGTTTAAATGACTATCTTTGATCATGTAATTCATTCTAGATTTATTCCTGAATGTAATTAAACAAATTGGCTTATATAAGGAATGCAATTCTCTTATAAAAAACGGCATTGATGATCAATTCTTGCCACAAAATTAGTCACAACGGCTATTTTTGGTAATGATGTCATTAATACTCAATTACCAAATTGCCAGCAAATCAACAGTTGCCACATGGCAAATTCAGCCGGCAAATTTAAAGACAGCCCAAAATCAAAGAAGGAAAATCTTGGGCTCTACTCCACAATTAAATCCAAATCTGACCGTTAGATCAAGAATTGTTGGAGTATATATATACACACCCTTAAACCTCTCCCAAACCCTTTCGCTTACAATTCACTTTTGCTCTCAATACTCTCTCGTCCTGCAAATTTCTTTCAAACTCTCAAAACCTAACACTCAAACACTACTATGGCAATCATTGAGATTTACGACGAGAAGACCAAGGGCACTGGCACCTTGGATGCTGCAAAATGGTCCAAGGAAGGGAAGATGTTCACAGAGAATGCTCTGTTTTTCAAAGGCAAACACACAGCTGCAAACAAGGAAATCCTTCTTCGCTGCATCAACCTCAACCTTCGAGATTTTCTGGAAGCAGCACCCACGAATGTGTATGAACAAGATGTGCTGACTTTCTACTCCAATGCTGTGATGAAGGGTTCTCACGTTGAAAGTGTCATGGGTGGACACAAGGTCAAAGTAACAAGGGAAATCCTCCAAGAACTGTTCGGTTTGACAAGGGGGAAGATCAATATCTCCACCTACATCATGGGTAAGGAGAAAGAATACATGGAGATGTTCACTGGTGGTCAAATCAAGGCTGAAGATGCCTCCGGACTGAAGAAATCTCAATTGGAACCTAAGTTTCAAACCCTAATGGATATAGCAGGCAAGATGCTGCTTGGTAACACTTTCAGTCATGATGCTGTTACCACTCTGAAAGTTCGAGTTATGGCAGCAATCTGGGATCAGATTGATGGAGATTGGCAAGGACTCTTTTTGGACAGAATTGCTCTTGAAGCCAAGAAGGTAACCTTAGACCCTCAATCTAGAGAATGGAAGGTGACCTCTACTGTCAGCTTTGTCAACAAGCTGAGTATCATTCTTCCAGAAATACTCCCCAGAAAATACAAGATGGGACCTCACAAGACCTTCCACATCTCCAAATATTACTTGAGGAAGGATGCTCTTGCTGAGGCAGCAAGGTTGAAAGAGGAGAAGAGGAAGTTGTTGGCTGAAGCACCTTCCAAAGATGCAGTTGAAGAGGCAGAAGAGTCTACTCAAGACTCTGCTGCAGAAGAAGAAGAGGAGCCATCCAAAGAAGAGGCTCAAAAGAAGGCTGCTGAGGATGATGATGACAATCAGACCTTAGCACAAAGAAGATATCTGATCAGATCAGGGCTCATCTCCCCATCTGATTCAGATGTCACTCCAACTGCCTCTCCCTTGAAGAAGGCAGGTACTTCTAACCCCTCTCTCACCTTCACTCCTTCCAAGTTGTCAAAGGGTCAGAAGAGAAAGAAGAACACTTCTTCTTTCACAAAGAAATCCAAGAAATCCAGGCTCCCTACTCCCATGAGCATAGCCCCTATCTCATCCTTCAACCCTTCTGATGATTCCAACCCATCTGAACCCCCAAACACTGAAAACCAAATCCCTGCTGATGTTCAAACAGCAGACAAACAACCTCAGACCACCTCCACACAACCTGTTGATGATCAAACTCAGATTATATCCACAATCCTTGCTGACATTCAAACAGCACATGATCAGGATCATCAAGCTCAAACACCCACTGATCTTCAAGAAGGAACTGAACCAGACCAGCAGACTCAAAACCCTGCTGATGAACAAACCACTGTAGAAGAAATCACTCCCCAAATCCCTGCTGATACTCACACAGCAGAGGAACATACCCCAGCTACCCAATCTCCTATCCTCTCTGCCCCAACTGCTCCAGAAGACTTAGCACCAGCAGCCCTGGAAGAAGCTGGCCCTTCTCAACCTCAATTCAACATGGTTCACTACCCCATGTGTACAACATAGAAGATAATGAGGATGAAGATAGGCAACCTGCTCAAGTCCACTATCCCTGGAGTTGATGAGAATTCAATCCAGTTTGAGCAAGTGCTTAGGATATGCACTTGGATTGAGCTCAGAAGAGATGATGTGGATGACCTTCTTGATGTCATTGAAGGAATGGGAGGAAAGGAAAACTTCCTCGACTGGGAAATGGAGCAAAAGGAAGTTGCTCAAGTTCGTTCTTATGCTCAACTGCTATCAGACGAGGCACTGACTACAGTTTGCAACCGGATTCTAGGAATCCCCACTGTTGATGTCTCTATCCCAGAAGACTCATCAGATCGGCAGACAGCTGAACAAGCACAGATGAAGGAATCAGCTGCACCAGCCTTGGTGGACGACTCAGCTGCCCCTGCTGAAGACTCAGCTGCACCAGCTGACAAAGAAGAAATTGAAAGAGAAGTAGTCAGAATACCAGCTCACTTCAGACCTTCAGACGAACTGACTCACTTCATTGAAAATCAAGAGGATCCAGGCAGACGAATGATGACCCATGTTGGTCCCTGAACGAGTAGTGAATGGGATTAAAGTCTAGAGGGGAGGGGTGAATAGACTTTAAAACTTTTTCAAACAGAGTTGAGAACCTCTTCTGATTGCTATGTCAACTGGACTGCAAGTCTGCTGGTCCAGATGACTATAGTGATCTGACTGAAGAGGTTATATGCGGAATTATGGTGGCCCTGGTTTAGACTCGTTCTTTTAACTTGTTTTACTTATTGAAACTACTCAGCTGATGCTGGTTTGAAAGTTATGGCCTTGTTTTGAAGAGTGTTGAAATCACAGTATGCACTATATAATAATGAATGTACAAGCAGAAATGTAAAGTGCAGAAAGTAAATAACACCGGATTTATAGTGGTTCGGATATACGATCCTACGTCCACTCTCACGTCCTAACGTGATGTTTAATCCCTTTAATTTCCACAAATTACAAGGGTCTTGACCTTTATAGTCCCAAGGTTAGGACTTTGAGATCTGAGCCGTCCTAACAGCTACGGTCTCCACAAGTGATTGTAAGCACTTGGACTTTTGGGGGTTTCAAAAACTTTAACCTTTCGGTGAGGGTTTGGGGTTTTTGAGATGTATCCAACTAATGGTTCAAGCTTATAATTTGCTTAACCATTATGCCTAAAACAATTGATATACAATATGAACAGGTTTCAGGTTCTTAGGGGTTGGATAGGAAGCACTTAAGAGCTATGGATAATCTAATGAATTTCTGGCTCTTGGAGAACTCTTAGAACAATGTGGCTTTTTGCTTGATTGCTTGCTTAGCTTGTGAATTCTCTCTTGTTGCTTCTGTGTAGTGATTCCTCATCCTCTTGTATTTATAATGGAGATTGGGTGCAACTAGCCGTTGGAGTTGACTAGCCGTTTGAGCAATCTTCCCATAATAGCTTGATTCCTTGATTCCAGCTGCTTGATTGCTTCAATCCTGGGATCATGTCAATCTTCTAAATAAGGTATGTCTTCGTTTGAATTGCAAGATGACTTGGGAATCAGCCGAGTCCTTATCAGAACACATAGTCTTCTGATCTGTACTTCTAGTCTTCTGACTACTCTTCTGGCCTTAGGTCTTCTGTCTTCTGATATCAGACGAGTGCTACTCTTCTGATCTGGAAATTCTTTGTACTGCTTTAGGCCATCTTCAATCTGGGACTCCATCAGATAAGTAGGTATACAAGCACCTTAACATATCTGGTCTTCAAGGATCTTCTAGTCTTCATGTCTTCTACTCTTCTCATCTTGAGGATAGGCATGTAAGCCAGGACTGTGCTGATCAGCTGCTATCAATACAGTTGATCACACAAGACTAGTCTAAGCTGTTCTATACAAGTCAGCTGATCCTATTACATTTATAAACTCTAAGTGTTTTGGCCATCAAAACTATTCTAACATCAAGTGGGGCTTAGGGTGAATTTATATCCCAACAATTTCCCCCTTTTTGATGAAGCCAAAAACTATACTTGATAAGTGCTCTTAATGAAATAAGATAAGAGTTTATAACATGTTAAAATGAAGTATCTGATGAAGACAATGAGAGTTTGTCTTGTGAGCATAAAGGACTATAACTTGAATATATATAAAGCTTTTACAGATTACAAGTAATAGTTTCTTTAAACTTCTAAAGGTAGTCTTCATCAGGTCTTCTGATCTTCAAATGCGGTAGGCAAGGTACAGACGAGCTCTAACTTCTTCCATGTGTTGTACGTCTGTAACATTCTCTTCTTCATAGATCTTGTACAGAATCCTTTTGATTTCTATCATGTTTACTCTTCCTGAATCCAGAAGGGGTGCATCCCATTTGGGTTCTTCAGGAGATAAGATTCTGCAGTTGTCAAGTCCTTTGGCTGTCTTGACAATTTCTTCCCAGAACACTGTATCTTCAATGTTCATGAACTGATCGAACTGGAAGAATTCTTCTTCATAAGTTGGAAGAGGGCCAAATTTTCTTACTATGTGGTGTTGAATTTGCCACTTCTTCTTTAGGGGACACCATCTTGGTAGCTCATCTGGAAGGGCTAAGTAATCCACATAATTGCTATTAAACACCAGGACACTGTCTTCTTTTGCTCTTTCCTTCATTGTTTTCCTGAGTTTGGCTTTGACTGCCTTCGCATCATTCAGCTTCTTTTGCTTAAGCTCTTGAGCTTCAAGCAACTTCTTTTTCTTCACCTCTAGAGCCTCTTTCTCTTCTGTAGTAGGCTCTGCTGGAGTTGATTTCTTGCTGGTCTGAGCAGTCTGAGCTTGCTCCTCTGCCTTTCTTTTCCTTGTCATTCTCTTTTCAGGGGCTTGTTCTTCAGGAGCAGTGATCTGAAGAGTCTTGGCAGGAGCTTGAGTGGTTGCTTGAGTGTCTTCTTGAGAGTCTTCTCGAGCAATTTCTTTGCCTTTGCCTTTTTCTTGCCTGTTCTTGATTTTGCTCTTTAAACTACTCAAGGTCTCATTCAGCTCATCTTGAGATACTACCATTACAGCTTGTTGTGCAGTAGATTTCTCAAGAGCTCTTATCAACATATCTTCCCCCTTTTTGGCTTCAGCAAGTGCAGCCGCAAAAGGCTTCATGGCATTCAAGATTTCCACATTCAGAGTCTGTTTCAGTGCCATGGCATTGACCTTGTTGACAGCAGTAATATGAGATATACTGTGTTCCATGATATGAGAAAGAGAATTGGTGGAGGAGGCAGCTTCGAGTTTTTCTGCAAGTGCTTCCATCTTGGCTGCTGTCTCCTTCAGCTGAGTCTGCAGTTTCTCATTCTCCTCTGCAGCTGTCTTAAGAAGAGCTTGTCCTTCAGTGGCTCTTGCTTCAGCATCCTCTATTCTCGTCTTGTAAGTGGTCTCCATGCGGTGCATCTCATCAGTGTAAAGATCAGCAAACTTTTTGGAGGTGTCAGCTGACATCTTATGATAGGTGCTTAAGTATTCTCCTATCTGCTGATGAAGTGCTTCACCAAACTTGTCTTCAATGTCAATAATTTGGTCATGAAGGCGAGTCTTCTGTTCCCTTGCAGCTTTCTCAACATATCTTCCTAGCTGCATGCCTAAACCTTTCTCGAAGTGCAAGTCTATTGCAGCTTTGACCTGGGAGCAGATGTCTGCTGTATGGTCAACAGAAGGGATAGAAGAGGAGGGTGTACCTTGAGGCTGTGTATGAACAATTATGGCTTTGCCTCTTTCTTCGGCGGATAGATACTCCTCATTGAGGAAACAGGTAGTGGCCTTCTTCAGATGAGTCAGTATACATCTGTCTGGATCCTCTTGATTGGCAATGAAGTGAGTCAGTTCGTCTGATACCACATGTTGGTCCCTGAAGTGAGCTGGTATTCTGACTACTTCTCTTGCAATCTCTTCTTTGTCAGCTGGAGCAGCTGAGTCTTCCACTAAGGCTGGTGCAGCTGATTCCTTCATCTTTGCTTGTTCAGCTGTCTGCTGATCCGATGAGCCTACTGGGATAGGGACATCAGCAGTGGAGACTCCTAGAATCCGGTTGCATACTGCAGTTAGTGCCTCATCTGATAGCAGTGGAGCAAAGGATCGAACTTGAGCAACTTCCTTTTGCTCCATCTCCCAGTCGAGGAAGTTTTCCTTTCCTCCCATTCCTTCCATGACCTCAAGAAGGTCATCCACATCATCTCTTCTGAGCTCAATCCAAGTGCATATCCTAAGCACTTGTTCAAACTGGATTGAATTCTCATCAACTCCAGGGACAGTGGACTTGAGCAGGTTGGCTATCTTCATCCTCATTATCTTCTCTGTTGTACACATGGGGTAGTGCACCATTCTGAATTGAGGTTGAGAGGGGCCAGCTTCATCCATGGCTGCTGTTGCTAAGTCTTCTGGAGCAGATGGAGCAGAGAGGATAGGAGATTGGGTAGTTTCCTCTGCTGTGTGAGTATCAGCAGGGATATGGGAAGTGATATGTTCTTCAGTGGTTTGTTCATCAGCAGGGTTTTGAGTCTGCTGGTCTGGTTCAGTTTCTACTTGAAGATTGGTAGATGGTTGAGCTTGATGATCTTGGGCATCTGCTGTTTGAATATCAGCAAGAATTGAGTATATCATCTGAGTTTGATCATCTGCAGGGTGTGTGGGAGTGGTTTGAGGTTGGCTGTCTGCTGTTTGAACATCAGCAGGGTTAGGCTGGGCTTGTTCCTCTGCTGTGTGAGTATCAGCAGGGATTTGGCTATCAGTGTTTAGGGGCTCAGATGGGTTGGACTCATCAGAAGGGTTGAAGGAAGAAATAGGGGCTAAGCTCATTGGAGTAGGAAGCCTGGATTTCTTGCCTTTCTTTGTGAAAGAAGAATTGTTCTTCTTTCTCTTCTGACCCTTTGATAGCTTAGAAGGTGTGAAAGAGAGAGAAGGATTAGAAGTACTTGCCTTTTTCAAGGGAGAGGCAGTGGGGGTGACATCTGAATCAGATGGAGAGATGAGCCCTGATCTGATCAGATATCTTCGTTGTGCTAAGGTCTGATTATCATCATCATCCTCAGCAGCCTTCTTTTGAGCCTCTTCTTTGGATGGCTCCTCTTCTTCTTCTGCAGCAGAGTCATGAGTAGACTCTTCTGCCTCTTCAACTGCATCTTTGGATGATGCTTCAGCTAACAGCTTCTTCCTCTCTTCTTTCAACCTTGCTGCCTCAACAAGAGCTTCCTTCCTTAAATAATACTTGGAGATGTGGAAGGGCTTGTGAGGTCCCATCTTGTATTTTCTTGGGAGTACTTCTGGAAGGATGATACTCAGCTTATTGACAAAGCTGACAGTAGAGGTCACCTTCCATTCTTTTGATTGAAGGTCCAAAGTCACCTTCTTGGCTTCAAGAGCAATTCTGTCCAGGAAAAGCCCTTGCCAGTCCCCATCAATCTGATCCCAGATTGCAGCCATAACTCTAACCTTTAGAGTAGTAACAGCATCATGACTGAATGTGTTACCTAGCAACATCTTGCCTGCTATATCCATTAGGGTTTGGAACTTAGGTTCTAGTTGGGATTTCTTGAGTCCAGAGGCATTAGCAGCCTTGACTCTCCCATCAGTGAACATCTCCATGTACTCTTTCTCCTTACCCATAATATAGTTGGAGATATTGATCTTCCCCCTTGGTAAACCGAAAAGTTCCTAAAGGATTTCTCTTGATACCTTGACCCTGTGTCCACCCATGACACTTTCCACATAAGATCCCTTCATCACAGCGTTTGCATAGAAAGCCAGCACATCTTGTTCATAAACATTGGTGGGTGCTGCTTCCAGAAAATCTTGAAGGTTGAGGTTGATGCAACGGAGAAGGATTTCCTTGTTTGCAGCTGTGTGTTTGCCTTTGAAAAACAGAGCATTCTCAGTGAACATCTTCCCTTCCTTGGACCACTTTGCAGCATCCAAGGTGCCAGTGCTCTTGGTCTTCTCGTCGTAAATCTCAATGATTGCCATAGTAATGTCTGAGTGTTAGGTTTTGAGAGTTTGAAAGAAATTTGCAAGACGAGAGAGAGAGAGTATTGAGAGTAAAAAAAAAGTGTATTGTGAGCGAAAGGGTTAGGGAGAGGTTTAAGGGTGTGTATATATACTCCAACAAATCTTGATCTAACGGTCAGATTTGGATTTAATTGTGGAGTAGAGCCCAAGATTTTCCTTCTCTGATTTTGGGCCTTTTCTTTAAATTTGCCGGCTGAATTTGCCATGTGGCAACAGTTGATTTGCTGGCAATTTGGTATTTGAGTATTAATGACATCATTACCAAAAATAGCCGTTGTGACTAATTTTGTGGCAAGAATTGATCATCAAGGCCGTTTTTTATAAGAGAATTGCATTCCTTATATAGGCCAATTTGTTTAATTACATTCAGGAGTAATCTAGAATGAATTACATGATCAAAGCTAGTCATTATACTCTAATTTGAGGTGATTTGATCAGCAGAGTGAAGTCTTCTGTTTTCCTGAAAAGGTCTGCTGATTTCTCTTTGAAGTCTTCTGGTCAGCTGAGTAGGTCTTCTGATCAGCTGAGTAGAGGATTGAGATTTGCTGAGTAAATCTTCTGGATTTTGAAGGTTCAACCTGTCTTGGTGGATCCTTCGTCGTTGCTGTGATGATACAGCCTGGATGATGAATCTTCCAGCTTTATTGTGAGTGGTGATCCAACCTGGTTTGATGGATCCTTGCTGTGATGATCCAACCTGTATGATGGATCTTTCAGCTCTATGATCTTCCAGCTCTATCGTCCATCTCATCTGATGTTCCTCATCATCAGATGGGTTGAAGCATCTAATGTGTCCTTTTTGAGTTTCTTCGCTTCTCTGGTAGGAGAAGGAAGATTGGAAGAGGCTTCAATGGACTCGAAGAGGGGGCCGTGGACTCAGCCTTCATGTTCTGTTTAGACACAGTAGCCTTGTCCTCTGCATCTCTTCCTCCTTTAGCTTTCAACAAGGACGTCTCTTCTTCCTTTAGCTTTCACAGGCATACTCATGTTGAGTAGGCCAAATATGTTGATCTGCATCATCTTCATCTTCTGGACAAATCTTCATCTCCTTCACCCAAGACCTTGGTTGAAGGATGATCTCCATTCCATCTCTTCTTTCGAATATCTCCATACCTGAAACAAAGATAATAGTTAGTGATTTATGTTCTTAGGTGTTCTCATAACTTCCTCCTTTTATAGGGGTAGAAATGAGGTAGTGGAGTGAAAGATGACAAAACTATAGAGTTGATAGGTCTGAATTTCTGAAAAGTTACTTCTTAAGATCAACAATGAGATTCTTGATCTAAGGGTTCACATTTAAAGATATTCAGACTTTATCTTATGGAATGCAGAAATTATAAATTTTTGAACAAGAGTTATTTGAAATCCGTACAGTGCATGCATACTGTTGAGTCGGTGAGGATGGTGTATTAATCCAACCAAGTATAACTCAATCGTATACTGTATGTATGTATATAAATAAAGTATTTTATGAAGAATAGTTTATTATTATACATAGTATACATTGCTTAAAGTAAAGAAATCAGATAACTTTGTTCAAGTCTGCTGTATATATATATATATGGTATGCAGTGCAGATTTTAGAGTATTTCATCAAGGATTCTTAAGGTATCATTGATTCCCCCTTGATTAGATGACTCTAAGTTTTCCCTCAGCTTTATTTGTCTTCATTGGGAAAGAACTTACCTGAAGATGAGGGTGTCTATTCACCTCATCTGATCCTCCTAGTCTGCTGCACTTGGATCAGCTGAGGTTTTCAGCTGATCTTTCCTTCTTCATGTGCTTGGGTCCAGGAGTCCTAAGCTGTAACATAGGGTCTTGAACCTTTCTTCAGCTAGGGGCTTAGTCAAGATGTCTGCTCTTTGGATATTTGTGTGAATTTTCTCCATCTTGATGTCCTTCTTTTCAAGGTGATCTCTTATGAAGTGGTGTCGAATGTCGACATGCTTGCACCTTGTGTGGAGGACTGGGTTTTGGGTGATGGCAATGGCGCTGCTGCTATCACAATAAATAGGGACTTCTCTTGCCTCTACATTGTAATCCTTGAGTTGTTGAACTAGCCAGAGCAGCTGACTACAACAACTACCAGCTGCCATGTATTCTGCTTCAGTGGTGGAGGTTGCAACTGAGGTTTGCTTCTTAGAGAACCATGATATCAGCTTGTTGCCTAGAAATTGACAGGTTCCAGATGTGGATTTCCTATCAATTCTGCATCCTCCATAGTCTGAGTCAGAATAGCCACTCAATTCTAGATTGTCATCAGCAGGGTACCATAGTCCTAGGTTGACTGTTCCTTTTAGGTACTTGAGAATCTTCCTTGCTGCTTCTAGATGACTTTGCTTTGGGTTTGCTTGAAACCTAGCACATACTCCTACAGCAAATGTTATGTCTGGTCTGCTAGCTGTAAGATATAGTAGAGATCCAATCAGTGCTCTATATTCAGCTTGATCAACTGCCTTTCCAGACTCATCTGGTTCCATTTTGAAAGATGTCATCATTGGAATCCTTGCAGTCTTGCTTTGTAGAGCTTTGAATCTTTCTAGTAGATGCTTGGTATACTTGGACTGGTTGATGAAGATACCTTCTGGACTCTGCTTGACTTGAAGTCCTAGGAAGTAATTCATCTCACCCATCATGCTCATTTCAAACTTTCCTTGCATAATTTCAGAGAACTTTTTGCACATCTCTTGATTGGGTGATCCAAATATAATGTCATCTACATATATTTGTACCATTAGAATGTCTTCTCCTTCTTGTATTCTGAAAAGAGTTCTATCAACTTTGCCTTTTGTATATCCATTGTCAAGTAGGAATTGTGACAATGTGTCATACCAAGCTCTAGGGGCTTGTTTTAGACCATAGAGAGCCTTCTTCAGTCGATATACTTGATCACCTTTTTCAAATCCTGGAGGCTGCTCTACATATACTTCTTCTACCAGAATACCATTTAGGAAAGCACTCTTGACGTCCATTTGATATACCTTGAAGCCCATATATGATGCATAAGCTAGAAACAGTCGAATGGCTTCTAATCTGGCTACTGGAGCAAAAGTTTCATCATAGTCAATCCCTTCAGATTGTGAATATCCTTTTGCAACTAGCCTTGCCTTATTTCTAGTTATCACATCATTTTCGTCCTTCTTGTTCTTGAATACCCACTTTGTTCCTACTACATTGTGGTTTTCAGGACGATCTACCAATTCCCAGACTTCATTTCTTTCGAATTGGTTTAGTTCTTCTTGCATAGCAGTGATCCAATTGCTATCTGTCATTGCTTCTTCTATGTCAGCTGGTTCAATGTTGGACAGGAAAGCACACCAGCAGAACATAGATGATTGGGAATTCTGAATCAGTTGTCTTCTGGTCTTGACACCTGATTCTGCTCCTCCTAAGATGAGGTTTGATGGATGGTTGTTCCTCCATGTACGCCTCACTGGAGTATCTGCATTGGATGAGTTTGGATCCTCATCTGATCTAGTGCCATCAGGAGAGTTGACTTGATAAGGTCGATCATCATCTGTATATTGAGTGTCAAAGAGATCATTCCCCCTGGCATTTGGGATTGGTGCATCTTGATTCTGGTCAGCTTGTCCTGCTTGAGTTTGAGATCTAGTGACAGGTCTATGAGGCTTGTCTTCCTCTGGTTCTTCAGGGAAAGGTTCATTGACTTCATTGAACTCATCTGGTTTGGACTTGATCACTAGATGTCTCATCTGATCTGCAGCTGAGTTTGTTTCTACTGCATTCTTTTCACAAGATTCATCAAAAACAACATGAGGTGTTTCTTCCACAAGAAGGGTTCGTTTGTTGAGTACTCTAAATGCTTTGCTAGTTGAGGAGTATCCTAAAAATATCCCCTCATCTGCTTTGGCATCAAAAGCATTCAACTTACTCTTCCCATTGTTGTGAATGAAACACTTACAACCAAATATATGAAAGTAAGATACTCTAGGTTTTCTTCCTTTCCACAGTTCATATGGGGTTTTCTCATGTATTTTATGAATACCTGACCCGTTTTGAGTGTGACAAGCTGTGTTGATGGCTTCTGCCCACAGCTTCTTGGGAGTGGAGAATTCAGCAAGGAGTGTTCTGGCAGCTTCTTTGAGTGTTCTGACTCTTCTTTCAGCTACACCATTCTGTTGTGGTGTTCTTGCTGCACTTGTCTCATGCTGAATACCATTAGAAGTACAATAGGCAATTATATAAGAGTTAATGAATTCAGTGCCTTTGTCACTTCTAATTTTCACGATTGGTTCTCCTTTCTCTACTTGGATCCTCTTTAATAGTTCAGGGAGCTTCTGCTGTGTTTCACTCTTCTTGTATAGGAAGATAACCCAAGTAAACTTGGAATAATCATCTACAACAATAAGAGTGTACTTCCTCCCTGTTAAAGTGGTTGGAGTGATTGGTCCAAAGAGATCCATGTGAAGCAATTCAAGAACTCTGCTGGTTGATGCTGTCTTCTTGGTCTTGAAGGAGACCTTTGTTTGCTTTCCTTGTTGACATGCATCACAAACCTGATCTTTACAGTAGAGTTCATTAGGCAGACCATCAACTAAGGATTCCCTTGATAACTTGTTCATAGTCTTAAAGTTCAGATGGCTAAGACGTTTGTGCCATAGCCAGCTGACATCTTTAGGGCTCTTCACAAGCAGGCATGTATCCTTAGGACAGCTGTTCCAATTTGCAAGATACATACTTCCCTTTCTAGATCCTGTTAGAAGGTTTTGTTTTGTTCTCTTATCACTTATGAGACACTCATCTTTAGAGAATTTGACTGAGTAACCAGTGTCACAAAAGTGAGAAACAGATAATAAATTAAACTTAAGACCTTCTACATATGATACATCATGTACCTCAATGTCACCATTTTTAAGGGTGCCATATCCTTTTGTGCTACCGTGCGCGTTATCACCAAAGAAGACTTTTGGACCTTTCTTCTCTATGTAGTTGGTCAGCAGGGCTTTGGTTCCTGTCATGTGAGTTGAGCATCCACTATCTATGTACCATGTTTCTCCTGCTAGACCTTCTCTTCTGTATAGGTCCCTCCTTTCCTGCAAGGAAGTTAAGTCTTAGGTACCCATTTTTTTTCTTGGGTCCTTGGGTGTTAGTACTACCCTTGGGAACCCATGTATACATTGGTCTTTTGAATAACCTTGAACACTTGAGTTGTTTCCCTCGGGCATCACAGAACCAAATCTTACCAGTCAGCACCTTGGACTGATCTGATTTGTTCTTTGTGTCAGCTAAGTAATAGTCAAATGGTTTCCCTTTATAGGAGTGTACATATAAGATCTTTTGACTAGTTACATTCGGCCTGGGTGCATTAGCTGGTCGATGCACACGATTATATGGACCATACTCTTCTGTTCTCACAATATCATAAGAGATAGGGGGTGCAAAGAGAACAGATTTGTTTGAAGAAGTCTTCTTCTTCTTGGCTGGAGCAGCATACAGCTGAGACTGTCTCAGTCGAGATGGTCTAGGCTGTTTGCTGTTCCTCTGTACAGGCTTGGGGTTAGCTTTCCCTTTACCATTTTTGGTTTTGGGATAGTTGGCCTTAGCTGGTACAGGTGCCTTTTGGTTCATATTAGGTTCATTGTGTTTAGAACACTCACCCTTTTCATGTGTCTGAGTAGTGCACTTGTTAGGTGTACTACCCCCAGCTGGAGAGGATGTAGATGGGTTGAGTTCATATCCAAAACCCATCTTATTGCCATTTGATCTATAATATTCAGAGATACTTTCAATAGTAGTCGAAGCTTTATTGAACTCTGATATCTTTTGATTTAGGCATTCCTTCTCCTTTTCTAAGAGCTTGTGTGCCTGGAAGAGATCATCAAACTTGGATTGTAGTGAATGAAATTCCTTAGTTTCCAAAGCCTGAGTTTCTAACATCCCCTCATACAACTGAGTTATTGTGGCATTTTCTTCCCTAAGGAGTTCCACTTCTCTGGTCAGTCTTTCATTCATCGTGACCAACTCAGGGGTGTTGTCAAACTTAGTCTTTGTCAACTTTGCAATTTCTTTCCTTAGACCCTTGTTCTCCTCTTCCACTTCTATGAAAGCTCTAGTGGCAATATCTAGATCACCTTTTACCTTTCTTAAAGATTGGTAATAGGTGTCTTCTGATTCGCCTTCAGATGAGTCTATGTCATCTGATTGTGAAAAAATAGGTGAATGGAAAATAGTAGCATAGGAATTTACCTCATTTTCACCAATGGCCATCATAGCTAGGTCGTCTGAATCATCTGAGAAGATTTGATAGTCTGGTGATGTAGGGAGTTCATCACTTTGATATTCAGATTCTTCAGTCACCATAGCTTTCTTGTCTGAAGTTCTTCTTGGCCTTCTTTCTTCTTTGTCATCCAACTCTAGCTCAGGACATTCATAGACATAGTGTCCTGGTTTGCGACAGTTGAAGCATGATCCAGGTCTCTGATTTGAGTTGCTTTTCCTTGGAGGAGTGGCATCTCTTCTTCTGGATCCTCGGCTGTCAGATGACTCCACATCCTTTCTAGGATGTCTTTCTGGTGTTCTATCTCTGGAGCCTCTAGAGGGTGAACTTGCTCTTTTATCTTTGAAATTTCTATAGAATCTTCTATATTTGCTGTTTTGAGTGTTCAACCTTTCAAATCTCTTGATCATAAGAGCCATTTGCTCCTTCAGACTCATGTCTGATCCTTCAAAATCTTCTGTTTTTAGAGAGGTCTTGCCAGATGAGGTGCTTGCAGCTTTTGTATTGGCTGCCTTGAAGGCTACAGTCTTGGAGGTAGATGGGGTTGCAGTTGGCTCATCACTTCCTGAGTTCTCTTCTCTTTCCAGATCATATTCATGGGCTTTTAGGTTCTGAAATAGAGTTTGAGCAGACCACTTCTTGATATCTTGAGTATCCTTGATGATGGTCTTCTTGAGTCTCCATTTCTTGGTTAGAGAATCTAAGATCTTTAGATTTTTCTCT
This sequence comes from Galeopsis tetrahit, assembly GCA_963675135.1. Classification (NCBI taxonomy): domain Eukaryota; kingdom Viridiplantae; phylum Streptophyta; class Magnoliopsida; order Lamiales; family Lamiaceae; genus Galeopsis; species Galeopsis tetrahit. The sequence continues at coordinate 27,933,454 of OY776130.1, read as the reverse complement.
CTATTTGTGTACTTCTTGCCCAGAGATTCTATCTCATTGATGATCTTGGTAAATCTATTATCTAGTTGATCAATAGACTCTTCTGGTTGCATCTTGAAGTGTTCGAACTTCTTGACTGCTGTAGACAACTTGGATTCTTTGATCAGCTCAGTTCCTTCACAAAGAAGTGCCAATGCCTCCCACATCTCTCTGGCTGACTCACAATGGATTACCTTTGCAATGTACTCATTTGGAAGAGTTTGCATTATGTAATCTTGAGCAATGCTATCAAGGTTTGATTGCTTCATCTCTTCTGGTGTGAGATCATTCATGGGCTTGGGAACCAGTTCTCCAACTGGGACTTCTGGATCACCATTTGCAGTGTTGACTGTCATGATGGTGATTGGGCCTTCAGTGATTACAGACCACATCTTGTAGTGGACAGATGTGAGATTCTTCCTCATCCTGATCTTCCAGTAGTCATAATCCTCAACTGAAAACTTAGGCAACTTTCGCATGTTAGCACTCATGCTGTATGAGTTTTCAAAAACAAGTTTTTTTTTTTTTTTTCAAAAGATCTGTTCAAGAGGACTACAGAAAGACTCCCTCAAGTCTTCTGATAATCTAGAGACAGTAGTCCGTTAGAACCACTGCTCTGATACCACTTGTTGGTCCCTGAACGAGTAGTGAATGGGATTAAAGTCTAGAGGGGAGGGGTGAATAGACTTTAAAACTTTTTCAAACAGAGTTGAGAACCTCTTCTGATTGCTATGTCAACTGGACTGCAAGTCTGCTGGTCCAGATGACTATAGTGATCTAACTGAAGAGGTTATATGCGGAATTATGGTGGCCCTGGTTTAGACTCGTTCTTTTAACTTGTTTTACTTATTGAAACTACTCAGCTGATGCTGGTTTGAAAGTTATGGCCTTGTTTTGAAGAGTGTTGAAATCACAGTATGCACTATATAATAATGAATGTACAAGCAGAAATGTAAAGTGCAGAAAGTAAATAACACCGGATTTATAGTGGTTCGGATATACGATCCTACGTCCACTCTCACGTCCTAACGTGATGTTTAATCCCTTTAATTTCCACAAATTACAAGGGTCTTGACCTTTATAGTCCCAAGGTTAGGACTTTGAGATCTGAGCCGTCCTAACAGCTACGGTCTCCACAAGTGATTGTAAGCACTTGGACTTTTGGGGGTTTCAAAAACTTTAACCTTTCGGTGAGGGTTTGGGGTTTTTGAGATGTATCCAACTAATGGTTCAAGCTTATAATTTGCTTAACCACTATGCCTAAAACAATTGATATACAATATGAACAGGTTTCAGGTTCTTAGGGGTTGGATAGGAAGCACTTAAGAGCTATGGATAATCTAATGAATTTCTGGCTCTTGGAGAACTCTTAGAACAATGTGGCTTTTTGCTTGATTGCTTGCTTAGCTTGTGAATTCTCTCTTGTTGCTTCTGTGTAGTGATTCCTCATCCTCTTGTATTTATAATGGAGATTGGGTGCAACTAGCCGTTGGAGTTGACTAGCCGTTTGAGCAATCTTCCCATAATAGCTTGATTCCTTGATTCCAGCTGCTTGATTGCTTCAATCCTGGGATCATGTCAATCTTCTAAATAAGGTATGTCTTCGTTTGAATTGCAAGATGACTTGGGAATCAGCCGAGTCCTTATCAGAACACATAGTCTTCTGATCTGTACTTCTAGTCTTCTGACTACTCTTCTAGCCTTAGGTCTTCTGTCTTCTGATATCAAACGAGTGCTACTCTTCTGATCTGGAAATTCTTTGTACTGCTTTAGGCCATCTTCAATCTGGGACTCCATCAGATAAGTAGGTATACAAGCACCTTAACATATCTGGTCTTCAAGGATCTTCTAGTCTTCATGTCTTCTACTCTTCTCATCTTGAGGATAGGCATGTAAGCCAGGACTGTGCTGATCAGCTGCTATCAATACAGTTGATCACACAAGACTAGTCTAAGCTGTTCTATACAAGTCAGCTGATCCTATTACATTTATAAACTCTAAGTGTTTTGGCCATCAAAACTATTCTAACATCAAGTGGGGCTTAGGGTGAATTTATATCCCAACAACCCATCTGACCAAGGCCACTACCTGCTTCCTCAATGAGGAGTACCTATCAGCTGAAGAAAGAGGCAAAGCAGTAATTGTTCATCCAAAGCCTCAAGGTACACCCTCTACTTCTACCCCATCTGTTGACCATACAGCAGACATCTGCTCCCAGGTCAAAGCTGCAATAGACTTGCACTTTGAGAGAGGCTTAGGCCTGCAGCTAGGTAGATATGTTGAGAAAGCTGCAAGGGAACAGAAGACCCGTCTTCGTGACCAAATTCTTGACATTGAAGACAAGTTTGGTGAAGCACTCCATCAGCAGATAAGAGAATACTTAAGTACCTATCAAAAGTTGTCAGCTGACACCTCCAAAAGGTTTGCTGATCTTTACACTGATGAGATGCACTGCATGGAGACCACCTACAAGCAAAGAATTGAGGATGCTGAAGCAAGAGCCACTGAAGGACAAGCTCTCCTTAAATCAGCTGCAGAGGAAAATGAAAAATTGCAGACTCAGCTGAAGGAGACAGCAGCCAAGTTGGAAGCACTTACAGCTAGATTTGAAGCTGCCTCCTCGTCCAATTCTCATGCTGAAGTTCTTGAGCACAGCATAACTCATCTGACCCACATTGGCAAAGCCAATGCCATGGCTCTAAAGCAGACTCTGACGGTGGAAATTCTGAATGCCATGAAGCCTTTTGCGGCTGCACTTGCTGAAGCCAAAAAGGGGGAACATGTGTTGATAAAGGCTCTAGAGAAGTCTACTGCCCAGCAAGCTGAACTGGTAGTAGCACAAGATGACTTGACTGAAACCTTGGGTGGTTTAAAGAGCAAAATCAAGAACAGGCAAGGCAAAGGCAAAGAAATTGCTCAAGGAGATACCCAAGCACCCACTCAGGCTCCTGCCAAAACTCTTCAGATCACTGCTTCTGAAGAACAAGTCCCTGAAAAGAGAATGACAAGGAAAAGAAAGGCAGATGAGCAAGCTCAGACCAGCAAGAAGCCAACTCCAGCAGAGCCTACTGCAGAAGAGAAGGAGGCTCTAGAGTTGAAGAAGAAGAAGTTGCTTGAAGCTCAAGAGCTTAAGCAAAAGAAGCTGAATGATGCGAAGGCAGTCAAAGCCAAATTTGAAAGAAGAATTGCCAAACTCAGGAAAGCACAAGAAGACAAGGTCCTGGTGTTTGATAGCAATTATGTGGACTACTTAGCCCTTCAAGATGAGCTACCAAGATGGTATCCTCTGAAGAAGAAGTGGCAAATTCAACACCACATAGTAAGGAAATTTGGCCCTCTTCCTACTTATGAAGAAGAATTTCTCCAATTCTCCCAATTCATGAACTTTGAAGATCCAGAGTTCTGGGAAGTAATTGTCAAGACAGCCAAAGGACTTGACAACTGCAGAATCCTAACTCCTGAAGAACCCAAATGGGATCCACCCCTTCTGGACTCAGGAAGAGTCAACATGATTGAAATCAAGAAGATTCTGTACAAGATTTATGAAGAGGAGAATGTTACAGACATGCAGCACATGGAAGAAGTTCGAGCTCGTCTGTACCTGGCCTACCGCATTTAAAGAACAGAAGACCTGATGAAGACTACATTAGAAGTTTAAAGAAACTATTACTTGTAATCTGTAAAAGTTCTATCTATATTCAAGTTCTAGTTCTTTTTGCTTACAAGACAAACTCTCATTGTCTTCATCAGATACTTCAGTTTTAGCATATTATAAACTCTTATCTTATTTCATTAAGAGCATTTATCAAGTATAGTTTTGGCTTCATCAAAAAGGGGGAAATTGTTGGGATATAAATTCACCCTAAGCCCCACTTGATGTTAGAATAGTGTTGATGGCCAAAACACTTAGAGTTTATAAATGTAATAGGATCAGTTGACATGTATAGAACAACTTAGACTAGTCTTGTGTGATCAACTGTATTGATATCAGCTGATCAGCACAGTCCTGGCTTACATGCCTATCCTCAAGATGAGAAGAGTAGAAGACATGAAGACTAGAAGATCCTTGAAGACCAGATAAGTTAAGGTGCTTGTATACCTACCTATCTGATGGAGTCCCAGATTGAAGATGGCCTAAAGCAGTACAAAGAATTTCCAGATCAGAAGAGTGTTACTCGTCTGATATGAGAAGACAGAAGACCTAAGGCCAGAAGAGTAGTCAGAAGACTAGAAGTACAGATCAGAAGACTATGTGCTCTTCCAGGACTCGGCTGATTCCTAAGTCATCTTGCAATTCAAACGAAGACCTACCTTATTTAGAAGATTGACATGATCCCAGGATTGAAGCAATCAATCGGCTGGAATCAAGGAATCAAGCTATTATGGAAAGATTGCTCAAACGGCTAGTCAACTCCAACGGCTAGTTGTAACCAATCTTCATTATAAATACAAGAGGATGAGGAATCACAAAGAACAAGAAGTCACAAGAGAGAATTCAAAAGCTAAGCAAGCAATCAAGCAAAAGCCATACTGTTCCAAAGGGTTCTCCAAGAGCCAGAAATCCATTAGATTATCCATAGCTCTTAAGTGCTTCCTATCCAACCCTTAAGAACCTGAAACCTGTTCATATTGTATATCAATTGTTTTAGGCATAGTGGTTAAGCAAATTATAAGCTTGAACCATTAGTTGGATACATCTCAAAAACCCCAAACCCTCACCGAAAGGTTAAAGTTTTTGAACCTCTCAAAGTGCAAGTGCTTACAATCACTTGTGGAGACCGCAGCTGTTAGGACGGCTCAGATCTCAAAGTCCTAACCTTGGGACTATAAAGGACAAGACCCTTGTAATTTGTGGAAATTAAAGGGATTAAACATCACGTTAGGACGTGAGAGTGGACGTAGGAACGTATATCCGAACCACTATAAATCCGGTGTTATTTACTTTCTGCACTTTACATTTCTGCCTTTACATTCATTATTATATAGTGCATACTGTTATTTCAACACTCTTTAAAACAGGCCATAACTTTCAAACCGGCATCAGCTGAGTATTTTCATTAAGTAGAACAAGTTACAAGAACGAGTCTAAACAAGGGCCACCAAAATTCCGCATACAACCTTAACAATCAGATCACTATAGTCATCTGGACCAGCAGACTTGCAGTCCAGTTGACATAGCAATCAGAAGAGGTTCCCAACTCTGTTTGAAAAAGTTTTAAAGTCTATTCACCCCTCCCCTCTAGACTTTAATCCCTTTCACTACTCGTTCAGGGACCAACAATACCTTCTACTGCATCAGCCAGATTGATCTCCTCACATATTTTCCTAATGTCCTTAACAAATTTGCCGTTTGCAGACTCTTGATTTAGATACTGGGTTAGGCCAATATTGAAATTTGGTGAGGTCTGAACTATCCCAGAATCAAAATTAGAATTTGACCCAATCCCAACAGTTGGTGAAGTCACAGGGTCCATGCTAGAGTCTTCAACAACAGCGCCCTTCCCCGCAGAAATCTCCTCCCCAACAGGATTTGTTTTCTCTGTTGTAACTTCATCAGCAGCAGTTTTATCCGTTGAAACATCCGCAGCAGTTTTATCCGTTGAAACATCCGCAGCAGCACAGTTTGCGGTAGGCTCAACAATATCATCTCCTCCAAGGTTGTCCTGTTCCCTATCCTCAACCACCTCCTTGTTACCGCAGATACCGACAGTCTCTTTGTTTTTAAGATCCCTGAACCTTTGCAGCTGCAAAAATTTGTCCCTCTCAGCTGCAGTTCCCATTAACACTGTCTTCTTAAACTAAAATACACCAACAAAATACATCAGTTTTTCAGTACACCGGGTTGAGTAATTCATCTGAAAAAAAAATTTTAACTAATTTTTTTTGGTATACAGCATTTGATTATCATATCTAAACATTGAAGCACACTTACGTATTGATATTTAACCAGATCGACTTCTTCAAGCTCGGTATGAAGTTCAGTCATGTCCCATTTCAAGAAACGAGGAAACGATTCACACTCTCTGGGCTCAACTAATCACGTGTGCTCGCACAACCAAAACTGCGTCGGAAATTGTTTTAAAAAGTTGTTAATACCCCAAAATAAACATAAACAAATATTAACTCATAAATGAATTTTAAAACGCTTACAGGCAGGATAATCGCACATCCACCAGCCTTCAACTGCTTACTGGACTTCATTTGTTTCTTTAGAAAGTCGACCATAAACGCGCTCCAGTCATAACGACATACATCAGCCAAATTCTCAACGTATGTCGTTAAAAACATTGGACATGCTCCACTCTGATAAGGAGATAACACTACTGCTAACAGGTAATAATGCACCAGCCTAGCCACGTCACGATACGACTCCTCACTGGTAAAGGTCAATGTGGTTTTTATTCGCTCATACAGAAGCGTCTTAAGAAGGGGAAATACCCCATTGTTGGAAGCATACTTTGCCTCAAAGCAACGTTTCACCCAGCATGGTACAGTGTAGTCTTCAAGTTTCAAGCTCACTACATCAGAGCCCCCGCATATTCCAAATATGAGCTGTGCATCTCGGTTTAATAAGGCACACGTTCCCCACCAATCACAAAACATTCACTGTCAAATTAAAATCAACGCAGGATCTAGCAGATATCCCCTTCGTACTTGTGGCAACGCTTCATCATCCCCTCGTCTCCTCTACTGTATATCGCTTCGAACATCAGCCAGAATGGGGTCCTCTTTATCTCTGTCAAATGCCTTTCAGTGAAAACCACACTCGTAACCTCCTTGATGGCAGTTCGCAGGTTTGATATGTAGCAGGTCTCTTTCTCTTTTATCGACACATTTTCTGCAACGATCATTTCGTCACTTCTAAAACATACCACATAATCTTAAACTTAAAATATTTTATCAACAAAAAATATATCTCCTTACCAAAACAGTTGATCGGCTTATTATCTTTTTTCTTCGTATCTTTCCTGTCATATTCAACAGGCATTTCATAAATAACATCTTTCAGCTTCAATCCTCTATACTTTCGCTTGCGTTCATCCACTAAATAAGTCGTACAAGAAATCAGTGAAGTTACTTGTGTTTACACATTACAGTCACCTACAAACATAAAATCACCATAAGCGTAAGTACAAAAAGGAGTACCTTCTTCAGAGTCAATGCTTCTACACTTCTTTTTTGACTTCTTCCTCCGTTTTTTTATCACAATTTCCTCTTCACTGGTTTCTTGGCTATCAGAACCTGTGCAATGTCAGAACTAATCAATTTTAAACTCGAATACTCATACATAGACAGGCATATGCATGCTTTTTGTTTATTTTTTCCTCTCGTTGCTTCATAAATGACAAACACTAACCACTTTCGGAAGTCTCGTACACGTACTTCACAGGTTTCCCTAAATAAACATCATAGCAGTCAAAATTAACAACAAAATATAGTAATCAAAAGTCGTACTACCTGGCAAAACTGTAGTATGTAAATAAATTGAAGCTTACCTTTTTTCCGCTTCCGGGAAACCTCCTTTTGTTTATTATGCTTCCTACCTTTATTTAAAAATAACCAAAAAACCAATTCAGTACATATGTTATACATGTTTTTTGACTGTGATGCAAATATTATATAAAGTACTTCAATTTATCTTCTATTCAGTTCAAAAATATATTCACATGGTGCAATTTCAAAACCTTCAGATTTTGCACAAAAAATTAAAAAAAAAAGGGCAAAACAGCAAAGGAGGATCATCACTTTCATAAAAACTTTCATACCTCTGCTAGATCTTGGGCTTTCCTCACTTTCATCGGAGGAACTGACATCTACATACTTAACCTTTCTTTTGGATCCTTTCCTCATCTAATACAAAAATCAGAAAACAAAAAAAAGGGAAGGATAATCACAATTAAACAAGCCCATAAACCAAAACAAAATTTTAAAATTAAACAAGAAAGAAACAAAGAACAAAAATAAATCAAAAATTGTGTCAGATAACGAAGCAGAACAAAGTTAAGAAAGAGGCTTCGAATGTAATCAAGAAACCAAAAAAAAATTGTAGCTTCAAAGTATCAGTCGAGCCAAGCTCTTAAACATGCAAAAAATCCTGCCAGAACAAAAAACCCCAAAAAATAATCATTTTATAAAAAACCCTAGGAAATTCTGACAACTCTGATGCATACTTTGAAAATCAAAACTTTCTGTCATAAATCTAAAAAAATCTCTATTCAAATTTTAAAAGGGAATGTATCAAACATAAGATTATAACCAAACCCCAAACAACTAACATGCATCAAAAAACATTTTTGGTCGCTGGATGTAGAAAGGGGGAAAAAAAAAAGGGGCAAGAAACCCAGCCAAAACCCAGCCCAACAAAATCGTCGATATTGTGTAAAAAAATCAAACCATGCTTTAGACATAAAAGCTTACCTTCAACGGTTGTAATAACAAGATTTTTCAGCCTCCTGCAGAAGAAGCGTCGAATGTTAGCCTTTGTTCTTTTTTCGCTAAAACGTGGACAAATCAAAAGAATTTCAGTTCGTACCTCGATTTCTGGTTCCCTTGGCTAGAATATGGGGTTATCGGCGTTCGACAGGTTGAAAGAGAAAGTAATGGTGATTCGCAAGTGACTGGAGATTTCCTCTTGACGAAGAGGTGGGGGAGAGATGGCTTGTGAAGACGAAGTGGTGGGGGAGAGATGGCTTGTGAAGAAGGTGAAAAGTGTACCACCTACCTATTTTCGTGTATTAGGAAGACAGATGTGAAAAAGGTGACAACCTGACATGACATCTTCCTTCTTTCCTCCTCTATAGGGGCAAGAATGTAATCTTGACCCCCAAATAGCACCTATAGGAGATGTTTTACTTTTGTAGCACTTAATGGGTTTTGCCAAGTTCAAAACGCACTGGAGTAGAACGGCCCCTTAAAAAAAAATATAAAGAATTTTTATTGTTTATGTGTTGAATTTTAGTAAGTTTTGATGATGTATATGAGTAAGTGTTAAATTTATTGAGAATTTAATGTATTATTAATAATGATGGGTCAATTGTGTATTAATATTTTGAGTAACCCAATAAAAATGAATGGTTGACCCATTCAATTTAATATTACTACTACTATATATTTTTATTGAACACTATGTGTAGTAATTGTGGTTAGGTGTGACGTTTATATTTTTTTAAATAAATAATAGAAAATATGTTATTTATAATTCGTATTATCATTAGTTAAATTATATAATCGAAATATAAATTCAATGGCATATTATGGAGTATAAAGAGTCTAGTTAATAGGATTCACTCAAAGGTAAAATCAAATTTTTGAGTTCAAAGAAGACGCCTCCAACTACTTAGGGAAACCTACTCTTCTTCGGTTTAAGAATCTTTTGCCTCCACTTCAATACATTAAAAAGAAGCTAGTCGCTAGTTCAAATAGGCACTCCCCAGCCCACAGCATAGTGTGGAATCTGGATCCTTTCATCGAGCACCATCCCGGAGGTAGGAAAATCATGATCGATATGATTATATATAGTATGTTGATATAGTTATTTGTGGTTAATTTAGTATATGTATCATTATTATATATAATTGAATTTTGAGTTTTTTATATAATGACCAATTAATTTATGTATGAAATACATAACGTTGCAAAATTAAATTTTACAGACTCAGCGTAATACGCGGAATAATACATGAATATTTTTTAAGTGGAATAAAATTTTATACTCCCTTCGTTCAACACATTTTTTTTTTATTGAGACATTTCAACATTACTTGCACGCTTTCAATAAATAAATAATTTACAAAATAATATTTTAACATCATTTATTTTTAATGGAAATAACTTGGGTGCAAATCTCTTAGGTGTCAAATGGTGTATTTAAATACACCACCTGACTTGATAGATCCATCCCACTCCACATCATACACTAAATACACCACTTGCACCCCCAAAACCACTAAATTCACACATACACCTCTTGATCCACTAAATATACCACATGCACTCCCATAATCACTAAATTCACTCATACACCTACTGATCCACTAAATACACACCCCCAAAACCACTAAATTCACACATACACCTCCTGATCCATTAAATATACCACATGCACTCCCATAATCACTAAATTCACCCATACACCTACTGATCCACTAAATACACCGCCTGCACCCCCAAAACAACTAAATTCGCTCATACGCCTCCTGGTCCACTAAATACACCACCAGCACCCCAAAACCACTAAATTCACCCATGCACCTCCTGATCCACTAAATACACCACCTTCATCCATAAAATCACTAAATTCACCCATACACCTCCTCATACACTAAATACACCATCTGTGTAACGCCCCGAATCCGGAATGCAGCCCTTGAGGCTCAAACACTCTAAATTCGAGTCGCCACTTAGTTACCGAAAATCCGATCCTAAAAATTTCTTTTAAAAATACAATAACACAAGCCATATGATGAGAGTTTTGCAGCGGAAATAATTAAAGACAAATATAAGTTGCAATAGAATCAGTGTGGGCCCATTTATTAAAACTTAGAACATAATAAGTAGCAGCCGTTTTAAAATAGCATACATAGGGTTATCGAGTAACTTTAGGAAAGTTGTCACTTGGCATAAGAATAACATCGTCTATTATAAGACATTTCATTTTATTATAATATGTATTAAATATATGTAATATTATAGCATCTTAATGTGGGGAAACTCCGTGTCGTCCCTGCTGCAACACCGGCCCCTCTCGATCATAACCTGAAAATATTAGTTTTGGGGTGTGAGATAAAAATCTCAGTGGATATCCTATACGCTGCTATACAGATTGGCAGTACGCCAAAAATAGTTTATCTTAACATTTTATCGTAAATTATTCCTTATTATTTTGTGTAGTGAATTTATCGTTCACTGAGGATTCATAATATATTCTTATTCATAACCATATATCATACTTGCCATAAATCTTCATATATCATACTTATCATAAATCATCATCATCATCATATCATATATCATGTGGGACACTGGTAGCGACACCACCACATGCTACCCCCTAAACGCTTCCACCTCCTTCTAGGACACTGATAGCGACTCTATCACATGCTACCCCCATAAACACTTTCCCGCCTCCTCCGTGAAACACATATTGGGACACTGGTAGCGACTCTACCACATGCTACCCCCATAAACACTTTCCCGCCACCTCCGTGAAATCGTAATTTATGTATCACACATACCATAATATTATATTATAATTATTATTGCATTCTTGTGTTATTAGTTATATGTTGATGTTTGTTTAGTTCAGTTTAGAATACACCAACAGTCCATATAACATTTACATCGGCAATACAGTAGTGACACCCACCTGGTTAACTTTTAAGAAAGGCTACAAACTTCTTGAATAATTTTAGCAAGCGTACCGCAGGGACCGTCCGAGCTCCGACTAGGCCGCACTTCGCCTAGCACATTTCCTTGAATATTTATTTATTATAAGAACTCTTGATTCTTAGAATTACATAACAATTTTCCTTCATGAATAACTCATAATTACATGAAAAGTAATATCGAAACAATAAATTAACCAAACACATTTTAACACGTATCAATTGGTGTGTTTGAACAAATTAATAGAATATACGAATAAATGCAATAAGAGTTGTATATAGCATGTGTATAATGATCCCATAATTGTCGCCTATGATAGACATAATTGTCGCCAATGATAGACATATTTGTAGCCTAGAATAGAGCTAAGTTTATTGTATATATATGACCTCTATTGAAGAAATAAAGCAAGCAATTACATTCTTACATGGTATCACGAGTTCTAGGGAATTCTTTATCTTCCGCTGAGCCCTAATTGCTGAACTCTTTCCTCTATTCTCAAATCTGACGCAATGTCAACCTCTAAATCTTCCTTTCATCCTGCTCTTGCTGTATCTAACATCAAGAATCATATCTCCATCACTCTTGAATTGGAGAATGTCCACTACGCAACTTGGGCTGAATTGTTCAAAATTCATGCCCGATCTCACCGTGTCATCAACCATATCATCCCTAAGGAAAACCCCCCCTCGAAGGCACCGACGACGGATGAGGAAAAAGAATTGTGGAAAACTCTTGATGCTACAGTTCTTCAATGGATATACGCCACCATATCTACTGATCTATTGCATACTATTCTTGAACCTGACTCCACTGCTTTGGAGGCTTGGACAAGATTAAGGGATATTTTTCAGGACAATAAACATTCCCGAGCGGTAACGCTTGAACAAGATTTCTCCAACACTACCATGGCTGATTTTCCCAATGCCTCGGCCTACTGCCAGCGTCTCAAGGTATTGTCGGATCAACTCAAAAATGTTGGGGCTCCCGTTTCCAATGATCGTCTTGTCCTTCAATTGGTTGCGGGCCTGACAGATGCCTATAGTGGCGTGGGCACATTGCTTCGACAAAGCAATCCTCTTCCCCCCTTTTATCAAGCTCGTTCCATGCTTGTTCTCGAGGAGGCTGGATTGGCTAAAAGAGCTGCTTCTGGATCGGCAATGTTGACAGCCTCTCATGCCTCTGACTCTCCGACCATTCCCCGCCCTGATGTTGGGGGACGGAAACAACAGAAACGTAATGGACCCAAAGGCGGAAAGGGCGCAGGCTCGAATTCTCAACAAACCTAGTGGCGACACCCATGGGCTGGAAATTCTCAGAATTGGCCGTGGCAGTGGCAGTGGCCGACCCCCCCATGCCCGTTTCCTTCAGCACCATGGGCCCGTCCTACTGCAGGCCCATGCCCATCGCCTCCGCCACATCAACCTAGTCTTCTTGGCCCTCGTCCGCAAGCCTACTCGGCCCATGCCCCTCCGACCCAGACTGACATTGAAACTGCAATGTACACGCTTGGGATTACTCCTCCGAATGCGAATTGGTACATGGATACGGGTGCCACCTCTCATATGACATCTGCACAAGGTACTCTCTCGTCTTATTTCAATTCGAGCAAATCCAATGGCATTGTGGTTGGTAATGGTCAGACTATTCCAATTTCTGGTTATGGGCATGCACAATTATCTCCTCCACACCCTCCATTATCCTTAAACAATGTCCTCCATGTTCCAAATATTATTAAAAAATCTGGTTTCTGTGCGAAAATTCACAGTTGATAATTCAGTTTCTGTAGAATTTGATCCATTTGGGTTTTCTGTTAAGGATTTTCAGACAGGGACGCCTCTAATGAGATGTGAGAGTCAAGGGGAGCTCTATCCTGTTACCACACCTCAGCGTCATTCACCATCAGCTTTTTCGGCTTTGGCTCCTTCTTTATGGCATAATCGTTTAGGTCATCCTGGAGAACCTATATTCACATCTCTTCAGACTAATAAATTTATTGAGTGTACTCGACCACGACATCAGCAAGTGTGTCATTCTTGTGTTCTTGGAAAACATATTAAACTGCCTTTTGTTGCTTCTAATTCTGTTACTTTAATGCCATTTGATATTGTTCATTGTGATTTGTGGACATCTCCAGTTGTGAGTACAATGGGTCATCGGTATTATATGTTGCTATTAGATGATTATTCCAATTTTTTGTGGACATTCCCGTTATCTAAGTAATCACAAGTCTTTCCTACTTTTCTAAAATTTCGTGCTTTTGTCCGCACACAATTTGAGAGGGATATTAAGTCATTTCAATGTGATAATGGGAGGGAGTTTGATAATCGTTCATTTTGGGATTTTTGCTCAGTTAATGGTATGACTTTCCGTCTCTCTTGTCCTTACACATCATCTCAAAATGGCAAGGCTGAGAGGCAGATTCGAACCATTAATAACATGATTCGCACACTCCTAACTCATGCATCAATCCCACCCTCATTTTGGCAGTATGCTCTTCAAATGGCCACATATCTCCTCAACATACTTCCCAAGAAACACAAGTCGTTTACCTCTCCCCTTCGCATTCTCTATCATCGGGATCCATCTTATGCTCATCTCCGGGTTTTTAGGTGTTTATGTTACCCGTTATTCCCATCTACTACAATACATAAACTACAACCCCGATCCACTCCATGTATTTTTTTGGGGTACCCGGAAAATCATCGGGGATATATATGTTTCAACTTGTCGTCAAATAAATTTTTTATTTGTCGTCATGTGTTGTTTGATGAACATAGATTTCCGTTTGCTGAACTTAATAATTCACCCCCTTCTTCTTACGAGTTTCTTGATGATTCCCCCTCCCCTTATTTGATTCACCAGATGGCTAATACAGATATGGGTATGGGACAACCAGATACTCCATCTCCTGACCTCTCGCCCCGGGTACATTCTCCACAGGTTTCCCCTCCTTTGGAAGCTTTGTCCGGTCCATCGGTCCCTCCATTACAAACACTACCTCCACCTCTTCCTACTCGACCGATCACCCGCAGTCAACGAGGGGTATTTAAACCCAAACAACTCTTTAACCTTAATACGTCTCATACTAAATCTCCTCTTCCTCGTAACCCTGTGGCTGCCTTAAATGACCATAATTGGAAATTGGCTATGAATGAGGAATATAATGCTCTTATTGAAAATAAGACGTGGGAGTTGGTACCCCGTCCATATGGTGTTAATGTTATGCGGTCTATGTAGATATTTACTCATAAAAATCATGCTGATGGTTCTTTTGAGAGGCATAAAGCCCGTCTTGTAGGTGATGGTAAAACTCAACAGGTGGGAGTTGATTGTGGAGAGACATTCAGCCCGGTTGTCAAGCCAGCAACAATCAGGACTGTTTTCAGTCTAGCTCTTTCAAAGTCTTGGTCCATCCATCAACTCGACGTAAAAAATGCATTTCTCCATGGAACTTTAACAGACACAGTTTATATGCATCAACCTCTTGGATTTCGAGATTCGCGTTATCCAAATCATGTGTGCTTACTCAAGAAGTCGTTGTATGGACTTAAACAGGCACCCCGAGCGTGGAACAAACGATTTACAGATTTTGTTTACACACTTGGCTTTTCTCAAAGTGCTTCTGATCACTCTCTGTTTGTGTTTCAGCAGGGTCTACATATGGCTTACCTTCTATTATATGTGGATGACATTATCTTAACGGCCTCTTCCGACACTCTTCGTCGATCTATTATCTCTAGCTTAAGTTCCGAATTCGCAATGAAAGACTTGGGTGTTGTCCATTATTTCTTGGGAATTGCTGTCACAACACATGTCGGGGGATTATTTCTCTCCCAAAGAAAGTATGCGGCTGAGATTATTGAGCGCGCCGGCTTGTCCTCTTGTAAGCCCTCATCCACACCTGTTGATACAAAACCAAAACTCAGTGCTCTCACAAGTTCTCCATTTTTGGATCCGACGTTGTATCGACGCCTTGTAGGGGCACTACAATATCTAACTTTCACTAGGCCCGACATTGCCTATGCAGTCCAACAAGTGTGTCTTTTCATGCATGCTCCTCGTGATGAACACATGAGTGCTCTTAAACGAATTTTGAGGTATGTTCAAGGTACTTTAGACTACGGTCTCCATCTGTACCCGTCATCCACAACATGTCTCCTGGCATATACAGATGCCGACTGGGGCGGATGCCCAGATACGCGTAGGTCCACATCGGGTTATTATGTATTCTTGGGTGATAACTTGATTTCGTGGTCTGCTAAACGACAAACCACAGTGTCCCGCTCCAGCGCCGAAGCCGAGTATCGTGGTGTCGCCAATGTTGTGTCAGAGACCTGTTGGCTACGAAATTTGTTGGTTGATCTCCACTGTCCAATACCGACCGCGACATTCATATACCGACCGCGACATTCATATATTGTGAGTGCCATTTTTATGTCAGGTAATCCGGTGCAGCACCAACGGACTAAGCATATTGAAATGGACATCCATTTTGTTCGAGACAAAGTGGCCCGGGGGCAGGTTCGTGTCTTGCACGTTCCCTCACGCTACCAAATTGCAGATATATTCACCAAGGGCCTCCCACTTCTCTTGTTTGAGGAATTTCGTGACAGTCTCAGTGTTCGTCTTCCTCCCGTTTCGACTGTGGGGGAGTAATAGAATATACGAATAAATGCAATAAGAGTTGTATATAGCATGTGTATAATGATCCCATAATTGTCGCCTATGATAGACATAATTGTCGCCAATGATAGACATATTTGTAGCGTAGAATATAGCTAAGTTTATTGTATATATAGGACCTCTATTGAAGAAATAAAGCAAGCAATTACATTCTTACACAAATAATAACAATTTATGGAGCAATCGATCAAAAATACTCTAAACAAATACTTTACTTAATAATCAAGAAGCAACGTGTAAAACAAGATCATTAAACTTTAATCATTCGAAAAACATCACTTTTTATCAATTCCAGTCCTAGCCACTTATGGGAATATTGCAACTATTGAAAACACTTGAACATGCATTATAATGTCAAAATAATTATGTTTAAATGTATGGCAATTGAACAGAAGGTGTATTTATGCATATTTCAAAACTGGTCCTGCTAGCTAGTTATAAAACATAAAATAACTGAATTTTCTCCTATGTTCGTGATTTTATTCCCGTCAAACGGATAACTCAATTAACATTTTTCTCCGAGTTAATTAAACTACATGGTGTTAAGTTTACTGGCAATAAATTTGTTTGTCAAAAACGCGTCTCGATGTTGAGTAAAAATGACTCCGAAGTATTGAACCCAAAATGAAGATGCTCTGTTTTTCCCCGATTTCCCAGCATACTGCCCGATTTTCAAAATCGAATATCTCTCATTATACCTTATCAATTCGTGTCAATTTTTTGTATTTAGAGTCTCCACTGTACGAAGATTATTCCCTCTTTGGTTTTATGTCAAAATCATTTTTCTATAAAAAGATATCGGCTTCTAAAGTTGCTGTTTCCAACATCAAAATTTCAATTTGTTTGCTGAGTTTCGAAAACGTTTTTTGTACATTTAGTTCATGTTTCTAACCAGTTAAACATGCCGAACACATAACCTTATCACCATAAGACAATTATAACACAAATTCCACAAGATTCAAGTACCGAAAATCATAAACGGAAATCGAAATTTACGCAAATAGCACATAAATGGGTTGTGTGTTAAAACCTTTGTATTTCTCTCGATTTAGGCTTTGATATTGATTCGAATTCATGTGGGAGCCTGGATGATCGATCAAGAATGAAGTTGGCTCGATTTCTTCAAGGATTGAGCAAGAAAATTGAAGAACAAGTTAACAAACAGAACCTGTAAATAAAGGGCAGCAGCAAATTAAGAGGAAGGAGGTGGTGTTCTTCATTTTCCTTGGATCGTATGGACTGTACTTCAGCGAAACGAACCAGAATCATCTCGGGTGCGTCAATGGCTGTCGAAGGCTGCTATTAAGTGGAAGGATCAACTTGCTTCCTATTGAAGAGGAAGAAGTCGATCAAAAGGTAGAGAAGGGGAAGACAAATAGAGTTGTTCTTCCATAGTGCTTGATTTCTATTTCTACAGAGCTTTGGCTCGTTTTTGGGAAAAGCTGAATGAAGAAGAAACTGAAGTGTGAAAGATATATATAGAGGGAGGCAAGAGTAAATGTTAGGCCGACTCAAATGGTGAAATGTGATGTGGTTGATTTCCAACTTTGTAAGAAAGGGTGGACCAAAATTGGCCACATGAACCTTTTTTTTTTTTTTATTTATTTAAAATAAAGTAGTAGATATTTTATTTATCGCGGTATTTATTAGTACTCGGTATTTACTACAAAGTCGTTACTTATTTTCGTGTTAGTTTTTCGCGAAAAATTACACGAGAGCTATAAATATTTATTTAGGATTTATGGCGATAAAATCGTCGCGCTTCGAGACAAAAGTTATTTAATTATAACATTTGACTTAACACTTTTTATATTATTTCTATTTTAATTCTAGTATTAATTTAAGAGCAAATTATCAGAATGAGTCGTACCATAAAATAAAATTAGATAAGATAAACATTATATCACATAGACACGCAAAGCAGGACAATCAAAGAATTGTAATTTTCACATATTAGATGTTGTATCTATGATCAAGCAAGTAAATATTTTGTATTAAAACTAAGATAACAATGCATTATTATTTATTAAAACATATCATGCTTTGTTTAGTCTTTTATCATGAGCTTTCATAAAATAATTTGTAAAGTTATTAATTAAACTTCTTACATTTTAAAAGTATGCATCAAATCATATATTTTATTTATTTCTTTATTATGTGCTAGGAGTGCTTCCGGATCAGAATGCTCGTCCGTTTTCCTGAAAATCAAATCTCTTCATAAAAAAATAACGATGTTAATATAGTAGAAAAACCCCTTAAATAACTTATTCATTTATTTAATATTAAATTTTGGGACGGGGTGTTACAATCTGCACCCCCAAAACCACTAAATTCACCCATGCACCTCATATCCCCAACCAACCCCTCCACCATTTCATCATTTTTTTTAAATTTAAAATTCGCATAATTTAATTTCAAATTGTTTAAATATTATTAATTATTTAATACTCATTATCATACACTCTAACGAGCATTTCATCATTTTTCTCATTTAAAATTCACATAATTTTGCATTTCATTTTTTTTTCCATTCATCATTTTTTATTATTTAAAATTTAAAATTCACATAATTTAATTTCAAATTGCCATCATTTTATTCCTATTTCACATTTTTTTCCACTGAAAATTTCATCATTTTTTATTATTTAAAATTCACATAATTTAATTTAAAATTATTTAAATTTTTTCACCGGGCATTTCATCATTTTTTATTTAAAATTCAAATAATTTAATTGCAAATATGTAAACAATATTACACAATTACACTTGTCAATATTACATTATTGCACTTGCTAGTATTACAAAGTGAAAAACTAAATTTTATCAATATTCTCTTATTCTCTAACCACATTCTACTTTGTCATTATCTTATTTCTCTTTCATATTTTTTCCATCACGGTTGCACATTCTTTTATTAATATCACACCTGAAAGACATACAGTATAACGACATTACTTGACAATATTACACAATTACACTTAACAGTATTATGCAATTACACTTAACAGTTTGAACAAATACCAAACAAAATATCAAAGACATTAACACAAATTAAAATATGACAATATATTAATGACAGTATCATACAAAAAAACAAGACAATATCATAAAAAAAAGAAAAACAAGATAGTATCATACAAAATATCAAAACAGTAACACACATTAATGCATATCAAAACCCTAGTTGTAATTCTTTTGCAAATTAGAAGCATAAGCTCTTAAATTCTTCTCTCTACCTATCATAAATATGTAATAGTATAACAATTCATATGAGATAGTACTACACTATCACACTTAGCAATATTTTGTTATTACACTTGACAATATTGCATTCAACATGTAATATTATTTACCTCGTACCATAATACTATTTAGAAAATATAGTAATGCAGTCAAACTCTAAGACAAATATTTGAATAAAGAAAACTCCCAAAGTGTAGAAAGTAATTTTTTTTAGTTCCATAGCATTCATTTTTCATATACAGTTTCAAAAAAAAAAAAAAAAAAATCAATACAAATAACCTAGAACACCAATTTCTCCACAATTAACATCAAAAAATTCGTACAACAGTAAAATGATTTTTTTTCTAACAAAGCACTGAGATGCGTGCATAGCTAATACCAAAAAATAAATCCATAAGATCAACCGAAGAAATCAAAAATAAAAACTCATTCTCATAAGTAAAAATATTGATAAATTACTTAAAAATTGGTACAAGAACTTTACAAAGCTCATACATATTTATTAGGAAAGAGTCTCGAAGTTCGAAGCTCAAACAACAAATACACAGAATGTTTGAGTGCTTTCTCAAATTCAGTGAGTCCTGAATTTTTCACACTCAAAAAATAAATTGAATCACAATCGAGTTGTTTAATTTGAGAATTTAGGGTTGTGTTTCTCCCTTGTTATTGATTTGATAAAATAATTATTGAATTAAAGAGAATCAAATTGGAATATACCAAAGCTCGATGCAAGTAGAATGAGAGGGGAGAGGAGTGACGACGAGTTTTCTCTAATTGTGGACTGTGGAGGTGAGGATTGTTATCCCGATACCTTGACAAAGGACGGGAGGAGTGTTGATTGGGGTTTTGGCTTTAGTTACTATTTTATAGAGAGGAATAGATAAAAGTAAATCTAAATGAATTGCGAAAAATAAATATTAAATGAAACGGGTACCGATTTATAAAATGGAGCGCGTACCACTAAATGGGCATTTTACACCATTTGTATGGGTGAATTTAGTGATTTTGGGGTTCAGGTGGTGTATTTAGTGGATCAAGAGGTATATGTTGTGGAGTGTGGGTGGATCTATCAAGTCATGTGGTGTATTTAGATTGGGGTATGGGTGAATTTAGTGGACCAGGAGGTGTATGGGTGAAATTAGTGGTTCTAGGGGTGCAGATAGTGTATTTAGTGGATCAGGAGGTGTATGAGTGAATGGTGTAGTTAGTGGATCAGGAGGTGCATGGGAGAATTTAGTGATTTTGGGGGTGCATGTGGTGTATTTAGTGAATCAGAAGGTGTATGATGCGGAGTGGGGGTGGATCTATCAAATCAGGTGGTGTATTTGAATTGAGGTATGTTTTACACCATTTGACACATAAATGATTTGTATATAAGTTTTTGTAATTTTTAAAATTGTCACTTATTTTGGATTTGGATTCCCATTTAATTTAGCCGATATCTCACTAAATTTCTTTAACACAACATTAAATTACTCCAAATGTCTTTCATTTATTTGACCACATAGCCTACTAAATTCTATTTTCTTAAAATGTGTGTCGGTTTTTGTATTTAAGTCATCACGTGACGGAAACTTCATATTTTCATTATGGGCCAGTTTCTCATAAGACCATTTCACACATACAAAAAACATAGAAAGACAAGTTTTATTTTTAATTCAAATAAGGTCAAAATGGATGATAAATATACTAAATTGCCCTTCTAATTAATAAATTCGAAAACAATTTTTTAATTAAGTAAGTAGTCACCAATTTTTAAAACTAATTCTGTAAATCAAACATTTAATTCCGCGAATTAATGACGTTTCCATATTTGAAATAATAATTGACACATTTAAGTTGAGAGGAGAATCCCATTAATTTCGAAATTCTGAAATTGCATTATGAATTCGAAATTAATAGTCAGAACTTCAACTTTATTATAACTTTATTATTTAAAAGTCAACTAATCAAATTATTTATACATTCAAATATGTGCATCTATTTAAAATTCAAATATCATTATTATTTATAAGTCAACTAATCAAATTATTTCATCATCCAAATATGCGCATCAGTAATTTTAAACAAAAAATAAAAAATTTATGGTTTAACTGAATATATATTATTTTTATATTTAATAAATTCTGATCTCCAATTTAAATATGCATAATAAAAAAATGCGTATTTATAATATATATGAAAAATATTTATTGCATATACATTAAAAACTGTTGCATATTTTCAATGATATGCAAAAATATTCATATTGTTAATAATATTTTCAATGATATCAAAATATTTATTGCATATACATTAAAATTGTTGCATATTCTCAGTGAAATGCAAAAATATGTTATATATAACTTAAAATACTTCATAATATGCAATAGAATAATATAATTGAAATAAGATGTTCTAAAATATTAATTTTATTTAAAAAAAAATCAGAATATGCATTATACATACAAATATATACTTAAAATTGACTATATTAGGCTCTTTCTCGACTGTGAGCTCCTCAAACATGTCCTGATCACCTCCAGGCCTTTCTACGTTGAATTGCCTCCCGACTTCGTTTATGTCTTCGGGCCACATCGAAGACAGGACGACGTCCATCTCCTTCGATTGGTGATTCGTCTCCATTTCACATCCCATTTTTTTCCCCAACACGTCCTTCACCCCTAGAAAATGAAACAAAAACCAAAGAAACATACACTAAAATGCTATCACTACAAAATGATGTAAAACATAGCCTGTAAATTGGAGGTTCACCACAAAACATATTCGTAGAAGCTAAGTAACTGGCATGTCTTCTGTTGGGAAATGAATTGATTTTGATTAAAATGTCAAAATCCCTGAATGATGATGGTCAGCTTAGTTGAGATAGATAAAAATTGTATCAGTCTAGTTGTCTCAGGATAGTTGAGACAGTAAAATAGTCTAAGTCTAGAATCTCATAAATGTTGAGGTATTTAATGTTCAGGATAGTTGTCCAAAGCTGAAATGTTAGACAACTTATTGATCTAAGTCAATTAGGACAAGTCTGCTGAATGTTTAAAGGCAAGTATGCTGAAGAAGACAACATGGCTGAATGTTCAAGTTGATAGCCTGAACTAAAGGTACTGAAAAGGGCAATAACGGATCAAGTTCAAGTCTTAAAAGGTCAAGAGCATTAAATGTTACCCTCTCAGAAGACAAATTTAATGAAGCATTAATGCCATCAAGCATGAACAAGCATTAAAGACCTAGAAGAATTAAAGACTGAGGAATTGAATGAATGGAGGAACATTCCACTTGCAGCAGGAAATGATCAGAGAACTTGTCTCATCTGACCGTTGAGAAGAGTACAAGTTCTCCCACAATCAACCTTGGAAAATGTGCAATTTTGGAAACTGACACAAGTCATCTCAGCTGCATTTTTCAGTAGTCAACACATTCATTCAAGCAACCATTGAAGAACCTTCTTGCACAGTGGATAATAGAAGGCTGCTATCATAGCCGTTTCAATGGAGCTGCAAATAGACAATTTGAAAGTCTATCTGTCCAACGGGTAGATGATCAAATTGTTCTATAAATACCGAAGTGGTCGAAGAATTCATGTATCCAACAATCTGCTATCAAACTACTATCAAGCATTCAAGGAAACCAAAGCTCATTCTAAGAATCCCAAGTTTCCTGATCACTTCTAGCTAAGCCACTCTTCTAATATCCAAAGCTTAGCACTGAGATATCCTAACCCTTTACATTGTTCTTATTGTAAAGGATATCTGAATTAGTTGGAACCAAACCTCAAACCCTTACCTTATAAGTGAAGTAGAGTTTGTTGTAGAAGTGAGGAGTTAAGGACTGTGAAGAGTGAAAACAGTCTTAACTCAGAGACATTGAGCATTAGGACTCGGATTATCCTAGGGATCAAAGCACTAAGATAGTGTTGTTGATCAGTGCACCTTGGCACTATAAAACAAGCTAATTACAGGTGTTAAGGAATTATTCTGTTTAATCAGGGAAAGTGGATGTAGGAGCTTGAGTCTCTGAACCACTATAAATTGCCGTGTCATTTACATTGTGCATTGCTTTCTAACTCACATTACTTACTAAGATTATTTTGAAAGAGTTAAGTTCAGCAAAACTAAGCAAAACAGTTTTTGGACAAAGTCCCTGATTAACTGGTTTTTCAGAAATCAACTTGGAGTATTCTTTCAAAGAAAAGGCCAACCACATTCCGCACTTAGCAACTCTTTTAGATAGTTATCCAACTGATTACTTCATAGTTTTCAGTAGGTTGATTATCTATTAAAGTTATTACTCAGAGTAGTTGTCAGACAACCTCCCTGATAAGGCTAAAACTGTTTTAAAAAGAAAGAATTTGCATACACAAGTGCATTTCTCCCCTCCCCCCCCACATACACTTGTGTCATGCTCCACTCAGGACCAACATCTTCCTTCCTCAAACAAAAAAGAAGAACAACTCTTATCATGATAAAACAGATTATCATATTAATAGACTGAGTTTAATTATTAGGAAGGAAAATCCTATAGATCCTTCAAACATGCCAATAATTCATCTACTAAGTGCCAAACTAAAGCACTATCCTTTCTCTCAATCCCAAAATTGTAATGCTTAGCATTTACCACATTTATGCAAATACCGAAGTAAACATTAGCAGATAATAAATATAATAGAAACCTACATCAATTTTTTGATCAAGTAGATAACAAAATGGAGAAAGGAGAATACACTCTCCAGGAGACAGATAAATTATGTAAGGTGGCTTGAATGGCCGTGTCTCATACAGGCAATATATACAATAGGTTTAATCATGCAGAAATCATGCAATAGGTTTATTCCTGCAGTGTGAGTGGGTTGTGCAAACTCTTTGTCTATAATTAAATTTAGTTGTTCCAAATTAAAAGACAACATAATATATTTTAAAGTGTGTTTTTCAATGGAGAGAAGACAACAAATATTCTTAGGGACATTCTACAAACAACTGAGTTGAACTACAAAGGTTAATTGTATGCTCAAGCATACTTCAGAAACTATCCAATTTCATTCCCTAAACACAACAAGAAATAACAATAAAAAGAAAAAACACAACAAGAAATAATATAGCAGCTAATCTGCAAACAAAAGCGCACACACACACTGAAGAAGTTCATCATATGCATCACTCTTACATTTTTATTTTTTACAAATAGATCATCAATACATTCAATTATCTCCATTTTTACTTATGCACTTTAAGAAAGAAAAAACACCATTTTGTAATACTTCAACACAATACATTGTGCAACACCAAATGGCAACACAATGAACAGAGTAGGATTATTGCATAAAATGTAATTAAAAAAAAAAGCTTCAAAGACACAATAAAGAGGAAGTAAGTATCTAACTTAACATTAATTTTCAATCACCTTGATGTAGATGCCTGCATTTTTTAATGTCTCAAGAGCCGACCAAGATGTAGCGAAGATGTTCACGGAGGCTCACACAACCCACGACCCTGCAATATTTACAGAGGAAATTCAGTAAGATATGGATATATAAACAATAGCCAAAGATAACTTTTATGGAGAAATCCAACCACTAATGCATATGAAATCGAATCGATAAACTAAACTAAGAAATGAACAAACTATATAATGTCTGAGGGAAGTCATGGCCGGCCCGAGAACGGTGGTGTAGTGCGAGCGATGGAGTATATGTGTTCTACGACTATAATGGATCTCAAAAACTCAAATTCCAGAATGAATTAATAAACTAAGGATCTCACATCTTCAAGAAAAACACTCAGGCATCTAGAGTTGTGCCCGAGGGTAGGAGACGTTGAATAGCCCCCAAGATAACAGATTGCGGCCAAGCGCTGCCTTCCGCTCCGGCCGGTAGGGGCTCGTTGTCCAGCCACCACAAAGACGCGTCTTTGTCTTGGTACAGATCGGCTTCGCCATTGGCGGCTACTAAGAGAGGTCGCCGGAGTGGGCGTCGGCCTGATGGAAGTCATGGCCGGGTGCGCCAGCCCGAGAATGGTGGTGTAGTGCAAGCGGTGTAAATGGAAGAATTTCCCAAAAACTGATGGTCAACCTCATCTATACACCAAAAAACGACGGATCTGGAGTGGCGGAGGTCGCTGCCCAAAGAGGAGGAGGAAGAGACGCATGAACAGGGGCAAAATTTGCAGCAATTGAGATAGAGGTATCGAGCCGATCGCGGAGGCAGGTTGGGCAGATACCATCGTTGCGGCACCGCGGTGGGGAGGGGAAGAGTTGTTGCGCTTCTTAGATAATAGATTTAGGGTTTTAATTAATTATCATCTAATGCATGGAAAATGGTATTTCAATTTCGAAATTAATTATATTAATGAATTAATATTGTTTTCTAAGACCAAGGGGCATAATTGGGTATTAACACATCAATTTGACCTTAATTGAATTGTTTTAATTTGTTTCCTTTGTTTGAAAATGAGTCTATATGATTGTCCTTCCTAATAATTAAACTCTTTCATTATTTTAAGAAAAAGTTGGATCTTGGGAAAGACCGACTCACAAATCTCAATCCATGAGACGGGTGCTTCTTTACCCGATGTAAAAAAATGATAATAAAATAATATTTCAATAATTTTTTATTTTTTTAAAAAATATATTTTATCTATTGGCGAAGTACGATCGCTAGAGATGTTTATCCGGGTCGGGCTAACCAAACTGGCTCATTTAACCTTAAAAATGTAGGGTTAGGTTTCATGAATCGTAGACCCGTTTAAATTCAGGCTTTTTTTACCCGGACCGGTTAGCCCGCGGGCTGAACCGGGTCAACCAGCCGGTCTACCTGGCCAGCCCACTAGCCCGAGTTGTTACTAATTTTTTTTTAATAAATAACTTGTGAACAAATTTTGGGTCATTTTTCCCATAACCATACGTACTATAAACATTAAGCAGTCCATTATCATTTATCATTCATTAGTCATTAATACTATTTACCAGTATAATACTATCTAATTAGGTTTCTCTCAACAGCCGCAATTGTTAAAGATTTGAAGCAACAGTGACTTTGCGAACTTTTTGTACGAAGACTGAAGAAAAGTAATTATTTTAATATGCATATTTTGCTATGTTTTTGAAATATGTGTAATGTATTATTTTAATAGGTATAGTTTGCTATGTTTTTTTTATATATGTATGCTATATTGATAATTTGATATGTATTGCAAAAAAAATCACAACCTTTAATTCAATTGCAATTTAATCTAAACGTTTGAAATATTGCAATTAAATCACAACCTTTAACATTTTTTTACAAATTTGACTTCCGGGCAGCTCTCCTTCTGCCCGATGTTGACATGGCAGTCCTAATTGGATTCTTATACCCAAAATGACGTAGTTTCAAGTTAATTTTAAATATATATATTAAAATTCTAAATCCTAAATGGAATGTCGATTAAAAACCTAAATAAATACAGTAATAAATTAAAATAAACAAAGGATAAGGATTAAAATTATAAATCCTAAAACAATAACAAAATCTTGAATTTTTTCAAGATTTATACCGTCAATGCTTTCTTCCACGCTAAGGACGGAAGAACCAAAATTCGTCATCTTCATCAATCAAAAGAACCAGAAATCGCTAAGGACAGGATAAACTTAAGAAATCATAGATCTTGGAATAACATAGAAAAAAACGCGATCTTGGAAAACGAAACGCGATCTAAAAGTTGAAATATATACACTCAAGTTTGAGATGAAATAAGAATTTTATTTCTTTTTTCTACAGGGACGTGGGGTTCAAATAAAAATTTGAGCACATTTCTCACCTTATAGAAACCAGACCTCCAGGTTCTCATCAGTCACAGACATCAATGATTCTTCATTGAATGAACGCGTTCTTTCTATTACTGAGAATTAATTTACAACCGGTTTTCTCTCTAGGTTTTGATTTGGGGAAAATGAAATCGAGATCATATTTAAATGGGGAAAATGAAATTTGGGTCGTAATAGAAAATATCGGTGATGAAGATCACGATTTTAAGAACCTTCTGAGTAATTGCTGAAGAAATTGCGTGGAAGGAGTGGAAGAAAAGTTGGCCGAATAAATCTCAATTTTGTTTCTTTGTTGTTGTTATAGGATTTAGAATTTTAATACTTTATTATTTTAATTTATTGTTTAGTTGGGGTTTTTAATCGAAAGGGGGGCATTCCATTTAATGAGGAATAATTTAATGTATTTTTAAGTTTTTTTTTTTTAAAATTAACTTGAAACTACGTCGTTTTGAGTATAAGAATCCAACTAGGACTGCCACGTCAGCATCGGGCAGAAGGGAAGCTGCCCAGAAGTCAAATTTGTCAAAAATGTTAAAGGTTGTGATTTAATTGCAATATTCCAAATGTTTAGATTAAATTGCAACTTCAAAAAAAAAAAAAAAGATTTAATTGCAACTGAATTAAAGGTTGTGATTTTTTTTTTTTTGCAATTAACCCATGTTTAAACTTTAAATCATACTTTGATTTTCTCATTTACCGATCATTAATTAATTAATTATTTTTCTATTTTATTTGTTTGTTGGATGTGTCAATTGTATCTTTTAATTGTAAAAGAAAAAAAATTATTGTAGCCCGTTAGTGGTCCGTTTAGCCCGTAGCCTGCTAGGGTTAGTGGTCCGTTTAAATCAAAATATCTTCATCAAAGAGAAAGTGAGCTTGATATAAATAAGAGAATTGATGTCATTTGTAATAAATTTAAAACTCTCACATAATCAATCATTTTCATCAAATAGATTTTTTAATAAAAAAATTAAATGATTTGCTTCAAAAATAATAAAAATTCAATGATTATATAATGTTATAGGGTATATCATAAAAAAGTAATTCACAAAAAAAAAAAATAAAAAAAATCAAAGAACATAATGAAGGAAAAAGGTGTGGCCCATCTATTTTAATGTAAGAGATTACTTACTTATTTAATTCAATATTCATTTTTTTTTCATATATATTTAGGTGGGGATATTTATGATGTGCATCGATAGAATATAAAAACTACTTCCTTCAAATCACAAAATAATACACTATTTAAAACAAATAATTCATATAACCAAATCAAAATGGAAAAATACATTTTAAGTAATATATGCTAATAGCAATTTAAGAAAACTATAAATCAAAATGAACAAAATAAATGGTGTAGGGTACATCTTTTCCAAATCATGTGCTAATTCTTATCATTTTCATCCTAATTGGATAAATTTGATTACATCTTAACATGCACTGTGGCGTTCATGGTAGAGTTACATATTGGGCATGTTTGGACTTGGTTGGACCCACTCACGCAGTCATTGCAAAGACAGAGATGTCGACAAGGCAATAGTAGTACACACACCTCTCTCTCACCACTCTTCTCAATTTTGTTGTTATAATCCACCTTATCGTTGTTGTCGCAACATGATTCTGCATCGTCGACCACAGGGGCAACGCCGTTGCCCCCGTGATTGAACACGCGTTCTGCACTTCCAAATTGTGTGAGGGCATGCTTGAAGTTCGTGTGAAGCAAAATAACTGTAGCTTCTGTTTTTTTCGTCAGGTCTTTCCATAACTGATTTTCAAAGTAAAGATTGCGTACTTTATCTTGAAGAAGCGTATTTAATTTAAGCATTGTTTCAATTTGCTCATCATTTTCATTCAATTTTTTCGCCATTCCTTTTTCGATCGTTTCAATAATTAATTGCTTTTGCCTTTCTTGTATCTCCGATTTCATTCTCTTGACCTGCAATTTAAAACCAAAACTTTGTTGTGAATTTTCATTCCGGCCTTTTCACAAACACATTTGTACACATAATTGATCTAATGATCGGAAAAGGAAAATATATGATAAAAAGTTACATGTTGAGAAATGATATCGTCCATCTCCAACTCGTATGATTGCATTAGAATGTTGCTTTGTTGGGCCATCGGAAAATCAGCTCCGATATAAAAAGGCATGTTTGAAATTGGAGTTGCCGGAAAATACATTTGTTGTCCGTTGTACGCAGAATTTAGACTTTTCGAACAATTCATCAAATCTCTGCAAAATTTACCAAACAAGCATCTATATAAAAAATAAATAAGAGGAAAACTAAAAGATTCAATTGAAAATGCAAATTCACCTCTCTTGTCCACTGAAGATTGAAATGCTTCCTTCTTAGAAAACAAGTAATGAAGTGTGTGTTTTATACACCCAGGAGAGAGAAAAAGTCTGAAGGCTTGGTGCAATATAGAAAGACTTTTGTATAAAATAATCTGAAACGGATCTCCAATTTAATATTCGGTCATAAAAGTGTAAATTTAAAATTAATTTCGATAAGACTTTATAAATTTACAGATCATATATAACATGAGTAAGAGATTTTTTTTACATGTGATTCTCTCATAGTATACATGTAATTATAAAAATAAGAGCTAAAACTTGTATGTCATATTTTACACATGAGATATGTCTAATTAAAACAATTTTAAAAAAAATTATGCGTTATAAGCCTAGAGCCGGATTGTTCAAAAAAATTGCGGTTCGAAAGCAGGTGGTTTACTATATGATCAATATATTGTTACTACAAGGCTAAAATATTGTCATTACAAGACTAAAAGTGTACTGGAGTACTAAATGTCAAAAAATATTTTGAAGATTTAAATTCGCCCAAAAAATTAATTCTCCAGAATATTTTTGAATTTGCAATAAGCACACTTTTGGTCTTGTAGTAACAATAATTTGACATTATAGTAACATAGTTTTGATCTTGTAGTACGTAGTAGAATATTTTTGGCCTTATAATAACATATTTTGGTTTTGTAGTAGCATAAAATTTTTTTATTACTAGTATAAGTCAAAAAATATGATACTATATAAAGTTCAAAAAATTCCGACAAATTCAACTAAAAAACTAAGTGTCAATTTGGTCTTTGTTGTAACAATATTTTGACCATTAAACAATACTTAAAGACGAAAAAATGTATTTTCATTAAAATTGACCCGCATTGACTTAAGTTTGACCTATATTTTTTGTTCTATATTTACTTTAATTAAATATATTTCATGTTTAAATATTTGATATAAGTTTTATATTACACAATTTCATGAAAAATTGTTATTTGGGCCATGTTATGATTAAGAGGAAACTTATTATTGATATAGGTCATGTTTTAATTTAAATTGAATCACCCTAAATTCATAAATAGTCTAGTATAGTAATGAGACTCGAGATTATACATTTTGAGGAACACTCAGTATGCATCAGTTGATTATGGTACAATTAATATTATTTATTTAATAAAGTAATACCTCTGTCTTAAAAAGATAGTCCACTTCCTTTTTTCACACAAACCAATGCAAACATTTTTGACATATAAATTATACTCTTACATTCTTGTTATGTCCTTATTTAATATTAATTAAAATATTATTAATTAATCCCAACAATCATTAAATAAGGGTATTTTAGATAAAATTACCCTTATTAAAAGGAAAGTGGAATATAATTTGAGACAAACCAAAAAAGTAATACTTCACCTGTCTCAAAAAGATAGTCTATTTTCTTTTTTCACACAAATCAATGCAAACATTTTTGGCATTTAACTTATATTCTTACATTCTTGTTAGGTTCTTATTTAATGTTCAAATTCCAACAATCATTAAATGATGGTATTTTAAATAAAATTACCCTTACTAAAAGGAAAGTTGACTATAATTTGAGATTAAAAATAAAGTGTAAATAAAGTGAATAAATACAAAATGTGGCATTTAATTTTTGTCCATATCTCCAACTCCTATATTTACATATAGGGCTGGGGGCCACTGGCCCCCACCAAATATATTAATTATATACTATATACTCCCTCCGTCCCGGGGAAAGCTCCCCATGAGCTTCGGGCACGGAGGTTAAGAAATATAATATAATAAGTAGATGTATTAGAGGTGATGTGATTGAGAGAGAGAAGAATATAATGAAATGTGAGAGGGAATAGTTTGTCAAAAAAGGAATGGGGAGCTTTCTCTGGGACACACTAAAACGGAAAGTCGGGTAGCTTTCTTTGGGACGGAGGGAGTACTTCATAATGTGTTGTACTATGCATTGTTGGAAAAGTGGTTGGGTAGAGTTTTACTACAAATTTTTGCAACTCCACAAACCCAGATTTGTTTTTAGTGTTAAATATTGTTAATTTTTTTTCATTTAAACTTTTTTTAGTGTTAAATACTGTTGTTTTTTTGTTTTCTTTTTCATTTTAAATTTGTTTTTGTTTTCTTTTTCATTTTAAATTTGTTTTTAGTGTTAAATATTGTTGTTTTTTTTTCATTTTAATTTTTTTTAGTGTTGAATATTATAAGCAAATATAGTTCAACAATTTTATTAATTTTAGACGAATTTGTATCCGATTTTTATACATATTTTTATTTCATAGATATATATTACTACATGATTAGTGATGATTGGAAACACATTTTTTTATCAGAACTTGAATGTTATTCTTGGAAAGGAAAATGATTATTAATTTTTTTTTTATGATAGTAATATTTTAGCAATTTTAACACTGTTTCGTCTCTTTTGAATCGAAACAATCAAATGTGCCTCTAAAACCAAATGAAAGTCATTTTTTAAATTAATAGAATAAGATTATTTGATAAATATAATATTGTAACATTGAGTAACATTTTTATGAACCTAAAACTTTTGTCTACGTTTTTATAGTAATGTTAATTGAGCCCCCCAACATAAAATTTTTGGCTCCGTCACTGTTTACATAAATAATCCCCTCAAACGCACCATAATTCGGTGGGTCCTATTTCATAACCACTCATTGTCGGGGTCAGTTTAGTAAAACCAGTTGATGTGTGGTTGACGTGGCGTTTGCAATTGCAGGTACATGACCCCATGCCTAGGGGAGTAAACGAGCCGAGTCGAGCCGAGTAGTGCTGAGCTCGAAAATCGACTCGATTGTTATACTCGAAGCTCGAAACTCGACTCGGTCGAGCCTAAAATTTTAAAGATCGAGCTCGACTCGATAAGAAACTCGATAAACTCGAGCTCGGCTCGACTCGACTCGACTCGATTACCTATATAATTTTCAAAATTAATTTTAAAACAAATATTTTTCTAAAATAAACTCGAGCTCGACTCGGCTCGGCTCGACTCGATTACTCGTATATAAATATAAATTATATAATAATGGAAAAATATTAAATATTGTTCAAGCTCAATTAGGCTCGTGAGCCTTTCGAGCCGAGTATTTATGAGCTCGATCGAACTCGAACTCGGTAACTACTCGAGTAGCTCGAAACTCGACTCGACTCGATTAACTTCGAGTCGATTTCGATCTTTTTTCGAGTCGAGCATGAGTAGCTCGCGAGTAGGCTCGACTCACTTACACCCCTACCCATGCCGCCGTACATGGACAATTTTGTTTTTTTAGTCAAGACATGAGGTTTTTTTTTTAATATGAGCTGTGTAGTGGGCCCCACAGGTTCACATAAACATTAATGATTTAAAACACTAATATATGTATAATTATAAAAGATACATTAGTGTGCATTCAATTCAATTGTATAATGCAATTGAATCACAATTTTAATTTAATTCTAGTTTAGTTGTTCAAAAACTTAATTAGACAATTAAGGATGGGCAATTCTTACGGTAGTCAAATTTTACAAAGTGACTACATAGTCACTTTATCGAATCGCGCCACGTGGCATCGTAAACGTCGTAACGACCTGCTACATGATATACAAATTTAAGTTATTTATATCATTTTTTAAATTGTAATTTGTTATTTACTATATTACCCTTCTTTTATTTAAATTATTTTTAAAATATATACATATATATTAGGTAAAATTACTGTTCTACCCTTATTTATACAAATATTATTATTTTAAAATTAAATAAACCAATCCAAATAATAATTAAATAATAGATTAATTAAATTAGAAATTAGGTTTTTTGTCGTCCACAATTCCCTTCCATCTAGTCTGGCACATTCTTAATGAAGTTTGTAGTATGAGTTCTCCCACAGGAAATGAAATTCAAGAGAATTTGAGATGTCATTCTATTCTTCATTAACTTGAACGAGGCATTAAAATAGACAGTTGTTTCAGTAGCATTCTTTTTTAAACTTATGATAAATACAAAAACTCAAACATCATGCATCCACAGTATATTCCCTACATAGGGCATGTTTGCTTCATGGGTTGGGATAAGATGGGCTAAGATGCGGGGGAGGCTAGATAAACCTAGGGGGAGAGGCTAGATAAACCCAAGGGGAGGCTAGGTTGTCTAAACCTATGGAATCTAGTTTAAAAAAACCGGGTCAAATTATAAACCCGGGTCAAGGTGTTTAAAGTTATGAGAAACCAAACATGGGAGAAGATGGGTCTACATATCAAACCCATCACTAAACCCCCCTAAACCCATCAAGCAAACATGCTCATAGTGTGAAATTAGAAATTATGTTTTTTATCGTCCCAACTTCCTTTGCTAAATTCAGTTGCAAATTTTCTTTTAGGCATTTCGTTGAACACTTGTTGATCAATCAAGTTTCTATTTGATTTGAGTCAATTTAAAAAACAATTCTACTAAACAACTCAACCCCAATTTTAACAACCCCAAGTTTGAGTGTAGAATTCAAGAAATCGAGCATAGAACTCGTAAACAAAATCAATCAGAGAAAATCGAAAATTCTAACAAGAATTTCAAAATCAGGCGACTGGCAGGCAGCGCGGAAGCTGAGTGGCGGAGGTTGGCAGGTGGCGGATGATGGTTCACAGGGAGAAAAAAACCGGATGAAATTGAAAACACATGTATTAACTAGGTTTTAATGAATTTGATTTCTTTAATGTTTAATTTGATTTGTTTTTTTGTTAATAAATTGATTTGATTTATTTTTTGTTATTAATTTTATTAATATCATAAGGGTAAATATGTAATTTTAAAATTACATATTTTAATTACATTAATAAATATAATAAATTATTTTATTGTATAAGGATAAAAATGTAATTTTATAATAATATATTTTAATTTAATAGAAAATATAAATTTATGATACATTACGACACATACGATGAATACATACCGTAAATTGTACAAAAGGTAACAGGACATCAAATTTAAGCCTTTAGATTAAATTTTTAATGGCTTAGATTAATTGACTACGGTAGTCATTACGACACCTTACGACACCCTAACTACATGTAGGAGGTTCCATTAAGGATACATTCAAACTATTTAAAATTCAATTGCAACATGTATACAAGAATTTGTCTAATTATATTCATATACTCCCTCTGTCCCACAAAGATAACCACATTTGAGTTTACACACAAATTAAAAAAAATCAATAAATGTAGTCAAGTTTAGCTAATGTACCAATTTTGCCCTTGAAATCTCATACTTCAAAATTTGTTAAGCATTAATTACTCTTATTAATTAGGGGTAAAATTGACAATAAAGCATTTAATACTAAAGTAAAAAAGGAAATGTGGTTATAATTTGGGACATCCAAAAAAATGAATATGTGGCTATTTTTGTGGGATGGAGGGAGTACATATTTACATCAAAATACATTAATATTAATTATCAAATTTCTCAAATACATTTAATATGTCTTTAATTTGTTTGACTAACTAATTGAATATATATACAAAAATATATATATATATATATATATATATATATATATTATAAATGATAATGTTGATTTGCAAGAAAAAATATATTAGTATACTTTTGATAGACAAACAAATAAGAAAAATGAGCATACTTTTAATAGACACATGAAGTATATATATATGGTGATGTGGCAAGGCCACCCTTGACTACACTGTCCATCACTGGTTTCACGAATATTCGTACGTGTACAATGACCCAAATTAAAAAAAGTGAATTTAGTAAGGTGTGAAGTCAAATAAATGAAGAGTAATTGAGAAGTCAAATACATACACATATAATATACTCATCATTAAAACAATCATCTCTCCAACATATTATTTAATTCTA
This sequence comes from Galeopsis tetrahit, assembly GCA_963675135.1. Taxonomy (NCBI): domain Eukaryota; kingdom Viridiplantae; phylum Streptophyta; class Magnoliopsida; order Lamiales; family Lamiaceae; genus Galeopsis; species Galeopsis tetrahit. Next base: position 27,898,136 of record OY776130.1, on the reverse strand, counting down.
AGCACTACATTATTATCATCATCCTTATTCCCTCCCCCCTAATTCTTGTAATCCGTTATTTTAAAATCAAATTAAAATTGTAACGCAATTACATCAATTATACTGTACAACTGGATTCACACAAGTACGACTCTTCCTTTCAAATATTGATAAAAACAAAGAAAATTTGTGGATTCACCTGGCTAATACGTACAATGCAATAATATTACATGAAAGTAGGGGTGAAAATGGGTAAGACCTAGCTAGACTTAAAAAAAAAAAAAGGATTGGTCTGGTATATAATTTTTAGGTCCATGGCATGTTGTAGACTTTTTTAAAGGCTTGACGTGACTTTTTTATTGAATAGGTCTGACCCGAAAGTTTTTTTTTTAGTCCTATTAGCGCATTTAAAAAAAAAAGAGTTTATTTACTCATAGGTGTATCTAATCTAATAATATATAATACACCAATGAGTTACCATATTTAGTTTTGGCGGGAAGCTTTCTTGACCGTTGATATATGTTGATGAAATTTGGGTCTTCGGATCAATGACATCAAATTAGGAACTGATGGCATCAAATTAGGAACCGTTACAATTGTCCATCTATTTATTCAAGTTTTTTTTGTAGCTCATTCTCACTTTTCTCTCTTTTGTTGTATTATTTTAGGATATAAATCAATTATGTATTTATCTAATTTCTATAGATATAAAGTTTATTTTCAATTTTTTTGTTTTTATTTGTGAAGCTTGAAGATTTGTTCAAGAATTTGAATCTGCTGATTATAAGATATATGAAGATTGAATTCTTGAAGATTTATGAAGGTTTTCAACTAACTCTTGAAGATTTTTGAAGATTTATGAAGATTTGTTGAAAGATAAAGTATACGAGTTTGAAGATTTTTGTATTGGCATTTAAATATGAATGCAATATTAGTAGTCAATTGTCTTATTCTTAAAAGGGTTTTTCTATCACGAGACAGGGAGTTCGCCCTGTCTTATAAAAGGCATCCAATGAAGAGTCGACACATCATTTTTCTTTGTTATGGGCAATCGCTCTTCGCAATAATATAAAATATTTAATTTTTATAAATAAAATTGTAAAATTACTAAAATACCCTTATAATATTATTTTAAAAATATGTTAAAATTTACAAATTAATCTTATTTTATTTTCAATAATCTTAACCAAAAACTTCTTTTATTTTCAATAATCTCAATCAAACAATCACCATCAGATTTTCAATTTCTCTCACTTATTCATTCCAACAATTCTACGTCTCTCTTGCCCTTCTCAAAATTCAAAATGCTCAAACACTATAAATTGGTAAATTTAGGGTTCCTAAAAAATATTATTTTGTATACTCCATCGATTAGCTTTTCAATTTCGAAATATTTTCTTCACCTCCTGTATCTTCCAAAAGGAAAAAAGATATGTGGCGACACATTCTGGCATCATAGTCGTTAACCGCTGGGAATTTCAAAGCTATAGTTGCTGGAAAAAAAAATTCTTAATACGTTCTTCGAATAATTTACAGTGTTTTGTTTACGGTTCCAAGGACTCCAATGCGTTTGCCTGTCTCCAAAACCTCATATTATCACATATATCCACAGAAAATTATCAAAGAAAGAGTGGAATCATTTTAATGAAACTATAATTTACAGGGATGGGTGGGACGACATTCTACGTCCTTTGGGATGGGGAAGATGAACATTAGGGTTATTCAGAAAAATCTAGGGTTTCTGTAACAATGGCCGAGGGTGATCTGAAAAAGGGGACGGTGAAATGGTTCAACGATCAGAAGGGATTTGGGTTTATTACCCCTGATGATGGAACCGAGGAGCTGTTTGTACACCAATCGGCGATCAAAACTGACGGATTCCGCAGCCTTGGCGACAAGTAATAACATTCTGCACAGTGCGGTGAATCTGGACATATGGCCAGGGAGTGCACTCAGAACGGCGGCGGCGGCGGTGGAGATCGCTATGGTGGAGGAGGAGGAGGTCGCGGATGCGGCGAGGAAGGGCATTTTGCTCGCGAATGCCCCAACGCAAACCGTTGATCTATCTGTCCTTTATCGAGTCTTATTTTTGCTACTAATTAGGTTTTCCTTGAGGAAACAATATTTTAAATTAAGATGATGTTTGTTCTGGTTTAAGATTGGCCTTTATGGTCAGATCTTTTGTTTGTTTGGGTTTTAGTATTTGAATTGAATGGCTATGTTGGTTTGTTGTCTTATTTTTGTCCCAGAAAGTATACATGTATGTTGGCAGCGCTGGTGGTCATTTATGAATTAACCAAGTGAGGCTTTTTTATATAATTTTGCAATACAGTAGTTATTCATTTAGATTTTAGATTTTTTTATTTTTTTTTTTGATTACAAGTTAAATACCCACCCCTTTTCCCCTTCCCATGACTCGAACCAGGATCTGCCTGAGGCCTAGGTAGTGGTGCTCTGACCACTTGAGCTATCCCACTTTGTCTCATTTAGATTTTAGATGATGTACTGGAGTTGTACTTAATGTGCTTATTTTAATAATAACGATGTATATGGATATTTATAATTAAATATTTTTGTTTTAATTTAAATTAGAAGGGTATTTTCGTCATTTTATATATATTAATTTAATTTATTAGTAGGGCGATTCAGTGCGATTGCATATTGCATAGAGCAAACGCACTAATGCGAAGTGCAATCATATAAAATTAATTTCATACGTTAGATCAACGATCTAACGGTATTTGAAGTGTTGCCTTTTATAAGACAGTGCGAAGTCCGCCTTACCATAGAAAGACCCTTCTTAAAATCATAACAAGTATAAAGAATCAATTTTGAAATGTTGAATTCATCTTCATATATATTGAATTCGTCTTCAATTTGTTTCATTTTAGTTGCACAACCCAGTTAAATGTTTTAGATACTTTATCGACCCTCTTTTGATATTCATAGTTTATACATTATTAGTATATATAATATCATTATAATCATCAAAATCATTACTGATCCAAAAAAAAAAAAAAAAAACAATAATCTCAAGAAAACCTTGAGAGAGTGATTACGAAATGAAAAGGGACTACAATTGTAGATCATATAATTTTTTTTATAAAATTGTTAAGTTCCGTATATTTATTCTTCTTTAATTTGCTTAAAATTATACATAGTTGTAATATTTTATTCCATAATCATATTTTATAACTAATTTTTCTAATTTTTGTTTTCATATCTATTCACCTTTATTTTAATTTATTAATGCATTAATATCATTTTTTTTATAAATTCCTAGATCATCTTTTTTTCTTTACATCTATAATTATATTTGTAATTTTTTTTTTACAATCATTACTATTTATATCAAGAATCAAATTTAATCAAATTAAATATATTGTACATTATTCAATAATTTAATTTCCGTAAATTAATTATATGACACTTATTTAGTTATTTGTTCAATTTATTTATTTTATTTAAATCATATTTTTCTATATAAAATTTTTATTTTAATTTATTCATAGTTTTCTCGATATTCAATATTTTGTAATTTGCATATTTTTGTGACATATTTTATCTTTACTTATAACCTAAATTTAGTAAAAAAAATAAAAAAATGGGTCAATTTTTATTTATATAAAAAAATCAATTTTAATGAAATTAAATATATTTTAATTTTTTTATGTTAATATCCTAAATTAATTTCATGGCAGTTATTACTCAAGCATTAAAGCCCTTATTTATTTAAAAAAAATTGTTGACAATCAAATTTTCTCAGGAATCCAACTTCCCCTGCTGTGATCAATGTAAGGTGATACACAAGGGAAATCTGGGGGTCGATGGGTGTGGTGATCTTGAATTTTCAAGTCCTGAGTGCCAATCCATCTATCGTAAATGTTGTTTATGCTTTTCCCGTCTCCCACTCTCCATGCCATGCCCGCTTCAATAAGGGGCCGGGCCTTCAAGAGGCTCCTCCAGAGATAGCTTGGTTGGAAACCCACTTTTGCATTTCCTATCGTGTGTCTCGGGAAGTACCGTGCTCGAAGAAATCTAGAGATAATGGCATCCGGATTCTTAAGAATTCTCCAATAATATTGTCTTGCCACCATTGCCAGGTTAAAGAGGGAAATCTCTCGAAAACCTAGCCCTCCATGATTCTTTGGGCGAGAAATCTTCGCCCAGCTTGCCCAGTGAGTCCGTCGTTCCTGTCCATGAGCACCCCAAAAGAAACGGGCACTTGCTTTTTCAATATCCTCACAAAGTGATCTCGGGAAAATGAAGCAACTCATCATGTAGGTGGAAATTGCTTGAATGACACTTTTAATGTGGATCTCACAGCATGCTTTTGATAGTGTTCTTTCTTTCCATCCCTTAAGCTTCCCGAGGACCCGATCATAGATGATTTGGAACACTTGTCTTTTCGACCTTCCAATCAAGGTAGGAAGGCCTAGGTACTTTGAGTAGCTGCCCACTGTCCGAGCTCCAAGCCGCTGCCCCATCTCCTCTCTCAAGTCGCTTGCAACACACTTGCTAGCAAAAATCTCAGATTTGTCCATGTTAATGCATTGACCCGAAGCTACTTCATAAGTCGAGATGATGTCCTTCACTTTGTTAATCTCATTCTGGTTTGAGCGGAAGAAAAGGATGATATCGTCCGCGAAAAATAGATGTGAGATCGGGGGGGGGGGCTGTCGAGCCTATTTGTTGCCCGTGATCTCTCCTCTATTTTCAGCCTGCTGGATAAGAGTAGAGAAACCTTCTACACACAAGAGAAACAAGTAAGGTGAGATGGGATCTCCTTGGCGCAGACCCTTTTGGGGAGTAAAAGTTTGAGGAGACACACCACATAACCAAATTAACCCAATCTTCACAAAAACCAAGCTTGAGACACATGCCCCTAAGAAACTCCGACTCCACTCTATCATACTCCCTCCGTCCACCAAAAGTGTGCTCACTTCTTTTTTTTGGGTCCACAAAAAATGTGCTTATTCTATTTAAATTGTTAACTTTTGAATATTTTTTCTACTTTATTAACAAGATTGAGTATCTACCAAATATATTTTTTACTCATTATATTAAATATATTCTTTATAAATAAAATATGATTTTTTTAAAAACATATATAAAAAAAAGTGAGCACACTTTTGGTGGACAGAGGGAGTATGTTTTACTCATGTCAAGTTTAAGAGCCAACCAACCTTTTTTTTCCTGTTTTCTTTTTTCTCATATAGTGAAAGGTTTCAAAGACAATAATAACATTATTGGTGATCAAACGATTTTGAATGAATGCACTTTGGGTAGGGAATATCACTTTATTAAGCACAGATTTTAACCGGTTAGCTATCACTTTAGTGTAACATCCCAAAATTTCACCCTATCTTAATATTCTATATTTGTGAGAATATAATGGGACACGTGTCACAATTTTATCACTCTACACAATCTCTCTTCACCAAAATCGTCTATTTCAAAATTCCTGCATTCTCAGGCATTCTGATTAAAAAAAAATCATTTTTCCTATTTTAATCGATCTCAAAATTATAATTCAAAAATTTAAATTATAATTATTATTTTTAATCTCTTTCTCCATTCTTCCATTTCAAATCTTAATCTTAATCTTAATACTCTATATTTGTGAGAATATAATGGGACACGCACGTGTCACAATTCTATCACTCTACACAATCTCTCCCTGCACCAAAATCGTCTATTTCAAAAACCCTACATTCTCATGCATTCTGATTAAAAAAAATCATTTTTTCCTATTTTAATCTCAAAATTATAAATTATAATTATTATTTTTAATCTCTCTCCCCTTCAAATTCTTCCATTTCAAAATCCAAACATTCTTATTAAAATTTTATATTTCTCCTATTTTAAAATTTATTCTAATTTAAATATTATCTAATTTTGATTTTAGTGATATCAGTCCCCCTCTTCTCAATTAATTTTATTTCAAAAACTCTTCTTCTTATTTTATTTTATTAATCTTAATCTATGCGAAGAATTAAAAAAAAATCATTTTAATCCTATCTTCTGAATTCACTTTTAAATATTAAAATTTATAAATTAGTTATACATATATTAAATATTAAACTAAATATATATGCAACAAAATTAATAGAAGATTCTCGAAAGATTTAAAAAAAAAATCCTATTAACAAATTCAATTTTGAATATTTAAATTTAAAATTATCAGTAATTTTCATCTACCTTCTACCTTAATTATCGTACATTCAAATCATAATTTCAACTACAAAACACATGAACCATTTGTTTGCTTCGGTTAGTCTATATGATACTATGATGTTTTAGCTTGCGTTTTATATGACGGTAAATTTATGCTCTCAGGAAATCTGCAACTATTTCGATTTTTTATATTTTTCTTAAATAATTGTTTAAGTTCTCTCTCCTTTCCCTTATCTATACCTTTCTTCAATTTTCATTTACTTTTTTTTTTTTTTACAATTTCCTTTTCCTCTATATTTTCAATTTTTTTTTTGGTTCTCTTTTTTTTTTTTTTGATGTCTATCTTAATTATTTTATTAAATTTTTTTTGTTGCTTTTACAATTTTCTTAAATTTCTCTCTCTTTATAATTTTTTTTTAAAAAATTTTTTCAATTATTTTTTTCTCCACTCTTTCAGTTTTCTTTTACAATTTTAGTTTACAATTTTCTCTCTTTGTCAATTATTTTCTTTTAAACTTTTCTTCAATTATTTTTTTTTGTTCTCGCTCATTTTTTTTCTTTTTCTCGGTGTCCACAACTAATTTACTTAATTATTTTCTTTTACTAAAGAGAATAGAAGAATTATTTGAGTTGCTGTTCATTGATGAAAATGTGTGAATTTTTAAATCTTTCTCGGTTTTACGTAGTACTCTAAAATTTCTTAATTTCTTTGGTTTACTCTCTTAATTTCCATTTTGTTTTTTTATTCTCCATTTTATGTAACTTTGGTTTACTCTCTTAATTTTCATTTCATTTTTTTATTCTCCATTTTATGTAACTTTAGGGAACAAAAATATAATTTACTCTCCTTTCTCGGTTTCTTCAATTTTTTTTTTTTAAGTTTTTCTAAAAAAAAAATAGTTATCTTCTACTTAATTATTTTTTTTTTACAATTTTTTTTTGCTTTCACTTTCTTTGTAAAAACACCACTTATCACCTGTATTTGAAAATGTGACTATTTCTAAATATTTCTCTGTTTTACATACTAATGTTTATTTTTATTTGAAGATATTATACTCCCTCCGTCCCGAAGGAACTTGCACCCTTTGACCGGCACACATTTTAAGAAATGTGTAAGAAAAGGTGTAATGATGGATGTTTTGAGGGATAGTTTTGTAAACTTTTATGAATAAAGTAAAGTAAAAAGTAGATTGAGTGTGAAAAAGTAATGGCATATGGGTAAATATGAGTATATTTCAAGGGTGAGGGTTGTGAAGATATTTCCTTTTATGGAGTGTGCAAATTGGTATGGGACATCCATATATGGAAAGTGTGCAAATTCCTGTGGGACGGAGGGAGTAGTATTTATTTTGAACATTTTTGACATTTTTTATTTGAAGATATTATAGCATTTTCTAATATTTTTTTCAAATAACAATTTATTTACACAAAATATTAAGTTCTTTCATTTATTTGATATTATCTTCTTTTCTTAGACATACGAAGATGAGTTGCACTCGGTCCATTATAATTGTTTTGGACTATGCTAAAGTTTAAACACTGTATAGGCCTAATATTGAAAATAGTTGCCCTTATGTTGAAGACAACCCATTGTTTGTTTTGAAGTGTTTAGGAATTTATAATGTATAATACTACTTATTCACTACAAATCTTTTATATCATTCCTATAATAAATTTATGCTTATTCACTACAAATTTTTATATCATAATAAATAAATAGATAATTGTTAGGGAAAATATCAATTTTGGTGGTTTTACCTCTTTTCATATTTGATCACCCACATTTAGTTACTATCAAAATTATCACTCACTTATTATATTCTATCAAAATCGATTATTCCGTTAGTCAATCTGTCATCGACTAACGGAGAAAGAGTTTTGAGCTCAAAATTTTCAAAACGTTAAAAACTTCTGATGCATCTTCCAGAAACTAATGAAACAAACGGAACAACAAGAATGAAACATGTGAAACCTATCGGAGCGTGAAAATAGTCAATCACAAAAATTATACATTATTTCTTATTTCAATTTATGTTTTTATGACAAAATTATTTTATTATATTTATCTTATAAATTAAAATGAATTCTCATTATATTTATCCGATAGGTCAAAAGTAGTTAGAAGGAATTTTCATTATATTTATCATTGATCAGAAAGAATTCTTATGCATCTTTTTGGTACGTGATTCAATTTTCATTATATTTATCGTTGATCAGAAAGAATTCTTATGCATCTTTTCTACGTGATTCAATCAATTTACTGGGTAGTAAAAAAAATTCAGTAAATTTTTAATAATTATTTAACTTAATTATCAATTCATTTGTTGTTGGTTTACTTTCGAGAACGTGATTCAATCAACTTGCTGTTTCAAAAAATTTTAGTAAGTTTTTAATAATTATTTAACTCAATTATGAATTCATTTGTTGTTGATTAACTTTTTATTTTACAGGAAATGAGAAACTCAAGAGATTGAATGTAACTTTGTACTCTGGTTTTTTTTAAACAATTGTACTCTCTTTTTCAATTCTTGGTTTCATATTGAATTTGTATAATAATTGGAGATATGAATTTATTTCAATTCATTTCCCAATTTATAATTATTGGAGCATAATTTGTGTTGAAGATTAATTGTAAAGATTTTTCTAAAATTATTCATTCAAGAAAATTTCATAAACTTATTTTTCGTTCTAAATATTTTTCCATTAAGATCATTATTGCAGATTTTTTGAAATGTTAAACAATTGGGCATTCGAAATTAATTGAAATAAATTTCTATTTCCTGAGTTTCTCATTTCCTAATTATCTATAAAATAAAAAGTAAACCACTAGAAAGATGCATCAGAATTCCTTCTGACCTATTATAAATATTTTTTCACATGTTTCATTATTGCTTCTGGAATTCTGAAAGATGCATGAGAATTTTTTAATCTAGGTTTTGAGAAATTTCACGGCTCAAAACTCTTTTTCCGTTAGTCAATGACAGATTGACCAACAGAGTGATCAATTTTGATAGAAAATAATAACTGGGTGATCAATTTTGATAATGACTAAATGTGGGTGACCAAATATGAAAAGAGGTAAAACTGGGTGACCAAAATTGATATTTTCCCTTATTGTTATCTTAATACTCTATATTTGTGAGAGGGAAAATATCAATTTTGGTCACCCAGTTTTACATCTTTTCATATTTGGTCACCCACATTTAGTCACTATCAAAATTGGTCACTCACTTATTATATTCTATCAAAATTGATCATTCCGTTAGTCAATCTGTCATTGACTAACGGAGAAAGAGTTTTGAGCTCAAAATTCTCAAAACGTTAAAAACTTGTGATGCATCTTCCAGAAACTAATTAAACAAACGCAGTAGCAAGAATGAAACATGTGAAACCTACGGAGCGTGAAAAAATACCCATTGAAGAATCTTAGTCAATCACAAAAATTATACATTACGGAGTATTTCTTATTTCAATTTATGTTTTAAGTTTTTTTATGACAAAATTATTTTATTATATTTATCATATAAATCAGAAGAAAATCTCATTATATTTATCCGGTCAAAAGAAATTTTCATTCATCTTTTAGAAGGAATTTTCATTATATTTATTGTTGATCAGAAAGAATTCTCATGCATCTTCTGGAACGTGATTCAATCAATTTGTCAAAAAAAATTCAGTAAATTTTTAATAATTATTTAACTCAATTATGAATTCATTTGTTGTTGGTTTACTTTCGAGAACGTGATTCAATCAACTTGCTGGTAGTCAAAAAATTTCAGTAAGTTTTTAAAAATTATTTAACTAAATTATGAATTCATTTGTTGTTGATTTACTTTTTATTTTACCGGAAATGAGAAACTCAAAGAGATAGAATGAAACTTTGTACTCTGGTTTTTTTTTTGAACAATTTTACTATGTTTTTCAATTCTTGGTTTCATATTGAATTTGTATAATAATTGGAGATATAAATATTTTTGCACATGTTTCATTATTGCTTCTGGATTCTGGAAGATGCATGAGAATTTTTTAATCTAGGTTTTGAGAAATTTGACGGCTCAAAACTCTTTCTCCGTTAGTCAATGACAGATTGACCAATAGAGTGATCAATTTTGATAGAAAATAATAACTGGGGTGACCAATTTTGATAGTGACTAAATGTGGGTGACAAATATGAAAAGAGGTAAAACTGGGTGACCAAAATTGATATTTTCCCTTTGTGAGAATATAATGGACAATTGTTAGAAAACTTTAAACAAAGAATTGTGTATTTATAATTAGTGACAACGCATAAAAAGGGATGTTGAGTTAGTTGAGAAAATAATGTAATTATTTAAATTTTAAAATAATTAAATATATAAAATTGTTATAAAATGGTTTATAAGATAATTATTTAAAATTTAAAATAAAAATTTATGAAAAAATAAAGTAAAGAATTTAAAGAGAGGCGATTGAAATAGAGTAATTATGTTGGTGATATTGTTGGATAAATAATGTATAAAGAAAACTTTACAACGCTTTTTGTAGCCCGATATAAAAGGAACAAGTGATTTTTTATGCTTCAAAAGGCCGGTCGGTGCTAAGAATGCTTTACCATCATTAGTAACAGCCGTTTAGTAAAGCTCTCTGAGCTATCGGCTAGGATTGAATAAATGAACATTCGGCTAGGATTGAATAAATGAGCGCGCTAGGCGGATAAGCGTTAGAAAGATCATCAGAAAAGACGACAAAAAGAATTAGAAAACTTTTGAATTCAAAAGACTGAGACGAAAATGCAACTCACAACGCCTGAGGCGGCTCTATCAACTCTTTTGTCACCGCTTTACGTTCTGTTTGTCCGGCTACCTTACTTACACAATTACCGTTGCACCTAGCAAACCACTCGCTCAATGACCCAATTTCGCCGTATTTATTCTTTATTTATTATTAATATATTTTTATATATTTAATATTTATCAAATTATTATACTAATTTTTTAATTTATTTATAAATACTCTTTAATAAATATACATTTTAAATAAAAATTAATTTTAAATGTCATTGTTTTTCACACACACAAGTAAATATCAAATTTTATGACTTGATAAATTTCGTTCTTTCTTTGGAAGATCCATTCTTCCATATTATTGCATACTTATCTTTAAATAAATTAAATATTTTCTGCAATATTTTGTACAAATAAATTATTAACTAAAGAAAAATAAATTTTCACGTCTTTAAATATTGAAAAGCAAAGTTCAATTTTTATATAATAAATTTTGAATTTTATGTTAACTTAAATGTAATTTATATATTTTATGTAAATAATTATTTATAATATAAATGGACGGGCTATTTTATGTAAATAATTATTTATAATATACATGGACGAGATGTATTTATTTTGTTAATTTTCTTCCTAAATGAACGAAGATGTATTTTCTTTAACGAAGATGTATTTTCTTTATATACATTCCAATCATCAAGAAGCGTGAATGTATTCTAAAATAATTTTTAAAACTTTCTAAGATATATATATATACGGAAATGATATAGAGCCCACCAATTGTGCCCACCAGTTTTGCCCACCGCCTATGTGGCATTACCACGTCAATAAATTCTTATTTATATTTAATTTAAACTTAATCTAATATCAATATTTTATTTTTTTATCCATATCAATATTTTAAAAAATCTTTTTTTATATTTAATTTAATATTATCTCTATCAAATTACGCTAACTAACGCCATAAATTTTTTCTCAAATCTTTCCATCACCATTAATTTTTTCTCAAATCTTATATCAATATTTTATTTTATGCGTAACTAACGCCATAAATCTTTTCTCAAATCTTTCCATCACCATTAATTTTTTCTCAAATCTTATATCAATATTTTATTTTATGCGTAACTAACCCATTAATCTTTTCTTAAATCTTTTCTATCACCATCTTATATCTATATCATTTCCGTAAAAATGACTACATTAATTTACATAACTCTAAACCTCTAAACTCATAAACCCTAAAACCCTAAACCCTAAAACCCCTAAACCCTAAACCCCTAAACCCCTAAACCCTAAACCCCCTAAACCCTAAACCCCTAAAATCCTAAACCCTAAAACCGTAAACCCTAAGATTCAATTAAGATTTGATAATATATTAATATTACATTAAACTCACGCCACATATAAGATTTGAGAAAAAATTAATGGTGATGGAAAGATTTGAGAAAAGATTTATGGCGTTAGTTAGCGTAATTTGATAGAGATAATATTAAATTAAATATAAAAAAAGATTTTTTAAAATATTGATATGGATAAAAAAATAAAATATTGATATTAGATTAAGTTTAAATTAAATATAAATAAGAATTTATTGACGTGGTAATGCCACATAGGCGGTGGGCAAAACTGGTGGGCACAATTGGTGGGCTCTATATCATTTCCGTATATATATATATATAGTATTGTGGAGTATTTTGGAGAATTTTTTAGTAATTGTCGATAAAAAAATCAGAGAGTGAGTGTATTCTACAATAATTTAAAAAATTTTACTTAAAAAAGTTTTAGTAATTGTTAATAAAAAAAATGTAAAATCTTTCAACAAAGTTTGATCAGTTAATTGATCAAATAAATATGAAGAGTGATTGAACCGTTTTTAATAATAATTTTTATTATTTTATATTTTATTATTATTTATCTAATATTAATTTATTATGTTTAAATATATCATCATTGTAATGTTAAAATTGAAAGGAAAAAAACTTAGACGTGAAAATTAAGGACTATTTTGGGCGTGTTTGCAAATTATAGTGATTGATTCAAAGTGATTAAAATTGATTTTTGCAATAAAATTAAAAGTTGGTAGTGTTTTAAAATTAAGCACTTTAAATCAATTGTGTATATATTGTGGTGTTTACAAAACAAACCACATTTTTTTATAAATTTACAAAATACACCCTTATTACATTTGGATAGATAATGTGTAAAGATGAAATATTATTTAAATTATGAGGGTAAAATTGTAAAATTGATTATTATAATGATTAGAAGCTATTAGAAGTAGGTGGAGAGATGCTTCACCAAAATCACTTTTAACAAATTAACTTAATCACTTGGTTGTGTTTGAAAACACTTCAAAAGTGATTCTATTTGAAAAAAAAGTGTTTTTAAGCACCTTATGTTATGAAAATAGGTTAATTGGAAGATGTCACAGTTATTTCTTTAAGAGATGTTTGTTTTGGATGGGCAAATTTCACTCATGTTCGACTTTAGAATTTTAAAATCTTACTCTACAAATTACTATAAACCCTACAAAAGTCAACCCTATAAATATCTACAAACTCTCTATATATACTTTTTTTGACGGGACAAACTCTATATAGATACCTATAATAACCTATATAAACCCACATAATTATATAATATAAAGTTAAATGATACCCTACTTAAATTTCAAAACAAACATAAAACATATACATCATTAAAATTTCAAAATCTATTTTATTGTATTTTATCATTATAAACATACAAACTCTTTGATGTTTTTAGAAATTTATAATTTTATATTTTTTTATTAATAAAATTATTTTATAATACTCTTACTTATCATTTTTTTTTTAATTTTACAATTAAAATCACAATTTTATTAATGATTAATATATTAAAAAAATATTATAATATATAAAAATATAAATACAATAATATAGATTCAAATTTGTGGAAATGTATATATTATAAATATATTAGAATAAAAAAAGTTTAACTTTCATAGACTCATGAAAAGGATATAAAAATTAATATAATATTTAATATTTATTATTTTAATAAATTGACCCCGCGTAAAACACGGGTATAGAGCTAGTACTCTATATTTGTGAGAATATAATGGACACGTGTTAAAATTTCAACCCTCTATCCCAATCTCTCTATTTACCAAAATCCGTCTATTTCAAAATCCCTGCATTCATTTTTTCTATTTTCATATCAAAATAATAATTTTAATATTATTTACTCATAATTATTATTTTTAAATTTGAAATCATTTTAAACTTATTTTCTAATATTCAAATTTAAATGAAATAGAATTCCGTATATTCTTAATCTCATCTCCTCTATAATGGTCATCTTCTTTTTTCGGATCTCATTCTACTTTCTTATTCTTTCGTTTTTTTAGCTGATCAACATGTATATTCTTAATCTCATCTTCTCGGATAACATGTATGATTTCTTTTGTAGATTTCTAATAGATTATATATATTTCTCTCTCTCTTTCGATTTTTTTTTTTTTTTTTTTTACAATTTTCTTAAATTTTCCTTTATTTTTTCAATTATTTTCTTTTAAACTTTTCTTTAATTTTTTTTTGGTTCTCTCTCATTTTTTCTATTTTACTTACTTGTTCTCTCCTCTCTCATTTAAATTTGTTATTATCTCAATAAAGAAAATAAGAGTATCTATTATGATCTTGATATCTCAGGTATGATTTATTTTTATTGTTTGATCAACATGTATGATTTATGGGTTGGTCTGCTATGCACTCGAGTGCATGTTATGCACCCTAGTCCATGTTGCACTTTTCAGTTTTACTGACTTACACTTTTTGGTAAATGGTGTTGCACTTTTCAATTATTAAACTGTATAATAATATTTTTAATAATAATTGAAAAGTGCAACACCATTTATCAAAAAGTGTAAGTCAGTAAAACTGAAAAGTGCAACTGGACTAGGGTGCATAACATGCACTCGAGTGCATACTAGACTTTATCATGATTTATTTTGTAGATTTCTACTAGATGATATATTTCTCTCCCTCTCTTTCGATTCTTTTACTTTTTTTTTTTCTCAAATTTATTCTTAAGTTTTCTTCCCTCTTTAATAATGATATCGGTGGTATTTATTATTCTTAATTTATTATTAATATTTTTATATATTTAATATATATCAAATTATTGTACTAATTTTTAAATTTATTTATAAATAGGTACAAATAAAAATTCTACGTTAAATGGTTAGTACTTTGTAGACACCCTTTTTAATAAATATACACTTTAAATGAAGGTAATTTTATCAATATTAATTGTAAGTTTTTTTTTTTTTTTTTTTTTTTATAAATTAGAGTTGTTGAGAAAAATAAATGTATTGGAAGTGACGTAACCACTTTAATTGCTCATTTATATATTTTATGTAAATAAATTTTTTATAATATACATGGACGATTTCATATTATGAAGAATGTAGAAGGGTAAAGAAACTATATGTATTTGAATTTATGAATCATTGTCTGAATGTGAATGTATATATAATTTTTTTGAGATATGGAGTGTGAATGTATTTTAAAATAATTTTAAAAGACTTTTTAAGATATATAGAGTATTGTTGAGGATTTTGGAGAATTTTTAGTAATTGACAATAAAAAAATTAGTAAGTGTATTTTAGAATAATTTAACAAACTTTACTTGAAAAGGTTTTAGTAATTGTCAATAAAAAAATTCAAAATCTTCCAATAAAGTTTGATTAGTTAATTGAAGTGTCGGATAAAGATGTACGCTGACTTATTTGAGAAAATTATGCAATTATTTGTTATAATATAATAGTTTTTAATAATTGAAAGGAAAAAAACTCGACTGACAAAATTAAATACTATTTTGTGCGTTACTAGAAATGTCACAATTTTTTACTCTCTCCGTCCTAGGATTTTATGCACACTTTCTTAACGGGCGTTCCAACATTTTTTGCACATTCCAAAAAAGGAAACAATAATACCAATAATACCCCTCCTTTATTGTACGTTTAATCAAATCTCTTTCACATCAATCAATGAATTACCAATAATACCCCTCCTTTATTTACCTTACACATCACTTTATTTCATTTTATTAATCTCCGTGCCGGTCAAAGTGTGCATAAAATTTTGGGACGGAGGGAGTAAGTTTTAAGGAAATGTTTGTTTTGGAATGGAAAATTCAACACAATTCTACTTTCGGTTCTACCTTAAAATTTATATTTAGAATTTTAAAATTTTAATCCCACAAATAACTATAAACCCTACAAAACTCAACCCTATAAATATCTATAAACTCTACATAGATACATATAATAACATATATAAAATTATTTTATAATGCCCTTTCTTATTAAAAATATTTTTAATTTTACAATTAAATTATAATTTTATTAATGCACATTTTATTAATATATTAAAAAAATATTATAATATATAAAAATATTATAACGGATAATATTGTAATATTTGTTGATCCCGAGTGAAGTATGACACAAGTGTATGGGGGGAATGCACTTGTGTATGCAAATTCTTTCTTTTTAAAACTGTTTTAGCCTTATCAGGGAAGTTGTCTAACAACTACTTTGAGTGATAACCTTAATAGATAATCAACCTACTGAAAACTATGAAGTGATCAGTTGGATAACTATCTAAAAGAGTTGTTGAGTGCGGAATGTGGTTGGCCTTTTCTTTGAAAGAATACTCCAAGATATTTTCTGAAAAACCAGTTAATCAGGGACTTTGTCCAAAGACTGTTTTGCTTAATTTTGCTGAACTTAAATCTTTTTAAAATAATCTTTGCAAGTAATGAGAGTTGGAAAGTAATGCAAAATGTAAATGACACAACAATTTATAGTGGTTCAGAGGCTCAAGCTCCTACATCCACTTTCCCTAACACCTGAAATTAGCTTGTTTTATAGTGCCAAGGTGCACTGATCAACAACACTATCTTAGTGCTTTGATCCCTAGGATAAACTGAGTCCTAGTGCTCAATCTCTCTGAGTTAAGACTGTATTTACTCTTTACCGCCCTTAACTCCTCACTTATACAACAAACTCTACTTCACTTAATGAGGTAAGGGTTTGAGATTTGGTTCCAACTAATTGAGATATCCTTTACAATAAGAACAGTGTAAAGGATTAGGATATCTCAGTGCTAAGCTTGGTATATTACAAGAAAGGCTAAGCTAGAAGTGATCATGAAACTTGGGATTCTTAGAATGAGCTTTGGTTTCCTTGAATGCTTGATAGTAGTTTGATAGCAGATAGTTGGATGCTTGAATCCTTGGATCACTTCTGAATTTATAAAACAAATTGATCATCTATCCGTTGGAGAGATAGACTTTCAAATTGTCTATTTGCAGCTCCATTGAAACGGCTATGAGAGCAACCTTCTATTATCCACTGTGTAAGAAGGTTCTTCAATGGTTGCTTGAATGAATGTGTTGACTTCTGAAAAATGCGGCTGAGATGACTTGTGTCAGTTTCCAAACTTGCACATTTTCCAAGGTAGATTGTGGCAGAACTTGTACTCTTTTCAACGGTCAGATGGGACAAGTTCTCTGATCATTCCTGCTGCAAGTGGAATGTTCCTCCATTCATTGAATTCCTCAGTCTTTAATTCTTCTAAGTCTTCAATGCTTGTTCAGGCTTGATGGTATAAATGCTTCAATAAATTTGTCTTCTGAGAGTATAACATTCAATGCTCTTGATCTTTTCAGACTTCATCTTGATCTGTTGTTGCCCTTATCAGTGTTTTTAGCTTGGGCTATCATCTTGATCATTCAACAATGTTATCTTCTTCAACACACTTGCCTTTAAACATTCAGCACGCTTGTCCTAATTGACTTAGATCAACAAGCTGCCTAACATTTCAGCTTTGGACAACTATCCTAAACTCTAAATCTCTCAACATTTCTGAGATTTTGACTTAGACATTTTTTACTGTCTCAACTATCCTGAGACAACATATACTTTTCTATCTATCTCAACTAAGCTGACCATCATCAATCAGGGGTTTTGGTATCTTAATCAAAATCAATTCATTTCCCAACAATATTATAATATTATAATTGGACTGAATTCAAAATGAAAATTTGTATGACCAAATTCAAAATTAGTCAAACTTAAAGGACTAAAAAATACTTTAATCCCAAAATATAAATACAATAATATAGATTCAAATTTATAGATATGTATATGTTATAAATATATTAGAATAAAAAAAATTTATTCTCACATACTCTAACGAAAATGAAAAAGATATAAAAATTAATATAGTATTTAAAATTATTATTTTAATAAATTGACTCTAATTTTAATAAATCGAACCCGCGTAAAACGCGGGTATAGAGCTAGTTTTATAATAATGCATAAGATGTTATTTTAAAAAATTAATAGATACATTATGATAAATATATATATATATATATATATATTTTGTTGTAGATATTATTGATTTAATTAAAAGATTTGATTATATATATATATATATATATATATATATATATACACACGTACACATGCAATCTGATTGATAATATTATTGTTATTATTATTACTATTACTATTAATATTATAGATTGTATATAAAGGGAAAATATCAATTTTGGTCATCCAGTTTTACCTCTTTTCTTATTTGGTCACACACGTTTAGTCACTATTATAGATTGTATATAAAGGGAAAATATCAATTTTGGTCATCCAGTTTTACCTCTTTTCTTATTTGGTCACACACGTTTAGTCACTATCAAAATTGGTCACTCAGTTATTATATTTTATCAAAATTGATCACTAACTAACGGAGAAAGAGTTTTGAGCCGTGGAATTTCTCAAAACCCGTTAAAAAAAATTTCATGCATCTCCCAGAACTAATGAAACAAACGCAGAAACAAGAAAGAAACATGTGCAAATATTTATTTACAATATATATTTATAATAATACATCTTTTAGAACGTGATTCAATCAACATGTTGTTGGTAGATATAAATTTATTTCAATTAATTTTAAGTGCCCAATTGTTTGACTAACATTTCAAGAAATCTGCAATAGTGATCTTAATAGAAAAATATTTAGAATGAAAAATAAGTTTATGAAATTTTCTTGAATGGATAATTTTAGAAAATTATTTACAATTAATCTTCACCACAAATTATGCTCCAATAATTATAAATAGGGAAATGAATTGAAATAAGTTTATATCTCCAATTATTATACAAATTAAATATGAAACCAAGAATTGAAAAACAGAGTACAATTGTTAAAAAAAAAATCAGAGTACAAAGTTTTATTCTATCTATTGAGTTTCTCATTTCCTGTAAAATAAAAAGTAAACCAACAAAAATAAATTCATAATTGAGTTAAATAATTATTAAAAACTTACTGAAATTTTTTGACTGCAAGTTGATTCTAGTAGAAGATGCATGAGAAAGAATTCTCATTATCTATAAAATAAAAAGTAAACAAACAACATGATTGAATATAATCAAGTTCTAGAAGATGCATCCGAATTCCTTCTGACCTATTATAAATATAATGTAAATATTGATAATTTTTGCACATGTTTCATTAGTTCAGGAAGATGCATGAGAATTTTTTAACCGATTTTGAGAAATTTCACGGCTCAAAACTCTTTCTCCGTTAGTGAATGACAGATTGACTAACAGAGTAATCAATTTTGATAGAATATAATAATTGAGTGACCAATTTTGATAGACTAAATGTGGGTGACCAATTATGAAAAGAGATAAAACTGGGTGACCCAAATTGATATTTTCCAGTATATAAATATAAAATAATATTTAAAATATAAATATTCAAGAATACCCTTTCCCCAAGTTTACGTCGGTTGTTTTATTTGATAACTGATTAAAATCTCAAATCCAAATCAAATTTGACATATCTTAGCATTATATAATTTTTAATTTTCTCAACTAAAATTATATTTTATTGACCTATATTATACACGGTATTTTCACAAATTAAACCATGGAAAATATTCTCACAATAAATTCGAGTTTTCTCTCTGGATCAGAAGGTAGTCACACTTACACCTCTCCTCCTTTTGCCGAAAAACAGTAAACCTCCCTCTTCTTCTTTTATCAATTCAATCTTCTATTTTATGATGATACCTTAAATTATTTCATTTAGCTCAAATCATCTTCTGCATTGATTTCGAAAACAATGATGTTTGTACTGATTTTCAATTAATGACATTAAGTTGGTATTCTATTAAATCTTTGTAGCCAAACCTTTCCAATCGGTACGTCCATATTAAGTTTTCATTATAATATATATTATTAATCTAGTAATCCAGTAATAGCGATATTAAATAATTATTAATATAATAATAATTCTAAAATATATCATTTAATTATTTTAGGTGACAATAGTGAGAAGCAAGTCATATAATGTTTGCGTATATTTCATCCACGACATACATTTTGAGGTGAAGTTTTTATTGCTTTATACTCTACAGTGGTTAGTAGAAATTTTAATGCATTTGTTATTCTTTATTAAATGCTTTAAATAAACGGTTTGAGGGATTGATACATGAATTTAATGTGTGCATGTTATTCGATTGACAAAGTTAATGTAGGCATGTTATTTGATTGACAAAGTTAATGTGTGCATGCGATTCAATTGACAAAGTTAATGTGTGCATGCGATTCAATTAGCAAAGTTAATGTGTGCATGTGATTCAATTGACAAAGTTTCTAATAGCCAGGGATCCTGACGAGGGTCCAGGATCGACGGGTCCTCGGGTTCAACCCGCTGTGCTCAATGGCAAAGTATATATGGTATTAAGTAGTATTATGGTAGTTATAAACCTCTTCTTAGTTGTAACTACTCATTCTTATCCTCTTGTAACCTCTCTTATAAATACTCTAATACAAGCCTTTGACTCTCACTTTAGAGAGTCTTTCTATTCTACATGGTATCAGCCTAACTCTTCTGGGCCGTTTTCTCTCCCCCTCTTTCTTGCTTTTTCTTGCTCATATATTCTATGGCCGATCCTCCGGCTACCACCACCTCCGTCTTTGATGCCACCCTAACCCTCCATGCTATGACTCATCTAGTCACCATCAAGTTAAAACCCACAAATTATCCAATGTGGTTTCGCTAAGTCCATCCGCTTCTTGTTACTCAGAAGTTCTTGCCCTATGTTGATGGTTCCTCGCCGGCCCCTCCCACCACCGTCACCACTAATGGTGCTTCCTCTTCTAATCCACTCTACACGACTTGGTATTCTCGTGATCAAATAGTAAGTGTCTTCTTGACGTCCACTCTCACCGAGGAGGCCATGGCAGTTACAGTCGGCTGCTCAACATCTCTAGAAATCTGGAAGGCCCTCGCCGAGGCATTCAATCAGCCCTCCAAGGCTCGTGAATTGCACTTAAAGGATGAGCTTCAACTCATCAAGAAAGACTCAAGATCTGTTTCTGATTATGGGGCCGCCTTTAAATATCTGTGCGACCAACTTTCCTCTATGGGCTGCACTCTTGACTCTACAGATAAATTTCATTGGTTTCTACGTGGTCTGGGACCAGATTTTCACGGCTTCTCCACCGCTCAGATCAACATCTCGCCTCTCCCCTCGTTTTCAGATCTGCTCGCTAAGGCCGAATCTCATGATCTCTTCACACGATCACTTGAAACTCCTTCCGCTTCGTCGCAGTCGCCTGCCTTTCTTGCTCGCTCCTCGGCATCCTCTTCGTTAGGTCGCCCTCCTGCTCGCCAGCAATTTGGTCGAGGTCGCCCTCCTACTCGTGGTTATTCAGGACGAGGGCGAGGACGTGCTCGATCGTCTCCTCGCTGCCAAATCTGCAGATTTGATGGCCATTATGCTCCAACTTGTCCCCAGCGCTATGAATCCTCCTCTCCTCGCCAGGCGAACACCGTTGGTTCCTTTCCTCGCAATGATTCTGCTCGCCTTACTAACCTTTCAGACTGGTATGTTGATACTGGGGCATCCTCGCACATGGTTCCCTCCCCGACTGCTCTTGATTCGTCCTCACCCTACACCGGATCTGATAGAGTCGTCGTCGCAAACGGTAATATCCTTCCAATTACCCATACTGGTACTCATCTCTATAATTCTGACTTAACTTTCTCAAATGTTCTTGTTGTTCCCTCCATTACAAAAAATCTTCTCTCTGTAAGCAAATTGACCAATGACTTTCCTTTTCGTCTTATCTTTTCTAACAATTCTTTTGAAATTCAGAATCGGACTACAGGTTTGACCCTTGCTCACGGCAGACTTGATCATGGTTTATATGTTCTGGAAAAATGTCACTCTAGCTTTGCTTCCTCTTTACGTGCTCGCTCGAACCATAGCTCTTTTGAAATATGGCATAGTAGGTTAGGGCATGTTGCTTTTGATGTTGTAAATACACTTAAACAGAAAGGACATATTTCTACAACTTCTTTGCTACCTTGGCCTGTTATTTGCTCGGCATGTCAAAAATCTAAAAGTACTCGGCTTTCTTTCTCTATAAACTCGAAACGTGCTTCTAATGTTCTTGACATTATTCATTGTGACTTATGTGGTCCTTCACCTATTAAATCTCATGATGGTTTTCGCTATTATGTTGTGTTCATTGATGATCATTCTCGATTTACTTGGTTTTATCCCCTCCGTAAAAAATCTGAATTTGTTTCCACTTTTGTTAACTTTAAAAGTTTGGTTGAAAACCAATTTGATCGTAAGATAAAACGTTTTCAATCGGATGGTGGGACTGAATTCACCAACCATAAACTCCGTGACATTTTTCTTTCTTCTAGTACTATACATACTATGTCGTGCCCCTACACACCGGCCCAAAATGGCCGAGCAGAAAGAAAACATCGCCATATTACTGAAATGGGTCTTGCTTTACTTGGGTTGAGGCTTTTTGCACGGCCGTTTATCTCATCAATAGATTACCTTCTCCTATTTTTGACTCCAAATCTCCCTATGAGATGCTTCTGTCCACTCCTCCCCTATATGATAATCTCCGTGTCTTTGGATGTTGTGTTTATCCTTGTCTTCGTCCATATACTACTAACAAATTCTCTCCTCGTAGTATTCCTTGTGTCTTTCTTGGATACAGTTCTCGTCATAAGGGGTTCTGCTGTTTTGACCCCTGCTCGCAGCGTATGTACATTTCTCGACATGCTCGCTTTGATGAGTCCTTCTTTCCCTTTGCTGGTGGTGTCCATACCCTGACTCCTCCTCTCTTGATGTTGCTAATTTTGACAACTCTACTTCCTTGCCTCATCTTCCTTCTCCCTCTGCGCCTAGTCGCCCCAATGATTCTCCTGAATCACCATGACCTGACATTACGCCTCCCCCCGCTCCTCGCCCTCCTCCAGTTTCTCGTGCTTGACCCGCTGCCCCATCTACTCATGGCATGCGAACCAGATCTCAGGATGGCATTTTTAAAGTTAAACATCCTCCTAATGCCTCCCTTGCCTCTACCACGTCCTTGCTAGCTGCCATTCATAACTCTCCTGAGCCCAAAAGTTTCTCCTCGGCAGCAAAGCACCCTCACTGGCTCGCCGCCATGGACGACGAGCTCGAGGCCCTTCACAGAAACAAAACTTGGGACTTGGTCCCTCCTCCTCTCGACGCGAACATAGTTGGTTCTAAGTGGGTTTATTGAACAAAATTCCTTGCTGGCTACACTCAAATCCCTGGTTCCATTGATCGTCACAAAGCCCGGCTGGTCGCCCAAGGCTACACTCAAATCCTCTACTGTTCGTATAATTCTCTCTCTTGCTGTCATGAATAACTGGTCGCTCCATCAACTGGACGTCAACAATGCCTTTCTTCATGGCCTTCTAGACAAACCTATCTACATGAAACAACCCCCTGGTTTTGTTGATCCTTCTCGCCCTCAGCATGTTTGCAAACTCAATAAAGCTCTATATGGTCTAAAACAAGCCCCTCGCGTCTGGTTCCAACGTTTTTGCGATTTTCTTCTCGCCCTTGGTTTTGTTGAGAGCAAATCTGATACCTCCTTGTTCATTTACATGTCAGGTTGTACTTCTCTTTTTCTTCTTGTCTATGTTGACGATATTATAATTACTGGAAATGATCATACTTTTATCACTCGCCTAACTTCCAGGATCAATAAAGAGTTTGCCATCAAAGACCTTGGTCGCCTAACATACTTCCTTGGCCTAGAAGTCACCTACACTGATCGCGGTCTCTTTCTCGGTCATTCCAAGTATGCAACCGACATTCTCACTCGTGCCGACATGCTTGAGTCTAAGCCCGTTGCCACCCCTCTTTCCACCTCGGATATTCTCCGCCTTGATGGTACTCCTTTCTCCGATCCCACCTTGTTCAGATCGCTGGTCGGCGCCCTCCAATATCTCACCATTACTCGTCCCGATCTCGCATTTGCGGTCAACACTGTTAATCAGTTTCAGGCCAAACCTACTGTTGATCACTTTCAAGCTGTCAAACGTATTCTTCGATATGTTAAGGGTACCTCTCATCTCGGACTTACCTTCTCTCCTGGTCGCTCAACACTGCTCGCATATTCAGATGCAGACTGGGCTCGTTGCCTTGATACTCGTCGTTCCACGTTTGGATACGCCATATTTCTTGGCCCCAACCTTGTCTCTTGGGCAGCTAAAAAGTAACCAACTGTCTCCAGGTCGAGTTGTGAATCCGAATATCGCGCTATGGCGACCACTTCATCAGAAATTGTTTGGCTCTGCTCGCTGCTAAAGGAGTTTAATGCTCTTCCCGCCACTACTCCCACTCTACTCTGCGACAACAAGAGCGCTATCTTTCTATCTCAGAATCCAATCGCCCACAAGCGAGCGAAACATGTTGACATAGATTATCATTTTGTTCGAGAGCTCGTCACCACTGGTCGCCTAGTTACTCAGTTCGTGCCATCTCAATACCAATTGACAGACATCTTTACAAAGAGCCTTGCTCGTCCTCTTTTTGAGTTTTTTCGTCACAAGCTCAACGTCTCTACGCTCCCGCTTCGCTTGAGGGGGAATATTAAGTAGTATTAGGGTAGTTATAAACCTCTTGTTAGTTGTAACTACTCATTCTTATCCTCTTGTAACCTCTCTTATAAATACTCTAATACAAGCCTTTGACTCTCACTTTAGAGAGTCTTTCTATTCTACATATGGGCAATTAAAGTATATGTGTTTACTTTAATATTGACAAAGTATATGTGTTTACTTTAATGTTGGCAAAGTATATGTGGGCAAAGTATATATGTTTACTTTAATGTTAGCAAAGTATATATATTCAATGATAAGGTATATGCGTTTAATTTAAAGTTGGCAAAGTATATATGCAAAGGTTATTTGTTCTACGTTTTTTATTTCAATCTTCTATTTTATGATGATACCTTAAATTATTTCATTTAGCTCAAATCATCTTCTGCATTGATTTCGAAAACAATGATGTTTGTACTGATTTTCAATTAATGACATTAAATTGGTATTCTATTAAATCTTTGTAGCCAAACCTTTCCGATAATTGAACTTCCCAACATCTTTGTGGCTACAATAAGGGTGAGAAACTACCCAACACGATCACGACTCGACCATCTAGATAAACAAAGCAACCCTAATTTTTTTTCAAAACCCATCTATTTATACAAGCAAAACTTAGACATTTAAAATTTCTTTTAAGCTCAAAAAGTCAATATAATCAATACATTTTTATGCATATATAAATATAAGTCAACTCATTTCTTTACTTTATATGTAAAATCAAACTACCTTTCAAAATCTTAATCATTATTTTACTTTTTTAATATGTCTGTGACACTGTAACGTGTGTTCACCTTTCTATGAAAATTAATTCTTAAACGAAAAGAGTAGTATATAATTATGGTTTTTAGAGTGATCTAGGGTTCAACCACAATAAACCCTAAATATTCTAGTTAAACATAGAACAAGATAAATAAATCTTAAATAATATGAGAATTTCGTCAATTTTATTATTCTTACTTTTCTTTTTTGGTTGTCCAATTTCATTTTGCTCATTTTTTTTTTTAAATACTACATTATCTCCACCCTCCAACCATAGCTTATTTACCAACTTTGACATTCACTTTATTTATAAACAATCACTTTATTAATAAATAAATTCCACAATATCTCACATACCCACAATCTATTTACTTTATAAATAAAATAATTAATATCATTAAAACACGTGCTCGAAGAAATAGGAGTGCACCTGACGAGGGGCAGGAGAAGCGACCGCCCTGGACCATAAGATTTAGGGGGCCTTCACATATATACATGGGCTAGTCTTATGTGAAATATTTCATTTAGTCCAAAAGTCAAATTAAGATAATTTTAAAAAATTCGCGGGTCATAAGCCCAAATTCGGGTTGTCCAAAAATTCGCGGGTCGCAAACAGGTGATTTACTACATGACCAAAATATTGTTACTACAAGGTAAAAAATTACCACTACAAGATCAAAAATTTAATATTACATGTCAAAACATTCTCACAAATTCACCCAAAAAATTAAGTGTCTAGAATATTTTTGGACATGTAGTAATACACTTTTGACCTTGTAGCGATAAAATATTGATCTTGTATTAACATTGTTTTAGTCATGTAGTAGCCGAATAAGTAAAAATTATTTTAGTAATTTTGCTCAAAAAAAATAAGTGTCCAGAAAAGTAGTGATATAGAACCAAGGGTTTTTTATGGAACCATTATTGATATCACACCTAGGGGTGTGCAAAGTATGGTTCAAACCAACCAAACCAGACCATTTAATATGGTTCGATTTTTGGTTTACGGTTCGATTTACGATTTTTTAGAATTAATTTTTTTTAGTATAGTTTAATTTACAGTTTTCACTAATGAAAAACCGCAAAAAATCGAACCAAACCGAACTTATTTTATATATATAAAAAATATATATTATATATAATATTATATAAAAATATATATATGTATATTATACAATATTATCTAAATAAATATTATATATATTATAGATTTATATTCTCTATATTATATAATGCCTAAACTAGTAAATTCAAGACATTTTTCAAGCCGCCAAGCTCAATTGCTCGTAGTTAGAAATTCTACCAATTCTCTTATATTTATTACTAGTATTTAACGCCTCTATGTGCATGGCGTTCTCACGCTCTCACGCTCTCACAGACTCACTCAATCTGAAATCTTGAAGAAGATAGAAGTTTGTTGTTTCTTTTAACGTGGTTATTTAGTTATTTTTTAACAACTAGTTTGTAAACGTTGTAATAGTATTTCGTCTATTCGAATTATATTTTGAATTATTGGGATTCCATTTGTCTATTCTATTGAGATTGTGTTTTACATTTTTATTAATTATTGTGTGTAGGGAAAAAAATGAGTAAACTATGGTTCGGTCAAAACCGACCGAACCGCCCGAAATATTATGGTTTCAAACCGAACAATTTTTATACATACGGTTTGGTTTACAATTTTGAAAAAAAAGAACAGTTATAGTTTGATTTACGATTTATGGGCGGTTTGGTTAACCAAATCGAACCATGCACACCCCTAGTCACACCACATCATCAATCACCCCATTCTTATTAATATATTTTAAATATAATTTAAAATAAATATTATCCATTAAAATATATTTTAATTTTTTAATATCTAATTTCCCACTTAACCATCAAATCTTTCATCGGCTCACCACCAACGATTTATTTTTTTTGATTTAGAATTTATTTTTTCTCGGAATATCAAGCAGTCAACGAGCAGAAAGTGCTCATACTTTTGTCAAAAGGTACGTCTCAAGTCAAAACTCATTAATGAATTTTTTTACTCAATTTAATACTCCCCCCGTCCCACAAAGATAACTGCATTTGACTTTATACACAAATTAAGGGGGATGTATTCAATTGAGATTCTATTGGATTTTTTTACTTTACACACATATTAAAAGGGTGTATTCAATTGGGATTCTATTGGATTTTTTTGGACTTTAAAAAGTACGTGGATTTATAAAATCCATATTGTCCATCTCCATATTGAGTTTGACTGACTTTTTTTACTGATTTATATGGATTTTCATAGACTTGACAGAATTCTGGAATATACTTTTTTTTATTGATTTATATATATAGATTTATTGATTTATATGGATTTTCATAGACTTGACAGAATTGTGGAATATACTTTTTTTTTATTGATTTATATAGATTTTTATAAACTCCGGTATTGATGCTAATTAATTTTGAGTGTTTATCAATTACAACATGTCTTTTTAAAACTTGCAATTTGATACACCAACTAATTAATTTTTACAATTCGATACATGAAGCAACTTTCCGGCGAAACATAAGCTTATTTGGCAGCCGGAAATACACGTCTGCAATTTTTACTTTTAAATAACGTATTAAAATTAAAAAAAAATACTTCAAAACGTATGTTAAAATTTTAAATTAAGTTTTACTTAGAGATTCTTTGCCCCTAATTTCCTCTCTGAAAATTGCACAACGAATACACAATGCAGATCATCAACATCAGAATTCCAGACCGAAAATATGCAAATCCCTAGCAAAACTCAAAATATCAAACCCAAAATCAGAAACGATCCTCACCGATCCCTTTTTAAATTTCTATTATTTGTTGTCCTAATACTAATATCAAGAGGATATGGCCATGTCAAACATTCTCCAATTCAAATAAACATGGAGTATTTAATAACATTAAATCCTTAAATTCAAACCAATTAACCAATCTATATTGGTTAATCAATGCGACCAAATATGATTAAATATGTGATGCTGCGCTCGAATTCCAGAGAGGTGTAGCGATTTGGGTTGCAATGTTGTTGTGGATGCAATTTGGGGGCAAATATTAGTTGCGTGGTATGATTTCGATCTTTTTAAAGTATTTAGTTTTCTGGACGTACGTTAAACCTTTTTTGGAAGAAAAAAAATGCAGATGTTGCGTTTGACGTGTACTACGGTGGCCAAGTAAGCTTAAATTTCGTCGGAAAGTTGCCTCATGCATCGAATTGCAAAAATTAATTAGTTGGTGTATCAAATTGCACGTTTTAAAAAGACGTGTTGTAATTGATAAACATCTAAAAGGTCGTGATTTTTTTTGCAATTAACCCTTAAATTTAAATTATACATTAAGAAGCTCATATATTACACTCCCTCCGTTCCACAATTACTTTCACACTTTCCTTTTCGGGAATGCACAATTTTACACAAGTGTCATTACTTTTTCTCTTGTTGGAAACTATACGCCTGATATGGTATACTGCTGTTGGTCCTTGGTGGAGTATAACACAAGTGTATGGGGGGGGGGGGGGAATGCACTTGTGTATGCAAATTCTTTTCTTTTTAACAAAACTGGTCTTATCAGGCAGGTTGTCTCACAACTGGCCTGAGTGTGAACTTTGATAGATACTTGTCCTACTGATTACTATTAAGTGATCAGTTGGCTAAATATCTAAAAGAGTTGCTAAGTGCGGAATGTGGTTGGCCTTTGACTTAAAGAAATACTCCAAGTTGATTTCTGAAAAACACAGTTATCAGGGACTTTGTCCAAAACAGTTTTTCTTAACTTACTGAGTTTTGCTCTTTGAAATATGATTGAATGTAAGTGCAATAAAGAATGCAGTAAGTAAATGGCACACAAGTTTATAGTGGTTCAGAGACTCAAGCTCCTACATCCACTTTCCCTGATTGAATAGGATAATTCCTTCACAATGGAATTAGCTTGTTTTATAGTGCCAAGGTGCACTGATCAACAACACTCTCTTAGTGCTTTGATCCCTAGGATAATCTGAGTCCTAGTACTCAATCTCTCTGAGTTAAGACTGTATTTCACACTAACAGTCCTTAACTCCTCACTTCTACAACAAACACTCTCTTCACTAAATGAGATAAGGGTTTGAGGTTTGGTTCCAACTAGTAGAGATATCCTTTACAATAAGAACAGTGTAAAGGCTTAGGATATCTCAATGCTAAGCTTTGGATGTTTACAAAGATTGGCTTAGCTAATTGAAGTGATTCAGGAAACTTGGGATTCTGAAGAATAGCTTGGTTTCCTTTGAAAGCTTGTAGTTGGATTATGAATCCCTTTGATCACTTCTGTATTTATAGGCAAATTTGAACAACTAACCGTTGGAGGGATAGCAATTCAAACTTGTCTATTTGCAGCACCATTGAAACGGCTATGAAGCTTGGCATCCTTTTATCCACTGTGTAAAATGGCTCTTCAATGGTTGCTTGAATGAATGTGTTGACTTCTGAAAAATGCGGCTGAGAAGACTTGTGTTAGATTCCAAATATGCACATTTCCCAAGGTTGATTTGTGGCAAACTCTACACTCAACCAACGGTCAGATGGGACAAGCTCCCTGAACATTCCTGCTGCAATTTAGAATGTTCCAACATTCATTCAATGCTTCACTCTTTAACGCTCTAAGTCTTCAATGCTTGGTTCAGGCATGATTGGCAATAAATGCTTCATTGAATGTGTCTTCTGTGAGCTTTGGCATTCAATGCTCTTGATCATTTGTACTTCAACTGTTTTGATCATTTGCATTTATGATCATTGCTTTAATGTTCTTGATCTCTTCAGCTCGGTTGTCCACTTGGTCAGCTTGTCCTGAAAGTTCAGCAACTTTGTCCTAGACACTTAACACTTATCAAGCTGCCTAACATTCCAGCTTTGGACAACTATCCTGAACTCTAAAATCTCACAACATTCCTGAGATTTTTAACTTAAGCATTCTACTTACTCAAGTGTACTGAGACAACTTGCCTGAACTAGACTTGAGCATATCTCAACTAATCTGAACATTATCAATCAAGGGTTTTGGTATCTAAATCAAAATCATTTTATTCCCAACAATTTCCCCCCTTTTGATGATGCCAAAACCTATTACAAAGGAACCTTGACTTATACTATACTTTACCTTCAGGATGGGTGAACAAGTCAACTTTCCTGAAAGAAACTTGTTAGCACAATAAATCAAGTATATATGTCATGTCAGGTTAGTTGAGATAATGAGTTGTTATCTCTTGATAGAAAATCAGTGGTCCTTTTATATATCATAGAGCATTACAGATCAGAAAATCAAAAGGACAACAAAGCTGATACAAGAAAAACAGAATAACAACAATCATTAACAATCATAAAAAAAACAGATAGGGAAGAGATAAACTTATCCATCAGAGAGTTCCATCATCTTGGGGAGCAATGCCATATTGAGCCCAGACCCTTTTCTTCAGTTCCCAAACATCCTTATTTGATCCTCTAGGGCCAATCTTCATCTTCTCCATCTTCATGATGTTGATGAACTCTTCCAAAATCTTTCCCTCATCAATTAAGTTCCCATTGAACTTAGGAGGCATGTACAGAATAGGGCCAGGGGCCTTGAACTCAGCTCTTGCCATCGCAGCTGCTGCAAACAGCTTTTGGTAGAGGTCCCTATGGTTCTCAAACATAAACTGGACAAAGACTTCATCCACACTCTCTTCAAGCCACTTTCCAATGACATAAAAGTCATATACAAAACTTCTCTTGGCCTCCTCCCATGCATCATTCAGTGAGATTGGAACCCACTTATCATGGTGAGGGTACTGAGTGTCCCATCTTTGCAGCATCTGTGGTTTGAGCCTTCTGTAAGAGGCCCTCCTTCTTGGAGCTTTGAAGTTTGCCCTTCTCTCATCCCTTGCCTTGTTGGCCTCAACCAACTGGTCCATTCTTTCTTTAGCTCTCTGAAGAGCTAACTTCTCCTGAGTCTCTGGATCCTTTCCAAATCCTTCTTCAAACAGTTTAGAAGGATCATCAGCAAGCTTGGGCACACCAACTTCAGGCTCTTTGTCCTGTACTTCCTCTTCAATATCTTTTTCTTCAATAGCAGGCAGCTTGGCTGCTTTCTTCAATCTCTTTGATTGCCTCACTGGAGTAGATTCTTCAGACTGAAATTCTGATGGCAAAGTCAGGCTGGTTGGGAATTCATTGAAGGCTTGCAATTCCTTCCTCTTTCTTTCAGATGACCTTGTCACCTTCCCCCTTACTTCAGCAGCTTTCTCTTTGGGGTCAAGTCCTGCTGACTCACCACCTGGCCTTTGAAGCTTTCTTGCCTGACTTTCCATTGCAGACATCATAGACTCCTTGACTGCAATTTGAATATGCTCTTCCTCAGTCAAATCCTCAATACTCATTGGGCCTTTGCCTTTCCCAATGTCTTCTACTGCCTCCTCCTCAATCTTAGGGACCTTCTCCTTTCCCTTTGATTCACCAATCACCAAGGTTCCCTTTGCCCTTGCTCTCTCTCTTTCCCCCTTTTTGGCATTATCAAAACACTGGGGCTTCAATTCACTCATAGAGACTGAGAGATGTGAGTGGTCTTGAGTGAGGGACTTCAACTCCTGCAGTAGATAAACATTCTCATCATGAATGTTTTGCATTTTGTCATCTGCCATGCTCAAGAATGTGTGAACTGGCTTCATCTTTTGAGTAACAATTGCATCCAATGTGGCTTTCAGTGATTGATCAAGTTTGGCCTGAAGTTGATCAGTGAGATTGGCCACAACTTGATCAGACACTTTGGCCATAAGTTCAACAGTGAACTTCTCAGCAGCCTGTTTCACCACTGCAGCTTTCAATTCTTCAGCCTTTTTCCTCTGGGCTGCTGTCCTCTGCCTTAATGCATCTTTGATTGTCTTCCTCAGAGCTCTCACATTGTCCTTGTACAGATTCTTGAGGCCCAGATGCTCTTTCTTCACAGATTTGGTGAACTTCACCATTTCATCCTTTGCCTTTGTGACCTCAGTTGAAACTGTTTGCAGTCCAGTTTCAACTCCACAAATTCTTGCATCTAGAGTGGGCAGGATCACCTCTTCTGAGCCAGTTAGCCTCATCTCCACAGAGGCTAGAGTCTTGCCTTGGCCATATAGAGTATCAATAGTTGCTGCATGTGCCTTCCCAAATTCCCTGACCAGTGTATCCAACTTCTCTGATTGCTCTTCAATGATGGATGCAGTTTGAGTAGCAATCTGAAAACCAGCTTCAGTGGTGTTGGCTTGTTCAAAGTACAACTTGTTCAGTGTGGACACATTGGCTGAAACTGCTTCAAGATCAATGTCAGCATCTACTGGTATATCTGTAAGGGAAGCATCTGCAAAAATTTGCTCAATGGTAACAGTAACAGAATCTGCAAAACTAAGAGTGTTAGTAAAATCTCCCTCAACACCCTCATTTTTTCTTTCTCCCATAAGGCCTGATACATCAGCACCTTCTCTCTCATTTTCAACTAAATTCTTTTCTTCTTCATTCATATCAGATGGACTCACATTCACTGGAGAATCAGGCCTCCTTTCACCAAGGGATTCATCAAGTTCAGATTTGACTTGAAGAATTGCCCGACTCTCATATTGGGCTGCACCCAATATTTCTACTTCATCTCCCTCTATTTGTGGTGCACTCAGGGAACCAGTAATCACACAATCCTCACCATCATCTCCCTCTGAGTTTTCAACACTATCAGCCTTTTCAACTCCTTCCATTCCTAAACCTGACACCTCTATATCCTCAACCGGATCTACAGAGGGCAGTTGTTGGGAGATCACAGTGCTTGGGCATCCCAAGGCCACTGAGTCATCCTGAATGACTAAAGGCTGGTCAATGTCCAACTGTCCTGACATTGATGAGGCTTTAGCCAAACTAGCTTCTCCCATGGAAGTCTCAACATTGTCAAGCTGTGCCTCAGGTTCAGAAGAACCATCGTTGGCCAATGCATCTTGGACGGAGTCACCATCTTTGGTCAACTCCTCTGAATGATCAGAGTCCTTAACAGAATGGTAGGTCAAGTAATGTACCTGAGCAGAGTTGAGGCCAGGAGGGTTGGGATTGGTGTTATCATCATCATCATCATTATCATCATCAGAGGGACTATCAGGATGCTTAATCCCTTGTGCAATTCTTTCTCTCTCAGCAAGCACCTTCTCATGAACAATGGTGCAAAATAAGGCCTCAGTGGTCAACACACTGGATTTCTTCACATTTGCAAAATGTAAGAGCCTGTTCTCTTCATCCTGCCAGCAGCTTGCTCCTTTATCCTGAATAGCCTGAGCTATTTCCACCATAGTTCTATCCTTGATCTCAACAAGAGCTCTGAGATCATAGAACTGTTGTTGCAGCCTATGATAATCCTTCAATCCTGGATATAATTCATCCACATTAGCCTTGGCAATCTGCCTTAGCATCCCCTCATAAGTGTACTCTTCACCACTTTCATCTTCAGAAGAGTTGGTTTGGGATTCAGGAGGGTTGGATTGAGATTCAGGTAGGCTTGGCTGGATATCAGGTAGGTTGGGTTCAGAAGGGTTGGGTTCAGAAGAGCTTAAAACAAGTTGGGATTCAGGTGCTTTTGAGAGCAATGTGCTTGAAGAGGTAATTGGAATGGCTGGAATGGGTGGGAGAACAACTTGATCACCTTCTTGAAGAACAGTTTCAAGAAGTTTGGTATATGAAAGAAGTCTTGGATCAAGTGGGGAAAAAGGTCTATCCTCAAGATTGACTAAATCTGCCAGCACATCAATACCCGATCTGTCAGGTGCACCTTCAGGGGAGTAAACCTTCTTTGCAATGATTGGGGCATCTTCAGGAGTCTTGCACTCCTCTTCTTCATGCCTTGATGGAGATATTCTTTCTGATTGAATATCAGGAGAATTGGCTTCAGGGCTGTTGGACTTGGAGTTAGACCTACTTGCTTGTCTAATCTCCTTGAAGAACTCTTTCTTCTGCTTCTCCTCTTCCATCAACTTCTGCTTCTCAGAAGTTTTGATAATCCTTCTCCTTCTTTCAGATCTTGTTGGCTTGTCAAGATCCCTGTATTCAGTTACAGTCTCAGGCTGTAAGGGGACAACCTCTCTGAATTCTTCACCCTCTTCAGGGGGGTTGACTCCTTCATCAGCAGCCTTCTCAATCTCCTCAGAAGTGGCTCTTCCACTTCTTGACTGGCTTTATGGGGAAGATTCACTCAGAATCTTCTTCATCCTCTTCATCTTTGGCTGAACTTTTGGTGGTTGAGCTTTTCTTTTTCTGGGAGAGGCTCTGGTTGCTGGAACAACTGCAACAGCTTTCTTTGAAACTGCATCTTGCTTCCTCTTTTTTGTCTTAGAAGACAGCTTTCTGAACATCACTTTTTGAGCTGGAAAAGGCTTTGGCTTTGCTTGAAGGTGGGTATAGTGGGCAAATCTTTCCAAGAGCAGGCTAGCTCTTGTGCAGAACTGGAGTCTTCCATCAACCACCACCTTGTGGTGCTTCACCTCCTTAAACTTGAACTTCTCATTCATCATCTTGTCAAGAATGAAACTTTTCCAGTCAAACTTGACTCTCTTCTCAGCAGAGTCAATCACAGCAGCCATCACCCTCAGTTTTGGCATGCTGATTTGGTCAACAAAGTTTCTTGGGTACTATCATCCATGGATAGTAGAACTCCTGATCATCCCCTTCCTTGTAGATTTCAGGATTCTGGCCTTCTGATGGTAGCCCAAAGCTAGCATCCAAATCCTCAGCAGTGAAGATGATGGTGTGTTGGCTTTCTTCATCTTCATCTTCTTCAGCATATGTGAGCTTGGTGCACACATCACCCTTTTTGCCCTTCCATCTGAGATGGGCAAAGAACTCTGCCATGAAGGAATTCAGGCAGGAATCAGGCTTGGTGCCAAGGAATTTTTCTAGGCCTGCTTCCCTAAGCCAATGGAGTACAGGATGAACCTTTGTATCTGGGCTATCAAAAGCCACTAACTTCTCAAACCAAAGAGAACTTGTGTTGCTAAGATAGGAGAAATCAATGTCCAATGACGAATCATTGAAATCTACAAGTTCTTCTCTTTTGATTTTGGGAGCCATGGATAATATGAGAATTGGGTAGGTATTTTTTTTTTTTTTGGAGAGGAGTTGCAGGTTTTTGAGAGGTTTTGAAAATCTTAAGAGTTTGGAATTATGAGTGTGTAAGGATGGAAGTAAAAACTGAGGAGTTTATATATGTGGGGTGTTTATTAACCGTTGGTTAATAGATAATGACAGTGGGTAAAAGTGAAAACCAATTGGATAAAGTGGGGTAGTGGGCTTTAGGCGGTTTGATGAAGTTTTAATGCAAATCAATGGTCTTGATGATGGCTCAAGAATTCATGAAATCTCAATTAAGATTTTGCATTAAATGCTGATTTACCTTTTTGGTGGTAAAAATCTTTATAGCACACTCCATCCTAAAATGGCCTACCCTTAGACCAAGAAACCTTTTAAATGTCTAATCAATGCTAAAAATAACAATGATTATCCAATTTACTCGGACAAACATCCTGAGATGTGTTTTGGTTTCTGTGATGGTCAAATTGCCTGATCAATTTGCCTGAGTGGGTCCCAAAGTTGCTGACTGGGTCCCACTTGGACAAAGATCCTGACCATCATTGTTGAACACCATAGGGACAACCTTGATGAGTTTCCCTCTTTGGCAGTCTGCTTCAGTGAGGTTGGTCAACTTTGCTGAAGTTCATTTTAATGATCTTCCCCCTTCATATGAGCTTTCTTTCCTCATTTCTCCATCTTCCCTGGATCAAGTAAGCCCAATTCAGCTGACAATTCTAAGAACCTTGCTTCAGCTAGAGGCTTAGTTAAAATATCAGCTTTTTGCTTATCAGTGTGGATTTTGACAAGCTTGATATCTTTCTTCTCCACATGATCCCTTATAAAGTGATGCTTGATATCCACATGCTTGCATCTGGTGTGGAGCACTGGATTCTGTGAGATGGCAATTGCACTATTGTTATCACAGAATATTGGTACTTCATTTGAGATGACTTTGTAGTCTCTAAGTTGTTGCCTGAGCCAAAGTATCTGAGCACAGCAACTTCCAGCTGCTACATATTCTGCTTCAGTTGTTGAAGTTGCAACTGTATTTTGCTTCTTGGAGAACCATGAGATAAGCTTGCTGCCCAAGAATTGACATGTTCCAGAGGTGGATTTTCTGTCAATTCTACATCCTCCATAATCTGCATCTGAATATCCAGTTAGCTCAATGTTATCATCAGCAGGATACCACAGTCCAAGATTCTCAGATCCCTTGAGATATCTTAGGATTCTCTTGGCAGCATCAAGGTGGCTCTTCTTTGGATTTGCTTGAAATCTTGCACACACTCCAACTGCAAATGTGATATCAGGCCTGCTTGCAGTGAGATATAGCAAGGATCCTATGATTCCTCTGTAGTTAGTGGAGTTTTTTGACTCTCCACTCTCATCAGGGTCCATTTTCCAGTTAGTATTCATAGGAATTCTGACTGGCTTGCTTGTAGCACATCCAAATTTCTTGATCATGTCCCTTGTATACTTGGCCTGATTGATGAATATTCCCTTCTTTGATTGAGTGACTTGAAGTCCTAAGAAGAAATTCATCAATCCCATCATGGACATCTCAAATTTGCTCTGCATGAGTTTAGAGAACTTCTCACACAGCTTCTCATTTGGAGATCCAAATATAATGTCATCCACATAGATTTGGACTAACAAGATATCATCTCCTTCACAGATTCTGAACAAGGTTCTGTCAACAGTGCCTTTGACAAAACCATGATCTAGAAGAAACTGTGATAAGGTGTCATACCAAGCTCTTAGAGCTTGCTTTAAGCCATAGAGAGCTTTCTTCAATCTGTACACCTTGTCTCCTTCTTCAAAGCCTGGGGGCTGTTCAACATATACTTCTTCTTTGAACACCCCATTGAGAAATGCACTCTTCACATCCATTTGATACACCTTGAATCTCATGTGAGCTGCATATGCTAAGAAGAGTCTGATTGCCTCAAGTCTGGCCACTGGAGCAAAGGTCTCATCATAATCAATCCCTTCAGATTGACAATATCCCTTGGCCACCAGTCTTGCCTTGTTCCTCACAATGATGTCATTTTCATTTTTCTTATTTTTAAACACCCATTTGGTTCCAATGACATCTTGATGAGTTGGCCTATCTACCAGCTCCCATACTTCATTTCTGGTAAACTGGTTCAGCTCTTCTTGCATGGCTATGATCCAGTTGGTATCTTGTAGTGCTTCCTCAATGTCTTTTGGTTCCTGTTCTGAAAGGAAACAACAAAACAAAGCACTTTCTCCATGAAATCTTCTAGTTTTGATCCCTTCACTTGGATTACCAAGTATCAGGCTAGATGGGTGGTCTTGCAACCAAGTCCTTCTAGACCTGATCCCTTCAGGAGGATTGTCCTCATCTGAGGTTGGATCACTAGATTCATTAAATTCAGGAAAGTTAGTTAATGGATCAAGTTCAGGATCATATTCAGAGGTATTGTCCTCATTGTCAGATAAGTTGACATTTTCATTGGTTCCCCCTTGAATATTGGATCCATTTACTACCTCAGCATTGCTTGCTTCTTCATTGGTAGTTGTTACCTGGTTTTGAACTGGGATGGGGTTAGTCAGTTCAATTTCACCTTCAGGTTGGTTGGCTTCAGGTTGATTGCCATCAGGTAGGTTGTCCAGTTTTTGATTATCATGTAGTTCAGGCTGGGCAACATCTACAAACACTGTTTCCTTGCTTTGAAGCCTTAGTTTGATTGTTCTTTGTGTTATCTCATCAATATTCAGGTTTCTATCCCTGAACTCATCAATAGATTCATCAAACACAACATGAGGTGTTTCTTCCACAATAAGGGTTTTGCAATTGTAAACTCTATAAGCTTTGCTGATTTGTGAATATCCAACAAATATTCCTTCATCAGCTTTGCTGTCAAAAGCTTTCAATTGCTCTTTCCCATTATTATGAATGAAACACTTACAACCAAATATGTGAAAATAAGCAACAGTGGGAAATCTACCTTTCCATATTTGATATGGGGTTTTACCTTGTCCTTTGGTGATTAAGGACCTTGAAAGTGTGCGGTATGGTATGTATATGAAGTGTTTAAGTTTAATAGAATAATGTTGTACTAAATGTTGTGACAATTGGTACAACACTGAATCTACCAGAATATCAGAAATTAAGATTCACACAGCGGAAGACTTGAAACACTAAAAACAAACGTGACACAATGGAAATAATTTTCACATAGATTTTATAAATAAAAATCTATGCTAGCCTTACGGCGAAAAACAATACTTATCTTCAAGTATAAATGTTGTGTGAAATGTTACAGCATTAACATTCACAACAGAAACTACAAACGAGGCAGGTGCCTTGTTCTAAAAATGAACTAAGTGTATAAGGTATACACTGTCGAAATGCCTAGTCTATCTAATGATTACACTCTCAATAGATAAGAAGACACACAGCCATACGGGTGGGATACGAACGTATGATCTAAAAGGTAGTTCTACAGGCCACAATTCCTAACAGGGATATACGCTCGGTCTAGGAAGTCTATCGAATAGAGTACACTGATTTGAGAAGCCTTCCATCGGTATTTATAGTAGTGGGGTACTGATTCTAGAGGCTTCCACAATGAGGTCCTATTTTTTAGGAACTCAACTTCCATGATCTTTCTAGATCTTTCTTGAATGCTCCAGGTCGTTCCAAATGGTTCCAGGCCGTTCTAGCATGTTCTCCAATGTTCTGGAATCTTCCAGGTTCCAGATCCTTGTAGAAGCTTCTAGATCCTGCCAGAAATGCGACAACATTTAGATCAACATTTAATGTAGCATTTCAGAAAAGACTTAGAAAAAATCTCGGAAGGTCAAATTAAGATGTTGTTGATAATGTTAAGGCATTTAAGGATTAACAACATTTACAATCTCCCCCAATTTAACCTTTCGACTACAACACACCTGATGCACATATATTTCTATACATACTCAGTATTATGTACTTAGTTGAGGTTAACATCATTGCTAAGCACTAGTCAAGACAATACCTGTTGTAATCGTTCGATCAAATCAAATGAAGATCAGGGATAATTTTACAATGATCCGTGCCATAAGATCAAGATAAATGTTATCCAAAACAGAACAAGTATACACACAACACTTATTCACAACATAAGTAACTTTACTTAAGATCATAAGTTGAACTGGAAGAAATTAACTTAGAATCTAAGTAAGACACTAACAAAAACAAAACAAAAAATTCAGAGCAAAACATAATGTAAAAAGAATATAAACAGAAACAGACACTAAAACTATACACAACCTGCAGTAAACACATGACAATCTGCAAACAAATTAAGCAAGGCAGTAAACAAATTATCAAGTGGAACCATCATTAAGCAAGTTGCAATAATAAACATCCTACCATCTAGAAAATAAACAACAAGTGTATCAGAATTTCAGAATTCAAACTTAAACATTAATTACAAAGGTTGAACCGAATAAATGGCTTATATTGCTGTGGTAACAGCTGCAGCATCATCTTTCTGCACCATAGCCATTTTGGAATTCAGGTCTCCCCCTGTCTAACAGCTTTCTCCAGGTAGATCACCATACAAGGTGTCCATTTCAGCAGCATCATCATCATCTCCTTCATCAACAAAGTAAGTAGATGCAAGGTGTGCAACTACATCAGTAATAGCAGCATCTCCAGCAGCATCAGGTCCATCACCAGCATCAGCAGCAGCTGGAACTCCATCTTCATGTATCTCCTCAATGACTACACTGGAGTTGGATGGTGGTGGTACTCCCCCTGTTGTAGGTGAAAGGAGGTTGGTCCACCTGTCCTTCAGGAACTGAAGTTCATCTATTGTTTCCTGCAAGTGTTGGAGTTGGAGTTTGATGAATTCCTGTGAAAGATACACATTACCAGAAATGTTGATACGGATGTTCTCAACATTTGGGGTTGCATTTCTGTGTCTTGGTCTGGATGATTCAGGATGATCAGTAGTTGAGGGTCTGGTTGGTTCTGGTTGAGCAGAAGTAGAGGGTCTTTGCTGATGTTCAGTACCAGGAGCAAGCATGGGCAGATCAATTACTCTATCCCCAGTGAGTAAGGCAGGAGCTATGGCCAACAGTGGAACTCTCCCCCTCAACACATCAGTGTTCTTGGCAACAAATCCATGATGCCTCAAGTAATTAGAAATCAGAACAGGATAGGGTAAATTGCCTTTTTCAGAAACTCTCCCAGTAAATCTCATCATATGTTGGAATATTGTGAGACCCAAATTAAACTTCTTAAGCACAGAAATCCTATATATCAAAACAGCTTGATCCTTAGTGATCTTGGTAGTATTTGTGGTGGGAATCCAATTGTAGATGATGAGTTTGTATAACACAGAGTGTAGGGAAGTGAGGTCTTTGGCTAGAATGTGTCTAGTCCATTTAACTACCCTACCAGCAGTTATAGCAGAAATGACCACATCCATGTCAGGTTCTTCATCAACCTCAACATTGGGAATTTCTAAAAACTCATTTATCAATTCAGGAGTAAAAGGTACATCCCTCCCCCTAAAATTAACAGTCCCATACCACTTAGAAGATCTCCTACCAGTGCTCTTTTTCAAACATGCATAGAATTCATATGCCCAATTTGTCAAGAAAGATTCACCAAAATTTACAGCATGCATCAAATTCCTTTCTTCTAAGAAACTAACCATGCCTTTACTATCAAAATCAGGTATATTTATCCTCTTCTCTATCAACAGTTTTCTCTTAGAATAAATGGCCAATCTATTCTCTAGAGTATCAAGAGAATCAGAAATACCTTTCTCTTCAGAAGCGAGGGCATCTGAGCTTGGTGTAGAGCTTTTAGCAGAGCTCTGTTCAGGGCTGCTTGCTGCACTGGAAGAGCTAGAGCTATCCCCACTGCCACCAACTTCAGGTTCTGGTGCAGCTTCCTTTGCAGCAGCATAGTGCTCAGCATTTTTCTTAAGAGACTTCAGAATGTCTCTCAAGCATCTTTCAGAATCAGAATTGGATTCTGACTCAGCTGGTTCATCTTCAGTGATCATCTTCTCTTTGCCTTTTGGTTCAGCAACAGATTTTCCTTTCCCTTTCTCTTCAGCAACAACCTTCTTTTTGAATTTTTCAGCAGCAACAGTCTTAGCCTTCTTTGGTTTCTCAGCAACAACAGGAGCTTCATCTTCAGAATCTGTGAACACTTGGATAGGTTCACCAGCATCAGCTCCAGCCTTCTTCTTTTTCCTCATGGATTCAGAATAATCCACATGAATAAAAACGCGGTTTGATCTCCTCCTTCTTTGTACAGGGCTTCTCTGTCTTTTCCCTTTTTGTGCATTCTTTTTTAGAGGAATGGGGGCAGACTCATCTGAAACAGAGAGTGAAGAGTTTGTACCTTCAGAAATGTTTGCATCCTCCATTTCAATGTCTTCAGGGTCAGACGTGGCAGTGGCTTCTTCTTCAATAGAAGCATCAACGTTCTCAGTTTGCGGTTCGTGAACAGAGGGTGATTTGGGGCTTTTTGAAGCAGAAGCCATTTGGGCAGTTTGCTCAGCCAAATAGCTTGATATGTCCACCGTAATACCTCCAAAAGTCATCATGGGCAAATGGCCTGTAGTTCGAAGAGTATCAGACACTTCTTCGATAGCCCTAGTGACCTGTTCAACGGTTGCATCTTGAGGGAAGTTTGTTTGAGGAGCAGTTTGAGGAGTGGTTTGAGGAGTGGGAATAGTTGTTGATGGTGTTGTAGAGACATTCGAGTCAGCATTTGAAGCGGTAGAGTTTTGTGAAGCCATGGAAGCAAGGATTTCGAGAGGATTTGTGTGAGAGTGAGATGAATTTTTCGAATCAGAGAGAGATTGTGAGGAATTCGAGTTTGTTCCAGCCATTTAAGTTAGGCGGTTGGAATTTCAAGGTAAGGATGGAAATTTGCACACACTTCTTTGAGATATACACAACCAAATAACAATTCTGCAATCTTAGTACTCAACACAATCAGAAATTACAATTAGCAAATAAATGACATCTTATGTTCGATATTTATAGAGAGAGTAATGTAGTTGGAGGTTAAGAAAATACAACAGAAGAATTAATCTAGAATTTTCGAAAGTGCTTCCACATTATTAGCCACAACCTAGATCATGGTTAATTAGTGGGAAAGATCAATTAATTAAATTAATTAGATAATTAAGAAGCTTCCAGAATTAATTAAAATCGCATAATCCGAAAAAAATAAAGATGTGGGCCAGTAATTAATTAAATAAATAGAAATGAATCTCAATAAATAATTAAATAATTACACAGATAAAAATAAATTCGAATCAGGCAATGTTGTGCTCAAAACTGTTACAAACACCTCAACACGGTTTTTACATGAATTTGCTTCATTTGTGTTGCACCATATTTTTTTCTTTTTGTGTTATAGCATCTAATTTGTATTGATCCATTGTTCCTGTAGAGTACATCGTAGTAGCGAACTCCGTGCCCCATACTTACTTAATGGATTACAAATATGTTGATGTTTTTACCAAATATCACCTTTTGAAAAGAAGGCATCGTAGTAGCGAACTCCGTGCTCCATAGTTACTCAGTCATTTTGGTACATCTTTTAGTATGCTAATAACATTCTCATTTTTATGCATTTGAGAGGTGTA
Organism: Galeopsis tetrahit; assembly: GCA_963675135.1. Classification (NCBI taxonomy): domain Eukaryota; kingdom Viridiplantae; phylum Streptophyta; class Magnoliopsida; order Lamiales; family Lamiaceae; genus Galeopsis; species Galeopsis tetrahit. The sequence goes on along the minus strand of OY776130.1, from coordinate 27,854,720 downwards.
AGACATGTTTATTTTTGCACTCCAAGGTTCTTAGATTCGTAGATATTTTACAAAGGAATTATTTAACTAAGTAAGAAATAAATTCAACTTATAAAATTTATACAACCCATGATGTTGTCCCAAATGCTACCGCATTTGTGACAACATCCATCCGAATTTTTCAGATAGTGCTCATGCCAAGAGATTTCCTCAAGATAGAGAATCTCTCATGGTCTAAGGCTTTAGTAAAGATATCAGCATTCTGTTTTTCAGTAGGTACATACTCCAACTTAAAAATATTCTTCTCTACTAAATCTCTCATAAAATGGTGTCTAATGCTAATGTGCTTTGTGAGTGAGTGTTGTACAGGATTTTTAGAAATGTTAATGGCACTAGTATTATCACAAAAGATAGTAAGTATACCATTCTCAATACCATAGTCATGGAACATCTTGCTCAGCCACAAGAGTTGTGTGCAGCAGCTTCCAGCAGCAATATACTCAGATTCTGCAGTGGATTGTGAAACACAATTCTGTTTCTTGCTGTGCCATGATACAAGATTGTTTCCCATGTAGAAACATCCTCCACTCGTACTCTTTCTATCATCTATGTCTCCAGCCCAATCAGCATCACTATAACCAATCAAAATGTTGTTGGTGTCCTTAGTATACCAGATTCCAAGGTCACTTGTTCCTGAAACATACTTGATGATTCTCTTCACAGCATTCAGGTGTGATTCCTTTGGATTTGCTTGGTACCTAGCACAAACACACACACTGTACATAATATCTGGTCTACTAGAGGTTAAATACAATAAACTACCTATCATGGATCTGTAAAGTGTTGGATCAACATCTGTTCCAGCACTGTCTTTGCACAGTTTCAAAGAAGATCCCATAGGAGTTTTCATTGGTTTTGAATTCTCAAGACCAAATCTTTTAACCAAGTTCTTAGCATACTTACTCTGGGAGAAGAAAATACCATCACTGCACTGTTTGATTTGAAGACCTAGAAAATAATTCAAGTCTCCAACCATACTCATTTCAAATGTTGCAGTCATTGCCTCAACAAAATTACTCAACATTTTATCACAAGTAGAACCAAACACAATGTCATCAACATATATTTGTGCAATAAGTAAATCTCCTTCATTGTGCTTAATGAACAAAGTTCTATCAGCTTCTCCTCTAATAAATCCATATTCCAAAAGAAAGTCAGTAAGCCTACCATACCATGCTCTAGGAGCTTGTTTAAGACCATACAATGCTTTCTTAAGTTTATATACATGATCAGGATATTATGGATCTTCAAATCCTTTAGGTTGTTCAACATATGCTTCTTCATTCAAAATGCCATTTAGAAATGCAGCCTTTACATCCATTTGATGAAGTTTAATATCAATAAAACATGCAATAGCTAGCAATAATCTAATAGATTCTATCCTAGCAACAGGTGCAAAAGTCTCATCAAAATCAACTCCTTCAACTTGGGTGTAACCTTGTGCTACTAACCTAGCCTTGTTTCTAACAATATTACCAGATTCATCAGTTTTATTCTTGAATATCCACTTTGTTCCAATGACATTAGTATGACTAGGTCTTGGAACAAGTGTCCATACTTCATTTCTTTCAAACTGACCAAGTTCTTCATGCATAGCATTAATCCAGTTTTCATCAGTTAAGGCTTCTTTAGCACTCTTAGGTTCAATTTCAGATAAATAGCATTCAGCATTTACAATGTTACACATAGAAGACATGCATATTGTTCTTACCACATCTACCTTGTTTGATCTTACTCTTCCTCTTGTTTGCACTCCAACTGTAGCATCACCTATGATTTGGTCAGAAGGATGACTTTTACCTATTCTTGAAGAAGGATTCGTTTTGGGAATGTACTGGTCATTCTGTGAAGTTACGACTGTCTGTTCTGTCGATGTTGACCCAGATGTGTTAACATTTGGTGCAACATTCTCAGACTTCAGTGTATTCTCAGAAGTGTCAGTAACCTGTGATACATCTTCTTCATCTTTGTCATCTGTAAGACCTTTATCATCATCAAACACAACATTAACAGATTCTTGAACAGCGTTAGTTCTAAGGTTATATACTCTATAAGCTTTACTATTTCTAGAATAGCCTAAAAAGAAACCTTTATCACTTTTAGAATCAAACTTATGAAGTTGATCCCTATCATTCAAAATATAACACACACAACCAAATACATGAAAATATTTCACACTTGGTTTTCTGTTGTTCAAAATCTCATATGGTGTTTGACTTGTGCCAGAACGAATAAAAACCCTATTAATAACATGACATGCAGTATTCAATGCTTCTCCCCAAAATTTCTTAGCAAGACATTTGGATGTAAGCATAACTCTAGCCATTTCTTGTAAAGTTCTATTCTTTCTTTCAACAATTCCATTTTGTTGTGGAGTTTTAGGAGATGAATATTCTTGCAAGATACCCTTTTTATCACAAAAATCATTAAACATGCTGTTTTCAAATTCCCTACCATGATCAGTTCTAATACGGCCAACTTTCAAGTTAAACACATTTTTGAACCTCTTATAAAGAATTTTAAATGCAGCAAATGCTTCAGATTTGTCTCTTAAAGACTCAATTTAGGTATATATAGATTTATTCAACTTATAAAATTTATACAACCCATGATGTTGTCCCAAATGCTACCGCATTTGTGACAACATCCATCCGAATTTTTCAGATAGTGCTCATGCCAAGAGATTTCCTCAAGATAGAGAATCTCTCATGGTCTAAGGCTTTAGTAAAGATATCAGCATTCTGTTTTTTAGTAGGTACATACTCCAACTTACCAATATTCTTCTCTACTAAATCTCTCATAAAATGGTGTCTAATGCTAATGTGCTTTGTGAGTGAGTGTTGTACATGATTTTTAGAAATGTTAATGGCACTAGTATTATCACAAAAGATAGTAAGTATAGCATTCTCAATACCATAGTCATGGAACATCTTGCTCAGCCACAAGAGTTGTGTGCAGCAGCTTCCAGCAGCAATATACTCAGATTCTGCAGTGGATTGTGAAACACAATTCTGTTTCTTGCTGTGCCATGATACAAGATTGTTTCCCATGTAGAAACATCCTCCACTCGTACTCTTTCTATCATCTATGTCTCCAGCCCAATCAGCATCACTATAACCAATCAAAATGTTGTTGGTGTCCTTAGTATACCAGATTCCAAGGTCACTTGTTCCTGAAACATACTTGATGATTCTCTTCACAGCATTCAGGTGTGATTCCTTTGGATTTGCTTGGTACCTAGCACAAACACACACACTGTACATAATATCTGGTCTACTAGAGGTTAAATACAATAAACTACCTATCATGGATCTGTAAAGTGTTGGATCAACATCTGTTCCAGCACTGTCTTTGCACAGTTTCAAAGAAGATCCCATAGGAGTTTTCATTGGTTTTGAATTCTCAAGACCAAATCTTTTAACCAAGTTCTTAGCATACTTACTCTGGGAGAAGAAAATACCATCACTGCACTGTTTGATTTGAAGACCTAGAAAATAATTCAAGTCTCCAACCATACTCATTTCAAATGTTGCAGTCATTGCCTCAACAAAATTACTCAACATTTTATCACAAGTAGAACCAAACACAATGTCATCAACATATATTTGTGCAATAAGTAAATCTCCTTCAGTGTGCTTAATGAACAAAGTTCTATCAGCTTCTCCTCTAATAAATCCATATTCCAAAAGAAAGTCAGTAAGCCTACCATACCATGCTCTAGGAGCTTGTTTAAGACCATACAATGCTTTCTTAAGTTTATATACATGATCAGGATATTATGGATCTTCAAATCCTTTAGGTTGTTCAACATATGCTTCTTCATTCAAAATGCCATTTAGAAATGCAGCCTTTACATCCATTTGATGAAGTTTAATATCAATAAAACATGCAATAGCTAGCAATAATCTAATAGATTCTATCCTAGCAACAGGTGCAAAAGTCTCATCAAAATCAACTCCTTCAACTTGGGTGTAACCTTGTGCTACTAACCTAGCCTTGTTTCTAACAATATTACCAGATTCATCAGTTTTATTCTTGAATATCCACTTTGTTCCAATGACATTAGTATGACTAGGTCTTGGAACAAGTGTCCATACTTCATTTCTTTCAAACTGACCAAGTTCTTCATGCATAGCATTAATCCAGTTTTCATCAGTTAAGGCTTCTTTAGCACTCTTAGGTTCAATTTCAGATAAATAGCATTCAGCATTTACAATGTTACACATAGAAGACATGCATATTGTTCTTACCACATCTACCTTGTTTGATCTTACTCTTCCTCTTGTTTGCACTCCAACTGTAGCATCACCTATGATTTGGTCAGAAGGATGACTTTTACCTATTCTTGAAGAAGGATTCGTTTTGGGAATGTACTGGTCATTCTGTGAAGTTACGACTGTCTGTTCTGTCGATGTTGACCCAGATGTGTTAACATTTGGTGCAACATTCTCAGACTTCAGTGTATTCTCAGAAGTGTCAGTAACCTGTGATACATCTTCTTCATCTTTGTCATCTGTAAGACCTTTATCATCATCAAACACAACATTAACAGATTCTTGAACAGCGTTAGTTCTAAGGTTATATACTCTATAAGCTTTACTATTTCTAGAATAGCCTAAAAAGAAACCTTTATCACTTTTAGAATCAAACTTATGAAGTTGATCCCTATCATTCAAAATATAACACACACAACCAAATACATGAAAATATTTCACACTTGGTTTTCTGTTGTTCAAAATCTCATATGGTGTTTGACTTGTGCCAGAACGAATAAAAACCCTATTAATAACATGACATGCAGTATTCAATGCTTCTCCCCAAAATTTCTTAGCAAGACATTTGGATGTAAGCATAACTCTAGCCATTTCTTGTAAAGTTCTATTCTTTCTTTCAACAATTCCATTTTGTTGTGGAGTTTTAGGAGATGAATATTCTTGCAAGATACCCTTTTTATCACAAAAATCATTAAACATGCTGTTTTCAAATTCCCTACCATGATCAGTTCTAATACGGCCAACTTTCAAGTTAAACACATTTTTGAACCTCTTATAAAGAATTTTAAATGCAGCAAATGCTTCAGATTTGTCTCTTAAAGACTCAATTTAGGTATATATAGATTTATTCAACTTATAAAATTTATACAACCCATGATGTTGTCCCAAATGCTACCGCATTTGTGACAACATCCATCCGAATTTTTCAGATAGTGCTCATGCCAAGAGATTTCCTCAAGATAGAGAATCTCTCATGGTCTAAGGCTTTAGTAAAGATATCAGCATTCTGTTTTTCAGTAGGTACATACTCCAACTTACCAATATTCTTCTCTACTAAATCTCTCATAAAATGGTGTCTAATGCTAATGTGCTTTGTGAGTGAGTGTTGTACATGATTTTTAGAAATGTTAATGGCACTAGTATTATCACAAAAGATAGTAAGTATAGCATTCTCAATACCATAGTCATGGAACATCTTGCTCAGCCACAAGAGTTGTGTGCAGCAGCTTCCAGCAGCAATATACTCAGATTCTGCAGTGGATTGTGAAACACAATTCTGTTTCTTGCTGTGCCATGATACAAGATTGTTTCCCATGTAGAAACATCCTCCACTCGTACTCTTTCTATCATCTATGTCTCCAGCCCAATCAGCATCACTATAACCAATCAAAATGTTGTTGGTGTCCTTAGTATACCAGATTCCAAGGTCACTTGTTCCTGAAACATACTTGATGATTCTCTTCACAGCATTCAGGTGTGATTCCTTTGGATTTGCTTGGTACCTAGCACAAACACACACACTGTACATAATATCTGGTCTACTAGAGGTTAAATACAATAAACTACCTATCATGGATCTGTAAAGTGTTGGATCAACATCTGTTCCAGCACTGTCTTTGCACAGTTTCAAAGAAGATCCCATAGGAGTTTTCATTGGTTTTGAATTCTCAAGACCAAATCTTTTAACCAAGTTCTTAGCATACTTACTCTGGGAGAAGAAAATACCATCACTGCACTGTTTGATTTGAAGACCTAGAAAATAATTCAAGTCTCCAACCATACTCATTTCAAATGTTGCAGTCATTGCCTCAACAAAATTACTCAACATTTTATCACAAGTAGAACCAAACACAATGTCATCAACATATATTTGTGCAATAAGTAAATCTCCTTCAGTGTGCTTAATGAACAAAGTTCTATCAGCTTCTCCTCTAATAAATCCATATTCCAAAAGAAAGTCAGTAAGCCTACCATACCATGCTCTAGGAGCTTGTTTAAGACCATACAATGCTTTCTTAAGTTTATATACATGATCAGGATATTATGGATCTTCAAATCCTTTAGGTTGTTCAACATATGCTTCTTCATTCAAAATGCCATTTAGAAATGCAGCCTTTACATCCATTTGATGAAGTTTAATATCAATAAAACATGCAATAGCTAGCAATAATCTAATAGATTCTATCCTAGCAACAGGTGCAAAAGTCTCATCAAAATCAACTCCTTCAACTTGGGTGTAACCTTGTGCTACTAACCTAGCCTTGTTTCTAACAATATTACCAGATTCATCAGTTTTATTCTTGAATATCCACTTTGTTCCAATGACATTAGTATGACTAGGTCTTGGAACAAGTGTCCATACTTCATTTCTTTCAAACTGACCAACTTCTTCATGCATAGCATTAATCCAGTTTTCATCAGTTAAGGCTTCTTTAGCACTCTTAGGTTCAATTTCAGATAAATAGCATTCAGCATTTACAATGTTACACATAGAAGACATGCATATTGTTCTTACCACATCTACCTTGTTTGATCTTACTCTTCCTCTTGTTTGCACTCCAACTGTAGCATCACCTATGATTTGGTCAGAAGGATGACTTTTACCTATTCTTGAAGAAGGATTCGTTTTGGGAATGTACTGGTCATTCTGTGAAGTTACGACTGTCTGTTCTGTCGATGTTGACCCAGATGTGTTAACATTTGGTGCAACATTCTCAGACTTTAGTGTATTCTCAGAAGTGTCAGTAACCTGTGATACATCTTCTTCATCTTTGTCATCTGTAAGACCTTTATCATCATCAAACACAACATTAACAGATTCTTGAACAGCGTTAGTTCTAAGGTTATATACTCTATAAGCTTTACTATTTCTAGAATAGCCTAAAAAGAAACCTTTATCACTTTTAGAATCAAACTTATGAAGTTGATCCCTATCATTCAAAATATCACACACACAACCAAATACATGAAAATATTTCACACTTGGTTTTCTGTTGTTCAAAATCTCATATGGTGTTTGACTTGTGCCACAACGAATAAAAACCCTATTAATAACATGACATGCAGTATTCAATGCTTCTCCCCAAAATTTCTTAGCAAGACATTTGGATGTAAGCATAACTCTAGCCATTTCTTGTAAAGTTCTATTCTTTCTTTCAACAATTCCATTTTGTTGTGGAGTTTTAGGAGATGAATATTCTTGCAAGATACCCTTTTTATCACAAAAATCATTAAACATGCTGTTTTCAAATTCCCTACCATGATCAGTTCTAATACGGCCAACTTTCAAGTTAAACACATTTTTGAACCTCTTATAAAGAATTTTAAATGCAGCAAATGCTTCAGATTTGTCTCTTAAAGACTCAATTTAGGTATATATAGAAAAACCATCTACCACAACTAAAGAATATATTTTGCCTTCAATGCTTTCAGTTTTCATAGGACCAATTAAAATCCATGTGCAAAACAATTCAAAACATTGATGTTTAGAACAATGTGACAGCATTTTATGCAACACTCTTACCTACTTACCTTTCTGGCATAGTCCACATACAGTAGTACTCTGAAACTTCGGTTTTGATAATCCTTTTCACTACATCGACTTTGATTAGTCTCTTCACTGATCTATAATGTACATGTCCCAATTTTTTGATGCAATAAGACATTTTCATCATTCTTTGACAAATTACACACATTTGTTCCAATAAGATAACAATTATCTACTGCCCTAGACAATCTTCATCTTTATTAAGAACATACACATGACTCTTTGTCAAATTTACATGCAAATTATCATCACAAAGTTGACTAATTCTAATCAAATCAGCAAACAAGCCATCAAAATGTAAATCATTTTTAAGCTCAGGAAAACCTTCAACATTCAAAGTTCTTTTTCCTATAGTATGTCCTTTCGAACAACCACCATATGTAACATTACCATCATTCAAGGTCACATAATCAGATAAGTAGTCAATATATACTGTCATATGTCTAGAACAACAACTATCAAAATACCATTGACCAAGTAAACATGCTTTCAATGAAGTGTGGATAGCATTACAAGTAACAGCAGATTTCTGAAAATGTTTCATAGGATGTGACATCTTTTTAGGTAACATTTTCTCAACCTCAGATCATCAAGCATTTTCATGCAGTAAGGAAGAATATGATCAATTATCGAAATAATAATGACATACAAACTTCTTTTCAATGTTTTTTGACTTTGTGAGAATCTGTTTGTGCAGATGTTACAACATATGTTTTAACATTTGCCTTCACAAATTTCACAGTAATTTCAAAATCCTTAGAAATAGTAGCAGTTTCACCATCATAACATATATCACAATTATCAGATTTACCAAATAGCTATAACATATATATCAGAAGTACTCAAAGAAAAATTTTATGAAACTTAAAGTAGAGGTGATAAATTTCTCCTTCAGTTTACCAACTTCGAAAATCTCTTCTGGAATGTATGACTTCTAGCTTGGTAATTGTCCCTTTCAGATTCTCATTCTCTTTGTTCAAAGAATTAAGAGTGAGTTTCTGAGATTGACAATCATCTAACAACTTTTGATATTTAGAATCATCAATTCTTATACCTGCATCATCAACAAACCCATTAAAATAGTTCAAATCTGGGTGACTCTGTTTTGATGTTACCATAAATGTTATGACTTTAGGTGCAACATCAGAATCTGTATCATCCAGATTATCATCTAAAGAATCATCATAATCAATCTTGGTATGAAAAGCAAAATCAACATCTTTTGATTCATCAAATTCATCATCTGATTCATCATTTAAGATAGCACTAAAATTCAGTTTTTTGCTTAAGTCTACTATTGACACATTAATTTTCATAAAGACCATATTCAGAACATGCATTGAACTGATTTTATATATTAAAGATCATACCTTGGTTTACCTTCACTTTTTGATAACCTTGGTTGAATTTTGACTTTTCCTTCTTTCTGGTGGGGTGTTGATGTGTTGATTTGGATCTTTGTTACATCATAACCTGTAAGTAGAGTCCTCCAAGCACGTTCATCAATCGACTTGATATACATGCACAACTTAGGCTTAAAATATGGATAATATGTTCGGGTGCCTAAGTGTTGTGGATATGTGATGTGTTTCCATTGCTAACATAAACTAAAAACACACTTGACCAAAGATCTAACCTAGTGTCGTCAGGTATCAGCTCTGATACCAACTGAAAGTGTGCGGTATGGTATGTATATGAAGTGTTTAAGTTTAATAGAATAATGTTGTACTAAATGTTGTGACAATTGGTACAACACTGAATCTAACAGAATATCAGAAATTAAGATTCACACAGCGGAAGACTTGAAACACTAAAAACAAACGTGACACAATGGAAATAATTTTCACATAGATTTTATAAATAAAAATTTATGCTAGCCTTACGGCGAAAAACAATACTTATCTTCAAGTATAAATGTTGTGTGAAATGTTACAGCATTAACATTCACAACAGAAACTACAAACGAGGCAGGTGTCTTGTTCTAAAAATGAACTAAGTGTATAAGGTATACACTGTCGAAATGCCTAGTCTATCTAATGATTACACTCTCAATAGATAAGAAGACACACAGCCATACGGGTGGGATACGAACGTATGATCTAAAAGGTAGTTCTACTGGCCACAATTCCTAACAGGGATATACGCTCGGTCTAGGAAGTTGATCGAATAGAGTACACTGATTTGAGAAGCCTTCCATCGGTATTTATAGTAGTGGGGTGCTGATTCTAGAGGCTTCCACAATGAGGTCCTATTTTTTAGGAACTCAACTTCCATGATCTTTCTAGATCTTTCTTGAATGCTCCAGGTCGTTCCAAATGGTTCCAGGCCGTTCTAGCATGTTCTCCAATGTTCTGGAATCTTCCAGGTTCCAGATCCTTGTAGAAGCTTCTAGATCCTGCCAGAAATGCGACAACATTTAGATCAACATTTAATGTAGCATTTCAGAAAAGACTTAGAAAAAATCTCGGAAGGTCAAATTAAGATGTTGTTGATAATGTTAAGGCATTTAAGGATTAACAACATCTACAGACCTGTTTTGAGTGTGACATGCAGTGCTAATGGCTTCAGCCCAGAACCTTTTAAGCAGTTTGGATTCAGCAATCAATGTTCTTGCTGCCTCTTTCAAGGTCCTGTTCCTTCTTTCAGCAACCCCATTCTGTTGAGGTGTTCTTGCTGCTGAAGTTTCATGAGTGATGCCATTCTTGCTGCAATACTCATTGATGTATGAGTTTATGAATTCAGTGCCTTTGTCTGATCTGATCTTGACAATAGTTAGGCCCTTTTCATTGCTCAATCTCATCATAAATTCAGGTAGCTTGACTTGGGTCTCCTTTTTGTTTAGCAAGAGTACTACCCAAGTGTACCTGGAGAAATCATCAACAACAACTAAAGCATATTTTCTTCCATTTATACTTACTGGGATTATTGGTCCAAATAAATCCATATGCAGTAGTTGAAGAACTCTCTCAGTTGAGATGACAGGCTTCCCTTTGAATTAAGCTTTGATCTGCTTTCCTTCCTGACATGGCTGGCATATATGTTCTTTGGTGAACACTTGATTTGGCAGCCCTTTAACTAGAGAGTTTCTTGCAATCTTGTTGATAGTTTTGAAGTTCAGGTGGTTTAGTCTCTTGTGCCACAGCCAGCTTTGCTCACTTGTGCTTTTGGCAACAAGACAGACTGCTTCAGGGGTTTTGCTCCAATCTGCAAAATAGACATTTCCCTTTCTCACCCCTGTTAGTAGCACCTGTTGTGTTGAGTTATTTTTGATAATACATTCATTTAGTGCAAATTCAACACAGTATCCTTTATCACAGATTTGACTTATAGACAGCAAATTGTATTTTAGGCCTAGGACATATGAGACATCAGTAATTTTAACACTACCAATGTTTAATGTACCATAACCTCTTGTGATTCCTTGAGAGCTGTCTCCAAAGGTTACTGAAGGACCATCCTTTTTATGAAATCTGAGAGAAGCTCTTTGTTCCCAGTCATGTGTCTTGAACATCCACTATCCAAGTACCATGCTATTTTCTTGTTGATGCTTCTCTTCTTCTTGTGGTCCTTGCAGCCCTGCAAAGTCAAAATTTAGGTACCCTTTGAGTGTTGGGTCCTAGAGGGTTAGCTGTACCTTTTGGAATCCAAATCTGCCTGATTACTCTGATTGATTCAAAGTGACTGACTTGGTTTCCATTTACATCTACATACACAGTTTGACCCTTAAATGCCTTGGGTGATCTCTGTGTATAAGTGTTGGCCTTGTAAGGTTCAGGAGAGTTGGTAAATTTCTTTGGGACATTTCTCCTGAAGTTACTAGACTTAGGTGCAGCTTGGTAAGACCTTTGAGGATAGGGTTTTGGATGGCCTTTACCTTTTGGCATGTAAGGTTCAGGCTTCCTGAATGTTTTATATCTGTCGGAGGGGATTGGCCTTAATCCATTCAGTTGAGGTTGCCTTATTTGAGTTGGCCTTTTCTGAACAGATTTTGGACAACTCCTCTGATGAGGCTTCAGATAGGTTGGCCTTCCATTGGTTCTACCTTTCTGACCCTCATTTCTCCTGTAAGCAATGTCTTTAACCTTTTCCTTAGGTATGGGTTTAGGGACATTGTTTACTTGAGTTGGTATAAAAATTCCTTTACCTTTATCCTTGATCAGTGGTTGATTTACTTCCATTTCATTTTGTTGTGCCACTGATCTTACAAAGGTCATCTTAGAATTGCTTGATGCGGCAATACTAAGACCAGGTGAGGGTTCAAATGGATTATAGCCTAATCCACCCTTTTGAGCAAATGGTCTTTGAAACCCTTGAATTTCCTCTATTGCCTTAGCAGATTTGTTCAAGGCAGACATTTTCATTTTTAAGCTCCCCTCACTTAATTTCAGAGAATCAAATTCACTTGAGAGATTGTCAAATTTAGCTTGAAGAATTCTAAGATCAAAATCCTTTTTCCTCAAGGCCAGTTCTTGATCATCAATCAACTTTTGTTGTTCAGAGACTTTGAGAGACATTTCCTCATGTTCTCTCACAATCTGCTGATACAACTCAATTGATTTAAAGTCAAATTCTGGTTCAGGAAGGTTGGGAGTTTGAGCTTTAGAATTCAGTAGCTCATTTTCTCTAAGTGCCATATTGCATACTTCTCTTAGCCTGGTGAAATCCTCAAGTAACTTTCCAAAGTTGAGTTTCAAGTGGATTTCACTGGACTCATGTGTGTTATTTGAAGAATTAGAAGAATTAGAAGATGAACATACCTCATCATTTTCAAATGCCATTCGACAGTCATCATCACTGTCACTGTTGGAGAATAGTCCATCATCAGAAGAATAGAAACTCTCTTCACTTGCTGAATCTCCAGCTACCATAGCCTTCCTGTTGTTCAGCCTCTTGTCTCTTTTGTTCTGCCTTTCTTTTCTTTCTTTGGCACTAAGGTCAGGACAATCATACTGAAAGTGACCCTTTTTCTGGCAGTTGTAACACACATCTTCATCATCATTCTTCTTGCTTGAGGACTCCTTCCTCCTTGATGATGATGGTTCACCTTTGCTGTATTTCTTCCTATCAGCATATCTGTCTTCTTTCTTTTCATCAGAGGCTTTGTCCTCTGATTTGTTGTCAGGAGAACTGAATCTCCTTCTGGTTCTGTTGTCTTGGTAGAACTTTTTGTATCTACCAAATCTGGAGTTGAGCTTCTCAAATCTCCTAGCGATGAGTGCCAGCTCCTCCTTTATTTCAGATTTTGAAACAGATTGGGAGGATCTTTGAGTATTCTTATTTTCTGTTTCAGCAGCTTTGAAGGCAACACCTTTGCTTGTGGAGGATGGCTCTTCATGCACCTTCTTTCTGTTTAGATCAAACTCATATGCTTTGAGTTCAGAGAATACTTGCTGCATTGGCATGTTGTCAAGATTGCTGGTATTTTGCATCATGACAGAATATATGTCCCACTTGGATGTGAGACTTCTCAGAATCTTCAAAGCAACCTCTCTTTTGGCATAGAACTTGCCAAGAGAGTTTATCTCATTCATGATGTCAGTGAATCTGCCATCAAGATGATCAATAGTTTCATTGGCTTCCATAGAGAATTGTTCATATTTTTGGATAGCCACTTGAAGCTTGTTCTCCTTTATCTTTTGGGTACCTTCACACATAAGTGCTAAGGTGTCCCAAATCTCTTTAGCTGATGTGCAGTGGTACACCCTTCCCATCACTACATCTGGAATAGTCTGGTACAATGTGTTCATGGCAATGTAGTTCAGGTTGTGCCTTTTTCTTTCCTCAGCTGTAAAGTCATCTTCATCCTTTGGCAGCAACTCCCTAGGATCTGCTTTCTAAGCATCAGCGAGCTTGGGATTTGCTTTAATGAATGTGAAAGGCCCTTTAGTGATGACTTTAAGCATCTCATCATGCTGGCAAGCAAGATGTGCTCTCATCCTGATCTTCCAGAAATCATAGTTCTCAATTGAGAACATTGGCAGTTTGTGATGAGAAATATGATTGACTTGGTTTGGACCCATGTTGTTGATGGTGTTAACAGCATCTCCTGGAACTGCATTGTTAGCCATTTCAACAGAAATAATATAGGATGAACACAGATAGGTTTTTCAGAAATTTGGATCAGTTCAGTGACCACAGAAAATGTGATTTTTGAAAATCAATGATTTTCAGAGGCAGTGGTCTTTGAACCCCTGCTCTGATACCACTTGTTGGTCCTTGGTGGAGTATAACACAAGTGTATGGGGGGGGGGGGAATGCACTTGTGTATGCAAATTCTTTTCTTTTTAACAAAACTGGTCTTATCAGGCAGGTTGTCTCACAACTGGCCTGAGTGTGAACTTTGATAGATACTTGTCCTACTGATTACTATTAAGTGATCAGTTGGCTAAATATCTAAAAGAGTTGCTAAGTGCGGAATGTGGTTGGCCTTTGACTTAAAGAAATACTCCAAGTTGATTTCTGAAAAACACAGTTATCAGGGACTTTGTCCAAAACAGTTTTTCTTAACTTACTGAGTTTTGCTCTTTGAAATATGATTGAATGTAAGTGCAATAAAGAATGCAGTAAGTAAATGGCACACAAGTTTATAGTGGTTCAGAGACTCAAGCTCCTACATCCACTTTCCCTGATTGAACAGGATAATTCCTTCACAATAGAATTAGCTTGTTTTATAGTGCCAAGGTGCACTGATCAACAACACTCTCTTAGTGCTTTGATCCCTAGGATAATCTGAGTCCTAGTACTCAATCTCTCTGAGTTAAGACTGTATTTCACACTAACAGTCCTTAACTCCTCACTTCTACAACAAACACTCTCTTCACTAAATGAGATAAGGGTTTGAGGTTTGGTTCCAACTAGTAGAAATATCCTTTACAATAAGAACAGTGTAAAGTCTTAGGATATCTCAATGCTAAGCTTTGGATGTTTACAAAGATTGGCTTAGCTAATTGAAGTGATTCAGAAAACTTGGGATTCTGAAGAACAGCTTGGTTTCCTTTGAAAGCTTGATAATAGTTTGATAGCTTGTAGTTGGATTATGAATCCCTTTGATCACTTCTGTATTTATAGGAAAATTTGAACAACTAACCGTTGGAGGGATAGCAATTCAAACTTGTCTATTTGCAGCACCATTGAAACGGCTATGAAGCTTGGCATCCTTTTATCCACTGTGTAAAAGGGCTCTTCAATGGTTGCTTGAATGAATGTGTTGACTTCTGAAAAATGCGGCTGAGAAGACTTGTGTCAGATTCCAAATATGCACATTTCCCAAGGTTGATTTGTGGCAAACTCTACACTCAACCAACGGTCAGATGGGACAAGCTCCCTGAACATTCCTGCTGCAATTTAGAATGTTCCAACATTCATTCAATGCTTCACTCTTTAATGCTCTAAGTCTTCAATGCTTGGTTCAGGCATGATTGGCAATAAATGCTTCATTGAATGTGTCTTCTGTGAGCTTTGGCATTCAATGCTCTTGATCATTTGTACTTCAACTGTTTTGATCATTTGCATTTATGATCATTACTTTAATGTTCTTGATCTCTTCAGCTCGGTTGTCCACTTGGTCAGCTTGTCCTGAAAGTTCAGCAACTTTGGCCTAGACACTTAACACTTATCAAACTGCCTAACATTCCAGCTTTGGACAACTATCCTGAACTCTAAAATCTCACAACATTCCTGAGATTTTTAACTTAAGCATTCTACTTTCTCAAGTGTACTGAGACAACTTGCCTGAACTAGACTTGAGCATATCTCAACTAATCTGAACATCATCAATCAGGGGTTTTGGTATCTAAATCAAAATCATTTTATTCCCAACAACTGCAATATCGAAGAATCTGATAACAAGCAAGTCGAGTCAAGGGAAAACCCTTTTCCCGCAGAACAGAATAGGTAGTGCTCGACTGGTATGGCGTTCCGTTCCCAAAGGTAAAACGACTTCTACTTCGTACACAGTAGCACCACTGTATACGAAGCCTCGACGAACGTACTAAGTACGAACTGAACACACACGGAAGAAATATTCCGGCAACACACGGAACTAATTCCGGCAACGATCAGTGTTTGCTTTGGAGAGCAAAGAACACTGCAGAGAGAGAGGAGAAGAGAGGGGCTAATATTCAGCGTAAATGAGGAATGAGGGAAGAGTCTGTATTTATAGACAGATATCAGGCCTGGAGGTTGGAGATAATTGTGGAGATACTTGCGCCTAAATTCACGCACACGTGAGAGGTGGCTCTTGACCACTACGTTTGAGAATCCAAATTAATTTCCCACTCATTAATTCCAACAATCCCCCACATGAGTGAAAATCGTGTCTATACAATATCAGACTCAGTGTTCAGTTCGATTGAGATCTCCGTGCATCCGGAAAAGTAGTTTTTGGCTTTGAACTTTCCGTAGCCAAACACTATCGGATATATTGGCGGCTTAGTGGACGCAGTGCGTTGAACTAATCCTCCTTAGTGTATACCTAGTCAACAGTGTCAGCACACTTCAATCTCGTCTTCGTAACGTTCTCACGTTTTTATCCGTTTTGGCCATGGACGTCCTTTGTGTTCATAAATGTTTGGTCGAAGCGTCCCTCACTTCTCATTTATATAGGTAATCTCCTTTCGAGTATCCCGTTATACTCTAGGAATCATTAAGAGTCGATGACTCACCCTTTACCACATCTTACGGGTCGTTAACACTTGAAATGGTGCTGTCAGGAATAGTCAAGTTTTTCAAGTGTTGTATCACTAACTTCCACAATTTCGTTTTCCCATTGAACCAAGTTCTTGGGATCTCCAGTCATCATGGTTGGGTTTCCACTGCTTTAGTTTTTCTTGTGGGTTTTAGACTCATTCCTTCTACCAGCTTGTTCAATTGATCTCGGTTTATACTCTTCGTGAGCGGATCCGCTATATTGTCCTTTGATTTCACATAATCAATGGACATTACTCCAGTTGAGATCAATTCTCTAACGTAGTTGTGTCGACGACGTATGTGTCTGGACTTTCCGTTGTACATGATATTCATAGCTCTGCCAATGGCAGCTTGATTGTCACGGTGTACCGTCACAGAAGGTACTGGTTTGTTCCAACATGGAATATCTTCCAGAAAGTTACGCAGCCATTCAGCCTCTGCAGCGGCTAGGTTTAAAGCGATAAATTCTGATTCCATTGTGGAACGGGCAATACACGTTTGTTTCTTGGACCTCCACGACACTGCTGCTCCTCCAATAGTGAATACGTATCCACTAGTGGATAACGAGTCTTTAGTGTCTGAAATCCAATTCGCATCACTGTATCCTTCGACTACAGCTGGATGTCTCGTGTAGTGAAGCCCATAATCAAGGGTGTACTTCAAGTATCTTAATACCCTTTTCAGTGCTTTCCAGTGCTCATGACTTGGATTGTTCGTGTATTGACTCAACTTGTTTACTGAACATACAAGATCAGGGCGTGTACAGTTCGTGATGTACATCACACTTCCAATGATCCTTGTGTATTCCAGTTGAGCCACTGGTTCTCCTCTGTTCTTTTTCAAGTGAACATTCAGTTCTAGAGGTGTCTTAGCAGGTGGATCGTCAAAGGCATTAAATTGTTTTAGTACCTTCTCCACATAGTGAGACTGTGTTAAGGAAATTCCATTAGACGTTTTCTCTATCTTGATTCCAAGAATCACATCTGCTAATCCCATGTCTTTCATGTCAAAGTTTCTACTTAACATGTTCTTCGTATTAACTATGATATTGTGATTGTTACTCATGATTAACATGTCATCGACATATAATCATACGATAACAAATCCATTTGGTGTATCTTTCACATATACACACTTATCACATTCGTTAATTCGAAACCCATTTGACAACATCGTATTGTCAAATTTCAAGTGCCACTGTTTAGGAGCTTGCTTAAGTCCATACAGTGATCAAACGAGTTTGCACACCTTTTTCTCGTTTCCGGGAGCAACATATCCTTCAGGTTGGTCCGTGTATATTTCAGCATCCATCTCACCATTAAGAAACGCAGTCTTAACGTCCATTTGGTGTATTTCGAGATTGTGCAAAGAAGCAATAGCGACTAACACAGGAATGAAGGTGATTCTTGTCACTGGTGAGTATGTATCGAAGAAGTCATACCCCTCCATTTGTTTAAAACCTTTTGCAACTAGACGAGCTTTGTACTTGTCAATAGATCCATCTGCTTTGTACTTTCTTTTAAGGATCCACTTGTATCCTAAGGGCTTGCAACCTTTAGGGAGGTCGACCAACTCCCATGTGTGATTTAACAGAATTGAATCGTATTCACTTTTTATGGCTTCCTTCCAGAGGGGTGCATCTGGTCTTGCCACTGCTTCTTTGATAGTTTTGGGTTCATCCTCTTCCAATACATAAGTAATGAAGTCTGAACCAAAGTCCTTATCAATTCTAACTCTCTTACTGCGTCTTGGTTCTTCACTCTCTTGAGTGGAAGGACCAGCAGTGTCATTCGTTGCTTCATGAGTTCTTTTATTCGAACTCACTTCCTCTTTTTCCTTAAACGGGAAAATATTTTCAAAGAACACTGCGTTCCTTGACTCAATTGTAGTACCTTCTGTCATATCAAGTATTTCAGATTTATGAATCAAAAATCGATAGACACTACTGTTTGAAGCATAACCTATAAAAATACAATCGACTGTTTTAGGGCCGATTTTGACTTGTTTAGGAAGTGGTACTTCAACTTTAGCCAAACACCCCCACACTTTGTGGTAATTTTATGAAGGTTTTCATTTCCTCCACACTTCGTAAGGAGTTTGATCCTTAGTTTTATGTGGTATCTTATTCAGAATGTGGTTAGCCGACAGAATGGCTTCCCCCCACGGGTTCTGAGGTAAACCAAAGCTGATTAACATTGCGTTCATTATCTCTTTTAGTGTTCGGTTTTTTCTTTCCGCAACACCATTAGACTGAGGCGAGTAATGGGCTATCGTTTGATGTATTATTCTTGATTTAACACATAATTGTTCAAACGGAGCTACGTACTCTCCACCTCTATCACTGCGAATTGATTTAATTCGAGTGTCTAATTGATTCTCTACTTCATTTTTATAACGTTTAAAAGCTTCTATAGCTTCGTCTTTACTTCTTAAAAGATAAACGTAGCAGAATCGTGTACAATTATCAATAAAATTAATAAAGTACCTTTTCCCTCCTCGTGTGGAGCTTTTTACTCGAATGTGATTTTTCAAGATGAACAAATCCACATTACTTGTGGAAAACATTCCACTGAATTCAACCATTTTAGGTTTTTCCATATTTAGCTTTAAGGTCACACCTTAGCTACTCATTTTCATTCAAACATGTCGACGGAGTGAATTCCTCTTATTCACCAAAATTGGACACAGCCTCGATACATTTAAAAAGTCGAGCTTTGATTTTTCTTTTATTGGAATTATTTCCAACTTCAAAATTAATTTAATATTTGGTCAACATACCAAATTAAATTCAATTTCAAATGTGACTTTTATTGTCACACGACTCGAGCATAATTTTCGATCAAATTATACTAGTCAAAATCTTTTGAACTAAATTCAAAACAAATTTATGTTCCCGAGCACAAATATTTAATTCCATATCAAATATAATTTGATACTCCTTCTTTGAGCCCAAAAATTAATCCATTTATTTTTGTTGATCCAGTCAATGCAGTTGTGATAACTTTTCAGTATTGGACCAATTTTCAAATAATATGACTTATTCGAAAATAGGAGAAATGACATCCTCTTTCAATTCTCCCTTTTAATTTGCCAACGCAGGTTGCAATTCCAATTTAGTCCTCTTGATTAAATTTAAGTCAAATAAATAATTAATGAATTTCAATATATTCAGTAATTATCCAAGAATTAATTAATTAATCATCCGAAGATAAATAAATTAATATTTATCCAGCAATTAATTAACAAAAATCAATTCTATCCCGCGAGTAAGCGCCTGCAGCTCAATGGATAGACAGAAAGTCCCAAATCCATGATTCACAAAATTTGCTCTCAAAATTCTGCATATTATATTATGCAAGAAAATCAAATCTTCCAAAATTCAGAAAATCACGAATCTCATCCCGCGTACCGTTGTACATCGCCGTATTCGATAGATTCGGTGCCATGATATCAATTTTCTAATTTTTCTGGGCACACCGTATTCGATAGATTCGGTGCCATGATATCAATTTTCTAATTTTTCTGGACACAGTGTCCTTAAATCTCTCCTCGTCTAAGAACGGGAGAATCAGAAATACAAGCTCTCTGCTCACAAAATTCATCATTAGAATTCGAGAAGAGCGATTACGGCAGTAATTAATTAAATCCAATAATTAATTATTGATCAAATATTCGATATTGCAGTGATAATGCAAAGCTTAATTAATTAATCATCCGTTAAAAAATAATTAATGAATATTTATTCTGTTCTGCGATTGTTGAAAACTTTATGCCTCTGATATGGGTAACTGCAATATCAAATATTGAAACCAGAAAGTCGAGTCAAGGGAAAACCCTTTTCCCGCAGAATAGGTAGTGCTCGACTGGTATGGCGTTCCGTTCCCAAAGGTAAAATGACTTCTACTTCGTATACAGTAGCACCACTGTATACGAAGCCTCGGCGAACGTACTAAGTACGAACTGAACACCCACGGAAGAAATATTCCGGCCGGCAACGATCAGTGTTTGCTTTGGAGAGCAAAGAACACTATAGAGAGAGAGAGGAGAAGAGAGGGGCTAATATTCAGCGTAAATGAGGAATGAGGGAAGAGTCTGTATTATTTATAGACAGATATCCTGGAGGTTGGAGAGAATTGTGGAGATACTTGCGCCTAAATTCACTACGTTTGAGAATCCAAATTAATTTCTCGCTCATTAATTCCAACATCTCTCATACCTATACAAAATTCAACTCATTTATTTACTTTATATATAAATGTTTACAAAATTACCCCTCAAAATTTCCACTAAATTCACTTTTCTTATTTTGTGTGTTACTTCATGTGAAAGAAATCATGGAATGGAGAGAGTATAATTAATTATTATCACAATTTTTTTAAAATATAACATTAAAACCTTTTAATCCGTCTTTCTTCCATATCACGAAAATCATATATAAGCAAATTTATGTCAAACATTTTCACAATCTCCTTTTCAATATACATCAACAACCCGTCTATAAAAAATTCATCTTCCACCCTATTACAAAGGTAGTATTAACGACTATGTTCTTTAACAAGAAAAAAAAACCACTTTGTAGTTGTAGTTAAAAATTATACTACTATTAATTTTCAAATTCTAACTATTAGCTAGTCAACAATTAATTATATATTTTTTAAAAAAATCTTTGATCAACAAAATAAATTTTAAAAATACATCAATTAATAGTTGAATGATTAACTTTAAATTAAAGGTATAATTAAAATAATAAATTAATAAATAATAAAATAAATTGTATAATATATAAAAACAAATTAAAATAATAAACATGTTATTGCGGGAGTAGAAAAATGAATGTCAATTAGAAGTTGTTTGTAAATGGGCTGGGCCTTAGTTTGTTTATTAATAAAAAAATTAGGGGGCTAACAAATAAAAAATAAAATTCTATCTCTACTAAATTAATACTTCATGTATAAATTTTAGGGGGCCATGGCCCTCCTCCCTCAACACTTCGGTTCGCCCTGCACCAAAGTCAATGTGCCAATAGAAAGACAAATGACCAATTTGTACACAAATATAAATTTTTTATGTTTCTAGAAAATGAGAGTAATGCATATTATATTAATATTGAATCTAGTTGCAGAGAATGAGACTTACATTGTATGAAGGGCTCACACAACTGATGGAAGCCAAATGGATCACATTTCATGCCGTTTTATTGGTGATGATGCATCATTAACTTAAGTGACGTTGGCATAAATTTTATACTGGAATCTCTTAAAGAGTTGCACAAGTAAGAGAAATTAATAGTACTCAGTGAATCACGACTTTCAGATGAGGAAGAACATCAAATTATTTGTGACCCCTCGAAAGTTAGGGCAAAGTGAAGGCAAAGGATGTGGAAAAAGATTGCAATCATCAAAAGAACTCATTATGTGTCTTATTTTGACCCCTCGAAAGTGATGACATCAAAAGAACTCAGTATGTCCAGCATAAAAGATTGTGTCGTGGATGTATCAAAAGAACTCAGTATGTCGTGGATGCTGACTTCGTGCGCAATCAAATATGACAAACGCAATTGTCGGGTATTTCTTGACGGGTAATAATCAATTTTACAATTTTAATGAATTTAACTCTTTTTTAGCTACATCAATAATAATAATAATGTAAATATTTATTTTAATTATAGTGATATTTTCTTAGTATTAATTATAGTGATATTTTCTTAGTAGTCATTATTTATATATACTAATTAATTCTTCATAATATTTTACAGGTTTGTGGCTGGTATATTAGTGTATGGTTCTATACATGGTCACATATTTTTTCAACATAATAATTTTGGTTCAATATGATTTTGTTTTAACTGTTTTTGTGGTTTGTACGGTGCAAATATTATGATTCAATATTATAATTTTTTATCATTTTATTATTAAATTATTAATTATGTCATCCATCACCACTCTTCTTTGTTATTTGTTTTTAAATTGAAAAAAAAAATCATGAATAAGAATTTGTCCATTATATACAAGTGAATCTTTCTAAAACATTTTAGAAATAATGGCTACAATTAAATGTGACATTTTTTACTGAGAAAATAAGTAATAATTGAAGAAAACTAAATCGTGATGGTGTGGACAAATGAAAGATTTGATTTCCTTTTTTTTTTACTACTTGTGTTGAGAATATTTTTTAACTTGCACACTATTACACTTTTATAAATATTTTAATTAACGTTATCCGCGTTTGACCCATAAATTGTAATTGGTCAATAATATTGCATATACGTTTTTTCATATATATATATATATTTTTAAAAAATAGATATCAATTAAACTTTATATATATTAAATATTCTTTTGGAATTCTTCCATTACACTATATATTGCTTGCTTTGTATTCAATTTTATGTATTATTATATATTCTATTCTATTCAAATTCATTCGTCCATTCATCTTCTATAAAACAATACTCCATATAGTATGTTATTGTTGTCTTAGTGAGTAAATTTGTACCATTATAAACATATAATAATATTTTTTGGTTTTTATTTTATTTGAATAAATTAAAATCTTTAGATGATATTCAAATTGAAAGAATGTTATCATGATAACTCTTTAAATATTGATTCAAATGCTTTATTTTTTGAATTAGAAGTGTTACAAATGACTTTATTAGTAAAAAAAAAAGACGGTACTTAAAATTATTGAATTTTTAAATGCTGAATTACTATATATTATTGCACAAGAAATGTTAAATGATTTTATACTTTCATTTGTTTTTAATATATGAACATTCATATATACTCGTTTATATAATAGTATCTCAGAAAGAGAAATTATATTAATATACTTATTTTTTTTAAGCCATATACTTATTTAATGTTAGTATTGGAATGTGGGTTGTAGATAGAGTTTGGATTTGATTAATTTATATAAAAACTGAAACTTGAGCTTAATAATCAAACAAATTAAATATCAGATTCTTCATTGAGAGTCACACTTCTTATCTTATCGACCGACCCACCGTCACAGAATTTCAACGCGTGTCACATCAATTAATTTTTTAACCAATTTCACGGTTGCCAGAATTTCAACGCGTGTCGCACCGTCACAGAATTTCAACGCGTGTCACAGTAATTAATTTTTTAACCAATTTCACGGTTGTCAGAATTTCAAAGCGTGTCACAGAATTTCAGTGCGTGTCACAGTAATTAAATTTTCAACTAATCTAAATTATTAATGAAGTAATAGTCCTCCTTGGCTGTTTGATTCTCATGTTTAAGTGTTCTCAATATTATAGAATGTTATTATTTTTTTTAAGAGAAAATACAACTTTACAACTTTCCAGATTTTGTCACCCACGATCTTACCACTTTTCAGAGAATTTGAAATAAAAGCAATTTCGTTGGTTATAATTATTGTATTCATTATGGTTAAAAATTATTTAGACTTGTTTTTCATATTAAATTCGTATAATAATGATGGTGAATAAAAACTTATTTTAAAGTGGTTAATTATTAGAATTCATTTCCCCATTTATAATTATTTGGGCATGATCATCTACTAATATTTGTGGTGAAAATTAATGGTAGGAAACTTTCTAAAATTATCAATTCATATTAAAGAATATTTCAGAAACTTTTTTTTCCTCTTTCTTTTCTATTCTACATATTTTTCTGTTATCATTAGGGTTTAGGAATTAAAATAGGGGAAATGATGTAAAAAAAAAAATTAGTGACTCAAAACTTTTCCATTAATCAATTAACAATCAAAATTGATAGAAAAAAAATAACTGGATTAACAAATCTAAAGTGATAAAGTTCAATGACTAAAACTGATATTTTTCCATTTTTTAATATAACACATGTCAATCATTTATGTAGTGGACCTTTATCGATCCTTGGACTGAAGACTGAGACATAAAATAATGTAACAATATCAAAATGTAATATGGACATGTATTTCATTTGGTGTCATGTACATGAATCTTATTTTAATTTCCATTTTCTTCTTGCACAACACATTGAATAAGTTAAAGTAGCCTCTGCTAGTGAAAAATATCTAAATAAACCTATTAATACATACACTCCCTCACCCTCACCCTCACCCTCACCCTTTCTCATTATATATACTCACCCTTTCTTATTATATATATATATGCCCTTCTTCTTCTTCCTCTTCCCTTCTTACACTCATATATATTGTCTATTTTCTTCAATCTCGATCTTGAACTCTACTTCACTTATATCATGAGTGGGTGCAAGAATTCGTAAGTCTTTTTTCATTCTAAGTTAATGTTATTTTTAAATATGATTTACAATTTGATTACATTAATATAAAAAAATTGTCATAAATGATGTTATACGTAGGCCGGATAAACAAGTAGCAGAGCTAACATGGGAGAAAGACTGGATAGGGCAACTCGCCATGTATGGGATTAGTGTTTCGTCCGGCGGAACACTTGAATCAATCGTAGATCAACAAGCCACCGACCACTCCAAACTTGCGTTCGCCCCAGACGGCAGAGGTGGTATGCTCGGGTACGAACACTACCTTGCGATGGCGATGGGGATGCCCACCGCCCCTATGATCCACGTGCCTTCCCACAATAATATGCTTACAACTGATCATAATCAAGTGGACGGTGGAGTTGGTCTCCCAGTGGGGATCAACAACTGCCAAACCAATGGAAGCACGAGCGTAAGCGCCACGCAACAAGCGACGTTGCACGGAGAATATGGTGGAACGTCGACCATGCCATCGCCGGAAAACTCCTACTACGACGGCTCAGATTATATCTACGATGATGACCGTGGTCCCATTGCTCACACCAAGTCACAGGCAAGTGATGTCTTACATGATTATAACATGATAAAATGAAGTACTTTATTACTTTTGTTCTTATATACCATGGATTTATCTTTTCGTTTGATTGACTATCAATTATATATGTATATCACTATCAATTTAAGATGAACATTTAAAAGGTGTTACTCCTTTTAAAAGAAAAAAAGAAAAGAATATTATTAAAGTTCATAATCAATCCAAACGTGTATAAGTTATTTATTTAAGATTACTCACAACCTTAGTTTTGATATTATTAAAGTTCATTTCTCAATTTAAAAAATTTGTCAGAGTTTATTTTTTGCTTGAGAAAGTGGTAAAAAATTTAAGAAAAGGAATTTTGTTTTTATGTTTTCTGGTATACATTATAACTTGAAAGGTTCCTTGATTACATTATAGTATATGGTAAAAAATTAAAGACATTCTTAACTTTCTTCTTTATTAAAAATCAGAAAAGAGACAGAATTAATCAAAGGATGAAGATATTGCAGACTATGGTTCCTAATTGCCGCAAGGTATGTATGTAGGCATAGATATTTCATTTTAATGTTGTGTGCGTAGCATATATATATATATATATATATATTATAAAATAGAAAACCAACTGCTTGCTATTAACTTCATTTTAATAATAATAATGTAGATGTATATACTTCAATATAGACCACATACAGCATCAATTTTTGTTCATATTTAATATTTAAATTAATACGATATAATATGTGACATAATACTATATTTTATTTGAACTAATAGTATACTTTATTTTAATTAATATTATACTGTATTTTACCGTAATTCATGGGTAACATTCACTCATTTAAAAAATTAGATCAAGTAGTATTTACCATTAATGATTATGCACTATTTCATAAAGTTTCAACCACAAGTAAATCTAGATACTAACTAGACAATAGTTGCTCCTTGCAAATACAAACTAATATTGTGTGTTTTCAACCCCTGAAAACTTGCATAAATCTAGATACTCACAACTAATTAAACTAGACAATAGTTGCTCTTCGTAAAATTAAACTAATATGGTGTGTTTTCAAATCCTAAAAATTGCTCATAATTTTTTTTTTTTAAAAGAAAGATGAGATTAAAGACAATTTTAAAAAGTAATTCTGCCCTATTTCATAAAATTTCAAAAACACCTCCCTAATTTAGATGTAGAAAACCTTGCTTTAATTATTAGATAGTATATTATATAATTATGATATAAAATGTGTAATATATATTTTATATATATTCATACTGATAAAATATTTAAGATCGTGCGAATGTATTATATATTTTATATTCATCCAATCTTGTTTGAGATCGTTTTATAAAAATGTATTTTTGATTTATGACAAAAAACAATAATTTTCAAATGCAAGCAATGACCGTCTTATATATGTCTTAATTAATTTTGCAGACAGATAAAGCTTCGATATTAGATGAAGTAATAGAATACCTTGAAAAACTTCAAACTGAAAACCTCGGGATGAGCACGATAAACATGTCATCCACAATGATGTCATCCACAATGTTGCCATTGATGCAACAAGAACTTCAAATGTTTATGATGAGAACATGTATGAGAATGGGGATGGGAGTCATTGACATGAATAATATCAACTGTCCTGTTGTGCCGCCAGTCATCCCTTCAGCCTCCGCCCTCATGCCTGCCTTGTCAGTTAATTCGGGCGACTGTTTGCCAACTCCATCGACAGGTTCGGTAATGCCCGATCCTTTAGTCGCATTTCTTGCATGTCAATCCCAAGTGAGTTCTATTTTAAATTAAACGTGACTTAATACCAAATGAGTTTAAGATTAATTAAAAAGATCTAAGTTTATTATGAGTTAGACTTTTGTGTAACAATTAAATACGACTTAACTTATATTTAACTTAAACTAGTCTATTATAACTCAAATACAAAATTTTAGTCCTTTTATGCAAAATGAATTCAATTATATGTTATGTAACAACTACAAGTATTTGTGTTTAAGTATATGTATATGACATTAATCTAATTTTGAATGCAGACCATAACAGATGCTTATAGCAGGCCAGCGGCTATGTATCAACAAATGCAACAGCCCTCGACTTCAAAACCTTAATTATATAAACTTGGTAGATTTTATGTTTTAGTTTGGAGAAACATGTAAGGATGAATGTGCACTTGCAATGGATATCATTTAAATTCTGCATGAACTTATTTTCGACTTAGGATATTATTTCATTTTATGTTATATTACATTTAATAATTAATTTGCGTTTCATATGAAAAATATGCGAACTTCATTGATCATACTATTCGAGTATTTTACAACACCAAAATACACAATCGCAACTATATAATGTATATTGTAGCATGGTAAGTACGAGTCGATCCCACAAGGAGGGGGAGTGTAAAAATGTTGTTTATTGATTAAGTTCTAAATAGACGTGATCGAAATTTTGAATGTTGAATTACCCTAAATTGCTTACCAAATTAGGGGTAATTTCAGAAATGGCCTAGTCAAACTACTACTTATAAAATATATAAAAATGACCTTCTTTTATTTAATTGATTAAAAAAAAGAAAAAAAAAAACAAGCACACAAAACAACCTTAAACAACCACAAACAACCACATTAAACAACTCTAAACAATCATAGACAATCACATTAAACGACCCTAAACCCTAAACAACTCTATTAAACAACATCAAACAAGCCCAATAAACAACCATAAACAACTTTAAACAACCCTAAATAACCCCAAACAAGACTAGTAAACAACCCTAAACAACCTTAAACAATCATAAACAACCTCAAACAAGCCCAGTAAACAACCCTAAACAACCCCAAACAAGCCCAGTAAACAACCTTAAACAACCCTAAACAACAAGAACGAGAATTTTGGGTGTAAACCTAAAAAAAAATTCCACTTGAATCACTATGATAAAAATCAAATACCAACAAAATCAAACAAAAGAATATAATAGAAATATGTTTCTTACCTTCAATCCAACTTTCAATTACATTATGAGAAAAAAAATGAGAGAATTTAAGTGTAGAGATTGAAAAGAAGAATAAGAGAATAATGAGGGAATATGAGATTTGAAAAAGAGATTTAAAAGAAGAATGAAAGAATATGAGATTTGAAGTTCTTTATTCTTTATTTTTATTACATTTAAAAGTGGTATAAGGGAATGAAGGCAAAAAATAAACATGGATAGAGTTAAAAGGTCATACTTGATATATTCCACTACCAAATTATTACAAGTAAACAATAAAAGAGCAATAAGTAAATTCAATCAAACAACTTAAGCAAATCACAAAAAATAAGAGAAATATCGATAAAAATCAATTAAGAGAGGGTATATAAATTCGAAGACATATGCCACACTAAGGAGTTAATTTATGATTAAAATCTCATTTAGGTGGTGTTGTGTTTGTTCCTATATGGTTGATCACTAAATAATGAATTAAAGGTTATTTAGATCCAATTAATCCAAGAGAAATATTATACAAACTAGTATCTCTACACATCATGCATAATAAGACAAAAAAAGACTCCTAAGATCATCACACACCCTCCTAGTAATTGATTATGTGGAATGTTTGAGTTTGATTAATGAAAGATGTTGGGAAATAAATGAGATTTTGATTAAGATACCAAAACCCCTGATGAAGTGTCTTAGTGAAAGTCACTACTTAGTCTAGATATGTTTCAGGGATGTTGGAACATATAAATCAGATCGTCGTCATCTTCCTCTTCTAAAGGACCATCATCATTACCAAGATCAGGCTGATTTTGATTCTCCTCTCTAAGGAACTATATTCAAGTTAATCAAGTCGCCACGAGGAGTAGGAACTGATCTATCCACTTTCTCAATGTCTTTTATGGTTTGATCATCAACGAACACACCATCTCGACTTCTAACAAGTTTCTTTTCCACCGGGACATAGAATCTGTATCCAAACTCATCTTGACCATAACTAAGAAACACACATTGTAGATTTTTCATGTCTAACTTAGACCTTTCATCCTTCGGAATGTGCATAAATGCTTTACATCCAAAGACACGCAAATGATCATAGGAAACATCATTTCCCGACCAACTCTATCTAGAACATCAAAGTCCAAAGGAACATGGTGTACGATTAATTAAGACATGTACAAACGTACTCAAGGCCTCACCCCAAAATGATGTAGACAAACCTACTTCTGAAAGAAAACGTCTTACTCTCTCGACCAATGTTTTGTTCATCCTTTCAGCAAGCCTATTCAACTGTGGAGTCTTTGGAGGAGTCTTTTGATGTCGGATGCCTTGCTGCTTGCAATACTCATCAAAAGGACCAATGTAGTCACCTCCATTATTTGTCCTAATGTATTTCAACTTCTTCCACTACAGGAAATCATACTTTATATGACGATATTTTTCGTGACAACACAAAATTTGTCACAATTTGTCACTTAAAGGTGACAAATTTAATTTTCGTCACTTAACAGGTAGAATTCGTGACAAAATAAAATTTTATCGCCAATACTAATTTTATTCGTGACAAATTTTTATTTTTTCACTAAAAATAACTTTTATCGTCACCAATTTGAAAATATCATGACGACAATAAGAAATTTGTCACAAAAAACTTTGGTGACAACATCCGTAATAATTGGTGACGATATTCAAGGTCATGAAAAATAATTTTTTCATGACGATGCTATGTTTTGTCATCAATTAATCAAAATAATTAGTGACATAATTATTTCGTCACAATATTATTCGGGGACGATATTCATTGTAATCAGTGACAATCATATTCGTCACATAATATTTTATTTTCATGACGATTCTATGTTTCATCACTATTTATTCAGATTAATTAGTAACATTATCTTTCGTCACCAATACATATATATAATGACGATTGTTAATCATTTGTCATTTTTCACAAAGATAAGTCAAAAATTATATAATGAACTTTTTTGCAACACATGAATTTCGTCACAAAAATATTTCTCTTTGTGACAATTTTTTTCTTGTCACTATTAATAAAAAAAATAGATATTATTAGCATATTTCATAAAAAAAATTATATATGTAATATCATTATATTTTTTAGATTTTAAATTTTGATAAAATTAATTGGAGCATAATTATTTAAAACATAGAAATTTGCTAATGTCTTGTTTGAAGTACTCTATTGTACCATATAGATTGCAACCTTTAATGCCAAAGAAAATGTTGTTGTACCTTCTTAACCCTCTGCTGCATCTTAACACACCTTTTCTGGGAGATAGAAAGCAATATCTTTATCAAATTCGGAATGTCCTTCTCCGTCACAATTAAATTAGGATTATTAGCGCCAAATTAAATTAATAGGCGCCAAAAAGAAAATTGCTTCTTCCCCACCCACCCCCCAATTCTGAATCCCGCTGCTCTAAGTCCCAAATTAAGGTGAAGATTGGATTACAAAATCTCTTAATCCTTCCAATCAATCGCAGGTTGCCGATTAACCTTTTTCAGTTGGACTAGTGTAATTTTTGCCCTCCGATCTGGTCTTTTGGCGGTGAGAAATTGACACAGGCATCCGATTTAAGGTAAATCGCTCCATTTTCATTAAATAGATAAAGCAAATCTCAATTTCTTCTCACATAATTCAATTAATTTGATTTTTGGAGAAAAAAGGACGTTGTTATCAATCTTCGAAAAGCTCATCTTTGCGCTGTCGTCTAGTACCGGCCAAGACGCTGCTTCTGCTCTGCTCCTCGGCGGTTGTCGATCAATTGTCTCAAGAACTATATCGCCTCGTACGGTACGCATAATATTTAGAAGTCTTTAGTATACCGCAATCATGAATTCCTGTGTTACTTAATGCCTCATGAATTTCTGATTCGGAATATTGGGATAAAAGTTTATCTTCAAATATAGACCCTACGTGTTGATTGGACAGAAAAGCGTTTATTATTGGTATTTCTGGATGTGTTTGAGATTCTTGATTTGTTGAAATAAAAAAAATTCCCCTAGTTTTTGAAATCCTATTGAGAGAATTTTGGGAGAATTGGGATAACCTTTTTTTGCAAACTGAAAACAGGGTACAACATATACCCTTCAAGGTTCGATACAGTACATTTTAGTAAAAGGAAATAGAATTGTTGGTTGCGGATTAAAAATCATCATCACCCTAGGATATGCAACCCAATCTTTGACTCCCCTGTTTTTTGAGAAGCCTTTGCTCATGCCTCACCTCCATAGGTGTGATTTTAATTCTTCTGACAATAGTTACACGTTTGCTACTCCATTATTGAATATAATCTTGTTCCTAGTCTTCCACACAAGCCATACTACTCACTCCCATATGCTCACTGCAATTCTTCTGCTTTTCTTTCCATTAAGAAGCTTGCTAAACCGCATTAAGTTCGATCTTGGATTCACCGAAAGGGCCGTAGAGATGCCCATCCATTGGAGGCAGCTCGTCCACAGTTGGTAGGCAAACTTACACTAAAAAAATATGTGAAGAACTGTCTCTTTCGGCCTATTACAAAGGACGCAGGTCGAGCTGGCTTCTTCCGCTAGGATTCTCCTCTTCTTCAGGTTCTCCGTTGTAGGGAGCCTCCCCCATATGAGTCGCCACGAGTGTATGTGCAGTTTGGATGGCAATTATCTTTTCCATAGTAGACTGAATTCCTCCCTTTCTGTTTCGCTTCCCACGTTTTGTTGCTCTCCCACCAATCATATACTTCTTTCGTGGTGTATCTTTCTTCTGCCGATCGTTGCCACCTCTATGTATCTTTGACACCCTCTCTGAGGCTGCTCTGGTTGATCAAAGAATTTAGTTCATTTAACATATTAATCTCTCTATCAAAGAATCCTTGTCTCCAATTCCACTTCCACACCCATATCCCACCTTGCCATTCCCCCATCTCCCCCACCTTAGTATATTTATTTGCACTTAAATTATATAGTCTTGGAAAGCTGTTTCTAAAACTCCTCTCCCCTAGCCATTTCTCTTCCCAAATTATATGTGTTGGGCCTGTTGGCTACAAATTTATGTAGGCTTAGCAAAAGGGATCCACAAATTCTATAAGCTTGAATTTTCATAGAAGTTTTTTTCGAACAAATGGGAGATCTCATGTAGACTATTTTTCAAATAATTAATTGAATTAATTTGTTAGTCTGTTCCCTTATTCAAGAAAAAATGTTATTTAAGATGTTTTATTTGTTATCTTTCTTGAAATTTTAGATTTTTAAACTTGAATTGTGAATCTGACAATTGTTCTCCTGGCCTTCACATTCAAAAGCAATCATAGTTCAAATATCGTAGCTCGATGAATAATCGTTCAAGACTCGGTACAACACAATTCTCTATCATATACTCCCTCCGTCCAATTTCATTATTCCCACTTTCATTTTTTGGTTGTCCAATTTTATTATGCCCATACCCTTTTTGAAAACATTACTATTCATACTACTTTATCTCCACCCTCCTACCATCACTTATTTACCCATTTTGCCATTCACTTTATTCATAAACAATAATTTATTTATAAATGGACCCCACAATACCTCATTATAACCTCAACTTATCTACTTTAAGAATAAACTAATTAATATTCATTAAAACCCGTGTCCAGAGAAGTGGGCATAATAAAATTGGACGGAGGGAGTACTATATATTGTAAATTACCAGATTCCTAATGAATGTACTAATCTCACTGCGGGAACTTAGCAAAGCAATCATAAGTTCAATATTTATATTCACATACATTTGTTTTTCTTTGTTGTTTAGTTCTTGTACTTGAAATATAATTTACTAATCATTCGGTGAACTTATAAGTATCTTTCTTCTTGTATGCGGCTCCATGTGCAAATATAATTTCACAAACACTAGTTTAAGGTGATTTTGTGGCTTTTATGGGTAAAAATACTATGGTGCAGAGAACTATCAGAATTCATGCGAAAAAGAGTTGAAACAAGGATATTCTTAACCTCATGCGAAGTGAACCTGCTGTGAAATGATACATGTTTCTGAGTATTTGATGGACCTGGAATTTGTTTGATTTTTTAGTCAATTTTGGAATTCATTGTGCTTTCTTATTTTTTTTGAAGTCTCGGGTATCCGATTCTATGACCGACTAATCCCGGGGGACCAATCCCACCGCCCACTTGCGGGGGTCCCGTTTAAAGTCAGAGCTTTGCGCTCTGTATGGACATGGCCCTATAGAAATTGTTTGCACCTTAGAGGGTTCGAACCTGAGACCTAGAGAGGAGCATACTCCTAAGTCCCAAACCTATACCACTAGGCCAACTCCTTGGGGTTCATTGTGCTTTCTTATTGACTTGCTTTCTAAATCGAGTAGTAAGAAAATGGGTGCTAAATGTGTAGTAAGAAAATGGGCGCTAAATAAACCTTTAAAATTTTAAAACTTTTTTATAATTCATTGAGCTAAAACAAGGGCCTTCCTATGGTCGACAAAACTTTTAGCAATTACTCTCTCCACACACTGATCTGACTATGAAAATTAATGCAAGTGGAATTCTTAAAGAAACCATAACACACATTACACAAAAACTGACTGTTCAGTAAGATTCAAAGATAGATAATTAAAGATAGCTAAGCAACAATAATAATTTCCTGTTCATAATTTCTCACTTGGCAGATGTAATGAATCAAAGTGTTTTTCAAGTTAAGTGTTTAAAAGTAAAAAAAAAAGTTGGCTAGCATATTATTCTGGGCATTCAAGAAACCCTTAATTGGTTTTACGCTTTTAGCAGCAAAAAAATTTGAGAAATACCATCAGGAAGTCATCTCCATAATTATTAAGGGGTGTTAACAAATTCAAGTGGAGGGGGCAGAATCACTATTTTTTTTTTAAGCTGCCCCCTCCCTCCACAGTTTTAGATTTTGAGAAGAGTTTTTTGGAACACACCTTTATGGAGCACAGAAGTGATGAATATCAGAACTTCATAACACGTAAAATACACCTCCAATGTCAAGTTGATAGAATGTATATTAAAATTAACCTGTTTATAAGTCATATTTGTAGGGGGGTCATGATAGGGATCCACCAACGCTATGCGATCTCCAATTTTTTCTGCAGAAGTTCTCCAAATAACAGGAACATAGTGTTGCACAATTTATAAAATATATGAAGTTTTAGAATAAGCTTATAAGTAAAAATTAATGTGAGTATGAAGTACTAAGCGGCCAACCTGTCTTCTGAGATTTAGTAGCACGCTTTTAAGCATCAAATACTCTATACAGCTATCCCTAACAATTTAAATTTTCAAATAAGGTGATTGAATATTCTAATGCCAAAGTTAAATAAGAAGTACTTAATTTTAGAGAGACATAGAAACTTCTATGAAAATCACATGGACTACAATTTAAGGGGAACTACTATAATCTAAAACCATGTAAACTTTTAGATGAAAAATCAGCTTTGCGTAGCTAAGTTTATTATCAGCACTTCAAAGCCCTAGCAAAATTCAATCTTTTGTGTTATAGAAGTATAGGAAGCTGGAAAATTGGCCTTGTTGGTCTTTGGAATGTGTACTGCTGTGGGTGTTTGATTATTACAGGTGCTGCATTGGAGATCATGGTGCATAAGGATTGTTGCTGTGCATGCATGGCAACTAATATGCTGTCCCAGATTTGGTGCATGGCTAATAAAAGGATCATGTGGGGTTGCTGCATGGCGTGGAGTTATTGCATGGCTAGAAAGAGTGGCATGGCGAGAGTTTGTTGCTTGGCGGCGAGAAGGAGTGGCATGGCGAGGAAGTATTATTCCAGGCAGTACAGTTGCGTGGCAAGGAATTTCTGCATGGCTAGAATTTTTTGCATAACAAGGAAAAGGACCAATCTCGAAAATTATAATTTTCTCGTTGTAATTTCCGTTTTGAGTAGGTGGTGTAATAGCACTAATAGAACAGTTTATTTGGGAGGAGTACCCACCTGTAGGACGGACCACGGTTTCCCCCTTCCCGGGTTTATCCCACGTGGTTTACCGAGAGGGGGTTTTCATCCGGAGTCCCGATGGGTGGGGAAGATGAGAGTTGAGAGAGTTGTAGCGCCGGCGTCTTCCCTTCGGGGTTGAGCGTGTTTTTTGAGCATTAATAAAATTTTTATCCTTTTGCTCAAAAAAATTCAATCTTTTGCTGCCACATAGGAAGTTACGTGCGTTAATTTTTTTTTTTTAAATTTGAACTCAGGTGAGCTGAAATTTAATAGCAGAAAATGTCCAACCTGGTGCAGCAGATTCTTGTGTGTGAGCATAACACCTTTAGGGTTCCCAGTGGTGCCACTTGTATAAACCAGTGTAGCAATATCATCTGAGCTTATAATTTATAAATATATTATCCCCCTGAAAATTAAGGTTACTCCAATCAGTGATGGTCAATTGGTGACTACTTGTCAACTAAGATACTAACAGATGCGTGCAGGCAACTAATTCAGGCAAATGTTCTTTTTGTCCCATAAATTAAACCCACTTTGATTTTAGTCCTCAAACTTTACAATTCAACTTTTCTTTTTTCTAGAGCTAGTGCCATTTTGCATTGTCCTAATCAACAATGTCGTATGTGGATGATTATGTATCATAACTGCAATTTGCTCCAGCATAAAATCTTTGTCCTTATGTTAAGCCGTGAATATTGATGAATTACAAGTAGAAGAGGAAGTATATCAAGAGAATCATATAGATGATGCATTTGAAGTCAGTCTTAGTGAAATACAATCACTGCATAGGGAGGGCATGGATGTGGTCCTTCTGGAAGACGTTGAGCAGTTGATAATTTCAAGTGCACCTGAAGTTCATGAAGAAGTGAACTTAGATAATTACGATGAGGATGAGCTAGATGACACATTAGTTGATTATTGTAGCAGTGAAGAAGACTCACAACAAAATAGCATTTCCGATGACGATAGTGATGACGAAAATTCAAAAGGTTGAGGGATATTGTGTATTAATGATCTGTTCTCTTCTTACAAATTTTGTGTTATGCCAAAATTTAAGCTAATTATGATAGATAGTGCATTTCTTTTCTGTGGGCTTCATGTATTTATAATGTGATTTCTCTTTCAGATGGCAACCTAAACCTTGACCACTAAATTGGCAATAATGATTATGCTGTCCAGATCCTTAATTGCTACATAACTTTTGTTCACTGTAAGTTTGTCGTCTCCTCAAACATCTTAGTCATCTTGTAACTTTATTTTGAATCAAATTTCAAGGATTGGTTTAGTTTCCCCATGAGCAGTTTGGGGTTTCGTTCTGTAGAACTAGTAGTTTATTTGCTACATATGTTTTTTATTTGTAGATACATCTTGAGTGTTACATGTTTCTCTTGATTTTGGTGTTCAATTTGCTAATTTTATGGTATGCATATTAACTGCTAGAAATGAAATTGCATTAATGAAGACAACAGTTGGGTGCAATGAGGATTGTAGTAGTCATGGCGGTGATATGAGCTGCAATGTTTTGAATTTGAATTTGGATATTGAAAGGGGGAATTTTATGTATTACATTCACCACTTTAATGATGGTATATGTTTTTGCTTTAGATTTTTGTTTAGATTCTAGTTTATAATTTGAGGATAGAATTATAGACTTTATATATATTCACCTATGTTGTCATTTATTTCTTCAATTTTAATCCTCATTTTAAGACATGGATATGAAATTTTACAGGTATGGTTTGAGCCTTGAGGCCTATTGAGTTGTTTGAATTTTGATTCTAATATATAATGTGTGTATGGTGCAGATAGATCAATTGATTATTCTAGGTGAATTGGCTGGGGGAAATTTAGATATAATAGTTTTTAGTGGCTCTACTCTTGCTACATTATACGTAGAATTTGGGATTAATTTGGCATGTTGTCTTTGGTGTAGAAATTTAAATACATTTGGAAATCAGTCTCACGCAAAGCGTCTTCACTGTGTCTTCTGGATTTTCTTAGCATTCCAGCCAATTTTTTTGGAAGAGGAATTGGAAAATGAAGCGAATTCGATTACATCTCTCGGTAGTCTTTATTTTTGGATTTTTTATGTTTTTCTCGAATGTGTGCTCTGATCTTGTTATATCCATACTGAATCGCCAGATTGATTTATTATCACAGATAGTAAAGACCAGTATATCACTGAAGGTAGAAAATTATGGTGTAGATGCAGTATCACAGATTTTGTTGCCCTTCCATGAAAATCAAGCAAAAAACTTGGCTTTTCTGTATGTGAAGACTAGTGAAGCAATAAACATTTCCTTAATATCACCTTTGGTTGTCCAATGAATGATATTGTCATTGAAAACCTCACTGTCAAGGTTGTCTTAGTAGAGGGGTCAAACGTTGTTTGATTGTTCATGATAATCTAGAAGCATCTTTGCGTCAGTTTGCTTAAGGAGCTATCAAAGGAGCTGAAGCCCTTCCTGTCATTCTTGCAATTGTCTTCACAGGCACTTCAAATAATACCCTCACATATATAAAATGCAAATTGTCAACTGCATTATACCCCTTCATATGTAAAACTACAACACATTATTGATTTTTTAATTACAAATTTGAGGGGATTATAAAAATAAAATGTTTAGAAAAATTGCCAAATTGGTAATCAAAGATTTCAATATGCAGACCAACACTTTGCCACTTCATCACATACATAATACATTATATTTATTCAAATCGAAACCCATCTTCCATGTAATTAAAAGTAGGTTGTTTTGAGATGGTTGAGAGATTGGAGCGATTTTTTTTTTTTAGAGAGAGAATGGAGCAATTTATGGACCATCAAAATTTTATTTATAGGTATTTTTATATCAAAATTTTTAAATTGAGCTTTAACTTTGTAAACGAAAAGACTAACAAACGAAAAAAAAAAAAATCGCCAAAAGAAAAAAATAAGTATGTAACCCTATATGATTAAAACATTTGTTTCCATGATAAAAAATTATTCGGATATTAATCAGTTTGCACTGCAAAAAAAAAAATGTAGCATCTACTTGGGAAAATTATTGAGAATGGCTCATCAGCCCGTCCTACATGTCCAAATCATGGGGCAAATGGCACCTGTATTTGACTAGTCAACCCTAACACATGCCACCTCGTCAGCCCGAACCAACCTAGTAGATGTCATATGTAAGTAGGATCAATTTGCAAATAAAACACATTATATTACTCATCTTTATAAACTAATTTTCAGCTCGTCACTTGAGTAGCAAGTACTCGAGCATGCAGTTGTCAAATTTAGTCATCTCGTAACAACCCAATTGACGATGTTTGTCAATCCGTAATGCTCCAAATCATTGACAACTCATGGTGGGTCACGTATTAGTCAATCAACATCCAGCACCAGCTAGTTACTTCTGTAATGTTTGTTTGTCTAAAATAGTCTCTACTCGTTAGGTTACCACTAAACTATCTCATGCTTTATCTCAATAGCTTAAGATGTTGATCTTGTCAGGACATATTAGTCACTTCCAAAACAATTGTTAGCTCATGCTAGTAACTTTACCTCTCAGTTTTCTAAGTTTTTTCCACAACATCGTCGTTTTATCCTAGAAACATAGTTTTAATGAGTTACAATATAATTGATTATTTTTAGTAAGAAAACAATGATTTACATGTATTTTCATATAAAAAAAAACAAAACATGTATGAGGAAATCACATATAAGGCCCAATCATTTTAGGAAGCAACATTTCTAACTTAAAAAAAAACATGTATTCATCTACATTATATATAACCTTTGTCCCTTAAACTCATGAGTAACTTTCATCGGGATGGAGGAAGTAATATTAATTCAATTTAAATCATAAAACATAACTAAACAATTTAAATCCTATTTAAAAAAATATATATTTTATTCAAAAGAAAATAATACTATTTGATTCCCTAAATGTATAAGAAATATTTATTTGCAAGAATAATTATTTAAATTATAATCAAATTTGAAAATTTTATATCATCCAATTTAATGAGACTAGTTAGTCTTTTAAGTTATTTCCCCTTTGCCAACTACTCTAGCACACTCATTTTCAATTTAGGGCTCAACACGTACAAGAGCCAATCCATTGATCACCATCAAGCATTAAGAGGAGCCAATTTTTTCGTTTTAGCAGGTCATTCAATTTCTTTAAAAAAAATCACAGATTTAGAGCTAAAAAGCATTTGGAGCCAATCTGTGTTTAGCGCTCGTTCATATTTTTCAAACTAATTTCTCAGATTTTGCTTAGGAAATCCCAGAAAATAAGGCTTTAATTAAGGAAGAATTTCAAGGTTTTAACGGGATCTCTCATTCATATCAAAATCTCAAATACCCTCTGTTTCTAAACCTATTCTTCTGATCGCCTCTCTCTCAGTAGCGAATATTTCGGTGAGTTTGTGTTCCAATTCACTTATTGTGTTATCTCGCACTTTTTGATTTTTGTGAGGTTTCAATTATCATTTCTTTTACAAGGAATTTAACAGCAAAGAGGAGAATTGAACTGAATAGTATTTTCACGTGAGAATAAGGTACTTATTTCTCTATATTTTATACTCTATCTATGTCTCTGTATGATTTGTTTTGACGCCCTCTACCTGTTTGAAAAAATGCCTCAAATGAACTTCTAGGAAAAATAGATTTTGGGTGTTATATGTTATGAAGCCTGATTATTACATGATCTATTGTTTATCATGTCACAATTGTCTTATTTTATGTTTTTGCAGCATAGAAGCGAGGTGAATCGAAACAACAGGAAAAAACTGCGATGCAAACATACATCTGGAAGAAAAACTTTTACAGTTCGCAGCCGTGAAATTGTGAGTAAATAAACGTTTCGATTTTTTGATTTTTTTTTGCTGTACATCTCAGTTTTAATGCAATGTTCCTGGATTATTTTTTTTATTTTTCTAAACTACCTGGAATTTTATTGGGTATGTATTATGTATATGTTGGTTATCCATGTTGTGCGTATATGTATATGTTGGTTATCCATGATGTGCGTATGTATATATTTAATTTGTAATATTGGAGCCATGTTTTGCTCATGTGATGGATATTGCTTATTTATAATTTTTTATGCTAGAAAGAAATACTAGTTCTGTGTGCATCCAATCACACATCCAATCACACATCCAATTAATTATTAAATTGGTCATATTTGTCAAAGTCAACAAATCATTTAGACTATATATGTATTCTTGTTAAATTCAAAAGGATATGAATTTATGGAATTTGTATTGACACCAACACAAATTGATGTAATTGTCATTATATTTGTCTTTGTGTGTGAACTTTGACAAGTGAAAAGAGTTTTGATGAGGATAGTTGTGGAGATTTGCCTTCATATTTTGATTATATTGATTAGTGCTATTATATTTCAGTTTGTAAATTAGTATACTAATTGTTGTCTATTATGATCAAGTATTGACTTATTTTGTTATGTAGTCTGAACGTGAGTTAGCTGGAGAACCATGTGATCGAATTGACTTGTATGAACGTACACACAGTTCAGAGAAAAATGGTTGGAAATCAAGTGAGGCAAAAAAAAAATTGGGTAATTCATGTAGAAATATTTAACATAGTATCTAATAACAAGTTTTCAATCTTATCCCCTTAGTAAATATATGTTGTTAATAATTAAGTGGTGCTTTTGTGGCGATATTGAAGCTGGTATTTTATCAGCTGTGTTAAAATTACTATGCAAAAGAGTCTTCAATTTTACTCTCTTAAATATTAGAGTTCAATTCTTTTTGCTCTTTATTGGTAGTAATAATATTTATGGGTTTTCGCTGAAATAAATGTATCACTTAAAAAAAACCGGGATAAATATTTATGAGATTTATTTTTATTACTAAAATTGATGGTAATTTACTTCTATGTTAAATTGCTAGAAGAATATATTGAGCTCGGAATTGAAAAGAGTGCAGATGAGATAGTATTGGAGGTGTTGGGTCATGGAATTGGATATGTAAAAGGTCTTGGTTATGGTCCAAAGCCTCCAAGCAGGCGCAACACATTGCACGATCCTTCTAATCAATTACAAGAGGAACTAATTAAAAGACGCGAAAGAAAAGTTGCAAGAGTCTGAAGCTCAGGTGCAAGAACTCAAAACACAGTTGACTGTTTTGAATGCAAATATGGTTGCACAAGATGCAAAGATGGCTGCCCAAGGTGCAAATATTGAGAAACTAATGACTTTTTTGAATGATAAAGGGATAGAGCTATAAACTTGTTATATATATTTTTTTGGTTTCATGAAGTAATAAAAAAAATTGTTAGTTGTTAAGTTTTCTAAATGCTTGAAAGATTTTTTATTAATGCAATTATATTTTATGCTTAAATTATTTATTGTTGTAAATGTTTTTTCTTCTTTTAAAAAATTAATTTATCACGATAATTATAATCATTTCATGATTAATTAATAATGACGATATAGGTTGTTACTATAGCTTTAATAAAATTGGGACAATTATCATTTTCGTCATTAAAAAATATTTTATTATAACAAAAAATGTTTTGTCACCATTCTCACATCTTTTAACGACATTGAGCATTTTGTCACTAAAATTTTATTTTGGGTGACGAAATGTATTGTCGTTATATCTAAATATATAATGACAATAATTTTTTTGTCACTATAGTGTAATTCTTTCATGACGAAAGATTTAAAATTACGACAAAAAATATGTTGTCACCGTTACTAAACTTTTTGTGACGGTCACCGTTTTTCGTCACTAAATAGTACATTATAATGACAAAAATAATTTGTCACGATTTTCGCACTATTTAGTGACAGTAAAAATTTTGTCACTAAATTAGACTTTTTAGTGACAAATTTGGTCGTCATTATATGTACACACATATAACAACGAACAACATTTTGTCACGAAATAACAACTTTATCGTGACGAAATATACAAAATATGACAAAATAGTTATTCTAATTGTAACAAAAAATAATGTCACTAAAATTTGATAAGGTTAGTAATAGATGGAAAATTGTCACAAAAAAATAATTTTTAGTGACAAATAATCAAATCGTCGTGAAAATTTTAACCTTTAGTGACGAAATATTATATTAAGCGACGAAATTTTAATGACAAATGTGACGATTTATATGTCACCATAGATGAATGATATAGTGACGATGACCTTTATCGTCATTATATGATGACTTTTAGTGACGAATCAAAATAATGTCGCATTTTACCTACCGTGACACACAAAAGGTGACATTCTTTGCGACGAAAAATTTCTTCGTCGAACAACTTTCGTGACGAAAAATGGAGTTTTTATGACGATTTTTTTCGTCGCGGTTTCTCAAATTTCTTGTAGTGTTCCATGTTCGCCTCTCAACTAAGCCACGCAACTACTTGAACACATCAAGCACTAGGTCTTTCGTCTTCAACGAGTAGATCCGCGTCTTTCTTGAGTAATCATCTATAAATGTACCAAAATATAAATCACCACCAAGAGTTCTAGTTTTCATAGGACCACAAAAATCTGAATATATTAAATCAAGAATAACTAACGCTCTAGAAGG
Source organism: Galeopsis tetrahit (assembly GCA_963675135.1). Taxonomy (NCBI): domain Eukaryota; kingdom Viridiplantae; phylum Streptophyta; class Magnoliopsida; order Lamiales; family Lamiaceae; genus Galeopsis; species Galeopsis tetrahit. The sequence continues at coordinate 27,811,851 of OY776130.1, read as the reverse complement.
AGTGGACGTCTTGAAAGCAACTCTAGTTTGCTAATTTCCTGCCAAACAGTGAACACACTTCTTCACGGACGCATTCTTCATATCTAGAATGTGATTCGGGTGGAATTTACACATTTTTTTATGCACATGTGAAGCTCATTTTGATGGTGATTTCATTGATTTATTGATTGATTGTGAGTGTTTTGGTCAAAATAAGAGAAAGGTGGTGTTTTGTCGACTTTGTAGGAAAAACGAAGGATTTTGGGAGCAAAACACCTACCACAATTCACTGGACCAAGGGAGGATTGAACCATTGGATCTGTCTCAAAAAATGGGGTACAATTAAAAAAAGAATCGAGTCAATCGGAGGCCGAAAGCTCAAGATACGAAGGGACGAAAATGGAGGACGGAAAGGCCGAATACGAAGATTCGGCCCGGCCTGGCGGCCGAGCCATGCACCTTCACCAAATACGAAGTTATGGCCCGACCGGGAGGCCGAGTTCTCCAATCCAGCCACAATTTATGAAACTTCCGCTCGGCCAGGCGGCATCACTCGCCCGGTCGGGCCACCTCTGTTTTTTTACACCCAATACACCCAACACTTCCGCCCGGTCGGGCCACCTTCCCACCCGGCCTGGCCACCTATTTTCTCGGGGGGTTTTGTGATTTTTAGCAATTTTTAGGGACTTAAGTGCAAAACTTACCCCCAAACCCTACCCCAACACTATAAATACCCATTTTCTTGAATTTCAAACACATCACCCCCTTCCACAAGAACTCTTCACATACAAACACACACTTGGAGGTAACCATCATCATCTTCTTCAATTCTTCACCAAATTGAGCAAGAAGGCCACCAATAGCTTTGGAATTTCATTCCCCATAATCCATTAGGCTAAGCTTTCTCTATCTCTCACTTTTTATTTACTTTTATCATTAGTTTTTTATAGTTAGATTATGTTGATTGTTGGCTAGAACACTTTTTGTTCTAGGGCCATGTAAATACTCTTAATGAAGTTTATGAATTATTTTTTTTCTTAATTGGTGTTTGTGTGGCTTAATCTTATTTTAATACTTGGTTTTAATTGCAAAGCATGTCATTAGTGTACATAGTGATGTGTTTAATCTTGGTTAATTGAAATTGAATTGAAAAATCTCTTTTGATTAATTGATTGCAAGTATTTAACCTAGTTTATTGAGAAATCGATGATCAATGATTAGGAGGATGTGTGATGATCTTAGGAACTTAATTAGGTAATATGATGCAATTTAGGTAGAGATACTAGATTGAATTATATTTCTCTTGAGTTATTTGGATTGAAAAGACTTCTAACTCATTATTTTGTGATCAATCTTATAGGAAAAGTGCAATACCACTTAAGTAGATTGTTAATCATAAATTAATTCATTAGTGTTGCATGTGCCTTGGAACCTCTCTTCTCTTATTTGAGTTTTAATCGCATTTCTTTCGTTTTCGTGAATTACATGAGCATACTAGCTTGATCGAATTTCCTTATTACTCTTTATTGTTTATTTGTGACATTTAGTAGACAATCTTAGGGTAATCAACACTTAAAATTTTCGATCACCGTCTATTTAGAACTTAATCAACAAACTTCACTTTTACACTCCCCCTCCCTGTGGGGTCGACCTTGTACTTACTACGCTACAATATACATCGTATACTTGTGGTTGTGTATTTTGGTGTTGTAAAATACATGAATCAGAATGTGATTTTCTTTCTCCAAGATCTTCAATCCCTTCTCACTGATGTGGCTGAGTTTGCTATGCCACAACTCTATCTTTCCTTCATTCTCAATAGCATTTATGGAGAAATCAAGTAACTTTGCTTACATTAAGTACAATGAGGAGTACTTTTGGCCACTTGCAACCACTAATGAACCTCTTGTGAGTTTCCACTAACCATGAAAGAACAAACTACATAAGCCATCATCATCATGTTTTCCAACGAATATCAAGTTTAAATGAAGTTTAGGTACATGCTTGACATTTTTCAAAACTAGTGTAGCACCATTGCTAATCTACAAACATACATCTCCAACACTAATGGCTTTAGCTAAGCCATCATCACCCATCATGATGTTCCCAAAGTCACTGAACATGTAGAACGTGAACATATCTCTCTGAGATGTATCATGCATGGTGTTGGTCCCTATAAACGAGTATGAATGATGGACAAAGTCTAGAGGTGGGGTGAATACACATTGTAACTTTAAAACTTTTTGCGTGCTGGATCAAATGAGACAACAGATAAGTTGTATGCTTGTCGTCAGATGCATATAATATGATCTGATCGAGAGTCTAGTGTATAAAAACAAGAATAGATGTTGGTCCTGAAAGGAGTATATAACAAGTGTATGGGGGGGAATACACTTGTAAGCAAATCTTTTCAATTTTAAGCAAAACAGGCTTTCAGCAAGGTTGTCCTGTACAACTCTTCTGATATGTATAACTTCCAGAAGATAATCAAACTACTAAGCACTATAGAGTACTTAGTTGAATAACTATCTCAATAAGTTATAAGTGCGGAATTATGGTTGGCCCTTATGTTTAAACTCCTTTTAATTCTGAAATCTTTATCTTAATACTTAAACTACTTTTCAGGGGACTTGTCCCAAAACAGTTTTGCACAGCTTGAATGTATGTCTTTTGAAGATCAGTTTGTGTGCAGTGTATGAATGTGTGTTTGAATGAAATAACTTGTAAGTAAATAACACAAAAGTTTATAGTGGTTCAGAGACTCAAGCTCCTACATCCACTTTCCCTAATTTAACAGGATAATTCCTTCGCTCTTGGAATTAACTTGTTTTATAGTGCCAAGGTGCACTTGATCAACCACACCACTCCTTGGTGCCTTGATCCCTAGGAATTCAGAGTCCTAGTGCTCTCTCTCAACTCAGAACTTAATTGTTGTTCTCTCAATAGTCAGTTCTTTGCACTTCTACTACAACAATCCTCTAATCTTTCCTTGAAAGGTTTAAGGTTTGATGTTGGTTCCAACTAGGTGAGATATCCTTTACAATTGAGCATTGTGTATAGGATAGGATATCTCTCTAAGCTTTATTTGATGTACAATGAAGTTCAGCTTAGATGAAGTGTTTGGAAACTAAGTATGTTCTTAGAAAGCTAGAAGGCTTATGAGCTTGTAGTTTCCTTTGAATTGCAGGATAGTTGGATGCCTTCAATGGTTTCCACACTTCATGTATTTATAGAGAAATATGAGGTTATGTCCGTTGGAGAGACAACCTCAAAATGTCTATATTTGTCTTCCTTGAACTCTGCAACTGGAAGGCAGTTTCTTGAAAGTGACATGTCCTTAATTTGGGAAGTAAACGGTTGTTAGCTCTTTGTCTTGACTTTGAAGCACTCTTCCCAATGTCTGACATGAAGATTCACTTGATCAAACATGGACATCACTTCTGATCATTGGTCCTATGATAAGGACAACATTCCTTATCATCTGGACAAGTCTGCTTATCAATTTCAGCAGATATGACTTATCAGCAGTGTTGGCATAGCTTTTTCAGATGACTTGGCTCTTTAACTTCACTGATCTTTACTTGAAGGTTCTTGAGCATTCATGCTTCCATATCAGTGGTTTTGACCCCATCAGCATAGTTGGCCTTTGCCTTAGAACATTTCATGTTCAAGTGTGTTTGGTCAATCCTGCTGGACATCTTCTCTGATCTTTGACATACACATCAGTAGACTTGATCATCAGGGAGGTTGTATATCTACTGAGTTGACTTGATCAGCACAGTTGGTCTTTTAAGCTTTTCAGCAAACTTGGGATCAATTTGATTCTGAGCCTTGAGGGGACTTGATTCTTGTAGTCTTCTAAGCATGTGTTCCCCCTCAATTTGTGCATCTAAGTAAACTAAGAGTTGCCTAACACACCAGCTTCTCAACTTGCCTGATCTACATGTTCCAACATTCCTTAAACATTTTCATATAAATTTGACTTAACTATTTGGCATGTCTTAAGGGGTTTTGGTATCTTAATCAAAATTCTCATTTTATTCCCAACAATAGATAACTAACATACTGATTGCTTGTTAGCTGATCAGTTTGACAACTATCTACTCAGGTGTCAGTGCGGAATTGTATGCCCTAAATATTTAGACTCGTGGGTTGAATGAAAACCTTTTAACAAAGAATAACTTTAATATTAAAACAAATGACTAAATCAGTAGACTTGATGGCTTCTGATTATGGAAATAAACATTTGTGAGTTCTGACTCTTTTGAAGACTTTTGTAATGAAATATATATGCGAGTGAATAACAAATGATATACAATAAAGAATAAAGAGTAAAACAATAAATGAACACAAAATTTATAGTGATTTAGACAACTTGTCCTAAATCTACTCTCCCAGTTCCAACTATGAAGTTAATTCCTTATGAAAAAGTTTTTTCTACTTTATAGTCCCAAGAGAAGACTTTTGACCTCGATACACTACCTTTAATGAAATTGGATCTAAAGAAAAATCAAACTTGATGCAGCGTGAAAGCGTATAAAATATGAATATACGAAGAACACAAAAGAACACACATTATCCGTTGATTCTATGAATACCCGGAAAAGTGGCAAAACTCAGATACGTTGATTCACACAGAATACCGTAAAAGAGATTGTGAGATAAACTCTCGTTTTTTTTTATTAATCAAATCACCTCCCCTTACAATGAAGAACACTCCCTATTAATAGTAGGACAAACCTCAAGAAACCCTAATCTAAGGCCCAACACTATTGTGGGCTTATAGTACTGAAATAGGAAATAACAATTATAATTAAAATACGAATCAAATCAAGCCATCAATTTCCAATCATGCCTTAATTGCTGTTAATTGATCTCCATCATTCTCACCCGGTTGAAAACGATTCGTCCTCGAATCTCTACAAGCTTCACTCTCACTATAAATGTACGAAGACAAACTGGAACATCTTTGTACTCTTTCGGCCACAAAATAATAATAATTAGACATTTCGTCTCACGAGCAGTGTGGTTTCCATCACCAGGAGTAAATAACACGAAATAATTTTTTTCAACCCTCATTGATGAGTCAATGATATTGGAATGAACATCCTCAATTATAAAATATTTTCATTTTCCTCGTAAAAAATTGGGGAGCTAATATCGTCAACGTCAACATCATCAATCAGAATATTGGCAAACTCCTTGAAAATTGGTGGTACATCATAACCACAAATGACATCAGAATATTCATAAAAAATTGGTGGTCCATCATAACCACAATCTTCATCGAAAATTGGTGGTCCGTCATAACCATAATTTTCATCAAAATATTCATAAAAAATTGGAACCATCATCAAGAATCGTACCTGTTCTCTGATAACCAACTGATGCAGCGTGAAAGCATATAAAATATGAATATACGAAGAACACAAAAGAACACACACTGTCCGTTGATTATATGAATACCCGGAAAAGTGGCAAAACTCAGATACGTTGATTCACACAGAATACCGTAAAAGAGATCGTGAGATAAACTCTCATTTTTTTTATTAATCAAATCACCTCCCCTTACAATGAAGAACACTCCCTATTAATAGCAGGACAAACCTCAAGAAACCCTAATCTAAGGCCCAACACTATCGTGGGCTTATAGTACTGAAATATGAAATAACAATTATAATTAAAATACAAATCAAATCAAGCCATCAATTTCCAATCATGCCTTAATTGATGCTAATTGATCTCCATCAAAACTTAACTTCTAAGAAAGTAGGGTTTGGGTTTTCTAAATGTACCAACTAGTGTGTTGAACAAAGAGATTCAATCAACATTTTTCTAAGCTTAAGATATGTATATGTGAAAGTGTGCGTGTTAAGTAAAACAAGACTAATGCTACACTAAATGTTATAACACTCAATGAAACACTGAATCGATTACAGAATTTTAGAATACGAGCAATAGAAGACTTTAAAGAATGAAAACACTAAGACACAGGAAATAACTTTTACATATATTTTAATTTAATATCTATGCGTGAGCGTCATGACTAAACTTTCACTAAACAAAGAGTGAATACAAATTGTGTGTGAACAAATATTCACAAGGGAAATAAGACTTAATAATCTAACAAGTCTGAATATGGCTTAAGTGTAAAACACTACAAAAAACTAATCTAACTCTATGATCTCTATCTATAGAAGTGTAGAAAATGCTATGTTGTACACGAAGTTTTAACTCTTTGGTACAACGACAAGAATATGCCAATGATAATTAATTCCTAACAGGATTAACACTAGTTTAGCAATTAAAGAATGACACTTCGTTGGATGATTTGATGAGCACGGTTCTGGCCTATTTATAGGCGTGGAAATGGAGCTTAGAACCTTCATCCATGATCTCCTAAAAAGTAGGATCTCATTCCTTCTTTTCCTCCCAACCGTCTTCTAGGTTCTTCTAGCCAATTCTGGACGTTTTCCATGTAGCCGCATGATCTACACCATTCTGCAACCTTCCAGAACCTTCCAGCCTGGAATCGTGTAGAATATTCTAGATCTTCAACCTGCGATGTTACAACATCCAAAGCAGCACTAGCTAGAACATAGAATTTTAGACTTATAAAAAATAAGAAAGGTCGAATTAAGATGTTGCAACCTTGTGTGATAACATCTTCGATAACATCACCAAGTCTTCAACATTAACAATCTCCACCAATTTGACCTTTCTGCTACATCACACCCGATGTACATATGTAAACATATATATACCAGTTTTATGTACATGTTAAAGCATTACCATCATATCCATGCCTTAATTAAGTCAACAAATGTTGTAGCATATGATCAAATAGAGACAAAAACAAGAAAATATACAAGACTAAGTGACATTAGTACTATTAATACTAAATATAACACGTGTCCTTGTAATATCTTCTAAAAATAAAATGAGTAAATAATATCTCATTTAACAAAACATGTTTCAAAGTAAAAACAATCAAAGCTAAAAATGAATAATGAAACAAGTTATAATCAGAGCAATATGAAATGAACTAAGTTCAAAGTAAAGAGAACTCATATCAACTAATATAATATCCTAAACAACTAAAGGAAATAAAGTACTGAGTTTGTAAAAAACTTAACAAAGTAATCAGAGAAATAGACAAACAAAACAGTAAGGCATAATCTGAACAAGATGCATCATTTGCTGTAACAACAGCTGCAGCAACAGACTCCTGCACATTGCATCTTTTTATGTTCAACCTCCCTCTATCTTCAAGCATTTTCATCAAGTTCTGGAAGATCACCGTAAACCCGTTCTTCATTAGGCTCTTCAATAATCAATGTCGCAACGTTTGCAACAACATTGGGTTCAACATTGCCTTGATCAGCATCAGCAACAACTTCTTCAATCACATCACTTATACTTTATCTATTATTTTATCATACTTCATCTCACACTAATCTATTATTTTCTCTCTCACCATCATATCAGTTGTATAGTATCTATTATTTTATCATATTCCTTAATAAAAACACCTAAAAGAAAGGTGAAACTATAGTGGGATGGAGGGAGTATATTTTTTTTTTAAGTTTATCTAAGGGTGAAGTGCGATTGCACATGACAAAGTCAAATGATGTGTTAGCATTTAATTGGACGTCTATTTAGAGATGTAAAAATGGGTCGAGACCGCTGGGTTGGCCCATCCCGACCTACTAATATGGTGGGTTGGACTTAGGAATTGGAGGCCCGTTTAGAAGAGGGCTCATACGGGCTGAACCGTATGGGCCGCGGGTTTGAGCGGTGCGGTCCGGCCCGTGGGCTTTTTTTTTTTTTTTTTAAACGCTGCAGTCTTCACCAAGCTTGCACACAGAGAAATAGAAATAAAAACCCTATTCGCACAAGAGGAATCTCTACAACTTTACCCGTTGCATTCCAATCGATCCGTCACCGCGCAGAACCACCTTCGTTCGCACAGGTTCGTCGTTCGCACAGCCGTCGTGCACAGGTTCGTTGTTCACGTTAGTGACATGTGTAATAGGATTTAACACTTAATTTAGTATCTTCAAGTTTAAAATATTAGATTATGTAATGTTTGGATTTTTTTTTCTCAAATAGCATCAAAAGCTTTCTTGAAAATATTATAAAATTTTAAATAATTTTATTTAGCCTTTTTTTGTATTATTTAGAAATTTAAAGATAAAAAAAGTCATGGACAATATTAATTTAGAGAATGGAGGAAAAGTTAAGTCCGGGTCTAGACAGTTTTCTGATGTTTGAAATTATTTTACAAAAAAATGGATTGGAAAAGATAGTGTTTCAGAATGCAAGGGCTGCAAAAAAATATATAAAGGAGGGGGAAAATATTATGGGACTTCCACGTTGAAGCGTCACATTGAAGTATGTAAGCAGTTAAAATATCAAGATGTTGGGCATATGTTTGTTGATGCTTATGGAAAATTGAAAAACAGAAAGATGAATCGTAGGATTGCTCGTGAATTATTAGTTGCTGCTAGGGGTGGAAATAGGCTGGGCTAGGCTAGACTTTACATGAAAAAACCTGGGTCTGGTTTATAAATATTGAGCCTGAGTCTGACCTTTTATCTATGATAGGCTTTTTTATAGCTTTGGCCTGACCTTTTAATTAAATATGCCAGGCCTACGAGCCTTTTAGAAGCCTATTAAATATGTTAAATATGAATCGTAGTTCAATATTCAAAGTTGCAAATAAAATTCACTACTAAAACAAATGCATTACAACAATAAGTTTAAATAAAAACATTATAACGATTTCTCAAGTACTAAAATAAATTTAACTTACTTTAATTTAATTTAATATAAATGTTAGTACTAAATTTTAAGAATTACTTATTATAAGAAATATATAAATATAATATATAATCTTAAATAGACCGGTCTGTTAGACTTATAAGGTCTTATATAAAGCTTAAGCCTAGCTTACTTAACTAATTAGGCTTTTTAAAAAGTCTTAGTCCGACTCATATTATAAATAGGCTAGGCCGTAGGCCCCTGTCGGGTAGCCCATCCTACTTCCACCCCTAACTGTTGCAGTTGTTAAGTATGATTTGTCATTTTCCTTTGTTGAATATGATGGGTTTAGAGCCTTTTTAGAGTACGTGACTCCTAGTCTTCTTTTAATATCTACAAACACTGTTGTTTCTGATATTAATAAGTTATACTTGAAGGAGAAAGTTAAACTTAAGGAATTTTTAGCCAATGTTCAACACAGAATTTGTTTAACTTCAGATCTTTGGACTGCATGCACTAGTGAAGGTTATATTTGCTTGACTGCTCATTTTGTTGATGACACTTGAAAATTGAATAGCAAAATATTAAATTTCGAGCAGTTACCTTCTCCCCACACTAGAATGAAAATGGCAAAAAAAATATTGGAGTTTTTGAAAGAGTGGGGGATTGAGAAAAAAGTTTTCTCTCTTACTTTGGACAGTGCATCTAGTAATGACACTCTGCATAATATTTTGAAAGATCAACTCTCTTTGAATGACAATTTGGTGTGTGGTGGTGAATTTTTTCATATTCGTTGTTCAGCTCATATATTGAATCTTGTTGTCCAAGATGGTTTAAAATTTGGTGAGAAGGCTTTGAGTAAAATTAGAGACTTTGTGAAGTATGTGAAAAGTTCTGAAAGTAGGATGAATTTTTTTGAATAATGTGTTGCGGAAATTAGTGGCATTGACACTAGTATTGGTTTGAGATTGGATGTGAGCACTCGATGGAATTCAACATATTTGATGTTGAAAATTTCCATTAAGTACAAAAAAGTTTTTACTGCGCTTCCATTGAAAGATAGTAATTACAAATGGTGTTTTTCAGCTGATGAATGGAGAATATGTGAGAAGTTATGTGAATTTCTTAAGCCTTTTTACGACACTACCAACTTGATTTCTGGTTCATCTTATCCTACATCAAATTTGTACTTTAAACAAATTTGGAAGATTGAACGTTTGTTGAAAACCAGTTTGCTGAATGTTGATCCAACAATAAGTGGTATGTGTGTGAAGATGCTTGCAAAATTTGACAAGTATTGGAGTGAGTATAGTGTGATACTTGCATTTGGGGCTATTCTTGACCCGCGTATAAAGTTGAATATGTTGAGGTATTTCTACTCAAATGTTGAGTTTGATTCTATTAAGTGTGAAGAAAAGCCCATATAGAGAACTATTAAAGATTCCAGATAATTTCTAATAAACGTTAAATCAAAATATCTTCATCAATGAAAAAGCGAACTTGATATAAATAAGAGAATTGATGTCATTCGTAAGAAATTTAAAAATTCTCACATAATCAATCATTTTCATCACATAGATTTTTCAATAAAAAATTCAATGATTATATAATGTTATACTCCCTCCATCCCGGAACTGATTGCACCATTTTATGGACACACAAATTAAGAAACATGTGTAATGAGTGGAGTGTTGAGGGGTAATTTTGTAAACTTTTATGAATAAAGTAAAGTGAATGATTGGATTGAGGGTAAAAGTAATGGCATTTTGTGTAAATATGTGAATATTATGAGGGTAGAGTTTATAAAAAGGTTTCCTTTTTGGGAAGTGCAAACAATTGTGGGACGGATGAATAAGAAAAAAGTGCAAACAATTGTGGAACAGAGGAAGTATTGTATATCATCAAAAAGTAATTCACCAAAAAAACATCAAAGAAGATACTAAAGAAAAAGGTGTGACCCACCTATTTTAATGTCAAGAGATTATTAACCGCAATGGAAGGAAGGACTTAGGGGCACGCGCGGTACGCGTCTAGTAAGGGCGATTACACTGTGGAAGGGTGCGATTTTCTCGGGAGTACGCAATTTTGGTTTTTCAGACAGCTTGAAGAAGAATTAACCTAGGGTTTGTAGCCAAAATCAATATAATCATTGGATTTGGGGATGAATTGAGTGTGAGGATTAAATATGTCGGAATTCTAACCTATAGAATTTATTACCCAGATTGAAGTGTGATCTGGGAGGTTGATTACGCCGGATTTTGGTTTATTTCAAGACGTCTGTTCATCTGATTTAGGGTTCTTCGAGGTAAGAAATCATGATCTGGGCTTTTAAGCTACTTCTCTTATTTGGATTGGCCACGGGAGCGGTGGTTTGGGGTATAAATCTGGGAGCGATGCCGGACATTCGACACACAGTCATTTCACAAAAATTACCTTCTCCTCTACATACATTTTTTACTCTGTGTCGCAACCTGTTTTGTCAATGGCGGAACATCTTCACGAACTACTGAGAAATGTTCGCCTTTCTGATGCTAAAGATGCTAATGTGCAAGTTAATGAGAATGAACTTGTTGTTCCCCAGTTCGCTCTCTTGGGAAACTTTACCATCCGAAGGCCACAGGGACTCAATGAGATACTTAACATCCTGAGAAGAATCTGGAAGGTGGAAGGGATGGTAAGAATTATTACGGTGGCTGGTGGTTATTTCATACTTGATTTCGAGACGGATGGAGATTATAAATAGAGCATTCTACAGACACCCATGGATCGTTAATGGCCCTATGCTCAGCCTCTCTAAGCTCCAAGGTGATGAATTGCCAAGGGACCTTGTCATTAACAGGATCCCCTTCTGGGTGCAGTTTCATGGACTACCAATCTTTAGTATGACGAAGGCATTAGCACAGAAGCTGGGAGACACTCTGGGAGATGTAATCGATATTGATTGCCCCGAGGAAGGAGCTGCATGGGGTCGTTGTTTGAGAGTTAGAGTGCTGGTCGATCTGCTCCAGCCTCTCAACCGTAGCACTAACATTACAGTTAGGGGAGAAGCCATTCTTGTAGCACTAAGGTAAGAAAAACTTGGGGAATTTTGCTACAGGTGTGGACTACTCACGCATATTGAAAAGGATTGTATGGAGAGGTACAATGGAGAAGGCCAGCGCAGGGGTGATATGCATGATATTCCAATGTGGCTTCGTGCAGATGGACAAAGAGGTTTGGGACAAACTCAATATGAACATCTAAGAAGCCTCATGGAGGTGAGAACGCCGGAGCAACAGCCATCCCCCCAAAGGGAAGTCAGAAGAACAATCAACTCGATCGTTATCAGACCTAATGCTAGGGCAGGTGGACTTGTTCTCGCTGAAGAGGAATGGCATGAGCAAAACCAGGAGCAGTCACAGGAGGCGGATCGTTTTGCAGACTCAGTTTTGGTGGATGATGCACACCAAACCCTACAACAGAATGAAACCATGTACCTTATTAACATGGAAAGCTCTTTGAGGTCTAAATGGGAAGGAATTGCACAAGCTATTACTATGCAGGGCTGATGGACAATGAGCATGATGGAAGTTCAAGTGGCGGACAAGGCCTGGGGGCAGGCAAGGATCTTTGGAAAGCAAAGCAGGAGAAAGAAAAAGAGTTAATGCAGACCTCGAAGCACGCCGATAATGGAGGATATAAACAGAGAGGTATGGCCAAGGGACCGAGTAAGAGAGGAAGGCCGATTGCATGTGGTGTAAGAATGATTATGGACTGTGAGGTTGAAGATCTGGAGGACGAAGAGAAGAAGTGAGGAGGAAGCAAGAGACATAAGAGCGAGGAGGAGATGTCGAGCTCCAACATAGCGGAGGAGGGAGAAACCCCTCCTCGCCATTGCAAGTGAAAGTTACTAGTTGGAACGCGAGGGGGTTTAAGGGTACCAACGCGTTCCAGAAGTTGCAATAAGTAGTAGCTATAAATAAACCCTTTATTTTGTTTGTTATGGAGTCGAAACTCCCCACTAAGATAGTGCAATCATGGATGTCGATGCTTAACTTTTCTTTTTATTTTGCGGTTGAACCGAATGGCACCAGTGGGGGTCTTTTGTTGTATTCTTTGAATGGAATCAAGATCACTATTTGCTCATATTCTGTTAGTCATATTGATGCTTTAGTATGCCATAATGATTTACTATGGTGGTTTATGGGCTATCATGGTCCACCAAAACAGAATGAAAGACATAATTCATGGGAACTCTTTAATCGAATTAATTCAACACACTACTCAACTAAGGCATGGTTAATAGGGGGGGAAAGATTTAGTGAGAAAAAAGGAGGAAACCAAAAATGGTAGGACTTGGAATAACATGGAAAGATTTAGAGAGACTCTTGATTGCTTTGATCTACATGACTTAGGCTTCAAAGGGCCGAAATATACTTGGAACAACAAACGTAAAGGCACACATCAAATTCTTAAAAGGTTAGATCGATTTGTTGCGAATACTGAATGGAGAAGCTTGTGGAGCTCATACCAAGTGAAACACTCGCATTGGTTTGGATCGGACCATCGAGCAATTACCATTGAAGCATTCATCAAAGCTGAGTGTTGGGAAAGTAACCACTTTAACCATTTTAGATTTGAAAATGCTTGGAGTATGGAACCTACGTTGGAAGGGGAGATTAATCAATGTTGGAATGCAATTGATAAAGAGTTTGAAGTTCCCGAGAAACTTAAGAAATGTGCGGAACATTTACGAGAGTGGGCGAGAGAGAAGGTTGGGAATCTGGACAAAAGAGTGAGAGGGATCTCCGAACATATCCTCAACATATCCAATCATAACACTGGTGATATTGAGGGGGGAGACGTTTTTCTATTAGAAAGGGAATTGGACAAACTTCTCACACAGCAGGAGGAATATTGGAGGCAGAGAGCAATAACTAATTGGATGGTTAATGGAGACAGGAATACTACATATTTCCATCGAAGAGCGACGGAGAGACGAGGCAGAAACTCCATATACCGCATCCAAAAGAATGACGGATCTTGGGCACAAACTAAGCAGGATATTACTGAGCATGTTGTGGATTATTATCAAGTACTCTACAAATCAAGCGAACCGGAACAAGAGCAACTAGATAAGATCCTTACGCACACGGAATCAGCGATTACGAGCGACATGACCTCTTTTCTAACAAGAGCATTTACGAAGGGCAAGGTTAAGAACGCGGTGTTTGATCTCGACCCAGGAAAGGCACTAGGACCTGATGGCTTCAATGCAAAATTCTTTCAGGATAACTGGCATATCGTGGGGGAGGATATTACCAAGGGAGTACTGGAGATTTTAAATAATAAAGGGGAAACCAAAAGTTTGAACGATACTTGGATCACGCACATTCCAAAAACAAAAAACCCTAAAGTCCTTAAGGACTTTAGGCCAATAAGCCTTTGTAATGTAAGTTTCAGGATAGTGGCTAAGGTGATAGCTAATAGGCTTAAGGTTATAATGTCGGAGGTGATCGATGAGCATCAAAGTGCCTTTGTGAAGAATAGATAGATTTCTGACAACATTCTCATTGGATATGAATGTATGCACTGGCTCAGAAACAACAAGAGCCGTACTGGATTTGCTGCCATGAAATTGGATATGAGCAAAGCTTACGACCGTATTGAATGGGTCTTTCTACGAAAACAACTGACCAAGATGGGTTTTCCAGAGGTATTTGTTGAGTTAATTCTTAGATGTGTTACGACGGTGAAATACTCGTTTAAGATCAATAAAACGATCGTTGGTAATGTTATTCCAACGAGAGGGATAAGGCAGGGAGACCCACTTTCCCCATTCCTTTTTGTTATGTGTGCATAAGTGCTATCTTCATTCATTACGGAAAGAGTGAATCAAGGAAAAATTGAAGGATTAAAGGTGGCAAGGGAGGCACCAGTAATTTCTCACCTTTTGTCTGCAGATGATAGTGTGATCTTTTTCAAAGCAAAAGAAGACAGTGGAGAAGAGATGAAGGAGGTCTTGAGGGAGTATGAGAAAGCCTCAGGACAAATGATCAACTTTGATAAATCCACCATTCTCTTTAGTCCCAACACTAAAGATAGCTCTAAAAACCGGATACAACAAGCACTAGGTATTCGTATTACTCGGGGGCATCAGACTTATTTGGGTCTACCAACTTTTTCTGTTAGAGTAAAACGAGTACAATTTTCTTACTTGATTGACCGGATGAAAAACCGAATTGATAATTGGAAGAATAAGGAATTCTCAGAACGAGGAAGAGAAATCCTCATCAAATCAGTCATGCAAGCTATTCCAACTTATGCCATGACTTGTTTCAAAATTCCAATTCAGACGTGCAAACAAATGGAGAATTTGATGGCAGATTTCTAGTGGGGGAAAAAGGAGGTAAAAGGATGCATTGGCAAAAGTGGGAGGACTTATGTAAAACAAAGGAGGAATGAGGAATGGGATTTCGAAGGATGCATATATTCAACGATGCTCTACTGGCGAAACAGATCTGGAGATGCATTAATTTACCGGATATGATGCTCAATAAGGTTCTCAAAGCAAGATACTATAAGCATACAAATATAAGGGAAGCCGAAGCTGGGCACAACCCATCATTCACGTGGCGATCTTTATGCAAATGTAGATACCTACTTGAATCTGGCATCAGATGGATAGTTGGTAATGGAGAGACAATCAAACTCCGCAAACACGCATGGGTGCATGGATTAACAGAAGGAAAGATCAAATCACAAGTGGCGGCAATCCAAAACATTAATTTTTTGTTGGATGCTGATAGAGGTTGGAAGGAGGATCTTATAAGAATTGCTTTTCAACCTCACGAAGCGGAAGGAATCTTAAATACACAGGTAGGACGGAATGATGAAGAAGATCGGAGATTTTGGATGGATGAGGACATGGGGGAATACTCGGTAAGTTCAGGCACAGGAGAGGCGTTAACTTGGATAGTCAGGAAAAGGTAAATACTCCCTCAACCTCGACTAAAAGAAGCTCGGAATGGTGGAAGTATGTCTGGAATTTGAAAATTCCACCGAAAATTAAAATCTTTTCCTGGAAAATGTACCATGATTTTATCCAAACTGAAGGTAACCTTGCAAGAAGACATATCTCGATCCGACCTATTTGTGGACTATGTGGGTGCAGCTATCCGACAACGACACATGTCTTATTTCACTGTCAAAATGTTAAGAAGGTTTGGGCCAAGGCAGGATTTAAGGAAAGGATCAAGGAGGGCAAAGAGAGTGAAACACTGGAATTTCTTGAATATTTACGCTCTGAAATAAGCAAGGCGGATTTTGAAAGAATTTTCATGATAGCTTGGGGTATTTGGAGAGAAAGATGCTCAATTCACCACTCTCAGACAACCCAAGGAAAAAATATTGACGCCAGAACCGGGGAAAGAGTATTACTGTACCTGGAAAATTTTCATATACAGACCAAGGAACATAACAAGCTTCCTCAACGACAAAGAGAAGAAGGAACCCAGGCGGGTGGGACGGATGAAGATATTGACGTCCTAGAAGTGGATGGTGCGTGGAAGAAAGAAGATAGAAGATATGGAGCAGGAGGGATCCTTAGGTTAGAGGATGGGCGGAAAATATTTACATTTGCTAATAAAATCAGACCCCAAAGAGGACCGCTGGGAGCGGAGCTGATGGCTATTCTGATTGGCCTCCAATTATCCAAGAAAAAGGGTATATTACAGCTGGAGGTTCGAAATGGAAGAGATCAGCTAGGCCAGAAAGCAGTGTGGTGAAAGAAATTATTTCTTTGGCCAATGAATTTGTAGTGTGCAAATTCAAATATTATCCTAAAGCTGGTCTCAGAGAGGCCCATTTCTTGGCCCAGATTGGTGCAGGCTCTACCATCTCAATGAATTGATTTGGAGTAGTCGTTGGTGTAACAGGAGCTGAAACTACAAGAACTACATAGTCTGCTATCCTGGTTGAGAGACCAACACCCAACCTCCCCCCCCCCCCAAAAAAAAATGTCAAGAGATTATTTATTTAATTCAATATTTTGTATATCATCTTTTGTTCATATAATGTCATATTTAGGTAGGGATATTTATGATGTGCATTGATAGAATATAAAAAGTACTTCCTTCAAATCACAAAATAATACACTATTTAAAAAAAATGATTCATATAACCAAATTAAAAGGGGAAAATACATTTTAAGTAATATACGCTAATGGCAATTCAAGAAAACTATAAATCAAAATGAACAAAATAAATAAATGATGTAGGTGCTACATCTTTTTCCAATCTTGTGCTAATTCTTATCATTTTCATCCTAATTGGATTAATTTGATTACATCTTAACATGCATTGTGGCGTTCATGGTAGAGTTACATATTGGGCATGTTTGGACTTGGTTGGTCCCACTCCCGCAGTCATTGCAAAGACAAAGATGTCGACAAGGCAATAGTAGTACACACACCTCTCTCTCACCACACAGCTTGCACCGCTTAACACCGTAGCCACTCTTCTCAATTTCGTTGTTATAATCCACATTTTCGCAACATGATTCTGCATCATCGACCACGGGGGCAACGCCACGGACTCTGTCGAACATGCGTTCTGCACCACCAAATTGTGTGAGGGCATGCTTGAAGTTCGTGTGAAGCGAAATAACTGTAGCTTCTGTTTTTTTCGTCATGTCTTTCCATAACTGATTTTCAAAGTAAAGATTGCGTACTTTATTTTGAAGAAGCGTATTTAATTTAAGCATTTCTTGAATTTGCTCATCATTTTCATTCAATTTTTTCGCCACTCCTTTTTCGATCGTGGCAATTAATTGCTTTTGCCTTTCTTGTATCTCCGATTTCATTCTCTTGACCTGCAATTTAAAACCAAAACTTTGTTGTGAATTTTCATTTCGGCATTTTCACAAACACGTTTGTACACGTAATTGATTTAATATAATGATCGGAAAAGTAAAAGATATGATAAAAAGTTACATGTTGAGAAATGATGTCGTCCATCTCCAACTCGTATGATTGCATTTGAAAATCAGCTCCGACATAGAACTCGTCGATGGAATCTATGCATCTCTTTCTCGAAGCAAAAATGTTTCCATTCTCCGGGTTGACAGGAGTTTTGAGTAGGGTGGAATTACAGATCGCTCGTTCATACAAAGGCTTGTTTGAAATTGGAGTTGCCGGAAAATACATTTGTTGTCCGTTGTACGCAGAATTTAGACTTCTCGAATAATTCATCAAATCTCTGCAAAATTTATCAAACAAGCATCTATATAAAAAATAAATAAGAGGAAAACTAAAAGATTCAATTGAAAATGCAAATTCACCTCTCTTGTTCAATGGAGATTGAAATGCTTCCTTCTTAGAAAATAAGTAATGGAGTGTGTTTTTATACACCTAGGAGAGAGAAAAAGTCTGGAGGGTTGGTGCAATACATAAAGACTTTTGTATAAAATGATCTGAAACAAATCTCCAATTTAATATTCGGTCATAAAAGTGAAATTTAAAATTAATTTAGATAAGACTTTATAAATTTACGGATCATATATAATATGAGTAAATGAGATTTTTTTGTACATGTGATTCTCTCATAGTATACATGCAATTATAAAAATAAGACTAACACTTGTATGACATATTTTACACATAAAATATGCCTAATTAAAACAATTTTAAAAAAAGTTATGCGTTATAAGCCTAGATCCGAATTGTTCAAAAAAATTTGCAGGTCGAAAGCAGATGATTTACTATATAATCAATATATTGTTATTACAAGACTAAAATATTATCATTACAAAACTAAAATTATGCTACTATATGTCAAAAAATATTCTGAAAATTTAAGTTCACCCAAAAAATTAAGTCTCCAGAATATTTTTGAATTTGTAGTAGCATATTCTTTGCCTTGTAGTGACAATAATTTTACATTATAGTAACATAGTTTTGGTCTTCTAGTAGGAGAATATTATTGGTCTTATAATAACATATTTTGGCTTTGTAGTAGCATAAAATATTTTACTACTACAAGTCAAAAAATAGTTACTATATAAAGTTCAAAAATATTCTGGTAAATTCAACCAACAAAACCAAGCGTTCAGAATATTTTTGAATTTATAGTAATACATCTCTGATATTGTAATAACAATATTTTGATCATGTAGTTAAACAATATATAATGGCGAAAAAATGTATTTTAATTAAAATTGACCCACGTTGACTTAGATTTGACCCACCATTTTTGTCCTAAATTTACTTATTTGATATAAGTTTTATATTACACAATTTCATGAAAAATTGTTATTTGGGCCATGTTATTATTAAGAGGAAACTTATTATTGATATATATTAGGTCGTGTTTTAATTTAAATTAAGTCACCCTTAATTCATAAATGATCTAATATAGTAATGAGACTCGAGATTATACATTTTGAGTAACAATTGTAATGTACATATAAAGTGCAAAACTCTGACTTTAAACGAAATCTTTGTAAGTGGAAGATGGAATTGGTACACGAAATTCGTCGGTCCTTGGACCAATACTCGAGACTTCAAAAAAAAAAAATTGTATGCATAATTAATATTATTTAATATAAGCAATTAATATAATTTATTTAATAAAGTATTTATGGACATTAAATTAGCAAAATCAAAGTATGGGTGATTACAAAATAAAGTGTAAATAAAGTGTAAATAAATACAAAATGTGGCATTTAATTTCTGTCCCTATCTCCAACTCGTATATTTACATAAATAACTCCCTCAAACGCACCATAATTCCTACTCCATCCATCCGTCCCACAATAATTTTCACACTTTCATTTTCGTTACGTTCCACAATAACTTTCACACCCTTAAAATGAAAAATCATTTATAAACTCCACCCTCACAATAACCTCAATTTTACACAAATATCATTACTTTATCTCCACACATACACAAAAGTCAACTCATTTATTTACTTTATATATAAAGTTTTACAAAATTACCTTTCAAAATTTCACTCATTATTACATTTTCTTAATTTTCGTGTCCATCTACCTATGAAGATTAATATGGGACGGAGGGAGTATTTCACAACCACTCGTTGTCAGGGGCAGTTTAGTAAAAGCAGTTGTTGAGTGGTTGACGTGGCGTTTGCAATTGCAGGTACAAGACCCCATGCGCCGTATACGGACAATTTTAGTCAAGACATGAGGATTTTTTTTAATACTCCGTATGAGATAAGGATGATTTAAAAGTTATATTTATGTGAATTCAATTATATATTATAGTTGTGTTAGTATAATTGTAAAAGTTACATTTAAAGGCATTCAATTATATGGTCATAATTGAATCATTTTAATTTGATTTTAGTACATTGCTCACCTAAACATTAATGATTTAAAACACTAATATAGGTATAATTATAAAAGTTTACATTAGTGTGCATTCAATTGTATGATACAATTAATGTAATTGAATCATAATTTTAATTTAATTCTAGTTCAGTTGTTCAAAAACTTAATTAGACAATTAAGGATACATTTAAACTATTTAAAATTCAATTGCATCATGTATACAAGAATTTATCAAATTATAATATTTATGTATTACATCAAAATGCATTAATATTAATTATCAAATTTCTCAAATACATTTAATATGTCTTTAATTTGTTTGACTAACTAATTGAATATATATACAAATACTTATACATTATATATACAAATTCATTAAAAATCTCTGCAAAATTTACCAGAAAAAATATATTATTGTGATATTATGTCATCTAGTATTAAAATTGAAAAAATAGACATTCAAATTATTGAACAATGAATACGTTATTTATTTATTTTGTTAAAGGTGATTTAAAATTAAATAAATTAACAAATTAGACTATCAATCATATTTTCTTCATTAATCTTTTTAAGAGACTAATTTTTTTTATCATTATATATATAATATTGTTACATGGATTAATTGCAAACGTGTTTAAAAAAATACTAAAGTAATACAAAAGTGATCCTCTATTTATCAATAATAGTATCAAACGTGTAAAATTTAATTCTTTTGAAATTAATTTTGTAATTAAAATACATACAAAATAATCACTTTTATATATAAGTACCAAATGTAAAATAAAAACTTATTTTGAGATGAATTCTACTAAAATGACTTATTAAATCAATCTATCATTGATTTTAATTACTTATTTTAAAAATTACTAAAAACAATTTAAATTTTAATATATAATCCCTCCTATTCATAATATATGTCGGTTTGACTTTTTTTTTTTTTTTTACAAATTATATGACGTTTTGCACTTTTCAATGTAAATTAATTACACTTTTTTTCTAAATTACCCTCAAACTAATAATACTCTTATAACTTAGATAGTAATAATTTTTAATGTACAGTGTAGAAATCTAGAGCAATTACTTAGGGGTATAGTAAGTACGAAGTAGTCATTGATTTTCTTAATATGTGTGCATAAGTTTAAGTCATGACATATATTTTGAATATGAGAGAGTATTAATATACTCACCCGTCCATCAAAAGTATATTCATAGTTGTGGGCACAAATTTTAAGAAAAAAATAGATAAAGTAAGGGTTGTTGTGCGGTTGTTGAAAGATAAAGATTTAATGATTGTTTCCATAATAAAAAGAAATTAATATACTTTTGATGGACAAATAAATAAAAAAAAGTAAGCATACTTTTAGTGGACGGAGGAAGTATATATATGGGGGTGGGTTATGGGGGAAGGCCACCCTTGGCTATAAATTGTCCATCATTGGTTTCACGATTATTTGTACGTGTACAATGACACACAATTAAAAAAAATGAATTTAGTAAGGTGTGAAGTCAAATAAATGAGGAGTATTTTAAGTGATTTAGTGAAGTGGAAAGGGGATTAAGTGAGATTTAAAGAGAATTTAGTGATTTTTGAGGTAAAATATGGGCCTAAAATGAGTAACAATTTTAAAATTAAAATGTTGTTGTAATGATATTAATTTTGTGTTTTTTTTTCTATATTAAGAGTGGGAAATAATTGTGGGACTGGTGAGTAAGCCTCATTCCCATATATACTATTAGAGAGTTTTTATTACTTGTGTGTTGAATTTTAATGAGTTTTGATGATGTGTACGAGTATATGTTAAATTTGTTGAGATTAATATATTACTAATGATGATGGGTCAAAGAGCATTGAAAGAAGTAGAAAGTCGAGAGAGAAGGGAGAGCTTCTCTCTCTAAAGAGTTGCTTCTCCATTTCTTAATCGGCCTCCGTTGTAGATTCGTCGTTTACGTTGCCGTTATCGTTCTTGTCTCTGTTGCTGCTTTGTCTTTGTTGTCATCTCAAATCTGTTGGTTTCCGCTTGAGTTGTAGATCTGTAAATTTGAGGTGTAGATCTGCAGATTTAATGCAGATCTAGGTGTAGATCTACGGATCTAAGTTGTAGATCTGCATATTTGAGTTGTAGATCTGTAGATCTGGTGTAGTTTTTTCAGTTCTTGTTAGGGATCAACGTAGATTTTGTCCGTAACGGAGCCACGGTGACCATTCGGGTATTTCTTCGTTGATCCTATTTTATTGCTTTCTTAGGTAGTTTTGATGATTGCTTAGTTTTTGTTTTTGTTTCTGTTGGATGTCTCTGTTGCGCGGACTTTGTTGTGTTTGTGAGACTTTTTTTATGGGTGGGCTCCTTGAGATGGTCTCGAGAGCCCTGGTGCTCTGGTACTTTTGAATCGGGTACTCGTGGAACTTTGTCTGTTTATTCTGTTTCCTATTCTAGATATGAGAACACCTTAGTGTGGGGTTGTCTCATTTAAAGATTAGAGACCTGGACGCTTGTTAAGACAAAGGGAAGCTCGCCTTTCTTCTTCACGCGATTGGAGTGGACGGCGATATCCGTTTGGTTTGAAGATCAAGATCTTTGGCTCGTAATTTGTAACTCTATTTTATGATCTTGTAAACCCTGCCATCAAAAAAAAATGATGATGGGTCAAGTGTGTATTAATATCTTGAGTAACCCAATAAAGAACAAATAGTTGAACCATTCAATTTAATATATTGCTACTATATATTTTTAATGAAAACTATGTGAATATAGTAATTGTGGTTAGGTGTGTTATTTATATTTCTTTAAATAAATAATAGAAAATATATTATTTATAATTCGTATTGTCATTAGTTAAATTATATAATTGAAATATATATTCAATATCCTATTAAATATTCATGATTATAGTATGTTGATATATATAGTGATTTGTAATTAATTTAGCACGTGTATTATTATATATAATTAAATTTTGAGTTTTTTATTATGATAGACCAATTAATTTATATATATGTAATATATAATTAGACCTGTCAGAACGGGTTAACGGTGTGGGTCGGTTTAAAAGCCACTTCAACCTATCATTTTTTGAACTTTGGCGGGCCGAGCCACGACAGGAACGAGTTGAAAAATAGTCAATGCAACCCAACCCATGGCGGGTAGCGAACTAGCCCACAAGCTTTTTCATTGAATATTTATTCTTTTACATGCATTATTATTATATTTTAAACACTATATAAACAATTAATAAAAAAAATATAAATTTTACATAAACTTAAAATTCAAGCAATCATTATGCCCACAAAATAGTCCAAATAAATAAAACGTACATATAAAAGTTGTTGGGATATGAATTCTAGAAACAAAGTCCTAATTGATGATCATAATTCATAAGTTTTGATGGCCAAAAAGCAACTTAAAGTTAATAAGATAAGTAGAAGTCATTCTAACTAAGTTATCATAAGAAGTCATAAGTAATCTAAATGAATTCTATAAACTGAGTTTACTGATCTGATATGTATAAGTAAAATATTTTAAGTGTTAGGAACTAAGCTGAATAATGATTATATAGAAAGCTTATAGTATAGGTTTAGAAATACTCTATTGTATATATAGTTCAGTTGAAGTATTGATAGGTTTTATATTTGTAAGTTGATATTAAGTATAGAACACTACATCAGAAGAGTTCGAGATCAGAAGACTACAGACTCAGAAAACTATGTCAGAAGACTACTCAAGAACAGAAGACTAGAAGACACAGAAGAGTAGATTAAAGACTTGAAGAAGTATTCTGAAAAAACTAAGTACAGAACATAAGAAGAGTACATGAGAAGAGTAAGTACTTAAGCAGAGTACATTACTAAGCTGAAGACGTAACTGAAGAATAAGTTTGGAGAACTTATTAAATGAAGAAGTTGTCGAAGTAACTGAATAACTGAAAGTGGTTATGAAGACTGACCGACTTAAGGAAGTTATAAAAACGGTTAAGAGTTAGTTTTGATGGTTAGTTCCACAAACAACTAACTGGATAACTAAAGAGTATAAATATCGAAAGATCTTCTACTGAAAAGACTACTGAAACTAAGAGCACTGAAGCTACAAGCGAATCAAAGTCTTAGAGATCAAGAAGCTATCAAAAAGAAAACTCGCGGAGTTTAGAAGAAGATTAAAAGAGAAGATCAAAGCCCAGATTTAAAAGAAGAATTCAAAGGCGTAAACTCACAAAGAAGTTTATTATTTTAGTTTGTATTTTCTTTGTAAAAAAGTGTGTTAGTTACTTGTGAAAATACCAGTAGATCGAAGATATACCTGGAGGTATAATCGACAAGATCGAAGTCTTATTCTTGAGACTTTAAGCCACAAGTTAATAAAACATCACAACTGGGTTTCTGTTAGTGGATGTAGGCATTTGCTGAACCACTATAAATTTCTGTGTTCATTTACTTACAGTTTTATATTTCGTAAAGTTCTTAAAGAATTTGTATAAACAACTAGATTGAGAAATCGTGCTGATCGAGTAGACGAATTGTTTGATAACAGAACAATATTGTACAAGAAGTATTTTTCATTATCTTAAGGAGTGAGGATAAACTACTAAATGGGCACACTTTAATATTCATACTAAGCATACTAAGTTGATTACTAGTTTACTGAAAAGATCAGTTGACTAAATATCAACACAGTACTTCATAAGAAGACTATTATGCATACTACTCTGATATTTTAGGAAAAGTTTGAAAGTCTATTCACCCCTCCCCTCTAGACTTTTAGGCTTATTCTAATCTTAACTCACTCTTGGGACCAACAAAAGGTTATAAACATAAACATAAAGCTATGAAATAACTTCCAAAGTTTATCAACATAAAACATAAGATAATAAAATAGTCATTTAAGTTCAAATACACAAACACTTTCTAAATTAAAAATCATCTTCCATATCATCATCAAAGTCATCTTCATTTCCTTCTTGTTCATACTCACAATTTTCAATAACATTAGATAAAGATCCCTCATTCAACAAAGTTGTCTCAGTACGTGCATAATCCTCAATTTATATATAAAACATAATAGTTGAATATGAAAAATAAACATAAATTATGGCTTAAAATGTAATATAACTTACCACTAGACGCAAAACCATACAACCAAATGCGAGTGCGAATTAAAGATTGAAATTTATGAGGAAGCATAGAACTTCTATACTTAGAATGCATATAAAAAGAAAAAACCCACGGGCCAACCCGCTCCGTACGCGATCTAACCCGCCAAAACTCGCGGCCCATACGGTCTAAACCGTACGTGCCTGCTCCTAAACGAATTTTCAAATACTTAGTCCAACCAACTATATTAATAGGCGGGAGCGGGCCGACCCAACGTGCCCAGCCCATTTTGACAGCTCTCTACATAATGTTGTAAAGTTGAATTTTATGGACTATCTACATAATACGCCGGATAGTACATTAATATTTTTCAAATGAAATGTAATATCACTACAAGAAAACCGAAATTTAGCCGCGAAAAAATTAGTCGCTAATTCTAATATTTGAATGTTGCTGAAGATATGGGGAGTAATTTTGAAATTCAAATTGATGTAAAAGACAAAAAGAAGATTTGATGGGGACCCGTCGCCTGCAATTGTGTGTAAGGAGAGATGTAATTGTGTAAGGAGAGATAAAATTTAAGGAATGGTATTTTGGGTCTTTCAGCTTGTTTTTGCACCTAAAATCAAGTTTTTAAAAAAGCACCTACATAGTGTTGGGGGGTGAAAATGGCACCTAAGCAGTAATAAACTCTTTTTTTAACAGTAAAATGTATTTCATATAACCATGGGTACTCGGGATACTCAACCAAAAAATCTCTATTAGTATATATCCGTCCCACAATTATTTGCATATTTTCCTTTTTATCTATCCTAAAATTATTTGCAATCTCTTAATATCACTACAGGAAATTTGAGAAATCGCAACGACAACAAATCGTCATAAAAGCATTATTTTTCGTCACAAAATGTGTTTGGCGACAAAAAATTCGTCGCAGCGATGTCACCGTATGTGCGTCGCATTAGGTAAATGTGACGTTATTTGAATTCGTCATCAAAAGTCATCTTTTAGTGATGTTAAAGTTCATCATCGCTATATCATTTCATCTATGGTGACGAATAAATCGTCACATTTGATATCAAATTTTATCACTAAATATGGTATTTCGTCACTAAAAGTTAAAGTTTACATGACAGTTTGATTTAATGTCACTAAAATATAATTGTTTAGTGACGATTATCCATTTCCTATCAACTTTGTCAAATTATAATGACGAAATTTTCGTCACAATTAGATTAACTGTTTCGTCATAATTTATATTATTCGTCATCAAAGAGTTCAACTTTACATGACGAATTGATTCAATGTCATTAAAATATTAATTTTTAGTGACGATTTCTTTCATTTTCTACCAACTTTATTAAATTTTAGTGACAAGATTATTGTCACAATTAGATAAATCATTTTTGTCACGTTTTATATGGTTCGTCACCAAAGAGTTTCACTATAGTGACGAAATTTCAATCGTTGTTACATGTATCTGTATAGAGACGACCCAATGCGTCATAAAAGGTAATATTTAGTGACAAAAAAATTATGGTCGCTAAATAGTGTAGAAATGACGACGAGTCTATTTTGTCATAATAAAATATTATTTAGTGACGAATATGATAATTGTCACTAAATATTTAGATTTGATGACAACAAATATTTCGTCTTCTTTTAAATATTTCATCACAAAAGAATTATACTTTTGTTACAAATTTTGTATCGTCATCGTATGTGTGTTTATATAATGACAACACAATTCGTCATTATATAAAAATATTTTAGCAACAAAATTATAATCATCATAAAAAAATTAAATATAGTGACAACATATATCATCATTCCTAATGGATATAATGTGACAATTTCTTTTGTCATTAATTGAATTTGTGTTGTAATGAATAAATTGTCATGAAATGGCTTTTTATTGAAATTTGATTGAATTGTATATAAATTAATTAAATATATTTATAATTGACTAAAAATATTATCATGGTGAACTAATTAAATTACTAATTATAATAAATAAATATTTACATCAATCACTAAATTGAAGATGGTAAATAAATTTAAATTGAACGATAATATAAGAAATGCAACTAACTAAATTGTACAAAAAGTCAAAACAACAAACATAAAAATAAATATAAAGAATACGCTCATAAATGCTTATTCCTTTCTCAACCAAAAAAAACGTAAGTTAGTTCATACAGTCTTTTATATCACTCACTTCTGTTTAGAGGACACCAATTCGAGTCTCAGATGCTTCCAACTTTTCTTTTTTCTCAAATAGTTCCATTTGCAATTGGTTATAGAAGCATCGTCTAAACATTGCGTCTACTAGGAGGCTTTGGACCATAACCAAACCCTTTGATATAATCATTGCCACGATCTAGGACTTTTTCAGCATAACTTTTATCAATTCCTTGCTCAGCATATTCTTCTTGCTTCTCTATCATTTTTCCTATTTAATTTGATCATTAATTATGATAAAAAAAAAAAAAAAAAAAAAAAAAAAGGTAGCATCAATTATGTTAATAAAATGAAATCTCATTCACAAATGCCTACATGACTTACCCAATTTTTTTTAGCCTCATCCGATTTGAATTCTAACCGTCTTTCTTTGAAGAATGTATACATACATCCAATTCAATCATATCACACTCTTCTCCATTTAGTTAACATTTTGACTGCAAAAATCAAAATACTTAACTAGATCAAAGATATAGATAGTAAAATCAATAATACCACAACTATAAATGCTTTCACTATGTCGGCTATCTATGGCAGGAATACGAGTCTTGAAAGAAGGCTGTTGTGGGAGAATTTAATTAATTTCAGCGAGCATGACGAAAGGCCGTGGATCGTGGTTGGTGATTTCAATAGCATTTTGGCCGACAATGAGAAACAAGGTGGCGCTGCTGGTTCCATCAACACCCTTGAGGAAATTCAGAATTGCATGGCAAGTACGGGCTTGGTGGATACGCCTTCATCCGGGTGCTTTTTTACGTGGTCTAGTAACACGATAAAATGCAAGCTCGACCGTGTTATGACAAACTGTGCATGGCGAGAACAGGGCTGGACTATTATGACGGATTTTAGGGCCGTTGGAATTGAGTCGGATCATGTCATTGCAATTTCTAGGGTTTTCGACAAAAGTAAGAAGGGTAACAAGCCTTTTCGATTCTTCAACATGTGGTGCGACCATGAGGAGTTTATGGACATTATCAACAAGCATTGGAAAACGAACGTGCATGGCACTAAACAGTTCCAGCTTTGTTCGAGATTGAGAAGTTTGAAGAGTCCGTTAAAAACTCTTCATAAAAAACACTTTCAACATATTTCCGAGAGGGCCGATCGTGAAGACAAGGAGCTTATCGAGTTACAGCAGCAAGTTATGGAAGATAGGGGTGATAGGCAGCAGATTCGTGAGATCATCAAAGACAAGAAGAAGGAGGTGGCCAAGCTTAGAGGGTTCGAGAGAAGATATCTTAGCCAACTTGCCAAAACTAAATATTTGGTGAAT
Source organism: Galeopsis tetrahit (assembly GCA_963675135.1). NCBI lineage: Eukaryota > Viridiplantae > Streptophyta > Magnoliopsida > Lamiales > Lamiaceae > Galeopsis > Galeopsis tetrahit. Next base: position 27,783,183 of record OY776130.1, on the reverse strand, counting down.
CAAGACAAGAACACCAAGTATTTTTATGCCCTTATCAACAAGAATAAAAAAAGAAATTTCATCACCCATTTGAAGGCTGGGGAGAATCGCACCAAGTCGCAGGATGAGGTGTCGAGCAAACTAGTAGAATACTATGAATCGCTGCTTGGCACTTCGACGAACGTGAGCGATATTGATGACCAGGTCGTGAATAAGGGCAGGTGCATTGATATCGACATGGGGCAGTGGCTGTGTAGGCAGGTCGAGGAGGAGGAAATTAAGAATGTTATCTTCGCTATGGGCAACGACAAAGCTCCGGGTCCGGATGGGTATTCAGCGGCGTTTTTCAAGAAAGGTTGGAGTGTTATCAAGACGGACGTTTGTGAGGCCGTTAAGGAATTTTTTCGGAGTGGGCTTCTTTTAAAGCAATTAAATTGTACATTTTTAACGTTGATCCCTAAGACTAGCCATGATCCGTCGGTGGAGGATTTTCGGCCCATTGCTTGTTGCAATGTGGCGTACAAAATTATTTCGAAAATCCTTGCTAATAGATTATGTGCAGCGCTTAAGGACATCGTTAGTGAAGCTCAAGGTGCTTTTATTCCGGGCCGTTCTATCACGGAGAATGTCCATCTCGCTCAAGAGTTGGTGCGGCATTATGGGAATAAGAATAAGTCTCCTAGATTGTTTATGAAAATCGACATCAAAAAGGCTTATGACTCGATTTCTTGGAGTTTTTTGGAGAACCTTCTTCATAGGCTGAAATTTCCTAGAATATTCGTCAACTGGATTGTTCAATGCATCTCTACCCCTATGTACTCGATCCTCATCAACGGGTTGCCGCATGGTTTTATCAAGGGCAAACGCGGCATTAGGCAAGGTGACCCTCTTTCTCCCTTTCTCTTTGTCGTGTGCATGGAATATCTTAGCCGTCTTATTAAGTCGCGAACTGAAATTAGTAATTTTCGATATCATCCTAAGTGTGATATTTATAGAATTACTAATCTTATGTTTGCCGACGATTTACTCTTATTTGCGAGAGGTGATGTGGAGTCGGCAAGGACTATTTGTGATATATTGCATGATTTTGAGAGCTCTTCGGGTTTGGGTGTGAGTCCTCATAAATCGAAAATTTTTTTTACGGGCATGAAAGAAAATGATAAAAGGCAGATTTTGAGTGTGTTGGGGTTTGGGGAAGGTACGTTGCCCATTAAATATTTGGGTATACCCCTTGCTTCGGTTTTTCTTAAAACACGCCATTTTGATCCTTTAATCACTAAAATCCGGGAGCAAATTGGGAAGTGGGGCTCTAGGACTCTCTCGTATGCGGGTAGATTAGAGCTTATTAGGGCTGTTATTCAAGGTATTTGTGCGTATTGGCTTGGTATTTTGCCTATTCCTAAAATGGTGATAAATCGTATTAATAGCATGTGTAGTGCTTTTTTGTGGGGAGGCAAGAGACACTTGGTGGCTTGGAAGGAGGTTTGTAAACCTAAAGATGTTGGGGGTTTGGGCCTTAGAAATCTTAAAAAGTGGAACAAAGTCCTTTTAGGGAGGAAACTTTGGGATATTCATAACAAAAAAGATTGTCTTTGGATTCGATGGGTTCATAACTATTGGACTAAGGGGGATAGTGTGTGGGACATGGAGTGTGGCGCTAGTGGCACTAACCTTCGTAGGTATCTTGTGAGAGTAAAAAATGAGCTTATTATGCAATGTGGTAGTGTGGAGAATATCATTACTTTGTTCAAATCGGTGGCTTCGCCTAAGGGCGTGAATGTGGAATTATTATATGCCAAGTTGAACCATTGCTCTAATACGTTTGATTTTCGATTTGATGATATTTGGAAGGGCTGCATCCCTCCAAAATACTCTATGATTGCTTGGCTTGTTGCTCGTGGTAGACTTGCCACTAAAGATAGATTGTACAATATGAATGATAAGGAGTGCAATTGGTGTATTAATGCGAAAGAAACTATTATTCACTTGTTGTTTGGTTGCCCTTTTGCTATGAATATTTGGAGATGTATGGGGAGTTGGGTTGGCTATAATATGGAGGCTACTTCCATTGCTCATATGTGTAAGAATATTAGGCGTACTAGGGCGGTGACGAGGCATAAGAAAGACCTTTTGCGCTTCATTATGTGTTCTACAATTTATCATATTTGGATGGCTCGTAATTGGCATATTTTTCAAGGAAAGCGTTTTAACGTGGCTGATATTACTCGTAAGGTGAAAGTTAGTGTGTATCAATTTGGTCATGGTTTCAAAAATCTGGAAGAATGCTTTAATACGCGTGGCAATGTGTGCATGCTTACTTGATATTTGGTACCTTGGTTGTTGGTGCATGAGTGGCTGTTATAGAAGTATAGGAAGCTGGAAAATTGGCCTTGTTGGTCTTTGGAATGTGTACTGCTGTGGGTGTTTGATTATTACAGGTGCTGCATTGGAGATCATGGTGCATAAGGATTGTTGCTGTGCATGCATGGCAACTAATATGCTGTCCCAGATTTGGTGCATGGCTAATAAAAGGATCATGTGGGGTTGCTGCATGGCGTGGAGTTATTGCATGGCTAGAAAGAGTGGCATGGCGAGAGTTTGTTGCTTGGCGGCGAGAAGGAGTGGCATGGCGAGGAAGTATTATTCCAGGCAGTACAGTTGCGTGGCAAGGAATTTCTGCATGGCTAGAATTTTTTGCATAACAAGGAAAAGGACCAATCTCGAAAATTATAATTTTCTCGTTGTAATTTCCGTTTTGAGTAGGTGGTGTAATAGCACTAATAGAACAGTTTATTTGGGAGGAGTACCCACCTGTAGGACGGACCACGGTTTCCCCCTTCCCGGGTTTATCCCACGTGGTTTACCGAGAGGGGGTTTTCATCCGGAGTCCCGATGGGTGGGGAAGATGAGAGTTGAGAGAGTTGTAGCGCCGGCGTCTTCCCTTCGGGGTTGAGCGTGTTTTTTGAGCATTAATAAAATTTTTATCCTTTTGCTCAAAAAAAAATAATACCACAACTATATATCCACGAGGTAAGCAACTAATACAAGAAAACCAAAATATAGTGTAAGGTCCTTTAAATTTTTATACAAACATGAGGTAAGTGCTTTACCAGAAAAAAATTGCTCCATATTAAATTACATGCGCATTACACTACTCTAAATCCATTCACTAACAAAGAAACTGGATCGGTATAAAACAGAATTTTCTAAAAATCAAGTAAACACAATATTGCCAATCCTCTTCAGTACTAAAAGCCTACATAAAGAAAATGAAAAAAAAAAAAAAAAAGGCCTAAAAGATATGTAGCCCAAAAATTAATTAAGGTTATCAACTACAGTATATATGTTCAGTGAATGAGTTTCTTAGGAATCCTATTCCCCTTCCTAAGTGAAGTGAAGTTTGAGTATAACATGCTCCAACAACATATATACATCCACTTTTAATTTTGTGTCTCGTGAGATAATTATAAATCAAATCCATAGATTTTGTAGCACATAGTTAAAAATGATATAAAATTGTAGTAAACCCTTTTACATATCCCTCAGGTCCTACTAACAAAGACGAGTATTGCTAATTTTTTATTCTGAATCCCATTCAGTGGATCTGTTGTAGAATTTCTAAATAAATTCTAGAAAATTTACAATTTATGAGAATGGGGAAAGATGGCTTGTTTTACAAACATATATACAATCAAGATTGATCAAGGCCCAACATGTATAACCGAATCAGATGAATCGAGAGAAAAAGCCATTTTCGACGGCGAAACATCGAAACCAAAAAGTCCAAATATTAAACTAAATCACGCTATGATTAAATCAATCATTAGAAATCTCAAATCTCAAACTGAATCTGTACCTAAAAAGAATATAGATACAACGCACATATATATAAAACTGAATCTCATTTGGATTAGCCTCTGCCGTCGTCGTCAAAGATGCACACTCTAAGCAATAAGAGTGTATATTTAATATTGAGAACAAATCTAAATAATTAGTGAAAGAAAATACCGTGTGAGAGGAATAAAGTTGCATTGTGAGAGGAATAAAGAATTTTGATATGTGCTTGTTTTAGAGAACAGGAAGATTGATACGAATGGAACTATTGAGAGAGGAATAGGGAAGATTAATACGGATTAAACGGGAATACAGTATATATTAGCAGGATAAATAATCGAATCTTTTGGGATTTTCCTTATTTAAATTTGAAAAAATCTTCAAACGAATTTTGAAATCCTGACTGAAATTTTTTGGCTCCAAAATTCTTTTGGCTCAAATTCCTCTATTGATTTAATTAATTATTGTTTATTTAATTTGAACATATAAATTTGGTTAACATTAAGGAAATATAAAAAATACTACAAAGTTATTGCTACATTTTATAGAGAAACGAGAGCACAATTATAGCTACATTTTATATAGAAACGAGAGCACTCAAAAAACTTGTGTTGATTTTAAATTTTGTCGATTAAGCACACTTTTTCAAGTGTAATACTCCGTACTATATATCAGTTAATAAGTGATATGGTATTGAAACAATCATCAAACATTAAGACATTGAAATTACAAATTAAAAGTCACAATTTATTTCATAAGTCAATAACACAAGAGAAAATCATAAGGCGGTTGGAGGGTGTCTTGTTTACCATCGATTCCATTTACAGGGAGCACGAATCAACATAAACAAACGCTAACTCCGTTGAGAAACTATAACTATAAATAGTAATTTGGAGAATTGAGAGCTTTAGCCAATTTGTTGCACTTTTACTATACTCAAGTAACTCAACGATTGCCATGTGTTGGCCTGCACCTCCTCGTTTCGCCTTGCTATCTACCTTGTAAACAGGGTATAGCTTGTCATGATCTTCTCCAAATGAGCTTGAGATACATATGAGTTAGTCAAATTAATTAGAACTCGAAGCCACTACAATTTCGATACACATGTTTTTCATGACCAGTACCAAAGAAACAAGAAAGACGTCTATATGATAGCTCCCATGACCACCTGACGAACTATATGGAGACTTTAGGAAATCGAAAGCCATGTTTACACGCACACATATTCTCAAATGAAAACAACAGTTGTGATTAGGGGTGTGCACCAGTCCGAAACCGGACCGGACAGGGATCGAAATTTGTCCTAATGCATGGACCGGAGACTAGACCGTAATTAAATCCGGTCCAAACCCGGACCGGACCGGAATTTGTGTATGAAAATTAAAGTGTTGGCTCTTTATTTTAAATCAATGTACGCCAATGTGAATTTTATTTACATTATTATTAATGATCTATTGACCCTAAAAGTAAATTAAATATATTTGTTAAATTATATATTTGAAAAAATGTAATAGATCTCAACAATTTTACCTCAAATCCTCACCAATTACTTGATTTTAAAAAAATAAGTGAGACTGTGACAGTGCATTAGTAAAAAAATATAAAATAAAAATTTCGGTCCGAACCGAAAAATTGGAATCCAAAATTTGTAGGATCGGAGACCGAACCGTAAACTAACGGTCGGTCCGATCCAGTCTTTTTTGTGCACTCCTAGTTGTGATCAAACAAATATACAAATTTTAATATGATTTACTATTTTCAGTTTATATCAAACTTTTATTCGGGTGTATATTACCAATTGATTAATGGGCTAAATAACCACTTTCTTTATTTTCATAAATTAATATTCTAATTTAAATATTACTCTAATTTTATTAAAATTATTACACAATATTATTATAAGGATATAACATTATGTGAGGAATGTTCTTATAAATACAAAATATTCTCAAACAAAATTACCAAATACTTATGTATTTTAAATATATATAAATAATTGGAATATCATAAACAATTTAAAAATAATACCACAATTTTATCATTAAAAAAATGGCGGGTATAATTAGCTTTTGGCGCCCTTTAGAAAAATGCGCACTAGGTGAAAAAGATTTGAGAAAATACAGGTAAGTCATTTGGGAAACGCAAATCCTATTCTTAAATCCCAAATCTTGCGGGAAAAAGCGCATCCTAAATCCCAAATCCTGCGGCCGCGCTCATCCTTAAATCCCTAGTCCTAAATCCCAAATAAGTCGTCGGTCGTGCCTTGCGGTGATGAATCGGGACTGTTCTTGAAGGATCGCCCCTGGGGTTCCACATAGTTGTCTAAGGGTTTTCTTATTCTTCTCTAATTATGCTTTCACACGCCTATTGAATTACTTGGTTTTGTGTCGTTTGGAATCTTTAGTCAACTCTTGATTGTACGTTTGTTATAAGAATGCTAATTTAGATAAGTAATTACTGAATTGAAGATTCAAATTTAATTGCTATGAATTTGATACTAGGATTTATGTGCGCGTCATGAAATTATGATTATGCACGCCCAGATCAAATTAGAAATATGTCATGCAGTTTATGTGCATGCCCAGATCAAATACACTAATATTATAGAACAGAGAATTGAAATTTGAAAATAATAATTTCCATCAGAAATTAGAAATTACAAGGGAAATTTAGGATAATATTACAGGACTTTTGGCCGGAGAAGGTTTTGCAATGGTTTATCAATGGAACATGCAATGATGCACACAAGTAATCCTTAAGTTTCATAACTTGATGAGTGTGTTCACATTTTTCATTACCCTCTTTAATATAGTTTGAAACAATTATAATAATTACTCTTAATCCTCTCGTCCTAGGGATATTTGAAATCATTTTTATGTAGACTTAAAATGTATATACATCCTTACCATACTTCATTCTGATGGAAAATTATGTCTTCAGATGCAGGACTTATAACTATTTAACTCAAATTATCCTGCAACTTGATTAACTCATTACACTATCAATATATTGTGTATATATGTGTTGAATAAATTTATTTTGAATGAACATTTTGTGTCATTCTAATTTCAGTTTGCTATTGAAAACTCTTGAGAGTAACATACTAACATGGAACAAGCAGTATTGATTATAGATGAAAATAGTTGAACCTGCTGCAAAGGTTCACAAGCGCCAGGTTCTAATCTTTATGTATAAAAGGAGAATGAGTCTCCTCAATTAATACTGTCATGTGTGTATTTATAAAGATATTATATCTATCAATATTAATGTTTGCATTCCTATTTGTTCATATGCCTCAATTATTTTCTCTGCTTGATATCCCTTTTGAGACTAAAAGTCTTCCTATTTTTATTTAAGAATTGTTATCGGCTTGTATTCAACATTAAACGAGCTTTATGCATACAAGTTCCCCAATATATATGTATATGTATATATGTGTGTATTTGTTTGCTTGAGCAATACATCTACAATTACTTATTATTCAACTTTAATTACATATTTTTACCTTAAGAATTTAGGTAAAAAAATGAACTTGAAATTATGATCAAGATTTCCCTAATTACACTACCATCACTATAATGTCTTTGGGTGCATTGTTATAGTTTATAGGTTTTTTACTTTGACTTTGATTACTGAATTTGTTCATCTTTATTACGTGAGTTACTGAGTCAAAACAGCAGAGAGAGGAAGTTATAGAGGAGGAACTGAGCTTAATTTGGAAACTTTTGATTCAGAAAATGTTGATTTGGTGCCTCTGAGTTGATCAAGATAAGAATCTTTATTAAAGCTAACACTCGAAATCTATTTTTTTTTTCTTATCTTTTGATTGACGATTGTGATGCATTGGGTGATCAGGTTTTATAACTTATCTGTCTTTGATGCTCTCTCTAGGTGATAAATTCTTGATATATAAATAGGATATGAATTTATTGGTGGTCATGTTTAATAAAATGTCTGTCTTGGATGCTCTAGGTGACAAATTCTTTTAGAGGAATAATATAAAAGTTTGCATTGCATTATATACACAAGAATCTAGATGAAACAAGTTTACCTTTTGAATTGCATCAGTCTACAAAATGATATAGGAAATGGATATAATTAAAATGGAATAAGGATAAGATTAGTTTATATGTAAAGAGGAATACAAGACATTTATGAATATACAAGACATTTTGTCTGAAACCCTGATATAATCTATGACTTATCTATTAAAAATTCCAAGAGTTTCATATTCAAAATCACACTTATGAATATACAAGACATTTTGCCTGAAACCCTGATATAATCTATGACTTATCAGTAGTAAATCCACCTATGGAGGAGATTAGTTGGTGGTATATATATGAAGTATGACCCTCTTTCATATTACATGGAATTTTTATACTTTCAAATGATCAATTTGACTACAATGCTTACACTGTAGTACCAATAGTAGGTTTTTGTGTGTGTACATGCTAAGATAAACAACTTTGTGTTTCAAAAACTGCATAGCAAGTATTATGCACAATTGTGGTTTAAATCTCATAATTCAATAAATTTTTGAGTTGTTTACTCTGTTTCTGGACAGTAACCGAGCTTTTGGTTCAAATCTCATAATTTGATAAATTTTTGAGTTGTTTACTCATAGTTATTTTCCATCTAAGATTGAGTGTTAATTAATTGTTTATGTTTTTCTACATCATTCAGTTAACTACATTAAGGAATACTAGTATTAGAAAAAGAAGATTCATTATATGTATTTATTGAATACTTCTATGGATGAATCCATTGCTCTCACCTCTTTACATAATAACATAGTCATTCTCCTACAGATAATTTTGTGCAAGAATAATTTTTCAGAAAGCTTGAGGTTAGGCACTGAACCTAGACTTATGTTTCTCTGAAAAATCTCAATTTCCAGCCCGGGGGACCAATCCCACCGCCCACTTGCGGGGGTCCCGTTTAAAGCCAGAGCTTTGCGCTCTGTATGGACATGGCCCCATAGAAATTGTTTGCACCTTAGAGGGTTCGAACCTGAGCCCTAGAGAGGAGCATACTCCTATGTCCCAAGCCGATACCACTAGGCCAACTCCTTGAGGTTTCCAAAACTCATTTGATTATATAAAGACAATAGTTTTCTTAGTCAAAGTTAAGCATGAACTTGAGTAGAAACATCATTCTCATTGTTGAATAGTTGACACACACACTTAGTATATAATTTTGCTTTAGTGTAAGAGAATAAGCTATATATTAGACTATAGGAAAAGTCAATCATTTCAACCATTTTTTTTTCTTTTTCAAATATTGCTCTCGTCCCCATAGTCTATTTTTTCTAGGTACCTTATTGTCATATATATGCTTGGTTTTCCTATATTCTTCACCACATTAGTGCTGCGTTTTTCTGCATTTCTCTCTCCATTTATAGAAATTCTTGAAAATCGACAAGACTAGATCTGAAATAATTGATGTGCAATCTCCTGAGGATGAAAGAAAATGAAAACACCTGCAGAACTAATATATAATATATGTATTCAAAAGAAATATTTGAGTTTATATCTAGAGAAAGTACACTGTTATTTGGTTCAATGAATTAATTTACGACATCATTAATTAGCTCCATCTTTTGTATTGTGAACTTTCATTCAACTTGGGCTTATAATCTAGACTATATAAATGTCAAAGTACAGTGTTAAATGGTGGAGAAAGTATAGTGTTAAATGCTGGACTCACTTTTTTGTATAGAGAAAGTACAGTGCTAAATGATGGAGTTAATAACAATGTTCATATTACAGTATATGAGGATTTGCATACATGTTAAGTCGTAAGAAATCCATATTAATTATGCATACTCACATCATATTTATACATTTGCTTAGTTAATTAGCTTGTGTTTTGAGGCTTCATAATTCTACTCTCTAAGTATGTCTTAAATTTTCACAGTGGATACTCACATCATATTTATACGTTTGCTTAGCTAATTAGCTTGTGTTTTGAGCCTTCATAATTCTACTCTCTAAATATGTCTTAAATTTTTACAGTGGATACTCCTCTCGTCTCTTATTGTATTTTGTATTGTAACTTTACTTCACTAAGTTAAAATTAATGAAGACATCCTCATGCTTTTAATATTTTTTATTATTTCGGTTCGATTGGAAAATGTTCAAAATTGAACCGATCGAATGTCCACCCCTAGTAAAAGTTTACATAAGACTTTAAAACCTTTTCAGTTACTTAATTTTTTTTAATAATTAATGACGTTTTATACACAAAAAATAATCTAAAATTTTGCATATTATTTTTACTTTAAAATGTTTTGAAAATAAAATAAAAAAATATTTTATTCATTAGTTATGACATTTATGTGGACATCTGTGTAACATGTTAATACAGTTTTGGCATCCACATCATTTATGTGTTGTCGAAAAATAGGCGTATCGAATTGCAAAAAAAAAATGTTGACATGGTGTAATTGATAAACAACCTAATTTTTTTTTTGGGCAATCAACTCTTATATTAAATAATTAATGACGAAAAATAACTCGTCATGTATATATATTATTTATGATGTCAAATATTTTCACCAATAATTATTAAAATTGTCACCAATTATTATAGTGGCGAAATAAATTTGTCACTAGACATTTTAAATAATTAATGACGAATTAATAGCTGCGTCATGCAAAATATATATTTTTATGACGTTGAATATTGTCATCAATTATTATTAAAATCGTCATCAATGATTATTGTGATGAAACGTTTTGTCACTAAATATTTTGGATAATTAGTGATGAAACGTTTTGTCACTAAATATTTTGGATAATTAGTGATGAAAAATAGTATCGTCATGAAAATGCATTTTTATGACGTTGAATATCGTCATTAATTATTATTAAAATCGTCACCAAGTATTATTGCGACGAAAACATTTTGTCACTAAATATTTTGGATAATTAGTGATGAAAAATAGTATCGTCATGAAAATGCATTGTTTATGACGTAAAATATCGTCATCAATTATTATTAAAATCGTCATCAATTTTTTTTGTGATGAAAACATTTTGTCCCTAAATATTTTGAATAATTAATGACGATGAATAGTATCGTCATGAAAATGTATTGTTTATGACGTCAAATATCGTCATCAATTATTATTAAAATCGTCACCAATAATTTTTGTGACGAAAATATTATGTCACTAAATATTTTGATTAATTAATGACGAAAAATAATATCGTCGTAAGAATACATTTTTTATGACATCAAATATCGTCACCTATTATTATTAAAATCGTCACCAACTATTGTTATGACGAAATAATTTTATCACAAATGATTTCTTATAATTAATGACAAAAGTTTAGCATAGTCAAGAAAAAATATTTTTCATGACGTTGACTTTCGTCACCAATTATTATTAAAATCTTCATATATTATTATTGCGACATATTTATTAACATCGTCACAAAATATACAAATTTGTGACGAAAAAGTTTATAAGTGGTGACAAATTTAAATTTTATCACAATTTCTTGTATTTTAATGACGAAAATTAAAATTCGTCGCCTTTAAGTAACAAATTGTGACTATTTTTGTGTCGTTGTAAAAAATTTCGTCACGAAATGCGTGGTTTTCTGTAGTGTTCGTAACTGTTTCTTCTTATCCTTTCACGCGTTTCTTTAGTTAATTAGTTATTCCATAACTAACTCTTCATATCTTCACTTCTAGATCTTCATTCTTTATCTTCACGCGTTCTTTACTTCTGGGCGAACTTGACCATTCTTCATATCTTCACTTCTAGATACGATCTTATCTTCATTCTTTATCTTCACGCGTTCTTTACTTCTGTGCGAACTTGACCAGTCTTCATATCTTCACTTCTAGATACGATCTTATCTTCATTCTTTATCTTCACGCGTTCTTTACCGTCAAAACGGGCTGGGCCCGTTGGACCGGACCGCCCCGCCACTAAAAATATTGGGTTGGGCCAGGATTTTCCAAGCCCGCCAGGAGGCGGGCCTAGGCGGCCCGGCCCGTTTGGGTTGCGGTCTTTGTCGGGTTGGTGCGGGCTTTGGCAGGCTGGCCCGCCATTTTTTTTTTAATATTTATATTTAATTAAAAAATATACAAAACAATATCTAAATTTTATTTTTGCTTTTTTCAGACTTGAACCCAAGACCTTATGCCTAAGTTATAGTACTCTAACCACCTGAGATACCTAACTTTGCTTTAAAAACAGTACGGAGTATATAATAAACCTAACTAAAAGTAAAAACTCTAGCGCATGACAAATTATAGAAACAGTCGCATTTTTTTCTTCCTTCTTCATTTTCTCATAATACCCTATTTTATACTGTATATTATTTAATAAGTATTTTTGTAAAAAAAAAAAAAAAAAAGTTGGCCCGCCTAAACCCGCGGCCCGCCCATTTTTGGGTTGGGTTGAGGTTTAGGCAGCCCGCCTGGCAAACGGGCTGGCCCGCCCCGTCCCGCCAAATGGCGGGCTTTTGCGGTTTTGGCCCGCCCCGCTGGCCCGTATTGACAGGTCTACTTAAAACTATACATCAATATAAACGTAAACATAAGCTTCTATACAACAATTATAAGCTTATCATACAACCTATATGAAACTTCTTTATACTTAGTTTATTTCTCAGTACTTATAAATCGTACTTGTCTTTTCATACTCTGCTTTTGTACTCTACTGATCTTGTCACAAGACGACTTCCATAACTAGATCAGTCAATACTTAGAAATATATTCAAGTCTACTTTTGGCTTATCAAAACTTCTTCTTTCATCAATTAGGACTTGTATCAGGATTCATATCCCAACACACATTTTCGTCGCTAATATTTGCGATAAAACTCATGTTTTCATCATTAATATTTTGCGATAAAAATATTGATTTCATTGAAAAACGTTAGCGATAAAAATCATGTTTTCATTGCAAATGTTAGCCACGAAACTAAGAATTTCATCACAAAATAATAACGATGTAAATATATTTTTCATAGTTGATTTAACAACGAAAGTAAATCATTCATCACAAAAATATTTAATCATAATAGCTACGAAATTTAAATTTCACCCCAATAAAATCAATAATATCATTATATTTTATAAATAAAAGAGCATTCATCAAAAATACATCGAGAAATGTCAAATACATCAAAAAAGGAAAGGAAAAAAAGCCTCTGTATAAAAAAAGACCTAAAAATCAGTAGGAAACCAGCAGGAAACCTACCCAATACCAGCACCAAAACCAGTAGGAAACATCACCGAAACCAGCAGGAAACAACACCGAAATCAGCAGGAAATAGCACCAAAACCAGTAGGAAACGACACCAAAAATCAGCAGGAAACAGCACCAAAACCAGTAGGAAACAACACCAAAAATCAGCAGGAAACAGCATCAAAACCAGCAGGAAAAACACACATACGCAATGGTAGCATAAATCCTCCTTGAACATCAATAACAAGCCATTAAGAAACCAGTAGCAAACTAACTAAAGACAACATCGATTTTGGATTTTTTTCAATCGAATCGAAATAACTGAAATTTTAAAAATTGAAAACGAAATCGAACCGATTAAAAGTTCGGTTGGTTCGGTTTAAACCGAAATTCTTGTATAAAATATTTTTTTTCAACAATTAAACATTTTTCAAGGGTTTTTTACACTAAAAATCAAATTCAAATTATAAGTTCAAGAGTTCACAATCCAAACTAACAAGTTCCTCAAAGTTTAAAATTACAAACCATAAAAATATCACACAAAAAATTAATGGTTTTGTTGCATTTTCCACAATAAAATTCATCTTCAAGAGAGACAATTATTTTTTAGTGGGGCAAGAAGACGACAAATGTTTTAAAAAATGAGATTGAAAATTAATAAACTAACGTACTTCAAATAGAGTTTCTTTTTGTTAACGTATTGCTCCATATAATTTATTGATTAAATAAGTAATTATTTTAATTTATATAAATAAATTCAGTTATGTTCGGTTTAGTTTAGTTTTATAAAATATAAACCGAACCGAACAACCGAAATTTAAAAAATATTTCAACCGAATCGAACTGAACAACAGAATAAATCGATCCAAATAAACCGAAAATTGTCCGTTCGGAAATTCGATTTTTTCGATTTTGTGCCCACCCCTAGTTTAGGGTATAAGGTTCATGGTTAATGGTTCCTTATCCAAATCAATGAACCTATTCATCTTTACTATTTATTAAATAGTGATGACAATAATAATCTCAATAATAATAATAAAAAAAAAACTTTATTTCATTCATGCATCACGGTCAGAGTTTCTTACTCGAATTAGTGAATTTATTCATCAAGCCGTGGTAACATCGAGAATTTAATTAAATTTAAATTTTCACTTCATTAAAAGTTTTCTATACATTATTTAATTATTATTTTTATTACATTTAAGTGTTTACTACTCCCTCCGTTCTAGATTAACTTTCATACCTACTTTTTCGGTCCTTTAGAAACTCTATCCATATAATATTTAAAACATTATATTTAATGTTATTATTTTTATGGTACATACATACACACAAGCCAAGTCACTTATTTATTTTTTTATAAAATTATATCTCAAAATTCTATTTATTATAATATTTTTAAAAAATGGGGTGAACAGTAAGTGTGAAAGTTAAGATGGGACGGAGGGAGTACTATTAAAGAAGTTTATTTAAATTTATTTTTATTTAGGGTAAAAATTAATAAAGTTATAGTAATAGTTTATGGTATGCCATTTTTTTATGAATTTTTATAAGTTAAGTTTTAATGAGTATTATATATACAAATTAAATATATTTTATAAATTTATGTCATACACAATATATAATATAAAATACAATTTCATTTTAATTTTAATTTTGAGTGGTGAAATATATTTTATAGTTTATATTTAGGGTTCGATGGTTCAATTGGCACATTGAGACTCACATGATAGTGATATACATTTTTTTTTTCATATTTATTTATAATTTAAATAATACTCCCTCCGTCCAATTTTATTATGTCCACTTCTCCGGACACGAGTTTTAATGAATATTGATTAGTTTATGTATAAAGTAGATAAGTTGGGGGGTTTGATGGGATGTTGTGGGGTCCATTTATAGGTAAAATGATTGTTTATGAATAAAGTTAGTGGCAATTTGAGTAAATAAGTGATGATTGGAGGGTGGAAATAAAGTAGTGTGAATAGTAGTATTTCCAAAAAGGAATTAACATAATAAAATTGAACAACCAAAAAAGGAAAATGGGAATAATGAAATTGGACGGAGGGAGTAGTTCGATGGACGTCCACTAGCAAATTGAGACCCACAAGATATTGACACTACTATTTTTTTTTTCAATTCTAGTTATAACATAAATAATTTTTAGATAAACATTTTAATTTTTTTTTAAAGTAATACGACAAGTTTGTGGTTTATGATTTAGATTTTAATTGTTCGATAGTGTACCACGTCTCGAAAGGTAATAACACTATTTTTTTTTTTGCATATCTAAATATAAAAAAAATGCATATTAATTTAGAGAAATTTCAATTTAATTAGAATGATACATAGTATTTGTGGTTTATAATTTTAAATTTGATGGTTCGATTCGTAAAAAGATACTCAAAAGTCTTCATATATATCTAAGTAAAAAATTAGTACACTAATAATATATATTAAAAAAATATGAGATACATACCAAATATTTGTAAGATATTATTATAATATATATTTCAACAAATACGATTTTGAAAATATAAATAAAAAAATTCTTAAAAAATTTAACTTAAATAAAATCTAATAATTTTTAAAATAAAATCTGAAACCAATATCGATCATTTCACTTGAATTTGACTTGAAATTGAAAAATTGAAGGACTAATCAATTTAATAGGTGTAAAAAAAACTAATAATTACAAAAATATATTCATCTCTCTAAAAATGTTGAAATTCGTGCACATGCTTTAAAAGTAAAAAAGTAAGAGAGAGAAAACAAGAAATAAAAAAATCCGGTGTAATTTTCCCCTAAACAAGAGAATATTAAATAAGGACAAATAGGTAATTACATAAATAATTAATTTAGAAATTAATTTTTGGATATCCAGAATCGGGATACATAGCATTACCGATAATGAAATGTGAGAGAGAATACTTTACAAAAAAAAAAGAATGAGTAGCTTTCATTGTACAGACGAAAAAATGAAAGTTGTGTAGCTTTGATTGGAACGGAGGGAGTATAATTGTTAGGCCCATGGCATGTTATAGATTTTTTTTAAAGGCTTGACGTGACTTTTTTATTAAATAGGTATGACTCGAAAGCCTTTTAAGATTTTTTTAGTCATATTAGTGCATTTAAAAAAAAAAATTACCCATAGGTGTATTTCACTAGTGTATAAAACATTTAGATTCAAACTTTTTCCATACAATCGGTCATCCTTGTTGAAGTTACACTGTCGTCGAAGGAATGTTGGTATGATTGACAGTCAACGATACCTGAGGCGCCACACATTTGGTGAGATTGTCGGATAGTTGGTGAAGAAATAGGGGGGAAGATTCTAGGGTTTTTCAAAAGGGGACGGGATAATTTGTGAGGGAAGAATGTTTCTTTTATAGAGAGTACTACAGTAAAACCTCTCAAAAAGAATACTCTATTAAGGAATAAACTCTCTTTAGGAATAAAAATTCATGGTCCCAACTTGGGACCAGTTATAATTTGGAATAAACTTCATATTGTCATAATTCATATTTTTTCAAGTCCCAACATAAAGAAATACACCTCCATTTAGGAATAAATCATAATAATATATATAATTTTACAATAGATTTAAGTTGATTTAAAATACTTGTTCAAGGTTGATTGTGACAATGATTTAATCTTTTGTGTTGTAACCTTATCCTTCAACTTGCATGTGCGCATTAGCTCGTCCACATGACCACCTTCTTGTTGAATTTGCTCGATAAATGCAATTGAGAGTAGAACGGTTAACATTCTTCAAGCATCTAGGATTAAGAAACTTACCAATGATCCAAAGAGGAACTTTGTCAGATCCATTACCATTGGTTCAAATGACAATTGTAATTCTCTCTTTGTTTTGCTTTCGTCCCTCGAGTTGCTTCGTTGCAAGAGAATTATCAGCTTGCATTCGATAAAATAAACCTGTTTCATCCATGTTGTAAATATCCTTCCAATCCCATTTATCTAATTCTTCTCTTATTGATGGCAAACTTGCTTCAATTTTCTCCATATCAACTGAGCCACTCTCCCCGAAATGCCGAAATGACTTAATTGCATGTCGATGCTTGAACTTCTCTAACCACCCATTAGAAAATTCAAATGAAATTGCTTCTGGATAAAGACTCTTTAAGAATATGCGGCCCTTCTCCTTGAGTAATTCACCACTAATATTGACATGCTCTTGGTTGCATACAAATCATTCATAAAGAGCCGACTCCATCAATGGGTACTTCAACGGTCTCAAACGTTTTGCATTTGGATTAGAAAGAGCCTGTTGGTCGTCTAATTGTTGATTGACCTCTTGAACGCCTTCGATATCGCTGATTGTGATAGCTTAAGATTATGAGTATCCTCCAACCACTTGGCAAAATCTTTTTGCTTCCAACCTGGATGTAGTTCTTTCATTTTGCACATCTCCACACGAATTTTTTCACTCATTTGAGTTCTCTTTTCTATTTTTGGTGCCATTATATGTGTGAATAAAATGTTGATTTGATGTAATTGATAAAAAAAAATGTATTATACATAATATTTATAGATGAAAAAATTAAAGCAATCAAAAGCAAGTACATGCATCTATGGTGGGTGACTCTTGAGTATTGTCTTTTCATATTACGTGAGTAAATTAGTTCAATTAAGTTCAACACATTACATCATGTACATGTATCTACTAATTATACCGTTATATAATATACATGCATTTAAAAAAAAAAACCTTATAACTCTATTTAGGAATAACCCCCATTTAGGAATATTTTTTTGTGGTCCCAATGATATGACTATAGAGAGGTTTTACTGTATGAGTATTTTAACACCTAATAGTAATGTTTTAAAAAGTTTGAACTTAAATGCTTTACACACTAGTGAAATGCACATATGGGTAAACAAACACATTTTTTAAATGCACTAATACGACTAGAGAAGTCTTTAAAAGGTTTTCGGGTCAAATCTATTTATTAAAAATGTTAGGTCAAGATTTAAAAAAAAAAAAATCATACTTGTGTACAGACAATTGCACGGTATAATTGAAAGCTAAGGAAAAAAAAATTTGTTTAGCTTAGCTTCAAAGCTAATTTACAACCACCACCACTGGCCTTCGCCATCGTTGTAGCTCTAGTTTCTTCGTTGTTGTTGTAGTTCGGGCCATCTTTCCAAAAGACGTTGTAGATGTTGTTAATCCTTAAATGCCTTAACATTATCAACAACATCTTAATTTGACCTTCCGAGATTTTTTCTAAGTCTTTTCTGAAATGCTACATTAAATGTTGATCTAAATGTTGTCGCATTTTTGGCAGGATCTAGAAGCTTCTACAAGGATCTGGAACCTAGAAGATTCCAGAACATTGGAGAACATGCTAGAACGGCCTGGAACCATTTGGAACGACCTGGAGCATTCAAGAAAGATCTAGAAAGATCATGGAAGTTGAGTTCCTAAAAAATAGGACCTCATTGTGGAAGCCTCTAGAATCAGCACCCCACTACTATAAATACCGATGGAAGGCTTCTCAAATCAGTGTACTCTATTCGATCAACTTCCTAGACCGAGCGTATATCCCTGTTAGGAATTGTGGCAAGTAGAACTACCTTTTAGATCATACGTCCGTATCCCACCCGTATGGCTGTGTGTCTTCTTATCTATTGAGAGTGTAATCATTAGATAGACTAGGCATTTCGACAGTGTATACCTTATACACTTAGTTCGTTTTTAGAACAAGGCACCTGCCTCGTTTGTAGTTTCTGTTGTGAATGTTAATGCTGTAACATTTCACACAACATTTATACTTGAAGATAAGTATTGTTTTTCGCCGTAAGGCTAGCATAGATTTTTATTTATAAAATCTATGTGAAAAATATTTCCATTGTGTCACGTTTGTTTTTAGTGTTTCAAGTCTTCCGCTGTGTGAATCATAATTTCTGATATTCTGTTAGAGTCAGTGTTGTACCAATTGTCACAACATTTAGTACAACATTATTCTATTAAACTTAAACACTTCATATACATACACCACACCACACACTTTCAGTTGGTATCAGAGCTGATACCTGACGACACTA
The DNA here is from genome assembly GCA_963675135.1 of Galeopsis tetrahit. Classification (NCBI taxonomy): domain Eukaryota; kingdom Viridiplantae; phylum Streptophyta; class Magnoliopsida; order Lamiales; family Lamiaceae; genus Galeopsis; species Galeopsis tetrahit. The sequence continues at coordinate 27,764,088 of OY776130.1, read as the reverse complement.
GGTTAGATCTTTGGTCAAGTGTGTTTTTAGTGTAGGTTAGCAATGGAAACACATCACATATCCACTGCACTTAGGCACCCGAACATATTATCCATATTTTAAAGCCTAAGTTGTGCATGTATATCAAGTCGATTGATAAACGTGCTTGGAGGACTGTACTTACAGGTTATAATATACCATAAATCAGGCTTACAGGTTATGAAATACCACAGATCCAAATCATCACATCAACACCAGAAAGAAGGAAAAGTCAAAATTCAACCAAGGTTATCAAAAAGTGAAGGTAAACCAATGTATGATTTTTAATATATAAAATCAGTTCAATGCATGTTCTGAATATGGCCTTTATGAAAATTAATGTGTCAATATTAGACTTAAGCAAAAAAAACTGAATTTTAGTGCTACCTTAAATGATGAATCAGATGATGAATTTGATGAATCAAAAGATGTTGAATTTGCTTTTCATACTAAGATTGATTATGATGATTCTTTAGATGATAATCTGGATGATACAGATTCTGATGTTGCACCTAATGTCATAACATTTATGGTAACATCAAAACAGAGTCACCCAGATTTGAACTATTTTAATGGGTTTGTTGATGATGCAGGTATAAGAATTGATGATTCTAAATATCAAGAGTTGTTAGATGATTGTAAATCTTAGAAACTCACTCTTAATTCTTTGAACAAAGAGAATGAGAATCTGAAAGGGACAATTACCAAGCTAGAAGTCATACATTCCAGAAGAGATTTTCGAAGTTGGTAAACTGAAGGAGAAATTTATCACCTCTACTTTAAGTTTCATAAAATTTTCTGTGAGTACTTCTGATATATATGTTATAGCTATTTGGTAAATCTGATAATTGTGATATATGTTATGATGGTGAAACTGCTTCTATTTCTAAGGATTTTGAAATTACTGTGAAATTTGTGAAGGCAAATGTTAAAACATTTGTTGTAACATCTGCACAAACAGATTCTCACAAAGTCAAAAAAAAAAACATTGAAAAGAAGTTTGTATGTCATTATTATTTCGATAATTGATCATATTCTTCCTTACTGCATGAAAATGTTTGATGATCTGAGGTTGAGAAAATATTACCTAAAAAGATGTCACATCCTATGAAACATTTTCAGAAATCTGCTGTTACTTGTAATGTTGTTCACACTTCCTTGAAAGCATGCTTACTTGGTCAATGGTATTTTGATAGTGGTTGCTCTAGACATATGACAGGTCGTACTGATTTCTTATCTGATTATGTGACCTTGAATAGTGGTAATGTTACATATGGTGGAGGTTCTAAAGGAAAGATTCTTGGTAAAGGAACTTTGAATGTTAAAGGTTTTCCTAAGCTTAAAAATGTCTTACATGTTGATGGCTTACTTGCAAATCTGATTAGCATTAGTCAACTTTATGATGATAATTTGCATGTGAAATTTGATAAAGATTCATGTTATGTTCTTAATAAAGATGAAGTTTGTGTTATGACTGGTACTAGGTCAGCTGATAATTGCTATCTTATTGGAACAAATATGTGTAACTTGTCAAAATATGATGAAAATGTCTTATGGCATCAAAGATTGGGTCATGCAAATTACAGAGCAATGAATAGACTAATCAAAGCAGATGCAGTAAAAGGAATTCCAAAACTAAGTCTTCACAACAACACTGTATGTGGACCATGCCAAAAAGGTAAGCAGGTAAGAATGTCGCACAAAATGCTGTCACATTGTACTACACATCGATGTTTTGAATTACTGCACATGGACTTGATGGGTCCTATGGAAACTGAAAGCATTGGAGGAAAGAGCTATTCCTTAGTTGTGGTAGATGATTTTTCTAGATATACCTGGGTAGAGTCTTTAAGAGACAAATCTGAAGCATTTGCTGCATTTAAAATTCTTTATAAGAGGTTCAAAAATGTGTTTAACTTGAAAGTTGGCCGTATTAGAACTGATCATGGTAGGGAATTTGAAAACAGCATGTTTAATGATTTTTGTGATAAAAAGGGTATCTTGCAAGAATATTCATCTCCTAAAACTCCACAACAAAATGGAATTGTTGAAAGAAAGAATAGAACTTTACAAGAAATGGCTAGAGTTATGCTAACATCCAAATGTCTTGCTAAGAAATTTTGGGGAGAAGCATTGAATACTGCATGTCATGTTATTAATAGGGTTTTTATTCGTTCTGGCACAAGTCAAACACCATATGAGATTTTGAACAACAGAAAACCAAGTGTGAAATATTTTCATGTATTTGGTTGTGTGTGTTATATTTTGAATGATAGGGATCAACTTCATAAGTTTGATTCTAAAAGTGATAAAGGTTTCTTTTTAGGCTATTCTAGAAATAGTAAAGCTTATAGAGTATATAACCTTAGAACTAACACTGTTCAAGAATCTGTTAATGTTGTGTTTGATGATGATAAAGGTCTTACAGATGACAAAGATGAAGAAGATGTATCACAGGTTACTGACACTTCTGAGAATACACTGAAGTCTGAGAATGTTGCACCAAATGTTAACACATCTGGGTCAACATCGACAGAACAGACAGTTGTAACTTCACAGAATGACCAGTACATTCCCAAAACGAATCCTTCTTCAAGAATAGGTAAAAGTCATCCTTCTGACCAGATCATAGGTGATGCTACAGTTGGAGTGCAAACAAGAGGAAGAGTAAGATCAAACAAGGTAGATGTGGTAAGAACAATATGCATGTCTTCTATGTGTAACATTGTAAATGTTGAATGCTATTTATCTAAAATTGAACCTAAGAGTGCTAAAGAAGCCTTAACTGATGAAAACTGGATTAATGCTATGCATGAAGAACTTGGTCAGTTTGAAAGAAATGAAGTATGGACACTTGTTCCAAGACCTAGTCATACTAATGTCATTGGAACAAAGTGGATATTCAAGAATAAAACTGATGAATCTGGTAATATTGTTAGAAACAAGGCTAGGTTAGTAGCACAATGTTACACCCAAGTTGAAGGAGTTGATTTTGATGAGACTTTTGCACCTGTTGCTAGGATAGAATCTATTAGATTACTGCTAGCTATTGCATGTTTTATTGATATTAAACTTCATCAAATGGATGTAAAGGCTGCATTTCTAAATGGCATATTGAATGAAGAAGCATATGTTGAACAACCCAAAGGATTTGAAGATCCACAATATCCTGATCATGTATATAAACTTAAGAAAGCATTGTATGGTCTTAAACAAGCTCTTAGAGCATGGTATGGTAGGCTTACTGACTTTCTTTTGGAATATGGATTTATTAGAGGAGAAGCTGATAGAACTTTGTTCATTAAGCACACTGAAGGAGATTTACTTATTGCACAAATATATGTTGATGACATTGTGTTTGGTTCTACTTGTGATAAAATGTTGAGTAATTTTGTTGAGGCAATGACTGCAACATTTGAAATGAGTATGGTTGGAGACTTGAATTATTTTCTAGGTCTTCAAATCAAACAGTGCAGTGATGGTATTTTCTTCTCCCAGAGTAAGTATGCTAAGAACTTGGTTAAAAGATTTGGTCTTGAGAATTCAAAACCAATGAAAACTCCTATGGGATCTACTTTGAAACTTTGCAAAGATAGTGCTGGAACAGATGTTGATCCAACACTTTACAGATCCATGATAGGTAGTTTACTATATTTAACCTCTAGTAGACCAGATATTATGTACAATGTGTGTGTTTGTGCTAGGTACCAAGCAAATCCAAAGGAATCACACCTGAATGCTGTGAAGAGAATCATCAAGTATGTTTCAGGAACAAGTGACCTTGGAATCTGGTATACTAAGGACACCAACAACATTTTGATTGGTTATAGTGATGCTGATTGGGCTGGAGACATAGATGATAGAAAGAGTACGAGTGGAGGATGTTTTTACATGGGAAACAATCTTGTATCATGGCACAGCAAGAAACAGAATTGTGTTTCACAATCCACTGCAGAATCTGAGTATATTGCTGCTGGAAGCTGCTGCACACAACTCTTGTGGCTGAGCAAGATGTTCCATGACTATGGTATTGAGAATGGTATACTTACTATCTTTTGTGATAATACTAGTGCCATTAACATTTCTAAAAATCATGTACAACACTCACTCACAAAGCACATTAGCATTAGACACCATTTTATGAGAGATTTAGTAGAGAAGAATATTGTTAAGTTGGAGTATGTACCTACTGAAAAACAGAATGCTGATATCTTTACTAAAGCCTTAGACCATGAGAGATTCTCTATCTTGAGGAAATCTCTTGGCATGAGCACTATCTGAAAAATTCGGATGGGTGTTGTCACAAATGCGGTAGCATTTGGGACAACATCATGGGTTGTATAAATTTTATAAGTTGAATTTATTTCTTACTTAGTTAAATAATTCCTTTGTAAAATATCTACGAATCTAAGAACCTTGGAGTGCAAAAATAAACGTCTTACACCTCTCAAATGCATAAAAATGAGAATGTTATTAGCATACTAAAAGATGTACCAAATCACTGAGTAACTATGGAGCACGGAGTTCACTACTACGATGCCTTCTTTTCAAAAGGTGATATTTGGTAAAAACATCAACATATTTGTAATCCATTAAGTAAGTATGGGGCACGGAGTTCGCTACTACGATGTACTCTACAGGAACAATGGATCAATACAAATTAGATGCTATAACACAAAAAGAAAAAAATATGGTGCAACACAAATGAAGCAAATTCATGTAAAAACCGTGTTGAGGTGTTTGTAACAGTTTTGAGCACAACATTGCCTGATTCGAATTTATTTTTATCTGTGTAATTATTTAATTATTTATTGAGATTCATTTCTATTTATTTAATTAATTACTGACCCACATCTTTATTTTTTTTCAGATTATGCGAGTTTAATTAATTTTGGAAGCTTCTTAATTATCTAATTAATTTAATTAATTTAATTAATTGATTTCTCCCACTAATTAACCATGATCTAGGTTGTGGCTAATAATGTGGAAGCACTTTCGAAAATTCTAGATTAATTCTTCTGTTTTATTTTCTTGACCTCCAACTACATTACTCTCTCTATAAATATCGAACATAAGATGCCATTTATTTGCTAATTGTGATTTCTGATTGTGTTGAGTACTAAGATTGCAGAATTGTTATTTGGTTGTGTATATCTCAAAGAAGTGTGTGCAAATTTCCATCCTTACCTTGAAATTCCAACCGCCTAACTTAAATGGCTGGAACAAACTCGAATTCCTCACAATCTCTCTCTGATTCGAAAACCTCATCTCACTCTCGCACAAATCCTCTCGAAATCCTTGCTTCCATGGCTTCACAAAACTCTACCGCTTCAAATGCTGACTCGAATGTCTCTGCAACACCATCAACAACTATTCCCACTCCTCAAACCACTCTTCAAACTGCTCCTCAAACAAACTTCCCTCAAGATGCAACCGTTGAACAGGTCACTAGGGCGATCGAAGAGGTGTCTGATACTCTTCGAACTACAGGCCATCTGCCCGTGATGACTTTTGGAGGTATCACGGTGGATATCTCGAGCTATTTGGCTGAGCAAACTGCCCAAATGGCTTCTGCTTCAAAAAGCCCCAAATCACCCTCTGTTCACGAACCGCAAACTGAGAACGTTGAAGCTTCTGTTGAAGAAGAAGCCACTGCCACGTCTGACCCTGAAGACGTTGAAATGGAGGATGCAAACATTTCTGAAGGTACAAACTCTTCACTCTCTGTTTCAGATGAGTCTGCCCCCATTCCTCTCAAGAAGAATGCACAAAAAGGGAAAAGACAGAGAAGCCCTGTACAAAGAAGGAGGAGATCAAACCGCATTTGTACTCGTGTGGATTATTCTGAATCCATGAGGAAGAAGAAGAAGAAGGCTGGAGCCGATGCTGGTGAACCTATCCAAGTGTTCACAGATTCTGAAGATGAAGCTCCTGTTGTTGCTGTGAAACCAAAGAAAGCTAAGACTGCTGTTGCTGAAAAATCCAAAAAGAAGGTTGTTGCTGAAGAGAAAGGGAAAGGAAAGTCTGTTGCTGAACCAAAAGGCAAAGAGAAGATGATCACTGAAGATGAACCAGCTGAGTCAGAATCCAATTCTGATTCTGAAAGATGCTTGAGAGACATTCTGAAGTCTCTTAAGAAAAATGCTGAGCACTATGCTGCTGCAAAAGAAGCTGCACCAGAACCTGAAGATGGTGGCAGTGGGGATAGCTCTAGCTCTTCCAGTGCAGCAAGCAGCCCTGAACAGAGCTCTGCTAAAAGCTCTACACCAAGCTCAGATGCCCTCGCTTCTGAAGAGAAAGGTATTTCTGATTCTCTTGATACCCTAGAGAATAGATTGGCCATTTATTCTAAGAGAAAACTGTTGATAGAGAAGAGGATAAATATACCTGATTTTGATAGTAAAGGCATGGTTAGTTTCTTAGAAGAAAGGAATTTGATGCATGCTGTAAATTTTGGTGAATCTTTCTTGACAAATTGGGCATATGAATTCTATGCATGTTTGAAAAAGAGCACTGGTAGGAGATCTTCTAAGTGGTATGGGACTGTTAATTTTAGGGGGAAGGATGTACCTTTTACTCCTGAATTGATAAATGAGTTTTTAGAAATTCCCAATGTTGAGGTTGATGAAGAACATGACATGGATGTGGTCATTTCTGCTATAACTGCTGGTAGGGTAGTTAAATGGACTAGACACATGCTAGCCAAAGACCTCACTTCCCTACACTCTGTGTTATACAAACTCATCATCTACAATTGGATTCCCACCACAAATACTACCAAGATCACTAAGGATCAAGCTGTTTTGATATATAGGATTTCTGTGCTTAAGAAGTTTAATTTGGGTCTCACAATATTCAAACATATGATGAGATTTACTGGGAGAGTTTCTGAAAAAGGCAATTTACCCTATCCTGTTCTGATTTCCAATTATTTGAGACATCATGGATTTGTTGCCAAGAACACTGATGTGTTGAGGGGGAGAGTTCCACTGTTGGCCATAGCTCCTGCCTTACTCACTGGGGATAGAGTAATTGATCTGCCCTTGCTTGCTCCTGGTACTGAACACCAGCAAAGACCCTCTACTTCTGCTCAACCAGAACCAACCAGACCCTCAACTACTGATAATCCTGAATCATCCAGACCAAGACACAGAAATGCAACCCCAAATGTTGAGAACATCCATATCAACATTTCTGGTAATGTGTATCTTTCACAGGAATTCATCAAACTCCAACTCCAACACTTGCAGGAAACAATAGATGAACTTCAGTTCCTGAAGGACAGGTGGACCAACCTCCTTTCACCTACAACAGGGGGAGTACCACCACCATCCAACTCCAGTGTAGTCATTGAGGAGATACATGAAGATGGAGTTCCAGCTGCTGCTGATGCTGGTGATGGACCTGATGCTGCTGGAGATGCTGCTGTTACTGATGTAGTTGCACACCTTGCATCTACTTACTTTGTTGATGAAGGAGATGATGATGATGCTGCTGAAATGGACACCTTGTATGGTGATCTACCTGGAGAAAGCTGTTAGACAGGGGGAGACCTGAATTCCAAAAATGGCTATGGTGCAGGAAGATGATGCTGCAGCTGTTACTACAGCAATATAAGCCATTTATTCAGTTCAACCTTTGTAATTAATGTTTAAATTTGAATTCTGAAATTCTGATACACTTGTTGTTTATTTTCTAGATGGTAGGATGTTTATTATTGCAACTTGCTTAATGATGGTTCCACTTGATAATTTGTTTACTGCCTTGCTTAATTTGTTTGCAGATTGTCATGTGTTTACTGCAGGTCGTGTATAGTTTTAGTGTCTGTTTCTGTTTATATTTATTTTTACATTATGTTTTGCTCTGAATTTTTTGTTTTGTTTTTGTTAGTGTCTTACTTAGATTCTAAGTTAATTTCTTCCAGTTCAACTTAAGATCTTAAGTAAAGTTACTTATGTTGTGAATAAGTGTAGTGTGTATACTTGTTCTGTTTTGGATAACATTTATCTTGATCTTATGGCACGGATCATTGTAAAATTATCCCTGATCTTCATTTGATTTGATCGAACGATTACAACAGGTATTGTCTCGACTAGTGCTTAGCAATGATGTTAACCTCAACTAAGTACATAATACTGAGTATGTATAGAAATATATGTGCATCAGGTGTGTTGTAGTCGAAAGGTCAAATTGGGGGAGATTGTAGATGTTGTTAATCCTTAAATGCCTTAACATTATCAACAACATCTTAATTTGACCTTCCAAGATTTTTTCTAAGTCTTTTCTGAAATGCTACATTAAATGTTGATCTAAATGTTGTCGCATTTCTGGCAGGATCTAGAAGCTTCTACAAGGATCTGGAACCTAGAAGATTCCAGAACATTGGAGAACATGCTAGAACGGCCTGGAACCATTTGGAACGACCTGGAGCATTCAAGAAAGATCTAGAAAGATCATGGAAGTTGAGTTCCTAAAAAATAGGACCTCATTGTGGAAGCCTCTAGAATCAGCACCCCACTACTATAAATACCGATGGAAGGCTTCTCAAATCAGTGTACTCTATTCGATCAACTTCCTAGACCGAGCGTATATCCCTGTTAGGAATTGTGGCCAGTAGAACTACCTTTTAGATCATACGTTCGTATCCCACCCGTATGGCTGTGTGTCTTCTTATCTATTGAGAGTGTAATCATTAGATAGACTAGGCATTTCGACAGTGTATACCTTATACACTTAGTTCGTTTTTAGAACAAGGCACCTGCCTCGTTTGTAGTTTCTGTTGTGAATGTTAATGTTGTAACATTTCACACAACATTTATACTTGAAGATAAGTATTGTTTTTCGCCGTAAGGCTAGCATAGATTTTTATTTATAAAATCTATGTGAAAATTATTTCCATTGTGTCACGTTTGTTTTTAGTGTTTCAAGTCTTCCGCTGTGTGAATCATAATTTCTGATATTCTGTTAGAGTCAGTGTTGTACCAATTGTCACAACATTTAGTACAACATTATTCTATTAAACTTAAACACTTCATATACATACACCACACCACACACTTTCAGACGTCATTCTAACAATGATCGATTAGTAGATCGATCCGTTGACCCATTTTTTTGTTTAATTTTTTTAGTTTCTAGTTTGTTGTTAATTAGGTTTCTTATTTTAGTTTGGTTTATCTTTTTTGTTGTTTTAGTTGATTGTAGCTCTTTTGGTGTTTATGTTTTTTTTTATATTTTCATGCACCCTCTTCTTGATGAGACTTTTCACATCTGGTGTAGTTTTCTTCCCTTCTTAGGACTTGTTTTCGTCGATTCTCAGGTTCTTAGTAAATCTTTGTATTCCATTATGTCCCTAATTTTTTTGGCACAAAAATATCTTAGTGTGGTGTGTTGTCTCGTACTAAAAATGAAGACGTAATTTGCATGTGTGGGCAAATGACACTTTTCTCCCCACTTTCTTCATGAATGGAATGTGATAGCACTTCTTATTTGATCCAACGTGGATTGAAGATTTTGTGCGTTTTTATCTATTGATCTTGTGACCTTTAAAAAAAAAATCTCTCGTTATTGCCTCTCTTTCCTCTCTTTTTTGTTTTATTAAAACAAATATTACATGCATTTATTTCTCATTAGATATTTTAATGGGTCTGACTATTTACACCTCCATTTTGGTTTAGAACACTCCCCCGATTGATGCACCCCCCCTGAAATTTGTAAAAATAGATGCACCTTCCCTGAAATTGTCTTAATTACCCCTTTCTCATTTTTATCTATATAATACAATTTTACTTACCACACCCTTCCTCAAAACCCTAATTCTCTCCCCATTTGTTCTTGCCGTCCGCCCACCGCCCCTGTCGCCGCCCCCTTGCCGCCCACCACCCCTTGTCGCCGCCGCCCCCTTCCTCCCTATCTCTTCACAGACGACCGCCTCCTTCTCCCTCAGCCGCGGTCGCGACGGCTTTTCCCCTCCCTCCCTTCGGCCGCGACGGCATCCGCTCCCCCTCCCTCAGCCGCGACCGCGACGGCCTTCCCCACACTTCCCTCGGCCGCGGCGGCATCCCCTCCCCCTCCCTCTCTCTTTGTTTTTCTGCAGGTAAGTGTATTGTCGCGGCGGCATCCCCTCCCCCTCGGCCTGCTCCCGATCGAAGATGCCGCCCCGTCTCCTGGTCGAAGATATCGGCCACCCCCACCCCAGGTAAGTGTATTGTCGCCGCCGACTTAATCGACGTCAATTTTGAAGTTTTAGGTTTTAGGGTTTTCTGCAATTTGCAGCAAAAACTTTTTTTTTTTAATTTTTTTTTAAATTTTCGACTACTTAATGTCGACCATGTAACCTCTCGTCGACAACATGTGGTCGACGAGAGGTTACATGGTCGACATTACGTAGTTGAAAACTTTAAGTTTTTTTTTTTTTTTAAAGTGCGACCTTCTTAGGTCGACCATATTCACTCTCGTCGACAATGGGGTGTCGATGAGAGTTTATATGGTCGACCTAAGAAGATCGAATTTGTAAAGTTTTTTTTTTTTTTTTGTTTTCGACAAACCAGTGTCGACCATAGTGAATATGGTCGACGCTGGTTTGTCAAAATTTAAAAAAAAGAATTGAAATTTTTTAAGTTCTTGAATTTTTTTTTGTTTGTGGGAGAAATTTTGTTGTGTTGTTGTTTGTTGGTTGTTTTTTTGTTGTTTGGTGGTGGCGGCGGCGGGCGGAGGTTGTGGTGGTGGCGGCGGCTGGTGGAGGTGATGGTGGCTGGATAATTAAAACTTAGGTTTAAAGGTGAAAGAGGGGTGTAGTTAGTAATAGGGGTGCATTTAGTAGTGTAATATAACTTAAAGGGTATTTTTGGTTTTTTACATCATTATTTTATTATTAAACTTAAAGGGGGAGTGTTCTAAACTGAAATGGAGGTGTAAATAGTCCCACCCTATTTTAATGCATATATTTTAAAGCCCAATAGCAACTTATAAGCGACTTACCTAACCTCTCAAATAAAAGGTGTGGGTTATATACCCCTCCAACTATGTTACATACACACCTCCGATTCATGCACTCTATTAGAAAAATGTGATTGATATATGTATGCACTCCCCTTAAATGATCTAAACTGTCATTTTCTTTCTAAAAATTCCTTTAATAAATACATCCCCAAAATTCAAATTATTCATTCTCTCCTTTCATTTTTTTTTTATAGAAAATATCGCATCCTCCACCATTTTCTTCTTCTTCCATGTTCCATTTATCATTGCAAAAAAATGAAAGCTACCTCACCACCACTCCACCCGTGGCGGCCCTCCACCCACGCCGTCACCCGTCATGGCTCCTCCTCTCCCCTTTCCCTTTTTTTTTGTTCATTCTTTTTGCTAAACAGTCCCAACCCACTGGCACTGCCCCCACCCAGCGTCGTTGTTCTCATCCTCTCTTTCTCCATTTTTTTGTTTCCCTCTTTCTTTCTTGCAGAAACAGACGACTCAGGTACAATTTTTTTTTTTTAAATTTCGACAATAGTTGATTGAGAATATACACTATTATCGATAAATTATTGTCAACAATAGTGTATATTTTTGACCAATTATTATCGAAAATTTTCATTTTAAAAATAATGATTTTTTTTTTTTACAAACCAATGTAAAACATACTTATATTTTTTTTTTCGACTTATCGAAAATATGTCAATTTTTTTTTTAGTTTTTTAAGTTTTTTTTTTTTTTTAATTATTTCTGGTTTGATACGTAATTGTGTTTTAATTTAATATTTTAAAAAGAAGCCTTTTGAGATTCGAACCCTCGACCTGTCTCTTATAAAAGGTTAACAACCGCCACCCCTGCTAAAATGTCTTGCTTATCCTAATTTGCGCATCTTAGTTTATATAATCCTTCGAAACCCTAGATTCCAAGTCGCCTGCAAATCCGACGGAGAGGGAAACATCAGTTAAGAAAAGGCGACAACCCTATTTGAGTTTAAATTCGTCTCACAAATTGAATCATGAAAAAATCACTGGAAAAGCACAAAATCAAAGTGGCTGCGCCGCCGCGGGAACCGGAATCGGAATCAGAATTCTCATTCACCCTAGTACGTGTGGCGGTAGGACAGATCTGTCAATCGACGGGCTTCGAGAGGGCCGAAAGCCGGGCCCTCGAATCCCTCACCGATATCGCCACCAGGTACTTGACTGCAATAGCCAAATTAAGCGCCGCCGCCGCTAATTCCGGCGGCCGCACCCAATCGAACATCTGCGACGTCGTTTCATCGCTCGAGGAGTTGGCATCCGTACAGGGCTTCCCGGGCCGTTCGAATGTAAGATCACGTTCCATTTTCACATCAGCTGTGATTAAGGATTTGATAAACTTTGTCAAGTACACTGATGAAATTCCCTTTGCTCAGCCGTTGCCGCCGCCGCGGAAAAACATTAGTTCTAAAGGGAGTTTGTTGAAGGATAGGGATAATAGGGGTTGGTATAATGGGGGCAGAATGCAGCACGTGCCGAGGTGGCTGCCGCCGGTGGTGGTGCCTCCGGTGGAGAGGAGGGAGGAGAGAGTGAGAGAAGTTAAATGGGAGTGTTTGGGTGGTGTAGAGGAAAGGGAAAGGGGAGAGACAAACATGGTGAAGAGAGATATTAGTGATGAAATTGAGGTGTTAGGGAAGAGGGGGAAAGTGGAATTTAAAATTGGAGAGGAATTTGGTGATGGTAAAATGGTTAAGAAATTCAAGAGTCTAGGGATTGGGAAAAGGGTATGGGGTGAATGAAGATGACTACGATGATGACGAAGAATGATTTTTTATTCGATTAAGACCAAGGCCGGGGTGAGGACTAGATTTTGATGATGAAGACGAGTATTTACGCCCGAGATTCTCGTTTATAAGTGCAAATATACAATACGAGAAAGCGAGGTTCGTATTTAGAATGAGTGTGTTAGCTAGCATGGCTTTTGGATGTAGTAGTAGTAGTATAGCATAGCATAATGTCAGTTCAATTGCTTTTGTGTCATTTTTTATGTTTCATTGTATGTTCCACTCTTTGGAACTTTAACACTAGATGAAATATCAAACGTGATACATTGCTCAACATTTTTTGTCACATGGTTTTGGTTTTGAGGAAATCATAAAGTTAACAAAATAGATGTGCATAAAACATGTGACATTATTTTGGCTTAATCCTTAATCAACAAGATATAACAGGTTTGCAATGAAATCATAGCAAAGAAATGAATTGCAGAGGATCAAGAAAGCAGAGAACACTATGATAAGGATCAAAGCAATCACCATAGCCAAAACAATAAGCTTCATCTTCATGTTTTGCAGCCACGTTTTCCTATCAAGTCTTGTTACTATTGACTTGTACTCCTGGGCCTGTTCACACCAAAGATCGTAATTTATGCAAATCGATTTTCGTAAAACACGAGCACACACCTGATGATGAAGATTCTCAGTCTTGTCCAGCAATACTTGTATATTTTCCCCACGATCTACAACCTACAACAACAATAACAATGCAGATTTAGTCAAAAAACCAACTAAACACAAGAAATTCGATGAAATACCAATTCAGGATTCATACCTTCTCTATGTTTTCCATTATAACACCCTTAACTTCTGAAACCTGACCCTTAAGCTTTGCAAATTTGCTTATCTCTTCAGGGTGCTCAATACAGTACTGCATATGTTCCTTCAACTTTGGTCTGCAATGATTCTTTTCTAGATCTCAGTTTTCAATTAAACAGAAACTTCACTTGTGTATTATATATATATACCCATATTCTTCGTTAAGGCCATTTGCTGGAACCGTTGCAGCCTTCCCACCACCGTATTTCGTAACAAAGTCATCCTTAATACGCTCCAGAAAAGCCGAAGGGATCTGACTTCCTGCCGATTCTTCCGCAACAACGCAAAATGCTGCATCAAAGTTAGCAATAGTACTTGAAATCACTATTTCAAATAGTTCAATCCACATAATTCCACAAGTAACTGGATTTAAATCAGCTCAATTGTCTACAAGTAAGATGAATTTAACCGTTAGGGCAGAAATTGACTTACTGAGTTCATCGTGGAGGAGGTAATTGAAAGTGTGATTATCGCAGTTGTAGGTGAAGTTGCTGTTGGATGAAGGAAGGTTCTGGAGACACTGGTAGGCAATGGAATTGAAGTTTCCACTGATTCCGGCATACTCCGCCAGTACTAACGGCGGCGTTCCCCGAGCCACCAGCGCGTAAATCAGCGTCGTGCGGTTGTTTTGCCCCATTTTAAAGCCTTCCTTCTTTTTAAGTATTTACGCGGTTGAATTTTAAATACTTCATACTCGGTTTTTATTAATTTTGGGATGCTTCAAATATACTAATATCAACTTTGATGTAATTATATTATACAATGTCAATACTATTGTTTAGTAATAGTAATAATGAATATTAGTTTTTACACAACGATAATATGATAAACAATTTTCACATACTGTAATACTTTGTTTAAATGCACAAAAAATCTCATGCATGCGTGTTTTCAAAGGTGAAAAGTTGAAGAGCTTAGTTCCCTTGTCAATTATCAGAAGCTACATTCTACCTTTATCATCATCACACGCCATTTTAATAATAATGACATAATTGTGATGTCTTCAATTCCTGAAATAAAACACAAAGTTGAACATTATTTGCAAACTCTATTAAACACTCAGAATCACCTTTTCTTTTCATAAGTAGCAAATATACAGTGGCAGAGCCAGTATCTTACAGAATTGTAGCAACAAACAACTATTCGATTATTTTGTACGTGTTTTTCAACATTGATCATCATGGAATGAAGATTCAGCATTCAGAGAGTCATCAACTGGAATAAAATTGTGTCCGCCATTTTTTTACATCATTGGCACCTCACGCTAACCAGTTCAATATCGAATATGAGTGTTCCTAACGTCGAGCCTTCTCCGTTGGCCAGACGTGTCGGATTGAAAATGGTGGTGAATAGCCTTTGTCTGTCAAAAAACTGCACAACAGAGATGATGCAGATAGAACGAGTAGGTATTATGTAAAACAGTTTTACTGTGCAATTGTTCGCAACTAACACTATTTAGTAAAACAACTAATACTGTTTAATGAAACAACCAGTACTAACAAACTAATACGTTTTAATGAAAACGACTAATACTAACAAACTAAAGCGTGTGTATGAAATAACTAATACTACTATTTAAAAACACGCATAAAATGCATACCAGTTGCATGGTACAACTCTTACATAAGACTCTTCCTTGATTCTAAGAATACGGATCGAGCTCAATATAATTAGAAACATACAAAAACCTCTTCATGTTGGATCATATTCATCACAATTGGTCCTTCATTAACATGTCCTTATTGCATTTTCCAATTCTTCATTTAAATCTCTCATTTTTTTTCCCCTTTGCTCCGTGTTTTATCTCAAATTATGTACATAGCTTAACATTATTTATTCACTACAATCATATTTAAATAACACGAGAAATTTAATTGCAAATAAGATATAATCGACGAGAGGACATACATTAGGTGGGATAGGTTCTTGAGATGTATTTTGGTATCCTTCTGAAGGAGGGATAACGACTCGACGAATGCCACCTACTTTCATTGATCTCACAGCTGATTCAATTCCAGATATAACCTACATTAGTTCAGATGGGCCAAAGAAAAGGACAAGTAGTTACTTGTGATGTAAAAGTTCATACAAAATAGAATGACTAATATATACATGAAGAGAGCAGTGGTGTATCTTCAGTTTAAAATAGAGTACGATAATTCTCAGATTCGTCCAGTCTTGTTCATCACAATTCACAAATATCTCGTTTACGTTTGTTGAATCAAGTCATAGAGCTTTCACCTAAAATAAGTTAACCATAGAGTCACACTTGTTGTGCACTCATTTGCAATTGAACTACAATTATAACTTGATTCTAATTTGATTGATCAAAAATTCAATTTGACATCTAAATAACTTAAAATCCAATTGCATGCATTGTATACAAGAATTTGCTCATCTCAAAATGTAAACTAGCAGCAAAAACATGAAGAAACTTCAAATATTCATAACATCAATTTAAGAAATTAAAGAGAAAATTACCTTTCCCGAGCCAAAAACAAACTCAAAAGGAATCGGTTCCCCATTTTCATCCTTATGGTCGTAAGTGGAATCGAAGCGCCATCCTTGCTTTGCTGCCAATCTTCCATAGTAATGAATCACAACCTTTTCCAAATACACACCCCCAAAACGCTACTGATTCACTCAATTCGGCACTTAAAACAGAGTTTAAAACAAATATAACAGAAAAAGGTATAATAATATCATGCCTTATCGCCGTAGGATGGTGGTTCCCCATTATCGCCGATTCGAAGGTCCAGAGCCTTTACACCGCCGGAATTTGGGAGTTCGACAAAATCCGAAATGGAGGGTTTGGACCAAGTGTGATTTGGGAATGCGAGTCCGGAAAAAAACGTGGTAATTGTAAATAGCGACAAGGATCTTCTTGTTGGTGAAGGATGTGGATGAGTAGCAGAGTTTTTATTGGGCGGAAGAGAAAATCGTGGAGTGGGTAAGGGTAAATGCAATTTGTTAAATTGAAGCGCCATAGCCATGGCCACCACGGTAACGACGAGACGAACGGATAAAATTCATATGTATAAATTTAAATAAAGGGGAAAAAAATTTTATAAAACAGACGCCGTCTGTGGGAATCGAACCCACGACCACGTGGTTAAAAGCCACGCGCTCTACCAGCTGAGCTAAGACGGCTATTTGATTAAATTCTGTTTGTTAATTAATTAATAGGTTGATACTCCATCTTTTCGCCTATAAATTTTTCATTTTATAATTTTGGTCCGTCCGTCTATAAGCTTCTCATACCCTTTTTAATAAGTACTTTTTCTTACACTTCACTTTATATCTACTATGGGTGTGTTTGCAAACAATAACAATTGATTAAAAGTGATTAAAATTGATTTTTGAAATAAATTTGAAAGTGGATAGTGTTTTAAAATTAAGCACTTTTAATCAATTTTGTATATGTTGTGATGTTTGCAAAACAAATAGCTTCTTTATAATTTTACAAAAATACCCTTATTACATTTGGATAAATAATGGGTAAACATAAAATATTATTTAAATTGTGAGGGCAAAAATGTCAAATTGGTTACTACAATGATGAGAAGCACATAGAAACTATTAAAAGTAGGTGGAGGGGTGATTCACCAAAATCACTTCTAACAACTTAATTTAATCACTTAGTTCTGTTGTCAAACACTCCAAAAGTGATTATATTTTAAAATAGAAGTGATTTTAATCACATACCAGTGCTTGCAAACACCCACTATATCAATTATTTAATCACTTTTCTTAATATTTGTGCTAAAAAGTATTTGTGTTTGATTGTTATTATTCAATTATTTTGATTAAACTACATTCAATGCAAAGATCTTGATTTTAGCCGAAATTAAATTGAGGAACATTAAGGACATGTTTGTTTTGGGACTCACACGTCCGGACGTGAAATGTAACATCCACCGTCTTGTTCTAGTTCGGGATTTCAACATCCAACTCCGTCTTGTTCTAGTTCGGGATTTCAACATCCAACTGCATCCACCCTAAAAATACCTATATATTTTATTATTATAACAATACAACATCACTCCCTCTTACTAATTGATTTGACATAAAGTTACATATTGTAATACAACATCACACACTCTTACACAATTGATTTGACATAAAATTACATCATATCCTACTTAGCATCCCAAAACAAACATACACAATCTATATTCATCAAGATTTTTTTATCCAAGAATTCTCCATTCAAATTTCCCTCATCCTACATCATTCCAAAACAAACACACCCAAAAGGATTCAAGAATGGGCTTGTGACTTGGAGTTTTTCTAGTCTTATGTTGTTTAGATAGAAAAATGCCCATTCGACGATATATAGAGATCTATATAATTTTAATATTAGGCTACGGTTATACACACACACGGATCTATTAAGGACACCCACCAGACATTTTTTTTTCATCTTGCATGACATGTGAAATGTCCCATATGCCCATCATGTGAAATTTAAAAAAAAAACGAAGATGAATACACCCATTCCATTTCACGGCAGAATCATCCCCACCATCACCACCAAAAAAATCACCATACTTTTGATAAAAAAAAAACTCCTAAAAATACAAAATTTCAAAAAAAAAAAATCTTAATATGTTCGGAAATTTTACCCAAACAAAGTTGAGATGTCCGAATTTTTTTAATGAACAAAATCAATATGTTCAAAAAAAATTCCAAAACAACTTAAATTTGTCCGAAAAAAAAAGATCGAACATCTTGTTCGAAATTTTTTCCTCAACAAACTCAAGTTGGTCAAAAAAATTTCCAAAACAAACTCAATATGTTTGAAAATAATTTCCAAACTTCGATCTAAAAACCCTAATTTTCCAAAAAAAATTCAAAACCCTAATTTTTCTATCTATAAAATTGTAAAAAAAAAAATCTACCTTCAAAACGGCGGCGGCGCTGCGCCGCAGCGACTGGGGAAGGTGGGCGGCATAGCGACACGACGACGGTGGGAGGTGGGCGGCGCAGCGCTGCGGCGACGGGGGAGGTGGGAGGGGGGCGCGATCGTGGTGGAAAGTGGGAGGAAGAGGAATAGTTGGTGGGTGTACTGAATGATAATATAAATGACTAGAATTAGAATTAGGGTTTTAAGGATTTTAGGGTATTTTGGAGTTTTTCACGTGAGTGTCCTCATCATACAGTGTGTACTTAGTCAGTGGGTGTCCTCAATATGCCTGTGTGTGTATAACCGTGCCCTTAATATTATGAATGGACCAGGATGGAGGGAAGGAAGTAATGGCCCAAAGAGGAGCTTAACAGTTGTGATTTTTTTTTTAATTATTTTTTCTTTTAGTGAAACTAAAATTTTGAGATTGGGGTACAACTGTACTCCCATGTCACTTGCATAGGCCAGCCTCTACTTCTATTTCCTTAAGGTTTGGCTTCATGAATTCGTAAATCAGATATGTTGAAATTTTCTTTCTGGATATGTTGAAATTTTCTTTCTGGATCTGAAATTATCGTCATTTTTCCTGCTATCTTCAGCTCCTCCATCTACTACTCCAGCGGTAAAAACACAAATAGATCAATCTCCACTTAAATGAAAATTGACATATTTGTGTTTTTATTGCTGGATGATGTACGGGGCTGTAGATAATACGAATAAATAACAAAAATTTTAAGGGCAAGAATGGAATTTCAAAACATTTGGTTTATGAATTCATGAAGCCAAACCTTGAAGAGGTTGAAATGGAATTGAGCATGGGACTTTCATCGACTGGAAGATTTGGAAAGGACTTCACGAGAGAAAATCTCAAATAATCGTATTTTTCACTACACGTAGTTGTTACTGACAATTCTGTTAGTAATAAGAGCAATACTCAAGCGCATATTGTGGTGTTTGGGAGAGACGGGCTCCTGTCGTCCGGTTTGAGACTTAGGAGATTGTTCAGAACACCTTATCTTCGCGCTCTAAGTTCCTCGCTTTTCAATATGATTGGTGTATGATGTTCGTTTTAATAGGATTTGGGTTAAGAATACCCAACTCTGATTATTATCTATAAGCAAAATCAAAAGTCAAAGACATCAGCATTACTATCAGAAAATGTAACTATAACCTTTTAGCACCTTCTAATTAACTAACTAACCTAACTCATGAATTTGGGCTGATATGTGTCTTCATTCATTCACCCCTTTGTGTATGCATGTATACTAGTAATTCTAATAGCGAAAAGGACAAGTGACTCTGACCATGATGACGAGTAAGCGGCCGAAAAAGTGAAAAAGAGACGAAAAATGTACAAACGACGGTGGAAAGACAATCGATCTACATAACTATCGAAAAGAGGAGAGAGGGGGCTGCATGGTGGGAGAGCCGAGGGGTCGGAGTATTGGGACTATGGGGTGGGCGGTGGGATGCAATGACTAACAAACTTAAAATGCCATGACCTCAAATTTATTCTTAAAATGCCGCAAAAGTCAAAATGTTGTAAGTTTGGCACATCATTAATAATATCCCCTCCAATTTTCAATAAATGATGTTTTAATATATATACTCCCTCCGTCCCGTGATTTCTTTCACGTGTGAAGAGGCACACAAAATAAGAAAAATGAATTTAGTGGGAGATTTTGAGGGGTAATTTTGTAAACTTTTATGTATAAACTAAATAAATGAGTTGACTTTTGGGTATGTGTGGAGAAAAAATAATGGCATTTGTGTAAAATTGAGAATATTGCGAGGGTGGAGTTTATAAAGGGTTTTCCATTTTAAGGGTGTGAAAGTTATTGTGGGACGTCCCGAAAAGGAAAGTGTGAAAGTAATTACGGGACGAAGGGAGTATATTTTTTTAATTATCCTCATTTTAATTTTAGAAAATACTTTTAATTATGGGTTGCACTCTTGTGTACCAGTTACATACATGTAATGGATCAAATAACTCATTACAAATAACACATGACTCATTTACTATATTAAATCCAATAACCCATTACAAATAACACATGACTCATTTACTATATTCAATTCAATAATCCATTACAAATAACACATGACTCATTTACTATATCAATTTAACACATAGATTTTTTCATGGGCCTTTATTTTATTTCAATTAATTTTTTTTTTTTAATTTTTTCATTAAAAAATAATACTCCATTAATTTTTTATTTTTTTATTTTACTCCAATTGATATTTATACTTCTCTTTTTAATATTATTTTTTAAATTTATTTTTCTTCCTATTTATCATTTGTGTTTTAAATGATACTCCCTCCGTCCCGGGATAACTTGCATAGTTTGACCGACACGTTGTTTAAGAAAAGTGGATTTAGTGGTTGATGATGTAAGATAAATGAGGGGTATTTTAGGTAATTTGATGATGTATAAAGTGGATTTGATGATGTGTAAAGTGAAATGTATGGAAAAAATGAGTGACAAATTTGAAAATAAAACGATGTTGTGAGGTTATTAATTTTGTGGAGTATTTCCATATTAAGAGTGTGCAAGTAATTTTGGGACGTCCCAATAAGGAAAGTGTGCAAGTAATCACGGGACGGAGGGAGTAATTTTTTTTCACGTACTTTCTTTTTATGTCGCAAATAATTATTCTAAAATTTTAAAGTCTAATAAGAAAATTTTAAAAATAATATTAATTATTTTTTTTAAATATTAAATAGTATAATAATAATTTATTTTAAAAAATAAAACTCTCATCGATCTCTTTTAGCTGTAAGTGTTCAAGGTACTATTTTACTTTAATTAATTGGTGTATAATTTTCACATTATCCTTTCAAAATTTTACTTTATTCCTTACAAATTTTACTTCGTTTTACATTGTTTAATTATTTCTTTCATTCGAACTTTCATTTTTTAATCACTTTATTTTAGTTTTTTATGAATATAATTTTTAGTTTATAAGTGTTATGATAACATTTGATAAGTATTATGATATATTATTAGTTAATATGCAGTATTGTACGTATTAGTTCATATACAGTATAATATTAGTTTATATTGGTACAAGTTCTAATGTTTTCGAGTTCACATACTTTATGGTACTAGTTTAAATATAGTATAGTATTAGTTCACATACTCTATGATACTAGTTCAAATATAGTATAGTATTAATTCACATATTAAATAATATTTTTATACCCACATTAATCTCTAGTACTATACAATATATTAATTAGTACTATACCATAGGTGTACTAATAATATATCGTATTTAAACTAATATTATACTTAACAAAAAATACATAACTTAACACAAAAGTGAAAATGAACACACTAAACACAAAATTCAATTAATAGATACGATCACACTCAATAAACATATGAATGCATCAACACGGCGATGACCACAAATAAAATAATAAAGCTGATGCAATATTATGTTGGTTTCTTCCCCAATTCTCCACTCATTTAAGTTTTTAAATATAATTTTTATTTTTCAATTAGATTATATTATTAATTAGTCTTAAAAAATAATTTACAACTTAAATTTTTTTTGTAACAAACTAGATATAATTGTAGAAATAATGAAAACATAACAAAATAATCTCAGTTATTATAAATCAGATTAAAACTAAAAAGTGAGCATGTCATATTCATACATTTATACCCAAATTTTTTTAAAAAAATGAATTTTTAGTTTAGTTTTTTTTTTGTATTTTTTTTCTAAATTTTGGTCATTTTTAAAAAATAAAAATAAAAAAACTGAAATTTTTATATATAATTTTATTTTTGAGTTTCATATTTTTTTTTAATATTTTTTTTTATATTTATATTTTGAAAGTTGAAAAAATAGAATAATATTTGACTTCGTGGTGATTCATTGGTGACTCGATAGTCGGTGTATAATTATAATTTTAATGAGATGTATTTTAATTTAATTGATAAAATAGTAATATAGTTTTTTTACATGTATTATTCTTTTAAAAAAAATTGGGGGTGAAGTAAATAAAAAAGAGGGTAAATAACTAATAAATTTGATTTAGTTACATGTATGTAACTTTTACACATAAGTGCCTAAAAGAAGAGAGTGTGTACTTATTAAAAAAAAAAAAGGGTAAATATAAAATTGGATCCAGTTACCTGCATGTAACTGGTACATATAACTATATAAGTATTTATCTTTAATTATTATCTTATCTTTATTAATTAATCTCATCACATGGTAAATCTCATTCATTAAATTAAAAACAGATTTATCAACGCATATACCTCTTTTAAATTCTAAAAATAAAAAATTAAAACACCATTTATTGTAGAATGAAAAAATAACTCGTTGCAAGTAATTTAAGAGATTTGCTCAATCGGCAATAAATGATGTTATTTTTCAAAGGGAGTCGATTGCCGATTGAGCAAATCTCTTAAATTACTTGCAACGAGTTATTTTTTCATTCTACAATAAATGATGTTTTAATTTTTTATTTTTAATATATATATATATGTAGACAAACAAAATTTAATTAATGTGGGCCTCCAAAGCCCAACAAATTAAGTCGGACCTCTAAAGTTCAACAAATTCAAATCGGGCCTCTAAAGTCCGATAAATGAAGTTGGGCCTCTAAAGTCCGATAAATGAAGACGGGTCTCTAAAAGTCCCATAAATGAAGATGGGCCTCTAAAGTCCAACAAATCAAATCAAGCCCAAATAGGGTATTCTTAGCCCATCAAGTAATTCAAAATTTTGAATTAAAGCCCTAACCACTTGCACAAATATCTCCAGGCCTACACCTATAAATAGAGACCTCATTTCATTCATTTCAGAATCAAGAAATCAGAAGCATTCAAGGCTCTAAAATTCTCTGCAGAGATTTTAGAGTGTTCTTCAGCAAGCGGAGGATCTTCAAAGGCGTTCTTTGTGCAAAGCGGCAAGAAGCAGTGTTCGAGTGGAGATCAAGGTGCTAAGCCTCTTCGATTCGGCGTTTCTTCAAGACGTTCTTCGTGCAAAGTAGCAAGAAGCAGTGTTCGAGTGGAGATCAAGGTGCTAAGCCTCTTCGATTCGGCGTTTCTTCAAGGCATTCTTTGTGGATCTTCAACGGAAAAGTCCCGATAAGTCCCGAAAATCAACGTTTAATCCAAAATACGGCGTGAAGCCCTTGGATTAGCGTTACAAAGTCCCAAGTTCAAGAACGATCTTCAACGACGTTCATCCAAAAAGTCCCTAAATTCAGCGTTTAATCCAAAAATACGGTGCTAAACCTTTGGATTAACGTTATAAAAGCCCCAAATACAAGATCGGAAAGGATTCGGCTGCGGATCCAGCTCCAAAAGCTCAAGAAGTTCAAGTGAAGTTCAAGAAGAGAGAATCAGAGGAGACATTAGAGATTGTAACCCGCAATATTCATCGGTTTAATCCGAAATTAAATAAAATTGTTCGCATTTTCGCGTTTTATATTTAATTCACGAATTTGTGTTTACAAATTGGCACGCCCGGTGGGACTATCTCTACCTCTCATCTCTACTCTTCAAGAAAATCAAGTCTCGACGATGACACCAATCAAGATTAAGATCAAGAGAGGTGTTGCATCCGGATCAGCTGGTCTTGACTTTGAAGACGTGAACGTAGTCACGAGGAGTATGTCAAGAAGCTCGAAGTCATCGTCTTCTTCAGAGAAGGCTACTGTAGGAGGTCCATCACCCAATACTGCGAACGAGGAGAACAACCCAGCCTATTCCCCTACTCATTCCACAGCGAGCTCATCAGATTCAAGTACAGCCTCAGCAATGGCGACAGGCACTACGACTGTTGAGGAGCAACTGGCAAGCTTAACTCGAGCCATAGAAGGACTCACAAAACATGTCCAAGAACAGGATGCCCAGATTGCTAAACTGATAAGCAATGCAGACAAAGGAAAGCAAGTCGAAGGACATGATGCTGAGACGTCTGGTGAACGCCAGCCAATGGAAATTGACCCAACCCTTAAGGAGTTACAAGTTTCTCCCGATGGTTTGGTGCCCGTTGACCGATTGAAAGAAATCATACTTGGGGCAATCAAAGATAAGTTGGAGGAAAATCCCAAGTCTTCATTCACCTACAACAAGCCTTACACGAAGTGGATTGACGGTTTGAAGATGCCAGCTGGTTATCAACCTCCAAAGTTGCAGCAGTTCGATGGAAAGGGTAATCCAAAGCAGCATATTACTCACTTCGTAGAGACTTGCAACAATGCCGGCACTTACGGAGATCTCTTTAAAGGGCAATGCATTTGATTGGTATACCGGTTTGGAAGCTAGCTCGATTGACAGTTGGGAGCAGATGGAGCAGGAATTTCTCAACCGGTTTTACAGCACTAGTAGAACGGTTAGCATGCTTGAATTGACGAACACTCGTCAATCAAAGGAAGAGCCGGTGATCGATTACATAAATCGATGGAGAAATCTAAGCCTAAATTGCAAGGATAGATTGACTGAAATTTCAACTATCGAGATGTGCATCCAAGGAATGCAGTGGGGTCTTCGATATATCCTTCAAGCAATTCAACCAAGATCATTCGAGGATTTGGCTACTAAGGCTCATGACATGGAGTTGAGCATGTCTACAAGTGGATTTGAAGAGCCACAATTAGGGGTGTCAAAACCAGCCCGGCCCGATGGGCCGGCCCGGCCAGCCCGACTAACAGGCAGGCTGGGCCTTGTTTTAAGTGGCCCAAAAAATATCGGGCCGTTTTGGCCCGGCCCAGATGGCCCGACGGGCTGACTGGGCTCAATCCGGGCTTGGCCCGATTTTTCGGGCCGGCCCGGCTCTCTCTCTCTCTCTTTTTTTTTTTTTTTTTTAATTTATTAAAACTAAAATAATACTAAAAACCTACGCGCAACATTTGCCCCAAATTCTCATAAAAGAGAAACCCTAGATAGTGTCCCCTTTCCTCCTTTTAACCTTTATCCCAGCCGCCCACCGCTTTCCTTCTTCATCCCAGCAGGTCAAGCGGCCACTCCCACGCTTCGCCGATCGTTGTTCACCTCCAGTCTCCGGTGGTCCACTCTCACACCGCACGGTAAGTTCATTTTTTTGTTTTAATTAGATTGATCCCGAGGAATATGTTATTTGGGTGTTTATGTGCTAATGGAGATGGACAGCTGGAAGGATTGGATAGGGTGAGAGTTTTGGATTGAGGACAACAACAGTGTCGGGATTGGAAGCTGGCGTCTTGGTGGAGTAAGAATTCCTTGCGGCCATGGAGTTACTGAAGAATAGCAAAAACAATTATTGTTTTGGTTCTATCTCCCAAATTAATCTGTTTTGGAAATAATTTTTGGAGCTGATACAAATTTGTATTGATTTACAGTATCAAATATTAATTTTATTTATTTTTATTTTTTAATTATAAAATAACCGGGTCGTTTTGGCCCGATGGCTCGGCAGCCCGTGTAGGGCCAGGCTGGGCTTCATATATCTAGGCCCGATAGAATTCGGTCCGGGCTGGCCCGACCCGGTGAAAACGTATGGCCCGATGGGCCGGTGCCGGGCTGGCCCGGCCCGACCTGTTTGACAACCCTAGCCACAATCTCAAGAGTGGGGGCAAAGGAAAACGAGTTTGAAAGAGTTGCAACGAAAGCAATATCCATTTCTAGACTCAGACATCCCCGAAATTTTCGATGACTTGATCAATAATGATCTCATTGAACTACCACAAATGAAACGACCCGATGAGGCTGGGCGAACGGACAACCCCAAATATTGCAAGTACCATCGATTGGTAGGACATCAAACCAAAGACTGTTTTATACTTAAAGACAAAATTATGCAGCTAGCCAAAGAAGGAAAGATCTTGCTAGATGAAAGTGAAACAACGACGAATCACATCACAGTTGAAGATAATCAAATGAAGGAAGTTTACGCAAATGATACCTACAAATTGATTTATGAAGACGACGTATACATTTGTCCCATGAACGGAATGTTTTTGAAACGCTACTACGCGTAAAGAAAACAAGTATGCTCCATAGACGCATGAGCCTAAACTGCTTGTTGCTCCATAAACGCATGAGTCCAAACTGCTTGTTGCTCCAAGAACGCATGAGCCTAAACTGCTTCTTGCTCAATGATGCATGAGACTAAACTGCTTATTACTCCTGGTCCGCACGAGTCTAAACTGTGTACGACAACCACCAAAGGTAAATACATGTGGTTAAACTGTTTACTTACTCCACTAAAGACATTTTAAGTGGTTAAATAATTAAATTCCTACGTTGTCAAAAGTAGTTAAAAAATAGTCACTCTTGGCTCGCATGTGGAAAATCATTTGAAAGTAATTCGCAATTCGTCCACATCAAAGACAAACGTTCTCGTGAACGAAATGCGAGGGGGCAATTTGTAGACAAACAAAATTTAATTAATGTGGGCCTCCAAAGCCCAACAAATCAAGTCGGACCTCTAAAGTCCAACAAATTCAAATCGGGCCTCTAAAGTCCGATAAATGAAGTCGGGCCTCTAAAGTCCGATAAATGAAGACGGACCTCTAAAAGTCCCATAAATGAAGATGGGCCTCTAAAGTCCAACAAATCAAATCAAGCCCAAATAGGGTATTCTTAGCCCATCAAGTAATTCAAAATTTTGAATTAAAGCCCTAACCACTTGCACAAATATCTCCAGGCCTACACCTATAAATAGAGGCCTCATTTCATTCATTTCGGAATCAAAAAATCAGAAACATTCAAGGCTCTAAAATTCTCTGTAGAGATTTTAGAGTGTTCTTCAGCAAGTGGAGGATCTTCAAAGGCGTTCTTCGTGCAAAGCGGCAAGAAGCAGTGTTCGAGTGGAGATCAAGGTGCTAAGCCTCTTCGATTCGGCGTTTCTTCAAGACGTTCTTCGTGCAAAGCAGCAAGAAGCAGTGTTCGAGTGGAGATCAAGGTGCTAAGCCTCTTCGATTCGGCGTTTCTTCAAGGCGTTCTTTGTGGATCTTCAACGGAAATGTCCCGATAAGTCCCGAAAATCAACGTTTAATCCCAAATACGGCGTGAAGCCCTTGGATTAGCGTTACAAAGTCCCAAGTTCAAGAACGATCTTCAACGACGTTCATCCAAAAAGTCCCTAAATTCAGCGTTTAATCCAAAAATACGGTGCTAAGCCTTTGGATTAACGTTATAAAAGCCCCAAATACAAGATCAGAAAGGATTCAGCTGCGGATCCAGCTCCAAAAGCTCAAGAAGTTCAAGTGAAGTTCAAGAAGAGAGAATATAGGAGAAATTAGAGATGGTAACCCGCAATATTGATCGGTTTAATCCGAAATTAAATAAAATTGTTCGCATTTTCGCGTTTTATATTTAATTCACGAATTTGTGTTTACAATATATATATTTTTCATTCTACAATAAATGATGTTTTAATATATATATATATATATATATATATATATATATATATATATATATATATTATAGAATTTGTATTGAAGTTATCGAATTATGAAGAAAAATCATATAGCAAAGTAAAAATAAGCACGAAATCTTTAAAAAAAACAAAACAAAAACAAAAATGGAGCTAGCAATCCCATGTTTGAAGCGAGATATTGTCTAATATTAGACGCAACTCTCGTCTTTAGTTGTCATAATTTAGAATCCTAAATTATGTTATCATAGTATTGTACACTCCACGTCAAATATAAGTATGTATAAAGTGTCTTTTTATATTTCTATTCCATGATTATCTAATTATTTAAAACATAAAACAAAACTTATCAAAGTGCCGTCTTAGCTCAGCTGGTAGAGCGCGTGGCTTTTAACCACGTGGTCGTGGGTTCGATTCCCACAGACGGCTGTTTTTTAATTATATTCTCGTTGGATACGACAACGTTTTCACATAATTGTCTTAATCTTTTTCATTTTCTTTTTTAATCAAGTTTTCTTAATTTTCTAATATTAATAATTTATTAATATTTGATGATCATCATTCAGGTTTTTTCTACTTCAACATTTTTATTGTTGTGATATGTTGGTTGAATATTAAATAAGAAAGAAAACCATTTTCATTTTCGATATATGAAAATGGCAGAAATACCCCCACTTTTACCCTCAAATTTGATTGAGGTCATTTTTTTACAACAATTCGAAAGTTCGATATCTATCTAGCATTAGGGGTGGACATTTAGTCGATTTGATTCTAGACCGTTTTCAACCAAATCAAAATTAACACTCTAATCATTACATTTTTTTAATATAGTATCAATAATTAAATAAATAAGTATATCCTTTTAATCTATACTCCATAAAGTAATTCAATTTGTTCGATTTATGCATTTTTTATAAAATAAAAACTGAACCAAAATTGAAAACCGATTTCTTTGAAAAATTACAACCAAACCGTTTAGCCGATGGAATTTAACCGAAATTTGTCAGTTCAATTCGAAAATTCGATTTTGTGCCAACCCTTATTTATCATGCAAAAGTCGTCTCGAAATATAATCATTTGCATCAACATAAATCTAACTCAACAAACCAAAAACAAATACATTAAGTCGTTGATAATAACATTGCAAATTTCTCCAAAATAAAAGTACACATATATAAAACTGATGGATATCTTACTTGTTTACACCATCTTTATGCGACCAGTCTTCATTTTCTCTAACATTAAGCAGTTGCTTTATATTCATCTCTTGCCCAGTTTTCCTGCTAGCTGAAGAAGACGAACACGTCGCCAACTGCTGATTAACGCCTACACGAGCTTCAGAAGATTCCGGAACTCCGCTGGTACCACTAAGTATAGGAAGCGAGACCTTAGGCATGGGGTTGAGGCCTGCTGTTATGACAGTCAGAATATCAGGCTTTGCCATTACATCGACCCATCGGTTGTCAATCCAATCTTTCGACATTCTTAAATTTTTCGTCTCCATTGTCCTGAACATGTTCTCGCCTGCAATTAAATGGATCAAATGCAGTAGAAATGTGATTATTATGTTCACATTGAAGAAGCAACAGATGATAATAAGGAGTCAGAATTATTTGCAGGATTTCACACAAAATAAAAGTATTAGTATTAGTTTTAGTTTGTAGGCTGAATAATATTAGTATCTTTTCAATACACAACTAGTGTTTTTATCATATGAGTTGATACTTCCAACCGTTTTTTCTATGATTCGCGAAAGAATATGAAGAAACAGCTTTATTGAATTATTTTGGTCAAAATTGGGTTAAAAATTGCACCAGTTGTGTGAGCTGAAGTGTTACCCTAATGATAATACATACCCGGGAAATAAATCTGAAGTCGAGTTTTTGATAACGTGTCGCATCCAATTACAAAGCCTTCCCACCAGCCATCGCACCACCAGCCATCCACTGCTGCTCCAACCTCAAATCTTACATCCGCGGAATTGGGATGAGGCCACGGCCTGACAGTGAGGCGATCAGCTCGTCTCAGACCCATTTTATCAGGACCTGCTTCTCTGCTTGCCGGAACCCATTCCTACAATTAACTCATTCAAAACTCTCTTCTTCAAAGTAATTTTGTTTGGTATACGAAGTATCACATTTTAAAAAATGCTTGATTTTAAGTGTGTTTTTCTTCTCAAAATCACTAATCAGTGATACTTTGTATGCTAAATAATATTACTGACTTCACTATAAAACTTCTATGAACCAAGTTCATAGAAGTTTTTATCCATTCAAATTAATCATGAGTTTTGGAAGTACAAGTTAATTATGAAAATAAATGCTTTTACATACATACCTCGAGTTTCCCAGGTCCAGAAGCATCTTGGATATCGTAATACTGAACCCTTAGACGCTTTGCTGAAGCCTGTAAAACTTTGCACCTGAACCAGCAGCCTCGCAAGCCACTGTCCCGACAAAGAAGCTCTATATTTTCATTAACTTTGTACAGTACTTGACTTTGTGCTTCACAATTTGGCGGTTGAATATCGCCCCCTGCTTCTTCAGTCTCATTTAGGCTGTGTTTGGGCACGTGCTTTTTCGGACCTGTGACAATAAGACGTTTCAGACGTGGTCTTGCTTCCATTTGCTACTGATCTGTCAGAGAATTAGAGGAAAGGAAATCAAGATTTGTTTAAGACATTCACTTTAGATGCAATTCAGAAATATATTCTGATTATATACCAAAAATCTCTTTGAGCAACACTTGTGTGAACGTGAACTATATTTGGACCAAGTGGAGTTCACGTTAACCAAGTTCATGCAAGTTTTTGTCTAACTTATTACAAATCTGAAATTAATGTGACAAGCAGAATTGGAAAGTTATAAGCAATGGATTGAAAATAGAAAGGCAATTCTGGCAACGGCAAAGCCCAAAAACACAATTATAACAAAATGTGTTATAAAATTCAGGTGCAACATCAGAGTGGAGGATGAATGCACCATCTAATCAACTGGATCTAGAAAAAATACAGTAGTAACATAATTAACATGAAATTCCAAAGATTTGGAAACCGATAAGTAAACCATTTTAACTCAAAGTAAAAAGAAATACAAACAATTGCACCTGAAAAAATAGCATATACACTATCAATAACGGATGATTAGGCCAAATTCATGAGGCATTATACAAAACCAAGCAATGGCTCAAAGAGTCGGCCACATTGAATGCAAATTGAATTGGCAGAGACTTACTAAAGAAATTGCAAGAAGAATTTAAGACATTAGAAGAAACTACAGAATATGCGGATTCTAAAGAAGATTAAGAAAAACTTAACTTGAATGACTATGCAAGAAAGTTATTCACTTAGAGATTGCTCCAAAGAATAGAAGAAATAAAACGCCCTATTTATCGCCAAGGATAAGGAACATTTAATGCGTTTCACCAAACGCTGACGTCAAAATCTGGCGGTGCCTGAGTTTGCTTCTTTTCTCGATAATAATTTCTTTAAAAAATAGGTGGGGTCAGAGAGAAAGTGACAAAAGTGAGTGGGACGTTTGGTGGCAGCTTTCAAGGAAACGTTTTTGAATGACATTGGAGAAGTCGTAACCAAAGAATATGCATGAATATTAAAGATAAAACGAGAGGTGGCGTTGGGGAAAAATAAGAGAAGCCAGGTGCCAACATGCATGTGTTATATTGGTTTCAAGAAATATCCTCTCCTCAAACAAACCGAAAAAATAAATCAGGATTTTAAATTCACAAACATAATCCCAGCATTAAATTGAACTTTAATTTTCTTTGGTGATAAATGAAAGTTTCTTCTCCGGTGTATCTAAATAAGTTCCTCTTCTTGAGATTTTTATTTATTGCCTCACTATCTTATGAGTTCAAGGAAACTATCGGTGTTTGGCAAACTCTACAAGAATAATTTTTTTTTTCAAAAGTTGGGAGGGCTAGTATCTAGCTTTTGAAAAAAAGTAATTCCGGTTCACTCTGTAGAGTTTGCAAACACCACCTATGTATCCTTGAGCATTTTACTGTCTCAACTATAGAAAAGTAGAAAATTTGCAATTCTTTCACGAGCATCTAATAAGTGAAAACCTTCCATTCTTTGATCCTTTAACGTTCCTCAAGAAAATTAGAGAATGAACGGCAGAGATAATTCAAGGACACGTCAGTATCAAGAAACAGCATACTCCGACATATATAGTTTATACCATCGTATAGAGTAATGGAAATGAATATAGGGTAATTGGAATGGTTAATGAGAATAAAAGATGATCAACTCACATTCATCATATTTCGTACGAATGAGACTCAAAATAAATTAATCATTACCCCTCTTCATTAACTACGTCCAATCCTATAATCATTTCTCCCCAATCATTCCACTATTCCTTAACCAACAATCAATTTTAGTCTTAACTTATTCCAAGATTAGAACAATGTAGCCATCATTCTCATTACCATTCCCATTGAAGAATTTGAACCAAACGCCCCCTAAATTGTGAAGTATCTTCAACACACATGCTTTCTATTATGGTAGAAAAAATCTATATCATAGAGACTGCCTATGGTAACTCACACAAGTGATCTAAAATCGTAGCCTGTAAATCAGTAACTTCATAGGTAGAAAACACATACATGAATGAGGGAAGATCGGGCCGCCTCGTTATCCAAGAAAATCCACAACTTGTTTTCATGATTGCTACGCATTCTGTCAAGCACAGCATAATAACCATTAAGCACTTCAATTTAAGAAGAACATATACTTCATGACATAATTAAGCAGTTCAAATTAAAATCAAAGCCTCATAATCAAGCAGAACAAATGTACTGAAGGAGCAGGTCTTGCAAACAAAATTAACATTCAATTCATCATAAACGCCTCTCATGTGACTAGCAATTCATGCCATGATCTTCAAAAATTAAAGCAAATATGGGAAATTACAAAAATCCCCAAAAAAATAAATAAATGAAAATTTGAGAGTGGCATTCCCACAAATTTCCCATTACTGAACTAAACAAAAACGATTGAATCTTTCTCACAAAAAAAAAAAAAAGAAAGAAAAAAACTAGACTTCAGAGTTCAGATTTGTGAATTAAACGAAAAATATT
The DNA here is from genome assembly GCA_963675135.1 of Galeopsis tetrahit. Taxonomy (NCBI): domain Eukaryota; kingdom Viridiplantae; phylum Streptophyta; class Magnoliopsida; order Lamiales; family Lamiaceae; genus Galeopsis; species Galeopsis tetrahit. The sequence goes on along the minus strand of OY776130.1, from coordinate 27,731,071 downwards.
GATACCTTTTACAAAATCAAAGATGGGTTTTGAAAGTTTTAGGTAAGGCAGGCGGGGATTTAGCTCAACGTACAGAAATTGACGAACTGCAGAATTTGGCGGTTTAAGGGTTAAATGAAAGAGAAGGTAGTACTCCGTAGTAAATAGGGGGATAAGATAGAAATGAGCAGTAAATTATTTATTACAGTATTTATTTACTAAACTAGTGTAAGACCCACAGGGGTGTGAATTTTTTTAATTATGAGTTATGTATAGTGTTTTGGAGTGTTAGTAATAATACTCTAATTTATTGTCTATGTGCTATATATTTAACAGGTACCGGTGAAATATTAGTATATTGAGATTGTTTATGAATAGAATCATCATTAGAGTCCATTAAATAAATAGAAACTACAATTTTTTAAAGTTTTTAATAGGTTCAAATTAGAGTTAAAAATCAAGATTACCTTTAATATACATATAATTCATTATTTTTAAAAATTAATCAATAAATTAAATTTTAAATTTCTGAATTTGTGCTTTTAAATTCCTGAATATGTGCAGCTCATCAATTCCTGAATTATAGGGCATATTATCGAAAATTCCCAAATTCAGTTTCTTAGATTTCATTTCGTTGAATCGATCAGTGCAGTAATCAAAATAGGAAATCCATATCATCATATCATCAAAATAATCAAATTAAAATCAGCTGAATTATAAGTATCTAGCATTTTAATTTCTCCATCATATCATCAAAATCATCAAACCAAAATCGAAGAAACCCACCATCGCCATGACAAATCTTGTTTTTTCTTACTCCATTGTCGGAAATTCGAACCAGTGGTGATGAGTCAGCGGCAGCGTGCCCGGGACGACTGGACCCTTCGTCTTCACACAAGGCGCGACGGGTAGGCGACCAGAAGAGGAGGATTTGCAGATCGGTCGAGGGATTTGCAGACTGCAGCCGACGAATTTGCAGATCGCAGCCGAGGGAGTTACAGGCGGCGGCGGCTGACGGAGTTGCAGATTGCTGCGCGCGGCGCTCACTCCTACTTCTTTTCCTATTCATTTTTTTGTTTTTGATGTTGCTGATCTTGCTATCATGATCGACAATGGAGATCGGATTTATGACTAGGTAATATTGGTTTTTTTTTATTATTATTATTTTCTAGTTGGAATATACCAATTTCAAAATTCCTCAGTCTCTCTTCTCTTGTTAATCTGCCTAATTTTGTTTGTGGTGCAAGAATGATGAAGCTCAACAGCCCTTGTCAAGGAAGGTCTCTGTTCCATCATAAAAAATAAACCCTTATAGGATGATTATCGTATTGTGGGTTGTGATTCTTTACATTTTTCTACACTATCGATTAACCAATCTAGTACCCAATGCGTATGCGTTGTGGTTGATTTTTGTGATTTGCGAGACCTGATTTGCTTTCTTATGGAATCTGGATCAGTTCCCGAAATGTGATATGCAAAAATAGTGCATAATGTTATGCATAAAATAGTGCAAAAATTGGAGCATGTGATTAATGTGATATGCAAAATAGTCATCATACTTCAATCGAATGCATTATGCATAACGTGATATGCAACTTAATAATCATATTTTGAATTATGCATAACGTTATATGCAATTTAATCTACACTCTCGACAGGAACAATTAAGATTAAAGGAAGCATGCAGATGATCGTAGTACCTGATGCAGTCGATCGTCTTCTTCGCCGCCGGAAAATGTAGAGTCTGTCTTGAGAATCGGTGGAATGAAATGCAGAAAACTAGAATCTCTAAGCTTAACAAATTTAAACGAATTAATTGGAGATACCTACTTTTTAGGAAAGATTTAAATTTTAGAATGTGCTGAAATCACGCAATTTTCGAGAATGGGCTCTTAAGAGGTGATTAGATGTTTAAGTTGACTTAATTATATGAATTAATGATTTGAAAATTGTTCAAATTAAGAAAAGGGCATAATTGTCTTATAAAATTCAATTTGAATCTATTAGACACAAAAAATTCAGATAGACTCTATTAGAGAAAAGTAGGAGTGAAATGAATCTAATAGTTATTTACCCTAGTATATTTGACAAATGGCTAAAAATTCGCGATTTTTTCGCAGGTCTGATCAGGTTCAATGGATCTTTCCAAAAAAACTTGATTAGTACGGGGCAAAAAAACATCATATTAGCATTTAGGTCAGAAACCGACTTCCATAATAAACATGTGGTTAGAAATGGTAGGAGATTGGGATTGTCATCTACATTGTCTTAGAGATTTTTTTCTATCACAGAGAAAATGGGGAAAAGTTTTAAATTGGGGAGAGCTGAGTTATGGAGGGATAGGTTGATGATAATGGTGGTTGGTACGCTTGAAATGACTACTATACCTTGCAAAAACGAAGGGGGTAAAAGGGTATTGGAATGTGTTGATGGTGGCACTTTATGTTTCCGTCTTAACCAAGTCATCCATCTTGTTCATTGTCGCTTATGGAATTTGATCATTGTCTATTGCATTATCAAGTTCAAGTTCGCCAATGTAAGTGTGTGCGATTGTGGGTGCGATAGTGTGTGCAATTCAGTGTATGTTTTTTCACGCGGAGTGTGTACGATTTAGTGTGTGTGTTTTCATGCAGAGTGTGTGCGATTTACACACACTAGTGTTTGCGATTACACGCACTTCTCTTTTTTTTTTCGTTGTTGTTTCGTTCCGATCCCTCGGTCAAATCCTCCATTTCCCCTCGTGTACATCTGTAAAATGAATCAGAAGGACCGGTAGTTGTTAGATCTTTCCACTGTCGCCTTGTCGTCGTCGCCCACCTCCACCGATAACCGTCGCCGCTTTATCGGGTTTGTCTCGGATGCTCTTTCGTTTGTTTCTTCATTTTATGTAGTTTTTACCTAATCTTTTGATGGGATCAACAGATAGATTACCCTTACGGAGCCATGGTGACCGTTCAGGGGATTTATCCTTGATCCCGTTTTAGTTTCAATTTACTTGTTGCTTTTATTTTTCTAGTTCTTGCGCTCGGGTGCTTCGGCTCAGTTGTTTAGTTCTTATTTTCTCTTCATTTGTTTAGTTCTTGTTTTTGTCTGTCTTCCCCTGCGTGGGACTATGGGGCTTTCTCTTCCCTTGTGTGGGACTTTTTTGAGTGGTTTGATGGTTTGGTAGGATCATGGTATCAGTGGAGCTTTGTTCTTTTTTTCCTATTTATTGATATGAGAACACCTTAGTGTGGAGTTGTCTCGTATTGAGAATGGAGACCTGGACGTTCATGTGGAGGAAAAGATACACTCGTTTTCCTCTTCCTCACGATTGGATAGGGCAACGACTGTGGCGATCCGTCTTGGATTGAAGATCATTAGTTTTTTTAGCTTGAATTGTATTGACATTTAACTTTGATCTTGTAAACCTATATAAAAAAAAAAGCAATTCAAGTTCTCCAATTTATATTAACAAAGTTCAACTATTAAGTTATCAATCTATGCCATAGAGTGATTACAGCTTGTTGGTGTGAATCAAGCCCTAATTCTTCATATGTAATTTTTTATGAAAGTTCAGAAGGTCCAATTTTTCTTTTCTTTTTTAACTTTTTTTTTTTCCTTTCATGATGTTATACCAAGTAGTAGAATTCAGTGAACAATTTTACAGCGTATGGTGTCCGAATATGAAAATTGGGGATGGTGTTCGACTAGGGTGGGAAATTGCAGGACACACACTTGCCACACTGATTGTTGGCAGTTGACTGGTGTTTCTTACACGATGAGCTTGTGCTTGTTAGATTTGCATTATTACCACAAAGTTGTTGTTTTAGGTTATGTAGTGTTATGCATTTTTTTTAGTTGCTCGTTTATGCAATTATACTTAAATGTTATACAATTTTCGTGTTGTTTTATGCAATTATTGTTAAACCCAACAATTACAACCTGCAATTTTCATATTGTAGTCGAAATGTCAAATTGGGGGAGATTGTAGATGTTGTTAACACTTAAATGTCTTAACATTATCAACAACATCTTAAATTGATCTTCTTTGATTTTTTCTTAGTCTTTTCTGAAATGTTTGTTGGTCCCTGAACGAGTAGTGAATGGGATTAAAGTCTAGAGGGGAGGGGTGAATAGACTTTAAAACTTTTTCAACAGAGTTGGGAACCTCTTCTGATTGCTATGTCAACTGGACTACAAGTCTGCTGGTCCAGATGACTATAGTGATCTGAATGAAGAGATTATATGCGGAATTATGGTAGGCCTTGATTAGACTCGTTCTTATAGTTTCTTAAGAAAGTGTTAACTTGTTTTCCTTAATGAAAGTACTCAACTGATGCTGGTTTGAAAGTTGTGGCCTTGTTTTGAAGAATGTTGAAATCACAGTATGCACTATATAATAGTTAATGAAATGACAGAAATGTAAAGTGCAGTAAGTAAATAACACCAGATTTATAGTGGTTCGGATATACGTTTCTACGTCCACTCTCACGTCCACACGTGATGTTTAATCCCTTTAATTTACCACAAATTACAAGGGTCTTGACCTTTATAGTCCCAAGGTTAGGACTTTGAGATTTGAGCCGTCCTACCAGCTACGGTCTCCACAAGTGATTGTAAGCACTTGCACTTTAAGGGGTTCAAAAACTTTAACCTTTCGGTGAGGGTTTGGAGTTTTTGAAGTGTATCCAACTAATGGTTCAAGCTTATAATTTGCTTAACCACTATGCCTAAAACAATGATTATACAATATGGACAGGTTTCAGGTTCTTAGGGGTTGGATAGAAATCACTTAAGAGCTATAGATATTCTAATGGTTTTCTGGCTCTTGGAGAACTCTTAGAACAGTATGGCTATTTGCTTGATTGCTTGCTTAGCTTGTGAATTCTCTCTTGTGACTTCCTTTTTTGTGATTTCTCATCCTCTTGTATTTATAATGGTGATTGCTTGCAACTAGCCGTTGGGGCAATCTTTCCATAATGGCTTGATTCCTTGATTCCAGCCGCTTGATTGCTTCAATCCTGGGATCATGTCAATCTTCTAAATAAGGTAGGTCTTCGTTTGAATTGCAAGATGACTTTGGAATCAGCCGAGTCCTGGAAGAGCACATAGTCTTCTGATCTGTACTTCTAGTCTTTTGACTACTCTTCTGGCCTTAGGTCTTCTGTCTTCTGATATCAGCAGAGTAACACTCTTCTGATCTGGTAATTCTTTGTACTGCTTTAGGCCATCTTCAATCTTGGACTCCATCAGATAAGTAGGTATACAAGCACCTTAACTTATCTGGTCTTCAAGGATCTTCTAGTCTTCATGTCTTCTACTCTTCTCATCTTGAGGATAGGCATGTAAGTCAGGACTGTGTTGATCAGCTGATATCAATACAGTTGATCACACAAGACTAGTCTAAGCTGTTCTATACAAGTCAGCTGATCCTATTACATTTATAAACTCTAAGTGTTTTGGCCATCAAAACTATTCTAACATCAAGTGGGGCTTAGGGTGAATTTATATCCCAACAATTTCCCCCTTTTTGATGAAGCCAAAACTATACTTGATAAATGCTCTTAATGAAATAAGATAAGAGTTTATAACATGCTAAAACTGAAGTTTCTGATGAAGACAATGAGAGTTTGTCTTGTAAGCAAAAAGAACTAGAACTTGAATATATATAGAGCTTTTACAGATTTACAAGTAATAGTTTCTTTAAACTTCTAAGGTAGTCTTCATCAGGTCTTCTGTTCTTCAAATGCGGTAGGCAAGATACAGACGAGCTCGAACTTCTTCCATGTGCTGCACATCTGTAACATTCTCCTCTTCATAGATCTTGTACAGAATCCTTTTGATTTCAATCATGTTGGCTCTTCCTGAATCCAGAAGGGGTGCATCCCATTTGGGTTCTTCAGGAGTTAGGATTCTGCAGTTGTCAAGTCCTTTGGCTGTCTTGACAATTTCTTCCCAGAACACTGGATCTTCAATGTTCATGAACTGATTGAACTGGAAGAATTCATCTTCATAAGTTGGGAGAGGGCCAAATTTCCTTACTATGTGGTGTTGAATTTGCCACTTCTTCTTCAGGGGATACCATCTTGGTAGCTCATCTTGAAGGGCTAAATAATCCACATAATTGCTATCAAACACCAGGACACTGTCTTCTTTTGCTTTGTCCTTGATTGCTTTCCTGAGTTTGGCAATTCTCCTTTCAAATTTGGTTTTGACTGCCTTCGCATCATTCAGCTTCTTTTGCTTAAGCTCTTGAGCTTCAAGCAACTTCTTTTTCTTCAACTCTAGAGCCTCTTTCTCTTCTGCAGTAGGCTCTGCTGGAGCTGACTTCTTACTGGTCTGAGCTGACTGAGCTTGCTCATCTGCCTTCCTTTTCCTTGTCATTCTCTTTTCAGGAACTTTTTCTTCAGGGGCAGTGATCTGAAGAGTCTTGGCAGGAGCTTGAGTGGGTGCTTGGGTATCTTCTTGAGCAATTTCTTTGCCTTTGCCTTGCCTGTTCTTGATTTTTCTCTGTAAACCACCCAAGGTTTCATTTAGCTCATCTTGAGATACTACCATTACAGTTTGTTGTGCAGTAGACTTCTCAAGAGCCTTTATCAACACATCTTCCCCCTTTTTGGCTTCAGCAAGTGCAGCCGCAAAAGGTACCATAGCATTTCGAATCTCTACCATCAGGGTCTGCTTTAGAGCAATGGCATTGACTTTGATAACCTGGGTCAGATGTGATATGCTGTGTTCAAGAACTTCAGCATGAGAATTGGAGAAGGAGGCAGCTTCAATTCTATTTGTAAGTGTTTCCAGCTTGGCTGCTGTCTCCTTCAGCTGAGTCTGCAGTTTTTCATTCTCCTCTGCAGCTGCCTTAAGAAGGTTTTGACCTTCAGCAGTTCTTGCTTCAGCATCTTTAACTCTTGACTCGTAGGCTGCCTCCATTTGGGAGATCTCATCAGCAAACATTGTGGAGACGTCAGCTGTTCTTTTCTGAATGAGAGTCATGTAATCTCCTATATGATCATGGAGTGCCTCACCAAATTTGTCCTCGATGTCAAGGATTTGGTCATTAAGACGAGTCCTCTGCTCCCTAACAGCTTTTTCAACATATCTTCCAAGTTGTAGACCTAAACCTTTTTCAAAGTGCAAGTCTATTGCAGCTTTGACCTGGGAGCAGATGTCTGCTGTGTGATCAACAGATGGGGTAGAAGTAGAGGGTGTACCTTGAGGCTTTGGATGAACAATTATTGCTTTGCCTCTTTCTTCAGCTGAAAGATATTCTTCATTGAGGAATGTGGAAGTGGCCTTAACCAGATGTGTCATGATCTTCTCTCCTTTATCAATGAAGTGAGACAAGTCAGCTGTTGGCATGAAGTGAGCTGGTACTCTGACTACTTCTCTTTCAATCTTTTCTTTGTCAGCTGGTGCAGCTGAGTCTTCTGCAGGGGCAGCTGAGTCTTCTGTAGGGGCAGGTGCAGCTGAGTCATCTACCAATGTCGTTTAAGTTGTCTGCTGGTCTGATGAGTCTTCTGGGATAGAGACATCAACAGTGGGGATTCCTAGAATCCGGTTGCAAACTGCAGTCAGTGCCTCGTCTGATAGCAGCTGAGCAAAAGATCGAACTTGAGCAACTTCCTTTTGCTCCATTTCCCAGTCGAGGAAGTTTTCCTTTCCTCCCATTCCTTCCATGACCTCAAGAAGGTCATCTACATCATCTCTTCTGAGCTCAATCCAAGTGCATATCCTAAGCACTTGTTCAAACTGGATTGATTCCTCATCAACTCCAGGTGTAGTAGACTTGAGCAGATTGGCTATCTTCATCCTCATTATCTTCTCTTTTATGCACATAGGGTAGTGCACCATTCTGAACTGAGGTTGAGAGGGGCCAGCTTGATCCAGGTCTGCTGGTTCCATGTCTTCTGGAACAGATGGGACAGTGATGATAGGAGGTTGGGTAGCTGGGGCATTTTCCTCTGCTGTGTGAGTATCAGCAGGGATTTGGGAAGTGATATCCTCTTGTTGGGTAGGAAGCTGGGATTGATCTTCAGTGATTTGTTCATCAGCAGGGTTTTGGGTCTGCTGGTCTGGTTCAGTTTCTACTTGAAGATCAGTAGATGGTTGAGCTTGATGATCTTGGACATCTGCTGTTTGAATGTCAGCAGGGGTTGTGGATGTAATCTGAGTTTGAACATCAGTAGGGGATGTGGAGGTGGTCTGTGTTTGGTTGTCTACTGTTTGAACATCAGCAGGGGTAGGAAATTGTGGTTCAAGGGTTAGTTGAGGCTGAGTTTGTTCCTCTGCTGTGTGAGTATCAGCAGGGATTTGGGTATCAGTGTTTGAAGGTTCAGATGGGTTGGACTCATCAGAAGGGTTGAAGGATGAAATAGGGGCTATGCTCATTGGAGTAGGGAGCCTGGATTTCTTGGCTTTCTTTGTGAAAGAAGAAGTGTTCTTCTTTCTCTTCTGACCCTTTGATAGTTTAGAAGGTGTGAAAGTGAGAGAGGGATTAGAAGTACCTGCCTTTTTCAAAGGAGAGGCAGTGGGAGTGGCATCTGAATCAGATGGGGAGATGAGCCCTGATCTGATCAGAAATTTTCTCTGTGCTAAGGTCTGATTGTCATCATCATCATCCTCAACAACCTTCTTTTGAGCCTCTTCTTTGGATGGCTCCTCATCTTCTTCAGCAGCAGAGTCATGAGCAGACTCTTCTGCCTCTTCAACAACATCTTTGGAAGATGCTTCAGCTAACAACTTCCTCTTCTCTTCTTTCAACCTTGCTGCCTCAGCAAGAGCTTCCTTCCTTAAGTAATACTTGGAGATGTGGAAGGTCTTATGAGGTCCCATCTTGTACTTCTTTGGGAGAATATCTGGAAGGATGATACTCAGCTTGTTGACAAAGCTGACTGTGGCTGTTACCTTCCATTCTCTTGACTGTAAGTCCAAAGTGACTTTCTTTGCCTCAAGAGCAATTCTATCTAAGAATAGTCCTTGCCAGTCTCCATCAATCTGATCCCAGATTGCAGCCATAACTCTAACCTTTAGAGTAGTAACAGCATCATGACTGAATGTGTTACCTAGCAGCATCTTGCCTGCTATATCCATCAGGGTTTGAAACTTAGGTTCTAATTGGTATTTCTTGAGTCCAGTGGCATCGATAGCCTTGATTCTCCCATCAGTGAACATCTCCATATACTCTTTCTCTTTTCCCATAATATAGGTGGAGATATTTATATTCCCCCTTGACAAGCCAAACAATTCCTGAAGGATTTCCCTTGTTACCTTGACCTTGTGTCCACCCATGACACTTTCAACATAAGATCCCTTCATCACAGCGTTTGCATAGAAAGCCAGCACATCTTGTTCATAAACATTGGTGGGTGCTGCTTCCAGAAAATCTCGCAGGTTGAGGTTGATGCAGCGAAGAAGGATCTCCTTGTTTTCTGCTTTGTGTTTGCCCTTGAAAAACAGAGCATTCTCTGTGAACATCTTCCCTTCCTTGGACCACTTTGCAGCATCCAAGGTGCCAGTGCTCTTGGTCTTCTCGTCGTAAATTTCAATGATTGCCACAGTAGAGTTTGAGTGTTAGGTTTTGAGAGCTTGAAAGAAATTTGCAGAACGAGAGAGTATTGAGAGCAATTGAGCAATGTGAGCGAAAGGGTTTGGGAGAGGTTTAAGGGTGTGTATATATACTCCAACAATTTTTGATCTAACGGTCAGATTTGGGTTTAATTGTGGAGTAGACCCCAAGATTTCTTTCTTTGATTTCGGGCCTTTCTTTAAATTTGCCGGCTGAATTTGCCATGTGGCAACAGTTGATTTGCTGGCAATTTGGTAATTGAGTATTAATGACATCATTACCAAAAATAGCCGTTGTGACTAATTTTGTGAATTACATTCCTTATATAGGCCAATTTCTTTAATTACATTCAGGAATAAATCTAGAATGAATTACATGATCAAAGATAGTCATTAAACTCTAAAATCAAGTGATCTGATCAGCAGAGTGAGGTCTTCTGATTTCTTCAAAAAGTCTGCTGATTTTCCTTGAAAGTCTTCTGGTCAGCTGAGTTGGTCTTCTGATCAGCTGAGTAGAGGATAGGGGTTTGCTGTGATGATCCAACCTGGATGATGGATCTTCCAGCTTTATTGTGAGTGGTGATCCAACCTGGTTTGATGGATCTTCCAGCTCTATCTCTAAACCATGTAGGACCATCAAATCAATATGATGATCAGCCTGGATGATATCCCACTGGTTCAGATTGCCCTTACCATCTGATGTTCCTCATCATCAGATGGGTTGTAGCATCTAATGTGTCCTTGTTGAATATCTTCGCTTCTCTTGAAAGAGAAGGAAGATTGGAAGAGGCTTCAATGGAGTGTGAAGAGAGAGCCATGGACTTGGTCTTCATGTTTTGTTTAGACACAGTAGCCTTTGATAACAAGCTCTCCATGTGGAACTTCCCCCTGGAGAAGAAGCTCTGCTTGCTTGCTACTTTGTCCTCTGCATCTCTCCTTCCTCTAGATTTCAACAAGAACTTCTCTCCTTCCTCTAGTTTTCATGGGCATACTCATGTTGAGTAAGCCAAGTATGCTGATCTGCATCATCTTCATCTTCTGGACAAATCTTCATCTCCTTCACCCATGACCTTGGTTAAAGGATGATCTCAATTCCATCTCTTCTTTCGATTGTCTCCATACCTGAAACAAAAATAATAGTTAGTGATTTGTGTTCTTAGGTGTTCTCATGACATTCTCCTTTTATAGAGGTAGAAATGAGGTAGTGGAGAGAAAGATGACAAAACTATAGAGTTGATAGGTCTGAATTTCTGAAAAGTTACTTCTTAAGATCAACAATGAGATTCTTGATCCAAGGGTTCACATTTAAAGATATTCAGACTTTATCTTATGGAATGCAGAAATTATAAAATTTGAGCAAGAGTTATTTGAAATCCGTACAGTGCATGCATACTGTTGAGTCGGTGAGGATGGTGTATTAATCCAACCAAGTATAACTCAATAGTATACTGTATATATGTATATGAATAAAATATTTTATGAAGAATAGTTTATTAATATACATAGTTATACATTGCTTAGAGTAAAGATGTCAAATAACTTTGTTCAAGTCTGCTGTATATATATATATATGTAATATGTAGTGCAGATTTTAGAGTATTTCATCAAGGATTCTTAAGGTATCATTGATTCCCCCTTGATTAGATAACTCTATGTTTTCCCTCAGCTTTATTTGTCTTCATTGGGAAAGAACTTACCTGAAGATGAGGGTGTCTATCCACCTCATCTGATCCTCCTAGTCTGCTGCAATTGTATCAGCTGAGGTCTTCAGCTGATCTTTGCTCTTCATGTGCTTGGATCCAGGAGTCCTAAGCTGTAGCATAGGGTCTTGAATCGTTCTTCAGCTAGGGGCTTAGTCAAGATGTCTGCTCTTTGGATATCTGTGTGAATTTTCTCCATCTTGATGTCCTTCTTTTCAAGGTGGTCTCTTATGAAGTGGTGTCGAATGTCGACATGCTTGCACCTTGTGTGGAGGACTGGATTTTGAGTGATGGCAATGGCACTGCTGCTATCACAATAGATAGGGACTTCTCTTGCCTCTACATTGTAATCCTTGAGCTGTTGAACTAGCCAGAGCAGCTGACTACAACAACTTCCAGCTGCCATATATTCTGCTTCAGTGGTGGAGGTTGCAACTGAAGTTTGCTTCTTAGAGAACCATGATATCAGCTTGTTGCCTAGAAATTGACAGGTTCCAGATGTGGATTTCCTATCAATTCTACATCCTCCATAGTCTGAGTCAGAATAGCCACTCAATTCTAGATTGTCATCAGCAGGGTACCATAGTCCTAGATTGACTGTTCCTTTTAGGTACTTGAGAATCTTCCTTGCTGCTTCTAGATGACTTTGCTTTGGGTTTGCTTGAAACCTAGCACATACTCCTACAGCAAATGTTATGTCTGGTCTGCTAGCTGTAAGGTATAGTAGAGATCCAATCAGTGCTCTATATTCAGCTTGATCAACTGCCTTTCCAGACTCATCTGGTTCCATTTTGAAAGATGTCATCATTGGAATCCTTGCAGTCTTGTTTTGTAGAGCTTTGAATCTTTCTAATAGGCTCTTGGTATACTTGGACTGGTTGATGAAGATCCCTTCTGGACTCTGCTTGACTTGAAGTCCTAGGAAGTAATTCATCTCACCCATCATGCTCATTTCAAACTTTCCTTGCATAAGTTCAGAGAACTTCTTGCACATCTCTTGATTGGGTGATCCAAATATAATATCATCTACATATATTTGCACCATTAGAATGTCTTCTCCTTCTTGTATTCTGAAAAGAGTTCTATCAACTTTGCCTTTTGTATATCCATTGTCAAGTAGGAATTGTGACAATGTGTCATACCAAGCTCTAGGGGCTTGTTTTAGACCATAGAGAGCCTTCTTCAGACGATATACTTGATCTCCTTTTTCAAATCCTGGAGGCTGCTCTACATATACTTCTTCTACCAGAATACCATTTAGAAAAGCACTCTTGACATCCATTTGGTATACTTTGAAGCCCATATATGATGCATAAGCTAGAAATAGTCGAATAGCTTCTAGTCTGGCTACTGGAGCAAAGGTTTCATTATAGTCAATCCCTTCAGATTGTGAATATCCTTTTGCAACTAGCCTTGCTTTATTTCTAGTTATCACATCATTTTCGTCCTTTTTGTTCTTGAATACCCACTTTGTTCCTACTACATTGTGGTTTTCAGGACGATCTACCAATTCCCAGACTTCATTTCTTTCGAATTGGTTTAGTTCTTCTTGCATAGCAGTGATCCAATTGCTATCTGTCATTGCTTCTTCTATGTCAGCTGGTTCAATGTTGGATAGGAAAGCACACCAGCAGAACATAGATGATTGGGAGTTCTGATTCAGTTGTCTTCTTGTCTTGACACCTGATTCTGCTCCTCCTAAGATGAGGTTTGATGGATGATTGTTCCTCCATGTATGCCTCACAGGAGTATCTGCATTAGATGAGCTTGGATTCTCATCTGTTCTAGTGCCATCAGGGGGGTTGACTTGATTAGGTCGATCATCATCTGTATCTTGAGTGTCAAAGAGATCATTCCCCCTTGCATTTGGGATTGGTGCATCTTGATTCTGGTCAGCTTGCACTGCTTGAGTTTGAGATCTAGTGACAGGTCTATGAGGCTTATCTTCCTCTGGTTCTTCAGGAAAAGGTTCATTGACTTCAATGAACTCATCTGGTCTGGATTTGATCACTAGTTGTCTCATCTGATCTGCAGCTGAGTTTGTTTCTACTACACTCTTTTCACAAGATTCATAAAAAACAACATGAGGTGTTTCTTCCACAAGAAGGGTTCGTTTGTTGAGTACTCTAAATGCTTTGCTAGTAGAGGAGTATCCTAAGAATATCCCCTCATCTGCTTTGGCATCAAAAGCATTCAACTTACTCTTCCCATTGTTGTGAATGAAACACTTACAACCAAATATATGAAAGTAAGATACCCTAGGTTTTCTTCCTTTCCACAGTTCATATGGAGTTTTCTCATGGATTTTATGAATACCTGACCTGTTTTGAGTGTGACAAGCTGTGTTGATGGCTTCTGCCCATAGCTTCTTAGGAGTGGAGAATTCAGCAAGGAGTGTTCTGGCAGCTTCTTTGAGTGTTCTGACTCTTCTTTCAGCTACACCATTCTGTTGTGGTGTTCTTGCTGCACTTGTCTCATGTTGAATACCATTAGAAGTACAATAGGCAATAATATAAGAGTTAATGAATTCAGTGCCTTTGTCACTTCTAATTTTCACAATTGGTTCTCCTTTCTCTACTTGGATTCTCTTCAATAGTTCAGGAAGCTTCTGCTGAGTCTCACTCTTCTTGTATAAGAAGATAAGTAAACTTGGAGTAGTCATCTACAACAATGAGAGTGTACTTTCTTCCTGTTAGTGTGGTTGGAGTGATTGGTCCAAAGAGATCCATGTGAAGCAATTCAAGAACTCTGCTCGTTGATGCTGTCTTCTTGGTCTTGAAGGAGACCTTTGTTTGCTTTCCTTGTTGACATGCATCACATACCTGATCTTTACAGTAGAGTTCATTAGGCAGACCATCAACTAAGGATTCCCTTGCTAGCTTGTTCATAGTCTTAAAGTTCAGATGACTAAGACGTTTGTGCCATAGCCAGCTGACATCCTTAGGGCTCTTCACAAGCAGACATGTATCCTTAGGACAGCTGTTCCAATTTGCAAGATACATACTTCCCTTTCTAGATCCTGTTAGAAGGTTTTGTTTTGTTCTTTTATCACTTATGAGACACTCATCTTTAGAGAATTTAACTGAGTAACCAGTGTCACAAAAATGAGAAACAGATAATAAATTAAACTTAAGACCTTCTACATATGATACATCATGTACCTCAATGTCACCATTTTTAAGGGTGCCATATCCTTTTGTGTTACCGTGCGCGTTATCACCAAAGAAGACTTTTGGACCTTTCTTCTCTATGTAGTTGGTCAGCAGGGCTTTGGTTCCTGTCATGTGAGTTGAGCATCCACTATCTATGTACCATGTTTCTCCTGCTAGACCTCCTCTTCTGTATAGGTCCTTCCTTTCCTGCAAGAAAGGTTAAGTCTTAGGTACCCATTTTGTTTTGGGTCCTTGGGTGTTAGTACTACCCTTGGGAACCCACATATACATTGGTTGTTTGAACAACCTTGAACACTTGAGTTGTTTCCCTCGGGCATCACAGAACCAAATCTTACCAGTTAACACCTTGGACTGATCTGATTTGTTGTTTGTGTCAGCTAAGTAATAGTCAAATGGTTTCCCTTTATAGGAGTGTACATACATGATCTTTTGACTAGTTACATTCGGCCTGGGTGCATTAGCTGGACGATGCACACGATTATATGGACCATACTCTTCTGTTCTCACAATATCATAAGAGATAGGGGGTGCAAAGAGAACAGATTTGTTGGAAGAAGACTTCTTCTTCTTGGCTGGAGCAGCATACAGCTGAGACTGTCTCAAGCGAGATGGTCTAGGCTGTTTGTTGTTCCTCTGTACAGGCTTGGAGTTAGCTTGTCCTTTACCCTTTTTGGTTTTGGGATAGTTAGCCTTAGCTGGTACAGGTGTCTTTTGGTTCATATTAGGTTCATTGTGTTTAGAACACTCACCCTTTTCATGTGTCTGAGTAGTGCAGTTGTTAGGTGTACTACCCCCAGCTGGAGAGGATGTAGATGGATTAAGTTCAAAGCCAAAACCCATCTTATTGCCATTTGATCTATAATACTCAGAGATACTTTCAATAGTAGTAGAAGCTTTATTGAACTCTGATATCTTTTGATTTAGGCATTCCTTCTCCTTTTCTAAGAGCTTGTGTGCTTGGAAGAGGTCATCGAACTTGGATTGTAGTGAACGAAATTCCTTAGTTTCTAAAGCTTGAGTTTCTAACATCCCCTCATACAACTGTGTTATTGTGGTATTTTCTTCCTTAAGAAGTTCCACTTCTCTGGTCAATCTTTCATTCATTGTGACCAACTCAGGGGTGTTATCAAACTTAGTCTTTTTCAACTTAGTGATTTCTTTCCTTAGATCCTTGTTCTCCTCTTCCACTTCTATAAAAACTCTAGTGGCAATATCTAGATCACCTTTTACCTTTCTTAAAGATTGATAATAGGTGTCTTCTGATTCGCCTTCAGATGAGTTTATCTCATCTAATTGTGAAAAAATAGGTGAATGGAAAGTTGTAGTATAGGAGTTTACCTCATTTTCACCGATGGCCATCATAGCTAGATCATCTGAATCATCTGAGAAGATTTGACAGTCTGGTGATGTAGGGAGTTCATCACTTTGATATTCAGATTCTTCAGTCACCATTGCTTGCTTGTCTGAATTTCTCCTGTCTCTTCTTGGCCTTCTTTCTTCTTTGTCATCTAAATTCAGCTCAGGACATTCATAGACATAATGTCCTGGTTTGCGACAATTAAAGCATGATCCAGATTTCTGATTTAAGTTGCCTTTCCTTGGAGGAGTGGCATCTCTTCTTCTAGATCCTCGGCTGTCAGATGACTCTACATCCTTTCTAGGATGTCTTTCTGGTGTTCTTTCTCTGGAACCTCTGGAGGGTGAACTTGCTCTTCTATCTTTGTAGTTTCTATAGAATTTTCTATATTTGCTGTTGAGAGTGTTCATCCTTTCGAATCTCTTGATCATAAGAGTCATTTGCTCTTTCAGACTCGTGTCTGATCCTTCAAAGTCTTCTGTTTTCAGAGAGGTCTTGCCAGATGAGGTACTTGCAGCTTTTGTATTGGCTGCCTTGAAGGCTACAGTCTTGGGGGTAGATGGGGTTGCAGTTGGCTCATCACTTCCTGAGTTTTCTTCTCTTTCCAGATCATATTCATGGGCTTTTAGGTTCTGAAATAGAGTTTGAGCAGACCACTTCTTGATATCTTGAGTATCTTTGATGATGGTCTTCTTGAGTCTCCATTTCTTGGTTAGAGAGTCTAAGATCTTTAGATTTTTCTCTCTATTTGTATATTTCTTGCCCAGAGATTCTATCTCATTGATGATCTTGGTAAATCTATTGTCTAGTTGATCAATAGACTCTTCTGGTTGCATCTTGAAGTGTTCGAACTTCTTGACTGCTGTAGACAACTTGGATTCCTTGATCAGCTCAGTTCCTTCACAGAGAAGTGCCAATACCTCCCACATCTCTCTGGCTGACTCACAGTGGATTACCTTTGCAATGTACTCATTTGGAAGAGTTTGCATTATGTAATCTTGAGCAATGCTATCAAGATTTGATTGCTTCATCTCTTCTGGTGTGAGATCCTTCATCGGCTTTGGAACAAGTTCTCCAACTGGAACTTCTGGATCACCATTTGCAGTGTTGACTGTCATGATGGTGATTGGTCCTTCTGTGATTACAGACCACATCTTGTAGTGGATTGATGTGAGATTCTTCCTCATCCCGATCTTCCAGTAATCATAATCCTTAACTGAAAACTTAGGCAACTTTCGCATATTAGCACTCATGCTGTATGAGTTTTCAAAAACAAGTTTTTTCAAAAGAATAGATCTGTTCAAGAGGACTACAGAAAGACTCCCTCAAGTCTTTTGATAATCTAGAGACAGTAGTCCGTTAGAACCACTGCTCTGATACCACTTGTTGGTCCCTGAACGAGTAGTGAATGGGATTAAAGTCTAGAGGGGAGGGGTGAATAGACTTTAAAACTTTTTCAACAGAGTTGGGAACCTCTTCTGATTGCTATGTCAACTGGACTACAAGTCTGCTGGTCCAGATGACTATAGTGATCTGAATGAAGAGATTATATGCGGAATTATGGTAGGCCTTGATTAGACTCGTTCTTATAGTTTCTTAAGAAAGTGTTAACTTGTTTTCCTTAATGAAAGTACTCAGCTGATGCTGGTTTGAAAGTTGTGGCCTTGTTTTGAAGAATGTTGAAATCACAGTATGCACTATATAATAGTTAATGAAATGACAGAAATGTAAAGTGCAGTAAGTAAATAACACCAGATTTATAGTGGTTCGGATATACGTTCCTACGTCCACTCTCACGTCCACACGTGATGTTTAATCCCTTTAATTTACCACAAATTACAAGGGTCTTGACCTTTATAGTCCCAAGGTTAGGACTTTGAGATCTGAGCCGTCCTAACAGCTACGGTCTCCACAAGTGATTGTAAGCACTTGCACTTTAAGGGGTTAAAAAACTTTAACCTTTCGGTGAGGGTTTGGGGTTTTTGAAGTGTATCCAACTAATGGTTCAAGCTTATAATTTGCTTAACCACTATGCCTAAAACAATGATTATACAATATGAACAGGTTTCAGGTTCTTAGGGGTTGGATAGAAATCACTTAAGAGCTATAGATATTCTAATGGTTTTCTGGCTCTTGGAGAACTCTTAGAACAGTATGGCTATTTGCTTGATTGCTTGCTTAGCTTGTGAATTCTCTCTTGTGACTTCCTTTTTTGTGATTTCTCATCCTCTTGTATTTATAATGGTGATTGCTTGCAACTAGCCGTTGGAGTTGACTAGCCGTTGGGGCAATCTTTCCATAATGGCTTGATTCCTTGATTCCAGCCGCTTGATTGCTTCAATCCTGGGATCATGTCAATCTTCTAAATAAGGTAGGTCTTCGTTTGAATTGCAAGATGACTTTGGAATCAACCGAGTCCTGGAAGAGCACATAGTCTTCTGATCTGTACTTCTAGTCTTCTGACTACTCTTCTGGCCTTAGGTCTTCTGTCTTCTGATATCAGCAGAGTAACACTCTTCTGATCTGGTAATTCTTTGTACTGCTTTAGGCCATCTTCAATCTTGGACTCCATCAGATAAGTAGGTATACAAGCACCTTAACTTATATGGTCTTCAAGGATCTTCTAGTCTTCATGTCTTCTACTCTTCTCATCTTGAGGATAGGCATGTAAGTCAGGACTGTGTTGATCAGCTGATATCAATACAGTTGATCACATAAGACTAGTCTAAGCTGTTCTATACAAGTCAGCTGATCCTATTACATTTATAAACTCTAAGTGTTTTGGCCATCAAAACTATTCTAACATCAAGTGGGGCTTAGGGTGAATTTATATCCCAACAATGTTACATTAAATGTTGAGCTAAATGTTATCCCATGCGGGTCAGAATCTAGAAGCTTTTTCAAAGGACTGGAACCTGGAAGACTCCAGAACCTAGGAGGACGTGTTAGAATGACCTGGAACATTGAAGAAGGATCTAGAGAGATCATGGGAGTTGAGATTCTAAAAAGTAGGACCTCACTTGGAAGCCTCTAGAATTCGATTCTACATCTATAAATACTGAATAAAGGCTTCACAATTCAGCATGTACTATTCGATTAATCTCCTAGACCGAGCGTTCATCCCGGTCAGAAATTGTGGCCAATAGTTATACATTTTAGTTTGTACGAAGTATACCAACTTATCGTGCAACTGACAATACTTTTCGTTTCTGTTGGCAATGTTCATACACTTGACTATCTACAGATTTAAACTTGTTTAGATCATAGTTTCTATTGTGAAAGTTAATGTTGTAACATTTCACACAACATTTGTACTTACAAGTTAAGTAAAGGTTAATAAAATCTATGTTAAAAGTATTTCATTGTGTTCATTGTCTTTATTTCGTTTTTAGTGTTTTAGACTTCCGAAGTGTCTTATTATTTCTGATATTCTGTTAGAGTCGGTGTTACACTATTTGTCTCAACATTCAGTGCAACATTATTCTGTTTTTACTTAAACACTAGTAAGCACACTTTCAGTTGGCATCAGGGCCAAAACCTGACGTCACTAGGTTTAAATCCTTATTTTCAGTGTGTTTTAGTATATGTTAGCAATGGAAACACATCACATATCTACTACACTTAGGCCACCCGTCTTAGATGGAACTAATTATGCATATTGGAAGCCTAAGATGTGAATGTACATTAAGTCAATTGATGAACGTGTTTGGAGGACTGTACTTATAGGCTGAGATGCACAAAAGAATCCAACAAATGGATATGGTGAAGTTTAACTCAAAAAATAAGTTGATTGGACGACTGATGAGATAACAATATCAAGATTTAATTCTAAATTTTTAAATGTTATTTTTATTCCTGTTGATATTTCCATGTTTAAAATTATATCTAACTATTCTACTTCTAAAGATGCATGAGACAGGTTACAAGAGCATTGTGAAGGTTCAGACAGTGTTCGAAGGACAAAGCTCCGAATTTTGGGGACGAGATTTGAGAATCTCCGAATGAAGGAAGATGAAACTATATCATCTTATAATGAAAGGTTAAGTGAGATAATCAATGAATCACACTCTCATGGTGATCTTATATATAATGTAAGAGTAGTACATAAGATATTAAGGTCAGTACCTAAAAGATTTGATGTTAAAATTTGTGCAGTTGAATAGGCAAAAGTGTTGGTCCTGAAAGGAGTATATAACAAGTGTATGGGGGGGGGGGGGGAATACACTTGTATGCAAATCTTTTTCAAACTTAAGTAAACTGGCTTCAGCAAGGTTGTCTTGGACAACTCAGCTGATATGATTAACTCTTTAGAAGATAATCAAACTACTAAGTACTATTGAGTACTTAGTTGAATAACTATCTAATTGAGTTATATGTGCGGAATAGTGGTTGGCCCTTTAGTTTAAACTCCTTTTATTACTGAAATCTTCTTATCTCATGAACTGGTATTTCAGGGAACTTGTCCAAATCTTGTTTTGCACAGTCTTAAGTATGTATCTTTGAAAGGTCAGTTTGTATGCTGTGTTGTATGAATGTAAATACTTGAAAGTAAATCAACACAAGAGTTTATAGTGGTTCAGAGACTCAAGCTCCTACATCCACTTTCCCTAATTTAACAGGATAATTCCTTCACTCTTGGAATTACTTGTTTTATAGTGCCAAGGTGCACTTGATCAACCACACCACTCCTTGGTGTCTTGATCCCTAGGATATCAGAGTCCTAGTACTCTCTTCTCAACTCAGAATTGAACTGTTCTTCTCTCAACAATCAATTCCTACCACTTCTACTACAACAACCTTCTATCTCTCTTTTGGAAAGGTATAAGGGTTGATGTTGGTTCCAACTAGTTTGAGATATCCTTTACAATGAGCTCAGTGTAAAAAGATAGGATATCTCTCTAAGCTTGTATGGGTATACAATCAAGTGCAGCTTAGAAGAAGTGTTTCTAGAAACTTAGATATTCTTTGAAAGCTTGAAAGCTTTGAGCTTGAGGTTTCCTCTAGATTGCAGGATAGTTGGATCGGTTGGATGCTTTCAAATGGTCTCCACACTTCTGTATTTATAGACAAAATTGAGGATTTGCCCATTGGAAAGACAACCTCAATTGTCTATAAATGTCTTCCTTGAACTCTGCAACTGGAAGACAGATTCTTGAAAGTGACATGTCCTTAATTTGGGAAGTAAACGGCTATGAGCACTTTGTCTTGACTTTGAAGCACTCTTCCCAATGTCTGACTTCAAGATTCACTTGATCAAACATGGACATCACTTCTGATAGTTAGTCCTATGATAAGGACAACTTTCCTTATCACATGGACAATTCTGCTTATCATAACCAGTAGAGTTTGCTTATCAGCAATGTTGGCTTGCTCTTCAGATGCCTTGGCTCTTTCTCTTTCCATACATGTGTCATGATGATCTTTAAGCAATCATGGCTTTGATTCAGTAGTATTGACCTTATCAGCACAGTTGGGATTCTCTTGCAACAGTTCTGGTACAAGTGTGCTGAGACAACTCTGCTGCTCATATCTTCTGATCCTTGAAATATACATCAGTAGACTTAGTCTTGATGATCCATTTAGTCCGTATGATCTTCAGATAGATTGGTATACAGCTGAGCTGACTTGATCAGCACAGTTGTCCATTGAGTGCATTCAGCAGACTTGATGTCAATTTGATCTTGAGCCTTTGAGGGGACTTGATTCTTGTGATCTTCTAGGCATGAATTCCCCCTCAACTTGTGCATCTATCATACTAAGAGCTGCCTAACATTCTAACTTCTCAACTAGCCTTAAGCTACATGTTCTAACATTCTTAGAACATTTCTATTCAATACTTGACTTAATCATTTGGCATGTCTTAAGGGGGTTTTGGTATCTTAATCAAAACTTCTCATTTTATTCCCAACAATTTCCCCCTTTTTGATGATGCCAAAACCTATACAAGTTATGCAAAGGTGACTTGACTACACTTATTACATTTATCTTCAGTAGATGTGACTGAGGTCAAATTTCCTGAAAGAAATATGTTAGTGTAATCACTGTTTAAATGCATATAGGTTTAAGTCAGGCAAGTTGAGACAATAAGATGTTAACTCTTGATTCACATAATTACTCAACTATCATTCATAAGGTCATTGGCATTACAGGCATGATGATAGTTAAAATAAACATATCAGAGCCTGAATCAGAACAATTACATCATACTTAATCATAACAAAACAATTGAAAACATGTAATCAGAGCAAAGTGGGACATGTGATCAGAGCAACATCATGATTCAGCATTCTTTAAGCATATTCAGCAGAGATGACCATATCATCCAAAACAGCATTCAGGAGTAAGTACTCATCCAGTTCAACATTCTTAGGCAAATAAGGGTCAGAAGGACTTAGCCAATTTCAGAGATTGTCTTCAGATGGTGGCACCATTCCATATTGTGCCCACACTCTCTTCTTAAGCTCCATAGCCCCCTGATTTGTACCCTTAGGCCCAAGCATCATCCTGTTCAGCTTCAAGATCTCAAAGAACTCTTGAAGAATCTTAGATTGTTCAATGAAGCCATCTTTCTTGGGGGGCATGTAGATTATTGGCTTAGGGGCATTGAACTCAATTTTTGCCAAGTCTGCAGCTGCAAGAAGTTGTTGACAGAGCTCCCTATGATAGTCAATCATGAACTGTGTGAAAGTGGAGTTGGGATCTTCTTCATTCAACCTGCCTATGACATAGTAATCATAGACAAACTCCCTCTTGGCCTCTTCCCAGTTGTCATTCAGCTGGATTGGAACCCATTTATCCATGTGTGGATATTTGGTGTCCATTGGGATCAACAGCTGAGGCTTCATCTTGCTGAAAGTAGCTCTCTTCCTTCTAGGCTTCTGAAAGTCTGCTCTTCTCTTATCTCTAGTCCTGTTTGCTTCTTCCATCAGATCCATCTTTTCTTGGGCTCTCATCATAGCCAGTTTTTGCTGAGTTTCAGCATCTTTGCCATAGCCTTCTTCAAAAAGCTTTGATGGATCATTGGCCAGCACTATGCTCTTCTTCTTTGGTTCTGCTCCAAAACCTTCTTCAAACAAAACTTCTACACTTTCTTGAGCTTCAGCAACCTTGACAGGTTCAGTAGTTTTGACAATCTCAGCAGATTTGTCCTTTTCAGCAATCTTGTCCTTCTCAGCAATCTTGGCCTTATCAGCAGCTTTGACTTTCTTAGAAGTGAGCACTTCTTCTTCTATCCTGAACTCAAGAGGTAGATCAAGACTATTTGGAAAGTCAGTGAATGTTTCTGATTTTCTCTTATTTCCCTTAGCTTTCTTGATTTGGCCTCTAGTCTGGACACCTTCATCATCTTTGTCCAAACCTGACACTTCACCAGGCCTTTTCTGAATTCTTGCTCCTTCTTCTTGAGCAGATGTCATTGAGTTCTTCAGTGCTAAGGCAAGTTGCTCTTCTTCATCTAGCTCTTCCAAATTCACACATGCTTCTCCTTTTCCTTTGTCTTCAGGCATTTTCTCTTTTCCTTTGCTTTCCCCAATAGTCAATGCACCTTTTGCTCTTGCTCTTTCCCTTTCCCCCTTTTTGGCAGCATCAAACATTGAGGTTTCAGTTCACTCATTGTAGTAGCCATGAGGGACTGAGCTAGGTTCAAAGACTTCATCTCCTCAAGCAGATACACATTCTCATCATGAATGTTCTGCATTCTATCACTATTCATGCTTAAGAAAGCAAGAACAAGCTTCATTTTCTGCTCTACAACCTCTTCCATGGTTGACTTGAGGGATGCATCAAGGTTGGCTTTCAGGAAATCAGTGAGGTTGGCCACTGCAGATTCAGCAATCTTGGCCAGCACCTCTTGAGAAAACTTTTCTAAGGCAGCTTTGACCATGGCTAGCCTCATCTCTTTTGCTCTCTTTTTCTGAAGGGCACTCTTCTTGCCCAAAGCTTGCTTGACAACCAACTTCAAAGCTTTGACATTCTTGTTGTGATTGTCCATTAGCATCTTCTGATCTTGTCTTACTTCCTTGGTGAAGGATTCCATGCTGGTCTTGGCTTTCTGAACTTCAGTGGAGATTGTCTGCAATCCTGATTCAACTCCACTGATTCTGACCTCAATGGTAGGCAAGACCACATCTTCAGAGCCAGTTAGCCTCATCTCCACTGATGCCAAAGTTCTACTTTGCTCGTCCAAGGCCTCTGAAGTCTCAGCATGGGCTGTTTCCACTTGATGGACCAATGTGTCCAACTTTGTTGATTGCTCCCCAAGGATAGCTTGAGCTGAGCTTGAATCAATATGGATAGGAGAATCTGTAAGAAACTCATCAGCAAAGATTTGATCAAGGGTTACACCTGCAAGATCAGAAAAATCAAATTTGTCAGCAAAAATACTCTCATCACCCTCAATTTCTTTTTCATAAGACTCTGATACAACAACAGTCTTCTTCTCATTTTCAACTTTTTCTTTTCTCCCTTCATTTAAAATTTCCTCACATTCAGGGTCAGGCCTCCTCTCATCAAGGTTTTCTTAAAGTTCAGATTTGACTTCAAGAATAACCTGCCCCTCCTCACTTATACCACCCTCATTTTGTGGTACACTCACTATCTTAGTTATGATCACCTCTCTATCATCCTCTACTCCCTCTGATTTTTCAACTAACATATCCTTTTCAACTCCTTTACCTAATCCTGCAACTCTTTCACCCTCAACAGGGTTCAAAGGAGGCAGTTGTTGGGAGATCACAGTGCTTGGTTCCAAAGCCACTGAGTTATCCTGAATGGTTAAGAACTGGTTAGTGTCCAACTCTGCGGACACTGATGAGGTCTTAACCAAACCAGCTTCTAAGTGGGGAGCCTCAACATCAGTAAGTTGTGTGTTGGGTCCAGAAGAACCTTCATTGGCTGATGCATCTTTGGCTGTGTTACCATCTTTGGTCAACACCTCTGAAGAAACAGAGCCCTTCCTATGATAGGTTAAGAGTTGGGTTGAGGATTGGTTGGGACCAGGAGGATTGGGGTTTGAGGGATCATCTTTGCTATCATCATCATTAGAACTGCTTTCAGGGTGCTTTATCCCTTTGGCAATTCTCTCCTTTTCTTCAGCAATTTTTTATGTCACCAACTTTGCAAAAACCTCATCATCAATAAGGAATCTTGTCTTTGTAACTCCAGCAAAGTGCAGCAGTCTGCTCTCTTCAATTTGCCACCAATTTGCACCCTTGTCTTGAATTACTTGAGCAATCTCCATGATGGTTTTGTCCTTCACATCCACTAGAGTTCTCAAATCATGGAATTGCTTCTGTAGCCTTGGAAATTCAGCAAGTTGGGGGTACAGACTGTCCATAGTAGCTCTTGCTCCACCTCTGAGCATACCTTCATAGGTATACTCCTCCTCATCTCCACTGGATTGGGGACTTTGGGTTATAGGGGAGTTAGCTCTGGTTTCAGAAGGATTGGCTTGAAGATTGGCTTCAGGGATATTGGGTTCAGAAGGATTGGCTTCAGAAGGGTTGGGTTCAGCAATGGTTGCTTCAGTTGCTTTTGAGAGCAATGGTTCTGAAGTGGTTTTGCTTATGGGGGTTGGCTCTAACAAAGCAGCTTCTAAGAGTTTGGAGTAGTTGAGCATGGATGAATCAAGGGGAGATAGCAATCTTGACTCATCAACTGCAATGTCAGCTAATACATCTATAGTCCCTCTCTGTGCAGCTCCTTCTGGGGAATATCCCTTTGTTAGGTTTAGGGGTGATGGGTTGGTTTTCAGGGGTTTTATGGGTATCAGGAGAGTTGGGCTCAGTGTGATACTTTTCCTGAAATCTGGATTTAGGAGTGCCAACTTCAGGAGAGTTGGACTTGGACTTAGACTTTGACTTAGTTTTCCTTTCAGCTCTACTTTCCCTTAGAGCAATTTGCAAAGTCTTCTCTTCCTGAAGTTCTAGCATCTTTTCAGAAGGCTTGTCCCTTCTCTTGCTAGCTCTACTGCTCCCACTCCCTTCCTCTTCAGGGACAACTTCCCTGATCCTCTTTTCACCTTTCTTCTTCTTCACCACCATAGGGAACTTAACCCTTATCTCCTCAGAATCTGAGGGCACCTGCACTCCTTCTTCAGCAACTTCGTCCACCTCTGCTGAAGCACCAGAATTCTCTTCTGAAGAAATCTGAGACAATTTCTTTGTCTTGACAGCCCTAGCCTTTGTTCTAGGCTTCAACTTGGGCTTCTTTTCAATCTTCACTTCAACAGGTTTGACCAGTTGTTGTCTCCTTTGTTCAGACTTTTTGCTAAGCTTCCTGAACATGATTTTCTGAGCTGGTAGAGGCTTTGCAAATGTTTGCATCTCAGAATAATGAGAAAACCTCTCTATCAGGAGACTTGCCCTTGTACAGTACTTGAGCTTTCCTTCCAATACCACTTTGTTGTGATTTTTCACTTTGAACTTGGATTTCTCCTTCATCATCTCTCCTAAGATGAAGTCTCTCCAATTAAACTTGATGCCTTTGTCACTGGCATCAATAACTACAGCCATAGCTCTGATTCTGGGAAAGCTCACTTGCTCTAAACTCCCAGTGTTGCTCAGCAAGCTCTTTGTGATTACCTCAAAGAGATTAAGAAACTTAGGCTTGAGAGTTTTCTTATGCTGTGTTAAGGAGATTAGACCTGGAACAAGTAGCCATTCTTGAGAAATTTCTTGCTCATGTCCATTTCCATAATTTTCTGGATTCCTTCCCTCTGAAGGCAATCCAAAAGCACCTTCCAAGTCCTCTACTGTGAACTTGACTCTGTGAAATCTTTCCTCCTCTTCACCATCAACAACATATGACAACCTTGTTGTCACTTCACCTTCTGATGCTTTGCCTTTCCATTTGAGGAAAGCAAAGAACTCTGCCATGTAGCTTTCTAGGCAAGAACTGGGCTTTTCTTGCATAAACTTCTGAAGGCCAGCTCTTCTTAGCCATCTTAGAGTTGAAGTGATTTCTGGAACTTCACTCTCAAAGGATATGATGGGTTCAAAAATGAGGTTATTTTTGTTGTTGAGATATGAGAAATCAAGGTCAAGATCCTTGTTTGAAAAATCTACAATCATCTCTGGTCTTACTTTGGGTGCCATGGATAGAATAGTAAGAAGCTTTGAGAGTGTTTGAGAAAGTTTATAGTTAGGGTTTCAAGAGTGTTTGAGTGCGTGGGAAAGAAATGAAAACTTGGGGGCTTCTTAAGACTTGGAGTATATTCCAAAAGGAATGTTTGTCATTGAGTAGGTAAGTCTTAAGGCAATTCAAGGGTTTACAAATGAGGAAATCAAATTTGGATGGCCAGGATTAATTCAGGAGAGTTGGCCAAAATTTGATCCAACGGTTAATAACCAATGGAACAGTGTTGAAAACTGTTTTTATTCAAAACGTGGGAAGGAGTTAATATTAGTTAAAGGCTGGGGGGTTTTCAAGGTAGATAGTAGCTTGAAATGTTTAATTCAAACAAGAGTTAAATCTTGGCATTTAATGCATTTAAAGTGACTTTTTGGGTAGGGGAAAATTAAATCTTTGTAAAGGTGATGACTTTAAGAGAAATGGGACAGCCATCAAAATAGGCAATGATTACCCAAAATAGGTGCTTATCAGACCAAGATTTGGTTTGATAGTCGAGACAACTTATCGGACCCCACATCGACAAGTGTCCTGAAATGTCGTGGACAAGTGTCCTGAACTTCCATGGACAAGTGTCCTGAATTCCCATGGACAGGTGTCCTGCTCAACTTCTCTGAAGAGATTGAGGTCATCTTCTCTGAATTTCAGTAGACTTGACCAAGTCTGCTGAAGATCACTTTTAGTTCCCCCTTGATTGATTAACTCCATTGGGCTTACTTGTCCAACTTCCCTAGATCAAGAAGTCTCAATTCTGCTGATAATTCCAAGAATCTTGCTTCAGCAAGTGGTTTTGTCAAAATATCAGTCTTTTGGTGATCTTTGTGGATTTTCACCAATTTGATATCCTTCTTCTCCACATGTCTCTGATGAAGTGATGATTGATGTCCACATGCTTGCATCTTGTGTGCAGTACTGGATTTTGAGAGATTGCTATTGCATTGTTGTTGTCACAGAAGATTGGCACTTCAGTAGAGTTGACATTGTAATCTCTTAGTTGTTGTCTCAACCAAAGGATCTGAGCACAACAACTTCCAGCTGCAACATACTCAGCTTCAGTGGTGGAAGTAGCCACAGTGTTCTGCTTCTTTGAGAACCAAGAGATGAGCTTGTTTCCCAAGAATTGACATGTTCCAGAAGTGGACTTCCTATCAATTCTGCATCCTCCATAATCAGCATCTGAGTAGCCAGTTAACTCAATGTTGTCATCAGCAGGGTACCAAAGGCGTAAGTTTTCAGTGCCTTTGAGATACCTCAAGATCCTCTTAGCAGCCTCTAGATGGCTCTTTTTAGGATTAGCTTGAAACCTTGCACAGACACCTACTGCAAAGGTAATGTCAGGTTTGCTGCCAGTGAGATAGAGGAGAGAACCAATGATTCCTCTATACTCAGTGGAGTTGGTTAGAACACCACTCTCATTTGGATCCATCTTCCAATTAGTGTTCATAGGGATCCTTACTGGCTTGCTAGTGGCACACCCAAACTTCTTGATCATTTCTCTGGTGTACTTAGCTTGGTTGATGAGGATTCTTTCTTTTGATTGCTTGACTTGTAGACCCAAGAAGAAATTCACCATCCCCATCATTGACATCTCAAACTTGCTTTGCATGAGCTTTGAGAACTTCTCACATAGCTTTTCATTGGGGGATCCAAATATGATATCATCAACATATATTTGGACAAGCAAGATGTCATCTCCTTCACAAATTCTGAACAGAGTTCTGTCCACAGTTCCTTTGACAAATCCATGGTCCAAGAGAAACTGTGACAGTGTGTCATACCAAGCTCTTGGAGCTTGCTTGAGTCCATAGAGAGCTTTCTTCAATCTGTAGACTTGGTTTCCTACTTCAAAACCAAGTGGTTGCTCTACATAGACTTCTTCCTTCAGAACTCCATTCAAGAAGGCACTCTTGACATCCATTTGATATACTTTGAATCTTTTGTGGGCAGCATAGGCTAGGAATAGCCTTATTGCTTCCAGCCTTACCACTGGTGCAAAAGTCTCATCATAGTCAATACCTTCTGATTGACAGTAACCTTTGGCCACCAATCTGGCCTTGTTTCTGACTATCACATCATTTTCATTCGTTTTGTTCTTGAACACCCACTTGGTTCCAATAACATCTTGATGTGAAGGTCTATCCACCAGCTCCCATACATCATTTCTGGTGAACTGGTTCAGCTCTTCTTGCATTGCTGTGATCCAGTTGGCATCTTGATGAGCTTCATCAATGTCTTGAGGTTCCTGTTCTGATAGGAAACAACAAAATAAAGCACTTTCACCATGAAACCTTCTAGTTTTGACTCCTACACTTGGATCACCAAGTATCAGATCAGTTGGATGGTTAGATAACCAAGTCCTTCTTTTTCTGATCCCTTCAGTAGAGTTGTCCTCTACTAAGGTTGAGTCACTAGGGTCATAGAATTCAGGAAAGTTTAATGCAGGGTCTAATTCAGGATCATATTCAGGGGTGTTGTCCTCAATGTCAGGGACATTGGCATTTTCAACATTATTGTTTCCCCCTTGAATATTGGATCCATTAACTACCTCAGCAGGAACTGCTTCTTCATTGGTAGTTGTTACCTGATTATAAACTGGGATTGGTTCATTAAGTTCATCATTTCCTTCAGTGGGGTTTATCTCAGGACTATTGCCTTCAGGAGTGTTGTCCAGTCTAGTGATTTCAGGAGGATTGGCCTGGACAACATCTATGAATGAAGTATATTTATCTTTTAAGCTTAGTCTGGTTGTCCTTTGTGTGATTTTATCAGCATCCAGATTCTTGTTCCTGATCTCAAAGATAGGTTCATCAAACACAACATGGGGTGTTTCTTCCACAATTAGGGATTTACAATTGTAGACTCTGAAAGCTCTACTGATTTGAGAATATCCAAGAAATATCCCCTCATCAGCTTTGCTATCAAAGGCTTTCAATTGTTCTTTCCCATTGTTGTGAATGAAACACTTACAACCAAAAATGTGGAAATAAGATACTTTAGGCAACCTTCCTTTCCAGAGTTCATATGGGGTTTTGCCTTGACCCTTAGTAATCAAACATCTATTCTGAGTATAGCATGCAATGTTTATAGCTTCAGCCCAAAACCTCTTAGGTAGGTTTGAATCAGCAATTAAAGTTCTAGCAGCTTCTTTAAGAGTTCTATTTCTTCTTTCTGCCACCCCATTCTACTGAGGGGTTCTAGTTGCTGAAGTTTCATGGGCTATTCCATTTTCAGTGCAATACTCATTGATGTATGAATTAATGAACTCAGTGCCTTTATCAGATCTTATCTTGATTATGTTAAGGTTTTTCTCATTAGACAGTCTCTTTAATAGATCAGGGAGTTTGACTTATGTTTCCTTCTTATTAAGGATAAATACTACCCATGTGAACCTAGAGAAGTCATCTACTACAACAAGAGTGTATTTTCTACCATTTATGCTTGCAGGGGTAATTGGTCCAAATAAGTCCATATGTAATAGTTCAAGTACCCTTTCAGTAGAGATGACTGGTTTTCCTTTGAATGAAGCTTTGATCTGTTTTCCTTCTTGGCATGGTTTGCAAACATGCTCTTTTATGAAAACTTCATTAGGTAGTCCTTTTACTAATGCATTTCTAGCAAGCTTGTTCATTGATTTAAAGTTCAGGTGGTTTAGTCTTTTATGCCATAGACAACTTTGTTCATTTGAGCTTTTGGCAATGAAGCATGCAGCATCAGTAGACTTGTCCCAGTCAGCAAAATACATATTTCCTCTCCTAGTTCCAGTCAGTAGAGTTTGTTGAGTTTTATCTTTGATTAAGCATTTTCCACTTTAAAACTCAACATTATATCCTTTATCACAGAACTTACTTATGCTTAGGAGATTATATTTGAGACCAGACACATAAGACATATTGGATACCTTGATATTACCAATTATCAAGGTACCATAACCTTTTGTTGTTGCTTGTGAGCTGTCTCCAAATGTGACATTTGGGCCTTCTTTTTCAGTGAATTCAGTGAGGAGATCCTTGTTTCCAGTCATGTGCCTTGAACATCCACTGTCCAAGTACCATGCTGTTCTTTTGTTCATGCTCCTCATCTTCTTGTGGCCCATAGGTACCTCATCATCCTCTATGGCCATGTTGCACACATCATCATCATCACTGTTTGAGAACATTCCATCATCAGAAGAGTTGAAGCTTTCAGCACTATCAGACTCATCACCAGCCATCATGGCCTTTCTATTGGTGAACTTCTTGTCTCTTTTACCTTGCCTCTCCTTTCTTTCTTTTGAGCTGAGTTCAGGGCAATCATACTAGAAGTGCCCTTTCTTTTTGCAATTATGGCACAAGTCTTCATCATCATCCTTCCTTGGCTCATCTCTCCTTCTAGATGATGAAGGTTCAGCTCTGCTGGACTTTCTCCTATCAGAGTACTTGTCCTCAGATCTTCTATCTTCAGGCCTTTTGTCCTCAGCCTTGGCTTCAGGAGAGTTGTACCTTCTCCTGACCTTGTTATCTTGGTAGAATTTCTTGTATCTACCAAACCTTAAGTTCAGCTTGTCAAACCTTCTAGCCATACGGGCTAGCTCTTCCTTCATTTCAGCCTTGGAGACTGACTTTGATGATCTAGGAGTGGACTGCATTTCAGGTTTAGCAGCTTTGGCTTTGAATGACACTCCTTTGGATGGTAATGAAGGTTCCTCAACAGGCTTTCTTCTGTTGAGATCAAACTCATAAGCCTTGAGTTCTGAGAAGTTTTGTTGCATGGGCATGGTAGAGAGATCCTTGGTATTCTGCATCATTACAGAATATACATCCCACTTTTGAGTGAGACTTCTTAGAATCTTTAGAGCAACTTCTCTCTTGGAGTACACCTTGCCCAATTAGTTGATTTCATTCATTACATCTGTGAATCTACCAGCAAATTTGTCAATGGACTCATCTGACTCCATTGTGAATTGTTCAAACATCTGCACAGCCACTTGGAGCTTATTCTCCTTAATCTTTTCAGTACCCTCACACATTTCTGCAAGAGTATCCCATATTTCCTTGGCAGTTGTGCAGTGGTAGACTCTTCCCATAATTGCATCTGGAATTGTTTGGTAGAGAGTGTTCATAGCTAGATAATTGAGATTATCTCTTCTCTTCTCTTAAGTTGTGAGATCATCCTCATCCTTGGGGATCTCATCCCTTGTATCTGCCCTTTGAGCATCAGTGATCCTTATCTTCCAGAAGTCATAGTTATCAATTGAGAACATTGGAAATTTATGATGTGAGATATGGTTGATTGGATCTGGAGCCATATTGTTTAGGCCTTGAACAGCATCAGGAGGAACAACAACATTGTTGTTCTGATTCTGGTTCATATTCTGATTCTGCTACTGGTTCTGATTATTGTTGTTGCCTCTTGCCATATCTCAAATAAATGGTTAGACAATGAATATTCAAGATTTTAGAAAGATCAGTTCAGTGACCACACAAGAATGTGTTTTTGAAAATCAAGATGGATTTTCAGAAGCAGTGGTCTTTGAACCCCTACTCTGATACCACTTGTTGGTCCTGAAAGGAGTATATAACAAGTGTATGGGGGGGGGGAGAAATACACTTGTATATAAATCTTTTTCAAACTTAAGTAAACTGGCTTCAGCAAGGTTGTCTTGGACAACTCTGCTGATATGATTAACTCTTTAGAAGATAATCAAACTACTAAGTACTATTGAGTACTTAGTTGAATAACTATCTAATTGAGTTATATGTGCGGAATAGTGGTTGACCCTTTAGTTTAAACTCCTTTTATTACTGAAATCTTCTTATCTCATGAACTGGTATTTCAGGGAACTTGTCCAAATCTTGTTTTGCACAGTCTTAAGTATGTATCTTTGAAAGGTCAGTTTGTGTGCTGTGTTGTATGAATGTAAATACTTGAAAGTAAATCAACACAAGAGTTTATAGTGGTTCAGAGACTCAAGCTCCTACATCCACTTTCCCTGATTTAACAGGATAATTCCTTCACTCTTGGAATTACTTGTTTTATAGTGTCAAGGTGCACTTGATCAACCACATCACTCCTTGGTGCCTTGATCCCTAGGATATCAGAGTCCTAGTACTCTCTTCTCAACTCAGAATTGAACTGTTCTTCTCTCAACAGTCAATTCCTACCACTTCTACTACAACAACCTTTTATCTCTCTTTTGGAAAGGTATAAGGGTTGATGTTGGTTCCAACTAGTTTGAGATATCCTTTACAATGATGATTTGATCGATCAATGTTATAACAATCCTAACAATATTGCCTTACTCACAAAGCATTTTAATAAATTTATTAAGAAGTCTATGAAAAAATCTAAAGAAAATATCCAGCCAAAGATCCAAATCAATACATCAACACCCCAACCAAAAACAAGGAGAAGTCAATTCACACCAAGGCCATCGAAAAGTGAAGGTAAATCAAGGTGTGATCCTGAATTTAGAAAACCAGTTCAATACAATGTATGTTCTGGATATGGTCATTATGCAAATGAATGTGTCAATACCAAACTGAAGCAAAACTGAATTTTAGTGCTACCTTTAGTGATGAATCAAATAATGAATTTGATGAGTCAAAAGAGGTTGAATTTGTTTTTCATACCAACATTGATTATGATGACTCCTTAGATGATGATCTGGATGATACAAATTCTGATTTTGCACCTAATGTCTTAACATCTAGAGTAACATCAAAACAGAGTCACCCAAGTTTGAATTGTTTTAATATTTTTGTTGATGATGCAGGAAAAAGGATTGATGATTCAACATAACAAAAGTTGTTAGATGATTGGAACTCTAAAAAACTCACCCTTAAGTCTTTGAACAGAGAGAATGAGAATTTGAAAGAGATAATTAACAAGTATGAAGTCATACTTACCACAAGAGATCTTGAAGTGTGTAAACTAAAGGAGAAATTGATCAACTCTACTTTAAGTTTCAAGAAATATTCTAGAAGTGCTTCTGATGTAAATAATGTTATAGTTGTTGGTAAATATAATAATCATGGTATAGGTTATGATGGTGAAACTGCTTCTATTTCTAAGAATTTTAAAAAACTTGTGAAATTTGTGAAGACAAATGTTAACACATCTGATGCAACATTTGCACAAACAGATTCTCATAAAGCCAAAAATATTGAAAAGAGGTATATATGCTTTTACTATTTTAAAGCTGCTCATATTCGTTTGTACTGCAGAAGAATGTTTAATGAACTCAAAAAAGAGGAAATGTTACCTAAAAAGTTATCACATCCTAAGAAACATTTTCTGAAATATGCATGGAAAAATTAATCTAATGTTACTTGTAATGCTGTTCACACTTCCTTAAAAGCATGTTTGCCTAGTCTATGGTATTTTGATAGTGGTTGTTCTAGACATATGACAAGACAAATATACTAGTTATCTGATTATGTGACCTTGAATGGTGGTAATGTTGCATATGATGGTGGTTCAAAAGGAAAAATTATAGGAAAAAAGAACTTTAAATGCTGAAGGTTTTTCTAAACTTAAGAATGTTTTACATGTTGATGGCTTGCTTACTAATTTAATTAGTATTAGAAAACTTGATGATAATTTGCATGTAAAATTTGACAAAGAATCATGTTATGTTC
This sequence comes from Galeopsis tetrahit, assembly GCA_963675135.1. Classification (NCBI taxonomy): domain Eukaryota; kingdom Viridiplantae; phylum Streptophyta; class Magnoliopsida; order Lamiales; family Lamiaceae; genus Galeopsis; species Galeopsis tetrahit. The sequence continues at coordinate 27,696,573 of OY776130.1, read as the reverse complement.
TTGATGAAGATGAAGATTGTTTAATGACTGGTACTAGCTAGGTCAACAGATAATTGTTATCTTATTGGAACAAATGTGTGTAATTTTTCAAAGCAAGATGAAAATATCCTATGGCATCAATGATTGGGACATGCACATCATAGGTTAATGAAGAAACTAATCAAAGCCGATGCAGTAAAGGGATTTCCAAAACTGAAGTTTTAGAGTACCACTATATGTGGATCATGCCAAAAAGGTAAGCAGGTAAGAGTGTCACATTTTTCTACACATCGATGTTTCGAATTGTTTCACATGAATTTGATGGGTCCTATAGAAACTAAAAGCATTGGAGGCAAAATATATTTTTTAGTTGTGGCAGATGATTTTTCTAAATTTACCTGGATTGAGTTTTTAAGAGATAAATCTGAAACATTAGATGCATTTAAAATTCTTTACAAAAGGATAAAAAATGTGTTTAACTTGAAAGTTGGCCGTATTAGAATTGATCATGGTAGGGAATTTGAAAATTACATGTTTAATGATTTTTGTGATGAAGAGGGTATCTTGCAAGAATATTCATCTCCTAAAATTCCACAACATAATGTAATTGCTGAAAGAAAGAATAGAACTCTACAAGAAATGTCAAGAGTCGTGATTATATCTAAAAGTCTTGCTAAGAGATTTTGAGTTGAAGCATTGAATATTGCATGCCATATCATTAATAGAGTTTATATTCGATTTGACACTAATCAAACATCTTATGAGATTTTTTTAACAATATAAAACCAAATGTGAAGTATTTTCATGTATTTGGTTATGTGTGTTATATTTTGAATGATAGAGATCAACTTTATAAGTTTGATTTTAAAAGTGATAAATGTTTCTTTTTAGGTTATTTAGAAATAGTAAAGCTTATAGTACCTTCATCAAAATCAATGATTCTGATTCTCAATCCAGCTTTCAAATTAAAAATCATTTTGAGATGTTGTTTATTTTCTTGATTCTTGTTGGGAAATGAATTGATTTTGATTAAGATACCAAAACCCCTGAATGACGATAGTTAGATTAGTTGAGAAAGATAGTCAGTCTACTTGTCTTAGGATAGTTGAGACAGTTCAAAATTATGCCTAAGTCTAAAATCTCAGGAATGTTGAGATCTTAGTTTTCAGGATAGTTCTCCAAGCTAGTATGTTAGGCGGCTTAATAGTTTTTGTCTTAAGCTCAAGTTTGTTGATCCCATAAAGACAAAGTTACTGAAGAGGACAACATGGCTGAATGCACAAGGCTCAACCATGTAGCCTGATCTATTCTAAAACCAGCAGTGATAAGAGATGTATCAGATCAAGAAGATGTATTAAAGATCAAAGAGCATTGAATGCATGTGCATCAAGGGACAACATTAATGAAGCATTAAATACTTAGAAGCATTAAAGACTGAAAGTCTTGAATGAATTAAAGAACATTTTATCTGCAGCAAAAGATGTTCAGAGGACTTGTCCAATCTGACTGTTGGTGAAGTACAAGTTCTGACACAATCATTCTTGGAAAATGTGCAAGCTTAAAAACTGACACAATCTTGTTTTGTTTCTCACAATTCTGTCATTCTAATTTTTCTTGTTTTTGAACACCCATTTGGTTCCAATAACATCTTGACGAGTTGGCCTATCCACTAGCTCCCATACTTCATTTCTGGTGAACTAGTTAAGCTCTTCTTGCATAGAAATGATCCAGTTTGTGTCTTGAAGTGCTTCCTCAATGTCCTTTGGTTGCTGTTCTGAAAGGAAACCACAAAACAAAGCACTTTCTCCATGAAATCTTCTAGTTTTGATCCCTTCACTTGGATTTCCAAGTATCAGGCTAGTTGGGTGGTCAAACAACCAAGTCCTTCTAGGCCTGATTCCTTCAGGAGGATTGTCCTCTTCTGAAGTTGGATCACTAGATTCATTAAATTCTGGAAAATTAATTGAAGAATCAAGTTCAGAATCATATTCAAGGTTGTTGTCCTCAATGTCAGGGACATTGGTATTTTCATCAGTTCCCCCTTGAATATTGCATCCATTAACTACCTCAGCAGAGCTTGCTTCTTCGTTGGTAGTTGTTACCTGGTTTTGAACTGGGATTGGGTCATTCAATTCAATTTCTCCTTCAGGTTGGTTGTCTCCTGGTTGATTGCCATCAGGTAAGTTTCCAGATTCTGATCTACATTGAGTTATGGCTGGGCAACATCTATGAACATTGTTTCTTTGCTTTGAAGCCTTAATCTGGTTATTCTTTGTGTTATCTCATCAATGTTCAGGTTTATGTCCCTAAACTCATTACTAGATTCATCAAACACAACATGAGGTGTTTCTTCCACAATAAGGGTTCTGCAATTAAAAACTCTGTAAGCGTTGCTAACTTAGGATTATCCAATGAATATCCCTTCATCAGTTTTGCTATCAAAGGGTTTTAATTGCTCATTCCCATTATTATGAATGAAACACTTACAACCAAATATGTGGAAATATGCAACAGTGGGCAATCTACCTTTCCATAATTCATATGGAGTTCTACCTTGACCTTTTGTTTTGCAGATACTGAAGTTGTTACACTTGATCAAATATTTGCATCTGACACTTTGACTGATATTCCAGTCAACACTGATGTTGATCTTGAAGCCATTTCAGCAAATATGACCACTTTGTCCAAGATATACTTTGAACAAGCCAATGCCACTGAAGCAGGATTGCAACTTGCTTCACAAACTGCAACATCTATTGAGGCCCAGTCAGGCAAGTTGGACAATCTGGTCAGGGAAGTTGGGAAGGCCCATGCTGAAACTTCAGACACTTTGGATGGTCAAGGAAGGACTCTTGCCTCAGTAGAGATGAGGCCAACTGGTTCTTAAGAGGTGATTTTGCCAACTCTTGATGCCAGGATCAGTGGAGTTGAGACTGGGCTGCAAACAATCTCCACTGAAGTCACAAAAGCCAAAGAAGTTATGTCCAAGTTCACAAAAGTTGTGAAGAAAGAGCAGAAAAGCTTGGCAAATAGCTACAAACATAATGTGTTGGTATTGAAGAGGACCATCAAAGATGCATTACGTCAAAGGACTGCAGCATAGAGGAAGAAGGCAGAAGAGTTGAGAGCTGCCATGGTCAAAGAAGCTGCTGAGAAGTTCACCTCTGAACTCATGACCAAGGTCTCTGATCAGGTTGTAAGAAACCTCATTGATCTGTTGCAAGCCAAACTTGATAAATCCTTGAAGACCACCATGGATGAGATTGTTGCCCAGAGATGAAGCCAGTTCATGATTTCTTAAGCATGAGTGATGAGAAGATGCAAAATATACATGATGAAAATGTATATCTCCTTCAAGAGATCAAGTCCCTCAACCTAGCTCAGACTCAGCTCTCCATCACTATCAGTGATTTGAAGCCCCAATGTTTTGAATATGCCAAAAAGGGGGAAAGAGCAAGAGCAAGGGCCAGAGGTGACTTAAAGATTGGTGAGCCCAAGGGAAAGGACAAGATGCCTGAAGCTGAAGAAGAAGAAGATCAAGGAAAAGGCAAGGAGACTATGGGTATTGAAAATTTGACTGAAGAAGAGCAAATTCAGACTGCTGTAAAGAAGTCCATGGCTTCTGTGTTGGAAGATCAGGCCAGATGGGAGCAAAGGCCTGGAGGAGAGTCAATCGGTTTGGATCCTAAGGAGAAGGACATTCCATTGAGGGGGAAGGTTTCTAAAGTGACTGGAAGAAAAAGAAAAGAGCAAACCTTCACCTCTTTCCCAACAAGCCTGACTTTACCTGCTGAATTTCAATCCGAAGAAGAACCTCAAGTCAAAAAGCCAAGAAAATCCAAGAAGGCAGTCAAGTTGCCTGAAATTCAAGAAGAGAAAGAAGAAGAAGATGCTGAAGAAGAAGTGCAAGACAAAGAGCCTGAAACAAGGATGCCCAAACTTACTGATGATGGGTTTTGGCAAAGACCCTGAAACTCAAGAGAAGCTAGCTCTCCAAAGAGCAAAGGAGAGGATGGAACAGTTGGTGGAAGCCAACAAAGCAAGGGATGTTAGGAGAGCAAATTTCAAAGCTCCTAGAAGAAGATCTCCATACAGAAGGCTCAAACCCCAACTGTTGCAGAGATGGGATACACCACACCATGATAAGTGGGTGCCAATTCAGCTGAATGTTGAGTGGGAAGAAGCCAAAAGAAGTTTTGTCTACGATTTCTATGTCATAGGAAAATGGCTTGGTGAAAATGTGGAAGAAATATTTGCTGAATTCATGTTTGACAACTATAGAGAGTTATATCAGAAGTTGTTTGCAGCAGCTGACATTGCAAGAGTAAATTTCAAGGCACCATGTCCCATTCTATACATTCCTCCCAAGTTTCAGTGGGAACTTGATTGATGAACAGAAAATTCTTGAGGAGTTCATCTCTGTTGGGATATGAATCCTTAAAACAATTTTCTAGTTGATGATTATAAGTTTTGATGGCCAAAAAGCAACTTAAATTTAATAATATATGTGGTTGGAAGTCATCTTGATAAGTCATATAATCTGAGTTACTGATCTTATATGTGAATATATTGAGAACTGTTAGGAACTAAGCTGATGTTCATATTGTAAAGACAACTTATAGAATAGGACTTAAATATACTCTTTTGTATGTAGTTCAGTTGAAGTATAGATAGGTTTTATATTTGTAAGTTTGTATTATTGTAATCAACATAGTTATTTCAGAACAGTAGATTAGAGAAAGATCAGAAGACTACAAGTTAGAAGACTAGAAGTCAGAACAGAAGACTCAGAAGACTACTCAGAAGAAGAAGACTAATCTTAGAATAAATTGAAAGGAAGCACAGAAGTATTCTGAAGAAGCTTAGAACAGAAGAAAAAGAAGTGTGCTTATTGGACTAAGAACAGTAAAACTAAGAAGAGTAAGTTTACTGTGTTGAGGAAGAATAAGTTTGGAAAACTTATTATTTAAGGTGTAACTGGATATATTTGAAGATATGCTGACTTGGAAAAAGAAGTTAAGTCGGTTATAAAGGATAAGTTACAAAGAAGCAGTTAAGAGTTAGTTGAGAGTTAGTTTTACAAACTACTAACTGCCGTACTAAGTTCTATAAATCCCGAGAGATCTTCTACCTGAAAAGACTATTGTTACTACTGATATTCTGAAGAACTAAAGCATTCAAAGAGTTATTCAAGTATTCAAGAAAACTCACAGAGTTGAAGGAAGAACGAACCAAAGAGAAGAAGCCACAGTTTTGAAGAGAAGATTCAAAGGCTACTATTCAGAGAAGTTTTACTTTTTAGTTTGTATTTTTGTATACAAGTGTGCTAGTTACTTGTAAAATTACTAGTAGATCGAAGATACACTTGGAAGTGTAATCAATAAGATCAAAGTCTTGGTCTTGGGACTTTAAGCCACAAGAAACTCAAGGAGTTAATAAAACATCACGACTGGAGTTGTGAGAGTGGATGTAGACAGTTGTCGAACCACTATAAATCTTGTGTTCATTTACTTATTGTTTTATATTCTTATAAGTTCTTAAGAATTCTTATAAACAACTTGATTGAGAAATCTTGTTGAGTAGACGAATTACTTCATACCAAGAACAGTAGTATATTGAAGTAAAAGTTCAAAATCAAGAGTTGAGTATAAACTGTAAAGGCTCATATTAACTTTGAAAGTACTGAGCTGACCCGAGTAAGCACAGTACTGTACCAGAACACTAATTCCGCATAATAAACTCTAATATTTTAAGAAAAGTTTTAAAAGTCTATTCACCCCTTACCTCTAGACTTTTCAGGCTTATCTTAATCTTAACTCAACTTTGGGACCAACAATCTCCATAATGAAGATGGAGAAGCTGAAGTTTGGGCCAAATGGGACAAATTAGGAGATTTGGGAGTTGAAGAAGAGAGTGTGGGCTCAGTATGGCATTGCCCCACAAGATGATGGCTCCTTCTGAATTGTAGTGCTTGATCATATATGAAAAGGTTAACTATTTTCTATCAAGAGATAACAACTCATTATCTCAACTAATCTAACCTAACCTATGTTACTTGATTTATTATTTTGCTGACAGTTTATTTCGGGGAGGTTGATTGAATCATCATCTCTGAAGACAAGTTTAGTATAAGTCAAGTCACCTCTGTAAATAGGTTTTGGCATCATAAAAAAGGGGGAAATTGTTGAGAAAGGAATTGATTTTGATTAAGATACCAAAACCCCTGAATGATGGTAGTCAGATTAGTTGAGAGATATAGTCAGTCTACTTGTCTCAGGATAGTTGAGAAAGTTCAAAATTATGCCTAAGTCTAAAATCTCAGGAATATTGAGATCTTAGTTTTCAGGATAGTTGTCCAAGCTGGTATGTTAGGCAGCTTAATAATTTTTGTCTTAAGCTCAAGTTTGTTGATCCCATGATGACAAAGTTACTGAAGATGACAACATGGCTGAACGCACAAGGCTCAACCAAGTAGCCTGGTCTGTTCTAAAACCAGCAGTGATAAGAGCTGTATTAGATCAAGAAGATGTATTAAAGATCAAAGAGCATTGAATGCATGGGCATCAAGGGACAACATTAATGAAGCATTAAAAACTTAGAAGCATTAAAGACTGAAAGACTTGAATGAATTAAAGAACATTCTAGCTGCAGCAAAAGATGTTCAGAGGACTTGTCCAATCTGACCGTTGGTGAAGTACAAGTTCTGACACAATCATTCTTGGAAAATGTGCAAGCTTAGAAACTGACACAAGTCAGCACAACTGCATTTTTCAGAAGTCAACACCATTCATTCAAGCAACCATTGAAGAACTTTCTATACACAATGGATAATAAAAGGATGCTCAAATAGTCGTTTCAATGGAGCTGCAAATAGACAATTTGAATATCTATCTCTCCAACGGATAGATGATCAAGTTGCTCTATAAATACAGAAGTGGTCCAAGGATTCAAGTATCCAACTACCTGCTATCAAATTACTATCAAGCATTCAAGGAAACAAAAGCTTACAAACTTAGAATCCCAAGTTTCCTGATCACTTCTAGCTAAGCGATCTTGTAAAATCCAAGCTTAGAAAAGAGATATCATATCCCTTTACATTGTTCTTATTGTAAAGGATATCTCACTTAGTTGGAACCAAACCTCAAACCCTTGCCTCTTAAGTGAAATAGTGTTTGTTGTAGAAGTGAGGAGTTAAGAGTTGTTGAGAGAAAAACACAGCTTTAACTTAGAGAAGTTGAGCACTAGGACTCATATTTCCTAGGGATCAAAACACTAAGGATAGTGTTGTTGATCAGTGCACCTTGGCACTATAAAACAAGTCAATTCCAGGTGTTAAGGAATTATCTTGTTCAATCAGCGAAAGTGGATGTAGGAGCTTGAGCCTCTGAACCACTATAACTTGCTGTGTTATTTACTTATTGCATTTTATCATTATCTCTCATTGCACACAGAGTTTTTCTGAAAAGAGTTGATATCAGAAAAATTAAGTAAAACAGCTTCAGAAATCAATTAAGGAGTATTTTCAAAGAAAAGGCCAACCACATTCCGCACTTAATAACTCTTTTAGATAGTTGTCCAACTGATTACTTCATAGTTTTTAGTAGGTTGATTATCAATCAAAGTCTATTCACTCAGAGAGGTTGTCAGACAACTTTTCTGATAGGTTTAACTGTTTGAAAAAGTTAAATTTGCATACACAAGTGCATCCCCCCCCCCCCAAACACTTGTGTCATACTCCATAAAGGATCAACAAGTCTTCCGCTGTTATTCAAGATTTTATTGGTATATCAATTCGTAAAACTTAATTTTTTAGTTAAAATTTTAGTTCATGCCCATTATTTTGAAAATTTTCAAGTATTTCCGCAAAATCTACTTTTATGAAAATTGGGGTGTGACAGTTGTACAAGGTTACACCCAAGTTGAAGGTGTTGATTTAGATGAAACTTTGCACCTGTTGCTGGGATATAATCTATTAGATTATTGCTAGCAATTGCATGTTTTGTTGATATTAAACTTTATCAAATGAATGTAAAAGTTGTATTTCTAAATGACATTTTGAATGAAGAAGCATATGTTGAACATCCTAAAAGATTTGGAGATTCACAATACCCTGAGCATGTATATAAACTTAAGAAAACTTTGTATGGTCTAAAACAAGCTCCTAGAGCATGGTATGGTAGGTTTACTGACTTTCTTTTAGAATATTGTTTTATTAAAGGAGAAGACGATAGAACTTTGTTCATTAAGCACACTTGAGAAGATTTACTTATTGCTCAAATATATGTTGATGACATTGTGTTTGGTTCAACTTGTGATAAAATGTTAAACAGATTTGTTGAGGCAATGACTGCAACATTTGAGATGAGTATGGTTGGAAACTTGAATTACATTTTGGTCTTCAAATCAAGCAATGTAAGGATGGTATTTTCTTCTCTCAAGGTAAGTATGCTAAGAACTTAGTTAAAAGGTTTGGTCTTGATAGTTCAAAAGCTATGAAATCTCCCATGGGATCCACTTTGAAACTTTGCAAAGACAATGTTGGAAAGGATGTTGATCCAACATTGTATAGATCCATGATAGGTAGTTTAATTTATTTTACCTCTAGTAGATCATATATTATGTATAGTGTGTGTGTGTTTGTACTAGTTACCAAGAAAATCCAAATGAATCTCACCTGAAAGCAGTGAAAATGATAATGAAGTATGTTGCAGGTACAAGTGAACCTGGGATTTGGTACAAATGATGTGATTGGGCTAGTGATATATATGATAGAAAGAGTACGAGTGGAGAATATTTTTACATGGGAAACAATCTTGTATAATGACACAGTAAGAAACAGAATTGTGTTTCACAATTCATAGCTCAGTCAAAATACATAGTTGTAGGAAGTTGTTGCACACAACTCTTGTGGTTGAGTAAGATGTTCCATGACTATGGTATTTAAAATGGTATACTTACAATCTTTTGTGATAATACTAGTGCCATTAACATTTCTAAAAATCTTGTACAACACTCACTCATAAAGCACATTAACATAAGATATCACTTTATGAGAGATTTATTAGAGAATAATATTGTTAAGTTGGAGTATGTACCTACTGAAAAACAAAATGCTGATATTTTCACTAAGGCTTTAGACCATGAGAGATTCTCAATTTTGAGAAAATCTCTTGGCATGTGCACTATTTGAAAAATCCTGAATGGATGTTTTCACAAATGCGTTGGCATTTTGGACAACATCATGGGTTGTATAAATTTTATAAGTTGAATTTATTTTTTACTTAGTTAAATAATTACTTTGTAAAATATTTTTGAATCTAAGGATTTTGTAGTGCAAAAAATAAACATGTATTACATCTGTCAAATGCATAAAAATAGAATGTTATTAGCATACTAAAAGATGTACCAAATCCTTGAGTAACTATGGAGTACAGAGTTCGCTACTACGATGCCTTCTTTTCGAAAGGTGATTTTTGGTAAAAATATCAAGAGGTTTGTAATCCATTAAGTAAGTATGGGGCACGAAGTTCACTACTACGATGTACTCTACATGAAAAATGGATAAATACAAATTAGATGTTATAACACAAAAATAAAAAAAATATGGGACAACATAAATAAAGAAAATTGATGTAAAAATCGTGTTGAGGTGTATGTAACAGTTTTGAGAATAACATTACATGATTCAAATTTATTTTTATAAGTTGTAATTATTTAATTATTTATTGAGATTTATTTATTTTTTTAATTAACTACTAACCCACGTTTTCTATTTTTCAAATTATGCGCAATTTTTAATTAATATTCTGAAATGTTCTTAACTATTTAATTCGGGAAAAGAAAGTATGCCCTATCCTGTTTTGATTTCTAACTATTTAAAGCACCATGGCTTCACTGCTAAGAAGACGGGTGTATTGAGGGGGAGGGTACTTTTGTTGACTATTGCTCCTGCCTTACTCACTAAGGACAAAGTTATTAACTTGCCATTAACAGCTCCTGGTACTGAAAATCAGCACAAACCTTCCACTTCTGCTCAACCAGGCTCTTCTATGCCAAAACAGAGGAATACAACACCAAATGTTGAGAACATTGGTATCAACATTCCTGAAAATTATTCGGTTTCACGAGCTTTCATTATGTCACAGCTACAACACTTACAGGATTACATAGATGAGCTCAAGTTCCTGAAGAACCAGTGGACCAAAATGTTTTCCACTCCAACAGGGGGAGTACCACCACCATCTGTTCATTCTAACTCTAATGTGGTGATTGAAGAGTTAAATGATGAAGGAGTTACAATAGCTGGTGGAGGACCTGATGCTGGAGAAGATACTGAAGTGACTGATGTTGTTGCACATTTTGCAACTACTTGTTTTGTTGAAGAGGCTGATGATGATGTTGCTGATATGGAGACACTGTATGGTGATCTGTGAACAGATGCTTCAAGACAAAGGGAGAGCTGAATTTCTAATGGCACATGTGCAGGAACTTGATGCTGCTACTATTGTTATAGCAAATCATGCTACTTTTTTAGTTTTACAGATTTTAGCTTTTTATATCTCCCTTTGTATTTTGTTAAATCTATTGTGTTTAAGTTTACTTTGATATTTCTCTGATACACTATTTATATTCCTAGTTGATAGGTTGTTTTATTCAACTAGCTCAATTTTTTTGCATTAATGATAAAAAAAATAAAAATTGACAAGGCATTAATGATAATAGATTACTATTTTATGCTTAAATTGTTTTCATACATATCATTATTTGCTTACTGCATGTTGTTTATGTTAATTGTTTATTGTATTTGATTTTTCCCTAATTTTAATCTATTTTCAGTTTGCTTAAAAATGTTTGTCTTAAAGAATTATTTTTATTGGCTTACTGCTTCAAGTTGCTTTGTTTGCCTTAAAAGATTTATCCTTGTTTTCTTACTGCTTGCTGATTCTAGGTCATTATTAATTATTTTTATTGTTTTGCCTTTCTTGCTCTGATTATTTTTGCTCTGGTTGCTATTGAGTCATACTGTAGTCTTAAAGTTAATCTAAGCACTTATATGCTCTGATTTAACTTATAATTTTTTTATAGTTTATATGTTTTGTAAATAAGTATATTGTTTATACTTATTTTTGTTTTGGATAAGATTACTTTGATCTTATGACACGGATCTTTGTGAAATTGTCTTTGGTCTTCTTTTGATTTGATCCAACGGTTACAACAGGTATTGTCTTGACTAGTATTTAGACTTGATGTTCACCTCACCAAAATACATAATACTGAGTATGTATAGAAATATATGTGCATCGGGTGTGTTGTAGTCGAAATGTCAAATTGGGGGAGATTGTAGATGTTGTTAACACTTAAATGTCTTAACATTATTAACAACATCTTAATTTGACCTTCCTTGATTTTTTCCTAAGTCTTTTTTGAAATGTTATATATTAAATGTTAAGTTAAATGTTATCACATGCAGGTCAGGATCTAGAAGCTTCTACAAGGGATTGGAACTTGGAAGACTTCAGAACCTAAGAGGACGTGCTAAAATGACATGGAACATATTAGAACGACTTGGAACATTGAAAAAAGATCTAGCGAGATCATGGGAGTTGAAATCCTAAAAAGTAGGACCTCACTTGGAAGCCTTTAGAATTCGATTCTACATCTATAAATGCCGAAGGAAGGCTTCACAATTCAGCGTGTACTATTCGATCAATCTCCTAGGTCGAACGTTCATCCCTGTTAGGAATTATGGTCAGTAGCTATACCTTTCAGTTTGTACGAAGTATACCAACTTATCGTGCAACTGGCAATACTTTTCTTTTATATATCGAGAGTGTAATCATAGATAGGGATTAGTCTTTTGGCAGTGTTCATACATTTGACCGTCTACAAATTTAAACTTTTTTATATCATAGTTTTTGTTGTGAAAGTTAATGATGTAACATTTCACTCAACATTTGTGCTTACAAGTTAAGTAAAAGTTTTTCGCCGTATGACTCGCATGGATTTTATTAAATAAAATCTATGTTAAAAATATTTCATTGTATTCATTGTCTTTATTTCGTTTTTAGTGTTTTAGACTTCCGTTGTGTCTTATTATTTCTGATATTCTATTAGAGTCGGTGTTACACTATTTGTCTCAACATTCAGTGCAACATTGTTCTGTTTTTACTTAAACACTAGTAAGCACACTTTCAAGGGTAGATTTTGGTCGCGATCCAAATCGGTTCCGGTCCGATCCGATTTTGGACCGGTGCACACCCCTACTAGCCCATTTTGACAACTTTACTTGGAAGCAAAAAATTAGCACACAAAACTCTCTTTTAGTATATTGGGGAATTAAATCTCAATAAATTTTATTAATGGAAAAATGATTATTAATTGTGAAGATATTGAAATTTTATAATTTAGGAAATTGACAACATTACAAATTTAAATGATTTTTATTGATATTGTTTTATTTAAAATTCTCAATTACATTGAGAATTTAATATAAGCTTGGCACATAACAAAAACTTACAACATATCGACCCGTAGACAAAATCAATCAAAAGACGACACCTCAGCAACCTCAACTCTCTATTAGTATAATAAGAATTATTAACCAGAGATGTCGTCGGACAGTCGTACAAACGCATGGTGAATCTTGAGCCCTCCCTTCCACTTGCCACTCCACACCTCGAACATACCAAAGTGAAGCTCCGTCTCATCGGAATCTTGATCAGGATTTGGTGGCACCTTCACTTTAATGTCTTGATTGCTTTGCTTTACAATTTCTTCTAAGGCAAACTTTGTTGGCTTGAATTTCCCATCTTGCCCTCTCTTCACCATAATGAAAACTTTGGGTCCCCACCCAAATGCATCGGGAGTTAACGATATATTAAACCCGACTTCATATTCTTTGTCGGGTTTTACATTCTTGACGCAACCTCTAACCTCTAGCCAACACACTTGGTGCAATACTGCAGGTGATTCTCTGTTGATAATTGATTAATTAGGACATGTTTCATCTTTTATTCCAACATTTTTTTTGTAATCTACCGTACCCCATCTTGATATAAGCTTCTCATTTATTTTTTATGTGAAAATTAAAAAATATAATATAAAATATTTAGACGAAGTTGAGGCAAATAGAGATTGGAAGAAGAAGAAAATGTAGAGATAAGTATAAAAGAAAAAAAAGGTAGAAAGAGAAATAAATGAGAAAATGTGAGAGTTATAGTGAATTTTAACATCTAAGAAAATGATCAGAAAACTATGACAAGACAGTTCCAAATGAGTTGGTGCAAATAAGTTAATTATCAAGTTTCATCGATTTCCTTTTTAATTTTTTATTTTATCTTTAAAATAACTAAAATTATTGTTGTTTCATAGTGTGGTGATGTTATTTAAACAATTAAGTTTATAACCACTTGCACTAGAAAATTAGACAAAATTAAATCTTATCATTATAATTTATTTAGTTAAAAAATGATCAATTTTTTATCATTAAAAAAATTTAGCTAGAGAAAATATAATGATAGAATTGTTATTAAGTGTTAAAACTATGGATCAGATTTGCCTAAATATTTAGAATGATATTTGTGTGCAATTGATTGTATATATAGCAATTGAAATTGGACTTCAATAAATGTTGGATCAAAAATTAAATAAAATAAATTAAACATTAAAATTCAAGTGTATTTATACGCCCAATTACATGAAAGAATTTATCAAATTATTCAATGTAAATTTTTGATTTGGTAGATTATAGAAGAGATACTACTTACTCATCATTTCGCACATTCCAGTATCGATCATCATCTCCCCAAACAATCGTTAGATCTTTAGGAGCAATCTTTTTCTCTTTACCATCTTCCTCCTAAAAAAATGTAATTAAGAATGAACAAAGAAGTGTTACGGCACAATAGTCGATAGATCTTTTGTGAGATGATCTCGTTCAATTTTTTGTGTGAGAAAAAAAACAAGATGAACAATTAATATATATATTTGTACCTTGAATTCTAGTGTCAGATTTCCTTGATGGTGAGGATTTTTTGTAGACATTCAAATTCTTCACCAAGCAAGATTTGAATTAAACAACAAATAAATAGGAAGAATTAATGTATGAGGAAAATTAAATGTCCAAACATGCATATAAGACAATTATATAAATATATTGGGAGGAGGAAGATGCAGCTTTCTGCGTAAGAATTGTGGAGGAATATATATGATTTATTTTTTCTTTTAATTAATTAAAAAAAATGGAATATAATCTAGCAAGTGCATGTCGTAATCTTTCGAGCACTGGGAAAAGAATATACTGTTGCATGCCGTGTGAATTTTATAAGAGAATGTGGGTGTCTTGTCAATTAAAATAATATGGGTCAGGTTTTACTATCCATTTTGTAATTTATTCCATGTTTTTAATCATTAATATATTATTTTTATTAGAAATATTTTTAATACCTCTTGTCATGCTCCTCATAATTCAGATCGTTCATCTCTACGCATCAAGTCAAGTAATGTTTGTGAGTTTGATTAGATCAAATATTCATCGATCTTGAAAAAATGTAATTCAATCCAACTTTACCCTAATCCACTGTCTAATTTAAAGGGGGTGTATTCAATTGGGATTCTATTAGATTTTTTTAACTTTAAAAAGTAGGTGGATTTATAAAATTCATAGAGTTCAGGTAAAGTTTGACTGACTTATTTTATTAATTTATATGGATTTTGATAGACTTGAATAGAGGGTGAAATATATATATATTTTTAATTGATTTAGATAAATTTTCATAAACTCTTCATGTGAAGAGTTTTTTTAAATTAATATTATATATAAATATAAATATTTACCAATAAAAAAAAATATATAATATTTTACCCATATTAAAATATATATATATATATATATAAAGTTTATATATATTCATTCGGGACGGATCGGATACCCGCGGGTCGAACATAAGATCCAGACCTGACCTGACCCATACTCAATACGGGGCGGATTCGACCTGACCCAAAGCTCGCGGGGTGGGGTGGATACCCGCGGATTGGGTCAATATTGTCATCCCTACTTCTGATCTTTCGTCTTCAAAGTTCTCTGAGAGAATCCGTTGAAATCTCTTATTTTTTAAGAGATTTTGGATAGTGAAATTTATTTGTATTATTTGAGGAGAATTCAACAAAATCCATAGAGTATTATTAAAATCCGTAGACTGTTGAATACCTAAAGATTTTTAAAGACTTTTTAAAATTCGTATTGAATACCTCATAATTTTGAAAAAAAAAGACTTTTTAAAATCTGAATTGAATACCCCCAAACTTTAAAAGACCAAAAAAATCCTACAAAATCCACAACCAATACACCCCCAGGTTGTGTTTAGATGAAAGAATTTAATTTGAGAAGATATTTCAAATGAAAGAATTTAAAAATAAATGGATTTCAAATGATATGCTTTTCGTGAGGATTTCAAATCCTCTCAATTTTAACTAAAAAGTGTGTGAGTAAAAATCTAAGTATTATATAGATTTCAAATAACATAATTTTAGTGAGGATTTCGAATCCTCTCAATTTTAACTAAAAAATGTGTGAGTAGAAATTTAAGTATTTAAAATCCATTTATAATTCAAACAAGTGGGGTGAATTTGGATGGTGGATTTAAAATCTATAAATTAAATCCCTCCATCCAAATCATTCTTCATCCACCAAAAGTATGTTCACTCTCCTTGTTTGTCTGTCCATCAAGAGTATTTTTTTTTTTAAACAATCATTTTATTTTTACTTTATAACAACCACACAACATCCCGTACTATTTTAATTTATGTATTTTATCTAATATTTTTAAAATATATGTTTAGTCAAAGAGTCATGGTTTGTGTAGACAAATGAAGTAATATTTTATAAAAAAATTATGAAGTAGGAGTACAATTTTTTAGGGAAAAAAAAAATTTAAGGAAAAATATACTAATAATCAGAAAAAAAAAAATTTAAGAAAATTTTTTTATTGTTATTGATTATGATTTAAAATATATATATTATTAATTTGAAGGGTTAATTCTAAATAAATACACCATCTTTAGTCTCAGTATCAATTTAATTATGACCTTTACGATTATTATAAAAAATCCCAACTTTTGATTGTGTTGCAATTAGATACACATTTTTTTTTCTCCGGCCAACAATTGATGATGTGGTTTGTCGGAGGTCAGATTACACACATTCTTTTTTTTTTTTTCACATCAAATTACACTTTATATAGAAATAAAAATAAAACTTTATAAAAAATAAAAATAAAACTCCTGCTTCCCCGCTTCTCAAACTCAAAAACTTTATAAAAAATAAAAATAAAACTCATGCCTTCCCGGCTTCTCAAACTCAAATTTTCTCTTTTCAAACTCAATCAAGTTCTTCTCCTCTTCTCAAAATCAAATCAATATAGTTCTTTTCTCCCCGCTTCTCAAACTCAAATTTTCTTCTTTTTAAATTCAATCAAGTTTTTCTTCTTCCCTTCTCAAAATCAAATCAATAGAGTTCTTCTTATGTGTCTTTCTCACTTCTCAAACTCAATCAAGTTCTTCTATTCTAACCCTAAAAATCAAAATCCCCTAAAAATCATCTTAAAGTAACCACTCCCCTAAAAATCATCCTAAAGCAACCACACATCTAATCCATTCAGCAATTCTTCAACTATTAAATTATTTTGTTATTTTGTCCAACTAGTTAAGAACTACAATTTATATGCATTATGGGAGAGGAAAATATTCTTAAAAAACATTCTAGTAATTAATAGTAATTAATGTGTTTAACACTAATGATTACTACAACAAAAATATTTTAGAAAATATTCTGAAAAAATATATTTAGCATACTAAAAGTTATAGTTAGACCGTCTAATGTACAAAACATTTACCATTGTAGGTTATAAGTATCCAAGTCACTTCCACTACCACTCCTTCCACCCTTATTCTACCCCTCACTGAACTACCGCGGGCTTCACTACCTCCTCTTCTGCTCTGCAACCAGGTGCTTGGAAGAATGAATATAATAATATAGTTATGAGAAATAAATAAATATTTAATAAAATAAGAAACTTACCCTTGTATTTATAATAGTGTCAAAGCTTCACAAATCAATACTCATGTATTGGTTTGTCATTTTTCTTTAAACATGAGTCACATGACAAACATATAACATGACATTTTTTTTTTTTTGGAAGAAATAACATGACATTTTAAATATGTGTGCCAAAAAAATTAGTATAAATAATCATAATATAAACACAATCTTACATGCAATTTCTCTGTTCTTTTGAAGTCCTTTGCAATGGACAGTTTTTTTTTGTGGCCTACCACATTATATATATAGAGCAAGTGACTTGTCAATTTTGTAGAATTTCTAGGATTCCTCTTCCTCATCTTCCACACCCTTCTACCACACAAGGTTGAATGTCATTCTGATATACTTGATCTATCAACAGTGTAGTACCTAGAATTTATTTTTATTTTTTTAAGGATTTTTTACAATTTTTTTTTTTTTTTTTGCTAAGTGATAGGGTTCTATCCTTATGATTTTGATTTTTAGGATTAGAAGAGAAGAACTTGATTGAGTTTGAGAGAAGAATTGTATTGAGTTTGAGAAGTTGAGAAAGACGCATAAGAAGCAAAAGTTTTATTTTTATTTTTATAAAATTTTATTTTTATTTACATAAAATGTAATCTAATGTGGAAAATAAAAAATAAATAAATAAAAAAGAATATGTCTAATCTCACGTGGCAAGCTCCGTTAAACACATCATCAATTGTTGGCCGGAGAAAAAAAATGTGTATCGTAAAGGTCGTGATTAAATTGATATTGAGACTAAAGGTTGTGTATTTATTTACCATTAACCCTAATTTAAATTAATATTATTATTATTTAATAAAATTATTATTAAAAATATATTAATTTTATTATTAATATTTTAATAATTATTATTGGTAGAAAAGTTATTAAGAATTTATTTTATATTATTAATATATATTTTTCTTATTATTTATTTATTTTTATTATTAAGAATTATTATTATATTATTTTATATTATTAAAAATAATATATTGGATATATTATTTATATTTTTGAGAAATTTTAAATTATTTTTTATGTTATTATATTTATAATTTAATATTATTAAAAAAATATTATTATCGTTAAAATTTAATACATTATATTATTATTATTATTTATATTTTTTAAATTTATTATATTATTTTTTATTTTTGATATTATATATTATATTAATATTATTATTATATAATTTTTTTATTATTAAATAAGAGTAATATTATTTTTATTAATTATTTATTAAAAAGTTGATTTCTTAGCTAAATGCCTAAATCCATGGAATTTAAAGGTATGAGAATTTCATACTTTTTGGGAATCACCTTTCAATTTCATAAAGAATGACGATTTCTTTTCAAAAATTATATCAATCATAAAATTTGGAATAGATTCATGAATGGTGATTCCATTCATGAGCTATTCCATCGTACCAATCATACCCTAAGTCATCCATTTGAAAATTAAGTCACTTAAAAAATTCAATGGTTAAGAAAAAGAGATTATATCTTAGTCGAGTAAGCTCTCTAATTGTTTCACTTTTTGTGTTTCATTTAATGTTTCACCCTACTAAAATAATTAATTTTTAACCTGTGTCACTTCAAATATTATACTCCCTCCACTTTTAATTAAGTGTCATTTTAACAATTTTCAACAAATTAAGATATATAATCATGGACCATTTTACCCTTCATTAATGATAACTAATTTTAATATTAAATTTATGTTTAGTAATGAATGTGGTCAATATTGTAGGTAATATTCATGTATACAATAACTAAAGTTTATCCATGATTTATGTTATAGTACTATGTTCAAAGGGAAAAAACTTAAATCAAGGTAAAGAAAATGGAGGGAGTATAATGTATAAGGGTAAAATTGTCAAAATTAAAGAAAAATGTGTAGAATGACACTTATTTTAAAAATATTAAAAAATGCAAAGTGACACTTAATAAAAAATGGAGGGAGTAAGACACTAATTAATTTTTAATATGATATGTGTCAATCATCCATTTATTAAAATAAGACGTGGAACAACAAAATTGAAACATATAATTTCATTTCATATACCAGTTGTATGGTGCTGTTGACAAGTTTTTTCGTAAGAATGTTCTTCTTCTTTAATACATGAGGCTTACAATGATAAATATGTGGCTAATTATAATGTCTAGCTTGCCAAACAAAACATTCGGTAATATTTTTTGTACAGATTTTGTACGTACATATTCTTTTTATTTATTTAATTAATGTTTTATTAATTACTCAATTACTGTTATACCCTTAATTAAAGATTATGATAAAGAATGAATTAATTACTAATTAATGGTGCGCACGCTAATCTCTTTCTTTACACGTAATTAACTCTCCAACACGCATAATTATTGCAGACCATCATTACGTCTAATTTTAAACGTTATTAGAGATTTTATTTAAAAATTAATTTATAATTAATTAAAAATAATTTATACTCAAGAATTACAGAGAAACTAACTTTTTGTAGAGGAAAGAGAGAAGATATTGATTGAAATTGATTTGATAGAGATGAGTTGTTTAAATTTTAATTTTAATTTTAATCTAACAAACACAAATTTAATTTTAATAAACCTTAATCTAACAAATATTTCATTTTAACGTGTAAAATTAGGAATTTTTTAATCCATAAGTGTAAAATATTTCATTTTAATTAACAACCTTGGTGTAAAATTATGAATTTTTTTAATTTCTAAGTGTAAAATATTTCATTTTAACAACCTTGTGTAAAATTATGATTTTTTTAATCCCTAAGTGTAAAATATTTCATTTTAACAACCTTGGTGTAAAACTATGAATTTTTTTAATCCCTAAGTGTAAAATATTTCATTTTAACAAGCTTGGTGTAAAATTATGATTTTATTAATCCCTAAGTGTAAAATATTTCATTTTAAAAACCTTGGTGTAAAATTATGATTTTTTTAATCCCTAAGTGTAAAATATTTTATTTTAACAATTTTGGTGTAAAATTATGATTTTTTTTAATCCCTAAGTGTAAAATATTTCATTTTAACAACCTTGGTGTAAAATTACGAATTTTTTTAATCCCTAAAGGTAAAATATTTCATTTTAACAACCTTGGTGTAAAATTACGAATTTTTTAATCCCTACATGTAAAATATTTAATTTTAACAACTTTGGTGTAAAATTACGAATTTTTTAATCCCTAAGTGTAAAATATTTCATTTTTTAACAACCTTGGTATAAAATTATGAATTTTTTAATCCCTAAGTGTAAAATATTTCATTTTAACAACATTGGCGTAAAATTATGAATCTTTTAATCCCTAAGTGTAAAACATTTCATTTTAACAACCTTGATGTAAAATTAGGAATTTTTCAATCCCTAAGTGTAAAATATTTCATTTTAACAATCTTGGTGTAAAATTATGAATTCTTTAATCCCTAAGTGTAAAATATTTCATTTTAACAACTTTGTGTAAAATTATGATTTTTTTAATCCCTAAGTGTAAAATATTTCATTTTAACAACCTTGGTGTAAAATTAGAAATTTTTTAATTTCTAAATGTAAAATATTTCATTTTAACAACCTTGGTGTAAAACTATGAATTTTTTAATCTCTAAATGTAAAATATTTCATTCTATCAACCTTAAACCCCAAACCCTTTACCCTAAACTTCGAACTGTTTTCCTTAAATCGTAAACAATATATGTTGAGAAACGATCGAGTATTCGGGGATAAGTTACCATATTGAATATAAATTCATAATACACATTTGAAGTTTGTTTATTAATGAAGTCTAAGTGTACACATTGAAAGGAGTAGTCGGACCCTTTACCCTAAACCCTACCCTTTACCTTAAACCCTAAACCATATATGTTGAGAAACGAGTATTTTTTAGTATATTAATTAAAAATAAGTAAAATTTATTTTAAGTAATATAATTATTATAAGAATGGAATAAATCGATAAATTAACATAAATTATTACATTAGTTATTAAATATGATAAATTGGTAAATCGTTTATAAATTTATACATCTGTCGCTCTTAATTATGTATACTCACTTAAATAAGTTATAATCTTAAATTAATAATATAATATATATATATATAATAGAATTAACCCAGAAAAATATCGTGTGTTTATGTGACTAGATTTGTTAAATACCATAAAAAATAAGAGATTGGGAGATGGACTTAGTTGAGAAAATGAAGGATTATTTGACTTGAATTTTAAGATTTTAATCTGTTTATCAAATAAAACAATTGTGAAAAAATTGAAAAAAAGATTTTTCTTGAATATTTATGTTTTAAATATTCTTCTATCAAATAAAACAATTGTGAAAAAATTGGAAAAAAGAATTTTCTTGAATATTTGTGTTTTAAATATTCTTTTATATATATATATATATAAAAGACAATCTATTTTAATAACAATAAAATAATAATAAGTAGCGTGTATATATATATATATATATATATATATATATATATATATATATATATTTATCAAAATCTCCAACATTATATATATATATATATATATACCTACATATATTTATTCTAATTTTTTATTAAATAAATCTTATACATTTTATTTTTATAATATATGAGTAGTTTTTGTAGAAAAAAAGAAGAAAAATTGAGTTAAATAGTATTAAAGGGAAGAGAAAAATTGAGTTAAACGAAGGGATGTTAAACGGTATATATTTCGTGGGGGCCAGTGACCCCAACATCTCTCAAGATGAAAACGAGAGATTGATCGCACCCTTTTCGTCACTAGAAGTCCGAGAGGCAGTAAATGCCTGTGAAAGTTCAAAGAGTCCCAAGCCTGATGGATTTAACTTCGATTTCATAAAGGCAAATTGGGAGACACTCGAGCCGAAAATAATGAAATTGATGGAGGAATTCCATGTAAATGGTCGTTTGGTGAAAGGTTTTAATCCGACATACATAGTTCTCATACCGAAAAAAGAAGCCTGTAGTGTTCTAGGAGACTACAGGCCAATTTCCCTGGTAGGTAGCATGTATAAGCTGATCTCCAAGATCTTGGCCAAGAGACTGAGTGCTGCACTACCAACTATCATCTCTGATTCACAAAGTGCCTTTCTGGGGGGAAGATACATTCTGGACAGTGTAGTCGTCTTAAACGAAGCAATTGATGAAGCAAAACGGGAAGGGATAACACGAGTCTTTTTCAAGATCGACTTCACTAAGGCATATGACTCAATTGATTGGGGCTACCTAGAAGTAATGATGGAACGATTTAAGTTTCACTCGAAATGGAGGAGGTGGATTATGGAGTGCATAACTTCGGCTTCCACAACAGTCCTGGTTAATGGAAGCCCTTCGGGTGAGTTTAAATTGGGTAGAGGACTTAAGCGACCCCCTCTCGCCCTTCCTATTTCTGATTGCTGCAGAAGGCCTGAGCATACTGTTAAAAAAAAGGCGACTGACCAGGGGCACTTCAGGGCTGCTGAGATCGGTAGGGATAGGATCAGGATATCCCATCTACAATATGCCGACGACACAATCCTTATGGGGGAGGCAAGCAGAGAGAACGCTAATGGAATGAGGCGAATCCTACGGATCATGGAATTAATGTCCGGCCTGAAAGTAAATTTTGACAAATGTTCGGTAATGGGAGTAAACGTGGAGCCTGATATACTTACAGAGATGGCTGAAACCCTGGGCTGCAATGTAGGGTCTCTACCTTTCTCTTATCTCGGCATAAAAGTGGGGTCGAACCAGAAACGGACAGCGGCATGGGCTTTCATCATAGAAAAAATCCAAGAATCGTTTGAGAAAGTGGGAAGACAGGAAAATCTCCATGGGGGGCAGAATCACATTGATCAACTCGGTTTTATTTACGCTACCTATCTACTATCTCTCCTTCTACCAAATTCCAAAAAAAACTGTGAGAGAGATTGAGTGTTTATTTCGTAAATTCTTATGGGGGGGGGGGCGGGGAGAGACACAATAAAATTGCGTGGGTTGAGTGGAGGAAAGTATGTAATTCAAAACTGATGGGGGGCCTTGGGATTCGTTGCGTAGAAACTTTTAATAAAGTACTAATAGGAAAATGGGGGTGGAGATTCCTCAATGAGAGCCGTAGTTTATGGGTCAGGGTGCTGAAATCTAGATATAGCGAAACTGGGGGAACTGAAATAAGCAGGTTACCTACGGGGAGAACAGAGAGAGTTTCATTGTGGTGGAAAGATGTCTTGAGAGCAATAAGTATAGGCGAAGGGGGCTGGTTTGAGAAAGGTCTAGAGAAGAAACTAGGTAATGGTAGAATAACGTATTTTTGGGAAGAAGATTGGTCTGGGGAAGGGAAGTTAGCTGTAAAGTTTCGTAGACTATATAGCATTAACATTGACAAAAGAAAAACTATAGGGGAGATGGGGTGTTGGATAGGTCAGGAATGGAAGTGGTCATGGAATTGGCGTCGACCCCTATTGGATAGGGAGCAAGATTCTCTTAACGAGCTTATTTCTTTGATTGACGGGTACAAGTTGGATCCCAATATAGAGGACACATGGCGATGGAGATACTCTACTTCTGGTTTTTTCACGACGAAAGACACATACACGACACTCATCAACCAAGGCGAATCGGCTCAGTTGGATGTCAACACTCTAAGGGGGTATAAGGCAATATGGTCAACTTTCGCCCCCTCAAAAGTGATGGCGCATGGATGGAGAGTACTATGGGGTAGACTACCAACCCGAGCTAACCTTCGCAGAAGAAACATACTACAACCGAATGACGATGTGAAGTGTGTTTTCTGCAAAAAAAACGAAGAGACAGAGAGGCACCTCTTCTTCGAATGCCCACATTCATTTAAAATCTGGATGGAGTGCATTGCATGGATGCAACAGGCTGCAGTTTTACACCCAGGTACACTTCAAAATCTGCTGAGTTTCGGAGGTTTGATTAGAGGTAAAAATGGAGAATCTAATGCAGTATGTATTTGGCTTGGTATTGTGTGGCTCATATGGAAATGGAGAAATGCTATCATTTTTAAAAATGAAGAAGAGTTCTCGTACAAAAGATTCATGGAGGAACTCAAGATTAGATTGTGGATTTGGTTTGTCATCAAATATCCATCCCAGGGGAATAGTTGCTTCAGGTCATGGATATGTAACCCATGTAATCTGATAAATGGTTAGAGTCTTTAGTGCCATCTGGTTCTGTTTTCATTTCTACTGATAATACTGCTTCATTGTAATTCTAAGGGTACGCCTTATACCCAATGTATTTGATGTGACATAATGGTGCAGGTCCAGGAAAGAAGAGATACTGATTAGGAACCAAAATAAGAGCTGATCACTTCCCCCAGGACCTGGTCATTCCAGGATCTGATCTCATGAAATGGGACAAGAGTTGATCAGATCCCTCCGGAATCTGATCTGATATTAGTAACCTTATCTCCAACGCTACCAGAATTGATGAGCACGGCTAAGAAGGGAAGAACCTTATTAGGTCTTCCCCGCTCGCTTAGGACCAAGGAAATGAATTGTCTTGGCCTTCAAGAAGAGTAAGGAATCTTGGTGCGTCAGAAAATCTCTGAGCATCCCTGAAAATGTATGCGTGACAGCTTGCTATGTGTCAGGTAGTACGGTGACGTGGCATTGCTTACCACAAACCCTAGAGGTAAAATTACTTCCCTACCCCTCCATTACAAGGTATAAAAGCATTCCTTCTTATTTCAATTGTTGATCTAAGTCATTCTATCCATTTTACAACACACATACAAACATGAAAGATTATTATTATCTTCATCTTCTTCATCGAGCTCGACTGACTTGAGCGTCGGAGGTCCGTCGCCGAACACTCCTCCGGCCCGGTTTTGCGTGCAGGTCCTCGGGCCTACTAAGGCGTGCATCACTATCAAATATCCAAGGACTTATCAAGAGCTCATCCGGGTATTTCTTATCTTTATTATTTCTTTGGTTGTGTTCCTTATCATCCACTCCCATGGATTCAATAAGGTCGCATCAGTATTATAATTAATGAAGTTTACTTTACTGATCAAAAATAAAAAAAATCTCAACCCCACAAATAAATACCTCTCCAGCCCTACTAGTAGCTTCTCGCGCCGCCTATATGTATTTGCCTTGTCCCCAAGTTGACCTACACAATCAATGGTCCAAGGCCTATTGGGTGCGTCCACTCATCTGGCTTACATGATTGCTTATTATTCAATATAATTTCAACTATTTTAACAAACTCTTACCTAGTTAATCCCACTAAATTTTCTATGTGACTTAATTCTCACATTTTCTAACACACCTTAATTTATAAAGTGTGTATTCATTTTTTCATCCAACAAAATTCAGTTTTAATATTTAATTAAATACACTACGATTATCCAATTTAAAAATAGAGCAAAATATTTCATAAATTACATTTGAAACCCTCAAATATTAATTGATCAAAGACAAGTGTCCCACACTCTCGATCATTTAAAATCATAATTAATAAAACTAATTTCTCCAACATATATATTATATATGTAATAATTTACGTACACATAAATAAATATAAATTTGAAATACATTTAAGAATTGCATGTATACTATATACTCCTTCCTTCCGTCCAATTTCATTATTCTCACTTTCCTTTTTTTGGTTGTCCAATTTTATTATGTTCATACCCTTTATGAAAACAATACTATGCATATTACTTTATTTCCACCCTACTACCCTCACTTATTTACTCACTTTGTCATTCACTTTATTTAGGGTAGATCTAGTGTGGACTCGAGTGCATGTTGTGCACTCGAGTCCAATAAGCGGTTAAGTATTATTTACAACAGCTTTGTTACAGTAGTTAGCTTGTGGCCCAATGGTATTTCAACCTTGTAAATATTCGTTTCCCACTTCCTTCAATATTTTTTTATGGTTACACTTTTTGGTAAATGGTGTTGCACTTTTCAATTGTATTGTCTTACAATTTACAGTAATATTTTTATTTAGACTTACACTTTTTAATAATATTGTGTTGTATTTTTCAGTTATAATAACATACACTTTTTATTAAAAATTGTGATATTGACTTGCACTTTTTAATAATATTGTGTTACATTTTTCAGTAAAAAATTGAGTTGCACTTTTAATTATAATAACTTACATTTTTCATTAATATTGTGTTGCACTTTTAAGTTATAATGACTTATACTTTTTAATAAATTTTTTTTTTATTTTTTTTTTAGTTATAATGACTTACACTTTTTATCAAGTGTATTGCATTTTTTAATATAGTGATTTATACTTAAAAAAAAGTTATAAGTTTAAGATACATAGTTCATACCTTCTTTTTATCCATTTTTTTAATTAAAAAAAATACAAAAAAATTTAAGCAGAAAATAAAAAGACACGACATAAATAATTCAATGTAGGTAAGCGGTTATTTTTAATTGATTAATAAATTAAAAAAACTAAAACACAGAAAAAAGGAAAACATAAATAATTCAATGGAGATAGGCAGTTATTTTTAATTAATTAATAAAAGAAAAAGAAATTACAAAAAAACTAAAACAGAAAAAATTATGACGTGCATAGACAAAACCCTTTATTTTTAAAGGGTCATTTATATATAAATGGACTCCACAATACCCCATCATATCCTCAATTTATCTATTTTATGAATAAACTAATCAATATTCATTAAAACTCGTGCCCGAAGAAGTTGGCATAATAAAATTGGATGGAAGAAGTATAATTTTTTAAAATTATATACATATCATGCCCCTAAATAATAAATATCATGCACATTACCTTCAAACAATTGTACTCCAGTTCCTAAATTAATTCGGACTGTGATCACTTAATTCAACAACATTCATATATATATTGACAATTTGACATAAATAAGATCAAATTTATAAAGAAAACGAAGTGGAGTAACTCAAGTGCTAATTAATAACACCAACTACTTTTTAGAACCGGAAGTTTCGAAGAGTCGCCGGAGGATTCAGAGAGGTTTTTCTTTATTAATTTTTAAATTTGGTGAAAATAAGAAAAGTTTAAACAAGAACTTATTTGAAACTAATTTATTAGGACAGTGTGAAAAACTTAACCAGATAGAACTGGGAAGAACACAAATTTTCTTGAATCTCTTCTCTTTGACAATTTCAGAGCTTTAATTAAACAATTTACAATAATAATAGTAATAATAATCAAATAAGAAATAATATATACTTACCTGGGTTGGGAGGATTTATATTGATGAGTCCAACGTTAATTGTATCGTTGGTGAGTGATTGAAGCTGCCAGATGACCTGATCATGGAACCCAGTTCTTGAAAATAATCGCGAGACGAAAGGAGTAGTTAAAATCAAATAGACTTAGAAAATTTCCAAAAAGATGGCATTGTTTTCAAACCAGATCAAGCTGGCAGCTTAACCTCTCAAAACCAACATACATACATACAAGTAGAATGCAAAAGATTATATTTTTTTGGTATGAAAGTGCATTCAAAATAAAGAGAGAAAGAGAGTAAAAGGAGGTAGGAGAGAGGACCACAAGGCCTCAAATATTTTAAAGAGCAATTAAGAGTTTGGTTGATGTAATTAATTAATTAATTAGGTATCATCATAACTGCCTTGGTTAATTCAATTGAATAATTGGTGTGAACTAGACTTTGTGTTAACTACTTTCACCTAATATGTCGTACTGTCTTGCCAGAGGTGGATTGAAAATTCCACATTAATATTCAAGGTAAAAAGAAAAAAACTTGTATATATGACACCGTCTTACCGATATTTTTTTGTGAGACGGATCTCTTTTGACCCATATTTCAGATATTTGGATTGAACAGCTCATTTTTTTTTTTTTTTTTCAGATTTGATGTCTAGTGTATTTTTTTACAACACTTGATAATGTTTTTAACAAAAGTAACTATATTTTTTTACTTAAACATTATTATTTTTTACATTGAGTCAAGAGAGACCCGTATAGAGTTTATACTTGTCCACGTCTATAGTTCAAATTATGTTGAAAAAGAACTCTATTCATATTTACTATGCACAATCGAGTGCGTTTTAGGTTTGATTAAACATCAATTTTAAACTTGATTATCCGTTGATGTTAAGTTAATCTATCCTATTTAATAAATTACATTCATTGATAACAAGGATGCATTTATATATAAATGGAATTAATCGAAGGTTATGGGTAGGTCTCCTGTCGACCATTTTAAAAAATGGGTAGGATCAACAATAAAAATAAAACACGCGAAAAATATGTATATTAATTGATGTAGCTCAAACGGTTGGACATATTGTATTTTACGTTGGGTTTAGTGTTTAACTCTCACATCTAACAATTTTCACATATATTTTTTTTTAATTATAAAAGTGCATGTTGAAAATAAGGAAAAATGTAACATGCATTTTACAATTTTTTAGCATGTTATTTTGCAATGTTTGCAATAATAATTTCAGTTATAATGACATACACTTTTTAGTGATGTTATGTTACACATTTTAGATATATTTTATTGCACTTTTCAGTTGTAGTGGCTTGCAATTTTCAACAATATTTTTCAGTTATATTGACTTACACTTTTTAGTAATGTTATGCTACACATTTTAGTCATATTTTGTTGCACTTTTCAGTTGTATTGACTTACAATTTCCAACAATATGTTTAGTTATAGTGACTTACACTTTTTAGTAATGTTATGTTACACCTTTTAGTCGTATTTTATTGTACTTTTCAGTTATAATAACTTATACTTTTCATTAAAATATTGTGTTGCACTTTTCAAGTATATTGACATGCACTTTTTAATAATATTGTGTTGCACTTTCTAGTTATACTAACTTGCACTTTCTAGTTATAATGACTTACACTTTTCTTTAAAAGTTGTACTGTATTGCACTTTTCAATTATAGTAACTTGCACTTTTTAGTAATATTATGTTACACTTTTTAGTAATATTGACTTACACTTTTCAACACACACATTTTCGAAAAAAAATTACCAATAAAAAAAATTACAAAAAAAATAATAATAAAAAAAAAAAAAGACCAAGTCAAAAAATTTATTCACAATATTTTTGAATATTTAGGGTTGACCAAGTCAACTCAATTTCTTAAGAAATTGATTCGACCAATCCGAATGTTATATATAGATAAAATCATGAAAATGTAATAAATTGGGAGGGGATGAAATCAGTGACGGAGCCAGAAAATTATGATTGGGGGGCCCGATTTGTATAAGAAGTTTTGGTAGTTTCGACTTAAAATAAAGCGGAACAATTTAAAATTTGTTTAATTATTAATACCGTTAAAAAATTTTAAAATCATTTTCTTTCTTCAGTTATAATTTAATCATGAAGCGAAACAATATAATACTTTTAAATATAAATCTACAAAAAATTTAAAACACTATTAAAAAAAAATCAATAATATTGTTCAATTTTAAGGATATTTTTTTGAGTTTAGCAAAAATTTAGACAATAATCTCAAACACACCATCAATCTATTGACTCGATCTATTAAAAAAATACATTTTTTAAAGTATTATGAAATAAATTTAAGAAGAAAATACATGAAAAAGAGAAAAAAAAAATTATTCCTTCTAAACTTTGTAGATAAGCATTCATTTTTTGTTCCGTTTAAACTTAATATGTATGTCTTAAAATGAAAATAATATTTTTATTTATATATAATAAAATTAATTACCAAAATAATACATATATAATTATTTAAATAAAAAATTAGAATATATATAAATAAATAAAAAAGTGGTGGGGGGCCACTGGGCCCCTTTGGGCCCAGTGTGGCTCCGTCCTTGGATGAAATAATTTAAACGACATCCTCAAGCTCTCATATTGTTGTAAATTTAGAGTAGACGTAGAATTGAATGAAACCATAAATACTAAATAATGGGGCTAAATATATAGCTATAACAAACAAACAAGCATTTAAATTAAAGGAACTTTGTCCCTATAATAGAAAAATAAAAATAATATCGAAAGAATTAATTAATGCATTTTATTAAAATGAGAGACTGGAATATATATAAACGGCGCACGCTTGCATCTCTCACATGGGCTATGTCTTTTGCCAAGAGTGAGAACTCTTTAATGAAAAGTCGATGTAGATAGATTATAGATTTGTCCTAAATCCATGTATCTTTTGTACATTGCGAATCTTTTATTGCATTGTGCAACTAATACTGAATTGAAACATGACATTAACTTTAATAAAAATATATTTTCTCTGTCCCACAAATTTTTTGCACACTTTCCTTATTCGTCCGTCTTACAATTGTTTGCACAATCTAGAAAGGAAACTTTTTATAAAACCCCACCCTCACAATATCCACATATTTACACAAAATGTCATTATTTTTACCCTCAATCCAATCATTCACTTTACTTTATTTATTACACCTTCTTCTTAGAGGGAGTAGTACTAATTCTAACCAAGAACATATAAGCAAGGAGTGATAGAAATGAACTAGTTTATATAAAACAGTCAATGTAAAGGAAACAAGACATGAAACGTAACAAGTGCATGATTCATGCATCGGGTGTATATGAGACCTGGCGCTTTTGTAACTGCAATTTGTAAAAAAAAAAAAAAAAAAAAAAGCGATATGAATAATAAACTTTACAAAATATCAAATTTTTCCAATTATAACTTGGCAATTAAAATAAATAAATACTCCTTACGTCCCAATTTCATTATTCTCACTTTTCTTTTTTGGTTGTCTAATTCCATTATGTTCATTTCCTTTTTTGAAACAATACTATTCATAATACTTTATTTCCACCCCCAATCATCACTCATTTATCCATTTTGGCATTCACATTATTCATAAACAATAACTTTATTTACAAATCGACTCCACAATACCCATCTTACCCTCAAACTATCTACTCAATTTACAAATAAACTAATCAATATTTATTAAAATTCGTGTCCGAAAAAATGAATATAATGAATTTGAACGGAGGGATACTATTCTTGATAAATAATAAAATAATAGAGTAGATTTTTGAAAGATCGTTATACTTGTTTCGGGTCTTTTAATATCATATACATTAAACAGAATTAAAAACATAATTAGGATAGTTTAGTAAAATATGATTATATAAATATTTATTTTTAATACTTTAATATAGTTTGAAGATAGCACTTCAATATAGTTGGTGCTCGTTTCTAACCTTTATTATTGCGTCAAAAACTTCAGTCTCTGCCCAAAACAAAATATGTGTTATTTATCCGTTCACATAAAATGTATCTATTTTATTTTTTATTGAATTATTCACGTAATGTGTTTATTTTCTTTTTTAGAAAGTATATTTTGCTACACTTATTTTATTCCCTCTTTATTTTATCTATTTTATTTTTTAAAAAAATAGTAATATTTTTTAAAATTTATAAAAAAAGAAACAAATACACCTTATGATGACGAAAGGAGTACATATTGGCACTAATTTATTTTCACTAACATTATGCACAATTAATTTAGTTTTTAAATTAATTCAATGAATATGATACATAAATGATCAGTAGAGTGCAGTGATTTGTATAGTCTAAATTCATGTCATTGAATCATGAAAATACTTTTTTAAAATTATAAATTTTAAGTTGATTGGTTGAAGGGGGTTGATTAATACATTTTCAAAATAATAAATTATTATTGATCTCATATTAATTTATGGAGATTTTACCATATGCGAATGAAATTAACTAAAATTATATGTCAAAATTTTGTGTGTGAGACCATACGTCTAGCTCATGGATTATATTTTGTATTCCTTCCATCGGTCTATAAGCGTGCTTCTCGTTATTTTTTGGCATAGAGCTTAAGATAGGTGATTAAATAATAAATATAACACCAGTGGTGTAATTGACGAAGAGAAAAAGTAAGATATAAAAGTAAAATTGAGTTAAGCGTAAGAATATAAATTTAGGAGGTATTTATCAAAAAGTATAAAAAGATTATAGATAAACGGTTCAAAATGACAAAACGAAAGCTTATAAACGAACAGAGAGGAAGTAAAACGGAACTCCGAGTTTAACTATCCAATCTTTAAAAAACGGATGTAGGTTATGTGAGTAAATTAATGAGTGGAGATGAAATATTTTGTCTTGCTCTTGTGTATATGATTGAAAAAGTAATGACAAAGAGACAAAGTGAATGGACCACAAACATCACTTTTGTATATAGTTTTGATTAAGAGTGATGATCACGTGGTTTTGCTTTGTAATTTAGTTTTGAGAATAAAGTTGTTCTAGATAAGCTTTTCTAATCTTTGTCATAAATTAGCTACACTTCTTGTTTTTCCCAATATTTTCTTGGTCCACATTTTTGTATGGATGTGTTGCTAGCATTATAGAATACTTAATCCGCCTTTAAACTTTACTTAATATTTGGGGGACAATACCATTTTTAAGAAATATAATATTTTATGTAAAGTTGTTAGTGAAAAGTGTAAGAAAGAAAAAATGTGAAGAGAGTCAGTGTAACAAAAGTAAAAAATAAAGAAATAAATAAAATATTGACAATTGATGTAATTTATATAAAAGTAAGAATAATTATTAATATCACAACTTAACAGAAAATAAATATAAAGGGAATACCCAAAAACGATAAAATTTACTACTCCCTCCGTCCAATTTCATTATTTCCACTTTCCTTTTTTTATTGTCCAATTTTATTATGGACATACCTTTCTGAAAACAATACTATTTATACTACTTTATCTTTACCCTCCTACCATCACTTATTCATTCACTTTATTCATAAACAATCATTTATTTACAAATGGACTCCACAATACCCCCATCATACCCTCAATTTATCTACTTTATGAATAAACTAATCAATATTCATTAAAATTCGTGCCCGGAGAAGTGAGCATAATAAAATTGTACGGAGGGAGTATAATTTAAGGAGGACGAAGGGATCGAGTAAAAGATTGCAAAGGAAAAACTCTTTGAAATTGAGGATTTTTAGTGTTGTCCAGATATTAAAGAATGCAATTCATCCAATATGTGATTGATATACATGTGGGTTCATTAAGTCAAGGTGTTTGCAAAAAATATTTAATAGTGAAAAAATCGTGAGGGGTAGTTTTTTTTTATATAAAAGTTTAGCTAGAATTTGCCAGCACCCCCTAAAATATTTTAAAATTGAGGGCACATAATTAAAAATAGGGTGACACTATCAACACCCCAAAAAATGTTAACCACACCCCAATTTTTTAAAGACTAAAATAGGCATATGTATATTGACTAAGTTGACCCTTTAAACCCTTCAAATAATTATAAACACTCCCAAATATTAATTACACCCCATTTTTTAACCTCTCTCCACCGTTTAACCCTCACTTCAATACTTTCGCTCAATTGCTTATCAATGAAAGATATTCTGATCTAAAAAAAACCTGCAATCTTGCTTTATCTACACAAATTAAATGGAATTTAACAAATCCAAAATCTAGGAAGGTTGATAATATTCGATCAGCTCAAGATGGGAAGAATTTAAACCTAAAAAAATAAAACCCTAATTGCAGAGAGCACAAACCAGATTTTAATTTAAACTGTAATGTATTTCTTTAATGAAAAGATAAAAAAAAAAAAAATGGAAACAGTAAATCATAATCACTAGAATACTCAAGGAGCTTTCCCTTTTTTAATCAAATTAAGCGACAGCATCGCACGAGACAAAGATCTCATGAGCTTTCTTCAAATGTATGAATTGCCTGCTTTTTTTTTCGCCAATGATTTTTAGCGCAAATGGTAGGAGATGAAAAAAGGGCTACAAGGAAAAGAATGAAGGAGATGGGGTTGTTTAGTAGTAGATTAGTTATGGAGTTGTTTTAACTTTTAAATGAAAAAAAAAAGGGTATGAAAGGAATAAATTGGGGTGTGTTTAGTAATAAAAATTGATTTTCAAATTTTAGTGGGGTGAGTTTAACATTTGGGGTGCCTATAACATTTTATGGGGGTGTTAATAGCCCCACCCTTTTATATATATATATATATATATATATATATATATATATATATATATATATATATATATATATAAACTGTAAGTTATCCAATTTTGATCATGCTTCAAGAAAAGGCATTTTTTTCTAAAATAGGATTCGTAAAGTTTAACCCGCTCAGTCCAATTTTGCGTCGCCCTAAAGATTGCACAAAGCAGAAAATAAGAAGGAAGAGAGAAATTCTCATAAAAATAGATTTCGCGCGTGACAAAAACAACAAGAAAGGGAGAAAATTCTCAGAAAATTGATCAGTACTGATAAGATTTTTAGTAAATTCGATTCGAATTGAAGACAGAGAAGTTTATACTATATATGGATATGTTTTAATTAATTGTTGATTGTTATGTATTTTATAATTTTAGGGATAAACTATTCATGATGCGTGGATCTAAATATATATTTTTTGTTTTGGGAAAAAGGATCTAAAACTTGTTGATTGTTATGTATTTTATAATTTTAGGGATAAACTATTCATGATGCGTGCCAACCAACTGGGCCATTTTCATTTAGGAAACAATACATGATATATATACTAAATAATTTAGAAAATGGATGGGGGCCAGTGACCCCCAAGGCCCAACGTCGGTCCGTCATTGATGAACACAACATAATAAAATAAAATAAAACTTTTAGTCAAGAATATGAGTTATGAAAGTTGAAAACGATAATGTTGCAGAGTAAGAATATCTAAATCTTGTAGATATAAGTTATATAACTAGCAGTCTAGCACTATATTTGAACCTCATATATCATCATTTTATACTAATTGTATTTTATCATACATTTAGTCAATTTATATTGGAATGTGTATTGTAATGTCAATTGTTTTATTCCAAACAATATTTGTATACTATATTATCTATATGTTTGATTTAAACATATAATTTTATTGTGATTTTGAATGAAATATATACATAATACTAGTATGTTATAATAATCCTCAAAATTTCATGTGTAAAATTGCAATCCGCCATTTTTTTTGGTTTTCTTGAAATATCAATATGCGATATCGATATATCCAACAATATTTGTGTAAACTTAAGGCGATATTTGTTACGATAGCGATTCATCCTTGAATATATATAAAAATATTACCCCCTCCATCAAAAGTTAATAAGTATGATTCATTTGTCACGGATTTAAAAAAAAAAAAAAAAAAAATTATAAAGTAGATGTGTAGATTAAAAAGTGAAGGGTGTATTAGTGTATTAGTGTATTGGCAAAATAAACATTCTCATTTATGAAGTGTGCATTTTTTATTTTTTTTTGATCAAGCAAAGAGAATATATATGAAATAGAAAAAGAGTGAGTTTACATGTGGTACCCGGGGTACCAACTGTTCAAAAGCAGAAGTGCACTAAATAAGAGAAATAAAAGAAAAGTCTAGAATCAGAATAGAAGGAATAGTTAGTCTTTAAGGAAACTCCCAGGATTTAAGAACCATTCTTTTACTGATACGCCTAAAACCATTCATTTAGTCGATTTAAAGAGTGAAAATGCATTGTACTTTATCGATGTCGTAGCAAGTGAACTAGCTCCATGTCCTCCATTTAATTTCACCTTATATCTTTTTACCGTCCCAACACGTATTCTAGAACATTATTTTATTTCGTCACTTTCACATTACCCAAACAATACAAATCCAAATTCCAACAACCCATTTATGACCCTTTCTCTTACCTAATAAGCCTGAATGTGCTACAACTAATCCCTAATTTGGTTGTGCATTGGCACACTAATATTAAGAAAATTATTAACATTCATACCAGATGTCGTTAGTCGTTTCACATTTAAGGAAAAAATGACCAGCCGTTTTTGTTGCCTCCCCACACATAAAACATGATGCTCCGTCCATCGTTTGAATAACTCTTCTTCTAAGAATATCGATTGTCCTTGGTAGGTAGTCTATTGTGTAATAAGCGTCATGCCATTGCAACGCTTTTGATGGCACTACTTCACTCCAGATTTTAGATGATTCCCTCTCCGTGTTTTCGGTATTGAACTTTTTTTTTGATCGGGGTCGGTATTGAACTCTGATGAGGAATCGCTCGTAATTCCCTTGTAAGCAACTTTTGTTTTGAATGTGTCGTCCGTGCTTGATCTCCACCTTCAGTCGTCCTCTACTCCCTCCTTCGGCGTTAGAGAAGAGTTGATTAAAGCATAAATATCTCTCTATCAAAGAGTTCTCTACTGCACCTCCATAACCTTACCTACTGGTCTTCAACCCACACCTCTTTGCTATTGATATGAACCTCTTTACCTAAAATAATCCCTATTTCAAAAAAAATATATATATATAAAACCATTCCAAATAATCTAGGAAATTGAGCTTTCAAGGTTTGCCCTCCCGTTCACACCTTGTCCCAGAATTTCGTCTTAGCCCCATTACCTAATCTATGTTCTAAATTATCACGAAACTAACGCCATTTTTCCCGATATAGAATTTACTACGTATTTCCATCGACTATGCTCAACTCTTATATTACCCCCTCCGATGACTCTCTCTCCTCCCACCTCTACCTTT
The DNA here is from genome assembly GCA_963675135.1 of Galeopsis tetrahit. Lineage (NCBI taxonomy): Eukaryota > Viridiplantae > Streptophyta > Magnoliopsida > Lamiales > Lamiaceae > Galeopsis > Galeopsis tetrahit. The sequence continues at coordinate 27,659,977 of OY776130.1, read as the reverse complement.
CCATGAATCGAATTTGTTGGTCCTGAAAGGAGTATGACACAAATGTACGCGGGGGGGGGGGGGGGGAGAATGCACTTGTGTATGCAAATTCTTTTTCTTTTAAACAAATCAGTCTATCAGGAGAGTTGTCTAGTCAAACTCTCTGAGTATGTTTAACTTTGGTTAGATAATCAAACTATTGAAAACTATTAAGTAATCAGTTGAATAACTATCTAAGTAAGTTATATGTGCGGAATTATGGTTGACCCTTTATATTTAAACTACTTTAAGTTCTGAAAACTTCTTATCACTTGACTGGTTTTCAGGGAACTTGTCCCAAAATAGTTTTGCACAATTTGTGAATTATATCTTTTGAAGATCAACTTTGTGTGCAGTGTATGAATGTGTTACTTGTATGAAATGGCAGTATGTAAATAACACAATGGTTTATAGTGGTTCAGAGACTCAAGCTCCTACATCCACTTTCCTGATTTAACAGGATAATTCCTTCACTTGGAATTAACTTATTTTATAGTGCCAAGGTGCACTGATCAACCACACTACTCCTTAGTGCCTTGATCCCTAGGAATTCTGAGTCCTAGTACTCACTCTACTCAAACTAAACTGTACTTCACTTGACAGTTCTAGTTCTCACACTTCTACAACAACTCTTCTAACTTTCCTTGAAAGGTTTAAGGGTTGAGGTTGTTTTTCAACTAGGGTGAGATATCCTTTACAATGAAGAACTCTATAAAGATAATATATCTCTCTAAACTTTGATTTATATACAATGAGTTCAGCTTAGATGGGTACTGATGTGTTTTAGAAATTAAGAATGATATATTCTTGTGAGAGCTTGAAAGCTTGTATGCTATAGAGCTTGTAGTTTCCTTGATTAGTTGGATGCTTCAAATGGTTTCCAAACTCCAGTATTTATAGAGCAAAGTGAGGTTACGTCCGTTGGAGAGACAACCTCAAATTGTCTATTTCCATCTTCTTTGGAATGAGCATCTTCCATACAAAATCTGTGATAGTGACATGCCTTCAATTTGGGAAGTAAACGACTAAGGATCTTTGTCTTGACTTGATGGCTCTCTTCCCAATGTGATTTGAATCTTCAACAGTCAACTAGAAGTCATTCTTCCTGAAAGTTGATTCTTGTTTAAGGACAACATTCCTTATGATCAACAAGACAGTTTTGTGCTCATTCTTATCTCTTCACCTGACTTGGCTTATCAACAGTGTTGGCTTGCTTCTTTAGTTGAGTTGGCTCCTCATTTTCACTGATTGTAACTTAGATCAAGCTTTGATGAATATGTCTTCTTTTCAGTGAGATTGACTTCATCAGCATAGTTATCTCTTTACTTGGACTGAATTTTACTCTACTAATCTAGTGTGCCGATTTACTCTGCTGATCTAGTATGCTGATTTACTCTGCTGATCTTCACTTGTGATCTTCACATCTTTGTTGAGATGATATTAGCCAGGTTAATTCATAGTGATGTAATCTTTTGAATTTAAACCATCAGCACGATTGACACTTCTGAATTTACTCTTATGATATTGTGTCATCAACAAGTTTGAATTCTACTGAAAGATAGAGTTGGTCTTATGGGTTAGTTTCTCTCTCCTAAAAAAACGCACATTAAGTGCGATTTTTCTTTTTATTCTTCTACAATTTTTCCGTTTCTTTCTCTTCTTCGGCGGAATCCTCCACCGTACCATCATATGCATGCATAGATCTGTAAAAAAGCCACTGATACACCGCCTCCATAGCACCGTCTCCATCTCCACCGCCGTCGACACCACTTGCGCTGGTTAACCGATTTTATCTCAGATATGTTCTTAAATTTATGTATTTTTTTCAGAGGTAGTTGGGATCAAAGAATAAATTTTTCTGATGGCGCTACGGTGGCCGATCGGCGAGTTTATCCGTTGATCCCGTTTCTTTCGTTTTTTTACTGTTTTGTAGATTGCTTTAGTTTTTTTAGTCTCCTGTTTATTTTCGATTTGCTCTTAGTACTCTGTTGTTATGAGGTTCTCTTCCCTGATTAGGGTTGGTAACTTTTAGTTTCTGAATTCTGCTCCCGTTGCGCCTTGTGCGTCTTTTCCCCCCCTTTATGGACTCTGTTGTGGTTGTGAGACTATTTTTCGGTGGTGGGTCTCCTTGAGACAGACTCAAGAGTCCTGGAATCTGTTGTATTTGGTACTTTGGTGGAACTTTGCCTATTTATTGTGTTTCCTATTTTTGACATGAGAACACCTTAGTGTGGGGTTGTCTCGGTTAAAGGTTGGAGATCTGGACGTTTTATTAAGGCAAAGGGAACAGTCGTTTTTCCCCTTCTCACGATTGGAATGGACAGCGATACCATGGTGATCCTGGTTTGAAGATCAAAATATTTAACTATGATTTTGTAAACCCTCCTAAAAAAAAATAAGTTTGAACTCTACTGAACTTGTCTTATCAACAGGGGTTGTCTTCTTCTGATTCTGAGCCTAGGGGAACTTGATTTATATGATCTATAAGCGTGTGTTCCCCCTCAACTTATGCTTTCTAGCATCTATAAGCTGCCTAACACATCAACTGTTCAACTAATCTGATATATATGTTCCAACAGTCCTGAAACATACTTAATTAAATTTGACTTATCTATCATGACATGTCATTAATGGTTTTTGTATCTTAATCAAAATCTCATTTTATTCCCAACAGAATCCTATAACTCTAACCCATAGACTTTCTGGATCTATTAAATATCTCCACATCCATTTTTCTATCAACCCATAGACTTACATACCATATCCCATTTGATCCAAGATAATTTTTTTCACACTATCACCCCCTTCCCCACCACACACTACCCCGCACACAAAAATCTGCAATTAAATGATTTAATGGTTTTTGCCACATAGACAGGACGAAGTTTAAAAGATATATAAGGGATGAAATCTAAGTTTAAACCGAAGGAGTAATAAATTTATGTGTGGTGGGTCTGCATACGGTGTGGCGGGACGGGTTCAACAAAAAACTAAACCCGTCTATACCCACTTATCGGATTCAAACTCAACTCATACAGAGCGGGATTCAATGGGAGTATGATTCAAACCCGTCCGATTGTCCATCCCTAGAAATGGATTCCATGATCCAGTTTACTCCATTGCCAACGAGTTGAGTAGTTTGGGAACCCACCCATTTACAAATTGGGCCAAACTATTATACCATGCTTATCTACACCCTCCCCACATCCCCAACATCCTAATAAATAATTAATTTATCTATCTTCCATATACACACCCTACTACTCCTCATTTTTTTATACTTTATCAACAGTCTTACAAAACCTTCAAATATATTATCTTTTAATTATATATTATCTATAAGCAATTTTTATTTTATTTAAAATGGTGTAAGAAATATACTCCCTCCGTCCCAAGATAATTTGCATAGTTTGACCGGCACGTTGTTTAAGAAAAGTGGATTTAGTGGTTGATGATGTAAGATAAATGAGTATTTTAGGTAATTTGATGATGTGTAAAGTGGATTTGATGATGTGTAAAGAGAAATGTATGGAAAAAAGGAGTGACAAATTTGAAAATAAAATGATGTTGTGAGGTTATTAATTTTGTGGGGCATTTCCATATAAAGAGTGTGCAAATAATTTTGGGACGTCCCAATAAGGAAAGTGTGCAAGTAATCACGGGACGGGGGGAGTATTAAATTATTTGAGATTAATAATTAATAATTTTTAAATTATAATAAAAAAAACATTTTACCATACAATTAGAATAAATTACAATTTGTATCTAGCGGTCCCTCCTAGCTTAGGGTTTTGTCTTTCCTTGTGAGGCGGCGCGTATTCCAAGTTTTTGAATCTGGTGGATATCTTCGATCCAAGCTTTGTTCAACAGACACCCACCTGCTCCTATGCCTATTCCAAACCTCTCTGCCAACATCTATTGTCCCTTTCTTTTGCTAAAAGTTTACCTTTGCCTTTTCTAACCTCTTTGCTTTTGTTTGCTTTGTTTTTTCCCGCAGGATACTAGAGGGCACCTTGTGTCTTTGCCCGGTGGATACTGGTTTTTCGGCCCCCTCGATGAAAGACGTTTGTGTAAGGACCCGCGTGGAGGACCCCATCATTTCTCTCCAAAGCCTTTACTGCTCTCTCAACTCACAAACCTCGGTGTATAGTACAATGTCGTCTAGCAGTGGCTCTCTGAAACCAGATCTGAACGATGAAGATAAGGTACAACTCGAGGAAGATAGGGGAGATGAGGGCAAGCCCACTTTATGCTTGATAGGAAAGATCATTACAACAAAAAACTTTAATGGATACGGACTACTTGAGGCGATGAAAAGAGCTACGACCCCCCTCCCCCCCATGGGGTTCACAGCAGCTTAAATCGACAAAAACCTTTTCTCTTTCCAGTTTCAGTCGATTTCAGACATGAATGAGGTGCTCAACCGCGAGCCATGGATGTTTGAGAAAAATGTTATAGCCTTAAAAGAACTAAGAAGAGGAGAACAACCATCTGCAGTGGTCTTCGACAGAGTTCCATTCTGGGTCCGTCTGTATGATCTGCCGGCAGTAGCCCGATCGAAAAAAAATATAACACTCATCGCCGAGAAATGTGGAGAAGTGGTCGAGATTGACGGAGCCTCGACGAAGGGTTTCTCTCGAAGCGTTCGGGTGAAGGTTTTGGTGGATCCGTTGAAACCCCTAAAGGAGGAAACAAATCTGGAAATGAGAAACTCTAATACAGCCCGGATAAAGTTCAAATATGAAAGGTTATCGTCTTTTTGCTACATTTGCAGCACCCTTGGCCATATGAAACGAGAATGCGACTTGCTCGATGGGGATGAACACATAACTGAAATCCTTGAAAGCAAGTTACCCTTTGGAGAATTGATGAGAGGTTCTCCCCAAAAGAAAGTAGTTGTTACAATGGAACATGACAAATGCCCCAAAGATGAAAACAGCTTCCGGCGTCGGCTATTTGAGAACTTCCGGAAGAACATCATCATGGAAGATCAGGAGAAGGATGAAGAGGAACCAAACACTAGAAGAAACATTATGACATAACCAACTGAGATACAAGAGGCTAGGTCAAAGCTGGAAAAAATCATGGTGAGAGAAAATGTGAAAAACCCTACAACTACAAACCCCCCACCACCACGGCCCACCCCCCTCTTTATACAAAAATTCCAACAACCACAAAACCCCATTAAAGAGCTAAACCCCACACACACATTCACCATATGCTCAACCATACACACCATCAATACCCTTGTTCCCCCCATGACCGACACCCACCTTAAAGGCACCAAAATCCCAAAAAACAAAAACCCTACACATCACCCTCCAGCCAAACTTTGTGAACAACAAACCCTAACCCCAAACCCAGATCACAAAAAGCCCCACCAAAACCTCCAAGTAAACCAGTTGTACGAACCCACAATAACCCCAACATCACAACTAATCAATATGTGTGCACCTAAAAAAAACCCCTACACTTGGTAATCCCTTTGGTCAACAACTGAGACAAACTGGAAAAAAGCCAAGTATAACCGTGAGAAGAAAATATGCGGTGGACAAAGGTACTGAGGCGGAACCCAAAAGCTACAGTGGAACAAAAAAAGAGGATTCTGGAGAAACACAGTGAAGAACAAGAGAGGAGAAACAAGATAAGAGTACCGGAAGAAGTTACCACAACACCCCATTCAACGGCGGTGGCTGCCCGACAGCCCCGCGCGAGCTCAATGAATGCCATAAGCTGGAACTGTCGCGGGCTTGGGAATCGAGCGACAGTTCGAGCAGTTCGAAAGCTCCTTCATAAGAAAGACCCGAGTATCATCTTTCTTATGGAAACAAAACTCTCGTATACTCAGATGAGCAGTATCAACACAACAACTTTCCACTATGAAGGATGCCTCCCAGTGGGATGTCAAGGCGATGAACATGAGAGAAGTGGGGGCCTTTACCTCTTGTGGAGGGGCCACCTTGATGTTACTTTATCTAGTTTCTCCCAAAACCACATTGCAGCCACGGTAGCAAATGAAGATGGAAGCTTGGCATGGTTCTTTACCGGAATTTATGGGTGGCCAACCCGTATAAACCGCCATAAAACCTTCACCCTCCTTAACCAAATAGCCCCTATGGATAACACCCCTTGGATGAGTGTGGGAGATATGAATGAGATTATGTGGTCTTGGGAGAAAAGTGGAGGGAACCCACAACGCACAAATCAAATGGACATGTTCAGGGGCACGACCTCAGACCTCCAACTACAGGATCTGGGATTCTTTGGCCATAAGTACACCTGAAGCAACGGAAGAGACGATCAAGAGAACATCCAAATTCGTCTCGATCGGGCTCTTGCGAATCCCTCCTGGCGTAAGCTCTTTCCAAATTCTAGGGTTAACCACCTGCCTCGAATAAGATCTAACCATGCTCCACTCTTTATAGAGATCCTTCAAACAACCCCCGAACCCACAGGAGTGGAGGTCGAACCAAGCTGTTCAGGTTCGAGAAATTGTAGCTTGACAATGGTGAGTACAGGGATATCGTGGCTCACAGCTGGAACAGGGACCTTCCTAATGCCTCTTTGCCTGAAAAAATAAGAAAATGTGGAAAGCACTTGATGGTCTAGAACAAACGGGTTTTTAGCAATATACCAGAGAAAGTCAAAACTCTCAAGCGTGAGGTTGAAAACCTCCAGGCCCATGAGTAAACCACCGACCCCCTTTGTATTCTCCAGTCAAAGCAGGCTGAGTTTGATGCTTTACTTAAGCAGGAAAAGACTTGGTGGTTCCAGCGCTCGAGGGCCTTGTGGTTGAAAGACGGAGACCATAACACCTCTTTCTTTCATGCAAAGGCAGCCCAAAGAAGGAGACGCAACACTGTTACCCGTATCATGGATAAAAATGGCAGTTCGGTCGAGGGCGACGAGGAGGTTGGTAGTGTGATGAAAGATTTCTTTGGGGAGTTGTTCTCGTCAGTCAACACTTATATACTATGCACCGATTTATTGAGGCAGTTGAGCATAAAGTCACGGACGAAATGAACGAGGCCCTCATGAAACCCTATACAACATCTGAAATCAAAAGGGCCTTGAAACAGATGCATCCAGAAAAAGCTCCGGGACCTGATGGTATGCCTCCTTTATTTTTCAGAAATTTTGGCCTATTGTGTGTGATTTGTTTGTTGATACTTGCTTGAAAATCCTTAATTTTGGTACTGACCCAACCCCTCTGAACGACACCTTCATTGTCCTCATCCCAAAAGTCAAAAACCCTGAAACCCCAAAAGATTTTCGACCCATCAGCCTATGCAATGTTGTGTTTCGGGTCATTTCAAAAACCATTGCAAACCGCGTAAAAAATACCCTCCAAGATGTAATCTCCCCAAATCAGCGTGCCTTCATTCCAAACCGCCTCATAACCGATAACGCCATGGTAGCGTTAGAGGTTTTTCACTACCTTAAAAAGAAAAGGCATAGCAAAAAAGGTTTTATGGCTTTGAAACTTGATATGAGTAAGGCATATGATCGTGTTGAGTGGAATTTTCTACGTGCTATGTGCTATAAACTGGGTTTTGATGGTAGATGGATTAATTTGATTATGCGGTGTGTTGCTACAGTGTCTTACTCGTTGCTTATTAATGGCTTCCCGACTGATTCTTTCACCCCTTGTAGGGGTCTCCGTCAAGGAGACCCTTTGTCCCCTTATTTGTTCCTCATCTGTGTAGTGGGCTTTTCTTCACTGCTACGCCAGGCAGAAATCCGTGGAGAGCTCAAAGGCATTAGAGTGGCTCGTTATGCACCACCAGTCTCCCACCTTTTATTCGCAGACGACATCATTCTATTTCTTCGAGCAAACAAGGGGGAAGTTGACAAGGCAAAAGACATTATCTTCACCTATGAACAAGCGTCAGGGCAGCGTATAAATATGGAAAAGTCAGAGCTATCGACAAGTCAGAATATCAGTAGAGAGGCAGCCTCTATTCTGGAAGGGCAGTTGGGGGCGAAATCGGTCCCAAATCACTCGAAGTACCTTAGACTCCCCACGGTCGTGGGCCGCGAAAAGAAGGTTATTTTCCAAGTGGTGGTGGATCGTCTGGTTAGTCGTTTGAAAGGGTGGAAAGAAAAGAACCTCACAAAAGCGGGTCAGGAAATCCTTATAAAGACGGTGGTGCAAGTTATCCCGAACTATGCCATGAGTTGCTTCCTCTTCCCTAAATCACTTTGCAAGAGTATTGAGAAAGCAACTGTTCGTTTCTTTTGGGGATCAACTCTGGAGCAAATAAAAACTCATTGGCTTAGTTGAGAGAAAAATTCACGATTTAAAGAGAAGGGAGGTTTGGGCTTCCATGAGATGTACTTTTTTTAATTTAGCCATGGTTGCGAAGCAATATTGGAGACTCTTACATAACGAGAATTCTATGGCGGCAAGGATTCTCAAAGCACGTTATTATCCTAGAGGCAATATTGAGTCGGCAACCATGGGTTATCAACCGAGCTTTTTGTGGAGAAGTATCTTAAGTGCCCGGAACCTGGTTCGTGAAGGCACTGGTTGGAGGGTGGGTTGTGGTAGTGAAATTCGATGTTTTGCGGATAAATGGATCGATAAAGCTGTCCTACCTCCCCCTATGGACTACAATGTCGATCATTTAGACCCCCTGGAGTTCAAAGTCTCAAACCTCATCAATCCTGAGATGTGTACGTGGGACAAAGCACGGGTCGAGAGCCTCTTCGAGCCTGTAGTGAGTAAGAAAATCCTAGGAATCCCCATCAGTTCTCGGCTGTCGGCTGACCGACGAATCTGACTGTACAACAAACATGGAAAATTTACGGTTAAGTCCGCGTATCACCTGGCCGTAGAGAAATTCTCAAAATGTGACCGCGACATACCAACATCTAGCTCCCATCACTCCTTCTGGAAAAAACTTTGGAGATGCAAACCCCCCCCCCCACCCAAAAGTCCTCCATTTTCTTTGGCGCGCCTGTACAAATTAACTCTCTTCCAACTTGTGACTCCATAGCAAGGCGTGGAATGTCCATTGATCCAACCTTCAAAGCCTGCGGCCTCTCGGTGGAATCAACCCTCCATACCCTGGTTGAATGTCCAATTGTTATACACACGTGGAAAAGAAGCCCAATCCGTTTAAATATGGGTCCGGGGGTGCATCAGAATTTTGAAAACAATTGTTTGGCTTATTTGGGAGGCTCTCTCAGGACCTGGGCTCATCCTTTTTGCTGTTATCTCTTGGAATTTGTGGAAATCTAGAAACGCCCGCCTGTTTGAGCACCAAGTTCAGGACCCCGACACAATCCTCCTCCGCTCTCTGTCCATGACGGAGGAATTCTTAGTTGTAGTGTCGTAAGAGCATGAAATCGATTGCGCCCCCGAATACTCTTTGGACCCGACCCCCGCGGGGGAGGCAAAGCTGAACTCGGATGCAGCTATCTTCAATGATGGTTCAGTTGGTTTTGGCTTTGTTATCAGGGATGACCATGAGAGAGTTGTGGCAGCGGGATCAAAGAGAACACGAGCGATGAGGGATATCACCAGAATTGAGGCCATGACCCTCTGTTTCGCTGCAAATAGGGCTCTCGCTTTGGGCCTGAACGACCTGCTGCTGGAGACGGATTCAGAAAACCTGGTTCGGGCTTTTCATGGCGAACTTGACCCCGACCCATATACCCTGTTGCTGATCGAAGACCTCAAAGAGCTGGCTCATATGTCTCTTTTTAGTTCCTGCTGTTTTATTAGGAGAAAAGCAAACCATGTAGCTCATTTTCTAGCTCACTTTGGAAAGGAAATGAAGTAATTTTGAGCAAACCTGGAATAGTGATGTTCCTATGGAATGTAATTCCCTTGTTAGGGATGATGTAAGGCTTGATGCCACTGCTTAGTATTCAATGAAAACTAATAAGTTTCTGTCAAAAAAAAAAAAAAAAAAAAATTACAATTTCAATAATAAAATTAAATTACAAGAGTTGGAAATTTAAAATACAATATTATAAATAAACAAATTAAGCTACATGACAATGCAAAAAGAAAAATAAAAACAACATAAATTATATATTTATTATCAGTGTTGAATTTTTGTTATATATGCTCAGTCAAGTTATTTTTAAGAGCGACTATTGGAGTAAAGATAATGGAAGAGAATATAAAATTGTGATACAAAACATATTCTATTTATATAAAAAAATATATATATGAATTTTAATATAATACATATATATTTTTTATTCATAATATTATAAAATTTATCCAATAAAAGAAAAAGATGAGGTAGCCCAGAAGTCTGACCCTTGCAGAAAGATCCACCGTCCACGCGTTCAAAATTTAAGGGAACGCCTTAATATGATGAAAACGTGAATTATTGTCATTTTTTATCTTACAATCTCTGCAACTCTCACCGCCACGGCTGATCACCACCAACCCTTAATCGATCCTCTCCGATCCCTCCTTGTGTTGGATTATCGTTCAAAAATTGGGAGGGATTATCAATTCATCCAGCAATGGTGGTGCTGTTAGAGGACATACTTAAGTCCGTCGAGTTTCTGCTGAAGATGATCAGCAAGACAACCGACGAACAGACCTATGTCGACCCCACCCTAGACCCGGTTCTCCTCGTCCCCGGCATCGCCGGCTCGATTCTCAACGCTGTTAACGAAAAAACCGGTAAAACCGACCGGGTTTGGGTCCGGATTCTCGGCGCTGATCACGAGTTCCGCGATAAGCTCTGGTCTCGCTTCGATCCTGCCACAGGTCTTATTTTCCCCAATTCATTTCTATCTCTTCTCTCGATTTACCTAATTACTTGCAAAAGGATGGAGATGATAATTGATTATAAATATGTTAAGACTGCGGTTCTGCTTTTAAATACTTCTGCTTAAATGTTAATTTTCTTTTTAGATAGTGTGTTGAAGCTCATGTTTAAGTAGTATCTCAATTTGAATTATTGTGCAATGGAAACAACATGGAAATCAAATTTTAAATATGATAGTCATGAGCTTTTGGCTTTGTGAATAAGATGTAAGGATTTGAAAAATAGAGTTTCTCATAACCTTAATCTGGATTAAATATGTTATGTATAACATTCCCTAGGCAATCTGAATCTGCTGCTTTGACTTTAGGGTTTCTGGGCAGGCCATGTCGATTTTCCGACGTAGAGACAATATGTTCTCTGTGTAAATCTATATCAATTTGTAATTTCCAAATTTGGGCATGCTTTTAATTGCTAGTGCAATGCTTTCAACAGGTGTAGCAGTGACCTTAGATGATGACATACACATTGAGGTTCCCCAAGATAGATATGGCCTGTATGCAATTGACTCGTTGGACCCTGACATGGTGAGTTTTGTTTCCTAATCATTTGGTAGATTGCATCTGTATGCAGACCAGTGCATTATTAGTCTTCTTTTGAAAAAGTTACTCCCTCCGTCCCACAACTGTTTGCACACTTACCTTATTTGTCCGTCCCACAATTGTTTGCACACCCATAAAAGGAAACTTATTCATAAACCTCACCCTCACAATATTCATATATTTACACAAAATGCCATTACTTTTACTCTCTTTCCAATCACCTTTTTACTTTATTCATATAACTTTACAAAATTACCCCTCAACACTCCACTCATTACACTTTTTTCTTAAAAAGTGTGCCCACTTTGTGGTGCAAACACTTCCGGGACGGAGGGAGTATATATCAGGGCTCGGTTTTTTTTTTTCCCTCAATTCAAGGCCTGATTAATTAATTTTGTCTCAATTCAAGACCCGACACTTATTTTATACTCCGTAATTCAATTCATACAGAATGACAGCAGAAAATAACACACACGCGTCTAATTTTTATTCTACCTTCTTTTATGACTTCAATTTGGAAAATAAATTTTTAATTGGGTCTTGAATTGAGACAAAAAAATATAAATCAAGTCTTGAATTTAGGGAAAAATAAAAACTGAACCCTGAATTGAGACATTGTAAAATGAAGAACTATGTTGGGACTCAACCTAAAAACTGTACCCAAATATGACAATCTTCCGTTTTGTTTTCATTACCCTTCAGTCAAGAGCCTGTGGTTATTCATTTTGGTTTTACGTATTCCACTCCATCTCTAATGTGGACCTTAAACTCTATTCCTGGATTCTTTTGCAGGTTATTGGTAGAGATTGTGTTTATTATTTCCATGACATGATAGTTGAATTAATCAAAGGGGGTTACCAAGAGGGAACAACGCTCTTTGGATTTGGATACGATTTCCGCCAAAGCAATCGGTAACTGCTAAATTTCCTGAGAGAATCAGTTCACTCTCTAGGATACCGAAAAAAATCTAATATATAAGTAGAGCTTAAATTTTTTTGGAAAAATAAGTTTGGGTGTTGGCACTTTTGCTTGGAGCTTGTAAGCTATAGAGAGCTTATTTTAAGATCTTATATGCTGTTAAAGATCTTTTTTTTTTATTTACCGAACACTTTTTGAGAGCATATAAGCCCCTAAACATCTTATTACCTGTTTTAAGCTCAGCCAATCGGGCTCGTAATCATCACGTAGATTTTTGAATCAGTATCCTCGTGGGTTGGCTTGCTGCTACCTCTTTCTATAAACAAAGCCTAGACACTAGTAGTATATACCTGGCTGTGGAATCACTTTTTTTAATGTTACCCAATCGTATTGATCAAACATACTTATTTTCCTTCTTGAACTACCATGCTGCAACTAGTCGCTGGCGCCATAGTTTTAAAAGACGCGAGGCGCTCAAGGCTGTAGTGTTGGAGTTAAGGAAGAAGAACACACACACACCGGGAGCTACTCCCGTGCCCAAGCCTACGGCCGATAAACTCAATATTCAATAGATAAATCCCCTTAGGGTAAAACACAGTACATATATAAGTTCATGGCCCATGAGCCAATTGCTTTCATGAACACACAAGGAAAGCAAGGAAATAGCTTAATAAGGAAATAGCTTAATAAGGAAATAACTCAAATAAGGAAAAACAGCAAAATAAGGCAAAACAGGCCAACTAACTCCTCCGTCTTTTACTTACGCCTCTTATACACCATAAGAGGCGTATCAATTCCCTCCCCCTCAAGAAACGCCTTGTCCTCAAGGCGAAATGACGGAAACTGCTGCTGGAAAAACGTGACATCGACCCAAGTAGCCTCATCCGCGGGCCTGCCCTTCCACGACACCAGAATCTGAGGGACCCGGTCCGTACCCCTCCAAATGCAACGACTACGTAGGACCTCATCGGGCTCGAACACAACTGAATCCCCAAAACAGTCCGCCGGAAGGTTGGGCTCCACCGCATGGTCTCCTCGCGACGCCTTAAGCAGCGAGACGTGAAAAACCGGGTGCACGCTCGAGCCGTCCGGCAACAGCAGCCTGTACGCCACCTTCCCTATCCGTTTCACCACCGTGAAAGGGCCAAAGTAGCGCGGAGCAAGCTTCACATTCAGCTTCTTAAACAGAGAAAGCTGACGATAAGGCCGAAATTTCAGAAAAACCTTATCACCCACCTCGAACGAAACATCACGACGATGCTTGCTCGACTCGCGTCGCATGCGCTGCTGGGCGCGTTCCAAGTGGAAACGCAGCTGACGCAGAATGTCGTCTCGGTCCCCCAATTCGTCCGCCACTGCCTTGACCCGAATCTCACCCGGCAGCCACTGGGAAATGGTCGGCGGAGACCTGCCATACACCGTTTCGAAGGGAGTGCAGCCCGTCGCGGAGTGGAAACTGGTGTTGAAACAATACTCCGCCCATGGAAGCCAACGGGCCCACTGTTTCGGGTGGTCCGAAGCGAAACACCGCAGATACGTCTCAAGACAACGATTCATGACCTCGGATTGGCCGTCCGTTTCCGGGTGATAAGCGGAGCTCATCCGCAATTGAGTCCCCGAAGCTGCTAACAGTTCCTTCCAAAAAGCCCCCAAAAATATCGGGTCCCTATCCGACACGATAGAACGAGGTATCCCGTGGAGACGCACCACCTCCCGATAAAACACGCTGGCCACCACCCTAGCCGTGTACGGATGCGTGAGGCCCATGAAATGCGTGGCCTTGGATAGCCGATCCACAACCACCAAAATAACATCCCAATGCTGGGAACGAGGGAGCCCGGAGATAAAATCCATGCTTACGTCCTCCCAAATCTGCTCCGGGATCGGCAGAGGCTGCAACAGACCAGCTGGGGAGCGCGTGTCCGCCTTCGATTTCTGACAAATCAAGCATTCAGCAACATAACGCGTGACCGACTTCATCATAGCTGGCCAATACACATTGGCAGCCAACCGACGATACGTGCGGAAGGCCCCCGCATGCCCGCCGACGGGTGTCGAGTGATACTCAGCTAGGAAGCGCTCGACCCACGTAGAACCCGACGGAATGCCCAGACGCCCTTTGTAATACAATATCCCGTGCACCAGATTAAACGGCTGAACCACTGAACCCCCCTCCTCGATCGCACGGATGATAGGCCCGTAGATCGGATCCGCCCGAACCGCCTTGCCCAACGCTGTCCACTCGAGCCACTGCGGAATGGAGACCGCAGCACACTGAATGTCGGTGTCTCGCCGTGAGAGAGCATCAGCCGCGACGTTCGAGGCACCGGACTTGAACTCGATTGAGAAATCAAACCCAATCAGCTTCGACACCCAATACTGCTGCGCCGGGGAAGCAATAGCCTGTTGCAATAGATGACGCAGGCTGTGGTGGTCCGTACGAACAATGAAGTGACGGCCCAACAGATACGGACGCCAATGGAGGACTGCAAGGACGAGGGCCATAAGCTCCTTCTCATACGTTGACTTGAGAAGGTTACGCCCCGCGAGGGCCTTACTGAAATACGCGACCGGGCGCCCAAGCTGCATTAAGACAGCGCCCAAGCCATGCCCCGACGCATCGCACTCGATACAAAAAGGCTCCGCAAAGTTGGGAACAGCCAAAACCGGGGCTGAAGTGATCGCTTGCTGCAGCGATTCGAAGGCCAGCTGGGCCTCCCGCGGCCAAACAAACTTCCCGTCGGTCTCTTTCTTGAGAAGGGTCGTGAGTGGCTGAGCAAGTTTACCGTAGCCCTGGATGAAACGGCGATAATACCCGGTGAGGCCGAGAAATCCGCGAACTGCCTTAAGCGACTTGGGAACCGGCCATTGCAGCACTGCTGCCACCTTGGAGGGATCCATCCGAACGCCCTCCGCGGAAACCACATGGCCCAGATAATCAATAGACGGACGACCCCATGCACATTTCTTCGGATTCACCACAAACGAAGCCGAAGCGAGCAAGGACAAAACCTGACGAAGGTGATTTAGATGAGAGTCCCAATCTGAGCTATAGATGAGGATATCGTCAAAAAAAACCAGCACAAACTGACGCAACAAGGGACGAAATAAATCGTTCATAACAGCCTGGAATGTGGACGGGGCATTCATGAGGCCGAACGGCATAACCAAAAACTCGTAATGCCCCGAGTGAGTACGAAAACCCGTTTTCGAAATGTCCTCAGGAGCCACCCGAATCTGATGATAACCGGCCCTTAAATCCAAACGAGTAAACCAGTGAGCCCCGTGGAGTTCATCTAATAATTCCTGAATCACCGGAATCGGGTATTTATCCGGAATGGTGCGTTTATTCAACTCCCGGTAATCCACACAGAAACGCCAACTACCATCCTTCTTGTGGACGAGCAAAACCGGGCTGGAAAACGGACCTGTGCTCGGCTGAATGATGCCGGCCGAGAGCATCTCACGAACAAGGCGCTCAATCTCATCCTTCTGGGCTGCCGAATATCGGTACGGTCGAGCTGAGACGGGGCCAGCCGAGGGCTGCAAGGTGATGCGATGGTCGCAATCGCGAGGTGGGGGAAGCCCCGGCAAGGGCTCCAGAACCTGCCGAAACTCGTCGAGTAAACGCTGAATATCAGGTGGAAACTCCGCGTCCCCATGAACCTCACCCGTCAACAAATCCATAGAACAAACCAACCAGACCGAAACAATGTCATCCAGTTTGTGAAGGCTAGCGAGCGAAATCGGTCGACACTCAAGACCGGGCTCCCCATGCAGACACACCGGCTGACCCTTATACACGAAAGCCATAGTAAGCGAAGCCCAATTGGCGCGCACCTCCCCCAACGTCGACAACCAAGAAACCCCCAAAATGATATCCACCCCACTGATCGGGAAGACGAATGCCCGAACATCAAAAGTTGCTGGCCCCAATGTAACCGATACCTCATCGCACACCCCAGCCGTATTAGTGGCCTTACCGTCGCCAAGTTTGACGGGCAAGGTCGAAGAAGAGTCCACCGAAATACCCAGCGATGACACTGCCTTAGGAGAGATAAAACAATGTGTCGCGCCACTGTCAATCATAACCACCACATCTTGTCCATTAATGACGCCCCTCAACTTCATCGTCTGATAACCGTCGAACCCACACGCAGTAGCAGCCGACAATTGGCAGGCCTGGAAGTCAATCGGGGAATCGTCCGCCCCGATCGGAGCGAAGTCCACGTCCCCAAAATCCCCAGCGTCGTCCTCATCCATGGCCACCATGACCCGTAAGGAACGGTTCGTGCAAACGTGCAAAGGGTTGTAGGGCTCACAACATCGAAAACAAAGACCCTTGGCACGCAAATCTCGATATTCAGAAGGCGACATCACTTTCGATTGACGCGTCTGCGGAGCAGCCGTTGACCCGGCAGATTCCAACGACCGGGACGTCGACGAGGGCTGACTGGGAGGGTTCGGCTTCGAGAAAACCCCCGTTGAACGCGAGTAACCAGACGAGGCTTGCGGTCGAGTCGCAGAAGAGGGACGATACAGAGAATAGGATGGGCGAGCAATCGGCCCTTTCAACTCCCGCTCGATCTCGCGCGCCGTATGCATCGCAGACGAAATGTCCTCCGCATCCCGTGAACGAATCCGTATGCGGATATCCTCTTTCAGGCCCGCGAGGAAGAATCCCAAGGCATCAGGCTTCGCCAGGGACGGAACAGCGGCCAAACGGGTGATGAAAAGGTCCACATACTCATCCACAGAGCCTGTTTGACGCGTCAGGCCCAAGGCCTCACAGGGGTTAGCGCGGGGGTCGTCCCCGTAGCGGCGCAAGAGCTCCAGGGTGAACTTACGCCAACTCAGAGTAGGGTTATCCCCTAAGAGCCATTGTAGCCAATGCAGTGCAGTGCCTTCCATCGCAATCAGAGCATACTCCAACTTCATGTCCTCGGGGGTATTGTCAATGCGAAAAAACTGCTCCGTACGAGCAATCCAAGCAGAAGGGTTGTCCCCTGTGAAACCAGGAAGTTCAAGCTTGGCCAGGGATGGTTTGAGCGAGCCCGTTGGGCGTCGCACCGGCAGCTCATCAACAGCACGGTCGACCGAGGCCGATGTGCCCACGTCAATGGGTGACTTGCCGCGCGGCAGTCCATGCACACTTTCGAACCCCTTTGTGAGGTCCCCGATAGAGGACGTCAACGCGGAGATCGCGGCACGAACTTCAGCCAAACCCGAACCCAAAACCTTGACCTCCTTCTCCAACACTGACACGGACGTTTCGATGGCGTCCAATCGAGTCTCGCTACGAGTCGTCATGGAAACCGAGCAGGTCGGACCAAATTGTTGGAGTTAAGGAAGAAGAACACACACACACCGGGAGCTACTCCCGTGCCCAAGCCTACGGCCGATAAACTCAATATTCAATAGATAAATCCCCTTAGGGTAAAACACAGTACATATATAAGTTCATGGCCCATGAGCCAATTGCTTTCATGAACACACAAGGAAAGCAAGGAAAGTAAGGAAATAGCTTAATAAGGAAATAACTCAAATAAGGAAAAACAGCAAAATAAGGCAAAACAGGCCAACTAACTCCTCCGTCTTTTACTTACGCCTCTTATACACCATAAGAGGCGTATCATGTAGGTTGTGCGCCTTTTTTGTCTTTAGTCAGGCACAGATTCTAAGTTGCGGGCCTCAGTGCACCTTCTCAGATGCGCCTCGGCGTGTTTTCTTCACCCAAAACGGGGTTTGTGTAAAAAAAATTTGAAATAAAAATCATTTTGCCAAAAAAAAAGAAATCGAAAAAAAACAAGGGAAAATCATAAACAAGAAAATGGTGTGAATTTAGGCCTAAGGTTTAGGAAAAAAATTGGTAAAGAAAGGAGAAACTGAGAAACAACACTGCTGCCCTGCCCCTATACGCTAGGTTTCTTTTCCCATTTTTCCTTGTGGATCTTATTTCTGTTGCTACAATTTTTTTTAATGATGAGAATGAGAACTAGACTATTGATTAATTGTTGACTTTGCTCATTTGATGTTTTTTCATGTTTACATTAGTTCTAATGTTCATTAGTTGGCTTTTGTGTTTTATTATTTGATTTTATGTGGCACTGAACTTTAATTTTTAGGACAATATGTACCAAATATGTTAAATGAATGATGTTTAGTGAAAAATAACAAGAGGTGCCCGCCTTGCGCCCTTAACAGCTATGGTTGTTGCAACCTTGACTATTACTGTATTATTGTGGACCTTAATTATAAGTCATTTAGTATTATGGGTCTAAGTTGATGGCAACACCTTAAACAATACTAGATGATGTCAAGTCATTTTCTACTCTTATCTACATTTCTCCCTCAAAATCTCTGCTCTACACTGTTTCTGTTCTTTGGTGATAATGCTAACCAGCAACAATGTACTGTCTCACTGCCATCATAATTCCCATTACTCCAACCATAATTAGAAAGAGGGGTTGTTATAATTAACTGATTTGTTTACTTACCTTGTAATAATCTTGTAATGTTTCCTCTATGTCATGGTATTATGGGTTTTGATATCCGTTAAGCTTGTGATGGCTATTGACAGTGAAAAATATCTTTGGAGGGAGGTTTAATAAATGTTGATGCCTTTTGTGGTTTTGAATATGAGTGAATAGGCTGAGAACAGCGATATCTAAGAATAGTTATATGCGTGTGGTGGATATAATAATCCTATACTTACATTATGGCCATCTGTTTGTAGTTGAACATGTTGCATGCTTTTATGACTTATTGCTGCTACTACTTGTTTCCAGATATCAGGGAACATTGGATCGCTTAGCAGCAAAGCTCGAGTCAGTTTACACTGCTTCTGGGGGAAGAAAAATAAACGTAATAACACATTCTATGGGTGGTCTTCTGATGAAGTGTTTTATGAGCCTGCATGCTGATGTAATGCTCTTTCTCTGTTCTCAAATTTCTGTGTTTTCCATTTTTTCTCGTCTTTAATTCTCTCTAACAAGTGCCTGTTCTACTCTGTTGCAAAATTTGGAATCTAATTTTTGATGGCATTGTTTTTAGATCTTTGAGAAGTATGTAAAAAGTTGGATTGCGATAGCAGCACCATTTCGAGGTATGAAGTAGCTATTTGAATTGCTGTTTTTCACAGCTACAGTGTGTTCTTCTGTTTTTAAGTGCAATTACGTAATAGGATTATAATTAGCTTTTAGAAGAAAAGCTATGGACTTAGAAAACTTTGTAATGAGATTAAATCATTGTGCTATATTTCTTCCACTCTATAAAAATCATGATGTTGATTTTCTGATTGCTGTTTACTCGAAGTAGAGGCCAGTCATTTCTTTTGGTATTTATTTATAGAGAGCATACTATGATTCTGCTGTCAATCACATTATAAGGAAATCAAGATATATATTTCTTGATCTTTGTGTTAACTTTGCTGAAGATAGACATTTTTCTCGAATTCTCACTCAGCCTTGAATTCTCTTGCTTATGTCATAATACAATATCACTTTTAATAGACATACTCAGAAGATTTTTTGTAGTGCACGCTTGGTCATTTTTAAAGCTCGTGAATCTGTGACTTTCCCCCTTTTTAATTTTTCCTTCAGTTCTCTTTCCATGTGCCAACTTCAAACCAAAAGCAAGAAACCATGCATTTGAATTTTTGTTCAACTTTGACCTCCTAATTAAAGATTGGGGATAGAGTTTCTTGTCATCCATACATCTATGCCTTGTAGTGCCCGACTGTATTTGACCTCCGAATATAAAACAAATTAATAATGTTTATATTTTTTTGAATTCTAACAGGTGCACCTGGATATATAACATCTGCATTCTTGAATGGGTCATCATTTGTTGAAGGATGGGAGCAGAACTTTTTTATATCAAAATGGAGTATGCAACAATTGGTATGAACTTCATTACCATTGAGTTTTCTAGTGTATTCTTTTGTAATCTTATTTTTTTTTAATATAACATGTTGTATTTCTATGATTCAGCTGCTTGAATGCCCATCAATATACGAACTGATGGCCTGTAAAGATTTTGAATGGGAACATGTTCCCCTTCTTGAGATATGGAGAAAGAGGTGTGATAGTGATGAGAATTCGACTGTAATGCTCGAGTCTTATCCTCCTATGGAAGCTATACCAATATTTATGGAAGCTCTTTCCGTTAACAAGGTGAGCTACCAATGTTATTACAAGAATGGGTCCAGATGAGATTAACTGATCCTTTTTTAATTCGATAATTTATGTATTTCCTGCTTTCTGCTTACTTGTGAAGTTGAATCTCAGTTGAATGCAAATGGTTCTTGAGCTTATTGCTGTGAATGATATTATAAGAAATTGTCAATTAAGGACCTGAAAAATAGTAAAACTATTAAGTAGGGGCTTGAAAGATTTTCCTATTGATTTGAGACCTGAAATTGTAAACTATCAATTTGAGGCGTGAAAGATGGAAACTATCAATTTACGACTTACACATTTTAAGACTATGTTTGGTATCTAATACTCCCTCTCCCATTTTAAATACATCATTTGCCAAAAATGGATGCCCCAGCCCCCAAATTAGATTCATTATTTGGTAATAAAACAACCTTTTCCACTTTAAACTACACCCTTCAAACATTTCAAAATTACAACACATGTCGTTACTTTATTACTCAAAAAACTTTCATACCCTCTACTTTATCTCCTTTAATACTAATAAACAACTCCGCATTAAACTCCGTGCACACAGTAAATTGTGAATCTAAAATGGGACGGAGTGAGTAATTTCTAGCTTTATATATTAATACATGATTATTTTTTTATTCTTTCTTTTTTATGTTTTCTACATGTGTGAAATTAATATTTCCTTTTTTCTTAAATTGTGATTTATAAAATTATTTTTGGATAATTGGAAACTATAAGATGTCAAACATGGTGTTAAAATGTTTTGAGTCTTAAATTGATAGTTTCTTATTTTTCAGGTCCTGAATTGTAAGAAAAATCTTTCACGTCCCTAATTGTTAGTTTTACTATTTTTCAGCCTTGAATTGATAAAACTCCATATTAAAAATACTTAATTGAGTTCTGCAGAGTTCAATCATCTGAAAGTTGAAAATGGAAGTAATTGATAAGCATTGATGAAGAACATCCGATTCAATTATGTTGAGCTTGGCTAATACTATAATTTTGTATTCCTGTTTTATAATAATTTCATGTATCAAATGATGGCTTTTATGCAGATATGTTACAATGGTAATGATATGCCTGTGCCATTCAATGTGGAGATTCTGAAATGGGCTAATGAGACACGAAAGTTATTATGTTCTGCTCAGCTTCCCGACCAAGTTAAATTCTACAATATTTATGGAACGAATAATGAGACGCCACATTGTGTTTGGTACTTAAAACTATAAATTACTATTCGTATATCATGTCTAATATATACTGGAATTTGAGATATAATTCCTATGTTGCAGTTATGGAAGTGCAGATGCTCCAGTCTCTGATTTGCGGGAGTTGCCTGCTCTCCAGGTATAAGGTTTTGATAAAAGACGCTGTTAATGAACCATGAAAAGCTCTCTGTGGATATCTTTTATCCTACTTATTTATTTATGTATTTTCTTATTTAATCACCTTAATTATCTTATTTGTTCTACATACTATATGAAAACACTGCATCAGTATATATTCGATCTGGAGAGTTTCTCAGCATTATTCAAACCTTTGCAGGCTAAGTACATATATGTTGACGGTGATGGAACTGTCCCAATGGAATCTGCTAAGGTAAGTTGTCTTTGATTTTGCTTCTAAAGTTCGATTTTGGAGGTCTCCCTTTATGCACGAGGCAAGAATTTCTCGTGCCTAGAGTACTGAATAAGCCTATACATAAGGGCATCTCCAACCCTACTGAAATTTAGAAAAAGTTTTGAATAGATGAATGAAGTACACTGTTCAAAACTCAAAACTCTTCCATCTTTTATTTTATTAATATTTATAAATGCAATTATTTTATTAGTTGAGAATTTAATTACAATTCGTTTGTTAATATAATTAAAATTGTTTTGTTCAAAATTATTACGTATATGATTTTTTGGTTATGTTATTTAATTATTTATTTTTAAATTTAAATAATTATATTCGTATCTAATTAACTAATTTAATGAAGTAATTTAATTTACTTGGATATCGAATTGTATAAATTAATTTAATTAATAATTTTAAATATAAATGTATTTTTATTGACTGAAATATATTGTAAATAGAGTAAGATGCAGAGTACATTGATGAAGAAGATTTTGAAAATAGAGTACAGAGATTTGCATTTTAAGTATACATTTTGAAGTTTTGGGTTGGAGATGACCTAATAATAGATTTTTGCTCGATACACCCAGCTGTATGTGATGGTACATAATGTGCTAAAATTGTTATACATTGGGTGTATTGAGCAAAAACCTAGTAACAGTCCGTCTCACATCAATATTCGTACCAAGGGGGAAATACTACTTATATAACACTATTTGAGGTGCAATGACATGTTCATTCATTCATACAGGCGGACGGGCTTCGTGCAGAAGCAAGAGTGGGTGTCCCCGGAGACCACCGGGGAATCCTTTGTGATCGACACGTCTTCAGAATTCTCAAGCACTGGCTCAAGGCTGATCACGATCCTTTCTACAATCCAGTAAACGACTACGTAGTTCTACCTACTGCTTTCGACATGGAAACTGTGAAAACAGAAGGTGGTATGCAAGTTACTTCTCTAAGAGAAGAGTGGGAGATTATTGGAGACGATGAAGAAAATACGACAAAGAGAGAGCCTTTGGTGGGGTCCATTTCTATTACATGTACTGGTGGTGATAATTCTGTGCACGAAGAGGCCTGTGCAACTCTTACAGTTGAGTCTCAAAGCGATGGTAAGAAGCATGTGGAACTGAATGCAGTTTCCATATCAGCAAGTGCTTAGAAATTGTATGTAGATGGATGGTGGTGTGAATATGATGTGTATGTATATTCAGGCTTCCTTGTGAGATTTGGGTAAAATATTATGTATATATATAATGTGGAGTAATTAATATGTGGCGTGCCATTTGCTTGGCACAGTTATATTTGCAGTGATATTATTACACTTAAATTGTTGAAATAATTGTATGAGATGATGCAATGCCTGACTGGTGGAGAGATTCAAAACTCAGAAGGATTGTGTTCCTCTTTAGATCTTAGGTTTGAACCCTCTAAGTTGCAAACAATTTTTAATGGACCAGTCCATACAAAGCGTAAAATTTTGGCTTTAAACGGGTTCCCGCAAGTGGACAGTAGAATTGGTCTTCCGAATTAGTCCGTTTTTACCGAAATTAAAAAAAAAATATAGTTGTGTACACTCAATTGTAATTAGTGTAATTGAGTTATAATTTTAACTTGTTTTTAACGTTGAAGATAGAAATTTAATTGGATAAATTACTTAAAATTCAGTTGCAAATTTTTCATTACAAAATTAGATGAACCATATATATATATATGGACCCGTCAATAATAGAGTTTTAAATGGCCAAAAACATGGAAACAGTTTAGGAGTTTTAAATGGCCAAAAACATGGAAACAGTTTAGGATTTAATTAACGCAACTAATGGAGAAGAAGGTAAAAAGTATATTGTACGATTTTATATTTATTGAAAATGATAGAAAAATGAAAAGCAGTAATTTGCAATTTCCCTTCTTATATAATCATGAAGCTAGACGCATAATATGAACTGAGTTTAACTGTTTGTAGAATAATCCGACCTGAACTGACTGAGCTTGTTAAACGCGTCTTTCTCCGACCTGCTACAAGTCAATTGGGTTGCCTAGCTAAGCTATGGAGGTGTTAGGGCTGATCCACACTCAAATGACACTGGTTTGCATTTCAAAATGTTTGTCTTTTAAGGATGTTCCACACAAATTAAGAAAATCATTAAATATTAACACAGCAATTACATTTGATTATTGCTTCATCTTATATGGTTTTAGAATACACAGCTTCCTCTCCCTCTCCATGTGAATTCAACCAGTAAAATGTGGTCACCCTTTCTCTCTCCTCCAACAATTAGAGAGAGACAAAAAAAGAACCTTCCAACTCTAGCTTGAGTCATTGAAGCCCAACACAGTATCACACTCAACCTTTCTCCTCTTACATTCTGGTTCACCTAATTGCAATGAAACAAATATCTCTTCTTCATCAGACTCATTTTTCAATGCACTCAAATTTTCCTGGCTTTCCCTTTCGTCTCGATGATGATTGTGATTTACTGGAGACTCGTGTGAAAATCCCGTACTGATGAACTGGTGCTCTACAACTGGAGCCACCTCGAAACTACCTTCAATGTGAAACTCGTCGTGCCTGAAAACAGGCGTGAATTCAAGATGAGAATCATCGTCACTAGAAGCTTGAGGAATGCTTAGAGCATGAACATCAAAGTTTTCCTCAGGTTGCGAAGATTCTCCAACATTCGAATCAACTCCTCCAGCAGATGCATTTCTCTGCTCCCGCAGAGATGCTATTTGAAGAATACGAAGAAAAAAACAAGAATGATCAAAATGAGGTTATGACTTATGAGAACAATGCTTATGATTCTGTAACATATTAAAGCTCATACAAAGAAGCAAGCTTCTTGTTTAATGAGACTCGTTAAAATAAATGAACCAAACTCAAACTCGACAAACTTGTGCTAATTAGCTTGTGTGCAAAGTTCACAGTAAGCACGGGTAAATTATCAAAACCTCCCACGAGGTTTGCCCAAAGTACAAAAAGAACCCGTAGTTTGAATAATTAGCCAAAAAAATGTTTGATTGATCACGAAATGCAAAATCATTCACTTATTGTTTTCTTTCATATTTGCATCGATTGATTGTTTTGTAATTATGCATTACTCGTCAGTCGAACAAACTTTTTATTCTTTCTAGAGAGTATTTGGTAATTTATTCAAACCACAGAGATTCTTTTCGTAATTTACCCAAATACTTATAAGAGTAATTTACCCTAAACAGACCAAAGTTATTGAAAGAAATACAAACCTTGAAGCCCTTGTGCAGAGGTTATGATATCGAGTTCAAGGAGATCAAGAAGACGGCCTAAATCGACCCCACTCGTCCAATTCTCGGGAGGTTGACCAGCTTTGAGTTTCAAACAGCCCCGATTAGCCGTTCCCCCCCAAATGATCCCAACGGGCCGAGGTTTCTCGTCATTTTCACCCGTCAGTAGAATTAGGCTTCCACTATCACCTTCCAGATCAAACGTCTTCTGATTCTCGCCAACAACTAGAAAATCAGTGAAGAAGCAAGTCCCTTTTTCGTTGTTGTACTCTAGAGAATATGCCATTATGGTGCCAGTTGTCAAACCCGAGCTCCTTCCTACCTTCACGACTTGCCTCCCAACGAGACTGTTAATGCGTGATTGCAAGTCTATTACATTAACATCCCCTATCTCACCTACACCTTTTACCAGTGTCGTAATATTGGTCATGTTGAAATCATCAGCAAAAGGGATAAAGGCGCCATCAGCTCGAACAAATGTCTCTTCATGATCAGACGATTGTAATAAGCAAAAGATCAAGAAAAAGATCATGCATTGGTATTGTTTTGAGTTTAAAAGCTTTTTTGTCCCATTACTTGTCTATTGTCCAATTTTGGTCACAAAATAGTTATTTTTTTCGATTTAGTCTCAATATTTAAAAAAATGTACAATTTTGGTCCCAAAATCACCGGAAAATAAAAAATAGTGTTGTTTTATACCACGCAAATGTCACGTGAGGATTTAATTTGGGGCAAAAATTGGACAGTAGACTAGTTATGGGCCAAAATTGGACACTCACGTGACATGAAACGACACTATTTTCATTTTTTTGGCAATTCTAGGCCAAAATCGGATAATTTTTTTAATATTGGGACTAAATAAAAGAAAAAAAAAATGGGACCAAAAGAGTGAAAAGACAATAAACAAGTTATTGGACCAAAAAACTTTCTAACTCGTATTGTTTCAGAGATAAATTAACTAATAACAATATCAAACAAGTAATCTGTTTTACCAGGATTTGTTCCAGCAAAAGTGCCATACCAACGATCATCAGATATAAATGACGTAGCCCTTTCAACGGCACCAAGATAGACACCTGGCCCACGACAAGGTGGCAATGGATGAAACATCTTCTGACTCGGATATTCAAGATCAACAGCCACGTGCCGATTTGTGAGGAAACCAATCTGCCTTTTTCCTGTTCTGCTTCTAACAATGGCACCCAAGGTTCCCAAAGCATCTTGGTTTGCAACCTAAAAACACAACCACTAGCCCGATTATGAAACACTAGAAGCAAAAATTAGGTATAACAGACATAATAATTTGTAAAACTTGGCAAAGTTTAGAAGATTGCATTGACCTCAACATCATACAACCAAAGTTGAAAATAGCAATATTGTTAAAAATTAGGTTGTCTATCAAATTTTTGTATATTTAATAACAAACTTTAATAAATAAATTTAACAAAAGAACAAATTTTACCTTATCTCTATATTTTCGATATTTTACCAATATTAATAATTAATCGATTTATTTACGAGTATTACTGAAATATCCTTCTAGCCACTATCAATATCAGTGATGAAATATGGGGATATTTACTTTCTTGCATACAACAGAGCATGATCATCAGAGAGAATTAATAACCTGTGAGCCAGATCCAATGCACGGATCACTTCCACCAAATCCATCTACAAGTTCCGTATAAAACTGTTCTTTCGGGGTGGCTGCAGGTGCTCCGTAGTATGTAAACTCAAGGACATCAACGTCACACCAAACACCTCCAGGTCCCTGCATAATCAAATCAAAACTCAAGAACGCTTAAAATTACCATAATTCAAGATTAATCAAAGGTAGCTAAAACCTCAAGAGCATTGGGTAGACAGTGGGCAGGGGTGAGCCACTGCCTGTGAACTTTTCTAGCAACAAAAACGAGTATAGCAGGTATATCAGTCAATTCACCCCTCCTGATACGTAACCCAATCGCTGTACCGAGACTATAGAGACGTAAAAAATCGCTATGAAATGCTCTAATGGTCATCAGTTCAAGCAAGGTGGAGGCCCGCAACCCCGTTGGGCGTCGACCGTGAGTTTCAGGTAAAGCCCCCTTTTGAAGATTCTCAAAATAATTTGCTCTATCTTCTGTGGCGTTGGTTATATGGCCTGTAGGCCATGAGAAGTAAGCACTAGCTGCGTTGCCCTCTGAGATCTGACTACCTGCTGTGAAGGACTGTAGTTGCTCTGAACTTGATTCGGGCAGATTCAGATTAATGCAGTTATCTCTTTCCAAATCCAACGTTGATTCGTATATCTCTGAAGAGCCAGAGTGAGGAAATCTTGAATCCATTTCAGTTTTATCCATGTATCAGCTTTCCTGAATGTAATACTTAAGCTAATCAGTTAAAGAAATGCAGGAATTTGATGTTTCGAGTGCATTATAGATATACATACATACAATCACACACGTACAAACTTGTTTTTGTGGAAATCAACTATAAATAACATATTTCCAAGATAGTATTCAGTCCAAACAATCCCTTAAGATATATATCTAAACTTCATTGAACTAAAATCAACATTTGGGGGTTCTTGCTATGCTGCAACTAAATCCTTTCCTATAAGTTGCAGAGCAAATGAATTAGCTCAGATTGTGATTTTAAAACTATGGAATTAATTATTATTCAGATTAAAAGGATGAGAGTATCATCTATTGTTGCAATCCAAGACCAATATAACATCTATCTCACGAACTAAGAAATCAATCAACAGATTGCAAACTCACTCAAAAATAAGAGGAAAGAAAGAATTCAATGCCCTAATTCTTCAGGCGAAGCATAATCTAGGTTAATTGACAACAATATTCTGAGCTCTAAAGAAGAATTTAGGAATATTGATGTAGAAGAAATACGTACAGCTTGGTAAATCTTACACAAGTGAATGTGAATGTTGTTAAACAAGAGATTTGTTCTTCCGAGTAGGCGGATGTGGTGTTTGTAAACCTCATTTTTTGAAGTAGCTCCCTTAGCCTTAAGCTGTCGCTATCATTGTTGCAGCACAGAGGTCTTTTCTCGCCATGGGTGAATCAATAATGCCACACGTTTGTCGATCACTATTCATCTACAGAACCAATGCTTTTTGCTCATATAATTTTAATGGGGAGAAAAATTCCGGTTGAATTCTCCGTTTTACTGATATTTCACATACGGAATATTTAACACGTGTTTTGATTTTTTTTAATATGTGCAACATCAAAATAAAAAAAAATGTGATCTGAAAAATTAAAAAAAATCATTTTTTTTTTTACAATTCGATGTACCACCTTTTTCAATTTTACAATTCGATGCATATGTCAATTTTCTGATAACAATTAAATCATGATATGATTGTCAGAGCTGTCAAAGTGTCACATAAATGTTACGAACGATGAATAATTTTTTGAACATGTAGTAATACACTCTTGACCTTGTAGTGATAAAATTTTTGTCTTGTAGTAACATTGTTTTAGTCATGTAGCAGCCGAATAAGTCAAAATTATTTTAGTAATTTTGCCAAAAAAAAAAAAAGTGTCCAGAATATGTTTGAACTTGCGGTAATCCTTGTAGTGATAAAATTTAGGTCTTGTAGTAACATAGTTTTTATCATGAAGTAAGATAATATTTTAGAGTAAAAATAAATATTCTAATTAAGGTTGACCCGCGTTGATCCACGAATTTTGACTTAATTTACCTTAATTAATCAATATTGCATGTATGCAATATTGCATATAAGTTTTTGTCTACTAAGAAAATTGTTTTGATTAAACTAAAAACAATACTAAAAAAATTACTCTACTATAAACCAATTTAATTATTATCATTTTCCAAAATCACAGTTCACACAAAATAATGTGAAATTTTGTATATTATTTTTATTTAAAAACATTTTTAAAATTAAAAATAATATTTTATTGATCAATCATGACATTTACGTGGACATTTGTATATAACCTTAACACGGCTTCAGTATATACATCATTCATGTGTTGTCAAAAAATAAATACATGCATTGAATTGCAAAATTTAAAAAGATGGTATATTGAATTGCAAAATTTAAAAAAAGATAAAAGTACATTATAATTGATGAATACTATAAAGATATAGTGCACGGGTTAGTTATCCATATAATGGTATAAGAGGGAAAACATCATTATTCTTGAATTTCATTGATAATTACATTTGTTTCTTTGAGGATTAAATGTTTGCTACCTAAGGTTCATTTTCTCTTTATCAATCATAAAATTCAGCTTTTGTTTTTTGTTAAAAAAATCATCGACATCTTCAAATCAGATTGGAACTGACCGTTACAGTTCATGAAAAATATATGAATCAAAACTGAATAAGTCTAGAACTAGTTTCGATTACGATTTTGAAACAAAGTGAGTCACTAAACTATTACTTCATCTGTTCCAGTGAAAATTTTGTCCGTTCACTTTTTTTTTTTACAAACAACTCACCCTCCCATTTCATTTATAAATCATCTCTTTTTTTTCAATTAGTTTGTTCAATTATAAAATATGTGGGGCTCATACTCCATTAAATTCCAAGAATCACAAATAAAAGTTGAAAAGAAATTGGTAATGGCCGATTAATTTTCTTTTTGGAGATTATGAGGGTGGGCCGGCCACTGCCCAACAACTAACAACACCTGCACTAACCTTGTCTCTTCAACCATCACCACATATTTTTGTTTCAAAATGCTACTAAACTATTTTTATTATCTTAATAAGCCTGGAACTATATACATTATGTTTCATGAGGTCCCTAGTCACGAAAACTCACGAATCTTGCTAAGTTATACTAATGTATTCCGTTAATATAGACATAACATCACCTTTTTAAAAAATATTATATCAGGTTTTTGTTAAGGGTGTTGATGTTCTTTTAACTTTATTAAAGTGTAAAATAAAGGTATTGTGTAAAAAAAGTAATGACATAGAAGGTAAATAAGTGAGAATTTTGAGGGTAAAAGTTATTAAATTTTTTTTTTTTGAAGTGTAAAAACTAATGTGAGACAAACAAAAAAGAAAAGTGTGAAAATAGGGATCGAGTAACCATTTATATAATATAAGAAATTGTTCATGTTACATACTACTTCTTCCATACAGTTTCATAATTTTTACTTTTTTTTTTTTTTTTTTTATGGTAACATAATGTATTTGAACGGAAGGAATATGCACTCAACTGTGGAGTAATATCCTACTATGTATAATACTCCATAGGTTCATCAGATTTGTTTTTGCTAATCTTATTTGCTCGTTTATCATATTTGTCCTCGTACATTTTTTTCAAATTACCACTTTATCATCTTTTAACTATAAAATTACTCAAATTAACATTTAACTATATTCATAAACAATTATTTTATTTGTAATACATTTTACAATACTATCATAATACTCTTATTTTATCTATTTTTTTTAAAACATATGTGCAATACAACGAGAACAACATTGATTAACGGGAAGAGTATATTTCATGGAGCTAAAACAGCATATAATCAAAATAAGAACCGTCTCATGAGATATATTTCATGCACTGTGGAAAAAATCAATCTAAAAGTAGGCAAAAAAAAAAAAATTGTGATAGGTTCACGTTTTTTTTTTCATGCATTATTATTATGCATATAAAGTATTACTGTTACAATATTAAATTTTTTTATTTTAAACAATAACATTTCGTATACACAAATCAACATTAAAAAAAAAGAGTTCACGTGAATTTGAATTCACCGAGACCTACCTCTAAAAGTAATGCTCCCTATGTCTCACCATAAGCTCCTTCTTTGCTTTTTGCACGATGATTAAGAAATGCTCTCTCCGTCTTCTAAAAGTTTGCATACTTTCATTTTTTTTTGGCTCCCCAAAAATTTGCATACCTCAAAATAATCATCACAATCTCTACCATTACAATATACACATATTTACCCTTCACGTTATTACTTTTGGGGCCCACCATACACTCAATCCACCTACAATTTATTTACTTTATACTCCGTACATAAAAATTACAAAATTATCCCTCACCACTCTCATCATTACACTTTTTTTCTTAAACTATGTGCCCAAGATTCCCCACAAACTTTTCGAGAACGGAGGGAGTATAGTAGTATAAAACGTTTAGTAAGTAATTAAGTTAGACAAATGTAGAAAAAAATGTAGAGAGAGGTAGAAACGAGAAAGGATGTAGAGAGATCAGAATGAAAAAAAAAATGTAGAGATGTATAATGAATTTTGAAACTACTAGTATTTTTTAAAAATTATGTGTTTTTTAAATCCTGATAAATAGTGTTATGTGTGTTTCTTTTAGTTAAATGAATGTGTAAAATTGAATGAAATTGTATTATTATATTATTAATGATTGAGAATATAATAATTAGATGATTGTGTAATGATTGAATTTATTATATGATTGTATTATTATATTATATTATATTAATGTTTAGAGATATTATAATGATTGAAGTGATATTACAAGAATTTAATTTGAGGGAAAATATTAATTTTGGTCACCCAATTTTACCTCTTTTCATATTTGGTCACCCACATTTAGTCACTATCAAAATTGGTCACCCACTTATTATATTCTATCAAAATTGATCATTCCGTTAGTCAATCTGTCATTGACTAACGGAGAAAGAGTTTTGAGTTCAAAATTTTCAAAATGTTAAAAACTTCTGATGCATCTTCTAGAACTAATAAAACAAATTTTCAAAATGTTAAAAACTTCTGATGCATCTTCTAGAACTAATGAAACAAACGGCAGTAGCAAAAATGAAACATGTGGAACCTACTGGAGCGTGAAAAAATACCCATGGAAGAATCTTAATCAATCACAAAAATTATACATTATTTCTTATTTTAATTTAAGTTTTTTTATGACAAAATTATTTTATTATATTTATCTTATAGATCAGAAGGAATTCTCATTATATTTATTCGTAATAATAGGTCAAAAGGAATTCTCATGCATCTTTTACGAATGAATTTTATTTATATTTATCCTTGATCAGAAAGAATTCTCAACTTGCTGGGTAGTCAAAAAATTTCAGTAAATTTTTAATAATTATTTAACTCAATTATGAATTCATTTGTTGTTGGTCTACTTTCTAGAACGCTCAATTATGTATTCATTTGTTGTTGGTTTACTTTTTATTTTATAGGAAATGAGAAACTCAAGAGATAGAATTAAACTTTGTACTTTTTTTTTTTTTTTTTTATACAATTGTACTCTATTTTTCAATTCTTGGTTTCATATTGAATTTGTATAATAAGTGAGTGACCAATTTTGAACTCAAAACTCTTTCTTCGTTAGTCAATAACAGATTGACTAACGGAATGATCAATTTTGATTGAATATAATAAGTGAGTGACCGATTTTGATAGTGACTAAATGTGGGTGACCAAATATGAAAAGAGTTAAAACTGGATGACCAAAATTGATATTTTCCCTTAATTTGATGTTAAATCAATTTATTTAATAAGAAATGGTTTTGAGTGATTTTTGAAAATAAAATTTTAAATTTTGAAGTAAAATCGGTGTAGAATTTTAAATTTTAAAATTTGATTTTTAAATCTCAAAGTAAACATCACTCTAAAAAAAATGAGGAGCTTATAACCAAAATAGATAAGTGAGAAACTTATGTGAAACTGATAATACTTATTTTTTCCATAAAAAAAATATTTTTATATATTTTTAAAGCATCATTTTTTCTTTCTTTCTAAGTACTCCAATATTCTTTTAGTAAAAAACACTGAAACCATTGGGAATATGTCTAATATCACGTGTCGTATTTTTATTTGGAGTATTTTGTCCATGATTTATAAAGGAAGATTTGATTATAGCAATATTAATTACAATCACAATATTACTTTCATAAAAATTCATTATCATTCATACCTTTTGCCAAGTATTTTTCTCCAAAAACGTATTTCCAATGTATTCCGTATCGATTATAGTTTTTTTTTTTATATCAGAAACAGCATTTTCTAAGATACATTAGTAATTGAAATAATTTAATAAATATAATATTTTTTAACCAATGCATTTAGTATTACATTTTAAATTCAAAATCTTATTCTAATAATATTCGAAACCCGTATAGCACCCAAATTTGGGCAAGCAAACTGATAAAATATAAATAATTAAGTCTAGTATGCACTCGAGTGCATGTTATGCACACTAGTCTATGTTGCATTTTTCAATTTTACTGACTTGCACTTTTTGGTAAATGGTGTTGCAGTTTTCAATTATTATTAAAAATATTATTATACAGTTTAATAATTGAAAAGTACAACACCATTTACCAAAAAGTGTAAGTCAGTAAAACTGAAAAATGTAACATACACTAGAGTGCATAGCAGACCAACCCAATATAAATATGAGACTAAAACTTACACAATACGGTCACATATATCATATGAGATCGATGAGTTTTCATCACATATAAACTATAGGGTTAACTGAAAAAAAAAGAAAGTCACCTTTAATGTATTTATCAATTATAATATTTTTTTTTCTTTATAATTCAATACATCACTTCTTAAAATTTTGCAATTTGTTGCACCAATATATTTCCAGTCAATTTTAATGTGACGCTAAAAATGTCAAACTTGTCATACGTCACCATGTCATGTAGGTTGTCAGCTAATAAAATCTCTCTCTAAGAAACACGTTTAAAAATTTACTAATTTTTTTGCACAAAAACTTTTATGAAATATTTCATACGTGAAATATACATAATATGTGTAGTAATGTGATGAGCTTGTGATATATGTGTATTAATTTTTTGTCACACTATAAAATAAATATTGCAAAAGGTATTATATGTAGCCACATTAAAATTTTCAGTGTGGTAATATGTGTTGTTATAAGGATATTGAATAATAAGTGTGTGAATATATACTCAATTACCACACATGATAATAAACATTGTCTATTGTTACACCATTTTTAACACACTAAAAATAGATGTATTTATAAGTATCTTTTAAATACATCATATTTTAAGTGTGTTAATGAGTATGTTATTTACACTGGAAAAAAATTGTGTTAATATTAACTCTAATGTCACATTATTGTGTTAAGAATTATAAAAATCTAAAATTAATATTAATTTTTTTATTTTCATTTTATATTTGACTGATAAAAAAAAATCAAAATTATGAAAAACATTTTTTTTAATGTAATTTTTTTTACTTAGATGATTTTTTTTTTCATAAATTAAAATTTTAAGAGTAAATAAAAATTTAATTTGAATTGAATTGGTTCCTTAAAAAAATAAAAGAGTCTGCCAAATATTTCCTACAAAAGAATATTAATCCTATAATATTTTTATACACTTTTTAACTTATTTTTACTGCATTTTGATTATATATATTCATATAGTATTTTTTTATACCAAATAAGTTATAGCATAATGAAAAAATCACCACCTTATATTCCAGAGGTACAAGGATCGAGATCGAGTCCCCATTAAAGCTGTGGGTGTATTTTTCTTTTATATTTTCTTTTTAATTAGTATATAAACTGAGCTCGTCTCATGTATGATATCATTCTTTTATATTTTATTTTTAATTAGATTATAAACTTGAGCTCGTCTCATGTATGATATCATGGCACACAAGATTCCCTCGAACAAATTCGGTTGGTGTATATGCCTCTCCAAGTATTTTAGATGCACTCCCCCGACACATTTACCGCCCTTAAAATACACCTAAGATAGATGCACTATACCCCAAATTACTTATTATACTCTTTTCTTTTAAAATTCTACATAATAAATACACACTCCAAAAAACCTTAATTTTCTTCTTCTTCCTCATTTAAACCTTAAACACTTTTCTTATTCCCCAACCATAATCCCAATCGCCACCCACCACAGCCGTCTCCCGCCGCTCGCCACCTGCCCACAGTCCAAGCTCCTTTTTTTTTTTTTTTTTCTGCACCCTCCTCCTCCATCCTCGCCTGCCGCCCAAGCTCCTTCCCTCCGCCCCAGATGCCGTCATGCCCCACCCAAACAGTCGTTCCGCCACCATCCTCCATTCTTTTTTTTTTTCTGCAACATGCAATAGCGGCGGCGTCAGTACCCCCTCTCCCATAACCGTCGCCGCTGTCCTGAACCCCACCCAAGACGGCGTCGGGAGTTGGGCCGACGATGGCTGCTATCTAATTTTGGGGTTAAGGTTGTGTTTAAATTGTAGGGGGAGTGTATGTATCTTAATATGTTTTAGTAAAAAAATAAAATGTGATATTTTGTATGAATATTTAATTAATAAAAATGAAGGGAAAGTGTATCTAACATACCTGGAGGGGCATATAACCCACGCCTATTCGTTTTCGTCCAGGGAATATATAGTAGGGCCTGTACGGTTTGGACTGTAAGATAAGATTTGTAGGGCCTTATGTTGGGTCTAAACTATTGGAAGTGATAAGAGTTATTGGGCCAATGTCTGGCCTACTTTCACTGTTTTTCGTTTGGGATGAGGTATATACCCCTCCAGCTTTGTTAGATGCACTACCTCGATACATCAACTCCCCTCAAAATACATCTAAAATAGATGCACTCCACCAAAATATCTATTATACCCTTTATCTTAAAATTAAGTGTGATAGATGCACCTCCCTATAAAACCCTATTTTCCTCATTATTTTCCCCCAAATCCACTCTGCTTCATCTTCTTCACGCCCACTCCCTCCATCTTCTTCACGCCACTCCCTCAACGGCAAACTCCGCCGCCCACTGGCCATCGTCCGTCGGCCGACGCTCAAGCCGCCCACCTACGAGGCGTCCGCTGGCCGCCGTTCAAGCCGCCCCTTCCTCTCTCCATTTTAATTTCTATCCAAGCAGCGGCGCGGCGCCGCCCCCTCGCCCGGCGCCGCCGCTTCCTTTCCCCTCCACCTTGCCCCAATCTTCTTCTCCTCCGACGACTCCTCCCTCCCTTCTCCCCGGACGGCTCCCTCCTCCCGCTTCCTTTCGCCGCCGCCTGTTTTTTTTTTTTTTTTTGCAACAAGAAGCGTAACGCGGCGGCGGCGGCCCCTTCGCACAGCGTCGCAGCCTCCTCTCCTCCGCCGCCATGCCCCAACCTTTTCCATCAGACGGATCCTCCCTCCTCCCCGACGTACGGTCGCGAAACAGAGGTAGGGTTTTTTTTTGTTTTTGTTTTTTTTTTCTATTTTCAACGAGCCAATGAGAATTTGTCGACGATAAACCTTATGATCGACAAATTGTTGTCGATCATAAGGTTTAGGGTCGATAATTTCTCGTCGACCATAATGTTTAGGGTCATAATTTCTCGTTGAAAATTCTATTTTTTTTAAAAAAAAATCAATCGGTAACATGTTGTCGACGTGAATATTTCTCGTCGACAAATTATAGTCGATTAGATGCTTTATGATCGACAAACCAGTGTCGATCGACACTGGTTTGTCGAAAAAAAATGAAATCTTCATTTTTTTTTTTAGATTTGTACGTTTTTTTTAATTTTTGGAATGTTCTTGTGGTGGCGCTGGCGGCGTCTGACGGAGGTGGTGGAGGTGTTGACGGCGGCCGGCTGCCGGAGTGGAGGTGTTGACGGCGGCCAGCGGACAAGGAGTGTTTGCGGTGGTTGCCTGTCTTTAAAATTAGGGTTAATTCAATTAAGTTAGGGTTTTGAATAGGGGTGTATGTATCTTCAATATTTTACTAAAGGGTAAATGTGGTATTTTTAATGAATATTTAATTAATAAAAGTGGGAGGGGAGTGTATCTAACAAAGCTGGAGGGGTATATACCCCCAACCCTTTTCGTTTATTGTGTAGGTCGTAGGCCCATACCAAGTTTAATTTAGATTAAAAGGGTAATAATTTTTTTTTTCATTTTAACTTTTACCAATTTTAATTTTATTAACTTCTTCAATTTAAAAAAAAAAAATTTTTAATAAATAATTTTTTTAAGTTTTGAAGATCGCCGTCTGTCAATCCCCGTTGAAAGGACGTGAATTAATCAAGTTACAAAATTATGGTATGTAAATTAAATTTTTATGTTTTTTGGGACGTTTTTTAAAAAGGTGGAAGTTAAGAGCCGTAAATAATTTTTTTCTCCTAAAATTGATACATGTAGGACTAAAATTAAGAATGTGCAAATTACAGGACTAAAATTAAGAATGTGCAAATTACAGGACTAAAATTCATACTTTCAGAACTACAATTGAAAATGTGTAAAATTACAAGACCATAGTTGGATTCCACCTAAATTACGGGACTAAAATACATATTTTCTCGTTGTGGCAAAATGAACAAGGGGTAGGGCTGCTGACATACACTTTTAAAAAAAAAAAAATCGAAAAAAAAATAAAAAAAGTCATCGAATAAAAAAATCGCAAAGTTGTGATGGAAAATTTTCGACGCAAATTGAACTTTAATTAATAATCTAATATTTGCATGCAATGAAAAATTTACGACAATTCTGGCCAACGCAAACTCGAAATTGAAAAAAATGTTGAATTGGGTTCGAAAGCAGACCGTCTGGGCGAGCATCAAACCGCTGGGCCACATGCGGACTAGTAACCAATTCAGGTAACTCTTTGATTTAAAATCTATTGTTAAATAATTTTGTAAGTGTACGACATCAAAATTTTATCTCACACCCTTTATTTTTAGGGATGGGGTATATACCCTCCAGCTTTGTTTAATACACTCCCCCTAATTTTTATTAATTCAAAATATATATATGAAATACCAATTTTACCCCTTTTACTAAATAATGTTAGATACATACACTCCCCTCTAAAACCCTAACCCTAATGCATTAACCCTAATTTTGCAACCCAGCCGCCGCCGCTGCTCCTCCTCCGACAACCACCATCACCTCCGGCAGTCAACCACCTTCTCTTACATCCACACAAAAATAAAAAAATAAAATAAAAATTCAACAACAAAACTTAAAAATAAACTTCCACTAATCCACAAAACTTAACAAAACTCAACAACAAATCCTAAATCAAAAACTTAAAAATTCAAACAAAACAAAAACTTATTTTCGACAAACCAGAGTCGACCGAAAATTCTCCAGTCGACAATGGATTGTCGACCGAAAATTCTCCCGTCGACTCTGGTTTATCGACCAATTTTGTTTTAAAAAAAAATTAAATTTTCGTTAATATTGAGTCGACCAAAAATAATCTCATCGACAACCATTTGTCGATGAGAGTGTTTTTGGTCGATTCAATGTTATCGAAAAAAAAAACCTGGAGAAACGCATGGGCGGCGCGGCCAACGAGAGGGTGGGGAGGGGGCACGACGGGTGGGCGGCGCGGACTCAACGGCGGCGGCGGATTTGGGGGGTTAGTTGCAGAAACGAAAAAAAAAAGAAAAGGAAGATGTTGCGGGGACTTGTCGGCGGCGGGGCGGTGAGGGGCTGGCGGCGCAGGCACTGGGGAAGAAGACGAGGGCGGCGGCGACGAGAAGAAAATGAGGCGGTGAGGGGCTGCGCTAGACGAGAAACGAGGCCGCCGGCGCTCAACGATGGGCGGCGGCGGTGGATGGGAAGAAAGACAAGTATGGGAGAGAAAGGGAAGAATGGGGGAGAAGATAAGAAAAAAATGAAGGCTAGGGGGTAAAATTGGTACTTCATATATATTTTGAATTAATAAAATGGAAGGGGAGTGTATTAAACAAAGCTGGAGGGGGTATATACCCCATCCCTTATTTTTATATTGATTGTTATTTTTGCAAAACACACTTTTATAAAAATTGAGACGTGACATATATATATATATATATATATATATATATATATATATAGTGGTTCAAGTCTAAAAAAAAATTATTTTAGTCCCTATTTAAATACTATAATCATGTTTACCTATAAATTAGAAAAGTTCTTGCTATGTGGAATTCTAAATTTTCTTTTTTCTTTTTGCCACCTAATTTTTGTGTTATGTATTAATTAAATAAATTGTTATCTAATAATCTTATTTAATAAATGTGCTACCAATTTATTTTACAAAACTTCATACAAACAAAGATACTTAAAAACGTGTTACATAATTAAAAGTGTTGCATTTGGGTATTACATATTACTAAAATGTTACATAAATAATAAAATTATAAAGAAAGATTATATTAGGCCCTTTTATGTTACTAAAGGGGAACTTAGCTATAATATAATACTTAAGTAACATTCATAATGTTAGATTTAGATTTTATATTAGGCCCTTTTATGTGTAGCTAGTTGACCCTATATAAATATCAGTTGAGTATATTTGATCTAGTTAGTTAACGTCTTAGTCGTTAGGTCATCAACCAAAGGGGAACTTAGCTATGTCAGTTGAGTTCAAGTAAAGAAAAAGTCTTAACTTAACACTCGAGCCTTATGTCATTTGTTATATAACACACG
Source organism: Galeopsis tetrahit (assembly GCA_963675135.1). Lineage (NCBI taxonomy): Eukaryota > Viridiplantae > Streptophyta > Magnoliopsida > Lamiales > Lamiaceae > Galeopsis > Galeopsis tetrahit. Next base: position 27,620,263 of record OY776130.1, on the reverse strand, counting down.
CGAAAGAATGATGATTAGATCGGGAAAATCTACCCCGACTATTGAAGACTAAAGAAGAACACGAAGACTAGAAGACAAGAGTAGAGTGAAGACCACTTAGTTTCAATAAACTTTGAAAGTTGAGTGAAACATTTGACTCAACAACTGAGAAGCTATCAACTGAGATCGACTATCAGCTGACAAATGCTAGAGTCTAAGTTGATAAGTCATTAAGACTTAAACAACTTACTATTCTTATCTTATTCAAATCATACTTTTGCAGAAATTTGTTAAGCCCATACCCTAAACGGACTTATATATCATATGTACAAATTTCAAGGACGATTTGCATAGACGAAAATAGTGAACATAACTGTAGCTATTGCCTATTTCCAACACTATATTTCAAGTTTCTATATAAATACAAGGCAGCCCTATTGAAGGACAACTAATTAATCTGTGTTTATGGACAAGTAAGATTCGTTCACGTGACCAAGTCAGACCTCAAAGAAGTAGTCTTTTGAACCACTGCTCTGATACCACTTGTTGATCCCGAGTGTGACATATGTATGGGGGAAAAATACACGTGTGTCGTGTGTGCATTTTTCAAACCTTTTAATATAAACAACACAAGTTATTAGAGTTAAGGTGGGATGTCCAAATGGTCAAGTCCTATGAAAATACTTAAAAAAATATTTTAACAAGACTTAAACAATTAAACATTCTATAAGCGGAAATTATGATAGACCCTTTTTATACTCCTTAAAAAATACTTAAGAAAATATTAGGTTTTACTCACACCAAAATTTCAGGGGGGTTTTCTCCAATTACTATGAAAACAATTTTCTTGTGTTGTATACTTATGTGTGTGATCAAATCAAGTTTATGCAATATCAAACAATAAACATGCAAATAATGATTAATGAACAAGTGATTTGGAGGCTAATCTGCTCCTACTCCCACTTTTCCTGATTTAATATGACAATCCCTTAATTTGTAGTAATTAATTTATTTTGTAGTGTCAAGGTGCACTCTCCTCTTCTTCTCCCTCTTCTCTCTTGATTTATTTTTACAACTAACACTTAATTGTAGTAATACTCTCAACTCGAACTCAAACAATACTCTCAAATTACCTCTCTAGTAGAAAGTAGGATTTTGTTCTTTTCCAACTAATGTGATATCTTTTACAATTAAAAATATTTTTAAGGCTAAGATCACTTGCTAGGCTTAGGATAATCAACGTATTTCTAAATATATAGAGGGAACTAAAGAAAAAAACTCAATCTTAATGCTTAAAAGCTTAATACGAATGCCTTTCAATGCGAGTAGTAATTTTGCAATAGTTTCAACTTGTGAATGTTCCCGTAAACTTGAAAAGATTCAACACTACAAGAAAATTGACTTTTAGTGACACAAATTCTGTCATTATAGCTTCTCTAGCTAAAAGTCTTTAGTGACGGTAATTGACTTTTAGGGTGAGGTCCTGTCATTAATTCTTAAATTCCTGTCACTATAAACTTTTAGGTAGAAAAACAATAATGAGAGGATGTTATCACTAAAAATCAGTTTTCTTGTAGTGTAAGTTATACCCAATTTATAGATGTGGGAAAACTATCCGTTGGAAGAAATGTCATCCCAATCCATAAATTTGAACGTTTAAATTATTTAAGGATGTGCATGCAAATCAATATTACATGCATTCACGTCCACTTCTGTAAATTTTATTAATTCAATCTTCAGAGTTAGTTATGTGCAGTAGACATGGACGGTTTGTAACCGGAAAACACCGCCGGTTTTCTGAACCGGCGGTTTCGGTTCCAAAACCGAACCGCAACCGTATTTTCACGGTTCGGTTTCGGTTGCTGATATTGTAAACCGGCGGTTTGCCGGTTAAACCGGCGGTTTTCCGGTTAACCGTCCAAACCGCCGGTTTTCGGTTTACTTTTTTTTTTTTTTTTGTAATTTTAATTTATAGTTCGATTATTTTGTCTTTTTACTCATCATTTTTTTAAATTGTTGTAAGTTGTAACTTGTAATTATATATGAACTTATTGAACTATAAGTTACCGCACTAAGTCACTATTCACTAACCACTTACTAAACATAAGCATTTAACTTAAACATTTGAATAAAAATTACTAAACATAAGCATTAGAAATTTAGAATTTAGAAATAGAAGTAAACATAAGCATTTAAATAAACTAAAATTACTAAACATTTTAATAAAAACATAAACACATAAACTAAAAATTAAAATTACTAAACATTTGAATAAAAACATAAACTCATAAACTAAAAATTAAAATTACTAGCCATTAGCCAACTCCAACTCTCCAAGTAGCCATTAATATTTAATAATTTAAACATTTGTCCGGATGCTTGGTTTGCATGTGCTTCGCGTATGTTCCGTATCCTCCACCGCGCTTAAATTTATATTGCGTACCACAATAGTTGCAACAAAGTTGATATGATCCATCAATTGGATTTTGACCGATAACACGAAAGTGATTTTGAAGGGCTCTATGAAAACGAAAATTGGGAGGGAAAGGAAAATCGAATTGTTGTTGAACTCGAACCGTCGGCGGCGGAGGTGGTTGAATGGGTTGATCGACTTCCTCTTCGTTTGTAGGATTGACATTCAAATTTGTTACAATTGAATGATTTGATGATCCTTCATTTGCCATTTGAATTGAAATTTGAAGTTGGGGAAATGAGAAAATGAAAATAAGACTATAAGAGAATAAGAGATTGAGTTTGGTGTGAAAAATGAGTTGGAAAATGGGGTATTTATAGGACAAATTGACAAAATTCGAAATTAAAAAAAAAAATAAATAAAAAAAAATTTATAAGTTGTAATTTGTAAGGTGTTTATATACTTTTGTAATTTGTAACAAACTATAAAGTTAAAACGAACAAAAAACAAGAGTCGAAAACGCGAAAAAAATCCAAAAAACGAGCCCAAAAAAAAAAAAAAAAAAGGAAAATAACCGCCGAACCGGCGGTTTTGTAACCGTAACCACCGGTTACAAATTAACCGTAACCGGCGATTTGCCGGTTCGGTTTCGGTTGGGAAAAACGTAAAACCGAAACCGCCGGTTTTTAACCGTAACCGGCGGTTTCTGGCGGTTGGGCATGTCTAATGTGCAGTGCCATACGGTACATCTTAGACTATGTTTATCGGTTATAGGACAACCAGGTTGTCCATATAAGACAAAAAAAAAATGGAAAATTACATATTATTCTATGACCATGTTCGTCCCACGACCAAAAACAACCAAGAACAACCAGTTTTTTAGTGGGGTATTTTTATTTCCAAAAAGTCTAAACATGACACGTGTATATTTTTTGTTCGTCGATTATATTTTATTTAGATAATTTCTAATTTTCACTTATCTACTTTAAAAAAATAAAAATAAAAAATACCAAATCTTGATATGTTTTGGATCACAATTTCATACATTCACTTTTCTCTTCTCCTAATTTTTTTCTCTTCTAAATTGTGTTAATTATTCTTTTTATATTTTAAATTTTTTTCTATTAAATAATTGTATATATTTTCTAAATATTGTGAAAATATTATAAAAAATTAATAATAGATACAACTATTATATTATAAAAGAAATAATTTATTAATGTTGGTTGTGGTTGTTATGGATAAAGTGTGAAAAAAGATAAGTTTGGGCTGTGGTGTAAAATGTGTAGGTGGAGGAGTGAGAAATGAATTTTATATTTGATGACGCGATCATGACCGGGCATGGATAAACATGGTCATAGAGCGCCTAGACGCACCTATTGTCCTTTTCAGATTTTATAATTCCCAAAATGTGGTTGTGCAAATTTTTTGAAATAAAAAAATAATTTCTGTCAAAAAAAAAAAAAAACTCGGAAGAATATAAAGGCAAATCAAAGACAAGAAAACAATGTTGAATTTAAACAATTGGTAAAGGAGGGAGAAACTTAGAAACAACACAGTTATCCATATATTTTCCCCATTTTTCTTTATGTATCTTAATTATCCCTGTTGCTTGCTGCAATTTTTATTTATTTATCATTAAAATGAGAACTACAATATTGATTAATTGTTGACCTTAAATGTATGTTTTTTCATGTTTACATTAGTTGACTCTGAATTTTATTATGTGATTTTATATGGTACTGAACTTTATAGAATCTATAGGACAGTATGTGTCAAATATGTTGTATAAATATAAAAAAAATGTTTTGAAAAAAAGGTAAGAGGCGCTAGGATCCCTCATGCGGCTTTTAAAACTGGTATATATTCATTCCACGTGCATGACTCTTACATGACTAAAATAATTTCATGAATTTGATGAATGAAAAATGCAATTGGATTTCTCATTTTCTATATATTACTTTTTGTAATTGTATCGTATGTTTTTTTTGGGACGGAAACGGTAATATATTAACGAATACTAGAGGGCATCACTAGCCATGGCCTCATTAAACAATTGATTGTACCTTTGTTCTTCCTCTGCATATATATATACTCTCAAAGATTCTTTCCATGTTTGGTGAGAAAAGGGGAGGACACTTCATTTTGAAACCATCCACCAAGGGCGGACCCAGGATTAAAATTTGGGACGGGCTAAAAGTCTAAAATAAATATATTACAAATTTTTTTTTTACATAAATTGTAAACATTGTGTCGTTGGATCTTTTATTCAATAGAATTCATCGATAATAATAGGATCATATTTTCAAACAATTATCTTTCTAAATAGACAATTATAACATCTAATAGATATATAATGACTCTCCATTTTATTTCAAATAACACGAAGTGTCAAATACAAATAAAATTAATGCAAACATCAAACATAAAATTAATTAAATAACAATACATAACATAATTATTCATTACCTATTACTAAATCAAATATTCGCTCCATTATTATTAAAAAGTCAGTTTTTCACTATTTTCATAATATTTGTCATTTTTTGTAAAAAAATATTAAAAAAATATAATTTTCTATTAATTAATTCAACTCCCTAATAAAAATCTAGAACTTATCTGTTTATAATATCAAAAACAAATTTAAGGATAAATATCTAATCAAATATTAATAATGATTATCATTAATATTCCTGTAAAAAATGAATAAGGCGAATTAAATAAAGTAAATGAGTCATGAATAAAAGAAATGGAATAAAATATTGAAATACATAATCAAAAACTACAATATTTTTATTAAGAGAAAAAAAAAAAAAAAAAAAAAACTGGGGTGGGCTACAGCCCGCCCCAGCCAAGCTGACGGTCCGCCCTTGCCATCCACCCATGTCATGGAACGAATCTACCGTAAAACCGGGTCCAGCATGGCAAGTGCAAAAGGCGCGAGGCTTAAGGGCTCGTCTCTGAGTAAGAGGCGTGAAGCACTCGTGAGACAATAAGCCTCCTCCTCGTTCTTGGAAATCTTGACCTTGTCCAACAACTTGGAATGGACGAGAATTCGCAGTAGACGATGGAGTCCAACGTCAGATTTTGCTTTGTTGATGGCGAGTTCACAAAGTGTCATTGGCTTGCCGTGCGTGTGGATCACATCCGATATACCTAATTGAATTGCACATTTTAGGGACATTGAATTTATGAAATTGATGAAAATGTGGTTCCAAATTTGAGTTTGAGCATCAAGAAGCTCTTGTGTGGATGATGAATCTACTGCAATGCCATCTTATAATTTGGTGAATATGGAATTGTATGTTGTTGATTATATATTGAAATTAGGACAAGAATACCACCACTTTCCGGCCACTTGTAATTAGGCAATACATTATTGGGCCTAACCCACCCTACTTTTACAAATTTGGTTTATATATATTAGAAAACAAAAATCTTTGCAACTCACATGCATCACACCTAAAAATTCAAACTTATATAGAGACGGAGAATAAATTAGTTTATATTAATTCTCTAATGCCACACAACTCGAACTAGTAATCTTAACATAAATAAAAGAGAGTTTTTACTATCCATTCGTATTCATTTTTGTTAAACGTACAATTTGTAAAATACACATGTTTAATTTTTGCATATATAATTTAAAATCTCAATTAAATAACAAACTCTAAACTAAACTCCCAATTTCATTTGTCAACTATTTTTGAATTATCCCAAATGTTAGTCGAGACAATCAAGGCGCAAGCATATACTCTGATTACAAGATTGATTCTTCGAAAATATATGACTGTCAACATTGACAGAGATTTGTTTGAAAACATTGATTATAATTCTATTATCGATGAATTATAATGGATAATAAAGAATTGTATGCTACAACTTAGGTAAATAATTTATTTATTTTTGTACTTTTTAGTATTTCTTAACCTTCGTGTTGGGAGCTCATGGGGAGCTTTCCCCGGGACGGAGGGAGTACAAGTAAAGATGGGGAGATTCTTTTAATCCACCATGATTTTTCTCACCTTTCTGTATCTGTAGAGGGGCCATCTGCCTCTATTTTGTACTTGTGTATTTCTGCTTGTTTATACTTAGAACTATTCGTTTTGTTCTTGAGGGTGTTAATTTACTTTGACATCCTTACATCTGATTCAACTTGTGGACTTATTACTTTTAATTAATTTGTTTTAATTCAATATTATATTTATTGGCCTTTTATTCACAACTTTATTTGTCATATTTGCATTTTATATATTTAGGAATGCAGTCCAATATATTCAAATCTATCTGAATTAGATATAAATCATGCTATATATAACTTATAAGTTGTGCATAATATCAATGGAACTCGGCAAGAGAAATGGAAGGTATATTGGATTCGATGTTGATATTTTGACATTGTTTAATGGAAAGTTAGGTTCTTTGTAACATTTGGGATACGAGTACTTGATCTTATCTATTTTTGTTCTATTTTTATTCGAGAAGTTAAATTATCAATTTTATTTGGATTAAATTTAAGCGATGGTTATTAGGCATATATAAATATATTAAGAGATATTGTATGTTGATCACTTTATGATGTACTACGTTATGTTTGTTGATCACTTTAGCAAATATATGTGGATTTACCCCCTGAAACGTAAATCAGATGTCTTACCCACATTCACTATCTATAAATCCCTTGTTGAAAATTTCTATCAAACCAAAATAAAAACCTTATACTCCGATAACGGAGGAGAATTTATTGCTCTCCGCTCGTTTCTCCAAACCTATGGCATAACTCACCTCACCACACCCCCTCACACCCCTGAACACAATGACATGTCTGAACGACGTCACAGGCATGTCGTTGACACGGCCCTTGCCTTACTACATCATGCTTCCATGCCTCTAACCTTTTGGCCATATGCAATCGCCACAGCCACCTATGTCATTAATCGTCTCCCCAAGGTAAATCTTCACATGCAATCCTCCTTTCAAGTCCTCCTTAAACAAACTCCAAATCTCTCCAAACTTCGAGTTTTTGGATGCCTATGCTATCCTTGGCTTCGTCCCTACTCAGCTCACAAACTAGACCCTCGATCCATCCCGTGTGTCTTCATTGGGTATTCTATCACCCAGAGTGCCTACCTTTGCCTAGATCCATCCACTAACAAAATATACACATCTCGACACGTCCAATTTGTTGAAAATATCTTTCCCTTTGCCAAAACTAGTGCTCACCCATCAACACCCACTGAACCCCCTGTTTCAGTAAATACACCCACTGCACCCACTATTTCAGTAAATACACCCCCTGAACCTACTGTTTCAGCAAACACACCCAATGAATCCACCTTTTTGGTCAATCCCCCCGCTATTCCCACACCCCCTGACCTGGTACATACACCCGACCCACATACATCCATGCCTATACCTACACCACCGCCTGCAACCATCCCTACCCCACATCCTGCTCCTCTCGTGCTGCCCGTTGCTCCTCTACGACCTCCCGTGCCACCTCAAGAAGCGCCTCGACCGGGTATGGTCACCCGCTCTCAAAAGGGAATCTTTAAACCAAATCAAAGGTATTGTTTACCGTCAATATCTTCTAACACGGAACCAAGTTGTGTCACTCAGGCTCTAAAAGATGAACGGTGGAGAGAAGCTATGTCTATTGAGTTTGATGCTCTTCTCAGAAATGGCACTTGGGACTTGGTACCTCCTACTATGTCTCAAAATATTGTTGGTTCAAAGTGGGTATTTCGTATTAAACGCAAGCCCGATGGCTCCCTAGATAAATATAAAGCTCGTCTTGTTGCCAAAGGCTTTCATCAGCGTCCAGGTGTTGACTTTTCTGAAACCTTCAGTCCGGTTGTCAAACCTGCCACTGTCAGAGCTGTTCTCAGTATTGCAGTCACCCAAAACTGGCCGCTTCGCCAGTTTGATGTCAACAATGCTTTTCTTCATGGCTCCCTCTCCGATACAGTTTACATGGCTCAACCTCCTGGTTTCATTGATAAGGCATTTCCATCCTATGTTTGCAAATTACACAAATCCATTTATGGTTTGAAACAGGCTCCTCGTACTTGGTATTATGCTCTTAGGACGTTTTTGGAAGGAATTGGGTTTATCCACACAAAATCCGATGAATCCCTTTTTGTGTACAACAAATCTGGTATTATTGCTTATTTCCTTGTGTATGTTGATGATTTGATTCTCACAGGAAATTCCATTCCCTTCCTTACTCGTGTGGCAACAGACCTCAGCTCAAAGTTTTCAGTGAAAGACTTAGGTCCTCTTTCCTACTTCTTAGGTGTTGAAGTTCTTCGTACCAACAACTTCTGCTTTCTCTCTCAACGAAAGTATGTGGTTGATCTACTCACTCGATACAATATGATCACCTCCAAACCTGTTCAGACGCCACTAGCCGCCTCCGCTCGCCTTACCCTTGTCGATGGGACACCTCCTGCTGATGCCACTCAATATCGCCAAATATTTGGCAGTCTTCAATACCTTCAACTTACAAGACCTGACATTGCATTTGCTGTTCACAAACTGTGTCAGTTTATGCATGCCCCGACTGTCACTCATTGGGGAGCTGCCAAACGACTACTTAGGTACTTAAATGGAACAAGAGATGTTGGAATCACGCTCCGACCAACTACCTCCTCCTCTCTACACTGCTTCACTGATGCTGATTGGGCTGGCAACAGTGATGATCGATCATCCACAAGTGCTTACATTGTTTTTCTTGGTGCCAATCCTATCTCGTGGTCCTCAAAGAAACAAAAATCCATTGCTCGTTCCTCAACAGAAGCTGAATACCGTGCTATTGCCTCCGCTGCCTCTGAAGTTCAATGGTTAAAATCCTTGTTTCATGAGTTGTGCTTCACGGTTTCAAACGTACCTGTCATCTATTGTGACAACATTGGAGCCACTTATCTCTGTTCAAATCCTGTCTTTCACTCTCGAATGAAGCATATTGCAATTGACTTCCACTTTGTTCGAGACTTGATCAAGTCATCTCAACTTAGGGTCTCACATGTCTCCTCTGCGGACCAACTTGCTGATGCCCTTACAAAGCCTCTTCCTCGACCTCGACTGCAACTTCTAATGACCAAGATTGGACTCTCCTACGGTGCTCCATCTTGAGGGGGCGTATTAGGCATATATAAATATATTAAGAGATATTGTATATCTTGCACAATATATTTTATATATCTTGTATATCTTTATTTTATTTAATTAAGATTTAGAATATATATGTTTTGTATCTTTAAATACCTCTCTGGTAAACACTTTACACTCACTCAATGAAATTATAATTTCACAATTCATTGTTTCTCTACAATGGTTGTCCTCGTTTATTTGGAGTATTATATTTTTGCCAAATTGAGTAGCCAATATGTTTCTATTAATTAGATAATTATTATTATTTTCCATATATGAGCAATAAAAACAAAATGGATCATGTTATTTTTGGAGGATTTCAGATAGTATCTCAAGCTAAATTTCGTAGTTTCCAAATATATCATACTTGTGGGGTCAATTTTTACCTTAAATACATGTGTGTATTTCCAATTTTTACAAGACACAATAATACGTCGAATTCCCGACAACTTTTATCTTGCCAATACAAGTAAAAAAAATCTTTTTACATTTCCCCAACATTACAAAATTAGCTAAAGTATAAAAATATTTTTACATTTCCCCCAATTTAGCTAAGATGGGTAGCATACGATAACAAGAATTAATTATCTGCCCTCTACAGGTTTGAACTTCTAGATGAGACAAATGTTTTCTGCTGGGTTTGATCAATTTCTGCTGAAAGCACCTCCACCCATTAAAATTGTCAACTTGATAGGTCTTCTTTCCAAAGGCGAGTGAGGGGTAATAATAATTAATATACAGTAATTAATTTTTCATCTCTCTATAAATTCGGACTTTTAGATGAGACGAAATTCTTTTATACTATATTATTACTGCAAAAATCTTTCTTTATTTTACTTTTCGTATTTGACTCTCTACAGATTATCCATACATGTTGGTATAGAGTATCATTGTTGATTTTTTTTATCTTATCAACTACGTGTCATAAATAAATAAATAAAAAAAAAAAAACTTGATTTTTTTTTTTTGAAGAAGGTTTTACAAGATCAAATCCTAAAAATACAACTTCAAGCTTCAAATCTTGATCTTCAACGGTATCGCTGTCCCCTCCAATCATGTGAAGAGAAAAAATGAGTGTTCCCTTTGTCTTGATAATAGCCCAGGTCTCAAACCTTTAACTTGATTTTGATGCAATTAAATGGTGCGATTATTACAATGGTCACATCCACAACTTTTGTTTTATGGGAATTAAAATGTATAGGTCGGTGAATAATGATAATAATTTAGTGACATGAAGTCAAATCTTGAGGTCTAATTAATCAGTGTAATATTCAAGAAAATCCTGTGTAAGAATTGCTCATCTACCTAATAATAGCTCACTGCTCAAACATGAGATTTTTGAAAGGTGCTCATAAAAGTTCCCCAAAGATTCTTTTATTAGTTGCAAATTAAAATGTTCTCTCCATTCCCTTTTTTTCGTTACATTTTAGTAATTAAGAAAAATGATTACATAATAAATATAGTAAAAAAAGGAGAGAAAGAAATAAAAAGTAAAATATAGAGTGAAGTGTAAGAAAAAAAATTAAAAATATTTGTCAAAATAAGAATGAGAAACAAACTAAAATAGTAAAATGAAAAACGTATAGACGGACGGAGGGAGTAATTTACAGGACAAGTTACTCACTCCGTCCATAAAAAATATGTCCATACCTTTTTTAATACAAGTTTTAAGAAAAAGTAAAAAAAACTAAGAGTGTTGTGCAATTTTTGTTTATTAAAAATAAAGTAATGCTTTTAATAGATGAACAAATAAAAAAAAATGAGCATACTTTTATTGAACAATGAGTATATAAAATCCTTTTTTTTTCTTTTAAGAGGCAAATCTAAGACTTAAGAGCATAATGACAGAATCTTTATTACACTTCTTGTCAAATTAGATTTCTAATTTTTTATTTGATAATAAAATAACTTTTTCACTTTAAACTACAATTTTTAAACATCTCAAAATTGCATTATATATCATTTTTTTATGAGTTAGTCTCTGGTGCACAGTGTGCACCGTGCACACTATGCTGACTTATCAATCCTTATGAATTACAAAAGACGAAATTTTCATGCAAATTGACTGTTGGTGCAGCGGTTACTGCATATTTTCCTCAAATATGAGCCAGGTTCGAAGCCCAGTGACCTCAAATTTAAAAAGGATTTTAAATACAATTTTTATAATTGAAAAAAAAAAACTAGTATACATAATTAAAATTACCAATATTCAATAACATTTTTCTCAATTTTTTTAAGATTATAAATACAATTTTTATAATTAAAAATAAATTACCACTTTTCAATAACATTTTTTTCAAATTTTTTAAGATTTTAAATACAATTTTTATAATTAAAAAAAAAACCATTTTACCATAATTAAAATTACCACTTTTAGTTCCCACTTTTCAGTAACAAAATTACCAGTTTTCAATAATAATAGTTACCACTTTACAAGATTACCAGTTTTCAATAATAATAGTTACCACTTTTCAATAATAATAGTTACCACTTTTCATTAACAAGATTACCACTTTTCAATAATAATAGTTATCACTTTTCAATAACAAAATTACCACTTTTCAATAATAATAATTACCACTTTTCAGTAACAAAATTACCACTTTTAAATAACAAAATTACCAATTTTTAATAATAATAGTTACCACTTTTCAGTAACAAGATTACCAATTTTCAATAAGAAATAACTACACTTTTCATTAACAAGATTACCACTTTTCAATAATAATAGTTACCACTTTTCAGTAACAAAATTACCACTTTTCAATAATAATAGTTACCACTTTTCAGTAACAAAATTACCATTTTTCAATAATAATAGTTACCACTTTTCAGTAACAAAATTACCACTTTTCAATAATAATAGTTACCACTTTTCAGTAACAAAATTACCACTTTTCAATAAGAAAGAACTACACTTTTCAGTAACAACTTTTCCATAAGAAATGACTACATTTTTTTAGTAACAAAATTACCATTTTTCAATAAGAAATAACTATATTTTTTTTAAGTAACAAAATTACCCACTTTTCAATAAGAAAGAACTACACTTTTCAATAACAAAATTACCACTTTTCTATAACAAAATTATCACTTTCATAACAAAATTAACACTTTTCAATAAGAAATAACTAATTACCACTTTTCAATAATTAAAAAAAAAACACACTTTTTCGTAACAAAAAATTTTCAATAATACAACAGATTTGAAATGCAAAAATTATAAACATCAAGTATAACTACAACACGAAATTATACTGTTGCATATATGCAAACTCAAATTACATAAGCATTTGCAAAAAGGAAAGTAGAAGAAAGATTAGTAATAGCATTTGAAATGGCTAGTGCAGTACAAATTCGTTTACCCCTCCAGACATGTCTTCACCCAGCACTTCATCATATCGCAAATCTTTCCTTCATCATATCAATTTCTAAAATGTGATTATATCAGAAATGATGAGCAACACTAGAGAAGAAAATTCTGCCATCATCCATCGACTTTCATTAATTGCTACTTTATGCATCTGGCCAAATGCTTTAATTGAGTGAAAGAAATCAACAGGTGTAAAATGGATCATAGATGGGTTCATCTGAAAGTAGTGCAACCACATAATCAAAATCAATAGCTACATTGTAATCCCTAAAACACACACACAACTACTCAAATTCCAATTAATAATTACTACATAGCATCAAACGACCATCAGTAGGGTTAACGTCATCAAATTTATACTACGAGTACAAAATAAGCAAGCAATAACCACACACCTGACATATCAGAGCCACTTTTGAGCGGTTTCTCGTCCCAAACCACCACATCCTTGCCTCCGATCACGGGAAAAGTGAATGTCGGCGTCAAAGGCGTGGAACTTCCGGCGGCAAACAGAGAAAAGCCCGCAGAACTTGAAGCGTCACCAACCTCATCGTCATTCGAACTCGCTGACGTCAGCGCTGAGACTGTAACTCCCACATCTCTCCCCAGTGCCCTCCTCCGAAGACACACTTCCCCATTGTTTTGAAGCTTAACAAAACAGAGGGGTCTTAGATGCATTTTTTGAGTTTCGATTTAGAGAGGATTTGGGGTGCTGAGGCGTCTTCGGAGATGGAAAACAAGGTAAAGGCTATCAGAATTAGGGATTTCATGGTTGGAGCGAACAGGTGTGGGAGACGAGTAGAATGAATTGCGACTTATGTGGGCTGGACCAAAATAGAGTGCACCACAACTTTTTGGTGTGTATGGTGCATATAAGACTTTCCCTTTTTTTATTATAATTATTCTACTTTATTTTTCACAATATATTATTATCTAACTTTATTACTCAAGAAAAATTATACATTTTGTTTTATCGGATTTAATACTACTCCTAATAAATAATTTTTGCACTAATATAGGAGTAATAAATAATGAATCTAAAAATGAGAATATAAAAGTTATATAAAGTATAAACACAAATTAGAGCCTTTGGGCCTACTACACGGGTATGAATTAGGGTGCGGTTATACACACCATCCTATTGAGAACACCCATTGGATGAGGACACACACAATGAAATGAGGACATCCACGTGGAAAACTCCAAAATACCCTCTTTCTTCTTAACTCTAATTTTTCTTTTATTTTGTTACACCCACACAACAACTGCCAAAAAGCTCTCTTCTCTTTCTCTCTGTCAATCGGCCGATTCACCCACTCCACGCCGTCGTTTAGCCCCTCCTCCCTTTCTCCCACTCTCAGGCGGCCGCGGCCCACCTCCCCTCATCCCTCCAAGCAGCTCTGTCGCGACCCCTCTGTTTGAAGCTTCTGTCGCCGCCGCGTTTACTAAAGAGAAGACTTGCAATGCGGCCGCCGTAGCGACCCCTACCTCGCCTTTCGCACGGGCGCTCGCGGTTGTTCGCGGCTCGCGGTCGCACCCCCTCACCGCCCCTATTGAGTATACACACACACCCCTCCTCGTCCACTCGCCGCCCCGCGTCGGCCCCGCATACGCCGCCGCCTTCCGGTAAGGTAAGTTTAGGGTTTGTGCATAATTTCAATTTTTTTTTAATCTAATTAGGGTTTAGGATTTAGGCACACAAATTCATTTGCAGATTAGGTTAAGAGGAAGAATCAACAATTTTTTTTTTTCAAAATTTTTGTTACTTTCTTTGAAATTTGCAAAGAGAAAATGTTCGTTTTTTTTTTCGAACAAATATAAGTTGTTCAAAAAAAAAAAATTCGGACACATTGACTTTGTGTGTAAAAAAAATTCGAACACCTATTTTTTTTCTAATTTTGTGTTAAGAATTTTTTTGAAAACTAATGGTGATGGTGGGGATGATTCTGGCAAGAATGAAATGGATGGATGTACTTTTTTTTTTAAAAGGGTAAATATGACATTTTACATGTCATGAGGAATGAAAAATTTGTGTGGTGGGTGTCTTCCATAGATTGGTGTGTATAAACGCGCCCTATGAATTAATTGAATGTGGGCTCTAGATCTTGATTCTTTGTAAAATTTTGCATTTCAAAATGGACGTATAAGTGAAGAAAATGAAATAATGCTAAGGTCAAAATTTATTATATTCATTTTTAAATACGAATTTTAATGAATATTAATTAATTTAAGTATAAAAAAATACGATGAGGATATAATTAAATATTATGGAATTAACTTATAAATACACTTGAATTAGATTATGCATATGATGAACAAGATCAGATTTATCTTTCTTTCTTCTTCTTATTATATATATAATTAGACCCGTTAGCATCCCGGGACGGTGCCACGTTGGGGCCAGGAAGGTCACTGACCCCCCACCAATTTTTTTTTTTATATATATATATATGTGATAATAGTTATTCTCATCATATATATCTTAATTATCATATATATTTGCAAACATTTTAGGTGTCACGTGTCACGAAATGATTGGTCTATTTCTTCTCAAATCACTCTTTCAAAATTTCTTTTTTTCTTATTAATTTCACCTTTATTAATTTTTTATTAATCATTAATCTTAACTGTGTCTATTTTTTAATCTCATCGTTTGAATATTAAAATTTAAATGAAACTTTTTGATATACGAAAATAAAAATATTATTTTTATTTTTTGACACATACATATTAAGTATAGACATATACAAAATAAATGCTTGCATACAAAGTTTGAAAGGAGTAATATATTTTTTCATGTGTTTTTTACTTAAATTTGTTTCTTAATACTCCAAAAATAAATTATTTCTTCAATAGAGTCAATAATATATATTGATGGTGTATTTGAGAATTATTGTCTAAGTTTTTACTAAGAATTGCAAAATATTTTAGCAATTTTTAAATTGTTTCGCTTCATTTTGAATCGAACTATCAAAACTTCAAAATAAAATGAAAGACATATTGTTCAATTTAATTTAATGAAATGTATTGACAATTTTATAGTAAAATTTCAATGAGTATAATGAGTACATATTATTTTA
The DNA here is from genome assembly GCA_963675135.1 of Galeopsis tetrahit. Lineage (NCBI taxonomy): Eukaryota > Viridiplantae > Streptophyta > Magnoliopsida > Lamiales > Lamiaceae > Galeopsis > Galeopsis tetrahit. Next base: position 27,604,266 of record OY776130.1, on the reverse strand, counting down.
TCTTTAAAGTAATGTTAATTGGGCCCCCTATCGAGATTTTCAGGCTCCGTCATTGTTAGCATCAATATGTCATTGGAATTCATTTAGAATTTCACAAAGATATTCGGGATTATATTTTTTTTAGTCCATTAAGTTACCACAATTTTGAATTTAGTCCATCACATTACCACTTTTTGAATTTAGTCCATTAAGTTTCGATTTATTTTGATTTTGGTCCAGTTACCTGATACAGCAGGTTTCACAGGTCATTTTTTAAAACACACCCCATAAAATAATATACACACCCCAAATGTTAAACACGCCACACTAAAATTTAAAAATTATTTTTTATTACTATACACACCGTACCCTACCTATTTCCTATTTAATAAATTGCCAAAAATAATTAAATTAAAAAAAATAAGAATTCAAATTAATATGAAAAATATAAATAAAAACTATAAAAAATCGTCCAAATCTTCAAAAATTAAACAAAGCTAAAAAAAATTAATTGATTTAAATAGTTTTGAAAATTTAGTTGATTTTTTACTATTTTTAAATTTTATTTAGCCTTATTTTCGACGTTTTTTATACAAGTTAGAACGCAAATAAAACATTAATAAAGAAATGGAGTTTTAAATTTTTTTGTTTTTTTTTAAATGTTTCTTTTTTTAATTTTCGAAGATTTTAGTGATTTTTATAGGTTTTATTTATATTTTTTATATTAATTTGAATACTTACTTTTTTTTAATTTAATTATTTTTAGCAATTTATTAAATATGTTTATAATTTTATTTAACTACATTTGATTTTTGAATTTTTTTGTTTAACGTTTGGAGTGTATATAAATTTATGTGGTGTTAGTAGGTTCATGTAATATAAAAAATATTTAAAAGAAAAATAAAATAAAAAAATTTAAAACTCTATTGCTTTATTAATGTTTTATTTGCGTTCTAACTTCTATAAAATACGTCGAAAATAAGGCTAAATAAAATTTAAAATTTGTAGAAAATCAACTAAATCTTCAAAACTAATTAAATTAATTATTTTAACTTTGTTTAATTTTTAAAAATTTAGGCGATTTTTTATAGGTTTTATTTAAATTTTTTTATATTAATTTGAATTCTTACTTTTTTTTAATTTAATTGTTTTTAGCAATTTATTAAATATGTTTATGATTTTTTTTAACTACATTTGATTTTTGAATTTTTGTGTTTAACGTTTGAAGTGTATAAAATTTATGTGGTGTTAGTAGGTTCATGTAATATAAAAGAAATATTTTAAAGAAAAATAAAATAAAAAAAAATTAAACCTTTATTGCTTTATTAATGTTTTATTTGCGTTCTAACTTCTATAAAAAACGTCGAAAATAAGACTAAATAAAATTTAAAATTAGTAGAAAATTAATTAAATCTTCAAAACTAATTAAATTAATTATTTTAGCTTTGTTTAATTTTTAAAGATTCATGCAATTTTTTATAGGTTTTATTTATATTTTTTATATGAATTTGAATTCTTACTTTTTTTTTTAATTTAATTATTTTTGACAATTTATTAAATAGGAAATAGTTGGGGGTGTGTATAGTAATAAAAAATGATTTTTAAATTTTAGTGTGGTGTGTTTAATATTTGGGGTGTGTATATCATTTTATGGGGTGTGTTTTAAAAAATGACATGTGAAACCTGCTACAGCAGGTAACTGGACCAAAATCAAAATAAATTAAAACTTAATGGACTAAATTCAAAAAGTGGTAACCTGATGGACTAAATTCAAAATTGTGGTAACTTAATGGACTAAAAAAAATATAATCCCAAGATATTCTATTACTTATTTTTCTTTTTGTTCTGTCGTCAACTACATTTATTAAAGGCGTACGTACTGTGTATATTTTTTCAAGGGATTAAAGTTTTTTTAGTCCTTTAAGTTGGACTAATTTTGAATTTAGTCCTGATGGAATACACATTTTGATTTTGGTCCCATAAGTTGTATAAATTTTGAATTCAGTCCAATTATCCGTCATTGCAGGTAAATAAACCGGTCAAATCCTTAGCTCGTGTGCAATTCAAATCAATCGTGAATAACCGTGAATTTCCTCATGTGCAAAAAAATGTACGAGCTAAGGATTTGACCGGTTCATTTATATGCAATGGTAGGTAATTGGACTGAATTCAAAATTTGGGTCAACTTATGGGACCAAAATCAAAATATGCATTCCATCAGGACCAAATTAAAAATTAGTCCAACTTAAAGGACTAAAAAAACTTTAATCCCTTTTTTCAATATAATAATATCACTACATATTTAATTGTTTGAAATTACGTCATGTGTTTCATTTTAATTCCGTTTAAAATTGTTTTACAAAAAATGATGTATTTAATATTCATAAATCATAATTGAAATGGATGAATATTTTTTAGTCATATTTTTTTAAAGTAATATTTTAGTTATGAAATATTGTCTCCCATAAAATTAAACATTTTATTTGTAAATTCATTTACATTTGCGTTTACTCTTAATCAAATTAAATTTAATAAAATAATAGAAAATTAAAGATTTCTAATTTGGTGGTTGAAATTAAATAAGCAATTAGGTACTTAAGTTTCAGCTTATTATTAATTATAGTATAATTTGACCCTGAAATGAGTGGCAGATTAATTGTATGATGTGCAACTATATAAAATTAAAATTTAGAATAAGTAATTGCAATTTTTATTGTTTTTGTGGGGCTCAAAGTCAATTTCAACGTATTATTTTTGTTCCCCCAGTTAAGGTCTAAATCTATGGGAATAAATCTTGTCAACTAAGCGTGCTCAAATAATTCAAGAAAATGACGGAATAATCTCATGACTACTCAGTATCACGAAACTTAGAGAGCCGTGGCATTTGACTTTTATATCCTTAAAACTTACACAACTCACCACATTTTAAACCGTATTGACGACAATAATGTGAACCTTTTGAACCTAACATTTATTAAAGGAACGTCATGTTGTGGAAATAAGATGGAGGTGCATCCATAATTTGAATTGTAAAATAATATCTTATTATATTGTAATGTAATGTATTACAAACACATATATGATATACAAAATATGTTTACAATTACTTGATTAAAATTGAAAACTCCCCAAGCAATAGAAAGTAAAATTTTCTTTAAAAAGTTATTAAAAAAATAAAAAAACAATGACAGTAAGGCCTAAACATCATATATGTCATGAAGAATCTTGAAAGAGAGAGAGAGCGCACTCATGTTGGACGTCGTTTTCACCAAAGTAGGGTTATAATTGCAAGAGAAAAGGCAAAGAAGAATATCAAATCTAAGAAAATAAATACCTTGATATAGACCCTAGCTCATAAATTTCTATTCAACCATGGTCCATCTTTAATTTAGATTTATATGACTTCCCCACGTTACATCATTTTATTTTATTGTAGAAGATAAACAAGTTTTAAGTGATATTGGATCGGTTCCCGTTGAACCGACCAGTTATGAAAATAGTGAATTAAGGCACTGTCATTCTAAATTCGAGATTTTGGTTATGAAAACAGTAAATTAAGGTACCGTCATTCTTAAATTAAAAAAAATAAAATCGATTCTTGTCGATTTTATCCGGTTCAACCATTAAAACAGTTTTCTAAGTAATATCGATCGATCGGTTCTTGGTTGAACCGGCCAGTTTGGTGAATTATGAAAACAGTGAATTAAGGTACAATTAACTAATGAACTGATGTATGCAAGCCTGAACACTTGAAAATCAGGACAGACAATTTCGACTTAAAATATTTGATATTTAGATATCTTCACAAGATCTAACCAAGTCAAAAGAAGAAGTTTGAAAGAAAAAAACACAAACTAGCTAGCCTACAGTTTATAAACATTCTAATTGTCTGTACGTTGCCTTAGATTCACTATCTGTATTCAACTTTTGTTTCAAATTAAACGCCCTTTTAACGGGGTAATTAATAAGTGTTTTTTTGAGCCTAAGGAAACGAGAATTAAACAAAATGGACAGACGAAGAAGAAGGAAAGTGAGAATTATAGAATTATATGAGATAAGTGTTGATGTAATAAGTTCCACCCCACCATGCACCAGAAGTGGATAACGGCCATATTTATTGCGTTAGGTCTATATAAATTGCTCTTATAAGTTTTCATTAATTAAATATTCAAACTCAGTAGTTGTTGTTGTTGTTTGTTTTTCAAGAGGCAATATATAGTTGTTGCAATTAAATGAGAAGTTATGTGATGAAATAAAAAGAGGCGAAATTATATAAGACAATTAATGAAACTATTTTATTACCATTACCATATACTATAGTATTATACATCGACAAAAGCAGCAGTAGTACAAAAACACCTATGGTGCAACAGAAGGAATTAGTTTCTCAAAAGCGATCAGCCTATTCTCGATCTCCCAACATGGTCGTATAAGCCGATTTTTTATAATCGGAGCATGTGAATTCCTGGTAGTTGCTTTCTTAATTCGCCTGGGGCGAGGAATAAAGGAGTGATAATTTCTTCCATAGGTGGCCCTGCGAAGTAAACCATAGACAACCGTTAGCCAGAACCCTATGCTTTATACTTTGGAACCTCCCGTTACTTATAGCCTGCAGTAGTTAAGTACAGTATGACGTTTTAACCCTAGCTACCCTTTGAAAAAAAGAGAATTGAAGTTGAGAATTAATTAAAAACAAAAAATAGTGGTGCTATCAGATCAGATGGGACAGAGGCCCATTTGCCATTTTTTAAACAGATTTCAAGGCCTGGCCTGCAGCATCGATCATTAGACCTTAAAACAGACATAATTTGAACCCAATCAAACTCCAACCATCCAATTCTTTAACCCTCCGGGTAGTGATTCACACGAGTCGCCCTTCTCGTCGTCCCGCATCATCTTGCTCATCACATGCTTATCCGCATGTCCCATCTCCCCCACCATGTTTTTCACCCCTTCCACATATTCCCTCACAAGCCCCCTGCCTGCCCAGACAGACAAATAAGAAAAGTAAGCACAGTTCTCTGAACAGACAAATAAAGAAAGTGAGCATACCAGAGAGCATCTGAAATTCCGGGGACACGAGTGTGGCATTTGGCGCAGAAGAGGATGTATTCAACCCAGCCGACGTCGCCATTGCGGCCGATGGTCCTGGAGCCGTAGCCGAAGGGGTTCTCCTCGTTACTGGTATTGAAGAATTAAGCTGATGAACTCGTCGGGTCAAAAAGTCCATGGAAAAGCCATGATGAGTGAGTTTAAAGAAACCCAATTCCGTACATGCCTTAACTATGTTTGTTTTGGCATTCGGATCTATTACAGGGACCACTGCTGCAGCCTCTGGTTTTGACTCACTACTTGACGACGTGGCCGCCTTGCATGCTGTTAAGTCTAATTTAACAGTTGAGTAAGAAAATAGCACCATTGTAATTTCCAAAATGATATTATTATACTGAGCTAGATGAAAGAATAAGAAGAAGGGGAGGGGAGGGGAGGGGGTTTATATAGCTAGGCAATGCATGCAGGTGGACATGGCTTCTGTGTGCAGCTTAATTCACCACAATTTAACAAAGTTAAAAAAAAAAAAAAAAAAAAAAAAAAAAAAGTGACACTGGGTCATTCATGTTAGCACGTGAGGGCGTGAGGCTTCACTAAAAATAGCCTTAATATACTTTTCTTTTTTCTATTTTAACGTGTATTCGGTTCAAAAATCGACTAATTTCAGGGGACCAATCTCACCGTTCACTTACAGAAAAACACACTCTTAACTCCCAAGCCTACACCACTATACCAACTCCTTGAAGTTCTATTTCTAGTCAATTAATTTCTTAAAAGATTACTTTTTTGATAAACTGAAGTTCAAATCAGTGTTTTTATAATTATATGTATTTAAAGTTGTTTAATTATTTTTTTGCATATTGATTTGTAATTTTAAAAGGGATTAATGAAGTATATACATATGTAGTTGTGATATCGGAAACATTGAAACTTTAAAATCATTGAAACTTGTTCAGTTAAATTTGGTTGTCAATTGATTAAAGTATATTTTTTTATTATGTTGATTGGGCGTAGTAATTTGGGTGTGGAAATGGGAAAAGATTCACTAATGAAATTTATATAATGTTTATACGAGATCCTTTCATTATTCACAGGATCATACTATGTGACCCAATGCTTTAAGGATATTTTTAATTAAAAATATATTTTTATTTTTTACAAACCAAATCAAAATATATAAAAATAATAGTATAAGTTTCTTAAGCCATCAATATGCTTAGTTAAGTTACATAAGGAATTGTATCCCCAAAACAACTGCTCACAAATGATAAATCAAGACAACAAAAAAATGCAAATAATTGAAACGAATAAAGAACTCAAAGAAAAACACGGGATTTACGTGGTTCGATCAAATGATCTACGTCCACGGAGGATAGAAGACTCTCTTCACTGATCACAAAAGAAAGTTAAGTATTCACTAAGCTTGATATCTCTCAAAACTCTCTGAATTTGCTAACCTACAACATATGCACTAGATGGTGTATTTATAGATGTACAATGCAAGCTGAAAAACTGCTACCAACAAACTATTGGACCTGTATTAGTAAATACACTCTTATTCTTATTTATTGTATAGGCTCATCTTAGTTTCCTATGGGCTCTCTTATAAAACCCATTAGGGTTAGGTTAGACCTAACTATCTCTTGTATAAATACCCATTGTAAATCACTTTTAGAAATTAATCAAGAAATCATATTTCCAATATTCTTCATTTCTCTATATGGTATCATCGAATGACTCGATGCCTGATCCAAACCCTAGCCGCCGCCGCCGCTACAACAACCCTAGCAGCCGCCGCCGCCGCTCCAATCCAGCCGCCGCTGCCTTCATCTTCCTGACTTGCCACAGCCGCCCTAAAACCCAGCTGCCGCTGCTCAGCTCCCTGAAGCGCCGCCGCCGCCACTGTTCATCCCAAACAACAACCTCTCTCTCTGCTGCTCTACTTCATACAATGGCCAATCCATCTACGATGTCCTCTCTCGTCACTTTTAAGGGACTTGCGCAAATGTCTCTAAAACTCACCTCCACCAACTATGGAGCCTGGTCCTTTCAACTGCGCCTTCTTCTCACAGGTCACAATCTCCTTGGCTTTGTCCTAGGTACACATCCGTGTCCACCTTCCACACTTCCAGCTGCCGACGGTGCTGCATCCACCACCGCCATCTCCAATCCTGCACACGAACTATGGGTGTGTCAGGACAATCTCATTCTCGCAACCTTGGTTGGCTCTATGTCCCCGGAACTAATACCCTTTGTTGCATCGACAAAAAACTCATGCGAAGCCTGGAAAATGCTTGAGAGCATGTATGGAAAGCCCTCACGAGGTCGCATTCTTGCCCTCAAAACCAAGTTTCGCTCTCTGTCCAAAGGTGCTCGCCCGGTCTCCGACTTCCTCATGGAAGTTCGCTCTGTGGTCGACGAGCTTGCTCTCCTCGGCATTTCCTCTGATGCCGAGGACGTCACTCTCCAAGTCCTCACTGGCCTTGACGAATCTTACAATGACATAGCCAATGCCATCCAAGCTCGCGAACAGCCCATCACCTTTGCTGAGCTCTGCGACAAGCTCCTCAGTGCCGAGGTTCAAATTGCCTCGCGACCATCCTCAGCCGTAATGCCTGCATATGCACTTACAGCTGGTAAACATCATCATCGCTCCTCGCGACTAGACACGAGGGCTAAAACTGTTGACACTCGTCCTCGCCAATCCTCGCAAAGACCCTATCTTGGCACATGCCAATACTGTCGAGCACCGGGCCACACTGCTCGCACCTGCCCTGAAATTCCTTCTTCACCCTCGCCTCCTGCTTCCTCTACGGGTCCTCGCCGCCCACATGGGCAGTACACACCACCTTCCCGTCTAAATCGGACAGCTGCTCGTCCGGCCTACTCGGCTCACTCAGCCTCCTCGGCACATCCTGCCGAGCACTGGATTCTTGACTCAGGTGCTTCGCATCACATCACCAACGACCTCGCCAACCTCTCCCTTCACTCGCCCTTTGATGGGTCTGACAATGTAGAAATTGGTGATGGTAAAGGTTTACGCATATCTCACACTGGCTCTATGCGCTTTCCTCAACTTGAGTCTCTCCGTTTTTCGAATGTCTTGGTCGTCCCACACATCTCGAAAAACTTGATTTCAGTCTCCAGTCTCTGTCGTGATAATAATGTTAACATTGTTTTTGATCGCTCTTCCTTTCAGGTACGGGATGGTCACTCGGGGAGCATTCTCCTCGTTGGGAGTCGTATCAATAACTTATATGTCTGGCCGGCACAAATGTCCATCATCCCTCCACAAGCCTTCACCACTCAACACCTCACAACGACCACCTGGCATGCTCGCCTTGGCCACCCATCAACAAAAATACTTGCTCACACTCTCTCTACACTTAGCCTATCCAGTGCACCTTCCAAACACTTCAACTGTAACTCGTGCTCATGTATCAAGAGTCACAAACTACCATTTTATGATTCAAGCATTATATCTACTAAACCACTTGATGTTATCTTCTCTGATGTTTGGTCGTCGCCTATCTTATCTCCTGATAATCTAAAATACTATGTGCTATTCGTTGATCATTTTAGCAAATACATATGGGTGTACCCCCTAAAAAGGAAATCGGATGTTCTTTCAACATTTACCACATTCAAAGCACTTGTTGAAAACAACTTTCAAAACACGATCAAAACCTTTTACTCTGACAATGGGGGAGAGTTCATTGCTCTTCGCCCCTTTCTTCAATCTCATGGCATCGCACACCTCACCACCCCGCCTCACACTCCCGAACATAATGGCTTATCCGAACGTCGCCATCGCCATGTGGTCGACACAGCTCTTGCCCTTCTTCACCATGCTTCCATGCCCCCTATCTATTGGCCCTATGGTGTCTGCTCGGCAGCCTACATCATAAATCGCCTTCCTAAGGTTAATCTCAACATGTTATCCTCCTATGAAAAGCTCACTGCTCGCCCACCTAATCTAGCCAAACTCCGCATATTTGGCTGTCTTTGCTATCCTTTACTTCGCCCTTACACAACTCACAAACTTGATCCCCGCTCCACTCCATGTATCTTTATTGGATACTCGCCCACGCAAAGCGCCTACCTATGCCTTGATCGCTCCTCAAACAGAATCAACACCTCGCGGCATGTTCAATTCGTTGAGCATACGTTCCCCTTTTCCAGCCCCCCTCCTAATCCATCTCCCTTGGCGACCTCCAACTCCTCGCCCATTCTCCTAGCACCTCCACTACCCAACTCTATCACACCCGTCCTCGCCCCTGACCCAGTGCCGAACACGCCTCAGCCGACCACAACTGCACCTGATCTCCCCCACAATCCAGTGCCAACCACACCCCAGCCCACCACACCCACACCTGACATCCTTGTGCCGACCAATGCTCCCCCACGACCTTATGTACCTCGCATGGTTACTCGAGCTCAAAATCATGTATTCAAGCCTAATCCGAGGTATGGACTCACTTCTACCATCACCTCTGACATTGAACCAAGCTGTGTCTCACAGGCCCTCAAGGACAAAAATTGGCGAGCAGCCATGTCAGCTGAATTCGATGCTCTCCTTCAGAATGGCACTTGGGACTTAGTTCCTCCCACTCCATCTCAGAACGTGGTCGGCTCCAAGTGGGTATTTCGTATTAAACAAAAACCTGATGGATCTCTCGACAAATACAAAGCTCGCCTGGTCGCCAAAGGCTTTCACCAACGACCAGGTGTTGACTTCACTGAGACCTTTAGTCCGGTCGTCAAGCCAGCCACTGTGCGAGCAGTTCTCAGCATTGCTGTCACTCAGCATTGGCCACTTCAACAGTTCGACGTCAACAATGCCTTCCTCTATGGCAAACTTGCTGACACTGTTTTCATGGCTCAGCCCCCTGGCTTTGCAGATAAGACCTTTCCATCTTATGTTTGCAAATTACACAAATCTATCTATGGCTTGAAACAGGCTCCTCGCACGTGGTACTATGCTCTTCGCTCCTTTCTTGAGGAAATTGGGTTCACTCCCACTCGCTCGGACGAATCATTGTTTGTCTACAACAACTCTGGGGTGGTCGCCTACTTCCTCGTCTATGTCGACGACCTCATCCTGACGGGCAACAACAAACCCATGCTCGCCCGTGTGGCTGCCGACCTTCGTGCCAAGTTCTCAGTCAAGGATCTTGGTCCTCTATCTTACTTCTTGGGAGTAGAAGTTCTCAGATCTAAAAACTCATGCTTCCTCTCTCAACGCAAGTATGTTACTGACCTGCTCGCCCGGTACAACATGCTCACTTCAAAACCTGTTCGCACTCCTTTACCTACCTCTGCTCGCCTGTCTATCTCAGATGGGTCCTCACCTGCAGATGCCACCCAATATCGTCAGGTCCTTGGTTCCCTTCAATATCTACAACTCACCAGGCCAGACATTGCCTTTGCCGTGCACAAACTATCGCAATTTATGCATGCACCCACCATCACTCACTGGGGTGCTGTCAAACGTCTACTGCGGTACTTGAATGGTACAAGGAACGTTGGGGTCACTCTCACCTCTAGTCCATCCTCATCACTTCACTGCTTTACTGATGCGGATTGGGCCGGAGACACAGACGACCGAACTTCCACCAGTGCCTACATTGTATTTCTAGGGTCCAACCCTATCTCATGGTCGTCCAAGAAACAAAAATGTTGGGAATAAAATGATTTTGATCTAGATACCAAAACCCCTGAATGATGATGTACAAATTAGTTGAGATATGCTCAAGTTATTGTTCAGGCAAGTTGTCCCAGAACACTTGAGTATGTAGAATGCTTAAGTTAAAAATCTCAGAAATGTTGTGAGATTTTAGAGTTCAGGATAGTTGTCCAAAGCTACATGTTAGAAAGCTTGATAGGTATTAAGTCTTAAGGCCAAAGTTGCTGAAGCATCGGGACAACTGAACAAGTGGACAACCAGGCTGAAGAGATCAAGAACACTGAAGCTGTGCTCTTAAATGCAAAAGATCTAGACAGTTGAAGTGCAAATGATCAAGAGAATTAACTGTCAAAAGCATACAGAAGACACATTCAATGAAGCATTTATTGCCAATCATGCCTGAACCAAGCATTGAAGACTTAGAGCATTAAAGAGTGAAGCATTGAATGAATGTTGGAACATTCTAAAACTGCAGCAAGAATGTTCAGGAAGCTTGTCCCATCTGACCGTTGGTTGAGTGTAGATTCTGCCACAAATCAACCTTGGAAAGTGTGCTTATTTGGAAACTGTCACAAGTCATCTCAGCCGCATTTTTCAGAAGTCAACACATTCATTCAAGCAACCATTGAAGAGCCCTTTTACACAGTGGATAAAAGGAAGTCAAGCTACTTAGCCGTTTCAATGGAGCTGCAAATAGACATGTTTGAAATGCTATCTCTCCAACGGATAGTTGTTCAAATATGACTATATAAACAGAAGTGATCAAAGGGATTCAGTATCCAACAACAAGCTATCAAACTCATATAAAGCTTTAAAAGGAAACCAAGCTATTCTCAAGTATTCCAAGTTTCCTGAATCACTTCAAGTCAGCTAAGCCAATCTTTGTAAACATCCTAGCTTAGCATTGAGATATCCTAAGCCTTTACATCTGTTCTCATTGTAAAGGATATCTCTATTAGTTGGAATCAAACCTCAAACCTTATCTCATTTAGTGAAGAGAGTGTTTGTTGTAGAAGTGAGGAGTTAAGGACTGTTAGAGTGAAACACAGTCTTAACTTAGAGAGATTGAGCACTAGGACTCAGATTATCCTAGGGATCAAAACACTAAGAGAGTGTTGTTGATCAGTGCACCTTGGCACTATAAAACAAGCTAATTCCATTGTGAAGGAATTATCCTGTTCAATCAGGCAAAGTGGATGTAGGAGCTTGAGTCTCTGAACCACTATAAGCTTGTGTGTCTTTTACTTACTGCACTCTTTATTGCATTCATATTCAAACATAATTCAAAGAGTAAAACTTGTAAGTTTAAAGAAAAATTGTTTTGGACAAAGTCCCTGATAACTATATCTTTTCAGAAATTTACTTGGAGTATTTCTTTAAGTCAAAGGCCAACCACATTCCGCACTTAGCAACTCTTTTAGATATTTAGCCAACTGATCACTCTATAGTAATCAGTAGGACAAGTATCTATCAAAGTTCACTCAGGCCAGTTGGGAGACAACCTGCCTGATAAGACCAGATTTGTCAAAAAGAAAAGAATTTGCATACACAAGTGCATTCCCCCCCCCCATACACTTGTGTTATACTCCACCTAGGACCAACAAGTGGTATCAGAGCAGGGGTTCAAAGACCACTGCTTCTGAAAATCCAACTGATTTTCAAAAAAATCACATTGTCTGTGGTCACTGAACTGATCCAAATTTCTGAAAAACCTTTTTGTGTTCATCCTATATTACATCTGTTGAAATGGCTAACAATGCAGTTCCAGGAGATGCTGTCAACAACATCAACAATATGGGTCCAAACCAAGTCAACCATATTTCTCATCACAAACAGCCAATGTTCTCAATTGAGAACTATGATTTCTGGAAAATCAGGATGAGAGCACATCTTGCATGCCAGCATGATGAGATGCTTAAAGTCATCACTAGAGGGCCATTCACATTTACTAAAGCAAATCCCAAGCTCACTGATGCTCAAAAAGCTGATCCAAGGGAGTTGCTGCCAAAGGATGAAGATGACTTTACAGCTGAAGAAAGAAAAAGGCACAACCTGAACTACATTGCAATGAACACATTGTACCAGACAATTCCAGATGCAGTGATGGGAAGAGTGTACCACTGCACATCAGCTAAAGAGATTTGGGACACCCTAGCACTTATGTGTGAAGGTACCCAAAAGATCAAGGAGAACAAGCTTCAAGTGGCTATCCAAAAATATGAACAATTCTCTATGGAAGCCAATGAAACCATTGATCATCTTGATGGCAGGTTCACTGACATCATGAATGAAATAAACTCTCTTGGCAAGTTCTATGCCAAAAGAGAAGTTGCCTTGAAGATCTTGAGAAGTCTCACATCCAAGTGGGATATATATTCTGTCATGATGCAAAACACTAGCAATCTTGACAACATGCCAATGCAGCAAGTATTTTCTGAACTCAAGGCATATGAGTTTGATCTCAACAGAAAGAAGGTGCATGAAGAGCCATCCTCCTCAACCAAAGGTGTTGCCTTCAAAGCTGCTGAAACAGAAAAGAAGAATACTCAAAGGTCCTCTCAATCTGTTTCAAAATCTGAAATAAAGGAAGAGCTGGCACTCATGGCTAGAAGATTTGAGAAGCTCAACTCCAGATTTGGTAGATACAAGAAGTTCTACCAAGACAACAGAACCAGAAGGAGATTCAACTCTCCTGACACCAAATCAGAGGACAAAGTCTCTGATGAAAAGAAAGAGGACAAGTATGCTGATAGAAAGAGATACAGCAAAGGTGAACCATCATCATCAAGGAGGAAGGAGTCCTCAAACAAGAAGAATGATGATGAAGATGTGTGTTACAACTGCCAGAAAAAGGGTCACTTTCAGTATGACTGTCCTGACCTCAGTGCAAAAGAAAGGAAAGAAAGGCAGACCAAAAGAGACAAGAGGCTGAACAGCAGGAAGGCTATGGTGGCTGGAGATTCAGCTAGTGAAGAAAGTGTCTACTCTTCTGATGATGGACTATTCTCCAACAGTGACAGTGATGATGACTGTCAAATGGCATTTGAAAATGATGAGGTATGTTCATCTTCCAGCTCTTCCAGTTCTTCAAATAACACACATGAGTCCAGTGAAATCCCCTTAAAACTCAACTTTGTAAAGTTATTTGAGGATTTCACCAGACTAAGAGAAGTATGCAATATAGCACTTAGAGAAAATGAGCTACTGAATTCAAAAGCTCAAACTCCCAACCTTCCTGAACCTGAGCTTGACATTAAATCAACTGAGTTGTATCAGCAGACTGTGAAAGAACTTGAGGAAGTGTCTCTCAAAGTCTCTGAACAACAAGAGTTGATTGATGATCAAGAACTGGCCTTGAGGAAAAAGGATTTTGATCTCAGAATTCTTCAAGTAAAATTTGACAATCTCTCAAGTGAATTTGATACTCTAAAATTGAGTGAGGGGAGCTTAAAAATGAAAATGTCTGCCTTGAACAAATCTGCTAAGGCAATAGAGGAGATTCAAGGGTTTCAAAGACCATTTGCTCAAAAGGGTGGATTAGGCTATAATCCATGTGAACCCTCACCTGGTCTTAGCATTGCTTCATCAAGAAATTCTAAGATGACTTTTGTAAGATCAGTGGCACAGCAAAATGAAATTGAAGTAAATCAACCACTGATCAAGGATAAGGGTAAAGGAATTTTTATACCAACTCAGGTAATCAATGCACCTAAACCCACACCTTTGGAAAAGGTTAAAGGCATTGCTTACAGGAGGAATGAGGTTCAGAAAGGTAGAACCAATGGAAGGCCAACCTATCTGAATCATCATCAGAGGAGTTGTCCAAAACCTATTCAGAAAAGGCCAACTCAAATGAGGAAACCTCAACTGAATGGATTAAGGCCAATCCCCTCTGATAGGTATAAAACATTCAGGAAGCCTGGACCTTACTTGCCAAATGGAAAAGGCCATCCAAAAACCTATCCTCAAAAGTCTTATCCAGCTGCACCTAAGCTTAGTAACTTCAGGAGAAATGTCCCAAAGAAATTTACCAACTCTCCTGAACCTTACAAAGCTAACACTTATACACAGAGATCACACTTATACACAGAGATCACCCAAGGCATTTAAGGGTCAAACTGTGTATGTAGATGTAAATGGAAACCAAGTCAGTCACTTTGAATCAATCAGAGTAATCAGGCAGATTTGGGTTCCAAAAGGTACAGCTAACCCTCTAGGACCCAACACTCAAAGGGTACCTAAATTTTGACTTTGCAGGGCTGCAAGGACCACAAGAAGAAGAGAAGCATCAACAAGAAAACAACATGGTACTTGGATAGTGGATGTTCAAGACACATGACTGGAAATAAAGAGCTTCTCTCAGAGTTCATAGAAAAGGAGGGTCCTTCAGTAACCTTTGGAGACAGCTCACAAGGGATCACAAGAGGTTATGGTACATTAACATTGGTAGTGTTAAAATTACTGATGTCTCATATGTCCTAGGCCTAAAATATAACTTGCTGTCTATAAGTCAAATCTGTGATAAAGGTTTTTGTGTTGAATTTGCTCCTAATGAATGTACTATCAAGAACAAATCAACACAACAGGTGCTACTAACAGGGGTGAGAAAGGGAAATGTCTATTTTGCAGATTGGAGCAAAACCCCTGAACCAGTTTGTCTTGTTGCCAAAAGCACAAGAGAGCAAAGCTGGTTGTGGCACAAGAGGCTGAATCACCTGAACTTCAAAACCATCAACAAGATTGCAAGAAACTCTCTAGTTAAAGGGCTGCCAAATCAAGTGTTCACCAAAGAACACATATGCCAGCCATGTCAGGAAGGAAAGCAGATCAAAGCTTCATTCAAAGGAAAGCCTGTCATCTCAACTGAGAGAGTTCTTCAACTACTGCATATGGATTTATTTGGGCCAATTATCCCAGTAAGTATAAATGGAAGAAAATATGCTTTAGTTGTTGTTGATGATTTTTCCAGGTACACTTGGGTAGTATTCTTACTCAACAAGAAGGAGACTCAAGTCAAGTTACCTGAATTGATGATGAGACTAAGCAATGAAAAAGGCCTTAATATTGTCAAGATCAGATCAGACAAAGGCACTGAATTCATAAACTCATACATCAAAGAGTACTGCAGCAAGAATGGCATCACTCATGAAACCTCAGCAGCAAGAACACCTCAACAAAATGGGGTAGCTGAGAGAAGGAACAGGACCTTGAAAGAGGCAGCAAGAACCTTGATTGCTGAATCCAAACTGCCTAAAAGGTTCTGGGCTGAAGCCATTAGCACTGCATGCCACACACAAAACAGGTCCTTAATCACCAAAGGACAAGGTAAAACCCCATATCAAATATGGGAAGGTAGATTTCCCACTGTTGCTTATTTTCACATATTTGGTTGTAAGTGTTTCATTCATAATAATGGGAAAGAGCAATTGAAAGCTTTTGACAGCAAAGCTTATGAAGGAATATTTGTTGGATATTCACAAATCAGCAAAGCTTACAGAGTTTACAATTGCAAAACCCTTATTGTGGAAGAAACACCTCATGTTGTGTTTGATGAATCTATTAATGAGTTCAGGGATAGAAACCTGAATATTGATGAGATAACACAAAGAACAACCAGATTAAGGCTTCAAAGCAAGGAGACAGTGTTTGTAGATGTTGCCCAGCCTGAATTTTATGATTGTCAAAAACTGGACAACCTACCTGATGGCAATCAACCAGGAGTCAACCAACCTGAAGGTGATATTGAACTGATTGATCCAATCCCAGTTCAAAACCAGGTAACAACTACCAATGAAGAAGCAGGCAATGCTGAGGTAGTTAATGGATCCAATATTCAAGGGGGAACCAATGAAAAAGTCAACTCATCTGACAATGAGGACAACACCCCTGAATATGATCCTGAGCTTGATCCTTCAATTAATTTTCCTGAATTTAATGAGTCTAGTGATCCAACCTCAGATGAGGACAATCCTCCTGAAGGGATCAGGTCTAGAAGGACTTGGTTGCAAGACCACCCAACTAGCCTGATACTTGGTAATCCAAGTGAAGGGATCAAAACTAGAAGGTTTCATGGAGAAAGTGCCTTGTTTTGTTGTTTTCTTTCAGAAATAGAACCAGGAGATATTGAAGAAGCATTACAAGACACCAACTGGATCATAGCCATGCAAGAAGAGCTGAACCAGTTCACCAGAAATGAAGTATGGGAGCTGGTGGATAGGCCAACTCATCAAGATGTCATTGGAACCAAATGGGTGTTCAAAAATAAGAAAAATGAAAATGACATCATTGTGAGGAACAAAGCAAGACTGGTGGCCAAGGGATATTGTCAATCTGAAGGGATTGATTATGATGAGACATTTTCTCCAGTGGCCAGACTTGAGGCAATCAGACTTTTCTTAGCATATGCAGCTCACATAAGATTCAAGGTGTATCAAATGGATGTGAAGAGTGCTTTTCTAAATGGGGTGCTCAAGGAAGAAGTGTATGTTGAACATCCCCCAGGCTTTGAAGAAGGAGACAAGGTGTACAGATTGAAGAAAGCACTCTATGGCTTAAAACAAGCTCCAAGAGCTTGGTATGACACCTTATCACAGTTTCTTCTAGATCATGGTTTTGTCAAAGGCACTGTTGACAGAACTCTGTTCAGAATCTGTGAAGGAGATGATATCTTGTTAGTCCAAATCTATGTGGATGACATTATATTTGGATCTCCAAATGAGAAGATGTGTGAAAAGTTCTCCAAACTCATGCAAAGCAAATTTGAGATGTCCATGATGGGATTGATGAATTTCTTCTTAGGACTTCAGGTCACTCAATCAAAGAAGGGGATATTCATCAATCAGGCCAAGTACACAAGGGACATGATCAAAAAATTCGGATGTGCAACAAGCAAGCCAGTCAGAATTCCTATGAATACTAACTGGAAGATGGATCCTGATGAAGGTGGAGAGTCAACCAACTCCACTAACTACAGAGGAATCATAGGATCATTGCTATATCTCACTGCAAGTAGGCCTGATATCACATTTGCAGTTGGAGTATGTGCAAGATTTCAGGCAAATCCAAAGAAGAGCCATCTTGATGCTGCCAAGAGAATCCTAAGATATCTCAAGGGATCTGAGAATCTTGGATTGTGGTATCCAGCTGATGACAACATTGAGCTCACTGGATATTCAGATGCTGATTATGGAGGATGCAGAATTGACAGAAAGTCCACCTCTGGAACATGTCAATTCTTGGGCAGCAAGCTTATCTCATGGTTCTCCAAGAAACATAATACAGTTGCAACTTCAACAACTGAAGCAGAATATGTTGCAGCTGGAAGTTGTTGTGCTCAGATACTATGGCTCAGGCAACAACTCAGAGACTACAAAGTCCTCACAAATGAAGTGCCAATATTCTGTGACAACAATAGTGCAATTGCCATCTCACAGAATCCAGTGCTCCACACCAGATGCAAGCATGTGGACATCAAGCATCATTTCATAAGGGATCATGTGGAGAAGAAAGATATCAAGCTTGTCAAAATCCACACTGATAAGCAAAAAGCTGATATTTTGACAAAGCCTCTAGCTGAAGCAAGGTTCTTAGAGTTGTCAGCTGAATTGGGGTTACTTGATCCAGGCAAGATGGAAAAATGAGGAAAGAAAACTCATATGAAGGGGGAAGTTCATCAAAGTTGAACTTCAGCAAAATTGACCAACCTCACTGAAGTTGTAAGCCAAAGGGGGAAACTCAGCAAGGTTGTCCCTATGATGCTCAACAATGTTGGTCAGGGGATCTGTCCAAGTGGGACCCAGTCAGCAACCTTGGGACCCACTCAGGCAAGCTCATCAGGCAGTTTGACCTTCACAGAAACCAAAGCACATCTCAGGATGTTTGTCCGAATTAATTAGATAATCATTGCTATTTTTAGCATTGATTAGACATTTAAGAGGTTTCTTGGTCTAAGAGTAGGCCATTTTAGGATGGAGTGTGCTATAAAGATTTTTACCACCAAAAAGGCAAATCAGCATTTAATGCAGAAATCTTAATTGGGATTTCATGAATTCTTGAGCCTTCATCAAAACCATTAATTTGCATTAAACCTCCATCAAACCGCCTCAATCCCACTACCACATATTATCCAATTGGTCAGACTTATTACCCACAGTTAGATTCTATTAACCAACGGTTAATAAACTCCCCACATATATAAACTCCTCAATTTTCACTACCATCTTTACGCACTCAAAATTTCAAAAACCCTTAAGTCTTTCTTCATACTCTCAAACCTGCAATTCCTCCCCAAACACCTACCAAATCTCTCATATTATCCATGGCACCTAAGATTAAGAGAGAAGAGCTTGTAGACTTCAATGATTCTTCTTTGGACATTGATTTCTCCTATCTTAGCAACCCAAACTCCTTATGGTTTGAAAAACTGGTTGCCTTTGACAGTCCGGACAAGGAGGTTGAACCAGTACTCCATTGGCTTAGGGAAGCAGGCTTGGAAAAGTTTCTTGGGACCAAGCCTGATTCATGCCTAAATCCATTTATGGCAGAATTCTTTGCCCATCTAAGATGGAAGGGCAAGAAAGGAGATGTGTGCACCAAGCTCACATATGCTGAGGAAGATGAAGATGCAGAAAGCCAACACTCCATCATCTTCACTGCAGAGGATATAGATGCTAGCTTTGGGCTACCTTCTGAAGGCCAGAATCCAGAGACTTACAAGGAAGGAGAAGATCAGGAGTTCTACTTTCCATGGCTGCTTACACCCAAAAAGCTTGTAAGTGCTCAAAACAAGAATACTCTAAAACCTTTGTTTAGACACTTGTTTGACTGTGTG
This sequence comes from Galeopsis tetrahit, assembly GCA_963675135.1. Lineage (NCBI taxonomy): Eukaryota > Viridiplantae > Streptophyta > Magnoliopsida > Lamiales > Lamiaceae > Galeopsis > Galeopsis tetrahit. The sequence goes on along the minus strand of OY776130.1, from coordinate 27,584,719 downwards.
GTGAAGAGTTTGTTAAGTCACTCTGGGAGTGTTGAACAACTTAGTATGCCTAAGTTGAGAGTAATGGCTGCTGTGATTGACTCTGCTGAGAAGAGAGTCAAATTTGATTGGAAAAGCTTCATTTTGGACAAAATGATGAATGAGAAATTCAAGTTTAAAGAGGTGAAACACCACAAGGTGGTGGTTGATGGAAGACTCCAGTTCTGCACAAGAGCCAGCCTGCTCTTGGAAAGATTTGCTCATTATACCCACCTTCAAGCCAAGCCAAAGCCTTTTCCAGCACAGAAGGTGCTGTTCAGAAAACTGTCTTCAAGGACAGAAAAGAGAAAGCAGGAGGCTGCCTCCAAGAAAGTTGTTGCAACTGTTCCAGCAACAAGAGCCTCTCCAAGGAAAAGGAAAGCACAACCACCCAAAATCCAGCCAAAGATGAAGAAGATGAAGGAGATTCTAAGTGAATCTTCCCTTGAAAGCCAGTCAAGAAGTGGAGGAGCCACTTCTGAAGAAATTGAGAAAGTAGCTGAGGAAGGAGTCAACCCTCCTGAAGAGGGTGAAGTAGTCAGAGAGATTGTCCCACTGCAACCTGAGACAATCACAGAATTCAGAGACCTTGACCACCCTACAAGGTATGAAAGGAGGAGGAGAATCATCAAGACCTCTGAGAAGCAGAGATTGATGGAAGAAGAAAAGAAGAAGAAAGAGTTCTTCAAGGAGATTAGACAGGCAAGCAAGTCTAGCTCCAAGTCAAAGTCAAGGACCAACAGCCCTGAAGCCAACTCCCCTGATATTCAGTCTAGAAGAATATCTCCAAGGCAAGAAGAAGAGGAGTGCAAGACTCCTGAAGATGCCCCAATCTTGACCAAGAAAGTTTACTCCCCTGAAGGTGCACCTGAGAGAGCAGGTATTGATGTGTTGGCAGATTTGGTCAATCTTGAAGATAGACCCTTTTCCCCCCTTGATCCAAGACTTCTCTCTTATACCAAACTTCTTGAAAATGCTATTCAAGAAGGTGATCAAGTTGTTTTCCCACCCATTCCAGCCATCCCAATTACCTATTCAGGCACAATGCTCTCAAAAGCACCTGAATCCCAACTTGTTTTGACCTCTCCTGAACCCATTCCTTCTGAATCCAACCCACCTGAATTCCAGCCAAGCCTACTTGAATCCCACTCCAATCCTCCTGAATCCCAAGCTAACTCATCTGGAGATGATAGTGGTGAAGAGTTCACCTATGAGGGAATGTTGAGGCAGATTGCTAGAGCCAATGTGGATGAATTATATCCAGGTTTGAAAGCTTATCCCAGGCTGCAACAACAGTTCTATGATCTCAGAGCACTTGTTGAGATCAAAGATAGAACTATTGTGGAAATAGCTCAGGCTATTCAGGATAAGGGTGCCAACTGGTGGCAGGTTGAGGAAAATAGGCTGCTACATTTTGCAAATGTAAAGAAGACCAGTGTTTTAACCACTGAGGCCCTATTTTGCACCATTGTTCATGAGAAGGTGCTTGCTGAAAGAGAGAGGATAGCACAAGGAATCAAGCATCCTGACAGCCCATCTGATGATGATGATGATGATGATGATGATCACACCAATCCCAATCCCCCTGGTACCAACTCAGCTCAGGTACATTACTTGACTTTTCATTCTGAGAAGGACTCTGATCTTTCAGAGGAGTTGACCAAAGATGGTAACTCAGTCCAAGATGCATTGGCCAAGGATGGTTCTTCTGAGCCTGAGGCACAGCTTGACAATGCTGAGACTTCCATAGGAGAAGCTGGTTTGGCTAAAGCCTCATCAATGTCAGGCAAGTTGGACATTGACCAGCCTTTAGTCATTCAGGATGACTCAGTGGCCTTGGGATGCCCAAGTACTGTGATCTCCCAACAACTGCCCTCTGTGGATCCTGTTGAGGATATAGAGGTGTCAGGAATTGAAGGAGTTGAAAAGGCTATTAGTGCTGAAAAATCAGAGGGAGATGATGGTGAGGATTGTGTGATCACTGGTTCCTTGAGTGCACCACAAATAGAGGGTAAGGAAGTAGAAATATTGGGTGCAGCCCAATATGAGAGTCAGGCTATTCTTCAAGTCAAATATGAACTTGATGAATCCCTTGGTGAAAGGAGGCCTGATTCTCCAGTAAATGTGAGTACATCTTTTGAAAATGAAGAAGAAAAGAATAGAGTTGAAAATGAGAGAGAAGGTGCTGATGTATCAGACCTTATGGGAGAAAAAGAAATTGAGGGTGATGAGGGAATTTTTACTAACACTACTAGTTTTGCAGATTCAGTTGCTGTCACTCTTGAGCAAATTTTTGCAGATGCTTCCTTGACAGATATACCAATTGATGCTGACACTGATCTTGAGGCAGTTTCAGCAAATTTGTCCACACTTAACCAAATCTTCTTTGAACAAGCCAACACCTCTGAGGCTCACTTTCAGATTGCTACTCAGACTGCATCCATCATTGAAGAGCAGTCAGAGAAGTTGGACACACTGGTCAGGGAAGTTGGGAAGGCCCATGCAACAACTGCTGATACCTTAGATGGCCAAGGCAAGACTCTAGCCTCTGTGGAGATGAGGCTCACAGGGTCAGAATAAGTGATCTTGCCTACTCTTGATGCAAGGATAAGTGGAGTTGAAACTGGACTGCAAACAGTTTCAACTGAAGTGACAAAGGCCAAAGATGCTATGGGTAAATTCACAAGATCTGTGAAGAAAGAGCAGCAGGGTCTCAAATCCTTGTACAAGCATAATGTGAAAGCATTGAGAAAGACAATCAAGGATGCTTTGAGGCAGAGGACAGCAGCCCAGAGAAAGAAGACAGAAGAGTTGAAAGCTGCAATGGTGAAGGAAGCAGCTGAGAAGTTCACTGTTGAACTCATGACCAAGGTGTCTGATCAAGTTGTGGCCAACCTCACTGATCAACTTCAGGCCAAACTTGATCAATCACTGAAAGCCACATTGGATGCCATAGTTTCCCAAAAGATGAAGCCTGTTCACACCTTCTTGAGCATGACAGATGATAAAATGCAAAACATTCATGATGAGAATGTTTATCTACTGCAAGAATTGAAGTCCCTCACTCAGGCCCACTCACACCTCTCAGTCTCAATGAGTGAACTGAAGCCCCAGTGTTTTGATAATGCCAAAAAGGGGGAAAGAGAGAGAGCAAGGGCAAAGGGAACCTTGGTGATTGGTGAATCCAAGGGAAAGGAGAAAGTTCCTGAGATTGAGGAGGAAGCAGTAGAAGACATTGGGAAAGGCAAAGGCCCAATGAATATTGAAAATTTGACTGAGGAAGAGCAGATTCAAATAGCTATCAAGGAGTCCATGGTGTCAGCTATGGAAAGTCAGGCAAGAAAGCTTCAAAGGCCAGGTGGTGAGTCTACAGGACTTGAACCTAAGGAGAAAGCTACTGAAGTAAGGGGGAAGGTGACAAGGTCATCTGAAAGAAAGAGGAAGGAGCTGCAAGCCTTCAATGATTTCCCAACCAGCTTGACCTTACCTTCAGAATTTCAATCTGATGAATCTACTCCAGCAAGGCAATCAAAGAGATTAAAGAAAACAGCCAGGATGCCTGCAATTGAAGAAGAAGAAGCTGAAGAAGAAGTCCAGGACAGAATGCCTGAAGTTGGTGTGCCCAAACTTGCTGATGATCCCTCTAAATTATTTGAAGAAGGTTTTGGAAAAAATCCAGAAACCCAAGAGAAGCTAGCTCTTCAGAGAGCTAAAGAGAGGATGGAGCAATTGGTTGAGGCCAACAAGGCAAGGGATGAAAGAAGGACAAATTTCAGAGCCCCAAGAAGGAGAGCTTCATACAGAAGGCTCAAACCTCAAATGCTGCAAAGATGGGACACTCAGTACCCTCACCATGATAAGTGGGTTCCAATCTCACTGAATGATGCATGGGAGGAGGCCAAGAGAAGTTTTGTATATGACTTCTATGTCATTGGGAAGTGGCTTGGAGAGAGTGCAGATGAAGTCTTTGTTCAATTCATGTTTGAGAACCACAGGGACCTCTACCAGAAGCTGTTTGCAGCAGCTGATATGGCAAGAGTTGAGTTCAAGGCCCCTGGTCCAATTCTGTACATGCCTCCTAAGTTCAATGGGAACTTGATTGATGAGGGAAAGATTCTGGAGGAGTTCATCAACATCATGAAGATGGAGAAGATGAAAATAGGCCCTAGAGGCTCCAACAAGGATGTTTGGGAGCTGAAGAAAAGGGTCTGGGCTCAATATGGCATTGCTCCCCAAGATGATGGAACTCTCTGATGGATAAGTTTATCTCTTCCCTATCCTTGTTTTTTATTGATGTTAATTGTTGTTATTTTGTTTACTTGTATCAGTTAGTGTGTCCTTTTGAATCTTTTGATCTGTAATGCTCCATGATATATAAAAGGACCAATGATTTTCTATCAAGAGATAACAACTCATTATCTCAACTAACTTGATATTACATATACTTGATTTATTGTGCTAACAGTGTCTTTCAGGAAAGTTGACCAAGTTCATTGATCCTGAAGGTAAAGTATAGTATAAATCAAGGTCCCTTTGTAATAGGTTTTGGCATCATCAAAAAGGGGGAAATTGTTGGGAATAAAATGATTTTGATCTAGATACCAAAACCCCTGAATGATGATGTACAAATTAGTTGAGATATGCTCAAGTTATTGTTCAGGCAAGTTGTCCCAAAACACTTGAGTATGTAGAATGCTTAAGTTAAAAATCTCAGAAATGTTGTGAGATTTTAGAGTTCAGGATAGTTGTCCAAAGCTACATGTTAGAAAGCTTGATAGGTATTAAGTCTTAAGGCCAAAGTTGCTGAAGCATCAGGACAACTGAACAAGTGGACAACCAGGCTGAAGAGATCAAGAACACTGAAGCTGTGCTCTTAAATGCAAAAGATTCTAGACAGTTGAAGTGCAAATGATCAAGAGAATTAACTGTCAAAAGCATACAGAAGACACATTCAATGAAGCATTTATTGCCAATCATGCCTGAACCAAGCATTGAAGACTTAGAGCATTAAAGAGTGAAGCATTGAATGAATGTTGGAACATTCTAAAACTGCAGCAAGAATGTTCAGGGAGCTTGCCCCATCTGACCGTTGGTTGAGTGTAGATTCTGCCACAAATCAACCTTGGAAAGTGTGCTTATTTGGAAACTGTCACAAGTCATCTCAGCCGCATTTTTCAGAAGTCAACACATTCATTCAAGCAACCATTGAAGAGCCCTTTTACACAGTGGATAAAAGGAAGTCAAGCTACATAGCCGTTTCAATGGAGCTGCAAATAGACATGTTTGAAATGCTATCTCTCCAACGGATAGTTGTTCAAATATGACTATATAAACAGAAGTGATCAAAGGGATTCAGTATCCAACAACAAGCTATCAAACTCATATAAAGCTTTAAAAGGAAACCAAGCTATTCTCAAGTATTCCAAGTTTCCTGAATCACTTCAAGTCAGCTAAGCCAATCTTTGTAAACATCCTAGCTTAGCATTGAGATATCCTAAGCCTTTACATCTGTTCTCATTGTAAAGGATATCTCTATTAGTTGGAATCAAACCTCAAACCTTATCTCATTTAGTGAAGAGAGTGTTTGTTGTAGAAGTGAGGAGTTAAGGACTGTTAGAGTGAAACACAGTCTTAACTTAGAGAGATTGAGCACTAGGACTCAGATTATCCTAGGGATCAAAACACTAAGAGAGTGTTGTTGATCAGTGCACCTTGGCACTATAAAACAAGCTAATTCCATTGTGAAGGAATTATCCTGTTCAATCAGGCAAAGTGGATGTAGGAGCTTGAGTCTCTGAACCACTATAAGCTTGTGTGTCTTTTACTTACTGCACTCTTTATTGCATTCATATTCAAACATAATTCAAAGAGTAAAACTTGTAAGTTTAAAGAAAAATTGTTTTGGACAAAGTCCCTGATAACTATATCTTTTCAGAAATTTACTTGGAGTATTTCTTTAAGTCAAAGGCCAACCACATTCCGCACTTAGCAACTCTTTTAGATATTTAGCCAACTGATCACTCTATAGTAATCAGTAGGACAAGTATCTATCAAAGTTCACTCAGGCCAGTTGGGAGACAACCTGCCTGATAAGACCAGATTTGTCAAAAAGAAAAGAATTTGCATACACAAGTGCATTCCCCCCCCATACACTTGTGTTATACTCCACCTAGGACCAACAAAAAATCTGTTGCTCGCTCCTCGACTGAAGCTGAATATCGAGCACTTGCTGCTGCTGCCTCTGAAGTCCAATGGCTCAAATCCCTATTTCAGGAACTCCACTTCCCCACTTCACCTACACCAGCCCTTTACTGCAACAACATTGGTGCTACCTACCTGTGCTCGAACCCCGTCTTCCACTCACGAATGAAGCACATTGCCATCGACTTTCACTTTGTTCGTGATCTCATCAAAACAAAACAACTACGCGTCTCTCATGTCTCTTCCGCCGATCAACTTGCGGATGCTCTCACGAAACCTCTCTCCAGCACTCGCCTACAACTTCTCATGTCCAAGATTGGACTCACCAATGGTGCTCCATCTTGAGGGGGCGTATTGGACCTATATTAGTAAATACACTCTTATTCTTATTTATTGTATAGGCCCATCTTAGTTTCCTATGGGCTCTCTTATAAAGCCCATTAGGGTTAGGTTAGACCTAACTATCTCTTGTATAAATACCCATTGTAAATCACTTTTAGAAATTAATCAAGAAATCACATTTCCAATATTCTTCATTTCTCTATACAAACTAACTACTTAACAGAAATAAACTAACTCTGAAATTGGAAAATCAGCACACTTGACCTCAGCACAGTAAGCTTCAGTAGACTAAGAACACTACTCTTCTGATCAGACCAGATGAGTTGATACCTAAGATCAGAACAATAAACCTTATCACCATCAGCAGAGTACTCCTTACTCAACTTGTAATGAAAACCAATATCAGAACACTAGTTATTGTGCTTATAGTAAAAACTGTTTTGATAGTAAGAACACTTCTGATACCAGAAACAATATCTACACCTTATCAAATAACTGTGAACATATTTCTTTTTACCCTTCTTAGAGAGAGCCTTGAGCAGTAAAAAGAAATAAGGAGAGATCTTCTAAAGCTTTTCTACACTGCAATAATAAGAAATATGGAGGGAGAGTGGATTTCATTGTCGTAAAGTCTAATTCTGCAGCTGAAATTCAACAGAAAGATTCCCATTCACCAAAATTGACATAGAAGATGATGATTAATACTATTGAATCAAATTTTGCATATTAACAACGAGGGAGTAGATCTCTTTAAAGCTGCACTGCAACAATAAGAAATATGAAGGGGCCGTAAGATCTTTCTGAGATAAAAATTATTTACGTCCCGTAACTTTTACCTTTTTTGAAAAACGTCCCAAAATAGTTAAAATTTTAATTTACGTCCCATAACTTTTTCAATTGCTTAATTTACGTCCAATTTTCCCTGAAAATCCCCAAATTTATGTAAATGGGACGTAAATTGAGCAATTAAAGAAGTTATGGGACGTAAATTGAGCAATTAAAAAAGTTATGGGACGTAAATTAAATTTTTATTTAAAATGGGACGTTATGCGAAAAAGATAAAAATATTCAACAAATGTGTACAATTCACTATAAAATTAATGTAGTTTATGTTATACAATCAAATAAAAAAATAATTCCTTTATTCATAAATTAATTTATTTTAATATAAAAAAATAATTCATTCATAAATTAATTAATTATTATAAAAATCAATTAACTTATCTAATTCATTATTAGAAAAATTATTAACTGGCGAAAAAAATTATAATTACAATATAAGTAATATAAAAATATTTATTTATTTTAAAGTAATCAGATAAATATAAAAATTTATCTAAGTATTACACAATGTGGATCCACATAATTTTGTACAAACTAATATCAAATTAAAAATTATATAATAAAAATGAAAAACAAAAAAATTAACAAATTGTTAAAAAATATAACGTTCATCATCATCTTTCAATTACCGTGGGTAAGAGATGAAATTTTTTGGATATATTTGAGTATTTTTTGATTTATTTGGGGATTTTAAATATTTGTGATTTTTTTTATTTATTTAAAATATTAAAATAATTGTTAAGTTTTAATAAGAGTTTTTGACAATTATAATAAAAAAATTATTTGGAATTTTTATTATTTTAAAGATAAAATTTATATTTATTTGAGTATGTTAATTGATTTTTTAAATTATTTTTTAATTAGGTTAATTGAGTTTTTAAATAATTAATCAGGTAAGTTAATTGATTTTTCTAGTAATTAATTGACTTAGAAATAAATTTTGATTTTTTTTTCATATTATATCTTTTTTGATATTATGAAAAATTATTTCTAAATTTATTTTTATATGTTATAAAATATTATTTAGTATTTTAATTAATATTCATAATTTATTTTATAATACTTATATTGTAATTATAATTTTTTTTTGGTAAGTTAATAATTTTTCTAATAATGAATTAGGTAAGTTAATTGATTTTTATAATAATTAATTAATTTATGAATTATTTGTTTATTTGATTGTATAACATAAACTACATTAATTTTATAGTGAATTGTATACATTTGTTGAATATTTTTATCTTTTTCGCATAACGTCCCATTTTAATTAAAAATTTAATTTACGTCCCATAACTTCTTTAATTGCTCAATTTACGTCCCATTTACATAAATTTGGGGATATTCAGGAAAAATTGGACCTAAATTAAGCAATTGAAAAAGTTATGGGACGTACATTAAAATTTTAACTATTTTGGGACGTTTTTCAAAAAAGGTAAAAGTTACGGGACGTAAATAATTTTTTTCTCGATCTTTCTGAACTGAAGCTGAAATTCACAAAAGACTTCCATTCATGTAATTCTGCCGCTGAAATTCGCTAGAAAAGACTCTCATTCTCCAAAATTGACAGAAGAAGATGATGATTAATAACTATTGAATCAAATTTTGATCTCCTTAAACTTTTCTGCACTGCAACAATAAGAAATATGGAGGGATCATAAAGTCTTTCTGCAACTGAAATTCACCAAAAAAGGCTTCCATTCACCAAATTTTAATTATGCAGCTGAAATTCAATAGAAAGACTCTTATTCACCAAAATTGACATAGAAGATGATGATTAATAACTATTAGAATTAAATTTTGCATATTAATAACGAGGGGAAGATCTCCTTAAAGTTTTTCTGCACTGCAACAATAAGAAATATAAAGGGGTCGTAAAGTCTTTCTGCAGCTGAAATTCATCAAAAGATCTATTCACCAAATTGTAATTTTGCAACTGAAATTCGCTAGAAAGACTCTCATTCACAAAATTGACATATAGAAGATGATGATTAATAACTATTGAATCAAATTTTGCATATTAGATCTCCTTTAAACTTATCTGCACCGCACCCATAAATGAAGGGGTTGTAAAGTCTTTCTGCAGCTGAAATTCACAAAAGGGCTTCCATTCACCATTCACCAAATTTATTTCTGCAGCTGAAATTCAACAGAAAACTCTCATTCACATTTTGACATGAAGATGATGATTAATGAATTAATAGCTAGGGGTGGATCTCCCTTAAAGCTTTTCTCTGCACTGCAACAATAAGAAATATAAAATGGTGATAAAGTCTTTCTGCAGCTGAAATTCACCAAGGCTTCCTTCCATTCACCGGACTGACATTCTGCAATTGAAATTCACTGTGACATCCTGCAGTTCAAATTCACTATACCCATTTACCAAAATTGACATAGAAGATGACAATTAATAACTATTGAATCAAATTTTGCATAATATCAAATAAGGAGATCAATCGATACTCATGGTGTTTTTTTTTCAAGAATAAGTGTAACAATTCTTAGAACTCATAAAACTATTCAAAAATCTTAAAATATCCTCAAATCATAGAGTCCTATCTTTTATTGCTATCATAATTCCATACTGATATAATTTAACAAATTTTAATTTGTTAGATGAGAAAATATTATTGTTGCTTATAAAATCTAATAATCAGTATTATTTCCATTATGACTATGTCATGCGCGAATGAGTGATCGACGCTCTTTCACATCAATTTTTAGACTTTAAAAGAGCTTAATTCTACGTACCATAATAAGAAATATGAAGAAGAGGGTGAGATCTTCTTAAAATTTTTTTTGCTCTGCAATAAGAATTTATTTTTGCATACCAGAAACAGAAAAGGAAGAATGGATCTGTGTAAAATCTTTCAGCTCAAATTCACCAGGAAATTGACTTTTCTGCAGCTGAAAATTAGCCAGAAAAAGGCTATCATTCCCCCAAAAATTACATAGAATATAACGATTAACAACCATTGAATCAAAATCCATATATTTTGCACCATCTCATTATATAGTTTCTTTAAAAATCAATCTTTGTGCTCTAAGAAATCTAATGATTTATTAAGGGTAACAATATTCTGAAAATTTGTTTCTCATAAAAAGAGCACACATTAACTTTGCTAAAATTTAATAAATTTCATTTTGTTAGAAGATAAAATATTATTGTTCTTTATAAAATCTTATTATATCACCTTTACATTGTCAATCAATTATTTTTTAATCATGCAAAATACAATATACATAATGAAATAATGAAATAAGAAGCAATTTATAAAGTAATTTACGTGATCGTGTTTTGACTACGAGAATTATAGTTAATAAGCTGAAATTCAGTTATATATATATATTCTATATCTTAGGTTTCATTCTAATTTATATTTTCCAACCCTTACAAACTCTATTTCTACATGTTATATTAACTCATTCCTTCACATGCACTAGATTTTTTTTTTATATAACAAATGTGATAAATTATTTAGAAATATAGATCATTCTCTATACATTCTTAATAATTTATAAAAAATATTCTAGAATACTTTAGAAGAATAAAAAATTGTATCAACAAATATATTATGGCTCTTTCAATTTGGTTATGATAAGAAATTTCACTATTGTTATGGAATTGTATTCACAAAACAACTCCGCACAAATGATAAACCAAGATAACTAGAAATGCAAAGAATTGAAACAAATAAAGAATTCAAAGAAAAACACGGAATTTACGTGATTCGATCAAATGATCTACGTCCATGGAGGATAGAAGACTCTCTTCACTAAACTCGAATGAAAGTTACAGATTACAAGTGTTCACGAAGCTTGATCTCTCTCAAAACTCGCATTCTTTTGTAACCCACAAATTATGCACTAGATGATGTATTTATAGATATACAATGCAAGTTGAAACTGCCACCAACAAACTAACTATCTAACAAACTAACAGAAATAAACTAACTCTAAAACTGAAAATCAGCAGACGCTCAGCTAATTAGCTCAGCAGACTAGGAACACTACTCTTCTGATCAGACCAGATGAGTTGATACCTAAGATCAGAACACTAAACTTTATCAACAGAGTACTCCTTACTCAGCTTGTACTGAAAACCAATATCAGAAGACTAGTTAGTTAGGTAGTAAGAACACTTCTGATACCAGAATCAAATGACATTCCAATATTGCATTATTCTCAACAACTATAATGTTGATTTTCTTGTTTCTGATGTTTGTTATTGGCATGGATTAAACTAGTTTGATGTTGAAACGAATGGAATTTTATTGAAAAAAAAAAATTAAATTAAATTAAAAAAATCTTCATAAAATTTGATATCATTTTTCTTCCCTGGTGCAATTTTCGTCACAAATCGGGGCCGTCCAATAATTATGTCACAAGTTCGGTTGACTTCGATCATTTAACCAAAATTATCCCAATTTGCGACGAGTATGTAGCCCTCGCAAAAAATTGTGTAAAAGCACCTCTAGTGCATCTGACTTTCAAATGTATTAATTTTATGCCGTTAATATAATTGCTTTTGTCCGACCGAAAAATAAGAAAAAAAATTAGATACCCCCTATACACTATACGACGTTTTTATGCTTATGCCGTTAATATAATTGCTTTTGTTAAAAAGTTTTGACAATGAAAACTTGTGCAATGATTTTTTTATTTTTTGTTAACATTTTACAATTTTTATAAGAATGGTCAGGAATTTATAATGTATTGCATGGAACTCTCTCATCAATTCATTGGGGACATAATTTATAATGTATTGCATGGAACTCCCTCATCTATTTATTTTTGTAAATTTCCGAAAGAAAAATATATTGAGTAAGTATCATTCTTTAATGCTCCATTTTCTTTCATTATTTTATTATATACTCTCTTTTAAAATTTACATTTTTTTAACAAAATAAAGAATCCATGTTTATCATCTTATTTATTTCAAATTTGTCTAGATTTCCTACCCTGTTTAAAATAATTGCAATTTGCAAAGTTCGGACAAATCTCTAATGTAGCCATATTTGGTGGGTCCAGATTTGTAAGGCGCCAACATGGCTAAATCCTGTTCATATGAATAATATTCATAAATTTTAAAATTGATGAGAAAAGTAAAAAAAATAAAAATTACTCAGAATAATTATATAAATTGTAAAGTAAAGAAACTCTAATGCAAAATATCCTCAATATTTTATTATACTCTGGCATTTTTTTATGGGCTTAAAATTAATGATTGTTTAAAAACTTTGTCCCACAACCTTCAAGTTTTTTTTTTTTGACAAATACAACAAGGATTACAAAGAAAATCATATCCTCATTAGAAAGAGGAAACAACAGCAAGATCCTTGAGATATTGTGGACAACCATCTTCATTCCAATCGTGAGGAGTTGAAGTGTGTTTACAAAGTTGAGCCAGTTCATGCGCCACCTTATTTCTATGTCTCGGAATGAACTGACAATCCCAAACCAAATGTTTTTGCATCAAACAAATAATATTGTTCACCACTTGGTTTTCGCCATTATTAATGCTCGTCCCTTGCATAATCAGCTTAATAGCATCAGTAGAATCAGAACGAACACCCCTAATGTTAATATGTTTATCGTAGCACCTCCGTAGCCCCTGCTCGATTGCAATTAATTCTGCATTACAAACAGAAATCGGATTTCTGATTCTCATTGCCCCGGCTAGCAAGATTGCATGACTACTACTAATCACCGCAAAACCAACAGCAAAGTAATTATTCTCCATATTAAAAGCAGCATCAGTAAATAGAAAATTACCTTCGTCACTTGTAGATCCCAATTCCTTTTCTTTGGCTACGAAATCTAGACTTGTATTCTCAATGGTACTTGATCGTTTGAAATCATACCAATACGACACTGCCCATTCCACATTAAAGCACAATTTTACACCACTATCATGTTGTACTTCATTATGCACATAATTGCATCTTTCCTTCCAAATTGCCCATGCTACCATGATCACCAAAGCCATCTTGTCGGAATCCAAATTTTGCATAGTCCAACATATAAAATTCAATCCATTCCCACCCACAGCTTGGCAAATCTCACTCCACAGCCCCACCGATTTCCAAGTTTGTTTCGCAAAGGGGCAAGAAAATATACAATGCATAGTATCCCCCATGCCAAACCCACAACATTTGCAACAACAATTAATAGGTACATGAGTACGAGCTAAATTACCTTCCGAAGCAATTATATTCATTGCCAATTTCCAGCCAAAACAACGCACTTTCTGTGGCACTTGCAGCTTCCAGATTGCATCATACATTCTCCTAACGAATGACTGATCTGACGAGCCTTCTTGATCCAATTTACTATATCTAATTTGTCGAGATACAGCAAATTGATAACCCGATGCCACAGTGAACCTGCCATTTGAAGAAAAAGGCCAGCTGATATGATCATCTTGCTCTGCTCCGGCAATATTTGTACATAAAATCTTCTCCGCTTCAAAGGGTAAAAAAGCCTGTCGAACCAATTGCTCATTCCAAACACCCGACTCAAGAATGAAACGATCAACATTTGATGCACTAACATTTTTAGACTGAATGCGACCATTTTCCAATCCACTCACCCAATTATCCTTGAAAATTTTAATATTATTGCCCCTACCAATACTCCAAATTGCACCAGAATCAAGTAAGTCTTTGCTCCACAAAAGAGATCTCCAGACAAAAGATGGGTTGGATCCCAACGAAAAGTCAGAGAAGCAAGTGTTTCCAAAATACTTTGCTTTGAAAGTTCTTCCAAGCAATGTATTTGGCATAGTAATGATTCTCCAGAGTTGCTTGGCTAAAAGTGCTTTGTTGAATAAAACCAAACTTCGAAAGCCCAAACCACCCTCCTGTTTAGGGATACAAAGATCTTGCAATTTCTTCCAATGGTTTTTCTTACTTGATGCATCATCTCCCCACCAAAACCCAACCATAAGTTTTTATATTTCCTCACAAATTGCCACTGGGATTCTAAAACAAGACATGGCATAGGAAGGTAGCGCTTGTAACACTGCTTTGATGAGAACTTCCTTGCCTCCTTCCGAAAAGAATTTATGGCTCCATGCTAAAATTCTTTTCCTAAAATTATCCACCAAGTATCCAAATTTAATTATTCTAGCCTTTGGAATCATAGCAGGGAGCCCCAAATAAAATTCATGACCTTGAGAAGATCGAATTCCCAAAATTGTCTTTGCCTGAATTACATTAGCTTGGCATGTCTATAGGATAAATGTAATGGATGATTTATCTCTATTAACAATCTGACCTGAAGATTTTTCATAAGTGTAAATGCAATTGGCAATTGCTTGTGTTTCATCCTTTGTAGCTTTAAAGAATAACAAGCTATCATCCGCAAAGAATAAATGTGACAAAACAGGTGCTGCTCTAGCAATCTTGATCCCTGAAATCTGCTTGAAGTCGACCACAAAAGATATAATGGAAGAGAAGACCTGGGCACATAACACAAACAGATAAGGCGATAACGGGTCACCTTGCCGAAGCCCTCGAGTGGGAGCAAAATAATCTGAATTTTCCCCATTAATATTGATACTATACGTGACTGAAGAAATACAATTCCAGATTATGTTGATCCAATTCTCAGGAAAATTGAACCTACGAAGAGTAGTCATAAGAAATGACCACTCAATTCTATCATAAGCCTTGCTCATGTCCAATTTCAAAGCCGCAAATCCCGTCTTGCTCTTCGAAGTTTTCAGAAAATGCATCGTTTCATAAGCCAACAAAATATTATCAGTTATACTCCTTCCAGGCACAAATGCACTTTGATGTTGATCAATTAAACCACCCAGCACAATATTAAGCCTATTTGTCAATGTTCTAGCCAAAATACGATAAGACACATTACAAAGGCTTATAGGTCTAAACTGTGTAGGGGAAGAAGGATTACTCACTTTAGGAATGAGGGTGATGATTGTTTGATTCCACGATTGAAGATTGGCCCCATCATTCAAGACTCGAAGGATAGCATTTGAAACATCATCTCCAATTATTGGTCAATTTTTTTGATAGAATGAGGCTGGAAATCCATCCGGGCCTGAAGCCTTCCAAGGTGAAAGCTCCTTAACTGCTTTGAAAACCTCATTTTTAGAAAAGGGGGCTTGGAGAAAACTTGTTGTATCCTGCGACAATTGGTTTGACACAACTTGTGTAGCTCGATGAATCTCCCTCTCCGACGGATTACTTGTTGCAAAGATATCTTGAAAATAGGTCATGAAAACCTTCCCAATGTCTTCCTGAGAATAACAATAATTTCCCTCTTCATCCTGGATATGTCGAATTGTATTCCCCCTCCTCCGGATATTAGCCCTTGAATGAAAAAACTTGGTGTTACGATCCCCTTCTTTAAGCCAATTGACTCTAGCTCTTTGTTTCCAAAACCATTCCTCCTGTGTTTCAAGGTTGGCTAACTCATCTTCCAATTGCTTAACTTGAACCATAGATGGAATGTGAGAATCATCATTCAAGCTTTGGTTAATCAAGTTTCTTATTTTTTTAATCCTATGAGTTATAGTACCCCCTTTTTGCTTTGCCCATTCATGTATAACATTAGCACAGGTACCTAGAGTTTCCGAGAGAGGCAAGCCCTGAGCTGAACTACTCCAAGCCACCTTAATCACCTTATGAAAATCTTTCTCCTTCACCTAGTGATTCTCAAACTTGAAAGCTTTTGGTGATTTTGTAGAGAGAATAGGCCCTTTAATATCAAACTCCAACATAATTGGTCTATGATCTGAACCGCAATAATCCAAAACAGAAGCTTCATAGGCTGCACATAGGTTCTTCCAATTGTCATTAACCAAAAAGCGATCAAGCTTCTCTTTAATATAACATTGGCCCTTCCTCCGATTGTGCCATGTGAATTTCGATCCCTTCATCTTCAAGCAATTAAGTTGGCAATAAGACATAGCATTCTGGAAAAGAGAGATGTTCCTATAATTGGGATTAGAACCTCCAAATTTTTCACAATTGTACAAGACTTGATTAAAATCTCCCCCAATTATCCATGGCTGAGGCAAGTTGGAATGATAGTCTTTAAGCCTTTTGAGTAATTGCCAAGAAACTGATCGTTTCTGCATACAAGGGTGACCATAGAATCCCGTAAATCGCCAATTACCAAATGGATTAGCAATAGAACAATCTATATGCCCAGAAGAGTAAGACACAATTGAAACATTGCTATCATTCCAAAACAAAACAAGGCCACCAGCAAGGCCACTAGCATTAACACAAAACACACAAGAAAACCCTAAACGAACTCTCAAAACCTCAGCATAAAAAGAGTTACATTTGGATTCTGAAATAAAAAAGATAGAAGGTCTGTATCTAGCAACAAGACCACGCAGCCTAGAGAACGCACGCGAGCTGCAAATTCCACGTGCGTTCCAACACAACAGCTTCATTCTCCATGGCGGGGTTGAGTGACCTCAACCTCCGCCAATCCAGGAATCGAGATCTCCGAACCATAGGTCTCGATCATGCTTTTTGCTTTTTTGAGAAAGAAAAGCCCGTCAATTTCATTTCGAACATGTTCTGCACGCACAAAATCTGCCAAATCAGCGGAATGGTCCTTCCATAGCCTTTTTTTCCCCGATTTCATATTATCAGGGATAACTTCCCCTTCCCCAATTGTAGGAAACCGCTTATTTGTCTGATTCACTTCCTCTTCAGACCACTGCGACTGACCAACTTCCTCTCTCAAAGGAACATAGGGTTGCTCTCCCTCATTTATGACTTCCACATAAGCAGTAAAATCAAAAGTCTTAAAACACTTTCCAACATGGTGCACCACCCTATAGTCTTTACCATTGTCTTTTCCCAAGCCCCAAAGTGGTTCTTTAGCCATACGATACTCATATCCTGCAGGAATAGAAAAAGTTAATGGATCTAAAGCTAGACCTGTTCGTGGATCCACTTTTCCAAGCCCACTTCCCACCGTTCTGTCTGCCTCATCCCTTCGTGCAATCAGGTCTTGGAAAGTATACACAACCTCCCTATCACCTTCTGGCGGCTGATAATCCACATTCAGATTCCACTGGGCATTCATAACCTCCTTTTCCGCTGCATCCCACAACTCTTTAACCCCATCATCCATCAAGATAGCCTTTCCTTTTGCCCTTCTTCTCTTTTCCGAATCATTACTGGTATTATCCTCAACCTCAATGACCCTCTGCCCACGATCCAAACGCTCGGCTTGAGCACTCACAGCCCCTCCAGCTCCACCCTGAGTATCCCCCTTAGCCCCCAACAACCTGAAAAAGTCATGCATGTCCCTCTCCGATGGTCGCTTTTGCCTATCCGCCCTCAGCCATACGGGAAAGAACTTATGGCTCTCAAACCAATCCTCCTCCTTATCCTTCACTCTATTACACCCTCTTACAGAATGTGTAAGGTGGCCACAAAAATAGCAAAAATCCGAGAGTCTCTCATACCGGAAAAAGATAATCGTTGTAGCATCCGCCACCGTAAAATTAGTGAATCGACACAATGGAGCCTCCGTATCCAAAAGCACCCGAACTCGAAGAGATTCCCCACAAACACGTTCACCCTCCTTTGCATCAACCTGCACCACCTCGCCAAGCAGACCTCCAACTCTTTCACCAGTGATTTTCGTCATTGCATGCGCCAGTAAGCCATGGATCTGGACCTAAAAAGGGACCCTATCCATTTTGATGGTAGCATAGCAGTCAGTACCTGTAAAAGGCTTGATAACCATCAACGATCGTCTCAAGTTCCATGGTTGCATGTCCACGATCTCCTCCATTTCAGCCTTTTTTTGGAAGTCGATAACATATCTTCCATCTCCCACAGAAGTAACCACAAAATGGGATACAAAATTCCAACTTGTGGAAAGAAGGCACTTTAACTCAATGATGTTAAAGAACCTTCTAGCCACAAATCGCATAACCACAGAAGAAGTAGGAGTGATGAGTTCACTCGCTGCAACAACAGTATTTGACCCCTCTTTTTCTGAGATGGTGAACTCACTAAACTGTTGTTGAACCGCCATTTCCATTTTGTGAAGAAGAGAAAGAGACTCGTACCAAAGAAGAAAAAAACCCAAGTGTGATTGTCCATTTGCCTTTGCCCCTAAATATATAGCAGCAAATGTAGGAGGTAATCCATGGGTTTTGTGTGAAACCATTGGCCAATCTCTAGAAGGATGATCTTGTGTGATATGAAAACCAAATTTGTAACCAAACATTCCAAAACTCCGTTAAACCCAGCAAACGCGAAACCAAATAACACACAATCGTAGCCCTCACACCCAATATCGAAGCAAGTTCATTACACTCTCCGTGCGTAGGTTGAGATATCTAGGTGAAATCAAATGATGAGGGAGATATTGATTTCTTCAATGCAAATCTTCATAATTACCGATGTTTTGTAAAGAAAGCACATTTAATTAAATGCTAAAAACACGCCAAGGAACCAATTAATGGAAATTAAGGATAGAATTTAAGATGGGAATTTTGAATAGGAAGAAAATAACGGAAGAACACTCAAAAAAACCTCAAAGAAAGAGGAATATTGAGAGAGGAAATTGATAATAGAGATTGAGGGCTTACCTTCAAGTTACAACCAAAGGACAACCCAAAATACATAGAAAAACATACTCAATCCCTTCGTCTTCTACTTAATGACTAATTTTATCATTCGTTCACTTCGCCTTCTACTTAATGATTCATTTTATCATTTTTATGTCTCTTAGTTCATATTTAAAATAATAAAAGAACATTTTAACTATTCCAAAAATATATCAATATTACATGAATGTCAATATTTTATTCACACACAAACTTTTTTTTTTTATTACTAATAGACAATTTTTTTCCTAATAAATTTAGTTACTTTTAAGATCATTTGACACCGTCTATATTTAGACATTAAGTTCCGTACTAGATACGTTGAAATATCTATAATTAGGTTAAAATATATAAACAATTAAGAGATAAAATTGACACTTAATTCAACGAATTATATGAGATTATACATAGAGAACCTATTATTTTAGAAAAGTAAGAATAACAAATTAATAGCTTACATAATACTAGTTTATATATTCATAAAAGTAAGAATAACCAATTTAGAAATCAAAAGAGAAAATAAAAATGATTAAATCCAAAAGTTATTAAAGCACAAAATAGTTTATATATTCATAAAATTACATAATATAATTTACCAGCTATTAACAGTAAGATATATTTTACTATTTTGAGATAAATATAATTAAATGTAAAATATATATTTTTTAATATAATTAACGACAAAATATACTCGAGTCGACTCGATTACCTGCATATAAATATAAATTATATAATTAATGGTAAATTAGTAAATATTGTAAGCTCGATTAGGTTTGCAAGTCTTTCGAACCTAGTATTTATAAACTCGAACTCAGTAATTATTTGAGTAACTCGAAATTCGATTCAATTAAATTCGAGTCGATTTCAAATTTTTTCTTAATGAATCATGAGTAGCTCTCAAGTTGACTCGGCTTACTTACTTTATACTTAAATATTTTAACTGGTTCAAATTGAATGTTGAATTAAATTGAATTGCAAATTTTAAAATTGATTAGAAGAAAGTAAAAAAAATTAAAAAATCAATATCTAATTAAAGTAAAGAAACTCTAACGCAAAATATCCTGAAGGACTTTATTACACTCAGCATTTTTTTTTCTGGGCCTTCAAAATATCTTAAATATATATGTTTAAAAAGCTTTGTCGCATGCATATCCTTCAAGTTACAACAAAACCGGCCCAAATACTAAGAAAAACATTTAACTAAAGCAAAAATAAATTTATCCATATTTATCAGTTAAGGGGTCCTCCACCCGATAAGTAAAAATATCTATAATCGTTTCAATATTTTAACTCGCACAAATTAAATTGAATTATATTATCAAGTGTATTTTTTGGTATTTAAGTTTTTTTAGGGAAGAATATTGAATATAAATTTTATTTTTAACCTAATTACACATCTATCTTAAACTAAATTTTAAGATAGTGCTTGTAAATTCAATAAACGGTTCACAAATTCACGTATTAAAACACTCTCTCACATCTTTTGAATAAAAAGTAATTTTATAAGTTATTAGTTAAGTTAGCAACCCCTAAAAACTAGACTAATATAATCGTACAAAATATTTGCTATTTCCATCTATTTTGATCAAATCTATCTTAAAAAACAGAACTTACATAAATAAAAAAATGAGTAAGAGCTTGTGATAAATAAACGAGTGTGTAAAATACAAAAGAAAGTAAGTTTTTTGACATAAGTTGTACTTCATTGAAAACCATTAATATTTACCAATTATAATTATATGATTTCCAAATGTGCCCGAAAAAATAATAAAGGTAATACACAATTAGTTAAGATAAGTAAAATTGCAAGTGGTTTTGTTGTTTATTAATTCTTGATTGGTGGATGAATTATAATAAATTGTTCTCTTTCAATTGATAAATCTTATTTAAAGATCACGTTGTATCTAGGGGTGTAAATGAGTCGAGTCGAATAGTGCTCAACTCGATACTCAACTCAATTGATATACAAAAAGTTTGAAATTTGATTTGAACTCAGTTGAACCTATATTAGAACCTCTTCGTCTCTCCAAGCTCGTCAAATCAGTACCCTTAGTTGTCGATTTCAAATACCACGACGATCCGGTGGTTTGAAATTGGGCCGGTTCATCTCGTCGTTTTTTCTTAAAAATATTTCATAATTTTAATTATAAAAATATTTTTAAAAGTTAGACGGATGGTGGAAGAAGTGAGAATCAATAGTCCCAATATGAAGTTAGTGCCCCTGCAAACCATAATCAATACTGCTAGTTTAAATGTTTAATATCGCTGCACTCTAATTTATGTGATCATTCAAAGGTTGAGACTTATGTTTTCAGACTATATCTTTCGGTTAGAAGGTCCATCGAGTAAACAATGTAATACGAATGAGTCAGGTTATTTTCAACGAGAATTAAACACAAAATGTATGTCTAAGATTTTAATACATGAAATAATTTTATCTCATCTAAAAGTTTAAACGGTTACAATATTATTGTTAATCACATTGGCGTACATGGTGTGCCCGTGGGTCAATACTTCTTCCTTGTGCCATTGCCCTCACTTATTAGTTTTTGTCATAAAAGCAACACAATTTTCCAAAAAATATTGCATTGTTGATTGCGTTGATTTTTACGTTAGATATTATATAGGTGCATGCATTTCGTACATATTACAACCTTGTGTACTTGATGTAATAGGTTTTTTAGGTTTCATTTTTTAATCTTTTAAGTGTTACTATTAGTAATATCATTTTAATGCCGATTCCACTTAGAATATCTAATTAAGTAATTTTTTTTTTATATATTGCTGTTGAATCCAATTAATTTTTGTACAGTTGATATTATATATATATATATTCTTCACACACATTACATTTACCGTGTACTTGACGCAATATATTTTCTACGTTTCATAATATGTTTGAATCTTTAATACGTGGTATTATAATAATTTTAAGAAATTGATTGTTTTTTAATGTCATTTTAAAAGTGTTACTAGTGATATCATTTAGTTCCATTCATTCGTGTCATTTTTTATATTTCATTATAAGTTCCACTTAGAATATCTAGCTAATTCACCGATTTTTTAATATATTGTTGTTGAAACTTATCCCTGTCAAGTGCTAACTATTCTAATTTTTAACGTTGATATTACGTACATGTACATTACACACATTATATATTTCATGTATCTTACTGTAATATGTTTCATAAATCGTTTATTCGTGTCATCATAATTATTATAAGAAGTTGATTATTTTTTAACATTACAGACTATTAATAAAATTGTTATTGGAACACAAAAAGTATGCATCTACAAAGTTAAATAAATTTCTTCAAATATTTATTACAAGAATTAAAATAAACTTGAGATGAGTTATGCACAAAGTTAAAACAAATATGGTCTTATGCTTGTATTGTTTGTCCCCCAAAATACAACACATACTAAATTAGAAGTTGTAATACTAATCGATGGAGGCCAGATATAGAAGAAGTGAGATTTTATCAGAATCATTAGTCTCAATATATCACATGAATAAGTTAGTGTCCCTGTACAGTATAATTAACACTTCACTAATTTGCAAGTTTTTAATATCCATAATATATTTCATAAATCGTTAATACTTGTCGAAAGCTGATTATTTTTTAACATTGCAACCGTTAATAAAATAGTTATTGGAACATAAAATTATAAAGTTAAATAAATTTCTTCAAATATTTAATACAAGAATTTTAAAAAAATGAGATGAGTTATTTTACATATTTAAAAGTTAAAAGAATAAAATATCTTCTTATGCTTGAACTGTGTCCCCCAAAATACAACATATACTAAAATTAGAAGTTCTACGCAAATTTCCAAGATGCAAAGATTCCTCAAAATAAGATTTGTAAGGCGCCAACGTGGCTAAATCCTGTTCATATGAATAATATTCATAAATTTTAAAATTAATGAGAAAAGTAAAATAAATAAAAATTACTCAGAATAATTATATAAATTGTAAAGTAAAGAAACTCTAATGCAAAATATCCTCAATATTTTATTATACTCTAGCATTTTTTTTTCTGAGCTTAAAATTAATGATTGTTTAAAAACTTTATCCCACAACCTTCAAGTTACAACCAAATGACGGCCCAAAATACATAGAAAAACATACTCAATCCCTTCGTCTTCTACTTAATGACTCATTTTATCGTTCGCTCACTTCGCCTTCTACTTAATGATTCATTTTATCATTTTTTATGTCTCTTAATTCATATTTAAAATAATAAAAGAACATTTTAAATATTCCAAAAATATATCAATATTACATGAATGTCATTATTTTATTCACACACAAACTTTTTTTTTTTTTATTACTAATAGACAATCTTTTTCCTAATAAATTTAGTTACTTTTAAGATCATTTGACACCGTCTATATTTAGACATTAAGTTCCTTACTAGATAGGTTCAAATATCTATAATTAGGTTAAAATATATAAACAATTAAGAGATAAAATTGACACTTAATTCAACGTATTATATGAGATTATACATAGAGAACCTATTATTTTAGAAAAGTAAGAATAACAAATTAATAGCTTACATAATAGATTATATATTCATAAAAGTAAGAATAACAAATTTAGAAATCAAAAGTGAAAATAAAAATGATTAAATTCAAAAGTTATTAAAGCACAAAATAGTTTATATATTCATAAAATTACATAATATAATTTACTATTTTGAGATAAATATAATTAAATGTAAAATATATATTTTCTAATATAATTAACGACAAAATAAACTCGAGTCGACTCGATTACCTGCATATAAATATAAATTATATAATTAATGGTAAGGGATTATATTTTTTTTAGTCCATTAAGTTACCACGTTTTTTAATTTAGTCCACTAAATTACCACTTTTTGAATTTAGTCCACTAAATTACCACTTTTTGAATTTAGTCCATTAAGTTTCGATTTATTTTGATTTTGGTCCAGTTACCTGCTATAGCAGGTTTAGCAGGTCATTTTTTAAAACACCATAAAATGATATACACACCCCCAATGTTAAACACACCACACTAAATTTTAATAAACTTTTGTTATTACTATACACACCCCCAATTCTTTCCTATTTAATAAATTACCAAAAATAATTAAATTAAAAAAAACCCCAATGTTAAGTACACCACACTAAAATTTAAAAAAATTTTGTTATTACTATACACACCCCAATTCTTTCCTGTTTAATAAATTACCAAAAAATAATAATAAAAAAAAAGAAGGTAAGAATTCAAAAAAAAAAAAAAGCCTAAATCCCAAAAATTAAACAGTTAAAATTTTTTAATTAGTTTTGAAGATGTAGTTAATTTCTTTATTATTTTTGAAGATTTTTAATAATAAAAAAAACAACTCAATCTGAAAAAAATTATTAAATTAAATAAAAAAATTCAAAAATATTAATAAATCAACTAAATTTTAAAAAATAATTAAATTAATTATTTTTTTAGATTTATTAAAATTTTGAAGATTTATGTATTTTTTTCTTAGGTTTTTTTATATTTTTCATATTAATTTGAATTCTTACTTTTTTTAATTAAATTATTTTTTATAATTTATTAAACATTTTTATTATTTTATTTAACTCTAATTGATTTTTGAATTTTTGTGTTTAACATTTGGAGTGTATATAATATTTGTGGGGTGTTAGTATGTTCATGTAATATAAAAGAAATATTTAAAATAAAATAAAATAAAAAAGTTTAAAACTCCAATGCTTTATTATTTGCCTTCTAACTTCTATAAAAATGTCGATAATAAGGCTAAATAAAATTTAAAAATTGTAGAAAATCAACTAAATCTTCAAAACTAATTAAATTAATTAATTTTTTTTTTTTTAGCTTTGTTTAATTTTTGAAGATTTAGGCGATTTTTTTATATGTTTTATGTATATTTTTTATATTTATTTGAATTCTTACTTTTTTTAATTTAATTATTTGTGTTAATTTATTAAATAGCAAATAATTGGGGTGTGTATAGTAATAACAAAAGTTTTTAAAGTTTAGTGTGATGTGTTTAACATTGGGGGTGTGTATAACATTTTATGAGGTGTGTTTTAAAAAATGACCTGCTAAACCTGCTATAGCAGGTAACTGGACAAAAATCAAAATAAATCGAAACTTAATGGACTAAATTCAAAAAGTGGTAATTTGGTGGACTAAATTAAAAAACGTGGTAACTTAATAGACTAAAAAAATTATAATCCCTAATGGTAAATTAGTAAATATTGTAAGCTCGATTAGGTTTGCAAGTCTTTCGAACCTAGTATTTATAAACTCGAACTCAGTAATTATTTGAGTAACTCGAAATTCGATTCAATTAAATTCGAGTCGATTTCAAATTCTTTCTTAATGAATCATGAGTAGCTCTCAAGTTGACTCGGCTCACTTACTTTATACTTAAATATTTTAACTGGTTGAAATTGAATTGCAAATTTTAAAATTGATTAGAAGAAAGTAAAAAAAATTAAAAAATCAATATCTAAAGTAAAGAAACTCGCAAAATATCCTGAAGGACTTTATTACACTCAGCATTTTTTTCTGGGCCTTCAAAATATCTTAAATATATATGTTTAAAAAGCTTTGTCGCATGCATATCCTTCAAGTTACAACAAAACCGGCCCAAATACTAAGAAAAACATTTAACTAAAACAAAAATAAATTTATCCATATTTATCTGTTAAGTGGTCCTCCACCCGATAAGTAAAAATATCTATAATCGTTTCAATATTTTAATTCGCACAAATTAAATTGAATTATATTATCAAGTGTATTTTTTGGTATTGAAGTTTTTTTAGGGAAGAATATTGAATATAAATTTTATTTTTAACCTAATTACACATTTATCTTAAATTAAATTTTAAGATAGTGCTTGTAAATTCAATAAACGGTTCACAAATTCACGTATTAAAACACTCTCTCACATCTTTTGAATAAAAAGTAATTTTATAAGTTATTAGTTGAGTTAGCAACCCGGCCCCTAAAAACTAGACTAATATAATCGTACAAAATATTTGCTATTTCCATCTATTTTGATCAAATCTATCTTAAAAAACAGAACTTACATAAATAAAAAAATGAGTAAGATCTTGTGATAAAGGGTTGGTCTCCTGTAAACTCAATTCCTTATAAGGAATTGAGTCCATTTTTTAAAATGGGTAGGATTAATAATAAGGATAAAATAAGCGAAAACATGTAAGTTAAATATTGTTGTTGAAATGGTTGAGCATTATTTTATTTTGAGGTCAAGTGTTCAACTCTCACATGTAACAATTTTCATTTTTTTAATTATAAAAGTGCATGTTGGAAATAAGGAAAAGTGTAACATGCATTTTACAATTTTTTTAACTTATTTTGCATTGTTAGGTTATATGGTGTTGCAATAATAATTTCAGTTATAATGACACATTTTTTAGTGATGTTATGTTACACCTTTTATACATATTTTGTTGCACTTTTCAGTTATAGTGACTTACAATTTTCAATAATATTTTCAGTTATAATAACTTACACTTTTTAGTAATGTTATGTTACATCTTTTAGTCGTATTTTGTTATGACACTTTTTAGTAATGTTATGACACATTTTTTAGTGATGTTATGTTACACCTTTTAGACATATTTTGTTGCACTTTTCAGTTGTAGTGACTTACAATTTCCATTAATATTTTCAGTTATAATAACTTACACTTTTTAGTAATGTTATGTTACATCTTTTAGTCGTATTTTGTTGCACTTTTTCAGTTGTAGTGGCTTACAATTTTCAATAATATTTTCAGTTATAGTAACTTACACTTTTTAGTAATGTTATGCTACACCTTTTAGTCGTATTTTGTTACACTTTTCAATTGTAGTCGCTTACAATATTTCAACAATATTTTCAGTTATAGTGACTTACACTTTTTAGTAATGTTATGCTACACCTTTTAGTCGTATTTTGTTGCACTTTTCAGTTGTAGTGACTTTACAATTAATAAGAATAACTCCTAAACAATGATAACACAACATTCCAAATTCTTCAAACCTCAAGCGATCACAAGTAATAAATTCAGGCAACTATCGAAAATAACCTAATTGCTACTGTCTTCCATGGGTGATGATACCTTATACACTTGTTGTGTCTTGGAGGAATTGAACAAGTGTACTAGTTGCTGAAACACCTTTCATGAACTCCTTATTAAACATTGTAAAAAGATCGAGTTAGGTATATACTTGAAAAGCATGTCACACTATATCAGACATTATACAGTTATAATAACTTGCACTTTTTAATAATATTGTGTTACACTTTTCAGTAATATTGTGTTGCACTCTTTAGTTATAATGACTTACATTTTTCATTAATATTATGTTGCACTTTTCAATTATAGTGACTTACACGTTTCAGAAAAATTATGTTTCACTTTTTAGTTATACTGACTTATATTTTTAGTAAATATTGTGTTGCACTTTTCTGTTATATCAACTTACATTTTTTAGTAATATTGTGTTGAACTTTTTATTGAACAAAAAAATTCACTTAAAAGTTTTAATCACTATAACGGAAAAGTGTAAAACATTTTCACTTAAAAATTGGATAGTGGAACTTAATATTTTTTTGTGAATTATTTATTATTTTATTATATATAATTAATAAAATTATTTATTTAGGTATATACTTGAAAAGCATGTCACACTATACCAGACATTATACAGTTATAATAACTTGCACTTTTTAATAATATTGTGTTACACTTTTCAGTAATATTGTGTTGCACTCTTTAGTTATAATGACTTACATTTTTCATTAATATTATGTTGCACTTTTCAATTATAGTGACGAACACGTTTCAGAAAAATTATGTTTCACTTTTTAGTTATACTGACTTATATTTTTAGTAAATATTGTGTTGCACTTTTCTGTTATATCAACTTACATTTTTTAGTAATATTGTGTTTGAACTTTTTATTGAATAAACTTAAAATTTTTAATCACTATAACGGAAAAGTGTAAAACATTTTCACTTAAAAATTGGATAGTGGAACTTAATATTTTTTTGTGAATTATTTATTATTTTATTATATAAAATTAATAAAATTATTTATTTAACGAGTATGATAACAAGTTAAATGGAGAATGTGTATATTTTTAAATACAAGTTAAATATTTCACAACTCATTCCCCTCTGCAATTTTATTTTTTTTCATTTATTATAATATATAAATATTTTAATAAATATTATAGTAGCGATGGCGATTAGTTGATTCAGCTGGGATCATTAAGTTTAATTAAAAAAATGAAAATAAATTGATGCAGACGGTTGGCTGTTGAGTTTAATTTAAAAAAAAAAAAAACTTAATTGATATGGGTCGGGTCAAATAGTTTTAATAATGGGTAGGACTCAATTCCTTATAAGGAATCAATTCCATATAAGACCAAACCTGTGATAAATAAACGAGTGTGTAAAATACAAAAGAAAGTGTTGGTCCCAAAAGGAGTGTGACACGTGTATAGGGGGGGGGGGGGGGGGAATACACGTGTGTGTGTTTTTCAAAAACTTTTGCAAGTAATCAACACAAATAATCAGAGTCAAGTAAGTTACACAGTGTGTCAAGTCCTATGAAAATACTAACAGTAGATTCTAAGAATTCTTAACAGTATGCAACTTGTATGCGGAATAAATGATAGGCCCTTTTATACTCCTTAATTAATATGCACTTAGATACTAAGTTATCAAATAGCAAATAGCAGTTATAACAACACAAAAGCTAAAGCAATAAGATAAATGCAGTAAGTAAGAACACAAGATGTATAGTGGTTCGGAGACTAAACTGCTCCTACGTCCACTCTCCTAATTTAATAGGATAATTCCTTAATCACTTTGGAATTAACTTGTTTTTACAGTGCCAAGGTGCACTCTACTTCTTCTCCTTCTCTTCTCTTGATTTCTTACAACCTTCTCTCGTTGCAATACTCTCAATCTATCTCTCAAGGTGAAAGTAGGGTTTTGTTCTAGTACCAACTAATTGTGTGATATCCTTTACAATTTAAGAACGAATATAAAGGATAGGATATCACTGTCTAGGCTTTGGATAATCAACAATAAGCTTGCCTAGTGGGGACTAAGGATAACACTCACAAATGAATATGCTTAAAAGCTTTTAATCTCTCGAGTGTTTTGAATACTTTTGAATGCTAAAATATTGCTATAGAACGCGTATGGCTTGTGTCTTGATGTATGTCCCGTCACTCTTGAAATGATTCAAGATATGGCCTATTTATAGATGAAGTAAACTATCCGTTGGTGGAGATAGCAAAATTTATCCATAAATTTGAACTTTCAAATTGTTCAGGGGCCTGCATGCAAATAGTACATGTATTCACGTCCATTCTGCAATTTGCATTCCAATATCAGAGTTTGTTATGCGCAGTGACAGGTGGCTCTCATTTCTTGGCTAATTTGGAATAATTATGTCCTTCCCGCTAACGGCCTCGTGATGGGTAAAGTTCCTAGTCATTCCTCGTCTTTGTCCATAAGTATGCCAAGTCCAAAGTATATGAATATCCAAATTCATCATACTTGACTTTTGTCGTCCAGCATACTTGTCTTCATGAATCCTTGTCACTTTCTTCATAACACTTCAGCTCCTTGTCTTCAATGATACTTGTCTTTTGTGCTTTGTGCTTTCAGGTCATTTGTCATAGATTCAAAGAATAATCTATCTAAAAATTAAAGCTCCCTAACATATATGAGCTTTTCTAACCTGAAAATCTAGACTTGGCAAATCATCATACTTGGGGTTTTACTTAGGGTTTTGGTATCAAATCAAAATCAAATTATCTTTTATTAATATAAACCATATCCCAACAATTTCCCCCTTTTTGATGATGCCAAAACCTACTTACTTCAAAAGATCCATAGGGATTTCTTTTTCAGTAGATTTGACAAAAACAGGACAACTAGCATGTATATTCTATACTTAGAAAAATTTCACAGAACAGATTCAGATAATTAACCTAAAAAGGGCTAAGTTCTCTGAGTTCTATAAAACTTGATCTAAGCAAGAATCAAATTAAAATCATTTTGCTAGAGCCTATTTTTCGACAAAAAATAACACAAGTATAAAGACTCAAAAATTGTTGTCCAGTGCATATGATAGATAATCATCATCAGAAATAAGATAGCACAGTAGTAAGAGCAGAAAGTTGTAAGTTCTAGCTCTTAAGGAGCAACAATTGTCTGGGAATAAAAATAAACATAGATTAAAAAGTTTATGATTTGTTCGAGATTAAATCTTGACTTGTCCTTCAGCAGCTTTATCACTTGGCTGCATCTGACTTCTTCTTCAGGAAAGATGGGAGTTCCTTGAACAGTGGAGTTAGCCCATACGATGCAAAGTGCCTATTCTTTAAGGCCATGACCTCCTCGTTCTTCCCGATCAAATCTTCATCCTTGACAAGTTGCACAAACTCATCAGTAATTGCTTTCATATCAATGCTTTTACCATCAACCTTCATTGGTGGAGTTCAGAAAATCTGTTCAGGAGCTTTGACAATCACTTTCTCCTTTTGAGCAGCTCCAAGAATCTTTGTGTATAACTCTGGATAATTCTCCATCATAAAACCTTCATAAAGACCATCAATGTCTTCAAAGTCTCCCCATCTCTTCACAACAAAGAAAAGATGATCCCATACTCGATTGGCTTCATCCCAAGGACTATTGAGTTCAGTAGGAACCCAGCTGTCAGTATGAGGGATCCTTTTCAAGGTTTCAGACTTCCTCTTGGCTCTATTTTCCATCATCAAAGCATAAGAACTCTTGTAAGACTTAGAATTTCCTGGATTGAAGTCTTTGTGCCTCTTCAACCTGCACTCTTCAGCATCTATGAACATCTTGGTTCTTTCTTCAATAACAAGCTTCCTCACTCCTTTTCTAGTCTCTGCATCTTGTCCAGCTCCTTCTGCAAAGATGTTTGCAACCTCTTCAAATACATGAGCTTTGTCTTTCACAAGATCAGCAGCAGTAACTTCAGGAGAAGCTCTTCTAACAGGTAGCTTATCTTCCCTTCTAACCAAGGTTGAAATTTCCATCTCTTCATCATCATCTGGTTCACTTGACTTATATTTCTTGCTTTTCTCATGATCAGAAATATCAGCAATCTTCTTTCTCTTCAAATTTGGTTTCCTTATTTTTCCACTTCTGGTTTTGAGGCAATCTTCCTCCTCTGTAGCCTCAGCAATCTCCAAAACTTTTGCTTTCCCCTTCCCTTTGCTACCTTCCCCCTTACTTTTCTCACCCTTCTTCAATAGATCTTCCCCCTTCTTTGCACTTTCCCCCTTTTTGGCATCATCACATGCCTCAAGGTTGATGGGGTCAGTAGGGTTGGCATCAATCTTAGCCATAGTAAGTGAGAGCTCTTGTTGGTAGGTGTCCATTCTTTTCATCTGGACAGAAATGGGGTCAACATGATTCAATAGAAATGCAGAAATGGTGGAACTTACAGACTCTTCCACTTGCTTCTTCACAGCTTGATCAACTTGGTTCCTCATCATCTTGATTATGCCTTCCAAGTTGTCTTTGAATAAATCAGAAGCAGCATTCAATGAACTCTTGATGGTCTCTCTTATCAGTTGATCTCTTTGACTCTGCATAGACTGAGTCAGCTTTTCAATGTCCTTTGACAGCATCTGGGAAATCTCCTCCTTTTCTTTGGCAACATCATCCTTTAGCCTTAGAATTTCCTCTCTGTCCTTCTTGATCAACTCTTTTTCTGTGTGGAAGTATGTGGTCACAACATCTGACATGATCTTTGATGACTCTCCAATCTTAAGAGTAGAGTCCTTCACATCCTTTCCAACACTTTCCATCTTCTTATCAAAGGTTTCAAAACCTTTTTCAATAGCTTCCAGTTTTATGGTTGTGGAGTTCATCTTCTCTTCCAAACTCTCAACCTTAATGCATAAGTCCACAACATTATTATCAACGGTTTCCTCCAGGTTCTCCATCCTCCTTGTCATCCTTCTTGCCTTTGTGTTCAAATTGATCAAAGACTTGTGCTGGGCTTCATTTGTTGGAATGATAGTTTCATCCAAACTATCTCTCACATACTTTCCCATGTTTAGGCATAAGCCTACAACATTCTCCAGCCTCTTCCTCTCAACTTCATTGATCTGTTCAATCTCAGAATTGAACTCCTCCATCACTGCCTTCATTCTTCCATCCTCCTTATCAATGATGCAGACTTCAGTCAATGGAGAAGCATCTAAGTGAATTGGGAACTCCATCGAAGTTGATGGTGCTGCAGCTATTGCCTCATTTTTCCAAGGGCTTCTTTATAGCAGCTGGTTCCTCAGTCTTCACAGCTTCTTTTTTAGCAATATTGGCCTCCACTTCATCTTTCTTGGCCTTAGCTTCAGTGACTTCAGCAGGAGTTGACTCATTCAACTCAGCATCATTAATGTTAGGATTTTCAGCAGTTTTCTCAGTTGGAGGTTCAAAAATGACAATCTCCATGGATGCAGTGGCTTCTACAGCTGGCTGTACTTCTTTTTCAACATTTTTAATCAATTGACCTTGGTCAATTTCATCAATCTTTCCTCCTTCACTGGTTTCTCCAATCTTTAATTATTCAATGGCAGTCTCAACTCCATCAAAGAAATCTTTCTCAGCAGGCTTCTGGCTCTCATTTCCTCCTTCAGTGATGTCTACCTCCATGGCAGCAATCTCTCCATCATCTTTGTCCTCAACAATCTTGGACTCTTCTTCACTCTTGTCCTCAGTGCTCTTGGACATTTCAACATCTCCATCAACTTGCTTCGATAACTTATCATCCTCCTCCATTAAGTCTTCAATGTTCAGATCAATCCCAGCAATAATGGATTGAATAGCTCCCTTCTGAATTTTTATGTTCACCAAGTTGGCAAACAACCTTTCATTAGTTAACTCAAAAGTGGATTCCACTTCAGCAAAATCTGTTAATCTGGCTTCCTCATTCTCCCACCAGTCCAGTCCCTTGGACTTAATCACTTTCCCAATATCATACATGGATTTCTTCCTTATATCAACAATCAATCTAAGATCATAGAAGGTTGATCTTAAATCAGGATATTTGGTAAGTTGGGGATAAAGTTGGTCTAGGAAAAATTTGGATTCATCTCTCAATGACATTTCATAGGTGTATTCAGTGGTTGTATCTGACTTGGGTGAGGGTTGAGGTTCATAAAAAAGAATGGGTATGGGGGAATCAGACTTATAGGTAACTTTTTGAATGGTTGGATCATTCAAATGGGGGGTGGTTTCAACAGCTTTTGGGCTATGACTTGAGGGTTCATTCAAGTCTAGGTTTCCAGATGATACTCTTTCTTCATCATCATCACCTTCATCATCATCATCTGAACCTTCCAGTTCAGCTTGCTCATCAATATCCATTTCTTCTTCAGAAGTATCAACATACTCCTCTTCAGTTTCATCTTCACTAGGGCTTGACATGGCTCTCTTTTTCTTGGACTTTGAGGCTGTCTCAACCTCATTTCCTTTCCTTTCCTTCTTGGCTTTTTCAAGAATACTGATCACCATTTGTGTTGCTTCTTCACTCTTCTGCTTGGCAGATTTAGCTTGCTTTCTTGTTAAGGTTTTTGGTGACTTGATCTCCAGCCCCAATCTTTTCTGAGTTCTCACAGATAATTGTCTAAACAATATCTTGGTGGTGTTGAACTTTACTCCATCTTCAACAATGTCCTCAGGTCCATATTTGTATAAGAATGCAGCAACTTTTGTACAGAAGGCTAGTTTCTTCTCAATGACTACCTTCCTTACATCCACAATTTTGAACTTTTCTTTCTCCTCTGCAAGTTTCTTCAGAAAGTAACCTTTCCAATTCATCGGCTTCTTTCCTCCATCAATGATAGCTTTCATCAGTCTTACTTTGGATTTGCTGATCTGGTCATAGCTTCCTGTGGTGCACATAACAGTCTTTGCAACCACATCAAGTAAAAGTTGATAGTCCTCTTTTAGAACTCTTTTGTGTAGACCAGATTTGAGAAGTACTGGCTTGTTCATCCATTGGTTGGCAACTTCTTGTTCATTGTGCCTCATATACTCTTCAGGATCTTCTCCAGTAGCATTCAGACCAAAGAATTCATCAAAGTTTTCTTCAGTGAACTCAAACTTCTCAGCAGTCTTCTTGGATGTGTCTGGTTCATGAGTCATAATATAACCAGATCCTGAGCTTTTTGGAGTGAAAGTGCCTAAGAACTGAGTTGTTGAAAGTTCCAGGCATGTCTTGGGGATGGCCTCGAGCCATTTTCTCAATCCAGCTTGCTCCAGCCAAGTAACTATTCTTCTTGTGTGTTTATTTGACAGATTGTCAAAGCACACAGTCTTCTCAAAGTGGAGCATGGTTGCTTCACTCAAATAATTCCAGTTGATGTCCAAATCAGGGGCATTGAAGTTAACTAAAGATATAGCCAATATACAGTATTAGTATGGTTTAATAGCATAATATTACTACTAAAACACAAGATTAGGCTATCTTTGAACAGTATCTTGCATTTATGTCTCAGATTTACTGTGGATAACAAGCTCATAGCATCATAATACCATATCCAACAATGTTTTAAACTTGTAATCATGTTCTCTAGACATAGTATGTGTATGAATCTAACACGTTTTTAAGCATTACACATGTATCTAACAACATATCATTCAATAAATGACTAATCCGTAGATATAGCATCTAAAGAAATTCAAACAGATTCATTTAGAGCTAAAAACAGAGCATGTTATTTTTCTTGAAAGCTTTACAAATATGCATGTCTTTAACAGAAGATTATGAGAAATACTAACCCATTTCCAAAAACATTTTTGGTAAAGTTATAGAGCTTTGAGCAAAACTTGTAGATGAGCTTGATGATTTTTGAGTGATTTAGCTTAGGGCTTTTTCAGAAATTTTGAAAACGTAAATTGTGAAAAATTCTAAGTTATGCTTTTATATCTCCTCAATTGTACAATTTGAAAAGTGTTAGGTGTAGGGCTGGGATTGAATTGATAAGATTTAATGGTTTAGATCAATTCTGTTACACCAAAGGACGCAAATGTCGTGTCCTTCGCACAGTGAGCTGCTTTTTCAGAAAATCGTGCAATTGATTGTCTTTTAGCAAAAATCTCTTGTTTGTCTGTTATGAGCTTTAAATGCGTACTATAAAGATGAACAGAGTTTAACTTTTATGAAAAAGAAAACTTATCTACAGTCAAGTGACAACTTGACTGAATAACCCTTGACAACTTCTATTGAAGTTTCTCATGTTCTTTGTCATCCTCTGCGTTGTCCTTCGTAGTTTTCCTCGTACTTGAGTGTCATGTACTTTGTCCAAGTTTCCTGCATGAAAATTCTTGAAAATAATATCAGAATGTGAAAAATAAATTAATGAACTTTGTATTGTCTCATCAACTTATCCTTCCTAAAACTTCACTCTAAGTTCCCCCTTGGATTAATACTAGTATCTCTGGCATGAGTAAAGTAATTCCTTATACTTTAAACATTCTCTCCAGGATCTAATAAACCAAGTTCCATTGAAAGTTCCTTGAACCTTGTTTCAGCTAGGGGTTTTGTAAGAATATCAGCCTTTTGCTTATCAGTATGAATCTTTTCCATTCTGATGTCCTTTTTCTCTACATGATCTCTTATGAAGTGATGTCTAATATCCACATGTTTACACCTTGTGTGTAACACTGGATTTTGAGTAATGGCTATGGCACTATTATTATCACAATAAATAGGTACATCTTTTGTGACAACTTTATAATCTCTTAGCTGTTGTTTGAGCCATAAGATTTGAGCACAACAGCTTCCAGCAGCCATGTATTCAGCCTCTGTGGTTGAAGTAGCTACAGAAGTTTGTTTCTTGGAAAAACATGAAATCAATTTGTTTCCTAAGAATTGACAAGTGCCAGTGGTTGATTTTCTGTCTATCCTACATCCTCCATAGTCAGCATCAGAATAACCAGTCAACTCAATGTTGTCTTCAGATGGATACCACAATCCCAAGTTCACTGTACCTTTTAAATACCTAAGTATTCTTTTGGTAGCCTCTAAGTGACTTTTCTTTGGATTGGACTGAAATCTAGCACATACACCAACTGCAAAAGTAATATCAGGTCTGCTTGCAGTTAGATATAATAAAGAACCTATTATTTCTCTATATTCAGTGGGGTTGGTATCTAATCCATCAATGTCAGGATCCATTTTCCAATTTGTATTCATAGGAATTCTAACTGGTTTGCTATTTTCACAGCCAAACTTCTTGATCATTTCTCTAGTATACTTAGCTTGATTGATGAAGATTCCTTTCTCAGATTGTTTGACTTGTAAACCTAGGAAAAAGTTCATCAATCTCATCATTGACATTTCAAACTTTCCTTGCATGAGAGTTGAAAATTTCTTGCACATATCCTCATTAGGTGAACCAAAAATGATATCATCAACATATATCTGTACTAACAGAATATCATTTCCATCACTTATCCTAAATAAAGTCCTATCAACTGTGCCTTTCACAAAACCATTGTCCAATAGGAATTGTGATAGTGTCTCATACCAGGCTCTTGGTGCTTGCTTGAGACCATAAAGTACTTTCTTCAATCTATACACTTTGTCTCCTTCTACAAAACCAGGTGGCTGCTCTACATAAACCTCTTCTTTAAGTACACCATTCAGAAATGCACTCTTTACATCCATTTGGTATACTTTGAACTTCATATGAGCTGCATATGCTAAGAACAGCCTAATTGCTTCTAACCTAGCTACAGGGGCAAAGGTCTCATCATAGTCTATTCCTTCATGTTGACTATAACCTTTGGAAACTAGTCTGGCTTTGTTTCTAACTATAACATCATTTTCATTTTTCTTGTTCTTGTAAACCCATTTAGCTCCTACAACATCCTGATGTGTTGGTCTATCTACCAGCTCCCAAACATCATTCCTTTTGAACTGATTTAGTTCCTCTTGCATTGCTGTAATCCAGTTGGAGTCTGCCATTGCTTCTTCAATGGTTGTGGGTTCTGTTTCAGAAAGAAAACAACAAAATAAAGCACTCTCTCCATGTTGTCTCCTAGTGATTACACCACTAGTAGGATCACCAATAATCTGGTCTGAAGGATGAGCATCTAGCCATGTCCTTCTAGACTGATCATTTTCAGATAAGTTAGTCTCATTTGGTTCAACATTTAATTCAACATAAAATTCAGGAAAATTAAAGGCAGGATCAGTTTCATATTCAGGGGTGTTGTCCATGTCATTGACATTGGCATTTTCAGGTTGAGTTCCCCCTAAATCATTTGATCATTGTACTCCCTCAGCATTACCAGCTTCGTCATTGGGAGAACTTACCTCAGGTTGAGTGGGTTCATTCAACTCAACATTGCAGTTTTCCTCATGAATGTTGGCTTCAGGTGAGTTGTCTCTATCTTGATTGGCTTCAGATATGTTGAATATCTTGAGGTTGTCCAAATCAGGATAGTGTACATCAGTAAATGTAGATTCTTTTCTTTCACCATCTCTTAGCCTTGTCACTCTTGTGTTGATTTCATCATGGGATTTGTCTTCTTTGTTTGAGGTCCTGTGCTTGAAAGAAAACTCATCAAAGATAACATGAGGTGTTTCTTCAACAATAAGAGTTCTACAATTATAAACTCTGAAAGCTTTGCTAGATGAAGAATATCCTAGAAAGATTCCTTCATCTGCTTTGCTATCAAATGTTTTTAATTGTTGCTTCCCATTATTGTGAATGAAACATGTACATCCAAAAATATGAAAGTAAGAGATTCTTGGTTTTCTCCCTTTGAAGAGTTCATAAGGAGTTTTTCCTTGTTCCTTTGTTAGCATGGATCTGTTTTGGGTGTGACAAGCAGTATTGATTGCTTCTGCCCAAAACCTCTTTGGAATCTTTGCTTCTGCTATCATGGTTCTTCCAGCTTCCTTGAGTGTTCTAACTCTCCTTTCTGCTACACCATTTTGTTGAGGTGTTCTAGCTGATGAAGTTTCATGAGTGATTCCATTTGCTTGACAGTATTCATTTATGTAAGAGTTGATGAATTCAGTTCCTTTGTCTGATCTGATCTTTACAATGTTCAAGCCTTTCTCATTTGTAATTTTCTTCATAAGTTCTGACAGCTTCTTTTGAGTCTCCTTCTTCTTTAGCATGAATATTACCCAAGTGTATCTTGAGAAGTCATCCACTACTATTAGTGTATACTTCTTTCCACTGATGCTCACAGGGGTAATGGGTCCAAATAAATCCATGTGAAGTAATTGTAATACTCTTGCAGTTGAGATGACAACCTTTGTCTTGAAATATGCTTTGACTTGCTTTCCTTCTTGACATGCTTGACAGATGTGTTCTTTTGTGAATACTTCATTTGGTAGGCCATCTGCTAAAAAAAAATCTTGCAAGTTTGTTCAAGGTCTTAAAGTTCAGATGGTTTAGCCTTTTGTGCCATAGCCAACAGAGATCTTTAGAGCTTTTTGCAACTAGGCAGATATCTTCAGGGGATTTGTTCCAATCTGCAAGATAAACATTACCTTTCCTTGACCCAGTTAGTAGTAACTGTTGCTTTGATTTGTTCTTAATATAACATAAGTTACTAGAAAACTCAACATCAAAACCTTTATCACAAAATTGGCTTATTGAAAATAGATTGTGTTTCAGACCATAGACATATGAAACATTTGAAATACTTACAGTACCAATTTTGAGAGTTCCATAACCTTTGGTTGTTCCTTGTGAGTTGTCACCAAAAGTTACTTGTGGTCCATTTTGTTCAACAAAATCTGACAAAAGTTCCCTATTTCCAGTCATATGTCTTGAACATCCACTGTCCAAGTACCATGTAAGTTCTTTAGAACTTCTTTTCTTTGTTGATGGCACCACAGGAACCTGTTACAAATCAAAACTTAGGTACCCTTTGAAAGTTGGGTCCTAGAGGGTTAGATATACCTTTTGGAACCCAAACTTGCCTTATTTTCATTACTTGAAAAAGGGCTAATTTGTTTTCCATAAACATCTAAATACACAATCTTCCTTTTAAATGCCTTAGGTTGAGATTGAGTATTAGTGTGAATCTTGGATGATTTAGAAGAGTTATATTTATTCTTGTGAATATATCTGCTAAATCTATCTTTTGATTCATGTGCAACATGCTTGAATCTTTGTGGATAGGTATTCAGATTACTTGATGTCCTTGGCATGTAGGATTCAAGTCTTCTGTACTCATTGTACTTAGGCTGGAAATTCCTTTGATAATTCATTGTAGGCCTTCTCATTTGAGTTGGTCTTCTTTGAATATCTTGTGGTTTTCTTGCCTGAGTCTGAGAGTTTTTCAGCTGAGTTGTCTTCCATTGACCTTTACTCATCTGAATTGTCTCAGGCCTCTGAAATCTTGTCTTAGGTCTTGCAACCTTTTACTTGTGATTCAGGATAGTTGGTACAATGGTTTGTTTACCTTTGTCCTTTATCTGTAGCAGCTTTGGTTCAACAATATCAGTCTGAGCCACAGATTTTACAAAGACTCTCTTAGTAATATTTGTTGAAGTATTACTGAGGCATGGTGAAGATATTTTATCTGGATTGTAACCAAGTCCAGATCTTTGGGTCATAGGCCTTTGCATTCCTTGTAGTTCATCTATTGAAGTAGATGACTTATACAGGGCAGCCAGTTTGAATTTCAAACTCTCTTCACTAGATTTAAGACATTCATGTTCCTTGAAAAGATGTTCAAACTTTGCCATCAATGCTTGGTAGTCTGAATCCTTACTCTCATGAAGCTTAACTAGCTTCCAACATAATAAGTTGTTCAGATGACTTGTCCTTTAGAGTATTCAACTCCTTAGTTAAGTCATTGCACAACTCATTAGTTCTCAGATCATGTTCAGCTTCAACCTGAGTAATTCTTTCAATCTTAGCATTCAAGACTTTGTTTTCTTCTAAGGTTTGATCATGAATCTCTTGTAGTCTCATGAAGTCTTCCATCAACTTACCAAAAGTGAGTTTCAGGTTGTCTTTATTTGACATCATTGTGCTACTAGAATTGATAGAACTAGAAATAGATTGTACCTCATCATTGTCTTCAATAGCCATTAGACACTCTTCATCACTGCTGTCTGTAAACATCTCAGATGATGAAGATGGAAGTTGATCATCTTCAGAGGTTTCTTCTTCAGCTTTCAATGCTTTTCTTTTTCCATATTTCTGGTCCCTCTTAGCTTGTCTTTCCTTCCTTTCCTTGGAGGTTAGCTCTGGACAATCATATTAGAAATGTCCTGTCTTCTTGCAGTTGTAGCATGTATCCTCATCTTCATCTTTCTTCTTTTCAGCATCTCTCTTCTTGGTTGATGAAGATGGATCTTCTTTGGAGTTGTCCCTTCTGGATCTCCTTTCATCATTCTTCTTCTCAGGTGAGTTGAACCTTCTTCTTCTATCTTGGTAAAACCTTTTGTATTTACCAAATCTAGAATTTAATCTTTCAAATCTTCTAGCCATCATGGCCAACTCATCTGAAAAGTCAGCTTTGGAAGTTCCTTTTCCACTCTTGCTTGATTTGCTGGTTTTCTTGGAATCAGGTTCATTGGATTTGGCCTTCAGTGCAATCCCTTTGCTCTCAGGTTCCTCAGTGTTGTTCTTTCTATTCAAGTCATATTCATAGGCCTTGAGTTCTGAGAATACTTGTTGCATTGGCATTGTTGACAAATCCTTTGTATTCTGCATCATGACAGCATACACATTCCATTTGGTTGTCAAACTCCTAAGTATCTTCAGAGCCACTTCTCTCTTGGAGTATACTTTTCCAAGTGAATTGATCTCATTCATGATGTCTGTGAACCTTCCATCCAGTTGATCAATGTTTTCATCAGATTTCATCCTAAATTGCTCATACTTTTGAACAGCAACTTGAAGTTTGTTTTCCTTGATCTTGTCAGTTCCTTCACACATTAGAGCTAATGTGTCCCATATCTCCTTTGCAGTTGTGCAGTGAAACACTCTACCCATTATAGCATCTGGAATGGTCTGATATAGGGTGTTCATTGCAACATAGTTGAGATTCTGCTTCTTTCTTTCTTCAGGAGTGAGCTCATCATCATCTTTTGAAATTTCTTGTGCTCCAGTTGCTCTTTGGGCTTCTGTAACATTTGTGTTGGGTTTCATGAACACAAATGGACCTTTAGTGATCACCCTTAGCATTTCATCATGGAGACAGGCCAAGTGAGCTCTCATCCTTATCTTTCAGAAGTCATAATTCTCAATAGAGAACATAGGCAGTTTCTGGTAAGATATCTTGTTGATGGGGTTGGTTCCCATAGTAGTAGGTGGTGGAACAGCTACACCAGAATTCTCAGAAGAAGATGTGTTAGGCATAGTGAATAATCGGAAATAATGAATATCACAAAAAGTGCACAAGTAGATCAGTTCAGGTAAGATACTATGAATAATCAGAGTCAAGTAAGTTACACAGTGTGTCAAGTCCTATGAAAATACTAACAGTAGATTCTAAGAATTCTTAACAGTATGCAACTTGTATGCGGAATAAATGATAGGCCCTTTTATACTCCTTAATTAATATGCACTTAGATACTAAGTTATCAAATAGCAAATAGCAGTTATAACAACACAAAAGCTAAAA
Source organism: Galeopsis tetrahit (assembly GCA_963675135.1). Lineage (NCBI taxonomy): Eukaryota > Viridiplantae > Streptophyta > Magnoliopsida > Lamiales > Lamiaceae > Galeopsis > Galeopsis tetrahit. The sequence goes on along the minus strand of OY776130.1, from coordinate 27,543,028 downwards.
CAATAAGATAAATGCAGTAAGTAAGAACACAAGATGTATAGTGGTTCGGAGACTAAACTGCTCCTACGTCCACTCTCCTAATTTAATAGGATAATTCCTTAATCACTTTGGAATTAGCTTGTTTTTACAGTGCCAAGGTGCACTCTACTTCTTCTCCTTCTCTTCTCTTGATTTCTTACAACCTTCTCTCGTTGCAATACTCTCAATCTCTACTACGAACTCAACAATACTCTCAATCTATCTCTCAAGGTGAAAGTAGGGTTTTGTTCTAGTACCAACTAATTGTGTGATATCCTTTACAATTTAAGAACGAATATAAAGGATAGGATATCACTGTCTAGGCTTTGGATAATCAACAATAAGCTTGCCCAGTGGGGACTAAAGATAACACTCACAAATGAATATGCTTAAAAGCTTTTAATCTCTCGAGTGTTTTGAATACTTTTGAATGCTAAAATATTGCTATAGAACGCGTATGGCTTGTGTCTTGATGTATGTCCCGTCACTCCTGAAATGATTCAAGATATGGCCTATTTATAGATGAAGTAAACTATCCGTTGGTGGAGATAGCAAAACTTATCCATAAATTTGAACTTTCAAATTGTTCAGGGGCCTGCATGCAAATAGTACATGTATTCACGTCCATTCTGCAATTTGCATTCCAATATCAGAGTTTGTTATGCGCAGTGACAGGTGGCTCTCATTTCTTGGCTAATTTGGAATAATTCTGTCCTTCCCGCTAATGGCCTCGTGCTGGGTAAAGTGCCTAGTCATTCCTCGTCTTTGTCCATAAGTATGCCAAGTCCAAAGTATATGAATATCCAAATTCATCATACTTGACTTTTGTCGTCCAGCATACTTGTCTTCATGAATCCTTGTCACTTTCTTCATAACACTTCAGCTCCTTGTCTTCAATGATACTTGTCTTTTGTGCTTTGTGCTTTCAGGTCATTTGTCATAGATTCAAAGAATAATCTATCTAAAAATTAAAGCTCCCTAACATATATGAGTTTTTCTAACCTGAAAATATAGACTTGGCAAATCATCATACTTGGGGTTTTACTTAGGGTTTTGGTATCAAATCAAAATCAAATTATCTTTTATTAATATAAACCATATCTCAACAATTTCCCTCTTTTTGATGATGCCAAAACCTACTTACTTCAAAAGATCCATAGGGATTTCTTTTTCAGTAGATTTGACAAAAACAGGACAACTAGCATGTATATTCTATACTTAGAAAAATTTCACAGAATAGATTCAGATAATTAACCTAAAAAGGGCTAAGTTCTCTGAGTTCTATAAAACTTGATCTAAGCAAGAATCAAATTAAAATCATTTTGCTAGAGCCTATTTTTCGACAAAAAATAACACAAGTATAAAGACTCAAAAATTGTTGTCCAGTGCATATGATAGATAATCATTATCAGAAATAAGATAGCACAGTAGTAAGAGCAGAAAGTTGTAAGTTCTAGCTCTTAAAGAGAAACAATTGTCTGGGAATAAAAAATAAACATAGATTAAAAAGTTCATGATTTGTTCGAGATTAAATCTTGACTTGACCTTCAGCAGCTTTATCACTTGGCTGCATCTGACTTCTTCTTCGGGAAAGATGGGAGTTCCTTGAACAGTGGAGTTAGCCCATACGATGAAAAGTGTCTATTCTTTAAGGCCATGACCTCCTCGTTCTTCCCAATCATATCTTCATCCTTGACAAGTTGCACAAACTCATCAGTAATTGCTTTCCAATCAATACTTTTACCATCAGCCTTCATTGGTGGAGTCTAGAAAATCTATTCAGGAGCTTTGACAATCACTTTCTCCTTTTGAGGAGCTCCAAGAATCTTTGTGTATAACTCTGGATAATTCTCCATCATAAAACCTTCATAAAGACCACCAATGTCTTCAAAGTCTCCCCATCTCTTCACAACAAAGAAGAGATGATCTCATACTCGATTGGCTTCATCCCAAGCACCATTGAGTTCAGTAGGAACCCAGCTGTCAGTATGAGGGATCCTTTTCAAGGTTTCAGACTTCCTCTTGGCTCTATTTTCCATCATCAAAGCATAAGAACTCTTGTAAGACTTAGAATTTCCTGGATTGAAGTCTTTGTGTCTCTTCAACCTGCACTCTTCAGCATCTATGAACATCTTGGTTCTTTCTTCAATAACAAGCTTCCTCACTCCTTTTCTATTTTCTGCATCTTGTCCAGCTCCTTCTGCAAAGATGTTTGCAACTTCTTCAAACACATGAGCTTTGTCTTTCACAAGATCAGCAGCAGTAACTTCAGGAGAAGCTCTTCTAACAGGTAGCTTATCTTCCCTTCTAACCAAGGTTGAAATTTCCATCTCTTCATCACCATCTGGTTCACTTGACTTATATTTCTTGCTTTTCTCATGTTCAGAAATATCAGCAATCTTCTTTCTCTTCAAATTTGGTTTCCTTATTTTTCCACTTCTGGTTTTGAGGCAATCTTCCTCCTCTGTAGCCTCAGCAATCTCCAAAACTTTTGCTTTCCCCTTCCCTTTGCTACCTTCCCCCTTACTTTTCTCACCCTTCTTCAATAGATCTTCCCCCTTCTTTGCACTTTCCCCCTTTTTGGCATCATCACATGCCTCAAGGTTGATGGGGTCAGTAGGGTTGGCATCAATCTTAGCCATAGTAAGTGAGAGCTCTTGTTGGTAGGTGTCCATTCTTTTCATCTGGACAGAAATGGGGTCAACATGATTCAATAGAAATGCAGAAATGGTGGAACTTACAGACTCTTCCACTTGCTTCTTCACAGCTTGATCAACTTGGTTCCTCATCATCTTGATTATGCCTTCCAAGTTGTCTTTGAATAAATCAGAAGCAGCATTCAGTGAACTCTTGATGGTCTCTCTTATCAGTTGATCTCTTTGACTCTGCATAGACTGAGTCAGCTTTTCAATGTCCTTTGACAGCATCTGGGAAATCTCCTCCTTTTCTTTGGCAACATCATCCTTTAGCCTTAGAATTTCCTCTCTGTCCTTCTTGATCAACTCTTTTTCTGTGTGGAAGTATGTGGCAACAGCATCTGACATAATCTTTGATGACTCTCCAATCTTAAGAGTAGAGTCCTTCACATCCTTTCCAACACTTTCAATTTTCTTATCAAAGGTTTCAAAACCTTTTTCAACAGCTTCCAGTTTTATGGTTGTGGAGTTCATCTTCTCTTCCAAACTCTCAACCTTGATGCATAAGTCCATAGCATTATTATCTACAGTTTCTTCCAGGTTCTCCATCCTCCTTGTCATCCTCCTTGCCTTTGTGTTCAAGTTGAGTAAAGACTTGTGCTGGGCTTCATTTGTTGGAATGATAGTTTCATCCAAACTATCTCTTACATACTTTCCCATGTTTAGGCATAAGCCTACAACATTCTCCAGCCTCTTCCTCTCAACTTCATTGATTTGTTCAATATCAGAATTGAACTCCTCCAGCACTGCCTTCATTCTTCCATCCTCCTTATCAATGATGCAGACTTCAGTCAATGGAGAAGCATCTAAGTGAATTGGGAACTCCATCGAAGTTGATGGTGCTGCAGCTATTGCCTCATTTTCCAAGGGCTTCTTCATAGCAGCTGGTTCCTCAGTCTTCACAGCTTCTTTTTGAGCAATCTTGGCCTTAACTACATCTTTCTTGGCCTCAGCTTCAGTGACTTCAGCAGGAGTTGACTCATTCAACTCAGCATCATGAGTGTTAGGATTGTCAGCAGTTTTCTCAGTTGGAGGTTCGAAAATGACAATCTCCATGGATGCAGTGGCTTCTACAGCTGGCTGTACTTCTTTTTCAACATTTTTAATCAATTGACCTTGGTCAATTTCATCAATCTTTCCTCTTTCACTGGTTTCTCCAATCTTTAATTCTTCAATGACAGTCTCAACTCCATCAAATAAATCTTTCTCAGCAGGCTTCTGGCTCTCATTTCCTTCTTCAGTGATGTCTACCTCCATGGCAGCAATCTCTCCATCATCTTTGTCCTCAACAATCTTGGACTCTTCTTCACTCTTGTCCTCAGTTCTCTTGGACATTTCAACATCTCCATCAGCTTGCTTCGATAACTTATCATCCTCCTCCATTAAGTCTTCAATGTTCAGATCAATCCCAGCAATAATGGATTGAATAGCTCCCTTCTGAATTTTTATGTTCACCAAGTTGGCAAACAACCTTTCATCAGTTAACTCAAAAGTGGATTCCACTTCAGCAAAATCTGTTAATCTGGCTTCCTCATTCTCCCACCAGTCCAGTCCCTTGGACTCAATCATTTTCCCAATATCATACATGGATTTCTTCCTTATACCAACAATCAATCTAAGATCATAGAAGGTTGATCTTAAATCAGGATATTTGGTAAGTTGGGGATAAAGTTGGTCTAGGAAAAATTTGGATTCATCTCTCAATGACATTTCATAGGTGTATTCAGAGGTTGTATCTGACTTGGATGAGGGTTGAGGTTCATAAAAAAGAATGGGTATGGGGGAATCAGACTTATAGGTAACTTTTTGAATGGTTGGATCATTCAAATGGGGGGGTGGTTTCAACAGCTTTTGGGCTATGACTTGAGGGTTCATTCAAGTCTTGGTTTCCAGATGATAGTCTTTCTTTATCATCATCACCTTCATCATCATCATCTGAACCTTCCAGTTCAGCTTGCTCATCAATATCCATTTCTTCTTCAGAAGTATCAACATACTCCTCTTCAGTTTCATCTTCACTAGGGCTTGACATGGCCCTCTTTTTCTTGGACTTTGAGGCTGTCTCAACCTCCTTTCCTTTCCTTCTTGGCTTTTTCAAGAATACTGATCACCATTTGTGTTGCTTCTTCACTCTTCTGCTTGGCAGATTTAACTTGCTTTCTTGTTGAGGTTTTTGGTGACTTGATCTCCAGCCCCAATCTTTTCTGAGTTCTCACAGATAATTGTCTAAACAATATCTTGGTGGTGTTGAACTTTACTCCATCTTCAACAATGTCCTCAGGTCCATATTTGTATAAGAATGCAGCAACTTTTGTACAGAAGGCTAGTTTCTTCTCAATGACTACCTTCCTTACATCCACAATTTTGAACTTTGCTTTCTCCTCTGCAAGTTTCTTCAGAAAGTAACCTTTCCAATTCATCGGCTTCTTTCCTCCATCAATGATAGCTTTCATCAGTCTTACTTTGGATTTGCTGATCTGGTCATAGCTTCCTGTGGTGCACATAACAGTCTTTGCAACCACATCAAGTAAAAGTTGATAGTCCTCTTTTAGAACTCTTTTGTGTAGACCAGATTTGAGAAGTACTGGCTTGTTCATCCATTGGTTGGCAACTTCTTGTTCATTGTGCCTCATATACTCTTCAGGATCTTCTCCAGTAGCATTCAGACCAAAGAATTCATCAAAGTTTTCTTCAGTGAACTCAAACTTCTCAGCAGTCTTCTTGGATGTGTCTGGTTCATGAGTCATAATATAACCAGATCCTGAGCTTTTTGGAGTGAAAGTGCCTAAGAACTGAGTTGTTGAAAGTTCCAGGCATGTCTTGGGGATGGCCTCGATCCATTTTCTCAATCCAGCTTGCTCCAGCCAAGTAACTATTCTTCTTGTGTGTTTATTTGACAGATTGTCAAAGCACACAGTCTGCTCAAAGTGGAGCATGGTTGCTTCACTCAAATAATTCCAGTTGATGTCCAAATCAGGGGCATTGAAGTTAACTAAAGATATAGCCAATATACAGTATTAGTATGGTTTAATAGCATAATATTACTACTAAAACACAAGATTAGGCTATCTTTGAACAGTATCTTGCATTTATGTCTCAGATTTACTGTGGATAACAAGCTCATAGCATCATAATACCATATCCAACAATGTTTTAAACTTGTAATCATGTTCTCTAGACATAGTATGTGTATGAATCTAACACGTTTTTAAGCATTACACATGTATCTAACAGCATATCATTCAATAAATGACTAATCCGTAGATATAGCATCTAAAGAAATTCAAACAGATTCATTTAGAGCTAAAAACAGAGCATGTTATTTTTCTTGAAAGCTTTACAAATATGCATGTCTTTAACAGAAGATTATGAGAAATACTAACCCATTTCCAAAAACATTTTTGTTAAAGTTATAGAGCTTTGAGCAAAACTTGTAGATGAGCTTGATGATTTTTGAGTGATTTAGCTTAGGGCTTTTTCAGAAATTTTGAAAACGTAAATTGTGAAAAATTCTAAGTTATGCTTTTATATCTCCTCAATTGTACAATTTGAAAAGTGTTAGGTGTAGGGCTGGGATTGAATTGATAAGATTTAATGGTTTAGATCAATTCTGTTACACCAAAGGACGCAAATGTCGTGTCCTTCGCACAGTGAGCTGCTTTTTCAGAAAATCGTGCAATTGATTGTCTTTTAGCAAAAATCTCTTGTTTGTCTGTTATGAGCTTTAAATGCGTACTATAAAGATGAACAGAGTTTAACTTTTATGAAAAAGAAAACTTATCTACAGTCAAGTGACAACTTGACTGAATAACCCTTGACAACTTCTATTGAAGTTTCTCATGTTCTTTGTCATCCTCTGCGTTGTCCTTCGTAGTTTTCCTCGTACTTGAGTGTCATGTACTTTGTCCAAGTTTCCTGCATGAAAATTCTTGAAAATAATATCAGAATGTGAAAAATAAATTAATGAACTTTGTATTGTCTCATCAACTTATCCTTCCTAAAACTTCACTCTAAGTTCCCCCTTGGATTAATACTAGTATCTCTGGCATGAGTAAAGTAATTCCTTATACTTTAAACATTCTCTCCAGGATCTAATAAACCAAGTTCCATTGAAAGTTCCTTGAACCTTGTTTCAGCTAGGGGTTTTGTAAGAATATCAGCCTTTTGCTTATCAGTATGAATCTTTTCCATTCTGATGTCCTTTTTCTCTACATGATCTCTTATGAAGTGATGTCTAATATCCACATGTTTACACCTTGTGTGTAACACTGGATTTTGAGTAATGGCTATGGCACTATTATTATCACAATAAATAGGTACATCTTTTGTGACAACTTTATAATCTCTTAGCTGTTGTTTGAGCCATAAGATTTGAGCACAACAGCTTCCAGCAGCCATGTATTCAGCCTCTGTGGTTGAAGTAGCTACAGAAGTTTATTTCTTGGAAAAACATGAAATCAATTTGTTTCCTAAGAATTGACAAGTGCCAGTGGTTGATTTTCTGTCTATCCTACATCCTCCATAGTCAGCATCAGAATAACCAGTCAACTCAATGTTGTCTTCAGATGGATACCACAATCCCAAGTTCACTGTACCTTTTAAATACCTAAGTATTCTTTTGGTAGCCTCTAAGTGACTTTTCTTTGGATTGGACTGAAATCTAGCACATACACCAACTGCAAAAGTAATATCAGGTCTGCTTGCAGTTAGATATAATAAAGAACCTATTATTGCTCTATATTCAGTGGGGTTGGTATCTAATCCATCAATGTCAGGATCCATTTCCAATTTGTATTCATAGGAATCCTAACTGGTTTGCTATTTTCACAGCCAAACTTCTTGATCATTTCTCTAGTATACTTAGCTTGGTTGATGAAGATTCCTTTCTCAGATTGTTTGACTTGTAAACCTAGGAAAAAATTCATCAATCCCATCATTGACATTTCAAACTTCCCTTGCATGAGAGTTGAAAATTTCTTGCACATATCCTCATTAGGTGAACCAAAAATGATATCATCAACATATATCTGTACTAACAGAATATCATTTCCTTCACTTATCCTAAATAAAGTCCTATCAACTGTGCCTTTCACAAAACCATTGTCCAATAGGAATTGTGATAGTGTCTCATACCAAGCTCTTGGTGCTTGTTTGAGACCATAAAGTGCTTTCTTCAATCTATACACTTTGTCTCCTTCTTCAAAACCAGGTGGCTGCTCTACATAAACCTCTTCTTTAAGTACACCATTCAGAAATGCACTCTTCACATCCATTTGGTATACCTTGAACTTCATATGAGCTGCATATGCTAAGAACAGCCTAATTGCTTCTAACCTAGCTACAGGGGCAAAGGTCTCATCATAGTCTATTCCTTCATGTTGACTATAACCTTTGGCAACTAGTCTGGCTTTGTTTCTAACTATAACATCATTTTCATTTTTCTTGTTCTTGTAAACCCATTTAGCTCCTATAACATCCTGATGTGTTGGTCTATCTACCAGCTCCCAAACATCATTCCTTTTGAACTGATTTAGTTCCTCTTGCATTGTTGTAATTCAGTTGGAGTCTGCCATTGCTTCTTCAATGGTTGTGGGTTCTGTTTCAGAAAGAAAACAACAAAATAAAGCACTCTCTCCATGTTGTCTCCTAGTGATTACACCACTAGTAGGATCACCAATAATCTGGTCTGAAGGATGAGCATCTAGCCATGTCCTTCTAGACTGATCATTTTCAGATAAGTTAGTCTCATTTGGTTCAACATTTAATTCAACATAAAATTCAGGAAAATTAAAGGCAGGATCAGTTTCATATTCAGGGGTGTTGTCCATGTCATTGACATTGGCATTTTCAGGTTGAGTTCCCCCTAAATCATTTGATCCTTGTACTCCCTCAGCATTACCAGCTTCGTCATTGGGAGAACTTACCTCAGGTTGAGTGGGTTCATTCAACTCAACATTGCAGTTTTTCTCATGAATGTTGGCTTCAGGTGAGTTGTCTCTATCTTGATTGGCTTCAGATATGTTGAATATCTTGAGGTTGTCCAAATCAGGATAGTGTACATCAGTAAATGTAGATTCTTTTCTTTCACCATCTCTTAGCCTTGTCACTCTTGTGTTGATTTCATAATGAGATTTGTCTTCTTTGTTTGAGGTCCTGTGCTTGAAAGAAAACTCATCAAAGATAACATGAGGTGTTTCTTCAACAATAAGAGTTCTACAATTATAAACTCTGAAAGCTTTGCTAGATGAAGAATATCCTAGAAAGATTCCTTCATCTGCTTTGCTATCAAATGTTTTTAATTGTTGCTTCCCATTATTGTGAATGAAACATGTACATCCAAAAATATGAAAGTAAGAGATTCTTGGTTTTCTCCCTTTGAAGAGTTCATAAGGAGTTTTTCCTTGTTCCTTTGTTAGCATGGATCTGTTTTGGGTGTGACAAGCAGTATTGATTGCTTCTGCCCAAAACCTCTTCGGAATCTTTGCTTCTGCTATCATGGTTCTTCCAGCTTCCTTGAGTGTTCTAACTCTCCTTTCTGCTACACCATTTTGTTGAGGTGTTCTAGCTGATGAAGTTTCATGAGTGATTCCATTTGCTTGACAGTATTCATTTATGTAAGAGTTGATGAATTCAGTTCCTTTGTCTGATCTGATCTTTACAATGTTCAAGCCTTTCTCATTTGTAATTTTCTTCATAAGTTCTGGCAGCTTTTGTTGAGTCTCCTTCTTCTTTAGCATGAATATTACCCAAGTGTATCTTGAGAAGTCATCCACTACTATTAGTGTATACTTCTTTCCACTGATGCTCACAGGGGTAATGGGTCCAAATAAATCCATGTTGCAGTTGAGATGACAGCCTTTGTCTTGAAAGATGCTTTGACTTGCTTTCCTTCTTGACATGCTTGACAGATGTGTTCTTTTGTGAATACTTCATTTGGTAGGCCATCTACTAAGGAAAATCTTGCTAGTTTGTTCAAGGTCTTAAAGTTCAGATGGTTTAGCCTTTTGTGCCATAGCCAACTGAGATCTTTAGAGCTTTTTGCAACTAGGCAGATATCTTCAGGGGATTTGTTCCAATCTGCAAGATAAACATTACCTTTCCTTGACCTAGTTAGTAGTAACTGTTGATTTGATTTGTTCTTAATATAACATAAGTTACTAGAAAACTCAACATCAAAACCTTTATCACAAAATTGGCTTATTGAAAATAGATTGTGTTTCAGACCATAGACATATGAAACATTTGAAATACTTACAGTACCAATTTTGAGAGTTCCATAACCTTTGGTTGTTCCTTGTGAGTTGTCACCAAAAGTTACTTGTGGTCCATTTTGTTCAACAAAATCTGACAAAAGTTCCCTATTTCCAGTCATATGTCTTGAACATCCACTGTCCAAGTACCATGTAAGTTCTTTAGAACTTCTTTTCTTTGTTGATGGCACCACAGGAACCTGTTACAAATCAAAACTTAGGTACCCTTTGAAAGTTGGGTCCTAGAGGGTTAGATATACCTTTTGGAACCCAAACTTGCCTTATTTTCATTACTTGAAAAAGGGCTAATTTGTTTTCCATAAACATCTAAATACACAATCTTCCTTTTAAATGCCTTAGGTTGAGATTGAGTATTAGTGTGAATCTTGGATGATTTAGAAGAGTTATATCTATTCTTGTGAATATATCTGCTAAATCTATCTTTTGATTCATGTGCAACATGCTTGAATCTTTGTGGATAGGTATTCAGATTACTTGATGTCCTTGGCATGTAGGATTCAAGTCTTCTGTACTCATTGTACTTAGGCTGGAAATTCCTTTGATAATTCATTGTAGGCCTTCTCATTTGAGTTGGTCTTCTATGAATATCTTGTGGTTTTCTTGCCTGAGTCTGAGAGTTTTTCAGCTGAGTTGTCTTCCATTGACCTTTACTCATCTGAATTGTCTCAGGCCTCTGAAATCTTGTCTTAGGTCTTGCAACCTTTTACTTGTGATTCAGGATAGTTGGTACAATGGTTTGTTTACCTTTGTCCTTTATCTGTAGCAGCTTTGGTTCAACAATTTCAGTCTGAGCCACAGATTTTACAAAGACTCTCTTAGTAATATTTGTTGAAGTATTACTGAGGCATAGTGAAGATATTTTATCTGGATTGTAACCAAGTCCAGATCTTTGAGTCATAGGCCTTTGCATTCCTTGTAGTTCATCTATTGAATTAGATGACTTATACAGGGTAGCCAGTTTGAATTTCAGACTCTCTTCACTAGATTTAAGACATTCATGTTCCTTGAAAAGATGTTCAAACTTTGCCATCAATGCTTGGTAGTCTGAATCCTTACTCTCATGAAGTTTAACTTTTTCTTCCAACATAATAAGTTGTTCAGATGACTTGTCCTTTAGAGTATTCAACTCCTTAGTTAAGTCATTGCACAACTCATTAGTTCTCAGATCATGTTCAGCTTCAACCTGAGTAATTCTTTCAATCTTAGCATTCAAGACTTTGTTTTCTTCTAAGGTTTGATCATGAATCTCTTGTAGTCTCATGAAGTCTTCCATCAACTTACCAAAAGTGAGTTTCAGGTTGTCTTCATTTGACATCATTGTGCTACTAGAATTGACAGAACTAGAAATAGATTGTACCTCATCATTGTCTTCAATAGCCATTAGACACTCTTCATCACTGCTGTCTGTAAACATCTCAGATGATGAAGATGGAAGTTGATCATCTTCAGAGGTTTCTTCTTCAGCTTTCAATGCTTTTCTTTTTCCATATTTCTTGTCTCTCTTAGCTTGTCTTTCCTTCCTTTCCTTGGAGGTTAGCTCTGGACAATCATATTGGAAATGTCCTGTCTTCTTGCAGTTGTAGCATGTATCCTCATCTTCATCTTTCTTCTTTTCAGCATCTCTCTTCTTGGTTGATGAAGATGGATCTTCTTTGGAGTTGTCCCTTCTGGATCTCCTTTCATCATTCTTCTTCTCAGGTGAGTTGAACCTTCTTCTTCTATCTTGGTAAAACCTTTTGTATTTACCAAATCTAGAATTTAATCTTTCAAATCTTCTAGCCATCATGGCCAACTCATCTGAAAAGTCAGCTTTGGAAGTTCCTTTTCCACTCTTGCTTGATTTGCTGGTTTTCTTGGAATCAGGTTCATTGGATTTGGCCTTCAGTGCAATCCCTTTGCTCTCAGGTTCCTCAGTGTTGTTCTTTCTATTCAAGTCATATTCATAGGCCTTGAGTTCTGAGAACACTTGTTGCATTGGCATTGTTGACAAATCCTTTGTATTCTGCATCATGACAGCATACACATTCCATTTGGTTGTCAAGCTCCTAAGTATCTTCAGAGCCACTTCTCTCTTGGAGTATACTTTTCCAAGTGAATTGATCTCATTCATGATGTCTGTGAACCTTCCATCCAGTTGATCAATGTTTTCATCAGATTTCATCCTAAATTGCTCATACTTTTGAACAGCAACTTGAAGTTTGTTTTCTTTGATCTAGTCAGTTCCTTCACACATTAGAGCTAATGTGTCCCATATCTCCTTTGCAGTTGTGCAGTGAAACACTCTACCCATTATAGCAACTGGAATGTTCTGATATAGGGTGTTCATTGCAACATAGTTGAGATTCTGCTTCTTTCTTTCTTCAGGAGTGAACTCATCATCATCTTTTGAAATTTCTTGTGCTCCAGTTGCTCTTTGGGCTTCTGTAACATTTGTGTTGGGTTTCATGAACACAAATGGACCTTTAGTGATCACCCTTAGCATTTCATCATGGAGACAGGCCAAGTGAGCTCTCATCCTTATCTTCCAGAAGTCATAATTCTCAATAGAGAACATAGGCAGTTTCTGGTAAGATATCTTGTTGATGGGGTTGGTTCCCATAGTAGTAGGTGGTGGAACAGCTACACCAGAATTCTCAGAAGAAGATGTGTTAGGCATAGTGAATAATCAGAAATAATGAATATCACAAAAAGTGCACAAGTAGATCAGTTCAGGTAACCAAAGTTGATCCTCAAAGCAGTGGTCTTTAAACCCCTGCTCTGATACCACTTGTTGGTCCCAAAAGGAGTGTGACACGTGTATGGGGGGGGGGGGAAATACACGTGTGTGTGTTTTTCAAAAACTTTTGCAAGTAATCAACACAAATAATCAGAGTCAAGTAAGTTACACAGTGTGTCAAGTCCTATGAAAATACTAACAGTAGATTCTAAGAATTCTTAACAGTATGCAACTTGTATGCGGAATGAATGATAGGCCCTTTTATACTCCTTAATTAATATGCACTTAGATACTAAGTTATCAAATAGCAAATAGCAGTTATAACAACACAAAAGCTAAAGCAATAAGATAAATGCAGTAAGTAAGAACACAAGATGTATAGTGGTTCGGAGACTAAACTGCTCCTACGTCCACTCTCCTAATTTAATAGGATAATTCCATAATCACTTTGGAATTAACTTGTTTTTACAGTGCCAAGGTGCACTCTACTTCTTCTCCTTCTCTTCTCTTGATTTCTTACAACCTTCTCTCGTTGCAATACTCTCAATCTCTACTACGAACTCAACAATACTCTCAATCTATCTCTCAAGGTGAAAGTAGGGTTTTGTTCTAGTACCAACTAATTGTGTGATATCCTTTACAATTTAAGAACGAATATAAAGGATAGGATATCACTGTCTAGGCTTTGGATAATCAACAATAAGCTTGCCTAGTGGGGACTAAAGATAACACTCACAAATGAATATGCTTAAAAGCTTTTAATCTCTCGAGTGTTTTGAATACTTTTGAATGCTAAAATATTGCTATAGAACGCGTATGGCTTGTTTCTTGATGTATGTCCCGTCACTCTTGAAATGATTCAAGATATGGCCTATTTATAGATGAAGTAAACTATCCGTTGGTGGAGATAGCAAAATTTATCCATAAATTTGAACTTTCAAATTGTTCAGGGGCCTGCATGCAAATAGTACATGTATTCACGTCCATTCTGCAATTTGCATTCCAATATCAGAGTTTGTTATGCGCAGTGACAGGTGGCTCTCATTTCTTGGCTAATTTGGAATAATTCTATAATTCCCGCTAACGGCCTCGTACTGGGTAAAGTGCCTAGTCATTCCTCGTCTTTGTCCATAAGTATGCCAAGTCCAAAGTATATGAATATCCAAATTCATCATACTTGACTTTTGTCGTCCAGCATACTTGTCTTCATGAATCCTTGTCACTTTCTTCATAACACTTCAGCTCCTTGTCTTCAATGATACTTGTCTTTTGTGCTTTGTGCTTTCAGGTCATTTGTCATAGATTCAAAGAATAATCTATCTAAAAATTAAAGCTCCCTAACATATATGAGCTTTTCTAACTTGAAAATCTAGACTTGGCAAATCATCATACTTGGGGTTTTACTTAGGGTTTTGGTATCAAATCAAAATCAAATTATCTTTTATTAATATAAACCATATCCCAACAAGTTTTATTGACTTACACTTTTTGGTAAATGGTGTTGCACTTTTCAATTATTAAACTGTATTTAGTCATAGTGACTTACACTTTTTAGTAATATTGTGTTGTACTTTTCAGTTTAATAACATACACTTTTCTTTAGACTAGGATGCACAAATGCACTCAAGTGCATACTAGACTTTACCTTTTTTTTTAATATATATTGCTGTTGAATCTAATTAATTTTATACAGTTGATATTATATATATATATATATATATACTTCACACGGCAAATGTAATTTGCCGTGTACTTGACGTAATATATTTTCTACGTTTCATAATATGTTTGAATCTTTAATACGTGGCATTATAATAATTATAAGAAATTAATTGTTTTTTTATGTCAGTTTAAAAGTGTTACTAGTGATATCATTTCAATGGTAGTTCCATTCATTCGTGTCATTTTTTATATTCCATTATAAGTTCCACTTAGAATATCTAGCTAATTCCGATTTTTTTATATATTGTTATTGAAACTTATCCCTGCCAAGTGCTAACTATTCTAATTTTTAACGTTGATATTACGTACATGTACATTACACACATTATATATTTCATGTATCTTACTGTAATATGTTTCATAAATCGTTAATACGTGTCATCATAATTATTATAAGAAGTTGATTATTTTTTAACATTACAGACTATTAATAAAATTGTTATTGGAACACAAAAAGTATACATCTACAAAGTTAAATAAATTTCTTCAAATATTTATTACAAGAATTTAAATAAACTTGAGATGAGTTATGCACAAATGCTTGTATTGTTTGTCCCCCAAAATACAACACATACTAAATTAGAAGTTGTAATACTAATCGATGGAGGCCAGATATCGAAAAAGTGAAATTTTATTAGAATTATTAGTTTCAATATATCACATGAATAAGTTAGTGTCCCTGTACAGTATAATTAACACTTCACTAATTTGCAAGTTTTTAATATCCATAATATATTTCATAAATCGTTAATACTTGTCAAAAGCTGATTATTTTTTAACATTGCAACGGTTAATAAAATAGTTATTGGAACATAAAAATTATAAAGTTAAATAAATTTCTTCAAATATTTAATACAAGAATTTTAATAAAATGAGATGAGTTATTTTACATATTTAAAAGTTGAAAAAATAAAATATCTTCTTATGCTTGAACCGTGTCCCCCAAAATACAACATATACTAAAATTAGAAGTTCTACGCAAATTTCCAAGATGCAAAGGTTCCTCAAAATAAGATGCAGTGCTCCTGACCAATTTTTTCTTGAGTCCAAATTCAAATATCATCAAAATAAGATGCAAGGCTCCTGACCCATTTTCTCTCTGAGTCCAAATTCAAAAATCTGAAAAATGCTAATTAAATTAAATCTGACCCATTTTCTCTCAGAGGCGGTCCTGAGATTTTGGAGGCCTGGGGCGAACAAGAAAAATGGGCCCTTCTCTCTGAACATCATCAAATAAAATAAGTGAAATATATATGCACATATTAAAAATGAATGAACGTTTAAAAATAAATCATTTAAAATGACTTCTTCTTCTAGCATTTTGAGAAGCAAATTTATCAATAATATCTTCAAAGTTAATTTGTTCTAGCATATCTTTTTTAATACATAAAGTTGTTAATCCATTTAATCTTTCTTGTGACATAGTGGATCGTAAATATGTTTTTAACAATTTTAATTTAGAAAAATTTCTTTCAGCTGATGCCACGGTCACAGGAATAGTCAATAATATTCTATAAGCCACTACAAAAAACGCGCGCTTTTGGGACGGACACATGCTGACGGATTTTAGTCCGTCAGCATTTCCGACGGATATGCTGACGGAATGCTGACGGATTGAAAAGTCAACATCAATGCTGACGGATTTCCATTCCGTCAGCATGTGCCGAGGGAAATGCTGACGGATTGCCGTTCCGTCAGCATTTACCGAGGGAAAATGCTGACGGATGTTTTGAAATTTGTATCCTGACGGAAATGCTGACGGATTATCCGTCAGCAAATGGCATGTTGATTTCGCACCGCCTCGTTTTCCAATAAGGTAACCGTTGGCTTTAAAGTCGGCGGTTACCGAGGGAAATGCCGACGGAATATCCGTCGGTATTTCTTTTTTTTTTTTTAATATATAAGGGCCTCAAATCAATCAGATCCTCGTTTTAGAGAAAAAAAAAGGGGCGTGCGTGAGGATTCGGTGGGGAAGACGAAGACGAGGACTTGGCCATTGAAGCAAATTTCTTCGATTACATTGATACGGTACGTTTTCTTAATTAGTTCTATTACTTAGTTTTAATACTTATATATGTTTATGCATGGATATATGTAAATATGAATAATTTAATGTTGATTTGCATGTTATATTGATTTAGTTAGTTGTTAAAATATTATGATCATGTTAGTATGTACGTTAGTTAATTTAATTTGTTGATTAAGAATAATTTTGATAGATCGAGTAGTTTTTTAAGGTTAATTAATTAATTAATTGTTATATGTATACATTAATTAATTGTTATATAGTTAATTACTAGTTTAATTTAATTGTGTAATTTTGATATAGAATATTTTTAATGTAGGTAGTGCATGTTTGAATCAATTGTTTAAATTAGTTTAGATATAGTGGTTCGACCGTTGGATCACGTTGTAATTAGGAATATGTTGATTAAATTAGGAATACGCTATATTAGTACAAATTTTAAATTAGGAATATGTTCATTAAATTGATAATTATTGACCCAATTAGAAAATTATTATTTTAATTAGTTTTAGGTTTGTTAATTTAGGAATATATATGTTCAATTTTTTATTATTGATTAAGTTAGGTAGAAAAATAATAATTAAATTAGGTTATTGTTGATTAAATTAGGAATATGTTGATTAATTAAATTAGGAATATGCTATATTAGTAAAAAAATTAAATTAGGAATATGTTCATTAAATTGATAATTAGAAAACTCCAATTAGAAAAATATTATTTTAATTATGTTTAGATTTGTTAATTTAGGAATATGTTAATTTAGAAATATTTTTAATGTAGGTGATGCATGTTTCAATCAATTGTTTAAATTATTAGTTAATTAGATGGTTCGACGGTGGTATCACGTTGTAATTAGGTTATATATATATTGTTTTGATTTAAATTAGGAATATGTTGATTAAATTAGGAATATGCTATATTAGTAAAATTTTTAAATTAGCAATATGTTCATTAAATTAATAATTAGTAAAATTATGTATTTTTTATTGATTGAAACAGATGAGTGAACAAGTACCGAATCAGGGTTCGGGTTCACGTCGTAGGTCGTCACTTTGGTCACGTTCAAGGAGGTCTCGGGATGAATCAGTTCCTGTGACGGCTCCTCCTCCTCCTCCTGTGGCAGTGTCGCCGCCGCCGCCGACGACTACGATGTCGGTTGGTTCGTCATCCTCTTCTCGTCAGCATCCTGTTCGAGACAAAAGGAAAGAGATTGACATCGTTTCAGGAGCGTAAGTCAATAATTCTAATGTTTGATGAGATTCAATAACGATTAACTTTATTTATTTATTTATAATGTGTTAGTTTATAAATTTGTTAATAATTTTACAGGTTGGTGCCCGGTAATGAGGTGTCCAGGATGTGCACAAAATCCTTTAAGGATTGCAAGATTTCTAAGGGTGCTATCACTTGGTCGAAGGTGCCACAATCTAAAAAGGATGATTATTTCGAGGAGTTCCAGGTATATAATTACAATATTTAAAGTTTATTAAATAACTAATTATTCATATTATTTGATAAATATGTTGAATATTTATTTGTATAGAAAAAGGCCCGTTGGGATACGACGATCTACTCGGACGCCGCTATTTACGAGAAGTGGTACAATCTTTGTTCTACTCGGTACACGAACATGATGTACGACTGGAGAACGGCCTGGCGTGATCGTGACGTGAATTGTGTTCTGGGGAAAGACGAGGATGGTGTTGACCTGTGGGAGTCGTCGTTGGTTGAGAAGTGGATGGACCAGGCTTACCAAGAGAAGTGTGACAAAGCTCGGGCCAACCGCAGAACCGACGTTGGAGGCGGGATGGCAGTGCATCGGGGGGGAGCTCGGTCCGTCCTCGAGCAATCACTTGCTATCGTAAGTTTTCATTAATTTTTAAAAATTAAATAATTATAGTTAATTATTTTATATTAGTTATCTAAATTAATTTGTATATGTTTATTTGATACGTAATATGAGCGGGAGACTGGACGTCCACACACCCACTTGGATCGGATGAGTCTTCTTCATCCGTTTAATACCGATACACAGACGTCCACCTACGGGCGCACTACTGACCTCCACGTAAGTTTAATTAAATTTATGTATTAATTACATTATATATATATATATATATATAGATAATTAAATTAATTTTAATTTTTTAATTATGTAGTTGAGCGTCCGAGAGAGGATTGAAGAGGCCGAGACGCAAGCCACCGCCACGACTACTGCTGAATCCGGAAGCAGCGGTACCCCTCCGGCTGTTGACGTGGACCAGTGTTACCTTGACGTTGCCCCGACCTCCAAGGGAAGGGTCCTTGGCCTTGGTGGGATGAGCAGCGCCGTGAGGACACCAAGTGGTCGGTCGGCCCGGAGTGCATCGCAGCCGTCCGTATCCTCCACTGCCGTCCCGGATCCGAACTTCATGGCAACGTTCGAGAACTACTTCCGCACATGGAGTACCAATGCGGGTCGGACGTTGGGGATGTCTGCTGAGCAGATCGAGGCCATCTATCAACAGACGATGGGGCAACCACCGCCAGCTCCAGCTCCAGGTCCAGCTCCAGATCAAGCTGTAGGTCAAGATGCAGGTCAGGCCGACGGTGGCAACGTCAACTTGAATGATGATATGGATGAATATTTTAACTTTCCGGGCACTGGCAACTATCCTGGCAACTATCCTGGTTGAACAATTTGAACAATTTAATTTTGTGTTGAACTAATTTATTTTTTTATTGAACTTATTTAATTTTCTGTTGAACTTATTTAATTTTCTATTGAACTTATTTATCCTTATGTATATATTTATGTTTATGTTGAATATGTTGAACTATATATTGCAGTTTATTTGTGTAGTTTATTGGTGTATAGATGAAAATAGGGTGCATTCATTTGTTTCATTGAGTACAAAATAATCTCATTTAGAGTGCATTCTAGATATAGATTTAAACCACTTGAAGAGTGCATTTTAGTACAAATTAAAATAGCCTCATATAGAGTGCATTATACATATATTTAACTAAACCACTTGAAGGTGGTAGATGCAACCATGAGAACTAGCACAATCAAAATGATTTTGTTCACTTTGATTAAATCCTTGATTTCTTCAGCCAAATTCTTGATTTCTGTAACCAATTTCTTCATCTCTTGAGTCATTTTCTTCATGTCTTCAGTTTCTTGGTCACTTTGATTAGATCCTTGATTCTTGTCAACGCCACAGTTTTCTAGAGTATCAGCCCATACAAAGAAACCACATCCACCACCACAACCATCACTTAGGGAGTCAGGACAATTATGAAATATCCTCCCTTTACTTCTAGGTTGTTTAGAAGCATATGTACGACATGCCTTTCCACAATAACAAACAAGGCCTTGCTGAAATCGAATAGAAGATGAAGAAGACATGATATTTCTTTGCAAAATAGAAAAAATCGAATATGGTGTGTGTGAGCTTTGTGTTGTTGCTATATATACAAAAAATTGAATTAATTAATAAAAAAAAAAATAATAACACGCCAAATGCCGACGGAATTAAGTTTCCGTCGGAATTCACCATTTGATAAATGCCGACGGATAATCCGTCGGCATTTATCTTTACTGACGGAAATTTTGGGCGGTGAAATGCCGACGGAATTAAGTTTCCGTCGGAATTCACCATTTGATAAATGCCGACGGATAATCCGTCGGCATTTATCTTGACTGATGGAAATTTGGGCGGGTGAAATGCCGACGGAAAGATAAGTCCGTCGGCATTTCCGTCGGGAAATGTTTCCCTAAAAATTTCTTTTTTTCCACTTCACTTTCGTATTGCAAATTTACACCAAAACTTTCTACTGCCTAATTTTTTTATGCTCATGCTCGGGTATTCAGAAACATCAAATTACGGTACATTTTCTACCATTTTTAATTTACTCTATATATAAAATTCAATATAATGTAATTACATGTGTTATATATATCATAAGTTTTGTTTGAATTTATTATAAGTTTAGTTTAGTAATGTGTTGCTCCACTTAAATGTTTAGCAGATGGATTTGCCTGACCGTAATGTATTTATTTCTTATTTTATAAAAGTTAATTAATTATTTATCATTTAGGTACAAATTATAAAAATTAAATTTACTATAAATATAAGCCACAACCAATATATTTATTAATATATGTGGAAGAAATGAATTTCGTGATTTTTTAAAAAAATATTTTGGTAATTTAGTAAGTATATAGAAAAAATTGAATTATTTAAAAAAAAAAAAAAAATCGCCAAAATGCTGACGGAATTCACCTTCCGTCGGTATTTACTTTTTGAAAAATACCGACGGATAATCCGTCGGTATTTACCCTTATATAAAACCTCAACCTAGGGTTTTCTTTCCGAAATTTTACCCTTTCCGAAATTTCCTCTCTCCCACCTCGCCTCCCTCCACCACCTCGCCTCTCTCCCACCTCCCATCTCCCTCACCATGATTCACATGGCCTTCTGCTCCTCCCTCGCCTTCGCCGCCGTCCGCATCTTCAAACTCGTGGAGCCCGCCGCCCTGACCCGCCGCGTCTACCTCTCCTCCGTCGTCCCAATCGGCGCCCTCTACTCCCTCTCCCTCTGGCTCTCCAATTCCGCCTACATCTACCTCTCCGTCTCCTTCATCCAAATGCTCAAAGCCCTAATGCCCGTCGCCGTTTACTCAATCGGAATTCTGCTAAAAAAGGACGGTTACAAAACCTCCACCATGTCCAATATGCTCGCGATTTCCGTGGGAGTCGCGATTGCCGCGTACGGCGAGGCGAAATACGATTCGTGGTGGTGCTTCTTCCGCCAAAGCTGAGGTACTACTGTTCATATTAGATTAACACAGTTTTCAATTTCAAGTTACATTGATTAATTCTTGCTACTTATTGGGAATTAGGGAGAAGATAATGTTGGACTGATATTGGTGTTTTATGGATTCATCATTGTGAGAAATATTTGTTAGAGGTTTTCGAGTGCAATGTCGTAGTTGTGTTAATGATATATTTCAGTATAGGTTTAGTTTTTGGTGGTCTTGATTCAGCATATTTCAATGTGGTTGTGATATTATGTTTGTCAATAATGATTAGTCCTGTTACAAACTGAATGATGATTAGGTCCAAGTAGATTTTTCTTTCAAAATAATGTATACTTTTGTTGTAGTTTTAATTCGGAAGTAGTTGTACATCAGGAGTAGGATGTTATGTGTTTTGCTTAAGTTGCTTAAGTTCAATAACTTTTGGAGATGAATTTGAAACCCGAAGTCAAATCCATGCATTATATATATATATACTATTATATTTAATTTTAAAAAGTATTTCGACAAACCAATGCCAATTAATTGTGGTCGGAAAATGAAATTCTGGTCGGGGCCTCCCCGGCCACCCATATTTTTTTTATTAATATTTTGTTTTACTGACGGATATTCCGTCGGTAAAATGCCAACGGATATTCCGTCGGTCAAATGCCGACGGATATTCCGTCGATATGTGAATTTCGAAATCATATTTTTTTTATTCATTTTTTTGTTTTACTGACGGATATGCCCTCGGTAAATTGCCGACGGATATTCCGTCGGTCAAATGCCGACGGAAATTCCGTCGGCATGTGAATTTCGAAATCAATATTTATTCAAAAATTAATTTCTTTTATAATTATTTTAATTCAGTCTAATTTATTTTATAATTATTTTAATCCATTCTTTCCGACGGAATTACCGACGGAATGTTGACCCGATTTGTTAAACGGGTTGTCCGAAATACCGACGGAATATCCCTCGGTAAATCCGTCGGCAATTCCGACGGAATATCCGTCAGCAAATCCGTCGGAAATTCCGACGGAATTCAAAAATCCGTCGCTAAAAAATACTGACGACGAAAAAGGGGACGGCCGACTTTCCGTCGGCAAATCCGTCGGTAACATCGGCGGCCGACGGAAAATCCGTCGGTAAATCCGTCTCTAAAACGCCCTTTTTTTGTAGTGAGCAATTATGCAATTAAGGCATTAGGAATAGTCATTTAAATCTATATTATTTAGTTCTGGTGCACTATTAGTAACATTATCATTTAAGTCTTTCGATTGTCCTAAATTTTTTGGAAAGAATTTATCTAAGGCTCCTTTTTGTGATAAAACTAGCTGTTCAGATCTCTTTCTTTTTTTTTCTTTTCTCACTACCAGATTTATATTTTTTTAAAAACATATTTATATTAAAAAAAGGTAAAAATTGATAACTAAATAACAATAAACAATAAAACAATAAAATAAATATAGAGAATCATAGATAAAAGAAACTAAAATAATAAAAATTAAATAAATGAATTATATAACCGTAATTGTGGATCTGAAAAACTGAGAGGGAAAGCGGATGTAGATTGCCAAACGTGATCACCGATCCAATGTCTTGATGAGATATAGCCACTTGAATGCAACAAAGTATATTGGACATTTGGAATGGAAATTAGAAATATGGAATACAAAATTTGAAAGCACTCTGGATAATTTATAGGCACAACTCACGCCTATTGTTGTGGTATTTAATTAGATATTGGGCTTGGGGTAATTACTATGGTCATTTTTTTGAGAAAGAGTGCATAATAAATTCATATTTAATATTTTACCGTTATAATATTATTGTAAACTTAAATTAGATATTCTGGGCGATTTATTATATATTTTTTTTACCTTTTAATTTTTAAAAAAATATTAATTATATATGTATATATATAAAAAGTAGGCCCCTACAAATTCGGGGCCCAGGGCGGTCGCCCCTCAGGCCCACCCTTAGGGCCACCACTGGGCTTCATCCACTCTATATAAGTTAATAAATATATTAGGTTAACATGTAATATTAATAGCGGTATAACAATTTATATGAAATAGTATTACACTTGACAATATTTAATTAAACTGCATTACATTTAAAATTTTTGCTAAATCGTCATGACGTCATCATAATCCTCCAAATTAGTTGCAAAGTTGAGACACGAAACATAGCCATGAAAACAGATTTAGATGCATTCATGTACCAACGGCAAATAAAGAGACTTAGGTAACTAGTATATAGTTGTTAAAATAATATAAAAAAAAATTAATTTTTCAAACAATTTGAGTTTGTTCATAAATTATTTTTGAATAATTTTTTTAATGAAAATTCTGCATTGTTCGACATTTATTTTTGAACAAGGTAGATGTGTTCGAAAATAAATCCTGAAATCTATCATAATCGATCTTTTGTATTTGGTAAAAATAAATTATGTGATTTTGTGGTTGTCAGTATGCCTTCTCCTGAAAGATAAAGGGTAGGTGTACACATTTGTCCTTTTTTTTAAAATTTTAGAAAGATCCTTCTTTTCATTTTCATTTGATCTAGAGGTTTGCCGCTAAGTCGGATGATGTCCCCGAAGATAAATAGAGAACTCGGCTTTTCGTTCTCCTGAAAGATAAAGGGTAGGTGTACTCATTTGTCCTTTTTTTTTTTAATTTTAGAAAGGGTATATTTGACATTTCACGTACCCTTTTGGATGATAAAAATAAGGGTGCGGCTAAAGGCACACACGAATTCTATGAGGACACCCACTGGTTGAGTACACACACAAAAGGGATGAGGACACCCACGTCGAAATCCCAAAATTAACCTTCTCATTTCAAACCCTAATTAAATCTTTTATCTTCCCCCATTTCTCACATTTTCACACACAAAAGGGGTGCACCCACCTCCCCCTCCCTCCCAATCGGTGCCGCCGCTCACCTCCCCTCCCTCCTGTCTGCGCTGTCGCCCGCCCTCGCCCCCGCAGCGCCATCCCTTCTCCCTCCAGTCGCCGCCCTCCTCCCAACGGCGCGGCCGTCGTCGCCCTACTCCCAACGGCGCGGCCGATCGCCCTACTCTCCACCGCCGCTGATTTGAAGGACGCGACCGTCGTCGCTCTCCTCCCAGCGACGCGACCATTCGCACCCCTCTCCTCTCCGCCACCATCTCCCATCGCCGCCGCCACTGCTTCAGGTAAGTTTTTTTGAAAAAATTAGGATTTTTCACCCTCCGCCGCCTATCGCAGACCCTCTTCCTCGCGACACCCAGCCGCCCTCCTCCTCTCAGCAAAAACGCGGCGGCGCCGATCCTCTTCCCTCGCGACGCCGCCGCCATGCCTTCCCTACGCCGTCCCCCCTCTCTGCAACAAATCTTGCCCCTACGCCGACCCACCGCCGGCGACTCCATCCCCTCCTCTCTCTCTATCTGTCTTTTTTTTTTTTTTTAATTTCTGCTTCATTATTCGACGCGACGACGCCTCTCTCTCCCAGCGCCGTCGCCGCTCCTCTCCTCGCTCGCCCAGCCGCTGCCTTCTCCTCTCCAAGGCCTCCACCCATCCATTGTCGCCGCCCCTTTCTTCCATTTTTTTTTCTTCTTCTGCAACTCTCCCACCCAAATGTCTTTCCTCCTCCTCCCGCTGACGGCAGCTCACGGCCGTCTCTCCCACGCCCGCGCCGCCGTCTGCAACCACAGGTAGGGTTTATTCCGTTTTATTTTTCTTCTTTTTCTTTTTTTCTATCATCTATTTTTTCCCTAATTTTTTTTATTTTCGACAACACTTAATTGAAAATATACACTATGGCCGACAACTAGTTGTCAATGATAGTGTATATTTTTTATTAAGAGTTTTCGAAAATTTTTAATTTTTTTTTTTAAATTCTATCGATGAAGAGTTGCCGACAAGAATGCTTCTCGTCAACAAACCAGCGTCGACAAGAATGCTTCTCGTCAACAAATCAGCGTCGACAAGAATGCTTCTCGTCAACAAATTAATGTCGAAAAATGTATTTTTTTTATAAATGTAAGTTTTTTTTTTTATATTTCTGGTGAACTGGCGGCGGGGGCCGGAGGTGAACTAGCGGTGACGGTGTAGTGCAGCTACGGCGCATCCATTAGTTAGGTTAGGGTTATATCAATTAGGGGTTAGGGTTTTAATTTAGAAGGGGTGTATTTACTAATATTTTATTAGAAGGGTAAATTAGGTATTTTATATGTATATTGAATTAATAAAGGTAGAGGGGGAGTATATTTAACAAGTTTGGAGGGGTATATAGTCAGGGCCTTTTTTTTTTATCAAGAATACTACCAGCCCAATAATAGGCCCATAACTCAGTCTAAAACTATTGTTTGGTTTAGAATGAAGATAGTCTCTTATTATAGAATTGGACTTAATAATAAATATGGAATATATTAACTAGGATAAACCGTTTAATTTCTTGTTTATTAACAATCTCACTTAATACTAATACTGAATTTTGTCACTTCTACCTTCTCAATACAAACTCATAATTTAATTTTCTAAATTTCTTACAATTCTACATTTTTTTACTTTTTATTAAAAAAAAAAAAAAATTTCTCGTAACCTTCTTTCAAATTTATTTTTAATATAAATTCACTACTAAAATGTTTTTTTTGGGGGAGAATATTGATTATAAATTTTATTTTTAACCTAATTACACATCTATTTTGAATTAAATTCAAAAGTAATGTTTATAAACTCAATAAATTGCTCATAAATTTACATATAAAAACACTCTCTCACATTTATTGAATAAAGCTTTGCTAATATATCGTACAAAACATTTACTCTTTACCACATATTCTAAACAAATCTATCCTAAAAAATTGGATTTTAATAAATAGAAAAGAGTAAGAGTCTGTGGATAAATAAACGAGTGTGTAAAATATAAAAGTAAAAGTAAGTTTTTTTGACATAAATTGTATAACAATTATTCATTGAAAGCCATTAATATTTACCAATTATAATTATATTATTTCTAAATGTGCCCGAAAAAATAATAAAGGTAATATACAATTATTTAAGATAAGTAAAATTGCAAGTTATTTTTTTGTTTATTGATTCTGATGAATTATAATAAATTGTTCTCTTTCAATTGATGAATCTTATCTAAAGATCACATTGTATTTAGGGATGTATTGATGTAATGAGTTGAGTAGAATAGTGTTCAATTCGAAATTCAACTCGATTGCTATATTAGAAGTTTGAAATTTGATTTGAGTTCAGTCGAGCCTATACTAGAACTTCTTCGTCTCTCCCAGGTCATAAAATTAGTACACTTAATTGTCAATTTTGTATACCACGATGTCCCGTGTTTGAAATCGGACCGGTTCATCTCGTTTTCTTTTTAGATTTTTCATAATTTTAATTATAAAAACATTGAGTTGGTCTGTGATGCATAGTGTGCACCGTCCACACTATACTGACCAGTCAACTATTATAAATAATAAAAAACGGAATTTTGGAGCAAAGTGAAGTCAGTTTTAAAATACAATTTTAATTTTTTTTAAAAAAAATCACTTTTTCCTAATAATAGTTACTACTTTGAGGTCAGTTACAATTTTAATTTTTTTTAAAAAATTCACTTTTTCCAAATAATAATTACTACTTTGCGGTCAGTTTTAAAATACTTTTTTTTTTTTTAAGAAAATTCACTTTTCCTTAATAATAATTACTACTTTTAAGGTCAGTTTTAAAATACAATTTTAATTTTACCTCAAACTTTTTCCTAATAATCTTTTTTAATTAATTAAAAATACTACTTTTCGTAGTTTTAAAATACAATTTTAATTTTTTTAATTAATTAAAAATACCACTTTTCATAGTTTTAAAATACAATTTTAATTTTAAAAAAAATCTATTTTCTCTAATTAATAGTTACTACTTTTCAATAACCTCTTACCTCAAACTTTTCACTAATAATCTTTTTTAACTACGACCTCAAACTTTTTCAGAGTTTTCTTAGGATAATCCAGGTGTTGTCTGTACTATTAATAGTTCGGATGTCAAATTGCATCGCTCTGTGTCGCCCTAACTTGATGCCTGTCGCCTTTTTTTAATATTTTAAAATAATTATTTAAATTTTATTTTATTATTTACTATTTTATCCTTTATTAAAATTAATAATAATATTATTTAAATTAAACAATAAAACGTAAAATTAGATTTTTTTAACAAAATTAAATTATTATTTTATTTATATTTTATCTACACCTGCTCATTTAATTAGTTCACCCTCAAATTATTTTTTTACTACGATTATTTGCACCCGCTCATTTTATGAGTTCACCCCAAATTATTTTTTAACCATGGTTATCTGCAATCGTTCATTTTATAAGTTCACCACAAACTTATTTTTTACCACAATTATCTGTACCTGCTCATTTTATAAATTCACCCCAAAAGATTTTTTTTAAATAATTACATTTTAAGGACTATATTATCCTTTTATTAATTTACACATAATATAATAAAATCAACCCTAATTTGTAGGGTGATACTCGCGTACATGCAAGATAATGATACACACCAATTTTAATTTTAATTTATATTTTATCTACACCCACTCATTTAATGAGTTAACCAAAAATCATTTTTTTACTACGGTTATCGGCACTCGTTCATTTTATGAGTTTACCCCCAAATCATTTTTTTATCGTGGTTATGTGCACCCGCTCATTTTATGAGTTCACCCCTAAATTATTATCTTTACCACGTTTATCCACACCCCTCATTTTATGAGTTCATCCCAATTTTTTTTTTAAATAAATACATTTTAAGATTATCCATTTATTAATTTACACATAATATAATAAAATCAACCCTAATTTGTAGGGTGATACTCGGGTACATGCAAGATACCGGTACACACCAAATTTAATTTTAATTTTTTATTTATATTTTATCTACACCCACTCATTAAATGAGTTCACCCAAAAATTATTTTTTACTACGGTTATCTGCACCCGTTCATTTTATGAGTTCACCCCCAAATTATTTTTTTATCACGATTATGTGCACCCGCTCATTTTATGAGTTCACCCCTAAATTATTTTTTTACCATGTTTATCTACCCCCTCATTTTATGAGTTCACCCCAAAATATTTTTTTTAAAATAATTACATTTAAAAGACTATATTATCCTTTTATTAATTTACACAAAATATAATAAAATCAACCTTAATTTGTATATTTACAATTTATAGTCGAGTCATTACCGAGTTACTGTCTATTCACCATCAAGTCACCCATATTTTTAGAAAAAAAAAAACTATCGAAATTAGGCACAAATCTTGATTTTTTTCTTTTTAAGTTTTCTTCACATTCCTCTTTTTCTCCCATTTTCAGTTTTTATTCTAAACTTTTAATTTCTTCGTTTTTTTTTCCTTTTACTTTTTTTTTCCATTTTTTCATGTGTATTTTTTTAAATTTGAATACAAAATATTATTATAGGTATGATTTTGTTATAGTCGGTAATACAATAAGTAATAACGAGTAATACCATAAATAGTAATCAGTACGACCATTAACAGTAATTAGTACGAATAAACACTTATCTTATTCAAAGTGAGATGGTCTCATGGTGACACTGTTCATAAATTAGTAGAAATAAACACTTATTTTTTTCAAACTATGTTTTGGAAAGCAGAATTTTGGTGAAATTAGAATAAAAAAACTTTAGGAAATGTGAATTGAACTATAGGAAAACGTCATGATCAGACCATCAATTAGTTCTAAAAAATATGTGTCCATATAATGTTGCTTACGAACATTGACCTAAAGTCCGATTTGTATAATGTAACTAGATTGATTGTTACCAGACTTGAAAATTACATTATTGAGGACACATTTTTATTTTGGAAGGAATGTTGGTAGTAGAGTTTTTATTTTGAGAATAATATTGAGTGTTTTGATGACACGACTCCCATAAAGTTTCGAATAAGATAATTTCTTATTCTATTGTCTTTTGCAATGACGATAAATAAAAGTTAAAGGTCAGTCTCGATCTTTTATAGTAGGTGCGTAGTGTGTACCTTCTGAAACATGTTCATGCATAGACAATTATATGTTGCAACCTCTAGAGTTAAGAGTGGATTGAAAAATATTTACTTAGATTCAAATGAATAACAAATTTACAAATTTATACTATGGAGTACATGTTTCAAATATTTTTTTAATTGACAAATTTACAAATTTATCCTCGACTTGGTGACGGTAAATGTTTATTCATTTCTCATACTGGATCTATGAGCTTTAATGCTTTGGATTCCCTTTGTTTTTCGAATGTTTTGGTTGTCCCACTTATCTCAAAAAATCTCATGTCTGTTTCCACCCTTTGCCGGGATAACAATGTCAACATCATTTTTGGTGAATCTTCCTTTCAGGTGCAGGATGGTCGATCGGGGAGCATTCTCCTCGTTGGGAGCCGTATCAATAATCTCTACGTGTGGCCGACACAAGTTGTCAAATCCTCTCCAACAGCCCTGGTCGCCCAACACCTCACCACCACCAAATGGCATGCTCGCCTTGGCCACCCATCCATCAACATTCTTTCCCATACCCTGTCTAACTTCAACTTAGCTTCTGTACCATCTAAGCTTTTTCATTGTAATGCTTGTAATTGCATCAAAAGTCACAAACTTCCGTTTCATGATCCAGTATTGTATCCACCAAACCCCTTGATATTATATTCTCTGATGTCTGGTCGTCACCAGTTATCTCTACCGAAGGCTTTAAATACTATGTCTTATTTGTTGACCACTTCAGTAAATACATATGGACCTATCCGCTAAAACGCAAATCTGATGTTCTTCACACCTTCACCAAATTTAAAAGCCTTGTTGAAAATTACTATCAAACCAAAATTAAAACCTTTTACTCTGACAATGGGGGAGAATACATTGCTCTTCGTCCTTTCCTTCAAACTCATGGTATCTCTCACCTTACCACTCCTCCTCAAACGCCTGAACACAATGGCATGTTCGAACGTCGTCATCGTCATGTCATTGACACAGCCTTTGCTCTCCTACATCATGCGTCCATACCACTCCCATACTGGCCCCATGCAGTCAGTACAGCTACCTACCTCATAAATCGTCTTCCCAAACCAAATCTCAATATGCTCTCCTCATATCAAATCCTCCTTCATCGCACTCTCAATCTATCCAAACTCCGTGTCTTTGGTTGCTTGTGCTACCCTTGGCTTCGCCCTTACACGACCCACAAACTTACTCCTCGATCCACTCCTTGTATGTTCATTGGATACTCATCCACTCAAAGTGCTTATCTGTGCCTTGACCTATCCACTAATCGCACCTACACATCCAGGCATGTCCACTTTGTTGAACATGTCTTCCCTTTCTCCACCAGTCCGCCACCTGCTCGCTCTCCATCTCCTCCTACAACTCCTACCATTCCCCCTGGTTTCTTACCCATTGCTCAGCCGACCAACCCTCCGCCGACCAACAAATACACAACCAACCCCTTGCCGACCAACACACAAACAACCAATACCTTGCCGACCACCCCTCAGCTACCCTTCTCATCTACCAACACCCTTCCACCATATAATCAAGCACCGACCACGACTCCCCTTGTGCCGACTAATTCTCCTCTGCGACCTCCTACACCTCGCATGGTCACTCGCTCTCAGAATGTTGTGTTCAAGCCAAACCTGAGGTATGGTCTCACTTCTGTAGTCACACCTGACATTGAACCAAGCTGTGTCTCTCAGGCTCTCAAGGACAATAATTGGCGAGCAGCCATATCTACTGAATTTGATGCACTTCTTCAAAATGGCACTTGGGACTTAGTCCCTCCCACTGCGTCTCAAAATGTGGTCGGCTCCAAGTGGGTTTTTTGCCTAAAACGAAAACCTGATGGTTCGCTTGACAAATACAAAGCTCGCCTTGTTGCCAAAGGCTTTCATCAACGACTTGGCATTGACTTCTCTGAAATATTTAGTCCTGTGGTCAAACCTGCCACTGTCCGCGCAGTCCTCAACATTGCTGTCACACAACAGTGGCCTCTCCGCCAGTTCGACGTCAACAATGCCTTCCTCCATGGAACTCTTTCAGACACCGTCTACATGGCCCAACCCCCGTGTTTTGTAGATAAGACTTTTCCTTCTTATGTTTGCAAACTTCGTAAGTCCATTTATGGCTTAAAGCAGGCTCCTCAAACATGGTAATAGACTTTTTGCACGTTTCTCGAAGAAATTGGATTTACTCCCACTCACTCTGATGAATCACTGTTCGTCTACAACAAGACTGGTTTGGTCGCCTACTTCCTCGTCTATGATCTTATTCTGACGGGCAACAACTCGCCCATGCTCGCGCGTGTGGCTGCCTACCTCAGTGCCAAATTCTCAGTCAAAGACCTTGGCCCCCTATCATATTTCTTGGGAGTTGAAGTCCTTCGCTCCAAAAGCTCATGCTTCCTCTCCCAACGCAAATATGTCACTGATCTGCTCGCCCGATATAACATGGTCGCCTCAAAACCCGTTCGCACACCATTACCAACATCTGCTCGTCTAACCATCTCGGATGGGTCCCCACCTGCTGATGCTGCCCAATATCGACAAGTCCTCGGCTCACTGCAATACCTTCAACTCACCAGACCAGATATTGCCTTTGTCGTGCACAAGTTGTCGCAATTCATGCACGCACCCACCACCACTCATTCGGGTGCTGCCAAACGTTTACTGAGATACCTAAATGGTACGAGGGATGTTGGGATTACCCTAACGTCAAATCCTTCCTCGTCACTTCACTACTTCACGTATGCCGACTGGGCAGGCGACACCGACGATCGGACCTCCACCAGTGCCTACATTGTCTTCTTAGGAACCAATCCTATATCCTGGTCCTCCAAGAAATAAAAATTGATTGCGCGCTCCTCGACTGAGGCCGAATACCGTGCCATTGCTGTTGCTGCTTCTGAAGTCCAGTGGCTGAAATCCCTATTCAAGGAACTCCACTTCCCAACCTCACCTTCACCAGCTCTCTACTGCGACAACATTGGTGCCACCTACCTATGCTCGAATCCAGTCTTTCACTCGAGAATGAAGCACATTGCCATTGACTTCCACTTCATCTGCGATCTCATCAAGACAAAGCAACTATGTGTGTCCCATGTCTCCTCGGCCGATCAGCTCGCAGATGCTCTCACAAAACCGCTCTCTAGCACTCGTCTACAACTTCTTATGTTCGAGATTTGACTCACCTATGGTGCTCCATCTTGAGGGGGCGTATTTGATCTATATTGTAAATATGTCTTTATCTACATTTATTATAGAGGCCCACCTTAGTTTCCTATGGGCTCTCTTATAAAGCCCATTAGAATTAGGTTAGAACATTTATTATATCTCTGTATAAATACCTCTTGTACATCCCATTTACAATTAATCAAGAAAATATATTTTCTATATCTTTATACTTCTATAGTATACCGTTGTTAAAAGAATATACAAAAATTAATTAAATAATCAACTTATTGTTCTTGATTCAAAGATTATGGAATAAGAATTATCAAGCACTTTCATTCTGTTAAAGGACGTTTTTTTCATTTTGAATCAATTAAAAATTTAGAATCATTCTACAAAAAAAGATTAGATTTATATTGAAAATGCTATATATACAATTATAATGACGATGTAACTGAGACTAGATTGTTAATAAAATAAATTGATAATATATAATACTAATCTTTTACAAAAATTAAAATTACCCACCTTCATTAGAAAAAATATTGTTTACCTACTACTTTCTTTTGAGACCAAAATACCTTCAAATTTTAGTACTGTGTATAATATGCATATTCATAAAAATTAGGAATATTTTAGCATAGATTAGAAATCATGAATATTTTAGTATATATGTTGGGAATTTGAATTATGTAATAAATTTTTAATAATGCCAATTTAGATCGAATTTTAAAAAATGTCACACCCGAAAGAAAATAATGGACCAAATTATCCCATTCAATTCAATATGTTCAAGGGTTGCACTCCTGTTTGACAATTACATACATATAACTTGTTTCTATTTAATATTTGAACTAATACTATACAATATGTGAATTAATACTATACTGTATTTGAATTAATACTATACTTTATTTGAACTAATATTAAACTGTATTTGACATAACTCATGGTTCACCCATTTAAAAAATTGAATCAAATGGTACATGTAACTGGTACACACAAGTATTTGTCTATGTTAAATTCAGCTCAATAGGTTGGGGGAGGGTGGGTTGAATATTTGAGTTTGATAAAAGAAGTATTGTTATATTGGTAAAACATATATTTTTTGGAAAAGTCTCATAATCACCGTACACACCAAATAAGTTTTGTGCACATCATTTTTTTTTCCTTTTAACCGCTTTCTCCTATCTTCTCTCTTATTTTATTACAATTTGTTTTAACCGAGCTCCCTAATTTTCTCTCTTATCTGTCTTCAACAAGAAATTGCAACCAGAAGGCTTTAGCCAAAGCTTTAATTTTCAATTAAAAGATAGTATGAAATATGCGTTGCTTATTTCTGTCAATGAAAAAAGTGATAATGGTTGTTATTGAAAAGTGTGGTTCTTTTTTATTGAAAAGTGGTGACTATTATTATTAAAAAATTGTAATTTTGTTACGAAAAAGTGAATTGAAAAGTGGTGACTATTATTATTGAAAAGTGGTGACTATTATTATTGAAAAGTGGTAATTTTGTTATTGAAAAGTGACGACTATTATTATTGAAAAGTGATAATTTTATTACTTTTGTTATTGAAAAGTGACGACTATTATTATTGAAAAGTGGTAATTTTGTTTTTACTAAAAAAGAATTGAACCTGTGACCTTATGCGTACAATTGACTGTTGAAACCGCTGGGACAGAAGGCAATTTGATAAACATTTTCAATCTGAAGTAAATACCCGGTCAAACGGGTCCCGGGTCGGGTAAATACCCGATCAAACAATACCCGCCGGGTATGGGACGGGTAATGGTTTTACATATACCTGACCCGACCCCGACCCGTATAGACATATATATTTAATATATATTATATGTATATCAGTATATATATGTATATATATATGTATGTTAATAATTGTATATGTATTATATTATATATATGTGTGTTAATAATTGTATATGTATATCAGTATACATATTGGCTTAAAAAAAATTATATACAGTATATTATATATATGGACAAAGTGGGATAGCTCGGGTTCATGGGACGGGGCGGGTTTAGGCGGGTATTTAGGCGGGGCGGGTAATGGGTCTAAAGTTTTTTAGCGGGTAATGGGTCTAAAGTTTTTTTAAAACCCCAACCTTTTATCGTGTTGCAATTAGATACACGTTTTTTTTTCTCCGGTCAACAATTGATGATGTGGCTTGTCGGAGCTCGCCACGTCATATTACACATATTTTTTTTATTTTCCACATAAAGATTACTCTTTATAAACATAAAAATAAAATGAGGTCCACAAAAAAATTATAGTTCTCGGAACTAGTTGAACAAAACAACAAAATTATTAAATAATTTAAGAATTCCTGAAGAAATAAACCACCAAATCACCCAATGGTCATGGATTAGATGCGTTTTTTTTTTTTTTTTTTTTTTTTTTGCTTTTGTATGATTTTTATGGTTAGAAGAGAATAATTGAGAATGGTAGAAGAAAACTTGATTTAGTTTGAGGAGCAGGGAGACTCATGAAATTTTATTTTTATTTTTATAAAGTGTAATCTTTATGTGGAAAATAAAAAAATATATGTAATATGACGTGGCAAGCGCCACATCATCAATGGTTAACCGGAGAAAAAAAATGTGTATCTAATTGCAACATGATGAAAGGTTGAGGTTCTAAAAAAAAAATCGTAAAGGTCGTGATTAAATTGATATTGAGATTAAAGGTGGTGTATTTATTTAGAATTAACCCTTTTAAATAATTACTCCCTCCGTCCCAGGGAAAGCTCCCCATGAGCTCCTGCACGGAGGTTAAGAAATATCAATATAATAAGTAGATGTATTAGAAGTGATGTGATTGAGAGAGAGAAAATATAATGAAATGTGAGGGGGAATAGTTACCAAAAAAGGAATGGGTAGCTTTCTCTGGGACGGACGAAAAAGGAAAGTTGGGTAGCTTTCTCTGGGACGGAGGGAGTACATTTTAAGGACTATATTATCCTTTTATTAATTTACACAAATTATAATAAAACCAACTCTAATTTGTAGGGTGATACTGATTCACGTGTTATACAACACTAAAATAAACAACCGCAAGTGTATGGTGTCTATCGTAGCGTGATAAGCACGAGGTCGATCCCACAAGGAGGTTTAGCGTAAAAGTGTAGTTTGTTAACGTAGTTCTATTTAGACGCGATCGATAAATTGAAAGTGATGAATTACTCTAAGATTACCTACCAAAGTGTCACAAATAAGTAATAAAGGGTAATGAAAATCGATCTACTAGCATGCGAATCAATAAAACGAAAGTAAAACGAATGAAGACTCAAAGAGAGAAGGTGGGTTCCAAGGCAATTGTAGCACCTAGATATCCGTTTATGAATGTTAACTCGTTTAAATGGCCATTAAGGTTATCTCATATAGGGTGATCACACAAGAAGAATTAATCGATCTCTCAATACAACTAATCCAAAAGCGCATGCAACATAGGCTCGTATCTCTACATCACGAACGTTACACCGCCTAAAATAGCTCCTAAGATCATTCAATTCCCTCTCCGATAATTAATCCTCTCTCGAGATCATAATAATACTGGGTTGCATGCTTGCATACGATTAAATGAAATAAATCTTTCAATATTATCCCAATTAACAATGAATTAAGCAAATCATCATGGCCACTAACAACATGCTTTACAATGGATAATTAAACATACAAATAAGATATAAACACCAATTAAAACAAGAAATTAATCATAAACTTCAATCCAAGTATTTACAATGCCTTAGAACCACAAAGTGTTTAGCCACAAACTAGCATAATGAAATACAAAATCAAAATGTAAAAACTAATTAAAAAGGAAAAGAAAGAGAAAGCTTAGTCTAGAATGTGATGTGGAATGGAATTTGCAAGCTATTGCATCCTCTCTTGCTTGATTTGATGAAGAATTGAGAGAGATATGGCCAAAACACATTGAATTGTGTGGGAATTGAAGAATTGGGGGAAAGTGGCTTGAATTTCAAGAAAGAGGGTTTATATAGTGTTTGGGTAGGGTTTGGATGGACAATTTGCAAGTTGGTCCCTCCAAAATGGCCAAAATGTGGAAAAAGCACCGAAAATGAGATTGGGCCTGGGTGAAGCTCGGCCGAGCAGGCGGCTCGGCCGTGCTCGGCGTGTGGACAATCGGGAGTGCTCGGCCGTGCTGGATGATCGGCCGAGGCGTGCGGATGCAGGGGAAGGCAAGTGCTCGGCCAAAGCTGGGAGCTCGGCCGAGGTGTTCGAGGCATGGGATGGGCGAAAATGCTTCGGTTTCGAGGGGAGCTTGTCCGAGAGGGGTGCTCGGCCGAGGAGCAGGTTCGGCCGTGCCCTTCAGATTTCTTCTTGGCTGCAGCTCGGCCGAGCTGGGTGCTCGGCCGTGCCCTTTCCTTAGCCAAAATTGTCTCTGTTTCGATGTGCGTTTCTTCGAGAATGGTGCTCGAGCGTGGCCTCGGTTGGCTTGATATGGAGCTCGGCCGAGCTAGGAGCTCGGCCGTGCCCTTGCTTGGCTCAAAACCCTCAGTCTCTTGGTGCGATTTCTCGAGCACGATGCACGTCCGTGGCTTGAAAATGGCTCGGCCGAGCCATGAGCTCGGCCGTGCTCGCTCGCGATGTCCACCCCCTTCTCGTTTCGTGCATATCTTTCGCCTCGGGTGTCGGATTGACTCAATTCTTTTGGCTAATCCACTCCGTTTTTCGAGATGAATCCAACCGTGCACTCCTCTTCCTGATCCAGTAAAGTATGGTCGATGTTTTGCTCCAAATTCCATCGTATTTCCTACAAAATCGACAAAACACAACCTTTCTCTCATTTCGGCTTAAACAATCATATTCAATGCATAATTCAATGAAATCCACATCAAAACACGCTTCACATGTGCCCCTAAAACGTGTAAATTCCACCCGAATCAGATACTCGGGTACATGCAAGATACCAGTACACATCAATTTTAATTTTTTATTTATATTTTATATAAACCCACTCATTTAATGAGTTCACCCAAAAATTATTTTTTTACAACGGTTATCTGCACTCGTTCATTTTATGACTTCACCCCCAAATCATTTTTTTATCACGGTTATGTGCACCCGCTCATTTTATGAGTTCACCCTAAATTATTTTTTTACCACGTTTATCTACACCCCTCATTTTATTAGTTCACCTCAAAATGTTTTTTAAAAAGTAATTACATTTAAAAGACTATATTATCCTTTTATTAATTTACACAAAATATAATAAAATCAACCTTAATTTGTAGGGTGATACTCGGGTACATGCAAGATACCGGTACACACCAATTTTAATTTTTTATTTATACTTTATCTACACCCACTCATTTAATGAGTTCACTCAAAAGTCATTTTTTTTACTACGGTTATCTACACCCGTTCATTTTATAAGTTCACCCCCAAATAATTTTTTTATCACGATTATGTGCACCCGCTCATTTTATGATTTCACCCCTAAATTATTTTTTTACCATGTTTATCTACACCTCTCATTATATGAGTTCACCCCAAAATATTTTAAAAATAATAATTACATTTAAAAGACTATATTTTCCTTTTATTAATTTACACAAAATAATAAAATATAATCAACCTTTATTTTTATATTTACAATCTATAGTTGAGTCATTACCGAGTTACCGTCGATTCACCATCAAGTCACCCATATTTTTGGAAAAAAAATCGTAAAACATAATTAAAAAATATATATATATATTGAAATTAGGCACAAATCTTGATTTTTTTTCTTTTTAAGTTTTCTTCCCCTTCCTCTTTTTCTCCCATTTTCAGTTTTTATTCTAAACTTTTAATTTCTTCATTTTTTTTCCTTTTACTTTTTTTTTTTTTCATTTTTTCATGTGTATTTTTTAAAATTTTAATACAAAATAATATTATAGGTATGATTTTATTATAGTCGGTAATACAATAAGTAATAACGAGTAATATCAAAAATAGTAATCAGTTATACCATTAACAGTAATTAGTACGAATAAACACTTATCTTATTCAAAGTGAGATGGTCTCATGGTGACACTGTTCATAAATTAGTAGAAATAAACACTTATTTTTTTCAAAGTGTTAAAACGTCATTCTCAAACTATGTTTTGGAAAGCATAATTTTGGTGAAATCAGAATAAAAAAACTTTCGGAAATGTGAATGAAACTATATGAAAACATCATGCTCAGACCATCGATTAGTTCTCAAAAATATGTGTCCATATAATGTTGCTTACGAACATTGACCTAAAGTCCGATTTGTATAATGTAACTAGATTGATTGTTACCAGACTTGAAAATTACATTATTGAGGGCACATTTTTATTTTGGAAGGAATGTTGGTAGTAAAGTTTTTATTCTGAGAATAATATTGAGTGTTTCGATGACACGACTCCCATAAAGTTTCGAATAAGATAATTTCTTATTCTATTGTCTTTTGCAATGACGATAAATAAAAGTTAAAGGTCAGTCTCGATCTTTCATGGTAGGTGTGTAGTGTGTACCTTCTGAAACATGTTCATGCATAGACAATTATATGTTGCAACCTCTAGAGTTAAGAGTGGATTGAAAAATATTTACCTAAATTCAAATGAATAACAAATTTACAGATTTATACTATGGAGTACATGTTTCAAATATTTTTTTAATTGACAAATTAAAATATATTATAAATTTATTTGAATTTCTTACGGGGGTTGCCCATTGTGACATTGTCCCTCCTTTACGTCAAAGAAAGAAGAAATTGTGATCGAGAGCAAATCGAGTAAGTGGAGACTTTTTGGGCCAACAATGTTAGCCCATTTAATTAAAAGTGGAGAATGTTTTGAGCTAGCATTTAATTAAAAGTGGGCAGCCCAATTGTTTTATCAAAGAAAAGAATCAAATTGATCAGCCCATTTCTTGAATTGTGCGTGAGCAATTAAGGTCACGGATAAATGCCCCCTTTATATTATGACTTCATCCCTTAGATGTCTTCACACCGTATAGTTGAGTTCACCCACCAGTTTCTTTCCAAAATTACCATTTCCTTCTAACATAAATCATAACCCTAATTTTATTATATCATCCCTCATTTTCAACTGCCTCCAACTCTCCTTCTCCTCTTTTCATCTTTCTTTTGCCGTCGACCAGCGTCTCCACCCGTCTGTCGCTCGTCGCCTCCCTCCCTCCGCGCATGGCTCATGGCCTGACCTTTTTAATAAATAGGCCTGGCCCGAAAGCCTTTTAAAGGTCTTTTTAAGTGAATTTCAAAATAAAATAAAATATAACAATTGAACTAGTACCACCAAATCATAAAAAACAATAACAAATGTTCAAAAAAAAAATAATAATAACAGAATGTTCTTTCAACAATTACAACGAAAAAATACATCAATTTTTCAAGATAATCTCATCTTCATGTTGAGCCTCTAAAATATTACTCCCTCCATCCACCAAAAGTAGTCCCTTGGAGGAGGGGCACAAGTTTTAAGAAAAAGATAGATAAAATAAGGGTATTATAGGGTATTGTGGGGTCCATTGTGAATAAAGTGATTGTTTGTGAATAAAGTTGATGGCAAATTGAGTAATTAAGTGATGGTTGAAGACTGATAGTTTCCATAAAGTGTATGAGACTATATTTGATGGACAAAGAATATAAGGTAAATGAGACTACTTTTTGTGGACGGAGGGAGTATAAAACATGTTGAAATTTTATAATGAATGAACAAAAAATTCCTCAAAATTATTCCACACAATTGATGTTTTTTGCCTTTTCTTTTTAATGACAAAATGATTGTCATTTTTATCTTTGGTATTATTAGATGAAGTTGTGTCATCATTCTCATGTTGAGAAGACAACTGCAAAATATACATTAAAAATAAAATTAATAAATATCAGAATCTTACTAAATTCATAATAAATAGATAATTTTTTTTTAAAATCAATTAAAAGGAAAATTAATGAAATTATATTGAAAATGTGATTGTCCAGAAAAAACAGAAAATTAAAGAAACACAGACAAAAATCAAAAGTTCAATCACAAAAACAGATGGATAAAAAAACTAGTAATAGATTACATATTATCAACAATTTGAAAATACTTCCTTTCTTTTTAGGCGTACTAATAATACTTATGATTCGACTAAGAATGAACAAAAAAACAAAAAATATAAATATAAATCACATAATGTTATAATGTTAACCTGGATCGAGCAGCGGATGTCCAAAAAGTGTGCAGGAGTTTTTTTTTTCGGTATTTTGTAGGTTTTCTCCTATTTTAAAAGCATCGTACAAAACACAAATGTATCTCATATATTATATTTTTCTATTAGGTTCTATAAGAAGCTCTTTCTGAGAAAAAATTAACCAAACTGTGCAAGTCAATTAGGCAATGAACGGTTGAGCAAAATCAATACAATATAAATGAAAAGATAAAATTAAATAGCCCTGGGCATTAGTGGACTCCGCCGGTTCTAACCGCTTGTACACCTCCAAAGGCTATAATTGAGCAATTAAAAATATATGTAAAAGCTAGTAGAAAATTTTAATGTCAAATTAATATCTTGAATACTGAATTTAAAACAAAATTTTGTATAAAAAATTCAACTAAATTAATAATTTAACCTAAAATTCAATTCATTCAAATATCTATATTAAACCCTAGATTTACCAAAACTAATTTGAGTAGAAAATATGGAATTGTTCATATTCGAATAAAGAAGAAAACAAGAGAATCGTATGTGTCGCTTAAGTACTGAATTCGAAACAGAAATTTGTATAAAAAATTCAACTAAATTAATAATTTAACCTAGAATTCAATTCATTCAAATATCTATCTTAAACCCTAGATTTACCAAAACTAATTTGAGTAGAAAATATAGAATTGTTCATACCTGGAACTCTTCTTCAATGGAATTTTCGAATACCTAGATTTACCAAAACTAATTTGAGTAGAAAATATAAAATTGTTCATACCTGGAGCTCTTCTTCAATGGAATTTTCGAATAAAAGAAGAAAACAAGAGAACCGCATGTGCCGTCTAAGTACGGAATTCGAAACAGAAATTTGTATTCGAATAAATTTAGTTGAATTTTTTATACAAATTTCTGTTTCAAATTCCGTACTTAGACGGCACATGCGGTTCTCTTGTTTTCTTCTTTTATTCGAAAATTCCATACAATTCTATATTTTCTAAATAGATATTTGAATGAATTGAATTTTAGGTTAAATTATTAATTTAGTTTGAATTTTTTATACAAATTTTTGTTTCGAATTTAGTATTCAAGATATTAATTTGACATTAAAATTTTCTAGTAGCTTTTACATTTATTTTTAAAATCATAATCTTTGGAGGTGTACAAGCGGTTAGCGGAGGGCATTTAATTTTATCTTTTCATTTGTATTGTGTTGATTTTGTTCAACTGTTTCTCATTGCCTAATTGTGCCCCAGCGCGGAAATTATCCGAGATCACAAAATCGGAGACAGTTTGTGCTATGCCTTTATAATATGTGAATTTTTTCTTCAGAAACAGAGCTTCTTATAGAAGCCAGTAGAAAGATATAATATATGAGATACATCTGTGTATTTTGTGCACCGTCTTTAAAATCGGGAGAACCGCTAGATCCAAGTTAACAAGTTAACATTATGTGATTTATATTAACATTTTTTATTTTTTGTTCATTCTTAGTCGAATCATAAATTTCTCAAATTGGTGATAATATGTAATCTATTCCTAGTTTTTTTATACATCTGTGTATATGTGTATATGGAGTTGGGTAACTTTGTTATGATATGTGATATTGATTCTTCCTTATTTTTTATTGAACTTTTAATTTTTTTCTGTGTTTTTTTTTAGACAATCACATTTTCAATATAATTTCATTAATTTTCCTTTTGATTGATTTAAAAAAAAATTATAACGCAGTATTCTCAAATCTCAATTGTCATTCATATAAAATTTGTATGATTTCTATATGGTTATTGATTTATGATTTATGAGATTTATTTGAAATTTATGGATTTTACTTATGAATTTAGTAAGATACTGAC
Source organism: Galeopsis tetrahit (assembly GCA_963675135.1). Classification (NCBI taxonomy): domain Eukaryota; kingdom Viridiplantae; phylum Streptophyta; class Magnoliopsida; order Lamiales; family Lamiaceae; genus Galeopsis; species Galeopsis tetrahit. Next base: position 27,500,513 of record OY776130.1, on the reverse strand, counting down.
ATTTATTAATTTTATTTTTAATGTATATATTTTGCAGTTATGTCTTCTCAACATGAAAATGATGACCCAACTTCATCTAATAATACCTAAGATAAAAATGACAATAATTTTGTCATTAAAAAGAAAAGGCAAAAAACATCAATTGTGTGGAATAATTTTGAGGAATTTTTTGTTCATTCATTATAAAATTTCACCATGTTTTATACTCCCTCCGTCCCAGGATTTTATTCACACTTTGACCGGCACGGAGATTAAGAAAATGGAATAAAGTGATGTGTAAGGTAAATAAATGAGGGGTATTATTGGTAATTCATTAATTAAAGTGAAAGAGATTTGATTAAAGGTAAAATAAAGGAGGGGTATTATTGGTATTATTATTTCCTTTTTTGGAGTGTGCAAAAAATGTTGGGACGCCCGTTAAGGAAAATGTGCATAAAATAATGGGACGGAGGGAGTAATATTTTAGAGGGCTCAACATGAAGATGAGATTATCTTGAAAAATTGATGTATTTTTTCGTTGTAATTGTTGAAAGAACATTCTGTTATTTTTTTTTTTTTAACATTTGTTATTGTTTTTAATGATTTGGTGACACTGGTTCAATTGTTGTATTTTATTTTATTTTGAAATACACTTAAAAAGGCCTTTAAAAGGCTTTCGGGCAAGACCTATTTATTAAAAAGGTCAGGCCATGCGTGGAGGGAGGGAGACAACGAGCGGCGGACGGGTGGAGACGCTGATCGACGGCAAAATAAAGATGAAAAGAGGAGAAGGAGAGTTGGAGGCAATTGGAAATGAGAAATGATTGAATAAAATTAGGGTTAGGATTTATGTTAGAAGGAAAGGGTAATTTTGAAAAGAAACTGGTGGGTGAACTCAACTATACGGTGTGAAGACATCTAAGGGGTGAAGTCATAATATAAAGGGGGCATTTATCCGTGGCCTTAATTGCTCACGCACAATTCAAGAAATGGGCTAGTCAATTTGGTTCTTTTCTTTGATAAAACAAGAGTTTAACTAGGAATAGAGACAATCCTATAGACACAACTAGGAATAGAGACAAAAAATTATAGTATTAGGATTAAGGTCAAATTGATGTGGTAATATACAATTATGCCCCTTGGTCTTAAAACAATATTAATTCATTAATATAATAAATTTCGAATTTGAAATACTATTTTTCACGCATTTATTATTCAAATTGAAATTTAAATTATAATTGAAATTTAAAATCCATTTGTCCTTCAATTTCGAAACTTCCTTAAAATGCAGAAATTTATTTAACCTAATTTACTTTCTTTTTCAAATTTGATTTAATTGATTCACACATTTAATCGCTCAATTAGGTTCATCCTGCGATTTGAGGGATATTGGTTCTCTAATCTTGGTTATCGTTGCCGAATCTCCGGCGCCATGTCAACGCCGCATCAGAATGCCTTCGCTCCGGCACTGGAGGCGGTGGATGAGGAGGCGGCGCTGCTGCACGTGCCGTTGTTGCCACAGTAGCATCAGTACCCGCTGCGCCTCCGCCGCACCTCCTCCAATACGACGTCTCAGGTCGCCATTGTCGGTTCCAATGTCTGCCCCATCAAAAGCCTTGATTATGAGTGAGTCTGATTGAGGTTTTATCATGTATTGCTATGTTGTGTTGCTTTTTGGTATGAATTGCGTTTGTTTTTGTGGATCACAGTTGATGGACTGTATATTTTGATTTATACTAGCTTTCTTAATCTTGAATTGAATTTGTTGCTATATACTCTGTTTGGTTTGTTTTGTCCTCAAATTTCACTTCTATTCAGTTGGAAATATCAAATTTCTTTCCAACTGAAAAATTGGACAGCCGTAATTCAATGGACAGGTTTTGTGTAAAATTTTAACCTTGATCCCCTCTGACTTGTGGCAATTCAGTAACTACTCGAAATCTGAATGATGTGAAGCTTTTATTTGCAGGATAGTAGAGAATGATTTTCTCAAGCTAGACTGGAGAAGTAGGGGAATGACTCAGATATGCCAGTATACAATAATGAAATGGACATTGTGCTTTCTTATTGGACTGAGTGTTGGTCTCCTTGGGTTCTTCATCAACCTTGCTGTTGAAAATATTGCTGGTATTAAGTTTGTAATCACCTCCAACATGATGTTGTCCAGAAAGTAAGAAAGTTTTCATCTTTCTCATTCACTTGCCTGCCTTTAGAGTTGTTGATTTTGGGATAACCATCTAGTTTTGTGGATGTATATGAATATGTACTCTTTCCAACTATAATGTCTTCCCTTGTTGGGTTCACTTAAAATAGACAAGGTTTATTGCATTGTTTCGATTTTGCGATGGATGCAGATTTAGTTTCTTGGGGACCGTGGAACTGAACTTTTGTCAAACACCGTCTTCTTCCTCAGACTGCCGGTCGTTGACCTTCCGGCGTACCATTTCCGATTGTCGACCCTCCCCGGTCGAGGGCGCCGTCGATCTTCTTCCTCACGCACCAACCATGGTCTCGCCGATCTCTGTTCACCTCCGGCGTGCGCCCTCTCCGCGGCTGACATGGAGGAAATCCTCCACTTCTCCCTCGTATCATTTTCCATTTCAAAACATTCAAATCCCATATGCAACAAAATATTTGCATATATTATTGACCATATGCAACAGTTTTTTACATATATGCTTGTATAATTTGCATATTTTATATAGATGACCTCATATTATTAATTTTATTTATAATATAATATTATATTGATCAGTTCAAACTCAAATAATCATTTTTAAAATATAAATAAACTGTGAAATAATTTTATATTATTAATTTTATTTATAATATAATATTATATTGAATAGTTCAAACTCAAATAATCATTTGAATCACATCGCACCAACACTAGATTTAAATTGACTCGCTTAAACCCAAATAATCATCTGTATCACTAATGATATGTAATTATTGAATTATATATTCTATATTAATTTTTTAAAATAAAATTAATATTTTTTAATATTTTATTACAAATATATTGTTTTATTGCATATTTATCACGTATTTTGAGTTATATGCAACATATTTTTACATATGTCGTAACAATTTTTTGCATATATGTTTTTCAAATCTGCATATAGAGTAATGATATAGAACCAACTATCTATTTTTTATGGAATTAGTGAGTTGTCACCAATATAGCGTGTATAATGGATTTATATCTTTAAAATATATTAATAAATTTAAATTATTTATTTTAAATTATAGTAAATGATTATGTATCATGGATTTATATCTTTAAAATATATTAATAAATTTAAATTATTTATTTTAAATTATAGTAAATGATTATGTACAATGATTTGGCGTAACAAATTTGAATTTTAATTAGTAGGATAAGATTGTTTTCCAGATTTCCTTTTTTAATGGTTGATTTATTAATTACTTTTCAAATTTGGAAATAAATCAATTATAGGCATATCCACATAATCAATTAGTATAATCTAATTAATGAAAATGGTTGATTTGACATAATCAATTTTTGCATACGAGATAAATAATGAGTACAACCTAGTCGATCCGGAACTGTATCAAGCTGCCGACAATGATGATCCGAAGGCTTTGCTTGAGGGTGTCGCCATCGCTGGATTAGTCGGTGTTCTTCGCCAGCTTGGCGATCTTGTCAAGTGAGTTTTTGTTGCACATTTGATTTATGTTTCCATTTTCTCGATTTCCTTACTTTTTATTGGAATTTTTGTGCTTTGTCGTTTGAAATTTTATTTATGTTTGAAATTTGTCCTTGGTAATGTTAGTACGAAATTTTCTGGTTCAGCACACTCGAAGATGATGAATTTCTCGATATGAATTTTGAATTCAAAATTCAATTCAGAACCACCGTGATTAATGTGATTCTCATTTTAGGAAGGTTTGAATTTCGAACGCATTAATGACCGTGATTTCCTATAATTTCTTAATTTACCAACTACTAATTTGAATTTAATATTATATATTAATTGAATATGCACCTTTTGATTTTAAATATAAAGGAAGGGTATAATTGGACATTTGTAAACCAAATTGTCCTTGTTCCTAACTTTTAAAATTTTTGTCTTTATTTCGAGTTTCTATAGGTGAAATGTCCTATATACTAATTACCCCATAAAACAATTGGGCTGCCCACTTTTAATTAAATGCTAGCTCAAAACATTCTCCACTTTTAATTAAATGGGCCCAAAAAAGTCTCCACTTATTCGGTTTGCTCTCGATCATAATTTTTTCTTTCTTTGACGTAAAGGAGGGACAATGTCACAATGGGCAACGCCCATAAGAAATTCAAATAAATTTATAATATATTTTAATTTGTCAATTAAAAAAATATTTGAAACATGTACTTCATAGTATAAATTAATAAATTTGTTATTCATTTGAATCTACGTAAATATTTTTCAATCAACTCTTAACTCTAGAGGTTACAACATATAATTGTCTATGCATGAATATGTTTTAGAAGGTACACACTAGACACCTACCATGAAAAGAGACTGACCTTTAACTTTTATTTATCGTCATTGCAAAAGACAATAGATTAATAAATTATTTTATTCGAAACTTTATGGGAGTCGTGTCATCGAAACACTCAATATTATTCTCAGAATAAAAACTTTACTACCAACATTCCTTCCAAAATAAAAATGTGTCCTCAATAATGTAATTTTCAAGTCTGGTAACAATTAATCTTGTTACATTATACAAATCGGACTTTAGGTCAATGTTCGTAAGCAACATTATATGGACACATATTTTTTAGAACTAATCGATGGTCTGAGCATGACGTGTTCCTATAGTTCCATTCACATTTCCTAAAGTTTTTTTATTCTGATTTCACCAAAATTTTGCTTTCCAAAACATAGTTTGAGAATGATGTTTTAACACTTTGGAAAAAATAAGTGTTTATTTCTACTAATTTATGAACAGTGTCACCATGAGACCATCTCACTTTGAATAAGATAAATGTTTATTCGTACTAATTACTATTAATGGTATTACTGATTATTGTTTATGGTATTACTCGTTATTACTTATTGTATTACCAACTATAATAAAATCATATATATAATATTATTTTGTATTAAAATTTTAAAAAATACACATGAAAAAATGGAAAAAAAAGTAAAAGGAAAAAAAAATGAAGAAATTAAAAGTTTAGAATAAAAATTGAAAATGGGAGAAAAAGAGGAGGGGAAGAAAACTTAAAAAGAAAAAAAAATTAAGATTTGTGCCTAATTTCGATATATATATTTTTTTTAAATTATGTTATACGATTTTTTTTCTAAAAATATGGGTGACTTGGTGGTGAATCGACGGTAACTCGGTAATGAGGTGGAGGCTTGTTGACATCATTCTCTTTCTCACTTCTTTTCTCTTTTTCTTCTTCAACATCTTTCTTCTCAACTTTTCTTCCTTGTTGCTCCTCTTCATCATCTTCCTTTGGCGTCATGGGCCGTTCATAGCTTGTGCCACTCCTCAACTTAATTGCCTTACATTGCTCTTTGGGGTTCAATTTCGTGGTTGAGGGAAATTGACCCGACTTGTGTTGATTTCCAACCATGTTAGCAATTTGACTCACTTGAATCTCAATGGCTTTCACATCATTCTTGATTCCCATCACTTCATTTGACAAATGATCAATTTTCTCATCTTGGTTATCAAGCCTTTGCCAAGTCTTCGCCATAAAGTTCTTGGTTTCCCCCATGAAAGTTGTAAACATATCTTCTAGGGATAACTTTGGTGATGACTCAAGAATCATGTCGTATCTTACACTGAAGTTTGATGGTGGTTGGATGACATTTCGTGGGTTGGCATAGGAGAAATTTTTGTGATGCCTTAGACCGGGATGATAGTGGTTCGAGTCGGGCGGAGGATGGTTCCCACGATTTTGACGTTCGCCCCAACTTCTCTCTTTGGCATTCCGATCCATTTGATAGTTTATGTAGTGGGCCTCTTCATATTGGGCATCATTTGGCTCCACTAATGCTTTAGCCGTCATCAAAGAGGTAAACTTGTCCACTTTTTTGAACAAGTTTACAAGAGTCTCTGAGTCTTGGGTTGAGGTTATCCGTCGGTTTTTCCTCCTTTCAGATGGCCATTGGTTTCCATTCTTGATCATCTCCTCTAAAAGCACATACCCTTCCTCCGTTGTCTTTCCCAACAAAGAATCTCCTCCGGCCGATGCATCTACCATGCCTCTAGTTCGGTGATCCATTCCATTATAGAAATAACAAATCCTTTGATCCCGGGAGAATCCATGTTGTGGGCAACTTCGAACAAGATCCTTGAATCTTTCCCATTTGATTTTCTCTACAATCGGATTTTCTCCTCGATTCATCTCTTCCAATTCTCTTCTTCTTCTTTCGGCGTTTTGCCTTCGACAATTATCTTCGATTTCCGGATCTAGGGGGAGCAACTCTTGTTGGATTCTCCTAGCTCGAGTGATCATAAGCCATGTCTAAACAAAAATTTCAAAGAAGAGTGAGTATCACAAGCAAGATAAGAAATAACAAACACAAATATTTTTGGAATTTTTTAGAATAATGAAAGCAAATAAAGTGTCTAAACTAAAACTATCTCCACCTACACTCTAGAACTACCAAACCCTCCTCGGCAACGGTGCCATAAACTTGTTCACGTATTTCACAACTCTAAAATACACGACCACAAGTATACAGTGTATATTGTAGTGAAGTAAGTACGAGGTCGATCACACAGGGAGGGGGAGTGTAAAAGTGGAGTTTGTTGATCTAGTTCTAAATAGACGTGATCGAAAATTGAGTGTTTGATTACCCTAAATTGCCTATCAAGTGTCACAAGTAAACAATAAGAGAGTAATGGATAAAATCGATCAAGTAGTGCTCATACAAATCACAAAAATACAGAAAGTAGGTTCCAAGACATATGTCACACTACGGGATCCATTTACGATTACAAACCTATTTAAGTGGTGTTGTGTTTATTACTATAGGGTTGATCAATAAATAATGAATTAAAAGTTCTTTCGATCCAATTAATCTAAGAGAAATATTACCCAAACTAGTATCTCCACCTAGCATGCATAATAAATCCCCAAAAAGCTCCTAAGATCATCTAATACCCTCCCAATAGTTGATCCTCTCTCGAGCTCACAATAAATTGGGTCGAATACTTAAGTACGACTAATGAAAAAGATTTCTCAATCCAATTTTAGTTAATAATAAATAAAACATACTATCATGGTCATTGACAACATGTCTTGCAATGAAAATTAAGTATTCAAATAGAAATAGACAACACAAACACCAAATAAACAAGAAATTAATTCATAAATATCATCCAAAGTGTATACATAGCCCTAGAACCAAAAGTGTTCTAGCCAACAATCAACGTAATCAAAATTCAAAGATAAAAGTAAATAAAAAGCAAGGGAAAGAGGAAGCTTAGTCTAAAGGATGATGAGAGGTAGCAATTCCAAGCTTTTAGCTCCAAATTCTACTCCAATTTGGTGAGAATGGAAGAAGGGGATGATGAACACCTCCAAGTATGTGTGATTGAGTGAGAGTTTCTTGGAAAAGGGGGTGATGAATCATGAGAATCTGATAAAATGGTATTTATAGTGTTGGGGTAGGGTTTAAAATCGAGTTTTGAAAGTAGGTCCTCAAAATTGGGTGAAAATGCACAAAAACCGCCGAAACAGGGGCAACTCGGCCGAGTCAGGATGAATTTGATGATTGTAGGCCAACAGTGACTCGACCGTGACATTTGACTCGATTGTGGCATGGTCTGACACTCGGCCGTGGTATGGTAAAAATTCCAACTCGCAGTCCATCACTCCAACACGGCCGTGGCATGCCAAAATCCCGAAGTTGCAGGTCGGCCTCCGACTCGGCGGAGACTACACACTCAGCCGCGTCGCACCCTCAAACTTGTTTTGCTCGTAACTTATGCTTCCGACTTCTGATTGACTCGATTCTTTTTTTCCATCCCACTCCGTTTTTCAAGCCGAATCCAATGGTTTAATCCTCTCTTCGGTCCAGTGAGATGTGGTATGTGTTTTGCTTCCAAAATCCTCGTGTTTCCTACAAAATCGACGAAACACCACCTTTCTCTTATTTTGACCAAAACATCCGTAATCGACCAATAAATCAATGAAATCACAATCAAAATGAGCTTCACATGTGCATAAAAAATGTGTAAATTCCACTTGAATCACCCATATTGTTTAGTTAACCTAAAACTCATGTGTATAGTTAACCTAAAAGCTTATGATATAATTTATATATACTCATTCTCATTGTTAATAAAATATCTCTTCCATTCATCTCAACATGGTAACTAGAGCCTAATTTTAAATAACGTCACAATTCGATCCTTATTCCTTTTGTTTTTTTTTCCGGTCAAACCATTACTCACCTTCCTTATTTCCTAAAGATCTCCCACGTTTGTGACATCTTTCATAGTTCATCCACTGTCCAGGTTCATCATGATCGGATGCGATGAAACTTCGTCCGTCCCGATCACCTCGCCTGCGCCGATAACTACACTCTACACGACGTCTTCTAGCTCTCGCCTGGAACCCCATCGCCCCAAGTCTCAAAATCATGTCGCTGCTCCTTCTCGAGCACAGGCGTCGCCAACTGGCTCGACATTTTGCCCTCTTCCAACCGGTGCTCGCCCATCTTTATACGGACAATGGTGGGGAGTTCATTGTTCTTCAACCATTTCTCGCTTCCCATGGCATCTCTCACTAAACCACACCCCCACTTACACGCGAACATAATGGTGCCTCAAAATGTCGTCGTCATCACATTATTGACACTGGCCTCGCTCTCTTACACCATGATTCCATGCCTTTTGAATATTGGCCCTTTGCTCTCTCCGCTGCCACTTACCTCATAAATTGTCTCCCTAAAGTGAATCTCACCCTCAAATCCTCGTTTGAGGTTCTCTTTACCACTCCACCTAACCTCTCCAAGTTATGTGTGTGGGTGCAAATTCTATCCCTGGCTTCGTCAATACACCGCCCACAAACTCCAATCTTGCTCCACTCCATGTGCCTTCATGGGCTACTCCCTCACCCAAAGTGCCTACTTCTGCCTTGATTATCCACCAAACGCCTATGGAATACAAGTAAGACAATTTCTGGTCACATAGTTAGTTCAACTAAATTAATTAATAATCAATTTATTTACCTAAAGAAGGCATCAGATTTCACGGTTAATTGTGCCTTGAAGTGTCCTTACGTATAGCAGTATGAATTAGTCAGTAAATATAAATACCAGTCTTAGGTCTTAATGTCATAGACAGTAACGAAGCCAAAAAAAAAAATTGGTAGGAGGACCCGATTAACATTACTATAAAGATAAAATAATACTTATTCATTATACTCATAAAAAATTCATATGATACAATTATCAATACATCCCATTAATTCCATTAAACTAAATAAAGCGAACAAGTTATTTTTCGTTATTATTTTGGTACGTATTATACTCCCTCCGTCCTGTGATGACTTGCACATCTTGACCGGCTCACTTTAAAAAAAATGAATTTAGTAGTTTGGGGTCAAATAAATGAGGGGTATTTTATTTGATTTGGTGAGGTGTAAAGAAGATTTAGTGATATTTAAAATGAATTTAGTGAGATATTTGAAAATAAGTGACGATTTTGAAAAATAAAATGATGTTGTGAGGGTATTAATTTTGTGAGTTAATTTTATATTAGGAGTGTGAAAGTAATATTGGGACGTGTCAATAAGAAAAATGTGCAAATAATTATGGACGAAACTGATATTTTATAGTCTAAGTCTAGTAATATGTCCTAGTTTTGATAACCAAAACATTTATAATTATTTATATGTAATCTGTTAGGACGAAGTTGATATTGTATAGTCTAAGTCTAGTAGTGAACTCAGCTGTACGTGGTTCAGTTGATATCACAGAAGAGCTACAATTCAAGACAAGAAGACTAGAAGACTAAGAAGAATGGAAGTTCATGTGTGAACAAGATGAGAAGGTTCTTATATACTTTTTCATCTAAGTGAACACTTAATAGAATCAGCCAAGGAGAACACAGTTGATATGAACTAAGGAGATGTCTACTGATATATCAACACTTAGAAGAAACCAAGATGAGAGGAAGTATTATGAATACAAGATGAGGTTCACTCATCTGTATTAAGATCAGAAGATACAAGACAAGAAGCCTTATACTAGCTGACTAAATAAGAAGACAAGATGACAAGATTAGCAGAGATGAAGTGATATTCGAAATAAGGCTAAGTATGGATCCAATATCAAGGAAAATAAGGAAAGATACCTTATATAAGTCTTACCTTAAATACATAAGGAAAGAAGGTAAACAAGGAAGCAAATCAAGTTATTTATGGACTGTGTGCATACAAGTAAGGTTTTGACTCAACGGCTAGCAATCCAACAACTAGTTTAAAGATCAAACTCCTATAAATACAAGACTATCTTCATTGTGAAGATCACGAAAACTATCTCAACAATTCTACCCTGTTGTTATCGTGCACAAACATTCAAAGCATTCAGGAGTTCAAGAGATCACAAACTATCGAGTTTATATCAAAGTTTCCGCACCCAAATAAGCCTAGCAATAATATTTCTTATTCTATAGGCTTAGAAAGTGATCAAACAATAAAAACTAGTTGGAAATTCAGAAAAATAACCAAATCTTTAGTTGATAAGTTTGTTATTATTCAAGCTCGTTGTAAGAGTGCTAGTTCTCACACTAACTAGTAGATCGAGTGCATCCGGAGGTACCAAAAGATCAAAGTCTTTATTTCTTGGTACTTAAAATTACAAAACCCGATTGGAAGAAATTAACATCACGTTTGAAAACATGAGAGTGAACCACTATGTATTGTGTGTCTAATGTTTAATATCATCTCAAATTTCATCACTGCAGTCTATATTTGTTATTCATGTAATTGTTTTGCCAGTTTCAGAAAGCAGGAAATGTCCAATTTCACTTGCACATCAAGACCTTATACTTTTTAGAAAACTTTACTTGCACATCGGGAAATGGCGAGGGCATAACGATTGAATTACGGTCATCCTAGTTGATCAAATGGCGAGAGTTATTCCCTTGCTAAACGCAAGGAGCACAAAAAGCTAACAAAAAAATTGTTCCAAAACTATGTTACTACGTAGATAATTATATGTTACTGTAAAGGAAAATATGCGTTACGGTAAGTACAAATAACACATAAATTGTTTTTCAGATGAAATATTAGTACAATTAATTTAAGGAATGGGCAAAAAAACTCGCAGATCTTTTGCGAGTCATACCAAAATTACAAACAGACCTTTCAAAAAAAAATTTATGCAAAAGGCAAACAGAAAAACTTGTTCTGAATTTGTGTTACTATAAAAACAACATGTACGGACTGCGGACAAATATGTGTTTTTATGAGGACAAGTACATATTTATATTTAAAGTAACATATTTAAGATATTGAAAATTGTGTTACTATAAATACAAGCGTATTACTTAAAAAAAATGTGTTACTGTATGAATACAATTTTTTTACTAAGCACGAATGAAATACTTTGTTCGTCCTCAAAATAATAATAACAAAAAAAAAAAAATAGAATTAGATCAATGCAGGTTGAATAGTTGATCCCTAAATTTATAAATACATAATAATCAAAAATTAATTGAAATAGATCCACATGTGAAATATTGATTTTTTAGCCAAAACTGATCGACATTAGTTATCTGAATTTTTTAGATTTTTCTCTTTTTATTTTTGTTTCACCCATGTGCGAGAGCTGATTTTTTTTAGAATTTTCTTTTTGTTTCTGTTTTGCACGATTTTTCTGCTATTTGAATAGGATGGGTAAAATTTCACGTATATTTTATATAAGTTTTTATCTATAAATATGCATGTTATAAAAACAAATAAAATATCCAACTCTAAGTTTATAATAAATAAATAAAATAATATTATAACATGGTCCAATACTACTATAAAATGCCTAAAAAATAATGTTTATAAAAATTAATTAATTAACATCCCAGCTCTATTTTTTATAAAAATAAATAAAACAATGGCCCTGGAAAAAATAATAAAATGGTAATTTTTGTTATTTTTTTTTTACTATATGAACATGTTATAAAGATGAAGGTTATAAAAGTTTTTTTTCTTTTTTCTTTTTTGAAATGATAGAAATTTATATAATACTCCGTACGGTATTACTGTGCAAAAGGGTTGAGAGAGTATTTTGGTCGTCAGTTGAAAAGAATAAAGATGCCATGGGAATCGGAGGGTCTGCATTATAAGTCTAAATAAAATAAAAGCATTACAAATTCAATCTCCCTCTGCCTTCTTCATCAGGCATCCCTTCTCTTCTCTTAATGCGAAATGAGTATATATGATTATTCTTTCTCAGCGAGAGGTAGTGTATACAAAGTGTTTGATATAATTCCTGTTGATATCAGAATTCTTGGTGATAGCGTACGGTTTAATTACATATTCTTCCTTAATTAAATTATTTCTTGTTAATTTGATTGAATTCTCCATACCCAATTTATTATTTATGCTATTGATATTCTTGCTTCCAGTTCTGACCCCAGTAAAAAGTGCTTTTACTTTTTTATAAATTTCGTGTTACTTGTATATATGACTATATAATAGTTTTTTTTTTTTGGTTCTAGGGTTTAATTCTCTTACCCTAAACCTCATCTGGTCATATTTGTATATGGGAATTATCAAAACTAACATAGCCAACTTATTTCCTCCCACTCAAGTTATGCATTTTTTGAAACTCTTGCTCTATTGTTGAGGCCTTTTGACTAGTTCTTTAGAGAACAATGAAGCAAGAAACATTAATAGTTACTTGATATTCTTAAGATTTTAAGGTTTTTTATACCTTTGAAACCACTTGAGAGAGAGAGCATATAAGACATACTATAATATAGAAGCATTTGGTGTCTAATACTCTTATATTATGCTGCAACTTTTTTGTACTCAAAATCCGGACGGAAACTCGACTTTATTAACTGTTTCGCAGGGCCTCTCTGCAATTCAGTCGTCTCTGATGATCCCGAAAGGAGTGTGACACGTGTAGGGGGGAACACGTGTATGTGTTTTTAAAACTTTTTCAAACAATACAACACAAATAATCAGAGTCTAAGTCGGTAAGTTGGCTGTATGCAAAGTCCTATGAAAATACTTCTTAAGGTTTCTTAAGGTATTTTTGACAAGTCTTAACAAATAAACAACTTATTACAAGCCTTCTTCAGCAATCCCTTCTCTTCTCTTGATGACAAATCAATATGATTATTCTTCCTTCTCTTCTCTTAATGACAAATCAATATGATTATTCTTTATTGAAGGCATCATATCTTTATTGAAGGCCTACGAATGGCACGCAGGAGGTACAAAGTGTTTGATAGTATCAGAATTCCTTCTGGTGATACGGTTTAGTTAATGAGTGACTGCACATATTTCTTCCTTAATTAGATTATTTTGTGTTAATTTGGTTGAATTCTCCATACCCATTAATTTTTCTGGTACATTTACTATTTATGCTATTGATATTCTTGCTTCCAGTTCTGATCCATTAAAAAGTCTGAGACAAGAGAGAATGCTTTTGCTTTTTTATAAATTTCGTGTTACTTGTATGACTAACGGTTAATAGTTTTTTTGGTTCCATGGTCTAGAGTTTAATTCTCTTACCCTGAACCTCCTGGTGAAGGTCATATTTGTATATGGGATTTATCAAAACCAAACTTATAATTTCCAAGGTATGCATATTTTTGAAACTCTTGCTCTATTGGCTATTCTATTCTTGTATGTTAGGAAATAAATAAAATGTTGCATTTATTATAAGAATCAAGAAACTGTGCAGTAGGACTCAGCAGGAGTTTATTTAGTTATTTAAATCCTGGATTTCAGGCATTCTATAAGGTGTCAAAACTGAGGTTTGACAGAAACCCTGCTTTCGAGGAGAAGGTCCAACAGGCTGTAATCCTCATGAAGTATTATAACTATTTTCTGTATCGATAAATTTATTTATGTGAGCTAACATGGTTCTATGAGTAAAGATTGGACCCAAGAGGAGCTTAATAAAACTGCTGAAGCAGTTGGATATGGGGCTGTCTATTTGAATCTTACTCTTCTTTTAGCACTGCTCAGAATTCTATCTTAGTGATGAAATTGACGGGATTTATTAGCTGCTTTTAGTTTATGTTTTAGTTATATATATGTGTATATGCATAGTATTTCTTATTCTTGGGACAGAAAGTTATTCACTTCCCGTAGTTTTTTCTTTTAGTTGTTAGTAGATCTTTAAGAAGAAGGAAGAAAAAAGTAGGCCAATTCCATCCATTTTAATTATAAACTGTATTCAATGTTCTTCACTTTCCAATGACATATAATCAATTTTTATCTTTGAATTTTTCTTTAATGGCCATCTTCTGTTTTATGTTCTTTTATAAGAAATGGCGAATGAAGCACTGTGATCATATAAGAACATTTAAAAATCTTATGATCGATCGTTTCAAAGATGGATGGGCTTTTAGTTTAATTTGTGATTCACACCTGTTCTTCATATTTGCAACAGTCTTGGATTTTAGACTTGGCTCACTGCAGTGAATGTACATTAGGATTTCACTGGCTCCAGTTTTCTAAGGTAATTTCGTTGATTTTTGAATATGACAAAGAACATGATGTGTGCAGCGGATGCTTGCCACTGGCGCTCACTGACGGCATCAGCCATGTTCCGAGGCAAAATGAGCACGAAAGAAGTAGACCAGCAGATGCTAAGCGTGCAGAAGAAATCGTCCTACTTCATCGAGTGGTTACGTCACACCTCAGTCAGGTGAGTAATAAACAATTTGTACTAATTATACATTGAAACTTGAAGTCTTGATGGTGATTTCAAGCAAACTCCTGCTATTTGTGTTATATGTCCGAGAGATATCATGTAGAATTGTTGAATTTTGGAAGTGGGGGTATTTGTCGATTAGTCTGTAACAATGGTCAAATGTGGAGTATCGACACTAGAGTAGATGACATTCAATTATCCCTTGCCTTCTTTTGTTGAAGTCCTCGCCCTCTATTTATGGAAGAATAGAGTGCTCGGCTTTCAACTCATAGATCCTAATAGAAAATCCTAAGATAAACATTTTAGATCTTCAACCTCTTAGACAACATTTGATCCTAAAGAGTTAGTCATTTGAAGAAATAGCAAATTCTGATTTTAAACAAAATGTGACAACATCACGGTCAACAACATCAACAATCTTCCCCAATTTGACATTTTTGCTTCAATACACCTGATATATATATTTTGCAATATATTATATGTCAGTAATAGAGATCCGCATATGTCAAGTACACTCAACAAGTTAAAGAGTGTAGCAAAACAGTCAACTGAATAAAATCAGATTGAGTAATTAAGTGTATACTCTATTCAAAATATTACTACTAAATTGAGATAAGAAACAAATATTACAGAAATATAGTATGTTCCTAACAAGTGATGAAGGAAGTAGTAATTGAAAGTATTTTTCATTGGTTTAAACATGAAATTTTATCTGTGTACTTTATTTGAATTACGGTTTTAATCTTAATATTCAACATTTCTATTTCAGATTTTTGGTGGTGAAATATCTTCTCTAACTCTAAGCCAAATTCTGGTTTCTTGCTAAGCTAGTTTGACTATATTAATTATTAACCCAAAACCATCGTCAAAGTTGAAGGGTTGACTCCCATTGTATCTGGATTTTATCTTAATGTTGGGTTATTAGAAATCACTTAGTTACATTAATTTTGTCTTGAAAACTAAATTTTAGTTCATAAATATTTTTTAGAAATACTTTTTTTAGGGGTTGAGCTGACCCGTTAGACCATGTAAATGCTGGACTGGGTTACATTTTACCGGCCCAACCCAGTCCAGCCCCGTGATTTCATTTTGCCCGATGGGCTGGTCTGGGCTGAGCCCAAATTGGCAGCTCTATATTGTGTGCCCTAGATGGCAAAATTCATCAGTACATCGTCCGTCCGCCTGTCCAATTACTCCGTCCGTCTGTTCACCGGTCCGCTGCCCGCCATTTATAGTGCTTTTCAAGGTACGAAAAGGCCCTTGTTTTGTTCACATTTAAATTCGTATGATTAATTTATACCTATACTAGTTTTGGTAAAACTTGCTAATGTAAATGCAGATTGCATCTTGAATCTACTTTAAATGAACAAAATTATGATGAGAATCTTAATACTTTCTTGAGATAAGTTGAAAACAGAGGTTCAGATTCTTATAATAAATTGTTTATATGAAAACAGAGGTTCAGATTCTTTCTTCGATCTTGTTTTCTCTTTTGCTTTTGTAAATATTTTTTGCAAATATTTGTAGATCCTCTTTTTAGGATTATGGATTACAAGTAAGACATTCCCTGGTCCCTCCTAAAACACGCACATTAGGTGCGATTTAGGTGCGTTTTTTTATTCTTCTGCAATTTTTTCTTTTGTTTCTCTTCTCCGACGAAATCCTCCACGGTATCAATATATGCTTACATAGATCTGTAAAAAGCTGTTGATCCACTGTCTTCATCGTAGTAATACCTCCGCCGTCGACACCACTTACGCCGGTTAACCATTTTATCTCAGATCTGTTTTTAAATTTATGTAATTTTTTTCAGAGGCTAGTTGGGATCAACAGATAAATTTTTCCGGCGGCGCCACGGTGGCCGATCGGCGAGTTTATCTGTTGATCCCGTTTTTTTCGTTTTTTTACTGCTTTGTAGGTTGCTTTAGTTTTTTTAATCTTCTTTTAGTTTATTCCTTTCTGCATCGTTTTTTATTTTCCTATGTTTTCTTCATGCGGCCATTTCCCCGATTATGGTATTCTCTTGTTGGGATTGCGGTGTTGGTTCAGTTGTTTTTTTTGGTTGTACGCTTTCGTTTTCCCTTTGTGGACTCTCTTTCCCCTGTGTGGGACTTTGGTTTTTTTGTGGGTTTTGCCCTCCCATGTGTTGGATTGCTTTCCCCTGTGTGGGACTTTTGGACTTTTTTTGAGTGGTTTGAAGTTTGATAGGTCATGGTATTTGGTGGAACTTTGTTCATTTTTTTGTTTCCGGTTTATTAATATGAAAACACCATAGTGTGGGGTTGTCTCGTATTGAGAATGGAGACCTGGATGTTCATGTGGAGCAAAGGGTACACTCGTTTTCCTCTTCCTTACGATTGGATGGGGCAGCGACCGTGACGAAAGACTGTCTGTCTTGGTTTAAAGATCATTAGATTTGAAGCAAAAATTGTATTAACATTTAACTTTGATCTTGTAAATCCCTAAAAAAAAAAAAAAAGACATTCCCTGGTCCATCTTTTTATTTACCTGAAAATTAAAATGCATCTGATCTCCAACATATCCTTTACTTAGAGTGAAATGGTATTGATAGAGGATTTTGCTTTCTTGTTTATATAGAAGACCCGTGTATCATTTTTGTTAATAAGGAAATTATAATTTTATTGCATAAATAGGGATGAGAAATCCGTAGCCTGATTACAGATTCAATTAAATAGCATAATTCCAACTCTTAGACACATCAGATATAAGAGTGTACCCTCAGGGCATGTTTGCTTCATGGGTTTAGGGGGGTTTAGTGATGGGTTTGATATGTAAACCCCATCTTCTCCCATGTTTGGTTTCTCATAACTTTAAACACCTTGACCCGGGTTTGTAATTTTTGATCCGGATTTTATAAACTAGATTCCATGGGTTTAGACAACCTAGCCTCCCCCTTAGGTTTATCTAGTCTCCCACCACATCTTATCCCAACCCATGAAGCAAACATGCCCTAAATGTATTACAAATCCGTAGCCTGATTACAGATTCAATTACATAGCATAATTCCGACTCCTAGACACATGAGATGTAAGAGTACCCCTAACTAAATGCATTATGACTAAGAGACCATAAAACCACTTTATACTTAATTCTATCCCACTTCTTATCAATCGTTTCATATCTATCCTAAAAAATCGGTCCATTCCTCGCATCCCAAATATACCATATCACCACTGATACAGCAACCCTCCCTAATATTTTCCTTTTTTTTGCTAATAGAACCCCCCAAATTATTTTCCTTTGTATCTGAGGGTCCATCTTTTTATCTTTTTATTTACCTAAAAATTAAAATGCATCTGATCTCCAACATATCCTTTACTTAGAGTGAAATGGTATTGATAGAGGATTTTGCTTTCTTGTTTATATAGAAGACCCGTGTATCATTTTTGTTAATAAGGAAATTATACTTTTATTGTATAAATAAATAGGGATGAGAAATCCGTAGCCTGATTACAAATTCAATTACATAGCATAATTCCAACTCTTAGACACATCAGATATAAGAGTGTACCCTAAGGGCATGTTTGCTTCATGGTTTTAGGGGGTTTAGTGATGGGTTTGATATGTAAACTCATCTTCTATCATGTTTGGTTTCTCATAACTTTAAACACTTTGACCCGGGTTTATAATTTGATCCGGTTTTTATAAACTAGATTTCATGGGTTTAGACAACCTAGCCTCCCCCTTAGGTTTATCTAGTCTCCCACCACATCTTAACTCATCTTATCCCAACCCATGAAGCAAACATGCCCTAAATGTATTACATATCCTTAGTCTGATTACAGATTCAATTACATAGCATAATTCCGACTCCTAGACACATGAGATATAAGAGTACCCCTAACTAAATGCATTATGACTAAGAGACCATAAAACCACTTTATACTTAATTCTATCCCACATCTTATCAATCGTTTCATATCTATCCTCAAAAATCGGTCCATTCCTCGCATCCCAAATATACCATATCACCACTGATACAGCAACCCTCCCTAATATTTTCCTGTTTTTTGCTAATAGAACCCCCCAAATTACTTAGAAGCAAGGCCAAAATGGAATCTGGAATAATGCCAACTTGGTTGAAAACTTTGTACCACAATTCTCGAGCAAAAGGATACTGTAAGAGTATATGATTTAGATCTTCCGAGAATTCGTGCACAAAACACACCAACTTGGAAGAAAATAGCAATTAGGATATCGTTTTCCCAAAGCAACTGGAGCCTTCCAAACCACTTTGTAACAAGGAACATAAAAAAAGGTTTAACTGATCAGCCCTCCATACCCTGCGATCTTCCTCATAATCCCTAAGTCAAGGTAGGTCTACCTCTTTCGGATAGAAACGTCTTCTTCCATCCTGCTAACCTTCCATGCATCTTTTGTCAGTTTTCATGGTTAATAATGCCTTGAAGTACTATATATTCAAAATTTGTATCTGAAGAGTTGGTTTAGGAAAATAGTATTTCTTCTTAGGATTATGGATTACAAGTAACACATTCCCTGGCCCATCTTGTTATTCTTTCTATTACTAATGATGATCTCAACAAAATTAATAATCACTTTATTTTCCTGAAAGAATGCATCTGATCGATTTCCAACTTATCCTTAATTTCTCGTTTGTATAGAAGCCCCATGTATCTTATTTAAGTGTTGTCACAGTTTTCACACCTAATTATGCCTTGAAGCGTCCTTACGAGTAGCAGAAGAAGAAAAGTCTCTGTTTTAAACATGACGATCGCTAACCTATTTTGTTCATCTTGAAATTATAAACATGACTTGATCTCAGTTAGTTAAATTTTATTATATAAATTTGTTTTTGAAATTTTGTTCCATTCGACAATTCGGAACTTTGAGTAGATAATTCTTTTCTGTTTTCCCTTTTAATTTTTTGGGTGCATCAAAGTATGGTGTGTCTAATGTTTATTAGTATCTGATCAAATTTCATCACTGCTGTGTTCTGAGTCTACATTTGTTATTCGTAATTGTTTTGACAGTTTCAGAAAGCAGGAAATGTCTAATTTCACTCGCACATCAGGACCTTCTCCTACATTTTGGACAACTTGCGATGGATGCAATATTCATTTTGAGTATCTGAGGATGTATTTGGGTCGAGTTCTTCAATGCCCTAACTGCCTGCATCATTTTTTGGCAATGGCAACGCCACCTCCTCGTGGTTTTGGACAGGGTTAACGATAAAGTTCAGTTGTTTTATCCTACCCTCGATTGGTAGAACCTCGTTGTGTTTAGACAACTTGCTAGATTCATTTAATTCAATGTCGTTGGTGTGTTTAAACAATTGGATTTTGTAAAATGCTAGTATTTTCAGACTATTTCGAATAAGGCATGTTATAACAGTCTAAATGCTTCATTTTGAAACATTTGGTATGACAATTATCATGTTGGCAGTGCGTAGTTACGACTGTAATGTGTTGCTTGCTGGAATTTTATAATTGCTAACACACACTACATGTTATATCAATACGAAAATTATAAAATATTGTGATATCAATAATTATATTTAATTTTTTCCTATATATATTAATTAGTTTTGAATTACTTACATTTGTTAGATTAATTGTACATCTATATATTCAACATTATAATTGAAATTAAACGAAAATATTTAATGATTAATTAATCATTTAAAAAAAATCATCAAAGTTTCGTCTAATTCTATTGTATTCCCAAATAATTAAAATTCTAGTGCATCCATTTTCCTTATTCGTGTGATTAATTTAAACCTAAATGTTAAAATATACTTATGTAAATGCTAATTGCATCTTGAATTTACTTTAAATGCAAAAATATGATGAGGATCCTGTGATTGATTGTACATCTTACTTTGTTATAATTATTGACAAGAAACTAACTAATATCTGGATTTTATATTAATATTGGTTTATTGATATTTTTATTAGAATGCAGTAGTTACATTAATTTTGTATTGAAAACTAAAATTTATTAGTTCATAAATCATTTCTAGAAAATCACTTTTTAGGGGGGTTGGGCTGGCCCATTAGGCAATGTAAAGGCCGGACCGGGTTACATTTTACAGGCCCAATGAGAGTATGGGCCTGCCCAACCTAGTCCAGTGATCTCAATTTTCTTGATGGGCCGGTGGTATAGGCTCAGACGAGCGGCCCAAATTGTCCGCTCTATTTTACTACGCGTGTTCCAGATGTCAAAATTCTTCAAAGCTTTAGTCTACCACAGGTGCATCGTCCGTCCGTCTGTCCAGTTCATACGTTCGTCTGTTCACCGGTCTGCTGCCTGCCATTTATAGTGCTTGAATTCTCAAAGTACGAAAAGACCCCTGTTTGTTCACATTTAAGTTTTTCCTTATTCGTGCGATTAATTTTAAACTAACGTAGTTTTGGTAAATTTTGATTATTTAAATGCTAATTGCATCTTGATTAATCGAGTTAGTTTGAATGCAATATTATGATGGTCTTGAGATTGACTGTGATCCATCAAATAAATGATTTTAAATAACTGTACACATTACTTTGATATTCCCAACAAATACAGTATTTCATCTTTTTTTTGACGGGCAGTATTTCATTTTGAAATGTACCTAATAGGACATTTTTAATACTTGGTTTGGATTTCTTATTGAGTTGAAGATGGTTTTTAACATCCTATACTAAAAAGATAAGAGTTTCGAGGTGAACATGATATCCATGAACTCTTTTTTTTTGGGGGATGATATCCATGAACTCATTAGTTGGTTTTAAGGAGCACTACCGTAATGCTATAGGCCTCTTATAAATCCTCTATCACCACGTACACACGACGTGTTTGTGGAATAAGAAATTAAATTAATTAACCTATATATGCATAAATTAGAATAGAAAAGGTTTGGTGAGAGATAGATTAGTAATAAACATGCTCTTCTCTCAATTCCTTCGCTCAGCCAACTTTTGTTTGATTCAAATTAACTCTGATTTGTTCTTCAGCAAATTAAACGATGCTATTCGCTTGTCATGTCGCCCCAACCTTCGATCTGTTCTGGTTTAGAACGGTGTTGTTGACAAAATGAAAGAATACCCTTTATCTGTTCGACGAAATGCATGCGTCAATTGCAAACGAGTACACAAAGACCATCATCATTAATTGCATGCTCACATAGTTTGAATTGAAAATCAAAACCTGGCCTTTACAAACCAGATGTCATTTGGTTGGTAAAGTTGCAAAGCCAGAAACTCTGTTCAGAAAACTTTAGATTTTCAAACTATATATCTAAGAGCCTAACTGTGAAAAAGTCACATGTTGCCGTCCCGGCCAACCCAGCCGCACTTCGCCTCCCAACCAGCCTCGTCGCACGTCGTACTCCCTCCCAGCCTAAATCGCACGTCGCTGCCCCAAACATCTTCGGCTCACAAGTAGGTAGATACATGCTTGGATTTTTTTTTTGTTCTTCGTGGATTTTGTGACGGTTCGTACTCGGAATTTTAAGACGTGAATTTTGTTCATCTTCTGCTCATGTTGAGTAGTTTTGTGAATTTATTTTTTATTTCCAAAAACTTTATGCTTTTTCAAAATTTTATTTCGAAATCAA
This sequence comes from Galeopsis tetrahit, assembly GCA_963675135.1. NCBI lineage: Eukaryota > Viridiplantae > Streptophyta > Magnoliopsida > Lamiales > Lamiaceae > Galeopsis > Galeopsis tetrahit. Next base: position 27,478,088 of record OY776130.1, on the reverse strand, counting down.
TTTCATTTTTTTTTTTAAATATGATTGATTCGATGGTGACTTGATTGCAATCTATAAATTAGGTTTGAGTTCACCTTTATTTTATGATTAATAGGCCGGTATGAGTTTTATTTTTAATAATTCTCAATTTCCCCACTAAGCAATTATTACATCAATCATCAAAAGCTTATGCTATCCTCGTGATTGTTTGTGTTATTGAAGTGTATTCACTTAGCAATTCCTCACACATGATATCACAAGATAAATAGAAACGCAATGTGTTGAAACGAATAAAGAACTCAAAGAAAGAACACAACGCACTCTCAATACTCTCATTACCCACAATCTATGATAACTGCCATTAACCAACTAACTAACAGAATAACCGAAATAAAACTAACTCTGAAACTGAAAATCAGCAGACTTGACCTCAACTGATCTGCTATTAGCTGATTTGGCTTCAGCAGACTAGGACCCAACTCTTCTGATTAGATCAGACGACTTGCATCAGCAGAGTTGTCCTAACTCCTCCCAGATTAGTTGATACCTAGATCAGACCACTAAACCTTATCAGCTGACTAAGCCTTACTCAACTTGTACTGAACGCCAAGATCAGACGACTAGCTACCCTTCTGATAGATAGATCAGATGACAAAGCTTGAGCACAAATCAGTCCAGATGATAAGGAAAGTTGTCATTTATCATGGATCAATGATCAGAAGGAATGTCTATTGTTTGACTACTGAATCTTCAAGTCAGACATTGGGAAGAGTGCATTAAGTCAAGACAAGAAGCTTCAAGCCGTTTACTTTCTAAATCAAAGATATGTCACTTTCAAGAATCTGTCCTCAAGATGCTAAGTTCAAGGAAGACAAATATAGACAATTTGAGGCTGTCTCTCCAACGGACATAACCTCACTTTGCTCTATAAATACTGGAGTTTGGAAACCATTCAAGGCATCCAACTAGTCAAGGAAACTACAAGCCTTAAGCTCTTCAAAAGAATACATCATTCTTAGAGTTTCCATACACTTCCAGTTCAACTAAACTGAACCAATTATAAATCATTCAAAGCTTAGAGAGATATACTATCCTTATACAGTACTTCATTGGAACCAACCTCAACCCTTAAACCTTTCAAATAAAGTTAGAAGAGTTGTTGTAGAAGTGTGAGAATTATAACTGTCAAGTGAAAGACAGTTTAGTTCAGAGTTGAGAGTGAGTACTAGGACTCAAATTTCCTAGGGATCAAGGCACTAAGGAGTAGTGTGGTTGATCAATGAACCTTGACACTATAAAACAAGTTAATACCAAGTGAAGGAATTATCCTGTTAAATCAGGGAAAGTGTATGTAGGAGCTTGAGTCTCTAAACCACTATAAACTCTTGTGTTATTTACTTTCTAGTCATTTCATTCAAGTAACACATTCATACACTGCACACAAACTGATCTTCAAAAGATACTTAACATAAACTGTGCAAAACAGATTTGGGACAAGTCCCTTGAAAAAACTGTTTGAGTGTTAAGAAGAGTTTTCAGAATTAAAAGTAGTTTAAATATAAAGGGCCAACCATAATTCCGCACATATAACTTACTTATATAGTTATTCAACTGATTACTTCATAGTTCTCAGTGGTTTAATTATCTGAACAAAGTTATACATACTCAGAGAAGTTGTCCAGACAACACTTCTAATAACCTGATTTGTTTAAAAGAAAAGAATTTGCATACACAAGTGCATCCCACCCCACCCCCCCATACTCTTGTCTCATACTCCTTTCAGGACCAACAAATACTTACCTCCACCAATAGTTTCAGTCTTTGATGGTCCCCACACATCTGAGTGAACATAATCCAGCATCTCCTTGGTTTTTTTTTTTTATTACAAGTTAAATACCCATCCCTTTTCCCCTCCCCATGACTCGAACCCAGGACCTAAGGCCTAGGTAGTGGTGCTCTAACCACTTGAGCTATCCCACTTTGTCCCAGCATCTCCTTGGTGGTGTGCTGACTCTTCTGGAAGGACTTCTTCTTGGCCTTGCCAAGAATGCACTGCTCACAGAACTCTAGGTCCTTGAATGTCTTCTGGTGGAATACTCCCTTCTTAGACAACTCCATCAGACCTTTCTCTCCAACTTGTGCCAGCCTCTTATGCTAAAGCATAGCATCATCAGAACTCATGGTAACATCAACAACCCCTGTGATTGTCTCACCAATCAAAGAATATAACCCATTGGACTTCTTCCCTTGCATCACTATTCTATCAGCTTTGGTAACCAGCAGACATCCTCTTTCTGTCTTGAATTCATAACCCAAAGCATTAAGTGTGCCAAGAGATATAAGGTTTCTCTTTAAATCTGGAACAAATCTGACATTGGTCAGGATCACAGGCTTATCATTAAACATCTTCACCCTCACAGTTCCAATCCCTGTCAAAGTACATCTTTCATCATTTCCTAAAAGAACTGATCCACCATCCATTATCTCAAGGTTTTGAAACCAAGATTTGGTGGGACACATGTGAAATGAAAATCCAGAATCCAACACCCATTCATTAACAAGTTTGCTATATGTTATGCTCATCACTTCTGCACTATCATATCCTTTTGCCTCTACTACATCAGCTTTAGCAGCATCAGTAGGCTTCTTATGCTCAGGGCAATCTTTTATGTAATGCCCTTCTTTATGGCATTTGTAGCAAGTTTTGTTCTTGACTATATATCCATTTTTCTTCTAAGCTGGCTTGGCATAGTGCTTCTTGCCTTGCCCCCCTTTCTTGTCATTCTTGAGTTTGATATTAAGACCCTTTGCATGGTTCTTGGTCTTCTTGGTTGAGTTTGCCACATGTAAACTCTTAGTTTTCAAAATAGCTAGACAAGACTTCTTTGATTTTTGTTTTACCTTCCTTGGTATAATCAGCAGAGCATCCTTGAAGATGTCATATGAAGGTGGTAATGCGTCCAAAAGTAGAAAAGACTTCTTGTGATCTTCCAGGATAATTCAAACATTCTCAAGATCATCAACAACTTGCATGAAATCTATTAACTGCTCATCAAGGGTTTTATCATCTGACATCTTGAAATTATTGAGCTTTCTTTCCATAAACATCAAATACAGGTCATCTAGGGTCTCAAATACTCCAGCAACATCCTTCTCCTTCATAACCTCTCTGAAAACATTATCTCCCAAACTTAGAACAACAATATTATTGTAAGTTTTTTCCATAAGCTCCTCTTTCTTGGCCTTGTCAGCGTCAGATACAACATGGTCAAGTGGACTAAGAGCATCCTTTAGCCCATGGTGTGACAACAGAGCCTTCATCTTGGCTTTCCATAAACCAAAATCGGTCTTACCATTGAATTTCTCTATCTCCAACTTCACAAAACCCATTTCTTGATTCTTACCTTTATCTTTCGACTTCCCACAGACGGCGCCAATTGTTATGGAATTGTATCCACTTAGCAATTTCTCACAAATGATAAAACAAGACAAATAGAAACACAATGAATTGATACAAATAAAGAACTCAAAGAAAGAAAACGGGATTTACGTGGTTCGATCAAATGATCTACGTCCACGGAGGATAGAAAACTTTCTTCACTAATCACGAATGAAAGATTACAGATTACAAGTATTCACAAAACTTGATATCTAACGCAGAATATTCATTAAGTCCTACGCACTCTCAATACTCTCATTACCCACAATCTATGCACTTGATGGTGTATTTATAGATGTACAATGCTATTGATAAATGATAACTGATATTAACCAACTAACTAACTAACATAATAACCGAAATAAAAATAACTTTGAAACTGGAAATCAGCAGATTGGACCTCAGCTGATCTGCTATCAGCTGATTTGGCTTTAGCAGACTAGGACCCAACTCTTCTGATTAGATCAGACGACTTGCATCAACAGAGTTGTCCTAACTCAACTTGTACTGAACTCCAAGATCAGACAACTAGCTACCCTTCTGATAGATAGATCTGATGACATACCAATATTGCATTAATCTCAACGGTTTGAATTTCAAATATTAAGTGCGAAGACAATCAAACTTATTTAAATGTAAACATCACCCAGCTCGAAAACGTCATCCACAATTAAAAAAACCAGGATAAAATTTAGCTTTCGATGGCCAAACGCAAACGCAGCACCCTCGAAGTCCTCCAACGATGGATGCTGAATTTAGCAGTGGGGTGGACTGAAAAGTAAACGCTTAGACACATTAAAATTTAAACACATCAATATTATTTAAGTATATCGTTAACAATGTCTCTTTCAAAAGATAGCTAAGTGATCCATTTAAAATTATGAAAATAACAAACATGATAATAAAACAACCAATTTCTCTATTAATAAATAAATAGTTACTGTAGTTGTGAGAATTATATTCAATCACCGTTAATGAGATGATAAGAGTGATCCACTATATATAGGAATCACAAGGGAGATATACAAGGAAATAGATAAACAAGAAAATAAATATAAAGCATAAATAAAAGATTGTTACCTACAATATATTATACTATTCCTATAATATATTATTATATAATATTCTCTAATACCCCCGGTCAAGCGAAGCTGGAAATGTAAATGAACACGAGTTTGGTAAGCAACAATCTGAAGCGAGTTTGAGATAGAAGCTTTGTAAAGACATCCGTAAAATAATGCACTTTTTTTGTCATAGAGCAGGAGAAATAACGGAAATTCGGAATCACCAAATAGGACATGCCAAGGCGCAAAAAAGCGGGAAAAAAATGGATCGAAACACCGAAATCCTTTGAAGGACGAAAGATGACAGAAAATTAGGTAAGAAACACTTGCAAGTGTGTCAAAAATAGTTGATTCGAGAACAAACAAGATAGATCGAAGGGGCGAGCAACCAATGATATTGATCATGGGCTCTTCGAATAGAGAGAAAAGTAGAAGAAAAAAGATGCAGCGTGAGGCTATATAGAAAATTAGAGTGTAGGTGAGTGTGAATAACACCATATGAGTGAAAACAGTCATGGAGATAGCATTATCGGCCATGAGAGGCAACGAGGAGACTTGCTCGCTCGAGAAGGAAAAAAAGAGGGGGGAGGGGGAGGAGACTTGCTCGCTCGAGAAGAAGAAAAATGGGGGACGAGGAGAATTGCTCGCTCGAGAAGAAGGAGGACGAGGAATACAAGCTCGTCGGGGCGCCTAAAATCGGCCAGGAGAGGGAACGAGGGAGACCAGCTCATTCGAGAAGAAGAGGGGGGACGAGGGATACCAGCTCGTCAGTGGCGGCTAAAAGCGGCCAAAAGAGGGAACGAGGGAGACTAGCTCGTTCGAGATAAACAAGGGGGCGACGAGGGAGACCTGCTCGTCGAGGACGCCAAAAAATTGAGAAGAAAGGGGAAGGAGCAAGGCGGCAACGGGCCGTCAGAGACGCCGAAAAATTGAGAAGAAAATGGAAGGGGCAAGGCGGCGACGGATACTAGCCCGTCGGAGACGCCGAAAAAATAGGGAGGGGGAGAGAAGGGTTTCAGTGTATTAGGCTGATACCATGTGAGAATTATATTCAATCACCGTTAATGAGATGATAAGAGTGATCCACTATATATAGGAATCACAAGGGAGATATACAAGGAAATAGATAAACAAGAAAATAAATATAAAACATAAATAAAAGATTGTTACCTACAATATATTATACTATTCCTATAATATATTATTATATAATATTCTCTAATAGTAGTTAACAAGATACAACCATCCAAATGTAATCCTAAATCCGCCAGATTCTTGGACAAAAATGTCTAATGTCCCATCCCAATGGGAAGCTTTACATAACTTTTGGACACAATGATTAAAAAAATGATAAAATAAGTAAATGTATTAGAAAGTGATGTAATTAAGAGAAAAAAAAATATAATAAAATGTGAGGGAAAGTAATTTACCATAAATGGAAAACGAAAACCAGAAAAGGAGTAGTTATTCATCGGAAAAAGGACAATCACATATTCACATGCATGACCCTATATACAGTAGAAACTCTATAAATTAATAATCTTGGGACCACCAAAATTTATTAATTAAAAAAGTTATTATTTTGTGAATATTTACTCAAAGGGAAAAATTGGAGCCCCTTAGTAGGTAAAACTTCAAAAAAAATTGAGCATTAGGTAAAACTTCAAATTAGGTGTAAAATTCCTTTTATGCCCTTCTACTCCCCTCTTTCAAATTTTAAATCCACATCTATCAAATTCATTTTTATTTTCTGGGGAAAATAATTCTTTCTCTCTCATCTCTCTTAATTCATTTCTCTCTCATCTCAAGACTAGGTTTCATCTTATTTTTTTCTTTTTGATTAGTTCATCTTGTACCGCCGTGAGTGGAGGGGTAAGGATGCGGCGGCGGCGGCAACGGGAGTGAGAGTGGCGGCGCCGCCGCACGTTGGGGGTACAAATATTGAAAAAATAAACAAATATGAGAGATTTACGTCCCACGTCGAATATGAGTAAAAAGATTTATTTCTTTCTCCAATATAAGGGGGACATATTTATGTCCCACATCGAATATGAGTAAAAGAGATTTATGTTTTTCTCCAATATAAATGGGACATATGTGAAATTTATGTCCCACATCGAATATGAGTAAAAGAGATTTATGTCTTTCTTCAATATAAGGAGGACATATGATGTGAGATTTATGTCCCACATCGTATATGAGTAAAATAGATTTATGTCTTTCTCCAATATAAGGGGACATTTGATGTGAGATTTATGTCCCACATTGAATATGAGATAAGGGGGTGAGTTGTGCACTCTAATTCAATATTTTGGAAAAAAGTTAAAAAAATTTTTTTTAAAAAATATAAACCGGTTCAACCGGTTTTGGGCCGGTTTGATTCGGTACGACCGTGAAAACGGTTTTTGACCCTTTTCTGGATCAGAGCCGTGATCGGTTCACGGTTAAACTTGTTGAACCGGCCGGTCAGCGAAGCTGGAAATGTAACTGAACACGAGCTTGGTACGCAACAATCTGAAGCAAGCGATTCGTGAAGTCATCCGCAAAACAATGCACATTTGTTGTCATACAACAGGAGAAATAACAGAAATTCAGAATCACCAAATAGGACATACCAAGGAGCAAAAAAGCGGTAAGTAAATGGATCGAAACACCGAAATCCTTTGAAGGACGAACGATGACAGAAAATTAGGCAAGAAACACCTACAAGTGTGTCGAAAGCAGATGATTCGAGCACAAACCAGATAGATCGGAGTGGCGAGCAACCAATGATATTGATCATGGGCTCTCCCGATAAATAGAAAAGTAGAAGAAAAAAGATATAGCGTGAGGCTATAGAGAAAATTAGAGTGTAGGTGAGTGTGACTAACACCTTATGTGTGAAAACGGTCATGGAGATAGCATGATCGGCCATGAGAGGAAACGAGGAGACTTGCTCGCTCGAGAAGAAGAAGTTGTGGGGGGGGGCGAAGAGACTTACTCGCTCGAAAAGAAGAAGGGGACGAGGAGACTTGCTCGCTCGAGAAGAAGAAAAAAAAGGGAGGGGGGGACGAGGAATACAAGCTCGTAGGTGGCGGATAAAAGCGGTCGGGAGAAGGAACGAGGGAGACCAGCTCGTTCGAGATAAATAAACAAGGCGGCGACGAGGGATACCTGCTCGTCGAGGACGCCGAAAAAATTGAGAAGAAAGGGGAAGGGACAAGGCGGCGACGGGGTATACAAACCCGTCGGAGACGCCGAAAAAATAGGAAGGAGAAAAGAAGAGAAGGGTTTCAGTGTATTAGGCTGATACCATGTGAGAATTATATTCAATCACCGTTAATGAGATGATAAGAGTGGTCCACTATATATAGAGATTACAAGTAAGATAAACAAGGAAATAAATATAAATCATATCTTTGAAAATATATTCAAAGATAATGACTAACATAAATAAAAGATCGCTACTTATAATATATTATACTATTTCTATAATATATTATTCTATAATATTCTCTAATAGTATCAATTCAAATGCCTACCGTCTCAGGTTGTCGAGTCATATCCACACTTCATATGTTTTCAATGTGAAGCACCTCATTTCGTTCCATGGTGACTCCTCCTCGAACGACGATCTGCTTGATTTGAGGACGAATCCTCATCACCAGGTGGAGATGATGTGGACTACATTGCCTTTGGCTTTCATGGACCACTGGAATAAGCAGAAGAATGTTTAAATTACTTATGTTATTTTATCTTTTATTTTGGACATATTAGAAGAAAGTGGGTAGATGGGGTGTCGTCGTGAATAGTCCACATGTTGATGCTTCACAATATAGGCATTTGATTGGAAGGCTTTTGTACTTGTAAGTTATACGTCCGGACATCACTTTTGTTGTTAACATGTTGAGTCATTAATTCCTTTCGCAGCCACGCCAACCACATATGGAGGCTTCTCTAAGAGTATTACGATATCTAAAAGCTACTCCAGGGCAAGGAATATGTTTTCCATCCCGTGGTGATTTTATTATTTCGGCTTTTAAGGTGGTTGTGCACTTACACGACGATCAATAACAGGGCATTTGATCGCGTTGGGAGGTGCTCCAGTTTCTTGAAGGACAAAGAAACAATATGTTGTCTTGAGGTCATCGGCGGAAGCAGAATATAGGGCAATGGCTACTGTTGTAAGTGAAGTTGTGTGGTTACGGTGGTTACTGCGAGATCTTGAGGCTCCACAACACGGGCCTATACAGAATTATATTGTGACAACCAGGCTGCGCAACACATAGCAAATAATCCGGTCTTCCATTAGAGGACTAAGCGCGTAGAGATGAGTTGTTATTCATTAGAGAACGATTCGAGTCTAAAGAATAAATCCTTGCGTCATCACCACCCAGAATTAAGTGACGGACATCTTCACTAAACCACTTGAAACAGAGCGTTTTTGTTTACTTTTGGGCAAGCTGGACATTCGAGACCTTCATGCTCTATCTTGAGGAGGAGTGAAGGAAACAAAATGTTTCCTTGTACATAGTCCTTGATTACAACCATGTATGAAAATATCTGTATATTTCCCCGATATATCCAATTTGTGTGGTCACCGATATTAATATTGAGAAGAATCGATATATATTTCCACAATATTTGTAAAAAACAAATTGAAAATATCGGTATACAATAACAATATAAAGTCTAATATCGGTAAATATCGAAAAAAATGTCGATAAATTTTAAAAAATAGCATATGAATTAAATAAAATTGTATATTATATTTTTTTTATAAATTTATCACGGATGTAAATGTGTTTAATTTTTTTTTTTTTAATTTATGTATTAAAAGTTTGTTATTAATTTACTACAATTTTTAAAATTTAGCGATATAGATATTTAATATCGATATATCCATTGATAATTTCACAAATTTAAGGTCCCAATATTTTCATTTTTCAGACAGCTGCGCGCGTTTTAGACTTTGATTAGTGCTGTGTTTTAGCTGTAGAATAATCTCAATTGAATGATTGATACCTTCCAATTCCATATTTCAGGGATTGTTATGGTAATTCTTGTTATTTAAATTATTCTACTGCGTATAATGAAAATAATATGATATAGCCAAATTTTACACATATATGCACACAATCTGACACTTGCCCGAGTATGAGAGAATGATTAATTATTCTAGCAACATATATACAGACAATATGAAAAATCAGGGACACAATTATGCTTATAAATAATTTAATATTCTAAACATTGCATGTGTAGAATCTCTTTTTCAACTTTTTATTTTTTTTAATGATGGAAGCATTATGTGTTTTCTGCAAGTCATGTAGTTATTGAATCTTTGGTATTGATATTGTCTAATGCAATTAATTGTTGTCTTTTTTTTTTTTTTTTTTTCTTTTAGGGGAAAAGATAGCTTTGTATTACAGAAGGTTTGGCAAATGTCTTGCATCATTAAGAGCTATCAGATTACAACATGATATATGGGAGTTCTTCCATCCAATTTTTTTCATAATCAATTGCAGTTCCCAAGTGGGCTATGGAATTGGCTTCCCTTTTGACATTGTTGGAAGCAATGAAGCTGAAATTTTTTGTCATCTCCTTGATATCATCCACAATCAGCTTCCTCCAAAGTGGATCCGGGGTGCTCGGCGATGGGAGTGCCCCAGGGCATGTCGAGAATTTTATGAACCGCAAGGAAATAAGCCGATTTGACCGAGAATTTGCCATCCTTCGTGCAATTTCTTTTGTCTCCATGCTAAACCCTCTCTTCAATCAGATTTCGGGCTTTCATTAGGCTTCTCCAAAGATAGCTTGGTTGATACCTCCCGGTGGCGTGCTCGATCGAATGTCTAGGAAAGTAACGGGCACGCGGGACTTTCGAGATAATAGCCTCCGGATTATTCAAAATCCTCCAATATTGTCTAGCTACCATTGCAAGGTCAAAGAGAAACATTTCTCTAAAACCAAGGCCCCCATGGTCTTTTGACCTACAAGTTCTAGCCCAACTAGCCTAATGGATTCAGCGTTCTTGCCAATTTGTTTCCCAAAAGAAACGAGCACTTGTTCTCTCCAAATCCTCACAAAATGATTTTGGAAATATAAAACAACTCTTGACATACGTGAGAATTGCTTGAATGACATTTTTTCTAGGTGTTTGAGGTTTTAAGTAAGTATGCTAACATGGAACTCAAACTTATAAATGACTTATATATGTGTGTAAATTTTTAATCTTATTATATTTTATTGTTGCGTATTTTTTATTTTTTATAGGACAATGAAGTCTTACTTTGATTATAAATAAGAAGACTAATTAATTATATACTAATTTTTTTATGCAAGTTATTATATATGTTCATCCAAATGTTTAAATACATTTTCAAATACTAGTGGTTAGAGACAAAACCTTGTTGGGAAAATGTGGGTGGAGATTTTTAAATGAAAAAACCAGCTTGTGGACTAGGGTTCTTAGGTCTAGATATGGGGCTACTTGGGGAGATGGCTTCGGCCTATTCCCAACAGGGAGGGTGGGAAGGGTATCATTATGGTGGAGGGATGTGTTAAAAGTGGTAGATGAGAGTAATGGGGGCTGGTTCCACGGAAATCTATCTAAGGTCTTAGGGGATGGGAAAAACTCTTTCTTTTGGGAGGAAAATTGGAGGGGGGGGGGTACTCTTAAAGATAGATTTAGGAGGTTGTTTCAGATTAGCATAGACAAAGGAAAAACTGTGGGTGAAATGGGCCTTTGGGAGGGGGAATCTTGGAGATGGACATGGAGATGGAGAAGGGACTTTTTGATAGGGAACTATCATCGTTTAACGATCTGATATCTGTGTTGGACATGTGCAAACCCAAAGACGGAATCGAGGACTCGTGGAAATGGAAAGCATCGAAAACAGGGAAGTTCTCCACAAAAGCAACATACTCGACCCTGTTCAACCAAAACCAAGAGATTAGACCGGACGACAGGATGATTCAAGGATTCAAAAGCATATGGATAAACTTTGCACCCTCAAAAGTCAAAGCGCACGCATGGAGGCTCTTATGGGGAAGGCTGCCAACAAGATCCAACCTTAGAAGAAGAAACATCCTCAAGCAGAACGATGACCTAAGGTGTGTATTATGTGGTGTGAGCGAGGAGACTGAGAAACACATCTTCTTGGAATGCCCACAAGCAAACCAAGTGTGGACGGAGTGCCTGACTTGGCTCAAAATACCGTCAGCACTACCGTCAGAATTACTAGATCATTTCCTAGGTTTCGGAGGCCTCATCAAAGGAAGAAATGGGAAGAAGATCGCCACATGTACATGGTTATGTATGGTATGGCTCATATGGAAATGGAGAAATGCAATCCTCTTCAGGAACGAGACTTTCTTAATCAGAAAAATAAAGGAGGAGCTAAGGGCAAGACTATGAAGTTGGGTCACAATCAAATATCCCACCCGAAACACTGCATCCTTTAGGACTTGGGTGACAGATCCACTCAAGTTCATAGTTTGAATATTGTGTAGTTTCATTTCTCCTGTTCTCTATGTGATGATAAGATTTGTACACTAAATTAGTTTTGGGTATCTCTTGTGCCCAGTTTGAATAAAATTTCTTTTACCGATAAAAAAAAAACATTTTCAAATACTAGTATAGAACATTTTTAGACATATTTTATTTTTGAATCACCTTCAAAGTATTTTTATTTTTGTGGGTATGTTGATAGAGTCCATTTGAAGAATTGTTATTTTATTGAATAAAATTATTGTATTAACCCTTTGTTTTTAAAGATTTGTAAATAGATTATATGAGTTAATTTGTAAATAGATCATACGAGTTATTTGAAGTCAATATTTTATTCTTGTATACAAATGAGCTAGTAAATGTACCAAAACATTAGTAACAAATAAAATATTTTTGTGACAAATACAACTTTTTGTAACAACTTATTTGTTACAAAATAGATATTTTGAACAGAACTTAAAACAATTTATAACGAAACTTTGGTTATCACTATCAACGTTTTTGTAACAAAAAAATGGGTCATTAAAATTTTATTGGTAAGGAACTTGAATTTTTTTCGAGTTTTAAAAGATCAACTTTTGTAACAAACTATTTCGTTACAAAAGGTTTTTATCACAAAGAAAAAAAAAATTTGTAACCAATTTTATCGTTACGAAAAACTGATTTTTCTTGCCGTGTGTTATTTTACTCTCAACTGTATGAGGATGTTTGTTTTGAGATTTTGAGTATTTTGAAATCTGGATTTCAAAATCCTTCAGAGTAATACTTTATATCTTTTGTGTTTGTTTTGAGATTTAAATAGGGATTTAAATTTATATTATACGATTATATGTGTTTATATAGGTTTTATAGGTATATATATAGGATGTTGGCGAACATATGTTTAGTTAGTTGCTCGCCCAAAGATGTTGGCGAGCACATGTTTAGTTAGCTGCTCGCCCAAAGATTGTTGGCGAGCACATGTTTATTTAGCCAAGAGAAGACAAATGTTGAAGCCTTGGGAGACAGTTTGGAGCATGGCGACCACCTTCCTCGAAGGTATGGGCGACCACCTTCCCCGACGACCAGGTCCTCCGGCGACCACCGTAGAAGCTCATCGGCATCTCGCCGAGGACGACCACCAGAGGCGGTTTAGCATTAAATGCGCCGTCCCATCACCTCTTCGGGCAGAAGTTCAGGTCCAGTGAGGGCTTGCCACGTGTAAAGGGCGGGCAGCCCCAAAATTTCCTACAATCACCCCAACTCAAAGCAATAAACTCTCCCAAAACTCTCAGCTTTTAGCTTCTCCAAGAAGCTACATCTTTGTGTTCTTATTGTTCTTCATAAGATCTTCATAAATCATCATATTAATCCCGATTAACACGTAATAAACCCTGACCATAAATATATGTTTGTTTAGTGCTTACAAAAGCCCACATCCAGATCATCTGTTCAAAGCACGTACAACAAGAATAATGCTCAAACTTTTGGTGGAAATTTCAGTTTTAAGAATCGAATATCTTATTTTGATCATCATGATGAATCAATCGAAATCCCTTGTGGGTTCTTTAATCGCTTCCAGATTAGTTCTTCTGGTCAGTTTCTCGTCTCGTTCTGTCTGTAAATTGAATTCCGTATGATCTAAAAGTCTGAACTTGTTCGTTTCAGATCAGGTTTTCATGGAAAAATGCAATGGGTTGGTAGTAGTTTCGGCGATATTCAACGACCACGACAAAATCCGACAGCCGAGAGGCCTAGGATTCAAAACCTTGGACCACGCATGTTTCGTCATGTTCGTAGACGAAACGACACTTAGAAGGCTACACTTCCACAAGCTAATTTCGACGAAATCGAAGAATTTCAAGATTGGCGCATGGAGGATCGTCAAGGTGTCGACGGATTCCTTGTACGATAATCCGGCCATGAATGGGGTGATACCGAAATACTTAGTTCACCGCCTTTTTCCAAACTCGAAATACAGCATTTGGGTGGATGCTAAGCTGCAATTGATGGTTGATCATTTTCTATTGATTCATTCTCTAGTTGTGGTGGGTGTTGTACGTGCTTTGAGTGGATGATCTGAATGTGGACTTTTCGGTAGCACTAAACAAACATATATTTATGATCGGGGTTTATTACGTGTTAATACGGATTTATATGATGATTTATGAACTTAATGAAGAACAATAAGAACACAAGAAAGTAGTTTCTTGGAGAAGTTAAAAGCTTAGAGCTTTAGGAGAGTTTATTGCTTAGGGTTGAGGGATTGTAGGAAATTTGTTACTTGAATCTTACAAATGAGCCTTCTAGGAATTATATACTAGTTTCTTGGGCTGCCCGGCCTTTACACGTGGCACACTACCACAGGACCTGTGTTTCTGCCCGAAAAGGTGATGGGACGGCGCATTTAATGCTAATTAACCGCCTCTGGTGGTCGTCCTCGGCGGAGGCGAGGAGCTGGGCCGCGGTGGTTGCCGGAGGATCTGGTCGGCCGATCATCTTCGTGGATGGTGGTCGCCCTCGTCGTGCTCGCCACGCTCTGTGCTTTCTCCCAAGGCTTTAACACTTGTCATTTCTAACTAGCTAAACATGTGCTCGCCAACATCTTTGGGCGAGCACACATAATTACATTTTCTTCATATTGTTGACTAGTCGTCGCATGACTTGGTTGACTAGTCGTCGCCACGCAAGCTGGTGACTAGGATTGAATTGTCAAAGATTGTCTTCTTTGACTAGGTGTAACATTTGCCCCTGGTCGCCTTCCTTCGTGTTCGTAGAATAGTAAGGCGGGCAGTGTGATCGTCTTCTTGGAAGGCGGACTTGTCCTCGACAAACAAATCAAATTAGAATCTTGATGACGAAAGTTGGAGGCGGTCGCCTCGTTTCTCACGCCGAGCACGCTTTTCGAAGCACTTTAATGATGACGGATTTGACGTGTGTTAGGCACGTGATCGGCACCCAAAATTTGAATTTGGCGCGTGGGCGCGTGAGGACCTCAAAGGTCGCTCGTGACACCCACTTTCTCGCCTCAATTTCGGGAATGACCCCAGAATTTTGGGAAGATTGCAAAATTGACCCCGTTTTTGCACTTTGGTCCCCGAATAGTTTTGCCTATAAATAGGACCTCACTTCTCTTGAAATCACTTTCCACTCTGCCATTTACAAATTTCTTCTCGAGCCTTCTTCCAAGCAAGTTCTTCGAGCTTTTCCGGTGACTTTGGGTGGTTTCCGATCGACGCGAAAGGTAAACAACTTACATTTTTCTTTTTTCTCTTCCATTCTTCCCCTTTTCATCGAAAAAATGGAGGTTACTAGGACTTCTGGTAGTGGTTCGCCGCCGTTGGATCGTGGCGCTGGCCCTTCCGGCGAGGGTCCTTGTCGGGACCTAGTAGAGAGGGTGGTCTCCTCGGATTCTGGAGTTCATTCCCCTGACCCCCTTAGAGTAGGAATCCCCAACCTTCCGGTCGACAGTTGGGACGAAATGCTAGAGGTGGTCGGCGTAGCAGTTGCCAATGAGACCGATGAGTCTGTAAGGGAAGATGTCGACAATGATGCCGAGGACGATGTGGAGGAGTTCGACTCAGATCTAGGCGACCAGGATTTGAATGCAGAAACGGGCGAGCAGATTGACCCGGCCCGAGTCGAGGATACTTTGACGAACACTCTCCGCGAGGAGTATGATGAGATTGCTCGCTACGTGGCGAGCATCAAAGATATTCTGAGTGGGCGAGAAGAACTGGATGGGGACGAGCTCTCGAGGGAGAAATATTATCAATATACTTGCGAGTACCCGCCTAGAGAGATCCCTCGCACATACCTAGAAGCATACGAATCGGGGTATGCAGCCAGTGAATATGCGAGCACCGTCTCCTTGGCCCAATTAGCAAATTCTCGAAAAAAGTACCAACTGCCCCAAGATGTTTACTTTTTCGTTCCACGAGAAGATGAGAGGGCCGACCAGCCTCCTGAAGGGATGGTCGCCGTGAATATTGGTATGATGGAGGCCGGGCTGAGGTTCCCACTGCACCCCAAAATTACTAACTTCTTACACTTTCTTGGGGTGGCACCTTTTCAAGTGACACCGAACGGATGGTCAAACATAATCGAACTCCTCACCGTGTTCGGCTTGGAGGCCGTCGAGAATGGTTGTCGGCACACAAGGCTCAGTCTGCGAGAGATCAACTATCTCCTTCAGGCGGCCGAAGCCGGAAAGAAGGTGGGCAAGGGCTGGTACTATGTGAAGGGTCGCGATCGCTTCAAGTTGGTTGAAGGGGTCCCCAACAAAATTTGTGACTGGAAGACTAACTGGTGGTGGGTTGCCGGGGACTGGAAGAGTGCCGAGAAGCCCGATGGGTCCTCTGATCGCATTCCCATCGCGACCGACTACCGAAGAATTCGCAGTAAGTCTTTTGATTTGTGCTCGTTCTTGTCTATACTGTATAACTCCTCGCTTTTGTAGGTGAAACTGTTCGCGCGAAGACCGCCGAGCACCGTCTATCGCCCTTATTCCAATATCACACCTGCTGCGTAGCTCGTCGTCGCTACTTGGAGAGATCTTGCCGCTTTCTGAACCGGGAGTGTATGAGAGAGCGAGCAGGCCTTCGAGTACCTCCTCACCACATCACACAAGAATTTCCTCCAGGTATCAAAATATTCCTAAGTCTTTAGTGAATCTCTTCTCAAAAAACTGACTCTTCGTTTTTAGTAGTGGTTCCTGAGAAAGTCATCACCTATCTTCCTCCGACCGTCCAACTTCAAGAAGTGATGGTGAACCGAACCCTGCGAGCTGCGATGGCCAGTCGCGAGCGCGCAATTGTTGAGGGTACCAACAAAAGGAAAGATCGGTCGGAGACCACAGAGGCTCCTCCGAAAAAAACTGCTAAAACGGCCCGAGGGGGTCATCGCCCACCTGCCGCCGAGCAGAGAATCTCCCCGAGGGGATCCCCGCCGAGGGGGAATTCGCCACCCCCTAAAAAGCCATCCCCTCCTCGCAAGACCAAGCGATCGAGGGAAGTTGCTACGAGCTCGTCGGCCGAGCAGAGGGCCCCTGAGGACATCACTTTACTCGGCTGGAATGCCGATCGGGTTGCCAAGTAAGTTATCAAAAAATGCCTTTGAATGTTTCTAGAAGTATCTTTTTCTGATCGTCTCTTGTTCTTTATCAGGGTTGCCGAGCACCCGTGTCCCGAGCCCTTCAATGAAGATCTTCTTAACTACTATCGGTCGCGGGACCCGACCGACGACAACGTGCTGGGCCAGGTCCCGATCCGGGCAATGAAGAACTTGCCCCGATCGCTAACTACAAAATACGTCGAGGAGGTCGACGATCAAAACTCTGCCGAGAATGCTCGACTGATCGCCATCAGCGCTTGTCGCCAAGCTTATGCAGCCGAGCAATTGTTCAAAATCCTTTCTCTTCTGAATAAGCAATTGTTCATCAATCTGTCTTTGTTGGTCAACTATCCTGAGAGAAGCTTCAGCAAGTTCTCTCAAAACTTGTTGATACAACTCAGTAGATTTGATATCAACTATAGATCCAGCTTGAGAAGTTTTTTCAAGTTCAAAACTTAGAATTTCATTTTCTCTCACACAGTTATCATGAAGTTCTTACAATCTAGTGAAGTCTTCCATCAGCTTTCCAAGGGAGAGTTTTAGGTTGACATCACTAGTGTTTAGTGATTGAATTGATGGTGAACTAGAAGTAGAAGATACCTCATCATCTTCAATAGCCATGTTGCAAACATCATCATCATCACTGTTGGAAAACAGTCCATCATCAGAAGAGTTGAAGCTTTCAGCACTCTGAGACTCATCACCTGCCATAATGGCTTTTCTGTTGGTGAATCTTTTGTCTCTTTTGGCTTGCCTCTCCTTTCTCTCCTTTGAGCTGAGTTCAGGGCAGTCATATTGAAAGTGCCCCTTCTTTTGATAGTTGTAGCACATGTCTTCATCATCATCTTTCTTTGAGTCATTTCTTCTTCTAGATGATGAAGGTTCAGCTCTGTTGGACTTTCTCCTATCAGAGTACTTGTCCTCTGATTTTCTTTCTTCAGACCTTTTGTCCTCAGCCTTGGCTTCAGGAGAGTTGTACCTTCTCCTGACCTTGTTGTCTTGGTAGAATTTCTTGTATCTACCAAACCTTGAGTTGAGTTTGTCAAACCTTCTAGCCATGAGTGCTAGTTCTTCCTTCATTTCAGCCTTAGAGACTGACTTTGATGATCTTGGAGTGGGCTGCATCTCTGGTTCAACAGTTTTGGCTTTGAATGCCACTCCTTTCGTTGGTAGGGAAGATTCCTCAATTGGCTTTCTTCTGTTGAGGTCAAACTCATAAGCTTTGAGTTCAGAGAAGACTTGTTGCATGGGCATGGTGGAGAGATCTTTAGTATTCTGCATCATTACCGAATATACATCCCACTTTGGAGTGAGGCTTTTTAGAATCTTGAGTGCAATTTCTCTCTTGGAATACACCTTGCCCAATGAGTTGATCTCATTCATTATATCAGTGAATCTACCAGCAAATTTATCAATGGACTCTTCAGACTCCATTGTGAAGTGTTCAAACTTCTGCACAGCAACTTGGAGCTTATTCTCCTTGATTTTGTCTGTACCCTTACACATTTCAGCAAGGGTGTCCCAAATTTCTTTGGCTGTTGTGCAGCGGTAGACTCTCCCCATTACTGCATCTGGAATTATTTGATAGAGAGTGTTCATTGCTAGATAATTGAGATTATGTCTCCTTCTCTCTTCAGTAGTGAGGTCATCTTCATCTTTGGGAATCTCCTCCCTTATGTCATCCCTTTGAGCTTCAGTAATCCTGGGGTTAATTTGAGTGAATGTGAATGGACCCCATGTGATGACTCTCAGCATTTCATTGTGGAGGCATGCAAGATGAGCTCTCATTCTGATTTTCCAGAAATCATAGTTCTCAATTGAGAACATAGGCATCTTATGGTGAGATATGTGATTGACTGGATTTGGAGCCATGTTGTTGATGTTCTCCACAACATTATGTGGAACTTGGAGCTTATTCTCCTTGATTTTGTCTGTACCCTTACACATTTCAGCAAGGGTGTCCCAAATTTCTTTGGCTGTTGTGCAGCGGTAGACTCTCCCCATTACTGCATCTGGAATTATTTGATAGAGAGTGTTCATTGCTAGATAATTGAGATTATGTCTCCTTCTCTCTTCAGTAGTGAGGTCATCTTCATCTTTGGGAATCTCCTCCCTTATGTCATCCCTTTGAGCTTCAGTAATCCTGGGGTTAATTTGAGTGAATGTGAATGGACCCCATGTGATGACTCTCAGCATTTCATTGTGGAGGCATGCAAGATGAGCTCTCATTCTGATTTTCCAGAAATCATAGTTCTCAATTGAGAACATAGGCATCTTATGGTGAGATATGTGATTGACTGGATTTGGAGCCATGTTGTTGATGTTCTCCACAACATTATGTGGAACAACAGCATTGTTGTTGTTGTTGTCTGCCATATCTCAGATAGAAAGGGGTTGTATAACAATGAATAAAGAATTCAGAAAGACCAATTCAGTGACCACACTTAAAGTTTAGTTTATGAAAATCAAGATGGATTTTCAAAAGCAGTGGTCTTTGAGCCCCTGCTCTGATACCATTTGTTGGTCCTGGAAGTAGTATATAACAAGTGTATGGGGGGGGGGGGGGGAATACACTTGTATGCAAATCTGTTTCAATTTAAGCAAAACAGGCTTTCAGTAAGGTTGTCCTTGACAACTTTTCTGATATGTATAACTTTCAGAAGATAATCAAACTACTAAGCACTATAGAGAACTTAGTTGAATAACTATCTAAATAAGTTATAAGTGCGGAATTATGGTTGGCCCTTATGTTTAAACTCCTTTTAATTCTGAAATCTTTATCTTAATACTCAAACTGTTTTCAGGGGACTGGTCCCAAACCAGTTTTGCACAACTTGAATGTATATCTTTTGAAGATCAGTTTGTGTGTAGTGTATGAATGTGTGTTTGGATGAAATAGCTAGCAAGTAAACAACACAAGAGTTTATAGTGGTTCAGAGACTCAAGCTCCTACATCCACTTTCCCTGATTTAACAGAATAATTCCTTCACTCTTGGAATTAACTTGTTTTATAGTGCCAAGGTGCACTTGATCAACCACACCATTCCTTGGTGCATTGATCCCTAGGAATTGAGAGTCCTAATACTCTCTCTCTCAACTCAGAACTGAATTGTTCTTCTCTCAACCGTTAATTCCTTACACTTCCACTATAATAATCCTTCTAACTCTCCTTGAAAGGTTTAAGGATTGATGTTGGTTCCAACTAGGTTGAGATATCCTTTACAATTTAACATTGTGTATAGGATATGATATCTCTCTAAGCTTGTATGATGTACAATGAGGTTCATCTTAGATGAAGTGTTTGGAAACTAAGAATGTGTTCTTAGAAAGCTTGAAGGCTTATAAGCTTGTAGTTTCCTTTGAATTACAGGATCGTTGGATGCCTTCAAATTGTTTCCACACTTCTGTATTTATAGAGCGATATGAGGTTATGTCCGTTGGAGAGACAACCTCAAAATGTCCATATTTGTCTTCCTTGAACTTTGCAACTGAAAGACAATTTCTTGAAAGTGACATGTCCTTAATTTGGGAAGTAAACGACTTTGAGCTTCTTGTCTTTGATGCACTCTTCCCAATGTCTGACTTGAAGATTCACTTGATCAAACATGGACATCACTTCTAATCATTGGTCCTATGATAAGGGCAACATTCCTTATCATCTGGACAAGTCTGCTTATCAGATTCAGCATACTTGACTTATCAACAGTGTTGGTATAGCTCTTTTAGATGACTTGGCTCTTTCACTTCACTGATCATCACTTGATGGTTCTTGAGCATTCTTGCAGCCTTATCAGTGGTTTTGACCCCATCAGCACAGTTGGCCTTTGCCTTAAAATATTTCAGGTTCAAGTGTGCTTGGTCAACTCTGCTGTTTAACTCCTCTGAGTTTGTAATGTACATTAGTAGACTTGATCTTCTAGATGTGTTTTACTCATTAGATCTTCAGGGAGGTTATCCTACTACTGAGCTGACTTGATCAGCACAGTTGGTTAGTGAGCACTTTCAGCAGTCTTGGGATCAATTTGATTCTGAGCCTTGAGGGGACTTGATTCTTGTAATCTTTCAAGCATATGTTCCCCATTAACTTGTGCATCTAAACAAACTAAGAGCTGCCTAACATACCAACTTCTCAACTAGCCTGATCTACATGTTCCAACATTCCTGAAACATGTTCATATTAATTTGACTTAACTATTTGGCATGTCTTAAAGGGTTTTGGTATCTTAATCAAAATTCTCATTTTATTCCCAAATTAAATTTGTTGGAAAGATGGCTGGACAGCCGAAAAGTGCTGAATGTGTAAATAAAAAAATATTTTTAATTATTTTTAATGACAATAAAAAAAACAAAAAGCATTATTAAAGGTTTTCTCATCATTAAAGTATTTAGCGCTCGTCAGTTTCTGGCGACTATGTTGAGAATTGTGAGAACATTTTATTTATTTCACATTTTATTTCGATTTGTTTATTTAAAAGAGTGTCAATCCTTTTCTCCTCATTTTATGAGAACTTACCATTATTTTAAGTTTAATAATGGTTTTTTTATAAAATAATGACGTGGATTTTTTATTTACACACTCAACACTTTGCGGCTGGATTGAGACATACGTGCATGTCACATGACCCAAAACGACTACACCAATTATCTTCCCAGCGAATCTGGGACCAAAATTTAACAAATTGCAAAAAAATGGGACTAAATTGGTACATTTAATTTTTTAAAAATAAAATAGAACAAATTGCAAAAAAATTGAACTAAATTGGTACATTTAACTTTTTGAAAATTATTTCAGAAAAGATAGAAAATTATGGGACTAAATTGTCTTCTATCCTTGAGATATTTAAGTGACAAGTCCACGGAAAACTTAAAACTGTAAAAGTTCATTAAACAATACTAAATATTTATACTCCTTAAAACTTTGTGAAAACCTTGTTATTTTTACTCACACAAAATATATATCTCTCAGGTGACTAGCACTCATATGGGATTTCCAACTTTTTTAAAACTTGTTTTTCTTGTGTTTTCTAACTTGTTAAGAGCATATATATGATGGAGTAAATGACACAAGATGTATATTGGTTCACGGTCTAGATACTCGTTTTACTTTCGATCCCAAATTGTAACTTGTTATATCAAGGTGCACTGATTAGAATTTTCAACTCTTGATAATCTAATCCCTAGAATATACTCCCTCTGTCCCATACTTGAAGACACATTTTACCATTTTGGGCGTTCCATACCTGAAGACACATTTTACCATTTTGGGCGTTCCATACCCGAAGACACATTACTTAAAATAGCAAAATCACTTTTAAACACTCCCATTAAAACATCACAATATTACAACAAATGCCACTACTTTATTACACTAAAAAGTAATTTTATTACTATTTATAAAGTTGAAAAGTCTTTACTACCCCCACTTTATCTTATACAATATTAATAAACAATTCATTTATTAAAACCCGTGCCCAATTGGTTTGAGCCTTCAAATATGAGACGGAGGGAGTAGTCAGTAGTGTTTAGTACACTTTACTCTCTTCTTCTCAAAGATATATTTCAATTCAAATAGAACATGCTGAATTTCATTCCTTCATTAATCAGATTGAATTATAATAAGCTAGTACACTAAATAAATATCAGAGTCTAGCTTGGACCGCTATACCTAGTACCTAGGCACGTGTCTACTTCTAATAAGCTAATACTAAAAGACAATTACTAATTGTACATCCACTGCTGTCATTATTAATTTCATTTATCTTATTGCAAAAGCATGCAGCAATTATTTGTTTGGAAGAAAATCTTATGTTCATATATATGGTGCTGGGAACTGAGGTAATAAAATCGTCATTTTGATTAAGACTATGTTGTTTGGTTTGATACTTAGTTTTATAAGCATAATTATTAATAATCAGACACACTGGCAAATTAAGCTTCAACAAATAGCGCTAGGTCATGTTTATAACTTTGATTAAACTTAAATTAACTTCGTCTCATCTGTTATAGGTTGTTTGATAACTTAAATTAAGGTAAATTATGCTTTAAAATCTATAAACTTTAAATATCATTCTAATCTCAGTCTAATAAGTCTTTGTATGACTCTAGAGTATTATTTGTATGGCCGCGCTCTTGGAAACTTCTTATAATAGATTTTTTATTTTCTTAAAAGAGTTATAGTATTGAGTGAACATAATATGATCAGACGTGGGCAGCATAATTCTAGAGAAATTATAATGTCATTAAAAGTCAGAAATAAGGCTAACGTCGAAAAAAAGGCTAAATAAAATTTAAAAATAATAGAAAATCAACTAAATTTTCAAAACTAGTTAAATTAATTAATTTGTTTTAGCTTTGTTTAATTTTTAAAGATTTAGGCGATTTTTATTGGTTTTATTTATATTTTACATATTAATTTAAATTCTTATTTTTTTTAATTTAATTATTTTTGGCAATTTATTAAATAGGAAATAGTTGGGGTGTGTATAGTAATAAAAAATTATTTTTAAATTTTAGTGTGGTGTGTTTAACGTTTGGGGTGTGTTTTAAAAAATTACCTGTTAAACCTGCTGTAGCAGATAACTGGACCAAAATCAAAATAAATCAAAACTTAATGGACTAAATTCACAAAGTGGTAACCTGATGAACTAAATTAAAAAATGTGGTAACCTAATAGACTTAAAAAAAATATAATACCCGTTAAAAAAGTTATGAGGTTGAAAAAGTAGTGAAGGGACCAATAAATTAATTTCTGCAGCCAATCACGAATTTTAGACGCCACTCACTATATCTTCTGGATTCTAGGTACCCTCCAATAGTGAACTCAAATAAATAAATAAAATTCAAATTTTGTGAGTATATATATGAGGAGATATAGGTTGCAAACTTCACCGATTAAAACTAAACTAAGTTTTGAAAATGGAAATTTCATTTCCTTTCAGCTTCAGCTTCAGCTTCACAACATCCCTTCTCCTCCTAATTTCCTTCATCTTGTTGATAGTGATTAATCATCATCAATCCCAAAAATTAAGCAAGAAGACAAAATTACCCCCAGGGCCACAAAAGTTCCCCTTGATAGGGCACTTGCACCACCTCATAGGAGCCGGCCTTCCCCACCATTCCCTTGCAAAATTAGCCAAGAAATATGGCAATTTGATGCACCTAAAGCTCGGTGAGATCTCAGTTATCGTCGTTTCGTCGCCTAAATTGGCTCAACATGTGCTCAAAACCGTTGATCCTGCCTGTGCCGACAGGCCTGGAAGCTTAGCCACTAAGATCTTGTGGTACAACGACATCAACATTGCTTTTAGCCCGTACGGAGAGTACTGGAAGCAAATGCGTAAAATATGCATTTTGGAGATGTTGAACGCTAAAAGCGTGCGTTTGTTCGAGTACATCAGGAAGGACGAGGTGTCCCGTCTCGTTGAATCCATTCGTGCTCGTTCTGGTAGGCCGATAAACTTGACAGAAGAGAGCTCGATGCTGTCGAGTGCCATCACTTGTAGAGCTGCGTTTGGTAAGGCGTTGAAGGATCGGGAAGAATTGATCCAGGTGGTGAAGAAAGGAGTGGAGTTAGCAAATGGCTTTGATCTGCTGGATTTGTTTCCTTCGTTGGAGATTCTTAGCATCTTCAACTGGAATAAGTACAAGCTTTTGAGGATGGGGAGAAAATTGGATTCTGTTTTAAATAAAATAATTGAAGATCATAAAGCAATAAGTACTAATGGGGAGTTGGGAGATGAAGATGTGGTTGACGTTCTCTTGAGATTGCAACAAACTGGAGGGTTTGAGTTTCCACTTGCTGATAAAAACATCAAAGCAGTCCTATTTGTAAGTCCAAATTCGCTGATACACAACGATTTTTAACCGCTGTGGTACCTAGCGCTGTAAAAAAGGAGCATTAACAGACAGCGCTTATCAACCGTTGTTATTGTTTTTTAACCCCTTACAATACCTATACCAGCGATTTTATTAGCTACGACAGCGGTTATTAACCACCGTTTGGATTAACTAAAATCCTTTTTCATCATCTTTTTCCAAAATGGTCACAATTATTCCAAAATTGATGGAATCCTCGTAACAACGTCGTTTTTGGTAATGCGCTCGGCATGTGGGCGGTCTATTCTAGCAAAGTTGCTGACCAAAAACGATGTCGTTTGGCCGTGGATTTCGACAATAAAATTGGAACATATAAAAAATAATTGGTCGGGCCGGACTAGTTTTGGTATGTTTATCTTTTTTGGGACCATTTTGAAAAAGATGAAAAGTTACGGGACAAAAAAAGATTCTAGAATATTAAGGATATAGAGTCACCCATACCATTCGGCGGGTCATGACCGATGTGCAATGGATTTCAAAATTTTGTTGCATCCAAAATCCATCACAAAACAACGTCTTTTTTGTAGTGTGTTGTTGGATTTTGGATTCGAATTAACAATTTAAGATCAGCCATATTTCTAACAAAATAGGACCAAATTAATTAATTAATTGCTTAAAGTGGATTATAAGATATTACATGCAAATTGAAGAAACTAAGGCATATTAAATAAAATATGGTCTGGATCGATATATCTCTTGTTATATTATGGTGTAACATCTTTTGACTAGGATCATACGATTTGTAGGACATGTTCTCGGGTGGAACAGAAACTTCGTCAACGACTATGAATTGGGCGATGGCGGAACTAATGAAAAACCCTCATATCCTTGCAAAGGCACAAGCTGAGGTGAGAGAAGCTTTCGGAGGAAACGGAAAGGAATTAACGATCGAAGTTAGGGGCCTTAAATACCTAAAATTAGTGATTAAAGAAACCCTAAGATTGCATCCTCCGATCCCTTTAATCCCAAGAGTTTGTAGAGAAGAATGCGAAGTTGATGGATACATCATACCTCTCAAGGCTAAAGTGATGGTTAACAATTGGGCAATGGGAAGGGACCCGAATTATTGGCATGACCCCGAAAAGTATATGCCCGAGAGGTTTGAAGATAACTCTATTGATTACCTAGGAGCCAGTTATCAGTACCTCCCGTTCGGGTCGGGTAGAAGGATTTGCCCCGGGATAGGATTCGGGTTGGCGAATGTGGAGCTTCCATTGGCTCAACTTCTCTATCACTTCGACTGGGCTCTACCTACTGGATTAATGCCTAGTGATTTGGACATGGCGGAGACTCAAGGTGTTGCAGTTGGAAGGAAACAACATCTCATCCTCATTCCTACTCCCTACCACTGGATGAGTACCGCGGAATATTATTAAAAATAAATAATAAATGTTATTGTGATCGAACTTAAAATGAGGTGCTATTTCTATCCAAATTAACATTCGATGTTGTTTCTGTATTGTTTACTCCCTCCGTTTCAGTATAATTGTCGTTTTAAATGTTGATTTTTATTTCTAATTTATTGTTCCCGGGAATAGCGACGAAAATTTTACGACAAATCTAAATTTCATCGCTAAAATCAATTTTTAGCAACGAAATATAAATTTGCGTCGCTAACTTGTTAGATTTAATATTTGCAACAAAATTTATATATTTCATCGCTATATTAGCAACAAATTGCTTCATTTTGTTGTTAATAATCAAAACAACAAGGAAAATTATATTTCGTCGCTAATATTTTGCGATGAAATAGAAATTTTCGTGGCTAATTTCTTGAAATTATTTTTTACAACAAAATTTATATATTTCATCGCTATATTAGCAACAAATTGCTTCATTTTGTTGTTAATACTCAAAACAACAAGGAAAATTATATTTCGTCGCTAATATTTTGCGATGAAATAGAAATTTTCGTGGCTAATTTCTTGAAATTATTTTTTACAACAAAATTTATATATTTCATCGCTATATTAGCAACAAATTGCTTCATTTTGTTGTTAATAATCAGAACAACTGTAAAAATTATATTTCGTTGCTAATATTTTGCGATGAAATAGAAATTTTTGTGGCTAATTTCTTGAAATTATTTTCTACAACAAAATTTATATATTTCACCGTTATATTAGCAACAAATTGCTTCATTTTGTTGTTAATAATCAGAACAACTATGAAAATTATATTTCGTTGCTAATATTTTGCGATGAAATAGAAATTTTTGTGGCTAATTTCTTGAAATTTTTTTTTGCAACAAAATTTATATATTTCATCGCTATATTAGCAACAAATTGCTTCATTTTGTTGTTAATAATTAGAACAACAATGAAAATTATATTTCATTGCTAATATTTTGCGATGAAATATAAATTTTCGTGGCTAATTTCTTGAAATTAATTTTTGCAACAAAATTTATATATTTCATCACTATATTAGCAACAAATTGCTTCATTTTGTTGTTAATAATCAGAGCAACAATGACAATTATATTTTCTTGCTAATATTTTGCGATGAAATTGAAAATTTTGTGGCTAATTTCTTTAAATTAATTTTTGCAACAAAATTTATATATGTCATCGCTATATTAGCAACAAATTGCTTCATTTTGTTGTTAATAATCAGAATAACAATGAAAATTATATTTCGTCACTAATATTTTACGATGAAATATAAATTTTCGTGGCTAATTTATTGAAATTAATTCTTGCGATGAAATTAAAATATTTCATCGCTATACTAGCAACGTATTGCTTCATTTTGTTGTTAATAATCAGAAAAACAATGAAAATTTTATTTTGTCGCTAAAGTTTTGCAATGAAATATAATTTGTTGTGGCTAATTTATTGAAATTACTTTATGCGATGAAATAAAAATATTGCATCACTAAACTAACAACAAATTCTTTTATTTTCTTATTAATAATTATGACAACAATGAAAATTATATTTAGTCACTATTATTTTGCGATGAAATATATTTTTTGTGGCTAATTTCTTGGATTTAATATTTGCAACAAAATTAAAATATTTTATCGCTACACTTTTAACAAATTATTTTATTTTGTTGTTAATAATAAGAAAAACAATGAAAATTATATTTTGTGGCTAATATTAAATCAATTATGCATATTAAATCAAGAAAATCGATTTATATAATTAAATGTTTAATAATTCTCCAAATTTTATGTCTTATAAATCAGTATGAATGTTAATAAAAATATTTATAAATATGATATGATGCAAATGAAGATGGACATAAAGATGAGAGAATGAAGATTGGATTGAATTTTTTTTTTTTTTTAATTGTTAAAGTAACATTGATTTTTTACAATTGGAATTGTTTTAAAAATTACAATATATATATATATATATATATATATATATATATATATATATATATACATATATAATTGTTACAACTTACAAGTTAAAAATTAATCAATTAATAAATGTGAAATAAATTATTAAATGAGTAAAAATAACTACTAAATTAGTAACAATTGAATACATATATAATTAATATTAAAAACTGGATCAAAGAGCTGTCTGTCCGAGTGGTAGGCTCCCAGCTATGGGCGCCCATCCACCCGGGATCAATTCCCACCAAGATCAAATAAAATATGTATTTAAATAAAATGGGGGGAGAGGTATGTGGGTGTGGGTGTGGGTGTGGGTTGAGTTGGGGGTTGGGGCGAGGTGGGTCGGGTCGAGTGTGGGTGCGGGTTGGGGCGGGTCGAGTGCGGAAGTGGGTTTAGAGAACGATTGAGTTGGTTCGGTTGGGGTGGGTCGGGTGTGGGTGCAGGTTGGGTTGGTCGAGTACGAAAGTGGGTTTAGAAAATGATTCATAAATCGAATATCATAGCCAAATATTAGCGACAAAAATATGGGTTTCATCACTAACATTTGCAACGAAATTAAAATATTTATCACGAAAAAATTTGTCGCTAATTCTAATATTTTTGTCGCTAATGTGAATTAGCGATGAAATAATTTTATCACGGGATTTGTTGCTATACACCCGTCGCTAACGTGTTTACAACAAATGTTTGATTTTCCTCGCAAACATTTTGTGATGAAACTCATATTTTCGTCGCTAACATTTTACGATGAAACTTATATTTTTCGTCGCTAATATTTTGCGATGAAACTCAAATTTTCGTCAATAATATTTTGCGATGAAACTCAATTTTTCATCGCAAATATTTGCGACAATTTTTTTTTTTTTTTTGTCGCAAACATTTGCGACAAAATTAATTTTTTTTGTCGCAAACACGTTAGCGACGGGCGTATAGCCACAAATCCTGCGACAAAATTATTTCATCGCTAACTCACGTTAGCGACGAAAATATTAGAATTAGCGACAAATTTTTTCACGGTTAAATTGCAGTTTTCTTGTAGTGCAGGTTTACACTATATATATATATATAGATGAGTGATCTTGTGTAAAAAATTGCATGTATGCATCTCAGTCTAATTAGGTCAAAGTCAAAACTCTAAACCCATTTAGCTTAAAAGTCAAAATAAATATTGCGACCCAATCACTTTAATTTCATATCTATATAAATTCAGTCTTTTTTATTCCTTTCAATAAAATTAAAGCATAAGGCTGGACTTATTTGTTTGTCCTTTTATCCTACTAGATGATAAAAAATAAATTAAATAATAAAAATATTTAATATGACTTAAATTTCTACATGCATATTTAATACTACATATTTAACTACATAAAAAAACTATATAATACTACTTATTCATAAACCTCACCCTCATAATATTCACATATTTACACAAAATGCCATTACTTTTACTCTCTTTTCAATCACCTTTTTACTTTATTCATATAACTTTACAAAATTACCCCTCAACACTCCACTCATTACACTTTTTTCTTAAAAAGTGTGCCCACTTTGTGGGGCAAACACTTCCGGGACGGGGGGAGTATATGTTACTACATACTACCATTTGAATTACTACATTGAACAATGTTTGTTACTATATGTAACTTTATCAAATGATCTAATATTTTTGCATCATCCTACAATAAATTGTATTACAACATGCTCATTCTTGTTGGTCCCAAATTTGAGTTTTAAAATTAGAACGAGTCTAAAAGTTTAGAGGGTGAATAGACTTTTAAAAACTTTTCTAAAATATCAGAGATTATAATGCGGAATATTAGATTTTATGAGCCCTTAACAAGTTTATACTCAACTATCGATTATGAACTTTACTAGTCTATTCTCAAGTAATTCGTCTACTCAACAAAATTTATAAATCTAGTTGATTATACGAATTCTTTTAAGAACTTTAACAAATATAAAAACAGTAAGTAAATTAAACAAAAGATTTATAGTGGTTCGACAACTTGTCTACATCCACTCTCACAAACCCAGTTCGTGATATTTATTAATCCTCTGTTCTTGTGGCTTTAAGTCTCAAGATTAAGATTTCGATCTTATCGATTACACTACCAAGTGTATCTTTGATCTAACAACTAGTAGTTTTGGTTAAGCAACTAGCACGCTTGTTTACAAACTAAAGTACAGAAAGTACTACATGCAATAATATATGTTATTACATATTATAATATGGGTTACTACATCCACAAAAACACTAGGAAAAAAAAATATAGTACAAATGATGTGATGGTGAGAGAGAAAATAATAGATGGGTGTGAGATGAAGTATGATAAAATAATAGATAAAGTGTAAGTGATGTGATTGAGAGAGAGAAAATCATATGCCAAAAATGGAAAAAAATGAAATGGAAAACTTATTGTGGGACATCCATAAAAGGAAAGTGGGAAACTTATAGGGGGACGGTGTGAGTACTATTTAAAATGCACACAATCAAATTAAATATACAAATAAATAAGATATTTCAAAATTCAAATGAAACTGGAAGTATTATTACAGTTGGGTATGTTGGTTTTTCATAGTATTTTGGAAGATATTTATTACATACACAGTCATTGAGAATTTGTAGAAACACGTTATTATTCAATGAAAGTGGTCAAACAATTTTATAAAATTGATCATCTATACTATTTCACAATCTATTTTTATACAATTTGTTCTCAAAATATTTTTTCCTCGCCTGTATATCAAAATAACATGAGTGATATATAATTAAATAATAATAGAGAATAAGCCAGACAATTCTTATGATTTTGAAAGAATTAATTATAAATTTAGGACCATTAATTTCATAAACATATTAGAAAAATATACTAATTTATCAACAAATATAATCCATTAACATAATAATTTAATATTGTTTAATACACTCCCTCTTCATTTTTATTAATATAATATTGATGCAAAATACCAATTTTGCCCTTTACTAAATCAAGTTAGATATATACACTCCCCCTACAATTAAAACATAACCCTAACCCTAACCCTAGAATTTCGCGGTCGCCGTCGTCGCCGCCACCGGCGGCCACCACCACCACCACCATCAACATGCACAAACACAAACACAAACAAATTCTAACACCCACATAAATGAACATGTTAATCAAATAATCTAGCAATAACACTCCAATCGACACCATCACCGCCTCGAATAAAATTTAGAAATTAAAAAAAAAAATCTTAGTATTGTTAACAAACCAGAGTCGACAAAAAACACTCGGGTCGACAGTGGTTTGTCGACCAAAAATACTCCGGTCGACACTGGTTTATCGACAAAAAATACTCCGGTCGACACTGGTTTGTCGACCAAATTTCGAAAGAAAAAAAAAATTTAATTGAAATTTTCGACTATTATTGATTGCTCAGAAACACTCTCATCGACAACCTATTGTCGACGAGAGTATTTTTGAGCGACCAATAATGGTCGAAAAAAAAAAAAACCTGTTCTTTCTCCGGCGACGGCTGGGGGCGAGCGCGGGCGGGCAGCGACGGCTAGGGGCGAAGGAGGGCAGCGGCGTCGCTGGGCGAGAGGGGCGGCGCTGCCGCTTGTTACCGAAAAAAAAAAAAAAACAGAGCCGTGGTGGAGGACGAGGCGAGGGGGAGGGAGGGTGGAGTGCGACGGCGAGGGGGGAGGGAGGGGGAGAGTGATGGCTAGGGGCGAAGGATGGCGGCGGCGTCGCTGGGCGAGAGGGGCGGCGCCGCCGCTTGTTACAGAAATTTTAATAAAAAGAATAGTGGCGGAGGAGGCGAGCGAGGCGAAGGGGAGGGAGGGGGGAGTGCGACGGCGAGGGGGGAGGGAGGGGGAGAGCGACGGCGAGGGGGGGAGGGGGAGAGCGAGGGGGAGTGTAGAAATCGGAAAAAAAAAAGGGGAGGGGAAGAGAGAGAGAGAGGCGGTGAAGAGAGGTTGGGGAAGAAGATGAAGTTAGGGTTTTTAGGGGGTGTGTATTTATCCTACACAATTTTAAGAGATAAGGGTATAATAGATAATTCAAGGGAAGTGCATCTATCTCAGATGTATTTTGAGGGGAGTGTGTATCGGGGGCGTGTATGAAACAAAGCTGGAGGGGTATATACCCCAACCCAAAAAGAAATGGGCCTGTATTATGAATGGGTCAGAGAGAATTAGAAAGAAATGGCCCAAAGAGTTGTAAAGGCATTTTTTATTTTACTGAACGAAAAATTAGAAATTGTGGCCTAGCTTGGGGGTACAATTGTACCCCCATGTCACTTGCTAGTTCCGCCTGCATGTATGCAATATTAAGTACAATTTTTTGTGATATATATATATATATATATATATATATATATATATAAAGGATGGTATGTAACATGTAACAATATCTTTATTAATTTTTATTATCAATTAAAATATAATAACTAATATCAATTGACTTGCATGAATAATAATTAACAACTTTGATGCCTTTTGGTCAAAGTCTCCAATATCATTAGGGGAATCATGTCGTCTTACACGGAGCTTGGATCAGACACCTTCTCTTGTATCTCTTAATTTGAAATATATACATTTACATATTCGGTTAATTTAAAATTTAATTTACACACTTTTTTTTTTTTGCAAAGTATGTGTAAGTGGGATCATGTGCACACAGACTCCCATTAGGTTTGCATGTTGTTTATTCAAAGGGCAGTCAATCGATACGTTAGATATATATGTTGAACTGCTAGAAGAAGGAGTCCAAACTCAAGAAAAATAGATCGGGTTGGGACAGACAATATTTGGAATGCACTCCTTGCATACTAAGATCGTCCTGAGGTTAAACAAAGAGTGAGAAGTGTACACAGAACCGACTATCGAAGCCTGGAGGCCCGGCCTCTGGTTATGCCTGTCATAAATGTGGATTCCGTGGGGACGCCAAGGTTGCACGAAAAATTATAAGTATTCAGGAGAAGAGGACCAAACGACTCGGTAAAGCATGGAAAATGGTTGAGAATGTGGGACTTATTTGGCAATGCTCCATTTGGAGAATGTGGAAGTGTAGTAATGATTCAATTTTCAATGAGAAGACGTACACAGCGGAGGAAATAGCGGATAACATCAAGTATAGCACGTGGAAATGGCTTAAGGCACACAAAAAGATTAACTATTCTTATCACGATTGGGATCTAGATTCTTGGATATGTTTCGATAAATAGTTCACTATTATGGTAGCCTTTAGGTTCTGAAATCAAATAGATTGTAACGAGATTTGAGTACCCCTTGTACTCAATTTTGTTATACAATCATCTTTACTTTTAAAAAAAAATATAATTCAACTCGAATTGAATATTAGGATTGTAAATTGTGATTTATAGAGAAATCACGGTCTCGAAGGGATAGGTACCATTGTTTTGCACGGTCTCGAAGGGAGAAGGGGAATAGTTGCAACCGGATGTAGTCTTGAGGCACTCGATTGATCTTGACCGTCCCACTTATCTCGAGGAATTGAGATAAGCGGAGGTTAGGATCCTCCTTGGAAAGCCCACCAAATTGGTTGTTTTGGACCATTACTATCAATGCCGGCTTGAGCTCAAAGTTATGAGCATCCACGAGTTCTCAACCCGCTCCTCCATATGGCCTTGGTATCGAGCGGAAGTGATCCCTCAACACTCTTTGTGGACCGTTTTCCTCATTCTCAACCGACCTTCCGTTTCCTCCCACATTTGTATTCTCTCCAACTCTCCAGTGAAAGTTATCTCTCAATATTCTTTGTGGTCGGTTAGTTCAATTCCCATTCGGCTCCACAATTCCTCCAATATCTTCATGGTTTCCTATTTCCTCTTCGACTTCCTCTACAATCGGATTTTCTCCTCGATTCATCTCTTCCAATATATTCTCTTCTTCTTCTTTCGGCGTTTTGCCTTCGACAATTATCTTCGATTTCCGGATCTAGGGGGAGCAACTCTTGTTGGATTCTCCTAGCTCGAGTGATCATAAGCCATGTCTAAACAAAAATTTCAAAGAAGAGTGAGTATCACAAGCAAGATAAGAAATAACAAACACAAATATTTTTGGAATTTTTGAGAATAATGAAAGCAAATAAAGTGTCTAAACTAAAACTATCTCAACCTACACTCTAGAACTACCAAACCCTCCTCGGCAACGGTGCCATAAACTTGTTCACGTATTTCATAACTCTAAAATACACGACCGCAAGTATACAGTGTATATTGTAGTGAAGTAAGTACTAGGTCGATCACACAGGGAGGAGGAGTGTAAAAGTGGAGTTTTTTGATCTAGTTATAAATAGACGTGATCGAAAATTGAGTGTTTGATTACCCTAAATTGCCTACCAAGTGTCACAAGTAAACAATAAGAGAGTAATAGATAAAATCGATCAAGTAGTGATCATACAAATCACAAAAATACAGAAAGTAGGTTCCAAGACATATGTCACACTAAGGGGTCCATTTATGATTACAAGGCCCCATTTGGTAGCCCAATAAGTTATCAGGCCTATTAAGTTTTTTTTTTTTTTTTTTAAGTAGATATCTTAATTGTGCATGATTAATAGCTGACTAAGTTTTAATATATTGTTTGATATACACATAGTCGTGGTGTGATTGTGTTTGTGAGATAATTGTTTATTTACTACATTGTCCTTCATAACAAACTAAAATTCCAAATGTGCCATCATCAAAATTCAAAACTTCTTCTGCTATCCATTATCAGTTTATCACGCAAGAAACTTCCTTCGTTTTCAATAGGGCCCCAAATTCTTCTTCACGGGAGTCTTCATCATCGTTGAACAATTATTATGAAATCAATTATAGAATCGATCGGCGCCAGAAATGCAATTAAACCCACACACGCTTGCCATTATTACAAGTAAGACCCTTCATCGACCTTCAGCACGCACCCGCAATTTGTAAATTTTTTTTATTTTTTACGCCGACAACTGGATCTGTAACGGAAAATACACAGGTAAACCTTTAGTGCACCAGAAAATTTATCAAAGAACCTTATACACTATCGTCGCAGAATATCGAGGTTTCGAGGTTTCCAATCGCCTCTTCAGATTAGAAGAGGAGACCCAACCGCAGAAAGTGTGAAATGAGAAAAATAACTAGGGTCACTATAAATATGAGGGGCAATTTTGTAACTTAATATTTTGGTCCGAAAACGGATACAACCCAGATACACTATCGCCGCACTTTCGGCAAGATTAAAAACACAGTTTTATCATCAATTAGTTGTGGGCCGTGTATTTCTCTTTGGCTTAACCGATTTCAACCAAACACCTAAATGGTCCAGATTAGGTACATATCTCCCTTTAGTCACCTCTAATCTGGCCCACCAAATGGGGCCCAAACCTATTTAAGTGGTGTTGTGTTTATTACTATAGGGTTGATCACTAAATAATGAATTAAAAGTTCTTTCGATCCAATTAATCCAAGAGAAATATTACCCAAACTAGTATCTCTACCTAGCATGCATAATAAATCCCAAAAAAGCTCCTAAGATCATCTAATACCCTCCCAATAGTTGATCCTCTCTCGAGCTCACAATAAATTGGGTTGAATGCTTAAGTACGACTAATGAAAAAGATTTCTGAATCCAATTTCAATTAATAATAAATAAAACATACTATCATGGCTATTGACAACATGTCTTGCAATGAAAATTAAGTATTCAAATAGAAATAGACAACACAAACACCAAATAAACAAGAAATTAATTCATAAATATCATCCAAAGTGTATCTAGAACCAAAAGTGTTCTAGCCAACAATCAATATAATCAAAATTCAAAGATAAAAGTAAATAAAAAGCAAGGGAAAGAGGAAGCTTAGTCTAAAGGATGATGAGAGGTAGCAATTCCAAGCTTTTAGCTCCAAATTCTACTCCAATTTGATGAGAATGGAAGAAAGGAATGATGAACACCTCCAAGTATGTGTGATTGAGTGAGAGTTTCTTGGAAAAGGGGGTGATGAATCATGAGAATCTAATAAAATGGTATTTATAGTGTTAGGGTAGGGTTTAAAATCGAGTTTTGCAAGTAGGCCCTCAAAATTGGGTGAAAATGCACAAAAACCGCTGAAACAAGGGCAACTCGGCCGAGTCGAGTGACTCGACCGAGTCAGGATGAATTTGATGATTGTAGGCCAGCAGTGACTCGGTCGTGGCATTTGACTCGATTGTGGCATGGTCTGTCACTCGGCCGTGGCATTTGACTCTACCGTGGCATGGTAAAAACTCCAACTCGCAGTCCATCACTCCAACACGGCCTAGACTGCACACTCGGCCGTGGCATGCCAAAATCCCGAAGTTGCAGGTCGGCCTCGGCCGAGACTACACACTCAGCCGCGTCGCACCCTCAAACTTGTTTTGCTCGTAACTTATGCTTCCGACCTCCGATTGACTCGATTCTTTTTTTCCATCCCACTCTGTTTTTCAAGCCGAATCCAATGGTGTAATCCTCTCTTCGGTCTAGTGAGATGTGGTATGTGTTTTGCTTCCAAAATCCTTGTGTTTCCTACAAAATCGACGAAACACACCTTTCTCTTATTTTGACCAAAACATCCGTAATCGACCAATAAATCAATGAAATCACAATCAAAATGAGCTTCACATGTGCATAAAAAATGTGTAAATTCCACTTGAATCACCCATATTGTTTAGTTAACCTAAAAGCTTATGATATAATTTATATATACTCATTTTCATTGTTAATAAAATATCTCTTCCATTCATCTCAACATGGTAACTAGAGCCTAATTTTAAATAACGTCACAATTCGATCCTTATTCCTTTTTTTTTTCGGTCAAACCATTACTCACCTTCCTTATTTCCTAAAGATCTCCCACGTTTGTGGCATCTTTCATAGTTCATCCACTGTCCAGGTTCATCATGATCGGATGCGACGAAACTCCCTCCGTCCCAATCACCTCGCCTGCGCCGATAACTACACTCTACTCGACGTCTTCTATCTCTCGCCTGGCACCCCATCGCCCCAAGTCTCAGAATCATGTCCTTCTCGAGCACAGGCGTCGCCAACTGGCTCGACATTTTACCCCCTTCCAACCGGTGCTCGCCCATACATGGGTAAGTGTCTACTCTATGGAGGGCCCGGTCACTCCGCTCAACGCTTCACTATGTACTAGTGCTCGCCTGTCTCTCCATCACAGTTTGTGACTCGATTGGCCTATGTCTCTCCTTCGGCCCATGCCTCTGCATCGGCCCCAACCACTTGTTGTTCGGCCTATGTCTCGTTCGGGTGTTGTTCGCCTACGAGGTCCTCGCATTAATGGGTTGTACTTGTGGCCGGGTGGTTCATGTGGATTTCATTTGGCCCTCACGACCTCCAAAATCCCACTCCTAACTTGGTATGCAAGACTAGGTCACCCGTCATTCCAAATTTTTAAATTCAGTCATTTTCGTTAATAAGTTTTTGTGCGACAAACATTTATCGTTCTCTTGCGACTCTTGCAAATGTATCAAGAGTCACAAGTTGTCATTTCATTACTCTACTCTTCCCTCTACTATGCCATTACAATTGCTTTTTTCTAATGTCTAGACTTCTCCTGTGTTATCAACGGATGGCTTTAAATATTATGTGTCATTTGTTGATCATTACACTAAGGGTCCGTTTGATACGCGAAATAAATTTATGCCGAAAAGGGGCATATAAGGGGTCCTCAATATAATTTAATATAGGAAGAGGTGTATAAGTGGTGTATTAAATCAAATTCTTGTTTGATAAAAAATACAAAAGGTGGTACTAAAAACCATGTATTACGTTAATTCTTGTGTGATAGAGTGTATTAACCAGTGTATAAAATTATTTTTTGTTTGATAGAATGCATACCCCACCATATAAATGATAAAAATACATATTTGCCCTTATTTTTCAGAATGTTGTACTTTGTTTGATTGGCTATAAAAATATATACACCATATTCCACCTTAATAAAATTGATAAACTTTCAACTCCAGAAAATGTGGAATCAATAGTGGGCATATGCGTGAACAAAATCAAACAATTCAATAAAATGGGAATGAGTAGTAGACATATGTGTGGGCAAAATTAAACAATTCAATAAAATTTAAAGTTATCATATTTGATTGAATATTTTGAAAAGTATCCACCTACATTTTACATTCATTGGTGTAATATAAAAACAAATAATATGATCTTATAAAAATCATACAAATATTTAGTCGACAAAACATTTTTATAGATTAAAAGCATCTTTTTGACAAGAAATAAAAAACCAAGAGAAATTCTAGAAAACAACCATTTATGCATATTGTTCTTGATATTTGCATCTTCCACTACATGTTTTCATAATGTTTACTTTGATCTATGATCATGTAACAACTTTTACTTTCTTAAAAGAAAAATTAAAAAATTGAAATGCAAGATTAAAAATTTAATACCAAGACAAAATAATAACACGAAATCATACAAAATATCAATAATAGAAAATTGTGGAAACATCTTACAAATAATTCCTGGCAACATTTTTAAAGATTATATCAATAATAGAAAATTGTCGAAACATCTTACAAATAATTCCTGGTAACATTTTTAAAGATTAGAAGCATCTTATCCACAAGCAAAAGAAATTAGAAAGGAGAAGTTCAAGAAATTTCAAAATGACTAGTATTAAGACTCTCAAACGACTTTAGAAACAAAATTCACAAGATCCAAATGAAGGAATGCTTACTGTATTCCACTGCAAGTAGTACAAATAAACGTCCAAAAGTTTGTGCAAACATATTGAGGATCCTGCATCGAGAGATTTGGTTAATATACAAATATTAAGTAAAACCACACTCTTTTTCATACAAACATATGCACCAAACACTCCATAAAAGTCGAATCTAAATCGTGAAATCATTCCCTCCCTTCCAATTTTCACAACTGAGTGATTTGCTAAAATTTAATGTCTTAAAGTTACTCGTGTAACATCCCTTGGTAGTAAAAAATAATGCTAATTAATTATTAAATGATAGTGACACACACTACTGAAATGTAATTAGAGTTGATTTTTATTTTATTTAAAAGCTAAGGAAACAGCCAACTGCAACCATCATTCCAATTATCACTGAAAAACAGCCAACTGCAATTAGAAAACAATCTGGGAGCATAATCTAGAAACAGCTTAAAGATTATTAGCAAACACTTTAACAACTTATAAGCTACATAAGAATTAGTACATCTTATAAGATGTTTAAATTAAGCTACTTAAGAATTAGTACAACTTATAAGATGTTTAAATTAAGCTTAGCCAAAAGAGCTCTTACTCCATCCACACATTACTAATCGATCCAAGTAAAAGGAAGAACTTACTAAATAATAACCACTCAGCATTATGTGATTTGTCCTGGTTATATTTGCCTGAAATGAAAAGAGAAACACAATAAAGTCAACAAGCTACAAAAAAGAAAAGACATGGCATTTGAAGTAATTCATTGATTTGGGCCATCTCTGAAAAGCGTATTTCAAGTTTCAACCATGCTTTGTCTCATTTGTTTCTAATCTTCCCAAGAACTAGGTTTTCCAGAAATCAAGTAAACAAACAATGCTAACATTAATGAATACACAACCAAATACTTAGAAGAAAAATAAGGGTCAAACACTACAAGAAAAAGGCAGAGATAGACAAACACTCTTTTAGCATTTATGAGAAAATCCATTTCAAATTTAGAGAAACAATATGTCATAAGTCAGCCCATCAGACGACGTCAATGAATTAGGGTTGATGGTCTTAGCAAATAAAATCGTAATCTGGTTTATACGGGCCAAACCTGTATAAAATCATACTAGGAGGTGGTATTATTTCTTCAAAGGGGAATAGTGAAAAGTCTGTATAAGGGCTCAAAAAAACACTTTTTAGTACCGTAGCTTTTCTGACTATTTAGGGATGCTGAAATAGCCTATATGGGCTATCAAACAGCAGTATTGTTGTTATACAGGGTTAATATTCTCCTTATTTAGGCTATCAAACGGGTCCTAAATATATATGGTTGTATCCTTTGAGAAAAAAATCAGATGTCTACTCCACCTCTGTTGCCTTTAAAGCCATTGTCGAAAACTCTCTTAAAACAAAAATCACTACTCTCTATATGGACAATGGTGGGGAGTTCATTGTTCTTCAACCATTTCTCGCTTCCCATGGCATCTCTCACTAAACCACACCCCCACATACACGCGAACATTATTGACACTGACCTCGCTCTCTTACACCATGATTCCATGCCTTTTGAATATTGGCCCTTTGCTCTCTCCGCTACCACTTACCTCATAAATTGTCTCCCTAAAGTGAATCTCACCCTCAAATCCTCGTTTGAGGTTCTCTTTACCAATCCACCTAACCTCTCCAAGTTATGTGTGTTTGGGTGCAAATTCTATCCATGGCTTCGTCAATACACCGCTCACAAACTCCAATCCTGCTCCACTCCATGTGTCTTCATGGGCTACTCCCTCACCCAAAGTGCCTACTTCTGCCTTGATTATCCACCAAACGCCTATGGATTATATTACAGAATATAATAGAATAATATGTTATAGGAATAGTATAATGTATTATAGGAATAGCATAATATATTATAGGTAGCAATCTTTTATTTATGATTTATATTTATTTCCTTGTTTATCTATTTCCTTGGGTATCTCTTGTAATCCCTATATATAGTGGACCACTCTTATCATCTCATTAACGGTGATTGAATATAATTCTCACATGGTATCAGCCTAATACACTGAAACCCTTCTCTTCTCCTCCCTATTTTTTCGGCGTCTCCGACGGGCTAGTATCCCCCGTCGCCGCCTTGCCCCTTTCCCTTTCTTCTCAATTTTTTCGGCGTCCTTGACGAGCAGGTATCCCTCGTCGTCACCTTGTTCTTTTTTTATCTCGAACGAGCTGGTCTCCCTCGTTCCCTCTCCCGACCGCTTTTAGTCGCCACCGACGAGCCTGTATTCCTCGTCCCCCTTCTTCTTCTCGAACGAGCTAGTCTTCCTCGTTCCCTCTCTTGGCCGCTTTTAGCCGCCATTGACGAGCTGGTATCCCTCGTCCCCCCTTCTTCTTCTCGAACGAGTTGGTCTCCCTCGTTACCTCTCTTGGCCGCTTTTAGCCGCCACCGACGAGCTTGTATTCCTCGCCCTCCTTCTTCTTCTCGAGCGAGAAAGTCTCCTCATCCCCCTTTTTTTTCTTCTTCTCGAGCGAGCAAGTCTCCTCGCCCCCCTCCACACAGTCTCCTCGTTACCTCTCATGGTCGATTATGCTATCTCCATGACTCTTTTCACTCATATAGTGTTAGTCACACTCACCTACACTCTAATTTTCTATATAGCCTCACGCTGCATCATTTTTCTTCTACTTTTCTCTCTATTCGGAGAGCCCATGATCAATAGCATTGGTTGCTCGCCCCTCCGATCTATTTGGTTTGTGCTCGAATCAACTGCTTTCGATACAATTGCAGGTGTTTCTTGCCTAATTTTTTGTCATCGTTCGTCCTTCAAAGGATTTCGGTGTTTCGATCCATTTGCTTCCCGCTTTTATGCGCCTTGGCATGTCCTATTTGGTGATTCCGAATTTCTATTATTTCTCCTGCTCTATGACAACAAAAGTACATTGTTTTACAGATGTCTTCACAAAGCTTTTATCTCAAACTCGCTTCAGATTGTTGTGTACCAAGCTCGTGTTCATTTACATTCCCAGCTTCGCTTGACCGGGGATATTAGAGAATATAATAGAATAATATATTATAGGAATAGTATAATGTATTATAGGAATAGCATAATATACTATAGGTAGCAATCTTTTATTTATGGTTTATATTTATTTCCTTGTGTATCTCTTGTAATCCCTATATATAGTGGACCACTCTTATCATCTCATTAATGGTGATTGAATATAATTCTCACATGGTATGAGCTTAATACACTAAAATCCTTCTCTTCTCCTCCCTATTTTTTCGGCGTCTCCGACGGGCTAGTATCCCCCGTCGCCGCCTTGCCCCTTTTCCTTTCTTCTCAATTTTTTCGGCGTCCTTGACGAGCAGGTATCCCTCGTCGTCACCTTGTTCTTTTTTTTATCTCGAACGAGCTGGTCTTCCTCGTTCCCTCTCCCGGCCGCTTTTAGTCGCCACCGACGAGTCTGTATTCCTCGTCCCCCTTCTTCTTCTCGAACGAGCTAGTCTCTCTCGTTCCCTCTGTTGGCCGCTTTTAGCCGCCACCGACGAGCTTGTATTCCTTGTCCTCCTTCTTCTTCTCGAGCGAGCAAGTCTCCTCATCCCCCTTCTTTTTTCTTCTTCTCGAGCGAGCAAGTCTCCTCGCCCCCCTCCCCACAGTCTCCTCGTTACCTCTCATGGTCGATTATGCTATCTCCATGACTGTTTTCACTCATATGGTGTTAGTCACACTCACCTACACTCTAATTTTCTATATAGCCTCACGCTGCATCTTTTTTCTTCTACTTTTCTCTCTATTCGGAGAGCCCATGATCAATAGCATTGGTTGCTCGCCCCTCCGATCTATTTGGTTTGTGCTCGAATCAACTGCTTTCGATACAATTGCCGGTGTTTCTTGCCTAATTTTTTATCATCGTTCGTCCTTCAAAGGATTTCGGTGTTTCGATCCATTTGCTTCCCGCTTTTATGCGCCTTGGCATGTCCTATTTGGTGATTCCGAATTTCTATTATTTCTCCTGCTCTATGACAACAAAAGGGCATTGTTTTACAGATGTCTTCACAAAGCTTTTATCTCAAACTCGCTTCAGATTGTTTTGTACCAAGCTCGTGTTCATTTACATTTTCAGCTTCGCTTGACCGGGGGTATTAGAGAATATAATAGAATAATAAATTATAGGAATAGCATAATATATTATAGGTAGCAATCTTTTATTTATGGTTTATATTTATTTCCTTGTTTATCTATTTTCTTGTGTATCTTTTGTAATCCATATATATAGTAGATCACTCTTATCATCTCATTAACGGTGATTGAATATAATTCTCACAGATTACAAGTAAGACATTTTCTGGTCACATAGTTAGTTCAACTAAATTAATTAATAATTAATTTATTTACCTAAAGAAAGCATCAGATTTCATGGTTAATTGTGCTTTGAAGTGTCCTTACGTATAGCGGTATGAATTAGTCAGTAAATATAGATACCAATCTTAGGTCTTAATGTCATAAACAGTAACGAAGCCAAGGACCCGATTAACATTACTATAAAGATAAAATAATACTTATTCATTATACTCATAAAAAATTCATATGATACAATTATCAATACATCTCATTAATTCCATTAAACTAAATAAAGCGAACAAGTTATTTTTCGTTATTATTTTGGTACGTATTATACTCCCTCCGTCCTGTGATGACTTGCACATCTTGACCGGCTTACTTTAAAAAAAATTAATTTAGTAGTCTGGGTCAAATAAATGAGGGGTATTTTATTTGATTTGGTGAGGTGTAAAGAAGATTTAGTGATATTTAAAATGAATTTAGTGAGATATTTGAAAATAATTGACAATTTTGAAAAATAAAATGATGTTGTGAGGGTATTAATTTTGTGAGTTAATTTTATATTAGGAGTGTGAAAGTAATATTGGGACGTGTCAATAAGAAAAATGTGCAAATAATTATGGACGAAACTGATATTTTATAGTCTAAGTCTAGTAATATGTCCTAGTTTTGATAACCAAAACATTTATAATTATTTATATGTAATATGTTAGGACGAAGTTGATATTGTAGAGTCTAAGTCTAGTAGTGAACTCAGCTGTATGTGGTTCAGTTGATATCACAGAAGAGCTACAGTTCAAGACAAGAAGACTAGAAGACTAAGAAGAATGGAAGTTCATGTGTGAACAAGATGAGAAGGTTCTTATATACCTTATCATCTAAGTGAACACTTAATAGAATCAGCCAAGGAGAACACAGTTGATATGAACTAAGGAGATGTCTACTGATATATCAACACTTAGAAGAAACCAAGATGAGAGGAAGTATTATGAAGACAAGATGAGGTTCACTCATCTGTATTAAGATAAGAAGATACAAGAAAAGAAGCCTTATACTAGCTGACTAAATAAGAAGACAAGATGACAAGATTAGCAGAGATGAAGTGATGTTCGAAATAAGACCAAGTATGGATCCAGTATCAAGGTAAATAAGGAAAGAACCTTATATAATTCTTACCTTAAATACATAAGGAAAGAAGGTAAACAAGG
Source organism: Galeopsis tetrahit (assembly GCA_963675135.1). NCBI lineage: Eukaryota > Viridiplantae > Streptophyta > Magnoliopsida > Lamiales > Lamiaceae > Galeopsis > Galeopsis tetrahit. The sequence goes on along the minus strand of OY776130.1, from coordinate 27,433,551 downwards.
AAGCAAATCAAGTTCTTTATGGACTGTGTGCATACAAGTAAGGTTTCGACTCAACGACTAGCAATCCAACAACTAGTTTGAAGATCAAACTCCTATAAATACAAGACTATCTTCATTGTGAAGATCACGAAAACTATCTCAACAATTCTACCTCGTTGTTATCGTGCACAAACATTCAAAGCATTCAAGAGTTCAAGAGATCACAAGATATCGAGTTTATATCAAAGTTTCTTATTCTAGAGGCTTAGAAAGTGATCAAACACTGTACTGTTTGATTTACTAGTTGGAAATTCAGAAAAACAACCAAACCTTTAGTTGATAAGTTTGTTATTATTCAAGCTCGTTGTAAGAGTGCTAGTTCTCACACTAACTAGTATATCGAGTGCATCCGGAGGTACCAAAGATCAAAGTCTTTATTTCTTGGTACTTAAAATTACAAAATCCGATTGAGAGAGATTAACATCACGTTTGAAAACATGAGAGTGAACCACTATGTATTGTGTGTCTAATGTTTAATATCATCTCAAATTTCATCACTGCAATCTATATTTGTTATTCCTGTAATTGTTTTGCCAGTTTCAGAAAGCAGGAAATGTCCAATTTCACTTGCACATCAAGACCTTATACGTTTTAGACAATTTTACTTGCACATCGGGAAATGGCGAGGGCATAACGACTGAATTACGGTCGTCCTAGTTGATCAAATGGCGAGAGCTATTCCCTTGCTAAACGCAAGGAGCACAAAAAGCTAACAAAAAAATTGTTCCAAAACTATGTTACTATGTAGATAATTATATGTTACTGTAAAGGGAAATATGTGTTACGGTAAGTACAAATAACACATAAATTGATTTTCAGATGAACTATTAGTACAATTAATTTAAGGAATGGGAAAAAAACTCGCAGATCTTTTGCGAGTCGTACCAAAATTACAAACAGATCTTTCAAAAAAAATTATGCAAAAGGCAAACAAAAAAACTTGTTCTGAATTTGTGTTACTATAAAAACAACATGTACGGACAAATATGTGCTTTTATAAGGACAAGTACATATTTATATTTAAAGTAGAGTTTATTGCTACTTAGGTGCCATTTTCACCCTCCAACACTGTGTAGGTGCAATTTTTTTAAAAAGTTGATTTTAGGTGCCAAAACACACTTGAAAAACCCAAAATACCCTTTCTTAAAATTTCTCTCTCCTTACACATTCCTATCTCTCCTTACACAATTGCAGACGGGTCCCATCAAACTTGTTTGTCTTGAATTCAATTTGAACCTCTCTTCTCTCATACGCCTCATCTTCTCCTCTCTCCTTCTTCTTAAAAATCCCAGCAAACCAAAGGAGTCGAAAAAGTTTTCCTCCACCCCAAACCGCCCATTGTAATGCTCAACTCCGATCTGTACGATGATGTCGTCGCCCACCGCTGTAAGAAAAATGTTAGGGGTGAGCTCCGTGCCTCCGTCGTCAATCTGCCACCACTGTCACCGCCGCCGTCATAGCTTGGCCATGACCTCCTCCATTGGCACTGCAAGACGAAGAAACCACCCCCTTCGTGCACCGACGCCGCCTCTTGTCCACCGTCGCCGCCCATTAACAGTGCCACACCTCTCAAGCCGCCATCCGGATCTGAAGAAGAAGATAGATCTGTGGTGGCGGCGAAGAAGATGAAGCGGCGAGTTCAAGCCCTCCGACGATACGTTACAAATCGGCTCCTAAATTGGCACCTATTTTCACGATCTCGGTGTTTTAGATATCTCCTCTGTGACTCCAGGTTCGTGGTGTGTTAGATTTGTTCTTGAATGACCGATCTACCATTTTGATTTTTTAGATTTTTTCTTGAATGGAGAGATGTAGATTTTGGACTGTAATTTTTTAGAATTGTTTGTTCAAAAACTGAAATTTGTGATTTGGAGATGGAAAGAAACAAGGAGCAGACATGGTTGAGATGACACGAAGCCGCCATTGTTGAAGGAGATGAAGTAACATCTTTTTTTTTTTTACTCGAACTGTGTAAGACTCAATTTTTATTTTGTGATTCAGAAAAGTGTTATGAATATTCTTGAAGAAGGCAGATATGTAATTTCATTTTTTTTTTTTTTAACAATACATGATTTTTTATTTTTAAGGTAGGTTTTCATTTTTTGAATTTTGAAACTTGATCTGTAACAGCAAAATTGGTGGAATTTGGGTTTGGCCATTTCCATTTTCATGGAACTCAAAATGCATGATTTCTTGTTATTATTGTAGAAATATTGACGAAATATTACTCGAATTGTTGGTGTAACTTCATTTGTTGTTAATGCAAATTACTTCTTAGTTGATGCAAATAGATTTCTTCATTGATGCAAATTTTTAATTGTTGATGCAAATAGGTTTCTTCATTGATGCAAATTTTTAATTCGTTGATGCAAATATTTTTTTTGGAATTTTTATTGGTTCGATTTTTTTTGTTTGTTGATGCAAATTATTTTTCTCATTTCTAACCAAGTCCTTCTCTTCTAATTCTAAAAATTAAAATATAGTGAGAATAGTGTAACAATTAAATCATTGAAAAGTGACCATAATATAATTTTAATCAAAGTTTAGTTCATTCTCGAAAAAAATAATTAAAATTCTCGAAAAAAAAATGTAAACATTAGTGTTTGAGTAGTTTTTCTTCCTCTTATGGAAATTTGTATTGACTTGGTAAATTGAGTAGGAGTACAGGATATATATATAAATGTACGCATGTGTAAACAAGGAAATGTTTTTAACTGTATGCACAATTTTAGGGATTATATAAATCAATTAATCCTAAAGATATTCCTAAATATCTCTTATACACCCCCGCAAAATAGACGTCCCGTCGGCGACGGATATTTTGTATCTGAGCGACTCAAACCGTTGGCGAGGTAAGGATTTTGTAAGTAGGTCTGCTAGCTGGTCCAAGGTGTTGACATATGAAACAGAGAGAAGGCCTTTGGAGGACAGATCTCGAACAAAATGAATATCGATGGTTATATGTTTCATCCTATAGAAGACGGGTCTTCTTGATTAACATAATCATATCCTGATATCCATACATGTAGTTGAATGTTGTCTCAACTCTCAGTACTGCTTATTTCTCGACTCTCCTTGTTGTATGATAGAAATTAAAGCTCTCTTTTCCTCTCTCTCTCGCACTGTCGTTGATCAAATTTAAAGATATTTTATGTTGTTTGGAATGAAATTTATTTTAATTACAGTTGTCTATGTTTTGGAATGATATATTTTTGTATTTTGCTTTAATGTAGAAAGTTTTCAGTTTAAGCTTTAACTAATTTTGAATCATAACTAGCTGAATTCATGGATCCTTGATTAACAAAATTATAAAGATATATGAAATTATTGCTTCAAAAAATCCAAATGACTATTTATTTGTAAGATTCAAATTCTCATAATTCACCATCCTTGTACAGTTAAAATAAACGTACTTTAAATACGTATGAAATTATGAAATTTATGAATATATTTATACACATAAGGTACTTGGATCGTATTAAATTATAAAAATTAATGAATATATTTATATTTCTCTCTCAACTTGTGTAATAAACCGAAACTTGTTGAGTTTATTATTTTATTCTACAAATGATGCAAGAAAACACACTTTGACTGTGGGCCTGAATTTTAAGCAAAAAATCACACTTTGACTGTCGGCTTGAATTTTAAGCAAATTCAAGATTGGTTGGAAACAGAATATGGATTTTTTAACCCAAAATAAAATTTGCATCAATGACAAAAAATAATTTGCATCAACATAGAAAAGATTTGCATCACAAACAAAATTTGCATCGACGTACAAAAACGAAAAATAAATTTGCATCATCGACGCACGCTATTTGCATCAACACAAAACCGACTTTACAACAAAACAACAGTTCTTTTTAGTAAAAAAAAATAAAAATATAGCAGGACAAGATCTTCATCTTCTTCAACACAAAAAATTTAAAACTCAAAACCTCCATTACAAAAGCTTCTGTTGACGAAGATCTTCATCTTCTTCAACACAAAATATTAAAACTCAAAACCTACATCTTCATCTTCTTCAACACAAAAATTTAAAACTCAATACCCCCATTACAAAACCTCCATTACAAAAATCTGCACTCCCCTGACCTTAAAAAAAAAAAAAAAAAATCGAACCAATCAACAATAAAATAAAAATCTGCACTACCAATTTTAGATATTAATGTTTTTTTTTTCCTTCATCGAGATTTTTGATTTTTTCAAGAGACAGGGAATTTGAACAAATCTTTACCTTTTAAATGACTTTGTCTTTCCTGGGAAGAAGACGAAGGTCGTACCCAAAGCATCCATAGGCGGTGCGTCTCCCAAGTCCCAAGGCTTCGATCTGGAATTTTCTTAAAGAAGGAGGCGATGAAGCTTCTCCCAAGGTCGCCCACTTCTGTAAGAAGACGAACAGGAGCCCTTAGCCGTCGTCGCCGATCTGCAGCACTCCGGCGAAGAAGTCATGGCCGCCGCCGCCCCAAATCTGAAATATTCTATTTTTTAGATCCGTTACATTTCTCGTTTTTTTAGATCGCCGCCGAGCCACGACGACGAAGCCATGGCGGCGGCCACAAAACTTCATCTTCGCCATGGCAGATCGGCGACAGAGCTTCAAGGCGGACGACCATGGTGGAAGCGTCGACGGCGAACAGCTTGGCCATGGCGATGTTGGTGGGCCGTCTTCGCCGGAGAGTTGGAGGCGGCGGCCATGGTGGGGCGGCTGCGGCAAGGGGGTGGCAAAAGAGTTTTTTGGTTGCTGGGATTTTGAATAAGAAGTAGATGAAGGAGGTGGGGTTGAAGGAGAGAGAGAAGAGAGAGGAGAGAGGAGGGAGGAGACGGTTTAGAGAGAGGAGGGGTGAGATGTTTTAAGAATCTTATCTTCTCCACTATAAGGGCAAGAATGTAATCTTGGCACCCAAATGACACCTAAATGAGAGGTTTTAAAAAGGTAGCACTTAATGGGTTTTGCCAAGTCCAAAAGACACTAGAATGGAATGGCCCCTTTAAAGTAACATATTTAAAATATTGAAAATTGTGTTACTATATAAATACAAGCGTATTACTTTATAGAAAAAAATGTGTTACTGTATGAATACAATTTGTTTACTAAGCACGAATGAAATACTTAGTTCGTCCTCAAAATAATAATAACAAAAAAATAAAAGAATTAAATGAATGCAGGTTGAATAGTTCATCCCTAAATTTATAAATACATAACAATCAACAATTAATTGAAATAGATCCACACGTGAAATATTGATTTTTTAGCATTCTATTCGAGACTAGCAAATTGGATTTAAAGAAAAAAAAAATCTTAACAAAACTGATCGACATTAGCTATCTGAATTTTTTAGATTTTTCTCTTTTTATTTTTTGATTCACCCATGTGAGAGCTGATTTTTTTTAGAATTTTCTTTTTGTTTCTGTTTTGCACAATTTTTCTGCTATTTGAATAGGATGGATGGGTAAAATTTCACGAATATTTTATATAAGTTTTTATCTATAAATATGCATGTTATAAAAACAAATAAAATATCCAACTCTAAGTTTATAATAAATAAATAAAATAATATTATAACATGGTCCAATACTACTATAAAATGCCTAAAAAATAATGTTTATACAAATTAATTAATTAACATCCCAGCTCTATTTTTTATAAAAATAAATAAAACAATGGCCCTGGAAAAAATAATAAAATGGTAATTTTTTTTTTTTTTACTATATGAACATGTTATAAAGATGAAGGTTATAAAAGTTTTTTTTCTTTTTCTTTTTTGAAATGTTGAAATTTATATAATATTCCGTACGTTGCGAAAGGGTTGAGAGAGTATTTTGGTCGTCAGTTGAAAAGAATGAAAGATGCCATGGGAATCGGAGAGTCTGCCATTATAAACCGAAAGAAATAAAAGCATTACAAATTCAATTTCCTCTGCCTTCTTCAGCAATCCCTTCTCTTCTCTTAATGCGAAATGAGTATATATGATTATTCTTTCTCAGCAGGAGGTAGTGTATACAAAGTGTTTGATATAATTCCTGTTGATATCAGAATTCTTGGTGATACATACATACAGTTTAATTACATATTCTTCCTTAATTAAATTATTTCGTGTTAATTTGATTGAATTCTCCATACCGATTTTACTATTTATGTTGTTTATTTCGTGTTAATTTGATTGAATTCTCCATACCGATTTTACTATTTATGTCGTTGATATTCTTTCTTCCCGTTCTGACCCCAGTAAAAAGTGCTTTTACTTTTTTATAAATTTCGTGTTACTTGTATATATGACTATATAATAGTTTTTTTTTTTTGGTTCTAGAGTTTAATTCTCTTACCCTAAACCTCATCTGGTCATATTTGTATATGGGATTTATCAAAACCAAACTTATAATTTCCAAGGTATGCATATTTTTGAAACTCTTGCTCTATTGGCTATTCTATTCTTGTATGTTAGGAAATAAATAAAATGTTGCATTTATTATAAGAATCAAGAAACTGTGCAGTAGGACTCAGCAGGAGTTTATTTAGTTATTTAAATCCTGGATTTCAGGCATTCTATAAGGTGTCAAAACTGAGGTTTGACAGAAACCCTGCTTTCGAGGAGAAGGTCCAACAGGCTGTAATCCTCATGAAGTATTATAACTATTTTCTGTATCGATAAATTTATTTATGTGAGCTAACATGGTTCTATGAGTAAAGATTGGACCCAAGAGGAGCTTAATAAAACTGCTGAAGCAGTTGGATATGGGGCTGTCTATTTGAATCTTACTCTTCTTTTAGCACTGCTCAGAATTCTATCTTAGTGATGAAATTGACGGGATTTATTAGCTGCTTTTAGTTTATGTTTTAGTTATATATATGTGTATATGCATAGTATTTCTTATTCTTGGGACAGAAAGTTATTCACTTCCCGTAGTTTTTTCTTTTAGTTGTTAGTAGATCTTTAAGAAGAAGGAAGAAAAAAGTAGGCCAATTCCATCCATTTTAATTATAAACTGTATTCAATGTTCTTCACTTTCCAATGACATATAATCAATTTTTATCTTTGAATTTTTCTTTAATGGCCATCTTCTGTTTTATGTTCTTTTATAAGAAATGGCGAATGAAGCACTGTGATCATATAAGAACATTTAAAAATCTTATGATCGATCGTTTCAAAGATGGATGGGCTTTTAGTTTAATTTGTGATTCACACCTGTTCTTCATATTTGCAACAGTCTTGGATTTTAGACTTGGCTCACTGCAGTGAATGTACATTAGGATTTCACTGGCTCCAGTTTTCTAAGGTAATTTCGTTGATTTTTGAATATGACAAAGAACATGATGTGTGCAGCGGATGCTTGCCACTGGCGCTCACTGACGGCATCAGCCATGTTCCGAGGCAAAATGAGCACGAAAGAAGTAGACCAGCAGATGCTAAGCGTGCAGAAGAAATCGTCCTACTTCATCGAGTGGTTACGTCACACCTCAGTCAGGTGAGTAATAAACAATTTGTACTAATTATACATTGAAACTTGAAGTCTTGATGGTGATTTCAAGCAAACTCCTGCTATTTGTGTTATATGTCCGAGAGATATCATGTAGAATTGTTGAATTTTGGAAGTGGGGGTATTTGTCGATTAGTCTGTAACAATGGTCAAATGTGGAGTATCGACACTAGAGTAGATGACATTCAATTATCCCTTGCCTTCTTTTGTTGAAGTCCTCGCCCTCTATTTATGGAAGAATAGAGTGCTCGGCTTTCAACTCATAGATCCTAATAGAAAATCCTAAGATAAACATTTTAGATCTTCAACCTCTTAGACAACATTTGATCCTAAAGAGTTAGTCATTTGAAGAAATAGCAAATTCTGATTTTAAACAAAATGTGACAACATCACGGTCAACAACATCAACAATCTTCCCCAATTTGACATTTTTGCTTCAATACACCTGATATATATATTTTGCAATATATTATATGTCAGTAATAGAGATCCGCATATGTCAAGTACACTCAACAAGTTAAAGAGTGTAGCAAAACAGTCAACTGAATAAAATCAGATTGAGTAATTAAGTGTATACTCTATTCAAAATATTACTACTAAATTGAGATAAGAAACAAATATTACAGAAATATAGTATGTTCCTAACAAGTGATGAAGGAAGTAGTAATTGAAAGTATTTTTCATTGGTTTAAACATGAAATTTTATCTGTGTACTTTATTTGAATTACGGTTTTAATCTTAATATTCAACATTTCTATTTCAGATTTTTGGTGGTGAAATATCTTCTCTAACTCTAAGCCAAATTCTGGTTTCTTGCTAAGCTAGTTTGACTATATTAATTATTAACCCAAAACCATCGTCAAAGTTGAAGGGTTGACTCCCATTGTATCTGGATTTTATCTTAATGTTGGGTTATTAGAAATCACTTAGTTACATTAATTTTGTCTTGAAAACTAAATTTTAGTTCATAAATATTTTTTAGAAATACTTTTTTTAGGGGTTGAGCTGACCCGTTAGACCATGTAAATGCTGGACTGGGTTACATTTTACCGGCCCAACCCAGTCCAGCCCCGTGATTTCATTTTGCCCGATGGGCTGGTCTGGGCTGAGCCCAAATTGGCAGCTCTATATTGTGTGCCCTAGATGGCAAAATTCATCAGTACATCGTCCGTCCGCCTGTCCAATTACTCCGTCCGTCTGTTCACCGGTCCGCTGCCCGCCATTTATAGTGCTTTTCAAGGTACGAAAAGGCCCTTGTTTTGTTCACATTTAAATTCGTATGATTAATTTATACCTATACTAGTTTTGGTAAAACTTGCTAATGTAAATGCAGATTGCATCTTGAATCTACTTTAAATGAACAAAATTATGATGAGAATCTTAATACTTTCTTGAGATAAGTTGAAAACAGAGGTTCAGATTCTTATAATAAATTGTTTATATGAAAACAGAGGTTCAGATTCTTTCTTCGATCTTGTTTTCTCTTTTGCTTTTGTAAATATTTTTTGCAAATATTTGTAGATCCTCTTTTTAGGATTATGGATTACAAGTAAGACATTCCCTGGTCCCTCCTAAAACACGCACATTAGGTGCGATTTAGGTGCGTTTTTTTATTCTTCTGCAATTTTTTCTTTTGTTTCTCTTCTCCGACGAAATCCTCCACGGTATCAATATATGCTTACATAGATCTGTAAAAAGCTGTTGATCCACTGTCTTCATCGTAGTAATACCTCCGCCGTCGACACCACTTACGCCGGTTAACCATTTTATCTCAGATCTGTTTTTAAATTTATGTAATTTTTTTCAGAGGCTAGTTGGGATCAACAGATAAATTTTTCCGGCGGCGCCACGGTGGCCGATCGGCGAGTTTATCTGTTGATCCCGTTTTTTTCGTTTTTTTACTGCTTTGTAGGTTGCTTTAGTTTTTTTAATCTTCTTTTAGTTTATTCCTTTCTGCATCGTTTTTTATTTTCCTATGTTTTCTTCATGCGGCCATTTCCCCGATTATGGTATTCTCTTGTTGGGATTGCGGTGTTGGTTCAGTTGTTTTTTTTGGTTGTACGCTTTCGTTTTCCCTTTGTGGACTCTCTTTCCCCTGTGTGGGACTTTGGTTTTTTTGTGGGTTTTGCCCTCCCATGTGTTGGATTGCTTTCCCCTGTGTGGGACTTTTGGACTTTTTTTGAGTGGTTTGAAGTTTGATAGGTCATGGTATTTGGTGGAACTTTGTTCATTTTTTTGTTTCCGGTTTATTAATATGAAAACACCATAGTGTGGGGTTGTCTCGTATTGAGAATGGAGACCTGGATGTTCATGTGGAGCAAAGGGTACACTCGTTTTCCTCTTCCTTACGATTGGATGGGGCAGCGACCGTGACGAAAGACTGTCTGTCTTGGTTTAAAGATCATTAGATTTGAAGCAAAAATTGTATTAACATTTAACTTTGATCTTGTAAATCCCTAAAAAAAAAAAAAAAGACATTCCCTGGTCCATCTTTTTATTTACCTGAAAATTAAAATGCATCTGATCTCCAACATATCCTTTACTTAGAGTGAAATGGTATTGATAGAGGATTTTGCTTTCTTGTTTATATAGAAGACCCGTGTATCATTTTTGTTAATAAGGAAATTATAATTTTATTGCATAAATAGGGATGAGAAATCCGTAGCCTGATTACAGATTCAATTAAATAGCATAATTCCAACTCTTAGACACATCAGATATAAGAGTGTACCCTCAGGGCATGTTTGCTTCATGGGTTTAGGGGGGTTTAGTGATGGGTTTGATATGTAAACCCCATCTTCTCCCATGTTTGGTTTCTCATAACTTTAAACACCTTGACCCGGGTTTGTAATTTTTGATCCGGATTTTATAAACTAGATTCCATGGGTTTAGACAACCTAGCCTCCCCCTTAGGTTTATCTAGTCTCCCACCACATCTTATCCCAACCCATGAAGCAAACATGCCCTAAATGTATTACAAATCCGTAGCCTGATTACAGATTCAATTACATAGCATAATTCCGACTCCTAGACACATGAGATGTAAGAGTACCCCTAACTAAATGCATTATGACTAAGAGACCATAAAACCACTTTATACTTAATTCTATCCCACTTCTTATCAATCGTTTCATATCTATCCTCAAAAATCGGTCCATTCCTCGCATCCCAAATATACCATATCACCACTGATACAGCAACCCTCCCTAATATTTTCCTTTTTTTTGCTAATAGAACCCCCCAAATTATTTTCCTTTGTATCTGAGGGTCCATCTTTTTATCTTTTTATTTACCTAAAAATTAAAATGCATCTGATCTCCAACATATCCTTTACTTAGAGTGAAATGGTATTGATAGAGGATTTTGCTTTCTTGTTTATATAGAAGACCCGTGTATCATTTTTGTTAATAAGGAAATTATACTTTTATTGTATAAATAAATAGGGATGAGAAATCCGTAGCCTGATTACAAATTCAATTACATAGCATAATTCCAACTCTTAGACACATCAGATATAAGAGTGTACCCTAAGGGCATGTTTGCTTCATGGTTTTAGGGGGTTTAGTGATGGGTTTGATATGTAAACTCATCTTCTATCATGTTTGGTTTCTCATAACTTTAAACACTTTGACCCGGGTTTATAATTTGATCCGGTTTTTATAAACTAGATTTCATGGGTTTAGACAACCTAGCCTCCCCCTTAGGTTTATCTAGTCTCCCACCACATCTTAACTCATCTTATCCCAACCCATGAAGCAAACATGCCCTAAATGTATTACATATCCTTAGTCTGATTACAGATTCAATTACATAGCATAATTCCGACTCCTAGACACATGAGATATAAGAGTACCCCTAACTAAATGCATTATGACTAAGAGACCATAAAACCACTTTATACTTAATTCTATCCCACATCTTATCAATCGTTTCATATCTATCCTCAAAAATCGGTCCATTCCTCGCATCCCAAATATACCATATCACCACTGATACAGCAACCCTCCCTAATATTTTCCTGTTTTTTGCTAATAGAACCCCCCAAATTACTTAGAAGCAAGGCCAAAATGGAATCTGGAATAATGCCAACTTGGTTGAAAACTTTGTACCACAATTCTCGAGCAAAAGGATACTGTAAGAGTATATGATTTAGATCTTCCGAGAATTCGTGCACAAAACACACCAACTTGGAAGAAAATAGCAATTAGGATATCGTTTTCCCAAAGCAACTGGAGCCTTCCAAACCACTTTGTAACAAGGAACATAAAAAAAGGTTTAACTGATCAGCCCTCCATACCCTGCGATCTTCCTCATAATCCCTAAGTCAAGGTAGGTCTACCTCTTTCGGATAGAAACGTCTTCTTCCATCCTGCTAACCTTCCATGCATCTTTTGTCAGTTTTCATGGTTAATAATGCCTTGAAGTACTATATATTCAAAATTTGTATCTGAAGAGTTGGTTTAGGAAAATAGTATTTCTTCTTAGGATTATGGATTACAAGTAACACATTCCCTGGCCCATCTTGTTATTCTTTCTATTACTAATGATGATCTCAACAAAATTAATAATCACTTTATTTTCCTGAAAGAATGCATCTGATCGATTTCCAACTTATCCTTAATTTCTCGTTTGTATAGAAGCCCCATGTATCTTATTTAAGTGTTGTCACAGTTTTCACACCTAATTATGCCTTGAAGCGTCCTTACGAGTAGCAGAAGAAGAAAAGTCTCTGTTTTAAACATGACGATCGCTAACCTATTTTGTTCATCTTGAAATTATAAACATGACTTGATCTCAGTTAGTTAAATTTTATTATATAAATTTGTTTTTGAAATTTTGTTCCATTCGACAATTCGGAACTTTGAGTAGATAATTCTTTTCTGTTTTCCCTTTTAATTTTTTGGGTGCATCAAAGTATGGTGTGTCTAATGTTTATTAGTATCTGATCAAATTTCATCACTGCTGTGTTCTGAGTCTACATTTGTTATTCGTAATTGTTTTGACAGTTTCAGAAAGCAGGAAATGTCTAATTTCACTCGCACATCAGGACCTTCTCCTACATTTTGGACAACTTGCGATGGATGCAATATTCATTTTGAGTATCTGAGGATGTATTTGGGTCGAGTTCTTCAATGCCCTAACTGCCTGCATCATTTTTTGGCAATGGCAACGCCACCTCCTCGTGGTTTTGGACAGGGTTAACGATAAAGTTCAGTTGTTTTATCCTACCCTCGATTGGTAGAACCTCGTTGTGTTTAGACAACTTGCTAGATTCATTTAATTCAATGTCGTTGGTGTGTTTAAACAATTGGATTTTGTAAAATGCTAGTATTTTCAGACTATTTCGAATAAGGCATGTTATAACAGTCTAAATGCTTCATTTTGAAACATTTGGTATGACAATTATCATGTTGGCAGTGCGTAGTTACGACTGTAATGTGTTGCTTGCTGGAATTTTATAATTGCTAACACACACTACATGTTATATCAATACGAAAATTATAAAATATTGTGATATCAATAATTATATTTAATTTTTTCCTATATATATTAATTAGTTTTGAATTACTTACATTTGTTAGATTAATTGTACATCTATATATTCAACATTATAATTGAAATTAAACGAAAATATTTAATGATTAATTAATCATTTAAAAAAAATCATCAAAGTTTCGTCTAATTCTATTGTATTCCCAAATAATTAAAATTCTAGTGCATCCATTTTCCTTATTCGTGTGATTAATTTAAACCTAAATGTTAAAATATACTTATGTAAATGCTAATTGCATCTTGAATTTACTTTAAATGCAAAAATATGATGAGGATCCTGTGATTGATTGTACATCTTACTTTGTTATAATTATTGACAAGAAACTAACTAATATCTGGATTTTATATTAATATTGGTTTATTGATATTTTTATTAGAATGCAGTAGTTACATTAATTTTGTATTGAAAACTAAAATTTATTAGTTCATAAATCATTTCTAGAAAATCACTTTTTAGGGGGGTTGGGCTGGCCCATTAGGCAATGTAAAGGCCGGACCGGGTTACATTTTACAGGCCCAATGAGAGTATGGGCCTGCCCAACCTAGTCCAGTGATCTCAATTTTCTTGATGGGCCGGTGGTATAGGCTCAGACGAGCGGCCCAAATTGTCCGCTCTATTTTACTACGCGTGTTCCAGATGTCAAAATTCTTCAAAGCTTTAGTCTACCACAGGTGCATCGTCCGTCCGTCTGTCCAGTTCATACGTTCGTCTGTTCACCGGTCTGCTGCCTGCCATTTATAGTGCTTGAATTCTCAAAGTACGAAAAGACCCCTGTTTGTTCACATTTAAGTTTTTCCTTATTCGTGCGATTAATTTTAAACTAACGTAGTTTTGGTAAATTTTGATTATTTAAATGCTAATTGCATCTTGATTAATCGAGTTAGTTTGAATGCAATATTATGATGGTCTTGAGATTGACTGTGATCCATCAAATAAATGATTTTAAATAACTGTACACATTACTTTGATATTCCCAACAAATACAGTATTTCATCTTTTTTTTGACGGGCAGTATTTCATTTTGAAATGTACCTAATATACTAAAAAGATAAGAGTTTCGAGGTGAACATGATATCCATGAACTCTTTTTTTTTGGGGGATGATATCCATGAACTCATTAGTTGGTTTTAAGGAGCACTACCGTAATGCTATAGGCCTCTTATAAATCCTCTATCACCACGTACACACGACGTGTTTGTGGAATAAGAAATTAAATTAATTAACCTATATATGCATAAATTAGAATAGAAAAGGTTTGGTGAGAGATAGATTAGTAATAAACATGCTCTTCTCTCAATTCCTTCGCTCAGCCAACTTTTGTTTGATTCAAATTAACTCTGATTTGTTCTTCAGCAAATTAAACGATGCTATTCGCTTGTCATGTCGCCCCAACCTTCGATCTGTTCTGGTTTAGAACGGTGTTGTTGACAAAATGAAAGAATACCCTTTATCTGTTCGACGAAATGCATGCGTCAATTGCAAACGAGTACACAAAGACCATCATCATTAATTGCATGCTCACATAGTTTGAATTGAAAATCAAAACCTGGCCTTTACAAACCAGATGTCATTTGGTTGGTAAAGTTGCAAAGCCAGAAACTCTGTTCAGAAAACTTTAGATTTTCAAACTATATATCTAAGAGCCTAACTGTGAAAAAGTCACATGTTGCCGTCCCGGCCAACCCAGCCGCACTTCGCCTCCCAACCAGCCTCGTCGCACGTCGTACTCCCTCCCAGCCTAAATCGCACGTCGCTGCCCCAAACATCTTCGGCTCACAAGTAGGTAGATACATGCTTGGATTTTTTTTTTGTTCTTCGTGGATTTTGTGACGGTTCGTACTCGGAATTTTAAGACGTGAATTTTGTTCATCTTCTGCTCATGTTGAGTAGTTTTGTGAATTTATTTTTTATTTCCAAAAACTTTATGCTTTTTCAAAATTTTATTTCGAAATCAATTTCATTTTTTTTTTTAAATATGATTGATTCGATGGTGACTTGATTGCAATCTATAAATTAGGTTTGAGTTCACCTTTATTTTATGATTAATAGGCCGGTATGAGTTTTATTTTTAATAATTCTCAATTTCCCCACTAAGCAATTATTACATCAATCATCAAAAGCTTATGCTATCCTCGTGATTGTTTGTGTTATTGAAGTGTATTCACTTAGCAATTCCTCACACATGATATCACAAGATAAATAGAAACGCAATGTGTTGAAACGAATAAAGAACTCAAAGAAAGAACACAACGCACTCTCAATACTCTCATTACCCACAATCTATGATAACTGCCATTAACCAACTAACTAACAGAATAACCGAAATAAAACTAACTCTGAAACTGAAAATCAGCAGACTTGACCTCAACTGAACTGCTATTAGCTGATTTGGCTTCAGCAGACTAGGACCCAACTCTTCTGATTAGATCAGACGACTTGCATCAGCAGAGTTGTCCTAACTCCTCCCAGATTAGTTGATACCTAGATCAGACCACTAAACCTTATCAGCTGACTAAGCCTTACTCAACTTGTACTGAACGCCAAGATCAGACGACTAGCTACCCTTCTGATAGATAGATCAGATGACAAAGCTTGAGCACAAATCAGTCCAGATGATAAGGAAAGTTGTCATTTATCATGGATCAATGATCAGAAGGAATGTCTATTGTTTGACTACTGAATCTTCAAGTCAGACATTGGGAAGAGTGCATTAAGTCAAGACAAGAAGCTTCAAGCCGTTTACTTTCTAAATCAAAGATATGTCACTTTCAAGAATCTGTCCTCAAGATGCTAAGTTCAAGGAAGACAAATATAGACAATTTGAGGCTGTCTCTCCAACGGACATAACCTCACTTTGCTCTATAAATACTGGAGTTTGGAAACCATTCAAGGCATCCAACTAGTCAAGGAAACTACAAGCCTTAAGCTCTTCAAAAGAATACATCATTCTTAGATTTTCCATACACTTCCAGTTCAACTAAACTGAACCAATTATAAATCATTCAAAGCTTAGAGAGATATACTATCCTTATACAGTACTTCATTGGAACCAACCTCAACCCTTAAACCTTTCAAATAAAGTTAGAAGAGTTGTTGTAGAAGTGTGAGAATTATAACTGTCAAGTGAAAGACAGTTTAGTTCAGAGTTGAGAGTGAGTACTAGGACTCAAATTTCCTAGGGATCAAGGCACTAAGGAGTAGTGTGGTTGATCAATGAACCTTGACACTATAAAACAAGTTAATACCAAGTGAAGGAATTATCCTGTTAAATCAGGGAAAGTGTATGTAGGAGCTTGAGTCTCTAAACCACTATAAACTCTTGTGTTATTTACTTTCTAGTCATTTCATTCAAGTAACACATTCATACACTGCACACAAACTGATCTTCAAAAGATACTTAACATAAACTGTGCAAAACAGATTTGGGACAAGTCCCTTGAAAAAACTGTTTGAGTGTTAAGAAGAGTTTTCAGAATTAAAAGTAGTTTAAATATAAAGGGCCAACCATAATTCCGCACATATAACTTACTTATATAGTTATTCAACTGATTACTTCATAGTTCTCAGTGGTTTAATTATCTGAACAAAGTTATACATACTCAGAGAAGTTGTCCAGACAACACTTCTAATAACCTGATTTGTTTAAAAGAAAAGAATTTGCATACACAAGTGCATCCCACCCCACCCCCCCATACTCTTGTCTCATACTCCTTTCAGGACCAACAAATACTTACCTCCACCAATAGTTTCAGTCTTTGATGGTCCCCACACATCTGAGTGAACATAATCCAGCATCTCCTTGGTTTTTTTTTTTTATTACAAGTTAAATACCCATCCCTTTTCCCCTCCCCATGACTCGAACCCAGGACCTAAGGCCTAGGTAGTGGTGCTCTAACCACTTGAGCTATCCCACTTTGTCCCAGCATCTCCTTGGTGGTGTGCTGACTCTTCTGGAAGGACTTCTTCTTGGCCTTGCCAAGAATGCACTGCTCACAGAACTCTAGGTCCTTGAATGTCTTCTGGTGGAATACTCCCTTCTTAGACAACTCCATCAGACCTTTCTCTCCAACTTGTGCCAGCCTCTTATGCTAAAGCATAGCATCATCAGAACTCATGGTAACATCAACAACCCCTGTGATTGTCTCACCAATCAAAGAATATAACCCATTGGACTTCTTCCCTTGCATCACTATTCTATCAGCTTTGGTAACCAGCAGACATCCTCTTTCTGTCTTGAATTCATAACCCAAAGCATTAAGTGTGCCAAGAGATATAAGGTTTCTCTTTAAATCTGGAACAAATCTGACATTGGTCAGGATCACAGGCTTATCATTAAACATCTTCACCCTCACAGTTCCAATCCCTGTCAAAGTACATCTTTCATCATTTCCTAAAAGAACTGATCCACCATCCATTATCTCAAGGTTTTGAAACCAAGATTTGGTGGGACACATGTGAAATGAAAATCCAGAATCCAACACCCATTCATTAACAAGTTTGCTATATGTTATGCTCATCACTTCTGCACTATCATATCCTTTTGCCTCTACTACATCAGCTTTAGCAGCATCAGTAGGCTTCTTATGCTCAGGGCAATCTTTTATGTAATGCCCTTCTTTATGGCATTTGTAGCAAGTTTTGTTCTTGACTATATATCCATTTTTCTTCTAAGCTGGCTTGGCATAGTGCTTCTTGCCTTGCCCCCCTTTCTTGTCATTCTTGAGTTTGATATTAAGACCCTTTGCATGGTTCTTGGTCTTCTTGGTTGAGTTTGCCACATGTAAACTCTTAGTTTTCAAAATAGCTAGACAAGACTTCTTTGATTTTTGTTTTACCTTCCTTGGTATAATCAGCAGAGCATCCTTGAAGATGTCATATGAAGGTGGTAATGCGTCCAAAAGTAGAAAAGACTTCTTGTGATCTTCCAGGATAATTCAAACATTCTCAAGATCATCAACAACTTGCATGAAATCTATTAACTGCTCATCAAGGGTTTTATCATCTGACATCTTGAAATTATTGAGCTTTCTTTCCATAAACATCAAATACAGGTCATCTAGGGTCTCAAATACTCCAGCAACATCCTTCTCCTTCATAACCTCTCTGAAAACATTATCTCCCAAACTTAGAACAACAATATTATTGTAAGTTTTTTCCATAAGCTCCTCTTTCTTGGCCTTGTCAGCGTCAGATACAACATGGTCAAGTGGACTAAGAGCATCCTTTAGCCCATGGTGTGACAACAGAGCCTTCATCTTGGCTTTCCATAAACCAAAATCGGTCTTACCATTGAATTTCTCTATCTCCAACTTCACAAAACCCATTTCTTGATTCTTACCTTTATCTTTCGACTTCCCACAGACGGCGCCAATTGTTATGGAATTGTATCCACTTAGCAATTTCTCACAAATGATAAAACAAGACAAATAGAAACACAATGAATTGATACAAATAAAGAACTCAAAGAAAGAAAACGGGATTTACGTGGTTCGATCAAATGATCTACGTCCACGGAGGATAGAAAACTTTCTTCACTAATCACGAATGAAAGATTACAGATTACAAGTATTCACAAAACTTGATATCTAACGCAGAATATTCATTAAGTCCTACGCACTCTCAATACTCTCATTACCCACAATCTATGCACTTGATGGTGTATTTATAGATGTACAATGCTATTGATAAATGATAACTGATATTAACCAACTAACTAACTAACATAATAACCGAAATAAAAATAACTTTGAAACTGGAAATCAGCAGATTGGACCTCAGCTGATCTGCTATCAGCTGATTTGGCTTTAGCAGACTAGGACCCAACTCTTCTGATTAGATCAGACGACTTGCATCAATATATTATTATATAATATATATAATATTATTATATAATATTATTATACTATTCCTATAATATATTATTATATAATATTCTCTAATACCCCCGGTCAAGCGAAGCTGGAAATGTAAATGAACACGAGTTTGGTAAGCAACAATCTGAAGCGAGTTTGAGATAGAAGCTTTGTAAAGACATCCGTAAAATAATGCACTTTTTTTGTCATAGAGCAGGAGAAATAACGGAAATTCGGAATCACCAAATAGGACATGCCAAGGCGCAAAAAAGCGGGAAAAAAATGGATCGAAACACCGAAATCCTTTGAAGGACGAAAGATGACAGAAAATTAGGTAAGAAACACTTGCAAGTGTGTCAAAAATAGTTGATTCGAGAACAAACAAGATAGATCGAAGGGGCGAGCAACCAATGATATTGATCATGGGCTCTTCGAATAGAGAGAAAAGTAGAAGAAAAAAGATGCAGCGTGAGGCTATATAGAAAATTAGAGTGTAGGTGAGTGTGAATAACACCATATGAGTGAAAACAGTCATGGAGATAGCATTATCGGCCATGAGAGGCAACGAGGAGACTTGCTCGCTCGAGAAGGAAAAAAAGAGGGGGGAGGGGGAGGAGACTTGCTCGCTCGAGAAGAAGAAAAATGGGGGACGAGGAGAATTGCTCGCTCGAGAAGAAGGAGGACGAGGAATACAAGCTCGTCGGGGCGCCTAAAATCGGCCAGGAGAGGGAACGAGGGAGACCAGCTCATTCGAGAAGAAGAGGGGGGACGAGGGATACCAGCTCGTCAGTGGCGGCTAAAAGCGGCCAAAAGAGGGAACGAGGGAGACTAGCTCGTTCGAGATAAACAAGGGGGCGACGAGGGAGACCTGCTCGTCGAGGACGCCAAAAAATTGAGAAGAAAGGGGAAGGAGCAAGGCGGCAACGGGCCGTCAGAGACGCCGAAAAATTGAGAAGAAAATGGAAGGGGCAAGGCGGCGACGGATACTAGCCCGTCGGAGACGCCGAAAAAATAGGGAGGGGGAGAGAAGGGTTTCAGTGTATTAGGCTGATACCATGTGAGAATTATATTCAATCACCGTTAATGAGATGATAAGAGTGATCCACTATATATAGGAATCACAAGGGAGATATACAAGGAAATAGATAAACAAGAAAATAAATATAAAACATAAATAAAAGATTGTTACCTACAATATATTATACTATTCCTATAATATATTATTATATAATATTCTCTAATAGTAGTTAACAAGATACAACCATCCAAATGTAATCCTAAATCCGCCAGATTCTTGGACAAAAATGTCTAATGTCCCATCCCAATGGGAAGCTTTACATAACTTTTGGACACAATGATTAAAAAAATGATAAAATAAGTAAATGTATTAGAAAGTGATGTAATTAAGAGAAAAAAAAATATAATAAAATGTGAGGGAAAGTAATTTACCATAAATGGAAAACGAAAACCAGAAAAGGAGTAGTTATTCATCGGAAAAAGGACAATCACATATTCACATGCATGACCCTATATACAGTAGAAACTCTATAAATTAATAATCTTGGGACCACCAAAATTTATTAATTAAAAAAGTTATTATTTTGTGAATATTTACTCAAAGGGAAAAATTGGAGCCCCTTAGTAGGTAAAACTTCAAAAAAAATTGAGCATTAGGTAAAACTTCAAATTAGGTGTAAAATTCCTTTTATGCCCTTCTACTCCCCTCTTTCAAATTTTAAATCCACATCTATCAAATTCATTTTTATTTTCTGGGGAAAATAATTCTTTCTCTCTCATCTCTCTTAATTCATTTCTCTCTCATCTCAAGACTAGGTTTCATCTTATTTTTTTCTTTTTGATTAGTTCATCTTGTACCGCCGTGAGTGGAGGGGTAAGGATGCGGCGGCGGCGGCAACGGGAGTGAGAGTGGCGGCGCCGCCGCACGTTGGGGGTACAAATATTGAAAAAATAAACAAATATGAGAGATTTACGTCCCACGTCGAATATGAGTAAAAAGATTTATTTCTTTCTCCAATATAAGGGGGACATATTTATGTCCCACATCGAATATGAGTAAAAGAGATTTATATTTTTCTCCAATATAAATGGGACATATGTGAAATTTATGTCCCACATCGAATATGAGTAAAAGAGATTTATGTCTTTCTTCAATATAAGGAGGACATATGATGTGAGATTTATGTCCCACATCGTATATGAGTAAAATAGATTTATGTCTTTCTCCAATATAAGGGGACATTTGATGTGAGATTTATGTCCCACATTGAATATGAGATAAGGGGGTGAGTTGTGCACTCTAATTCAATATTTTGGAAAAAAGTTAAAAAAAATTTTTTTAAAAAATATAAACCGGTTCAACCGGTTTTGGGCCGGTTTGATTCGGTACGACCGTGAAAACGGTTTTTGACCCTTTTCTGGATCAGAGCCGTGATCGGTTCACGGTTAAACTTGTTGAACCGGCCGGTCAGCGAAGCTGGAAATGTAACTGAACACGAGCTTGGTACGCAACAATCTGAAGCAAGCGATTCGTGAAGTCATCCGCAAAACAATGCACATTTGTTGTCATACAACAGGAGAAATAACAGAAATTCAGAATCACCAAATAGGACATACCAAGGAGCAAAAAAGCGGTAAGTAAATGGATCGAAACACCGAAATCCTTTGAAGGACGAACGATGACAGAAAATTAGGCAAGAAACACCTACAAGTGTGTCGAAAGCAGATGATTCGAGCACAAACCAGATAGATCGGAGTGGCGAGCAACCAATGATATTGATCATGGGCTCTCCCGATAAATAGAAAAGTAGAAGAAAAAAGATATAGCGTGAGGCTATAGAGAAAATTAGAGTGTAGGTGAGTGTGACTAACACCTTATGTGTGAAAACGGTCATGGAGATAGCATGATCGGCCATGAGAGGAAACGAGGAGACTTGCTCGCTCGAGAAGAAGAAGTTGTGGGGGGGGGCGAAGAGACTTACTCGCTCGAAAAGAAGAAGGGGACGAGGAGACTTGCTCGCTCGAGAAGAAGAAAAAAAAGGGAGGGGGGGACGAGGAATACAAGCTCGTAGGTGGCGGATAAAAGCGGTCGGGAGAAGGAACGAGGGAGACCAGCTCGTTCGAGATAAATAAACAAGGCGGCGACGAGGGATACCTGCTCGTCGAGGACGCCGAAAAAATTGAGAAGAAAGGGGAAGGGACAAGGCGGCGACGGGGTATACAAACCCGTCGGAGACGCCGAAAAAATAGGAAGGAGAAAAGAAGAGAAGGGTTTCAGTGTATTAGGCTGATACCATGTGAGAATTATATTCAATCACCGTTAATGAGATGATAAGAGTGGTCCACTATATATAGAGATTACAAGTAAGATAAACAAGGAAATAAATATAAATAATATCTTTGAAAATATATTCAAAGATAATGACTAACATAAATAAAAGATCGCTACTTATAATATATTATACTATTTCTATAATATATTATTCTATAATATTCTCTAATAGTATCAATTCAAATGCCTACCGTCTCAGGTTGTCGAGTCATATCCACACTTCATATGTTTTCAATGTGAAGCACCTCATTTCGTTCCATGGTGACTCCTCCTCGAACGACGATCTGCTTGATTTGAGGACGAATCCTCATCACCAGGTGGAGATGATGTGGACTACATTGCCTTTGGCTTTCATGGACCACTGGAATAAGCAGAAGAATGTTTAAATTACTTATGTTATTTTATCTTTTATTTTGGACATATTAGAAGAAAGTGGGTAGATGGGGTGTCGTCGTGAATAGTCCACATGTTGATGCTTCACAATATAGGCATTTGATTGGAAGGCTTTTGTACTTGTAAGTTATACGTCCGGACATCACTTTTGTTGTTAACATGTTGAGTCATTAATTCCTTTCGCAGCCACGCCAACCACATATGGAGGCTTCTCTAAGAGTATTACGATATCTAAAAGCTACTCCAGGGCAAGGAATATGTTTTCCATCCCGTGGTGATTTTATTATTTCGGCTTTTACGGTGGTTGTGCACTTACACGACGATCAATAACAGGGCATTTGATCGCGTTGGGAGGTGCTCCAGTTTCTTGAAGGACAAAGAAACAATATGTTGTCTTGAGGTCATCGGCGGAAGCAGAATATAGGGCAATGGCTACTGTTGTAAGTGAAGTTGTGTGGTTACGGTGGTTACTGCGAGATCTTGAGGCTCCACAACACGGGCCTATACAGAATTATATTGTGACAACCAGGCTGCGCAACACATAGCAAATAATCCGGTCTTCCATTAGAGGACTAAGCGCGTAGAGATGAGTTGTTATTCATTAGAGAACGATTCGAGTCTAAAGAATAAATCCTTGCGTCATCACCACCCAGAATTAAGTGACGGACATCTTCACTAAACCACTTGAAACAGAGCGTTTTTGTTTACTTTTGGGCAAGCTGGACATTCGAGACCTTCATGCTCTATCTTGAGGAGGAGTGAAGGAAACAAAATGTTTCCTTGTACATAGTCCTTGATTACAACCATGTATGAAAATATCTGTATATTTCCCCGATATATCCAATTTGTGTGGTCACCGATATTAATATTGAGAAGAATCGATATATATTTCCACAATATTTGTAAAAAACAAATTGAAAATATCGGTATACAATAACAATATAAAGTCTAATATCGGTAAATATCGAAAAAAATGTCGATAAATTTTAAAAAATAGCATATGAATTAAATAAAATTGTATATTATATTTTTTTTATAAATTTATCACGGATGTAAATGTGTTTAATTTTTTTTTTTTTAATTTATGTATTAAAAGTTTGTTATTAATTTACTACAATTTTTAAAATTTAGCGATATAGATATTTAATATCGATATATCCATTGATAATTTCACAAATTTAAGGTCCCAATATTTTCATTTTTCAGACAGCTGCGCGCGTTTTAGACTTTGATTAGTGCTGTGTTTTAGCTGTAGAATAATCTCAATTGAATGATTGATACCTTCCAATTCCATATTTCAGGGATTGTTATGGTAATTCTTGTTATTTAAATTATTCTACTGCGTATAATGAAAATAATATGATATAGCCAAATTTTACACATATATGCACACAATCTGACACTTGCCCGAGTATGAGAGAATGATTAATTATTCTAGCAACATATATACAGACAATATGAAAAATCAGGGACACAATTATGCTTATAAATAATTTAATATTCTAAACATTGCATGTGTAGAATCTCTTTTTCAACTTTTTATTTTTTTTAATGATGGAAGCATTATGTGTTTTCTGCAAGTCATGTAGTTATTGAATCTTTGGTATTGATATTGTCTAATGCAATTAATTGTTGTCTTTTTTTTTTTTTTTTTTTCTTTTAGGGGAAAAGATAGCTTTGTATTACAGAAGGTTTGGCAAATGTCTTGCATCATTAAGAGCTATCAGATTACAACATGATATATGGGAGTTCTTCCATCCAATTTTTTTCATAATCAATTGCAGTTCCCAAGTGGGCTATGGAATTGGCTTCCCTTTTGACATTGTTGGAAGCAATGAAGCTGAAATTTTTTGTCATCTCCTTGATATCATCCACAATCAGCTTCCTCCAAAGTGGATCCGGGGTGCTCGGCGATGGGAGTGCCCCAGGGCATGTCGAGAATTTTATGAACCGCAAGGAAATAAGCCGATTTGACCGAGAATTTGCCATCCTTCGTGCAATTTCTTTTGTCTCCATGCTAAACCCTCTCTTCAATCAGATTTCGGGCTTTCATTAGGCTTCTCCAAAGATAGCTTGGTTGATACCTCCCGGTGGCGTGCTCGATCGAATGTCTAGGAAAGTAACGGGCACGCGGGACTTTCGAGATAATAGCCTCCGGATTATTCAAAATCCTCCAATATTGTCTAGCTACCATTGCAAGGTCAAAGAGAAACATTTCTCTAAAACCAAGGCCCCCATGGTCTTTTGACCTACAAGTTCTAGCCCAACTAGCCTAATGGATTCAGCGTTCTTGCCAATTTGTTTCCCAAAAGAAACGAGCACTTGTTCTCTCCAAATCCTCACAAAATGATTTTGGAAATATAAAACAACTCTTGACATACGTGAGAATTGCTTGAATGACATTTTTTCTAGGTGTTTGAGGTTTTAAGTAAGTATGCTAACATGGAACTCAAACTTATAAATGACTTATATATGTGTGTAAATTTTTAATCTTATTATATTTTATTGTTGCGTATTTTTTATTTTTTATAGGACAATGAAGTCTTACTTTGATTATAAATAAGAAGACTAATTAATTATATACTAATTTTTTTATGCAAGTTATTATATATGTTCATCCAAATGTTTAAATACATTTTCAAATACTAGTGGTTAGAGACAAAACCTTGTTGGGAAAATGTGGGTGGAGATTTTTAAATGAAAAAACCAGCTTGTGGACTAGGGTTCTTAGGTCTAGATATGGGGCTACTTGGGGAGATGGCTTCGGCCTATTCCCAACAGGGAGGGTGGGAAGGGTATCATTATGGTGGAGGGATGTGTTAAAAGTGGTAGATGAGAGTAATGGGGGCTGGTTCCACGGAAATCTATCTAAGGTCTTAGGGGATGGGAAAAACTCTTTCTTTTGGGAGGAAAATTGGAGGGGGGGGGGGTACTCTTAAAGATAGATTTAGGAGGTTGTTTCAGATTAGCATAGACAAAGGAAAAACTGTGGGTGAAATGGGCCTTTGGGAGGGGGAATCTTGGAGATGGACATGGAGATGGAGAAGGGACTTTTTGATAGGGAACTATCATCGTTTAACGATCTGATATCTGTGTTGGACATGTGCAAACCCAAAGACGGAATCGAGGACTCGTGGAAATGGAAAGCATCGAAAACAGGGAAGTTCTCCACAAAAGCAACATACTCGACCCTGTTCAACCAAAACCAAGAGATTAGACCGGACGACAGGATGATTCAAGGATTCAAAAGCATATGGATAAACTTTGCACCCTCAAAAGTCAAAGCGCACGCATGGAGGCTCTTATGGGGAAGGCTGCCAACAAGATCCAACCTTAGAAGAAGAAACATCCTCAAGCAGAACGATGACCTAAGGTGTGTATTATGTGGTGTGAGCGAGGAGACTGAGAAACACATCTTCTTGGAATGCCCACAAGCAAACCAAGTGTGGACGGAGTGCCTGACTTGGCTCAAAATACCGTCAGCACTACCGTCAGAATTACTAGATCATTTCCTAGGTTTCGGAGGCCTCATCAAAGGAAGAAATGGGAAGAAGATCGCCACATGTACATGGTTATGTATGGTATGGCTCATATGGAAATGGAGAAATGCAATCCTCTTCAGGAACGAGACTTTCTTAATCAGAAAAATAAAGGAGGAGCTAAGGGCAAGACTATGAAGTTGGGTCACAATCAAATATCCCACCCGAAACACTGCATCCTTTAGGACTTGGGTGACAGATCCACTCAAGTTCATAGTTTGAATATTGTGTAGTTTCATTTCTCCTGTTCTCTATGTGATGATAAGATTTGTACACTAAATTAGTTTTGGGTATCTCTTGTGCCCAGTTTGAATAAAATTTCTTTTACCGATAAAAAAAAAACATTTTCAAATACTAGTATAGAACATTTTTAGACATATTTTATTTTTGAATCACCTTCAAAGTATTTTTATTTTTGTGGGTATGTTGATAGAGTCCATTTGAAGAATTGTTATTTTATTGAATAAAATTATTGTATTAACCCTTTGTTTTTAAAGATTTGTAAATAGATTATATGAGTTAATTTGTAAATAGATCATACGAGTTATTTGAAGTCAATATTTTATTCTTGTATACAAATGAGCTAGTAAATGTACCAAAACATTAGTAACAAATAAAATATTTTTGTGACAAATACAACTTTTTGTAACAACTTATTTGTTACAAAATAGATATTTTGAACAGAACTTAAAACAATTTATAACGAAACTTTGGTTATCACTATCAACGTTTTTGTAACAAAAAAATGGGTCATTAAAATTTTATTGGTAAGGAACTTGAATTTTTTTCGAGTTTTAAAAGATCAACTTTTGTAACAAACTATTTCGTTACAAAAGGTTTTTATCACAAAGAAAAAAAAAATTTGTAACCAATTTTATCGTTACGAAAAACTGATTTTTCTTGCCGTGTGTTATTTTACTCTCAACTGTATGAGGATGTTTGTTTTGAGATTTTGAGTATTTTGAAATCTGGATTTCAAAATCCTTCAGAGTAATACTTTATATCTTTTGTGTTTGTTTTGAGATTTAAATAGGGATTTAAATTTATATTATACGATTATATGTGTTTATATAGGTTTTATAGGTATATATATAGGATGTTGGCGAACATATGTTTAGTTAGTTGCTCGCCCAAAGATGTTGGCGAGCACATGTTTAGTTAGCTGCTCGCCCAAAGATTGTTGGCGAGCACATGTTTATTTAGCCAAGAGAAGACAAGTGTTGAAGCCTTGGGAGACAGTTTGGAGCATGGCGACCACCTTCCTCGAAGGTATGGGCGACCACCTTCCCCGACGACCAGGTCCTCCGGCGACCACCGTAGAAGCTCATCGGCATCTCGGCGAGGACGACCACCAGAGGCGGTTTAGCATTAAATGCGCCGTCCCATCACCTCTTCGGGCAGAAGTTCAGGTCCAGTGAGGGCTTGCCACGTGTAAAGGGCGGGCAGCCCCAAAATTTCCTACAATCACCCCAACTCAAAGCAATAAACTCTCCCAAAACTCTCAGCTTTTAGCTTCTCCAAGAAGCTACATCTTTGTGTTCTTATTGTTCTTCATAAGATCTTCATAAATCATCATATTAATCCCGATTAACACGTAATAAACCCTGACCATAAATATATGTTTGTTTAGTGCTTACAAAAGCCCACATCCAGATCATCTGTTCAAAGCACGTACAACAAGAATAATGCTCAAACTTTTGGTGGAAATTTCAGTTTTAAGAATCGAATATCTTATTTTGATCATCATGATGAATCAATCGAAATCCCTTGTGGGTTCTTTAATCGCTTCCAGATTAGTTCTTCTGGTCAGTTTCTCGTCTCGTTCTGTCTGTAAATTGAATTCCGTATGATCTAAAAGTCTGAACTTGTTCGTTTCAGATCAGGTTTTCATGGAAAAATGCAATGGGTTGGTAGTAGTTTCGGCGATATTCAACGACCACGACAAAATCCGACAGCCGAGAGGCCTAGGATTCAAAACCTTGGACCACGCATGTTTCGTCATGTTCGTAGACGAAACGACACTTAGAAGGCTACACTTCCACAAGCTAATTTCGACGAAATCGAAGAATTTCAAGATTGGCGCATGGAGGATCGTCAAGGTGTCGACGGATTCCTTGTACGATAATCCGGCCATGAATGGGGTGATACCGAAATACTTAGTTCACCGCCTTTTTCCAAACTCGAAATACAGCATTTGGGTGGATGCTAAGCTGCAATTGATGGTTGATCATTTTCTATTGATTCATTCTCTAGTTGTGGTGGGTGTTGTACGTGCTTTGAGTGGATGATCTGAATGTGGACTTTTCGGTAGCACTAAACAAACATATATTTATGATCGGGGTTTATTACGTGTTAATACGGATTTATATGATGATTTATGAACTTAATGAAGAACAATAAGAACACAAGAAAGTAGTTTCTTGGAGAAGTTAAAAGCTTAGAGCTTTAGGAGAGTTTATTGCTTAGGGTTGAGGGATTGTAGGAAATTTGTTACTTGAATCTTACAAATGAGCCTTCTAGGAATTATATACTAGTTTCTTGGGCTGCCCGGCCTTTACACGTGGCACACTACCACAGGACCTGTGTTTCTGCCCGAAAAGGTGATGGGACGGCGCATTTAATGCTAATTAACCGCCTCTGGTGGTCGTCCTCGGCGGAGGCGAGGAGCTGGGCCGCGGTGGTTGCCGGAGGATCTGGTCGGCCGATAATCTTCGTGGATGGTGGTCGCCCTCGTCGTGCTCGCCACGCTCTGTGCTTTCTCCCAAGGCTTTAACACTTGTCATTTCTAACTAGCTAAACATGTGCTCGCCAACATCTTTGGGCGAGCACACATAATTACATTTTCTTCATATTGTTGACTAGTCGTCGCATGACTTGGTTGACTAGTCGTCGCCACGCAAGCTGGTGACTAGGATTGAATTGTCAAAGATTGTCTTCTTTGACTAGGTGTAACATTTGCCCCTGGTCGCCTTCCTTCGTGTTCGTAGAATAG
The DNA here is from genome assembly GCA_963675135.1 of Galeopsis tetrahit. NCBI lineage: Eukaryota > Viridiplantae > Streptophyta > Magnoliopsida > Lamiales > Lamiaceae > Galeopsis > Galeopsis tetrahit. The sequence goes on along the minus strand of OY776130.1, from coordinate 27,404,351 downwards.
TAAGGCGGGCAGTGTGATCGTCTTCTTGGAAGGCGGACTTGTCCTCGACAAACAAATCAAATTAGAATCTTGATGACGAAAGTTGGAGGCGGTCGCCTCGTTTCTCACGCCGAGCACGCTTTTCGAAGCACTTTAATGATGACGGATTTGACGTGTGTTAGGCACGTGATCGGCACCCAAAATTTGAATTTGGCGCGTGGGCGCGTGAGGACCTCAAAGGTCGCTCGTGACACCCACTTTCTCGCCTCAATTTCGGGAATGACCCCAGAATTTTGGGAAGATTGCAAAATTGACCCCGTTTTTGCACTTTGGTCCCCGAATAGTTTTGCCTATAAATAGGACCTCACTTCTCTTGAAATCACTTTCCACTCTGCCATTTACAAATTTCTTCTCGAGCCTTCTTCCAAGCAAGTTCTTCGAGCTTTTCCGGTGACTTTGGGTGGTTTCCGATCGACGCGAAAGGTAAACAACTTACATTTTTCTTTTTTCTCTTCCATTCTTCCCCTTTTCATCGAAAAAATGGAGGTTACTAGGACTTCTGGTAGTGGTTCGCCGCCGTTGGATCGTGGCGCTGGCCCTTCCGGCGAGGGTCCTTGTCGGGACCTAGTAGAGAGGGTGGTCTCCTCGGATTCTGGAGTTCATTCCCCTGACCCCCTTAGAGTAGGAATCCCCAACCTTCCGGTCGACAGTTGGGACGAAATGCTAGAGGTGGTCGGCGTAGCAGTTGCCAATGAGACCGATGAGTCTGTAAGGGAAGATGTCGACAATGATGCCGAGGACGATGTGGAGGAGTTCGACTCAGATCTAGGCGACCAGGATTTGAATGCAGAAACGGGCGAGCAGATTGACCCGGCCCGAGTCGAGGATACTTTGACGAACACTCTCCGCGAGGAGTATGATGAGATTGCTCGCTACGTGGCGAGCATCAAAGATATTCTGAGTGGGCGAGAAGAACTGGATGGGGACGAGCTCTCGAGGGAGAAATATTATCAATATACTTGCGAGTACCCGCCTAGAGAGATCCCTCGCACATACCTAGAAGCATACGAATCGGGGTATGCAGCCAGTGAATATGCGAGCACCGTCTCCTTGGCCCAATTAGCAAATTCTCGAAAAAAGTACCAACTGCCCCAAGATGTTTACTTTTTCGTTCCACGAGAAGATGAGAGGGCCGACCAGCCTCCTGAAGGGATGGTCGCCGTGAATATTGGTATGATGGAGGCCGGGCTGAGGTTCCCACTGCACCCCAAAATTACTAACTTCTTACACTTTCTTGGGGTGGCACCTTTTCAAGTGACACCGAACGGATGGTCAAACATAATCGAACTCCTCACCGTGTTCGGCTTGGAGGCCGTCGAGAATGGTTGTCGGCACACAAGGCTCAGTCTGCGAGAGATCAACTATCTCCTTCAGGCGGCCGAAGCCAGAAAGAAGGTGGGCAAGGGCTGGTACTATGTGAAGGGTCGCGATCGCTTCAAGTTGGTTGAAGGGGTCCCCAACAAAATTTGTGACTGGAAGACTAACTGGTGGTGGGTTGCCGGGGACTGGAAGAGTGCCGAGAAGCCCGATGGGTCCTCTGATCGCATTCCCATCGCGACCGACTACCGAAGAATTCGCAGTAAGTCTTTTGATTTGTGCTCGTTCTTGTCTATACTGTATAACTCCTCGCTTTTGTAGGTGAAACTGTTCGCGCGAAGACCGCCGAGCACCGTCTATCGCCCTTATTCCAATATCACACCTGCTGCGTAGCTCGTCGTCGCTACTTGGAGAGATCTTGCCGCTTTCTGAACCGGGAGTGTATGCGAGAGCGAGCAGGCCTTCGAGTACCTCCTCACCACATCACACAAGAATTTCCTCCAGGTATCAAAATATTCCTAAGTCTTTAGTGAATCTCTTCTCAAAAAACTGACTCTTCGTTTTTAGTAGTGGTTCCTGAGAAAGTCATCACCTATCTTCCTCCGACCGTCCAACTTCAAGAAGTGATGGTGAACCGAACCCTGCGAGCTGCGATGGCCAGTCGCGAGCGCGCAATTGTTGAGGGTACCAACAAAAGGAAAGATCGGTCGGAGACCACAGAGGCTCCTCCGAAAAAAACTGCTAAAACGGCCCGAGGGGGTCATCGCCCACCTGCCGCCGAGCAGAGAATCTCCCCGAGGGGATCCCCGCCGAGGGGGAATTCGCCACCCCCTAAAAAGCCATCCCCTCCTCGCAAGACCAAGCGATCGAGGGAAGTTGCTACGAGCTCGTCGGCCGAGCAGAGGGCCCCTGAGGACATCACTTTACTCGGCTGGAATGCCGATCGGGTTGCCAAGTAAGTTATCAAAAAATGCCTTTGAATGTTTCTAGAAGTATCTTTTTCTGATCGTCTCTTGTTCTTTATCAGGGTTGCCGAGCACCCGTGTCCCGAGCCCTTCAATGAAGATCTTCTTAACTACTATCGGTCGCGGGACCCGACCGACGACAACGTGCTGGGCCAGGTCCCGATCCGGGCAATGAAGAACTTGCCCCGATCGCTAACTACAAAATACGTCGAGGAGGTCGACGATCAAAACTCTGCCGAGAATGCTCGACTGATCGCCATCAGCGCTTGTCGCCAAGCTTATGCAGCCGAGCAATTGTTCAAAATCCTTTCTCTTCTGAATAAGCAATTGTTCATCAATCTGTCTTTGTTGGTCAACTATCCTGAGAGAAGCTTCAGCAAGTTCTCTCAAAACTTGTTGATACAACTCAGTAGATTTGATATCAACTATAGATCCAGCTTGAGAAGTTTTTTCAAGTTCAAAACTTAGAATTTCATTTTCTCTCACACAGTTATCATGAAGTTCTTACAATCTAGTGAAGTCTTCCATCAGCTTTCCAAGGGAGAGTTTTAGGTTGACATCACTAGTGTTTAGTGATTGAATTGATGGTGAACTAGAAGTAGAAGATACCTCATCATCTTCAATAGCCATGTTGCAAACATCATCATCATCACTGTTGGAAAACAGTCCATCATCAGAAGAGTTGAAGCTTTCAGCACTCTGAGACTCATCACCTGCCATAATGGCTTTTCTGTTGGTGAATCTTTTGTCTCTTTTGGCTTGCCTCTCCTTTCTCTCCTTTGAGCTGAGTTCAGGGCAGTCATATTGAAAGTGCCCCTTCTTTTGATAGTTGTAGCACATGTCTTCATCATCATCTTTCTTTGAGTCATTTCTTCTTCTAGATGATGAAGGTTCAGCTCTGTTGGACTTTCTCCTATCAGAGTACTTGTCCTCTGATTTTCTTTCTTCAGACCTTTTGTCCTCAGCCTTGGCTTCAGGAGAGTTGTACCTTCTCCTGACCTTGTTGTCTTGGTAGAATTTCTTGTATCTACCAAACCTTGAGTTGAGTTTGTCAAACCTTCTAGCCATGAGTGCTAGTTCTTCCTTCATTTCAGCCTTAGAGACTGACTTTGATGATCTTGGAGTGGGCTGCATCTCTGGTTCAACAGTTTTGGCTTTGAATGCCACTCCTTTCGTTGGTAGGGAAGATTCCTCAATTGGCTTTCTTCTGTTGAGGTCAAACTCATAAGCTTTGAGTTCAGAGAAGACTTGTTGCATGGGCATGGTGGAGAGATCTTTAGTATTCTGCATCATTACCGAATATACATCCCACTTTGGAGTGAGGCTTTTTAGAATCTTGAGTGCAATTTCTCTCTTGGAATACACCTTGCCCAATGAGTTGATCTCATTCATTATATCAGTGAATCTACCAGCAAATTTATCAATGGACTCTTCAGACTCCATTGTGAAGTGTTCAAACTTCTGCACAGCAACTTGGAGCTTATTCTCCTTGATTTTGTCTGTACCCTTACACATTTCAGCAAGGGTGTCCCAAATTTCTTTGGCTGTTGTGCAGCGGTAGACTCTCCCCATTACTGCATCTGGAATTATTTGATAGAGAGTGTTCATTGCTAGATAATTGAGATTATGTCTCCTTCTCTCTTCAGTAGTGAGGTCATCTTCATCTTTGGGAATCTCCTCCCTTATGTCATCCCTTTGAGCTTCAGTAATCCTGGGGTTAATTTGAGTGAATGTGAATGGACCCCATGTGATGACTCTCAGCATTTCATTGTGGAGGCATGCAAGATGAGCTCTCATTCTGATTTTCCAGAAATCATAGTTCTCAATTGAGAACATAGGCATCTTATGGTGAGATATGTGATTGACTGGATTTGGAGCCATGTTGTTGATGTTCTCCACAACATTATGTGGAACTTGGAGCTTATTCTCCTTGATTTTGTCTGTACCCTTACACATTTCAGCAAGGGTGTCCCAAATTTCTTTGGCTGTTGTGCAGCGGTAGACTCTCCCCATTACTGCATCTGGAATTATTTGATAGAGAGTGTTCATTGCTAGATAATTGAGATTATGTCTCCTTCTCTCTTCAGTAGTGAGGTCATCTTCATCTTTGGGAATCTCCTCCCTTATGTCATCCCTTTGAGCTTCAGTAATCCTGGGGTTAATTTGAGTGAATGTGAATGGACCCCATGTGATGACTCTCAGCATTTCATTGTGGAGGCATGCAAGATGAGCTCTCATTCTGATTTTCCAGAAATCATAGTTCTCAATTGAGAACATAGGCATCTTATGGTGAGATATGTGATTGACTGGATTTGGAGCCATGTTGTTGATGTTCTCCACAACATTATGTGGAACAACAGCATTGTTGTTGTTGTTGTCTGCCATATCTCAGATAGAAAGGGGTTGTATAACAATGAATAAAGAATTCAGAAAGACCAATTCAGTGACCACACTTAAAGTTTAGTTTATGAAAATCAAGATGGATTTTCAAAAGCAGTGGTCTTTGAGCCCCTGCTCTGATACCATTTGTTGGTCCTGGAAGTAGTATATAACAAGTGTATGGGGGGGGGGGGGAATACACTTGTATGCAAATCTGTTTCAATTTAAGCAAAACAGGCTTTCAGTAAGGTTGTCCTTGACAACTTTTCTGATATGTATAACTTTCAGAAGATAATCAAACTACTAAGCACTATAGAGAACTTAGTTGAATAACTATCTAAATAAGTTATAAGTGCGGAATTATGGTTGGCCCTTATGTTTAAACTCCTTTTAATTCTGAAATCTTTATCTTAATACTCAAACTGTTTTCAGGGGACTGGTCCCAAACCAGTTTTGCACAACTTGAATGTATATCTTTTGAAGATCAGTTTGTGTGTAGTGTATGAATGTGTGTTTGGATGAAATAGCTAGCAAGTAAACAACACAAGAGTTTATAGTGGTTCAGAGACTCAAGCTCCTACATCCACTTTCCCTGATTTAACAGAATAATTCCTTCACTCTTGGAATTAACTTGTTTTATAGTGCCAAGGTGCACTTGATCAACCACACCATTCCTTGGTGCATTGATCCCTAGGAATTGAGAGTCCTAATACTCTCTCTCTCAACTCAGAACTGAATTGTTCTTCTCTCAACCGTTAATTCCTTACACTTCCACTATAATAATCCTTCTAACTCTCCTTGAAAGGTTTAAGGATTGATGTTGGTTCCAACTAGGTTGAGATATCCTTTACAATTTAACATTGTGTATAGGATATGATATCTCTCTAAGCTTGTATGATGTACAATGAGGTTCATCTTAGATGAAGTGTTTGGAAACTAAGAATGTGTTCTTAGAAAGCTTGAAGGCTTATAAGCTTGTAGTTTCCTTTGAATTACAGGATCGTTGGATGCCTTCAAATTGTTTCCACACTTCTGTATTTATAGAGCGATATGAGGTTATGTCCGTTGGAGAGACAACCTCAAAATGTCCATATTTGTCTTCCTTGAACTTTGCAACTGAAAGACAATTTCTTGAAAGTGACATGTCCTTAATTTGGGAAGTAAACGACTTTGAGCTTCTTGTCTTTGATGCACTCTTCCCAATGTCTGACTTGAAGATTCACTTGATCAAACATGGACATCACTTCTAATCATTGGTCCTATGATAAGGGCAACATTCCTTATCATCTGGACAAGTCTGCTTATCAGATTCAGCATACTTGACTTATCAACAGTGTTGGTATAGCTCTTTTAGATGACTTGGCTCTTTCACTTCACTGATCATCACTTGATGGTTCTTGAGCATTCTTGCAGCCTTATCAGTGGTTTTGACCCCATCAGCACAGTTGGCCTTTGCCTTAAAATATTTCAGGTTCAAGTGTGCTTGGTCAACTCTGCTGTTTAACTCCTCTGAGTTTGTAATGTACATTAGTAGACTTGATCTTCTAGATGTGTTTTACTCATTAGATCTTCAGGGAGGTTATCCTACTACTGAGCTGACTTGATCAGCACAGTTGGTTAGTGAGCACTTTCAGCAGTCTTGGGATCAATTTGATTCTGAGCCTTGAGGGGACTTGATTCTTGTAATCTTTCAAGCATATGTTCCCCATTAACTTGTGCATCTAAACAAACTAAGAGCTGCCTAACATACCAACTTCTCAACTAGCCTGATCTACATGTTCCAACATTCCTGAAACATGTTCATATTAATTTGACTTAACTATTTGGCATGTCTTAAAGGGTTTTGGTATCTTAATCAAAATTCTCATTTTATTCCCAAATTAAATTTGTTGGAAAGATGGCTGGACAGCCGAAAAGTGCTGAATGTGTAAATAAAAAAATATTTTTAATTATTTTTAATGACAATAAAAAAAACAAAAAGCATTATTAAAGGTTTTCTCATCATTAAAGTATTTAGCGCTCGTCAGTTTCTGGCGACTATGTTGAGAATTGTGAGAACATTTTATTTATTTCACATTTTATTTCGATTTGTTTATTTAAAAGAGTGTCAATCCTTTTCTCCTCATTTTATGAGAACTTACCATTATTTTAAGTTTAATAATGGTTTTTTTATAAAATAATGACGTGAATTTTTTATTTACACACTCAACACTTTGCGGCTGGATTGAGACATACGTGCATGTCACATGACCCAAAACGACTACACCAATTATCTTCCCAGCGAATCTGGGACCAAAATTTAACAAATTGCAAAAAAATGGGACTAAATTGGTACATTTAATTTTTTAAAAACAAAATAGAACAAATTGCAAAAAAATTGAACTAAATTGGTACATTTAACTTTTTGAAAATTATTTCAGAAAAGATAGAAAATTATGGGACTAAATTGTCTTCTATCCTTGAGATATTTAAGTGACAAGTCCACGGAAAACTTAAAACTGTAAAAGTTCATTAAACAATACTAAATATTTATACTCCTTAAAACTTTGTGAAAACCTTGTTATTTTTACTCACACAAAATATATATCTCTCAGGTGACTAGCACTCATATGGGATTTCCAACTTTTTTAAAACTTGTTTTTCTTGTGTTTTCTAACTTGTTAAGAGCATATATATGATGGAGTAAATGACACAAGATGTATATTGGTTCACGGTCTAGATACTCGTTTTACTTTCGATCCCAAATTGTAACTTGTTATATCAAGGTGCACTGATTAGAATTTTCAACTCTTGATAATCTAATCCCTAGAATATACTCCCTCTGTCCCATACTTGAAGACACATTTTACCATTTTGGGCGTTCCATACCTGAAGACACATTTTACCATTTTGGGCGTTCCATACCCGAAGACACATTACTTAAAATAGCAAAATCACTTTTAAACACTCCCATTAAAACATCACAATATTACAACAAATGCCACTACTTTATTACACTAAAAAGTAATTTTATTACTATTTATAAAGTTGAAAAGTCTTTACTACCCCCACTTTATCTTATACAATATTAATAAACAATTCATTTATTAAAACCCGTGCCCAATTGGTTTGAGCCTTCAAATATGAGACGGAGGGAGTAGTCAGTAGTGTTTAGTACACTTTACTCTCTTCTTCTCAAAGATATATTTCAATTCAAATAGAACATGCTGAATTTCATTCCTTCATTAATCAGATTGAATTATAATAAGCTAGTACACTAAATAAATATCAGAGTCTAGCTTGGACCGCTATACCTAGTACCTAGGCACGTGTCTACTTCTAATAAGCTAATACTAAAAGACAATTACTAATTGTACATCCACTGCTGTCATTATTAATTTCATTTATCTTATTGCAAAAGCATGCAGCAATTATTTGTTTGGAAGAAAATCTTATGTTCATATATATGGTGCTGGGAACTGAGGTAATAAAATCGTCATTTTGATTAAGACTATGTTGTTTGGTTTGATACTTAGTTTTATAAGCATAATTATTAATAATCAGACACACTGGCAAATTAAGCTTCAACAAATAGCGCTAGGTCATGTTTATAACTTTGATTAAACTTAAATTAACTTCGTCTCATCTGTTATAGGTTGTTTGATAACTTAAATTAAGGTAAATTATGCTTTAAAATCTATAAACTTTAAATATCATTCTAATCTCAGTCTAATAAGTCTTTGTATGACTCTAGAGTATTATTTGTATGGCCGCGCTCTTGGAAACTTCTTATAATAGATTTTTTATTTTCTTAAAAGAGTTATAGTATTGAGTGAACATAATATGATCAGACGTGGGCAGCATAATTCTAGAGAAATTATAATGTCATTAAAAGTCAGAAATAAGGCTAACGTCGAAAAAAAGGCTAAATAAAATTTAAAAATAATAGAAAATCAACTAAATTTTCAAAACTAGTTAAATTAATTAATTTGTTTTAGCTTTGTTTAATTTTTAAAGATTTAGGCGATTTTTATTGGTTTTATTTATATTTTACATATTAATTTAAATTCTTATTTTTTTTAATTTAATTATTTTTGGCAATTTATTAAATAGGAAATAGTTGGGGTGTGTATAGTAATAAAAAATTATTTTTAAATTTTAGTGTGGTGTGTTTAACGTTTGGGGTGTGTTTTAAAAAATTACCTGTTAAACCTGCTGTAGCAGATAACTGGACCAAAATCAAAATAAATCGAAACTTAATGGACTAAATTCACAAAGTGGTAACCTGATGAACTAAATTAAAAAATGTGGTAACCTAATAGACTTAAAAAAAATATAATACCCGTTAAAAAAGTTATGAGGTTGAAAAAGTAGTGAAGGGACCAATAAATTAATTTCTGCAGCCAATCACGAATTTTAGACGCCACTCACTATATCTTCTGGATTCTAGGTACCCTCCAATAGTGAACTCAAATAAATAAATAAAATTCAAATTTTGTGAGTATATATATGAGGAGATATAGGTTGCAAACTTCACCGATTAAAACTAAACTAAGTTTTGAAAATGGAAATTTCATTTCCTTTCAGCTTCAGCTTCAGCTTCACAACATCCCTTCTCCTCCTAATTTCCTTCATCTTGTTGATAGTGATTAATCATCATCAATCCCAAAAATTAAGCAAGAAGACAAAATTACCCCCAGGGCCACAAAAGTTCCCCTTGATAGGGCACTTGCACCACCTCATAGGAGCCGGCCTTCCCCACCATTCCCTTGCAAAATTAGCCAAGAAATATGGCAATTTGATGCACCTAAAGCTCGGTGAGATCTCAGTTATCGTCGTTTCGTCGCCTAAATTGGCTCAACATGTGCTCAAAACCGTTGATCCTGCCTGTGCCGACAGGCCTGGAAGCTTAGCCACTAAGATCTTGTGGTACAACGACATCAACATTGCTTTTAGCCCGTACGGAGAGTACTGGAAGCAAATGCGTAAAATATGCATTTTGGAGATGTTGAACGCTAAAAGCGTGCGTTTGTTCGAGTACATCAGGAAGGACGAGGTGTCCCGTCTCGTTGAATCCATTCGTGCTCGTTCTGGTAGGCCGATAAACTTGACAGAAGAGAGCTCGATGCTGTCGAGTGCCATCACTTGTAGAGCTGCGTTTGGTAAGGCGTTGAAGGATCGGGAAGAATTGATCCAGGTGGTGAAGAAAGGAGTGGAGTTAGCAAATGGCTTTGATCTGCTGGATTTGTTTCCTTCGTTGGAGATTCTTAGCATCTTCAACTGGAATAAGTACAAGCTTTTGAGGATGGGGAGAAAATTGGATTCTGTTTTAAATAAAATAATTGAAGATCATAAAGCAATAAGTACTAATGGGGAGTTGGGAGATGAAGATGTGGTTGACGTTCTCTTGAGATTGCAACAAACTGGAGGGTTTGAGTTTCCACTTGCTGATAAAAACATCAAAGCAGTCCTATTTGTAAGTCCAAATTCGCTGATACACAACGATTTTTAACCGCTGTGGTACCTAGCGCTGTAAAAAAGGAGCATTAACAGACAGCGCTTATCAACCGTTGTTATTGTTTTTTAACCCCTTACAATACCTATACCAGCGATTTTATTAGCTACGACAGCGGTTATTAACCACCGTTTGGATTAACTAAAATCCTTTTTCATCATCTTTTTCCAAAATGGTCACAATTATTCCAAAATTGATGGAATCCTCGTAACAACGTCGTTTTTGGTAATGCGCTCGGCATGTGGGCGGTCTATTCTAGCAAAGTTGCTGACCAAAAACGATGTCGTTTGGCCGTGGATTTCGACAATAAAATTGGAACATATAAAAAATAATTGGTCGGGCCGGACTAGTTTTGGTATGTTTATCTTTTTTGGGACCATTTTGAAAAAGATGAAAAGTTACGGGACAAAAAAAGATTCTAGAATATTAAGGATATAGAGTCACCCATACCATTCGGCGGGTCATGACCGATGTGCAATGGATTTCAAAATTTTGTTGCATCCAAAATCCATCACAAAACAACGTCTTTTTTGTAGTGTGTTGTTGGATTTTGGATTCGAATTAACAATTTAAGATCAGCCATATTTCTAACAAAATAGGACCAAATTAATTAATTAATTGCTTAAAGTGGATTATAAGATATTACATGCAAATTGAAGAAACTAAGGCATATTAAATAAAATATGGTCTGGATCGATATATCTCTTGTTATATTATGGTGTAACATCTTTTGACTAGGATCATACGATTTGTAGGACATGTTCTCGGGTGGAACAGAAACTTCGTCAACGACTATGAATTGGGCGATGGCGGAACTAATGAAAAACCCTCATATCCTTGCAAAGGCACAAGCTGAGGTGAGAGAAGCTTTCGGAGGAAACGGAAAGGAATTAACGATCGAAGTTAGGGGCCTTAAATACCTAAAATTAGTGATTAAAGAAACCCTAAGATTGCATCCTCCGATCCCTTTAATCCCAAGAGTTTGTAGAGAAGAATGCGAAGTTGATGGATACATCATACCTCTCAAGGCTAAAGTGATGGTTAACAATTGGGCAATGGGAAGGGACCCGAATTATTGGCATGACCCCGAAAAGTATATGCCCGAGAGGTTTGAAGATAACTCTATTGATTACCTAGGAGCCAGTTATCAGTACCTCCCGTTCGGGTCGGGTAGAAGGATTTGCCCCGGGATAGGATTCGGGTTGGCGAATGTGGAGCTTCCATTGGCTCAACTTCTCTATCACTTCGACTGGGCTCTACCTACTGGATTAATGCCTAGTGATTTGGACATGGCGGAGACTCAAGGTGTTGCAGTTGGAAGGAAACAACATCTCATCCTCATTCCTACTCCCTACCACTGGATGAGTACCGCGGAATATTATTAAAAATAAATAATAAATGTTATTGTGATCGAACTTAAAATGAGGTGCTATTTCTATCCAAATTAACATTCGATGTTGTTTCTGTATTGTTTACTCCCTCCGTTTCAGTATAATTGTCGTTTTAAATGTTGATTTTTATTTCTAATTTATTGTTCCCGGGAATAGCGACGAAAATTTTACGACAAATCTAAATTTCATCGCTAAAATCAATTTTTAGCAACGAAATATAAATTTGCGTCGCTAACTTGTTAGATTTAATATTTGCAACAAAATTTATATATTTCATCGCTATATTAGCAACAAATTGCTTCATTTTGTTGTTAATAATCAAAACAACAAGGAAAATTATATTTCGTCGCTAATATTTTGCGATGAAATAGAAATTTTCGTGGCTAATTTCTTGAAATTATTTTTTACAACAAAATTTATATATTTCATCGCTATATTAGCAACAAATTGCTTCATTTTGTTGTTAATACTCAAAACAACAAGGAAAATTATATTTCGTCGCTAATATTTTGCGATGAAATAGAAATTTTCGTGGCTAATTTCTTGAAATTATTTTTTACAACAAAATTTATATATTTCATCGCTATATTAGCAACAAATTGCTTCATTTTGTTGTTAATAATCAGAACAACTGTAAAAATTATATTTCGTTGCTAATATTTTGCGATGAAATAGAAATTTTTGTGGCTAATTTCTTGAAATTATTTTCTACAACAAAATTTATATATTTCATCGTTATATTAGCAACAAATTGCTTCATTTTGTTGTTAATAATCAGAACAACTATGAAAATTATATTTCGTTGCTAATATTTTGCGATGAAATAGAAATTTTTGTGGCTAATTTCTTGAAATTTTTTTTTGCAACAAAATTTATATATTTCATCGCTATATTAGCAACAAATTGCTTCATTTTGTTGTTAATAATTAGAACAACAATGAAAATTATATTTCATTGCTAATATTTTGCGATGAAATATAAATTTTCGTGGCTAATTTCTTGAAATTAATTTTTGCAACAAAATTTATATATTTCATCACTATATTAGCAACAAATTGCTTCATTTTGTTGTTAATAATCAGAGCAACAATGACAATTATATTTTCTTGCTAATATTTTGCGATGAAATTGAAAATTTTGTGGCTAATTCCCACCAAGATCAAATAAAATATGTATTTAAATAAAATGGGGGGAGAGGTATGTGGGTGTGGGTGTGGGTGTGGGTTGAGTTGGGGGTTGGGGCGAGGTGGGTCGGGTCGAGTGTGGGTGCGGGTTGGGGCGGGTCGAGTGCGGAAGTGGGTTTAGAGAACGATTGAGTTGGTTCGGTTGGGGTGGGTCGGGTGTGGGTGCAGGTTGGGTTGGTCGAGTACGAAAGTGGGTTTAGAAAATGATTCATAAATCGAATATCATAGCCAAATATTAGCGACAAAAATATGGGTTTCATCACTAACATTTGCAACGAAATTAAAATATTTATCACGAAAAAATTTGTCGCTAATTCTAATATTTTTGTCGCTAATGTGAATTAGCGATGAAATAATTTTATCACGGGATTTGTTGCTATACACCCGTCGCTAACGTGTTTACAACAAATGTTTGATTTTCCTCGCAAACATTTTGTGATGAAACTCATATTTTCGTCGCTAACATTTTACGATGAAACTTATATTTTTCGTCGCTAATATTTTGCGATGAAACTCAAATTTTCGTCAATAATATTTTGCGATGAAACTCAATTTTTCATCGCAAATATTTGCGACAATTTTTTTTTTTTTTTGTCGCAAACATTTGCGACAAAATTAATTTTTTTTGTCGCAAACACGTTAGCGACGGGCGTATAGCCACAAATCCTGCGACAAAATTATTTCATCGCTAACTCACGTTAGCGACGAAAATATTAGAATTAGCGACAAATTTTTTCACGGTTAAATTGCAGTTTTCTTGTAGTGCAGGTTTACACTATATATATATATATAGATGAGTGATCTTGTGTAAAAAATTGCATGTATGCATCTCAGTCTAATTAGGTCAAAGTCAAAACTCTAAACCCATTTAGCTTAAAAGTCAAAATAAATATTGCGACCCAATCACTTTAATTTCATATCTATATAAATTCAGTCTTTTTTATTCCTTTCAATAAAATTAAAGCATAAGGCTGGACTTATTTGTTTGTCCTTTTATCCTACTAGATGATAAAAAATAAATTAAATAATCAAAATATTTAATATGACTTAAATTTCTACATGCATATTTAATACTACATATTTAACTACATAAAAAAACTATATAATACTACTTATTCATAAACCTCACCCTCATAATATTCACATATTTACACAAAATGCCATTACTTTTACTCTCTTTTCAATCACCTTTTTACTTTATTCATATAACTTTACAAAATTACCCCTCAACACTCCACTCATTACACTTTTTTCTTAAAAAGTGTGCCCACTTTGTGGGGCAAACACTTCCGGGACGGGGGGAGTATATGTTACTACATACTACCATTTGAATTACTACATTGAACAATGTTTGTTACTATATGTAACTTTATCAAATGATCTAATATTTTTGCATCATCCTACAATAAATTGTATTACAACATGCTCATTCTTGTTGGTCCCAAATTTGAGTTTTAAAATTAGAACGAGTCTAAAAGTTTAGAGGGTGAATAGACTTTTAAAAACTTTTCTAAAATATCAGAGATTATAATGCGGAATATTAGATTTTATGAGCCCTTAACAAGTTTATACTCAACTATCGATTATGAACTTTACTAGTCTATTCTCAAGTAATTCGTCTACTCAACAAAATTTATAAATCTAGTTGATTATACGAATTCTTTTAAGAACTTTAACAAATATAAAAACAGTAAGTAAATTAAACAAAAGATTTATAGTGGTTCGACAACTTGTCTACATCCACTCTCACAAACCCAGTTCGTGATATTTATTAATCCTCTGTTCTTGTGGCTTTAAGTCTCAAGATTAAGATTTCGATCTTATCGATTACACTACCAAGTGTATCTTTGATCTAACAACTAGTAGTTTTGGTTAAGCAACTAGCACGCTTGTTTACAAACTAAAGTACAGAAAGTACTACATGCAATAATATATGTTATTACATATTATAATATGGGTTACTACATCCACAAAAACACTAGGAAAAAAAAATATAGTACAAATGATGTGATGGTGAGAGAGAAAATAATAGATGGGTGTGAGATGAAGTATGATAAAATAATAGATAAAGTGTAAGTGATGTGATTGAGAGAGAGAAAATCATATGCCAAAAATGGAAAAAAATGAAATGGAAAACTTATTGTGGGACATCCATAAAAGGAAAGTGAGAAACTTATAGGGGGACGGTGTGAGTACTATTTAAAATGCACACAATCAAATTAAATATACAAATAAATAAGATATTTCAAAATTCAAATGAAACTGGAAGTATTATTACAGTTGGGTATGTTGGTTTTTCATAGTATTTTGGAAGATATTTATTACATACACAGTCATTGAGAATTTGTAGAAACACGTTATTATTCAATGAAAGTGGTCAAACAATTTTATAAAATTGATCATCTATACTATTTCACAATCTATTTTTATACAATTTGTTCTCAAAATATTTTTTCCTCGCCTGTATATCAAAATAACATGAGTGATATATAATTAAATAATAATAGAGAATAAGCCAGACAATTCTTATGATTTTGAAAGAATTAATTATAAATTTAGGACCATTAATTTCATAAACATATTAGAAAAATATACTAATTTATCAACAAATATAATCCATTAACATAATAATTTAATATTGTTTAATACACTCCCTCTTCATTTTTATTAATATAATATTGATGCAAAATACCAATTTTGCCCTTTACTAAATCAAGTTAGATATATACACTCCCCCTACAATTAAAACATAACCCTAACCCTAACCCTAGAATTTCGCGGTCGCCGTCGTCGCCGCCACCGGCGGCCACCACCACCACCACCATCAACATGCACAAACACAAACACAAACAAATTCTAACACCCACATAAATGAACATGTTAATCAAATAATCTAGCAATAACACTCCAATCGACACCATCACCGCCTCGAATAAAATTTAGAAATTAAAAAAAAAATCTTAGTATTGTTAACAAACCAGAGTCGACAAAAAACACTCGGGTCGACAGTGGTTTGTCGACCAAAAATACTCCGGTCGACACTGGTTTATCGACAAAAAATACTCCGGTCGACACTGGTTTGTCGACCAAATTTCGAAAGAAAAAAAAAATTTAATTGAAATTTTCGACTATTATTGATTGCTCAGAAACACTCTCATCGACAACCTATTGTCGACGAGAGTATTTTTGAGCGACCAATAATGGTCGAAAAAAAAAAAAAACCTGTTCTTTCTCCGGCGACGGCTGGGGGCGAGCGCGGGCGGGCAGCGACGGCTAGGGGCGAAGGAGGGCAGCGGCGTCGCTGGGCGAGAGGGGCGGCGCTGCCGCTTGTTACCGAAAAAAAAAAAAAAAACAGAGCCGTGGTGGAGGACGAGGCGAGGGGGAGGGAGGGTGGAGTGCGACGGCGAGGGGGGAGGGAGGGGGAGAGTGATGGCTAGGGGCGAAGGATGGCGGCGGCGTCGCTGGGCGAGAGGGGCGGCGCCGCCGCTTGTTACAGAAATTTTAATAAAAAGAATAGTGGCGGAGGAGGCGAGCGAGGTGAAGGGGAGGGAGGGGGGAGTGCGACGGCGAGGGGGGAGGGAGGGGGAGAGCGACGGCGAGGGGGGGAGGGGGAGAGCGAGGGGGAGTGTAGAAATCGGAAAAAAAAAAGGGGAGGGGAAGAGAGAGAGAGAGGCGGTGAAGAGAGGTTGGGGAAGAAGATGAAGTTAGGGTTTTTAGGGGGTGTGTATTTATCCTACACAATTTTAAGAGATAAGGGTATAATAGATAATTCAAGGGAAGTGCATCTATCTCAGATGTATTTTGAGGGGAGTGTGTATCGGGGGCGTGTATGAAACAAAGCTGGAGGGGTATATACCCCAACCCAAAAAGAAATGGGCCTGTATTATGAATGGGTCAGAGAGAATTAGAAAGAAATGGCCCAAAGAGTTGTAAAGGCATTTTTTATTTTACTGAACGAAAAATTAGAAATTGTGGCCTAGCTTGGGGGTACAATTGTACCCCCATGTCACTTGCTAGTTCCGCCTGCATGTATGCAATATTAAGTACAATTTTTTGTGATATATATATATATATATATATATATATATATATATATAAAGGATGGTATGTAACATGTAACAATATCTTTATTAATTTTTATTATCAATTAAAATATAATAACTAATATCAATTGACTTGCATGAATAATAATTAACAACTTTGATGCCTTTTGGTCAAAGTCTCCAATATCATTAGGGGAATCATGTCGTCTTACACGGAGCTTGGATCAGACACCTTCTCTTGTATCTCTTAATTTGAAATATATACATTTACATATTCGGTTAATTTAAAATTTAATTTACACACTTTTTTTTTTTTGCAAAGTATGTGTAAGTGGGATCATGTGCACACAGACTCCCATTAGGTTTGCATGTTGTTTATTCAAAGGGCAGTCAATCGATACGTTAGATATATATGTTGAACTGCTAGAAGAAGGAGTCCAAACTCAAGAAAAATAGATCGGGTTGGGACAGACAATATTTGGAATGCACTCCTTGCATACTAAGATCGTCCTGAGGTTAAACAAAGAGTGAGAAGTGTACACAGAACCGACTATCGAAGCCTGGAGGCCCGGCCTCTGGTTATGCCTGTCATAAATGTGGATTCCGTGGGGACGCCAAGGTTGCACGAAAAATTATAAGTATTCAGGAGAAGAGGACCAAACGACTCGGTAAAGCATGGAAAATGGTTGAGAATGTGGGACTTATTTGGCAATGCTCCATTTGGAGAATGTGGAAGTGTAGTAATGATTCAATTTTCAATGAGAAGACGTACACAGCGGAGGAAATAGCGGATAACATCAAGTATAGCACGTGGAAATGGCTTAAGGCACACAAAAAGATTAACTATTCTTATCACGATTGGGATCTAGATTCTTGGATATGTTTCGATAAATAGTTCACTATTATGGTAGCCTTTAGGTTCTGAAATCAAATAGATTGTAACGAGATTTGAGTACCCCTTGTACTCAATTTTGTTATACAATCATCTTTACTTTTAAAAAAAAATATAATTCAACTCGAATTGAATATTAGGATTGTAAATTGTGATTTATAGAGAAATCACGGTCTCGAAGGGATAGGTACCATTGTTTTGCACGGTCTCGAAGGGAGAAGGGGAATAGTTGCAACCGGATGTAGTCTTGAGGCACTCGATTGATCTTGACCGTCCCACTTATCTCGAGGAATTGAGATAAGCGGAGGTTAGGATCCTCCTTGGAAAGCCCACCAAATTGGTTGTTTTGGACCATTACTATCAATGCCGGCTTGAGCTCAAAGTTATGAGCATCCACGAGTTCTCAACCCGCTCCTCCATATGGCCTTGGTATCGAGCGGAAGTGATCCCTCAACACTCTTTGTGGACCGTTTTCCTCATTCTCAACCGACCTTCCGTTTCCTCCCACATTTGTATTCTCTCCAACTCTCCAGTGAAAGTTATCTCTCAATATTCTTTGTGGTCGGTTAGTTCAATTCCCATTCGGCTCCACAATTCCTCCAATATCTTCATGGTTTCCTATTTCCTCTTCGACTTCCTCTACAATCGGATTTTCTCCTCGATTCATCTCTTCCAATATATTCTCTTCTTCTTCTTTCGGCGTTTTGCCTTCGACAATTATCTTCGATTTCCGGATCTAGGGGGAGCAACTCTTGTTGGATTCTCCTAGCTCGAGTGATCATAAGCCATGTCTAAACAAAAATTTCAAAGAAGAGTGAGTATCACAAGCAAGATAAGAAATAACAAACACAAATATTTTTGGAATTTTTGAGAATAATGAAAGCAAATAAAGTGTCTAAACTAAAACTATCTCAACCTACACTCTAGAACTACCAAACCCTCCTCGGCAACGGTGCCATAAACTTGTTCACGTATTTCATAACTCTAAAATACACGACCGCAAGTATACAGTGTATATTGTAGTGAAGTAAGTACTAGGTCGATCACACAGGGAGGAGGAGTGTAAAAGTGGAGTTTTTTGATCTAGTTATAAATAGACGTGATCGAAAATTGAGTGTTTGATTACCCTAAATTGCCTACCAAGTGTCACAAGTAAACAATAAGAGAGTAATAGATAAAATCGATCAAGTAGTGATCATACAAATCACAAAAATACAGAAAGTAGGTTCCAAGACATATGTCACACTAAGGGGTCCATTTATGATTACAAGTCCCCATTTGGTAGCCCAATAAGTTATCAGGCCTATTAAGTTTTTTTTTTTTTTTTTTAAGTAGATATCTTAATTGTGCATGATTAATAGCTGACTAAGTTTTAATATATTGTTTGATATACACATAGTCGTGGTGTGATTGTGTTTGTGAGATAATTGTTTATTTACTACATTGTCCTTCATAACAAACTAAAATTCCAAATGTGCCATCATCAAAATTCAAAACTTCTTCTGCTATCCATTATCAGTTTATCACGCAAGAAACTTCCTTCGTTTTCAATAGGGCCCCAAATTCTTCTTCACGGGAGTCTTCATCATCGTTGAACAATTATTATGAAATCAATTATAGAATCGATCGGCGCCAGAAATGCAATTAAACCCACACACGCTTGCCATTATTACAAGTAAGACCCTTCATCGACCTTCAGCACGCACCCGCAATTTGTAAATTTTTTTTTATTTTTTACGCCGACAACTGGATCTGTAACGGAAAATACACAGGTAAACCTTTAGTGCACCAGAAAATTTATCAAAGAACCTTATACACTATCGTCGCAGAATATCGAGGTTTCGAGGTTTCCAATCGCCTCTTCAGATTAGAAGAGGAGACCCAACCGCAGAAAGTGTGAAATGAGAAAAATAACTAGGGTCACTATAAATATGAGGGGCAATTTTGTAACTTAATATTTTGGTCCGAAAACGGATACAACCCAGATACACTATCGCCGCACTTTCGGCAAGATTAAAAACACAGTTTTATCATCAATTAGTTGTGGGCCGTGTATTTCTCTTTGGCTTAACCGATTTCAACCAAACACCTAAATGGTCCAGATTAGGTACATATCTCCCTTTAGTCACCTCTAATCTGGCCCACCAAATGGGGCCCAAACCTATTTAAGTGGTGTTGTGTTTATTACTATAGGGTTGATCACTAAATAATGAATTAAAAGTTCTTTCGATCCAATTAATCCAAGAGAAATATTACCCAAACTAGTATCTCTACCTAGCATGCATAATAAATCCCAAAAAAGCTCCTAAGATCATCTAATACCCTCCCAATAGTTGATCCTCTCTCGAGCTCACAATAAATTGGGTTGAATGCTTAAGTACGACTAATGAAAAAGATTTCTGAATCCAATTTCAATTAATAATAAATAAAACATACTATCATGGCTATTGACAACATGTCTTGCAATGAAAATTAAGTATTCAAATAGAAATAGACAACACAAACACCAAATAAACAAGAAATTAATTCATAAATATCATCCAAAGTGTATCTAGAACCAAAAGTGTTCTAGCCAACAATCAATATAATCAAAATTCAAAGATAAAAGTAAATAAAAAGCAAGGGAAAGAGGAAGCTTAGTCTAAAGGATGATGAGAGGTAGCAATTCCAAGCTTTTAGCTCCAAATTCTACTCCAATTTGATGAGAATGGAAGAAAGGAATGATGAACACCTCCAAGTATGTGTGATTGAGTGAGAGTTTCTTGGAAAAGGGGGTGATGAATCATGAGAATCTAATAAAATGGTATTTATAGTGTTAGGGTAGGGTTTAAAATCGAGTTTTGCAAGTAGGCCCTCAAAATTGGGTGAAAATGCACAAAAACCGCTGAAACAAGGGCAACTCGGCCGAGTCGAGTGACTCGACCGAGTCAGGATGAATTTGATGATTGTAGGCCAGCAGTGACTCGGTCGTGGCATTTGACTCGATTGTGGCATGGTCTGTCACTCGGCCGTGGCATTTGACTCTACCGTGGCATGGTAAAAACTCCAACTCGCAGTCCATCACTCCAACACGGCCTAGACTGCACACTCGGCCGTGGCATGCCAAAATCCCGAAGTTGCAGGTCGGCCTCGGCCGAGACTACACACTCAGCCGCGTCGCACCCTCAAACTTGTTTTGCTCGTAACTTATGCTTCCGACCTCCGATTGACTCGATTCTTTTTTTCCATCCCACTCTGTTTTTCAAGCCGAATCCAATGGTGTAATCCTCTCTTCGGTCTAGTGAGATGTGGTATGTGTTTTGCTTCCAAAATCCTTGTGTTTCCTACAAAATCGACGAAACACACCTTTCTCTTATTTTGACCAAAACATCCGTAATCGACCAATAAATCAATGAAATCACAATCAAAATGAGCTTCACATGTGCATAAAAAATGTGTAAATTCCACTTGAATCACCCATATTGTTTAGTTAACCTAAAAGCTTATGATATAATTTATATATACTCATTTTCATTGTTAATAAAATATCTCTTCCATTCATCTCAACATGGTAACTAGAGCCTAATTTTAAATAACGTCACAATTCGATCCTTATTCCTTTTTTTTTTCGGTCAAACCATTACTCACCTTCCTTATTTCCTAAAGATCTCCCACGTTTGTGGCATCTTTCATAGTTCATCCACTGTCCAGGTTCATCATGATCGGATGCGACGAAACTCCCTCCGTCCCAATCACCTCGCCTGCGCCGATAACTACACTCTACTCGACGTCTTCTATCTCTCGCCTGGCACCCCATCGCCCCAAGTCTCAGAATCATGTCCTTCTCGAGCACAGGCGTCGCCAACTGGCTCGACATTTTACCCCCTTCCAACCGGTGCTCGCCCATACATGGGTAAGTGTCTACTCTATGGAGGGCCCGGTCACTCCGCTCAACGCTTCACTATGTACTAGTGCTCGCCTGTCTCTCCATCACAGTTTGTGACTCGATTGGCCTATGTCTCTCCTTCGGCCCATGCCTCTGCATCGGCCCCAACCACTTGTTGTTCGGCCTATGTCTCGTTCGGGTGTTGTTCGCCTACGAGGTCCTCGCATTAATGGGTTGTACTTGTGGCCGGGTGGTTCATGTGGATTTCATTTGGCCCTCACGACCTCCAAAATCCCACTCCTAACTTGGTATGCAAGACTAGGTCACCCGTCATTCCAAATTTTTAAATTCAGTCATTTTCGTTAATAAGTTTTTGTGCGACAAACATTTATCGTTCTCTTGCGACTCTTGCAAATGTATCAAGAGTCACAAGTTGTCATTTCATTACTCTACTCTTCCCTCTACTATGCCATTACAATTGCTTTTTTCTAATGTCTAGACTTCTCCTGTGTTATCAACGGATGGCTTTAAATATTATGTGTCATTTGTTGATCATTACACTAAGGGTCCGTTTGATACGCGAAATAAATTTATGCCGAAAAGGGGCATATAAGGGGTCCTCAATATAATTTAATATAGGAAGAGGTGTATAAGTGGTGTATTAAATCAAATTCTTGTTTGATAAAAAATACAAAAGGTGGTACTAAAAACCATGTATTACGTTAATTCTTGTGTGATAGAGTGTATTAACCAGTGTATAAAATTATTTTTTGTTTGATAGAATGCATACCCCACCATATAAATGATAAAAATACATATTTGCCCTTATTTTTCAGAATGTTGTACTTTGTTTGATTGGCTATAAAAATATATACACCATATTCCACCTTAATAAAATTGATAAACTTTCAACTCCAGAAAATGTGGAATCAATAGTGGGCATATGCGTGAACAAAATCAAACAATTCAATAAAATGGGAATGAGTAGTAGACATATGTGTGGGCAAAATTAAACAATTCAATAAAATTTAAAGTTATCATATTTGATTGAATATTTTGAAAAGTATCCACCTACATTTTACATTCATTGGTGTAATATAAAAACAAATAATATGATCTTATAAAAATCATACAAATATTTAGTCGACAAAACATTTTTATAGATTAAAAGCATCTTTTTGACAAGAAATAAAAAACCAAGAGAAATTCTAGAAAACAACCATTTATGCATATTGTTCTTGATATTTGCATCTTCCACTACATGTTTTCATAATGTTTACTTTGATCTATGATCATGTAACAACTTTTACTTTCTTAAAAGAAAAATTAAAAAATTGAAATGCAAGATTAAAAATTTAATACCAAGACAAAATAATAACACGAAATCATACAAAATATCAATAATAGAAAATTGTGGAAACATCTTACAAATAATTCCTGGCAACATTTTTAAAGATTATATCAATAATAGAAAATTGTCGAAACATCTTACAAATAATTCCTGGTAACATTTTTAAAGATTAGAAGCATCTTATCCACAAGCAAAAGAAATTAGAAAGGAGAAGTTCAAGAAATTTCAAAATGACTAGTATTAAGACTCTCAAACGACTTTAGAAACAAAATTCACAAGATCCAAATGAAGGAATGCTTACTGTATTCCACTGCAAGTAGTACAAATAAACGTCCAAAAGTTTGTGCAAACATATTGAGGATCCTGCATCGAGAGATTTGGTTAATATACAAATATTAAGTAAAACCACACTCTTTTTCATACAAACATATGCACCAAACACTCCATAAAAGTCGAATCTAAATCGTGAAATCATTCCCTCCCTTCCAATTTTCACAACTGAGTGATTTGCTAAAATTTAATGTCTTAAAGTTACTCGTGTAACATCCCTTGGTAGTAAAAAATAATGCTAATTAATTATTAAATGATAGTGACACACACTACTGAAATGTAATTAGAGTTGATTTTTATTTTATTTAAAAGCTAAGGAAACAGCCAACTGCAACCATCATTCCAATTATCACTGAAAAACAGCCAACTGCAATTAGAAAACAATCTGGGAGCATAATCTAGAAACAGCTTAAAGATTATTAGCAAACACTTTAACAACTTATAAGCTACATAAGAATTAGTACATCTTATAAGATGTTTAAATTAAGCTACTTAAGAATTAGTACAACTTATAAGATGTTTAAATTAAGCTTAGCCAAAAGAGCTCTTACTCCATCCACACATTACTAATCGATCCAAGTAAAAGGAAGAACTTACTAAATAATAACCACTCAGCATTATGTGATTTGTCCTGGTTATATTTGCCTGAAATGAAAAGAGAAACACAATAAAGTCAACAAGCTACAAAAAAGAAAAGACATGGCATTTGAAGTAATTCATTGATTTGGGCCATCTCTGAAAAGCGTATTTCAAGTTTCAACCATGCTTTGTCTCATTTGTTTCTAATCTTCCCAAGAACTAGGTTTTCCAGAAATCAAGTAAACAAACAATGCTAACATTAATGAATACACAACCAAATACTTAGAAGAAAAATAAGGGTCAAACACTACAAGAAAAAGGCAGAGATAGACAAACACTCTTTTAGCATTTATGAGAAAATCCATTTCAAATTTAGAGAAACAATATGTCATAAGTCAGCCCATCAGACGACGTCAATGAATTAGGGTTGATGGTCTTAGCAAATAAAATCGTAATCTGGTTTATACGGGCCAAACCTGTATAAAATCATACTAGGAGGTGGTATTATTTCTTCAAAGGGGAATAGTGAAAAGTCTGTATAAGGGCTCAAAAAAACACTTTTTAGTACCGTAGCTTTTCTGACTATTTAGGGATGCTGAAATAGCCTATATGGGCTATCAAACAGCAGTATTGTTGTTATACAGGGTTAATATTCTCCTTATTTAGGCTATCAAACGGGTCCTAAATATATATGGTTGTATCCTTTGAGAAAAAAATCAGATGTCTACTCCACCTCTGTTGCCTTTAAAGCCATTGTCGAAAACTCTCTTAAAACAAAAATCACTACTCTCTATATGGACAATGGTGGGGAGTTCATTGTTCTTCAACCATTTCTCGCTTCCCATGGCATCTCTCACTAAACCACACCCCCACATACACGCGAACATTATTGACACTGACCTCGCTCTCTTACACCATGATTCCATGCCTTTTGAATATTGGCCCTTTGCTCTCTCCGCTACCACTTACCTCATAAATTGTCTCCCTAAAGTGAATCTCACCCTCAAATCCTCGTTTGAGGTTCTCTTTACCAATCCACCTAACCTCTCCAAGTTATGTGTGTTTGGGTGCAAATTCTATCCATGGCTTCGTCAATACACCGCTCACAAACTCCAATCCTGCTCCACTCCATGTGTCTTCATGGGCTACTCCCTCACCCAAAGTGCCTACTTCTGCCTTGATTATCCACCAAACGCCTATGGATTATATTACAGAATATAATAGAATAATATGTTATAGGAATAGTATAATGTATTATAGGAATAGCATAATATATTATAGGTAGCAATCTTTTATTTATGATTTATATTTATTTCCTTGTTTATCTATTTCCTTGGGTATCTCTTGTAATCCCTATATATAGTGGACCACTCTTATCATCTCATTAACGGTGATTGAATATAATTCTCACATGGTATCAGCCTAATACACTGAAACCCTTCTCTTCTCCTCCCTATTTTTTCGGCGTCTCCGACGGGCTAGTATCCCCCGTCGCCGCCTTGCCCCTTTCCCTTTCTTCTCAATTTTTTCGGCGTCCTTGACGAGCAGGTATCCCTCGTCGTCACCTTGTTCTTTTTTTATCTCGAACGAGCTGGTCTCCCTCGTTCCCTCTCCCGACCGCTTTTAGTCGCCACCGACGAGCCTGTATTCCTCGTCCCCCTTCTTCTTCTCGAACGAGCTAGTCTTCCTCGTTCCCTCTCTTGGCCGCTTTTAGCCGCCATTGACGAGCTGGTATCCCTCGTCCCCCCTTCTTCTTCTCGAACGAGTTGGTCTCCCTCGTTACCTCTCTTGGCCGCTTTTAGCCGCCACCGACGAGCTTGTATTCCTCGCCCTCCTTCTTCTTCTCGAGCGAGAAAGTCTCCTCATCCCCCTTTTTTTTCTTCTTCTCGAGCGAGCAAGTCTCCTCGCCCCCCTCCACACAGTCTCCTCGTTACCTCTCATGGTCGATTATGCTATCTCCATGACTCTTTTCACTCATATAGTGTTAGTCACACTCACCTACACTCTAATTTTCTATATAGCCTCACGTTGCATCATTTTTCTTCTACTTTTCTCTCTATTCGGAGAGCCCATGATCAATAGCATTGGTTGCTCGCCCCTCCGATCTATTTGGTTTGTGCTCGAATCAACTGCTTTCGATACAATTGCAGGTGTTTCTTGCCTAATTTTTTGTCATCGTTCGTCCTTCAAAGGATTTCGGTGTTTCGATCCATTTGCTTCCCGCTTTTATGCGCCTTGGCATGTCCTATTTGGTGATTCCGAATTTCTATTATTTCTCCTGCTCTATGACAACAAAAGTACATTGTTTTACAGATGTCTTCACAAAGCTTTTATCTCAAACTCGCTTCAGATTGTTGTGTACCAAGCTCGTGTTCATTTACATTCCCAGCTTCGCTTGACCGGGGATATTAGAGAATATAATAGAATAATATATTATAGGAATAGTATAATGTATTATAGGAATAGCATAATATACTATAGGTAGCAATCTTTTATTTATGGTTTATATTTATTTCCTTGTGTATCTCTTGTAATCCCTATATATAGTGGACCACTCTTATCATCTCATTAATGGTGATTGAATATAATTCTCACATGGTATGAGCTTAATACACTAAAATCCTTCTCTTCTCCTCCCTATTTTTTCGGCGTCTCCGACGGGCTAGTATCCCCCGTCGCCGCCTTGCCCCTTTTCCTTTCTTCTCATTTTTTTCGGCGTCCTTGACGAGCAGGTATCCCTCGTCGTCACCTTGTTCTTTTTTTTATCTCGAACGAGCTGGTCTTCCTCGTTCCCTCTCCCGGCCGCTTTTAGTCGCCACCGACGAGTCTGTATTCCTCGTCCCCCTTCTTCTTCTCGAACGAGCTAGTCTCTCTCGTTCCCTCTGTTGGCCGCTTTTAGCCGCCACCGACGAGCTTGTATTCCTTGTCCTCCTTCTTCTTCTCGAGCGAGCAAGTCTCCTCATCCCCCTTCTTTTTTCTTCTTCTCGAGCGAGCAAGTCTCCTCGCCCCCCTCCCCACAGTCTCCTCGTTACCTCTCATGGTCGATTATGCTATCTCCATGACTGTTTTCACTCATATGGTGTTAGTCACACTCACCTACACTCTAATTTTCTATATAGCCTCACGCTGCATCTTTTTTCTTCTACTTTTCTCTCTATTCGGAGAGCCCATGATCAATAGCATTGGTTGCTCGCCCCTCCGATCTATTTGGTTTGTGCTCGAATCAACTGCTTTCGATACAATTGCCGGTGTTTCTTGCCTAATTTTTTATCATCGTTCGTCCTTCAAAGGATTTCGGTGTTTCGATCCATTTGCTTCCCGCTTTTATGCGCCTTGGCATGTCCTATTTGGTGATTCCGAATTTCTATTATTTCTCCTGCTCTATGACAACAAAAGGGCATTGTTTTACAGATGTCTTCACAAAGCTTTTATCTCAAACTCGCTTCAGATTGTTTTGTACCAAGCTCGTGTTCATTTACATTTCCAGCTTCGCTTGACCGGGGGTATTAGAGAATATAATAGAATAATAAATTATAGGAATAGCATAATATATTATAGGTAGCAATCTTTTATTTATGGTTTATATTTATTTCCTTGTTTATCTATTTTCTTGTGTATCTTTTGTAATCCATATATATAGTAGATCACTCTTATCATCTCATTAACGGTGATTGAATATAATTCTCACAGATTACAAGTAAGACATTTTCTGGTCACATAGTTAGTTCAACTAAATTAATTAATAATTAATTTATTTACCTAAAGAAGGCATCAGATTTCATGGTTAATTGTGCTTTGAAGTGTCCTTACGTATAGCGGTATGAATTAGTCAGTAAATATAGATACCAATCTTAGGTCTTAATGTCATAAACAGTAACGAAGCCAAGGACCCGATTAACATTACTATAAAGATAAAATAATACTTATTCATTATACTCATAAAAAATTCATATGATACAATTATCAATACATCTCATTAATTCCATTAAACTAAATAAAGCGAACAAGTTATTTTTCGTTATTATTTTGGTACGTACTATACTCCCTCCGTCCTGTGATGACTTGCACATCTTGACCGGCTTACTTTAAAAAAAATTAATTTAGTAGTCTGGGTCAAATAAATGAGGGGTATTTTATTTGATTTGGTGAGGTGTAAAGAAGATTTAGTGATATTTAAAATGAATTTAGTGAGATATTTGAAAATAATTGACAATTTTGAAAAATAAAATGATGTTGTGAGGGTATTAATTTTGTGAGTTAATTTTATATTAGGAGTGTGAAAGTAATATTGGGACGTGTCAATAAGAAAAATGTGCAAATAATTATGGACGAAACTGATATTTTATAGTCTAAGTCTAGTAATATGTCCTAGTTTTGATAACCAAAACATTTATAATTATTTATATGTAATATGTTAGGACGAAGTTGATATTGTAGAGTCTAAGTCTAGTAGTGAACTCAGCTGTATGTGGTTCAGTTGATATCACAGAAGAGCTACAGTTCAAGACAAGAAGACTAGAAGACTAAGAAGAATGGAAGTTCATGTGTGAACAAGATGAGAAGGTTCTTATATACCTTATCATCTAAGTGAACACTTAATAGAATCAGCCAAGGAGAACACAGTTGATATGAACTAAGGAGATGTCTACTGATATATCAACACTTAGAAGAAACCAAGATGAGAGGAAGTATTATGAAGACAAGATGAGGTTCACTCATCTGTATTAAGATAAGAAGATACAAGAAAAGAAGCCTTATACTAGCTGACTAAATAAGAAGACAAGATGACAAGATTAGCAGAGATGAAGTGATGTTCGAAATAAGACCAAGTATGGATCCAGTATCAAGGTAAATAAGGAAAGAACCTTATATAATTCTTACCTTAAATACATAAGGAAAGAAGGTAAACAAGGAAGCAAATCAAGTTCTTTATGGACTGTGTGCATACAAGTAAGGTTTCGACTCAACGACTAGCAATCCAACAACTAGTTTGAAGATCAAACTCCTATAAATACAAGACTATCTTCATTGTGAAGATCACGAAAACTATCTCAACAATTCTACCTCGTTGTTATCGTGCACAAACATTCAAAGCATTCAAGAGTTCAAGAGATCACAAGATATCGAGTTTATATCAAAGTTTCTTATTCTAGAGGCTTAGAAAGTGATCAAACACTGTACTGTTTGATTTACTAGTTGGAAATTCAGAAAAACAACCAAACCTTTAGTTGATAAGTTTGTTATTATTCAAGCTCGTTGTAAGAGTGCTAGTTCTCACACTAACTAGTATATCGAGTGCATCCGGAGGTACCAAAGATCAAAGTCTTTATTTCTTGGTACTTAAAATTACAAAATCCGATTGAGAGAGATTAACATCACGTTTGAAAACATGAGAGTGAACCACTATGTATTGTGTGTCTAATGTTTAATATCATCTCAAATTTCATCACTGCAATCTATATTTGTTATTCCTGTAATTGTTTTGCCAGTTTCAGAAAGCAGGAAATGTCCAATTTCACTTGCACATCAAGACCTTATACGTTTTAGACAATTTTACTTGCACATCGGGAAATGGCGAGGGCATAACGACTGAATTACGGTCGTCCTAGTTGATCAAATGGCGAGAGCTATTCCCTTGCTAAACGCAAGGAGCACAAAAAGCTAACAAAAAAATTGTTCCAAAACTATGTTACTATGTAGATAATTATATGTTACTGTAAAGGGAAATATGTGTTACGGTAAGTACAAATAACACATAAATTGATTTTCAGATGAACTATTAGTACAATTAATTTAAGGAATGGGAAAAAAACTCGCAGATCTTTTGCGAGTCGTACCAAAATTACAAACAGATCTTTCAAAAAAAATTATGCAAAAGGCAAACAAAAAAACTTGTTCTGAATTTGTGTTACTATAAAAACAACATGTACGGACAAATGTGTGCTTTTATAAGGACAAGTACATATTTATATTTAAAGTAGAGTTTATTGCTACTTAGGTGCCATTTTCACCCTCCAACACTGTGTAGGTGCAATTTTTTTAAAAAGTTGATTTTAGGTGCCAAAACACACTTGAAAAACCCAAAATACCCTTTCTTAAAATTTCTCTCTCCTTACACATTTCTATCTCTCCTTACACAATTGCAGACGGGTCCCATCAAACTTGTTTGTCTTGAATTCAATTTGAACCTCTCTTCTCTCATACGCCTCATCTTCTCCTCTCTCCTTCTTCTTAAAAATCCCAGCAAACCAAAGGAGTCGAAAAAGTTTTCCTCCACCCCAAACCGCCCATTGTAATGCTCAACTCCGATCTGTACGATGATGTCGTCGCCCACCGCTGTAAGAAAAATGTTAGGGGTGAGCTCCGTGCCTCCGTCGTCAATCTGCCACCACTGTCACCGCCGCCGTCATAGCTTGGCCATGACCTCCTCCATTGGCACTGCAAGACGAAGAAACCACCCCCTTCGTGCACCGACGCCGCCTCTTGTCCACCGTCGCCGCCCATTAACAGTGCCACACCTCTCAAGCCGCCATCCGGATCTGAAGAAGAAGATAGATCTGTGGTGGCGGCGAAGAAGATGAAGCGGCGAGTTCAAGCCCTCCGACGATACGTTACAAATCGGCTCCTAAATTGGCACCCATTTTCACGATCTCGGTGTTTTAGATATCTCCTCTGTGACTCCAGGTTCGTGGTGTGTTAGATTTGTTCTTGAATGACCGATCTACCATTTTGATTTTTTAGATTTTTTCTTGAATGGAGAGATGTAGATTTTGGACTGTAATTTTTTAGAATTGTTTGTTCAAAAACTGAAATTTGTGATTTGGAGATGGAAAGAAACAAGGAGCAGACATGGTTGAGATGACACGAAGCCGCCATTGTTGAAGGAGATGAAGTAACATCTTTTTTTTTTTTACTCGAACTGTGTAAGACTCAATTTTTATTTTGTGATTCAGAAAAGTGTTATGAATATTCTTGAAGAAGGCAGATATGTAATTTCATTATTTTTTTTTTTTAACAATACATGATTTTTTATTTTTAAGGTAGGTTTTCATTTTTTGAATTTTGAAACTTGATCTGTAACAGCAAAATTGGTGGAATTTGGGTTTGGCCATTTCCATTTTCATGGAACTCAAAATGTATGATTTCTTGTTATTATTGTAGAAATATTGACGAAATATTACTCGAATTGTTGGTGTAACTTCATTTGTTGTTAATGCAAATTACTTCTTAGTTGATGCAAATAGATTTCTTCATTGATGCAAATTTTTAATTGTTGATGCAAATAGGTTTCTTCATTGATGCAAATTTTTAATTCGTTGATGCAAATATTTTTTTTGGAATTTTTATTGGTTCGATTTTTTTTGTTTGTTGATGCAAATTATTTTTCTCATTTCTAACCAAGTCCTTCTCTTCTAATTCTAAAAATTAAAATATAGTGAGAATAGTGTAACAATTAAATCATTGAAAAGTGACCATAATATAATTTTAATCAAAGTTTAGTTCATTCTCGAAAAAAATAATTAAAATTCTCGAAAAAAAAATGTAAACATTAGTGTTTGAGTAGTTTTTCTTCCTCTTATGGAAATTTGTATTGACTTGGTAAATTGAGTAGGAGTACAGGATATATATATAAATGTACGCATGTGTAAACAAGGAAATGTTTTTAACTGTATGCACAATTTTAGGGATTATATAAATCAATTAATCCTAAAGATATTCCTAAATATCTCTTATACACCCCCGCAAAATAGACGTCCCGTCGGCGACGGATATTTTGTATCTGAGCGACTCAAACCGTTGGCGAGGTAAGGATTTTGTAAGTAGGTCTGCTAGCTGGTCCAAGGTATTGACATATGAAACAGAGAGAAGGCCTTTGGAGGACAGATCTCGAACAAAATGAATATCGATGGTTATATGTTTCATCCTATAGAAGACGGGTCTTCTTGATTAACATAATCATATCCTGATATCCATACATGTAGTTGAATGTTGTCTCAACTCTCAGTACTGCTTATTTCTCGACTCTCCTTGTTGTATGATAGAAATTAAAGCTCTCTTTTCCTCTCTCTCTCGCACTGTCGTTGATCAAATTTAAAGATATTTTATGTTGTTTGGAATGAAATTTATTTTAATTACAGTTGTCTATGTTTTGGAATGATATATTTTTGTATTTTGCTTTAATGTAGAAAGTTTTCAGTTTAAGCTTTAACTAATTTTGAATCATAACTAGCTGAATTCATGGATCCTTGATTAACAAAATTATAAAGATATATGAAATTATTGCTTCAAAAAATCCAAATGACTATTTATTTGTAAGATTCAAATTCTCATAATTCACCATCCTTGTACAGTTAAAATAAACGTACTTTAAATACGTATGAAATTATGAAATTTATGAATATATTTATACACATAAGGTACTTGGATCGTATTAAATTATAAAAATTAATGAATATATTTATATTTCTCTCTCAACTTGTGTAATAAACCGAAACTTGTTGAGTTTATTATTTTATTCTACAAATGATGCAAGAAAACACACTTTGACTGTGGGCCTGAATTTTAAGCAAAAAATCACACTTTGACTGTCGGCTTGAATTTTAAGCAAATTCAAGATTGGTTGGAAACAGAATATGGATTTTTTAACCCAAAATAAAATTTGCATCAATGACAAAAAATAATTTGCATCAACATAGAAAAGATTTGCATCACAAACAAAATTTGCATCGACGTACAAAAACGAAAAATAAATTTGCATCATCGACGCACGCTATTTGCATCAACACAAAACCGACTTTACAACAAAACAACAGTTCTTTTTAGTAAAAAAAAATAAAAATATAGCAGGACAAGATCTTCATCTTCTTCAACACAAAAAATTTAAAACTCAAAACCTCCATTACAAAAGCTTCTGTTGACGAAGATCTTCATCTTCTTCAACACAAAATATTAAAACTCAAAACCTACATCTTCATCTTCTTCAACACAAAAATTTAAAACTCAATACCCCCATTACAAAACCTCCATTACAAAAATCTGCACTCCCCTGACCTTAAAAAAAAAAAAAAAAAATCGAACCAATCAACAATAAAATAAAAATCTGCACTACCAATTTTAGATATTAATGTTTTTTTTTTCCTTCATCGAGATTTTTGATTTTTTCAAGAGACAGGGAATTTGAACAAATCTTTACCTTTTAAATGACTTTGTCTTTCCTGGGAAGAAGACGAAGGTCGTACCCAAAGCATCCATAGGCGGTGCGTCTCCCAAGTCCCAAGGCTTCGATCTGGAATTTTCTTAAAGAAGGAGGCGATGAAGCTTCTCCCAAGGTCGCCCACTTCTGTAAGAAGACGAACAGGAGCCCTTAGCCGTCGTCGCCGATCTGCAGCACTCCGGCGAAGAAGTCATGGCCGCCGCCGCCCCAAATCTGAAATATTCTATTTTTTAGATCCGTTACATTTCTCGTTTTTTTAGATCGCCGCCGAGCCACGACGACGAAGCCATGGCGGCGGCCACAAAACTTCATCTTCGCCATGGCAGATCGGCGACAGAGCTTCAAGGCGGACGACCATGGTGGAAGCGTCGACGGCGAACAGCTTGGCCATGGCGATGTTGGTGGGCCGTCTTCGCCGGAGAGTTGGAGGCGGCGGCCATGGTGGGGCGGCTGCGGCAAGGGGGTGGCAAAAGAGTTTTTTGGTTGCTGGGATTTTGAATAAGAAGTAGATGAAGGAGGTGGGGTTGAAGGAGAGAGAGAAGAGAGAGGAGAGAGGAGGGAGGAGACGGTTTAGAGAGAGGAGGGGTGAGATGTTTTAAGAATCTTATCTTCTCCACTATAAGGGCAAGAATGTAATCTTGGCACCCAAATGACACCTAAATGAGAGGTTTTAAAAAGGTAGCACTTAATGGGTTTTGCCAAGTCCAAAAGACACTAGAATGGAATGGCCCCTTTAAAGTAACATATTTAAAATATTGAAAATTGTGTTACTATATAAATACAAGCGTATTACTTTATAGAAAAAAATGTGTTACTGTATGAATACAATTTGTTTACTAAGCACGAATGAAATACTTAGTTCGTCCTCAAAATAATAATAACAAAAAAATAAAAGAATTAAATGAATGCAGGTTGAATAGTTCATCCCTAAATTTATAAATATATAACAATCAACAATTAATTGAAATAGATCCACACGTGAAATATTGATTTTTTAGCATTCTATTCGAGACTAGCAAATTGGATTTAAAGAAAAAAAAAATCTTAACAAAACTGATCGACATTAGCTATCTGAATTTTTTAGATTTTTCTCTTTTTATTTTTTGATTCACCCATGTGAGAGCTGATTTTTTTTAGAATTTTCTTTTTGTTTCTGTTTTGCACAATTTTTCTGCTATTTGAATAGGATGGATGGGTAAAATTTCACGAATATTTTATATAAGTTTTTATCTATAAATATGCATGTTATAAAAACAAATAAAATATCCAACTCTAAGTTTATAATAAATAAATAAAATAATATTATAACATGGTCCAATACTACTATAAAATGCCTAAAAAATAATGTTTATACAAATTAATTAATTAACATCCCAGCTCTATTTTTTATAAAAATAAATAAAACAATGGCCCTGGAAAAAATAATAAAATGGTAATTTTTTTTTTTTTTACTATATGAACATGTTATAAAGATGAAGGTTATAAAAGTTTTTTTTCTTTTTCTTTTTTGAAATGTTGAAATTTATATAATATTCCGTACGTATTACTGTGCGAAAGGGTTGAGAGAGTATTTTGGTCGTCAGTTGAAAAGAATGAAAGATGCCATGGGAATCGGAGAGTCTGCCATTATAAACCGAAAGAAATAAAAGCATTACAAATTCAATTTCCTCTGCCTTCTTCAGCAATCCCTTCTCTTCTCTTAATGCGAAATGAGTATATATGATTATTCTTTCTCAGCAGGAGGTAGTGTATACAAAGTGTTTGATATAATTCCTGTTGATATCAGAATTCTTGGTGATACATACATACAGTTTAATTACATATTCTTCCTTAATTAAATTATTTCGTGTTAATTTGATTGAATTCTCCATACCGATTTTACTATTTATGTTGTTTATTTCGTGTTAATTTGATTGAATTCTCCATACCGATTTTACTATTTATGTCGTTGATATTCTTTCTTCCCGTTCTGACCCCAGTAAAAAGTGCTTTTACTTTTTTATAAATTTCGTGTTACTTGTATATATGACTATATAATAGTTTTTTTTTTTTGGTTCTAGAGTTTAATTCTCTTACCCTAAACCTCATCTGGTCATATTTGTATATGGGATTTATCAAAACCAAACTTATAATTTCCAAGGTATGCATATTTTTGAAACTCTTGCTCTATTGGCTATTCTATTCTTGTATGTTAGGAAATAAATAAAATGTTGCATTTATTATAAGAATCAAGAAACTGTGCAGTAGGACTCAGCAGGAGTTTATTTAGTTATTTAAATCCTGGATTTCAGGCATTCTATAAGGTGTCAAAACTGAGGTTTGACAGAAACCCTGCTTTCGAGGAGAAGGTCCAACAGGCTGTAATCCTCATGAAGTATTATAACTATTTTCTGTATCGATAAATTTATTTATGTGAGCTAACATGGTTCTATGAGTAAAGATTGGACCCAAGAGGAGCTTAATAAAACTGCTGAAGCAGTTGGATATGGGGCTGTCTATTTGAATCTTACTCTTCTTTTAGCACTGCTCAGAATTCTATCTTAGTGATGAAATTGACGGGATTTATTAGCTGCTTTTAGTTTATGTTTTAGTTATATATATGTGTATATGCATAGTATTTCTTATTCTTGGGACAGAAAGTTATTCACTTCCCGTAGTTTTTTCTTTTAGTTGTTAGTAGATCTTTAAGAAGAAGGAAGAAAAAAGTAGGCCAATTCCATCCATTTTAATTATAAACTGTATTCAATGTTCTTCACTTTCCAATGACATATAATCAATTTTTATCTTTGAATTTTTCTTTAATGGCCATCTTCTGTTTTATGTTCTTTTATAAGAAATGGCGAATGAAGCACTGTGATCATATAAGAACATTTAAAAATCTTATGATCGATCGTTTCAAAGATGGATGGGCTTTTAGTTTAATTTGTGATTCACACCTGTTCTTCATATTTGCAACAGTCTTGGATTTTAGACTTGGCTCACTGCAGTGAATGTACATTAGGATTTCACTGGCTCCAGTTTTCTAAGGTAATTTCGTTGATTTTTGAATATGACAAAGAACATGATGTGTGCAGCGGATGCTTGCCACTGGCGCTCACTGACGGCATCAGCCATGTTCCGAGGCAAAATGAGCACGAAAGAAGTAGACCAGCAGATGCTAAGCGTGCAGAAGAAATCGTCCTACTTCATCGAGTGGTTACGTCACACCTCAGTCAGGTGAGTAATAAACAATTTGTACTAATTATACATTGAAACTTGAAGTCTTGATGGTGATTTCAAGCAAACTCCTGCTATTTGTGTTATATGTCCGAGAGATATCATGTAGAATTGTTGAATTTTGGAAGTGGGGGTATTTGTCGATTAGTCTGTAACAATGGTCAAATGTGGAGTATCGACACTAGAGTAGATGACATTCAATTATCCCTTGCCTTCTTTTGTTGAAGTCCTCGCCCTCTATTTATGGAAGAATAGAGTGCTCGGCTTTCAACTCATAGATCCTAATAGAAAATCCTAAGATAAACATTTTAGATCTTCAACCTCTTAGACAACATTTGATCCTAAAGAGTTAGTCATTTGAAGAAATAGCAAATTCTGATTTTAAACAAAATGTGACAACATCACGGTCAACAACATCAACAATCTTCCCCAATTTGACATTTTTGCTTCAATACACCTGATATATATATTTTGCAATATATTATATGTCAGTAATAGAGATCCGCATATGTCAAGTACACTCAACAAGTTAAAGAGTGTAGCAAAACAGTCAACTGAATAAAATCAGATTGAGTAATTAAGTGTATACTCTATTCAAAATATTACTACTAAATTGAGATAAGAAACAAATATTACAGAAATATAGTATGTTCCTAACAAGTGATGAAGGAAGTAGTAATTGAAAGTATTTTTCATTGGTTTAAACATGAAATTTTATCTGTGTACTTTATTTGAATTACGGTTTTAATCTTAATATTCAACATTTCTATTTCAGATTTTTGGTGGTGAAATATCTTCTCTAACTCTAAGCCAAATTCTGGTTTCTTGCTAAGCTAGTTTGACTATATTAATTATTAACCCAAAACCATCGTCAAAGTTGAAGGGTTGACTCCCATTGTATCTGGATTTTATCTTAATGTTGGGTTATTAGAAATCACTTAGTTACATTAATTTTGTCTTGAAAACTAAATTTTAGTTCATAAATATTTTTTAGAAATACTTTTTTTAGGGGTTGAGCTGACCCGTTAGACCATGTAAATGCTGGACTGGGTTACATTTTACCGGCCCAACCCAGTCCAGCCCCGTGATTTCATTTTGCCCGATGGGCTGGTCTGGGCTGAGCCCAAATTGGCAGCTCTATATTGTGTGCCCTAGATGGCAAAATTCATCAGTACATCGTCCGTCCGCCTGTCCAATTACTCCGTCCGTCTGTTCACCGGTCCGCTGCCCGCCATTTATAGTGCTTTTCAAGGTACGAAAAGGCCCTTGTTTTGTTCACATTTAAATTCGTATGATTAATTTATACCTATACTAGTTTTGGTAAAACTTGCTAATGTAAATGCAGATTGCATCTTGAATCTACTTTAAATGAACAAAATTATGATGAGAATCTTAATACTTTCTTGAGATAAGTTGAAAACAGAGGTTCAGATTCTTATAATAAATTGTTTATATGAAAACAGAGGTTCAGATTCTTTCTTCGATCTTGTTTTCTCTTTTGCTTTTGTAAATATTTTTTGCAAATATTTGTAGATCCTCTTTTTAGGATTATGGATTACAAGTAAGACATTCCCTGGTCCCTCCTAAAACACGCACATTAGGTGCGATTTAGGTGCGTTTTTTTATTCTTCTGCAATTTTTTCTTTTGTTTCTCTTCTCCGACGAAATCCTCCACCGTATCAATATATGCTTACATAGATCTGTAAAAAGCTGTTGATCCACTGTCTTCATCGTAGTAATACCTCCGCCGTCGACACCACTTACGCCGGTTAACCATTTTATCTCAGATCTGTTTTTAAATTTATGTAATTTTTTTCAGAGGCTAGTTGGGATCAACAGATAAATTTTTCCGGCGGCGCCACGGTGGCCGATCGGCGAGTTTATCTGTTGATCCCGTTTTTTTCGTTTTTTTACTGCTTTGTAGGTTGCTTTAGTTTTTTTAATCTTCTTTTAGTTTATTCCTTTCTGCATCGTTTTTTATTTTCCTATGTTTTCTTCATGCGGCCATTTCCCCGATTATGGTATTCTCTTGTTGGGATTGCGGTGTTGGTTCAGTTGTTTTTTTTGGTTGTACGCTTTCGTTTTCCCTTTGTGGACTCTCTTTCCCCTGTGTGGGACTTTGGTTTTTTTGTGGGTTTTGCCCTCCCATGTGTTGGATTGCTTTCCCCTGTGTGGGACTTTTGGACTTTTTTTGAGTGGTTTGAAGTTTGATAGGTCATGGTATTTGGTGGAACTTTGTTCATTTTTTTGTTTCCGGTTTATTAATATGAAAACACCATAGTGTGGGGTTGTCTCGTATTGAGAATGGAGACCTGGATGTTCATGTGGAGCAAAGGGTACACTCGTTTTCCTCTTCCTTACGATTGGATGGGGCAGCGACCGTGACGAAAGACTGTCTGTCTTGGTTTAAAGATCATTAGATTTGAAGCAAAAATTGTATTAACATTTAACTTTGATCTTGTAAATCCCTAAAAAAAAAAAAAAAGACATTCCCTGGTCCATCTTTTTATTTACCTGAAAATTAAAATGCATCTGATCTCCAACATATCCTTTACTTAGAGTGAAATGGTATTGATAGAGGATTTTGCTTTCTTGTTTATATAGAAGACCCGTGTATCATTTTTGTTAATAAGGAAATTATAATTTTATTGCATAAATAGGGATGAGAAATCCGTAGCCTGATTACAGATTCAATTAAATAGCATAATTCCAACTCTTAGACACATCAGATATAAGAGTGTACCCTCAGGGCATGTTTGCTTCATGGGTTTAGGGGGGTTTAGTGATGGGTTTGATATGTAAACCCCATCTTCTCCCATGTTTGGTTTCTCATAACTTTAAACACCTTGACCC
This sequence comes from Galeopsis tetrahit, assembly GCA_963675135.1. NCBI lineage: Eukaryota > Viridiplantae > Streptophyta > Magnoliopsida > Lamiales > Lamiaceae > Galeopsis > Galeopsis tetrahit. The sequence goes on along the minus strand of OY776130.1, from coordinate 27,365,239 downwards.
GGGTTTGTAATTTTTGATCCGGATTTTATAAACTAGATTCCATGGGTTTAGACAACCTAGCCTCCCCCTTAGGTTTATCTAGTCTCCCACCACATCTTATCCCAACTCATGAAGCAAACATGCCCTAAATGTATTACAAATCCGTAGCCTGATTACAGATTCAATTACATAGCATAATTCCGACTCCTAGACACATGAGATGTAAGAGTACCCCTAACTAAATGCATTATGACTAAGAGACCATAAAACCACTTTATACTTAATTCTATCCCACTTCTTATCAATCGTTTCATATCTATCCTAAAAAATCGGTCCATTCCTCGCATCCCAAATATACCATATCACCACTGATACAGCAACCCTCCCTAATATTTTCCTTTTTTTTGCTAATAGAACCCCCCAAATTATTTTCCTTTGTATCTGAGGGTCCATCTTTTTATCTTTTTATTTACCTAAAAATTAAAATGCATCTGATCTCCAACATATCCTTTACTTTGAGTGAAATGGTATTGATAGAGGATTTTGCTTTCTTGTTTATATAGAAGACCCGTGTATCATTTTTGTTAATAAGGAAATTATACTTTTATTGTATAAATAAATAGGGATGAGAAATCCGTAGCCTGATTACAAATTCAATTACATAGCATAATTCCAACTCTTAGACACATCAGATATAAGAGTGTACCCTAAGGGCATGTTTGCTTCATGGTTTTAGGGGGTTTAGTGATGGGTTTGATATGTAAACTCATCTTCTATCATGTTTGGTTTCTCATAACTTTAAACACTTTGACCCGGGTTTATAATTTGATCCGGTTTTTATAAACTAGATTTCATGGGTTTAGACAACCTAGCCTCCCCCTTAGGTTTATCTAGTCTCCCACCACATCTTAACTCATCTTATCCCAACCCATGAAGCAAACATGCCCTAAATGTATTACATATCCTTAGTCTGATTACAGATTCAATTACATAGCATAATTCCGACTCCTAGACACATGAGATATAAGAGTACCCCTAACTAAATGCATTATGACTAAGAGACCATAAAACCACTTTATACTTAATTCTATCCCACATCTTATCAATCGTTTCATATCTATCCTCAAAAATCGGTCCATTCCTCGCATCCCAAATATACCATATCACCACTGATACAGCAACCCTCCCTAATATTTTCCTGTTTTTTGCTAATAGAACCCCCCAAATTACTTAGAAGCAAGGCCAAAATGGAATCTGGAATAATGCCAACTTGGTTGAAAACTTTGTACCACAATTCTCGAGCAAAAGGATACTGTAAGAGTATATGATTTAGATCTTCCGAGAATTCGTGCACAAAACACACCAACTTGGAAGAAAATAGCAATTAGGATATCGTTTTCCCAAAGCAACTGGAGCCTTCCAAACCACTTTGTAACAAGGAACATAAAAAAAGGTTTAACTGATCAGCCCTCCATACCCTGCGATCTTCCTCATAATCCCTAAGTCAAGGTAGGTCTACCTCTTTCGGATAGAAACGTCTTCTTCCATCCTGCTAACCTTCCATGCATCTTTTGTCAGTTTTCATGGTTAATAATGCCTTGAAGTACTATATATTCAAAATTTGTATCTGAAGAGTTGGTTTAGGAAAATAGTATTTCTTCTTAGGATTATGGATTACAAGTAACACATTCCCTGGCCCATCTTGTTATTCTTTCTATTACTAATGATGATCTCAACAAAATTAATAATCACTTTATTTTCCTGAAAGAATGCATCTGATCGATTTCCAACTTATCCTTAATTTCTCGTTTGTATAGAAGCCCCATGTATCTTATTTAAGTGTTGTCACAGTTTTCACACCTAATTATGCCTTGAAGCGTCCTTACGAGTAGCAGAAGAAGAAAAGTCTCTGTTTTAAACATGACGATCGCTAACCTATTTTGTTCATCTTGAAATTATAAACATGACTTGATCTCAGTTAGTTAAATTTTATTATATAAATTTGTTTTTGAAATTTTGTTCCATTCGACAATTCGGAACTTTGAGTAGATAATTCTTTTCTGTTTTCCCTTTTAATTTTTTGGGTGCATCAAAGTATGGTGTGTCTAATGTTTATTAGTATCTGATCAAATTTCATCACTGCTGTGTTCTGAGTCTACATTTGTTATTCGTAATTGTTTTGACAGTTTCAGAAAGCAGGAAATGTCTAATTTCACTCGCACATCAGGACCTTCTCCTACATTTTGGACAACTTGCGATGGATGCAATATTCATTTTGAGTATCTGAGGATGTATTTGGGTCGAGTTCTTCAATGCCCTAACTGCCTGCATCATTTTTTGGCAATGGCAACGCCACCTCCTCGTGGTTTTGGACAGGGTTAACGATAAAGTTCAGTTGTTTTATCCTACCCTCGATTGGTAGAACCTCGTTGTGTTTAGACAACTTGCTAGATTCATTTAATTCAATGTCGTTGGTGTGTTTAAACAATTGGATTTTGTAAAATGCTAGTATTTTCAGACTATTTCGAATAAGGCATGTTATAACAGTCTAAATGCTTCATTTTGAAACATTTGGTATGACAATTATCATGTTGGCAGTGCGTAGTTACGACTGTAATGTGTTGCTTGCTGGAATTTTATAATTGCTAACACACACTACATGTTATATCAATACGAAAATTATAAAATATTGTGATATCAATAATTATATTTAATTTTTTCCTATATATATTAATTAGTTTTGAATTACTTACATTTGTTAGATTAATTGTACATCTATATATTCAACATTATAATTGAAATTAAACGAAAATATTTAATGATTAATTAATCATTTAAAAAAAATCATCAAAGTTTCGTCTAATTCTATTGTATTCCCAAATAATTAAAATTCTAGTGCATCCATTTTCCTTATTCGTGTGATTAATTTAAACCTAAATGTTAAAATATACTTATGTAAATGCTAATTGCATCTTGAATTTACTTTAAATGCAAAAATATGATGAGGATCCTGTGATTGATTGTACATCTTACTTTGTTATAATTATTGACAAGAAACTAACTAATATCTGGATTTTATATTAATATTGGTTTATTGATATTTTTATTAGAATGCAGTAGTTACATTAATTTTGTATTGAAAACTAAAATTTATTAGTTCATAAATCATTTCTAGAAAATCACTTTTTAGGGGGGTTGGGCTGGCCCATTAGGCAATGTAAAGGCCGGACCGGGTTACATTTTACAGGCCCAATGAGAGTATGGGCCTGCCCAACCTAGTCCAGTGATCTCAATTTTCTTGATGGGCCGGTGGTATAGGCTCAGACGAGCGGCCCAAATTGTCCGCTCTATTTTACTACGCGTGTTCCAGATGTCAAAATTCTTCAAAGCTTTAGTCTACCACAGGTGCATCGTCCGTCCGTCTGTCCAGTTCATACGTTCGTCTGTTCACCGGTCTGCTGCCTGCCATTTATAGTGCTTGAATTCTCAAAGTACGAAAAGACCCCTGTTTGTTCACATTTAAGTTTTTCCTTATTCGTGCGATTAATTTTAAACTAACGTAGTTTTGGTAAATTTTGATTATTTAAATGCTAATTGCATCTTGATTAATCGAGTTAGTTTGAATGCAATATTATGATGGTCTTGAGATTGACTGTGATCCATCAAATAAATGATTTTAAATAACTGTACACATTACTTTGATATTCCCAACAAATACAGTATTTCATCTTTTTTTTGACGGGCAGTATTTCATTTTGAAATGTACCTAATAGGACATTTTTAATACTTGGTTTGGATTTCTTATTGAGTTGAAGATGGTTTTTAACATCCTATACTAAAAAGATAAGAGTTTCGAGGTGAACATGATATCCATGAACTCTTTTTTTTTGGGGGATGATATCCATGAACTCATTAGTTGGTTTTAAGGAGCACTACCGTAATGCTATAGGCCTCTTATAAATCCTCTATCACCACGTACACACGACGTGTTTGTGGAATAAGAAATTAAATTAATTAACCTATATATGCATAAATTAGAATAGAAAAGGTTTGGTGAGAGATAGATTAGTAATAAACATGCTCTTCTCTCAATTCCTTCGCTCAGCCAACTTTTGTTTGATTCAAATTAACTCTGATTTGTTCTTCAGCAAATTAAACGATGCTATTCGCTTGTCATGTCGCCCCAACCTTCGATCTGTTCTGGTTTAGAACGGTGTTGTTGACAAAATGAAAGAATACCCTTTATCTGTTCGACGAAATGCATGCGTCAATTGCAAACGAGTACACAAAGACCATCATCATTAATTGCATGCTCACATAGTTTGAATTGAAAATCAAAACCTGGCCTTTACAAACCAGATGTCATTTGGTTGGTAAAGTTGCAAAGCCAGAAACTCTGTTCAGAAAACTTTAGATTTTCAAACTATATATCTAAGAGCCTAACTGTGAAAAAGTCACATGTTGCCGTCCCGGCCAACCCAGCCGCACTTCGCCTCCCAACCAGCCTCGTCGCACGTCGTACTCCCTCCCAGCCTAAATCGCACGTCGCTGCCCCAAACATCTTCGGCTCACAAGTAGGTAGATACATGCTTGGATTTTTTTTTTGTTCTTCGTGGATTTTGTGACGGTTCGTACTCGGAATTTTAAGACGTGAATTTTGTTCATCTTCTGCTCATGTTGAGTAGTTTTGTGAATTTATTTTTTATTTCCAAAAACTTTATGCTTTTTCAAAATTTTATTTCGAAATCAATTTCATTTTTTTTTTTAAATATGATTGATTCGATGGTGACTTGATTGCAATCTATAAATTAGGTTTGAGTTCACCTTTATTTTATGATTAATAGGCCGGTATGAGTTTTATTTTTAATAATTCTCAATTTCCCCACTAAGCAATTATTACATCAATCATCAAAAGCTTATGCTATCCTCGTGATTGTTTGTGTTATTGAAGTGTATTCACTTAGCAATTCCTCACACATGATATCACAAGATAAATAGAAACGCAATGTGTTGAAACGAATAAAGAACTCAAAGAAAGAACACAACGCACTCTCAATACTCTCATTACCCACAATCTATGATAACTGCCATTAACCAACTAACTAACAGAATAACCGAAATAAAACTAACTCTGAAACTGAAAATCAGCAGACTTGACCTCAACTGATCTGCTATTAGCTGATTTGGCTTCAGCAGACTAGGACCCAACTCTTCTGATTAGATCAGACGACTTGCATCAGCAGAGTTGTCCTAACTCCTCCCAGATTAGTTGATACCTAGATCAGACCACTAAACCTTATCAGCTGACTAAGCCTTACTCAACTTGTACTGAACGCCAAGATCAGACGACTAGCTACCCTTCTGATAGATAGATCAGATGACAAAGCTTGAGCACAAATCAGTCCAGATGATAAGGAAAGTTGTCATTTATCATGGATCAATGATCAGAAGGAATGTCTATTGTTTGACTACTGAATCTTCAAGTCAGACATTGGGAAGAGTGCATTAAGTCAAGACAAGAAGCTTCAAGCCGTTTACTTTCTAAATCAAAGATATGTCACTTTCAAGAATCTGTCCTCAAGATGCTAAGTTCAAGGAAGACAAATATAGACAATTTGAGGCTGTCTCTCCAACGGACATAACCTCACTTTGCTCTATAAATACTGGAGTTTGGAAACCATTCAAGGCATCCAACTAGTCAAGGAAACTACAAGCCTTAAGCTCTTCAAAAGAATACATCATTCTTAGAGTTTCCATACACTTCCAGTTCAACTAAACTGAACCAATTATAAATCATTCAAAGCTTAGAGAGATATACTATCCTTATACAGTACTTCATTGGAACCAACCTCAACCCTTAAACCTTTCAAATAAAGTTAGAAGAGTTGTTGTAGAAGTGTGAGAATTATAACTGTCAAGTGAAAGACAGTTTAGTTCAGAGTTGAGAGTGAGTACTAGGACTCAAATTTCCTAGGGATCAAGGCACTAAGGAGTAGTGTGGTTGATCAATGAACCTTGACACTATAAAACAAGTTAATACCAAGTGAAGGAATTATCCTGTTAAATCAGGGAAAGTGTATGTAGGAGCTTGAGTCTCTAAACCACTATAAACTCTTGTGTTATTTACTTTCTAGTCATTTCATTCAAGTAACACATTCATACACTGCACACAAACTGATCTTCAAAAGATACTTAACATAAACTGTGCAAAACAGATTTGGGACAAGTCCCTTGAAAAAACTGTTTGAGTGTTAAGAAGAGTTTTCAGAATTAAAAGTAGTTTAAATATAAAGGGCCAACCATAATTCCGCACATATAACTTACTTATATAGTTATTCAACTGATTACTTCATAGTTCTCAGTGGTTTAATTATCTGAACAAAGTTATACATACTCAGAGAAGTTGTCCAGACAACACTTCTAATAACCTGATTTGTTTAAAAGAAAAGAATTTGCATACACAAGTGCATCCCACCCCACCCCCCCATACTCTTGTCTCATACTCCTTTCAGGACCAACAAATACTTACCTCCACCAATAGTTTCAGTCTTTGATGGTCCCCACACATCTGAGTGAACATAATCCAGCATCTCCTTGGTTTTTTTTTTTTATTACAAGTTAAATACCCATCCCTTTTCCCCTCCCCATGACTCGAACCCAGGACCTAAGGCCTAGGTAGTGGTGCTCTAACCACTTGAGCTATCCCACTTTGTCCCAGCATCTCCTTGGTGGTGTGCTGACTCTTCTGGAAGGACTTCTTCTTGGCCTTGCCAAGAATGCACTGCTCACAGAACTCTAGGTCCTTGAATGTCTTCTGGTGGAATACTCCCTTCTTAGACAACTCCATCAGACCTTTCTCTCCAACTTGTGCCAGCCTCTTATGCTAAAGCATAGCATCATCAGAACTCATGGTAACATCAACAACCCCTGTGATTGTCTCACCAATCAAAGAATATAACCCATTGGACTTCTTCCCTTGCATCACTATTCTATCAGCTTTGGTAACCAGCAGACATCCTCTTTCTGTCTTGAATTCATAACCCAAAGCATTAAGTGTGCCAAGAGATATAAGGTTTCTCTTTAAATCTGGAACAAATCTGACATTGGTCAGGATCACAGGCTTATCATTAAACATCTTCACCCTCACAGTTCCAATCCCTGTCAAAGTACATCTTTCATCATTTCCTAAAAGAACTGATCCACCATCCATTATCTCAAGGTTTTGAAACCAAGATTTGGTGGGACACATGTGAAATGAAAATCCAGAATCCAACACCCATTCATTAACAAGTTTGCTATATGTTATGCTCATCACTTCTGCACTATCATATCCTTTTGCCTCTACTACATCAGCTTTAGCAGCATCAGTAGGCTTCTTATGCTCAGGGCAATCTTTTATGTAATGCCCTTCTTTATGGCATTTGTAGCAAGTTTTGTTCTTGACTATATATCCATTTTTCTTCTAAGCTGGCTTGGCATAGTGCTTCTTGCCTTGCCCCCCTTTCTTGTCATTCTTGAGTTTGATATTAAGACCCTTTGCATGGTTCTTGGTCTTCTTGGTTGAGTTTGCCACATGTAAACTCTTAGTTTTCAAAATAGCTAGACAAGACTTCTTTGATTTTTGTTTTACCTTCCTTGGTATAATCAGCAGAGCATCCTTGAAGATGTCATATGAAGGTGGTAATGCGTCCAAAAGTAGAAAAGACTTCTTGTGATCTTCCAGGATAATTCAAACATTCTCAAGATCATCAACAACTTGCATGAAATCTATTAACTGCTCATCAAGGGTTTTATCATCTGACATCTTGAAATTATTGAGCTTTCTTTCCATAAACATCAAATACAGGTCATCTAGGGTCTCAAATACTCCAGCAACATCCTTCTCCTTCATAACCTCTCTGAAAACATTATCTCCCAAACTTAGAACAACAATATTATTGTAAGTTTTTTCCATAAGCTCCTCTTTCTTGGCCTTGTCAGCGTCAGATACAACATGGTCAAGTGGACTAAGAGCATCCTTTAGCCCATGGTGTGACAACAGAGCCTTCATCTTGGCTTTCCATAAACCAAAATCGGTCTTACCATTGAATTTCTCTATCTCCAACTTCACAAAACCCATTTCTTGATTCTTACCTTTATCTTTCGACTTCCCACAGACGGCGCCAATTGTTATGGAATTGTATCCACTTAGCAATTTCTCACAAATGATAAAACAAGACAAATAGAAACACAATGAATTGATACAAATAAAGAACTCAAAGAAAGAAAACGGGATTTACGTGGTTCGATCAAATGATCTACGTCCACGGAGGATAGAAAACTTTCTTCACTAATCACGAATGAAAGATTACAGATTACAAGTATTCACAAAACTTGATATCTAACGCAGAATATTCATTAAGTCCTACGCACTCTCAATACTCTCATTACCCACAATCTATGCACTTGATGGTGTATTTATAGATGTACAATGCTATTGATAAATGATAACTGATATTAACCAACTAACTAACTAACATAATAACCGAAATAAAAATAACTTTGAAACTGGAAATCAGCAGATTGGACCTGAGCTGATCTGCTATCAGCTGATTTGGCTTTAGCAGACTAGGACCCAACTCTTCTGATTAGATCAGACGACTTGCATCAACAGAGTTGTCCTAACTCCTCCCAAATTAGTTGATACCTAGATCAGACCACTAAACCTTATCAGCTGAGTAAGCCTTACTCAACTTGTACTGAACTCCAAGATCAGACAACTAGCTACCCTTCTGATAGATAGATTTGATGACATACCAATATTGCATTAATCTCAACAGTTTGAATTTCAAATATTAAGTGCGAAGACAATCAAACTTATTTAAATGTAAACATCACCCAGCTCGAAAACGTCATCCACAATTAAAAAAACCAGGATAAAATTTAGCTTTCGATGGCCAAACGCAAACGCAGCACCCTCGAAGTCCTCCAACGATGGATGCTGAATTTAGCAGTGGGGTGGACTGAAAAGTAAACGCTTAGACACATTAAAATTTAAACACATCAATATTATTTAAGTATATCGTTAACAATGTCTCTTTCAAAAGATAGCTAAGTGATCCATTTAAAATTATGAAAATAACAAACATGATAATAAAACAACCAATTTCTCTATTAATAAATAAATAGTTACTGTAGTTGTGAGAATTATATTCAATCACCGTTAATGAGATGATAAGAGTGATCCACTATATATAGGAATCACAAGGGAGATATACAAGGAAATAGATAAACAAGAAAATAAATATAAAGCATAAATAAAAGATTGTTACCTACAATATATTATACTATTCCTATAATATATTATTATATAATATTCTCTAATACCCCCGGTCAAGCGAAGCTGGAAATGTAAATGAACACGAGTTTGGTAAGCAACAATCTGAAGCGAGTTTGAGATAGAAGCTTTGTAAAGACATCCGTAAAATAATGCACTTTTTTTGTCATAGAGCAGGAGAAATAACGGAAATTCGGAATCACCAAATAGGACATGCCAAGGCGCAAAAAAGCGGGAAAAAAATGGATCGAAACACCGAAATCCTTTGAAGGACGAAAGATGACAGAAAATTAGGTAAGAAACACTTGCAAGTGTGTCAAAAATAGTTGATTCGAGAACAAACAAGATAGATCGAAGGGGCGAGCAACCAATGATATTGATCATGGGCTCTTCGAATAGAGAGAAAAGTAGAAGAAAAAAGATGCAGCGTGAGGCTATATAGAAAATTAGAGTGTAGGTGAGTGTGAATAACACCATATGAGTGAAAACAGTCATGGAGATAGCATTATCGGCCATGAGAGGCAACGAGGAGACTTGCTCGCTCGAGAAGGAAAAAAAGAGGGGGGAGGGGGAGGAGACTTGCTCGCTCGAGAAGAAGAAAAATGGGGGACGAGGAGAATTGCTCGCTCGAGAAGAAGGAGGACGAGGAATACAAGCTCGTCGGGGCGCCTAAAATCGGCCAGGAGAGGGAACGAGGGAGACCAGCTCATTCGAGAAGAAGAGGGGGGACGAGGGATACCAGCTCGTCAGTGGCGGCTAAAAGCGGCCAAAAGAGGGAACGAGGGAGACTAGCTCGTTCGAGATAAACAAGGGGGCGACGAGGGAGACCTGCTCGTCGAGGACGCCAAAAAATTGAGAAGAAAGGGGAAGGAGCAAGGCGGCAACGGGCCGTCAGAGACGCCGAAAAATTGAGAAGAAAATGGAAGGGGCAAGGCGGCGACGGATACTAGCCCGTCGGAGACGCCGAAAAAATAGGGAGGGGGAGAGAAGGGTTTCAGTGTATTAGGCTGATACCATGTGAGAATTATATTCAATCACCGTTAATGAGATGATAAGAGTGATCCACTATATATAGGAATCACAAGGGAGATATACAAGGAAATAGATAAACAAGAAAATAAATATAAAACATAAATAAAAGATTGTTACCTACAATATATTATACTATTCCTATAATATATTATTATATAATATTCTCTAATAGTAGTTAACAAGATACAACCATCCAAATGTAATCCTAAATCCGCCAGATTCTTGGACAAAAATGTCTAATGTCCCATCCCAATGGGAAGCTTTACATAACTTTTGGACACAATGATTAAAAAAATGATAAAATAAGTAAATGTATTAGAAAGTGATGTAATTAAGAGAAAAAAAAATATAATAAAATGTGAGGGAAAGTAATTTACCATAAATGGAAAACGAAAACCAGAAAAGGAGTAGTTATTCATCGGAAAAAGGACAATCACATATTCACATGCATGACCCTATATACAGTAGAAACTCTATAAATTAATAATCTTGGGACCACCAAAATTTATTAATTAAAAAAGTTATTATTTTGTGAATATTTACTCAAAGGGAAAAATTGGAGCCCCTTAGTAGGTAAAACTTCAAAAAAAATTGAGCATTAGGTAAAACTTCAAATTAGGTGTAAAATTCCTTTTATGCCCTTCTACTCCCCTCTTTCAAATTTTAAATCCACATCTATCAAATTCATTTTTATTTTCTGGGGAAAATAATTCTTTCTCTCTCATCTCTCTTAATTCATTTCTCTCTCATCTCAAGACTAGGTTTCATCTTATTTTTTTCTTTTTGATTAGTTCATCTTGTACCGCCGTGAGTGGAGGGGTAAGGATGCGGCGGCGGCGGCAACGGGAGTGAGAGTGGCGGCGCCGCCGCACGTTGGGGGTACAAATATTGAAAAAATAAACAAATATGAGAGATTTACGTCCCACGTCGAATATGAGTAAAAAGATTTATTTCTTTCTCCAATATAAGGGGGACATATTTATGTCCCACATCGAATATGAGTAAAAGAGATTTATGTTTTTCTCCAATATAAATGGGACATATGTGAAATTTATGTCCCACATCGAATATGAGTAAAAGAGATTTATGTCTTTCTTCAATATAAGGAGGACATATGATGTGAGATTTATGTCCCACATCGTATATGAGTAAAATAGATTTATGTCTTTCTCCAATATAAGGGGACATTTGATGTGAGATTTATGTCCCACATTGAATATGAGATAAGGGGGTGAGTTGTGCACTCTAATTCAATATTTTGGAAAAAAGTTAAAAAAATTTTTTTTAAAAAATATAAACCGGTTCAACCGGTTTTGGGCCGGTTTGATTCGGTACGACCGTGAAAACGGTTTTTGACCCTTTTCTGGATCAGAGCCGTGATCGGTTCACGGTTAAACTTGTTGAACCGGCCGGTCAGCGAAGCTGGAAATGTAACTGAACACGAGCTTGGTACGCAACAATCTGAAGCAAGCGATTCGTGAAGTCATCCGCAAAACAATGCACATTTGTTGTCATACAACAGGAGAAATAACAGAAATTCAGAATCACCAAATAGGACATACCAAGGAGCAAAAAAGCGGTAAGTAAATGGATCGAAACACCGAAATCCTTTGAAGGACGAACGATGACAGAAAATTAGGCAAGAAACACCTACAAGTGTGTCGAAAGCAGATGATTCGAGCACAAACCAGATAGATCGGAGTGGCGAGCAACCAATGATATTGATCATGGGCTCTCCCGATAAATAGAAAAGTAGAAGAAAAAAGATATAGCGTGAGGCTATAGAGAAAATTAGAGTGTAGGTGAGTGTGACTAACACCTTATGTGTGAAAACGGTCATGGAGATAGCATGATCGGCCATGAGAGGAAACGAGGAGACTTGCTCGCTCGAGAAGAAGAAGTTGTGGGGGGGGGCGAAGAGACTTACTCGCTCGAAAAGAAGAAGGGGACGAGGAGACTTGCTCGCTCGAGAAGAAGAAAAAAAAGGGAGGGGGGGACGAGGAATACAAGCTCGTAGGTGGCGGATAAAAGCGGTCGGGAGAAGGAACGAGGGAGACCAGCTCGTTCGAGATAAATAAACAAGGCGGCGACGAGGGATACCTGCTCGTCGAGGACGCCGAAAAAATTGAGAAGAAAGGGGAAGGGACAAGGCGGCGACGGGGTATACAAACCCGTCGGAGACGCCGAAAAAATAGGAAGGAGAAAAGAAGAGAAGGGTTTCAGTGTATTAGGCTGATACCATGTGAGAATTATATTCAATCACCGTTAATGAGATGATAAGAGTGGTCCACTATATATAGAGATTACAAGTAAGATAAACAAGGAAATAAATATAAATCATATCTTTGAAAATATATTCAAAGATAATGACTAACATAAATAAAAGATCGCTACTTATAATATATTATACTATTTCTATAATATATTATTCTATAATATTCTCTAATAGTATCAATTCAAATGCCTACCGTCTCAGGTTGTCGAGTCATATCCACACTTCATATGTTTTCAATGTGAAGCACCTCATTTCGTTCCATGGTGACTCCTCCTCGAACGACGATCTGCTTGATTTGAGGACGAATCCTCATCACCAGGTGGAGATGATGTGGACTACATTGCCTTTGGCTTTCATGGACCACTGGAATAAGCAGAAGAATGTTTAAATTACTTATGTTATTTTATCTTTTATTTTGGACATATTAGAAGAAAGTGGGTAGATGGGGTGTCGTCGTGAATAGTCCACATGTTGATGCTTCACAATATAGGCATTTGATTGGAAGGCTTTTGTACTTGTAAGTTATACGTCCGGACATCACTTTTGTTGTTAACATGTTGAGTCATTAATTCCTTTCGCAGCCACGCCAACCACATATGGAGGCTTCTCTAAGAGTATTACGATATCTAAAAGCTACTCCAGGGCAAGGAATATGTTTTCCATCCCGTGGTGATTTTATTATTTCGGCTTTTACGGTGGTTGTGCACTTACACGACGATCAATAACAGGGCATTTGATCGCGTTGGGAGGTGCTCCAGTTTCTTGAAGGACAAAGAAACAATATGTTGTCTTGAGGTCATCGGCGGAAGCAGAATATAGGGCAATGGCTACTGTTGTAAGTGAAGTTGTGTGGTTACGGTGGTTACTGCGAGATCTTGAGGCTCCACAACACGGGCCTATACAGAATTATATTGTGACAACCAGGCTGCGCAACACATAGCAAATAATCCGGTCTTCCATTAGAGGACTAAGCGCGTAGAGATGAGTTGTTATTCATTAGAGAACGATTCGAGTCTAAAGAATAAATCCTTGCGTCATCACCACCCAGAATTAAGTGACGGACATCTTCACTAAACCACTTGAAACAGAGCGTTTTTGTTTACTTTTGGGCAAGCTGGACATTCGAGACCTTCATGCTCTATCTTGAGGAGGAGTGAAGGAAACAAAATGTTTCCTTGTACATAGTCCTTGATTACAACCATGTATGAAAATATCTGTATATTTCCCCGATATATCCAATTTGTGTGGTCACCGATATTAATATTGAGAAGAATCGATATATATTTCCACAATATTTGTAAAAAACAAATTGAAAATATCGGTATACAATAACAATATAAAGTCTAATATCGGTAAATATCGAAAAAAATGTCGATAAATTTTAAAAAATAGCATATGAATTAAATAAAATTGTATATTATATTTTTTTTATAAATTTATCACGGATGTAAATGTGTTTAATTTTTTTTTTTTTAATTTATGTATTAAAAGTTTGTTATTAATTTACTACAATTTTTAAAATTTAGCGATATAGATATTTAATATCGATATATCCATTGATAATTTCACAAATTTAAGGTCCCAATATTTTCATTTTTCAGACAGCTGCGCGCGTTTTAGACTTTGATTAGTGCTGTGTTTTAGCTGTAGAATAATCTCAATTGAATGATTGATACCTTCCAATTCCATATTTCAGGGATTGTTATGGTAATTCTTGTTATTTAAATTATTCTACTGCGTATAATGAAAATAATATGATATAGCCAAATTTTACACATATATGCACACAATCTGACACTTGCCCGAGTATGAGAGAATGATTAATTATTCTAGCAACATATATACAGACAATATGAAAAATCAGGGACACAATTATGCTTATAAATAATTTAATATTCTAAACATTGCATGTGTAGAATCTCTTTTTCAACTTTTTATTTTTTTTAATGATGGAAGCATTATGTGTTTTCTGCAAGTCATGTAGTTATTGAATCTTTGGTATTGATATTGTCTAATGCAATTAATTGTTGTCTTTTTTTTTTTTTTTTTTTCTTTTAGGGGAAAAGATAGCTTTGTATTACAGAAGGTTTGGCAAATGTCTTGCATCATTAAGAGCTATCAGATTACAACATGATATATGGGAGTTCTTCCATCCAATTTTTTTCATAATCAATTGCAGTTCCCAAGTGGGCTATGGAATTGGCTTCCCTTTTGACATTGTTGGAAGCAATGAAGCTGAAATTTTTTGTCATCTCCTTGATATCATCCACAATCAGCTTCCTCCAAAGTGGATCCGGGGTGCTCGGCGATGGGAGTGCCCCAGGGCATGTCGAGAATTTTATGAACCGCAAGGAAATAAGCCGATTTGACCGAGAATTTGCCATCCTTCGTGCAATTTCTTTTGTCTCCATGCTAAACCCTCTCTTCAATCAGATTTCGGGCTTTCATTAGGCTTCTCCAAAGATAGCTTGGTTGATACCTCCCGGTGGCGTGCTCGATCGAATGTCTAGGAAAGTAACGGGCACGCGGGACTTTCGAGATAATAGCCTCCGGATTATTCAAAATCCTCCAATATTGTCTAGCTACCATTGCAAGGTCAAAGAGAAACATTTCTCTAAAACCAAGGCCCCCATGGTCTTTTGACCTACAAGTTCTAGCCCAACTAGCCTAATGGATTCAGCGTTCTTGCCAATTTGTTTCCCAAAAGAAACGAGCACTTGTTCTCTCCAAATCCTCACAAAATGATTTTGGAAATATAAAACAACTCTTGACATACGTGAGAATTGCTTGAATGACATTTTTTCTAGGTGTTTGAGGTTTTAAGTAAGTATGCTAACATGGAACTCAAACTTATAAATGACTTATATATGTGTGTAAATTTTTAATCTTATTATATTTTATTGTTGCGTATTTTTTATTTTTTATAGGACAATGAAGTCTTACTTTGATTATAAATAAGAAGACTAATTAATTATATACTAATTTTTTTATGCAAGTTATTATATATGTTCATCCAAATGTTTAAATACATTTTCAAATACTAGTGGTTAGAGACAAAACCTTGTTGGGAAAATGTGGGTGGAGATTTTTAAATGAAAAAACCAGCTTGTGGACTAGGGTTCTTAGGTCTAGATATGGGGCTACTTGGGGAGATGGCTTCGGCCTATTCCCAACAGGGAGGGTGGGAAGGGTATCATTATGGTGGAGGGATGTGTTAAAAGTGGTAGATGAGAGTAATGGGGGCTGGTTCCACGGAAATCTATCTAAGGTCTTAGGGGATGGGAAAAACTCTTTCTTTTGGGAGGAAAATTGGAGGGGGGGGGGGTACTCTTAAAGATAGATTTAGGAGGTTGTTTCAGATTAGCATAGACAAAGGAAAAACTGTGGGTGAAATGGGCCTTTGGGAGGGGGAATCTTGGAGATGGACATGGAGATGGAGAAGGGACTTTTTGATAGGGAACTATCATCGTTTAACGATCTGATATCTGTGTTGGACATGTGCAAACCCAAAGACGGAATCGAGGACTCGTGGAAATGGAAAGCATCGAAAACAGGGAAGTTCTCCACAAAAGCAACATACTCGACCCTGTTCAACCAAAACCAAGAGATTAGACCGGACGACAGGATGATTCAAGGATTCAAAAGCATATGGATAAACTTTGCACCCTCAAAAGTCAAAGCGCACGCATGGAGGCTCTTATGGGGAAGGCTGCCAACAAGATCCAACCTTAGAAGAAGAAACATCCTCAAGCAGAACGATGACCTAAGGTGTGTATTATGTGGTGTGAGCGAGGAGACTGAGAAACACATCTTCTTGGAATGCCCACAAGCAAACCAAGTGTGGACGGAGTGCCTGACTTGGCTCAAAATACCGTCAGCACTACCGTCAGAATTACTAGATCATTTCCTAGGTTTCGGAGGCCTCATCAAAGGAAGAAATGGGAAGAAGATCGCCACATGTACATGGTTATGTATGGTATGGCTCATATGGAAATGGAGAAATGCAATCCTCTTCAGGAACGAGACTTTCTTAATCAGAAAAATAAAGGAGGAGCTAAGGGCAAGACTATGAAGTTGGGTCACAATCAAATATCCCACCCGAAACACTGCATCCTTTAGGACTTGGGTGACAGATCCACTCAAGTTCATAGTTTGAATATTGTGTAGTTTCATTTCTCCTGTTCTCTATGTGATGATAAGATTTGTACACTAAATTAGTTTTGGGTATCTCTTGTGCCCAGTTTGAATAAAATTTCTTTTACCGATAAAAAAAAAACATTTTCAAATACTAGTATAGAACATTTTTAGACATATTTTATTTTTGAATCACCTTCAAAGTATTTTTATTTTTGTGGGTATGTTGATAGAGTCCATTTGAAGAATTGTTATTTTATTGAATAAAATTATTGTATTAACCCTTTGTTTTTAAAGATTTGTAAATAGATTATATGAGTTAATTTGTAAATAGATCATACGAGTTATTTGAAGTCAATATTTTATTCTTGTATACAAATGAGCTAGTAAATGTACCAAAACATTAGTAACAAATAAAATATTTTTGTGACAAATACAACTTTTTGTAACAACTTATTTGTTACAAAATAGATATTTTGAACAGAACTTAAAACAATTTATAACGAAACTTTGGTTATCACTATCAACGTTTTTGTAACAAAAAAATGGGTCATTAAAATTTTATTGGTAAGGAACTTGAATTTTTTTCGAGTTTTAAAAGATCAACTTTTGTAACAAACTATTTCGTTACAAAAGGTTTTTATCACAAAGAAAAAAAAAATTTGTAACCAATTTTATCGTTACGAAAAACTGATTTTTCTTGCCGTGTGTTATTTTACTCTCAACTGTATGAGGATGTTTGTTTTGAGATTTTGAGTATTTTGAAATCTGGATTTCAAAATCCTTCAGAGTAATACTTTATATCTTTTGTGTTTGTTTTGAGATTTAAATAGGGATTTAAATTTATATTATACGATTATATGTGTTTATATAGGTTTTATAGGTATATATATAGGATGTTGGCGAACATATGTTTAGTTAGTTGCTCGCCCAAAGATGTTGGCGAGCACATGTTTAGTTAGCTGCTCGCCCAAAGATTGTTGGCGAGCACATGTTTATTTAGCCAAGAGAAGACAAGTGTTGAAGCCTTGGGAGACAGTTTGGAGCATGGCGACCACCTTCCTCGAAGGTATGGGCGACCACCTTCCCCGACGACCAGGTCCTCCGGCGACCACCGTAGAAGCTCATCGGCATCTCGCCGAGGACGACCACCAGAGGCGGTTTAGCATTAAATGCGCCGTCCCATCACCTCTTCGGGCAGAAGTTCAGGTCCAGTGAGGGCTTGCCACGTGTAAAGGGCGGGCAGCCCCAAAATTTCCTACAATCACCCCAACTCAAAGCAATAAACTCTCCCAAAACTCTCAGCTTTTAGCTTCTCCAAGAAGCTACATCTTTGTGTTCTTATTGTTCTTCATAAGATCTTCATAAATCATCATATTAATCCCGATTAACACGTAATAAACCCTGACCATAAATATATGTTTGTTTAGTGCTTACAAAAGCCCACATCCAGATCATCTGTTCAAAGCACGTACAACAAGAATAATGCTCAAACTTTTGGTGGAAATTTCAGTTTTAAGAATCGAATATCTTATTTTGATCATCATGATGAATCAATCGAAATCCCTTGTGGGTTCTTTAATCGCTTCCAGATTAGTTCTTCTGGTCAGTTTCTCGTCTCGTTCTGTCTGTAAATTGAATTCCGTATGATCTAAAAGTCTGAACTTGTTCGTTTCAGATCAGGTTTTCATGGAAAAATGCAATGGGTTGGTAGTAGTTTCGGCGATATTCAACGACCACGACAAAATCCGACAGCCGAGAGGCCTAGGATTCAAAACCTTGGACCACGCATGTTTCGTCATGTTCGTAGACGAAACGACACTTAGAAGGCTACACTTCCACAAGCTAATTTCGACGAAATCGAAGAATTTCAAGATTGGCGCATGGAGGATCGTCAAGGTGTCGACGGATTCCTTGTACGATAATCCGGCCATGAATGGGGTGATACCGAAATACTTAGTTCACCGCCTTTTTCCAAACTCGAAATACAGCATTTGGGTGGATGCTAAGCTGCAATTGATGGTTGATCATTTTCTATTGATTCATTCTCTAGTTGTGGTGGGTGTTGTACGTGCTTTGAGTGGATGATCTGAATGTGGACTTTTCGGTAGCACTAAACAAACATATATTTATGATCGGGGTTTATTACGTGTTAATACGGATTTATATGATGATTTATGAACTTAATGAAGAACAATAAGAACACAAGAAAGTAGTTTCTTGGAGAAGTTAAAAGCTTAGAGCTTTAGGAGAGTTTATTGCTTAGGGTTGAGGGATTGTAGGAAATTTGTTACTTGAATCTTACAAATGAGCCTTCTAGGAATTATATACTAGTTTCTTGGGCTGCCCGACCTTTACACGTGGCACACTACCACAGGACCTGTGTTTCTGCCCGAAAAGGTGATGGGACGGCGCATTTAATGCTAATTAACCGCCTCTGGTGGTCGTCCTCGGCGGAGGCGAGGAGCTGGGCCGCGGTGGTTGCCGGAGGATCTGGTCGGCCGATCATCTTCGTGGATGGTGGTCGCCCTCGTCGTGCTCGCCACGCTCTGTGCTTTCTCCCAAGGCTTTAACACTTGTCATTTCTAACTAGCTAAACATGTGCTCGCCAACATCTTTGGGCGAGCACACATAATTACATTTTCTTCATATTGTTGACTAGTCGTCGCATGACTTGGTTGACTAGTCGTCGCCACGCAAGCTGGTGACTAGGATTGAATTGTCAAAGATTGTCTTCTTTGACTAGGTGTAACATTTGCCCCTGGTCGCCTTCCTTCGTGTTCGTAGAATAGTAAGGCGGGCAGTGTGATCGTCTTCTTGGAAGGCGGACTTGTCCTCGACAAACAAATCAAATTAGAATCTTGATGACGAAAGTTGGAGGCGGTCGCCTCGTTTCTCACGCCGAGCACGCTTTTCGAAGCACTTTAATGATGACGGATTTGACGTGTGTTAGGCACGTGATCGGCACCCAAAATTTGAATTTGGCGCGTGGGCGCGTGAGGACCTCAAAGGTCGCTCGTGACACCCACTTTCTCGCCTCAATTTCGGGAATGACCCCAGAATTTTGGGAAGATTGCAAAATTGACCCCGTTTTTGCACTTTGGTCCCCGAATAGTTTTGCCTATAAATAGGACCTCACTTCTCTTGAAATCACTTTCCACTCTGCCATTTACAAATTTCTTCTCGAGCCTTCTTCCAAGCAAGTTCTTCGAGCTTTTCCGGTGACTTTGGGTGGTTTCCGATCGACGCGAAAGGTAAACAACTTACATTTTTCTTTTTTCTCTTCCATTCTTCCCCTTTTCATCGAAAAAATGGAGGTTACTAGGACTTCTGGTAGTGGTTCGCCGCCGTTGGATCGTGGCGCTGGCCCTTCCGGCGAGGGTCCTTGTCGGGACCTAGTAGAGAGGGTGGTCTCCTCGGATTCTGGAGTTCATTCCCCTGACCCCCTTAGAGTAGGAATCCCCAACCTTCCGGTCGACAGTTGGGACGAAATGCTAGAGGTGGTCGGCGTAGCAGTTGCCAATGAGACCGATGAGTCTGTAAGGGAAGATGTCGACAATGATGCCGAGGACGATGTGGAGGAGTTCGACTCAGATCTAGGCGACCAGGATTTGAATGCAGAAACGGGCGAGCAGATTGACCCGGCCCGAGTCGAGGATACTTTGACGAACACTCTCCGCGAGGAGTATGATGAGATTGCTCGCTACGTGGCGAGCATCAAAGATATTCTGAGTGGGCGAGAAGAACTGGATGGGGACGAGCTCTCGAGGGAGAAATATTATCAATATACTTGCGAGTACCCGCCTAGAGAGATCCCTCGCACATACCTAGAAGCATACGAATCGGGGTATGCAGCCAGTGAATATGCGAGCACCGTCTCCTTGGCCCAATTAGCAAATTCTCGAAAAAAGTACCAACTGCCCCAAGATGTTTACTTTTTCGTTCCACGAGAAGATGAGAGGGCCGACCAGCCTCCTGAAGGGATGGTCGCCGTGAATATTGGTATGATGGAGGCCGGGCTGAGGTTCCCACTGCACCCCAAAATTACTAACTTCTTACACTTTCTTGGGGTGGCACCTTTTCAAGTGACACCGAACGGATGGTCAAACATAATCGAACTCCTCACCGTGTTCGGCTTGGAGGCCGTCGAGAATGGTTGTCGGCACACAAGGCTCAGTCTGCGAGAGATCAACTATCTCCTTCAGGCGGCCGAAGCCGGAAAGAAGGTGGGCAAGGGCTGGTACTATGTGAAGGGTCGCGATCGCTTCAAGTTGGTTGAAGGGGTCCCCAACAAAATTTGTGACTGGAAGACTAACTGGTGGTGGGTTGCCGGGGACTGGAAGAGTGCCGAGAAGCCCGATGGGTCCTCTGATCGCATTCCCATCGCGACCGACTACCGAAGAATTCGCAGTAAGTCTTTTGATTTGTGCTCGTTCTTGTCTATACTGTATAACTCCTCGCTTTTGTAGGTGAAACTGTTCGCGCGAAGACCGCCGAGCACCGTCTATCGCCCTTATTCCAATATCACACCTGCTGCGTAGCTCGTCGTCGCTACTTGGAGAGATCTTGCCGCTTTCTGAACCGGGAGTG
Organism: Galeopsis tetrahit; assembly: GCA_963675135.1. Taxonomy (NCBI): domain Eukaryota; kingdom Viridiplantae; phylum Streptophyta; class Magnoliopsida; order Lamiales; family Lamiaceae; genus Galeopsis; species Galeopsis tetrahit. The sequence continues at coordinate 27,343,913 of OY776130.1, read as the reverse complement.
TATGCGAGAGCGAGCAGGCCTTCGAGTACCTCCTCACCACATCACACAAGAATTTCCTCCAGGTATCAAAATATTCCTAAGTCTTTAGTGAATCTCTTCTCAAAAAACTGACTCTTCGTTTTTAGTAGTGGTTCCTGAGAAAGTCATCACCTATCTTCCTCCGACCGTCCAACTTCAAGAAGTGATGGTGAACCGAACCCTGCGAGCTGCGATGGCCAGTCGCGAGCGCGCAATTGTTGAGGGTACCAACAAAAGGAAAGATCGGTCGGAGACCACAGAGGCTCCTCCGAAAAAAACTGCTAAAACGGCCCGAGGGGGTCATCGCCCACCTGCCGCCGAGCAGAGAATCTCCCCGAGGGGATCCCCGCCGAGGGGGAATTCGCCACCCCCTAAAAAGCCATCCCCTCCTCGCAAGACCAAGCGATCGAGGGAAGTTGCTACGAGCTCGTCGGCCGAGCAGAGGGCCCCTGAGGACATCACTTTACTCGGCTGGAATGCCGATCGGGTTGCCAAGTAAGTTATCAAAAAATGCCTTTGAATGTTTCTAGAAGTATCTTTTTCTGATCGTCTCTTGTTCTTTATCAGGGTTGCCGAGCACCCGTGTCCCGAGCCCTTCAATGAAGATCTTCTTAACTACTATCGGTCGCGGGACCCGACCGACGACAACGTGCTGGGCCAGGTCCCGATCCGGGCAATGAAGAACTTGCCCCGATCGCTAACTACAAAATACGTCGAGGAGGTCGACGATCAAAACTCTGCCGAGAATGCTCGACTGATCGCCATCAGCGCTTGTCGCCAAGCTTATGCAGCCGAGCAATTGTTCAAAATCCTTTCTCTTCTGAATAAGCAATTGTTCATCAATCTGTCTTTGTTGGTCAACTATCCTGAGAGAAGCTTCAGCAAGTTCTCTCAAAACTTGTTGATACAACTCAGTAGATTTGATATCAACTATAGATCCAGCTTGAGAAGTTTTTTCAAGTTCAAAACTTAGAATTTCATTTTCTCTCACACAGTTATCATGAAGTTCTTACAATCTAGTGAAGTCTTCCATCAGCTTTCCAAGGGAGAGTTTTAGGTTGACATCACTAGTGTTTAGTGATTGAATTGATGGTGAACTAGAAGTAGAAGATACCTCATCATCTTCAATAGCCATGTTGCAAACATCATCATCATCACTGTTGGAAAACAGTCCATCATCAGAAGAGTTGAAGCTTTCAGCACTCTGAGACTCATCACCTGCCATAATGGCTTTTCTGTTGGTGAATCTTTTGTCTCTTTTGGCTTGCCTCTCCTTTCTCTCCTTTGAGCTGAGTTCAGGGCAGTCATATTGAAAGTGCCCCTTCTTTTGATAGTTGTAGCACATGTCTTCATCATCATCTTTCTTTGAGTCATTTCTTCTTCTAGATGATGAAGGTTCAGCTCTGTTGGACTTTCTCCTATCAGAGTACTTGTCCTCTGATTTTCTTTCTTCAGACCTTTTGTCCTCAGCCTTGGCTTCAGGAGAGTTGTACCTTCTCCTGACCTTGTTGTCTTGGTAGAATTTCTTGTATCTACCAAACCTTGAGTTGAGTTTGTCAAACCTTCTAGCCATGAGTGCTAGTTCTTCCTTCATTTCAGCCTTAGAGACTGACTTTGATGATCTTGGAGTGGGCTGCATCTCTGGTTCAACAGTTTTGGCTTTGAATGCCACTCCTTTCGTTGGTAGGGAAGATTCCTCAATTGGCTTTCTTCTGTTGAGGTCAAACTCATAAGCTTTGAGTTCAGAGAAGACTTGTTGCATGGGCATGGTGGAGAGATCTTTAGTATTCTGCATCATTACCGAATATACATCCCACTTTGGAGTGAGGCTTTTTAGAATCTTGAGTGCAATTTCTCTCTTGGAATACACCTTGCCCAATGAGTTGATCTCATTCATTATATCAGTGAATCTACCAGCAAATTTATCAATGGACTCTTCAGACTCCATTGTGAAGTGTTCAAACTTCTGCACAGCAACTTGGAGCTTATTCTCCTTGATTTTGTCTGTACCCTTACACATTTCAGCAAGGGTGTCCCAAATTTCTTTGGCTGTTGTGCAGCGGTAGACTCTCCCCATTACTGCATCTGGAATTATTTGATAGAGAGTGTTCATTGCTAGATAATTGAGATTATGTCTCCTTCTCTCTTCAGTAGTGAGGTCATCTTCATCTTTGGGAATCTCCTCCCTTATGTCATCCCTTTGAGCTTCAGTAATCCTGGGGTTAATTTGAGTGAATGTGAATGGACCCCATGTGATGACTCTCAGCATTTCATTGTGGAGGCATGCAAGATGAGCTCTCATTCTGATTTTCCAGAAATCATAGTTCTCAATTGAGAACATAGGCATCTTATGGTGAGATATGTGATTGACTGGATTTGGAGCCATGTTGTTGATGTTCTCCACAACATTATGTGGAACTTGGAGCTTATTCTCCTTGATTTTGTCTGTACCCTTACACATTTCAGCAAGGGTGTCCCAAATTTCTTTGGCTGTTGTGCAGCGGTAGACTCTCCCCATTACTGCATCTGGAATTATTTGATAGAGAGTGTTCATTGCTAGATAATTGAGATTATGTCTCCTTCTCTCTTCAGTAGTGAGGTCATCTTCATCTTTGGGAATCTCCTCCCTTATGTCATCCCTTTGAGCTTCAGTAATCCTGGGGTTAATTTGAGTGAATGTGAATGGACCCCATGTGATGACTCTCAGCATTTCATTGTGGAGGCATGCAAGATGAGCTCTCATTCTGATTTTCCAGAAATCATAGTTCTCAATTGAGAACATAGGCATCTTATGGTGAGATATGTGATTGACTGGATTTGGAGCCATGTTGTTGATGTTCTCCACAACATTATGTGGAACAACAGCATTGTTGTTGTTGTTGTCTGCCATATCTCAGATAGAAAGGGGTTGTATAACAATGAATAAAGAATTCAGAAAGACCAATTCAGTGACCACACTTAAAGTTTAGTTTATGAAAATCAAGATGGATTTTCAAAAGCAGTGGTCTTTGAGCCCCTGCTCTGATACCATTTGTTGGTCCTGGAAGTAGTATATAACAAGTGTATGGGGGGGGGGGGAATACACTTGTATGCAAATCTGTTTCAATTTAAGCAAAACAGGCTTTCAGTAAGGTTGTCCTTGACAACTTTTCTGATATGTATAACTTTCAGAAGATAATCAAACTACTAAGCACTATAGAGAACTTAGTTGAATAACTATCTAAATAAGTTATAAGTGCGGAATTATGGTTGGCCCTTATGTTTAAACTCCTTTTAATTCTGAAATCTTTATCTTAATACTCAAACTGTTTTCAGGGGACTGGTCCCAAACCAGTTTTGCACAACTTGAATGTATATCTTTTGAAGATCAGTTTGTGTGTAGTGTATGAATGTGTGTTTGGATGAAATAGCTAGCAAGTAAACAACACAAGAGTTTATAGTGGTTCAGAGACTCAAGCTCCTACATCCACTTTCCCTGATTTAACAGAATAATTCCTTCACTCTTGGAATTAACTTGTTTTATAGTGCCAAGGTGCACTTGATCAACCACACCATTCCTTGGTGCATTGATCCCTAGGAATTGAGAGTCCTAATACTCTCTCTCTCAACTCAGAACTGAATTGTTCTTCTCTCAACCGTTAATTCCTTACACTTCCACTATAATAATCCTTCTAACTCTCCTTGAAAGGTTTAAGGATTGATGTTGGTTCCAACTAGGTTGAGATATCCTTTACAATTTAACATTGTGTATAGGATATGATATCTCTCTAAGCTTGTATGATGTACAATGAGGTTCATCTTAGATGAAGTGTTTGGAAACTAAGAATGTGTTCTTAGAAAGCTTGAAGGCTTATAAGCTTGTAGTTTCCTTTGAATTACAGGATCGTTGGATGCCTTCAAATTGTTTCCACACTTCTGTATTTATAGAGCGATATGAGGTTATGTCCGTTGGAGAGACAACCTCAAAATGTCCATATTTGTCTTCCTTGAACTTTGCAACTGAAAGACAATTTCTTGAAAGTGACATGTCCTTAATTTGGGAAGTAAACGACTTTGAGCTTCTTGTCTTTGATGCACTCTTCCCAATGTCTGACTTGAAGATTCACTTGATCAAACATGGACATCACTTCTAATCATTGGTCCTATGATAAGGGCAACATTCCTTATCATCTGGACAAGTCTGCTTATCAGATTCAGCATACTTGACTTATCAACAGTGTTGGTATAGCTCTTTTAGATGACTTGGCTCTTTCACTTCACTGATCATCACTTGATGGTTCTTGAGCATTCTTGCAGCCTTATCAGTGGTTTTGACCCCATCAGCACAGTTGGCCTTTGCCTTAAAATATTTCAGGTTCAAGTGTGCTTGGTCAACTCTGCTGTTTAACTCCTCTGAGTTTGTAATGTACATTAGTAGACTTGATCTTCTAGATGTGTTTTACTCATTAGATCTTCAGGGAGGTTATCCTACTACTGAGCTGACTTGATCAGCACAGTTGGTTAGTGAGCACTTTCAGCAGTCTTGGGATCAATTTGATTCTGAGCCTTGAGGGGACTTGATTCTTGTAATCTTTCAAGCATATGTTCCCCATTAACTTGTGCATCTAAACAAACTAAGAGCTGCCTAACATACCAACTTCTCAACTAGCCTGATCTACATGTTCCAACATTCCTGAAACATGTTCATATTAATTTGACTTAACTATTTGGCATGTCTTAAAGGGTTTTGGTATCTTAATCAAAATTCTCATTTTATTCCCAAATTAAATTTGTTGGAAAGATGGCTGGACAGCCGAAAAGTGCTGAATGTGTAAATAAAAAAATATTTTTAATTATTTTTAATGACAATAAAAAAAACAAAAAGCATTATTAAAGGTTTTCTCATCATTAAAGTATTTAGCGCTCGTCAGTTTCTGGCGACTATGTTGAGAATTGTGAGAACATTTTATTTATTTCACATTTTATTTCGATTTGTTTATTTAAAAGAGTGTCAATCCTTTTCTCCTCATTTTATGAGAACTTACCATTATTTTAAGTTTAATAATGGTTTTTTTATAAAATAATGACGTGGATTTTTTATTTACACACTCAACACTTTGCGGCTGGATTGAGACATACGTGCATGTCACATGACCCAAAACGACTACACCAATTATCTTCCCAGCGAATCTGGGACCAAAATTTAACAAATTGCAAAAAAATGGGACTAAATTGGTACATTTAATTTTTTAAAAACAAAATAGAACAAATTGCAAAAAAATTGAACTAAATTGGTACATTTAACTTTTTGAAAATTATTTCAAAAAAGATAGAAAATTATGGGACTAAATTGTCTTCTATCCTTGAGATATTTAAGTGACAAGTCCACGGAAAACTTAAAACTGTAAAAGTTCATTAAACAATACTAAATATTTATACTCCTTAAAACTTTGTGAAAACCTTGTTATTTTTACTCACACAAAATATATATCTCTCAGGTGACTAGCACTCATATGGGATTTCCAACTTTTTTAAAACTTGTTTTTCTTGTGTTTTCTAACTTGTTAAGAGCATATATATGATGGAGTAAATGACACAAGATGTATATTGGTTCACGGTCTAGATACTCGTTTTACTTTCGATCCCAAATTGTAACTTGTTATATCAAGGTGCACTGATTAGAATTTTCAACTCTTGATAATCTAATCCCTAGAATATACTCCCTCTGTCCCATACTTGAAGACACATTTTACCATTTTGGGCGTTCCATACCTGAAGACACATTTTACCATTTTGGGCGTTCCATACCCGAAGACACATTACTTAAAATAGCAAAATCACTTTTAAACACTCCCATTAAAACATCACAATATTACAACAAATGCCACTACTTTATTACACTAAAAAGTAATTTTATTACTATTTATAAAGTTGAAAAGTTTTTACTACCCCCACTTTATCTTATACAATATTAATAAACAATTCATTTATTAAAACCCGTGCCCAATTGGTTTGAGCCTTCAAATATGAGACGGAGGGAGTAGTCAGTAGTGTTTAGTACACTTTACTCTCTTCTTCTCAAAGATATATTTCAATTCAAATAGAACATGCTGAATTTCATTCCTTCATTAATCAGATTGAATTATAATAAGCTAGTACACTAAATAAATATCAGAGTCTAGCTTGGACCGCTATACCTAGTACCTAGGCACGTGTCTACTTCTAATAAGCTAATACTAAAAGACAATTACTAATTGTACATCCACTGCTGTCATTATTAATTTCATTTATCTTATTGCAAAAGCATGCAGCAATTATTTGTTTGGAAGAAAATCTTATGTTCATATATATGGTGCTGGGAACTGAGGTAATAAAATCGTCATTTTGATTAAGACTATGTTGTTTGGTTTGATACTTAGTTTTATAAGCATAATTATTAATAATCAGACACACTGGCAAATTAAGCTTCAACAAATAGCGCTAGGTCATGTTTATAACTTTGATTAAACTTAAATTAACTTCGTCTCATCTGTTATAGGTTGTTTGATAACTTAAATTAAGGTAAATTATGCTTTAAAATCTATAAACTTTAAATATCATTCTAATCTCAGTCTAATAAGTCTTTGTATGACTCTAGAGTATTATTTGTATGGCCGCGCTCTTGGAAACTTCTTATAATAGATTTTTTATTTTCTTAAAAGAGTTATAGTATTGAGTGAACATAATATGATCAGACGTGGGCAGCATAATTCTAGAGAAATTATAATGTCATTAAAAGTCAGAAATAAGGCTAACGTCGAAAAAAAGGCTAAATAAAATTTAAAAATAATAGAAAATCAACTAAATTTTCAAAACTAGTTAAATTAATTAATTTGTTTTAGCTTTGTTTAATTTTTAAAGATTTAGGCGATTTTTATTGGTTTTATTTATATTTTACATATTAATTTAAATTCTTATTTTTTTTAATTTAATTATTTTTGGCAATTTATTAAATAGGAAATAGTTGGGGTGTGTATAGTAATAAAAAATTATTTTTAAATTTTAGTGTGGTGTGTTTAACGTTTGGGGTGTGTTTTAAAAAATTACCTGTTAAACCTGCTGTAGCAGATAACTGGACCAAAATCAAAATAAATCGAAACTTAATGGACTAAATTCACAAAGTGGTAACCTGATGAACTAAATTAAAAAATGTGGTAACCTAATAGACTTAAAAAAAATATAATACCCGTTAAAAAAGTTATGAGGTTGAAAAAGTAGTGAAGGGACCAATAAATTAATTTCTGCAGCCAATCACGAATTTTAGACGCCACTCACTATATCTTCTGGATTCTAGGTACCCTCCAATAGTGAACTCAAATAAATAAATAAAATTCAAATTTTGTGAGTATATATATGAGGAGATATAGGTTGCAAACTTCACCGATTAAAACTAAACTAAGTTTTGAAAATGGAAATTTCATTTCCTTTCAGCTTCAGCTTCAGCTTCACAACATCCCTTCTCCTCCTAATTTCCTTCATCTTGTTGATAGTGATTAATCATCATCAATCCCAAAAATTAAGCAAGAAGACAAAATTACCCCCAGGGCCACAAAAGTTCCCCTTGATAGGGCACTTGCACCACCTCATAGGAGCCGGCCTTCCCCACCATTCCCTTGCAAAATTAGCCAAGAAATATGGCAATTTGATGCACCTAAAGCTCGGTGAGATCTCAGTTATCGTCGTTTCGTCGCCTAAATTGGCTCAACATGTGCTCAAAACCGTTGATCCTGCCTGTGCCGACAGGCCTGGAAGCTTAGCCACTAAGATCTTGTGGTACAACGACATCAACATTGCTTTTAGCCCGTACGGAGAGTACTGGAAGCAAATGCGTAAAATATGCATTTTGGAGATGTTGAACGCTAAAAGCGTGCGTTTGTTCGAGTACATCAGGAAGGACGAGGTGTCCCGTCTCGTTGAATCCATTCGTGCTCGTTCTGGTAGGCCGATAAACTTGACAGAAGAGAGCTCGATGCTGTCGAGTGCCATCACTTGTAGAGCTGCGTTTGGTAAGGCGTTGAAGGATCGGGAAGAATTGATCCAGGTGGTGAAGAAAGGAGTGGAGTTAGCAAATGGCTTTGATCTGCTGGATTTGTTTCCTTCGTTGGAGATTCTTAGCATCTTCAACTGGAATAAGTACAAGCTTTTGAGGATGGGGAGAAAATTGGATTCTGTTTTAAATAAAATAATTGAAGATCATAAAGCAATAAGTACTAATGGGGAGTTGGGAGATGAAGATGTGGTTGACGTTCTCTTGAGATTGCAACAAACTGGAGGGTTTGAGTTTCCACTTGCTGATAAAAACATCAAAGCAGTCCTATTTGTAAGTCCAAATTCGCTGATACACAACGATTTTTAACCGCTGTGGTACCTAGCGCTGTAAAAAAGGAGCATTAACAGACAGCGCTTATCAACCGTTGTTATTGTTTTTTAACCCCTTACAATACCTATACCAGCGATTTTATTAGCTACGACAGCGGTTATTAACCACCGTTTGGATTAACTAAAATCCTTTTTCATCATCTTTTTCCAAAATGGTCACAATTATTCCAAAATTGATGGAATCCTCGTAACAACGTCGTTTTTGGTAATGCGCTCGGCATGTGGGCGGTCTATTCTAGCAAAGTTGCTGACCAAAAACGATGTCGTTTGGCCGTGGATTTCGACAATAAAATTGGAACATATAAAAAATAATTGGTCGGGCCGGACTAGTTTTGGTATGTTTATCTTTTTTGGGACCATTTTGAAAAAGATGAAAAGTTACGGGACAAAAAAAGATTCTAGAATATTAAGGATATAGAGTCACCCATACCATTCGGCGGGTCATGACCGATGTGCAATGGATTTCAAAATTTTGTTGCATCCAAAATCCATCACAAAACAACGTCTTTTTTGTAGTGTGTTGTTGGATTTTGGATTCGAATTAACAATTTAAGATCAGCCATATTTCTAACAAAATAGGACCAAATTAATTAATTAATTGCTTAAAGTGGATTATAAGATATTACATGCAAATTGAAGAAACTAAGGCATATTAAATAAAATATGGTCTGGATCGATATATCTCTTGTTATATTATGGTGTAACATCTTTTGACTAGGATCATACGATTTGTAGGACATGTTCTCGGGTGGAACAGAAACTTCGTCAACGACTATGAATTGGGCGATGGCGGAACTAATGAAAAACCCTCATATCCTTGCAAAGGCACAAGCTGAGGTGAGAGAAGCTTTCGGAGGAAACGGAAAGGAATTAACGATCGAAGTTAGGGGCCTTAAATACCTAAAATTAGTGATTAAAGAAACCCTAAGATTGCATCCTCCGATCCCTTTAATCCCAAGAGTTTGTAGAGAAGAATGCGAAGTTGATGGATACATCATACCTCTCAAGGCTAAAGTGATGGTTAACAATTGGGCAATGGGAAGGGACCCGAATTATTGGCATGACCCCGAAAAGTATATGCCCGAGAGGTTTGAAGATAACTCTATTGATTACCTAGGAGCCAGTTATCAGTACCTCCCGTTCGGGTCGGGTAGAAGGATTTGCCCCGGGATAGGATTCGGGTTGGCGAATGTGGAGCTTCCATTGGCTCAACTTCTCTATCACTTCGACTGGGCTCTACCTACTGGATTAATGCCTAGTGATTTGGACATGGCGGAGACTCAAGGTGTTGCAGTTGGAAGGAAACAACATCTCATCCTCATTCCTACTCCCTACCACTGGATGAGTACCGCGGAATATTATTAAAAATAAATAATAAATGTTATTGTGATCGAACTTAAAATGAGGTGCTATTTCTATCCAAATTAACATTCGATGTTGTTTCTGTATTGTTTACTCCCTCCGTTTCAGTATAATTGTCGTTTTAAATGTTGATTTTTATTTCTAATTTATTGTTCCCGGGAATAGCGACGAAAATTTTACGACAAATCTAAATTTCATCGCTAAAATCAATTTTTAGCAACGAAATATAAATTTGCGTCGCTAACTTGTTAGATTTAATATTTGCAACAAAATTTATATATTTCATCGCTATATTAGCAACAAATTGCTTCATTTTGTTGTTAATAATCAAAACAACAAGGAAAATTATATTTCGTCGCTAATATTTTGCGATGAAATAGAAATTTTCGTGGCTAATTTATTGAAATTATTTTTTACAACAAAATTTATATATTTCATCGCTATATTAGCAACAAATTGCTTCATTTTGTTGTTAATACTCAAAACAACAAGGAAAATTATATTTCGTCGCTAATATTTTGCGATGAAATAGAAATTTTCGTGGCTAATTTCTTGAAATTATTTTTTACAACAAAATTTATATATTTCATCGCTATATTAGCAACAAATTGCTTCATTTTGTTGTTAATAATCAGAACAACTGTAAAAATTATATTTCGTTGCTAATATTTTGCGATGAAATAGAAATTTTTGTGGCTAATTTCTTGAAATTATTTTCTACAACAAAATTTATATATTTCATCGTTATATTAGCAACAAATTGCTTCATTTTGTTGTTAATAATCAGAACAACTATGAAAATTATATTTCGTTGCTAATATTTTGCGATGAAATAGAAATTTTTGTGGCTAATTTCTTGAAATTTTTTTTTGCAACAAAATTTATATATTTCATCGCTATATTAGCAACAAATTGCTTCATTTTGTTGTTAATAATTAGAACAACAATGAAAATTATATTTCATTGCTAATATTTTGCGATGAAATATAAATTTTCGTGGCTAATTTCTTGAAATTAATTTTTGCAACAAAATTTATATATTTCATCACTATATTAGCAACAAATTGCTTCATTTTGTTGTTAATAATCAGAGCAACAATGACAATTATATTTTCTTGCTAATATTTTGCGATGAAATTGAAAATTTTGTGGCTAATTCCCACCAAGATCAAATAAAATATGTATTTAAATAAAATGGGGGGAGAGGTATGTGGGTGTGGGTGTGGGTGTGGGTTGAGTTGGGGGTTGGGGCGAGGTGGGTCGGGTCGAGTGTGGGTGCGGGTTGGGGCGGGTCGAGTGCGGAAGTGGGTTTAGAGAACGATTGAGTTGGTTCGGTTGGGGTGGGTCGGGTGTGGGTGCAGGTTGGGTTGGTCGAGTACGAAAGTGGGTTTAGAAAATGATTCATAAATCGAATATCATAGCCAAATATTAGCGACAAAAATATGGGTTTCATCACTAACATTTGCAACGAAATTAAAATATTTATCACGAAAAAATTTGTCGCTAATTCTAATATTTTTGTCGCTAATGTGAATTAGCGATGAAATAATTTTATCACGGGATTTGTTGCTATACACCCGTCGCTAACGTGTTTACAACAAATGTTTGATTTTCCTCGCAAACATTTTGTGATGAAACTCATATTTTCGTCGCTAACATTTTACGATGAAACTTATATTTTTCGTCGCTAATATTTTGCGATGAAACTCAAATTTTCGTCAATAATATTTTGCGATGAAACTCAATTTTTCATCGCAAATATTTGCGACAATTTTTTTTTTTTTTTGTCGCAAACATTTGCGACAAAATTAATTTTTTTTGTCGCAAACACGTTAGCGACGGGCGTATAGCCACAAATCCTGCGACAAAATTATTTCATCGCTAACTCACGTTAGCGACGAAAATATTAGAATTAGCGACAAATTTTTTCACGGTTAAATTGCAGTTTTCTTGTAGTGCAGGTTTACACTATATATATATATATAGATGAGTGATCTTGTGTAAAAAATTGCATGTATGCATCTCAGTCTAATTAGGTCAAAGTCAAAACTCTAAACCCATTTAGCTTAAAAGTCAAAATAAATATTGCGACCCAATCACTTTAATTTCATATCTATATAAATTCAGTCTTTTTTATTCCTTTCAATAAAATTAAAGCATAAGGCTGGACTTATTTGTTTGTCCTTTTATCCTACTAGATGATAAAAAATAAATTAAATAATCAAAATATTTAATATGACTTAAATTTCTACATGCATATTTAATACTACATATTTAACTACATAAAAAAACTATATAATACTACTTATTCATAAACCTCACCCTCATAATATTCACATATTTACACAAAATGCCATTACTTTTACTCTCTTTTCAATCACCTTTTTACTTTATTCATATAACTTTACAAAATTACCCCTCAACACTCCACTCATTACACTTTTTTCTTAAAAAGTGTGCCCACTTTGTGGGGCAAACACTTCCGGGACGGGGGGAGTATATGTTACTACATACTACCATTTGAATTACTACATTGAACAATGTTTGTTACTATATGTAACTTTATCAAATGATCTAATATTTTTGCATCATCCTACAATAAATTGTATTACAACATGCTCATTCTTGTTGGTCCCAAATTTGAGTTTTAAAATTAGAACGAGTCTAAAAGTTTAGAGGGTGAATAGACTTTTAAAAACTTTTCTAAAATATCAGAGATTATAATGCGGAATATTAGATTTTATGAGCCCTTAACAAGTTTATACTCAACTATCGATTATGAACTTTACTAGTCTATTCTCAAGTAATTCGTCTACTCAACAAAATTTATAAATCTAGTTGATTATACGAATTCTTTTAAGAACTTTAACAAATATAAAAACAGTAAGTAAATTAAACAAAAGATTTATAGTGGTTCGACAACTTGTCTACATCCACTCTCACAAACCCAGTTCGTGATATTTATTAATCCTCTGTTCTTGTGGCTTTAAGTCTCAAGATTAAGATTTCGATCTTATCGATTACACTACCAAGTGTATCTTTGATCTAACAACTAGTAGTTTTGGTTAAGCAACTAGCACGCTTGTTTACAAACTAAAGTACAGAAAGTACTACATGCAATAATATATGTTATTACATATTATAATATGGGTTACTACATCCACAAAAACACTAGGAAAAAAAAATATAGTACAAATGATGTGATGGTGAGAGAGAAAATAATAGATGGGTGTGAGATGAAGTATGATAAAATAATAGATAAAGTGTAAGTGATGTGATTGAGAGAGAGAAAATCATATGCCAAAAATGGAAAAAATGAAATGGAAAACTTATTGTGGGACATCCATAAAAGGAAAGTGGGAAACTTATAGGGGGACGGTGTGAGTACTATTTAAAATGCACACAATCAAATTAAATATACAAATAAATAAGATATTTCAAAATTCAAATGAAACTGGAAGTATTATTACAGTTGGGTATGTTGGTTTTTCATAGTATTTTGGAAGATATTTATTACATACACAGTCATTGAGAATTTGTAGAAACACGTTATTATTCAATGAAAGTGGTCAAACAATTTTATAAAATTGATCATCTATACTATTTCACAATCTATTTTTATACAATTTGTTCTCAAAATATTTTTTCCTCGCCTGTATATCAAAATAACATGAGTGATATATAATTAAATAATAATAGAGAATAAGCCAGACAATTCTTATGATTTTGAAAGAATTAATTATAAATTTAGGACCATTAATTTCATAAACATATTAGAAAAATATACTAATTTATCAACAAATATAATCCATTAACATAATAATTTAATATTGTTTAATACACTCCCTCTTCATTTTTATTAATATAATATTGATGCAAAATACCAATTTTGCCCTTTACTAAATCAAGTTAGATATATACACTCCCCCTACAATTAAAACATAACCCTAACCCTAACCCTAGAATTTCGCGGTCGCCGTCGTCGCCGCCACCGGCGGCCACCACCACCACCACCATCAACATGCACAAACACAAACACAAACAAATTCTAACACCCACATAAATGAACATGTTAATCAAATAATCTAGCAATAACACTCCAATCGACACCATCACCGCCTCGAATAAAATTTAGAAATTAAAAAAAAAAATCTTAGTATTGTTAACAAACCAGAGTCGACAAAAAACACTCGGGTCGACAGTGGTTTGTCGACCAAAAATACTCCGGTCGACACTGGTTTATCGACAAAAAATACTCCGGTCGACACTGGTTTGTCGACCAAATTTCGAAAGAAAAAAAAAATTTAATTGAAATTTTCGACTATTATTGATTGCTCAGAAACACTCTCATCGACAACCTATTGTCGACGAGAGTATTTTTGAGCGACCAATAATGGTCGAAAAAAAAAAAAACCTGTTCTTTCTCCGGCGACGGCTGGGGGCGAGCGCGGGCGGGCAGCGACGGCTAGGGGCGAAGGAGGGCAGCGGCGTCGCTGGGCGAGAGGGGCGGCGCTGCCGCTTGTTACCGAAAAAAAAAAAAAAACAGAGCCGTGGTGGAGGACGAGGCGAGGGGGAGGGAGGGTGGAGTGCGACGGCGAGGGGGGAGGGAGGGGGAGAGTGATGGCTAGGGGCGAAGGATGGCGGCGGCGTCGCTGGGCGAGAGGGGCGGCGCCGCCGCTTGTTACAGAAATTTTAATAAAAAGAATAGTGGCGGAGGAGGCGAGCGAGGCGAAGGGGAGGGAGGGGGGAGTGCGACGGCGAGGGGGGAGGGAGGGGGAGAGCGACGGCGAGGGGGGGAGGGGGAGAGCGAGGGGGAGTGTAGAAATCGGAAAAAAAAAAGGGGAGGGGAAGAGAGAGAGAGAGGCGGTGAAGAGAGGTTGGGGAAGAAGATGAAGTTAGGGTTTTTAGGGGGTGTGTATTTATCCTACACAATTTTAAGAGATAAGGGTATAATAGATAATTCAAGGGAAGTGCATCTATCTCAGATGTATTTTGAGGGGAGTGTGTATCGGGGGCGTGTATGAAACAAAGCTGGAGGGGTATATACCCCAACCCAAAAAGAAATGGGCCTGTATTATGAATGGGTCAGAGAGAATTAGAAAGAAATGGCCCAAAGAGTTGTAAAGGCATTTTTTATTTTACTGAACGAAAAATTAGAAATTGTGGCCTAGCTTGGGGGTACAATTGTACCCCCATGTCACTTGCTAGTTCCGCCTGCATGTATGCAATATTAAGTACAATTTTTTGTGATATATATATATATATATATATATATATATATATATAAAGGATGGTATGTAACATGTAACAATATCTTTATTAATTTTTATTATCAATTAAAATATAATAACTAATATCAATTGACTTGCATGAATAATAATTAACAACTTTGATGCCTTTTGGTCAAAGTCTCCAATATCATTAGGGGAATCATGTCGTCTTACACGGAGCTTGGATCAGACACCTTCTCTTGTATCTCTTAATTTGAAATATATACATTTACATATTCGGTTAATTTAAAATTTAATTTACACACTTTTTTTTTTTTGCAAAGTATGTGTAAGTGGGATCATGTGCACACAGACTCCCATTAGGTTTGCATGTTGTTTATTCAAAGGGCAGTCAATCGATACGTTAGATATATATGTTGAACTGCTAGAAGAAGGAGTCCAAACTCAAGAAAAATAGATCGGGTTGGGACAGACAATATTTGGAATGCACTCCTTGCATACTAAGATCGTCCTGAGGTTAAACAAAGAGTGAGAAGTGTACACAGAACCGACTATCGAAGCCTGGAGGCCCGGCCTCTGGTTATGCCTGTCATAAATGTGGATTCCGTGGGGACGCCAAGGTTGCACGAAAAATTATAAGTATTCAGGAGAAGAGGACCAAACGACTCGGTAAAGCATGGAAAATGGTTGAGAATGTGGGACTTATTTGGCAATGCTCCATTTGGAGAATGTGGAAGTGTAGTAATGATTCAATTTTCAATGAGAAGACGTACACAGCGGAGGAAATAGCGGATAACATCAAGTATAGCACGTGGAAATGGCTTAAGGCACACAAAAAGATTAACTATTCTTATCACGATTGGGATCTAGATTCTTGGATATGTTTCGATAAATAGTTCACTATTATGGTAGCCTTTAGGTTCTGAAATCAAATAGATTGTAACGAGATTTGAGTACCCCTTGTACTCAATTTTGTTATACAATCATCTTTACTTTTAAAAAAAAATATAATTCAACTCGAATTGAATATTAGGATTGTAAATTGTGATTTATAGAGAAATCACGGTCTCGAAGGGATAGGTACCATTGTTTTGCACGGTCTCGAAGGGAGAAGGGGAATAGTTGCAACCGGATGTAGTCTTGAGGCACTCGATTGATCTTGACCGTCCCACTTATCTCGAGGAATTGAGATAAGCGGAGGTTAGGATCCTCCTTGGAAAGCCCACCAAATTGGTTGTTTTGGACCATTACTATCAATGCCGGCTTGAGCTCAAAGTTATGAGCATCCACGAGTTCTCAACCCGCTCCTCCATATGGCCTTGGTATCGAGCGGAAGTGATCCCTCAACACTCTTTGTGGACCGTTTTCCTCATTCTCAACCGACCTTCCGTTTCCTCCCACATTTGTATTCTCTCCAACTCTCCAGTGAAAGTTATCTCTCAATATTCTTTGTGGTCGGTTAGTTCAATTCCCATTCGGCTCCACAATTCCTCCAATATCTTCATGGTTTCCTATTTCCTCTTCGACTTCCTCTACAATCGGATTTTCTCCTCGATTCATCTCTTCCAATATATTCTCTTCTTCTTCTTTCGGCGTTTTGCCTTCGACAATTATCTTCGATTTCCGGATCTAGGGGGAGCAACTCTTGTTGGATTCTCCTAGCTCGAGTGATCATAAGCCATGTCTAAACAAAAATTTCAAAGAAGAGTGAGTATCACAAGCAAGATAAGAAATAACAAACACAAATATTTTTGGAATTTTTGAGAATAATGAAAGCAAATAAAGTGTCTAAACTAAAACTATCTCAACCTACACTCTAGAACTACCAAACCCTCCTCGGCAACGGTGCCATAAACTTGTTCACGTATTTCATAACTCTAAAATACACGACCGCAAGTATACAGTGTATATTGTAGTGAAGTAAGTACTAGGTCGATCACACAGGGAGGAGGAGTGTAAAAGTGGAGTTTTTTGATCTAGTTATAAATAGACGTGATCGAAAATTGAGTGTTTGATTACCCTAAATTGCCTACCAAGTGTCACAAGTAAACAATAAGAGAGTAATAGATAAAATCGATCAAGTAGTGATCATACAAATCACAAAAATACAGAAAGTAGGTTCCAAGACATATGTCACACTAAGGGGTCCATTTATGATTACAAGGCCCCATTTGGTAGCCCAATAAGTTATCAGGCCTATTAAGTTTTTTTTTTTTTTTTTTAAGTAGATATCTTAATTGTGCATGATTAATAGCTGACTAAGTTTTAATATATTGTTTGATATACACATAGTTGTGGTGTGATTGTGTTTGTGAGATAATTGTTTATTTACTACATTGTCCTTCATAACAAACTAAAATTCCAAATGTGCCATCATCAAAATTCAAAACTTCTTCTGCTATCCATTATCAGTTTATCACGCAAGAAACTTCCTTCGTTTTCAATAGGGCCCCAAATTCTTCTTCACGGGAGTCTTCATCATCGTTGAACAATTATTATGAAATCAATTATAGAATCGATCGGCGCCAGAAATGCAATTAAACCCACACACGCTTGCCATTATTACAAGTAAGACCCTTCATCGACCTTCAGCACGCACCCGCAATTTGTAAATTTTTTTTTATTTTTTACGCCGACAACTGGATCTGTAACGGAAAATACACAGGTAAACCTTTAGTGCACCAGAAAATTTATCAAAGAACCTTATACACTATCGTCGCAGAATATCGAGGTTTCGAGGTTTCCAATCGCCTCTTCAGATTAGAAGAGGAGACCCAACCGTAGAAAGTGTGAAATGAGAAAAATAACTAGGGTCACTATAAATATGAGGGGCAATTTTGTAACTTAATATTTTGGTCCGAAAACGGATACAACCCAGATACACTATCGCCGCACTTTCGGCAAGATTAAAAACACAGTTTTATCATCAATTAGTTGTGGGCCGTGTATTTCTCTTTGGCTTAACCGATTTCAACCAAACACCTAAATGGTCCAGATTAGGTACATATCTCCCTTTAGTCACCTCTAATCTGGCCCACCAAATGGGGCCCAAACCTATTTAAGTGGTGTTGTGTTTATTACTATAGGGTTGATCACTAAATAATGAATTAAAAGTTCTTTCGATCCAATTAATCCAAGAGAAATATTACCCAAACTAGTATCTCTACCTAGCATGCATAATAAATCCCAAAAAAGCTCCTAAGATCATCTAATACCCTCCCAATAGTTGATCCTCTCTCGAGCTCACAATAAATTGGGTTGAATGCTTAAGTACGACTAATGAAAAAGATTTCTGAATCCAATTTCAATTAATAATAAATAAAACATACTATTATGGCTATTGACAACATGTCTTGCAATGAAAATTAAGTATTCAAATAGAAATAGACAACACAAACACCAAATAAACAAGAAATTAATTCATAAATATCATCCAAAGTGTATCTAGAACCAAAAGTGTTCTAGCCAACAATCAATATAATCAAAATTCAAAGATAAAAGTAAATAAAAAGCAAGGGAAAGAGGAAGCTTAGTCTAAAGGATGATGAGAGGTAGCAATTCCAAGCTTTTAGCTCCAAATTCTACTCCAATTTGATGAGAATGGAAGAAAGGAATGATGAACACCTCCAAGTATGTGTGATTGAGTGAGAGTTTCTTGGAAAAGGGGGTGATGAATCATGAGAATCTAATAAAATGGTATTTATAGTGTTAGGGTAGGGTTTAAAATCGAGTTTTGCAAGTAGGCCCTCAAAATTGGGTGAAAATGCACAAAAACCGCTGAAACAAGGGCAACTCGGCCGAGTCGAGTGACTCGACCGAGTCAGGATGAATTTGATGATTGTAGGCCAGCAGTGACTCGGTCGTGGCATTTGACTCGATTGTGGCATGGTCTGTCACTCGGCCGTGGCATTTGACTCTACCGTGGCATGGTAAAAACTCCAACTCGCAGTCCATCACTCCAACACGGCCTAGACTGCACACTCGGCCGTGGCATGCCAAAATCCCGAAGTTGCAGGTCGGCCTCGGCCGAGACTACACACTCAGCCGCGTCGCACCCTCAAACTTGTTTTGCTCGTAACTTATGCTTCCGACCTCCGATTGACTCGATTCTTTTTTTCCATCCCACTCTGTTTTTCAAGCCGAATCCAATGGTGTAATCCTCTCTTCGGTCTAGTGAGATGTGGTATGTGTTTTGCTTCCAAAATCCTTGTGTTTCCTACAAAATCGAGGAAACACACCTTTCTCTTATTTTGACCAAAACATCCGTAATCGACCAATAAATCAATGAAATCACAATCAAAATGAGCTTCACATGTGCATAAAAAATGTGTAAATTCCACTTGAATCACCCATATTGTTTAGTTAACCTAAAAGCTTATGATATAATTTATATATACTCATTTTCATTGTTAATAAAATATCTCTTCCATTCATCTCAACATGGTAACTAGAGCCTAATTTTAAATAACGTCACAATTCGATCCTTATTCCTTTTTTTTTTCGGTCAAACCATTACTCACCTTCCTTATTTCCTAAAGATCTCCCACGTTTGTGGCATCTTTCATAGTTCATCCACTGTCCAGGTTCATCATGATCGGATGCGACGAAACTCCCTCCGTCCCAATCACCTCGCCTGCGCCGATAACTACACTCTACTCGACGTCTTCTATCTCTCGCCTGGCACCCCATCGCCCCAAGTCTCAGAATCATGTCCTTCTCGAGCACAGGCGTCGCCAACTGGCTCGACATTTTACCCCCTTCCAACCGGTGCTCGCCCATACATGGGTAAGTGTCTACTCTATGGAGGGCCCGGTCACTCCGCTCAACGCTTCACTATGTACTAGTGCTCGCCTGTCTCTCCATCACAGTTTGTGACTCGATTGGCCTATGTCTCTCCTTCGGCCCATGCCTCTGCATCGGCCCCAACCACTTGTTGTTCGGCCTATGTCTCGTTCGGGTGTTGTTCGCCTACGAGGTCCTCGCATTAATGGGTTGTACTTGTGGCCGGGTGGTTCATGTGGATTTCATTTGGCCCTCACGACCTCCAAAATCCCACTCCTAACTTGGTATGCAAGACTAGGTCACCCGTCATTCCAAATTTTTAAATTCAGTCATTTTCGTTAATAAGTTTTTGTGCGACAAACATTTATCGTTCTCTTGCGACTCTTGCAAATGTATCAAGAGTCACAAGTTGTCATTTCATTACTCTACTCTTCCCTCTACTATGCCATTACAATTGCTTTTTTCTAATGTCTAGACTTCTCCTGTGTTATCAACGGATGGCTTTAAATATTATGTGTCATTTGTTGATCATTACACTAAGGGTCCGTTTGATACGCGAAATAAATTTATGCCGAAAAGGGGCATATAAGGGGTCCTCAATATAATTTAATATAGGAAGAGGTGTATAAGTGGTGTATTAAATCAAATTCTTGTTTGATAAAAAATACAAAAGGTGGTACTAAAAACCATGTATTACGTTAATTCTTGTGTGATAGAGTGTATTAACCAGTGTATAAAATTATTTTTTGTTTGATAGAATGCATACCCCACCATATAAATGATAAAAATACATATTTGCCCTTATTTTTCAGAATGTTGTACTTTGTTTGATTGGCTATAAAAATATATACACCATATTCCACCTTAATAAAATTGATAAACTTTCAACTCCAGAAAATGTGGAATCAATAGTGGGCATATGCGTGAACAAAATCAAACAATTCAATAAAATGGGAATGAGTAGTAGACATATGTGTGGGCAAAATTAAACAATTCAATAAAATTTAAAGTTATCATATTTGATTGAATATTTTGAAAAGTATCCACCTACATTTTACATTCATTGGTGTAATATAAAAACAAATAATATGATCTTATAAAAATCATACAAATATTTAGTCGACAAAACATTTTTATAGATTAAAAGCATCTTTTTGACAAGAAATAAAAAACCAAGAGAAATTCTAGAAAACAACCATTTATGCATATTGTTCTTGATATTTGCATCTTCCACTACATGTTTTCATAATGTTTACTTTGATCTATGATCATGTAACAACTTTTACTTTCTTAAAAGAAAAATTAAAAAATTGAAATGCAAGATTAAAAATTTAATACCAAGACAAAATAATAACACGAAATCATACAAAATATCAATAATAGAAAATTGTGGAAACATCTTACAAATAATTCCTGGCAACATTTTTAAAGATTATATCAATAATAGAAAATTGTCGAAACATCTTACAAATAATTCCTGGTAACATTTTTAAAGATTAGAAGCATCTTATCCACAAGCAAAAGAAATTAGAAAGGAGAAGTTCAAGAAATTTCAAAATGACTAGTATTAAGACTCTCAAACGACTTTAGAAACAAAATTCACAAGATCCAAATGAAGGAATGCTTACTGTATTCCACTGCAAGTAGTACAAATAAACGTCCAAAAGTTTGTGCAAACATATTGAGGATCCTGCATCGAGAGATTTGGTTAATATACAAATATTAAGTAAAACCACACTCTTTTTCATACAAACATATGCACCAAACACTCCATAAAAGTCGAATCTAAATCGTGAAATCATTCCCTCCCTTCCAATTTTCACAACTGAGTGATTTGCTAAAATTTAATGTCTTAAAGTTACTCGTGTAACATCCCTTGGTAGTAAAAAATAATGCTAATTAATTATTAAATGATAGTGACACACACTACTGAAATGTAATTAGAGTTGATTTTTATTTTATTTAAAAGCTAAGGAAACAGCCAACTGCAACCATCATTCCAATTATCACTGAAAAACAGCCAACTGCAATTAGAAAACAATCTGGGAGCATAATCTAGAAACAGCTTAAAGATTATTAGCAAACACTTTAACAACTTATAAGCTACATAAGAATTAGTACATCTTATAAGATGTTTAAATTAAGCTACTTAAGAATTAGTACAACTTATAAGATGTTTAAATTAAGCTTAGCCAAAAGAGCTCTTACTCCATCCACACATTACTAATCGATCCAAGTAAAAGGAAGAACTTACTAAATAATAACCACTCAGCATTATGTGATTTGTCCTGGTTATATTTGCCTGAAATGAAAAGAGAAACACAATAAAGTCAACAAGCTACAAAAAAGAAAAGACATGGCATTTGAAGTAATTCATTGATTTGGGCCATCTCTGAAAAGCGTATTTCAAGTTTCAACCATGCTTTGTCTCATTTGTTTCTAATCTTCCCAAGAACTAGGTTTTCCAGAAATCAAGTAAACAAACAATGCTAACATTAATGAATACACAACCAAATACTTAGAAGAAAAATAAGGGTCAAACACTACAAGAAAAAGGCAGAGATAGACAAACACTCTTTTAGCATTTATGAGAAAATCCATTTCAAATTTAGAGAAACAATATGTCATAAGTCAGCCCATCAGACGACGTCAATGAATTAGGGTTGATGGTCTTAGCAAATAAAATCGTAATCTGGTTTATACGGGCCAAACCTGTATAAAATCATACTAGGAGGTGGTATTATTTCTTCAAAGGGGAATAGTGAAAAGTCTGTATAAGGGCTCAAAAAAACACTTTTTAGTACCGTAGCTTTTCTGACTATTTAGGGATGCTGAAATAGCCTATATGGGCTATCAAACAGCAGTATTGTTGTTATACAGGGTTAATATTCTCCTTATTTAGGCTATCAAACGGGTCCTAAATATATATGGTTGTATCCTTTGAGAAAAAAATCAGATGTCTACTCCACCTCTGTTGCCTTTAAAGCCATTGTCGAAAACTCTCTTAAAACAAAAATCACTACTCTCTATATGGACAATGGTGGGGAGTTCATTGTTCTTCAACCATTTCTCGCTTCCCATGGCATCTCTCACTAAACCACACCCCCACATACACGCGAACATTATTGACACTGACCTCGCTCTCTTACACCATGATTCCATGCCTTTTGAATATTGGCCCTTTGCTCTCTCCGCTACCACTTACCTCATAAATTGTCTCCCTAAAGTGAATCTCACCCTCAAATCCTCGTTTGAGGTTCTCTTTACCAATCCACCTAACCTCTCCAAGTTATGTGTGTTTGGGTGCAAATTCTATCCATGGCTTCGTCAATACACCGCTCACAAACTCCAATCCTGCTCCACTCCATGTGTCTTCATGGGCTACTCCCTCACCCAAAGTGCCTACTTCTGCCTTGATTATCCACCAAACGCCTATGGATTATATTACAGAATATAATAGAATAATATGTTATAGGAATAGTATAATGTATTATAGGAATAGCATAATATATTATAGGTAGCAATCTTTTATTTATGATTTATATTTATTTCCTTGTTTATCTATTTCCTTGGGTATCTCTTGTAATCCCTATATATAGTGGACCACTCTTATCATCTCATTAACGGTGATTGAATATAATTCTCACATGGTATCAGCCTAATACACTGAAACCCTTCTCTTCTCCTCCCTATTTTTTCGGCGTCTCCGACGGGCTAGTATCCCCCGTCGCCGCCTTGCCCCTTTCCCTTTCTTCTCAATTTTTTCGGCGTCCTTGACGAGCAGGTATCCCTCGTCGTCACCTTGTTCTTTTTTTATCTCGAACGAGCTGGTCTCCCTCGTTCCCTCTCCCGACCGCTTTTAGTCGCCACCGACGAGCCTGTATTCCTCGTCCCCCTTCTTCTTCTCGAACGAGCTAGTCTTCCTCGTTCCCTCTCTTGGCCGCTTTTAGCCGCCATTGACGAGCTGGTATCCCTCGTCCCCCCTTCTTCTTCTCGAACGAGTTGGTCTCCCTCGTTACCTCTCTTGGCCGCTTTTAGCCGCCACCGACGAGCTTGTATTCCTCGCCCTCCTTCTTCTTCTCGAGCGAGAAAGTCTCCTCATCCCCCTTTTTTTTCTTCTTCTCGAGCGAGCAAGTCTCCTCGCCCCCCTCCACACAGTCTCCTCGTTACCTCTCATGGTCGATTATGCTATCTCCATGACTCTTTTCACTCATATAGTGTTAGTCACACTCACCTACACTCTAATTTTCTATATAGCCTCACGCTGCATCATTTTTCTTCTACTTTTCTCTCTATTCGGAGAGCCCATGATCAATAGCATTGGTTGCTCGCCCCTCCGATCTATTTGGTTTGTGCTCGAATCAACTGCTTTCGATACAATTGCATGTGTTTCTTGCCTAATTTTTTGTCATCGTTCGTCCTTCAAAGGATTTCGGTGTTTCGATCCATTTGCTTCCCGCTTTTATGCGCCTTGGCATGTCCTATTTGGTGATTCCGAATTTCTATTATTTCTCCTGCTCTATGACAACAAAAGTACATTGTTTTACAGATGTCTTCACAAAGCTTTTATCTCAAACTCGCTTCAGATTGTTGTGTACCAAGCTCGTGTTCATTTACATTCCCAGCTTCGCTTGACCGGGGATATTAGAGAATATAATAGAATAATATATTATAGGAATAGTATAATGTATTATAGGAATAGCATAATATACTATAGGTAGCAATCTTTTATTTATGGTTTATATTTATTTCCTTGTGTATCTCTTGTAATCCCTATATATAGTGGACCACTCTTATCATCTCATTAATGGTGATTGAATATAATTCTCACATGGTATGAGCTTAATACACTAAAATCCTTCTCTTCTCCTCCCTATTTTTTCGGCGTCTCCGACGGGCTAGTATCCCCCGTCGCCGCCTTGCCCCTTTTCCTTTCTTCTCAATTTTTTCGGCGTCCTTGACGAGCAGGTATCCCTCGTCGTCACCTTGTTCTTTTTTTTATCTCGAACGAGCTGGTCTTCCTCGTTCCCTCTCCCGGCCGCTTTTAGTCGCCACCGACGAGTCTGTATTCCTCGTCCCCCTTCTTCTTCTCGAACGAGCTAGTCTCTCTCGTTCCCTCTGTTGGCCGCTTTTAGCCGCCACCGACGAGCTTGTATTCCTTGTCCTCCTTCTTCTTCTCGAGCGAGCAAGTCTCCTCATCCCCCTTCTTTTTTCTTCTTCTCGAGCGAGCAAGTCTCCTCGCCCCCCTCCCCACAGTCTCCTCGTTACCTCTCATGGTCGATTATGCTATCTCCATGACTGTTTTCACTCATATGGTGTTAGTCACACTCACCTACACTCTAATTTTCTATATAGCCTCACGCTGCATCTTTTTTCTTCTACTTTTCTCTCTATTCGGAGAGCCCATGATCAATAGCATTGGTTGCTCGCCCCTCCGATCTATTTGGTTTGTGCTCGAATCAACTGCTTTCGATACAATTGCCGGTGTTTCTTGCCTAATTTTTTATCATCGTTCGTCCTTCAAAGGATTTCGGTGTTTCGATCCATTTGCTTCCCGCTTTTATGCGCCTTGGCATGTCCTATTTGGTGATTCCGAATTTCTATTATTTCTCCTGCTCTATGACAACAAAAGGGCATTGTTTTACAGATGTCTTCACAAAGCTTTTATCTCAAACTCGCTTCAGATTGTTTTGTACCAAGCTCGTGTTCATTTACATTTTCAGCTTCGCTTGACCGGGGGTATTAGAGAATATAATAGAATAATAAATTATAGGAATAGCATAATATATTATAGGTAGCAATCTTTTATTTATGGTTTATATTTATTTCCTTGTTTATCTATTTTCTTGTGTATCTTTTGTAATCCATATATATAGTAGATCACTCTTATCATCTCATTAACGGTGATTGAATATAATTCTCACAGATTACAAGTAAGACATTTTCTGGTCACATAGTTAGTTCAACTAAATTAATTAATAATTAATTTATTTACCTAAAGAAGGCATCAGATTTCATGGTTAATTGTGCTTTGAAGTGTCCTTACGTATAGCGGTATGAATTAGTCAGTAAATATAGATACCAATCTTAGGTCTTAATGTCATAAACAGTAACGAAGCCAAGGACCCGATTAACATTACTATAAAGATAAAATAATACTTATTCATTATACTCATAAAAAATTCATATGATACAATTATCAATACATCTCATTAATTCCATTAAACTAAATAAAGCGAACAAGTTATTTTTCGTTATTATTTTGGTACGTATTATACTCCCTCCGTCCTGTGATGACTTGCACATCTTGACCGGCTTACTTTAAAAAAAATTAATTTAGTAGTCTGGGTCAAATAAATGAGGGGTATTTTATTTGATTTGGTGAGGTGTAAAGAAGATTTAGTGATATTTAAAATGAATTTAGTGAGATATTTGAAAATAATTGACAATTTTGAAAAATAAAATGATGTTGTGAGGGTATTAATTTTGTGAGTTAATTTTATATTAGGAGTGTGAAAGTAATATTGGGACGTGTCAATAAGAAAAATGTGCAAATAATTATGGACGAAACTGATATTTTATAGTCTAAGTCTAGTAATATGTCCTAGTTTTGATAACCAAAACATTTATAATTATTTATATGTAATATGTTAGGACGAAGTTGATATTGTAGAGTCTAAGTCTAGTAGTGAACTCAGCTGTATGTGGTTCAGTTGATATCACAGAAGAGCTACAGTTCAAGACAAGAAGACTAGAAGACTAAGAAGAATGGAAGTTCATGTGTGAACAAGATGAGAAGGTTCTTATATACCTTATCATCTAAGTGAACACTTAATAGAATCAGCCAAGGAGAACACAGTTGATATGAACTAAGGAGATGTCTACTGATATATCAACACTTAGAAGAAACCAAGATGAGAGGAAGTATTATGAAGACAAGATGAGGTTCACTCATCTGTATTAAGATAAGAAGATACAAGAAAAGAAGCCTTATACTAGCTGACTAAATAAGAAGACAAGATGACAAGATTAGCAGAGATGAAGTGATGTTCGAAATAAGACCAAGTATGGATCCAGTATCAAGGTAAATAAGGAAAGAACCTTATATAATTCTTACCTTAAATACATAAGGAAAGAAGGTAAACAAGGAAGCAAATCAAGTTCTTTATGGACTGTGTGCATACAAGTAAGGTTTCGACTCAACGACTAGCAATCCAACAACTAGTTTGAAGATCAAACTCCTATAAATACAAGACTATCTTCATTGTGAAGATCACGAAAACTATCTCAACAATTCTACCTCGTTGTTATCGTGCACAAACATTCAAAGCATTCAAGAGTTCAAGAGATCACAAGATATCGAGTTTATATCAAAGTTTCTTATTCTAGAGGCTTAGAAAGTGATCAAACACTGTACTGTTTGATTTACTAGTTGGAAATTCAGAAAAACAACCAAACCTTTAGTTGATAAGTTTGTTATTATTCAAGCTCGTTGTAAGAGTGCTAGTTCTCACACTAACTAGTATATCGAGTGCATCCGGAGGTACCAAAGATCAAAGTCTTTATTTCTTGGTACTTAAAATTACAAAATCCGATTGAGAGAGATTAACATCACGTTTGAAAACATGAGAGTGAACCACTATGTATTGTGTGTCTAATGTTTAATATCATCTCAAATTTCATCACTGCAATCTATATTTGTTATTCCTGTAATTGTTTTGCCAGTTTCAGAAAGCAGGAAATGTCCAATTTCACTTGCACATCAAGACCTTATACGTTTTAGACAATTTTACTTGCACATCGGGAAATGGCGAGGGCATAACGACTGAATTACGGTCGTCCTAGTTGATCAAATGGCGAGAGCTATTCCCTTGCTAAACGCAAGGAGCACAAAAAGCTAACAAAAAAATTGTTCCAAAACTATGTTACTATGTAGATAATTATATGTTACTGTAAAGGGAAATATGTGTTACGGTAAGTACAAATAACACATAAATTGATTTTCAGATGAACTATTAGTACAATTAATTTAAGGAATGGGAAAAAAACTCGCAGATCTTTTGCGAGTCGTACCAAAATTACAAACAGATCTTTCAAAAAAAATTATGCAAAAGGCAAACAAAAAAACTTGTTCTGAATTTGTGTTACTATAAAAACAACATGTACGGACAAATATGTGCTTTTATAAGGACAAGTACATATTTATATTTAAAGTAGAGTTTATTGCTACTTAGGTGCCATTTTCACCCTCCAACACTGTGTAGGTGCAATTTTTTAAAAAAGTTGATTTTAGGTGCCAAAACACACTTGAAAAACCCAAAATACCCTTTCTTAAAATTTCTCTCTCCTTACACATTCCTATCTCTCCTTACACAATTGCAGACGGGTCCCATCAAACTTGTTTGTCTTGAATTCAATTTGAACCTCTCTTCTCTCATACGCCTCATCTTCTCCTCTCTCCTTCTTCTTAAAAATCCCAGCAAACCAAAGGAGTCGAAAAAGTTTTCCTCCACCCCAAACCGCCCATTGTAATGCTCAACTCCGATCTGTACGATGATGTCGTCGCCCACCGCTGTAAGAAAAATGTTAGGGGTGAGCTCCGTGCCTCCGTCGTCAATCTGCCACCACTGTCACCGCCGCCGTCATAGCTTGGCCATGACCTCCTCCATTGGCACTGCAAGACGAAGAAACCACCCCCTTCGTGCACCGACGCCGCCTCTTGTCCACCGTCGCCGCCCATTAACAGTGCCACACCTCTCAAGCCGCCATCCGGATCTGAAGAAGAAGATAGATCTGTGGTGGCGGCGAAGAAGATGAAGCGGCGAGTTCAAGCCCTCCGACGATACGTTACAAATCGGCTCCTAAATTGGCACCCATTTTCACGATCTCGGTGTTTTAGATATCTCCTCTGTGACTCCAGGTTCGTGGTGTGTTAGATTTGTTCTTGAATGACCGATCTACCATTTTGATTTTTTAGATTTTTTCTTGAATGGAGAGATGTAGATTTTGGACTGTAATTTTTTAGAATTGTTTGTTCAAAAACTGAAATTTGTGATTTGGAGATGGAAAGAAACAAGGAGCAGACATGGTTGAGATGACACGAAGCCGCCATTGTTGAAGGAGATGAAGTAACATCTTTTTTTTTTTTACTCGAACTGTGTAAGACTCAATTTTTATTTTGTGATTCAGAAAAGTGTTATGAATATTCTTGAAGAAGGCAGATATGTAATTTCATTTTTTTTTTTTTTAACAATACATGATTTTTTATTTTTAAGGTAGGTTTTCATTTTTTGAATTTTGAAACTTGATCTGTAACAGCAAAATTGGTGGAATTTGGGTTTGGCCATTTCCATTTTCATGGAACTCAAAATGTATGATTTCTTGTTATTATTGTAGAAATATTGACGAAATATTACTCGAATTGTTGGTGTAACTTCATTTGTTGTTAATGCAAATTACTTCTTAGTTGATGCAAATAGATTTCTTCATTGATGCAAATTTTTAATTGTTGATGCAAATAGGTTTCTTCATTGATGCAAATTTTTAATTCGTTGATGCAAATATTTTTTTTGGAATTTTTATTGGTTCGATTTTTTTTGTTTGTTGATGCAAATTATTTTTCTCATTTCTAACCAAGTCCTTCTCTTCTAATTCTAAAAATTAAAATATAGTGAGAATAGTGTAACAATTAAATCATTGAAAAGTGACCATAATATAATTTTAATCAAAGTTTAGTTCATTCTCGAAAAAAATAATTAAAATTCTCGAAAAAAAAATGTAAACATTAGTGTTTGAGTAGTTTTTCTTCCTCTTATGGAAATTTGTATTGACTTGGTAAATTGAGTAGGAGTACAGGATATATATATAAATGTACGCATGTGTAAACAAGGAAATGTTTTTAACTGTATGCACAATTTTAGGGATTATATAAATCAATTAATCCTAAAGATATTCCTAAATATCTCTTATACACCCCCGCAAAATAGACGTCCCGTCGGCGACGGATATTTTGTATCTAAGCGACTCAAACCGTTGGCGAGGTAAGGATTTTGTAAGTAGGTCTGCTAGCTGGTCCAAGGTGTTGACATATGAAACAGAGAGAAGGCCTTTGGAGGACAGATCTCGAACAAAATGAATATCGATGGTTATATGTTTCATCCTATAGAAGACGGGTCTTCTTGATTAACATAATCATATCCTGATATCCATACATGTAGTTGAATGTTGTCTCAACTCTCAGTACTGCTTATTTCTCGACTCTCCTTGTTGTATGATAGAAATTAAAGCTCTCTTTTCCTCTCTCTCTCGCACTGTCGTTGATCAAATTTAAAGATATTTTATGTTGTTTGGAATGAAATTTATTTTAATTACAGTTGTCTATGTTTTGGAATGATATATTTTTGTATTTTGCTTTAATGTAGAAAGTTTTCAGTTTAAGCTTTAACTAATTTTGAATCATAACTAGCTGAATTCATGGATCCTTGATTAACAAAATTATAAAGATATATGAAATTATTGCTTCAAAAAATCCAAATGACTATTTATTTGTAAGATTCAAATTCTCATAATTCACCATCCTTGTACAGTTAAAATAAACGTACTTTAAATACGTATGAAATTATGAAATTTATGAATATATTTATACACATAAGGTACTTGGATCGTATTAAATTATAAAAATTAATGAATATATTTATATTTCTCTCTCAACTTGTGTAATAAACCGAAACTTGTTGAGTTTATTATTTTATTCTACAAATGATGCAAGAAAACACACTTTGACTGTGGGCCTGAATTTTAAGCAAAAAATCACACTTTGACTGTCGGCTTGAATTTTAAGCAAATTCAAGATTGGTTGGAAACAGAATATGGATTTTTTAACCCAAAATAAAATTTGCATCAATGACAAAAAATAATTTGCATCAACATAGAAAAGATTTGCATCACAAACAAAATTTGCATCGACGTACAAAAACGAAAAATAAATTTGCATCATCGACGCACGCTATTTGCATCAACACAAAACCGACTTTACAACAAAACAACAGTTCTTTTTAGTAAAAAAAAATAAAAATATAGCAGGACAAGATCTTCATCTTCTTCAACACAAAAAATTTAAAACTCAAAACCTCCATTACAAAAGCTTCTGTTGACGAAGATCTTCATCTTCTTCAACACAAAATATTAAAACTCAAAACCTACATCTTCATCTTCTTCAACACAAAAATTTAAAACTCAATACCCCCATTACAAAACCTCCATTACAAAAATCTGCACTCCCCTGACCTTAAAAAAAAAAAATAATAATCGAACCAATCAACAATAAAATAAAAATCTGCACTACCAATTTTAGATATTAATGTTTTTTTTTTCCTTCATCGAGATTTTTGATTTTTTCAAGAGACAGGGAATTTGAACAAATCTTTACCTTTTAAATGACTTTGTCTTTCCTGGGAAGAAGACGAAGGTCGTACCCAAAGCATCCATAGGCGGTGCGTCTCCCAAGTCCCAAGGCTTCGATCTGGAATTTTCTTAAAGAAGGAGGCGATGAAGCTTCTCCCAAGGTCGCCCACTTCTGTAAGAAGACGAACAGGAGCCCTTAGCCGTCGTCGCCGATCTGCAGCACTCCGGCGAAGAAGTCATGGCCGCCGCCGCCCCAAATCTGAAATATTCTATTTTTTAGATCCGTTACATTTCTCGTTTTTTTAGATCGCCGCCGAGCCACGACGACGAAGCCATGGCGGCGGCCACAAAACTTCATCTTCGCCATGGCAGATCGGCGACAGAGCTTCAAGGCGGACGACCATGGTGGAAGCGTCGACGGCGAACAGCTTGGCCATGGCGATGTTGGTGGGCCGTCTTCGCCGGAGAGTTGGAGGCGGCGGCCATGGTGGGGCGGCTGCGGCAAGGGGGTGGCAAAAGAGTTTTTTGGTTGCTGGGATTTTGAATAAGAAGTAGATGAAGGAGGTGGGGTTGAAGGAGAGAGAGAAGAGAGAGGAGAGAGGAGGGAGGAGACGGTTTAGAGAGAGGAGGGGTGAGATGTTTTAAGAATCTTATCTTCTCCACTATAAGGGCAAGAATGTAATCTTGGCACCCAAATGACACCTAAATGAGAGGTTTTAAAAAGGTAGCACTTAATGGGTTTTGCCAAGTCCAAAAGACACTAGAATGGAATGGCCCCTTTAAAGTAACATATTTAAAATATTGAAAATTGTGTTACTATATAAATACAAGCGTATTACTTTATAGAAAAAAATGTGTTACTGTATGAATACAATTTGTTTACTAAGCACGAATGAAATACTTAGTTCGTCCTCAAAATAATAATAACAAAAAAATAAAAGAATTAAATGAATGCAGGTTGAATAGTTCATCCCTAAATTTATAAATACATAACAATCAACAATTAATTGAAATAGATCCACACGTGAAATATTGATTTTTTAGCATTCTATTCGAGACTAGCAAATTGGATTTAAAGAAAAAAAAAAATCTTAACAAAACTGATCGACATTAGCTATCTGAATTTTTTAGATTTTTCTCTTTTTATTTTTTGATTCACCCATGTGAGAGCTGATTTTTTTTAGAATTTTCTTTTTGTTTCTGTTTTGCACAATTTTTCTGCTATTTGAATAGGATGGATGGGTAAAATTTCACGAATATTTTATATAAGTTTTTATCTATAAATATGCATGTTATAAAAACAAATAAAATATCCAACTCTAAGTTTATAATAAATAAATAAAATAATATTATAACATGGTCCAATACTACTATAAAATGCCTAAAAAATAATGTTTATACAAATTAATTAATTAACATCCCAGCTCTATTTTTTATAAAAATAAATAAAACAATGGCCCTGGAAAAAATAATAAAATGGTAATTTTTTTTTTTTTTACTATATGAACATGTTATAAAGATGAAGGTTATAAAAGTTTTTTTTCTTTTTCTTTTTTGAAATGTTGAAATTTATATAATATTCCGTACGTATTACTGTGCGAAAGGGTTGAGAGAGTATTTTGGTCGTCAGTTGAAAAGAATGAAAGATGCCATGGGAATCGGAGAGTCTGCCATTATAAACCGAAAGAAATAAAAGCATTACAAATTCAATTTCCTCTGCCTTCTTCAGCAATCCCTTCTCTTCTCTTAATGCGAAATGAGTATATATGATTATTCTTTCTCAGCAGGAGGTAGTGTATACAAAGTGTTTGATATAATTCCTGTTGATATCAGAATTCTTGGTGATACATACATACAGTTTAATTACATATTCTTCCTTAATTAAATTATTTCGTGTTAATTTGATTGAATTCTCCATACCGATTTTACTATTTATGTTGTTTATTTCGTGTTAATTTGATTGAATTCTCCATACCGATTTTACTATTTATGTCGTTGATATTCTTTCTTCCCGTTCTGACCCCAGTAAAAAGTGCTTTTACTTTTTTATAAATTTCGTGTTACTTGTATATATGACTATATAATAGTTTTTTTTTTTGGTTCTAGAGTTTAATTCTCTTACCCTAAACCTCATCTGGTCATATTTGTATATGGGAATTATCAAAACTAACAGAGCCAACTTATTTCCTCCCACTCAAGTTATGCATTTTTTGAAACTCTTGCTCTATTGTTGAGGCCTTTTGACTAGTTCTTTAGAGAACAATGAAGCAAGAAACATTAATAGTTACTTGATATTCTTAAGATTTTAAGGTTTTTTATACCTTTGAAACCACTTGAGAGAGAGAGCATATAAGACATACTATAATATAGAAGCATTTGGTGTCTAATACTCTTATATTATGCTGCAACTTTTTTGCACTCAAATTCCGGACGGAAACTCAACTTTATTAACTGTTTCGCAGGGCCTCTCTGCAATTCAGTCGTCTCTGATGGTCCCGAAAGGAGTGTGACACGTGTAGGGGGGGGGGGGAACACGTGTATGTGTTTTTAAAACTTTTTCAAACAATACAACACAAATAATGAGAGTCTCGGTAAGTTAGCTGTAATGCAAAGTCCTATGAAAATACTTCTTAAGGTATTTTTGACAAGTCTTAACAAATAAACAACTTATAAGCCTTCTTCAGCAATCCCTTCTCTTCTCTTAATGACAAATCAATATGATTATTCTTTATTGAAGGCCTGGCACGCAGGAGGTACAAAGTGTTTGATAGTATCAGAATTCCTGGTGATACGGTTTAGTTAATGAGTGACTGCACATATTTCTTCCTTAATTAGATTATTTTGTGTTAATTTGGTTGAATTCTCCATACCCATTAATTTTTCTGGTACATTTACTATTTATGCTATTGATATTCTTGCTTCCAGTTCTGATCCATTAAAAAGTCTGAGACAAGAGAGAATGCTTTTGCTTTTTTATAAATTTCGTGTTACTTGTATGACTAACGGTTAATAGTTTTTTTGGTTCCATGGTCTAGAGTTTAATTCTCTTACCCTGAACCTCCTGGTGAAGGTCATATTTGTATATGGGATTTATCAAAACCAAACTTATAATTTCCAAGGTATGCATATTTTTGAAACTCTTGCTCTATTGGCTATTCTATTCTTGTATGTTAGGAAATAAATAAAATGTTGCATTTATTATAAGAATCAAGAAACTGTGCAGTAGGACTCAGCAGGAGTTTATTTAGTTATTTAAATCCTGGATTTCAGGCATTCTATAAGGTGTCAAAACTGAGGTTTGACAGAAACCCTGCTTTCGAGGAGAAGGTCCAACAGGCTGTAATCCTCATGAAGTATTATAACTATTTTCTGTATCGATAAATTTATTTATGTGAGCTAACATGGTTCTATGAGTAAAGATTGGACCCAAGAGGAGCTTAATAAAACTGCTGAAGCAGTTGGATATGGGGCTGTCTATTTGAATCTTACTCTTCTTTTAGCACTGCTCAGAATTCTATCTTAGTGATGAAATTGACGGGATTTATTAGCTGCTTTTAGTTTATGTTTTAGTTATATATATGTGTATATGCATAGTATTTCTTATTCTTGGGACAGAAAGTTATTCACTTCCCGTAGTTTTTTCTTTTAGTTGTTAGTAGATCTTTAAGAAGAAGGAAGAAAAAAGTAGGCCAATTCCATCCATTTTAATTATAAACTGTATTCAATGTTCTTCACTTTCCAATGACATATAATCAATTTTTATCTTTGAATTTTTCTTTAATGGCCATCTTCTGTTTTATGTTCTTTTATAAGAAATGGCGAATGAAGCACTGTGATCATATAAGAACATTTAAAAATCTTATGATCGATCGTTTCAAAGATGGATGGGCTTTTAGTTTAATTTGTGATTCACACCTGTTCTTCATATTTGCAACAGTCTTGGATTTTAGACTTGGCTCACTGCAGTGAATGTACATTAGGATTTCACTGGCTCCAGTTTTCTAAGGTAATTTCGTTGATTTTTGAATATGACAAAGAACATGATGTGTGCAGCGGATGCTTGCCACTGGCGCTCACTGACGGCATCAGCCATGTTCCGAGGCAAAATGAGCACGAAAGAAGTAGACCAGCAGATGCTAAGCGTGCAGAAGAAATCGTCCTACTTCATCGAGTGGTTACGTCACACCTCAGTCAGGTGAGTAATAAACAATTTGTACTAATTATACATTGAAACTTGAAGTCTTGATGGTGATTTCAAGCAAACTCCTGCTATTTGTGTTATATGTCCGAGAGATATCATGTAGAATTGTTGAATTTTGGAAGTGGGGGTATTTGTCGATTAGTCTGTAACAATGGTCAAATGTGGAGTATCGACACTAGAGTAGATGACATTCAATTATCCCTTGCCTTCTTTTGTTGAAGTCCTCGCCCTCTATTTATGGAAGAATAGAGTGCTCGGCTTTCAACTCATAGATCCTAATAGAAAATCCTAAGATAAACATTTTAGATCTTCAACCTCTTAGACAACATTTGATCCTAAAGAGTTAGTCATTTGAAGAAATAGCAAATTCTGATTTTAAACAAAATGTGACAACATCACGGTCAACAACATCAACAATCTTCCCCAATTTGACATTTTTGCTTCAATACACCTGATATATATATTTTGCAATATATTATATGTCAGTAATAGAGATCCGCATATGTCAAGTACACTCAACAAGTTAAAGAGTGTAGCAAAACAGTCAACTGAATAAAATCAGATTGAGTAATTAAGTGTATACTCTATTCAAAATATTACTACTAAATTGAGATAAGAAACAAATATTACAGAAATATAGTATGTTCCTAACAAGTGATGAAGGAAGTAGTAATTGAAAGTATTTTTCATTGGTTTAAACATGAAATTTTATCTGTGTACTTTATTTGAATTACGGTTTTAATCTTAATATTCAACATTTCTATTTCAGATTTTTGGTGGTGAAATATCTTCTCTAACTCTAAGCCAAATTCTGGTTTCTTGCTAAGCTAGTTTGACTATATTAATTATTAACCCAAAACCATCGTCAAAGTTGAAGGGTTGACTCCCATTGTATCTGGATTTTATCTTAATGTTGGGTTATTAGAAATCACTTAGTTACATTAATTTTGTCTTGAAAACTAAATTTTAGTTCATAAATATTTTTTAGAAATACTTTTTTTAGGGGTTGAGCTGACCCGTTAGACCATGTAAATGCTGGACTGGGTTACATTTTACCGGCCCAACCCAGTCCAGCCCCGTGATTTCATTTTGCCCGATGGGCTGGTCTGGGCTGAGCCCAAATTGGCAGCTCTATATTGTGTGCCCTAGATGGCAAAATTCATCAGTACATCGTCCGTCCGCCTGTCCAATTACTCCGTCCGTCTGTTCACCGGTCCGCTGCCCGCCATTTATAGTGCTTTTCAAGGTACGAAAAGGCCCTTGTTTTGTTCACATTTAAATTCGTATGATTAATTTATACCTATACTAGTTTTGGTAAAACTTGCTAATGTAAATGCAGATTGCATCTTGAATCTACTTTAAATGAACAAAATTATGATGAGAATCTTAATACTTTCTTGAGATAAGTTGAAAACAGAGGTTCAGATTCTTATAATAAATTGTTTATATGAAAACAGAGGTTCAGATTCTTTCTTCGATCTTGTTTTCTCTTTTGCTTTTGTAAATATTTTTTGCAAATATTTGTAGATCCTCTTTTTAGGATTATGGATTACAAGTAAGACATTCCCTGGTCCCTCCTAAAACACGCACATTAGGTGCGATTTAGGTGCGTTTTTTTATTCTTCTGCAATTTTTTCTTTTGTTTCTCTTCTCCGACGAAATCCTCCAC
Source organism: Galeopsis tetrahit (assembly GCA_963675135.1). Lineage (NCBI taxonomy): Eukaryota > Viridiplantae > Streptophyta > Magnoliopsida > Lamiales > Lamiaceae > Galeopsis > Galeopsis tetrahit. Next base: position 27,306,850 of record OY776130.1, on the reverse strand, counting down.
GGTATCAATATATGCTTACATAGATCTGTAAAAAGCTGTTGATCCACTGTCTTCATCGTAGTAATACCTCCGCCGTCGACACCACTTACGCCGGTTAACCATTTTATCTCAGATCTGTTTTTAAATTTATGTAATTTTTTTCAGAGGCTAGTTGGGATCAACAGATAAATTTTTCCGGCGGCGCCACGGTGGCCGATCGGCGAGTTTATCTGTTGATCCCGTTTTTTTCGTTTTTTTACTGCTTTGTAGGTTGCTTTAGTTTTTTTAATCTTCTTTTAGTTTATTCCTTTCTGCATCGTTTTTTATTTTCCTATGTTTTCTTCATGCGGCCATTTCCCCGATTATGGTATTCTCTTGTTGGGATTGCGGTGTTGGTTCAGTTGTTTTTTTTGGTTGTACGCTTTCGTTTTCCCTTTGTGGACTCTCTTTCCCCTGTGTGGGACTTTGGTTTTTTTGTGGGTTTTGCCCTCCCATGTGTTGGATTGCTTTCCCCTGTGTGGGACTTTTGGACTTTTTTTGAGTGGTTTGAAGTTTGATAGGTCATGGTATTTGGTGGAACTTTGTTCATTTTTTTGTTTCCGGTTTATTAATATGAAAACACCATAGTGTGGGGTTGTCTCGTATTGAGAATGGAGACCTGGATGTTCATGTGGAGCAAAGGGTACACTCGTTTTCCTCTTCCTTACGATTGGATGGGGCAGCGACCGTGACGAAAGACTGTCTGTCTTGGTTTAAAGATCATTAGATTTGAAGCAAAAATTGTATTAACATTTAACTTTGATCTTGTAAATCCCTAAAAAAAAAAAAAAAGACATTCCCTGGTCCATCTTTTTATTTACCTGAAAATTAAAATGCATCTGATCTCCAACATATCCTTTACTTAGAGTGAAATGGTATTGATAGAGGATTTTGCTTTCTTGTTTATATAGAAGACCCGTGTATCATTTTTGTTAATAAGGAAATTATAATTTTATTGCATAAATAGGGATGAGAAATCCGTAGCCTGATTACAGATTCAATTAAATAGCATAATTCCAACTCTTAGACACATCAGATATAAGAGTGTACCCTCAGGGCATGTTTGCTTCATGGGTTTAGGGGGGTTTAGTGATGGGTTTGATATGTAAACCCCATCTTCTCCCATGTTTGGTTTCTCATAACTTTAAACACCTTGACCCGGGTTTGTAATTTTTGATCCGGATTTTATAAACTAGATTCCATGGGTTTAGACAACCTAGCCTCCCCCTTAGGTTTATCTAGTCTCCCACCACATCTTATCCCAACCCATGAAGCAAACATGCCCTAAATGTATTACAAATCCGTAGCCTGATTACAGATTCAATTACATAGCATAATTCCGACTCCTAGACACATGAGATGTAAGAGTACCCCTAACTAAATGCATTATGACTAAGAGACCATAAAACCACTTTATACTTAATTCTATCCCACTTCTTATCAATCGTTTCATATCTATCCTCAAAAATCGGTCCATTCCTCGCATCCCAAATATACCATATCACCACTGATACAGCAACCCTCCCTAATATTTTCCTTTTTTTTGCTAATAGAACCCCCCAAATTATTTTCCTTTGTATCTGAGGGTCCATCTTTTTATCTTTTTATTTACCTAAAAATTAAAATGCATCTGATCTCCAACATATCCTTTACTTAGAGTGAAATGGTATTGATAGAGGATTTTGCTTTCTTGTTTATATAGAAGACCCGTGTATCATTTTTGTTAATAAGGAAATTATACTTTTATTGTATAAATAAATAGGGATGAGAAATCCGTAGCCTGATTACAAATTCAATTACATAGCATAATTCCAACTCTTAGACACATCAGATATAAGAGTGTACCCTAAGGGCATGTTTGCTTCATGGTTTTAGGGGGTTTAGTGATGGGTTTGATATGTAAACTCATCTTCTATCATGTTTGGTTTCTCATAACTTTAAACACTTTGACCCGGGTTTATAATTTGATCCGGTTTTTATAAACTAGATTTCATGGGTTTAGACAACCTAGCCTCCCCCTTAGGTTTATCTAGTCTCCCACCACATCTTAACTCATCTTATCCCAACCCATGAAGCAAACATGCCCTAAATGTATTACATATCCTTAGTCTGATTACAGATTCAATTACATAGCATAATTCCGACTCCTAGACACATGAGATATAAGAGTACCCCTAACTAAATGCATTATGACTAAGAGACCATAAAACCACTTTATACTTAATTCTATCCCACATCTTATCAATCGTTTCATATCTATCCTCAAAAATCGGTCCATTCCTCGCATCCCAAATATACCATATCACCACTGATACAGCAACCCTCCCTAATATTTTCCTGTTTTTTGCTAATAGAACCCCCCAAATTACTTAGAAGCAAGGCCAAAATGGAATCTGGAATAATGCCAACTTGGTTGAAAACTTTGTACCACAATTCTCGAGCAAAAGGATACTGTAAGAGTATATGATTTAGATCTTCCGAGAATTCGTGCACAAAACACACCAACTTGGAAGAAAATAGCAATTAGGATATCGTTTTCCCAAAGCAACTGGAGCCTTCCAAACCACTTTGTAACAAGGAACATAAAAAAAGGTTTAACTGATCAGCCCTCCATACCCTGCGATCTTCCTCATAATCCCTAAGTCAAGGTAGGTCTACCTCTTTCGGATAGAAACGTCTTCTTCCATCCTGCTAACCTTCCATGCATCTTTTGTCAGTTTTCATGGTTAATAATGCCTTGAAGTACTATATATTCAAAATTTGTATCTGAAGAGTTGGTTTAGGAAAATAGTATTTCTTCTTAGGATTATGGATTACAAGTAACACATTCCCTGGCCCATCTTGTTATTCTTTCTATTACTAATGATGATCTCAACAAAATTAATAATCACTTTATTTTCCTGAAAGAATGCATCTGATCGATTTCCAACTTATCCTTAATTTCTCGTTTGTATAGAAGCCCCATGTATCTTATTTAAGTGTTGTCACAGTTTTCACACCTAATTATGCCTTGAAGCGTCCTTACGAGTAGCAGAAGAAGAAAAGTCTCTGTTTTAAACATGACGATCGCTAACCTATTTTGTTCATCTTGAAATTATAAACATGACTTGATCTCAGTTAGTTAAATTTTATTATATAAATTTGTTTTTGAAATTTTGTTCCATTCGACAATTCGGAACTTTGAGTAGATAATTCTTTTCTGTTTTCCCTTTTAATTTTTTGGGTGCATCAAAGTATGGTGTGTCTAATGTTTATTAGTATCTGATCAAATTTCATCACTGCTGTGTTCTGAGTCTACATTTGTTATTCGTAATTGTTTTGACAGTTTCAGAAAGCAGGAAATGTCTAATTTCACTCGCACATCAGGACCTTCTCCTACATTTTGGACAACTTGCGATGGATGCAATATTCATTTTGAGTATCTGAGGATGTATTTGGGTCGAGTTCTTCAATGCCCTAACTGCCTGCATCATTTTTTGGCAATGGCAACGCCACCTCCTCGTGGTTTTGGACAGGGTTAACGATAAAGTTCAGTTGTTTTATCCTACCCTCGATTGGTAGAACCTCGTTGTGTTTAGACAACTTGCTAGATTCATTTAATTCAATGTCGTTGGTGTGTTTAAACAATTGGATTTTGTAAAATGCTAGTATTTTCAGACTATTTCGAATAAGGCATGTTATAACAGTCTAAATGCTTCATTTTGAAACATTTGGTATGACAATTATCATGTTGGCAGTGCGTAGTTACGACTGTAATGTGTTGCTTGCTGGAATTTTATAATTGCTAACACACACTACATGTTATATCAATACGAAAATTATAAAATATTGTGATATCAATAATTATATTTAATTTTTTCCTATATATATTAATTAGTTTTGAATTACTTACATTTGTTAGATTAATTGTACATCTATATATTCAACATTATAATTGAAATTAAACGAAAATATTTAATGATTAATTAATCATTTAAAAAAAATCATCAAAGTTTCGTCTAATTCTATTGTATTCCCAAATAATTAAAATTCTAGTGCATCCATTTTCCTTATTCGTGTGATTAATTTAAACCTAAATGTTAAAATATACTTATGTAAATGCTAATTGCATCTTGAATTTACTTTAAATGCAAAAATATGATGAGGATCCTGTGATTGATTGTACATCTTACTTTGTTATAATTATTGACAAGAAACTAACTAATATCTGGATTTTATATTAATATTGGTTTATTGATATTTTTATTAGAATGCAGTAGTTACATTAATTTTGTATTGAAAACTAAAATTTATTAGTTCATAAATCATTTCTAGAAAATCACTTTTTAGGGGGGTTGGGCTGGCCCATTAGGCAATGTAAAGGCCGGACCGGGTTACATTTTACAGGCCCAATGAGAGTATGGGCCTGCCCAACCTAGTCCAGTGATCTCAATTTTCTTGATGGGCCGGTGGTATAGGCTCAGACGAGCGGCCCAAATTGTCCGCTCTATTTTACTACGCGTGTTCCAGATGTCAAAATTCTTCAAAGCTTTAGTCTACCACAGGTGCATCGTCCGTCCGTCTGTCCAGTTCATACGTTCGTCTGTTCACCGGTCTGCTGCCTGCCATTTATAGTGCTTGAATTCTCAAAGTACGAAAAGACCCCTGTTTGTTCACATTTAAGTTTTTCCTTATTCGTGCGATTAATTTTAAACTAACGTAGTTTTGGTAAATTTTGATTATTTAAATGCTAATTGCATCTTGATTAATCGAGTTAGTTTGAATGCAATATTATGATGGTCTTGAGATTGACTGTGATCCATCAAATAAATGATTTTAAATAACTGTACACATTACTTTGATATTCCCAACAAATACAGTATTTCATCTTTTTTTTGACGGGCAGTATTTCATTTTGAAATGTACCTAATAGGACATTTTTAATACTTGGTTTGGATTTCTTATTGAGTTGAAGATGGTTTTTAACATCCTATACTAAAAAGATAAGAGTTTCGAGGTGAACATGATATCCATGAACTCTTTTTTTTTGGGGGATGATATCCATGAACTCATTAGTTGGTTTTAAGGAGCACTACCGTAATGCTATAGGCCTCTTATAAATCCTCTATCACCACGTACACACGACGTGTTTGTGGAATAAGAAATTAAATTAATTAACCTATATATGCATAAATTAGAATAGAAAAGGTTTGGTGAGAGATAGATTAGTAATAAACATGCTCTTCTCTCAATTCCTTCGCTCAGCCAACTTTTGTTTGATTCAAATTAACTCTGATTTGTTCTTCAGCAAATTAAACGATGCTATTCGCTTGTCATGTCGCCCCAACCTTCGATCTGTTCTGGTTTAGAACGGTGTTGTTGACAAAATGAAAGAATACCCTTTATCTGTTCGACGAAATGCATGCGTCAATTGCAAACGAGTACACAAAGACCATCATCATTAATTGCATGCTCACATAGTTTGAATTGAAAATCAAAACCTGGCCTTTACAAACCAGATGTCATTTGGTTGGTAAAGTTGCAAAGCCAGAAACTCTGTTCAGAAAACTTTAGATTTTCAAACTATATATCTAAGAGCCTAACTGTGAAAAAGTCACATGTTGCCGTCCCGGCCAACCCAGCCGCACTTCGCCTCCCAACCAGCCTCGTCGCACGTCGTACTCCCTCCCAGCCTAAATCGCACGTCGCTGCCCCAAACATCTTCGGCTCACAAGTAGGTAGATACATGCTTGGATTTTTTTTTTGTTCTTCGTGGATTTTGTGACGGTTCGTACTCGGAATTTTAAGACGTGAATTTTGTTCATCTTCTGCTCATGTTGAGTAGTTTTGTGAATTTATTTTTTATTTCCAAAAACTTTATGCTTTTTCAAAATTTTATTTCGAAATCAATTTCATTTTTTTTTTTAAATATGATTGATTCGATGGTGACTTGATTGCAATCTATAAATTAGGTTTGAGTTCACCTTTATTTTATGATTAATAGGCCGGTATGAGTTTTATTTTTAATAATTCTCAATTTCCCCACTAAGCAATTATTACATCAATCATCAAAAGCTTATGCTATCCTCGTGATTGTTTGTGTTATTGAAGTGTATTCACTTAGCAATTCCTCACACATGATATCACAAGATAAATAGAAACGCAATGTGTTGAAACGAATAAAGAACTCAAAGAAAGAACACAACGCACTCTCAATACTCTCATTACCCACAATCTATGATAACTGCCATTAACCAACTAACTAACAGAATAACCGAAATAAAACTAACTCTGAAACTGAAAATCAGCAGACTTGACCTCAACTGATCTGCTATTAGCTGATTTGGCTTCAGCAGACTAGGACCCAACTCTTCTGATTAGATCAGACGACTTGCATCAGCAGAGTTGTCCTAACTCCTCCCAAATTAGTTGATACCTAGATCAGACCACTAAACCTTATCAGCTGACTAAGCCTTACTCAACTTGTACTGAACGCCAAGATCAGACGACTAGCTACCCTTCTGATAGATAGATCAGATGACAAAGCTTGAGCACAAATCAGTCCAGATGATAAGGAAAGTTGTCATTTATCATGGATCAATGATCAGAAGGAATGTCTATTGTTTGACTACTGAATCTTCAAGTCAGACATTGGGAAGAGTGCATTAAGTCAAGACAAGAAGCTTCAAGCCGTTTACTTTCTAAATCAAAGATATGTCACTTTCAAGAATCTGTCCTCAAGATGCTAAGTTCAAGGAAGACAAATATAGACAATTTGAGGCTGTCTCTCCAACGGACATAACCTCACTTTGCTCTATAAATACTGGAGTTTGGAAACCATTCAAGGCATCCAACTAGTCAAGGAAACTACAAGCCTTAAGCTCTTCAAAAGAATACATCATTCTTAGAGTTTCCATACACTTCCAGTTCAACTAAACTGAACCAATTATAAATCATTCAAAGCTTAGAGAGATATACTATCCTTATACAGTACTTCATTGGAACCAACCTCAACCCTTAAACCTTTCAAATAAAGTTAGAAGAGTTGTTGTAGAAGTGTGAGAATTATAACTGTCAAGTGAAAGACAGTTTAGTTCAGAGTTGAGAGTGAGTACTAGGACTCAAATTTCCTAGGGATCAAGGCACTAAGGAGTAGTGTGGTTGATCAATGAACCTTGACACTATAAAACAAGTTAATACCAAGTGAAGGAATTATCCTGTTAAATCAGGGAAAGTGTATGTAGGAGCTTGAGTCTCTAAACCACTATAAACTCTTGTGTTATTTACTTTCTAGTCATTTCATTCAAGTAACACATTCATACACTGCACACAAACTGATCTTCAAAAGATACTTAACATAAACTGTGCAAAACAGATTTGGGACAAGTCCCTTGAAAAAACTGTTTGAGTGTTAAGAAGAGTTTTCAGAATTAAAAGTAGTTTAAATATAAAGGGTCAACCATAATTCCGCACATATAACTTACTTATATAGTTATTCAACTGATTACTTCATAGTTCTCAGTGGTTTAATTATCTGAACAAAGTTATACATACTCAGAGAAGTTGTCCAGACAACACTTCTAATAACCTGATTTGTTTAAAAGAAAAGAATTTGCATACACAAGTGCATCCCACCCCACCCCCCCATACTCTTGTCTCATACTCCTTTCAGGACCAACAAATACTTACCTCCACCAATAGTTTCAGTCTTTGATGGTCCCCACACATCTGAGTGAACATAATCCAGCATCTCCTTGGTTTTTTTTTTTTATTACAAGTTAAATACCCATCCCTTTTCCCCTCCCCATGACTCGAACCCAGGACCTAAGGCCTAGGTAGTGGTGCTCTAACCACTTGAGCTATCCCACTTTGTCCCAGCATCTCCTTGGTGGTGTGCTGACTCTTCTGGAAGGACTTCTTCTTGGCCTTGCCAAGAATGCACTGCTCACAGAACTCTAGGTCCTTGAATGTCTTCTGGTGGAATACTCCCTTCTTAGACAACTCCATCAGACCTTTCTCTCCAACTTGTGCCAGCCTCTTATGCTAAAGCATAGCATCATCAGAACTCATGGTAACATCAACAACCCCTGTGATTGTCTCACCAATCAAAGAATATAACCCATTGGACTTCTTCCCTTGCATCACTATTCTATCAGCTTTGGTAACCAGCAGACATCCTCTTTCTGTCTTGAATTCATAACCCAAAGCATTAAGTGTGCCAAGAGATATAAGGTTTCTCTTTAAATCTGGAACAAATCTGACATTGGTCAGGATCACAGGCTTATCATTAAACATCTTCACCCTCACAGTTCCAATCCCTGTCAAAGTACATCTTTCATCATTTCCTAAAAGAACTGATCCACCATCCATTATCTCAAGGTTTTGAAACCAAGATTTGGTGGGACACATGTGAAATGAAAATCCAGAATCCAACACCCATTCATTAACAAGTTTGCTATATGTTATGCTCATCACTTCTGCACTATCATATCCTTTTGCCTCTACTACATCAGCTTTAGCAGCATCAGTAGGCTTCTTATGCTCAGGGCAATCTTTTATGTAATGCCCTTCTTTATGGCATTTGTAGCAAGTTTTGTTCTTGACTATATATCCATTTTTCTTCTAAGCTGGCTTGGCATAGTGCTTCTTGCCTTGCCCCCCTTTCTTGTCATTCTTGAGTTTGATATTAAGACCCTTTGCATGGTTCTTGGTCTTCTTGGTTGAGTTTGCCACATGTAAACTCTTAGTTTTCAAAATAGCTAGACAAGACTTCTTTGATTTTTGTTTTACCTTCCTTGGTATAATCAGCAGAGCATCCTTGAAGATGTCATATGAAGGTGGTAATGCGTCCAAAAGTAGAAAAGACTTCTTGTGATCTTCCAGGATAATTCAAACATTCTCAAGATCATCAACAACTTGCATGAAATCTATTAACTGCTCATCAAGGGTTTTATCATCTGACATCTTGAAATTATTGAGCTTTCTTTCCATAAACATCAAATACAGGTCATCTAGGGTCTCAAATACTCCAGCAACATCCTTCTCCTTCATAACCTCTCTGAAAACATTATCTCCCAAACTTAGAACAACAATATTATTGTAAGTTTTTTCCATAAGCTCCTCTTTCTTGGCCTTGTCAGCGTCAGATACAACATGGTCAAGTGGACTAAGAGCATCCTTTAGCCCATGGTGTGACAACAGAGCCTTCATCTTGGCTTTCCATAAACCAAAATCGGTCTTACCATTGAATTTCTCTATCTCCAACTTCACAAAACCCATTTCTTGATTCTTACCTTTATCTTTCGACTTCCCACAGACGGCGCCAATTGTTATGGAATTGTATCCACTTAGCAATTTCTCACAAATGATAAAACAAGACAAATAGAAACACAATGAATTGATACAAATAAAGAACTCAAAGAAAGAAAACGGGATTTACGTGGTTCGATCAAATGATCTACGTCCACGGAGGATAGAAAACTTTCTTCACTAATCACGAATGAAAGATTACAGATTACAAGTATTCACAAAACTTGATATCTAACGCAGAATATTCATTAAGTCCTACGCACTCTCAATACTCTCATTACCCACAATCTATGCACTTGATGGTGTATTTATAGATGTACAATGCTATTGATAAATGATAACTGATATTAACCAACTAACTAACTAACATAATAACCGAAATAAAAATAACTTTGAAACTGGAAATCAGCAGATTGGACCTCAGCTGATCTGCTATCAGCTGATTTGGCTTTAGCAGACTAGGACCCAACTCTTCTGATTAGATCAGACGACTTGCATCAACAGAGTTGTCCTAACTCCTCCCAAATTAGTTGATACCTAGATCAGACCACTAAACCTTATCAGCTGAGTAAGCCTTACTCAACTTGTACTGAACTCCAAGATCAGACAACTAGCTACCCTTCTGATAGATAGATCTGATGACATACCAATATTGCATTAATCTCAACAGTTTGAATTTCAAATATTAAGTGCGAAGACAATCAAACTTATTTAAATGTAAACATCACCCAGCTCGAAAACGTCATCCACAATTAAAAAAACCAGGATAAAATTTAGCTTTCGATGGCCAAACGCAAACGCAGCACCCTCGAAGTCCTCCAACGATGGATGCTGAATTTAGCAGTGGGGTGGACTGAAAAGTAAACGCTTAGACACATTAAAATTTAAACACATCAATATTATTTAAGTATATCGTTAACAATGTCTCTTTCAAAAGATAGCTAAGTGATCCATTTAAAATTATGAAAATAACAAACATGATAATAAAACAACCAATTTCTCTATTAATAAATAAATAGTTACTGTAGTTGTGAGAATTATATTCAATCACCGTTAATGAGATGATAAGAGTGATCCACTATATATAGGAATCACAAGGGAGATATACAAGGAAATAGATAAACAAGAAAATAAATATAAAGCATAAATAAAAGATTGTTACCTACAATATATTATACTATTCCTATAATATATTATTATATAATATTCTCTAATACCCCCGGTCAAGCGAAGCTGGAAATGTAAATGAACACGAGTTTGGTAAGCAACAATCTGAAGCGAGTTTGAGATAGAAGCTTTGTAAAGACATCCGTAAAATAATGCACTTTTTTTGTCATAGAGCAGGAGAAATAACGGAAATTCGGAATCACCAAATAGGACATGCCAAGGCGCAAAAAAGCGGGAAAAAAATGGATCGAAACACCGAAATCCTTTGAAGGACGAAAGATGACAGAAAATTAGGTAAGAAACACTTGCAAGTGTGTCAAAAATAGTTGATTCGAGAACAAACAAGATAGATCGAAGGGGCGAGCAACCAATGATATTGATCATGGGCTCTTCGAATAGAGAGAAAAGTAGAAGAAAAAAGATGCAGCGTGAGGCTATATAGAAAATTAGAGTGTAGGTGAGTGTGAATAACACCATATGAGTGAAAACAGTCATGGAGATAGCATTATCGGCCATGAGAGGCAACGAGGAGACTTGCTCGCTCGAGAAGGAAAAAAAGAGGGGGGAGGGGGAGGAGACTTGCTCGCTCGAGAAGAAGAAAAATGGGGGACGAGGAGAATTGCTCGCTCGAGAAGAAGGAGGACGAGGAATACAAGCTCGTCGGGGCGCCTAAAATCGGCCAGGAGAGGGAACGAGGGAGACCAGCTCATTCGAGAAGAAGAGGGGGGACGAGGGATACCAGCTCGTCAGTGGCGGCTAAAAGCGGCCAAAAGAGGAAACGAGGGAGACTAGCTCGTTCGAGATAAACAAGGGGGCGACGAGGGAGACCTGCTCGTCGAGGACGCCAAAAAATTGAGAAGAAAGGGGAAGGAGCAAGGCGGCAACGGGCCGTCAGAGACGCCGAAAAATTGAGAAGAAAATGGAAGGGGCAAGGCGGCGACGGATACTAGCCCGTCGGAGACGCCGAAAAAATAGGGAGGGGGAGAGAAGGGTTTCAGTGTATTAGGCTGATACCATGTGAGAATTATATTCAATCACCGTTAATGAGATGATAAGAGTGATCCACTATATATAGGAATCACAAGGGAGATATACAAGGAAATAGATAAACAAGAAAATAAATATAAAACATAAATAAAAGATTGTTACCTACAATATATTATACTATTCCTATAATATATTATTATATAATATTCTCTAATAGTAGTTAACAAGATACAACCATCCAAATGTAATCCTAAATCCGCCAGATTCTTGGACAAAAATGTCTAATGTCCCATCCCAATGGGAAGCTTTACATAACTTTTGGACACAATGATTAAAAAAATGATAAAATAAGTAAATGTATTAGAAAGTGATGTAATTAAGAGAAAAAAAAATATAATAAAATGTGAGGGAAAGTAATTTACCATAAATGGAAAACGAAAACCAGAAAAGGAGTAGTTATTCATCGGAAAAAGGACAATCACATATTCACATGCATGACCCTATATACAGTAGAAACTCTATAAATTAATAATCTTGGGACCACCAAAATTTATTAATTAAAAAAGTTATTATTTTGTGAATATTTACTCAAAGGGAAAAATTGGAGCCCCTTAGTAGGTAAAACTTCAAAAAAAATTGAGCATTAGGTAAAACTTCAAATTAGGTGTAAAATTCCTTTTATGCCCTTCTACTCCCCTCTTTCAAATTTTAAATCCACATCTATCAAATTCATTTTTATTTTCTGGGGAAAATAATTCTTTCTCTCTCATCTCTCTTAATTCATTTCTCTCTCATCTCAAGACTAGGTTTCATCTTATTTTTTTCTTTTTGATTAGTTCATCTTGTACCGCCGTGAGTGGAGGGGTAAGGATGCGGCGGCGGCGGCAACGGGAGTGAGAGTGGCGGCGCCGCCGCACGTTGGGGGTACAAATATTGAAAAAATAAACAAATATGAGAGATTTACGTCCCACGTCGAATATGAGTAAAAAGATTTATTTCTTTCTCCAATATAAGGGGGACATATTTATGTCCCACATCGAATATGAGTAAAAGAGATTTATATTTTTCTCCAATATAAATGGGACATATGTGAAATTTATGTCCCACATCGAATATGAGTAAAAGAGATTTATGTCTTTCTTCAATATAAGGAGGACATATGATGTGAGATTTATGTCCCACATCGTATATGAGTAAAATAGATTTATGTCTTTCTCCAATATAAGGGGACATTTGATGTGAGATTTATGTCCCACATTGAATATGAGATAAGGGGGTGAGTTGTGCACTCTAATTCAATATTTTGGAAAAAAGTTAAAAAAATTTTTTTTAAAAAATATAAACCGGTTCAACCGGTTTTGGGCCGGTTTGATTCGGTACGACCGTGAAAACGGTTTTTGACCCTTTTCTGGATCAGAGCCGTGATCGGTTCACGGTTAAACTTGTTGAACCGGCCGGTCAGCGAAGCTGGAAATGTAACTGAACACGAGCTTGGTACGCAACAATCTGAAGCAAGCGATTCGTGAAGTCATCCGCAAAACAATGCACATTTGTTGTCATACAACAGGAGAAATAACAGAAATTCAGAATCACCAAATAGGACATACCAAGGAGCAAAAAAGCGGTAAGTAAATGGATCGAAACACCGAAATCCTTTGAAGGACGAACGATGACAGAAAATTAGGCAAGAAACACCTACAAGTGTGTCGAAAGCAGATGATTCGAGCACAAACCAGATAGATCGGAGTGGCGAGCAACCAATGATATTGATCATGGGCTCTCCCGATAAATAGAAAAGTAGAAGAAAAAAGATATAGCGTGAGGCTATAGAGAAAATTAGAGTGTAGGTGAGTGTGACTAACACCTTATGTGTGAAAACGGTCATGGAGATAGCATGATCGGCCATGAGAGGAAACGAGGAGACTTGCTCGCTCGAGAAGAAGAAGTTGTGGGGGGGGGGGCGAAGAGACTTACTCGCTCGAAAAGAAGAAGGGGACGAGGAGACTTGCTCGCTCGAGAAGAAGAAAAAAAAGGGAGGGGGGGACGAGGAATACAAGCTCGTAGGTGGCGGATAAAAGCGGTCGGGAGAAGGAACGAGGGAGACCAGCTCGTTCGAGATAAATAAACAAGGCGGCGACGAGGGATACCTGCTCGTCGAGGACGCCGAAAAAATTGAGAAGAAAGGGGAAGGGACAAGGCGGCGACGGGGTATACAAACCCGTCGGAGACGCCGAAAAAATAGGAAGGAGAAAAGAAGAGAAGGGTTTCAGTGTATTAGGCTGATACCATGTGAGAATTATATTCAATCACCGTTAATGAGATGATAAGAGTGGTCCACTATATATAGAGATTACAAGTAAGATAAACAAGGAAATAAATATAAATCATATCTTTGAAAATATATTCAAAGATAATGACTAACATAAATAAAAGATCGCTACTTATAATATATTATACTATTTCTATAATATATTATTCTATAATATTCTCTAATAGTATCAATTCAAATGCCTACCGTCTCAGGTTGTCGAGTCATATCCACACTTCATATGTTTTCAATGTGAAGCACCTCATTTCGTTCCATGGTGACTCCTCCTCGAACGACGATCTGCTTGATTTGAGGACGAATCCTCATCACCAGGTGGAGATGATGTGGACTACATTGCCTTTGGCTTTCATGGACCACTGGAATAAGCAGAAGAATGTTTAAATTACTTATGTTATTTTATCTTTTATTTTGGACATATTAGAAGAAAGTGGGTAGATGGGGTGTCGTCGTGAATAGTCCACATGTTGATGCTTCACAATATAGGCATTTGATTGGAAGGCTTTTGTACTTGTAAGTTATACGTCCGGACATCACTTTTGTTGTTAACATGTTGAGTCATTAATTCCTTTCGCAGCCACGCCAACCACATATGGAGGCTTCTCTAAGAGTATTACGATATCTAAAAGCTACTCCAGGGCAAGGAATATGTTTTCCATCCCGTGGTGATTTTATTATTTCGGCTTTTACGGTGGTTGTGCACTTACACGACGATCAATAACAGGGCATTTGATCGCGTTGGGAGGTGCTCCAGTTTCTTGAAGGACAAAGAAACAATATGTTGTCTTGAGGTCATCGGCGGAAGCAGAATATAGGGCAATGGCTACTGTTGTAAGTGAAGTTGTGTGGTTACGGTGGTTACTGCGAGATCTTGAGGCTCCACAACACGGGCCTATACAGAATTATATTGTGACAACCAGGCTGCGCAACACATAGCAAATAATCCGGTCTTCCATTAGAGGACTAAGCGCGTAGAGATGAGTTGTTATTCATTAGAGAACGATTCGAGTCTAAAGAATAAATCCTTGCGTCATCACCACCCAGAATTAAGTGACGGACATCTTCACTAAACCACTTGAAACAGAGCGTTTTTGTTTACTTTTGGGCAAGCTGGACATTCGAGACCTTCATGCTCTATCTTGAGGAGGAGTGAAGGAAACAAAATGTTTCCTTGTACATAGTCCTTGATTACAACCATGTATGAAAATATCTGTATATTTCCCCGATATATCCAATTTGTGTGGTCACCGATATTAATATTGAGAAGAATCGATATATATTTCCACAATATTTGTAAAAAACAAATTGAAAATATCGGTATACAATAACAATATAAAGTCTAATATCGGTAAATATCGAAAAAAATGTCGATAAATTTTAAAAAATAGCATATGAATTAAATAAAATTGTATATTATATTTTTTTTATAAATTTATCACGGATGTAAATGTGTTTAATTTTTTTTTTTTTAATTTATGTATTAAAAGTTTGTTATTAATTTACTACAATTTTTAAAATTTAGCGATATAGATATTTAATATCGATATATCCATTGATAATTTCACAAATTTAAGGTCCCAATATTTTCATTTTTCAGACAGCTGCGCGCGTTTTAGACTTTGATTAGTGCTGTGTTTTAGCTGTAGAATAATCTCAATTGAATGATTGATACCTTCCAATTCCATATTTCAGGGATTGTTATGGTAATTCTTGTTATTTAAATTATTCTACTGCGTATAATGAAAATAATATGATATAGCCAAATTTTACACATATATGCACACAATCTGACACTTGCCCGAGTATGAGAGAATGATTAATTATTCTAGCAACATATATACAGACAATATGAAAAATCAGGGACACAATTATGCTTATAAATAATTTAATATTCTAAACATTGCATGTGTAGAATCTCTTTTTCAACTTTTTATTTTTTTTAATGATGGAAGCATTATGTGTTTTCTGCAAGTCATGTAGTTATTGAATCTTTGGTATTGATATTGTCTAATGCAATTAATTGTTGTCTTTTTTTTTTTTTTTTTTTCTTTTAGGGGAAAAGATAGCTTTGTATTACAGAAGGTTTGGCAAATGTCTTGCATCATTAAGAGCTATCAGATTACAACATGATATATGGGAGTTCTTCCATCCAATTTTTTTCATAATCAATTGCAGTTCCCAAGTGGGCTATGGAATTGGCTTCCCTTTTGACATTGTTGGAAGCAATGAAGCTGAAATTTTTTGTCATCTCCTTGATATCATCCACAATCAGCTTCCTCCAAAGTGGATCCGGGGTGCTCGGCGATGGGAGTGCCCCAGGGCATGTCGAGAATTTTATGAACCGCAAGGAAATAAGCCGATTTGACCGAGAATTTGCCATCCTTCGTGCAATTTCTTTTGTCTCCATGCTAAACCCTCTCTTCAATCAGATTTCGGGCTTTCATTAGGCTTCTCCAAAGATAGCTTGGTTGATACCTCCCGGTGGCGTGCTCGATCGAATGTCTAGGAAAGTAACGGGCACGCGGGACTTTCGAGATAATAGCCTCCGGATTATTCAAAATCCTCCAATATTGTCTAGCTACCATTGCAAGGTCAAAGAGAAACATTTCTCTAAAACCAAGGCCCCCATGGTCTTTTGACCTACAAGTTCTAGCCCAACTAGCCTAATGGATTCAGCGTTCTTGCCAATTTGTTTCCCAAAAGAAACGAGCACTTGTTCTCTCCAAATCCTCACAAAATGATTTTGGAAATATAAAACAACTCTTGACATACGTGAGAATTGCTTGAATGACATTTTTTCTAGGTGTTTGAGGTTTTAAGTAAGTATGCTAACATGGAACTCAAACTTATAAATGACTTATATATGTGTGTAAATTTTTAATCTTATTATATTTTATTGTTGCGTATTTTTTATTTTTTATAGGACAATGAAGTCTTACTTTGATTATAAATAAGAAGACTAATTAATTATATACTAATTTTTTTATGCAAGTTATTATATATGTTCATCCAAATGTTTAAATACATTTTCAAATACTAGTGGTTAGAGACAAAACCTTGTTGGGAAAATGTGGGTGGAGATTTTTAAATGAAAAAACCAGCTTGTGGACTAGGGTTCTTAGGTCTAGATATGGGGCTACTTGGGGAGATGGCTTCGGCCTATTCCCAACAGGGAGGGTGGGAAGGGTATCATTATGGTGGAGGGATGTGTTAAAAGTGGTAGATGAGAGTAATGGGGGCTGGTTCCACGGAAATCTATCTAAGGTCTTAGGGGATGGGAAAAACTCTTTCTTTTGGGAGGAAAATTGGAGGGGGGGGGGGTACTCTTAAAGATAGATTTAGGAGGTTGTTTCAGATTAGCATAGACAAAGGAAAAACTGTGGGTGAAATGGGCCTTTGGGAGGGGGAATCTTGGAGATGGACATGGAGATGGAGAAGGGACTTTTTGATAGGGAACTATCATCGTTTAACGATCTGATATCTGTGTTGGACATGTGCAAACCCAAAGACGGAATCGAGGACTCGTGGAAATGGAAAGCATCGAAAACAGGGAAGTTCTCCACAAAAGCAACATACTCGACCCTGTTCAACCAAAACCAAGAGATTAGACCGGACGACAGGATGATTCAAGGATTCAAAAGCATATGGATAAACTTTGCACCCTCAAAAGTCAAAGCGCACGCATGGAGGCTCTTATGGGGAAGGCTGCCAACAAGATCCAACCTTAGAAGAAGAAACATCCTCAAGCAGAACGATGACCTAAGGTGTGTATTATGTGGTGTGAGCGAGGAGACTGAGAAACACATCTTCTTGGAATGCCCACAAGCAAACCAAGTGTGGACGGAGTGCCTGACTTGGCTCAAAATACCGTCAGCACTACCGTCAGAATTACTAGATCATTTCCTAGGTTTCGGAGGCCTCATCAAAGGAAGAAATGGGAAGAAGATCGCCACATGTACATGGTTATGTATGGTATGGCTCATATGGAAATGGAGAAATGCAATCCTCTTCAGGAACGAGACTTTCTTAATCAGAAAAATAAAGGAGGAGCTAAGGGCAAGACTATGAAGTTGGGTCACAATCAAATATCCCACCCGAAACACTGCATCCTTTAGGACTTGGGTGACAGATCCACTCAAGTTCATAGTTTGAATATTGTGTAGTTTCATTTCTCCTGTTCTCTATGTGATGATAAGATTTGTACACTAAATTAGTTTTGGGTATCTCTTGTGCCCAGTTTGAATAAAATTTCTTTTACCGATAAAAAAAAAACATTTTCAAATACTAGTATAGAACATTTTTAGACATATTTTATTTTTGAATCACCTTCAAAGTATTTTTATTTTTGTGGGTATGTTGATAGAGTCCATTTGAAGAATTGTTATTTTATTGAATAAAATTATTGTATTAACCCTTTGTTTTTAAAGATTTGTAAATAGATTATATGAGTTAATTTGTAAATAGATCATACGAGTTATTTGAAGTCAATATTTTATTCTTGTATACAAATGAGCTAGTAAATGTACCAAAACATTAGTAACAAATAAAATATTTTTGTGACAAATACAACTTTTTGTAACAACTTATTTGTTACAAAATAGATATTTTGAACAGAACTTAAAACAATTTATAACGAAACTTTGGTTATCACTATCAACGTTTTTGTAACAAAAAAATGGGTCATTAAAATTTTATTGGTAAGGAACTTGAATTTTTTTCGAGTTTTAAAAGATCAACTTTTGTAACAAACTATTTCGTTACAAAAGGTTTTTATCACAAAGAAAAAAAAAATTTGTAACCAATTTTATCGTTACGAAAAACTGATTTTTCTTGCCGTGTGTTATTTTACTCTCAACTGTATGAGGATGTTTGTTTTGAGATTTTGAGTATTTTGAAATCTGGATTTCAAAATCCTTCAGAGTAATACTTTATATCTTTTGTGTTTGTTTTGAGATTTAAATAGGGATTTAAATTTATATTATACGATTATATGTGTTTATATAGGTTTTATAGGTATATATATAGGATGTTGGCGAACATATGTTTAGTTAGTTGCTCGCCCAAAGATGTTGGCGAGCACATGTTTAGTTAGCTGCTCGCCCAAAGATTGTTGGCGAGCACATGTTTATTTAGCCAAGAGAAGACAAGTGTTGAAGCCTTGGGAGACAGTTTGGAGCATGGCGACCACCTTCCTCGAAGGTATGGGCGACCACCTTCCCCGACGACCAGGTCCTCCGGCGACCACCGTAGAAGCTCATCGGCATCTCGGCGAGGACGACCACCAGAGGCGGTTTAGCATTAAATGCGCCGTCCCATCACCTCTTCGGGCAGAAGTTCAGGTCCAGTGAGGGCTTGCCACGTGTAAAGGGCGGGCAGCCCCAAAATTTCCTACAATCACCCCAACTCAAAGCAATAAACTCTCCCAAAACTCTCAGCTTTTAGCTTCTCCAAGAAGCTACATCTTTGTGTTCTTATTGTTCTTCATAAGATCTTCATAAATCATCATATTAATCCCGATTAACACGTAATAAACCCTGACCATAAATATATGTTTGTTTAGTGCTTACAAAAGCCCACATCCAGATCATCTGTTCAAAGCACGTACAACAAGAATAATGCTCAAACTTTTGGTGGAAATTTCAGTTTTAAGAATCGAATATCTTATTTTGATCATCATGATGAATCAATCGAAATCCCTTGTGGGTTCTTTAATCGCTTCCAGATTAGTTCTTCTGGTCAGTTTCTCGTCTCGTTCTGTCTGTAAATTGAATTCCGTATGATCTAAAAGTCTGAACTTGTTCGTTTCAGATCAGGTTTTCATGGAAAAATGCAATGGGTTGGTAGTAGTTTCGGCGATATTCAACGACCACGACAAAATCCGACAGCCGAGAGGCCTAGGATTCAAAACCTTGGACCACGCATGTTTCGTCATGTTCGTAGACGAAATGACACTTAGAAGGCTACACTTCCACAAGCTAATTTCGACGAAATCGAAGAATTTCAAGATTGGCGCATGGAGGATCGTCAAGGTGTCGACGGATTCCTTGTACGATAATCCGGCCATGAATGGGGTGATACCGAAATACTTAGTTCACCGCCTTTTTCCAAACTCGAAATACAGCATTTGGGTGGATGCTAAGCTGCAATTGATGGTTGATCATTTTCTATTGATTCATTCTCTAGTTGTGGTGGGTGTTGTACGTGCTTTGAGTGGATGATCTGAATGTGGACTTTTCGGTAGCACTAAACAAACATATATTTATGATCGGGGTTTATTACGTGTTAATACGGATTTATATGATGATTTATGAACTTAATGAAGAACAATAAGAACACAAGAAAGTAGTTTCTTGGAGAAGTTAAAAGCTTAGAGCTTTAGGAGAGTTTATTGCTTAGGGTTGAGGGATTGTAGGAAATTTGTTACTTGAATCTTACAAATGAGCCTTCTAGGAATTATATACTATTTTCTTGGGCTGCCCGGCCTTTACACGTGGCACACTACCACAGGACCTGTGTTTCTGCCCGAAAAGGTGATGGGACGGCGCATTTAATGCTAATTAACCGCCTCTGGTGGTCGTCCTCGGCGGAGGCGAGGAGCTGGGCCGCGGTGGTTGCCGGAGGATCTGGTCGGCCGATCATCTTCGTGGATGGTGGTCGCCCTCGTCGTGCTCGCCACGCTCTGTGCTTTCTCCCAAGGCTTTAACACTTGTCATTTCTAACTAGCTAAACATGTGCTCGCCAACATCTTTGGGCGAGCACACATAATTACATTTTCTTCATATTGTTGACTAGTCGTCGCATGACTTGGTTGACTAGTCGTCGCCACGCAAGCTGGTGACTAGGATTGAATTGTCAAAGATTGTCTTCTTTGACTAGGTGTAACATTTGCCCCTGGTCGCCTTCCTTCGTGTTCGTAGAATAGTAAGGCGGGCAGTGTGATCGTCTTCTTGGAAGGCGGACTTGTCCTCGACAAACAAATCAAATTAGAATCTTGATGACGAAAGTTGGAGGCGGTCGCCTCGTTTCTCACGCCGAGCACGCTTTTCGAAGCACTTTAATGATGACGGATTTGACGTGTGTTAGGCACGTGATCGGCACCCAAAATTTGAATTTGGCGCGTGGGCGCGTGAGGACCTCAAAGGTCGCTCGTGACACCCACTTTCTCGCCTCAATTTCGGGAATGACCCCAGAATTTTGGGAAGATTGCAAAATTGACCCCGTTTTTGCACTTTGGTCCCCGAATAGTTTTGCCTATAAATAGGACCTCACTTCTCTTGAAATCACTTTCCACTCTGCCATTTACAAATTTCTTCTCGAGCCTTCTTCCAAGCAAGTTCTTCGAGCTTTTCCGGTGACTTTGGGTGGTTTCCGATCGACGCGAAAGGTAAACAACTTACATTTTTCTTTTTTCTCTTCCATTCTTCCCCTTTTCATCGAAAAAATGGAGGTTACTAGGACTTCTAGTAGTGGTTCGCCGCCGTTGGATCGTGGCGCTGGCCCTTCCGGCGAGGGTCCTTGTCGGGACCTAGTAGAGAGGGTGGTCTCCTCGGATTCTGGAGTTCATTCCCCTGACCCCCTTAGAGTAGGAATCCCCAACCTTCCGGTCGACAGTTGGGACGAAATGCTACAGGTGGTCGGCGTAGCAGTTGCCAATGAGACCGATGAGTCTGTAAGGGAAGATGTCGACAATGATGCCGAGGACGATGTGGAGGAGTTCGACTCAGATCTAGGCGACCAGGATTTGAATGCAGAAACGGGCGAGCAGATTGACCCGGCCCGAGTCGAGGATACTTTGACGAACACTCTCCGCGAGGAGTATGATGAGATTGCTCGCTACGTGGCGAGCATCAAAGATATTCTGAGTGGGCGAGAAGAACTGGATGGGGACGAGCTCTCGAGGGAGAAATATTATCAATATACTTGCGAGTACCCGCCTAGAGAGATCCCTCGCACATACCTAGAAGCATACGAATCGGGGTATGCAGCCAGTGAATATGCGAGCACCGTCTCCTTGGCCCAATTAGCAAATTCTCGAAAAAAGTACCAACTGCCCCAAGATGTTTACTTTTTCGTTCCACGAGAAGATGAGAGGGCCGACCAGCCTCCTGAAGGGATGGTCGCCGTGAATATTGGTATGATGGAGGCCGGGCTGAGGTTCCCACTGCACCCCAAAATTACTAACTTCTTACACTTTCTTGGGGTGGCACCTTTTCAAGTGACACCGAACGGATGGTCAAACATAATCGAACTCCTCACCGTGTTCGGCTTGGAGGCCGTCGAGAATGGTTGTCGGCACACAAGGCTCAGTCTGCGAGAGATCAACTATCTCCTTCAGGCGGCCGAAGCCGGAAAGAAGGTGGGCAAGGGCTGGTACTATGTGAAGGGTCGCGATCGCTTCAAGTTGGTTGAAGGGGTCCCCAACAAAATTTGTGACTGGAAGACTAACTGGTGGTGGGTTGCCGGGGACTGGAAGAGTGCCGAGAAGCCCGATGGGTCCTCTGATCGCATTCCCATCGCGACCGACTACCGAAGAATTCGCAGTAAGTCTTTTGATTTGTGCTCGTTCTTGTCTATACTGTATAACTCCTCGCTTTTGTAGGTGAAACTGTTCGCGCGAAGACCGCCGAGCACCGTCTATCGCCCTTATTCCAATATCACACCTGCTGCGTAGCTCGTCGTCGCTACTTGGAGAGATCTTGCCGCTTTCTGAACCGGGAGTGTATGCGAGAGCGAGCAGGCCTTCGAGTACCTCCTCACCACATCACACAAGAATTTCCTCCAGGTATCAAAATATTCCTAAGTCTTTAGTGAATCTCTTCTCAAAAAACTGACTCTTCGTTTTTAGTAGTGGTTCCTGAGAAAGTCATCACCTATCTTCCTCCGACCGTCCAACTTCAAGAAGTGATGGTGAACCGAACCCTGCGAGCTGCGATGGCCAGTCGCGAGCGCGCAATTGTTGAGGGTACCAACAAAAGGAAAGATCGGTCGGAGACCACAGAGGCTCCTCCGAAAAAAACTGCTAAAACGGCCCGAGGGGGTCATCGCCCACCTGCCGCCGAGCAGAGAATCTCCCCGAGGGGATCCCCGCCGAGGGGGAATTCGCCACCCCCTAAAAAGCCATCCCCTCCTCGCAAGACCAAGCGATCGAGGGAAGTTGCTACGAGCTCGTCGGCCGAGCAGAGGGCCCCTGAGGACATCACTTTACTCGGCTGGAATGCCGATCGGGTTGCCAAGTAAGTTATCAAAAAATGCCTTTGAATGTTTCTAGAAGTATCTTTTTCTGATCGTCTCTTGTTCTTTATCAGGGTTGCCGAGCACCCGTGTCCCGAGCCCTTCAATGAAGATCTTCTTAACTACTATCGGTCGCGGGACCCGACCGACGACAACGTGCTGGGCCAGGTCCCGATCCGGGCAATGAAGAACTTGCCCCGATCGCTAACTACAAAATACGTCGAGGAGGTCGACGATCAAAACTCTGCCGAGAATGCTCGACTGATCGCCATCAGCGCTTGTCGCCAAGCTTATGCAGCCGAGCAATTGTTCAAAATCCTTTCTCTTCTGAATAAGCAATTGTTCATCAATCTGTCTTTGTTGGTCAACTATCCTGAGAGAAGCTTCAGCAAGTTCTCTCAAAACTTGTTGATACAACTCAGTAGATTTGATATCAACTATAGATCCAGCTTGAGAAGTTTTTTCAAGTTCAAAACTTAGAATTTCATTTTCTCTCACACAGTTATCATGAAGTTCTTACAATCTAGTGAAGTCTTCCATCAGCTTTCCAAGGGAGAGTTTTAGGTTGACATCACTAGTGTTTAGTGATTGAATTGATGGTGAACTAGAAGTAGAAGATACCTCATCATCTTCAATAGCCATGTTGCAAACATCATCATCATCACTGTTGGAAAACAGTCCATCATCAGAAGAGTTGAAGCTTTCAGCACTCTGAGACTCATCACCTGCCATAATGGCTTTTCTGTTGGTGAATCTTTTGTCTCTTTTGGCTTGCCTCTCCTTTCTCTCCTTTGAGCTGAGTTCAGGGCAGTCATATTGAAAGTGCCCCTTCTTTTGATAGTTGTAGCACATGTCTTCATCATCATCTTTCTTTGAGTCATTTCTTCTTCTAGATGATGAAGGTTCAGCTCTGTTGGACTTTCTCCTATCAGAGTACTTGTCCTCTGATTTTCTTTCTTCAGACCTTTTGTCCTCAGCCTTGGCTTCAGGAGAGTTGTACCTTCTCCTGACCTTGTTGTCTTGGTAGAATTTCTTGTATCTACCAAACCTTGAGTTGAGTTTGTCAAACCTTCTAGCCATGAGTGCTAGTTCTTCCTTCATTTCAGCCTTAGAGACTGACTTTGATGATCTTGGAGTGGGCTGCATCTCTGGTTCAACAGTTTTGGCTTTGAATGCCACTCCTTTCGTTGGTAGGGAAGATTCCTCAATTGGCTTTCTTCTGTTGAGGTCAAACTCATAAGCTTTGAGTTCAGAGAAGACTTGTTGCATGGGCATGGTGGAGAGATCTTTAGTATTCTGCATCATTACCGAATATACATCCCACTTTGGAGTGAGGCTTTTTAGAATCTTGAGTGCAATTTCTCTCTTGGAATACACCTTGCCCAATGAGTTGATCTCATTCATTATATCAGTGAATCTACCAGCAAATTTATCAATGGACTCTTCAGACTCCATTGTGAAGTGTTCAAACTTCTGCACAGCAACTTGGAGCTTATTCTCCTTGATTTTGTCTGTACCCTTACACATTTCAGCAAGGGTGTCCCAAATTTCTTTGGCTGTTGTGCAGCGGTAGACTCTCCCCATTACTGCATCTGGAATTATTTGATAGAGAGTGTTCATTGCTAGATAATTGAGATTATGTCTCCTTCTCTCTTCAGTAGTGAGGTCATCTTCATCTTTGGGAATCTCCTCCCTTATGTCATCCCTTTGAGCTTCAGTAATCCTGGGGTTAATTTGAGTGAATGTGAATGGACCCCATGTGATGACTCTCAGCATTTCATTGTGGAGGCATGCAAGATGAGCTCTCATTCTGATTTTCCAGAAATCATAGTTCTCAATTGAGAACATAGGCATCTTATGGTGAGATATGTGATTGACTGGATTTGGAGCCATGTTGTTGATGTTCTCCACAACATTATGTGGAACTTGGAGCTTATTCTCCTTGATTTTGTCTGTACCCTTACACATTTCAGCAAGGGTGTCCCAAATTTCTTTGGCTGTTGTGCAGCGGTAGACTCTCCCCATTACTGCATCTGGAATTATTTGATAGAGAGTGTTCATTGCTAGATAATTGAGATTATGTCTCCTTCTCTCTTCAGTAGTGAGGTCATCTTCATCTTTGGGAATCTCCTCCCTTATGTCATCCCTTTGAGCTTCAGTAATCCTGGGGTTAATTTGAGTGAATGTGAATGGACCCCATGTGATGACTCTCAGCATTTCATTGTGGAGGCATGCAAGATGAGCTCTCATTCTGATTTTCCAGAAATCATAGTTCTCAATTGAGAACATAGGCATCTTATGGTGAGATATGTGATTGACTGGATTTGGAGCCATGTTGTTGATGTTCTCCACAACATTATGTGGAACAACAGCATTGTTGTTGTTGTTGTCTGCCATATCTCAGATAGAAAGGGGTTGTATAACAATGAATAAAGAATTCAGAAAGACCAATTCAGTGACCACACTTAAAGTTTAGTTTATGAAAATCAAGATGGATTTTCAAAAGCAGTGGTCTTTGAGCCCCTGCTCTGATACCATTTGTTGGTCCTGGAAGTAGTATATAACAAGTGTATGGGGGGGGGGGGAATACACTTGTATGCAAATCTGTTTCAATTTAAGCAAAACAGGCTTTCAGTAAGGTTGTCCTTGACAACTTTTCTGATATGTATAACTTTCAGAAGATAATCAAACTACTAAGCACTATAGAGAACTTAGTTGAATAACTATCTAAATAAGTTATAAGTGCGGAATTATGGTTGGCCCTTATGTTTAAACTCCTTTTAATTCTGAAATCTTTATCTTAATACTCAAACTGTTTTCAGGGGACTGGTCCCAAACCAGTTTTGCACAACTTGAATGTATATCTTTTGAAGATCAGTTTGTGTGTAGTGTATGAATGTGTGTTTGGATGAAATAGCTAGCAAGTAAACAACACAAGAGTTTATAGTGGTTCAGAGACTCAAGCTCCTACATCCACTTTCCCTGATTTAACAGAATAATTCCTTCACTCTTGGAATTAACTTGTTTTATAGTGCCAAGGTGCACTTGATCAACCACACCATTCCTTGGTGCATTGATCCCTAGGAATTGAGAGTCCTAATACTCTCTCTCTCAACTCAGAACTGAATTGTTCTTCTCTCAACCGTTAATTCCTTACACTTCCACTATAATAATCCTTCTAACTCTCCTTGAAAGGTTTAAGGATTGATGTTGGTTCCAACTAGGTTGAGATATCCTTTACAATTTAACATTGTGTATAGGATATGATATCTCTCTAAGCTTGTATGATGTACAATGAGGTTCATCTTAGATGAAGTGTTTGGAAACTAAGAATGTGTTCTTAGAAAGCTTGAAGGCTTATAAGCTTGTAGTTTCCTTTGAATTACAGGATCGTTGGATGCCTTCAAATTGTTTCCACACTTCTGTATTTATAGAGCGATATGAGGTTATGTCCGTTGGAGAGACAACCTCAAAATGTCCATATTTGTCTTCCTTGAACTTTGCAACTGAAAGACAATTTCTTGAAAGTGACATGTCCTTAATTTGGGAAGTAAACGACTTTGAGCTTCTTGTCTTTGATGCACTCTTCCCAATGTCTGACTTGAAGATTCACTTGATCAAACATGGACATCACTTCTAATCATTGGTCCTATGATAAGGGCAACATTCCTTATCATCTGGACAAGTCTGCTTATCAGATTCAGCATACTTGACTTATCAACAGTGTTGGTATAGCTCTTTTAGATGACTTGGCTCTTTCACTTCACTGATCATCACTTGATGGTTCTTGAGCATTCTTGCAGCCTTATCAGTGGTTTTGACCCCATCAGCACAGTTGGCCTTTGCCTTAAAATATTTCAGGTTCAAGTGTGCTTGGTCAACTCTGCTGTTTAACTCCTCTGAGTTTGTAATGTACATTAGTAGACTTGATCTTCTAGATGTGTTTTACTCATTAGATCTTCAGGGAGGTTATCCTACTACTGAGCTGACTTGATCAGCACAGTTGGTTAGTGAGCACTTTCAGCAGTCTTGGGATCAATTTGATTCTGAGCCTTGAGGGGACTTGATTCTTGTAATCTTTCAAGCATATGTTCCCCATTAACTTGTGCATCTAAACAAACTAAGAGCTGCCTAACATACCAACTTCTCAACTAGCCTGATCTACATGTTCCAACATTCCTGAAACATGTTCATATTAATTTGACTTAACTATTTGGCATGTCTTAAAGGGTTTTGGTATCTTAATCAAAATTCTCATTTTATTCCCAAATTAAATTTGTTGGAAAGATGGCTGGACAGCCGAAAAGTGCTGAATGTGTAAATAAAAAAATATTTTTAATTATTTTTAATGACAATAAAAAAAACAAAAAGCATTATTAAAGGTTTTCTCATCATTAAAGTATTTAGCGCTCGTCAGTTTCTGGCGACTATGTTGAGAATTGTGAGAACATTTTATTTATTTCACATTTTATTTCGATTTGTTTATTTAAAAGAGTGTCAATCCTTTTCTCCTCATTTTATGAGAACTTACCATTATTTTAAGTTTAATAATGGTTTTTTTATAAAATAATGACGTGAATTTTTTATTTACACACTCAACACTTTGCGGCTGGATTGAGACATACGTGCATGTCACATGACCCAAAACGACTACACCAATTATCTTCCCAGCGAATCTGGGACCAAAATTTAACAAATTGCAAAAAAATGGGACTAAATTGGTACATTTAATTTTTTAAAAACAAAATAGAACAAATTGCAAAAAAATTGAACTAAATTGGTACATTTAACTTTTTGAAAATTATTTCAGAAAAGATAGAAAATTATGGGACTAAATTGTCTTCTATCCTTGAGATATTTAAGTGACAAGTCCACGGAAAACTTAAAACTGTAAAAGTTCATTAAACAATACTAAATATTTATACTCCTTAAAACTTTGTGAAAACCTTGTTATTTTTACTCACACAAAATATATATCTCTCAGGTGACTAGCACTCATATGGGATTTCCAACTTTTTTAAAACTTGTTTTTCTTGTGTTTTCTAACTTGTTAAGAGCATATATATGATGGAGTAAATGACACAAGATGTATATTGGTTCACGGTCTAGATACTCGTTTTACTTTCGATCCCAAATTGTAACTTGTTATATCAAGGTGCACTGATTAGAATTTTCAACTCTTGATAATCTAATCCCTAGAATATACTCCCTCTGTCCCATACTTGAAGACACATTTTACCATTTTGGGCGTTCCATACCTGAAGACACATTTTACCATTTTGGGCGTTCCATACCCGAAGACACATTACTTAAAATAGCAAAATCACTTTTAAACACTCCCATTAAAACATCACAATATTACAACAAATGCCACTACTTTATTACACTAAAAAGTAATTTTATTACTATTTATAAAGTTGAAAAGTCTTTACTACCCCCACTTTATCTTATACAATATTAATAAACAATTCATTTATTAAAACCCGTGCCCAATTGGTTTGAGCCTTCAAATATGAGACGGAGGGAGTAGTCAGTAGTGTTTAGTACACTTTACTCTCTTCTTCTCAAAGATATATTTCAATTCAAATAGAACATGCTGAATTTCATTCCTTCATTAATCAGATTGAATTATAATAAGCTAGTACACTAAATAAATATCAGAGTCTAGCTTGGACCGCTATACCTAGTACCTAGGCACGTGTCTACTTCTAATAAGCTAATACTAAAAGACAATTACTAATTGTACATCCACTGCTGTCATTATTAATTTCATTTATCTTATTGCAAAAGCATGCAGCAATTATTTGTTTGGAAGAAAATCTTATGTTCATATATATGGTGCTGGGAACTGAGGTAATAAAATCGTCATTTTGATTAAGACTATGTTGTTTGGTTTGATACTTAGTTTTATAAGCATAATTATTAATAATCAGACACACTGGCAAATTAAGCTTCAACAAATAGCGCTAGGTCATGTTTATAACTTTGATTAAACTTAAATTAACTTCGTCTCATCTGTTATAGGTTGTTTGATAACTTAAATTAAGGTAAATTATGCTTTAAAATCTATAAACTTTAAATATCATTCTAATCTCAGTCTAATAAGTCTTTGTATGACTCTAGAGTATTATTTGTATGGCCGCGCTCTTGGAAACTTCTTATAATAGATTTTTTATTTTCTTAAAAGAGTTATAGTATTGAGTGAACATAATATGATCAGACGTGGGCAGCATAATTCTAGAGAAATTATAATGTCATTAAAAGTCAGAAATAAGGCTAACGTCGAAAAAAAGGCTAAATAAAATTTAAAAATAATAGAAAATCAACTAAATTTTCAAAACTAGTTAAATTAATTAATTTGTTTTAGCTTTGTTTAATTTTTAAAGATTTAGGCGATTTTTATTGGTTTTATTTATATTTTACATATTAATTTAAATTCTTATTTTTTTTAATTTAATTATTTTTGGCAATTTATTAAATAGGAAATAGTTGGGGTGTGTATAGTAATAAAAAATTATTTTTAAATTTTAGTGTGGTGTGTTTAACGTTTGGGGTGTGTTTTAAAAAATTACCTGTTAAACCTGCTGTAGCAGATAACTGGACCAAAATCAAAATAAATCGAAACTTAATGGACTAAATTCACAAAGTGGTAACCTGATGAACTAAATTAAAAAATGTGGTAACCTAATAGACTTAAAAAAAATATAATACCCGTTAAAAAAGTTATGAGGTTGAAAAAGTAGTGAAGGGACCAATAAATTAATTTCTGCAGCCAATCACGAATTTTAGACGCCACTCACTATATCTTCTGGATTCTAGGTACCCTCCAATAGTGAACTCAAATAAATAAATAAAATTCAAATTTTGTGAGTATATATATGAGGAGATATAGGTTGCAAACTTCACCGATTAAAACTAAACTAAGTTTTGAAAATGGAAATTTCATTTCCTTTCAGCTTCAGCTTCAGCTTCACAACATCCCTTCTCCTCCTAATTTCCTTCATCTTGTTGATAGTGATTAATCATCATCAATCCCAAAAATTAAGCAAGAAGACAAAATTACCCCCAGGGCCACAAAAGTTCCCCTTGATAGGGCACTTGCACCACCTCATAGGAGCCGGCCTTCCCCACCATTCCCTTGCAAAATTAGCCAAGAAATATGGCAATTTGATGCACCTAAAGCTCGGTGAGATCTCAGTTATCGTCGTTTCGTCGCCTAAATTGGCTCAACATGTGCTCAAAACCGTTGATCCTGCCTGTGCCGACAGGCCTGGAAGCTTAGCCACTAAGATCTTGTGGTACAACGACATCAACATTGCTTTTAGCCCGTACGGAGAGTACTGGAAGCAAATGCGTAAAATATGCATTTTGGAGATGTTGAACGCTAAAAGCGTGCGTTTGTTCGAGTACATCAGGAAGGACGAGGTGTCCCGTCTCGTTGAATCCATTCGTGCTCGTTCTGGTAGGCCGATAAACTTGACAGAAGAGAGCTCGATGCTGTCGAGTGCCATCACTTGTAGAGCTGCGTTTGGTAAGGCGTTGAAGGATCGGGAAGAATTGATCCAGGTGGTGAAGAAAGGAGTGGAGTTAGCAAATGGCTTTGATCTGCTGGATTTGTTTCCTTCGTTGGAGATTCTTAGCATCTTCAACTGGAATAAGTACAAGCTTTTGAGGATGGGGAGAAAATTGGATTCTGTTTTAAATAAAATAATTGAAGATCATAAAGCAATAAGTACTAATGGGGAGTTGGGAGATGAAGATGTGGTTGACGTTCTCTTGAGATTGCAACAAACTGGAGGGTTTGAGTTTCCACTTGCTGATAAAAACATCAAAGCAGTCCTATTTGTAAGTCCAAATTCGCTGATACACAACGATTTTTAACCGCTGTGGTACCTAGCGCTGTAAAAAAGGAGCATTAACAGACAGCGCTTATCAACCGTTGTTATTGTTTTTTAACCCCTTACAATACCTATACCAGCGATTTTATTAGCTACGACAGCGGTTATTAACCACCGTTTGGATTAACTAAAATCCTTTTTCATCATCTTTTTCCAAAATGGTCACAATTATTCCAAAATTGATGGAATCCTCGTAACAACGTCGTTTTTGGTAATGCGCTCGGCATGTGGGCGGTCTATTCTAGCAAAGTTGCTGACCAAAAACGATGTCGTTTGGCCGTGGATTTCGACAATAAAATTGGAACATATAAAAAATAATTGGTCGGGCCGGACTAGTTTTGGTATGTTTATCTTTTTTGGGACCATTTTGAAAAAGATGAAAAGTTACGGGACAAAAAAAGATTCTAGAATATTAAGGATATAGAGTCACCCATACCATTCGGCGGGTCATGACCGATGTGCAATGGATTTCAAAATTTTGTTGCATCCAAAATCCATCACAAAACAACGTCTTTTTTGTAGTGTGTTGTTGGATTTTGGATTCGAATTAACAATTTAAGATCAGCCATATTTCTAACAAAATAGGACCAAATTAATTAATTAATTGCTTAAAGTGGATTATAAGATATTACATGCAAATTGAAGAAACTAAGGCATATTAAATAAAATATGGTCTGGATCGATATATCTCTTGTTATATTATGGTGTAACATCTTTTGACTAGGATCATACGATTTGTAGGACATGTTCTCGGGTGGAACAGAAACTTCGTCAACGACTATGAATTGGGCGATGGCGGAACTAATGAAAAACCCTCATATCCTTGCAAAGGCACAAGCTGAGGTGAGAGAAGCTTTCGGAGGAAACGGAAAGGAATTAACGATCGAAGTTAGGGGCCTTAAATACCTAAAATTAGTGATTAAAGAAACCCTAAGATTGCATCCTCCGATCCCTTTAATCCCAAGAGTTTGTAGAGAAGAATGCGAAGTTGATGGATACATCATACCTCTCAAGGCTAAAGTGATGGTTAACAATTGGGCAATGGGAAGGGACCCGAATTATTGGCATGACCCCGAAAAGTATATGCCCGAGAGGTTTGAAGATAACTCTATTGATTACCTAGGAGCCAGTTATCAGTACCTCCCGTTCGGGTCGGGTAGAAGGATTTGCCCCGGGATAGGATTCGGGTTGGCGAATGTGGAGCTTCCATTGGCTCAACTTCTCTATCACTTCGACTGGGCTCTACCTACTGGATTAATGCCTAGTGATTTGGACATGGCGGAGACTCAAGGTGTTGCAGTTGGAAGGAAACAACATCTCATCCTCATTCCTACTCCCTACCACTGGATGAGTACCGCGGAATATTATTAAAAATAAATAATAAATGTTATTGTGATCGAACTTAAAATGAGGTGCTATTTCTATCCAAATTAACATTCGATGTTGTTTCTGTATTGTTTACTCCCTCCGTTTCAGTATAATTGTCGTTTTAAATGTTGATTTTTATTTCTAATTTATTGTTCCCGGGAATAGCGACGAAAATTTTACGACAAATCTAAATTTCATCGCTAAAATCAATTTTTAGCAACGAAATATAAATTTGCGTCGCTAACTTGTTAGATTTAATATTTGCAACAAAATTTATATATTTCATCGCTATATTAGCAACAAATTGCTTCATTTTGTTGTTAATAATCAAAACAACAAGGAAAATTATATTTCGTCGCTAATATTTTGCGATGAAATAGAAATTTTCGTGGCTAATTTCTTGAAATTATTTTTTACAACAAAATTTATATATTTCATCGCTATATTAGCAACAAATTGCTTCATTTTGTTGTTAATACTCAAAACAACAAGGAAAATTATATTTCGTCGCTAATATTTTGCGATGAAATAGAAATTTTCGTGGCTAATTTCTTGAAATTATTTTTTACAACAAAATTTATATATTTCATCGCTATATTAGCAACAAATTGCTTCATTTTGTTGTTAATAATCAGAACAACTGTAAAAATTATATTTCGTTGCTAATATTTTGCGATGAAATAGAAATTTTTGTGGCTAATTTCTTGAAATTATTTTCTACAACAAAATTTATATATTTCATCGTTATATTAGCAACAAATTGCTTCATTTTGTTGTTAATAATCAGAACAACTATGAAAATTATATTTCGTTGCTAATATTTTGCGATGAAATAGAAATTTTTGTGGCTAATTTCTTGAAATTTTTTTTTGCAACAAAATTTATATATTTCATCGCTATATTAGCAACAAATTGCTTCATTTTGTTGTTAATAATTAGAACAACAATGAAAATTATATTTCATTGCTAATATTTTGCGATGAAATATAAATTTTCGTGGCTAATTTCTTGAAATTAATTTTTGCAACAAAATTTATATATTTCATCACTATATTAGCAACAAATTGCTTCATTTTGTTGTTAATAATCAGAGCAACAATGACAATTATATTTTCTTGCTAATATTTTGCGATGAAATTGAAAATTTTGTGGCTAATTCCCACCAAGATCAAATAAAATATGTATTTAAATAAAATGGGGGGAGAGGTATGTGGGTGTGGGTGTGGGTGTGGGTTGAGTTGGGGGTTGGGGCGAGGTGGGTCGGGTCGAGTGTGGGTGCGGGTTGGGGCGGGTCGAGTGCGGAAGTGGGTTTAGAGAACGATTGAGTTGGTTCGGTTGGGGTGGGTCGGGTGTGGGTGCAGGTTGGGTTGGTCGAGTACGAAAGTGGGTTTAGAAAATGATTCATAAATCGAATATCATAGCCAAATATTAGCGACAAAAATATGGGTTTCATCACTAACATTTGCAACGAAATTAAAATATTTATCACGAAAAAATTTGTCGCTAATTCTAATATTTTTGTCGCTAATGTGAATTAGCGATGAAATAATTTTATCACGGGATTTGTTGCTATACACCCGTCGCTAACGTGTTTACAACAAATGTTTGATTTTCCTCGCAAACATTTTGTGATGAAACTCATATTTTCGTCGCTAACATTTTACGATGAAACTTATATTTTTCGTCGCTAATATTTTGCGATGAAACTCAAATTTTCGTCAATAATATTTTGCGATGAAACTCAATTTTTCATCGCAAATATTTGCGACAATTTTTTTTTTTTTTTTGTCGCAAACATTTGCGACAAAATTAATTTTTTTTGTCGCAAACACGTTAGCGACGGGCGTATAGCCACAAATCCTGCGACAAAATTATTTCATCGCTAACTCACGTTAGCGACGAAAATATTAGAATTAGCGACAAATTTTTTCACGGTTAAATTGCAGTTTTCTTGTAGTGCAGGTTTACACTATATATATATATATAGATGAGTGATCTTGTGTAAAAAATTGCATGTATGCATCTCAGTCTAATTAGGTCAAAGTCAAAACTCTAAACCCATTTAGCTTAAAAGTCAAAATAAATATTGCGACCCAATCACTTTAATTTCATATCTATATAAATTCAGTCTTTTTTATTCCTTTCAATAAAATTAAAGCATAAGGCTGGACTTATTTGTTTGTCCTTTTATCCTACTAGATGATAAAAAATAAATTAAATAATCAAAATATTTAATATGACTTAAATTTCTACATGCATATTTAATACTACATATTTAACTACATAAAAAAACTATATAATACTACTTATTCATAAACCTCACCCTCATAATATTCACATATTTACACAAAATGCCATTACTTTTACTCTCTTTTCAATCACCTTTTTACTTTATTCATATAACTTTACAAAATTACCCCTCAACACTCCACTCATTACACTTTTTTCTTAAAAAGTGTGCCCACTTTGTGGGGCAAACACTTCCGGGACGGGGGGAGTATATGTTACTACATACTACCATTTGAATTACTACATTGAACAATGTTTGTTACTATATGTAACTTTATCAAATGATCTAATATTTTTGCATCATCCTACAATAAATTGTATTACAACATGCTCATTCTTGTTGGTCCCAAATTTGAGTTTTAAAATTAGAACGAGTCTAAAAGTTTAGAGGGTGAATAGACTTTTAAAAACTTTTCTAAAATATCAGAGATTATAATGCGGAATATTAGATTTTATGAGCCCTTAACAAGTTTATACTCAACTATCGATTATGAACTTTACTAGTCTATTCTCAAGTAATTCGTCTACTCAACAAAATTTATAAATCTAGTTGATTATACGAATTCTTTTAAGAACTTTAACAAATATAAAAACAGTAAGTAAATTAAACAAAAGATTTATAGTGGTTCGACAACTTGTCTACATCCACTCTCACAAACCCAGTTCGTGATATTTATTAATCCTCTGTTCTTGTGGCTTTAAGTCTCAAGATTAAGATTTCGATCTTATCGATTACACTACCAAGTGTATCTTTGATCTAACAACTAGTAGTTTTGGTTAAGCAACTAGCACGCTTGTTTACAAACTAAAGTACAGAAAGTACTACATGCAATAATATATGTTATTACATATTATAATATGGGTTACTACATCCACAAAAACACTAGGAAAAAAAAATATAGTACAAATGATGTGATGGTGAGAGAGAAAATAATAGATGGGTGTGAGATGAAGTATGATAAAATAATAGATAAAGTGTAAGTGATGTGATTGAGAGAGAGAAAATCATATGCCAAAAATGGAAAAAAATGAAATGGAAAACTTATTGTGGGACATCCATAAAAGGAAAGTGGGAAACTTATAGGGGGACGGTGTGAGTACTATTTAAAATGCACACAATCAAATTAAATATACAAATAAATAAGATATTTCAAAATTCAAATGAAACTGGAAGTATTATTACAGTTGGGTATGTTGGTTTTTCATAGTATTTTGGAAGATATTTATTACATACACAGTCATTGAGAATTTGTAGAAACACGTTATTATTCAATGAAAGTGGTCAAACAATTTTATAAAATTGATCATCTATACTATTTCACAATCTATTTTTATACAATTTGTTCTCAAAATATTTTTTCCTCGCCTGTATATCAAAATAACATGAGTGATATATAATTAAATAATAATAGAGAATAAGCCAGACAATTCTTATGATTTTGAAAGAATTAATTATAAATTTAGGACCATTAATTTCATAAACATATTAGAAAAATATACTAATTTATCAACAAATATAATCCATTAACATAATAATTTAATATTGTTTAATACACTCCCTCTTCATTTTTATTAATATAATATTGATGCAAAATACCAATTTTGCCCTTTACTAAATCAAGTTAGATATATACACTCCCCCTACAATTAAAACATAACCCTAACCCTAACCCTAGAATTTCGCGGTCGCCGTCGTCGCCGCCACCGGCGGCCACCACCACCACCACCATCAACATGCACAAACACAAACACAAACAAATTCTAACACCCACATAAATGAACATGTTAATCAAATAATCTAGCAATAACACTCCAATCGACACCATCACCGCCTCGAATAAAATTTAGAAATTAAAAAAAAAATCTTAGTATTGTTAACAAACCAGAGTCGACAAAAAACACTCGGGTCGACAGTGGTTTGTCGACCAAAAATACTCCGGTCGACACTGGTTTATCGACAAAAAATACTCCGGTCGACACTGGTTTGTCGACCAAATTTCGAAAGAAAAAAAAAATTTAATTGAAATTTTCGACTATTATTGATTGCTCAGAAACACTCTCATCGACAACCTATTGTCGACGAGAGTATTTTTGAGCGACCAATAATGGTCGAAAAAAAAAAAAACCTGTTCTTTCTCCGGCGACGGCTGGGGGCGAGCGCGGGCGGGCAGCGACGGCTAGGGGCGAAGGAGGGCAGCGGCGTCGCTGGGCGAGAGGGGCGGCGCTGCCGCTTGTTACCGAAAAAAAAAAAAAACAGAGCCGTGGTGGAGGA
Organism: Galeopsis tetrahit; assembly: GCA_963675135.1. Lineage (NCBI taxonomy): Eukaryota > Viridiplantae > Streptophyta > Magnoliopsida > Lamiales > Lamiaceae > Galeopsis > Galeopsis tetrahit. Next base: position 27,270,006 of record OY776130.1, on the reverse strand, counting down.
CGAGGCGAGGGGGAGGGAGGGTGGAGTGCGACGGCGAGGGGGGAGGGAGGGGGAGAGTGATGGCTAGGGGCGAAGGATGGCGGCGGCGTCGCTGGGCGAGAGGGGCGGCGCCGCCGCTTGTTACAGAAATTTTAATAAAAAGAATAGTGGCGGAGGAGGCGAGCGAGGCGAAGGGGAGGGAGGGGGGAGTGCGACGGCGAGGGGGGAGGGAGGGGGAGAGCGACGGCGAGGGGGGGAGGGGGAGAGCGAGGGGGAGTGTAGAAATCGGAAAAAAAAAAGGGGAGGGGAAGAGAGAGAGAGAGGCGGTGAAGAGAGGTTGGGGAAGAAGATGAAGTTAGGGTTTTTAGGGGGTGTGTATTTATCCTACACAATTTTAAGAGATAAGGGTATAATAGATAATTCAAGGGAAGTGCATCTATCTCAGATGTATTTTGAGGGGAGTGTGTATCGGGGGCGTGTATGAAACAAAGCTGGAGGGGTATATACCCCAACCCAAAAAGAAATGGGCCTGTATTATGAATGGGTCAGAGAGAATTAGAAAGAAATGGCCCAAAGAGTTGTAAAGGCATTTTTTATTTTACTGAACGAAAAATTAGAAATTGTGGCCTAGCTTGGGGGTACAATTGTACCCCCATGTCACTTGCTAGTTCCGCCTGCATGTATGCAATATTAAGTACAATTTTTTGTGATATATATATATATATATATATATATATATATATAAAGGATGGTATGTAACATGTAACAATATCTTTATTAATTTTTATTATCAATTAAAATATAATAACTAATATCAATTGACTTGCATGAATAATAATTAACAACTTTGATGCCTTTTGGTCAAAGTCTCCAATATCATTAGGGGAATCATGTCGTCTTACACGGAGCTTGGATCAGACACCTTCTCTTGTATCTCTTAATTTGAAATATATACATTTACATATTCGGTTAATTTAAAATTTAATTTACACACTTTTTTTTTTTTGCAAAGTATGTGTAAGTGGGATCATGTGCACACAGACTCCCATTAGGTTTGCATGTTGTTTATTCAAAGGGCAGTCAATCGATACGTTAGATATATATGTTGAACTGCTAGAAGAAGGAGTCCAAACTCAAGAAAAATAGATCGGGTTGGGACAGACAATATTTGGAATGCACTCCTTGCATACTAAGATCGTCCTGAGGTTAAACAAAGAGTGAGAAGTGTACACAGAACCGACTATCGAAGCCTGGAGGCCCGGCCTCTGGTTATGCCTGTCATAAATGTGGATTCCGTGGGGACGCCAAGGTTGCACGAAAAATTATAAGTATTCAGGAGAAGAGGACCAAACGACTCGGTAAAGCATGGAAAATGGTTGAGAATGTGGGACTTATTTGGCAATGCTCCATTTGGAGAATGTGGAAGTGTAGTAATGATTCAATTTTCAATGAGAAGACGTACACAGCGGAGGAAATAGCGGATAACATCAAGTATAGCACGTGGAAATGGCTTAAGGCACACAAAAAGATTAACTATTCTTATCACGATTGGGATCTAGATTCTTGGATATGTTTCGATAAATAGTTCACTATTATGGTAGCCTTTAGGTTCTGAAATCAAATAGATTGTAACGAGATTTGAGTACCCCTTGTACTCAATTTTGTTATACAATCATCTTTACTTTTAAAAAAAAATATAATTCAACTCGAATTGAATATTAGGATTGTAAATTGTGATTTATAGAGAAATCACGGTCTCGAAGGGATAGGTACCATTGTTTTGCACGGTCTCGAAGGGAGAAGGGGAATAGTTGCAACCGGATGTAGTCTTGAGGCACTCGATTGATCTTGACCGTCCCACTTATCTCGAGGAATTGAGATAAGCGGAGGTTAGGATCCTCCTTGGAAAGCCCACCAAATTGGTTGTTTTGGACCATTACTATCAATGCCGGCTTGAGCTCAAAGTTATGAGCATCCACGAGTTCTCAACCCGCTCCTCCATATGGCCTTGGTATCGAGCTGAAGTGATCCCTCAACACTCTTTGTGGACCGTTTTCCTCATTCTCAACCGACCTTCCGTTTCCTCCCACATTTGTATTCTCTCCAACTCTCCAGTGAAAGTTATCTCTCAATATTCTTTGTGGTCGGTTAGTTCAATTCCCATTCGGCTCCACAATTCCTCCAATATCTTCATGGTTTCCTATTTCCTCTTCGACTTCCTCTACAATCGGATTTTCTCCTCGATTCATCTCTTCCAATATATTCTCTTCTTCTTCTTTCGGCGTTTTGCCTTCGACAATTATCTTCGATTTCCGGATCTAGGGGGAGCAACTCTTGTTGGATTCTCCTAGCTCGAGTGATCATAAGCCATGTCTAAACAAAAATTTCAAAGAAGAGTGAGTATCACAAGCAAGATAAGAAATAACAAACACAAATATTTTTGGAATTTTTGAGAATAATGAAAGCAAATAAAGTGTCTAAACTAAAACTATCTCAACCTACACTCTAGAACTACCAAACCCTCCTCGGCAACGGTGCCATAAACTTGTTCACGTATTTCATAACTCTAAAATACACGACCGCAAGTATACAGTGTATATTGTAGTGAAGTAAGTACTAGGTCGATCACACAGGGAGGAGGAGTGTAAAAGTGGAGTTTTTTGATCTAGTTATAAATAGACGTGATCGAAAATTGAGTGTTTGATTACCCTAAATTGCCTACCAAGTGTCACAAGTAAACAATAAGAGAGTAATAGATAAAATCGATCAAGTAGTGATCATACAAATCACAAAAATACAGAAAGTAGGTTCCAAGACATATGTCACACTAAGGGGTCCATTTATGATTACAAGGCCCCATTTGGTAGCCCAATAAGTTATCAGGCCTATTAAGTTTTTTTTTTTTTTTTTTAAGTAGATATCTTAATTGTGCATGATTAATAGCTGACTAAGTTTTAATATATTGTTTGATATACACATAGTCGTGGTGTGATTGTGTTTGTGAGATAATTGTTTATTTACTACATTGTCCTTCATAACAAACTAAAATTCCAAATGTGCCATCATCAAAATTCAAAACTTCTTCTGCTATCCATTATCAGTTTATCACGCAAGAAACTTCCTTCGTTTTCAATAGGGCCCCAAATTCTTCTTCACGGGAGTCTTCATCATCGTTGAACAATTATTATGAAATCAATTATAGAATCGATCGGCGCCAGAAATGCAATTAAACCCACACACGCTTGCCATTATTACAAGTAAGACCCTTCATCGACCTTCAGCACGCACCCGCAATTTGTAAATTTTTTTTTATTTTTTACGCCGACAACTGGATCTGTAACGGAAAATACACAGGTAAACCTTTAGTGCACCAGAAAATTTATCAAAGAACCTTATACACTATCGTCGCAGAATATCGAGGTTTCGAGGTTTCCAATCGCCTCTTCAGATTAGAAGAGGAGACCCAACCGCAGAAAGTGTGAAATGAGAAAAATAACTAGGGTCACTATAAATATGAGGGGCAATTTTGTAACTTAATATTTTGGTCCGAAAACGGATACAACCCAGATACACTATCGCCGCACTTTCGGCAAGATTAAAAACACAGTTTTATCATCAATTAGTTGTGGGCCGTGTATTTCTCTTTGGCTTAACCGATTTCAACCAAACACCTAAATGGTCCAGATTAGGTACATATCTCCCTTTAGTCACCTCTAATCTGGCCCACCAAATGGGGCCCAAACCTATTTAAGTGGTGTTATGTTTATTACTATAGGGTTGATCACTAAATAATGAATTAAAAGTTCTTTCGATCCAATTAATCCAAGAGAAATATTACCCAAACTAGTATCTCTACCTAGCATGCATAATAAATCCCAAAAAAGCTCCTAAGATCATCTAATACCCTCCCAATAGTTGATCCTCTCTCGAGCTCACAATAAATTGGGTTGAATGCTTAAGTACGACTAATGAAAAAGATTTCTGAATCCAATTTCAATTAATAATAAATAAAACATACTATCATGGCTATTGACAACATGTCTTGCAATGAAAATTAAGTATTCAAATAGAAATAGACAACACAAACACCAAATAAACAAGAAATTAATTCATAAATATCATCCAAAGTGTATCTAGAACCAAAAGTGTTCTAGCCAACAATCAATATAATCAAAATTCAAAGATAAAAGTAAATAAAAAGCAAGGGAAAGAGGAAGCTTAGTCTAAAGGATGATGAGAGGTAGCAATTCCAAGCTTTTAGCTCCAAATTCTACTCCAATTTGATGAGAATGGAAGAAAGGAATGATGAACACCTCCAAGTATGTGTGATTGAGTGAGAGTTTCTTGGAAAAGGGGGTGATGAATCATGAGAATCTAATAAAATGGTATTTATAGTGTTAGGGTAGGGTTTAAAATCGAGTTTTGCAAGTAGGCCCTCAAAATTGGGTGAAAATGCACAAAAACCGCTGAAACAAGGGCAACTCGGCCGAGTCGAGTGACTCGACCGAGTCAGGATGAATTTGATGATTGTAGGCCAGCAGTGACTCGGTCGTGGCATTTGACTCGATTGTGGCATGGTCTGTCACTCGGCCGTGGCATTTGACTCTACCGTGGCATGGTAAAAACTCCAACTCGCAGTCCATCACTCCAACACGGCCTAGACTGCACACTCGGCCGTGGCATGCCAAAATCCCGAAGTTGCAGGTCGGCCTCGGCCGAGACTACACACTCAGCCGCGTCGCACCCTCAAACTTGTTTTGCTCGTAACTTATGCTTCCGACCTCCGATTGACTCGATTCTTTTTTTCCATCCCACTCTGTTTTTCAAGCCGAATCCAATGGTGTAATCCTCTCTTCGGTCTAGTGAGATGTGGTATGTGTTTTGCTTCCAAAATCCTTGTGTTTCCTACAAAATCGACGAAACACACCTTTCTCTTATTTTGACCAAAACATCCGTAATCGACCAATAAATCAATGAAATCACAATCAAAATGAGCTTCACATGTGCATAAAAAATGTGTAAATTCCACTTGAATCACCCATATTGTTTAGTTAACCTAAAAGCTTATGATATAATTTATATATACTCATTTTCATTGTTAATAAAATATCTCTTCCATTCATCTCAACATGGTAACTAGAGCCTAATTTTAAATAACGTCACAATTCGATCCTTATTCCTTTTTTTTTTCGGTCAAACCATTACTCACCTTCCTTATTTCCTAAAGATCTCCCACGTTTGTGGCATCTTTCATAGTTCATCCACTGTCCAGGTTCATCATGATCGGATGCGACGAAACTCCCTCCGTCCCAATCACCTCGCCTGCGCCGATAACTACACTCTACTCGACGTCTTCTATCTCTCGCCTGGCACCCCATCGCCCCAAGTCTCAGAATCATGTCCTTCTCGAGCACAGGCGTCGCCAACTGGCTCGACATTTTACCCCCTTCCAACCGGTGCTCGCCCATACATGGGTAAGTGTCTACTCTATGGAGGGCCCGGTCACTCCGCTCAACGCTTCACTATGTACTAGTGCTCGCCTGTCTCTCCATCACAGTTTGTGACTCGATTGGCCTATGTCTCTCCTTCGGCCCATGCCTCTGCATCGGCCCCAACCACTTGTTGTTCGGCCTATGTCTCGTTCGGGTGTTGTTCGCCTACGAGGTCCTCGCATTAATGGGTTGTACTTGTGGCCGGGTGGTTCATGTGGATTTCATTTGGCCCTCACGACCTCCAAAATCCCACTCCTAACTTGGTATGCAAGACTAGGTCACCCGTCATTCCAAATTTTTAAATTCAGTCATTTTCGTTAATAAGTTTTTGTGCGACAAACATTTATCGTTCTCTTGCGACTCTTGCAAATGTATCAAGAGTCACAAGTTGTCATTTCATTACTCTACTCTTCCCTCTACTATGCCATTACAATTGCTTTTTTCTAATGTCTAGACTTCTCCTGTGTTATCAACGGATGGCTTTAAATATTATGTGTCATTTGTTGATCATTACACTAAGGGTCCGTTTGATACGCGAAATAAATTTATGCCGAAAAGGGGCATATAAGGGGTCCTCAATATAATTTAATATAGGAAGAGGTGTATAAGTGGTGTATTAAATCAAATTCTTGTTTGATAAAAAATAAAAAAGGTGGTACTAAAAACCATGTATTACGTTAATTCTTGTGTGATAGAGTGTATTAACCAGTGTATAAAATTATTTTTTGTTTGATAGAATGCATACCCCACCATATAAATGATAAAAATACATATTTGCCCTTATTTTTCAGAATGTTGTACTTTGTTTGATTGGCTATAAAAATATATACACCATATTCCACCTTAATAAAATTGATAAACTTTCAACTCCAGAAAATGTGGAATCAATAGTGGGCATATGCGTGAACAAAATCAAACAATTCAATAAAATGGGAATGAGTAGTAGACATATGTGTGGGCAAAATTAAACAATTCAATAAAATTTAAAGTTATCATATTTGATTGAATATTTTGAAAAGTATCCACCTACATTTTACATTCATTGGTGTAATATAAAAACAAATAATATGATCTTATAAAAATCATACAAATATTTAGTCGACAAAACATTTTTATAGATTAAAAGCATCTTTTTGACAAGAAATAAAAAACCAAGAGAAATTCTAGAAAACAACCATTTATGCATATTGTTCTTGATATTTGCATCTTCCACTACATGTTTTCATAATGTTTACTTTGATCTATGATCATGTAACAACTTTTACTTTCTTAAAAGAAAAATTAAAAAATTGAAATGCAAGATTAAAAATTTAATACCAAGACAAAATAATAACACGAAATCATACAAAATATCAATAATAGAAAATTGTGGAAACATCTTACAAATAATTCCTGGCAACATTTTTAAAGATTATATCAATAATAGAAAATTGTCGAAACATCTTACAAATAATTCCTGGTAACATTTTTAAAGATTAGAAGCATCTTATCCACAAGCAAAAGAAATTAGAAAGGAGAAGTTCAAGAAATTTCAAAATGACTAGTATTAAGACTCTCAAACGACTTTAGAAACAAAATTCACAAGATCCAAATGAAGGAATGCTTACTGTATTCCACTGCAAGTAGTACAAATAAACGTCCAAAAGTTTGTGCAAACATATTGAGGATCCTGCATCGAGAGATTTGGTTAATATACAAATATTAAGTAAAACCACACTCTTTTTCATACAAACATATGCACCAAACACTCCATAAAAGTCGAATCTAAATCGTGAAATCATTCCCTCCCTTCCAATTTTCACAACTGAGTGATTTGCTAAAATTTAATGTCTTAAAGTTACTCGTGTAACATCCCTTGGTAGTAAAAAATAATGCTAATTAATTATTAAATGATAGTGACACACACTACTGAAATGTAATTAGAGTTGATTTTTATTTTATTTAAAAGCTAAGGAAACAGCCAACTGCAACCATCATTCCAATTATCACTGAAAAACAGCCAACTGCAATTAGAAAACAATCTGGGAGCATAATCTAGAAACAGCTTAAAGATTATTAGCAAACACTTTAACAACTTATAAGCTACATAAGAATTAGTACATCTTATAAGATGTTTAAATTAAGCTACTTAAGAATTAGTACAACTTATAAGATGTTTAAATTAAGCTTAGCCAAAAGAGCTCTTACTCCATCCACACATTACTAATCGATCCAAGTAAAAGGAAGAACTTACTAAATAATAACCACTCAGCATTATGTGATTTGTCCTGGTTATATTTGCCTGAAATGAAAAGAGAAACACAATAAAGTCAACAAGCTACAAAAAAGAAAAGACATGGCATTTGAAGTAATTCATTGATTTGGGCCATCTCTGAAAAGCGTATTTCAAGTTTCAACCATGCTTTGTCTCATTTGTTTCTAATCTTCCCAAGAACTAGGTTTTCCAGAAATCAAGTAAACAAACAATGCTAACATTAATGAATACACAACCAAATACTTAGAAGAAAAATAAGGGTCAAACACTACAAGAAAAAGGCAGAGATAGACAAACACTCTTTTAGCATTTATGAGAAAATCCATTTCAAATTTAGAGAAACAATATGTCATAAGTCAGCCCATCAGACGACGTCAATGAATTAGGGTTGATGGTCTTAGCAAATAAAATCGTAATCTGGTTTATACGGGCCAAACCTGTATAAAATCATACTAGGAGGTGGTATTATTTCTTCAAAGGGGAATAGTGAAAAGTCTGTATAAGGGCTCAAAAAAACACTTTTTAGTACCGTAGCTTTTCTGACTATTTAGGGATGCTGAAATAGCCTATATGGGCTATCAAACAGCAGTATTGTTGTTATACAGGGTTAATATTCTCCTTATTTAGGCTATCAAACGGGTCCTAAATATATATGGTTGTATCCTTTGAGAAAAAAATCAGATGTCTACTCCACCTCTGTTGCCTTTAAAGCCATTGTCGAAAACTCTCTTAAAACAAAAATCACTACTCTCTATATGGACAATGGTGGGGAGTTCATTGTTCTTCAACCATTTCTCGCTTCCCATGGCATCTCTCACTAAACCACACCCCCACATACACGCGAACATTATTGACACTGACCTCGCTCTCTTACACCATGATTCCATGCCTTTTGAATATTGGCCCTTTGCTCTCTCCGCTACCACTTACCTCATAAATTGTCTCCCTAAAGTGAATCTCACCCTCAAATCCTCGTTTGAGGTTCTCTTTACCAATCCACCTAACCTCTCCAAGTTATGTGTGTTTGGGTGCAAATTCTATCCATGGCTTCGTCAATACACCGCTCACAAACTCCAATCCTGCTCCACTCCATGTGTCTTCATGGGCTACTCCCTCACCCAAAGTGCCTACTTCTGCCTTGATTATCCACCAAACGCCTATGGATTATATTACAGAATATAATAGAATAATATGTTATAGGAATAGTATAATGTATTATAGGAATAGCATAATATATTATAGGTAGCAATCTTTTATTTATGATTTATATTTATTTCCTTGTTTATCTATTTCCTTGGGTATCTCTTGTAATCCCTATATATAGTGGACCACTCTTATCATCTCATTAACGGTGATTGAATATAATTCTCACATGGTATCAGCCTAATACACTGAAACCCTTCTCTTCTCCTCCCTATTTTTTCGGCGTCTCCGACGGGCTAGTATCCCCCGTCGCCGCCTTGCCCCTTTCCCTTTCTTCTCAATTTTTTCGGCGTCCTTGACGAGCAGGTATCCCTCGTCGTCACCTTGTTCTTTTTTTATCTCGAACGAGCTGGTCTCCCTCGTTCCCTCTCCCGACCGCTTTTAGTCGCCACCGACGAGCCTGTATTCCTCGTCCCCCTTCTTCTTCTCGAACGAGCTAGTCTTCCTCGTTCCCTCTCTTGGTCGCTTTTAGCCGCCATTGACGAGCTGGTATCCCTCGTCCCCCCTTCTTCTTCTCGAACGAGTTGGTCTCCCTCGTTACCTCTCTTGGCCGCTTTTAGCCGCCACCGACGAGCTTGTATTCCTCGCCCTCCTTCTTCTTCTCGAGCGAGAAAGTCTCCTCATCCCCCTTTTTTTTCTTCTTCTCGAGCGAGCAAGTCTCCTCGCCCCCCTCCACACAGTCTCCTCGTTACCTCTCATGGTCGATTATGCTATCTCCATGACTCTTTTCACTCATATAGTGTTAGTCACACTCACCTACACTCTAATTTTCTATATAGCCTCACGCTGCATCATTTTTCTTCTACTTTTCTCTCTATTCGGAGAGCCCATGATCAATAGCATTGGTTGCTCGCCCCTCCGATCTATTTGGTTTGTGCTCGAATCAACTGCTTTCGATACAATTGCAGGTGTTTCTTGCCTAATTTTTTGTCATCGTTCGTCCTTCAAAGGATTTCGGTGTTTCGATCCATTTGCTTCCCGCTTTTATGCGCCTTGGCATGTCCTATTTGGTGATTCCGAATTTCTATTATTTCTCCTGCTCTATGACAACAAAAGTACATTGTTTTACAGATGTCTTCACAAAGCTTTTATCTCAAACTCGCTTCAGATTGTTGTGTACCAAGCTCGTGTTCATTTACATTCCCAGCTTCGCTTGACCGGGGATATTAGAGAATATAATAGAATAATATATTATAGGAATAGTATAATGTATTATAGGAATAGCATAATATACTATAGGTAGCAATCTTTTATTTATGGTTTATATTTATTTCCTTGTGTATCTCTTGTAATCCCTATATATAGTGGACCACTCTTATCATCTCATTAATGGTGATTGAATATAATTCTCACATGGTATGAGCTTAATACACTAAAATCCTTCTCTTCTCCTCCCTATTTTTTCGGCGTCTCCGACGGGCTAGTATCCCCCGTCGCCGCCTTGCCCCTTTTCCTTTCTTCTCAATTTTTTCGGCGTCCTTGACGAGCAGGTATCCCTCGTCGTCACCTTGTTCTTTTTTTTATCTCGAACGAGCTGGTCTTCCTCGTTCCCTCTCCCGGCCGCTTTTAGTCGCCACCGACGAGTCTGTATTCCTCGTCCCCCTTCTTCTTCTCGAACGAGCTAGTCTCTCTCGTTCCCTCTGTTGGCCGCTTTTAGCCGCCACCGACGAGCTTGTATTCCTTGTCCTCCTTCTTCTTCTCGAGCGAGCAAGTCTCCTCATCCCCCTTCTTTTTTCTTCTTCTCGAGCGAGCAAGTCTCCTCGCCCCCCTCCCCACAGTCTCCTCGTTACCTCTCATGGTCGATTATGCTATCTCCATGACTGTTTTCACTCATATGGTGTTAGTCACACTCACCTACACTCTAATTTTCTATATAGCCTCACGCTGCATCTTTTTTCTTCTACTTTTCTCTCTATTCGGAGAGCCCATGATCAATAGCATTGGTTGCTCGCCCCTCCGATCTATTTGGTTTGTGCTCGAATCAACTGCTTTCGATACAATTGCCGGTGTTTCTTGCCTAATTTTTTATCATCGTTCGTCCTTCAAAGGATTTCGGTGTTTCGATCCATTTGCTTCCCGCTTTTATGCGCCTTGGCATGTCCTATTTGGTGATTCCGAATTTCTATTATTTCTCCTGCTCTATGACAACAAAAGGGCATTGTTTTACAGATGTCTTCACAAAGCTTTTATCTCAAACTCGCTTCAGATTGTTTTGTACCAAGCTCGTGTTCATTTACATTTCCAGCTTCGCTTGACCGGGGGTATTAGAGAATATAATAGAATAATAAATTATAGGAATAGCATAATATATTATAGGTAGCAATCTTTTATTTATGGTTTATATTTATTTCCTTGTTTATCTATTTTCTTGTGTATCTTTTGTAATCCATATATATAGTAGATCACTCTTATCATCTCATTAACGGTGATTGAATATAATTCTCACAGATTACAAGTAAGACATTTTCTGGTCACATAGTTAGTTCAACTAAATTAATTAATAATTAATTTATTTACCTAAAGAAGGCATCAGATTTCATGGTTAATTGTGCTTTGAAGTGTCCTTACGTATAGCGGTATGAATTAGTCAGTAAATATAGATACCAATCTTAGGTCTTAATGTCATAAACAGTAACGAAGCCAAGGACCCGATTAACATTACTATAAAGATAAAATAATACTTATTCATTATACTCATAAAAAATTCATATGATACAATTATCAATACATCTCATTAATTCCATTAAACTAAATAAAGCGAACAAGTTATTTTTCGTTATTATTTTGGTACGTACTATACTCCCTCCGTCCTGTGATGACTTGCACATCTTGACCGGCTTACTTTAAAAAAAATTAATTTAGTAGTCTGGGTCAAATAAATGAGGGGTATTTTATTTGATTTGGTGAGGTGTAAAGAAGATTTAGTGATATTTAAAATGAATTTAGTGAGATATTTGAAAATAATTGACAATTTTGAAAAATAAAATGATGTTGTGAGGGTATTAATTTTGTGAGTTAATTTTATATTAGGAGTGTGAAAGTAATATTGGGACGTGTCAATAAGAAAAATGTGCAAATAATTATGGACGAAACTGATATTTTATAGTCTAAGTCTAGTAATATGTCCTAGTTTTGATAACCAAAACATTTATAATTATTTATATGTAATATGTTAGGACGAAGTTGATATTGTAGAGTCTAAGTCTAGTAGTGAACTCAGCTGTATGTGGTTCAGTTGATATCACAGAAGAGCTACAGTTCAAGACAAGAAGACTAGAAGACTAAGAAGAATGGAAGTTCATGTGTGAACAAGATGAGAAGGTTCTTATATACCTTATCATCTAAGTGAACACTTAATAGAATCAGCCAAGGAGAACACAGTTGATATGAACTAAGGAGATGTCTACTGATATATCAACACTTAGAAGAAACCAAGATGAGAGGAAGTATTATGAAGACAAGATGAGGTTCACTCATCTGTATTAAGATAAGAAGATACAAGAAAAGAAGCCTTATACTAGCTGACTAAATAAGAAGACAAGATGACAAGATTAGCAGAGATGAAGTGATGTTCGAAATAAGACCAAGTATGGATCCAGTATCAAGGTAAATAAGGAAAGAACCTTATATAATTCTTACCTTAAATACATAAGGAAAGAAGGTAAACAAGGAAGCAAATCAAGTTCTTTATGGACTGTGTGCATACAAGTAAGGTTTCGACTCAACGACTAGCAATCCAACAACTAGTTTGAAGATCAAACTCCTATAAATACAAGACTATCTTCATTGTGAAGATCACGAAAACTATCTCAACAATTCTACCTCGTTGTTATCGTGCACAAACATTCAAAGCATTCAAGAGTTCAAGAGATCACAAGATATCGAGTTTATATCAAAGTTTCTTATTCTAGAGGCTTAGAAAGTGATCAAACACTGTACTGTTTGATTTACTAGTTGGAAATTCAGAAAAACAACCAAACCTTTAGTTGATAAGTTTGTTATTATTCAAGCTCGTTGTAAGAGTGCTAGTTCTCACACTAACTAGTATATCGAGTGCATCCGGAGGTACCAAAGATCAAAGTCTTTATTTCTTGGTACTTAAAATTACAAAATCCGATTGAGAGAGATTAACATCACGTTTGAAAACATGAGAGTGAACCACTATGTATTGTGTGTCTAATGTTTAATATCATCTCAAATTTCATCACTGCAATCTATATTTGTTATTCCTGTAATTGTTTTGCCAGTTTCAGAAAGCAGGAAATGTCCAATTTCACTTGCACATCAAGACCTTATACGTTTTAGACAATTTTACTTGCACATCGGGAAATGGCGAGGGCATAACGACTGAATTACGGTCGTCCTAGTTGATCAAATGGCGAGAGCTATTCCCTTGCTAAACGCAAGGAGCACAAAAAGCTAACAAAAAAATTGTTCCAAAACTATGTTACTATGTAGATAATTATATGTTACTGTAAAGGGAAATATGTGTTACGGTAAGTACAAATAACACATAAATTGATTTTCAGATGAACTATTAGTACAATTAATTTAAGGAATGGGAAAAAAACTCGCAGATCTTTTGCGAGTCGTACCAAAATTACAAACAGATCTTTCAAAAAAAATTATGCAAAAGGCAAACAAAAAAACTTGTTCTGAATTTGTGTTACTATAAAAACAACATGTACGGACAAATGTGTGCTTTTATAAGGACAAGTACATATTTATATTTAAAGTAGAGTTTATTGCTACTTAGGTGCCATTTTCACCCTCCAACACTGTGTAGGTGCAATTTTTTTAAAAAGTTGATTTTAGGTGCCAAAACACACTTGAAAAACCCAAAATACCCTTTCTTAAAATTTCTCTCTCCTTACACATTTCTATCTCTCCTTACACAATTGCAGACGGGTCCCATCAAACTTGTTTGTCTTGAATTCAATTTGAACCTCTCTTCTCTCATACGCCTCATCTTCTCCTCTCTCCTTCTTCTTAAAAATCCCAGCAAACCAAAGGAGTCGAAAAAGTTTTCCTCCACCCCAAACCGCCCATTGTAATGCTCAACTCCGATCTGTACGATGATGTCGTCGCCCACCGCTGTAAGAAAAATGTTAGGGGTGAGCTCCGTGCCTCCGTCGTCAATCTGCCACCACTGTCACCGCCGCCGTCATAGCTTGGCCATGACCTCCTCCATTGGCACTGCAAGACGAAGAAACCACCCCCTTCGTGCACCGACGCCGCCTCTTGTCCACCGTCGCCGCCCATTAACAGTGCCACACCTCTCAAGCCGCCATCCGGATCTGAAGAAGAAGATAGATCTGTGGTGGCGGCGAAGAAGATGAAGCGGCGAGTTCAAGCCCTCCGACGATACGTTACAAATCGGCTCTTAAATTGGCACCCATTTTCACGATCTCGGTGTTTTAGATATCTCCTCTGTGACTCCAGGTTCGTGGTGTGTTAGATTTGTTCTTGAATGACCGATCTACCATTTTGATTTTTTAGATTTTTTCTTGAATGGAGAGATGTAGATTTTGGACTGTAATTTTTTAGAATTGTTTGTTCAAAAACTGAAATTTGTGATTTGGAGATGGAAAGAAACAAGGAGCAGACATGGTTGAGATGACACGAAGCCGCCATTGTTGAAGGAGATGAAGTAACATCTTTTTTTTTTTTACTCGAACTGTGTAAGACTCAATTTTTATTTTGTGATTCAGAAAAGTGTTATGAATATTCTTGAAGAAGGCAGATATGTAATTTCATTTTTTTTTTTTTTAACAATACATGATTTTTTATTTTTAAGGTAGGTTTTCATTTTTTGAATTTTGAAACTTGATCTGTAACAGCAAAATTGGTGGAATTTGGGTTTGGCCATTTCCATTTTCATGGAACTCAAAATGTATGATTTCTTGTTATTATTGTAGAAATATTGACGAAATATTACTCGAATTGTTGGTGTAACTTCATTTGTTGTTAATGCAAATTACTTCTTAGTTGATGCAAATAGATTTCTTCATTGATGCAAATTTTTAATTGTTGATGCAAATAGGTTTCTTCATTGATGCAAATTTTTAATTCGTTGATGCAAATATTTTTTTTGGAATTTTTATTGGTTCGATTTTTTTTGTTTGTTGATGCAAATTATTTTTCTCATTTCTAACCAAGTCCTTCTCTTCTAATTCTAAAAATTAAAATATAGTGAGAATAGTGTAACAATTAAATCATTGAAAAGTGACCATAATATAATTTTAATCAAAGTTTAGTTCATTCTCGAAAAAAATAATTAAAATTCTCGAAAAAAAAATGTAAACATTAGTGTTTGAGTAGTTTTTCTTCCTCTTATGGAAATTTGTATTGACTTGGTAAATTGAGTAGGAGTACAGGATATATATATAAATGTACGCATGTGTAAACAAGGAAATGTTTTTAACTGTATGCACAATTTTAGGGATTATATAAATCAATTAATCCTAAAGATATTCCTAAATATCTCTTATACACCCCCGCAAAATAGACGTCCCGTCGGCGACGGATATTTTGTATCTGAGCGACTCAAACCGTTGGCGAGGTAAGGATTTTGTAAGTAGGTCTGCTAGCTGGTCCAAGGTGTTGACATATGAAACAGAGAGAAGGCCTTTGGAGGACAGATCTCGAACAAAATGAATATCGATGGTTATATGTTTCATCCTATAGAAGACGGGTCTTCTTGATTAACATAATCATATCCTGATATCCATACATGTAGTTGAATGTTGTCTCAACTCTCAGTACTGCTTATTTCTCGACTCTCCTTGTTGTATGATAGAAATTAAAGCTCTCTTTTCCTCTCTCTCTCGCACTGTCGTTGATCAAATTTAAAGATATTTTATGTTGTTTGGAATGAAATTTATTTTAATTACAGTTGTCTATGTTTTGGAATGATATATTTTTGTATTTTGCTTTAATGTAGAAAGTTTTCAGTTTAAGCTTTAACTAATTTTGAATCATAACTAGCTGAATTCATGGATCCTTGATTAACAAAATTATAAAGATATATGAAATTATTGCTTCAAAAAATCCAAATGACTATTTATTTGTAAGATTCAAATTCTCATAATTCACCATCCTTGTACAGTTAAAATAAACGTACTTTAAATACGTATGAAATTATGAAATTTATGAATATATTTATACACATAAGGTACTTGGATCGTATTAAATTATAAAAATTAATGAATATATTTATATTTCTCTCTCAACTTGTGTAATAAACCGAAACTTGTTGAGTTTATTATTTTATTCTACAAATGATGCAAGAAAACACACTTTGACTGTGGGCCTGAATTTTAAGCAAAAAATCACACTTTGACTGTCGGCTTGAATTTTAAGCAAATTCAAGATTGGTTGGAAACAGAATATGGATTTTTTAACCCAAAATAAAATTTGCATCAATGACAAAAAATAATTTGCATCAACATAGAAAAGATTTGCATCACAAACAAAATTTGCATCGACGTACAAAAACGAAAAATAAATTTGCATCATCGACGCACGCTATTTGCATCAACACAAAACCGACTTTACAACAAAACAACAGTTCTTTTTAGTAAAAAAAAATAAAAATATAGCAGGACAAGATCTTCATCTTCTTCAACACAAAAAATTTAAAACTCAAAACCTCCATTACAAAAGCTTCTGTTGACGAAGATCTTCATCTTCTTCAACACAAAATATTAAAACTCAAAACCTACATCTTCATCTTCTTCAACACAAAAATTTAAAACTCAATACCCCCATTACAAAACCTCCATTACAAAAATCTGCACTCCCCTGACCTTAAAAAAAAAAAAAAAAAAATCGAACCAATCAACAATAAAATAAAAATCTGCACTACCAATTTTAGATATTAATGTTTTTTTTTTCCTTCATCGAGATTTTTGATTTTTTCAAGAGACAGGGAATTTGAACAAATCTTTACCTTTTAAATGACTTTGTCTTTCCTGGGAAGAAGACGAAGGTCGTACCCAAAGCATCCATAGGCGGTGCGTCTCCCAAGTCCCAAGGCTTCGATCTGGAATTTTCTTAAAGAAGGAGGCGATGAAGCTTCTCCCAAGGTCGCCCACTTCTGTAAGAAGACGAACAGGAGCCCTTAGCCGTCGTCGCCGATCTGCAGCACTCCGGCGAAGAAGTCATGGCCGCCGCCGCCCCAAATCTGAAATATTCTATTTTTTAGATCCGTTACATTTCTCGTTTTTTTAGATCGCCGCCGAGCCACGACGACGAAGCCATGGCGGCGGCCACAAAACTTCATCTTCGCCATGGCAGATCGGCGACAGAGCTTCAAGGCGGACGACCATGGTGGAAGCGTCGACGGCGAACAGCTTGGCCATGGCGATGTTGGTGGGCCGTCTTCGCCGGAGAGTTGGAGGCGGCGGCCATGGTGGGGCGGCTGCGGCAAGGGGGTGGCAAAAGAGTTTTTTGGTTGCTGGGATTTTGAATAAGAAGTAGATGAAGGAGGTGGGGTTGAAGGAGAGAGAGAAGAGAGAGGAGAGAGGAGGGAGGAGACGGTTTAGAGAGAGGAGGGGTGAGATGTTTTAAGAATCTTATCTTCTCCACTATAAGGGCAAGAATGTAATCTTGGCACCCAAATGACACCTAAATGAGAGGTTTTAAAAAGGTAGCACTTAATGGGTTTTGCCAAGTCCAAAAGACACTAGAATGGAATGGCCCCTTTAAAGTAACATATTTAAAATATTGAAAATTGTGTTACTATATAAATACAAGCGTATTACTTTATAGAAAAAAATGTGTTACTGTATGAATACAATTTGTTTACTAAGCACGAATGAAATACTTAGTTCGTCCTCAAAATAATAATAACAAAAAAATAAAAGAATTAAATGAATGCAGGTTGAATAGTTCATCCCTAAATTTATAAATACATAACAATCAACAATTAATTGAAATAGATCCACACGTGAAATATTGATTTTTTAGCATTCTATTCGAGACTAGCAAATTGGATTTAAAGAAAAAAAAAAATCTTAACAAAACTGATCGACATTAGCTATCTGAATTTTTTAGATTTTTCTCTTTTTATTTTTTGATTCACCCATGTGAGAGCTGATTTTTTTTAGAATTTTCTTTTTGTTTCTGTTTTGCACAATTTTTCTGCTATTTGAATAGGATGGATGGGTAAAATTTCACGAATATTTTATATAAGTTTTTATCTATAAATATGCATGTTATAAAAACAAATAAAATATCCAACTCTAAGTTTATAATAAATAAATAAAATAATATTATAACATGGTCCAATACTACTATAAAATGCCTAAAAAATAATGTTTATACAAATTAATTAATTAACATCCCAGCTCTATTTTTTATAAAAATAAATAAAACAATGGCCCTGGAAAAAATAATAAAATGGTAATTTTTTTTTTTTTTACTATATGAACATGTTATAAAGATGAAGGTTATAAAAGTTTTTTTTCTTTTTCTTTTTTGAAATGTTGAAATTTATATAATATTCCGTACGTATTACTGTGCGAAAGGGTTGAGAGAGTATTTTGGTCGTCAGTTGAAAAGAATGAAAGATGCCATGGGAATCGGAGAGTCTGCCATTATAAACCGAAAGAAATAAAAGCATTACAAATTCAATTTCCTCTGCCTTCTTCAGCAATCCCTTCTCTTCTCTTAATGCGAAATGAGTATATATGATTATTCTTTCTCAGCAGGAGGTAGTGTATACAAAGTGTTTGATATAATTCCTGTTGATATCAGAATTCTTGGTGATACATACATACAGTTTAATTACATATTCTTCCTTAATTAAATTATTTCGTGTTAATTTGATTGAATTCTCCATACCGATTTTACTATTTATGTTGTTTATTTCGTGTTAATTTGATTGAATTCTCCATACCGATTTTACTATTTATGTCGTTGATATTCTTTCTTCCCGTTCTGACCCCAGTAAAAAGTGCTTTTACTTTTTTATAAATTTCGTGTTACTTGTATATATGACTATATAATAGTTTTTTTTTTTGGTTCTAGAGTTTAATTCTCTTACCCTAAACCTCATCTGGTCATATTTGTATATGGGAATTATCAAAACTAACAGAGCCAACTTATTTCCTCCCACTCAAGTTATGCATTTTTTGAAACTCTTGCTCTATTGTTGAGGCCTTTTGACTAGTTCTTTAGAGAACAATGAAGCAAGAAACATTAATAGTTACTTGATATTCTTAAGATTTTAAGGTTTTTTATACCTTTGAAACCACTTGAGAGAGAGAGCATATAAGACATACTATAATATAGAAGCATTTGGTGTCTAATACTCTTATATTATGCTGCAACTTTTTTGCACTCAAATTCCGGACGGAAACTCAACTTTATTAACTGTTTCGCAGGGCCTCTCTGCAATTCAGTCGTCTCTGATGGTCCCGAAAGGAGTGTGACACGTGTAGGGGGGGGGGGGAACACGTGTATGTGTTTTTAAAACTTTTTCAAACAATACAACACAAATAATGAGAGTCTCGGTAAGTTAGCTGTAATGCAAAGTCCTATGAAAATACTTCTTAAGGTATTTTTGACAAGTCTTAACAAATAAACAACTTATAAGCCTTCTTCAGCAATCCCTTCTCTTCTCTTAATGACAAATCAATATGATTATTCTTTATTGAAGGCCTGGCACGCAGGAGGTACAAAGTGTTTGATAGTATCAGAATTCCTGGTGATACGGTTTAGTTAATGAGTGACTGCACATATTTCTTCCTTAATTAGATTATTTTGTGTTAATTTGGTTGAATTCTCCATACCCATTTTTCTGGTACATTTACTATTTATGCTATTGATATTCTTGCTTCCAGTTCTGATCCATTAAGAAGTCTTAGACAAGAGAGAATGCTTTTGTTTTTTTATAAATTTCGTGTTACTTGTATGACTAACTGTTAATAGTTTTTTTGGTTCCATGGTCTAGAGTTTAATTCTCTTACCCTGAACCTCCTGGTGAAGGTCATATTTGTATATGGGATTTATCAAAACCAAACTTATAATTTCCAAGGTATGCATATTTTTGAAACTCTTGCTCTATTGGCTATTCTATTCTTGTATGTTAGGAAATAAATAAAATGTTGCATTTATTATAAGAATCAAGAAACTGTGCAGTAGGACTCAGCAGGAGTTTATTTAGTTATTTAAATCCTGGATTTCAGGCATTCTATAAGGTGTCAAAACTGAGGTTTGACAGAAACCCTGCTTTCGAGGAGAAGGTCCAACAGGCTGTAATCCTCATGAAGTATTATAACTATTTTCTGTATCGATAAATTTATTTATGTGAGCTAACATGGTTCTATGAGTAAAGATTGGACCCAAGAGGAGCTTAATAAAACTGCTGAAGCAGTTGGATATGGGGCTGTCTATTTGAATCTTACTCTTCTTTTAGCACTGCTCAGAATTCTATCTTAGTGATGAAATTGACGGGATTTATTAGCTGCTTTTAGTTTATGTTTTAGTTATATATATGTGTATATGCATAGTATTTCTTATTCTTGGGACAGAAAGTTATTCACTTCCCGTAGTTTTTTCTTTTAGTTGTTAGTAGATCTTTAAGAAGAAGGAAGAAAAAAGTAGGCCAATTCCATCCATTTTAATTATAAACTGTATTCAATGTTCTTCACTTTCCAATGACATATAATCAATTTTTATCTTTGAATTTTTCTTTAATGGCCATCTTCTGTTTTATGTTCTTTTATAAGAAATGGCGAATGAAGCACTGTGATCATATAAGAACATTTAAAAATCTTATGATCGATCGTTTCAAAGATGGATGGGCTTTTAGTTTAATTTGTGATTCACACCTGTTCTTCATATTTGCAACAGTCTTGGATTTTAGACTTGGCTCACTGCAGTGAATGTACATTAGGATTTCACTGGCTCCAGTTTTCTAAGGTAATTTCGTTGATTTTTGAATATGACAAAGAACATGATGTGTGCAGCGGATGCTTGCCACTGGCGCTCACTGACGGCATCAGCCATGTTCCGAGGCAAAATGAGCACGAAAGAAGTAGACCAGCAGATGCTAAGCGTGCAGAAGAAATCGTCCTACTTCATCGAGTGGTTACGTCACACCTCAGTCAGGTGAGTAATAAACAATTTGTACTAATTATACATTGAAACTTGAAGTCTTGATGGTGATTTCAAGCAAACTCCTGCTATTTGTGTTATATGTCCGAGAGATATCATGTAGAATTGTTGAATTTTGGAAGTGGGGGTATTTGTCGATTAGTCTGTAACAATGGTCAAATGTGGAGTATCGACACTAGAGTAGATGACATTCAATTATCCCTTGCCTTCTTTTGTTGAAGTCCTCGCCCTCTATTTATGGAAGAATAGAGTGCTCGGCTTTCAACTCATAGATCCTAATAGAAAATCCTAAGATAAACATTTTAGATCTTCAACCTCTTAGACAACATTTGATCCTAAAGAGTTAGTCATTTGAAGAAATAGCAAATTCTGATTTTAAACAAAATGTGACAACATCACGGTCAACAACATCAACAATCTTCCCCAATTTGACATTTTTGCTTCAATACACCTGATATATATATTTTGCAATATATTATATGTCAGTAATAGAGATCCGCATATGTCAAGTACACTCAACAAGTTAAAGAGTGTAGCAAAACAGTCAACTGAATAAAATCAGATTGAGTAATTAAGTGTATACTCTATTCAAAATATTACTACTAAATTGAGATAAGAAACAAATATTACAGAAATATAGTATGTTCCTAACAAGTGATGAAGGAAGTAGTAATTGAAAGTATTTTTCATTGGTTTAAACATGAAATTTTATCTGTGTACTTTATTTGAATTACGGTTTTAATCTTAATATTCAACATTTCTATTTCAGATTTTTGGTGGTGAAATATCTTCTCTAACTCTAAGCCAAATTCTGGTTTCTTGCTAAGCTAGTTTGACTATATTAATTATTAACCCAAAACCATCGTCAAAGTTGAAGGGTTGACTCCCATTGTATCTGGATTTTATCTTAATGTTGGGTTATTAGAAATCACTTAGTTACATTAATTTTGTCTTGAAAACTAAATTTTAGTTCATAAATATTTTTTAGAAATACTTTTTTTAGGGGTTGAGCTGACCCGTTAGACCATGTAAATGCTGGACTGGGTTACATTTTACCGGCCCAACCCAGTCCAGCCCCGTGATTTCATTTTGCCCGATGGGCTGGTCTGGGCTGAGCCCAAATTGGCAGCTCTATATTGTGTGCCCTAGATGGCAAAATTCATCAGTACATCGTCCGTCCGCCTGTCCAATTACTCCGTCCGTCTGTTCACCGGTCCGCTGCCCGCCATTTATAGTGCTTTTCAAGGTACGAAAAGGCCCTTGTTTTGTTCACATTTAAATTCGTATGATTAATTTATACCTATACTAGTTTTGGTAAAACTTGCTAATGTAAATGCAGATTGCATCTTGAATCTACTTTAAATGAACAAAATTATGATGAGAATCTTAATACTTTCTTGAGATAAGTTGAAAACAGAGGTTCAGATTCTTATAATAAATTGTTTATATGAAAACAGAGGTTCAGATTCTTTCTTCGATCTTGTTTTCTCTTTTGCTTTTGTAAATATTTTTTGCAAATATTTGTAGATCCTCTTTTTAGGATTATGGATTACAAGTAAGACATTCCCTGGTCCCTCCTAAAACACGCACATTAGGTGCGATTTAGGTGCGTTTTTTTATTCTTCTGCAATTTTTTCTTTTGTTTCTCTTCTCCGACGAAATCCTCCACGGTATCAATATATGCTTACATAGATCTGTAAAAAGCTGTTGATCCACTGTCTTCATCGTAGTAATACCTCCGCCGTCGACACCACTTACGCCGGTTAACCATTTTATCTCAGATCTGTTTTTAAATTTATGTAATTTTTTTCAGAGGCTAGTTGGGATCAACAGATAAATTTTTCCGGCGGCGCCACGGTGGCCGATCGGCGAGTTTATCTGTTGATCCCGTTTTTTTCGTTTTTTTACTGCTTTGTAGGTTGCTTTAGTTTTTTTAATCTTCTTTTAGTTTATTCCTTTCTGCATCGTTTTTTATTTTCCTATGTTTTCTTCATGCGGCCATTTCCCCGATTATGGTATTCTCTTGTTGGGATTGCGGTGTTGGTTCAGTTGTTTTTTTTGGTTGTACGCTTTCGTTTTCCCTTTGTGGACTCTCTTTCCCCTGTGTGGGACTTTGGTTTTTTTGTGGGTTTTGCCCTCCCATGTGTTGGATTGCTTTCCCCTGTGTGGGACTTTTGGACTTTTTTTGAGTGGTTTGAAGTTTGATAGGTCATGGTATTTGGTGGAACTTTGTTCATTTTTTTGTTTCCGGTTTATTAATATGAAAACACCATAGTGTGGGGTTGTCTCGTATTGAGAATGGAGACCTGGATGTTCATGTGGAGCAAAGGGTACACTCGTTTTCCTCTTCCTTACGATTGGATGGGGCAGCGACCGTGACGAAAGACTGTCTGTCTTGGTTTAAAGATCATTAGATTTGAAGCAAAAATTGTATTAACATTTAACTTTGATCTTGTAAATCCCTAAAAAAAAAAAAAAAGACATTCCCTGGTCCATCTTTTTATTTACCTGAAAATTAAAATGCATCTGATCTCCAACATATCCTTTACTTAGAGTGAAATGGTATTGATAGAGGATTTTGCTTTCTTGTTTATATAGAAGACCCGTGTATCATTTTTGTTAATAAGGAAATTATAATTTTATTGCATAAATAGGGATGAGAAATCCGTAGCCTGATTACAGATTCAATTAAATAGCATAATTCCAACTCTTAGACACATCAGATATAAGAGTGTACCCTCAGGGCATGTTTGCTTCATGGGTTTAGGGGGGTTTAGTGATGGGTTTGATATGTAAACCCCATCTTCTCCCATGTTTGGTTTCTCATAACTTTAAACACCTTGACCCGGGTTTGTAATTTTTGATCCGGATTTTATAAACTAGATTCCATGGGTTTAGACAACCTAGCCTCCCCCTTAGGTTTATCTAGTCTCCCACCACATCTTATCCCAACCCATGAAGCAAACATGCCCTAAATGTATTACAAATCCGTAGCCTGATTACAGATTCAATTACATAGCATAATTCCGACTCCTAGACACATGAGATGTAAGAGTACCCCTAACTAAATGCATTATGACTAAGAGACCATAAAACCACTTTATACTTAATTCTATCCCACTTCTTATCAATCGTTTCATATCTATCCTCAAAAATCGGTCCATTCCTCGCATCCCAAATATACCATATCACCACTGATACAGCAACCCTCCCTAATATTTTCCTTTTTTTTGCTAATAGAACCCCCCAAATTATTTTCCTTTGTATCTGAGGGTCCATCTTTTTATCTTTTTATTTACCTAAAAATTAAAATGCATCTGATCTCCAACATATCCTTTACTTAGAGTGAAATGGTATTGATAGAGGATTTTGCTTTCTTGTTTATATAGAAGACCCGTGTATCATTTTTGTTAATAAGGAAATTATACTTTTATTGTATAAATAAATAGGGATGAGAAATCCGTAGCCTGATTACAAATTCAATTACATAGCATAATTCCAACTCTTAGACACATCAGATATAAGAGTGTACCCTAAGGGCATGTTTGCTTCATGGTTTTAGGGGGTTTAGTGATGGGTTTGATATGTAAACTCATCTTCTATCATGTTTGGTTTCTCATAACTTTAAACACTTTGACCCGGGTTTATAATTTGATCCGGTTTTTATAAACTAGATTTCATGGGTTTAGACAACCTAGCCTCCCCCTTAGGTTTATCTAGTCTCCCACCACATCTTAACTCATCTTATCCCAACCCATGAAGCAAACATGCCCTAAATGTATTACATATCCTTAGTCTGATTACAGATTCAATTACATAGCATAATTCCGACTCCTAGACACATGAGATATAAGAGTACCCCTAACTAAATGCATTATGACTAAGAGACCATAAAACCACTTTATACTTAATTCTATCCCACATCTTATCAATCGTTTCATATCTATCCTCAAAAATCGGTCCATTCCTCGCATCCCAAATATACCATATCACCACTGATACAGCAACCCTCCCTAATATTTTCCTGTTTTTTGCTAATAGAACCCCCCAAATTACTTAGAAGCAAGGCCAAAATGGAATCTGGAATAATGCCAACTTGGTTGAAAACTTTGTACCACAATTCTCGAGCAAAAGGATACTGTAAGAGTATATGATTTAGATCTTCCGAGAATTCGTGCACAAAACACACCAACTTGGAAGAAAATAGCAATTAGGATATCGTTTTCCCAAAGCAACTGGAGCCTTCCAAACCACTTTGTAACAAGGAACATAAAAAAAGGTTTAACTGATCAGCCCTCCATACCCTGCGATCTTCCTCATAATCCCTAAGTCAAGGTAGGTCTACCTCTTTCGGATAGAAACGTCTTCTTCCATCCTGCTAACCTTCCATGCATCTTTTGTCAGTTTTCATGGTTAATAATGCCTTGAAGTACTATATATTCAAAATTTGTATCTGAAGAGTTGGTTTAGGAAAATAGTATTTCTTCTTAGGATTATGGATTACAAGTAACACATTCCCTGGCCCATCTTGTTATTCTTTCTATTACTAATGATGATCTCAACAAAATTAATAATCACTTTATTTTCCTGAAAGAATGCATCTGATCGATTTCCAACTTATCCTTAATTTCTCGTTTGTATAGAAGCCCCATGTATCTTATTTAAGTGTTGTCACAGTTTTCACACCTAATTATGCCTTGAAGCGTCCTTACGAGTAGCAGAAGAAGAAAAGTCTCTGTTTTAAACATGACGATCGCTAACCTATTTTGTTCATCTTGAAATTATAAACATGACTTGATCTCAGTTAGTTAAATTTTATTATATAAATTTGTTTTTGAAATTTTGTTCCATTCGACAATTCGGAACTTTGAGTAGATAATTCTTTTCTGTTTTCCCTTTTAATTTTTTGGGTGCATCAAAGTATGGTGTGTCTAATGTTTATTAGTATCTGATCAAATTTCATCACTGCTGTGTTCTGAGTCTACATTTGTTATTCGTAATTGTTTTGACAGTTTCAGAAAGCAGGAAATGTCTAATTTCACTCGCACATCAGGACCTTCTCCTACATTTTGGACAACTTGCGATGGATGCAATATTCATTTTGAGTATCTGAGGATGTATTTGGGTCGAGTTCTTCAATGCCCTAACTGCCTGCATCATTTTTTGGCAATGGCAACGCCACCTCCTCGTGGTTTTGGACAGGGTTAACGATAAAGTTCAGTTGTTTTATCCTACCCTCGATTGGTAGAACCTCGTTGTGTTTAGACAACTTGCTAGATTCATTTAATTCAATGTCGTTGGTGTGTTTAAACAATTGGATTTTGTAAAATGCTAGTATTTTCAGACTATTTCGAATAAGGCATGTTATAACAGTCTAAATGCTTCATTTTGAAACATTTGGTATGACAATTATCATGTTGGCAGTGCGTAGTTACGACTGTAATGTGTTGCTTGCTGGAATTTTATAATTGCTAACACACACTACATGTTATATCAATACGAAAATTATAAAATATTGTGATATCAATAATTATATTTAATTTTTTCCTATATATATTAATTAGTTTTGAATTACTTACATTTGTTAGATTAATTGTACATCTATATATTCAACATTATAATTGAAATTAAACGAAAATATTTAATGATTAATTAATCATTTAAAAAAAATCATCAAAGTTTCGTCTAATTCTATTGTATTCCCAAATAATTAAAATTCTAGTGCATCCATTTTCCTTATTCGTGTGATTAATTTAAACCTAAATGTTAAAATATACTTATGTAAATGCTAATTGCATCTTGAATTTACTTTAAATGCAAAAATATGATGAGGATCCTGTGATTGATTGTACATCTTACTTTGTTATAATTATTGACAAGAAACTAACTAATATCTGGATTTTATATTAATATTGGTTTATTGATATTTTTATTAGAATGCAGTAGTTACATTAATTTTGTATTGAAAACTAAAATTTATTAGTTCATAAATCATTTCTAGAAAATCACTTTTTAGGGGGGTTGGGCTGGCCCATTAGGCAATGTAAAGGCCGGACCGGGTTACATTTTACAGGCCCAATGAGAGTATGGGCCTGCCCAACCTAGTCCAGTGATCTCAATTTTCTTGATGGGCCGGTGGTATAGGCTCAGACGAGCGGCCCAAATTGTCCGCTCTATTTTACTAAGCGTGTTCCAGATGTCAAAATTCTTCAAAGCTTTAGTCTACCACAGGTGCATCGTCCGTCCGTCTGTCCAGTTCATACGTTCGTCTGTTCACCGGTCTGCTGCCTGCCATTTATAGTGCTTGAATTCTCAAAGTACGAAAAGACCCCTGTTTGTTCACATTTAAGTTTTTCCTTATTCGTGCGATTAATTTTAAACTAACGTAGTTTTGGTAAATTTTGATTATTTAAATGCTAATTGCATCTTGATTAATCGAGTTAGTTTGAATGCAATATTATGATGGTCTTGAGATTGACTGTGATCCATCAAATAAATGATTTTAAATAACTGTACACATTACTTTGATATTCCCAACAAATACAGTATTTCATCTTTTTTTTGACGGGCAGTATTTCATTTTGAAATGTACCTAATAGGACATTTTTAATACTTGGTTTGGATTTCTTATTGAGTTGAAGATGGTTTTTAACATCCTATACTAAAAAGATAAGAGTTTCGAGGTGAACATGATATCCATGAACTCTTTTTTTTTGGGGGATGATATCCATGAACTCATTAGTTGGTTTTAAGGAGCACTACCGTAATGCTATAGGCCTCTTATAAATCCTCTATCACCACGTACACACGACGTGTTTGTGGAATAAGAAATTAAATTAATTAACCTATATATGCATAAATTAGAATAGAAAAGGTTTGGTGAGAGATAGATTAGTAATAAACATGCTCTTCTCTCAATTCCTTCGCTCAGCCAACTTTTGTTTGATTCAAATTAACTCTGATTTGTTCTTCAGCAAATTAAACGATGCTATTCGCTTGTCATGTCGCCCCAACCTTCGATCTGTTCTGGTTTAGAACGGTGTTGTTGACAAAATGAAAGAATACCCTTTATCTGTTCGACGAAATGCATGCGTCAATTGCAAACGAGTACACAAAGACCATCATCATTAATTGCATGCTCACATAGTTTGAATTGAAAATCAAAACCTGGCCTTTACAAACCAGATGTCATTTGGTTGGTAAAGTTGCAAAGCCAGAAACTCTGTTCAGAAAACTTTAGATTTTCAAACTATATATCTAAGAGCCTAACTGTGAAAAAGTCACATGTTGCCGTCCCGGCCAACCCAGCCGCACTTCGCCTCCCAACCAGCCTCGTCGCACGTCGTACTCCCTCCCAGCCTAAATCGCACGTCGCTGCCCCAAACATCTTCGGCTCACAAGTAGGTAGATACATGCTTGGATTTTTTTTTTGTTCTTCGTGGATTTTGTGACGGTTCGTACTCGGAATTTTAAGACGTGAATTTTGTTCATCTTCTGCTCATGTTGAGTAGTTTTGTGAATTTATTTTTTATTTCCAAAAACTTTATGCTTTTTCAAAATTTTATTTCGAAATCAATTTCATTTTTTTTTTTAAATATGATTGATTCGATGGTGACTTGATTGCAATCTATAAATTAGGTTTGAGTTCACCTTTATTTTATGATTAATAGGCCGGTATGAGTTTTATTTTTAATAATTCTCAATTTCCCCACTAAGCAATTATTACATCAATCATCAAAAGCTTATGCTATCCTCGTGATTGTTTGTGTTATTGAAGTGTATTCACTTAGCAATTCCTCACACATGATATCACAAGATAAATAGAAACGCAATGTGTTGAAACGAATAAAGAACTCAAAGAAAGAACACAACGCACTCTCAATACTCTCATTACCCACAATCTATGATAACTGCCATTAACCAACTAACTAACTAACAAAATAACCGAAATAAAACTAACCAACTAACTAACTAACCAAATAACCGAAATAAAACTAACTCTGAAACTGGAAATCAGCAGACTTGACCTCAGCTGAACTGCTATTAGCTGATTTGGCTTCAGCAGACTAGGACCCAACTCTTCTGATTAGATCAGACGACTTGTATCAGTAGAGTTGTCCTAACTCCTCCCAGATTAGTTGATACCTAGATCAGACCACTAAACCTTATCAGCTGAGTAAGCCTTACTCAACTTGTACTGAACGCCAAGATCAGACAACTAGCTACCCTTCTAATAGATAAATCAGATGACATACCAATATTGCATTAATCTCAACAATTCTCCACCTTAATGCAAGATTGCCTTCTTCCCAGCCCTCCCTAAGGTTGTTTGTTCATTCTCTTCTTAATGAACATCCTAGGTTCTAAGGTTTACCAATTCCATGCAATGGTTGAACTTATTGCTTGGTAAAGCCTTAGTTAACATATCAACTGCATTCTCTTCTGATTTATGCCAAAATCCCTCAGAATGCCCTTCAACCACATTGCTTCCTTCACAACTTCTGTTAATGCTATGTATTTAGCTTCAGTAGTGGATAAAGTCACCATAGATTGTAAAGCTGCTCTCCAGGTGATAGTAGTGCCATACAATGTAAACATATAATCAGACAATGACTTTCTTGTATCTATGTTTCCAGCAAAATCAGAATCCACAAATCCAATCAGAGGACTCTTTGTTAGTATAGATGTCCTAGAGACAATCATTATAAGGACATTGTACTTGATCATATTCAGTTATTTAAGTATTATTGACATTAGTAA
Organism: Galeopsis tetrahit; assembly: GCA_963675135.1. Classification (NCBI taxonomy): domain Eukaryota; kingdom Viridiplantae; phylum Streptophyta; class Magnoliopsida; order Lamiales; family Lamiaceae; genus Galeopsis; species Galeopsis tetrahit. The sequence continues at coordinate 27,240,195 of OY776130.1, read as the reverse complement.
TAATATTCGGTGATACACGTATACAATGTTATGTTTGATTGTTTGCATTTACTCTTATATGTGTTCCCATGAACCAATGATGTCATTGAGATGTTAGATCTCGATTGACTATATCATGGTTCTTAAAGTAGCCCCAATCAAGGATCATTGAGATTGGGATATCGATGATGCGATTGAGATTGGTGTGCGATCTGCATCATATCCTTAGAGGATGTAGTGGTTCTCACAACTACGAGATACTAGGTATCTCATGATGGATGCACGGATACTTTGAGAGTATTAGCTTGTCCAATCGAGAAACCGTTTGGTGTATTCTATTTACATGTCTACGTGAATATCGATTTGTGGAGCAATGTAATGTCCTTCGACTTGAGGTCAATACACGCGACATGTATGGCGTGATGGGCTTTGACCATGACCGACGCTTGCACTCCTAACGGGGTAGATTAGGCATGTGTTGGGCACACCATAAAGTACATGTGCGCGGTAGTTGAGCCAAGAATAGGATTCATTCCTCAAATAGATTTAGAGAGAATACGCGTCTTCTCATAACTAATTGGATCGTTAGTCATTGGCCAATGCACGTCACATTTGGAATGGTGTTCAAATGCGACAATGTGATCAATTAGTAGAATGAGATAACATGATAAAATTATTGGAATAGACGCATCATCATGTTCTAGATTTAATCGGAGTATTCATGAATGAAAGGATCATATCATTGTGAGCTTCATATTACAGGTTGTTGCTATTTTCTCGCAATGTACCTCATATATTGAGATTGTCTGATTCATTGTCTAGGGTTCTGCTAAGACCGTTAGTTTGACTAATCGCTTGATATGTGAGGGCCTATGGGTCACACAATAAGTAGTCTTAATTTACGAATTAAAGTTGGATGAATTAATTATTTGATCAAGATATTTAATTTATGGAGAAATATAGAATAATTCTATTTGGTAGAATTAGAATTTATTTAATTAAATTTAATTTAATTAATAAGATGATATATTAGGTATATCATAAATATGGTAAAAGATATTTTATTATATATTGAATTTACCAATAAAATAAAATATATACGTGGGCTCAAGCCCATGTGCACAGATATGTTTTCTGTTTTACTATATAAAGACCTCTAGGGTTAGAGGTTCTAAGTAACAATTTTATCACTCATAATATTTCTCCGGTTCTCTCTATAGAATCTCCTAGCGATTTTTTTTAGAGAATTCCAATCTGGATCACAAGTTCGTAGACGAGGATTACGTGGATACCGTAGTAGAGGATCTCGCACACGAATCACAGTAAGGATTATTTAACGCTTTAATTATCCTTCAATTATGTTATACAGTCATATCAGGAATCTATGTTGGCCATGGTGAACAAAATTTTCAACTTTCGCTGCTACGAGCATGGTGTTCGTACCTCGAAAACCCAACACTCTTGGTATCAGCTGACTTCTCGAACACTAATCCTAAGTCTTAGAATCCACTTCAATCCTTCCCAGTGTAGTTTCCCTGGATTTCCCGTGAATCTACTCACCATGCTAATAGCATAGGCAAGGTCTGGCCTGCTGCAAACCATAACATACATGAGACTACCCACTCCATTGGCATAAGGAACAGTAAGCATCTACTTCTTCTCTTCATCCGTTAGAGGAGATTGCTTGACTGATAACTTGTATTGCTGCCCGAATGAAGTACTAACTGGTCTGGACAGGTGCATAAGAAACCTCTTCAAGACCTTCTGAATATAACCTCTCTAGGATAGGAACAGCTTCCTCATACTCTTGCTAGCTATCAACATGTCATCTACATATATTAGTAGATAGGTGCTCTCTGGATAATCTTGTTTACCAATATATACGCATCCATCATATTTGATTCTTAAGAAAGCGATAGAAAGTATGAAATTATCAAACTTCCTATACCATTGTCGAGGACTCTGCTTGAGCCCATACAATGATTTCTTAAGAAAGCATACCTTACTTGCATTTTCAGGCATGATCAACCCTTCTGGTTGGTGCATATATATTGTTTCAGCTAGTTCTCCATGTAGGAATTCAGTTTTAACATCTAGGTGATGTAACTCAAGATCATCCTGAGCTACCTTAGACAAAAGTAATCTTATGGAACAGTGTTTAACAACTAGAGAAAATACCTCTTTGAAGTCTATGCCTTCTCTCGGCACCAACCAAGCCTTGAATCTTATGTGCTCCTTAGCACCACAAGATCCAACTTCAAGCTTCTTCTTGAAGAGCCACATGCAGCTAACCAACTTCTGGTTGTTTGGCTTCTCAACAAGGATCCATGTCTCATTCTTCTCCAAGGACTGCAACTCTTCTGACATGGCTGCTATCCACTGCTCTCTTTCAGGACTGGTGATAGCTTTCCTATAGTTTCTTGGCTCATAATGCTCCACCACTTTTGCTGTGATCAGAGCATATGACACAAGATCAGCCTGGCCAAACCTAGATGGGGATGAATATGCCTTCTGAGCCTATCTCTTGCAAGACTATAATTCCTTAAATCAGCAGGGTTGTCCTCCATGGTATCGTCTTCTGGATCATCTCCTTGTACATGTTCTGGGACAACCTCATCTGGGGTGTTGTCTTCTGTACCAGCTGGGTTTGCCACCTCCTTTGGTGCTAACTCATCTGGTCCAAAAAGTTCCACCTCAGTTGAGGAACTCTCTTCTGACTCATTTACAATTCTTCCATCTGGGTCTTGGGAATTTCCATTGTGAGGATATCCCATTTTTCAAGATGAACTATGAGCTATGAGAAAACGACAATTGATTCATTTTTCAAGGTGAAATTGATTTCAACAAAAAAAAAAAAAAAGACAATTGAGTCATTTTTCAAGAAACGTTCATAAATCCTTCATTTAATAGGTAGTATATAAGGAATTATTAATTTATATTTTATATGGGGTCTATAGAAATTACAAAAAATGTATTATCTTATAATTTTAGCGAATTTATTAATTTAGCACGCTATCCCCGAGTCGGGACCGGCTAAAAATATTATCTTAGAGAGTTTATTAATTGATCAAGTATTACTCCCTCCGTCCCACAAAAATAGCTACATATTCATTTTTTGGATGTCCCAATTTATAGCTACATTTCCTCTTTTACTGTAGTATTAAATGTTTTATTGTCAATTTTACCCCTAATTAATAAGAGTAATTAATGCTTAACAGATTTTGGAGAATGAGATTTTAAGGGCAAAATTGGTACATTAGCTAAACTTGATTACATTTATTGATTTTTCTTAATATATATGTGTGTAAAGTCAAATGTAGCTATTTTTGTGGGACGGAGGGAGTAATATATAGAGTTTCCGTGTAACAGCCGGCCCGGACCCCGAGTAGCTCATGAGCGGGACATAAAAGAAGTAGTTGAATTTTCATTAAGTCCATTCAATTCGTGGTAGGATTCCACTTACTTAATTAGTTTTATCAATGATTCAATTCAATCTCTTGATATACCACAAAAAAAGCATGCAACTTAATTAATTAATTCTCATCTACCATGCACCTTCAACCATTTCTACTACCATTATTCGAGAAGTATTTTTTTTCTACTATTATAAATTTTATTTTATATTTTTAATAATTACGATCAAAATGTATACCTAAAAGCACTGAAGCAATATGTGTTGGAGGATGATGCTTCGTGTTTCAAAAGCAAACAACTTGCAATGTGTGAAAATAAGAACTTGAAAATAGAAGACAAGTTAAAAATAGGATAAATCTTAAATGCATTGAGCCAGTCTTGTACGTATTTTGGAGTTTTTGCGTGATTCTGCTTAGGATGAAATTCATTAGAATGTAACTATCAAATATTTGAGAACTATTTACACACTTATCCTTAATTCTATTACGTACGTACCCATATATATATGTCAAGATGTTTCCATGGCTAGCCTTTATCCCTTAATTAGGTAGCCAAATGAAAATTAAAGCATGTGCAGATAGTACTAGCTACTCATGCAACAAAAAATATGCTCATATTTTTTGATACAATTTTTTTTTTTTAAAATGGATAGAGTATTATGTAATACTAGTATATATTATAATAAAATAATTTTTGTTAACAATTTAAACAATTAATGGATAGTTGGAGGGTGAATATAAAATAATAAAAAAAGTGAGTATATATATAACAAAATTCTACTCCGCTATAAAAACATGCAGTACATAGAGAAACATCATCTCCCTCCCTCCCTCTATAATTACCTGATCGATCTCCAGCTAGCTCCATCCATGGCGGATCGATGTCAAAGGCAGGCTGCACATTGCAATGTTTCCATGGCTTGCCTTCGAACACATAATCCCTTAATTACCTCGACCTCGCCAAACTCAGTCATTGCTCAAAAGGGTCACAAAATCTCTTTCATTTCCACCCCAAGAAACATCCATCGCCTCACTAAATTAAACTCCCACCAAATTTGGCCTCTTCCATTACTTTTGTCCAAATTCCACTCTCCCGGAAAATGCAGAAGCCACCATGGACATCGATGGACCTTCTCAAGAAAGCTTTTGAATTCGGGTTGGCCCGTTTCTTGGAGGAGGCCCACCCCGACTGGATCATCTACGATTTTGCTCCACACTGGCTGCCTCCTAGCTATCACGGCCCGCCTTGGAATTTCCGGTATCTTCTTTGTGATAATTGGGTGGGCTAAGCAAAATATATACTCCATTAAGGGCATGTTTGATAGCAAAGACGTATTATGTAAGATTAGGATGATAACTAAACTTTATAAATTTTAAAGTATAATCTACCATTAATCTAAGTTAATCTAAGCTATCAAACATGGCCTAATTGTTTTGGGATTACAGTATATAGAATGGTGAAAGTTCAGAAAGAAAAATTATGGATTTTAAAGGTCCTAATTAATAGTGATTGTTTTGAGATTTGAAAATAAGATGTAAATTTATGTCAAATCAATTGTATAAGTAGGTGATGTTGGATGATGAAATTTGAATTTTAAAAATCAAATTAGAACAGAGAAAAATATTGTTTACGTCTCATATCTTTCACCTTTTAAAAAAAAAAGTCCCAAAAAATATAAAAAAATTAATTTACTTCTCATAATTTCGTAAATTGCTTAATTTATAACTTAAAAAAGATAAAAATTTAATTTACGTCTCTTAATCGTAAGTTGGTTAATTCACGTCATTTTTCTTCATTATGCAAATAATAAATAGTGGCTGGTAATTATGTAATTTTTGTCGATTTTTTATAATCTTTATGCACACTTGATAAAAGCGTGAGTGAAACGATACTATTCTGGTGTTTACGCAAAAAAAAACTTAGACCTAAATATTAGGATTTAGGGTGAGTGAAACGATACTGTTTTGGTGTCTTCGCAAAAAAAAAAAAAAGTATACTCCGTATTGTTTTGATGTCTAGTCGGATGAATCCCAAAACAAACATAGGCTAAAGTTATTTTAGTTTCAAATAAACTAAAAATGTAGGAAAATGAAACAAGCATTTATTTTTCTATTAATAATTAATTTTATGAATATTAATCATGATCCATCACTACTATTCTCAAAAACCGCCACTCCAACAGACAGAAAGATAATGGGTCAGTCCAAAAGAATGATTTTAAATTTTATTTTTTTAAATATATATAAGAAAAAAAAATTAAAATGGTTGGGTGGGCTACAGCCCACCTTAGCCATACTTAAGATCCGCCCTTGGTCCGATAGCCCGAGGATTTTACGGTCCCACCAAAATGGGTAGGGTTCGATACTAACTTGGCTTACCGCCGCTACGAAGCCAACTGGTTTGTCGGGTCGGTTCACAGCACCGACTCGGGATATTCTGATTCTTACCGCTGTGGTAAAGTGATAGAGGGGTATAAAGCTATTGTGTTGAGGCACTGCAATGAATTTGAACCACAATGGTTAGGTTTACTGAAAGAGATCCACCAAAGGCCAATTATTCCACTAAGGTTAATGCCCCCACAGTACTGGATGCTGACAATGATGAATCATGGGTCACTATCAAGAATTGGCTCGATGGTCAACGGATACGGTCGGTAGTTTACTTGGCATTAGGAAGTGAGGTTACACCGAGTCAAGATCAGCTCGGTGAGTTGGCTCATTTACTCGAGTTATCTGGGGTCCCTTTCTTTTGGGTTCTGAGGAAGGCAGAAGGATTTGAGGGTAGAGTAACCGGACGGGGAATGGTGTGGAGGAGTTGGGCGCCACAGTTGAAGATACTGAGTCATGAGTACATGGGTGGGTTTTTTACTCACTGCGGGTGGAGTTCTGTGGTCGAGGGACTAATGTTTAATAGAAATTAATTCTCAACCTCTCTACAAGTTCGGACTTTTTAGATCATGAGACGAAATTCTTTCATGGTATCAGAGCCATAAGGCTCACGCCCACACGTCCTGTGTTCGATTCCTGCTGAAAGCAACTCCACCCATTTAAATTGTCCACTCGTTGGGCCTCCTCCCCAAAGGGTAAGAGGTGATAATTCGGCCCACGAGTGAGGGGGAGTAATAGGAATTAATATACAAGAATTAATTCACAACCTCTCTACAAGTTCAGACTTTTTAGATGATAACACTTCCTTTTTTTAGTTGACCAAGGTTTAAATTCTCGAGTTATTGTTGATTCGGGTGAAATTTACACGTTTTAGAGGCACATGTGAAGCGTGTTTTGATGTGAATTTCATTGAATTATGCATTGAATATGATTGTTTAAGCCGAAATGAGAGAAAGGTTGTGTTTTGTCGATTTTGTAGGAAATACGATGGAATTTGGAGCAAAACACCAACCATACTTCACTGGATCAAGAAGAGGTGTGCACGGTTGGATTCGTCTCGAAAAACGGAGTGGATTAGCCAAAAGAATCGAGTCAATCCGACACCCGAGGCGAAAGATATGCACGAAACGAGAAAGGGGTAGAAATCACGAAGGAGCACGGCCGAGCTCATGGCTCGGCCGAGCCATTTTCAGGCCAAACCAAGGCCACGGCCGTGCATCGTTCTCGGAGAAACGCACCAAGATACTGAGACATTTTTTGCCATAGCAAGGGCACGGCCGAGCTCCCAGCTCGGCCGCGCTCCACATCAAGCCACCCAAGGCCACGGTCGTGCACCACGCTCGAGAGAACGCACCAAGAGACTGAGGGAAATTGGCCACAGCAAGGGCACGGCCGAGCTCCACAGCTCCCCTGCATCCGCAAGCCACGGCCGAGCACCCCGATCCACCACCATCGCCCAGCACAGCCGAGCTGGCAGCTCGGCCGAGCACCTGCAAGTTACAACGCCGTTTTGCACGGCCGTGCCAACCCCATTTTCGGTGCTTTTTCCACAATTTGGCCATTTTTTAGGGACCAACTTGCAAATTGTCCATCCAAACCCTACCCAAACACTATATAAACCCTCTTTCTTGAAATCTAAGAGATTCTCCCCCAATTCCTCAATTCCCACACATAGTTACACATACTTGGAGGTGTTTTGGCCATTTCTCTCTCATTTCTCCATCAATTCAAGCAAGAGAGGATGCAATAGCTTGAGAATTCCATTCCACATCACATTCTAGACTAAACTTTCTCTTTCTTTTCCTTTTTATTTAGTTATTTCATTTGGAATTTGTAATTGGATCATGCTAGTTGTTGGCTAAATACTTTGTGGTTCTAAGGTTATGTTTATACTTTGGATGATGTTTATGAATTAATTTCTTGTTTATTTGGTGGTTGTGTTGTTATTTCTATTTGAATGCTTAACTTTCATTGCAAAACATGTTGTCAATGGCCATGATAGTATGTTTTATTTATTGTTAATTGGAATTGGATTGAGAAATCTCTTTCATTAATCATATTTAAGCATTCGACCCAATATTCTTGTGAGCTCGAGAGAGAGGATCAATTATTGGGAGGGTATTAGATGATCTTAGGAACCTTTTGGGGATTTATTATGCATGCTTGGTAGAGATACTAGTTTGGGTGATATGTCTCTTGGATTAATTGGATCGAGAGAACTTTTAATTCATCATTTCGTGATCAACCCTATAGTAATAATCACAACACCACTTAAATAAGCTTTTGATCATAAATTGACCCCTTAGTGTGACATATGCCTTGGAACCTACCTTTCCTTCTTTGAGTTTCAATCGTTTTTCATCTCGTTTCTTGATTTGCATGGTATTTGATCGATTTCTTTATTACTCTTTTCATTGTCTATTTGTGACACATTGGTAGGCAATCTTAGGGTAATCCACACTCATTTTATTGATCACGTCTAAATAGAATTCCATTAACAAACTACATTTTTACGCTATACCTCCTTGTGTGATCGACCTCGTGCTTATCACGCTACGATAGACGCCGTACACTTGCGGTCGTATATTCTAGTGTTGCATAACACGTGAATCAAGTTTATGGCGCCGTTGTCGGGGAGGTTTTATAGCTCTAGAGTGTAGGTTAATAGATTTTTAGTTTAGACATTTTACTTGCTTTCCTTATTTCTCAAAAATCCAAAAATATTTGTGTGTTTTACCTTGATTCCACTTGCAATTCTCACTTTCTCTTGAACTTTTGTCTAGACATGGCATATGATCACCCGAGCTAGGAGAGATCAACAAGTTTTGCTACCTCTAGACCCGGAAATTGAAGCTCGTTGTCGAAGACAAAACGCCGAAAGAAGAAGAATTGATTTAGAAGCCATGAATAGAAGAGAGAATCCAATGGTGGAAGAAGTTGAGGAAGAAATTGAGAATCAATGGCCTAATGTAGAGGAAGAAGAGAGGGTACCAAGAGTGAATGAGGAACATAGACCTCAAAGAGTTTTGAGGGATCACTTTCGTCCCATTCCAATGCCGTACGGAGGAGCGGGTAGGGAACCCGTAGACGCTCATAACTTTGAGCTCAAACCGGCATTGATCATGATGGTCCAAAACAACCAATTCAGAGGGTTGTCGAAGGAGGATCCTAACCTCCATTTATCTCAATTCCTAGAGATAAGTGGAACGGTTAAGATCAACCGTGTTCCTCAAGACTACATGCGTCTCCAATTGTTCCCATTCTCCCTCCGTGATCGTGCAAAACAATGGTACATGTCTCTTGATCTAAGGACGATTGAAAATTGGGCCGACCTTGTTGATGCATTCCTAATGAAGTACTTCCCTCCAAGCAAGACTATCAAGATACGAGGGGAGATTTCTTCATTTATGCAAGATGATGATGAGTCGTTAGCCGAGGCATGAGAGCGCTTTAAGGATCTCATAAGAAGTTGTCCTCAACACGAGTTTTCAAGGGATCAATTGATTTGTTATTTCTATAACGGGATGGATCACTGTACGAGAGGGATGGTGGATGCCTCGGCCGGTGGAGGTTCTTTGTTGGGGAAGACAACGGAAGAGGGATATGTGCTCTTAGAGGAGATGGCAAAGAACGGGAACCAATGGCCATCCGAGAGAAGGCAAACCCGGAAAGTTGCTTCCACTAGAGAATCGGAAGATTTTGCTACTCTATCCAACAAGATGGATAAATTGACTTCGATGATGGCGGCCAAGTCATTAGTGGGACCGAGTGACGATCAATATGAAGAGGCCCACTATATGAATAATCAAAGGCAACATGAGAACTTTTCTTATGCAAATACAAGGAATGCCATCATACCACCTCCGAATTTCAATGTGAGAGATGGAGCAATTGTGGAATCTTCATCAAAACTATCGTTGGAAGACATGTTCGGTGCTTTCATGGGTGAAACAAAGAGCTACATGGCCAAGACTTGGTAAAGACTTGATGAGCATGGTGAGATTATCAAGGATGTGACCACCCACATGAAAGCTATGGAAAAGCAAATAGGCCAACTTGTCAACATCATTGGAAAGCAACACGTTCCGGGGCAATTCCCCTCTAACACGGAGCTAAATCCCAAGGAGCAATGCAAAGCCATAAGGTTAAGAAGTGGGACAAGCTACGAAGGGCCCAAGATGCCATTAGGGGAGGAAGTGGTAATGGCACCCGAGGGTGTTGACAAAGGAGATGGCCAAGTGAAAGAGAAGCAAGAAGAGAAAGAAGAGAAAGAAGGGGAAAAGAAGAGTGGGGAGGCAATCCCTCCACAAAACAAAGGCAAAAATGTAGTGCCTCTCCCATATCCTCAAAGGATGAAGAAGAAAAACTTGGATAGCAAGTTTGCGGAGATGTTCAAGAAGCTCTATATCAATATCCCCTTCGCCGAAGCTCTTGAACAAATACCACATTACTTCAAATTCTTGAAGGAAATAATGTCAAACAAGAGGGAAATGGAGGCGTATGAGACGGTGCACTTAACCGAACATTGTAGCTCCATAATTCAAGCTAAGCTACCTCCAAAGCTTAGGGATCCTGGATCCTTCACTTTGTCATGCACCATTGGAGATGGAGGTACATAAAGAGCCTTATTTGATTCGGGAGCAAGCATCAACCTCATGCCATTATCACTTTTCAAATCACTTGGTTTAGGAGAGCTCACACCAACCATAATGAACCTCCAATTGGCGGATAGGTCTATGACATACCCTTTGGGTATAGCGGAGGATGTATTGGTCAAAATCGACAAGTTTCCCTTTCCGATAGACTTTGTGGTTTTGGATATGGAGGAAGACAAAAACATTCCATTGATATTGGGAAGGCCATTTTTGGCAACCGTAGGGGCCATTATTGATATGAGGAATGGAGAGTTGGAGCTTCGAATGAACCAAGAGATAGTTACGATTGACATGTTTAGAACTATCAAACTCCGGAATGATGAAGATAGGGAAAATGGGATCCCCAAGGGAGATCACTATCCAATTCCCATGGAAGATAAGGTGGAAGAAGAGCCCAAGATCAATTTTGTGAAAGAGGACCCCCAAGTGGAAGAGAATGAGTTGAAGATGGGCAAGAAGGCCAAGTTTGGGGGAGTTTTCTTCAAAAACTCCCCCAAATCAAGAAAAGCTACTTGTGCAAGCTTGGGGATGAATGAGGCGTCAACCTCTTATGACATGATTGAAGAGCCGGATGGGCTAGCTAGTGGATGTTTTAATGGGTTTAAGAAGGTTGCATGGGCAAAGAAGGTCAAGAACAAGGATGACAAGGGGGTGACTTGATATTCCCCTCAAGGAAGAACCGTCCGGCATAGGACGTTAAAAATAGCGCTTCTTGGGAGGCAACCCAAGGTTTTATTGCTTTCTTGTTTTTATTGCTTTCTTGTTTTTATTGCTTTGATAGTTTTGATGGCTTAATCTATTTTGTAGGTATGGATGAAGAGCACCAATGACATAATACTTTGGAGAATGAAAAAGGAAGCAAAACCAACTTTGGAGAGGGGAAGCAAGTGTTGCAATGGTGATCTTTGAAGAAGCATTGTATGTGCAAGGAGGGAGGTAACAACTTGTAGCCCCAAACTTAGAATTTATACATAGTAAAATTCTAAGTTTGGGGGAGTTATTTTTCTTTTATTTTTCTACTAGTTGTTACCCTTGCACCGGTTCGTCATTCTACTTGTGTCACATTTTGCACCGGCGCACACTTGGCTTTCACATGATTATATTGGTTAAGTTGGTTTTGATCACATGTTGGGTAGTGGATCTTTGGTGAAATGTGAGCATGAATAATCATTGGAATCCATTGTTGAGTAGTTGTGGTGATGTCTATTTGCTTTGAATGTATGCCATGATTGGTGTTGGAATATAGTATCATGTTTTGTTCATATTTGTGATCTTTGATAGCATGGATGCATGATGTGTTGTTGTTTTGGAACATTTGATGAATGTGAGAGTTCTATTGAATAAACCGGTGAGAATTGAGCCATAAATCGAACATGTAATCCGGTTTAGTTCATTTGAGAGTGGACTAGGTTATTGCTAGTGATCCTAGAGCTTGCCTAAGTTCTTGTTTGAAAGCATGATTGTGTGAAACTTTGTGATGTGATATAGGCCATCTTGTTCTAAAAGAGTCACTTAGCCAAAATTTCCCAAAACCGAAGTAATTTTCCGTAGTTAGCCCCTTTGAGCTTAATTCCTCATTTTCTTGGCAAACTACAATGTTAACCACTTAGCCTTTTTGAGCCTTTGATACCTATATCTAGTGGAGGATAAAAGGCAAAGTGGAAAAACATGTGCTTGAATGAATATTTTTGGTGAAGGGAGAAATTGGAAGAGTTGAAAGAAAAAGAGAAAGATGAAAAGAAAATCAAGGGAAAAGAAAAGAGGGACAAAGAGCCCCAAAAGCTTGAAAAGAAAAATGGTTCAAAAGATGAGGTGATGAATGCTTGAAAAAGAAAAGAAAATGAAAAGTGAGGATGGAGTTTGTAAAATTTGAAAGTGAAAGCACAAATTGTAAAACAACAAGCTTTGTCCTCCACTAGAAGAGTCACAATTCCCAAATTCATCCTACCTTGTCCAAAGAGCCAATATTACATCCTTGATTAAGTCCTATTGATCACATTGTTGAGCATTTGAGTGTTGTGAAAAGTAGAAGTTGGGCAAGCATATGGTGATTGCATAGCATAACTTGGTTGATGAGTGCATTAATATCCTCAATTTGTTTGTGTGTTTGAGAGAAACACTTTGTCATGTGAGTAAAGGACTTGAGCATTTGGATTATGTTTCCCATTCACAATGTGTTGTGTGTTTGTGCATTCTTTGATCCATGAGTGTGAATTGCAATAATGAGCCTATAACCTTCATTGAGAAATGCACTTTGAGAAAGAGATATCATTACACCTTACTTTGCATGTGTGATTTGCATTGAATATTCCATTGTGATCATTCCACCCTTATTGCTTTAAGTGCTTAGTTGTTTGAGGACAAACAACATTTTAAGTTTGGGGGAGTTTGATTCGGGTGGAATTTACACGTTTTAGAGGCACATGTGAAGCGTGTTTTGATGTGAATTTCATTGAATTATGCATTGAATATGATTGTTTAAGCCGAAATGAGAGAAAGGTTGTGTTTTGTCGATTTTGTAGGAAATACGATGGAATTTGGAGCAAAACACCAACCATACTTCACTGGATCAAGAATAGGAGTGCACGGTTGGATTCGTCTCGAAAAACGGAGTGGATTAGCCAAAAGAATCGAGTCAATCCGACACCCGAGGCGAAAGATATGCACGAAACGAGAAAGGGGTAGAAATCACGAAGGAGCACGGCCGAGCTCATGGCTCGGCCGAGCCATTTTCAGGCCAAACCAAGGCCACGGCCGTGCATCGTTCTCGGAGAAACGCACCAAGAGACTGAGACATTTTTGGCCATAGCAAGGGCACGGCCAAGCTCCCAGCTCGGCCGCGCTCCACATCAAGCCACCCAAGGCCACGGCCGTGCACCACGCTCGAGAGAACGCACCAAGAGACTGAGGGAAATTGGCCACAGCAAGGGCACGGCCGAGCTCCACAGCTCCCCTGCATCCGCAAGCCACGGACGAGCACCCCGATCCACCACCATCGCCCAGCACGGCCGAGCTGGTAGCTCGACCGAGCACCTTTCAAGTTACAACGCCGTTTTGCACGGCCGTGCCAACCCCATTTTCGGTGCTTTTTCCACAATTTGGCCATTTTTTAGGGACCAACTTGCAAATTGTCCATCAAAACCCTACCCAAACACTATATAAACCCTCTTTCTTGAAATCCAAGAGATTCTCCCCCAATTCCTCAATTCCCACACATAGTTACACATACTTGGAGGTGTTTTGGCCATTTCTCTCTCATTTCTCCATCAATTCAAGCAAGAGAGGATGCAATAGCTTGGGAATTCCATTCCACATCACATTCTAGACTAAGCTTTCTCTTTATTTTCCTTTTTATTTAGTTATTTCATTTGGAATTTGTAATTGGATCATGCTAGTTGTTGGCTAAATACTTTGTGGTTCTAAGGCTATGCTTATACTTTGGATGATGTTTATGAATTAATTTCTTGTTTATTTGGTGGTTGTGTTGCTATTTCTATTTGAATGCTTAACTTTCATTGCAAAACATGTTGTCAATGGCCATGATAGTATGTTTTATTTATTGTTAATTGGAATTGGATTGAGAAATCTCTTTCATTAATCGTATTTAAGCATTCGACCCAATATTCTTATGAGCTCGAGAGAGAGGATCAATTATTGGGAGGGTATTAGATGATCTTAGGAACCTTTTGGGGATTTATTATGCATGCTAGGTATAGATACTAGTTTGGGTGATATGTCTCTTGGATTAATTGGATCGAGAGAACTTTTAATTCATCATTTCGTGATCAACCTTATAGTAATAATCACAACGCCACTTAAATAGGCTTTTGATCATAAATTGACCCCTTAGTGTGACATATGCCTTGTAACCTACCTTTCCTTCTTTGAGTTTCAATCGTTTTTCATCTCGTTTCTTGATTTGCATGGTATATGATCGATTTCTTTATTACTCTTTTCATTGTCTATTTGTGACACATTGGTAGGCAATCTTCGGGTAATCCACACTCATTTTATTGATCACGTCTAAATAGAATTCCATTAACAAACTACATTTTTACGCTATACCTCCTTGTGGGATCGACCTCGTGCTTATCACGCTACGATAGACGCCGTACACTTGCGGTCGTATATTCTAGTGTTGCTTAGCACGTGAATCAATTGTTGAGAAGCAACTAGGAATACAAAATCATCCACCAAAGAATTAATATTGTGTTGAATGTTTAATTCATTAATATGTGTGTGTTGCATCTTATTCCCTAGCTCGTTGATGGAGAATGAAGTTGCAATCAATGTTTGTGTACGAAGAAATTTGAGCCCTTAAAGCCGTTGAAGAAGAATCGGTGATTGATAATTAGCAGCAATCTTATTTCATAGTTTTCTTGTTTCCTAGTTTAATTTTATTCTTATAAAATAAACCCTTCTATTATGGTGTGATTTGTGGGGAGAATTCATGTTGACTCCTTATAAATGGGACCTAGAATTGTCCATGGAACTTGGTTTATTAGATCCTGGAGAGAATGTTTAAAGTATAATGAAATACTTTGAACATGCCAGAGATACTAATATTAATCCAAGGGGGAACCTAGAATGCATCTTAGGATAACTCAGATGAAGGACAAGTGTGATTAACTCAAAGTTATTATGATTAATTGATTTTACACTTACTGACAACACTTCAAGTATTTTCATGCAGAAAACTTGGACAAAGCAAATGGAATTCTTGAATAAATTCTTTGATAAATTCAAGGAAAGATACTTGACAAGTACGAAGAAAACTACGATGAACAACTTAGAAGATGTCAAAGTATATGAGAAACTTCAATGGAAGTTGTCAAGGTTTATTCAGTCAAGTTGTCAAGGTTTCTTTTTCATATAAGTTAAACTTTATTCACCATTATAGTGCGCATTTAATGCTCATAATCGACAAACAAGAATTTTTTACTAAAAGACGATAAATTGCACGATTTTCTGAAAAAGCACCGTACTGTGAGATAAACAAGGAAATAAATATAAACCATATATTTGAGAATATATTCAAAGATAATGACTAAGATAAATAAAAGATTGCTACTTATAATATATTATACCAGCGTTTTCATGACCGGACCGATGATCAAACCGGATTAGACACCGGTTCACGGTCCAACCGGTAAAATAATATTTATGTATTTTATTTTAATATTTTCTATGCTATATTAAAAAAATATATATATACTTATAAAAATCATATTAAAATAAAGGCAGGAGTGTTAGTAATAAACAAATATGAGAGATTTATGTCCCACATCGAATATGAGTAAAAATGATTTATTTATTTCTCCAATATAAGGGGGACATGTTTATGTCCCACGTCGAATATGAGTAAAAGAGATTTATGTCTTTCTTCAATATAAGGAGGACATATGATGTGAGATTTATGTCCCAAATCGTATATGAGTAAAATATATTTATGTCTTTCTCCAATATAAGGGGACATTTGATGTGAGATTCATGTCCCACATTGAAGATGAGAAAAGGGGGTGAGATGTGCACTCTAATTAAATATTTTTGAAAAAAGTTCTAATTTTTTTTAAAAAAAAAAATGAACCGGTTCAATCGATTTTGGGCCAATTTTTCGGTTTTGGGCCGGTTTGATTCGGTCCGACCGTGAAAACGGTTTTTGACCCTTTTCTGGATCAGAGCAGTGATCAGTTCACGGTTAAACTTGTTGAACCGGCCGGTCAGCGAAGCTGAAAATGTAAATGAACACGAGCTTGGTACGCAACAATCTGGAGCAAGCGAGTTTGAGATAGAAACTTCATGAAATCATCCGCAAAACAATGCACATTTGTTGTCATACAACAGGAGAAATAACGAAAATTCTGAATCACCAAATAGGACATGCCAAGGAACAAAAAAAGCTGGAAGCAAATGGATCGAAACACCGAAATCCTTTGAAGGACGAACGATGACAGAAAATTAGGCAAGAAACACCTGCAAGTGTGTCGAAAGCAGATGATTCGAGCACAAACCAGATAGATCGGAGTGGCGAGCAACCAATGATATTGATCATGGGCTCTCCCGATAAATAGAAAAGTAGAAGAAAAAAGATATAGCGTGAGGCTATAGAGAAAATTAGAGTGTAGGTGAGTGTGGCTAACACCATATGAGTGAAAACGGTCATGGAGATAGCAATAATCGGCCATGAGAGGAAACGAGGAGACTTGCTCGCTTGAGAAGAAGAAGTTGGGGGGGGGGGGCGAGGAGACTTACTCGCTCGAAAAGAAGAAGGGGACGAGGAGACTTGCTCGCTCGAGAAGAAGAAAAAAAAAAGGGAGGGGGGACGAGGAATACAAGCTTGTAGGTGGCGGATAAAAGCGGTCGGGAGAAGGAACGATGGAGACCAGCTCGTTCGAGATAAATAAACAAGGCGGCGACGAGGGATACCTGCTCGTCGAGGATGCCGAAAAAATTGAGAAGAAAGAGGAAGGGACAAGGCGGCGACGGGGTATACAAGCCCGTCGGAGACGCCGAAAAAAATAGGAAGGAGAAGAGAAGTGAAGGGTTTCAGTGTATTATATAGGCTGATACCATGTGAGAATTATATTCAATCACCGTTAATGAGATGATAAGAGTGATCCACTATATATAGAGATTACAAGTAAGATAAACAAGGAAATAAATATAAATCATATTTTTCAAAATATATTCAAAGATAATGACTAACATAAATAAAAGATCGCTACTTATAATATATTATACTATTTCTATAATATATTATTCTATAATATTCTCTAATAGTATCAATTCAAATGCCTACCGTCTCAGGTTGTCGAATCATATCCACACTTCATATGTTTTCAATGTGAAGCACCTCATTTCGTTCCATGGTGACTCCTCCTCGAACGACGACCTACTTGATTCGAGGACGAATCCTCATCACCAGGTGGAGATGATGTGGACCACATTGCCTTTGGCTTTCATGGACCACTGGAATAAGTAGAAGAATGTTTAAATTACTTATGTTATTTTATCTTTTATTTTGGACATATTAGAAAAAAGTGGGTAGATGGGGTGTCGTCCTAGTTCGTTGCCATGGAAAAAAAATACACGCTTAGATGAGGCAGTAAATAGTCCACATGTTGATGCTTCACAATATAGGCATTTGATTGGAAGGCTTTTGTACTTGCAAGTTACACGGACATCACTTTTGTTGTTAACATGTTGAGTCATTAATTCCTTTCGCAGCCACGCCAACCACATATGGAGGCTTCTCTAAGAGTATTACAATATCTAAAAGCTACTCCAGGGCAAGGAATATATTTTCCATCCCGTGGTGATTTTATTATTTCGGCTTTTACGGTGGTTGTGCACTTACACGACGATCAATAACGGGGCATTTGATCGCGTTGGGAGGTGCTCCAGTTTGTTGAAGGACAAAGAAACAATTTGTTGTCTTGAGGTCATCGGCGGAAGCAGAATATAGAGCAATGGCTACTGTTGTAAGTGAAGTTGTGTGGTTACGGTGGTTACTGCGAGATCTTGAGGCTCCACAACACGGGCCTATACAGAATTATATTGTGACAATCAGGTTGCGCGACACATAGCAAATAATCTGGTCTTCCATGAGAGGACTAAGCGCGTAGAGATGAGTTGTTATTCGTTAGAGAATGATTCGAGTCTAAAGAAATAAATCCTTGCGTCATTACCACCCAGAATTAAGTGGCGGACATCTTCACTAAACCACTTGGAACAGAGCGTTTTTGTTTACTTTTGGGCAAGCTGGACATTCGAGACCTTCATGCTCTATCTTGAGGGGGAGTGAAGGAAACAATTTTTTTCCTTGTACATAGTCCTTGATTACAACCATGTATGAAAATATATGTATATTTCCCCGATATATCCAATTTGTGTGGTCACCGATATTAATATTGAGAAGAATCGATATATATTTCCACAATATTTGTAAAAATGAAAATACCGGTATGCAATAACAATATAAAGTCTAATATCGGTAAATATCGAAAAAATGTCGATAAATTTTAAAAAATAGCATATGAATTAAATAAAATTGTATATTATATTTTTTTATAAATTTATCACAGATGTAAATGTGTTTAAATTGTTTTTTTTAATTTATGTATTAAAAGTTTGTTATTAATTTGCTACAATTTTTAAAATTTAGCGATATGGATATTCAATATGGATATATCCATTGATAATTTCACAAATTTAAGGTCCCAATATTTTCATTTTTCGACAGCTGCGCGCGTTTTAGACTTTGATTAGTGTTGTGTTTTAGTTGTAGAATCATCTCAATTGAATGATTGATACCTTCCAATTCCACATTTCAGGGATTGTTATGGTAATTCTTGTTATTTAATTTATTCTACTGCGTATAATGAAAATAATATGATATGACCAAATTTTACACATATATGCACACAATCTGACACTTGCCCGAGTATGAGAGAATGATTAATTATTCTAGCAACATATATACAGACAATATGAAAAATCAGGGACACAATTATGCTTATAAAGAATTTAATATTCTAAACATTGCATGTGAAGAATCTCTTTTTCAACTTTTTATTTTTTTTAATGATGGAAGCATTATGTGTTTTCTGCAAGTCATGTAGTTAATTATTGAATCTTTGGTATTGATATTATCTAGTGCAATTGTTGTCTTTTTTTTTTTTTTTAGGGGAAAAGATAGCTTTGTATTACAGAAGGTTTGGCAAATGTCTTACATCATTAAGAGCTACCAGATTACAACATGATGGGAGTTCTTCATCCAAATTTTTTCATAATCAATTGCAGTTCCCAAGTGGGCTAAGCAATGGGCTATCCAATTGGCTTCCCTTTTGACATTGTTGGAAGCAATATTGAAGCTGAATTTTTTTGTCATCTCCTTGATATCATCCACAATCAGCTTCCTCAAAAGTGGATCCGGGGTGCTCGGCGATGGGAGTGCCCCAGGGCATGTCGAGAATTTTTGAACCGCAAGGAAATAAGCCGATTTGACCGAGAATTTGCCATCCTTCGTGCAATTCTAGATTCTTTTGTCTCCATGCTAAACCCTCTCTTCAACCAGATTTCGGGCTTTCATTAGGCTTCTCCAAAGATAGCTTGATTGATACCCCACGGTGGCGTGCTCGATCGAAGGACTTTCGAGATAATGGCCTCCGGGTAATTCAAAATCCTCCAATATTGTCTAACTACCATTGCAAGGTTAAAGAGAAACATTTCTCTAAAACCAAGGCCCCCATGCTCTTTTGACCTACAAGTTCTAGCCCAACTAGCCCAATGGATTCGGCGTTCCTGCCCATTCGTTCCCCAGAAGAAACGAGCACTTGCTTTCTCTAAATCCTCACAAAATGATTTTGGAAATATAAAACAACTCTTGACATACGTGGAAATTGCTTGAATGACACTCTTTCTAGGTGTTTGAGGTTTTAAGTAAGTATGCTAACATGGAACTCAAACTTATAAATGACTTATATATGTGTGTAAATTTTTAATCTTATTATATTTTATTTTTGCTTATTTTTTATTTTTTATAGGACAATCAAGTCTTACTTTGATTATAGATAAGAGGACTAATTATATACTAATTTTTTTATGCAAGTTATTATGTTCATCCAAATGTTTAAATACATTTTCAAATACTAGTATAGAACATTTTTAGACATATTTTGTTTTTGAATCAGCTTCATGTGTTTTTATTTTTGTGGGTATGTTGATAGAGTCCATTTGAAGAATTGTTATTTTATTGAATAAAATTATTGTATTAACCCTTTGTTTTTAAAGATTTGTTTGCACAATATAATAATTTGTAAATAGATCATATGAGTTAATTTGTAAATAGATCATACGACTTATTTGAAGTCAATATTTTATTCTTGTATACAAATGATCTAGTAAATGTACCAAAACATAGTAACAAATAAAATATTTTAGTGACAAATACAACTTTTTGTAACAACTTATTTGTTACAAAATAGATATTTTGAACAGAATTTAAAACAATTTATAACGAAATTTTGGTTATCGCTATCAACGTTTTTGTAACAAAAAAATGGGCCATTAAAATTTTATTGGTAACGAACTTGAATTTTTTTCGAGCTTTAAAAGATCAACTTTTATAACAAATTATTTCGTTACAAAAGGTTTTTATCACAAAGAAAAAAAAAAGAATTTTTGTAACCAATTTTATTGTTACGAAAAACTGATTTTTCTTGCCGTGTGTTATTTTACTCTCAACTGTATGAGGATGTTTGTTTTGAGATTTTGAGTATTTTGAAATCTGGATTTCAAAATCCTACGGAGTAATACTTTATATGTTTTGTGTTTGTTTTGAGATTTAAATAGGGATTTAACTTTATATTATAAGATTATATGTGTTTATATAGGTTTTATAGGTATCTATATAGAATTTGTATGTATTTATAGGGTTGACTTTTGTAGGGTTTATACGTATTTGTAGAGTATGATTTTAAAATTCTAAATCTAAATTTTAAATTAGAACATGGGTGAAATTTCAAAATCTCAAATCCAAAATTTTCATACCAAAACAAACATCCCCTATATATATATTTAGGAGATTCGGACTTAGGTGAGTTATCCAGTTACGCGCGAACTTGTCACATCAACAAGGATTTGTTTCAACTTTCTTGTTGTCTTTTAAACTAAATCTAGTGATCTTTCGAGAGTAGTTTCTCGAGCCTTTCGAATCAAGTATTTATGAATTTGAATTCGATAGTTATTAAAGTACTTTGAAACTCGACTCAATTAAATTTGAATAGATTTCTCTCTTTTTTCGAGCAGTTCGCAAATTGAATGGACCAAGGTGTAGAGAGTAACATCTATATTGATAAATAATGACAATAAAAATGAGATAATATAAAAGAAAAGTACTCCCTCCGTTTACAGTTGTTTGCACACTTTACCTTATTTGTTCATTTCACACAAACTGTGACCTTATGGTAGAGTCTCTTCTATTGGACTGAGCCTTCGCCCACATGTTACAAGACTTAGAGATGGCTCGAGGTGGCTGATTGGCAGAGAATCCCATGTCAGCTTTTGGCAAAACAATTGGCTCGGTTATACTATCTTTGAGAGGATGGGTCTACCTGACTGGTTCGCTTCTACCCTCACTTTCACGGTTGGGGATATCTTTTATGATGATTGCTGGCACTTCCCGATGTGCTTTATCATGAGATTTACGGAGATTGTCAGGGATATCCTGTAGATCACGGTGCTTAGGGGACCTGACAAACGTATTTGGGAGGGCTCACTTTCAGGGGAACTCTCTTTCAGCATGGCATATGATTTGCTCAGATCACCCCTACCCAGGCTTGGTTGGGCATCACGGATTTGGGGCACCTTCATGCCCATGTGTCGCTCCACTACGATTTGGAGAGCGGTTTGGGGCAAGCTGCCTACGGCGGATTGGCTCTTGTCTTTTAGGATTCAGGGTTCGTCGATTTGTGTGCTGTGCCGCGGGGATTCTGAGTCGCTAGACCATCTGCTTGCCCATTGTCTGTTCACATTGGAGATTCTGCGCAGCTTGACTCATATGTTTGGGGTCACGATTCACACAGGGGTCAGCTTCCTAGATATCTTCCTTCAGGCCACTAGAGTTAAGTTGGGTCCGTAGTCTCTGGAGTTGTGGAGGCGGGCTTCATCACTGCTATTTGGGCCGTTTGGACTCTGCGGAACAGGTTGATATTCGATGGGGTTTCGCCCTCTACTATGAGATGTGTGGCTCAAATCATTTCAGGCATTAGGGAGGCCAACAACATAGCCAGGGGATATTCGGACGACACGGTTCGGGATCTATTGATTTCTAGGACTCTTGGTGTTTCGAGCAGACACAGGCCAACGAGAAACGGTTCATCTGTGATTTGGTTCCCGCCTGATCCGGGTTGGTACAAGGTTAACACGAACGGTAGTGCCTCTTCTTCCCCGGGTAGTCTGCATGCGGGGGCGGTCTTCAGAACTTTCAGGGGGTTCTTCGTGGCTGCGGTCGCCACTAAGGTGGGTTGGGGCCTCCCTCTTGAGGCAGAGTTGGCAGCGGTACTTTTGGTCATCAAGTATGCACATGATCGGGGATGACACTTCCTTTGGATTGAGTCGGACTCGACACTCACGATTGACACTTTTATGAGCACCAATCCCTCTATTCCTTGGCGTCTACAAGGCCTTTAGAGGCAAATCCACCCTTTTACACAGGACATGCACATCATATACTCACACGTCTTCCGAGAGGCCAACCAGGCGGCGAATGTTGTGGCCAAGACTGGCCTTCTAAGGAGGTTTTAATGGCACTCCGGCCTCTGGCTCGACCTGTGAGCTTATGGTCCTAAGTTTCTTTTCTTTTATATGATTTACCTTTTAGAGAATTTTATTTGTCCATTTCACAATTGATCCATAAAAGAAAACTCCCTCGTAACATTTCCCTTAAAATATTCACTTATTTACATAAAATGTCATTTGTTGTACTATTTTCAATCATTTTTTTTACTACATTTCCCTTAAAATATTTGTACTATTTTCAATCATTTTTTTTACTTTATAGTACGTATAAAACACTTGTGTGAGTAACTTTTATAATAGTAATTAATGATTTTGATTCTTTTTTTTTTTTTTTATTACAATTTAAATACCCATCCCATTTCCCCTACCCATGACTCGAACCCAGGACTAAGGCCTAGGTAGTGGTGCTCTAACCACTTGAGCTATCCCACTTTGTCATAATGATTTTGATTCTAATAGTACGAAATAGCAGTAGTTCTGAAGCACTAAAATAATTTGGGGCAATTCCGATTCGGAAGCAGCCATAGCCTACCACCGATGGCTACCTTGAATTCCCTCTCCCTCTTACGGTGTTTTCCCTTTCCCTCTCTTTGTTTCATGTATCTTCACGTTTTCTGATTGCTAAACGACGTCGTTGTTGCAACAGTGGTTCATCTTTGCGAACATTGAAATTTATCGGAGCTTCAAATCGAATTCCCCATGCTGCACATGCAATTCGTCGCCCTCTTCAGTTCCGCAGGTACTCTAGTTTTTCTGCCATTGATTTTCGTTATTTCACTTGCATTACTTGATTAGGTTTGTTATAAATTAACTAGAATTTTGTCACAGAGTTTAGGAAGCGGATTAACTTGATTAGGCTTGTTAAAAATTAACTAGAATTGAAGAATTCTTTAGTCCAGAAATGTTATCAGATTACTATATTTTTGACAAAAACTCTTTGTTTACATTGATGTCACTCCAATATTAATGATGAAACAAATTCTTCCTCAGATGGTGTAATGTGACGGGTTCTGTGATGAATCTTAGTTAAATGTATACTCCGTTGGTTTCATATTGTTTGTTGTTTTTTGTCCTAAATCTTGTTTTAAAAAATTTGTGGTTTCAGTTATTTTGATCCCGTTTCTCCCTAAACTACCTATATGTAAATCCCTGCAATTGCTCATGCAATTGGAACTCTCCTTTTTTCAAGATGATAGAGGTTAGTTGAATTCCCTTTTTTCACCCCTTTTTCTGTCTTGATATTTTAGAGTGATTATGGGAGTATATGAAGGATAAATGTGTCAAAATATATGTCTCTTAATTCTATATAAAAACAACAAAAAAGAGAAACATTGTGAGACGGATGGAGTATTACTCACATGTGTGCTACTGCTAAGTGCTAACCCACTGCTTTGGTTTACATTTTTCTTTCTGATTAATTGAGAAATTTTATCTGTATAACAGAGTGACTTCTACAGGATATTCAACTAACAAAAGACAAGAATGCAGTAATCAGTTGTCGTGTTTCCTTTATTTGTGACTCATATCATTGTTTATAGTCTCTTGCATAACAATGACTCTGATTCCATCGATTGGGCTCGGTTCATATAACATCACACATCCAGAATTGTCTCTTTGAAAAATTGAAATAGCACATTTGTGAAGAATGTGTTGGTCATGATGCTTGTATGATATTCTTATAGAGGACACACTCTTTTAAGTAATGCATATTTGGAACTTAATGATTCTATGACTCATTTCGTATTTTAGAGGTTTATGGATTGTGTTCCTTTCAGGGTTTTGTCATCTGTAAGAGCTACAAATGATGAAGAGGCTGCTGCTAGAGCTGCAGCAGTTAATGCTGATAGTGGGGCACCAACAATGTTTGTACCTTTTTACACCTGCTAATGATACCATGCTTTAATTTTATCTTCCTTTACTAAAGAAGTTTGGTTCAAATTCTTAAAGGGAATGATAAGGAGAATAGTGTCTACATTGTTGGTGTTTTTCTCTAATCTTGGAATGAGTGGGGATAAAAATGATTGTTGGTTGAGGAATAGTGGAATGATTGGGGAGAAATGATTATAGGAGGGGAGGTAGTTAATCGAAGTTGGGTAATGATTAACTTATTTTGAGTCTCGTTACCCCAAAAGAAATATGATGAAGGTGAATATACATTTTGTATTTTCATTAAACACCACAATTACTCCAAGTTCATTCCGATTACCATTCCCATTGAAGAATTTTGTCCTGAGCGTCCCCTAAATTTAGTAAAGATCGACTAAAATTTATGCTCGAAGAGTTCAATTAGTTGAGATTGATTTAGTGTCTGTATGATCTTTTCTATTAATATTTTCATCCAATACTGCTTCTTTTCCTTTCTCCCTTGTAAATCAATCTAGTTCTTTTTCCCTTAAATGTGCAGCATATCAAGACTTAAGGCCACAATTTAGAGTGTGAAAGATAATCCTTAGTAAGAAATGATTCACAGTCAGTAAAAAATGTTTTCATTGGAAAACTGCACGGTAGTACTGTAGTACACTTGAAAATTTGGTTCTACTAGTATCATCGTTTGTTTTGGTCGGATCATACATGCTTATGCTTATTATTCATTTCCTCCTAGATTTGATAAGATTATTTCAAAGGAGATCCCTTCAAGCATTGTATATGAGGATGAATCAGTTCTTGCTTTTCGAGATATTAGCCCACAAGCTCCAGTTCATGTTCTAGTCATTCCAAAGTTACGAGATGGTTTAACCGAGCTGGGAAAGGTACTCTTTTCTTTTTCGAATCTGCAGTTAGTAGTCCCATACATATAAGATCACATTTCCAGGTCAATGGAATGGCATAAAAGGATTTTTTACAGATGCATACTTATTCTACTTCATCTGTATGATGCTTGATAGGCTGAAGAAAGACATGAAGAGGTATTGGGTCGTCTTCTCCATGCCGCTAAAATAGTGGCAGAGAAAGAAGGCATCAGCGATGGTTTTCGTGTTGTTATTAACAGTGGCCCCTCTGCCTGTAACTCTCTCTCTCTCAATGTTTTTTGCAAGGCTTTTATATTTGTTTTTCTTTTTATTATTATTAAAGTCATCTCTGAATGCCTCTGTAGGTCAATCGGTTTACCATCTTCACTTACATGTACTTGGGGGGAGACAGATGAAATGGCCCCCAGGTTAAGATGCTAATGTTTTTATTTGTAGGGGCGCAGATTTATCACAAAGGCATTCATAACGATTGAATAATGAGAAATTTAAATCATTTTCAACTCTGCAAAAATTGCCACTTTTTTTTTTCATGAGCTCATGAATTAATAGAGATATCCAGGTCATTTCATGCGAAAAGTTTGAACTTTTATACTCTGGGTTTTGCACCATGACTCTAGATGCATGGGGTGTTTGCAATCGAAAATACAAGGCGTAGGACACCTAAGGGAGAAAAAACCTACACCCGTAAAATCCGTTTGGGAAAAACCGGGTGTAGGTGAAAAACGAGCACCCAACATGGCCCATCTAACCACTCGAGGCAAAGTCCACGAGTGCAAACCTATACAAAACAAGAGGCTGGAAATACAAGCTCAAAGAATCGACAACCCAGTTAATAGGAAATAAATTCTGAATATTTTGTTGGGTTTGAGAACAAACCTATACTGTGAAAAGGAAATAAATTTATCTATGCAGGAGTTCATGTGGCAGGTCCTTCATAAAAGAGAGAGGGGAGGGGTCTTGTATAAAATAGTTTTACCGTACAATTGGTTTACAACTATCGTTTATAGTAAATCACTTAATATTTTTTTAAAATAAAACAAATAATACTGGCAAATTAATACGTTTTAATAAAACAATTAATGATGTTTAATATCACGTTCTCCCTCCATTTCATTTTAGTTGTTGCATAATTAAGGAACATAATTCATTGAAAGATTTACTTTCCAATAAAAAGAGTAAGAGATGAGAAAGAGTGTATGAAAAAAATAATATATCAATAATGAGATTTTTTTTAAGTGATACAATTGGGGTAAATAAAGGAGAAACGTAAAATAAAAAATTTGACAATTATTTAGAAACATAATATGAAACGGAAGGAATATAAATGATGTAATTTTGGCCATAAACATAATTTTTTTAAACCTGAATTAGCTACACAAAATGAAAACATGACAACGTTTTGGGTAGTAGGTATGATGGTAATAATGTACAAGTGAATTCTAGTTACATCACAAACGCAGCGAGCATATCCTTATTACAGCACATTCATTTTCTAAATTGAATCAACTAACTACAACATAACTTGATCATAACTCATCTCCGCGCTATGGAAGTTGGGCAGCATTCTTTTGATCATGTGTAAGCAAATGTTGCCACGCCGTCTCCCATGCGAATATACGCGAGGTTTCTAGTCTGCAAAAATTAACCTCCCCCAATAGATTATCATAGTGTCGTGTGTACTCCTGATTGGTTTGAACAGAGACACGAGCAATCGGGCTCGGTTAAATCCCGCAGAACGACCCGCTTATCGCGGTTACTCATGAGTTGAATAAGAGGCAGCTTATGTGAAACTTGGCGCCAAATTTCTTTCACGGTCCCGTCTGGGTCATCATATTCGAAGTATCTCTTTACCTGATTGGTATAGCATAGGAAAAGCTTGATTAATGAAACTAAAGTGAGCAAGCTTGATTAATGGAATAAAGTGAGCACCACCACTTGTACCTTTCAACTATACAATATTTTTCAGTGAAAACAACCAATACTAACAAATTGATACCTTTTAGGTAAACAGTTAATATCATTTTAAAATACACGGTGCACACAAGTTTTTGTCAAATTCAACTCCCAGAAACAATTTTTCACAACCAAGATGGTAGCAGAAATACTCATCTTTATGCACGAGAGCCTCCCATCAACTTAAATTTAAACTATGGTGCATTTGGATTGAAGGATTTGTAGAATGGATTTCAAATCCATCACTCTCATTTTGAACTATTTCCATGATGATTATAGGTGGATTTGAAATCCACTCTAATTTTGGGGAAAATTTAAGTTACTGTCATTTCAAATCCTTGAATTACACATCCCTCAATCCAAACACTACCTAACTGAAGCTGAAACCACAGGCAAACAACTCGGTTTAGAAACAAATTCATGTTCGACTACTCATGCACTCATTCTACACTAATTCCAAATCAACTCTTCCAATTAATTTACTAAGTAATAGTTCCACTTTTCCAAGATGATGCTTCATAATTTCCCCAGATATCGTCTCACTCAGTCTCTCATTCACACAACTTCTAACCTAGAATCCCAAAGAGGGAAAAGACTTCTCTGAAATATTTATTTGAAAACATATAGCAAAACCGAGCTCTTTTGCATGCACAGTAAGTTTAATAAACAGAATTACCTTTTGCAATTCCTTTTGGAACTCCAAAATCTTCTCTGGACCGACTCTCCTCAGCAATTTTACCAATTGTCCAGGTTTAACAGCAGTGTTGGTATCGACGAAAATGGCAATCTTTCTATAGTTAATAACATCTTCAAAAGGCAGCTCAATGTAGTCACTCACAATTACTGGAACACATAAACTCACAATAGCATCAAAAAGTCTGCAAGCTGATGGAGTATCGCCAGCTGGATGTAAACAGAATTTTGACGTATGCATTCCTTGTGTTGCTGCACGACGACTCTCCCTAGACTGTGCTCCGTGTTTGATTATAACATCTCGTTCGTTCTCAAGCAATTGGAAAAGCAAATCTCGAATCTTACCCCCCTGCATTCAACAATAGAAACCAACTTAGGTGTAAATCGGTCCTCTATGAGGCCAATGAACCCTTCGATTCAGGCCCAGAAATTTTACAAAATTTTAGGGGCTCTTTTTCTTAATACCTTAATACATATAATGAAATATGAAGAAAGATTATGTTCTAGTCTATTGGTCCATCCTTACTTAGTGTATTGTCATTCTCCCAGATCTATTAGGTGAGTTGTATTTATGTAATTACTTGGAACGCAATTGTCGTATTATGTTAAGTGTAATATTTTTTTTAATTCTTAGTTCGCATACTATAAGTAAAAAGGGGAAATGGGGCCCATTTAATAGTTCGATTCATGCCAAAATATTACTAGGACCGGTCCTGTATTAATGCACACATGGATCACCCATACAGCAGGCATGGGCATCACAGTCAGTTCTGTAGAGACTAGAGAGCATATGTAATAACATAAACAAATAAACAACTTAGGGGGTACTTGGTTCATACTTCTTCAATGGGAATGGTAATGCGAATTAAAGATGATTAACTGTCCCCTACCTTATAATCATTTCTCCTAAATCATTTCACTATTTCCCAACCAAAAATCATCATTTGTCTCAACTTATTCCAAGATTAGAGCAATACATTAACAATGTAACCATCATTCTCATTGTAATTCTTTATTTGATGATTCTCATTACCATTTCTATTGAAGAATTTGAAATTTTGACCCCCAAGTGTCCCCTTAAAATGTCTCAAATGAATAGACGTGTTGCACATAAGGTTCACCCTAGCTTAACTAGAAATAGCGAAATGCAGGACAATACAAGTAAATAAAAATTTAGAAAGTGCATAAAATCTTACCATAAACAACATCAGCAAGTGAGAAAGCAGATTATTACCTCTTTTCTATATCGATTCCCCATGAAGAACAGCAGGGACTTGCGGTTCTCCAGTCCAATATCCCCTTTGTATGTATTAATCCGATGTGAATACGGCAAAATCAAATCCTTCACTAGGGATGCTTGATTGCGAGCCAATCTCCCAAAATCTGAAACTAATAGAACCCCGTTCTTAACTCTATCAATGACTTTATACAAAGCATTCGGATCCTGACATATGAATACATGATCCCAACCATTATTCCTCTTCCAGTACACTTGTTCTTCCAACCAATCCATCAAAGCCTCCTACATTAGTCCAAACTCCAAAGTATGATACACTACTGCTTAGTTGTTACTCATTCAATTGGATCAAATGCAAAGCAAACTTAGCAATAAAATATGAAACAAGTGAAAGTACTTTATCATTTTGTTGTGTTTAATAATCCAATGAAGCTCATGAACGTGATACAAACACATCGAGATTTGCATTAAAATGGTAGAATCAGAACAAGATTGGTATTAACATGTAAACAACTAAAAATTTGACATTTATTGTACCTGAGTTTGCTCATCATTATAAACAGGCCTATCAGAAGAAACGTTAACAGCGGGCCGAATCGGATTAACGACGAGACTCAATGAAGAGAAGAAGGGCACGTAGAAAAGATCGGCTTCCTCAGGGTCCATCACTCGAGTCACGGCCGAGTCGAATCGTTCTTCACTCGGACGATTCAGATCGGAAAACAAATGCCACTCGGCAGGATGCTGATTCCCAGGATACTTCAGCATCGCATCATTCTCCACCGGCTCTCCTCCACGCGCCGCCGCGTAACTCTCAATCACACCGTACGTAAATCTCCTCGGCAAATCATACATATATATCCTCACCCTCTTATTAACATCATTATCACGATCGAGAGAACGAAAATGACTATTAACCAAATTATTCAAGGCGCGAGGGTTGTGATTCGGAGGAGAGTGGGAGATAAAGGAATAGATAGCGAAAATGGTGAAGAAAAAAACGAGGGCAAGCGTGGGCCTCAGGAGAGATTTCCGGGGCATTTTCGACAGTGTAGGTTTATTGTTGAGAGGAACAGAAGCGGCGGTGAGCGGTCTGAGTTTCGGCCGGAGATTCATTGAGGGCGGAGGGCATTATTGTTACTACTTCGAGATTGCGTGAGTTTGTAGAAATTAATTAAAAAGGGGAAAAGGGAATCTTCCGATCTGAAGAATTACCAGGGCCAATTATGCAATTCTCTTCAAATTCTCCAAGTTTTACGAGCAGCTTATCAATGGAGTCGTTAAAGATTTCAATGGTGTATTGAAATCTCGTATGAGTCAAATGATTTGATCATCATCTTAATCATATTTTATTATTGTAGTAATTTTGTTTCTTAAACAAAATTCGTGTTAAAATTAACTTGGGATTAAACTTTGTATTTTTTTTTTTTCGAACGCAAACTTTGTACATGTTCCGTCTCATCTCATTATAATTTTTCATTTCATTTTTTTTTCACCGTCCAAATTATTAAAACTTGGTACATATGATTCTATATTTATTTATCATATTATTATTTCGATAATTATTAATGAACTTGTAAATAATTTATGTATTAATGTATTGATTTTTTTTTTGATTACAAGTTAAATACCCATCCCTTTTCCCCTCCCCATGACTCGAACGACCTAAGGCCCAGGTAGTGGTGCTCTAACCACTTGAGTTATCCCACTTTGTCATGTATTAATGTATTGATGCACGAATTGAACTCAAATCTTTTTGGGTTGGATAAGGATAAGGAGTAGTCCAAAGAACAAGTTACGAGTTTACCACCTTTTTAGGTGAGGAGTTGGACTTCAAGCCTAGTTTTTCAAAGCTAGGACCTTGAGGAGTCGAGGTTCAAAATCTGATACTTGCACGTGAAGTTTGACCTAGCAGCCGTGGATAGAGATTTGTGAAGATTTCACACATGTTCCCTTTTTTTCGGAACTTGGAGGAGCTAGATAAGGCTGAATAAGCTCACCTTTCTAGCCCATGACTTGGGCGGTTGAGAGAAAATGAGGAGTGGATAACTCGTCTCTAAAGGTATAATTTTATAGCATTATTATCAGCATTTTCGAATATCTTATCGACTGAACACATACTTTCACACACCAATACACATATTGGCCGGAAAAATACTTAACATATTTTCCGGCAAACCTCGATTATTTGAATTAAACCCGACAACTCTGTCGGAGTCCCCGCGCCGGAGATTCTCCGACGTGTTTTTACAGGTATCGAGGTGATCGAAGAAGACGAACTTTGCTATAATCCAACCTATGATCGTTGATTCAAGGTGCGGGATTACTTATTGTTATGTGTCATTTTTTTACGCATCACAAATTAAATTAGGGATGTCTCACATATGAGATGAAGTTCTGTTTCAGTATTAATATCTCATTTTAGGATTGTAAACGAATCGAAACGAATATCACTGCATGTGATTCATATTCAATTATTCGAGTATTTGTATTCATATTCATTTATTTTTAAATAATAAATAAGATTCAATATTCACTTCAAATGACTATTCAATATTATTCAATTAGATTCGAGTATCCAATTCAATATTTTTTTAGTATATTTTAAACAATATTATTCGAGTATTCAATTCAAAATTGTTTCATATTCATTACTATTCAATTTGAAATTATGTGGAGAAAATATGTAAAATGACCAATACATTTACCTATTAGATTCAGTTTAGAGTGATGGCTTGGACCGCTCACTCATGCCTAAATTTGTACATGTTGTATCTACAAGTTGGATAAGAATTTAAATTCCTAATGGACTTGTGTGGAAATATATTATATATAATTAAATATTTACTATTGCGTCAAAAAATGATGTGATGTGATTATGAATTCGACGGGTCGGATTATAACCCTCGAATGATAATTGTATGAATCGCTCCCTCCAACGCTCTCGAGTACCTGCAAAAACACGCCGGAGGGGATTTCGACGTGGAATCTCCGACGCTCAAGTCAGATAACGTTCTCAGGGAATTAAGATGGAGTTATCCAAATTAGGGAAAAGCTCTCTAAAAAAACAGTAGGATATCAGGTGTATTTGGCTATTGGAGAGGATATAATATTACTTTCAAGTATTTTGTGCTTAGTTGTGTGTTCGTGTGTTGTGAAGTGAAACTCTTTGAAAGTGTGTGTGCGTGCGAAATCAGAGATGTTGTCTGTCGTGTTGGCACAACCTAGACAACACTATGCAGCGGAAATTAAAATGCACGTACTGAAAATAGAAGTATTCAAAATTTGCGTAGATTATAAAATAATCTACGCTGTTCACTATATAAAAATATGTGAAACGAGTACAACCTCTTAGAGGTGTATAATTACAC
The DNA here is from genome assembly GCA_963675135.1 of Galeopsis tetrahit. Lineage (NCBI taxonomy): Eukaryota > Viridiplantae > Streptophyta > Magnoliopsida > Lamiales > Lamiaceae > Galeopsis > Galeopsis tetrahit. The sequence goes on along the minus strand of OY776130.1, from coordinate 27,207,456 downwards.
TACGAAAGTGTATAATGATTTACTAGATCCTATGAAACTATCTCCCTCATAGATCTAATCACACAACCTAGTAAATAAGACTATGTTCTAACACACTACTATTCGGGTTTATAATGATGTGAAGAACTACAAGAAGAAACAAGGTTTTTCCTAACTAGAAGCGTATATAGCGTTCAATAGAGTAGTAGTCGATTTCAGCTTTTCTTCTTGTGTATCTTGTGTTGAGGGCAGCTTCTGTATTTATAGGCTTCATTCACGAACTGCCATCAACTCCCATGATCGCCTCAACCTTGAGATCATGCGGTTATAGAACTTCTCTCCACCACTCCTAGAATTTAGGAACTTGTTATACCATGGCCTAATAACTTCTCACTCCCACGCAGTGGCATGACTTGGTGTTGCCCACGTCTTCTAACTGCTCTGGGGACATCATTAGACAACAAGCGTAAGATAAGAGTTAGTGAGAAAAGGAAGGGCAAATTCTGATGTTGTCATGTGTTGGGAACATTAAACACAACACTCGGCTGTCAGTGTTGGATCATTAAACAAGACACTCATATCAACATCAACAATCTCCCCCAATTTGACCTTTCTACATCAACATACCTGAAGTTCACACAACATAGATATTGATTAAGAAGTTTACACAATTGATATTCCAAAAAAAATTGAAGTAACAATCTGCATAAGATCAAATTAAAGTAAACAACATCTAAACCAAAAAGAAACTTGTTTAGATTTAAATAACTAGAGCAAAAATAAATCCTAAATAATTACAGAATATAAATAGCAGAGTTTGAGAAAAAATAAAAATATAAGTACAAAGTTTTTACAACAAAGAAATAACTGAATTAACACTTGGGGAAGGATTGGGCTGAAATGTGTTTCAGCTGCATCTCCGTAATCTGCATTTACTCTCCCATTGTGTAAGCTCTCCCCCTGTCTTCAAGCTCATCATTTATCCAGATCACCATAGAGATCCTGGATATCCTGTGCATCTCCCTCAGTCATTTCAGTGTCCACAGCAGGTTCATCAGCTCGGCCAGGAACTGAATCCGGTTCATCTACAGTAGGAGCAACAATGTTAGTGGGCTGATTGTGTGAACTGTCAGCTACTCCCCCTGTTGAAGTGGAAAGAAGATCCATCCAAAATTTCTTTTGGATTAGAAGATCCTCCACAGAATGCTGCAAGTTAAGAATGGAACCCTGCAAAATATCAATCTGCCTCATAATATAATGTGAAGATAAATAGATTGAGGAGGCAACTCCTTCTGGAGGCAGTGTTGTATTGTGGAAGGGATCATTTGCTGGAACATTACTGGGGCCTGCTTCATCATCATTCCTTCTCAAAGGAAGACCAACCACCCTTTCACCTTGGATGAGGAACTGATTTGAGATGCTAAAACTTGGGACATAGGTGCTTATGACTTCATCTTCAAATCTCTCAAATGCTTTGTCCAACATGTATTTGTACACAGGGTAAGGTAGGATACCTCTCCCAGTCATGTCAGATTTAAAGGTCATCATGTTGGTGAAAATAACATGTCCTAGGTTAAACCTTATCAAGTGCCCAATCTTGTACATTAGTACAACCTGTTCTAAGGTGAGAGTGGTGTTGTTTGTTGTAGGCAGCCAATTAAAACACACCAACTTATGCAAAACAGAATATAGACTTGTGAGTTTAGAGGCCAAAATTCTCCTTCTCCATTTTGTGATTACTCCCCCAGTCAAGATGCTTATCATCACATCATGATCAGTAACAGCAGGATCCTCCATAATTTTAGTTTTAAGTAAAATATTGATCCTTCTAGGGGTAATCATGTGCCTATTTCCTCTAAACCAAAACTGTCCATATCTTGTGGAGTTGGGATCACCAGCAAATTGAGGGATGTTTGCATAAAATTCATAAATCCAATCAACAATATAGGGACACGCAAATTGCAAAGCATTCAGTAAAGATCTTTCTTTAAGCCAATCAAGCAGATTCATATCCTCAAAATCAGAAGTTTTAATCAATCTTTCACTTATAATCTGCCTAGTTCTTATGGTTCTATACTGTATGCTCGACTTATCATTGTAATCTTCATCAGAATCACTATTCCTATCATCAGAAGAGAAAATTACCTCATTTTCATCTTCTTCTGAAGAACTGGATGACTGTTCAGAATCTGACTGATCTGGTGTTGCCATCGGAGAGGCAACACTTTCGGGCTCTCGGGGCCTTTTTGATCGTCGAACTGGTGGAGTTGGAACACTTTCCTCCTCCATTTCCTCAGCAACTTCGTCCACATCCTCTTCATTTACAGCCACCTCTTCTTCCACTGGGGTTGCAGGTTGTTCAGCCTCTGTTTCTGGTTCTGATTCAGAATCAGACACAGCAATCGGCTCAAACGCATTCCCATCCGTCCTGGGCTTCTTTCCCTTTCCAGTGTAGTCAACAATCTTGCCCAGATTCCTTTGGGACTTTCTCTTACCACCAGGCCATTTTCGTGCAGATGGAACAGTAGCAGCTTTCTTTTTGCCCTTTTTGTGCTGGTGAATTCTCTCGAACTTTGCGGCCAGGACTTCTTCTTCAGAGGATTCCGGTTGGGTTTGCATGTCCTCATCCCCTTTGAACATGGCATTATCCAGCGTTTCTCCCTCAAGCACTAAAACAGGGTGAGTTGTTTTCAGGCTTAGGGTTTCGAAGGCCTCTTTCAAAGTGTTGAAAGGAGTGCCCAGAGGGAAGTGTAAGGTTACTGGAGTGATTTCTGGTGCGAGAGGTTCAGATGAGGGCTCATCTGGTGGGTTGGAGGTTGGAATTTCTGCAGTGGCGTTTGCATTCGCGATTTCAGTGCGAATGTCGTATGGATTGTAAGGTACGATTGCAAGAGGGGTTGTTTGAGTGGGTTCTTCTTCAGGAGCAAAGGGAACAACGATGGTTCCGACGGTGAACGATGGAGAGTTTGGTGAGTTTGATGATGCCATTTCAGCAAGGAGATTGAGAGGGTTTGGAGAAATTTTATCGCTTGAATTCGAGTTTGAGTGTGCAGCAGTGATCTGAGGAGTGTTGGACATATTGGAACCTGTACACACAAAACAAGAAAGCAAAAAAATTAATTTTGAGACCTTTCGAATTCTACAGATACAATGTAAATTAGAATTCAAACAGTGTGAGTCCAAGGGAACTGGATATACTTGAGTGCTACAAATATAATTAATATCAGTAATTACCAGGCTTAAATGAGTTAACCAAGCTTTTCAAGTATTTTCCAACACTGTAATGGAGACTCATCTTATATGGAGAGTTGAGATGAAGAAGTTACACGATTTTGGAGAGTGAGGGAAGTGAAGTAGTGGAAGTAACTTCCCCACTAATTGATCGTGGTTAACAGGGAGAATAAGAAATTCTGAAAAACAAAAATTAAAAAAAAAGCGGAATATAATAACTGAAATAATAAAACAAGGCAAGATTAAGTCAAATTAAATATTTCAGAGAATAATATTTAATAATTATAAAAAAATAACTAATTCCATGAAAATTGGGATAAGAATCTGAATTAACGAGTGTTTTGACTATTGTTGGCATTCTATACACTTCAACACAGTTTTTTCATGATTTTTCATCATATGTGTTGCTCTAATATCTTTTTCTTTTTATCACACCTCACATTGATCCATCTTTTGAAAAGAGTACATCGTAGCAGCGAACTCCGTGCCCCATAGTTACTCAATGGATTTGTGAATATATTGATGCAATTTATATCACCTTTTGAAAAGAGATCATCGTAGTAGCGAGCTCCGTGTCCCATAGTTACTCAGTGATTTATAAGGCATCTAATAAGTGATTTTTCTTTTGTAGCATTTGAGAGGTGTATAGGCTTTTTAGTATTTTTCACAAGTCATTCAGAATTCAAATATCAATCACAAAGGAATTTCATTAATTCAATAATTACGAAAATTAAAGCAAGTAAACACATAAGTGACTTATCTTAGTGTTGTCTCAAATGCTGCCGCATTTGATACAACACCCTTGATCATATTTTCAGATATTGCATAAGCCAAGAGATTTTCGTAGAGAAGAAAACCTCTTATCATCAAGAGCTTTAGTGAATATATCAACTAATTGTTTTTCAGTAGATATGTACTCCAACTTAACAACTTCCTTTTCAACAAGATCTCTTATAAAGTGATGTCTAATACTTATATGCTTTGTTAATGAGTGTTGCACTGGATTTTTTGAGATATTTATAGCACTAGTATTATCACAGTATACAGTTAAAACATCACTAGGTAAGCCATAATCATGAAACATTTTTTGCAACCAAAGTAATTGAGTACAACAACTCCCTGCTGCAATGTATTCTGATTCAGCTGTTGATTTAGACACACAGTTCTGTTTTCTACTGTGCCAAGAGATTAAGTTGTTCCCCATATAGAAGCAGCCACCACTTGTGCTTTTCCTATCATCACAGTCTCCTGCCCAATCTGCATCACTGTAACCTATTAAGGTGCAGTTTGGGTCTTTGCTGTACCAAATACCTAAATCACATGTACCTGCAACATACTTAATGATTCTTTTAACAGCATTCATATGTGATTCTTTGGGATTAGCTTGGTATCTAGCACATAAGCAAACACTGAACATAATATCAGGTCTGCTGGAACTCAAATATAACAGACTGCCAATCATAGACCTGTATAGTGTTGAGTCAACATTCTGGCCAACACTGTCCTTACTCAGTTTCTGAGTTGATCCCATAGGTGTTTTCATATGTTTAGCACTCTCTAATCCAAACCTTTTTACTAGACTTTTAGCATACTTACTTTGTGAGATAAAAATCCCATCTTTTTGCTGTTTGATTTGCAGTCCTAGAAAGTAATTTAAATCACCAACCATGGACATTTCGAAGGTAGATGTCATCTCATTCACAAAGTGTTTTAGCATATTGTCACAAGTAGAACCAAATACTATATCATCAACATAGATTTGAGCAATCATAATATCATTTTAATCATGTTTGATGAATAGTGTTCTATCAGCTTCTCCTCTTACAAAACCAAACTCAATCAAGAAATCTGTCAACCTTTCATACCATGCTCTAGGTGCTTGTTTCAAGCCATATAGAGCATTTTTCAATTTATAGACATGATCAGGAAAATCAGGGTTTTCAAAGCCTTTAGGTTGTTCAACATAAGCTTCTTCATTTAGAATACCATTTAAAAAGGCAGCTTTAACATCCATTTGGTGCAGTTTTATATCAATATAGCATGCAATGGCAAGTAAGAGCCTAATGGATTCTATTCTAGCAACAGGAGCAAATGTTTCATCAAAGTCTACACCCTCTACCTGTGTATATCCTTGAGCAACCAACCTAGCTTTGTTTCTAATAATATTTCCCATTTCATCAGTCTTGTTTTTGAAAATCCATTTAGTTCCTATAACATTAATATGGTTTGGTCTAGGAACTAATGTCCACACATCATTCCTAACAAATTGATTAAGTTCTTCATGCATAGCTTCTATCCAATTCTCATCATCTAATGCTTCTTTAACAGATTTGGGTTCAATCTCAGAGTGATAACATTCATGATTTACCTTACTACACATGCATGACATGCATATTGATCTTACCACATCCTTTGAATTCATCCCCATTCTTCTTCTGGTTTGAACACCTGTAGACTGCTCACCAATAATTTGGTCTTGTGGATGATATTTCTGAATCCTTATGGAAGGAGTTTTCTGGAGATTATACAGATTTTCAGGATCTGTATTATCAGATGTTTCCTCTGGTATGTCAGCATTCTTCTCAACATTCTGAACATGTTCAACATTTTCAGTAATGATTGGTACATTAATCAAGTCTGAAATGTCTTCATCTTCAATGCTTTTACCTGTAATGCTTGTATCATCATCAAAAACAACATTTACAGATTTTTGTACAGTATCAGTCCTAAAGTTATAAATCCTATAGGCTTTGCTGTTTCTTGAGTAACCAAGAAAGAAGTCTTTATCACTCTTTGAGTCAAACTTATGTAACTGATCCCTGTCATTCAAGATATAACATACACAGCCAAAAATATGGAAATATTTAAGATTAGGCTTTCTATTGTTCAGAATTTCATATGGAGTTCTAGTAGAATTTGTTCTAATATAAACTCTATTAGCAATATGACAAGTAGTATTAAGAGCTTCAGCCTAAAATCTTTTAGATAAGTTCTTAGAACATAGCATGACTCTAGCCATTTCTTGAAGTGTTCTATTCTTTCTTTCTGCTATGCCATTTTGTTGAGGAGTTTTGGGAGAAGAAAACTCTTGGATTATACCTTTTGATTCACAAAACTCAGTAAAGGAACTGTTTTCAAATTCTCTTCCATGATCTGACCTGATTCTGTATACTTTAGAATTGAAAACATTCTTGAATATTTTATACAGAATTTTGAAAATGGAAAAAGTTTCAGATTTATCTTTTAAGAATTCAATCCATGTGAATCTAGAGTAATCATCAACCACAACTAAAGAATACCTTTTACCTCCAATACTTTCTGTTTCCATAGGACCCATAAGATCCATGTGCAGTAATTCGAAGCAATGTTTGGTTGAGCAATGTCCCAACATTTTGTGAGACACTTTAATCTGTTTGCCTTTTTGACAAGGTCCACATACCTTGTTATCTGAGAATTTCAGATCTGGTAAACCTGTAACAGCTTTTAATCTAACAAGTTTATCAAGCTGTCTATAGTTAGCATGTCCAAGTTTATGATGCCACAGAATACTATCATCAACTTTAGCCTTATTGCAGACAAGTTCAGATTCAATGAGATAACAATTATCAGCATATCTGTTTCCCATCATGATACATTTAGAGTTTTTGTCTAGCACATAACATGAGTTCTTATCAAACTTAACATGCAAATCATCATCACATAATTGACTAATATTAATAAGATTTGCCAGTAGTCCATCAACATGCAAAACATTTGATAACTTAGGAAAACCAGGAACATTCAATGTCCTTTTACCAATGATTTTTCCTTTTGATCCACCACCATAAGTGACATTACCACCATTGTAAACAGTATAATCAGTGAGATAATCAATTTTACCTGTCATGTGTTTAGAACAGCCACTATCAAAGTACCATAATCCAGGTATACATGCTTTTAGAGACATATAAACAACATTACAAGATGTATTTTCTTTTGAAATCCATGCAGAATTACTATGTGATCTTGAATGTTGAGTCATTCCAGGCAATACAGACTGTTTCAAATCATTTTTCTTCTTCAAACATTGAGGACTTTTATGACCCTTTTTGAAACAGTAATGGCATATAACATCTTTTGCAATAATCTGAGTCTTAGCAGAAACACTAGGATTGTAATTCACTTCAGCTTTTACAAAGACAGTAGGTTTCTTAGATTCAGACTTCATTGAATTCTTACCTTGGTAGCCAATACCTGTTCTTCTTGAGTTGTTGGTCATAAGAGAGTCTTCCAGTTTGTTCTTTCCATCAGAAAACCTTTTGAAGCTTAGAGAGGCTTCCTTCAATCTCTCTTCAAGTTTAGACATCTCCACATCTTTTCTTGTTAGAGTGCCTTCAAGCTTAGTAATAGATTCTCTTAAATCAGAATTTTCAAAGTTCAGAGACTTAATGATGTGATAAAGTTTCTCAGTTTCAGAAGATATTTTGCAAACTTTTTCATTAGTTAAAGGTTTTTCATAAGAATATTTCTTAAAATCAAGAACAGACACATCTAGCCTTTCTTTGAGTTTAGAAATTTCCTTATCCTTCTTTGTTAAAAGACTTTCCAGTTTGAAAACAGTATTAGACAAGTCTTAAATGTCAGCATCTCTTCTGGATAATCCTGTTTTATTTGATGTACCTGTCTCATTAACAGAACTTGTGAAACAGTTAAATTCTGGTGCATTATTATTCAGTGATTTCTAAAATGATGGCTCATTTGTCCTCACATCATAATAATCGTCCAGATCATCATCAAAAGTATCATCATACAGAATTCTAGCAGAGAAAACTTTTTCAATATCTTTTTCAGGATCATGATCAACATCAGACTCATCACTTAAAATAGCACTGAAATTAAGTTTCTTTTTTAGAATGGTGTTAGCACATTCATTAGCATAATGACCATATCCAGAACATGCATCACATTTAACATTCTTCCTATAATCTTGGTCAGATCTAAACCTGATTCCTCTTTCTAATTGTCTAGAAGGATTAAAATTGTTCTTCCTAATGGGCAATTGCTGAGTATTATTAATCTGAACCTTAGGTTGAATGTTGTCCTTAAGCCTATTATTCTTGTTCTTCATAAATGTTTTAAACTGTTTAGTAATGAAAGCCATATAATCAGTTAAGGTATTCCTCAATATCATCTTCATCAGAGTCAATTTCAGTAACATAAGGAGACTTTCCAGAACCTGATGATACAGATGATGAGGCATCACCTTTGAAAACAAGCACTTTCTTTTCATTATCAGTCTTTTCAGAAATGTTCATCTCATAAGTTTTCAAAATACCAACTAATTCATTTTGACTTATCACATCAGTATCCTTAGCTTCTTCTATAGCACATATCTTAGGTTCAAAACGTTTAGGAACAGGTCTAAGAATTTTATGTACTAACCTTTGATTTGATATTGGATCTCCAAGAGAATGAGCTTCATTTGAAATCTCAGTCAGCTTTTCGTTGTAAGATGAAATGGTTTCATCTTCTTTCATCCTCAGGTTTTCGAACTTGGTTCCAAGCATACGTAGTCTGGTTCTTCGTACACTATCTGATCCTTCACAATGTTCTTGCAGTCTATCCCATGCATCCTTCGAAGAAATGCAGTTTGATATGATTTTGAACATTGAGGCATCAGTTGAGGTGAAGATTGCATTCAACGCCTTTGAATTGTAACTTGCAGTTGTGATTTCTTCAGCCGTCCAGTCGAGCTCTCTCTTGATCCGAGCTTCATTGTCTTCATCCGCAGCAGTTCTTGGTTGAGTCCAACCAGCAAGAACACTCCTCCAGGCTCGTTCATCAATGGATTTGATGTACATCCTCATCTTTGGTTTCCAGAAGGCATAATTCGTGCCATCTAGAATCGGAGGCTTTAGTGCGGGTGAAAGTGGATACTCCATTTCAGATTTTACACACTCTAAGCAGAATCTCTACTTAGTGTATCAAGTAGTTGGCTCTGATACCAACTGAAAGTGTGTGTGCGTGCGAAATCAGAGATGTTGTCTGTCGTGTTGGCACAACCTAGACAACACTATGCAGCGGAAATTAAAATGCACGTACTGAAAATAGAAATATTCAAAATTTGCGTAGATTATAAAATAATCTACGCTGTTCACTATATAAAAATATGTGAAACGAGTACAACCTCTTAGAGGTGTATAATTACACTACGAAAGTGTATAATGATTTACTAGATCCTATGAAACTATCTCCCTCATAGATTTAATCACACAACCTAGTAAATAAGACTATGTTCTAACACACTACTATTCGGGTTTATAATAATGTGAAGAACTACAAGAAGAAACAAGGTTTTTCCTAACTAGAAGCGTATATAGCGTTCAATAGAGTAGTAGTCGATTTCAGCTTTTCTTCTTGTGTATCTTGTGTTGAGGGCAACTTCTGTATTTATAGGCTTCATTCACGAACTGCCATCAACTCCCATGATCGCCTCAACCTTGAGATCATGCGGTTATAGAACTTCTCTCCACCACTCCTAGAATTTAGGAACTTGTTATACCATGGCCTAATAACTTCTCACTCCCACGCAGTGGCATGACTTGGTGTTGCCCACGTCTTCTAACTGCTCTGGGGACATCATTAGACAACAAGCGTAAGATAAGAGTTAGTGAGAAAAGGAAGGGCAAATTCTGATGTTGTCATGAGTGTTGGGAACATTAAACACAACACTCGGCTGTCAGTGTTGGATCATTAAACAAGACACTCACATCAACATCAACACTCTTAATCATATTCATTCAGCATCAGAATGCGTACCTTGGGGAGAAGGCTACTTCTTCCCCCTTTTCTCTCCACCTCCTAAGCTCACGACCTAGTCTCCCTGATTTCTCAGCCTTCTCCCTCCAACGCCAGCCTCTATTTTTCAGGGGTCAATCCCTCGTCCCCATGAAATCTCGGAACCCTCTCCTCCTAGTTCTGACTTGGCCGGAGCCCAATTGACCTTGTGCCACTTATATAGTCTCTAGGGCTACACAGACTCCTTTCATTCTAGAATAGGCCCACTAACCACTATTGAACTTATTTTTATATACATTGGGCCCAAATACACTGCTGCTATAACATTGGACCTGATATAAGCCTGATTTTATGACAAACGGGCTACAAGGAGGCCCAATAAAATACATCATTAAGGGTGTATAAATCGTCCATCAAATAACCAACAAATAATCAATATAGATAACTCATTGCGCGTCCACGTGCCATCATCTCATAGGATAACATATTTTGGCCACATCAACCACTCCCCCTACTCTCGTAAAGTAACTCAAACTTATGAGAGTAGGAAGAAATAAACGAGTTAGCCTCAAAGTGCCTGCAAATGAATAATCAAATACATTTTTTTGAACATTTCAAAGCTCACGAGATGTCATTTAATAAAGGCAGACCCTGAAAAACGTTTTAAAGCCCTGAATATCTCTATGATCAACATCCCTGCTCGCCCTCCATCCTCTAAGTCACAAGTGAGTCTCAGGACCCCTCGACCTCCTGAGGTGAATAGAAACTCCAATCTCTCAAGGTTCTTAATCACAATTCTTCAGACCTCAATTATTTCCCCTTACAACACTTCGAATTCTACACCAGTGTCGCTCTCACGCGCCCGAGCTTTATCTCCCCTGTGTTAGATATTGCCTCTCACGTGCCCACGTCATGATAGGCCTAGAAGGCTAGCTTTTCCTGATTTCTCCCCTTTCTTACCGCTTCCTTCCATAACTCCCCAAATTTCAAAATTAAACTCCCCACTTACTCAAAATTTTTGAAACTTCCCCTTATTTCTCTCATAACTTCTTCTGATCTCTCTTCTTCCTCTGTTCCTCTTTTTATCATACTCTCTCTCTCTCTCTGCTCGTCCTATCTCCTTTCCCAAGCTATCGGTTCATAGTTCTTCCAGCCTCTAGCTCTGTCGAAAATTTGTCAATGTCCTCTCTCCAAGTTTCAGGTAACCACTCTTCTAGATATCTTCTCCAAACCATGTCTGCTTTTGAAGAAGAATCCTTAAGTTCTACTCTGCATGAGGATTCAAATGTACCTATCCTTTCTTTTGATAGTGAAGCTCCAGAAGTAACCCCCGCCCTTAGATGGCTCAGAAGGGCTGAGTTGCAAAAGTTCATGCAGAACAAGCCTAGCTCTTGCTTGGAGCATTATATGGCTGAGTTCTTTGCCTTTCTGAAATGGAAAGGCAAGGCAACAGATGGTGAAGTGTCAACAAGGTTGACCTATGTGAATGAAGGAGATGAAGAGGAAAGCTCTCACAGGGTCCCATCATCTATATGCCTCCAAAGCAACAAGGCTATATTGATCAATCTCAGATTTTCCAAGAGTTCATCCAGATACTGAAGATGGAAAAACTGAAGCTTGGACCTAAGGGAACCAACAAAGAGGCAATGGAACTAAAGAAGAGGGTCTGGGCACAGTATGGAATGGTGCCACCTCCTGAAGAAGACCTCTGAAACTGCTAAGTTTCCCTGTCCTTTACTTGCCTTATGACTGCTGAAATGGATTCTTATGTGCTCATGGCTGCTGATATGATTATGTAAATTGCTCTGATCACATTTCTGCTTAGAGAATTTTTCTCTGATCACATTTGTTTAGATGTATTTGCTCTGTTGGTCCCAAAGTTGAGTTAAGATTGATTAAGCTAGTAAAAGTCTAGAGGGGATGGGTGAATAGACTTTTAAAAATCTTTCAAAATATCAGAGTTATATGCGGAATAGTGTTCTGTACAGTACTGTTCTTACTGGGTCAGATCAATACTTCCAGTTTCAGTTTTATACTCAACTTAGATTTAGATCTTGAATAGTATGTTAAACAAATATCAATCAGTAAGTAAATCAACACACAAGATTTATAGTGGTTCGACAAATGTCTACATCCACTCTCACAACTCCAGTCGTGATATTTTATTAACTCTTCCTTCTTGAGTTTCTTGTGGCTTAAAGTCCCAAGATTAAGACCTTGATCTTTTCGATTATACCACCAGGTATATCTTCGATCTACTAGTAATTTCACAAGTAACTAGCAAACTTGTTTTTACAACAAATCACAAACTAAAAATAGTAAAGTAAAACTTCTCTTTAGTAGCCTTTGATTCTTCAATTTAGTACGGTAGCTTCTTCTTGATTTGATCTCCTTAACTCTGTGAGTTCTTGAATACTTGAATGCTCTTTGATTACTTCAGATCAGTAGAATATCTTGAGTAGCAGTAGTCTTTTCAAGTAGAAGATCACACGGTATTTATAGACTTTAGTATGTCAGTTAGCAGTTTGTGAAACTAACTCTCAACTAACTCTTAACCGTTTCTTGTAACTTCCTTTTGTAACCAACTTATCTTCTTATCTTCAAGTCAGCATATCTTCTAATATCTTCAGTTATATTCTTCAAATAAGTTTTCCAAACTTATTCTTCAATTTCACCAACTCAACACAGTAAACTACTGTTCTGACTTTTACTGTTCTAAGCCAGTCAACACAGTTCTCAACTTTTGTTCTGCGCTTCTTCAGAATATTTCTCTTGTATTTCTGAACTTCATCTTACTCCTTTTGATTGTCTTCTTATTCTGGAGTAGTCTTCTGAGCTTCTTTTGGTCTTCTGACTTTGTTCTAATCTACTGTTCTGAACTTTTACAATGCTGATTACAACTCAATACAAACTTACATATATAAAATCTATCTATACATCAACTGAACTATATACAGAAGAGTATATCTAAGTCCTATACTATAAGTTGTCTATACAATTCATCATCAGCTTAGTTCTTAACAGTTCATATATCAGATCAGTAACTCACATAAGATCAGTAAACTCAGTTTTCATAACTTCTTAAGATGACTTAGTTAGGATGACTTAGAACCACATATATCATTAACTTCAAGTTGCTTTTGGCCATCAAAACATATAATCATCAACTAGAATATTGTTTCAAGGATTCATATCCCAACAATTTCCCACTTTTTTATGAAGCCAAAACTACTTAAATGTTAATAAATCAGTAGTTAAGTATGTAGTCAATCATAACAGTTCATCAAGTTAAAATTCCAGATTCATATTCAGATAAGATCAGATAATTACATATTACACATAATCACAGAATATGAAATACAAAATATATATAGAAATAAAGATAAGGTAAAGAAATGTTATCTTGTGAGATTGTCCTTCATCTTCATTCTTTAGGTCCAACTCTGAATGCCACATATAGCCTTGTCTTGATGTCCATCATATGTTGATGATCAGTGATCCTTTCATCCTTAATGATCTTCTCAATGATGTTTCCAATTTCTTTGTAATCTAGTTCTCCATTCTCTAGTCTTGGAGGATCCCAAATAGGCTCTTCTGGACACAAAATTGTAATATCAGCAGCACCAGCAGTTAACAAGATATCTTCCCAGAATTCTCTTGCTATGTTGTTCATGAAATCTTGAAAATCATCAAATTCTGCTTCTCTGCTAGAATGAAATCCAAATTTCCTAACAATATGATTAGCAATTTGCCATTTCATCTTCAATCATTCCAGTAATCCATATTCTCTGGAAGAACTATGAAATCGATAAAATTCTCATCTTTGAAATTTCCAGACTTCTTGACTTTCATTTTCTTTTTTAAAGCAGCAACTCTGTTCTCAAATCTCTTACTCAAAGGTTCAACATCTTTAAGTTTCTTCTTTTTCAGTTCTGCTTCAGCTTGTTTCTTTTTCATCAATTCAAGCTTATTTTGAGCTTCAACCATCTGTTCTTGACTTGGTTGCTCACTTGAAACCACATGTTTCAACTTGCTCCTAGATCTGGTAATTCTACCAGTTCCTTCAGGTTCATTTTCAGCTTCATCATCAATTAAGATGAGTTTTCTCTTTCTCTTTCCTTAAGAAGATTCACCAATGTTCTTCTCAGTATTAGCAATTGCAACATTTTGAATACCAGTAACAGCTTGTTGCTTTCTGAGTTTGATTTTCAGATTCAAACTGATAATTTCTTGTTTCAGTTCATCTTGACTTTGCTTGAGCTCATCTTGACTCACAACTAATTGAGCTTGTTGAGTTTGAGTCTGCTCCATTACTCTCATTACCTTCTCTTCCCCTTTTTGGCTTCATCCTGCCAATCTTTCAAAGGTGAGAGATGTTGCTCCAACTTCTTGTGCAACTCTTCTGAGAGTTTCTTCTCTTGCAGTCTGTGCAAATCATAGATTTTGGACATAGTGTGCTCCATCACTTGCTCATAAGCACTTTCTGCAGTCAGCTTAGTAAGTTTCTCAGTTGCCTCTTGGAACTGTTTCAGAGTGGCTTCCAACTTGGCTTGCAACTCTTCATTATGCTTTTTCAACATTTCAATGGAATTGTAATATAATATTTAAGAATAAGAATTATTTTTATGTTTATTTAATTGGATTGCGATTTTCACTTAAATAGTATTTTCAATTAAATTATATTATAATTGTTTTCGCTGCAATAGTTAACTAACATTTTAAATATAATAGTTATCGCGTCCCTTTATTTTAACGTTGTAAATTTAAGATTTCAATTTTTTTTGGCACGTTAAAATTAGTTATTTTAACTACTTTTTGAAAGGTCAATATTTTTAGATTTGGGGCGTGACAGTTTGTGTTGTTCAGCCACATTTTTTAGAGCTTCAGTAGTGTCTTTCCTTCCATGGAAACAAAGGTGATTAGTGGAGTCGAGTTCTTAAGCCTCCAGAATCTGATAGGCCAAGACTATCTGAAGTCGAGGAGTGCAATGATGTTCCGGTCATTGACTTGGCCTGCCACGATCAAAGCTTAGTAGTAAAGCAGATAGGCGAGGCTTGTCGAGACTACGTGTTCTTCCAGGTTAAAATCCAGAGGGTGGCTCATGAAATCTTTAATTTACCTGTGAAAGAGGTCAAGATGAAATTATAGCGACGTTCCTCTGCCCTTGCGACGCTGCAATTATTAGTGCGCCAAAGGAACTAACAAGAGGAGACGGCAGAGCCCTTTATAGGGACTACACATACACTGAGTATTACAAAAAAATCTGGAGCCGGAACCTCGACCAGGGGCACTATTTGGAGCTTTTCAAGAATTAGAATTACTTTTTTATCAGGTTTATAGGAATCTCATTTATTCAGTTGTTTATAATGATTGAATGAATGAACATCACCGGGTTGTATAGTTTTATTATATCTTTATAGTCTCTTGTGTTATCTTTATGTATGTATGTAATCTATATCTATATATATATAAAAACAGAATAGCCGTCAATTTTCATTTTCCCGCCTAAAACAAGTTAATAGAAATATTATTTAGACACTTGCAGCAAAAAAGCTGCCCAAATTCTGCATGCTTCACATTTTTCTATGAAGGTCTATTATAATGTTATAATATTAGGTTTATGAACTACTACTACAAATTGTGAATTATTTTTTTAACATTAAATAATTTATCGGTTTGAGAGTACATATCAATAGCACCGTCCTATTTTTTATTTTATTTTTCCATTTCAAAATCAAATTTAATATTTTGTGTATTTATAATAAAAATATATATGTATTAATTTACGTGCATTAACGTTGTAATTTATAAATTATTTAGATTTTTTTATTCATATAGTATATAAAAAAGCTAAAATATTATTGAAAATAACTGAGTTACCTTCATATTGGAAAATGTAAGTTGAAAAATGAATATTTACTATTTCTATTGAAATAACAAAATAAAACTTTTAATACTTGAAAAAATATAGTAATTTAAAAAAATATATAGATAGAGGTAAACTTATATGTTCTATATATAGAAGGTCAGTGATATATACATATTTAAAGATTAACATATTTGCCATTTATTTATTTATTTTTTCTTAGAAAGCGTCATTTTTGTTTTTAGTTCAGTTCTAATAGCCATTTAATTAAAAGAAAATTAAGCTATCAATTATGATTTTTTTTTTTTAAGTCTCAAGTATGCGATTCAAGGTCGACTAATCCTGAAGGTTAGCACAATCCTAAGTTTCAAATCTATATCACTAGATTAACTCCTTGAGATTTTTATGTGAATTATTCTGTCTTAATTCTTATTTGCTTTTCTTTTATAATTTCCTATGTGAATTAATTAAGTAAAAATTATTAATGAATTAAAATTATAATTAGTAACATAATATTTATGTATTAGTAAAAAAATTATTATCAATATATTATTAGCAAAATTTATAAGTCGTGCATCGCACGGGAGGAATACTAGTATATGAAGAAAGAATAATTTTGGTGTGATTTACGCCAAATTCGATTCCTTCTTCGGGTTGTTTATGATTGACTTCAAGTATTTAGTTGTTATTTTAATTTATGTTTTCAATTATTGTATTTTTTTTTATGTTTTACTCATTATTTTATTTCAAATAAATTTTTAATAATATTTTATTAAAAATATATTAATATTAATTTATTTTTTAAAATTAAATATTAATTATAATATTTAAATTATAAATAATGAATGAATATGAGTAGAATAAATATGGTAAAGTCTAGTATGCACTCGAGTACATGTTGTGCACCCTAGTCTAAAGAAAAGTGTATGTTATTAAACTGAAAAGTACAATACAATATTACTAAAAAGTGTAAGTCATTATGACTAAAAATATTATTATACAGTTTAATAATTAAAAATT
Organism: Galeopsis tetrahit; assembly: GCA_963675135.1. Lineage (NCBI taxonomy): Eukaryota > Viridiplantae > Streptophyta > Magnoliopsida > Lamiales > Lamiaceae > Galeopsis > Galeopsis tetrahit. The sequence goes on along the minus strand of OY776130.1, from coordinate 27,190,583 downwards.
AGTGTAACACCATTTACCAAAAAGTGTAAGTCAGTAAATTGAAAAGTGCAATGACTAGGGTGCACAACATAGCAGACCAACCCAATAAATATATATATTAATTTATTTTGTTGGTTGTTTGTTGTATGCCGAATTGCATATTCACACAATAATGAATAATCTAACTTTTTTTTTTTTAATTGCAAGCAAGCCGTTGTTGTAAGACTCATTAATTTAACGTTAATCTGACAATAATTTATTTTCTAAAATTATACTCCCTCCGTCCCTTACTTGAAGCTACATTTTACCATTTTGGGCGTCCCATACTTGAAGCTACATTACCTAAAATAGCAAAAACACTTTTAAACACTCTCCTTAAAACATCACAATATTACAACAAATGTCACTACTTTATTACACTAAAAAGTAACTTTATTACTATTTATAAAGTTGAAAAGTCTTTACTACCCCACTTTATCTTACACAATACTAATAAACAACTCATTTATTAAAACCCGTGTCAATTTGGTTTGTAGCTTCAAGTATGGGACGGAGGAAGTAATATTTAAATATAAATAGGGTTGGCAATGGGGCGGGTATGGAACGGGTATGACCTGTTTCAGGACCCGCCCCGCCAAATTGTTTAAGACCTGTTACCCGATCCGACTCAAAACCCGCCTAAACTCGCCCCGTTCCGTGAACTCGGCGGGTAAACCCTCCCCGACCCGCCATCACTTTTTTTTTTTTTAATAAATAAATCTGTTATTTTCCTTTTTGAAATCTGGTAAGCATCGGTTTTCAAGACTCCAACAATGAAAAATCTATTTAACAATTACATATTAAAAAAATTGGGAAGTCTATTTAATTATAAAATTTGTAATTAAATAATTTGGGGAGTGTACTGTATTTAACAATTTGTGCAACATCCGCAAATAAGGAAAAAAAAAAAGACTCCAAACATCAATCCATTCAAAATTTGGGGAGTATATCAAATATCTACAAAAGCAATGGCGTGAAATTACAAGGGAAGAGTATATACAGTAACCGTATACTGATAATATATATATTAATATATATCTATACGGGTCGGTATATATAAAACCATTACCCGTCCCAAATCCGTTGGATATTGTTTGACCGGATATTTACCCGACCCGAGACTCGTTTGATCGGATATTTACCCGTCCCGTGCGGGTCGATTTTATGCGGATCCGAATTTATACCCGTCCCATAACCAACCCTAAATATAAAAACAAATTATAAAATAGAAATAATTAATAAATAAATATGAAAGAGCTAAAAATATCAACAAACGGTTCAAAAAAAATGCAAATTCTATCAACAATTTTAAAAATCATTTCATCAAAAGTTACGAGAAATAACTTATCAAAATAAATTATACTCTCTACTCTCTAGAGTTTTTCAAGGATCCATTATTATTCTAGAATTCTCCACTTCTAAAAAAATCGGTCTAATATCTCTCTTCTCAAACCACTACATATTCAAAATTTATAGATTCTCATTAATTTAATTTTATCTTTTAATTTCAACCCTTCATTTTAAGTTTTAATCTTAACGGTACATTTTTATTTTAACTTTTATATTAGGGTCATTTACATTGATTTTCATTTCATTGTCATTGTTTGTTTCTTCTTTTCTTATTTCAATTGTTCTATATATATATTTTTTTTGAATTTATTTACTTTCGTTTTGCTACAATATTTTTTATAAATTTTACGTATATGTCACATGTCTGACCAAATCAATACACACTGCATCCTTGTACAGACCCACTTTTAAGTTTATCCTCTCTTTTTTTAAAACTAAGTCAATGCAAACGGCATTCTTGTGATTTAAATTTAAAGTTTATTCCCTCATTTTTTTAAATGAAGATTTCATCCCCTAATTTTTTTTAAATGAAGATCATTTTACTATTATAATCACCACCAGCAATCTTGACTACGCTTGACTAAAGATGACTAAGGAGATTGAGATACTAAAGGAGATTGAGATCGATCAAAGATAACTAAAGAGATTGAGATCTCTAACTAAAGAGATCAAACCACTCAGGAGCTGACTAGATGACTAAAGGATTGAGATTGCTCACTACACTAAAGAGATTGAGATTGCTCACTAAAGAGATCAAACCACTATCTATAAGAGATTGAGATCGCTGGACTAAAGATGACTAAAGAGATTGAGATGGCTAACTAAAGAGCAATCACCGCTTGACTGACTACGCTCCACTAAAATGACTGACTACGTCCCGTTTGATAAAGCAAATAAGGAGATTGTTTGCCCTGTATAACAACATGTGAGCTGTTTGATAGTCTAAATAAGCTTATATCTCAGTCCTGAATAGGGCCAAAAGCTCCATACTAAAAAGTGTTTTTTTTTTTTTTTGTCTTCAGACCTTATATGCCCAACCTTCCTTTCTCTTCATTGAGAATTATGGCTAATGGACGGAAATCGTGGATGGCCTTCACTATAAAGGTGTTGGTCCTTGTTGGAGTATGACACAAGTGTATTGGGGGGGGGGGGGAATGCACTTGTGTATTCAAATTCTTTCTTTTCAAAACAGTTTAGTCTTATCAGGCAGGTTGTCTCACAACAAGCCTGAGTGTGAACTTTGATAGATACTTGTCCTACTGATTACTATTAAGTGATCAGTTGGCTAAATATCTAAGAGAGTTGCTAAGTGCGGAATGTGGTTGGCCTTTGACTCAAAGAAATACTCCAAGATGATTTCTGAAAAACACAGTTATCAGGGACTTTGTCCAAAACAGTTTTTCTTAACTTACTGAGTTCTGCTCTTTGAAATATGATTGAATGTAAGTGCAGTAATAAAGGCAGTAAGTAAATGGCACACAATTTATAGTGGTTCAGAGACTCAAGCTCCTACATCCACTTTCCCTGATTGAACAAGATAATTCCTTAACAATGGAATTAGCTTGTTTTATAGTGCCAAGGTGCACTGATCAACAACACTCTCTTAGTGCTTTGATCCCTAGGATAATCTAAGTCCTAGTGCTCAATCTCTCTGAGTTAAGACTGTGTTTCACAATAACAGTCCTTAACTCCTCACTTCTACAACAAACACTCCTTCACTTAATGAGGTAAGGGTTTGAGGTTTGGTTCCAACTAGTAGAGATATCCTTTACAATAAGAACAGTTGTAAAGGCTTAGGATATCTCAATGCTAAGCTTTGGATGTTTACAAAGATTGGCTTAGCTAATTGAAGTGATCAGGAAACTTGGGATTCTGAAGAACAGCTTTGGTTTCCTTTGAATGCTTGATGATAGTTTGATAGCAAGTAGTTGGATAATTGAATCCTTAGATCACTTCTGTATTTATAGGCAAATTTGAACAACTAACCGTTGGAGGGATAGCAATTCAAACTTGTCTATTTGCAGCACCATTGAAACGGTTATGAAGCTTGGCATCCTTTTATCCACTGTGTAAAAGCCTCTTCAATGGTTGCTTGAATGAATGTGTTGACTTCTGAAAAATGCGGCTGAGATGACTTGTGTCAGATTCTAAATATGCACACTTTCCAAGGTTGATTTGTGGCAGAATCTACACTCAACCAACGGTCAGATGGGACAACTCCCCTGAACATTCCTGCTGCAAGTTAGAATGTTCCAACATTCATTCAATGCTTCAATCTTTAATGCTTCAAGTCTTCAATGCTTGGTTCAGGCATGATTGGCAATAAATGCTTCATTGAATGTGTCTTTTGTGAGCCTAGCATTCAATGCTCTTGATCATTTGTACTTCAACTGGATCTGATCATTTGCATTTATGAACATTGCCTTAACACTCTTGATCTTTTCAGCTCAGTTGTCCACTTGGTCAGCTTGTCCTGAAAGCTCAGCAACTTTGGCCTAAAACCTTAACACTTATCAAGCTGCCTAACATTCCAGCTTTGGACAACTATCCTGAACTCTAAAATCTCACAACACTTCTGAGATTTTTAACTTAAGCATTCTACTTACTCAAGTGTCCTGAGACAACTTGTCTGAACCAGACTTGAGCATATCTCAACTAATCTGAACATCATCAATCAGGGGTTTTGGTATCTAAATCAAAATCATTTTATTCCCAACAAAAGGGCACTGGTCCTTTAGTGAAAAGTGTGGTTTACAATACAGTTCTTAATATTGTATGAGTGGGAAAAGAGAAGAGCTACCAAGAGTGAGAATTCGGTGAGAGAGGAAGGCCTAGAGGTTGTTCCCCTGCATCGTGTGACGTTCCGCTTGAATCTAGGCGCTGAGCCCAGTGATTTCGTTATAATCTCTTTTCTTTAAATATTAGTTTGTTTTGTTGGTTCTACCGGAAATATTACTTTGGTACTTGATTTCCTAACAGCTCCTAAGAGTTAGTGGGATTATACTCTCCCGAAGTGATTTATACTCCTAAGAGTCAATGGGATTATACTCCTAAGAGTTAGTGGGATTATACTCTCCCGAAGTGATTTATACTCCTAAGAGTTAGTGGGATTATAGTCTCCCGAAGTTATAATTTCAGAAAATGCAATATGATATACGATAAATGGGTTGGAGTTACTCTCACTAGCTCGCAACCTCTTTCATTGAAAATTGACAACATAGAGGTTCATACATCCTTGATTTAAAGCTAGAAAAGGATTGACCAACATAAACGATAGGAACAACTTCATTCGTGCAGTTGAAATCCCTTACACATAATATTTCTTGAGATTACTGACGTTCCATGGACGTGGGAGCTCCTTCCCCTTCTCGTTCATTAACTTAATAGGCACCTCCCTTGAGAACCTGTGTGACAATGAAAGGTCCTTCCCAATTAGCTTCTAGCTTTCGAGTGGCTTTGAGAGCATCTGTCCTGCGTAACACCAAGTCTCCTGCTTCAAACTTCCGATTCTTGACCCTTTTGTTATAGATTGCTCGGATCTGAATTTTGTACTTCTCCTCCCTGATGTGTGCGATCTCTCTTTCTTCCTCTAACATATCAAAGTTTTCTCTCAATAGGCCCAAGTTCTTGTCTTCATCATAATTCAAGATTCTGTGGGTTTCCATCCCTATCTCCGCTGGGATCACCGTCGTGGAGCCATAGACCAAATTGAAAGGAGATTCGCTAGTGGCAGTTTTCGGACTGGTTCTGTAAGCCTAGAGGACAGAGTATATCTCTTCTGCCCATTTTTCTCCAGCCTTCTCCAGTCTTGTCCGAATGCCATCCACAATAGTTCGATTAATCACTTCCACATGCCCATTGGCCTGTGGATGTGCCACTGAAGCAAATCTTTGCTGGATCTTCATATCTGAGCACCACTTCGTGATCTTTTTTCCACAAAATTGAGTGTTATTATCCGACACCAGAACCCTCGGGATCCCAAATCTGCAACAAATGTTTTTCCACATGAAGCTTTTAATCTTCTGTTCATCGATCGTAGCTACTGCCTCTACTTCAGCCCACTTACTAAAATAATCCACTACCACTATAAAAAAAATGCTCTTTTCCCGAAAGCTTCTGGAAACTTTCCAACGATATCAATTCCTCATTTATCGAAAGGGCATGGGGAATACACTACTCCCAAGTCCTCTGTTGGGATGTGAATGAGTGGTACATGCCTCTGACACTTATTACATTTCTTGACTAATTCTTCAGCATCCCGGATCATTGTTGGCCAATAATACCCCGCTCTCAAGACTCTTCGCACCACATCTCTGAAACCCGTGTGATCTCCACCACACCCTTCACGAACTTCTCTAAGGACGTAGTTACACTCTCCTTCCGATAAACACCTCACATACGAATGCGTAAAAGATCTCTTATACAAGTAGTCTCCCACTATGTAGTATTTGGCATATATTGCTCTCTGAGCCACTCCCGATTTGTCCAATCGCTCTCCTGTCTTGATATTTCCCTTTGCCCCTTCTTCTGCTGAACTTGCCAATTTAGCCAAGTAGTCAGCCCTTGCGTTCTCTGCCCTGGGAATCTGTTCCAACATAAACTCGTCAAATTTTGACTTTAGAGTATCCACCAACGATGCGTATTTTATCATTCTTTCATCTTTCTTCTCACAAGGCCCCATCACTTGTTGCGTCACCAATTGGGAATCTGAGTATATAGTTGCCCTCTGAGCACCCAGATCCACTAGCATCTTCATTCCTCGTATCAGAGCCTCATATTCCGCTTCGTTGTTAGAGGTTCTGAAATCAAATTTGATCTTAAATTGTAACTCTTATCCACTGGGGGTAATAATGACTACCCCTGCTCCACAACCATTCATAGATGAAGATCCCTCTACGAATGCTTTCCATATCTCCACTTCTAAAACCCTCGTAGAGTCGTAGTCTCTTGAATGAAATCAGCCAATGCTTGTGCCTTAATAGCTGATCTTGGCTCAAAATCCACATCGTATTCTCCAAGCTCCACCGCCCACTTCACCATCCTCCCTGACAGACCTGAACGACCCATCGTTTATCGGAGAGGCAGATTGGTGCGCACCACTACTTTGTGTGACAAGAAATACGGACGTAACCTTCTTGCTGTAACTATCACGACCAACGACGATTTCTCCATCTTTGAGTATCTCTCCTCTGGCCCATGCAGCATCTTACTCATATAGTATATTGGGTGTTGATGTCCGCCTTCTTCCCTGAGGAGGACAAAACTAAGAGCATGCTCCCCCACTGAGAAGTACAAGAACAAAACCTCTCCACTTACTAGCTTGGTGAGAAGTGGCAGATTTGACAGATGAGTTTTCAGATCCTCAAAAGCATTCTGACATTCTTCATTCCACTGGAACTTACATCCCTTCTTTAAGATCTTAAAAAAGGGAAAGTTATTCTCCGCAGATCTGGAAATGAATCGGCTCAATGTCGCTATGCTTGCATCTCGAGCACTGCTTTGACTTTAACTTTGTTCACTTCAATTCCTCGAGGAGTAACCATGTACCCCAAGAACTTGTCGGATTTTACTCTGAATGTGCACTTAGCCGGATTAAGCTTCATGCCACATCCTCAGATAACTTTAAATATTTCTTCCAAATCTCCCACATGATCTGCAGCTTTGACGCTTTTAATGAGCATGTCGTCAACATAGACCTCCATGCTCTTTCCGATCTGCTCTCTGAAGATCAGGTCCACCATTCTCTGATAGGTGGCACCTGCATTTTTTAAGCTAAAAGGCACGTTTACATACCCAAACGTGCCACAACATACCACAAAAGCCGTTCTAGGAATATCCTTGGGCTTCATACAGATCTGATGATACCCCTGATATGCATCCATCATGGATAATAGTTCACATCCGGAAGTGGAATCCACCAACTGATCTATCCTTGGCAGCGGATAGTGATCCTTAGGATATGCTTTGTTCAGATCTTGAAAATCAATGCATATCCTCCACTTCCCGGTTCCTTTCACTACTAAAACCACATTCGATAGCCACTCCGGGAATTGCACCTCCTCGATATGCTTAGCCACCGGGAGCTTCTAAAATTCTTCTATGATCACCTTCTCCTTATCAGGGCCGAAACGTCTAAGCTTCTGTTTCACGGCTTCATCTCGGGCTTTACATTAAGGCTATGCATTGCCAAAGTGGGGTCAATCCCCATAAGATCAGCGGAGTGAAAAGCAAATATGTCCGAATTTTTCCTCAAGCATCGAATTAAAGCTTCAGCCACATCATGCTCCATTTGTGTGCCGATCTGAGTAGTGAAACCTATTTTGTGAGGTAGAAGCTCCACTGGCATGAGTTCTTCCTCTGGTTTGATCTGTAAATCCGGGTCTTCCTCCATCATTTCCTCAACTTTCATTTTCTTACCCCCAGGATCATCTCCCCTACTCTGGTCTCCTCTGAACAATTTATCTGCGATGTTAACTGTATCCACATAACACCTTCTTGCCATGACTTGATCTCCTCTTACTTCTCCCACTTCATCTCCCACTGGGAATTTTAGCTTCATGTGATAAGTGGAAGCCACAACTTGGAAAAGGTTTAGGGCAGGTCTCCCCACTATAACACTGTACGAAGAATGAGCGTCTACCACCAAAAAATTAATCATTCTAGCCTTTTGCAAATGAGGTTCTCCCATTCGGACTTGCAAAGTAACTTGTCCCAGAGGTTGTATGGCTCCTCTAGTGAAACCATATAAAGCTGTCTCCACTGGTTTGACTTCTACGTTTAAGTCCATTTTTTCAAAGCAATCTTTGAAAATTATGTCTGTTGAGCTCCCAATGTCAATGAATACTCGAGCTACATCATAACCACCGATTTCAGTTGTGATCACGAGTGCATCATTGTGGGGGTGTAACACTGTTCCTTCATCTTCCACTCTGTTCACCACTACGTTCTGCACCTCCTCCCCCTTCTAAGTCCGAGCCTCTCGAACGAAAGCTTTTTGAGCACGGTTCGAATCACCATTAGTAGGACCTCCCACTATCATTTTTATAAACCCCTTCTTATGAGGAGGCTCACCTCTCACAGGTTCTTCCATCACCTTCTTGCCTTTGTTATTTTCTCCTCTTCTCTTATACGCCTTTTCTCTCTCTGTTTTCACATATTCCACAAGATGCTCGTTTCTGATTAACCTCTCAATAGCGTCTCTCAGATGTCGGCACTGGTTCGTATTATGCCCATAATCATTGTGATACTTGCAAAACTTATCTGATTTAGGGTTCTTCGGTCCTGCCTTAGCGGAGTGGGGAAAACGAAAATTCAGGTGATGGCCAACTACCTTATGCAGCTATAAAGGCAATTTTGGTCAATGGAGTGTAATTTTGGAAGTGCCTAGTCTCATTCCGATGCCCACTCTCCTCATACTTTCTTTTCTTCTCTCCAAAGCTTTCTCTCTTCTAACTAGAAGATTTCTCCTCTGTCCTCTTAGTTGATTGGATCTCTTCCAAGTTTATGTATTTCTTTGCCCTCTGCAGCAGTTCATCGAAAGTGGTCGCTTTGCCAAAGACTTAAACAAATCTCCCTCCATCAAACCTTGAGTTAGAGCATTGATCTTAACTTCCCCAGTGGCCGTTGACACCTCCAGCGTCGCTTTGTTGAATCTTCCCACATAAGCCCTCAGGCTCTCATTATGCTTCTGCTTCAAGCTCATTAGTGACAAGGGAGTCTTAGTTTGTCGTCGTGCACACACAAACTTATGGCCAACTACCTTATGCAGCTATGAAGGCAATTTGGTCAATGGAGTGTAATTTTGGAAGTGCCTAGTCTCATTCCGATGCCCACTCTCCTCATACTTTCTTTTCTTCTCTCCAAAGCTTTCTCTCTTCTAACTAGAAGATTTCTCCTCTGTCCTCTTAGTTGATTGGATCTCTTCCAAGTTTATGTATTTATTTGCCCTCTGCAGCAGTTCATCGAAAGTGGTCGCTTTGCCAAAGACTTAAACAAATCTCCCTCCATCAAACCTTGAGTGAGAGCATTGATCTTAACTTCCCCAGTGGCCGTTGGCACCTCCAGCGCCGTTTTGTTGAATCTTCCCACATAAGCCCTCAGGCTCTCATTATGCTTCTGCTTCAAGCTCATTAGTGACAAGGGAGTCTTAGTTTGTCATCGTGCACACGCAAACTGATGAAGAAAGAGAGAACTCATCTCCGAGAAGGAGTTGATTGATTTGGTTGGCACCTGCCCAAACCATTGCTGAGCCGCTTTGGTTAGTGTTGTTAGAAACACTGTACACTTCACTCCATCGGTGTATTGGTGGAGTAAGGCCCCATTCTGGAAACGTAAGAGATGCTCTTGTGGATCTGTCGTGCCATCATACTCATATACCAATGTCTTGAAGTTCTTTGGTAGGGGATCATCCAAAATCTCCTGCGAGAACGGAGAGCCCTCAATCCTTCCACTCTGAGACCCAACCTTTTCACACATCTTCTTCATCTCCGCCATTTCCTTACAGAGGGCAACAATTTCTGTATCGACACTTTCTCTAGTTGTGGACTGAATATATTCTCCTTTAGAGTTATCCTCTTCCGCAACTCTGACTGGACGGGGCACCTTATCTCTTATTTTTCGGGTGCCATGTTCTTCCCCTACCTTGGGAGGAAGTTTGGGCGAAATAAAAGTAGATCCCTCTGGAAGATCCATTCTAGCAGTGTGGGTCGACAATACCTCCGTCACAAGATCACCACTAGCCGGTGGAGTAGGAAGCTCCGTTCGGACGTTCATAGTTGGAGGAGTCGGGGGAGCTCCCAAGGAAATTCCCCTACTCGTTAGAGCATGATTGATGGCCGAGTTGATGAGGTCCCTAAGACCTTCAACAGAAATAGTTATTAGGGTTCGTTTGGTTTGCTAGACATGATAGATATGTTAGGACAAGATTTAGTGGGATTGCACTGTTCACAGTTTGAAAAGTTAATTTAAAATTTATGTTTGGATTGGTGGATTGCATTTTTAAGTTTATATGATAATTTATACTCAAGTTGCTTGGATTGTGGGATAAAATTGAATTGTTGTGTAAAATGTCAAAAATACCCTTTACCATTATATTTTTTATATTCACAAACTTTCCAATGATCAAATTTTCTGCATGATTTCATACACATAAATAATAGTGAGTAACTTTTTATGCTTTAAACAAACTTTCAAATGATTGAACAAGGACAAGAAATGTAAATTTTTCAAGCGAGAATTAACTTGTTCCATTTAGTCCCCACATTGCTCGTTATCACACAATATTCTTCTTCCCCTGTATTTCCAATTTATTCAGAAAATGTGCAGGCACAAAAAAGAAGAAGAAAAAAGACACAATATTATTCTTCCTTCCCCTGTATTTCCAACTTATGTATGATTTCTGCAGTTTTGTTTTCTATGAACATTGCTCCAGCTTTATCCTCTATATGCAACCAAAAGAAAATTATGTTAACATAAATCAAGAAAGGTCAATACCCCTCCACAAAACTATTTAATAGTTCATACTATACACCATCCATGCAAAAGGAAATATCAGTTTACAAAATCAGTAGGAAATTTTGGCAATTGCTCCAATATGATTTATCTTTTCTTCATCGGCCTCCCAACCTCGTGTTCTTCATTTGACATCCTCATCAATAATAGTGTAGGCATTTGGGTGGACACTCAACATTTTGGAGCAATAGAGTTAAAGACAAAAGGAAGTTAGCAAGCAAAAAAAAAAAAAAAAAAAAAAACAGATTTAATTGGAACCTAGCAAGCAAAAACTAATTAACAGAAATGCCACAAAGCTAACCAAGCAAATACAAGTGACTCTTATGCATGAATCACTTTAATGAAAAATAATTATACCCAGTGTTGAACTAAATATGAACAAGTGATTCCTATGCATGGACAATCTGTTTCCTCTCCCCCATATCAACTAAAAACAATCACTTCCTGAAAAGAATTTGAAGGCCATGGCAGAAATGCACAAAATCCAACAGAAATGCAAGTTTATTTCAACTTCTGAGAAGGTCTTCTACAAGATCAATGCTAACATTAAATTATTTAAAAGCACACATACAAAACAAATCATATCTACAAACAAATTACATACACAATTACTGAAATCCATCTGCAAAAAATCTACTTAATTATATGCATACCTTTTAGCACTGAAATCCAATTGCAAAAATCAACTCACTCTAGAATAAATATTTAGCCAATTGCAAAAATCAACGACCGAAGCACATTGATAACAGTCCAGTTTTAGATATACAGATTTGGTATATCAAGACTACAAATGTCCAATTTTAAAAAGGTAAACTTGAATGCCACAACTTGAATCGCATAAAAAAAAATTGCTGGTCAAATGAATCTTGCATTAAACAGAAGAAAAGAACGGTATATACATAGATTGGGTACAAGATATACCCACATATTCTCTCAAGAATCGTGTCAATATTGAATCTAAAGAATGAGATGATGGAGAAAAAATGACTACGAATTTCATTCATACCTTTTAGTGAATACTTTTGGAAGTGACGAAGAAAGAGAATTGGTGCAGAACGGGAATGGAGGCGAGCGATGGCGACGAAGAGCAGAACATGAATGGGGAGGTGTTCGGTGGTGACGGAAGAGTAGAACGACGGGAATGGAGGAGGAAGAAGAGACGGAAAGATTAGGGTTTATTTTTATTTTTGGTATCTTAAATTTGAGGTTAATACGGTCATATTTTTTAAAAGTTGGAGGTCTGGAAGGACATTTCACGTTTTTGGCTGAAATGCTATAATGGCTGGATCAATAATCTTACCCCACCCATCCTGACAAATAATCATGCGTTCAACTGATAAGGACCAGTTTGGTAGCAAATAAATTTAACTTAGGTTAATTAAACTAGGAAGGTTAAAATTAAGTTAAAAACACACGAGATAAATTACCACACGTTTGGTATAATTTGAATGGCTACAACTGTTGTTCTTGATCAATGTGTCAAATTTAATAAAATTACCATACTAACCTCAATACATTTCTAAAATCCAATTTTACCCTTCTTCTTCCTTTCTTCATCGTGTTCTCTTCTCCTCTCTCAAATGACGACATAACAGCGCCACCATCTTCTTTATTCTATGCAAAGTGCAAATTTTACCTACCTTTTGTCTCTCCTCTGTAAATCCCAAATGTTTGACGAACCATGTCTTTCTCTATTCCAATTTCATTCATGTCATCTTCAGGTCTTTCTCCATTCCAATTTCATTCTCTGTTTGAGAGATTGAGTGTATGTTATCATTCATCTTCACCGAAATAGTAAAAGTAAAATTAAAAAGTATTTTAGTATGGATCGATGGTGGCGGTTGTGAATGGAGTTGGGATCGGTGACGTGAAGGGAGTGCAGTCGGTGGCGGCGGGGTATTGAAGGGTTCGTCGGCGCTCTTTGATGTCGAAGAAAATAAAAGAAATTGGGCAAGAAAAACCCAGAATTAGGGCACGCATCAGATAAAATGAAAAAATGGAGCAAGGGTTGTCTTTAAATTAGAGGGGTATTTTAGTCTTAAATATTCAATCTTAACTACTGTTCAACTGAGTTGTTGAAACTGCCCAATTTGGGCAGACACATAAACTGGTTTTTTTAAGATAAGTACACGCGGGCTATGTTGTTAACTAGGGCCTTTAAGTTAGTACCAAACATATGATATGCCATGTTAACTACACTATCTTGCCTTTAACATAGCCACCAAACGGGACCTAAAAGGAAAAATAGACTCGGGCCTTAAACCTACAAACCAAATGACCTACTAAGTGGTATAAAATAATCAAACCTATCTAATCTGACAATCCAAACATACCCTTAGGGGACTACTCCCCTGAGGCGGGATAGATGTCCCTTGAGTAGTGGGATCCACATCTCTGAAGTGTGAGCTGCGTTCTCGAAATCATCTCCGAGATTTCTTTGCGTCTTTTCCGCCATTACTATATAAGGTAAATTCCACGTCATAAATAATAACTTCCATACGAGAAATTTTTAAAGCTTTGATTACCCATTCATCAAACTCAACATATATATCTCCCTTAGGCTCTTAAACCTATCCACATGCTCATTAACGCAAGACACCCACTAATCATTTTCATTAACCATGCAAAGATTTCCAGAAGAGGAAAGAAAACAATACATAAACCATATATCATGCCAAGAATTTTTTAGTTAATAGAAAATCTCACGTCTACAACTCAGAGATTTCCCGTAGACGGCGCCATTTGATGTGAGAAGGTTCGCTTCACATACGAGATACGACAGACGAATTTTATGGTTCTAACTTTTACGAACACTTGAATAAAATAATGAATAAGTATAGGGTTGGCAATGGGACGGGTAAAAACCCGAACCCGCACAGGGCGGGTAAATACCTGGTCAAACGGGTTCCGGGGTGGGTAAATACCCGGTCAACGAATACCCGCCGGATATGGGACGGGTAATGGGATTGTATATACCCGACCCGACCCCGACCCACATATATATATATATATAATTATAATATTAATACAATAAATATATATTAAGAAGACTTTTTAATTTCTAATTTTAGGGTTACAGAACACACAAGCAATCGACAATTCTACCTTTCTTTCTGTAAATTTCAAATAATTTTGTGCAGATTTTTTAATTTTTGTAAATTTTAGACTTTTTAAAGACTTTTAATTTTAAATAATTTTTGCAGATTCTGTAAATTTCTTTGCTGCAGATTTTTAAATTTTGCAGATTATTTATTTATTTTGTGATTAGTTATTTATGAGTTATGATTTTTAATATTGTTTTTTTAAATAATATTGTGCAAATTTTGTAATGAGTGTTGGAATTGATGTTTTATTGTAGTTTTAAGAGTAGATTTTACTGTATTTTATTTAAATAACAGATTTAAAAAAAAAGTAATTGCGGGGCGGGTTTACCCGCCGGATTCGCGGGATGGGACGGGGCGGGTTTCAACGGGTTTTGAGGCGGGGCGGGTCCTGGGACAGGTTATACCCGTCCCATACCCGCCCCGTTGCCAACCCTAAATAAGTACCTATATAAGCCTTTGCGGAGAATCCTTGCAATGAGTGGATATTTGGTTGTGCACTAGCTTGAAGTGGTCCTGCAAGAAAATCGGGCCGGAAGGGGTTCCGACGACGGCCCTCCGACGCTCAAGTCAGTTGAGATTATCATAATTGTAGAGAGGGAAAATATGGATTGAGAGTATGTCTAGTAATCAAGAGTTACCTTAAGAAAATGAAAGGAAAGGGCTTTTATACCTTACTCCCTGAGGGGTGAAATAGTCTTTTAACTTACTAGGGTTTCTTGTTTGTCTTTGCCACGTCATCGTACGGCTCTGACACTTAAAGATATTCTGACCGATTTGTTGTGGTGTGCCGTTTTTATTCTGACACGTGGATAAAGACCTCTTGTTTTCTTGTTGAGGGTCATATGCATTATTTCTCACAATAGAGTTATACGTAATTAAATTCTCATTGCCCTAACTAACAAGGGAAGGTTCTATTACTTTCCCTCTTTTCATATATTTATAGTGTTCCTCAGAAGCGTTGGGCCTCCTCTGGACTTTGACAACCCCATGACATCAGATATGGATTTCCTCTCCTCTGAAACCTTTAATTTTGAGGGGACTACTTCCAAACTGGTTCGTCAGTTCTGGTACATGAACTCTACTGCCCTCGTGATTTTCCTACCCTGGTTTACTAGTACTTCTTAATATATTTGTTCTGTGATGAATCCATTTTCCTATGAACTATTCTATCTAGCTCTCTCTCTCTAGTCCTGCACTCCTTTCTTATCTCATATGAGGAAAAGGTCTTCCTTTCGCAATCTCAATAAATGTTCTGATCAACCACTTATTGACAAGGCTCTTGTGCTCAACGAGGATATTCTCAGGACATGTATTCGATAGTGAGCAGTTCGCATGAGTGCTTGTTGCTCCTTATTTAAGATCGGACATGGGATAATCTCTTATCTCCTCATGTGCTCCCTATCATTATATATGGCGCATATGAATTTAAGAAAAAAAAGAAAGATAAATATGCTAATATTTAAGGCTAAATTGTAATCATGAAAAGGACCGTGATTATTGTTCCAAATGAGAAGGATTTATGAAAATAGAAAAAATATAAAGAAAGGAATGATTAATCTTCTCAGATTGAACCCTACAAACGAACATTTTTTAATTTTTGGTAAGTTATTATTATTATTTGAAGAATTGGTCTTAGAAGAATTTCTATATTTGCATTTTTTATACTTTTGCTAGAAAATGGTCACTTTGAGTTTATTTTAAATGAAAAGCTGAGATTTTTTTTTACACTTTGAGACTATTACTAGTAAGAATATATATGACCACTTTTGTAATGAACCTATTTTTGTTGTTTGTGCTCTTAATACATATATCTTCTTCCCCATGAACACTGGCCTAGCTAAATTTAGTTGAGCTTTTATTCAATTAAAAAACCTATATAGTAAAAATACAGAAATTAAAATCTTTCATTTTTTTTTTTTTTTGTAAGTTGTCAAGATTTTCATAAATTAAAAAATTGGCAAGAATGCTGGTGTAGATTCATGAATAAATTAAAACTCTATCTTTCTAATTCTGATTATAATATTTTGTTGTTGTAATATATATATATATATATATAATTCCAGTTGTGACAGTGAAACATCGATCCCATGCCTTATGCACAAGTAATTGGATTTGGTTGTATCGGATGTTCAATTACAATATTAAGCCACTGCTCAAGAATTCAATATGAAGCCGGCCAGTTTCTTCTATGATTTAAATGAAAAAATATGCAAATCGACTGTTATTGAAGAGACTGAAAAGAACAACATGAGTAGTTGTGTAGGTGAATCTGCAACATATATGAAACTGCAGATCAAAGAGAAAACCCCCTCACAAAAAAGGGTGACAATCTCAGTTATTTGGATAAATGATTTTCTTATATATCGATATGATCTAGAGTCGTATTTGTGTATCTGCACGTGTACATCTACTTTTATTTTTTATTATATATACGTTATGTGTGTGAGACATATAACTATCCATTTTATTGTTTTTGATAAATATCGATATGATCAAGGGTCGTATTTATGTAGGTATGAATTTGTGATTATAAACACACGTGTGCGTATGATTATTGTTTTTAAAAAAAACGACACATCAACAAATTAAATTAAATTAAGTAAAACGACACCTCATAAATATATTTATCATATTTTTTCTAAGAAACAACCGAGCATATGAACTGAAATTAAAGCTGACTTATTTGTGTAACTTAAAAAATGAAAAAGGCACTGAAATTAAAGCTGACTAATATATAGTGTAACTTAAAAAATGAAAAAGGCACGATTATACACACAACTTTGATGAGAACACCCACTTACATAGCGCACTCCCAGTTCAATTAGTACACACCCTACGCAAAAAATCAAAAATACCCTCCTACATCCTTAAACCCTATAATTCCTTTAATTCTTTTTATCATATCAGCAAAACCCCCCGGTTCATTTTCTGCGTCTTCGTTTCGTTCTCGCCGTTCACCGCCTCCGCACGTCGCCGTTCGCAGCGCCGCCTCCACCAGCCACGCCGCCCGTTCGTAGCGCCGCCTCCCCCCAGGTATTGATAATTTCAATTTTTTTTATTAATCCAGATCGGAAAAAATCCATATCAAATTAAGATCAGATTTTTTGAATCCAGATTGGAAAAAATCAAGATCTATTATCTTTCCACAATTTTTTTCGAATTTCTTGCCCTTTTTAAAGTATTATTTTTAATATTTTTACCGAAATTTAGGCAATTTCGAAACTTTATTTTTTGAGATTAATGATTGTTTTCGTTTTTTTTTTTTTGTTGAAAATTGTTGTTTTTCGATACTGGTTGTTCGAGGAAAGAAAAGAATGCAATTTTGTAATGATGTATTTTGGTATTTTGCTTGAATGTTGGAGTTTGTAGTTTAAGCTTTAATGTTGCGGTTTGTTTGGGTATTAATTTTTTTTTTTCATGGCATAACGAGGGAGACCGGTCTTATTTTTTCTTTTGAAAATTTTCATTTAGAATTACATGGTGATGAACTATGGCGTGAAATGTGGTGGGTGTACTTATCACTAGATTTTTTTTAAATTTTAGCCAATGGTAGAACTGACATTTCATACATGAAACCCTCTCTCATCTCTCATTGTGGCTTTCAGCCTCCCTTTTATGCAGTTCTCTGTTTTCTGGTGTCGTAGCTTCATCTCCCTCCGCCGTCCAACTCCTTCTACATCTCTCTGCCCCCGCTTTTATTTTTCAATGGGGGAACCGGCTGCTGGCAAGAAGGCTAAGCATAATTCAAGCTCCGCTCCACCACCGTACACCAAAGACGAAGCACATCTTCAAACTATCATCCCCAAACGCATTGCACTCTTCCAATCCCTTCAAAACGAACAGAATATCGCACGCCTCGCCCTTTCTCCTGAACTAATTCGGTAATTGACTCACTTGTTTTCGTTGAGTTCTGATTCTTCTATTTTTGTTTGCATTAAAAATGTTGGCATCTTACTTGAAAAATGAGCACAATATCTTCTAGTATTATATTGTATTTTATCTTGTGTTTGATGTAGAAACTGATAGAAACACCCTTGATAGTAAAACACGCATATGTGTATAACAGAGTAGATTTATTTAATACTCTCACAAAATGTATTCTGATACATACAGAGATATTTATAGGCCCTATAGGTATCCAGAATATTCCTTGAGCTAACAGAAGCATTAGTAAAGTGTGAGCTATGAGCAGTGATCAGGTGTGTCAGTGTGCACATTCGGTGTTTGTTGAAATGCTTTAGTGTTGCAAGGTGTATGTGAGAATGCATGTAGCTGCAATCTGATAAGGGTGAACTCACATTTTATTTAATCAGTTAATGCATACGTGTATATTGCTGTTGTGCGTGTAGGCATGGACTGGGGGATGCTATAGAAACTCTGTTCGAAAGAAACTTGGCAAAGCAACCTGTAATAACTCAATAAGAATAAAAAGTGAAATCTAATTTTGACAACACTCTTCTATGATTTCAAGCAGCTGTTCTATTTTACCGCATTCGTTAAAAATGTGTTCTTAAATTTTGGTCTACTTTTCTGAAAATAGGATTACATTGCCGGATGGGAAAGTGAAGGAAGGTAAGAAGTGGAACACTACTCCTTTTGATGTCGCAAAGGAGATATCTAAGAGCTTGGCGTCGAATTCTCTGATTTCAAAGGTGAATGGGGTCTTATGGGATATGAATCGACCCTTGGAAGATGATTGCAACCTTGCGTTGTTTACTTTTGATACTGATGAAGGCCGTGATACCTTTTGGCATTCGAGTGCACACATTCTTGGAGAAGTAAGTCTTAATAACTTTCATGATTTTTCAGTGAAGTTGTGATTTTTTCTCATATTTACTATCATTAACAATTTAATTGTTTTGGGTTTTTCTAGTCGTTGGAGCAGACATATGGATGTAGATTATGCATCGGCCCTTGCACCACTAGGGGCGAGGTGAATTTTGATCTTCTTGCTTCCCTTTCTCACTCACATTCTTAAATGAAATCGTTAAGTTGCTTTTTACATTTACAGTGCTTTTCTCATATCAACCCAAACCCAACTTTCTTAATAACTTTAGCAACAACTGTTGATCTGGCTTTATGATTTGCAGGGCTTCTACTATGATGCATTTTATGGTGATTTGGGTTTGAACGAAGATCACTTTAAACAAATTGAAGCTGCTGCCAAGAAAGCTGTTGACGTATGTCTCTTTTTATACTCTTTTGAGATTCTATTTCAGTATGGTGCCTGCTTGGCTTCATGTCGTAGAATGCATTCTTGCTAGTAATGTTACCAAATTTAATTACATGTTGCTTACATGACTACGCCAAATAAGACACTTCTCCCCCTTTACCCCTTATGTTTGTGTTTGTACATTTCATTCTTAATCTTCAGCCTGATTTTGATTGTTCTATTACTCCTACCTTGTGCATTAGGAAAAACAACCTTTTGAGCGCATTGAAGTCACAAGGGAACAAGCCCTTGAAATATTTTCAGATAATCAGTTCAAGGTAATTTATACAGCTTTAGTTTCTTTATCCCATAGTTTTTAAGGGCACATGGCACAAGAGGGTTCCTAGCGCAAAGGCTCAAGCACACGCCTGAGGCGCGCCTCTTGTAAATTATCACTAAACATCATCTGTATGTTAATATGACACATTGCCCTAAAAAATTATGTTCAATTCCACAGAAAATCACATAATAATACCAAGTAGGCTTCTAATGAACATTAGAACATAAGCAAACATGAAATAAACACTAAACTAGTTGTGAAGTTAAGACTCCATGTACACAAAAACATTAAATGTAGCAAAGCAATTAATCAATAGTATATAGTTCTCATGCTCCTCCACATCAAAGTCCTCATCATTGTGTGGCGGTGGGATGGAGTTGAGTTGGTCTGCTTTTTTCTTTAGCAGTTCAGCAGTGAAACAGTAGTTTATTTCTTGTAGTCAAACACTAGTTTATTTCCAGCCTTGAGATATCTTAAAAAATATGTGTGTGAGGAAAATGATTAAGAAGAATGTTTTTTATCCTAAAGAAAAACTAAAAATGTTTTACACACATGTTGTTAATCACTTAATCGTAACTACGAATGAAATATATGTATTTTTAATTTAAAATTTATGTTCATGGCTTATTTTTGTATCTTCTCCCTGTTTTCATTAGGTTGAAATTATTAAGGATTTACCTGAGGATAAAACTATCACGGTGTACAGATGTGGTCCTTTGGTTGACCTGTGTCGTGGGCCTCACATACCAAATACATCTTTCGTGAAAGCTTTTAGCTGTTTGAAGGTGAGATGTCTGCTATCCACTGAAGCAAAACTTATGCAGTCAAGGCAAATATTAATTTCTATTTATTCTGTATCATTAGGCATCATCTGCATATTGGCGTGGAAATAAAGACCGCGAAAGCTTGCAGAGGGTATATGGCATATCTTATCCGGACCAAAAACGTTTGAAGGTCAAATTCTATTTGTGTTTGTTGCCTTCTCAGCATTGTATGACTGTCATAGAGGGAACATTATAAGTAGTTGATGTTATGTTATTTAGCATTACCAATGGCCCTTGATGTATTCGATATTAATCCCTGCAGGAATATTTGGCCATGCTGGAAGAAGCCAAGAAATATGACCATAGAGAACTCGCAAAAAAGCAAGATCTCTTCTTTTTCCATCCACTGAGGTAAGAGTTTGAGTTAGTTGACATTTTTCGAAGGAATTTCTGATTCTAAGTAGATATCATGAATGGATCCTAGCCCGGGAAGTTGTTTCTTCCTACCTCATGGTGCTCGAGTTTGCAACAAGTTACTGGAATTTATAAAAAATCAGTACTGGACTAGAGGTTATGAAGAGGTAAAACAAATTAACTGCTGCTGATGCATTTGGATGTTCCTTACTAGTTACCACTTCATGACTAACTGTTACTTGATTCCTGTAGGTGTGGACTCCAAATATGTACAATATGCAGCTCTGGGAAACATCTGGTCATGCTGCAAACTACAAGGAGAACATGTTTGTGTTTAAGGTTGGGTCATGTAATTAGAAAGATTAAATATACAATATTAAATATTTTTCATTGTAATGTTATCCTTAAATGGTGATTTTGGGTTTTTAAACACTTAAACTGTTGATTTGCTTATCAGCTTGATCAAATGTTTTTTTTTTCTGGTTTCAACTTCAGGTGGAGGAACAAGAATTTGGACTCAAGCCAATGAACTGCCCTGGCCATTGTTTAATATTTGATCATAGAGTCCGTTCGTATAGAGGTGAGTTGGGTTCTTATGATCATTGGCTTAATGATCTGATGCTTTGTCAGGTGCTGAATAGTTGATGACTTATAGCATCCTTTAGTGGAATGTTATCCATTATATGAGTTGATTTCATCACCTTATGCATAGTGTGTAAATCTGTAAATGTCATAACCTTTTCTATTTGCACATGTTATGATCCTCTTCATATGTTATTTTCTCAGGCTGAATATGCTCTTGATTTGCATCTAGATTAGAATTGCATTGTGTACTAATGTTTACTGTGTGTGCCAAAGTCTTTTGCATGGATCAACTACTAGGATTTCATTTTTTGATGACTTGTGAAAGTTAGCATTTGTACCATTTTTCAGAACTTCCAATTCGCCTGGCTGATTTTGGGGTCTTGCATAGGAATGAAGCAAGTGGTGCACTGACTGGGTTGACCCGTGTGAGGAGATTTCAGCAGGTATAATTAAGACAATACTATGAATTGATTGAAGAAGAGATAAAATGATGATCAACCATGAGCTTGTTTTGTGTCCAAATTTATGTGCCATCCATTTTTAATGGCTGCCTAATAGCTAGTTAGGTTCTTGGTTTGCTACTTTCTGCTGTAAAATTTACCTTTAAAGTTTAAATAGTTTACTAATTCAGCTGAGATTATATGAAAATACAATCATTTTGATTCTGTGACTTCTTGAAATTAAGATGCATCTGATGATAGAATATTGGTACAGGATGATGCTCATATCTTCTGCAGGGAGTCCCAGGTAGGTTGAATTTCTGGTTCTATACAGATTTTTTGTTATTCCTGCACCTTTTTGTTTGATCTTATCTTAAACTCTTTACAGATTAAAGATGAAGTCAAGGGTGTGTTAGAGTTCGTCAGTTATGTTTACAAAATTTTTGGCTTCACTTTTGACCTGAAGTTGTCCACGGTATGAATTTTGGACTTCTTAGTTGAGATACCTTCATTTTCTGATATATGCCTGCGTGATGTGCTGCTGTTGTAATTTGTTTGTTTAGTTTCAAGGACATGTATAAGCATGATACTCTTTCTGACCTTAGCTCCAATGTTTGCTGTAATGTTTTAATTTGTGTTTTACTTGCGAAGACTGAAATTAGTATGCTACTTTTTGAGGTTGTCTGTTTTATATGATAATGTTCTAACTTGACTTTATCTCTCCCAAATTATATAAACATATGAAAAGAATGGATATATAAGAGGACAAAAAGTTACAAATGTTTGATGTCTTGTAGAGACCAGAGAAATATCTTGGAGAAATAGAAACATGGGAGAGGGCTGAAGCTGCTCTAACAGAGGCACTAAATGAGTTTGGAAAGCCCTGGGAGGTTAGTAACTCATGAGCCACTCATTGAAAATTTTGAAATTTCATAATTTATACCAAGATGTGATTTTTCTAGTAGGTCACGTCTTATTTTCAATTGTTTTTATGTTTGTATGATTGTCAAGTCGTTTTTCTATAGAACTGATTTCATATATTCAATTAGATTAATGAAGGTGATGGAGCATTTTATGGGCCAAAAATTGACATCAGTGTTTCTGATGCGATGAAAAGAAAATTTCAGTGTGCAACATTGCAGGTTTGTTTTATTATTGCTTTCCTTTTTTTTTTTTTATAAATCATGCAAGTGAATTATTAAGTGAAGGATCTAGACAAGCTTCCTTCCCTAACTGCCCAGTATCTGCCTCAAACCAATGGTAGAATGGTCCAACATTCAGGACCCAAAATTTGATCACAATATCTTCTTTTTCTCCGTTAAAAAATGGTTATGGAGAAAGATAAAAGGGTTGTCATGAAATAAATAAAATATAGCCCAAAAATCATTTTACTAAAAGAAAATGACACAACCTACCATGTATTAAGGCAGTTTTGGGATGCCTGCGGCCTTTGGTACTCATGAGAATATACATTAAGTTGATTCCTACTTTCTGCCTAAATTGCGTACAAAGTGTTGGTTTTTGTTGTGTGAAAGTATTAGTCATTTGTCCATTATTTGCTGTTTCAGCTGGACTTCCAACTGCCTGCTCGTTTCAAATTATCTTACTCAGCAGAAGATGAAACTAAGAGGGAAAGTCCTGTAATGATTCATCGAGCAATTCTTGGCTCTGTTGAACGAATGTTTGCCATTCTTTTGGAGCACTACAAGGGCAAATGGCCATTTTGGCTTAGTCCCCGCCAAGCAATAGTATGCCCTGTCTCTGATAAATCCCAGGCATATGCATTACAGGTTGGTTGCTAGTATAATTTCCTTTGATATATATGAAAATCTGTGTCTTTGCTACTTTTAGAATTTGTTATGCTTTATGGAGCTGGGATTTTTCACAGTTGTGTTTTTATTAGTTGGCGCTCTGACTTATGAGTAAACCCTAGAACTCATAATAGTTGCTTATTCTCTTATTTGTTTATTTATTTATTGTGCTGTTTGCATGATATATATGTAGTAAAAAGGAACTATCAACCCGACCAAACCGAACCAAAACTATGCTTGTAAATTTGTACTTACATTGGCCTGGTTTCAGTTCGGTGCAAGAGTTTAGTAGATCGAGTTTTTGGTTTGGTTTCCACCTTTGTGGTTTCGTGGGATAAAAATCCGATATAAACCAACCAACCAACCCAAATCTATATATGAATTATATGTATATTTTAGATGAATATACACTGTTTCCTTGAAGGATGTTGACACCCTTTTAGTTTATCAACTTCTATTCTTTTCTCATCTATTCTGTTCTAAACCTGTCTATTGAATCATACCCTTTTCTTACTCTCTCAACCCAACGACCAAATGTTTTTTTTTTCTTGCAAGAAATGTGAGTATGTACTTGTTATAAACCAACCCACTTGCACCACTAATATCTGTCGGCGCTCGGCTTCCATTCTTTGCTTAAAATACTAACTCGACTCATGTTTCACGTCCTTATCTTACATGGAACAACTGGCTCTTTACTAATGTTTTCATAGGCTAAGTTCATGAGTTTCAGCATACTTGCTGTTATTACCTATTTTGTGGTGTTTGTGACAAATGATATTAGCATTGATATTAGAGATGCATTTTATAGCATCCGCACTGGCGGAAATTATTTAAACGTCAACACATATACCAACTTTAATAGTGCTGATGAGAGATGGCTTTAATTATATGATTATTTTCGTGTGTTGACAATTTTATTATCCTGAAAGCTGTTCTTGAGCCTCTTCAGCAACTTACATGTTTAAATTTAGGTACGGGATCGCATTCATGATGCGGGGTTCTTTGTCGATGTTGACACAACTGACCGTACAATTAATAAAAAGGTATGTATATAGATAGCTACTCACTGCTGCACCAATATTGTACTCCACTTTAGGAAGTGCCAATAAATTAACCAGTTGATATTCATCTCCAAAATCTGAGAGCCTGATTACATTTTGGTGTGTGCTAACTGTAGGTAAGAGAAGCTCAAATGGCACAGTACAACTATATATTGGTTGTGGGTGAGAAAGAAGTTGGAACTGGGCAGGTTGGTTGGATCATATTTGTGTCGTACTATATTCATGATTACCAGTGCAAACAGGTGTAGAATATCAAATTTATGTACTCTTATGTGTGTTCAGGTGGCTGTGCGAGTGAGAGACAACAATGATACAAACGTCAAGAGTATTGACGATCTGCTAATTCATTTCAAGGACGAGATTGCAGCTTTTAGGTAGAGATGCATTTTTGAATTGTTTCTATAAACTATGTTGTCCAATTTCTGTTGTAAGATTTTGCTCATCAGTCATACTAATTTTTTATGAAACATTCTTCTTCTTCTCCTTGTGAAGTAGTAGTCATATTTAGTTAGTTGGATCTTACTTAATGTGTTTTTAGATTTCCTCTTGGGATTTTTTCATACGAATAACCAAAAAACAACAAACAGGTTCAGAAAAAGCTCACACAAGATACTAAAAGAGGCGTAATAGAACTGGTCCTTTTATCTCATCTCATCTCATCTCATCAATACTTGACCTTCAACTTAATAATGAAACGAATCATACTTGAATAATAATAGTATTATTATTGTTTGTTTGTAATGGAAGAAATTAAACAATCCAACAGATTTCCCAAAACAATTAGAACGAATTCCTTGAAAAATGATCTCACCAATTTGAAAAAAAATCTGGAAAAACAGCCCAGTTCAAGGCTGATGTTGCTGCTTTCTCACCATTGCTACAAGGAAGGCTCATAAAGCCAAAGATTTTGAGACAACGAAAATGACTATTCAAGGGTACGTTGTGAGCACATACATGCATATTTATGTATTTGGAGTGTGTGTGTGTGTGTAATTACGAGACTAGAAGGGATAATGAAAAATAAAAATATTTTGTTTACATATTTTTTTTTTTGACAAATGATTCAAGAAATGAAACGAGACCAAAACATCAAAACTTTTTCTTGAATCTTGTAGTGACATCTTCTCCACTCCATTCATACGGAATTGAAGAGATGAAGGCTTTCTGAGCAAGTCCATGAGCAATCATATTATTCTTCCGACTCACATGACGATAATCCCACACTAGGATTAATCTAAGCTTGCTCCGTATTTCCTGTACTATCTCATTCTCAAAATCATCCAACTCAACCTCAGCCAATAATGCTGAAATTACCATTGTCGAGTCCGACCTAACTCCTTTGATTTGCAAATTCTTTGAAACACAGCATTGAATTCCTCTTCTCATGGCCAAAAGCTCAGCTGCAAGAACCGTCCCGGGGTTAGATATTCTTTCTGATCCTGCACAGATGATGGTGGTCCTATTTTTAAGAAGAGCAAAACCAATGGCGAAAAATTGTTTTTCTGGATTAAAAGCCGCATCAGAAAATAAAGTGTAATCCACACTTGCCATTTGATCTTGTTGATCACCTCTTGCACCTTTACCATTTCCTCCCAAAATCATGTTTCTTGAGTCATCTATGTAATCAATTGCCCATTGGACATTAGTTGCAAATTTCTCAACTCTTCTCAATCCATCTAGATTATGACTCCATTGGCATCTATTCCTCCATATGCCCCAGGCTATAACAATAACCAATTCAGCTTCTACTTTGCTCATTTCTTCAAACAATTTTAAGAAAAAAACAGATACACATGTCTTCTTAAGATTTTTAATAGTATGCCACAAGCCATGCGTTTTCCATATTTCCTTAATTTTAGGGCACCAAAATAATGCATGCATCGTGTCAGCATATGAATAGCCACAAACACAGCAAGATGAATCAATGGGAATATGATGCGATGCTAGATTACCTTCTGTAGCCACGATGTCCTTCAGCATTTTCCATCCAAAGATGCGAATTTTTGGTGGAATCTTCATTTTCCAAATGATCTTGTATAGTCCATTTATTTTTTGGAAGCTTGAAGGTCCATCTTCCCTGTTTGCATGTTCCTTTCTGTCCATAGAAAGGACAAAATGATATCCAGAAGCAACTGTATATTTTCCAAGAGATGTTAAAGGCCACCACAACAAATCAAGTTTGTGACTACCAATCAGAGGAGTTTCAATAATAGCTTTTGCTTCAAAAGGATGAAAGGCTTGATTAATGAGTTCAACATTCCATGAATAATCATTAGATATGAACCTGTTGACCGTCGATGCACTTACCTTCTTGGTTGATGGAAGTCCAGTATCCGAATTGAGGATCCATCTATCTTTTAAAATTCGAACACGTTCCCCATTTCCAATTCTCCATCTACACCCTTTCTCAATGATATCCCGGCTCCAATAAATAGATCTCCATATAAAAGATGGATTGGAGCCTATACCAGCTTCAAGCATATCTTCATTTTTAAAATACCTTGCTTTAAAAATTTTGCTAACCAAAGAATCTGGTTGGCTAATAATTCTCCATGCTTGTTTAGCTAACATAGCCTTATTAAATAAGACCATCCTTCGAAATCCCAGTCCTCCTTCCTCTTTTGGCTGACAAAGAGTATTCCATCTTGTCCAATGCATTTTGCCAACCTCCAGTTGTCCTCCCCACCAAAATTTTGCCATTAATCTTTCCAATTCCGCACAAATGGATGCAGGTATTCGAAAGCAAGTCATCGCATATGACGGTACAGCTTGTAAAACAGCTTTAATGAGAACCTCTCTACCACCTTCCGAAAAAAACCTATGATCCCATGAGTTGATTTTTTGGCGAACTCGATCAATCAAATAACCAAATTGCAATCGTTTAACCTTAAGTGAAAAAGTTGGCAAACCAAGATAAATCTCATGGCCCTGTGTCTTTTTGACTCCTAAAATGGAGGCAACCCTTGCTCGGTTATCAGTATTAGTGAAAGGACTAAAAGAAATGGTTGATTTATCAAAGTTAATAACCTGTCCCGATGCCCTAGAATAGATATACAAACATTGCTTCAAATAAAAACTAACCCGGGGATTGGCTTTTATAAATATCAGGCTATCATCAGCAAAGAAAATGTGTGAAAGGACTGGAGCCGATCTGGCAACTTTTACTCCCATTACCTTTCCCAAAGCAACATTTTTTGAAATCAAGGATGAAAGACTTTGAGCACAAATTGCAAATAAGTATGGGGATAAAGGATCACCTTGTCTAAGCCCTCTGGATGGTGTAAAAGATTGAGACAAAGCACCATTGAAACAGACGCTGTAATGAACAGTCGATACACATTTATAAATAAGCTCAACCCATCTTTGCGAAAAACCCATGCATCTCATTGATTCTCTGATGAAAGACCATTCCACCCTATCATAAGCTTTGCTCATATCAAGTTTCAACGCAGCATATCCCTCTTTACTCTTGGAAGATCTAATCCAGTGCATGCCTTCATATGCAACAAGAACATTATCCGTAATAAGCAGACCCGGAATAAAAGCACTTTGAAAAGGGTCAATGATATCATTCATGAAGCATTTCAATCTGTTTGTGATGGCACGAGCTACAATTCTGTAACTAACATTGCATAGACTTATTGGTCTAAAATGCGAAATCAAGGTTGGATTCTTAACCTTTGGGATGAGCGCAATGTTTGTGTCATTCCATCCTTCCAAAGAACTACTTCCATTCAAAAATCCCAAGATGGATTTTGAAATTTCACTTCCAATAGTATTCCAATTTGATTGATAAAAAGAAGCAGGGAATCCATCAGGACCCGGAGCTTTCCACGGATTAAGATCTCGAACCGCTTTGTCAATATCAACTTTAGTAAATGGTGCATCCAATAGTAATGCCCCATCCACTGTAACTGATTTTGGCAAAGCCTCTGTCGCCGTAAGAGTATCCAATCTGGAAGGATGAGAAGAAGTGAATAAATCCTTAAAATAGTCCACAAAGCAGGCTTGCATATCATTGGCATTTGTAATTTCCACTCCATCTGCATTTTGAATGGCCCCAATACAGTTTCTTGCCCGTCTTGAGCAAGCCTTTGCATGAAAAAACTTAGTATTTCGGTCCCCTTCACGCAACCATTCCACCCTTGCTCGTTGTTTCCAATATATCTCCTTTTGAGAGCGAAGTTTATTGATTTCTTTTTCCAGAATCTTAATCCTACCCAAATCAGGATCAGTAACATCATCTCTCAATTCAGTCTCGATGGCATCATTAGCTTGTTTAATTCTTGAGTCCAAAGATCCCCCTTTCAACTTCGCCCATTCACCCAAAGACACACTGCAAGCATTGAGTTTTTCCACAATATTTCCTTGATTATCCTTTCTCTTCCAAATTTTAGAAAAAACACCTTTGAAATCACTCTCTTGCAACCAGTGATTTTCAAATTTGAAACCCTTTGTTTTAGGACCTTCTGTGTGATTAGAAGGTGGAAGAATACTTAACAAAATAGGACGATGATCTGATCCATGAAAGTCCAACGCTTTGGCTTTAAACTTTGGGAATAATTTAAGCCAATTTCCAGTAGCAACAAACCTATCCAACTTTTCTTTGATTAATGCTCTCCCACTTTGTTTATTAATCCATGTAAATTTAGGTCCCGAATACTTCAAAGTTTTTAATCCATTATGATCTAAAGCTTCCTGAAAAAGCTGGAGCCTTCTTAAGTTAATACATTCACCCCCTTTCTTCTCATGTTTATAAAGGGTTTCATTGAAATCCCCTCCCACAAGCCAAGCAGAATGGTAACTATAATTGCGTTGATTAAGACGTTTTAATAGATCCCATGAAAAGTGTCGTTGTGATGAAATTGGATATCCATAGAAGCCCGTAAAACGCCAACAATGTGCAAGGTCATCAATGGAACAATCAATATGACCCAACGAGTAAGATAAAATAGTGACCTTCCATTCATTCCAAAACAGGCAAAGACCACCTGAACATCCCCTACTATCCACATTAAAAACATGACGAAAACCTAATTTACTCCTAAAATACTCCACTCTAGTCTTGGAGCATTTAGTCTCACAAACAAACAACAAAGACGGATGAAAATTACTAATAATACTATTAATAGAACCAAACACACGAGAATTATTAATTCCTCGTGCGTTCCAACAAACTATACTCATTCCTGCTGGCGGAGCCGAGCCTCGTCGGCATCCACCATTCCATTCATCTTGATCTCCTTCCCCACCTCTTCAGCCAACTTCCTCGCTTTTTTAATCCCATCCGCAGCATTCTGCAAAGTGTTAAAGTCCTCCCACACCTCATTCTCCACAAAGCCTCCCTCCCGTTTGTAAAAAGTCCTCTTTTTGCATGGCCCAGTAGAACTAAACATAGAGTCATCATCCGAAGTCTCCTCCCTTGCATGGTTTTTTCCAATCCATCCCCGAATGTCATTATCATTTTTCAGTAAACCCTCAAAAACTGGAACATAAGGCGCCTCACCCTGACGAATAATTTCCACATACTCATCAAAATCGTAGGCTCGGAAGCTTCTCCCCACATGATGGACTACACGATAGTCCATTCCATTGTCTTCTCCCCAAAGTGGTATTTTAAATAGCATGTACTCATAGTCAATCGGGACAATAAAATTCAATGTTTCCAAAAACATACATGTGATGGGATCCCATCTATGCCTTTTTATAAAACTAGACCCTTCTTCCATACCTTTACGCATACCACCTTGCGTCATGAGGTCAGCAAAGCGATGAACCTCCCTTCTTGGCCTTGGCCCAGTCCCCAACCGAAGAGAATCTACATCATCTTCAATAATCACCTCTTTCCCTTTAGCCTTCCTTTTCTCCTCCATAATTTGAGCTCCACCATCTGGATCCAGAGTTTGAACCCTTCTTTGAACCGGTCCAAGAAATCTTTGCATGTCCTCCTCAGAAGGCCATTTCGGATGATCGGCCCTCAGGCATTCAGAAAAAAACCTATGGCTCTGACGCCACTCCACCGTTCTCCCTAGAGCCAGACCACATTCCTCCTCCACATGATCTAAATGTCCACAAAGATAGCAAAAGTCAGAGAGATGCTCATAACGAAAAATAGCAGCTACCTTTTCCTCATTAACAGTGATAAAACAACACCGACTGAGTGGCTTTGTCACATCGACAATCACCCTGATTCGCAGAAAATCACCCCTAACATCATCGGCCGTCACCGATCCCACCTCAATGACTTCCCCAATCACCGCACCAGCACGAACACCAATTTTCTTTGACATAGCACTCAGCATCAAACCATGCACTTGGACCCAGAAAGGAACGTACTGGATCTTGATATTAGAAGGCCGATCCTACACATGCAACTTCTTCAAGACAACCAAAGAACCATGCAAGTTCCAAGGCTGGCGAAAAAGTGCCTTCATCATCTCCCCTTCATCAGAAAAATCAAGAAGGAAAAGCCCAGCTCCTATGAAAGAGACCCTCAAAGTTGCTTTTATCTGCCATACCCTCTGCAGCAAATTCCTAAGCTTTGCAGAGGTGATTTTTCTCCGAGCAATAAACTTGAGCACAAGAGCATTTTTTGGAACAACCATTTCATCTTGTTGGACGATGATATTGGTGGTTTCATGACCAGCCAAAGAAAATTTTTCGAAAGCTTCGTACATATTTTCCGCCATTTGAAGAGAAGATGAAACGTTTTGGTGTTTAGAGAGAAAGTGAGAATTTTGGATCCATTTAATGATCTCAGTGGGTTTAAATAGGCCCAAAACCACCAATGTATACTCCTTGGTTTGCCAAACCAGCGTGCGAGAGGAGAGAAGTGGATTGAAGCTGGCAACAAAACCAAAATGCAAATTTTTCTTTTGAAATCCACCAATCACCATTAAGGCAAATCCCACACTCTAGATATCCAACTCGAAGTCCTAAACCCAACCCCCAGTAATTACTTGCGTATGATACACGCCCCCAAAAAAACCAGCCGGCAATCACCAAAGAACGAGAAAAAACAATGATTGCCTCAAGAACACACTCCAATGAGTTTTTCTGATAAAACCTTACAAATTCTCAAAGATAAAAAACCACAAATATGCCAAAGTAGCACCGAATCCAAACAAAAGAAGGTTATAAACAAAAGTTAAAAATCATAGAAATCAGAAACAAAAGTTTCGATTCGGATGGAAGAAACTTTACAACGAAAGTTCTTAAGAGGGCTCACAATTGATATTCTTAGAGAGAGAAAAAACAATTGGAGAGGATAATTTAATATTTTGTTTACATAGGATATGGAGCAGTGACGGACCGAGGAAGTGCCCAGGGGGGTCACTGGGCCCCCCACCAATTTTTTTTTTTTTTTTTATATATATATTATATATATTTTTTTAGTAATTATTTATATTATGTTTTATGTTTTAAAATTACTTTGTACACTTCAAATATAAAAATAATTCACAAAATAGATACATTTACTATATCATTTTATTTTTAAAATTATTATTAATTTTATATCCACATTTTCTCTTATTAATACACCTCACTAATTTTTTTTTAGACCTCACAAAATCTATTTTATACTTTATTAAATCACGCAAACTGATTCTTACTTATTTGATCTCACACTCCACTAAATTTACATTTTTTAAAAAGTGAGTCAATTAAAATATAAAAATCACTATGAACGGGGGAGTATATTTTAAGTTCTACATTTGACTAATAGTGACTAAAGTCTCAACAACGATCGGAGTTGTGTATACTTTTTCAAAGCTAGAACAATCAAAATTGTTTTATTTCAAAATATAACAAAAATCGTTAAATTTAAATTAATGAAATGAGATGTATTGAAAAATTTATAATAATTTTTTTGTATATATAAATATTTTATCTTTGTATTAATGTAAATTGGACCCCCCAATCTGTAATTTCTGGGTCCGTCACTGATATGGAGTATATATTATATGAAGGTGGAGTAGTAGCCAAGGTAGTCGATCGAGTGGAATAAATAACTAGTTTTCTTGGATAAAGTGGAGTATATAATTATCATTCTACTCTAAAAATTACAAATGAAAACACAATACTAGAAGTGAGTGATACCTTAGAGAATAAGTCCCTAAATAAAATGTGATAGGTATCATTCATTTTCCGCCAACCTTCAAATTTCAGAACTACAAAATAACAAGGTGGGTAACATTTATATATATTATTGTGTGTACATAGATTATATTCATTCATTTTCCGCCAACCTTCAAATTTCAGAACTTCAAATCTACTTAGCCGTCTATATTTTATTATTTTATTTTACTTATTATTATTATTATATATATTTTGCACATGAGTTCGATTTGGACAATTTTACACACTTTCAAGAAAAAAATAAGCATTGAACAATACTTGTCACTCTGCCATGATGTAATGTCATCGTTTAAGGCATTATTTTTATAAGTTTTAATTTTTTTAGGGATCTGCTTTCAATTTTCTTAAATGTGTTATTTTTAAGTACTCCCTCCGTCCAATTTTATTATGCCCACTTCTCCGGGCACGTGTTTTAATGAATATTGATTAGTTTATTCATAAAATAGATAAGTTAAGGGTATAATGGGGTATTGTGGGGTCCATTTATAAATAAATGATTGTTTATGAATAAAGTAAATGACAAAGTGGGTAAATAAGTGA
The DNA here is from genome assembly GCA_963675135.1 of Galeopsis tetrahit. Lineage (NCBI taxonomy): Eukaryota > Viridiplantae > Streptophyta > Magnoliopsida > Lamiales > Lamiaceae > Galeopsis > Galeopsis tetrahit. Next base: position 27,157,355 of record OY776130.1, on the reverse strand, counting down.
TGGTGAGGGTGGAGATAAAGTAGTATGAATAATATTGTTTCCAAAAAGGGTATGGACATAATAAAATTGGACAACCAAAAAAGAAAAATGAGAATAATAAAATAGGACTGAGGGAGTATTAAATATAACTGTTAAGAAATTCGTATTCGTCTTAACGCCAAAACACTTTGTAATAGGATTTAAGTTGAAATTGTATAAATCAACTGTCTAGTACTCCCTCCGTCCCGGTGAAAGCTACCTGGGAGCTTTTGGCACGGAGGTTAAGAAATATGATAAAATAAGTAGAGATGTATTAGAGGTGGTGTGATTGAAAGAGAAAAAAAATATACTCCCTCCGTCCCAACATTTTTTGCACACTTTGACTGTCACGGTTTTTAAGAAAATGGAATAAAGTGATTGATGATGTAAGATAAAGGAAGTGTATTTTAGGTGATTTGATGAGGTGTAAAGTAAAATGTATGTGAAAAATGAGTGACAATTTTGAAAATAAAATGATGTTGGGAGGGTATTAATTTAGTGGGGTATTTCCATATTAAAAGTGTGCAAATAATTTTGGGACATCCCAATAAGGAAAGTGTGCAAATAATCATGAGACCGAGGAAGTAATTAAATGTGAGAGGAGTAGTTTACTAAAAAAAAGAATTGATAACTTTCATTGGAACAAACGAAAAAGGAAAGTTGGGTAACTTTCACTGGGACGTAGGGAATATAAGACTTAGTCTTAGGTCAACAGTTAAGAGGGAACTCCACCAACAGTTGAGCTTGAATACGCGTATGCTCAACATATAGATCATCGAAGATCTAACTCAACTGATATTAAGACATGAAGATTTAAAGTTTTCGAGGACCAGAAGACAAAAGACTAAGAAGAGAAGACCATTTTGAGAATCAGGCAGTACACAACTGATTGAGACTTAAAAACAGTTGTATTGAACATGTTATGTCAAAATGGGTAAGTTTGAAAAGTCGCATGCTCAAATCCAAGCAAAACAAATTAGATGTTCGGACTAAAATGTCCACTTAATTAGAAGTCAAATGAGTTCAGAGTATAAAGCAATCAAGACAAATGCAAGACTTCAAATGTCATCTTTATAGTCGTTGAAACATATTTGATAAAGTGACATTTGGTACTGATGTGACATAAAACTAATTTGAAAGGAGCAGCGGTGCAAAAGTACATGGAATTGTCAAGCTACTTACCTAATACAGTAAGGCCAAATTTGAGAGGTACAACTCCCAATGAAAATGCGTCAAATATAGAAAGTTTTCAAATCAGCTCTCCAGCTGCTAGTTTTTGAAAACCTCTATAAATAGAGGACATATACTTTCAAATAAGGTTAAAGGAACTATACGAAAATATTTAAGAACAAATCCAACTGACACGCAAAAGCTTAAGATATTCAAAGTATTTCTAGAACACATTAAGCAAGTCAAATCTTTCAAATGTTCAACCCTAGAATTTAAGCATATACATATCCATATCCAAAGTTTAGATCGAAATCTCTCAAATCTAGCTTGTAAGAGAGATATCTTAAGGTTGAGCCTACTTCAAACTATTCCGCCCATCGAGAGATCGAGTGTAAATTGCTGGTCCCAAAAAACGAGTTAAGATTGAGTTAAAGCAAAAAGTTTAGAGGGGAGGGGTGAATTGACTTTTTAAACTTTTCACAAAATGTATCTGAGTAAAGTTTATTCTAGTCAGCTGATATCAACTCAGTTTGTCTCTTAGTCCACTGATTCTAAAGCCAGTCAACTAATAACAATCTTTGTTATATCTTTAAAATGTAATATGCGGATTTATGAGCCCTTAGTATTTATACTCGTTTCTTGTTTGAAAAACCTTTCTAACTTGTAAGTATAGTTAACTTGTCTACTCAGCTAGATCCTTCAATTCGGCTATTTATACGAATAACTCTTCTTAACAATAATATAAAATATGAAATACTGAATGTAAATGAGACGAGAGATTTTATAGTGGTTCAGTCAATAAGCCTACATCTACTCTCACTATCCAATAGTGAAATTCACTACTTGTGATTTTAAGTCCCAAGATTAAGAGTGTGATCTTGTCGTACACCACCAGATGTAGCTTCGATCAACTTGTTAGAAAGAACAAGCACTTTTACAACGAACTTCTTCCAACTAAGAACAATGAATTCTACGAATTCTTCTAAGCCCTTGATATTATGCTTCGAACTCGGCTTGTACTCTTCACTTCTTCTTGAATGCTTCTCTTTGAATGCTTGAATGTACTCTGCGAGTAACCTTTCTCTTAGTAATTCTTCAGTTTTTCAGTAGTTTTTACTTTGTGAAAATCTCCTTCTATTTATAGATATCAATTCCTCAAGTTAGCCGTTGGAAATAACTAACCTTCTTGGAACTTAACAACTTAACCGCTTGTAACCTCCTTAACTGTTTTTGGTTTATCCTTTTAGGTAGTTATTCACTTATTAGACAGTTATATCTTCCTTTGGTTTATCCTTCAAATTATGTTATCCTTTTGTACTTAGGATATTTCTGTTTATCTTCTCCTTAGCTGATCTCATAAGTCTTCTGATTTCCTTAGTCAGTTATATCTTCTGATATGGTCTGCTGGTCTAGTCTTCTGGTCTTCAGGCCAACTCTTCTTGCTTCCATGTCTTCTCTTCTATTCTGAGTTTGACTATCCAATAGTAATACTATAGTTGAACTAAATACAACTCAATACACTTAGACTAGTTTACAACAAATAATCTATCTATACATTTCAGCTTATAATCCTATTAAATGTTTATGTACCAGATGACTTCATAAGATGACTATTTAACCAATTAGATGACTTAATTATTCAAGTTGTTTTTTTTCATCAAAACTAACATTTATTTATTAATCTCATAGGTCTTGTAGGATTTATATCCCAACATAAACTAATCAGTTTGTTGTAGAAGTACATCTTGTAAATAGTATTAGAACTCGCCATTTCTAGTAGGGCTAAACTCACGAAGAGTGTAGAGTCCAAGTGTTATTCTTGTCACTTAAAATTACAAGTTTTCTTTGCAATGAATAAACTCAATCAAGTCTATGTAGTGGACGAAGGAGTCATGCCTCTGGACTACTATAAATCTTTGTGCAATTTACAAATGTGTTATTAACCATTTGTCATATTATATTTGTCACCTTTATTAAACTGCATTTTACACAATTAATTGTGCATTAAGCTAGTTGAAATATGTTTCCTTGCATAAAATCTAATCAAGAGTTTTATAAGTTAAAAGACGAGTTTTAGTCAATTAAGTTTGAGTTAAGGACCTACACACTTTTCTGCCCAAATTATTTTTATAGTTGTTCAACTAATCAACTTTCGAGCAACCAGTAGACTAGTTATCTGTCGTAACTGTTAGCACTTGTGCAAAACAAATCTTACCTGTTAGCTGATTTAATTCTTCAAGTCCGATGCCTCAGTTGTTCGTGCGAAAATTGTTTTGATTATAAAGTATATTCACCTCTTCCTCTAAACTTTTTACCTCACTAAACTCGTTTGGGACCTAAAATTATTTAACGTTAAAATTTAAATATTATTCTAGTTTAAAATAAATGGAGTGCGCGGGATGAACATGTCGAGGCTCACGTCTAGAGCTGTTATTCGAGCCGAGTCGAGCCGAGTATTTGAGGTTCGAGCTCGACTCGAGCTCTTATCGAGTCGAGCCGAGCTCGGCTCGATAACATTACCGAGTTAAAAATTGAGCTCGGCTCGACTCGTTAACGAGTCTAACGAGCTTAACGAGCCTATCGAGTCGAGCCAAGCCTAACGAGCCTAATGAAAATTTTTACAAAAAAATAGTTATCGAGCCTAACAAGTCGAGCTCAAGCCGGCTCGTTAGTAAATCGAGTATTTAACGAGCTCGAGCTCGGCTCGTTAAGCTAAATGAGTCGAGCCTTATCGAGCCTTAACGAGTCGAGCCGAGCCGAGTCTCGTTAAGGCTCGGTTCGAATAACAGCACTACTCACGTCACGTCCACATTTTTTAAAGGAGTGTACGAAAGGGTTTAAAAGCTGAGTATATTGAGGGAGAAATGGAGAATGTTATAGTAATTAAAAAGTGGATGAATAGAGTAGCTATGTCTCTTGTGTTAATTTACATCGTGCAAATAACATTAAAATAGACAACTAAAAATTCGAGGAGCGACCAATTTTTAATTGGATTCAGATAGAGGGTTGGATTGGAGGTGTAGATTGATTTGCACTGATCTTAGAGATAGTGAATATTTACTAGTATCTACAAAATATAACCCCTCGCTGCTCAAAACTGCAAAAATATTTGGGTATTATTTAAAACCACAAAATTCATGTAAAAACCCAATTATATTCCTCTACCGTGTACCCTCAATTACATTTTAAAACTTTCATTTCTCTCTCCACTCAAAAGTCACATCTTTCCTCTCCATCGTTTCTTTCCCTCATTCAAACCATATGAAACTCTCAAATCTTCTCCCTCATCGGAACTGAAAGGGAGGGGTTTAAGCGATATTTTGAGAAATGGCCAGCGGCTGCGGGGTTTCTTCTGGACAGCAGAACAGGTCGATGGGTTTCTTCAGAGAAATAGGATGGAGCGGCGGATCTAGGGTGGAACTAGAGGAACAAAACCAGAGAAGGGAAGGGTTCGACAAAGGGGGCGTCGTTCTATGGTTCGACAACGACGATGGAAGACGGAGGCGGCGCTGCGAAACCCCAAGCCTCCGCACGTGAAGCGCAGTCGTCGTGAACGGAGGACACATGACTCATCAGATCTCCCACTTGCATCGGGAACGAAAAAACCCCAGATCTGAGGATAAAATTCGACGGCGGCTACAAACACTAGATCTGTGAATTGGATGACAAATTTTGGTGGTTACAGAACTTACAGTGGCGACAATGGCTGAGGAGGTGGTGCAATTGTCGGAACTGGTGTTTCATCTCGTCTTCTTTAAGGTGTGTGTCTTTTTGTAACTTTTCTTTAAGCTTCTTGCATTTTCTGGGGATTTTATTGTAGAGTGCTTTGAGCAATCCAAAAATATTTATTTGGGTGCATTTATTCTATGTACCGAAGATATTGTAATTTGTTGAATGTTGTTGGTATGTCAATTATAATTGATTTTATGTTTTGGAATTAGGTACTGTATATTGTAATTAGAGTGTTAATAACTTTGGAATAAAAATAAAGTAATATAGAGAAGAATTTTGGTTATATTCAGTCTTTTGTTTCTTGATGAAGCATGTCTCATTCATCGATTTCTTCTTGACATGCAGAGAAGCTCCTACTGCTTCTATTTGGAGTATTTTCTGCCTCTCCATCACTCACAAAAGTATGGTGAAATCAATTGTATATGTTTAATGACAAACAGAGTATGAGTGCAAGATTCTTTTGCCTAAACTCTCAAGTTTCTGAAGCGTGGAACTTGTAATGCAATTTATCTAATGTCTTGATTCTCTTTCAGCACCGAATCCACAAGAGGGAAAGGATGTTACAAAATCCTTAAGTTTGGACAATGGCTCAAAGAACACATTGCTGCATATTTGAGGCTACTACATTAAGTTTTGTACACAAGAACATGTTGCTCTGCCTATTTGACTTTCATTCTCATCTTAAAGATTGAGCCTCTTTAATAAAACTTTAAATTGTAAGAAATGATGTGAGAATGTCAATTTTCTTTTAATTAGAAATCAATGGTAGCATTTAAATTCTGCTCATTTTAAAGAGCATATATTGACTATTTTTAAGTATTGGTGTACGATGGATATTTCTTTTTGCACAGTTTACTTGGTATACGTATTGTTGTAAATGTCTGTTGTTTGTTGTGAATGTGTACAATTTATGCATTGTTTGTTGCTAGTATGCAATGTGTTGCAAATATGCATAATTCAATCTGTATATGCATTGTTTGTTGTTAGTATGCAATGTGTGTTGTAAATATGCATCATTCATTCGTATATGCATTATTTATTGCTAGTATGCAATGTTTGTTGTTGGTATGCAATGTGTAAAAAGTCTAAATAAAATAGAAATAAAAAATCTAAATACAAATATTATATAAAAATATTTTGAATAAAAATTCTAAATAAAATAGAAATAAAAAATCTAAATACAAATATTATATAAAAATATTTTGAATAAAATCTAAATACAAATGTAAATAATTTTTGAATAAAATCTAAATACAAATATTATATAAAAATAAATTTATTTCTCAATTTGATTTAAAAAAAAAATCTGTAATAAAAAAATCTGAATAAATAAATAATTTTTGCATAAAATTTGAATAAATATAAAACAATAATTTCAATTAATAATAATAATTAATATAACACACCATAACATAAACTAAAATTAATAATTAATAAAATATTGAAAAGGAGGGGCACACTAGTAATTTTATGTCCTTTTTTTGTAGATTTAAGTAATATAATTTTATGATGCTAGTTTTGTGTATTATAGGATTCCAAATTGTAGATTTGAGTGATTTTCCCTCTTAGATATGTACAAATTTGTACAAAAATCATTTTACTTTCTTATGAATATTAGCTAGCATATGTTATTTTTTTAAAAAAATATAGTGATATTTTGTATCTAAACAATGAAATATTTATTTTATATTAAATAGTACTCCCTCTGTTCCAGGGAAAGCTCCCCATGAGCTTCAGACACGAATGTTAAGAAATACTAATATAATAAGAAATACTAATATAATAAGTAAATCTATTGGGTAAATATCACCTCTCTAATACATTATATTATTGAATATATTAGTATTTCTTAACAATCGTGTCTGGAGCTCATGGGGAACTTTCTCTGGGACGGAGGGAGCATTACTAAGTTTATCATAAAATTATATGCACCAGGTTCAAAAAAGTTTTGTAATAAGTACATCATAGTATTAAGTGCACCTTGTGCATTGTAAATTACAAATACTATTGTTCAAGTAAACTAATAGTATTACTTGTAAAAATATTAAATGTACAAGTAATATTCTCAAATAAACAACTAATATTGTGTCTATGACCTATAAATTTTTTGACTAATATTTTTATTTCAAATATTTGAGGATAATTAAACTATACAATATTACATATAAATCTTTGTAATAGATTTTGTGTTATCAATCATCTTACTGCCTAATACGTCTCTTATACATCAGTTGTACAATTGTATAGTATGACCAGTTACAATTATTATTCAGTGATTTTTTTTTTAAATATTGATCGATTAATACTTCACATTTAATAAAAAATATAATATTATAAAAAATACACTTGAATTATATGATGCATTTGATGTATAAAATATTGGGAGAGTTGTTTTTCACAAGTGCCTAAACTATTTAGATTCAATTTTTTTAAAAGTTAGTATTAGGTGCAAAAATGACACTTAAAATTATTTTTATACCCTTTTGACTATATTTTAAATTTTGAATTTCAATCTTTCTAAAAAATACTAATAAACAAAATAAGAGAATTAAATACCCAAAAATTAAACATCAAACATCTTAAAAAAAAAAAAAAATCCTAGAATTAAATCTCAATAAAAATTATTGAAAACACGTACAACTTCAGATACTTCTAGAAACAAAATTAAACAAAACGGTAAAAAATTTACACGAATGACTAGAAGAATTTTGCATGAAACGAGTGATATATTTGCACAGATTAACAAGTAGTTTGCACTACAATAAAACACGATTGCACAAATGAACAACTTTTAAAAAAAAAAATCCATAATCTATAAATATGGATGACCATACCAAAAACAGGGTAATAAAGAATACTAATTCTAGTAAAAATGCTTTAAAAATCACAAGATCGATTTAGTCGAAGATTAACTAAGAATCCTGCACGACAGCAGCCATAAAGAATCTTTAATTTTTTATCATCTTTTTATTAGTCAAAAGGAACTTCATAAATATCACAGGAGTACAAGGGGTACTCCACCCAGTATAAAAATGGAGCCTAAATATCAACATAAAATAAGAAGAGCCAGTCTTTGTAGACTCAAGTTCAAGAACTCGAGTTGACCGTTGATTTTTTTTTTTTAATTAATTTTTTTTTTGTTGCACTTTTCACTTGCAGTGACTTACACTTTTCAAAAATTAATATTTTAAAGTTATATTAACTTACACTTTTTGGTAATATTATATTGCACCTTTTAGATATATGATACCGTGTTGCACTTTTCAATTGTAGTGTCTTACACTTTACAATAATATTTTTATTTATAATGACTTACACTTTTTAGTAATATTGTGTTGCACTTTTCAGTTATAATAACTTACACTTTTCATTAAAAATTGTGATATTGACTTGCACCTTTTAATAATATTAATGTGTTGCACTTTTCAGTAATATTGTATTGTACTTTTTAGTTATAATGACTTACACTTTTCATTAATATTGCGTTGCACTTTTCAATTATAGTGACTTACACGTTTCAGAAAAATAAAAAAAAAAGTAAACGGTCAACTCGAGTTCTTATATGAACTCGAGTCTATTTAATTATTGATTTGACCTTAATTGAAATGCTGTAATTTTTTGGCTTTAATTGTAGCAGGGGTGTGAATTTTAGCTTTTAATGTCAATAAACTCATTTAAGTATTATGTCAAAACGGGTGTTTCAAATAAAACTTCTCATTTTTATTTTTTTAACACTCACAGACGGGTTGTTTTGGGATTTTGAGAATTTTGAAATTCGAATTTCAAAATCTATTGGATTTCAAAATCCTAATGCTTTTTACGTTTTGTGTTTATTTTGGAATTTATGTAGGGTATGATTTAATTTTATAGTATAGGATTATAGATTTTATAGGTATATATATAGAATTTATAGATATTTATAGAATTGACTTTTATAGGGTTTATAGAGTGGGATTTTGAAATCTAGAATCAAAACCTCAAACTGTAACAGGAGTTTCGAATTCCCAAATCTAGATTTTCCATCCCAAAACAAACATCCCCTCGATGTGGCTCTTTACATTGTATTTTATATTTATCTCAACATTTTCTCTTTTCACTTCTATCTATTTTTTATACACTCTCTATTTAACAACACATTGTAAGCTTATGTGGCAGCTCCCCATTTATTCTCACAATTTACTTGCTTATGTGGCAGCTCATCATTTATTCAATTTAATTGCTTATGTGGCAGATACTCATTTACTTCTCACAATTTACTTCCTTATGTGACAATTTTTTTTTTTTTTTTTCACAATTTACTTTTTCTCACATTCTCTTATTTTAGGATTGTCTCTTATCATTCAAGCTTAGATATTTATCGAATAGTTTATTATTAATTTATGACATAATTTGATATTTATATAGAAGGTTATCTAAAATTGAATTAGACAAAAACTTTAATGAATTCAAGTTTCCATGATTTTTTATTAAGTATTACAGTAATACATACAAATTATTACTCCACTACTTAAAAATTTAACATTTTTAAATGGGAAAATATCAATTTTGGTCACCAAGTTTTACCTCTTTTCATATTTGGTCACCCACATTTAGTTACTATCAAAATTGGTCACCCAGTTATTATATTCTATCAAAATTGATTAATCTGTTAGTCAATCTGTCATTGACTAACGAAGAAAGAGTTTTGAGCCGTGATTTCTCAAAAGTTAAAAAATTCTCATGCATCTTCTAGAACTAATGAAACAAACTCAGAAGCAAGAATGAAACATGTGAAAAAATGATCAATATTTACATTATATTATAACAGGTCAGAAGGGCATGTTCTAGAACGTGATTCAATCAACCATGTTGTTGTTGGTTTACTGCTGGATTGTCAGAAATTTTCAGTAAGTTTTTAATAATTATTTAACTCAATTATGAATTCAGTTGGTTTACTTTTTATTTTACAGAAAATGAGAAACTCAAGAGATAGAATGTACTTTTTTTTTTTTTTTAACAATTGTACTCTGTTTTTCAATTCAAATTTCATAAACTTATTTTTCATTCTAAATATTTTTTTATTAAAATCATTATTGCAGATTTCTTGAAATGTTAGTAAAAAAATTGGGCATTTGAAATTAATTGAAATAAACCTGAGTTTCTCATTTCCTAATTATCTATAAAATAAAAAGTAAATCAACCAATCACGTTCTACCAGATGCATCAGAATTCCTTCTAATCTAAGAATTCTGACCTATTATAAATATAATGTAAATATTATAAATATAATGTAAGAATTCCGACCTATTATAAATATAATGTAAATATTGGTAATTTTTGCCCATGTTTCATTCTTGCTTCTGCGTTTGTTTCATTAGTTCTGGAAGATGCATGAAATTTTTTAAACTTAGGTTTTGAGAAATTTGACGGCTCAAAACTCTTTCTCCGTTAGTCAATGACAGATTGACTAACGAGTGATCAATTTTGATAGAATATAATAACTGGGTGACTAATTTTGATAGTGACTAAATGTAGGTGACCAAATATGAAAAGAGGTAAAACTGGGTGACCAAAATTGATATTTTCCTTTTTTAAATAATACTGTAATATTTTATATTCATAATAATGACACTAAAAAAAAATTGTTGACATAAATTTTAATCATATCTTAAATTATTTTAAATAATAAAATTAAATACGTAATATTCCCTAATTAAAAAGCAAAGAATAAACTTTACTTTTTCCTTTAGACTCACTCTTACTCTAAAATACTCGCGCCGACACAACATATTGCCATTTGCAGCTATATTTCTTTCTCCGCCGGTAACCGCCGCCGCCACCATTCAAACTCCTCCGCCTTGTTTCTAACCGTCGGATCTTCTGCTTCAAAGGGGAGAAATTTCTCCTCCGTTAATTTTTGGAAACAGATCCCAATTTCGTCGCGATGGATCTAGCTGCGGAAGAGCTTCAGTTCTTGAGCATTACCGACATAATCAAAGAGTCAATTGCAATCCCTAAACAATCGCCCAAAACCTTCTACCTCGTAACCCTAACTTTGATTTTCCCCCTCTCATTCGCAATCTTAGCTCACTCCCTCTTCACCCACCCGATTCTCTCACAGCTTCAATCCGACTCCGTTGCCGCTTCCTCAGACTGGTCCAAGCTCCTAATCTTCCAGTTCTTCTACCTCATATTCCTCTTTGCTTTCTCTCTCCTCGCCACCGCCGCCGTCGTCTTCACCGTCGCGTCTCTCTACTCCTCGAAGCCGGTCTCTTTCTCCTCCACCATCTCCGCAATCCCCAGCGTTTTCAAGCGCCTCTTCATCACCTTCTTATGGGTATCTCTCACTATGGTAGCTTATAACGTGATTTTCCTAGGGTTCCTTGTGCTTCTCATTATCGCCGTTGATACGCAGAATGTTTTGTTGTTTCTGTTTTCATTGGTGGTTGTGTTCCTCATGTTTCTAGTGGTTCATGTTTATATAACCGCATTGTGGCATCTTGCTAGTGTTGTGTCTGTTGTGGAGCCTGTTTACGGGCTTGCAGCTATGAAGAAGAGTTATGAGTTGTTGAAGGGGAAGACTTGGATTGGGTTTAATTTGGTTTTTGGCTACTTTGGTATTTGTGGGGTGATCAATGTTCTTTTTGGGTCGATTGTGGTTCATGGTGGCTTTTATTACGGTGTGTTTACGAGGATTGTTGTTGGGGGGTTTCTTGTTGGTTTGTTAGTGCTTGTGAATCTGATGGGGCTGTTGGTGCAGAGTGTGTTTTACTATGTCTGTAAAAGCTATCATCATCAGGGGATCGATAAGAGCGCGTTGTACGATCATCTCGGTGGATATCTTGGAGAGTATGTGCCTCTCAAGAGTAGCGTTCAAATGGAAACTTTGGATCCCTAAGGCTGTAGTCATGTTCATGAAATGGTAAATTTCTGTTATCCATTTAGCTCTAAAGTAGAAAGGGAACATATGTAAAGATGAGGTTTTGGAATTGGTGTGTGCTGTGGAACGCTTCTACTGTTTGTTTGAATAATGAATTGAGGTGGTTCTTGATCTTGTTCCTTGTAGTGTTTGCTTATTTTAACCTTTGATCCATTTATATCTGCTTGATGTGAATAATTGCTCGTTGCAATCACAGAAAGATGAAGCCTAAGCTAAAATAGTAGTAGCATGCTTTATTTTGTCTTATGTTTTTGGCTTGGAGGTAGTTATTTAGTTTCCCTTAGTTAAATTAATGTTGGTTTTTACTTTCATGTGATTGTTTTGACCAGTGTGCCAATTGAATATGTGATTGTGATGTGTGTTGCAAACACAATTAGGATAGTTGATCATGTATCTTTTATGCCATGGAGACCACTGTTTGTGATGCTACATGAATAACACGAAAATTGGATTTTAGTAGTTGATATGAATATAGTTCCTATAGCAATATTTGACAAGTTGACTTTGGTAATCTATAGCAGACCATATGGAAATTTGTGGTTTTCATAGAATACAAATCCTCTACTTTGCCGTACTGAAATTTCATGTAAATTTGGAGATATGGAGAAACTGTGTCTTTCTCTCCGAAATTCACAGAATTGAAACGGGGAGGATCCATTCGTGGTTTTTTCATATCTGATTAGTTTGCCATCTTTGAGTGGTGAGTTTGTCAAGTATTTTCACTTATTCTCAGAATTTACTTTTATTTTCTTTCAGATTTTAGTCCCCCTATTTTCACTCACTCTCAAAATTGGTCATGAAAGTTCACTTTTGCTCCCACCTTTGGTTCAGCCGTCAGTTGACCGTTTGTTGACTAGCGGTCATGAAAGTTCACTCTCAAAATTGTACTTAAATGTGTAACTATTTAAAAGCTTTTTGATTTTGATGTTTATTTTTTATAATTACATTAAGTACAATTTTTTAAGTAATTACACTTTGAACCAGCAAAATAGTTGATGACTGATAGTGGAACCAAAAGTTGGAGCAAAAGTGAACTTTCATGACCAATTTTGAGAGTGAGCGAAATAGGGAGATCAAATCCGAAGAAAAGGCAACTTTAGAGACTAAAACTGATATTTCTACTTCATTTTTGGTTATGTGTGTACTAGGATATTGCTTATGTGCTGAGATCTTTTCGCTAAGTTGACCGTATAATTCGAGGAAAGTTGTAGGTAGGGGAAGTGAATGATTGTGATTGAAATTGGTTTTTGTTGTTGAAGTGGTAAAAATTGTGTAGATAGGAGGAATAGGGTTGAGTTGTGAAAGCTTTTTGTAACAATTACCATGGCTAATACTGTACTTATCTGGGTGGATCTTTGTTTGTAAAAACCAAAAAACCTCCACACGAGCTTTATATTGAGCGTTAGAGCCTCCACACGACGAGCTTTAGCGATTAGACATAAAATCCGAAGCACGGGCATCGAGAGGGCAACATCAGCAATTATAGACCACCTCAAAATGACACAAGTTTGCACTTCGATTTATAAACATATTATAGGCGCATTCTGCTTCAATCAACTTAGCATCCCAAGACTTAGAATATTATTTTTCCAACCAAACAATGTGATATTGTATACTCATCAATCTCTGGATGATGCCTGCTGCTAAAGTCCAACTAAGTAGGTCAAGACATTATGGGCATGTTTGGTTTATTAGATTAGATATTTATTAGATTAGATAGGATATATTGTTTGGTTTAGTCTAATATGGACTCGAGTGTATGCCATACACTCGAGTCCCATATATTTTTTTTTTGTTTTTTTCGCATGCTGCTTTAAGTTTCTTTCAGTCTATTTTTTAATTTTATTTATTAATAAAAATTGTATTTGTTTGTATTTTTTTATTAATTAAGTTTCCTTTCTTTTCGCCGATTTTAGTTAGGTTTTCCTTTTTTTTCTCTTTTTTTTTTGTTAATTAAAATTTGTGTTTTTTTAGTTAATAAGTAAATTGCACCACAATATTTATATAAGTCCGTATAATTAAAAAGTGAAACACAATATTTCTGAAACGCGCTAGTGAAAAGTGCATCACAATATTAATGAAAAGTGTAAATTAATATAACTAAAAAGTGCAACACAATATTACTGAAACGTGCAAGTCAGTATACTAGAAAAGTGCATCACAATATTAATGAAAGGTGTAAGTTCCTATAACTTGAAAAGTGCAACACAATATTATTAAAAAGTGCAACACAATATTAGTGAAAAGTGTAAGTCATTATAAATAAAAATATTATTGTAAAGTGTAGGACACTACAATAGAAAAGTGCAATATCGTTTATTAAAAAGTTTAAGTTACGTAACTGAAAAGTACACCAAAATAAAAATAAGAAAATGTTGAGGGTTGGATTCGAACCCGGGTTGTTATAGTAAAATAAAAAAAACCCTACCATTAGACTATAACCAAATTATGAGAAAGATTCGCGAATTCTTATATAAAATTTGGACTCGAGTGCACAACATGCACTCGAGTCCATACTAGACCTACCCATATTGTTTTATCTAGACATGCGCAGCGGTTAGAAACCGCCGGTTACGGTTTTCGAAAATCGGTAACCGTAACCGAACCGCCGGTTACGGTTACGGTTTTTAACCGCCGGTTTGCCGGTTTGCTTTTTTTTTTTTTTTTTTTAATTTTTTAAATATTATCTCCGTTTTCGCTCGTTTTCACTCCGTTTTTGTTCATTTTTTATTCATTTTAACTCATTTTTTAGAAAATACATTACTAGAATTGAATAAAAATTATATAAATTAAATTTATACATTAAAAATAGAAGAATTGTGTATTAATTTTTTTTTTTTTTTTAAAACCGGCAAACCGCCGGTTAACCGTCAAAACCGGCCAAACCGGCGGTTTGCGGTTTGTCAAAATGTCAAACCGTAACCGAACCGCCATTTTACGGTTACGGTTCGGTTTTTAAACCGTAACCGGCGGTTAAAAACCGGCGGTTTTGCCGGTTGGCCGGTTTCCCGGTTACGGTTTGAACATGTCTAGTTTTATCTCTATAATTTTCATGTTTGGTTTACTTGAATTTAGCCCGTGATTATAATTGGTCCGAGATTGTTATCCTTGATAATCATGCATTTGAGTGTTAATTAGTCCCAAAGAGAAGGACATATAATTTAATCCATCAATTCAAACATAAATCTCAATTCCAAAAATAATGCAATCCTATTTAATCCTATCATACATTATCTATCCCAACCTGTAAAGCAAACGAAATCTCTTTGCCTCTATTAAGTTGTCAATTTTTTACAATTAAGGGATATTGTATTTAATGTATAGTGGAGTATTTTTTTTATTTTTTATTTTTCTAAAATGGGATTTGATGGAAGTTAAATACCCATCCATTTTTTCCTCTCCCCATGACTCGAACTCAGGACCTAAGGCCTAGGTAGTGGTGCTCTAACCACTTGAGCTATCCCACTTTGTCTTTTCTAAAATGGGATGTATAGCGTAGTATTGATGTAGAACGATAGAAAAGAGAAGGTAGAGAATAATAGGAAAGAGAAAATAAAGGGAGAAAGAGATAAAAAATGAAAATAAGAGTAATTTTTTTTTTCAAGTTCTTGTATCCCGTTTAAGGACAACTAATTTTGGGATCAATTTCATTGTTCATTAATGGAGGTTCCGCTTTAAAAGCTAAGCTTTGTATAGACTGATCTTATAAAAATTGTTAGCACCTTCAAGGTTTCAAACCTAAAATTTAGGAAGGACTACACCCTAACTTTCAACCACAAAATCCATATATTCATACTCTAAGTTGCCTTAACTATTTAAATTGTTTAGGAACATAATTTTTTTAGGATTTACATATATCATTTATGTGGTTACTCTTATTATTAGGAACATAAATTTTTTGTAAGAATGTGACCCTTGTACATTAAACTCGTCTTTTTCCTCTAAGCATTCCTATATTTGTGTTATTTGAATTAACGACATTTCGATAGTTTCTCTCATTATTAGCAACGATTTTTTCCTCTCAAAATGTACATTAAACTTGACTTTTTCCTCTAAAGCATTTCTAAGTTTGTGTTAATTTGAAATTAGAATTTGTTGGAGTAATTGGGTTTTTATTCAATTTCTTAATATTTAATTGATTTTAATTAATCAATTATTTGAGGGTATGGATATTTAAATTCCGAAGAATTAAATATTATAGGATCGTTCTACTCTCGGAGTAGATGATCGTAGTATATTTAAAATCTGAAAACCGAATTTCGGTGAGTGAGAAATTAATGTACAAAGTTTAAGACAAAATGATGCATTGAGAGTAGTGTTAATAACTATGATAAATGAGAGAATTAACTACCTCCTTATTAATAGGAGTTAGTTAAGAAGGTTCAAATTGTAGTGACTATTGAACCATTCAATTAGCCACACGCGCGCGCGCGCGCCGCTCGCCCGTCCGGCTGTGCCGAGCCGGGTCCGGGTCCGTGGGCCTTGGGCCTTGGCTCGTCACTCCGTGAACACTAGCCGGGACGTGTTTGTTTTACGGGAAAAGGTATCACCTTGACTCGGCTCTTTTCCCTAACTTTCTGTTTATCTACAGTGCTGTTTCTTGACAACACCCCTGTCGACAACAACCCTGTTGAGAACACCTCGAACCCAACTCCAAACGTTGTCCCCAATAACACGTTTTTACCCCCCATGTTTTTTCCACCCTCTGAAACTCGCAATTTCATGGTGCATGGGGAAAAACCCGAGAAGTTCTCGGGTACTGATTTTAAGAGGTGGCAACAAAAGATGTTGTTTTACCTCACGACACTTCACCTAGCAAGGTTCCTCCGGGAGGATCCGCCCGTTGTCGCTGAAAGTGAAACGGATAATGCTAGGAGGGTCGTATTTGACCAATGGTCTCATGGCGATTTCTTGTGTCGGAACTACGTCCTTGGAGGACTAGTTGACGCGTTGTATAACGTGTACCAACCGGTTCGTACTGCCAAAGAACTGTGGGAGTCTTTGGAACGAAAGTACAAACCCGAGGATGCCGAAACTAAGAAGTTCGTGGTGGCGAGATTTTTGGACTTCAAAATGGTAGATGGTAAATCTGTCGTTGAACAAGTTCAAAAATTTCAGTTAATCCTTCATGATATCCTCGCGGAGGGTATGGTCCTTCCGGACGCTTTCCAAGTAGCCGTAGTGATTGAGAAACTACCACCTTCTTGGAAGGATTTTAAAAGTTATCTCAAACACAAGCGAAAGGAAATGAGCCTAGAAGATTTGATCGTCAAACTTCGAATTGAAGAAGATAATAAAAAGATGGACGGTAAATCAAATCAAGTCTCGGATGAGGCAAAGGCAAATTTAATGGAACATGGTGAATCGTCTAAAAAACGAAAAAGGCCTAATGACAAAGGTAAAGCACCTGTTCCTGCAAAACCCAAATTTAATGGTAATTGCTACAAGTGTGAAAAACCGGGCCACAAAGCAACTGATTGTCGCGTCTCTAAGAAAGTTGATAAAAACAAAGGTAAGGGAGGACAATCAAGTGCTAATGTGGCACAACATAATCTCACTGAAATGGATATGTCTGCTGTTGTGTTTGAGACCAACATGGTTGACAATCCCAAGGAGTGGTTCGTGGATACCGGCGCTACTTGCCATGTTTGTTCCGAGAAGGGTGTCTTCTCGACTTATGCTCCTGCTGATGGGAGAAAGCTCCATATGGGAAACCATGTCTCGTCTGATGTGGCTGGTGTTGGAACTGTTGTGCTCAAGCTCACTTCCGGCAAAGAGCTCAAGCTGAAGGATGTGCTGCATGTCCCGGACATCCGCAAGAATCTGATCTCCGGCTCTCTTCTAGTTAGTCATCAGTTTAAACTAGTTTTTGAGTCTGATAAAGTTGTACTTAGCAAGTTTGGACAGTTCCTTGGTCGAGGTTATCTCGAGAATGGTCTGTTCAAAATGAGTGTAATGGTTGTAAGCCGTAAAGGCAAGAAAGTTATCAATGAAAACGTTTCTACTTCCTCTTACATCGTGGAGTGTTCCTCTTTATGGCATTTAAGATTAGGACATGTAAATCTAAAATCTATAAAGCGTTTAGTAAGTCTTGATTTACTTAAAATGAATAATATTGAAACACCTAAAAAGTGTGAGATATGTGTTGAAGCTAAAATGACAAAATTGCCATTTACTTCTATGGAAAGGGACACTGCTCCTCTAGACTTAATCCATACGGATGTGTGTGATTTAAAGTTTGTGCAAACTAGAGGTGGCAAAAAGTATTTCATTACTTTTATTGATGATTGCACACGATTTTGCTACGTTTATCTCTTGCGAAGTAAAGATGAAGCTATTGAAGCTTTTAAACTTTACAAGAATGAAGTAGAAAATCAACTTAGCACTCGAATTAAGGTGATTCGAAGTGATAGAGGTGGGGAATATGTAGCACCTTTTGAACAGTTATGTGCTGAGTCTGGCATCATACATCAAACTACTGCCCCTTACTCACCTCAGTCTAATGGTGTTGCGGAGAGAAAGAACCGAACACTAAAGGAGATGATGAACGCAATGTTAATCAGCTCGGGTTTACCGCAGAATCTGTGGGGGGAAGCTATACTATCGGCTAACCACATTTTGAACAAAATTCCACACAAAACAAAGGATCTGACACCTTATGAAATGTGGAAAAAGCGGAAATCATCCTACAAGTACCTCAAAGTGTGGGGGTGTCTTGCAAAGGTTGAAGTGCCTGCTCCTAAACAAGTTAGAATTGGCCCTAAAACGGTCGATTGTATCTTTGTAGGATATGCACTCAACAGTAGTGCCTATAGGTTTCTAATTCACAAATCAGAAATACCCGACATGTCAGAAGGCACTATGATAGAATCAAGGAATGCAATATTCTTTGAAAATATCTTTCCAAATAAAGATAAAGATGAGAAGTGGGGCCGCTTCACGAAATGCACTTATGAACTCAAAGGGTGTCCATGGCCGAAATGGACAAAAACGTGAGAACGAAACACGTTTGAGATGTTGTTGTGTCAGCACCGTTGTCTCAGTACACACTAAGGAGGAGTAGTTCAAGGCATCGCGTCCACTAAGCCGCCAGTGTACTCGATAGTGTTTGACTACGGAAGGTTCAAGGTCACAAGCCACCTTTCCGGATGCAACAGTGTCTCAATTGAACTGGATTGCGAGTCTGCATGATTATGGGTAGTAATTTCCACTCATGTGGGGGATTGTTGGAGAAATTGGGGTTTTATTCAATTTCTTAATATTTAATTGATTTTAATTAATCAATTATTTGAGGGTATGAATATTTAAATTCCGAAGAATTAAATATTATAGGATCGTTCTACTCTCGGAGTAGATGATCGTAGTATATTTAAAATCTCATAACCGAATTTCGGTGAGTGAGAAATTAATGTACAAAGTTTAAGACAAAATGATGCATTGGGAGTAGTGTTAATAACTATCCCACATTGATAAATGAGAGAATTAACTACCTCCTTATTAATAGGAGTTAGTTAAGAAGGTTCAAATTGTAGTGACTATTGAACCATTCAATTAGCCACACGTGCGCGCGCGCGTCGCCCGCTCGCCCGTCCGGCCATGCCGAGCCGGGTCCGGGCCTTGGATCTTGGCAATTGGACTTTGGGCTTGGGCCCGTCTATCTTTTTGAGGTTCTAAAAATGTGGGCCTCGACCCACACGGATTTAGGGCAGCCCAAGTCTATGGAAGTCAAGCAGATCAGTTGACTTCGGGAGTTTGAATTTGAAATTTGTCTTAATTGCGTGGAAGTTTAAGAATGGAAGTTACCATTCCGAAACTGCACCAGCCGTTACTGCCTTAAATACCCGCCTGTTCCACACCTGGGTGGCACTGCCTATAAATAGGAGTGCATGGTTTTGGGAAAAAACATTTTTTTGGCATACAACAAATTTCACCTGAGTTTTTCCAGAAAATTGCATACTATTTTCAGCATTCTGCATAGCATTTTAGAGTGCAATCCGGTTCTAACGTGTATTCTGTTCGCTGGAGCTTTGTACGTTGCGGTGTTGCTCGTGCAAAGAGGAAGCCGTTTTACCTTTCGAAGCAACTCGTCACTCCGTGAACACTAGCCGGGACGTGTTTGTTTTACGGGAAAAGGTATCACCTTGACTCGACTCTTTTCCCTAACTTTCTGTTTATCTACAGTGCTGTTAATGACGGTAATGTCAATATGGTGAAGTATCATTTAAGGTATTTTTAATTAGCACTGTAAAAAAAAAAATGAAGGTTAGTGATAAAACTTTTGCCATGACACTCAATTCGTTGCTAATTGCAACAATTTTGGGACGTATATGATCATTTGGTTTGTGGCCGGAGAAATTGGTCGAGAAAGGTTCAACAAGCCTAATTTTGTGGAAAGAGTGTAAATAATAAATTTAATTAAAATTATTGTAATTTGTTAATCCATCACTATTTGGCGACAACTTTTGTCTGTTGATAAATTTCGTTGCTAATTTTTTTGCAGTATGTATGAAACTTATTTGTTAATCTATCACTATATGAAATTACTGTTAAATGAGAATGGTCCTCTTCATTCATTTTCTGAAAATGACAAAACTAAATTATTGCATATATTTATGCCACACGGATCTTCTTATAAAAGTATTTCTGAAAATGAAAAACAAAATATTTTGGGTTATTCTTCTTTTATTTATGACAAAAATAAAGTCTTGTGTGAACCTCTGAATTTGATTTTTATTTTGCGATTATTTTTAATGATATTAGTTGTTTCAATAGAATTGTGATAATTATAGTGAATAATTTTTATGGAAATATTTACACATATATGTGAGTACAACAATCTACAAGATAAGAAAAGTAAAATACAATTAAATCTCGTAATTATAGGGATTATAAAGATGTGTATGATCTTCCTTTATACTCTCCCACAAAATTGACGTTCTGTCGGCAACAAATTTTTTTGGACCACATGAGTTGAAATCGTGCACAAGCCAACAACTTGGTTAAAATATCAACTAATTGAGAGCAAGTCAATTGCAATATACTTTATACGAGAGTGCTGGACCGAATTAAGAGCAAGTCGTGTAGCTCCCATATTATCACAAAGGAGCCTAGGCGAGGAGTCGTGGTAGAATCCAAGGTCTGGAAACAAGTGATGTAGCTAACAATTTTTTGATGCTGAGAGGCTAGGGCTCGATACTCGACCTTAGTTGAGGAACGGTTAACTCCAATATGTTTACAAGAACACCAAGAAATAGAATTGGAGCCAAAGAAAACTGTATATACTGAGGTTGGCATACAATCAGAAAAATTGCTTGCAAAGTCCAAATTCGAGTAGGTTGTGAGAGATAACTTTTCGAGCGGCGAAGAAGTAGACCATGATGGAGTGTTCCCTTTAAGTAGCGAAAAAAACGCTTAATAACGTTATGATGAGTGGCCAACATAGATGCCATATGCTAATTAGTTAATTTATTCCCTGTAAAGACAATATCAAGACGAGTTGGTGAGGTAATGTGGACCTCTATTGACACTATAATAATGCATTAATCAACTAAACTAGAAGTCAATTCAGACTTGATAAAATGTGTGGTGAGAATCTTCAAGTTATCCATCTTATGATAACGCAATAGATCAACAATGTACTTGTGTTGGAATGGACAAAGCCCCCAAATCTTTGAGAGCAAAACTCGACTAGAGATGTTTTATTACAATAGAGATCCTATTAGGGATTTTATTGATTAGATATAAAACAGTTTGACGAGTAAAAGACCAAAATTACAAGGGAATACAAGTATGGTGAAGAAGAGCTCGACTAACCTCAAGAACATGTATATTTCAACGTTTAGAGATTCCATTTTATTGAGGCCTATGAGGAGCAGTTTTTAATCAATTAATTTACATTGAACCAACAATGAAAGTAAAGCAAAAAATTCATCAACATTGTTAGTATAATAATTGAGTATTTTATGTCCAAATTGAGACTTAACCAAAGCCCAAAACTCAGTAAGAATCAATAGTACTTGTGACTTTGCATTTAATGAATATATCTATAGTAAGTATGCAAAACATATTATTTTGAGAAACACTCGCCTCTCTATAACTATTTAGCCCTTTCCGCCGCCAAACCCATCATCCCGTCGGCGACCACCCCTTATCATGTAGATTCGGTATAGGTCCCAATCTTGGCGCCGCCGTGTCTGCCCCACCGTTCTTCAATCATCCTCAAATCACAGATCTACATAAATAAATAAACAGATCTAAACATCTACTAAGATCTGTAAAAAAACCACTGTTAAACGTATAGATTATTCATAACGGGACCATAGTGACCGTTTGAGTGATTTTGTCGTTGACTAATTTTTACAATTTTTCTAGATAGTTTTACTTCTTGTTTAATTATTTTTCTTTAGTTTGTTTTTTCTGTGTTCGTACGTTAAGTGCGGCTTATACCCAGTTCTAGGACTCTTTTCTAGTGTTGGGACGTTTTTTGAGATACACATGATAGTCATTAGGATTTGGTAGTTAGTGAAACTTTGTTTCCATTTTTTTGTCTCCTTGTCTTGACATGATAACTCATTAGTGTGAAGTTGTCTCAATTTGAGATAGGAGATTTGGGTGTTTTACCTCGTTTGAAGGAAAATGAAACACTCGTTTTATTTCTTCTCATAATTAAAGGGGACAACGATACCATCGAATATCCGCACTGGTTTGAAGATCTTGAGCTTAAATTGTATTATTAATTTGTATTGATCTTACAAACCTCTCTTGGAAAATCTCTAAAAATGCTCCCCCCTCTCTCTAGAATAATAACTTAGTAAATAAGCTATCAATCCACCACCGCCTATCACCATACATCTGCGCTGCTGTGCACGCCGCCCTCAGCCATCGTTGGTTTACGGTGTAAGAGTTTAGAGGTCATAATAGCCTGCACAAGTCCGTGTAAATAAGTTACTCCACCGAACCACCGCGTTCTTTCGCCAGTTAACCAATTTCATCTCCTCAAATCTACAAGCTCAAGGAGTCTCTTTAAGGATTAGGTGGGATCAATGGGTGTTCCTCCCCGATGGCGCCACAGTGGCCGATTGGGTGAGTCACACATTGATCCCAATTTATTGTTTTTTCTAGTTTTTTAGCGGTTTAATTTCTAGTATTTTAGCTTGTTCAGTTTTTAGTTTTTGTTCCTCCACTTTCGTGTGGTCTCTCCTCGCCTAGTGCATTTTTTCCTCCCTGCATGGGTTTTTTTTTGTTCTCTGGATTTTGTGTTTTAGATTGGTCTTGCCTTTGGTGCTTTTAGTGGACCTATGTCTTTTCTTTTTTTCTCTATATTTCTTGATACGGATATACCTTAGTGTGGGGTATTTATTTCATTTCGAGAATGGAGATCTGATCGTATTTGTGGGCATTGGTTGCACTCGTCTCTCCACTTCTTCACGATTGGAATGGAGCAGCTGTCGTGTTGATCCTTCTAGGTTGAAGATGATCTTGTGGGTTATGTTGTACTGATCTTGCTCTATTTGCTTGTAACCCTTCAAAAAAAAAAAAAAAAATCTTACAAACCTCTCTAAAAAAATAAAAAAAAAATCTAATAGTAACATGAGAATAAATCCACAAAATAAGCAAGAATTATTTTGAACCATCAAGATAAAAGGAAGGGTGGGGGTGGGGGTGGGGACGACATACCCCAAATATCGACATATAAATAATGTAATGTGTGTAAAACAATACACATGCGTATTGATATTAAAAGACAATCCATGTAATTTGATTACATGGCACAAAGTAAATTATTGGCAATTAAAGATGGATGTCCAAGACAAGCATTACAAACTTAAAGAAAGAAGTACAAACACCCATCAAAGCTGCGGGCCTTTAGCTAGAGGCACCCCGTTATTTGATCTTTCACCGCAAAATAAGTTGGAAAGAATTTTATAGATACTTTATTAATTTTTGTGAATTTAATATTAGACAATAAATTTTGCCTCACTGAGGGAACGAAAGGAACATCAAATAACATAAATTCACGTGAACTATTATGTGAAATAGGGAGACCTGATATCGAGTGAAACCATATACGGAGTATAATTTATGTGACAAGATTTATATTTAAATAATACTAATCTCTTAAAATTAAAATATTACTATTACTATTTCGAAATAATTATGTAAATTATTATTATTATTTTAAAAATAGATACAATAGATAAAGTAATGGTGTTGTAGATTGTTGTGAGATAACGATAAAGTGATTGTTTCCATAAAATGAAATGAACATGATACATACATTGAGACTGAGAGATGACTAGAGAGAGAGAGAGAGGGGGCGAGGCTGAGTGGATTAGGGTGGGGAGAGACAGGAATAGATTCCGACTAGCCCAGGCTACACAAGTACAAGCGTCAGCAAGGAAGGCAATAAGGCACAACCAGAGACTCAAACCAGGAGCAAAGGCGACAAAATGGATGCAAACCATGGAACGCAAAGGGATGCTTGACAAATCGGATGTAAGCTTCTTCTTCTGCAATTTCCCCAATAAATGCAGCAAAAGAGAGCTTCTAGATGAATTCCAAAAGATAGAACGAGTAAAGGACTGCTTCGCAGCCGATAGAAAGGATAAAAGAGGAGCGAGATTTGGCTTTGTTCGATACGGTGGGTACATCAATGTAAGAAAGGTGGAACAAGACCTGAATGACATATGGATTGGGTCGTATAAGCTCAGGGCAAACGTGTCGAAGTTCGATAGGCCAGGCACAGAGAAAAAATCTACTCAGATCAGATTCAATATCGAAGAAGGAAAAGCCAGCAGAAGGGTAGAGGAGGTATCTTTTAGGGACAGCATCAGAAGGCCAGAAACTCACATTTTGAAGGAGACAACAAGAGAAAACATGGGAGAGATAGTTGGGGCCCCTTATGAAAAAATAGCAGAGCAGCTCGCAGGGAAGGACAACTACAGAGGATTGAAGTTTGAATCTTCTGAAGAGGATAAGAAATGGCTCGAAGGGTGCTTCTTGGGAGTTATCAACGAAAAATCCTCTTGGCCAGAAAACGGAGAAGACATGATGAAAGACGGCGTGGGCGATTGGAGGATATCTCCTTTAGGGGGGGATATGCTTCTACTTACCCCAATGGACAACATAAGGTATGACGCCCGAGAAGTTGAACAGTTAGACTGGACAAAAAGATGGCTGGAAGGGGTGTATCCATGGGACCCAAAACTAAAATCTAGCAGAAGAATAATCTGGACAAACTGGTACGACATTCCTCTTCAAGCCTGGAACCAGAGGTTTCTTAAGTTGGTTGTGTCTGGGTTCGGTAGCATTGTCAAGATTGACGAAGAAACCTCAAATAGAAACAATTTACAATTCGCCAGGATTTTGATACGTACGTCCTTACCGGAGATCGCAAAATCACCAATTAGAGTGAAAATAGATGGCATAATTCATAGCATCAGAATCAAAAAGGAGGAGGAAGACTTTGATCTAGATATGTGGGCCTCCGAATCAAGAGGGATCGTGGAGGATGAAGAGGACGAATGGGATGAGATAGGACCAAAGACAGACCTGAACCCTCGGGCAGGTCTAAGCGCCGGAGAAGACGAACATTCGCCTCGGGAAATTCCCCAACATTCGCCTCGGGAAATAAAGAGGCGGCAAGTGGCCCCGAGGCGGAAGAAGGTTCCAAGAATCAGATAAGTCAGGCGGAGACTCCGAGAAAAGAGGAGGCAACGTGTTTATCAGCGCGTGGAGGTTACCTCGGGCCAAACTACACGAGAATTAGCAGTGGGCCTAGTAAAAACTTCAGGAAAAGCCCAGTGGAAGAATCTCTTCAAAGGACAGCTCCTGAAATTGAAAAAGATGACACGGACAAAGGCCCACTTAGTCTGGACCTGAATAAACTATTCCAGGAAGATGGGTCAGAATGCAACAAGGGCGAAGAGAGATTCGATTCTGCAAATCTGGGTTGGTTTACAGAGGAAGACAATGAAACGCTGGGATACTTTAGCGGAGAGGGCGAAGGGGATAAAAACCATAAAAACCCCAACTTAATGGACGAACGTGACTCGGACAAATCAACAAGAGAGACACTCGGGTCGGAGTGCGAATCCCAGAAATCCGACGAAAATGCCGAACATAATTCTATAGGATCACGAAGGAAAAGAAAGAATAACACAGGAAGAAATAGAGCAAGACTGGGACACAGAGAAGAAAGCTTCGAAGTCAGGAGATGGAATCACTCAGAGGAGGAAAGGAATATAAGAGGGGAAGCAGAAATAACGTGGGAATTGGGAAAAAAGATTGGGGTCAGAACAAAAGACTCAGATGCAAACACTATAAAAATATTGGAAAAATTAGCCAGAAGAGCAAGAGTAAAAGTGATGAAAGAAACAGAGAAGAGAGGAGGGAATAAGGTAAATTAATGAAGATTCTCAGCTTCAACGTGAGAGGAATGGGAGGAAGAGACAAAGTAAGGAGATAAAGGGGATGGTGGCAAAGAATGACATCGAAGTTTGCTTTCTACAAGAAACGAAAATTGAAAAGATAGATGAGTACATTTGCAAATCAATATGGAGGGACTCAAAGTTTGGGTGGGAAAGCCGCGGAGCAGAGGGGAGATCAGGAGGAATACTTACAATCTGGGATGAGGAGGTTTTTGCATCAATAAGCACATGGCTTCGAAGAGGATTCTCGGTGGTAAACGGTATCTGGAGGCAAGATGGGAAGAAATGCTGCCTCATAAACATATATTCACCATGCAATAGTGGAGCAAAAAGGGAGATGTGGGAAATATTGAAAGGGGTGATAGAGCAAAACCAAGAGGCATACTTATGCATCACCGAGGATTTCAACGCAGTAAGAGAAGCAGAAGAGAGAGTCGGGAGAAGCGTGCGAGAGGACAGGCGAGATATGAGGGAGTTCAACGAGTTCATTTCTCATAATAACCTTCTTGATGTCCCCCTCATCGGAAGAAAATTCACATGGTATAGACCGGACGGTACAAGCAAAAGCCGGCTTGACAGATTACTAGTAAATGACGAGTGGATTGAGAAGTGGCCAGACGCGTTACTTAGAGGAATGGAACGCTCAATCTCTGATCACTGCCCGATCTACACAACATCACAAAAGAAAGATTGGGGATCTAAGCCGTTTAGATTCTTCAACACATGGATGAAACACCCTAATTTCAAAACTTTTGTCTTGGAGAAATGGTCATCATACAACATCCAAGGATGGAGTGCTTTCATGCTAAAAGAAAAGCTCAAAATGCTAAAAAGTGATCTGCGGGATTGGAATAAAAACGTCTTCGGCAACATTGATAAGAGGATTGAGGACAGAAAGAGGGAGATTAATAGACTGGACATTCTAGATGACACTATCGGTCTGGAGGAAAGGGAAACAGAGGTGAGAAGAGAGTTGTCCGCAGGATTACAAACTGATATGAAATCGAAGGAGGAACAACTATACCAAATGGCCAAGATCAAGTGGTTAAAGGAAGGAGATATGAACACGAAGATATTCCACAGAGTCATCAATGGCAGGTGGAAAGGAAATTGCATAAATGGGATCCATATAAATGGACAATGGCACGAGGCTGTCCCCGACGTTAAGGCGCAGATACATGAATTCTTCACAAACAGTTACAGGTCGGAAGGGGCAAATAGACCAACAATTCCAGAGGAGCTAATCAAACACAGATTGGAGGAGTGCGATAATGTGTTTCTCATATTAGAATTCACAGAAGAAGAGGTAAAGGAGGCTATATGGGATTGTGAAATAACCAAGAGCCTAGGACCGGATGGATTCTCGCTAGGATTTTACAAAGAAAATTGGGAGATGCTGAAACTAGAAATTCTCAAAATGATGAAGGAGTTTCACAGGTTTGGAAAACTGGTTAAAGGAATTAATACGTCTTTTATCGTTCTAATTCCAAAAAAGGCAGGAGCACAGAACCTGGAGGAATTTCGACCTATTTCACTCATCAGTAGTCTCTACAAAATAATAGCAAAGTGCTTGGCAAAGAGACTTTCAAAAGTCTTGGTGATGGTGATTTCAGACAATCAATCCGCTTTTATAGGAGGGTCTTCAAATTATGGATGGGATCCGAATAGTACATGAGGCGATAGATGAAGCAAAAAAGAAAAAAAAATCGAGGGCTTTCTTCAAAGTGGATTTCGCTAAAGCCTACGACTCGGTTGAATGGGGCTTTCTGGAGAATATGATGAGGGGAATGAATTTTTTGGCAAAGTGGAGGGCTTGAATGATGGAATGCATGTCAACGGCTAGCGCGGCAGTTCTTGTCAACGGTAACTCATCCGGGGAGTTCAAATTAGAACGTGGGCTGCGACAAGGGGACCCTCTGTCCCCTTTCTTATTTATTATTGCAGCTGAAGGATTAAACTACTTAGTCAATAAGGCGGTGGAAATTGGTGAACTAAACCCGATCCATATAGGAAGGGACAAAGTGACGGTACCTCTATTACAATACGTCGATGACACTGTGTTCTTATGCAATGGAAAGTGGAAAGACATTCAGACGATTAAACATCTGCTAAAGCTTTTTTAGTTAATATCAGGTTTGGGAGTAAATTTTAATAAGTGTAGTCTTTATGGAATACACATGAGAGACGAAGAGAAGCAAGAGATGGCCGATTTTTTAGAGTGCAATATGGGCAGCCTACCAATGGCTTTCTTGGGGATGCACGTGGGGTTGAATCATCACAAAACATCCTCATGGGCTGGGATGATTAAGAAAATAAAAGGGAAATTGGAGAAATGGAAGGATAAGCAAATTTATATGGGAGGAAGGATAACATTAATACAAGCGGTGCTCACTGCAGTGCCCACTTATTATTTGTCATTCTTCAAAATGCCAAAAACCATTCTTAAAGAAATCAAAAAAATACAAAAAAAATTTCTTTGGGGCGGAGGTGAGGGAACAAATAGGAAAATCTCATGGGTAACTTGGGAGGAGGTATGTACGGAGAAAAAGAAGGGTGGTCTAGGAATAAAAGACTTGAATACTTTCAATATCGCCTTATTGGAAAAATGGATATGGCGCTTGGTGACCGAAAAGAACAGCCTCTGGGTGAAGATTTTGATGTCAAAATACGGGGGAATAGAGGGGGAGGATAATAACAGTAGAAGGCGAGGGAGACGAAGGGCGGACGAATCTTGTTGGTGGAAGGAATTATGAAAAATTTATGAGCAGCTCGGGGTGGGAGAGAGGCAATGGAGCCGATTATGAAAGTGGTGGAGAGCGGAAATACAATCAAATTCTGGAATGATTTATGGGTAGAAGGGAGTGGCACGTTAAAAGATCGATTTCCAGAACTCTTCCGCATAAGCAGACAAAAGGAAGAATTTATCAGCAACATGGGGCAATGGCGCGGAGAAGAGTGGCAGTGGGATTGGGCTTGGGAAAGAGAACTCAGACCTTGTGAAACAGAATTACTAACTGAGTTTTATGTGTTGATTGACAGGTATAAACTGAATCGGGAAATGGAGGATTCTTGGAGCTGGGTTCTCGCACCAAGAGGAAGCTACTCAACCAGTACGGTGCACAAAATGGTGGAGAGGAATGCAGCAGCAGAAGCTGACGAGGTGGAAAAAAAACCAGAATTCGCGACGATCTGGAAAAACCTGGCACAAAAAAGAACTCAAACGACCGTGTGGAGGGCGCTAAAAGGACGACTTGCAACAACGGATAACTTGAGGAGAAGGGGAGTTGCAATCCAAGAAACTGAAATTGGATGCAAATTGTGTGGAGCAGCAGCAGAAAGTCACACTCACTTGCTGCTTGATTGCAAATTTGCAAAGGCATTACAGATTGGGTGCTACAGTTGGCTAAAGATTAGTATGGTCCCCCATATTAATCTTGATATTCACTGATCTTCAACACATGGAAGCACTTGGACGAGGGAAAACAAAAGGGATGTTCATGTCTAATTTGTGGGTATGCGTAGTGGGGGAAATTTGGAACAGCCGAAATGCAAAAAGATTTAAGAACGAAGAATAGGAGGTGAAGAAGACATTGGAGAGCATAAAAACTAAAATGTGGATATGGCTGAGCGGAAACAGATTGGTGGGCAACATCGCCTCAATCTCGGCTTGGTTCAACGATCCTATGCTTTGCATTATAGAAAAAAATTAAGAAAGGGAGGCGTTAGAGTAAAAAGATGTAAGATACACGAATGTTAGCAATTGTAAATTTATGGGTTGAGTACCCCGAGTACTCGGAGTAATAAACAATTTTACCGTTTCAAAAAAAAAAAATGAACATACTTTTGGTAGATAGACAAATAAGAAAAGTGAGCATAGTTTTGCACTTTTTAATTGTAGTGACTTACATTTTTCAATAATATTTTGAATTATATAGACTTACACTTTTTGGTAATGGTAATGTTATATTGCACCTTTTAATTATATGGTGTTGCACTTTTCAATTGTAGTGTCTTACACTTTACAATATTTTTTTCATTTATAATGACTTATACTTTTAAGTAATATTGTGTTACACTTTTCAGTTAGAATGCACTTTTTAATAATATTGTGTTGCACTTTTCAGTTATAATAACTTACATTTTTCATTAATATTGTGTTGCACTTTTTAGTTATACTGACTTGCACTTTTTAATAATATTGTGTTGCACTTTTCAGTAATATTGTGTTATACTTTTTAGTTATAATGACTTACATTTTTCAATTATAGTGACTTACACGTAGGGGTGTAAGTGAGTCGAGTCGAGCTCGAGTTTATCGAGTTTCTTATCGAGTCGAGTCGAGCTCGAGTTTATCGAGTTTCTTATCGAGTCGAGCTCGATCTTTAAAATTTTAGGCTCGACCGAGTCGAGTCGAGCTTCGAGTATAACAATCGAGTCGAGTTTCGAGCTCAGCACTACTCGGCTCGACTCGGCTCGTTTACACCCCTACTTACACGTTTCAATTAAATGTTTTCATACTTTCTTTTTTAATTTGTCTCTCAAAAGTTTGCATATCCCTCAATGGAAACAATCATCACAATTTTCATCCTCACAATATACACATATTACCCTTCATGTCATTACTTTTGGGGCACCATACATTCAATTAAACTATTTTATTTACCTTATATATAAAAATTTACCAAATTACCCCGCAACACTATAATCATTACATTTTTTTCTTAAACTCTATGTTAAAAAAATAACACAAGCTTTTCAGGGACGAAGGGAGTATATTTTTCTTATAAAATTAATTACTTTATCACATGACAAAGTTAGATTGCATTGTGACGAAGGTGGACGACATACCAATTTTTATAGGTTTCTTGTTGTCAGGGAAGACGAACACTCTTTCCAGACCATATAAAATTGATAACATTAGTTGCTTCCCTAAAGGGTATTAATTGTTTTACTATAAGACATTAGTTGTAAAATCTACGCATTGTAAAACTGATTCATTCAAGATCTCTTTAACAAAATAAAGACTTGTGTGAAACAATCTCATGGTGAGACAAGTCGAAAACTAATACAAATTAATATTCACTCATTTTAAAGTATTAAAGTGTCATGTTCAAACTGTTCAAACTACGTTCATTGTCAAACTGCACAATATATGGGTTTTTTATAAATACTATCTCATCCATAGTTAAATTATTCATTTACTATTACATATTTTACGAAATATAATATTTAACCTGTATAAAAAAAAATAACATTACAATATCCGACACACTCCCACTTATCAATTGAAACAGCAGATAAGGTAAAATAAGGAGACAAAAATAGATAGCACAAAATAATACTATGAATTATTATCACTAGAAAGACGAAAATGCCCCCAACATATTCCTTTCCCCCAATCTTTACCATCTACATGTCTAGTAGCCATCTTTTTTATCGTATTCATTTATTGAGATTTGAGAGTAGTAAATCAATTCTATATTTTAATACACTTTTTAACATATTAAAAATATAAATATTGTTATTAGTAGAAATAAATAATACTATAAGTTAATAATTTTTTTATGTACAATTTATCATATGATTGATTTTTCCAAATTAGAAATATATTATGTATTTTTATTTCTGTTTGTTTTAACTTTACAATATTTATATATAAAATTAAGTAGCTCAAATAGTATGAATTAAAATCTTAGTCACCTAATTTCTGATTATGAAAAAGAAATATATTTATAACATAAATAATAATATTAGAAAATCAGTTTTATGACAAAATAATAATCATTTCATATTTTAATAGTCTCATTTCTTCGGTGAAAAAATCAATATTTCCATTTTTCCAAGTATAATTTATGAGGTATCTTAATATTTTTTTGGACATATATGCATGTCTTTTAGTATAAATTTATACTCCCTAGTCCCTACATCCCTTTCTAAGGTTCTCATTCACTCTTGACACATAAATTATAAAATACTCATTTTGTTTCTAATATTTTTTTCATACTTCTCGTTTTAGTTTTCCTAAAAGTTTCAGATTTTTAAATTGAAATAATCAATACTCCAATATTTAACCTCACAATATTTACATATTTATCTTTTATTTTTATGTCACTATTTTTTAGTTCACCAGACACTCAAAAGATCATAACTAGTAGTATAACATCTTATCTTAATACTATATATTTATGAGAATATAATGGGACACGTGTCGCAATTTTATCCCTCTATCACAATCTCTCCCTTCACAAAAATTGTATATTTCAAAATCCTGCATTCCGCGATTAAAAAAAATCTATTTTTCCTATTTTAATCTCAAAATAATAATTCAAATATTATCTACTCATAATTATTATTTTTAAATTTTAAATTTTTTATTTTCAAATCAGATTTCACTATATAGAAATAAAAATAAAATTCATGCTTCTTCTCCCCCCTTCCTTAGTCATTTATTATCTTTTTCAATTCAAACAAATTATTTAGTGTATCTCATATTCTCTACTTCATCAACTAAATCAAAATAATCAACCCGCATCTATGCAATGGTGAGGTCTAAGGATTCTCTTGGTACAGTAAATTACCATTCACAGTGTCAAACTATCCACCATATTGCCAATATATAGAAAAATAGTATTCCATCTACAAAAATAAAAGACAATTTTTTTTTTATGTATTTCAAGTGCTCGTACGAGCGAAACACTCAAATAAACAAAGTTTAGAAAATTTCACTTACTTGGAGTTTTTGTTGAGTTTAGAGTTTACAAACTTCACTCTATTTTCAAACGACCAGCTTTTTAGAATTCTTAATAAATTTTTTTTTTTTTTTTGCTATTTTTAGTGTTAGGATTCTATCCCTATGATTTTGATTTTTTAGGGTTAGAAGAGAAGAACTCGATTCAGTTTGAGAAGTGAGAAAGACGCAGAAGAAGAACTCTATTGAGTTTGAGAAATTGAGAAGACGCATAAGTTTTATTTTTATAAATTGTAATCTGATGTGGAAAAAAAAATATGCATAATCTGACGTGGCAAGCTCCGGCAAGCCACATCATCAATTATTGACCGGAGATAAAAAATGTGTATCTAATTGCAACACGATGAAAGGTTGAGGTTTTTTTACCATAAGTAAAGGTTGTGATTAAATTGATACTGATGGTGTATTTATTTAGAATTAACCCTACTTTTTTCTTGTTCCTTATATTATATTTCATTACTCTCATCTTATATTTTTTTCTCTCTACTTTTTTCTTGTTCCTTGTATTATATTTCCTTCGTTTTTTAATAAATGATGTTTTCGTAAAATTGGTTGGAATTAAGAAAGAGTATGGATTGACAAGTATATCCTTGAATAATATCCTTGAATAATAAAGGAGGTTTCTAATCACATTAATTCTCTAATGCACTTTTCTATAGTTAAAAACCAATTAGAAAATTTTATAAAGTTAAAGAAAAAAAATTTATTGAAATAAACAGTGTAAAAAATTCTCAAACATCATTTAATGCTAAAACATTATTTTTTTTAAAAAGGGAAAGAGTACCTCTTAACTTTTTTTTCCTTTTTACAAATATCTTTTATATTAAAGACCCATTACATATATAATATAATATTTTTTAATTAATATTTTAAAAAAATTAAGAGGAATGGAGTATAATTAATTGAGCCCATAATGAGACTCTCTACACACATTTAGTTTAGTGATAACTAATCTTAGTCTTAGAGAGTTAGAGGCAACAACAAAATAATTCCAAAATAAATACTAAAAATCATCATCTAATCATCAAACATTTTTTTTTAAGCTAATCATCAAATCAAATTTACATTCAAGCTTTCAGAAATTATTTCGAAAATTCGAATATAACACAAAAGAATTGTAAAATCATAAAATTATTAATATAGTTATCCTAATAAAATAAAATATTTATATAAAATGTCAATAATTTCGTGTCTTAAAATATTTAAGAATAATTCTTTAAATTTTTTTGTTAAACACTTGAAGAAATTAAATTTAATATATTATAAAAGAAATACAATTATAAAATATTCTAAAATAAAATAAAATTGAGGCTCAGATCTGTAGAAAAGATTGGGCAAATAGAAGCAACGCCGCCATGGCTGCGGTCACCAGTTGCATCATGTGACCCAAAATCACAACGCCTACCGGTTACGCCCCGCCAAGATACGGGTTGGATTTCTCAATGCCCGATCCATTAGCTCAGAAAAAAGAAGAATGAGAAAAGTCATCACAGCCTCTTAGTTACTAAATCCATCATCAATTCATCGAACTTAATCCCAAATAAACATAGGAAGCAAGTACTACATATTCCCTAAATATATATTGGGAAATGGTTGTGGTAACGTACACGTATCTGACAGATATGCTAAGGGTTGTTTATTTTACTAATAATGTAAAGAAAGATCATCGCCAAACGGAGAGGGCAACCACCCTTAACAGAAATCCCAGATCTCTCAGTCGCCTCAATTTTCTTTGTGAGCTAATGGATACAACAGCATTATGGAATGCGTATATATTAACCTAGGGTAAGGGGTATTGTTGTAATTAGAGTGCAATCCCTCTTTTTTTTTTTTAAATGATGAAGTAATATTTTATATTAATTAAAACATTAGGTCAAGTTAATTGGGAATTAAAAAATATATATATATATATATATATATATATTTTTTTTTAAAATATCACCGAATTTGGTCACCCACCTTTAATCACTATCACTATTTAATCACTCAGTTGTTCTTTTGTATTAATTTTGATGCTGACATTATTTTTTCTTTTTTAATTTTTAATTTCTAAATTCTAAACTCCAAATTTCAATTGTTTTTAATTTTTACTAAATTTATCTTCAATTAATATGAATAGTTTGTGACTAAGAAATAAAAAATCTACAAATAGAGTGATTTTGAGTTTGTAGTCCATTAAGTTATCATAATTTTGAATTTAGTCCATCAGGCTACCACTTTTTGAATTTAGTCCATTAGGTTTCGATTTATTTTGATTTTGGTCCAGTTACCTGCTATAGCAGGTTTAACAGGTCATTTTTTTAAAACACATCCCATAAAATGTTATACACACCCCAAATGTTAAACACACTCCACTAAAATTTAAAACTCATTTTGTATTACTATACACACCCCCCAACTATTTCCTATTTAATAAATTGTCAAAAATAATTAAATTAAAAAAATAAGAATTCAAATTAATATGAAAAATATAAATAAAATCTATAAAAAAATCGTCTAAATCTTCAAAAATTAAACAAAGTTAAAAAAAAATTAATTAATTTAACTAGTTTAGAAAATTTAGTTGATTTTCTACTATTTTTAAATTTTATTTAGCCTTATTTTCGACGTGTTTTTATAAAAGTTAGAATGCAAATAAAACATTAATAAAGTAATGGAGTTAAATTTTTTTTTAAAATATTTATTTTATATTAAATGAACCTACTAACACCCCATAAATTTTATATACGCTCAAACATAAAAATTCAAAAATCAAATCTAGTTAAATAAAATTATAAACATATTTAATAAATTGTCAAAAATAATTTAATTAAAAAATTAAGAATTCAAATTAATATAAAAAATATAAATAAAATCTATAAAAAATACATAAATCTTCAAAATTTTAATAAAGCTAAAAAATTAATTAATTTAATTAGTTTTAAAAATTTAGTTGGTTTTTTAATACTTTAAAAAAAATTATTTAATTTAATAATTTTTTCAAGTTGGTTTTTAAAATTTTTATTAAAAATCTTCAAAAATAGTAAAATAATTAATTAAATCTTCAGAAATAATTAAACTAATTAATGTTTTTAGCTTTGTTTAATTTTTGTAGATTTTAGTGATTTTTTATAGGTTTTATTTATTAATTTTTTATTAATTTCAATTCTTACTTTTTTTTTAATTTAATTATTTTTAGCAATTTATTAAATATGTTTATGATTTTATTTAACTATATTTTATCTTTGAATTTTTGTGTTTAACTTTACCGTGTATATAAAATTTATGGGGTGTTAGTAGGTTCATGTAATATAAAAAAAATATTTAAAAGAAAAATAAAATAAAATAATTTAAAACTTCATTGCTTTATTAATATATGTTTTATTTGCTTTCTAACTTCTATAAAAAAAAGTCGAAAATAAGGTTAAATAAAATTTAAAAATAGTAGAAAATTAACTAATTAAGTTAATTATTTTAGCTTTGTTTAATTTTTAAAGATTTAGACAATTTTTATACGGAGTAGGTTTTATTTATATTTTTCATATTAATTTGAATTCTTTTTTTTTAATTTAATTATCTTTTGTAATTTATTAAATAGAAAATAGTTGGGAGTGTGTATAATAATAAAAAATGATTTTTAAATTTTAGTGTGGTGTGTTTAACATTTGGGGTGTGTTTTAAAAAATGACCTGTTAAATCTGCTATAGCAGGTAATTGGACCAAAATCAAAATAAATCGAAATTTAATAGACTAAATTCAAAAAGTGGTAACCTGGTGGACTAAATTCAAAATTGTGGTAACTTAATGGACTAAAAAAAATATAATCCCAATTATTAATTTTCATATTGAATTTGTATAAGGATTGAAAATAGAAACTTATTTCAAAGTAGTTAATTATTAAAATTTATTTTTTCATTTATAATTATTCGAGCATGATGGTCTACTAATAATCATTTGATCATTCATGGATGATTTTGCGATGCCTTTTAGATGAGAAGACATGGCTGAGTGTTATGAATTATTTTATTTACATATTGAGATTTATATAGTGGAGTATATGTTTCATTCACCATGCATGAATATATTTAAGTGCAACAAATTAATGTAAACATGTATACAATGAATATATTTAATTAGGTACAAAGAATTGGTTGATGCATGAATATAATCATTGAAACATATATGAATTCATTTATTTTCAATATATATATATACACTAAATTTGCTGAATTTCAAAGGTCTCTCTTTTAATTAATAAATACTCCGTATTAATTTATCGATAAATTAATACCTCTTTAAATTAATAAATTTCCATGGTCAGAAGGTTATTAATTTATAGAGGTTTTACTGTATCTCTTAACTTTTTTTCCTTTTTACAAATATCTTTTATATTAAAGATCCATTACATATATAATATTATATTCTTTAATTAATATTTAAAAAAATTTATCTACACATATTAAATTTAGTGATAACTAATCTTAATCTTAGAAAGTTAGAGGCAACAACAAAATAATTACAAAACAAATACTAAAAAGCATCATCTAATCATCAAACATTTTTTTAAGCTAATCATCAAACCAAATTTACATTCAAGCTTTCCGAAATTATTTCGGAAATTCGAATATAACACAAAAGAATTGTAAACTCATAAAATTATTAAATTTAGTTATCCTAATAAAATAAAATAGTTATAAAAAATGTACACTTGAAGAAATTAAATTTAATATATTATAAAAGTAAAACAATTATAAAATATTCTAAAAAAATAAAATCGAGGCTCAGATCTGTAGAAAAGATTGGGCAAAGAGAAGTAACACCGCCATGGCTGCGGTCACCGGGTTGCATGTGACCCAAAATCACAACGCCCGATAACGCCCCGCCAAGATACGAGTTGGAGTTTCTCAATGCCCGATCCATTAGCTCAGAAAAAAGGAGGAGAAAAGTCATCATAGCCCCTTCGGTCACTAGATCCATCATCAATTCATCGAACTTAATCCCAAATAAACATAGGAAACAAGAGGAAACAAGTACTCCATATTCCCTAAATATATATAGGAAATTGTTGTATAGGTAATATTCAGATATCTGACAGACATGCTAAAGGGTTGTTTGTTTTACTGATAATGTAAAGAAAGATCATCGGTGAACGGAGAGGGCAACCACCCTTAACAGAAATTCCAGATCTCCCCGTCCCCTCAATTTTCTTTCTGAGCTAATGGATACTGAAAACGACGGCAGTGTGAAATGAGTATATATTAACCTAGGGTAAGGGGTATTGTTGTAATTAGAGTGCACAAACTTTTTATGCTATCTCTCTTTTTAAATGATGAAGTAATATTTTATATTAATTAAAACATTAGGTCAAGTTAATTGGGAATTAAAATTAATTTTTTTTAAAAAAAATGGGTTGGTCTGCTATGGACTCGAGTGCATGTTGTGCACCCTAGTCCATGTTGCACTTTTCAGTTACTGACTTACACTTTTTGGTAAATGGTGTTGCACTTTTCAATTATTAAACTGTATAAGTAATAATTGAAAAGTGCAACACCATTTACCAAAAAGTGTAAGTCAGTAAACTGAAAAGTGCACATGGACTAGGGTGCACAACATGCACTCGAGTGCATACTAGACTTTATCAAAAAAAATATCACCCCAATTTTACTTTTTTTCACATGGTCACCCACCTTTAATCATTATCACTATTTGATCACTCAATTATTTTTTTCTATTAATTTTGATGCTGACATCATTTTTTTCTCTTTTAATTCCTAAATTTTAAACTCCAAATTCCAATTGTTTTCAATTTTTACTAAATTTATCTTCAATTAATATTAATGGTGTGTGACTCAGAAATAAAAAATCTACAAAAATAGAGTGATTTTGAGTTAGTAAAAAGAATCTACAATAATGATAACAGAAAACTTTTTTGAACAATAATTCAATTATTAATTATTAATTTTGATATTGAATTTGTATAATGATTAAAAATAGAAACTTATTTCAAAATAATTAATTATTAGAATTCATTTTTTCATTTATAATTATTCGAGCATCGTCTACTAATAATCATTTCATATTTTAATAGTCTCATTTCTTCGGTAAAAAAAATCAATATTTCCATTTTTCCAAGTATAATTTATGAGGTATCTTAATATTTTTTTGGACATATATGCATGTCTTTCTAAGGTTCTCATTCACTTTTGACACATAAATTATAAAATACTCATTTTGTTTCTAATATTTTTTTCATACTTCTCTTTTTAGTTTTCCTAAAAAGTTTCATATTTTTAAATTGAAATAATCAATACAATATTTACCCTCACACATATGTACATATTTATCTTTTATGTCACTACTTTTGGGTCCACCAAACTCTCAATTCAATTACTTTATTTATTTTATATATAAAAATTTATAAAATTATTCATCAACATTCTAATCATTATATTTTTTCTTAAATTCCATGCCAAAAAAACATAAAATACTCCAAACAATAAAATGTATAGTAGGTAAATTGAGTGACAGTTAATAGGATGTGGAAACACATCTTACCAATTAAGAAAATAAGGACATTTGATTAAGACAGACCAAAATGAAAAGTGGAACCAGTGATATATATAATAGAAGTATTCATGGAACCAGTGACATTTGATTAAGACAGACCAACATTTTCATCACAACGCAAATAACTTGAAACCTCATATTCACCACAACGAGGGAGCATAAAGATATCATAAACATCATTAGGACTTAAAAGAACACTACGTGATCTACCAAGAGATAACATCCAACTACTGTGGTTAAAGTTTTTAACCAGCCAATTCAACATATCATTACAATTATTCTTGTAAGCTTCAGATTCAACAACCCCCAAAACCAATGTCCTTAACATCCTGCACTTGCTTAGGGGTAAGATTTTTGATAACCTCGAAAAGACCAGAAGGATTACCATGAGGAATAAACGGCCTAACATGTTTTACAAACTGAACATCAGAATCAGATTCAGATTCAATAGGCTTAGCCTTTTTCTTCTTAGGCTCAACAGTTTCTTTCTTAGGTTTCATTGGCCTTGCCCTTTTAGATGATCGAACAGGAGGACCTTCCAATAGAAGCATAGTGCATCTATACTGATCGTCTGCCATTTAAAAATGTGTTACTATACCTACAGAAACACAGAAAATTGTTAATACATGTGTAACAAATGTGTAACCACAACAATAAGTTGAAAACACAACATGTACAGAAACTTGTAAAAAATACTATTACTTAAACAGAAACTAGTAAAATGAACTTATAACAATGTATTACTACATTAACCAAATATCATTACTACATATATAAAAATATTTTACTACATATACAGAAACTTTATAATAAACTACTAGAAACATAAAACTTAATACTACCACAAAAAATATGTAAATGTGTTACTAGAAACATAAAACTCTAATACATGTATATATGTAAATGTGTTACTAGAAACAAAAAATAAAAACACTACATAAACAAACACCATTTACTACATCAATAAACCAGAAAATAATATACTAATATAGAATTAACACACTTGAAAAACAACATGCAAAGAAAAAAGAAACAGAAACAACAAAAAATATTCACAAATCAACAAAAAAATCAGTAAATCAACTCCCCAAAGCATAAAAACAACAAATAACTAAAAAAATCATACAAAATACAGTACATAACAAGTAAACGAGAAAAAGAAAACCCTAACATTAACAAAATCTAGTAAAAACAAGCAAAAAATACAAAAATCGGTAAACAACACCAGAAAAACATATAAACAACAAAAAACTAACAAGATATCTACATAAAAAAATGAAATACACAATAAATAAAAAGAACAACACAAAACGAACAAATCAAAACGTACCGTAGAGTTTTAAAATAGATGATACCAACTTCTTAGAGAGAAACCGTGACAAAACCGTCGAAGAAACCGCTCGAAGAAAACACAAAGACAAAAAAACCTTCGGCACGAAGAAATCGCAAATCGCCGTTCGCCAAGAGAGAAAGAGAGAGAGTGAGAGAGAAAAGTCTGTGTAAAAACTGGAGAATGGCAGAGAAAGGAATTCGAAAAGTTGGAAAAAAACCCGCGTACGGAAAATAGAAAAACGGGTCAAAAATTCGGATATAAATTCAAAAACATAAGTGGGTCGGTGCGGGTTGGTGCGGGTTAATGGATACAAGGTTGACTAATTTAATTAAAAAATGCCATTGACTTTTGACTGGGCTGATGGGCTTTGGCCCAATAAGCCATATTGCATATATGCAATATTGCAGCCAAGTTTTTGCGCACACATATGTACATATTTATCTTTTATGTCACTACTTTTGAGTCCACCAAACTCTCAATTCAATCACTTTATTTATTTTATATATAAAAATTTACAAAATTATTCATCGATCAACATTCTAATCATTATTATTTTTTCTTAAATTCCATGCCAAAAAAGCATAAAAATACTCCAAACAATAAAATGTATAGTAGGTACATTGAGTGACAGTTAATAGGATGTGGAAACACATCTTACCAATTAAGGAAATAAGGACATTTGATTAAGACAGACCAAAATGAAAAGTGGAACCAGTGGTATATATAATAGAAGTATTCATGGTTTTCTGATGGTTTGGTTCGTGAGATGGCTACACTAGTGTTGTTGCTGGCTTCATGCTTGAAGAATGAAGACTTATTTTCTTCAACAAGTTTTCACTAACTTTGGGCTTGGGAGTTGGTTCGAAGATCTCAGGTGACATGAATTTGTACTCAGGTGTCTAAATGAGTTTAGTTGAGCTGAATAGTGTTAAACTCGAAATTCGACTTGATTGTTATATTCAAAGTTCGAAACTCGACTCGATCAAGTCAAAATTTTTAACGATTAAGCTTGACTTGATAAACTCGAGTTCGGCTCAACTCGATTACCTATATAATTTTTAAAATTAATTGTAAAACATATTTTTTTTTCTAAAATAAATCCGAGCTCGATTACATGTATATTAATGATAAAATAGTAAATATCGTTCAAGCTCGATTAGGCTCGTGAACCTTTCGAGTCGAATATTTATGAGCTCGAACTCGGTAACTATTCGAGTAGTTTGAAATTCGATCAACTCGATTTTAATTTTTTTTTTTTTTTTTTAAGTGGAATACAAATAACTTGCGAGTTGACTCAACTTATTTATACTCGTAAATTGTACACACACAATTCAAGGTATGGTATATGAATAGAAGGTGGGTACAATTTAGGAGAGAAAAATTGGAGGTCCAAATATTTGGTATGTGGGCAAATTAAGATTGGTGGACACAAATACCATTTTCGTTCATTCTTTTTTTAAATGGAGATGGTACAAG
Source organism: Galeopsis tetrahit (assembly GCA_963675135.1). NCBI lineage: Eukaryota > Viridiplantae > Streptophyta > Magnoliopsida > Lamiales > Lamiaceae > Galeopsis > Galeopsis tetrahit. Next base: position 27,114,984 of record OY776130.1, on the reverse strand, counting down.
ACGTGGGGCCAAAAATTAATTTTGAAGTGAGAATTGTTTTGTGTGCAGCTTTGACCGTATACATTTTTTCAAACTTTAATTTAATGTATTAAAGGGTAGAGTTGGTGTGTACTTAAATACACCATATACACCATGTACCTAAATTGATCTTGACTTATACTTTTTAATAATATTTTTATTTATATTAACTACATTTTTTTTGGTAATGTTATATTGCACCTTTTAATTATATGATGTTGTACTTTTCAATTGTCGATTGACTTTTTTTTTTGTGTTGTACTTTTCAATAATATTTTCAGTTATATTAACTTACAGTTTTTGATAATGTTATATTGCACCTTTTAGTTATATGGTGTTGCATTTTTCAATTGTAGTGTCTTACACTTTACAATAATATTTTCATTTATAGTGACTTACACTTTTTAGTAATATTGTGTTGCATTTTTCAGTTATAATAACTTACACTTTTCATTAAAAAATTGTGATACTGACTTGCAATTTTTAATAATATTGTGTTGCACTTTTCAATTATAATAACTTACACTTTTCAGTTATAATAACTTACACTTTTCATTAATATATAACTTACACTTTTCAGTTATAATAACTTACACTTTTCATTGATATTTGTTGCACTTTTCAGTTATATTGACTTGTACTTTTTTACTAAATATTGTGTTAAACTTTTTAGTTATAATGACTTACATTTTTCATTAAAAATTGTGTTGCACTTTTCAATATAATAACTTACACTTTTCAGGAAAAAAAATTATTAAAAAAAAAAGTCAACTGTCAACTCAGGTGCATGATGTACTTGAGTGGATACAAAAATTTGTCTATATTAAATTGTTAATATTAACTTTTTACTTTTTTTTTCTTTTGATTGAAATTGACACTGCAAAATTCCGCCAAATTATTACTTCCTCTGTTCCTTACTTGATGACACAAAACAATTGGACACAGGTTTTAACGAATGAATTGTTTATTAGTATTATGAAAGATAAAGTAAGGGTAGTAAAAATTTTTCAACTTTATAAATAGTGATTTTTTTGAGGATCAACTTTATAAATAGTGATAAAATTACTTTTTAGTGTAATAAAGTAGGGACATTTGTTGTAATATTGTGATGTTTTAAGGGGATTGTTTATAAGTGTTTTTGCTATTTTAGGTAATGTGTTAGGGACACCCAAACTGGCACAATGGGTCATCAAGTAGGGGACGGAGGGAGTATTTACTAAACTTAGCGATGACAGCATTTGCAACCAGCTGTAAATGCGCTTTCCTGGGGCTGCCACGAAAGATCGGAACCCCCATGTGAAGGGGAGTGAGCCCTCAGTAATGTCAGTAATCCTGAACGTCCGACGACGCATACTCTGAGGAACAGCTCTCCTAAAGAACACCCTAAACTTCGGAGGATTGTAGATCTGACCCGACAGTCGCCCATAGCCCTGTAAGATGGAAGGTAGGTTCCTGACGTTAGCCTTTGTGACCCGCAAGAATATCATGATGTCATCCGTGTAGAAGAGAAAGTAGGGGACATTACGAATGGGCTAAAGTCTACCTTTGTCTGTCTCCCAATCGATCCATCTCCCAAGAGCCTCCCCCGCGATACAGAACAACAAGGGAGAAAAAGGATCACCCTGATGGACTCCCCTAGTACAAGTAAAGTAACCATTCGTGTCTAGAACTCCCCTGACCATAGAAACAAAGGCTGCACTGAAACCCATCTTAGCTAAAACCGCCTCCAAACACTGGCAGGAGATCGTGTCGAAAGCCTTAATCATGTCAACTTTCAGCGCCATATACCCACAAATCCTCGGATAGTCTAAAGTGTTAATGGCATCCGAAGCCAATGCGATACACGTGTGAATCCGCTTACTCGGTACAAACCCAAATTGATATGTAGAAAGACAATTGTTTATAAAAGTACCCAGTCTCGATGGCAAGACCCTGGTCATGACTTTGAAGATGAAGTTACCCATCACAATCATTCTGAACTCTTCCACCCTAATGACCTCCTCGATCTTAGGAATCAAGGTCATGAAGCACGAATTCAGCCCAGGTGGCAGAAATTTGACAGTGAAGTAGTGTCTAACAGCAACGATCACATCCTGATCCACAATGTCCCAGCAACTACGAATGAAGGATCCCCCAAAACCATCCGGTCCCAGAGCGCTCGAGGCATCCATCCCAAAGACTGCACGACGAACCTCATCAGCCGAGGGAACACCGAACATAAGGTCGTTCTGGTCAGCTGTCACCACAATGTCCATAAAACTATAAAAAATGGATGCATCAAAGGGCTCAGACTGGTCATCTGCGAACAACTAAGAGTAGTAGGCAACTACGTGGGAACTAATGTTGTCCAAGTCCGTGATGAGGGCCCCATCAATAACCATCGAAGCAATGCTACCCCTAGAGTTCCTGATACGTTGGGAGATATGGAAGAAGCGAGTGTTCCTATCCCTATCAATCAACCCCTGCAAATTATTCATTTGTGTGTAGAATTCTTGCCTAGCAGAGAATAACCAATTCAGATCAACCTGAGCCTGAATCTCCTCCGCAAAGTTGGCCTCCAAGTCCCCCTCCAACTTGATACGATGCTGAATATCCGCAAGATAACGAGTGGCCGTCTCTATCTGAGTGGACACATTCCCGAAGACCGTACTGTTCCAAACCCGCAGAGCAGACTTGAGTCTCTTCAACTTCCACATAATCCGGACCATAGGATTCTGATGATCCATCGGCTGAGCTCAAGAAGTAACCACAACAGTTCTAAAGAGGTCGTGCTGACACAACATACTGAGAAACTTGAAAGGAAGTCTGACCTGAACTCAATCTGATCTAACTGTATGAAGCAACGGGTGATGGTCTGACATGAGACGAGGGAGAGCCATAACTTCAACACCAGCTCAAAGATCCAAGAACCCCTGATTGGTTAAAACTCTATCCAATTTAGTGTATATGAGTGTTGGCCTATTATCAATTATTGTTTATAACATTATTGATGGATTGTTTAAAAAAAAAACTAATAGAGAAATGATCAGAAGAAAAAGTTGGAAAGGAGAAAAGGAAATCAGATATTGGACCAAAAGGATGTAAAAGAAAAATTAGAATAAAAAGTGACTGTGAAGAAAAAATAGAAAGAAAAAAGAGAGAAGAAATTGAACTAAAATGTTGTAAAAGAAAAACTAATTAGAAAAATAGAACAAAAGTGGAAAAAAAAATACAACGAAGAAATGACGAGAAATATGGTTAGGAAGAAAAAAAAGAACTAAAAGGATGTAAAAAGAGAAATTAATTAGAAAAAAGAGAAGAAGAAAAAAGTGACAAAAGAAAAAGTTAGATAGAAATAAAAAAAAGCAATTGATTTAAAAGGATGTAAAAGAGAAAAAAATAGAAAAAGATTGAAGGATTGTTTGAAAAATAAGTAGGGAACTCCTACATGTAGTTAGAGTGTGGTAAGGTGTCGTAATGACTATTTTAGTCAGTTAATCTAAGCCATTAAAAATCTAATCTAAAGGCTTAAATTTGATGAGCTGTTACCTTTTGTATATTTTACGGTATGTATTCATCGTATGTGTCGTAATATGTCATAAATTTGTATTTTCTATTAAATTAATTAAAATATATTATTGTAAAATTATATTTTTATCCTTATACAATAAAATAATTTATTATATTTATTAAATTAATTAAAATATACAGAAAGATCAAATGATGCCAAAATTTCGGTGTTCTTTCTTGGGCCTAGATTTCAGGGCAATTCTATTTCTATTCGTCGTGATCCCAACCACCATCGTCGGAATATACTCCCATGGCCAGAAGATAAGCTACTTCCTCCGCCCACTCTGGCAGTCGCCCCCGAAGCCTTTCATCACTCTCACGCACTACTACCACGAAAACTTGTCAATGGAGAATCTCACGACTGGGAAATCTGCAAGTTCCCTAGGCGCGTGTACGAATGGGAAATCTGAAGTCGAAGATGATGAAGGAATGAAATTAGACTTTTCTTAATTATTATTTAAATTAATTTAATTCTTTAAAATTCTAATTAATTTTTTATTAAACAAGGGTAATATAGTAAATAATAAAATACAATTTAAAAAATAATTTAATTAACTTAAACATGTATAACAGGTAGCAGGTCGTTACGACGTTTACGACGCCACGTGGCCCGATTCGACAAAGTGACTATGTAGTTGTTGGTCCTTGGTGGAGTATGACACAAGTGTATGGGGAGGGGGGGGGGGATGCACTTGTGTATGCAAATTCTTTTCTTTTCAAACAGTTTGGTCTTATCAGGAAGGTTGTCTCATAACAAGCCTGACTGTGAACTTTGATAGATACTTGTCCTACTGATTACTATTAAGTGATCAGTTGACTAAATATCTAATAGAGTTGCTAAGTGCGGAATGTGGTTGGCCTTTTACTCAAAGAAATACTCCAAGTTGATTTCTGAAAAACACAGTGATCAGGGACTTTGTCCAAAACAGTTTTTCTTAACTTACTGAGTTTAGCTCTTTGAAATATGATTGAATGTAAGTGCTATAATGAACGCAGTAAGTAAATGGCACACAATTTATAGTGGTTCAAAGACTCAAGCTCTTACATCCACTTTCCCTGATTGAACAGGATAATTCCTTAACAATGGAATTAGCTTGTTTTATAGTGCCAAGGTGCACTGATCAACAACACTCTCTTAGTGTTTTGATCCCTAGGATAATCTGAGTCCTAGTGCTCAATCTCTCTGAGTTAAGACTGTGTTTCACAATAACAGTCCTTAACTCCTTCACTAAATGAGGTAAGGGTTTGAGGTTTGGTTCCAACTAGTAGAGATATCCTTTACAATAAGAACAGTGTAAAGGCTTAGGATATCTCAATGCTAAGCTTTGGATGTTTACAAAGATTGGCTTAGCTATTTGAAGTGATCAGGAAACTTGGGATTCTGAAGATCAGCTTTGGTTTCCTTTGATTGCTTGATGATAGTTTGATAGCAAGTAGTTGGATTTTTGAATCCTTTGATCACTTCTGTATTTATAGGCAAATTTGAACAACTAACCGTTGGAGGGATAGCAATTCAAACTTGTCTATTTGCAGCACCATTGAAACGGTTATGAAGCTTGGCATCCTTTTATCCACTGTGTAAAAGCTTTTTCAATGGTTGTTTTAATGAATATGTTGACTTCTGAAAAATGCGGCTGAGATGACTTGTGTCAGATTCCAAATATGCACATTTTCCAAGGTTGATTTGTGGCAGAATCTACACTCAACCAACGGTCAGATTGGACAACTCCCCTGAACATTCCTGCTTCAAACTTAGAATGTTCCAACATTAATTCAATTCTTCAATCTTTAATGCTCTCAAGTCTTCAATGCTTAGTTCAGGCTGGATGTTAATAAATGCTTCAATAAATGTGTCTTCTGTGAGCCTAGCATTCAATGCTCTTGATCATTTGCACTTCAATTGATCTGATCATTTGCATTTATGAGCATTGCCTTCACACTCCTGATCTTTTCAGCCATGTTGTCCACTCAGTCAGCTTGTCCTGTAAATTCAGCAAGTTTGACCTAAAGTACTTAACATTCATCAAGCTGCCTAACATTTCAGCTTTGGACAACTATCCTGAACTATAAAATCTCACAACATTTCTGAGATTTTAGACTTAAGCATTTCTACTTACTCAAGTATCCTAAGACAATTAAAACTGATCTCACTTGAGTGTATCTCAACTAATCTGAACATCATCAATCATGGGTTTTGGTATCTAAATCAAAATCATTTTATTCCCAACAGTAGCCACTTTATAAAATTTGACTACCGTAAGAATTGCCCAAAAAAGTAATGAAGAAGTACAAGTAGAAATTAGAAAGAAAGATAAGGAAAACAGAAATTAAATTAAAATGTTGTAAAAGAAACTTAATTAAAAAAGACAAATACTTATGTGTACTAGTTATGTGTAACTTGATCCAATTTTCTATTTACCCTCATTTTTTAAATAAGTCCACACTCTCTTCTTTTAGGCACTTATGTGTACAAGTTACATGTAACTAAATCCAATTTATTAATTATTTACCTTCTTTTTTATTAACTTCACCCCCAATTTTTTTAAAAGAAAAATACATGTTAAAAAACTATATCACCATTTTATCAATTAAATTAAAATACAACTCATTAAAATTATAATTATACACCGACTATCGAGTCACCAATGAATCACCACGAAGTTAAATATTATTCTATTTTTATAACTTTCAAAAAAAAAAAATATAAAAAAAAATTGAATTTTTTTTTTCTTTCAAAAAATGATCAAAATTTAGGGGAAAAAATACAAAAAAATCGAAAAAAAAAAACTAAACTAAAAAATTCAACTTTTTTCTAATTTGGGTATAAATGTATGAATATGACATGCTCACTTTCTAGCTTTAATCTGATTTATATAACTTTAATCTGATTTATAATAACTAAGATTATTTTGTTATGTATTCATTATATATTTCTACAATGATATCTGATTTGTTACAAGTTTTTTAAGACTAATTAATAACATAATCTAATTGAAAAATAAAGTTATATTTAGAAACTTAAATGAGTGGAGAATTGGGGAAGAAACCAGCATAATATTGCATCAACTTTATTATTTTCTTTGTGGTCATCGTCGTGTGGATACATTTATATGTTTATTGAGTGTGATCGTATCTATTAATTAAATTGTGTGTTAAGTGTGTTCATTTTCATTTTTGTTCTTCTTACTAGTTAGTTAATATCAATCTTTTAATATTGATGTATTAATTTGCATGGTATGCCTGGAATTATGAATGTGTTAAGTTATGTATTTTTTGTTAAGTATAATATTAGTTTAAATACGATATAGTATTAGTACGCCTATTGTATAGTACTAGTTAATATATTGTATAGTACTAGGGATTAATGTGGGTATAAAAATATTATTTAATATATGAACTAATATTATACAATATGTGAATTAATATTATACGGAGTACTATATTTGAACTAGTACCGTAGAGTATGTGAACTAATATTATACAATATGTGAATTAATACTATACTATATTATATTTGAACTAGTACCATAGAGTATGTGAAGTAATACTATACAATATGTGAACTAATATTATACTATATTTGAACTAGTACCATAAAGTATGTTAACTCGAAACTCGAAAACATTAGAACTTGTACCAATATAAACTAATATTATATTGTATATTAACTAATACGTACAGTACTACATATTAACTAATAATATACTATAATACTTATAAACTGTTATCATAACACTTATAAACTAAAAATTATATTCATAAAAAACTAAAACAAAGTGATTAAAAAATGAAAGTTCGAATGAAAAAAATAATTAAGCAATGTAAAACGAAGTAAAATTTGTAAAGAATGAAGTAAAATTTTGAAAGGATAAGGTGAAAATTATACACCAATTAATTAAAGTAAAACAATACCAATAGAATTGAACACTTGCCGTTGAAAGTGATGAGAGTTTTATTTTTTAAAACAAATTATTATTATCTATTTAATACTTAAAAAAATAATTAATACGGAGTATTATTTTAAATTTTTTTTATTAAACTTTAAAATTTTAGAATAATTATTTGCGGCATAAAAAGAAAGTATATGAAAAAAAATTATCATTTAAAACACAAATAATAAATAGGAATAAAAATAAATTTAAAAAATAATATTAAAAAAGAAATATAAATATCAATTGGAGTAAAATAAAAAAATAAAAATTAAAAAAATTATTGGAGTATTATTTTTTAATGAAAAAATTAAAAAAAAATTAATTGAAGTAAAATAAAGGTCCATGAAAAAATCTATGTGCTAAATTGATATATTAAATGAGTCATGTGTTATTTGTAATGGGGTATTTGATTGAATATAGTAAATGAGTCATGTGTTATATTTGTAATGGGTTATTAGATTGGATATAGTAAATGGGTCATGTGTTATTTGTAATGGGTTATTAGATTGAATATAGTAAATGGGTCATGTGTTATTTGTAATGGGTTATTGGATCCAGATCCAGTTACATGCTCCACCGCTTGTGCGGGCCCCCGTCAATTCCTTTGAGTTTCATTCTTGCGAACGTACTCCCCAGGCGGGATACTTAACGCGTTAGCTACAGCACTGCACGGGTCGATACGCACAGCGCCTAGTATCCATCGTTTACGGCTAGGACTACTGGGGTATCTAATCCCATTCGCTCCCCTAGCTTTCGTCTCTCAGTGTCAGTGTTGGCCCAGCAGAGTGCTTTCGCCGTTGATTGAAAATGAACATGCAAACCATCAGGTCACTTAACTAGAAGACATTAATTTTTATCCTCGCGTCTATTAATTATGTCAAAACTACATTAATGAAATATTAAAATAGATGTCATAATTATGTCCAGTCCAATCCATCGAACTAAGCGATATTCATGGATTGAGTCGGATCGGTTCATAAATTAGTCGAGTCTATAAAATTAGTGCCCAATCTAACCCATTCGGACCTAACGGACTAGTGGGCTAGTGTTGGTCCTGAAAGGAGTATATAACAAGTGTATGGGGGTGGGGGGAATACACTTGTATGCAATTCTTTTCAAACTTTTGATCAAATCAGAGTTCAGCAAGGTTGTCTTGGACAACTCTGCTGAAGATGATTAACTCTTCTAAGATAATCAAACTACTAAGTACTATTGAGTACTTAGTTGAATAACTATCTAAGGGAGTTATATGTGCGGAATAGTGGTTGGCCCTTTTAGTTTAGACTCCTTTAATTCTGAAATCACTTAGTCAATTCAATACAGTCCAGTTTTCAGGGAACTTGTCCAAACAGGTTTTGCACAGTTTTTGAATGTTTAACCTTTTGAAAGATCAGTTTTGTGTGCAGTGTTGAATGTATGAAATTACTTGAAAAGCAAATCAACACAAGAGTTTATAGTGGTTCGGAGACTCAAGCTCCTACATCCACTTTCCCTGATTGAACAGGATAATTCCTTCACTCTTTGGAATTAACTTGTTTTATAGTGCCAAGGTGCACTTGATCAATAACACCACTCCTTGGTGAATTGATCCCTAGGATGTCTAGAGTCCTAGTACCCTCTTCTCAAATCAGAACTGAACTGTTCTTCTCTCAACAATCAGCTCCTACCACTTCTACTACTACAACCTACTCACTTTCACTCTTGAAAGGGGTAAGGGTTGAAGTAAGGTTCCAACTAATGAGATATCCTTTACAATGAAGATCAGTGTATAAGGATTAGGATATCTCTCTAAGCTTTGTATGGATATACAATGTAGTTCAGCTTAGAAGAAGTGTTTGAAGACTAAGATAGTCTTTGAAAGCTTTGAAAGCACTCTTGCTTGTAGGATAGTTGGATATTCTTGTCAATTGTTGAGGTGCTTTCAAATGGTCTTCACACTCCTGTATTTATAGACAAATGAAGGATTTGCCCGTTGGAGAGGCAGCCCCAAATGTCCATAAATGCCTTCTTTCAGTTCTTCAACTTTGAAGACAGATTCTTGATAGTGACATGTCCTCATTTGGGAAATAAACGGCTGTATAGACTTTGTCTTCATTCTGCAGCACTCTTCCCAATGTCTGACTTTAAGAATCTCTTGTTAGGACATGGACATGGCTTCTGAAGGTTGTTCCAATGATAGGACAACATTCCTTATCAAATGGACAACTCTCCTTATCACTATCAGCTGACTTGCTTATCATCATGGTTGGCTTGCTCATTTCAGATGACTTGGCTCTTACCCTTTACTCTACTTCAAGGTGATCTTAGCATGGTATGAAGATCTTTAGGGTATGGTTGTCTCCAGACATTCAACATAGTTGACCTCAAGCTTTCAGAACACTTGGTCTTGTTTAATTGTGCTGAGACAACTCCTCTGGACAACTCTCCTTTTCAGCATAGTTGGTCTTCAAGAGACTTAGTGTTGGTTCCAGAATTTGAGCCTTGAGGGGACTTGTTCTTGATAGACTTCAAAGCATGTGTTCCCCCTCAAATTGTGCATCTAAACAACTAAGAGCTGCCTAACATATTAGCTCCTCATCTAGCCTCATTCTATATGTTCTAATTAGTCTTAGAACATAATCATCTTGACTTAGGCATGTCTCAGGGGGTTTTGGTATTGAATCAAAACATGTTCTCATTTTATTCCCAACAATTTCCCCATTTTTGATGATGCCAAAACCTATACATTCTATGCAAAAGTGACTTGACTACACCTGTTACATGTATCTTCAGAAGACATGACTAAGGTCAATATTCCTGAAAAGCAATGTGTTAGTGTACTCACTGTTCAAGTTGCAAATAGGTTTCAAAGATAGGCATAGAGAGATTTCTGCAATAGTGTTTCTTGATTCAAAGTCAGTTCAACTATCATTCATATGAAAATCATTACAAGCATGTTGATAGTTGAAGATAACATATCAGAGAATGAATTCAAGACATCATTACAATTGATCATTACATTACAGAAATTTTAGAGCATATGCTAAACATAAGATCTAGAGTATCAGAGCAAACAGTTAAATACTTAATGGCATCTAGATCTTCCAGTATCAGAGCATAATCTTCTTATCAGAGTAACAAAAGCATATCAGAGCAACCAAGTCATATCAGAGCTTAACAACTTGTCAGAGCACACCACATCAACAATCTTGACGAAAACTTCAGCATAGATGACCAATTTAAAAACATATCTTCAGGTAAGATAAGTTTTAACTCATAAAAAGGTCAGAAGACTTAGCCATTTTTAGAGATCATCCTCAGGAGGTGGCACCATCCCATATTGTGCCCACACTCTTCTCTTCAGCTCCATGACCTCTTGGTTTGTTCCCTTGGGTCCAAGAACCATCTTGTCCAGCTTAAGGATTTCAGTAAATTCATTCATGATCTTTGACTGATCAATCCATCCATCAAGCTTTGGAGGCATGTATATGATTGGCTTGGGGGCAGTGAGTTCAAATTTTGCAATATCAGCAGCTGCAAGCAGTTGTTGATAAAGCTCTATGTGATACTCAATCATGAACTCAGCAAATGTGGAGTTGGCATCTCTTCCATTCCATCTGTCAATGACATATTGATCATAAACAAACTCCCTTTTGGCTTCCTCCCATGAGTCATTCAGCTGAATTGGTACCCATTTATCAAAGTGAGGATATTTGGTGTCCATTGGGATCAACAGCTGTGGCTTCATCTTGTTGTAAGTTGCTCTCTTCCTTCTTGGCTTCTGGAAGTCTGCTCTTCTTTTGTCTCTTGCTCTATTTGCCTCATCCATCAAGTCCATCTTTTCTTGGGCCCTCATCATGGCCAGTTTCTGTTGAGTTTTAGGGTCTTTGCCATACCCTTCATGAAACAGCTTTGATGGATCATTTAGCAACACAACTTTCTTCTTCTTAGGTCCAGGTCCAAAGCCTTCTTCATACAGCTCCTCTACATCTTCAGAAGCTTTGGCACCATCAGTGGACTTAGTCTCAGTAGACTTTTCTTTCTCAGAAGACTTGTCTTTTTCAGCAACTTTGGGCACTTCAGCAGTCTTGACTTTTTCAGCATTTTTGGCCTTCTTTGAGATAGGCTCATCATCAGTAATTCTGAACTCTGGTGGCAGATCAAGGCTGTTGGGAAAGTCAGTAAATGTCTCAGCTTGTCTTTTCTTTCCTTTGGCCCTCTTGATCTTTCCTCTAGTTTGGACACCTTCAGCATCTTTGTCCAAACCAGCCACTTCACCACCTGGCCTTTGCTGTAACCTCACTCTTTCCTCTTGAGCTGAGGCCATTGAGTTCTTCAAAGCAAGTGCTAACTGCTCCTCTTCATCCAAATCTTCTAAGTTCAGTACTGCTGGCTCTTTCCCTTTTCCTTCAGCAGCTTTGTCCTTTGCCTTGACTGGGCTTCCAATCACCAAGGCACCTTTTGCCCTTGCTCTTTCCCTTTCCCCCTTTTTGGCTTCATCAAAACATGTAGGCTTTAGTTCACTCATAGTTGAAGCCATCAAGGACTGGGCTTGGGTTAAAGACTTCATCTCTTCCAACAAATATACATTCTCATCATGTATATTTTGCATCCTATCACTGCTCAAGCTAAGGAAAGCTAGAACAGGCTTCATCTTTTGTTGGACAACCTCTTCTAAGGTTGCTTTCAGAGATGCATCCAACTGGGCCTTAAGGAGCCCAGTGAGGTTGGCCACTGCACCTTCAGCAATGTTGGCCATCACCTTTTGGGAAAACTTGTCTGAGGCTGCTTTCACCAAAGCCAGCCTTTGTTCTTCAGCTCTTTTCCTCTGCAGGGCTGTCTTTCTTCCAAGAGCTTGCTTAACCACTGATCTCAAGGTTTTCACATTCCTGTTGTGGTTATTCCTTAGCAAAGTTTGCTCTTTCTTGACATCCTTTGATACTGATTTCATGGCATTCTTGGCTTTGATGACTTCAGTGGAGATGGTTTTCAAACCAGACTCAACTCCACTAATTCTTGCTTCCAAAGTGGGTAACACCACATCTTCTGAGCCAGTGAGTCTCATTTCAACAGATGCTAGAGTTCTTCCATGCGCATCCAAAGCTCCAGTGGTTTCTTCATGAGCTATTTGGACTTGGTGAGACAAGGAGTCCAACTTTTCTGATTGCATCCCAAGCAAGGCTTGTGCTGATCCAGTATCAACTTGAATGGGTGCATCTGTTAAGAAGTCATCTGCAAAAATCTGATCAAAGGTTATACCTGCAATATCAGACAGATCAAAAGGGTTAGTGAAAATACACTCATCACCCTCAATTTCTTTTTCATAAAACTCTGATACATCAGCAGTCTTCTTCTCATTTTCAACTACTTCTTTTCTTCCTTCAGTAATAATTTCCTCACTTAAAGGAATAGGCCTCCTCTCATCAAGGGATTCTTGAAGTTCAGATTTGACTTCAAGAATAGCCTGCCCTTCCTCACTTATATCACCCTCATTTGATGGTACACTCACTATCCTAGTGATCACCACATCTCTCTCATCTACTACTTCCTCTGATTTTTCCACTAAACTCTCCTTTTCAACTCCATCACCTAAACCTGCATCATCTCCACCTTCAACAAGGTTCAAAGATGGCAGTTGTGGGAAGATCACAGTGCTTATTTCAACAGCCACTGAGTCATCCTGAATGATTAAGGGCTGATCAGTGTCCAACTCATCTGACACTGAATAGGCCTTAATCAAACCAGCCTCTAAAACAGGAACCTCCACATCTTTAGGTTGTGCCTTAGGTTCAGAAGAACCTTCATTGGCAGATGTATCTTTGGTTGTGTTACCACCCTTGGTCAACACCTCTGATGACACAGAGCCTTTCCTATGATAGGTTAAAAGGGGAGTTGAAGGCAGTTTGGATTCAAAAGGTTTGGGATTGGTTTCTGGAGGGTTGGGTTTTGAGGGGTTTGGGGGATCATCAGGGGAATCATCATCATTTGAGCTGCTATCAGGGTGTTTGATGCCCTTAGCTTTTCTCTCTTTCTCCTCAATGATCTTGCCATCTACCAACTTTGTAAACACTTCCTCATCAGTGAGGAATCTTGTTTTCATCACACCAGCAAAGTGTAGCAATCTGCTCTCCTCCACTTGCCACCAGTTTGCACCCTTATCTTGGATGACTTGTGGTATTTCCATAATGGTTTTGTCCTTCACATCAACAAGCATCCTCAAATCATGGAACATTCTCTGGATTCTTGGAAATCCAGCAAGTTGTGGATACAAACTGTCCACAGTAGCCTTGGCTCCTCCTCTGAGCATACTCTCATAAGTATACTCCTCCTCATCTCCACTAGAATGGGGACTTTGGGTTATAGGGGAGTTGGCTCTGGGTTCTCCTAAAGTGGCTCCAGGGAGGTTGAGTTCAGGGATATTGGCTTCAGAAGGGTTGGTTGCAATTGAAGGTACTTCAGTTGCTTTTGAGAGCAATGGATCTGAAGGGGCTTTGCTCAAGAGAGTTGGTTCAAATAGTGCAGCTTCTAAAAGCTTTGAATAATTGAGCATAGATGAGTCAAGGGGAGACTGCAATCTTGTCTCATCTACTGCTATATCTGCTAGCACATCTATCCCACTTCTTTGCAAACTCCCTTCTGGAGAATATCTTTTTGTAAGATTGATGGGGGTGATTGGTTGGTTGGGGTTATGTGGGTTTCAGGGGAGTTGGGCTCAGGGTTCTGAATTTCAGGGATGTTGGCCTCTATTGGTTGACCTTCAGGGACCTTGGATTCTGGAGTTCCAGAACCAGATGAGTTGGTCCTTGACTTGGACTTGGTCCTGCTTTCAGCTCTGCTCTCTCTTAGAGCTAGTTAAAGAGACCTTTCCTCTTGAAGCTCCAACACTTTATCAGTAGGCTTGGCCCTTCTCTTGCTGGCCCTACTGCTCCCACTTCCCTCTCCATCCTTTTCAGGGACAACTTCCCTGATCCTCTTATCACCTCTAGACTTTTGTCTAGTCTCATTATACTTTTGCCTCAACTCTTCTGAATGATCAGAAGGCACACTTACTCCCTCTTCAGCAACTTCATCAATCTCTGATGAAGCTCCTGAATTCTCCTCTGAGGGGATTTGAGACACTTTCCTTGTTTTTGCCACTCTGGCCTTAGTCCTCTTTTTCAACTTGGGCTTCTCCTCCACCTTCTCTTCAGCAGGTTTGGCCAGTAGCATCCTCCTTTGCTCAGTTTTCTTGCTGAGCTTTCTGAACATTATCTTCTGGGCTGGGAGGGGCTTTGCAAAGGTTTGCATTTGAGAATAATGGGAAAACCTCTCAATCAACAAGCTTGCCCTGGTGCAATACTTGAGTTTCCCTTCTAGCACAACCTTATTGTGAGTTTTTACCTTAAACTTAGCCTTTTCCTTCATCATTTCAGACATGATGAAAGTCCTCCAATCAAACTTGATGCCTTTGTCACTAGCATCAATAACTGCAGCCATAATTCTGATTCTTGGATGGCTGACCTGCTCCAAGCTTCCAGTGTTGCTCAAGAGACTCTTAGCAACTACCTCAAAGAGGTTGAGAAATTTTGGCTTGAGAGTCTTCTTGTTTTGTGTTGCAGAGAGAGGACCTGGCACTAATAGCCACTCTTGAGCTATTTCATCTTCAAGGCCAGTACCATAAACTTCTATATTCCTTCCCTCAGAAGGCAATCCAAAAGCTCCTTCAAGATCTTTTGAAGAGAATTTCACTCTATGAAATCTTTCTTCCTTCTCTCCCTCTGCTACATAAGAGAGTCTTGTAGCAACTTCACCATCTTTTGACTGACCTCTCCACTTGAGGAAAGTAAAGAACTCTGCCATGTAGCTCTCCAAACAAGAACTTGGCCTCTCTTCCATAAATTTTTGAAGACCTGCCCTCCTCAACCATCTCAAGGTTGGTGTAATCTCAGGATCTTCACTTTCAAATGACACTATGGGCTCAATGTGAAGGCTGTTTTTGTTGCTTAAATATCCAAAATCAAGGTCTAGAGCCTTGTTGGAGAAATCAATGATCATTTCTGGTCTAACTTTGGGAGCCATTGGAGACTACATAAATGAATTTGAGAGAGTTTGAGAGTGTTTGAAGAAAATAAGAGCTAGGGTTTCGAATACTTAGGGAAGAAGTGTTTGTGGGGGATCTTAAGGCTTGAGAATATTCTAAAAAGAATGTTTGTCAATGAGTTGGTGAGTTTTGAGAGTTTTCAACGGTTGTCAAAAGTGGAAAACACACTTGGACGACTAGGATTGATTTCAGGGGAGTTGGCCAGTTTTGATCCAATGGTCAAAAACCAATGTAACAGTGAGTTATTGGTTTTATTCAAAACGTGGAAGTTATTTAATATTAGTTAATGGTTGGGGAGTTTTCGAGATAGATCATGGCTTGAAAAGTGTAATGCAAACAAGAGTTAAATCTTGGCATTTAATGCATGGAAAGTGACCTTTTGGGTGGGGGACAAATTAAATCCCATAAAGATGATATCTGTAATTGGGAAAAATATCAAAGTAGACAATGATTACCCAAAATAGGTGCTTATCAAACCAAGGAAATAGTTTGATAGCCAAGACAACTTATCTGACCCCACTAGGACAACTGTCCTGAAAAGATGTGGACAAGTGTCCTGAGATTCAATGGACAAGTGTCCTGAATATTTGAGGTCATCTCTTCTGAATTTCAGTAGACTTGACCAAGTCTGCTGAAAGCCAATTTACTTCCCCTTACTCCATGAACTCCAATGGATTTTACTTGTCCAACTTCCCTGGATCAAGTAATCCCAACTCTGCTGATAGCTCCAGAAACCTTGCCTCTGCAAGTGGCTTTGTTAGAATATCAGCTTTTTGATGATCTGTGTGGATCTTGACCAACTTTATATCCTTCTTCTCCACATGATCTCTAATGAAGTGATGCTTGATATCCACATGCTTGCATCTTGTGTGCAATACAGGATTCTGTGATATTGCAATTGCACTGTTGTTATCACAAAATATAGGCACTTCAGTAGAGTTGACTTTGTAGTCTCTCAGTTGTTGTCTCAACCAAAGGATTTGAGCACAACAACTTCCAGCTGCAACATATTCAGCTTCAGTGGTGGAAGTAGCCACTGTGTTTTGTTTCTTGGAGAACCAAGATATGAGCTTGTTGCCTAAGAATTGACAAGTCCTTGAACTGGACTTTCTATCAATTCTGCATCCTCCATAATCAGCATCTGAGTAGCCAGTTAACTCAATGTTGTCATCAGCAGGGTACCAAAGGCCTAGATTCTCAGTGCCTTTGAGATACCTCAAGATCCTCTTTGCAGCCTCAAGATGGCTTTTCTTAGGATTTGCTTGAAACCTTGCACAAACACCTACTGCAAAGGTGATGTCAGGTCTGCTGGCAGTGAGATAGAGGAGTGAACCAATTATTCCTCTATACTCAGTAGAGTTGGTTGGAACAACACTCTCATCAGGATCCATCTTCCAATTTGTGTTCATTGGGATCCTTACTGGCTTGCTAGTTGCACACCCAAACTTTTTTTATCATTTCTCTGGTGTACTTAGCTTGGTTGATGAAGATCCCTTCTTTTGATTGCTTGACTTGAAGTCCCAAAAAGAAGTTCATCAACCCCATCATGGACATCTCAAACTTGCTTTGCATAAGCTTTGAGAACTTCTCACATAGCTTCTCATTGGGGGATCCAAATATTATGTCATCCACATAAATTTGGACAAGCAAGATGTCCTCTCCTTCAGAGATTCTGAAGAGTGTTCTGTCCACAGTTCCCTTGGTGAATCCATGATCCAAGAGAAATTGTGACAAAGTATCATACCAAGCCCTAGGGGCTTGCTTGAGTCCATATAGAGCCTTCTTCAGTCTGTATACTTGGTTTCCAACCTCAAAACCAGGTGGTTGCTCCACATAGACTTCTTCTTTCAAGACTCCATTCAGGAAGACACTCTTGACATCCATTTGGTACACTTTGAACCTCTTGTGGGCTGCATAGGCTAGAAAGAGCCTTATTGCTTCTAGCCTTGCCACAGGTGCAAAGGTCTCATCATAGTCAATGCCTTCATGTTGGCAGTAGCCTTTTGCCACTAGTCTTGCTTTGTTTCTGACAATCACATCATTCTCATTCTTCTTGAACACCCACTTTGTTCCAATAACATCTTGATGTGATGGTCTATCCACCAGCTCCCAAACTTCATTTCTGGTGAATTGGTTCAGTTCTTCCTGCATGGCTGTGATCCAATTGGCATCTTGAAGTGCTTCTTCAATGTCACTTGGTTCTTGTTCTGACAAGAAACAACAGAAAAGAGCACTTTCACCATGAAATCTCCTTGTTTTGACTCCAATACTTGGGTCACCAAGTATTAGATCAGTAGGATGGTCAGACAACCAAGTCCTTCTTTTTCTGATCTCTTCAGTAGAGTTGTCCTCTACTGAAGTTGAGTCATTTTGATCATAAAATTCAGGATAATTGAATGCATGGTCTAATTCAGGATCATAATCAGGGGTGTTGTCCTCAATGTCAGGGACATTGGCATTTTCAACATTTTGAGTTCCCCCTTGATTATTTGACCCATTAACTACCTCAGCAGGAACTGCTTCTTCATTGGTAGTTGTTACCTGGATGTGAACTGGGATTGGATCATTTAGTTCACCAATATCTTCAGTGGGATTTGCCTCAGGAAGGTTGCCTTCAGGATTGTTGTCCAATGGGAGTTTTTCAGGTAGGTTGGCTTGGACAACTTCTATGAATTCAGTGTCTTTGTCTTTTAGGCTCAGTCTGGTTGTCCTCTGTCTAATTTCTTCTGGTTCTAAGTTCTCATTCCTGAACTCATGAATAGATTCATCAAACACAACATGAGGTGTTTCCTCCACAATAAGAGTTTTCTTGTTGTAGACTCTGAAAGCTCTACTGATTTGAGAGTATCCAAGAAATACTCCTTCATCAGCTTTGCTATCAAAGGCTTTCAGCTGTTCTTTCCCATTATTGTGTATGAAACATTTACAACCAAAGATGTGAAAGTATGACACTTTAGGCATTCTTCCTTTCCAGAGTTCATAGGGGGTTTTGCCTTGCTCCTTAGTAATCAAACATCTATTTTGAGTATGGCATGCAGTGTTTATAGCTTCAGCCCAAAACCTCTTAGGTAAATTTGAATCAGCAATTAAGGTTCTAGTAGCTTCTTTTAAGGTTCTATTTCTCCTTTCTGCAACTCCATTTTGTTGGGGAGTTCTAGCTGCTGAAGTTTCATGAGCTATTCCATTAGATGTGCAATACTCATTGATGTATGAATTTATGAACTCAGTGCCTTTATCAGATCTAATCTTGATAATGCTAAGGCTTTTCTCATTTGACAATCTCTTTAGAAGTTCAGGCAGTTTGACTTGAGTTTCCTTCTTATTAAGGAGAAATACTACCCATGTGAACCTAGAGAAGTCATCTACTACAACCAATGTGTATTTTCTACCATTTATGCTTGCTGGGGTAATTGGTCCAAATAAGTCCATACGTAAAAGTTCAAGTACCCTTTCAGTAGAGATGACAGGTTTTCCTTTGAATGAGGCTTTAATCTGTTTTCCCTCTTGGCATGGTTTGCAAATATGCTCCTTAATGAAAACCTCATTAGGTAGTCCTTTAACTAATGCATTTCTAGCAATCTTGTTCATTGTTTTGAAGTTCAAGTGATTTAATCTTTTATGCCATAACCAACTTTGTTCACTAGAACTCTTAGCAATGAAACATGCAGCATCAGTAGACTTGTCCCAGTCTGCAAAATACACATTTCCTTTCCTAGTTCCAGTCAATAAAATTTGTTGAGTCTTATCTTTGATTAAGCATTTTCCACTTGAAAACTCAACATTGAAATCTTTATCACAGAATTGACTGATACTTAGGAGATTATATTTGAGACCAGCCACATAAGACACATTGGATACTTTGATGTTACCAATCATCAAAGTACCATAACCTTTTGTGGTTGCTTGTGAGCTGTCTCCAAATGTGACATTTGGGCCTTCTTTTTCAATGAAATCAGTGAGGAGTTCCTTGTTTCCAGTCATGTGCCTTGAACATCCACTGTCAAGGTACCATGCTGACTTTTTACTCGTGCTCCTCTTCTTGTGGCCCATTGGTACCTGCAATTAGATAGGTTTAGATACCCTTTGAGTTTTGGGTCCAGAGAGGTTAGCTGTACCTTTAGGAACCCAAACTTGCCTAATAACCCTGATTGATTCAAGGTGGCTAAGTTGTCTTCCTCTAGCATCTACATACACTGTCTTTCCCTTAAATGCCTTTGGGAAAGTATGTGTGAAAGTGTTAACTTTATAAGTTTCAGGAGAGTTGTCAAATCTCCTGAACTTATGAGTTCTTTGTGCTACTTGAGGGAATCTTTGAGGAAAGGCTTTCTTATGACCATTACCCTTTGGCATATAGGGTTTTGGTTGTCTCATTTTATTTTGCCTTTGAGGATGGTTGTCCTTAGGTCTAGTCAGTTGAGGCTTTCTCAGAAGAGTAGGCCTAGGCTGATTATACCTGGGATAATTCCTCTTATGTTCAGGAGCTTTGGCCATTTCCTTAGGTTTTGGCCTAGTCTCCTGAAACACTTGAGTAGGCAGATCCTCCATTTTGCCCTTTCCTTTATTCAGTGGCTGAATTACTTCCTTTTCAGCTTGTGCCACTGACTTAACAAAGATTCTCTTAGTGTTACTTGTAGAAGCAACACTAAGACAAGGTGAAGATTCAAATGGATCAAATCCTAATCCACTTCTTTGAGCCATAGGTCTTTGATAACTCTGAATTTCCTCTATTGCTCTAGAGGATTTCTTCAGAGCAGACATCTTTAGTTTCAGGCTCTCTTCACTTGATTTAAGAATATCATACTCATGTGAGAGGTTTTCAAATTTGGCAGTTAGAATTTTTAGTTCGAAATCTTTTCTCTTCTGAGATAGAAGTTGATCATCAATCTACTTCTGTTGGTCAACTATCCTTAGATTTGCTTCCTCAAGCTCTCTCAAGACTTGTTGATACAACTCAGTAGTTTTGACATCAATAGCTACCTCAGAGTTTTTAGCAAGTTCAATTGCCAATCTTTCATTTTCTCTCACACAGTTGTCATGAAATTCTTGTAACATAGTGAAATCTTCCATCAGCTTTCCAAGGGAAAGCTTCAGGTTGACCTCACTAGTGTTTTGTGAGATGAATGATGGTGAACTAGAAGTAGAGGATATCTCATCATCCTCAAGAGCCATGTTGCAAACATCATCATCATCATCACTGTTGGAGAACAGTCCATCAGAAGAGTTGAAGGTTTCAGCACTTTCAGATTCTTCACCAGCCATCATGGCCTTTCTATTGGTGAACTTTCTGTCTCTTTTTGCTTGCCTTTCTCTTCTCTCCTTAGAGCTTAATTCAGGGCAGTCATACTGGAAGTGCCCTTTCTTTTTGCAGTTATAGCACAAGTCTTCATCATCATCCTTCTTTGGTTCTTCCTTTCTTCTTGATGATGAAGGTTCAGCTCTACTGGACCTTCTCCTATCAGAGTACTTGTGCTCTGATCTTTTTTCTTCAGGCTTCTGGACCTCGGCCTGAGCTTCAGGAGAGTTGTACCTTCTCCTGAATTTGTTGTCTTGGTAGAATTTCTTGTATCTACCAAACCTTGAGTTTAGCTTGTCAAACCTTCTAGCCATTAAGGCTAGTTCCTCCTTCATTTCAGTCTTGGAGACTGACTTTGATGATCTAGGAGTGAACTGCATTTCTGGTTCAGCAGTTTTGGCTTTGAATGCCACTCCCTTTGTAGGATTTGAAGGTTCCTCAACAGGCTTTCTTCTATTGAGATCGAACTCATAAGCCTTGAGTTCAGAGAAGATTTGTTGCATAGGCATGGTGGAAAGATCCTTGGTATTTTGCATCATGACAGCATAGACATCCCACTTTTGAGTGAGACTTCTCAAGATCTTCAGACCAACCTCTCTTTTGGAGTACACCTTGCCTAATGAGTTGATCTCATTCATCACATCAGTGAATCTACCAGCAAATTTGTCAATGGATTCCTCAGATTCCATTGTGAATTGTTCAAATTTTTGCACTGCCACTTTGAGCTTGTTCTCCTTGATCTTGTCAGTACCCTCACACATTTCAGCAAGAGTATCCCAAATTTCTTTGGCAGTTGTGCAATGGTAGACTCTACCCATTATTGCATCTGGAATTGTTTGGTAGAGGGTGTTCATGGCAAGATAATTCAGATTATCTTTCCTCTTCTCATCAGCAGTGAAGTCATCCTCATCTTTGGGAATCAGTTCCCTTATATCTGCTCTTTGAGCTTCAGTCACCCTGGGATTTACTTGAGTGAACACAAAAGTACCTCTTGTGATCACCCTCAACATGTCAGTGTGCAGAGATGCAAGATGAGCCCTCATTCTGATTTTCCAGAAATCATAATTGTCTATTGAGAACATGGGCAATTTGTGATGAGAGATGTGGTTGACTGGATTTGTGGCCATGTTGTCCAATCCTTGGACAGCAGGAGGTGGAACAACAACATTGTTGTTGGCCATATCTCAAGAACAAACAGTTAGTCAACACTTGATAGGATTTCAGATAGATCAGTTCAGTGACCACACCAAATATGTGATTTTGAAAACCAAGATGGCTTTTCAGAAGCAGTGGTCTTTGAACCCCTTCTCTGATACCACTTGTTGGTCCTGAAAGGAGTATATAACAAGTGTATGGGGGGGGGAATACACTTGTATGCAATTCTTTTCAAACTTTTGATCAAACCAGAGTTCAGCAAGGTTGTCTTGGACAACTCTGCTGAAGATGATTAACTCTTCTAAGATAATCAAACTACTAAGTACTATTGAGTACTTAGTTGAATAACTATCTAAGGGAGTTATATGTGCGGAATAGTGGTTGGCCCTTTTAGTTTAGACTCCTTTAATTCTGAAATCACTTAGTCAATTCAATACAGTCCAGTTTTCAGGGAACTTGTCCAAACAGGTTTTGCACAGTCTTTGAATGTTTAACCTTTTGAAAGATCAGTTTTGTGTGCAGTGTTGAATGTATGAAATTACTTGAAAAGCAAATCAACACAAGAGTTTATAGTGGTTCAGAGACTCAAGCTCCTACATCCACTTTCCCTGATTGAACAGGATAATTCCTTCACTCTTTGGAATTAACTTGTTTTATACACTACAAAAAATGCATCGATTAGAGACCGATTTTGAGACTGTAAAGGCGGTCTCAACACACGTTAGAGACTGATTTGGGACCGATTTATGGAGGTCCTTATTTCATCGGTACCTAATATTGAGAGACCGAATTTATGGCACAGTCTCAAATTAGGGACCGATTGTCGATCGGTCTCTAAATGAGAGACCGGCAATTCGGTCTTAAAACGGTCCCTAAACGTGAGTCGACCCGACCTATTTTCGGGCCTAAAACAGTCTCACATCGGTCTCAGATCTTACCCAGCAACTGCCCCCGAAACCCGACCCGCTGACCCACACCCACCCTCTTTATTTACACCCACCTTCACACCCGCATCGCCAACCCGACCCACACCCGCCTTCGAGACCCGACCCGACCCGCCAACCCACACCCGCCTTCGAGACCCGACCCGACCCGCACCGCCAACCCACACCCACTTTATTTAATAGGCCATTTTATTTTGGCCTTTGTGGGAATTGA
This sequence comes from Galeopsis tetrahit, assembly GCA_963675135.1. NCBI lineage: Eukaryota > Viridiplantae > Streptophyta > Magnoliopsida > Lamiales > Lamiaceae > Galeopsis > Galeopsis tetrahit. Next base: position 27,091,820 of record OY776130.1, on the reverse strand, counting down.
TCCCTGGTGGATGGGTGCCCATTTCTGGGCACCCACCACTTTGACAAGTAATTGCCTTGTGTAACTTTTAAAAATAATTATATACATATGTAATTAATTTCTTTATTATATATGTTTTAAATAATAAATTTTCAAAATCAACGTCCAAAATAATTAAATCATTTCCACATATATTAACTGATAAAAATCATTGAATTAATTGTAAAAAATCAATGTTACTTTAAAAAATCAATGTTACTTTTAAATATTTTATTTTGACACTTCTTCAAAGTACATGGACACTTGATTTTATCGTTAAACATATATTGTGGCCTTGTCTTCGCAAAATCAATAAATTTGCGAACTTGATTGTAAAATTCACTGTTCGTACTTCCATTAACGAATCGAGGAGTATAATACATCCACCGACGATCCGATAGTTCCATCTATACGTACTCAAAATCAAAATGATTACATAATTGACATATGTATATAAGATAAATATTGCTATATTATTATATTCAAAGAATAAATATTGTTGCATTATTGTACTAAAATTAATAATGTTAATAATAATAATATTTAATTTGGTAGATATGTGAGAAGAATGTGGTGGAGCCCATCGATAATCCAAAATTTAAAGCTAAAAAATTTGATAGCAAATAGGGTATGCTCTATGAGAAATTAATTCAAGATCTTTAATTTGTTTGACTTTCAAGTAGATCAACTTTGAATCGTATACCATATAAAGTAAAATTTTGGGAATTCAGTTATTTCATAAAAACTTAATTTGTCAGTATTAACTACTTAAGTCAAAAATATTAATTGTGAAATTCTAAATTGATTATTATGAATAAATTGTACTTATACTCGGTCTTATAATATGTGTATAGATAAAATTGTACAAAAAATTTTGAGTGAAATATTTTAACAGTTTTAATTTAATATTAGACAATTAATTCACTCTAAAACCTAATTTACATGTATTCATACTTTCAACAGGTTTAATTGGACATATAATAGTACACATACGATTATGATATCTTTCAAAATAATTAATTCTAATTAGTATTTGATTTGATATCATAACAACGTCAGTGGTCTATCTTATTTACTACTATTATACATATCTATTAATTATATGAAAATAAAATTATCAACGAACACTTAATTAATTAATATGAGAAAACATTAATTTAAATAAAGAGGGAATGAGAAATCTTACGGTTGAATTCGAAACGAGATCTTCAAACTGATATTGGAGAGTAAAATCAAGGAATTGTCTATTTAGAAGCTAGTTTGTCGGTTTAAATTGAGAGAGTGTCATTTGGGACCGACAATATCGGTTTATAACCACAACCGCGTGATTTGGGACCGAATTATGCGGTCTCTACTATGTTAAAAATTATCTATAAAACAAACAGCTTGATTAAATACCTATTCGTGACCGAAAATATTGGTCTATAAAAACAACCACCTGATTATGGGACCGATTTGGGACCGAAATATGCGGTCTCTACTGTTAAAAATTATCTAAGAATATTCTTCTGGAGTGTTCAGATACCACTAAAATCGGTCTCTATAAAATAAATAGTTTAATTTGATACCTATTCGAGACCGAAAATATCGGTCTATAAAAACAAACGCCTGATTTGGGACCGATTTGGGACCGAAATATGCGGTCTCTACTGTTAAAAATTATCTATATATACAATATTAGGATGAATATCTAATATAATATAGATATAATCGCCAACTTATTTATCTCTCTCAATGATGGACGAAAATTCCTCTTCTCCTAATTCTGATTCCTCCCTCTCGAACAAAGTCATAGAGCTAGATTCGATGAAAGTTGATACGGTTAATTAAAATTTTGGGATTCAGAATTATTTATACCAATTAAAGACTGAATTTTCGGTCTTCAATTAAAATTCAAAATCAGAGTTTTAATTTCAATTAAAATTCGAAATAAGAATTTTAATTTCAATTAAAATTCGAAATAAGAATTTTAATTTCAATTAAAATTCAAAATAAGAATTTTAATTTTGATTTAGAGACTGAAATTCGGTGGCTAAGCGGTCTGAAAAACATAATATTAAAGACCGAATTGAAAATAGTCTTTAAACGAGCGGTCAAAATTGGTAGTCAATTCAAATTATACTTTTCAAAATATTTGATACCAATTAAAGACTGAATTGTCGGTATCTAAACAAAATTCAAAATCAAAATTTTAATTTCGGTTTAGAGACTGAAATTCGGTCTCTAAGCGGTCTGGAAACATAATATTAAAGACCGAATTGAAAACAGTCTCAAAACTCAAATTTTTTTAGGATCAGTCCCAAATCAGTCTCAAATTGAGACTGATTTATGCCGGTCTCAAAACTTTGGTCTCTAATTGAGGCATTTTTTGTAGTGATAGTGCCAAGGTGCACTTGATCAATAACACCACTCCTTGGTGAATTGATCCCTAGGATGTCTAGAGTCCTAGTACCCTCTTCTCAACTCAGAACTGAACTGTTCTTCTCTCAACAGTCAGCTCCTACAACTTCTACTACTACAACCTACTCACTTTCACTCTTGAAAGGGGTAAGGGTTGAAGTAAGGTTCCAACTAATGAGATATCATTTACAATGAAGATCAGTGTATAAGGATTATGATATCTCTCTAAGCTTTGTATGGATATACAATGTAGTTCAGCTTAGAAGAAGTGTTTGAAGACTAAGATAGTCTTTGAAAGCTTTGAAAACACTCTTGCTTGTAGGATAGTTGGATATTCTTGTCAATTGTTAAGGTGCTTTCAAATGGTCTTCACACTCCTGTATTTATAGACAAATGAAGGATTTTCCCGTTGGAGAGGCAGCCCCAAATGTCCATAAATGCCTTTTTTCAGTTCTTCAACTTTGAAGACAGATTCTTGATAGTGACCTGTACTCATTTGGGAAATAAACGGCTGTATAGACTTTGTCTTCATTCTGCAACACTCTTCCCAATGTCTGACTTTAAGAATCTCTTGTTAGGACATGGACATGGCTTCTGAAGGTTGTTCCAATGATAGGACAACATTCCTTATCAAATGGACAACTCTCCTTATCACTATCAGCTGACTTGCTTATCAGCATGGTTGGCTTGCTCATTTCAGATGACTTGGCTCTTACCCTTTACTTTACTTCAAGGTGATCTTAGCATGGTATGAAGATCTTTAGGGTATGGTTGTCTCCAGACATTCAGCATAGTTGACCTCAAGCTTTCAGAACACTTGGTCTTGTTTAATTGTGCTGAGACAACTCCTCTGGACAACTCTCCTGATCAGCATAGTTGGTCTTCAAGAGACTTAGTGTTGGTTCCAGAATTTGAGCCTTGAGGGGACTTGTTCTTGATAGACTTCAAAGCATGTGTTCCCCCTCAAATTGTGCATCTAAACAACTAAGAGCTGCCTAACATATTAGCTCATCATCTAGCCTTATTCTATATGTTCTAATTAGTCTTAGAACATAATCATCTTAACTTAGGCATGTCTCAGGGGGCTTTGGTATTGAATCAAAACATGTTCTCATTTTATTCCTAACAGCTAATTCAGTCCATGAATTTTTTTTATTTTAATATTTCTAAAAAAATATTATATATATAAACTTTGTTATGTATTGGTCACATAGAATTTTTATTTATACAAATAATTATAATTCAAAATATACATTATTAATGTATTAATTATATATAATATACACAAAAGATCATAACTAATTAATAGTATAACATCTTATCTTATCTTAATACTCTATATTTATGAGAATATAATGGAATACGTGTCACAATTTTATCACTCTATCACAATCTCTCTCTCTTCGCCAAAATCGTCTATTTCAAAATTCTGCACAGTCATTCTGATTAAAAAAAATAAATCTATTTTTCTATTTTAATCTTAAAATAATACTCCGTAATTCAAATATTATCTACTCATAATTATTATTTTTAAATTTTTATTTTCCACATTAGATTTCACTATATAGAAATAAAAATAAAATTTTATAAAAATAAAACTCATGCTTCTTCTTCTCCGCTTCCTTAGTCTTCTTTTATCTCTCTCAATTCAAACAAATTATTTAGTGTATCCCATATTCTCTACTTCATCAAATAAGGGTGTGTTTGCAAACAATAATGATTGATTCAAAGTGATTAAAATTGATTTTTGAAATAAAATTGAAAGTGGATGGTGTTTTAAAATTAAGCACTTTTAATCAATTTTAATTGTATATGTTGTGATGTTTGCAAAACAAATAGCTTCTTTATAATTTTACAAAAACACCCTTATTACATTTGGATAAGTAATGGGTAAACATAAAATATTATTTAAACTGTGAGGGCAAAAATGTAAAATTGGTTACTACAATGATGAGAAGCACATAGAAGCTATTAAAAGTAGGTGGAGGAGTGCTTCACCAAAATCAATTTTAACAATTGTATTTAATCACTTAGGGTGTGTTTGTAAACAATTGTAGTTGATTCAAAGCGATTAAAGTTGATTTTTGTAGTAAAATTGAAAGTAGATAGTGTTTTAAAAATAAGCACTTCTAATCAATTTTTTAAATGTTGTGGTATATGTTATTCAAATCACTCTTTTTTTTTTTATTATATAATTTTACAAAAAACACCCTTATTACATTTGAATAAATAATGGGTAAAAATAAAATATTATTTAAATTGTGAGGGTAAAATTTTAAAATTAGTGAGTGTAATGATTAGAAGCACTTAGAATTTGTTAGAAGCATGGGGACGGGTGCTTGACTAAAAATGCTTTTAAGTAATTAATTTAATCACTTACTTGTGTTTACAAACACTTCAAAAGTGATTCTATTTAAAAAAGAAGTGATTTTAAGCACATAGTTTTGTTTGCAAACACCCACTAAATCAAAATAACCGACCCGCATCTATGCAATGTTGAGGTCTAAGAATTCTCTTGGTACACTAAATTACCATTCACAATGTCAAACTGTCCACCATATTAGAAAAATAGTCTTCCATCTACAAAAATAAAAGACATAAAGAATGTTTATGTATTTCAAGTGCTCATACGCAAAACACTCAAATACACAAAGTTTAGAAGATTTCACTTGGAGTTTTTGTTGGGTTTAGAGTTTACAAACTTCACTCTATTTTTAAACGACCCAGCTTTTTAGGATTAGAAGAGAAGAAATCAATTGAATTTAAGAAGTGAGAAAGACGAAGAAGAAGAACTCTATTGAGTTTGAGAAGTTGAGAAGACGCATAAGTTTTATTTTTTTTCTATAAAGTGTAATGTGATGTGGAAAATAATAAAAAAAAAATATATATGCGTAATCTGACGTGGCAAGCTCCGGCAAGCCACATCATCGATTGTTGATCGTAGACAAAAAAATGTGTATCTAATTGCAACACGATGAAAGGTTGAGATTTTTTTACAATAATCGTAAAGGTCGTGATTAAATTGATACTGGTGGTGTATTTATTTAGAATTAACCCAAATTTTTTCTCTTTACTTTTTTCTTGTTCCTTATATTACATTTCTTTACTCTCATCTTATATTTTTTTCTTGTATTATTTCCTTCGTTTTTTAATAAATGATGTTTTCGTAAAATTGGTTGGAATTAAGAAAGAATATGGATGGCAAAGTGGGATAGCTCAAGTGCTTAGAGCACCACTACCTAGGCCTTAGGTCCTGGGTTCGAGTCATGGTGAGGGGAAAAAAGGGATGGGTATTTAACTTTCATAAAAAAAAAAAAAAAAAAAATATGGATTGGGGTTCGAGTCATGGGGAGGAGAAAAAAGGGAAATATGGATTGACAAGTATATCCTTGAATAATAAAGGAGGTTTCTAATCACATTAATTCTCTAATGCACTTTTCTATAGTTAAGAACCAATTAGAAAATTTTCTAAAGTTAGAGAGGACATAATTGAAATAAAAAGTGTAAAAAATTCTCAAACATCATTTAATGGTGTACAAAAAAAAACGAAGATAATAAACTATCAAACATAATTCTAAAACATCATTTTTTTTTAAAACGAAGAGAGTACCGTAAAACCTCTATAAATTAATAAACTATCTAAAATAAAAAAATCTTCCGATTGACCTTTGTAAAAAATCATCAAATTCGATAAGATAATAAAATAATAATTTTTCAAAAAATCCATTTATAAATATTAGGTCCCATTAAAACTCTAAATTAATAATTCATAAATTACAATTATAAATATTATGGTAATTTGCTAAAATATGAATCCATTGTACCTTGACTAACTTTCAAATGATATTTTTCATCAATTCACTCTTGTAAATCTTTTTGAGTGCATGTGAGATGGTCTCTCTTATACTCACATAATGTTTTACGCATTTGATCATTCATGAATGATTTTGCGATGCCCTTTTAGATGAGAAGGCATGCCTGAGTGTTATGAATTATTTTATTTACATATTGAGATTTATATAGTGGAGTATATGTTTCATTCACCATGCATGAATATAATCATTGAAACATATATAAATTCATTTATTTTCAATATATATACACTAAATTTGCTGAATTTCAAAGGTCTCTCTTTAAATTAATAAATATTAATTTATCGATAAATTAATACCTCTTTAAATTAATAAATTTCCATGGTCCGAAGGTTATTAATTTATAGAGATTTTACTGTATCTCTTATCTTTTTTTCCTTTTTACAAATATCTTTTATATTAAAGATCCATTACATATATAATATTATATTCTTTAATTAATATTTAAAAAAATTTAAGAGGAATGGAGTATAATTAATTGAGCCCATAATAAGACTCTCTACACATATTCAGTTTAGTGATAACTAATTTTAAACTTAGAGAGTTAGAGGCAACAGCAAAAAAATTCCAAAACAAATACTAAAAATCATCATCTAATCATCAAACATTTTTAAAGCTAATCATCAAACCAAATTTACATTCAAGCTTTTCGAAATTATTTCGGAAATTCAAATATCATAAAATTATAAAATTATTAAATTTAGTTATCCTAATAAAATAAAATAGTTATATAAAATGTACACTTGAAGAAAGTAAATTTAATATATTATAAAAGCAATACAATTATAAAATATTTTAAAAAAATAAAATCGAGGCTCAGATCTGTAGAAAAGATTGGGCAAAGAGAAGCAACACCGCCATGGCTGCGGTCACCGATGGCATGTGACCCAAAATCACAACAGGTTGGAGTTTCTCAATGCCCGATCCATTAGCTCAGAAAAAAGGAGAAAAGTCACCATAGCCTCTTTAGTCACTAGATCCATCATCAATTCATCGAACTTAATCACAAATAAACATAGGAAACAAGTACTCCATATTCCCTAAATATATATATATGAAATTGCTGTATAGGTAACATTCTGTATCTGACAGATATGCTTAAGGGTTGTTTGTTTTAATGATAATGTAAAGAAAGATGGGAGAATTACACTGACCATTTCACCCTAAATTTTTGTAATTCAAGGAATTTTTTATTACACTTACAAATCAAGTCAAATTAACAAATTAAAGTACAATTCTATCCCTACTGTTTTGATAAGAATTTCAATTTTGAAATAAGAAGATTTAATTAATTTAAGCAAAGGAAAGTCGACTAAATCCAAAACCTTTAATAAAAATTTGAAATATTTATTTGCTCGATAATCACGCCCAATTCTTAATTCAAATAACTTTCCTAACAACTCATCCAACATTAATTTATAAAACATTTTTTTATTCTCTCTCCATTGAAGCTGGAAGAAGAAAACGAAAAGCAAGAACAACGCTTGTGCAGAGAATCGTTCAAGGTATTGAATGGAAAAATCATCTCCTGCATATTATTGTTGTTCGATTCTCTGAATAAATGATATTGGGTTTATGGAAAAAATCTGATTTTTAGGGCTTTGCATATATTGGGTTTTTCGTTGATTCTAGGGATGATTAAAAAAAAATTCTACTACATGCATTTTATAAGATGTTTCCTTCGTTGATTATACTGGCTTTGCATAAGATGTTTCCTTCTCTGTTTTATTAGTTCTAACGATCTCTGTTTTTTGCATTTTACAGAAACATAATAAATAGCATATGAGGTATATTCGATTCTATGATTAGATCATTTTATAAAATCATAGAAACGTATTTTACTATAATTTTTCTGTATTTTTAAGAAAATCTATGTATTTAGTATGGATGGGGCATATTCGTTTAAGATGTGTTTGCATGTGGCTAAAGATTTTAATTTCCATACAATTTGGTAATATATTTTTTGCAGATGACTAGATAGAAGAGATCCGACATTCAGATTAATGAAGGAGGAAGAAAAATTATGAAAAAGCGCCTAAAGAAAATAGATAGCAGACTTAGTGAGTAAAGAAAGATGCATACATATAGTGTTATTCTGTTCAAGTAGTACATACTGACATGTTGTTTGTGTAAAGTTTTTAATTTATCATATGACACTGAGAAAGCATGATCTGCATTTGATTACATTCGGTTTCATCATATGATACAATACATATAAATTATATTTTATTGGTTTGTTTGGTTTGTTTTATCATTGGTTTTTGCTTGTGGTTGAATTAGAGATATTTGTTAATAATCATATGCATAAAATAAATCATATATTAAAGAACATGCACAAATATAATACATATAATATAGTATATGCATACATCAATACATATAAATTATATAAGGGTTGGTCTGATATGGACTCGAGTGCATGTTGCACTTTTCAATTTTACTGACTTACACTTTTTGGTAAATGGTGTTTCATTTTTCAATTATTAAACTGTATAATAATATTTTTAGTCATAGTGACTTACACTTTTTAGTAATATTGTGTTGTACTTTTCAGTTTAATAATATACACTTTTTTTTAGACTAGGGTGCACAACATGCACTCGAGTGCATACTAGACTTTACCATTATATAATACATAAATTATTCATATTAATATTCAGTATACACAATCATACGGATAAATACATAAATTATTATCCAGATTGAAATTCATATATAGTTCTCTTTTAGTTCAAAAGTTTCTGTTTATTTGAATATATATTTCTTTTAATTAAAATTAATTAGAAACATAAAAACGAACCTACAAAAGGTATAAACACTATTATTTCTTTAAAATAATTACTATACAACAAATATGCATAGCAAACTAAATGTAGTATAATATATGCACAAAGTAGTTCATATATAAGTTAATATGCGAAAATTTAATACACATAATAGCATATATGCATTAAAAATACATATAACATATAATATGCATAACTATAATACATATCAAGATCGAATATATATCCTTTAATTTAATATTTTCATTATTGTTATTTGGTAATATAAACAATAATAATATAGATGCTATAATAAAGGATATTTGACTATTTTGAAAATTGATATATTAAGTTATATGACAAAAAAATATTAGAATTTATATATAAAATGATACAAAAATTATTAGAGATATATGTCAAAATTATTAAAAATAATACATATTAAAAATTATTAGTTTAATATATTATAGATATTGAGGTTATTTTATTAAATTACGTGTAATTGTTGTTAGAAGCTTTGAAAAATTAATTAATTGAATAAGAATAAATAAAATATTAAAAACACATTTATAACTATTAAAAGAGAATTTATAATTAATTTATTCGAACAACATTGCAGTTAAAAAGCTTTTAAATATGATAAATGTTACTCCCTCTGTCCTGTAAAATTTTGTTCACTTCTTTTTATATGTGTTTTTAAAAAAATCATATTTTAATTATAAAAAATATATGTGGGATAACGAGTAAAGAATATTGTCGGTACATACTCAGTCTTATTAATAAAGTAGACAAAATAATCAAAAGTTAATTATTTAAATAGAATAAATGTAATACCCCGTAAATTTATAATATAAACATTTAAGTGTTTAATTTAATTATTCATTTAATTTATTTTTAAGTTATCTTATGATTTCTAATTTATTTAGATAACTATTGAAAACCTACTAGATCTATAAGATTTTAAAACCTAATTCTTATGTTGAGCCCAAGCCCGATTCCAATTCCAATATATATATATATATATATATATATATATATATATATATATGTGATAGTCAATCTTGCCCTAATTTTATTTCTACGCGGTAGCCTCCAGAACAGAAATCAACTCAGCGGCGGCGCCAGATTCCTCTGTGCGATTTCTCTTTGTGCAAAACAGTAACAATTTTCTCTTCTTTTTCTTACTGAATTTCAATCATCTATTATGCCATTTTTTTTTATTTATTGTCAATTCCTTTTAGTTAGTGGGCAGATTATATACTTATCTAATTAATTATTTATGCGACGTCAGGATCAAAATTTATTAGATCATTCAATGTCTTGTAATACCCAAAGCCTTGTTTTGATTAAACTTAAAACCATTTGTTTGTATCATACTTTCAAAAAGTTCCTAGTATTAAATTAGCATATTTTCACCACTCATATCCATTGTTATTTAAAATATTTTCTCATACAGTATATTTGTTTGGTTAAACACTTTGAATTCATTAATTATTAAATAATATATAAACAGTTGTCAACAATAAATATATTAAGATACTTATTAATCTATTTTTACTTCTTGGTGTACATACTTAAATTTATTTCTAAATAAATTTAATTAATGCTAGGGACTGGTAATCACGAGAAGTGAGCTAAGGACGCTTGCTTGTTTGTCATTTAATCCACGACATCCATTTTAAGGTGGGGATTTCTACTTAAATTGTTTGTCATTATTAAATGCGATCTGTGATTTTATTGTTGCTTATGTGAATTATGTATTGAGAAATATCGAGAAGTAGGTCATTTGACCTTTATAAACGAGAAGTTGAGACAAACAGGTCATTTGACCTTTATAAACGAGAAGTTGAGACAAACAGGTCATTTGACCTTTATAAACGAGAAGTTGAGACAAACAGGTCATTTGACCTTTATAAACGAGAAGTTGAGACAAACAGGTCATTTTGACCTTTATAAACGAGAAGTTGAGACAAACAGGTCATTTTGACCTTTATAAACGAGAAGTTGAGACAAACAGGTCATTTGACCTTTATAAACGAGAAGTTGAGAAGTAGGTCTTCTGACCTTTATAAACGAGAAGTTGAGAAGTGGCAATACATTAAAGGCATGTTTACATTTGTGGTAATTTAATTGCTTATTGTATTTAGTTTTGACAAGCATGTCCCCACTGAGCTGTGGTTTGCTCACCCCTTCATTTTAACATTCTCAGATTTAGGAGCTGGTGGCGAGGAGGTGGATGACAAAGTTATTATCATTTAATAAAACCAATTGACCTTGTTCAACTCTTTAGTAAACTTTTCATGAAATATTGAGAAATGGTTCACTTAATATATTTAAATTCTTTCGAGTTGTTATTTATTATTTAAGCTTCCGCTAAGTAAAATTTTGATTATTTTTATTGTAAAAGAAACTTGTAAGTTTTATTTCTTAAGTATAAATTTTGGTTCATGCCCTTAAATTTTTAAATTGTCAATTATTTCGTAAAATCTATTTCAATAAAAAAATTGGGGCGTGACAATAAACATATATTTTGTGAACCCAAAAATGGGTCTGAGCAAAATTTTATAGGACGGATGGAGTATTTAATTATATAATTAATGTTGAATAATTTAAAGAGATGTTGCATTAATTGAAGGAGTAATAAAAACAATGAATTGAATGAGTACATTCGGTTTCAACCGTAAATGGAAAGGTCAACTACAAATAAGGAAAATTTATTCAAATTGTAACCTCCAGAATTGAGTTGAGGGCATATTAGGAATGTAAAATATAGATTTGTCTTAAACTGTAATATCCAGAATTTTTGCCGCTTGGATCTTGTTCTATATTGTTAATAAACTCAAGAAAGATCATCGGTGAACGGGGAGGGCAACCCTTATAACAGAAATCTCAAATCTCTCCGTCCCCTCAATTTTCTTTCTAGCTAATGGATCAATTTTCTTTCTAGCTAATGGATACTGGCATTGTGGAATGAGTATATATTAACCTAGGGTAAGGGGGATAAGGGGTATTGTTGTAATTAGCGTACACAAACTTTTATGCTATTTTTTTCTTTTTTAAATGATGAAGTAATATTTTATATTAATTAAAACATTAGGTCAAGTTGATTGGAAATTAAAATTGATTTTTTTTAAAAAAAATATCACTGAATTTTACTTTTTTTCACATGATCACCCACCTTTAATCATTATCACTATTTGATCACTCAATTATTTTTTTCTATTAATTTTGATGCTGACATCATTTTTCCTATTTTAATTCCTAAATTTTAAACTCTAAATTCCAATTGTTTTCAATTTTTACTAAATTTATCTTCAATTAATATTAATGGTGTGTGACTCAGAAATAAAAAAATCTACAAAAATAGAGTGATTTTGAGTTTGTAAAAAGAATCTACAATAATGATAACAGAAAACTTTTTTGAACAATATTTCAATTATTAATTTTGATATTGAATTTGTATAATGATTTGAAATAGAAACTTATTTCAAAATAATTAATTATTAGAATTCATTTTTTCATTTATAATTATTCGAGCATGATCGTCTACTGATAATCATTTCATATTTTAATAGTCTCATTTCTTCGGTAAAAAAAATCAATATTTCCATTTTTCCAAGTATAATTTATGAGGTATCTTAATATTTTTTTGGACATATATGCATGTCTTTTAGTATAAATTTATACTCCCTAGTCCCTACATCCCTTTCTAAGGTTCTCATTCACTTTTGACACATAAATTATAAAATACTCATTTTGTTCCTAATATTTTTTTCATACTTCTCTTTTTAGTTTTCCTCAAAAGTTTCATATTTTTAAATTGAAATAATCAATACAATATTTACCCTCACACATATGTACATATTTATCTTTTATGTCACTACTTTTGGGTCCACCAAACTCTCAATTCAACTACTTTATTTATTTTATATATAAAAATTTACAAAATTATTCATCAACATTCTAATCATTATATTTTTTCTTAAATTTCATGCCAAAAAACATAAAAATACTCCAAACAATAAAGAGTAGGTCTCCTGTAGACTTAATTCCTTATATGTTAATTGAGTCTATTTTAAAAAATGGGTAGGATCAACTATAAAAATATACTGTATATGTTAATTGATGTAGTTATGTTACACATTTTAGATTGTTGCAATTTTCAATTGTAGTGGCTTACAATTTTCAACAATATTTTTCAGTTTTTTCAACAATATGTTCAGTTATAGTGACTTACACTTTTAGTAATGTTATGTTACACATTTTAGTCGTATTTTGTTGCACTTTTCAGTTATAATAACTTACATTTTTCATTAAAATATTGTTTTGCACTTTTCAAGTAATATTGACATGCACTTTTTAATAATATTGTGTTGCACTTTCTAGTTATACTAACTTGCACTTTCTAGTTATAATGACTTATATTTTTCATTAAAAGTTGTGTTGTATTTTTCAATTATATTGACTTACACTTTTTAATAAAAAATGTGTTACACTTTTTAGTAATATTGTGTTACACTTTTTAGTAATATTGACTTAAACTTTTCAACACACACATTTTCAAAAAAAAAAATTCCAATAAAAAAAAATTACAAAAAAAAAATAATAAATAAAAAAATTGACCAAATCTAAAATGTTATTCACAATATTCTTGAATATTTAGGGTTTAGAATTGACCAAGTGTCAACTCAATTTCTTATAAGGAATTGATTCTATATAACACTAATTTAACAATAAAATGTATAGTAGGTAAATTGAATGACAGTTAATAGGATGTGAAAACACATCTTACCAATTAAGGAAATAAGGACATTTGATTAAGACAGACCAAAATGAAAAGTGGAACCAGTGGTATATATAATAGAAGTATTCATGGTTTTCTGATGGTTTGGTTCGTGAGATGGCTACACTAGTGTTGTTGCTGGCTTCATGCTTGAAGAATGAAGACTTATTTTCTTCAACAAGTTTTCACTAACTTTGGGCTTGGGAGTTGGTTCGAAGATCTCAGGTGACATGAATTTGTACTCAGGTGTCTAAATGAGTTTAGTTGAGCTGAATAGTGTTAAACTCGAAATTCGACTTGATTGTTATATTCAAAGTTCGAAACTCGACTCGATCAAGTCAAAAATTTTAACGATCGAGCTTGACTTGATAAACTCGAGTTCGGGTCAACTCGATTACCTATATAATTTTTAAAATTAATTGTAAAACATATTTTTTTTCTAAAATATATAAATCCGAGCTCGATTCGACTCGATTACATGTATATTAATGATAAAATAGTAAATATCGTTCAAGCTCGATTAGGCTCGTGAACCTTTCGAGTCGAATATTTATGAGCTCGATCTCGATAACTATTCGAGTAGTTTGAAACTCGATCAACTCGATTTCAATTTTAATTTTTTTTTAAGTGGAATACAAATAACTTGCGAGTTGACTCAACTTATTTATACTCGTAAATTGTACACACACAATTCAAGGTATATGAATAGAAGGTGGGTACAATTTAGGAGAGAAAAATTGGAGGTCCAAATATTTGGTATGTGGGCAAATTAAGATTGGTGGACACAAATACCATTTTCGTTCATTCTTTTTTTAAATGGAGATGGTACAAGACGTGGGGCCAAAAATTAATTTTGAAGTGAGAATTGTTTTGTGTGCAGCTTTGACTGTATACATTTTTTCAAACTTTAATTTAATGTATTAAAGGGTAGAGTTGGGGGGAAATTTCAGAAATGGCCTAGTCATACTACTACTTATAAAAATTTGCTTTACTTATACAAAATATACAAAAATGACCTTCTTTTATTTAATTGATTAAAAAAAAAAAAAAAGAAAAAGAACAAACACACTAAACAGCCTTAAACAATCATAAACAATCACTTTAAACAACTACATTAAACAACCCTAAACAACTCTATTAAACAACCTTAAACAACCCTAAACAACATCAAACAAGTCCAGTAAACAACCCTAAACAACTTTAAACAACCCCAAACAAGCCCAGTAAACAACCCTAAACAACCTTAAACAACCCTAAACAACCCCAAACAAGCACAGTAAACAACCCTAAACAACCCTACACAACCCTGAACAACCCCAGTAAACAACTCTAAACAACCTTAAACAACCCTAAACAACCCCAAACAAACCCAGTAAACAACCTTAAACAACCCTAAACAACCCCAAACAAACCCAGTAAACAACCCTAAATAACCTTAAACAACCCTAAACAATCCTACACAACCCTAAACAACCTGAACGAAAATTTTGGGTGTAAATCTAAAAAAAAATTCCACTTGAATTCACTATGATAAAACATCAAATACCAACAAAATCAAACAAAAGAATATAATAGAAATATGTTTCTTACCTTCAATCCAACTTTCAATTACATTATGAGAAAAAAAAAGAGAGAATTTAAGTGTAGAGATTGAAAAGAAGAATAAGAGAATAATGAGAGGGAATATGAGATTTGAAAAAGAGATTGAAAAGAATAATAAGAGAATAATGAGAGGGAATATGAAATTTGAAAAAGAGATCGAAAACAAGAATGAAAGAATATGAGATTTAAATTTTTTTTCTTTTTTCTTTATTTTTATTACATTTAAAAGTGGTCAAATGAAATGAAGGCCAAAAATAAACATGGGTAGGGTTAAAAGGCCATACTTGATATATTCCACGTAGAGTTGGTGTGTACTTAATTGATCTTGACCAATCAACGATCAACAGTTAATCGGTCAACACTTAATTTTTTATTTTATTTTTTTATTGACTTATATTTTTTTAATAATATTTTTAGTTATATTAACTTACAATTTTTGATAATGTTATATTGCACCTTTTAGTTATACGATGTTGCACTTTTTAATTGTAGTGTCTTACACTTTACAATAATATTTTCATTTATAGTGACTTACACTTTTTAGTAATATTGTGTTGCATTTTTCAGTTATAATAACTTACACTTTTCATTAAAAAATTGTGATACTGACTTGCACTTTTTAATAATATTGTGTTGCACTTTTCAATTATAATAACTTACATTTTCCAGTTATAATAACTTACACTTTTCATTAATATATAACTTACACTTTTCAGTTATAATAACTTACACTTTTCATTGATATTTGTTGCACTTTTCAGTTATATTGACTTGTACTTTTTTACTAAATATTGTGTTACACTTTTTAGTTATAATGACTTACATTTTTCATTAAAAACTGTGTTGCACTTTTCAATATAATAACTTACACTTTTCAGGAAAAAAAATTATTTATAAAAAAAAAAGTCAACGGTCAACTCAGGTGCATGATGTACTTGAGTGGATACAAAACTTTGTCTATATTAAATTGTTAATATTAACTTTTTACTTTTTTTTTTCTTTTGATTGAAATTGACACTGCAAAATTTCGCCAAATTATTATTCCCTCCGTTCCTTACTTGATGACACAAAACAATTGGACACGGGTTTTAACGAATGAATTGTTTATTAGTATTATGAAAGATAAAGTGAGGGTAGTAAAAACTTTTCAACTTTATAAATAGTCATTTTTTTTAGGATCAACTTTATAAATAGTGATAAAATTACTTTTTAGTGTAATAAAGTAGGGACATTTGTTGTAATATTGTGATGTTTTAAGGGGATTGTTTACAAGTGTTTTTACTATTTTAGGTAATGTGTTAGGGACACCCAAACTGGCACAATGGGTCATCAAGTAGGGGACGGAGGGAGTATTTACTAAACTTAGCGATGACAGCATTTGCAACCAGCTGTAAGTGCGCTTTCTTGGGACTGCCACGAAAGATCGGAACCCCCATGTGAATGGGAGTGAGCCGTCAGTAATGTCAGTAATCCTGAACGTCCGACGACGCATACTCTGAGGAACAGCTCTCCCAAAGAACACCCTAAACTTCGGAGGATTGTAGATCTGACCCGATAGTCGCCCATAACCCTGTAAGATGGAAGGTAGGTTCCTGACGTTAGCCTTTGTGACCCGCAAGAATATCATGATGTCATCCGTGTAGAAGAGGAAGCGGGGGACATTACGAATGGGC
Organism: Galeopsis tetrahit; assembly: GCA_963675135.1. Classification (NCBI taxonomy): domain Eukaryota; kingdom Viridiplantae; phylum Streptophyta; class Magnoliopsida; order Lamiales; family Lamiaceae; genus Galeopsis; species Galeopsis tetrahit. The sequence continues at coordinate 27,074,707 of OY776130.1, read as the reverse complement.
TAAAGTCTACCTTTGTTTGTCTCCCAATCGATCCATCTCCCAAGAGCCTCCCCCGCGATACAGAACAACAAGGGAGAAAAAGGATCACCCTGATGGACTCCCCTAGTACAAGAAAAGTAACCATTCGTGTCTAGAACTCCCCTGACCATAGAAACAAAGGCTGCACTGAAACCCATCTTAGCTAAAACCGCGCGCGCCTCCAAACACTGGCAGGAGATCGTGTCAAAAGCCTTAATCATGTCAACTTTCAGCGCCATATACCCACAAATCCTCGGATAGTCTAAAGTGTTAATGGCATCCGAGGCCAATGCGATACACGTGTGAATCCGCTTACTCGGTACAAACCCAAATTGATATGTAGAAAGAAAACTGTTGATAAAAGTACCCAGTCTCGATGACAAGACCCTGGTCATGACTTTGAAGATGAAGTTACCCATCACAATCATTCTGAACTCTTCCACCCTAATGACCTCCTCGATCTCAGAGCCGGTCCTGAGAATTTGTAGGCCTGGGGCGAACAAAAAAAATGGGCCTTTCTTTGAACAACATCAAATAAAATTAGTGAAATACGTATGTACATATTAAAAATGAGGGAACATTTAAAAACAAATCATTTAAAATGACTTTTTTTAGCATTTTGAGAAGCAAATTCATTAATAATATTTTCATAATTAATTTGTTATATCATACAGTATCTCTTTCAATATATAAAGTTTTAATCTTTCTTGTGATATTGTGGATCGTAGGTATGTTTTTAGCAATTTTAATTTAGAGAAACTTCTTTTTGAATAGTCAATATTATTTATTTATATATATATATATATATATATATATATATGCAATTAAGACATTAGGATAGCAATCTAAAGTCTTTTTTTTTTTAAAGAGTATCAACGCAAAGAATTTACAAATTCAAGAATTTTAAGGTTTTTTTTTATGTTGATAAAGTTACTTGCAACACTTTTAGTTAGAAAAATAAATCAAATAAATCATTTGAATCAATATCTAAAGAATTGTCATGCTTTAAACTATTTCCTAAAAAAAATTCAACATTTTTTTAATTTATTATAATCCCAAAACTTTAATTTATTTGAATAAAATAAAATTTTAAGTAAAGATAATAATTTAACTAAAAATAAATGAAAAAGTTATTATAAATATAAGAGAAACACAAGTATTATGGAAATAAAAGAAACAACAAGTCGAGTAATTAATATTCAATAAGTTAAAAAAACTAAAATAATAAATAATGAAAAATATAATCGTGATTGTGGACTGTGAAAAATTGAAAAAGAAAGTCGAATGCTAAACGTGATCACCGATTCAATTAGATGTCAAGATGAGATAAATCTACTTGGATACAATGAAATACATTATAGAATAAATAACGAAAAATTGATTGAAATTGGATAGAGCATATCGAATGCATGCTCAAAATTAATAGGTACTACACATTAGATATAATTGTGTTGTATTAAGTTTTTAATCATTTTCAAGAAATACAATTAATGTTAATTAGCATATTAAAGTTTTATCTTAGCACACGTCTTATATTTTAGTTATTATTTTTATCTTTTAATTTCTTTAAAAAAATATTAATTATAATATTATATATATATATATATATATATATATATAAAAAAGTAGGCCCCAAAAAATTCGGGGCCCTGGGCGGTCGCCCCTCAGGCCCACCACTGGTCGATCTTAGGAATCAAGGTCATGAAGCACGAATTCAGCCCAGGTGGCAGAAATTTGAAAAGTGAAGTAGTGTCTAACAGCAACGATCACATCCTGATCCACAATGTCCAAGCAACTACGAATGAAGGATCCCCCAAAACTATCCGGCCCCGGAGCGCTCGAGGCATCCATCCCAAAGACTGCACGACGAACCTCATCAGCTGAGGGAACACCCAACATAAGGTCGTTCTGGTCAGCGGTCACCACAATGTCCATAAAACTATAAAAAATGGATGCATCAAAGGGCTCAGACTGGTCATCTGCGAACAACTAAGAGTAGTAGGCAACTACGTGGGAACTAATGGTGTCCAAGTCCGTGATGAGGGCCCCATCAATAACCATCGAAGCAATGCTACCCATAGAGTTCCTGATACGTTGGGAGATATGGAAGAAGCGAGTGTTCCTATCCCCATCAGTCAACCCCTGCAAATGATTCCTTTGTGTGTAGAATTCTTGCCTAGTAGAGAGTAACCGATTCAGATCAACCTGAGCCTGAATCTCCTCCGCAAAGTTGGCCTCCAAGTCCCCCTCCAACTCGATACGATGCTAAATATCCGCAAGATAACGAGTGGCCGTCTCTATCTGAGTGGACACATTCTCGAAGACCGTACTGTTCCAAACCCGAAGAGCAGACTTGAGTCTCTTCAACTTCCACATAATCCGGACCATAGGATTCTGATGATCCATCGGCTGAGCTCAAGAAGTAGCCACAACAGTTCTAAAGAGGTCGTGCTGACACAACATACTGAGAAATTTGAAAGGAAGTCTGACCTGAACTCAATCTGATCTAATTGTATGAAGCAACGGGTGATGGTCTGACATGAGACGAGGGAGAGCCATAACTTCAACACCAGCTCAAAGATCCAAGAACCCTGATTGGTTAAAACTCTATCCAATTTAGTGTATATGAGTGTTGGTCTATTATCAATTATTGTTTATAACATTATTGATGGATTGTTTTAAAAAAAACTAATAGAAAAATGATCAGAAGAAAAAGTTGGAAAGGAGAAAAGGAAATCAGATATTGGACCAAAAGGATGTAAAAGAAATTTTAGAATAAAAAGTGACTGAAGAAAAAATAGAAAGAAAAAAGAGAGAAGAAATTGAACTAAAATGTTGTAAAAGAAAAACTAATTAGAAAAATAGAACAAAAGTGGAAAAAAAAATACAACGAAGAAATGACGAGAAATATGGTTAGGAAGAAAAAAAAGAACTAAAAGGATGTAAAAAGAGAAATTAATTAGAAAAAAGAGAAGAAGAAAAAAGTGACAAAAGAAAAAGTTAGATAGAAATAAAAAAACAGCATTTGATCTAATAAAAGGGTGTAAAAGAGAAAAAAATAGAAAAAGATTGAGGGATTGTTTGAAAAAAAAAGTAGGGACCTCCTACATGTAGTCAGAGTGTCGTAGGGTGTCGTAATGACTACCTTAGTCAGTTAATTATCTAAGCCATTAAAAATCTAATGTAAAGGCTTAAATTTGATGAGCTGTTACCTTTTGTATATTTTACGGTATGTATTCATCGTATGTGTCGTAATATGTCATAAATTTGTATTTTTTATTAAATTAATTAAAATATATTATTATAAAATTATATTTTTATCCTTATACAATAAAATAATTTATTATATTTATTAAAATATGCAGAAAGATCAAATGATGTCAAAATTTCGGTGTTCTTTCTTGGGCCTAGATTTTAAGGCAATTCTATTTCTCTTCGTCGTGATCCCAACCACCATCGTCGGAATATACTCCCATGGCCAAAAGATCAGCTACTTCCTCCGCCCACTCTGGCAGTCGCCCCCGAAGCCTTTCATCACTCTCACGCACTACTACCACGAAAACTTGTCAATGGAGAATCTCACGACTGGGAAATCTGCAAGTTCCCTAGGCGCGTGTACGACGTTGTTTTATTCAACAACGAGGTCAACATGCTCAAAATCAGATGGATGGAAGTCTACCCTTACATCACACAATTGAACTTTCGATGCCCCTGCCCTCTGCCGGCGGCCCGACAATCACGCGCATCTGAAATTTCAGAATCGTCTCACGCAGATTCTCACAGCAAAGGGTCGGACATCACTCTGCAACTCACGGTGGACTGTCCGGTACAACTCACGGTGGACACGCTCAAACACAGCTGCCCGCTGCAACTCTTGGCGCCGGGCGGCCTGTGCCGCAATCAAATGGTGACGTGCACCTGCGTCACTTGCCCGCCGACCTCTCGGGATATATTGTAGCCTAGATCGAAACAACACTCTGCCGTCTCGTTACCGGAATTGAGTCTCGCCGCTTTCCCTATAGAGAAACAATAAATTGTGAAATTATAATTTCATTGAGTGAATGTAAAGAATACATGAGGGGAGTATTTATAGATACAAAACATATCTACTATATATCTCTAATTTAAGGAAATAAAGATTGTTGGTCCTTGGTGGAGTATGACACAAGTGTATGGGGGGGGGGGAATGCACTTGTGTATGCAAATTCTTTCTTTTTCAACAAACTGGTCTTATCAGGCAGGTTGTCTTACAGCAAACCTGAGTGTGAACTTTGATAGATACTTGTCCTACTGATTACTATTAAGTGATCAGTTGGCTAAATATCTAAAAGAGTTGTTAAGTGCGGAATGTGGTTGGCCTTTTGACTAAAAGAAATACTCCAAGTTGATTTCTGAAAAGATACAGTTATCAGGGACTTTGTTCAAAACAGTTTTTCTTAACTTATTGAGTTTTGCTCTTTGAAATATGTTTGAATGTAAATACAGTAAAGAGTGCAGTAAGTAAATGACACACAAGTTTATAGTGGTTCAGAGACTCAAGCTCCTACATCCACTTTCCCTTATTGAACATGATTGAATGTAAGTGCTATAATGAACGCAGTAAGTAAATGGCACACAATTTATAGTGGTTCAAAGACTCAAGCTCTTACATCCACTTTCCCTGATTGAACAGGATAATTCCTTAACAATGGAATTAGCTTGTTTTATAGTGCCAAGGTGCACTGATCAACAACACCCTCTTAGTGCTTTGATCCCTAGGATAATCTGAGTCCTAGTGCTCAATCTCTCTGAGTTAAAACTGTATTTCACACTAACAGTCCTTAACTCCTCACTTCCACAACAAACACTCTCTTCACTAAATGAGATAAGGGTTTGAGGTTTGGTTCCAACTAGTAGAGACATCCTTTACAATAAGAACAGTGTAAAGGCTTAGGATATCTCAATGCTAAGCTTTGGATGTTTACAAAGATTGGCTTAGCTAATTGAAGTGATTCAGGAAACTTGGGATTCTGAAGAACAGCTTGGTTTCCTTTGATTTGCTTGATGATAGTTTGATAGAAAGTAGTTGGATAATGAATCCCTTTGATCACTTCTGCATTTATAGGCAAATTTGAACAACTAACCGTTGGAGAGATAGCAATTCAAACTTGTCTATTTGCAGCACCATTGAAACGGCTATGAAGCTTGGCATCCTTTTATCCACTGTGTAAAAGGCCTCTTCAATGGTTGCTTGAATGAATGTGTTGACTTCTGAAAAATGCGGCTGAGAAGACTTGTGTCAGATTCCAAATATGCACATTTCCCAAAGTTGATTTGTGGCAAACTCTACACTCGACCAATGGTCAGATGGGACAAGCTCCCTGAACATTCCTACTGCAATTTAGAATGTTCCAACATTCATTCAATGCTTCACTCTTTAATGCTTTAAGTCTTCAATGCTTGGTTCAGGCATGATTGGCAATAAATGCTTCATTGAATGTGTCTTGTGTGAGCTTTGGCATTCAATGCTCTTGATCATTTGTACTTTTAACTGTTCTGATCATTTGCATTTATGAGCATTGCCTTAATACTCTAGATCTCTTCAGCTCAGCTGTCCACTTGGTCAGCTTGTCCTGAAAGTTCAGCAACTTTGGCCTAGAGACTAAAACACTTATCAAGCTGCCTAACATTCCAGCTTTGGACAACTACCCTGAACTCTAAAATCTCACAACATTTCTGAGATTTTTAACTTAAGCATTCTACTTACTCAAGTGTACTGAGACAACTTATCTGAACTAGACTTGAGCATATCTCAACTAATCTGAACATCATCAATCAGGGGTTTTGGTATCTAAATCAAAATCATTTTATTCCCAACAATTTACCCCTTTTTGATGATGCCAAAACCTATTACAAAGGGAACTTGACTTATACTATACTTTACCTTCAGGGTGAGTGATCTGGTCAACTTTCCTGGAAGAAACTGTTAGCACAATAAATCAAGTAGATATGTCATGTCAGGTTAGTTGAGATAATGAGTTGTTATCTCTTGATAGAAACATAGTGATCCTTTCATATAAATCAAAGAGCATTACAGATCAGAAAATTAAAAGGACTCACTAGACTAATAAAGCAGAATAACAACAATCATAAAAATCATAAAACCAGATAGGGAAGAAATGAACTTATCCATCAGAGAGTTCCATCATCTTGAGGAGCAATGCCATATTGAGCCCAGACCCTTTTCTTCAACTCTCAAACATCCTTGTTGGATCCTCTAGGGCCAATCTTCATCTTTTCCATCCTCATGATATTGATGAACTCTTCCAGAATCTTTCCCTCATCAATTAAGTTCGCATTGAACTTAGGAGGCATGTACAGAATAGGACCAGGGGCCTTGAATTCAACTCTTGCCATCTCAGCTGCTGCAAACAGCTTTTGGTAGAGGTCCCTATGGTTCTCAAACATAAACTGCACAAAGACTTCATCCACACTCTCTTCAAGCCACTTCCCAATGACATAAAAGTCATATACAAAACTTCTCTTGGCCTCCTCCCATGCATCATTCAGTGAGATTGGAACCCACTTGTCATGGTGAGGGTACTGAGTGTCCCATCTTTGCAGCATTTGTGGTTTGAGTCTTCTGTAAGAAGCCCTCCTTCTTGGAGCTTTGAAGTTTGCCCTCCTCTCATCTCTTGCCTTGTTGGCCTCAACCAACTGATCCATTCTCTCTTTAGCTCTTTGAAGAGCTAGCTTCTCCTGTGTCTCTGGATCCTTTCCAAATCCTTCTTCAAATAGCTTAGAAGGATCATCAGCAAGTTTGGGCACACCAACTTCCGGCTCTTTGTCCTGTACTTCTTCTTCAACATCTTCTTCTTCAATAACAGGCAGCTTGGCTGCTTTCTTCAACCTCTTAGATTGCCTCACTGGAGTTGTTCCTTCTGACTGAAATTCTGATGGCAGAGTCAGGCTGGTTGGGAATTCATTGAAGGCTTGCAATTCCTTCCTCTTTCTTTCAGATGCCCTTGTCACATTCCCCCTTACTTCAGCAACCTTCTCCTTAGGGTCAAGTCCTGCAGACTCACCACGAGGCCTCTGAAGCTTTCTGGCCTGACTTTCCATTGCTAACATCATAGACTCCTTGACAACAATTTGGATCTGCTCTTCCTCAGTTAAATCCTCAATATTCATTGGGTCTTTGCCTTTCCCAATGTCTTCTATTGTCTCCTCCTCAATCTCAGGGACCTTCTCCTTGCCCTTTGATTCACCAATCACCAAGGTTCCCTTTGCTCTAGCTCTCTCTCTTTCCCCCTTTTTGGCATTATCAAAACACTGGGGCTTCAACTCACTCATAGAGACTGAGAGATGTGAGTGGGCTTGAGTGAGGGACTTCAACTCCTGCAGTAAATAGACATTCTCATCATGAATGTTTTGCATCTTGTCATCTGCCATGCTTAAGAAAGAGTGAACAGGTTTCATCTTCTGTGCAACAATGGCATCCAAAGTGGCTTTCAGTGATTGATCAAGTTTGGCCTGAAGTTGATCAGTGAGGTTGGCCACAACTTGATCAGACACTTTGGCCATAAGTTCAACAGTGAACTTCTCTACAGCTTCTTTCACCATTGCAGCTTTCAATTCTTCAGCCTTCTTCCTCTGAGCAGCTGTCCTTTGCCTTAATGCATCTTTGATAGTCCTTCTTAGAGCTCTCACATTGTCCTTGTAGAGATTCTTGAGGTCATGCTGCTCTTTCTTCACAGATTTTGTGAACTTCACCATCTCATCCTTTGCCTTTGTTACTTCTGTTGAAACTGTTTGCAGTCCAGTTTCAACTCCACAAATTCTTGCATCTAATGTGGGCAGGATCACCTCTTCTGAGCCAGTTAGCCTCATCTCCACAGAGGCTAAAGTTTTGCCTTGGCCATCTAGAGTGTCAACAGTTGCTGCATGTGCCTTTCCAACTTCCCTGACCAGTGTATCCAACTTCTCTGATTGCTCTTCAATGATGGATGCAGTCTGAGTAGCAATCTGAAAACCAGCCTCAGTGGTGTTGGCTTGTTCAAAGTACATCTTATTCAATGTGGACACATTTGCTGAAACTGCTTCAAGGTCAATGTCAGCATCAACTGGTATATCTGTAAGGGAAGCATCTGCAAAAATTTGCTCAATGGTAACATCTACTGAATCTGCAAAACTAAGAGTGTTAGTAAAATCTCCCTCAACACCCTCATTCTTTTTATCTCCCATAAGGCCTGATACATCAGCACCTTCTCTCTCATTTTCAACTAATTTCTTTTCTTCTTCATTCAAAATAGATGGACTCACATTCATTGGAGAATCAGGCCTCCTTTCACTAAGGGATTCATCAAGTTCAGATTTGACTTGAAGAATAGCCTGACTCTCATATTGGGCTGCACCCAATATTTCTACCTCATCTCCCTCTATAATTGGTGCACTCAAGGAACCAGTAATCACACAATCATCCTCACCATCTCCCTCTGAATTTTCAACACTAACAACCTTTTCAACTCCTTCCATTCCTAAACCTGACACCTCTATATCCTCAACAGGATCCACAGAGGGCAGTTGTTGGGAGATCATAGTGCTTGGGCATCCCAAGTCCACTGAGTCATCCTGAATGACTAAAGGCTGGTCAATGTCCAACTGTCCTGACATTGATGCGGCTTTAGCCAAACTAGCTTCTCCCATGGAAGTCTCAACATTGTTAAGCTGTGCCTCAGGCTCAGAAGAACCATCCTTGGCCAATGCATCTTGGACTGAGTCACCATCTTTGGTCAACTCCTCTGAATGGTCAGAGTCCTTAACAGAATGATAGGTCAAGTAATGTACCTGAGCAGAATTGAGGCCAGGAGGGTTGGGATTGGTGTTATCATCATCATCATCATTATCATCATCAGATGTGCTATCAGGATGCTTGCTTCCTTGTGCAATTCTTTCTCTCTCAGCAAGCACCTTCTCATGAACAATAGTGCAAAACAAGGCCTCAGTGGTCAACACACTGGATTTCTTCACATTTGCAAAATGTAAAAGTCTGTTCTCTTCAACCTGCCACCAGCTAGCTCCTTTATCCTGAATAGCCTGAGCTATTTCCACCATAGTTCTATCCTTGATCTCAACAAGTGCCCTGAGATCATAGAACTGTTGTTGCAGCCTAGGATATGCCTTCAATCCAGGATACAACTCATCCACATTAGCCTTGGCAATCTGCCTCAGCATCCCCTCATAAGTGTACTCTTCACCACTTTCATCTCCAGAAGAGTTGGTTTGGGATTCAGGAGGGTTGGATTGGGATTCAGGTAGGTTGGGTTCAGAAGGATTGGGTTCAGAAGAGCTTAAGACAAGTTGGGATTCAGGTGCTTTTGAGTGCAATGTGCCTGAAGAGGTAATTGGAATGGCTGGAATGGGTGGGAGAACAACTTGATCACCTTCTTGAAGAACAGTTTCAAGAAGCTTGGTGTAGGAAAGAAGTCTTGGATCAAGTGGGGAGAAAGGTCTATCCTCAAGATTGACTAAATCTGCTAGCACATCAATACCTGATTTGTCAGGTGCACCTTCAGGGGAGTAAACTTTATTTGCAATAATTGGGGCATCTTCAGGAGTCTTGCACTCCTCTTCTTCATGCCTTGATGGAGATATTCTTTCAGATTGAATATCAGGAGAGTTGGCTTCAGGGCTGTTGGGTTTTGACTTGGACTTGGAATTAGACTTACTTGCCTATCTAATTTCCTTGAAAAATTCCTTCTTTTTCTTCTCCTCTTCCATCAACTTCTGCTTCTCAGAAGTTTTGATAATTCTCCTCCTTCTTTCAGACCTTGTGGGCTTGTCAAGGTCCCTATACTCTGTTACAGTCTCAGGCTGTAAGGGGACAACCTCTCTGAATTCTTCACCCTCTTCAGGGGGGTTGACTCCTTCTTCAGCAATATTCTCAATCTCCTCAGAAGTGGCATCTCCACTTCTTGACTGGCTTTCTGGAGAAGATTCACTCAAAATCTTCTTCATCCTCTTCATCTTTGGCTGTGCTTTTGCTGGTTGAGCTTTTCTTTTTCTTAGAGAGGCTCTGGTTGCTGGTACAACAACAACTGCTTTCTTTGAAGCTGCATCTTGCTTCCTCTTTTCTGTCTTAGAAGACAGCTTCCTGAACATCACCTTTTGAGCTGGAAAAGGCTTTGGCTTGGCTTGGAGATGGGTATAGTGAGCAAATCTTTCCAAGAGCAGGCTAGCTCTTGTGCAAAACTGGAGTCTCCCATCAACCACCACCTTGTGGTGCTTCACCTCCTTAAACTTGAACTTTTCATTCATCATCTTGTCCAGAATGAAACTTTTCCAGTCAAACTTGACTCTCTTTTCAGCAGAGTCAATCACAGCAGCCATCACCCTCAGTTTTGGCATACCGATTTGTTCAACACTTCCAGAATGGCTCAACAAGCTCTTCACAACACAATCAAACAAATGCCTATAAACTGGCTTTAAGGTGTTCTTGTTTTGAGCACTTACAAGTTTCTTGGGTACTATCATCCAAGGATAGTAGAATTCCTGATCATCTCCTTCTTTGTAAATTTCTGGATTTTGGCCTTCAGATGGTAGCCCAAAGCTAGCATCCAGATCCTCAGCAGTGAAGATGATGGTGTGTTGGCTTTCTTCATCTTCATCTTCCTCAGCATATGTCAGCTTGGTGCACACATCACCCTTTTTGCCCTTCCATCTGAGATGGGCAAAAAATTATGCCATGAAAGGATTCAGGCAGGAATCAGGCTTGGTGCCAAGAAATTTCTCAAGCCCTGCCTCCCTTAGCCATTGGAGGACTTGATGAACTTCTGTGTCAGGGCTATCAAAAGCTACCAACTTTTCAAACCAAAGAGAATTTGGGTTGCTAAGATATGAGAAATCAATGTCCAAGGAGGGATCATTGAAATCTACAAGTTCTTCTCTCTTGATTTTGGGAGCCATGGATAATATGAGAATTGGGTAGGTTTTTGGAGAAAAGTTGCAGTTTTGAGAGGTTTTGAAAAAAAACTTGAGAGTTTGGAATTATGAGTGCGTAAGGATGGAAGTAAAAATTGAGGAGTTTATATATGTGGGGAATTTATTAACCGTTGGTTAATGGATAATAACAGTGGGTAATAATAAAACCAATTGGATAAAGTGGGGTAGTGGGCTTTAGGCGGTTTGATGAAGTTTTAATGCAAATCAATGGCCTTGATGATGGCTCAAGAATTCATGAAATCTTAATTAAGATTTTGCATTAAATGTTGATTTGCCATTTTGGGGGCAAAAATCTTTATAGCACACGCCATCCTAAAATGGCCTACTCTTAGACCAAGAAACCTTTTAAATGTCTGATCAATGCTAAAAATAGCAATAATTATCCACTTTACTCGGACAACCATCCTGAGATGTGTTTTAACTTCTCTCTTGGTCAAAATGTCTGACCAACATGCCTGAGTGGGTCCCAATGTTGCTGACTGGGTCCCACTAGGACAAAGTTCCTGACCAACATTGCTGAACATCATAAGGACAACTTTGCTGAGTTTCCCTTTTTGGCAGACTGCTTCAGTGAGGTTGGTCAACTTTGCTGAAGTTCATCTTAATGAACTTCCCCCTTCATATGAGCTTTCTTTCCTCATTTCTCCATCTTCCCTGGATCAAGTAAGCCCAATTCAGCTGACAATTCCAAGAACCTTGCTTCAGCTAGAGGCTTAGTCAAGATATCAGCTTTTTGCTTATCAGTGTGGATTTTGACAAGCTTGATATCTTTCTTCTCCACATGATCCCTTATGAAGTGATGCTTGATATCCACATGCTTGCATCTGGTGTGGAGCACTGGATTCTGTGAGATGGCAATTGCACTATTGTTGTCACAGAATATTGGCACTTCATTTGAGATGACTTTGTAATCTCTAAGTTGCTGCCTGAGCCAAAGTATCTGAGCACAGCAACTTCCAGCTGCTACATATTTTGCTTCAGTTGTTGAAGTTGCAACTGTATTTTGCTTCTTGGAGAACCATGAGATAAGTTTGCTGCCCAAGAATTGACATGTTCCAGAGGTGGACTTTCTGTCAATTCTACATCCTCCATAGTCTGCATCTGAATATCCAGTGAGCTCAATGTTATCATCAGCAGGATACCACAATCCAAGATTCTCAGATCCCTTGAGATATCTTAGGATTCTCTTGGCAGCATCAAGGTGGCTCTTCTTTGGATTTGCTTGAAATCTTGCACACACTCCAACTGCAAATGTGATGTCAGGCCTGCTTGCAGTGAGATATAGCAAGGATCCTATGATTCCCCTATAGTTGGTGGAGTTTGTTGATTCTCCACTTTCATCAGGATCCATTTTCCAGTTAGTATTCATAGGAATTCTGACTGGCTTGCTTGTAGCACATCCAAATTTCTTGATCATGTCCCTTGTATACTTGGCCTGATTGATGAATATTCCCTTCTTTGATTGAGTGACTTGAAGTCCTAAGAAGAAATTCATCAATCCCATCATGGACATCTCAAATTTGCTCTGCATGAGTTTGGAGAACTTCTCACACAGCTTCTCATTTGGAGATCCAAATATAATGTCATCCACATAGATTTGGACTAACAAGATATCATCTCCTTCACAGATTCTGAACAAAGTTCTGTCAACAGTGCCTTTGACAAAACCATGATCTAGAAGAAACTGTGATAAGGTGTCATACCAAGCTCTTGGAGCTTGCTTTAAGCCCTAGAGAGCTTTCTTCAATCTGTACACCTTGTCTCCTTCTTCAAAGTCTGGGGGCTGTTCAACATATACCTCTTCTTTGAGCACCCCATTGAGAAATGCACTCTTCACATCCATTTGATACACCTTGAACCTCATGTGAGCTGCATATGCTAAGAATAGTCTGATTGCCTCAAGTCTGGCCACTGGAGCAAATGTCTCATCATAATCAATCCCTTCAGATTGACAATATCCCTTGCCCACCAGTCTTGCTTTGTTCCTCACAATGATGTCATTTTCATTTTTCTTATTTTTGAACACCCATTTGGTTCCAATGACATCTTGATGAGTTGGCCTATCCACCAGCTCACATACTTCATTTCTGGTGAACTGGTTCAGCTCTTCTTGCATGGCTATGATCCAGTTGGTGTCTTGAAGTGCTTCCTCAATGTCTTTTGGTTCCTGTTCTGAAAGGAAACAACAAAACAAAGCACTTTCTCCATGAAATCTTCTAGTTTTGATCCCTTCACTTGGATTACCAAGTATCAGGCTAGATGGGTGGTTTTGTAGCCAAGTCCTTCTAGACCTGATCCCTTCAGGAGGATTGTCCTCATCTGAGGTTGGATCACTAGACTCATTAAATTCAGGAAAATTAATTGAAGGATCAAGTTCAGGATCATATTCAGGGGTATTGTCCTCATTGTCAGATAAGTTGACATTTTCATTGGTTCCCCCTTGAATATTGGATCCATTTACTACCTCAGCATTGCCTGCTTCTTCATTGGTAGTAGTTACCTGGTTTTGAACTGGGATGGGGTCAGTCAGTTCAATTTCTCCTTCAGGTTGATTGGTTTCTGGTTGATTGCCATCAGGAAGGTTGTCCAGTTTTTGATTATCATGTAGTTCAGGCTGGGCAACATCTACAAACACTGTTTCCTTGCTTTGAAGCCTTAGTCTGGTTGTTCTTTGTGTTATCTCATCAATATTCATGTTTCTTTCCCTGAACTCAGTAATAGATTCATCAAACACAACATGAGGTGTTTCTTCCACAATAAGGGTTTTGCAATTGTAGACTCTGTAAGCCTTGCTGATTTGTGAATATCCAACAAATATTCCTTCATCAGCTTTGCTGTCAAAAGCTTTCAATTGCTCTTTCCCATTATTATGAATGAAACACTTACAACCAAATATGTGAAAATAAGCAACAGTGGGCAATCTACCTTTCCATATTTGATATGGGGTTTTACCTTGTCCTTTGGTGATTAAGGACCTGTTTTGAGTGTGACATGCAGTGCTAATGGCTTCAGCCCAAAACCTTTTAGGCAGTTTGGATTCAGCAATCAATGTTCTTGCTGCCTCTTTCAAGGTCATGTTCCTTCTTTCAGCAACCCCATTTTGTTGAGGTGTTCTTGCTGCTGAAGTTTCATGAGTGATGCCATTCTTGCTGCAGTACTCATTGATGTATGAGTTTATGAATTCAGTGCCTTTGTCAGATCTGATCTTGACAATACTTAGGCCCTTTTCATTGCTCAATCTCATCATCAATTCAGGTAGCTTGACTTGGGTCTCCTTTTTGTTCAGCAAGAATACTACCCAAGTGTACCTAGAAAAATCATCAACAACAACTAAAGCATATTTTCTTCCATTTATACTTACTAGGATTATTTGTCCAAATAAATCCATATGCAGTAGTTGAAGAACTCTCTCAGTTGAGATGACAGGCTTCCCTTTGAATGAAGCTTTGATCTGCTTTCCTTCCTGACATGGCTGGCATATATGTTCTTTGGTGAACACTTGATTTGGCAGCCCTTTAACTAGAGAGTTTCTTGCAATCTTGTTGATGGTTTTGAAGTTCAGGTGGTTTAGTCTTTTGTGCCACAGCCATCTTTGCTCACTTGTGCTTTTGGCAACAAGACAAACTGCTTCAGGGGTTTTGTTCCAATCTGCAAAATAGACATTTCCCTTTCTCACCCCTGTTAGTAGCACCTGTTGTGTTGAATTATTTTTGATGATACATTCATTTGGTGCAAATTCAACACAATATCCTTTATCACAAATTTGACTTATAGACAACAAGTTATATTTCAAGCCTTGGACATATGAGACATCAGTAATTTTAACACTACCAATGTTTAATGTACCATAACCTCTTGTGATCCCTTGAGAGCTGTCTCCAAAGGTTACTGAAGGACCATCCTTTTCTATGAAATCTGAGAGAAGCTCTTTGTTCCCAGTCATGTGTCTTGAACATCCACTGTCCAAGTACCATGCTGTTTTCTTGTTGATGCTTCTCCTCTTCTTGTGGTCCTTGCAACCCTGCAAAGTCAAAATTTAGGTACCCTTTGAATGTTGGGTCCTAGAGGGTTAGTTGTACCTTTTGGAACCCAAATATGCCTGATTACTCTGATTGACTCAAAGTCACTGACTTGGTTTCCATTTACATCTACATACACAGTTTGACCCTTAAATGCCTTGGGTGGCTTCTGTGTATAAGTGTTAGCCTTGTAAGGTTCAGGAGTATTGGTGAATTTCTTTGGGACATTTCTCCTGAAGTTACTAGACTTAGGTGCAGCTTGGTGAGACCTTTGAGGATAGGGTTTTGGATGGCCTTTTCCTTTTGGCATGTAAGGTCCAGGCTTCCTGGATGTTTTATACCTGTCAGAGGGGATTGGCCTTAATCCATTCAGTTGAGGTTGCCTCATTTGAGTTGGCCTTTTCTGAACAGATTTTGGACAACTCCTCTGATGAGGATTCAGATAGGTTGGCCTTCCATTGGTTCTACCTTTCTGAACCTCATTTCTCCTGTAAGCACTGTATTTAACCTTTTCTTTAGGTATGGGTTTAGGGACATTGTTTACTTGAGTTGGTATAAAAATTCATTTACCCTTATCCTTGATCAGTGGTTGATTTACTTCCATTTCATTTTGTTGTGCCACTGATCTTACAAAAGTCATCTTAGAATTGCTTGATGAGGCAATACTAAGACCAGGTGAGGGTTCAAATGGATTATAGCCTAATCCACCCTTTTGAGCAAATGGTCTTTGAAACCCTTGAATTTCCTCTATTGCCTTAGCAGATTTGTTCAAGGCAGACATTTTCATTTTTAAGCTCCCCTCACTCAATTTCAGAGTATCAAATTCACTTGAGAGATTGTCAAATTTAGCTTGAAGAATTCTAAGATCAAAATCCTTTTTCCTCAAGGTCAGTTCTTGATCATTAATCAACTTTTGTTGTTCAGAGACTTTGAGAGACATTTCATCATGCTCTCTCACAATCTGCTGATACAACTCAGTTGATTTAAAGTCAAACTCTGGTTCAGGAAGGTTGGGAGTTTGAGCTTTAGAATTCAGTAGCTCATTTTCTCTCAGTGCCATATTGCATACTTCTTGTAGCCTGGTGAAATCCTCAAGTAACTTTCCAAAGTTGAGTTTCAAGTGGATTTCACTGGACTCATCTGTGTTATTTGAAGAATATGAAGAATTAGAAGATGAACATACCTCTTCATTTTCAAATGCCATTTGACAGTCATCATCACTGTCACTGTTGGAGAATAGACCATCATCAGAAGAGTAGACACTCTCTTCACTTGCTGATTCTCCAGCTACCATGGCCTTCCTGTTGTTCAGCCTCTTGTCTCTTTTGTTCTGCCTTTCTTTTCTTTCTTTGGCACTAAGGTCAGGACAATCATACTGAAAGTGACCCTTTTTCTGGCAGTTGTAACACACATCTTCATCATCATTCTTCTTGCTTGAGGACTCCTTCCTCCTTGATGATGATGGTTCACCTTTGCTGTACTTCTTCCTATCAGCATATCTGTCTTCTTTCTTTTCATCAGAGACTTTGTCCTCTGATTTGTTGTCAGGAGAACTGAATCTCCTTCTGGTTCTGTTGTCTTGGTAGAACTTCTTGTATCTACCAAATCTTGAGTTGAGCTTCTCAAATCTCCTTGTCATGAGTGCCAGCTCCTCCTTCATTTCAGATTTTGAGACAGATTGAGAGGATCTTTGAGTACTCTTCTTTTCTGTTTCAGCAGCTTTGAAAGCAACACCTTTGCTTGAAGAGGATGGCTCATCATGCACTTTTTTTCTGTTCAAATCAAACTCATATGCTTTGAGTTCAGAAAATACTTGCTGCATGGGCATGTTGTCAAGATTGCTAGTGTTTTGCATCATGACTGAGTATATGTCCCACTTGGATGTGAGACTTCTCAGAATCTTCAAAGCAACCTCTCTTTTGGCATAGAACTTGCCAAGAGAGTTTATCTCATTCATGATGTCAGTGAATCTGCCATCAAGATGATCAATAGTTTCATTGGCTTCCATAGAGAATTGTTCATATTTTTGGATAGCCACTTGAAGCTTGTTCTCCTTTATATTTTGGGTACCTTCACACATAAGTGCTAAGGTGTCCCAAATTTCTTTTGCTGATGTGTAGTGGTATACTCTTCCCATCACTGCATCTGGAATAGTCTAGTACAATGTGTTCATGGCAATATAGTTCAGGTTGTGCCTTATTCTTTCTTCAGCTGTAAGGTCATCTTCATCCTTTGGTAGCAATTCCCTTGGATCTGCTTTCTGAGCATCAGTGAGCTTGGGATTTGCTTTGGTGAATGTGAATGGCCCTCTGGTGATGACTTTGAGCATTTCATCATGCTGGCAGGCAAGATGTGCTCTCATTCTAATCTTCCAGAAATCATAATTCTCAATTGAGAACATTGGCAACTTGTGATGAGAAATTTGATTAACTTGGTTTGGACCCATGTTGTTGATGGTGTTAACAACATCTCCTGGAACTGCATTGTTAGCCATTTCAATAGGAATAATATAAGATAAACACAGATAGGTTTTTCAGAAATTTGGATCAGTTCAGTGACCACAGAAATAGTGTGATTTTGAAAATCACTTGGATTTTCAGAAACAGTGGTCTATGAACCCCTGCTCTGATACCACTTGTTGGTCCTTGGTGGAGTATGACACAAGTGTATGGGGGGGGGGGGGGAATGCACTTGTGTATGCAAATTCTTTCTTTTTCAACAAACTGGTCTTATCAGGCAGGTTGTCTTACAGCAAGCGTGAGTGTGAACTTTGATAGATACTTGTCCTACTGATTACTATTAAGTGATCAGTTGGCTAAATATCTAAAAGAGTTGTTAAGTGCGGAATGTGGTTGGCCTTTTGACTAAAAGAAATACTCCAAGTTGATTTCTAAAAAGATACAGTTATCAGGGACTTTGTCCAAAACAGTTTTTCTTAACTTACTGAGTTTTGCTCTTTGAAATATGTTTGAATGTAAATACAGTAAAGAGTGCAGTAAGTAAATGACACACAAGTTTATAGTGGTTCAGAGACTCAAGCTCCTACATCCACTTTCCCTGATTGAACAGGATAATTCCTTCACAATGGAATTAGCTTGTTTTATAGTGCCAAGGTGCACTGATCAACAACACTCTCTTAGTGCTTTGATCCCTAGGATAATCTGAGTCCTAGTGCTCAATCTCTCTGAGTTAAAACTGTATTTCACACTAACAGTCCTTAACTCCTCACTTCCACAACAAACACTCTCTTCACTAAATGAGATAAGGGTTTGAGGTTTGGTTCCAACTAGTAGAGACATCCTTTACAATAAGAACAGTGTAAAGGCTTAGGATATCTCAATGCTAAGCTTTGGATGTTTACAAAGATTGGCTTAGCTAATTGAAGTGATTCAGGAAACTTGGGATTCTGAAGAACAGCTTGGTTTCCTTTGATTTGCTTGATGATAGTTTGATAGCAAGTAGTTGGATAATGAATCCCTTTGATCACTTCTGCATTTATAGGCAAATTTGAACAATTAACCGTTGGAGAGATAGCAATTCAAACTTGTCTATTTGCAGCACCATTGAAACGGCTATGAAGCTTGGCATCCTTTTATCCACTGTGTAAAAGGCCTCTTCAATGGTTGCTTGAATGAATGTGTTGACTTCTGAAAAATGCGGCTGAGAAGACTTGTGTCAGATTCCAAATATGCACATTTCCCAAAGTTGATTTGTGGCAAACTCTACACTCGACCAATGGTCAGATGGGACAAGCTCCCTGAACATTCCTGCTGCAATTTAGAATGTTCCAACATTCATTCAATGCTTCACTCTTTAATGCTTTAAGTCTTCAATGCTTGGTTCAGGTATGATTGGCAATAAATGCTTCATTGAATGTGTCTTGTGTGAGCTTTGGCATTCAATGCTCTTGATCATTTGTACTTTTAACTGTTCTGATCATTTGCATTTATGAGCATTGCCTTAATACTCTAGATCTCTTCAGCTCAGCTGTCCACTTGGTCAGCTTGTCCTGAAAGTTCAGCAACTTTGGCCTAGAGACTAAAACACTTATCAAGCTGCCTAACATTCCAGCTTTGGACAACTACCCTGAACTCTAAAATCTCACAACATTTCTGAGATTTTTAACTTAAGCATTCTACTTACTCAAGTGTACTGAGACAACTTATCTGAACTAGACTTGAGCATATCTCAACTAATCTGAACATCATCAATCAGGGGTTTTGGTATCTAAATCAAAATCATTTTATTCCCAACAATTTCCCCCTTTTTGATGATGCCAAAACCTATTACAAAGGGAACTTGACTTATACTATACTTTACCTTCAGGGTGAGTGATCTGGTCAACTTTCCTGAAAGAAACTGTTAGCACAATAAATCAAGTAGATATGTCATGTCAGGTTAGTTGAGATAATGAGTTGTTATCTCTTGATAGAAACATAGTGATCCTTTCATATAAATCAAAGAGCATTACAGATCAGAAAATTAAAAGGACTCACTAGACTAATAAAGCAGAATAACAACAATCATAAAAATCATAAAACCAGATAGGGAAGAAATGAACTTATCCATCAGAGAGTTCCATCATCTTGAGGAGCAATGCCATATTGAGCCCAGACCCTTTTCTTCAACTCTCAAACATCCTTGTTGGATCCTCTAGGGCCAATCTTCATCTTTTCCATCCTCATGATATTGATGAACTCTTCCAGAATCTTTCCCTCATCAATTAAGTTCCCATTGAACTTAGGAGGCATGTACAGAATAGGAACAGGGGCCTTGAATTCAACTCTTGCCATCTCAGCTGCTGCAAACAGCTTTTGGTAGAGGTCCCTATGGTTCTCAAACATAAACTGCACAAAGACTTCATCCACACTCTCTTCAAGCCACTTCCCAATGACATAAAAGTCATATACAAAACTTCTCTTGGCCTCCTCCCATGCATCATTCAGTGAGATTGGAACCCACTTGTCATGGTGAGGGTACTGAGTGTCCCATCTTTGCAGCATTTGTGGTTTGAGTCTTCTGTAAGAAGCCCTCCTTCTTGGAGCTTTGAAGTTTGCCCTCCTCTCATCTCTTGCCTTGTTGGCCTCAACCAACTGATCCATTCTCTCTTTATCTTTTTGCTGTTTGATTTGCAGTCCTAGAAAGTAATTTAAGTCACCAACCATAGACATTTCAAAGGTAGATGTCATCTCATTCACAAAGTGTTTAAGCATATTGTCACAAGTAGAACCAAATATTATATCATCAACATAGATTTGAGCAATCATAATATCATTTTTATCATGTTTGATGAATAGTGTTCTATCAGCTTCTCCTCTTACAAAACCAAACTCAATTAAGAAATCTGTCAACCTTTCATACCATGCTCTAGGTGCTTGTTTCAAGCCATATAGAGCCTTTTTCAATTTATAGACATGATCAGGAAAATCAGGGTTTTCAAAGCCTTTAGGTTGTTCAACATAAACTTCTTCATTTAGAATACCATTTAGAAAGGCAGCTTTAACATCCATTTGGTGCAGTTTAATATCAATATAGCATGCAATGGCAAGTAAGAGCCTAATGGATTCTATTCTAGCAACAGGAGCAAATGTTTCATCAAAGTCTACACCCTCTACCTGTGTATACCCTTGAGCAACCAACCTAGCTTTGTTTCTAATAATATTTCCCATTTCATCAGTCTTGTTTTTGAAAATCCATTTAGTTCCTATAACATTAATATGGTCTGGTCTAGGAACTAATGTCCACACATCATTCCTAACAAATTGGTTAAGTTCTTCATGCATAGCTTCTATCCAATTCTCATCATCTAATGCTTCTTTAACAGATTTGGGTTCAATCTCAGAGTGATAGCATTCATGATTTACCTTACTACACATACATGACATGCATATTGATCTTACCACATCCTTTGAATTCATCCCCATTCTTCTTCTGGTTTGAACACCTGTAGACTGCTCACCAATAATTTGGTCTTGTGGATGATATTTCTGAATCCTTATGGAAGGAGTTTTCTGGAGATTATACAGATTTTCAGGATCTGTATTATCAGATGTTTCCTCTGGTCTGTCATCATTCTTCTCAACATTCTGAACCTGTTCAGCATTTTCAGTAATGATTGGTACATTAATCAAGTCTGAAATGTCTTCATCTTCAATGTTTTTACCTGTAATGCTTGTATCATCATCAAAAACAACATTTACAGATTCTTGTACAGTATCAGTCCTAAAGTTATAAATCCTATAGGCTTTGCTGTTTCTTGAGTAACCAAGAAAGAAGCCTTTATCACTCTTTGAGTCAAACTTATGTAACTGATCCCTGTCATTCAAGATATAATATACACAGCCAAAAACATGGAAATATTTCAAATTTGGCTTTCTATTGTTCAGAATTTCATATGGAGTTCTAGTAGAATCTGTTCTAATATAAACTCTATTAGCAATATGACAAGCAGTATTAAGAGCTTCAGCCCAAAATCTTTAGATAAATTCTTAGAACATAACATGACTCTAGCCATTTCTTGAAGTGTTCTATTCTTTCTTTCTGCTATGCCATTTTGTTGAGGAGTTTTGGGAGAAGAAAACTCTTGAATTATACCTTTTGATTCACAAAACTCAGTAAAGGAACTGTTTTCAAATTCTCTTCCATGATCTGACCTAATTCTGCATACTTTAGAATTGAAAACATTCTTAAATCTTTTATACAGAATTTTGAAAATGGAAAAAGTTTCAGATTTATCTTTTAAGAATTCAATCCATGTGAATCTAGAGTAATCATCAACCACAACTAAAGAATACATTTTACCTCCAATACTTTATGTTTCCATAGGACCCATAAGATCCATGTGCAGTAATTCGAAGCAATGTTTGGTTGAGTAATGTCCCAACATTTTGTGAGACACTTTAATCTGTTTGCCCTTTTGACAAGGTTCACATACCTTGTTATCTGAGAATTTCAGATCTGGTAAACCTGTAACAGCTTTTAATCTAACAAGTTTATCAAGCTGTCTATAGTTAGCATGTCCAAGTTTATGGTGCCACAAAATACTATCATCAACTTTAGCCTTATTGCAGATAAGTTCAGATTCAATGAGATAACAATTATCAGCAGATCTGTTTCCCATCATGATACATTTAGAGTTTTTGTCTAGCACATAACATGAGTTCTTATCAAACTTAACATGCAAATCATCATCACATAATTGACTAATACTTATCAGATTGGCCAGTAATCCATCAACATGCAGAACATTGGATAATTTAGGAAAACCAGGAACATTCAATGTCCCTTTACCAATGATTTTTCCTTTTGATCCACCACCATAAGTGACATTACCACCATTGTAAACAGTATAATCAGTGAGATAATCAATTTTGCCTGTCATGTGTTTAGAACAGCCACTATCAAAGTACCATAATCCAGGTATACATGCTTTTAGAGACATATAAACAACATTACAAGATGTATTTTCTTTTGAAATCCATGCAGAATTACTATGTGATCTTGAATGTTGAGTCATTCCAGGCAATACAGACTGTTTCAAATCATTTTTCTTCTTCAAACATTGAGGACTTTTATGACCCTTTTTGAAACAGTAATGGCATATAACATCTTTTGCAATAATCTGAGTCTTAGTAGAAACACTAGGATTGTAATTCACTTCAACTTTTACAAAAATAGTAGGTTTCTTAGATTCAGACTTCTTTGAGTTCTTACCTTGGTAGCCAATACCTGTTCTTTTTCAGTTGTTGGTCATAAGAGAGTCTTCCAGTTTATTCTTTCCATCAGAAAATCTTTTGAAGCTTAGAGAGGCTTCTTTCAATCTCTCTTCAAGTTTAGACATCTCCACATCTTTTCTTGTTAGAGTGCCTTCAAGCTTAGTAATAGATTCTCTTAAATCAGAATTTTCAAAGTTCAGAGACTTAATGATGTGATTAAGTTTCTCAGTTTCAGATGATATTTTACAAACTTTCTCATTAGTTAAAGGTTTTTCATAAGAATATTTCTTAAAATCAAGAACAGACACATCTAGCCTTTCTTTGAGTTTAGAAATTTCCTTATCCTTCTTTGTTAAAAGACTTTCCAGTTTGAAAACAATATTAGACAAGTCTTGAATGTCAGCATCTCTTCTGGACAAACCTGCTTTATTTGATGTACCTGTCTCATTAACAGAACTTGTGAAACAGTTAAATTCTGGTACATTATTATTCAGTGATTTCTCAAATGATGGCTCATTTGTCCTCACATCATAATGCTCGTCCAGATCATCATCAAAAGTATCATCATACAGAATTCTAGCAGAGAAAGCTTTTTCAATATCTTTTTCAGGATCATGATCAACATCAGACTCATCACTTAAAGTAGTACTGAAATTAAGTTTCTTTTTGAGAATGGTGTTAGCACATTCATTAGCATAATGACCAAATCCAGAACATGCATCACATTTAACATTCTTCCTATACTCTTGGTCAGATCTAAACCTGTTTCCTCTTTCTAATTGTCTAGAAGGATTAAAATTGTTCTTCCTAATAGGCAATTGCTGAGTATTATTAATCTGAACCTTAGGTTGAATGTTGTCCTTAAGCCTATTATTCTTGTTCTTCATAAATGTCTTAAACTGTTTAGTAATGAAAGCCATATAATCAGGATTGTTAAGGTATTCCTCAATATCATCTTCATCAGAATCAATTTCAGTAACATAAGGAGACTTTCCAGAACCTGATGATACAGATGATGAGGCATCACCTTTGAAAACAAGCACTTTCTTTTCATTATCAGTCTTTTCAGAAATGTTCATCTCATAAGTTTTCAAAATACCAACTAATTCATTTTGACTTATCACATCAGTATCCTTAGCTTCTTCTATAGCACATATCTTAGGTTCAAAACGTTTAGGAACAGATCTAAGAATTTTATGTACTAACCTTTGATTTGATATTGGATCTCCAAGAGAATGAGCTTCATTTGAAATTTCAGTCAGCTTTTCGTTGTAAGATGAAATGGTTTCATCTTCTTTCATCCTCAGGTTTTCGAACTTGGTTCCAAGCATACGTAGTCTGGTTCTTCGTACACTATCTGTTCCTTCACAATGTTCTTGCAGTCGATCCCATGCATCCTTCGAAGAAATGCAGTTTGATATGATTTTGAACATGGAGGCATCAGTTGAGGTGAAGATTGCATTCAACGCCTTTGAATTGTAACTTGCAGTTGTGATTTCTTCAGCTGTCCAGTCGAGCTCTCTCTTGATCCGAGCTTCATTGTCTTCATCCGCAGCAGTTCTTGGTTGAGTCCAACCAGCAAGAACACTCCTCCAGGCTCGTTCATCAATGGATTTGATGTACATCCTTATCTTTGGTTTCCAGAAGGCATAATTCGTGCCATCTAAAATCGGAGGCTTTAGTGCGGGTGAAAGTGGATACTCCATTTCAGATTTTACACACTCTAAGCAGAATCTCTACTTAGTGTATCAAGTAGTTGGCTCTGATACCAACTGAAAGTGTGTGCGTGTGAAATCAGAGATGTTGTCTGTTGTGTTGGCACAAGCTAGACAACACTATGCAGCGGAATTTAAATTGCACGTACTGAAAATAGAAGTATTCAAAATTTGCGTAGATTATAAAATAATCTACGATGTTCACTATATAAAAATATGTGAAACAAGTACAACCTCTTTGAGGTGTATAATTACACTACGAAAGTGTATAATGATTTACTAGATCCTATGAAACTATCTCCCTCATAGATCTAATCACACAACCTAGTAAATAAGACTATGTCCAAACACACTACTATTCGGGTTTATAATAATGTGAAGAACTACAAGAAGAAACAAAGATATTCCTAACTAGAAGCGTATATAGCGTTCAATAGAGTAGTAATCGATTTCAGCTTTTCTTCTTGTGTATCTTGTGTTGAGGGCAGCTTCTGTATTTATAGGCTTCATTCACGAACTGCCATCAACTCCCATGATCGCCTCAACCTTGAGATCATGCGGTTATAGAACTTCTCTCCACCACTCCTAGAATTTAGGAACTTGTTATACCATGGCCTAATAACTTCTCACTCCCACGCAGTGGCATGACTTGGTGTTGACCACGTCTTCTAACTGCTCTGGGGACATCATTAGACAACAAGCGTAAGATAAGAGTTAGTGAGAAAAGGAAGGGCAAATTCTGATGTTGTCATGAGTGTTGGGAACATTAAACACAACATTCGGCTGTCAGTGTTGGATCATTAAACATAACACTCATCTCAACATCAACAAATATTATATTCTTTAATTAATATTTAAAAAAATTTAAGAGGAATGGAGTATAATTAGTTGAGCCCATAATGAGACTCTCTGCACATATTCAGTTGATAACTAATCTTAATTTTAGAGAGTTAGAGGCAACAGCAAAATAATTCCAAAACAAATACTAAAAGAGATTATTAACTAATAAGGTCATTTCTATAGTGTTTTAAGCAACTAAAAACTACAACTTTTAAAATTTCCTAATAAGGTCAAATTAGTGTCAAAAAACCTTAAATGCCCTTAATATTCATATACTCCTTTAATTTATATATTTGAAATGTAATTCGAAATTTAAAATCATAATTAATTGTTATCAATTAATTCCCAAATTATAGGGCACATTCATTCCCCAAAAAAACAAAACCCTAGATCCCTCCCCCCACCCCAATCGGTCGAGCTCCCTCCCCCACCTTGGCCGCCGCACCCACCTTGCCGCCGTCGTCGCACTGGACGAAGAAGATGGTCGAAGACGAAGCTTCGTTGCCGCCGAGCTTCTTCGCTGTTGACCTGTCTCTACCGCCGCCGTGCGTGAAGTCGAAGAAGCCTAGCCAACCGCGATATTTTTTTTTTCTTAGTGGTGGCCGTCGACCGACTCCATTAATGGCCGGAGAGGACGATCTGTGGCCGGAACCTCCCTAAACTCCGATCTGTACGAGTTTTTTTACTGTTACAGCTGATGCGAGCCCACGGGATGAGATTCGTGATATTGTGAATCATGGATTTGTGAGATTTGGGGATTCTGACATTAATTTATTCATTTTTTCTCAAACAACTCAGCACCAAAAATCTCAAATCTTCAGCTGCTTACAGAGAGAGTTTCTTCTCGAAAGGTCAGCCGATCTCTGTTTTCTCTTGTTTCTGAAGCTTTATTTGATCTTTTTCGTCTTCCTCGTGGATGATTTTACTGCTAATTTAGGTAAATTCTCTCGTGGATGGCTTAAAAGTCTGTGAAAGTCTGTGAAAATTTGTTCTGGTTGAGAGGCAGCGGAAAGTTCCTGCTCTACGGTAACTTCCTTGATCACTCCAGAAAGATTAGTCTAATTTTAAGTTAATTTTCAAGTCCAGTTGTATGAATTTTTTGTCTTGGATATCTTCTATCTCTTCTCTTTAATTTGTTGTACTGGTTGCTATAGTAACGGAGTTTGTTCGTCGTGTTACTTCAAGTTTGAGATGCTAATATAGTGGCTAGATGAATGATCTTGTTTATATTGATTAATCAAGTCTCTGATTAAAATTTGGAGACGGGTAAGAGTAGTTTTGAATCATTAACCATTTGCCTAAAATACTTAAATTACAGAATAATGAAGAATGGTTCCGTAGATTCAAGAACAACAAAAACTTGATATGCATATGATGTTAGTATCAGACTTATCCTGTTTCCGTTAGGAGTATCACAACTTTACTCATACTAACTAATGAGAGGAAATAAACTCATTTTTCATAGTTAATGTTATTTTCTTAAGTTTCAATTGCTATAGATAATGTATAGTTGTATATACAACAATGCATCCACTGATAAGCCGTTTGAACTGTGCACCAGACTTTAAGGTTGGCCAACACAACTTTTGCATATAATGTTAGTATCGAACTTAGCTTGTTTCCACAAGGAGCAGCACAACTTTACCAATATTATCTAATGAAATAGTACTCATTTTTTCACAGTTAATGTTATATGCTTGAGTTTTAGTTGTTATAGATAATCGATTCAACGATACTCATACACCCATTGATAAGCCCTCTTAATTCTGATCCTACATTCATCTCCATTTAACAGATGTTTAGTTTGTTTGATCTCCACCATTACGTTCTTGCAGCGTCATGCAGTAGCAATATTTAGTTATTTGTGGGTTCTCTATTAACTTTTTGTTGAACTCAAACCCAGTCGATTTACTTATACGATAACAGGCTAACTATAGAACTGCTCTCTGTTCAGCAACTTAAAGTTTTAGACACATCACCCAAATTCTTTAATTCTCTTTCTACTTTCTCTTTATTTTTTCTTTCGATTTCTTAGTTGCTTGTATTTATGCTGAGGGGAAGTACGAAAACTCATGGAATAGAAATTTGATTTATTGTCAAGTCTTGTTCAGCTGAATTATCCAAAACGAGGAGATCAAAGACTGACCCAATTATTTTATCTATCCATTACTTATAGAGTCTTGTTTTGGGATCTGAGTACTTCTCATAAGAACCTCTGCTTTCTCGTCCCATATTTCTTCATTTGCAGGCACCTGCAATACTTAATTTATTGAACTGATGGGGAGAAATCTGGTCTTCTCGTGCTTTAAGAGATTATTAACTAATAGCTGCATTGGATAATCAGAGCGTGGAGTCCATGGACAAAGAAGATGAATATAGTTGAACAAATTTTTTGAAATCTGTAATTGAAAGTTAGTAGCAAGAAACTATAGATACAGAGAATTTTCCAGAATTGGATGCCTGTTACATTTTCAGGTTACATACTAAACTGTATTTCTTTTTGTAGTATGTACTTGCTGGAAATTCATCAAAATTGAAACGACCTTTATTTTTATTCACATGTTGTTTGGTTTACAATCAGCTTTTTCAGCTTGAATTTCGATAGACTTATTATTCAATTGCTATTCGCAGTGCATCTGAAAGGTACATATACTACTCCTACAACTTCATATCAAAATGAACTTTCCATATGAAACATGGATACCGATGTAGGCATTATCATTTTATGTCTTCGTCTTATTATTCTGAACAATTCTTTTCAATGATATTAACGGAATTAAGTATGAAATCCCTACATCACAACAAACCGCTTTTTGAATATGTCATTTACAAATGTGCACATCTATTTTTCATATTGATATGCATGTCACTCTGTGCACATTGGTTCATGTTATTTTATGCATACCAAAAAATTCAGTCATGTATGCCGTTTTAAACTTCATATTGAAATGAACATATGTCTTCATAACCCATTTCTACATACCAAAATTCATTTCACTATTTCTACATACCAAAATTCATTTCACTGTTCATATTAAAATTCATAATCTATTTCATATATATATGCATAAATTCATAATCTATTTCATATATATATATATATATATATATATATATATATATATATATATGCATATTCAACATATGGGGAATTGTACACGCTTATTTTTGGATCATAAAATGCAGATTTTTTACTTTATTTGTTTGGATAATTAACAATTAATTCGAATTGCTTAATTTTAGGAATATTTGAATACTTTATTTATTTGAATAATTAACAATTAATTCGAATGGTTTAAGTTTAGGAATATGCGTATAACCAGGAATTGCATTAATTCAAAAGATTTGATCCAATTAATTTTTATTAATTTCAAATTATTTAAATTGGTAAAGGGCAACTATGTCATATTAGGTGTCATTTTGACTCTAATAGATTTAAAAAAAAAACTATTTCCTATTAGATAAAACTCTTAGTGAAATAGACTTAACAATAATTTCCCCATACTAAAAATCATCATCTAATCATCAAACATTTTTTTAAGCTAATCATCAAACCAAATGGGTTGGTCTGCTATGGACTCGAGTGCATGTTGTGCACCCTAGTCCATGTTGCACTTTTCAGTTACTGACTTACACTTTTTGGTAAATGGTGTTGCACTTTTCAATTATTAAACTGTATAAGTAATAATTGAAAAGTGCAACATCATTTACCAAAAAGTGTAAGTCAGTAAACTGAAAAGTGCACATGGACTAGGGTGCACAGTATGCACTCGAGTGCATACTAGACTTTACCAACCAAATTTACATTCAAGCTTTCCGAAATTATTTCGGAAATTCGAATATAACACAAAAGAATTGTAAAATCATAAAATTATTAAATTTAAAGGGAAAATATCAATTTTGGTCATCCAGTTTTACCTCTTTTCATATTTGATCACCCACATTTGATCACTATCAAAATTGGTCACTCACTTATTATATTCTATCAAAATTGATAATTCCGTTAGTCAATCTGTTATTGACTAACGGAGAAAGAGTTTTGAGCTCAAAATTTTCAAAACATTAAAAACTTCTGATGCATCTTCTACAAACTAATGAAACAAACGCAGTAGCAAGAATGAAACATGTGGAACCTACCCGAGCGTGAATACCCATTGAAGAATCTTAGTTTTATCTTATATATCAGAAGGAATTCTCATTATATTTATCCGTAATAGGTCAAAAGAATTCTCATGCATCTTGAAATTTTCATTATATTTATTCTTTATTAGAAACAATTCTCATGCATCTTCTGGAACGTGATTCAATCAACTTGCTGGGTAGTCAAAAAGACCAAAATTGATATTTTTCCAAATTTATATCTCCAATTATTATACAAATTCAATATGAAACCAAGAATTGAAAAACAGAGTACAATTGTTAAAAAAAAAACAAGAGTACAAAGTTTCATTCTATCTTGAGTTTCTCATTTTCCTGTAAAATAAAAAGTAAACCGAGTTTCTCATTTTCCTGTAAAATAAAAAGTAAACCAACAACAAATGAATTCATAATTGAGTTAAATAATTATTAAAAACTTTTTGAAATTTTTTGACTACCACCAAAGTTGATTGAATCACGTTCTAAAAAGTAAACCAACAACAAATGAATTCATAATTGAGTTAAATAATTATTAAAAATTTATTGAAATTTTTTTGACTACCCAGCAAGTTGATTGAATCACGTTTGAGAATTCTTTCTAATCAAGGATAAATATAATGAAAATTCCGCATGAGAACGCGTTTCACATGTTTCATTCTTACTACTGCGTTTGTTTCATTAGTTTCTAGAAGATGCATCAAAAGTTTTTAATGTTTTGAAAATTTTGAGCTCAAAACTCTTTCTCCGTTAGTCTCCGTTAGTCAATGACAGATTGACTAACGGAATGATCAATTTTGATAGAATATAATAAGTGAGTGACCAATTTTGATAGTGATCAAATGTGAGTGACCAAATATGAAAAGAAGTAAAACTCGGTGACCAAAATTGATATTTTCCCTTAAATTTAGTTATCCTAATAAAATAAAATAGTTATAT
Organism: Galeopsis tetrahit; assembly: GCA_963675135.1. NCBI lineage: Eukaryota > Viridiplantae > Streptophyta > Magnoliopsida > Lamiales > Lamiaceae > Galeopsis > Galeopsis tetrahit. Next base: position 27,044,347 of record OY776130.1, on the reverse strand, counting down.
AAAATGTACACTTGAAGAAATTAAATTTAATATATTATAAAATATTCTAAAAAAATAAAATCGAGGCTCAAATCTGTAGAAAAGATTGGGCAAAGAGAAGCAATATCGCCATGGCTGCGGTCACCGGTTGCATGTGACCCAAAATCACAACACCCACCGATAACGCCCGCCAAGATACGGGTTGGAGTTTCTCAATGCCCGATCCATTAGCTCAGAAAAAAGGAGGAAAGTCATCATAGCCTCTTCAGTCCCTAGATCCATCATCAATTCATCGAACTTAATCCCAAATAAACATAGGAAACAAGTACTCCATATTCCCTAACCTATACAACAATTTCATTCAGGTATCTGACATATACGTTAAAGGGTTGTTTGTTTTACTAATAATGTAAAGAAAGATCATCGGTGAACGGAGAGGGGCAACCACCCTTAACGGAAATCCCAGATCTCTCCGTCCCCTCAATTTTCTTTTTGAGCTAATGGATAATGAAAACGGCATTGTGGAATTGTGGAATAAGTATATATTAACCTAGGGTAAGGGGTATTGTTGTAATTAGAGTGCACAAACTTTTATGCTATCTCTCTTTTTCTTTTTTTAAATGATGAAGTAATATTTTATATTAATTAAAACATTAGGTCAAGTTAATTGGGGAATTAAAATTAATTTTTTTTTAAATATCACCGAATTTTACTTTTTTTCACATGTCACCCACCTTTAATCATTATCAGTATTTGATCACTCAATTATTCTTTTTATATTAATTTTGATGCTGACATCATTTTTCCTCTTTTAATTCCTAAATTTTAAACTCCAAATTCCAATTGTTTTCAATTTTTACTAAATTTATCTTCAATTAATATTAATGGTGTGTGACTCAGAAATAAAAAATATACAAAAATAGAGTGATTTTGAGTTTGTAAAAAAAATCTACAATAATGATAACAGAAAACTTTTTTGCAATATTTTAATTATTAATTTTGATATTGAATTTGTATAATAATTGGAAATAGAAACTTATTTCAGAGTACTTAATTATTAGAATTCATTTTTTCATTTATAATTATTCGAGCACGATGATGGTCTACTAATAATCATTTCATATTTTAATAGTCTCATTTCTTCGGTAAAAAAATCAATATTTCCATTTTTCCAAGTATAATTTATGGGGTTGGTCTGCTATGAATTAGAGTGCATGTTGTGCACCTTAGTCCATGTTGCACTTTTCAGTTTACTGACTTACACTTTTTGGTAAATGGTGTTGCACTTTTCAATTATTAAACTGTATAATAATATTTTTAGTCATAGTGACTTACACTTTTTAGTAATATTGTGTTGTATTTTTCAGTTTAATAACATACACTTTTCTTTAGACTAGGGTGCACAACATGCACTCGAGTGCATACTAGACTTTACCTAATTTATGAGGTATCTTAATATTTTTTTGGACATATATGCATGTCTTTTAGTATAAATTTATACAAATACACTCCGACAAAAAGTGATACAACAATTAATATAAAGTGATTTAAATGGTTAATGTGAAAAAACTTCGTCCTTTCTCTCTCTCTAAAGAGAAAAGGAATGATCTTCTTCCTTTGGTTAATTTTATCGACTTTCTGTTTAAATTCTGATCATTAAATTTCATTTAGTGATTATCTCTTGTTCTACAAACCTGTTTTAATTCCTCATTTATTGAATATTGCCATTTGCAAAAATTACGGAGCTTTTTTGGAAGATCTTCTTGGAATAAGAAAATTCGGCTCATCATTACCTTGGTATTGTTAAAATTCACAAAAGAGGGGAGAGTGATCTTCACTTGCCCATACACTGGCTGTGTTTTTCACAACAACACTGGATTAGGGTTTTCTGTAGAGAGATTGTCTTGGGTTTTACAATTTTGAGAGACAATGTTGGCTAAAAAATTTGCACTCGATTCACTTTGTTCAAATTGGCCAATGGTTTTAGAAGGAATCCATGGTATCCACACTCCATCTCTGCCTATAAAAACCGATGGAAGGGAAGATAGAACGGCACAAATCATTCTATTTCTCCTCTGGTTCGATTTTTCTTCCTTTCTTCAAAAAATGGATGTGGCTATTCAAGAAAAAATGAGTGCATGTTATATTTCTGAAAAAGAGAGTGCGAATCCTTTAGTTCAGATGAATGAACTCATCACTCCACCTTCTTCGGTGGCCTTGAAATTTGTTGCTAGGCGTTTTTTTAACATCAATGAGTTAACTCGCTTACTCATTTCTTGCTGGAATATTACTTCAACCATCACGGTTACTTTGGTTGGTGATGGCCTTTATACCATTGATTTCCAAAAAAAGGCAGAAATGATTGGGATTCTCGACATGCAACCATGGAACCTGAGGAGGTCGATGATGGTGCTGAAGCAGCTCACTGGTGATGAATGTTTTGATAATCTAAAAATGGATCGTGTACCTATTTGGGTTCAGATCCATGGATTACCTATACATGCAATGATCAAACAGACTGGCGAACGTGTGGGCAAGATTATTGGGGAAGTTCTTAAAGTTGATGCGAAAGAGGGAGAGGTGGCGTGGGGTGAATCGCTCTGAGTCCGTGTCTTGCTTGACACAGAAGCGCCGTTGTGTCGTTTCACAAACTTACTGTGCATGATACAACGATTTTCATTTACTTTCGCTACGAAAGATTATCTGATTTCTGTGTATTTTGTGGTCATATTACACATTCTGTTAGGGGCTGCAACAGGGTTAAAGATAAAGAGGAGGCGTGGATTGACAACCATAGGTACTTTCCAGAATGGTTGAAAGCAGACAAGCAGAAAAAACCCACTCAAGAGGACATGCAGCAGTTTTATCGTCTTTTGGGGCTTACAGAGGCAAGCAGTAGAAAGGTAAATAACATCTGTGTTCCTGTTATTGCTGAAGTAAACAGGAACAAAAATGTTATTAATCTGGAGGATAATGAAAGAGAAGAATCTGAGAGAAGAAGAAAGGAAAAAGGGCAAGGCCATTATGCTGGACGAAGGGGTAAATGAGATGTGGAGAATGGCAGAGCAAGAAGTGATGGGAGCACAATGGAACCTAAATGAGGAAGTTCAGCCCAGGCAACAGGAAAGGGAAGTGGTTTTTAATTTTCAGGATCTGATGGCAAGGAGAGAGGAAGGTGAAAAAGCTGTCCAAGGTGGAGAAGGGAGGATTGACCCGAGGACAGGTTTGATTCTGGAGCCACTTCATTTCACTATTCCAGCTGGTTTTGAGTACAGGGTTGTTTGTGAAGCTTTAGAAGGCAAAGATAAGGCCAGTGGTTATGATTATCGAGTGGTTCATCAAGTGGGTCGAAGCTTCAAATCTTTCGATTTTACTGATTATGTGTAAATAATTCATGAAGGGGAACAACCTTATATTCCTCTTCGTGAAGAGATTGGGCAAAGCAACTGGGAGATGGAGGATCAGAACAAAGATAAGGAGCTTGGGTATGAAGGTGATAAGAGCTTCTCAATTCCTGACAATATGCAGTCCGGTAAGAAGCGTCTTTGGAAGGATCACTCTGGTGACTTGGCAGATTTTGTAAGGGCGGAGACAGTACACAATGAGATCGATGCTCTATTTTTTCTCAAAAAAGCCCGTAGTATGATTGAAACTTATAGGTCGGAAATTTCAATTCCGAATGAGGCGGAGGTTGAGGTGACTCAACCCCGCCGTGATGAATGAGGTTTTTGTGCTGGAACGCACGTGGTATCTGCAGTCCGCGTGCGTTCGGTAGGATTAGTAGGTTGGTAGTTTCGTATCGTCCGTCTTTGCTTTTTATTTCTGAAGCTAAATGTAACTCCTCTTATGCTAATCGTGTTAGGGTTCGGTTAGGGTTTCAAAATGCGTTTTGTGTGGAATCCTCTGGTAGAGCAGGTGGACTTGTTATTATGTGGAATGAAGTGGATGTTTCTGTTTTGTCTTTCTCCCTTGGACATATTGATTGCTTGATATCTGGTTTGTCTAATAAGTGGAGATTCACTGTGTTTTATGGGCATCCAGTATCACAACAAAGAGTTGAGTCATGGAAGTTATTAAAAAGGCTTAAGAACTATTTAAATATGCTCCCTATTCCTTGGCTTATTGGTGGTGACTTCAATGAAGTACTTTTTAATCATGAAAAGATGGGGGGAACTGTAGAAAGGATGGTAATATGGCTCAATTTCAAGAAGCAATCCAGACCAATGATCTTAAATGTCTTAACATGTTTGGATCAAAATATACTTGGCATAACAGGAGGAAAAGGAATCATTATATTAAGGAAAAGCTTGATAGATTTCTTGCAAATAGAGAATGGATGAATATGTGCACTTATTTTGAAGCCTCTACTTTGCCTTTTATGGGATCGGATCATAGGCCAATTCTTATTGAATTTGATGTGCATCTGCCAAGAATATGGAAGAAAAGGGAGAATAAAAAGTTTAAGTTTGAAAATTATTGGATGAAGGAGGAAGGTTTTAGAAATGTTTTGTCCACTGCTTGGAAGAGAGTTGATCATGTGGTGCCTCTTAGTGAATCTTTAGAAGAATGTGGTAAAGTGATTTCGGAATGGGCAAAAAAAAAGGGTGGTACTTTGGAGGTTCGAATTAAGCAAGCACAAACCAGAATCAATACATTGTTGGATGATGACACTGGAATTCCAGATATGCAGAAGGTGGGTGATTTGGAGGCTGAGCTTGCTACATTGCTTACTCAAGAGGAGTGGTTCTGGAAACAGAGATCTCGGATTTCTTGGCTTAAAGAGGGGGATAAGAATACAAAATTCTTTCATCCAAAAGCTAATGGTCGACTCAAGATGAATCAAATTAGGAAAATCCAAGATAGCAATGGAGTATGGCTTTTTTCTGATCCCCACATTGAGGGTGCTTTTTCTAATTTCTTCAAGGATCTTTTTACTTCAAACAACCCCTCAGAAGATGAAATTGGTAGAGCAATTCAATTTTTGAATGTTAAAATGTCACAGGAAAGGTCCAATTTACTTGACATTCCTTTCTCTAAGGATGAAGTACTAAGGGCAGTGCTCGATTTGTCTCCTTGGAAAGCACCTGGTCCTGATGGGTTTCCGGCCTCATTCTATCAAAAGAACTGGGAATTGATTGGAGAAGATGTTACAATGGCAGTTTTGAAGGTTTTGAATGAAAAGGGCTCGTTAAAAAACTGGAATCATACGATCATAGCGCTTATCCCAAAAAAGGTACATCCAACATTACCTTTACACTACAGGCCTATTAGTTTGTGCAATGTGTGTTATCGCATTCTTGCAAGAACTATGACAAATAGGTTGAGGAATATATTGGGGGATGTGGTGGATTACCATCAGAGTGCTTTTGTTCTAGGACGTATCATCACGGATAATATTCTTTTGGCCTATGAAGGGATGCATTTCTTAAAGACTTCCAAGAGTAAAACAGGTTATGCAGCCATGAAACTGGATATGACAAAGGCTTATGATAGAATTGAGTGGAGCTTTTTGATGAGAGTTCTACAAGCAATTGGTTTTCCACAAAAATGGATTCAATTGATATGGGAATGTGTTTCAACTGTTTCTTATTCTATCAAAATCAATGGTGCACTAACTGAGAGTTTCACCCCTACAAGAGGTATTCGCCAAGGAGATCCTCTCTCTCCATATCTGTTTGTCTTATGTGCACAGGTTTTTTCTTCAATCATTTCAGCATCCATTGACTCCAAAATGGTATCAGGCTTCAAAATTGCTAGAAATGCTCCTCCTTTATCTCATCTGTTCTTTGCTGATGACAGCATTGTGTTCTTTAAAGCTTCGAAAAAGGAGACTCAATGTTTAGCGCATTGCATCTACATTTATGAAAAAGCTTCGGGTCAATTGGTCAATAGAGAAAAATCTTCAATCACTTTCAGTCCTCAAACTTCCCAAGGCAATATAGATCAATCAAAATTGATTTTGGGGATTAGAGACTCCCATGGCCATGAACTTTATTTGGGTCTCCCAGCAATTATTCCAAAGGCCAAAAAATTGAAGTTTAGCTATCTTACTGATAGGGTTCGAAACAAGGTGCTTTCTTGGCATCATAAATCGTTCTCTGAAGGTGGTAAACAGGTTTTGATCAAAGCAGTGTTGCAAGCAATGACTTCATATGCAATGTCGTGCTTTAGGATTCCGGTGGCAATTTGTTCTGATATTGAAAAAATTATTGCTGGATTCTGGTGGGGAGATTCTGAGCTCTCAAAGAAAAAACATTGGAAGAAGTGGGTGGAGCTTTGCAAACCAAAGGAAGAGGGGGGATTAGGATTCCGTAGTTTGGTAATGTTTAACAAAGCCTTGCTTGCAAAGCAACTTTGGAGAATTTTTACAGCACAAGACACTCTGGTTAGCAAGATTTTCAATGCTAAATACATCAGAAATGCTAGGGTAGATGAGTTGGAATTAGGATCTAATCCATCATTTATGTGGAGGTCTTTGTTGTGGAGTAAAGATTTGGTTGAGGAAGGTGCTAGATGGAGGATTGGTAATGGCCTAAATACCCACATATTTAAAGACAGATGGGTCTGTAATTTGGAAGGAGGAAGGATTGTTTCCAGAATTGCAAGTGCATCAACTGTTAGCAGGTTCTTGACTGAGGAAGGTGGATGGAATGAGCAGATGATAAGTCAGGCATTTCTACCTTATGAAGCGGAAAATATCTTAAATACTTCAATCACGAAGAATGGAGTGCATGATCAACTGTTCTGGCCAGCATCTTCGACTGGTATTTACACAGTGGCATCGGGTTATAAGCTAGCTTATACTAAGGCTATGAAGGGCGGAAGGTGTGCAGATATCGGACCTTCAAATAAAGTTGTGAGTGTGAAGGTGTTTAGTACCATTTGGAAGCTACAAGTGCCACCAAAGGTGAGAATATTTGGATAGAAACTAATAAGAAACTTGATAGCTTCTGAAGGCAATCTGAATCAGAACCATATGCCAATTAGCCCGATATGTAAATGTTGTGGATTTCATATGGCAGATTCTATGCACTGTATTTTCAAGTGCCCTTTTGCAAAGAACACATGGAAAGCTCAGGGGCTATGGTCGGATATTAGCAATGCAGCCAGGTATGATTGCTTTGATTTTATGGCTTGGTGTTCTCAAAAGCTGAATTTGGAAAAAATGTCTCTGATTATTATGATAGTTTGGGCAATATGGATCGAAAGATGTAATTTTGTTCATACAGAAAAGCAGGATCAATGTGGGGGTTTTTTTCAATGTCAAGTTTGATGTGAGTTGGGCAAAATCGTATTGGATGGAATTTGTCAATGATGATACTATTGGTAGTGTTGAAGAAGGTCTGGCTTCTGCTGAAATTGATAATGTTCTATATACAGATGCAGCATTTAATGATGTTAGAAAATGTTATGTTGTTGGATTTGTGGTTGTTAATGATAGGAGGAAGATCATTCTAGCAGGAGCAAGGTGTATTAAAAATCCAGGCACTGTTTGTGGTGCTGAACTTATGGCTATCAAAAGTGGCATTAGCAGATGTGCTCAAATCGGGTTGAAAATTAAGAAGGTGTGTTCTGATTCTTTGGATGCCATTAAAGCTATTAATGGAAAATTACAGATTGGTGCATCAGAAGCAGAAACAATCATGGAAGTCCAGTCTTTGATTCATCAAGAAATGATCATGGAATGCAGGCATATTGGAAGAGATAAGAATCGAATTGCACATGAGTTAGCTAAATATTCTATTATCACTTCATCTCCTCATGATTGGAATGAAGATGACTGTCCTCAATATTACAAGGATCTGATCTGATTTTTCTCTCTAGTTTGAGGGTTTATCCTTGTATTTATTGTCAAAAAAAAGTATAAATTTATACTCCCTAGTCCCTACATCCCTTTCTAAGGATCTCATTCACTTTTGAGTTTTGACACATAAATTATAAAATACTCATTTTGTTCCTAATATTTTTTTCATACTTCTCTTTTTAATTTTCCTCAAAAGTTTCATATTTTTAAATCGAAATAATCAATACAATATTTACCCTCACACATATGTACATATTTATCTTTTATGTCACTACTTTTGGTCCACCAAACTCTCAATTTAATTACTTTATTTATTTTATATATAAAAATTTACAAAATTATTCATCGATCAACATTCTAATCATTATTATCTTTTCTTAAATTCCATGCCAAAAAAACATAAAAATACTCCAAACAATAAAATGTATAGTAGGTAAATTAAGTGACAGTTAATAGGATGTGGAAACACATCTTACCAATTAAGGAAATAAGGACATTTGATCAAGGCAGACCAAAATGAAAAGTGGAACCAGTGATATATATAATAGAAGTATTCATGGTTTTCTGATGGTTTGGTTCGTGAGATGGCTACACTAGTGTTGTTGCTGGCTTCATGCTTGAAGAATGAAGACTTATTTTCTTCAACAAGTTTTCACTAACTTTGGGCTTGGGAGTTGGTTCGAAGATCTCAGGTGACATGAATTTGTACTCAGGTGTCTAAATGAGTTTAGTTGAGCTGAATAGTGTTAAATTCGAAATTCGACTTGATTGTTATATTCGAAGTTCGAAACTCGACTCGATCAAGTCAAAATTTTTAACGATCGAGCTTGACTTGATAAACTCGAGTTCGGCTCAACTCGATTACCTATATAATTTTTAAAATTAATTGTAAAACATATTTTTTTTCTAAAATAAATTCGAGCTCGATTCGACTCGATTACTTGTATATTAATGATAAAATAGTAAATATCGTTCAAGCTCGATTAGGCCCGTGAACCTTTCGAGTTGAATATTTATGAGCTCGAACTCGGTAACTATTCGAGTAATTTGAAACTCAACTCGATTTCAATTTTAATTTTTTTTTAAGTGGAATATAAATAACTTGCGAGTTGACTCAACTTATTTATACTCGTAAATTGTACCCACACAATTCAAGGTATATGAATAGAATGTGGGTACAATTTAGGAGAGAAAAATTGGAGGTCCAAATATTTGGTACTAGTGTAAGACCCGCGTTTTACGTGGAGTTGAAATAAATTTATAATATATTTTTAATTTATAATTAATTAAAAAAATATCTTAGGAACACGTATACATTTGTAAAAATTTTATTCTATTAAAAATAAAAAAATTGTACCAATATAAATTAAATTGTATATAAAAAAATAGAATATACGTACAATTATAATCTTATTAATAAAAATCAATACATATTTTTTGTTAAATTGCATGTGATTAGATGCAATGATTTTGTGTTTTAAATGACATATTGTGATGACTCTCATATTGATTGTACTAACAACCCTATTTTAAATAGATCAAATATGGCCAACAAAGAGATAAAAAAGAAACATAACATTTCACATTTTACATGTTTATTATATTGATATGCTTTAAAGCAAAAGAAATAAAATTAAACATCAATTCAATTTAGTAATTCTAAAGTTAATCAATATTTATATCTAAACAGATAGAGAAACAATTGCATAAACCATCTCCACAACAAAATTACCAATTTACTTCTTCCGTCCATGGTGTTGAAATAATTTCTCTTTGGGTAGGTCTTATAAGGAATTGAGTAAATTTTAAAAAATTGGTAGGATTGATAATAAAAATAAAATACGCGAAAAACAAACATGTATGATAATTTATGTAACTTAAACGGTTGAGAATAGTCTTTTTTATGTTGAGGTCTAGTGTTCAACTCTTACATCTACACATGCAATTTACAATTTTTTAGCATGTTATTTTGCAATATTTGCAATAATAATTTCAGTTATAATGACATACACTTGTTAGTGATGATATGTTACACATATTTTATTGCACTTTTCAGTTGTAGTGACTTACTATTTTCAACAATATTTTTTAGTTATATTGACTTACACTTTTTAGCAATGTTATGCTACACATTTTAGTCATATTTTGTTGCACTTTTCAGTTGTAGTGACTTACAATTTTCAACAATATGTTCAGTTATAGTGAATTACACTTTTTAGTAATGTTATGTTACACTTTTTACTCGTATTTTGTTACACTTTTCAGTTATAATAACTTACACTTTTCATTAAAATATTGTGTTGCACTTTTCAAGTATATTGACATGCACTTTTTAGTAATATTGTGTTGCACTTTCTAGTTATACTAACTTGCATTTTCTAGTTATACTAACTTGCATTTTATAGTTATAATAACTTATACTTTTCATTGAAAGTTGTGTTGCACTTTTCAATTATAGTTACTTACATTTTTTAATAAAAAAATGTGTTACACTTTTTAGTAATATTGTGTTACACTTTTTAGTAATATTAACTTACACTTTTCAACACACACAATTTCGAAAAAAAATTATCAATAAAAAAAAATTACAAAAAAAAAATAATAATAATAAAAATTAACCAAGTCAAAATTTTTATTCACAATAATCTTGAATATTTAGCGTTCACAATATTCTTAAATATTTAAGATTTAAGTTGACCAAGTCAACTCAATTCCTTATAAGGAATTGATTCTATATAAGACCAATCCTTTCTCTTTCGCTTAATCTTCATACGAGTCATACTTATGGATTTAAATAAAATTTCACAATAAAAACTTTAACAAAAAAAAAAAACAATACAATACAATCGACATCCAACAATTTACTCAATCCACCTCAAAGCCAAAAACCTAACATGGAAGAAACGATAATTTATTCAGATCAAGGAAGAAAAAAAGAGTAATTTATTCAATATTTGCACAATTTTATCTTTCAGATAATCACTCTGTCTCCCACTGAACTTTTCAAAAATTTTAATCTAGCCTTCAATCTGCCTAGAAAATTGACACAAAAAATCATTGCACACTACAATGCAATAAGAATTTCAAGACTATAAAATAAAAATACACCTAAATTGTGGGTGATTGAACCATGCTTTCGTACATTATTTCAATTGCAGAAAACAAAAGATAACTTTTAGGATTAGTTGAAATCAAAATATAAAACTAGTTTTTAATAGGCAAAATAATAAGTATCAAATTAGTTAATAAAAATAGAGAGTCAAAAGAGGTAAACCACTAAAAAGTCAAGAGATAGAAAGTAATTGTGAAATTAAGAATTGAGTAATACAATACTTGTGAAATTTAGAGATTTTTTCTAAGAGTTGAAGTAAGATATTTTTATTTATTTTTCAATATCTACTTATTAAAAAACTTAATAAAACATGAATCATTAATATTAAATAAATATTGAAAGATAACTAACATATTTTTTTAATACATAACAGTTTTGAAAACTGGTCTTCAAAATGTAACAAAAATAGGAGAAATTTTTGTTTTAGTCCACTTATTAAAAAGGTCAAAGTGCAACTCGCGCTTCTTAGACGTATTTAGTAATAACTATATATAAATAGTAAAATATTATTTAAAATGACATAAAACATGATACAAACTAACCAATTATTGATAATTCACCGTGAGTCCTTCATGAGTCCTTGCGTGAGTCGAGGTTCAATCACGTTTTCAGTCATTTTAGGTTTGCTTTGTGTGTTATCATTTTGGTTGGTTTAGAGGAGTGTACATTTTTTCCTTGATCCGAGTTTTGTACGTAAGGTGAGATTTTTTGTGCAATGTTTTAATGGCGCTCAACCCTCTGGGACGGCTTGTAAACTTATAGCTCTAAGTCTTTTTCTTTTTTTTTATATATAGCTTTTATTTGTCAATTATAGATAATCCACCACATTTTTGTGAAATGATAGATTTTCTAACCATTCTCGATTACTCAGAGTCGTTGACTTCATACATGAAAGAAAATAAGTTATTATTCTTCCGTAAGATGAAATAAAATAATTGAAGCATTTGTTCAGATGTACCAAAACGTATGCGTGTGTATAGTCTTGACAAACCATCTCCGCAACAAAATTACCAATTTACTTCTTCCGTCCATGGTGTTGAAATAATTTCTCTTTCGCTTAATCTTCATAAGAGTCATACTTATGGATTTAAATAAAATTTCACAATAACAACTCTAACAAAAAAAAAAAAAAACACACAATACAATACAATCGACATCCAACAATTTACTCAATCCACCTCAAAGCCAAAAACCTAACATGGAAGAAACGATAATTTATTCAGATCAAGGAAGAAAAAAGAGTAATTTATTCAATATTTGCACAATTTTATCTTTCAAATAATCACCCTGTCTCCCACTGAACTTTTCAAGAATTTAATCTGGCCTTCAATCTGCCTAGAAAATTGACATAAAAAATCATTGCACACTACAATGCAATAAGAATTTCAAGACTAAAATAAAAACACACCTAAATTGTGGGTGATTGAACCATGCTTTCGTACATTATTTCAATTGCAGAAAACAAAAGATAATTTTTAGGATTAGTTGAAATCAAAATATAAAACTATTTTTTAATAGGCAAAATAATAAGTATCAAATTAGTTAATAAAAATAGAGTGTCAAAAAAGGTAAACCACTAAAAAGTCAAGAGAAATAAAGGAATTGTGAAATTAAGAATTGAGAAATACAATACTTGTGAAATTTAGAGATTTTTTCTAAGAGTTGAAGTAAGATATTTTTATTTATTTTTCAATATGTACTTATTAAAAAACTTAATAAAACATGAATCATTAATATTAAATAAATATTGAAAAATACCTGACAGATTTTTTTAATACATAACAGTTTTGAAAACTGGTCTTCAAAATGTAACAAAAATAAGAGAAATTTTTGTTTTAGTCCACTTATTAAAAAGGTCAAAGTGCAACTCGCGCTTCTTAGACGTATTTAGTAATAACTATATATATATAGTAAAATATTATTTAAAATGACATAAAACATGATAAAAACTAACCAATTATTGATAATTCACCGTGAGTCCTTCATGAGTCCTTGCGTGAGTCGAGGTTCAATCATGTTTTCGGTCATTTTAGGTTTGCTTTGTGTGTTATCATTTTGGTTGGTTTAGAGGAGTGTACATTTTTTCCTTGACCCGAGTTTTGTACGTAAGGAGAGATTTTTTGTGCAATGTTTTAATGGCGCTCAACCCTCTGGGACGGCTTGTAAACTTATAGCTCTAAGTCTTTTTTTTTTTTATATATATATAGCTTTTATTTGTCAATTATATATAATCCACCACATTTTTGTGAAATGATAGATTTTCTAACCATTCTCGATTACTCAGAGTCGTTGACTTCATACATGAAAGAAAATAAGTTATTATTATTCCGTAAGATGAAATAAAATAATTGAAGCATTTGTTCAAATGTACCAAAACGTATGCGTGTGTATAGTCTTGACAAATTCAACACAAAATGTACCTATTAAAATATTATAGTTGTAGTAAGATTTAAAAATTACTCATAAATTGCACATGCTAATTTTTCTATAACGTAAATACGTGTATTTAGAATTATAAATAGATAATCTATGTTGATTGCATAAATAAATAAATAAGGTGATATTTGGATGCAATTGATTGCATAAATAAATAAATAAGGTGATATTGTCATTGTTATACATTTAATGTAAAAAAAAAAAGATTAATGTGAATAAAACAAAATGGTTGAATTTTTAAATTATTAAATCTTTATTATCATTAATTACTGATTCACTTAATTAACTAACATAATTTAAGGAATTTATAATAACGGTTACAAAAATAAATATTCATAAAGTCAAGTTATATTTTATGAAATAGTTGAAAATTATTTACATAAAAATTAATTAATTATTATATCATTATTATTAAATAATAAACTGTGGCATATACTTTTAAATTATTCTGAGATATAGAACAACAAAAATTATTTCTAGATACCATTTTAAAAAAATTCAATAATGAAATATATTATATGAAATTAATGCATTTAAAAAATAAACTTACTCTCAATCCTTTGATATTGTCATTGTTATACATTTAATGTAAAAAAAAGGTTAATGTGAATAAAACAAAATGGTTGAATTTTCTACAAAATTTGGCTCAGATCGCAAGGGAAATTACCGAGGGAAAGAAATCTCTTACAAATGGCAAGAGATTTGCCTAGGGAGTGAATGGGCAAGGGAAAATACCTAGGGAAGAAAAAACCCTTGCTAAATGCCTAGGGAAACTAAATCCCTTACCATTCCCGAGAATATTGACAAGGGAATTTAAATTTGAAAATTTTCAAGGGAGTGAGCCCTTGCGAAGTTTGACACGTAATTAAAATTCCCGAGGGTTAGTGGGCCCTTGGTAAAACCCTCGGCGAATGGAATATAAAATTACTAAGTAATCTATTTATATAAAATAACTTCAATTTAATGAGGGCTTTTTAATTTATTTTTACTCGCGTCTACAAAATAAGGACTATGGCGTGTATGTTATGTTATACGTGAATTTGGAGTATGACTTTAATTATTGAGTTTTAGTTCTAGGTGAATTGGGAGTATGGCTTTCATTACTATTTTAAGATTAAGTGATTTTGGTTTGGTTTTAGAGTCAAAATTTATAAAGGATTAAAGAAACAAAATGAAATTAGTAGAAAAAGTCAAGATAATTACCAAGTTTCCCATAATTCCCGCTTATTAATAATACATTTAGAGTATTTTTGGTAATTAATATTCAATATTTTAAAGTACACCAAATAAGATAAAAAAATATTTATAATATTTGTATTGAAAAAAATATAAAATGTATGTTTGTTACTAATCAAATAAGCAATCAAGTTTAAATTATAAATAAATTAAGGAAGAAAAAATTGGGAATATAACATATATATTAATGTAATTTAAAATATAGCGAAAATAGCTCATAGCTCAACGGTAAAATGGGCGCGCCCATAAGCACATCATTTCCAACAGGTCGCGAGTTCAACTCCTGTACATGCAACTGGAGGGAATTAATGGCCATATATTATGACCTAATGGTGATAGTGTGGCTGAAATTGTGTGAGACGTGGGTAAAAAACCCAGATATTTCATATTTCATTTTTTAATAACTAATTTCCCTAGGCCTTTCATATTTCATTTTTTATTCACTAATTTCCCTAGGCCTTTCATATTTCATTTTTTATTCACTAATTTCCCTTGCCATAGCCTAGGGAAATATACCCTTGCTATTTTCAAGGGAATTTTTCCCTTGCTATTGTCTAGGGAAATATACACTTGCTATTTTCAAGGGATTTTCGTATTCCCTTGCTACTAAATTGCCGAGGAACATTTTGTCGAGGGAAGTGGGCCCTTGCTAATTCCTTTTTCATATTTCATTTTTTATTCACTAATTTCCCTTGTCATAGCCTAGGCAAATATACCCTTGCTATTTTCAAGGGAATTTTTCCCTTGCTGTTGCCTAGGGAAATATACACTTGCTATTTCCAAGGGATTTTCGTATTCCCTTGCTACTAAATTGCCGAGGAACATTTTGTCGAGGGAAGTGGGCCCTTGCTAATTCCCTTGCTAAATGTATTGACAAGCGTTTTTCCCTCTCTAAATCCCTTGCTATTGGGAGAGAATTTTGTAGTTATTTAATCTTTATTATCATTAATTACTGATTAACTTAGAAGTTGTTAGAAGCATGGGGAGGGGTGCTTGACTAAAAATGCTTTTAAGTAATTAATTTAATCACTTACTTGTGTTTACAAACACTTCAAAAGTGATTCTATTTAAAAAAAAAAAGTGCTTTTAAGCACATAGTTTTATTTGCAAACACCCACTAAATCAAAATAACCAACCCGCATCAATGCAATGTTGAGGTCTAAGAATTCTCTTGGTACAGTAAATTACCATTCACAATGTCAAACTGTCAACCATATTGCCAATATATAAAAAAATAGTCTTTCATCTACAAAAATAAAAGACATAAAGAATGTTTATGTATTTCAAGTGCTCATACGCAAAACACTCAAATACACAAAGTTTAGAAGATTTCACTTGAAGTTTTTGTTGGGTTTAGAGTTTACAAACTTCACTCTATTTTTAAACGACCCAGCTTTTTAGGATTCTTGATAAAAATTTTTTTTTTTTTTATTTTGATTTTTAGGATTAGAAGAGAAGAAATCAATTGAGTTTGAGAAGTGAGAAAGACGCAAAAGAAGAACTCTATTGAGTTTGAGAAGTTGAGAAGACGCATAAGTTTTATTTTTATTTCTATAAAGTGTAATGTGATGTGGAAAATAATAAAAATATATATATATATGTGTAATCTGACGTGGCAAGCTCCGGCAAGCCACATCATCGATTGTTGATTGTAGACAAAAAAATGTGTATCTAATTGCAAAACGATGAAAGGTTGAGGTTTTTTTACAATAATAGTAAAGGTCGTGATTAAATTGATACGGGTGGTATATTTATTTAGAATTAACCCAAATTTTTTCTCTTTACTTTTTTCTTGTCCCTTATATTATATTTCATTACTCTCACCTTATATTTTTTTTCTTGTATTATTTCCTTCGTTTTTTAATAAATGATGTTTTCGTAAAATTGGTTGAACTTAAGAAAGAGTATGGATTGACAAGTATATCCTTGAATAATAAAGGAGGTTTCTAATCACATTTGAATAATAAAGGAGGTTTCTAATCACATTAATTCTCTAATGCACTTTTCTATAGTTAAGAACTAATTAGAAAATTTTCTAAAGTTAGAGAGGACATAATTGAAATAAAAAGTTTAAAAAATTCTCAAACATCATTTAATGGTGTACAAAAGAAAAATGCTAAAACATCATTTTTTTTAAAACGGAGAGAGTACAGTAAAACCTCTATAAATTAATAAACTCTCTAAAATAAAAAAATCTTCCGATCCCAACTTGGGCCTTTGTAAAAAATCATCAAATTCGATAAGATAATAAAATAATAATTTTCAGAAAATCCCTTTATAAATATTAGGTCCCATTAAAACTCTAAATTACAATTATAAATATTATGGTAATTTGCTAAAATATGAATCTATTGTTATCATTCATGAATATAATCATTGAAACATATATGAATCATTTATATTCAATATATATACACTAAATTTTCTGAATTTCAAAGGTCTCTCTTTTAATTAATAAATATTAATTTATCGATAAATTAATACCTCTTTAAATTAATAAATTTTCATGGTCCGAAGGTTATTAATTTATAGAGATTTTACTGTATCTCTTAACTTTTTTTTCTTTTTACAAATATCTTTTATATTAAAGATCCATTACATATATAATATTATATTCTTTAATTAATATTTAAAAAAATTTAAGAGGAATGGAGTATAATTAATTGAGCACATAATGAGACTCTCTACACATAATCTTAATCTTAGAGAGTTAGAGGCAACAGAAAAATAATTCCAAAACAAATACTAAAAATCATCATCTAATCATCAAACATTTTTTTAAGCTAATCATCAAACCAAATTTACATTAATTCAAGCTTTCCGAAATTATTTCGGAAATTCGAATATAACACAAAAGAATTGTAAAATCATAAAATTATTAAATTAGTTATCCTAATAAAATAAAATAGTTATAAAAAATGTACACCTGAAGAAATTAAATTTAATATATTATAAAAGCAATACAATTATAAAATATTCTAAAAAAATAAAATTGAGGCTCAGATCTGTAGAAAAAATTGGACAAAGAGAAGCAACACCGCCATGGCTGCGGTCACCGGTTGCATGTGACCCAAAATCACAACGCCCACCTCGCCCCCAAGATACGGGTTGGAGTTTCTCAATGCCCAATCCATTAGCTCAGAAAAAAGAAGAAGGAGAAAAGTCATCATAGCCTCCTCATCAGATCCATCATCAATTCATCGAAATTAATCCCAAATAAACATAGGAAACTGTACTCCACATTCCCTAAATATATATAGGAAATTGTTGTATAGGTAACATTCAGTATCTGCCACTAAAGGGTTGTTTGTTTTATTGATAATGTAAAGAAAGATCATCGGTGAACGGAGAGGGCAACCACCCTTAACAGAAATCCCAGATCTCTCTGTCCCCTCAATTTTCTTTTCAAAGGGTTGTTTGTTTTACTGATAAGGTATTGTGGAATGAGTATATATTAACCTAGGGTAAGGGGTATTGTTGTAATTAGGGTGCACAAACTTTTATGCTATCTCTCTTTTTCTTTTTTTAAATGATGAAGTAATATTTTATATTAATTAAAACATTAGGTCAAGTTAATTGGGAATTAAAATTAATTTTTTTTTTTTTTTAAATATCACCGAATTTTACTTTTTTTCACATGTCACCCAACTTTAATCATTATCAGTATTTGATCACTCAATTATTCTTTTCTATTAATTTTGATGCTGACATCATTTTTCCTCTTTTAATTCCTAAATTTTAAACTCCAAATTCAATTGTTTTCAATTTTTACTAAATTTATCTTCAATTAATATTAATGGTGTGTGACTCAGAAATAAAAAATATACAAAAATAGAGTGATTTTGAGTTTGTAAAAAGAATCTACAATAATGATAACATAAAACTTTTTTGAACAATATTTCAATTATTAATTTTGATATTGAATTTGTATAATGATTGTGAATAGAAACTTATTTCAAAATAATTAATTATTAGAATTCATTTTTTCATTTATAATTATTCGAGCATCATCGTCTACTAATAATATTTCATATTTTAATAGTCTCATTTCTTCGGTTAAAAAAAAATCAATATTTCCATTTTTCCAAGTATAATTTATGAGGTATCTTAATATTTTTTTGGACATATATGCATGTCTTTTAGTATAAATTTATACTCCCTAGTCCCTACATCCCTTTCTAAGGTTCTCATTCACTTTTGACACATAAATTATAAAATACTCATTTAGTTCCTAATATTTTTTTCATACTTCTCCTTTTAATTTTTCTCAAAAGTCCATATTTTTAAATTGAAATAATCAATACAATATTTACCCTCACACATATGTACATATTTATCTTTTATGTCACTACTTTTGGGTCCACCAAACTCTCAATTCAATTACTTTATTTATTTTATATATAAAAATTTACAAAATTATTCATCAATCAACCTTCTAATCATTATTATCTTTTCTTAAATTCCATGCCAAAAAAGCATAAAAATACTCCAAACAATAAAATGTATAGTAGGTAAATTGAGTGACAGTTAATAGGATGTGAAACACATCTTACCAATTAAGGAAATAAGGACATTTGATTAAGACATACCAAAATGAAAAGTGGAACCAGTGGTATATATAATAGAAGTATTCATGGTTTTCTGATGGGTTGGTTCGTGAGATGGCTACACTGTTGTGTTGTTGCTGGCTTCATGCTTGAAGAATGAAGACTTATTTTCTTCAACAAGTTTTCACTAACTTTGGGCTTGGGAGTTGGTTCGAAGATCTCAGGTGACTTGAATTTGTACTCACGTGTCTAAATGAGTTTAGTTGAGCTGAGTAGTTTTAAACTCGAAATTCGACTTGATTGTTATATTCGAAATTTGAAACTCGACTCGATTAAGTTAAAAATTTTAAAGATCGAGCTTGACTCGATAAACTCGAGTTCGGCTCAACTCGATTACCTATATAATTTTTAAAATTAATTGTAAAACATATTTTTTTTCTAAAATAAATCCGAGCTCGATTCGACTCGATTACTTGTATATTAATGATAAAATAGTAAATATCGTTCAAGCTCGATTAGGCTCGTGAACCTTTCGAGTCGAATATTTATGAGCTCAAACTCGATAACTATTCGAGTAGTTCGAAACTTGACTCAATTTCAATTTTAATTTTTTTTAAGTGGAATACAAATAACTTGCGAGTTGACTCAACTTATTTATACTCGTAAATTGTACCCACACAATTCAAGGTATATGAATAGAAGGTGGGTACAATTTAGGAGAGAAAAATTGGAGGTCCAAATATTTGGTATGTGGGCAAATTAATATTGGTGGACACAAATACCATTTTCGTTCATTCTTTTTTTAAATGGAGATGGTACAAGACGGTGGGGCCAAAAATGAATTTTGAAGTGAGAATTGTTTTGTGTGCAGCTTTGATGTATACATTTTTTCAAACTTTATTTAATGTATTAAAGGGTGGGGCTGATGTATATTTAAATACACCATGTATCTAAGTTGATCTTGACTAATCAACGGTGGGTTAACATTGATCGATCAACGCTTAATTTTTTATTGACTTATACTTTTTAATAATATTTTCAGTTATATTAACTATATTTTTTTGATAATGTTATATTGCACTTTTTAGTTATATGATGTTACACTTTTCAATTGTCGATTGACTTTTTTTTTTGTGTTGTACTTTTCAATAATATTTTCAGTTATATTAACTTACACTTTTTGGTAATGTTATATTGCACCTTTTAATTATAAGGTGTTGCACTTTTCAATTGAAGTGTCTTACACTTTACAATAATAATTTCATTTATAGTGACTTATACTTTTTAGTAATATTGTGTTGCACTTTTAAGTTATAATAACTTACACTTTTCATTAAAAAATTGTGATATTGACTTGCACTTTTTAATAATATTGTGTTGCACTTTTCAGTAAAAATATTGTGTTGTACTTTTCAATTATAATAACTTACACTATTCATTAATATAACTTACACTTTTCAGTTATAATAACTTACACTCTTCATTAATATTTGTTGCACTTTTCAGTTATATTGACTTATACATTTTTACTAAATATTGTGTTACACTTTTTAGTTATAATAACTTACATTTTTCATTAAAAATTGTGTTGCACTTTTAAATATAGAGATTATTTCCTAATAGAGTCACTATTAGCACCCCTTAAGCAAATAGAAACACCAACTTTAATAATTTTCTAATAGGATCAAAATAAAGTTAAAAAATCAAGAATACCCTCCTATAAATATATAAATAGGAATCTCTCAACTCATCTACTTCGTAATTCCTTCTCCTCATTCACCCAAAACCAAAATCAAAACCCTAGCTCCCTCTCCACCATCCCCTCGGCTGTCGCCGCCCATTTTCCTACCGCCGCCGCCTGCAATTCCATCTCCCACGCGGCGTCGCTACCCACGGCTTTCCCGTCGCCCCCTCCATGGCCGCCAATCTGTGCCATGTGTGGAGGTGTTGCCGCTGATCTTCCATGGCCGGAGAAGTCGAAGCGACGATTATGGCGAACAGATATGTGCCGTTTGGGGAGTTGTTGCTGCCGATCTGCCGAAAATGAAGCGAATGAGTTGAACCCTAGTCCCGAGCATAATGATGAGGCAAGAGAAAAACGACAAGAGATGGACTGGAAAATTGACGAGGAGTTCAAGAATTTTATGGGAAATCCTTCTATTGAGGCTGCTATAAAGCTTGAGAAGAAAAGGGCTGATAGGAAGCTCAAGGAAATTGATCGAGAAAGAAGCGATAATCCCTTGATTGGTTTCTTCAACAAATTGGCTCGTGACAATCTCTCCAAAGAGAAACAGAGGTTGGAGAAAGCAGAGGAGACTTTCAAGGCTCTTGATCTTAACAAGGTAGTTTAGATATTATTAATTTGGTTTTTATGTGAATTTTCTAGGAAGAAAATATAATTTTTTGCTTAAGTACTGATTGCATATATGCTGCTCTTTTGGTGGATTGTGAAGTGCAGTTAAAGAGTTGTTTCGGGTTTGATACATTTTTCGCAACAGATGTTAGAAGGTTTGGTGATGGTGGAATTTTTATTGGAAATTTGAGGAAACCAGTAGAAGAAGCCATACTTAAGTTGGAGAAGAAATTATCAGAAGCTGCAGGGAGAGTGGTTGTGGTGTGGTTTATATATGGAGGAGAAAACAAATGAAATCACAAAGCAGGTATTTCAAGATTTCTGCATTTACATTTAGTACTTAGGCAATGGAGATTGTTGTTGGGAAACATGTCTTTTATGACGATTGGGTTCTACGCTTGCTTCTGGTTCGTGAGGAAGATATATTCGTCTGTCAAGATTGATTGATTATAAAGGCATGGAACCATTTTGTATGGATGGATGGATTATAGAAGAGAAGTTAAATCAAGGTACCCCTCTAATTTGCAGGATGAGCTGTTAAATCTGTAAATTTACTGCCTGCAAAAAACTGCTACGAATGTAGGGGGCTTGTCTTGTATCGTTATAGTTTTGCTTTTCTTTACTACGAATTATTTGGTTTATATCTATTTCTAAATCTGTATACTTTTTGTGCCCTTCGGTTTAATCTATCTCCATGTGCTTCTGAAATCTTTATGAATTTCTTTTAAAAAATAGTCTATTGTTAATCTTATTTCTTAAAGTGATTGTGTAAGTGTACCACAGATAGTGTTTATGCCGAAAAATCACAATAAGTCAGCACGTTCCTTTAATGAAAAATTTACTCATTGTTCAAAAGTTGGGAGTACATTTGAATGAAAAATTATGCCTAAATTGTGTAGTACTCTGTTCTCATTTATGGAGTACACCACAAAATTACGCACTAAGCTTTATTGAAAGCTATCCCTTAAAAATGAGTATGGTTTATGCTTTATTGAAAGCTTTTCTGAAAGGCAAATGTTTTCTAGTTGTTTCTTTGTTGGTGTCTGCAACTTTTTGGTCAAGAAAATGAGTATGGTTTATTATATTGCAGGTTGCCTCTCGGCAAGGAAAGCCAGGCACTCACGAAACAACAACTGAGCCAAACAACATACTCTTATGAAATAAATAGCATGATGCTGGAATTGCTTTTCCCTCTAAATTTATTCAATAAAAAGTGCAACACAAACTTACTAAAAAGTGTAAGTCGATATAACAAAAAAGTGCAACACCATATTTACTAAAAATATAAGTTAGTATAACTAAAAGTGAAATACGATATTTCTGAAATGTGCAAGTCGGTATTATTGAAAAGAACATCACATTATTAATGAAAAGTGTAAGTCAATATAACTGAAAAGTGAAAAGTGCAACACAATATTATTAAAAAGTCTATAACTGAAAAGTGCAACAAATTTTTTTACTGAAAAATGCAACACAATATTATTAAAAAGTGCAAGTTAGTATCACATTTTTTAATGAAAAGTGTAAGTTATTAAACTAAAAAGTGCACACAATATTACTAAAACGGGTAAGTCACTATATTCTATATATAAATAAAAATATTACTATATAGTTTAATAATTGAAAAAGTGCAAAACCATTTTACCATAAAGTGTAAGTCATGAAAAAGTACAAATCAGTACAACTGAAAAGTGTAACATGGACTCGAGTGCACAACATGCACTCGAATCCACAGCACTTGAAAGCAGAGGGGAAAGACTTATTAGTAGAGTGGGGCTCCCATTGAAGACTGCGGATTGACCCTTCCTAAAGCACCGGTGGGTGCGGCAAACTGACTGTGATTGAATAGCTATCCTTTCGAACTATAGGGTAATACACTTTTTCCACCAAGCCATATGTGGAAAGACTCAACTGGACTTTTTCCCTCTAAATTTCAACCACAAAATCCATATATTCATACTCTAAGTTGCCTTAACTTTTTAAATTGTTTAGGAACATAATTTTTTTAGGATTTACATATATCATTTATGTGGTTACTCTTATTATTAGGAACATAAATTTTTTGTAAGAATGTGACCCTTGTACATTAAACTCGTCTTTTTCCTCTAAGCATTCCTATATTTGTGTTATTTGAATTAACGACATTTCGATAGTTACTCTCATTATTAGCAACGATTTTTTCCTCTCAAAATGTACATTAAACTTGACTTTTTCCTCTAAAGCATTTCTAAGTTTGTGTTAATTTGAAATTAGAATTAATGACGGTAATGTCAATATGGTGAAGTATCATTTAAGGTATTTTTAATTAGCACTGTAAAAAAAAAAAAAATGAAGGTTAGTGATAAAACTTTTGCCATGACACTCAATTCGTTGCTAATTGCAACAATTTTGGGACGTATATGATCATTTGGTTTGTGGCCGGAGAAATTGGTCGAGAAAGGTTCAACAAGCTAATTTTGTGGAAAGAGTGTAAATAATAAATTTAATTAAAATTATTGTAATTTGTTAATCCATCACTATTTGGCGACAACTTTTGTCTGTTGATAAATTTCGTTGCTAATTTTTTTGCAGTATGTATGCTAATTAAACTTATTTGTTAATCTATCACTATATGAAATTACTGTTAAATGAGAATGGTCCTCTTCATTCATTTTCTGAAAATGACAAAACTAAATTATTGCATATATTTATGCCACACGGATCTTCTTATAAAAGTATTTCTGAAAATGAAAAACAAAAATATTTTGGGTTATTCTTCTTTTATTTATGAAAAAAATATTCTTCTTTGAAGAGACAAAAATAAAGTCTTGTGTGAACCTAATTTGATTTTTATTTTGCTGTTAATTTTAATGATATTAGGGGTGTATTGGTTGTGAATTTTGTAGGATTTTTTTGGACTTTCAAAGTTTGGGAGTATTCAATTCGGATTTTCAAAAGTCTTTAAAAATTTTGAGGTATTCAATATGGATTTTAAAAAATCTTTAAAAATCCTTAGGTCTATGGATTTTGTTGGATTCTCTCCCAAAAATATAAATAAATTTCACTATTCAAAATCTCTTCTAAAAATCAGAGATTTCAATGGATTCTCTCATAGAACTCTGAAGACAAAAGATCAGAAGTAGCGATGACAACATTGACCCGATCTGCGGGTACCCACCCACCTCGCGAGCTTTGGGCAGGTCGGATCCGCCCCGTATTAAGTATGGATCTAGGTCTTATGTCCGACCTGCGGGTATCCGGCCCGACCCGAATTAATATAATATATATATATATATATATATTTTCTTTTTTATTGGTAAAATATTTTTATATTTATATATATAATATTAATTTTAAATAAACACTTCAAATTAAAAAAAAAATACTCTTCACATGAATACAGGAGTTTATGAAATCTATGTAAATTAATAAAAAAAAAATATATTCCACAATCCTGTCAAGTCTATCAAAATTCATATAAATCAATAAAAAAAAGTTAGTCAAACTCTGCATGGATTCTATGGATTTTTATAAATTCACGTACTTTTTAAAGTTAAAAAAAATCTAATAGAATCTCAATTGAATACACCCCTCTTAGTTGTTTCAATAGAATTGTGATAATTATAGTGAATAATTTTTATGGAAATATTTACACATATATGTGAGTACAACAATCTACAAGATAAGAAAAGTAAAATATAATTAAATCTCCTAATTATAGGGATTATAAAGATGTGTATGATCTTCCTTTATACTCTCCCACAAAATTGACGTTTTGTCGGCAACAATTTTTTTGGACCACATGAGTTGAAATCGTGCACAAGCCAACAACTTGGTTAAAATATCAACCAATTGAGAGCAAGTCAATTGCAATATGCTTTATATGAGAGTGTTGGACCGAATTAAGAGCAAGTCGTGTAGCTCCCATATTATCACAAAGGAGCCTAGGCGAGGAGTCGTGGTAGAATCCAAGGTCTGGAAACAAGTGATGTAGTTAACAATTTTTTGATGCGGAGAGGCTAGGGCTCGATACTCGACCTTAGTTGAGGAACGGGTAACTCCAATATGTTTACAAGAACACCAAGAAATAGGATTGGAGCCAAAGAAAACTGTATATACTGAGGTTGGCATACAATCAGAAAGATTGCTTGCAAAGTCCAAATTCGAGTAGGTTGTGAGAGATAGACTTTTTGAGCGGCGAAGAAGTAGACCATTATGGAGTGTTCCCTTTAAGTAGAGAAAAAGACGCTTAATAACGTTATGATGAGTGGCCAACATAGATGCCATATGCTAATTAGTTAATTTATTCCCTGTAAAGACAATATCAAGACGAGTTGGTGAGGTAATGTGGACCTCTATTGACACTATAATAATGCATTAATCAACTAAACTAGAAGTCAATTCAGACTTGATAAAATGTGTGGTGAGAATCTTCAAGTTATCCATCTTATGATAACGCAATAGATCAACAATGTACTTGTGTTGGAATGGACAAAGCCCCCAAATCTTTGAGAGCAAAACTCGACTAGAGATGTTTTATTACAATAGAGATCCTATTAGGGATTTTATTGATTAGATATAAAACAGTTTGACGAGTAAAAGACCAAAATTACAAGGGAATACAAGTATGGTGAAGAAGAGCTCGACTAACCTCAAGAACATGTATATTTCAACGTTTAGAGATTCCATTTTATTGAGGCCTATGAGGAGCAGTTTTTAATCAATTAATTTACATTGAACCAACAATGAAAGTAAAGCAAAAAATTCATCAACATTGTTAGTATAATAATTGAGTATTTTATGTCCAAATTGAGACTTAACCAAAGCCCAAAACTCAGTAAGAATCAATAATACTTGTGACTTTGCATTTAATGAATATATCTATAGTAAGTATGCAAAACATATTATTTGTGACCAGGCCTAACTCTACACTTAAAACCAAGGTGTTAAGTGAGAGGATCGTCCAGGCTTATAAGCCCACCCAAGACCATCTCTCTATCCGATGTGGGATACCTTAATACCCTCCCTCACGTGAGACGGGGACCAGGTCGACACGTGGTTCCACAGGTGGATCCACACATCGAAGTAGAGAGTTGGCTCTGATACCATTAAAGAATTCCGTCTCATCTAAAAGTCCGAACTTGTAGAGAGGGTGATAATTAATTCTTGTACATTAATTCCTAACACTCCCCCTCACTCGTGGGCCGGATTAACACCTCTTACCCTTTTTTGGGGAGGAGGCCCATCGAGTGGACAATTTAAATGGGTGGAGTGTTTTCAACAGGAATCGAACCCAGGTCATTTTGCTGGATTGCTCTGATACCATGAAAGAATTCTGTCTCATCTAAAAGTCCGAACTTGTAGAGAGGTGGGGAATTAATTCTAGTATATTAATTGTCCACTCGATGGGCCTCCTCCCAAAAAAAAAAGGGGTAAGAGGTGTTAATTTGGCCCACGAGTGAGGGGGAGTGTTAGGAATTAATATACAAGGATTAATTCCCACCCTCTCTACAAGTTCGAACTTTTAGATGAGACAAAATTCTTTCATGGTATCAGAGCAAACCGGGCAAAACGACCTGGGTTCGATTCCTGTTGAAAGCACTCCACCCATTTAAATTGTCCACTCAATGGGTCTCCTCCCCAAAAAGGGTAAGAGGGTGTTAATCCGGCCCACGAGTGAGGGGGGGTGTTAGGAATTAATATACAAGAATTAATTCCCCACCTCTCTACAAGTTCGGACTTTTAGATGAGACGGAATTCTTTCATTATTTTGAGAAACACTCGCCTCTCTCTAACTATTTAGCCCTTTCCGCCGCTCAACCCATCATCCCGTCGGCGACCACCCCTTATCATGTAGATTCGGTATAGATCCCAATCTTGGCGCCGCCGTGTCTGCCCCACCGTTCTTCAATCATCTTCAAATCACAGATCTACATAAATAAATAAACAGATCTAAACATCTACTAAGATATGTCAAGAAACCACTGTTAAACGTATAGATTATTCATAACGGGGCCACAGTGACCGTTTGGGTGGTTTTGTCGTTGAGTAATTTTTACAATTTTTCTAGATAGTTTTACTTCTTGTTTAATTATTTTTCTTTAGTTTGTTTTTTCTGTGTTCGTACGTTAAGTGCGGCTTATACCCAGTTCTAGGACTCTTTTCTAGTGTTGGGACGTTTTTTGAGATGGACATGATAGTCATTAGGATTTGGTAGTTAGTGAAACTTTGTTTCCATTTTTTTGTCTCCTTGTCTTGACATGAGAACTCTTTAGTGTGAAGTTGTCTCAATTTGAGATTGGAGATTTGGGTGTTTTACCTCGTTTGAAGGCAAATGAAACACTCGTTTTACTTCTTCTCATGATTAAAGGGGACAACGATACCGTCGGATATCCGCACTAGTTTGAAGATCTTGAGCTTAAATTGTATTATTAATTTGTATTGATCTTACAAACCTCTCTAAAAAAATAAAAATAAAATCTAATAGTAACATGAGAATAAATCCACAATAAGCAAGAATTATTTTGAACCATCAAGAGAAAAGGAAGGGTGGGGGTGGGGGTGGGGGCGACATACCCCAAATATCAACATATAAATAATGTAATGTGTGTAAAACAATACACGTGCGTATTGATATTAAAAGACAATCCATGTAATTTGATTACATGGCACAAAGTAAATTACTGGCAATTAAAGACGGATGTCCAAGACAAGCATTACAAACTTAAAGAAAGAAGTACGAACACCCATCAAAGCTGCGGGCCTTTAGCAAGAGGCACCCCGTTATTTGATCTTTCACCGCAAAATAAGTTGGAAAGAATTTTATAGATACTTTATTAATTTTTGTGAATTTAATATTAGACAATAAATTTTGCCTCACTGAGGGAACGAAAGGAACATCAAATAACATAAATTCACGTGAACTATTATGTGAAATAGGGAGACCTAATATCGAGTGAAACCATATACGGAGTATAATTTATGTGACAAGATTTATATTTAAATAATACCAATCTCTTAAAATTAAAATATTACTATTACTATTTCGAAATAATTATGTAAATTATTATTATTATTTTAACAATAGATATAATAGATAAAGTAATGGTGTTGTAGATTGTTGTGAGATAACGGTAAAGTGATTGTTTCCATAAAATGAAATGAACATGATACATACATTGGGACTAGGAGATGGCTAGAGAGAGAGAGAGAGGGGGTGACGAGAGAGAGAGAGAGAGAGGGCGAGGCTGAGTGGATTAGGGTGGGGAGAGACAGGAATAGATTCCGACTAGCCCAGGCTACACAAGTACAAGCGTCAGCAAGGAAGGCAACAAGGCACAACCAGAGACTTAAACCAGGAGCAGAGGCGACAAAATGGATGCAGACCATGGAACGCAAATGGATGCTTGACAAATCGGATGTAAGCTTCTTCTTTTTCAATTTCCCCGATAAATGCAGCAAAAGAGAGCTTCTAGACGAATTCCAAAAGATAGAACGAGTAAAGGACTGCTTCGTGGCCGACAAAAAGGATAAAAGAGGAGCGAGATTTGGCTTTGTCCGATACGGTGGGTACATCAATGTAAGAAAGGTGGAACAAGACCTGAACGACATATGGATTGGGTCGTATAAGCTCAGGGCAAACGTGTCGAAGTTCGATAGGTCAGACACAGAGAAAAAATCTACTCAGATCAGATTCAATATCGAAGAAGGAAAAGCCAGCAGAAGGGTAGAGGAGGTATCTTTTAGGGACATCATCAAAAGGCCAGAAACTCACATTTTGAAGGAGACAACAAGAGAAAACATGGGAGAGATAGTTGGGGCCCCTCATGAAAAAATAGCAGAGCAGCTCGCAGGGAAGGACAACTACAGAGGATTGAAGTTTGAATCTTCTGAAGAGGATAGGAAATGGCTCGAAGGGTGCTTCTTGGGAGTTATCAACGAAAAATTCTCTTGGCCAGAAAACGGAGAAGACATGATGAAAGACGGCGTGGGCGATTGGAGGATATCTCCTTTAGGGGGGGATATGCTTCTACTTACCCCAACGGACAACATAAGGTATGACGCCCGAGAAGTTGAACAGTTAGACTAGACAAAAAGATGGTTAGAAGGGGTGTATCCATGGGACCCAAAACTAAAATCTAGCCGGAGAATAATCTGGACAAACTGGTACGACATTCCTCTTCAAGCCTGGAACCAGAGGTTTCTTAAGTTGGTTTTATCTGGGTTCGGTAGCATTGTCAAGATTGACGAAGAAACCTCAAACAGAAGTAATTTACAATTCGCCAGGATTTTGATACGTACGTCCTTGCCGGAGATCGCAAAATCACCAATTAGAGTGAAAATAGATGGCATAATTCATAGCATCAAAATCAAAGAGGAGGAGGTAGACTTTGATCTAGATATGTGGGCCTTCGAATCAAGAGGGATCGTGGAGGATGAAGAGGACGAATGGGATGAGATAGGACCAAAGACAGACCTGAACCCTCCGGCAGGTCCGAGCGCCGGAGAAGACGAACAAATAGGCATTAAATTCGGAGCCGTTAGAAGCGAAGAAAAAGAGACAGAGGTAGTAAATTCCCCAACATTCGCCTCGGGAAATAAAGAGGCGGTAAGTGGCCCCAAGGCGGAAGAAGGTTCCAAGAATCAGATAAGTCAGGCGGAGACTCAGAGAAAAGAGGAGGCAACGTGTTTATCAGCGCGTGGAGGTTACCTCGGGCCAAACTACATGAGAATTAACAGTGAGCCTAGTAAAAACTTCAGGAAAAGCCCAGTGGAAGAATCTCTTCAAAGGACAGCTCCTGAAATTGAAAAAGATGACACGGACAAAGGCCCACTTAGTCTGGACCTGAATAAACTATTCCAGGAAGATGGGTCAGAATGCAACAAGGGCGAAGAGAGATTCGATTCTGCAAATCTGGGTTGGTTTACAGAGGAAGACAATGAAACGCTGGGATACTTTAGCGGAGAGGGCGAAGGGGATAAAAACCATAAGAACCCCAACTTAATGGACGAACGTGACTCGGACAAATCAACAAGAGAGACACTCGGGTCGGAGTGCGAATCCCAGAAATCCGACGAAAATGCCGAACATAATTCTATAGGATCATGAAGGAAAAGAAAGAATAACACAGGAAGAAACATAGCAAGACTGGGACACAGAGAAGAAAGCTTCGAAGTCAGGAGATGGAATCACTCAGAGGAGGAAAGGAATATAAGAGGGGAAGCAGAAATAACGTGGGAATTGGGAAAAAAGATTGGGGTCAGAACAAAAGACTCAGACGCAAACACTATAAAAAAACTGGAAAAATTAGCCAGAAGAGCAAAAGTAAAAGTGATGAAAGAAACAGAGAAGAGAGGAGGGAATAAGGTAAATTAATGAAGATTCTCAGCTTCAACGTGAGAGGAATCGGAGGAAGAGACAAAGTAAGGAGATAAAGGGGATGGTGGCAAAGAATGACATCGAAGTTTGCTTCCTACAAGAAACAGTAATCGAAAAGATGGATGAGTACATTTGCAAATCAATATGGAGGGACTCAAAGTTTGGGTGGGAAAGCCGCGGAGCGGAGGGGAGATCAGGAGGAATACTTACAATCTGGGACGAGGAGGTTTTTGCATCAATAAGCACATGGCATCGAAGAGGATTCTTGGTGGTAAACGGTATCTGGAGGCAAGATGGGAAGAACTGCTGCCTCATAAACATATATGCACCATGCAATAGTGGAGTAAAAAGGGAGATGTGGGAAATATTGAAAGGGGTGATAGAGCAAAACCAAGAGGCATACTTATGCATCACCGAGGATTTCAACGCAGTAAGAGAAGCAGAAGAGAGAGTCGGGAGAAGCGAGCGAAAGGATAGGCGAGATATAAGGGAGTTCAACGAGTTCATTTCTCATAATAACCTGCTTGATGTCCCCCTCATCGGAAGAAAATTCACATGGTATAGACCGGACGGTACAAGCAAAAGCCGGCTTGACAGATTACTAGTAAATGACGAGTGGATTGAGAAGTGGCCAAACGCGTTACTTAGAGGAATGGGACGCTCAATCTCTGATCATTGCCCGATCTACACAACATCACAAAAGAGAGATTGGGGACCTAAGCCGTTTAGATTCTTCAACACATGGATGAAACACCCTAATTTCAAAACTTTTGTCCTGGAGAAATGGTCATCATACAACATCCAAGGATGGAGTGCTTTCATGCTAAAAGAAAAGCTCAAAATGCTAAAAAGCGATCTACGGGATTGGAATAAAAACGTCTTCGGCAACATTGATAAGAGGATTGAGGACAGAAAGAGGGAGATTAATAGACTGGACATTCTAGATGACACTATCGGTCTGGAGGAAAGGGAAACAGAGGTGAGAAGAGAGTTGTTCGCAGGATTACAAATTGATATGAAATCGAAGGAGGAACAACTATACCAAATGGCCAAGATCAAGTGGTTAAAGGAAGGAGATATGAACACGAAGATATTCCACAGAGTCATCAACGGCAGGTGGAAAGGAAATTGCATAAATGGGATCCATATAAATGGACAATGGCACGAGGTTGTCCCCGACGCTAAGGCGCAGATACATCAATTCTTCACAAACAGTTACAGATCGGAAGGGGCAAATAGACCAACAATTCCAGAGGAGCTAATCAAACACAGATTGGAGGAGTGCGATAATGTGTTTCTCATATCAGAATTCACAGAAGAAGAGGTAAAGGAGGCTATATGGGATTGTGATGGAGAATTCAGAAATTATAAGAAAATCTTAAGGTTTTATCCTTAATAGTTGTTGTGTTTATTCCGGATATTTCGTTATCGAAATCAACGGTTCTCACTTCATTTTATCTTTAATTGATATTGTGTTTGTCCAGATATTTCTTTAAGAAATCAACGGAGTTCTCACTTCAATTGAGACGCTTCCCTGCATCAGTTGGTATCAGAGCTTCCGGATGGATTCTCGCTAGGATTTTACAAAGAAAATTGGGAGATGCTGAAACTAGAAATTCTCAAAATGATGAAGGAGTTTCACAGGTTTGGAAAACTGGTTAAAGGAATTAATACGTCTTTTATCGTTCTAATTCCAAAAAAGGCAGGAGCACAAAACCTGGAGGAATTTCGACATATTTCACTCATCAGCAGTCTCTACAAAATAATAGCAAAGTGCTTGGCAAAGAGACTTTCAAAAGTCTTGGAGATGGTGATTTCAGACAATCAATCCGCTTTTATAGGAGGGTCGTCAAATTATGGATGGGATCTGAATAGTACATGAGGCGATAGATGAAGAAAAAAAGAAAAAAAAATTGAGGGCTTTCTTCAAAGTGGATTTCGCTAAAGCCTACGACTCGGTTGAATGGGGATTTCTGGAGAATATGATGAGGGGAATGAATTTTTTGGCAAAGTGGAGGGCTTGAATGATGGAATGCGTGTCAACGGCTAGCGCGGCAGTTCTTGTCAACGGTAGCTAATCCGGGGAGTTCAAATTAGAACGTGGGCTGCGACAAGGGGACCCTCTGTCCCCTTTCTTATTTATTATTGCAGCAGAAGGATTAAACTGCTTAGTCAATAAGGCGGTGGAAATTGGCGAACTAAACCCGATCCACATAGGAAGGGATAAAGTGACGGTACCTCTATTACAATACGCCGATGACACTGTGTTCTTATGCAATGGAAAGTGGGAAGACATTCAGACGATTAAACATCTGCTAAAGCTTTTTGAGTTAATATCAGGTTTGGGAGTAAATTTTAATAAGTGTAGTCTTTATGGAATACACATGAGAGGCGAAGAGAAGCAAGAGATGGCCGAATTTTTAGAGTGCAATATGGGCAGCCTACCAATGGCTTTCTTGGGGATGCACGTGGGGTTGAATCATCACAAAACATCCTCATGGGCTGGGATGATTAAGAAAATAAAAGGGAAATTGGACAAATGGAAGGATAAGCAAATTTATATGGGAGGAAGGATAACATTAATACAAGCAGTGCTCACTGTAGTGCCCACTTATTATTTGTCATTCTTCAAAATGCCAAAAACCATTCTTAAAGAAATCAAAAAAATACAAAGAAATTTTCTTTGGGGCGGAGGTGACGGAACAAATAGGAAAATCTCATGGGTAAGTTTGGAGGAGGTATGTACGGAGAAAAAGAAGGGTGGTCTAGGAATAAAAGACTTGAATACTTTCAATATCGCCTTATTGGGAAAATGGATATGGCGCTTGGTGACCGAAAAGAACAGCTTCTGGGTGAAGATTTTGATGTCAAAATACGGGAGAATAGAGGGGGAGGATAATAACAGTACAAGGCGAGGGAGACGAAGGGCGGACGAATCTTTTTGGTGGAAGGAATTAAGAAAAATTTATGAGCAGCTCGGGGTGGGAGAGAGGCAATGGAGCCGATTATGAAAGTGGTGGGGAGCGGAAATACAATCAAATTCTGGAATGATTTCTGGGTAGAAGGGAGTGGCACGTTAAAAGACCGATTTCCAGAACTCTTCCGCATAAGCAGACAAAAGGAAGAATTTATCAGCAACATGGGGCAATGGCGCGGAGAAGAGTGGCAGTGGGATTGGGCTTGGGAAAGAGAACTCAGACCTTGTGAAACAGAATTACTAACTGAGTTTTATGTGTTGATTGACAGGTATAAACTGAATCGGGAAATGGAGGATTCTTGGAGCTGGGCTCTCGCACCAAGAGGAAGCTACTCAACCAGTACTACGCACAAAATGGTGGAGAGGAATGCAGCAGCAGAAGCTGACGAGGCGGAAAAAAAACCAGAATTCGAGGCGATCTGGAAAAACCTGGCACCAAAAAGAACTCAAACGACCGTGTGGAGGGCGCTAAAAGGACGACTTGCAACAACGGATAACTTGAGGAGAAGGGGAGTTGCAATCCAAGAAACTGAAATTGGATGCAAATTGTGTGGAGCAGCAGCAGAAAGTCACACTCACTTGCTGCTTGATTGCAAATTTGCAAAGGCATTATGGATTGGGTGCTACAATTGGCTAAATATTAGTATGGTCCCCCATATTAATCTTGATATTCACTATCTTCAACACATGGAGGCACTTGGACGAGGGAAAACAAAAAGGATGTTCATGTCTAACTTATGGGTATGCGTAGTGGGGGAAATTTGGAACAGTCGAAATGCAAAAAGATTTAAGAACGAAGAGCAGGGGGTGAAGAAGACATTGGAGAGCATAAAAACTAAAATGTGGATATGGCTGGGCGGAAACAGATTGGTAGGCAACATCGTCTCAATCTCGGCTTGGTTCAACGATCCTATGCTTTGCATTATAGAGAAAAATTAAGAAAGGGAGGCGTTAGAGTAAAAAGATGTAAGATACACGAATGTTAGCAATTGTAAATTTATGGGTTGAGTACCCCGAGTACTCGGAGTAATAAACAATTTTACCGTTTCAAAAAAAAAAATGAACATACTTTTTGTAGACAGACAAATAAGGAAAGTGAGCATAGTTTTGATGGATAGAGGACGGTAGAGGAGGGAATACCTTTTTTTAGTGATTCTTGTGTAGATTCAAGTTCATATAAGAACTCGAGTTCACCGTTACACTTTTTTTAAATTAATTTTTGTGTTTAGTTTTTTGTTTTTTGTTAGTTTTTTTTTTTTTTTTGCACTTTTTAATTGTAGTGACTTATATTTTTCAATAATATTTTGAATTATATAGACTTACACTTTTTGGTAATGGTAATGTTATATTGCACTTTTTAATTATATGGTGTTGCACTTTTCAATTGTAGTGTCTTACACTTTACAATATTTTTTTCATTTATAATGACTTATACTTTTTAGTAATATTGTGTTACACTTTTCAGTTAGAATGCACTTTTTAATAATATTGTGTTGCACTTTTCAGTTATAATAACTTACATTTTTCATTAATATTGTGTTGCACTTTTTAGTTATACTGCCTTGCACTTTTTAATAATATTGTGTTGCACTTTTCAGTAATATTGTGTTATACTTTTTAGTTATAATGACTTACATTTTTCAATTATAGTGACTTACACGTAGGGGTGTAAGTGAGTCGAGCCTACTCGCGAGCTACTCGTGCTCGACTTGAAAAAAGATCGAAATCGACTCGAAGTTAATCGAGTTGAGTCGAGTTTCGAGCTACTCGAGTAGCTACCGAGTTTGAGCTCATAAATACTCGGCTCGAAAGGCTCGCGAGCCTAATCGAGCTTAAACAATATTTACTATTTTGCCATTAATATATAATTTATATTTATATACGAGTAATCGAGTCGAGCTCGAGTTTATTTTAGAAAAAAATATGTTTTAAAATTAATTTTAAAAATTATGTAGGTGATCGAGTCGAGTCGAGCCGAGCTCGAGTTTCTTATCGAGTCGAGTCGAGCTCGAGTTTATCGTGTTTCTTATTGAGTCGAGCTCGATCTTTAAAATTTTAGGCTCGACAGAGTCGAGTCGAGTTTCGAGCTTCGAGTATAACAATCGAGCCGAGTTTCGAGCTCAGCACTACTCGGCTCGACTCGGCTCGTTTACACCCCTACTTACACGTTTCAATTAAATATTTTCATACTTTCTTTTTTAATTTGTCTCTCAAAAGTTTGCATATCCCTCAATGGAAACAATCATCACAATTTTCATCCTCACAATATACACATATTACCCTTCATGTCATTACTTTTGGGGCACCATACATTCAATTGAACTATTTTATTTACCTTATATATAAAAATTTACCAAATTACCCCGCAACACTATAATCATTACATTTTTTTCTTAAACTCTATGTTAAAAAAATATCACAAACTTTTCAGGGATGGAGGGAGTATATTTTTCTTATAAAATTAATTACTTTATCACATGACAAAGTTAGATTGCATTGTGACGAAGGTGGACGACATACCAATTTTTATAGGTTTCTTGTTGTCAGGGAAGACGAACCCTCTTTCCTGATCATATAAAATTGATAACATTAGTTGCTTCCCTAAAGGGTATTAATTGTTTTACTATAAGACATTAGTTGTAAAATCAACGCATGGTAAAACTGATTCATTCAAGATAAACTCTTTAACAAAATAAAAACTTGTGTGTAACAATCTCATAGTGAGACAAGTCGAAAACTAATACAAATTAATATTCACTCATTTTAAAGTATTATAGTGTCAGGTTCAAACTACGTTCATTGTCAAACTGCACAATATATGGGTTTTTTATAAATACTATCTCATCCATAGTTAAATTATTCATTTACTATTACATATTTTACGAAATATAATATTTAACCTGTATAAAAAAAAATAACATTACAATATCCCACACACTCCCACTTATCAAGTGAAACAGCAGATAAGGTAAAATAAGGAGACAAAAATAGATAGCACAAAATAATACTATAAATTATTATCACTAGAAAGACGAAAATGCCCCCGACATATTCCTTTCCCCAAATCTTTACCATCAACATGTCTAGTGGCCATCTTTTTTATCGTATTCATTTATTGAGATTTGAGAGCAGTAAATCAATTCTATATTTTAATACACTTTTTAACATATTAAAAATATAAATATTGTTATTAGTAGAAATAAATAATACTATAAGTTAATAATTTTTTTATGTACAATTTATCATATGATTGATTTTTCCAAATTAGAAATATATTATGTATTTTTATTTCTGTTTGTTTTAACTTTACAATATTTATATATAAAATTAAGTAGCTCAAATAGTACTCCCTCCGTCCCAGGATTACTTATTTACTTACTGTTCACTCACTTTTTAAAAAATACTATAATAAATAAAATTTTAAGATATAATTTTATAAAAAAATAAGTAAGTGAATGGCCTTATATGTATATATGGACCATAAAAATAATTACATTAAATGTAATATTGTAGATATTATACGAGTGGAGTTTCTAAAGGTCTGAAAAAGTAGGTGTGCAAGTAATCCTGGGACGGAGGGAGTATGAATTAAAATCTTAGTCACCTAATTTCTGATTATGAAAAAAAAATATATTTATAACATAAATAATAATATTAGAAAATCAGTTTTATGATAAAATAATAATCATTTCATATTTTAATAATCTCATTTCTTCGGTAAAAAAAATCAATATTTCCATTTTTCCAAGTATAATTTATGAGGTATCTTAATATTTTTTTTTGACATATATGCATGTCTTTTAGTATAAATTTATACTCCATAGTCCCTACATCCCTTTCTAAGGTTCTCATTCACTCTTGACACATAAATTATAAAATACTCATTTTGTTTCTAATATTTTTTTCATACTTCTCGTTTTAGTTTTCCTAAAAGTTTCATATTTTTAAATTGAAATAATCAATACAATATTTACCCTCACAATATGTACATATTTATCTTTTATTTTTATGTCACTATTTTTTGGTTCACCAAACATTCAGAAGATCATAACCAGTAGTATAACATCTTATCTTAATACTCTATATTTATGAGAATATAATGGGACACGTGTCATAATTTTATCACTCTATCACAATTTCTCCCTTCACAAAAATCGTATATTTCAAAATCCTGCATTCCGCGATTAAAAAAAATCTATTTTTCCTATTTTAATCTCAAAATAATAATTCAAATATTATCTACTCATAATTATTATTTTTAAATTATGAATTTTTTATTTTCAAATCACATTTCACTTTATAGAAATATAAACAAAACTTCTCTTCTTCTCCTCCGATTCCTTAGTCATTTATTATCTTTTTCAATTCAAACAAATTATTTAGTGTATCGCATAATCTCTACTTCATCAACTAAATCAAAATAACCAACCCGCATCTATGCAATGGTGAGGTCTAAGGATTCTCTTGGTACAATAAATTATCATTCACAGTGTCAAACTATCCACCATATTGCCAATATATAGAAAAATAGTATTCCATCTACAAAAATAAAAGACAAAAACAATGTTTATGTATTTCAAGTGCTCATACGAAAAACACTCAAATACACAAAGTTTAGAAAATTTCACTTACTTGGAGTTTTTGTTGGGTTTAGAGTTTACAAACTTCACTGTATTTTCAAACGACCAGCTTTTTAGAATTCTTAATAAATTTTTTTTTGCTATTTTTAGTGTTAGGATTCTATCCCTATGATTTTGATTTTTTAGGGTTAGAAGAGAAGAACTCGATTCAGTTTGAGAAGTGAGAAAGACGGAGAAGAAGAACTCTATTGAGTTTGAGAAATTGAGAAGTCTCATAAGTTTTATTTTTATAAATTGTAATCTGATGTGGATAAAAAAATATGCATAATCTGACGTGGCAAGCTCCGGCAAACCACATCATCAATTGTTGACCGAAGACAAAAAAAAATGTGTATCTAATTGCAACACGATCAAAGGTTGAGGTTTTTTACAATAAGTAAAGGTCGTCAGATTAACCCTACTTTTTTCTTGTTCCTTATATTATATTTCATTACTCTCATCTTATATTTTTTTCTCTCTACTTTTTTCTTGTTCCTTGTATTATATTTTCTTCGTTTTTTAATAAATGATGTTTTCGTAAAATTGGTTGAAATTAAGAAAGAGTATGGATTGACAAATATTTTCTTGAATAATATCCTTGAATAATAAATGAGGTTTCTAATCACATTAATTCTCTAATGCACTTTTCTATAGTTAAAAACCAATTAAAAAACTTTCTAAAGTTAAAAGAAAATTTTTTTATTGAAATAAACAGTGTAAAAAATTCTCAAACATCATTTAATGCTAAAACATTAGTTTTTTTTAAAACAGAAAGAGTGCCTCTTAACTTTTTTTTTCCTTTTTACAAATATTTTTTATATTAAAGACCCATTACATATATAATATAATATTTTTTAATTAATATTTAAAAAAATTAAAAGGAATGGAGTATAATTAATTGAGCCCATAATGAGACTTTCTACACAGATTCAGTTTAGTGATAACGAATCTTAGTCTTAGAGAGTTAGAGGCAACAACAAAATAATTCCAAAACAAATACTAAAAATCATCATCTAATCATCAAACATTTTATTTTAAGCTAATCATCAAATCAAATTTACATTCAAGCTTTCGGAAATTATTTCGGAAATTCGAATATAACACAAAAGAATTGTAAAATCATAAAATTATTAAATTTAGTTATCCTAATAAAATAAAATATTTATATAAAATGTCAATAATTTCGTGTCTTAAAATATTTAAGAATAATTCTTTAAATTTTTTTGTTAAACACTTGAAGAAATTAATTATAAAAGAAATACAATTATAAAATATTCTAAAAAAAATAAAATCGAGGCTCAGATCTGTAGAAAAGATTGGGCAAAGAGAAGCAACGCCGTCATGGCTGCGGTCACCAGTTGCATGTGACCCAAAATCAAAACGCCTACCGATTACGCCCCGAAGATACGGGTTGGGGCTCTAAGCTCAGAAAAAAAAAAAAAAGAGAAAAGTCATCACAGCCTCTTACTAGATCCATCATCAATTCATCGAACTTAATCCCAAATAAACATAGGAAGCAAGTACTCCATATTCCCTAAATATATATTGGGAAATGGTGGTGGTAACGTACACGTATCTCACAGATATGCTAAAGGGTGGTTTATTTTACTAATAATAATGTAATGAAATATCATCGGCGAACGGAGAGGGCAACCACCCTTAACAGAAATCTCAGATCTCTCAGTCGCCTCAATTTTCTTTCTGAGCTAATGGATACTGAAAACGGCATTATGGAATACGTATATATTAACCTAGGTTAAGGATGTAATGAAATATCATCGGCGAACGGAGAGGGCAACCACCCTAACAGAAATCTCAGATCTCTCAGTCGCCTCAATTTTCTTTCTGAGCTAATGGATACTGAAAACGGCATTATGGAATACGTATATATTAACCTAGGTTAAGGGGTATTGTTGTAATTAGAGTGCACAAACTTTTATGCTATCTCTCTTTTACTTTTTTTAAATGATGAAGTAATATTTTATACTCCCTCCGTTCCACAGGAATTTGCACACTTTGATGTCCCACAGGGTTGTGAAGATATTTCCTTTTATGCCATTAAAAGGAAATATCTTCACAACCCTCACCCTTGAAATATACTCATATTTACCCATATGCCATTACTTTTTCACACTCAATCTACTTTTTACTTTACTTTATTCATAAAAGTTTACAAAACTACCCCTCAAAACATCAATCATTACACCTTTTCTTACACATTTCTTAAAATGTGTGCCGGTCAAAGGGTGCAAGTTCCTCCGGGACGGAGGGAGTATTAATTAAAACATTAGGTCAAGTGGGAATTAAAATAGATTTTTTTTTGTGAAAATATCACCGAATTTGGTCACTCACCTTTAATCACTATCACTATTTAATCACTCGTTGTTCTTTTGTATTAATTTTAATGCTGACATCATTTTTCCTCTTTTAATTTCTAAATTCTAAACTCCAAATTTCAATTGTTTTTAATTTTTAATAAATTTATCTTCAATTAATATGAATGGTTTGTAACTAAGAAATAAAAAATCTACAAATAGAGTGATTTTGAGTTTGTAAAAAGAATCTACAATAATGATAACAAAATATTTTTTTGAACAATATTTCAATTATTAAGGGTGTGTTTGTTTAGGGATTGACCCATCCGGATTTGGATGGGCCATCCCCCATCCCATCCCTCTCCATCCAAATACCCATCCAAATACACATCCATTCCTATAATACACCTACAAACCTATTTTTATACAATCACATCACCCATTTTTTTCTTTTAATCACTCATTCTCTCTCCTACTTTTCTTTCACACATCTATTCTCTCTCTTACTTTTCTTCCACACATTTATTCTCTCTCCTACTTTCTTACACACATTTATTCCCTCTCCTACTTGATTTGACATAAAGTTCTCCATCAACATCTATTTTTCAATCTCTATCCAAACACAACTTTTATTCAATTACTATTCATGGATTACCCCCATCCATATTTTTCCAATCCCCATCCCCATCCCATCCACCACAATCCCTAACCAAACAGCCCCTAAGGGATTATATTTTTTTTAGTCCATTAAGTTACCACAATTTTGAATTTAGTTCATCAGGTTACCACTTTTTGAATTTAGTCCATTAAGTTTCGATTTATTTTGATTTTGATCCAGTTACCTGCTATAGCAGGTTTAACAGGTCATTTTTTAAAACACACCCTATAAAATGTTATACACACCCCAAATGTTAATTAAACACACCCCACTAAAATTTAAAACTCATTTTGTATTACTATACACCCCCCAACTATTTCCTATTTAATAAATTGTCAAAAATAATTAAATTAAAAAAAAATAAGAATTCAAATTAATATGAAAAATATAAATAAAATCTATAAAAAATCGTCTAAATCTTCAAAAATTAAACAAAGTTAAAAAAAAATTAATTAATTTAACTAGTTTAGAAAATTTAGTTGATTTTCTACTATTTTTAAATTTTATTTAGCCTTATTTTCGACGTGTTTTTATAAAAGTTAGAACGCAAATAAAACATTAATAAAGCAATGGAGTTAAATTTTTTTTTTAAATATTTATTTTATATTAAATGAACCTACTAACACCCCATAAATTTTATATACACTCCAAACGTTAAACATAAAAATTCAAAAGTCAAATCTAGTTAAATATAGTTAAATAAAATCATAAACATATTTAATAAATTGTCAAAAATAATTTAATTAAAAAAATTAAGAATTCAAATTAATATAAAAAATATAAATAAAACCTATAAAAAATACATAAATCTTCAAAATTTTAATAAAGATAAAAAATTAATTAATTTAATTAGTTTTAAAATTTTAGTTGATTTTTTAATACTTAAAAAAATTTATTTAATTTAATAATTTTTTCAAGTTGATTTTTAAAATTTTTATTAAAAATCTTCAAAAATAGTAAAAAAATTAATTAAATCTTCAGAAATAATTAAATTAATTAATGTTTTTAGCTTTGTTTAATTTTTGAAGATTTTAGTGATTTTTTATAGGTTTTATTTATATTTTTTTTTTTATTAATTTGAATTCTTACTTTTTTTTAATTTAATTATTTTTAGCAATTTATTAAATATGTTTATGATTTTATTTAACTATATTTAATTTTTGAATTTTTGTGTTTAACGTTTGGAGTGTATTGTTGGGAATAAAATGAGATATGTTTTGATCTAATACCAAAACCCCCTGAGACATGCCTAAGTCAAGTTGATTATGTTCTAAGAATGTTAGAACATATAGAATAAGGCTAGATGAGGAGCTAATATGTTAGGCAGCTCTTAGTTGTTTAGATGCACAATTTGAGGGGGAACATATGCTTTGAAGACTATCAAGATCAAGTCCCCTCAAGGCTCAAATTTTGGAACAATCACTAAGTCTATTAAAGGCCAAGTATGCTGATTAGGAGAGTTGTCCAGAAGAGTTGTCTCAGCACAATTAATCAAGAACAAGTGTTCTGAAAGCTTAAGGTCAACCATGCTGAAGAGTTAGAGACAACCATACCCTAAAGATCTTCAAAGAAACATGCTAAGATCAATTCCAAGTAAAGCAAAGGGCGGGAAAGAGCCAAGTCATCTGAAAAGAGCAAGACAATCATGCTGATAAGCAAGTCTGCTGATAGTGATAAGCAGAGTTGTCCATTTGATAAGGAATGTTGTCCTATCATTGGAACAACCTTCAGAAGCCATGTCCAAGTCCTAACAAGAGAATCTTAAAGTCAGACTTTGGGAAGAGTGCTGCAGAATGAAGACAAAGTCTATACAACCGTTTATTTCCCAAATGAGGACATGTCACTATCAAGAA
Source organism: Galeopsis tetrahit (assembly GCA_963675135.1). Classification (NCBI taxonomy): domain Eukaryota; kingdom Viridiplantae; phylum Streptophyta; class Magnoliopsida; order Lamiales; family Lamiaceae; genus Galeopsis; species Galeopsis tetrahit. The sequence goes on along the minus strand of OY776130.1, from coordinate 27,001,100 downwards.
TTTGTCTTCTAAGTTGAAGAACTAAAAGAAGACATTTATGGACATTTGAGGCTGCCTCTCCAACGGGCAAATCCTTCATTTGTCTATAAATACAGAAGTGTGGAGGCCATTTGAAAGTACCTCAACAATTGACAAGAATATCCAACTATCCTACAAGCAAGAGTGCTCTCAAAGCTTTCAAAGACTAACTTAGTCTTCATACACTTCTTCTAAGCTGAACCCAATTGTATATCCATACAAAGCTTAGAGAGATATCCTAATCCTTATACACTGATCTTCATTGTAAAGGATATCTCATTAGTTGGAACCTTACTTCAATCCTTACCCCTTTCAAGTGAGAAAGTGAGAAGGTTGTTGTAGTAGTAGAAGTGGTAGGAGCTGACTGTTGAGAGAAGAACAATTCAGTTTTGAGTTGAGAAGAGGGTACTAGGACTCTAGACATCCTAGGGATCAATTAACCAAGGAGTGGTGTTATTGATCAAGTGCACCTTGTCACTATAAAACAAGTTAATTCCAAGAGTGAAGGAATTAATCTGTTAAATCAGGGAAAGTGGATGTAGGAGCTTGAGTCTCTGAACCACTATAAACTCTTGTGTTGATTTGCTTTCAAGTACTTTCATACATTCAACACTGCACACAAAACTGGTCTTTCAAAGAACCTATACTCAATACTGTGCAAAAGACATTTGGACAAGTTCCCTGAAAACTGGACTGTATTGATTGACTAAGTAATTTCAGATCTTTAAAGGAGTTTAAACTAAAGGGCCAACCACTAATTCCGCACATATAACTCTCTTAGATAGTTATTCAACTAAGTACTCAATAGTACTTAGTAGTTTGATTATCTTTGAAGCAGAGTTATCCAAGGCAACATTGCTGATCTCTGGTTTGATCAAGTTTGAAAAAGAATTTGCATACAAGTGTATTCCCCCCCCCATACACTTGTTATATACTCCTTTCAGGAACAACAAGTGGTATCAGAGCAGGGGTTCAAAGACCACTGCTTCTGAAAAGCCATCTTGGTTTTCAAAATCACATATTTGGTGTGGTCACTGAACTGATCTATCTGAAATCCTATCAACTATTGACTAACTGTTTGTTCTTGAGTTATGGCCAACAACAATGCTGCTGTTCCACCTCCTGTTGTCCAAGGATTGGACAACATGGCCACAAATCCAGTCAACCACATCTCTCATCACAAATTGCCCATGTTCTCAATAGACAATTATGATTTCTGGAAAATCAGAATGAGGGCTCATCTTGCATCTCTACATACTGATATGTTGAGGGTGATCACAAGAGGTCCTTTTGTGTTCACTCAAGTAAATCCCAGAGTCACTGAAGCTCAAAGAGCAGATGCAAGGGAATTGATTCCCAAAGATGAGGATGACTTCACTGCTGATGAGAAGAGGAAAGATAATCTGAATTATCTTGCCATGAACACCCTCTACCAAACAATTACAGATGCAATAATGGGTAGAGTCTACCACTGCACAACTGCCAAAGAAATTTGGGATACTCTTGCTGAAATGTGTGAGGGTACTGACAAGATCAAGGAGAACAAGCTCCAAGTGGCAGTACAAAAGTTTGAACAATTCACAATGGAATCTGAGGAATCCATTGACAAATTTGCTGGTAGATTCACTGATGTGATGAATGAGATCAACTCTTTAGGCAAGGTGTACTCTAAAAGAGAAGTTGGACTGAAGATCTTGAGAAGTCTCACTCAAAAGTGGGATGTCTATGCTGTTATGATGCAAAATACCAAGGATCTTTCCACCATGCCTATGCAACAAATCTTCTCTGAACTCAAGGCATATGAGTTCGATCTCAACAGAAGAAAGCCTGTTGAGGAACCCTCAAATCCTACAAAGGGAGTGGCATTCAAAGCCAAAACTGTTGAACCAGAGATGCAGTCCACTCCTAGATCATCAAAGTCAGTCTCTAAGACTGAAATGAAGGAGGAACTAGTCTTGATGGCTAGAAGGTTTGACAAGCTAAATTCAAGGTTTGGTAGATACAAGAAATTCTACCAGGACAACAAATTCAGGAGAAGATACAACTCTCCTGAAGCTCAGGCTGAGGTCAAGAAGCCTGAAGAGAAAAGATCAGAGGACAAGTACTCTGATAGGAGAAGGTCCAGTAGAGCTGACCCTTCATCATCTAAAAGAAGAGATGAACCCAAGAAGGATGATGATGAAGACTTGTGCTATAATTGCAAGAAGAAAGGGCATTTTCAGTATGACTGCCCTGAATTGAGCTCTAAAGAAAGAAGAGAAAGGCAAGCAAAAAGAGACAGAAAGTTCACCAATAGAAAAGCCATGATGGCTGGTGAAGAATCTGAAAGTGCTGAAAGCTTCAACTCTTCTGATGGACTGTTCTCCAACAGTGAAGATGATGATGATGCTTGCAACATGGCTCTTGAGGATGATGAGGTAACCTCTACTTCTAGTTCACCATCATTCATCTCACAAAACACTAGTGAGGTCAACCTGAAGCTTTCCCTTGGAAAGTTGATGGAAGATTTCACTATGTTACAAGAATTTCATGACAACTGTGTGAGAGAAAATGAAAGATTGGCAATTGAGCTTGCTAAAAACTCTGAGGTAGTTGTTGATGTCAAATCTACTGAGTTGTATCAACAAGTCCTGAGAGAGCTTGAGGAAGCAAATCTCAGGATAGTTGACCAACAGAAGGAGATTGATGATCAACTTCTCTCTCAGAAGAGAAAAGATTTTGAACTAAAAATTCTAAATGCCAAGTTTGAAAACCTCTCACATGAGTATGATATTCTTAAATCAAGTGAAGAGAGCCTGAAACTAAAGATGTCTGCTCTGAAGAAATCCTCTAGGGCAATAGAGGAAATTCAGAGTTACCAAAGACCTATGGCTCAAAGAAGTGGATTAGGTTTTGATCCATTTGAATCTTCACCTTGTCTTAGTGTTGCTTCTACAATTAACACTAAGAGAATCTTTGTTAAGTCAGTGGCACAAGCTGAAAATGAAGTGATTCAGCCACTGAACAAAGGAAAGGGCAAAATGGATGATTTGCCTACTCAAGTGCTTCAGGAGACTAGGCCAAAACCTAAGGAAATGGCCAAATCTCCTGAACACAAGAGGAATGTTGGTCAGCAGAGTAGACCCAATGGAAGGGCAACTCTCCTGAACAATGTTCAGAGGAGTTATCCAAGGTATAATCAGCCTAGGCCAACTCTACTGAGAAAGCCTCAGCTGACTAGACCTAAGGACAACTATCCTCAAAGGCAAAATAAAATGAGACAACCAAAACCCTTCATGCCAAAGGGTAATGGTCATAAAAATGCCTTTCCACAAAGATTTCCTCAAGTAGCACAAAGAACTCATAAGTTCAGGAGATTTGACAACTCTCCTGAAACCTACAGAGTTAACACTTTCACACATACTTTCCCAAAGGCATTTAAGAGAAAGACAGTGTATGTAGATGCTAGAGGAAGACAACTTAGCCACCTTAAATCAATCAGGGTTATTAGGCAAGTTTGGGTTCCTAAAGGTACATCTAACCTCTCAGGACCCAAAACTCAAAGGGTACCTAAACCTATCTAATTGCAGGTACCAATGGGGCATAAGAAGAGGAGCATGAACAAAAAGTCAGCATGGTACCTTGACAGTGGATGTTCAAGGCACATGACTGGAAACAAGGAACTCCTCAATGATTTCATAGAAAAAGAAGGCCCAAATGTCACATTTGGAGACAGCTCACAAGCTACAACAAAAGGTTATGGTACTTTGATGATTGGTAACATCAAAGTATCCAAAGTGTCTTATGTGGCTGGTCTCAAATATAATCTCCTAAGTATCAGTCAATTCTGTGATAAAGACTTCAATGTTGAGTTTTCTAGTGGAAAATGCTTAGTCAAAGATAAAACTCAATAAACTTTATTGACTGGAACTAGGAAAGGAAATGTGTATTTTGCAAACTGTGACAAGTCTACTGATGCTGCATGTTTCATTGCTAAGAGTTCTAGTGAACAAAGCTGGTTATGGCATAAGAGATTAAACCACTTGAACTTCAAAACAATGAACAGAATTGCTAGAAATGCATTACTTAAAGGACTACCTAATGAGGTTTTCATTAAAGAGCATGTTTGCAAACCATGCCAAGAAGGAAAACAGATTAAAGCCTCATTCAAAGGAAAACCAGTCATCTCTACTGAAAGGGTACTTGAGCTTTTACATATGGACTTATTTGGACCAATTACCCCAGCGAGCATAAATGGTAGAAAATACACATTGGTTGTAGTAGATGACTTCTCTAGGTTCACATGGGTAGTATTTCTCCTTAATGAGAAGGAAACTCAAGTCAAACTGCCTGAACTTTTAAAGAGATTGTCAAATGAGAAAAGCCTTAGTATTATCAAGATAAGATCTGATAAAGGCATTGAGTTCATAAACTCTTACATCAATGAGTATTGCACATCAAATGGAATAACTCATGAAACCTCAACAACTAGAACTCCTTAACAAAATGGAGTTGCAGAAAGAAGGAATAGAACTTTAAAAGAAGCTGCTAGAACCTTAATTGCTGATTCAAACTTACCTAAAGTATCATACTTTCACATCTTTGGTTGCAAGTGTTTCATTCACAATAATGGGAAAGAACAGTTAAAAGCCTTTGATATCAAAGCTGATGAGGGAGTATTCCTTGGATACTCTCAAATCAGTAGAGCTTTCAGAGTCTACAACAAGAAAACCCTTATTGTGGAGGAAACACCTCATGTTGTGTTTGATGAATCTATTCATGAGTTCAGAAATGAGAACTTAGAATCAGAAGAAATCACACAGAGGACAACCAGACTGAGCCTAAAGGACAAAGACACTGAATTCAAAGATGTTGTCCAAGCCAACCTACCTGAAAAACTCCCATTGGACAACAATCCTGAAGGCAACCCTCTTGAGGAAGGAAATGGTGAACTGAATGATCCAATCCCAGTTCACATCCAGGTAACAACTACCAATGAAGAAGCAGTTCATGCTGAGGTAGTTAATGGGTCAAATAATCAAGGGGGAACTTGTTGGTCCCTGAGACGAGTGTAAGATCAGCTGACTTGATGTCTGCTGATGGTGTGAAAAATAAACTAACTCTTCAAGGTAACTAGTCCGCTGATTTCACTAGGGGCCTAGGAATAGTTAGTCGGCTGATTAATTACCTATCGGAGTTAAGTGCGGAATTGTAGTGTGCCCATAAATATTATACTCGTCTATTTTTAAATAAAGTTATAAAACAGTTTATGCACAAATATGTATGAAAAGACTTGAAAAATAAAGTGCAGAATGTAAATAACACAGTAATTTATAGTGGTTCGGATATACGTTCCTACGTCCACTCTCACGTCCTAACGTGATGTTTAATCCCTTTAATTTACCAAAAATTACAAGGGCTTGTCCTTTATAGTCCCAAGGGTAGGACTTTGAGATCTGAGTCAGTTCCTTAACTGCTGCGGCCTCCACAAGTGATTGGAAGCACTTGCACTTGCACTCCACAAGTGATTATAGAGCACTTGGACTCTTTACAGTGACGAACACTCAACTTGACTTCTAGGGCTTTATGGTAGAAGGTGGGTTTTGTGTATATGAACTAGGTGAAAATTTTCCTTACAATCTGTTTTAACCTCATGCTAGGATTGGGAAATTCTCTCTAAGCTATGGATATATATAAGTGGTTGCACTGGCTTAGATGTTATGAGTTCACTCACTGGGGATGAGGTGATGCGTGTTGAATCTTCATGAATGATCTTCTTGAGCTCTTCTTATTTCTGGAGTTTATGACCTTTGCTCGACCTTTGCATCTCACACCTCTTCACGTTCCCAATGATGTATGGACTCATTTATATAGTGTTGATGTTTGAATGTTACCGTTGGATGATGGCATTCAAATCTCCACTAATTGAGGAATTGGCAATCTCTTGATATGATATGATTGAATATTACCATTGTCATGTAATTTCAATCATATCTTTGACTTTCCTTTCTTGTGCGTATCTTGTCAATCCTTGACTTCAACTCTGATTGGCCTTCCTTTAATTGTGTAAGAAGACTTCTACTCTGCTGGTAAGAAGACTTCTACTCTGCTTGTAAGAAGACTTCACTCTGCTGGTAAGAAGACTTCTACTCTGCTTGTAAGAAGACTTCTACTCTGCTGGTTAGAAGACTTCTACTCTACTTGCTCGTACTCTTCTTATCCTATAAGATGAGATCAACTCATCTTATCAGGAGACTTCTGGTCTTGGTCTTCTCTTCTCTTCTTGAGCATTGACATGTCTTCTCTTCTAACCAGAGTCCTATCTATTACAAGATGTATAATAAAGTTGTCTATACAATACAACTTATCCTATTACATGTTTGATTTGGTTTATCAAAACTAAACTAGGGATATTCATATCCCAACAGAACTCAAAATGTTGAAAATGCCAATGTCCCTGACATTGAGGACAACACCCCTGATTATGATCCTGAATTAGATCCTGCATTCAATTATCCTGAATTCTATGATCAAAATGACTCAACTTCAGTAGAGGACAACTCTACTGAAGAGATCAGAAAAAGGAGGACTTGGTTGTCTGACCATCCTACTGAACTAATACTTGGTGACCCAAGTATAGGAGTCAAAACAAGGAGATTTCATGGTGAAAGTGCTCTTTTCTGTTGTTTCTTGTCAGAGCAAGAACCAAGTGACATTGAGGAAGCACTTCAAGATGTCAACTGGATCACAGCCATGCAGGAAGAACTGAACCAATTCACCAGAAATGAAGTATGGGAGCTGGTGGATAGACCTTCACATCAATATGTTATTTGAACAAAATGGGTGTTCAAGAACAAGAAGAATGAGAATGATGTGATTGTCAGAAACAAAGCAAGACTAGTGGCAAAGGGTTACTGCCAACATGAAGGCATTGACTATGATGAGACCTTTGCACCTGTGGCAAGGCTAGAAGCAATAAGGCTCTTTCTAGCCTATGCAGCCCACAAGAGGTTCAAAGTGTACCAAATGGATGTCAAGAGTGCCTTTCTGAATGGAGTCTTGAAAGAAGAAGTCTATGTGGAGCAATCACCTGGTTTTGAGGTTGGAAAACAAGTTTACAGACTGAAGAAGGCTCTATATGGACTCAAGCAAGCCCCTAGGGCTTGGTATGATACTCTGTCACAATTCCTCTTGGATCATGGATTCATCAAGGGAACTGTGGACAGAACACTCTTCAGAATCACTAAAGGAGAGGACATCTTGCTTGTCCAAATTTATGTGGATGACATAATATTTGGATCCCCCAATGAGAAGCTGTGTGAGAAATTCTCAAAGCTTATGCAAAGCAAGTTTGAGATGTCCATGATGGGGTTGATGAACTTCTTTTTGGGACTTCAAGTCAAACAATCAAAAGAAGGGATCTTCATCAACCAAGCTAAGTACACCAGAGAAATGATCAAAAAGTTTGGGTGTGCAACTAGCAAGCCAGTAAGGATCCCAATGAACACAAATTGGAAGATTGATCCTGATGAGAGTGGTGTTCCAACCAACTCTACTGAATATAGAGGAATCATTGGCTCACTCCTCTATCTCACTGCCAGCAGACCTGACATCACCTTTGCAGTAGGTGTTTGTGCAAGGTTTCAAGCAAATCCTAAGAAAAACCATCTTGAGGCTGCAAAGAGGATCTTGAGGTATCTCAAAGGCACTGAGAATCTAGGCCTTTTGTACCCTGCTGATGACAACATTGAGTTAACTGGCTACTCAGATGCTGATTATGGAGGATGTAGAATTGACAGAAAGTCCACTTCAGGGACTTGTCAATTCTTGGGCAACAAACTCATATCTTGGTTCTCCAAGAAGCAGAACACAGTGGCTACTTCCACCACTGAAGCTGAATATGTTGCAACTGGAAGTTGTTGTGCTCAAATCCTTTGGTTGAGACAACAACTAAGAGACTACAAAGTCAACTCTACTGAAGTGCCAATATTTTGTGATAACAATAGTGCAATTGCAATATCACAGAATCCTGTATTGCACACAAGATGCAAACATGTGGACATCAAGCATCACTTCATTAGAGATCATGTGGAGAAGAAGGACATAAAGTTGGTCAAGATCCACACATATCATCAAAAAGCTGATATTCTAACAAAGCCACTTGCAGAGGCAAGGTTTCTAGAGCTATCAGCAGAGTTGGGATTACTTGATCCAGGGAAGTTGGACAAGTAAAATCCATTGGAGTTAATGGGAGTAGGGGGAATTAAATTGGTTTTTAGCAGACTTGGTCAAGTCTACTGAAGTTCAGAAGAGATGACCTCAAATATTCCGGACACTTGTCCATTGAATCTCAGGACACTTGTCCAAGTGGGGTCAGATAAGTTGTCTTGGCTATCAAACTATTTCCTTGGTTTGATAAGCACCTATTTTGGGTAATCATTGTCTACTTTGATATCTGTCCCAATTACAGATATCATCTTTATGGGATTTAATTTGTCCCCCACCCAAAAGGTCACTTTCCATTCATTAAATGCCAAGATTTAACTCTTGTTTGCATTACACTTTTCAAGCCATGATCTATCTCGAAAACTCCCCAACCATTAACTAATATTAAATAACTTCCACGTTTGAATAAAACCAATAACTCACTGTTACATTGGTTTTTGACCATTGGATCAAAATTGGCCAACTCCCCTGAAATCAATCCTGGTCGTCCAAGTGTGTTTTCCATTTTTGACAACCGTTGAAAAATTCTCAAAACTCACCAACTCATTGACAAACATTCTTTTTAGAATATTCTCAAGTCTTAAGAACCCCCCCCCCCCCCCCACAAACACTTCTTCCCCAAGTATTCGAAACCCTAGCTATCATCTTCTTCAAACACTCTCAAACTCACTCAAATCCATTTCTGTAATCTTCAATGGCTCCCAAAATCAGACCAGAAAAGATCATTGACTTCTCCAACAAGGCTCTAGAACTTGATTTTGGATATCTAAGTAACAAGAACAGCCTTCACTTTGAGCCCATAGTATCCTTTGAAAGTGAAGACCCTGAAGTTACTCCAACTCTTAGATGGATGAGAAGAGCTGGACTGAAGAAATTCATGGAAGAGAGGCCAAGCTCTTGTTTGGAGAGCTACATGACAGAGTTCTTTGCTTTCCTCAAGTGGAGAGGTAAGCCTGAAGATGGTGAAATTGCTACAAGACTTTCTTATGTAGAAGAGGGAGAGGAGGAAGAGAGATTTCACAGGGTGAAATTCTCTAAAGAAGACCTTGAAGGAGCTTTTGGATTGCCTTCTGAGGGAAGGAATCCAGAGTTTTATGGTGCTGACCATGAAGAGGAGATAGCACAAGAATGGCTATTGGTTTCAAGTATTGCGCCAGGGCAAGCTTGTTAATTGAGAGATTTTCCCACTACTCACAAATGCAAACCTTTGCAAAGCCCCTCCCTGCCCAGAAGATCATGTTTAGAAAGCTCAGCAAGAAAACTGAGCAAAGGAGGATGCTACTGGCCAAACCTGCTGAAGAGAAGGTGGAGGAGAAGCCAAAGTTGAAAAAGAGGACTAAGGCCAGAGTGGCAAAGACAAGGAAAGTGTCTCAAATCCCTTCAGAGGAGACTTCAGGAGCTTCAACTGAGATTGAAGAAGTTGCTGAAGAGGGAGTAAGTGTGCCTTCTGATCACTCAGAAGAATTGAGACAGAAATACAATGAGACTAGACAAAAGTCTAGAGGTGATAAGAGGATCAGGGAAGTTGTCCCTGAGAAGGATGGAGAAGGAAGTGGGAGCAGTAGGGCCAGCAAGAGAAGGGCCAAGCCTACTGATAAGGTGTTGGAGCTTCAAGAGGAAAGGTCTCTCCAACTAGCTCTTAGAGAGAGCAGAGCTGAAAGCAGGACTAAGTCTAAGTCAAGGACCAACTCATCTGGTTCTGGAACTCCAGAATCCAAGGTCCCTGAAGGTCAACCAATAGAGGCCAACCTCCCTGAAATTCAGAATCCTGAGCCCAACTCACCTGAAACCCACATAACCCCAACCAACCAACCAATCACCCCCATCAATCTCACCAAGAGATATTCTCCAGAAGGGAGTGTGCAAAGAAGTGGGATAGATGTGCTAGAAGATTTAGCAGTGGATGAGACAAGGCTGCAATCACCCCTTGACTCATCAATGCTCAATTATTCAAAGTTCTTAGAAGTTGCACTTCATGAGCCAACCCCCCTTAGTAAAGCCCCTTCAGACCCATTGCTCTCAAAAGCAACTGAAGTACCTTCAATTGCACCCAACCCTTCTGAAGCCAATATCCCTGAACTAAAACTTCCTGAAGCCACATTAGGAGAAAACAGAGCCAACTCCCCTATAACCCAAAGTCCCCATTCAAGTGGAGATGAGGAGGAGTATACTTATGAAAGTATGCTCAGAGGTGGAGCCAAGGCTACTATGGACAGTTTGTATCCACAACTTGCTGAATTTCCAAGAATTCAGAAGATGTTCCATGATTTGAGAATGCTTGTGGATGTAAAGGACAAGACCATAATGGAGATATCACAAGTCATCCAAGATAAGGGTGCAAACTGGTGGCAAGTGGAGGAAAGCAGATTGCTACACTTTGCTGGTGTATTAAAAACTAGATTCCTCATTGATGAGGAGGTTTTTGCAAAGTTAGTGGAGGATAAGATCATTGAGGAGAAGGAGAGAAAAGCTAAGGGCATCAAACACCCTGATAGTAGCTCAAATGATGATGATTCCCCTGATGATCCCTCAAACCCTTCAAATCCCAACCCTCCTGAAACCCCTCAAGCCAACCTCCCTGATCTTTCTCAATCTAGACCTTCTGTATCAGGCAGACTTTCAAACCCACCTAGAACCTATCATAGGAAAGGCTCTGTGTCATCAGAGGTGTTGACCAAGGGTGGTAACACAACCAAAGACACATCTGCCAATGAAGGTTCTTCTGAACCCAAGGCACAGCCTAAAGATGTGGAGGTTCCTATAATAGAGGCTGGTTTGATTAAGGCCTATTCAGTGTCAGGAGAGTTGGACACTGATCAGCCCCTAATCATTCAGGATGACTCAGTGGCTGCTGAAATAAGCACTGTGATCTCCCCACAACTGCCATCTTTGAACCTTGTTGAAGGTGGAGATGCTGCAGGTCTAGGTGTTGATGTTGAAAAGGAGAACTTAGATGAAAAATAAGAGGGAGTAGATGATGAAAGAGAGGTTGTAATCACTAATATAGTGAGTGTACCACCAAATGAGGGTGATATAAGTGAGGAAGGACAGGCTATTCTTGAAGTCAAATCTGAACTTCAAGAATCCCTTGATGAGAGGAGGCCTGATTCCTTGTGTGAGGACATTACTACTGAAGGAAGAAAAGAAGTAGTTGAAAATGAGAAGAAGACTGCTGATGTATCAGAGTCTTATGAAAAAGAAATTGAGGGTGATGAGTGTGTTTTCACTAACCCTTTTGATTTGTCTGACCTTGCAGGTATAACTTTTGAACAAATCTTTGCAGATGACTTCTTGACAGATGCTCCCATCCAAGTTGATACTGGCTCAGCACAAGCTTTGCTTTGGATGCAATCAGCAAAGTTGGACTCCTTGACTCACCAAGTCCAAACAGCTCATGCAGAAACCACTGGAGCTTTGGATGAGCATGGAAGAACTTTAGCATCTGTGAAAATGAGGCTAACAGGCTCTGAGGATGTGGTGCTACCCACATTGGAAGCAAGGATAGGAGGAGTGGAATCTGGTCTTCAAACCATTTCCACTGAAGTCCAAAAAGCCAAAGCCACCATGGAGTCCATTTCTAAAGAGGTCAAGAAGGATCAGAAGCTGCTGAGAGACAATCACAATGCAAATGTTCAAGCTATCAGACTGACCATTAAGCAAGCTCTTGGCAAGAAGACAGCATTGCAGAAGAAAAGAGCAGAGGCACAAAGGCTTGCTATGGTAAAAGCAGCTTCAGAGAAATTTTCCCAAGAGGTGATGGCCAACATTGCTGAAGGTGCAGTGGCCAACCTCACTGAGCTTCTTAAGGCCCAACTGGATGCATCTCTAAAAGCAACCTTGGAGGAGGTTGTCCAACAAAAGATGAAGCTTGTTCTAGCTTTCCTTAGCTTGAGCAGTGATAGGATGCAAAATATACATGATGAAAATGTATATTTGTTGGAAGAGATGAAGTCTCTAACCCAAGCCCAGTCCTTGATGGAATCAACTATGAGTAAACTTAGGCCTGAATGTTTTGATGCTGCCAAAAAGGGGGAAAGGGAAAGAGCAAGGGCAAAAGGTGCCTTGATTATTGGAAGCCCAGTCAAAGGGAAGGACAAAGTTATTGAAACTAAAGGAAAAGAGCCAGTAGTGCTGAACTTAGAGGATTTGGATGAAGAGGAGCAGTTAGCACTAGCCTTGAAGAACTCAATGGCCTCAGCCTAAGAGGAAGGAGTTAGGCTACAGCAAACACCAGGAGGTGAAGTGTCTGGTTTGGACAAGGATGCTGAAGGAGTCCAAACTAGAGGAAAGATCAAGAGGGCCAAGGGAAAGAAAAGGAAAGCTGAAACATTTACTGATTTTCCCAACAGCCTTGATCTGCCTCCTGAGTTCAGAATTGATGATGAAGTGCCTACCTCCAAGAAGGCTAAAAATGCTGAAAAGGACAAGACTGCTGAAGTGTCTAAGACTGCTGAGAAAGACAAGTCTTCTGAGAAAGAAAAGTCTGCTGAGACTAAGTCCTCTGAAGGTCCCAAGTCCACTGATGGTGCCAAAGCTTCTGAAGATGTAGAGGAGCTGTATGAAGAAGGCTTTGGACCAGGACCTAAGAAGAAGAAAGTTGTGTTGCTAAATGATCCATCAAAGCTGTTTAATGAAGGGTATGGCAAAGACCCTGAAACTCAACAGAAGCTGGCCATGATGAGGGCCCAAGAGAAGATGGATTTGATGGATGAAGCACAAAGAGCAAGAGACAAAAGAAGAGCAGATTTCCAAAAGCCTAGAAGGAAGAGAGCAACTTACAACAAGTTGAAGCCACAGCTATTGATCCCAATGGACACCAAATATCCTCACTTGGATAAATGGGTGCCAATTCAGCTGAATGACTCATGGGAGGAAGCCAAAAGGGAGTTTGTCTATGACTACTATGTCATTGACAGATGGAATGGAAGAGATGCCAACTCTACTTTTGTAGAGTTCATGATAGAGTATCACAGAGAGCTTTATCAGCAACTACTTGCAGCTGCTGATATTGCAAGATTTGAACTCACTGCCCCCAAGCCAATCATATATATGCCTCCAAAGCTTGATGGATGGATTGACCAGGCAAAGATCCTGAAGGAATTCACAGAAATCCTCAAGCTGAACAAGATGGTTCTTGGACCCAAGGGAACAAACCAAGAAGCCATGGATTTGAAAAGAAGAGTGTGGGCACAATATGGGATGGCGCCACCTCCTGAGGATGATCTCTGAAATGGCTAAGTCTTCTGACCTTTTTATGGATGAAAACTTATCTTACCTGAAGATATGTTTTATTTGGTCATCAATGCTGAAGTTTGGTCAAGTATGCTGATATGGTGTGCTCAGATAATTTGTTAGCTCTGATATGATTTGGTTGCTCTGACATAAGTTTTGTGCTCTGATACTTGAAGATCTAGATACTATTAAGTGTTCAGTTTTTGCTCTAATACTCTAGATCTTGTGATAAGTATATGCTCTGAATCTTTGTACTGAAATGACTAATGTAATAGTGTCTTGAATTCATGCTCTGATATGTTAATTTCAACTATCAGCATGTTTGTAATGATTTTCATATGAATGATAGTTGAACTGACTTTGAATCAAGAAACATTATTGCAGAAATCTCTCTATGCCTATCTTTGAAACCTATTTGCAACTTGAACAGTGAGTACACTAACACATTGTTTTTTAGGAATATTGACCTTAGTCATGTCTTCTGAAGATAAATGTAATAGGTGTAGTCAAGTCACTTTTGCATAGAATGTATAGGTTTTGGCATCATCAAAAAGGGGGAAATTGTTGGGAATAAAATGAGATATGTTTTGATTCAATACCAAAACCCCCTAAAACATGCCTAAGTCAAGATGATTATGTTCTAAGAATGATTAGAACATATAGAATAAGGCTAGATGAGAAGCTGATATGTTAGACAGCTCTTAGTTGTTTAGATGCACAATTTGAGGGGGAACATATGCTTTGAAGTCTATCAAGAACAAGTCCCCTCAAGGCTCAAATTCTGGAACAATCACTAAGTCTATTAAAGGCCAAGTATGCTGATCAGGAGAGTTGTCCAGAAGAGTTGTCTCAGCACAATTAATCAAGAACAAGTGTTCTGAAAGCTTAAGGTCAACCATGCTGAAGAGTTAGAGACAACCATACCCTAAAGATCTTCAAAGAAACGTGCTAAGATCAATTCCAAGTAAAGCAAAGGGAAAGAGCCAAGTCATCTGAAAAGAGCAAGACAATCATGCTGATAAGCAAGTCTGCTGATAGTGATAAACAGAGTTGTCCATTTGATAAGGAATGTTGTCCTATCATTGGAACAACTTTCAGAAGCCATGTCCAAGTCCTAACAAGAGAATCTTAAAGTCAGACTTTGGGAAGAGTGCTGCAGAATGAAGACAAAGTCTATACAGCCGTTTATTTCCCAAATGAGGACATGTCACTATCAAGAATCAGTCTTCTAAGTTGAAGAACTAAAAGAAGACATTTATGGACATTTGAGGCTGCCTCTCCAACGGGCAAATCCTTCATTTGTCTATAAATACAGAAGTGTGGAGGCCATTTGAAAGTACCTCAACAATTGACAAGAATATCCAACTATCCTACAAGCAAGAGTGCTCTCAAAGCTTTCAAAGACTAACTTAGTCTTCATACACTTCTTCTAAGCTGAACCCAATTGTATATCCATACAAAGCTTAGAGAGATATCCTAATCCTTATACACTGATCTTCATTGTAAAGGATATCTCATTAGTTGGAACCTTACTTCAATCCTTACCCCTTTCAAGTGAGAAAGTGAGAAGGTTGTTGTAGTAGTAGAAGTGGTAGGAGGTGACTGTTGAGAGAAAAACAGTTCAGTTCTGAGTTGAGAAGAGGGTACTAGGACTCTAGACATCCTAGGGATCAATTCACCAAGGAGTGGTGTTATTGATCAAGTGCACCTTGGCACTATAAAACAAGTTAATTCCAAGAGTGAAGGAATTATCCTGTTAAATCAGGGAAAGTGGATGTAGGAGCTTGAGTCTCTGAACCACTATAAAATCTTGTGTTGATTTGCTTTCATGTACTTTCATACATTCAACACTGCACACAAAACTGATCTTTCAAAGAACCTATACTCAATAATGTGCAAAAGACATTTGGACAAGTTCCCAGAAAACTAGACTGTATTGATTGACTAAGTAATTTCAGATCTTTAAAGGAGTTTAAACTAAAGGGCCAACCACTAATTCCGCACATATAACTCTCTTAGATAGTTATTCAACTAAGTACTCAATAGTACTTAGTAGTTTGATTATCTTTGAAGAGTTAATCATCTTCAGCAGAGTTGTCCAAGACAACATTGCTGATCTCTGGTTTGATCAAGTTTGAAAAAGAATTTGCATACAAGTGTATTCTCCCCCCCCCCCTACACTTGTTATATACTCCTTTCAGGACCAACATGTATATAAAATTTATGGGGTGTTAGTAGGTTCATGTAATATAAAAAAAATATTTCAAAGAAAAATAAAATAAAATAATTTAAAACTTCATTGCTTTATTAATATATGTTTTATTTGCGTTCTAACTTTTATAAAAAAACGTCGAAAATAAGGTTAAATAAAATTTAAAAATAGTAGAAAATTAACTAAATCTTCAAAACTAATTAAATTAATTATTTTAGCTTTTTTTAATTTTTAAAGATTTAGACAATTTTTATAGGTTTTATTTATATTTTTCATATTAATTTGAATTCTTATTTTTTTAATTTAATTATTTTTTGTAATTTATTAAATAGGAAATAGTGGGGAGTGTGTATAATAATAAAAAATGATTTTTAAATTTTAGTGTGGTGTGTTTAACATTTGGGGTGTGTATAACATTTTATTGGGTGTGTTTTAAAAAATGACCTGTTAAACCTGCTAACTGGAAATAAATCGAAACTTAATGGACTAAATTCAAAAAGTGGTAACCTGGTGGACTAAATTCAAAATTGTGGTAACTTAATGGACTAAAGAAAAATATAATCCCAATTATTAATTTTCATATTGAATTTGTATAAGGATTGGAAATAGAAACTTATTTCAAAGTAGTTAATTATTAAAATTTATTTTTTCATTTATAATTATTCGAGCAGTCTACTAATAATCATTTCATCTTTTTGAGTGCATGTGATATGGTCTCTCTTATACTCACATAATGTTTTACGCATTTGATCATTCATGAATGATTTTGCGATGCCTTTTAGATGAGAAGACATGGCTGAGTGTTATGTATTATTTTATGGGTAAATTTTTGTTAAGGCCATTTCACTAAGAGATTTATCTAATAAGGAATAGGTTTTTATTTTAAATCTATTAGGGTCAAAATGGCACCTAATAAGACATAATTGCCCTTTACCATTTAAATTAATTCGAATTTAATTAATTTTACAGATTAACATCAAATCCTTATAATTAATGCATATCCTGAAAATACGCGCTTTATACCACCTTCCAGTTTTCAGAATTCCTAAAATACAGCAATTTCGAATCAATTGGCTGGCTTTCTAGCTGAGAGATTAATTTCCCAAATAATCTGCATTTGGTTAGAGAATCTACACAAATAATTTGAAATTAATAAATATTAATTAGATTTACATCAAATCTTTTGAATTAATGCAGGATTTCTTTACCAAATATTCTGCAGACAACATCGGAGAGATTTCAAGGAAAGAAAACCCATTGTTTCCGGCAAAAAATTCATTCAAGAAAATCAACACTGTGAGAAAAGGAAAGAAAATCCATTGTTTGAATATGTATACATATATGAAAAAAGATTATGAAGTTTAATATGAACAGTGAAATAAATTTTGGTATGTAGAAATGGGTAATAAAATTATGAGTTTATAAGCTTAGAAAAAGGTTCATACATGGATATGCATATTAATATGCACGGAAACTGTGTAAATGCATTTTACATATGTGCATATGTGAAATGCACTATACGATATGCATGTATACATGCATACGATAATGTGTATATCTAATGTTCACCTCCATGTCAAGCTGCTGTATCCATGAAACTTCTCCTTTTTTCGCCTAATCCCCGAGTACTAACAAAATTTACAGTAGTAAAAAATCACAATTTCTTGAGAAATTACATACTCACCGTTATTTCTTTCTTCAACAGCCATGGCGATGAGTAACTGCTTCCTCTCCTCCACTTCTTTGATCTCACACATGATTTCCTTAGTAACTGCCCTTTCCAGCGACATTCCTCTTGGCAAATTCTTGAAATTCCCAGGTGATTCGCTCCTCTGCGTCCTCTTCATTGGAGATGTCGACTTAGAGACTGCAAGAGGGTTGGCTCGCTTCATAGGCGAAGAAGGCCTAGACGCTGAAACTGGTGTGGCAGTTGGAGCAGTTCCGAACGTCTCCTTTGCATTCTTGACTTGTTTGGCTTTCCCCATATCTTGAACAGGATCAGATTCGTCGTTCCGCTGCTGAACCTAAGACTCCTTCTTCAAGCTCACGTTGTGAAACTCGATTCCAGATCCTCCAGCCCCTAAATCCAGGAACGAACACAATCTGTCCCTTCAAAAATCCCAGAATTGTTGCACGAATCTAAGAATAAATCGCCAACAATGAATATCTGAATAGTCACTCACACAAACACTACGAATCAATTCGCTATAATCTGAAAAATTTGGAAAAAGGAACGCCGGCCTCGTGTATGAGTACGCTGAGCGCCGGCCTCAGCCCAGAAACCGATGATGGAGATGAATTAAATCGTAATCGCGTTTTCTGGAATGAAATGTCAGGATTCGATTTTAAGAAGGTCAAGATTTGTTTTGAATATGCGCTATAATTGGGGAATTAATGTGCTGCAATTAAGATTTGAATTTAAAATTCGAATTAATGGGTAAAATATATTAATTAAGGAGTTATATGAATATTAAGGGCATTTAAGGTTTTTTGACACTAATTTGACCTTATTAGGGAATTTTAAAAGTTGTAGTTTTTAGTTGCTTAAAACACTATAGAATTGACCTTATTATTAGTTAATAATCTCTTATTTTTTATTTATGAGATTTATATAGTGGAGTATATGTTTCATTCACCATGCATGAATATATTTAAGTGCAACAAATTAATGTAAACATGTATACAATGAATATATTTAATTAGGTACAAAGAATTGGTTGATGCATGAATATAATCATTGAAACATATATGAATTCATTTATTTTCAATATATATACACTAAATTTGTTGAATTTCAAAGGTCTATCTTTTAATTAATAAATATTAATTTATCGATAAATAAATAACTCTTTAAATTAATAAATTTCCATGGTGCGAAGGTTATTAATTTATAGAGGTTTTACTGTATCTCTTAACTTTTTTTCCTTTTTATAAATATCTTTTATATTAAAGGTCCATTACATATATAATATTATATTCTTTAATTAATATTTAAAAAAATTTAAGAGGAATGGAGTATAATTAATTGAGCCCATAATGAGACTCTCTACACATATTCAAGTGATAACTAATCTTAATCTTAGAGAGTTAGAGGCAACAGCAAAATAATTCCAAAACAAATACTAAAAATCATCATCTAATCATCAAACATTTTTTTAAGCTAATCATCAAACCAAATTTACATTCAAGCTTTCCGAAATTATTTCGGAAATTCGAATATAACACAAAAAAATTGTAAAATCATAAAATTATTAAATTTAGTTATCCTAATAAAATAAAATAGTTATAAAAAAATGTACACTTGAAGAAATTAAATTTAATATATTATAAAAGCAATATAATTATAAAATATTCTAAAAAAATAAAATCTGAGGCTCAGATCTGTAGAAAAGATTGGACAAAGAGAAGCAACACCGCCATGGCTGCGGTCACCGGTTGCATGTGACCCAAAATCACAACGCCGACCCCGCCAAGATACGGGTTGGATTTTCTCAATGCCCGATCCATTAGCTCAGAAAAAAGAAGGAGAAAAGCCATCATAGCCTCTTCATAGATCCATCATCAATTCATCGAACTTAATCCCAAATAAACATAGGAAAGAAGTACTCCATATTCACTAAATATATATAGGAAACAAGTAACATTCAGTCAGGTATCTGCAGATATGCTATGGGTTGTTTGTTTTACTGATAATGTAAAGAAAGATCATCGGTGAACGGAGAGGGCAACCACCCTTAACAGAAATTCCAGATCTCTCCGTCCCCTCAATTTTCTTTCTGAGCTAATGGATACTGAAAACGGCATTGTGGAATGAGTATATATTAACCTAGAGTAAGGGATATTGTTGTAATTAGTGGAATGAGTATATATTAACCTAGAGTAAGGGGTATTGTTGTAATTAGAGTGCACAAACTTTTATACTATCTCTTTTTCTTTTTTTTAAATGATAAGTAATATTTTATATTAATTAAAACATTAGGTCAAGTTAATTGGAAATTAAAATTGATTTTTTTTAAAAAAAAATATCACCTAATTTTACTTTTTTTCATATGGTCACCCACCTTTAATCATTATCACTATTTGATCACTCAATTATTCTTTTGTATTAATTTTGATGCTGTAATCATTTTTCCTCTTTTAATTCCTAAATTTTAAACTCCAAATTCCAATTGTTTTCAATTTTTACTAAATTTATCTTCAATTAATATTAATGGTGTGTGACTCAGAAATAAAAAAATCTACAAAAATAGAATGATTTTGAGTTTGTAAAAAGAATCTACAATAATGATAACAAAATATTTTTTTGAAAAATATTTCAATTATTAAGGGATTATATTTTTTTTAGTCCATTAAGTTACCACAATTTTGAATTTAGTCCATCAGGCTACCACTTTTTGAATTTAGTCCATTAAGTTTCGATTTATTTTGATTTTGGTCAAGTTACCTGCTATAGCAGGTTTAACAGGTCATTTTTTAAAACACAACCTATAAAATGATTAACTCTTCTAAGATAATCAAACTACTAAGTATTATTGAGTACATAGTTGAACAACTATCTAGGGGAGTTATATGTGCGGAATAGTGGTTGGCCCTTTTAGTTTAGACTCCTTTAGTTTCTGAAATCACTTAATCAAACAATGTATTCCAGTTTCAGGGAACTTGTCCAAATAGGTTTTGCACAGTCTTTGAATGATTATCCTTTGAAGGATCAGTTTTGTGTGCAGTGTTGAGTGTATGAAAATACTTGGAATGTAAATCAACACAAGAAGTTATAGTGGTTCAGAGAATCAAGCTCCTACATCCACTTTCCCTGATTTAACAGGATAATTCCTTCTCTTTGGAATTAACTTGTTTTATAGTGTCAAGGTGCACTTGATCAATAACACCACTCTTGGTGAATTGATCCCTAGGATGTCTAGAGTCCTAGTACCCTCTTCTCAACTCAGAACTGAACTGTTCTTCTCTCAACAGTCGGCTCCTACCACTTCTACTACTACAACCTTCTAAAATCGTCTAAATCTTCAAAAATTAAACAAAGTTAAAAAAAAATTAATTTAACTAGTTTAGAAAATTTAGTTGATTTTCTACTATTTTTAAATTTTATTTAGCCTTATTTTCCACGTGTTTCTATAAAATTTAGAACGCAAATAAAACATTAATAAAGCAATGGAGTTAAATTTTTTTTTAAAATATTTATTTTATATTAAATGAACCTACTAACACCACATAAATTTTATATACACTCCAAACCTTAAACATAAAAATTCAAAAGTCAAATCTAGTTAAATAAAATCATAAACATATTTAATAAATTGTCAAAAATAATTTAATTAAAAAAATTAACAATTCAAATTAATATAAAAAATATAAATAAAACCTATAAAAAATACATAAATCTTCAAAATTTTAATAAAGCTAAAAAATTAATTAATTTAATTAGTTTTAAAAATTTAGTTGATTTTTTAATACTTAAAAAAAATTATTTAATTTAATAATTTTTTTAAGTTGGTTTTTAAAAATTTTATTAAAAATCTTCAAAAATAGTAAAAAAATTAATTAAATCTTCAGAAATAATTAAATTAATTAATGTTTTTAGCTTTGTTTAATTTTTGAAGATTTTAGTGATTTTTAATTTATAGGTTTTATTTATATTTTTTTATTAATTTGAATTCTTACTTTTTTTTTAATTTAATTATTTTTAGCAATTTATTAAATATGTTCATGATTTTATTTAACTATATTTAATTTTTGATTTTTGGTGTTTAACGTTTGGAGTGTATATAAAATTTATGGGGGTTAGTAGGTTCATGTAATATAAAAAAAAAAATTAAAAGAAAAATAAAATAAAATAATTTAAAACTTCATTGCTTTATTAATATATGTTTTATTTGCGTTCTAACTTTTATAAAAAAACGTCGAAAATAAGGTTAAATAAAATTTACAAATAGTAGAAAATTAACTAAATCTTCAAAACTAATTAAATTAATTATTTTAGCTTTGTTTAATTTTTAAAGATTTAGACAATTTTTATAGGTTTTATTTATATTTTTCATATTAATTTGAATTCTTATTTTTTTAATTTAATTATTTTTTGTAATTTATTAAATAGGAAATAGTTGGGAGTGTGTATAATAATAAAAAATGATTTTTAAATTTTAGTGTGGTGTGTTTAACATTTGGGGTGTGTATAACATTTTATTGGGTGCATGTGTTTTAAAAAATGACCTGTTAAACCTGCTAACTGGAAATAAATCGAAACTTAATGGACTAAATTCAAAAAGTCGTAACCTGGTGGACTAAATTCAAAATTGTGGTAACGTAATGGACTAAAAAAAATATAATCTCAATTATTAATTTTCATATTGAATTTGTATAAGGATTGGAAATAGAAACTTATTTCAAAGTAGTTAATTATTAAAATTTATTTTTTCATTTATAATTATTCGAGCAGTCTACTAATAATCATTTCATCTTTTTGAGTGCATGTGATATGGTCTCTCTTATACTCACATAATGTTTTACGCATTTGATCATTCATGGATGATTTTGCGATGCCTTTTAGATGAGAAGACATGGCTGAGTGTTATGAATTATTTTATTTACATATTGAGATTTATATAGTGGAGTATATGGTTCATTCACCATGCATGAATATATTTAAGTGCAACAATGTAAACATGTATACAATGAATATATTTAATTAGGTACAAAGAATTGGTTGATGAATGAATATAATCATTGAAACATATATGAATTCATTTATTTTCAATATATATACACTAAATTTGTTGAATTTCAAAGGTCTCTCTTTTAATTAATAAATATTAATTTATCGATAAATTAATAACTCTTTAAATTAATAAATTTCCATGGTCCGAAGGTTATTAATTTATAGAGGTTTTACTGTATCTCTTAACTTTTTTTCCTTTTTATAAATATCTTTTATATTAAAGGTCCATTACATATATAATATTATATTCTTTAATTAATATTTAAAAAAATTTAAGAGGAATGGAGTATAATTAATTGAGCCCATAATGAGACTCTCTACACATATTCAAGTGATAACTAATCTTAATCTTAGAGAGTTAGAGGCAACAACAAAATAATTCCAAAACAAATACTAAAAATCATCATCTAATCATCAAACATTTTTTTAAGCTAATCATCAAACCAAATTTACATTCAAGCTTTCCGAAATTATTTCGGAAATTCGAATATAACACAAAAAAATTGTAAAATCATAAAATTATTAAATTTAGTTATCCTAATAAAATAAAATAGTTATAAAAAATGTACACTTGAAGAAATTAAATTTAATATATTATAAAAGCAATATAATTATAAAATATTCTAAAAAAATAAAATCTGAGGCTCAGATCTGTAGAAAAGATTGGACAAAGAGATGCAACACCGCCATGGCATGCATGTGACCCAAAATCACAACGCCAACCGATAACGCCCCGCCAAGATACGGGTTGAATTTTCTCAATGCCCGATCCATTAGCTCAGAAAAAAGAAGGAGAAAAGCCATCATAGCCTCTTCAGTCACTAGATCCATCATCAATTCATCGAACTTAATCCCAAATAAACATAGGAAACAAGTACTCCATATTCCCTAAATATATATAGGAAACAAGTAACATTCAGTCAGGTATCTGCAGATATGCTAAAGGGTTGTTTGTTTTACTAATAATGTAAAGAAAGATCAACAGAGAGAGGGCAACCACCCTTAACAGAAATTCCAGATCTCTCCGTCCCCTCAATTTTCTTTCTGAGCTAATGGATACTGAAAACGGCATTGTGGAATGAGTATATATTAACCTAGGGTGAGGGATATTGTTGTAATTAGTGGAATGAGTATATATTAACCTAGAGTAAGGGGTATTGTTGTAATTAGAGTGCACAAACTTTTATACTATCTCTTTTTCTTTTTTTAAATGATGAAGTAATATTTTATAATAATTAAAACATTACGTCAAGTTAATTGGAAATTAAAATTGATTTTTTTTTAAAAACAATATCTCCGAATTTTACTTTTTTTCACATGTCACCCACCTTTAATCATTATCACTATTTGATCACTCAATTATTCTTTTGTATTAATTTTGATGCTGTAATCATTTTTCCTCTTTTAATTCCTAAATTTTAAACTTCAAATTCCAATTGTTTTCAATTTTTACTAAATTTATCTTCAATTAATATTAATGGTGTGTGACTCAGAAATAAAAAAATCTACAAAAATAGAATGATTTTGAGTTTGTAAAAAGAATCTACAATAATGATAACAAAATATTTTTTTTAAAAATATTTCAATTATTAAGGGATTATATTTTTTTTAGTCCATTAAGTTACCACAATTTTGAATTTAGTCCATCAGGCTACCACTTTTTGAATTTAGTCCATTAAGTTTCGATTTATTTTGATTTTGGTCAAGTTACCTGCTATAGCAGGTTTAACAGGTCATTTTTTAAAACACACCCTATAAAATGTTATACACACCCCAAATGTTAATTAAACACACCCCACTAAAATTTAAAACTCATTTTGTATTACTATACACACCCCCCAACTATTTCATATTTAATAAATTGCCAAAAATAATTAAATTAATATGAAAAATATAAATAAAATCTATAAAAAATTGTTGGTCCTGAAAGGAGTATATAACAAGTGTATGGGGGGGAATACACTTGTATGCAATTCTTTTCAAATTTAGATCAAACCAGAGTTCAGCAAGGTTGTCTTGGACAACTCTGCTGAAGATGATTAACTCTTCTAAGATAATCAAACTACTAAGTACTATTGAGTACATAGTTGAACAACTATCTAGGGGAGTTATATGTGCGGAATAGTGGTTGGCCCTTTTAGTTTAGACTCCTTTAGTTTCTGAAATCACTTAATCAAACAATGTATTCCAGTTTCAGGGAACTTGTCCAAATAGGTTTTGCACAGTCTTTGAATGATTATCCTTTGAAGGATCAGTTTTGTGTGCAGTGTTGAATGTATGAAAATACTTGGAATGTAAATCAACACAAGAAGTTATAGTGGTTTAGAGACTCAAGCTCCTACATCCACTTTCCCTGATTTAACAGGATAATTCCTTCTCTTTGGAATTAACTTGTTTTATAGTGCCAAGGTGCACTTGATCAATAACACCACTCTTGGTGAATTGATCCCTAGGATGTCTAGAGTCCTAGTACCCTCTTCTCAACTCAGAACTGAACTGTTCTTCTCTCAACAGTCAGCTCCTACCACTTCTACTACTACAACCTTCTAAAATCGTCTAAATTTTCAAAAATTAAACAAAGTTAAAAAAAAATTAATTAATTTAACTAGTTTAGAAAATTTAGTTGATTTTCTACTATTTTTAAATTTTATTTAGCCTTATTTTCCACGTGTTTCTATAAAATTTAGAACGCAAATAAAACATTAATAAAGCAATGGAGTTAATTTTTTTTTTTAAATATTTATTTTATATTAAATGAACCTATACTAACACCCCATAAATTTTATATACACTCCAAACCTTAAACATAAAAATTCAAAAGTCAAATCTAGTTAAATAAAATCATAAACATATTTAATAAATTGTCAAAAATAATTTAATTAAAAAAATTAAGAATTCAAATTAATATAAAAAATATAAATAAAACCTACGGAAATGATATAGAGCCCACCAATTGTGCCCACCAGTTTTGCCCACCGCCTATGTGGCATTACCACGTCAATAAATTCTTATTTATATTTAATTTAAACTTAATCTAATATCAATATTTTATTTTTTTATCCATATCAATATTTTAAAAAATCTTTTTTTATATTTAATTTAATATTATCTCTATCAAATTACGCTAACTAACGCCATAAATCTTTTCTCAAATCTTTCCATCACCATTAATTTTTTCTCAAATCTTATATGTGGCGTGAGTTTAATGTAATATTAATATATTAATATATTGATATAAGATTTGAGAAAAAATTAATGGTGATGGAAAGATTTGAGAAAAGATTTATGGCGTTAGTTAGCGTAATTTGATAGAGATAATATTAAATTAAATATAAAAAAAGATTTTTTAAAATATTGATATGGATAAAAAAATAAAATATTGATATTAGATTAAGTTTAAATTAAATATAAATAAGAATTTATTGACGTGGTAATGCCACATAGGCGGTGGGCAAAACTGGTGGGCACAATTGGTGGGCTCTATATCATTTCCGATAAAACCTATAAAAAATACATAAATCTTCAAAATTTTAATAAAGCTAAAAAATTAATTAATTTAATTAGTTTTAAAAATTTAGTTGATTTTTTTAGAATTAGTTGAAATCAAAAGATAATTTTTAGAATTAGTTGAAATCAAAATATAAAAATATTTTTTAATAGGCAAAATAATAAGTATCAAATTAGTTAATAAAAATAAAGAGTCAAAAGAGGTAAACCACTAAAAAGTCAAAAGAAAGAAAGTAATTGTGAAATTAAGAATTGAGAAATACAATACTTGTGAAATTTAGAGATTTTTTCTAAAAGTTGAAGTAAGATATTTTTATTTATTTTTCAATATCTACTTATTAAAAAACTTAATAAAACATGAATCATTAATATTAAATAAATATTGAAAGATACCTATTTTTTTAATACATAACAGCTTTGAAAACTGGTCTTCAAAATGTAACAAAAATAGGAGAAAATTTTGTTTTAGTCCACTTATTAAAAAGGTCAAAGTGCAACTCGCGCTTCTTAGACGTATTTAGTAATAACTATATATAAATAGTAAAATATTATTTAAAATGACATAAAACATGATACAAACTAATCAATTATTGATAATTCACCGTGAGTCCTTCATGAGTCCTTGCGTGAGTCGAGGTTCAATCATGTTTTCGGTCATTTTAGGTTTGCTTTGTGTGTTATCATTTTGGTTGGTTTAGAGGAGTGTACATTTTTTCCTTGACCCGAGTTTTGTACGTAAGGAGAGATTTTTTGTGCAATGTTTTAATGGCGCTCAACCCTGTGGGACGGCTTGTAAACTTATACCTCTAAGTCTTTTTATTTTTATTTTTTTATATATAACTTTTATTTGTCAATTATAGATAATCCACCACATTTTTGTGAAATGATATATTTTCTAACCATTCTCGATTACTCAGAGTCGTTGACTTCATACATGAAAGAAAATAAGTTATTATTCTTCCGTAAGATGAAATAAAATAATTGAAGCATTTGTTCAGATGTACCAAAACGTATGCGTGTGTATAGTCTTGACAAACCATCTCCGCAACAAAATTACCAATTTACTTCTTCCATCCATGGTGTTGAAATAATTTCTCTTTCGCTTAATCTTCATAAGAGTCATACTTATGGATTTAAATAAAATTTCACAATAACAACTCTAACAAAAAAAATGTACCTATTAAAATATTATAGTTGTAGTAAGATTTAAAAATTACTCATAAATTGCACATGCTAATTTTTCTATAACATAAATACGTGTATTTAGAATTATAAATAGATAATCTATGTTGATTGCATAAATAAATAAATAAGGTGATATTTGGATGCAATTGATTGCATAAATAAATAAATAAGGTGATATTGTCATTGTTATACATTTAATGTAAAAAAAAGATTAATGTGAATAAAACAAAATGGTTGAATTTTTAAATTATTAAATCTTTATTATCATTAATTAGTGATTCACTTAATTAATTAACATAATTTAAGGAATTTATAATAACGGTTACAAAAATAAATATTCATAAAGTCAAATTATATTTTATGGAATAGTTCAAAATTATTTACATACAAATTAATTAATTATTATAACATTATTATTAATAATAAACTGTGGCATATACTTTTAAATTATTCTGAGGTATAGAACAACAAAAATTATTTCTAGATACCATTTTAAAAAAAATCAATAATAAAATATATTATATGAAATTAATGCATTTAAAAAATAAATTTGCTCTCAATCCTTTGATATTGTCATTGTTATACATTTAATGTAAAAAAAAAAAAGTTAATGTGAATAAAACAAAATGGTTGAATTTTAAATTATTTAAACTTTATTATCATTAATTACTGATTAACTTAATTAATTAACATAATTTAAGAATGCGACCCTTTTCCAGTTTTTTCATCTAATTCGAAACCCATTTAAAAGATTGAATTTTGATCAAGAAATTGAGAAAAAAAATGGGAATTTGTGTATGACCTAACTAGCAAAATGAAATTCGAGTATAAGAGAAACAAAAAATCACAGCAATTCTCATATCAAAGCACCAAATTTCAGAAAATAAGTGAATTTTTAGGACTGTAAAATTCTGCTCTATGCCCTCCTTTCTTCTTCACCTCAACCACTCTCAACAATGGTGTCAATTCAAATATCTCAACAAAAATCATCAAGGGCCCCTTCACACCATCCTTTAATCCTTCCAAACTCACTCTACAATCCTTTTTCCTCACTGTGAAACTCACAATCTTGGCAATTTCCTCCAATTTGTATATAATGTTTG
Source organism: Galeopsis tetrahit (assembly GCA_963675135.1). Classification (NCBI taxonomy): domain Eukaryota; kingdom Viridiplantae; phylum Streptophyta; class Magnoliopsida; order Lamiales; family Lamiaceae; genus Galeopsis; species Galeopsis tetrahit. Next base: position 26,972,908 of record OY776130.1, on the reverse strand, counting down.
CAATTGGTGCCCCTGTAATGAACCCGTAAGAATTAATATACATAATCTTCAACAATGTTGTCGTATCAACAACGTCGCTGTCGGAGTGTACCCACCGACCTTCCGTCTTAGTCGTCATCCCCTCCAAGCACGGATCCAAACAAGTCATAACCCGAATTAGAGAAAGTAGGATTTGGAAAAGTCGGCAAAGATCGTAAATTATGCCTATATTTAAGGGATTGAGCAACTGCACAAATTATGGAATTTAAAATTTGATTTAATTTTTTATTTTCGAAAATAATGGTTTAGGATTTGGAAAAGTCAGCAAAGATCGTAAATCATGCCTACAAATTATGGAATTTAAAATTTGATTTAATTTTTTTATTTTCGAAAATAATAGTTGATATGTATATTAAGGGTAGTTTAGGTTTTTTTAACTCTAATTTGAATCTAATAGACAATTTTTAAACTTGTTGTCCCTATTTGTTGAATGTGTTATAGGAATGAATCTAGTAGTAAAAAATTTCCGTGTCTTATCTTAATACTCTATATTTATGAGAATATAATGGGACACGTGTCACAAAATCGTCTATTTCAAAATCCTACATTCCCAGTCATTCTCATTAAAAAAATCTATTTTTCCTATTTTAATCTCAATAATTCAAATGTTATCTACTCATAATTATTATTTTTAAATTTTGAATTTTTTATTTTTCGATTTCACTTTATAGAAATAAAAATAAAATTTTATAAAAATAAAAAGAAAACTCCTGCTTTTTCTCCTCCGCTTCCTCAGTCATCTTTTATCTCTCTCATTTCAAACAAATTATTTAGTGTATCTCATATTCTCTACTTCATCAACTAAATCAAAAATAACCAACCCGCATCTATGCAATGTTGAGGTCTAAAGATTCTCTTGGTACAGTAAATTACCAACAGTGTCAAACTGTCCACCATATTGCCAATATATATAGAAAAATAGTCTTACATCTACAAATATAAAAGACAAAAATAATGTTTATGTATTTCAAGGTTTCATACGCAAAACACTCAAATACACAAAGTTTAGAAAATTTTACTTACTTGGAGTTTTTGTTGGGTTTAGAGTTTACAAACTTCACTCTATTTTCAAACACCCAGCTTTTTAGCATTCTTAATTAAAAAAAAAAAAAAAATTTGCTATTTTTAGGTTAGGATTATATCTCTAGTGAGTTTGAGAAGTTGAGAAGACGTATAAATTTTATTTTTATTTTTATAAAGTGTAATTTGATGTGGAAAATAAAAAATAAAATAAAAAAGAATATGCGTATATCTAATTGCAACACGATGAAAGGTTGAAGTTTTTTACAATAATCGTAAAGGTCATGATTAAATTAATATGGGTGGTGTATTTATTTAGAATTAACCCTACTTTTTTCTTGTTCCTTATATTATATTTCATTACTCTCATCTTATATTTTTTTCTCTCTGCTTTTTTCTTGTTCCTTATATTTTTTAATAAATGATGTTTTCGTTGGTTGGAATTAAAAAAGAGTATGAATTGACAAATATATCCTTGAATAATAAAGGAGGTTTCTAATCACATTAATTCTTTAATGCACTTTTCTATAGTTAAGAACCAATTAGAAAATTCTCTAAAGTTAGAGAGACAGAATTGAAATAAACCGTGTAAAAAATTCTCAAACATCATTTAATCGTGTACAAAAGAAAAATGCTAAAACATCATTTTTTTTTTAAATGGGGGAGTATCTCTTAATTTTTTTTCCTTTTTACACGTATCTTTTATATTAAAGACCCATTATATATATAATGTTATATTCTTTAATTAATATTTAATTTTTTTAAAGAGAAATGGATTATAATTAATTTTTTTTTGAGCATGCTGGAGTATAATTAATTGAGGCCAAAATGAGACTCTCTACACAAATTCAGTTTAGTGATAACTAATCTTAGTCTTAGAGAGAGAGCCTTGGAGGCAACGGCAAACTAATTCCAAAACAAATACTAAAAATCATCATCTAATCATCAAACTTTTTTTTTAAGCTAATCATCAAACCAAATTTACATTCTCAAGCTTTGGGAAATTATTTCGGAAATTCGAATATAACATTTTTTTTAAGCTAATCATCAAACCAAATTTACATTCAAGCTTTCGGAAATTCGAATATAACACAAAAGAATTGTAAAATCATAAAATTAATAAAATAGTTATATAAAATGTCAATAATTTTGTGTCTTAAAATATTTAAGAATAATTCTTTAAATATTTTTTTGTTAAACACCTGAAGAAATTAAATTTAATACTCCCTCCGTCCCACAACTGTTTGCACACTTGCCTTATTTGTCCGTCCCACAATTGTTTGCACACCCATAAAAGGAAACATTCTCATAAACCTCACCCTCACAATATTCACATATTTACACAAAATGCCATTACTTTTACTCTCTTTCCAATCACCTTTTTACTTTATCCATATAACTTTACAAAATTACCCCTCAACACTCCACTCATTACACTTTTTTCTTAAAAAGTGTGCCCAATTTGTGGTGCAAACACTTGTGGGACGGAGGGAGTATATTATAAAAGTAATACAATTATAAAATATTCTAAAAAAATAAAATCGAGGTTCAGATCTGTAAAAAAGATCGAGGTTCAGATCTGTAAAAAAGATAGGACAAAGCGCCAGATACGGGTGGGATTTCTCAATACCCGAAAAAGTCATCACAGCCAGTCACTAGATCCAATGAAACTTAATCCCAAATAAACGTACATAGTATAAACAGGTTGATGAGAATGAGGGTTATGGACTCAAAATTACGTACAATCGAGAGCCGAGTTGAAGTCGAGGTCCATAATAAATTATGCATTAGTTTAGAATATATTTTGATTAGTTAGGATATTAGAAGATATTATGAAATATTAATTAGAAGATATTATTTAATAATTAGTTTGTTAGGATATTTACATATTTTGTGGAGATATCTCTATAAATTGAGATGAAACTACCGTGTAGGAAAAAAGAAGAAGAATAAATAATATAATTTATTCGTATCGTAGTTCTCATCACAGGTATCTGACAGATATGCTAAAACGGAGATCATCATCGGCTAACGGGAGATCTAGGAGAGATCTAGGATAGGAAAGGGGTATTGTTGTAATTAAAGTGCACAAACTTTTCTATGCTATCTCTTTTTTTTCTTTTTATAAATGATGGAGTAATATTTTATATTAATTAAAACATTAGGGTCAAGTTAATTGAGAATTAAAATTGATATTTTTTTTTTGAAAATATAACCGAATTTTACTTCTTTTTCATATTTGATCACACACCTTTAATCACTATCACTATTTGATCACACTCCGTTAGCTGACATCATTTTTCTTGTTTTAATTTCTAAATCCTAAACTTTAAATTTCAATTGTTTTCAATTTTTTCTAAGGAGGGTATATTCAATTGAAATTTTATTGGATTTTTTGGATTTTAAAAAGTACGTGGTTTATAAAATTTATAGAGTCCTACAGAGTTTGACCGGCTTTTTTTATTGATTTATATGGATTTTCATAGATTTGACAGGATTGTGGAAATATATTTTTTTATTGATTTAGATAGATTTTTAAAAACTCCTATATTGATGCAAGTTAAAGAGTTAATTTTAATTTTTTAAATTAATATTATATATATTATATAAAATATTTTGCCAATAAAAAAATATATATATATAATTTATTTTACCAATAATATATATATATAAAGTATTTTATCAATAAAAAATATATATAAAGTTTATATATTAATTCGGGGTGCCCCGCAGACCCAAAGCTCGCGGGTAGAGTAGGCACCCGCGGTCGGGTCAATATTGTCATTCCTTCTTCTGATCTTTAGTCTTCAAAGTTCTTTGAGAGAATCCGTTGAAATCTCTTATTTTTAGAAGTGATTTTGAATAGTGCAATTTATTTATATTTTTGGAGGAGAATCTAACAAAATCCATACAGTATTAAAATTCATAGACGGTTGAATACCTAAAGATTTTTAAAGATTTTTTTAAATCCGTATTGAATACCTCAAAATTATTAAAGACTTTTTAAAATCCTAATTGAATACCCCCAAACTTTGAAAGTCCAAAAAAATCCTACAGAATCCACAACCAATACACCCCCTAAATTTATCTTCAATTAATATTAATGGTGTGTGACTAAAAAAGAAATAAAGGTTTAGTCTAGTATACACTTGAGTTCATGTTGTACACTCTAGTCCAATTTATTATTATTATTATTATAAAAATAATTACATGACCTATAAAATAGCTCTTTTTATTTCTGTAGATATTGTTACTCTTAAATGTCTTAACATTCATAACAACATCTTAATTCGACCTTTCTTATTTTGTCTAAGTCTAAATTCTGTTTTCTAGTTGATGCTGCTTTGGATGTTGTAACATCGCAGGTTGAAGATCTAGAACATTCTACACAGTTCCAGACTGGAAGGATCTGGAAGCTTGCAGAAGTATGTAGATCATGCGGTTGCCTTTGAAAACGTCCAGAATAGGCTGGAAGGTGCTAGAATTAATTGGAATGAAGAGTGGGCTAAAAAGAAGGGATGAGATCCTAAAAAATAGGATATGGATTATGAAGCTTCTAGAATTCGTTTTTACCTCTATAAATACTCAAGGAAGTCTTCATTATTCAGCATGGAGAATTAAGAGTAATCACATAATGTCTATGTGAAGTGTTCGTCCTACTTAGACATTATCGTGATTATTATTTCTTCTTCATCAGATTCTCGTTTGCCATGAAGAAATACACATCAGATCCGAGAGTCACATATTTAACGAAGTGTCATTCTTTAAGTCCTAAACAAGTGTTCATCCTGTTAGGAATTAATTGTCATTGACATGATCTTGTCGTTGTGCCGAAGAGTCCAAACTTCCTGTACAACATAGACTACAACATAGACTTTTCTATACTTCTTTGATAGAGAGATCATAGAGTTAGATTAGTTTTTGGTAGTGTAATTTTTACACTTAAGCCGTCTTTAGACTAGATACTTTATCGAGTCTTGTTTTCGTTGTGAATATTTGTTCACACAACATTTGTATTCACTCATTGATTAGTGAAAGTTTTGCCATGAGGCTCACGCATAGATTTTAAATTAAAATCTATGTAAAAATTATTTCCATTGTGTTCAGTTTATTTTTAGTGTTTTAGTCTTCCGCTGTGTCTGTCTTTTCTGATATTCTGTTTGAATTAATGTTACACCATTTGTCTTAACATTCAGTGTAACATCGTTCTGTTTTTCACTTAAACACTAGTAATACCATCCACACACACTTTCAGTTGGTATCAGAGCCAATACCTGACGACACTAGGTCTAGATCCTTGTTTTAAGTGTGTTTTAGTTTATGTTAGCAATGGAAACACATCACATATCCACTACACTTAGGCACCCGAACATATTATCCATATTTTAAGCCTAAGTTGTGCATGTATATTGAGTCAATTGTTGAACGTGCTTGGAGGACTGTACTTACAGGTTATGATGTACCAAAGATCCAAATCAACACATCAATACATCCACCAGAAAGAAGGAAAAGTCAATTTCAACCAAGGTTATCAAAAAGTGAAGGTAAACTAAGGTATGATCTTTAATATAGAAAATCAGTTCAATGCATATTCTGAATATGGTCTTTATGAAAATTAATGTGCCAATATTAAACTTAAGCAAAAACTGAATTTTAGTACTACCTTAAATGATGAATCAGATGATGAATTTGATGAATCAAAAGATGTTGAATTCGCTTTTCATACCAAGATTGATTATGATGGTTCTTTAGATGATGATCTGGATGATACAGATTCTGATGTTGCACCTAATGTCATAACATTTATGGTAACATCAAAACAGAGTCACCCAGATTTGAATTGTTTTAATGGGTTTGTTGATGATGCAGACATAAGGATTGATGATTCTAAATACCAAAATTTGTTGGATGATTGTAACTCTCAGAAAGTCACTCTTAATTCTTTGAACAAAGAGAATGAGAATCTGAAAGGAACAATTACTACGCTAGAAGTCATACATACCAGAAGAGATTTTGAAGTTTACAAACTGAAGGAGAAATTGATCACCTCTACTTTAAGTTTTATAAAATTTTCTATGCGTGCTTCTGATATGAATAATGTTATAGCTATTGGAAAATTTGATAATTGTGGTATATGTTATGATAGTGTGAAGTTTGTGAAGGGAAATGTTAAAACATTTGTTGTAACATCTGCACAAACAGATTCTCACAAAGTCAAAGACATTGAAAAGAAGTTTGTATGTCATTATTGTTCGATAATTGATCATATTTATCCGTACTGCATGTAAATGTTTGATGATTTGAGATATGAGAAAATGTTACCTAAAAAGATGTCACTTCCTATGAAACATTTTCTGAAATCTGCATGGAAATCTGATGTTACTTGTAATGCTGTTCACACTTCCTTGAAAGCATGTTTACTTGGTCAATGGTATTTTTTTATAGTTGTTGTTCTAGACATATGACAGTACAAATTGACTACTTATCTGATTATGTGACCTTGAATGATGGTAATGTTACATATGGTGGTTGTTCGAAATGACATATTAATTGGTAAAGGAACTTTAAATGTTGAAGGTTTTCCTAAGCTTAAAAATGTTTTACATTTTGATGGATTGCTTGCTCATTTGATTAGTATTAGTCAACTTTGTGATGATAATTTGCATGTAGAATTTGACAAAGAATCATGTGTATGTTCTTAATGAAGATGAAGATTGTCTAGGGCAGTAGATAATTGTTATCTTATTGGAATAAATGTGTGTAACTTGTCAAAGAATGATGAAAATGTCTTATTGCATCAAAAATTGGGACATGCACATTATAAATCAGTGAAGAGACTAATCAAAGTCGATGCAGTGAAAAAGATTACCAAAACTGAAGTTTTAGAGTACTACTGTATGTGGACCATGCCAGAAAGGTAAGCAGGTAAGAGTGTTGCATAAAATGCTGTCACATTGTTCTACACATCAATGTTTCGAATTGTTGCACATGGATTTAACTGGTCTTATGTCTTTGCTGTAAGAAAGAATATAACTCTACAAGAAATGACAAGAATCATGCTTACATCTAAAAGTCTTGATAAGAGATTTTGGGCTGAAGCATTGAATACAACATGTCATATTATTAATAGAGTTTATATTCGATCTGGCACAATTCAAACACCTTATGAGATTTTGAACATTAGAAAATCAAATGTGAAATATTTTCATGTATTTGGTTGTATGTGTTATATTTTGAATGATATGGATCAACTTTATAAGTTTGATTCTAAAAGTGATAAAGGTTTCTTTTTAGGCTATTCTAGAAATAGTAAAGCTTATAGAGTTTATAACCTTAGGACTAACACTGTTCAAGAATCTGTTAATGTTGTGTTTGATGATGATAAAGGTCTTACAGATGACAAAGATGAAGAAGATGTATCACAAGTGATTGACAATCCTGAAAATAGACTGAAATCTGAAAAATGTTGCACCTAATGTTACAACATCTGGAGCAACATCTACAGAACATTCAGTTGGAATTTCACAGAACAGTTAGTATGTTTCCCAAAAGGAATTCTTCTTCAAGAATTGATCAAAGTCATCATTCTGACCAGATCATAGGTGATGCTACAGTTGGAGTGCAAACAAGAGGAAAAGTAAGAGCTAATAAGGTAGATGTGGTAAGAACAATATGCATGTCTTCTATTTGCAATGTTGTAAATGCAGAGTGTTACTATTTTGAAATTAAACCTAAAAATGTTAATGAAACATTTTCTTATGAGTTTGGTAACATTGATAGGAACACAATTAGGTTAGTTGCACAAACATACACTCAAGTTGAAGTTATTGATTTTGATGAAACTTTTGCATTCGTTGCTAGAATAGAATCTATTAGATTATTGCTAGCAATTGCATGTTTTATTGACATTAAACTTCATCAAATGGGTGTATAAGCTGCATTTCTAAATGACATTTTGAATGAAGAAGCATATGTTTAACAACTTAAAAGGATTTGAAAATCCACAATACCCTGATCGTTTTGTTAGAGGAGAAACCGTTTAAACTTTGTTCATTAAGCACACTGGAGAAGATTTACTTATTGCTCAAATATATGTTGACGACATTGTGTTTGGTTTAACTTGTGATAAAATGTTACCAATTTGTTAAAACAATGACTGCAACATTTGAGATGAGTATGGTTGGAGACTTGAATTATTTTTTAGGTCTTCAAATCAATCAATGTAAGGATGGTATATTCTTCTCTCAAGGTAAGTATGCTGAGAACTTGGTTAAAAGGTTTGATTTTGAAAGTTAAAAAGTAATGAAAACTTCTATGAGATCTACTTTGAAACTTTGCAAAGACAATGCTGGAAAGGATGTTGATCCAACATTGTATAGATCTATGATAAGAAGTTTTACTTTATCTAACCTCTATTAGACCAGACATAATCTACAGTGTTTTTGTTTGAGCTAGTTACCAATATTATCCAAAGGAATCTCACCTGAATGTTTTGAAAAGAATTATTAAGTATGATGCAGGTACGAGTGAACTTGGGATTTGGTATACTAAGGACACCAACAACACTTTGATTGGATACAGTGATGCGGATTTAGCATGAGATATAGATGACAAAAATAGTAAGAGTAGAGGATGTTTCTACATGGGAAACAATCTTGTTGTTAAACAAGATATTTCATGACTATGGAATTGAATTGATATCCTTACAATTTTCTGTGATAATACGAGTGCATAAACATTTCTAAAAATTCAGTACAACACTCACTCACTAAACACATTTGCATTAGGAATTATTTTATGAGAGATTTAGTGGAGAAGAACATAGTAAAGTTGGAATACGTACCTATTGAAAATCATAATGATGATATATTTACTAAGGTTTTGACCTTGAGACATTCTTATCTTTGAGAAAATCTCTTGGTATGTGTAGTATCTGAATAATCCTAGATGGATGGTGTCACAAATGTCGTAGCATTTGGGACAACATCATAAGGTTGTATAGTTGTTATAAATTTAATTTATTTCCTATTTTCGTTGAATAATTCCTTTGTAAAATATTCTTGAATCTAAAATTTGTTGTGCAAAAATAAACATGTCTTACACCTCTCAAATGCATATAAATAGAATGTTGTTAGCATACTAAAAGATGTAGTTAATCACTGAGTAACTATGGAGCACGGAGTTGACTACTACGATGCCTTCTTTTCAAAAGGTGATTAATAAAATATATCAACATGTTCATAATCCATTGAGTAATTATGGGGCACGGAGTTCGCTACTACGATGCACTCTTCTAGAAAAATGGATCAATATGAACTAGGTGCTACAACACGAAAAGAAAAAATGGTGCAACACAAATGAAGTAAATTCATGTAAAAACCGTGTTGAGGTGTATGTAACAGTTTTGAGCATAACATTAGATGATTCGATTATATTTTTATAACTAGTAATTATTTGATTATTTGTGGAAATTTATTTCATTTATTCTGATTATATTAACCCACGTCTTTGATTTATTTTCAGATTATACACATTTAAATGTTAAAAATTCTAGAATGTTCTTAATTTAATTAATTATTTAATTATGATTTTACCCACTACTTACCCATGATTTATTTTTGTGGCTAAGTTTATGGAGTATTATCAAATTTCTTCTAGAATCTTCCTTAGTTAGTTTTTATTTTTATACGTATTACTTCCAACTATGCATTCTCTGCTATATTCTTCTCATAACATGATATACTAAGCATTGCATTTTTTCGAGTGATTTGAGTATTGTATTTTAAGATTTGCTAAAACCTTGTTTATCTCTGTTATTGTGATTATCTTTTCGATTTCTTAGTGCTTTAATGACAGGAAACAAAGAAACTACCTCACCACACTCAAACTCCGACGAAACCGTCATCTCCATCTCTCTCCAATCTTAATAGTTTCACATTTATGGTCGCTTTACACCAAAACTCACCAACTGCTACAAGAAAAGCTGAAACACTTACCGAAACAACTCTAGTTACACCCATTCCTACAACTGTTCACATTTAACTCGATTCGATCCTTAACGAGTTGAATCAAGTTGTTGAGAATATGTCTCAATCGAATGTGAATTCTGAGACTCTGTTTCTACTGTTGGAAATATGTCCATTGACATTTCTCATTACTGAAAACCCAAAAAACTCACCACTACACTTGGTTCGTTCACCTCACAAAAGCCCCAATTTCCAAGTCCTAATACTGAAACAGAGGCAACTGCCTCGATTGCTTCCTCTCTAGAGGAGATTGAAAAGGAATTGATGATTTTCCTGTTGCTGAGCAGAATGTGTTTGCAAATGCTGAGACATTCGATTTTGAGGACGCTCAAATGAAGGAGGCCGACGTGAATGCTAACTCAGGTGAAACTAAATCTTATCTTTCTAATACTGATGAATTTGCATAGATTGCATTTAGGAGGAATGTTGAGAAAGAAAAGAGAAAGAGGAGCCATGTTCAACAAAGGAAGTTCGGTTGTGTGTTTAGAGTTGATTACTTTAACTCACTGAGGAGAAAGAAGAAATGAGGTACTGTTACTGATAAACCGATTCAAGTTGTTTCTTAATCGGAGGTAGAACAGGTTGTTACTGAGAAATGAGTCAAAAGGAAGTATGATCCAAAGGGAAAGAAGGTTGCTGCTGAACGAGACTTGCCCAAAAGAATTGAATCTGATCCACAGGATAATCCCACTTTTCGTGAGATTAATAAGATTCTGAGGAAGAATGCTGCATCAAATGCTGAAGCAAGTGTCGCAACACCAGACCCTGATGACAGTAGAAGTGATGATTCTGAGAAGAGTAGTAGTAAGGACTCTGAATCAGCCGAGGAAACAAATTCTGAAGGAGGTAATTCTGATTCTGATAATAATTCTCACGTTGATATGTTAATTGCTAAAATAACTAAAACGTCAAGATGAAAGTTGTTAATGGAAAGAAGAGTTAAGATTGCTGATTTTGAGAGTAAAGGGTTGATACAATTTCTGATTAAAAGGAAATTGTTGAAAGTTGTAACTTTGAGTAATACTTTTGTGTTTGACTGGGTATATGTACTTTATGCTTGTCTTAGGAAGAGTACGGGTAGACGTAGCTCTAAATGATATGGGAATGTACAATTTAGGGGGAGATCAGTTCTATTTACTCCGGAATTGATTAATGATCTCTTAGAGATAGAGCCTGTGATTGATGAAGATGAACTTGATTTGAACTTGGTTGCTACTTCTATAACTAGGGTAGATTAACTAGGTGACAAAATGTTATGCTTGCTAAAGATCTCACATCTCTATACTCTGTACTCCATATATTGATTGTCTACAATTGGATACCCTATACAAATTCCACTACGGTGATTAAGGATTAAGTTATATTGTTGTATAAGATGACTGTGTTGAAGAATTTCAATCTGGATTTAATTATTTTCACCACATACAGTTTATTGTGATATTTATTATAAAGGGATTTTACCTTATCATTTGCGGATATGTTCATACCTCAAGAGGCATGAATTTTTAAACCTAAGGAAACTGAGGTTATTAGAGGCAAGGTACCCTTGATGACTATCTCACCTGCTCTGTTACTTGGTGAAAGGATTGTTGATTTGATTTGTTACAAAATTCAGATGGTTCTGATCACAGAGATGCTCTTATTCCAGTTCGACCGGCTCCAGCAAGACCTGAACAGAGAAATGCTACATCGAATGTGAAACACATTGGTGGTCACATTGGTCAAATTTTTTTTTCTGTTTCTTGATCTTTTATTATACTTCAACTGCAATGTTTACAGGACTCTATTGATGGACTTCAGTTCCTTAAAGTCCAATGGTTAGAGACGCTTTCTACTACCACAGGGGGAGAAACACCATCAACTTCTGGGGTTCGAAGTGAAGAGTTCCATGAAGATATACCAGAAGATGATTGTGTACCTGATGCTATTAATGAAGAGACTGTTGAACCAGATGCTGTAGTTTAATTTGCTGATGTTGATGAACGTATGGATGTTCTTTATGACATCTAAACAGGTTATGATAACAACTGAACAGGTTGATACAAGACGGGGGGGGGGGGGGCTGAACATTATAAGTCATTATGTGCAGGAACATGATGCTGCAGTTGCTGATACAGCAATATATGTCACTTGTTTGGTTTCTTAAGTATTTGTGCCTTTTATACTTCCCTTGATCTTATTCATTTATGTTACTGTGTTTAAGTTGATTTACATATTCTGTTTTTTCCTTCCTAGTTGATAGGTTGTCTTTTATTCAACTTGCTTAAATTATTTGCATTGATGATAATAGTTTACTGCTTTATGCTTAAATTGTTTTCATACTTATTATCATTTTCTTACTGCATGTTGTATATGTTTATGTTTATATTATGTTAGTTGTTGTCTGTTTTATTTTTCTAACTTGTCTTATTATTCAATTTGCTTAAATTGTTTGCTTTGAGGATAATATAGAAGTACATCTCTCTTTAATTATCATGTGCTTACTGCTTAAATTGTTTGCTTTGATAATAATATAATTTAGAAGTACACTTATTTTTAATTCTCAGTTGCTTACTGCTTATTGTTTAAGTCTTTGTTAGATATTGTTGTTTTTCACATGTTTTGCTCTGTTTTTTATTTTTAGTCTTTGCTCTGTTTGTTTTTCTTTTCTTTATTATTGCTCTGATTTTATTTTATTGAGTCATACATAAGTCTTAGGTTGATCTAGTACATATTCATATATGCTCTGATTTAACTTATGATTTTTGTAAAGTTTATATGTTGTTCAGATAAGTATATTGTTTATACTTATTGTTGTTTTGAGTGAGATCACATTGCTCTTATGGCACGGACTATGTGATATCATTCTTGGTCTTTCTTACTTTGATCCGGAAGCTACAACAGGTGTTGACTTGACTAGTACATGGATATGATGGTAATACTCTAGCATGTACATAATACTGAGTATATATAGAAATATATGTGCATCAGGTGTGTTGTAGTCGAAAGGTCAAATTGGGGGAGATTGTAGATGTTGTTACTCTTAAATGTCTTAACATTCATAACAACATCTTAATTCAACCTTTCTTATTTTGTCTAAGTCTAAATTCTGTTTTCTAGTTGATGCTGCTTTGGATGTTGTAACATCGCAGGTTGAAGATCTAGAACATTCTACACAGTTCCAGACTGGAAGGATCTGGAAGCTTGCAGAAGTATGTAGATCATGCGGTTGCCTTTGAAAACGTCTAGAATAGGCTGGAAGGTGCTAGAATTCATTGGAATGAAGAGTGGGCTAAAAAGAAGGGATGAGATCCTAAAAAATAGGATATGGATTATGAAGCTTCTAGAATTCGTTTTTACCTCTATAAATACTCAAGGAAGTCTTCATTATTCAGCATGGAGAATTAAGAGTAATCACATAATGTCTATGTGAAGTGTTCGTCCTACTTAGACATTATCGTGATTATTATTTCTTCTTCATCAGATTCTCGTTTGCCATGAAGAAATACACATCAGATCCGAGAGTCACATATTTAACGAAGTGTCATTCTTTAAGTCCTAAACAAGTGTTCATCTTGTTAGGAATTAATTGTCATTGACATGATCTTGTCGTTGTGCCGAAGAGTCCAAACTTCCTGTACAACATAGACTTTTCTATACTTCTTTGATAGAGAGATCATAGAGTTAGATTAGTTTTTGGTAGTGTAATTTTTACACTTAAGCCGTCTTTAGACTAGATACTTTATCGAGTCTTGTTTTCGTTGTGAATATTTGTTCACACAACATTTGTATTCACTCATTGATTAGTGAAAGTTTTGCCATGAGGCTCACGCAATTTTTAAAATCTATGTAAAAATTATTTCCATTGTGTTCAGTTTATTTTTAGTGTTTTAGTCTTCCGCTGTGTCTGTCTTTTCTGATATTCTGTTTGAATTAATGTTACACCATTTGTCTTAACATTCAGTGTAACATCGTTCTGTTTTTCACTTAAACACTAGTAATACCATCCACACACACTTTCAATTTCATTTTTTTTTCTTAATTTTATTTCATTTTTTGCTTTTTTTTTTTGTTTCTTTTTATTTAATTATTTTTTTACCCTTTTTTTTTTTGTTTTTACTTAAAAATATACTCATTCTCCATTTAAATTAAATTTTTAAGAAAAAAATTTATTCAATAAAAAGTGCAACACAAAATTACTAAAAAATGTAGGTCGATATAACAAAAAAATGCAACACCACATTTACTAAAAGTATAAGTTAGTATAACTAAAAGCGAAATACGATATTTCTGAAATGTGCAAGTCGATATTACTGAAAAGAGCATCACAATATTACAATTTTTAATGAAAAGTGTAAGTTATTAAACTGAAAAGCTCAGCACAATATTACTAAAAAAGGTAAGTCACTATAAATAAAAATATTATTATACAGTTTAATAATTGAAAAGTGCAACACCATTTTACCAAAAAAGTGTAAGTCATGAAAAAGTGTAAGTCAGTACAACTGAAAAGTGCAACATGGACTAGAGTGCACAACATGCACTCGAGTGCAGACCAACCCAGAAATAAAAAATCTAAAAATAGAATGATTTTGAGTTTGTAAAAAGAATCTCCAATAATGGTAACAATACTTTTTTGAACAATATTTCAATTATTAATTTTCATATTGAATTTGTATAATGATTGGAAATAGAAACTTATTTCAAAGTAGTTAATTATTATAATTTATTTTTTCATTTATAATTATTTGGGCATGATCATCTACTAACATTCGTGAAAGATTAATTGTAAGGAACTCTCTAAACTTATCAATTCATATCTATCTACTACTCCTACAACAATTAAAACCAAAAAAATTCTAGTAAAACAATTAAAGCCAAATTCCTACTTAATATACCTAAACAGGGTAGAATTCCTACTTAATATACCTTAAGAATTCATTTAAAACTATAAATACATATTAATATCTTCAAATCCTTCATAAATTGCGGAACCACTAAACAGGGTAGAATTCCCAATTAATTAGTCAAACGTTTCTACCTAATTAAATGCAACATTCCAAATTAAATTACACTCATAATTAAAATTTAATATCTTTAACCTCTAACATAAATATTAGAACTCTTAGTTGACTCCTAATTTTCCAAAATTGAAAACGTTTCTACCTAATTAAAAATGCAGTATTCCAACAAACTTATCATTTCGAAATCTGTCCAATTCGAATTCGAATTCGAAATTGAGGACAATTTTTTTTTTTTGGATGTACAACTATACCTTTTATCTAAATAAATTTCGAATTTTAAATATTGAATTCCATTAAAATTATTAATATATAAGTTTTTTTTAAATACAAATAGAGTCAAAATCTGTAAAAAAAAAAAAAAATATATATATATATATATATCGAACGTCCATTTATTATTTTTTCAAAATTCAAATATACTTCTACATTTATGTTATTTGTTATTTTTACATATGCAACAAAAATTGCATGCTGTAATTGCATAAATATACTTCTGTATTTATGTTATTTATTATTTTTACATATGCAACGAAAATTGCATGTTGTAATTACATAAATATACTTTTGTATTTATATTATTTATTATTTTTACAACCATTTCTACACATTACATTTCAGGATCAACATCAACATGCACTCGAAATTCCATATAAGGTGATTGAATTTTATACATCCTTAATGCATTTTCGATTTCTACAAATTGCATTTTTTATCACACTTCTGCATTAGTGTTGCCTGATGCAATTTCCAGGGCATTTTTTAGTATTGTTATTCAATCTTAACTGCATCTGTTATCTCATCTGTCAATTTTACAAACTGCCATCATACGACATATAATTGCATCATGTGAATTCTTATGTGTGCAACCCATTACACCAATACATTTCATTAACCTACTAATATCACTTCAAAATTATCAACTGTAGATTCGCCAAATAGATATAACAAACTTTTTATATAAAAAACAATGAAATTGCATAACCTCAGTCAACATTTTTTTCAAAACCAAAATTCAAAACAAATATCTTTCAAAGCAACCACAATTAATTCAAAAAAAACAAACGATAACAACATGAAGTTCATTCATAGGTAATGAAAGAACCATATTAAATCCGATAAATACATAATCAAGCAAAAGCATACATCAACAGTTTTAATATTAGGTACTAAGCGACATGACACACAATCTCTACATATTCAATCCCACGTGGTTCGAATCGAATCAACGAATGTCTTTGCCATTCTGATACACATCTTGCTTGCATCATCTCGACCAAACGCTGCATTCTTTGTCTCTACCCCTCTCAAAAAAATCTCAATTAATCTGCAAACAACCACACCACAATCCAGCGTACCGTGTGTTTGCTGCATAAATTATTCCATCTTCATTAGTTCATAACAAATGCAGATTTATACTTTTACACAAATTACTGTAATTAAGAGCAATTTTACTGGAGTCTGAAGACATTATGACTTTCTTAATATCATTATCCACTGCATTTGACACAAATTTTTAATTTTAATTACAATGAATTATTTATGAAAAGTATTCTAATTGCACAGTTACAGTAATGTAAAATTAATATGCGATTACAGTTTGTCGAACCTTTTCACTTTCCTTTCTTCTTTTCAACTGACTTGCTCTTGGCTGAAGACCCTTCAACAGTAATATGACAGAAATTGTAAACAAAAAAATGTGTTATATGCAACAGCCCCCAACAAACACATAATCAACTATGATGAACACATGTCGTAATCATCTAGAATATACATTTCAGTTAAAGCAACAACACGAACATCATTATATAAAAAAGTGTATTCATTCAATTCACCATACTCTGGATGTCAAGTGTAGACATGTACATATACTATGCACCCATTGTTTATGAAACATCATATAAACTCTAAATGAAATTATTCACTTCTCAAACTATTTTGCATATTGCTGCACAATGTTTTAAATGCAGTGATGTACATGTAATGTGTATTAATGTTTTGCTACTATGCACTTAAACACCAGCCGAATGAAACAAGCATACATATGTGCAGCTTCATCCGCAACTTGCAATACTTATTACATTAAATTTGTTTTTCCCAATTACATCGTACCTCTGGTTTTGTAGTTCCTTGCATGTTCACTATCATTCTTGGTTCTCTTCCTCTTTCGACCCCCTTCTTCTCCATCAATACGAACCGGAGTATATTTAATTCTGGCCATCCACCCAATAAGATGCAAAACACAAGATCATCTCTTCAACTGGTAAATTCAAAGTTCACAATAATAGACTCAAAAAACGATTACCTAAAATTTCTAAACTATTAAACACATGAATCTGTAAATAACCCTAAACTATTACGGATTTCAGTCAAAATGCAAAATATATTCAACTCATCTAAACATTAAGACGATCAGTAGACATTATATAAAAATAAAATTAGTTAATAACTGTAATACTCCACCCTACACCGATCGCACACACATCGACAACGATCACACACCAAAAAAATCAAGAAACTTATGTAATTCATACGCGCGTTATATAAAAAACTAAGAGGCGAAATACTAACCTTTTCACAATTGTCTGCAGCCGTCGACTATTCTTTGTCTCCGCGAAAACTATATTCCAGCGTACCGTGTGTTTGCTGCATAAATTATTCCATCTTCATTAGTTCATAGCAAATGTAGATTTATACTTTTACACAAATTACTGTAATTAAGAGCAATTTTATTGGAGTCTGAAGACATTATGAATTTCTTAATATCATTATCCACTGCATTTGACACAAATTTTTTATTTTAATTACAATGAATTATTTATGAAAAGTATTCTAATTGCACAGTTACAGTAATGTAAAATTAATATGCGATTACAGTTTGTCGAACCTTTTCACTTTCCTTTCTTCTTTTCAACTGACTTGCTCTTGGCTGAAGACCCTTCAACAGTAATATGACAGAAATTGTAAACAAAAAAATGTGTTATATGCAACAGCCCCCAATAAACACATAATCAACTATGATGAACACATGTCGTAACCATCTAGAATATACATTTCAGTTAAAGCAACAACACGAACATCATTATATAAAAAGTGTATTCATTCAATTCACCATACTCTGGATGTCAAGTGTAGACATGTACATATACTATACACCCATTGTCTATGAAACATCATATAAACTCTAAATGAAATTATTCACTTCTCAAACTATTTTGCATATTGCTGCACAATGTTTTAAATGCAGTGATGTACATGTAATGTGTATTAATGTTTTGCTACTATGCACTTAAATACCAGCCGAATGAAACCAGCATACATATGTGCAGCTTCATCCGCAACTTGCAATACTTATTACATTAAATTCGTTTTTCCCAATTACATCGTACCTCTGGTTTTGTAGTTCCTTGCATGTTCACTATCATTCTTGGTTCTCTTCCTCTTTCGACCCCCTTCTTCTCCATCAATACAAACCGGAGTATATTTAATTCTGGCCATCCACCCAATAAGATGCAAAACACAAGATCATCTCTTCAACTATGTAGTAAAATTACACACTAAAAAATTAAACACCAAATTAAAATTACACACTGAAAATTAAACTATGTACACTTAATTAATAGAAAAACATACCTTAAATTTTCGCTCCAATCCAAATTTTTCGCTCCAATCCAAATTTTTCCCTTAATTTTTTGCTCCACTCCAAAATTTTCGCGTGTTTTGAGGTTCTGGATCATTTTTCAATACTACATGTCGACGGAAATGTCAGTCTGTCGGTATATCGCGCGCCTAAATTCCGTCGGTATTGACAATATCGACGGATAATTTCAGTCGGTACCAACGATTTCAAATGCATGTCAAATCAGTCAGATTCCGTTGAACAAATTTCAGTCGGTATTTACATTGCCGACGGAATTTATCCGTCGGCATTGAACATGTGTCTATACCGACGGAATACCTTTCCGTCGGTAAAAGACGCGTATAAAAAAAATAAAAATTACAGAAGAAAAATATATACACACTCAAAACAACCTACTTCTTAACAAACATCAAAAAACAAAAAAAATACAGAAACTCATGTCTTCATCTTCCACATTCATGAAAATTGTGGTATGCCATTGTGGAAAAGAAGCTCGTGTGTGCATTTCGAAGCAAGAAAAAAGCAGAGGTAGACTATTTTATACTTTCCCAGATTCACTAAGTGGTCTTGGATGCTCCTTTTTTGTTTGGGCCGATGAACACGAAATCCACGGACAGGGAACGTGTTCACACGGAATGTTTCCGGGCATGGTGAGGAGAATTAACTCACTTTTGCTTGAAAATCAAGAGCTCAACAACAAGCTGAATAATGCAAAAGTAGTTGGTGAAATCTATAAGGATTCATCTGACCACCTAACTTCAGAAGTAGAATTTCAAGCTGGACAAGTTCAAGAGCTAAAGAAGCAGAGGAACTTTCTTATCATGGCCATAATATTATGTGTTCTACCCTATATGTTCAAATTTATAGGCTGGATGTAATCCTAAGTTTATGTCTCTAATATGTATTGCTAAATTTATGCCTCTAATATGTATTGCTAAGTTTATGTAATGCTAAGTGTATGCATGTAATGTAACCACAACAACAACCTTTCTTCAAGGAAATTTTCAATGAAAATGTTGTTTATCTATCACATAGAGTCTCCTATCACATTCACATAAACACAAACATGAAAAAACAGAGTACATTCAAACATAAATGAAGATCCAATACAGATAACATCCAAAATCACACATAAAACATAACTAAAATTAATATACACATTCTTAACGCATAAAACACACATAACTAAAATTAAACAACTAATACTTAAACATAAAAGTAAATAGTTCAACAATAATGCATATAGACATAAATAGTTCTACGAGACATAAAAGTAAATAGTTCTACGAGACATAAAAATAAAATTGTTCAACAGAAATAAAAAATAAATTGTTCAGAGACACTCATTGACCAAAGTTCCACAAATCAAGGTCTTCGTTGCCAACGAACTGCTGACCCAGATCGATGTCATCATCTTGCTGCATGGTCGGGACATAGGCTGAGGAGACTGGGGGGGCGCCTGGGGGAACAGACGCCGTCGGTAGAGGAGCTTGCAAGGTTCTCTGATAAACCTCCTCGATCCTCTCGTCCGACCACCCCATCTCTCGACCCATATTCACATGCATCACATGCATGAAATGGTTGAATTGTGCCATCGTCACATCAGGAGTTGGGGTGGAAGATACGGAACCCTGCGATGCCGTCTGGGACGGACCAGCGCCGGACCTGACATCAGCGCTCATACGACCAAGGCCCAGAACTCGTCCGCGGGTGGTGGGGGCAACTTCCAAATAAGCCCGGTCCACCTCCTCGACTGTAGGGGCACTGCTGGTTCCGGCTTGAGTAGGGTCGACTTGAGTTCCGATCTCGGCCATCCTCCGGTTCATCTCCAACTACATAATTAATAATTTTAAATTAATAGAATAAATTATAAAAAATGTATTTAATTAAACAATTTTATTACTTACGTGAAGGTTAGTTGTGCGCCCGTATGTGGATTGCTGTGTATCAGCATTAAACGGATGAGCAATGCTCATCCGGTCCAAGTGAGTGGGTACACGCCCCGTATCCCGTTCCTAATAATTAAATTTATGTATTATATATATTAAATATATAATTAAATATATAATTAAATTTATTGAAATTAATTAAAAAATTAATAAACACTTACAATGACCATCGACTGCTCAAGGATGGACCGGGCTCCAGTCCGATGCCTGGACATCCCACCCCCAATGTCGGATCTCCGGTTGGCCTTAGCAATCTCACACTTCCTGATGTACGCAGGATCCAGCCACTCCCTCGTCAATGAATCCCACAACACAACATCATTATCATCCTTACCCAAGTTCTGCGTCGTCCCATCGCTCCGCCATGCCATTCTCCATTCGTACATTAAATCCTTATACCGCTCTTGCGCCGATTTACAGAAATACTTGAACATAGCCTGGTCTGAGTACATATTCCGATCCCAAGTGGTTTGTTTCTGCACATATAATAAATTGTTTATTATTGAACAAATTAACAAATATTAATTAAATAATTAAGTAATTAATTACTACCTGAAATTCCTCGAAGTACGCCAACTTTTTTTATTTTGGGACCTTCGACCAGGTAATTGCACCCGCAGAGATCGGTAAAGAGCCAAAAGCAATCGTGCATGCCCTGGAGACCTCGTTACCAGGTAACAATTTGTGACATTAATTAACAAACAAAACACATTATAAATTAAAACGAATGCGAAATTAATTAATTATTAATTATTAAACAATAAAAGTATTTAATTACTTACACTCCTCCACCTGTAACCCAAATGCGCTTCCGGCCATCCCGAGCAGGAACAACAGGATGGTCCCGGACAGACGAATGAGACGACGGCTGATCAGGCGACGGGTGTGGAATGGGTGGCGGAGGCGACGATAATGGTGTTTGTGGCAGTGTAGACGCCGGCGCCTCGGGTCTAAGTTTCGACCGACTCTTCCTCGATCGGCTACGTGACCCGGAGGCCCCGTGAGATCCCGAGCCACCAGAGGCACCAGCACCATTTCCAGTCATCTATTTAATTTAAACATTTAAATTAATAAATTATATATATAATACTAATTAATTAATAATAAATTTCTTAATTTAATAAAAAACAATAATCTAATAAATTAAAATTTAATCCCTAAATAATAACCTATTTTAATCAATAATAACCTATTTTAATAAATAATTTTTTATTCAATCAACAATACCTAATTTAATCAATAATAACTTATTTTAATAAATAATTTCCTATTTTATTCAACAATAACTAATTTCCTATTTTATTCAACAATAACTAATTTATTAAATAATTTTCAATTTTAATTAACAATTTTCTATTTTAATTAACAATCTATAACCTAATAAATTTAGTAACAATTTTTTCTAACTTTAAAATAACAATTTCCTAATATAATTAACAAAGCCCCTAATTTAATCAATAATTTCATAATTAGTAAATCAACAATATTAATCAATAATTTTTTATTCAATAACCTATTTTAATAAATAATTTTTTATTCAATCAACAATACCTAATTTAATCAATAATAACCTATTTTAATAAATAATTTCCTATTTTATTCAACAATAACTAATTTCCTATTTTATTCAACAATAACTAATTTATTCAATAATTTCCAATTTTAATTAACAATTTTCTATTTTAATTAACAATCTATAACCTAATAAATTTAGTAACAATTTTTCTAACTTTAAAATAACAATTTCCTAATATAATTAACAAAGCCCCTAATTTAATCAATAATTTCATAATTAGTAAATCAACAATATTAATCGAGCTAATTATAACTTACAATATCATAATTTAATTATGTAATTAACTACACTCCAACGTATATGCAAATTAAACAATAATATCAACTATATATATAACATCAATTATGCAAAACATGCAATATTGATCTTAACAAATCACATTAATTTATTATAAATAACTATATACATCAACTAGCTATATATAGGCAATTATCCACTTACAATATCAACTAATTAATTAGATATATCAACTACATACATTCAAAATAATTAACCGTATATACATCAACTACAAACAATTTCATATGAATCTATATAACAATTTAAATTAACACTTGCAATTTAATTCATAATTATAGGCAATACAATATAACTTAAAAATTAATTACTAACAAATTAAGAAAGCGTACCATATAGATTTTCTAATCGAGTTGAGAGAACACCTCGGCAGAGCCTCTTCTTCGCGCAATAGAGGAGATAGAAACAGGGAGGAGGGATCGAGGAGGGAGGAGGCAGGGGGGGGATCGACTTTCTTTCTCTCGAAAGAGAAAGAAGTAATCTGTTCTTCAGTTTATATACAAAAAAAATTGCCTTTATCGACGGAAATTTCCGTCGGTAATGACCAGATTTAATTTTGGGAGTCGATAAAGAGGCGGTTAGTTAATGCGGGTCGGTTACCGACGGAAATTTCCGTCGGTAATGACCACATTTAATTTTGGGAGTCGATCAAGAGGCGGTTAGTTAATGCGGGTCGGTTACCGACGGAAATTTACAATACCGACTGAAAAATCCGTCGGCCGGTGACCCAAAAACGACACCGTGTAGAGAGTTCTGAGTGTCCGTCGACATATCCGTCGGCATTCCGTCCGGAAAGCCGACGAAAATTGAATTCCGTCGGCAGAGTCTTCTGACTTTGAATTCCGTCGGTAATCTGTCGGTACAGCCGTCGGAAAGGTAATCCGTCGGTATACGTCCGTCGGTAAAAACGAGCGTTTTTGTAGTGGATATTGAAGGTAAAATTTGTTTATTATTAATTTAACTTTTTTTATCTTTCTTCATTATTTTGGTTGGTACACCACAAACCACAATTATTTTTATTCTATTCTTTTGTCTTCTTATTGAATTTAGGATTTTTCAGATTTTAGGGTTTCTCAAAACTGTCTCCACTTATAAATTTTGATATGGAATAAATTCTTTATATTTAAAGTTCAAGAATATATATGCACCTTGTTAAAAAAAAAAATTTGAATTTTTTTTATTGCTATTATTTGGCCCCCAACATGAAAATTCTGGGTCCGTCACTGGACGTAATTACTAACTTTTTGAGTTCTTAAGATGAAATTTGATTACCAAATGTTTTTCTTTCATATTTATGGAAAATAAAAAAAAGGGCAAATCACATATGTAAAATATTTATAAAATAGTTAAAACAATGAAAATCAAAATAATCACGTAGATGAGCACCGTTGGGTGTTCATCGGGTTATTCCAAAATCCATAGTGGTGTGCTTAAGACAATTTGTTAAACCGTATTAGCTAAAATGAATTTTAAATGTTTGTTGATTAAAAAAAAATTATATTGAATTTTATTATATAAAATAATCTTTTTTTAATAATCCCGCTTAATACGCGGGTCTTACACTAGTTACACAATATAACAAGTTTAAATAGAATTATAAATAATTTATAAATTCAAAATAAAATAAAAAATACAGTAATATTTAAATATAAGATACTTTACTTATTTTAATTATTTATTTGCCAAAAGAAAAAAACTTGATCCGCCAAACGAGTCGTCCATGGGCCGACGGGCCAAATTCAACATAGCTCATTAGGCCCGTTAGACCCATCGGGTCGGGCCAAATTGGCCCGGTTCTATATGGGCCTGTCATTTTGGCCGGGCCGACATATCGGGTCGGACTTAAATTGTCGGCTCTACTTTTAGAGGACATACAAATAAATAAAATGAGTATATTTTTT
Source organism: Galeopsis tetrahit (assembly GCA_963675135.1). NCBI lineage: Eukaryota > Viridiplantae > Streptophyta > Magnoliopsida > Lamiales > Lamiaceae > Galeopsis > Galeopsis tetrahit. The sequence continues at coordinate 26,948,460 of OY776130.1, read as the reverse complement.
GTGAATGTGGGAGGGAGTACTTATGGATTACTCCCTCCGTCGCCTATAAATTTCTCATTTGATCATTTTGGTCCGTCCGTCTATAAGCTTCATATAACCTTTTTGGTAAGTAATTTTTCTTACTCTTCACTTTATATCTTACCTTTTCTCAGTGTCTCTCCTCTTTCTCCCAATCACATCACTTGTACTATATATATTATTTAATCACTTTTCTTAATCTTTATGCCAAAATGTAATGAAAAACTTATCGGTGGACGGAGGAAATATTATAGATAGAGAGTACGATTTTTTTTTAAAACAAAAGGAGTATAATTTTTTAAGTATCACTTGTGTGAAATATTTTATACATGAAATATACATACAATTTCTAAAAAGTCACATGTAAATTTTTGCCTAAATTTATCTTAATAAAGTATACTTCTTACATAAAATATTCTGTATAAGTTTTTATGTAATTTTTTGTTTTTGAGGAGTGTAATTTTTTTTTTTTTTTGAAGGGAGGAAGAGGAAGTATTACTTTAAAATTTAAGTCATAAGTAGGGTATTTATTATGATTATGACAAGTTGGATACTGGAGTATTAAATACTAACCTACCTACTGTATTAAATACCTAATTAAATACCTGAAAAGTACTCCAGATTTTAATATTGTAATTATAATTAGCGTACGCATGATTAATAAATAATAACGTGATTATACTACCTTTGTTTGATAAAATTTTTTGCATTTAATTTTTATTTTTATTTCAAAAAGTTTAAAATTTTTCCTATTTTTACCACTAATTTTCCTAAACTGCCCTTATGCAATTTCCACAATATCACTTGTAATTGAAAACATATTAATAATTCATTTTCTCTTACTTTCTTTTTAAAGACATTTCAAAAGATAAAAATATCATATAGAGGAAAGGTGAAAAAGGAGAAAAAAAATTAATAAGAATAAATATGTCAAAAAAAATATATTCGTTAATTCTATATAAAATGACAAATGCTATAAATTTTACGAAACACATAGGGGAAGTATTAAATAAATCTAATAATAAACCATTAAATGTTTTTTTTCCATTTATAATCCATCACTCAACTTACGTTTAACCAACAAACAACACTCAAATACGCTCAGAGAGATGGAAGACGACGGACTTTAGAGAGAGAAAGCTCTGTACCAGTTTTATTCAGGACTTTTAGAGAGAGAAAGCTCTGTACCAGTTTCATTTTTTCGCCTCTTCAGAAGAAGAAACACGAGAAATTTCTGTAACTAAAATGCCTAGACGTCGCGCATGCAACTGAACTCGATAAATATTCTCATTCGGAAACTGAAGTAGAGTTTCGCTTGATATCAATCTGAGGTTTAAGTTAGATTCATAGGTTTAATTTCATAGGTGATCCAGCTACAGCATTCGGAAGTAGAAGTCGAGTTTTGCTTCATCTCAATTTGAGATTTAAGTTAGATTCACAAGTTTAATTTCAGTGGTGTGGTGATCCAGCTACGGCATTTGGAAACAGAAGTCGAGTTTTGCTTCATGTCAATTTGAGATTTAAATTGGATTAAGCATTTTGCATCAGAGGCATTTGGGGAAGTTGAGTTGAATTCAATGCAGATGGCAATTAAGGTTTATAGGTCGTCGGTGAAATTATAGTTCTTTCAATTTGAATCTTAATTAGGTACTTTGGTGGCGAGCATTGAGTTGTCTCCGGTGTGTAGAATTTTACTGGCAGCTATATAAATTAGTAATCAATTCAATTTATTTTTTGAGAAGTTGAATAAGGAACTTTTAGTTTTAAGTTAAACAAGATGGAATTGGGATCGGAATTTGATGAAGAGCATGAAACTAAGGGAAGTATGTGGGATTTGGAGCAGAAGCTTGATCAGCCTATGGATGAAGAGGCTGGAAGACTTAAAAATATGTATACAGAAAAGGTAAAAACCTATTTTAGACTCTTTATTTACACTAGGCCAAGAAATTTCATGAGAGCATATATTATATATGAGCAAAGCTTTTAACATGCATGATTAATGAATTCTGCAGGCTTACCTTTTACTCCTCACTGTTCCTTCAGATATTACAGAATCTTGACAATTGATGATACCTCTTTCGTTCTTTCTGTTTTTTTTTTTTTTTTTTCTTGTGACTTTTCCTCCTTTTTTTTCTGGGTTATTGTCTTGTTCAGTTTCAATAGTTTTGAAATTCTTTTATTAAGTTGCATTATCTTGATGGCATTCACTACAAATTTATCATACAACCAGATAACTGAGTAGGTGATGTATTCTCATAGCCATTAACTTTTGTTATCACTAACACTTTACTTTAGTGGATTACATTGTTGTTGAGGATAATTTTGTTAACCGTTTCTTGATCAACTCTATTTCAACAGAAATTCTCAGCAATTTTGCTCTTAAGGCTTGCATTCCAAAGTCTGGGAGTGGTATATGGAGACTTGGGAACATCTCCCCTGTATGTATTTTATAATACTTTTCCTCATGGAATTCAAGACCCGGAGGATGTTATCGGGGCCCTTTCATTGATTATTTACTCCCTTACGTTGATTCCTCTCCTTAAATATGTCTTCATTGTGTGTAGAGCAAATGACAATGGTCAAGGTAAGTTGATACTTAGCTACAGCTTTCTACATTATCTTATTGGATATGAATTAACTTCACTATGTTGTTGGCTTCCTAGTTGTTGAATAGAATGAAACTTTGTCTTTGGCCAGCAGTAATAGCTATGTTGTTTCCTTAAATACATTGTCAGTGGGAGGGAAAATGCATAAACTGAGTGCTTGAAGATCTCATTCATTACTCATTAGTGTTAATATGCAAAAAGAGGTCTATCAAATGAAATTGATGAGATTTTGATAAACAACTTCATTTGAGCGGGATCTTTAAACTCTAGTAAATCATCTAGCTTTGTCAATGTCATTTTGTATCTATCAGATGCCATTCATTATCAGTGACTAATTATATTCAGACACCTCAGCCATTTTACAAGTTTGTTGAAAACATCATTTCTTATTTCTTTCATTTGCATGGGAATAACTAATGATATATATTTTGTGTTTCGCAGAACTCTGCCTTCCTAATGATCCCATAACAAAATTGGAAATATTTTTATATATACTCTCTATTTTCAATGCTTGTTATTCATTTAGTTTTCTATGCTACTGATCAATTATCCTCTCTTCTTATATGGCTAATTGGTTCTTATTGACCTCAAAACTTTAGAAAGCCAAAACTATGTTTCTATTTCTAATATAATGCCTAATTCATGCAATGGATCATTTATTCTTGTAACTAACTAGAGATAACTTGTGATCAATCTGTTTCTTGGAGAATATTTGCCTGCTTGTAAGAATGGCAATAAAAGGTATTGTATTTATTAAAGTGAGAAATTTTAGTGACAGCAACGGCCAAGTTGGAGACCTGCTGGGTTTATGATTTCCTATAATGGTAATCTGAGTGTTTGTAATGTCATGAAATGATTAAATATAGTAACACTTCTAGCTTTCATGCATTTGTATTTGGCGAAGTGATAACTATTGATTTGTTCTAGGCATGCCATTGATATGATTAATATGTAAGTTACTAGAAAGGCCCTCTTCCAGTTTTGTGTCTTAACAGGATTTCCTATACACATCCAGACTTGTTAGCCAAAAACTAATTAAATAGACATTTTTCACATTCCATTATTGCATGCCAAAGCATATTTTCATACCACCAACTACCAAGTAATAATATGTTTCTTAAATAATTCATCAGTTGTAAAGGCATTGTAGTATATATGATATATATAATATATGACAATATGAGTGACTTTGCAACTATCATATATATAAACTTATAAATCAATAAACTGTCTCGTCCTTTTGGTAGGAGGAACTCTTGCTCTTTATTCATTACTCTGTCGACATGCTAAAGTGAACACAATTCCAAATCAACACCGAACTGATGAGGATCTGACAACCTATAGTCGCAGCACCTTCCATGAGCATTCAATTGCTGCAAGAACCAAGAGATGGCTGGAAGCCCAATCTAGAAGGAAAACCCTTCTTATTCTAGTACTTGTTGGAACATGCATGGTTATTGGTGATGGAATTCTCACTCCTGCAATTTCTGGTAATCATGAACTTTCATCCACTTTTATTTTGCCTATCTGTCTTTGTATTGTGTGTGTCGAACTCTGTCGATCAATAGTCCTATACTATATATGCAATTTCACAAAGTAATGATGCTTTTTTGTTAGCTTTGTCAAAATTACCTATTGCTGTTTCATTTTCAAGGAATTTGTGTGTGTGAGCTTATCTCCTTTCCTGAAGAATGTGTTTTGACATATATAAGAAAAATAGAGAACTTCAGAATAAAAGTAGATGGACCAGCTTAAGTGTTGTGCATATGGGGTGGGGTGTGTGTGTGTGTTATCAGGGTATAAATATAACTAGGCCATTACTTTGCACATGGGAATATGAATAAGTAATCATTTCATTTATACTATAGACTAGAAAAATGAATTTTTCGGATTGAGTAGGCTTGTGATAGAGTTAAGAAGATTGAATTGAACAAGAATTAAGAAAATCAAGAAAACAATCCTCACAGAGGCCACGGTTTATAACCGCCACAACCGAAGTTGCAATTCTAGGAATCAAATCTGTATTCCAAAAGTATAATTCTGAATGAATCCAAACAATCAACTCCTACAGTATTTATAAGCACTAAAGCCCATATAAGAAGGCCCAACTATCCTAAAGCCCAAGAACATAAAAGAAAGACTAACTAAATCCAATAAACCCAATATAGGCCTAACAAGTAAGTCTCCCAGCTGATATTTATTTGCCCTCCCTCTTCGAGTTGTATCAGCTTGGGACTTAGGAGTATGCTCCTCTCTAGGTCTCAAGTTCAAAACCTCATGATGCAAACAATTCCTGAGATGGGCAGTCCATACAAAGCTTTACTCTAGCTTCAATTGGCCCCCTGCTAGTGGACGGTGGGATTGGTCCCCCGGATTAGTCAATCCTGGGGTCGGATACCGAGACAAAAAAAAAAGATGCTTGATACCGAGACATAAAAAAAACAAGATGCTTGATAAAAGATATCCACACAACAAAGATGGTAACAAGTTGGTTTGACTGTTACTTCACAAGTAGCTTACAATTTGACCTACTTGCCCTTTTTTGCTTTTGAAATACATGTGTATGAAAAAGGTAGCCACATCAGAGAAAAACTACTATAGCAATCAACTTACCCATGTTACTAACTTACTACTAAGTTTCAGATCATGCTACTGACCCAATTCGTAATGAGATTGGCTAGATTTTTTCTTATGCAAACTGAAATGAGTTTTGGTGGTTTAAAATTGAATTAGGTTGAAATGTTATACTTCTGGGGTGAAGTCTTGTCATATCCTGGATCCATGTTTTAGGATGTTTAACATTTACGTGTAGAATCCGGAAAGCCTTTTCCCAATAAGGGGATGTTTGAAATTTTAGACATCAAAATAATAATGCTGATGACATTGACAAAATGATCCAAGCTAAACATTCATGGACTGTGATCACATGTTGGCTAAAATTTGTTTGTATTTTACTGATCCAACAGAACATGATCCAATACAAAGTCAAGGTTAATAAAAGGCTTAATTGCTGCTAAAATCACCACATTTTCGCAAATTGCAATCTAATCTAAAATTTTTAGTTTTGACAAATAAAACCTTAATTTAAAAAAGAAATTACAATTCGAACTTCCGGACAGATTGTCTCTTGCCCGTTTTTGATGTGTTGAACAATTAACCATGCCATCTTCCAACTCTGCAGTACATACATGGCTCTGACATGGTTAATTGTTCGACACATCATTAGCGGGCCATTAAGTCAATCTGTGCGGAAGTTCAAATTGATTTATTTTTCTTTTAAATTGAGGTTCTATTTGGCAAAATTTTAAAGTTTAGATTATGTTGGAATTTGTGAAAACATGTGATTTTTAGAAGCAATAAAGCCTTAATAAAATGACCCTTTTTTCGTTTCCTGAATCGGGCTGAAGATTGCTTTAAGATATGACATAGTGTTTCCACTTGCCAGTTGCCACATCACAATTGTACTGGACCTGAAATAGTGCATATGTGTAGTTTGGGAATCCTCTTTTTTTAGGATGAGTTCAATTTGCTAACATTCAACAGAAACTATGTGAACAATGCTGCAATCTTTATTGTTTGCATTTCTCTGTTGACGTATGATCCTCAATTCCTTATTTGATCTTTTTATTAAGTATTCATTTTATGTAACTTGTAATGTTGCAGTTCTTTCAGCTTCCGGGGGTATCAAGGTGGACCATCCAAAGATGAGCAATGGTAATATATACTTTCAAGACAAATATAATAATTTTGACACAAGAAACTCATGTGTTTACACTATAGCTTTTTTGTTGCATACATATTTTTCTTTTGCTGCTAGTAGAATCCTGCTTATGGGTATTGTTTGAAAATTGAGCTAATGTTTATTGATGCAGATGTGGTTGTACTTGTTTCTGTATTCATATTGGTTGGTTTGTTCAGCATGCAACACTATGGCACAGAAAAGGTTGGCTGGCTTTTTGCTCCAATTGTACTGCTGTGGTTTCTCATGATTGGAGGCATTGGCATCTTCAATGTATATAAATATGACATATCAGTTCTGAGAGCCTTTTCACCTGTGTACATATATCACTACCTTAAAAGAGGCCGTAGAGAAGGTTGGACGTCCCTGGGGGGGATTATGCTCAGTATCACAGGTTTTCATCTCTTCTCTTTCTCTCATTCAATGTGGAACTTAGATATACACATTAAGAGCCCGTTTTGCTAAGCTTATTTTAAACATATAAGTTGTTTCAAGAGCTTATAATATATATTTTTTAAGTAGCTTATAAGTTGGTAAAGTGTTTGGCTAATTAAACAATTTAAACTTATAATTTTGATGTAAAATAATTATATTTTAATTTTTTATTTGGACAGTGGGGTTTGGGGGCAGGTGGGATGGATTTTGTTTTTTAAATTTTATTTTTACAAAATTCTATTATTTAAGTATAGCTTAAAAGATTTTAGAAAAATAAGTTGGGGTGTTGATACTTTTTTTTTGGAGTTTATAAGGTGTAAAGAACTTATTTTATGATCTTATAAGCTGTTACAATCTTTTTCTGCCAAACACTTTTTGAGAGCTTATAAGCTCTTGAATTCTTGTTTATCTTTGAAGTTGTTTTAAAGAGCTTATAAGCTCAGCCAAACACCCTCTAAGTTCTGACACAACATACTATTGCAGGGACAGAAGCACTTTTTGCTGATCTTGCTCATTTTCCAGTTTCTGCTATACAGCTTGCCTTTACAGTAGTAGTGTTTCCTTGCCTTCTTCTAGCGTATGCTGGGCAAGCAGCATATCTCATGAAGAACAACGAACACGTGACAGATGCCTTTTATCGGTCTATTCCAGGTATGACGGCTTTAATTTAGATAATTTTCTTATGCTGGAATCATTTTAGGTGCTTGTTTGAGTTATCAATAGTCATAAATGTTATCGGCATAATTCATCAAAAAGTCCCTAAACTAGCTACTTTTGTTTCGATAGGTCCCCAAACTATTTTTTGCTTTAAAAAGCCTTTTAAGTATCAACATTTTATTTCACTAGCTTCCTGAGACAGAAATTGACCACATTTTTCGATCACCTTAGTGGTCCCTGTAAATCATATACATGTCATTTTTATTTAACTTTAATTATAACAAAAGTATTTTTCGCAAGTCATTTTAGGTATCAATCACCTAAACAATTAGAGTTAAATGACTTGCACAAAACACATCTGGATATTAGAAATTAATGTATATATTATTTAACTTTACCATTATGAAGCATAAATTTTCGTCTTGAGGGAGCTTGTGAAATAAAATTTCAATACCTTGAGGGTTTTATAAAAAAAAAAAAAAAATAGTTTAGGGACCTATTGGAACAAGTTGATAGTTTAGGGATCTATCTGTTAATGCATTATACCATGTTTATATCTGAGCATCGGACTTGGTACTAGAGAGTGCATATATTAGCATGGATTTGGCTGAGTTAAATTTAAGAGGACCCTTTGAGATCTTTAATCTTGATTGACCTCATTGTAATTCATAGCTCGTCTATTTGATATTTTTGGTGCAGAAAGAGTTTACTGGCCTATGTTTATTATTGCAACTTTAGCTGCTATTGTTGCAAGTCAAGCCACCATATCTGCTACTTTTTCAATAATAAAGCAGGCCCTTGCATTAGGATGTTTCCCGAGAGTCAAAGTTGTGCATACATCAAAAAAGTTCCTTGGCCAGATTTATATTCCTGATATCAATTGGATCCTTATGTTTCTTTGTATTGCTGTAACTGCTGGATTCAGAAATCAAAGTCAAATTGGCAATGCTTACGGTGAGTTTCCGTGGTTACATTTAATTACATTCCGTTAATATTCACTCAACTATCAAAATTTGATACATATTCAGAGAAATTGGTTTTCTAAGTATTGCTGTTGATGTTGTTGTGGTGCAAAATGTATATTAAAGCCCTTGAACTTTTTACATTCTTTAAGGCCAAATAAATAGTTGAAAAAGTCCTAACTTTCTTGGAGTCTCTTCTATTTTAATAAATTCCTCAAAAACTGTCAATTAGTTTTGATTCTCCCATGGATTAATGTGGGTATGTGTGAACATATGTTATCTCACCTATCTTGGTCAATAATTGGTTAGATTTTGGATGGTTGGTTATTGATTCATGTCCACGTTACCACGTATATTTCATTTAGGATACACATTGCTTAATTTTGATCAGAGCTGGGCTAAAATCACAACTAATTAACTAAACACAGGGGTTGGCTGAAACAGCAAAAACTCTGAAATGTTTGAATTTTTTCAGGTATTTGCCTTTTTCTAATTGGGCACTCATACAACTATTAATTTTTATCACGCACTAGCTTTAATTTTTTTACTTTTGAGGATTTTCCAGGGATATATCAATGTGACTAAAAACAAGATATAGGATCCATAAAAAAAATGTAGATATACAGCAACAATACCTGCAAAGGGCTCAATGCTAAGTGAAGTTTAAATAACTCAGATTATACAAAAAGTGAAAGTCCACGAGCTTAAATATACATCTCGCCTTGCTATGATGAACCCAACGACTGTGATTACTCAATCTGTATCTGTATCATAATGTTTTTAATTCCAATCAAGTAAATAAAGAAGCGTTGGGAACACGTGCTTCAGTGTTTCCAATTCAAAGTCCTTTAAATCACATTATGTCTGATATACGAGTAGGTCTATTGTGAATTAGGTTCACATGAACCCTCTTCCTTATTGTTTAGTACTGTTTAGCATATCATGTATTAAAAAATGCTTAATTTTAAGTATTATTTTGCTCAAAATCACTAAACAATAAAACAATACATAAAATTAAGCAATTATTAAAACATGATGCTTCGGACACTAAACAATACTACTTTGTACACTAAACAATACAGTCTTCTTTAAAGTAATATTGCTTAGTATATGAAAGTAATACTATTTAGTATACGCAGATCACGTTTTAAAAATGCTTGATTTTATGTGGTACTTTGCCCAAAATCACTAGACAATGGTGCTTCTTATTCTAAACAGTATTACCTGAATTCACTATGAAAATTTTGTGAACCAAGTTCACAAAAGTCTTTGTCCTGATTGATATATTACATCTTCATGACATGGATTAATTAGTTTTTATGTATCATTAACTTGTATTCTCAAAGCATTGTTTTTCATGCAATGTGGCAACAGGTACTGCTGTTGTGATCGTGATGCTCGTGACGACGCTCCTCATGATTCTAATAATGATATTAGTTTGGCATTGCCACTGGGCCCTAGTCCTCTCGTTCGCTTTCCTCTCTCTAGTAATCGAGTGTACATACTTCTCCGCAGTCCTTTTCAAGGTAAATCAAGGCGGTTGGGTCCCACTTGTGATCGCTGCAGCCTTTCTTATCATCATGTACGTATGGCATTACGGGACTGTTAAAAGATACGAGTTCGAGATGCATAGCAAGGTCTCCATGCCTTGGATTTTAGGTCTCGGCCCTAGCTTAGGACTCGTTCGTGTGCCTGGGATTGGGCTCGTCTACACTGAACTAGCAAGTGGGGTTCCCCGTATCTTCTCTCACTTCATCACGAACCTTCCCGCTATACACTCCGTCGTCATCTTCGTGTGTGTGAAGTACCTGCCCGTGTACACGGTCCCAGAAGACGAACGATTTCTCGTGAAACGTATAGGCCCAAAGAATTTCCGTATGTTTCGTTGTGTTGCAAGGTATGGTTACAAAGATCTTCACAAAAAAGATGATCAATTCGAGAACCATATCTTCGATAATCTCTTCATGTTTGTTCGTCTGGAAGCCATGATGGACGGTTGTTCCGATTCGGATGTCTACAGTTTGTACGGGCAAGAAACACAAGAATCGAGAGATGTTGATTCGATCGTGCCAGCCAGCACAATGGAATCATCGAGCTGCAGCCAAACAGAAGTGGAGGAATTGGAGTTTCTGAGAAGTTGTAGGGATGCTGGGGTGGTTCATATTCTGGGGAACACTATTGTTAGAGCAAGGAGGGAATCTGGGATTTGCAATAAAATTGCAATTGACTATATATATGCTTTTCTTAGGAAGATTTGCAGGGATAATAGTGTTATTTTTAATCTTCCTCATGAAAGCCTTTTGAATGTTGGTCAAATATTCTTTGTTTGAATTATGGACTGAGAGAGAGACCATTATATTATGTTTTAGATTTTTTATGCTATCATAGTGGTGAATTTAGAATTTTGAAAATGGTCAAACCAAATCAAATTAAAGTCAATGTTAACATAACATTCAAATTAAATTACAAGATTTTAAATTAAAAGTATATAATTTAATTGTAGCCGATATTAATAATTTAAATTATAAAAATACAATTAGAAAATAAAACATACATACTAGATATATAAATATAAATTAAAAATAAAAAAATAAAATATACTCTATCCGTTACTTACTTAAGGACTCATAACCGTGTTTTAATGTATGAATTATTTTTTTAGTATGAATAAAGTATTGACGTTTGTAATTTTAAGAAAATAGTTAAAATGTTTTTTTTTTTTTTTATTATTTTAAGTATAAATCATCAAGGGACACAAAAAATTGACAAAATGAGTAGAAACGAAGAAATCACTTGTTTCAATTTTAATGTTCTACATTTTATTCCATTATACCAAATAATAAAAAATAATTAACTTTCTGTAATATTGGGGACGACATGTATTAAAAAAATTCAGGTGAAACATCGAGTGAAATTAGGGATGGTTCGGTTCGGTATACTGACCATACTGAACCATACCGATATTATATTGAAAAAAATCATATCGATATCGTACCGAAAACGGTATAAAAAAATTCATATCGATATCATACCATAATTTTGATATACCATATCATACTAGTATAATGATTCATACTGAAATATTGAACCATCATTTCATACTGAAATACGTGAAAAAACATATACTCCCTCCGTCCCGCAATTACTTTCACACTTTCCTTTTCGGGACGTCCCACAATAACTTTCACACCCTTAAAATGGAAAACCATTTATAAACTCCACCCTCACAATATTCTCAATTTTACACAAATGCCATTACTTTTTCTCCACACATACCCAAAAGTCAACTCATTTCTTTACTTTATACATAAAAGTTTACAAAATTAGTGTGCCTCTTCACACGTGAAAGAAATCACGGAACGGAGGGAGTATATTTTTTTGGTATATCGAAATCCAAAAAAGTTGGATAGAAATAGGCAGGGATATGAATGAAACCAAATAATGATACTCCAGTATAAGTAACAAAGCTGGTGGCAGCAAAAAAAACCCAAGAAAGAGCAGAGCAGGGTCGAGCCATGCACTTTTCTTGAAGCGTATGAAACAGTTGGAAATGAATGAAGGAAAGGGTGCAGATGAGAGAAATCAAGGGGAGGGAATGGAGTTGAAGAAGAAAAAGGGAAGAATAAGGAGAGTGCCATGCGTGCCACGTGGCCAGCTCTGAGATGAAGACAGAATTGGCTCGCTTCCCACAGCACAACACCTAACCCCCTTCTTCTCGTCAGTTTCTCATATGCCCTGCCCTAAACCCCCTTCACCATTTCGCTTTTAATTCCAAGTTTTGGTCAGTTTTTCATCCATATATCTGCTTAATTTCGTCACTAATTATTTCGTTTTGGTATACTTTACTTTCCAACAATTTTAGTGATTGATTGTTGCAATTTAATTAATTAGCTGAATCTCTTAGTTTGGCACTTCATTTTTGAGGCTCGATTATCAGTATTGTTTTTGGTTATGATTTTAGGCCAGCGTTAATTGAATTAATTAATGGTCGCTAGTACTGTATCATCTTAATTTTAGTATTCGTGGACAAGCTGTTTGATGAAGCTGCTTTTTTAATCTCCCCTCCCCTCAACTTAACAATTGTTGAATATTGTATTCATCTTTACTAGCTATACATAATTAACTTCATTCATGTTGATTAAACAAAAAATCTGCAATTTCTTTTGCTATACATTATATACTTCATTCATTCCTTGTACATTGTTGAATATTGTATTCATCTTTACTACCTATACATACATAATTATTTCTTTTGCTGATTGATTTTGGGCTGGCTGATGCTGATTATTTCATAGCGGAGGATTTTACTTTTGCATGGAAGGTCTTATCCAACAGTTATAAATGCTGTAATTCGTTAATATCACACGTGTCGTGTGATTGTAGGACTTGAAAAGCTAGTTGCACTTTTCTCCATCACGTGTGTAGCTAATGCTTTCCATCTATAGCAAAGATCATTACATATTGTATGAAATGGCGGGGATGCTTTTGGACTAGAGTTAATGAGTGTTGTTTAATGGAGCTCCTTGAATTTAACCATTGTTGAATGTAACAATCTTTGTTATAGATTACTTCAATTATTGTTCATTCTTGTATAATTAAAGAATCTGAAATTGTTTTTCTTGATTAGTTTTGGGGTGATGTTTGTTTTGTATGCTCTTATCCAACGGTTAATTTGTAAGTGCTATAATTCGGTAATATCATTGGATTTGAAAAGCTGGTCCAACTTCTCCATCACGTTTAATATCAACACATGCTTTCCATCTATTTCTAAGTGTCAATTAAAATGTTATGTTTTCCTTTGCAGATCATTATTGTATTATAAATGAAGGGAAACGGTGCAGAAAATAGGACAATGCTTAACAGAAACTGGGTTTTGAAAGGAAGATGTGGGAGGCTTCCTTCTGGTGCAGACAAGTCTCATGATAACGGGAAAATCGATAAACCTGTAAAATTTCCATCTTCTACGAGATTGCAGAATGACTCGAAGGAGGATAATAGTTCAGATCAAAGTTCTGCAAAGAGAAAAGGCAATGCTGGTGTAAGTTCTTTTTATTTGTCATTCCATTTATATTTTGTTATCATAATTAACCTCTTGAAGTTGATGCGATCTAAAGTCAAACTAGTTGATTGTGTAATATTGATTAGATTTTATAGGTTATTCGTAGGGGAACCAGATTTTAAAATCCCGAAGTAGAACCGCTTTTAGTTTTCAAAATCCTAACTTTGGTTTTTTAAAACCCAAAATAAACATCACCAATATTGGCTTCTTTGTTGTCGTTTTCTTCTTTATTTGGATTTCTTGTATATTTGGCTTTATAATACAGTATTATTCCGAATGTGTGGTCTGTGAACTTGGTGGAAAGTTGCTGTGTTGTGACACCTGTCCCCGTGCGTATCACCTCGAGTGTTTAGATCCTGCTTTTAAGGTATGCTTACGCCATTGATACTGTTGAGAAACAGTTTTTTTTTTTTTTTCGAACTTTTAGTTCTTAATTTACTTCATTTATTACTTTATCAACTCTAGTGTACTCCAACCGGGAAATGGGAGTGCCCAACCTGCATTCAGCAACAAGAAACGTCTTGTTTGCCTGTGGAAGCAAACAATGCTACCACTCCGGCTAAAAGATTAAAGAAGAAAAGGTCAAATGTGAACAGGGAATGTCCTATCATTCTTGCATTGGAAGCTCCTGCTCCAATAACATCCAAAAAGAGAAAGAATAAAGAACAGTCCCACAGTGCTGAAAAGAAGTGCAAGACAACCAAGGGTTCAGAACCTTCTAGAAAACGTCTTCCCAAAGTCTGTGTTGGGCGTTCAGGAGCTTCGAAATCGAAGGGAAAATCTAAGCTAGATGCTTTCTTGACTAAGGAGGCTGTTGGAGAAGAGAATATTGATGTCCTTCTGAAAAGCGAGGTGCGTGTTTCTTTTTGTTCACATTTAAGTACTAGATCATATTGCTTCTTTGTTTGTTGGATCTTGATTTATGCTTAAATTTGTATTATTAATATGCATATCATTAGTTGCTGAATTTCTTTTAATGGTATTGTTCAGTTACGTGTACGTATTTCATTTGTGACTGGTCCTACATGACTTGAGAAAATTAAATGGAAAACTTTGAGCTTGAGTCCACTTATTAATTCTCTATCCATATTCAATTTCTAAATCGACCTTAAGGCTAGAGATAGTACTTGGATAATCCCTGCAATTTTTTTATTTTATTTAAATATGTCAAAGTGCTCCAAGCTTAGAGTGAATTACTTTGGTTGTGAAAATCGTCACATAAATGGGCAAATGAATTTCTAATAGCTGTTAATGGAAAAAGAAGATGTTATGGGAAATATGAGGTTAACCCTGAAGAACAAGGTTTAAAAGGTACCCGTTGATTCGTTATGCATGGAATTAAAGAAGTAGGGCGATAGAGGTGATTAACTATAAGTGTATGCAGGCTACAATTTGCATCTTTTAGCTCGGCTGCCAAACCAAATACAGCATTGATCATCAAACATTTACTGCAAAATATAATGCCCTAGATCATATTATTTCTAATGATTCATAGTCCATAAGGGGGTTGGCAAATGGTAATAAAGACTTCTTGGGTTGGGTCGTACCTGGCCTTCAACGTGGTAACTTTTTATAGTTTTTGCGTCTACAAAATTAGTATAATGCATCCTCATGCTAATTTTTCCAGCCTTTTCGGTAATTGATAACGTTATTCGTGATAAAAATCTGCCGACCTATGTCGTATACTATTATTTCCATGATCTTGATATGATTCCTTTGGTGCAGATGGCTTCTAAAGAAACACCCCCTGATTTACTTGGATCACAAAATCCTGCAAAACAAACTGTTGAACCTTGTAGTTATGAAGAAATTGCTACAGAAACTCAGCAGGTACAAATTTATGGACATGACTTAGTGCAAAGAACGTCTGACGATTCTAGACCTGAAAATAGGTAACTATCAATTTGAGGCATGAAAGATAGAAACTATCAATTTAGGATTTGCAAATTTTTTGGTATCTTAAAATGTGTGAGCCTTAATTGTTAGCTTCTGTCTTTTAGGTCTCGAATTGATAGTTTTTTATTTCTCAAGTCTTGAATCGATAGGAAAGATCTTTCAGTCTCCTAATCGATAGTTTTACTAATTTTCAAGCCCTGAAATGATAAAGCTGCTACTTAATATTTCATGTAGTAACACATAAGCATGTATATCATCACTTTTTTTTTTTTTTTTTTCATTTAGCAACGTATTGTTGTTTGCAGGATGCTCCAGAGATTTTGGAGAAGATGATGAAGGACATTGTTGATGTGTCCAACAATTATGCTGCAAAGTTGTTGAGTATTAAGGAGTCTGGAATGGTTAGCTCAACTCTTGAGGATACGAGTCATTCTCAAAAAAAAAAAAATGATGATAAAGCATCGACCACAATTGACGAGTTGGTGGATAACTTTATGCGTAATGAGGTTTTTATTGCAGAGATGCTCAATTTTGAACTGTTTCCTGAGGAACTGCTTGAAGGCTTGGCCGGGGATAAGATACATGCAAGCGGAGGTGATATGGCTGATAATGTGGCAGAAGATAATGGGATTGGGGTTATTTTGGGGCACGATGATACGGTAAATGAGGTTGCTGGAAAAAACGAGGCTTGTGAGAAGGGTGATAACATTGATAGCTGAAATTGAACAACAAAAGAAGAAAGCAGCTACCTCTGAAAAGATAGAAATCTATAGAGAATGTGTTACTGTTGTTGGGATAAACTAATGATGAGTATTTTGTTTTTGTGTGAATGGGAGGGGTACTGTAATTGACTGATTTCTAATGGGGTGTTTTTAAACTGATTGCTTCAAACTTTTTATTTATATGGGGTTTTTAATGGTAATGGTTTTATAAACTGATGGGTTTTTTTTTATGTTAAATGTTGTTGAGGGTACATGAACCAAACAATTTACTATGTTTTGTAATTTTGTGTTTTTATGAAATTGGAGCATACTATTTGGAGTATGTTTTTTATTTGTGTATTTTTTTTTATGGATTTTAGTTGTTACTCTAATAACTTTTGTCTTGTGTTGCTGCCGTGCACAAAATGAGTAGCTCTCCCAGAACTTAGGTTTAATTTCAATTTTCTCTATGAAACTCATTTTTATGTGTTTTAGCCTAAAATTGGATTGTTTGTATGTCATATTTACCATATTTGTTGTTTGTGAGTTTAGAGAATCGGGGCTGGGTTGTAAGAGAGAATATAAGAACAATTATCGATAATTTGAACAAAATTTATTAGAATACGATAATCGACCATACTTGAATTTAATTTATTAGAATATGAGAATAGTTACATTTATGCTAGTAGGTGGTAGTTACGGTAATGAGATATTCACATGTACAAACAAGTTCACAAAAATGGTTATTTCCACTAACCTGTTTGTAAATCTGAAAACCATGCAATTAAAACAGGAAATTTTTTACTATAAAAAAGAATAAAAGAAAAGGCAAAAAAATCAAATTTGTGAAAATTACATATTAAAGAGAACTTTACGCATGGAAGAAACTAGACATGTTTGCCGGTTAGAAACCGGCGGTTACGGTTTTCGGAAATGGCGAACCGTAACCGAACCGCGAACCGTCGGTTACGGTTACGGTTTTTGAATCGGCGATTCGGTTTGAAAACCGTCGATTTGGCGGTTTTGATTTTTTTTTTTTTTATATTATCTCCGTTTTCGTTCGTTTTTTATTCGTTTTAACTCATTTTTTTGAAAATACATTACTAGAATTGAATAAAAATTATATAACTTAAATTTATACATTAAAAATAGAAGAAGTATGTATCAATTTTTTTTATTTATTATTATTTTTTTTTTTTATAAAAACCGCCAAACCGGCGGTTTGCGGTTTGTCAAAATGTCAAACAATAACCGAACCGCCATTTTTCGGTCACGGTTCGGTTTGTAAACCGTAACCGGCGGTTTGGCCGGTTGGCCGGTTCGGTTTTGCGCATGTCTAGAAGAAACAACAAATCTTGAATGGGGGCGACTATTTGCACTTCCAACTTTGTTGACCGCACTCCCCCCAATTGATGCATCCCCCAATTAAATTAAGAGAATGTTAGATGCACTCCTATAAATTGTTCAAATTACTCTTTTCTCTATAAAATCCCTTTTACTAATCCCATTCTCCTCAAATTAAACCCTAATTTATCTCTTTAAAAAAAAAAAATACAAATTTTAGTAATTTTTGTAAAATCTATTTTAATGAAAATTGGGTGTGACAACTTCTCTCCCTACACTCGTAGTTCGCTCACCCTCTCTCTCAAACACCCGACGCCTAATAACCAAAAGAAAGGGGGAAACATTTAGATTTATGGGTGTATTTATAGAGAAAATCCTACAAAAGATATAGCATCAAGAACTCGAATACCCTAAAATCGAGACACGTTGATTAACATATCGGAAACTGATCGAAATCTGTCGAACGACCAATAAATACAAAATCGTCTCGAAACACCACAAAAATTTGAAATTAGAACGGTGAAAAATAAAAGAGATCTAGAGAAAATTAAAGTAACAAATATTACAACACAATTCATATAAGGAGACGAATATTCTCACCATTTAATTGAGAGAAATGAACCAAATAACTTCGCACAAAATATACTAAAGGCAATGAGTACATGAAGAAAAAAAAATGACGGCAAATTGCAACTGTTGTATAATTGTGGGTAATGGATTTAATGATAGGTTAGGCACACCGAAAAAACGATGTTATCTTTAAAGGTATTAATTCCTTCCACACAAGTGTAAATGGTTCTCTCAAAGAATTAACCTTCCAGGATACAAAACCTATATATTCCACGAAAATTCGATAGTTACACTCTAACGAATTTTAGAAACAAAAATCAACAAGTGTTTATAAAATCAAAAGACTCTAAGAAAATAAAGATAGAAGCAATTACACTTAGGAAGGCTCTTGTATTTCGAATACTTCAACTCTTCACAAGCCTAAACTATTTATAGATAGTTAAAGGTTGCAAGGAAGAGTTGCATCCCACATCGAAAAGCCACAACTTCTGAAAAGTGTACTGGGTTGCAATCCCACATCGAAAAGTCACAATTCTTTAAATGAGTAACTGCTCTTTAAGGAGGGTTTTCGCACCAACCATTAGAGCCTTTCAATCGCACCTGCTCGCTAAAAAGTTTAAACTATTTGCACACGATTTTCTCGTTCACACAGCGAGCAGACGATTTTCTCGTTCACACAGCGAGCGGTAGACATAATCGTCACCAACTGCTCCTATTAAAAAAATATTATTTATTGAAGCTTTTAATTGAATTACTAGAATCCAAAAACAGCTTAATAAATTAACTAAGTCCACCATGTATTTTATAGCTTCAAGATAGACTCAACTTTAACTCACAATCAACGTGGAACAAGACAAATGAGACACAATGCAATGCAACTAATAAGACTCTATTATTATTATGTAAATATACATATCCGATGTGGAATATACAACCGCAACAACAATACAAACGGAGGCAGCAATGGTGTGCAATACACGAAGAAAGAAAGGGGATGAGGAGATGAAGGATCACTACAAAATATTGGCCAAAAGGCAACGACAATTGGCAACGGCAGGCGGGCCGATGCAATTTGGTAACGACATTTAATGGCCGATGCAAAATGGCATCGGCAGTGGGCCCCGATGCCATTTAGTAACGACATTTAATGGCCGATGCAAAATGGCATCGGCAGTGGGCCCCGATGCCATTTAGTAACGACATTTAATGGCCGATGCAAAATGGCATCGGCAGTGGGCCCCGATGCTATTTGGTAAATTTATCTCCCTTTCTCTTATTTTATAGTATTTATCAAATCTAGTCACATAAAATATTTTTACATAGATATTAGTTTTCTATCTACAAACACACGATATTTTTCTTCCCTCTTCCATTCTCATTATTTTTGGGTTAATTCTATTATATATATATATATATATATATATATTATTAATTCAATATTTTAAACGTAATTTAAGTGAATATACGTAATTTAAGTGAGTATACATAATTAAGAGCGACATATGTATAAATTTATAAACTATTTACCAATTTATCATATTTAATAACTAATGTAATAATTTATATTAATTTATCGATTTTACTTAAAATTATGTTACTTAAAATGAATTTTACTTATTTTTAATTAATATACTAAAAAATATTTGTTTCTCAACATATAGTGTTTAGGGTTCAGGGTTTAGAGTTTAGGGTAAAGGGTTTAGGGTAAAGGGTTCAGAGTTTAGGGTAAAGGGTTTAGGGTTTAGGGTAAAGGGTCCGACTACTCCTTTCAACGTGTACACTTAGACTTCATTAATAAACAAACTTCAAATGTGTATTATGAATTTATATTCAATATGGTAACTTATCCCCGAATACTCGTTTCTCAACATATATTGTTTACGATTTAGGGAAAATGGTTCGGAGTTTAGGGTAAAGGGTTTGGGGTTTAGGGTTGTTAAAATGAAATATTTTACACTTAGGGATTAAAAAATTCATAGTTTCACACCAAGATTGTTAAAATGAAATATTTTACCTTTAGGAATTAAAAATTTTCTAATTTTATACCAAAATTGTTAAAATGAAATATTTTACACTTAGGAATTAAAAAATTCATAATTTTACACAAGGTTGTTAAAATGAAATATTTTACACTTAGGAATTAAAAAATTCATAATTTTACACCAAGGTTGTTAAAATGAAATATTTTATATTTAGGGATATGATTGAAAAAATCCTAATTTTACATCAAGGTTGTTAAATGAAATATTTTACACTTAGGCATTAAAAGATTCATAATTTTAATGTTGTGAATTGAAAATTAGAATGAATTTAAATGATGTGATTAGAATAAATTTAAATGTATAAGTGAAAATAATTATATTCAATGTTGTATGTAATTATAATTTTGTGAAATTAAAAATTAGAATGAATTTAAATGTTGTAAATTGAGGATTAGAATAAATTTAAATAGTGTGAATTGATACCGTAATTAAATTATTTAATTTGAAAAACATAATTTAGTTAATTTGAAAAACATAATTTAGAAATAATTATGATATGCTTTGATAAATAATTTAATAAGCAACAAAACAATTAAAGTTAGAATGGATTGAATTAATTAAAGAATTAAAAACTCAAATTAAATTGAATATATATTAATTGCATTCACAACATGTCGACCAAAAGCTCATAGCCTAAACGACACACAGGGGGCACTCAAAAGCCTTCGAGACCGCGAGGTCCTGAGTTCGAACCCCACAATTCGCGAAAATGGCTAGATTTCCGAAAAATGGGGTGGCCCAGCGGTGGGGGTGGGTGTTGGTGGCCTCGATACCTGGGTTCGAAACCCAGATTCGTCTTTTTTAAATGTTACTACCTCCACTTTTAATTAAGTGTCATTTTAACAATTTTCAACAAATTAAGATATATAATCATGGACCATTTTACCCTTCATTAATGATAACTAATTTTAATATTAAATTTATGTTTATTAATGAATGTGGCCAATATTGTAGGTGATATTCATGTATTCAATAATTAAGGTTTATCCATGATTTATGCTATAGTACTATATTCAAAAGGGAAAAAACTTAAATTAAGGTAAAGAAAATGGAGGAAGTATAATGTATTAGGGTAAAATTGTCAAAATTAAAGAAAAAGGTGTAGAATGACACTTATTTTGAAAATATTAAAAAAGGCAAAGTGACACTTAATTAAAAACGGAGGGAGTAATAAAAAGGTGACGGCAAAAAGGGGACGACAATGGGCCCGATGCGAAATGGCATCGGCAGTGGGCCCCGATGCCATTTGGTAACGGCTATCCCCGATGCGAAATGGCATCGGCAGTGGGCCCCGATGCCATTTGGTAACGGCCACCTGCCGATGCCAAAAGGCATCGGTTTTCCCCAAATCCGATGCCATTTAAATAGCATCGAGCATATTGGCATCGGCACGCTGCCATCCCCTTTGCCGTTGCCTTCATCATTGGGGACGGCAGATCCGATGCCTTCCCCGTCCCCATTTCCCAATTATTTTGTAGTGGATCAATTGACGTGACAAGTTATTCACTCATTAACTAAACTTTCAGTTTTAAAATGAGAAATGGTAGGAGAAAAAAACCTTTATTGTCAATTTAAAATAAGTATCCCATACGAAATAAATCTTGCAAACATGATCCCATACGAAATAAATCTTACAAATTTGGTCCCATACGAAATAAATCTTGCAAACTTGGTCATCTATCTATACAAATATAACACTCACACATTTCCTTTTATAATTTAGGGGAAATTGTTTAGTCCGTTGATCTCTTTTCTTAATCATCATCATCATCATGACCGTTCATTTTTTTAATTAATTTTAACCATTGATTTATGTTGATCAAATTTTAACGAATCAAATGCTTAAATTTTGAAACATTTATCATTTTTTTTCTATTTATTCCTCTCTTTTTTAAACCATTTTCATCATCTCAATTTTCTTTTTTAGTAAGTTTTGAATGTACTAGTACTATTTTATGTGTTTTTTTATTTAATATGTATTTTTTAAGATGTGTTCATGAAGATATTTTAAGATTTTGGTGTTATTTATTGTTGATTGAAGAGGTCTTGAAGGTTTACTCGAAAATTTGTTAACTTTGAAGATTTATGAAGATTTTGTTGTTATTCGTTTGGAAATTCAAGATTTCGTTAACAAAGATTTATGAAGATTTTGTTGTTATTCGTTTGGAAATTCAAGATTTTTTTTGAAGATATCTTGAATTTGAAGATTTTTCTTTAGATTATTTAAAATATAATTATATTTTTTTAAATACGTTTGTAATTTGAGTAGTTATTTTCTATGTTTTTTTTTTTTTTATATTCTATGATATAATTGTCTATATTTTTATTTTTTTATATAGAATTTTAGTTTAGTTATTCATTTTATTTTAATTTTTGTCAAACCTAGAAGATTAGTTAAAGATGTTGAAGATTTTTCATGGATTTGGTGTTACTCATTGATGATTTTTCTTTAAGAAATTTTGAAGGGTTATTCGAAGATTTATTGAAGATGCTGGAAGATTTTTTCTTTTTTAAAGAAACCTTGAAGGTTTAAAAATGTTCTATTAGATATATAGTTTGTTAAATATTTTTTTGTATTTGACATAGTTTTTTTTGTAAATCTAGTATCATCAAAAAAAAAAAAAAAACTTTCACAATTATTTATACATTTTTACATATTGTTGTATAATCTTCTAATAAGATTTTTATACTTATAAATGATTTTTCTTTACAATTAATGAAAATTCATTTTTAATTTTTTTTTTTAGTTTCAGCAACTTTAATTTATAGTGTTATGTTATTAATTCAATCTAAATTTTGTTATATATGTATTTTACTTATTGTATTTATCTTTCGTCTTAATATATACGATTATGAATAATGTTATTTGTTTCATCTTAATATATTAAATGTTATTTTATTAGTACTTAGTTATATTTTTAATTGTATGAATATATATTTTGTCAACTATTGTTATATCACAAACTAAGCCATACACTCTTTAATTTATTTATAAAGTAATTTTTTTAATTATTTTTAAAATTTAATTAAATTTTGTCATTTTTAATTTAATTAGCACTCTTTATGATTTATATTTGATGCGATCAAAATATGTTATCCTATAGGAAAATGACACGTGGACACAAGATGAGTTATCTATTATGATTATTTATCATCTATTTTATGAGTGATTTATACACCCTTAGTTATGTACTTTATTATTGGTCTAATGGGCCTCCTAGTAGCCCATTTTAGAGGGATTCGGTCCATATCAAGCTCAATACAATGATGAGAGGGTATTGGGGCCTAATGTATGTGGAAATAGGCTTAACAATGATGAGTAATCATGGGCTTATACATGATGAAGAGAAGATGTATGGACCTATGGGCTTGTTTAGGATCGATCGGCCCAGGGCTAAATGGGCTCCGGCCCTTTAGCTACGTGAGGGGTGGACCCCGAGATTTTAGGGAGAGATTGAATTGGGTGATTCGCGAAATATCGGGGCTAATACCGAAGAATGAAGCCGTGAGAGCTTGTTGACTAAGTTTAGGGCTGAAACGGTTGAGGAAAAAAGGGAAAAGATAACCTAATTATCTGATTACAGTGTATCTAAATACATACTTACAAATTTACGCACATACTCAACAGTGATATATCACTTGACCGAAAAATTTAACCTCATACATTCACCGGTGATCGGAATACACTAAAACTGAGCCCTAGAGCACCTGAAATTAAACTGTTTTGAGGAACTTTCCATTAATTTGGATTGCTCCACCCTTTGATTACTTGAGATCTCTAACTGACTTTAGCATCAGAGTACCCGCGCCGGAGATCTCTTCGGCGTGCTTGTGCAGGTGTTCGTGAGCTCGGTGAGGGTGATTTGCATTTACACAAAATCGGAGGATTATAATCCAACACACCGAATTATCAATCAGAATGTGTCAGTTTTTGACACAACAATATTATATAAAATATTTTTATATAATCCCACCATTTATTTTTTATTTTTTGATTTACATCTTATTATAACTTAGTTATTGTTATTTATTTTTTCCTTAAAATACTCATTTAATAATTTCTTATGTTATTATTTTATAAGTATACATTGATATATATTTTGTCAACTATTATTGTATCGTAATCTAAAATATTCTTTAATTTATTAATAAAATCGGTTGACTAATTCATTTTAAATGATACATAAATTAATTTTGTCTTTTGTTATTTTAAGTAATTTTTGTATAACTTTATTATATATTATCTTTTCATATACTTATGCCGGCCATTTATTTTATATTTTTCATTTTATTTGGATCAGGTTAAAGTACATATAATATATATATATATATATATATATATATATATTAATTGTCATCTATTATTTTATCATTTTTTTAATAAAAAATATTTTCACTATTTTTTTATTTTAATTTATTTGTTAATAATTTCATGTTTAACAACCTATTATCATTAATTATATCTTTTTATATTGCATTATTTTTATAATTAATTTTTTAAATTTATACGTTGATCTTATTAAGTTTTGTAATTAATTAAAATCAGTTGATTTATATTTATGTCATTTATTATTTTAAGTAGTCTTTATTATAACTTTATTTTTTATAATCATATCATTAATTAATTATGACTTTATTGCTTTATGATTTTACCATATAATTTACACTTATTTATTAATTATAATAAGTATGTTTTTTTGTTTGACTTTTATTTTCTATGTGTAGTTACATTTTCCTATCTTATTATTTTATGTAGGAGTATATATTTAACTTTCATATTTTATTTTTATCATTGATGTTATAATTTTTCTAAATAAATTTGTTTGGGCTTGATTTCATATTAATTTATTTTGGTGCAACATTTGTCTTTCCATCATCTCTTACACCTTCTCTCAATTTTAATTCAGATTATATTTACTTGCACATTGTTTTTGTCTTTTATCTTAATGTTTTTTTTTCTTTTTAACTATAAGTCTATATATATATTTTTTTTAGAAATTCTCATATCTATTTTGATTAAAATATTTTTACAAACTATCGAACCTGAGATCTAGAGAGGAGCACACTCCTAAATTTCAATTCTACACCACTAGGTAAACTCCTTAAATATATATAATTTATATTATTTAAAATATACTAATTGAAAGTGTGCGTGTTAAGTAAAACAAGACTGATGCTACACTCAATGTTAGAACACTCAATGTAACACTGACTCGATTACAGAATATCATAATACGAATAGCGGAAAACTTTAAAGAATGAAACACAAAGACACAAAATTAACTTTTTAACATAGATTTTAATTTAAAATCTATGTGAGCCTCATGGCGAAACTTTCACTAATAATTATGTGAATACAAATGGTGTGTGAACAAATATTCACAACAGAAATAAGACTCGATAAACTATCTAGTCTAAAGACGGCTTAAGTGTAAAAATTACACTACCAAAAACTAATCTAACTCTATGATCTATCTATCAAAGATGTATAGAAAAGTCTATGTTGTACAGGAAGTTTGGACTCTTCGGCACAACGACAAGATCATGTCAATGACAATTAATTCCTAACAGGATGAACACTAGTTTAGGACTTAAAGAATGACACTTCGTTGGTTGGATGATGATCACAGTTCTGCTGTATTTATAGGCGTGAATATGGATTCTAGAACCTTCATCCATGATCTCCTAAAATGTAGGATCTCATTCTTTCTTTTCTCCCAACTGCCTTCTAGGTTCTTCCAGCCAGTTCTAGACGTTTTCAAGGGCAACCGCATGATCTACATACTTCTGCAAGCTTCCAGATCCTTCCAGTCTGGAACTGTGTAGAATGTTCTAGATCTTCAACCTGCGATGTTACAACATCCAAAGCAGCATTAGCTAGAAACCAGAATTTGGACTTAGGAAAAATAAGAAAGGTAGAATTAAGATGTTGCAGCCTTGTGTGATAACATCTTCGATAACATCACCAAGTCTTCAACATCAACAATCTCCCCCAATTTGACCTTTCTGCTACAGCACACCTGATGTACATATGTAAACATATATAAACCAGTTTTATGTACATGCTAGAGTATTACCATCATATCCATGTACTCGTCAAGTCAACACCTGTTGTAGCATATGATCAAATAGTGAAAGAAACAAGAAAATATACAAGACTAAGTGGTGTTAGTACTCTGAATACTAAGTAGAACACTTGTCTTAATAATATCTTTCAACAATAAAATGAGTAAGTAATATACTCATTTAACACAACCTGTTTCAAAGTGAAATAATCAGAACTAAATGGGAAAACTGAAACAAGTCATAATCTGAGTAGTGTGAAGAGAGAATAAAACAAAGTAAAACGAAGTCCTATCAACTAATATAATATCAGAGCTCAAAACAATAATATCAGAGCTTCAATAGAGTTCTAAGTTCAAACTAAACTATAAACTACTAAGTTTGTAAAACTTAACATAAAACAGTTAAATCAGTGTATCAGACTGTAGGATCATAAGTCAAAATAAAACAGTAAGATAGAAACTGAATAAGATGCATCATTTGATGTAACAACAGCTGCAGCAACAGAAATCTGCACATTGCATCCTTTAAAGTTCAGCCTCCCCCTGTCTTCAAGCATTTCCAGCAGCAAGGTCTGGAAGATCAGCAAAAACCTGTTCTTCTTCATCAGGTTCAATCACCATTGTTGCAAGGTGTGTAACAACATTTGGATCAGCATCAGCATCAAGTTCTTCAATTCGAAATCCCCCATACTCAGTGACTCTAACATCAGGGACTGGTGCAGCAGCAGCAGGTACTCCCCCTGGTGTAGCAGAAAGTTTCTTCATCCAATAATCCTTCATGAACTGTAGTTCATTGATGGTATCCTGCAAGTGAGTTAACTGAACAAGTATAAAGTCTCTGGAGATTGGAATGTGGCTTGTGGTGTTTGGGACATTGGGAGCAGCATTTGGAACTTCTGGTTCAGCTCTTTCAGCACCTTGGATAGGAAGATCAACAACTCTATCTCCAATCATCAGCTTACGAGACACTGTAATTTGAGGAACTCTCCCCCTCAACATATCATGTCTATCCCGTTGGTAGTTGTTATGTCTCAAATAACCATAGATGAGAGCCGGATAATGCAGATTGCCTTTTTCAGTTACTGTCCCAGAAAATTTTATCATATGATTGAAAATAGTCAACCCAAGATTGAAATTCCTCATTACCACAATTCTGTAAAGAAGTATTCCTTGACTTATTGTGACCTTTGTGGAGTTCGTGGATGGAATCCAATTATACACAATCAACTTATGCAAAACTGAATATAGAGAGGTAAGATTACATGCAAGCATAACTTTCTTCCACCTCATCACCCTATCACCTGTAATTGCCTGAGCAATTATATCCATTGAAGGTTCCTCAACCTCCTCAACAGATTCAAGGTGTAAAAAATCGTTAATCAGTTCAGGTGTAAAAGGAAGATATTTTTCTCTAAATCTTACAATTCCATACCATTGAGAAGTTCTTCTACCAATGCTCTTTCTTAAACAGGAGTAAAATTCATAGACCCATGTTGCAACAAATGATTCACCAAACGTAACAGCATGCAACAAATTTCTATCCTCAAGAAATCTAATCAAACCCTTAGCATTAAAGTCAGGTACACATATCCTATGTTCAATTAACAGTTTTCTCCTTGACAGATTGGCTAACCTATCCTCAGAGGTTTCCATTTCTACATCAGTTTCGGAAGTGGGTGTACCTTCATCACCATTAGAGGTGTTTTCAGATTCAGAGTTAGGTTGATCGGATTCAGTGGAGCTGTTATCATCAGGGCTTTCATCAGGAACAGAGGTTGCAACTGGTGCTGGAGCAACTAAGAGTAGCATCCTTCCTTTGCTTTGGTTTCTTTCCTTTCTTCTTGCACAGTATCATAAGAGGAACATTCTCTTCGTCAGAGCTTTCTTTCTCAGCAGCTTTAGTATCAGCAATTCCACCATCTGAGCTATCCTTTTCAGAATCTGTAAAGACCTGAATTGGAGCATTAGCTACATCACCTGCCATGGGCTTCTTCTTTAGTGAACTCTCAGCATAGTTCACCCTCGAAAACACTCTATTGGACCTCCTCTTTGGTTTCTTAGGGCTCCGCTTTCGTTTTCCTTTGGTCAAGGATGATTTCAGAGGCATAGGCTCTGACTCAGTCGATTCCGAGAGAGAGGAACTGGTGTGGGCAGAGTCCTCTGCTTTTTCAAGCTCGGCTTCAGCCATGGGAGTGTCATTTCCCTCAGTTGCTTCGGTTGTTTCAACAACAGGAGCAGCAATCGGAGCGGTTTCAGTAGGGAAGGTAAATTCAGTGGTTTCGGGTGTGATTTCGGGCTCAGTAGGGTTTGCAATTTGGGGATTTTGCAGAGTAGGAGTAGTGGTTTGAATCGGATTAGGAGTCTGAGTAGGGATATTCAATGGAACGTCTCCAACATAAATTTGAGGCATAGGAACCGAATTTAAGAGGTTGGTAGAAATAGTTTGAATTACCCGGGTAAAATCCTCGATTGTTGCGTTTTGGGGAATGGTAATGGTGGTCAGAGAAGCTAGTGGCGGTGGTAGTGGTGCGGCAGTGGTGATCGGAGCGGTGTTTCCGGCGGATTGGTTGGAAGCCATTGTTGCGAGTAGGTGCAGTGGAGTTGAAGATGAGGACGATGGATTATTTTCAGCTGGAGAAGATGAAGTGAGTCCCATATTTTTCATACTTAAATCCATTCAAAAAATTAATGCTCAAGAAAATAGACACGCAATTCGAAACACACAATTGCAATTTGTATTTCTGGAAAATTTCAGCTTACACACTTTAGCTTACACTTATGAATTAAACATGAAGGTCCCCAAAGTTGAGTTAATAACGAGTAAGCTAGTGAAAATGTCTAGAGGGGGGTGAATAGACTTTTCAAAAATCTATCGAAATATCAAAATACAATATGCGGAATAATGAAATTAACAATGAGCCCAATCTAAGTTTATACTCAACTTATCAAATTCGAGAACTCTGTTCTACACTCAACTTGTCTTGTTTAGTTATGTGTGTAAACAATTAAACAAAATAGTAAAGTAAACAACACAAACAGTTTATAGTGGTTCGACAACTTGTCTACATCCACTCTCACAACCCAGTTGTGATGTTTCCACTAAACTCTTCCAATCGAGTACAAAGTGTATTTTCCTGTGATTTTAAGTCCCAAGAAGAAGACTTAGATCTTCAAAGACTATACCACCAGATACGTCTATGATCTAACTAGAAATTTAACAAGTATCTAGCACCTTGATAAAACAACAAAAACTAAAAACTTATTCAGTTGTAGTCTTCTGATTCTTCACTTCACTTCTGACTATCTTTCTGAACTTCAATGAACTCTGTGAGTAATCTTCAGTATATCTCAGTATGCATAGTTGTAGTAACAGTAGTCTTCAAATGATAAACATCATGAAGTATTTATAGACTTCAATCTTCAAGAACTTAGGTAGTTGTAACCAACTCTTCTTGAAAACTAACTTTAACTGAATCTTCTTATCAATCCACGCGTTTCTTGTTACGAATTAGTTATTTCCATAACTAACTTCTTCATTCTTATCTTTACACGCGTTGTTGTAACTAACTTCAAGTTTACTTGTCTTGTGTAGTCTAGTAGATGCACTTGTCTTGTAGTCCATCAGTCTTGAGTAGTAGACTTCAACTCTTCTTCTTCAGTCTTCACGTGCGATCTTCAATAGTAGACTATACTAATCCTAACAAGACTATTATATTACATTAAGCTTGTAGTTTAGTCAACTTATAAACTATACAATCAATCTATCTATTACATTCAAAAATCATGAGCTCTATACAACAATTATCATAGCTCAATAACAATCTAATACATATATGAATAGCACATATGAAGTACTTATAAATCCGTACTTATCTTTTAATATAAAACAGTACTTGTCTTTCATGTGAACTCTACTGGTTTGTTCAAGATGACTTCAACTCAACTAGACTAGATTAGTCAACACTTAGAAAATATTCAAACTACTTTTGGCTTATCAAAACTTCATCTTTTAATCTTTTAATCATCATGTAGGACTTGTTCTAGGATTCATATCCCAACAATTTCCCCCTTTTTGATGAAGCCAAAACTACTTGAATCTTTTCTCAACAATAGACTAGTTAAGTAGTTATCTTGTTCTTAACATCAAAAGTTGTTATCTTTTCATTCATTCAAACTAATACCAGTAGATATTACACATAAAATATCAGAGTAAAAACAACAATATCATATAAGAATTCAACTAATCTGAAAGAGTACCTCCTTCTGGATTTGGAACACAGAAAGCATCTAGGAGTCTCTTATGAATAATCCTTACATGATCTTCATCTTCGATCTTTTCTTTATCCAACAGCTCTTCTTCAAACTTTTTGATCTGATTCATATCAACTCTTTTTCCAGAGCTTGTCATAGGACATTTCCATCTTGGAAATTCAGGAACACGAATATTGAAGTTTGCTCCAGCAGATATCCTTAAGATTAAATTCCTAAGCATTCTGTTCTGACCTTCCAAGAACCTGTCAAACAAGGAATATAATTCATCTGATCCTTCAGCATCACCATATTTCCGAATAATCCAGTGATCAAGTTCCCATTGTCTCTTCACTTTCATCCATTCAGCTCGATGCTCTTTGTCTATGAAGTGATCAATGAACTTGTCTTCCATTTGTTCTTCATCAGCCTTTAACTTCTGCAGATTCTCAATATGTCTACCAATTTTCTTCTTACTTGCATAATGAGATTCATCATCTGGATCAGTAGACCTTTGTTTCTTCTTAACTATTGCAGCAGGCTCTTCAATAACTAACTTTCTTTTAACCTGTCTGGTCCGAACCTCATAAGGTGTTTGCTTAAAACCAGATCGAATATAAACCCTATTAGTGATATGACATGCTGTATTCAATGCTTCAGCCCAAAATCTTTTAGCAAGACTTTTGGAAGTAAGCATGACTCTTGCCATTTCCTGTAGAGTTCTATTCTTTCTTTCAGCAATTCCATTTTGTTGTGGAGTTTTAGGAGATGAAAATTCTTGCATTATACCTTTCTTTTCACAAAAATCTGTAAACATGCTATTTTCAAATTCTCTACCATGATCAGTTCTAATCTTGCTAACTTTCAAGTTAAACACATTTTTGAACCTTTTGTAAAGAACTTTAAAAGCATTAAATTTTTCAGATTTGTCTCTTAAGAATTCTATCTAAGTAAACCTAGAGTAATCATCTACCACAACAAGTGAATACCTTTTTCCTCCAATGCTTTCAGTTTCCATATGACCCATTAAATCCATGTGCAGCAACTCAAAACAATGATGTGTAGAACAATGTGACAGCATTTTGTGCGACACTCTTACCTGCTTACCTTTCTGGCATGGTTCACATATAGTGATTTCGTCAAACTTCAAGTTTGGTAATCCATTCACAGCTTCAGCATTGACTAGTTTCTTCAATGATCTATAATTTGCATGACCCAATCTTTGATGCCATAAGACATTTTCATTATGTTTTGACAAATTACACACATTGTTTGTTCCAATAAGATAACAATTATCAGCTGACCTAGTCCCAGTCATTAAACATTCATCATCTTTATCAAGAACATAACATGAATCTTTGTCAAATTTCACATGCAAATTATTATCACACAATTGACTTATACTAATCAAATTAGCAAGCAAGCCATCAACATGCAAGACATTCTTAAGCTTAGGAAAACCTTCAACATTTAAAGTTCCTTTTCCAATGATTTTTCCTTTTGAACCTCCACCATATATAACATATCCACCATTTACAGTAGCATAATCAGATAAGTAGTCAATTTGTCCTGTCATATGTCTAGAACAACCACTATCAAAATACCATAGACCAGGTGAACATGCTTTCAAAGAAGTGTGGGCTGCATTACAGGTAACATTAGATTTCTTTTTCCAAGTAGATTTTGAGAAATATTTCTTCGAATGTGACAACTTTTTAGGTAACAATTTCTCATCAGCAAAATCTTTCTTCATTTTCAAACAGTAAGGACGAATATGACCTAATTTAGAACAATAATGGCAAACAAATAACTTTTTAAAAGTTTTAGCCTTGTGAGGTTTTGTTTGTGCTGATGCTTCAACATATGTTTTAGCATTAGCCTTCACAAATTTCACTGGATTTGCAAAACTTTTAGAAATAGATGCAGTTTCACCATCATAACCTAAACCATGATTGTTAGATTTACCAAATACCAAAACATCATTCATATCAGAAGCACTCTTTTTATATTTTCTGAAACTTAAGGTAGAACTTTTCAATTCTTCCTTTAATTTGCAGAGTTCTAAATCTCTTCTGGTAAGGATAACTTCTAGTTTGGTGATTGTTCCTTTCAGATCCTCATTCTCTTTATTCAAAGAATCAAGAGTGAATTTCTGAGAGTTCAAATCCTCCAATAACTTCTGGTATTTCGAATCTTCTGTCCTTATTCCTGTATCATCAACAAAACCATTAAAACAGTTCAAATCTGGGTGATTTTGACTTGATGTGTTTTCTGATGTTGTAACATCCAATTCAACATCAAAGTCTGTTTCATCTAGATCATCATCTAAAGAGTCATCATAATCAACCTGAGTATGAAAAGCAAATTCAATTTCTTTTGATTTAACTTTTTCATCATCTGAATCATCACTTAAGGTAGCACTAAAATTCAGTTTTTGCTTGAGTCTAGTATTGGCACATTCATTTGCATAATGGCCATAACCAGAACATGCATTGCATTAAACTGATTTTCTATATTCAGGATCATACCTTGGTTTACCTTCACTTTATGATATTCTTGGTGGAAATTGACTCCTTCTCTTCTCTAGTTGTGGTGTTGATGTGTTGATCTGGATCTTTGGCTGAATATTCCCTTTGGACCTGTTCATTGTTTACTTCAAAAACTTGTTAAAATGCTTAGTGAGAAAGGCCATGTGGTCTGGATTGTCATAACATAGGTCCATCACATCATCATCTGAATCGACTTCAGTGATAATAGGCTGTATTTCAGAACCTTGTGATGTCTCTCCTTTAAAAACAACCACATTTTTATCATCTTTATTTTCATCAAATTGAGTAGTGTTCATCTCATAAGTTTTAAGAATACTTACTAGCTCATTTTGACTCAATTTATCAGTATCTTTAGCCTCTTCTATAGCACATATTTTTGCATCAAATTTTTTAGGAACTGAACGCAAAATTTTATGAACTGCTCTCACATTTGAAATAGGATCACCAAGAGAATGTGATTCATTGACAATCTCACTTAAACGTTCATTATAAGATGATATGGTCTCATCTTCCCTCATTCGGAGATTTTCAAATTTAGTCCCTAGCATTCGAAGTTTTGTTCTTCAAACACTATCCGAACCTTCACAATGCTCTTGTAATCTATCCCAAGCTTCTTTAGAAGTTGAACAATTAGAAATAATTTTAAACATAGAAACATCAACAGAAGTAAAAATAGCATTTAAAGCTTTAGAATTAAACCCTGCTGTTTTATCTCGTCAGCCGTCCAATCAACTTCCTTCTTGAGTTGAACTTCATTGTCTTCATC
This sequence comes from Galeopsis tetrahit, assembly GCA_963675135.1. Taxonomy (NCBI): domain Eukaryota; kingdom Viridiplantae; phylum Streptophyta; class Magnoliopsida; order Lamiales; family Lamiaceae; genus Galeopsis; species Galeopsis tetrahit. The sequence goes on along the minus strand of OY776130.1, from coordinate 26,914,803 downwards.
TACTGGAGTTTTTGGTGCATCCCAACCTGTAAGTATTGTCCTCCATGCACGTTCATTAATAGACTTGATATACATGCATAAATAAGGTAATGGTTAATCCAGTGGTTACACCAATTCAAGATGGGTATGAGGTCCCAGGTTCGAAACCTTGTGAATTAAATATAATTTTTTCATCTTCCCTCATTCGGATATTTTCAAATTTAGTCCCTAGCATTCGAAGTTTTGTTCTTCAAACACTATCCGAACCTTCACAATGCTCTTGTAATCTATCCCAAGCTTCTTTAGAAGTTGAACAATTAGAAATAATTTTAAACAAAGAAACATCAACAGAAGTAAAAATAGCATTTAAAGCTTTAGAATTAAACCCTGCTGTTGTTATCTCGTCAGCCGTCCAATCAACTTCCTTCTTGAGTTGAACTTCATTGTCTTCATCTACTGGAGTTTTTGGTGCATCCCAACCTGTAAGTACTGTCCTCCATGCACGTTCATCAATAGACTTGATATACATGCGCATCTTAGGTTTCCAATATGCATAGTTTGTACCATCTAAAACTGGTGGCCTAAGTGCTGTAGAGATGTGATGTGTTTCCATTTTTGCAAAGACACAATAAATACTAAAACACACTAATTAAAAACAAGGATCTAAACCTAGTGTCGTCAGGTATCGGCTCTGATACCAACTGAAAGTGTGCGTGTTAAGTAAAACAAGACTGATGCTACACTCAATGATAGAACACTCAATGTAACACTGACTCGATTACAGAATATCAGAATACGAATAGCGGAAGACTTTAAACAATGAAACACAAAGATACAGAATTAACTTTTTAACATAGATTTTAATTTAAAATCTATGCGAGCTTCATGTCGAAACTTTCACTAATAATTATGTGAATACAAATGGTGTGTGAACAAATATTCACAACGGAAATAAGACTCGATAAACTATCTAGTCTAAAGACGGCTTAAGTGTAAAAATTACACTACCAAAAACTAATTTAACTATATGATCTATCTATCAAAGATGTATAGAAAAGTCTATGTTGTACAGGAAGTTTGGACTCTTCGGCACAACGACAAGATCATGTCAATGACAATTAATTCCTAACAGGATGAACACTAGTTTATGACTTAAAGAATGACACTTCGTTGGTTGGATGATGATCACGGTTCTGCTGTATTTATAGGCGTGAATATGGATTCTAGAACCTTCATCCATGATCTCCTAAAATGTAGGATCTCATTCTTTCTTTTCTCCCAACTGCCTTCTAGGTTCTTCTAGCCAGTTCTGGACGTTTTCAAGGGCAACCACATGATCTACATACTTCTGCAAGCTTCCAGATCCTTCCAGTCTGGAACTGTGTAGAATGTTCTAGATCTTCAACCTGCGATGTTACAACATCCAAAGCAGCATTAGCTAGAAACCAGAATTTGGACTTAGGAAAAATAAGAAAGGTCGAATTAAGATGTTGCAGCCTTGTGTGATAACATCTTCGATAACATCACCAAGTCTTCAACATCAACACTAATGTCTATATTTATAGATATAAAAATTGCATTATTCAAGTGTTTATTTTAATAATATATTTTTAAGAATATTTTCTATAATTTTTTATGTTTCATATGGTGTATTAATTTAAAAAAAATATAATTGATATTTGTTAAAATCAATAATATTGTTGCTTTTGAATGAGGTGGTTAAATTAATTGAGTGATAAAACACTCCCTATTTTAATCATTAATTTTGAATTGGAGTAATTTGTAGGTAGGAGAAAATTCAAAAAACTATCTGATGCGGACAAAATATGTCGCTCTTGGAGATGTCGACACGTGGAGACGAGATAAAATTATAATAGTCTTAATTAGATCAATGGGCTTGGAGGTCGGATTAATACACCCCTAGGCCCAAAGAGGGGAATAAGAATAATTGGGCTTTTAGCCCATATCCGAGAAATAGTAGCCTTTAGGTCAAGTGATCTGGCCCAAGGGGAGTGGGTCTTATGAACCGTCTTCTCCTGGCCAAGTCAAGAGAAGGAGTCAACCCATGAAGATAGGTCCACTATGCTGAAAGGCCGAGTCTTCAGGGGTTTTGGGCCGAGTTTAAAGGGATATGGGAGTGAATATAGCGAGAAAGAGTCTTCCTCTCTCCCGAGAGAGAGGGTCAGGTATAAAAAGAGGTGATTTTTATCTTATCATTTATGTTTTTTACAGAAAATATACATACTCTTGTGAAATATACACAAAAAACACGAAGAACTCCAAAATACTTGTGAGAATTTCCCTTGAATTACAGGGAAATTCCTCTTAGATTCTCCTAAGAAGGATTCTGACTTGAGCGTCGGAGACTCCGCGCCGGAATCCCCTCCGGCGTGCTTTTGCAGGTCATTTCAGGATCTTCAAGGAGATTGTACGTGAGGATTGCCGAAGATAAAGAGCGATTCAAACCCGTGATTCGCAGTGCTCGTAAGGGAACGGTTGATATACATAGACGTTCTTTTTCGACGCAACAACTGGCGCCGTCTGTGGGAACATTTCGAGCTAAGAAGTGAGAAAAAGTTCCATATTAAATGGGCGGAGAACAAGATCTGACGAAGCAGACTAAGGAGAAGGGAGATTCCACTCCTCTTCCCTTCCCTCCGCCTCCACCAGGTTTTCCCTTGAACAGGAATCTAGGGAAACAACCTACAAACCCTACACCGGATGATATCCCTCTCACCCAAGAGGGGAATGTGATAGGTACCTCAGGAGCTTCGGGAAGTGGGACTAATAGGGATACCCCTCATCCCAATGCTCAATCGGAACTCTTGACCATTTCTCAAGATCAATTGGACGTGATGATCTCGCAAGCGGTCGAAAGGATAGTCACTTCTCGTGGACTTCGCCCTCCGGGACCTATTCCACCAACCAACGAGGGTACAAAGAAAAATCCCCTGGAACATGTCATCGATTCTGCTCCAGTCCCCTCTAGGAACGAGGGTCCCCCTGAAAATCAGGAAGAAAAGGTGCCTTCTCAAGCTGAGAGAAGTGTCCTTGAAAGACCCCCCCCCGGAGGAATATGGAGAGGATCCCTGGTGACACCACTCTGGATACAGGAATAGGGGAAAGCACGGATGACACTTACCAGGGAGCAGTTAGTGATCAGATACAAGTCTTACGTAAAGAAATGAAGGACATGCAAAAACACATGACTGACAGTGTAAGTAAACCTTCTTACGTTACTGGCTATCAATTCTCATCTAGTATTTTACAAGATGAACTGCCTTCTAATTTCAAACCTTTAAATTTTGAATATGATGGCACCACGGATCCGTACGAGCATTTGATGAGGTTCGAGAATGGCTGCCCTATTACACCGATACGGGGAGGGCGTCAAGTGCAGGGTATTTCTAACTACCCTATCCAAAGCGGCACAACAGTGGTTCACACAGCTAGGGCCGGATACCATCCATTCATGGTCTGAGTTTAGTGAATTGTTCTTGCATCAATTCGCCAGCGCTAGGAGGCAACCTAGGGCCACCCTCACCTTGTTTAACATGCGACAAGGAGAGAATGAGAGCCTTCGGGCTTTCTTAAAAAGATTCAATCAAGCAACCTTAGAGGTACCAACAGCCTCTTCAGAGGTTAAAATCAATGCTCTTACTAATGGACTAAGAGACGGAGACCTGTTCACGTCCCTAGCCAAGAAGTCAGTGCAGACCTTTGATGAGTTACTAAGGAGAGCGGAAAAATACCTCACTCTGGAAGAGGTAAGGAAGGTTAAGCGTTCGGAAACTAGGACAATGGTGGGGAATGGAGAGCGAAGAAGGGAAATAATGCCAAGGAGGCCTAGTCCAGAGAAACACAGAAGTTCGAGGAGGCTGGGAAATGTAAAAGGAGAAGAAGCTGCACGCTGGAGTCCTAAGGGAAGGACGTAGAGATATACCCCTCTGAGGATAGAGCCAGCGGAAATTGTGGAAGTAGCAGAGGACCACCCCGATATGAAGTTCCCCTATTCAAGAAATAGGGGCCCTCAGAATCCCAAATCCGACAGATTTTGCAGGTTCCATAATGACTACGGCCATGATACAAACCAATGTTGGCACCTGAAAGACGAAATAGAAAGAATGATCCAAGCAGGCCACCTAAAGGAGTTCGTTTTCAGAGATCGACAAGGCCCTAGAGGGCAAAAGAGGAAGGACCCCGAGGGGAAGCCAGAGGATAACAGAAGAGAACAGAGGAAGAACACAGAGGATCAGCCACCCCCTCCTCAAAAGAGGGGAACTATCCACATGATCATGGGAGGCCCTGTTGATGGGGATTCCTTTAGACAAAGGAAGCAGAGTGTTAGATCGTTGAAAAGTGAGAGGAATACGGAACGCCACGAGATAGGAAAGATGGCAGCGGTTCCTGATATTCATTTTGGGCCAGAAGACGCTGGGGAACCCAGAGAAACCCATAATGACGCATTAGTCATTACCACAGATATAGCAGGGTATGATGTGGCCAGAATCTTTGTAGACACGGGGAGCTCTGCTGATATCATGTTCCTAGAGTGTTTCAAGAAGATGGAATTAAACATAAAACTCAGGCCAGTGGAGACCGCCCTCTATGGATTTTCAGGGGGTGCCATTCAACCCCTTGGTTCGGCATTACTACAAGTAGGGCTAGGAATTGCCCCTAACCGACGCGTGCAAGTGATAAAGTTTCTGATAGTAGACGTTCCATCCTCATATAATGTGGTGATGGGAAGACCAAGCTTGAACATTTTCCAGGCAGTAATTTCCACCTTCCATATGAAGATGAAATTTCCTGCCTCGGGGGGTGTGGGAGAGATATGTGGAGACCAGTACCAAGCAAGGAAATGTTATGTGGAATCGGTTAAGATAGCGGACAGGGCCATGTTCCGAGGGATGGAGAGATTCAAGGGTGAAGACCCTGAATTGAAAAAGCAGAAAGTGGGTGAGCTGGTACAAGAGTAACCCAAGGTCAAAGCAGATGAGGAATTAATGAACATTGAACTTTATCCGGGAAAAGAAGGATTCACAACTAGGATCGGTACTCACATGAATCCCGAACTTCAAGAAAGGATGATACTCACCCTTCAAGAGAATGCGGATATCTTCGCTTTCACCTCGACAGACATGACAGGTATCCCTCCAGAGATAGCGATGCACCACCTTAATGTGGATCCCAGAGCTAAGCCAGTGAAGCAAAAATTAACGAACTTTGGTAAGGAGAAAAACCTCATTGTGAAAGAGGAAATTGATAAGTTGTTGAGTGCAGGGCATGTGAAGAGGGTGCAGTTCCCTGAGTGGATTTCGAATTCAGTGCTGGTGTCTAAGGGAGCCGGCAAATGGAGAATGTGTATCGACTTCAGAGATCTGAATAAAGCATCCCCCAAGGATCATTATCCTCTGCCTAGAATTGATCAACTGGTAGATGCCACATCCGGATTCGAATTGCTTAGCATGATGGACGCATATCAAGGGTACCATCAAATCCAGTTGAACCCTCTTGATATACCGAAGGTATGTTTTATCGCGACATGTGGTACTTTCGGTTATGTACGTATGCCTTTTGGACTAATAAATGCAGGAGCCACCTATCAAAGAATGGTAGACTCGGTGTTCCGAGGACAGATTGGTAGGAACATGGAGATCTATGTGGACGATATGCTAGCTAAGAGTGTCAAAGCAGAGGGACATATTAACGACCTGAAGGAGATATTTCAGGTAATCAGAGAAAATGGTATTTAATTAAATCCAGTTAAATGTTCTTTTGGAGTAGGGTCAGGAAAATTCCTGGGATATATGGTGACTTAGAGAGGGATAGAAGTTAACCCTGCTAAAGTGAAGGCGGTTCTCGACATGCAACCTCCTCAAAATCTGAAGGAATTGCAGACCCTGAACGGCAGAATTGCAGCTCTTAGTAGATTCATAGCAAGGTCGGTAGAGAAGAGCCACCACTTCTTTAGAACATTAAGGAAAGGGTCGAGGTTTGAATGGGACGAGCAATGTTAAAAAGCTTTCGAAGAACTGAAGCTCCATCTTGAACAGCTTCCGAAGCTGACCAAGCCCTCTCAGGGAGATGTCTTACTCTTATACCTCTCAGTAGGGGAACATTCCTTGAGCACAGCCCTGATGAAAGAGGAAGGCTCCGCACAACAGCCCATATACTATGTGAGCAAGGTCATTCAAGGGGCAGAGATTAGATATTCAGAGGTGGAGAAAGCAGCCCTGGCGGTGGTAGTGACGGCCAGGCGATTACGCCCCTATTTCTTGTCTTATAAAGTTATGGTGCGGACTAATTTCCCTTTAAAGCAGACACTAGGGAGAGCAGGCTTGTCGGGAAGAATGGTTAGATGGGCAGTGGAATTACAGGAATATGATATTGATTACGAACCAAGGAAGGCCATTAAGGCCCAAGCTTTAGCAGACTTTATTCAAGAGTCCACCAGGGCAGAGGAGGTGCAAGGCTGGAAAGTGTATGTTGATGGCTCAGCATCCGCATTAGGATGCGGAGCAGGGATAGTGCCGGTTGATCCTGAAGGCCAAGAAGTACAGGTTGTCGTCAAGTTCCGGTTCTCAACCTCAAATAATGGCGCAGAATATGAGGCCCTGATTAGAGGGGCCAACATGGCAGCAGAGTTAGGGGCACAAAAAGTCACCCTGTATTCTGACTCACAACTGGTAGTGCAACAGGTTATGGGGGAATATCTCGCCAAAGACGAAAGGATGATCGCTTATCTAGAACAGGTAAAGAAGTTAAAGAATAAATTCCACACTTTTGAAGTGATACAGGTACCAAGAGAAGAGAACGTAAAGGCGGATGGGCTGTCTAAACTAGCCAGTTCCACTGAGTTCGAGGGACATGGAAAGATAACCCTGCTAGTGGCAGATCGATTAGCTACTGAAACCCTAGTCGGAGAGATAACAGCAGGGGACGATTGGAGAAAAGAGATATGGGAAGAACTGAATAAGGAGCAGGTAACCCCGATGTCCCGAGAAGCCAAAGCTTGGAGGAGGAAATATTGTATCCTAGGGGACCAGTTATACAAGAGATCCTTTACCCAACCCTACTTGAAATGCCTCTCGAAAAGAGAGGTAGAGTTGGTAATCAAGGATATCCATGAAGGTTGTGCAGCTAGCCATGAAGGTTATAAGACTATGGTGAAGAAGGTGTTTAGAGCAGGTTTCTATTGGCCTAGTATAATTAGGGATGCTAGGGAATTTGTAAGGAAGTGCGAGAAATGCCAGAAGAATGGACCTTTAATACGAGTACCTGCCGAGGAGATGGGTGCCATGCACTCACCCTGCCCCTTCGCCAAATGGGGAATAGATCTAGTAGGACCCTTCCCCTTGGCACCTGGAGGAAGGAAATTCCTGATCGTAGCCGTGGACTACTTCAGCAAGTAGGTAGAGGTTGTGCCCCTGGCCAAGATAGAGGAAGATTATGTGATTCTTTTCCTAGCTAGACACATTTGTTGCAGGTTTGGAGTGCCGAGAATCCTGGTTTCCGATAACGGAACACAATTCAATGGAGAGAAAGTGAGGAAATGGTGCGAAAGATGGAATATTGTACAGAGATTCACTTCGGTGGCCCACCCACAAGCCAATGGACAAGTGGAAGTTACAAACAGAATCCTAGTGGACGGTATTCGAACACGACTGCAAAATATAGGAGGAGGATGGGTGAAGGAGTTAGACAACGTCCTCTGGTCCTATAGGACTAGCCCCAAGACAGCTACAGGGGAGTCCCCCTTTTATTTGGTGTATGGAGCAGCAGCAGTAATACCACCCGAGGCCAGGCTAGGATCACACCGAATCACCTATTTTGAAGAGAAGAGGAATGAAGAGTTGATGAGGGAGGCCTTGGATCTGGTAGACGAAGAGAGAGAGATGGCAAGGCTGAAAGCAGAAAGATACAAAAGCAGGATCAAGGCAGCATATGATCGCAGGGTGATTCCTCGTTCCTTTAAAGCTGGAGATTTAGTACTTCGGAGAGCGGACGCCTTGAAAAATACAGGAAAGATGGAAGCTAATTGGGAAGGTCCGTACAAGGTGGTACAGGTACTAAAAGGCGGAGCATACAAACTCCAGGACATGATGGGGAAAGAAATACTGCGACCATGGAACGTGTGCCACTTGAAGAGGTTTTATGTTTGAGGAAGGTGTTATTCCCTTATCATCTTTCCCTTTATGAACAATTTTAAATGTTTGTTTCTCATTCGAATAATTGTACATATTGCTTCACCGGCACTCTTTTTCCCTCTACGTGGGTTTCCCTTTGGGGTTTTACCATGGAGAGGTTTTTAATGAGGCCGGCATAGGTTCCCCTTATTTGCCTATGTTGATGAACACTTTTAATCAATGGAGCGTCGTTTTTGGAAAAATTTCAGTGATTTCCCTTAATACATGTTAATGTGATGATGAGATGATTACTATATTCTGATTTTATGATGAGATGTTTATCATACATTAAATACTGTGCTGAGATGATCGCTATGTGTCCATATAATGTTGAGATAACGAGTGTGTTTTGAAAGCTAAAACATAAGATGATAGAGACACTGCGAGATCCATCTCACCCCCCGTGAGGTTTACCTCACCCTGAAAAAATTAGGAGGTTTATATAAGCCTCATCGGATGAGACAGAAAGATTTACACCAACACACAAAGATTCGAGAGGGAAATGCCTAAGGTTACGTGACTAAAGATCTTCATCCACGATAGCCTCTAAAGCTAGGGGGAGTAGGAGATAAGGAGTGGAAGACATGAGAAGAATTGAGCCTGGATCAGAGAAGAATTAATGCACTTTATCACGAGAATAACTCTTAGGAGTATAAACAACTTTTGGGAGAGTATAATCCCTAAGAACTCTTAGGAGTATAAATAACTTTTGGGAGAGTATAATCCCCACAAACTCCTACGAGTATAAACAACTTTTGGGAGAGTATAATCCCTACAAACTCCTAGGAGTATAAATAACTTTTGGGAGAGTATAATCCCTACAAACTCTTAGGAGTATAAATAACTTTTGGGAGAGTATAATCCCTACAGACTCTAACTTTTGGGAGAGTATAACCCCTACAAACTCTTAGGAGTATAAATAACTTTTGGGAGAGTATAACACCTACAAACTCCTAGGAGTATAAATAACTTTTGGGAGAGTATAATCCCTACAAACTCTTAGGAGTATAAATAACTTTTGGGAGAGTATAATCCCTACAGACTCTAACTTTTGGGAGAGTATAACCCCTACAAACTCTTAGGAGTATAAATAATTTTTGGGGAGAGTATAATCCCTACGAACTCTCAGGAGGATGAATAACTTTTAAATAACTTTTAGGGGAAATCGGGAGCATTATCGAGTCATCAAGTAAGTACAGAAGCATAAACCCCCTATTTTCATTTAAAAATTCTCTACAAGCTTTAGAGCCCATACGTGTCAAGAAGATACTAGAAACATGCTACGAAGCATAGTTAAGAAAAACTAGACAGATAATACATGATATGTCTAAAATCTAAGATATAGTACATGGCATGCTCATAAAAAACAACAACACATATGTATGCATGCAATAAGACAATTTGCAGGTACGGTAAACAGGAGTAAAATAGAGCATCAAAAGGAAAGATATCCAAGACCAAAGGCACCATGCCCTGGCCCTCCACAAAAAAACACAGGAGTGTGGAGTCTCTTGAAAATATTAAGAGAGACCTTGAAGGCCCCAACAAAAGTAAGAGTGTTTTAAGTACCAGAATGTTATGAAAGAAAGTAAATAGAGTTACGAAGAGAGGGGAATTTCACTCTTCCCCTCAAAGCCTTCCCCTGCCTCATCAACCTGCCCACTGGAGTCACCCCCCTCTGCCTTCTCGTCCAGAGCATCAGCCATCACGGTTGCCACGGGATCAGGGTTGGCCACGTGGATTGGGAAAGTCAAATCCTTCGCTGGTACCAGATCATCCAACTTTAGAGCAGTCTCCTTCAGCTCTGAGACAGCCTTCCTCATCCCAGGCAGCCACCAAGGAGTGCTGATATCCTCTTTAGGGTCTCCGGGGAACTTAGGGGGAGTGGCCAACTCATCCAAGCGAAGGGCACGAGTGTAATGGCCATTAAATCCTGGGTCGGAGTGCTCAGCCACAGCGTTGGAAAACCCATGATCAATAAAATGGGGAATATATGCGCTCATTGCCCCCAGGAAGCTGGTACTCTTAAGAAAGGCTTCTAACCATTCTCGATGCAAGGTACCCAGAAACTTCTGCCCCGCCGCAGAAATAAAGAGAGAATCAATACACAGCTTCACCCCGGCCAAAGGAAGATCAGCCTCTAAGCGCTGAATTCCCCTATCTCTCTCTGCAAGCTGGGTCTTAAGTGAAGAGACCTCCTCCAAAAGCTTTGCCCTTTCAGCCTGAACCGCCTTCCGCTCCTGGTTGGCTTCCCGTAGCTCCGCCTCAAGAATTTCTTTCTTTACCTTCTCGAGTTTCACTTGGCTCTGGAGATCATCCTGAAGCTGAAGGGATTGGAGGGCCCGTTCGAATACGTCGGAATATAGGAGGCCAAACTACACAAGGAATGATATAAAGAAGTAAGATATTCATGTTGTCTCCTATTAACCATAAAGAATAATGTCTATATTAAGAGTTTACCTGAGAGAAACTGTGGGTTGCATGCACGATCCGTTCTTCCGAGGATAAGGCATTGAGGGCCTTGGTGGCAGGAGTCGGAGTGTGACGGTCTATGAAGGCCGTAAATTGATCAACACTGATGTCGCCAGGGATATCCGGAGCGACATTGGCTGAAGAGGGCAAGGAAGACTTAGTTTTGGATTTCTTCTTCTTGGAAGCATCAGAGGCAGGGGGCAGAGAGGAAATCATGGCCTTCTCAGTGGAAGATCTCGTACGCTTGGCAACCGACCCGGTGGAGGGTTTCACTGGGGAAGGGGGAATAGGAGCTTTCGTGGAGCTTTCGGGAGCCGGAGATTTGGCTACCATGGAAAGAGGAGCAGCATCGCGAGAAATTTGGGTTAACCAACTCATAGCTGCAAAGAAAAACATAAAGGATATTAGCAACTATATCAGTTTCAATCTCGAGGACGATGACAAGAGAAAAGAAATTATATTACCATCATCTGGACCTAGAGGGTAATCAGTGCGGCCGAAACCAAAATGAGATAAGGCCCTAGGGTTCTTACATATGCCCATCACATCAAAATACCCGTGGGTAAGCACGTTATCATTCAAATGATTCATTACATCCAGATTTAAAAAGGAACACACAGAGAGAGGAGGACGGGGCACCCAGGGTTCTCGTAAATCCATTTTTCATGAGGAAACTCCCAAGGAGAAGGACTGGTAACAAAGAAGTAGTAATCCTTCCAGTCCTGGACCCCTTCATGGAGCTTTTCCATGAATTTCCCAGTCCTGGAAGGACGGCCGCAAGTATAGAAAAACCCGTCCGCAAATTTGCACATATACTGGGTTAGAAAAAGTTGGGCTGAGGGCTCGCCACCGTTCCCCTTGACCAAAATGTAGAAGCCCAACATCGCACGAATGGCGTTGGGGGTAAATTGATTGAGGGGTATGCGAAGGTAAGTGGAAATTTCGGAGAAATATGGGTGGATTGGAAAGCGGAGACCTGCCTTCAGTTGAGCCTTCCAAAAAGCTAGAGTATTAGGACCTGGAAAATTGGGGCGTTCTTTCCTATGGGCTGCCCTAACTGTGTAATCGGTTGGGGAAATCCCCCAGCGGAGAAAAGCGGCGACACGTTCTTGAGGAAGGATCGAAGAACCAGAGATCTTATCCTTTAGTGCGGGATTGGTTATGGGAAATAAAGAAAGTGAACCAGAGGCCGAACTTTCCATGGAAATGGAGTTCGACGAAGTGGGAGTAGAAGATGACATGAGGATATAACAAAAGAAAAATGAGAAGGAAAAGGAGGTACGTACCTGAAACAAGGACGGTTTTCGAAAGCGGCGGTGTGGCCGGTGGACGTGCGCGAGAAGTTAATTGCAGTAAGGAAGAGGTGGAAACAAGAGTTAGAAGGAAATGGATAGGTTTGAAGAAAGAGAAGGGTTTTTTCGGAGTGAAGGGGATTTTGAATTAATTATGACGAAGAGAGAGTGGGGGAAAACCGAGAAGAAGTAAATGCCTCCCAATGGAAAGGCGCGTGACTGAAGAAGGACGGCTGGATGTTGGTCCTCGGGCAGGCACCTGAATGCGGACTCCGAAATCAAGTTGGCGTGTGGAAGTGGAAAAGTCGTGGAGATTCTGGGATAATTATTGAAAACCGAATATGCCGTATTTTAAGGGGAACGTGAAGAAGAACCAATTAGAGGAAAAGATTATTCCTCTTAGAATTTATCTCATTGCTTTTTCCTACTCTCTTAAAAATTATCCTTTTTACGAGAGTAGGGGGAGTAGTTGATGTGGACAAAATATGTCGCTCTTGGAGATGTCGACACGTGGAGACGAGATAAAATTATAATAGTCTTAATTAGATCAATGGGCTTGGAGGTCGGATTAATACACCCCTAGGCTCAAAGAGGGGAATAAGAATAATTGGGCTTTTAGCCCATATCCGAGAATTAGTAGCCTTTAGGTCAAGTGATCTGGCCCAAGGGGAGTGGGTCTTATGAACCGTCTTCTCCTGGCCAAGTCAAGAGAAGGAGTCAACCCGTGAAGATAGGGCCAGTATGCTGAAAGGCCGAGTCTTCAGGGGTTTTGGGCCGAGTTTACAGGGCTATGGGAGTGAATATAGCGAGGAAGAGTCTTCCTCTCTCCCGAGAGAGAGGGTCAGGTATAAAAAGAGGTGATTTTTATCTTATCATTTCCCTTTTTTACAGAAAATATACATACTCTTGTGAAATATACACAAAAAACACGAAGAACTCCAAAATACTTGTGAGAATTTCCCTTGAATTACAGGGAAATTCCTCTTAGATTCTCCTAAGAAGGATTCTGACTTGAGCGTCGGAGACTCCGCGCCGGAATCCCCTCCGACGTGCTTTTGCAGGTCATTTCAGGATCTTCAAGGAGATTGTACGTGAGGATTGCCGAAGATAAAGAGCGATTCAAACCCGTGATTCGCAGTGCTCGTAAGGGAACGGTTGATATACATAGACGTTCTTTTTCGACGCAACACTATTTATAAGTGGGAGATTTTTATTTATTTTTTTAGTCCCAAGTTCATCTTGAGAAGTAACTAAAAATCTGAACAAAATAGCCAATTTTTAAGTTTGAGCAAAAATTAAATGCAATGAACAAATTAGAAAAGGGAAATTAATTTGATAATATATATTGTATATATGTTGAAATTAATAATAGATATGTTACACAAAGAAAAGAACTTTTTATTAATTGGAGAAGGAATGAGGCAGACCCACTATAATAATATATTAATATCTAAGAAATTTAGGTGTTAACTTGTCCAGAAAGTCACTATTCTATTATTATACTTCCTCCGTCCACGAAAAGTAGTCTCATTTACCTTATATTCTTTGTTCATAAAATATAGTTTCATACCCTTTATGAAAACTATCACCTTTCAACCATCACTTAATTACTCAAATTGTCATCAACTTTATTGAGAAAAAAATTATTTATGTCCCGTAACTTTAACCTTTTTTTAAAAACGTCCCAAAATAGTTAAAATTTTAATTTACGTCCCATAACTTTTTCAATTGCTTAATTTACGTCCAATTTTCCCTGAAAATCCCCAAATTTATGTAAATGGGATGTAAATTGAGCAATTAAAGAAGTTATGGGACGTAAATTAAATTTTTAATTAAAATGGGACGTTATACGAAAAAAGATAAAAATATTCAACAAATGTGTACAATTTACTATAAAATTAATGTTGTTTATGTTATACAATCAAATAAAAAAAAATTATAAATTAATTAATTATTATAAAAATCAATTAACTTACCTAATTCATTATTAAAAAAATTATTAACTTACCTAATTAGAAAAAAATTATAACTACAATATAAGTATTATAAAATAAATTGTGAATATTAATTAAAATACTAAATAATATAATATTTTAAAATATATGAAAATAAATTTGCAATAATATTTAAATAAGTAAATAATTTTTCATAATATCAAAAAAATATATATATGAAAAAAAAAACCAAGATTTATTCCTAAGTCAATTAATTAGAAAAATCAATTAACTTACCTATTAATAATTTAAAAACTCAATTAACCTAATTAAAAAAATAATTTAAAAAATGAATTAACATACTCAAATAAATATAAATTTTATCTTTAAAATAATAAAAATCCCAAATTTTTTTTTTATTAAAATTGTCAAAAACTCTTATTAAAATTTAACAATTATTTTAATATTTTAAATAAATAAAAAATCCACAAATATTTAAAATCCTCAATTAAATAAAAAAATACTCAAATATATCCAAAATTCTCATCTCTTACCCAAGATAATTGAAAGATGATGATGAACATTATATTTTTTAACAATTTGTTAATTTTATTGTTTTTCATTTTTATTATACAATTTTTAATTTGATATTAGTTCGTACAAAAATATGTGGACCCACTTTGTGTAATATTTAGATAATTTTTTATATTTATTTGATTACTTTAAAATAAATAAATAATTTTATAATACTTATATTGTAATTATAATTTTTTTCTAATTAGGTATGTTAATAATTTTTCTAATAATGAATTAGGTAAGTTAATTGATTTTTATAATAATGAATTAATTTATGAATAAATGAATTATTTTTTTATATTAAAATAAGTTAATTTATGAATAATTAATTTATGAATAAATGAATTATTTTTTTATTTGATTGTATAACATAAACTACATTAATTTTATAGTGAATTGTACACATTTGTTGAATATTTTTATTTTTTTTGCATAACGTCCCATTTTAATTAAAAATTTAATTTACGTCCCATAACTTCTTTAATTGCTCAATTTACGTCCCATTTACATAAAGTTGGGGATTTCCAGCTAAAATTGGACGTAAATTAAGCAATTGAAAAAGTTATGGGACGTAAATTAAAATTTTAACTATTTTGGGACGTTTTTCAAAAAAGGTAAAAGTTACGGGACGTAAATAGTTTTTTTCTCAACTTTATTCACAAACAATCACTTTATTCACAATAGACCCCAAAATACAGTATTTTACAATATCTTTACTTTATCTACTTTTTTCTTAAACATGTGCCCCACTCCAATGGGACTACATTTCATGGATGGAGATATATATTGATATGCTTGCATGATGAGCTGTCAATCATAACTCCCACTTGTTTCAGGTACACTAATACAAAATATATATATATATATATTTTTTGATATGTTTGCATGGTGAGCTGTCAATTCTTAAAGGGTCCAGCCAATTCACTCCCACTTGTTGAATGTATTGCTTGATTAATTAATTTTACATTATATATAGTTGAATGAATTGCTTGATTAATTAATTTTGTTTGAAGTTTTTCCCTCGCTAGCTCTCGAAATTATTATAATATCATGGAACTTTTGCACTTACTATTTCTATACTCATTTCTCATATGTATATATTTAAAGTGTTTTACATGGATACAAATAGCTAGTCTCTTGACCACTTAATAATTCTTAAAAATAGAATGAAAGTTGCATATGCATTAATCCACTGTGTATACTGGACTAGTTCAGTGAGTCCCATAAATTATACCACACAGAAATATTAAATCCTTTACAAGTTAAATACCCATCCCTTTTCCCCTCCCCATGACTCGAACCCAGGACCTAAGACCTAGGTAGTGGTGCTCTAACCACATGAACTATCCCACTTTGTCATATACTATATGATTGGTAGGTATTTATTAGATTAACTTTAATACGATATATATGGTATATTTTTAAAATTTGGATTCTAGAAATTTCAAAATAGAACTGGGATTAGATTTTAAAATTTCAAATTCGAAACAAACAAAACCTTAAGGTTTTAACTTTTAACTAAAATATAAGCAATTTTTTTTAGCTTAGCCCACCCTATTTTATAATTCTAGTTCCGCCCTTGTGTTTCATTACATATATATATATATAATGTGCCTCCACTACAAAAAATGCGGGGTTTGCCGACGGAAGACTACCGACGGAATCCATTTCGTCGGCCGCCCCGACGGATCGCCGACGGAATATTCGAATCGACTGACTCCCGACGGAATCCAAGATCCGTCGGGACCGTCCGACGGACTTCCCGACGGAATTTAGTTCTGCCTTCAAACGGTGTCGTTTAGACTTGCTTCCCGACGGATTTTTTCCGTCGGTCGTTCAAATTTCGACTGCCGACGAAAAAAATCCGTCGGTAGCCGACCCGCTTTGACCCACCGCCTCGGATACCAATGAAAAGACGCGTGGCATTAATATTCGCGTGCTACCGACGGAAATATCCGTCGGTAGCCAAAAAAAATTTATTTTATAAGAACTGCCGAAGGCAGTTCTTCCTCATTAGGAAAAAAAAATTTTGGCTTTCGTATCCCTCTCCCTGTTCGTCTCCTGTTCTCTCCTCGTGGATTGAATTTTCTTGTGCGTGGTGCGTGGATTGATCGACAAAGGGCATAACGATTATCTACTCCAATTCTCTTCAATTTAAACGGTACATTTTATAAATTCTTAATTAATTTTAATTAAGTTATTGTATTAATTATTGCATGTTAATTATTATAAAACTGTTATTATTATTATAAATTGCATGTTAATTATTAGAAAACTGTTATTAAATTATTATAAATTGCATGTTAATTATTATAAAATTTCATGTACGTAGTTGATGAATATATGTGTATAATTAATTCAAATATATGTTAGTACGTGGATTATATGTTTTTTAATGGTTAATTGTAATTAATTAATGTATGTTAGTTCAAATATATAATGTAGTTCTTGTTAGTTCGTTTTGATAATTAAACTAGGTTATTATTGTTGATTAAATTAGTAATTATTCTTATAAGTAGGGGTGTTGTACGGTTTGATTAATATAGTAATTATTGTTATTGTTTAAATTAAGTCATTATTAATTAGTTTGGTAAATTATTGATTTCATTAGTAACGTGATTTTGTTATTGATTAAATTAGGAAATTATTGACTCAAATTACTAAAATGTTATTAATTAAAATAGAAAATTATTGATTAATTTATTATACTTTTAAATTTTATTTATTAAAATAGATGAGTCAAGATGCTAGTGGGGCCTCAGGATCTCGACGTAGGAGAGGCTCACTTAGGCCTGTTGAGCCTCCTATGATGACGTCGTCGGCATCCGTTCCACAGCATTCGCCGCCGTCATCTCAGTCGTCGGCAGCTCGTCGACATCCCACGCGGGCCCGAGAAACCAGACTGAGAGTATGGATTGATGATGTACAGTAAGTAATTAATTAAATAATTTTAAGGTTTAACAATATTTAATAGCATCAATTTTTGTACGTTTTTTAATTTATAATGTGTTTGTTTCTTAATATATAATGTCACAGCTTACTTCCTGGTAATGAGATATCGAAGATTTGCACTGATTCGATTATTAAGTGCAAGGTTGCTACGAATGCCTACACTTGGCTGAAGGTGCCGCAGACGAAAAAGGATGAATATTGGGAGGAATTCCAGGTATTTGAGTGCATTCAATTAAATATTAATAAACAATTTATTATATATATTATTTGATAAATATGCTGATCGAATATGTGCAGAAACATGCTTATTGGCATAGGGAGTTTTTTTCGGACAACGATATTCACACGCACTGGGAATCTTCATGTCATTCTAGGTATAATGAGGTAATGTACACCTGGAGGACTGCTTGGCGTAGTCGTGGCGTGGTGCAGACGTTGGGTACGGACGAAAATGGAGTCGACGTGTGGAACACGTTGACCACGTATTGGAGTAGCCCGGAGTACGTGCGGAAGTGTGCAACTGCTCGAGCCAACCGTAGAAGTGATGGGGGAGGTGGGATGTCAAGGCATCGGGGGGGGGGGGCGATCCGCGTATGAGCACTCAATTGCTCTAGTAAGTGTTCACTAAATTTATTTCAATTATTTATATTATATTATATAAAATAATTTTTATATGCTCATTTGGTACGAAATAGGAGCGGGAACTTGGGCGTGAACCCCCACACGTGGATCGATTGAACCTCTTCATCTGTTTGATCGAGATTCGCAGACTTCCACATATGGACGCACTACCGAGCTTCACGTAAGTTTAATTAAATTGTGATATTTTTTTAATATTTAATTAATTAAATGTATTGAACTATGTATTAATTTAATTTTTTTTAATTATGTAGGTGAATGTGAACCGGAGGATTGAAGAGGAGACGACACAGGCTTCTGCTGAAGCCGGGCCCAGCGCTCCCCCTCCGCCTGATCTTAACCGGATTTACCTAGACGTTGCCCCGGCTGATCGAGGACGGGTCCTTGGCCTTGGCCGGATGAGCCGCTCAGTGAGAGCTGCGTCGTCCAGTTCGTCCCAGCGTGCATCGCAGGCCTCTGTATCCTCCACTGCTGTTCCGGACCCGAACGTAGTACACATGATGAACCACTACTACCGACAGCTAACTGACAGTATGGGTCGATCGTTGGGGATATCTGCTGATCAAATAGATACATGCTTTGCACAGGCGATGAGCGTTTCCCCTCCGCCTTTCAATGCTCCGGTTGGTCCATTTCCCCCTCCGCCTTTCAATGCTCCGGTTGATACATTTCCCCCTCCGCTTTTCAATGATCCAGCTCCAGATCCAGATGCAGCCGCAGACGACGACATCAACGTCGACTTGAATTTCGGTGGCGGTGATCATGGGTTTTTTGACTATAATGGTTGATGTTTGAACACTTTAATTTTCTGTCGAACTATTTATTATTCTGTCAAACTATTTAATTTTCTGTCGAACTATTTATTATTCTGTTGGACATATTTATTTCGGTTGATGCTTGTTTGTCAATGGATTGTAGTTTAATGTTATTGTTTTTAATTTATACATAATACATAATTTTTCGTTAGATTTGGTATAAAGTAAAGTATTTTTTTATTTTTTTTCGTTTTTTTTTTTCCGCCAAAATTACCGACGGAAATAAAATTACGTCGAAAATAAAGTCTGCCGACGGAATTATCGACGGAATTTGCCGACAGAATTTCAAAATCCGTCGGTAAATTCAAAATGTACGAGCCGACGGAATTTCAAATTCCATCGGTAGCGCGTAGTATTTACAGAAGCTTTTTTCCCCTTTCTCACTTAGTCGAAAAAAATTGTGGAAATTGTATGAAAGCAAGCAAATTTCGGTACATTTATGCTTTTTACTTGGTTAAATTTTGTAGTTTAGTTGTGCATTTTATATGGTTGTAGTTTAATTAGTTGTGCATTTTATATATTTGTAGTTTAGTTGTGTATTTTAATTATATTTTTTGTAGTTTAATTAGTTGTGTATTTTAATTATATTTTTTGTAGTTTAATTAGTTGTGCATTTTTTATATGTTTGTAAGAATTTTATGTTAAATGTTTAACAGATGGAATTGCCGGATCGTCGATGGATGTATGAAACTCCTAGGTTCATTTTAGGAAATGTGAATAGTGAATTTTACAATGAACTCGTGTCATTTGTTGAATTTGCAAAGCTCCACCCACATTACATGTGTGGGGATTGTATCAAGTGTCCGTGTAATGCCAAAAAATGTCAGAATAAAATATTTAAGTCGATTGATGAGGTTTTGGTACATGTTCTGAAGAATGGTTTCACTGTTAATTATTATAACTGGACATTTCACGGCGAAGGACGTTGGCCTTATAGCTTTGATCAAGTTTTATACTATTACACTTCTGGTATCTATGAAAGACAAATATATGGTAATCAAGCCGGCACGAGTAATGAACAACAATTTGGTGGGGAACAACAGTTTGTTGGGGAACAACAGTTTGGTGGGGAACAACAACTTGGGGAGGGAGAACCCAATATGTATCAAACAATGATAATGGAAGCCGGTTTTTCAAATGTAGAAGAGGAGCCGACGGATGAAGCATTTCGGTTTTATGAAATGCTCAAATTTATCGATCAAGATTTGTATCCGGGTTGTGATTCTCACTCTCAACTGTCATTTAATGCCCGACTTATGGCTATCAATACCGAGAACAAGCTTTCTAACAGGGCATATGAGCAAATGACACAATTATGCAGTGAGATCTGCCCTCCTGAGAATAAGGTGCCTACAACGTATCATCAAAGCAAGCAAATGATGAAAAATATGGGATTGCCGGTCGAGAAGATTGATTGTTGTGTAAACGGTTGCATGTTATATTGGGGTGATGAAGATAAAAATCTGAACATATGTAGGATGTGTGGTCATCCTCGTTACAAAGAACCACGTCGGAAGGGGCCCGCTGGTCAATCGAAGTCGTCGAAGAAGAAAGTGGCACACAAGAAGATGTATTATCTTCCAATCATTCCTCGTTTAATGAGATTGTATCAATCCACTGCCACAGCACAACACATGACGTGGCATGCAACAGATTCGTCTTCGACCGAGTCTAGGGAGATGCGACATCCGGCGGACTCGGAGGCCTGGAAACATCTTGACAACGTGTATCCCAATTTTTTTTCTGAACCGAGGAATGTGAGGCTAGGTTTGTGTACTGATGGTTTTGCACCGTTTGGGAGCTTTGGAAAGCAGTATTCGTTGTGGCCGGTGATTCTGACTCCGTATAATCTTCCTCCATAGATGTGCTTGAAACCTCAAACAATGTTTCTAACTGTATTGGTGCCAGGTCCGTCGAATACAAAGGATAAACTTGACGTTTATCTCCAGCCTCTTATAAAATACTTGATCTTTTTATGGGAAAGTGGTGTCCAAACGTATGATGTGTTCAGAAAACAGAATTTCACGATGCGTGCTGCTGTATTGTGGACCATTAGCGACTTTCCTGCATATTCTATGTTGTCTGGGTGGAAAACGGCTGGGTTTCAAGCATGTCCGTATTGTATGGATTTTTCTGAAGCTTTCAGTCTTGAGAAGAGTAGGAAAGTTACATGGTTCGATAATCACCGAAAGTTCTTACCTCGAGATCATCCATTTAGAAGGAATAAGAACAACTTCTTGAAGAACATAACAGTTACAAACAATCGACCGCCCCTTCGAAACGGTATGTTAATTATACATCCATTTGATCTAGTATAATGTTATACATATATGTTTTATTAATTTCTTCTAGTATAATGTTACCGTACAGGACAAACGTTGTTACATGAGATTCAGTGGACGGGTTTGAAAAAATCTACTGAGGAAAATGCAGTTGAACACAACGGTCGAATCCCAGGTGGATGGAATAAAATGAGTATTTTTTGGGATTTGCCATACTGGAGTTCACTATTGATCCGACACAATTTGGACGTGATGCACATTGAGAAGAATGTGTTTGATAATGTGTTCCACACAATGATGAACACAAAAGGCAAGACGAAAGATACTCCAAAGTCCCGGGAAGAGCTGAACATTTATTGTCGTCGTGAAGAGTTGAACATGGATCCCAGTACAGGTAAATATCTGAAGGCTTGCTACACACTGGACAAGCCACAGAAACAACAACTGTGTCGTTGGATTCACGAGTTGAATTTTCCAGACAACTACGTGTCAAACTTGAGTCGATGCGCAGACATAAACAGGGGTAAGGTTTCAGGGATGAAGAGTCACGATTGTCATGTTTTTATGCAGCACTTGATACCGATTGCGTTCCGAGACGTTGTTCCTCTCAATGTGTGGAGGGCTATCACTGAATTAAGTCTTTTTTTTTAGAGATTTAACATCTTCAACGATCAAGATCGATGATATGATTCGTTTGGAGCAAGACATTCCAGTGATTTTGTGTAAGTTGGAACAAATTTTTCCACCTAGCTTCTTCAACTCCATGGAACACTTACCCGTTCATTTAGCGTATGAAGCCAGAATTTGTGGTCCAGTGCAGTACAGGTGGATGTACCCATTTGAAAGGTAAACTCTTACATTTTTCATTTTTTATACTACATGCATGTTCACTGAATTAAAATATATATGTTTTTATTATAAATCAGATATCTCCACAACTTGAAACGCAATGCTAAACAAAAGGCAAATGTGGAAGCATCGATTGTTAATGCATATTTGAATGAAGAGGTTGGCATGTTTTGTTCTTATTATTTTGAAGACCATGTCAACACTCGGTTGAGAAGTGAACCACGTAACTACGGTGGTGGAGGTACAAACAATATCGGTGAAGAGGTCGATGGAATGTTGTCTATATTCAAGTCTAAGGGACGACCAATAGGAAAATTCACTGAACGAGAGTGGGAGACGAACAGAGAGGCAGAAATAGCACAAACGTATGTGTTATTGAATTGTGATGAAGTTCAACCTTACATTGAGTAAGTATTTCATATTTTTATCACTACTTCATTTATGTAATTTAATATTAATTGTGATTGGATGTTGTGAATTAGGATGTATACTCAAGAACTAAGACGAATAGAACAAAACATATCAGATACAGATATAGATGCTCGTCTTCAACGTGATTTTGCCCGATGGTTCCAACGTTGTGTGAGTACCATTTCCTTAAATTTTACGTAAATAAATATGATTCATAATTAATGTTAATTATTTGAACTGTATAGGGACGGTCAAACGATTTTGAGAATCGATTCTTAAGGGATCTCAGCAAAGGACCACTACGTCGTGTAAAGACTTACAACGGTTATATTGTGAAGGGCTACAGATTTCATACATCCGAGTATGCATCAAGAAAAGCGACTACCAACAGTGGTGTTTGCATTAGCAGTGCAAACTACAATGCAGATGCAAGTGACTACTATGGGGTGTTGCACGAAGTCGTTGAAGTAGAATATTCGAGATATCCAGCAAAGACTGTAGTGTTGTTCAAGTGTCATTGGTTTGATTCAGGCCCTTCAGGAAAAAGGATTCATCCGGAGTACAAACTCGTGGATGTTAATCCGAAAAGGAGCTATAGCGGGAATGATCCTTTTGTATTTGCCCATCAAGTATCTCAAGTATACTACTACAAGTATCCAGTACGATCACGTAGTAAAATTGAATGGCACGCTGTTTGCAAAGTAAAGGCAAGATCAATGGTAGAAGTCCCTACAAAGGAAAGGAGTGATGAAGATGATTCTCCGTTTCAAACGGAACAAATAGAGGCTAGAACTGAAGTCTTTACGGGAGATTTGAATATCCACGTAGACTTGACGGCTGGAAATTCACAATTGATCGAAATTGAAAACGATAATGGAAATGAGGAAGATGATGAAAATGAAGAGGATGATGAAGAGGAAGAGGACGAAGAGGAGGAGGAGGAGGATGATGAAGAGGAGGAAGATGAGACAAATAATGAAAATGTAGATGAAGAGGAAGAAGATGAATAATAAATTATATAATGTAAGCTAATTATTTTATTAGATGTACAATTTAAAAATATTTATTTATCATTAAGTTACAACTAAAAATTGTGAAAAGAAATTAATTTTTTGAAATTTTTTAAAATATAATTAGCAAAAAAATGAATATTTTAGTAAAAAAAATGAATATTTTAGTATTTAAAAATATATAAATTATAGATTACAAATTTAATTATTTAATTTATGTGAATGAAATTAATTTTTTGAAATTTTTTAAAAATTAATTAGCAAAAAAATGAATTTTTTACTAAAAAATATTAGTATTTTAGTTAAAATATGAATATTTTAGTATTTTAAAATATATAAATTATAAAAATATAAATTATAGATTACAAATTTAATTATTTGATATATATGAAAGAAATTAATTTTGTGAATTTTAAAAAAAAATGGGCCGAAAATAAGTACATATACAATTAATATTACAAATACAAACAAGTAACACACCTGTCCGAGTGGTAGGCGCTCCTGACTAGGCGCCCGCACACCCGGGTTTGATTCCTAGCAAGGCCAGAATAAAATGGTGGCCTTAATAATATATCGCGGGTCTGGTCGGGTTTGATCCATGCCCGTTATTTTTTTTTTTCAGGTTGACTTACCGACGGAATTATCCGTCGGTACTACCGACGGATACCAACTGAATATAATTTCGAATTTAAAAAATATAAAATCGAGTTCCGTCGGAAGGTACCGACAGAAGCCGACGGATATATTTTTGTAAAAAAAAATGCTAAAATAAATTTCCGACGGACGACCGACGGAATTGCCGACAAAAATCAGACCCGGTTTCAAAACGGGTCATTCGGACTACCGACGGAATGAGATCCGTCGGCAGACTCGACTGATTTATTCCGTCGGGACTACCGACGGAATAAAAAATTTTGTCGGTAAACCGGGCCGACGAGACTAGAGCCGACTGAATTATTCCGTCGGTAGTTCCGTCGGAAACCACGCCTACCGACCACAATTCCGTCGGTAAACCGCGCGTTTTTTGTAGTGCTCCTGCTTACGACTTATTAGTGCGTCTATAGATTATAGGCTAAGAATGAATTAGCTAGTCTCCTAGCTTTAAACTTGAATTGTGCCATATTTTTGGTGAATATTGATGAATATATAATCATAGTCGTTTAAATCTTTTTGAAGATTCACGTTTATATTCTCATCAATGGGGAATCGTATTCTAAAATTATTGCTATTCTTTTTTCGGACTTTAGAGATTCTTTCGTAATCTTTTTTTCAATCGCAAGTCGATGAACCAAGCTAGATTTGTACACCTGTAGTGTTTCACGCTACAATTCACTTAAAACTAGAGTCATGTTTCAATTCATTAATTGTCTGTATTTGTTTTATATAAACTAATATTGTTCAATTATATTACTCCCTCCGTCCCGGAAGTGTTTGCACCACTTTGTGGGCACACTTATTAAGAAAAATGTGTAATGAGTGGAGTGTTGAGGGGTAATTTTGTAAACTTATATGAATAAAGTAAAGAAAGTGGTTGGAATAAGTGTAAAAGTAATGACATTTTGTGTAAATATGTGAATTTTGTGAGAGTGGAGTTTATAAAAAAGTTTCCTTTTTAGAAAGTGCAAACAATTGTGGGACGGACGAATAAGGAAAGAGTGCAAACAATTGTGGAACGGTGGGTGGAGTAGCTTATTTGTTCTATTGAAGTCAATTTCATGGAGCAAAGGGGTACAAGAGATTAACTCAAATAGCTATATTATCTTTATTACCCTACTTAATTCGCAATTGATCAATTTAATAAGTAAAATATAATCTTGAAATATCAAATAATCTTACTAATGCGACAAATTACTGTAAAATGGAGGGACATCCACTACAAAAAATTGCTCAAATAACGAGGGGAATTGGCGAGGGGTATTTCACCCTTGCTATTTGGCGAGGGTTTTAAAGAGGGGCACAAATAAAGAGGGGATTGGCGAGGGGCGGAATCACACTCGTTATTTAGCGAGTGGAAAAAGATGCCCTCGCCAATTGGCCAGGGATTTGGCTAGCGAGTGGAAAAAGATGCCCTCGCCAATTGGCCAGGGATTTGGCGACGGCGTGTTTTGCACTCGCTCATTGGCGAGTGCATTGTGGCCCTCGGAAACTGGCGACGGTCCCCCGCTCGCTAATTGGCGAGAGGGGTGGGCCCCTCGTAAATGCCCTCGCCTATTTCCAAATTAAAACCCTCTCCTTCTTCCCCAAACTCGTACAGCCTCCTTCACCCCCAAAAATAAACACACAGCCGCTGCTTTCGTCCACCGCGCCACCGCCGCTGCCGGAGCTACCGATCGAGACTAATTTTTGGATATTTTTGTTCTACACTTCGAGGGGTTCATTTCTACGGTAAATTTATGCGTTTTTATTGATTAAATTAAAAGTTGTATATATATGTTTATATTATATTATATATGTATATATATATATATGCATGTATATAGTTTTGTTGTGTAATGTTAGGATTGTAATTATGTGAGAAAAATATGTATATTGTTAATTAGGATTAATTAAGATTGTTAATTGATGAAAGTTATAAAAATTGTTAATTGTTATGAATGTGTTAATATAATTATTGTTATGTTTTATATATGCATGTATATATATGTGTTAATTATTAATTGGTGTGTTAATTGTTATGCATGAATGTGTTAATTGGGAGAATTAATTTTATAATTAATTGTTGGAAATAAGTGAAATTAAATCGATGTTGGAGGCCGGGATGAGTTGTTTGTTTGTTGTAGATTGTGTGTTCCGACTTGAGTAATTTTACTCGAGTCGGAAATGGATGCACTAGGAACCTAAATATTTGGTGATACGATAGATTTAGATGAAACTCTGCCGAAATTTTTTAAAATATATATATAATTAAACTATATATATTTATATTAATTAGAACAGTATAGTAATCAATGTTTAATTTCCAAAATACATTTGAAACAGATCGATTAACATGAATTATTCAAGTCGTAGTTGGATGTATAGGCCAAGATTGGTCAATGGGATTATGAGCCCCGAATTTATTAGTGGTGTAAATGGATTTATTGAAGCTGCCACTAGTAATCCGAATTCGATTTGGGAAGGAAAAATTAGGTGTCCTTGCTCGAAAGCTAGATGTCGAAATGAGACATATAGAGATCCTAATGAAGTGAAGTCTCATTTATATCGAAATGGGTTTACACGAAATTATTATAATTGGATTTATCACGGTGAAGAGAGTTGGGGTCCACGTCCATTTCAAAACACTAGTGAATTTGCGCCAACTTCAAATGAAGTTGACCCTATGGGACCTAGCTCGTACCACACTATGGTAGAAGAATTAATGGATGACCCAAACATTGATTTTGGAATCAACGCGGAAGAGGAGGCACATAATGAAGAACCCCCTAACGAGAATGCGTCACAGTTCTACGACATGCTTCGTGCAGCGGACCAAGACTTGTATCCCGGTTGTGAATCTCATTCGCAGTTGTCGTTCAATTCCAGATTGTTGAATATTAAAACCGAAAACAGATTGTCTGAAAGGGGATACAATCAAGTCGTTGAGTTGATTCGTGAGATTTATCCTTCAGAAAATAAGGTTCCCAAGAAATTTAACGACACCAAACACTTGATGAGTGGGATGGGTCTTCCGGTAGAAAGGATTCATTGTTGTGCACAGAACTGCATGTTATTTTGGGGTGCAGACAGCGAACTAGAGTTCTGTAAGATTTGTGGTGGACCACGGTATAAGCCGAGTAGGGTTGATGCAGATGGTCGGTTGAAAAAGAAACGTCCGGTTAAGGAGATGTTCTACTTTCCCATAATTCCTCGTTTGCAAAGATTGTACATGTCCAAGGCCACTGCGAAGGATATGACATGGCATGCCTCGTGCAGTTCTAATGACTCTGGTGTTATGCGTCACCCTGCAGACTCGTTGGCTTGGAAGCATTTGGACCGTTCGTATCCTGATTTTGCAGCTGAAATTAGGAATGTTAGGTTGGGCTTGAGCACAGACGGTTTTGCACCATTTGGAATGACGGGGAAGCAATATTCGTCATGGCCAGTTATTCTTACTCCGTACAATCTACCCCCGTGGTTATGCATGAAAGATCAATTCATGTTTCTTTCGATTCTTGTGCCCGGGCCAAAAAGTTCGAAGGACAAGCTTGATGTGTTTTTACAATCTCTGATAGCTGATTTGAAATTTTTATGGGAATATGGGGTGCAAACGTACGACGTCTCTAGGAAGCAAAACTTTTTGATGAGAGCTGCACTGATTTGGACCATTAGCGACTTTCCAGCGTACTCAATGTTGTCTGGTTGGAGTACAGCTGGAAAGCTTGCTTGTCCGTACTGTGGGGAGTACACCGATGCATTCACTTTGAGGCTCAGTCGAAAGCAATCGTGGTTCGATAACCACCGAAAGTTCTTACCACCTAATCATATATGGCGAAAGAACAAGACGGCATTCAGGGCTGGAGTAGCAATCACAGATGATCCGCCACCTATCCGAACAGGTGCGAGTCTCCTATACGAAATTGATCATTTGGGACTTAGAAAGGTTACAGAGGAAGGTGCTGAGGCACACAACAAAAAAATTGACGGAGGGTGGAAGAAAAAAAAGCATTTTTTGGGATTTGCCTTATTGGAGTACTTTGTTAGTTCGACACAATTTGGACGTGATGCACATTGAGAAAAATGTGTTCGATAATGTGTTCAACACAGTGATGAATGTGGAGGGGAAAACAAAGGACACATCAAAATCAAGAGATGAGTTGAATGAATATTGTCGTCGTCCCTCTCTCAAGAAATGTCCACGTACAAACAAGTATCCCAAGGCTTGTTATGCGCTTGATAAGAATGAAAAAGATGTTATCTGTAAGTGGATAAGTGGGTTGAAGTTTCCCGATGATTATGTGTCTAACATGTCTCGATGTATTGACTGGACGAAGTTGAAATTGTATGGAATGAAGAGTCATGATTGTCACGTGTTTATGCAGAGACTACTACCGATTGCTTTTCGTAATATTCTGCAGACTCATGTGTGGAAAGCAATCATTGAGCTTAGTCTTTTTTTAAGGACTTAACTTCTACGACCATAACAGTTGACAACATGACTCGGTTGGAAACGGATATCCCAGTAATATTGTGCAAGTTGGAACGTATATTTCCAACCAGCTTCTTCAACTCCATGGAACATCTACCTGTGCACCTTGCATATGAAGCAAAAGTTACTGGTCCAGTTCAATACAGATGGATGTATCCATTCGAGAGGTATTTTAAGGAATTTTAAGATATAATGATCATATTCAATGTTTTTATTATCTTAATCACGATCCTTGAATTCTAATTATAGGTATCTTCGCACCTTGAAACTGAGTGTGGGTAACAAAGCACGTGTTGAAGCTTCGATTGCAAATGCATATTTAACCAAAGAGGCGTCAATGTTTTGTTCTCATTACTTTGAGGATCATGTTATGACGAGGATACACAATTTACCTCGTAATTACGATGGTAGTGGAGATGTACAACAGTATGTGGATGGTACATTTTCCATATTTAAGGCGCCTGGCAAGCGATTTGGGAAACCAAAGAAGAGATGGATTTTGGATGAGGAGAAAAAAGTTGCTCATACGTACGTGTTGTTGAATTGTGATGAGGTGCAGTCGTATGTTCAGTAAGTGAATCTGGCTAGAGTATAAATATATATTGGTTAGTTTTGAGATGTCTTATTAATCAAAATACGTATGTAGGCTATTCATGCATCAACTTCAAGTTGTTGAACCAAATCTCTCGGCTGCTGCATCGGACAATAGGCTACAAAATGAATTTGCTTCGTGGTTTGAAGAAATTGTAAGTCATATTTTATACAAATATATATATTTAATAGCAATAATGTAAATCTCACATAGAGTCGACTTATATAGGTGAAGATAAATCCCGTGGAGAACAAGTTTATTTGCGATCTTTCTGCAGGTCCGTCTGGTCACGTTCTTACGTACTCAGGGTATTACGTGAACGGGTACAAATTTCACACTATGGCTTATGGTGCATCTAGAGCAACATCAAACAGTGGGGTTTGTATCAAGGGAAAAAACTATGATGCAGATGAAGAAGATTTCTACGGGAATCTCAAGGAAGTAGTCGAATTGGACTACCAGGGGTACCACGAGAAGAAAGTGGTTTTGTTCAAGTGTCAGTGGTTTGATAACTCAGCCAGTGGTACAAAAATTGATCCTAACTACAAGCTTGTGGATATTCATCAAAGGCGACGATACGGTCGGTACGATCCATTCGTACTAGCAAGTCAAGCCACCCAAGTCTACTATTGTTCGTACCCTGGACCCTGTACTGATTGGATAACTGTATGCAAAATCAAGCCGAGATCCTTCTTGGACGCACAACAGTCATCCACTACTGACGATGAAGCAGATGTTCCTGCGTTCCAAGAGGAAAGCATAGAACATCAAATGATAGTGCAAGTAGATGATGATCCTGTTATATTAACTGATACGACCGGTACATTGATGGACGTAGCCGGATACGAAGAACCAGAAGAAGAAGAAGAAGAAGAACAAGAAGATGAGGATGAAGATGAAGAAGATGATGAAGAAGAATATTACTAGAGTGTTCATGTATATGTTATATTATATAAAGAATGTTGATTATGACTCGGTTTCAGTGTTCTTAATGCATGTTTATGATTCAGTTTGAGTGTTCATAGATGTTATTATATCAAGAATGTTAATTTATTAATTGTTGTATTTTAATATTTATTTTTACAGATGAGTGGATATGGGGTCATGGACATCGTTCTGGTGGTCAGGGTTCTGGTACTGGGCAGGATTCGGGTGGTAGAGGTAGAGGTAGAGGTGAGACGCCGCCTGTACCTATACCACATCATCCGGGTTTCTATTTGCCGGATATGACTGGGATCGTCCAGATGCCCCAGATGCAGGGATCGACCCCCTATTCGTACTACACACAGGTTCCCCAGATGCCCCCCATGTATCCAGCGCAGGAGGATCCACCGTTACCGGACCCAGTCGGACGTGCGTCTGTCGAGACAGCGGCCAGCCAGGCGACAGACGCACACGAGAGTCGTATTCGTCTTACGATCTATCGTGGAGCGTAAGTATTACATATCTTATAATTTTCATTATAATGAATTACATAATTATTCATTTTCAAATTAATTATGTGTAACAACAGGATGATGCCTTCGGGTCTAATCTCGACCACCATCCGACATATCATGTACCGGAATATGGAGGTTGGCGCACACACATTCGCCTTGATATCCCCAGCTAGGCTTCAACGGTGGTGGGATACATTCCAGGTATAATATAATTTAATGATGTGTAACATATCTATTCATTCACATTTTGTTATAATTAATCAAATTTTTTGGGCAGAATGAGGTTACGTGGGATCCAGAGACTGTTGACACTGATTAGTGTACAGGCTCTTTCTTGAGAGAGCAGCCAATCGATACAGTGACATGTTGAACCACTACAAGGGATTGTGGGAGACGAAGCACCAGAAGCCGAAGTGGGACAACGATGTCTGGGAGCACTTGGTTCGCCACTGGAATCATCCGGACACAATTAAGAAGAGCGAGCAGTGTCGGAAGAACCGACTATCAGAGCATGGAGGCCCGGGTACCGGTTTTGCTAGACATAAAGGGGGATCTCGTGGGGCAGCCAAGGTGGCCAGACGGATTGTAAGTATTTATGTTCAATTATATAAGTAATTTGAGTTCATTTTAATTAATTTAATTTTATAGGAGGAGAGGACGGGACGACCAGCTTACGACTGGGAGATTATCGAATATTACCACCGTTACACTAACGGAACGTACACATACGGGCATATGGGTGATATTATGGTAAGTGTATACATATATTATATTAAATATAATATTTAATTGTATTGACATGTATATTAACCAAATTTTACATATGCACATATATAGGATCAGGTGCAAGAGGAATTATCACATCTCACCCAGCCGTCATCTGATCATGATCCTTCAGATGATGGTTCCAGTAGCCAGACCCCACCCTTGCCGGAAATGTCTGAGTTGTACGTGAAGAAAGTTGGAAGATCTCACGGTCGCGTGAAGGGTCTTGGGCAACTAGGAAAGAACAGACGTGTCACTTCTGGTCCTGGTGAGACATCTTCCGGTACGGCGTTTGGACGATTTAGCCAGGCCGACATCGACAATGCTCTTTCGGAAGAGCGGAGGGCTAGTGAAGAGAGAGAGAGTCTCATACGTGAAGAACTGCAGCAATTAGTCACTCAGACGGAGGAGCGCTTACGTCAAGAGTTTGCGAGTCAGATGGCAGAACAGATGGCATCAATGATGAGACGGTTCAGAAGGGGGTCGGGTAACGGGAACGGGGATGATGATGATGGTGATGATGACGCTGCTGAGGATGGTCGATGATTGATACATTTTAAGTTATGTTGTCTTGTTGGATTTTAAAAAATTGATGAAGTTGTTTGGGATTTTTTTTTATGTTGTGTACTTGAATTGAAGTGAACGTACGAGACAATGTTTTATTTTAATGGTTTTAATTCATATTGCTTGTGTGTGATTAATTAAGTATTGATCTAATATATAAATGAATTGAGTTAATAGCATATAGTTGGTAATTTATTAAATAAATTGAGTTAATAACATATAGTTGGTAATTGAGTTAATAAGTTATTAAATTTACTAATGAAGGGCTTTTGTTAAATTAATTAAGTATTGAGCTAATATATAAATTAATTGAGTTAGTAATCTATTCAATTAATTGACTTAATTAATAATAAAAGAATAAAATTGAGTTAATACATACATAAGTATAAATTATTAAATTTAGTATTAATGAAGGGATTTGTTAAATAAATTGAGTTAATTAATACATATATAAGTATAAGTTATTAAATTTAGTAATGAGGGGCTTGTTAAATTAATTAAGTATTGAGCTAATATAATTAATTGACTTAATAACATATAGTTGGTAATTTATTAAATTAATTGAGTTAAAGAATAAAAACAGAAATTAAAAGGGATAAATATATAATGCATTTAAAATATTACGACAAAAGCTCCTAGCCTAATTGGCACACGGGGGGCGCATAAACTCTTCACAATCCGGGAGGTCTCGAGTTCGACCCCCCATGCGCGCGCCCAGGTGTGAATAAAAGGAATTAATGGTGGCCTGGTGGTGAGGGGTAAGAAAAGTGCCCAGGTCTGTTTTTTTTTTTAAATACAGCGTATTGGCGAGGGGCCTCGCTCTCGGGAAAAGGCGACGGTCTTTGCCCTCGGGAATTGGCGAGGGTTATGGCTCTCGCTACTGGGCGACGGGACTCACTCTCGCTAATGGGCGACGGCACGCGCCCTCCCCAATTCGCGAGTGGGTATGCCCTCGCTAATACGCGAGTGTGCTCTCGGGAAAAGGCGACGGTCTTTGCCCTCGGGAATTGGCGAGGGTTATGGCTCTCGCTACTGGGCGACGGGACACACTCTCGCTAATGGGCGACGGCACGCGCCCTCCCCAATTCGCGAGTGGGTATGCCCTCGCTAATACGCGAGTGTGTTTGGCCCTCGCCAATACGCGAGGGCAATTCTGCCCTCGGGAATTGGCGAGGGTGCCCTCGCCAATAAATTAGCGAGGAGCACTTAGGCGACGGCGACTGCCCCTCGCCTCTGCTGTCGCCAAATCCCTTAAAGAGGGCTTTTCCCTCGCCAAAACCCTCTCCATATGGATGGTTTTTTGTAGTGATCAGAAAATATAGAGGCATGTTTTTCGTTTAAAATATGGAGTATATTTTTTTCGCAAAAACTTTTATGCAAATAGTTTATGTGTAATTATGTGTAAATTGTATATTTTTTTTTCTTTTTTACTTGATTTGCACATAATTACACATAAGCTATTTTCAGCAAAAACTTTTGTGCATAGCTTATGTGTAATTATGTGTAAAATACTCATTTACCTATTTATTCGCCCCATGATTTATTTTGGATTTGAGTTTAATTTATTCTCTTTCTCCCCTCATTCCCTCTTTCTCTAACCCTCCATCCCCGCAACTTCTCCATTCTCACCAATTCGACCCTCAAGATCACCTTCCCCTGCCTCTGTCGAAACGGCACCGGAATCTTCAACAACCGCCCCATGTATACAATGGCCCCCGGCTCAATCCCTCAGTTAATAAATATATACAGATCTTTTATCTATTGTAATTTCCTGATCCATTTCGATTTCAATTCGCCTCGTCTTTTGCCTTCTTATTACTATAAATTAAGTGTTCGTTTTTTATTTTTAGGTCAATTGCAACAAGTTTATTATCTATCAATTGCTATGAAAAGAAGATGAATGCGTCTGTGGTTGTAGCCGTTGTGGCTGCACTTGCTAATTTTTTACGTGAAGAACAAAAAAACAAAAAATTAAGGAAAAAAAAAATTAAAGCAAAACAAAAAAACATAATAAAATTGAAAGAAAAAATGAAAGCAAAAAATTATTAAATAGAAAAAGAATGAGAAAAAATTACATGAAAAAAATGAAAGTTAAACAAAAAAACATAATAAGAAAATAGAGAATGAGAAAATTGAATAAATTGTCAATCCTCATTCTACTTTCTCTGAGATTAAATTGAAAAAAAAAAATGAAAGCAAAAAATTATTAAATAGAAAAAGAATGAGAAAAAATTATGAAAAAAATGGAAGTAAAACCAAAAACATAATAATAAGGAGATAGAGAATGAGAACCTCTTTTTCTCTATGAACACATAAGAACTAAGATAAAATTGAAAAAAAAAATCGCAAACAGAAAACTCTTCAATTGAAATTGAGACTCAAATGAATTCAGATAGAGAAAAAGTAAAAATCATTAACCTCCAAAAAAAATTACAGAAAATTCAAATTAAATGAAAGAGGAAAAAAAAAGTTACTTTTATGCACCAAGAGAGTGATCTAGATGTTTTTTTTCTATACCTGGTGATCCAGATAAAATAATGAGTAGCGTATAAAAAGATTAGATTTTTAACTTATTTGAGAAAATCATGTGATTATTTAAATTTAAAATTTAAAATAATTAAAAGAGATAAAATTGTTATTGAAAAATTTATAAATGTTATAAATTATAAAAATTAATATTGTAAATAAATATTTAAAATTATTATAATTTTTGTTCTTAATTAAAAAAGTGTCTCTAGCAATGATCATTTTTTATAAAATTTCTCAATAATCTAATACAATGATCCTTTTTATAAAAATTCTCAATAATCTAATACAAAAATCTATTCAATTTGTATATCGATAATCTAATACAAAAACCTTCAAGATTATGTACATTTAAAATCTTCAAAATTCTTTGTTAAACTGTGTTGTGATTAAAGTTTAAAAAATAAATTAAAAATAATAATTATAATTTAAAATTTAAAAATAATTATGAGAAGATAATATTTGAATTATTATTTTGATATTCAAATAGGAAAAATTGATTTTTTTAATCAGAATGCAGAGATTTTGAAATAAACTATTTTGGTGAAGAGAGAGATTGTGATAGGGTGATAAAATTGTAACACGTGTCCATTATATTCTCACAAATAAATGTAATGTAACCAACATGTTTAATTCAGTTTTGAATACCTACAATTTTGACCTAAATTAATGATGAAATTATTCTAATAGTGAAGTTTTTATTTAGTACCTGGTTGATTAAGCAGTCTTTAATCACTTCCTTGTTGATAGTTTCCATAGGCTTTGTCTCCATTGTACCCTTAGGCCTGTTCTTTGAATTTCTTTTGGCTGGCTCTTGTTTGGTGAAGGGAAATATCCCTATTTTCCCATCAAATATTAGATCCCCATCACTTGAATATTGTGGTCTTGACACAGCACACATGAACATTAACTTGGTAATGAATCTCTTGCTCTTGCACGATCTATAAGGATCTGGTTCATCTGGAGCCAAGTAGTACCTTTCATTCTCTTTTGTGAGGTAAAACCATTTTTCATCTATGTGAACTATGTTTTCCATTGGTTTGAACTTAATGATGTTGAGTGCTCTATCATAACATAAATGACTTAAACTAAATTCCAGCCTTAAGAGCTTATTTTGAGCTGTTAACTCAGGTTTAATGGCATTTGTATGTGCCCTTATCAACCCACTTTTAACCCACTTTCCCACTAGACTCTTGCTTACATTCATTTCTCTTGCTATTCTTCTATATGTAGTTCTTTTTCTTAAAGGAATAGACTTCAGTTTCTCAATATCTAACATAACTCTATCTTTGTGTGTTGACCATTTCCTAGCATTAAATATAACAGCCTGACCTTCAATTTTTTTCTTTCTTGCTGTAGCCCAAATGGAACTCACTGACCTTCTGAAAATGCCAAACAGGTTTGCAATCTCCATGAACTTGTCTCGTGACGGTTTGCCATCCTTGCAGCTTTCCATCAAAATGTTTGCTACCTTAGTCTTCAATGCTACTGACAAGTTAATGCATTTGCTCCTGCTCATGTTTTGGTGTTTTTTGTTGTTGTTGTAGGAGTATTAATGGTAGTAGTAATGTGTTAGGTGGTAGTGGTGGTGTGATTGTATTTATAGTGTATTTATGGCAGTAGTTTGAATTGGGTGGGAAACTGAAATCTAATTTTTGGGAGGGAAATTGTAAATTTAATCCCATCAAACCCATGTTGTGAAGGGACTGCTTTTTGAGTAAATCTGCAAACTGGTCATTCGACCATTAATGCAGTAGTAATGCAGCTGTAGCTTATTAATATTTGAAGTGAGTACTTACTCACTAATTGCAATCTGTCTTGCTAAGGGTGTACCCAAAATGCCCTTCAATTTTTATGGACTTTTCTACTTTATTCAATAAAAAATGAGTTTTCATTAAAACCTGTGCCCACATAAGTGAGCACAGTTTTTGTGGACAGAGGGAGTAATAATTATAATTTAAAATTTTGAATTATAATTTTGAGATTAAAATAGAAAAAGTGATTTTTTTAATCAGAATTGCTGAGAATGCAGGGATTTTGAAATAGACGAATTTGGTGAAGAGAGAGATTGTGTAGAGGGATAGAATTGTGACACGTGTCCCATTATATTCTCACAAATATAGAGTATTAAGATTAAGATTTGAAATAGAAGAATTTGAAGGGCAGAGAAATTAAAAATAATAATTATAATTTAAAATTTTGAGATTAAAATAGGAAAAATGATTTTTTTTAATTAGAATGGCTGAGAATGCAGGGATTTTGAAATAGACGATTTTGGTGAAGAGAGAGATTGTGTAGAGGGATAGAATTGTGACACGTGTCCCATTATATTCTCACAAATATAGAGTATTAAGATTTCAAATTCTGTTTAATTTTCTAAGAATTTTTCAAAAAAAATAATTAATTATTTTTAAAGACTTAGTTAGTTTTTTTAAAATACTTTTAAATTGTGTGCTAAGAAAAAAAATGTTCTAAATCAGATTCGAGCCTGCAACTAAAGAGGGTAAGCTTATACCACTAAGACATAACTATAATTTGTTATTTATTTTTTCTTATATGCATAATAATGTTGTCTTAATTTCGCGGGCTTTGGATTTTGGGTCCGGATTACCCGCGAATTTAATTTACCGAGATTTTGTATATTTTTTTTTTTATTATTTACTTGATTTGCACATAATTACACATAAGTCATTGCAAAAACTTTTG
Source organism: Galeopsis tetrahit (assembly GCA_963675135.1). Taxonomy (NCBI): domain Eukaryota; kingdom Viridiplantae; phylum Streptophyta; class Magnoliopsida; order Lamiales; family Lamiaceae; genus Galeopsis; species Galeopsis tetrahit. The sequence goes on along the minus strand of OY776130.1, from coordinate 26,877,686 downwards.
TGTCAATAATTTATGTGTAATTATGTGTAAATTGTATATTTGTTTTCCTTATTTGATTGATTTACATCGTAAGTTATTTTCACATAAGTCAATTCCTATTTTTTTTAATCTTGTTTTGGTTTTAAAGGATGACATAGAATGTTGGGAACCTATTAGCTAGTGCAATAATATATATGAGTTACAATTATTTGAAATACTTCACTAAAATCCAAAGGCCATCACTAAACTATACAAAAAAAAAAGATGTAAATGCATTGTGTGGTGTATATTAGCATTACTTGCCCAAAGTGGGACAACTAACTAGTTAGACTAAGACTCCACATTTTATAAGCTCACTCATTCCCGCTATAAGCTTCCCTATTTGTTTTGAAAATTTTCTAACTGCTCTTGGCTTCCCAATTGACTCAGATTAAAAGCTGGATACTGTCCACAAGGCTACAAAAAGTTTTATTATCAGTGCTCACAAATTGAATTCATCTACAACGTTCTTTGTGTCCATCGATCTCCGCTGCAATATTATGGATCTCCATCTCCTTATTCAAACAACTCCATCGCTTCTCCCTCGTCCAGCCGGTAAACCCCATCGTCATCTTGCAAACATATTCCATCACCCATCTCACTCGACTCTGTAAATTAAAGCTTATAATGATCTCACATAAAACTTATTTGTTTTATTGTCTTTGCAATCAATCTCAATTGTACATATTTCCGATTTATATCTTTTGAGAGGATAATCGTATAAATAAATGACCTAAATTAAATTGGTTAAGATACCCCACAATCTTTTTTCTATTTGTCCACTTTAATTTATTACAATTAATTATTGCCTAGTGAGCGAGTATCAGACCATTGCCATTAGACCATACTTATATCAAAACCCAAGCACTACAAACAATTTTGCAAATAGTCAATATATCATGTGCATCCGTTGTACAAGGGTGATACGCGACATTAACTTTAACTAAAACGTAATGTTAGTTTTAACTAAAACGTGTGAACTATATAATAATTACGAATAAATGAATGTGTCACTAGTTTTGACTGAAACGTTAACACCAACTTTAATTGAAACATGACGATGGTGCAAATTTAAAATCTGTGTATGAAATGTGTGAGACTTGGTGTTTTGTAACCACTTGCATCAAGCTTTTATATTCTGAAATTGTGTGGGGGGACTGTCATAATATGCCAGACGGATTTTATGAATGCTCCGGTTCATATTTAAATTTTCTTTCTAATTATGTTTCTTAATGAATCCGTTCTAATAAGTAGTGTTTTAACATTTTTTTTTTTTGGTAGTTAATTTTTTTTTTATTGCACCATTTCTTTTAATTTTAAAAAATACACATATTTTATAACTTACCTTACCCCTTCTTAATTCTACCAAAAAAAAAATTAAACACCATTTATTATCGATTGGAGGGATTATATGCTTCAAAATATAAAAAAAATAACGGAGAGTATTTATTAATGAGCTGGTCTTGGGTGAGACCGTCTCACGAATTTCATGATGTGAGACGAGTTACTTGATATGTAAAAAATTGTTGTCAATTTTTTAAAAAACATTATCACTTTTTAAATACAGTTAAACACTAGTCGTATTTTGATAAACATAAAATCTGGAAGAAAAAAATTGTACAATCCAAAAATTTAAAATATGAATTAAAAGAGATCTATTTCACTCATAAAAAAAATGTATAAGTCAATTTCACATAAATTTTATCTTTATTATCTGGGTGTACGTATGCCATTATTTTTCATTGAGCACCATCTTCATATAATAAAAACACCCAAGCAAAATAGTTCATTTCCTATGCATGGGTGAATAGTACTCCTGCAGCAATAACTAAAACAAAGAATCATGGCAGGAAATACTCTCTCCTCCCCAATTTAACACCTTATTTTTATGTAACTTATTTAATTTCTCATACTTAAAATAATAAAAATCTTTTTATATTATTATTTTATTTATACTAAAATTTATTTTTATTACTTATAAAATTAAAATATTTTCACTATTCTTACTTTTATAATAAAATACGTGTCAAAAGTTATGCTGAGGGAGTATAAACAAACCTTGTGACTTTGATCATCAATCATGGAACTATATACTCCGTATGTTATATATGTGGGCTACAAAGATAGTTGGTGGGGACAGTGAAAAGTCACCCGACGTCATATGACAAATCCAAATTAAAATATGTCTTGCTAATTATATACTCCCTCCTATTCAAAATATATCCTATTCAAAATATATGTCATCCTAAACTCATGCACACATATTAAGAAAATAATTAACTTCTCATCTTACCCTTAATTAATGCTTATAATTCTCATTAAAAAATATGCATGTATGTAAATATTTATTGATCATAAGGGTAAATTTGAAATAAATGCAATTAATTTGCATTGAAAAATATAAAACGACTTATATTTTGTAAAGAAAACAAAAGGTCAAAACGACTTATATTTTGAATAGGAGGGAGTATATGATATAGTATTCCTTCGGTTTGTTCGAAAGTATTTTATGAGCTTTGATAAAAAAAAAATATAATAGAATAATTAAATGTATTAAAATTAATATATATATAGTTTTTTTTTGTGCAACATACTAGGAGCACAATAGAATTTCCAGTGATTACACTCTCCTAATATATTGGGGAATATGATTTTCAATCCAATCGTAAGGATTTGAAACATTTCAAGCAAACTGAGCAACCGTATGGGCAATACGATTTTCATCTCGAGAAATATGGCCACAAGCCGGGTAAAATGCAAGTTTGGTCCCAAGAGAATTTTATAAAAACAATTTTAGTCCCACGTTCTTTTTTAGTCCCATTTTTTGCGAAAATGGTCCCAACCGTCAAATATTTAACGGTTTCCGTTAAGTGATAATTTTAATATTTTTTTGGGAAAATATCACTTTTGGTCACGGAACTTTACCACTTTTCATATTTGGTCACCCACATTTCATCACTATCAAAATTGGTCACTCACTTATTCTTCACTATCAAAATTGGTCACTCACTTATTATTTATCTATCAATTTTGATGCTGCTGTTAGAGAATCCGTCATTTACTAACGGAGTAACGGATAAAAGGTTTTGAGCCTCAACTTTTATTTTCCCTCTTTTAATTGCAGTTAAGAAGACATTGTGGGCCGTGATAGAATGGAAGCAATGAAGGACTCAGATGAAAAAGCATATGACTGGCTTGTGAAGAGAAATCCTTCCAAGTGGTCCGGAGCATACTTCAATGTTTTTCCAAAGTGTGATATCTTGATCAATAACATGTGTGAGGACTTAGATTTAAGTTTTTTGTATCACTAAATTATGTTATTATATTTATCTGTTATAATAGGTTAGAAGGAATTCTCATGTATAACATTGGTGATTCATCAACCAACCCTTTCCAAAGTAACCAAGAATTATCAGTAAGTTATTAATAATCATATAACTCAATTATAATTTATTATCATCTCATTGTTGTTGTTGGTTTACTTTTTCATTTTACAGGGTAACCAGGAAATGGGAAACTCAGGAGGTGGGGTAGGAAATGAAAAAAATCACAATGAAGGTGAGTGTGTCTTGGCTTACAATGTCATTTTATAATTACTGTAATGTTACGTGACTAATTTTTTATTTTATAGGTTGTGCAATCATCAAGAGTACATAATTCAATTATTGTGAAAGAAGGAGTGAATTACATCACTTACATGAGAATCTAGCTACTTACATGGGAAAGAGTGGCAGTGGTTCATCAAAATGACCAAGGAAAATACCAAAGGAAAAACAAGTGAGAGTGATGGCAAGCCAAATTAGTCAAATTGTGGTGGCATGACCAAGGAAAATACCAAAGGAAAAACAAGTGAGAGTGATGGCAAGCCAAATTAGTCCAGGTGGTCATGTAGTACTCTGTTTTTATAATTATGGTGTGTAGTTGAATGATTTATAATTATTGTATTCTGTGGTTGAAAATTATTCAGACTTGCTTTTGTACTCTGTTTTTTAGACTTTTTTTTTTTAATAATATTTCAATTACTGATTTTCATATTGAATTTGTATAATGATTGAGAATAGAAACTTATTTCAAAATAGTTAATTATTAGAATTCATTTCCCCATTTATACTTATTCGGGTTTGATAATCTATTCTTAACCACACACAGTAATATTAATTGAAGATAAATTCAGTAAAATTAAAAAAAATGGGTTTGGGGGTTAGGGTTAGGAATTAAAAGAGGGGAAATAAAAGTTGACGCTCAAAATCTTTTCTCCGTTAGTAAATGACGGATTCTCTAATAGCAGCATCAAAATTGATACAGAAAGAATAAGTGAGTGATCAATTTTGATAGTGACAAATAAGTGAGTGACCAATTTTGATAGTGATGAAATGTGGGTGACCAAATGTGAAAAGTGGTAAAGTTCAGTGATTTTTGATATTTTCCCTATTTTTTTTAATAGAAATTCTGAATATAATTTAAAAATACCCAAAAAAAACATTCTGAAATTTAAATAATTTTTATATTAAAACTAATTCAAAAGTAAATTCTGAAAAATAATAAGATTCAAAATTTTGAAATTTGAAATATACCATCTGCATTTAAATATACAGACCAAATAATAATCGCAAATTATGAAATTACTTTAAATAATTTGTGAATAAATTTTTTTAACTAAAATTAAAAAAAATATATTTTGAATATAATTTGAAGATACAAAATATAATTCATATAAAATCTAAATATTCAATTATTATCAAATAGAAATCAAAATAATAATTACAATAAATTCAGAAGAACAAAAAATTTAAAATTAAAGATAATAAATAAGTATTAAAAAAAGGAAAAGTCGCATATGCACCATACACACCACAACAATTTGGTGCACACACATTTTTAAACCATTTTTTCTCCCGATTTTTTCTCCTCCTTTTTTCTCTGTTTCTTTACCTCTGCATTTTCACGCGATGGCGGATCCCTCTGCATGTGGCGGCTCCATCCACGCGATGCCCTTGGCTTCTGAATGGCCGTCCCTCCCCGTCGGCCGCTAGCTCATGTCGGAGGACTTCTACAAAAAATTAGTACAAAATTTTTGCATGTAGATAAAACCTCAATTTTCTAATTGCCTCAAAATGAATAGCTTCCCTCCCCATCTGCTGCTAGCCCATCTCGGAGAAGCACCGCCACGAGAATTAGTACAAAAAATTGCCTGTAGATGAAACTTTAATTTTCTAATTTTATGGAGTAGCTTTTTTTTAGATGCAAAATGTACAGCTTTAATTATGTTCCAAAGCCCGATGTCTTGTTAGGATTTAGAAATACGAGGTATATATATATTTGAAAAGTGTAGTTAATTGTTTTGATTGAAAAGTTGTATTGTTATTAAAAAGTGTATTTTTTTTATTGAAAAGTGGTGATTATTATTATTGAAAAATGATATTTTTGTTATTGAAAAGTGGTAACTATTATTATTGGAAAGTGGTGACTATTATTACTGAAAATTGATATTTTTGTTATTGAAATACGATAACTATTATTATTGAAAAGTGGTAATTCTTATTATATTATTGAAAAGTGGTGATTATTATTATTGAAAAGTGGTGACTATTATTATTAAAAAATTGTGATTATTATTATTGAAAAGTAGTTACTATTATTATTATTATTGAAAAGTGGTAATTTTGTTAATGAAAAGTGTAGTTCTTTCTTATTGAAAAGTGGTGACTATTATTATTGAAAAGTGTTAACTATTATTATTGAAAAATGATAATTTTATTACTGAAAAATTGTGACTATTATTATTGAAAAGTGGTAATTTTGTTACTGAAAAATGGTGACTGTTATTATTGAAAAGTGGTAATTTTGTTACTGAAAAGTGTTAACTATTATTATTGAAAAATGATAATTTTATTACTGAAAAATTGTGACTATTATTATTGAAAAGTGGTAATTTTGTTACTGAAAAATGGTGACTGTTATTATTGAAAAGTGGTAATTTTGTTATTGAAAAGTGGTGACTATGTTTGGGAATATTATTATTAAAAAGTGGTAATTTTATTACTGAAAAGTGGTGACTATTATTATTGAAAAGGAATCGAAATCGAACCTGCAACCTCACGCCTATTGCTTGAGCTATTGTTACCACTTGGAACAATGCTTACTTTGATAGATAATTGTGATCAGAATAATACATATTGTTTGACCTGTGCATTAGTGTGCACGGTGCACACTACGCACAGGAGACCAACCCTTAAAAAAAAAATTGTGCGCACATATATCTCCCAGCTCCCGTGCCCTGTTTTTCTTCTCGTCGGTGAACGTCCTCTTCCCCATGCCGATCGCCGCCAACGCCGCCACTCTGGATCCATTCTTGTCACCACCTTGCCGCCACCCACCACGACACCACTGCCGCCAGTGTTAACCCCCATATTTTTTTCAAAACCTCACGAAAAATTCGGCTACGAAATTCTTAGAGGCTACCCATTCTAGCCTTGTCTCACTGCTAGGAATCAAAGCCCCTTGTCAATTTTAAATTTTGATCTCTCCTTCGTCTCCAATTTTTGAATTTTCAGGTTGATGTTTTGCGATTTTTTTACAGTTTTTTTTAATTTTGTTTTTGTATTCGTGCTGGAGTTTAAGGGGTGGGGCTGGTGGCGTGGGGTAATTGGATGGTGCTACTAGCGACGGGGTGTGGCGATGGTAGCTAGTCGTAAGATTTGAGGTGTTTTGTATTTCTATTTCCTTGTTGCAGCATCTTCTTCAACACCCATATAGCTTCAATTATTTGCTTCGATTTAGAGAATTTGAGTGAGTGTAGTGCGATTTGAATGCGATTTAGGGGACGATTTCAAGCTGGGTTGATGTTATTTGGGAAGATTATTATTTGGGGTGGTGTTGTGTAATTTTTTTTTGAAGATGGAATCTTGAATTTGATTAAGAGTTAACGGAAGCGTGTGGCTCACGACCACAACTCTGTTAAATTTAGATGGAAAAATTACATGGGACCATTTTTGTTTAAAATGGGACCATTTTCGTGAGCACATATTCTCCTGGGACTATATCTGCATTTTACCCGCCACAAGCCCATTCTGACTGCATCCCAAATAATCTTCCGATCTTGATAGCAGTCTCATTCTCCAGCCCTTCAAGAGTAATCGATTGTTGTATAGCGTCAATAGTTATAGCAGAGTCCATACACGGTTTTGATATCCTTTTCCCACGCAAAAAGCACATCTCCATACCAATCTCAGTTGCCCTAAGCTCAGCAGACACCATAGAACCAGGGTTATTAATACGCTCACCTCCCGCAAACACTAAGACATTCTTATCATTAAAAAGAGCATAACCTAAAAATCCTTTATCAGGATTAAACGCAGCATCAACACAAAGACAAGAACTACCTTTATGTGGAAGGAAACCCATGGGTGAAATATGAGTACTTGATTTCTGGCTAAGACCAATTGAATCAACATTAAGGAAGTCATGCCAATAATCAATTGCCCATTTAACACCAAAGGAAGGCAAACCAGGGTCGTTAGATAACACCTGTCTTTCTGAGTGCAACCATTTACACCTTTCCTTCCATATTGCCCAAGCAATGATAAGAACTCGTGGAAGTAAATCATTATCGACCAAAAAAACCCCGGAAAGAAGCTGCACCATATTACCTCTAACCAATTTCTTCACAATACCCCCATATCTTGTTGTTTCCAAACATTCTTAGCAAAAGCACATTAAAAAGAACATGAATGGTATCAGCAAAGTGGGCGCCACAACAAAGACAGAAAGGATTAAGAGGGACATGATGACTGACCAAATTACCTTCAAGTCGCTAAAGATAATATATATATATATATATATATATATATATAGTTGAGAAAGATAATAATATAATAAAATTTTCAAAAAATAAAAATAAATACTTTCATCGACAATAAAGGGTCGATGAGAGTGTTTATGGTCAACCCTTTATTGTTGAAAATTTTAATTTTTAATTTTTTTAATTCTTTCGACGAACAATGTCGACGGGGAGGTGGTTGGTCTACAAACTAGTGTAGACGGGGAGGTGTTTGGTCGATAAACCAGTGTTGACGAAAGTGTTTTTGGGTTACACTGGTTTGTCGAAAATATATATATTTTTTTAAATTTCTAAGTTTTGTTTTTTAATTTCTAAATTTGATTGGGGTGGAAGTGGCGGCTGTCTAATTCTAGGGTTAGGGTTAGAGTTGTGTTTAAATTGTAGGGTGTGTATGTATCCTAACATATTTTAGTAAAAGGGTAAAAATGGTATTTTACATGAATATTTAATTAATAAAAAAGAAGAGGGAGTGTATCTAACAAAGCTGGAGGAGTATATACCCCACGCCTTTATTTATTTTATATTCGAATTTGGGCCTGGCCGGGAAAATCATCGGTCACGGATGAATGCCCCCTCTTTTTATATGTACAACCCTCAATTTAAAAAAAAAAAAATTACACCTAAAAATATATTATTACCCTTTTAATAATTTACAGAAAAATTAATACAATCAATTAACTCTTATTTATACATAGGAGTTTTGCAGCCGAGTCACCCATATCGAAAAATATGATTTCGGAGAAACAAAATCGAAAATAGTGTAAATCTTCAGAAACAAAGTTCGGAGAAAGTAGGAAATTTTCGAAAAACAATCCCAAAATTTGCTATTTTTTCGAAAATGTATTATGAAAAAAATGAAAAACAAAGAGATTTTTAATTTGAGCAAAACATGGTGTGTTTTCAATTTTATTAACAACATAAAATCAAATCAAAGGCAAAAAATCAAAAAGTATTCCAGTTTCCTTCAAAAAAAAAAAAGATCAAAGCAGATCAAAAAAAAAAAACACAAAAAAATTGAAATCCAAACCTCCCAAAAAAACAGATCCTAAACAAAACCACCCAACTCCAGCCTCTCTCTTTGTAATCACAGCCCCTCTACCAATAATTTTTTACAAAAAATATGCAAAAGATAACCATTTTAATGAAAGTGTTCATGATAGGGAGTACGGGACGACGGGGCTAGGCGCACAACGGAGGCGACGGAAGCGAAGTGCGGCGGGGCTTGGCGGCATGCAAGGCGTCGACTGTTTGGAGAAGGGGTGGGAGAGGGAAATGGAGGAGGCGGAGGGACGTGCGAGGGAGAGTGGACAAGGGAGGGTGGCGGGCCTGGCGGCTGCTTAATGGAAGAAATTGAGGATGATAGAAAAAAATAACAAAAATTGAAATTAAGAAAAAAAAAAATAACAAACACTAATTGGGTCCGACTATATGCACCTCCGACCTGTTTTAGGAGTATAACACGTATCACTAATTCACTATACCTTTTTTTAGGAGTATTTTATTTATTGGTGAATGTAAAGTTTCTTGAATCGGTATCAAGGATGAAAATATCGCTATCGCAACAAATATCGCAACCTTAATTTTACGGATATATCGCTGGATATATCGATATCGCAAAAAAATTGAAAAAATGACGGAAATCTTATTAAAATCTTGGAAATTTAACATGAAATTTTAGGGATTATTATAACATACTATTATTCATGTATTCCATTAAAAACCCAATAAGATTATATGTTTAAAACAAACATATAGATAAAAACTCATATAAATACTGACTGACGAAAATTAATTGACAACCTAGTACAATACAAAATGATTAAATATATAAAATAAAATACAATTAATATCAAAATTATGACCTATGAGGTTCAAATATAGTAGGTGAAATGACGTCTCTGTCCAAACAACATTGATTAAATACAATTAAATATTGGCTGACGAAAATTAATTGACAACACACTACAATACAAAATGATTAAATATACATGATAAAATACAAATAATATCAAAATGATGAGCTATAGGGTTCAAATATAGTTGGTGAAATGACATATTTGTCCAAACAAGATTGATACTAACTCATCACATTATAGTAATTTAAGATATAATTATGCACATATCATTCATATGTTTAAAAAAATTATTAAATATATGAGGTGAATTGAGAATATATTTTCTTGCACTATTAAAAATAAAATAAAAAGTATAATTTCATACATATAAAAATAAAATTTTAAATAAGTTTGCGATTTTTTCAGATTTTGTGATATTGTGCGATATCGTGCAATATATCCGCGATATTTCTCGATTCCCGTCCAATTTTACACTACGGTTGAACAATATCGATATCGATATTTAGCGATATTTCGCGATATATTCGCGATACCCGAGAAAAAATACATTAGACCCTAATATCTATATCGCAATATCCAAATTTATGATATATCCGCGATATTTTGCGATATTTTCATCTTTGATTTGTATGACATATTTGGATCTACCTCGAAGGAGTACATAAGTAGAGATGTAAGAATGATAAAAATAAAATAAAATAACCCACTTCATAATAAAAACTATCAGCCCAGGTAGGAATTAAAAATTGTGTCCGGCTATATGCACCTCAGACCTGTTTAAGTACACACTCCCAATTGATGCACTCTTCCCAAATTTGATTAAGATAGATGCACTACCTCAAATTTGATTAGGATAGATGCACTCCCTCTAAATTATCCTAAATACCTTTTATCTCTATAAAATACATTTACTAACCACCCCCTAAAACCTAACCATCGTTCTCCCTCTCCCTTTTTTTTTTTTCTACACACCCGCTCGCTCTGTTTTTCTGCCCCCACCCCATCGGCGCAACTGGTGCCGGCCCGAACTGTCGACCGCCACCCTCCCTCTCCCATCTCTTTGTTTCTGTCCCTTTTTTTTGCAATTTTTTTTTTCTGTTTTTTTTTTTTCACCCCACCCCTTTCAAGCCGTCCGCACCACACCTCCTTCCTAGTATTTTTCTGAAATTAATGTAAAAATTTATAGTTATTTTTTAAAAAATTATTCTCACTTTTTAAGTGCAGTTAAAAATTACACTAGCCGCAATTCGATAAATATAAAATTTGAAAAAAAAAGTAATTGTTGAATCCAAAAATTTAAAATATGAATTAAAATAAATTTATTTCACGAATAAAAATTGTAAGACAATGTCACACAAATTCTCTCTTTATTATTTGGGTGTATACCATTATTTTTCAATGAAGCCCCATCTTCATATAATAAAATAATTACCCTACCCGATACAAACAACCCAAGGAAAATAGAAGTACCATGATAGGCAATTGGGTCTGACTATTTACACCACCCTCAATTGATGCACCCCTCAAATTGTTGGTTCAGATAGCACCCCCTAATTGTTATAAATGTATTTTCTATCATTTATTACTCCCTCCGTCTCATATTTGAAGGCTCAAATCAATTGGGCACGAGTTTTAATGAATGAATTGTTTATTAATATTGTGTAAGATAAAGTGGATGTAGTAAAGACTTTTCAACTTTATAAATAGTAATAAAGTTACTTTTTAATGTAATAAAGTAGTGACATTTATTGTAATATTGTGATGTTTTAAGGAGAGTGTTTAAAAGTGTTTTTGCTAGATGCCTAGATAATGTGTCTTCAAGTATGGAACACCTAAAATGATAAAATGTGTCTTCAAGTATGGAACGGAGGAAGTATCTTTTACTTTCCAGGGATGGTCTTGTGTGAGACCGTCTCACGGATCTCAATCCGTGAGACGAATCTTTATTTTAACCCATTAAACACAACCGTATTTGAAGCCCGCACCTGCACTCCAAATTAAACAGCCGTATTAGAAGCTCACACTTGCACTCCAAACACTCCCAATTCCTGCGCCTAAGGCCCACCCTGAACACTTGCTACTTGGGTTTATCAAATGTCAAGCCCACATGTGATTATTAAAAGAAATTAAAGTAAGTTTTATTTTTTCTTATAAATTAATATATATATATATAAATAAAGTATAGTATAAAATGTAAAAATAAAATTAGTTAGTGAATAATTTTATTAAAAATAAAATAGAAACAATATTTTATGTTCTTATTAATTGAGCTAATGCAAAATAGAAATAATATGTTATCAATTAAACATTATTTTACTTATATTTATCACTTTTAATTTGGATATTATCACTTTCTAAATATATTGATAGTTCTATCAAGTAAAAAGTAACAACAATTCACTCTAAAAACTAAAATAATTAGTAAAGATATTCATTTATACTAATAAATAATACCATTCATTAACTCATAATAAAAAAATGATAATATTTATTTAAAAAGTGATAAAGTTTAAGTAAAAAGTGATTGTCACTTTTGGTAAAATTATTATCACTTTTTGAATGTAAATAATTATATCAAGTAAAAATAAGAACCACTAACTCTGAAAACTAACATAATTAATAATCATATCAACTAACCTATAATATCATTCATTAACTCAAATTTGAAAAGGGACAATGTTTATACAAAAAAAATATATATATATATATACTCCAACATTTAAGTAAAAAAGTGATATATAATCACTTTAGATAAAAATATTATCACTTTTAACTAAATATTTATCACTTTTTAAATTTGTTATGTGATTTTTAGAATTAATTACTATCACTTTTATTTGATATAATTATCATTATTTAAAAAGTGGCAACAATTAACTAATTGACACAATTAGTAAAGATAATCATATGCGCTAACATATAATTTCAATTATTAAGTAACAACAATTAACTTTAAAAACTAAAATAATTAGTAAAGATATACATGTATACTAATAAATAATACTATTCATTAACTCATAACAAAAAAGTGATAATGTTTATTTAAAAAGTGATAAAATTTAAGTAAAAAGTGATTGTCACTTTTGATAAAATTATTATCACTTTTAACTAAATTTTTATCATTTTTTAAATGTAAATAATTATATCAAGTAAAAAGTAAGAACAACTAATTCTGAAAACTAACATAATTAATAATCATATCCGTTAACCTATAATATCATTCATTAACTCAAATTTAAAAGGGACAATGTTTATACAAGAAAAAATACTCCAACATTTAAGTAAAAAGTGGTATATAATCACTTTTGATAAAAATATTATCACATTTAATTAAATATTTATCACTTTTTTAATTTGTTATATCATTTTTAGAATTAATTGCTATCACTTTTTTTTTTTGATATAATTATCATTATTTAAAAAGTGGCAACAAAGACACAATTAGTAAAGATAATCATAGTCGCTAACATATAATTTTAATTATTAACTCAGATTTGAAAAGTGACAATATTTATGCAAAAAGTGATAATATTTAAGTAAAAAACTTTTAATAAAAATATTATCAATTTTAAATAATTATTACTTTTTAAATAATTATATCAAATAAAATTAACAACAATAATTCTAAAAATTGATAACAAATTTAAAACAGATTCGGCAACATCAATGGACTAAAGAAAGTAAGTGGGCCAAAACTATAATGGGTTGAATAAGCGCGGCCCACAGCCGCATTTTACTTAAAAAAAATTTAAAAGCGGTTAAACCCAGGATTGAAATATGGGTCAAATAGAGATCCGTGAGACGGTCTCACACAAGTTTTTGCCTACTTTCCACACCCACCCATTAAATGCACCCTACCCTAAATTCTAATTTTCTCTAACTTATTAATTCTTCTTCATTTTCATCTTCTTTCACAAACCCAAATGCTGCTCCGTCGTTGCCGCCCCCGTCTGCAGTCCGTAGCCGCCGCTCCCACCCCGCCAGCCGCCGCCCCCCTTTCTTCTCCTTTCTTCCCTCTCCCCCTCTTCTTCTTCTTCTGCATTTTTTTGTTTTTTTTCTCTGGTTTTCTTTGTTCCCTTCCCCCCCACCCCCCTCCTTGCCCCCACCATCCCGTCCCAAGCCTCACCTCCAAGCAACCAAGTCTCGGCAGCAGTGCAGCAGGTATGTTTGTTTATTTATTTATTTTTTATTTCGACCAATCAGGATCGATTATATATACTTTCATCGATAAATTGTTGTCGACGAGAGTATATATGGTCGACTCAAAATAGTCGATCTTTTTTTAAAATTTTATTTTTAATTTTTTCGATAAACAACGAGATACACTCTCGTCGACAAATTGTTATTGACGAGATACACTCTCTTTAAAAAAAAGTTTGTGATTTTTTTAAGTTTATTTTGAAATTTCTAATTTTTTCTTTGTTTGGTGGTCACCGAAAATGGTGGTGACGGCAGCCGGAAGTGGTGGTGACGATGGCTGCATCAACAAATTAGGGTTAGGGTTTAGAGTTTAAATAAAGGGTGTACTTAGCAGTAAGAGTGCATTTAGTAGTGTAATATTATTGAAAGAGTATTTTAAATTTTTTACATGATTATTTAATTATTAATAAAATGAGTGGGGGAGTGCATTTATTTAAACAAGTTGGAGGTGCATATAGTCAGCCCCTAGGCAATTAATACTCCCTCAGTACTGTACTCTGCATAGTACAATTTTTTATTTACTATTCATTCAAAAAATTTTAATGTTACATTAAATATCATCACTTTATTCACACTAATTTTTTTTTTTACTATTTATAAAGTTGAAAAGTATTTACTACTTCCACTTTTACCTTCTATAATACTTCTTCCGTCTCATAATAATTTTCATAGGTAGATGGACACATATATTAAGAATTAAAATGTAATAATAAGTGGAGTTTTGAGAGGAAAATTTGTAAACTTTTATATATAAAATAAATAAATGAGTTGACTTTTGTATATGCATGTGTGGAGAAAAAGTAATGTCATTTGTGTAGAATTGAGTATATTGTGAGAATGAAGTTTATAAAGGGTTTTTCACTTTAAGGGTGTGAAAATTATTATGAGACGCCCTGAAAAAAAAGTGTGAAAATTATCGTGGAACGGAGTGAGTATTAATAAACAAATTCATACATTAAAAATGTGTTGCACAAAAGTTATGAATTCTTGAGTGATGAGGGTATAATACAAAAATATATTTAATCACCAGCTTCTAGTTTTTCATTTTTTTAACCAGCCCTATCATACAAATCATGGAATTATATATGTCAATATATATGTGGCCGGTTACAAAGATATTTGGTGGGAGGCTACCGACACACACTACAAGAAATATCACTTTTAGTGACAAAAAAATTGGTGAGAGTAAGATAAACTCTCACTAAATGTGATAATTGTTTACTTTTAGTGAGGGTAGAATAATACTCTCATCAAAATCTTAAAATATTGGTATGAAAATTTTATATACCCTCACTAAATGTAAATTTTACTTAGCAATCGGTGAGGGTAAAAAGTACTCTCATTAAAATTATACAAAATAATATAATCATAGGTGATAAAATTAAAAAAAAAAAAAATGTATAAATCTTGTATTATCAATAAATTTTTTATATTTTTACCTTAAAAAAATCATATATTTATTTATATAATAAAAAATTAATTTGTAAAAATAACATAAACTTTCAAACGCATCAAAAGAAGAACAATGGTTTCTTCCCCAATTCAATTCGTCCTTTCAATTCTGAAAATTCATCCTCTCAATTCATTCATATTGTAGCAATTAACCGATGTAATCCTCCTTAATTTTCTTCCAGATCATGATTTAATCCTCAAAGTTCACACGATTGATCGGCAGCTGCATATATTCTGAGTTAGGATCTGCTATTGTCGTGCGCTTAACAAATATTCTACTATTGTCGTGCGAGCTGCTGCATAACCTAAGTTTGATGTTGTTTTTTTGAGTTAGAAATCGACAGCAACACAACACAGGTAGCATTTCTTCTCTATCAATATTTCTTTCTCCTTAGATTTTTTAAGAATGTGCTCAATCTAAGGGTTAGGGCTAGCTCCTTGATTAAATTTTGAATGCAATACTTTGATTTAACATCTACCGTTCAAGTTATAGTAATATAGTTTTTGCCTTTCGATTTGGATTTGAGATATTATTTGGTTCAAGTTATGGTAATATATTTTATGCCTTTTGAATGAAATAGCTCTGTTTTGTACTTGATTTGATTTATTTTTTTCCTTTCGAGATATTTTTTGGTTTTTTATTTGAATTTGAGATATATATACATTCAAGTTGTGTGTTTCGGGATGTTAAAAGTTTAAGATGCTAATTCTAAAGATGGAGGTGCCTTGGGGATGTTTCTGGTCTGGTTTTTCTTTATGGCCAAACCAAAAAATAATTCAATAAATACAGTAAATTATTAAATAACTCAAAGTGAAGTGTTAGAATTTAGAAAAGGCATTTTTGGTTGCTTGTTTGTTTACAAACACGCCAGCACTGCACACACAATTTGGATCAGGTGCTGTAATTTCGTGATACCCATACAGAGGTTGATGCCAGAAATGTATGTAACACCTCTTACAATGTCATTCATGTGGAAGCCTGGAAGGTGTAACAAAGATGTTATGTTATTGTCTCAAAACTTTTTACTTGGAATAAGTAAATAAGTATTGTCTAGTAGTTAGATATTTAAGATACATAAAGACTTTTCTGAATAACTATTAGTGACGTTGTCTTTGAAAGCTTTGTTAGAATCATTTGAGATATATTCTAAGACTGCACCGTGAGTGACATAAACAACTGGATACGTGGAGCAAGATTCGTCTTGACTTTTTTTTTCTTCTTTTGGTTGGCTGATTAAATAATACTCAAAACTTGCAGTAATAGTTACTCCTATTATATTTAAGGTCTATTTTTTTTTTTTTTACTTATTTTTTTGCTTTCTCAACTTGATTTTCTTCTTTGTCATGCATTATTACAAATGTCGAACAGAAGAAACTTTAGATTCCACATTATTTGATATTTTTCCAAGAATTTTCAGAGACTTGACTCACAGGTTTCTCAGAGCTACCCAAATTCTCCAAATAGCTAAGATTTTGACATGAACATGTATAACTGTTTGTAGATGTAGTAGCATTGTCATGTGGATTCTATGTAATGGTAATGGCTTTATATTGAAGGTCACTGCAGTTTTCTTATATCTCCATTATTGATCATATGTAGAAGTAACCATTTCGTTATACAATTTTAAATCCCCTTCACTATGTCCCAGTTTTGGTTGATGGAGATGTAATTGCTTCAGATTCCTATACAATTTTAATGGTTCGTTACTTGCTCCAAACATACGATTATCCAGTTCTGTTAATTAATTACAGAATGACTATCATAAATTATACTACTATATTTGAAATAATAGAGTTATTTTCAGACAGTTAAATTCAAGTATGTACTTAGATAAAAGTAAGTTGTCCAATAATTTAAAAGATAAATAAATGGAGTAGTTGAGGTTGAGCATATATATATAATGTGTAGTGATTTGAGAAATTAAATTGTGTCGTTGTTGTTGCCTTGTCTGTATCCAGTAGTTGCAGTTGATAGGATCTTCACAACTTTAGGAAGTTTAAACTAAGGTTGACTAATCATACGATAGCTACTGATCGATGAATATAGACAGCCTAATTAAATAGTATTTTAAAAGCTAATTAATTATAGTATTTAATTAAATGATGACTTATGTTTACACATAGTATCTAAAGGCATATGTATATACAATTAAGTTGTGTCTCTATCTGTGATGTTAGTAGTCTAAGAAGATGCTAATTCTGAAGATGGAGGTGTCTTGCGGATGTTTTTGATCTGGCTTTCCTTTATTGTTTAAATTGTAATTAGTAGAATTCATGAATAACATTCTGATCTCTGCTCTGTTTTTTTTTTTTTCTTTTCTTTTGGTATAACAGTATCACTATATTCCTTATTTTTTACTGGAGAATGAAATAAGTTAGTTTGATTGACTACTGGTAGACTAGGGCAATCTTGATCTAATTGTGAATTTTAAATATAGTCAATCTCTAAGTTTCTGTTCATTAGTTGCAGCAATGTAGAAACTCTTGTTTATGACTTTATCCTTGTTTGTCTGAATATATACCTTATATATGAAATGAAACCTCTTTTTGTTTGTCTGAATATATACCTTATATATGGTGTTTGCTTTAAAAAACAAATCAGTGCTGAGGACCTTATATTGGTAATGGCTTTATATTGAAGGTTACTACAAATTTCTATCCATTTGGGGACATTTAATTTGGTTAATGTTACTGAATTTTCAAGGCTTGTCTAAACTTTGATTAGGTTTTCTAAGAATGTGCTCAACCTAGGGGCTAGGGCTAGAGCTAATCATCATAAAATCTCAGCAAACTGGTATTGCTAGAGTTTTCGGTTAAACTAGAAAAAGAAAGATCAATCAAGAGAACTGAAACCCAATGACCTTTATGACAACACATGAACCAAACTCTAAAAATCTGCAGTTTGTGATCTGATTCAGAAAAAATCTATAATCTCAGTAATAATCTGTAATCAATATGTATTACCTTTCTTGTTTTTCTTGAAGTTTATAACAAATAATATATTATGCTGAATTCTTGTGAACTACAGGCCTGCAATCTAATTCAGCTGATATAAAACAAAGTTTCAAGAGAGCTTTCTCTGCTCCCTGGCCTGAGAAACTACGGTACAATGTTGCAAGATATATATTCTTAGCTTAGTAGTGGACAATTTCTTCTTTGAAACAAGTATGTTTCTCAATCCTTGCCTTTATATTATGTGTTTATTTAACATTTATATCTACTTATAATGATTAATACTCGCTCATATATTCACGCACATTAAATATTGTTATATTAATATTTTTTTAGATGGCACCTAGCAAGAAATGGATGTGTTTTATCAATGATCGATTGAATGAACAATATAAAGTTGGTGTTGCTGAATTTTTGAATTATGCTTTTTCTAAGACGGGTGAAGAGCATGAAATACGGTGTCCATGTGTCAAATGTAAAAATACTGAGAAAGGATCAAGAGAAGTGGTTGAAATGCATCTAAATGTGTATGGGATGATGTCAAATTATACGTTTTGGTATCACCATGGGGAAAGACGCGGTGAACCTCAATCTGATGATGAAGTGGAAGAAAGTGAAACTGAAGAGATTCAAGAAATATTACAAGATTTTTTTCCTGAATATCGTGATTGTGATAGAAGTGAAAGGGAAGCTAGTTCTTGAAGTCAAGTTGAGCATGAGGATAAGCCAAATGAGAAAGCAGATGCGTTCTATCGGTTATTGAAAGATGCTGATCAACCAGCTTACCCAGGCTGCAATATCTCTAAATTGGCTGCTCTTTTGAACTTGTTACACATCAAGAGCGTTGGTCGATGGAGTAATGAATCATTTGGCATGTTGCTAAAAATGCTGAAAGAAATACTTCCAACTGGTTCAACTTTGCCTGAAACGTATTATGATTCAAAAAAGACAATTAAAGATCTTGGGCTCTCTTATGTTAAAATAGATGCTTGTGTTAATAATTGTATGTTGTACTGGAGAGATGAAGAGAATTCTGATTTCTGCAACATTTGTGGTGTTTCAAGATGGAAAGAAGATTGTCGTAGTGGGGAAACTAAAATAAAAAAGAATGGAAAGAAAGTAGCAGCAAAGACCATGCGGTATTTTCCTTTAAAGCCTAGACTTCAAAGGTTGTTCATGTCTAGGAAGACTGCTAAAGATATGAGATGGCATCATGAATTCCGGGTGGATGATGGAGTATTGAGACATCCAGCAGATTCATTGGCGTGGAAATCCTTCGATGAAATTCACAAAGATTTTGCATCAGAGCCTCGCAACGTAAGACTTGGTCTTTCTAGTGATGGTTTCCAACCATTTAGTCACTCCAAAACATCATATAGCATTTGGCCAGTAATACTCATTCCATACAACGTGCCTCCTTGGATGTGCATGAAAGAATCAAATTTTATTCTTTCAATGCTCATACCAGGTCCTGAGGGTCCTGGAGATGCTATTGATGTCTACCTTAGGCCTCTTATAGAAGAGTTGAAAGAGTTATGGGAAGTAGGTGTTGATACATTTGATGCTTCAACTCATAAAAACTTTAGATTGCATGCATCATTAATGTGGACCATCAATGATTTTCCAGCATATGGGAATCTATCTGGTTGGAGCACCAAGGGTAAGATGGCATGTCCTTGTTGTAACAAAGATACACATTCTATAAGGTTAGCCAATGGCAAAAAACAATGCTTTATGGGTAGTCGCCGTTATCTTTCTACTAACCATAGATGGCGAAAAGATAAAAACTCCTTTGATGGAACTAAAGAGTTGAGACCACCACCAAAATCACTATCCGGAAGTGATGTGCTTGCTCAAGTACATGACCTTGAAGGAATGGTCTTAACTAAAGATAGTTCCAAAAAGGTGAAAATTTCACATGAAAGAAGAGGTGATAACTGGAATAAGAGAAGTATTTTTTTTGATCTTCCATACTGGAGTACCCTTCTACTACGACACAATTTAGATGTGATGCATATTGAGAAAAACATATGTGATAACATCATTGGTACAATTATGAACATGAAGGGAAAAAGTAAGGATAATGTTCAAGCACGTCTTGATTTGGAAGCTATGAACATTAGACCAGATTTGCACCCAATTCGTAAAGGAGACAAACTTGAGTTACCTATTGCGGCATACACGTTATCTAAAGAGGAGAAGCACTTGTTTTGCTTATTTTTAAAGCAGCTGAAAGTTCCAGATGGATTTTCTTCCAATATTTCTCAATGTGTAAACATCAAAGAGCATAAAATTTCAGGGTTAAAAAGCCATGACTGTCATATTCTTCTACAACATCTACTACCTATTGGAATACGGGGACTTCTCCCAAAATCAGTGTGTGAGCCTTTAATTGAGTTGTCGTTGTTCTTTACTAGTTTATGTGCCAAGACATTGAGTGTAGATGAGCTGAAGCAGATTGAATCTCAGATTCCTATAACTTTGTGCAAGTTAGAACAAATATTTATCCCTTCATTTTTTGATGTAATGGTGCACTTACCTGTGCATTTGGCTAGTGAGGCTCAAATTGTAGGACCTGTCCAATATAGATGGATGTACCCTATTGAGCGGATGTTGTATGAGTTAAAAAAGTTTATTCGTAACACGGCTCGTCCGGAGGGGTCAATTGCAGAAGGCTACATTGTAAAGGAGTGCATTACTCTTTGCTCAAGATACTTCAATGGTATCAAGACAAAGTTTAATAAACTTGACCGAAATTATGATGGTGGTTCTTATAAAACTGAAGATGAAATGTCTGTATTTCCTCATTCTGGACGAGCATTAGGAGCTGGAGTGTCTCGTAATCTTAATGAAGAAGAGTGGATGCAAGCTCATGTTTATGTTTTGAAGAATTGTGATGAAGTTCAACCATTTCTTGAGTAAGTGAACGTCTCTTATAATTCCTCTATATTTATTAATATAAATGAATAACTAATTAGTGTGTAATACAGGGAATACTCTGAAAATCAGCAAAATGAGCCACAAAAATCAGATAAAAATTGGTGTAATTCTTTCATCAGCTGGTTTAAAACCCGAGTGAGTAGATCTTATGTCTGATGAGTCTTAGTGTTTATGATAAATGTTTTACTTACACTTAACTTATATTTGTAGATTGCAGAAATGAATATGCAAGACCAACCCTCAAACTATGATGCTTTACTGTCATTATCTCGTGGGCCTTTAAAATATGTGACATGCTTCAATGGTTATGTTGTAAATGGGTTCAGATTTCGAATAGAAGATCATGACAAAGGATGTGTAACACAAAATTGTGGAGTATGTGTAACCAGTAACATAGGTAGTGATTCAGATTATGTTGAGTATTATGGAGTATTGACTGAGATTCTTGAGTTGCAATATCTTGGCGGGAAAAGAGTTGTACTGTTTCGATGTCGATGGTTTGATGTGCATGATAATGTGAAAGGAGCTAAAACAGATAAATATGGATTCACAACCATTAATTGCCAACGTACCTTTAAAACAAATGAACCATTCATTTTAGCTAGTCAAGCATCACAGGTGTTCTATGCCATGGATAACTTGATTGAAGGTTGGCATGTTGTTACTAAGATGTTGCCGCGTGACTTGTACAAAATGCCACTACGAGAAGAGGTTGATGACAACCATGTGGGGGAGATAGGCGATGGTGAGGCATACCAACATGGTGAATCATTTAATTTGCAGTTTGGTGGGGATGATTCATTAAGTTTAGATAACCAAAATATTTGGATAAGAACCGATGTGGAGCCAATGGTAGTTGGAGCATCAACAATCAAAAGGAAAAGAAAAAGAAAATCAACTTGACCAATTATTTTTGAAATCCTGGCCAGGTAACTGATCTAACATGGTACACTGAAGTTAATTAAAGCATTACTTATTGCTTTAAGATGTTTGTTGCACTGCTTCTGTAAGATGCATTATTTCCCTTTATTCAAGTGTTTGACATATTTGCTGCAACTTTCAGAAATAAGAAGGCATTCCTCATCGTATGTTCAAGTCCGTAATTGCTGTAAAAATCATTCTGAATTTTCAACTATGAGACAACAGGTATGTATACAAGGCTGTTTCATTATTAACAATTAAATCATCTGTATTATTAGTGGTTAATCCTGATTAGTGGTTAATATGGGTTAATCCTGATTAATTGGTGGTTTTTGAGCATATTTTATGTCTTATATTAGTCCATTACATAGTTACAAACACAGTCTTAGATTGAGTTTTAATTTCTAATGAATACCTCCAATACTGGAGTGGAAGAAGCAATGACTTGGTTACTTGACCACATGAATGATCCAGGTATTCCATATTTAGGATTGGTCTTGTAAAGATTATTTTGAGTAAATAGTCAAAACCTTAGCTATTAGATTTTAGAGACTTTTGTAATCTTTTGAGTGTTGGGGCTTTTTACTTGAAACAGGGGCCATTTGATTTGTTTAGTTATCTGATTATGTAAAAAACTTAGTTCTTGTAGTAGTAGTGGTGAACCTTTTCCCCTAATATCAGTAGCTAATTTGAAAAAATGTTAAGTTAGTAAGTTTTTGAGTATTTGTGATGTTGCAATTGTTTGACGTTATAGCATATCTAAGCTGATGCATTTGAGCATAAATGGAGCTTGAACTTTTGGCCATCTGAATTGAGTTGATTTCTTGAAATGAGTATAATGGATGAATGAATATGGTGGAAGAAGGTGAATGTGATAGTTAAAATATACTTGCATAAGTTAATGATCTCTCCTTCTCCATTCTGCTGCTGCATTAATACTGGAAAAGTTATTTTGTGTTTGATATCCAGAGGATAAAGATGATGAGAATTAGGTTTATTTAGGCAAAGAATTATCAATCAAAGTGATAGCCAAGTATAGAGGTAACTAGTGTTGTTGTATGCTGATTTGTTAGATGCCAAACTTTGAGTGGGGTATCTCTTTTTTAAACTCCATTTGATAGAAGAAGCATATGCATCATCATTGTTTGGTAAGTGTCAACTGTCAAGGCCAATGGTAAGAAGATATCCTTCTTAGAAATTTAGCTGCTGCATTCTTTCCTTGTTTGACATGGGTTTGGTAAGCGATTTCATATATTTCTTAAAGAATTTGATGTGTTTTTTTTTACTGCTGCAGCATTTCAATAGAATCAGATTGCATGCTATTATTATTTAATTAACGATGTAGTTGCATGCCTGATGAACACTTCCACTATCTCAAAATTTTGAAGTTGCATGACTAAAGTTGATTGATGTTGAAAAATAACCAATTTGTGAAAAAACTTTGAGTTAACTCTTATCTTTCTCTAATTGTATTTTAGCACATTAGGTAGAGTCACTGCTTGATTGCTGACGGTTTTAGCGTTGTGTGCTAATGGTTTGCTGTGATATGTTCAGGATACCGACTGATTGGATTAGTAAGCCACATCGGGACATCTACACATTGTGGGCATTATGTTGCTCATATCTACAAAAATGGTGGGTGGGTGATCTTCAATGATGAGAAGGTTGCAGTTTCCAAGAATCCACCTACCGACATGGGGTACTTGTATTTCTTTGAGAGGATTGATGGTTGAATATTGTTTTGTTGAAGTAATAATTTGTTATATAAGCGACAGTTTTGGGGATAGATTTATTTCCCATTGCATGTTGAACCTTTTATAGTTGATTATGAGACATTTTGTATGGGACCTTTATGATTGTGTTATTGGTTAGTCATTTATATCAATTGGTTAAATAATTAGATGTAATGTATCTGAATGAAAAGCTAGAGGGGATTTCCACAACATGTTATATTTTGTCAAATATGGATACTACCGACGTTTAGTGACGGGGGATTGAATTTTAATGAGGGGAATTTTTGTAATTAAATGTACTTAATAGTGAGAGTAAAATGATGTTTTAGTGACAGAAATTTCCATCATTAAAAATCTTTTAGTGAGGGTAAATTTACTCTAATTATATACTTATTAGTGAGGGGACCCTATTCCGTCACTATTGACTTTTAACTAGAGAAGCAGTAATTAGAGGCCATGAGAGTCAATTTCCCGTCACTAAAAGTCATTAATGACAGTAATTCAATTTTTAGTCACGGTTTTTACTCTCACTAAAAGCAGTTTTTTTTGTAGTGACATGACAAATCAAATTGCTAAAAAAAACATGATAGAATGATAGATGTATTAAATGTGTATTAGAGATGATATAATTGAGAAAGATAATAATATAATAAAATGTTAAAAAAAAAATAATTTTTTTTTATTGTGATAGAGGAAAAAGAAAAGTTTATCAGTGCAACGAGGGAGTGGTGGAGTGCTATATATATTCATGTAGTCATTCTCAATTGATTTCATTATTCCTCCTCCACATCCATTTTCTAAATTCGTACTAGCTACTAGTTAATACTCCCTCCATTTTTTAATAAGTGTCACTTTGGCTTTTTAACTAATTTTAAAATAAGTGTCATTCTAGAGTTTTTCCTTTAATTTTGACTATTTTACCCTTATACATTTACTATAAATATTTTTCATAAATAAATTCCACAAAAATTGTTTATACCAAAATTAATTTGATTATGAATACTAGCTACATTCTTGACCACATTCTTTTTCAAATAAAATTTCTATATTAAAATTAGTATAATTAATGAAGGGTAATATAGACCACAATTTATTATCTTAATTTGTTGAAAAAAGCCAAAATGACACTTATTAAAAAATGGAGGGAGTATATACCAAAAGAGAAAACAATATCAATTATCATGCAAGTTCAAGAAAAAATTACTACTAGTTTAGATAAAATACAGCAGTGGTTGGATTTGAGCCTGGGAAGATCACAATCACATCCACGTGAGTTGACGAATCAATCAAATCGAGAGATAAGGATATTCTCGTGCAATTTTTACAGGCGAAAATTCGACAGCTTGCAGGCATTAGGAGGCCACCAGAATGCTCATAAAAAGGAGAGAGGTGCAGCAAGTCATTATGCTAATGCTATGGTGACAACCAATGTTGTGCCCGTGACGCACAAATTACTAGGGGTGCAATCGCACTCTTACATACGCAAACCATCACAATTAGATGTAACTGCAATGCTGCACTGGTTCGGCCCTGCACCCGTTGTCGACGATTACACACAACTTCTAATACGGCCCGAATTTTTTTTGGGTTAATTCTCAACAGCTAGACCATAATCTAGTTATGCAGCTTGGAGTAATTTGTTTCACTTTATTATAATATTATCACAATATATACCCCCTATATACTAATAGGGATCGAGTTAAAGTTGCTGATGTGTCGTCTTGTGGTGAATTTCGCTTATGTGTCGAATGCTGAGTTATTTCAGACTTATGTGTCATGGTTCTAGGAGCAATTGTGCTACAATGGTTGTTCATGTACCTACCAGCTCGTGGCTTGAATGGCGGAAGGTGGTTGTTGCGGGCAGCCGAGTAGTTAGCCGTCATGGCCGAGGTGTGCAATGTGTGGTTTGGCATCCACCACAAACTAGTTGACTTAAAATTAATGATGATGAGTCTTTTTTCACATTTTCGACTCAAATTGGGTAAAATTAGGATGCGTTAAAGTCGAAAAAGGTGAGTCCATGAGATTTTTTTGAGCCATTATCTTGGTTGAATAATAATAATATTGATAACATTGTGGTGGAAGAAGATGCTAAGTTGATTGTGGACGCCTTAAACTCTACAGACTCGTATGATTCCATATTAGGAGACTTTATTGACACTTGCAGAGCTTTGTTAGCTCAATTTACAAATATCTTGATTGCCTTTAGTTTGACTAGAAATTATCTTTTTTTCAATAATCTTTATATTTGGGTAGATCCATCAAATTTTGTGGTTGAGCTCCCACACTCCAATCTTTACAATAATTAAAGCTAGGATTTTCTTTGGTCAATTTTTTTTTCTTTTGTAACTTTGCTTAGGTCAAGATATAAAAAAGGATAACTAATCCAATTTGATATTAAAGGAGTAAATTAATTCTTTATGAAATCTCTTTGCCGATAAAAACGTTTTTTATTCTCTCCTGTTAGAGGAGTAAGTAACGTTTTATTAAAAGAAAAACGCTTCTTCCCTTTCTTTGCAAATGTACGAATTCTCCAACGGTAAGGAGAAACTCGCATATTGGGTGAAATCAATGGAACCAGAATCAAAGCAGCAGCAATGTGTTCCAATGGAAGAATGCGGT
This sequence comes from Galeopsis tetrahit, assembly GCA_963675135.1. Lineage (NCBI taxonomy): Eukaryota > Viridiplantae > Streptophyta > Magnoliopsida > Lamiales > Lamiaceae > Galeopsis > Galeopsis tetrahit. The sequence goes on along the minus strand of OY776130.1, from coordinate 26,851,152 downwards.
GGAAGAAGAAGAAAAATCAATCCACCGCTCCCTCGATTTCCACAACTCCATACTCATTAGGGATTAACAACGATTTCAAGTTTTGGTGAGTAATTATTTCATTTAATTTGTTATACTTTACTTTCGAACAATTTTAGCTGAATCTGTTACTTTGGCACTTCATTTTTAGGGGCGTTGCAGCTTAATTATTATTATTATTATTATTTTGGTTTGCATGTTATGATCTTAGGCGTTAATTGATTTTAGTATGCAGGCAGTTGTTGTATGAATGAAATGAGGGATGTATGTGGGGGTGGCTTTGAGTTAATAATGGGCGTTGTTTGATGAAGTTTTTTAAATCTTCCCTAAGTTTAACCATTGTTGAATGTAACATCTCTGTTTAATTGTCATACATACCTTCAGTTATTGTGTATTCTTGTAGATTTAAGAATCTGAATTTGTTTTCCTTGGTTAGTTTTGGGGTGATGTTGATTAATTCATAGTGGATATTAGCCTAATTTGCATGGAAGGTTTTATGCTTTATTATTCCCATTAAGCTCCCTTATCCAACAGTTATAAATGCTGTAATTCGGTAATATCAACACGTGTGATACTAGGATTTGAAAACCTAGCTAGTCGCAGTTCTCTATCACGTGTAATATCAACATGTGTAGCTAATGCTTTCCGTCTATTGCCAAGTTTCAATTAAAGTGCTGTGTTTTCCTTAATTTGCAGATCATTAATTTATTAGAAATGGAGGAAAACGGTGCAGAAATAGTACGATGCTTAATAGAAACTGGGTTTTGAAAGGAAAATGTACTTCTGGTACAGATAAGTCCCGTACGTGATAAGGGGAAAATCGATAAACCTGTAAAATGTCCATCTCCAGCAAGATCAAAAAATGTCTCGAAACAGGATAACAGTTCAGATCAAAGTTCTGCAAAGAGAATAGGCAATGATGGTGTAAGTTCTCGTTACTTGTCATTCCATTTATATTTTCCTTATATATTTTGTTATCATAATTAACCTCTTGAAGTTGATGCAATCTGAAGTCAAACTAGGTGTACTCTAATGGATGCAAAAAGAGAGACCATGCATGCATAAGTCAAAACCCTAAGCTGATGCTTGTTTTGGGTTTTAAGTAGTTTTTGAAATCTAGAGGAATTTGAAATTATAATTAATAAATAGTAAGGTGTGTGTTTGTTTTGAGATTTTGAATAGGGTGAGGTTTAAATTTTATTTCAAATCAATGTGCATGAGTGATAGATGTTGTATTAATATATAATTGTAGTGTGTGATTGTATAATGATTAGATTTTATAGATTATATTTGTAGGGATTCAGTATAGAGTTTGTGAAACCAGATTTTAAAATCCTGAAGTAGAATCGGTTTTAGATTTCAAAATCCAAATCCTAGTTTTTGAAAACCAGATTTTAATATTGACTTCACTGTTGTCGTTTTCTTCTTTATTTGGATTTCTTGCTTCCATGATAATTTCCTTGTATATTTGGCTTTATGATACAGTATTATTATGAGTGTGTGGTCTGTGAACTTGGTGGAAAGTTGTTGTGTTGTGACACCTGTCCCCGTATGTATCATCTCAAGTGTTTAAATCCTGCTTTGAAGGTATGCTTACTTTACTAATACTATTAACAGAAGGCTTTTTTTCCCGAACTTTTAGTTCTTGATTCATATATTACTTTATCATCTCTAGCTTATTCCAACCGGGAAATGGGAGTGACCAACCTGCATTCAGAAACAATCTTGTGTAGAGAGCATGAACCATCTCGACCCAATTCCAAAACAAGCAATCACAAAAACCGGCCGGCCTTCAAAGATCAAAATCAGAGGCTGAATCATGTGCAACTAACAAGGCTTTCAGAGCTTTCTAGAAAACGTCTGCCCAAAGTCAGTCCTGGCCGTTCAGGAGCTTCAAAATCGAAGGGAAAATCTAAGATAGATGTTTGCTTGACTAAGAAGGGTGTTGGAGAAGACAAGATTGATGCCCTTCTGAAAAGCGAGGTGTGTGTTTCTTTCTTCTTGTCGTTTCATTTTGTCCACATTTTAGTACTAGATGTTTCTTTATTGTTGTTTGATCTAAATAGATGTTAACCTATTATCCTGGTTATATTAGTTTACCCTGAAGAACAAAGTTAAAAGGTACTAGTTGAATTGCGTGTCATAGAGTATTTCTTTTCATATCTGGACCGCTGAAATTTAATATGCATTGAAGTAAACAAGTAGGCGATGGAGGGGATTAACTATAAGTGTATACAGGCTACAAATTTGCGCCTTTTAGCTGGACTGCCACAACTAAATTGCATTGATCAAACATTTATTGAAAATGTTATGGACTTGACGATTTTAGACCTGAAAATAGGAAACTACCAATTTGAGGCATGAAAGATAGATACTACCAATTTAGGACTTGAAAATTTTAAGGCCATGTTTGGTATCTTATGGGCTATAAACTACCAATGTGTGAGCCTAAATTGATAGTTTCTTATTTTTCAGGTCTCGAAAAAATAGTTTCTTATTTTTCAGGTCCTGAATCGATAGGAAAAATCTTTCAGGCCCGTAATTGATAGTTTTACTAATTTCCAGGCTCTGAATTGATAAAACTCCTACTCTACATCTTCAATATTCTATAATATCGTTTTTTTTATCGTACCAGGTCGATCGTGTTGTTGGTTGTCGGGTTCGTGGTGACTACTCTGATCTTAATGCTGAAGAATCTCCCTTAATAGATTCATTAGTTGCAGAAGATATAGGTAAATCTGGGGAAGACACCACCTCTAAGAGGTCTTTGGATGGAGGAAACTCAGCTGACTATCATCAAGATTAATGCCACCTGTTCTGATGGAGGAAAGAAGATTGGAAATGGTCTGAATAGAGATACGCTACAAGTGTACCAAAGATCATCATCCGAAGAATTTAAAGAAAAAAATTTCATGGGTACTGTTAGTAGAGAAATCGAAGCCCCCTGTTCATTGTACTGAGCGACAAAAATCAAAATGATAATATCTTATGCATTGATCCAGCAGAAACTGTCAAGAATGTATCTGAAGTTCAAAAATCTCTCAATTCTGATGATAATGGAAGCATAAAGGAGGTTAAAAGGGGTATAAAAAAGAAAAGTACTCCAAAAAGAAACTTGTAAAATCTTGCTCAACCGTCTCGTATGAGTTTTTGGTTAAGTGGGTTGGAAAATCTCATCTCCATGACAGTTGGATTCCTGAATCTTAACTTAAATTTCTTGCTAAACGAAAACTGGAGAATTAAAAGGAATAATATGGAACAGCTACGATAAATGTGTGCAAGGAACAGTGGAAGACACCACATCGAGTAATTGCAACTAGATTGTCTGAAGATGGTACAACTGAAGCATATGTGAAATGGACGAGTCTTCCATATGATGAATGCACTTGGGAAAGAACAAACGAAACTGCCATTGCGAAATCGATTCATTTGGTTGATTTGTTCTTCAGGTTTGAACAGAAAACATTTGAAAACAATGCTTTGAAGCTTGAGTCAAAGCGAACGAAGGTTGAAAGTGAGGTAATTAATCTCACCGAACAGCCTAAAGAGTTGGTTGGGGATGTGTTATTTCCACATCAGCTGGAAGCCCTGAATTGGCTGCGAAAAAGCTAGCATAGATCAAGAAACGCGATTCTTGCTGACGAAATGGGGCTGGGGAAAACCATGTCAGCTTGTGCTTTCATATAATCTTTGTACTTTGAGTTTAAAGCCGTTCTTCCTTGTTTAGTCTTGATCCCTTTATCCACAATGCCCAACTGGATGTCAGAGTTTGCGATGTGGGCCCCGGAAATCAATGTCGTGGAAACACTAAAGCAAGAGCCGTGATCCGTCAATATGAATGGCATGCCCGTAAGCCCGATGTACAGATCAAATCTCAAGTCTGCTTTGCCGGATAATGTTGAATCAAGATTAGAGAGTGCTATGCTTGGTTCAGTAAAGGTGTAAACCATCTTCTATTTTATGAACCCTGTTCTCCTGTTTCAACTGTCCTCACTTACTGCCTGAAATTCTTCTCGTTGCATATTTTTATAATGGTTCTCACGGTTTGTGTGTGTGTGTTCACTTCTGCTTTTTGTATTGCATGATGCTAATATATTTATCAATTTTTTTTTTTAGGACCGTAACTAAGGCGGGGTAGCAATTGAAGGAGATTATGTTTAAGTTTTAATTTTTCACATTTAGGCCCGTTAAAATATAAGTTTCACACATTTATGCCCCTAAGTGTGGGTGTATCAGGCCAATTTGGCCTAAATGCGTGAAAATTAAATTTATGAGCCTAATTGTACAAAAAACTAATTTAGTGGCCAAATTTGCCAAACTGATAACATATTGTCCTTCAATTGCTAGTCCCCACATTTACGGTTCTAAAAAAAAAATCACTAATACAACTGCTATATCCACCATGTGCAGACGAACATATATTGAGTATATCACAACTGGATTAGTGATTTTTATGATTCAAAAGCGTAGTGGATAAATTAAATTACCTTTCTTGACGTTTTATACTTAATACTTCTATATTATATGCCAAGAGTTAATTTTCTTGATTCTGATATTCTTTTATTTCTCCTGTTGAAGCAGACCACTTCTATTCTGCTCTTTAGTTCCTTATGTGAATGAATTGCTTAAACCCTTCCTTTGGTATATGAATAATTCAGTGGACATATTATCTTTTTATGGTGTCTATTTGGTACCATAGCTCTTGTGCAACAGAGTGCTTTTAAATGCGTGCGTTATTACTCCTTTTCCCTTGCACTCTTTTTTTTTAATATGCGTGTGTTATCACTTATTTTCCCTTACACTCTTAATTTTATTTTGTACTTAGTCAGTGGAATGGAATGATGAACCTACCGAAGAACAAGCTGGGATGGTATCAGCTTCTGTGGCAACTAACGACACAAGTGAACCAAGTTTTGAAAAAAAAGATGATAATTTGGTTGGTATTATTGAAGAAACGAATGGGACAAGCTTCTGCGAGTTAGGTGAGGACTTCAATCTCGTATTACGTACCTTTTTCTTTATTTGACATATGGGTATTAATAAGCATGCAACTTCTTCATAATATTGCCCAATTTTTTAATTGAAATTATAATTTTGTTATTGATTTTTTTTTTTCACATCTTGCCTTAAAAATATTTGCACGCGTTAATTTAGTAATGACTTAATTTGATGGTTTCTGTTGATAAACTAGGGTTTGTGTTATTCCGAATATGTGTGAAACTGATTGATTTTGTGATAAATTTATTATTAATTCATTTTGAAGTTGTTGTGTGTTGTCTTGCAATTGTTAATTTGTTTCAGAATTTGAGTTATTTTTTTATATGATTGTATTCTTTTCATTTTCTATAAAGATGATGTTGTAGGTTGCTTCCAAGGCTCAACGACCTATTTGTAAAATTGTAGATGTAATTTTATTTGAATTTTATGCAATAAATAATATTTATTGGCAACTTGTTCCATATCCCAATTCCATTCATTTAAGCGTCACACTTGTGTGCACTCAATTGCATGATGCAATTGATGTAATTGAGTCACAATTTTAATTTGATTTTATTGTGATGGGTCAAAAATCCAATTGCATACAAGAATTTGTCTTCATTTCATTTTAATACCCCTTTTGGTGTCATTGACAAAAAAAAAAGGCTTTCTATTTATTTTCTAATAGTGGAAAAGTCAAAATAATTTATCTATAGTGAAAAAGATTCATAATCAACTTCCTCATCCGCGGGTGATTTTTTTATTCAAAAGCGTAGTGAATAAATTAAATTATCTTTCTTGACGTTTTATACTTAATACTTCTGTATTATATGCTAGGACTTGATTTTCTTGTTTCTGATATTCTTTTATTTCTCCTCTTGAAGCAGACCACTTCTATTCTGCTCTTTAGTTCCTTATGTGAATGAATTGCTTAAACCCTTCCTTTGGTATATGAATAATTCAGTGGACATGTTATCTTTTTATGGTGTCTATTTGGTACCATAGCTCTTGTGCAACATAGTACTTTTATATGCCTGCGTGCGTTATCACTCCTTATCCCCTGCACTCTTATTTTTTATATGCGTGCGTTATCACTTCTCTTCCCTTACTCTATTATTTTTTATTTTTGTACTTAGTCACTGGAATGGAATGATGAACCTACCGAAGAACAAGTTGGGATGGTATCAGCTCCTGTGGCAACTAACGACACAAGTGAACCAAGTTTTGAAAAGGAAGATGATAATTTGGTCGGTATTATTGAAGAAAACGAATGCGACAAGCTTCTGCGAGTTAGGTGAGGACTTCAATCTCGTATTATCTTTTTCATTATTTGACATCTGGGCATTAGCAAGCATGTAACTTCATAATATTGCCCATTTTTTAATTGAAAAATTATAATTTTGTTATTGATTTTTTTTTCACATCTTGCCTAACTAAAATTTGCACGCATTAATTCAGTAATGACTTAATTTGATAGTTTCCGTTGATAAATTAGGGTTTGTGTTATTCTGAATATGTGTGAAACTGATTGATTTTGTGATAAGTTTTTCTTGTTGCATGTTCTTATAATGGTTTTTGTGTGTGCGCGAATGTTTACGTCTACTTATTGTATTGCATGCTGCTAATATGTTTGTCAGGGTTTTTTTTTACGGACCGTAAATATGGTGGGGTCAATTGAAGTACAATATGTTTTTAGTTTGGCAAATGTAGACCATTAAGTTTTTTTCCTGCACATTTATTAGGCACATGAAAATTTAATCTTCCCACATTTAGGCACGTAAGTGTAGGTGTGTTGGGCCAGTTTGGCCTATGTGCGAAAAAATAATTTAATAGCCTACATTTTTCAAATTGAAAACATATTGGCCTTCAATTTATTATCACGATGAAAGCATTGATCAAGCATGCTTCTGTTAGCATCAAGATTTGAAAACACGCACATAGAGTGTACAAGACTTGTTTTGAAACACTATTTCACCGTGTATAAGTGTTTTTTTCTTTATTTACTGAAGTTGATGTCACCCAACTTCTTTAAAAAAAAAAAAAAAGTGATCCTCCGGTTAAAGTAGTGTTTGAAAACACGCCGTATAGAGTTTATCACACCTGGATTTGTGGTTTTTTGGATTCTAAAGCGAAGTGAATAAATTAGATTATCTTTCTGGATGCTTTATACAGGGGACTTCAGTACTACTATGTACTAGGATTTGAAAACCTAGCTAGTCGCAGTTCTCTATCACGTGTAATATCAACATGTGTAGCTAATCCTTTCCGTCTATTGCCAAGTGTCTATTAAAGTGTTGTGTTTTCCTTTCCAGATCATTAATGTATTCGAAATGGAGGAAAACTGTGCAGAAAACAGTACAATGCTTACTTCTGGTACAGATAAGTCCCGTGATAAGGGGAAAATCGATAAACCTGTAAAATTTCCATCTTCAGCTAGATCAAAAAATGACTCGAAAGAGGATAACAGTTCAGATCAAAGTTCTGCAAAGAGAATAGCCAATGATGGTGTATGTTCTCTTTATTTGTCATTCCATTTATATTTTGTTATCTTAATTAACCTCTCCAAGTACATATATTTTGTTACTCTAATGAATGCAAAAAAGTCCTCTAAGAGAGACCATGCATGCATAAGTCGAAACCCTATGGTGATGCTTGTTTTGGGTTTTAAGTAGTTTTTGAAATCCTAATAAATAGTAAGGTGTGTGTTTATTCATTCGATTGTATCGCGTCTTCTGCTACCTGCTACTTGTTGGCAGTTGCATGGTGAAATTGATTTGCCTAAGACTTTACCATAATTGTGATCTTATGTAAAAGGGTTTTACTGGAGAACTGGTTCGAAATTATGGCTTAATCACTTAATAGTATAACAACTAAAATACTACCAAACTAATTCGTTTTAATGGAACAACTATTGTTATTTTAAAATATACTCAAATTGCAAACGAGTTGCACGGTGAAAGTGAAATTGGTTACATAAGACTTTATCATAGTTCTAAATAGTGACATTATTTCTTTAAGATCTTGCTAAACCATTGCTTAATGCTTTTGTAGATGGGAGAGGTATCAAGGTGAAGAGTAAACAGCTCGTGGGAAACGCCAAAGAAAAGCTGTTTCTTACACGGAGGCATATGTAGCTCATCCTAGTGAAACACTATATGCAGTACTTCTCCCTCTCTCTCTCTGTTTCTCGATGTTCAGTTAAAATCTGCATTTGTGTGTTCGATATGTATGCATGCTCTATTTCTTCACATATACAACTTGGAAAATTGAAATAAATTTTGCTACTTAAGATGATGTGTCCATTTTTTGGATATTGAGTATTAGATCTGTTAGTTTTTGAAGTGTTCCCACAGACAAAAAATGTTGAAAAAGAAAATTGACATGGACTGTACTTGTACAAATACATAGAACACCAACACATCATGATATTCTTTTTTTTTCAGAATCATTGAAAGGTTGGTATAGGACTATCTTGCACATAGGTAAAATGCATTAGGTACAGAAAATGAATTTTTGTAACTTGATCTTTAAGGTTGATGTATTTTCAGTGATAGTCTATGTAAAACAAGACACTCGGTAATTCTTAGTATTATTATGGTCATAAGTAGCCTGCATAAAACTAGACTTCACCTTATAAACTTGTCTAACCTTGACTCGAATAGATGCTATCATCATTTCCTTGCACTAAAATATGACGATACTCGTTAAATTTTTTTTAACATTGACAAACTTTCGGCTTTTGGATCCTTATTTTGGTATGGTCTAAACACGGGAAATACTCTCTATTTGCATATACAACTTATTGCACTTCTTTTTACTACTGGCCTAAACACAAGTTCAATTTTTCTAATTGTAGGATCCTAAATTTAAAAAAAGAAAAACCTTATTTTTCTCAAGATCAATCGAAAATATATTCTTTTGATATATTTATTAGAGTTTATTTGCAATGGGGTACTGGATTTTTCAAAATATAGCAACTAACTCACCACCTCCTCATCACCTCTTTTTAACTTGCAATGGGGTACTTAAATTACCCCTTTACCCCTCAAATCCACTTCCTTCCCCAGCCATACTGCTCTGATATTTTTCTGTCATATCACTTCCTATAGCATACCTACTTCCTTTTAAACAGAGCATACTACATAAGAGCTCCACTCGGCTTTCCCCTTTCTATTTTCAAAAACCCTGTCTGCAAGTGCAACGTCTCTCTCTCTCATCCCACAAGTTTCTTCAATATCTGCTCCATCTTTTATTTAGAAAAAGATTTGTGCTTTGCGTATAACTTTGTACATCGCGGCCGAGAACAGGTGGGCGGCGGCGCAGTGGTGGAGGCCTTCTTCAAGATCGAAGATGCAGATCGTCGGAGTGGTATCAATAAATTTGAAGTAATCCTCCCCTCTCTCCAAACCCATCTCTCTCTCTCCCTCTCCAAATCTATCCCCCTTCTCCATACGTGAGAAACGCAGATAACCAGGCCGCGGCACCTCTCTTCGACCACCCCGAAGATGAAATCTGACGCATCTTCCAGCCGCTCAGACGCGCCGCCGCTTGTTGCATCTACCACAGACGCGATTCGCCGCATGTTGCCGTTGATTTTTGATAACTGAAAGGTCTTCTATTCTACTTCTCCTCTACCGATTTACGTCTCCGCCATGATGAATCGATTTGTTTTGATGTGAATTTGATTTAGGAAATGAAGGTAATTTCTGAAGCCCTTTTACTGTTTTTTTCTTAAGGTAATTTCTAATTTTTAATTTCTGAAATCCTTTTACTCTATAGTTCGAGTTAAAAATGTAATTTCTGAAGCTTTTTTTGTAAATTGAAGCAAATTAGGGTTTCTAAGTTGGGAAATTCGGAATCCAAGCAAATTATGACTGGTTATGAAAATTTGTGTTTGTTCTTATGTGTTTTGATGTTGGGAAATGAGCCCTTTTACTCTATCGTCCCAGAGTTGTGTGTAAATACTTGCATTTTTATTTCAGTGTTCTTGATCCTAATTTGTCCAAATTTATTGTCTGATCCAGTGTTTCTAGCTGCAAGGTGAGTTTTTCCTGTTGGTTCTCTGCACAAATATAAGGAAGATTCGTGTTTTTGATTAATCAATTCGTGGTATCTCGGGAAGAGGTAATATAACATGCCGCAAATATTTAATATATTAGATTGACTATGTGTGTCCATTATGTCTTTGTGCGCTTGTGTGTGTGCATGCTTACAAAGACAGACATGAGGTAAATATTTATGCCAGCATTGTAGTAAGGATCTGTTTAAGTATTACCCAATGCCTGTAAGAACTTATATGGCTGTTGCTGACTCTTGAACTAGTTAGGAATATTAATCTTTTATTATAGCTATCTCGAGCTTGTTAGTCTTTGGAGGAGACTGCTGAATGCAAGGTTGTCTTATTATTATTCTCCTACATGTTCTAATTTCCTTGAGATGTTACTACATAATTTGCTTGTGTTTTTAATCTTTCCTGATACGAATTCATAATAGACTTATTGGATTGCTTTCTCAATAGTGTTTGCTCAGAACCCCTTTTTGACTGCGACATTGATTCCACTATTATTAGTGAGGAAAATGGAATAATTCCTTTGTATTTATAGAGATATGGGACATAATGCACATGTAGTCACTTGTAGTGTGGGGAAGAAGTGGGCTCTAGAAGTAATACAAATTGAGTTCAGTAATAAAAAATCGAACTGTATCAATTGTTTTATAGATTGTTCTGCAACACATTTGATACTATTTCAAATCCAAGTCTCTGACTTTGGAATCTCACTGGACTCCAATGGACTATAAAAACGAGCAACTTATATGCGGTGGAAAAAGCTATTATGGTGCTCTTTTATGTTGTGCTTGGAGGTGAGCGAGAGTACTTAATTTCTGTTCAAAAGTTCTAAAACTGTTGTCTCTTTTTCACTCAAAGTTACCGTCCCTGTTAATTGTTGAAGTCAACGTTATCAGAATTTTTAACTAATGTGAAGTTAAACAACAGCATGGATGGAAAATACATATTAACTGGAGGCGAGGATGACCTTGTTCAAGTTTGGAGTATGGAGGAACGAAAGATTGTAGCATGGGGTGAGGGACACAATTCGTGGGTAAGTTTCAGTATCATCGAATAAATCATTTTGTACATTTAAATGGAATTTAAAAAAAAAAAAAAAACTTATTCTGGATTGTGGCAGGTTAGTGGAGTGGCATTTGATTCATACTGGGTAGCTCCAAATACAGACGACATTGGGGAAAACATCGTCTATCATTTTGGTTCTGTTGGTCAGGTACACGAACAGTATTATTAAATCTACTTTTGATTGTTCTGCAACTTACTTGTGATTATTTATCCTCATAGCTTATATAAAAGTCTTAGATTTCTGGGTTCATATTGAAGTTTAAGAGTTGAAAGACGGAACAACTTATAGGTGGTAGCCATGTTCAAATTGTTCCTATTATTATTGGAACTGTTTCCTAATACTCTTATGTAGTAACATTGTCGAAAGGCATAGGCACTTGCTCAAGATTCTTTTGTGCCCATTTCATGCCTGAGAGTTCATGGAGGATAATTCATAATAGTGGCTCTAGGTTTTCTTTGAAAAACTCATAACAGAAAGTATCAGTGATGTATTTCCCTACAATGGTGTTGGGTTCCTGGAACATTTTCCTTTACGATATCTGAGAATTCAAGAGTAAAAATATTCACTAATTATCTTGTTAGTGCTTCAAAACTGAAGAATATTGACCCCGTTTCTGCAGGGACTACTACACCGCATTCAAGTGAGGAGAGTTCATAAGTGATTGTCTTTTGGGATAGGACGAGTTCATAATGATTGTCTTTTGGTGTAATTCTGGTATTGTATATTTTTTGTATCTATTTGGTTTTTAACCTTCTTCTTTAGGTACCTGTATAGTCTCCATGTTGTTAATATGGTCTCCATGGGTTGTATTTTGCTTACTAAAGAGTATGTAGGACATTAATTTGTGTGTATTTTGCTTGTATCATTATTATTCTGTCATTCTCCTCGTATTGATCTGGTCGTGTACTTTAACATTTTGGAGATGGGAAATTTGTTTATTATCATCTAAATCACCACATTTTGAGACCCTATTATGACAATTTTATTTGTAAAAAGTAAAAAGAACACTTATAATTTGTCGTTGTTTGCCCAATAATGAAAAGATGAAAGTTGAACTGTTCAATCGAAAGTTGAATCGTTCATCATTATATACACTGATGTTTACTATTGTTTATTTATTGCTGGTTTATTATTTAATATTTAATATAGTCATTTCAATTAATTGAATATTTAATATAATCAGTTCAACTAATTGAAGAGGTATTATCATCTTTTGAAGTTGTTGATTCAACTCGATAATGCTTAGCTTTTATGGCCATATCCGTTGATGTTATTAATACAATATCTCTAATAGTATAAATTTCTTGAAAACCAATATTAAATCATAAATTAATTATTGCAAACAATATTAAATCATTCCTCATTGTTGATAAAACGCGAAACTAATTGAAGATGTACTATAATCGTTTAAACTAATTGAAGATATAATATAATCATTTAAAGTATTTGATGCTGTTGGAACGTGCCGACGAAGGTGGTCCGTCACTAGGATCATTGTTGGATACTAAACGTACAATATATATATATATATATTAGACCTAAACATGCATATAAAGAGGAGCCCTTGGAAATCGAATCTTGATTCCTACTATGAATCTTCTAATCTGTCTCCCAAACTCGTTCGAACACCGAGAGTACGACGTGCTATCCAACGTGGAGAAGGCGTCCTCAGTTTCGTCTTCCTGAAACCCTAGCCGTTTTTGCTATTTCGTGTGTGTTAGGGTTTCAAACTAACTAAAGTCCTTTTTATATACTCTCCATAAGTTTCATGGGCCAAATCAGGGATCCATTAGAAGGTATAAGGTTTGGGCTTCCTACAGGCCCAAATAAACTCATAAGTTCAGCCCAGAAAATATAATTTGGTCCAATAACATCCATTCATCCACTAGAGAATTAATGTTGCACTCTCGTCCTATCCCAAACCGAATCAGAGTTTCTATTAAACTTTATAATTCTCCGTCTTGAAGATATCACACGTCCATTAATTATTAAAACTTCTGACTACTTTAAATAATTAATGTTTATAATTCCTTGAGTAGTACCACTCAACCTCGTTGTCGTACATATTAAATCCACATGCAGGGTTTAATACGACAATCCTTTATGAGTTTTCTCAAGGGGACGTCATCAGCCTGAATGTTCAGGACACGGTGCCCTAATGCCAATAAGTAGACATCATGTGAGTGATGTCACTAACCAAAAAACGGAGCGTGAAGAATCTATCAAGATTCTCACATATGATATATCAAAGTAGTGAACAAGCACCCCACGCATCTAAATATCACACTTAGGGTTAAGAATAATAAAAAGTCACCAAAACCTCTAGTTCTTCATAACAGTCAGAATAGAAGATCATGTCTTATTTGTGATCCATTCAGTACGCCACAACGCACAGTATGAACTAATGACCAAGACAAACCACTAACAAGTTTATACTACAACTTAAACCAATAGTTGTGTCCAAAACTATCTCAGTTGTAAGATTAACAGACATACAAGTAATCACAAAAGAATGCAATAATGTGAAAAAACCATTTATTTTAGATAATAAGGAAATCGAATATACATCCACAAAAGGCCACTAAAAGTTTGTTTTATAGTGTACACCAACAATCTCCCACTTTATTAAAGCTAAATTTTAATTTTAATTAGTTAGGGGTAAACCCTGAAGCCTAAAATAAGTAGTCTTTTGGGCATCATAGATACATATTGGTATGCTACTACGGATAATTTAACCTCATGTGGTCACATTGAAAATAATACACAATTGAACATCACTTAAAATGTTTAACATAATGGTTGAACAAATCAAAATTTGATAGTCTTATTAAATTGAAAGAAACATTAACATAACAAAATTATCTTATAAAATTCACAGAAACCAAAACCAACTAATACTGTATAATCGTAAGCCTTCAACTACACTATACTTTGTTACATAACTTTGCTTTGATACAAAGAATAAGTTTATTACATAATTTTGCTTTGATGCATAACTCACAAATCACAAAAATATAACTTCGCTTTAATAAATAAAAGAAAAACAAACTAACAAATCACATTCTCAAGAAAATATAAAAAGTTTATAGGAAATCACACAAACTCACAAATTATTCTCAAGAAATCACACAAACTTTCGGTTGAACAGTTCAACTTCCGATTGAACTGTTCAACTTTCATCTTTGCATTATTGGGCAAACAACTGCCAGATTATAAGTGTTCTTTTTACAAATAAAATTGTCATAATAGGGTCTCAAAATGTGGTGATTTAGATGATAATAAACAAATTTCCCATCTCCAACATGTTAAAGTACACGATGACCAGATCAATACGAGGAGAATGAGAGAATAATGAAGATACAAGCAAAATACACACAAATTAATGTCCTACATACTCTTTAGGAAGCAAAATACAACCCATCAGACACAGCATTCCTTGGGATGGTATTATCAATAAAGAATTGTTGTAATATGGAAATTGCCCTTTCCCTTATCTCCATCCACACTTCTTCACTGTAGTCTGCACTCCGAGGAAGTAACAGAACATTGGGCATCTCTCTAAGCTGAAATCGGGTCATAATACAATCAGTTTAGTAAATGGACAGAGGAAAATAGAACTGTGGTCCTAAGCTGAAATCAGGTCATAAATGATTTCAAACATTACAATTGAAAAGTAGACAATTACAATTGAAATCGGGCATCTCTCTAAGCTGAAATCGGGTCATAAATGACTGCATATATATACATTGATATCAAACATTACAATTGAAAAGTAGACAATTACATATTATATTGATGATCAATATTCTTCAGTTTTGAAGCACTAACAATTGAATATTCTTCAGAAATCGCAGATATCGAAAATGATGAAAATCCAATAGCACCGAGAAAAGTAGATTAAAACGGGGGTGGGTCATGGGCATTTATTTGTGTGGAACGATAAGCTCAATACACATTTCCTCTTCCATGATCGCTCTTTTGAAATCTGATGACTGCATATATATAATTGTTTATTTAATTCAGATTTCGTAAATTAACGTCACAAAAACACAATTGATCATGCCCCAGATTTCTCCGTTGGTGCCTCAATTTCTCAAAGAATTCAAAGTAAACAAGAATTACAAAAGATTCGTCATCAAAGCTTTTCTTCTCTCAACTTACCATTAATATGAAAAACAAAAAATAAAACAAAATATGAAAAACAAAAAATAAATCCAAGAAAAAAGATTGAAGATTACCAATCATAGTCGTGCTTTCCTCCTTCAGCCGACGACAGTAAATCCTCCAAATGACTCCTCCCCTGTTTGGCTGATCCAATTGAGAGTCTCCCCAATTTCACCGAAACTAAGCACACAAAACACCCAAGTTAAAGGAAATGATAATTAACAACTAAAGATAAAACAAATGGAAAACGAAGGTAGCTGATAACTATTCTTCATTTACCATATCACACGAATAAGATATCATCCTTCCAAGATAGGTTAATTAATTTCACAAGTTTTATGTCAAAAACTAGAAAACAATAGACAGATTTTAGTCATTTTTACAGTGTAAGGGCATTGCAAATAGCATTACAACACATTGTCTCTACTAAACATGAAAAGCCTTAAACTGACTGAGAGTGAGAGTACTCAATCTTGACAATAGAGAAAATTCCCACCTAGTTTGTAAATTGTGTGAATCCCCTGTGCCTATTCTTCCATTCCTCAGTATCTTTTTCTTTATTTCAAATATCGAAGTTTTGAGATTATACTACAAAGGACATAAAAATGGAGGGTACCGTACCAGGAGGTTTATTGCAATTTACAAACTACTAGAACACAAAAAAGCTACTGTAACATTTTCAAACCAGCAATTAACCCTATATTATTGCAAACAAACTAAGTGTAAATTTTCAAAAATCTAAAATACCAGGATCAGAATCAACAATTTCAGGCTCTGCACCGGACTTGTCGAAAGTAGCTACGAGCTTAAAGATCGAAGATGCAGATCGTCGGAGTGGCGGGTGGGAGAACCTCCGGCGAGCGAGTCTTCGCCTCCGACGCAGTGCGGCGGCTTCGTCCGAAGCAGATCGGCGACGTCGGCCATGGAGGCGGCTTCGTCTTCTTCAAGGGGGCTCTGCAAAATTGAATATTCAGATGGTTTTTGTGAGAAAAGAGAGATGGTTTTTTTTTCTGTGACTTACGGTTTTGCAGAAGAGAGGAAGAGAGATAGAGAGAGAAGGGAAAAGTAAACCTACAGCTCGTAGGCTAATAGCTATAATTTTTGCCAGTTGTAAAAGTAAGGGTAAAATGGGCACATTCCACATAAATGCGTATCTAGTTGCTAAAATGGGCTCAGGAGGTTCTTAGTTGCTATATTTTGAAAAAATCATGACCCCATAGCATGTTGCCCTATTTATTAACAGTACGAGTGATAGCAACAAGATAGGATAAAGATGAATACGAATCAAGAACAGTAGAATACTCAAGAATGAGTCCTCGGAATGAATCCGCCAAGGCGTAATGCCAATTTACAATCTGATAACTAACTCCCTATTGTAACACATGGGTTTATATATATACCCAGTTCACAAGTAACCGACAAGTAACTGCCTAACTATTATTTAAGTGAAGCTTATGCAGCACCTCAGCCTTATGCACATTATACACATGCGCCTCCTTTCCTTTAATTGATGCGTCATTCCTTCTTTTATACGTAACAATTCCGTCCCCCTTAAAAACGACCTTGTCCTCAAGGTCGAAATGCGGAAACTGGGCACAAAAGTAAATATCATCGACCCACGTTGCGTCGTCCTCTGGAAACCCAGCCCATGCTATCAAGCTCTGCGACACCCGGTCGTCGCCCCTCCATATTTCACGTCGGCGCAAGACACGAGCAGGAATAAAATCTGGCGCATCGTCGCCCAAGTCCGGTGGCAACGTAGCCACGACCTCATGATCTCCCACCAACCGCTTAAGTTGAGACACATGAAAGACAGGATGTAGACGAGAGTCTACTGGAAGAACTAGCCGATACGCCGTTTCTCCAATACGTTCCGAAATCTGAAAAGGACCAAAGAATTTAGGGGCCAACTTAACATTTAATTTGCGAAATAAAGAAACCTGCCGATAGGGACGAAATTTTAAGAACACTCTGTCGCCAACCCCAAAAACAACATCCCGACGATGTTTGTTAGCAGCAGCCGCCATTCGTTGCTGAGCGCGCTCCAAGTGGTATCGCAAATTCTTCAGGATGTCGTCTCGTTCAGCAAGGTCATCCGCCACTGCCTTTACGCGGATCTCCGCCGGAAGGTATTGTGATAGAACCGGTGGTGGCCGACCATAGACCACTTCAAAAGGAGTACAGCCCGCCGAAGTATGAAAGCTTGTATTGAAACAGAACTCTGCCCAAGATAGCCACTTCGCCCACTGCTTCGGATGCTCGCCTGCGAAGCATCGTAGGTATGTCTCCAAACATCTATTCATCACTTCCGTTTGGCCGTCGGACTCCGGGTGGTATGCCGAGCTCATCCGCAATTTAGTGCCGGTGGCTTTAAACAGGTCCTTCCAGAAACTGCTCAAAAAAACCGGATCTCGATCCGAGACGATGGATCGTGGGACGCCGTGCAAACGGACAACCTCTTTGGCCATTGCATCGGCTACTGAACGGGCAGTATACGGGTGAGCGAGGCCGATAAAGTGTGCGGCCTTTGAGAGACGATCTACCACCACCATGATAACGTCCAAGTGCATGGAGCGAGGGAGTCCGGCAATAAAATCCATGCTAACGTCCTCCCAAACTCGATCCGGAATAGGCAATGGTTGCAAAAGACCTGCAGGGGAACGAGTATCCGATTTATTACGTTGACAAATAATACATTTAGCCACAAATTCCGTCACCGATTTCATCATGCCCGGCCAAAAAACGTTGGCTGCTAGGCGACGGTATGTCCGATAAGCCCCCACATGTCCGCCGATTGGCGTAGAATGAAACTCTTCCAACAACTTGTGCGTCCAAGCTGTATCGCGAGGGATGGCTAGCCTGTCCTTGTAGTACAAAAACCCTCGGATTGTGGTGTACGGCCCAGACGGAGTTGTTCCGAGATTCTGCAAAATCTGGCCATAATGAGGATCTTTGCTGACGGCGGCTTGTAGGCGAGTCCAGTCCACCCACTGTGGAATAGATACAACGTCCATTGCTAGATCAGAGTCTCGGCGTGATAGGGAGTCGGCAACACCATTTGAAGACCCCGGCTTGTACTCATTACTGAAATCGAACCCCAAGAGCTTGGCTACCCAGTACTGTTGCGAAGGAGCTGTGATGGACTGATGCAGGAGATGGCGCAAACTCCGATGATCCGTACGGACAATAAACTTTCGACCGAGCAAGTATTGACGCCAGTGTGTAATAGCCAATGCAAGGGCCATGAGTTCGGCCTCGTATGTTGAACGTCCGGAAGTGCGCGCGGCCAAGGCTTTATTGAAATATGCAATAGGTCTCTTTTTCTGCATGAGGACAGCTCCAATGCCGTGGTCTGACGCGTCACATTCCACAATAAAGAGGGTGGACAGATCTGGCATGGCCAAAACCGGAGCAGATGTAATTGCAGCTTGGAGGGCGGTGAAGGCTTGTTGGGCTTCCGGGGTCCATGTCAATTTCGTGGAGGCAGTTTTTCGAAGGAGGTCGGTTAGGGGGCGAGCCAAGCTGACGTAATTCTTAATGAAACGGCGGTAGTAACCTGTTAACCCTAAAAATCCGCGGACTCCTCGGATTGTTCGCGGCGTCGGCCATGCTAGGACAGCCGAGACTTTGGAGGGATCCATTCGAACTCCCGCAGTAGAGACCACATGACCTAAGTATTCGATCGAAGATTGTGCCCATGCGCACTTCTTGGAATTCATGACGAAGGAATCTTTGGCCAACGCCGATAAAGCCACCCGAAGCTGCTGGATGTGAGATGGCCAATCCGGGTTGTAAATTAAGATATCGTCAAAGAACACTAGAATGAATTTACGAAGAAAGGGTCGAAACAAGTCATTCATTGCAGATTGAAAAGTAGATGGGGCGTTTTGCAACCTGAACGGCATGACCAGCCATTCATAATGACCGGAGTGCGTTCGGAAACCTGTTTTATGAATGTCGTCCGGCGCGAGACGAATCTGGTGGTAACCAGCTCGCAAATCGAGACGTGTGAACCATTTGGCGCCGTGGAGTTCGTCGAGAAGATCTTGGATGATTGGGATTGGGTACTTATCCGGGATTGTGCGCTTATTGAGCTCCCTAAAATCCACACAAAATCTCCAGCTACCGTCCTTCTTATGGACCAAGAGAACCGGACTAGAATACGGCCCCGAGCTAGGTTGAATTAGGCCAGCGACGAGCATTTAAGAGATTAGTCGCTCGATCTCGTCTTTTTGGACCGCGCTATACCTGTAAGGTCTGATGGAAACGGGCTCCGCACTTGGTAGAAGGGGGATGCGATGGTCGCAAGATCTCGGAGGAGGCAGCTGGGAAGCCGGTGCGAAGACTGACGGAAATTCCTCGAGCAGGCCCTGCACCTCCTGCGGACAGGTCTGTTGGTTCGCAGTCGTGCCCTGGTGTAAGGTTATCGGCCAAACCAGCCAACACTGATCAACCTCGGATAGCCGTATGGAGGCTGCCGAAGGTATCTGTCGTCGTTCAAGGCCCGGAATGCCACGGATGGTGATTGGGGCGTCATTGTAGCGAAAGGACATGGTGAGGGTAGCCCAATTGGCCTGAATATCGCCTAATGTGGCCAGCCAAGAAACGCCCAATATAATGTCAATTCCTGTAACTGGAAAGACGTAGGCAGCAATCGAAAATTGAACGGACGCGAGAGTCAGCTTCAAATCTGTACAGAGGCCGGCTGTGAGGACACGGTTGCCGTCGCCCAAACGGACCGGGAGGGTGGCCGAGGTATCGACGGCAAGGGAAAGGCGAGTGACGATCCCTGGAGAAATAAAGCAGTGAGTCGCACCGCTGTCGATCATGACCGCGACTTGGAAATCCCCGATTAGGCCCAAGATTTTAAGGGTGTGTGGCCCATCAAATCCGTACGCTGTAGCGGTTGCTAAATGAACGTCTATGTCCGGTATCGGGTCTGGCGGATCAGGATCGTCGGGGCCCAATTCTTGTGTGCCTAAATCCATTTCGTCGTCTAGGACGACCATAATTTGGAGATATCGCTGGGAACAAACATGAGTTGGGGAATACGTTTCCTTGCATTTGTAACAGAGGCCACGAGCCCTTAAGTAGGCATATTCGAACTGGGACATTTGCCTTTCTGGCCGAACACGGGAGGCGGAGCTTGCAGCGGATGACTCCGTCGGCGGACGGTTGGGTCGACTATGCTGTCCCTCGCGGCTGGCCACTGCGGGAGGAGGGCGAACGCCTCTAGTATCAGTTGGGGCCGTCGCGCGGTTGCTGTCCGTTGGGTTGTGGGATCGGAAGAGAATAGATCGGTTGAAATTAGGGCCCCTTACCGCTGGAATCTTGACAACGTCGACCTCCCGTTCGATTTCGCGTGCGAGATGCATCGTGTCCCCAATATCTTGGGAGTCTTTGGAGCGTATACGGAGTCTGATGTCGTCACGAAGTCCGTTGAGGAAAAGACCCAGGGCCGCAGAATCTGAAAGGGCTGGTACCGAGGCCAAACGTGTGACAAAGCAGTCTACGTAGGCGTCGACCGAGGCGGTTTGTCGTGTGGATGCCAAGGCTTCGTATGGATTGGCTTGAGGGTGATCGCCGTAACGGCGTAGCAATTCTTGGGTGAATTTGGCCCAAGATAAGTCGGGAAAGCGAGTCATTGTCCATTGCAACCAATGTAGAGCGTGGCCTTCCATGGCGATGAGGGCAATTTCGACCCGAGATTCCGGGGGTACCTTGTGGATGGCGAAGAACTGCTCGGCCCGAGCCAGCCACGTCGAAGGGTCGTCGCCCGAAAAGACCGGTAAATCAAACTTTAAGGTGGGCCGCAAGAAGGCGTTCGCTGGGTTTGTAGAGTTAAAGAGGGCCAAGGGGGTAGGTTCGGACGATGAAGTCGCATCTGTGGGGCCTTTATCCTTGACCAAGCGAGAAACTGATTGTTCGAGCGAAGTGACGGACGTTTGGAGGGAATCCAGTTTGCGGTCGACTGCGTCATGTCGCTGACCAGAATGTTGGAGGTCGTCCGCAAGTGACGCGGTGACCTGTTCAATCTTGGTAATCAGGGCCTCCAAGGCATCCAAACGAGTCTCGGTGCGTGTATTCGTCATGGAGGGCCGGCAGGGTCGGACCAATTGATAGCAACAAGATAGGATAAAGATGAATACGAATCAAGAACAGTAGAATACTCAAGAATGAGTCCTCGGAATGAATCCGCCAAGGCGTAATGCCAATTTACAATCTGATAACTAACTCCCTATTGTAACACATGGGTTTATATATATACCCAGTTCACAAGTAACCGACAAGTAACTGCCTAACTATTATTTAAGTGAAGCTTATGCAGCACCTCAGCCTTATGCACATTATACACATGCGCCTCCTTTCCTTTAATTGATGCGTTATTCCTTCTTTTATACGTAACAACGAGGCTTCTCATGGGATCGCCAAGGGAGATACCATTCCGGAAAAGTGTTTGCCCTATGATCCGGTGAGTTACTCTCTTTATGTCTCTCGTGCTTATAGAACGATAAAAAGTACAAATTTCTAATAAAATTACAAAATAACAAGGCATATACACATCAAAACTTTTTTTTTTCAAATTTAACGGGTTGACACGAACATGACACGAAAATTTCACGTTCTTATTGTCTCTACACAGTAAGGATACGAACATGATAAGCCTAACTAGTACCTGGAATTTTCATATCATTTTAGGTACACATCATCTATAGTATTAGAATTAAAAAAAACTTGCACATAATACATTTGAATATTAATAAATATTTACAGGGACATTCTAGTCTATATTTTTCTATTAAGGGTTATTTGGAAAATGTTCTTTTAGACCTGTAATTTAGTGGGACTGACTTTTAAGGACAATAATTTTATGCGCCTGTGAATGTAGTACTCTATGTTTTAAAATATATACGTGTAGGATAATCGAGCCCGAATTAGACCAAATCGGGCTCAAATCGCTCTTGAGTTGCACGATTGTCCTACATTTAAAGATTTATGGACATGTAAATGTAGGATTGTATGTTTTTAAAATAAGTAAATTTAGGACAATCGTGCAACCCACATGACATTTCCACATAATGTCCTACATTCACAGACATGTAAAACATCATTCAATGATTTGTCAATGCCTGAGTACCTTTGTTCCCACACACCTTAGTATCAGGTTGTATTATTGTGAGTTGGTCTTGTGCAAACGAGTTTTATCGTACAACTGTTTAGAAACTACTCCCTCCACTTTTAATTAAGTGTCATTTTAACAATTTTCAACAAATTAAGATATATAATCATGGACCATTTTACCCTTCATTAATGATAACTAATTTTAATATTAAATTTATGTTTAGTAATGAATGTGGTCAATATTGTAGGTGATATTCATGTATACAATAATTAAGATTTATCCATAATTTATGTTATAGTACTATATTCAAAAGGAAAAAAGCTTAAATCAAGGTAAATAAAAGGGAGGAAGTATAATGTATAAGGGTAAAATTGTCAAAATTAAACAAAAAAGTGTAGAATGACACTTATTTTGAAAATATTAAAAAAGGTAAAGTGACACTTAATAAAAAACGGAGGTAGTATCAATTTATAGTACAGCAGCTAATTATTTTGAGTAAAACTACTATTACTGTCAAAATAATACGTTTTAATGGAACAACTAATACTATTTAAAAATACACTCAAAATGCATATTAGTTGCACGATGAAATTAGTTCACATAAGACTTTACCTTTGGTCTTATGTAAGAGAGTTTTATTGTACAACTGGTTCAAAACTATCACTCTATAGTATATAAACTAATGAGAGCGTGACATGCGTCCACTTCTTAGAATGGACTCGCTTTATCACAACACCTCACCCTCCTCTCTCTATTTTGGAGAATAAGATGAAGTACATTGTTGATGTGTCCAACAATTATGCTTCAAAGTTGTTGCGTATTAAGGAGTCTGGAATGGTTAGCTCAACTTCTGAGGATATGAGTCATTCTTAAAAAAATGATGATAATGCCTCAACCATAATTGACGAGGTGGTGGATAACTTTATGCGTAATGAAGTTTTTATTGCAGAGATGTTCAATTTTGAATAATTTCCTATGAAACTGCTCAGTGGCTTGGCTTCATGCAAGCGGAGGTGATATGGCTGATGATGTGGCAGAAGATGATGGGATTGGGGTGATTTTGGGGCACAATGATGAGGTATTTAAGGCTGAAGAGGTGGATTTAGGTCAAGATGATAAGGCAAATGAAGTTGAGGATGTTGGTGGTAAGACTGAAAAAGACGAGGCTAGTGAGAAGGGTGATATTGTTGATGTTGGTGACGAGGTTGTCGCTGAGGTAGGGTAGGTTGCTGAAAAGAGGGAGGCATAGTTGAATGTTGCTGAGTAATTATACTTTCATGATATCTTATACTCCCTCCGTCTCGGAGGAACTTGCACACTTAAAATGCCACACATTTTAAGAAATGTGTAAGAAAAGGTGTAATGATTGATGTTTTGAGGGGTAGTTTTGTAAAGTTTTATGAATAAAGTAAAGTAAAAAAGTAGATTGAGTGTGGAAAAGTAATGACATATGGGTAAATATGAGTATATTTCAAGGGTGAGGGTTGTGAAGATATTTCCTTTTATGGAGTGTGCAAATTGGTATGGGACATCCATATATGGAAAGTGTGCAAATTCCTGTGGGACGGAGGGAGTAATTGCTAGAGAAATTGAAATGACAAAAACTTGTATGCACACTAAGTGCACGTGCGATGATTTTACATTGAGGATTTCTTTTAAATAATACTTCGTATTGGTTGTTTTATTAAAAGACATTAATTTGTTAGAATAGGGGGTCTTATGAGAGTTTTACTGTACAACTGATTTGAGGCTATCACTTTAGAGTATAACAACTACTCCCTCCGTCCCATACTTGAAGCTACAAACCAAATTGACACGGGTTTTAATAAATGAGTTGTTTATTAGTATTGTGTAAGATAAAATGGGGGTAGTAAAAACTTTTCAACTTTATAAATAGTAATAAAGTTACTTTTTAGTGTAATAAAGTAGTGGCATTTGTTGTAATATTGTGATGTTTTAAGGAGAGTGTTTAAAAGTGTTTTTGCTATTTTAGGTAATGTAGCTTCAAGTATGAGACGCCCAAAATGGTAAAATGTAGCTTCAAGTATGGGACGGAGGGAGTAATACTTTTGAATTAAAATCTAGAACTAATACATTGTAATGAAATAACTAATACTTTTAAAAATACACTCAAAATGCAAATCAATTGCACGGTGAAACTGCTTTGCATTAAGACTTCACTAGAGTTGGTTTTATATAAAGGGTTGTACCATACATATGGTTTGTAACTATCACTTTATGGTACAACTACTAATACTTTTGAATGAAACAACAAATACTTCAAAACTAATAGAAAGGGTTGTACCATACAACTGGTTTGTAACTATCACTTTATGGTACAACTACTAATACTTTTGAATGAAACAACAAATACTTCAAAACTAATAGTTTATCATTTGGGGGGTGTTTACTTAATTTTTTTGATAAACTACTCTTTAATTCAACAATGTAATACTCCCTCCGTTCCGCAATTACTTTCACACTTTTCTTTTCGGGACGTCCCACGATAACTTTCACACCCTTAAAATGGAAAACGCTTTATAAACTCCACCCTCAAAATATCCTCAATTTTATATGCGTGCGTTCCCTTGCACTCTTATTTTTTATTTTTTTATATGCGTGCATTATCATTTCTTTTCCCTTAAACTCTTATTTTTTAATTTTGTACTCAGTCACTGGAATGGAATGATGAACATACCGAAGAACAAGCTGGGATGGTATCAGCTCCAGTGAAAACTAACGATACAATTGAATGAAGTTTTGAAAAGAAAGATGATAATTTGGTTGGTATTATTGAAGAAAATGAATGAGATCGACAAGCTTATGCGATTTGGGTGAAGACTTTAATCTCTTATTACCTTTTTCATTATTTGACATCTGTGCATTAGCAAGCATGTAACTTCTTCATACTATTGCCCATTTTTTTAATTAAAATTTTATTATTTTATAGTTTCTATCATAAACTAGGGTTTGTGTTATTCGGAATATGAGTGAAATTGATTGATTTTGTGATAAATTTATTATTAATTCATTTTGAAGTTGTTGTGTGTTGTCTTGTAATTGATAATTTATTTCAGAGTTTGAG
Organism: Galeopsis tetrahit; assembly: GCA_963675135.1. Classification (NCBI taxonomy): domain Eukaryota; kingdom Viridiplantae; phylum Streptophyta; class Magnoliopsida; order Lamiales; family Lamiaceae; genus Galeopsis; species Galeopsis tetrahit. Next base: position 26,825,651 of record OY776130.1, on the reverse strand, counting down.
TTATTTTTTTATATTATTGTATTCTTTTCATTTTCTATAAATATGATGTTGTATGCTGCTTCCAAAAATTGAGGCTCAACGAACTATATGTAAAATTGTAGTTGTAGTTTTATTTGAATTGTATACAATAAATATTATTTATTGACAACTTGTTCCATATCCCAATTTCATTCATTAAATAATCACGCTAGTGTGCACTCAATTGCATGATGTAATTGAGTCACCATTTTAATTTGATTTTAATGTGGTGGACCAAATATCCAATTTCATACAAGAATTTGCCTTCATATCATTTTAATACCCTCTTTGGTATCATTGAGAAAAAAATGCCTTTCTATTTACTTTATAACCGTGGAAAAGTCAAAAGAATTTATCTATAGTTGAAAAGATTCCTCAACTTCCTCATCTGCGGGTGTTTGTGCGTAGGTCTCTGCAGCCGCGGTCGAATTATGTTCTTCTCCGTCCCAAACATCCCATATATTTTGACATTAAATACATCCCTTTGGACATATTCAAACATTAATAAGTCTCCGGTTGTGAATGAATTGTCATTGACAAATTTGTTACAACCATCAACGAAACAACATAAGTCACCAATTTCTTTCACCTTAACAACCCATTGGTGCTTGTTGCAATCCCTCAAGTACACTCAAAATGCAAACTAGTTGCACGTAGAAACTAATTTGCATAAGACCTTATCATAGTTTCTAAATTATACACATTATTGTATGATTATGGTAGATTGCCTAAGAGGAACCAGAGCTGAGCCGAAGCCCGAACGTGAGTACACATACAACATGTGTAGACGAACAAATATAGAGTCTTATCATACTTCAATCTCGTATTATCCTTTTCATTATTTGACATCTGGGAATTAGCAAGCATGTAACTTCATAATATTGCCCATTTTTTAATTGAAAAATTATAATTTTGTTATTGATTTTTTTTCTCATCTTGCCCAACTAAAATTTGCACGCGTCAATTCAGTAATGACTTAATTTGATAGTTTCTGTTGATAAATTAGGGTTTGTGTTATTCTGAATATGTGTGAAACTGATTGATTTTGTGATAAATTTATATCTTTGGGCACAAGTTTTAAGAAAAAATAAATAAAGTAAGTTGATAATAAAGTAAGAGTATCGTGGGTCCATTTATGATAAAGTGATTTTTGTGAGTAAAGTTGAGTGACAATTTGAGTAATTAAATGGTGGTTGGAGGGTGGAGATAAAGTAATATTTTCATAAAAGGAATTGACATAATTTTGATGGATAGACAAATAAGGTAAGTGAGTTTACTTTTGGTGAAAGGATGGAGTATTTATAATTCAAGAGTATGTTTTTGCCCCGGCCTTCTCATGAGATCACCAAGGGAGATGCCATCAATATATATGACATCAGTAGCATCAAGCTATGAAATGATTATGTGGCAATTTTGGAGGGAGAGGAAGTCAAGACTTTGGAACAATAGCCACAATTGTGCCATACAATGGCTTGAATGGTGGAAGGTAGCTGCTACGGGGAGCCAGGGGATTTAGCCGTCGTGGCCGAGGTGTGCAATGCGTCGCTTGGCATCTGCCACAAACTGGTTGGCTTAAAATTAATGTTGATGAAGCTTTTTTCACAGATTCGGCTCAAACTGGGTTGAGTATAACCTCGTACTGTTGTAAAATCATCAATAAATGATCAAATGCGTAAAACATTATGTGAGTATATATAAGAGAGACCATCCCACATGAACTAAAAAGATTTACAAGAGTAGTTCATGAAAGGGGATTTATAATATTTATAATTGTAATATTTATGAATTATTAATTTAGAGTTTTAATGGGAACTAATATTTATAAAGGGATTTTCCGAAAAATTATTATCTTATCGAATTTGATGATTTTTTTACAAAAGCCCAAGTCGGGACCGGAAGATTTTATTATTAATTTATAGAGATTTTACTATAAATATAGTAGCTAATTCTTTTGAGTAAAACTACTATTACTGTCAAAATAATACATTTTAATGGAACAACTAATTAATAATATTTAAAAATACACTCAAAATGCAATACTAGTTGCACGGTGAAACTTGTTCACATAAGATTTTACCTTTGGTCTTATGTAAGAGTGTTTTATTGTACAACTGGTTCAAAACTATCACTCCATAGTATATAAACTAGTGTGGAGAGTTACATGCGCCCGGGCGCGCCACGTGGCCACTTCTCAGAATGGTCTCGCTTTCTCACAACACTTCACTCCCTCTCTCTATTTGTGTGCCACCTTATTGCTCTCTCTCCTCGTACTCTCGTGTCTCCCGTAGGCATACACCCTAATCCCCCTTTTTTGCTTCACTTCACCCTTCCCTCAATTTCCATAACTCCATATTCACTCCACAACTGGTTCAAAACTATCACTTTATAATATATAAACTAATGAGAGTGACATGCGTCCAAACACGCCATGTGGCCACTTCTTAGAATGGGCTTTCTTTATCACAACATCTCACCCTTCTCTTTATTTTGGAGAATAAGATGAAGTACATAGTTGATGTGTCCAACAATTATGCTTCAAAGTTGTTGCGTATTAAGGAGTCTGGAATGGTTAGCTCAACTCCTGAGGATATGAGCCATTCTCAAAAAATAAAAATTGATGATAAAGCATCGACCACAATTGACAAGTTGTTGGATAACTTTATGCATAATGAAGTTTTATTGCGGAGATGTTCAATTTTGAATTGTTTCCTAAGGAACTGCTCAATGGCTTGGCTGGGGATAAGCTACATGAAAGCAGAGGTGATATGGCTGATGATGTGGCAGAAGATGATGGGATTGAGGTGATTTCGGGGCACGATGATAAGGCATTTGAGACTGAAGATGTGGATTTAGGTAAGATGATAAGGTAAATGAGCTAGGTTGAGGATATTGGTGGTAAGGAAGATGTGATTGGTGAACTAGACGAGGCTAATGAGAAGGGTGATAACTGAACTAGACGAGGGTAATGAGAAGGGTGATATTGTTGATGTTGGTGACGAGGTTGTCATTGAGCTAGGGAAGGTTGATAGCTGAAATTGAACAACGAAAGAAGAAAGTTGCCGGTGAAAAGAGGGAGGTATAGTCGAACGTTACTGAGTATAGGAAGAAAAATTTAAGATCGGGGAAAAGACAGAAATCTATAGAGAATGTGTTACTGTTGTTGTGAATGGGAGGGGTTGTGTTATTTCTAATGGGGTTGTTTTTAAATTGATTGCTTGAAAGTTTTTATTCTTATGAGGTTTCAATGGTAATGGTTTTATAAAATGATGGGGGGTTTTGATGTTAATGTTGTGGCGTACATGAACCGAACAATTTACTATGTTTTGTAATTTTGTGCTTTTATTAAATTGGAGCATACTATATATGTTTTTAGTTGTTACTCAATAGATTTTGTCTTGTGTTACTACCGTGCACAAAATGTGTAGCTCTCCTAGAACTTAGGTTTGATTTCAATTTCCTCAATAGTTCATGTTCAGAGAAAAATGTAATTCACGACCTTTTAATTTTATATTCTTACTTATTTTATGTAAAATCTAGTTTTATGAAAATTGGGGCGTGACAGTTTGTTTACGAAATTTATAATTTTTTAAAAAAGTTATTTTCATATTTATTAAATGTTTATATTCAACGTCTCATTTCGCCTGTTTTTTACAAATTTTATTTGGAATTTACTTTATATAAATATTTAATTTTATTGACTTTCCGCGTGGCTAATCTAGTAACCAAAAATTATGACATTTATAAATGCGGTTATGTTATTGTTATTAAATTATACAGGTAAACGTGATTTATCGATTTGATTAATTAATTGTATATAGTTTTGACAAACATTTTTAACTGAGTGTGCTTGCACACTTTCCCTTTTATTTTAACATTTCAAAATTAGGAATTGGCAGTAGGAATTGTTATTTATTATTATGATTTTTATGAACTACCTTATTTAAATTTCAAGTAATTCAATGTGAGACTTTTATGAGATAATCAAGTTTTGGGTGTGATTGATATTTTAAATTAAAATTATTTAGAGATGTTATTCATTCCCTACGTCTTTCGCACATAGTTTGGCTAGAAATTTTCGTTTTTTTCAATAAACTTTATACTTGGGTAGGGTGGACTCCCACACACTCCATGTTTTTGCAGTAATGGAAGCTAAGATTTTTAATAGGGAATAATAATATATATATAATATCTTTTATTTTAATTTAGTCCATATCTTTTGTATATATCTTCTTTATATGGTTTGTTGTATTTACCTTAATTATCTCATTGTAAATACTTATATATAGTGGATTATTCCTATCACCTTATTAGCGGTTATCACATACCAATTCTCACATTGTATCAATCTGGCTCACCGAAACCCTAATTTCTCTCTAAAGCCTCAAAAAGCAATCTTCCCTTCCCTCCTCATGGCAGCGTCGACCCAATCCCCCTGCCATTCTCCTCAAGACATTGGTTCATATTTTAACCATCAAGTTGACATCCTCCAACTACCTGTTTGGAGAATTCAGGTTGTTTCGGTTCTATCAAGCCATGATCTTCTCTCTCATGTTCATGGTACGATCGTTACTCTGGCCAACACGATCACCAAATCCGGTGAATTGTCTCCCAAGCTTGAGTATACCTTTTGGTTTGAGAAGGATCAGAAGATCCTTAATCTCCTTCTCTCCTCCCTTTCCGAAGAGGCCATGGCTGAAGTCATTGGTTGTGACACCTCTCGTTCTGTTTGGTCTGCCCTCGAGTCGGCTTTCAGTCATGCCTTTGTTCCTCGTATCAATCAGTTGCTCTCCCTTCATAGCGGTTCTTCCTCTATGGACGAGTACAATTAAAACTTTCTTGCTCTCTGCGATCAACCTGCTTCTATTGGTAAGCCTGTTGATGATGGTGACAAATGTCACTAGTTTCTTACTAGTCTTGTCCCCTAGTTTGCTGGTTTTTCTGATACTCGCATGGCTATGTCAAACATGCCTGTGTTTCGGGAGTTTATCCATCAAGCCCTAAACTATGACCAGTTTACTCGCTCGATATACTCCTCGTTGTCGCCTGTCCCAGCATTCGCTGCTTCTCCTCGCTTGGGTAAGTCTCCTCGTCCTGGCAACAAGTCCCGTAATCCACCCTCTCGGAATTCTGGTGGCCAGACGACCACTAGTTCGGCTCCTGCTCATCGCCCCCCCACTTGCCAGATCTGCCGACAACAGGGCCACTATACCAACTATTGTCCGAACAGTTATGTTCGTCCTGCCCCTTCTACAGTCAATCTTGCTCATGCGCTTGATACTAAGTGTCATGTCTCGCAGCCTCCTGCCTCAGATTGGTTCCTCGACAGTGGTGCCTCCACTCACATGACTCCTCACTCCGCCGACTTGGATAATCTTTACCCGTATTCTGGTAACGATAATGTTATTATTGCTAATGGTTCCACTATTCTGATCACTCACGTTGGGTCGTGTTCGGTAAATAAGGATGTTCGCTTGTTAGATGTCCTCGTCGTACCACATCTTACTAAGATACTATTATCCATTAGTAAGCTTACATTCGATTTTCCTGTTGATGTGTTATTTACTAATGACTCATTTATCATTCAGAGTCGAGCGGCCAAGCAACCCTTAGTGAGGGGTCAGCATAGTCGAGGACTCTATGCCTTGGAGTAGGGCACTCCAGCTTTGGTCGCTGCTTTGCGGAGCTCGTCCCTGAAGACTTCTTTTGAGTGTTGGCATCGTAGGTTAGACCATGTTCATATTTCTATTATTAATTTATTACGAAAGATGGGCTTGTTGTCCGATCCCTTACCTTCTTTGTTACCCAATCCGGGTTTGTGTACTCCTTGTCAGATGGCTAAGAGTAAATATTTATCTTTTTCTTTGAATGAAAAGCGAGCATCACATGTTTTGGATTTATTTCATTGTGATCTTTGGGGATGTTGGGATATGAATCCTAGACAAGTCCTAAATGATAAAAGATAAGATGAAGTTTTGATAAGCCAAAAGTAGATTGAATATTTTCTAAGTGTTGACTAATCTAGTCTAGTTGAGTTAAGTCATCTTGTACCAGACCAGTAGAATTCACATGAGTTCATATAAGTTCACATAAGTTCACAATAAAAGATAAGTGTTGAATGAAGTACTTATAAATTTGTATAGTGTCTATACTTCATATGTGTTTTATATTTGTTTAATTTGTTACTGAGCTATTGAAATGTTGTATAGAGCTCATGTTTTTATATGTAATAGTTTAGTTTGATTGTATAGATAATAAGTTGACTAAGCTTGTATTATAAAAGCTTAAAGTAATGTAATAGTCTTGATAAGTTTAGTATAGTCTACTGTTTGTAATAAGGAAGACCAGACAAGAAGGATGAAGTCTACTACTCAAGACAGAAGAACTACAAGACAAGACAAGTACATACACGTCTACAAAAGACAAGTCAAAGTGAAGTTAGTTAGAAGCGCGTGTAAAAGATAAAGATAAGGAAGTTAGTTATGGAATAACTAATTCGTAACAAGAAACGCGTGGATGGATAAGAAGATTCAGTTGAAGTTAGTTTTCAAGAAAAGTTAGTTACAACTAACTAAGTTCTTGAGGTTTGAAGTTTATAAATACTTCATGATGATGATCGTTTAAAGACTACTGCAACTACGTATACTGAAGCTACATACTGAAGATATATTGAAGATTACTCTCAGAGTTTATTAAAGTTCAGAAAGCAAGTCAGAAGTGAAGTGAAGAATTCAAAAGGCTGCTACTGAAGATCAGAGAAGTTTTTAGTTTTGTTGTTTTTATCAAGTTGCTAGATACTTGTTAAACTTCTAGTTAGATCGTAGACATATCTAGAGGTATAGTCTGTTGAAGATCTAAGTCTTCTTCTTGGGACTTTAAAGACAGGAATTATACACTTGTACTCGATTGGAAGAGTTTAGTGGAAACATCACAACTGGGTTTGTGAGAGTGGATGTAGACAAGTTGTCGAACCACTATAAATCTTTGTGTGTTGTTTACTTTACTGTTTTAATTGTTTAATTGCTTAACTGTTTTAACTGCTACTACACTAGACAAGTTGAGTATAGAACAGAGTTCTCGAATTTGATAAGTTGAGTATAAACTTGAATTGGGCTCATTGTTAATTTCGTATTCCGCATATTGTATTCTGATATTTCGATAGATTTTTGAAAAGTCTATTCAACCCCCTCTAGACATTTTCACTAGCTTACTCGTTATTAACTCAACTTTGGGGACCTACAAGTGGTATCAGAGCAGTAGTTTACGAACTGCTGTTTCTTGATAACCGACTTAAGACTTAGGGTGAAGTCTTGGTCCTTGATTGCACTTTCTTACGTGTTCTTGATCAACATATTCTTGTTATATCTGTTTCGAGCTCCCTATACTTGACCTATCTGTTTTTCTTGATCATAACTCCACTTAGCACTCATTTCTTGAAATCATGTCTCTTGAGATCAGCGCTAACAAGTTACCCAAGTTCCAGGTTCAGGACTATGACTACTGGAAGCTGCGAATGGAAGCTATTTTCAGTTCCACGCACGACCTAATGATCTCTGTTATCACAGAAGGACCCATTGTTACAATGATTCCAAATACTGCTGTTCTTGACCCAAGCAAACCAATTGCTCTCGTCAAGAAACCAAGGTCAGATCTAACCTCAGAAGAAATGCGTCAAAATAATTTGGATAGTTTGGCAAAGAATTATATTTTACACACCCTTCCTAACGAGTATCTAGGAAAAGTGTTAAAATGTAAAACTGCCAAAGAGATGTGGGACAGACTAGCTATCCTTTGTGAAGGGACCTCCCTGATCAAGGAGAGCAAATTATCCACTGCTGTCCAAAGATTTGAATCATTTCGGATGAAAGCTGGCGAAACTGTCGACCAGTTGGATACTCGTTTTACTAAAATCATGAATGACCTTGAAGTTCTTGGTAAAACCTATACTCCTCGTGAAATCAATCTTAGGATTCTTAAGAGCTTAGATCCTCGATGGAAAATGGTAAAGATGCTTGTTAAGAATACCCAAAACATAGATGCCTGGAGTGCAGAGACCATGTTTCAAACTCTGAAGGCTCATGAGTTTGATCTAGACGAAGATGAACCACTAGCCAGTAGTGATAGAGAACATGCTGTATCTAAGAACGTTGCCTTTAAGTCTAGCTCTTCTAAGTCTTCTAAGGTAGACAGGTCCAAGTCTAGAACTAAGTCTGCCTCTGTGAAAGATGAGTTAGATACTGATCTCAGTCTGAAGGATCAGATGAGTCTCATGGTTAGAAAGTTTGATAGGCTCAATAAATGCTTCGGAAGATACAAGAAGTTCTATAAGGATCATAGAGCATCTACGTCTAAGAACTCGTCTGAGACCAGACGAGACCGAAACTCATCCGAAAGGAGAGACGAAGTCTCGAAAGGTAATAGACGAGATAGAGAGTCTGACGATAGGAAGATTCAACGTTCCAATAGACGTGATAAGCGTAGGGATAAATCTCCTATTAAAAAGACTACTAATGATCTCTTGTGCTATAATTGTGAAAAGCCAGGTCACTACATATATGAATGTCCAGACCTGAGCACTGACGATAGAGAAGAACGTAAAGCCCGAAGAGAAAGAAGATACAACCGTGGCAAGAGGGCAATGATGGCTAATGATGACTCTGATTCAGATTCAGACGAGTTACCATCGTCCGTATCTAGTCACTCAACTGATCAAGATCACGACGAAGCATTCATAGTAGATGATGGCCTATGCTGTATGGCTAAAATCGATCAAGAGGTATCATCTGCTACATCTTTTCAATCTTGTGATGATTCAGAAACTGATGAAAGTGACACTGCTAGTAGTGAAGTAGGAAGTAGTCTTCAGCACTCGACTAGTGCAGTCGAAGATGACCTTCTACTTGCTAACCAAGCTTTCATTGAAGTCAGTGATGAAAACATTGCATTAAAACAAGAAATCATTGATCTTAAGGAAGCTCAGTCTAAAGTAGATCCTAATATAACAGTCCTAAATGAACGCTTGACTGAAGAGTTGAGACAACTCAAAGAAAAGTGTGCATTGACAGACAGGTTATATCAAGACCTACTTAAGACACATGCAACTGAGAAAAATGAATTCAATGTTTTAAAGAACAAGTGCAACAGACTTGAAGAACGTAATAAGTTCTTAGAGACCGAGGTTGTCACACTTGATCTCAAACTTACTGACCTGGTTAACTCTTCAAAGATTAACCTTGAATTGTCAGATAGGTATAGAGACCCAGGTGACAAGACTGGTATAGGTGCTGAGTCATCTAGCTCGTCTACTCGAGTCATTAAGAACCCTACTACTATTAAAGCAAGACTTTTGCCAAATGATAAAGGAAAAGGACCAATGTTATACGATATTGGAACTCCTTCTAAAGGTACTGTACCTAAACAAGCTCGAGTTAACATTCCGATTACCAAGGGAGGTAAAAAGAATGGTAACAGCAAGCCTGTTCAACCTAGAACTAATCTTCAAAGGACCAATAATCGTGGACGACCCAACCAGGTCAGATACGAGGATTGGTATCCTGAGGAGACGAGTACTAGACAGGTACAGACTAGACGACAAGAGTCTAGACCTCCTTTCATAAGGCAGTCTCAACTCTACTCATCTAGACCAAGACAGGTAGCTCCAAAATATCGTACACAACCTGTTCTATATCCTCCACCTCTATCATACGATATTTTAAGTGAGGAAAGACCCAAACGCGTCTATAAACCGTATGGACCTAATGCATTCAAACCCTACTCTGACTATCGTAGACAAGTGCCTGCTCTAGTAGAGATCAAGTCGAAAGGCTATCTCCAAAGAGTAGACCCGAACTCGACTGATAGGCCAGAGAAGGACAACAAGGTCTTATTTTGTAACAAATATGGGCGAAAGCTTAAAAGATCAAACTTGTTCAAGACTCCAATGTATATTTGGATTCCTCTGAACTCGACTAACCCCCCAGGACCCCAATAAACAAACAGGGTACCTAAATTATTGAATATCATCTATTGCAGGGTCGACTTGACTTATATAAGAAGGGTGGCTCAGTAGGAGAAACCTGGTACATAGACAGTGGTTGTTCGCACCACATGACTGGTACCAAGGCTCTCTTGTCAAGCTACCATGAGCAAGAAGGACCAAAAGTGATATTTGGTGATAGCTCCACTACTGTCACTAAAGGATTTGGTTACATCCGGAATGGAGACGTTGAGATCCAAGATGTCTCTTATGTTGAAGGTTTGAAATATAATTTACTCTCTGTTTCTCAGTTTTGTGATCGTGGTTACAAGGTGCAGTTCAAGAGCCGCAAATGCGAAATCATTGACAAAAGGACGCACACAGTCCTACTAGTCGGCGTAAGACAAGGAAGTGTGTACATAGTGAACTGGAACAGTTGTCCGAGGGACACCTGTCTACTTACTAAGAATCCTAAAGAGCTTGGGTGGCTCTGGCACAGACGCCTTTGTCATCTAAACTTTAAAGTTCTTAATAAGATAGCCAGAGATTACCTTGTTGAAGGTATTCCCAATGAAGTTTACTACAAGTCACATGTATGCACTGCTTGTCAACAGGGTAAACAGGTTAAAGGTTCTTTTAAGTCAATTCCTACTCTCTCAACTAGTAGAGTCCTAGAACTTCTACATATGGATCTCCATGGTCCAATAACTCCTCCAACATTGAATGGTAGAAGGTACACACTTGTTGTGGTAGACGACTATTCTAAGTTCACTTGGGTAGTCTTTCTACACAAGAAGAGTGATACACAAACACTTCTGCCTGAATTGTTGAAGAAGTTACAGGTTGAGAAGAACCAGTCCATTGTCAAGATTCGAAGTGACAAAGGAACTGAGTTCATTAATTGCTATATCAAAGAATTTTGTACTAAACGTGGTATCCAGCACCTTACTAGTGCAGCTAGGACACCACAACAGAACGGTGTAGCAGAAAGGAGGAATCGAACCCTTAAAGAAGCCTGTAGGACCATGTTAGCTGAGTTCAACACTCCTCAATAGTTTTGGGCCGAAGCTATCAATACTGCATGCCATTCACAAAACAGAAGCGCGATCAACAAAGCTCTAGGCAAGACACCTTATGAGGTTTGGAAAGGTAGAAAACCCAGAGTTTCATATTTCCATATATTTGGCTGTAAGTGTTTCATTCACAACAATGGTAAAAGCAAGTTGAATGCTTTCGATGCAAAAGCAGACGAGGGGATATTCTTAGGATACTCCTCGACTAGCAAAGCATTTAGAGTATTCAACCGCTCAACTCTTTGTGTGGAAGAAACACCACATGTGGTTTTCGATGAATCTCAACAGGACTCGTCTGCCGACAAGATCAGTAAGAAGGTAACTGATCTATCGATCGAATCTGACAAAGATTCAGAGATATATGAATCCGTTCAAGCCTACAACCCATTCCTAAAAGCTCTCGACTCTGATGATAAAGAGAAAGTAAGTGCTCAAGGTAAGTCTTCTAGACCAGTAGACATGCCTGCTCTAGTTGACTCTACTACTCCTGGTAAATCTGTTGATGATACAAATGATACTGACATGCATGATGCTGTACATAATATAGATGATGATAGTATTCCTGTTAAGAATAGGAAAACATGGAAATCTGCGCATGATACTGAAAATATCATTGGTGACTCTACTATTGGTGTGAAGACTAGACGACAACTCTTTGAGTCGCAAGAACAGCCGAGTCCAACTATGTTTTGCTGGTGTTGTTTCCTCTCATCTATTGAGCCTACCACTGTTAAAGAGGCATTGGCTGATAGTAATTGGATCATCGCTATGCAAGACGAGTTGAACCAGTTTGTTCGAAACGACGTCTGGGAACTTGTCGATAGGCCGAAACATCATAATGTAGTTGGCACTCGATGGATTTTCAAGAATAAGAAAGATGAGAATGATTTAGTCGTTAGGAATAAGGCTAGATTAGTCGCCCAAGGCTACTCACAAGCTGAAGGCATAGACTATGATGAAACATATGCTCCTGTTGCTAGACTAGAAGCCATTAGATTGTTCCTTGCATATGCTGCTCACATGAAGTTTACTGTATATCAAATGGATGTCAAAAGTGCATTTCTTAACGGTATTATTGCGGAAGAAGTGTATGTTGAACAACCTCCAGGTTTCGAAGTAAAAGGCGACCAGGTGTACAGACTAAAGAAGGCCTTATACGGACTAAAGCAAGCTCCAAGAGCATGGTATGATACTCTCTCTCTTTTTCTATTGGAAAATGGTTTTACTAAGGGCAAGGTCGATCGAACCTTGTTCAGAAGACAAGAAGGGAAGGACATTTTACTCGTCCAAATTTACGTAGATGACATCATTTTTGGATCACCTAACAAAAAGCTGAGTGAAAGTTTTTCAACACTCATGCAAAGTAAATTTGAGATGTCTATGATGGGTGAAATGAACTACTTTCTTGGACTTCAAGTAAAACAAACTCCAGAAGGTATTTTCATAAATCAGGCGAAGTACACTAGAAATCTACTAGACAAGTATGGGATCAAAACATGTAAGTCCACTGGCGTACCAATGCAACCAACTTACAGAATGGATCCAGATGAGAACGGTAAATGTGCTGACCAATCCTATTATCGTGGCTTAATTGGTTCTTTACTGTATCTAACTGCTAGTAGACCAGACATTGCATTCTCTGTTGGTGTTTGTGCTCGATTCCAAGCCAATCCAAAAGAAAGTCACATGGAAACCACCAAAAGGATTCTGAAATATTTGAAAGGGACCATCAATCGTGGTATATGGTATCCCTCAAATGATGATCTATCCTTAAGTGGCTATTCAGACTCAGACTTTGGAGGCTGTAGAATAGATAGGAAATCTACTTCTGGTTCTTGTCAATTTCTAGGCACAAAACTCATATCGTGGTTTTCTAAAAAGCAGACTAGTGTTGCAACTTCAACTACCGAAGCCGAGTACATGGCTGCTGGTAGCTATTGTAGTCAACTACTCTGGCTCATGCAACAATTACGTGATTACAATATACATGAATCAAATGTTCCTATTTTCTGTGATAGTAATAGTGCAATTGCCATTACACAAAATCCTGTTTTGCACACACGTTGTAAGCATGTTGATGTGAAGCATCATTTCATACGTGATCATGTAGAAAAGAAGGACATTCGCATGGAAAAGATTCATACTGATTTTCAAAGAGCTGACAGTTTTACAAAACCATTAGCTGAGGCACGATTTCGTGAGTTATGCATTAGTCTAGGGCTAATTGATTTAGATCCTACTTGCCTATAGCTATGTACTAACCAGACAGGTACATCAAAGAAAAGGGAGACAAGAATAGAGCACTCATCTACTCACGCAACAGACAGGTATACAAGGCTAGACTAGATGACCAAACAACCCGATGAGGAAGCTGGTAAAGCTGAGGGTAATACTAAGGGAATAAACATTTAAGGGGGAATCCATGATTTCTTAAATATCCTTATGTTGACTCTTATGTGTGCTAAAAGGTCATCTTGTTCGAAACCTTGATCATTGCTCTCGATTGATATTCATTTTATTTATGTTACTTTACCTGTACCTACGATTACACATTGCAAATGATAAGATAGGTACATAAAAGATGTTCGATGTTCAGAATAGACAAGCACAGGCGAAGGGGGAACTCGTCTTGTGTGCTTAAGCCAACTCATCTTGTGAAGCTTAAGTCTACTCGTCTGTTCTGGATGGACTCGAACAGACAAGCTAAGTGTTTTTCTTGTTTGAAATATGCTAAGTGTTTTGTCAATTGAATTAAGGGCATTATTGTAATTAGAAATTGCTAGAATTTGAAAACCCTAGAATTGGATTTATACACTCCATTTTAATGAGGTGTATACACCCAGTTCGAACTCGACTTCATTAGGTCAGATGAGTTCACTCCCCTGTTCTAAATTAAGAAGAGCCGGATTCCAAATTTTACAATATCAAATCACATAATACTCTCGATTCCGTAACCGAATTTCAAGGGTCTCGACCGTTGGATTAAACTATTCAATCTTGGCCGTTGGATCACTTTTCAGTTCTAACAAAACTCATCTTCCACACTCACTTGCCTTACGTTTCCATAACTTCCCTACTCTAGCTCTCGATTTTCTTGCAAATCAAACCTACCTAGTTCTTACTCTACTCACTCGATATGTCGATTGTTTCTCTTTTCGATGTCAGAACTAACATTCAAGCAAGGTTTGATCTCGGAAGGTATATTGCTGAAAACAAGGTGCATGTGGAACCCTCATTGTTCTTCAAAGGGCTTCACACTGCCGGAAATCAAGAAATCCTCGACAAGTGTTCTCGGTGTGGATTGAAGCCATATCTGGAGGCTTTTCCTCAAGTTGTCTTGGAAGAGGAGGTGTTGTTGTTCTATGCCAACGCTACAAGGCGAGGAGATAGGATCGAATCATTTATTGGAACGAGTCGAGTGGAACTCACTCGTGAGGTGTTATTCAGACACTTGAAGCTGCCCATCGGAACGATTGATGTGGAAAACTATGCCACCGGACAAGAGATGAGGTATTTGAGCATCTTTTGTGGAAAGAAGATGAAGCTCAAATCGGACGGCAAGGCCCCTGCTGTTAAGAAGGCCGAGTTATTGGAAAAATATCGCACCCTTCTGGACATAGCAAGTAAGATGCTTCTATGTGCCACCAGTTCGTTTGACGCGGTCACTCAAGCCAAGACAAGGGTGATGGCTGCTATTTTTGATGGAATCACGGAGGGTAATTGGTTCAAGCTGATAGCCGATCGTATGATGTATTTTGAAAGAAGTGTTCGTGTTGATACCGACTCTAGTAGTTGGGTGGTGTCACATACTGTTAGATACGGCAACAAGCTGAGTATTTTACTCCCCTTGTTGTTGCCAAACAAGTTGGATTGGAGTAATGGAAAGCCCTTCCATCCCCTTAAGTTCTATTTGAAGTCGGAAGCTCAGAGGAAGCAAGCTGCTGCAAGGCCAGCTGCCCCAAGACGAGTTCAAATAGATGAGTCACAAGTCCTGCCATATGCCAACTCATCTAGCTCTTCAGAAGATGAGTCCGTTGAGGAGGAATCGGAGAAGGCTGCTATAGTTGAGTCCAGCTCAACTGACTCAGAGAAGACTCAGACAGAAGAGGAGTCGGAACAAGAGAAGGAGCCGAGTGCTCAAGTTCCAGAAATGTACACTCTCGTAAGAGTTGGTTCGCCTACTCAACCAGAAGAGTCGAGTCCTCAGGTTGGTACATCTTCTCACTCTTTGTCAATTCTTCCTCTCTCTCACCCTGCTGTTCGAACCAAGGCTAGATCACACCGATCTAGGCCTCGTCCTTTACCCTCAACCTCTCAGGCGTTGCCAGCATATCCGCTGAGAGCAAGCCTACCCGAAATCACTCCTAAAAAGGACACAACTGATACTCCAACAGTTGTCATACCTGACCTAGCCACATCACAGCCCATTGAGACCATAGCTTTCACTCCCTCTCCCTCACCAGAATATGGTGAACCCTCCAACCCATCTACTTCAGACAAGACGCCAGTTGCCACTGCAACAGCTGAGTTAGAGACCCCATCTACTCAGGACCCGTCTTGTGTACTATCCGATGTGTCTTCGAGAGAAGAGAGTTCGTGCCCGAGTTTCAAGAAATCTGAAGAAACAGCTCTCGACTCTTGACATCGACACGGCTTCAGAACAATTTGAGAAGCTAGTCAGAATTTGCACTTGGTTCGCATTGAAGAAGTCCTCTACGGATGATCTTTTTGAAGTCATCCAAGGCAAAGGCGGAATCTCCAACTTTATGGATTGGGAGATGGAACAAAAAGAAAACAGTGGAGTTAAGGATCACTCCGAACTGTTCCCTCGCAAAGCCTTAGTTGATCTGGTTAAGAGATTATTGGATATTCCAGATGGCGTGATAGAGGATGTGTTCGCATTTGACGTCGGAACCCAGACTGATCTGGTGGAAGACGAGTTCAAGCCGGAGGTAGCTGAGATGGCAGTTCAGACTTCAGAACAATTGGAAGAAATTGTTGAAAGTGATGAAGATGAAGTCGACTCACTCATGCTTGGTAAAGAAGATGATGAGTTCTTGGATGCCGAGATGTTTGATGAAGATGAGCTGATTGAGAAAGTTCAAGAGACTCAGTCATCTACTCAGGTTATTCCAGAAGGATTTTTGGATGATTTAAAGACTGATCTGAGAAATGCTGTTCATACTGCAATAGACGAGTTCTTAAACTCAAAGATGAAGAATGTGCTAGTAGAACAGAATCAATCTCTTGTTGACAACTCCAGAGACTTATTTGTTAGTGAGGTCAACAAGATGGACTCAACTTTCCGAGAAGAGATGTTTGCTCAAATGGAAGACTTCTTGAAGAAACAAGTTGCCTTTTCGGAAAAGAGATCGATTGAGTTCGCACGCTCATTGGCTGAAGAGTCAAGTAAGATGGAACGACTCTACAGTGTTAAGGTTGCCATTGCTGATGATCAAAGAAGAGAAGCACAAGATCAGTTGGTGCGTTCTCAAGCTATTCTAAATGAGATAACTTCACAGAATACTCTTCTTCGACAGACGGCTACTCATTTGGAAAATGAACTGGTTTCATGTACAAGGAAGTTGGAACTGGTTACTGATCGATTAGCCAAGATGAGTCATGAGATGACGCATCAAAAACACATTGAGTCAGCTGCTGAAGCCATGAAGGAAGCTATGAAAGAAGAGATGACTCGCTTTACTTCTCTTTTCACTCTCAAGGCAAATGATGAAGCCAAAAAGGGGGAAGAGGCAAATAGAGTTGAGGATGAAGTCGTTAAGTCTGCTAGTGCTGAACCGGAGATGAAAGCTGCTGCTACTGCAATTGAAGAACTAAGAAGGCCTAAGAGAGGCAGATTAGTGAAGAAGGCAGATTTAGAGCATGCTAAAACAGAAGAGCAGAAGACTTTAGAGAAAGGCAAAGGCAAAGCTGTTGCGTCTCCTGAAGCTGAGATTCAGACCAGACGAGTTAAGAGAAAGCTGAATATTGAAGAGCCTACTACTACTGCAAGAGCTGAGAAGAAGCAAAGAATTGCTGATGATGAGATTCACTATGCAAGCAAAAAGAAGATTGTGAAGCATATTGAAAGGCTGCAGAAGTTGAAAGCTGATGAAAATCTGATGGAAGACAAGTTCATTGATCACTTCATAGATAATGAGCATAGAGCTGAATGGATTGAAGTGAAGAGTCAATGGGAACTTGATCATTGGATAATTAGGAAATATGGTGATGCTGAAAGTCAAGATGAACTGTATTCTTTATTTGACAGGTTCATGGAAGGACAACACAGGAAGTTGTGGCATCTAATCTTGAGGATATCTGCTGGTGCTAACTTCAACATTCTTGTTCCTGAATTTCCTACATGGAAATGTCCCATGACAAGTTCAGGTAAAAGAATTGACATCAATAAAATCAAGAAGTTCGAAGAACAACTACTAGAGAAAGAGAAGATTGAAGATGATGGTCATATTAGTCTGATACATAGGAGACTCCTAGATGCATTTCAAGTTCCAAATCTAGAAGGAGATACTCTTTCAGACTAGTTGATTTACATTCTTATTTGAAGTTTTTTTTCTGATACTTAGTTGTTTTTGATATTTGAAGTATGTGTAATATCTACTGATCTATTTTGAATGAATGAAAGATAAAGTACTATTTGATGTTAAAGACAAGGTAACTACTTAACTAGTCTACTTATGAGAAAAGATTCAAGTAGTTTTGGCTTCATCAAAAAGGGGGAAATTGTTGGGATATGAATCCTAGACAAGTCCTAAATGATAAAAGATAAGATGAAGTTTTGATAAGCCAAAAGTAGATTGAATATTTTCTAAGTGTTGACTAATCTAGTCTAGTTGAGTTAAGTCATCTTGTACCAGACCAGTAGAATTCACATGAGTTCATATAAGTTCACATAAGTTCACAATAAAAGATAAGTGTTGAATGAAGTACTTATAAATTTGTATAGTGTCTATACTTCATATGTGTTTTATATTTGTTTAATTTGTTACTGAGCTATTGAAATGTTGTATAGAGCTCATGTTTTTATATGTAATAGTTTAGTTTGATTGTATAGATAATAAGTTGACTAAGCTTGTATTATAAAAGCTTAAAGTAATGTAATAGTCTTGATAAGTTTAGTATAGTCTACTGTTTGTAATAAGGAAGACCAGACAAGAAGGATGAAGTCTACTACTCAAGACAGAAGAACTACAAGACAAGACAAGTACATACACGTCTACAGAAGACAAGTCAAAGTGAAGTTAGTTAGAAGCGCGTGTAAAAGATAAAGATAAGGAAGTTAGTTATGGAATAACTAATTCGTAACAAGAAACGCGTGGATGGATAAGAAGATTCAGTTGAAGTTAGTTTTCAAGAAAAGTTGGTTACAACTAACTAAGTTCTTGAGGTTTGAAGTTTATAAATACTTCATGATGATGATCGTTTAAAGACTACTGCAACTACGTATACTGAAGCTACATACTGAAGATATATTGAAGATTACTCTCAGAGTTTATTAAAGTTCAGAAAGCAAGTCAGAAGTGAAGTGAAGAATTCAAAAGGCTGCTACTGAAGATCAGAGAAGTTTTTAGTTTTGTTGTTTTTATCAAGTTGCTAGATACTTGTTAAACTTCTAGTTAGATCGTAGACATATCTGGAGGTATAGTCTGTTGAAGATCTAAGTCTTCTTCTTGGGACTTTAAAGACAGGAATTATACACTTGTACTCGATTGGAAGAGTTTAGTGGAAACATCACAACTGGGTTTGTGAGAGTGGATGTAGACAAGTTGTCGAACCACTATAAATCTTTGTGTGTTGTTTACTTTACTGTTTTAATTGTTTAATTGCTTAACTGTTTTAACTGCTACTACACTAGACAAGTTGAGTATAGAACAGAGTTCTCGAATTTGATAAGTTGAGTATAAACTTGAATTGGGCTCATTGTTAATTTCGTATTCCGCATATTGTATTCTGATATTTCGATAGATTTTTGAAAAGTCTATTCACCCCCCTCTAGACATTTTCACTAGCTTACTCGTTATTAACTCAACTTTGGGGACCTACAGGGGACCTGCCCCTGTTGCTTCTAATGATGGTTTTCGGCACTACGTTATTTTTGTGGATGATTTCTCCAGATTTACTTGGCTCTATCCTTTACATGCTAAGTCTGATTTCTATGAGGTGTTTGTTCAGTTTTACACCTTTGCTTGCAATCAGTTTTTCACCACGGTTAAGGCATTTTAGAGTGATGGTGGAACGAAGTTTGTTAATGGTCACGTTCGTGGGTTCCTCGCCGATCATGACATTCATTATCGCATCTCGCACTAAAATTTAATGACGTCAGCAAATAACCCTCACTAAATCCCTACAACCACTCCCCTTGTTATTTCTCTTGTTAAATGGTGAGCGTTGTTATTTCCTCGACAAATGGTGAGGGATTTGATGACCTCATTATTTGCCCTCGCCATTTCACATATTTTTTGTGGTGCTCTATTTTACTTTACACCTCACTAAATCACCTAAAATGCCTCTCTTTTATTCTACTCACGAACTACTAAATTCATCTTTCTTAAAAATCGTGCCGAACAAATAGTGTAAGTCATTTTGGTACGGATGAAGTATATTTATGCTAGTAGACGGCAATTACTGTAAATTCATTTGTCACTATCATCATATACTTCAAAATTCATTGCAGCTTATATGCAGGTTCTCCCCTAACCTTTGTGTAAATCTGGAACCATGCAATTAAAACATAAAATTTTTACCAACAAAAAAAGATAAAAATAGAACATTTGTAAAAATTAGATACCAAAGAGAACTTTACATAGGGAAGAAACAACAAATACTGAATTTCAAGATGTTTGACTGTGTTTGTAACCTCATTTGATCTGGTAAAAATCATAAATAATTTTTTTTTTAAAATTAATAACATCACTTGAGTTGCACAATTGTCCTACATTTAAAGATTTATGGATATGTGAATGTAGGATTGCATGTTTTTAAAATAAGTAAATTTAGGACAATCGTGCAACCCACATGACATTTCCACATAATGTCCTACATTCAATGACATGTAAAACATCATTCAATGATTTGTCAATGCCTGAGTACCTTTGTGCCCACACACCTTAGTATCAGGTTGTATTATTGTGAGTTGGTCTTGTGCAAACGAGTATTATTGTACAACTGTTTAGAAACTATCAATTTATAGTATAACAACTAATTATTTTGAGTAAAACTACTATTACTGTCAAAATAATACGTTTTAAGGGAACAACTAATACTATTTAAAAATACACTCAAAATGCATATTAGTTGCACGATGAAACTAGTTCACATAAGACTTTACCTTTGGTCTTATGTAAGAGAGTTTTATTGTACAGCCGGTTTAAAACTATAACTCTATAATATATAAACTATTGAGAGCGTGACATGCGTCCACTTCTTAGAATGAACTCGCTTTATCATAACACGTCACCCCCTCTCTCTATTTCGGAGAATAATATGAAGTACATTGTTGATGTGTCCAACAATTATGCTTCAAAGTTGTTGCGTATTAAGGAGTCTGGAATGGTTAACTCAACTTCTGAGGATATGAGTCATTCTTAAAAAATAAAAATTGATGATAATGCATCAATCACAATTGACGAGGTGGTGGATAACTTTATGCGTAATGAAGTTTTTATTGCGGAGATGTTCAATTTTGAATAATTTCCTATGAAACTGCTCAGTGGCTTGGCTTCATGCAAGCGGAGGTGATATGGCTGATGATATGGCGGAAGATGATGGGATTAGGGTGATTTTGGGGCACAATGATGAGGTATTTAAGGCTGAAGAGGTGGATTTAGGTCAAGATGATAAGGCAAATGAAGTTGAGGATATTGGTGGTAAGACTGAAAAAGACGAGGCTAGTGAGAAGGGTGATATTGTTGATGTTGGTGACGAGGTTGTCGCTGAGGTAGGGAAGGTTGATAGCTGAAATTGAACAACGAAAGAAGAAAGCTGCCGCTGAAAAGAGGGAGGCATAGTTGAATGTTGCTGAGTAATTATACTATCATGATATCTTATAATTGCTAGATCAATTGAAATGACAAAAACTTGTATGCACACTAAGTGCACGTGCGACTCAAATGTTCTTTTAAATAATACTTCGTATTAGTTGTTTTATTAAAAGGCATTAATTTGTTAGAATAGTTTCACTAAAAAAATATTACTCCATTCGTCCAAACTTTGTATTTATAATACACTTGTAGATGATTTTACATTGAGGATTTCTTGGATGTGACTATCAAGCTAGAAATAGTTATAGAGTTGGTCTTATGAGAGTTTTACTGTACAACTGATTTGAGGCTATCACTTTAGAGTATAACAACTAATACTTTTGAATTAAAATCTAGAACTAATACCTTGTAATGAAACAACTAATACTTTTAAAAATACACTCAAAATGCAAATCAATTGCACGGTGAAACTGCTTTGCATTAAGACTTCACTAGAGTTGGTTTTATATAAAGGGTTGTACCATACAACTGGTTTGTAACTATCACTTTATGGTACAACTACTAATACTTTTGAATGAAACAACAAATACTTCAAAACTAATAGTTTATCATTTGGGGGGTGTTTACTTAATTTTTTTGATAAACTACTCTTTAATTCAACAATGTAATACTCCCTCCGTTCCGCAATTACTTTCAAGCTTTTCTTTTCGGGACGTCCTACGATAACTTTCACACCCTTAAAATGGAAAACGCTTTATAAACTCCACCCTCAAAATATCCTCAATTTTATATGCGTGCGTTCCCTTGCACTCTTATTTTTTATTTTTTATATGCGTGCATTATCATTTCTTTTCCCTTAAACTCTTATTTTTTAATTTTGTACTCAGTCACTGGAATGGAATGATGAACATACCGAAGAACAAGCTGGGATGGTATCAGCTCCAGTGGAAACTAACGATACAATTGAACGAAGTTTTGAAAAGAAAGATGATAATTTGGTTGGTATTATTGAAGAAAATGAATGGGATTGATAAGCTTATGCGATTTGGGTGAGGACTTTAATCTCTTATTACTTTTTTCATTATTTGACATCTGTGCATTAGCAAGCATGTAACTTCTTCATACTATTACCCATTTTTTTTAATTAAATTTTTTTTAGTTGATAGTTTCTATTGATAAACTAGGGTTTGTGTTATTCGGAATATGAGTGAAATTGATTGATTTTGTGATAAATTTATTATTAATTCATTTTGAAGTTGTTGTGTGTTGTCTTGTAATTGATAATTTATTTCAGAATTTGAGTTATTTTGTTATATTATTGTATTCTTTTCATTTTCTATTTACTTTATAACCGTGGAAAAGTCAAAAGAATTTATCTATAGTTGAAAAGATTCCTCAACTTCCTCATCTGCGGGTGTTTGTGCGTAGGTCTCTGCAGTCGCGATCGAATTATGTTCTTCTCCGTCCCAAACATCCCATACATTTTGACATTAAATATATCCCTTTGGACATATTCAAACATTAATAAATCTCCGGTTGTCAATGAATTGTCATTGACAAATTTGTTACAACCATCAACGAAACAACATAAGTCACCAATTTCTTTCACCTTAACAGCCCATTGGTGCTTGTTGCAATCCCTCAAGTACACTCAAAATGCAAACTAGTTGCACGTAGAAACTAATTTGCATAAGACCTTATCATAGTTTCTAAATTATACACATTATTGTATGATTATGGTAGATTGCCTAAGAGGAACCAGAGCGTGAGCCGAAGCCCGAACGTGAGTACACATACAACATGTGTAGACGAACAAATATAGAGTCTATCACAACTGGATTAATGATTTTTTTTTTATTCAAAAGCGTAGTGAATAAATTAAATTATCTTTCTTGACGTTTTATACTTAATACTTCTGTATTATATGCAAGGTTTTGATTTTCTTGTTTCTGATATTCTTTTATTTCTCCTCTTGAAGCAGACCATTTCTATTCTTCTCTTTAGTTCCTTATGTGAATGAATTGCTTAAACCCTTCCTTTGGTATCTGAATAATTTAGTTGACATATTATCTTTTTATGGTGTCTATTTGGTACCATATCTCTTGTACAACATAGTGCTTTTATACGCCTGCTTGTGTTATCACTCATTTTCCCCTACACTCTTATTTTTTTTTTCTATGCGTGCGTTATCACTTCTTTTCCCTTACTCTATTATTTTTTATTTTTGTACTTAGTCACGGGAATGGAATGATGAACCTACCGAAGAACAAGTTGGGATGGTATCAGCTCCTGTGGCAACTTACGACACAAGTGAACCAAGTTTTGAAAAGGAAGATGATAATTTGGTCAGTATTATTGAAGAAAAAGAATGCGACAAGCTTCTGCGAGTTAGGTGAGGACTTCAATCTCGTATTATCTTTTTCATTATTTGACATCTGGGCATTAGCAAGCATGTAACTTCATAATATTGCCCATTTTTTAATTGAAAAATTATAATTTTGTTATTGATTTTTTTTTTTTCACATCTTGCCCAACTAAAATTTGCATGCGTCAATTCAGTAATGACTTAATTTGATAGTTTCTGTTTATAAATTAGGGTTTGTGTTATTCTGAATATGTGTGAAACTGATTAATTTTGTGATAAATTTATATCTTTGGGCACAAGTTTTAAGAAAAAATAAATAAAGTAAGTTGATAAAGTAAGAATATTGTGGGTCCATTTATGATAAAGTGATTTTTGTGAGTAAAGTTGAGTGGCAATTTGAGTAATTAAATGGTGGTTGGAGGGTGGAGATAAAGTAATATTTTCATAAAAGGAATTGGCATAATTTTGATGGACAGACAAATAAGGTAAGTGAGTATACTTTTGGTGGAAAGATGGAGTATATATAATTCTAAGAGTATGTTTTTGCCCGGGCCTTCTCATGAGATCACCAAGGGAGATGCCATCAATATATATGACATTAGTAGCAGCAAGCTATGAAATGATTATGTGGCAATTATGGAGGGAGAGGAAGTTAAGACTTTGGAACAATAGCCACAATTGTGCCATACAATGGCTTGAATGGTGGAAGGTAGGTGCTACGGGGAGCCAGGGGATTTAGCCGTCGTGGCCGAGGTGTGCAATGCGTCGCTTGGCATCTGCCACAAACTGGTTGGCTTAAAATTAATGTTGATGAAGCCTTTTTCACAGATTCGGCTCAAACTAGGTTGAGTATAACCTCGTACTGTTGCAAAATCATCCATAAATGATCAGATGCGTAAAACATTATGTGAGTATATATAAGAGAGACCATCCCACATGAACTCAAAAAGATTTACAAGAGTAGTTCATGAAAGGGGATTTATAATATTTATAATTGTAATATTTATTAATTATTAATTTAGAGTTTTAATGGGAACTAATATTTATAAAGGGATTTTTCGAAAAATTATTATCTTATCGAATTTGATGATTTTTTACAAAAGCCCAAGTCGGGATCGGAAGATTTTATTATTAATTTATAGAGGTTTTACTATAAATATAGTAGCTAATTCTTTTGAGTAAAACTACTATTATTGTCAAAATAATACATTTTAATGGAACAACTAATTAATAATATTTAAAAATACACTCAAATTGCATACTAGTTGCACGGTGAAACTTGTTCACATAAGATTTTACCTTTGGTCTTATGTAAGAGTGTTTTATTGTACAACTGGTTCAAAACTATCACTCCATAGTATATAAACTAGTGTGGAGAGTTACATGCGCCCAGGCGCGCCACTTGGGCACTTCTCAGAATGGTCTCGCTTTCTCACAACACTTCACCCTCTCTCTCTATTTGTCTGCCTCCTTATTGCTCTCTCTCCTCGTACTCTCGTGTCTCCCGTTGGCATACACCCTAATCCCCCTTTTTTGCTTCACTCCACCATTCCCTCAATTTCCATAACTCCATATTCACTCCACAACTGGTTCAAAACTATCACTTTATAGTATATAAACTAATGAGAGTGACATGAGTCCAAGCACGCCATGTGGCCACTTCTTAGAATGGGCTTTCTTTATCACAACATCTCACCCCCTCTCTCTATTTTGGAGAATAAGATGAAGTACATTATTAATGTGTCCAACAATTATGCTTCAAAGTTGTTGCATATTAAAGAGCCTGGAATGGTTAGCTCAACTCCTGAGGATATGAGCCATTCTAAAAAAATAAAAATTGATGATAAAGCATCGACCACAATTGACAAGTTGTTGGATAACTTAATGCGTAATGAAGTTTTATTACGGAGATGTTAAATTTTGAATTGTTTCCTAAGGAACTGCTAAATGGCTTGGCTGGGGATAAGCTACATGCAAGCGGAGGTGATATGGCTGATGATGTGGCAGAAGATGATGGGATTGGAGTGATTTCGGGGCACGATGATAAGGCATTTGGGACTGAAGATGTGGATTTAGGTAAGATGATAAGGTAAATGAGGTTGAGGATGTTGGTGGTAAGGAAGATGTGGTTTGTGAACTAGACGAGGCTAATGAGAAGGGTGATATTGTTGATGTTGGTGACGAGGTTGTCACTGAGGTAGGGAAGGTTGATAGCTGAAATTGAACAACGAAAGAAGAAAATTGTCGCTGAAAAGAGGGAGGCATAGTCGAACGTTACTGAGTATATGAAGAAAAATTTAAGATCGGGGAAAAGACAAAAATCTATAGAGAATGTGTTACTGTTGTTGTGAATGGGAGGGGTTGAGTTATTTCTAATATGGTTGTTTTTAAATTGATTGCTTGAAAGTTTTTATTCTTATGAGGTTTCAATGGTAATGGTTTTATAAAATGATGGGGGGTTTTGATGTTAATGTTGTAGCGTACATGAACCGAACAATTTATTATGTTTTGTAATTTTGTGCTTTTATGAAATTGGAGCATACTACATATGTTTTTAGTTGTTACTCAATAGTTTTTGTCTTGGTTACTACAGTGCACAAAATGTGTAGCTCTCCCAGAACTTAGGTTTTATTTCAATTTCCTCAATAGTTCATGTTGAGAAAATTGTAATTCACGATCTTTTAATTTTATATTCTTACTTATTTTATGTAAAATCTAGTTTTATGAAAATTGGGGCGTGACAGTTTGTTTACGAAATTTATAATTTTTTTAAAAGTTATTTTCATATTTATTAAATGTTAATATTCAACGTCTCATTTCACCTGTTTTTCACAAATTTTATTTGAAATTTACTTTATATAAATATTTAATTTTATTGACTTTCTGCGTGGCTAATCTAGTAACAAAAAATTATGACATTTATAAATGAGGTTATGTTATTGTTATTAAATTATACAAGTTAACATGATTTATCGATTTGATTAATTTATTGTATATAGTTTTGATAAACATTTTTAACTGAGTGTGCTTGCACACTTTCCCTTTTATTTTAACATTTTAGAATTAGGAATTGGCACCAGGAATTGTTATTTATTATTATGATTTTTATGAACTACCTTATTTAAATTTCAAGTAATTCAATGTGAGACTTTTATGAGATAATCAAGTTTTGGGTGTGATTGATATTTTAAATTAAAATTATTTAGAGATGTTATTCATTCCTTACGTCTTTCGTACATACTTTGGCTAGAAATTTTCGTTTTTTTCAATAATCTTTATACTTGGGTAGGGTGGACTCCCACACACTCCATGTCTTTGCAGTAATGGAAGCTAAGATTTTTAATAGGGAATAATAATATAGATATAATATCTTTTATTTTTAGTCCATATCTTTTGTATATATCTTCTTTATATGGTTTGATGTATTTACCTTAATTATCTCATTGCAAATACTTATATATAGTGGATTAATCGCATCACCTTATTAGCGGTGATCACATACCAATTTTCACATGGTATCAATCTTACTCACATAAATCCTAATTTCTTTCTAAAGCCTCACGCTAAATCTTCCCTTCCCTCCTCATGGCGGCGTCGACCCCTCCCTCTGCCATTCTCCTCAACACCTTAGTTCATCTTTTAACCATCAAGTTGACATCCTCCAACTACCTGCTTTGGAGAATTCAGGTGATTTCGGTTCTATCAAGCCATGATCTTCTCTCTCATGTTCATGGTACGATCGTTACTCTGGCCAAAACGATCACCACATCTGGTGAATCGTCTCCCAACCTTGAGTATACCTCTTGGTTTGAGAAGGATCATAAGATCTTTAGTCTCCTTCTCTCCTCCCTTTCCGAAGAGGCCATGTCTGAAGTCATTGGTTGCGACACCTCTCGTTCTGTTTGGTCTGCCCTCGAGTCGGCTTTTAGTCATGCCTCTATTCCTCGTATCAATCAGTTGCTCTCCCTTCGTAGCGGTTCTTCCTCTATGGACGAGTACAATAAAAAATTTCTTGCTCTCTGCGATCAACCTGCTTCTATTGGTAAGCCTGTTGATGATGGTGACAAATGTCACTAGTTTCTTACTGGTCTTGGCCCCCACTTTGCTGGTTTTTCTGATACTCGCATGGCTATGTCAAACATGCATGTGTTTCGGGAGTTTATCCATCAAACCCTAAACTATGACCAGTTTACTCGCTCGATAGACTCCTCGTTGTCGTCTGTCCCAGCATTCGCTGCTTCTCCTCGCTTGGGTAAGTCTTCTCGTCCTGGCACCAAGTCCCGTAATCCACCCTCTCAAAATTCTGGTGGCTAGGCGACCACTAGTTCGGCTCCTGCTCGTCGCCCCCCCACTTACCAGATCTGCCGACAACAGCGCCACTATGCCACCTGTTGTTCGAACAGTTATGCTCATCCTGCCCCTTCTACAGTCAATCTTGCTCATGCGCTTGATACTCAGTGACATGTCTCGCAGCCTCCTGCCTCAGATTGGTTCCTCGACAATGGTGCCTCCACTCACATGACTCCTCGCTCCACCGATTTGGATAATCTTTACCTATATTCTGGTAACGATAATGTTATTGTTGCTAATGGTTCCACTATTCTGATCACTCACGTTGGGTCGTGTTCGGTATATAAGGATGTTCGCTTGTTAGATCTGCTCGTCGTACCACATCTTACTAAGATACTGTTATCCATTAGTAAGCTTACATTCGATTTTTATGTTGATGTGTTATTTACTAATGACTCATTTTTCATTCAGAGTCGAGCGACCAAGCAACCCTTAGTGAAGGGGTCAGCATAGTCGAGGACTCTATGCCTTGGAGTAGGGCACTCCAGATTTGGTCGCTGCTTTGCGGAGCTCGTCCCTGAAGGATTCTTTTGAGTGTTGGCATCGTAGGTTAGACCATGTTCCTATTTCTATTATTAATTTATTACGAAAGATGGGCTTGTTGTGTGATCCCTTACCTTCTTTGTTACCCAATCCGGGTTTGTGTACTCCTTGTCAGATGGCTAAGAGTAAATATTTATCTTTTTCTTTGAATGAAAAGCGAGCATCACATGTTTTGGATTTATTTCATTGTGATCTTTGGGGACCTGCCCCTGTTGCTTCTAATGATGGTTTTCAGTACTACGTTATTTTTGTGGATGATTTCTCCAAATTTACTTGGCTCTATCCTTTACATGCTAAGTCTAATTTCTATGAGGTGTTTGTTCAGTTTTACACCTTTGCTTGCAATCAGTTTTTCACCACGGTTAAGGCATTTTAGAGTGATGGTGGAACGAAGTTTGTTAATGGTCACGTTCGTGGGTTCCTCGCCGATCATGACATTCATTATCGCATCTCGCACTAAAATTTAATGACGTCAGCAAATAACCCTCACTAAATCCCTACAACCACTCCCCTTGTTATTTCTCTTGTTAAATGGTGAGCGTTGTTATTTCCTCGACAAATGGTTAGGGATTTGATGACCTCATTATTTGCCCTCGCCATTTCACAGATTTTTTGTGGTGCTCTATTTTACTTTACACCTCACTAAATCACCTAAAATGCCTCTCTTTTATTCTACTCACGAACCACTAAATTCATCTTTCTTAAAAATCGTGCCGAACAAATAGTGTAAGTCATTTTGGTACGAATGAAGTATATTTATGCTAGTAGACGGTAATTACTGTAAATTCATTTGTCACTATCATCATATACTTCAAAATTCATTGCAGCTTATATGCAGGTTCTCCAAACATAAAATTTTTACCAACAAAAAAAGATAAAAATAGAACATTTGTGAAAATTAGATACCAAAGAGAACTTTACATAGGGAAGAAACAACAAATATTGAATTTCAAGATGTTTGACTGTGTTTGTAACCTCATTTGATCTGGTAAAAATCATAAATATATTTTTTTAAAATTAATAACGTCTCTCGTAATTTTCCAACATAAGTATTTTCATCGACACTAAAGTAGGAAATAAACGATGACTCGTCCTCTAATCGCCGAGCGATCAAAATTAAAACTAAAATCAATCATTAATCATCCACAAATCTCCATAGCTCAAAAAATGAATTGCAAATAATAGATGAATAGCAATTATAAGAATGCAACAAATACACCGTCTTTCACAAGTCCACCCTGAAATATTGTGAGTAATGTCACATTAATTCAATCATATAGAAATCTCTAGAGTTTAAGTGAAATCTTAGTAGATGAAATATTAAATAAAATAAATGAAACATCAAGTTGTCACCTTTTCATGCAATCTTGAAATCGCTATATATTATATTTTATATTATTTTCGTAGGTAAAAAAAACCGAATCCCTCAAAAATATATAAAATTCTATAAAATATCTATAGCAACAAGAACTCGAATACCCTAAAATCGAGACAATTCGGCATGGATTAACAATTCAGAAACTAAAATTATCTAAATAATCTTGATGTAGCATCTCGTTCATAACCTATCTAAATGTAATTGTGAAAAATTGAGACTAAATTGACACATTTAATTTTTTTTGACCAAAATAGAATAAATTGAAAAAAATGAGAATAAATTGATATATTTAACTTTTTTAGGACAATTTTAAAAAAAATAAAAAATTAGGGTTGGTATGCTATGGACTCAAGTGCATGTTATGCACCCTAGTCCATGGTGCACTTTTCAGTTTTACTGACGTACATTTTTTTATAAATGGTGTTACACTTTTCAATTATTAAACTGTATAATAATTTTTTTAGTGTTAATTGAAAAGTGCAACACCATTTACCAAAAATTGTAAGTCAATAAAACTGAAAAGTGCAACATGAACTAGGCACTCGAGTGCATACTAGATTTTACCTAAAAAATTATGAGATTAAATTGACTTATGATCTAGTAAATTCTTTATGAATAGGATTATAGGAAGATAAATAGAGGGGTGGAAAGAATTGAATTAAAAGAAACGCTTCTTCCCTTTGTTTGCAAATGTATGAATTCTCCAACGGTAAACATCACTCAGGTTTGTACGAGGTTTGTAGAGTATTATTTCCTTTTGTTACACTTCAATTTCGACAAAGAAATTTAGCAATTTAGATGAATCTGTTTAGTTTGCAGGCACATCATTTTTTAATTATTATTCCTATTTTAGTTTGCATGTTATGATTTTAGGCGTTAATTATTTTAATATATATATGCAGGCACTGGCAGTTGTTGTATGAATGGAATGAGGGATGTGAGGATGGCTTTGAGTTAATAATGGGTGTTGTTTGATGAAGTTTTTCAAATTTTCCCTAAGTTTAACCACTGTTGAATTAAAGATCTCTGTTTAATTGTCCATTTATTCTTGTAGATTAACAGAATCTGAATTTGTTTTCCTTGGTTAATTTTGGGGTGATGTTTGTTATACCTAGTCAAAGAGGTCAATCTTTGACAAGTCAATCCTAGTCACCAGCTTACGTGGCGAGGACCAGTCAACGAAGTCGTGCGACGACTAGTCAACAAAGACCAAGAAAATGTAATAGAATAGAGGTATTTAATACATTTAAGTGCTCGCTCAAAGATGTTGACGAGCACATGTTTTAGTTAGCTGCTCGCCCAAATGTGTCGGCGAGCACGTGTCTATCTTAGCTAGAGAAGTTAAGTGTTGAAGCCTTGGGAGACAGCAAGGAGAGTGGCGACCACACACCTCGAAGGTCTGGGCGACCACCTTCCTGGATAATCAGGTCCTCCGGCGACCACCATGGCCCAGCTCCTCGGCATCTCGGCGAGGACGAGCACCGGAGGCGGTTTAGCATTAAATGCGCCATCAAATCACCTTTTCGGGCAGAAGACAGGTCCAATGAGGGCGTGCCACGTGTAAAGGCCGGGCAGCCCCCAGAAACCACTATATAATGCCTAAAAGGGCTCATTTGTAGGACAAGTTAGACATTTTCCACCAAATCACTCCAACCCAAGCAATAAACACTCCCAAGCTCTCAAGCTTTTAGCTTCTCCAAGAAGCTACATCTTTGTTCTTGCTTTGTTCTTCATAAGATCATCAAGATCATCATAATAACCTCTCTAAACACGTAATAAACCCCGATCATAACACATGTTTGTCTCGTGCTAGCAAATAGTCTACATCCGAGTCAACCTCACAAAAGCACGTACAACATTTGGCGCTAGAAGGAGGGGTCCTTTTACGTGTTCATCATCTCAGTTTCGTCCGATCATCGAGCGATCGGTTAGCAAACTCCATTTTTCAGGTTTTAATCGGTAGTTCCACCGTTTAAAGTTTTATTTACGTATTTTCGTGTTCTTCGTGTTCTTGAATATTTGCGATATTCGAGACATATTTTGGAGTTTGATCTCCGTGTAATCTTGTTTTCAAGCTTTAGTTGTTGTTACTTTGCTAGTAAGTAGTTGTAATAGCACGTTCTTCTGCGCAAGAACTCTAATCTTTCGTTTTTAAGCGTCGAAAGTTTAAGAACAGTCATATCTTTGTAATAATCTCCAGGAGACACTCTTTAAACGATGTCTCATCACACTCCTCAAGATGGATTTGTAGCTCCCGGAGGGAACGAACCCCTTCCGACGCCGGTGAATCCGTTTGCAAACTTGAACGTGGGGGATATCTTGAAAGATCCCCAGCACTTGAAAGACTTTTCTGACTTCCTCATGGAGAAGAGGAGGCAGAATGAGAAAGAAGAGCTGGAGAAGGCCAAAGATCAGGCCTTCGACAAAGCTCGCAAAGCCAAGGGGAATGAGGAGGACGACCATTCCTATCACTCACACCCTATTCGCCCCCAAGACAAAGGAAAAAACAGAGCTGACGAGCACTCCCACAATAGCCACACGGGAGACTCGCTACACAGAAATTCGGTTTTCAACCGAATGGGTGATAAAGATGGGAGGGCTCCTCGCCGAGTGCCTTTCAATGTGGATGGCCGACCAGGCAGGGCCGACCACCGGGATCGCGCTGACAAGAGAGATCAGGGCGACAGAGTCTTAGCTCTCGATCGAGTGGGACCAGGGAAGGGCTCGCGAGCTCCGACGAAGAGTTATCGCAGCCACCATTCTGATAGGCATTCCCCCAGGCGATCATGTCATGATGATCGCCCGGCCGCATCCCCAGGGAGCCGACGCGACGAGGACGTCATCCCCAAACCACAAACTGCCGAGGAGGGGCAAATCGCCCAGTTCCTCGAAACCCAGAAATTGATGAAGCTGGAGATGGACGCTCTGCGAGCAGAGGTGGTCGCCTCGAAGCAAGGGACCACTCCACCAATCACTCTGCCCGCACTTCCACTAAGTGTTGCAATCCTTACCGCCCCCATCCAAAGGAAGATCCAAATGCCCTCCATGGCGGCATACGATGGGATGTCCGACCCCAGAGTACACTTGTCCAAGTACTCAAACTATATGGCCTCAATCGGGGCAACGGACGCCACCCAATGCAGAAACTTCTCCCTAACCTTGGGAGACCGGGCTCATCGTTGGTACACAACTTTGAGTGCCGGATCTATCACCTCATTCCATGAGCTGGGACAATACTTTCTAACCTACTACAGGTCTATTGCTGCTCGCCCAGCCTCAAAGCAACGTTTGGCAAACGTTCGCCAGTCCCCGAATGAATCGGGCAAGGACTTCATCGAGCGCTTTGATAGGCTGGTGATCGATGGGGAGGCCGTAAACGATGAGACAAAGCTGATCTTGGCTGTTTCCGGTCTGAGGATAGGTACCAAGCTCTAGGAATCTATCCATCTTACTTTCCCAGTTTCTTATGCGGATTTCCGCACGAGGGCTGGGAACTTCATCCAAATGGAGGAAATCATGGACGTCGCTAAGGCTAACGAGCAGCCTGATGCGGCCAAGAGGGTCTGGCCCAAGAAAAATACCAACACTGGGGAATCTTCCCAGCCCAAGAAGGCGACCACTCAAGCTGGCAGTGCTCGCCCAGCGAACTTCAGGCCTTTCGAGGAGTCCCCAGAGATCATCCAGTTCAGAGAATCTCTCTCTCTTGATCCCAGGGGCATTTTCAATGTAGTCAGGGGAAAAAATCTGCTCCCCCATGCCAAGCCAATGCATACGAATGAGGACAGCCTCGATGGTAGCAAATTCTGCGACTACCACAACTCTATTGGCCACCACACTAATGGCTGCCGGGACTTGGTGAGAAATCTTTTCAAGCTATACAATGAAGGCAAGCTCGCCCAGTTCATCAAGCCCCTTGGAAATGGCGATAACAGGGGGAAGAAACGTCGCGACGACAACGACGACCTGCGCCAACAGTTGAATCGTCCAAAGCTAACTCCTCCCATGCCAAACAATCCAGGAGGCGACGTCGACAACATGGGCGGAGCCTGTAATGTGATAGAAGGCCCTTTGGGGGGGACTCAGTCCGGGAAAGCTCTGTCTGTTCGCCGACAACAGAGTGACATGCGAGCACTTAACAACGTGCATCAGGTGTGCGTCGCTCCGGCTACCGAGAAGTCTCCATCTCATCAAATCCTCTTCTCGGACGACGACCTGAACGGCGTGGTGCACCCAAACAATGATGCTTTGGTCATCACAGGAAAGATAATGGGAACCAACGTCCATCGCATGATGGTGGACACCGGGGCATACACCAACATCCTCTTCAAGCA
The DNA here is from genome assembly GCA_963675135.1 of Galeopsis tetrahit. NCBI lineage: Eukaryota > Viridiplantae > Streptophyta > Magnoliopsida > Lamiales > Lamiaceae > Galeopsis > Galeopsis tetrahit. The sequence continues at coordinate 26,791,619 of OY776130.1, read as the reverse complement.
TACTTTGGATGCTCTCGGTGGATATGCGGAATACATCGAGCCTTGCGATGATATAATCGTAGGTTTTGGGGACACGCGCAACCTTCCCATTGGGAAAATCAGACTATCCCTGGAGTTGGCTTCGTCGAAAGAGCCTGAAATGCATCATGCTCGGCAGCTCGACTTTTTGATCATCGACATGCCATCTTCCTACAATGTGTTCCTTGGCCGACCGTTCTTCAACGAATTCAAGCCAGCAGTTTCAACTTTTTATTACTGTGTAAAATTTCCAACCCCGACGGGAGTTATAACCGTTAAGGGCGATCAGACGCGGGCGAGGGAGTGTCTCGTCCGTTTTGCAAAGCGTCATTCTAAGGAAAGTACTATGGTTGGAAAGTATATTGAGTGTCAAAAACAAAAAGAACAAGTGAACTACTTGGAGGGTCTTCCTAGCAAGTACCGAAAGATTGAAGTTGGGGAGTGCAGTCGTAGTTTCGACGACCACCAAGTGGAGGCGAACGAGCACGCCTTCATGGAAGTGGACGACCACACCCCAATGGAAATCGACGAGCAGGCAGAGTCGGGCGACCAGCTCCCCGACGACCAGGTTCCAGAAAACATTCCAGATCTGGAGCCTAGGTTAGGCTTTGAGCCAGAGTTCGGAATCTAGGATCCTCGTTGGAAGGAGCCTAAAGAGCGGGCAACTTCAGCGGAGGACCTTGAAACCATCCATTTAAACGAAGCTCGTCCAGAAATCGAGGTATTCATTGGTTCGAATTTACCAGAACAATTGCGGTCAGAGATGGTCGCATTTTTGAAAGAAAACATCGGTGCATTCACCTGGTCGCACGAAGATATAGTGGGCATTAGCACGAATCATGCCTGCCACAGATTGAATATTGATCCAGCGAGGAGACCCATCACCCAAAAACGAAGAAAATTTGGGCCTGATAAATGTGCGGCTTTGGCGGTCGTAATCAAGAAATTGATCGACAACAAATTAATCGAGAAAACTGGAACTGATCCCGAGTGGTTGGCAAATCCAGTGCTCGTTAGAAAGATGACCGGGTCGTGGAGATTGTGTATAGAATTCACAGATCTAAACGACGCCTGTCCGAAAGATCATTTTCCGATGCCCCACATTGATCATCTAGTAGACAATACAGCGGGGCACGAGATGTTAACTTTCATGGATGCATTCGCAGGATACCATCAGATCGCAATGCATCCCGACGACCAGTGACATACGGCTTTCATGACTGCAGTCGACATGTACAGCTGGAATAGAATGCCTTTCGGTTTGAAAAACGCGGGGGCAACATACCAAAGACTAGTAAATAAGATGTTTGAGAAACACATCGGCGAGATGGTGGAGGTCTATATCGACGACATCGTTGTCAAAAGCCTAAGGATAGAGGATCACCTACACCACCTTGCCATGACATTCGATATTTTGAAAGAGTACAACATGAAGTTAAATCCAAAGAAATGCAGCTTTGGAGTTAGCTCAGGAAAATTTCTGGGGCACTTGGTTAGCCAGCGGGGCATCGAGGCAAATCCGAGTAAAATTCAAGCAATCATCAAAATGCAAAGCCCAAGGAACGTGAAAGAAGTTCAAAGGTTGACAGGATGCCTTGCATCGCTGAACAGATTTATTGCACGAACGGGCGATCGTTGCAAACCTTTTTTCGACACTTTGAAAAAAGGGAAGTTCGAATGGACCGCTGAGTGTGAGAAAGCTTTCGAGAAATTGAAGGAATATCTATCGGATCCGAAGGTCCTATCTAAGCCAGTCCCCGGCGAAATTTTATATCTATACTTGGCGGCCACTGACTGTGCGATCAGTTCAGTGCTCGTCCGAGCTGAGGGGAGCACACATCTGCCAATCTACTACGTAAGTCAATCACTGAGAGATGCGGAGTTGAGATACACTCCAATGGAAAAATTGGCGTACGCACTGGTCATGAGCGTCAGAAAACTAAGGCAGTACCTGTTCGACCATGAGGTGGTCGTCCTCACGACCTTTCCTCTTCGACGAGCACTGCATCGTCCGGATACCACTGGAAGACTGTTGAAATGGTCGGTAGAAATTGGGCAATTTGGGCTCACCTACGCACCCAGAACGGCAATCAAGGGACAAGTATTGGCTGAATTTATCGTAGAGCTCACTTTCCCGGAGAAATTGGACGAGGGAATCGAACTTCCTTGGACACTGTTCGTCGATGGCTCGTCGACGAGCACCAAAGCAGGGGCAGGAATCGTCCTCACCAGCCCAACCGGACAGACGTTTGCTTCAGCGATCGAGTTCGAGTATCGGGCAACCAACAACGAAGAAGAGTACGAGGCTCTGGTCGCAGGAATCAAGATGGCTATGGCCGTGGGCGCCAGAAAACTGAAATTTTTTTCTAACTCTCAACTGGTTGTATGTCAAATTACGGGCGATTACGAGGCTCGCGGCGATCAAATGATAAAGTATCAGGATCTGGTAAAAGGATTACTCAAGCAATTTGATCAATTTCACATCGATCAAATCCCTAGGGAGGAGAATACGCAAGCAGATGCTTTAGCTCGGCTGGCCACTTCAGAGGGGGAGGCAATATTTTCAGAAGCAACCATCACTAAAATTTCTTCCCCATCGGTGAGCAGAGGTCAAATTTTGTAGGTTGAAGCGACCAGCGACGAGGACTGGAGGTCGCCGATCACCAGGTACATCAAGACCGGCGAGCTCCCGGCAGACAAAGTGAAAGCGACCAGGTTGCAGCTCAGGTCCGCAAGGTACACTATTATTGGCGACCAGCTGTACAAACGGGGTTTTTCAATGCCTTTATTGAAATGCCTCGGAGAGGACGAAGCGAAGATCGTCATGCATGAAATCCACGATGGATCATGTGGAAATCACACAGGGGGGCAAGCACTCGCTTTAAAGATCATGAGACAAGGCTACTTTTGGCCAACGCTGAAGAAGGATGCAATCCATTACGCCAAGGCGTGCAAGAGGTGTCAAGCTTTTGAACCCGCTATTCACTCACCTCCAGACGAGCTCATCTCCGTCTATAGTTCTTGGCCCTTCGCGAAATGGGGCATCGACATCATCGGACCTTTCCCGCCTGGCGTCGGGGGGGTAACTTTCGTAGTCGTAGCAATCGATTACTTCACCAAGTGAACGGAAGTAAAGGCACTAAAGACCATCACAACGGCTCAGATGACAAGCTTCATTTGGAAAAACATAATTTGCAGGTTCGGCCTACCACGAGCAATAGTGACGGACAACGGACGACAATTCACAAGTCAAGACATGCTGGATTTCTGCTCAGAGTGGAACATCAAGAAACTTTTTTCGACACCCTATCATCCACAATCAAATGGTCAAGTAGAGGCGATCAACAAAATCATCAAGCACACCTTGAAAGCTAAGCTAGATGGGTTGAAGGGCAAATGGGCGGACGAGCTGCACATGGTTCTGTGGGCATATCGGACGACCACGAGGAATTCTACTGGTGAAACTCCGTTCGCGCTCGCTTTCGGAACCGAAGCTGTCATACCAGCAGAGGGGCAGGTCCCCACTTTTCGAGTGGCAAATTATGACAAACAAAAGAGTTCAACCGACGAATGGTTAACTTTAAAATACGAGCACTCTTTCTCAAAGATGCTCGCAAAAGAAAGACGAGCACTCTTTCTTAAAGATGCTCGCAAGGTAGTGGCGACGACGATCACTACCTATCAAACAAAAAGAGTTCAACCGACGAATGGTTAACTCTAAAAGACGAGCACTTTTTCTTCAAGGTGCTCGTAACTCTGAAAGACGATCACTCTTTCTTAAAGAGGCTCGCAAGGGAAGACGAACACTCTTTCTTAAAGATGCTCGCAAAAGGAAGACGAGCACTCTTTCTCAAAGATGCTCGCAATAAAAGAAATTTCAAAAAGACAAGTACTCATTGAAAAGATGCTTGCAAAAAATCACAATATAAATTGAAAAGCAGTAACGTAAACGAACACATCATAAGAAAAAAAGTTACGTTCATTGAAAAGCCTTAAAAGGCTGAAATTACAAAAAAGGCCGTAGTGGCCGAACAGTTCTAAAAACAAAAATAAAATACAAGTAAATTAAGCTCCCGGAGCATTCCCCTCGGCAGGAGCATCTTGCTCGCCAGCTGCCTCCTCTTCGTTCACAGCCTCCACTTCGGCAGGAGCACTCTGCTCGCCCTGTTGAGGTGGGGAGACTTGTGGAGGTTCCCCGAAAAGTACCGGAACACCCAAGAGTCGAGGGAACTGGAGTCCCAATTGCATCAGAGGGAGCAGGGGGAGTTCCGATTCTGGATGAACTTCTAGAAGCCTATGAACGAGGCCATGGGCAGTGAGCGCCACCGATAAAATGGCCACGCTCCCAGCGATCTCCTTGATCTCATCTCGCTCATCCGTCATATCGACCAGCTATTGCCGAAGAGTGGCCAACTCTTCCTCATCAGTTGCAGATTTATTTGTAAGAGTATTTACCTCGTCCTCGGCAGTCTTGAGGTGAGCACGGAGACGTTCGATCTCTTGGAGATCTTCTTGATCTTTCTTTCGAACCATCTCAAGTTGGGCCTCAGAATCGGCCAAATTTGCCTCGAAATCGGCCAACTTTGCCTCGAGGTCGACCACTTTCTCCCCAGAGGCGACCAACTGCCTCTCGACACTAGCTTTAGCCTTAGCCATTTGGGCGAGTTTCGCACTCCTGTCGTCGCTGATTTTGCGACTCTCGGCGATCTGGGTGGCAAGCTTCTCGATTGTGTAAGAGGCACGGCTCAGATCAATGGCGGCCAGGCGCACATTCTCCAGAGAGTTTTGGCTGTTCACCTCGTCGACCAGCGTGGTCGTCAGCGATCGGGGCACATTCTTCATGACCCTAAGAGTGAGCGGATCCAGAGGCTCTTGGCTGGCCGGATTCCGCGGCCGGTAGAAGCCGAGGAGGTTCTCGTTGAAAGGTTCAACGATCGGGTTTTCGGCAACCCTAATGGAGAAGGAAAAAATTAGAAAAAGGTACTTGAAAAAATTTAAAAGGTTCTTCTAGTAAACTTACTTGGCAACCCTTGCGGCGTCCTAGCCGAGAAGTGTGTTGTCCCCTTCGGCCATCTGCTCGGCCGACGAGCTCGCAGCAGTCTCCCGCGACCGAGTGCTTCTGCGAGGAGGGGATACAACCTGTGCGGGGGAAGGCGAGTTACCCCTCATTGGAGATCTCCTCGACGAGATCCTCTGTTCGCCAACTGGGTCGGCCCTCTGCTCGGTAGCAGGTGGGCGAGAAGAACCCCCTCGGGTGGGTTTAGCAATTTTCTTGGGAGGAGCCCCTGAGGTCTCCGCCCCTTTTCTTTTGGTTTTTCCAGAACCGTCGACAATCTTGCGCTCGCGGAGCATTCTTGCTTGTTTTAGCATCCTGCTCGATGTTATGCGATCAACTTCGACGGTTGGAGGAAGATAAGTAACAACCCTTTCTGGAACCACTACTAAGAAAGAAAAACGAGGAGTTAGTGTTTACGAAGAGCAATTTCACAAAAACTTAGAAATATGTTGATACCTGGAGGGAACTCTCGAGTGAAGTGATGAGGAGGTACTCTGAGACCTGCTCGCTCGCGCATACACTCCCTGTTCAGAAAGCGGCAGGACCTCTCCAGGTAGCGACGATTAAGAACGCAGCAGACGTGATATTGGAAGAGGGGCGTGAGACGGTGCTCGGCGGTCTTCTTGCGAGTAGTTTCACCTACAAAAGCGAGGAGTTATTCAGTATAGACAAGAACGAGCAGAAATAAAAAGACTTACCACGAATTCTTTGATATTCAGTCTCGAGGGGAATGCGAGCAGAGGATCCATCCGGCCTCACCGAACTTTTCCAGTCCCCGGCGACCCACCACCAATTAGTCTTCCAATCTCGAATTTTGTTGGGAACCCCTTCGACCAACTTGAAGTTATCACGGCCTCTTACATAATAATACCCATAGCCCACTTTCTCTCCGGCCTCGGCCGCCTGAAGAAGATAGTTGATCTCTTTCGGGCTAAGCCATGTGTTCCGACATCCATTCTCGGCCGCCACCAGGCCGAACAGTGTAAGAATTCCGATCAGGTTCGACCAACCGTTCGGCAAAATTTGAGAAGGGGTCACCCCTAAAAAGTGTAAGAAATTTGAGATACCGGGGTGTAGGGGAACCTCAGCCCTACCTCCATCATGCCGATGTTGACGGCGACCATCCCTTCTGGCGGCTGGTCGGCCCTCTCATCTTGGCGAGGAACAAAAAAGTAGACGTCGGCCGGCAATTGATACTTCTTCCGTGAATTTTCTAGCTGGGTCGAGGAGACTTTGCTCGCGTACTTGCTTGCTTCATACCTCGATTCAAAAGTAACTCGATGCGGGCGAGGAACCTCTCGAGGAAGGTAATCACAAAAATACTTATAGTAGGCCTCCCTCGAGACCTCGTCGCCATCCAAGTTGTCTCGCCCACTCAAGATGTCCTTAATGCTCGCCGCATATTGAACAACTTCCTCGAAATCCTCGCGAAGACTTCTCGTCAAAGTCTCCTCGACTCGAGTAGTTTCTATCTGTTCGCCCACCCCTCGGTCCAAACCTTGGTCGCGCAGATCAGAATCAGTCTCACTGCCACTCTCCTCGGCATCACCCTCCTCGGCATCATTGCCGGCATCATCCCTATCGGATTCGTCGATCTCGTCGACGTCGACGACCACCGCCTTTCCAACGTTGCGGACTCCAACACTTATGGGTTCGGGGGAAAGGATCCTAGAGTCCGAAGAGGCTGCCCTCTCCGCCAAGGCCAAGGCCAGACGATCTCCATCGCCGGAACTTTCAGAGCCACCAACCAACGGCGGCGGACCACCACCGGAGCCACCTCCAACCTCCATTTTTTCTATAGAAATGGGGGAGAAAGAAGTTTTAAAGAAGAAAATGAAAGTTTTTTTACCTTTTTGTCGATTGGAAACCACCCAAACTCGCCGGAAAGCTTGAAGAGAGAAGTGTGGAAGGAGCTGAGAGAAATTCAAAATTTGCAGAAAAGTGAAAGTGTTTTTATGAAGAAGAAAGCCCTATTTATAGGCAAATATTGTGCAGGGACCTATGTGCAAAAAATGGGGTCAAAAACACAATTTTCCCAAAAATTTGGGGTCATTTCCGAATTCGAGTTCGGAGAGTGAGCCCACGCGCGACCTTTGAGGTCGGCACGCGCCCCACGCGCTCAATTCAAATTTCGGGTGCCGACCACGTGCCCGACACGTGTCAGATCCGCATTTAATAAAAGGTGCCTCAAAAGTCGTGCTCGGCACTGGAAACGAGGCGACCACCTCCATCTCACGTCATCAAGATCTCAAATTTGATTGTGTTGTCGAAAACAATTTTCACCATCTAAGAAGACGAACATACTGCTCGCCTTACCATTCTACGAATACGAAGAAAGGCGACCAGGGGGCAAATGTTATACCTAGTCAAAGAGGTTAATCTTTGACAAGTCAATCCTAGTCACCAGCTTACGTGGCGAGGACGAGTCAACGAAGTCGTGCGACGACTAGTCAACAAAGACCAAGAAAATGTAATAGAATAGAGGTATTTAATACATTTAAGTGCTCGCTCAAAGATGTTGGCGAGCACATGTTTTAGTTAGCTGCTCGCCCAAATGTGTCGGCGAGCACGTGTCTATCTTAGCTAGAGAAGTTAAGTGTTGAAGCCTTGGGAGACAGCAAGGAGAGTGGTGACCACACACCTCGAAGGTCTGGGCGACCACCTTCCTAGATAATCAGGTCCTCCGGCGACCACCATGGCCCAGCTCCTCGGCATCTCGGCGAGGACGAGCACCGGAGGCGGTTTAGCATTAAATGCGCCATCAAATCACCTTTTCGGGCAGAAGACAGGTCCAATGAGGGCGTGCCACGTGTAAAGGCCGGGCAGCCCCCAGAAACCACTATATAATGCCTAAAAGGGCTCATTTGTAGGACAAGTTAGACATTTTCCACCAAATCACTCCAACCCAAGCAATAAACACTCCCAAGCTCTCAAGCTTTTAGCTTCTCCAAGAAGCTACATCTTTGTTCTTGCTTTGTTCTTCATAAGATCATCAAGATCATCATAATAACCTCTCTAAACACGTAATAAACCCCGATCATAATACATGTTTGTCTCGTGCTAACAAATAGTCCACATCCGAGTCAAACTCACAAAAGCACGTACAACATTTGGCGCTAGAAGGAGGGGTCCTTTTACGTGTTCATCATCTCAGTTTCGTCCGATCATCGAGCGATCGGTTAGCAAACTCCGTTTTTCAGGTTTTAATCGGTAGTTCCACCGTTTAAAGTTTTATTTACGTATTTTCGTGTTCTTCGTGTTCTTGAATATTTGCGATATTCGAGACATATTTTGGAGTTTGATCTCCGTGTAATCTTGTTTTCAAGCTTTAGGTGTTGTTACTTTGCTAGTAAGTAGTTGTAAGAGCACGTTCTTCTGCGCAAGAACTCTAATCTTTCGTTTTTAAGCGTCGAAAGCTTAAGAACGTAATAATCTCCAGGAGACACTCTTTAAACGATGTCTCATCACACTTCTCAAGACGGATTTGTAGCTCCCGGAGGGAACGAACCCCTTCCGACGCCGGTGAATCCGTTTGCAAACTTGAACGTGGGGGATATCTTGAAAGATCCCCAGCACTTGAAAGACTTTTCTGACTTCCTCATGGAGAAGAGGAGGCAGAATGAGAAAGAAGAGCTGGAGAAGGCCAAAGATCAGGCCTTCGACAAAGCTCGCAAAGCCAAGGGGAATGAGGAGGACGACCGTTCCTATCATAAAATTATCTTAGTTAAACAAGGGGGGTCAACTTACCTCAACATGACACACCTCATACAAGATGTGATGGCCAAGCATGATGATCAATCTGCAAACCTTACAAACTCGGAATGAGTCTGCAATAGCCTTTCTTGACAAGCATGATTGTCCGTTGGAGTTGTTGTAGTCAGCTTTCTTTCATTATTTTTATTCTGGTTACACATTGTACTGTTTCGTAGCGTCGTGGAATTCCAAATACCAACAATGTCGTAAAACATGAAATATCATGCATGGTAGTCAATCTTTTTAATAGCAAGCAATTTGTTTACAAAACTTGAAGTTAGAGGTGAAATTTTGTTCACTAAATTTAGGTGGCTTCCGAGTTCCTTAATCTTCATTATTACTAGTCAATGGTGTACACTCATTTTTCTTTTGCTGGCCCAAAACAAATCAGGAAGGGAGAGGGTGGGGTGGGGTGGGGTGGGGGGATACAATTACCCAAAGTATTCTGCATTCTTGTTTTTATTCATAATTATGTATCTGGTTTTTTAATTTCGTATTATGAAAGTCCAAGTCATCTCTAGGTTTTGCCCAATTAGTTCTAGAAGTGAAGAGAAGGCTCTGCTTGAGGGTGTGCTCCTCTTAAAAAATCCAATTATTAAATAAGAATGGTAACTAGTACTTGCATGCAGTCATAATATTTCGAATTAATTTAATAAATTACACCATTTTAATTAACTATCTCCACTTTTATATTATAGTCATTTCTCTTTGACAATTCTATTATTGTTCAACCAATAATTATTTTTTTATTCTTAATTATCTTCTCTTCCTACTCTCATAAAATTACGAACACTTTTACGAGAGTAGGGGGGAGTAGTTGATGCGGCCAAAATATGTCGTCCTCGGAAATAACGACACGTGGATTGAGATGAATTAAATCCGTCTTGTTATGAATAATGGTTTGGTGAAGGAGATTAATACACCCCTAAACCCAAAGAGGGAAATCAGCATAATTGGGCTTTTGGCCCAATCTGTGGCCCAATTATTCTTGGGCCAAGTATTTCTAGCCCATGAGGGAATTCCTTAAGATCCAATTTTGATGGATAAGGCCCGAAATGAGGTCAATCAAAGGAGGTGGGAAGAGTTCACCAAAAGACCGAGTCTTAAGGGCGGTTGAGAAAGAAGAGGAAGAACGATTCTTCCTCTCTCCCACGAAAAGAGGTCAGGTATAAAAAGCAGGTTTGTTTTATTTGGTTGACTACGTTTTTTACATTAAGAATACATATTATTAACATTCTTGATAAGAAATACACGGAATACATACTGAAAAACACAGAAAATTCCCCTTTGATTCTCCGGAGAAAGATTCTGACTTGAGCGTCGGAGATTCCACGCCGGAATCCCCTCCGGCGTATTTTTGCAGGTCTTTGAGGAGCTTGAAGGAGGATTATTCGTTGGATAAGCTTGCGTGAAAGTGACGATCAAATCCCACAACCGCAGTAATCCAGATAGGGAGATTCGATATCCCTACTCGTTATTTTTTGACGCAACAGTGAGGGATTTGATGACCTCATTATTTGCCCTCGCCATTTCATAGATTTTTTGTGGTGCTCTATTTTACTTTATACCTCACTAAATCACCTAAAATACCTCTCTTTTATTCTACTCACGAACCACTAAATTCATTTTTCTTAAAAATCGTGGCGAACAAATAGTGCAAGTCATTTTGGTACGGATGAAGTATATTTATGCTAGTAGACGGTAGTTACTGTAAATTCATTTGTCACTATCATCATATACTTCCGAATTCATTGCAGCTTATATGCAGGTTCTCCACTGACCTTTGTGTAAATCTGGAACCAAGTAATTATAACATGAAATTTTTACCAACAAAAAAAAGATAAAAATAGAACATTTGTGAAAATTAGATACTAAAGAGAACTTTACATAGGGAAGAAACAACAAATATTGAATTTCAAGATGTTTGACTGTGTTTGTAACCTCATTTGATCTGGTAAAAATCATAAATAATTTTTTTTTAAACATAAGTATTTTCATCGACACTAAAGTAGGAAATAAACGATGACTCGTCCTCTAATCGCCGAGCGATCAAAATTAGAACTAAAATCAATCATTAATCATCCACAAATCTCCATAATTGCAAATAATAGATGAATAGCAATTAGAAGAATGCAACAAATACACCGTCTTTCACAAGTCCACCCTGAAATATTGTGAGTAATGTCACATTAATTCAATCATATAGAAATCTCTAGAGTTTAAGTGAAATCTTAGTAGATGAAATATTAAATAAAATAAATGAAACATCAAGTTGTCACCTTTTCATGCAATCTTGAAATCGCTATATATTATATTTTATATTATTTTCGTAGGTAAAGAAAACCGAATCCCTCAAAAATATATAAAATTCTATAAAATATCTATAGCAACAAGAACTCGAATACCCTAAAATCGAGACAATTCGGCATGGATTAACAATTCAGAAACTAAAATTATCTAAATAATCTTGATGTAGCATCTCATTCATAACCTATCTAAATGTAATTGTGAAAAATTGAGACTAAATTGACACATTTAATTTTTTTTGACCAAAATAGAATAAATTGAAAAAAATGAGAATAAATTGATATATTTAACTTTTTTAGGACAATTTTAAAAAAAATTAAAAATTAGGGTTGGTCTGCTATGGACTCAAGTGCATGTTATGCACCCTAGTCCATGGTGCACTTTTCAGTTTTACTGACGTACATTTTTTTATAAATGGTGTTACACTTTTCAATTATTAAACTGTATAATAATTTTTTTAGTGTTAATTGAAAAGTGCAACACCATTTACCAAAAATTGTAAGTCAATAAAACTGAAAAGCGCAACATGAACTAGGCACTCGAGTGGATACTAGATTTTACCTAAAAAATTATGAGATTAAATTGACTTATGATCTAGTAAATTCTTTATGAATAGGATTATAGGAAGATAAATAGAGGGGTGGAAAGAATTGAATTAAAAGAAACGCTTGTTCCCTTTGTTTGCAAATCAAAGAATCAAAGCAGCAGCAATGTGTGTCAAGGGAATTGGGCGCTTCACCCCACCCTTCCCTCTATTTCCATTATTCATTAGGGATTAACAACGATTTCGGTTTTTAGTAGAGTATTATTTCCTTTTGTTACACTTCAATTTCGAAGAATTTAGATGAATCTGTTTAGTTTGCAGGCACTTCATTTTTTAATTATTATTCCTATTTTAGTTTGCATGTTATGATTTTAGGCGTTAATTATTTTAATATATATATGCAGGCACTGGCAGTTGTTGTATGAATGAAATGAGGGATGTGGGGATGGCTTTGAGTTAATAATGGGTGTTGTTTGATGAAGTTTTTCAAATCTTCCCTAAGTTTAACCACTTTTGAATGAAAGCATAGATAACTCCAGTTATTGTAGATTAACATAATCTGAGTTTGTTTTCCTTGGTTTGTTTTGGCGTATTAATTCATAGTACTGGATGTTAGCTTAATTTGCATGGAATTAGGTTTTATGCTCCCTTATCCAACAGTTTTAAATGCTAGCTGTAATTCGGTAATATCAACACGTGTGATACTAGGATTTGAAAACCTAGCTAGTCGCAGTTCTCTATCACGTGTAATATCAACATGATGTGTAGCTAATCCTTTCCGTCTAATGCCAAGTGTTGTGTTTTCCTTTGCAGTTCATTAATGTATTCGAAATGGAGGAAAACTGTGCAGAAAACAGTACAATGCTTACTTCTGGTACAGATAAGTCCCGTGATAAGGGGAAAATCGATAAACCTGTAAAATTTCCATCTTCAGCTAGATCAAAAAATGACTCGAAAGAGGATAACAGTTCAGATCAAAGTTCTGCAAAGAGAATAGCCAATGATGGTGTATGCTCTCTTTATTTGTCATTCCATTTATATTTTGTTATCATAATTAACCTCTCCAAGTTCATGCAATCTGAAGTCAAACTAGGTGTACTCTAATGAATGCAAAAAAGTCCTCTAAGAGAGACCATGCATGCATAAGTCGAAACCCTATGGTGATGCTTGTTTTGGGTTTCAAGTAGTTTTTGAAATCCTAATAAATAGTAAGGTGAGGTTTAAATTTTATTTCAAATTAATGTGCATGAGTGATAGATGTTGTGTGTGATTGTAATGATCGATTGTATAATGATTAGTCGCAGGGATGCAGTATAGAGTTTTTGAAATCTAGAGGATTTTGAAATCCTAATAAATAGTAAGGTGTGTGTTTGTTTTGGGATTTCGAATAGGGTGAGGTTTAATTTTCATTTCAAATCAATGTGCATGAGTGATAGATGGTATTAATATATTATTGATTGATTTTATAATGGTTAGATTTTATAGATTATTCGTAGGGATGCAGTATAGCTAGAGTTTTTAAAAACCAGATTTTAAAATCCCGAAGTAAAATCGGTTTTAGATTTCTAAATCCAAATCCTAGTTTTGAAAACCCAAAATAAACACCACCAATATTGACTTCTCTGTTGTCGTTTTCTTCTTTATTTGGATTTTATACAGTATTATTACGAGTGTGTGATCTGTAAACTTGGTGGAAGGTTGTTGTGTTGAGACACCTGTCCCCGTACGTATCATCTCAAGTCCTGCTTTGAAGGTATGCTTACTCTACTGATAGCCAGTTTTTCCCCGAACTTTTAGTTCTTGCTAATTCATTTATTACTTTATCATCTCTAGCGTATTCCAACCGGGAAATGGGAGTGCCCAACTTACATTCAGCAACAATCTTGTGTAGAGAGCATGAACCATCTTGATCGACCAAATTCACAAAAATCGACATTCAAAGATCAAAATCAGAGGCTGAATCATTTGCAACTAACAAGGCTGCAGAGCCTTCTAGAAAACGTCTACCCAAAGTCAGTCCTGGCTGTTCAGGAGCTTCAAAATCGCAGGGAAAATCGCTTGCTTGACTAAGAAGGGTGTTCCAGAAGACAAGATTGATGCCCTTCTGAAAGGCGATGTGTGTGTTTCTTTCTTCTCGTCGTTTCATTTTGTTCACATTCAAGAACTAGATATTAATTCTTGATTGTTGTTGGATCACCTATTATCCTGGTTATATTAGTTTACCCTGAAGAACAAAGTTAAAAGGTACTAGTTGAATTGCGTGTCATAGAATATTTCTTTTTGTATCTGGACTGCTGAAATTTAATATGCATTGAAATAAACTAGTAGGCGATGGAGGGGATTAACTATATTTGCGTCTTTTAGCTGGACTGCCACAACTAAATTAATGCATTGATCAAACATTTATTGCAAATGCTATGGACATAACTTAGTGCAAGAACGTCTGACAATTCTAGACCTGAAAATAGGAAACTACCAATTTAGGACTTGAAAATTTTAAGGCCATGTTTGGTATCTTATGGGCTAAAACTGTGAGCCTAAATTGATTGATTCTTATCTTTCTGGTCTCAAAAAAATAGTTTCCTATTTTTCAGATCCTGAATCGATAGGAAAAATCTTTCTGGCCCGTAATTGATAGGTTTACTAATTGATAAAACCCCTACTTTATATCTTCAATATTTTAAAATATCATTTTTTTTATCGTTTGTGTTGTTGGTTGTCGGGTTCGTGGTGATAACTCTGATCTTAATGCCGACGAATCTCCCTTAATAGAAGATACAGGTAAATCTGGGGAAGAGACCATCTCTGAGAGGCCTTTGGATGGAGGAAACTCAGCTGACGGTGGAGGAGGAAAGAAGATTGGAAATGTTCTGAATAAAGATACGCTACAAAAGATCATCGTCCGAAGAATTTATAGAAAAAAAATCCATGGATACTTTTAGTAGAGAAATCGAAGGCTACTGAGTGACAAAAACTAATATGATAATATCTCATGCATTGATCCAGCAGAAACTGTCAAGAATGTATCTGAAGTTGAAAAATCTCTCAAGTCTGATGATAATGGAAGCACAAAGGAGCTAGGTTAAAAGTGGTATAAAAAAGAATACTCCTAAATGGAAACTTGTAGAATCTTGCTCAACCGTCGTATGAGTTTTTGGTTAGGTGGGTTGGAATTGAAATCTCCTCTCCATGATAGTTGGATTCCTGAATCTGAACTTAAAGTTCTTGCTAAACGAAAACTGGAGAATTACAAGGCAAAGTCGTATGGAACAGCTACGATAAAACTGTGCAAGGAACAGTGGAAGACGCCACATCTAGTAATTGCAACTAGATTGTTTGAAAATGGTACAACTGAAGCATATGTGAAATGGACGAGTCTTCCATATGATGAATGCACTTGGGAAAGAACAGATGAACCTGCCATTGCGAAATCGATGTGCTGATGCATGGTAGTAATAAGATCATGTGGGATGAAGCTGCTATTTTGAAACTGCTGGACCGATCAAATCTCCAGTCTGCTTTGCCGGATAATGTTGAATCGGGATTAGAGAATGATATGCTTGATTCAGTAAAGGTGTAGACCATCTTCTATTTTATGAACCCTGCTTCCCTGTTACAGCTGTCCTCACTTACTGCCTGGAATTCTTCTCGTTGCATGTTTTTATAATGGTTCTCACGGTTTGTGTGTGTTCACTTCTGCCTTTTGTATTGCGTGATGCTAATATATTTATCAAATATATTTTTAAGACCGTAACTAAGGCGGGGTAGCAATTGAAGGAGATTATGTTTAATTTTTAATTTTGCACATTTAGGCCCGTTGAAATATAAGTTTCACACATTTATGCCCTTAAGTGTGGGTGTATCAGGCCAATTTGGCCTAAATGTGTGAAAATTAAATTTATGAGCCTAAATGTACGAAAAATTTATGCGCCTGTATACATGCATTTGTGTGTTCGATATGTATACATGCTTCCAGTCATGGCCAGTTTAATTTGTGGTTTAGTCATTTGGTTGTACATTGTTGTGGGGGCTTCGATCTTGTCCCCCTTTTTTCTTACATGAATAAATTTTTCTGCTTTCTTTTCAAAAAAAGAAAATACATTTTGTAACTTGATCTTTAAGGTTGATGTTTTTTCAGTGATAGTCTATGTAAAACAAGACACTCAGTAATTCTTAATATTATTATGGTCTTATAGCCTGCATAAAACAAGACTTCACCTTATAAACTTGTCTAACCTTGACTCGAATAGATGCTATCATCATTTCCTTGCACTAAAATATGACGATACTCGTTAAAGAAATTTTGACAACTTATTTTGGTATGGTCTAAACACAGGAAATACTCTCTATTTGCACATACAACTTATTGCACTTCATTTTACTACTGCCCTAAACACAAGTTCAATTTTTTTAATTGTAGGATCCTCAATTTAAAAATAAACAATCTTATTTTTCTCAAGATCAATCAAAAATATATTCTTTTGATATATTTATTATTCAACAGTACGAGGCTTCTCATGGGAACGCCAAGGGTGATACCGTTCCAGAAAAGTGTCTGCCCTAGCTATGATCCGGTGAGTTACTCTCTTTACGTCTCTCATGCTTATAGAACGATAAAAAGTACAAATTTCTAATAAAATTACAAAATAACAAGGCATATACACATCAAAACTTTTTTTTTTTTCAAATTTAACGGGTTGACACGAACATGACACGAAAATTTCACGTTCTTATCATCTCTACACGGTAAGGATACGAACATGATAAGCCTAACTAGTACCTGCAATTTTCATATCGTTTTCGTGTCATGCTATAGTTACCCATAATTTTAGGTACACATCACCTATAGTATTAGAATTAAAAAAAAATTGCATAATACATTTGTATATTAATAAATATTTACAGGGACATTCTAGTCTATTTTTCTATTAAGGGTTATTTGGAAAATGTTCTCTTAGACCTGTAATTTAGGGGAATTGATTTTTAAGGACAATAATTTTATGCGACTGTGAATGTAGTACTCTATGTTTTAAAATATATATGTGTAGGACAATCGAGCCCGAATTAGACCAAATCGGGCTCAAATCACTCTTGAGTTGCACGATTGTTCTACATTTAGGGCATGTTTGATAGTAAAGATGGATTATCTAAAATTAGGATGATAACTAAACTTTATAAATTTTAAAGCATAATCTACCCTTAATCTAAGTTATCAAACAATCAATAAAAATGATATATAGTTAATCTAGGTTTAATCTAAGCTATCAAACATGGCCTTAAAGATTTATGGGCCTGTGAATGTAGGATTGTATGTTTTTAAAATAAGTAAATTTAGGACAATCGTGCAATCCACGTGACATTTCCACATAATGTCCTACATTCACAGACATGTAAAACATTATTCAATGATTTGTCAATACCTGAGTACCTTTGTTCCCACACACCTTAACATCAGGTTGTATTATTGTGATTTGGTCTTGTGCAAATGAGTTTTATCGTACAACTGTTTAGAAACTATCAATTTATAGTATAGCTGCTAATTATTTCGAGTAAAACTACTATTACTGTCAAAATAATACGTTTTAATGGAACAACTAATACTATTTAAAAATACACTCAAAATGCATATTAGTTGCACGATGAAACTAGTTCACATAAGACTTTACCTTTGGTCTTATGTAAGAGAGTTTTATTGTACAACTGTTTCAAAACTATCACTCTATCGTATATAAACTAATGAGAGCTTGGCATGCGTCCAGGTATGCCATGTGGCCACTTCTTAGAATGGGCTCGCTTTATCACAACACCTCACCCCCTCTCTCTATTTTGGAGAACAAGATGAAGTACATTGTTGATGTGTCAAACAATTATGCTTCAAAGTTGTTGCGTATTAAGGAGTCTAGAATGGTTAGCCCAACTCTTGAGGATATGAGTCATTCTCAAAAAATAAAAATTGATGATAAAGCATCAACCACAATTGACGAGTTGGTGGATAACTTTATGCGTAATCAAGTGCTCAATGGCTTGGCTACATGCAAACGGAGGTGATATGGCTGATGATGTGGCAGCAGATGATGAGATTGGGGTGATTTTGGGGCACGAAGATAAGGCATTTGAGGCGGAAGAGGTGGATTTAGGTCAAGATGATAAGGCAAATGAAGTTGTGGATGTTGGTGGTAAGGCTGAAAAAAAGAGGCTAGTGAGGAGGGTGAGGGAAAAAGACTGAAGAAGAAAAAGTCAAACGTAAATGAGGAATCTACTGAAATAAATCTTTAGATTTCACCGGGAAATTGTTGATTTGATTGTCATGGAGTACATTTATTTTTTATCTAGACTGTTGAAATTTAATATGCATAGAGGAGATTAACAATAAGTGTATACAGACTACAAATTTTAACATGTGCTACGTAGGTGCCATTTTGATGGGGCATTTCTGTTAAAAAAAATTGAATCGAGTTTTGAATTGTACTAACCTACCAAACAATCATTAAAATTGCACTTAAACCACCAAACAATCATTGAAATTGCACATAAACTGCAAAACTACCATTTAAGTTGTGCATAAACCAATCAAAGACACAACACCAAAATATTGCATGAAATAAAATAAACATTAAACCACGGTATGAGTAAGGAACAATAAAAAATACAACGTACACCAAAATATTGCATTAAAGAACATTAAGATTGAACAAAATAAAATAAACATAATTAACAATATTTAGAATTGACCATATCATAAACATCAATATTAAGCAACACATCCATACATGAAGCAACACATGATGATCTCCAAGAAATTCAATGTTTGTCTTAAAAAAGAACAAAAACAGAAATCGATAAAATATTTGCACATAAAAAAGTGGCATTACATGTCAATTGTGTGCAACTCTTTTGTTTAATATTAATGTGTGCGATATGGTCGATCTTAATGTTTATTTCCTTTCATGCATTCTTCTTGTGTTGTTTCTTGACTTTATCTTTCATTTTACTTAGTTTCTTCACTCGTTGGCAATTGCAAATGCCAAATTGATCTTCTATGTTTACAAAATTGTTCCTTCCAACAACAAAAAAAAAATGGAAAAAGATATGGATTGTACTCAGTGACGGACCAAGAAATCTTCAATAGGGGGCCCGATTAACATTATTATAAAGATAAAATAATACGTACTTATTATTTTTATCAAAATTTTACGTTATAAAATTGTCAATACATCACATTTCATTAAATTAAATTGATCGGATAAGTTGACTTTTGCTATGTTTTGGTAGAAGTTAATATTCCCTCCGTCCCGTGATAACTTGCACATTTTAACCGATTCACTTAAAAAAAAATAGTGGTGTAGAGTCAAATAAGAAAACGTATTTTTAAGTGATTTGATAAGGTGCAAGGAGGATTTAGTAGGATGTAAAATAGATTTAGTGAAATGTAGGATAAAATGTAGACCCAAAATGAGTGACGATTTAAAAATAAAATGATGTTCGAATATATATTAATTTTGTGGATTATTTTCATTTCAGGAGTGTGCAAATAATTATAGAACAGAGTATTAAAATTAGTGGGGGCCCCACTTCCCCCTCTAGGCACTATGTAGGTCAGTTACTGATTGTACTTGTACAAATACATATAACACCAACACATTTTGCTTTTTAGAATGCTAAAGTCGTATGTGCACTCAAGTTCACGATGTACTTAAGTGAACATTGATTGGTCAATTGTTGATCGGTCAACAGTCAAACTTTGACTTCATTTTTTTTCAATTTTTTTTTTTTTTTTTTTTAAAAATAGAGCCATTTTAACATCCAAACGTGGCTTTTGCACCAAAGAATCTAGCTAAACTAAGGCGAAATCTTTAGAATCGAATTATTTGGCTATAGGTCTATTAGATCTGCACCTCTGGTTCCCACTTTGGCTACAACAGATGTATGTTAGTATATTGAAAAGTACATCTTTATTTTTTAATGAAAAATGTATGTTACTATATTGAAAAGTGCAACATTATTTTAACTGAAAAGTGTATGTTATTATAACTGAAAAGTGTATGATATTATAACTGAGTGTATGATCTATTAATGAAAAGTGTATGTTATTATAACTGAAAAGTGTATGATCTATTAATGAAAAGTGTATGTTATTATAACTTAAAAGTGTATTTCTATTAATGAAAAATGTAAGTTATATAATAATGAAAAGTGTATGTTATTATAACTGAAAAGTGTATAATATTATAACTGAAAAGTATATGTTAATATAGCTGAAAATATTATTGAAAAATGTAAATTTTCTGTTAAAAAACACGAAAAAAAAAACAGAAAAAAAAAATGAATGTTGACCAGTCAAGGTCCACTCAAGTATACCTTTTCTTCGCTTGCTCTGCAGTACGAGTCTCATACAGAGTCACGCTCCTTTAATATGATGAGAAGAAAGGAAGCTTTAGCTTGTTGTACTTGAGTGTACAAGAGACTCACCCTTTTAGAATCATTGTCCATATCATGTACAAAAAATACATATTGTAACTTGATCTTTAAAATTGAAGTTTTTTCAGTGATAATCTATGTAATTAGAACAAGAGACTCAACAATTCTTAGTATTATTAATGTCATAAGTAGTGTGAATAAAATAATCTTTCACCTTATAAATTTTACTAACCTTGATTCGAATTGATGTTATCATTCCCTTGCACGAAAATATGACGATATACTCGTTGAAAAGAATTTAACATTGACAAACTTTTGTCTTTTGGATTCTTATTTTGGTATGGTTGAGAAACAGGAAATACTCTCTAATTGATTGTACAACTTATTGTGAATATTAGTTTTTTACTCGTGCGATGCACGGGCCTATTGTAGCTTTATTTTTTATAATTTGTATATATTAATACTTTTTAACATTTGCCTGTGCGATGCACGGGACTTTCATAACTTTTTTTTATAGTTAATTTAAATTGCATCAATCCAAACATTAAACTTAAAATAAACATTTGCCATCAGATGTTACCATTTATTTCAAAGTCAGATATAAACTGCTTAAATACTAAATTTCTTTAAAATCTTCTTTGCACCATCCCAACTTTATTTACTGAGACAAATAATTTTAATTGGTAAAATAAGAATAGCCATGCTAATATATAATTTTTATGACATTGATAGTAAAAACACCATTATTTGTGTTCTGTATTTTTTTTTCTTTATTTTCATTTTCTATATAACACATAGAACAATATACATTCATGATGGAGAGATCTTGCCCCTCGCACAAGCAAAAAGGTATTTGTCCACATACTATACATTTACCACACAACACGACAAAGAGAATGTACAATAAAAAATAAATTTGTCTCTAACTTTGTAATACTAAAAGTATAAATGATCTTCAAATCATCATCTTATTCCTCAAATATTCAATATTCGTGCCTGTCATCAAAACAAAACTAAATTTTTTTTTTTAAAAAAGTTGCATTTGTGTTAGAATAATTGAAAAATATTCAAATCATCTTCTCTGCCTTTGCTTGATATGAGGCATTTTTCTTATACTCCCTCCGTCCCAGAGAAATTTGCATCCTTGGGACAGCACACATATTAAGAAATGTGTAAGAAAATGTGTAATGAGTGATGTTTTGAGGGGTAATTTTGTAAAATTTTATGAATAAAGTAAAGTAAAAAGTAGATTGAGTGTGGAAAAGTAATGACATATGAGTAAATATGAGGATATTTTAAGGGTGAGGGTTATGAAGATATTTCTTTTTATGGAGTGTGCAAATTGGTATGGGACATCTATATACAGAAAGTGTGCAAATTCATGTGGGACGGATGAAGTATTATTTTTGTTTCATTTCACACCCTACTGAAGGATATTTCCAAATACTACAAAATAGAAGGGAAACCATCAACATAGATCCAACACCCAAGAAATCTTGAATATGATTGTCTCATCACTCATTAATTTCCACGTAAACATGTAACATAATTTTCACTTTTCTCATTAAAAATATATTATCTCAAGAGAATGTTAACATTAACAATTACATAAATCTCTTGAGTTTGTAGAACTTGATTATTTCTAATAACATGCAAATCATTATACCATATTGATTTTATACCAAAAATATTTATCCTTCAATTTGCAACTCTAAGATATCCAACCATAGGATATTTAGCATGAAAAAGAGTATTGCCAGGGCTATCTCAAATTTTTTGAATTAAGTTAGAAGGGTACAATAAAAATAGGATGCATGATGTAGGAAATAGGTGATGAGGGAAGATATAGGATATAAAAAAGTGTGTTAGTCGACTTGCAATACAAAAGACTAATGTACAATTGAAGAAGTAGAGTTAATAAAAGTTTTTTGACAAAGACTTTTGTGAGACATTTTATGTGAGATCGTTCACAAATTAGCACAAAGAATAGAAAATGCCACAATTACATAAATTAGGAATTCATCATCCAAGATACTTGATGATGGGAAATAAATCAAAGTATATAAACAACGAAAGAAAACATGATGATTGCATACAATTATTCGACCACCACCCAATCTCTTCAGTCTCAAAATTTTAATCACTACCAATTCTATGAGCATGTCAAACAATACAGGCCAAAATACAGCAAATAACCCAGAACAAATAATACATTGCATCGATCACCCAGATTTCATTTCTGCTTTGTCTGTGAATAAAGACACGTACCTGAATCCCGTGCTGAATACATTGCCTTTAAAAATTGCACTTGCTCGTCCAAAGTTGCCCCCCTCTGATTCACCCCCGATTTTCCAAGGCAAAGTGTCATGTGTGTAGCCTATCCCCCAGCCCCTCACATAATTTTCCAACAAATCTGATTGGCTTGCGTCTGGAATACCCATTAGTGAAGTCCAAATTGCTTACAATCATTGACCCCAAAAGACAACAACACATATCTTTATACATGATTCTTGCGCTTCTTATTTCTCCAAAAGTAATTCTCATATATAAACTTGAAATCCATCAAAGAAGAATGGCTGGAATATGAACCATTTAAGACCAAATTAAGACTTCAAAATAGGAAATAAGACTTACATATATTGTGAAATCAATAAATATAACCATATATAACAACAGTTCCCCAATGTTCAGAAAATTTATCCATCAGTTTTCTAGCAACAAAGATGCAGAAAACGGCAGCAGTAACAACTATAAGAAGTACTAACAGAAAGACTGATCACACATCAGGCCCGAAAAATAGTCTTCCCCCAAGACAAAATTTCTGCAAGAAATAGAAAGATCACCAATCTTGTAAACATAAATAAACTTGTTTTATGGACTCTTATCAGGGAAAAAAAAACTAAGACTCGTGCTTGGGGTAAAAGCATCATAATCTCCTGAAAAGATTATATTTCTTTAATAGGATTAATATAACATTCAACGGTTCAATAATGAATCAACAGGGATCAATTTTAGTTCTAAAACACCTTCAAGCAAAACTATAATATCTTACTCCAATAATTGACGAAAAGTACACTTTACAAATAAACTAACATGCTAATATTCCTTGGCACTCACCAGAAATCAAATCAGGCAAGACTATTCCTCCTCCCTAACTTGAATTTTCCATTTTCTTAGGCAAGGCTGAGAAAGCTTCAGAAAACTTAGAATAGATCACATGGTTGATACAAACTTCCTATAGAAAGCTTAAATTTGATCATATATCAAACCAATCCAAATTTCAAAACTCTCACCTAATATTTTTAAGTACAAGGAAACCAAAAAAATCGTTAAAGAAGCCTTCTCCACGGCCTTGTTGGTTACACC
Source organism: Galeopsis tetrahit (assembly GCA_963675135.1). Classification (NCBI taxonomy): domain Eukaryota; kingdom Viridiplantae; phylum Streptophyta; class Magnoliopsida; order Lamiales; family Lamiaceae; genus Galeopsis; species Galeopsis tetrahit. The sequence continues at coordinate 26,768,157 of OY776130.1, read as the reverse complement.
TCTCTCCACCGCTTGCAAACACAGTGGTTGTTGTGGTAGGGTGGGGAGGTGAACAATTGATTGAGTGACTTTTAAAACAAGACACTCAGTAATTCTTAGTATTATATTATGATCATAAATTAAATAGTCTGCGTAAAACAAGACTTCACCTTATAAACTTGTCTAACCTTGACTCGAATAGATACATGCTATCATCATTTCCTTGCATATGACTTAAAGAAATTTTAACATTGACAAACTTTCGGCCTTTGGATCCTTATTTTGGTATGGTCTAAACACAGGAAGGAAATACTCTCTATTTGCATATACAACTTATTGCACTTCTTTTTACTACTAGCCTAAACACAAGTTCAATTTTTTTAATTGTAGGATCCTAAATTTAAAAATAAACAACCTTATTTTCCTCAAGATCAATCGAAAATATATTCTTTTGATATATTTATTATTCAACAGTACAAGGCTTCGGATGTTGGTGGTAAGACTGAAAAAGACGAGGCTAGTGAGAAGGGTGATATTGTTGATGTTGGTGACGAAAGAAGAAAGTTGCCACTAAGTGCACGTGCGACTCAAATGTTCTTTTAAATAATACTTCGTATTAGTTGTTTTATTAAAAGGCATTAATTTGTTAGAATAGTTTCACTAAAAAAATATTACTCCATCCGTCCAAACTTTGTATTTATAATACACTTGTAGATGATTTTATATTGAGGATTTCTTGGATGTGACTATCAAGCTAGAAATAGTTCTAGAGTTGGTCTTATGAGAGTTTTATTGTACAACTGATTTGAGGCTATCACTTTTTAGAGTATAACAACTAATACTTTTGAATTAAAAACTAGAACTAATACATTGTAATAAAACAACTAATACTTTTAAAAATACACTTAAAATGCAAATCAATTGCACGGTGAAACTGCTTTGCATTAAGACTTCACTAGAGTTGGTTTTATATAAAGGGTTTTACCGTACAACTGGTTTGTAATTATCACTTTATAGTACAACTATTAATACTTTTGAATGAAACAATAAATACTTCAAAACTAATAATTTCTAAATTATAAACATTACTATTTAAAAATACACTCAAAATGGAAACTAGTTGCACGGTAAAACTGATTTGCATAACACCTTACCGTAGTTTTCAAATTATAGACATTATTTCTTTATGCTCTTGCTAAACAATTGCTTATTGATTTTGTTACTTTTGTAGATGGGAGAAGTATCAAATTGAAGATAAAGCAGCCCTTGGTTGTGAAAAACGCCAAAGGAAAGATGTTTCTTACAGGGAGGCATATATAGCTCACCCTACTAAAACACTAAATGAAGTATGACTCTCTCTCTCTCTCTCTATATATATATATATATATATATATATATATATGTCTGTGTGTGTGGTTTTGATATGGAGCTCAATTGGTGGAAGGTTGCTGTGTTGTGACATGTGTCCCCGCACGTATCACCTCAAGTGCTTAGATCCTGCTTTGAAGGTATGCTTACTCTTATACTATTAAAACACCCTTTTTTCGAACTTTTAGTTCTTAATTTGCTTCATTTATTACTTTATCATCGCTAGAGCATTCCAGCCGGAAAATGGCATTTGGGTATATATTAGAAAGCATTCTAGTCTATCCTTTTCTATTAAGGGTATGTTTGGTTTGTTAGATTAGCATGGATTAGCCTTGATTGATTTTTTATTCCCGATTAATTAAACGTTTGGTTGATTGATTGTGGCCCGTGTTTAATGCAAAATTCGCTAATTTTGTACTATTTACCATGCATTTGTGGGACTAATAGTCCTAGGGGAAGGGTGAGTTAATTAATCCAATGTTTTCCCATCCATCAATCCAAACTAGCCCTAAGGGTTATTTGGAGGGAAATGTTCTTTTAGACCTGTAATTTGGGGGGGGGGGGTGTTGACTATTAAGGATAACAATTGTTGGGATATGAATCCTATAAACAATGTTCTAATTGATGATTATATGTTTTGATGGCCAAAAGTAACTTTAGAGTTAATGATATATGTGATTATATGTTATTTTATGTGAATTATATGATATAAGATTACTGATCTTATTGTATTATGAAGTTTTAGTGTACTGATCTTAGTCTGTTACTAATCTGATATATGAACTGTTTAAGAACTAAGCTGATGGAAGTATTGTATAGACAGCTTATAGTATAGGACTTAGATGTACTCATCTGTATGTAGTTCAGTTGATGTATAGATAGGTTTTATATTTGTAAAGTTGTATTCTATTGTATTCAGCATTGTAATAGTTAGAACAGTAGATTAGATGGAAGTCAGAAGACTAAAGAAGACTAGAGATGACTAAGAAGACTATTTCAGAAGATGAAGAAATCAAGTGAAGTTTTTTATAGGAAGCTGAACAGTTTAGAAGAACTGTGCTGACTGACCAAGAGCAGTAAAACTAAGAAGAGTAGTTTACTGTGCTGAGTTGGTTTGTTTGAAGAATAAGTTTGGATGACTTATTTGAAGCGTAACTGAAGATTTATATGAAGATATGCTGACTTGGAAAGATAAGATAAGTTGGTTACAAAATGAAAGAAGTTACAACAAGAAACGGTTATGAGTTAGTTGAGAGTTAGTTCACAAACTGCTAACAGTCTTACTAATGCTTATAAATACCGTATGATCTTCTACTTGAAAAGACTACTGAAACTACTACTACTCAAAGTGTTCAAGAGCAAATCAAGAAGTATTCAAGTATTCAAGCACTCACAGAGTTGAAGATTGAAGAACTGAAGAGAAGCCACAGATCTGATTTGAAGAATCAAAGGCTATTACAAAGAGAAGTTTTACTTTTCGTTTTAAGTTTGTATTGTGTAAACAAGTGTGCTAGTTACTTGTGAAATTACTAGTAGATCGAAGATATACCTGGTGGTGTAATCGACAAGATCAAAGTCTTAACCTTGGGACTCTAAGCAACAAGTACTCAAGAAGAAAAGAGTAATAAAACATCGCAACTGGAGTTGTGAGAGTGGATGTAGACATTTGTCGAACCACTATAAAATCTTGTGTTCTTTACTGTTTTATGTTTTGATTAACTGTTGATATATTTGTTGAATAAGAACAGTAAGTTTTCTAAAGAAAAGATTTAAAGAAAAGTTGAGTATAAAAGCTAATTGTTTAGTACTGAGCTGATTTTAAGAACAGTACTGTACAGAACACATTTCCGCACTAAAAACTCTGATATTTTGATAGAATTTGAAAAGTCTATTCACCCCTCCCCTCTAGACTTTTTCTTAGCTTACTCAATCTTAACTCAACTTTTGGGACCAACAAGTGGTATCAGAGCAGTAGTTCTTTGGACTGCTGTTTCTTGATAACCTTGTAGACTTTGGGGAAAGTCTAATTGTCTCTCATTACTGATACTTGTTTCTTGATCTTACTTGTCTTTCTTGACCTATCTATCATACTACTGATCTTAACTGTCTACTCTATCATGGAAGTAACTAACATCAATAAACTTCCAAAGTTCAAGGTTGCAGATTACGATTACTGGAAACTGAGGATGGAGGCCATCTTTAGTTCAACCCATGATCTAATGATGTCTGTGATCAAAGAAGGGCCTATTACTACCATGATACCCAACACTGCAACTCTGGAGCCTTCAAAAGCCATTGGTGTTCTCGTGCCAAAGCCCAGGTTAGATTTAACTACTGAGGAAATGAGGCAGAACAATCTAGACAGCTTGGCCAAGAATTACATTTTGCACACCCTTCCCAATGAGTATCTTGGGAAAGTGGTTAAATGTAAATCAGCCAAAGAGATGTGGGACAAGTTAGCTATCATTTGTGAGGGAACCTCTCTTATAAAAGAAAGCAAACTATCCACTGCTGTCCAGAAGTTCGAATCATTTAAAATTAAGCCTGGTGAAACAATAGACCAGCTCGATATTCGTTTTACCAAGATTATGAATGATCTGGATGTTTTAGGCAAAACTTATACCAATAGGGAGATAGATTTACGTATCCTTAAAGCCTTAGATGAAAGGTGGAAAATGGTCACACTGATCATTAAAAACACTCAGGATATAGATAACTGGTCTGCTGAAACTACCTTCCAAACCCTTCAAGTACATGAGTTTTAATTGGATGAAGAAGATCCAATAGTTAGTGGTGATAGGGTTAAGGAAATCTCCAAGAGCATTGGTAAAAGATGAACTAGAGAGTACTGATCTTGATCTTAAGGATCAGTTGAACTTAATGATTAAGAGGTTTGACAAACTTAACAAGAGGTATGGTAGATACAAAAGATTCTATAAGGACACTCAGGGCTCTAACAACAGGGACTCTTCTAGGACCAGAAGGGATCACAAATCTTCTGAAAGGAGAGATGAGATCTCTAATGAGAAAAGAAGAGATATGAACTCTACTGATAGGAAGGATAGGAACTCTACTGATAGAAAGGACAGGAACCGATATCATTCTCCTTCTAAACGTACTTCTAATGAACCTCTGTGTTATAACTGTGAAAAGTCAGGTCATTACATCCATGAATGTCCTGATCTAAGTGCTGAAGACAGAAGTTAAAGGAAAGCAAGGAGAGATCGCAAATATGCAAAGGGTAAGAGGGCAATGGTGGCTAACAATGAATCTGATACGGATTCAGATGAGTTACCATCCTCCTCTTCTGATTACCCTTCCAGCAGTGAGAAAAAAGTCTTCATTGCAGATGATGGACTAGTCATGATGGCAAAAATAGATCAAGAGGTATCATCTGTCACATCTTTTCAATCTTATGATGAATCAGACTCTGATTCTGATTTATGTGACACTGCTGATAGTAGTGTAGGGAGTAGTCTTCACCATTCCAATGGAATGAATGAAGAAGACCTCCTACCAGCTAACAAAGCATTCATAGAAATCAGTGATGAGAACATATCTTTAAGACAAGAAATCATGAGTCTTAGAGAAGCTCAAATGCAAGTGGATCCTAATATAACTATTCTAAATGCACGGCTATCAGAAGAGTTGTCCCAACTCAAAGATAAATATGCATCTATGGACAAGTTGTATCAGGGTATGCTTCATACACAAGCTAAAGAGACAAATGAGTTCAATGACATAAAGATTAAATGTGAAAAACTTGAAGAGCGCAATAGATTCTTAGAATCTGAAGTACTGAGCTTGGATCTGAAGCTATCTGATATGATTAACTCTTCTAAGATTAATCAAACATTATCAGACAGATACAGAGCTCCTTATGATAAGAGTGGAATAGGTATTGATCTGCTTAGTCCCTCTACTTCAGGTATTAAGAACACTACTGGAGCTAGTTCAAGTTCTTTGCAATTAGATAAAGGAAAAAAACCTATGACTTATGATAATGAACCAAACTCCAAAGTACAATCTAAATACATTCCTCCTAATGCCAAGAATGGTAAACAGAAGAATGGATCTAGACCAGTACAGTCAAGACCTTACCAGAAGAGTTCTACTCCTCTGACCAGAGCTGAAAAGTCCTGGAATCAGAAGAGGCAGACTCAGAACAGTAGGTCAAGACAAGCACAGGCAAGTTGGAAACAGCCTAGACCTCCTTTCATAAGGCAGTCTCAGCTGTACTCAACTAAACCTAGGAAATTTGTGCCTCATTATCATAACAAACCTGTTCTTTATCCTCCACCTTTATCTTATGATATCATTGGAGAGGAAAGACCAAAACGCATCTATAAGTCGTATGGTCCACAGGCTTTTAGGCCATATGCAAACTATTACAGACATACTGATCTTACTGAAAAAGGGATAGAACCAAGGAAAGGCTATCTCAGAAAAATAGATCCTAAGTCTGCTGATAATTTGGATAAGGTCAATAAAGTACTGTTCTGTGATAAGCATGGTAGAAAACTTAAGAGGTCTCAATTATTCAAAACTTCAATGTTTATTTGGATACCTCTTACTACTAACCCCCAAGGACCCCAATGAAGAAAGGGTACCTAAATTATTAAGATCACTACTTGCAGGGTCGATTGGATCTTTACAAGAAAGGTGGCTCAGTTGGAGAAACTTGGTACATAGACAGTGGGTGTTCTCACCACATGACTGGTACCAAGACTCTCCTTTCTGACTATCATGAGAAGGAAGGACCAAAAGTGATCTTTAGAGATAGTTCCATGGCAATCACAAAAGGATTTGGATACATCAAGAATGGAGATGTAGAGATTCAGGATGTCTCTTATGTTGAAGGTCTGAAATATAATTTGTTATCTGTCTCTCAATTTTGTGACAGGGGTTACAAAGTTTACTTCAAAAGCACCAAATGTGAAATCTGGGATAAAAGAACACATACAATTCTACTAGTTGGAGTTAGACAGGGCAGTGTCTACATTGTAAATTGGAATAGTTGTCCTAGGGATGCTTGCCTTCTTTCTAAAAGTCCTAAAGAAATCAGTTGGCTATGGCACAGACGCTTATGCCATCTGAACTTAAAGATTATTAACAAGATTGCAAGAAACTACCTTGTTGAAGATATCCCTAATGAAATCTATTTCAAATCACAAGTGTGTGATGCATGCCAAAAAGGTAAACAGGTAAAGGTTTCCTTTAAGTCAATTCCCACTCTTTCTACTTGTAGAGTCTTAGAACTCTTGCACATGGATTTACATGGTCCAATAAAACCCCCATACACTGAATGGTAGAAGGTACACTTTGGTTGTGGTAGATGATTATTCAAAGTTCACTTGGACAATCTTCTTACACAAAAAGAGTGATACACAAACCCAACTACCAGATCTGTTAAAGAGGTTGCAAGTAGAAAAAGGTCAGCCCATTGTCAAGATCAGGAGTGACAAGGGGACTGAATTTATAAACTGCTATATTAAAGAATTTTGTTCTAAGTCTGGAATACAGCATTTGACAAGTGCAGCTAGGACACCCCAACAAAATGGTGTAGCTGAGAGAAGAAACAGAACACTAAAAGAAGCATGCAGAACAATGCTTGTTGAGTACAACACACCACAGAAGTTCTGGGCTGAGGCAATCAACACTGCCTGTCACACTCAGAACAGATGTGCATTCAACAAAGTACATGGTAAAACTCCTTATGAGGTATGGAAAGGTAGAAAACCAAGAATTTCATATTTTCATATCTTTGGATGTAAGTGCTTTATTCATAACAATGGAAAGAGTAAATTAAATGCTTTTGATGCCAAAGCGGATCAAGGAATATTCTTAGGATATTCTTCTACAAGCAAGGCATTTAGAGTATTTAATTACTCTACTCTATGTGTAGAAGAAACACCCCATGTTGTCTTTGATGAAGTTGTACAGGACTCTGCTGATCATCAGATCAGTAAGAAAATTGATGATCTGACAATTCAAACTGATAAAGACACTGAAGAAACTGAAGCCTATGAATCTGTACAAGCCTACAATCCATTTCTGAATGTTCTAAACAAAGATGATGATGTAGAAAAGGTTAAAGACAATGGTAAGTCTTCTAGACCAACTGACATGCCTGAATTGGTTGACTGTTCTCCTGAGAATAAACCTGCTGAGAATGATGATATTGATATTGATGATTCTGTTATTCATGATGTGGATGATGAAAGTATTCCTGTTAAGACTAGAAAAACATGGAAATCTGCTAATTCCACTGATCTGATTATTGGTGAATCCAATAAAGGTGTTAAGACCAGAAGACAACTGTTTGATTCTAAACCTGAACCAAGTAATTCTCTATTTTGTTGGTGTTGCTTCTTATCTTCTATTGAACCTGCTAATGTGAAAGAAGCTTTATCTGACAGTAACTGGATTATTGCTATGCAAGAAGAATTAAATCAGTTTACTCGAAATGATGTATGGGAACTCGTAGAGAGACCTACTGATCACAATGTGGTAGGTACAAAGTGGATTTTCAAAAATAAGAAAGATGAGAATGATCTTGTCGTGAGAAACAAAGCCAGATTAGTGGCTCAGGGCTACTCTCAAGCTGAGGGTATTGACTATGATGAAACATTTGCCCCTGTAGCTAGATTAGAAGCTATAAGATTGTTTCTTGCTTATGCTGCTTATATGAAATTCACTGTGTATCAAATGGATGTGAAAAGTGCATTTTTAAATGGTATACTTGTTGAAGAAGGGTATGTAGAACAACCTCCTGGATTTGAGGTAAATGGTAATCAAGTATACAGGTTGAAGAAAGCACTATATGGTCTGAAACAAGCTCCAAGAGCCTGGTATGACACTCTTTCACTGTTCTTAGTTGAAAATGGATTTACTAAGGGCAAAGTGGATCGAACTTTGTTCAGAAGACAAGAAGGTACAGACATTTTATTAGTCCAAATTTATGTTGATGATATAATATTTGGATCTCCTAACAAGAGCATGAGTGAGAGCTTTTCAAAGCTCATGCAAAGCAAGTTTGAAATGTCAATGATGGGAGAAATGACCTATTTTCTTGGACTTCAAGTAAAACAATCATCTGATGGTATCTTTATCAATCAAGCAAAATATACAAGAAATTTGTTAGATAAATTTGGTATCAAGACCTGTAAAACAGTTGGAGTACCAATGCTGCCAACATATAGAATGGATCCTGATGATCAAGGTAAGTCTGCTGACCAATCCTATTACAGAGCTCTAATTGGTTCTCTACTCTATTTAACTGCTAGTAGGCCAGACATTGCATTTGCAGTAGGTGTATGTGCTAGATTTCAGGCCAACCCCAAAGAAAGTCATGTGGAGACTGCTAAAAGGATATTGAAATATCTAAAGGGTACCATTAATCGAGGTTTGTGGTATTCTGCAGATGATGATCTATCCCTAAGTGGTTATTCAGATTCTGACTTTGGTGGTTGCAGGATAGATAGAAAATCAACTTCTGGTTCATGCCAATTTTTAGGTTCTAAGCTCATATCATGGTTTTCAAAGAAACAAATAAGTGTGGCAACATCTACCACTGAGGCAGAATATATGGTTGCAGGAAGTTGTTGTAGTCAGCTTCTTTGGCTAATGCAACAACTTAGAGACTACAACATTGTGGAATCCAATGTACCTATATTCTGTGACAGCAATAGTGCAATTGCCATCACTCAAAATCCCGTTTTACATACTAGATGCAAGCATGTAGATGTTAGGCATCATTTTATTAGGGATCATGTTGAAAAGAAAAACATAAGAATGGAAAAGATCCATACTGATATTCAGAGAGCTGACATTTTCACAAAACCTTTGGCTGAAACTAGATTTGGAGAGCTATGCATAAGCTTAGGATTGATAGATATGGATCCTGCTTGTATGTAGAGCTGTATACTAACATTTCAGGTACTGAGCTGACATCAAGATCAGTTCACTAGAACGGTAATTCTGAAGAACAGACCATGTCAAGACCTCTACATTCATCACAATCAGGTAAAAAGGTTACTAAGGTGACTAAATCCCGATGAGGAAGCTGATAAAGCTGAGGGAATTGAGAATATACATTTAAGGGGGAATCTATGATTTCTGAAAAATCCTGTATGTTGACTCAGAACACAAGACACCTTAGAACAAGCCTTTTATATAGACCTATTTTAATTATTATTTACTATTCTGTACTGTATTTCACCATCTATGCATGAACTGACACTTCTACCAAGGTGAAACAGGCACAGAAGAGGAGTTCTCCACTGGAGGGGGAACTGATCTGATTACAGATTTGATCTGTCTACAAATCTGATCTGATTACAGTACAAATCTGTCTACAGACATGTTCTGACTATTGAATTGGTTGGTCTACAGGAATGTTCTGATTACAAAGTTAATTTGTCTACAAAACCTTTCTGACTACAATACCATTCAATCTACAGAGCTGATCTGATTACTGATTAAACTGTCTACAGAGCTTATTTGATTACAGGAAAATTAGTCTACAGAATATTTTCAGTACTGATCTGAGAAAGTACTGTGCTGGTATCAAAAAGGTGAAAATCAGAAGAGTTGGGGAACTGATCTGATGACTACTGAGCTGACCCAACTACTGAGCTGATCTTCAAAAGAGTACTCAGCTGATCACAGTACTCAGCTGAACCCAGATAAGTAAAATTCCATATAGTAGTAATAAGAAATTGAAGTATAGTGTGTATGGAAAACAACTGTGCTGATACACATCAGAACAGTATCCTGTTATAGAATTCTTCTAAGTCAAGGACTGTTCAAAGTTAGATTACTTATAGAGAAGATTAATACACTCCTCTATTTTTAACCTAATTTAAAGGTGTATTTATCAACACAAGTTGGCTCCAAATTGGAATTGAGCTGTTATGAATCTGGAACGTTTCTCCCAATTTACAACTCAATCCAAACCACACAACGTGGAAATCAAAATCAATCCAAGCCCAAGATTTGCCTTGATTTTTGATTTACACGATCACATTAACTTCTTCTTTTCCATTACTCTAAATCTTTCTGCTAAATTCTCTAAGCTCAAGCATTTTCGATTCTTCCTACTCTTGCAACTATACTTCTCTATTTCTCTCCTATGGCGATTATCGATATTCTTAACGAAGAAAATGAAGTCGCAGGAACTTTTGATTCTACCAGATGGATGCGAGAGAAAGGAATCTTCGTCGAAAACTCCGTTTACTTCACCGGACGTCAGAAAGCTGAGAATCAAGCCATTCTCACCATGTGTGAAGAATGTGGGCTACGGAAATACCTAGAATCATATCCTGAAAAGGTTTATGAACCTGAGGCAATGGAATTCTTTCTTCAAGTACAGGGTGACTCAAACAGCATTCGTTCGATCATTTCTGGCCACAGGGTTATCATTCTGAGCTATATGGCAGGGCAAGAGAAGGTTCGCGTGGGCAGGTGGTTGAATGTTGACCCAGCGACGTTATCAAATTTGAAGAAGGACATTCTTCCAGAAGGTTTGCAATTATTGATGGATATTGCTGGAAAATGCTTGTTAGGGCAATATTTCAGTCAAGACGCTCTCACCAATCTCAAGATTCGCATTATGGCTGCAATCACTGATCGTGTTGATGGTGATTGGCAAGGATTTCTGCTTGGCAGACTGTTGGCTGAAAGAGAGAAAGTGGTATTTGATGAGGTCACTAGAGAATTTTCCATAAAATCCTTGTTAGATTTTGGAAGTAAGTTGAGCATACTGTTGCCTCAAATTGCTGAAAGGAAGTTGGATTGGAGCCTTCCAAAAAGATTTCATCAGGGCAAATTCTTGTTCAAAAAGGAGTCTACTTTGTTTGAACAGAGCCAGAGGAATCAACCACAAGAATCTGGAGGTTCTATGTTTCGTTCTGACAACGATGAGCCGGAGTTGAGAACGAATGCTAGGCATGATCCTCACCGATCTGGATTACGAAGAGGTCGATCAGCTAGGGCCGTTTCTGAAAAGTCAGAAGAGTCTGTGGCCGCTGTGAAGGAGACTTCTGTGGAAGAGGTAAGTTCTTCAAACCTTATCATTTCACACAAGAGAACTAAAGTTTCTGGTGTTCTTAGACCCAGAAGAGTCCTCAAGAACACTACCCCTTCTCCCTCAACCTCTCATTCTATTCAAGCCCAACCCCTTGAAACTGAGCCTTCCTGTTCTGAGGAGTCAGTTCGTGTAGGTCCCCAAAGTTGAGTTAATAACGAGTAAGCTAGTGAAAATGTCTAGAGGGGGGTGAATAGACTTTTCAAAAAATCTATCGAAATATCAGAATACAATGTGCGGAATAACGAAATTAACAATGAGCCCAATTTAAGTTTATACTCAACTTCAAAATTCGAGAACTCTGTTCTATACTCAACTACTCTAGTACAGTTAAGTATGTAAACAATTAAACAGTTAAGCAATTAAAACAGTAAACAACACAAACAATTTATAGTGGTTCGACAACTTGTCTACATCCACTCTCACAAACCCAGTTGTGATGTTTCCACTAAACTCTTCCAATCGAGTACAAAGTGTAATTTCCTGTGATTTTAAGTCCCAAGAAGAAGACTTAGATCTTCTAAGACTATACCACCAGATACGTCTACGATCTAACTAGAAATTTAACAAGTATCTAGCAACTTGATAAAAACAACAAAAACTAAAAACTTATTCAGTCGCAGTCTTCTAATTCTTCACTTCACTTCTGACTTGCTTTCTGAATTTCAACGAACTCTGTGAGTAATCTTCAGTATATCTTCAGTATGCGTACTTACAGTAACAGTAGTCTTCAAATGATAAACACCATGAAGTATTTATAGACTTCAATCTTCAAGAACTCAGGTAGTTGTAACCAACTCTTCTTGAAAACTAACTTTTAACTGAAACTTCTTATCAATCCACGCGTTTCTTGTTACGAATTAATTATTCCATAACTAACTTCTTCATTCTTATCTTTATACGCGCTTCACTTAAACTTTACTTCAAGTTGACCTGTCTTGTATAGTCTAGTAGATGCACTTGTCTTGTAGTCCACCAGTCTTGAGTAGTAGACGTCAACTCTTCTTCTTCAGTCTTCATGTGCAATCTTCAATAGTAGACTATTCTAATCCTAACAAGACTATTACATTACTTTAAGCTTTTCTGAATTATAAAGCTTAGTCAACTTATAAACTATACAATCAATCTATCTATTACATTCAAAAATCATGAGCTCTATACAATGATTATTCATAGCTCAACAACAATCTAACATATACAAATAGCACATATGAAGTACTTATAAATCGTACTTATCTTTTAATAAGAAAACAATACTTTATTTCCATGTGAACTCTACTAATCTGTTCAAGATGACTTCAACTTAACTAGACTAGATTAGTCAACACTTAGAAAATATTCCAACTACTTTTGGCTTATCAAAACTTCATCTTTTATCTTTTAATCATCATGTAGGACTTGTTCTAGGATTCATATCCCAACAATTTCCCCCTTTTTGATGAAGCCAAAACTACTTGAATCTTTTCTTCAACAGTAGACTAGTTAAGTAGTTATCTTGTCTTAACATCAAATAGTACTTTTATATTTTCATTCATTCAAAATAAGAACAGTAGATATTACACATACTAAAAAATATCAGAGCAAAAACAAACAAAAATATCATATAAGAATTCAACTAATCTGAAATAGTACCTCCTTCTGGATTTGGAACATTGAACGCATCTAGAAGTCTTCTGTGAATAATACTGATATGATTTTCATCATCAATATTCTCTTTATCCAATAGCTCTTCTTCAAACTTTTTGATCTGATTCATATCACACCTTTTTCCAGAGCTTGTCATATGACATTTCCATCTTGGAAATTCAGGAACACAAATATTGAAGTTTGCTCCAGCAGATATCCTCAAGATCAAATTCCTAAGCATTCTGTTCTGACCTTCCAAAAATTTATCGAACAAAGAATATAACTCATCTGGACTTTCAGAGTCACCATACTTCCTGATTATCCAGTGATCAATTTCCCATTGTCTCTTCACTTTCATCCATTCAGATCGATGTTCTTTGTCAATGAAGTAGTCAATGAATTGATCTTCCATCTGATCTTCATCTGCTTTCAGCTTTTGCAACCTTTCAATATGTTTTCCAATCTTCTTTTGGCTAGCATAGTGAGCTTCATCATTCGGATCAACAACCTTTTGCTTCTTCACTTTTGTTGTTGTCTCAGCTTCTTTCGGTTCTTCTATAACAATAGACTTTCTTTTTGACATTTGTCTTGTTTGAACTTCAGCTTCAGAAGATGCAACTGCTTTGCCTTTCTCCTTCTTTTTCAACTCAACTGCTTCAGCCTTAGCTTGCTCAAGATCTACAGTTTTAACCAACTTCCGTCTCTTCGGCCTTCCTAGATCTTGCATAGTTGTAGCAGCTTCCTCAGCTTCTGGTTCAGGAGCTGACTTTCCTTTTTCACCTTCAGCAACTCGACTTGTCTCTTCCCCCTTTTTGGCTTCATCAGTCGCCTTGAGAGAGAATAGAGAAGTAAACCGAGTCATCTCTTCTAGCATTGCTTGCTTCATAAGGTTTGTAGCATTTTCAATCTGCCTCTGATGAGAACCATCTTGACTCAACTTATCTAGTTTGGTTGCCACCAACTCCAGCTTTTGAGTAGATAAGTTCAACTCATTCTTAAAATGGGTTGCAGTCAGACGCAGCTTCTTGTTCTCTTCAGTCATAGCACTAATAAACTCTTTAGCTTGTGCTAACTGATCAAAGGCTTCCTTTCTTTGAATATCAATAACTTCGATTTTAGCTCTATAGACTCTTTCCATCTTCCTGGATTCAGTAGCTAGAACACGAGCAAAATCAACTGAGCTCTTCTCTGAATATACAATTTGATTCTGGAGAAATCCTTCGATCTGGTTGAACATTTCTTGCCTGAAATCATTGTCCAACTGATTGACTTCATTCATAATCATCTCTTTTGAACTTGTCACAAGGACACTATTCTGTTCAACAAGAGTCTTCTTAAGCTCGGATTTGAGAAATTCATCAATAGACGACTTAATGACAGCTTTCAAGTCATCTTTCAACTCATCTATTGAAGTGGCTGGGATAGCTTGAGATGTTTGTCCAACATCAACATGAACAGCTTTCACCATAATCTCATCACCTGGAGTTGATAAAGTTTCCACCAACTGGCCTTCTGGAATAGTAGTCAAGACCTCGTCTTCAACTAGTTCAGCCTCTGGAAGCACACTTCCAGCAATAGCTTTTAGGTTTAGTTGGGGAGAATAAGGAATGATAGCTAACCTTGCTTCATGAGCCTTCCTTTCATCATCAGCCAATTCCTTTTTCAATAAAGCGTGCAACTTCTCCATGTATCCACATATCTCAATGGGAAGTAGAAAACCAGTGTATCGATTAATAAACTTGAAGTCTAACCTTGGACTGTCAGCATGGTCCATTTGAAATCTGAACACAATGCCTCTCAACTGATCTGAGACATTGTCTAGCTCCATGACCGGATCTGTAGACTGGATCAACTCAGCTTGTTCAGCTTCAATCATCACAATATCTTGCACAAACTCAGATTCTGAAACCTGAACGCATACATCAAACTGATATTCTGAACTCATCAAGTCATCAGAAATACCCAGTAACCTCTTAGCAAGAGCAGTAATAGCATGATTTGGAAAAAGCTCGGAGTGATCATGAACACCACTATTCTCCTTCTGCTCCATCTCCCAATCCATGAAGTTAGAAATACCGCCTTTCCCTAAGATGACTTCGAACAAGTCGTCTGTTGAAGACTTCTTCAATGCAACCCAGGTGCATATACGTAGAAGCTTCTCAAACTGCTCTGACGAGTAGTCAACTTCGATAGATGAGAGCTGCTTCTTCAGATTTTTGCTCATCTTCGATCGAATTCTCATCTCTCTTAAACACATCGGGTAGTAGACCAAGGATTCGAATCTAACTTCAGACGGGGTCTGAGTAGATGGGGTCTCTATCTCAGCTGTTGCAGTGGCAACTGGCGTCTTGTCTGAAGTAGATGGGTTGATAGGTTCAACATATTCTGTTGAAGGTAAGGATAGAATTTGGTCTGTGGTTTCTGTGGGCTTTGATGTGTCTAGGATTGGTGTGACAACTGTCGGAGTATCAGTTGTGTCAATTATGGGAGTGTTTAGGGGTAGGCTGGCTCTCAGCGGATGTGCTGCCAGCACTTGCGAGGTTGAGGAAATAGGTCTGGGCCTAGATCGATGTGATCTAGCCTTGGTTCGAACAGAAGAGTGAGAGAGAGGAATTGACAAAGGTTGAGAAGATGTACCAACCTGAATACTTGACTCTTCTGGTGGAGAGGACGACCCAACTTGCACAAGAGTGTACAATTCTGGAATTTGAGCACTTGGCTCCTTTTCTCGTTCGGACTCCTCTTCCGTCTGAGTCTTCTCAGAGTCATCTGCACTAGACGAGTCTTGTGCAGCTTTCTTCGATTCTTCAATTGACTCATCCTCCGATGCACTAGTCGAGGCAGCATACGGCAAGGCTTCCATAGGATCAATGCGAGGTTGCCTAGATGCAGCTGGCCTAGCAGCAGCCTGCTTCTTCAAGGCTTCCTTTTTCAAATAAAACTTCAAAGGATGGAATGGCTTACCCTTACTCCATTCCGACTTGTTTGGCATTAATAATGGAAATAGAATGCTAAGCTTGTTTCCATATCCAACCACATTAGATACCACCCAATTACGAGTATCGGTGTCCACCCGAACACTTCGCTCGAAATACATGATCCGATCAGCTATCAATTTGAACCAATTGCCTTCTGTAATACCATCATAAATGACAGCTATCACCCTTGCTTTTCCCAAGGTTACAGAGTCATGGGAACCAGTGGCACATAGCAGGATTTTGCTGGCTATGTCCAAAAGGGTTCGATATTTCTCTAGAAGTTCCATCTTCTTGACGGCAGGTAGCTTGCCATCTGGTTTCAGCCTCATCTTCCTTCCACAAAATATACTCAGATATCTTGTCTCTTGCCCAATGGCATAATTCTCTACATCAATTGTTCCGGTGGGCAACTTCAGATGCTCGAACATGGCTTCTCGAGTAATTTCTACTGGACTTCTACCAATAAACGATCCAATTGTGTCACCTCATCTGGTGGCGTTGGCATAGAACTCCAGCACTTCCTCCTCCAAGACGACTTGAGGAAATGCCTCCAAATAAGGCTTTAGACCACATCTGGTGCATTTGGACAGAATTTCGGCATTTCCATCTGTGTGATTGCCCTCAAAGAACACAGAAGGTTCAACATGCACTTTATTGTCGGAAATGTATCTCCCTAGATCGAAGGTAGCCTGCATGTTAGTTCTCACATCGAAAATAGAACGAGTCGACATTCTTAAGAGTTTGAATAAGAATGAATAGCTTGGATTTGCAAGAGAACAAATGCTCGAGGGTAGGAGAGTTAAGAAATTGTGGGGTAAGACGTGTGTAAGTGTTGGGTTTTGTTCAAAACAGAATTTTTTGATCCAATGGCCAAAATCGAAGGATGAGATCCAACGGTTGGGGCTTTTGGTATTCGGTTACGGAATCGAGAATATTATGTGATTTGATATTGGAAAATTTGAAATCCGTCTCTTCTTAGTTAGGACAGGGGAGTGAACTCATCTGCCCTAGTAAAGTTGAGTACGAATTGGGTGAATACACCTCATTAAATGGAGTGTATAAATCCAATTCTAGGGTTTTCAAATTTTGGCATTATCGAATTACTATAATACCCTTAATTTGTTTTGATTAAACACTTAACATATTTAAAAAAAAAACACTTAGCTTGTCTGTTCGAGTCTATCCAGAACAGACGAGTAGACTTAAGCTTCACAAGACGAGTTGGCTTAAGTACACAAGACGAGTTGGCTTAAGTACACAAGACGAGTTCCCCCTTCGCTTGTGCTTGTCTATTCTGAACGTCGAACGACTTCATGTACCTATCTTATCATTTGCAATGTGTAATCGTAGGTACAAGTAGAGTAACATAAATAAGATGAATATCAATCTAAAGCAAGGATCAAGGTTTCGAACAAGATGACCTTTAACAAACATAAGAGTTAACATAAGGATATTTAAGAAGTCAAAGATTCCCCCTTAAATGTTTATTCCCTTAGTATTACCCTCAGCTTTACCAGCTTCCTCATCGAGTTGTTTGGTCATCTAGTCTAGTCTTGTATACCTGTCTGTTGAGTGAGTAGACGAGTGCTCTGGTCTAGTGATCTTGTCTCCTTTTCTTGATGTACCTGTCTGTTTAGTACATAGCTATAGGCAAGTAGGATCTAAATCAATTAGCCCTAGACTAATGCATAACTCACGAAATCGTGCTTCAGCTAATGGTTTTGTAAAAATATCAGCTCTTTGAAAATCAGTATGAATCTTTTCCATGCGAATATCCTTCTTTTCAACATGATCACGTATGAAATGATGCTTCACATCAACATGCTTACATCGTGTGTGCAAAACAGGATTTTGTGTAATGGCAATTGCACTATTACTATCACAGAAAATAGGAACATTTGATTCATGTATGTTGTAATCTCTAAGCTGTTGTATGAGCCAGAGTAGTTGACTACAACAGCTACCAACAGCCATGTACTCGGCTTCGGTAGTTGAAGTTGCAACACTAGTCTGCTTTTTAGAAAACCAAGATATGAGTTTTGTGCCTAGAAATTGACAAGAACCAGAAGTAGATTTCCTATCTATTCTACAGCCTCCAAAGTCTGAGTCTGAATAGCCACTTAAGGATAGATCATCATTTGAGGGATACCATATACCACGATTGATGGTCCCTTTCAAATATTTCAAGATCCTTTTGGTGGTTTCCATGTGACTTTCTTTTGGATTGGCTTGGAATCGAGCACAAACACCAACAGAGAATGCAATGTCTGGTCTACTAGCAGTTAGATACAGTAAGGAACCAATTAAACCACGGTAATAAGATTGGTCAGCACATTTACCGTTCTCATCTGGATCCATTTTGTAAGTTGGTTGCATTGGTACGCCAGTAGACTTACAAGTTTTGATCCCATACTTGTCTAGAAGATTTCTAGTGTACTTCGCCTGATTTATGAAAATACCTTCTGGAGTTTGTTTTACTTGAAGACCAAGAAATTAATTCATTTCACCCATCATAGACATCTCAAATTTACTTTGCATGAGTGTTGAAAAACTTTCACTCAACTTTTTGTTAGGTGACCCAAAAATGATGTCATCTACGTAAATTTGGACGAGTAAAATGTACTTCCCTTCTTGTCTTCTGAACAAGGTTCGATCGACCTTGCCCTTAGTAAAACCATTTTCCAATAGAAAGAGAGAGAGAGAGTGCCATACCACGCTCTTGGAGCTTGCTTTAGTCCGTATAAGGCTTTCTTTAACCTGTACACCTGGTTGCCTTTGACTTCGAAACCTGGAGGTTGTTCAACATACACTTCTTCCGCAAGAATACCGTTAAGAAATGCACTTTTGACATCCATTTGATATACAGTAAACTTCATGTGAGCAGCATATGCAAGGAGCAATCGAATGGCTTCTAGTCTAGCAACAGGAGCATATGTTTCATCATAGTCTATGCCTTCAGCTTGTGAATAGCCTTGGGCAACTAATCTAGCCTTATTCCTGACAACTAAATCATTCTCATCTTTCTTATTCTTGAAAATCCATCGAGTGCCAACTACATTATGATGTTTCGGCCTATCGACAAGTTCCCAGACGTCGTTTCGAACAAACTGGTTCAACTCGTCTTGCATAGCGATGATCCAATTACTATCAGCCAATGCCTCTTTAACAGTGGTAGGCTCAATAGATGAGAGGAAACAACACCAGCAAAACATAGTTGGACTCGGCTGTTCTTGCGACTCAAAGAGTTGTCGTCTAGTCTTCACACCAATAGTAGAGTCACCAATGATATTTTCAGTATCATGCGCAGATTTCCATGTTTTTCTATTCTTAACAGGAATACTTTCATCATCTATATCATGTACAGCATCATGCATGTCAACATCATTTGTATCATCAACAGATTTACCAGGAGAAGATGAGTCAACTAGAGCAGGCATGTCAACTGGTCTAGAAGACTTACCTTGAGCACTTACTTTCTCCTTGTCATCAGATTCGAGAGCTTTCATGAATGGATTGTAGGCTTGTACGGATTCATATACCTCTGAGTCTTTGTTAGATTCGATCGTTAGATCAGTTATCTTCTTACTGATCTTGTCGGCAGACGAGTCCTGTTGAGATTCATCGAAAACCACATGTGGTGTTTCTTCCACACAAAGAGTTGAGTAGTTGAATACCCTAAATGCTTTGCTAGTCGAGGAGTATCCTAAGAATATCCCCTCGTCTGCTTTAGCATCGAAAGCATTCAACTTGCTTTTTCCATTGTTGTGAATGAAACACTTACAACCAAATATATGGAAATATGAAACTCTGGGTTTTCTACCTTTCCAAACCTCATAAGGAGTCTTGCCTAGAGCCTTGTTGATCGCGCTTCTGTTTTGTGAATGGCATGCAGTATTGATAGCTTCGGCCCAAAACTTTTGAGGAGTGTTGAACTCAGCTAACATGGTCCTACAGGCTTCTTTAAGTGTTCGATTCCTTCTTTCCGCTACACCGTTTTGTTGTGGTGTCCTAGCTGCACTAGTAAGATGCTGGATACCACATTTAGTACATAAATCTTTAATATAACAATTAATGAACTCAGTTCCCTTGTCACTACGAATCTTGACAATGGACTGGTTCTTCTCAACTTGTAACTTCTTCAACAGTTCAGGCAGAAGTGTTTGTGTATCACTCTTCTTGTGTAGAAAGACTACCCAAGTGAACTTAGAATAGTCGTCTACAACAACAAGTGTGTACCTTCTACCATTCAAGGTTGGAGGAGTTATTGGACCATGAAGATCCATATGTAGAAGTTCTAGGACTCTACTAGTTGAGAGAGTAGGAATTGACTTAAAAGAACCTTTAACCTGTTTACCCTGTTGACAGGCCGTGCATACATGTGACTTGTAGTAAACTTCATTGGGAATACCTTCAACAAGGTAATCTCTGGCTATCTTATTAAGAACCTTAAAGTTTAGATGACAAAGGCGTCTGTGCCAGAGCCACCCAAGCTCTTTAGGATTCTTAGTAAGTAGACAGGTGTCCCTCGGACAACTGTTCCAGTTCACTATGTACACACTTCCCTGTCTTACGCCGACTAGTAGGACTGTGTGCGTCCTTTTGTCAATGATTTCGCATTTGCGGCTCTTGAACTGCACCTTGTAACCACGATCACAAAACTGAGAAACAGAGAGTAAATTATATTTCAAACCTTCAACATATGAGACATCTTGGATCTCAACGTCTCCATTCTGGATGTAACCAAATCCTTTAGTGACAGCAGTGGAGCTATCACCAAATATCACTTTTGGTCCTTCTTGCTCATGGTAGCTTGATAAGAGAGCCTTGGTACCAGTCATGTGGTGCGAACAACCACTGTCTATGTACCAGGTTTCTCCTACTGAGCCACCCTTCTTATACAAGTCAAGTCGACCCTGCAATGAAGATATTCAATAATTTAGGTACCCATTTTTTTATTGGGGTCCTTGGGGGTTAGTCGTGTTCAGAGGAATCCAAATATACATTGGAGTCTTGAACAAGTTCGATCTTTTAAGCTTTCGCCCATATTTGTTACAAAATAAGACCTTGTTGTCCTTAACTGGCCTATCAGTCGAGTTCGGGTTTACTCTTTGGAGATAGCCTTTCGACTTAATCTCTACTTGAGCAGGCACTGGTCTATGATAGTCAGAGTAGGGCTTGTAAGCATTAGGTCCATACGGTTTATAGACGCGTTTGGGTCTTTCCTCACTCCTGATATCATATGATATAGGTGGAGGATATAAAACAGCTTGTGTACAATATTTTGGAGCTACTTGTCTAGGTCTAGACGAGTAGAGCTGAGACTGCCTTATGAAAGGAGGTCTAGGCTCTTGTCGTCTAGTCTGTACCTGTCTAGTACTCGTCTCCTCAGGGTACCAGTCCTCGTATCTAACCTGGTTGGGTCGTCCACTATTAGTGGTCCTTTGAAGATTAGTTCTAGGTTGAACAGGCTTGCTGTTACCATTCTTTTTACCTCCCTTGGCAATCGGAATGTTAACTTGAGCTTGTTTAGGTACAGTACCTTGAGATGGAGTACCAATGTCGTATAACATAGGTCCTTTCCCTTTATCATTTGGCAAAAGTCTTGCGTTAGTAGTAGTAGGGTTCTTAATGACTCGAGTAGATGAGCTAGATGACTCAGCACCTATACCTGTCTTGTCACCTGGGTCTCTATACCTATCTGACAATTCAAGGTTAATCTTTGAAGAGTTAACCAGGTCAGTAAGTTTGAGATCAAGTGTGACAACCTCGGTCTCTAAGAACTTATTACGTTCTTCAAGTCTATTGCACTTGCTCTTTAAAACATTAAATTCATTTCTCTCAGTTGCATGTGTCTTAAGTAGGTCTTGATATAACCTGTCTGTCAATGCACACTTTTCTTTGAGTTGTCTTAACTCTTCAGTCAAGCGTTCATTTAGGACTGTTATATTAGGATCTACTTTGGACTGAGCTTCCTTAAGATCAATGATTTCTTGTTTTAATGCAATGTTTACATCACTGACTTCGATGAATGCTTGGTTAGCAAGTAGAAGGTCGTCTTCAATAGCACTAGTCGAGTGCTGAGGACTACTTCCTACTTCACTACTAGCAGTGTCACTTTCATCAGTTTCTGAATCATCACAAGATTGAAAAGATGTAGCAGATGATACCTCTTGGTCGATTTTAGCCATACAACATAGGCCATCATCTACTATGAATGCTTCGTCATGGTCTCGATCAGTCGAGTGGCTAGATAAGGACGATGGCAACTCGTCTGAATCCAAATCAGAGTCATCATTGGCCATCATTGCCTTCTTGCCACGGTTGTATCTTCTTTCCCTTCGAGCTTTACGTTCTTCTCGATCGTCAGTGCTCAGGTCTGGACATTCATATATGTAGTGACCTGGCTTTTCGCAGTTGTAGCACAAGAGATCATTAGTAGCCTTTTTAATAGGAGATTTATCCCTACGCTTATCACGTCTATCGGAACGTTGAATCTTCCTATCGTCAGACTCTCTATCTCGCCTATTACCTTTCGAGACTTCGTCTCTCCTTTCGGATGAGTTTCGGTCTCGTCTGGTCTCAGACGAGTTCTTAGAAGTAGACGCTCTATGATCCCTATAGAACTTCTTGTATCTTCCGAAACGTTTATTCAGCCTATCAAACTTTCTAACCATGAGGCTCACCTGATCCTTCAAACTAAGATCAATATCTAACTCGTCTTTTACAGAGACAGACTTAGTCTTAGACTTAGACCTATCTACCTTAGAAGACTTAGAAGAGCTAGACTTAAAGGCAACGTTCTTAGATACAACATGTTCTCTATCGCTACTGGCTAGTGGTTCATCTTCGTCTAAATCAAACTCATGAGCCTTCAGAGTTTGAAACATGGTCTCTGCACTCCAAGCATCTATGTCTTGGGTATTCTTAACTATCATCTTTACCATTTTCCATCGAGAATCTAAGATCTTAAGAATCCTAAGATTGATTTCACGAGGAGTTTAAGTTTTACCAAGAACTTCAAGGTCATTCATGATTTTAGTGAAACGAGTATCCAGCTGGTCGATAGTTTCGCCAGCTTTCATCCGAAATGATTAAAATCTTTGGACAGCAGTGGATAATTTGCTCTCTTTGATCAGGGATGTCCCTTCACAAATGATAGCTAATCTGTCCCACATCTCTTTGGCAGTCTTACATTTTAACACCTTTCCTAGATACTCGTTAGGAAGGGTGTGTAAAATATAATTCTTCGCCAAACTATCCAAATTATTTTGACGCATTTCTTCTGAGGTTAGATCAGACCTTGGTTTCTTGACGAGGGTGCCAATTGGTTTGTCTTTGTCAAGATTTGCAGTGTTTGGAATCATTGTCACGATCGGACCCTCGGTCACAACAGAGATCATTAGATCGTGCGTGGAGCTGAAGATAGCCTCCATTCGCAACTTCCAGTAGTCGTAGTCTTGAACCTGGAACTTGGGTAACTTGTTAGCGCTGATCTCAAGAGACATGATTTCAAGAAATAAGTGCTAAGTAGTTTTATGATCAAGAAGCAGATAGATCAGGAACAGGGAACAAGAAACAGATAGAACAAGTATAGATCAAGAACACGTAGGCAAGTACAATTACGGACCAAGACTTCACCCTTAGTCTTAAGTCGGTTATCAAGAAACGGCAGTTCGGAAACCACTGCTCTGATACAACTTGTAGGTCCCCAAAGTTGAGTTAATAACGAGTAAGCTAGTGAAAATGTCTAGAGAGGGGTGAATAGACTTTTCAAAAAATCTATCGAAATATCAGAATACAATGTGTGGAATAACGAAATTAACAATGAGCCCAATTTAAGTTTATACTCAACTTCAAAATTCGAGAACTCTGTTCTATACTCAACTACTCTAGTACAGTTAAGTATGTAAACAATTAAACAGTTAAGCAATTAAAACAGTAAACAACACAAACAATTTATAGTGGTTCGACAACTTGTCTACATCCACTCTCACAAACCCAGTTGTGATGTTTCCACTAAACTCTTCCAATCGAGTACAAAGTGTATTTTCCTGTGATTTTAAGTCCCAAGAAGAAGACTTAGATCTTCTAAGACTATACCACCAGATACGTCTACGATCTAACTAGAAATTTAACAAGTATCTAGCAACTTGATAAAAACAACAAAAACTAAAAACTTATTCAGTCGCAGTCTTCTAATTCTTCACTTCACTTCTGACTTGCTTTCTGAATTTCAACGAACTCTGTGAGTAATCTTCAGTATATCTTCAGTATGCGTACTTACAGTAACAGTAGTCTTCAAATGATAAACACCATGAAGTATTTATAGACTTCAATCTTCAAGAACTCAGGTAGTTGTAACCAACTCTTCTTGAAAACTAACTTTTAACTGAAACTTCTTATCAATCCACGCGTTTCTTGTTACGAATTAGTTATTCCATAACTAACTTCTTCATCCTTATCTTTATACGCGCTTC
The DNA here is from genome assembly GCA_963675135.1 of Galeopsis tetrahit. NCBI lineage: Eukaryota > Viridiplantae > Streptophyta > Magnoliopsida > Lamiales > Lamiaceae > Galeopsis > Galeopsis tetrahit. Next base: position 26,743,642 of record OY776130.1, on the reverse strand, counting down.
ACTTAAACTTTACTTCAAGTTGACCTGTCTTGTATAGTCTAGTAGATGCACTTGTCTTGTAGTCCACCAGTCTTGAGTAGTAGACGTCAACTCTTCTTCTTCAGTCTTCATGTGCAATCTTCAATAGTAGACTGTTCTAATCCTAACAAGACTATTACATTACTTTAAGCTTTTCTGAATTATAAAGCTTAGTCAACTTATAAACTATACAATCAATCTATCTATTACATTCAAAAATCATGAGCTCTATACAATGATTATTCATAGCTCAACAACAATCTAACATATACAAATAGCACATATGAAGTACTTATAAATCGTACTTATCTTTTAATAAGAAAACAATACTTTCTTTCCATGTGAACTCTACTAATCTGTTCAAGATGACTTCAACTTAACTAGACTAGATTAGTCAACACTTAGAAAATATTCCAACTACTTTTGGCTTATCAAAACTTCATCTTTTATCTTTTAATCATCATGTAGGACTTGTTCTAGGATTCATATCCCAACAGTTCACTACTCTCCTATTCATCAGAACACTCCTCCCTCAACCCCTGAGAACACTTCTTTTCATTCCACTCCTCAAGCTAATCCTCACCATACCCCTACTCCTCATTTATCTCATGAATTTGAAACCGAACCAGTTCATGATCACTCTACTGAGCATGAACATATACCTTCGTCTGAACCAATTGAAATTACCTCTTCTCCCGAAACTGAATTCATACAGCCAGAATCAGTGTTCTTGATGGACTATTCTGTTTGTGATAAGGAAGAGAGGATTCAATTTAAGTTGAGAAATGCTCTTCTCAAAAGTTTTCATGGATTAGATGACAGCTCTAGACCTTTTGAGCAACTTCTAAGGATAGGTACTTGGGTATATCTTAGAAGTATAGGTCTAGATCAGTTGATGGTTGTTGCTGAAGGTATGGGTGGTCTTTCTGTGTTTCATGATTGGGAACAAGAACAGAAAGAGGCTGCAGGTGTTTATTCTTATAATGAATTATCAACCTTGGAATCTGTTATTCAGTTGATTGAAAGAATAACTGGTTGCAAATATTCCATTGTTAAGTCTGCTGATGTGGATGTTGATACTGATGTCAACATGGATGCTGATGATGCTGAAGTTAAACTTTCTGATGTTGAAGCTGATATGGAAGCTGATTATGAGGCTGATACTAATGCAACTGAGATGTTTGAAAACACAGTTGTGGCTGAAGACACTGAGGTCTTAGAGGAACAATCTTTGGGTGCTAATGAGTTGGAGAGCACACCAATTGATGTTGATAAGGATACTGTGCTTGATGATGTTCAAGAGACAGTAAGAACAGTTCCTTCTGAGACAGCTCAAGAGAACTCTAGCTTTGAATTGTTGAAAAAGCATAATGAAGAGTTACAAAGCAAGCTGGATGAGACTTTGAAACGATTTCAACAAGCTACTGAGAAGTTGGAAAGTGTTGGGATATGAATCCTAGACAAGTCCTACATGTTGATGAAAGATGAAGTTTTGATAAGCCAAAAATAGTTTGAATATTTTCTAAGTGTTGACTAATCTAGTCTAGTTGAGTTGAAGTCATCTTGAACAGATCAGTAGAGTTCACATGGAAAGATAAGTATTGTTTTCATATTAAAAGATAAGTACGATTTATAAGTACTTCATATTTGCTATTTGTTTATGTTAGATTGTTGTTGAGCTATGAATAATCATTGTATAGAGCTCATGATTTTAAAATGTAATAGATAGATTGATTGTATAATTTTAAGTTGACTAAGCTATAAGCTTAAAGTAATGTAATAGTCTTGTTAGGTTAGAATAGTTTACTATTGTAAAATGCACAAGAAGACCAAATCAAAAGAAGAGTTGAAGTCTACTACACAAGACAGGTGGACTACAAGACAAGTGCATCTACCAGACTACACAAGACGAGTCAACTTGATGTAAAGTCTAAGTGAAGCGCGTGTAAAGATAAGGATGGAGAAGTTAGTTATGGAATAACTACTTAACAAGAAACGTGTGGATGGATAAGAAGATTCAGTTGGAAGTTAGTTTTAAAGAAGAGTTGGTTACAACTAACTTAGTTCTTGATTTCAGAAGTCTATAAATACTTCATGGTGGTTATTGATTCAAGACTACTGATACTGAGATTACTGATACATACTGAAGATATACTGAAGATTACTAAGAGTTCATTGAAGTTCAGAAAGCAAGTCAGAAGTGAAGTGAAGAATCAGAAGACCGCTACTGAATAAGTTTTCGTTTTTGTTGTTTTTATCAAGTTGCTAGATACTTGTTAAATTTCTAGTTAGATCGTAGACGTATCTGGTGGTATAGTCTTAAAAGATCTAAGTCTTCTTCTTGGGACTTAAAATCACAGGAATACTCACTTTGTACTCGATTGGAAGAGTTTAGTGGAAACATCACAACTGGGTTGTGAGAGTGGATGTAGACAAGTTGTCGAACCACTATAAATTGTTTGTGTTGTTTACTTTACTGTTTTGTTTAATTGCTTAATTGTTTACACACATAACTGAACAAGACAAGTTGAGTATAGAACAGAGTTCTCGAATTTGATAAGTTGAGTATAAACGTGAATTGGGCTCATTGTTAATTTCGTATTCCGCACATTGTATTCTGATATATCGAAAGATTTTAGAAAAGTCTATTCACCCCCCTCTAGACATTTTCTTTAGCTTCCCTCGATATTAACTCAACTTTCGGGACCTACAAGTGGTATCAGAGCAGTGGTTTTCGAACTGCTGTTTCTTGATAACCGACTTAAGACTAAGGGTGAAGTCTTGGTCCGTGACTGTACTTGCTTACGTGCTCTTGATCATCAATCTTGTTATATCTGTTTCTTATTCCCTGTTCTTGAACATATCTGCTTCTTGATCTAATAACTGATTAGCACTAATCTACTTGCTTAAACATGTCTCTTGAAATAAGCGCTAATAAGTTGACCAAGTTCCAGGTTCAGGATTACGAATACTGGAAGCTGCGAATGGAAGCGATTTTCAGCTCCACGCATGATCTAATGATCTCTGTTGTTACTGAGGGTCCGATCGTGACAATGGTCCCAAATACTGCAAATCTTGACAGAGACAAACCAATTGGCACCCTCGTCAAGAAACCAAGGTCTGATCTAACCTCTGAAGAAATGCGTCAAAATAATTTGGATAGTTTGGTGAAGAATTACATCTTACACACTCTTCCTAACGAGTATCTAGGAAAAGTGTTAAAATGTAAAACTGCCAAAGAGATGTGGGACAGATTAGCTATCATTTGTGAAGGGACATCCCTGATCAAAGAGAGCAAATTATCCACTACTGTCCAAAGATTTGAATAATTTCGAATGAAAGCTGGCGAATCTATCAACCAGCTGAATACTCGTTTTACTAAAATCATGAATGATCTTGAAGTTCTTGGTAAAACTTATACTCCTCGTGAAATCAATCTTAGGATTCTTAAGAGCTTAGATCCTCGATGGAAAATGGTAAAGATGCTAGTTAAGAATACCCAAGACATAGATGCTTGGAGTGCAGAGACTATGTTTCAAACTCTGAAGGCTCATGAGTTTGATTTAGACGAAGATGAACCACTAGCCAGTAGTGATAGAGAACATGCTGTATCTAAGAACGTTGCCTTTAAGTCTAGCTCTTCTAAGTCTTCTAAGGTAGATAGGTCTAAGTCTAAGACTAAATCTGCTTCTGTGAAAGACGAGTTAGATACTGATCTTAGTCTGAAGGATCAGGTGAACCTCATGGTTAGAAAGTTTGATAGGCTGAATAAACGTTTCGGTAGATATAAGAAGTTCTATAGAGATCATAGAGCGTCCACTTCTAAGAACTCGTCTGAGACCAGACGAGACCGAAACTCATCCGAAAGGAGAGACGAAGTCTCGAAAAGTAATAGACGAGATAGAGAGTCTGACGATAGGAAGATTCAGCGTTCCGATAGACGTGATAAGCGTAGGGACAAATCTCCTGTTAAAAAGGTTACTAATGATCTCTTGTGCTATAATTGTGAAAAGCCAGGTCACTACATATATGAATGTCCAGACCTGAGCACTGACGATCGAGAAGAACGTAAAGCTCGAAGGGAAAGAAGATACAACCGTGGCAAGAAGGCAATGATGGCCAATGATGACTCTGACTCGGATTCAGACGAGTTGCCATCGTCCTTATCTAGTCACTCAACTGATCGAGATCACGACGAAGCATTCATAGTAGATGATGGCCTATGCTGCATGGCTAAAATCGATCAAGAGGTATCATTTGCTACATCCTTTCAATCTTGTGATGATTCAGAAACTGATGAAAGTGATACTGCTAGTAGTGAAGTAGGAAGTAGTCCTCAGCACTCGACTAGTGATATTGAAGACGACCTTCTACTTGCTAACCAAGCATTCATCGAAGTCAGTGATGAAAACATTGCATTAAAACAAGAAATCATTGATCTTAAGGAAGCTCAGTCCAAAGTAGATCCTAATGTAACAGTCCTAAATGAACGCTTGACTGAAGAGTTAAGACAACTCAAAGAAAAGTGTGCATTGACAGACAGGTTATATCAAGACCTACTTAAGACATATGCAACTGAGAGAAATGAATTTAATGTTTTAAAGAACAAGTGCAATAGACTTGAAGAACGTAATAAGTTCTTAGAGACCGAGGTTGTCACATTAGATCTCAAACTTACTGACCTGGTTAACTCTTCAAAGATTAACCTTGAACTGTCAGATAGGTATAGAGATCCAGGTGACAAGACAGGTATAGGTGCTGAGTCATCTAGCTCGTCTACTCGAGTCATTAAGAACCCTACTACTACTAACGCAAGACTTTTGCCAAATGATAAAGGAAAAGGACCTATGATATACGATATTGGTACTCCATCTAAAGGTACTGTACCTAAACAAGCTCGAGTTAACATTCCGATTACCAAGGGAGGTAAAAAGAATGGTAACAGCAAGCCTATTCAACCTAGAACTAACCTTCAAAGAACCACTAATCGTGGACGACCCAACCAGGTCAGATACGAGGACTGGTATCCTGAGGAGACGAGTACTAGACAGGTACAGACTAGACGACAAGAGCCTAGACCTCCTTTGTTGGGAATAAAATGATTTTGATCTAGATACCAAAACCCCTGAAACACCACAAGGTGGTGGTTGATGGAAGACTCCAGTTCTGCACAAGAGCGAGCCTGCTCTTGGAAAGATTTGCTCATTATACCCACCTTCAAGCCAAGCCAAAGCCTTTTCCAGCACAGAAGGTGCTGTTCAGAAAACTGTCTTCAAGGACAGAAAAGAGAAAGCAGGAGGCTGCCTCCAAGAAAGTTGTTGCAACTGTTCCAGCAACAAGAGCCTCTCCAAGGAAAAGGAAAGCACAACCACCCAAAATCCAGCCAAAGATGAAGAAGATGAAGGAGATTCTAAGTGAATCTTCCCCTGAAAGCCAGTCAAGAAGTGGAGGAGCCACTTCTGAAGAAATTGAGAAAGTAGCTGAGGAAGGAGTCAACCCTCCTGAAGAGGGTGAAGTAGTCAGAGAGATTGTCCCACTGCACCCTGAGGCAATCACAGAATTCAGAGACCTTGACCAGCCTACAAGGTATGAAAGGAGAAGGAGAATCATCAAGACCTCTGAGAAGCAGAGATTGATGGAAGAGAAAAAGAAGAAGAAAGAGTTCTTCAAGGAGATTAGACAAGCAAGCAAGTCTAACTCCAAGTCAAAGTCAAGGGCCAACAGCCCTGAAGCCAACTCCCCTGATATTCAGTCTAGAAGAATATCTCCAAGGCAAGAAGAAGAGGAGTGCAAGACTCCTGAAGATGCCCCAATCTTGACCAAGAAAGTTTACTCCCCTAAAGGTGCACCTGATAGAGCAGGTATTGATGTGTTGGCAGATTTGGTCAATCTTGAAGATAGACCCTTTTCCCCCCTTGATCCAAGACTTCTCTCATATACCAAACTTCTTGAAACTGCTATTCAAGAAGGTGATCAAGTTGTTTTCCCACCCATTCCAGCCATCCCAATTACCTATTCAGGCACAATGCTCTCAAAAGCACCTGAATCCCAACTTATTTTGACCCCTCCTGAACCCATTCCTTCTGAATCCAACCTACCTGAATCCCAGCCAAGCCTACTTGAATCCCACTCCAATCCTCCTGAATCCCAAGCTAACTCATCTGGAGATGATAGTGGTGAAGAGTTCACCTATGAGGGAATGTTGAGGCAGATTGCTAGAGCCAATGTGGATGAATTATATCCAGGTTTGAAAGCTTATCCCAGGCTGCAACAACAGTTCTATGATCTCAGAGCACTTGTTGAGATCAAAGATAGAACTATTGTGGAAATAGCTCAGGCTATTCAGGATAAGGGTGCCAACTGGTGGCAGGTTGAGGAAAATAGGCTGCTACATTTTGCAAATGTAAAGAAGACCAGTGTTCTAACCACTGAAGCCCTATTTTGCACCATTGTTCATGAGAAGGTGCTTGCTGAAAGAGAGAGGATAGCACAAGGAATCAAGCATCCTGACAGCCCATCTGATGATGATGATGATCACACCAATCCCAATCCCCCTGGTACCAACTCAGCTCAGGTACATTACTTGACTTTTCATTCTGAGAAGGACTCTGATCTTTCAGAGGAGTTGACCAAAGATGGTAACTCAGTCCAAGATGCATTGGCCAAGGATGGTTCTTCTGAGCCTGAGGCACAGCTTGACAATGCTGAGACTTCCATAGGAGAAGCTGGTTTGGCTAAAGCCTCATCAATGTCAGGCAAGTTGGACATTGACCAGCCTTTAGTCATTCAGGATGACTCAGTGGCCTTGGGATGCCCAAGTACTGTGATCTCCCAACAACTGCCCTCTGTGGATCCTGTTGAGGACATAGAGGTGTCAGGAATTGAAGGAGTTGAAAAGGCTATTAGTGCTGAAAAATCAGAGGGAGATGATGGTGAGGATTGTGTGATCACTGGTTCCTTGAGTGCACCACAAATAGAGGGTGAGGAAGTAGAAATATTGGGTGCAGCCCAATATGAGAGTCAGGCTATTCTTCAAGTCAAATATGAACTTGATGAATCCCTTGGTGAAAGGAGGCCTGATTCTCCAGTAAATGTGAGTACATCTTTTGAAAATGAAGAAGAAAAGAATAGAGTTGAAAATGAGAGAGAAGGTGCTGATGTATCAGACCTTATGAGAGAAAAAGAAATTGAGGGTGATGAGGGAATTTTTACTAACACTACTAGTTTTGCAGATTCAGTTGCTGTCACTCTTGAGCAAATTTTTGCAGATGCTTCCTTGACAGATATACCAATTGATGCTGACACTGATCTTGAGGCAGTTTCAGCAAATGTGTCCACACTTAACCAAATCTTCTTTGAGCAAGCCAACACCTCTGAGGCTCACTTTCAGATTGCTACTCAGACTGCATCCATCATTGAAGAACAGTCAGAGAAGTTGGACACACTGGTCAGGGAAGTTGGGAAGGCCCATGCAACAACTGCTGATACCTTAGATGGCCAAGGCAAGACTCTAGCCTCTGTGGAGATGAGGCTCACAGGGTCAGAAGAAGTAATCTTGCCTACTCTTGATGCAAGGATAAGTGGAGTTGAAACTGGACTGCAAACAGTTTCAACTGAAGTGACAAAGGCCAAAGATGCTATGCGTAAATTCACAAGATCTGTGAAGAAAGAGCAGCAGGATCTCAAATCCTTGTACAAGCATAATGTGAAAGCATTGAGAAAGACAATCAAGGATGCCTTGAGGCAGAGGACAGCAGCCCAGAGAAAGAAGGCAGAAGAGTTGAAAGCTGCAATGGTGAAGGAAGCAGCTGAGAAGTTCACTGTTGAACTCATGACCAAGGTGTCTGATCAAGTTGTGGCCAACCTCACTGATCAGCTTCAGGCCAAACTTGATCAATCACTGAAAGCCACATTGGATGCCATAGTTTCCCAAAAGATGAAGCCTGTTCACACCTTCTTGAGCATGGCAGATGATAAAATGCAAAACATTCATGATGAGAATGTTTATCTACTGCAAGAATTGAAGTCCCTCACTCAGGCCCACTCACACCTCTCAGTCTCAATGAGTGAACTGAAGCCCCAGTGTTTTGATAATGCCAAAAAGGGGGAAAGAGAGAGAGCAAGGGCAAAGGGAACCTTGGTGATTGGTGAATCCAAAGGAAAGGAGAAAGTCCCTGAGATTGAGGAGGAAGCAGTAGAAGACATTGGGAAAGGCAAAGGCCCAATGAATATTGAAAATTTGACTGAGGAAGAGCAGATTCAAATAGCTGTCAAGGAGTCCATGGTGTCAGCTATGGAAAGTCAGGCAAGGAAGCTTCAAAGGCCAGGTGGTGAGTCTACAGGACTTGAACCTAAGGAGAAGGCTGCTGAAGTAAGGGGGAAGGTGACAAGGTCATCTGAAAGAAAGAGGAAGGAGCTGCAAGCCTTCAATGATTTCCCAACCAGCTTGACCTTGCCTTCAGAATTTCAATCTGATGAATCTACTCCAGCAAGGCAATCAAAGAGATTAAAGAAAACAGCCAGGATGCCTGCAATTGAAGAAGAAGAAGCTGAAGAAGAAGTCCAGGAAAGAATGCCTGAAGTTGGTGTGCCCAAACTTGCTGATGATCCCTCTAAATTATTTGAAGAAGGTTTTGGAAAAGATCCAGAAACCCAAGAGAAGCTAGCTCTTCAGAGAGCTAAAGAGAGGATGGAGCAATTGGTTGAGGCCAACAAGGCAAGAGATGAAAGAAGGGCAAATTTCAGAGCCCCAAGAAGGAGAGCTTCATACAGAAGGCTCAAACCTCAAATGCTGCAAAGATGGGACACTCAGTACCCTCACCATGATAAGTGGGTTCCAATCTCACTGAATGATGAATGGGAGGAGGCCAAGAGAAGTTTTGTATATGACTTTTATGTCATTGGCAAGTGGCTTGGAGAGAGTGTAGATGAAGTCTTTGTTCAATTCATGTTTGAGAACCACAGGGACCTCTACCAGAAGCTGTTTGCAGCAGCTGATATGGCAAGAGTTGAGTTCAAGGCCCCTGGTCCAATTCTGTACATGCCTCCTAAGTTCAATGGGAACTTGATTGATGAGGGAAAGATTCTGGAGGAGTTCATCAACATCATGAAGATGGAGAAGATGAAAATAGGCCCTAGAGGCTCCAACAAGGATGTTTGGGAGCTGAAGAAAAGGGTCTGGGCTCAATATGGCATTGCTCCCCAAGATGATGGAACTCTCTGATGGATAAGTTTATCTCTTCCCTATCCTTGTTTTTGTTTGATGTTAATTGTTGTTATTCTGTTTACTTGTATCAGTTAGTGTGTCCTTTTGAATCTTTTGATCTGTAATGCTCCATGATATATAAAAGGACCAATGATTTTCTATCAAGAGATAACAACTCATTATCTCAACTAACTTGATATTACATATACTTGATTTATTGTGCTAACAATGTCTTTCAGGAAAGTTGACCAGTTCATAGATCCTGAAGGTAAAGTATAGTATAAGTCAAGGTCCCTTTGTAATAGGTTTTGGCATCATCAAAAAGGGGGAAATTGTTGGGAATAAAATGATTTTGATCTAGATACCAAAACCCCTGAATGATGATGTACAAATCAGTTGAGATATGCTCAAGTTATTGTTCAGGCAAGTTGTCCCAGAACACTTGAGTATGTAGAATGCTTAAGTTAAAAATCTCAGAAATGTTGTGAGATTTTAGAGTTCAGGATAGTTGTCCAAAGCTACATGTTAGAAAGCTTGATAGGTATTAAGTCTTAAGGCCAAAGTTGCTGAAGCATCAGGACAACTGAACAAGTGGACAACCAGGCTGAAGAGATCAAGAACACTGAAGCTGTGCTCTTAAATGCAAAAGATCTAGACAGTTGAAGTGCAAATGATCAAGAGAATTAACTGTCAAAAGCTTACAGAAGACACATTCAATGAAGCATTTATTGCCAATCATGCTTGAACCAAGCATTGAAGACTTAGAGCATTAAAGAGTGAAGCATTGAATGAATATTGGAACATTCTAAAACTGCAGCAAGAATGTTCAGGGAGCTTGTCCCATCTGACCGTTGGTTGAGTGTAGATTCTGCCACAAATCAACCTTGGAAAGTGTGCTTATTTGGAAACTGTCACAAGTCATCTCAGCCGCATTTTTTAGAAGTCAACACATTCATTCAAGCAACCATTGAAGACCCCTTTTACACAGTGGATAAAAGGAAGTCAAGCTACTTAGCCGTTTCAATGTAGCTGCAAATAGAAATGTTTGAAATGCTATCTCTCCAACGGATAGTTGCTCAAACATGACTATATAAACAGAAGTGATCAAAGGGATTCAGTATCCAACAAGAAGCTATCAAACTCATATAAAGCTTTCAAAGGAAACCAAGCTATTCTCAAGTATTCCAAGTTTCCTGAATCACTTCAAGTCAGCTAAGCCAATCTTTGTAAACATCCTAGCTTAACATTGAGATATCCTAAGCCTTTACATCTGTTCTCATTGTAAAGGATATCTCTATTAGTTGGAACCAAACCTCAAACCTTATCTCATTTAGTGAAGAGAGTGTTTGTTGTAGAAGTGAGGAGTTAAGGACTGTTAGAGTGAAACACAGTCTTAACTTAGAGAGATTGAGCACTAGGACTCAGATTATCCTAGGGATCAAAACACAAAGTGAGTGTTGTTGATCAGTGCACCTTGGCACTATAAAACAAGCTAATTCCATTGTGAAGGAATTATCCTGTTCAATCAGGCAAAGTGGATGTAGGAGCTTGAGTCTCTGAACCACTATAAACTTGTGTGTCTTTTACTTACTGCACTCTTTATTGCATTCATATTCAAACATATTTCAAAGAGTAAAACTTGTAAGATTAAGGAAAAATTGTTTTGGACAAAGTCCCTGATAACTGTATCTTTTCAGAAATTTACTTGGAGTATTTCCTTAAGTCAAAGGCCAACCACATTCCGCACTTAGCATCTCTCTTAGATATTTAGCCAACTGATCACTCTATAGTAATCAGTAGGACAAGTTTCTATCAAAGTTCACTCAGGCCAGTTGTGAGACAACCTGCCTGACAAGACCAGATTTGTCAAATAGAAAAGAATTTGCATACACAAGTGCATTCCCCCCCCCCCCCCATACACTTGTGTTATACTCCACCTAGGAGCAACAAGTGGTATCAGAGCAGGGGTTCAAAGACCACTGCTTCTGAAAATCCAACTGATTTTCAAAAAAAATCACATTGTCTGTGGTCACTGAACTGATCCAAATTTCTGAAAAACCTTTTTGTGTTCATCCTATATTACATCTGTTGAAATGGCTAACAATGCAGTTCCAGGAGATGCTGTCAACAACATCAACAATATGGGTCCAAACCAAGTCAACCATATTTCTCATCACAAACTGCCAATGTTCTCAATTGAGACTATGATTTCTGGAAAATCAGGATGAGAGCACATCTTGCATGCCAGCATGATGAGATGCTTAAAGTCATCACTAGAGGGCCATTCACATTTACTAAAGCAAATCCCAAGCTCACTGATGCTCAAATAGCTGATCCAAGGGAGTTGCTGCCAAAGGATGAAGATGACTTTACAGCTGAAGAAAGAAAAAGGCACAACCTGAACTACATTGCAATGAACACATTGTACCAGACAATTCCAGATGTAGTGATGGGAAGAGTGTACCACTGCACATCAGCTAAAGAGATTTGGGACACCCTAGCACTTATGTGTGAAGGTACCCAAAAGATCAAGGAGAACAAGCTTCAAGTGGCTATCCAAAAATATGAACAATTCTCTATGGAAGCCAATGAAACCATTGATCATCTTGATGGCAGGTTTACTGACATCATGAATGAAATAAACTCTCTTGGGAAGTTCTATGCCAAAAGAGAAGTTGCCTTGAAGGTCTTGAGAAGTCTCACATCCAAGTGGGATATATATTCTGTCATGATGCAAAACACTAGCAATCTTGACAACATGCCAATGCAGCAAGTATTTTCTGAACTCAAGGCATATGAGTTTGATCTCAACAGAAAGAAGGTGCATGAAGAGCCATCCTCCTCAACCAAAGGTGTTGCCTTCAAAGCTGCTGAAACAGAAAAGAAGAATACTCAAAGGTCCTCTCAATCTGTTTCAAAATCTGAAATAAAGGAGGAGCTGGCACTCATGGCTAGAAGATTTGAGAAGCTCAACTCCAGATTTGGTAGATACAAGAAGTTCTACCAAGACAACAGAACTAGAAGGAGATTCAACTCTCCTGACACCAAATCAGAGGACAAAGTCTCTGATGAAAAGAAAGAGGACAAGTATGCTGATAGAAAGAGATACAGCAAAGGTGAACCATCATCATCAAGGAGGAAGGAGTCCTCAAACAAGAAAAATGATGATGAAGATGTGTGTTACAACTGCCAGAAAAAGGGTCACTTTCAGTATGACTGTCCTGACCTCAGTGCAAAAGAAAGGAAAGAAAGGCAGACCAAAAGAGACAAGAGGCTGAACAGCAGAAAGGCTATGGTGGCTGGAGATTCAGCTAGTGAAGAAAGTGTCTACTCTTCTGATGATGGACTATTCTCCAACAGTGACAATGATGATGACTGTCAAATGGCATTTTAAAATAATGAGGTATGTTCATCTTCTAGCTCTTCCAGTTCTTCAAATAACACACATGAGTCCAGTGAAATCCCCTTAAAACTCAACTTTGTAAAGTTATTTGAGGATTTCACCAAACTAAGAGAAGTATGCAATATAGCACTTAGAGAAAATGAGCTACTGAATTCAAAAGCTCAAACTCCCAACCTTCCTGAACCTGAGCTTGACATTAAATCAACTGAGTTGTATCAGCAGATTGTGAAAGAACTTGAGGAAGTGTCTCTCAAAGTCTCTGAACAACAAAAGTTGATTGATGATCAAGAACTGGCCTTGAGGAAAAAGGATTTTGATCTCAGAATTCTTCAGGCAAAATTTGACAATCTCTCAAGTGAATTTGATACTCTAAAATTGAGTGAGGGGAGCTTAAAAATAAAAATGTCTGCCTTGAACAAATCTGCTAAGGCAATAGAGGAGATTCAAGGGTTTCAAAGACAATTTGCTCAAAAGGGTGGATTAGGCTATAATCCATGTGAACCCTCACCTGGTCTTAGCATTGCTTCATCAAGCAATTCTAAGATGACTTTTGTAAGATCAGTGGCACAGCAAAATGAAATTGAAGTAAATCAACCACTGATCAAGGATAAGGGTAAAGAAATTTTTATACCAACTCAGGTAATCAATGCACCTAAACCCACACCTTTGGAAAAGGTTAAAGGCATTGCTTACAGGAGGAATGAGGTTCAGAAAGGTAGAACCAATGGAAGGCCAACCTATCTGAATCATCATCAGAGGAGTTGTCCAAAACCTATTCAGAAAAGGCCAACTCAAATGAGGAAACCTCAACTGAATGGATTAAGGCCAATCCCCTCTGATAGGTATAAAACATTCAGGAAGCCTGGACCTTACTTGCCAAATGGAAAAGGCCATCCAAAAACCTATCCTCAAAAGTCTTATCCAGCTGCACCTAAGCTTAGTAACTTCAGGAGAAATGTCCCAAAGAAATTTACCAACTCTCCTGAACTTTACAAAGCTAACACTTATACACAGAGATCACCCAAGGCATTTAAGGGTCAAACTGTGTATGTAGATGTAAATGGAAACCAAGTCAGTCACTTTGAATCAATCAGAGTAATCAGGCAGATTTGGGTTCCAAAAGGTACAGCTAACCCTATAGGACCCAACACTCAAAGGGTACCTAAATTTTGACTTTGCAGGGCTGCAAGGACCACAAGAAGAAGAGAAGCATCAACAAGAAAACAGCATGGTACTTGGATAGTGGATGTTCAAGACACATGACTGGAAATAAAGAGCTTCTCTCAGAGTTCATAGAAAAGGAGGGTCCTTCAGTAACCTTTGGAGACAGCTCACAAGGGATCACAAGAGGTTATGGTACATTAAACATTGGTAGTGTTAAAATTACTGATGTCTCATATGTCCTAGGCCTAAAATATAACTTACTGTCTATAAGTCAAATCTGTGATAAAGGTTTTTATGTTGAATTTGCTCCTAATGAATGTACTATCAAGAACAAATCAACACAACAGGTGCTAATAACAGGGGTGAGAAAGGGAAATGTCTATTTTGCAGATTGGAGCAAAACCCCTGAACCAGTTTGTCTTGTTGCCAAAAGCACAAAAGAGCAAAGCTGGCTGTGGCACAAGAGGCTGAATCACCTGAACTTCAAAACCATCAACAAGATTGCAAGAAACTCTCTAGTTAAAGGGCTGCCAAATCAAGTGTTCACCAAAGAACACATATGCCAGCCATGTCAGGAAGGAAAGCAGATCAAAGCTTCATTCAAAGGAAAGCCTGTCATCTCAACTGAGAGAGTTCTTCAACTACTGCATATGGATTTATTTGGGCCAATTATCCCAGTAAGTATAAATGGAAGAAAATATGCTTTAGTTGTTGTTGATGATTTTTCCAGGTACACTTGGGTAGTATTCTTACTCAACAAGAAGGAGACTCAAGTCAAGTTACCTGAATTGATGATGAGACTAAGCAATGAAAAAGGCCTTAATATTGTCAAGATCAGATCAGACAAAGGCACTGAATTCATAAACTCATACATCAAAGAGTACTGCAGCAAGAATGGCATCACTCATGAAACCTCAGCAGCAAGAACACCTCAACAAAATGGGGTAGCTGAGAGAAGGATCAGGACCTTGAAAGAGGCAGCAAGAACCTTGATTGCTGAATCCAGACTGCCTAAAAGGTTCTGGGCTGAAGCCATTAGCACTGCATGCCACACACAAAACAGGTCCTTAATCACCAAAGGACAAGGTAAAACCCCATATCAAATATGGAAAGGTAGATTGCCCACTGTTGCTTATTTTCACATATTTGGTTGTAAGTGTTTCATTCATAATAATGGGAAAGAGCAATTGAAAGCTTTTGACAGCAAAGCTGATGAAGGAATATTTGTTGGATATTCACAAATCAGCAAAGCTTACAGAGTTTACAATTGCAAAACCCTTATTGTGGAAGAAACACCTCATGTTGTGTTTGATGAATCTATTAATGAGTTCAGGGATAGAAACCTGAATATTGATGAGATAACACAAAGAACAACCAGATTAAGGCTTCAAAGCAAGGAGACAGTGTTTGTAGATGTTGCCCAGCCTGAATTTTATGATTGTCAAAAACTGGACAACCTACCTGATGGCAATCAACCAGGAGTCAACCAACCTGAAGGTGATATTGAACTGATTGATCCAATCCCAGTTCAAAACCAGGTAACAACTACCAATGAAGAAGCAGGCAATGCTGAGGTAGTTAATGGATCCAATATTCAAGGGGGAACCAATGAAAATGGCAACTCATCTGACAATGAGGACAACACCCCTGAATATGATCCTGAGCTTGATCCTTCAATTAATTTTCCTGAATTTAATGAGTCTAGTGATCCAACCTCAGATGAGGACAATCCTCCTGAAGGGATCAGGTCTAGAAGGACTTGGTTGCAAGACCACCCAACTAGCCTGATACTTGGTAATCCAAGTGAAGGGATCAAAACTAGAAGGTTTCATGGAGAAAGTGCCTTTTTTTGTTGTTTTCTTTCAGAAATAGAACCAGGAGATATTGAAGAAGCATTACAAGACACCAACTGGATCATAGCCATGCAAGAAGAGCTGAACCAGTTCACCAGAAATGAAGTATGGGAGCTGGTGGATAGGCCAACTCATCAAGATGTCATTGGAACCAAATGGGTGTTCAAAAATAAGAAAAATGAAAATGACATCATTGTGAGGAACAAAGCAAGACTGGTGGCCAAGGGATATTGTCAATCTGAAGGGATTGATTATGATGAGACATTTGCTCTAGTGGCCAGACTTGAGGCAATCAGACTTTTCTTAGCATATGCAGCTCACATGAGATTCAAGGTGTATCAAATGGATGTGAAGAGTGCTTTTCTAAATGGGGTGCTCAAGGAAGAAGTGTATGTTGAACAGCCCCCAGGCTTTGAAGAAGGAGACAAGGTGTACAGATTGAAGAAAGCCCTCTATGGCTTAAAACAAGCTCCAAGAGCTTGGTATGACACCTTATCACAGTTTCTTCTAGATCATGGTTTTGTCAAAGGCACTGTTGACAGAACTCTGTTCAGAATCTGTGAAGGAGATGATATCTTGTTAGTCCAAATCTATGTGGATGACATTATATTTGGATCTCCAAATGAGAAGATGTGTGAAAAGTTCTCCAAACTCATGCAAAGTAAATTTGAGATGTCCATGATGGGATTGATGAACTTCTTCTTAGGACTTCAGGTCACTCAATCAAAGAAGGGGATATTCATCAATCAGGCCAAGTACACAAGGGACATGATCAAAAAATTCGGATGTGCAACAAGCAAGCCAGTCAGAATTCCTATGAATACTAACTGGAAGATGGATCCTGATGAAGGTGGAGAGTCAACCAACTCCACTAACTACAGAGGAATCATAGGATCATTGCTATATCTCACTGCAAGTAGGCCTGATATCACATTTGCAGTTGGAGTATGTGCAAGATTTCAGGCAAATCCAAAGAAGAGCCATCTTGATGCTGCCAAGAGAATCCTAAGATATCTCAAGGGATCTGAGAATCTTGGATTGTGGTATCCAGCTGATGACAACATTGAGCTCACTGGATATTCAGATGCTGATTATGGAGGATGCAGAATTGACAGAAAGTCCACCTCTGGAACATGTCAATTCTTGGGCAGCAAGCTTATCTCATGGTTCTCCAAGAAACAGAATACAGTTGCAACTTCAACAACTGAAGCAGAATATGTTGCAGCTGGAAGTTGTTGTGCTCAGATACTTTGGCTCAGGCAACAACTCAGAGACTACAAAGTCCTCACAAATGAAGTGCCAATATTCTGTGACAACAATAGTGCAATTGCCATCTCACAGAATCCAGTGCTCCACACCAGATGCAAGCATGTGGACATCAAGCATCACTTCATAAGGGATCATGTGGAGAAGAAAGATATCAAGCTTGTCAAAATCCACACTGATAAGCAAAAAGCTGATATTTTGACAAAGCCTCTAGCTGAAGCAAGGTTCTTAGAGTTGTCAGCTGAATTGGGGTTACTTGATCCAGGCAAGATGGAAAAATGAGGAAAGAAAACTCATATGAAGGGGGAAGTTCATCAAAGTTGAACTTCAGCAAAATTGACCAACCTCACTGAAGTTGTAAGCCAAAGGGGGAAACTCAGCAAGGTTGTCCCTATGATGCTCAGCAATGTTGGTCAGGGGATCTGTCCAAGTGGGACCCAGTCAGCAACCTTGGGACCCACTCAGGCAAGCTCATCAGGTAGTTTGACCTTCACAGAAACCAAAGCACATCTCAGGATGTTTGTCCGAGTTAATTAGATAATCATTGCTATTTTTAGCATTGATTAGACATTTAAGAGGTTTCTTGGTCTAAGAGTAGGCCATTTTAGGATGGAGTGTGCTATAAAGATTTTTACCACCAAAAAGGCAAATTAGCTTTTAATGCAGAAATCTTAATTGGGATTTCATGAATTCTTGAGCCTTCATCAAAACCATTAATTTGCATTAAACCTCCATCAAACCGCCTCAATCCCACTACCACATATTATCCAATTGGTCAGACTTATTACCCACGGTTAGATTCTATTAACCAACGGTTAATAAACTCCCCACATATATAAACTCCTCACTTTTCACTACCATCTTTACGCACTCAAAATTTCAAAAACCCTTAAGTCTTTCTTCATACTCTCAAACCTGCAATTCCTCCCCAAACACCTACCAAATCTCTCATATTATCCATGGCACCTAAGATTAAGAGAGAAGAGCTTGTAGACTTCAATGATTCCTCTTTGGACATTGATTTCTCCTATCTTAGCAACCCAAACTCCTTATGGTTTGAAAAACTGGTTGCCTTTGACAGTCCGGACAAGGAGGTTGAACCAGTACTCCATTGGCTTAGGGAAGCAGGCTTGGAAAAGTTTCTTGGGACCAAGCCTGATTCATGCCTAAATCCATTTATGGCAGAATTCTTTGCCCATCTAAGATGGAAGGGCAAGAAAGGAGATGTGTGCACAAAGCTCACATATGCTGAGGAAGATGAAGAAGCAGAAGGCCAACACTCCATCACCTTCACTGCAGAAGATATAGATGCTAGCTTTGGGCTACCTTCTGAAGGCCAGAATCCAGAGACTTACAAGGAAGGAGAAGATCAGGAGTTCTACTTTCCATGGCTGCTTACACCCAAAAAGCTTGTAAGTGCTCAAAACAAGAATACTCTAAAACCTTTATTTAGACACTTGTTTGACTGTGTGGTGAAGAGTCTGTTAAGTCACTCTGGGAGTGTTGAACAACTTAGTATGCCTAAGTTGAGAGTAATGGCTGCTGTGATTGACTCTGCTGAGAAGAGAGTCAAATTTGATTGGAAAAGCTTCATTTTGGACAAAATGATGAATGAGAAATTCAAGTTTAAAGAGGTGAAACACCACAAGGTGGTGGTTGATGGAAGACTCCAGTTCTGCACAAGAGCCAGCCTGCTCTTGGAAAGATTTGCTCATTATACCCACCTTCAAGCCAAGCCAAAGCCTTTTCCAGCACAGAAGGTGCTGTTCAGAAAACTGTCTTCAAGGACAGAAAAGAGAAAGCAGGAGGCTGCCTCCAAGAAAGCTGTTGCAACTGTTCCAGCAACAAGAGCCTCTCCAAGGAAAAGGAAAGCACAACCACCCAAAATCCAGCCAAAGATGAAGAAGATGAAGGAGATTCTAAGTGAATCTTCCCCTGAAAGCCAGTCAAGAAGTGGAGGAGCCACTTCTGAAGAAATTGAGAAAGTAGCTGAGGAAGGAGTCAACCCTCCTGAAGAGGGTGAAGTAGTCAGAGAGATTGTCCCACTGCACCCTGAGGCAATCACAGAATTCAGAGACCTTGACCAGCCTACAAGGTATGAAAGGAGAAGGAGAATCATCAAGACCTCTGAGAAGCAGAGATTGATGGAAGAGAAAAAGAAGAAGAAAGAGTTCTTCAAGGAGATTAGACAAGCAAGCAAGTCTAACTCCAAGTCAAAGTCAAGGGCCAACAGCCCTGAAGCCAACTCCCCTGATATTCAGTCTAGAAGAATATCTCCAAGGCAAGAAGAAGAGGAGTGCAAGACTCCTGAAGATGCCCCAATCTTGACCAAGAAAGTTTACTCCCCTAAAGGTGCACCTGATAGAGCAGGTATTGATGTGTTGGCAGATTTGGTCAATCTTGAAGATAGACCCTTTTCCCCCCTTGATCCAAGACTTCTCTCATATACCAAACTTCTTGAAACTGCTATTCAAGAAGGTGATCAAGTTGTTTTCCCACCCATTCCAGCCATCCCAATTACCTATTCAGGCACAATGCTCTCAAAAGCACCTGAATCCCAACTTATTTTGACCCCTCCTGAACCCATTCCTTCTGAATCCAACCTACCTGAATCCCAGCCAAGCCTACTTGAATCCCACTCCAATCCTCCTGAATCCCAAGCTAACTCATCTGGAGATGATAGTGGTGAAGAGTTCACCTATGAGGGAATGTTGAGGCATATTGCTAGAGCCAATGTGGATGAATTATATCCAGGTTTGAAAGCTTATCCCAGGCTGCAACAACAGTTCTATGATCTCAGAGCACTTGTTGAGATCAAAGATAGAACTATTGTGGAAATAGCTCAGGCTATTCAGGATAAGGGTGCCAACTGGGGGCAGGTTGAGGAAAATAGGCTGCTACATTTTGCAAATGTAAAGAAGACCAGTGTTCTAACCACTGAAGCCCTATTTTGCACCATTGTTCATGAGAAGGTGCTTGCTGAAAGAGATAGGATAGCACAAGGAATCAAGCATCCTGACAGCCCATCTGATGATGATGATGATGATGATCACACCAATCCCAATCCCCCTGGTACCAACTCAGCTCAGGTACATTACTTGACTTTTCATTCTGAGAAGGACTCTGATCTTTCAGAGGAGTTGACCAAAGATGGTAACTCAGTCCAAGATGCATTGGCCAAGGATGGTTCTTCTGAGCCTGAGGCACAGCTTGACAATGCTGAGACTTCCATAGGAGAAGCTGGTTTGGCTAAAGCCTCATCAATGTCAGGCAAGTTGGACATTGACCAGCCTTTAGTCATTCAGGATGACTCAGTGGCCTTGGGATGCCCAAGTACTGTGATCTCCCAACAACTGCCCTCTGTGGATCCTGTTGAGGACATAGAGGTGTCAGGAATTGAAGGAGTTGAAAAGGCTATTAGTGCTGAAAATTCAGAGGGAGATGATGGTGAGGATTGTGTGATCACTGGTTCCTTGAGTGCACCACAAATAGAGGGTGAGGAAGTAGAAATATTGGGTGCAGCCCAATATGAGAGTCAGGCTATTCTTCAAGTCAAATATGAACTTGATGAATCCCTTGGTGAAAGGAGGCCTGATTCTCCAGTAAATGTGAGTACATCTTTTGAAAATGAAGAAGAAAAGAATATAGTTGAAAATGAGAGAGAAGGTGCTGATGTATCAGACCTTATGAGAGAAAAAGAAATTGAGGGTGATGAGGGAATTTTTACTAACACTACTAGTTTTGCAGATTCAGTTGCTGTCACTCTTGAGCAAATTTTTGCAGATGCTTCCTTGACAGATATACCAATTGATGCTGACACTGATCTTGAGGCAGTTTCAGCAAATGTGTCCACACTTAACCAAATCTTCTTTGAGCAAGCCAACACCTCTGAGGCTCACTTTCAGATTGCTACTCAGACTGCATCCATCATTGAAGAACAGTCAGAGAAGTTGGACACACTGGTCAGGGAAGTTGGGAAGGCCCATGCAACAACTGCTGATACCTTAGATGGCCAAGGCAAGACTCTAGCCTCTGTGGAGATGAGGCTCACAGGGTCAGAAGAAGTAATCTTGCCTACTCTTGATGCAAGGATAAGTGGAGTTGAAACTGGACTGCAAACAGTTTCAACTGAAGTGACAAAGGCCAAAGATGCTATGCGTAAATTCACAAGATCTGTGAAGAAAGAGCAGCAGGATCTCAAATCCTTGTACAAGCATAATGTGAAAGCATTGAGAAAGACAATCAAGGATGCCTTGAGGCAGAGGACAGCAGCCCAGAGAAAGAAGGCAGAAGAGTTGAAAGCTGCAATGGTGAAGGAAGCAGCTGAGAAGTTCACTGTTGAACTCATGACCAAGGTGTCTGATCAAGTTGTGGCCAACCTCACTGATCAGCTTCAGGCCAAACTTGATCAATCACTGAAAGCCACATTGGATGCCATAGTTTCCCAAAAGATGAAGCCTGTTCACACCTTCTTGAGCATGGCAGATGATAAAATGCAAAACATTCATGATGAGAATGTTTATCTACTGCAAGAATTGAAGTCCCTCACTCAGGCCCACTCACACCTCTCAGTCTCAATGAGTGAACTGAAGCCCCAGTGTTTTGATAATGCCAAAAAGGGGGAAAGAGAGAGAGCAAGGGCAAAGGGAACCTTGGTGATTGGTGAATCCAAAGGAAAGGAGAAAGTCCCTGAGATTGAGGAGGAAGCAGTAGAAGACATTGGGAAAGGCAAAGGCCCAATGAATATTGAAAATTTGACTGAGGAAGAGCAGATTCAAATAGCTGTCAAGGAGTCCATGGTGTCAGCTATGGAAAGTCAGGCAAGGAAGCTTCAAAGGCCAGGTGGTGAGTCTACAGGACTTGAACCTAAGGAGAAGGCTGCTGAAGTAAGGGGGAAGGTGACAAGGTCATCTGAAAGAAAGAGGAAGGAGCTGCAAGCCTTCAATGATTTCCCAACCAGCTTGACCTTGCCTTCAGAATTTCAATCTGATGAATCTACTCCAGCAAGGCAATCAAAGAGATTAAAGAAAACAGCCAGGATGCCTGCAATTGAAGAAGAAGAAGCTGAAGAAGAAGTCCAGGAAAGAATGCCTGAAGTTGGTGTGCCCAAACTTGCTGATGATCCCTCTAAATTATTTGAAGAAGGTTTTGGAAAAGATCCAGAAACCCAAGAGAAGCTAGCTCTTCAGAGAGCTAAAGAGAGGATGGAGCAATTGGTTGAGGCCAACAAGGCAAGAGATGAAAGAAGGGCAAATTTCAGAGCCCCAAGAAGGAGAGCTTCATACAGAAGGCTCAAACCTCAAATGCTGCAAAGATGGGACACTCAGTACCCTCACCATGATAAGTGGGTTCCAATCTCACTGAATGATGAATGGGAGGAGGCCAAGAGAAGTTTTGTATATGACTTTTATGTCATTGGCAAGTGGCTTGGAGAGAGTGTAGATGAAGTCTTTGTTCAATTCATGTTTGAGAACCACAGGGACCTCTACCAGAAGCTGTTTGCAGCAGCTGATATGGCAAGAGTTGAGTTCAAGGCCCCTGGTCCAATTCTGTACATGCCTCCTAAGTTCAATGGGAACTTGATTGATGAGGGAAAGATTCTGGAGGAGTTCATCAACATCATGAAGATGGAGAAGATGAAAATAGGCCCTAGAGGCTCCAACAAGGATGTTTGGGAGCTGAAGAAAAGGGTCTGGGCTCAATATGGCATTGCTCCCCAAGATGATGGAACTCTCTGATGGATAAGTTTATCTCTTCCCTATCCTTGTTTTTGTTTGATGTTAATTGTTGTTATTCTGTTTACTTGTATCAGTTAGTGTGTCCTTTTGAATCTTTTGATCTGTAATGCTCCATGATATATAAAAGGACCAATGATTTTCTATCAAGAGATAACAACTCATTATCTCAACTAACTTGATATTACATATACTTGATTTATTGTGCTAACAATGTCTTTCAGGAAAGTTGACCAGTTCATAGATCCTGAAGGTAAAGTATAGTATAAGTCAAGGTCCCTTTGTAATAGGTTTTGGCATCATCAAAAAGGGGGAAATTGTTGGGAATAAAATGATTTTGATCTAGATACCAAAACCCCTGAATGATGATGTACAAATCAGTTGAGATATGCTCAAGTTATTGTTCAGGCAAGTTGTCCCAGAACACTTGAGTATGTAGAATGCTTAAGTTAAAAATCTCAGAAATGTTGTGAGATTTTAGAGTTCAGGATAGTTGTCCAAAGCTACATGTTAGAAAGCTTGATAGGTATTAAGTCTTAAGGCCAAAGTTGCTGAAGCATCAGGACAACTGAACAAGTGGACAACCAGGCTGAAGAGATCAAGAACACTGAAGCTGTGCTCTTAAATGCAAAAGATCTAGACAGTTGAAGTGCAAATGATCAAGAGAATTAACTGTCAAAAGCTTACACAAGACACATTCAATGAAGCATTTATTGCCAATCATGCTTGAACCAAGCATTGAAGACTTAGAGCATTAAAGAGTGAAGCATTGAATGAATATTGGAACATTCTAAAACTGCAGCAAGAATGTTCAGGGCGCTTGTCCCATCTGACCGTTGGTTGAGTGTAGATTCTGCCACAAATCAACCTTGGAAAGTGTGCTTATTTGGAAACTGTCACAAGTCATCTCAGCCGCATTTTTCAGAAGTCAACACATTCATTCAAGCAACCATTGAAGACCCCTTTTACACAGTGGATAAAAGGAAGTCAAGCTACTTAGCCGTTTCAATGTAGCTGCAAATAGAAATGTTTGAAATGCTATCTCTCCAACGGATAGTTGCTCAAACATGACTATATAAACAGAAGTGATCAAAGGGATTCAGTATCCAACAAGAAGCTATCAAACTCATATAAAGCTTTCAAAGGAAACCAAGCTATTCTCAAGTATTCCAAGTTTCCTGAATCACTTCAAGTCAGCTAAGCCAATCTTTGTAAACATCCTAGCTTAGCATTGAGATATCCTAAGCCTTTACATCTGTTCTCATTGTAAAGGATATCTCTATTAGTTGGAACCAAACCTCAAACCTTATCTCATTTAGTGAAGAGAGTGTTTGTTGTAGAAGTGAGGAGTTAAGGACTGTTAGAGTGAAACACAGTCTTAACTTAGAGAGATTGAGCACTAGGACTCAGATTATCCTAGGGATCAAAACACAAAGAGAGTGTTGTTGATCAGTGCACCTTGGCACTATAAAACAAGCTAATTCCATTGTGAAGGAATTATCCTGTTCAATCAGGCAAAGTGGATGTAGG
Organism: Galeopsis tetrahit; assembly: GCA_963675135.1. Taxonomy (NCBI): domain Eukaryota; kingdom Viridiplantae; phylum Streptophyta; class Magnoliopsida; order Lamiales; family Lamiaceae; genus Galeopsis; species Galeopsis tetrahit. The sequence continues at coordinate 26,719,468 of OY776130.1, read as the reverse complement.
AGCTTGAGTCTCTGAACCACTATAAACTTGTGTGTCTTTTACTTACTGCACTCTTTATTGCATTCATATTCAAACATATTTCAAAGAGTAAAACTTGTAAGATTAAGGAAAAATTGTTTTGGACAAAGTCCCTGATAACTGTATCTTTTCAGAAATTTACTTGGAGTATTTCCTTAAGTCAAAGGCCAACCACATTCCGCACTTAGCATCTCTCTTAGATATTTAGCCAACTGATCACTCTATAGTAATCAGTAGGACAAGTTTCTATCAAAGTTCACTCAGGCCAGTTGTGAGACAACCTGCCTGACAAGACCAGATTTGTCAAATAGAAAAGAATTTGCATACACAAGTGCATTCCCCCCCCCCATACACTTGTGTTATACTCCACCTAGGAGCAACATCCTTTCATAAGGCAGTCTCAGCTCTACTCGTCTAGACCTAGACATGTAGCTCCAAAATATCGTACACAAGTTGTCCTATATCCTCCACCTTTATCATATGATATTATTAGTGAGGAAAGACCCAAACGCGTCTATAAACCGTATGGACCTAATGCTTACAAGCCCTACTCTGACTATCATAGACCAGTGCCTGCTCAAGTAGAGATTAAGTCGAAAGGCTATCTCCAAAGAGTAGACCCGAACTCGACTGATAGGCCAGTTAAGGACAACAAGGTCTTATTTTGTAAAAAATATGGGCGAAAGCTTAAGAGATCGAACTTGTTCAAGACTCCAATGTATATTTGGATTCCTCTGAACACGACTAACCCCCAAGGACCCCAATAAACAAATGGGTACCTAAATTATTGAATATCTTCATTGCAGGGTCGACTTGACTTGTATAAGAAGGGTGGCTCAGTAGGAGAAACCTGTTACATAGACAGTGGTTGTTCGCACCACATGACTGGTACCAAGGCTCTCTTATCAAGTTACCATGAGTAAGAAGGACCAAAAGTGATATTTGGTGATAGTTCCACTGCTGTCACTAAAGGATTTGGTTACATCCGGAATGGAGACGTTGAGATACAAGATGTCTCATATGTTGAAGGCTTGAAATATAATTTACTCTCTATTTCTCAGTTTTGTGATCGTGGATACAAGGTGCAGTTCAAGAGCCGCAAATGCGAAATCATTGACAAAAGGACACACACAGTCCTACTAGTCGGCGTAAGACAAGGAAGTGTGTACATAGTGAACTGGAACAGTTGTCCGAGGGACACCTGTCTACTTACTAAGAATCCTAAAGAACTTGGATGGCTCTGGCGTAGACGACTTTGTAATCTAAACTTTAAGGTTCTTAATAAGATAGCCAGAGACTACCTTGTAGAAGGTATTCCCAATGAAGTTTACTACAAGTCACATGTATGCACGGCTTGTCAACAGGGTAAACAGGTTAAAGGTTCATTTAAGTCAATTCCTACTCTCTCAACTAGTAGAGTCCTAGAACTCTTACATATGGATCTTCATGGTCCGATAACTCCTCCAACCTTGAATGGTAGAAGGTACACACTTGTTGTTGTAGACGACTATTCTAAGTTTACTTGGGTAGTCTTTCTACACAAGAAGAGTGATACACAAACACTTCTGCCTGATCTGTTGAAGAAGTTACAAGTTGAGAAGAACCAGTCCATTGTCAAGATTCGTAGTGACAAGGGGACTGAGTTCATTAATTGCTATATCAAAGACTTTTGTGCTAAACGTGGTATCCAGCATCTTACTAGTGCAGCCAGGACACCACAACAAAATGGTGTAGCAGAAAGAAGGAATCGAACTCTCAAAGAAGCCTGTAGGACCATGCTAGCTGAGTTCAACACTCCTCAAAAGTTTTGGGCTGAAGCTATCAACACTGCATGCCATTCACAGAACAGAAGCGCGATCAACAAAGCTCTAGGCAAGACACCTTATGAGGTTTGGAAAGGTAGAAAACCAAGAGTTTCATATTTCCATATATTTGTTTGTAAGTGTTTCATTCACAACAATGGAAAGAGCAAGTTGAATGCTTTCGATGCTAAAGCAGACGAGGGGATATTCTTAGGATACTCCTCGACTAGCAAATCATTTAGAGTATTCAACTACTCAACTCTTTGTGTGGAAGAAACACCACATGTGGTTTTCGATGAATCTCGACAGGAATCGTCTGCCGACAAGGTCAGTAAGAAAGTGACTGATCTAACGATCGAATCTGACAAAGATTCAGAGATATATGAATCCGTTCAAGCCTACAACCCATTCCTAAAAGCTCTCGACTCTGATGACAAGGAGAAGGTGAGTGCTCAAGGTAAGTCTTCTAGACCAGTTGACATGCCTGCTCTAGTTGACTCTACTACTCCTGGTAAATTTGTTGATGATACAAAGGATGTTGATATGCATGATGCTGTACATGATATAGATGATGATAGTGCTACTGTTAAGAATAGAAAACCATGGAAATCTGCGCATGATACTGAAAATATTATTGGTGACTCTACTGTTGGTGTGAAGACTAGACGACAACTCTTTGAGTCGCAAGAACAGCCTAGTCCAACTATGTTTTGCTGGTGTTGTTTCCTCTCATCTATCGAGCCTACCACTGTTAAAGAGGCATTGGCTGATAGTAATTGGATCATCGATATGCAAGACGAGTTGAACTAGTTTGTTCGAAACGACGTCTGGGAACTTGTCGATAGGCCGAAACATCATAATGTAGTTGGCACTCGATGGATTTTCAAAAATAAGAAAGATGAGAATGATGTAGTCGTTAGGAATAAGGCCAGACTAGTTTCCCAAGGCTATTCTCAAGCTGAAGGTATAGACTATGATGAAACATATGCTCCTGTTGCTAGACTAGAAGCCATTCGTTTGTTCCTTGCATATGCTGCTCACATGAAGTTTACTGTATATCAAATGGATGTTAAAAGTGCATTTCTTAAAGGTATTCTTGCGGAAGAAGTGTATGTTGAACAACCTCCAGGTTTCGAAGTCAAAGGCGACAAGGTGTACAGATTAAAGAAGGCCTTATACGGACTAAAGCAAGCTCCAAGAGCATGGTATGACACTCTCTCTCTCTTCTTATTGGAAAATGGTTTTACTAAGGGCAAGGTCGATCGAACCTTGTTCAGAAGACAAGAAGGGAAAGACATTTTACTCGTCCAAATTTACGTAGATGACATCATTTTTGGGTCACCTAACAAAAAGCTGAGTGAAAGTTTTTCTACACTCATGCAAAGTAAATTTGAGATGTCTATGATGGGTGAAATGAATTACTTTCTTGGTCTTCAAGTAAAACAAACTCCAGAAGGTATTTTCATAAATCAGGCGAAGTACACTAGAAACCTTCTAGACAAGTACGGGATCAAAACTTGTAAGTCTACTGGCGTACCAATGCAACCAACTTACAGAATGGATCCAGATGAGAACGGTAAATGTGCTGACCAATCTTATTACCGTGGATTAATTGGTTCCTTACTGTATCTAACTGCTAGTAGACCAGACATTGCATTCTCTGTTGGTGTTTGTGCTCGATTCCAAGCCAATCCAAAAGAAAGTCACATGGAAACCACCAAAAGGATCTTGAAATATTTGAAAGGGACCATCAATCGTGGTATATGGTATCCCTCAAATGATGATTTATCCTTAAGTGGCTATTCAGACTCAGACTTTGGAGGCTGTAGAATAGATCGGAAATCTACTTCTGGTTCTTGTCAATTTTTAGGCACAAAACTCATATCTTGGTTTTCTAAAAAGCAGACTAGTGTTGCTACTTCTACTACCGAAGCCGAGTACATGGCTGCTGGTAGCTGTTGTAGTCAACTACTCTGGCTCATTCAACAGCTTCGTGATTACAACATACATGAATCAAATGTTCCTATTTTCTGTGATAGTAATAGTGCAATTGCCATTACACAAAATCCTGTTTTGCACACACGTTGTAAGCATGTTGATGTGAAGCATCATTTCATACGTGATCATGTAGAAAAGAAGGATATTCGCATGGAAAAGATTCATACTGATTTTCAAAGAGCTGATATTTTTACTAAACCATTAGCTGAGGCACGTTTTCGTGAGTTATGCATTAGTCTAGGGTTAATTGATTTGGACCCTACTTGCCTATAGCTATGTACTAACCAGTCAGGTACATCAAGAAAAGAAGACAAGATCACTAGACCAGAGCACTCGACTACTCACGCAACAGACAGGTATACAAGGCTAGACTAGATGACCAAACAACCCGATGAGGAAGCTGGTAAAGCTGAGGGTAATACTAAGGGAATAAACAATTAAGGGGGAATCCTTGATTTCTTAAATATCCTTAGGTTGACTCTTATGTTTGTTAACAGTCATCTTGTTCAAAACCTTGACCATTGCTTTAGATTGATATTCATCTTATTTATTTTACTCTACTTGTACCTACGATTACACATTGTAAATGATGAGATAGGTACATAAAGTCGTTCGACGTTCAGAATAGACAAGTACAGGCGAAGGGGGAACTCGTCTTGTGTGCTTAAGCCAACTCGTCTTGTGAAGCTTAAGTCTACTCGTCTGTTCTGGATGGACTCGAACAGACAAGCTAAGTGTTTCTCTTGATTGAAATATGCTAAGTGTTTAATCACATCGGATTAAGGGTATTATGGTAATTAGATAGTGCTAAAATTTGAAAACCCTAGGATTTGATTTATACACTCCCATTTTAATGAGGTGTATACACCCAGTTCGTACTCGACTACACTAGGTCAGATGAGTTCACTCCCCTGTCCTACTTAAGAAGAGACGAATTTCAAATTTTACAATATCAAATCACATAATATTGTCGATTCCGTAACCGAATTTCAAAGGTCTCAACCGTTGGATCAAAATTTTCAATCTGGGCCGTTGGATCTCATTTCTGTTCTAACAAAACTCACCTTTCACACACAACTTGACCCACGATTTCATAACTCCCCTACTATAGCTCTAAATTTCTTGCAAAATCAAACCTCCCCAGTTCTTACTCTATTCACTAGATATGTCGATTGCTTCTCTTTTCGATGTTAGAACTAACATGCAAGCATGGTTTGATCTTGGTAGGTATATCACTGAAGGCAAGGTGCATGTGGAACCCTCAATGTTCTTCAAAGGGGTTCACACTGCTGATAATCAAGAAATTCTCGACAAATGCTCTCGATGTGGACTGAGGCCTTATCTGGAGGCTTTCCCACAAGTCGTCTTGGAGGAAGAAGTATTGCTGTTCTATGCCAACGCCACAAGACGAGGAGATGTGATTGAGTCCTTTATTGGAACGAGTCGTGTTGAAATCACTCGTGAGGTGTTTTTTAGACATTTGAGGTTGCCCATCGGAACGATTGATGTGGAAAATTATGCCACTGGTCAAGAGATGAGATATATGAGCATCTTCTGTGGAAAGAGGATGAGGCTCAAACCTGATGGCAAGGCCCCTGCCGTCAAGAAGTCAGAACTTCTGAAGAAATATCGCACGTTATTGGACATAGCAAGCAAGATGCTTCTATGCGCCACTGGTTCTTTTGATGCGGTCACTCAAGCCAAGACAAGGGTGATGGCAGCAATTTATGACGGAATCACGGAAGGCAATTGGTTTAAGCTGATAGCTGATCGGATGATGTATTTTGAGAAGAGCGTTCGAATTGATACCGACTCTTGTAGTTGGGTGGTGTCACATACTGTTGGGTACGGCAACAAGCTGAGTATTCTACTCCCCTTGTTGTTACCAAACAAATCGAACTGGAGTAACGGAAAGCCTTTCCATCCTCTTAAGTTTTATCTGAAGACGGAAGCCCTGAAGAAGCAAGTCGCTGCAAGGCCAGCTGCCCCAAGGCGAGTTCAAGTAGATGAGTCACAAGTCCTGCCTTATTCTAACTCATCTAGCTCTTCAGAAGATAAGTCCGATGATGAGGAATCGGAGAAGGCTGCAATAGCTGAGTCCAGTGCAGCTGACTCAGAGAAGACTCCGACAGAAGAGGAGTCGGAACAAGAGAAGGAGCCGAATGCTCAAGTTCCAGAATTGTACACTCTCGTAAGAGTTGGTTCGCCTACTCAACCAGACGAGTTGAGTTCTCAGGTTGGTACATCTTCTACACAAGCTTTGTCAATACCTCCTCTCTCTCATTCTTATGTTCGAACCAAGGCTAGATCACATCGATCTAGGCCTAGACCTCAACCCTCAACCTCACAAGTACTGGCGGTATTACCGCTTAGAGCCAGTCTACCCCAAAACACTCCCATAAAAGATACAACTGATACTTCGACAGTTGTCACACCAGACCAAGCCACATTAAAGCTCCCAGAAACCACACTCCAAACTCCCTTTTTACCTTCAACAGAATATGTTGAACCCTCTAACCCATCTACTTCAGACAAGACGCCAGTTGCCACTGCAACAGCTGAGTTAGGGACCCCACCTACTCAGAACCCGTCTGATGTTAGATTTGAATCTTTGGTTTATTACCCCATGTGTCTAAGAGAGAAGAGAGTTCGTGCTAAAGTTTCAAGGAATCTGAAGAAGCAACTCTCCACTCTTGACATCGACACTGCCTCAGAGCAGTTTGAGAAACTCGTGCGAATATGCACTTGGTTTGCTTTGAAGAAGTCGTCAACCGATGATCTGTTTGAGGTCATTCAAGGCATGGGTGGAATCTCCAATTTCATGGATTGGGAGATGGAACAGAAAGAGAATAGTGGTGTTCAAGACCACTCCGAATTGTTCCCTCGCAAGGCCTTGGTTGATCTAGTTAAAAGGCTGGTTAGCATTCCTGATGGTGTTCTGGAAGAAGAGTTCTCGTTTGACGTTGGAACTCAAACTGATCTGGTGGAAGACGAGGTAAAGCCAGATGTTGCTGAAATGGAAGTCCAGACATCAGAACCAATCTTGGAGTTGGAAGAGGTTCATGCTGAAGAAGAAGCTGAAAGTTCTGAACAAGTTGCTTCGTTTGAACTAGGTGAAGAAGATGATGAGTTTGTTGAAGCTGTCATGTTCACTGAAGATGAACTGATGGAAACAGTTCAAACTGAAGAAGTGGTGGTTGAAGCTAAGTCGACTACTCAAGCTTTTACTGAAGGATATCTTGAGGAACTGAAGTCAGACTTGAAAGAAGTCGTACATTCTGCGATAGATGAGTTCTTACAATCGAAGGTGAAAGATGTGTTGGTCCAGCAGAACCAAACACTTGTTGACAGTTCTAGAGAGTTGATCGTTGGAGAAGTCAACAAGATGGACTCAACTTTCCGAGCAGAGATGTATGCAGAAGTTGAAAGTTTTCTGAAGAAACAAGTGGATTTCTCTGAGAAGAGATCTATTTCGTTTGCTCGCTCGTTAGCTGAAGAGTCTAGCAAGATGGAACGACTCTACAGAGTGAAGATTGAGATTGCTGATGAACAGAGACGGGAAGCACAAGATCAGTTGGTGCGTTCTCGAGCTGTTCTCACTGAGCTAACAGAGCAGAAAACACTCCTTCGTCAAACAGCAACATACTTCAAGGATGAACTAGTTTCGAGTTCAAGGAAGCTAGAGTTGACTACTGATCGTCTTGACAAGATGAGTCACGACAAGACACATCAGAAACAAATTGCGATGGCTGCTGAGGCGATGAAGGAAGCTGTAAAGGAAGAGATGACTCGCTTTACAAGTCTATTTACTCTTAAGGCTAACGATGAAGCCAAAAAGGGGGAAGAGATTAGTAAAGTAGAGAAGGTTGCTGAGATTGAAAAAGACTCGTCTGCTGAACCGGAAGATAAGGAAGCTGCTGAAGCTATGCAAGATCTTAGAAGGCCTAAGAGAGGCAAAGGCAAGTTGGTTAAAACTGCAGATCTTGAGCGAGCTAAGGCTGAAGCAGTTGAGTTGAAGAAGAAGGAGAAGGGCAAAGCAGTTGCATCTCCTGAAGCAGAGGTTCAGACAAGGCAAGTATCAAAAAGGAAATCTATTCATATAGAAGAGCCGAAAGAAGTGGAGACAACAACTAAAGTAAAGAAACAGAAGGTTGTTGATCTAGATGATGAAACTCACTATGCGAGTAAGAAGAAGGTTGGTAGACATATTGAAAGTCTGCAGAAGTTGAAAGCAGATGAAGATCAAATGGAAGATCAGTTCATTGACTACTTCATTGACAAAGAACATCGATCTGAATGGATGAAAGTGAAGAGACAATGGGAACTTGATCACTGGATTATTCGCAAGTATGGTGATGCTGAGAGTCCAGATGAGTTGTATTCTTTGTTTGACAAGTTCATGGAAGGACAACACAAGATGTTGTGGCATTTGATATTAAGGATATCTGCTGGAGCGAATTTCAACATTTTGGTTCCTGTATTTCCGAAATGGAAATGTCCCATGACTAGTTCAGGTAAACGAGTTGATTTTAATCTAATCAAGAAGTATGAAGAAGATCTACTAGATAAAGAGAAGATCGAAGATGAAGACCATATCAGAGTTATTCACAAGAGACTTCTAGATGCATTCTGTGTTCCAAATCCAGAAGGAGGTACTCTTTCAGACTAGTTGATTATATGCTCTGATACTTAGTTTTTTTTAATTTTGATTTTTGAAGTATGTGTAATATCTACTGTTCTTATCTTGAATGAATGAAAAGATAAAGTACTATTTGGTGTTAAGACAAGATAACTACTTAACTAGTCTACTATTGAGAAAAGATTCAAGTAGTTTTGGCTTCATCAAAAAGGGGGAAATTGTTGGGATATGAATCCTAGACAAGTCCTACATGTTGATGAAAGATGAAGTTTTGATAAGCCAAAAATAGTTTGAATATTTTCTAAGTGTTGACTAATCTAGTCTAGTTGAGTTGAAGTCATCTTGAACAGATCAGTAGAGTTCACATGGAAAGATAAGTATTGTTTTCATATTAAAAGATAAGTACGATTTATAAGTACTTCATATTTGCTATTTGTATATGTTAGATTGTTGTTGAGCTATGAATAATCATTGTATAGAGCTCATGATTTTAAACTGTAATAGATAGATTGATTGTATAGTTTTAAGTTGACTAAGCTATAAGCTTAAAGTAATGTAATAGTCTTGTTAGGTTAGAATAGTTTACTATTGTAAAATGCACAAGAAGACCAAATCAAAAGAAGAGTTGAAGTCTACTACACAAGACAGGTGGACTACAAGACAAGTGCATCTACCAGACTACACAAGACGAGTCAACTTGAAGTAAAGTCTAAGTGAAGCGCGTGTAAAGATAAGGATGGAGAAGTTAGTTATGGAATAACTACTTAACAAGAAACGCGTGGATGGATAAGAAGATTCAGTTGGAAGTTAGTTTTAAAGAAGAGTTGGTTACAACTAACTTAGTTCTTGATTTCAGAAGTCTATAAATACTTCATGGTGGTTATTGATTCAAGACTACTGATACTGAGATTACTGATACATACTGAAGATTACTCACAGAGTTCATTGAAGTTCAGAAAGCAAGTCAGAAGTGAAGTGAAGAATCAGAAGACTGCTACTGAATAAGTTTTCGTTTTTGTTGTTTTTATCAAGTTGCTAGATACTTGTTAAATTTCTAGTTAGATCGTAGACGTATCTGGTGGTATAGTCTTAGAAGATCTAAGTCTTCTTCTTGGGACTTAAAATCACAGGAATACTCACTTTGTACTCGATTGGAAGAGTTTAGTGGAAACATCACAACTGGGTTGTGAGAGTGGATGTAGACAAGTTGTCGAACCACTATAAATTGTTTGTGTTGTTTACTTTACTGTTTTGTTTAATTGCTTAATTGTTTACACACATAACTGAACAAGACAAGTTGAGTATAGAACAGAGTTCTCGAATTTGATAAGTTGAGTATAAACGTGTATTGGGCTCATTGTTAATTTCGTATTCCGCACATTGTATTCTGATATATCGAAAGATTTTAGAAAAGTCTATTCACCCCCCTCTAGACATTTTCTTTAGCTTCCCTCGATATTAACTCAACTTTCGGGACCTACAGAAAGTTTGACTGCTGCAAATTCTTATGACAAGATATTGGAATTCACTATGAATAAAATCTATGATCTGCATAGATTACAAGAAAAGACACTTTCTACTGAACTGCAAAAGAAAGTAGAGATACTTTTAACACCCTTGAAGGATTGGCAAGATGAAGCCAAAAAGGGGGAAGTAAAAGTGATGAAAGTGATGGAACAAACTCAATCATTAAAGTTACAGAATCCTGATTCTGTTACTCAAGAAACTGCTACTCAGAAACATGTTGCTGAATCTTCTTTTGGAAAAAGAAAAAGAAAATTCATTATTGATGATGAAGAAGAGACTGAAGCGAGGGAATTGCCCTCTTTAATTTAAAAAATTGTAGAATCTGGGTTTGAACCCCCACCACTTACCATTTCTATTTAACCCCCCACCCGCACAGGCGAGAATCGAACCCAGGACCTCCAGAACAAGAAGAGTTTATGCGCTCCTTGTGTGCCGTTTAGGCTAGGAGCTTTAGTCGTTATGCTTTGAATGCAATTAATATATATATACATATATTATAATTTTAGTTTTTTCTTTCTTTCCTTTAAAGTAACTTGTTTATCTTTAGATTGTCAAAACACATTTAATATATTTATTTTTAAATATGAAATTATTATATTATGTATTACAAATAATTAATTATGTTTATTTTATTTTTCAATTATAAAATTAAAGTTCCTTGTTTATTTTTAAATTGTCAAAACATATTTAATATATTTATTTCTAAATGGAAAATTATAAAATTATGTGTTACAAATAATTAGTTGGGTTTAATTTTATTCTCCAATTACATTTTTTTTAATTCATGATTATTCATTAATTATGTCTAATTAATTTTCTCCATAAATAAATAAATATATATATATATATATATTTAAAATTTGTAATTAAATCATTGTTAGTAAAAATTATTTGAAAACATTATTTGTAATTATCAAAACATTATATTTATAATTAAATTATCAAAACATTATATTTATAATTAAATTATATTATTAAAAATATTTAATCATTAATTAATCTAATAATAACAATTAACTATTAACCTAATTAACAATATCTAATAATTAATATCTAATAACTATTAACAATATATTAATATCTAATGGAGTAACAATTAATATCTAATGGAGTACGTAACTATTAACCTTCCAAATAAGCACCGTCGCCATTTTGCGAGGGGTATTAATTTCCCTCGCCAATTTGCGAGGGATTTTGGTACCCTCGCCAATTTAAGAGGGATTTTGGTACCCTCGCCAACGCGCTTGTAAATTGGCGAGTGTGATTCCGCCCCTCGCTAATTAGCAAGTATGATTCCGCCCCTCGCCAATTCCCTCTTTATTTGTGCCCCTCTTTAAATCCCTCGCCAAATAACAAGGGTTAAATCCCCCTCTTTAACTCCCCTCGTTATTTGAGCAATTTTTTGTAGTGATATATATATATATAGAGAGAGTCATACTTCATTTAGTGTTTTAGTAGGGTGAGCTATATATGTCTCCCTGTAAGAAACATCTTTCCTTTGGCGTTTCCCAAAACCAAGGGCTGCTTTATCTTCAATTTGATACTTCTCCCATCTACAAAACCAATAAGCAATTGTTTAGCAAGAGCCTAAAGAAATAATGTCTATAATTTGAAAACTACGGTAAGGACTTATGCAAATCAGTTTTACCGTGCAATACCATAAAGTGATAATTACAAATCAGTTGTATGGTAAAACCCTTTATATAAAACCAACTCTAGTGAAGTCTTAATGCAAAGCAGTTTCACTGTGTAATTGATTTGCATTTTGAGTGTATTTTTAAAAGTATTAGTTGTTTCATTACAATGTATTAGTTATAGTTTTTAATTCAAAAGTATTAGTTGTTATACTCTAAAAGTGATAGCCTCAAATCAGTTGTACAATAAAACTCTCATAAGACCAACTCTAGAACTATTTCTAGCTTGATAGTCACATCCAAGAAATCCTCAATATAAAATCATCTACAAGTGTATTATAAATACAAAGTTTGGACGGATGGAGTAATATTTTTTTAGTGAAACTATTCTAACAAATTAATGCCTTTTAATAAAACGACTAATACGAATTATTATTTAAAAGAACATTTGAGTCGCACGTGCACTTAGTGGCAGCTTTCTTCTTTCGTTGTTCAATTTCAGCTATCAACCTTCCCTACATCAGCGACAACCTCGTCACCAACATCAACAATATCACCCTTCTCACTAGCCTCGTCTTTTTCAGTCTTACCACCAACATCCTCAACTTCATTTGCCTTATCATTGTGCCCCAAAATCACCCCAATCCCATCATCTTCTGCCATATCATCGGCCATATCACCTCTGCTTGCATGAAGCCAAGCCACTGAGCAGTTTCTTAGGAAATTATTCAAAATTGAACATCTCCGCAATAAAAACTTCATTACGCATAAAGTTATCCACCAACTCGTCAACTGTGGTTGATGCTTTATCATCAATTTTTATTTTTTGAGAATGACTCATATCCTCAGACGTTGAGCTAACCATTCCAGACTCCTTAATACGCAACAACTTTGAAGCATAATTGTTGGACACATCAACAATGTACATCTTATTCTCCAAAATAGAGAGAGGGGGATGAGGTGTTGTGATAAAGCGAGTCCATTCTAAGAAGTGGACTCATGTCACACTCTCATTAATTTATATATTATAGAGTGATAGTTTTGAACCAGTTGTACAATAAAACTCTCTTACATAAGACCAAAGGTAAAGTCTTATGTGAACTAGTTTCATCGTGCAACTAATATGCATTTTGAGTGTATTTTTAAATAGAATTAGTTGTTCCGTTAAAACGTATTATTTTGACAGTAATAGTAGTTTTACTCAAAATAATTAGCTGCTATACTATAAATTGATAGTTTCTAAACAGTTGTACGATAAAACTCGTTTGCACAAGACCAACTCAGAATAATACAACCTGATACTAAGGTGTGTGGGAACAAAGGTACTCAGGCATTGACAAATCATTGAATGATGTTTTACATGTCTGTGAATGTAGGACATTATGTGGAAATATCACGTGGGTTGCATGATTGTCCTAAATTTACTTATTTTAAAAACATACAATCCTACATTCACATGTCCATAAATCTTTAAATGTAGGACAATCGTGCAACTCAAGAGCGATTTATTAATATTCAAATGTATTATGTGCAAGTTTTTTTTTTTAATTCTAATACTATAGGTGGTGTGTACCTAAAATTAGGGGTAACGATAGCATGACACGAAAACGATATGAAAATTGCAGGCACTAGTTAGGCTTATCATGTTCGTATCCTTACTGTGTAGAGACGATAAGAACGTGAAATTTTAGTGGCATGTTCGCGTCCACCCGTTAAATTTGGAAAAAAGTTTTGATTTGTATATGCCTTGTTATTTTGTAATTTTATTAGAAATTTGTACTTTTTATCGTTCTATAAGCAGGAGAGACATAAAGAGAGTAACTCACCGGATCATAGGGCAGACACTTTTCCGGAACGGTATCTCCCTTGGCATTCCCATGAGAAGCCTTGTACTGTTGAATAATAAATATATCAAAAGAATATATTTTCGATTGATCTTGAGAAAAATAAGGTTTTTCTTTTTTTAAATTTAGGATCCTACAATTAAAAAAATTGAACTTGTGTTTAGGCTAGTAGTAAAAAGAAGTGCAATAAGTTGTATATGCAAATAGAGAGTATTTCCTTCCTGTGTTTAGACCATACCAAAATAAGGATCCAAAGGCCGAAAGTTTGTCAATGTTAAAATTTCTTTAACGAATATCGTCATATTTTAGTGCAAGGAAATGATGATAGCATCTATTCGAGTCAAGGTTAGGCAAGTTTATAAGGTGAAGTCTTATTTTACGAAGACTATTTAATTTATGATCATAATAATACTAAGAATTACTGAGTGTCTTGTTTTAAATAGATTATCACTGAAAAAATATCAACCATAAAGATCAAGTTACAAAATTCATTTTCTGTACCTAATGCATTTTAACTATACCAACCTTTCAATGATTCTGAAAAAAAAAAAAAGAATATCATGATGTGTTGGTGTTCTATGTATTTGTACAAGTACAATCCATGTCAATTTTCTTTTTCAACATTTTTTGTCCGTGGCAACACTTCAAAAACTAACAGATCTAATACTCAATATCCAAAAATTGGACACATCATCCTAAGTAGCAAAATTTATTTATTTCAATTTTCCAAGTTGTATATGTGAAGAAATAGAGCATGCATACATATCGAACACACAAATGCAGATTTTAACTGAACATCGAGAAACAGAGAGGGAGAAGTACTGCATATAGTGTTTCACTAGGATGAGCTACATATGCATGCCTCCGTGTAAGAAACAACTTTTCTTTGGCGTTTCCCACGAGCTGTTTACTCTTCACCTTGATACCTCTGCCATCTACAAAAGCATTAAGCAATGGTTTAGCAAGATCTTAATTAAAGAAATAATGTCACTGTTTAGAACTATGATAACCAATTTCACTTTCACCCTGCAACTCGTTTGCAATTTGAGTATATTTTAAAATAACAATAGCTGTTCCATTAAAACGAATTAGTTTGGTAGTATTTTAGTCGTTATACTATTAAGTGATTAAGCCATAGTTTCGAACCAGTTCTCCAGTAAAACCCTTTTACATAAGATCACAATTATGCAAATCAATTTCACCGTGCAACTGCCAACTAGTGGCAGGTAGCAGAAGACGCGATACAATCGAATGAATAAACAGCTAGCAGTGCCATAGATTAGCTAGAATTCCCCCAATTGAGTTTTGAATTCTTGATTCTCATTCTTATGTTGAACTCCTGGAATGAGTGAATTTTGAGCAAATCAGTTTAAAATTTGGCCAAGAAGATGAAGAAGTCGGTTTTAAAAATGAAGACTTTTAAATAGTATTAGTTGTTTCATTGAAACGTATTAATTAGTTTGGCAAGATTGTTTCGTTCAAAAGTTTTTTTTTTTTTTTTGAAGAGTACAGTGCCCATTACATTTGTGTTTCATAATCGAAACCTCATTAACAAATTGATCACTGATAGGCCTCCACTAATCTCTCAACCATTCAGGTAGAAACAGCTCCGTCCCAATCAAGAGGGGTAGGAGAGCCGATAGCTTCCCTTGCTAGTCGATGCGCTTTGGTGTTTCTCGTCCTTGGGATGAAACAAACCTCGCACACTACGAGCTCGTTCATCACCTTCCTTACTTCATCCACTGCAAAACCGTCCGCTGTCAAGCACGATTCTCTACTGTCGATCATATGAACCGCATTAATTCAGACAGTCTGAAAACACTCTAGCCTTCATAAAACCCCTCTCTCTACATTTTTTAATTCCCCCAGCAATGCCCATCAATTCAGCTGCCAAAACAGAGCCTGGGTTCTTGATTCTCCTTCTCCCTTCTGCTTGAATTTCTCCATTCGCATCTTCAACAACATATCCGACCCCGAATATACTATTTTCTCCTCCTTTAGCAGCATCTGTGTACACCTTCACCCAATCATGTTCAACATTTTCCTGTGAAGTGTTCGGCGTACCTGGGTTAGGGGTTGTGTCTACACCCGCAACCATTCTCGCTTGTTGGAAGTTTTGTAAAAAGGTTCGCGCCCAGCTTACATCCGTAAAAGATGTGTGAGTCTCCCCTGCATCACTATCTCTCCTTGCCCTCATATTACATCGCTCCCTCCAAATTCCCCACATCATCACAGCTATTTCCTCCATTTCACACCCCTTTTCTGCATCCCACAAAACCTCAAGAAAATCTATTGTGGACATATCCTTCCCCCACTTAATAACATTCCCCAGGCCAGCCAATTTCCAAATTTTCTTAACAAAATGGCACAAAAATAGAGTATGAACCGTACATGCGTTATGTTGTCCACATAGGAAGCAATGAGAGGGAATCGGTACATGGTGCCTTGCTAAATTTCCCTCCGTTGCTAATATATCCCAAGCCACCTTCCACATAAAGATTCAAATTTTCGGGGGTATATTCAACGTCCATATTTTCTTCCACCATCCATTTCTCCTTCCCGTGCTCGACTCCTCCCCTTCATTTACTTCGTTCGGCATCAGTTTGCTTGCCACCCTATATCCCGACTTGACTGAATAGGTTCCTTTAGTCTCGGGCTTCCAGAACGGCGCATCTTCATAATGTGCGCCTCCCAAAGGGGTTTTAGAATAGCCTCTGCCTCGAAGGGTAAAAAAGCTGCCCGCACAAGGCCTTCATTCCAAACACCATTGTCAAGGATGAAACAGCTGACTTTCGAAGCACTGGCAATCCTTGATTGGATCCTTCCTTCATGTAGATCACCCACCCACCTATCCTTAAAAATACTCACTTTTTGTCCATTTCCAATTCGCCAATGCACGCCTTTCTCTAGAGTGTCCCTACTCCATATGAGAGACCTCCATATATACGATGGGTTCGTCCCCAGACCAGCTTCCATCACTCCTTCATGTTTGAAGTATCGGGCCAGAAGCACTCTAGCTACCAAAGATTGAGGTCGAGACATTAGTCTCCACATCTGTTTTGCAAGCATAGCATTGTTAAAAGCCTCCAGTTTTCGGAATCCCATGCCCCCTCACTTTTAGGGCAGCACATGTGTTTCCATTTCTTCCAGTACATGGAGTTACCCTCCTCGTTCTTGCCCCACCAAAATTTAGCGCACATTTGCTCAATTTCCTTACATATAGAGGCCGGTAGTCGGAAGCACGCCATGGCATAGGTCGGTATAGCTTGTATGACAGCTTTGATCAGGACCTCCCTTCCCCCTTCTGAAAAATCTTTTACCTTCCAACTAAGCAGTTTTTGCGCCACCTTATCTTTAACATATGCAAACTGAATTCTTTTAGTGCGCATAGAAAAAGTAGGTAGACCCAAATAGATCTCATGGCCCTGACTCATCCGTATTCCCAGTTGGTCACGAATCAGAACTCTCACTCCCTGCCCCACTTTCGGGCTGAAAGTAATAGACGATTTGTCATAGTTTACAACTTGGCCCGATGCCCTTTCATATCTTCGTAGACCTTCTCTAATTATCCTCCCACTATGCGCCTCTGCTCTGAAGAAAAATAGACTATCATCCGCGAATAGTAAGTGTGTAATTTCCGGCGCCCCTGTGGCCACAGTAACCCCGGTTAGTTGCTTTTGTGCTGATAGTTGCCCCAGAACTTTGGAGAGTCCTTGGGTACATAGAACAAAAAGGAAAGGGGACAGAGGGTCCCCTTGCCTAATGCCTCTAGCCGGCTTGACATTTCCCTTCACTTCCCCATTAATCTTGAAAGAGTAGGACACCGTATCGACACAGTTCATGATTATCTGAACCCATTTACTGCTGAACCCTGTTTTCCTGAGCATGGCCTTTAGGAATGGCCATTCTATTCGATCATAGGCCTTTGACATATCCAACTTAAGGGCCGCGTAGCCCCTTTTGCTCCTGTTATTTCTGATCCAATGTAAACACTCAAAGCCCACCACCACATTATCCGATATAAGCCGTCCCGGTGTGAAAGCACTTTGAAACTCATCTACAACATCTCCCAATACTCTCTTGAGCCTGTTACTCACGGTCTGGGCAAGGATTCGATAGCACACATTAGTTAAGCTAATCGGGCGGTTGTCTTTCAATTCTTGTGGGTTCTTTGTTTTTGGGATAAGTGTAACCAAGGTTTGGTTCCACCCTTGCACGCTGCCTCCCCCATTTAAGATGCCCAGTATTTGGCTCCCAACCTCCTGACCGACTATATCCCACGATCGTTCAAAAGTATTAGTTATACTGTAAATTGATAGTTTCGAACCAGTTATATGGTAAAACTACTTTACACAAGACCAACAGTAGAACTATTTCTAGTTTGATAACCACATCAAAGAAATCCTCAATGGAAAATTATCTATCAATATCTAAGGTGGGTGGGAATAAAGGTACACGCATTGAGAATTGAATGATGTTTTACACTGCTGAATTAATGAATGCTTTATCAGTTTTTTTAAGTAAGCACCCCCAAATGAAATTGGGGCATTTAATTATGTTCTATTGACATGATTACATGTTCACCTTCATCAATTTATCTATCTACTTTATCCACTCTTTCATAAAACCTATGCCCAAACATTTAGGCACAGATTTAGTGGACGGAAGGAATACTAATTAAAAATACAATTGAGTTACACATACACTTGTTGCATACAAGTTTTTGTTATTTCAGTTCGCTAGCGATTATTAGATATCATGAAAGTTTACATAAATTAAATTCGATGTACACTTCTCAGATATTCCAACATGATTCTTTACCCTCAATCTAGATAAATTCTATATATTTTTTAATACGAGAAATCCCTTGATCTAGATAAATTCATTTTAACTTTCCATCTTTAGAAAATAAAATACAAAGTGATAGACTAGAAATGAAATAAATACTTGTTCATATACATATGTTCAAGAGGATGGAACCAATTCGTTAAATTTATCCCCTTATTACACTTTTTGATTGAAGTTCTCTATTTTACTAAGGCCTAATTGCACCAGGCCCACCAAGCAATCACTTATTTTGCACCTAAACCATCGAACTATTCTTTTTAGCACCGATATATACAAAATACTAAATTTTGACATATAAACCACTAAAATTATTTTAGTGCCTAATTTTTTTTTCTTGGCACATAAATCCTTGTTGGACCCTTTTATCCCCCCACCCGAACATCATACTCCCTCCGTACCTTACTTAAGAACCCATAACTTTTCAGCATGAGTTTTAATGTATGAATTGTTTATTAGTATTATGGGAGATAAAAATGAGAATAATAAAGACTTTTCAACTTTAAAAGGAATAAAGATGCCTGTTAGTATGAATAAAGTAATGACATTTGATGTAATATTGAGGGGATAGTTAAAATACTCTTTTATTATTTTATGTATGAGTCATTAAGTAAGGGACACTCAAAAGCAAAATGAGTCATTAAATAGGGGACAGATGGAGTATAATTTGCAAAGAAAATGAAAGGTCAAAATGCAAATATTATGAATAGGAGCGAGTATCAAATTTTGGCACATAAACCACTAAACTTAATTTCTGGTCAATTTTTTCTTGGACCTTTAACAAGTGTAGCACACATGCCTTTTTCTAGGGGCATTTTCATTAAAAAAATCAATTGGATTGAGAATTGCACAAAACTCACTAAACTATCACTACAGGTGCACATAAACCACCGAACTCTTTTTTTTTTTCTTTTTGCATGAAACAATACAAACTGTAATTTTTTAACGCAAACCACGAAAAGAATAAAGAACAAGCCAAGAGACAACACGAGAAGATTACATGAAAGAAAATAAACACTAAGATTGAACAAAAGAAAATATACATCAACATTTAGCATTGACCATATTGCACACTTTAATATTAAAAAAAAAAATTGCACACAATTGGCAAGCAATGCCAATTGTTAACAAGAAAGTATTTGAGCTCAAAAACACACCCACCATTAGGCTCCATATCAAAACCATGTAGATATATATACTCAAAGAGAGAGAGAGAGAGAGACGTACATCATTTAGTGTTTCAATAGGATGAGCTACATATGCCTCCCTGTAAGAAACAACTTTCCTTTGGCGTTTCGCACGACCAAGGGCTGCTTTTTCTTCACCTCGATACTTCTCCCATCTACAAAACCAATAAGCAATGGTTTAGCAAGAGCATAAAGAAATAATGAATATAATTTAGAAACTATGATAAGGTCTTATGCAAATCAGTTTCACCATGCAACTAGTTTGCATTTTGAGTGTACTTGAGGGATTGCAACAAGCACCAATGGGCTGTTAAGGTGAAAGAAATTGGTGACTTTTGTTGTTTCGTTGATGGTTGAGACAAATTTGTCAATGACAATTCATTGATAACTGGAGACCTATTAATGTTTGCATATGTCCAAAGGGATGTATTTATAAATGTCAAAATATATGGGACATTTGCGACAGAGAAGAACATAATTCGACCGGCTGCAAAGACCTACGTGCAAACACCCGCGGATGAGGAAGTTGATGATGAATCTTTTCCACTGTAGATAAATTCTTTTGACTTTTCCAGTATTAGAAAATAAATAGAAAGGCATTTGTTTTGTCAATGACACCAAAGGGGGTATTAAAATGAAATGAAGGTAAATTCCTGTATGCAGTTAGATGAATACATGCAATTGGATGTTTGACCCACCACATTAAAATCAAATTAAAATTGTGACTCAATTACATCAATTGCATCATGCAATTGAGTGCACACAAGTGCCGGAAGGTCCACGTGAAGGTCACACAACAAATGTTTTAGCCAGCATACATCTGAAGTTGTTGTTGCTAGAGCTCGATACTCAGCCTCCGTAGAGGAGCGAGCAACACCACGTTGCTTCCGAGAGCGCCACGATATAGGTGTGGTGCCAAGAAAGATAATGTATGCGGATGTAGATTTACAATCGGATAAATCGCCAGCAAAATCAGAATCTGAATATGCAGTGATGGCCAAGGGAGTTGAGCGACGAAGAAGTATTCCATGATGAATTGATCCTTTGAGATAGCGGAACAATCTTTTGACAGAATTCCAATCAGCGAGGGTGGGGGCGGATATATGTTGAGCTAGACGATTCACGATGAAGGAAATGTCTGGACGAGTAATCGTAAGGTATTGCAATCCGCCGATGGCACTTCGAAATTCTGTAGCATCTACAAGGCTGGAGTCAGGTGTGGACTTGGTTGTTGCAGGGGTACTAACGGGCTTAACGCCATCCATCTTATGGCGACGAAGAAGATCAATCATATATTTGTGTTGCGATAGAAATAAACCATGTTGACAATTTGCAACTTCAACTCCAAGGAAGTACGATAGAGGTCCGAGGTCTTTTACAGCAAAATCCGCCTGAAGATGCTTAGTGAGAGACGCAATTAAGGTGGCCGATGAACCTGTGAGAATGAGGTCATCAACGTAGGCAAGTACATAAAACCGATGTTGTTCTTTAAGAAGTGTGAAGAGGGAGGAGTCAGCATGTGAGCGAACCAGGCCAAAAGTTTGGAAAGCCGAGCACAAGGCGTCATACCAAGCTCGAGGTGCTTGACGAAGTCCATAGAGAGAGCGACGAAGGAGACACACGTGCGATGGCATAGATGGATCCTTGAAACCGGACGGTTGATGCATGTATACCGGCAGATCAAGGTGGTCGTGGAGAAATGCATTACTCACGTCAAGTTGACGGAGAGTCCAATTTGAGCTTATAGCAAGAGTGAGGACTGTCATAATTTTTTTTTACAATTTTCGTTTTCCTTCTCCAATATTTAGATATTTCTAGATATTTTCTCTAATCTCATTGTTTTATAATTTTTTTTTACAGAAATTTTCTCTAATCAATATCATTGTATTTGTTTTGCTCATCTTCGTTTTTTTCATTTTTTTCTAGATATTTTGAAATTTTCTCTAATCAATATCATTGTATTTGTTTTGCTCATCTTCGTTTTTTCATTTTTTTCTAGATATTTTCTCTAATCTCATTGTTTTACAATTTTTTTTCTTCAGAAATTTTCTCTAATCAATATCATTGTATTTGTTTTGCTCATCTTCGTTTTTTCATTTTTTTTCTAGATATTTTCTCTAATTACATTGTTTTACAATTTTTTTTTTATTCAGAAAATTTCTCATCTCATTGTTTTACAATTTTTTTTTTTACAAAAATTTTCTCTAATCAATATCATTGTATTTGTTTTGCTCATCTTCGTTAATCTCATTGTTTTACAATTTTTTTTTTACAGAAATTTTCTCTAATCAATATCATTCTATTTGTTTTGCTCATTTTCGTTTTTTCATTTTAAACATCTTACGTTTTGCATAATTTTCTTTAATCAATATTATTTTAGTTTCAGATTACAATTTTTATTTTTTTTTGCAGAATTTTATATTTCCGATTAAAATTTATTTCTTTTTTTTTTCAATTTTCAATTTTTTATTATAAATTGATTATTTTCTGATTTTAATTTTATAATTGATTATAATTTTTTTCAAAATTTCGAAAATTGATGTGTATATCCTATATCCGATCAAACCTGTTTTAATCGGCTGACATAATTATTGTTTAGACTTATTGAATTTATAATTTATAATTTATTAAAATTTAAAATAAAATAGAATTTCCTCCTAATCTTCTATGGAGTATATATTCTATGTAAATCTCAATATCTTTCTTTCATTTTAATCTAATCTCATTGTTTTACAATTTTTTTACATAAATTTTCTCTAATCAATATAATTGTATTTGTTTTGCAAATCTTTGTTTTTTCATTTTTTTCTAGATATTTTGAAATTTTCTCTAATCAATATCATTGTATTTGTTTTGCTCATCTTCATTTTTTCATTTTTTTTCTAGATGTTTTCTCTAATCTCATTGTTTTACAATTTTTTTTCAGAAATTTTCTCTAATCAATATCATTGTATTTGTTTTGCTCATCTTCGTTTTTTCATTTGAGACATCTTATGTTTTGCATAATTTTTTTTAATCAAATTCCAAATTTTTTTTTTTACCGAAAAAAAAAAGTTGACCAACTATTATTTTTAAAAGTGTAAGTCACAGTCAATATAACTGAAAATATTATTTTTAAAAGTGTAACTCACAATAATTGAAAAGTGTAACATTAAAAAAAATCTGAAAAAAAATCAATTTCAGATTTTTTTTTTTACAGAAAAAAAAAAAAAGTTGACCAAGTCAACAATTAATGGTTGACTGTTGATTTGGTCAACTCAATTTCATATATATAATCAAGAGAAAATTTATAAAAAATGCCATTTATACACCTAACTTCTTAATAAATGACAACTTATATAATCTTTTTAAAAAAGGATAAAATCATATGTTAATAACCATTTATGCCCTTACATTTAAATTTGAAGAATAACTTATTAATTTATTTAATAATGGAACAAGTCATACATTCCATATTTTTCGCATTCAGTTTAATATCCTTCATATGGAAATAAGAATCTCACCACCTTCCTTATTCTTATACAATCTGCACGATTTGGAATTTTCAATTAAAGCAATCCTAATTTCAAAAAAACAGCCCTAACTCAGAATTCCTCGTCCCTGTCGTTTGTCGATCGTGTTCTGCATTTTTTCTAATTTTAGATGCAGAAGTTGAATCGATGGATTGTGTGGTAATTCTGAAAATCGAATTCAATGGGAAGACTAAGTTGGTTCGTGTTAGTCGATCTTCTCTGTATGCAGATGTTGTGAATCAAATCATCAGTATGTGGCCTACGTTTTTTTCCAATAGTATATCAATGTCGTATTCAGTTGGTAGTATTAATAATTGTTGTTTGGCATCGGACGATGATTTGGGGGGATTAATTGAGTTTTGCCAGTTTTCTTCAGAAAAACTAGTTAATGTCTATTTAGATTTTAAAAATTCATCTGTTCTCATTGTTGCGCACCAGAATTCTGAAAATTTGGAAAATAGGGCAATAGATTGTAATGACAGTCGGTGTAATGTTCCATCTAGTGTCCTGCAGATTTCTGGAGATGTAGAAAGTAATTCTACAACAGAGAATCTTATTGTTAATTATTATGCATCCCAAAGAGTATCAAGCCACGATAATCCAAATTTCAATTCTACTGAATTTATAACACCCACAGTCGGTTGTACGTGTTTTGATTGGCAAATCAAAGGCTTTCCATGTGCACATGCAGTAGGTGTTATAAAAAAGCATTGCACAACCATTAATAATGTTGTTGAAGAATGCTTTTTCACCTCTAGTTACAAGCAGTGTTATGCAGCTGACCTTATACCTGTCCCACAAACTAAAAGATACGAGTACATGTATACGAATGATGAAGAAAAGATTCTACCTCCTATTCTGCATAACCCACCAGGAAGACTGAAACAAATGAGGATAACGTCATATGGAGAATTTCGGAAGACAAAACCTAGTACTTGTAAGTCTTGTGGCAAAAAAGGCAGACACGACTCTTTAACGTGTGCAACTGTGTTTGGAACAGACAAGACAAATACTTCTCATTAGAATTATTTTTAGGTTTATTACTGCCTTTTTTTTTTATTGTATTTAGACGTCACGTATTGAGTAATATTTATTATTTCAATAATTTCGTCTAGGTTGTTTTCATTTATTTACTGAATTTCTGTTGTTAAGTTTTATTGTTTACCTTTAAAGTATTTTATTATGTCATTTATTTACTGAATTTCTGTTGTCAAATATAATTACACAAATATATGTAAATACTGAATCATTTCTTTTGATCTTAAAGTCAACACATAAATATAATATGCCTAAAAGCATATATTTTCTGCATGCAAGGTTGTATTATGCAAAACAAATTAACAATATGCAGAAACTAAAAGAGTGTTGGGAATAAAATGATTTTGATTTAGATACCAAAACCCCTGATTGATGATGTTCAGATTAGTTGAGATACACTCGAGTGAGATCAAATTAGTTGTCTCAGGATACTTGAGTAAGTGTAGGAATGCTTAAGTCTAAAATCTCAGAAATGTTGTGAGATTTATAGTTCAGGATAGTTGTCCAAAGCTGAAATGTTAGGCAGCTTGATAAGTATTAAGTTTCTAGGCCAAAGTTGCTGAGTTCTTACAAGACAAGCTTACTGAGTGGACAACATGGCTGAAAGGATCAAAGAAAGATAAGGCAAAGGTTGTTGCACTGATAAGAACTGCATCAGATCAATCAAAGTGCTAATGATCAAGTGCATTGAATGCTAGGCACACAGAAGACACATTCAATGAAGCATTTATTGCCAATCATGCCTGAACCAAGCATTGAATGAATGTTGGAACATTCTAAAGTTGCAGCAGGAATGTTCAGGGAAGTTGTCCCATCTGACCGTTGGTTGAGTGTAGAGTTTGCCACAAATCAACCTTGGGAAATGTGCATATTTGGAAACCGACACAAGTCATCTCAGCCGCATTTTTCAGAGGTCAACACATTCATTCTAGCAACCATTGAAGAAGCTTTTACACAGTGGATAAAAGGATGCCAAGCTTCATAGCCGTTTCAATGGTGCTGCAAATAGACAAGTTTGAATTGCTATCCCTCCAACGGTTAGTTGTTCAAATTTGCCTATAAATACAGAAGTGATCAAAGGATTCAAACATCCAACTACTTGCTATCAAACTATCATCAAGCAAATCAAAGGAAACCAAGCTGTTCTTTAGAATTCCAAGTTTCCTGATCACTTCAATTAGCTAAGCCAATCTTTGTAAACATCCAAAGCTTAGCATTGAGATATCCTAAGCCTTTACACTGTTCTTATTGTAAAGGATATCTCTACTAGTTGGAACCAAACCTCAAACCCTTATCTCATTTAGTGAAGAGAGAGTTTGTTGTAGAAGTGAGGAGTTAAGGACTGTTATTGTGAAACACGGTCTTAACTCAGAGAGATTGAGCACTAGGACTCAGATTATCCTAGGGATCAAAGCACTAAGAGAGTGTTGTTGATCAGTGCACCTTGGCACTATAAAACAAGTTAATTCCATTGTGAAGAAATTATCCTGTTCAATCAGGGAAAGTGGATGTAGGAGCTTGAGTCTCTGAACCACTATAAATTGTGTGCCATTTACTTACTGCCTTTATTATTCACTTACATTCAAACATATTTCAAAGAGCAAAACTCAGTAAGTTAAGAAAAACTGTTTTGGACAAAGTCCCTGATAACTGTGTTTTTCAGAAATCAACTTGGAGTATTTCTTTGAGTCAAAGGCCAACCACATTCCGCACTTAGCAACTCTTTTAGATATTTAGCCAACTGATCACTTAATAGTAATCAGAAGGACAAGTATCTATCAAAGTTCACATTCAGGCTTGTTGTGAGACAACCTGCCTGATAAGACCAGTTTGTTAAAAAGAAAAGAATTTGCATACACAAGTGCATTCCCCCCCCCCCATACACTTGTGTTATACTCCACCAAGGACCAACAAGTGGTATCAGAGCAGGGGTTCATAGACCACTGCCTCTGAAAATCACTGATTTTCAAAATCATATTATTTTTGTGGTCACTGAACTGATCCAAATTTCTGAAAAACTATTGTGTGCTTATCTAAACATATTTCCATAAATTAAAATGGCTAACAATGCAGTTCCAGGAGATGCTGTCAATACCATCAACAACATGGGTCCAAACCAAGTCAATCATATTTCTCATCACAAATTGCCAATGTTCTCAATTGAGAATTATGATTTCTGGAAAATCAGGATGAGAGCACATCTTGCTTGCCAGCATGATGAAATGCTCAAAGTCATCACCAGAGGGCCCTTCACATTCACCAAAGCAAATCCCAAGCTAACTGATGCTCAGAAAGCAGATCCAAGGGAGTTGCTACCAAAGGATGAGGATGATTTTACAACTGAAGAGAGAAAAAGACACAACCTGAACTACATTGCCATGAATACATTGTACCAGACTATTCTAGATGCAGTGATGGGAAGAGTGTACCACTGCACATCAGCAAAAGAAATTTGGGACACCCTAGCACATATGTGTGAAGGTACCCAAAAGATAAAAGAAAACAAGCTTCAAGTGGTTATCCAAAAATATGAACAATTCTCTATGGAAGCCAATGAAACTATTGATCATCTTGATGGCAGATTCACTGACATCATGAATGAGATAAACTCTCTTGGCAAGTTCTATGCCAAAAGAGAAGTTGCTTTGAAGATTCTGAGAAGTCTCACATCCAAGTGGGACATATACTCTGTCATGATGCAAAACACCAACAATCTTGACAACATGCCCATGCAGCAAGTGTTCTCTGAACTCAAAGCATATGAGTTTGATCTGAACAGAAAGAAAGTGCATGATGAGCCATCCTCCTCAAGCAAAGGTGTTGCTTTCAAAGCTGCTGAAACAGAAAAGAAGAGTACTCAAAGATCCTCTCAATTTGTTTCAAAATCTGAAATGAAGGAGGAGCTGGCACTCATGGCAAGGAGATTTGAGAAGCTCAACTCCAGATTTGGTAGATACAAGAAGTTCTACCAAGACAACAGAACCAGAAGGAGATTCAGTTCTCCTGACAACAAATCAGAGGACAAAGTCTCTGATGAGAAGAAAGAAGAAAGATATGCTGACAGAAAGAAGTACAGCAAAGCTGAACCATCATCATCAAGGAGGAAGGAGTCCTCAAGCAAGAAGAATGATGATGAAGATGTGTGTTACAACTTCCAGAAAAAGGGTCACTTTAAGTATGATTGTCCAGACCTGAGTGCAAAAGAAAGGCAGAACAAAAGAGACAAGAGGCTGAACAACATAAAGGCCATGATAGCTGGGGAATCAGCAAGTGAAGAGAGTGTCTACTCTTCTGATGATGGACTGTTCTCCAACAGTGACAGTGATGATGACTGTCAAATGGCATTTGAAAATGAAGAGGTATGTTCATCTTCTAATTCTTTAAGTTCTTCTGATAACACACATGAGTCCAGTGAAATCCACTTGAAACTCAACTTTGGAAAGTTACTTGAGGATTTCACCAGGCTACAAGAAGTATGCAATATGGCACTAAGAGAAAATGAGCTACTGAATTCTAAAGTTCAAACTCCCAACCTTCCTGAACCAGAGTTTGACTTTAAATCAACTGAGTTGTATCAGCAGATTGTGAGAGAACATGAGGAAATGTCTCTCAAAGTCTCTGAACAACAAAAGTTGATTGATGATCAAGAACTGGCCTTGAGGAAAAAGGATTTTGATCTTAGAATCCTTCAAGCTAAATTTGACAATCTCTCAAGTGAATTTGATACTCTAAAATTAAGTGAGGGGAGCTTAAAAATGAAAATGTCTGCCTTGAACAAATCTGCTAAGGCAATAGAGGAAATTCAAGGGTTTCAAAGACCATTTGCTCAAAAGGGTGGATTAGGCTATAATCCATTTGAACCCTCACCTGGTCTTAGTATTGCCTCATCAAGCAATTCTAAGATGACTTTTGTAAGATCAGTGGCACAACAAAATGAAATGGAAGTAAATTAACCACTGATCAAGGATAAGGGTAAATGAATTTTTATACCAACTCAAGTAAACAATGTTCATAAACCCATACCTAAGGAAAATGTTAAAGACATTGCTTACAAGAGGAATGAGGTTCAGAAAGGTAGAACCAATGGAAGGTCAACCTACCTGAACTCTCATCAGTGGAGCTGTCCAAAATCTGTTCAGAAAAGGCCAACTCAAATGAGGCAACCTCAACTGAATGGATTAAGGCACAACCCCTCTGATAGGTATAAAAACTTCAGGAAGCCTGGACCTTACATGCCAAAAGGGAAAGGCCATCCAAGCCCCTATTCTCAAAGGTCTTACCAAGCTGCACCTAAGTCTAGTAACTTCAATAGTAATGTCCCAAAGAAATTCACTAACACTCCTGAACCTTACAAGACTAACACTTATACACAGAAACCACCCAAGGCATTTAAGGGTAAGACTGTGTATGTAGATGTAAATGGAAACCAAGTCAGTCACTTTGAGTCAATCAGAGTAATTAGGCAGATTTGGGTTCCACAAGGTACAGCTAACCCTCTAGGACCCAACACTCAAAGGGTACCTAAATTTTGACTTTGCAGGACTGCAAGGACCTCAAGAAGAAGAGAAGCATCAACAAGAAAACAGCATGGTACTTGGACAGTGGATGTTCAAGACACATGACTGGAAACAAAGAGCTTCTCTCAGAATTCATAGAAAAAGATGGTCCTTCAGTAACCTTTGGAGACAGCTCTCAAGGGATCACAAGAGGCTATGGTACATTAAACATTGGTAGTGTCAAAATTACTGATGTCTCATATGTCCTAGGCCTAAAATACAACTTGCTGTCTATAAGTCAAACCTGTGATAAAGGATATTGTGTTGAATTTGCACCAAATGAATGTATCATCAAAAATGATTCAACACAACAGGTGCTACTAACAGGGGTGAGAAAGGGAAATGTATATTTTGCAGATTGGAGGAAAACCCCTGAAGCAGTTTGTCTTGTTGCCAAAAGCACAAGTGACCAAAGCTGGCTGTGGCACAAAAGATTAAACCATCTGAACTTCAAAACCATCAACAAGATTGCAAGAAACTCTCTAGTTAAAGGGCTGCCTAATCAAGTGTTCACCAAAGAACACATATGCCAGCCATGTCAGGAAGGAAAGCAGATCAAAGCTTCATTCAAAGGGAAGCCTGTCATCTCAACTGAGAGAGTTCTTCAACTACTGCATATGGATTTATTTGGACCAATAATCCCAGTAAGTATAAATGGAAGAAAATATGCTTTAGTTGTTGTTGATGATTTTTCCAGGTACACTTGGGTAGTATTCTTGCTGAACAAAAAGGAGACCCAAGTCAAGCTACATGAATTGATGATGAGATTAAGCAATGAAAAGGGCCTAAGTATTGTCAAGATCAGATCTGACAAAGGCATTGAATTCATAAACTCATACATCAATGAGTACTGCAGCAAGAATGGCATCACTCATGAGACTTCAGCAGCAAGAACACCTCAACAAAATGGCGTTGCTGAAAGAAGGAACAGAACCTTGAAAGAGGCAGCAAGAACTTTGATTGCTGAATCCAAACTGCCTAAAAGGTTCTGGGCTGAAGCCATTAACACTGCATGTCACACTCAGAACAGGTCCTTAATCACCAAAGGACAAGGTAAAACTCCATATCAAATATGGAAAGGTAGATTGCCCACTGTTGCTTATTTTCACATATTTGGTTGTAAGTGTTTCATTCATAATAATGGGAAAGAGCAATTGAAAGCTTTTGACAGCAAAGTTGATGAAGGAATATTTGTTGGATATTCACAAATCAGCAAAGCCTACAGAGTTTACAATTGCAAAACCCTTATTGTGGAAGAAACACCTCATGTTGTGTTTGATGAATCTATTAATGAGTTCAGGGATAGAAACCTGAATATTGATGAGATAACACAAAGAACAACCAGACTAAGGCTTCAAAGCAAGGAAACAGTGTTTGTAGATGTTGCCCAGCCTGAACTTGATGACAATCAAATACTGGACAACCTACCTGATGGCAATCAACCAGAAGTCAACCAACCTGAAGGAGAAATTGAACTGACTGACCCCATCCCAGTTCAAAATCAGGTAACAACTACCAATGAAGAAGCAGGCAATGCTGAGGTAGTAAATGGATCCAATGTTCAAGGGGGAACCAATGAAAATGTCAACTTATCTGACAATGAGGACAATACCCCTGAATATGATCCTGAACTTGATCCTTCAATTAACTTTCCTGAATTCAATGAGTCTAGTGATCCAACCTCAGATGAGGACAATCCTCCTAAAGGGATCAGGTCTAGAAGGACTTGGTTGCAAGACCACCCAACTAGCCTGATACTTGGTAATCCAAGTGAAGGGATCAAAACTAGAAGATTTCATGGAGAAAGTGCTTTATTTTGCTGTTTCCTTTCAGAACAGGAACCAAAAGACATTGAGGAATCACTACAAGACACCAACTGGATCATAGCCATGCAAGAAGAGCTGAACCAGTTCACCAGAAATGAAGTATGGGAGCTGGTAGATAGGCCAACTCATCAAGATGTCATTGGAACCAAATGGGTGTTCAAAAATAAGAAAAATGAAAATGACATCATTGTGAGGAACAAAGCAAGGCTGGTGGCCAAGGGATATTGTCAATCTGAAGGAATTGATTATGATGAGACTTTTGCTCCAGTGGCCAGACTTGAGGCAATCAGACTCTTCTTAGCATATGCAGCTCACATGAGATTCAAAGTATATCAAATGGATGTGAAGAGTGCATTTCTCAATGGGGTGCTCAAAGAAGAAGTATATGTTGAACAGCCCCCAGGCTTTGAAGAAGGAGACAAGGTGTACAGATTGAAGAAAGCTCTCTATGGCTTAAAGCAAGCTCCAAGAGCTTGGTATGACACCTTATCACAGTTTCTTCTAGACCATGGTTTTGTCAAAGGCACTGTTGACAGAACTTTGTTCAGAATCTGTGAAGGAGATGATATTTTGTTAGTCCAAATCTATGTGGATGACATTATATTTGGATCTCCAAATGAGAAGCTGTGTGAGAAGTTCTCCAAACTCATGCAGAGCAAATTTGAGATGTCCATGATGGGATTGATGAATTTCTTCTTAGGACTTCAAGTCACTCAATCTAAGAAAGGAGTATTCATCAATCAGGCCAAGTATACAAGGGACATGATCAAGAAAGTGGAAAATGGATCCTGATGAATACTAACTGGAAAATGGATCCTGATGAAAGTGGAGAGTCAACAAACTCCACTAACTACAGAGGAATCATAGGATCCTTGCTATATCTCACTGCAAGTAGGCCTGATATCACATTTGCAGTTGGAGTTTGTGCAAGATTCCAAGCAAATCCAAAGAAGAGCCATCTTGATGCTGCCAAGAGAATTCTAAGATATCTCAAGGGATCTGAGAATCTTGGATTATGGTATCCGGCTGATGACAACATTGAGCTCACTGGATATTCAGATGCAGATTATGGAGGATGTAGAATTGACAGAAAGTCCACCTCTGGAACATGTCAATTCTTGGGCAGCAAGCTTAACTCATGGTTCTCCAAGAAGCAAAATACAGTTGCCACTTCAACAACTGAAGCAGAATATGTAGTAGCTGGAAGTTGCTGTGCTCAGATACTTTGAGATTACAAAGTCATCACAAATGAAGTTCCAATATTCTGTGACAACAATAGTGCAATTGCCATCTCACAGAATCCAGTGTTACACACTAGATGCAAACATGTTGATATCAAGCATCACTTCATAAGGGACCATGTGGAGAAGAAAGATATCAAGCTTGTCAAAATTCACACTGATAAGCAAAAAGCTGATATCTTAACCAAACCATTGGCTGAAGCAAGGTTCTTGGAACTTTCAGCTGAATTGGGCTTACTTGATCCAGGAAAGATGGAGAAATGAAGGAAGGATGCTCAATTGAAGGGGGAAGATCATTAAGTTGAATTTCAGCAAGGTTGAGCAACCTCACTTAAGCAGTCTACCAAACAGGGAAACTCAGCAAAGTTGTCCCTATGGTGTTCAGCAATGTTGGTCAGGGGATCTGTCCTAGTGGGACCCACTCAGCAACTTTGGGACTCACTTAGGCATGTTGATCAGGCATTTTGACCTCCACATAAGTCAAAACACATCTCAGGATGTTTGTCCGAGTTATTAGGATAATTATTGCTATTTTTAGCATTAATTAGACATTTAAAAGATTTCTTGGTCTAAGAGTAGGCCATTTTAGGATGGCGTGTGCTATAAAGATTTTTGCCCCCAAAATGGCAAATCAACATTTAATGCAAAATCTCCTTTAAGATTGCATTAATTACTGTGCCATCATCAACACCATTGATTAGCATGTAACCTTCATCAAACCGCCCCAAACCCACTACCCCCTCAATATTCAATTGGTTTTTTTAACTTTATCCACCTTTGTAAATTATTAACCAACGGTTAATAACTTTGCCTCATATATAAACTCTTCAGTTTTTATCTTCTTCCCTACGCACTCATACTTTCCAATTCTCAAGTTTTTGAAAACCTATCAACCTGCAAACTTCTCCAAAACCTACCCAATTTTCAAATTATCCATGGATCCTAAAATTAAGAGAGAAGAACTTGTAGACTTCAATGATCCATCTTTGGACATTGACTTTGCATATCTCAGCAACACAAACTCTTTGTGGTTTGAGAAGCTGGTAGCTTTTGACAGCCCAGACAAAGAGGTTGAACCAGTCCTCCAATGGCTTAGGGAGGCAGGCCTTGAAAAGTTCTTAGGCACTAAACATGATTCCTGCCTGAATCCTTTCATGGAAGAATTCTTTGCCCATCTCAGATGGAAGGGCAAAAAGGGTGATGTATGCACCAAGCTGACTTATGCTGAGGAAGATGAAGATGAAGAAAGCCAACACACCATCATCTTCACTGCTGAGGATCTAGATGCCAGTTTTGGGCTTCCATCTGAAGGCCAAACTCCAGAAGTGTACAAAGAAGGAGAGGATCAGGAGTTCTACTATCCATGGATTATAGTACCCAAGAAGTTAGTAAGTGCTCATAACAAGAACACTTTAAAGCCTGTTTATAGGAACTTATTTGATTGTGTTGTGAAGAGCTTGTTGAGCCACTCTGGAAGTGTTGAACAAATCAGTATGCCAAAGTTAAGAGTGATGGCTGTTGTGATTGACTCTGCTGAAAAGAGAGTCAAGTTTGATTGGAAAAGTTTCATTCTGGACAAGATGATGAATGTAAAGTTCAAATTCAAGGAGGTGAAGCACCACAAGGTGGTGGTTGATGGGAGACTTCAGTTCTGCACAAGAGCTAGCCTGCTCTTGGAAAGATTTGCTCACTATACCCACCTTCAAGCAAAGCCAAAGCCTTTTCCAGCCCAAAAGGTGATGTTTCAAAAGTTGTCATCCAAGACAGAGAAGAGGAAGTAAGATGCAGCCTCCAAGAAAGCTGTAGCTGTTGTACCAGCCACCAGAGCCTCTCCAAGAAAAAGGAAAGCTCAACCTGTTAAAACTCAGCCAAAGATGAAGAGGATGAAGAAGATTATGAGTGAATCTTCCCCAGAAAGCCAGTCAAGAAGTGGAGGAGCCACTTCTGAGTTGAGAAAGTTGCTGAAGAAAGAGTCAACCCCCCTGAAGAGGGTGAAGAATTCAGAGAGGTTGTCCCCTTGCAACCAGAGTCTGTAACAGAGTTTAGGGACCTTGACAAGCTAACAAGGTCAGAAAGAAGAAGAAGAATAATCAAAACTTCTGAGAAGCATAAGTTGATGGAAGAGGAGAAGAAAAAGAAGGAATTTCTCAAGGAGATTAGACAGGCAAGTAGGTCTAACTCCAAGTCCAAATCAAAGCCCAACAGCCCTGAAGCCAACTCTCCTGATATTCAATCTCAAAGAATATCTCCATCAAGGCATGAAGAAGAGGAGTGTAAGACTCCTGAAGATGCCCCAATTGTTGCAAAGAAAGTTTACTCTCCTGAAGGTGCCCCTGACAGGTCAGGTATTGATGTGCTGGCTGATTTAGTCAATCTTGAAGATAGACCATTCTCCCCACTTGATCCAAGACTTCTTTCCTACACCAAACTTCTTGAAACTGTTCTTCAAGAAGGTGATCAAGTTGTTTATCCACCCATTCCAGCCATTCCAATAACCTCCTCAGGAACATTGCTCTCTAAAGCACCTGCGTCCCAAATTGTCATAAGCTCATCTGAACCCAATCCTTCTGAACCCAACCTATCTGAGCCCCAGTCCAACCTACCTGAATCCCAATCCAACCCCCCTGATTCCCAAACCAACTCTTCTGATGGAGATGAAAGTGGAGAAGAGTACACATATGAGGGGATGTTGAGGCAGATTGCCAAGGCCAATGTGGATGAATTGTATCCAGGATTGAAGGATTATCCAAGGCTACAACAACAGTTATATGATCTCAGAGCACTTGTTGAGATCAAGGATAGAACTATGGTGGAGCTGGCTGGTGGCAGGTTGAAGAAAACAGGCTCTTACATTTTGCAAATGTGAAGAAGTCCAGTGTGTTGACCACTGAGGCCTTGTTTTGTGCTATTGTTCATGAGAAGGTGATTGCTGAGAGAGAAAGAATTGCACAAGGAATCAAGCATCCTGATAGAACTTCAGATGACAATGATGATGATGATGACAACACCAATCCCAACCCTCCTGGCCTCAATTCTGCTCAGGTACATTACTTGACCTATCATTCTGTAAAGGACTCTGATCATTCAGAGGGGTTGACCAAGGGTGGTGACTCAGTCCAAGATGCATTGGCCAAGGATGGTTCTTCTGAACCTGAGGCACAGCTTGACAATGTTGAGACTTCCATGGGAGAAGCTGGTTTGGCTAAAGCCTCATCAATGTCAGGACAGTTGGACATTGACCAGCCTTTAGTCATTCAGGATGACTCAGTGGACTTGGGATGCCCAAGCACTGTGATCTCCCAACAACTGCCCTCTGTGGATCCTGTTGAGGATATAGAGGTGTCAGGTTTAGGAATGGAAGGAGTTGAAAAGGCTGTTAGTGTTGAAAAATCAGAGGGAGATGGTGAGGATGATTGTGTGATTACAGGTAGCTAGAGTGCACCACAAAAAGAGGGAGATGAAGTAGAAATATTGGGTGCAGCCCAATATGAGAGTCAGGCTATTCTTCAAGTCAAATCTGAACTTGATGAATCCCTTGGTGAAAGGAGGCCTGATTCTCCAATGAATGTGAGTCCATCTTATGTGAATGAAGAAGAAAAGAATAAAGTTGAAAATGAGAGAGAAGGTGCTGATGTATCAGACCTTATGGGAGAACAAAAGAATGAGGGTGTTGAGGGAGATTTTACTAACACTCTTAGTTTTACAGATTCAGTAGCTGTTACTATTGAACTGATTTTTGCAGATGCTTCCCTTACAGATATTCCAGTTGATGCTGACATTGACCTTGAAGCAGTATCAGCATATGTGTCCACTCTGAACAAAATGTACTTTGAGCAAGCAAATGCAACTGAGGCTAGCTTGCAAATTGCATCAAAGACTGCAACATCCATTGAACAACAGTCAGAGAAGCTGGACACATTAGTCAGGGAAGTTGGGAAAGCACATGCTGAGACAGTGGATACCCTTGATGGCCAAGGTAAAACTCTAGCCTCTGTGGAGATGAGGCTTACTGGCTCAGAAGAAGTGATCTTGCCAACCTTGGATGCAAGAATTTGTAGAGTTGAAACTGGACTGCAAACAGTTTCAATAGAAGTGACAAGGGCCAAGGATGAGATGGTAAAGTTCACAAAATCTGTGAAGAAAGAGCAGCAAGGTCTCAAAGATCTGTACAAGCATAATGTGAGAGCCTTGAGAAGGACAATCAAAGATGCCTTGAGGCAAAGGACAGCAGCTCAGAGAAAGAAAGCTGAGGAGTTGAAAGCTGCAATGGTGAAAGAAGCTGCAGAGAAATTCACAGTTGAACTGATGGCCAAAGTGTCTGATCAAGTTGTGGCCAACCTCACTGATCAACTGCAAGCCAAACTTGATCAATCACTGAAAGCCACATTGGATGCCATTGTTGCTCAGAAAATGAAGCATGTCCACACATTCTTGAGCATGGCTGATGACAAGATGCAAAACATTCATGATGAGAATGTTTATCTACTGCAGGAGTTGAAGTCCCTCACTCAGGCTCACTCACATCTCTCTGTCTCTATGAGTGAGTTGAAGCCCCAATGTTTTGATAATGCCAAAAAGGGGGAAAGAGAGAGAGCTAGAGCAAAGGGAACCTTGGTGATAAACCAACGTGTTTTGACGAGGACTCCCCTAAAACAAAGTTAGGATTATCAAGAGACTTTGACATTCCAACTGATAAACCATTTGCTGTAGACTTCTCATTGACCTTCGTCACGTTATCAATATTACTCACTGCTTCTGCACCCCTCAATGACCTTTCTGCATCTCTAAATTTAGCCAGCTCAGAGAATTTCTGCTTCTCCCAATGTGCAGCCTTCAAAATTCCAGTTGACATCTGAAGATAAATATTAATATAATTAATAAATAGTCATCTCCTCAATATTTATGCAACTTATTTAAATTTTGGATACAGAATGCTAGAAAGAAATATAGTTCGCACCTGTGAATGCCTATGCAATTTACCACGAGAAATTGCATAATTTAAATCATGCAAGTCCCATTTCAGAAATCTTGGGAATGCCTTCTCGTCAATTGGATCAACCCATGTGGTGTGCTCGCACAACCAATACTGCATAAACACTTGAATATATTAATAAATAAATATTGCATCTACTATAGTAAGATTAGAATACTAAAGATTGTTTATATACCGGCAAAAGCATTGCGCATCCACCCGCCTTCAAATCTTTACTCTTTTTTATCTGAGTAATTAAGACTTCAACAATGTAACTGCTCCAATCATAATTGCACATTTCGTAGAAATCTTCAAGGTAAGACGTAAGAAACCAAGGAACGGCCCCACTTCTGACTGGACAGAGTATACCAGCCATTATGTAGGTACATAACAAACGTGCAACATCCTGAATCGACTGCTTATCCGTTCGATGGCTGAATTCATTTATCTTTCTTTTTATAATATTTTTGTACAAGGGAAAGTATTGGTCTTGACCTTCTAATTCCTCACTGAAACACCCTTGTATCCATGTAGGATGAGTATAGTTAGTTCCCCTCATTTTGACTTTCTCCTCACCAGAAACAATACCAAATATCACTTCTGCATCATGTTTGTTAACCCCCAACTCTTTAGATGAAAATAAGAAACGCTCAGAATCTTCATCAAAGTTTCTTACAATCTCTATTATATCCTCTTCAAACTTTGATGTATTCTTAATCATCTCCACATTTCCATTTATTAGAATAGACTCCAACAGCAACCAAAAAGGGGTATGTTTTAGCTCTCTGTAGTGATCTTGTCTCAATTCAAACTGTTCCAGATCATAGAACGATGTTCTCAAATTCGATCTATAATAGTTGTTCTTTGAAACAACATTTACATTATCTTCAAGACAACAAAGAAAAAAAATGTTAAATTTTTTACTCAGAATACATTAATCATTCTGCATATGTTAACATAACTTTTTACAATATACTAATTAACAAAATAAGATATTAACCAAATTTGTTCTTAATTTTCACATATCGATACTTCTTCGTAGACTTATGCTTCATTTTCACATCATCTTCGCTTTTCACATCATCTTCACTTTCCTCATCATCCCCGCTTTCCACATCTGCATATATTTCAATTAAATAATATGTAAAAGTTTTACATTTACTTATTAAAAATACCAAATAACTTACACTCAGAATCTGAAGAAAAAAACTGAACCTTCCTTTTCTTGCTTTCTTCATCGCTTTCAAAATCTAAATAAAAATCAAATAAATACTTTATGTTTCCCTTTTTTAGTCATATATGAAATTCTTTACACAACTTTGACCCCATAATATATAAAAATGATGACTTACCCGAATCTGAAGGTGTAATAGCACCCGTTACAATATGCTCACCTATATTATGAATATGTAGAATAATTTATAAGTGAATACAATTACAGACAATTACAAACTTTAAAATTAGATTTTGTAACCTTTACGTTTCCCGTGTTTATCCTTCTTATATGTCTTTTTGCTACTTGAAGCTGCAAACAAGGATACAACACTATATTGGATTTGCATATTATACTAAAAAAATATGTCATTGAACAAATATCTATCTAATAACCTCATTATAATGCACATAGTAGACATACAGAACCTATATTCACATCTTTTACCTCTGGTTTTCATGATCTCAACCTTTGGGGACTTCTTTTCTTCCCTTTTTCTTTTTCGTCTTTCATCCACATCCCGTATTTGTATTCCCTTTGTTACTCTGCCCATATCTGCATATTCGAAACAATTTTAATTTATAAGCTGAAAAATAGCTTTTTCTTATGTCAAAAAGTTAGAAAATAGAGCATAAATTGAATAAACATACACCTCAAGTCGAAACATAAACATATAGGGTTTATTTAATAAATTTTCACAATTTTGTAAAATAAATTATTTGTTATGCATATAAATTAAAGATGTCCATCAAAACCAAAGTTCTGGAGAATATTCTACCCTAGTTAACACAAAAAGTTCACAACTTTGATGTTTCCTAAATGCATGTTACGATTACAGGGTTTATTCAAAAAAAATAGAATGTATGAATATTATGCTTTAGGCCTAATCTATCAATTTACAAAACCCTCAATACTTTTTGTCAAAAAAACAGAGTGTGTCATACAAGATTCCATTTTTTCTGTGAGTTAACAAAACTTTCTTCAGATCTCCATCCAACAAAATTAAAAAAAAAAAAAAAAAAAGATGCAGAATAGACACAAAATATAATGAAAATATTATAATTCACAACCAGTTAGTACGATCGATTTACGCTTTTAGCTCCTTGATAAACCTTCCAGCTAGACTGAATCTGCACAATGGCCTTCTCACTTCTCTCTTCGTCTTCTTCAGTACTACACGTTTTCCTTTCTTCACAAATGTAAAAACCCCAAATTTCTGCACAAAAATTTACGACGTCTGACCGGAGTTGTTGATAGAGTTTAATTTAAGGAAGTTTTAATTAATTGCGTAATTCGGGGGGCTTTAATGAGCTGATAGACTCGACTTTAAATTTCAAACATTTAAAGATTTTCTCCATATTAATACCGAATTTATGTATTAAGGGCATGATGGTACATTTATGTTCCATTTTGTCCTTATTCTGAAACTATTTTAAATCATGTCTTTATTTAAAAAAACACTAGGTGAAATGACCTTTTATGTGAAATCCCCTATAATCAATTCCATAGGAGATCTACCCATATTTTATATATTTAATTAATATATCTAATTGATATAGATTAATAAAAGTTAAAAATAAGTTTTTGTAAAATTTCATTGATATAATCTATGGTTTATACTAAAAGAAAGTATTTAGTAAGTTAAAATTTTAAGATTTAAAATTTCTATTTAGATAATTATTGTTTATACTAATTGAATTTATAATTCAAGTGTATATATTTTAAATATTTAATTAATATATCTAATTGATATCAATTAAACCGTGTTTGTAAAATTCCAGTTTGAGATAAACATGGTGTAAACACAAATTCGTGAATTAAATATAAAAACGCGAAAATGCGAACAATTTTATTTAATTTCGGATTAAAACCGAGTATTTGTGGGTTACAATCTCTAATTTGTTCCTTTGATTCTCTCTTCTTGAATTTCACTTGGATTTCTTGAGCTTTTGGAGCTGGATCCGCAGCCGAACCCTTTCCGATCTTGTACTTGGGGCTTTTATAACGTTAATCCAAAGGCTTAGCGCCGTATTTTTGGATTAAACATTGAATTTAGGGACTTTTTGGGACTTTTTCGGGACTTTTTCGGGACTTATTGGGACTTTTCCGTTGAAGATCCACGAAGAACTTTGAAGAAACGCCGAATCGAAGAGGCTTAGCACCTTGATCTCCACTCGAACACTGCTTCTTGCTGCTTTTCACGAAGAACGCCTTGAAGAAACGCTGAATCGAAGAGGCTTAACACCTTGATCTCCACTCGAGCACTGATTCTTGCTGCTTTGCACGAAGAACGCCTTTGAATCTCCTCCAATTGCTGAAGAACACTCTAAAATCTCTGCAGAGAATTTTAGAGCCTTGAATACTTCTGATTTCTTGATGATGAAAATGAATGAAATGAGGCCCCTATTTATAGGTGTAGGCCTGGAGATTTTTGTGCAAGTGGTTAGGGCTTTTAATTCAAAATTTTGAATTGTTTGTTGGGCTAAGAATGCCTTTTGGGCTTAAATTATCAAATTTGGGCCCAATTTAATTTGTTGGACTTTAGAGGCCTGTTTGGATTTTCTAGATTTTAGAGATCCGTTTTTTACTTATCGAGCTTTAGAGACCCGTATTAATTTACCGAACTTTAGAGGCCCGTATTGAATTTTCTGGATTTATTAGGCTTTGGAGGCCCATTTATCTCATTGATCTTTGAAAGACCCAAATTAATTGGAGGGAATATTTAAATAATAATTAATTATATATTTAATTTTAGGAATTAAATTTATTCCAACAA
Organism: Galeopsis tetrahit; assembly: GCA_963675135.1. Classification (NCBI taxonomy): domain Eukaryota; kingdom Viridiplantae; phylum Streptophyta; class Magnoliopsida; order Lamiales; family Lamiaceae; genus Galeopsis; species Galeopsis tetrahit. The sequence goes on along the minus strand of OY776130.1, from coordinate 26,678,840 downwards.
ATAAATAATAAATTTAATTAATATTTAACCCGTAATTTCCACGCGTCGCAATTTAATTCGTAATTGAATTTTCCTCGTCTACAAATTGCCCCCTCGTATTTCATCCACAAGTACATTTATCTTTGAAGTGGATGAATTGCGAAATTATTTCAAATGCTTTACCATATCTAAATTATGTGGCTCAATTAAAGACGTAAAGTAGTCTTTTGATTGATTGAACAAAAGAATAACTAATGCCCATAAATGTACTCTAAGGCCCAAACGTCTTTAAATTCATCTAATAGGAAGGCCCACTTTGCATTCTTGAAAATAAATATTTCACGTTAGTACTTGATAGGCATAAATTCCTGGAATTTAGGAAATTTTCTGTTGAGATATCATCAAATATTTGATAAGAATCTCATCTTCGTGCCTATATATACAGTCCTGCATTCATTTGATTTTCTTCACAATTTCGATAAAGCAGTGTGAGGAGGAGTTCAAGAATCAGGTAATTCTTTGAGCCTAACATTCTCATTTTATTGCATATTCACATACCAGCAAATACACTAGCCTTTTATTTCTTCTATTTACTGTATATATGTACATTCCAGTTTATTATTGATCAAAGAATTTATTCCGTTCATGCACTTGATCAACTTTTTTTTTTTTTATTCCCTTGATAAGCAGAAATACAGCAACAATATTGATTTTGTAACACACATCGTACCGTTTTTCTTGCCGAAGCCAAAGTCACCTTCAGCGGTAACTTCTTCCTTTTCATTTATTTTCATATCTTTACTTTGTTTCACCTAGGCACATATATGCATGTTACAAATATCGACTTGTCCTTTTCATTTTTTCTTATTTTGCACTGCACTTTTGCTTCATGCTTCTTTGACGAGTGCACGAGTGTTGATTTCATATCGGTTTCATGGGTTTTTCAAACGATAGATTGTCGGTGTCCCGTGGGTCTTTTTACTCTCTCTTTGAAACTTATGACTCTCGAAAAGAATCAACAGATTTCTCTTCCGCGAAGACTTTCTTAAATATTCACAAAAATTCGAAAGAGGACGTCGGTGTCCCATGGGTCTTTTTACTCTTTCGAAATTGTGAATTTTTAATGATCTGGAGAAGAATCACAGTTTATTTTCGCCCAATTCAATTTTTTCAATAGCCCTTCTTAATCAAATTGACCAAATGCGAAAGAGAGAGTGGGTTTTCGGTCGTTGGTGTATTAATCTCTTCGGATTTTGACAATTTGAAAGAGAGGGATTTTGACATTACTTGTTTTGGGCCGGGAGGCGGTGCTGCTTAGTTTCCGGCGACGGCGGGCGACGGCCACTGCAGCTGGGTTGCGGCGGTAGAACCCAGGCGAGGCGGTAGACTCCCAGTCGCGGTCAGTAACTCTCGGCGGCAGCAGCGGGCATTATTAGTTATCAATTGGGGGGGAGGTCGCCGGCGGTGGTGGTGAGGGGTGGGGGAGAAGATGAAAGAAGAAATGGAGGAGGAAGAAAGATGGAGGATTTGGGGGGTGTGGGTAGTAAAAGGATTTTAATGAAGGAGGGGTATTTATGACATTTGAGGGGAGGTGTGACCTAAAATTCGGGGAGTGTATAAATCGGGGGAGTGATGGGGGAGTGCATCAAACCGAAATGGAGGTGCATATAGTCAGACCCTTTAATTAATTCAAAATAGGCCCAATGTGTGAGAAGGAATAGTGGGCTCTCTGGGTAAAATTAATTAAAACAGGCCCAACTCCTTATTAATTTAGACAAAAGAAACTCCTCATTTGTTAAATTAATTTAGGATAATGGACTTTTTTAGCTTTAATTAATTATCGTCTCTTTGTGATAAATTTTCTAATAAATTTATTCTTCTCTTCCCAGGTTCAGTTACAAAAATGGTTCACTTCAAAAATACCACCACTTCTTCCGGAGCTCGTTATTTGGTGATCCTTAATGACAAACGCCAACCTTTAGAGAAAGGGACACATTTACGTGTAGAAATGCCCCTTATTGGTAACTCTGCAAAACCTTGGCCTTTATCAAATGTCGGACTTCACTTGGACAATTGGTCGCATGAGATATCCCTGAAAAAATTGACGAAAGCTTGGGTTCTTGACAACACTTCTCATCGCAACGAGATTGAAGAGGATGTAAGCTATCTGCCAACCTTGGGGAGGCGTATAGTTATGGGCAAGGACAACTGGAGAGGAACTATAGAGTTTTCTGGAGAATTCGGTTATCACAAAGGATATTGGGAGTGGACTGAAGACGTTTTGAGCCGATGTGGACATACCCTCAAGGACGCCAGGATTTATTACGTTGTCTTTGCCTCCCTTTTTACTTATGACTTTAATTCTGAAATTATCAAAGCTTTCTGTGAGGCATGGTGTCCATCTACAAATATGTTGCTCACTACTTTTGGAGAGATGTCCATCTCATTATGGGACATGCATGAGCTAACAGATCTTCCTCTAGACGGCTGTCTATATGACGAGGTGATACCTGACGCGCCCGAACTTTTTGACGAAACTGGGGACTTATGCCTTCCAAAGAGTTGCAAATATTTACTCCACGCTTACCACATGCTTCGTGGGAGCGTTTTTAGGGGCGGCGTATCGATTGATCGATGGATTGAATTTTGGTCAAGAAAAACTGGAAAGTATCGTCAACCTCCCACACGAAGTGAGAAAAAGAGAAGTTGTCGCCCTAAGTCGACTCATAATCCACTTGGGAGTCTTGGAGTCCATAAGTCGTGGTCCGATGCAGAAGTTATTTTGTTTAAAACACTCAAGATTGAACCGGCCCAGCAAGAAGAGACATATCTTGCTGCTCATTTAGCTTGTTGGCTTTGCGTATTCGCCCTTCCTAATGGTGAAGTGAATATGATACGTCCTGCTACTTTCAAAATGGCTAGTTTGATGGCCGCGGGTAAGACAGTTAATCTTGTCGTACCAGTCTTGGCTAATATTTACAGGGGTTTAAATCGGATTTCGCTGCACCCCGAACCGTCCCGAGCTCGATCTGCCTTTCCGGTTCATTTTGTGTACGTTTGGTTAGCCCGATATTTTAGGACTCATTACCCTGCTGTTCATGATCACCATGCCCCTATGATGGTGAAGTATTCTGGAGAGAATGGTGCTAAGTACCATAACCCTGCGGAGGCTCGTAAACGGATTCATAGAGGAGAGTCTGCCGAATGGACATGCAATATGTTAAATCGGCAGCAACTTATTTCTTATGTTGATTCCGGAACTGGTCAACGGGCTAACTGGAGTTACTTTGTCGCTATTCGATCCAATTACCTCACTTGGAGACAAGGTAATCGCTTTATTGTTGAACCTTACAGCCCACATCGATTTAGCCGTCAATTCGGCTTTTACCAAGAAGTTTCGGGAGAGTTGATTTTTGATCTTCGTGACACCCCATTAGATAACGGGACGCATTATTGGCAATCTTGTGCCTTGCGCGGATCACGTGCTAAGGTGTGTTTTCCGATTGCCCCGGTGAATCCTAAGTCGTATTCTTCACCAGATTACAAGAAGTGGTGGGCCCAAGCTCATGGTACTTACTTAGAAAATCATGTTGACGACTTGATCAACTCGAAGCATGACAATGTCTTGGAAGAAGAAGTATTGGTTGTTGATAGTCATGATCTTTATGGAGAGCTTGATAAAGACACTTCTCGAACGCCGGTTGATCTTCCATTGATTCCTGAAGTAGCACCAGTGGTTGAGACTAGCAAGAGAAAGAGTATTTCTCCATGTTCGGAAGAGAGTCAAGGTGAAGACGATGATCTCCATTGGAAACGGGCCAAGAAGGTTACCAAAGCTTTAGTGCCTTTGGAGGAATCAGTTAACGACTCCCTGAAGAAAGAGGTTTTCTGTCACTCACTCTTTTCTTACTTTCCATTTTTTTTTAGTACTACTTTACTAATTATGTTCACATGTCTACTTTTTCAGGCGGTGGTAAACATCTTTGGTAGTGATTGTGAATCAGATGAGGAAGAAGTATCGTCTTCGGTGAAAGTTTTGAAAGCTTCTTCTCCTATCAACGTTGGGAAGCAGTGTACTCAAGCAGTTTCAGTATTTCACTGTAATAAGTTCTTTCTTGATCGTGAACGGGACTTTGTTTTGTCTACATGGAAAGCTCTTCAAGCAAGAATCATGGGAACCCCTATTAGCCTCTTATCTTCTATGAAGGAGGAAGTGCTTATAGCATTCACGAGGTTACAAACTTATGCCCAAACTGAACTCCCGGCTATAGAGGCGTCTTTGATATCCTTGTTTGAGAGAGCCGATGCTCATGATATGATGAAGTCTAAATCTTCCGATGGATGTCCTAAGGAGGTTCTTAATCAACGGTTGACCGAAGTTAAGCATGCCCTTCAAAAAGTCAAGGATAAGGTGCGCCGCTTGAAAGAGTTGAAGAAGGAGAAGAAAGTATTGGCTCAATCACTGGAGGAGAAAGAAACATTAGTTCAAGGTTTTGACACCGAGATCCTAAGTTTTCAAGACGAAATCTCCACTATCAACAATACGCCCCTGATAGAAGATGATGTAATTGAAGGTTTGAAGAAGACGGAGACCGAGCTAGAAGAGGCTTTAGAAGAGTTTAAGGGTTTAGGCCTCTTTTTTTAGTTGCTATATGACTTTTATGATTTCCTTGATTTATCTGTTGTTTTTCATGGATATTTTGCTTTGCACACTCCATGTATCTATTTCATTTTTTCTTTGGCACTTTGATTAAAATTTTATTTTCTTCGTCTATATCTCACATGTTCATATTCTTCAATACTTGCTTTTGTATATTCATCGAGACAAATGAATTGGCCCTTTTGGAGAATAAAGATTATCTATTAAAAGAAAATCCTAAAGCCATAAGTTCACATGTCGAACCAGAGGCCGGAGCGCCGTTAAAACCTTGCCTCGGAAAACCCTCCTTAGGGATAAAACCTGGGTCAAGGGAAAAGGTACACCCCTCTACAAAATTGAAGTACAAAACCGGAAATATAAGGCAAAATGAGGTTTGGGCATTGCCCCCTTCACTTTCTTCCTTCTTTATTTTCTTCATGCTTCATATGTTCGTCACTTTTGTATTCATCGATCCGACTTACTCAAACAACTCGATTTAACTTATGACTGTACTTAGAAATATACTAAGTTGCCTACGTACCTCTTTAAAGAGGATCAAGCCATAACGTAGTTCAAGCAAAATATGATTTATATTTTGGGGGGGGGGGGGGACCGTTCACAGTTTATACTCATGCGGGCCAGGAGTGACTATTCTTTAACTACTGTAGACAAAGTAGGGATTTAAGTATTTAACCACTTAAAATGCCTTTAGTGGAGTAAGTTAACAGTTTAACCACATGTATTTACCTTTGGTGGTTGTCGTACACAGTTTATACTCGTGCGGACCAGGAGTAATAAGCAGTTTAGTCTCGTGCATCATGGAGTAACAAGCAGTTTAAGCTCGTGCGTTCTTGGAGCGACAAGCAGTTTAGGCTCATGCGTTTATGGAGCGTACTTGTTTTCTTTACGCGTAGTAGCGTTTCAAAAACTTCCCATTTATAGGACCAATGTTCACGCCATCTTCAGAAATCAGCTTGTAGGCGCCGTTTGTGTAAACTTCTTTAATAACATATGGGCCATCCCACTTAGGTAAGAATTTATTCCCAACACGGTGAGTTACTACGATAGGCCTTCTCACAGCAAACACCAAATCACCAACTTGAAAAGAACGTATCCTCACTTTTTTGTTAAACGTTCTGGAAAGGCGAGCTTGATAGCATTCGAGCCTTTGTTGTGCTTCCAATCTTTTCTCATCTAGGGCTTCCAACTCTTCAAGACGCAAGCGTGCATTCTCTTATTCCGTCAGCCCTTCTTGTATTGCAATCCTTAGAGATGGAATCTGCTTCTCAAGGGGAACAACTGCTTCAACACCATACACCAACGAGTAGGGAGTAGCTTGTGTAGGTGTTTTGTAAGTAGTTCGATATGCCCATAGAGCTTCATTCATCTTTTCATGCCAATCTCGCTTTGACTTGGAGACTACTTTCTTCAAGAGGTTGCACAAAGTGTTGTTGAAAGCTTCAGCGAGTCCATTAGCAGCTGCGTTGTACATAGAAGATTTCCTTTGTTTGAAGTCAAACTTGTCACAAAGTTTGTCGATGTGACTGTTACTGAACGATCTTCCATTATCGGTGATGATGTACCGAGGGACCCCGTATCTAAAAATGATATTGACTCGAATAAAATCAGCAACATTTTCTTTCTTCACTTCTCTCAAAGGTATGGCTTCCGCCCATTTAGAGAAGTAATCGGTTGCAGCTAGGATGTACAGATGACCGCCTGATGACTTCGTTAGCGGTCCCACCACATCTAGACCCCAAGCATCGAATGGCCATGAGGCAACAGTTGGGTGCAACAGTTCCGGAGGTTGATGGATAAGGTTGGCATGAAACTGACAAGCTTGACATTTTCGTGCGTGATCCATGCAGTCTTTCACCATTGTTGGCCAGTAGTACCCCATCCTCTTTACTCGAAAGTGTAACTTTGGTCCTGACTGATGAGCGCCATAAATGCCGGCGTGTGCTTCTTCCATTGCGTGGGCGGCTTCACCATTACCGAGACACCTTAAGAAGACCCCATCAAATGATCGTCTATAAAGCACACTCTTGTAGTATATGAATCGAGGGGCTCGACGTCTGATATCCACTTTTCGTTTCAGATCACTTGGCAACTTGTCGTATTTCAAGTAGTCGACAAATGGTTGACGCCAATCTTCCTCTTCAATTTCAAGTACCTCGATAACATTACTTTCACCTTCTTCATCACCGTCATCCTCAAATATAGGAGGCACAACCCAACTTTTACATATTGGGACACGAGCTTTACTTTCGGGCAATGCAATTGTCGAAGCAAGTTTTGCTAAAGCGTCAGCTTGTTTGTTATCTTTCCTTGGAACATGCTCAATTTCCACGTCTCCGAGATAATTCATGAGTCGTTGAGCGTACTTTTGATAAGGAAGCAACTCTGGTTTCCTAACCTCGTATGATCCAAGCATCTGGTTCACTATCAGCTTTGAATCTCCATACACCCTGAGGTGTAGTTTCTTAATATCGACTGCCATTTCCAACCCAAGTATGAGTGCTTGGTACTCAGCGACATTGTTTGAGCAATTCTTTATTAAAGTGAAAGAGTAGGGCAAGACTTCTCCATCAGATGTTACAAACACAACTCCAGCACCAGCTCCTTCTTTATGAGCGGATCCATCAAAATACATCTTCCATGGAGGGGTTATTTCAACAGTTAGGACGTCTTCGTCTGGAAGGTCGTCACATAACTCCTATTCTGCAGGCATTGGATGATCGGCTAAGAAATCGGCCAAAATTTGTCCCTTGACAACCTTTTGAGGGACGTAAATGATCTCAAATTGTTGCAACTGGAGATACCATCTCGCGAGTCGATCCGAGAGAACTGGCCTAGACATAACATACTTCAGCGGGTTTGCTCTCGATACAAGATGGATGGTATGGGCCTGGAAATAATGCTTTAATTTCTGAATTACGAATATAAGAGCTAGACATAGCTTCTCAATCGGAGAGTACTTCAATTCATTTGGAGTCATCATTCTACTCAGGTAGTACAAAGAATTTTCCTTTCCTGACTCGTTTTCTTGTGCCAGCAAGGCTCCAACTGAACGCTCTTGAGCAGCGATATAAAGAATCAACGGACGTCCGGGCACCGGAGCAATCAATACTGGTGGCTTCATCAAATATGACTTGATGCTTTTGAAAGCATTACTGCAAGATTCATCCCATTCAAACGGTGTATCTTTCTTCATGAGACGACTAAATGGTTGACATCGTCCGGCTAAGTTTGAAATGAATCTTCTGAGGTATGCCAGCTTTCCTTGTAAGCTTTTAAGCTCATGAATATTTCGAGGTTCCGGGATCTTTAAGATTGCGTCAATCTTTGCTTGCTCGATTTCAATCCCTCGCTGGCGAACCACAAATCCAAGAAACTTTCCCGATTTGACTCCGAATGCACACTTCAAAGGATTCATCCTAAGCTGGTAACGCCTCAAGCGTTAAAAAACAACCCTCAGGTCTTGGAGGTGATCATTCCTCCTCTTTGATTTTACGACTAAGTCATCAACGTAACATTCAACATTCTTGTGAAGCATGTCGTCGAAAATCCTTTGCATGGCTCTTTGGTATGTTGCGCCTGCATTCTTCAAACCAAATGGCATCACTTTGTAGCAGTATATTCCTTTTGGGGTACGAAAAGCAGTGAGCTCTTCGTCTTTTGGCAACATGCGAATTTGATTGTAACCCGACGACCCATCCATGAAACTTAGAGCTTCATGACCCGTTGTTGCATCAATCATAAGTTCGGGAATAGGTAACGGAAAATCATCTTTGGGACATGCAACATTCAAATCCCGAAAGTCAACACACACACGGATTTGTCCGTTCTTCTTTCTCACTGGGACAATGCTTGAGATCCATGTAGGATACTTTACTTCTCGGATGAAACCGACTTCAATAAGCTTGTTCACCTCAGCTTCAATTAATGGAACAAGATCTGGTCGGAATCGACGTTGAGTCTGCTTGACTGGTCGAACTCCCTTCTTTACTGAGAGATGGTGCACTGCTACTTTTGAGTCCAGTCCCGACATCTCTTTATACGACCATGCAAATACATCTCTGAACTCACGTAGCAGTTCAATGTAAGTTTCTTCCTCATCAACGGACAATAAAGCACTCACATAGATTGGTCGCGGGTTGTTAACATCACCCAAGTTAATTTCTTTCAACTCATCAATAGTTGTCTTGACGCCCTCTTCGAGTTCTGGAGGAGCATCCTCTGCATCCACTTCCTCCACTTGAACATCTTCACATTCGGTGATGTGATTCACAGTTGCGATGTCTTCATTGTATTCATTTGTATTCGTAAGATCCACACGTGATCTCATATCTTGTGACACTTGCTGCCGAATGTCATAGGTGTTGACGAAATTGGAAGAAGCTACACTTTCTGTATCATCTTCTTCGTCGCTATACTCTTGAGCGAGAACAATGGTTTGCCTTCTGGCTTTGGATCCTCCCCCATATGCTATTGTCAACGTATGCTGCCTCTTTAAGCGGGATTGCTTTGAGCTCCGAACTTTGGACCCAACTTTTGATGATGGGTCTGTGGCCCGAGTCTATCAAAGACTGAGGGGCGTTTCATTTTCTTACTATTCTTGCTAGCAGACTTTCCAAGTCTCTCAAAGACTGAAAGTCATCTTATCTTCTTACCATCTTCATCGAATGCATCCTTTGTCGATGAGTATTCTTCTTCAGAAATGTGGTTGGCATTGGCTCTTTTAATTGCAATGCGAACTAGATTCTTCGTAGTATATCCAAGTCCCATTTTGGTGTTCTTGACAGCATAACCACTCTTTCTCAACATTTTCTGGGTGTCATTAAGTCCATATTCTGACTGACTAACACCCTTCCCCAATGCACAATTTTCCCGTGTATCATACCCGGCTTTGACTAAAAGCTTGTAAGCTTTAGGACCGTAAAACTTTGTAACATCACGTCCCATCTCCTCTCCATGTTCCATCTTAGGTCCTTGAGTAGGACGAACAAACCCCTTAATTGGCTGTGAAGATGGCTTCTTTCCATCCAGTTTAGTTAACGGCAATGTTAACTCCTCCAATGCTTCAACAATAGAAGGAACCGATTTGTTCTCTTTGAGGCGAGATGTTGATGCCTTCTTGCAATCCTTCCGTGTTGGACCTTTCTCGTTCTTTGTTTCTTTCGTACCTCGAAAGAAGTATTTGGCATCAGTAAAGTACGACTCTGCCTCTGTGAAAGGTTTATCATCTCCGACCACTGTTTTCACAACCCCTTGACTAAAGTATTTGAAGCATTGATGTAGGGTAGAAGGAACCACACCATTCTCGTGCAGCCACGGGCGCCCTAGAAGCATGTTATATGAAGTCCGGGCATCTATGACGTGGAGAGTTACAGTCGATGTCATCCCACCAATTAGCAAATCCAACACTATGGTGCCAAGGGCCCTCTGTCCTTCCTGATTAAACCCATGTATCATCAAACGACTGCCTGCGAGTTCATCCATATGTATTTCCATCTTTTTCATCACCCGTAAGGGTAAAATGTTTACCCCGGAACCTCCATCAATCAATATCCGATTTATTTTCTGCTCTCGAGTATGGCCAACTACGAATAGTGGCCTGTTATGGGATTCTGAACCAAGCATTAAGTCTTCATCCGTGAAAGCTATCGTTGAGAAACAATCATTAACTTTGTCATCAAGACCATCGTTGGTCTGAGGTCGTTCATCATCTTCCTCGCTAGTCATGTGGCAAGAGAGATCTCTACATTCGTTTTTGTTCTCAACTGTGACAGCATTCACCGTTGTCTCACTGTCCTCTAGCAAGATCTTTCCTTCTTTAGCTAGCTGCATAACTTTCTCCTTGAATATGAAACAGTCTTGGATTGGATGCCCTACCAACCGATGGTATTTGCAATACTTTGGGTCATCCGTTCGCCCAGCTTCATCCGGTCGTTTCATTTCTGGTAATTCGATGAGATCGTTCTTGATCAGGTCATCGAACATTCCGGGGATGTCAGAGTCTAGGAATGGATACTGCTTTTGTTGCAATTCCCTCAGACTTGTTCTCCTTTGCCCCCATTCTTGGGTGACGCCTTTTCCTTTACTCCCTGCATCAGTTTCACCCTTTCTGAATTTGACAGTAGTAGCGGTCACTGCCATGGATTCTTTATTCGAATCTTTAATGAAAGGTTTGCCCCCTTCCATATCGTGAGCTTTAGTCGCCAAATCTTCGAACGACCTTGGTCGAATTACTTGTAGGATATATCGAAGACCCCACTGCATTCCTTGAATACACATCTCGATTGCCGAAGCTTCGGTCAATCTATCCTTACAATTCAAACTTAAATTCCTCCATCGGTTTATGTAATTTATCATCGATTCCTCCTTTGATTGACGGGTGTTCGTCAATTCAATCATGCTCACTGTTCTACGAGTGCTGTAAAACCGGTTGAGAAATTCCTGCTCCATTTGCTCCCAACTGTCAATCGAGCTAGCTTCCAAATCGGTGTACCAATCAAATGCATTGCCCTTTAAAGAGCGTACAAATTGCTTTACCAAGTGATCTCCGTAAGTGTCGGCATTGTTGCAAGTCCCTACGAAGTGAGCAATATGCTTCTTTGGATTACCCTTTCCATCGAACTGCTGCAACTTTGGAGGTTGATAACCAGCTGGCATCTTCAAACCGTCAATCCTCTTCGTGTAAGGCTTGCTGTAGGTAAATGAAGACTTGGGATTTTCCTCCAATTTATCTTTGATTGCCCCAAGTATGATTTCTTTCAGTCGGTCAACGGGCACCAAACCATCGGGAGAAACTTGTAAATCCTTAAGAGTTTGGTCAACTTCCATTGGCTGGCGATCACCAGACGTCTCAGCATCATGCCCTTCTACTTGCTTTCCTTTGTCCGCATTACTTATCAGCTTAGCAATCTGGGCATCCTGTTCTTGGACATGTTTTGTGAGTCCTTCTACGGCTCGAGTTAAGCTTTCCAGTTGCTCCTCAACAGTCGTAGTGCCTGTCGCCATTGCTGAGGCTGTACTTGAATCTGATGAGCTCGATGTGGAACGAGTAGGGGAACAGGCTGAGTTGTTCTCCTCGTTCGCAGTGTTGGGTGATGAACCCTCTGCAGTAGCCTTCTCTGAAGAAGACGATGACTTCGAACTTCTTGACATACTCCTTGTGACTACGTTCACGTCTTCAAAGTCAAGACCAGCTGATCCGGATGCAACACCTCTCTTGATCTTAATCTTGATTGGTGTCATCGTCGAGACTTGATTTGCTTGAAGAGTAGAGATGAGAGGTAGAGATTGTCCCACTGGGCGTGCCAATTTATAAACATAAATTCGTGAATTAAATATAAAAACGCGAAAATGCGAACAATTTTATTTAATTTCGGATTAAAACCGAGTATTTGTGGGTTACAATCTCTAATTTGTTCCTCTGATTCTCTCTTCTTGAATTTCACTTGGATTTCTTGGGCTTTTGGAGCTGGATCCGCAGCCGAACCCTTTCCGATCTTGTACTTGGGGCTTTTATAACGTTAATCCAAAGGCTTAGCTCCGTATTTTTGGATTAAACGTTGAATTTAGGGACTTTTTGGGACTTTTGGGACTTTTTCGGGACTTTTTCGGGACTTATTGGAACTTTTCCGTTGAAGATCCACGAAGAAGTTTGAAGAAACGCCGAATCGAAGAGGCTTAGCACCTTGATCTCCACTCGAACACTGCTTCTTGCTGCTTTTCACGAAGAACGCCTTGAAGAAACGCTGAATCGAAGAGGCTTAACACCTTGATCTCCACTCGAGCACTGCTTCTTGCTGCTTTGCACGAAGAACGCCTTTGAATCTCCTCCAATTGCTGAAGAACGCTCTAAAATCTCTGCAGAGAATTTTAGAGCCTTGAATACTTCTGATTTCTTGATGATGAAAATGAATGAAATGAGGCCTCTATTTATAGGTGTAGGCCTGGAGATTTTTGTGCAAGTGGTTAGGGCTTTTAATTCAAAATTTTGAATTGTTTGTTGGGCTAAGAATGCCTTTTGGGCTTAAATTATCAAATTTGGGCCCAATTTAATTTGCTGGACTTTAGAGGCATGTTTGGATTTTCTGGATTTTAGAGATCCGTTTTTTACTTATCGAGCTTTAGAGACCCGTATTAATTTACCGAACTTTAGAGGCCCGTCTTGAATTTTCTGCATTTATTAGGCTTTGGAGGCCCATTTATCTCATTGATCTTTGAAAGACCCAAATTAATTGGAGGGAATATTTAAATAATAATTAATTATATATTTAATTTTAGGAATTAAATTTATTCCAATAAATAAATAATAAATTTAATTAATATTTAACCCGTAATTTCCACGCGTCACAATTTAATTCGTAATTGAATTTTCCTCGTCTACACATGGTTTAGACTTAAAAGAAAAAGAAAGTATTTAGTAATTTCAAATTGCATTTAAATTTCGGTTGAGATAATTATTGTTTAGACTAAAAGAAAGTGAGTAGTTTTTTTTTTCGACCATTAAATGAAAGTAGTTAGTAGCCTAAAATTTTAAATTTTAATTTCAAAATTATGGATTTTTTTTTTTTTTTATTAACATGTCTTTTCAATTATTATTAGTGGGACACTTTTTTTATTTTTTATTAGTATAGGGACATTTACTCAATATTATATCCTTAATTTTATTTTCTGAAATTGTTTTGTAATGTTAAAATTAGTTTTAAAGATAAAGTTTTTTAAATTCAATCATATCTTAATCTTAATTTTATCATATATTTGTAAACATGTGTCATTTGTCACAACATCATTGTATATTTCAGTTCTCTTCTCAATTCATTCTATTTCAAAATCTATTTTTTCTTATTAATTTTAATAATTAATCACTACAAAAAACGCGCGCTTTTGGGACGGACACATGCTGACGGATTTTAGTCCGTCAGCATTTCCGACGGATATGCTGACGGAATGCTGACGGATTGAAAAGTCAACATCAATGCTGACGGATTTCCGTTCCGTCAGCATTTGCCGAGGGAAATGCTGACGGATTTCCGTTCCGTCAGCATTTACCGAGGGAAAATGCTGACGGATGTTTTGAAATTTGTATCCTGACGGAATATCCGTCAGCAAATGGCATGTTGATTTCGCACCGCCTCGTTTTCCAATAAGGTAACCGTTGGCTTTAAAGTTGGCGGTTACCGAGGGAAATGCCGACGGAATATCCGTCGGTATTTTTTTTTTTTTTTTAATATATGAGGGCCTCAAACCTTAAATCAATCATATCCTCGTTTTAGAGAAAAAAAAAGGGGCGTGCGTGAGAATTCGGTGGGGAAGACGAAGACGAGAACTTGGCCATTGAAGCAAATTTCTTCGATTACATTGATACGGTACGTTTTCTTAATTAGTTCTATTACTTAGTTTTAATACTTATATATGTTTATGCATGGATATATGTAAATATGAATAATTTAATGTTGATTTGCATGTTATATTGATTTAGTTAGTTGTTAAAATATTATGATCATGTTAGTATGTACGTTAGTTAATTTAATTTGTTGATTAAGAATAATTTTGATAGATCGAGTAGTTTTTTAAGGTTAATTAATTAATTAATTGTTATATGTATACATTAATTAATTGTTATATAGTTAATTACTAGTTTAATTTAATTGTGTAATTTTGATATAGAATATTTTTAATGTAGGTAGTGCATGTTTGAATCAATTGTTTAAATTAGTTTAGATATAGTGGTTCGACCGTTGGATCACGTTGTAATTAGGAATATGTTGATTAAATTAGGAATACGCTATATTAGTACAAATTTTAAATTAGGAATATGTTCATTAAATTGATAATTATTGACCCAATTAGAAAATTATTATTTTAATTAGTTTTAGGTTTTTTAATTTAGGAATATATATGTTCAATTTTTTATTATTGATTAAGTTAGGTAGAAAAATAATAATTAAATTAGGTTATTGTTGATTAAATTAGGAATATGTTGATTAATTAAATTAGGAATATGCTATATTAGTAAAAAAATTAAATTAGGAATATGTTCATTAAATTGATAATTAGAAAACTCCAATTAGAAAAGTATTATTTTAATTATGTTTAGATTTGTTAATTTAGGAATATGTTAATTTAGAAATATTTTTAATGTAGGTGATGCATGTTTCAATCAATGGTTTAAATTATTAGTTAATTAGATGGTTCGACGGTGGTATCACGTTGTAATTAGGTTATATATATATATATTGTTTTGATTTAAATTAGGAATATGTTGATTAAATTAGGAATATGCTATATTAGTAAAATTTTTAAATTAACAATATGTTCATTAAATTGATAATTAGTAAAATTATGTATTTTTTATTGATTGAAACAGATGAGTGAACAAGTACCGAATGAGGGTTCGGGTTCACGTCGTAGGTCGTCATTTTGGTCACGTTCAAGGAGGTCTCTGAATGAAGAAGTTCCTGTGACGGCTCCTCCTCCTCCTCCTGTGGCAGTGTCGCCGCCGCCGACGACTACGATGTCGGTTGGTTCGTCATCCTCTTCTCGTCAGCATCCTGTTCGAGACAAAAGGAAACCCATTGACATCGTTTCAGGAGCGTAAGTCAATAATTCTAATGTTTGATGAGATTCAATAACGATTAACTTTATTTATTTATTTATAATGTGTTAGTTTATAAATTTGTTAATAATTTTACAGGTTGGTGCCCGGTAATGAGGTGTCCAGGATGTGCACAAAATCCTTTAAGGATTGCAAGATTGCTAAGGGTGCTATCACTTGGTCGAAGGTGCCACAATCTAAAAAGGATGAATATTTCAGCGAGTTCCAGGTATATAATTACAATATTTAAAGTTTATTAAATAACTAATTATTCATATTATTTGATAAATATGTTGAATATTTATTTGTATAGAAAAAGGCCTGTTGGGATACGGCGATCTACTCGGACGCCGCTATTTACGAGAAGTGGTACGGTCTTTGTTCTACTCGGTACACGAACATGATGTACGACTGGAGAACGGCCTGGCGTAAGAAAGACGAAAATCGTGTTCTGGGGAAAGACGAGGATGGTGTTGACCTGTGGGAGTCGTTGGTTGAGAAGTGGTTGGAACAGGCTTACCAAGAGAAGTGTGACAAAGCTCGGGCCAACCGCAGAACCGACGTTGGAGGCGGGATGGCAGTGCATCGGGGGGGAGCTCGGTCCGTCCTCGAGCAATCACTTGCTATCGTAAGTTTTCATTAATTTTTAAAAATTAAATAATTATAGTTAATTATTTTATATTAGTTATCTAAATTAATTTGTATATGTTTATTTGATACGTAATAGGAGCGGGAGACTGGACGTCCACACACCCACTTGGATCGGATGAGTCTTCTTCATCCGTTTAATGCCGATACACAGACGTCCACCTACGGGCGCACTACTGACCTCCATGTAAGTTTAATTAAATTTATGTATTAATTACATTATATATATATATATATATATATATATAGATAATTAAATTAATTTTAATTTTTTAATTATGTAGTTGAGCGTCCGACAGAGGATTGAAGAGGCCGAGACGCAAGCCACCGCCACGACTACTGCTGAATCCGGAAGCAGCGGTACCCCTCCGGTTGTTGACGTGGACCAGTGTTACCTTGACGTTGCCCCGACCAGGAAGGGAAGGGTCCTTGGCCTTGGTGGGAAGAGCAGCGTCGTGAGGACACCAAGTGGTCGGTCGGCCCGGAGTGCATCGCAGCCGTCCGTATCCTCCACTGCCGTCCCGGATCCGAACTTCATGGCAACGTTCGAGAACTACTTCCGCACATGGAGTACCAATGCGGGTCGGACGTTGGGGATGTCTGCTGAGCAGATCGAGGCCGTCTATCAACAGACGATGGGGCAACCACCGCCAGCTCCAGCTCCAGGTCCAGCTCCAGATCAAGCTGCAGGTCAAGATGCAGGTCAGGCCGACGGTGGCGACGTCAATTTGAATGAGGATGTGGAACAATTTTTTAACTTTCCGGGCACTGGCAACTATCCTGGCAACTATACTGGTTGAACAATTTGAACAATTTAATTTTGTGTTGAACTAATTTATTTTTTTGTTGAACTTATTTAATTTTCTGTTGAACTTATTTAATTTTCTGTTGAACTTATTTATCTTTATGTATATATTTATGTTTATGTTGAAAAATATGTTGAACTATATATTGCAGTTTATTTGTGTAGTTTATTGGTGTATAAATGAAAATAGGGTGCATTCATTTGTTTCATTGAGTACAAAATAATCTCATTTAGAGTGCATTCTATATATAGATTTAAACCACTTGAAGAGTGCATTTTAGTACAAATTAAAATAGCCTCATATAGAGTGCATTATACATATATTTAACCAAACCACTTGAAGGTGGTAGATGCAACCATGAGAACTAGCACAATCAAAATGATTTTGTTCACTTTGATTAAATCCTTGATTTCTTCAGCCAAATTCTTGATTTCTGTAACCAATTTCTTCATCTCTTGAGTCATTTTCTTCATGTCTTCAGTTTCTTGGTCACTTTGATTAGATCCTTGATTCTTGTCAACACCACAGTTTTCTAGAGTATCAGCCCATACAAAGAAACCACATCCACCACCACAACCATCACTTAGGGAGTCAGGACAATTATGAAATATCCTCCCTTTACTTCTAGGTTGTTTAGAAGCATATGTACGACATGCCTTTCCACAATAACAAACAAGGCCTTGCTGAAATCGAATAGAAGATGAAGAAGACATGATATTTCTTTGCAAAATAGAAAAAATCGAATATGGTGTGTGTGAGCTTTGTGTTGTTGTTATATATACAAAAAATTGAATTAATTAATAAAAAAAAATAATAATAACACGCCAAATGCCGACGGAATTAAGTTTCCGTCGGAATTCACCATTTGATAAATGCCGACGGATAATCCGTCGGCATTTATCTTTACTGACGGAAATTTTGGGCGGTGAAATGCCGACGGAATTAAGTTTCCGTCGGAATTCACCATTTGATAAATGCCGACGGATAATCCGTCGGCATTTATCTTTACTGACGGAAATTTTGGGCGGTGAAATGTCGACGGAATTAAGTTTCCGTCGGAATTCACCATTTGATAAATGCCGACGGATAATCCGTCGGCATTTATCTTGACCGACGGAAATTTGGGCGGGTGAAATGCCGACGGAAAGTTAAGTCCGTCGGCATTTCCGTCGGGAAATGTTTCCCTAAAACTTTCTTTTTTTCCACTTCACTTTCGTATTGCAAATTTACACTCAAACTTTCTACTGCCTAATTTTTTTATGCTCATGCTCGGGTATTCAGAAACATCAAATTACGGTACATTTTCTACCATTTTTAATTTACTCTATATATAAAATTCAATATAATGTAATTACATGTGTTATATATATAATAAGTTTTGTTTGAATTTATTATAAGTTTAGTTTAGTAATGTGTTGCTCCACTTAAATGTTTAGCAGATGGATTTGCCTGACCGTCGTTGGATGTATTGTACTCCTAGAATGATTAGAGGAAATGTGAATGTGGAATTTTATAATGAACTCGTGTTATTTGTTGAATTTGCAAAAAGCCAGCCACATTACATGAGTGGAAATTGCATTAGGTGTCCGTGTAATGCTAAGAAATGTCAGAATAAGCAATATAAAGAGATTGATGAGGTCCTAGTGCATATTGTGAAGAATGGTTTCGTTGATAATTATTATAATTGGACTAGTCATGGCGAAACACGTTGGCCTTATAGATTTGATGAAGTGTTTTACTATTACACTACTGGAATCTATCAACTTGAAGCAAATTTCGATCATGTTGGCACTAGTAACGAGGTAGAACAACGGTTTGGGGACGAAGAACAACAGTTTGGGGACGAAGAACAACATTTTGGGGACGAAGAACAACAGTTTGGGGACGAAGAACAACAGTTTGGGGACGAAGAACCGAATATGTATCAAACAATGATCAGGGAAGCTGGTTTTTCAAACATGGAAGAGGAGCCGACGAATGAGGCATTTCGGTTTTATGAGATGCTCAAATTAGTCGAAGAAGATTTATATCCGGGTTGTGAATGTTACTCACAGTTGTCATTTAATGCACGACTCATGAACATTAAGACCGAGAACAAGCTTTCTAACAGGGCATATGAGCAAGTGACACAGTTATGCAGTGAAATTTGTCCTCAAAATAATAAGGTGCCTACGACGTTTCATCAAAGCAAACAAATGTTGAAGAATGTTGGTTTGCCGGTTGAGAAGATTGATTGTTGTGTGAAGGGTTGCATGTTATATTGGGGTGACGAAGATAGCAGTCTGAACATGTGTAGATTGTGTGGCCATCCCCGGTACAAAGAGGCACGTCGAAAGGGACCTGGTGGTCAATCGAAGAAGACAAAGAAGAAAGTTCCATATAAGAAGATGTACTACCTTCCTATCATTCCTCGTTTGATGAGATTATATCAATCAAGTGCCACTGCACAACACATGACGTGGCATGCTACAGATTCCTCTTCGGCTGAGTCGAGGGAGATGCGACATCCGGCAGACTCAGAGGCCTGGAAACATCTTGACAACGTGTTTCCAGATTTTGCTTGTGAACCGAGGAATGTGAGATTAGGTTTGTGTACTGATGGTTTTGCACCGTTTGGGATGCATGGGAAGCAGTATTCTTTGTGGCCGGTGATACTGACTCCGTATAATCTTCCTCCGTGGATGTGCATGAAACCTCAAACAATGTTTCTGACTGTATTGGTGCCTGGACCAACGAATCCAAAGGACAAACTGGATGTTTATCTCCAACCTCTTATAAAAGACTTGATCTTCTTATGGGAGAATGGAGTCCAAACGTACGATGTTTTTAGAAAGCAGAACTTCACGATGCGTGCTGCTCTTTTATGGACCATTAGCGACTTTCCTGCATATGGTATGTTGTCCGGGTGGAGTACGGCCGGAAAGAAAGCATGTCCGTATTGTATGGAGAATTCTGAAGCTTTCAGTCTCCCGGTGAGTAGAAAAGTTTCATGGTTCGATAATCACCGTAGGTTCTTACCTCAAGGTCACCCGTTTCGAAGAAATAAGAAGAACTTCGTAAAGAACAGAGCAGTCACAAACAATCGACCTCCACTTCGAGATGGTATTTTATACATTTATTTAATGAGTATTTAACGTATATTTATCTATTGCTTTTAGTGTCACTTATAATTTACTCTCCGTACAGGACGTAGGTTGTTATATGAGATTTAGTGGACGGGGTTGAAAAAAAGTACTGAGGAAAATGCAGCGGAACACAACAGAGGAATTGAGGGTGGTTGGAACAAAAGGAGTATTTTTTGGGACTTACCATACTGGAGTTCACTATTGATACGACACAATTTGGATGTGATGCACATTGAAAAGAATGTGTTTGACAATGTGTTCCACACAATCATGAACACCGAAGGCAAGACGAAAGACACTCCAAAGTCTCGGGAGGATTTGGACACTCTTTGTCGCCGTCCAGAGTTGAAAAAGGATGAGCGTACAGGTAAATTTCCAAAGGCTAGCTACACACTGGATAAGCCACAAAAACAAAGATTGTGTAGGTGGATAAAGGAGTTGAACTTTCCGGACGGCTACGTGTCGAACTTGAGTCGATGCGTAGACACAACAACGGGTAAGGTTGCAAGGATGAAGAGTCATGATTGTCATGTATTTATGCAACGCTTGATACCGATTGCGTTCAAGGAACTTCTTCCTAACAATGTATGGAGGGCTATCACTGAATTAAGTCTATTTTTTAGAGATTTAACGGCTACAACGATCACGATCGATGATATGATTCGTTTAGATGAAGACATTCCAGTGATTTTGTGTAAGTTGGAACAAATTTTTCCACCTAGCTTCTTTAACTCGATGGAACACTTACCCGTTCACTTAGCGTATGAAGCGAGAATTTGTGGTCCGGTGCAATACAGGTGGATGTACCCATTTGAAAGGTAAAATCTTACTTTTTTTTTATTTCATTACAATTACACATGCATTCTTATAAGTTTTATATATATATATATATATATATGTGTGTGTGTGTATATCAGGTATCTCCACAACTTGAAACGTAATGCTAAACAAAAGGCAAACGTTGAAGCATCGATTGTGAATGCTTATTTGAATGAAGAGGTTGGCATGTTTTGTTCTTATTACTTTGAAGACCACGTCAACACAAAGTTAAGAAGTGCTCCACGTAACTTCGGTGGTACATCCGCTGACGATATCAGTGAAGAGGTCGATGGAATGCTCTCCATATTCAAGTCTAAGGGACGGCCAATAGGAAAACCCACTGAACGATATTGGGAGACGAACTCGGAGGCGGAAATAGCACAAACGTATGTGTTATTGAATTGTGATGAAGTTCAGCCATACATTGAGTAAGTATTTCATATATAAATCGTCTATTTAAATACCACTTCATTTATGTCATTTAATATTAACCAAGTTTTTGAATGTTGTGAATTAGGATGTACACTCAAGAACTACGACGAGCAGAACCAAACATCTCAGATGCATATATAGATGCTCGTATTCAACGTGAATTTTCCCGATGGTTCGAACGTTATGTGAGTACCATTTAATTAATTATGTTTTACGTAAATAAATTAATATTTATTTTAATTAATTTTAAATTGAGCCGTACAGGGACGGGATAACGCTCTAGACAATCCATTCTTACGAGATCTCAGCAAGGGACCACTACGTCGTGTAAAGACTTACAACGGTTATATTGTGAAGGGCTACAGATTTCATACGTCTGGGTATGCATCGACAAAGGGGACTACCAACAGTGGCGTCTGCGTTAGCAGTGCGAATTACAATGCAGATGCAAGTGATTACTTTGGGGTGTTACAGGAAGTCGTCGAAGTAGAATATCCAGGATATCCAGCAAAGACTGTAGTGTTGTTCAAGTGTCATTGGTTTGATTCAGGCCATCTAAGAACAAGAATTCACCCGGAGTACAAGCTCGTTGATGTTAGTTCGAAAAGGACGTATGTTGCGGATGATCCATTTGTATTTGCCCATCAAGTATCTCAAGTATACTACTGCACATATCCGGGAGCTCCACGTGGTTATGAATGGCACGCTGTTTGCAAAGTAAAGGCAAGGTCAATGGTAGAAGTCCCTAAAAAGGACAGAAATACTGAAGATGAATCTCCATTTCAAACAGAACAAATAGAGACTCCAACTGAAGTCTTTACGGGAAATTTCAATCTTTCTGTACCCTTGACGGCTGCAAATCCCCAATTAATCGAAATTGAAGGTGAAGAGGAGGGGGATGAAGAAGAGGATGAAGAGGAGAATGAAGATGAGGATGAAGAGGAGAATGAAGAAGATGAGGATGAGGAGGAGGATGAGGATGAGGAAGATGATGATGAGGAGGAGGAGGATAAGGACGAAGAGGAGGATGAAGACGATGAAGATGAAAATTAATTCAATTAATGTAATGTATTTATTTCTTATTTTATAAAAGTTAATTAATTATTTATCATTTAGGTACAAATTATAAAAATTAAATTTACTATAAATATAAGCCACAACCAATATATTTATTAATATATGTGGAAGAAATGAATTTCGGGATTTTTTAAAAAAATATTTTGGTAATTTAGTAAGTATATATAGAAAAAATTGAATTATTTAAAAAAAAAAAATCGCCAAAATGCTGACGGAAATCACCTTCCGTCGGTATTTACTTTTTGAAAAATACCGACGGATAATCCGTCGGTATTTACCCTTATATAAAACCTCAACCCAGGGTTTTCTTTCCGAAATTTCGCCTCCCTCCACCTCCTCGCCTCCCTCGCCCAGCAACGCCGCCGCCGCCGCCTCCTCCCCCACCTAAACCTCTGTATCCACCTTCTCCCCCCACTCCTCCTCCCTCCTTCCTCCCCTTTTACCCGAAACAAGTGGCCGTCGCCTCTCTCGCACAGTGGCGGCGCCTCCTCCTCCTCCCCTCCGCCGTCCTCTCTCCGCGTCGTAAACCATCGTCCGAAATCAACTATCCTTGAACAACTACTTGGGAGTTGATGTTGTTTTAGGTACGGAGATTTTGTCGTATAAGGGTGTCGCCACCGGCTTTGTCGGGGGCGGTGGGGTGCTCGTCGGAAAGAACAAGACGATTACTCTTTGAAGGGCTTTCCTTTCATGAGACGATGCAAGGTTCTTCACTTTCATCTTTTGTTTTAAAATATTGTTTTAAAATATCAACTATCAAGTGGATTTAATATATATATTTAATAAGGTTTAATAACGATTTTCGCACATGTGTTTTAGTCTTAAAATCTACAGATAATGTTGGACTGATATTGGTGTTTTATGGATTCATCATTGTGAGAAATATTTGTTAGAGGTTTTCGAGTGCAATTCCAGTATAGGTTTAGTTTTTGGTGGTCTTGATTAAGCATATTTCAATGTGGTTGTGATATTATGTTTGGCAATATTATAAATCTGAATGATGATTAGGTCCAAGTAGATTTTTCTTTCAAAATAATGTATACTTTTGTTGTAGTTTTTAATTCGGAAGTAGTTTTAATTTCGACAAACCAATTAATTCATTAATTGTGGTCGGGGCCTCCCCGGTCACCCATATTTTTTTTATTAATATTTTGTTTTACTGACGGATATTCCGTCGGTAAAATGCCAACGGATATTCCGTCGGTCAATGGTGACGGATATTCCGTCGATATGTGAATTTCGAAATCATATTTTTTTTATTCATTTTTTTGTTTTACTGACGGATATTCCCTCGGTAAATTGCCGACGGATATTCCGTCGGCATGCGAATTTCGAAATCAGTATTCATTCAAAAATTAATTTCTTTTATAATTATTTTAATTCATTCTTTCCGACGGAATTACCGACGGAATGTTGACCCGGTTTGTTAAACGGGTTGTCCGAAATACCGACGGAATATCCCTCGGTAAATCCGTCGGCAATGCCGACGGAAATTCCGTCAGCAAATCCGTCGGAAATTCCGACGGAATTCAAAAATCCGTCAGTAAAAAATACTGACGACGAAAAAGGGGACGGCCGACTTTCCGTCGGCAAATCCGTCGGTAACATCGGCGGCCGACGGAAAATCCGTCGGTAAATCCGTCTCTAAAACGCGTTTTTTTTGTAGTGAATCTTATCATTTAAAAAAAAAATAATATATATATATATATATATATATCCTATTAATAAATTCAATTTTGAATATTCAAATTTAAATATTATCATTAATTTTTTAGTACACGACAATCTCATTAATTTAATTTTATCTTTTTAATTTCAACGCTGCATCTCAACTCTATTTTTTTTATTCTATATAAATCTCAACATCTCAACTCTATTTTTTTTATTCCTATATAAATCTCAACATCTTTATTCTAATTTCAACCATCAAACTTTTTATTTTTAGGGTTTGTCTCTTTGAACACCATATGCAATGCATTTCATAGATTGTACTCCCTCCGTCAGAGGAATTTGCACCTCTGGGATGGCACACATTTTAATAAATGTGTAAGAAAAAGTGTAACGAGTCATATTTTGAGGGGTAGTTTTGTAAGCTTTTATGAATAAAGTAAAGTAAAAGGTAGGTTGAGTGTGAAAAAATAATGACATATAGATAAATATGTGTATATTTTGAGGGTGGGGGTTATGACAATATTTCTTTTTATGGAGTGTACAAATTGATATGAGACATTCATATATGAAAAATGTGCAAATTCCTATGGGACGGAGGGAGTAGTTTATTTTGAAACACAATTGATGTATTATTATTGAATTCAATGTTAATTTGCACCTGTACACTTTTTAGGATTTTGTTATATTTTTTAAATTTGTAACATCAATTCTTATATAATTTATATTAATATGAAATTAATTAATTAGATTCTACTATTATTTTGAAACGGTTTTATATTTATAATGTGTTTAAATGATAATTATATTATTGAATATAAAAATTCAAGTGTATCTATACATTCAATTTAAAATTTGTCTTTATCATATACTAGTCCTATACCCGCGTTTTACGCGGGGTCCATTTATTAAAATTAGAGTCAATTTATTAAAATAATAATTTTAAATACTATATTAATTTTTATATTTTTTTCATTTTGTTAGAGTATGTGAGAATAATTTTTTTTTATTCTAATATATTTATAACATATAAATATCTATAAATTTGAATCTATATTATTGCATTTATATTTTGGGATTAAAGTTTTTTTTAGTCCTTTAAGTTTCACTAATTTTAAATTTGGTCCTGGTGGAATACACATTTTAATTTTGGTCCCATAAATTGTTTAAATTTTGAATTCAGTCCAATTATCTGTTATTGCAGGTAAATGACGAATAATTGGATTCAATTCAAAATTTAGGCAACTTATGGGATCAAAATTAAAATGTATATTTTATCGGGACCAAATTCAAAATTAGTCCAACTTAAAGGACTAAAAAAACATTAATCCCTTATATTTTTATATATTATAATATTTTGTTAATATATTAATAAAATGTGAATTAATAAAATTATAATTTAATTGTAAAATAATTTTATATATGTTATTATATGTATCTATGTAGAGTTTATAGATATTTATAGGGTTGAGTTTTGTATGATTTATAGTTATTTGTGGGATAAGATTTTAAAATTCTAAATATAAATTTTAAAGTAGAACCGGAAGTAGAACTGTGTTGAATTTTCCATTCCAAAATAAACATTTCCTTAAAATTTAAAGAATTTGGACATTTCTAGTAACGCACAAAATAGTATTTAATTTTTCCGTCAAGTTTTTTTTCATTTCAATTATTAAAAACTATTATATTATAACAAATAATTGCATAATTTTCTCAACTAAGTTGGCGTACATCTTTATCCGACACTTCAATTAACTAATCAAACTTTGTTGAAAGATTTTAGATTTTTTTTATTGACAATTACTAAAACCTTTTCAAGTAAAGTTTATTAATTAATTATTTTAGAATACACTTACTATCTGATTTTTTTTATTGTCAATTACTAAAAATTCTCTAAAATTGTCAACAATACTCTATATATCTTAAAAAGTTTTTT
The DNA here is from genome assembly GCA_963675135.1 of Galeopsis tetrahit. NCBI lineage: Eukaryota > Viridiplantae > Streptophyta > Magnoliopsida > Lamiales > Lamiaceae > Galeopsis > Galeopsis tetrahit. The sequence continues at coordinate 26,653,102 of OY776130.1, read as the reverse complement.
TAAATTATTTTAGAATACATTCAGACTCCATGTCTCAAAAAAAAAATTATATATACATTCACAATAAAATTTCAATATTGTTTTAAAAAAAATTATGTCTTACAATATTTGTAAGAATTAATAATACTCCTTATACTAAAAACGAATGTTATTGTTCATAATAATTAATAATATTGCTAATAATGTCCACGGCATAAAGAACACATAATATCTTCTAACAAAATTATATTAAAATGTTAGATAATGATTGTTACGTGTATTAGGCCATCTCATTTAACCAATGTTATTAAAAAAAATGAGTTGAATCAATTTGAGGCTGAGTTGAGCTGCTTTGAGCTCATGATTAATTATGATTAATTAAATTGATTTATATAAATCGAATCCCAAAATTTAGTCAAAATATTTGGTTGTTATATATTGCTAAATACATAGTATGTTTACCCTTCATTATAAAAAATGTATTTACAAAAAATATATAAATGAGCAATTAAAGTCACTTTCAATACATTTATTTTTCTCAACAACTCTAATTTATAAAAAAATCACCTTACAACTAATATTGCTTACAATTAATATTGATAAACTTACATTCATTTCATTCAAAGTGTATATTTATTAGGAAGACCATTTAACGTATAATTTTTATTTGTATCTATTTATAAATAAATTTAAAAATTAGTACAATAATTTGATATATATTAAATATATAAAAAAATATTAATAATAAATCAAGAATAATAAATACCACCACATATAAAGAGAGAAGAAACAATAAAAATAAATCATACGATATGATCATAATAATTATTTATTATCTTTATTGAGACAATAAAAAAATTAAATGTGACCTACCCATTGATTCTAATTAAATTAAAAAAATTATAATTAAAAACATACAACAAAAATATCAAGGAAATCCAATTTCGTAAATCTATTAATTTACTAACCGTTTAGGAAAAAATAATTTAAAAACGGTAAATCTATAAATAAAAGAAATAACGGTGATACAGATAAAAATTAGAGAGAACCAAAAAAAATTAAAGAAACTTTTAAAAGAAAATAATTAAAAAAAGAAAGGAAAATTTAAGGAAATGGTAAAAAAAATTGTAAAAAAATATGTAAAAGAATCGAAAGAGACAAAGAAATATAATATATCATCTAGTAGAAATTTACAAAAGAAATCATACATGTTGATCAAACAATAAAAATAAATCAAACCTGAAATATCAAGATCATAATAGATACATTTATTTTCTGAGACAATAAAAAAATTAAATGTGATGTGATCTACCGATTGATTCTAATAAAATTAAAAAAATACAACAAAAATATCAAGGAAATCCAATTTCGTAAATCTTTTAATTTACTGACAGAAAAAATAATTTAAGAAACTGTAAGAGAACATGTAAGTAAAATAGAAAAATGAGAGAGAACAAAAAAAAATAAAGAAAAGTTTAAAAGAAAATAAAATAATTGAAATTTTTTTTTAAGAAAATTGTAAAAAAAAAAAAAAAGAATTGAAAGAGAGAAATATATAATCTAGTAGAAATCTACAAAAAAAAAAAAAAAATCATACATGTTGATCAGCTTAAAAAACAAAAGAATAAAAAAGTAGAATGAGATCCGAAAGAGAAGATGACCAATTATATAGGAGATGAGATTAAGAATATACATGTTGATCAACTTAAAAAAACAAAAGAATAAGAAATTTATAATATATTTTAATTTATTAATAAAAAAATTATCTTTAAAACTTATATAAATTTATTTTTATATTAAAAGATAAAAAAATATTGTAACAATATATATTAGAATATAATTTACATGAGAATATAATTTTGTTTTCAAGTTTTAAATATTGTGTCCTATTTATACGTAGGATATTATTTAATTAACAATCTTGGATAATTATTAAAATATTATAATTTGCAAAAAATACGCAACCGAATATATATACACCCAAAACCAACACTATATCATACTCCGTATTATTTAGGTAATTACAGAAAACTATATATATATATATATATTATTCAAATTTTCGAATATATTAATTAATTACAGAAAGTTGACGTAATATAGATGTTATGTGTATCTTAAATTGTAGAATCTTAAAATTGTGTAATTTCAAAATAACATATTTAATTTTCACAATGCATTTCTATTATCAAAAATTTTAATATACTAATTAATTAGAGAGGTTGACTCAATTATATATACTAATTAATAAATGACTATATATAAGATAAAATAATTAAAATGAATATTTAAAAAAATATTGTATACAAATTATTTTTGAAAATAAATTCTACTACTAAAAAAAGACTAATTACATGATCTAAATCTTTATGGATCTGAATTCTTCAATGGTGTTCTTCCAATCTTTATCTTCCTGATATTTAAAAGTGATCATTTTTTATGCCGTATTGGTCCTGTTAGATATATTTAGGATGAAATATAATTAAAAGATGCTAAAAATAAAATTTTCAAACCAAATAATAATCTAATGTAAATTATGAAATTACTCTAAATATTTTTTTGAACAAAAATCAATAAAACTAAAATTAAAAAAAAAATTTGTATAAAATATGGATTTGAATATAATTTAAAGATACAAAATATAATTTATATAAAATCTGAAAATTAAATTATTATTAAATAAAATTCAAAAATATTGATTACAAAATATTTAAAATGTAAATTCAGAAAAAATTAAACTGAAAACTAAAGATAATAGGAGTAATAAATATAAAGCAAATATATATATATATTTATACAGTGGATATCATACTGTATCGCGTATGTATATATCTTCCTCTCCAGTTCTTCAAGCGTGGCAAGCGTTCCCATCCCGATCGCCGTCAACGCGAAAAAAAAAAAAAAAAGACCGAAAAAAAGAGCAAAAAATTATATTAAATAATCTATTCAATTTATAATAATAAAGAGAAAAAAATTAAAAAAATAGGCGAAAAAAAGTAAAAATAAAAAAAGACCGAAAAAAAGATTAAAAAAAAAGCAAAAAAATAAATCATACTGAAGGAAAAAAAAATCATACAGAAGCAAGAGAGAAAACTGATGTAGAAGATTTTCAAGCCTGGACAAAAAAAGAATAATACATAAGAAAAAAAAAATTAATGCGTAAAAAAAAAAGAAAAAATCTACATATTGAAGAAGTAAATAAGAAAAAAAAAACATACTAAAGAAAGAAATTAAAAGAGATTATATAAGAGTAGAACAAAGGATAAGAAAAAAAAAGAAATTAAAAGAGAATTATATAAGAGTAGAACAAAGGATAAGAAAAAAAATATACTGAAGAAACAAAAAAAAAAAGCATACTAAAGAAGAAAGAGAGAAAACTGATATAGAAGATATTCAAGTCTGGACAAAAAAAGAATACGTAAGAAAAAAAAATCTACATATTAGTGGGAGAAGAAAAAATTAAAATTGTAAAAAAAATTTATAATTGTTAAAATGAAAGAAAGATGTTGAGATTTATATAGAATAAATTATGCTGAAATTCTGTTTCATTTTAAATTTTAATTTTCAAAATTAATAAATAACTAATTTATATTTATTTTATTATTCAAATTAATATTGAAGGGATTATTCAAAAGGCTTGTTTCATTTTTAAATTTTAATATTCAAAACTGTGAATTTAAAATATGAGATTAAAAAATGTACGGTTAAAATAAATGAGTAAGATTAATAATTATTCAAATTAATATTGAAAAGATAAATGACTAAGATTAATAATTATTCAAATTAATACTATTGAAGTGATTATTCAAAAGTTTATGTTTCATTTAAATTTTAATATTCAAAACTGTGAATTTAAAATATGAAATTAAGGGGGAGAGATTAAAAATAATAATTACTCTATAATTTAAAATTGTGAATTATAATTTTGTGATTAAAATAGGAAAAATGAATTTTTTTAATCAAGATGCCTGAGAATGCAGGGATTTTGAAATAGACGATTTTGGTGAAGAGCGCGATTGTGTAGAGTGATAGAATTGTGACACGTGTCCCATTATATTCTCACAAATATAGAGTATTAAGATTAAGATTTGAAATGGAAAAATTTAAAGGGGAGAGAGATTGAAAATAAAAATTATAATTTAAAATTTGGAATTATAATTTTGAGATTAAAATAGAAAAAATGATTTTTTTTTTAATCAGAATGTCTGAGAATGCATGGATTTTGAAATAGACGATTTTGGTGAAGAGAGAGATTTTGTAGAGTGATAAAATTGTGACACGTGTCCCATTATATTCTCACAAATATAGAGTATTAAGATTTCATGTAATTTAAACTTTATTATAGTTTGTCAATTATATATATATATATATATATATATATATGAATTTTATTTCAACCCGCGTAATACGCGGGTCTTACACTAGTTAAATATAAATAAGAAAAAAATTTAATGACGTGGACATGCCACCTAAGCCGTGGACACAACACTTTCCTTTAAAAAAAATACACTTTCACACTTTTCTTTTCAGGTCCCACAATAGCTTTCACACTTTAAAAGTGTGGAACCCTTGTAAACTTGACTCTCACAATACCATCAATTTTACACAAATGTCATATTTTTTCTCCACACATACACAAAAGTCAAACTATTTTTTTAATTTATATATAAAATTAATGATAATTTTACATTTGAATATTAAAAATTGAATTTGTTAATAGAATAACATCTCATATATTGAGATTTGTTATTAGGATTTTTTTTTTTAAAATATACAAAATTCTATTTTATTTAAAATATTTAATATTTATTTAATCTATTTATTACTGAATTTATATTTATAAATTTTAACTTTTAATATTCAAATTTAAAATTCAAAAGGTTCATTTAGAAGATAAAGATTAAAAGGATGCAATTCTAAATTCAATTTCATTTAAATTTTAATATTTAAAATTAACATTTACGTCTTAAAGATATATCTTTAAACTCTGTTTTCAAACCTATATTTACTAAGTCAATGGAACATGATCAAATCTAATAATCAAAATATGACCCGTCTTAAAAAATAAATTTATACAGTTAGTATATTTTTTTTATTCTAGATAAAAAATAATGTTATACAATTATCAATATTACGTGATAATCATTTTGTATAACATCATATATATCAAAGCATTCCTAAATTCATTTATATTTGATTGAAAAATTTCTAATTTCAGGATTGATTAAGAACTACAATTTTATATCATATCTATTTTCTAAAAAATTGATTTAAAAATTTTATATTCGGGAATCCTTAATCGTTAGTCGTTATTGTGATTAATCATTACACAATATTTAGATTTTTCACTAAATCTATAAACCTATGGAAATAAAGAAAGAGGGGTCAATTTTTAACTTTAAACAAATTTATTATTCAAAATTAATAATTACAGTGCGAAATATATGTGTTGATAATCTCACTACTGCATTTAACACATGTCCACCCCATTCTTATTCTTATTTGGTTGAAAATCTATTTTTTTTGTTTGTTTCCTTTGACATTCCTGACATTTCTCTCCATTTGTTTCATTTTATATATATGATTTTTAGATTTTTTTTAACGTAAATTTTAAATTCTATTTTTTACGTTATATTATAAAATTAATTTTGTATAGGTAATAATATTTTATTACTTTCATAAATACTTGCATTTTTAATTACTCACTTATAATATTTACGAATTCAATAATTTTAAATAAAATATTTCAATCACACTCATTTTAGAATTTAATCTCTGTCCTTATATACTATATACTATAAACATGATTTTAATTAAACGGCTGACAAATGTTCTCTATATTATTCTACTAACTTCTACAACGGATTACAAATTTCATCTAATGTTCATAATTGTTCACATAGGAAAAAATAATTTTCTATATTATTTTACAAACTTCTACAACGGATTACAAATTTCATCTCTAATGTTCATAATTGTTCTCTTAGCAAAAAATAATTCTCTATATTATTCTACAAACTTCTACAAAGTATTATAAATTTCATCTGTAATGTTCATAATTGTTCTCTTAGCAAAAAATAATTTTGTATTCTCAATAATATTTCATCACTTTATGTAATTCTCTTAATTTCAATTTCAATTTTTTATGTTTACATTTTATAATTTTATAAGCATTTTAAATTACATATTTATACTAAAGTGATTGTTTATTGATAAAGCTAGTGACAATTTGAGTAAATAAGTGATGGTTGGAGAGTGAAGATAAAGTAGTGTGAATAATCAAAAAAAAGAAAGTGGAAATAATGAAATTGAACGGAGGAGAAAGTAATTTTTAATATATATATTTTTTTAAATCCAGGCCACCCAACAAATTAACCCATACTGTGAATAATTAGGGATTTTTAGTTGACAAATTAAGTGGTGATCAGGGATCTTTGTGTCTCCGCGTTACAACAAGTAGACTAAGAGATCGATTTCTTGCTCTCCCAAGAATTTAGAGGACAAACTCAAGCGCAGATTGATTGAATTTAGAGTTTGTGCAATCTTCGATTTTTATATTTTATGGGAATGAGAATGATTTAAGTTCTTGTGGAGTTTTTCATATATATTATCTGAAACTTGTTAAACCAGTTGTATTTTGACTTAATTTTTTTGCTAATTTGCAATAAAAACCTTTGCGAAATTGAACAATTAAACATTTTGTTATCCTGGTTATGAGTGGATTCTACTTAGGCCATGTTTGTTTTGGGATTGTGTTTATGTAGGATGGGAAAATCTCAATAAACAGTGTGTTTATTTTGAAATTTTGGGTATTATTATAATAGTAGAATATATAAGTATTGAGAATGTAGTTGGATGGATGGTGAAATTCGGATGTTAAATCTCAAACTAGAACAAGACGTGAGATGTTACTGGAATGTGCTTTAAGTCAAATCAATTGTATAAGAGTGAATAATTTTGTATTATTATAATAATAGGATATATATATGTTTTTAGGGGTGGATGTCAATTGTATAAGAGTGAGTAATTTCGTATTATTATAATAGTATGATATATAGGTATTTTTAGGGGTAAATGTTGGTGGATGGTGAAATTCGGATGTTAAATCTCGAAATAGAACAAGATGTGGAATGTTGTCGGACGACGTGTGAGTCCCAAACCAAACAAATATGCCCTCAGAGTTTTTTTTAGTGAGTGTGAGCTCGATTGAGTTCAAGTCAGAGTTTTGAGTTGCGAGTTTTGTAAACGAGCTGGAGCTTTGCAGTTGGCACTATTTGGCTCGCTTCAGCTCATTTACACTCCAATTTTTCAGCCTGCTAGTGTTCCGGAAAATCAAAGATGATGGCATATTATAAGGTACTAAATTTGTATACTTTGATTCACTGCTTCAGTACCGACAAATTAGCCGATTGTCAATATGAGTTGTATATGTGTCGATCATTGCTCCTCCATCAGTTCAAAAATTTTAACTTTGATAAATGTTTGTGTAAGCACATTAAAACTGCACCCAATCAAATAGTGACACGTGAACAAATATATGTTAAATTAAATTGATTTACTATTTTAATTTTTAGAATTTAATAAAGCTAAATCTCAAATTAAATAGTTAAATTATTGATATTTAACATACACCGTACAAGCCGGTCAAATTATACGAGTATTAGTAAGACTAAATTTGACTTACCATATATGGAGGAAATCAAATCACATCTCTCCAAAAAGGGAAGAGAATTAAATTAAAACGAATCAAGTCAATCAAATCGGCATCAGCCAATAAGAAGGCGCCACGTGCCACGGTAAAGAGGGAAGGTCTTCACTCCCTCACCCTATAAATAGGGTCCTCCCTCATTCATTTCAAACACAATACAAGAAACTTTCAAGACTTTAAAACTCTCTACAGAGATTTAAAGTGTTCTTGAGCATTCGAAGGAGCTTCAAAGGCGTTCTTCGTACAAATCAATCAAAAGTAACGTTCGATCTGGAATTAAGGTGTTAAACCCTTCATTTCGACGTTCTTCAACTCAAATTCAAAGGCGTTCTTCTTACAAGTTGATCAAAAGTAGCGTTTGATTCGAGATCAAGGTGCTAAGCTCCTCAAATCGGCGTTTATTCAAGGAAGTTCTTCATGGATCTTCAACGATCTTCAGCGGCGTTCATCTAAAAGCTCTCCAAATCAGCGTTTAATCCAAAACAAGACGTCAAGTCCTTGGATAAACATTACAAATCTTCAAGTCCAATTGTGATTAAGACCAAAGTGAGGATCACGCCTCAAAATCTTCAAGTCAAAAATTCAAAATTCGAAGAGAAGAATCAGAGGAATTAAATTAGAGATTGTAAATCCACAAAATTTCTCGGTTTGATCCGAAAGAAATAAAATTGTATTGCATTTTTATGTTATTATTTTAATTTCACGAAATTTGTTGTTACAGCTTGAACTTAGAACCATGCATTACCCTATTATATGATTGCGGCAGGGTAAAATGCAAGTTTGGTCCCAAGAAATTATGCCCTCACAATTTTGGTCCCATTTTCATCATTTTTTGTCTCATAAAAATACTTCCGTTAAATGCTAACATAAATGGAGTGTGAGCTTCACGCACTCTTCTAAAACTAACGGATCTACTTTTCGATTGAAGTTCACTATTTTTTTTTTCAAGCCTTATTGCATTAAGCCCATGAAACTATCACTAATTTTACACTTAAATCACCAAACTATTTTTTTTTTTTTCACAATATATACTCCCTTCCCGTAGAAAATTGCATACTTTGCCATATTTGAATGTCCCGTACCATTTTACACACTCCATAAAAGGAAATATTTTCAATACTCTCACCCTCAAAATATACACATATTTATCCATATGTGTCATTACTTTTTCACACTCGATCTACCTTACTTTATTCATAAATATTTACAAAACAACTCTCTAAACATCACACATTACAATTACACCTTTTCTTAAAATGTATATCATCCCAATTGTGCAAATTTTATTGGGATGAGGGAGTACAAACTATCAAATTTTGGTACATAAACTACTAAACTTATTTTTGGACTTTAACATGTGCGACCACACATGCCTTTTTCAAGGGCCATTTAAAAAAAAAAAAAAAATCCAATTGGATTAGAAATTGCACTAATTAAACTCGCCGAATTATCACTACAGTTGCACATAAACCACCAAAATGATAATTTGGTTGTCTAAGTGCAATTTTAATGATTGTTTGGTAGGTTAATATAATTCGAAACTCAATTTTTTTTTCTTTTTTTAAAAGAAATGCCCGGCCCTAAAAAAGACCGTGTGCAATCTGGTTAAAAATTGGCTGGAAAACACGTTTAGTGGTTTATGAGCCAAAATTTGATAGTTTGCATATTTTGATTGCATAGAAAAATAGTTTGATGATTTAGGTGCAAAATAAGTGATAACTTGGTGGGTTTAGTGTAAACATAGAAGATCAATTTGGCATTTGCAATTGCCAACGAGTGAAGAAACTAAGTAAAATGAAAGATAAAGTCAAGAAACAACACAAGAAGAATGCATGAAAGGAAATAAACATTAAGATTGACCATATCACACACATTAATATTAAACAAAAGAGTTGTATATTTTCACTACAAGAAAAGAGGTTTTTAGTATCGGAAAATTGGTATCAGATGCGTTTTTCGATACTAAATCTTATCATTTAGTATCAACAATAAAACTATTGATACTACTTGCATACTTGATATAAAAAATTTATCTTTTGATACTATTAATTTTATTGCATCCGTAATTTTTTGATACCAAAGTTATTTTGGCATCAATTTTTTTTTATTGATACTACTTATTTTTTTGTATCAAATAATTTTTTGATACTATTTATCATTGGTGTTGGAAATTGAATTTCGGATACTATTAATTTTACTTTTAGTATTAGTAATTGTTTTATTGATACAACTTATTTTTTGTATCAAATAAATTTTTTGATACTATATATCATTGGTGTCGGAAATTAAATTTCCGATACTATTAATTTTATTTTTAGTATTAGTAACTGTTTTATTGATACCAATTATTTTTTGTATCAAATATTGTTTTTTGATACTACTTATCATTGGTGTCGGAAATTAAATTTTCGATCCTATTAATTTTATTTTTAGTATTAGTAATTGTTTTATTAATACTATTTATTTTTTGTATCAAATATTTTTTTTGATACTACTTATCATTGGTATCGGAAATTAAATTTTCGATACTATTAATTTTATTTTTAGTATTAGTAATTATTTTATTGATACCACTTATTTTTTGTATCAGATTTTTTTTTGATACTACTTATCATTAGTGTCGGAAATTAAATTTTCGATACTATTGATTTTATTTTTATTTTTAGTAATTGTTTTATTGATACTATTTATTTTTTGTATCAAATATTTTTTTTGTTACTACTTATCATTGGTGTCGGAAATTTATAACATCCACCACTTTATTGATACTATTACTATTTTTGCATTAGTAATTTATTTATTGATACTACTTATTTTTTTTGTATCAAATAATATTTTTGATACTACTTATCATTGGTATCAGAAACTTTATTTCCGATACCATTAATTTAATAACATCTAAACTTTTTTTTGATTCTATTATTATTTTAGTATTAGTAATTTATTTATTAATACTACTTATTTTTTGTATCAGATAATTTTTTTGATACTAGTTATTATTGATATCCAAAATTTAATTTCTGATACCATTAATTTTAATAGCATCCAACAATTTTTTTGATACTATTACTATTTTAGTATTAATAATTTATGTATTGATACTACTTATTTTTTGTATCAAATAATTATTTTTAATACAATTTATGATTGATATCGGAAATTAAGTTTCTGATACCATTAATTTTATAACATCCACCACTTTTTTGATACTATGGTTATTTTAGTATTAATAATTATTTTTTGAATCAAATAATTTTTTTGATACTAGTTATCATTGGTATTGGACATTTAATTTTCGATACCACTAATTTTAATAGATCCAACATTTTTTTTTTGATACTATTACTATATTAGTATTAGTAATTTATTTATTTGTTCCATTATTTTTTTCATCAAATAATTTTTTTGATATTATTGTTATTTTTATTGATAAAATAATTTTTTTTTTATTGTAATTATCGTACCGATACCGATACCAATACCAATACCAATACCCATTGCTATATCTCCTTACTTTGTTAAATAAATTGAAGATTTCAAATGCCTTCATCCCCAAACTCATCAAAAGCCCAGCCCAACGCAAAAAACCCTCACTGTGTGCGATTTTCACACAGTGAGGATGTAACCGTACATTCTTCAGCCGCCATCACTCTCAGCGCCTCCGGCCACCACCTCTCTCTGACGGTCGTACATGTGCGACCGTTGCACCATAAGCTTCCGACGTCCACTCCCATGGCGTCATCTTCCCCGGCGCCGACGACAATTCCATTGTTTGCCGCTGCTGCGCACGTGCCGCCGTGGTCCGTTCCAGCAGATGATGCGCGGCCCTCCGTTCAGCCACGCACGGTTCCCTACCGCTCGTTCCGACTCCGGGCGGCTTCTCTCCTCAGCCGCTGCGCTCCGGCGAATCAAAGTTCAATTCGGAGAGACAAACCAGATCCAGTCTCTCTGCACCTATATGGATTAGTGTTCCATAGCCTCCAAACCTCAATACTATCTCTGAAAAAGGTTTGTTAATTGTTTAATTCAATGACTCGAAATTATTGTGATCCATTCGATTTCAGGCCTAAATTTGTTAATTTCTCAGAATATTGTTGTTAGGATGGTTTGCTGATGTTGATGTAAATTGGTATTTCTTGTTGTAGACATTTTATTATTGTTAATAAAAGTTGTTCTGTTTCGTCATACCAATCTCTTAAGTCTTCCCTAGTATTTCAATTGTGGACTCCAAGCTATTAGTTGGTTTATTATTAGAAAACCAAGAGTACTTAAGATGATTAGAATTACTTCGAACTATCAAATCAAGACCAATTCATAATTTAGTTTTGTTGTATTTTGGTTACTTCTAGAAGACTAATTTGGGAAAGCTAGACGAGTTTTATTTAATTATGATTTTCAGTTCTGCGCATTAGATTTTTGGATTTTGATATTCTGGTATTAATCGGTGTTGCATTTGTGTTGTGTAATAGTTGAATTGAAGAAGCGGTTCTCATGTTTATTTATGCAACTGATGAACAAGTTTGATAATTATGTTGCATTCAAAGTAGTTGTTCATTTTTTAAAAATGTTCTGGTATTAATAGTCATTCTGTTGTTTATGTAGCTTGCTTACAATCAGGAAATCCAGCACCGAATGAGGATACACTGTATCTTTCAGATAAAATCAAAATAGAGGAGCGACACATGTTAAATTTTCCAACACATTTTCTTTCAAAAACTTGATGTTATGCATTGAGATTCATCAAGAGCTAGAGATGAATGAGATTCATCAAGGTAATATCATGTTGTTAATATAAAGCAGTTATTTTGTCTTGATTTTAATTTGTAAGAGTAAGATTTGCTCATACTTAATGTGGCTTGTTTTGATTGTAATTATGTGCATTTGTATGGGCATCAACTATTGTCTATCCTAAGCATTTGTATGTGCATTTATATGTGTTGCTCATGTCTTTGTGTGTTCGTCGCCATTTCTTATTTGATTTTTTCTTGCAAATCAGTTTATATGAAGGGAATGTAGGTTTATAGGTTGCAGAACCTCCGCAGTAGTCAATTGACTTGATGATCAGGGTGTTAAGGATATTGAGGCTTGAATCAACTGGCTCAAGGAAAATGATTCCAAGAAGGTATACTACTAATTTCACTCTACTTCTACCATTTTTTATGCTTGAAGTCAATGATAGCCTATTACTATTAATGATGTGTGTGCTTCATTTGCTCATTTTTCATGACTTGTATGTTATATGTTTATGCCTTTAGGGCACTGATAAGTTGGCTTAATTTTTTTTGTTGTAGTTGCTATTTCAAATTTCCTTTTGTAGGGGACATTGCACATTTTATAAGAAGTTGGAAACTTTCCAGTAGTGTATTTGTATGCTTAGAATTTGTAATTTGTATGGTCTAGTGGTGCTAATCAATCTTTACGGGTGCCTGTAGCTCTCTACTTCATTGTATATACATATCAGTCATGAACATTACTTATGCCCTCGTTGATTTTTGAGTTAAGTGTTAAAGTTTACTCTAGTTTTTAATGTGTTGTTTTATTGAATAACTTGATCCACTGCTTTAATGTGAGTAAAGCTTTATAGAATTTATTTAATTTTATCAACAGCACATACCTCTAAAAGAGGAAATAGATAAAATTTAAATATCAGTTGAGTCTTCTGAAAAAGGAAACCACGTGTTTGATATCGTGTGGGAATGATTTACTAAAAAGTTAGGTGTCTCTTGCTATATTTGGGTCCATGTATATTTTGAAGTTGGAATTGTCCTCTAACAAACAAGGTAATAATTTAAGTGAGGACTCATGGAGTCATGATCATCGACCTGTTTTTCTTAATATCATTATTTTAGTTTAGGTGTGCAGGTTAATGTTCATGGACAACCAAAAGGTAGAAATGGGAGGAAGTTGTCATCCTACATTGGCTTGCTTGCAAGAGATCCAAAATTGATACCTTTTGATTTAGAAGATTGGAGAAAGCTCTTGGATGAGCTAACTAAAGAAACCCTTTGGAAGATCATTTTGGTATTATCTCTAAAAACTTGCATATGCATAAGAGTGGTTACTTTTGTAATTTTCTATCATATCTACATTGAAATTCATTATGCGAGGCTATACGTACACAAAGTCTTTGGCAACAACTACTCTATTTATTTACTATCCCTAAATTCTTTTATGTTAAATCATTTATCTACATTTTGCATTCAGGCATATGCATCATGATCATGTTATTCAAAGTAAAAAGATGGTGCAGAAGCCAGTGCTCGAAAAGGCACCATGAGAAGCCACTGTGAAGTGTGATGTTACATCTTCAAAAAAGTTTCTATTATAAATGTAAAGGAAAACTTTATAATCTTTATGCATTCTATAATTGTCCTTGTGATGACATAGGTTTTAGATAGATTTTGGTATAGTGGAAACTTAATATTTGTAGTTTTTAAAAATTTTACATTCAACATTTATAAATTTTTTCCATGTCACCCTGAAATTCAATTTTATAGCATTTACTTTTTTGGATTATTATTCGTCTCAAGTATCTTTAGGGTCATTTTCTTGCTGATACAATATATTTATAATATTTTAAAAAAAATAAAAAAATTATACCATTAATTTTAGTATCAAAATTGATGTATTGATATGTTTAGTATCGGATAAAATTTTAGGATATTATAAATACAATTTAGTAACAAAAAAAAATCTATACCATTATCCGATACTAATATTATTTTGATACTAAAGAGTTCAATCATTTAGTATTAAAAAATATTTATTGACACTATATTTTTAGTATCGGTTAAAGTTTACGATACTATAAATACGTTGTTGTATCAAAAAAATTTGATACAATAATTTGATACTAAATACAATTCTGATACTAAAGAGTTCAATTCTTTAGTATCGGAAAATATTTATTGATACTATATGTTTAGTATCGGTAAAAGTTTACGATGCTATAAATACATTGTTGTATCAAAAAAAAATTGATACAATAATCCGATACTAAATACAATTTTGATACTAAAGAGTTCAATCCTTTAGTATCAGAAAATATTTATCGATACTATACATTTCTGATACTAAAGGGTTACCCTTTGGTATCAGACTTTTTTTTCTGACACAAGGTCTTTAGGATCGGGAGTATAGGTATCGGAAGTTATATCGGAAATACATTTGATACCAAAACCCTTTGGTATCAAATATTTCATCTTTGGTATCAAAAAAAATCCGATGCTAAAAACCTTTTTTCTTGTAGTGTTTATCGATTTCTGTTTTTGTTCTTTTTTAAGACAAACTTTGAATTTCTAGCTTGGAGATCTTATCATGTGTTTTTTTAATATTAATGCTTATGATATGGTCAATTCTAAATGTTAATTATGTTTATTTTCTTTTGTTCAATCTTAATGTTTGCTTTCTTTCATGCAATATTTTGGTGTACGTTGTGTCTTTGATTGTTTCTTACTCATAATGTGGTTTAATGTTTACTTTATTTCATGCAATATTTTGGTGTTGTGTCTTTGATTGTTCTTTACTCTTATCGTGGTTTATTTATTTGTTAAAAAGATAATTAGTATAGTTTGGTGGAAAAACAAAATAGTTCGATGGTTTATGCACAACTTAAATAGTAGTTATGTGCAATTTCAATGATTGTTTGGTGGTTTAAGTGCAATTTTAATGATTGTTTGGTGGTTTAAGTGCAATTTTAATGATTGTTTGGTAGGTTAGTACAATTCCAAACTCAATTCAATTTTTTTTTAACAGAAATCTCCTCTATGCATATTAAATTTAACAGTCTAGATAAAAAAGAAATATACTCCATGACAATCAAATCAAATATTTCCCGGTGAAATCTAAGGATTTATTTCACGTTTGGCTTTTTCTTCTTCAATCTTTTAGGAGTGGGAGCATTAGAGGATAAATCCTTCTTTTTAGCCGTTCAGTTATGCTGAGATAAAGAACAAATAGGTTCCACAATTTACGTGTAATTTCAATGATTGTTTGGTGGTTTAAGTGCAATTTTAATGATTGATTTTAGTAGGTTAGTACACTTTGAAACTCAATTGATTTATTTTTTTTGACAGAACTGTAGGACAATCACCTGAATAATTGGAGTGGAAATGTCACATATGGGTTGCACGATTGTTCTACATTTAAATTTTTTGAAAACATAATACCCTACATTCATAGGCCCATAAATCTTTAAATGTAGGAGTAGGACAATCGTGCAACTCAAGAGCTATTTGAGCTCGATTTGGTATTATTCGGGCTCGATTGTCCTACACTTATCAATTTTAAAACATAGAGTACTACACTCACATGCCCATAAAATTATTGTCCCTACATTTACAAACTTTAAAAACCTATTGTAAATGTAGGACATTGTGTTTTAAAATATGTAAAGCACCCCCATATGACAACATGTGCATAGGGATGGTTCGGTACGGTATACCGATTATAGCGAACCATATCGATACCCTATCAAAAAATTTGATATTAAAAAAAATTATACCGAATTTTTGGTACGATATATCGGTATGAATTTTTTTACCAAAAAAATTGAACCATCATTTCATACTATGAATTTTTTTACCAAAAATATTGAACCATCATTTAATTTCATACTGAAATACCGGTATACGAATTCATATCGAAAATATTGAAATAACGCTTTATATCGAAATTAATTATTTAAGGTTATTTTATTTAAGTTTTAAAGTTTTAAGTTATTTTAATTTAAAAAATAATATAAAATATAAAATTATATTAGTATACCGAAAATTTCGGTGCGATATCATACCGAGAAATTTGATATACCGAAAATTTTGATATATTTTCGGTACAAAATTTTACATGTGCTACTAGAAATAGGACACCTCCTATTAATTATTTCAAGTTCACAAGCCTGTAAAACATAGCCTACTATGCCCATAAAATTGTTATCCTTAATAGTCAACACCCCTCCCCCCCTCCCAAATTACAGGTCTAAAAGAACATTTCCCTCCAAATAACCCTTAGGGCTAGTTTGGATTGATGGATGGGAAAACATTAACTCACCCTTCCTCCAGGACTATTAGTCCCACAAATGCATGGTAAATAGTACAAAATTAGCGAATTTTGCATTAAACACGGGCCACAATCAATCAAACCAAACGTTTAATTAATTGGGAATAAAAAAGCAATCAAGGCTAATCCATGCTAATCTAACAAACCAAACATACCCTTAATAGAAAAGGATAAACTAGAATGCTTTCTAATATATACCCAAATGCCATTTTCCGGCTGGAATGCTCTAGCGATGATAAAGTAATAAATGAAGCAAATTAAGAACTAAAAGTTCGAAAAAAGGGTGTTTTAATAGTATAAGAGTAAGCATACCTTCAAAGCAAGATCTAAGCACTTGAGGTGATACGTGCGGGGACACATGTCACAACACAGCAACCTTCCACCAATTGAGCTCCATATCAAAACCACACACACAGACATATATATATATATATATATATATATATATATAGAGAGAGAGAGAGAGAGAGTCATACTTCATTTAGTGTTTTAGTAGGGTGAGCTATATATGCCTCCCTGTAAGAAACATCTTTCCTTTGGCGTTTTCCACAACCAAGGTCTGCTTTATCTTCAATTTGATACTTCTCCCATCTACAAAAGTAACAAAATCAATAAGCAATTGTTTAGCAAGAGCATAAAGAAATAATGTCTATAATTTGAAAACTACGGTAAGGTGTTATGCAAATCAGTTTTACCGTGCAACTAGTTTCCATTTTGAGTGTATTTTTAAATAGTAATGTTTATAATTTAGAAATTATTAGTTTTGAAGTATTTATTGTTTCATTCAAAAGTATTAATAGTTGTACTATAAAGTGATAATTACAAACCAGTTGTACGGTAAAACCCTTTATATAAAACCAACTCTAGTGAAGTCTTAATGCAAAGCAGTTTCACCGTGCAATTGATTTGCATTTTAAGTGTATTTTTAAAAGTATTAGTTGTTTTATTACAATGTATTAGTTCTAGTTTTTAATTCAAAAGTATTAGTTGTTATACTCTAAAAAGTGATAGCCTCAAATCAGTTGTACAATAAAACTCTCATAAGACCAACTCTAGAACTATTTCTAGCTTGATAGTCACATCCAAGAAATCCTCAATATAAAATCATCTACAAGTGTATTATAAATACAAAGTTTGGACGGATGGAGTAATATTTTTTTAGTGAAACTATTCTAACAAATTAATGCCTTTTAATAAAACAACTAATACGAAGTATTATTTAAAAGAACATTTGAGTCGCACGTGCACTTAGTGGCAACTTTCTTCTTTCGTCACCAACATCAACAATATCACCCTTCTCACTAGCCTCGTCTTTTTCAGTCTTACCACCAACATCCGAAGCCTTGTACTGTTGAATAATAAATATATCAAAAGAATATATTTTCGATTGATCTTGAGGAAAATAAGGTTGTTTATTTTTAAATTTAGGATCCTACAATTAAAAAAATTGAACTTGTGTTTAGGCTAGTAGTAAAAAGAAGTGCAATAAGTTGTATATGCAAATAGAGAGTATTTCCTTCCTGTGTTTAGACCATACCAAAATAAGGATCCAAAGGCCGAAAGTTTGTCAATGTTAAAATTTCTTTAAGTCATATGCAAGGAAATGATGATAGCATGTATCTATTCGAGTCAAGGTTAGACAAGTTTATAAGGTGAAGTCTTGTTTTACGCAGACTATTTAATTTATGATCATAATATAATACTAAGAATTACTGAGTGTCTTGTTTTAAAAGTCACTCAATCAATTGTTCACCTCCCCACCCTACCACAACAACCACTGTGTTTGCAAGCGGTGGAGAGAGGTGTAACCAACAAGGCCGTGGAGAAGGCTTCTTTAACGATTTTTTTGGTTTCCTTGTACTTAAAAATATTAGGTGAGAGTTTTGAAATTTGGATTGGTTTGATATATGATCAAATTTAAGCTTTCTATAGGAAGTTTGTATCAACCATGTGATCTATTCTAAGTTTTCTGAAGCTTTCTCAGCCTTGCCTAAGAAAATGGAAAATTCAAGTTAGGGAGGAGGAATAGTCTTGCCTGATTTGATTTCTGGTGAGTGCCAAGGAATATTAGCATGTTAGTTTATTTGTAAAGTGTACTTTTCGTCAATTATTGGAGTAAGATATTATAGTTTTGCTTGAAGGTGTTTTAGAACTAAAATTGATCCCTGTTGATTCATTATTGAACCGTTGAATGTTATATTAATCCTATTAAAGAAATATAATCTTTTCAGGAGATTATGATGCTTTTACCCCAAGCACGAGTCTTAGTTTTTTTTTCCCTGATAAGAGTCCATAAAACAAGTTTATTTATGTTTACAAGATTGGTGATCTTTCTATTTCTTGCAGAAATTTTGTCTTGGGGGAAGACTATTTTTCGGGCCTGATGTGTGATCAGTCTTTCTGTTAGTACTTCTTATAGTTGTTACTGCTGCCGTTTTCTGCATCTTTGTTGCTAGAAAACTGATGGATAAATTTTCTGAACATTGGGGAACTGTTGTTATATATGGTTATATTTATTGATTTCACAATATATGTAAGTCTTATTTCCTATTTTGAAGTCTTAATTTGGTCTTAAATGGTTCATATTCCAGCCATTCTTCTTTGATGGATTTCAAGTTTATATATGAGAATTACTTTTGGAGAAATAAGAAGCGCAAGAATCATGTATAAAGATATGTGTTGTTGTCTTTTGGGGTCAATGATTGTAAGCAATTTGGACTTCACTAATGGGTATTCCAGACGCAAGCCAATCAGATTTGTTGGAAAATTATGTGAGGGGCTGGGGGATAGGCTACACACATGACACTTTGCCTTGGAAAATCGGGGGTGAATCAGAGGGGGGCAACTTTGGACGAGCAAGTGCAATTTTTAAAGGCAATGTATTCAGCACGGGATTCAGGTACGTGTCTTTATTCACAGACAAAGCAGAAATGAAATCTGGGTGATCGATGCAATGTATTATTTGTTCTGGGTTATTTGCTGTATTTTGGCCTGTATTGTTTGACATGCTCATAGAATTGGTAGTGATTAAAATTTTGAGACTGAAGAGATTGGGTGGTGGTCGAATAATTGTATGCAATCATCATGTTTTCTTTCGTTGTTTATATACTTTGATTTATTTCCCATCATCAAGTATCTTGGATGATGAATTCCTAATTTATGTAATTGTGGCATTTTCTATTCTTTGTGCTAATTTGTGAACGATCTCACATAAAATGTCTCACAAAAGTCTTTGTCAAAAAACTTTTATTAACTCTACTTCTTCAATTGTACATTAGTCTTTTGTATTGCAAGTCGACTAACACACTTTTTTATATCCTATATCTTCCCTCATCACCTATTTCCTACATCATGCATCCTATTTTTATTGTACCCTTCTAACTTAATTCAAAAAATTTGAGATAGCCCTGGCAATACTCTTTTTCATGCTAAATATCCTATGGTTGGATATCTTAGAGTTGCAAATTGAAGGATAAATATTTTTGGTATAAAATCAATATGGTATAATGATTTGCATGTTATTAGAAATAATCAAGTTCTACAAACTCAAGAGATTTATGTAATTGTTAATGTTAACATTCTCTTGAGATAATATATTTTTAATGAGAAAAGTGAAAATTATGTTACATGTTTACGTGGAAATTAATGAGTGATGAGACAATCATATTCAAGATTTCTTGGGTGTTGGATCTATGTTGATGGTTTCCCTTCTATTTTGTAGTATTTGGAAATATCCTTCAGTAGGGTGTGAAATGAAACAAAAATAATACTTCATCCGTCCCACATGAATTTGCACACTTTCTGTATATAGATGTCACATACCAATTTGCACACTCCATAAAAAGAAATATCTTCATAACCCTCACCCTTAAAATATCCTCATATTTACTCATATGTCATTACTTTTCCACACTCAATCTACTTTTTACTTTACTTTATTCATAAAATTTTACAAAATTACCCCTCAAAACATCACTCATTACACATTTTCTTACACATTTCTTAATATGTGTGCTGTCCCAAGGGTGCAAATTTCTCTGGGACGGAGGGAGTATAAGAAAAATGCCTCATATCAAGCAAAGGCAGAGAAGATGATTTGAATATTTTTCAATTATTCTAACACAAATGCAACTTTTTTTAAAAAAAAAAATTAGTTTTGTTTTGATGACAGGCACGAATATTGAATATTTGAGGAATAAGATGATGATTTGAAGATCATTTATACTTTTAGTATTACAAAGTTAGAGACAAATTTATTTTTTATTGTACATTCTCTTTGTCGTGTTGTGTGGTAAATGTATAGTATGTGGACAAATACCTTTTTGCTTGTGCGAGGGGCAAGATCTCTCCATCATGAATGTATATTGTTCTATGTGTTATATAGAAAATGAAAATAAAGAAAAAAAAAATACAGAACACAAATAATGGTGTTTTTACTATCAATGTCATAAAAATTATATATTAGCATGGCTATTCTTATTTTACCAATTAAAATTATTTGTCTCAGTAAATAAAGTTGGGATGGTGCAAAGAAGATTTTAAAGAAATTTAGTATTTAAGCAGTTTATATCTGACTTTGAAATAAATGGTAACATCTGATGGCAAATGTTTATTTTAAGTTGAATGTTTGGATTGATGCAATTTAAATTAACTATAAAAAAAAGTTATGAAAGTCCCGTGCATCGCACAGGCAAATGTTAAAAAGTATTAATATATACAAATTATAAAAAATAAAGCTACAATAGGCCCGTGCATCGCACGAGTAAAAAACTAGTATTCACAATAAGTTGTACAATCAATTAGAGAGTATTTCCTGTTTCTCAACCATACCAAAATAAGAATCCAAAAGACAAAAGTTTGTCAATGTTAAATTCTTTTCAACGAGTATATCGTCATATTTTCGTGCAAGGGAATGATAACATCAATTCGAATCAAGGTTAGTAAAATTTATAAGGTGAAAGATTATTTTATTCACACTACTTATGACATTAATAATACTAAGAATTGTTGAGTCTCTTGTTCTAATTACATAGATTATCACTGAAAAAACTTCAATTTTAAAGATCAAGTTACAATATGTATTTTTTGTACATGATATGGACAATGATTCTAAAAGGGTGAGTCTCTTGTACACTCAAGTACAACAAGCTAAAGCTTCCCTTCTTCTCATCATATTAAAGGAGCGTGACTCTGTATGAGACTCGTACTGCAGAGCAAGCGAAGAAAAGGTATACTTGAGTGGACCTTGACTGGTCAACATTCATTTTTTTTTTCTGTTTTTTTTTTCATGTTTTTTAACAGAAAATTTACATTTTTCAAAAATATTTTCAGCTATATTAACATATACTTTTCAATTATAATATTATACACTTTTCAGTTATAATAACATACACTTTTCATTATTATATAACTTACATTTTTCATTAATAGAAATACACTTTTAAGTTATAATAACATACACTTTTCATTAATAGATCATACACTTTTCAGTTATAATAACATACACTTTTCATTAATAGATCATACACTCAGTTATAATATCATACACTTTTCAGTTATAATAACATACACTTTTCAGTTATAAGAACATACACTTTTCATTAAAAATAATGTTGCACTTTTCAATATAGTAACATACATTTTTCATTAAAAAATAAAGATGTACTTTTCAATATACTAACATACATCTGTTGTAGCCAAAGTGGGAACCAGAGGTGCAGATCTAATAGACCTATAGCCAAATAATTCGATTCTAAAGATTTCGCCTTAGTTTAGCTAGATTCTTTGGTGCAAAAGCCACGTTTGGATGTTAAAATGGCTCTATTTTTAAAAAAATAAAAAAAAATTGAAAAAAAATGAAGTCAAAGTTTGACTGTTGACCGATCAACAATTGACCAATCAATGTTCACTTAAGTACATCGTGAACTTGAGTGCACATACGACTTTAGCATTCTAAAAAGCAAAATGTGTTGGTGTTATATGTATTTGTACAAGTACAATCAGTAACTGACCTACATAGTGCCTAGAGGGGGAAGTGGGGCCCCCACTAATTTTAATACTCTGTTCTATAATTATTTGCACACTCCTGAAATAAAAATAATCCACAAAATTAATATATATTCGAACATCATTTTATTTTTAAATCGTCACTCATTTTGGGTCTACATTTTATCCTACATTTCACTAAATCTATTTTACATCCTACTAAATCCTCCTTGCACCTTATCAAATCACTTAAAAATACGTTTTCTTATTTGACTCTACACCACTATTTTTTTTTAAGTGAATCGGTTAAAATGTGCAAGTTATCACGGGACGGAGGGAATATTAACTTCTACCAAAACATAGCAAAAGTCAACTTATCCGATCAATTTAATTTAATGAAATGTGATGTATTGACAATTTTATAACGTAAAATTTTGATAAAAATAATAAGTACGTATTATTTTATCTTTATAATAATGTTAATCGGGCCCCCTATTGAAGATTTCTTGGTCCGTCACTGAGTACAATCCATATCTTTTTCCATTTTTTTTTTGTTGTTGGAAGGAACAATTTTGTAAACATAGAAGATCAATTTGGCATTTGCAATTGCCAACGAGTGAAGAAACTAAGTAAAATGAAAGATAAAGTCAAGAAACAACACAAGAAGAATGCATGAAAGGAAATAAACATTAAGATCCACCATATCGCACACATTAATATTAAACAAAAGAGTTGCACACAATTGACATGTAATGCCACTTTTTTATGTGCAAATATTTTATCGATTTCTGTTTTTGTTCTTTTTTAAGACAAACATTGAATTTCTTGGAGATCATCATGTGTTGCTTCATGTATGGATGTGTTGCTTAATATTAATGTTTATGATATGGTCAATTCTAAATATTGTTAATTATGTTTATTTTATTTTGTTCAATCTTAATGTTCTTTAATGCAATATTTTGGTGTACGTTGTATTTTTTATTGTTCCTTACTCATACCGTGGTTTAATGTTTATTTTATTTCATGCAATATTTTGGTGTTGTGTCTTTGATTGGTTTATGCACAACTTAAATGGTAGTTTTGCAGTTTATGTGCAATTTCAATGATTGTTTGGTGGTTTAAGTGCAATTTTAATGATTGTTTGGTAGGTTAGTACAATTCAAAACTCGATTCAATTTTTTTTAACAGAAATGCCCCATCAAAATGGCACCTACGTAGCACATGTTAAAATTTGTAGTCTGTATACACTTATTGTTAATCTCCTCTATGCATATTAAATTTCAACAGTCTAGATAAAAAATAAATGTACTCCATGACAATCAAATCAACAATTTCCCGGTGAAATCTAAAGATTTATTTCAGTAGATTCCTCATTTACGTTTGACTTTTTCTTCTTCAGTCTTTTTCCCTCACCCTCCTCACTAGCCTCTTTTTTTCAGCCTTACCACCAACATCCACAACTTCATTTGCCTTATCATCTTGACCTAAATCCACCTCTTCCGCCTCAAATGCCTTATCTTCGTGCCCCAAAATCACCCCAATCTCATCATCTGCTGCCACATCATCAGCCATATCACCTCCGTTTGCATGTAGCCAAGCCACTGAGCACTTGATTACGCATAAAGTTATCCACCAACTCGTCAATTGTGGTTGATGCTTTATCATCAATTTTTATTTTTTGAGAATGACTCATATCCTCAAGAGTTGGGCTAACCATTCTAGACTCCTTAATACGCAACAACTTTGAAGCATAATTGTTTGACACATCAACAATGTACTTCATCTTGTTCTCCAAAATAGAGAGAGGGGGTGAGGTGTTGTGATAAAGCGAGCCCATTCTAAGAAGTGGCCACATGGCATACCTGGACGCATGCCAAGCTCTCATTAGTTTATATACGATAGAGTGATAGTTTTGAAACAGTTGTACAATAAAACTCTCTTACATAAGACCAAAGGTAAAGTCTTATGTGAACTAGTTTCATCGTGCAACTAATATGCATTTTGAGTGTATTTTTAAATAGTATTAGTTGTTCCATTAAAACGTATTATTTTGACAGTAATAGTAGTTTTACTCGAAATAATTAGCAGCTATACTATAAATTGATAGTTTCTAAACAGTTGTACGATAAAACTCATTTGCACAAGACCAAATCACAATAATACAAGCTGATGTTAAGGTGTGTGGGAACAAAGGTACTCAGGTATTGACAAATCATTGAATAATGTTTTACATGTCTGTGAATGTAGGACATTATGTGGAAATGTCACGTGGATTGCACGATTGTCCTAAATTTACTTATTTTAAAAACATACAATCCTACATTCACAGGCCCATAAATCTTTAAGGCCATGTTTGATAGCTTAGATTAAACCTAGATTAACTATATATCATTTTTATTGATTGTTTGATAACTTAGATTAAGGGTAGATTATGCTTTAAAATTTATAAAGTTTAGTTATCATCCTAATTTTAGATAATCCATCTTTACTATCAAACATGCCCTAAATGTAGAACAATCGTGCAACTCAAGAGTGATTTGAGCCCGATTTGGTCTAATTCGGGCTCGATTGTCCTACACATATATATTTTAAAACATAGAGTACTACATTCACAGTCGCATAAAATTATTGTCCTTAAAAATCAATTCCCCTAAATTACAGGTCTAAGAGAACATTTTCCAAATAACCCTTAATAGAAAAATAGACTAGAATGTCCCTGTAAATATTTATTAATATACAAATGTATTATGCAATTTTTTTTTAATTCTAATACTATAGGTGATGTGTACCTAAAATTATGGGTAACTATAGCATGACACGAAAACGATATGAAAATTGCAGGTACTAGTTAGGCTTATCATGTTCGTATCCTTACCGTGTAGAGATGATAAGAACGTGAAATTTTCGTGTCATGTTCGTGTCAACCCGTTAAATTTGAAAAAAAAAAAAAGTTTTGATGTGTATATGCCTTGTTATTTTGTAATTTTATTAGAAATTTGTACTTTTTATCGTTCTATAAGCATGAGAGACGTAAAGAGAGTAACTCACCGGATCATAGCTAGGGCAGACACTTTTCTGGAACGGTATCACCCTTGGCGTTCCCATGAGAAGCCTCGTACTGTTGAATAATAAATATATCAAAAGAATATATTTTTGATTGATCTTGAGAAAAATAAGATTGTTTATTTTTAAATTGAGGATCCTACAATTAAAAAAATTGAACTTGTGTTTAGGGCAGTAGTAAAATGAAGTGCAATAAGTTGTATGTGCAAATAGAGAGTATTTCCTGTGTTTAGACCATACCAAAATAAGTTGTCAAAATTTCTTTAACGAGTATCGTCATATTTTAGTGCAAGGAAATGATGATAGCATCTATTCGAGTCAAGGTTAGACAAGTTTATAAGGTGAAGTCTTGTTTTATGCAGGCTATAAGACCATAATAATATTAAGAATTACTGAGTGTCTTGTTTTACATAGACTATCACTGAAAAAACATCAACCTTAAAGATCAAGTTACAAAATGTATTTTCTTTTTTTGAAAAGAAAGCAGAAAAATTTATTCATGTAAGAAAAAAGGGGGACAAGATCGAAGCCCCCACAACAATGTACAACCAAATGACTAAACCACAAATTAAACTGGCCATGACTGGAAGCATGTATACATATCGAACACACAAATGCATGTATACAGGCGCATAAATTTTTCGTACATTTAGGCTCATAAATTTAATTTTCACACATTTAGGCCAAATTGGCCTGATACACCCACACTTAAGGGCATAAATGTGTGAAACTTATATTTCAACGGGCCTAAATGTGCAAAATTAAAAATTAAACATAATCTCCTTCAATTGCTACCCCGCCTTAGTTACGGTCTTAAAAATATATTTGATAAATATATTAGCATCACGCAATACAAAAGGCAGAAGTGAACACACACAAACCGTGAGAACCATTATAAAAACATGCAACGAGAAGAATTCCAGGCAGTAAGTGAGGACAGCTGTAACAGGGAAGCAGGGTTCATAAAATAGAAGATGGTCTACACCTTTACTGAATCAAGCATATCATTCTCTAATCCCGATTCAACATTATCCGGCAAAGCAGACTGGAGATTTGATCGGTCCAGCAGTTTCAAAATAGCAGCTTCATCCCACATGATCTTATTACTACCATGCATCAGCACATCGATTTCGCAATGGCAGGTTCATCTGTTCTTTCCCAAGTGCATTCATCATATGGAAGACTCGTCCATTTCACATATGCTTCAGTTGTACCATTTTCAAACAATCTAGTTGCAATTACTAGATGTGGCGTCTTCCACTGTTCCTTGCACAGTTTTATCGTAGCTGTTCCATACGACTTTGCCTTGTAATTCTCCAGTTTTCGTTTAGCAAGAACTTTAAGTTCAGATTCAGGAATCCAACTATCATGGAGAGGAGATTTCAATTCCAACCCACCTAACCAAAAACTCATACGACGGTTGAGCAAGATTCTACAAGTTTCCATTTAGGAGTATTCTTTTTTATACCACTTTTAACCTAGCTCCTTTGTGCTTCCATTATCATCAGACTTGAGAGATTTTTCAACTTCAGATACATTCTTGACAGTTTCTGCTGGATCAATGCATGAGATATTATCATATTAGTTTTTGTCACTCAGTAGCCTTCGATTTCTCTACTAAAAGTATCCATGGATTTTTTTTCTATAAATTCTTCGGACGATGATCTTTTGTAGCGTATCTTTATTCAGAACATTTCCAATCTTCTTTCCTCCTCCACCGTCAGCTGAGTTTCCTCCATCCAAAGGCCTCTCAGAGATGGTCTCTTCCCCAGATTTACCTGTATCTTCTATTAAGGGAGATTCGTCGGCATTAAGATCAGAGTTATCACCACGAACCCGACAACCAACAACACAAACGATAAAAAAAATGATATTTTAAAATATTGAAGATATAAAGTAGGGGTTTTATCAATTAGTAAACCTATCAATTACGGGCCAGAAAGATTTTTCCTATCGATTCAGGATCTGAAAAATAGGAAACTATTTTTTTGAGACCAGAAAGATAAGAATCAATCAATTTAGGCTCACAGTTTTAGCCCATAAGATACCAAACATGGCCTTAAAATTTTCAAGTCCTAAATTGGTAGTTTCCTATTTTCAGGTCTAGAATTGTCAGACGTTCTTGCACTAAGTTATGTCCATAGCATTTGCAATAAATGTTTGATCAATGCATTAATTTAGTTGTGGCAGTCCAGCTAAAAGACGCAAATATAGTTAATCCCCTCCATCGCCTACTAGTTTATTTCAATGCATATTAAATTTCAGCAGTCCAGATACAAAAAGAAATATTCTATGACACGCAATTCAACTAGTACCTTTTAACTTTGTTCTTCAGGGTAAACTAATATAACCAGGATAATAGGTGATCCAACAACAATCAAGAATTAATATCTAGTTCTTGAATGTGAACAAAATGAAACGACGAGAAGAAAGAAACACACACATCGCCTTTCAGAAGGGCATCAATCTTGTCTTCTGGAACACCCTTCTTAGTCAAGCAAGCGATTTTCCCTGCGATTTTGAAGCTCCTGAACAGCCAGGACTGACTTTGGGTAGACGTTTTCTAGAAGGCTCTGCAGCCTTGTTAGTTGCAAATGATTCAGCCTCTGATTTTGATCTTTGAATGTCGATTTTTGTGAATTTGGTCGATCAAGATGGTTCATGCTCTCTACACAAGATTGTTGCTGAATGTAAGTTGGGCACTCCCATTTCCCGGTTGGAATACGCTAGAGATGATAAAGTAATAAATGAATTAGCAAGAACTAAAAGTTCGGGGAAAAACTGGCTATCAGTAGAGTAAGCATACCTTCAAAGCAGGACTTGAGATGATACGTACGGGGACAGGTGTCTCAACACAACAACCTTCCACCAAGTTTACAGATCACACACTCGTAATAATACTGTATAAAATCCAAATAAAGAAGAAAACGACAACAGAGAAGTCAATATTGGTGGTGTTTATTTTGGGTTTTCAAAACTAGGATTTGGATTTAGAAATCTAAAACCGATTTTACTTCGGGATTTTAAAATCTGGTTTTTAAAAACTCTAGCTATACTGCATCCCTACGAATAATCTATAAAATCTAACCATTATAAAATCAATCAATAATATATTAATACCATCTATCACTCATGCACATTGATTTGAAATGAAAATTAAACCTCACCCTATTCGAAATCCCAAAACAAACACACACCTTACTATTTATTAGGATTTCAAAATCCTCTAGATTTCAAAAACTCTATACTGCATCCCTGCGACTAATCATTATACAATCGATCATTACAATCACACACAACATCTATCACTCATGCACATTAATTTGAAATAAAATTTAAACCTCACCTTACTATTTATTAGGATTTCAAAAACTACTTGAAACCCAAAACAAGCATCACCATAGGGTTTCGACTTATGCATGCATGGTCTCTCTTAGAGGACTTTTTTGCATTCATTAGAGTACACCTAGTTTGACTTCAGATTGCATGAACTTGGAGAGGTTAATTATGATAACAAAATATAAATGGAATGACAAATAAAGAGAGCATACACCATCATTGGCTATTCTCTTTGCAGAACTTTGATCTGAACTGTTATCCTCTTTCGAGTCATTTTTTGATCTAGCTGAAGATGGAAATTTTACAGGTTTATCGATTTTCCCCTTATCACGGGACTTATCTGTACCAGAAGTAAGCATTGTACTGTTTTCTGCACAGTTTTCCTCCATTTCGAATACATTAATGAACTGCAAAGGAAAACACAACACTTGGCATTAGACGGAAAGGATTAGCTACACATCATGTTGATATTACACGTGATAGAGAACTGCGACTAGCTAGGTTTTCAAATCCTAGTATCACACGTGTTGATATTACCGAATTACAGCTAGCATTTAAAACTGTTGGATAAGGGAGCATAAAACCTAATTCCATGCAAATTAAGCTAACATCCAGTACTATGAATTAATACGCCAAAACAAACCAAGGAAAACAAACTCAGATTATGTTAATCTACAATAACTGGAGTTATCTATGCTTTCATTCAAAAGTGGTTAAACTTAGGGAAGATTTGAAAAACTTCATCAAACAACACCCATTATTAACTCAAAGCCATCCCCACATCCCTCATTTCATTCATACAACAACTGCCAGTGCCTGCATATATATATTAAAATAATTAACGCCTAAAATCATAACATGCAAACTAAAATAGGAATAATAATTAAAAAATGAAGTGCCTGCAAACTAAACAGATTCATCTAAATTCTTCGAAATTGAAGTGTAACAAAAGGAAATAATACTCTACTAAAAACCGAAATCGTTGTTAATCCCTAATGAATAATGGAAATAGAGGGAAGGGTGGGGTGAAGCGCCCAATTCCCTTGACACACATTGCTGCTGCTTTGATTCTTTGATTTGCAAACAAAGGGAACAAGCGTTTCTTTTAATTCAATTCTTTCCACCCCTCTATTTATCTTCCTATAATCCTATTCATAAAGAATTTACTAGATCATAAGTCAATTTAATCTCATAATTTTTTAGGTAAAATCTAGTATGCACTCGAGTGCCTAGTTCATGTTGCGCTTTTCAGTTTTATTGACTTACAATTTTTGGTAAATGGTGTTGCACTTTTCAATTAACACTAAAAAAATTATTATACAGTTTAATAATTGAAAAGTGTAACACCATTTATAAAAAAATGTACGTCAGTAAAACTGAAAAGTGCACCATGGACTAGGGTGCATAACATGCACTTGAGTCCATAGCAGACCAACCCTAATTTTTAATTTTTTTTAAAATTGTCCTAAAAAAGTTAAATATATCAATTTATTCTCATTTTTTTCAATTTATTCTATTTTGGTCAAAAAAAATTAAATGTGTCAATTTAGTCTCAATTTTTCACAATTACATTTAGATAGGTTATGAATGAGATGCTACATCAAGATTATTTAGATAATTTTAGTTTCTGAATTGTTAATCCATGCCGAATTGTCTCGATTTTAGGGTATTCGAGTTCTTGTTGCTATAGATATTTTATAGAATTTTATATATTTTTGAGGGATTCGGTTTTCTTTACCTACGAAAATAATATAAAATATAATATATAGCGATTTCAAGATTGCATAAAAAGGTGACAACTTGATGTTTCATTTATTTTATTTAATATTTCATCTACTAAGATTTCACTTAAACTCTAGAGATTTCTATATGATTGAATTAATGTGACATTACTCACAATATTTCAGGGTGGACTTGTGAAAGACGGTGTATTTGTTGCATTCTTCTAATTGCTATTCATCTATTATTTGCAATTATGGAGATTTGTGGATGATTAATGATTGATTTTAGTTTTAATTTTGATCGCTCGGCGATTAGAGGACGAGTCATCGTTTATTTCCTACTTTAGTGTCGATGAAAATACTTATGTTTAAAAAAAAATTATTTATGATTTTTACCAGATCAAATGAGGTTACAAACACAGTCAAACATCTTGAAATTCAATATTTGTTGTTTCTTCCCTATGTAAAGTTCTCTTTAGTATCTAATTTTCACAAATGTTCTATTTTTATCTTTTTTTTATTGGTAAAAATTTCATGTTATAATTACTTGGTTCCAGATTTACACAAAGGTCAGTGGAGAACCTGCATATAAGCTGCAATGAATTCGGAAGTATATGATGATAGTGACAAATGAATTTACAGTAACTACCGTCTACTAGCATAAATATACTTCATCCGTACCAAAATGACTTGCACTATTTGTTCGCCACGATTTTTAAGAAAAATGAATTTAGTGGTTCGTGAGTAGAATAAAAGAGAGGTATTTTAGGTGATTTAGTGAGGTATAAAGTAAAATAGAGCACCACAAAAAATCTATGAAATGGCGAGGGCAAATAATGAGGTCATCAAATCCCTTACTGTTGCGTCAAAAAATAACGAGTAGGGATATCGAATCTCCCTATCTGGATTACTGCGGTTGTGGGATTTGATCGTCACTTTCACGCAAGCTTATCCAACGAATAATCCTCCTTCAAGCTCCTCAAAGACCTGCAAAAATACGCCGGAGGGGATTCCGGCGTGGAATCTCCGACGCTCAAATCAGAATCTTTCTCCGGAGAATCAAAGGGGAATTTTATGTGTTTTTCAGTATGTATTCCGTGTATTTCTTATCAAGAATGTTAATAATATGTATTCTTAATGTAAAAATCGTAGTCAACCAAATAAAACAAACCTGCTTTTTATACCTGACCTCTTTTCGTGGGAGAGAGGAAGAATCGTTCTTCCTCTTCTTTCTCAACCGCCCTAAAGACTCGGTCTTTTGGTGAACTCTTCCCACCTCCTTTGATTGACCTCATTTCGGGCCTTATCCATCAAAATTGGATATTAAGGAATTCCCTCATGGGCTAGAAATACTTGGCCCAAGAATAATTGGGCCACAGATATGGGCCAAAAGCCCAATTATGCTGATTTCCCTCTTTGGGCTTAGGGGTGTATTAATCCCCTTCACCAAACCATTATTCATAACAAGACAGATTTAATTCATCTCAATCCACGTGTCGTTATCTCCGAGGATGACATATTTTGGCCGCATCAACTACTCCCCCCTACTCTCGTAAAAGTGTTCGTAATTTTATGAGAGTAGGAAGAGAAGATAAGATGAATTAAGCGGAATGTTTCCTCGCCCTGGTCACCATCATTTTTCAATTTCAGGAAGCATGTTGTATAACCCTGGAAAGTGTGTCTTCAAGCGCATTCACTTGAGGCTTTTCTTAGCCTTCTCCATAACTTCTCTTGTTTCTCTTCTCTTCATATGCCTTTTCTTAGTCTTCTCTTGTTTGGAGTTTGATAGTTTTAACAACTTAGCACGACCCCTACTCCCCCCAGGCCTTAAAGCCTATCATGAGTGGAGCTCTCACTTAATAATCTGGCCTCATGGCTTCAAATCAAGCTCATCATTGAACCTCAGAATTGTGAGGGGTTCTCTAATTCCCCTCGGCCTTGTGGTCACTATCCAATTGTAAGAAACTTTGATCCTACTTTTATACCTCTGAGTTTTTCTATGGAGGGCTAGGGTCATATATCCATAGTCTTGAATGCTTTTAGCTGCCTCACTTTATTTTACCTTCTTCCGTGGTACGTGCATACTTTATGATACTTTAGAGAATTCAGGTTTCTGTACTTACTTGATGATCTGATGATGCTCACAGGACCTCCTCGCCCCTCTTATGGGATTTCTTCCTAGCTTTTGCTCTATATCTTCTACTCCATATCTCCTACTCCCCCTAGCTTTAGAGGTTATCGTGGATGAAGATCTTTAATCACATAGATTTAGGTTTTTCCTTTTCGGCTGAGGTTTGTTTGTATAAACCTCGCTATTTCTCCGGGTGAGGTTTGTATAAACCTCGCAATTTCTCCGGGTGAGGTTTGTATAAACCTCGCAATTTCTCCGAGTGAGGTTTGTATAAACCTCGCAATTTCTCAGGGTGAGGTTTGTATAAACCTCGCTATTTCTCCGGGTGAGGTTTGTATAAACCTCGCAATTTCTCCGAGTGAGGTTTGTATAAACCTCGCAATTTCTCAGGGTGAGGTTTGTATAAACCTCGCAATTTCTCCGGGTGAGGTTTGTATAAACCTCGCAATTTCTCCGAGTGAGGTTTGTATAAACCTCGCAATTTCTCAGGGTGAGGTTTGTATAAACCTCGCAATTTCTCTAAGTGGAGTTCATCGAAACTCTCTTATTTTCTTAGGGGGAGGTTTGTATAAACCTCGCAATTTCTCGGGATGAGGTTTGTATAAACCTCGCAATTTCTCGGGGTGAGGTTTGTATAAACCTCGCAATCTCTCAGGGTGAGGTTTGTATAAACCTCGCAACTTCTCAGGGTGAGGTTTGTATAAAACCTCGCAATTTCTC
The DNA here is from genome assembly GCA_963675135.1 of Galeopsis tetrahit. Taxonomy (NCBI): domain Eukaryota; kingdom Viridiplantae; phylum Streptophyta; class Magnoliopsida; order Lamiales; family Lamiaceae; genus Galeopsis; species Galeopsis tetrahit. The sequence continues at coordinate 26,619,399 of OY776130.1, read as the reverse complement.
TAAGTGGAGTTCATCGAAACTCACTTATTTTCTCAGGGTGAGGTTTGTATAAACCTCGCAATTTATCAGGGTGAGGTTTGTATAAAACCTCGCAATTTCTCTAAGTGGAGTTCATCGAAACTCACTTATTTTCTCAGGGTGAGGTTTGTATAAACCTCGCAGTTTCTCGGGGTGAGGTTTGTATAAACCTCGCAGTTTCTCAGGGTGAGGTTTGTATAAAACCTTGCAATTTCTCTAAGTGGAGTTCATCGAAACTCACTTATTTTCTCAGGGTGAGGTTTGTATAAACCTCGCAATTTCTCGGGATGAGGTTTGTATAAACCTCGCAGTTTCTCAGGATGAGGTTCGTATAAATCTCGCAATTTCTCAGGGTGAGGTTTGTATAAACCTCGCAATTTCTCTAAGTGGAGTTCGTTGAAACTCACTTATTTTCTCAGGGTGAGGTTTGTATAAACCTCGCCTTTTCCTTTTATCTTATGCCTTAATCATCAAGACATATCCTTTATCTCAACACCATATTAACATATAGCAATCATCTCATCATAATGTTAACATATATCAATCATCTCATCATAATGCTAACATATAGCAATCATCTCATCATAATGCTAACATATAACAATCATCTCATCATCAATATCTAATCATTAATTCTCCCACATAAAGTAGTCCTAAAACTCAACATATGCATTACCTACTCATGCTTCTAAGATTTCAAGTAATTCTCAATTCCAATATCATTTCTAAAATATCTACATAAATCCACCATGTAAGCTCCAAGGGATTATACTTAATTTAACGGAAAAAGTAGTCTCGAATCATATATGTCAATCTCTTAAAGACATGATCATAGTAATATCAAATTAATACAAAAGATCTAATATTTTAGGATGTATCAAACATTTGTACTAACATGTGGTACCGATATACTTATCTTATCTCTGCTAGCCCTCACAGACCAGAACACTCCCTATCTCTGCTAGCCCTCGGGGACCAGAATACTCCCTATCTCTGCTAGCCCTCGGGGCCTGGCATGCTCTGCCTCATACTGTCTAATCTGGATGTTGGGCTTCGGAGCCCTGAATAACCCTCCAGAACCTCTTGTGTTTTCAGCACTCCCAGAGTTCTTAAAGGCCTTTGGGCTAGACCTTCTCGAAATTTCTCACAATAAAAAGGTTAAATAACAATTTGTACCAAGATTTGGTACCGGCTTTGTCAATATTCTAGTGCTCATTCAATAAAAGGTATATTCTCATGCGGATCTTTCCACATATACAAATACATCTCATATTTTCACAATACATTGATTGAAACGATTAATATCCATGTTAAACTAAGTAGATTTAAATCCTTCTCCACAACATTGTAGTTTAAGGAGTAGTCAATTATTCAAATCACAGCATATAATAGTTTATCTCGATCCTATCTATCATAGATAAATTATTCTTCTCACTCAAATTCATCGTATCGATGAGTCTCATTCAAATATCAGATTAATATGAATCACTTAGCCAAGACAATGCATGTTACCTCATATATCACATTTTTCATAGCATATTAGCTAAGAGATGAACACTACTGCAAGTCTTAATATATATTTCACTTACCCTTTCAACACAAATTCACGAAATGACTGTTGGTGCGAATATTAACACAATCACTTTTTATGAGATTGAACACATGTTCTCATGCTAAATTTATTCTTCTTATACAAACTGATTTTTCAGAAATACTTAACACTAGATCATCAACAAAAAATGTCTTTCAAGCGATATTTCAATTTCGATTCACATAAAAAGTGCAGAGATACCTCCCTTAAGTTGTCAAGTATGCATCGGTTGAGAGCATTCATTCTCCCCTCCTTTTTGTGAAGCGAAATTCATTTATTCGCGCAATTCTCTCGGTGATTGAAGTTTTTTTTTTTTTTTTCAATATCAGAATCGCAAGTGTTTTTCCTCAACAAAAGAAAATAAATTCATTATTCAACCTTGATAATCGTATTAAACATATCAAGAACCCAAAAGATATATTCTCATTTAAATATAAATTCCAAATTTGGTGTCCAAATTATTGAACTAAATTTCCAAAATATACATTCCTGAACTCAAAAATAAAAATCATTTCTAAAATATCATCCATCAAGACTCAATCACCATTTCAATGCCAATTCTAATGTTGATAGAATGTTAAGTTACATCATGCATATGCATATGCTCAATGCAATCATTAACTAAGTTAGAGAAGGTGCATTATTAGAATATGAGTTCATAAATCTCGAAGGGATTTTATTAAACCTCACAACACTGTTATGACATTATATACCCATTTCATAGTTGTGCTCACACGTACAAATCCTTATTCATTTATAGTTATAATGCATAGGCAGGACAAAATAAGAACCCAAATATCTCTCACAATTAGGAATATTCGCATAACACATGTTATGGAAATGAAATCTGTGTTCTTACTACGGAAATGAAATTGTGGAAAAGTGTCTCAGACAACATGATTTCTAATCCAGCATATAGAGTTAATCTCAGTCACAGTTTTTTAGACATGATACCAAACATTTCTCGAGCACCCATGTTCGGCTTTAACGTTCCAATCAACAGAAAATATATTTGAAAATATGTATAATTTGCATTCACCAAAAAATTTTGCAGATTCTCAAAAGTGGATCGGAAAAATTGAATGTCTTGAGCTTGTAAAAGACAGGATTAGAGAATAAATGATTTCTCTTAGTAGCACATAATTTATATACCTCCATTATCTCCAAATACTCTAGATCCGAACTCAACAGGATCTCTATTCTCCCAAGTAATATATGCCATTCTATTATATAACCCCATTTTCAATAATCCAAACACATCCGTGTTATTGTAAATCACCACGACTAAGCTACATTTCTTTCAAGCATTATATATCTCAAACACATCATGAACATAGCTCAAAGAATGTCATATTAGTCAAAACAGCATGGTTGTCTCAAATATCATATTAAACATGATTAAATAATTCGCATTCCGATAATTGAATCAAGAATATTCCAAAAGATATATTCACATTTGAACATAAATTCCCTATCTAGTGTCCAAATTACTGGACTAAGTTTCTTCAATATGCATTTCAACTTAAATTCCAGAAGCTAGAAGTAAAAATCAATTTTAAAATACTATCCACCATGACACAATCACCATTATCATGCCAATATTGATACCACCAGAATTTTAAGTTACATCAGGCGTATGGGTATAATCCAACATATTGAATGCTTAAAGTGATATCAAGTTATGAACATGCACAAACATTATTGTGATTTGTGCCTATGTAATTCAACATATGCTGGATGAGTTCAGTTTTAGAGTTTAGCCTACTTACTTGGTTAGGACTTCAGTTTAAACCCAAAACGTAGAATAAAGAAATGTGATATTTGTCAATAAATCTATGTACAGAGGAAATTATAACATTTTCCAGAGCATTCTAAAGATTGATGTGAAGTGGTATGTTCAATGAAGCTACATCATTGGTATGAGTTTCATAGATCTCGCAGAGGTTCTATTAAACATCCCAACATCATTGTATACAAACTTTCGCGGCCATACTCGTTACAAATCATAACTCATCTCTTGTTGTAGGGAATACACAGAACATCAATAGAATGGAAAATTCAATAAGATAGAACCATAAGTCTATTTCAGTTACCACTGCAACATCATTACCTCTTCATACCTAAATGATGATAAAATTCAGTAGCCTTTGCAATCAGGAACTATTCTAATTTAGGGATAAGCAATTTCCCATAATAGTGGACAATTTTATATTTATGTTATTGTCTCATGGCTAAAAGAGAGAATCATACAGATCGGGAATTTCCTACGCAACACAGTGAACTTATATATTTCTGCCTAAGCAAGGTTTCTTATTACCATATCCCAGCATCGAAAATTAAGAAAAAAGGATTTCTCATAAAAAATAAAAATAAAAGAAAAACTACTACTCTCTTGAGCATTTCATCAAACACGTGGTGAGTATGACATCCTGCATCAAATAGGGATAGAAATATTCATATACGCAAATCCAATATTCTAATTCCCTCATCACAGTAAATTCATCATTCAAATTATTCAATAAAACTCAGTCATATTGGCAAACAATTTACCAATCATTTCAAATAAAAAACTTGCTGAAGAAGACCTCTTAATCCCATTTTGGCAAAAATAAAGGATTACCTCTTTTGCAGTGGTTCACCTTTTCCTCTCCATCGAGATGAGAGTATTTTACAACGTCAGTAAAGAAGGTAACGCTGGCAAATCAGAGAAACGATGCCACTGGTATAGCGGGGTGGTAATTTGGCCGACGAATTGGGGGCTTTGATTCAGAGCTATTCTGACGTGTCAATATTTCTGTCACTCTACAAAGAATGGCGGCGCAGACGCACCGATGCCGATCGATTTCTGCGTTTCTTCTGATGTTGAGAGCTTCAAAATCGAGCGATGTTTTTTCGCTGGAACAGGGGCGACAGCTATACAGAGATAAAGAAGGGGCTGCAGCGGCCGAGAACTGGGTTGGATCGGAGGCTTTGTTGCCTTCTAATTCCTGCACTACTATATAAGTTACAACTCTAGAATGGGAGGGGGTAGACGTACAACCGAGTAGAAGCAGTTGCAAAAATCTGGTGTATAGACATAATTGATTTCTTCAATTTCTTATCTTTGGGAATAGCTCGTTCCAAAATTCAGGAAATCCTCACGCCTTAACTCGGATTTCCCACAGACGGCGCCAGTTGTTGCGTCAAAAAATAACGAGTAGGGATATCGAATCTCCCTATCTGGATTACTGCGGCTGTGGGCTTTGATCGTCACGTTCACGCAAGCTTATCCAACGAATAATCCTCCTTCAAGCTCCTCAAAGACTTGCAAAAAAACGCCGGAGGGGATTCCGGCGTGGAATCTCCGACGCTCAAGTCAGAATCTTTCTCCGGAGAATCAAAGGGGAATTTTCTGTGTTTTTCAGTATGTATTCCGTGTATTTCTTATCAAGAATGTTAATAATATATATTCTTAATGTAAAAAACGTAGTCAACCAAATAAAACAAACCTGCTTTTTATACCTGACCTTTTTTCGTGGGAGAGAGGAAGAATCCTTCTTTCTCTTCTTTCTCAACCGCCCTAAAGACTCGGTCTTTTGGTGGACTCTTCCCACCTCCTTTGATTGACCTCCTTTCGGGCCTTATCCATCAAAACTGGATCTTAAGGAATTCCCTTATGGGCTGGAAACACTTGGCCCAAGAATAATTGGGCCACAGATATGGGCCAAAAGCCCAATTATGTTGATTTACCTCATTGGACTTAGGGGTGTATTAATCCCCTTCACCAAACCATTATTCATAACAAGACGGATTATTTCATCTCAAATCCACGTGTCGTTATCTCTGAGGACGATATATTTTGGCCGCATCACTCACCATTTGCCGAGGAAATAACAACGCTCACCATTTAACAAGAGAAATAACAAGGGGAGTGGTTGTAGGGATTTAGTGAGGGTTATTTGTTAACGTCATTAAATTTTAGTGCGAGATGCGATGATGAATGTCATGATCGGCGAGGAACTTACGAATGCGACCATTAACAAACTTCGTTCCACCATCACTCTAAAATGCCTTAACTGTGGTGGAAAACTGATTGCAAGCAAAGGTGTAAAAATGAACAAACACATCATAGAAATCAGAGTTAGCATGTAAAGGATAGAGCCAAGTAAATCTGGAGAAATCATCCACAAAACTAACGTAGTACCGAAAACCATCATTGGAAGCAACAGGGGCAGGTCCCCAAAGATCACAATGAAATAAATCCAAAACATGTGATGCTGGCTTTTCATTCAAAGAAAAAGATAAATATTTACTCTTAGCCATCTGACAAGGAGTACACAAACTCGGATTGGGTAACAAAGAAGGTAAGTGTTGGGAATAAAATGAGATATGTTTTGATTCAATACCAAAACCCCCTGAGACATGCCTAAGTCAAGATGATTATGTTCTAAGTATGTTAGAACACATAGAATAAGGCTAGATGAGGAGCTAATATGTTAGGCAGCTCTTAGTTGATTAGATGCACAATTTGAGGGGGAACACATGCCTTGAAGTCCATCTAGACAAGTCCCCTAAATGCTCAAATTCTGGAATCATGATCAAGTCCACTGAAGGACAAGTATGCTGATCAGAAGAGTTGTCCAGACAAGTTGTCTCAGCACAATCAAATCAGAAGAAGTGTACTGAAAGCTTGAGGTCAACAATGCTGAAGAGACAACTATAGGTCCCGAAGCTGAGTTAATATCGAGGGAAGCTAAAGAAAATGTCTAGAGGGGGTGAATAGACTTTTCTAAAATCTTTCGATATATCAGAATTACAATGTGCGGAATACGAAATTAACAATGAGCCCAATACAAGTTTATACTTAACTAGTCTTGTTTAGTTATGTGTGTAAACAATCAAGCAATTAAACAAAACAGTAAAGTAAACAACACAAACAATTTATAGTGGTTCGACAACTTGTCTACATCCACTCTCACAACCCAGTTGTGATGTTTCCACTAACTCTTCCAATCGAGTACAATGTGTGAGTTCTTGTGATTTTGAGTCCCAAGAAAAAGACTTAGATCTTCTAAGACTATACCACCAGATATGTCTACGATCTTACTAGAAATTTAACAAGTATCTAGCAACTTGATAAAAACAACAACAAAAACGAAAAACTTATTCAGTAGCAGTCTTCTGGTTTCTTCACTTGACTTCTGACTTGCTTTCTGAACTTCAGTAAACTCTGTGAGTAACTTCGAACAATTCTTCAGTATATAGCTTCAGTATATGGATTTTCAGTAGTCTTCAAATGATAACCACCTTGAGGTATAGACTTCAGATTTCAAGAACTTAGTTAGTTGTAACCAACTCTTCTTGAAAACTAACTTCCAACTGAATCTTCTTATCCATCCACGCGTTTCTTGTTTAAGTAGTTATTTCTAACTAACTTTGATCTTTATCTTATTACACGCTTCTTCTTTACTTCACTTCAAGTTGACTTGTCTTGTGGAGTCTTGTAAGTACTTGTCTTGTAGTCCACCTGTCTTGTGTAGTAGACTTTAACTCTTCTTGTCTGGTCTTCTCTTGTGCGATCTTCAACAGTAGACTATTCTATCCTAACAAGATTATTACATTACTTTAAGCTTTATAACACTGCTTAGTCAACTTAGAATCTATACAATCTATCTATTACATACGAAAATCATGAGCTCTATACAATGATTATTATAGCTCAATAACAATCTAACATGTATACAAATAGCAAATATGAAATACTTATAAATCGTACTTATCTTTTAATCATTAAACAATACTTGTCTTTCAAACATAAACTGATGTGAACTCTACTGGTCTGTTCAAGATGACTTCTTCTCAACTAGACTAGATCAGTCAACACTCAGAAAATATTCAAACTACTTTTGGCTTATCAAAACTTCATCTTATCATCATTTAGAACTTGTCTAGGATTCATATCCCAACAATTTCCCCCTTTTTGATGAAGCCAAAACTACTTGAATCTTTTCTCAATAGTAGACTAGTTAAGTAGTTATCTTGTCTTAACATCAAATAGTACTTTATTTTTTCATTCATTCAGCATAAGAACAGTAGATATTGCTGGAACACGCCGGCGAAGGCGGTCCGTCACCAGGATCGTTGTCGGATGCCAAACGTATAAAGGAATAAAAAACTAAACATTCATCTAAAACAAAGTTTAGATTCGTTACCCTTGGAGATCGAGGCGTTGATTCCAATCTACAGATCTTCTAGTCCGTCTCCCAACTTCGCTCGAACACCGGGTGGACGGCGTGCTATCAAACGTGGAGAAGGTGCCTCAATTTCATCTCCTTGAAACCCTAGCCGTTTTTCACAATTTCGTGTGTGCTAGGGTTTCAAAACTGAATTAGGGCTCCTATTTATAATTTCCATAAGTTTCATGGGCCAGACTAGGGATCCATTAGAAGGTATAGGGCTCGGGCTTCTTACATGCCCAAATACTCTTATGTTCAACCCAGAACATATAATTTGGCCCGAGAACATTAATTCATTCCACTAGAGAATTAATGTTGCACTCTCGTCCTATCCCGAACTGAATCAGGGCTTCTATTAGACATTATAATTCCCCGTGTTTAAGATATCGCACGTCCATTAATTATTAAAGCTTCTGACTTCTTTAAATAATTAATTTCTATAATTCCTTGAGTAGTACCACTCAACCTTGTTGTCGTACGGATTAAATCCACCTGCGGGGTTTAATACGACAATCCTTTATGAGTTTCCTCAAGGGGACATCATCAGCCTGGATGTACAGGACACGGTGCCCTAATGCCAATAAGTAGACATCATGCGAGCGATGCCACTACCCAAAATACGGAGCGTGAAGAATCTACCAAGATTCTCACCTATGGTACATCAAAGTAGTGAACAAGCACCCCACACATCTAAATATCACACTTAGGGTTAAGAATCATAAAAGTCACCAAGACCTCTAGTTCTTCATAACAATCAGAACAGAAGAACATGTCTTATCTGTGATCCATTCAATACGCCTCAGCGCACTAGTATAAACTAATGGCCAAGACAAACCACTAACAAGTTTATACTACAACTTAAACCAATAGTTTTGTCCATAACTATCTCAGTTATGAATACTGTTTATATCTTACAAGGGACTGACAATGTGATCTTCTGTGTGACTACAAACCCACCACATCGTCTACAATGCAAGATAAGCAGACATACAAGTAATCACAAAGAATGCAATAATGTGAAAAACCATTTATTTCAGATAAAAGGAGATCGAATATACGTCACAAAAGCCCACTAAAAGTTTGCTTTACAGTATACACCAACAATCTCCCACTTATACTAAAGCTTAACTTTTAGTATACACATAAAGACATCAACATTTCTCCCACTTATACTCAAAGTCTAACTTGTAATACATCGTAAACCAAGACCCTCTACATGTTTCTCAAAGACTTTTATTGCCAGCGTCTTTGTGAAAGGATCAGCCAAGTTATCCAACGACGCAATCTTAGCTACAGCCACGTCTCCTCGATTTACGATATCTCGTATAATGTGGTACTTTCGCTCTATGTGTTTACTTGCTCTGTGGGCTCTAGGTTCTTTCGAGTTTGCCACTGCACCTGCGTTATCACAATAAACAGTGATACACATCAGCATACTCTGAGATACCCCTAATTCCAGAAAGAAATTACGCAGCCAGACAGCCTCCTTTGCGGCCTCTGAGGCAGCTACGTACTCGGCTTCCATAGTGGAGTCCGCGATGCATTTCTGCTTCACACTTAGAATAGCAGGTCCAGAAAGGGAAGAAAACAGCACTGTAGATAAACAGAAAGTTAGGGAAAAGAGTCGAGTCAAGGTGATACATTTTCCCGTAAAACAAACACGTCCCGGCTAGTGTTCACGGATTGACGAGTTGCTTCGAAAGGTAAAACGGCTTCCTCTTTGCACGAGCAACACCGCAGCGTACAAAGCTCCAGCGAACAGAATACACGTTAGAACCGGATCGCACTCTAAAATGCTATGCAGAATGCTGGAAATAGTGTATGCAATTTTCTGGAAAAACTCAGGTGAAATTTGTTGTATGCAAAAGTGTGATTTTCCCAAAACCATGCACTCCTATTTATAGGCAGTGTCACCCAGGTGTGGAACAGACGGGTATTTAAGGCAGTAACGGCTGGTCACACATTAATATGGCCGTTTCTGGAATGGTAACTCCCACCGTTTCTGGAATGGTAACTCCCATTCTTAATACTCCAGCACATTAATATGGCAGTTTCTCGAATGGTAACTCCCATTCTTAATACCCAGCACATTAATATGGCAGTTTCGGAATGGTAACTTCCATTCTTAAACTTCCACGCAATTAAGACAATTACATTTCAAATTCAAATTCCAGAAGTCAACTTCCGCTTGACTTCCATAGACTTGTTTTTAGAACCTCAAAAAGATAGAGGGGCCCCAGGCCCAAGCCCAAAGTCCAATTGCCAAGATCCAAGATCCAAGGCCAAGGCCCACGGCCCCGGACCCGGCGCGGCACGGCACGGTCGGACGGGCGGGCGGTGCGCGCGCGCGTGTGGCTAATTGAATGGTTCAATAGTCACTACAATTTGAACATTCTTAACTAACTCCTATTAATAAGGAGGTAGTTAATTCTCTCATTTATCAATGTGGGATAGTCATTAACACTACTCCCAATGCATCACTTTGTCTTAAACTTCGTACATTAATTTCTCACTCACCGAAATTCGGTTTTAAGATTTTAAATATACTACGATCATCTACTCGGAGAGTAGAACGATCCTACAATATTTAATTCTTCAGAAATTAAATATTCATACCCTCAAATAATTGATTAATTAAAATCAATTAAATATTAAGAAATTGAATAAAAACTCAATTTCTCCAACAATCCCCCACATGAGTGGAAATTACTACCCATAATCATGCAGACTCGCAATCCAGTTCAATTGAGACACTGTTGCATCCGGAAAGGTGGCTTGTGACCTTGAACCTTCCGTAGTCAAACACTATCGAGTACACTGGCGGCTTAGTGGACGCGATGCCTTGAACTACTCCTCCTTAGTGTGTACTGAGACAACGGTGCTGACACAACAACATCTCAAACGTGTTTCGTTCTCACGTTTTTGTCCATTTCGGCCATGGACACCCTTTGAGTTCATAAGTACATTTCGTGAAGCGGCCCCACTTCTCACTTATATAGGTGGACTCCCATATTGAGTATCCCGCAATACTCTACCTCCCGGAGGTCTTTGGGAACCATTAAAAGTCATAGACTTGGCCTTACCACAAATCTTACGGGACAACACTTGGTGTTGTGCTTTTCTAAGGAATGGTTTGAATATCCAAGTGTTCCAATTCAACATTCACAGCTTAGTTTTCCCATTGAACCAAGTTCTTGGGATCTCCAGTCAACATGGTTGGGTTACCACTGTTTCAGCTGTTATTTTGTGGGTTTTAGACCCATTCCTTCTAGCAACTTATTCATCTGATCTCGGTTTATTCCTTTCGTAAGCGGATCCGCTATATTGTCTTTTGACCTTACATAGTCAATTGACATCACACCACTCGAAATCAGATGTCTAACAGAGTTATGTCGACGACGTATGTGTCTCGACTTTCCGTTATACATGTCGTTCAAAGCCCTGCCAATTGTGGCTTGACAGTCACAGTGTACCATCACAGTAGGCACGGGTTTGTTCCAACATGGAATATCCTCGAGGAAATTTCGAAGCCACTCGGCTTCTTCACCAGCTTTATCCAAAGCTATGAATTCTGATTCCATCGTGGACCGGGCAATACACGTCTGTTTCGTTGATCTCCACGATACAGCAGCACCTCCAATAGTGAACACATATCCACTAGTGGAAAATGACTCATTCGTGTCAGAGATCCAATTGGCGTCACTGTACCCTTAAAGTACCGCCGAAAACCTTGTGTAATGAAACCCGTAGTCAATAGTGTACTTTAAGTGCCTAAGGACCCTTCTAAGAGCTTTCCAGTGCTCTTTATTTGGATTGCTAGTGAATCTACTCAACTTGTTCACTGCACAGGCAAGATCCGGGCGTGTACAGTTTGTAATGTACATCACACTTCCAATGATTCTTGCATATTCAAGTTGTGCAACCGGATCGCCTCGATTCTTGCTCAAGTGTACATTGAGCTCCATGGGCGTCTTGGCAGGTGGATCATTAAAGGCATTGAATTTCTTTAACACACTCTCAACATAGTGAGATTGTGTCAAGTAGATTCCATTAGACTTTCTCTCGATCTTGATTCCTAGAGTCACATCAGCCAATCCCATGTCTTTCATGTCAAAACTACGTTTTAACATAGCCTTTGTTTCCATGATCATGGCATTGCTGCTGCCCATGATCAACATGTCGTCCACATAAAGACACATGATAACAAATCCTTTTGGTGTATTTTTCACATACACACATTTGTCACATTCGTTTATCTTGAAACCATTGGACAACATAGTTTCATCAAACTTCAGATGCCACTGTTTTGGAGCTTGTTTGAGTCCATACAGTGAACGAACGAGTCTACACACCTTTTTCTCGTTGCCAGGTGCTATAAACCCTTCAGGTTGATCCATGTATATTTCTTCAACTAATTCCCTATTCAAGAATGCAGTCTTGACATCCATTTGGTGAATTTCGAGATTGTGCAAAGCAGCAATCGCAATTAACACACGAATGGATGTAATCCTCGTTACTGGGGAGTAAGTATCAAAGAAATCATACCCTTCTTTTTGTCTAAAGCCCTTTGCTACCAAACGAGCTTTATACTTGTCAATTGATCCATCTGCTTTATATTTTCTTCTAAGGATCCACTTGCATCCTAAGGTCTTACAACCTCTAGGGAGATCAACCAACTCCCACGTATTGTTCTGCAGAATAGAATCAATTTCGCTATTGATAGCTTCTTGCCAGAATGATGCATCTGGTCTTGACAGAGCTTCCTTGATAGACTTAGGTTCATCTTCAATCACAAAAGTGATGAAGTCAGGACCGTAAGTTTTTGCAATTTTTGCTCTTTTGCTGCGTCTAGGTTCTTCATGCTCTTGAGCTGAAGAACTAACAACCTCTGCTTCTACGTGAGCCCTCTTATTTTCAGGTCTCACCTCATCTTTATCTTTATTAGGAAAGATATTTTCAAAGAATATTGCATTCCTTGATTCTATCATAGTGCCTTCTGACATGTCAGGTATTTCTGATTTGTGAATCAGAAACCTATAGGCACTACTGTTGAGTGCATATCCTACAAAGATACAATCGACCGTTTTATGGCCAATTCTAACTTGTGTAGGAGCAGGCACTTCAACCTTTGCAAGACACCCCCACACTTTGAGGTACTTGTAGGATGGTTTCCGCTTTTTCCACATTTCATAAGGTGTCAGATCCTTTGTTTTGTGTGGAATTTTGTTCAAAATGTGGTTAGCCGATAGTATAGCTTTCCCCCACAGATTATGCGGTAAACCCGAGCTGATTAACATTGCGTTCATCATCTCCTTTAGTGTTCGGTTCTTTCTCTCCGCAACACCATTAGACTGAGGTGAGTAAGGGGCAGTAGTTTGATGTATGATGCCAGAATCAGCACATAACTGTTCAAAAGGTGCTACGTATTCCCCACCTCTATCACTTCGAATCACCTTAATTCGAGTGCTAAGTTGATTTTCTACTTCATTCTTGTAAAGTTTAAAAGCTTCAATAGCTTCATCTTTACTTCGAAAGAGATAAACGTAGCAAAATCTTGTGCAATCATCAATAAAAGTAATGAAATACTTTTTGCCACCTCTAGTTTGCACAAACTTTAAATCACACACATCAGTATGGATTAAGTCTAGAGGAGCAGTGTCCCTTTCCACAGAAGTAAATGGCAACTTTGTCATTTTAGCTTCAACACATATCTCACACTTTTTAGGTGTTTCAATATTGTTCATTTTAAGTAAATCAAGATTTACTAAACGCTTTATAGATTTTAGATTTACATATGTCCTAATCTTAAATGCCATAAAGAGGAACACTCCACGATGTAAGAGGAAGTAGAAACGTTTTCATTGATAACTTTCTTGCCTTTACGGCTTACAACCATTACACTCATTTTGAACAGACCATTCTCGAGATAACCTCGACCAAGGAACTGTCCAAACTTGCTAAGTACAATTTTATCAGACTCAAAAACTAGTTTAAACTGATGACTAACTAGAAGAGAGCCGGAGATCAGATTCTTGCGGATGTCCGGGACATGCAACACATCCTTCAGCTTGAGCTCTTTGCCAGAAGTGAGCTTGAGCACAACAGTTCCAACACCAGCCACATCAGACGAGGCATGGTTTCCCATATGGAGCTTTCTCCCATCAGCAGGAGCATAAGTCGAGAAGACACCCTTCTCGGAACAAGCATGGCAAGTAGCACCGGTATCCACGAACCATTCCTTTGGATTGTCAACCATGTTGGTCTCAAACACAACAACAAACATATCAATTTCAGTGAGATTATGTTGTGCCACATTAGCACTTGATTGTCCTCCCTTACCCTTGTTTTTATCAACTTTCTTAGAGACGCGACAATCAGTTGCTTTGTGGCCCGGTTTTTCACACTTGTAGCAATTACCATTAAATTTGGGTTTTGCAGGAACAGGTGCTTTACCTTTGTCATTAGGCCTTTTTCGTTTTTTAGACGATTCACCACGTTCCATTAAATTTGCCTTTGCCTCAACCGAGACTTGATTTGATTTACCGTCCATCCTTTTATTATCTTCTTCAATTCGAAGTTTGACGATCAAATCTTCTAGGCTCATTTCCTTTCGCTTGTGTTTGAGATAACTTTTAAAATCCTTCCAAGAAGGTGGTAGTTTCTCAATCACTGCGGCTACTTGGAAAGCGTCCGGAAGGACCATACCCTCCGCGAGGATATCATGTAGGATTAACTGAAATTTTTGAACTTGTTCAACGACAGATTTACCATCTACCATTTTGAAGTCCAAAAATCTCGCCACCACGAACTTCTTAGTTCCGGCATCCTCGGTTTTGTACTTTCGTTCCCAAGACTCCCACAGTTCTTTGGCAGTACGAACCGGTTGGTACACGTTATACAACGCGTCAACTAGTCCTCCAAGGACGTAGTTCCGACACAAGAAATCGCCATGAGACCATTGGTCAAATGCGACCCTCTTAGCATTATCCGTTTCACTTTCAGCGACAACGGGCGGATCCTCCCGGAGGAACCTTGCTAGGTGAAGTGTCGTGAGGTAAAACAACATCTTTTGTTGCCACCTCTTAAAATCAGTACCCGAGAACTTCTCGGGTTTTTCCCCATGCACCATGAAATTGCGAGTTTCAGAGGGTGGAAAAAACATGGGGGGTAAAAACGTGTTATTTGGGACAACGTTTGGAGTTGGGTTCGAGGTGTTCTCAACCAGGGTATTGTCGATAGGGGTGTTATCGGAGCCATTTCCGTCAGATGCCATTGTGGTATCTTTTTTTTTTTTTTTTCCTTATGTTTGTTTTACGATTGTTGGTTTATAGATTACCAACAATGGCTTACAAAGAATTTAGACGGAAAAAATAAAGACAGTAAATGAAATTACAAATTCTTCAAGTTCTTCAACTTTCCAAAAGAGGCAGCTTCCTTGTTTGAGCAGCTTCTTAGAATAGCCGGTCCAGAAAGGGAAGAAAAAACAGCATTGTAGATAAACAGAAAGTTAGGAAAAAGAGCCGAGTCAAGGTTATACCTTTTCCCGTAAAACAAACACGTCCCGGCTAGTGTTCACGGATTGACGAGTTGCTTCGAAAGGTAAAACGGCTTCCTCTTTGCACGAGCAACACCGCAGCGTACAAAACTCCAGCGAACAGAATACACGTTAGAACCGGATCGCACTCTAAAATGCTATGCAGAATGCTGGAAATAGTGTATGAAATTTTCTGGAAAAACTCAGGTGAAATTTGTTGTATGCAAAAGTGTGTTTTTCCCAAAACCATGCACTCCTATTTATAGGTAGTGTCACCCAGGTGTGGAACAGACGGGTATTTAAGGCAGTAACGGCTGGTCACACATTAATATGGCAGTTTCTGGCAGTTTCGGGAATGGTAACTCCCATTCTTAATACTCCAGCACATTAATATGGCAATTTCCCGAATGGTAACTCCCATTCTTAATACCCAGCACATTAATATGGCAGTTTCGAAATGGTAACTTCCATTCTTAAACTTCCACGCAATTAAGACAATTACATTTCAAATTCAAATTCCAGAAGTCAACTTCCGCTTGACTTCCATAGACTTGGGCTGCCTAAATCCGTGTGGGTCGAGGCCCACATTTTTAGAACCTCAAAAAGATAGAGGGGCCCAAGTCCAAGATCCAAGATCCAAGGCCACGGACCCGGACCCGGCACGGCACGGCCGGGCGGGCGGCGCGCGCGCGCGTGTGGCTAATTGAATGGTTCAATAGTCACTACAATTTGACCATTCTTAACTAACTCCTATTAATAAGGAGGTAGTTAATTATCTCATTTATCAATGTGGGATAGTCATTAACACTACTCCCAATGCATCACTTTGTCTTAAACTTCGTACATTAATTTCTCACTCACCGAAATTCGGTTTTGAGATTTTAAATATACTACGATCATCTTGTAACACCCGTGATTTTTAAATCACCATTGAAAAAAAGAATAGATAAGATATTAGATTAAAATTTATTATAATATATATATATATATATTTAATTAAATAGGATATGTCTACTTATATATATATATTTTAACATAATAAAATATATTTATTTTAAAAAATATGATCTCATGATTTATTTTTATTTTAGCGTGAGTCCTCTCCATTTTCTTTTAAGGGAATACGGTAGATAAACCATCCACTCTCATTCTCGGTTCTTTTATTCACATACATATTAGCAATATGGAATCAAAGAATATTCCCTCTTGATTCCCTTAATTCAAATTGCAAAGCCAGAAATGCCTGCAACATTTTGTACAAGTTTGTTATTTGAAGGAGAGGACGTTTTGTTGGTGAGTGATAGGTGTCCCCATATTATTGGGTAGCAAATTCTATAAATAGGTTCTCTTGTTTTCCTCTTTCAATCATTTAATGTGAGCCAAAGCTTTACCAAGAAATAGATAGTCAGCGTCTACTTCCCTATCAACCATTTTACAAACTTCACCAAGTAATGAAACACCAAATTCTGGCAATGCATTCTCCATGGATTAGAAATTCATCTCAGCCTCTCCCTTGTTGAAGCAGTAGTCCTCCTTTCTTTTGAAGCACTGTAAATGTTTCTTTCCCCTTCCTTATATTTATTTTCTCTTCTATTGTCTCTAGCACCGTATGCCGTAGCTTCTATTTGTGTATGCGAGTGTTTTTGGTATGCTAGTGTAATTACTGAGTATGTTGAGACAAACCTTTTTCTTCTGATAAGCTTTTACGAATGCTGCTTCCTTTCGTATATTTTCAAAGCAAATTATATTTCTGTTTGTGAGAGATTCTTCTATCATGATAATGACCTTCAAGGATAAAATCTTATTAATTGATTTAAGTTAGAATCTCTCGCAATAGGTGTTGGTTTCTATATGAGAAGCTACAAATAATTAATTTTTAGATTTAAGAAAATGAGTAATTTTATGCATATTGTTTCTTCCTTCATTCCTGCCTTTATTTTAGGAGATGGTGTTCATACTCTTAATTCTCTAGAACCGGTCAAACCTATTATTTTATATTAAATAATGTTGTACTTTTATTTATATATATAATGGAGATGTTATAAACGTAATCTGCTCTAGTTATTTTTATACACATTGGACAATAAGTTGGTACGGATAATCTGCTCTAGTTATTTTTATACACATTGGACAATAAGTTGGTACGGATAAGATAGAAGTATGACAGATTTACCCTTTTTCCTATAATTATTATTATTTAATGTTATATTTTTTTCCTACTTTTATGGAGTCTAATTATTTAGTAGTTGCCGTAGGATTATTATCACAAGGTGTCAGTATAATTGTTTTGTTCAAGTCCAGTAGAGCATATACACATAAATATTAGTTTGATACTAAAATATTAGTTATTTACTATATTAATTTATTAATGGTAATAATTCTAAGTTATATTAATCTTTTATTTTTAGGTGACGAGACTCTCTTACATTAAATCAATCCACGTATTTACGAGACTACTAAAGATTTAAGGTGGGGTTTTCTTACACTTTGTCACTTTTAAATGTTATGTGAATTTAATTGTTGCTTGACTACATGATCATACGTTTATGCTTATGCTTATTATGGGTTATCTCGACGGAAAGGTCGTTGTAACTAGCGGGGACTACGGTCCGGGATGGTAAGATCCTTGGTGGCAACTCCACCGTATACAGATTGGCCAATTTAATTGGTCAATATATGGAAGACTTATTTACGCATGTTTGTGAGTTGTGATTTTATTTGCATTTATATTTAACTATGACAAAGGGGACCCTACTGAGCTAGTTGTTTTGCTCACCCCAATCTATTTAACATTTTACAGATTGACGGAGTTGCGGTGGAGGGTCGGTGGATGTGGATGTCTTGCCATGCAAATGCTTTTCTCTTTATTAGTTTTTCTTTTAATTAATTAGTCGCATCTTGAGTTAAACACATTCTTAAATGATGCCCTACTTTAATTTCGTTTGAAACAAATGTTAGAGTCTATTCTCTTTTGAATTAAATTTGGTAATGATCTTCTTTAAGAAATTTGAGTTTTATTTAATCTTCCGCTGCAAATCTTTTTACAAATTCATAAACTCGAGTTACATTAGCATTCAAAGTAGAAGTATGGTGTTTTCAACTAGGCCCTAAAGTCGGGATGTGACACATCTACTCGGAGAGTAGAACGATCCTACAATATTTAATTCTTCGGAAATTAAATATTCATACCCTCAAATAATTGATTAATTAAAATCAATTAAATATTAAGAAATTGAATAAAAACCTAATTTCTCCGACATATATATATTAAAATAATTAACGCCTAAAATCATAACATGCAAACTAAAATAGGAATAATAATTAAAAAATGAAGTGCCTGCAAACTAAACAGATTCATCTAAATTCTTCGAAATTGAAGTGTAACAAAAGGAAATAATACTCTACTAAAAACCGAAATCGTTGTTAATCCCTAATGAATAATGGAAATAGAGGGAAGGGTGGGGTGAAGCGCCCAATTCCCTTGACACACATTGCTGCTGCTTTGATTCTTTGATTTGCAAACAAAGGGAACAAGCGTTTCTTTTAATTCAATTCTTTCCACCCCTCTATTTATCTTCCTATAATCCTATTCATAAAGAATTTACTAGATCATAAGTCAATTTAATCTCATAATTTTTTAGGTAAAATATAGTATGCACTCGAGTGCCTAGTTCATGTTGCGCTTTTCAGTTTTATTGACTTACAATTTTTGGTAAATGGTGTTGCACTTTTCAATTAACACTAAAAAAATTATTATACAGTTTAATAATTGAAAAGTGTAACACCATTTATAAAAAAATGTACGTCAGTAAAACTGAAAAGTGCACCATGGACTAGGGTGCATAACATGCACTTGAGTCCATAGCAGACCAACCCTAATTTTTAATTTTTTTTAAAATTGTCCTAAAAAAGTTAAATATATCAATTTATTCTCATTTTTTTCAATTTATTCTATTTTGGTCAAAAAAAATTAAATGTGTCAATTTAGTCTCAATTTTTCACAATTACATTTAGATAGGTTATGAATGAGATGCTACATCAAGATTATTTAGATAATTTTAGTTTCTGAATTGTTAATCCATGCCGAATTGTCTCGATTTTAGGGTATTCGAGTTCTTGTTGCTATAGATATTTTATAGAATTTTATATATTTTTGAGGGATTCGGTTTTTTTTACCTACGAAAATAATATAAAATATAATTGGCAATGGGCTGACCTTTTTCTACTTGCAACCTCTTTAACAGATCTGGTAGTTGGGTTTGTGTGTCACTCTTTTTGTGTAAGAAGATTACCCAAGTGAATTTTGAATAATCATCTACCACAACCAAAGTGTACCTTCTACCATTCAGTGTAGGGGGTTTTATTGGACCATGTAGATCCATGTGCAAGAGTTCTAAGACTCTACAAGTAGAAAGAGTGGGAATTGACTTAAAGGAAACCTTTACCTGTTTACCTTTTTGGCAAGCATCACACACTTGTGATTTGAAATAGATTTCATTAGGGATACCTTCAACAAGGTAGTTTCTTGCAATCTTGTTAATAATCTTAAAGTTCATATGACATAGGCGTCTGTGCCATAGCCAACTGATTTCTTTAGGACTCTTACAAAGAAGGCAAGCATCCCTAGGGCAACTATTCCAATCTACAATGTAGACACTGCCTTGTCTAACTCCAACTAGTAGAATTGTGTGTGTTCTTTTATCCCAGATTTCACATTTGGTGCTTTTGAAGTAGACTTTATAGCCCCTGTCACAAAATTGAGAGACAGATAACAAATTATATTTCAGACCTTCAACATATGAGACATCTTGAATCTCTACATCTCCATTCTTGATGTATCCAAATCCTTTTGTGATTGCCATGGAACTATCTCCAAAGATCACTTTTGGTCCTTCCTTCTCATGATATTCAGAAAGAAGAGTCTTGGTACCAGTCATGTGGTGAGAACACCCACTGTCTATGTACCAAGTTTCTCCAACTGAACCACCTTTCTTGTAAAGATCCAGTCGACCCTGCAAGTAGTGATCTTAATAATTTAGGTACCCTTTCTTTACTTGGGTCCTTGAGGGTTAGTAGTAAGAGGTATCCAAATGAACATTGAAGATTTGAATAATTGAGACCTCTTAAGTTTTCTACCATGCTTATCACAGAACAATACTTTGTTGACCTTATCCAAATTATCAGCAGACTTAGGATCTATTTTTCTGAGATAGCCTTTCCATGGTTCTATCCCTTTTTCAGGAAGATCAGTATGTCTGTAATAGTTTGCATATGGCCTAAAATCTTGTGGACCATACGGCTTATAGATGCGTTTTGGTCTTTCCTCTCCAATGATATCATAAGATAAAGGTGGAGGATAAAGAACAGGTTTGTTATGATAATGAGGCACAAATTCCTAGGTTTAGTTGAGTACAGCTGAGACTGCCTTATAAAAGGAGGTCTAGGCTGTTTCCAACTTGCCTGTGCTTGTCTTGACCTACTGTTCTGAGTCTGCCTCTTCTGATTCCAGGACATTTCTGCTCTAGTCAGAGGAGTAGTACTCTTCTGGTATGGTCTTGACTGTACTGGTCTAGATCCATTCTTCTGTTTACCATTCTTGGTAGTAGGAGGAATGTATTTAGACTGTACTTTGGATTTTGGATCATTATCATAAGTCATAGGTTCTTTTCCTTTATCTAATTGCAAAGAACTTGAACTAGCTCCAGTAGTGTTCTTAATGACTGAAGTAGAGGGACTAGGCAGATCAGTACCTATTCCACTCTTATCATAAGGAGCTCTGTATCTGTCTGATAATGTTTGATTAATCTTAGAAGAGTTAATCATCTCAGATAGCTTCAGATCCAAGCTCAGTACTTCAGATTCTAAGAATCTATTGCGCTCTTCAAGTTTTTCACATTTAATCTTTAAGTCATTGACCTCATTTGTCTCTTTAGCTTGTGTATGAAGCATACCCTGATATAACTTGTCCATAGATGCATACTTATCTTTGAGTTGAGACAACTCTTCTGATAGCTGTGCATTTAGAATAGTTATATTAGGATCCACTTGCATTTGAGCTTCTCGAAAACTCATTGATGCGGCCTAAAAATGTCATCTAATAAGAAATCGACACGTGTATAAAGGATGAGATAAAAGAGAAGATATGGGATTATGGAAGGGGCTCTGGATAAGGAATCCCTTCTGGAAGTCCCTCTGGAGGGAGCTCCTCTCGGAGAGACTTATCTGGAAGACTCGATCTTGATATGAATTGGTGAACCGAGAATATAGGAGATCTCCACATAAATCGGAATGAGACTGACCAAAGAAAGATTCTTCCCTCCTTCATTTTAGTGGAAGGAGTCCACTAGGGGGAGTGGCCCCGGTCTTTCCGGAAGTAGAGGAGTTGAAGACCTTGTCAACCTAGCAAGGCTGGGTCCAAGAGGTGGCTCCGAAACAGAAGGAAGCCTTGACTTCCCCTTAAGAGGGAGTCTCTATAAATAGGTAAATACAAGGATGTTTTCAGGTTAGACTTTTCTTACTTTGACAAAACTCAATACATTTCGTACAAAATATACTTCTGATATTATTTGAGAGCCTGATGTGATAAATCAAGGATCTCGAGATCCTTGTGATATATTGAAAAGCCCTATACTGATTTAGGCATCGGAGTGTCCGCGCCGGACCCCCCTCCGGCGTGTTCTTTGCAGGTTCTCGAAGATCCTACCGAAGGCAGCAGCATCATTGGATTGCTTCTACGTGTTTGGGAAATCAGATATCCACCTCGGAGGATGTAGGTCCCCAAAGTTGAGTTAATAACGAGTAAGCTAGTGAAAATGTCTAGAGGGGGGTGAATAGACTTTTCAAAATTCTATCGAAATATCAGAATACAATATGCGGAATAACGAAATTGACAATGAGCCCAATTCAAGTTTATACTCAACTTCTTAATTCGAGAACTTTGTTCTATATTCAACTAATCTAGTTTGATTTATACAATTAAACACTTAAACAAATAAGCAATTAAAACAGTAAAGTAAACAACACACAAAGATTTATAGTGGTTCGACAACTTGTCTACATTCACTCTCACAAACCCAGTTGTGATGTTTCCACTAAACTCTTCCAATCGAGTACAAGTGTATGTTCCTGTCTTTTAAGTCCCAAGAAGAAGACTTAGATCTTCTAAGACTATACCTCTAGATATGTCTATGATCTAACTAGAAATTTTACAAGTATCTAGCACCTTGAAAACAGTAAACTTAAAAAGAAAAACTTATTCAGTAGTAGCCTCTTGGATTCTTCACTTGTCTTCTGGCTTCTTTCTGAACTTCAATGAACTCTGTGAGTAAACTTCGAATATATCTTTTGTAAGCTTCAGTAATCAGTATTTCAGTAGTCTCCAAATGATCACCACCATGAAGTATTTATAGACTTCAACCTTCAAGAACTTAGTTAGTTGTAACTAACTTTTCTTGAAAACTAACTTTAACTGAATCTTCTTATCCATCCACGCGTTTCTTGTTACGAATTAGTTATTCCATAACTAACTTCTTCATCTTTATCTTTATACGCGCTTAATTTAGACTTTTAAGTTTGACTTGTCTTCTGTAGACTAGTATGTACTTGTCTTGTCTTGTAGTCCACCTGTCTTGAGTAGTAGACTTCAAGTCTTCTTGTCTGGTCTTCTCGTACAATCTTTAGCAGTAGACTATACTAATCTATCAAGACTTATTACATTACTTTAAGCTTTTATAATACAAGCTTAGTCAACTTATAATCTATACAATTAATCTAATCTATTACATATGAAAACATCATGAGCTTCTATACATTTCAAATAGCTCAGTAACAAACTAACAGTTAATGTAAACACATATGAAGTACTTATAATTTCGTACTTATCCTTTAATATAAACAACACTTATCTTTTCATGTGAACTCTACTGGTCTTGTACAAGATGACTTCAACTCAACTAGGCTAGAACAGTCAACACTTAGAAAATATTCAATCTACTTTTGGCTTATCAAAACTTCATCTTTTAATCATCATGTAGGACTTGTCTTAGGATTCATATCCCAACAGAGGATATCCAATCCCCTTGTGCAAATTTTGGCACATCAACTGGCGCCGTCTGTGGGAAAGATTTAAAAGATTTTCTCACGAATTTCTATCTGTTCGAGTGATGGGTGGAGGAAAGAAGACTCTGCCAGGGGAAAATCCCCCTTTGCCAACTGATCCCACACCGAAGGGAGGCCGAGGGAAGGATCCAGTTCATACCCCTTCCGGATCAAATCCGCCACTGACACCAACTCCAGGAAGAGGCTCGAGACACCCCTATCTCTATAGGGGGTGATAGTGTTGGCACGTCTGGAGCCCTCGGGAGTGGACCTGGCAAGGAGATACCTCCAGCTACTGCAGGGGATGACCACATTTGTGCCCCTCCACGAGCAGCAGAGTATTCAGGACCCCGAGGACAAAGAATCCAAATCTGGAGGTACGAGGCAGAGTATTTAGGACCCCGAGGTCCAGAATCAAAACTTAGAGGTATGAGGAAGAGTATTTAGGGCCTCGAGGTCCAAAATCTAAACGTGGGAGTACGAGGCAGAGATATGATAAGTGCATCGGTACTACAGGTTAGTACAAGTGTTTGATAGAGCCTAAAATATTAGATCTTTTATAGTAATTTGATATTACTATGAGCATATTTTAATGATATTGACATATATGACACAAACTTATATTTTCCATTGAATTAAGCATGATTCTCCTAAGCTTACATGATTGATACTCTAGAAATGATCTTAGAATTGAGAATTACTTGAAATCGTAGAAGCATGGTAAGCAATTCACATGTTGAGTCTTGTGATTACTTTATGTGGTAAAATTAATGATTAGACGTTGATGATGATTATGATTTTTGAAGCAAAGATTAACATAATTATTATTTTTATTGCACACGATTAACATGTTTCCATATTTTAGATATAATTTCATATTACAGACCGAGCCTATCCAGGTTCTGGAGGATCTCTGGGTAGGTTCAGAAGATTTCAGATTATAGATTAAGTCTATCCAGGTTCTGGAGGATCTCTGGGTAGGTTCAGAAGATTTCAGATTATAGATTAAGTCTATCCAGGTTCTGGAGGATCTCTGGGTAGGTTCAGAAGATTTCAGATTATAGATTAAGTCTATCCAGGTTCTGGAGGATCTCTGGGTAGGTTCAGAAGATTTCAGATTATAGATTAAGTCTATCCAGGTTCTGGAGGATCTCTAGGTAGGTTCAGAAGATTTCAGATTATAGATTAAGTCTATCCAGGTTCTGGAGGATCTCTGGGTAGGTTCAGAAGATTTCAGATTATAGATTAAGTCTATCCAGGTTCTGGAGGATCTTTGGGTAAGTTCAGAAGATTTCAGATTATAGATTAAGTTTATCCAGGTTCTGGAGGATCTCTGGGTAGGTTCAGAAGATTTCAGATTATAGGTTGATTCTATCCAAGTCCTGGAGGATTTCGGGATAAGCTCGGAAATGGAAAGTGAAGATTGAGCCTATTTAGGTCCCTGAGATCAAGGCCAATAGCCCTAAACAGAAAATACGATAAGTTCGAAAACTAGAGTGGGTGAAGAGGATGATTGATTACCTGAAGCGGGTAGAGAACTTGAAAATCTTCAGATCCGAAAAGTATTTCACCCTCAAAGAGGTGAGGCAAGCCAAGAGGCTGGAGGTGAAACCAGCTAGTGGAGAGAGGAAGAGAGAATCTACAGCAAGGAGCTCCAGCCCAGAAGCTCCCCGAAACTCCGGAGGAACAGGAAACCGCAATGCTACGGGAGGATCCCGATCTGGGCCTCGAGGGAGGTTTTAGAAATATACCCAACTGAGATTGGAACCTACAGAGGTCTTGGAGGTTGCTGAAGATCATCCATATCTGAAATTCCCTTATTCGAGGAACTGAGGTCCTCAAAAACCCAAGTCGGACCGATTTTGGAGACCCCACAATGAATATGGGCACGACAACAATCAATATTACCATTTGGAGGATGAAAGTGAGAGAATGATTCAAGTTGGACATCTGAGAGAATTTGTTTACGTAGTTGACCGAGGCCCTCGAGGGCAGAAGAGGAGAGAACTTGAGGACAGGAAGACCAAGAAGGAGGACGTAAGAGGTTATAGAACATGATGCAATTCACTACCTTCAGGAGTAATTTTATAATTATTTTTAATTATAAAAGCCGACCCCCTCAGTTGATATTCCTGAGTTGAGATCCGGGAAGAATTTCAGAGCTCGCGAGGACGTAAGAGGTTCGAGGATCAAAGAAAATGATCCTCTTCTGAGATTTGAGATTAGAGAGACTAATCATCTTGTCAAGACTAGAGGTCCTGGAGAGGGTACAGGTTTCAGGTTTGAGATCAAAAGAGACTTGATTTGCATTCTTTAATTACTTCATATTTAAATTATATATAATTGAGGCTTATGACGAAATTTAGATCTAATAATGCTGCTGGTATGAGTCAGTTTACCTGGTCTATGACGAATAATGAGCTCATGAGGAGGGGCTGGAGAAACTAGAAGTACTAGAGGAGCTCGAGAGAGCAAGATTACCGAAGAAAGAATGGAGTCATGGAAAACCAGTCGAGTCGCTGGACCATAACACCTAACCTGTTATTGGGCTGATCCCAAAATGACGAGTACATTTGGGAGCACCGGTTAGTACATGTATTTGATAAAGTTAGAGAGGTTAGATCTTTTTACAATGACTTGAGGTCATAATGAGTATGACATGAATGGGTTATGATTTTGGTTGATTTGATGTGACTAATATATGAGAACCATGCTTATTTCTTATTGGACTAAGTACAACCCCCGTGAATTTTTATGATTATTTTGCGTAGGTGCTCTGAATATGAGAATGACTTGATGATCTCAGTAAGTATGAGTAGAAAACCCGCATGTTGAGTTTACGTGGCAATTATATGCTTTATAATTCATGATTGAGGATGTATGGTGGTCCATGCTTTTAAAATATGAGGCTAAATGTCTTTGAATTATGTGTGATTGACATGCCTAGATATTCTAGATATGATATTAGATTTCAGATTAAGTTCGTCCAGATCCTGTGAGGCTTCTGGGTAAACCAGGAGATCGAGTGTAAAAGATTGGGTCGAAGAATATGAAGACTGACAGTCTGTCAAAGCTGGCTAGCTCCGTAGAGCCTGGAGGGAATGAGTAAAGGAAAGAAATTCTGGAAGAGCTGAATAAAGGACCAGCCCCTGCAGCTTCTGAAGAAGCTCGAACTTTGCGGATAAGATACTACATCTTGGGTGTCAAATTATACAAGCGATCGTTGACCCATCCCTATCTAAGATGTCTCCCGAAGGAGATTACGTTATAAAAGAAACCCATGAAGGATGAGCAGGTAGTCATGAGGGCTACAAGGCTACTGTAAAGAAGGATATACCCAAGAGTCGATCTATTAGGTGAGTAAGATCATCTAGGGTGTTGAGATGCGATATTCGGAGACGAGCATGATGACGGACCTTGCAAATGCCTTACACTTCGATGCTTAAAGGGGGTGATGAAGGGTTTAGGCCTATTACCTTCGAGATGCTGATATGGAGCCACGTAAGTGAATAGTGTGTATTTTACTTTTTTACTTTAGATTTTACTTTGTGATATGATATGAGTTACCTAGACGTAGTTGTTTAGAGCATAAAACCTCGAAGCATATGAGCATTTGCTAAAGCTTCAGAAATGATTGATTTGAGAAATGCTAAGGTGATTACTTAGGAGAATTTCGTGATTGAATCGAGAGAATGATTGAGAATTTAGGCATGGTTAAGAACGTGTTTTTGATTAGTGATGAGTCTAAATTATGTTAAAATGTATGTTTATCTTTGATGAATATTTGAATATTTTATGAGATATGATGAAAACATTTGGAGATTTTTGGAAATTTGTATGAGCACATATTTCCTAACAATTTAAAATATGATTCATAAGCATACTTTGAGCATTCTGAAACGCGTAAGGGCTAACCACCCTGAGTAGCCGGATGGCTAAGTTTGAAAATTAGGAGTGATGAAATGATGAAGGATCTGTAGATCACCGAGCATATATGAGATATGAGAATTCAAAAGTGAGAAACACTCAGAGGCCTAGAGGCCGAGGAGCTCCAGAGAGCCCTCACAATGTTTGAAACCCAAAAGGGTTAATCAATGAAATGAAAAGATTTTATGAATCAAAATCTTTTAAGAATGAGAGTGAGAAACACTCAGAGGCCTACAGGCCGAGGAGCTCCAGAGAGCCCTCACAATGTTTGAAACCCAAAAGGGTTAATCAATGAAATGAGAAGATTTTATGAATCAAAATCTTTTAAAAATGAGAGTGAGAAACACTCAGAGGCCTAGAGGCCGAGGAGCTCCAGAGAGCCCTCACCATGTTTGAAACCCAAAAGGATTAATCAATGAAATGAGAAGATTTTATGAATCAAAATCTTTTAAGAATGAGAGTGAGAAACACTCAGAGGCCTAGAGGCCGAGGAGCTCCAGAGAGCCCTCACCATGTTTGAAACCCAAAAGGGTTAATCAATGAAATGAGAAGATTTTATGAATCAAAATCTTTTAAAAATGAGAGTGAGAAACACTCAGAGGCCTAGAGGCCGAGGAGCTCCAGAGAGCCCTCACAATGTTTGAAACCCAAAAGGGTTAATCAATGAAATGAGAAGATTTTATGAATCAAAATCTTTTAAGAATGAGAGTGAGAAACACTCAGAGGCCTAGAGGCCGAGGAGCTCCAGAGAGCCCTCACCATGTTTGAAACCCAAAAGGGTTAATCAATGAAATGAGAAGATTTTATGAATCAAAATCTTTTAAGAATGAGAGTGAGAAACACTCAAAGGCCTAGAGGCCGAGGAGCTCCATAGAGCCCTCACCATGTTTGAAACCCAAAAGGGTTAATCAATGAAATGAGAAGATTTTTTGAATCAAAATCTTTTAAGAATGAGAGTGAGAAACACTCAGAGGCCTAGAGGCTGAGGAGCTCCAGAGAGCCCTCACCATGTTTGAAACCCAAAAGGGTTAATCAATGAAATGAGAAGATTTTATGAATCAAAATCTTTTAAGAATGAGAGTGAGAGACACTCAGAGGCCTAGAGGCCTAGGAGCTACAGAGAGCCCCTCACCATACTTGAGACCCAAAAGGGTTACTCAATGAAAAGAAAGATTTTATGAATCAAAATCTTTTAAGAATGAGAGGGAGAGACACCTAGAGGCCTAGAGGCCGAGGAGCTACAGAGAGCCCCTCACCATACTTGAGACCCAAAAGGGTTATTCAATGAAAAGAAAGATTTTATGAATCAAAATCTTTTAAGAATGAGAGGGAGAGACACTCAGAGGCCTAGAGGCCGAGGAGCTACAGAGAGCCCCTCACCATACTTGAGACCCAAAAGGGTTATTCAATGTAAAGAAAGATTTTATGAATCAAAATCTTTTAAGAATGAGAGTGAGAAACACTTAGAGGCCTAGAGGTCGAGGAGCTACAGAGAGCCCCTCACCATACTTAAGACCCAAAAGGGTTACTCAATGAAAATAAAGATTTTATGAATCAAAATCTTTTAAACGAAAGTGAGAGACAGTTGGAGGCCCAGAGGCCAAAGAGAGTTGGGGAGCATCTCCCCATAACCAAGACCCAAGATGGTTACTCAGAAAACAAAAATTTTGCAAGCCAAAGTCATTTGCCAAGACACTGTCTAAAAAACGAAAGAAAGGATAAATAGAAGTCTGGAAGTCAAGGAAAACCTCTTCGAGCCACCTGAAACTAGAGGTGATCCCTTGAAAGGGTGAGAGGTTCCCTGAATTTCTTGTGAAAATTCTTTGAAGGTTATGTAACCAAGAGACGATAATGGTGAAACCTACAAGACCAATAAGGGGGTTAGGATCGAGGCTTCTCCTCGAGAAACTAGAAAGAGAGAGAAAATTGCGACTGTGTGGGACCCAGGCGCAGAAATCGAAACGTCTTCAGAACTGGGGGCGGGAAAAATTTCCGGAGGAGAGCATTTTTGAAATTCCTCTCCAAAGCAAGAATAATACACGTCTCTCCAGAAACGCCTCTGTGCTAGACTCACTTGAATTTTCTACTCTCACAAAAGATATACTCCTTTTACGACAGTAGGGGGGAGTAGATGATGCGGCCTAAAAATGTCATCTAATAAGAAATCGACACGTGTATAAAGGATGAGATAAAAGAGAAGATATGGGATTATGGAAGGGGCTCTGGATAAGGAATCCCTTCTGGAAGTCCCTCCGGAGGGAGCTCCTCTCGGAGAGACTTATCTGGAAGACTCGATCTTGATATGAATTGGTGAACCGAGAATATAGGAGATCTCCATATAAATCGGACTGAGATTGACCAAAGAAAGATTCTTCCCTCCTTCATTTTAGTGGAAGGAGTCCACTAGGGGGAGTGGCCCCGGTCTTTCCGGAAGTAGAGGAGTTGAAGACCTTGTCAACCCAGCAAGGCTGGGTCCAAGAGGTGGCTCCGAAACAGAAGGAAGCCTTGACTTCCCCTTAAGAGGGAGTCTATAAATAGGTAAATCCAAGGATGTTTTCAGGTTAGACTTTTCTTACTTTGACAAAACTCAATACATTTCGTACAAAATATACTTCTGATATTATTTGAGAGCCTGATTTGATAAATCAAGGATCTCGAGATCCTTGTGATATATTGAAAAGCCCTATACTGACTTAGGCATCGGAGTGTCCGCGCCGGACCCCCCCTCCGGCGTGTTCTTTGCCGGTTCTCGAAGATCCTACCGAAGGCAGCAGCATCATTGGATTGCTTCTACATGTTTGGGAAATCAGATATCCAACTCGGAGGATATCCAATCCCCTTGTGCAAATTTTGGCACATCACTCATGATTTCTTGTCTTAAAGCTATGTTCTCATCACTGATTTCCATGAATGCTTTGTTAGCTGGTAGGAGGTCTTCTTCATTCACTCCATTGGAATGATGAAGACTACTCCCTACACTACTATCAGCAGTGTCACATAAATCAGAATTAGAATCAGATTCATCACAAGATTGAAAAGATGTGACAGATGATACCTCTTGATCTATTTTTGCCATCATGACGAGTCCATCATCTGCAATGAAGACTTCTTTCTCACTGCTAGAAGGGTAATCAGAAGAAGACGATGGCAACTCATCTGAATCCGTATCAGATTCATTGTTGGCCAACATTGCCCTCTTACCCTTTGCATATTTACGATCTCTCCTTTCTTTCCTTTCTCTTCTGTCTTCAGCACTCAGATCAGGACATTCATGGATGTAATGACCTGGCTTTTCACAGTTATAGCACAGAGGTTCATTAGTAGAACGTTTAGAAGGAGAATGATATCGGTTCTTGTCTTTCCTATCAGTAGAGTTCTTATCCTTCCTATCAGCAGAGTTCCTATCTCTTTTTTTCTCATTAGAGATCTCATTTCTCCTTTCAGAAGATTTGTGATCTCTTCTGGTCCTAGAAGAGTCCCTGTTATTAGAGCCCTGAGTGTCCTTATAGAGTCTTTTGTATCTACCATAACGCTTGTTAAGTTTATCAAACCTCTTAATCATTAAATTCAACTGATCCTTAAGATCAAGATCAGTACTCTCTAGTTCATCTTTTATGCATGAGGACTTAAACATAGATGATCTAGACTTCTTAGAGGTAGATGCCTTAAGTGCAATGCTCTTAGAGATTTCCTTAACCCTATCACTGCTTACTATTGGATCTTCTTCATCCAGTTCAAACTCATGTGCCTGAAGGGTTTGGAAGGTGGTTTCTGCAGACCAGTTATCTATATCCTGTGTGTTTTTAATGATCAATTTGACCATTTTCCACCTGTCATCTAAAGCCTTAAGGATACGTAAATTGATCTCCCTATTGGTGTAAGTCTTACCTAAAACATCCAAGTCATTCATAATCTTTATAAAACGAGTATCGAGCTGGTCTATTGTTTCACCAGTCTTGATTTTGAATGATTCGAACCGCTGGACAGCAGTGGATAGTTTGCTTTCCTTTATAAGAGAAGTTCCCTCACAAATGATAGTTAACTTGTCCCACATCTCTTTGTCTAATTTACATTTAACAACTTTCCCAAGATACTCGTTGGGAAGGGTATGCAAAATGTAATTCTTGGCCAAGCTGTCTAGATTGTTCTGCCTCATTTCCTCAGTAGTTAAATCTAACCTGGGTTTTGGCACGAGAACACCAATGGCTTTGGAAGGCTCCAGAGTTGCAGTGTTGGGTATCATGGTAGTTATTGGCCCTTCTTTGATCACAGACATCATTAGATCATGGGTTGAGCTAAAGATGGCCTCCATCCTCAGATTCCAATAATCGTAATCTGCAACCTTGAACTTTGGAAGTTTATTGATGTTAGTTTCTTCCATGATAGAACAGACAGTTAAGATCAGTAGTATGGCAAATAGGTCAAGAAAGACAAGTAAGATCAAGAAACAATTATCAGTAATGAGAGACAATTAGACTTTCCCCAATGTCTACAAGGTTATCTAGAAACAGCAGTCCAAAGAACTACTGCTCTGATACCACTTGTTGGTCCCAAAAGTTGAGTTAAGATTGAGTAAGCTAGAAAAAGTCTAGAGGGGAGGGGTGAATAGACTTTTTTAAATTCTATCAAAATATCAGAGTTTAAGTGCGGAAATGTGTTCTGTGTAATATTGTTCTTAGAATCAGATCAGTACTCAACAGTTAGCTTTTATAATCAACTTTTCTTTAAATCTTTTCTTAGAAAACTTACTGTTCTTGTTTCAACAAATATATCAACAGATAAACAAAACAGAAAGTAAAACACTCAAGATTTTATAGTGGTTCGACAAATCGTCTACATCCACTCTCACAACTCCAGTTGCGATGTTTTATTACTCTTTCCTTCTTGAGTACTTGTAGTTTAGAGTCCCAAGATTAAGACTTCGATCTTGTCGATTATACCACCAGGTATATCTTCGATCAACTAGTAATTTCACAAGTAACTAGCACACTTGTTTACACAGTACAAACTTAAAATGAAAAGTAAAACTTCTCTAGTAATAGCCTTTGATTCTTCTCTCCAGTTCTGTGGCTTCTCTTCTGGTTTGATCTTCAACTCTGTGAGTGCTTGAATACTTGAATACTTCTTGATTGCTCTTGAATAGTAATTGTATCAGTAGTCTTTTCAAGTAGAAGATCACACAGTATTTATAAGCATTAGTAAGATAGTTCGCAGTTTGTGAACTAACTCTCAACTAACTCATAACTGTTTCTTGTTGTAACTTCCTTCTTTTTGTAACCAACTTATCTTATCTTTCCAAGTCAGCATATCTTCAAATAAATCTTCAGTTACGCTTCAAATAAGTCATCCAAACTTATTCTTCAAACAAACCAACTCAGCACAGTAAACTACTCTTCTTAGTTTTACTGCTCTTGGTCAATCAGCACAGTTCTCCAAAACTGTTCAGCTTCCTTCAATAATACTTCTCTGGATTTCTTCAAACTCTGAAGTAGTCTTCTGATTATCTCTTAGTCTTCTTTCTTCAATCTAATCTACTGTTCTAAACTTTTACAATGCTGAATACAATAGAATACAACTTTACAAATATAAAACCTATCTATACATCAACTGAACTACATACAGATGAGTATAACTAAGTCCTATACTATAAGCTGTCTATACAATTCATTCATCATCTTAGTTCTTAAACAGTTCATATATCAGATTACTAAAACATAAGATCAGTAAACTCAAACTTCATATTACATTAAGATCAGTAAACTTAATCCATATATCACAGTTATAATAACATATAATCATATATATCGTTAACTTCAAAGTTGTTTTTGGCCATCAAAACATATAATCATCAATTAGAACATTGTTTATAGGATCCATATCCCAACAGCTGGGTTTGATGTCGTCCGAATCTTTGTAGACACGGGAAGCTCGGCTGATATTATGTTTTTTGAGTGCTTCAAAAGGATAGAGCTGAGTGTGAAGCTGCGACCGGTAGATACCTCCCTATATGGTTTCTCCGGAGGGGCCATCCAACCCTTAGGGTCTGTGATGTTACAGGTAGGATTGGGGGACGCTCCAGCTCGAAAGCTCCATCTGGTGGAGTTCCTCATTGTGGATATTCCCTCATCATACAATGTAGTAATGGGAAGACCCAGCCTGAATCTCTTTCAAGCGGTCATCTCCACATTTCATATGAAAATGAAATTCCCTACGGCTGGAGGAGTGGGGGAAGTGAGAGGAGATCAATATCAGGCACGGAAGTGCTATGCGGAGTCTGTAAAGATGGCGGACAGAGCTTTAACCAGGGGCCTGGAGAGGACGAGAGGAGACGACCCTGAGTTAAAGAAAAAGAAAGTGGAAGGAGTAATACCTGAACAGGTAAACGTTAAAACAGATGAGGAGCTGATGAATGTGGAGCTCTTCCCAGGGAAAGTCAGCTTTGCCACTAAGATAGGCACCCAGCTGGGACCTGAACTGACAGAGAAGGTAATCTCTACATTACGTCGAAATTTCGATATATTTGCATTTTCTCCAGCTGACATGACAGGTGTTCCTCCGAAGATAGCCATACATTGTCTTAACGTTGACCCAAAGGTAAAGCCGGTGAAACAAAAGTTACGAAACTTTGGAGTTGAGAAGAATAGTATTGTGAAAGAAGAAGTTGAGAAATTATTAAAGGCAGGACACGTTGTGAAAGTACAATTCCTAGAATGGCTCTCCAATGCGGTGTTAGTACCTAAAGGGGGAGGGAAATGGAGAATGTGTATTGACTTCAGAGACCTCAACAAGGCATGCCCTAAAGACCATTATCCACTGCCGAGGATAGACCAGTTGGTGGACGCGACTTCTGGCTTCGAGCTACTAAGTATGATGGATGCATATCAAGGGTACCACCAGATCCAGCTAAACCCCTCAGATGTCCCCAAAGTGTGCTTCATAGCAGCGTGTGGAACGTTTGGTTATGTCCGAATGTCATTCGGGTTAATCAACGCCGGTGCAACATATCAAAGAATGGTTGACGCCGTCTTTCAAGGACAAATAGGAAGAAATATGGAAATATATGTGGACGATATGTTGGCCAAGAGTGTGAAAGCAGATCAGCATGTGGAGGACCTAGAGGAGATTTTCCAGGTGATTCGAGAAAATGGTATCAAATTGAACCCGGCCAAGTGTTGGTCCCTGAACGAGTAGTGAATGGGTTTAAAGTATAGAGGGGAGGGGTGAATAGACTTTAAAACTTTTTCAAACAGAATTGGGAACCTCTTCTGATTGCTATGTCAACTGGACTGCAAGTCTGCTGGTCCAGATGACTATAGTGATCTGACTGAGGAGGTTATATGCGGAATTATGGTGGCCCTGGTTTAGACTCGTTCTTGTAACTTGTTTTACTTAATGAAAATACTCAGGTGATGCTGGTTTGAAAGTTATGGCCTGTTTTAAAGAGTGTTGAAATAATAGTATGCACTATATAATAATGAATGTAAAGGCAGAAATGTAAAGTGCAGAAAGTAAATAACACCGGATTTATAGTGGTTCGGATATACGTTCCTACGTCCACTCTCACGTCCTAACGTGATGTTTAATCCCTTTAATTTCCACAAATTACAAGGGTCTTGACCTTTATAGTCCCAAGGTTAGGACTTTGAGATCTGAGCCGTCCTAACAGCTACGGTCTCCACAAGTGATTGTAAGCACTTGCACTTTGAGGGGTTCAAAAACTTTAACCTTTCGGTGAGGGTTTGGGGTTTTTGAGATGTATCCAACTAATGGTTCAAGCTTATAATTTGCTTAACCACTATGCCTAAAACAATTGATATACAATATGAACAGGTTTCAGGTTCTTAAGGGTTGGATAGGAAGCACTTAAGAGCTATGGATAATCTAATGGATTTCTGGCTCTTGGAGAACTCTTGGAACAGTATGGCTTTTGCTTGATTGCTTGCTTAGCTTTTGAATTCTCTCTTGTGACTTCTGTGTTTGTGATTCCTCATCCTCTTGTATTTATAATGGAGATTGGTTGCAACTAGCCGTTGGAGTTGACTAGCCGTTTGAGCAATCTTTCCATAATAGCTTGATTCCTTGATTCCAGCCGCTTGATTGCTTCAATCCTGGGATCATGTCAATCTTCTAAATAAGGTAGGTCTTCGTTTGAATTGCAAGATGACTTGGGAATCAGCCGAGTCCTGGAAGAGCACATAGTCTTCTGATCTGTACTTCTAGTCTTCTGACTACTCTTCTGTCTTCTGATATCAGACGAGTAACACTCTTCTGATCTGGAAATTCTTTGTACTGCTTTTAGGCCATCTTCAATCTGGGACTCCATCAGATAGGTAGGTATACAAGCACCTTAACTTATCTGGTCTTCAAGGATCTTCTAGTCTTCATGTCTTCTACTCTTCTCATCTTGAGGATAGGCATGTAAGCCAGGACTGTGCTGATCAGCTGATATCAATACAGTTGATCACACAAGACTAGTCTAAGCTGTTCTATACAAGTCAGCTGATCCTATTACATTTATAAACTCTAAGTGTTTTGGCCATCAAAACTATTCTAACATCAGGTGGGGCTTAGGATGAATTTATATCCCAACACCAAGTGCTCTTTCGGGGTGAAATCGGGGAAATTCCTCGGATACATGGTTACTCAAAGAGGAATAGAAGTGAATCCAGCTAAAGTAAAGGCTGTACTGGACATGCAGCCACCGAGGAACGTGAAAGAACTCCAGACGCTCAATGGGAGAATCACAGCGTTGAGTAGATTTATAACCAGGTCCGCCGAGAAAAGTCACCCTTTCTTCAAAATTCTCAAGAAAGGGGCCAAGTTCGAGTGGAATGAAACATGCCAGAAGGCCTTTGAGGATCAGAAATGTCACTTGTCCCAGCTGCCGAAGTTGATTAAACCTTCTCCGGGAGATACTCTCATTCTGTATCTCTCCGTAGGGGAATTCTCATTGAGCACAACCCTAGTTAAAGAAGAGGGATTTATCCAACATCCTATCTATTACGTCAGTAAGGTCATTCAAGGGGCTGAAGCTCGATACTCCGAAATCGAGAAGGCTGCTCTGGCCGTAGTATTTACGGCGCGGAGACTGCACCCATATTTCCTCTCTTATAAAATACTGGTCCGCACTAATTACTCGTTGAAACAGGTTATTGGTCGAGCAGACCTCTCAGGAAGGATGGTGAGATGCGCAATAGAGCTCCAAGAATATGATGTGGACTTCGAGCCACGGAGGGCCATCAAAGCCCAAGCTTTGTCTGATTTCATCCAAGAATCTACTAAACCAGAAGAAGCAGAGGGATGGAAGATATATGTGGATGGTTCAGTGACTTTGAACGGATGTGGAGTAGGGATAGTGCTAGTGAGTCCCCAAGGAGAGGACCTACAATTTGCAGTGAGATTCCAATTCATAACTTCAAATAATGGAGCAGAATACGAGGCTCTGATCAGAGGAATGGAGATGGCGGTTGAGTTGGGAGCTCTAAAGGTAATTCTATATTCCGATTCCCAATTGGTTGTTCAACAGGTAAATGGAGAATATGCAGCTAAAGATAACAGAATGGCTGCTTACTTAGAACGGGCTAAAGATGTGATGGGCAAGTTCCAAGATTGTAAGGTGATTCAAGTACCTCGAGAGGAGAACGTACATGCTGATAGCCTCTCCAAACTTGCCAGTTCCACAGAATTTGATGGACATGGAACGGTGACCTTGGTGGTAGCAGAAAGAGAGGTTCTCGGAAGCCCCATTGGTTCCATCGAGGAAGGAGATGATTGGAGGAAAGATATCTGGACGAAACTCACCAGAGGGGCAGATGCCCCTACCACCCGAGAAGCTCGAGCTCTTAGGATCAAATACTGTATTATCGGGGGGAGATTATACAAGAAGTCATTTACCCAGCCATACTTGAGGTGCATATCAACCCGAGAAGCGGCGTACACACTCAAAGAAATTCATGAAGGAAATGCGGCTAATCATGAGGGATATAAATAGTGGTGAAGAAAGCCTTGAGGGTCGGGTTATATTGGCCCTCCATGACGAAGGATGCCAAAGAATTCGTAAAGAAATGTGCAAAATGTCAGAAAAATGGTCCCCTGATAAGGACTCCTGCGGAAGAGATGGGAGTTATGCACTCTCCGTGTCCTTTCGCTAAATGGGGAATCGATTTGGTGGGGGCCTTCCCCCCAGCCTCGGGAGGAAGAAACTTTTTTATAGTATCAGTAGATTATTTTAGCAAATGGGTCGAAGCCACCCCTCTAGCTACAATAGATGAGGAAAATGTGATTAAGTTCCTGGGAAGACAGATTTGCTGCAGGTTCGGAGTACCCAGGATACTGGTTTCTGATAATGGGACACAGTTCAATGGAGAAAATGTACGAGGATGGTGCGCAAGGCTAAACATAGTACAAAGATTCACTTCCGTAGCTCATCCCCAAGCTAATGGGCAGGTGGAAGTAACTAATCAAACCATAGTGGATGGTATTCGGACGAGGTTGACGAAAATAGGTGGAGGATGGGTGAACGAGTTAGATAACGTGTTATGGTCCTACAGAACTAGCCCAAAGACAGCAACTGGAGAATCCCCTTTCTAGTTGGTCTACGGAGCTGCAGCGGTGATACCTCCAGAGGCCGTGCTGCAATCCCACCGGATTGCCCAGTTCGAAGAACATCAAAATGAGAAGCTGATGAGAGAGGCCCTGGATTTAATGGAAGAAGAAAGAGAGATGGTTCGAGTACGTGCGGAGAGGTACAAGAGTAGAATTAAAGTTGCATATGATTGAAGGGTGATTCCGAGGTCCTTTAGAGTAGGGGATCTGGTGTTAAGAAGAGTTGATGCCCTAAAGAATACGGGGAAACTGGTGCCCAATTAGGAGGGGCCCTATAGAATCACGCAGGTACTGAAGGGAGGAGCCTATAGATTGCAGAGCATGGAGGGAGTCGACATTGCCAGACCTTGGAATGTTTGCCACTTGAAGAGGTTCTTTGTTTGAAGAAAATGTAAGGTCCTGAGACCATTTGTGATTTTGCATTAATTTATGTTTTATTTAATGTACTTAGTGGCTTCACCGGAGCTCTTTTTCCCTCTTTACGGGTTTCCCCTTTGGGGTTTTTCCGTAAAGAGGTTTTTAATGAGATCGGCGTAGGTTATCTATTGCCTATGTTGAAAACTGATATTAATCAATGAAGCTTTTTCCCTTCCGAGAAAAATTATACAGAGTTATTACGTTTTAACTATATTTTTAGAATACATGATGCATGAATACGAATTGTGAGAGTGAGAGATACTCGAAAGACTAGAGGCCAAGGAGAGCTGGAGAGCTCCTCACCATATTTGAGACCCTAATGGGTCACTTATGAATGAAAGAAAGATTTTTACGAGTTAAAATCTTCTAAGAATAAGAGTGAAAGAACACTCGAAAGCCTAGAGGCCGAGGAGAGTGGGAGAGCTCCTCACCATATTTGAGACCCTAATGGGTCACTTAAGAATAAAAGAAAGATTTTTACGAGTTAAAATCTTCTAAGAATAAGAGTGAAAGAACACTCGAGAGCCTAGAGGCCGAGGAGAGCTGGAGAGCTCCTCACCATATTTGAGACCCTAATGGATCACTTAAGAATGAAAAAAAGATTTTTGCAAGATAAAATCTTCTAAGAATGAGAGTGAAAGACACTCGAGAGCCTAGAGGCCAAAGAGAGCTGGAAAGCATCTCCCCATAATCAAGACCTAAGAGGGTTACTTAGAGAACAAAAATTTTATGAACTGAGATCATTTGCCAAGATTCTATCTAAAGAATAAAAGAACAGATAGACAGAAGCCTAGAAGCTGAAGAAAACCTCCCCGAGCCACCTGAAACTAGAGGTGATTCGTCGAAAGGGTGAAAGATTCCTTGAATCTTTTAAGAAGATTCCTTGAAGGTTATGTAACCGGAAGAAAATAATGGTGCAGCCTACAAGATCAATAAGGGGGGAGGAAAAGAGCACACATCCACCATTTTCTTTACTGGTCTCATAGGCTGCCCACGTAAGCAAGAAAGAAAAAATATGCCAACAAACAGATAGTACGAAGCTAATACGATCATCACAAAAAGCCCCCACATATCCAGGAGTGTGGGGTCCCCTACAGAGTATAAGAAAAACAAGTATCATGAGCAGAAATTAAAAGAGTGTAGCAAAACAAAGGTAAAATGTTTGTTATGACCATGGAAACATGAATTTTAAGCTGCCTTTTCAATAGCAGCTCCCTCGACCACAGCTCCTTCGACGGCAGCTTCCTCAACAGCAGCATGACTGCTAGACCCTCCACCCTCCTCTGGGCCTTCTTCACCTCCTCGGGTAGCCTCAGCATCCTTTCCATCACTTGCCTTCACCTCATTCTCGGGAGCAGAGGCATAAGGATAGAGTAATTGCTCCAAAGGCTCCAGCTCAGCCATGCCCACCTTGACCGCCTGCAAATTGGCAATAGCCAGACCCATTCCAGGTAACCACCAAGGACTGTCAGCACTTTCTGT
The DNA here is from genome assembly GCA_963675135.1 of Galeopsis tetrahit. Lineage (NCBI taxonomy): Eukaryota > Viridiplantae > Streptophyta > Magnoliopsida > Lamiales > Lamiaceae > Galeopsis > Galeopsis tetrahit. The sequence continues at coordinate 26,579,513 of OY776130.1, read as the reverse complement.
TGGATTCCCTAAGAATTTAGGAGGGGGAGTAAGCTTGTCCAAACGGAAGGCACGAGAGTAGGTCCCATCGAATCCTGGGGCTGAGTGCTCGGCCACGGCATTGCTGAAGCCGTGATCGATTAAGTGAGGAATATGTGGCCCCATAGCGCATAGGAAGCTTGAGCTCTTTAAGAAGCTGGACAGCCATTGAGCATGGAGAGTCCCTAGAAATTCTTGACCCAAGGAAGAGGTAAACAGAGATTTGATGCAGGCCTGCACTCCGACATCCGGCAGTTCACGCTCCATCCGCTTCATCTCTGTCTCCATCCGTTCCACCTCCTCTTCCAGATGCTTAATCTTAGCTGCCTCTTGCTTGCTTTGGGCCCGGAGAAGAGGCAATTCCTCAGCTAAAGCTTGAGCCCGCTTTTGAGCTTTGTCATTCTCCGCAGTGACACCTTTAAGAGTTGATTGAAAAGAGGATGCCTTAGCTCGAAGGAGTTCATTCTCAGCAACTAGTTCAACACCTTGGTCGAATATTTTAGCGTAGACAAGGCCGAACTGCACGACGAAAAGAAGTAATGTTTAAGAGATGAAGAAGTTAGATGCCATAAAGATAAGGGGAGATACCTCAGAAAAAAGATGAGCGCCGTGAAGCAGTTGGTCTTCAGGGAGAGGCTTATCGGAGAGCTCGGTGTTGGAAAGAGGAGGACATCGGCTAATGAGACGTTGAAGAGGTTCGTAGGAGGTAGAAAGGGGTACTTCTTTCTCAGCAAGAGCCTGATCGGTCTTTCCCTTCTTCTTTTTAGAAGTGCCACAGTCGGAGAAGAAAGCATTTGTAGCTGAGCGAGTCCTCCTAGAGACAGAGCTTGGGACTTGGGCAGAAGAGCTAGGGAGAGGAGGAGCCTTTGTAGAACTCTCTGGAGCCGGGGTCTTTACAGAACTCTCTAGAGCCGGAGCAGGGGATTGAGGAGCCTTAGGAAGGTCTTCAGGGACAGCTGCCGTAGGTGCCTTCACCATTCCAAGAGCAGGGGCGTCCCACGAAATGTGAGTCAACCAGCTCATTGCTGTAGATAACCAAGAAATTTTCAGAATTCAAAAAAATAGCCACATGCAAAAAGCAAAATACAAGAACAAGGAATTTTTTACCATCTCGAGGTTCTAAGGGAAAATCCTGAGGACAGAATCCAAAATGAGAGAGGATGCGAGGGTTTTTGCAGATACCAAGGACATCTAAAAAATCGTGTTGGCGGACATGAGCATTGAGATTAGTCATAACAGTATAGTTTGAGGCAGAGTAAGTTTTCAGGGGAGGAAGAGGCACTCCTGGGTTATGGTATAACCAGCGTTCATGGGGAAAGGTCCAATCAGAGGGGTTAAACACGAAAATGTAATAATCCCTCCAAGATGATTCTTCTTCATGAAGCTTTGTCATGAACCTGCAAGCACGAGACCTTCTCCCACAAACATAGAAGAAGCCGTCGTTTAACTTGAAAGAGTGTTGACTCAGAAATAATTCGGCAGAAGGCTCACCGCCATTCCCCTTCACCAAAATGTAAAACCCTATCATAGTACAGATAACATTCGGAGTGAATTGATTGAGGGGGATTTGCATGCGAGTAGATATGGAGGCCAAATAAGGGTGAACAGGAAATCGAAGACCCGCCCTAATTTGAGCTTCGGAAAAAGCTAAGGTTCGAGGCTCAGGAAAATCGGGGCGTTCATCTGAGCGAGGAATTTGGAGGGTGTACTCCGGCGGAAAGATTTGGGCCTGAATAAGACTGGCTAGATGGGTATCATTGATTAGAGAAGAAGTTGAAATCCTATTTTCAGGGCTCCCCATCGGAAACGGGGTTGACTCGGAAGGATTTGGTTCGGAAGATTCAGGTGGGGAAGAAGGGTGAGACATTGACTAAGTAGTGTTAAAAAAGAAAAAAAGATAGCTAGGTTACCTTGTTGGGAGAAATACGAAGTCGGACTGGGCGACCGGCGACGAGGAGACCTGGGGAAGAAGACGCCTGAGAAGAAAAGAGAAAGTAACGGGAGAGCTTTCGAGAAGATGAAATTTGAAAGAGGATCGCGTGAAGTGAGTAAGAAAAGGGGGGTTAGAATCGAGGCTTCTCCTCGAGAAACTAGCAAGAGAGAGAAAATTGCGACTGTGTGGGACCCAGGCACAGAAATCAAAGCGTTTTTTCGGAACTAAGGGCGGGAAAAATTTCCGAAGGAAAGTACTTTTGAAATTCCTCTCCGAAGCAAGAATAAAACACGTTTCTCCAGAAATGCCCCTATGCTAAACTCGCTTGAATTTCTTACTCTCACAAAAGATATAATCACTTTATGAGAGTAGGGGGGAGTAGATGATGCGGCCTAAAATTGTCATTTCATAAGAAGTCGACACGTGTATAGAGGATAAGATAAATGAGGAGATATGGGATTAAGGAATACTCCCTGAATAAAGAATCTCTTCCGGATGTCCCTCCGGAGGTAGCTCCACCCAGGGGAGAGATATCAGGGAGGCCTAATCCTGATAAGAATTAGTAGACCGAAGATTTAGGAGGAGTCCCGTACGAAACGGCCCGAGATTGGATGAAGGAAGACTCATTCCTCCTTTATCCCAGCGGATGGAGTCCACTAGGGGGAGTGGTGGCGGTTTTTCAGGGAGTGAGAGAGTGGAAGACCCTGTCAACATAGTAGGGCCGAGTCCAAAGTGCAGGTCCGAAAGAGAAGGAAAACCTAACTTCCTTTTAGGTGGGAATTCTCTATAAATAGGTAAACCTAGGTACATTTTTAGGTTACGATCTCTAACTTTACTCAATTTACTAAGCTGCTCATAATTATTCTAATCTCTTCCGAGAGCCTTATCGATAATTGAGGGACTTTCCTGTCCTTACCACGCCTTAAATCACCTATACTAACTTAGGCAACGGAGTGTCCGCGCCGGACTCCCCTCCGGCGTGTCTTTTGCAGGTTCTGGAAGGTCATTTCAAAGGAAGCAGCATACTCGGATCATTCATACGCGTTCGGAAATTCGGATATCTGACTCCAAGGATATCTAATCCATCCGTGCAATTTTTGGCACATCACTAATTGTTTTGGTAGGATCAACATTAATTAACGTTTTTAGAATCACTGTCTTTGTTGAGATCTTCATTATTCTCTCGATCAATGTTGCTCTTCTTATTTGGACATCGCCCAATTTTATGTCCTGGATGTCTCGTAAAGAAAAATTATTAAGTTATTGAGTGTTAAAAAAACATAACTTCATAAACGATTATTAAACATGCAAAGTTAATTAAAATGACATACCCACAAGATCCATATTTTTGCTTTTTATTTCGAGGTGCTCCTCGAGGCTTACTCTTTGTCGGATCACCTACACCATAGTTTTGTGACTGCTTACTCTAGGTCGTGGTTGTGTTCGGATACAAATTTGGTGACCTTGTAGATTCCGAAATGAAGAGCGATACGAAAATAAGCTTTGCATCCACATTTGGTATCAGCTTTTGACTTACGAATGTTGTTTCGTACACCTATAGTAGCTTTAGAAAATCCAGACCGAGAACAGTCCCACGCCATATTTTTGATAATGTTATTTCTCCGACCAGTGTGGCATTTTCGGCTTATAAATCCCTTTCGTCTTGCGTATATCTTATAAAATGCATTAGCTTCTTCAGTCGAAGTGAAAGTCATGCCCAAAATTGTATTGTCGTCTATGGGAGCATTTTTGAAATTGGCATACCCAAAATCCTCATCTGACCTCTCTTCTGAACTCATGTGCTCCTCATGTTATTCATCATCCACTTTGATATCTTCATATCCAACGTCTAAGAACATTGTGGAACGTTGTTGTACATACAAACTGCAACAGAAACACATTAAAAGACATGTTATGCAGCATCTTCCAATTTTACTACATTTTCCAATGTTATGCAACATCTTCATATTATATATTTCAATCACCTATTTTAATGTCATTTACGACAACTAACAACATGTGCTTCTAACATAAAATCGAGGAATGCCATGTGGTTATAAACATAAAATTCAATTTAAACACTATATTAAATATAAAATTCAAAACTTTACATGATGATTTAACTCTACATTATGTCCTTTTAGCTAGAGGATTCAAACAACGAATATGGTTAGGAATGTGCATTCAATAGCCACTTCCTTTGCTAAATTCTGTTTCAATTTTTCTTTAAAGCATTTTGTCAAACACTTGTTGGGCAGTTATGTTTCTATTTGATTTGAGGCAATTTAAAAAACAATTACTACTCAACAACTCAACCACAATTTTAACAATTTCACAATTAATTCAAATACTCATAACAAATGACGGAAGTAAGAAAAAATATGAAGATATACATAAGCAACGTTCAGTGGTGGTAATTCACCTACCCCACAATAATATTAAACTTACAAATTAAGAAAACTAAGGGGGGGAGGGGATGATCGTCGGCGGAAGCAGGGAAGCGGCGCGTCGGCGGCGGAAGGGCAGCTGCTCATTGGCGGCGGAAGGGCAGTGGCTTGGGGTTGAAGTGGAGTGCGTGTTAAAACCTACGTATTATGTTCTAGATTATAACTTCTTTTATTTAATTTAATTTGTTTTTTTTTATTAATTTTAATAATAATATAAGGGTAAATTAGTAGTTTTACCATTATATATTTTAATTAAATTAATTAATATAATAAATCTTTTTATTAAATTAAGGATGAAACTGTAAATTCAAATTATATATTTTAATTAATTAAATCAATTATAAATATGACACCATATGACACCATACGACACATACGTTGAATATTTTCAACACAAAGTATAAAAGGTAACAGGTCATCAGATTTAAGCCTTTAGATATGATTTTTAATGGTTCAGAAAATTGACTACGGTAGTCATACGACACTCTGACTACATGTAGAAGGTCCCTACAATGTATTAGTTCTAGTTTTTAATTCAAAAGTATTAGTTGTTATACTCTAAAAGTGATAGCCTCAAATCAGTTGTACAATAAAACTCTCATAAGACCAACTCTAGAACTATTTCTAGCTTGGTAGTCACATCCAAGAAATCCTCAAAGTAAAATCATCTACAAGTGTATTATAAATACGAAGTTTGGACGGATGGAGTAATATTTTTTTTAGTGAAACTATTCTAACAAATTAATGCCTTTTAATAAAAAAACTAATACGAAGTATTATTTAAAAGAACATTTGAGTCGCACGTGCACTTAGTGGCAGCTTTCTTCTTTCGTTGTTCAATTTCAGCTATCAACCTTCCCTGCATCAGCGACAACCTCGTCACCAACATCAACAGTATCACCCTTCTCACTAGCCTCGTCTTTTTCAATCTTACCACCAACATCCTCAACTTCATTTGTCTTATCATTGTGCCCGAAAATCACCCCAATCCCATCATCTTCTGCCACATCATCGGCCATATTACCTCCGCTTGCATGAAGCCAACCACTGAGCAGTTTCTTAGGAAATTATTCAAAATTGAACATCTCCGCAATAAAAACTTCATTACGCATAAAGTTATCCACCAACTCGTCAACTGTGGTTGATGCTTTATCATCAATTTTTATATTTTTAATGTAAACATATATAATTTATTTTATTGAATAAGAAAATGAAAGAATAATTTAAATAGAAATTTAAAAGTTTAAAAAAAATTAATTATATAAAAAAACCGATGTAAAAAAAAAAAAAAGTTAGAGGAGAGAGAAAATTGAGGAAACGGGAGAGGAAAGAGATAAATATTTACAAAAATAGATTAAAATTACTGAATTTAAGAGATTGTAAAACGGAGGCTTTTTGAAAGCCATGTCACTATGTCAGCATAATGAAATTTAGAATTAGTATATAAGGGAGATTTAAATAAAGGTGTATATTTCAAATTTTAATTTTTTTTTGTATCTTCAATATTTTCCGATTTACTTTTTTATTTTTATTTTTGTATATATTTAAGTTTTAATATAAATTATTTTTTATTTAAATTTCAAAATTTACATTTATTTGTTTTTTTTTTTTGGTATTTTTAAATTATATTCCGATTATTGTGTTTAAACAAAAAAATCAAATTCTATATATAATTTTTTTTTTATAATTTTCAGACTATGTTACTTGACCCTTAACCGAAAATACGGTTGGAATCTTTTTAAAAAAAAATGGGACAAAAAAAGAATATAACACTAAAATTGCTTTTCAAATATTTTCTTGAGATCAAAATTGCATTTTACCCCAGCGGCACCTGTAGACGCACTTGAAAAGAGAACTAGAGGTATACACATATTACTCTTTGTGAATGATCTTATGCCACACCTGTAGACGCACTTGAAAAGAGAACTAGAGGTTTTTTTTTATTTGTAATACACTCTTACCCCTCAATAAAATCTATTCTTCTTTCCTTCTTATTGGTAACATTTCTATATTTGCACACTTTTCTTATTTGCAAGCTTTTAATATGGAAATACTTCACAAAATTAATACCTCTCAACATCAATTTATTTTCAAAATTTGTCGATGACAGTGTTTACTTTCGAGCACTCTTCGTCGAAAATATTTAAAAAAAAAATCCTTTCGATGAAATATTGGCGACGAGAGAGTCTTTTTTCGACAGATTATTGTTGACCATATACCTTTTTTTCGACAAACTAGTGTCGATCGACACTTGTTTGTCGATTTTTTTTTTTTTTTTTTGTGATTTCTGTTGAATTTTTGGTATTGGTATTGTTGGAGTCGTTGTCAGCGGCGGCGTGGGGTTGGTGACGACTGCAAAAAAAAATAGGATTATGATTAGAATTAGATTTTTAGAGTTGAGGGTGTATCTATATAATGAATATTGTATAAAATGATAAATTGAGTATTTAACATGTATATTTATTAATAAAGGGAGAAGGGGTAGATTTAACAAGGCTGGAGGGGTATATAGCCGGGGCTCTAAAGATTACCACCACCACTCTTCTAAAACTAACATATCTACTTCTCGATTGAAGTTCTCTATTTTTTTCAAGCCTTATTGCATTAAGCCCATGAAACTATCACTAATTTTACACTTAAATTACCAAACTATTTTTTTATTCACAATATATACTCCCTTCCCGTAGAAAATTGCATACTTGCCATATTTGAATGTCCCGTACCATTTTACACACTCCATAAAAGGAAATATTTTCAATACTCTCACCTTCAAAATATACACATATTTATCCATATGTGTCATTACTTTTTCACACTCGATCTACCTTACTTTATTCATAAATATTTACAAAACAATTCTCTAAACATCCACATTACAATTACACATTTTCTTAAAATGTATATCATCCCAATTGTGCAAATTTTATTCGGATGAGGGAGTACAAACTATCAAATTTTGGTACATAAACTACTAAACTTATTTTTGGACTTTAACATGTGCGACCACACATGCCTTTTTCAAGGGCCATTTTTGTAAAAAAAAAAAAAAAAAAAAACCAATTGGATTGGAAATTGCACTAAACTCACCGAATTATCACTACAGTTGCACATAAACCACCAAAATGATAATTTGGTTGTCTAACTGTCTAAGTGCAATTTTAATGATTGTTTGATAAGTTAATATAATTCGAAACTCAATTATTTTTTTTTTAAAAAAAGAAATGCCCGGCCCTAAAAAAGACCGTGTGCAATCTGGTTAAAAATTGGCTGGAAAACACGTTTAGTGGTTTATGAGCCAAAATTTGATAGTTTGCATATTTTGATTGCATAGAAAAATAGTTTGATGATTTAAGTGCAAAATAAGTGATAACTTGGTGGGTTTAGTGTAATGAGGCCTTATTCTTATATATATGTCAAAGCACATTAATGAGATAAGCTCACACACAAGTTTCCTTGAAAATGCAATAACAATAAAGTAATTAAGGCAAAGTTAATAAGAAAATATCAGTACTTTGTTAAATTGAATATATAGTATAGGCCAATCGATCAACAATGTTTAAAACACAAAATACAAAGCCACAAATTGCTAGAGTGAGAATTCCGTCACCAATAACCATGCATGTTCCAAAACAAGTACCAGAATAAGAAGGGGATTCCTTCTAGATTGGGTTTCCAAACATATTTGGTTCTTGCAGCAATTTAATGCTTATGAGAGGTGCTGAGGACGGAAGGTAGAGCCGCCAATCTGGGTTCGATCCAGCCAACTCGAAACCTAGTATGGACTGGGTTTTAAAATTAGAGGTCCATATAGAACAAGACTTATTTGGCCCGATCTGATGGACCCGACGGGCCTAATGAGCTAGGCTGAATTTGGTCTGTCGGTCCATGGACAACCTATTTAGTCCGATCAATTTTTTTTTTCTTTAGGAAAATAAATAATTAAAATAAGTAAAGTACATTATTTTTAAATATTGTTGTGTTTTTTATTTTATTTTGACTTTAAAATTTAAAAATTATTTATATAGTGCAATGTTATACTTTATGACCGTTTATGAATGATGTAGGATTAATAAATTAGTAATATATATTTTTAATTATAATTATTTGTATAAATAAAAATTATATATAAGTATGTGATCAATACAAGGTTGGGCAAATCTTACGGTAGTCACATTTTACAAAGTGACTATGCAGTCACTTTGTCGAATCGCGCCATGTGGCGTCGTAACCATAAAAACGACCTGCTACCTGTCATACAGGTTTCAGTTATTTTTAGGATTATTTAAATTATATTTTGTTATTTACTATATTACCCTTCTTTTTAAATTTTATTTATATTTTACCTGCACCCACTAATTTAATGAGTGCACCCCCTAATCATATTTTTACTACAATTATCTGCACCCGCTAATATAATGAATTCACCCCATAATCATATTTTTACAACAATTATCTGCACCCGCTCATTTAATGAGTTCACCCCCAAATCATTTCTTTTTTACAACAGTTATCTACACCCGCTCATTCTATGAGTTCACCCCAAATTATTTTTTACCACAATTATCTGCACTCGCTCATTTTATGAGTTCACCCCCAAATTATTGTTTTACCACGGTTATCTGCACTCGCACATTTTATGAGTGCACCCCAAAATATTTAAAAAAAAAATCACATTTAAAAGACTATATTATCCTTTTATTATTTTACACAAAATATAATAAAATAAACTCTAAAAAATCAATTCACCACCAAATCACCCATATTTAAAAAAAAACGTAAAAATATAATTAATAAAAAACTATCGAAATTAGCCACAAATCTCAATTTTTTTCTTTTTAATTTTCCTTCCCCCTCATCTTTTTCTTTTTTCTTCCCATTTTCATTTTGTTTTCAAATTTTTTATTTCCTTGTTTTTTTTTCTTTTCCTTTTTAAATTTTCCTGTCTTTCTTTTCCATTTTTTGCATGTGTATTTTTTAAATTTTAATACAAAATAATATTATAGGTATAATTTTATTAAATTCGATCGACGATGCACCTAAATTTTAATTTTAATTTTAATTTGATGAGTAAAGGACCTGTCGGAAATCCATGCATGTCGGCGGGTGACCCAACCACCACCATGCCCGACCACCCCCTCGACGGCGACGGCAGCGCTTCGGTCTCGGCCGCTGAAGCCCGAGACCCCTCCTCGAATCGCAATCGCGATTATTCACTTCCATAACAATCGACTTAATCTTCCATCTCGGCCACGATCCATGGCGGCCGAAATCCTCTCCTCATTTCGACCACCAACGCGACTGCTTCGATCAATCTCCCTTGCGTTCGCGATCTAGGAGCTTCTCCTACATCAACGACGCTCGCCTGCAACACTCGGATCGATGCTGCCTCTCTCTCGTCGTTCATCTCTCGTCGCGATCCAGGAGCTTCTGCTACATCAACGACGCTCGCCTGCAACATTCGGCAATGACTCGGTTGTAGATTGTAAATGTATAAATTAGGGTTGATTTTATTATATTTTGTGTTAATTAATAAAAAAATAATATAGTCTTTTAAATGCAATTATTTTAAAAAAAAAAATTTGGGGTGAACTCATCAAATGAGCGGGTGCAGATAATTGTAGTATAAAAATAATTTGGGGGTGAACTCATAAAATGAGCGGGTGCAGATAACTTTGGTAAAAATATAATTTGGGGGTGAACTCATAAAATGAGCCGGTGTAGATAACCGTTGTAAAAAAGAAATGATTTGGGGGTGAACTTATAAAATGAATGGGTGCAGATAACTATGGTAAAAAATGATTTGGGTGAACTCATAAAATGAATGGGTGCAGATAACTATGGTAAAAATGATTTGGGGTGAACTCATAAAATTAGCGGGTGTAGATAATTGTTGTAATAAATTATTTTATTGTATAAGGATAAAAATGTAAATTTACAATAATATATTTTAATTAATATAATTTAATAGAAAATACAAATTTATGACACATTACGACAATACATATCGTAAAATTTACAAAAGGTAACAGGTCATCAAATCTAAACATTTAGATTATATTTTTAATGGCTTAGATTAACTGGCTACGGTATTCATTACGACACGTTACGACACCCTGACTACATATAGAAGGTCCCTACAAGGTTTATATATATATTAAAAAAAATATTTTATGGGCTGGGCCGGCCAGCGGACGAACATCAAAAGAATATATTTTCCATTGCAAAAATAAGGCTTGATCCAGCCCACGAACATCGCTTGACCCGATGATCGGACTGGGTCGGGCCGAACGGCCTGATTTACCAGCTCTAACTGAAGGGGATGATGCAGTTGCGTTCCTCTTTGCTATTCGTTCTTTTTGCTTTGCAAAAATCTTTGTACTATTGAATACGGAGTAATAAATAATAAACACATCAAAAGAATATATTTTCCATTGCAAAAATAAGGTTATTTTTCTCCTACAATTAGAATAACTGATCTTGTGCATTTCTTGTGCAGAAAACAAGTAGTAAAATATTCACAATAAGTTGTACAATCAATTAGAGAGTATTTACTGTTTCTCAACCATACCAAAATAAGAATCCAAAGGACAAAAGTTTGTCAACGAGTATATCGTCATATTTTCGTGCAAGGGAATGATAACATCAATTCGAATTAAGGTCAGTAAAGTTTATAAGGTGAAATCTAAGAATTGTTGAGTAAGCATACCTTCAAAGCAGGATCTAAGCACTTGAGGTGATACGTGCGGGGACATATGTCACAACACAGCAACCTTCCATCAATTGAGCTCTATATAAAACCACATATATACACTACAAAAAAACGCCCATATAAAGAGGGCAAAGGCGAGGGAATTGCACTCTTTAATCACTTTGGCGACAGCAGAGGCGAGGGCAGTCACTGTCGCCAAAGTGCTCCTCCCTCGCCAATTAAAGAGGGCACGCCCCCCTCGCAAATTTAATTAATTTAAAAAATTGTAGAATCTGGGTTTGAACCCCCACCCAACTTACCACTTCTATTTAACCCCCCACCCGCACAGGCGAGAATCGAACCCAGGACCTCCGGAACAAGAAGAGTTTATGCGCTCCTTGTGTGCCGTTTAGGCTAGGAGCTTTAGTCGTTATGCTTTGAATGCAATTAATATATATATATATATATATACATATATTATAATTTTAGTTTTTTCTTTCTTTCCTTTAAAGTAACTTGTTTATCTTTAGATTGTCAAAACACATTTAATATATTTATTTTTAAATATGAAATTATTATATTATGTGTTACAAATAATTAATTATGTTTATTTTATTTTTCAATTATAAAATTAAAGTTCCTTGTTTATTTTTAAATTGTCAAAACATATTTAATATATTTATTTCTAAATGGAAAATTATAAAATTATGTGTTACAAATAATTAGTTGGATTTAATTTTATTCTCCAATTACATTTTTTTAATTTATGATTATTCATTAATTATGTCTAATTAATTTTCTCCATAAATAAATATATATATATTTAAAATTTGTAATTAAATCATTGTTAGTAAAAAATATTTGAAAACATTATTTGTAATTATCAAAACATTATATTTATAATTAAATTATCAAAACATTATATTTATAATTAAATTATATTATTAAAAATATTTAATCATTAATTAATCTAATAATAATAATTAACTATTAACCTAATTAACAATATCTAATAATTAATATCTAATAACTATTAACAATATATTAATATCTAATGGAGTAACAATTAATATCTAATGGAGAACGTAACTATTAACCTTCCAAATAAGCATCGTCGCCATTTCGCGAGGGGTATTAATTTCCCTCGCCAATTTGCGAGGGATTTTGGTACCCTCGCCAATTTAAGAGGGATTTTGGTACCCTCGCCAACGCGCTTGTAAATTGGCGAGTGTGATTCCGCCCCTCGCTAATTAGCGAGTGTGCCCCTCTTTAAATCCCTCGCCAAATAACAAGGGTTAAATCCCCCTCTTTAACTCCCCTCGTTATTTGAACAATTTTTTGTAGTGATATATATATATAGAGAGAGAGAGTCATACTTCATTTAGTGTTTTAGTAGGGTGAGCTATATATGCCTCCCTGTAAGAAACATCTTTCCTTTGGCGTTTCCCAAAACCAAGGGCTGCTTTATCTTCAATTTGATACTTCTCCCATCTACAAAACCAATAAGCAATTGTTTAGCAAGAGCCTAAAGAAATAATGTCTATAATTTGAAAACTACGGTAAGGTCTTATGCAAATCAGTTTTACCGTGCAATACCATAAAGTGATAATTACAAATCAGTTGTATGGTAAAACCCTTTATATAAAACCAACTCTAGTGAAGTCGTAATGCAAAGCAGTTTCACTGTGCAATTGATTTGCATTTTGAGTGTATTTTTAAAAGTATTAGATGTTTCATTACAATGTATTAGTTCTAGTTTTTAATTCAAAAGTATTAGTTGTTATACTCTAAAAGTGATAGCCTCAAATCAGTTGTACAATAAAACTCTCATAAGACCAACTCTAGAACTATTTCTAGCTTGATAGTCACATCCAAGAAATCCTCAATATAAAATCATCTACAAGTGTATTATAAATACAAATTTTGGACGGATGGAGTAATATTTTTTTAGTGAAACTATTCTAACAAATTAATGCCTTTTAATAAAACGACTAATACGAATTATTATTTAAAAGAACATTTGAGTCGCACGTGCACTTAGTGGCAGCTTTCTTCTTTCGTTGTTCAATTTCAGCTATCAACCTTCCCTACATCAGCGACAACCTCGTCACCAACATCAACAATATCACCCTTCTCACTAGCCTCGTCTTTTTCAGTCTTACCACCAACATCCTCAACTTCATTTGCCTTATCATTGTGCCCCAAAATCACCCCAATCCCATCATCTTCTGCCACATCATCGGCCATATCACCTCTGCTTGCATGAAGCCAAACCACTGAGCAGTTTCTTAGGAAATTATTCAAAATTGAACATCTCCGCAATAAAAACTTCATTACGCATAAAGTTATCCACCAACTCGTCAACTGTGGTTGATGCTTTATCATCAATTTTTATTTTTTGAGAATGACTCATATCCTCAGACGTTGAGCTAACCATTCCAGACTCCTTAATACGCAACAACTTTGAAGCATAATTGTTGGACACATCAACAATGTACATCTTATTCTCCAAAATAGAGAGAGGGGGATGAGGTGTTGTGATAAAGCGAGTCCATTCTAAGAAGTGGACTCATGTCACACTCTCATTAGTTTATATATTATAGAGTGATAGTTTTGAACCAGTTGTACAATAAAACTCTCTTACATAAGACCAAAGGTAAAGTCTTATGTGAACTAGTTTCATCGTGCAACTAATATGCATTTTGAGTGTATTTTTAAATAGAATTAGTTGTTCCGTTAAAACGTATTATTTTGACAGTAATAGTAGTTTTACTCAAAATAATTAGCTGCTATACTATAAATTGATAGTTTCTAAACAGTTGTACGATAAAACTCGTTTGCACAAGACCAACTCAGAATAATACAACCTGATACTAAGGTGTGTGGGAACAAAGGTACTCAGGCATTGACAAATCATTGAATGATGTTTTACATGTCTGTGAATGTAGGACATTATGTGGAAATATCACATGGGTTGCATGATTGTCCTAAATTTACTTATTTTAAAAACATACAATCCTACATTCACATGTCCATAAATCTTTAAATGTAGGACAATCGTGCAACTCAAGAGCGATTTATTAATATTCAAATGTATTATGTGCAAGTTTTTTTTTTTTAATTCTAATACTATAGGTGGTGTGTACCTAAAATTAGGGGTAACGATAGCATGACACGAAAACGATATGAAAATTGCAGGCACTAGTTAGGCTTATCATGTTCGTATCCTTACTGTGTAGAGACGATAAGAACGTGAAATTTTAGTGGCATGTTCGCGTCCACCTGTTAAATTTGGAAAAAAGTTTTGATTTGTATATGCCTTGTTATTTTGTAATTTTATTAGAAATTTGTACTTTTTATCGTTCTATAAGCAGGAGAGACATAAAGAGAGTAACTCACCGGATCATAGGGCAGACACTTTTCCGGAACGGTATCTCCCTTGGCATTCCCATAAGAAGCCTTGTACTGTTGAATAATAAATATATCAAAAGAATATATTTTCGATTGATCTTGAGAAAAATAAGGTTTTTCTTTTTTTAAATTTAGGATCCTACAATTAAAAAAATTGAACTTGTGTTTAGGCTAGTAGTAAAAAGAAGTGCAATAAGTTGTATATGCAAATAGAGAGTATTTTCTTCCTATGTTTAGACCATACCAAAATAAGGATCCAAAGGCCGAAAGTTTGTCAATGTTAAAATTTCTTTAACGAATATCGTCATATTTTAGTGCAAGGAAATGATGATAGCATCTATTCGAGTCAAGGTTAGGCAAGTTTATAAGGCGAAGTCTTGTTTTACGCAGACTATTTAATTTATGATCATAATAATACTAAGAATTACTGAGTGTCTTGTTTTAAATAGATTATCACTGAAAAAACATCAACCTTAAAGATCAAGTTACAAAATTCATTTTCTGTACCTAATGCATTTTAACTATACCAACCTTTCAATGATTCTGAAAAAAAAAAAGAATATCATGATGTGTTGGTGTTCTATGTATTTGTACAAGTACAATCCATGTCAATTTTCTTTTTCAACATTTTTTGTCCGTGGGAACACTTCAAAAACTAACAGATCTAATACTCAATATCCAAAAATTGGACACATCATCCTAAGTAGCAAAATTTATTTATTTCAATTTTCCAAGTTGTATATGTGAAGAAATAGAGCATGCATACATATCGAACACACAAATGCAGATTTTAACTGAACATCGAGAAACAGAGAGGGAGAAGTACTGCATATAGTGTTTCACTAGGATGAGCTACATATGCATGCCTCCGTGTAAGAAACAACTTTTCTTTGGCGTTTCCCACGAGCTGTTTACTCTTCACCTTGATACCTCTGCCATCTACAAAAGCATTAAGCAATGGTTTAGCAAGATCTTAATTAAAGAAATAATGTCACTGTTTAGAACTATGATAACCAATTTCACTTTCACCCTGCAACTCGTTTGCAATTTGAGTATATTTTAAAATAACAATAGCTGTTCCATTAAAACGAATTAGTTTGGTAGTATTTTAGTCGTTATACTATTAAGTGATTAAGCCATAGTTTCGAACCAGTTCTCCAGTAAAACCCTTTTACATAAGATCACAATTATGCAAATCAATTTCACCGTGCAACTGCCAACTAGTGGCAGGTAGCAGAAGACGCGATACAATCGAATGAATAAACAGCTAGCAGTGCCATAGATTAGCTAGAATTCCCCCAATTGAGTTTTGAATTCTTGATTCTCATTCTTATGTTGAATTCCTGGAATGAGTGAATTTTGAGCAAATCAGTTTAAAATTTGGCCAAGAAGATGAAGAAGTCGGTTTTAAAAATGAAGACTTTTAAATAGTATTAGTTGTTTCATTGAAACGTATTAATTAGTTTGACAAGATTGTTTCGTTCAAAAGTTTTTTTTTTTTTTTTGAAGAGTACAGTGCCCATTACATTTGTGTTTCATAATTGAAACCTCATTAACAAATTGATCACTGATAGGCCTCCACTAATCTCTCAACCATTCAGGTAGAAACAGCTCCGTCCCAATCAAGAGGGGTAGGAGAGCCGATAGCTTCCCTTGCTAGTCGATGCGCTTTGGTGTTTCTCGTCCTTGGGATGAAACAGACCTCGCACACTACGAGCTCGTTCATCACCTTCCTTACTTCATCCACTGCAAAACCGTCCGCTGTCAAGCACGATTCTCTACTGTCGATCATATGAACCGCATTAATTCAGACAGTCTGAAAACACTCTAGCCTTCATAAAACCCCTCTCTCTACATTTTTTAATTCCCCCAGCAATGCCCATCAATTCAGCTGCCAAAACAGAGCCTGGGTTCTTGATTCTCCTTCTCCCTTCTGCTTGAATTTCTCCATTCGCATCTTCAACAACATATCCGACCTCGAATATACTATTTTCTCCTCCTTTAGCAGCATCTGTGTACACCTTCACCCAATCATGTTCAACATTTTCCTGTGAAGTGTTCGGCGTACCTGGGTTAGGGGTTGTGTTACACCCGCAACCATTCTCGCTTGTTGGAAGTTTTGTAAAAAGGTTCGGGCCCAGCTTACATCCGTAAAAGATGTGTGAGTCTCCCCTGCATCACTATCTCTCTTTGCCCTCATATTACATCGCTCCCTCCAAATTCCCCACATCATCACAGCTATTTCCTCCATTTCACACCCCTTTTCTGCATCCCACAAAACCTCAAGAAAATCTATTGTGGACATATCCTTCCCCCACTTAATAACATTCCCCAGGCCAGCCAATTTCCAAATTTTCTTAACAAAATGGCACAAAAATAGAGTATGAACCGTACCTGCGTTATGTTGTCCACATAGGAAGCAATGAGAGGGAATCGGTACATGGTGCCTTGCTAAATTTCCCTCCGTTGCTAATATATCCCAAGCCACCTTCCACATAAAGATTCAAATTTTCGGGGGTATATTCAACGTCCATATTTTCTTCCACCATCCATTTCTCCTTCCCGTGCTCGACTCCTCCCCTCCATTTACTTCGTTCGGCATCAGTTTGCTTGCCACCCTATATTCTGACTTGACTGAATAGGTTCCTTTAGTCTCGGGCTTCCAGAACGGCGCATCTTCATAATGTGCGCCTCCCAAAGGGGTTTTTAGAATAGCCTCTGCTTCGAAGGGTAAAAAAGCTGCCCGCACAAGGCCTTCATTCCAAACACCATTGTCAAGGATGAAACAGCTGACTTTCGAAGCACTGGCAATCCTTGATTGGATCCTTCCTTCATATAGATCACCCACCCATCTATCCTTAAAAATACTCACTTTTTGTCCATTTCCAATTCGCCAATACACGCCTTTCTCTAGAGTGTCCCTATTCCATATGAGAGACCTCCATATATACGATGGGTTCGTCCCCAGACCAGCTTCCATCACTCCTTCATGTTTGAAGTATCGGGCCAGAAGCACTCTAGCTACCAAAGATTGAGGTCGAGACATTAGTCTCCACATCTGTTTTGCAAGCATAGCATTGTTAAAAGCCTCCAGTTTTCGGAATCCCATGCCCCCTCACTTTTAGGGCAGCACATGTGTTTCCATTTCTTCCAGTACATGGAGTTACCCTCCTCGTTCTTGCCCCACCAAAATTTAGCGCACATTTCAGTATGATTGTCCAGACCTGAGTGCAAAAGGGTCACTTTCAGTATGATTGTCCAGACCTGAGTGCAAAAGAAAGAAAAGAAAGGCAGAACAAAAGAGACAAGAGGCTGAACAACAGAAAGGCCATGATAGCTGGGGAATCACCAAGTGAAGAGAGTGTCTACTCTTCTGATGATGGACTGTTCTCCAACAGTGACAGTGATGATGACTATCAAATGGCATTTGAAAATGAAGAGGTATGTTCATCTTCTAATTCTTTAAGTTCTTCTGATAACACACATGAGTCCAGTGAAATCCACTTGAAACTCAACTTTGGAAAGTTACTTGAGGATTTCACCAGGCTACAAGAAGTATGCAATATGGCACTGAGAGAAAATGAGCTACTGAATTCTAAAGTTCAAACTCCCAACCTTCCTGAACCAGAGTTTGACTTTAAATCAACTGAGTTGTATCAGCAGATTGTGAGAGAACATGAGGAAATGTCTCTCAAAGTCTCTAAACAACAAAAGTTGATTGATGATCAAGAACTGGCCTTGAGGAAAAAGGATTTTGATCTTAGAATCCTTCAAGCTAAATTTGACAATCTCTCAAGTGAATTTGATACTCTAAAATTAAGTGAGGGGAGCTTAAAAATGAAAATGTCTGCCTTGAACAAATCTGCTAAGGCAATAGAGGAAATTCAAGGGTTTCAAAGACCATTTGCTCAAAAGGGTGGATTAGGCTATAATCCATTTGAACCCTCACCTGGTCTTAGTATTGCCTCATCAAGCAATTCTAAGATGACTTTTGTAAGATCAGTGGCACAACAAAATGAAATGGAAGTAAATCAACCACTGATCAAGGATAAGGGTAAAGGAATTTTTATACCAACTCAAGTAAACAATGTTCATAAACCCATACCTAAGGAAAAGGTTAAAGACATTGCTTACAGGAGGAATGAGGTTCAGAAAGGTAGAACCAATGGAAGGTCAACCTACCTGAACTCTCATCAGTGGAGCTGTCCAAAATCTGTTCAGAAAAGGCCAA
This sequence comes from Galeopsis tetrahit, assembly GCA_963675135.1. NCBI lineage: Eukaryota > Viridiplantae > Streptophyta > Magnoliopsida > Lamiales > Lamiaceae > Galeopsis > Galeopsis tetrahit. Next base: position 26,560,785 of record OY776130.1, on the reverse strand, counting down.
CTCAAATGAGGCAACCTCAACTGAATGGATTAAGGCCCAACCCCTCTGATAGGTATAAAAACTTCAGGAAGCCTGGACCTTACATGCCAAAAGGGAAAGGCCATCCAAGCCCCTATTCTCAAAGGTCTTACCAAGCTGCACCTAAGTCTAGTAACTTCAAGAGAAATGTCCCAAAGAAATTCACTAACACTCCTGAACCTTACAAGACTAACACTTATACACAGAAACCACCCAAGGCATTTAAGGGTAAGACTGTGTATGTAGATGTAAATGGAAACCAAGTCATTCACTTTGAGTCAATCAGAGTAATTAGGCAGATTTGGGTTCCAAAAGGTACAGCTAACCCTCTAGGACCCAACACTCAAAGGGTACCTAAATTTTGACTTTGCAGGACTGCAGGGACCTCAAGAAGAAGAGAAGCATCAACAAGAAAACAGCATGGTACTTGGACAGTGGATGTTCAAGACACATGACTGGAAACAAAGAGCTTCTCTCAGAATTCATAGAAAAAGATGGTCCTTCAGTAACCTTTGGAGACAGCTCTCAAGGGATCACAAGAGGCTATGGTACATTAAACATTGGTAGTGTCAAAATTACTGATGTCTCATATGTCCTAGGCCTAAAATACAACTTGCTGTCTATAAGTCAAATCTGTGATAAAGGATATTGTGTTGAATTTGCACCAAATGAATGTATCATCAAAAATGATTCAACACAACAGGTGCTACTAACAGGGGTGAGAAAGGGAAATGTCTATTTTGCAGATTGGAGGAAAACCCCTGAAGCAGTTTGTCTTGTTGCCAAAAGCACAAGTGACCAAAGCTGTCTGTGGCACAAAAGATTAAACCATCTGAACTTCAAAACCATCAACAAGATTGCAAGAAACTCTCTAGTTAAAGGGCTGCCTAATCAAGTGTTCACCAAAGAACACATATGCCAGCCATGTCAGGAAGGAAAGCAGATCAAAGCTTCATTCAAAGGGAAGCCTGTCATCTCAACTGAGAGAGTTCTTCAACTACTGCATATGGATTTATTTGGACCAATAATCCCAGTAAGTATAAATGGAAGAAAATATGCTTTAGTTGTTGTTGATGATTTTTCCAGGTACACTTGGGTAGTATTCTTGCTGAACAAAAAAGAGACCCAAGTCAAGCTACCTGAATTGATGATGAGATTAAGCAATGAAAAGGGCCTAAGTATTGTCAAGATCAGATCTGACAAAGGCACTGAATTCATAAACTCATACATCAATGAGTACTGCAGCAAGAATGGCATCACTCATGAGACTTCAGTAGCAAGAACACCTCAACAAAATGGGGTTGCTGAAAGAAGGAACAGAACCTTGAAAGAGGCAGCAAGAACTTTGATTGCTGAATCCAAACTGCCTAAAAGGTTCTGGGCTGAAGCCATTAACACTGCATGTCACACTCAGAACAGGTCCTTAATCACCAAAGGACAAGGTAAAACTCCATATCAAATATGGAAAGGTAGATTGCCCACTGTTGCTTATTTTCACATATTTGGTTGTAAGTGTTTCATTCATAATAATGGGAAAGAGCAATTGAAAGCTTTTGACAGCAAAGCTGATGAAGGAATATTTGTTGGATATTCACAAATCAGCAAAGCCTACAGAGTTTACAATTGCAAAACCCTTATTGTGGAAGAAACACCTCATGTTGTGTTTGATGAATCTATTAATGAGTTCAGGGATAGAAACCTGAATATTGATGAGATAACACAAAGAACAACCAGACTAAGGCTTCAAAGCAAGGAAACAGTGTTTGTAGATGTTGCCCAGCCTGAACTTGATGACAATCAAATACTGGACAATCTACCTGATGTCAATCAACCAGAAGTCAACCAACCTGAAGGAGAAATTGAACTGACTGACCCCATCCCAGTTCAAAATCAGGTAACAACTATCAATGAAGAAGCAGGCAATGCTGAGGTAGTAAATGAATCCAATGTTCAAGGGGGAACCAATGAAAATGTCAACTTATCTGACAATGAGGACAATACCCCTGAATATGATCCTGAACTTGATCCTTCAATTAACTTTCCTGAATTCAATGAGTCTAGTGATCCAACCTCAGATGAGGACAATCCTCCTGAAGGGATCAGGTCTAGAAGGACTTGGTTGCAAGACCATCCAACTAGCCTGATACTTGGTAATCCAAGTGAAGGGATCAAAACTAGAAGATTTCATGGAGAAAGTGCTTTGTTTTGCTGTTTCCTTTCAGAACAGGAACCAAAAGACATTGAGGAATCACTACAAGACACCAACTGGATCATAGCCATGCAAGAAGAGCTGAACCAGTTCACCAGAAATGAAGTATGGGAGCTGGTAGATAGGCCAACTCATCAAGATGTCATTGGAACCAAATGGGTGTTCAAAAATAAGAAAAATGAAAATGACATCATTGTGAGGAACAAAGCAAGACTGGTGGCCAAGGGATATTGTCAATCTGAAGGAATAGATTATGATGAGACTTTCGCTCCAGTGGCCAGACTTGAGGCAATCGGACTCTTCTTAGCATATGCAGCTCACATGAGATTCAAAGTATATCAAATGGATGTGAAGAGTGCATTTCTCAATGGGGTGCTCAAAGAAGAAGTATATGTTGAACAGCCCCCAGGCTTTGAAGAAGGAGACAAGGTGTACAGATTGAAGAAGGCTCTCTATGGCTTAAAGCAAGCTCCAAGAGCTTGGTATGACACCTTATCACAGTTTCTTCTAGACCATGGTTTTGTCAAAGGCACTGTTGACATAACTTTGTTCAGAATCTGTGAAGGAGATGATATTTTGTTAGTCCAAATCTATGTGGATGACATTATATTTGGATCTCCAAATGAGAAGCTGTGTGAGAAGTTCTCCAAACTCATGCAGAGCAAATTTGAGATGTCCATGATGGGATTGATGAATTTCTTCTTAGGACTTCAAGTCACTCAATCTAAGAAAGGAGTATTCATCAATCAGGCCAAGTATACAAGGGACATGATCAAGAAATTTGGATGTGCTACAAGCAAACCAGTCAGAATTCCTATGAATACTAACTGGAAAATGGATCCTGATGAAAGTGGAGAGTCAACAAACTCCACTAACTACAGAGGAATCATAGGATCCTTGCTATATCTCACTGCAAGTAGGCCTGATATCACATTTGCAGTTGGAGTTTGTGCAAGATTCCAAGCAAATCCAAAGAAGAGCCATCTTGATGCTGCCAAGAGAATTCTAAGATATCTCAAGGGATCTGAGAATCTTGGATTATGGTATCCAGCTGATGACAACATTGAGCTCACTGGATATTCAGATGCAGATTATGGAGGATGTAGAATTGACAGAAAGTCCACCTCTGGAACATGTCAATTCTTGGGCAGCAAGCTTATCTCATGGTTCTCCAAAAGCAAAATACAGTTGCCACTTCAACAACTGAAGCAGAATATGTAGCAGCTGGAAGTTGCTGTGCTCAGATACTTTGGCTCAGGCAGCAACTTAGAGATTACAAAGTCATCACAAATGAAGTTCCAATATTCTGTGACAACAATAGTGCAATTGCCATCTCACAGAATCCAGTGTTACACACTAGATGCAAACATGTTGATATCAAACATCACTTCATAAGGGACCATGTGGAGAAGAAAGATATCAAGCTTGTCAAAATTCACACTGATAAGAAAAAAGCTGATATCTTAACCAAACCATTGGCTGAAGCAAAGTTCTTGGAACTTTCAGCTGAATTGGGCTTACTTGATCCAGAAAAGATGGAGAAATGAAGGAAGGATGCTCAATTGAAGGGGGAAGATCATTAAGTTGAATTTCAGCAAGGTTGACCAACCTTACTGAAGCAGTCTGCCAAACAGGGAAACTCAGCAAAGTTGTCCCTATGGTGTTCAGCAAAGTTGTCCCTAGTGGGACCCACTCAGCAACTTTGGGACTCACTCAGGCATGTTGATCAGGCATTTTGACCTCCACATAAGTCAAAACACATCCCAGGATGTTTGTCCGAGTTATTAGGATAATTATTGCTATTTTTAGCATTGATTAGACATTTAAAAGATTTCTTAGTCTAAGAGTAGGCCATTTTAGGATGGCGTGTGCTATAAAGATTTTTGCCCCCAAAATGGCAAATCAACATTTAATGCAAAATCTCCTTTAAGATTGCATTAATTACTGTGCCATCATCAACACCATTGATTAGCATGGAACCTTCATCAAACCGCCCCAAACCCACTACCCCCTCAATATTCAATTGGTTTTTTTAACTTTATCCACCTTTGCAAATTATTAACCAACGGTTAATAACTTTGCCTCATATATAAACTCTTCAGTTTTTATCTTCTTCCCTACGCACTCATACTTTCCAATTCTCAAGTTTTTGAAAACCTATCAACCTGCAAACTTCTCCAAAACCTACCCAATTCTCAAATTATCCATGGATCCTAAAATTAAGAGAGAAGAACTTGTAGACTTCAATGATCCATCTTTGGACATTGACTTTGCATATCTCAGCAACACAAACTCTTTGTGGTTTGAGAAGCTGGTAGCTTTTGACAGCCCAGACAAAGAGGTTGAACCAGTCCTCCAATGGCTTAGGGAGGCAGGCCTTGAAAAGTTCTTAGGCACTAAACCTGATTCCTGCCTGAATCCTTTCATGGCAGAATTCTTTGCCCATCTCAGATGGAAGGGCAAAAAGGGTGATGTATGCACCAAGCTGACTTATGCTGAGGAAGATGAAGATGAAGAAAGCCAACACACCATCATCTTCACCGCTGAGGATCTAGATGCCAGTTTTGGGCTTCCATCTGAAGGCCAAAATCCAGAAGTGTACAAAGAAGGAGAGGATCAGGAGTTCTACTATCCATGGATTATAGTACCCAAGAAGTTAGTAAGTGCTCATAACAAGAACACTTTAAAGCCTGTTTATAGGCACTTATTTGATTGTGTTGTGAAGAGCTTGTTGAGCCACTCTGGAAGTGTTGAACAAATCAGTATGCCAAAGTTAAGAGTGATGGCTGCTGTGATTGACTCTGCTGAAAAGAGAGTCAAGTTTGATTGGAAAGGTTTCATTCTGGACAAGATGATGAAATAAAAGTTCAAATTCAAGGAGGTGAAGCACCACAAGGTGGTGGTTGATGGGAGACTTCAGTTCTGCACAAGAGCTAGCCTGCTCTTGGAAAGATTTGCTCACTATACCCTCCTTCAAGCAAAGCCAAAGCCTTTTCTAGCCCAAAAGGTGATGTTTCGAAAGTTGTCATCCAAGACAGAGAAGAGGAAGTAAGATGCAGCCTCCAAGAAAGCTGTAGCTGTTGTACCAGCCACCAGAGCCTCTCCAAGAAAAAGGAAAGCTCAACCTGTGAAAACTCAGCCAAAGATGAAGAGGATGAAGAAGATTATGAGTGAATCTTCCCCAGAAAGCCAGTCAAGAAGTGGAGGAGCCACTTCTGAGGAAATTGAGAAAGTTGCTGAAGAAAGAGTCAACCCCCCTGAAGAGGGTGAAGAATTCAGAGAGGTTGTCCCCTTGCAACCAGAGTCTGTAACAGAGTTTAGGGACCTTGACAAACCAACAAGGTCAGAAAGAAGAAGAAGAATAATCAAAACTTCTGAGAAGCAGAAGTTGATGGAAGAGGAGAAAAAAAAGAAGGAATTTCTCAAGGAGATTAGACAGGCAAGTAGGTCTAACTCCAAGTCCAAATCAAAGCCCAACAGCCCTGAAGCCAACTCTCCTGATATTCAATCTCAAAGAATATCTCCATCAAGGCATGAAGAAGAGGAGTGCAAGACTCCTGAAGATGCCCCAATTGTTGCAAAGAAAGTTTACTCTCCTGAAGGTGCCCCTGACAGGTCAGGTATTGATGTGCTGGCTGATTTAGTCAATCTTGAAGATAGACCATTCTCCCCACTTGATCCAAGACTTCTTTCCCACACCAAACTTCTTGAAACTGTTCTTCAAGAAGGTGATCAAGTTGTTTATCCACCCATTCCAGCCATTCCAATAACCCCCTCAGGAACATTGCTCTCTAAAGCACCTGAGTCCCAAATTGTCATAAGCTCATCTGAACCCAATCCTTCTGAACCCAACCTATCTGAGCCCCAGTCCAACCTACCTGAATCCCAATCCAACCCCCCTGATTCCCAAACCAACTCTTCTGATGGAGATGAAAGTGGAGAAGAGTACACATATGAGGGGATGCTGAGGCAGATTGCCAAGGCCAATGTGGATGAATTGTATCCAGGATTGAAGGATTATCCAAGGCTGCAACAACAGTTCTATGATCTCAGAGCACTTGTTGAGATCAAGGATAGAACTATGGTGGAGCTAGCTGGTGGCAGGTTGAAGAAAACAGGCTCTCACATTTTGCAAATGTGAAGAAGTCCAGTGTGTTGACCACTGAGGCCTTGTTTTGTGCTATTGTTCATGAGAAGGTGATTGCTGAGAGAGAAAGAATTGAACAAGGAATCAAGCATCCTGATAGAACTTCAGATGACAATGATGATGATGATGACAACACCAATCCCAACCCTCCTGACCTCAATTCTGCTCAGGTACATTACTTGACCTATCATTCTGTAAAGGACTCTGATCATTCAGAGGGGTTGACCAAGGGTGGTGACTCAGTCCAAGATGCATTGGCCAAGGATGGTTCTTCTGAACCTGAGGCACAGCTTGACAATGTTGAGACTTCCATGGGAGAAGCTGGTTTGGCTAAAGCCTCATCAATGTCAGGACAGTTGGACATTGACCAGCCTTTAGTCATTCAGGATGACTCAGTGGACTTGGGATGCCCAAGCACTGTGATCTCCCAACAACTGCCCTCTGTGGATCCTGTTGAGGATATAGAGGTGTCAGGTTTAGGAATGGAAGGAGTTGAAAAGGCTGTTAGTGTTGAAAAATCAGAGGGAGATGGTGAGGATGATTGTGTGATTACAGGTAGCTAGAGTGCACCACAAAAAGAGGGAGATGAAGTAGAAATATTGGGTGCAGCCCAATATGAGAGTCAGGCTATTCTTCAAGTCAAATCTGAACTTGATGAATCCCTTGGTGAAAGGAGGCCTGATTCTCCAATGAATGTGAGTCCATCTTATGTGAATGAAGAAGAAAAGAATAAAGTTGAAAATGAGAGAGAAGGTGCTGATGTATCAGACCTTATGGGAGAACAAAAGAATGAGGGTGTTGAGGGAGATTTTACTAACACTCTTAGTTTTGCAGATTCAGTAGCTGTTACTATTGAACAGATTTTTGCAGATGCTTCCCTTACAGATATTCCATTTGATGCTGACATTGACCTTGAAGCAGTATCAGCATATGTGTCCACTCTGAACAAAATGTACTTTGAGCAAGCAAATGCAACTGAGGCTAGCTTGCAAATTGCATCAAAGACTGCAACATCCATTGAACAACAGTCAGAGAAGCTGGACACATTAGTCAGGGAAGTTGGGAAAGCACATGCTGAGACAGTGGATACCCTTGATGGCCAAGGTAAAACTCTAGCCTCTGTGGAGATGAGGCTTACTGGCTCAGAAAAAGTGATCTTGCCAACCTTGGATGCAAGAATTTGTAGAGTTGAAACTGGACTGCAAACAGTTTCAACAGAAGTGACAAGGGCCAAGGATGAGATGGTAAAGTTCACAAAATCTGTGAAGAAAGAGCAGCAAGGTCTCAAAGATCTGTACAAGCATAATGTGAGAGCCTTGAGAAGGACAATCAAAGATGCCTTGAGGCAAATGACAGCAGCTCAGAGAAAGAAAGCCGAGGAGTTGAAAGCTGCAATGGTGAAAGAAGCTGCAGAGAAATTCACAGTTGAACTGATGGCCAAAGTGTCTGATCAAGTTGTGGCCAACCTCACTGATCAACTGCAAGCCAAACTTGATCAATCACTGAAAGCCACATTGGATGCCATTGTTGCTCAGAAAATGAAGCATGTCCACACATTCTTGAGCATGGTTGATGACAAGATGCAAAACATTCATGACGAGAATGTTTATCTACTGCAGGAGTTGAAGTCCCTCACTCAGGCTCACTCACATCTCTCTGTCTCTATGAGTGAGTTGAAGCCCCAATGTTTTGATAATGCCAAAAAGGGGGAAAGAGAGAGAGCTAGAGCAACGGGAACCTTGGTGATAAACCAACGTGTTTTGACGAGGACTCCCCTAAAACAAAGTTAGGATTATCAAGAGACTTTGGCATTCCAACTGATAAACCATTTGCTGTAGACTTCTCATTGCCCTTCGTCACGTTATCAATATTACTCACTGCTTCTGCACCCCTCAATGACCTTTCTGCATCTCTAAATTTAGCCAGCTCAGAGAATTTCTGCTTCTCCCAATGTGCAGCCTTCAAAATTCCAGTTGACACCTGAAGATAAATATTAATATAATTAATAAATAGTCATCTCCTCAATATTTATGCAACTTATTTAAATTTTGGATACAGAATGCTAGAAAGAAATACAGTTCGCACCCGTGAATGCCTATGCAATTTACCACGAGAAATTGCATAATTTAAATCATGCAAGTCCCATTTCAGAAATCTTGGGAATGCCTTCTCGTCAATTGGATCAATCCATGTGGTGTGCTCGCACAACCAATACTGCATAAACACTTGAATATATTAATAAATAAATATTTCATCTACTATAGTAAGATTAGAATACTAAAGATTGTTTATATACCGGCAAAAAGAAAGATATTGGATTTGCATATTATACTAAAAAAACATGTCATTGAACAAATATTTATCTAATAACCTCATTATAATGCACATAGTAGACATACAGAACCTATATTCACATCTTTTACCTCTGGTTTTCATGATCTCAACCTTTGGGGACTTCTTTTCTTCCCTTTTTCTTTTTCGTCTTTCATCCACATCCCGTATTTGTATTCCCTTTGTTACTCTGCCCATATCTGCATATTCGAAACAATTTTAAGTTATAAGCTGAAAAATATCTTTTTTCTTATGTCAAAAAGTTAGAAAACAGAGCATAAATTGAATAAACATACACCTCAAGTCGAAACATAAACATATAGGGTTTATTTAATAAATTTTCACAATTTTGTAAAATAAATTATTTGTTATGCATATAAATTAAAGATGTCCATCAAAACCAAAGTTCTGGAGAATATTCTACCCTAGTTAACACAAAAAGTTCACAACTTTGATGTTTCCTAAATGCATGTTACGATTACGGGGTTTATTAAAAAAAATAGAATGTATGAATATTATGCTTTAGGCCTAATCTATCAATTTACAAAACCCTCAATACTTTTTGTCAAAAAAACAGAGTGTGTCATACAAGATTCCATTTTTTCTGTGAGTTAACAAAACTTTCTTCAGATCTCCATCCAACAAAATTAAAAAAAAAAAAAAGATGCAGAATAGACACAAAATATAATGAAAACATTATAACTCACAACCAGTTAGTACGATCGATTTACGCTTTTAGCTCCTTGATAAACCTTCCAGCTAGACTGAATCTGCACAATGGCCTTCTCACTTCTCTCTTCGTCTTCTTCAGTACTACACGTTTTCCTTTCTTCACAAATGTAAAAACCCCAAATTTCTGCACAAAAATTTACGACGTCTGACCGGAGTTGTTGATAGAGTTTAATTTAAGGAAGTTTTAATTAATTGCATAATTCGGGGGGCTTTAATGAGCTGATAGACTCGACTTTAAATTTCAAACATTTAAAGATTTTCTCCATATTAATACCGAATTTATGTATTAAGGGCATGATGGTACATTTATGTTCCATTTTGTCCTTATTCTGAAACTATTTTAAATCATGTCTTTATTTAAAAAAACACTAGGTGAAATGACCTTTTATGTGAAATCCCCTATAATCAATTCCGTAGGAGATCTACCCATATTTTATATATTTAATTAATATATCTATTTGATATAGATTAATAAAAGTTAAAAATAAGTTTTTGTAAAATTTCATTGATATAATCTATGGTTTATACTAAAAGAAAGTATTTAGTAAGTTAAAATTTTAAGATTTAAAATTTCTATTTAGATAATTATTGTTTATACTAATTGAATTTATAATTCAAGTGTATATATTTTAAATATTTAATTAATATATCTAATTGATATCAATTAAACCGTGTTTGTAAAATTCCAGTTTGAGATAAACATGGTGTAAACACAAATTCGTGAATTAAATATAAAAACGCGAAAATGCGAACAATTTTATTTAATTTCGGATTAAAACCGAGTATTTGTGGGTTACAATCTCTAATTTGTTCCTCTGATTCTCTCTTCTTGAATTTCACTTGGATTTCTTGAGCTTTTGGAGCTGGATCCGCAGCCGAACCCTTTCCGATCTTGTACTTGGGGCTTTTATAACGTTAATCCAAAGGCTTAGCGCCGTATTTTTGGATTAAACGTTGAATTTAGGGACTTTTTGGGACTTTTTCGGGACTTTTTCGGGACTTATTGGGACTTTTCCGTTTAAGATCCACGAAGAACTTTGAAGAAACGCCGAATCGAAGAGGCTTAGCACCTTGATCTCCACTCGAACACTGCTTCTTGCTGCTTTTCACGAAGAACGCCTTGAAGAAACGCTGAATCGAAGAGGCTTAACACCTTGATCTCCACTCGAGCACTGCTTCTTGCTGCTTTGCACGAAGAACGCCTTTGAATCTCCTCCAATTGCTGAAGAACACTCTAAAATCTCTATAGAGAATTTTAGAGCCTTGAATACTTCTGATTTCTTGATGATGAAAATGAATGAAATGAGGCCTCTATTTATAGGTGTAGGCCTGGAGATTTTTGTGCAAGTGGTTAGGGCTTTTAATTCAAAATTTTGAATTGTTTGTTGGGCTAAGAATGCCTTTTGGGCTTAAATTATCAAATTTGGGCCCAATTTAATTTGTTGGACTTTAGAGGCCTGTTTGGATTTTCTGGATTTTAGAGATCCGTTTTTTACTTATCGAGCTTTAGAGACCCGTATTAATTTACCGAACTTTAGAGGCCCGTCTTGAATTTTCTGGATTTATTAGGCTTTGGAGGCCCATTTATCTCATTGATCTTTGAAAGACCCAAATTAATTGGAGGGAATATTTAAATAATAATTAATTATATATTTAATTTTAGGAATTAAATTTATTCCAACAAATAAATAATAAATTTAATTAATATTTAACCCGTAATTTCCACGCGTCGCAATTTAATTCGTAATTGAATTTTCCTCGTCTACAAATTGCCCCCTCGTATTTCATCCACAAGTACATTTATCTTTTAAGTGGATGAATTGCGAAATTATTTCAAATGCTTTACCATATCTAAATTATGTGGCTCAATTAAAGACGTAAAGTAGTCTTTTGATTGATTGAACAAAAGAATAACCAATGCCCATAAATGTACTCTAAGGCCCAAACGTCTTTAAATTCATCTAATAGGAAGGCCCACTTTGCATTCTTGAAAATAAATATTTCACGTTAGTACTTGATAGGCATAAATTCCTAGAATTTAGGAAATTTTTTGTTGAGATATCATCAAATATTTGATAAGAATCTCATCTTCGTGCCTATATATACAGTCCTGCATTCATTTGATTTTCTTCATAATTTCGATAAAGCAGTGTGAGGAGGAGTTCAAGAATCAGGTAATTCTTTGAGCCTAACATTCTCATTTTATTGCATATTCACATACCAGCAAATACACTAGCCTTTTATTTCTTCTATTTACTGTATATATGTACATTCCAGTTTATTATTGATCAAAGAATTTATTCCGTTCATGCACTTGATCAACTTTTCTTTTTTTTTTTTTATTCCCTTGATAAGTAGAAATACAGCAACAATATTGATTTTGTAACACACATCGTACCGTTTTTCTTGCCGAAGTCACCTTCAGCGGTAACTTCTTCCTTTTCATTTATTTTCATATCTTTACTTTGTTTCACCTAGGCACATATATGCATGTTACAAATATCGACTTGTCCTTTTCATTTTTTCTCATTTTGCACTGCACTTTTGCTTCATGCTTCTTTGACGAGTGCACGAGTGTTGATTTCATATCGGTTTCATAGGTTTTTCAAACGAGAGATTGCCGGTGTCCCGTGGGTCTTTTTACTCTCTCTTTGAAACTTATGACTCTCGAAAAGAATCAACAGATTTCACTTCCGCGAAGACTTTCTTAAATATTCACAAAAATTCGAAAGAGGACATCGGTGTCCCATGGGTCTTTTTACTCTTTCGAAATTGTGAATTTTTAATGATCTGGAGAAGAATCACAGTTTATTTTCGCCCAATTCAATTTTTTCAATAGCCCTTCTTAATCAAATTGACCAAATTCGAAAGAGAGAGTGGGTTTTCGGTCGTTGGTGTATTAATCTCTTCGGATTTTGACAATTTGAAAGAGAGGGATTTTGACATTACTTATTTTGGGCCGGGAGGCGGTGCTGCTTAGTTTCCGGCGACGGCGGGCGACGGCCACTGCAGCTGGGTTGCGGCGGTAGAACCCAGGCGAGGCGGTAGACTCCCAGTCGCGGTCAGTAACTCACGGCGGCAGCAACGGGCATTATTAGTTATCAATTGGGGGGGGGGGGCAGGTCGCCGGCGGTGGAGGTGAGGGGTGGGGGAGAAGATGAAAGAAGAAATGGAGAAGGAAGAAAGATGGAGGATTTGGGGGGTGTGGGTAGTAAAAGGATTTTAATGAAGGAGGGGTATTTATGACATTTGAGGGGAGGTGTGACCTAAAATTCGGGGAGTGTATAAATCGGGAGAGTGATGGGGGAGTGCATCAAACCGAAATGGAGGTGCATATAGTCAGACCCTTTAATTAATTCAAAATAGGCCCAATGTGTGAGAAGGAATAGTGGGCTCTCTCGGTAAAATTAATTAAAACAGGCCCAACTCCTTATTAATTTAGACAAAAGAAACTCCTCATTTGTTAAATTAATTTAGGATAATGGACTTTTTTAGCTTTAATTAATTATCGTCTCTTTGTGATAAATTTTCTAATAAATTTATTCTTCTCTTCCCAGGTTCAGTTACAAAAATGGTTCACTTCAAAAATACCACCACTTCTTCCGGAGCTCGTTATTTGGTGATCCTTAATGACAAACGCCAACCTTTAGAGAAAGGGACACATTTACGTGTAGAAATGCCCCTTATTGGTAACTCTGCAAAACCTTGGCCTTTATCAAATGTCGGACTTCACTTGGACAATTGGTCGCATGAGATATCCCTGAACAAATTGACGAAAGCTTGGGTTCTTGACAACACTTCTCATCGCAACGAGACTGAAGAGGATGTAAGCTATCTGCCAACCTTGGGGAGGCGTATAGTTACGGGCAAGGACAACTGGAGAGGAACTATAGAGTTTTCTGGAGAATTCGGTTATCACAAAGGATATTGGGAGTGGACTGAAGACGTTTTGAGCCGATGTGGACATACCCTCAAGGACGCCAGGATTTATTACGTTGTCTTTGCCTCCCTTTTTACTTATGACTTTAATTCTGAAATTATCAAAGCTTTCTGTGAGGCATGGTGTCCATCTACAAATATGTTGCTCACTACTTTTGGAGAGATGTCCATCTCATTATGGGACATGCATGAGCTAACAGATCTTCCTCTAGACGGCTGTCTATATGACGAGGTGATACCTGACGCGCCCGAACTTTTTGACGAAACTGGGGACTTATGCCTTCCAAAGAGTTGCAAATATTTACTCCACGCTTACCACATGCTTCGTGGGAGCGTTTTTAGGGGCGGCGTATCGATTGATCGATGGATTGAATTTTGATCAAGAAAAACTGGAAAGTATCGTCAACCTCCCACACGAAGTGAGAAAAGGAGAAGTTGTCGCCCTAAGTCGACTCATAATCCACTTGGGAGTCTTGGAGTCCATAAGTCGTGGTCCGATGCAGAAGTTACTTTGTTTAAAGCACTCAAGATTGAACCGGCCCAGCAAGAAGAGACATATCTTGCTGCTCATTTAGCTTGTTGGCTTTCCGTATTCGCCCTTCCTAATGGTGAAGTGAATATGATACGTCCTGCTACTTTCAAAATGGCTAGTTTGATGGCTGCGGGTAAGACAGTTAATCTTGTCGTACCAGTCTTGGCTAATATTTACAGGGGTTTGAATCGGATTTCGCTGCACCCCGAACCGTCCCGAGCTCGATCTGCCTTTCCGGTTCATTTACGTTTGGTTAGCCCGATATTTTAGGACTCATTACCCTGCTGTTCATGATCACCGTGCCCCTATGATGGTGAAGTATTCTGGAGAGAATGGTGCTAAGTACCATAACCCTGCGGAGGCTCGTAAACGGATTCATAGAGGAGAGTCTGCCGAATGGACATGCAATATGTTAAATCGGCAGCAACTTATTTCTTATGTTGATTCCGGAACTGGTCAACGGGCTAACTGGAGTTACTTTGTCGCTATTCGATCCAATTACCTCACTTGGAGACAAGGTAATCGCTTTATTGTTGAACCTTACAGCCCACATCGATTTAGCCGTCAATTCGGCTTTTACCAAGAAGTTCCGGGAGAGTTGATTTTTGATCTTCGTGACACCCCATTAGATAACGGGACGCATTATTGGCAATCTTGTGCCTTGCGCGGATCTCGTGCTAAGGAGTGTTTTGTGATTGCCCCAGTGAATCCTAAGTCGTATTCTTCACCAGATTACAAGAAGTGGTGGGCCCAAGCTCATGGTACTTACTTAGAAAATCATGTTGACGACTTGATCAACTCGAAGCATGACAATGTCTTGGAAGAAGAAGTATTGGTTGTTGATAGTCATGATCTTTATGGAGAGCTTGATAAAGACACTTCTCGAACGCCGGTTGATCTTCCATTGATTCCTGAAGTAGCACCAGTGGTTGAGACTAGCAAGAGAAAGAGTATTTCTCCATGTTCGGAAGAGAGTCAAGGTGAAGACGATGATCGCCATTGGAAACGGGCCAAGAAGGTTACCAAAGCTTTAGTGCCTTTGGAGGAATCAGTTAACGACTCCCTGAAGAAAGAGGTTTTTTGTCACTCACTCTTTTCTTACTTTCCATTTTTTTTTTTAGTACTACTTTACTAATTATGTTCACATGTCTACTTTTTCAGGCGGTGGTAAACATCTTTGGTAGTGATTGTGAATCAGATGAGGAAGAAGTATCGTCTTCGGTGAAGGTTTTGAAAGCTTCTTCTCCTATCAACGTTGGGAAGCAGTGTACTCAAGCAGTTTCAGTATTTCACTGTAATAAGTTCTTTCTTGATCGTGAACGGGACTTTGTTTTGTCTACATGGAAAGCTCTTCAAGCAAGAATCATGGGAACCCCTATTAGCCTCTTATCTTTTATGAAGGAGGAAGTGCTTATAGCATTCACGAGGTTACAAACTTATGCCCAAACTGAACTCCCGGCTATAGAGGCGTCTTTGATATCCTTGTTTGAGAGAGCCGATGCTCATGATATGATGAAGTCTAAATCTTCCGATGGATGTCCTAAGGAGGTTCTTAATCAACGGTTGACCAAAGTTAAGCATGCCCTTCACGAGGTTGAGGAGAAACGTGCTGAAAATCTTTCTCAAGTCGAGGCTATCCAAACAAAGCTTCAAAAAGTCAAGGATAAGGTGCGCCGCTTGAAAGAGTTGAAGAAGGAGAAGAAAGTATTGGCTCAATCACTGGAGGAGAAAGAAACATTAGTTCAAGGTTTTGACACCGAGATCCTAAGTTTTCAAGACGAAATCTCCACTATCAACAATACGCCCCTGATAGAAGATGATGTAATTGAAGGTTTGAAGAAGACGGAGACCGAGCTAGAAGAGGCTTTAGAAGAGTTTAAGGGTTTAGGCCTCTTTTTTTAGTTGCTCTATGACTTTTATGATTTCCTTGATTTATCTGTTGTTTTTCATGGATATTTTGCTTTGCACACTCCATGTATCTATTTCATTTTTGCTTTGGCACTTTGATTAAAAATTTATTTTCTTCGTCTATATCTCACATGTTCATATTCTTCAATACTTGCTTTTGTATATTCATCGAGACAAATGAATTGGCCCTTTTGGAGAATAAAGATTATCTATTAAAAGAAAATCCTAAAGCCATAAGTTCACATGTCGAACCAGAGGCCGGAGCGCCGTTAAAACCTTGCCTCGGAAAACCCTCCTTAGGGATAAAACCTGGGTCAAGGGAAAAGGTACACCCCTGGCCTCTACAAAATTGAAGTACAAAACCGGAAATATAAGGCAAAATGAGGTTTGGGCATTGCCCCCTTCACTTTATTCCTTCTTTATTTTCTTCATGCTTCATATGTTCGTCACTTTTGTATTCATCGATCCGACTTACTCAAACAACTCGATTTAACTTATGACTGTACTTAGAAATATACTAAGTTGCCTACGTACCTCTTTAAAGAGGATCAAGCCATAACGTAGTTCAAGCAAAATATGATTTATATTTTTTTGGGGGGGGGGGACCGTTCACAGTTTATACTCATGCGGGCCAGGAGTGACTATTCTTTAACTACTGTAGACAAAGTAGGGATTTAAGTATTTAACCACTTAAAATGCCTTTAGTGGAGTAAGTTAACAGTTTAACCACATGTATTTACCTTTGGTGGTTGTCGTACACAGTTTATACTCGTGCGGACCAGGAGTAATAAGCAGTTTAGTCTCGTGCATCATGGAGTAACAAGCAGTTTAAGCTCGTGCGTTCTTGGAGCGACAAGCAGTTTAGGCTCATGCGTTTATGGAGCGTACTTGTTTTCTTTACGCGTAGTAGCGTTTCAAAAACATCCCATTTATAGGACCAATGTTCACGCCATCTTCAGAAATCAGCTTGTAGGGGCCGTTTGTGTAAACTTCTTTAACAACATATGGGCCATCCCACTTAGGTAAGAATTTATTCCCAACACGGTGAGTTACTACGATAGGCCTTCTCACAGCAAGCACCAAATCACCAACTTGAAAAGAACGTATCCTCACTTTTTTGTTAAACGTTCTGGAAAGGCGAGCTTGATAGCATTCGAGCCTTTGTTGTGCTTCCAATCTTTTCTCATCTAGGGCTTCCAACTCTTCAAGACGCAAGCGTGCATTCTCTTATTCCGTCAGCCCTTCTTGTATTGCCATCCTTAGAGATGGAATCTGCTTCTCAAGGGGAACAACTGCTTCAACACCATACACCAACGAGTAGGGAGTAGCTTGTGTAGGTGTTCTGTAAGTAGTTCGATATGCCCATAGAGCTTCATTCATCTTTTCATGCCAATCTCGCTTTGACTTGGAGACTACTTTCTTCAAGAGGTTGCACAAAGTCTTGTTGAAAGCTTCAGCGAGTCCATTAACAACTGCGTTGTACATAGAAGATTTCCTTTGTTTGAAGTCAAACTTGTCACAAAGTTTGTCGATGTGACTGTTACTGAACGATCTTCCATTATCGGTGATGATGTACCGAGGGACCCCGTATCTAAAAATGATATTGACTCGAATAAAATCAGCAACATTTTCTTTCTTCACTTCTCTCAAAGGTATGGCTTCCGCCCATTTAGAGAAGTAATCGGTTGCAGCTAGGATGTACAGATGACCGCCTGATGACTTCGTTAGCGGTCCCACCACATCTAGACCCCAAGCATCGAATGGCCATGAGGCAACAGTTGGGTGCAACAGTTCCGGAGGTTGATGGATAAGGTTGGCATGAAACTGACAAGCTTGACATTTTCGTGCGTGATCCATGTAGTCTTTCACCATTGTTGGCCAGTAGTACCCCATCCTCTTTACTCGAAAGTGTAACTTTGGTCCTGACTGATGAGCGCCACAAATGCCGGCGTGTGCTTCTTCCATTGCGTGGGCGGCTTCACCATTACCGAGACACCTTAAGAAGACCCCATCAAATGATCGTCTATAAAGCACACTCTTGTAGTATATGAATCGAGGGGCTCGACGTCTGATATCCACTCTTCGTTTCAGATCACTTGGCAACTTGTCGTATTTCAAGTAGTCGATAAATGGTTGACGCCAATCTTCCTCTTCAATTTCAAGTACCTCGATAACATGACTTTCACCTTCTTCATCACCGTCATCCTCAAATATAGGAGGCACAACCCAACTTTTACATATTGGGATACGAGCTTTACTTTCGGGCAATGCAATTGTCGAAGCAAGTTTTGCTAAAGCGTCAGCTTGTTTGTTATCTTTCCTTGGAACATGCTCAATTTCCACGTCTCCGAGATAATTCATGAGTCGTCGAGCGTACTTTTGATAAGGAAGCAACTCTGGTTTCCTAACCTCGTATGATCCAAGCATCTGGTTCACTATCAGCTTTGAATCTCCATACACCCTGAGGTGTAGTTTCTTAATATCGACTGCCATTTCCAACCCAAGTATGAGTGCTTGGTACTCAGCGACATTGTTTGAGCAATTCTATATTAAAGTGAAAGAGTAGGGCAAGACTTCTCCATCAGATGTTACAAACACAACTCCAGCACCAGCTCCTTCTTTATGAGCGGACCCATCAAAATACATCTTCCATGGAGGGGTTATTTCAACAGTTAGGACGTCTTCGTCTGGAAGGTCGTCACATAACTCCCATTCTGCAGGCATTGGATGATCGGCTAAGAAATCGGCCAAAATTTGTCCCTTGATAGCCTTTTGAGGGACGTAAATGATCTCAAATTGTTGCAACTGGAGATACCATCTCGCGAGTCGATCCGAGAGAACTGGCCTAGACATAACATACTTCAGCGGGTTTGCTCTCGATACAAGATGGATGGTATGGGCCTGGAAATAATGCTTTAATTTCTGAATTACGAATATAAGAGCTAGACATAGCTTCTCAATCGGAGAGTACTTCAATTCATTTGGAGTCATCATTCTACTCAGGTAGTACAAAGAATTTTCCTTTCCTGACTCGTTTTCTTGTGCCAGCAAGGCTCCAACTGAACGCTCTTGAGCAGCGATATAAAGAATCAACGGACGTCCGGGCACCGGAGCGATCAATACTGGTGGCTTCATCAAATATGACTTGATGCTTTTGAAAGCATTACTGCAAGATTCATCCCATTCAAACGGTGTATCTTTCTTCATGAGACGACTAAATGGTTGACATCGTCCGGCTAAGTTTGAAATGAATCTTCTGAGGTATGCCAGCTTTCCTTGTAGGCTTTTAAGCTCATGAATATTTCGAGGTTCCAGGATCTTTAAGATTGCGTCAATCTTTGATTACTCGATTTCAATCCCTCGCTGGCGAACCACAAATCCAAGAAACTTTCCCGATTTGACTCTGAATGCACACTTCAAACGATTCATCCTAAGCTGGTAACGCCTCAAGCGTTCAAAAACAACCCTCAGGTCTTGGAGGTGATCATTCCTCCTCTTTGATTTTACGACTGAGTCATCAACGTAACATTCAACATTCTTGTGAAGCATGTCGTCGAAAATCCTTTGCATGGCTCTTTGGTATGTTGCGCCTGCATTCTTCAAACCAAATGGCATCACTTTGTAGCAGTATATTCCTTTTGGGGTACGAAAAGCAGTGAGCTCTTCGTCTTTTGGCAACATGCGAATTTGATTGTAACCCGACGACCCATCCATGAAACTTAGAGCTTCATGACCCGTTGTTGCATCAATCATAAGTTCGGGAATAGGTAACGGAAAATCATCTTTGGGACATGCAACATTCAAATCCCGAAAGTCAACACACACACGGATTTGTCCGTTCTTCTTTCTCACTGGGACAATGCTTGAGATCCATGTAGGATACTTTACTTCTCGGATGAAACCGACTTCACTAAGCTTGTTCACCTCAGCTTCAATTAATGGAACAAGATCTGGTCGGAATCGACGTTGAGTCTGCTTGACTGGTCGAACTCCCTTCTTTACTGAGAGATGGTGCACTGCTACTTTTGGGTCCAGTCCCGGCATCTCTTTATACGACCATGCAAATACATCTCTGAACTCACTTAGCAGTTCAATGTAAGTTTCTTCCTCATCATCGGACAATAAAGCACTCACATAGATTGGTCGCGGGTCGTTAACATCACCCAAGTTAATTTCTTTCAACTCATCAATAGTTGTCTTGACGCCCTCTTCGAGTTCTGGAGGAGCATCCTCTGCATCCACTTCCTCCACTTGAACATCTTCGCATTCGGTGATGTGATTCACAGTTGCGATGTCTTCATTGTATTCATTTGTATTCGTAAGATCCACACGTGATCTCATATCTTATGACACTTGCTGCTGAATGTCATAGGTGTTGACGAAATTGGAAGAAGCTACACTTTCTGTATCATCTTCTTCGTCGCTATACTCTTGAGCGAGAACAATGGTTTGCCTTCTGGCTTTGGATCCTCCCCCATATGCTATTGTCAACGTATGCTGCCTCTTTAAGCGGGATTGCTTTGAGCTCCGAACTTTGGACCCAACTTTTGATGATGGGTCTGTGGCCCGAGTCTATCAAAGACTGAGGGGCGTTTCGTTTTCTTACTATTCTTGCTAGCAGACTTTCCAAGTCTCTCAAAGACTGAAAGTCGTCTTATCTTCTTACCATCTTCATCGAATGCATCCTTTGTCGATGAGTATTCTTCTTCAGAAATGTTGTTGGCATTGGCTCTTTTAATTGCAATGCGAACTGGATTCTTCGTAGTATATCCAAGTCCCATTTTGGTGTTCTTGACAGCATAACCACTCTTTCTCAACATTTTCTGGGTGTCATTAAGTCCATATTCTGACTGACTAACACCCTTCCCCAATGCACAATTTTCTCGTGTATCATACCCGACTTTGACTAAAAGCTTGTAAGCTTTAGGACCGTAAAACTTTGTAACATCACGTCCCATCTCCTCTCCATGTTCCACCTTAGGTCCTTGAGTAGGACGAACAAACCCCTTAATTGGCTGTGAAGATGGCTTCTTTCCATCCAGTTTAGTTAACGGCAATGTTAACTCCTCCAATGCTTCAACAATAGAGGGAACCGATTTGTTCTCTTTGAGGCGAGTTGTTGATGCCTCCTTGCAATCCTTCCGTGTTGGACCTTCCTCGTTCTTTGTTTCTTTCGCACCTCGAAAGAAGTATTTGGCATCAGCAAAGTACGACTCTGCCTCTGTGAAAGATTTATCATCTCCGACCATTGTTTTCACAACCCCTTGACTAAAGTATTTGAAGCATTGATGTAGGGTAGAAGGAACCACACCGTTCTCGTGCAGCCACGGGCGCCCTAGAAGCATGTTATATGAAGTCCGGGCATCTATGACGTGGAGAGTTACAGTCGATGTCATCCCACCAATTAGCAAATCCAACACTATGGTGCCAAGGGCCCTCTGTCCTTCCTGATTAAACCCATGTATCATCAAACGACTGCCTGCGAGTTCATCCATATGTATTTCCATCTTTTTCATCACCCGTAAGGGTAAAATGTTTACCCCGGAACCTCCATCAATCAATATCCGATTTATTTTCTGCTCTCGAGTATGGCCAACTACGAATAGTGGCCTGTTATGGGATTCTGAACCAAGCATTAAGTCTTCATCCGTGAAAGCTATCGTTGAGAAACAATCATTAACTTTGTCATCAAGACCATCGTTGGTCTGAGGTCGTTCATCATCTTCCTCGCTAGTCATGTGGCAAGAGAGATCTCTACATTCGTTGTTGTTCTCAACTGTGACATCATTCGTTGTTGTCTCACTGTCCTCTAGCAAGATCTTTCCTTCTTTAGCTAGCTGCATAACTTTCTCCTTGAATATGAAACAGTCTTGGATTGGATGCCCTACCAACCGATGGTATTTGCAATACTTTGGGTCATCCGTTCGCCCAGCTTCATCCGTTCGCCCAACTTCATCCGGTCGTTTCATTTCTGGTAATTCGATGAGATCGTTCTTGATCAGGTCATCGAACATTCCGGGGATGTCAGAGTCTAGGAATGGATACTGCATTTGTTGCTATTCCCTCAGACTTGTTCTCCTTTGCCCCCATTCTTGGGTGACGCCTTTTCCTTTACTCCCTGCATCAGTTTCACCCTTTCTGAATTTGACAGTAGTAGCGGTCACTGCCATGGATTCTTTATTCGAATCTTTAATGAAAGGTTTGCCCCCTTTCTTAGCTTCCTGCTTGTCTTTGAACTTCCAAGGCTCCTGAGTTGGCGGCCCTCCAGCTCTGGTTGTAGACATACTCAGCTCCATATCGTGAGCTTTAGTCGCCAAATCTTCGAACGACCTTGGTCGAATTGCTTGTAGGATATATCGAAGACCCCACTGCATTCCTTGAATACACATCTCGATTGCCGAAGCTTCGGTCAATCTATCTTTACAATTCAAACTTAAATTCCTCCATCGGTTTATGTAATTTATCACCGATTCCTCCTTTGATTGACGGGTGTTCATCAATTCAATCATGCTCACTGTTCTACGAGTGCTGTAAAACCGGTTGAGAAATTCCTGCTCCATTTGCTCCCAACTGTCAATCGAGCTAGCTTCCAAATCGGTGTACCAATAAAATGCATTGCCCTTTAAAGAGCGTACAAATTGCTTTACCAAGTGATCTCCGTAAGTGTCGACATTGTTGCAAGTCCCTACGAAGTGAGCAATATGCTGCTTTGGATTACCCTTTACATCGAACTGCTGCAACTTTGGAGGTTGATAACCAGCTGCCATCTTCAAACCGTCAATCCTCTTCGTGTAAGGCTTGCTGTAGGTAAATGAAGACTTGGGATTTTCCTCCAATTTATCTTTGATTGCCCCAAGTATGATTTCTTTCAGTCGGTCAACGGGCACCAAACCATCGGGAGAAACTTGTAAATCCTTAAGAGTTTGGTCAACTTCCATTGGTTGGCGATCACCAAACGTCTCAGCATCATGCCCTTCTACTTGCTTTCCTTTGTCCGCATTACTTATCAGCTTAGCAATCTGGGCATCCTGTTCTTGGACATGTTTTGTGAGTCCTTCTACGGCTCGAGTTAAGTTTTCCA
Organism: Galeopsis tetrahit; assembly: GCA_963675135.1. Lineage (NCBI taxonomy): Eukaryota > Viridiplantae > Streptophyta > Magnoliopsida > Lamiales > Lamiaceae > Galeopsis > Galeopsis tetrahit. The sequence goes on along the minus strand of OY776130.1, from coordinate 26,537,888 downwards.
GTTGCTCCTCAACAGTCGTAGTGCCTGTCGCCATTGCTGAGGCTGTACTTGAATCTGATGAGCTCGATGTGGAACGAGTAGGGGAACAGGCTGAGTTGTTCTCCTCGTTCGCAGTGTTGGGTGATGAACCCTCTGCAGTAGCCTTCTCTGAAGAAGACGATGACTTCGAACTTCTTGACATACTCCTTGTGACTACGTTCACGTCTTCAAAGTCAAGACCAGCTGATCCGGATGCAACACCTCTCTTGATCTTAATCTTGATTGGTGTCATCGTCGAGACTTGATTTGCTTGAAGAGTAGAGATGAGAGGTAGAGATTGTCCCACTGGGCGTGCCAATTTGTAAACACAAATTCGTGAATTAAATATAAAAACGCGAAAATGCGAACAATTTTATTTAATTTCGGATTAAAACCGAGTATTTGTGGGTTACAATCTCTAATTTGTTCCTCTGATTCTCTCTTCTTGAATTTCACTTGGATTTCTTGAGCTTTTGGAGCTGGATCCGCAGCCGAACCCTTTCCGATCTTGTACTTGGGGCTTTTATAACGTTAATCCAAAGGCTTAGCACCGTATTTTTGGATTAAACGTTGAATTTAGGGACTTTTTGGGACTTTTGGGACTTTTTCGGGACTTATTGGGACTTTTCCGTTGAAGATCCACGAAGAACTTTGAAGAAACGCCGAATCGAAGAGGCTTAGCACCTTGATCTCCACTCGAACACTGCTTCTTGCTGCTTTTCACGAAGAACGCCTTGAAGAAACGCTGAATCGAAGAGGCTTAACACCTTGATCTCCACTCGAGCACTGCTTCTTGCTGCTTTGCACGAAGAACGCCTTTGAATCTCCTCCAATTGCTGAAGAACACTCTAAAATCTCTGCAGAGAATTTTAGAGCCTTGAATACTTCTGATTTCTTGATGATGAAAATGAATGAAATGAGGCCTCTATTTATAGGTGTAGGCCTGGAGATTTTTGTGCAAGTGGTTAGGGCTTTTAATTCAAAATTTTGAATTGTTTGTTGGGCTAAGAATGCCTTTTGGGCTTAAATGATCAAATTTGGGCCCAATTTAATTTGCTGGACTTTAGAGGCCTGTTTGGATTTTCTGGATTTTAGAGATCCGTTTTTTACTTATCGAGCTTTAGAGACCCGTATTAATTTACCGAACTTTAGAGGCCCGTCTTGAATTTTCTGCATTTATTAGGCTTTGGAGGCCCATTTATCTCATTGATCTTTGAAAGACCCAAATTAATTGGAGGGAATATTTAAATAATAATTAATTATATATTTAATTTTAGGAATTAAATTTATTCCAATAAATAAATAATAAATTTAATTAATATTTAACCCGTAATTTCCACGCGTCACAATTTAATTCGTAATTGAATTTTCCTCGTCTACACATGGTTTAGACTTAAAAGAAAAAGAAAGTATTTAGTAATTTCAAATTGCATTTAAATTTCGGTTGAGATAATTATTGTTTAGACTAAAAGAAAGTGGGTAGTTTTTTTTTTTCGACCATAAAATGAAAGTAGTTAGTAGTCTAAAATTTTAAATTTTAATTTCAAAATTATGGATTTTTTTTTTTATTAACATGTCTTTTCAATTATTATTAGTGGGACACTTTTTTTATTTTTTATTAGTATAGGGACATTTACTCAATATTATATCCTTAATTTTATTTTCTGAAATTGTTTTGTAATGTTAAAATTAGTTTTAAAGATAAAGTTTTTTAAATTCAATCATATCTTAATCTTAATTTTATCATATATTTGTAAACATGTGTCATTTGTCACAACATCATTGTATATTTCAGTTCTCTTCTCAATTCATTCTATTTCAAAATCTATTTTTTCTTATTAATTTTAATCATTAATCTTACAATTAAAAAAAAAGAATATATATATATATATATATTCTATTAATAAATTCAATTTTGAATATTCAAATTTAAATATTATCATTAATTTTTTAGTACACGACAATCTCATTAATTTAATTTTATCTTTTTAATTTCAACGCTGCATCTCAACTCTATTTTTTTTATTCTATATAAATCTCAACATCTCAACTCTATTTTTTTTATTCCTATATAAATCTCAACATCTTTATTCTAATTTCAACCATCAAACTTTTAATTTTTAGGGTTTGTCTCTTTGAACACCATATGCAATGCATTTCATAGATTGTACTCCCTCCATTAGAGGAATTTGCACCTCTGGGATGGCACACATTTTAATAAATGTGTAAGAAAAAGTGTAATGAGTGATATTTTGAGGGGTAGTTTTGTAAGCTTTTATGAATATAGTAAAGTAAAATGTAGGTTGAGTGTGAAAAAATAATGACATATAGATAAATATGTGTATATTTTGAGGGTGAGGGTTATGACAATATTTCCTTTTATGGAGTGTACAAATTGGTATGAGACATTCATATATGAAAAATGTGCAAATTCCTATGGGACGGAGGGAGTAGTTTATTTTGAAACACAATTGATGTATTATTATTGAATTCAATGTTAATTTGCACCTGTACACTTTTTAGGATTTTGTTATATTTTTTAATTTTGTAACATCAATTCTTATATAATTTATATTAATATGAAATTAATTAATTAAATTCTACTATTATTTTGAAACGGTTTTATATTTATAATGTGTTTAAATGATAATTATATTATTGAATATAAAAATTCAAGTATATCTATACATTCAATTTAATGAAAAAATTTATCTTTATCATATATTTCATGTAATTTAAACTTTATTATAGTTTGTCAATTTTATATATATATATATATATATATATATATATGAATTTTATTTCAATCCGCGTAATACGCGGGTCTTACACTAGTTAAATATAAATAAGAAAAAAATTTAATTAGGTGGACATGCCACCTAAGCCGTGGACACAACACTTTCCTTTAAAAAAAATACACTTTCACACTTTTATTTTCTGGTCCCACAATAGTTTTCACACTTTAAAAGTGTGGAACCCTTGTAAACTTCACTCTCACAATACTATCAATTTTACACAAATGTCATATTTTTTCTCCACACATACACAAAAGTCAAACTATTTTTTTAATTTATATATAAAATTAATGATAATTTTACATTTGAATATTAAAAATTGAATTTGTTAATAGAATAGAACATCTCATATATATTGAGATTTGTTATTAGGATTTTTTTTTTAAAATATACAAAATTCTATTTTATTTAAAATATTTAATATTTATTTAATCTATTTATAACTGAATTTATATTTATAAATTTTAACTTTTAATATTCAAATTTAAAATTCAAAAGGTTCATTTAGAAGATAAAGATTAAAAGGATGCAATTCTAAATTCAATTTCATTTAAATTTTAATATTTAAAATTAACATTTACGTCTTAAAGATATATCTTTAAATTCTGTTTTCAAACCTATATTTACTAAGTCAATGGAACATGATCAAATCTAATAAGCAAAATATGACCCGTCTTAAAAAATAAATTTATACAGTTAGTATATTTTTTTTATTCTAGATAAAAAATAATGTTATACAATTATCAATATTACGTCATAATCATTTTGTATAACATCATATATATCAAAGCATTCCTAAATTCATTTATATTAGATTGAAAAATTTCTAATTTCAGGATTGATTAAGAACTACAATTTTATATCATATCTATTTTCTAAAAAATTGATTTAAAAATTTTATATTCGGGAATCCTTAATCGTTAGTCATTATTGTGATTAATCATTACCCAATATTTAAATTTTTCACTAAATCTATAAACCTATGGAAATAAAGAAAGAGGGGTCAATTTTTAACTTTAAACAAATTTATTATTCAAAATTAATAATTACAGTGCGAAATATATGTGTTGATCATCTCACTACTGCATTTAACACATGTCCACCCCCATTCTTATTCTTATGGATGGAAATAAAGAAAGAGGGGTCAATTTTTAACTTTAAACAAATTTATTATTCAAAATTAATAATTACAGTGCGAAATATATGTGTTGATCATCTCACTACTGCATTTAACACATGTCCATCCCCATTCTTATTCTTATGGAGTTGAAAATCTATTTTTTTTGTTTCCTTTGACTGACATTTCTCTCCATTTGTTTTATTTTATATATATGATTTTTAGATTTTTTTTAACGTAAATTTTAAATTCTATTTTTTACGTTAGATTATAAAATTAATTTTGTATAGGTAATAATATTTTAGCACTTTCATAAATACTTGCATTTTTAATTACTCACTTATAATATTTACGAATTCAATAATTTTAAATAAAATATTTCAATCACACTCATTTTAGAATTTAATCTCTGTCCTTATATACTATATACTATAAACATGATTTTAATTAAACGGCTGACAAATGTTCTCTATATTCTTCTACTAACTTTTACAACAAATTACAAATTTCATCTAATGTTCATAATTGTTCTCATAGCAAAAAATAATTTTCTATATTATTTTACAAACTTCTACAACGGATTACAAATTTCATCTCTAATGTTCATAATTGTTCTCTTAGCAAAAAATAATTCTCTATATTATTCTACAAACTTCTACAAAGTATTATAAATTTCATCTGTAATGTTCATAATTGTTCTCTTAGCAAAAAAATAATTTTGTATTCTCAATAATATTTCATCACTTTATGTAATTCTCTTAATTTCAATTTCAATTTTTTATGTTTACATTTTATAATTTTATAAGCATTTTAAATTACATATTTATACTAAAGTGATTGTTTATTGATAAAGCTAGTGACAATTTGAGTAAATAAGTGATGGTTGGAGAGTGAAGATAAAGTAGTGTGAATAATATTATTTTCATAAAGGGAATGGACATAATAAAAATTAATAAAATTTGACAACCAAAAAAAAGAAAGTGGAAATTAGGGATTTTTAGTTGACAAATTAAGTGGTGATCAGCGATCTTTGTGTCTCCGCGTTACAACAAGCAGACTAAGAGATCGATTTCTTGCTCTCCCAAGAATTTAGAGGACAAACTCAAGCGCAGATTGATTGAATTTAGAGTTTGTGCAATCTTCGATTTTTATATTTTATGGGAATGAGAATGATTTAAGTTCTTGTGGAGTTTTTCTTATATATTATCTGAAACTTGTTAAATCAGTTGTATTTTGACTTAATTTTTTTGCTAATTTGCAATAAAAACCTTTGCGAAATTGAACAATTAAACATTTTGTTATCCTGGTTATGAGTGGATTCTACTTGGGCCATGTTTGTTTTGGGATTGTGTTTATGTAGGATGGGAAAATCTCAATAAACAGTGTGTTTATTTTGAAATTTTGGGTATTATTATAATAGTAGAATATATAAGTATTGAGAATGTAGTTGGATGGATGGTGAAATTCGGATGTTAAATCTCAAACTAGAACAAGACGTGAGATGTTACTGGAATGTGCTTTAAGTCAAATCAATTGTATTAGAGTGAATAATTTTGTATTATTATTATAATAAGATATATATATGTTTTTAGAGGTGGATGTCAATTGTATAAGAGTGAGTAATTTCGTATTATTATAATAGTATGATATATAGGTATTTTTAGGGGTAAATGTTGGTGGATGGTGAAATTCGGATGTTAAATCTCGAAATAGAACAAGATGTGGAATGTTGTCGGACGACGTGTGAGTCCCAAACCAAACAAATATGCCCTCAGAGTTTTTTTAGTGAGTGTGAGCTCGATTGAGTTCAAGTCAGAGTTTTGAGTTGCGAGTTTTGTAAACGAGCTGGAGCTTTGCAGTTGGCACTATTTGGCTCGCTTCAGCTCATTTACACTCCAATTTTTCAGCCAGCTAGTGTTCCGGAAAATCAAAGATGATGGCATATTATAAGGTACTAAATTTGTATACTTTGATTCACTGCTTCAGTACCGACAAATTAGCCGATTGTCAATATGAGTTGTATATGTGTCGATCATTGCTCCTCCATCAGTTCAAAAATTTTAACTTTGATAAATGTTTGTGTAAGCACATTAAAATTGCACCCAATCAAATAGTGACACGTGGACAAATATATGTTAAATTAAATTGATTTACTATTTTAATTTTTAGAATTTAATAAATCTAAATCTCAAATTAAATAGTTAAATTATTGAGATTTAACATACACGGTACAAGCCGGTCAAATTATACGAGTATTGGTAAGACTAAATTTGACTTACCATATATGGAGGAAATCAAATCACATCTCTCCAAAAAGGGAAGAGAATTAAATTAAAACGAATCAAGTCAATCAAATCGGCATCAGCCAATAAGAAGGCGCCACGTGCCACGGTAAAGAGGGAAGGTCTTCACTCCCTCACCCTATAAATAGGGTCCTCCCTCATTCATTTCAAACACAATACAAGAAACTTTCAAGACTTTAAAACTCTCTACAGAGATTTAAAGTGTTCTTGAGCATTCGAAGGAGCTTCAAAGGCGTTCTTCGTACAAATCAATCAAAAGTAACGTTCGATCTGGAATTAAGGTGTTAAACCCTTCATTTCGACGTTCTTCAACTCAAATTCAAAGGCGTTCTTCTTACAAGTTGATCAAAAGCAGCGTTCGATTCGAGATCAAGGTGTTAAGCTCCTCAAATCGGCGTTTATTCAAGGAAGTTCTTCATGGATCTTCAACGATCTTCAGCGGCGTTCATCTAAAAGCTCTCCAAATCAGCGTTTAATCCAAAACAAGACGTCAAGTCCTTGGATAAACATTACAAATCTTCAAGTCCAATTGTGATTAAGACCAAAGTGAGGATCACGCCTCAAAATCTTCAAGTCAAAAATTCAAAATTCGAAGAGAAGAATCAGAGGAATTTAGAGATTGTAAATCCACAAAATTTCTCGATTTGATCCGAAAGAAATAAAATTGTATTGCATTTTTGTGTTATTATTTTAATTTCACGAAATTTGTTGTTACAGCTTGAACTTAGAACCATGCATTATCCTATTATATGATTGCGGGGTAAAATGCAAGTTTGGTCCCAAGAAATTATGCCCTCACAATTTTGGTCCCATTTTCATCATTTTTTCTCATAAAAATACTTCCGTTAAATGCTAACATAAATGGAGTGTGAGCTTCACGCACTCTTCTAAAACTAACGGATCTACTTTTCGATTGAAGTTCTCTATTTTTTTTTCAAGCCTTATTGCATTAAGCCCATGAAACAATCACTAATTTTACACTTAAATCACCAAACTATTTTTTTTTTTCACAATATATACTCCCTTCCCGTAGAAAATTGCATACTTTGCCATATTTGAATGTCTCGTACCATTTTACACACTCCATAAAAGGAAATATTTTCAATACTCTCACCCTCAAAATATACACATATTTATCCATATGTGTCATTATTTTTTCACACTCGATCTACCTTACTTTATTCATAAATATTTACAAAACAACTCTCTAAACATCACACATTACAATTACACCTTTTCTTAAAATGTATATCATCCCAATTGTGCAAATTTTATTGGGATGAGGGAGTACAAACTATCAAATTTTGGTACATAAACTACTAAATTTATTTTTGGACTTTAACATGTGCGACCACACATGCCTTTTTCAAGGGCCATTTTAAAAAAAAAAAAAAAATCCAATTGGATTGGAAATTGCACTAATTAAACTCGCCGAATTATCACAACAGTTGCACATAAACCACCAAAATGATAATTTGGTTGTCTAAGTGCAATTTTAATGATTGTTTGGTAGGTTAATATAATTCGAAACTCAAATTTTTTTTTTTTTAAAAGAAATGCCCGGCCCTAAAAAAGACCGTGTGCAATCTGGTTAAAAATTGACTGGAAAACACGTTTAGTGGTTTATGAGCCAAAATTTGATAGTTTGCATATTTTGATTGCATAGAAAAATAGTTTGATGATTTAGGTGCAAAATAAGTGATAAGTTGGTGGGTTTAGTGTAAACATAGAAGATCAATTTGGCATTTGCAATTGCCAACTAGTGAAGAAACTAAGTAAAATGAAAGATAAAGTCAAGAAACAACACAAGAAGAATGCATGAAAGGAAATAAACATTAAGATTGACCATATCACACACATTAATATTAAACAAAAGAGTTGCACACAATTGACATGTAATGCCACTTTTTTATGTGCAAATATTTTATCGATTTCTGTTTTTGTTCTTTTTTAAGACAAACATTGAATTTCTTGGAGATCATCATGTGTTGCTTCATGTATGGATGTGTTGCTTAATATTAATGTTTATGATATGGTCAATTCTAAATGTTAATTATGTTTATTTTATTTTGTTCAATCTTAATGTTCTTTAATGCAATATTTTGGTGTACGTACGTTGTATTTTTTATTGTTCCTTACTCATACCGTGGTTTAATGTTTATTTTATTTCATGCAATATTTTGGTGTTGTGTCTTTGATTGGTTTATGCACAACTTAAATGGTAGTTTTGCAGTTTATGTGCAATTTCAATGATTGTTTGGTGGTTTAAGTGCAATAGTACAATTCAAAACTCGATTCAATTTTTTTTAACAGAAATGCCCCATCAAAATGGCACCTACGTAGCACATGTTAAAATTTGTAGTCTGTATACACTTATTGTTAATCTCCTCTATGCATATTAAATTTCAACAGTCTAGATAAAAAATAAATGTACTCCATGACAATCAAATCAACAATTTCCCGGTGAAATCTAAAGATTTATTTCAGTAGATTCCTCATTTACGTTTGACTTTTTCTTCTTCAGTCTTTTTCCCTCACCCTCCTCACTAGCCTCTTTTTTTCAGCCTTACCACCAACATCCACAACTTCATTTGCCTTATCATCTTGACCTAAATCCACCTCTTCCGCCTCAAATGCCTTATCTTCGTGCCCCAAAATCACCCCAATCTCATCATCTGCTGCCACATCATCAGCCATATCACCTCCGTTTGCATGTAGCCAAGCCACTGAGCACTTGATTACGCATAAAGTTATCCACCAACTCGTCAATTGTGGTTGATGCTTTATCATCAATTTTTATTTTTTGAGAATGACTCATATCCTCAAGAGTTGGGCTAACCATTCTAGACTCCTTAATACGCAACAACTTTGAAGCATAATTGTTTGACACATCAACAATGTACTTCATCTTGTTCTCCAAAATAGAGAGAGGGGGTGAGGTGTTGTGATAAAGCGAGCCCATTCTAAGAAGTGGCCACATGGCATACCTGGACGCATGCCAAGCTCTCATTAGTTTATATACGATAGAGTGATAGTTTTGAAACAGTTGTACAATAAAACTCTCTTACATAAGACCAAAGGTAAAGTCTTATGTGAACTAGTTTCATCGTGCAACTAATATGCATTTTGAGTGTATTTTTAAATAGTATTAGTTGTTCCATTAAAACGTATTATTTTGACAGTAATAGTAGTTTTACTCGAAATAATTAGCAGCTATACTATAAATTGATAGTTTCTAAACAGTTGTACGATAAAACTCATTTGCACAAGACCAAATCACAATAATACAAGCTGATGCTAAGGTGTGTGGGAACAAAGGTACTCAGGTATTGACAAATCATTGAATAATGTTTTACATGTCTGTGAATGTAGGACATTATGTGGAAATGTCACGTGGATTGCACGATTGTCCTAAATTTACTTATTTTAAAAATATACAATCCTACATTCACAGGCCCATAAATCTTTAAGGCCATGTTTGATAGCTTAGATTAAACCTAGATTAACTATATATCATTTTTATTGATTGTTTGATAACTTAGATTAAGGGTAGATTATGCTTTAAAATTTATAAAGTTTAGTTATCATCCTAATTTTAGATAATCCATCTTTACTATCAAACATGCCCTAAATGTAGAACAATCGTGCAACTCAAGAGTGATTTGAGCCCGATTTGGTCTAATTCGGGCTCGATTGTCCTACACATATATATTTTAAAACATAGAGTACTACATTCACAGTCGCATAAAATTATTGTCCTTAAAAATCAATTCCCCTAAATTACAGGTCTAAGAGAACATTTTCCAAATAACCCTTAATAGAAAAATAGACTAGAATGTCCCTGTAAATATTTATTAATATACAAATGTATTATGCAAATTTTTTTTAATTCTAATACTATAGGTGATGTGTACCTAAAATTATGGGTAACTATAGCATGACACGATGTAGGTCCCCAAAGTTGAGTTAATAACGAGTAAGCTAGTGAAAATGTCTAGAGGGGGGTGAATAGACTTTTCAAAAATCTATCGAAATATCAGAATACAATATGCGGAATACGAAATTAACAATGAGCCCAATTTAAGTTTATACTCAACTTATCAAATTCGAGAACTCTGTTCTATACTCAACTTGTCTAGTTTAGTAGTTAAAACAGTTAAGCAATTAAACAATTAAAACAGTAAAGCAATTAAACACACAAAGATTTATAGTGGTTCGACAACTTGTCTACATCCACTCTCACAAACCCAGTTGTGATGTTTCCACTAAACTCTTCCAATCGAGTACAAGTGTGTAATTCCTGTCTTTTGAGTCCCAAGAAGAAGACTTAGATCTTCAAAGACTATACCTCCAGATATGTCTATGATCTAACTAGAAATTTAACAAGTATCTAGCAACTTGATAAAAACAACAAAACTAAACACTTCTCTGATCTTCAGTAGCAGTCTTCTGGATTTCTTCACTTCACTTCTGACTTGCTTTCTGAACTCTAATAAACTCTGAGAGTAATCTTCAATATATCTTCAGTATGTAGCTTCAGTATACGTAGTTGCAGTAGTCTTAAAATGATCATCATCACGAAGTATTTATAACTTTCAATCTTCAAGAACTTTGTAAGTTGTAACCAACTTTTCTTGATAACTACCTTCAACTGAATCTTCTTATCTATCCACGCGTTTCTGTTATAAATTAGTTATTCCATAACTAACTTCTACCCTTATCTTTGTACGCGCTTCATTTAGATTTATAACTTCGACTTTTAGTAACTCTCGTTGACTTATCTTGAGTAGATTTGTATGCACTTGTCTTGTCTTGTAGTCCATCTTATCTTGAGTAGTAGACTTCAACTCTTCTGGTCTAGTCTTCCTTCTTCAATCAGTAGACTATACTAATCTTTATCAAGACTATTACATTACATTAAGCTTTCATAATACAAGCTTAGTCAACTTAGAAACTATACAATCAATCTAATCTATTACATATAAAAACATGAGCTCTATACAATATTTCAATAGCTCAGTAACATACTTAAACAAATATGAAACACATATGAAGTATACACAATATACGAATTTATAAGTACTTCATTCTTTACATGTGAACTCTACTGGTCTGGTACAAGATGACTCAACTCAACTAGACTAGATCAGTCAACACTTAGAAAATATTCAATCTACTTTTGGCTTATCAAAACTTCATCTTATCTTTTATCTTTTAGGACTTGTCTAGGATTCATATCCCAACAATTTCCCCCTTTTTGATGAAGCCAAAACTACTTGAATCTTTTCTCATAAGTAGACTAGTTAAGTAGCTATCTTGTCTTTAACATCAAAATAGTATTTATCTTTCATTCATTCAAAATAGATCAGTAGATTACACATACTTCAAAATATAATCATAAAAAAAACTATCAAATAAGAATGTAAATCAACTAGTCCGAAAGAGTACCTCCTTCTAGATTTGGAACTTGAAATGCATCTAGGAGTCTCCTATGTATCAGACTAATATGACCATCATCTTCAATCTTCTCTTTATCCAGTAGTTGTTCTTCGAACTTCTTGATCTGATTCATATCAACTATTTTACCTGAACTTGTCATAGGACATTTCCATGTAGGAAATTCAGGAACAAGAATATTGAAATTAGCTCCAGCCGATATCCTTAGGATAAGATGCCATAACTTCCTGTGTTGACCTTCCATGAACCTGTCAAACAGTGAGTAAAGCTCATCTTGATTCTCAGCATCACCAAACTTCCTAATTATCCAATGATCAAGTTCCCATTGATTCTTCACTTCTATCCATTCAGCTCTGTGCTCATTATCAATGAAGTGATCAATGAACTTGTCTTCCATCAGATCTTCATCAGCTTTCAATTTCTGCAGTCTTTCAATATGCTTGACAATCTTCTTCTTGCTAGCATAGTGAATCTCATCATCATTAATTCTTTGCTTCTTCTCAACAATTGCAGTAGCAGTAGCATCTTCAACATTCAACTTCCTCTTAGTTCGTCTTCTAGTCTGAATCTCAGCTTCTGGAGACGCAGCTTCTTTGCCTTTGATCAATTTCAGCTCTTCTGATCTAACCTTCTCAAGTTCACTTGTCTTGATCAACTTTCCTCTTTTAGACCTTTTGAACTCTTGAATGGTTTCAGCTGCCTCCTTAGCTTCTGGTTCATCAGACTTCTCAACAATACTTTGCTCTTCCCCCTTTTTGGCTTCATCTGCCTTAAGAGTGAAAAGACTAGTAAAGCGAGTCATTTCTTCCTTAACAGCTTCCTTCATAGCTTCAGTAGCTAACTGAACTTGAGTCTGAATCGTCTTCTCATCAACCATCTTGTTTAGACGATCAGTAGTCAACTCTAGCTTCTGTGAAGTTGAAACAAGTTCATTCTTGAAATGCGTAGCCGTCTGTTGAAGAAGAGTATTCTGAGCTGTTAACTCATTGAGAATAGCTTGAGAACGCACCAACTGATCTTGTGCTTCTCTTCTCTGTTCATCAGCAATGGAAACCTTAACACTGTAGAGTCTCTCCATTTTTCTTGATTCTTCAGCTAAAGATCTAGCAAACTCAATCGATCTCTTTTCTGAAATATCAACTTGTTTCTTCAGAAAATTTTCAACTTCAGCACTCATCTTCTCTCTGAAAGTTGAGTCCAACTTGTTAACTTCACCAACCATCAAATCTCTGGTATTGTCAACAATGAACTGATTCTGGTCAACTAATACATCCTTCATCTTCGAGTGTAAGAACTCGTCTATGGCAGTTTGAACAGTACCTTTCAGATCGATCTTTAATTTATCCAAAAATCTTTCTGAAACAACTTGAATAGATGACTGAGTCTCTTGCACTTTCTCAACAAGCTCATCTTCATTAAACATCTCAGCATCCATAAATTCATCATCTTCTTTACCAAGCATGAGTGAGTCGACTTCATCTTCATCACTTTCAACGATTTCTTCCAATTGTTTCGAAGTCTGAACTGCCATCTCAGCTACCTCTGGCCTGATCTCGTCTTCCACCAGATCAGTCTGGGTTCCGACATCAAATGAGAATTCATCTTCAAGAATACCATCAGGAATGTTCAGTAACTTTTTAACTAAGTTAACCAAGGCCTTGCGCGGAAATAGCTCGGAGTGATCCTTAACTCCACTATTTTCTAATTGTTCCATCTCCCAATCCATGAAATTGGAGATTCCGCCTTTGCCTTGAATAACTTCAAAAAGATCATCAGTAGACGACTTCTTCAAAGCGAACCATGTGCAGACTCTGACGAGCTTCTCAAACTGTTCCGAAGCTGTGTCGATGTCAAGAGTCGAGAGCTGCTTCTTCAGATTTCTTGAAACTCTGGCACGTACTCTCTTCTCTCGAAGACACATAGGATAGTACACGAGGGATTCAAATCTAACCTCAGACGGGTCCTGAGTAGATGGGGTCTCTAACTCAGCTGTTGCAGTGGCAACTGGCGTCTTGTCTGAAGTAGATGGGATAGAGGGTTCACCATATTCTGGTGAGGGAGAGGGAGTGAAAGCAATGGTTTCAATGGGCTTTGATGTGGCTAGGTCGAGTGTGACAACTGTCTGAGTATCAGTTGTGTCCTTTTTGGGAGTGATTTGGGGTAGGCTTGCTCTCAGCGGATATGCTGGCAATGCCTGAGAGGTTGTGGGTAAAGGACGAGGCCTAGATCGGTGTGATCTCGCCTTGGTTCGAACAGAGGGGAGAGAGAGAGAGGGAATTGACAAAGATTTAGATGAAGAACCAACCTGGTAAGTCATCTCTTCTGGTGGAGGTGGAGTACCAATCCTCACAAGTCGAAGGACTTGAGTCTCCTTCTCTTCATCATCCTTCTTTTCAGAATCAGCTTCCTTGTCTGAGTGAGTCTGTTCAGAATCGTCTCCACTCGACTCAGCTTTTGCAGGAGCCTCTGTCTCTTCATCCTCGGACTCATCTTCTGAAGAACTAGATGAGTTGCCATAGGGTAAGACGTCAGAGTCCTCAATCTGGACACGTCTCGGGGCAGCTGGCCTTGCAGCAGCTTGCTTTCTTACGGACACCTTCTTTAAGTAGAATTTTAGTGGATGGAAGGGCTTCCCTTGACTCCAACAGCTGTAGACACCACCCAATTGCGAGTGTGTTCATCTACTCGGACGCTCTTCTCGAAGTACATGATTCGATCCGCAATCAACCTAAACCAATCACCTTCAGTGATGCCATCATATATTGCAGCCATGACCCTTGCCTTTGCAAAAGTCACCGAGTCATGCGAGCCAGTGGAACTGAGTAGAATCTTGCTGGCAATATCCAACAAAGTGCGATACTTGTCTAGAAGATCACCCTTCTTGACTGCAGCATATTTTCCATCTTGCTTAGGTTTTAGCTTCCTTCCACAGAAGATGCTCAAATATCGAACCTCTTGCCCTAGACCATAATTCTCCACATTGATCGTTCCAGTGGGCAGTTTTAGAAATTTGAACAACGCCTCTCGAGTGATTTGCACTCGATCTTCTCCAATGAATGATTCGAGAATGTCACCTCGCCTAGTGACATTGGCATAGAATTCGAGCACTTCTTCCTCCAATACGACTTGAGGGAAGGCTTCTAAGTAGGGCTTCAGACCACATCTTGTGCATTTGGTCAGAATCTCCTCATTCTCAGCTGTGTGTTGGCCTTTGAAGAACACAGAAGGTTCAACATTCACCTTGTTATCAGCAATGTATCGTCCTAGATCAAATGTGACGTGCATGTTTGATCTAATGTCGAAAATCGAACGAGTAGACATTGTATAATACGAGTAGTTTGCAGTTAACTTGAGAAATAGCACGAAATCAAATGCTTCAATAGAAGGGTTAAGAACAATCGTGGGTGTAAGACGTGTGAGAGTAATGAAACAGTAAGGCTAGTGAGTGTGGAAGATGGGTTTTGTTAAAACTGTAACTTGATCCAACGGCCACGATTGAAGGATTAGATCCAACGGTCGAGACCTTTGAGATTCGGTTACGGAATCGAGAATATAATGTGATTTGATATTGTAAAATTTGAAATCCGGCTCTATTTACTTAGGACAGGGGAGTGAACTCATCTGACCTAATGTAGTCGAGTTCGAACTGGGTGTATACACCTCATTAAATGGGAGTGTATAAATCCAATTCTAGGGTTTTCAAATTCTAGCATTATCTAATTACAAAAAAATACCTTTGATTCGATTTACAAAACACTTAACATTTATCAATCAATAGAAACACTTAGCTTGTCTGTTCGAGTCTATCCAGAACAGTCGAGTAGACTTGAGCTTCACAAGATGAGTAGACTTATGAACACCAGTCGAGTTCCCCCTTCGACTGTGCTTGTCTAACTCAGTCGTCGAACGTCGTCATGTACCTATCTTACGATTTGCAACGTGTAATTGTAGGTACAGGTAGAGTAACATAAATAAGATGAATATCAATCGAGAGCAATGATCAAGGTTTCGAACAAGATGACCTTTTAACACACATAAGAGTCAACATCAGGATATTTAAGAAATCAAGGATTCCCCCTAAATTGTTTATTCCCTTAGTATTACCCTCAGCTTTACCAGCTTCCTCATCGGGTTGTTTGGTCATCTAGTCTAGCCTTGTATACCTGTCTGTTGGATAAGTAGTCGAGTGCTCTGGTCTAGTGATCTTGTCTCCTCTTATTGATGTACCTGACTTGTTAGTACATATCTATAGGCAAGTAGGATCTAAATCAATTAGTCCTAGACTAATGCATAACTCACGGAATCGTGCCTCAACTAATGGTTTTGTAAAAATATCAGCTCTTTGAAAATCAGTATGAATCTTTTCCATGCGAATATCCTTCTTTTCTACATGATCACGTATGAAATGATGCTTCACATCAACATGCTTACATCGTGTGTGCAGAACAGGATTTTGTGTAATGGCAATTGCACTGTTACTATCACAGAAAATAGGAACATTTGATTCATATATATTGTAATCACGTAATTGTTGCATGAGCCAGAGTAGTTGACTACAACAGCTACCAGCAGCCATGTACTCGGCTTCGGTAGTTGAAGTTGCAACACTAGTCTGCTTTTTAGAAAACCAGGATATGAGTTTTGTGCCTAGAAATTGACAAGAACCAGAAGTAGATTTCCTATCTATTCTACAGCCTCCAAAGTCTGAGTCTGAATACCCACTTAAGGATAAATCATCATTTGAAGGATACCAAATGCCACGATTAATAGTCCCCTTCAAATATTTTAGAATCCTTTTGGTGGTTTCCATGTGACTTTCTTTTGGATTGGCTTGGAATCGAGCACAAACACCAACAGAGAATGCAATGTCTGGTCTACTGGCAGTTAGATACAGTAAAGAACCAATTAAGCCACGGTAATAAGATTGGTCAGCACATTTACCGTTCTCATCTGGATCCATTCTGTAAGTTGGTTGCATTGGTACGCCAGTGGACTTACAAGTTTTGATCCCATACTTGTCTAGTAGATTTCTTGTGTACTTTGCCTGATTTATGAAAATACCTTCTGGAGTTTGTTTTACTTGAAGTCCAAGAAAGTAGTTCATTTCACCCATCATAGACATCTCAAATTTACTTTGCATGAGTGTTGAAAAACTTTCACTCAGCTTTTTGTTAGGTGACCCAAAAATGATGTCATCTACGTAAATTTGGACGAGTAAAATGTCCTTCCCTTCTTGTCTTCTGAACAAGGTTCGATCGACCTTGCCCTTAGTAAAACCATTTTCTAATAGAAAAAGAGAGAGAGTATCATACCATGCTCTTGGAGCTTGCTTTAGTCCATATAAGGCCTTCTTTAATCTGTACACCTGGTTGCCTTTGACTTCGAAACCTGGAGGTTGTTCAACATACACTTCTCCCGCAAGAATACCGTTAAGAAATGCACTTTTAACATCCATTTGATATACAGTAAACTTCATGTGAGCAGCATATGCAAGGAACAATCGAATGGCTTCTAGTCTAGCAACAGGAGCATAAGTTTCATCATAGTCTATGCCTTCAGCTTGTGAGTAGCCTTGGACGACTAGTCTAGCCTTATTCCTAGCGACTAAATCATTCTCATCTTTCTTATTCTTAAAAATCCATCGAGTGCCAACTACATTATGATGTTTCGGCCTATCGACAAGTTCCCAGACGTCGTTTCGAACAAACTGGTTCAACTCGTCTTGCATAGCGATGATCCAATTACTATCAGCCAATGCCTCTTTAACAGTGGTAGGCTCAATAGCAGAGACGAAACAACACCAGCAAAACATAGTTGGACTCAGCTGTTCTTGCGACTCAAAGAGTTGTCGTCTAGTCTTCACACCAATAGTAGAGTCACCAATGATATTTTCAGTATCATGCGCAGATTTCCATGTTTTCCTATTCTTAACAGGAATACTATCATCTTCTATGTCGTGTATAACATCATGCATATCAACATCGTTTGTATCATCAACTAGAGTAGTAGAGTCAACTAGAGCAGGCATGTCTACTGGTCTAGAAGACTTACCTTGAGAACTTACCTTCTCCTTTTCATCAGAATCGAGAGCTTTTAGGAATGGGTTGTAGGCTTGAACGGATTCATATATCTCTGAATTTTTGTCAGTTTCGATCGGTAGATCAGTTGCTTTCTCACTGATCTTGTTGGCAGACGTGTCCTGTCGAGATTCATCGAAAACCACATGTGGTGTTTCTTCCACACAAAGAGTTGAGTAGTTGAATACTCTAAATGCTTTGCTAGTCGAGGAGTATCCTAAGAATATCCCCTCGTCTGCTTTAGCGTCGAAAGCATTCAACTTGCTCTTTCCATTGTTGTGAATGAAACACTTACAACCAAATATATGGAAGTATGAAACTCTTGGTTTTCTACCTTTCCAAACCTCATAAGGAGTCTTGCCTAGAGCTTTATTGATCGCGCTTCTATTCTGTGAGTGGCATGCAGTGTTCATAGCTTCAGCCCAAAACTTTTGAGGTGTGTTGAACTCGGCTATCATGGTTCTATAGGCTTCTTTGAGTGTTCGATTCCTTCTTTCAGCTACACCGTTCTGTTGTGGTGTCCTAGCTGCACTAGTAAGGTGCTGGATACCACGTTTAGTACAAAATTCTTTGATATAGCAATTAATGAACTCAGTTCCTTTGTCACTTCGAATTTTGACAATGGACTGGTTCTTCTCAACTTGTAACTTCTTCAACAGTTCAGGCAGTAGTGTTTGTGTATCACTCTTCTTGTGTAGGAAGACTACCCAAGTGAACTTAGAATAGTCGTCTACAACAACAAGTGTGTACCTTCTACCATTCAATGTTGGAGGAGTTATTGGACCATGGAGATCCATATGTAGAAGTTCTAAGACTCTACTAGTTGAGAGAGTAGGAATTGACTTAAAAGAACCTTTAACCTGTTTACCCTGTTGACAAGCAGTGCATATATGTGACTTGTAGTAAACTTCATTGGGAATACCTTCAACAAGGTAATCTCTGGCTATCTTATTAAGAACTTTAAAGTTTAGATGACAAAGGCGTCTGTGCCAGAGCCAGCCAAGTTCTTTAGGATTCTTAGTAAGTAGACAGGTGTCCCTCGGACAACTGTTCCAATTCACTATGTACACACTTCCTTGTCTTACGCCGACTAGTAGGACTGTGTGCGTCCTTTTGTCAATGATTTCGCATTTGCGGCTCTTGAACTGCACTTTGTAACCACGATCACAAAATTGTGAAACAGAGAGTAAATTATATTTCAAACCTTCAACATATGAGACATCTTGAATCTCAACGTCTCCATTCCGGATGTAACCAAATCCTTTAGTGACAGCAGTGGAGCTATCACCAAATATCACTTTTGGTCCTTCTTGCTCATGGTAGCTTGACAAGAGAGCCTTGGTACCAGTCATGTGGTGCGAACAGCCACTGTCTATGTACCAGGTTTCTCCTACTGAGCCACCCTTCTTATACAAGTCAAGTCGACCCTGCAATAGATGATATTCAATAATTTAGGTACCCTGTTGTTTATTGGGGTCCTTGGGGGTTAGTCATGTTCAGAGGAATCCAGATATACATTGGAGTCTTGAACAAGTTTGATCTTTTAAGCTTTCGCCCATATTTGTTACAAAATAAGACCTTGTTGTCCTTCTCTGGCCTATCAGTCGAGTTCGGGTCTACTCTTTGGAGATAGCCTTTCGACTTGATCTCTACTTGAGCAGGCACTTGTCTACGATAGTCAGAGTAGGGTTTGAATGCATTAGGTCCATACGGTTTATAGACGCGTTTGGGTCTTTCCTCACTTAAAATATCGTATGATAGAGGTGGAGGATATAGAACAGGTTGTGTACGATATTTTGGAGCTACCTGTCTAGGTCTAGATGAGTAGAGTTGGGACTGCCTTATGAAAGGAGGTCTAGACTCTTGTCGTCTAGTCTGTACCTGTCTAGTACTCGTCTCCTTAGGATACCAATCCTCGTATCTGACCTGGTTGGGTCGTCCACGATTAGTGGTCCTTTGAAGATTAGTTCTAGATGGAGCTGGCTTGTTGTTAGCATTCTTTTTACCCACCTTGGTAATCGGAATGTTAACTTGAGCTTGTTTAGATACAGTACCCTTAGAAGGAGTTCCAATATCGTATAACATTGGTCCTTTTCCTTTATCATTTGGCAAAAGTCTTGATTTAATAGTAGTAGGGTTCTTAATGACTCGAGTAGACGAGCTAGATGACTCAGCACCTATACCAGTCTTGTCAGCTGGATCTCTATACCTATCTGACAGTTCAAGGTTAATCTTTGAAGAGTTAACCAGGTCAGTAAGTTTGAGATCAAGTGTGACAACCTCGGTCACTAAGAACTTATTACGTTCTTCAAGTCTGTTGCACTTGTTCTTTAAAACATTGAATTCATTTTTCTCAGTTGCATGTGTCTTAAGTAGGTCTTGATATAACCTGTCTGTCAATGCACACTTTTCTTTGAGTTGTCTCAACTCTTCAGTCAAGCGTTCATTTAGGACTGTTATATTAGGATCTACTTTAGACTGAGCTTCCTTAAGATCAATGATTTCTTGTTTTAATGCAATGTTTTCATCACTGACTTCAATGAAAGCTTGGTTAGCAAGTAGAAGGTCATCTTCAACTGCACTAGTCGAGTGCTGAAGACTACTTCCTACTTCACTACTGGTAGTATCACTTTCATCAGTTTCTGAATCATCACAAGATTGAAAAGATGTAGCAGATGATACCTCTTGGTCGATTTTAGCCATGCAGCATAGACCATCATCTACTATGAATGCTTCGTCGTGATCTTGATCAGTTGAGTGACTAGATACGGACGATGGTAACTCGTCTGAATTTGAATCAGAGTCATCATTAGCCATCATTGCCCTCTTGCCACGGTTGTATCTTCTTTCTCTTCGAGTTTTACGTTCTTCTCTATCGTCAGTGCTCAGGTCTGGACATTCATAAATGTAATGACCTGGCTTTTCACAGTTGTAGCACAAGAGATCATTAGTAGCCTTTTTAATAGGAGATTTATCCCTACGTTTATCACGTCTATCGGAACGTTGAATCTTCCTATCGTCAGACTCTCTATCTCGCCTATTACCTTTCGAGACTTCGTCTCTCCTTTCGGACGAGTTTCGGTCTCGTCTGGTCTCAGACGAATTCTTAGAAGTGGAAGCTCTATGATCCCTATAGAACTTCTTGTATCTTCAGAAGCGTTTGTTGAGCCTATCAAACTTTCTAACCATGAGACTCATCTGATCCTTCAAACTGAGATCAGTATCTAACTCATCTTTCACAGAGGCAGACTTAGTTCTAGACTTGGACCTGTCTACCTTAGAAGACTTGGAAGAGCTAGATTTAAAGGCAATGTTCTTAGATACAGCATGTTCTCTATCACTACTGGCTAGTGGTTCATCTTCGTCTAAATCAAACTCATGAGCCTTTAGAGTTTGAAACATGGTCTCTGCACTCCAGGCATCTATGTTTTGGGTATTCTTAACAAGCATCTTTACCATTTTCCATCGAGGATCTAAGCTCTTAAGAATCCTAAGATTGATTTCACGAGGAGTATAAGTTTTACCAAGAACTTCAAGGTCATTCATGATTTTGGTAAAACGAGTATCCACCTGGTCGACAGTTTCGCCAGCTTTCATCCGAAATGATTCAAATCTTTGGACAGCAGTGGATAATTTGCTTTCCTTGATTAGGGAAGTCCCTTCACAAAGGATAGCTAGTCTGTCCCACATCTCTTTGGCAGTTTTACATTTTAACACTTTTCCTAGATACTCGTTAGGAAGGGTGTGTAAAATATAATTCTTTGCCAAACTATCCAAATTATTTTGACGCATTTCTTCTGAGGTTAGATCTGACCTTGGTTTCTTGACGAGAGTGCCAATTGGTTTGCTTGGGTCAAGAACAGCAGTATTTGGAATCATCGTAACAATGGGTCCTTTTGTGATGACAGAGATCATTAGGTCGTGCGTGGAACTGAAAATAGCTTCCATTCGCAGCTTCCAGTAGTCATAGTCCTGAACCTGGAACTTGGGTAGTTTGTTAGCGCTGATCTCAAGAGACATGATTTCAATAAAATGAGTGCTAAGTAGAGTTATGATCAAGAAAAGCAAGTAGTTCAAGTACAGGGAGCACGAAACAGATATAACAAGAGTATTTGATCAAGAACACGTAAACAAGAACAATCAAGAACCAAGACTTCACCCTAAGTCTGAGTCGGTTATCAAGAAACAGCAGTTCGTGAACCACTGCTCTGATACCACTTGTAGGTCCCCAAAGTTGAGTTAATAACGAGTAAGCTAGTGAAAATGTCTAGAGGGGGGTGAATAGACTTTTCAAAAATCTATCGAAATATCAGAATACAATATGCGGAATACGAAATTAACAATGAGCCCAATTTAAGTTTATACTCAACTTATCAAATTCGAGAACTCTGTTCTATACTCAACTTGTCTAGTTTAGTAGTTAAAACAGTTAAGCAATTAAACAATTAAAACAGTAAAGCAATTAAACACACAAAGATTTATAGTGGTTCGACAACTTGTCTACATCCACTCTCACAAACCCAGTTGTGATGTTTCCACTAAACTCTTCCAATCGAGTACAAGTGTGTAATTCCTGTCTTTTGAGTCCCAAGAAGAAGACTTAGATCTTCAAAGACTATACCTCCAGATATGTCTATGATCTAACTAGAAATTTAACAAGTATCTAGCAACTTGATAAAAACAACAAAACTAAACACTTCTCTGATCTTCAGTAGCAGTCTTCTGGATTTCTTCACTTCACTTCTGACTTGCTTTCTGAACTCTAATAAACTCTGAGAGTAATCTTCAATATATCTTCAGTATGTAGCTTCAGTATACGTAGTTGCAGTAGTCTT
Source organism: Galeopsis tetrahit (assembly GCA_963675135.1). Lineage (NCBI taxonomy): Eukaryota > Viridiplantae > Streptophyta > Magnoliopsida > Lamiales > Lamiaceae > Galeopsis > Galeopsis tetrahit. Next base: position 26,515,286 of record OY776130.1, on the reverse strand, counting down.
AAAATGATCATCATCACGAAGTATTTATAACTTTCAATCTTCAAGAACTTTGTAAGTTGTAACCAACTTTTCTTGATAACTACCTTCAACTGAATCTTCTTATCTATCCACGCGTTTCTGTTATAAATTAGTTATTCCATAACTAACTTCTACCCTTATCTTTGTACGCGCTTCATTTAGATTTATAACTTCGACTTTTAGTAACTCTCGTTGACTTGTCTTGAGTAGATTTGTATGCACTTGTCTTGTCTTGTAGTCCATCTTATCTTGAGTAGTAGACTTCAACTCTTCTGGTCTAGTCTTCCTTCTTCAATCAGTAGACTATACTAATCTTTATCAAGACTATTACATTACATTAAGCTTTCATAATACAAGCTTAGTCAACTTAGAAACTATACAATCAATCTAATCTATTACATATAAAAACATGAGCTCTATACAATATTTCAATAGCTCAGTAACATACTTAAACAAATATGAAACACATATGAAGTATACACAATATACGAATTTATAAGTACTTCATTCTTTACATGTGAACTCTACTGGTCTGGTACAAGATGACTCAACTCAACTAGACTAGATCAGTCAACACTTAGAAAATATTCAATCTACTTTTGGCTTATCAAAACTTCATCTTATCTTTTATCTTTTAGGACTTGTCTAGGATTCATATCCCAACACACGAAAACGATATGAAAATTGCAGGTACTAGTTAGGCTTATCATGTTCGTATCCTTACCGTGTAGAGATGATAAGAACGTGAAATTTTCGTGCATTGTTCGTGTCAACCCGTTAAATTTGAAAAAAAAAAAAAGTTTTGATGTGTATATGCCTTGTTATTTTGTAATTTTATTAGAAATTTGTACTTTTTATCGTTCTATAAGCATGAGAGACGTAAAGAGAGTAACTCACCGGATCATAGCTAGGGCAGACACTTTTCTGGAACGGTATCACCCTTGGCGTTCCCATGAGAAGCCTCGTACTGTTGAATAATAAATATATCAAAAGAATATATTTTTGATTGATCTTGAGAAAAATAAGATTGTTTATTTTTAAATTGAGGATCCTACAATTAAAAAAATTGAACTTGTGTTTAGGGCAGTAGTAAAATGAAGTGCAATAAGTTGTATGTGCAAATAGAGAGTATTTCCTGTGTTTAGACCATACCAAAATAAGTTGTCAAAATTTCTTTAACGAGTATCGTCATATTTTAGTGCAAGGAAATGATGATAGCATCTATTCGAGTCAAGGTTAGACAAGTTTATAAGGTGAAGTCTTGTTTTATGCAGGCTATAAGACCATAATAATATTAAGAATTACTGAGTGTCTTGTTTTACATAGACTATCACTGAAAAAACATCAACCTTAAAGATCAAGTTACAAAATGTATTTTCTTTTTTTGAAAAGAAAGCAGAAAAATTTATTCATGTAAGAAAAAAGGGGGACAAGATCGAAGCCCCCACAACAATGTACAACCAAATGACTAAACCACAAATTAAACTGGCCATGACTGGAAGCATGTATACATATCGAACACACAAATGCATGTATACAGGCGCATAAATTTTTCGTACATTTAGGCTCATAAATTTAATTTTCACACATTTAGGCCAAATTGGCCTGATACACCCACACTTAAGGGCATAAATGTGTGAAACTTATATTTCAACGGGCCTAAATGTGCAAAATTAAAAATTAAACATAATCTCCTTCAATTGCTACCCCGCCTTAGTTACGGTCTTAAAAATATATTTGATAAATATATTAGCATCACGCAATACAAAAGGCAGAAGTGAACACACACAAACCGTGAGAACCATTATAAAAACATGCAACGAGAAGAATTCCAGGCAGTAAGTGAGGACAGCTGTAACAGGGAAGCAGGGTTCATAAAATAGAAGATGGTCTACACCTTTACTGAATCAAGCATATCATTCTCTAATCCCGATTCAACATTATCCGGCAAAGCAGACTGGAGATTTGATCGGTCCAGCAGTTTCAAAATAGCAGCTTCATCCCACATGATCTTATTACTACCATGCATCAGCACATCGATTTCGCAATGGCAGGTTCATCTGTTCTTTCCCAAGTGCATTCATCATATGGAAGACTCGTCCATTTCACATATGCTTCAGTTGTACCATTTTCAAACAATCTAGTTGCAATTACTAGATGTGGCGTCTTCCACTGTTCCTTGCACAGTTTTATCGTAGCTGTTCCATACGACTTTGCCTTGTAATTCTCCAGTTTTCGTTTAGCAAGAACTTTAAGTTCAGATTCAGGAATCCAACTATCATGGAGAGGAGATTTCAATTCCAACCCACCTAACCAAAAACTCATACGACGGTTGAGCAAGATTCTACAAGTTTCCATTTAGGAGTATTCTTTTTTATACCACTTTTAACCTAGCTCCTTTGTGCTTCCATTATCATCAGACTTGAGAGATTTTTCAACTTCAGATACATTCTTGACAGTTTCTGCTGGATCAATGCATGAGATATTATCATATTAGTTTTTGTCACTCAGTAGCCTTCGATTTCTCTACTAAAAGTATCCATGGATTTTTTTTCTATAAATTCTTCGGACGATGATCTTTTGTAGCGTATCTTTATTCAGAACATTTCCAATCTTCTTTCCTCCTCCACCGTCAGCTGAGTTTCCTCCATCCAAAGGCCTCTCAGAGATGGTCTCTTCCCCAGATTTACCTGTATCTTCTATTAAGGGAGATTCGTCGGCATTAAGATCAGAGTTATCACCACGAACCCGACAACCAACAACACAAACGATAAAAAAAATGATATTTTAAAATATTGAAGATATAAAGTAGGGGTTTTATCAATTAGTAAACCTATCAATTACGGGCCAGAAAGATTTTTCCTATCGATTCAGGATCTGAAAAATAGGAAACTATTTTTTTGAGACCAGAAAGATAAGAATCAATCAATTTAGGCTCACAGTTTTAGCCCATAAGATACCAAACATGGCCTTAAAATTTTCAAGTCCTAAATTGGTAGTTTCCTATTTTCAGGTCTAGAATTGTCAGACGTTCTTGCACTAAGTTATGTCCATAGCATTTGCAATAAATGTTTGATCAATGCATTAATTTAGTTGTGGCAGTCCAGCTAAAAGACGCAAATATAGTTAATCCCCTCCATCGCCTACTAGTTTATTTCAATGCATATTAAATTTCAGCAGTCCAGATACAAAAAGAAATATTCTATGACACGCAATTCAACTAGTACCTTTTAACTTTGTTCTTCAGGGTAAACTAATATAACCAGGATAATAGGTGATCCAACAACAATCAAGAATTAATATCTAGTTCTTGAATGTGAACAAAATGAAACGACGAGAAGAAAGAAACACACACATCGCCTTTCAGAAGGGCATCAATCTTGTCTTCTGGAACACCCTTCTTAGTCAAGCAAGCGATTTTCCCTGCGATTTTGAAGCTCCTGAACAGCCAGGACTGACTTTGGGTAGACGTTTTCTAGAAGGCTCTGCAGCCTTGTTAGTTGCAAATGATTCAGCCTCTGATTTTGATCTTTGAATGTCGATTTTTGTGAATTTGGTCGATCAAGATGGTTCATGCTCTCTACACAAGATTGTTGCTGAATGTAAGTTGGGCACTCCCATTTCCCGGTTGGAATACGCTAGAGATGATAAAGTAATAAATGAATTAGCAAGAACTAAAAGTTCGGGGAAAAACTGGCTATCAGTAGAGTAAGCATACCTTCAAAGCAGGACTTGAGATGATACGTACGGGGACAGGTGTCTCAACACAACAACCTTCCACCAAGTTTACAGATCACACACTCGTAATAATACTGTATAAAATCCAAATAAAGAAGAAAACGACAACAGAGAAGTCAATATTGGTGGTGTTTATTTTGGGTTTTCAAAACTAGGATTTGGATTTAGAAATCTAAAACCGATTTTACTTCGGGATTTTAAAATCTGGTTTTTAAAAACTCTAGCTATACTGCATCCCTACGAATAATCTATAAAATCTAACCATTATAAAATCAATCAATAATATATTAATACCATCTATCACTCATGCACATTGATTTGAAATGAAAATTAAACCTCACCCTATTCGAAATCCCAAAACAAACACACACCTTACTATTTATTAGGATTTCAAAATCCTCTAGATTTCAAAAACTCTATACTGCATCCCTGCGACTAATCATTATACAATCGATCATTACAATCACACACAACATCTATCACTCATGCACATTAATTTGAAATAAAATTTAAACCTCACCTTACTATTTATTAGGATTTCAAAAACTACTTGAAACCCAAAACAAGCATCACCATAGGGTTTCGACTTATGCATGCATGGTCTCTCTTAGAGGACTTTTTTGCATTCATTAGAGTACACCTAGTTTGACTTCAGATTGCATGAACTTGGAGAGGTTAATTATGATAACAAAATATAAATGGAATGACAAATAAAGAGAGCATACACCATCATTGGCTATTCTCTTTGCAGAACTTTGATCTGAACTGTTATCCTCTTTCGAGTCATTTTTTGATCTAGCTGAAGATGGAAATTTTACAGGTTTATCGATTTTCCCCTTATCACGGGACTTATCTGTACCAGAAGTAAGCATTGTACTGTTTTCTGCACAGTTTTCCTCCATTTCGAATACATTAATGAACTGCAAAGGAAAACACAACACTTGGCATTAGACGGAAAGGATTAGCTACACATCATGTTGATATTACACGTGATAGAGAACTGCGACTAGCTAGGTTTTCAAATCCTAGTATCACACGTGTTGATATTACCGAATTACAGCTAGCATTTAAAACTGTTGGATAAGGGAGCATAAAACCTAATTCCATGCAAATTAAGCTAACATCCAGTACTATGAATTAATACGCCAAAACAAACCAAGGAAAACAAACTCAGATTATGTTAATCTACAATAACTGGAGTTATCTATGCTTTCATTCAAAAGTGGTTAAACTTAGGGAAGATTTGAAAAACTTCATCAAACAACACCCATTATTAACTCAAAGCCATCCCCACATCCCTCATTTCATTCATACAACAACTGCCAGTGCCTGCATATATATATTAAAATAATTAACGCCTAAAATCATAACATGCAAACTAAAATAGGAATAATAATTAAAAAATGAAGTGCCTGCAAACTAAACAGATTCATCTAAATTCTTCGAAATTGAAGTGTAACAAAAGGAAATAATACTCTACTAAAAACCGAAATCGTTGTTAATCCCTAATGAATAATGGAAATAGAGGGAAGGGTGGGGTGAAGCGCCCAATTCCCTTGACACACATTGCTGCTGCTTTGATTCTTTGATTTGCAAACAAAGGGAACAAGCGTTTCTTTTAATTCAATTCTTTCCACCCCTCTATTTATCTTCCTATAATCCTATTCATAAAGAATTTACTAGATCATAAGTCAATTTAATCTCATAATTTTTTAGGTAAAATCTAGTATGCACTCGAGTGCCTAGTTCATGTTGCGCTTTTCAGTTTTATTGACTTACAATTTTTGGTAAATGGTGTTGCACTTTTCAATTAACACTAAAAAAATTATTATACAGTTTAATAATTGAAAAGTGTAACACCATTTATAAAAAAATGTACGTCAGTAAAACTGAAAAGTGCACCATGGACTAGGGTGCATAACATGCACTTGAGTCCATAGCAGACCAACCCTAATTTTTAATTTTTTTTAAAATTGTCCTAAAAAAGTTAAATATATCAATTTATTCTCATTTTTTTCAATTTATTCTATTTTGGTCAAAAAAAATTAAATGTGTCAATTTAGTCTCAATTTTTCACAATTACATTTAGATAGGTTATGAATGAGATGCTACATCAAGATTATTTAGATAATTTTAGTTTCTGAATTGTTAATCCATGCCGAATTGTCTCGATTTTAGGGTATTCGAGTTCTTGTTGCTATAGATATTTTATAGAATTTTATATATTTTTGAGGGATTCGGTTTTCTTTACCTACGAAAATAATATAAAATATAATATATAGCGATTTCAAGATTGCATAAAAAGGTGACAACTTGATGTTTCATTTATTTTATTTAATATTTCATCTACTAAGATTTCACTTAAACTCTAGAGATTTCTATATGATTGAATTAATGTGACATTACTCACAATATTTCAGGGTGGACTTGTGAAAGACGGTGTATTTGTTGCATTCTTCTAATTGCTATTCATCTATTATTTGCAATTATGGAGATTTGTGGATGATTAATGATTGATTTTAGTTTTAATTTTGATCGCTCGGCGATTAGAGGACGAGTCATCGTTTATTTCCTACTTTAGTGTCGATGAAAATACTTATGTTTAAAAAAAAATTATTTATGATTTTTACCAGATCAAATGAGGTTACAAACACAGTCAAACATCTTGAAATTCAATATTTGTTGTTTCTTCCCTATGTAAAGTTCTCTTTAGTATCTAATTTTCACAAATGTTCTATTTTTATCTTTTTTTTATTGGTAAAAATTTCATGTTATAATTACTTGGTTCCAGATTTACACAAAGGTCAGTGGAGAACCTGCATATAAGCTGCAATGAATTCGGAAGTATATGATGATAGTGACAAATGAATTTACAGTAACTACCGTCTACTAGCATAAATATACTTCATCCGTACCAAAATGACTTGCACTATTTGTTCGCCACTATTTTTAAGAAAAATGAATTTAGTGGTTCGTGAGTAGAATAAAAGAGAGGTATTTTAGGTGATTTAGTGAGGTATAAAGTAAAATAGAGCACCACAAAAAATCTATGAAATGGCGAGGGCAAATAATGAGGTCATCAAATCCCTTACTGTTGCGTCAAAAAATAACGAGTAGGGATATCGAATCTCCCTATCTGGATTACTGCGGTTGTGGGATTTGATCGTCACTTTCACGCAAGCTTATCCAACGAATAATCCTCCTTCAAGCTCCTCAAAGACCTGCAAAAATACGCCGGAGGGGATTCCGGCGTGGAATCTCCGACGCTCAAGTCAGAATCTTTCTCCGGAGAATCAAAGGGGAATTTTATGTGTTTTTCAGTATGTATTCCGTGTATTTCTTATCAAGAATGTTAATAATATGTATTCTTAATGTAAAAATCGTAGTCAACCAAATAAAACAAACCTGCTTTTTATACCTGACCTCTTTTCGTGGGAGAGAGGAAGAATCGTTCTTCCTCTTCTTTCTCAACCGCCCTAAAGACTCGGTCTTTTGGTGAACTCTTCCCACCTCCTTTGATTGACCTCATTTCGGGCCTTATCCATCAAAATTGGATATTAAGGAATTCCCTCATGGGCTAGAAATACTTGGCCCAAGAATAATTGGGCCACAGATATGGGCCAAAAGCCCAATTATGCTGATTTCCCTCTTTGGGCTTAGGGGTGTATTAATCCCCTTCACCAAACCATTATTCATAACAAGACAGATTTAATTCATCTCAATCCACGTGTCGTTATCTCCGAGGATGACATATTTTGGCCGCATCAACTACTCCCCCCTACTCTCGTAAAAGTTGTCGTAATTTTATGAGAGTAGGAAGAGAAGATAAGATGAATTAAGCGGAATGTTTCCTCGCCCTGGTCACCATCATTTTTCAATTTCAGGAAGCATGTTGTATAACCCTGGAAAGTGTGTCTTCAAGCGCATTCACTTGAGGCTTTTCTTAGCCTTCTCCATAACTTCTCTTGTTTCTCTTCTCTTCATATGCCTTTTCTTAGTCTTCTCTTGTTTGGAGTTTGATAGTTTTAACAACTTAGCACGACCCCTACTCCCCCCAGGCCTTAAAGCCTATCATGAGTGGAGCTCTCACTTAATAATCTGGCCTCATGGCTTCAAATCAAGCTCATCATTGAACCTCAGAATTGTGAGGGGTTCTCTAATTCCCCTCGGCCTTGTGGTCACTCTCCAATTGTAAGAAACTTTGATCCTACTTTTATACCTCTGAGTTTTTCTATGGAGGGCTAGGGTCATATATCCATAGTCTTGAATGCTTTTAGCTGCCTCACTTTATTTTACCTTCTTCCGTGGTACGTGCATACTTTATGATACTTTAGAGAATTCAGGTTTCTGTACTTACTTGATGATCTGATGATGCTCACAGGACCTCCTCGCCCCTCTTATGGGATTTCTTCCTAGCTTTTGCTCTATATCTTCTACTCCATATCTCCTACTCCCCCTAGCTTTAGAGGTTATCGTGGATGAAGATCTTTAATCACATAGATTTAGGTTTTTCCTTTTCGGCTGAGGTTTGTTTGTATAAACCTCGCTATTTCTCCGGGTGAGGTTTGTATAAACCTCGCAATTTCTCCGGGTGAGGTTTGTATAAACCTCGCAATTTCTCCGAGTGAGGTTTGTATAAACCTCGCAATTTCTCAGGGTGAGGTTTGTATAAACCTCGCTATTTCTCCGGGTGAGGTTTGTATAAACCTCGCAATTTCTCCGAGTGAGGTTTGTATAAACCTCGCAATTTCTCAGGGTGAGGTTTGTATAAACCTCGCAATTTCTCCGGGTGAGGTTTGTATAAACCTCGCAATTTCTCCGAGTGAGGTTTGTATAAACCTCGCAATTTCTCAGGGTGAGGTTTGTATAAACCTCGCAATTTCTCTAAGTGGAGTTCATCGAAACTCTCTTATTTTCTTAGGGGGAGGTTTGTATAAACCTCGCAATTTCTCGGGATGAGGTTTGTATAAACCTCGCAATTTCTCGGGGTGAGGTTTGTATAAACCTCGCAATCTCTCAGGGTGAGGTTTGTATAAACCTCGCAACTTCTCAGGGTGAGGTTTGTATAAAACCTCGCAATTTCTCTAAGTGGAGTTCATCGAAACTCACTTATTTTCTCAGGGTGAGGTTTGTATAAACCTCGCAATTTATCAGGGTGAGGTTTGTATAAAACCTCGCAATTTCTCTAAGTGGAGTTCATCGAAACTCACTTATTTTCTCAGGGTGAGGTTTGTATAAACCTCGCAGTTTCTCGGGGTGAGGTTTGTATAAACCTCGCAGTTTCTCAGGGTGAGGTTTGTATAAAACCTTGCAATTTCTCTAAGTGGAGTTCATCGAAACTCACTTATTTTCTCAGGGTGAGGTTTGTATAAACCTCGCAATTTCTCGGGATGAGGTTTGTATAAACCTCGCAGTTTCTCAGGATGAGGTTCGTATAAATCTCGCAATTTCTCAGGGTGAGGTTTGTATAAACCTCGCAATTTCTCTAAGTGGAGTTCGTTGAAACTCACTTATTTTCTCAGGGTGAGGTTTGTATAAACCTCGCCTTTTCCTTTTATCTTATGCCTTAATCATCAAGACATATCCTTTATCTCAACACCATATTAACATATAGCAATCATCTCATCATAATGTTAACATATATCAATCATCTCATCATAATGCTAACATATAGCAATCATCTCATCATAATGCTAACATATAACAATCATCTCATCATCAATATCTAATCATTAATTCTCCCACATAAAGTAGTCCTAAAACTCAACATATGCATTACCTACTCATGCTTCTAAGATTTCAAGTAATTCTCAATTCCAATATCATTTCTAAAATATCTACATAAATCCACCATGTAAGCTCCAAGGGATTATACTTAATTTAACGGAAAAAGTAGTCTCGAATCATATATGTCAATCTCTTAAAGACATGATCATAGTAATATCAAATTAATACAAAAGATCTAATATTTTAGGATGTATCAAACATTTGTACTAACATGTGGTACCGATATACTTATCTTATCTCTGCTAGCCCTCACAGACCAGAACACTCCCTATCTCTGCTAGCCCTCGGGGACCAGAATACTCCCTATCTCTGCTAGCCCTCGGGGCCTGGCATGCTCTGCCTCATACTGTCTAATCTGGATGTTGGGCTTCGGAGCCCTGAATAACCCTCCAGAACCTCTTGTGTTTTCAGCACTCCCAGAGTTCTTAAAGGCCTTTGGGCTAGACCTTCTCGAAATTTCTCACAATAAAAAGGTTAAATAACAATTTGTACCAAGATTTGGTACCGGCTTTGTCAATATTCTAGTGCTCATTCAATAAAAGGTATATTCTCATGCGGATCTTTCCACATATACAAATACATCTCATATTTTCACAATACATTGATTGAAACGATTAATATCCATGTTAAACTAAGTAGATTTAAATCCTTCTCCACAACATTGTAGTTTAAGGAGTAGTCAATTATTCAAATCACAGCATATAATAGTTTATCTCGATCCTATCTATCATAGATAAATTATTCTTCTCACTCAAATTCATCGTATCGATGAGTCTCATTCAAATATCAGATTAATATGAATCACTTAGCCAAGACAATGCATGTTACCTCATATATCACATTTTTCATAGCATATTAGCTAAGAGATGAACACTACTGCAAGTCTTAATATATATTTCACTTACCCTTTCAACACAAATTCACGAAATGACTGTTGGTGCGAATATTAACACAATCACTTTTTATGAGATTGAACACATGTTCTCATGCTAAATTTATACTTCTTATACAAACTGATTTTTCAGAAATACTTAACACTAGATCATCAACAAAAAATGTCTTTCAAGCGATATTTCAATTTCGATTCACATAAAAAGTGCAGAGATACCTCCCTTAAGTTGTCAAGTATGCATCGGTTGAGAGCATTCATTCTCCCCTCCTTTTTGTGAAGCGAAATTCATTTATTCGCGCAATTCCCTCGGTGATTGAAGTTTTTTTTTTTTTTTCAATATCAGAATCGCAAGTGTTTTTCCTCAACAAAAGAAAATAAATTCATTATTCAACCTTGATAATCGTATTAAACATATCAAGAACCCAAAAGATATATTCTCATTTAAATATAAATTCCAAATTTGGTGTCCAAATTATTGAACTAAATTTCCAAAATATACATTCCTGAACTCAAAAATAAAAATCATTTCTAAAATATCATCCATCAAGACTCAATCACCATTTCAATGCCAATTCTAATGTTGATAGAATGTTAAGTTACATCATGCATATGCATATGCTCAATGCAATCATTAACTAAGTTAGAGAAGGTGCATTATTAGAATATGAGTTCATAAATCTCGAAGGGATTTTATTAAACCTCACAACACTGTTATGACATTATATACCCATTTCATAGTTGTGCTCACACGTACAAATCCTTATTCATTTATAGTTATAATGCATAGGCAGGACAAAATAAGAACCCAAATATCTCTCACAATTAGGAATATTCGCATAACACATGTTATGGAAATGAAATCTGTGTTCTTACTACGGAAATGAAATTGTGGAAAAGTGTCTCAGACAACATGATTTCTAATCCAGCATATAGAGTTAATCTCAGTCACAGTTTTTTAGACATGATACCAAACATTTCTCGAGCACCCATGTTCGGCTTTAACGTTCCAATCAACAGAAAATATATTTGAAAATATGTATAATTTGCATTCACCAAAAAATTTTGCAGATTCTCAAAAGTGGATCGGAAAAATTGAATGTCTTGAGCTTGTAAAAGACAGGATTAGAGAATAAATGATTTCTCTTAGTAGCACATAATTTATATACCTCCATTATCTCCAAATACTCTAGATCCGAACTCAACAGGATCTCTATTCTCCCAAGTAATATATGCCATTCTATTATATAACCCCATTTTCAATAATCCAAACACATCCGTGTTATTGTAAATCACCACGACTAAGCTACATTTCTTTCAAGCATTATATATCTCAAACACATCATGAACATAGCTCAAAGAATGTCATATTAGTCAAAACAGCATGGTTGTCTCAAATATCATATTAAACATGATTAAATAATTCGCATTCCGATAATTGAATCAAGAATATTCCAAAAGATATATTCACATTTGAACATAAATTCCCTATCTAGTGTCCAAATTACTGGACTAAGTTTCTTCAATATGCATTTCAACTTAAATTCCAGAAGCTAGAAGTAAAAATCAATTTTAAAATACTATCCACCATGACACAATCACCATTATCATGCCAATATTGATACCACCAGAATTTTAAGTTACATCAGGCGTATGGGTATAATCCAACATATTGAATGCTTAAAGTGATATCAAGTTATGAACATGCACAAACATTATTGTGATTTGTGCCTATGTAATTCAACATATGCTGGATGAGTTCAGTTTTAGAGTTTAGCCTACTTACTTGGTTAGGACTTCAGTTTAAACCCAAAACGTAGAATAAAGAAATGTGATATTTGTCAATAAATCTATGTACAGAGGAAATTATAACATTTTCCAGAGCATTCTAAAGATTGATGTGAAGTGGTATGTTCAATGAAGCTACATCATTGGTATGAGTTTCATAGATCTCGCAGAGGTTCTATTAAACATCCCAACATCATTGTATACAAACTTTCGCGGCCATACTCGTTACAAATCATAACTCATCTCTTGTTGTAGGGAATACACAGAACATCAATAGAATGGAAAATTCAATAAGATAGAACCATAAGTCTATTTCAGTTACCACTGCAACATCATTACCTCTTCATACCTAAATGATGATAAAATTCAGTAGCCTTTGCAATCAGGAACTATTCTAATTTAGGGATAAGCAATTTCCCATAATAGTGGACAATTTTATATTTATGTTATTGTCTCATGGCTAAAAGAGAGAATCATACAGATCGGGAATTTCCTACGCAACACAGTGAACTTATATATTTCTGCCTAAGCAAGGTTTCTTATTACCATATCCCAGCATCGAAAATTAAGAAAAAAGGATTTCTCATAAAAAATAAAAATAAAAGAAAAACTACTACTCTCTTGAGCATTTCATCAAACACGTGGTGAGTATGACATCCTGCATCAAATAGGGATAGAAATATTCATATACGCAAATCCAATATTCTAATTCCCTCATCACAGTAAATTCATCATTCAAATTATTCAATAAAACTCAGTCATATTGGCAAACAATTTACCAATCATTTCAAATAAAAAACTTGCTGAAGAAGACCTCTTAATCCCATTTTGGCAAAAATAAAGGATTACCTCTTTTGCAGTGGTTCACCTTTTCCTCTCCATCGAGATGAGAGTATTTTACAACGTCAGTAAAGAAGGTAACGCTGGCAAATCAGAGAAACGATGCCACTGGTATAGCGGGGTGGTAATTTGGCCGACGAATTGGGGGCTTTGATTCAGAGCTATTCTGACGTGTCAATATTTCTGTCACTCTACAAAGAATGGCGGCGCAGACGCACCGATGCCGATCGATTTCTGCGTTTCTTCTGATGTTGAGAGCTTCAAAATCGAGCGATGTTTTTTCGCTGGAACAGGGGCGACAGCTATACAGAGATAAAGAAGGGGCTGCAGCGGCCGAGAACTGGGTTGGATCGGAGGCTTTGTTGCCTTCTAATTCCTGCACTACTATATAAGTTACAACTCTAGAATGGGAGGGGGTAGACGTACAACCGAGTAGAAGCAGTTGCAAAAATCTGGTGTATAGACATAATTGATTTCTTCAATTTCTTATCTTTGGGAATAGCTCGTTCCAAAATTCAGGAAATCCTCACGCCTTAACTCGGATTTCCCACAGACGGCGCCAGTTGTTGCGTCAAAAAATAACGAGTAGGGATATCGAATCTCCCTATCTGGATTACTGCGGCTGTGGGCTTTGATCGTCACGTTCACGCAAGCTTATCCAACGAATAATCCTCCTTCAAGCTCCTCAAAGACTTGCAAAAAAACGCCGGAGGGGATTCCGGCGTGGAATCTCCGACGCTCAAGTCAGAATCTTTCTCCGGAGAATCAAAGGGGAATTTTCTGTGTTTTTCAGTATGTATTCCGTGTATTTCTTATCAAGAATGTTAATAATATATATTCTTAATGTAAAAAACGTAGTCAACCAAATAAAACAAACCTGCTTTTTATACCTGACCTTTTTTCGTGGGAGAGAGGAAGAATCCTTCTTTCTCTTCTTTCTCAACCGCCCTAAAGACTCGGTCTTTTGGTGGACTCTTCCCACCTCCTTTGATTGACCTCCTTTCGGGCCTTATCCATCAAAACTGGATCTTAAGGAATTCCCTTATGGGCTGGAAACACTTGGCCCAAGAATAATTGGGCCACAGATATGGGCCAAAAGCCCAATTATGTTGATTTACCTCATTGGACTTAGGGGTGTATTAATCCCCTTCACCAAACCATTATTCATAACAAGACGGATTATTTCATCTCAAATCCACGTGTCGTTATCTCTGAGGACGATATATTTTGGCCGCATCACTCACCATTTGCCGAGGAAATAACAACGCTCACCATTTAACAAGAGAAATAACAAGGGGAGTGGTTGTAGGGATTTAGTGAGGGTTATTTGTTAACGTCATTAAATTTTAGTGCGAGATGCGATGATGAATGTCATGATCGGCGAGGAACTTACGAATGCGACCATTAACAAACTTCGTTCCACCATCACTCTAAAATGCCTTAACTGTGGTGGAAAACTGATTGCAAGCAAAGGTGTAAAAATGAACAAACACATCATAGAAATCAGAGTTAGCATGTAAAGGATAGAGCCAAGTAAATCTGGAGAAATCATCCACAAAACTAACGTAGTACCGAAAACCATCATTGGAAGCAACAGGGGCAGGTCCCCAAAGATCACAATGAAATAAATCCAAAACATGTGATGCTGGCTTTTCATTCAAAGAAAAAGATAAATATTTACTCTTAGCCATCTGACAAGGAGTACACAAACTCGGATTGGGTAACAAAGAAGGTAAGTGTTGGGAATAAAATGAGATATGTTTTGATTCAATACCAAAACCCCCTGAGACATGCCTAAGTCAAGATGATTATGTTCTAAGTATGTTAGAACACATAGAATAAGGCTAGATGAGGAGCTAATATGTTAGGCAGCTCTTAGTTGATTAGATGCACAATTTGAGGGGGAACACATGCCTTGAAGTCCATCTAGACAAGTCCCCTAAATGCTCAAATTCTGGAATCATGATCAAGTCCACTGAAGGACAAGTATGCTGATCAGAAGAGTTGTCCAGACAAGTTGTCTCAGCACAATCAAATCAGAAGAAGTGTACTGAAAGCTTGAGGTCAACAATGCTGAAGAGACAACTATAGGTCCCGAAGCTGAGTTAATATCGAGGGAAGCTAAAGAAAATGTCTAGAGGGGGTGAATAGACTTTTCTAAAATCTTTCGATATATCAGAATTACAATGTGCGGAATACGAAATTAACAATGAGCCCAATACAAGTTTATACTTAACTAGTCTTGTTTAGTTATGTGTGTAAACAATCAAGCAATTAAACAAAACAGTAAAGTAAACAACACAAACAATTTATAGTGGTTCGACAACTTGTCTACATCCACTCTCACAACCCAGTTGTGATGTTTCCACTAACTCTTCCAATCGAGTACAATGTGTGAGTTCTTGTGATTTTGAGTCCCAAGAAAAAGACTTAGATCTTCTAAGACTATACCACCAGATATGTCTACGATCTTACTAGAAATTTAACAAGTATCTAGCAACTTGATAAAAACAACAACAAAAACGAAAAACTTATTCAGTAGCAGTCTTCTGGTTTCTTCACTTGACTTCTGACTTGCTTTCTGAACTTCAGTAAACTCTGTGAGTAACTTCGAACAATTCTTCAGTATATAGCTTCAGTATATGGATTTTCAGTAGTCTTCAAATGATAACCACCTTGAGGTATAGACTTCAGATTTCAAGAACTTAGTTAGTTGTAACCAACTCTTCTTGAAAACTAACTTCCAACTGAATCTTCTTATCCATCCACGCGTTTCTTGTTTAAGTAGTTATTTCTAACTAACTTTGATCTTTATCTTATTACACGCTTCTTCTTTACTTCACTTCAAGTTGACTTGTCTTGTGGAGTCTTGTAAGTACTTGTCTTGTAGTCCACCTGTCTTGTGTAGTAGACTTTAACTCTTCTTGTCTGGTCTTCTCTTGTGCGATCTTCAACAGTAGACTATTCTATCCTAACAAGATTATTACATTACTTTAAGCTTTATAACACTGCTTAGTCAACTTAGAATCTATACAATCTATCTATTACATACGAAAATCATGAGCTCTATACAATGATTATTATAGCTCAATAACAATCTAACATGTATACAAATAGCAAATATGAAATACTTATAAATCGTACTTATCTTTTAATCATTAAACAATACTTGTCTTTCAAACATAAACTGATGTGAACTCTACTGGTCTGTTCAAGATAACTTCTTCTCAACTAGACTAGATCAGTCAACACTCAGAAAATATTCAAACTACTTTTGGCTTATCAAAACTTCATCTTATCATCATTTAGAACTTGTCTAGGATTCATATCCCAACAATTTCCCCCTTTTTGATGAAGCCAAAACTACTTGAATCTTTTCTCAATAGTAGACTAGTTAAGTAGTTATCTTGTCTTAACATCAAATAGTACTTTATTTTTTCATTCATTCAGCATAAGAACAGTAGATATTGCTGGAACACGCCGGCGAAGGCGGTCCGTCACCAGGATCGTTGTCGGATGCCAAACGTATAAAGGAATAAAAAACTAAACATTCATCTAAAACAAAGTTTAGATTCGTTACCCTTGGAGATCGAGGCGTTGATTCCAATCTACAGATCTTCTAGTCCGTCTCCCAACTTCGCTCGAACACCGGGTGGACGGCGTGCTATCAAACGTGGAGAAGGTGCCTCAATTTCATCTCCTTGAAACCCTAGCCGTTTTTCACAATTTCGTGTGTGCTAGGGTTTCAAAACTGAATTAGGGCTCCTATTTATAATTTCCATAAGTTTCATGGGCCAGACTAGGGATCCATTAGAAGGTATAGGGCTCGGGCTTCTTACATGCCCAAATACTCTTATGTTCAACCCAGAACATATAATTTGGCCCGAGAACATTAATTCATTCCACTAGAGAATTAATGTTGCACTCTCGTCCTATCCCGAACTGAATCAGGGCTTCTATTAGACATTATAATTCCCCGTGTTTAAGATATCGCACGTCCATTAATTATTAAAGCTTCTGACTTCTTTAAATAATTAATTTCTATAATTCCTTGAGTAGTACCACTCAACCTTGTTGTCGTACGGATTAAATCCACCTGCGGGGTTTAATACGACAATCCTTTATGAGTTTCCTCAAGGGGACATCATCAGCCTGGATGTACAGGACACGGTGCCCTAATGCCAATAAGTAGACATCATGCGAGCGATGCCACTACCCAAAATACGGAGCGTGAAGAATCTACCAAGATTCTCACCTATGGTACATCAAAGTAGTGAACAAGCACCCCACACATCTAAATATCACACTTAGGGTTAAGAATCATAAAAGTCACCAAGACCTCTAGTTCTTCATAACAATCAGAACAGAAGAACATGTCTTATCTGTGATCCATTCAATACGCCTCAGCGCACTAGTATAAACTAATGGCCAAGACAAACCACTAACAAGTTTATACTACAACTTAAACCAATAGTTTTGTCCATAACTATCTCAGTTATGAATACTGTTTATATCTTACAAGGGACTGACAATGTGATCTTCTGTGTGACTACAAACCCACCACATCGTCTACAATGCAAGATAAGCAGACATACAAGTAATCACAAAGAATGCAATAATGTGAAAAACCATTTATTTCAGATAAAAGGAGATCGAATATACGTCACAAAAGCCCACTAAAAGTTTGCTTTACAGTATACACCAACAATCTCCCACTTATACTAAAGCTTAACTTTTAGTATACACATAAAGACATCAACATTTCTCCCACTTATACTCAAAGTCTAACTTGTAATACATCGTAAACCAAGACCCTCTACATGTTTCTCAAAGACTTTTATTGCCAGCGTCTTTGTGAAAGGATCAGCCAAGTTATCCAACGACGCAATCTTAGCTACAGCCACGTCTCCTCGATTTACGATATCTCGTATAATGTGGTACTTTCGCTCTATGTGTTTACTTGCTCTGTGGGCTCTAGGTTCTTTCGAGTTTGCCACTGCACCTGCGTTATCACAATAAACAGTGATACACATCAGCATACTCTAAGATACCCCTAATTCCAGAAAGAAATTACGCAGCCAGACAGCCTCCTTTGCGGCCTCTGAGGCAGCTACGTACTCGGCTTCCATAGTGGAGTCCGCGATGCATTTCTGCTTCACACTTAGAATAGCAGGTCCAGAAAGGGAAGAAAACAGCACTGTAGATAAACAGAAAGTTAGGGAAAAGAGTCGAGTCAAGGTGATACATTTTCCCGTAAAACAAACACGTCCCGGCTAGTGTTCACGGATTGACGAGTTGCTTCGAAAGGTAAAACGGCTTCCTCTTTGCACGAGCAACACCGCAGCGTACAAAGCTCCAGCGAACAGAATACACGTTAGAACCGGATCGCACTCTAAAATGCTATGCAGAATGCTGGAAATAGTGTATGCAATTTTCTGGAAAAACTCAGGTGAAATTTGTTGTATGCAAAAGTGTGATTTTCCCAAAACCATGCACTCCTATTTATAGGCAGTGTCACCCAGGTGTGGAACAGACGGGTATTTAAGGCAGTAACGGCTGGTCACACATTAATATGGCCGTTTCTGGAATGGTAACTCCCACCGTTTCTGGAATGGTAACTCCCATTCTTAATACTCCAGCACATTAATATGGCAGTTTCTCGAATGGTAACTCCCATTCTTAATACCCAGCACATTAATATGGCAGTTTCGGAATGGTAACTTCCATTCTTAAACTTCCACGCAATTAAGACAATTACATTTCAAATTCAAATTCCAGAAGTCAACTTCCGCTTGACTTCCATAGACTTGTTTTTAGAACCTCAAAAAGATAGAGGGGCCCCAGGCCCAAGCCCAAAGTCCAATTGCCAAGATCCAAGATCCAAGGCCAAGGCCCACGGCCCCGGACCCGGCGCGGCACGGCACGGTCGGACGGGCGGGCGGCGCGCGCGCGCGTGTGGCTAATTGAATGGTTCAATAGTCACTACAATTTGAACATTCTTAACTAACTCCTATTAATAAGGAGGTAGTTAATTCTCTCATTTATCAATGTGGGATAGTCATTAACACTACTCCCAATGCATCACTTTGTCTTAAACTTCGTACATTAATTTCTCACTCACCGAAATTCGGTTTTAAGATTTTAAATATACTACGATCATCTACTCGGAGAGTAGAACGATCCTACAATATTTAATTCTTCAGAAATTAAATATTCATACCCTCAAATAATTGATTAATTAAAATCAATTAAATATTAAGAAATTGAATAAAAACTCAATTTCTCCAACAATCCCCCACATGAGTGGAAATTACTACCCATAATCATGCAGACTCGCAATCCAGTTCAATTGAGACACTGTTGCATCCGGAAAGGTGGCTTGTGACCTTGAACCTTCCGTAGTCAAACACTATCGAGTACACTGGCGGCTTAGTGGACGCGATGCCTTGAACTACTCCTCCTTAGTGTGTACTGAGACAACGGTGCTGACACAACAACATCTCAAACGTGTTTCGTTCTCACGTTTTTGTCCATTTCGGCCATGGACACCCTTTGAGTTCATAAGTACATTTCGTGAAGCGGCCCCACTTCTCACTTATATAGGTGGACTCCCATATTGAGTATCCCGCAATACTCTACCTCCCGGAGGTCTTTGGGAACCATTAAAAGTCATAGACTTGGCCTTACCACAAATCTTACGGGACAACACTTGGTGTTGTGCTTTTCTAAGGAATGGTTTGAATATCCAAGTGTTCCAATTCAACATTCACAGCTTAGTTTTCCCATTGAACCAAGTTCTTGGGATCTCCAGTCAACATGGTTGGGTTACCACTGTTTCAGCTGTTATTTTGTGGGTTTTAGACCCATTCCTTCTAGCAACTTATTCATCTGATCTCGGTTTATTCCTTTCGTAAGCGGACCCGCTATATTGTCTTTTGACCTTACATAGTCAATTGACATCACACCACTCGAAATCAGATGTCTAACAGAGTTATGTCGACGACGTATGTGTCTCGACTTTCCGTTATACATGTCGTTCAAAGCCCTGCCAATTGTGGCTTGACAGTCACAGTGTACCATCACAGTAGGCACGGGTTTGTTCCAACATGGAATATCCTCGAGGAAATTTCGAAGCCACTCGGCTTCTTCACCAGCTTTATCCAAAGCTATGAATTCTGATTCCATCGTGGACCGGGCAATACACGTCTGTTTCGTTGATCTCCACGATACAGCAGCACCTCCAATAGTGAACACATATCCACTAGTGGAAAATGACTCATTCGTGTCAGAGATCCAATTGGCGTCACTGTACCCTTAAAGTACCGCCGGAAACCTTGTGTAATGAAACCCGTAGTCAATAGTGTACTTTAAGTGCCTAAGGACCCTTCTAAGAGCTTTCCAGTGCTCTTTATTTGGATTGCTAGTGAATCTACTCAACTTGTTCACTGCACAGGCAAGATCCGGGCGTGTACAGTTTGTAATGTACATCACACTTCCAATGATTCTTGCATATTCAAGTTGTGCAACCGGATCGCCTCGATTCTTGCTCAAGTGTACATTGAGCTCCATGGGCGTCTTGGCAGGTGGATCATTAAAGGCATTGAATTTCTTTAACACACTCTCAACATAGTGAGATTGTGTCAAGTAGATTCCATTAGACTTTCTCTCGATCTTGATTCCTAGAGTCACATCAGCCAATCCCATGTCTTTCATGTCAAAACTACGTTTTAACATAGCCTTTGTTTCCATGATCATGGCATTGCTGCTGCCCATGATCAACATGTCGTCCACATAAAGACACATGATAACAAATCCTTTTGGTGTATTTTTCACATACACACATTTGTCACATTCGTTTATCTTGAAACCATTGGACAACATAGTTTCATCAAACTTCAGATGCCACTGTTTTGGAGCTTGTTTGAGTCCATACAGTGAACGAACGAGTCTACACATCTTTTTCTCGTTGCCAGGTGCTATAAACCCTTCAGGTTGATCCATGTATATTTCTTCAACTAATTCCCTATTCAAGAATGCAGTCTTGACATCCATTTGGTGAATTTCGAGATTGTGCAAAGCAGCAATCGCAATTAACACACGAATGGATGTAATCCTCGTTACTGGGGAGTAAGTATCAAAGAAATCATACCCTTCTTTTTGTCTAAAGCCCTTTGCTACCAAACGAGCTTTATACTTGTCAATTGATCCATCTGCTTTATATTTTCTTCTAAGGATCCACTTGCATCCTAAGGTCTTACAACCTCTAGGGAGATCAACCAACTCCCACGTATTGTTCTGCAGAATAGAATCAATTTCGCTATTGATAGCTTCTTGCCAGAATGATGCATCTGGTCTTGACAGAGCTTCCTTGATAGACTTAGGTTCATCTTCAATCACAAAAGTGATGAAGTCAGGACCGTAAGTTTTTGCAATTTTTGCTCTTTTGCTGCGTCTAGGTTCTTCATGCTCTTGAGCTGAAGAACTAACAACCTCTGCTTCTACGTGAGCCCTCTTATTTTCAGGTCTCACCTCATCTTTATCTTTATTAGGAAAGATATTTTCAAAGAATATTGCATTCCTTGATTCTATCATAGTGCCTTCTGACATGTCAGGTATTTCTGATTTGTGAATCAGAAACCTATAGGCACTACTGTTGAGTGCATATCCTACAAAGATACAATCGACCGTTTTATGGCCAATTCTAACTTGTGTAGGAGCAGGCACTTCAACCTTTGCAAGACACCCCCACACTTTGAGGTACTTGTAGGATGGTTTCCGCTTTTTCCACATTTCATAAGGTGTCAGATCCTTTGTTTTGTGTGGAATTTTGTTCAAAATGTGGTTAGCCGATAGTATAGCTTTCCCCCACAGATTATGCGGTAAACCCGAGCTGATTAACATTGCGTTCATCATCTCCTTTAGTGTTCGGTTCTTTCTCTCCGCAACACCATTAGACTGAGGTGAGTAAGGGGCAGTAGTTTGATGTATGATGCCAGAATCAGCACATAACTGTTCAAAAGGTGCTACGTATTCCCCACCTCTATCACTTCGAATCACCTTAATTCGAGTGCTAAGTTGATTTTCTACTTCATTCTTGTAAAGTTTAAAAGCTTCAATAGCTTCATCTTTACTTCGAAAGAGATAAACGTAGCAAAATCTTGTGCAATCATCAATAAAAGTAATGAAATACTTTTTGCCACCTCTAGTTTGCACAAACTTTAAATCACACACATCAGTATGGATTAAGTCTAGAGGAGCAGTGTCCCTTTCCACAGAAGTAAATGGCAACTTTGTCATTTTAGCTTCAACACATATCTCACACTTTTTAGGTGTTTCAATATTGTTCATTTTAAGTAAATCAAGATTTACTAAACGCTTTATAGATTTTAGATTTACATATGTCCTAATCTTAAATGCCATAAAGAGGAACACTCCACGATGTAAGAGGAAGTAGAAACGTTTTCATTGATAACTTTCTTGCCTTTACGGCTTACAACCATTACACTCATTTTGAACAGACCATTCTCGAGATAACCTCGACCAAGGAACTGTCCAAACTTGCTAAGTACAATTTTATCAGACTCAAAAACTAGTTTAAACTGATGACTAACTAGAAGAGAGCCGGAGATCAGATTCTTGCGGATGTCCGGGACATGCAACACATCCTTCAGCTTGAGCTCTTTGCCAGAAGTGAGCTTGAGCACAACAGTTCCAACACCAGCCACATCAGACGAGGCATGGTTTCCCATATGGAGCTTTCTCCCATCAGCAGGAGCATAAGTCGAGAAGACACCCTTCTCGGAACAAGCATGGCAAGTAGCACCGGTATCCACGAACCATTCCTTTGGATTGTCAACCATGTTGGTCTCAAACACAACAACAAACATATCAATTTCAGTGAGATTATGTTGTGCCACATTAGCACTTGATTGTCCTCCCTTACCCTTGTTTTTATCAACTTTCTTAGAGACGCGACAATCAGTTGCTTTGTGGCCCGGTTTTTCACACTTGTAGCAATTACCATTAAATTTGGGTTTTGCAGGAACAGGTGCTTTACCTTTGTCATTAGGCCTTTTTCGTTTTTTAGACGATTCACCACGTTCCATTAAATTTGCCTTTGCCTCAACCGAGACTTGATTTGATTTACCGTCCATCCTTTTATTATCTTCTTCAATTCGAAGTTTGACGATCAAATCTTCTAGGCTCATTTCCTTTCGCTTGTGTTTGAGATAACTTTTAAAATCCTTCCAAGAAGGTGGTAGTTTCTCAATCACTGCGGCTACTTGGAAAGCGTCCGGAAGGACCATACCCTCCGCGAGGATATCATGTAGGATTAACTGAAATTTTTGAACTTGTTCAACGACAGATTTACCATCTACCATTTTGAAGTCCAAAAATCTCGCCACCACGAACTTCTTAGTTCCGGCATCCTCGGTTTTGTACTTTCGTTCCAAAGACTCCCACAGTTCTTTGGCAGTACGAACCGGTTGGTACACGTTATACAACGCGTCAACTAGTCCTCCAAGGACGTAGTTCCGACACAAGAAATCGCCATGAGACCATTGGTCAAATGCGACCCTCTTAGCATTATCCGTTTCACTTTCAGCGACAACGGGCGGATCCTCCCGGAGGAACCTTGCTAGGTGAAGTGTCGTGAGGTAAAACAACATCTTTTGTTGCCACCTCTTAAAATCAGTACCCGAGAACTTCTCGGGTTTTTCCCCATGCACCATGAAATTGCGAGTTTCAGAGGGTGGAAAAAACATGGGGGGTAAAAACGTGTTATTTGGGACAACGTTTGGAGTTGGGTTCGAGGTGTTCTCAACCAGGGTATTGTCGATAGGGGTGTTATCGGAGCCATTTCCGTCAGATGCCATTGTGGTATCTTTTTTTTTTTTTTTTCCTTATGTTTGTTTTACGATTGTTGGTTTATAGATTACCAACAATGGCTTACAAAGAATTTAGACGGAAAAAATAAAGACAGTAAATGAAATTACAAATTCTTCAAGTTCTTCAACTTTCCAAAAGAGGCAGCTTCCTTGTTTGAGCAGCTTCTTAGAATAGCCGGTCCAGAAAGGGAAGAAAAAACAGCATTGTAGATAAACAGAAAGTTAGGAAAAAGAGCCGAGTCAAGGTTATACCTTTTCCCGTAAAACAAACACGTCCCGGCTAGTGTTCACGGATTGACGAGTTGCTTCGAAAGGTAAAACGGCTTCCTCTTTGCACGAGCAACACCGCAGCGTACAAAACTCCAGCGAACAGAATACACGTTAGAACTGGATCGCACTCTAAAATGCTATGCAGAATGCTGGAAATAGTGTATGAAATTTTCTGGAAAAACTCAGGTGAAATTTGTTGTATGCAAAAGTGTGTTTTTCCCAAAACCATGCACTCCTATTTATAGGTAGTGTCACCCAGGTGTGGAACAGACGGGTATTTAAGGCAGTAACGGCTGGTCACACATTAATATGGCAGTTTCTGGCAGTTTCGGGAATGGTAACTCCCATTCTTAATACTCCAGCACATTAATATGGCAATTTCCCGAATGGTAACTCCCATTCTTAATACCCAGCACATTAATATGGCAGTTTCGAAATGGTAACTTCCATTCTTAAACTTCCACGCAATTAAGACAATTACATTTCAAATTCAAATTCCAGAAGTCAACTTCCGCTTGACTTCCATAGACTTGGGCTGCCTAAATCCGTGTGGGTCGAGGCCCACATTTTTAGAACCTCAAAAAGATAGAGGGGCCCAAGTCCAAGATCCAAGATCCAAGGCCACGGACCCGGACCCGGCACGGCACGGCCGGGCGGGCGGCGCGCGCGCGCGTTTGGCTAATTGAATGGTTCAATAGTCACTACAATTTGACCATTCTTAACTAACTCCTATTAATAAGGAGGTAGTTAATTATCTCATTTATCAATGTGGGATAGTCATTAACACTACTCCCAATGCATCACTTTGTCTTAAACTTCGTACATTAATTTCTCACTCACCGAAATTCGGTTTTGAGATTTTAAATATACTACGATCATCTTGTAACACCCGTGATTTTTAAATCACCATTGAAAAAAAGAATAGATAAGATATTAGATTAGATTAAAATTTATTATAATATATATATATATATATTTAATTAAATAGGATATGTCTACTTATATATATATATTTTAACATAATAAAATATATTTATTTTAAAAAATATGATCTCATGATTTATTTTTATTTTAGCGTGAGTCCTCTCCATTTTCTTTTAAGGGAATACGGTAGATAAACCATCCACTCTCATTCTCGGTTCTTTTATTCACATACATATTAGCAATATGGAATCAAAGAATATTCCCTCTTGATTCCCTTAATTCAAATTGCAAAGCCAGAAATGCCTGCAACATTTTGTACAAGTTTGTTATTTGAAGGAGAGGACGTTTTGTTGGTGAGTGATAGGTGTCCCCATATTATTGGGTAGCAAATTCTATAAATAGGTTCTCTTGTTTTCCTCTTTCAATCATTTAATGTGAGCCAAAGCTTTACCAAGAAATAGATAGTCAGCGTCTACTTCCCTATCAACCATTTTACAAACTTCACCAAGTAATGAAACACCAAATTCTGGCAATGCATTCTCCATGGATTAGAAATTCATCTCAGCCTCTCCCTTGTTGAAGCAGTAGTCCTCCTTTCTTTTGAAGCACTGTAAATGTTTCTTTCCCCTTCCTTATATTTATTTTCTCTTCTATTGTCTCTAGCACCGTATGCCGTAGCTTCTATTTGTGTATGCGAGTGTTTTTGGTATGCTAGTGTAATTACTGAGTATGTTGAGACAAACCTTTTTCTTCTGATAAGCTTTTACGAATGCTGCTTCCTTTCGTATATTTTCAAAGCAAATTATATTTCTGTTTGTGAGAGATTCTTCTATCATGATAATGACCTTCAAGGATAAAATCTTATTAATTGATTTAAGTTAGAATCTCTCGCAATAGGTGTTGGTTTCTATATGAGAAGCTACAAATAATTAATTTTTAGATTTAAGAAAATGAGTAATTTTATGCATATTGTTTCTTCCTTCATTCCTGCCTTTATTTTAGGAGATGGTGTTCATACTCTTAATTCTCTAGAACCGGTCAAACCTATTATTTTATATTAAATAATGTTGTACTTTTATTTATATATATAATGGAGATGTTATAAACGTAATCTGCTCTAGTTATTTTTATACACATTGGACAATAAGTTGGTACGGATAATCTGCTCTAGTTATTTTTATACACATTGGACAATAAGTTGGTACGGATAAGATAGAAGTATGACAGATTTACCCTTTTTCCTATAATTATTATTATTTAATGTTATATTTTTTTCCTACTTTTATGGAGTCTAATTATTTAGTAGTTGCCGTAGGATTATTATCACAAGGTGTCAGTATAATTGTTTTGTTCAAGTCCAGTAGAGCATATACACATAAATATTAGTTTGATACTAAAATATTAGTTATTTACTATATTAATTTATTAATGGTAATAATTCTAAGTTATATTAATCTTTTATTTTTAGGTGACGAGACTCTCTTACATTAAATCAATCCACGTATTTACGAGACTACTAAAGATTTAAGGTGGGGTTTTCTTACACTTTGTCACTTTTAAATGTTATGTGAATTTAATTGTTGCTTGACTACATGATCATACGTTTATGCTTATGCTTATTATGGGTTATCTCGACGGAAAGGTCGTTGTAACTAGCGGGGACTACGGTCCGGGATGGTAAGATCCTTGGTGGCAACTCCACCGTATACAGATTGGCCAATTTAATTGGTCAATATATGGAAGACTTATTTACGCATGTTTGTGAGTTGTGATTTTATTTGCATTTATATTTAACTATGACAAAGGGGACCCTACTGAGCTAGTTGTTTTGCTCACCCCAATCTATTTAACATTTTACAGATTGACGGAGTTGCGGTGGAGGGTCGGTGGATGTGGATGTCTTGCCATGCAAATGCTTTTCTCTTTATTAGTTTTTCTTTTAATTAATTAGTCGCATCTTGAGTTAAACACATTCTTAAATGATGCCCTACTTTAATTTCGTTTGAAACAAATGTTAGAGTCTATTCTCTTTTGAATTAAATTTGGTAATGATCTTCTTTAAGAAATTTGAGTTTTATTTAATCTTCCGCTGCAAATCTTTTTACAAATTCATAAACTCGAGTTACATTAGCATTCAAAGTAGAAGTATGGTGTTTTCAACTAGGCCCTAAAGTCGGGATGTGACACATCTACTCGGAGAGTAGAACGATCCTACAATATTTAATTCTTCGGAAATTAAATATTCATACCCTCAAATAATTGATTAATTAAAATCAATTAAATATTAAGAAATTGAATAAAAACCTAATTTCTCCGACATATATATATTAAAATAATTAACGCCTAAAATCATAACATGCAAACTAAAATAGGAATAATAATTAAAAAATGAAGTGTCTGCAAACTAAACAGATTCATCTAAATTCTTCGAAATTGAAGTGTAACAAAAGGAAATAATACTCTACTAAAAACCGAAATCGTTGTTAATCCCTAATGAATAATGGAAATAGAGGGAAGGGTGGGGTGAAGCGCCCAATTCCCTTGACACACATTGCTGCTGCTTTGATTCTTTGATTTGCAAACAAAGGGAAGAAGCGTTTCTTTTAATTCAATTCTTTCCACCCCTCTATTTATCTTCCTATAATCCTATTCATAAAGAATTTACTAGATCATAAGTCAATTTAATCTCATAATTTTTTAGGTAAAATCTAGTATGCACTCGAGTGCCTAGTTCATGTTGCGCTTTTCAGTTTTATTGACTTACAATTTTTGGTAAATGGTGTTGCACTTTTCAATTAACACTAAAAAAATTATTATACAGTTTAATAATTGAAAAGTGTAACACCATTTATAAAAAAATGTACGTCAGTAAAACTGAAAAGTGCACCATGGACTAGGGTGCATAACATGCACTTGAGTCCATAGCAGACCAACCCTAATTTTTAATTTTTTTTAAAATTGTCCTAAAAAAGTTAAATATATCAATTTATTCTCATTTTTTTCAATTTATTCTATTTTGGTCAAAAAAAATTAAATGTGTCAATTTAGTCTCAATTTTTCACAATTACATTTAGATAGGTTATGAATGAGATGCTACATCAAGATTATTTAGATAATTTTAGTTTCTGAATTGTTAATCCATGCCGAATTGTCTCGATTTTAGGGTATTCGAGTTCTTGTTGCTATAGATATTTTATAGAATTTTATATATTTTTGAGGGATTCGGTTTTTTTTACCTACGAAAATAATATAAAATATAATTGGCAATGGGCTGACCTTTTTCTACTTGCAACCTCTTTAACAGATCTGGTAGTTGGGTTTGTGTGTCACTCTTTTTGTGTAAGAAGATTACCCAAGTGAATTTTGAATAATCATCTACCACAACCAAAGTGTACCTTCTACCATTCAGTGTAGGGGGTTTTATTGGACCATGTAGATCCATGTGCAAGAGTTCTAAGACTCTACAAGTAGAAAGAGTGGGAATTGACTTAAAGGAAACCTTTACCTGTTTACCTTTTTGGCAAGCATCACACACTTGTGATTTGAAATAGATTTCATTAGGGATACCTTCAACAAGGTAGTTTCTTGCAATCTTGTTAATAATCTTAAAGTTCATATGACATAGGCGTCTGTGCCATAGCCAACTGATTTCTTTAGGACTCTTACAAAGAAGGCAAGCATCCCTAGGGCAACTATTCCAATCTACAATGTAGACACTGCCTTGTCTAACTCCAACTAGTAGAATTGTGTGTGTTCTTTTATCCCAGATTTCACATTTGGTGCTTTTGAAGTAGACTTTATAGCCCCTGTCACAAAATTGAGAGACAGATAACAAATTATATTTCAGACCTTCAACATATGAGACATCTTGAATCTCTACATCTCCATTCTTGATGTATCCAAATCCTTTTGTGATTGCCATGGAACTATCTCCAAAGATCACTTTTGGTCCTTCCTTCTCATGATATTCAGAAAGAAGAGTCTTGGTACCAGTCATGTGGTGAGAACACCCACTGTCTATGTACCAAGTTTCTCCAACTGAACCACCTTTCTTGTAAAGATCCAGTCGACCCTGCAAGTAGTGATCTTAATAATTTAGGTACCCTTTCTTTACTTGGGTCCTTGAGGGTTAGTAGTAAGAGGTATCCAAATGAACATTGAAGATTTGAATAATTGAGACCTCTTAAGTTTTCTACCATGCTTATCACAGAACAATACTTTGTTGACCTTATCCAAATTATCAGCAGACTTAGGATCTATTTTTCTGAGATAGCCTTTCCATGGTTCTATCCCTTTTTCAGGAAGATCAGTATGTCTGTAATAGTTTGCATATGGCCTAAAATCTTGTGGACCATACGGCTTATAGATGCGTTTTGGTCTTTCCTCTCCAATGATATCATAAGATAAAGGTGGAGGATAAAGAACAGGTTTGTTATGATAATGAGGCACAAATTCCTAGGTTTAGTTGAGTACAGCTGAGACTGCCTTATAAAAGGAGGTCTAGGCTGTTTCCAACTTGCCTGTGCTTGTCTTGACCTACTGTTCTGAGTCTGCCTCTTCTGATTCCAGGACATTTCTGCTCTAGTCAGAGGAGTAGTACTCTTCTGGTATGGTCTTGACTGTACTGGTCTAGATCCATTCTTCTGTTTACCATTCTTGGTAGTAGGAGGAATGTATTTAGACTGTACTTTGGATTTTGGATCATTATCATAAGTCATAGGTTCTTTTCCTTTATCTAATTGCAAAGAACTTGAACTAGCTCCAGTAGTGTTCTTAATGACTGAAGTAGAGGGACTAGGCAGATCAGTACCTATTCCACTCTTATCATAAGGAGCTCTGTATCTGTCTGATAATGTTTGATTAATCTTAGAAGAGTTAATCATCTCAGATAGCTTCAGATCCAAGCTCAGTACTTCAGATTCTAAGAATCTATTGCGCTCTTCAAGTTTTTCACATTTAATCTTTAAGTCATTGACCTCATTTGTCTCTTTAGCTTGTGTATGAAGCATACCCTGATATAACTTGTCCATAGATGCATACTTATCTTTGAGTTGAGACAACTCTTCTGATAGCTGTGCATTTAGAATAGTTATATTAGGATCCACTTGCATTTGAGCTTCTCGAAAACTCATTGATGCGGCCTAAAAATGTCATCTAATAAGAAATCGACACGTGTATAAAGGATGAGATAAAAGAGAAGATATGGGATTATGGAAGGGGCTCTGGATAAGGAATCCCTTCTGGAAGTCCCTCTGGAGGGAGCTCCTCTCGGAGAGACTTATCTGGAAGACTCGATCTTGATATGAATTGGTGAACCGAGAATATAGGAGATCTCCACATAAATCGGAATGAGACTGACCAAAGAAAGATTCTTCCCTCCTTCATTTTAGTGGAAGGAGTCCACTAGGGGGAGTGGCCCCGGTCTTTCCGGAAGTAGAGGAGTTGAAGACCTTGTCAACCTAGCAAGGCTGGGTCCAAGAGGTGGCTCCGAAACAGAAGGAAGCCTTGACTTCCCCTTAAGAGGGAGTCTCTATAAATAGGTAAATACAAGGATGTTTTCAGGTTAGACTTTTCTTACTTTGACAAAACTCAATACATTTCGTACAAAATATACTTCTGATATTATTTGAGAGCCTGATGTGATAAATCAAGGATCTCGAGATCCTTGTGATATATTGAAAAGCCCTATACTGATTTAGGCATCGGAGTGTCCGCGCCGGACCCCCCTCCGGCGTGTTCTTTGCAGGTTCTCGAAGATCCTACCGAAGGCAGCAGCATCATTGGATTGCTTCTACGTGTTTGGGAAATCAGATATCCACCTCGGAGGATGTAGGTCCCCAAAGTTGAGTTAATAACGAGTAAGCTAGTGAAAATGTCTAGAGGGGGGTGAATAGACTTTTCAAAATTCTATCGAAATATCAGAATACAATATGCGGAATAACGAAATTGACAATGAGCCCAATTCAAGTTTATACTCAACTTCTTAATTCGAGAACTTTGTTCTATATTCAACTAATCTAGTTTGATTTATACAATTAAACACTTAAACAAATAAGCAATTAAAACAGTAAAGTAAACAACACACAAAGATTTATAGTGGTTCGACAACTTGTCTACATTCACTCTCACAAACCCAGTTGTGATGTTTCCACTAAACTCTTCCAATCGAGTACAAGTGTATGTTCCTGTCTTTTAAGTCCCAAGAAGAAGACTTAGATCTTCTAAGACTATACCTCTAGATATGTCTATGATCTAACTAGAAATTTTACAAGTATCTAGCACCTTGAAAACAGTAAACTTAAAAAGAAAAACTTATTCAGTAGTAGCCTCTTGGATTCTTCACTTGTCTTCTGGCTTCTTTCTGAACTTCAATGAACTCTGTGAGTAAACTTCGAATATATCTTTTGTAAGCTTCAGTAATCAGTATTTCAGTAGTCTCCAAATGATCACCACCATGAAGTATTTATAGACTTCAACCTTCAAGAACTTAGTTAGTTGTAACTAACTTTTCTTGAAAACTAACTTTAACTGAATCTTCTTATCCATCCACGCGTTTCTTGTTACGAATTAGTTATTCCATAACTAACTTCTTCATCTTTATCTTTATACGCGCTTAATTTAGACTTTTAAGTTTGACTTGTCTTCTGTAGACTAGTATGTACTTGTCTTGTCTTGTAGTCCACCTGTCTTGAGTAGTAGACTTCAAGTCTTCTTGTCTGGTCTTCTCGTACAATCTTTAGCAGTAGACTATACTAATCTATCAAGACTTATTACATTACTTTAAGCTTTTATAATACAAGCTTAGTCAACTTATAATCTATACAATTAATCTAATCTATTACATATGAAAACATCATGAGCTTCTATACATTTCAAATAGCTCAGTAACAAACTAACAGTTAATGTAAACACATATGAAGTACTTATAATTTCGTACTTATCCTTTAATATAAACAACACTTATCTTTTCATGTGAACTCTACTGGTCTTGTACAAGATGACTTCAACTCAACTAGGCTAGAACAGTCAACACTTAGAAAATATTCAATCTACTTTTGGCTTATCAAAACTTCATCTTTTAATCATCATGTAGGACTTGTCTTAGGATTCATATCCCAACAGAGGATATCCAATCCCCTTGTGCAAATTTTGGCACATCAACTGGCGCCGTCTGTGGGAAAGATTTAAAAGATTTTCTCACGAATTTCTATCTGTTCGAGTGATGGGTGGAGGAAAGAAGACTCTGCCAGGGGAAAATCCCCCTTTGCCAACTGATCCCACACCGAAGGGAGGCCGAGGGAAGGATCCAGTTCATACCCCTTCCGGATCAAATCCGCCACTGACACCAACTCCAGGAAGAGGCTCGAGACACCCCTATCTCTATAGGGGGTGATAGTGTTGGCACGTCTGGAGCCCTCGGGAGTGGACCTGGCAAGGAGATACCTCCAGCTACTGCAGGGGATGACCACATTTGTGCCCCTCCACGAGCAGCAGAGTATTCAGGACCCCGAGGACAAAGAATCCAAATCTGGAGGTACGAGGCAGAGTATTTAGGACCCCGAGGTCCAGAATCAAAACTTAGAGGTATGAGGAAGAGTATTTAGGGCCTCGAGGTCCAAAATCTAAACGTGGGAGTACGAGGCAGAGATATGATAAGTGCATCGGTACTACAGGTTAGTACAAGTGTTTGATAGAGCCTAAAATATTAGATCTTTTATAGTAATTTGATATTACTATGAGCATATTTTAATGATATTGACATATATGACACAAACTTATATTTTCCATTGAATTAAGCATGATTCTCCTAAGCTTACATGATTGATACTCTAGAAATGATCTTAGAATTGAGAATTACTTGAAATCGTAGAAGCATGGTAAGCAATTCACATGTTGAGTCTTGTGATTACTTTATGTGGTAAAATTAATGATTAGACGTTGATGATGATTATGATTTTTGAAGCAAAGATTAACATAATTATTATTTTTATTGCACACGATTAACATGTTTCCATATTTTAGATATAATTTCATATTACAGACCGAGCCTATCCAGGTTCTGGAGGATCTCTGGGTAGGTTCAGAAGATTTCAGATTATAGATTAAGTCTATCCAGGTTCTGGAGGATCTCTGGGTAGGTTCAGAAGATTTCAGATTATAGATTAAGTCTATCCAGGTTCTGGAGGATCTCTGGGTAGGTTCAGAAGATTTCAGATTATAGATTAAGTCTATCCAGGTTCTGGAGGATCTCTGGGTAGGTTCAGAAGATTTCAGATTATAGATTAAGTCTATCCAGGTTCTGGAGGATCTCTAGGTAGGTTCAGAAGATTTCAGATTATAGATTAAGTCTATCCAGGTTCTGGAGGATCTCTGGGTAGGTTCAGAAGATTTCAGATTATAGATTAAGTCTATCCAGGTTCTGGAGGATCTTTGGGTAAGTTCAGAAGATTTCAGATTATAGATTAAGTTTATCCAGGTTCTGGAGGATCTCTGGGTAGGTTCAGAAGATTTCAGATTATAGGTTGATTCTATCCAAGTCCTGGAGGATTTCGGGATAAGCTCGGAAATGGAAAGTGAAGATTGAGCCTATTTAGGTCCCTGAGATCAAGGCCAATAGCCCTAAACAGAAAATACGATAAGTTCGAAAACTAGAGTGGGTGAAGAGGATGATTGATTACCTGAAGCGGGTAGAGAACTTGAAAATCTTCAGATCCGAAAAGTATTTCACCCTCAAAGAGGTGAGGCAAGCCAAGAGGCTGGAGGTGAAACCAGCTAGTGGAGAGAGGAAGAGAGAATCTACAGCAAGGAGCTCCAGCCCAGAAGCTCCCCGAAACTCCGGAGGAACAGGAAACCGCAATGCTACGGGAGGATCCCGATCTGGGCCTCGAGGGAGGTTTTAGAAATATACCCAACTGAGATTGGAACCTACAGAGGTCTTGGAGGTTGCTGAAGATCATCCATATCTGAAATTCCCTTATTCGAGGAACTGAGGTCCTCAAAAACCCAAGTCGGACCGATTTTGGAGACCCCACAATGAATATGGGCACGACAACAATCAATATTACCATTTGGAGGATGAAAGTGAGAGAATGATTCAAGTTGGACATCTGAGAGAATTTGTTTACGTAGTTGACCGAGGCCCTCGAGGGCAGAAGAGGAGAGAACTTGAGGACAGGAAGACCAAGAAGGAGGACGTAAGAGGTTATAGAACATGATGCAATTCACTACCTTCAGGAGTAATTTTATAATTATTTTTAATTATAAAAGCCGACCCCCTCAGTTGATATTCCTGAGTTGAGATCCGGGAAGAATTTCAGAGCTCGCGAGGACGTAAGAGGTTCGAGGATCAAAGAAAATGATCCTCTTCTGAGATTTGAGATTAGAGAGACTAATCATCTTGTCAAGACTAGAGGTCCTGGAGAGGGTACAGGTTTCAGGTTTGAGATCAAAAGAGACTTGATTTGCATTCTTTAATTACTTCATATTTAAATTATATATAATTGAGGCTTATGACGAAATTTAGATCTAATAATGCTGCTGGTATGAGTCAGTTTACCTGGTCTATGACGAATAATGAGCTCATGAGGAGGGGCTGGAGAAACTAGAAGTACTAGAGGAGCTCGAGAGAGCAAGATTACCGAAGAAAGAATGGAGTCATGGAAAACCAGCCGAGTCGCTGGACCATAACACCTAACCTGTTATTGGGCTGATCCCAAAATGACGAGTACATTTGGGAGCACCGGTTAGTACATGTATTTGATAAAGTTAGAGAGGTTAGATCTTTTTACAATGACTTGAGGTCATAATGAGTATGACATGAATGGGTTATGATTTTGGTTGATTTGATGTGACTAATATATGAGAACCATGCTTATTTCTTATTGGACTAAGTACAACCCCCGTGAATTTTTATGATTATTTTGCGTAGGTGCTCTGAATATGAGAATGACTTGATGATCTCAGTAAGTATGAGTAGAAAACCCGCATGTTGAGTTTACGTGGCAATTATATGCTTTATAATTCATGATTGAGGATGTATGGTGGTCCATGCTTTTAAAATATGAGGCTAAATGTCTTTGAATTATGTGTGATTGACATGCCTAGATATTCTAGATATGATATTAGATTTCAGATTAAGTTCGTCCAGATCCTGTGAGGCTTCTGGGTAAACCAGGAGATCGAGTGTAAAAGATTGGGTCGAAGAATATGAAGACTGACAGTCTGTCAAAGCTGGCTAGCTCCGTAGAGCCTGGAGGGAATGAGTAAAGGAAAGAAATTCTGGAAGAGCTGAATAAAGGACCAGCCCCTGCAGCTTCTGAAGAAGCTCGAACTTTGCGGATAAGATACTACATCTTGGGTGTCAAATTATACAAGCGATCGTTGACCCATCCCTATCTAAGATGTCTCCCGAAGGAGATTACGTTATAAAAGAAACCCATGAAGGATGAGCAGGTAGTCATGAGGGCTACAAGGCTACTGTAAAGAAGGATATACCCAAGAGTCGATCTATTAGGTGAGTAAGATCATCTAGGGTGTTGAGATGCGATATTCGGAGACGAGCATGATGACGGACCTTGCAAATGCCTTACACTTCGATGCTTAAAGGGGGTGATGAAGGGTTTAGGCCTATTACCTTCGAGATGCTGATATGGAGCCACGTAAGTGAATAGTGTGTATTTTACTTTTTTACTTTAGATTTTACTTTGTGATATGATATGAGTTACCTAGACGTAGTTGTTTAGAGCATAAAACCTCGAAGCATATGAGCATTTGCTAAAGCTTCAGAAATGATTGATTTGAGAAATGCTAAGGTGATTACTTAGGAGAATTTCGTGATTGAATCGAGAGAATGATTGAGAATTTAGGCATGGTTAAGAACGTGTTTTTGATTAGTGATGAGTCTAAATTATGTTAAAATGTATGTTTATCTTTGATGAATATTTGAATATTTTATGAGATATGATGAAAACATTTGGAGATTTTTGGAAATTTGTATGAGCACATATTTCCTAACAATTTAAAATATGATTCATAAGCATACTTTGAGCATTCTGAAACGCGTAAGGGCTAACCACCCTGAGTAGCCGGATGGCTAAGTTTGAAAATTAGGAGTGATGAAATGATGAAGGATCTGTAGATCACCGAGCATATATGAGATATGAGAATTCAAAAGTGAGAAACACTCAGAGGCCTAGAGGCCGAGGAGCTCCAGAGAGCCCTCACAATGTTTGAAACCCAAAAGGGTTAATCAATGAAATGAAAAGATTTTATGAATCAAAATCTTTTAAGAATGAGAGTGAGAAACACTCAGAGGCCTACAGGCCGAGGAGCTCCAGAGAGCCCTCACAATGTTTGAAACCCAAAAGGGTTAATCAATGAAATGAGAAGATTTTATGAATCAAAATCTTTTAAAAATGAGAGTGAGAAACACTCAGAGGCCTAGAGGCCGAGGAGCTCCAGAGAGCCCTCACCATGTTTGAAACCCAAAAGGATTAATCAATGAAATGAGAAGATTTTATGAATCAAAATCTTTTAAGAATGAGAGTGAGAAACACTCAGAGGCCTAGAGGCCGAGGAGCTCCAGAGAGCCCTCACCATGTTTGAAACCCAAAAGGGTTAATCAATGAAATGAGAAGATTTTATGAATCAAAATCTTTTAAAAATGAGAGTGAGAAACACTCAGAGGCCTAGAGGCCGAGGAGCTCCAGAGAGCCCTCACAATGTTTGAAACCCAAAAGGGTTAATCAATGAAATGAGAAGATTTTATGAATCAAAATCTTTTAAGAATGAGAGTGAGAAACACTCAGAGGCCTAGAGGCCGAGGAGCTCCAGAGAGCCCTCACCATGTTTGAAACCCAAAAGGGTTAATCAATGAAATGAGAAGATTTTATGAATCAAAATCTTTTAAGAATGAGAGTGAGAAACACTCAAAGGCCTAGAGGCCGAGGAGCTCCATAGAGCCCTCACCATGTTTGAAACCCAAAAGGGTTAATCAATGAAATGAGAAGATTTTTTGAATCAAAATCTTTTAAGAATGAGAGTGAGAAACACTCAGAGGCCTAGAGGCTGAGGAGCTCCAGAGAGCCCTCACCATGTTTGAAACCCAAAAGGGTTAATCAATGAAATGAGAAGATTTTATGAATCAAAATCTTTTAAGAATGAGAGTGAGAGACACTCAGAGGCCTAGAGGCCTAGGAGCTACAGAGAGCCCCTCACCATACTTGAGACCCAAAAGGGTTACTCAATGAAAAGAAAGATTTTATGAATCAAAATCTTTTAAGAATGAGAGGGAGAGACACCTAGAGGCCTAGAGGCCGAGGAGCTACAGAGAGCCCCTCACCATACTTGAGACCCAAAAGGGTTATTCAATGAAAAGAAAGATTTTATGAATCAAAATCTTTTAAGAATGAGAGGGAGAGACACTCAGAGGCCTAGAGGCCGAGGAGCTACAGAGAGCCCCTCACCATACTTGAGACCCAAAAGGGTTATTCAATGTAAAGAAAGATTTTATGAATCAAAATCTTTTAAGAATGAGAGTGAGAAACACTTAGAGGCCTAGAGGTCGAGGAGCTACAGAGAGCCCCTCACCATACTTAAGACCCAAAAGGGTTACTCAATGAAAATAAAGATTTTATGAATCAAAATCTTTTAAACGAAAGTGAGAGACAGTTGGAGGCCCAGAGGCCAAAGAGAGTTGGGGAGCATCTCCCCATAACCAAGACCCAAGATGGTTACTCAGAAAACAAAAATTTTGCAAGCCAAAGTCATTTGCCAAGACACTGTCTAAAAAATGAAAGAAAGGATAAATAGAAGTCTGGAAGTCAAGGAAAACCTCTTCGAGCCACCTGAAACTAGAGGTGATCCCTTGAAAGGGTGAGAGGTTCCCTGAATTTCTTGTGAAAATTCTTTGAAGGTTATGTAACCAAGAGACGATAATGGTGAAACCTACAAGACCAATAAGGGGGTTAGGATCGAGGCTTCTCCTCGAGAAACTAGAAAGAGAGAGAAAATTGCGACTGTGTGGGACCCAGGCGCAGAAATCGAAACGTCTTCAGAACTGGGGGCGGGAAAAATTTCCGGAGGAGAGCATTTTTGAAATTCCTCTCCAAAGCAAGAATAATACACGTCTCTCCAGAAACGCCTCTGTGCTAGACTCACTTGAATTTTCTACTCTCACAAAAGATATACTCCTTTTACGACAGTAGGGGGGAGTAGATGATGCGGCCTAAAAATGTCATCTAATAAGAAATCGACACGTGTATAAAGGATGAGATAAAAGAGAAGATATGGGATTATGGAAGGGGCTCTGGATAAGGAATCCCTTCTGGAAGTCCCTCCGGAGGGAGCTCCTCTCGGAGAGACTTATCTGGAAGACTCGATCTTGATATGAATTGGTGAACCGAGAATATAGGAGATCTCCATATAAATCGGACTGAGATTGACCAAAGAAAGATTCTTCCCTCCTTCATTTTAGTGGAAGGAGTCCACTAGGGGGAGTGGCCCCGGTCTTTCCGGAAGTAGAGGAGTTGAAGACCTTGTCAACCCAGCAAGGCTGGGTCCAAGAGGTGGCTCCGAAACAGAAGGAAGCCTTGACTTCCCCTTAAGAGGGAGTCTATAAATAGGTAAATCCAAGGATGTTTTCAGGTTAGACTTTTCTTACTTTGACAAAACTCAATACATTTCGTACAAAATATACTTCTGATATTATTTGAGAGCCTGATTTGATAAATCAAGGATCTCGAGATCCTTGTGATATATTGAAAAGCCCTATACTGACTTAGGCATCGGAGTGTCCGCGCCGGACCCCCCCTCCGGCGTGTTCTTTGCCGGTTCTCGAAGATCCTACCGAAGGCAGCAGCATCATTGGATTGCTTCTACATGTTTGGGAAATCAGATATCCAACTCGGAGGATATCCAATCCCCTTGTGCAAATTTTGGCACATCACTCATGATTTCTTGTCTTAAAGCTATGTTCTCATCACTGATTTCCATGAATGCTTTGTTAGCTGGTAGGAGGTCTTCTTCATTCACTCCATTGGAATGATGAAGACTACTCCCTACACTACTATCAGCAGTGTCACATAAATCAGAATTAGAATCAGATTCATCACAAGATTGAAAAGATGTGACAGATGATACCTCTTGATCTATTTTTGCCATCATGACGAGTCCATCATCTGCAATGAAGACTTCTTTCTCACTGCTAGAAGGGTAATCAGAAGAAGACGATGGCAACTCATCTGAATCCGTATCAGATTCATTGTTGGCCAACATTGCCCTCTTACCCTTTGCATATTTACGATCTCTCCTTTCTTTCCTTTCTCTTCTGTCTTCAGCACTCAGATCAGGACATTCATGGATGTAATGACCTGGCTTTTCACAGTTATAGCACAGAGGTTCATTAGTAGAACGTTTAGAAGGAGAATGATATCGGTTCTTGTCTTTCCTATCAGTAGAGTTCTTATCCTTCCTATCAGCAGAGTTCCTATCTCTTTTTTTCTCATTAGAGATCTCATTTCTCCTTTCAGAAGATTTGTGATCTCTTCTGGTCCTAGAAGAGTCCCTGTTATTAGAGCCCTGAGTGTCCTTATAGAGTCTTTTGTATCTACCATAACGCTTGTTAAGTTTATCAAACCTCTTAATCATTAAATTCAACTGATCCTTAAGATCAAGATCAGTACTCTCTAGTTCATCTTTTATGCATGAGGACTTAAACATAGATGATCTAGACTTCTTAGAGGTAGATGCCTTAAGTGCAATGCTCTTAGAGATTTCCTTAACCCTATCACTGCTTACTATTGGATCTTCTTCATCCAGTTCAAACTCATGTGCCTGAAGGGTTTGGAAGGTGGTTTCTGCAGACCAGTTATCTATATCCTGTGTGTTTTTAATGATCAATTTGACCATTTTCCACCTGTCATCTAAAGCCTTAAGGATACGTAAATTGATCTCCCTATTGGTGTAAGTCTTACCTAAAACATCCAAGTCATTCATAATCTTTATAAAACGAGTATCGAGCTGGTCTATTGTTTCACCAGTCTTGATTTTGAATGATTCGAACCGCTGGACAGCAGTGGATAGTTTGCTTTCCTTTATAAGAGAAGTTCCCTCACAAATGATAGTTAACTTGTCCCACATCTCTTTGTCTAATTTACATTTAACAACTTTCCCAAGATACTCGTTGGGAAGGGTATGCAAAATGTAATTCTTGGCCAAGCTGTCTAGATTGTTCTGCCTCATTTCCTCAGTAGTTAAATCTAACCTGGGTTTTGGCACGAGAACACCAATGGCTTTGGAAGGCTCCAGAGTTGCAGTGTTGGGTATCATGGTAGTTATTGGCCCTTCTTTGATCACAGACATCATTAGATCATGGGTTGAGCTAAAGATGGCCTCCATCCTCAGATTCCAATAATCGTAATCTGCAACCTTGAACTTTGGAAGTTTATTGATGTTAGTTTCTTCCATGATAGAACAGACAGTTAAGATCAGTAGTATGGCAAATAGGTCAAGAAAGACAAGTAAGATCAAGAAACAATTATCAGTAATGAGAGACAATTAGACTTTCCCCAAAGTCTACAAGGTTATCTAGAAACAGCAGTCCAAAGAACTACTGCTCTGATACCACTTGTTGGTCCCAAAAGTTGAGTTAAGATTGAGTAAGCTAGAAAAAGTCTAGAGGGGAGGGGTGAATAGACTTTTTTAAATTCTATCAAAATATCAGAGTTTAAGTGCGGAAATGTGTTCTGTGTAATATTGTTCTTAGAATCAGATCAGTACTCAACAGTTAGCTTTTATAATCAACTTTTCTTTAAATCTTTTCTTAGAAAACTTACTGTTCTTGTTTCAACAAATATATCAACAGATAAACAAAACAGAAAGTAAAACACTCAAGATTTTATAGTGGTTCGACAAATCGTCTACATCCACTCTCACAACTCCAGTTGCGATGTTTTATTACTCTTTCCTTCTTGAGTACTTGTAGTTTAGAGTCCCAAGATTAAGACTTCGATCTTGTCGATTATACCACCAGGTATATCTTCGATCAACTAGTAATTTCACAAGTAACTAGCACACTTGTTTACACAGTACAAACTTAAAATGAAAAGTAAAACTTCTCTAGTAATAGCCTTTGATTCTTCTCTCCAGTTCTGTGGCTTCTCTTCTGGTTTGATCTTCAACTCTGTGAGTGCTTGAATACTTGAATACTTCTTGATTGCTCTTGAATAGTAATTGTATCAGTAGTCTTTTCAAGTAGAAGATCACACAGTATTTATAAGCATTAGTAAGATAGTTCGCAGTTTGTGAACTAACTCTCAACTAACTCATAACTGTTTCTTGTTGTAACTTCCTTCTTTTTGTAACCAACTTATCTTATCTTTCCAAGTCAGCATATCTTCAAATAAATCTTCAGTTACGCTTCAAATAAGTCATCCAAACTTATTCTTCAAACAAACCAACTCAGCACAGTAAACTACTCTTCTTAGTTTTACTGCTCTTGGTCAATCAGCACAGTTCTCCAAAACTGTTCAGCTTCCTTCAATAATACTTCTCTGGATTTCTTCAAACTCTGAAGTAGTCTTCTGATTATCTCTTAGTCTTCTTTCTTCAATCTAATCTACTGTTCTAAACTTTTACAATGCTGAATACAATAGAATACAACTTTACAAATATAAAACCTATCTATACATCAACTGAACTACATACAGATGAGTATAACTAAGTCCTATACTATAAGCTGTCTATACAATTCATTCATCATCTTAGTTCTTAAACAGTTCATATATCAGATTACTAAAACATAAGATCAGTAAACTCAAACTTCATATTACATTAAGATCAGTAAACTTAATCCATATATCACAGTTATAATAACATATAATCATATATATCGTTAACTTCAAAGTTGTTTTTGGCCATCAAAACATATAATCATCAATTAGAACATTGTTTATAGGATCCATATCCCAACAGCTGGGTTTGATGTCGTCCGAATCTTTGTAGACACGGGAAGCTCGGCTGATATTATGTTTTTTGAGTGCTTCAAAAGGATAGAGCTGAGTGTGAAGCTGCGACCGGTAGATACCTCCCTATATGGTTTCTCCGGAGGGGCCATCCAACCCTTAGGGTCTGTGATGTTACAGGTAGGATTGGGGGACGCTCCAGCTCGAAAGCTCCATCTGGTGGAGTTCCTCATTGTGGATATTCCCTCATCATACAATGTAGTAATGGGAAGACCCAGCCTGAATCTCTTTCAAGCGGTCATCTCCACATTTCATATGAAAATGAAATTCCCTACGGCTGGAGGAGTGGGGGAAGTGAGAGGAGATCAATATCAGGCACGGAAGTGCTATGCGGAGTCTGTAAAGATGGCGGACAGAGCTTTAACCAGGGGCCTGGAGAGGACGAGAGGAGACGACCCTGAGTTAAAGAAAAAGAAAGTGGAAGGAGTAATACCTGAACAGGTAAACGTTAAAACAGATGAGGAGCTGATGAATGTGGAGCTCTTCCCAGGGAAAGTCAGCTTTGCCACTAAGATAGGCACCCAGCTGGGACCTGAACTGACAGAGAAGGTAATCTCTACATTACGTCGAAATTTCGATATATTTGCATTTTCTCCAGCTGACATGACAGGTGTTCCTCCGAAGATAGCCATACATTGTCTTAACGTTGACCCAAAGGTAAAGCCGGTGAAACAAAAGTTACGAAACTTTGGAGTTGAGAAGAATAGTATTGTGAAAGAAGAAGTTGAGAAATTATTAAAGGCAGGACACGTTGTGAAAGTACAATTCCTAGAATGGCTCTCCAATGCGGTGTTAGTACCTAAAGGGGGAGGGAAATGGAGAATGTGTATTGACTTCAGAGACCTCAACAAGGCATGCCCTAAAGACCATTATCCACTGCCGAGGATAGACCAGTTGGTGGACGCGACTTCTGGCTTCGAGCTACTAAGTATGATGGATGCATATCAAGGGTACCACCAGAT
This sequence comes from Galeopsis tetrahit, assembly GCA_963675135.1. Lineage (NCBI taxonomy): Eukaryota > Viridiplantae > Streptophyta > Magnoliopsida > Lamiales > Lamiaceae > Galeopsis > Galeopsis tetrahit. The sequence continues at coordinate 26,472,160 of OY776130.1, read as the reverse complement.
CCAGCTAAACCCCTCAGATGTCCCCAAAGTGTGCTTCATAGCAGCGTGTGGAACGTTTGGTTATGTCCGAATGTCATTCGGGTTAATCAACGCCGGTGCAACATATCAAAGAATGGTTGACGCCGTCTTTCAAGGACAAATAGGAAGAAATATGGAAATATATGTGGACGATATGTTGGCCAAGAGTGTGAAAGCAGATCAGCATGTGGAGGACCTAGAGGAGATTTTCCAGGTGATTCGAGAAAATGGTATCAAATTGAACCCGGCCAAGTGTTGGTCCCTGAACGAGTAGTGAATGGGTTTAAAGTCTAGAGGGGAGGGGTGAATAGACTTTAAAACTTTTTCAAACAGAATTGGGAACCTCTTCTGATTGCTATGTCAACTGGACTGCAAGTCTGCTGGTCCAGATGACTATAGTGATCTGACTGAGGAGGTTATATGCGGAATTATGGTGGCCCTGGTTTAGACTCGTTCTTGTAACTTGTTTTACTTAATGAAAATACTCAGGTGATGCTGGTTTGAAAGTTATGGCCTGTTTTAAAGAGTGTTGAAATAATAGTATGCACTATATAATAATGAATGTAAAGGCAGAAATGTAAAGTGCAGAAAGTAAATAACACCGGATTTATAGTGGTTCGGATATACGTTCCTACGTCCACTCTCACGTCCTAACGTGATGTTTAATCCCTTTAATTTCCACAAATTACAAGGGTCTTGACCTTTATAGTCCCAAGGTTAGGACTTTGAGATCTGAGCCGTCCTAACAGCTACGGTCTCCACAAGTGATTGTAAGCACTTGCACTTTGAGGGGTTCAAAAACTTTAACCTTTCGGTGAGGGTTTGGGGTTTTTGAGATGTATCCAACTAATGGTTCAAGCTTATAATTTGCTTAACCACTATGCCTAAAACAATTGATATACAATATGAACAGGTTTCAGGTTCTTAAGGGTTGGATAGGAAGCACTTAAGAGCTATGGATAATCTAATGGATTTCTGGCTCTTGGAGAACTCTTGGAACAGTATGGCTTTTGCTTGATTGCTTGCTTAGCTTTTGAATTCTCTCTTGTGACTTCTGTGTTTGTGATTCCTCATCCTCTTGTATTTATAATGGAGATTGGTTGCAACTAGCCGTTGGAGTTGACTAGCCGTTTGAGCAATCTTTCCATAATAGCTTGATTCCTTGATTCCAGCCGCTTGATTGCTTCAATCCTGGGATCATGTCAATCTTCTAAATAAGGTAGGTCTTCGTTTGAATTGCAAGATGACTTGGGAATCAGCCGAGTCCTGGAAGAGCACATAGTCTTCTGATCTGTACTTCTAGTCTTCTGACTACTCTTCTGTCTTCTGATATCAGACGAGTAACACTCTTCTGATCTAGAAATTCTTTGTACTGCTTTTAGGCCATCTTCAATCTGGGACTCCATCAGATAGGTAGGTATACAAGCACCTTAACTTATCTGGTCTTCAAGGATCTTCTAGTCTTCATGTCTTCTACTCTTCTCATCTTGAGGATAGGCATGTAAGCCAGGACTGTGCTGATCAGCTGATATCAATACAGTTGATCACACAAGACTAGTCTAAGCTGTTCTATACAAGTCAGCTGATCCTATTACATTTATAAACTCTAAGTGTTTTGGCCATCAAAACTATTCTAACATCAGGTGGGGCTTAGGATGAATTTATATCCCAACACCAAGTGCTCTTTCGGGGTGAAATCGGGGAAATTCCTCGGATACATGGTTACTCAAAGAGGAATAGAAGTGAATCCAGCTAAAGTAAAGGCTGTACTGGACATGCAGCCACCGAGGAACGTGAAAGAACTCCAGACGCTCAATGGGAGAATCACAGCGTTGAGTAGATTTATAACCAGGTCCGCCGAGAAAAGTCACCCTTTCTTCAAAATTCTCAAGAAAGGGGCCAAGTTCGAGTGGAATGAAACATGCCAGAAGGCCTTTGAGGATCAGAAATGTCACTTGTCCCAGCTGCCGAAGTTGATTAAACCTTCTCCGGGAGATACTCTCATTCTGTATCTCTCCGTAGGGGAATTCTCATTGAGCACAACCCTAGTTAAAGAAGAGGGATTTATCCAACATCCTATCTATTACGTCAGTAAGGTCATTCAAGGGGCTGAAGCTCGATACTCCGAAATCGAGAAGGCTGCTCTGGCCGTAGTATTTACGGCGCGGAGACTGCACCCATATTTCCTCTCTTATAAAATACTGGTCCGCACTAATTACTCGTTGAAACAGGTTATTGGTCGAGCAGACCTCTCAGGAAGGATGGTGAGATGCGCAATAGAGCTCCAAGAATATGATGTGGACTTCGAGCCACGGAGGGCCATCAAAGCCCAAGCTTTGTCTGATTTCATCCAAGAATCTACTAAACCAGAAGAAGCAGAGGGATGGAAGATATATGTGGATGGTTCAGTGACTTTGAACGGATGTGGAGTAGGGATAGTGCTAGTGAGTCCCCAAGGAGAGGACCTACAATTTGCAGTGAGATTCCAATTCATAACTTCAAATAATGGAGCAGAATACGAGGCTCTGATCAGAGGAATGGAGATGGCGGTTGAGTTGGGAGCTCTAAAGGTAATTCTATATTCCGATTCCCAATTGGTTGTTCAACAGGTAAATGGAGAATATGCAGCTAAAGATAACAGAATGGCTGCTTACTTAGAACGGGCTAAAGATGTGATGGGCAAGTTCCAAGATTGTAAGGTGATTCAAGTACCTCGAGAGGAGAACGTACATGCTGATAGCCTCTCCAAACTTGCCAGTTCCACAGAATTTGATGGACATGGAACGGTGACCTTGGTGGTAGCAGAAAGAGAGGTTCTCGGAAGCCCCATTGGTTCCATCGAGGAAGGAGATGATTGGAGGAAAGATATCTGGACGAAACTCACCAGAGGGGCAGATGCCCCTACCACCCGAGAAGCTCGAGCTCTTAGGATCAAATACTGTATTATCGGGGGGAGATTATACAAGAAGTCATTTACCCAGCCATACTTGAGGTGCATATCAACCCGAGAAGCGGCGTACACACTCAAAGAAATTCATGAAGGAAATGCGGCTAATCATGAGGGATATAAATAGTGGTGAAGAAAGCCTTGAGGGTCGGGTTATATTGGCCCTCCATGACGAAGGATGCCAAAGAATTCGTAAAGAAATGTGCAAAATGTCAGAAAAATGGTCCCCTGATAAGGACTCCTGCGGAAGAGATGGGAGTTATGCACTCTCCGTGTCCTTTCGCTAAATGGGGAATCGATTTGGTGGGGGCCTTCCCCCCAGCCTCGGGAGGAAGAAACTTTTTTATAGTATCAGTAGATTATTTTAGCAAATGGGTCGAAGCCACCCCTCTAGCTACAATAGATGAGGAAAATGTGATTAAGTTCCTGGGAAGACAGATTTGCTGCAGGTTCGGAGTACCCAGGATACTGGTTTCTGATAATGGGACACAGTTCAATGGAGAAAATGTACGAGGATGGTGCGCAAGGCTAAACATAGTACAAAGATTCACTTCCGTAGCTCATCCCCAAGCTAATGGGCAGGTGGAAGTAACTAATCAAACCATAGTGGATGGTATTCAGACGAGGTTGACGAAAATAGGTGGAGGATGGGTGAACGAGTTAGATAACGTGTTATGGTCCTACAGAACTAGCCCAAAGACAGCAACTGGAGAATCCCCTTTCTAGTTGGTCTACGGAGCTGCAGCGGTGATACCTCCAGAGGCCGTGCTGCAATCCCACCGGATTGCCCAGTTCGAAGAACATCAAAATGAGAAGCTGATGAGAGAGGCCCTGGATTTAATGGAAGAAGAAAGAGAGATGGTTCGAGTACGTGCGGAGAGGTACAAGAGTAGAATTAAAGTTGCATATGATTGAAGGGTGATTCCGAGGTCCTTTAGAGTAGGGGATCTGGTGTTAAGAAGAGTTGATGCCCTAAAGAATACGGGGAAACTGGTGCCCAATTAGGAGGGGCCCTATAGAATCACGTAGGTACTGAAGGGAGGAGCCTATAGATTGCAGAGCATGGAGGGAGTCGACATTGCCAGACCTTGGAATGTTTGCCACTTGAAGAGGTTCTTTGTTTGAAGAAAATGTAAGGTCCTGAGACCATTTGTGATTTTGCATTAATTTATGTTTTATTTAATGTACTTAGTGGCTTCACCGGAGCTCTTTTTCCCTCTTTACGGGTTTCCCCTTTGGGGTTTTTCCGTAAAGAGGTTTTTAATGAGATCGGCGTAGGTTATCTATTGCCTATGTTGAAAACTGATATTAATCAATGAAGCTTTTTCCCTTCCGAGAAAAATTATACAGAGTTATTACGTTTTAACTATATTTTTAGAATACATGATGCATGAATACGAATTGTGAGAGTGAGAGATACTCGAAAGACTAGAGGCCAAGGAGAGCTGGAGAGCTCCTCACCATATTTGAGACCCTAATGGGTCACTTATGAATGAAAGAAAGATTTTTACGAGTTAAAATCTTCTAAGAATAAGAGTGAAAGAACACTCGAAAGCCTAGAGGCCGAGGAGAGTGGGAGAGCTCCTCACCATATTTGAGACCCTAATGGGTCACTTAAGAATAAAAGAAAGATTTTTACGAGTTAAAATCTTCTAAGAATAAGAGTGAAAGAACACTCGAGAGCCTAGAGGCCGAGGAGAGCTGGAGAGCTCCTCACCATATTTGAGACCCTAATGGATCACTTAAGAATGAAAAAAAGATTTTTGCAAGATAAAATCTTCTAAGAATGAGAGTGAAAGACACTCGAGAGCCTAGAGGCCAAAGAGAGCTGGAAAGCATCTCCCCATAATCAAGACCTAAGAGGGTTACTTAGAGAACAAAAATTTTATGAACTGAGATCATTTGCCAAGATTCTATCTAAAGAATAAAAGAACAGATAGACAGAAGCCTAGAAGCTGAAGAAAACCTCCCCGAGCCACCTGAAACTAGAGGTGATTCGTCGAAAGGGTGAAAGATTCCTTGAATCTTTTAAGAAGATTCCTTGAAGGTTATGTAACCGGAAGAAAATAATGGTGCAGCCTACAAGATCAATAAGGGGGGAGGAAAAGAGCACACATCCACCATTTTCTTTACTGGTCTCATAGGCTGCCCACGTAAGCAAGAAAGAAAAAATATGCCAACAAACAGATAGTACGAAGCTAATACGATCATCACAAAAAGCCCCCACATATCCAGGAGTGTGGGGTCCCCTACAGAGTATAAGAAAAACAAGTATCATGAGCAGAAATTAAAAGAGTGTAGCAAAACAAAGGTAAAATGTTTGTTATGACCATGGAAACATGAATTTTAAGCTGCCTTTTCAATAGCAGCTCCCTCGACCACAGCTCCTTCGACGACAGCTTCCTCAACAGCAGCATGACTGCTAGACCCTCCACCTTCCTCTGGGCCTTCTTCACCTCCTCGGGTAGCCTCAGCATCCTTTCCATCACTTGCCTTCACCTCATTCTCGGGAGCAGAGGCATAAGGATAGAGTAATTGCTCCAAAGGCTCCAGCTCAGCCATGCCCACCTTGACCGCCTGCAAATTGGCAATAGCCAGACCCATTCCAGGTAACCACCAAGGACTGTCAGCACTTTCTGTTGGATTCCCTAAGAATTTAGGAGGGGGAGTAAGCTTGTCCAAACAGAAGGCACGAGAGTAGGTCCCATCGAATCCTGGGGCTGAGTGCTCGGCCACGGCATTGCTGAAGCCGTGATCGATTAAGTGAGGAATATGTGGCCCCATAGCGCATAGGAAGCTTGAGCTCTTTAAGAAGCTGGACAGCCATTGAGCATGGAGAGTCCCTAGAAATTCTTGACCCAAGGAAGAGGTAAACAGAGATTTGATGCAGGCCTGCACTCCGACATCCGGCAGTTCACGCTCCATCCGCTTCATCTCTGTCTCCATCCGTTCCACCTCCTCTTCCAGATGCTTAATCTTAGCTGCCTCTTGCTTGCTTTGGGCCCGGAGAAGAGGCAATTCCTCAGCTAAAGCTTGAGCCCGCTTTTGAGCTTTGTCATTCTCCGCAGTGACACCTTTAAGAGTTGATTGAAAAGAGGATGCCTTAGCTCGAAGGAGTTCATTCTCAGCAACTAGTTCAACACCTTGGTCGAATATTTTAGCGTAGACAAGGCCGAACTGCACGACGAAAAGAAGTAATGTTTAAGAGATGAAGAAGTTAGATGCCATAAAGATAAGGGGAGATACCTCAGAAAAAAGATGAGCGCCGTGAAGCAGTTGGTCTTCAGGGAGAGGCTTATCGGAGAGCTCGGTGTTGGAAAGAGGAGGACATCGGCTAATGAGACGTTGAAGAGGTTCGTAGGAGGTAGAAAGGGGTACTTCTTTCTCAGCAAGAGCCTGATCGGTCTTTCCCTTCTTCTTTTTAGAAGTGCCACAGTCGGAGAAGAAAGCATTTGTAGCTGAGCGAGTCCTCCTAGAGACAGAGCTTGGGACTTGGGCAGAAGAGCTAGGGAGAGGAGGAGCCTTTGTAGAACTCTCTGGAGCCGGGGTCTTTACAGAACTCTCTAGAGCCGGAGCAGGGGATTGAGGAGCCTTAGGAAGGTCTTCAGGGACAGCTGCCGTAGGTGCCTTCACCATTCCAAGAGCAGGGGCGTCCCACGAAATGTGAGTCAACCAGCTCATTGCTGTAGATAACCAAGAAATTTTCAGAATTCAAAAAAATAGCCACATGCAAAAAGCAAAATACAAGAACAAGGAATTTTTTACCATCTCGAGGTTCTAAGGGAAAATCATGAGGACAGAATCCAAAATGAGAGAGGATGCGAGGGTTTTTGCAGATACCAAGGACATCTAAAAAATCGTGTTGGCGGACATGAGCATTGAGATTAGTCATAACAGTATAGTTTGAGGCAGAGTAAGTTTTCAGGGGAGGAAGAGGCACTCCTGGGTTATGGTATAACCAGCGTTCATGGGGAAAGGTCCAATCAGAGGGGTTAAACACGAAAATGTAATAATCCCTCCAAGATGATTCTTCTTCATGAAGCTTTGTCATGAACCTGCAAGCACGAGACCTTCTCCCACAAACATAGAAGAAGCCGTCGTTTAACTTGAAAGAGTGTTGACTCAGAAATAATTCGGCAGAAGGCTCACCGCCATTCCCCTTCACCAAAATGTAAAACCCTATCATAGTACAGATAACATTCGGAGTGAATTGATTGAGGGGGATTTGCATGCGAGTAGATATGGAGGCCAAATAAGGGTGAACAGGAAATCGAAGACCCGCCCTAATTTGAGCTTCGGAAAAAGCTAAGGTTCGAGGCTCAGGAAAATCGGGGCGTTCATCTGAGCGAGGAATTTGGAGGGTGTACTCCGGCGGAAAGATTTGGGCCTGAATAAGACTGGCTAGATGGGTATCATTGATTAGAGAAGAAGTTGAAATCCTATTTTCAGGGCTCCCCATCGGAAACGGGGTTGACTCGGAAGGATTTGGTTCGGAAGATTCAGGTGGGGAAGAAGGGTGAGACATTGACTAAGTAGTGTTAAAAAAGAAAAAAAGATAGATAGGTTACCTTGTTGGGAGAAATACGAAGTCGGACTGGGCGACCGGCGACGAGGAGACCTGGGGAAGAAGACGCCTGAGAAGAAAAGAGAAAGTAACGGGAGAGCTTTCGAGAAGATGAAATTTGAAAGAGGATCGCGTGAAGTGAGTAAGAAAAGGGGGGTTAGAATCGAGGCTTCTCCTCGAGAAACTAGCAAGAGAGAGAAAATTGCGACTGTGTGGGACCCAGGCACAGAAATCAAAGCGTTTTTTCGGAACTAAGGGCGGGAAAAATTTCCGAAGGAAAGTACTTTTGAAATTCCTCTCCGAAGCAAGAATAAAACACGTTTCTCCAGAAATGCCCCTATGCTAAACTCGCTTGAATTTCTTACTCTCACAAAAGATATAATCACTTTATGAGAGTAGGGGGGAGTAGATGATGCGGCCTAAAATTGTCATTTCATAAGAAGTCGACACGTGTATAGAGGATAAGATAAATGAGGAGATATGGGATTAAGGAATACTCCCTGAATAAAGAATCTCTTCCGGATGTCCCTCCGGAGGTAGCTCCACCCAGGGGAGAGATATCAGGGAGGCCTAATCCTGATAAGAATTAGTAGACCGAAGATTTAGGAGGAGTCCCGTACGAAACGGCCCGAGATTGGATGAAGGAAGACTCATTCCTCCTTTATCCCAGCGGATGGAGTCCACTAGGGGGAGTGGTGGCGGTTTTTCAGGGAGTGAGAGAGTGGAAGACCCTGTCAACATAGTAGGGCCGAGTCCAAAGTGCAGGTCCGAAAGAGAAGGAAAACCTAACTTCCTTTTAGGTGGGAATTCTCTATAAATAGGTAAACCTAGGTACATTTTTAGGTTACGATCTCTAACTTTACTCAATTTACTAAGCTGCTCATAATTATTCTAATCTCTTCCGAGAGCCTTATCGATAATTGAGGGACTTTCCTGTCCTTACCACGCCTTAAATCACCTATACTAACTTAGGCAACGGAGTGTCCGCGCCGGACTCCCCTCCGGCGTGTCTTTTGCAGGTTCTGGAAGGTCATTTCAAAGGAAGCAGCATACTCGGATCATTCATACGCGTTCGGAAATTCGGATATCTGACTCCAAGGATATCTAATCCATCCGTGCAATTTTTGGCACATCACTAATTGTTTTGGTAGGATCAACATTAATTAACGTTTTTAGAATCACTGTCTTTGTTGAGATCTTCATTATTCTCTCGATCAATGTTGCTCTTCTTATTTGGACATCGCCCAATTTTATGTCCTGGATGTCTCGTAAAGAAAAATTATTAAGTTATTGAGTGTTAAAAAAACATAACTTCATAAACGATTATTAAACATGCAAAGTTAATTAAAATGACATACCCACAAGATCCATATTTTTGCTTTTTATTTCGAGGTGCTCCTCGAGGCTTACTCTTTGTCGGATCACCTACACCATAGTTTTGTGACTGCTTACTCTAGGTCGTGGTTGTGTTCGGATACAAATTTGGTGACCTTGTAGATTCCGAAATGAAGAGCGATACGAAAATAAGCTTTGCATCCACATTTGGTATCAGCTTTTGACTTACGAATGTTGTTTCGTACACCTATAGTAGCTTTAGAAAATCCAGACCGAGAACAGTCCCACGCCATATTTTTGATAATGTTATTTCTCCGACCAGTGTGGCATTTTCGGCTTATAAATCCCTTTCGTCTTGCGTATATCTTATAAAATGCATTAGCTTCTTCCGTCGAAGTGAAAGTCATGCCCAAAATTGTATTGTCGTCTATGGGAGCATTTTTGAAATTGGCATACCCAAAATCCTCATCTGACCTCTCTTCTGAACTCATGTGCTCCTCATGTTATTCATCATCCACTTTGATATCTTCATATCCAACGTCTAAGAACATTGTGGAACGTTGTTGTACATACAAACTGCAACAGAAACACATTAAAAGACATGTTATGCAGCATCTTCCAATTTTACTACATTTTCCAATGTTATGCAACATCTTCATATTATATATTTCAATCACCTATTTTAATGTCATTTACGACAACTAACAACATGTGCTTCTAACATAAAATCGAGGAATGCCATGTGGTTATAAACATAAAATTCAATTTAAACACTATATTAAATATAAAATTCAAAACTTTACATGATGATTTAACTCTACATTATGTCCTTTTAGCTAGAGGATTCAAACAACGAATATGGTTAGGAATGTGCATTCAATAGCCACTTCCTTTGCTAAATTCTGTTTCAATTTTTCTTTAAAGCATTTTGTCAAACACTTGTTGGGCAGTTATGTTTCTATTTGATTTGAGGCAATTTAAAAAACAATTACTACTCAACAACTCAACCACAATTTTAACAATTTCACAATTAATTCAAATACTCATAACAAATGACGGAAGTAAGAAAAAATATGAAGATATACATAAGCAACGTTCAGTGGTGGTAATTCACCTACCCCACAATAATATTAAACTTACAAATTAAGAAAACTAAGGGGGGGAGGGGATGATCGTCGGCGGAAGCAGGGAAGCGGCGCGTCGGCGGCGGAAGGGCAGCTGCTCATTGGCGGCGGAAGGGCAGTGGCTTGGGGTTGAAGTGGAGTGCGTGTTAAAACCTACGTATTATGTTCTAGATTATAACTTCTTTTATTTAATTTAATTTGTTTTTTTTATTAATTTTAATAATAATATAAGGGTAAATTAGTAGTTTTACCATTATATATTTTAATTAAATTAATTAATATAATAAATCTTTTTATTAAATTAAGGATGAAACTGTAAATTCAAATTATATATTTTAATTAATTAAATCAATTATAAATATGACACCATATGACACCATACGACACATACGTTGAATATTTTCAACACAAAGTATAAAAGGTAACAGGTCATCAGATTTAAGCCTTTAGATATGATTTTTAATGGTTCAGAAAATTGACTACGGTAGTCATACGACACTCTGACTACATGTAGAAGGTCCCTACAATGTATTAGTTCTAGTTTTTAATTCAAAAGTATTAGTTGTTATACTCTAAAAGTGATAGCCTCAAATCAGTTGTACAATAAAACTCTCATAAGACCAACTCTAGAACTATTTCTAGCTTGGTAGTCACATCCAAGAAATCCTCAAAGTAAAATCATCTACAAGTGTATTATAAATACGAAGTTTGGACGGATGGAGTAATATTTTTTTTAGTGAAACTATTCTAACAAATTAATGCATTTTAATAAAAAAACTAATACGAAGTATTATTTAAAAGAACATTTGAGTCGCACGTGCACTTAGTGGCAGCTTTCTTCTTTCGTTGTTCAATTTCAGCTATCAACCTTCCCTGCATCAGCGACAACCTCGTCACCAACATCAACAGTATCACCCTTCTCACTAGCCTCGTCTTTTTCAATCTTACCACCAACATCCTCAACTTCATTTGTCTTATCATTGTGCCCGAAAATCACCCCAATCCCATCATCTTCTACCACATCATCGGCCATATTACCTCCGCTTGCATGAAGCCAACCACTGAGCAGTTTCTTAGGAAATTATTCAAAATTGAACATCTCCGCAATAAAAACTTCATTACGCATAAAGTTATCCACCAACTCGTCAACTGTGGTTGATGCTTTATCATCAATTTTTATATTTTTAATGTAAACATATATAATTTATTTTATTGAATAAGAAAATGAAAGAATAATTTAAATAGAAATTTAAAAGTTTAAAAAAAATTAATTATATAAAAAAACCGATGTAAAAAAAAAAAAAGTTAGAGGAGAGAGAAAATTGAGGAAACGGGAGAGGAAAGAGATAAATATTTACAAAAATAGATTAAAATTACTGAATTTAAGAGATTGTAAAACGGAGGCTTTTTGAAAGCCATGTCACTATGTCAGCATAATGAAATTTAGAATTAGTATATAAAGGGAGATTTAAATAAAGGTGTATATTTCAAATTTTAATTTTTTTTTGTATCTTCAATATTTTCCGATTTACTTTTTTATTTTTATTTTTGTATATATTTAAGTTTTAATATAAATTATTTTTTATTTAAATTTCAAAATTTACATTTATTTGTTTTTTTTTTTTTGGTATTTTTAAATTATATTCCGATTATTGTGTTTAAACAAAAAAATCAAATTCTATATATAATTTTTTTTTTATAATTTTCAGACTATGTTACTTGACCCTTAACCGAAAATACGGTTGGAATCTTTTTTAAAAAAAATGGGACAAAAAAAGAATATAACACTAAAATTGCTTTTCAAATATTTTCTTGAGATCAAAATTGCATTTTACCCCAGCGGCACCTGTAGACGCACTTGAAAAGAGAACTAGAGGTATACACATATTACTCTTTGTGAATGATCTTATGCCACACCTGTAGACGCACTTGAAAAGAGAACTAGAGGTTTTTTTTTATTTGTAATACACTCTTACCCCTCAATAAAATCTATTCTTCTTTCCTTCTTATTGGTAACATTTCTATATTTGCACACTTTTCTTATTTGCAAGCTTTTAATATGGAAATACTTCACAAAATTAATACCTCTCAACATCAATTTATTTTCAAAATTTGTCGATGACAGTGTTTACTTTCGAGCACTCTTCGTCGAAAATATTTAAAAAAAAAATCCTTTCGATGAAATATTGGCGACGAGAGAGTCTTTTTTCGACAGATTATTGTTGACCATATACCTTTTTTTCGACAAACTAGTGTCGATCGACACTTGTTTGTCGATTTTTTTTTTTTTTTTTTGTGATTTCTGTTGAATTTTTGGTATTGGTATTGTTGGAGTCGTTGTCAGCGGCGGCGTGGGGTTGGTGACGACTGCAAAAAAAAATAGGATTATGATTAGAATTAGATTTTTAGAGTTGAGGGTGTATCTATATAATGAATATTGTATAAAATGATAAATTGAGTATTTAACATGTATATTTATTAATAAAGGGAGAAGGGGTAGATTTAACAAGGCTGGAGGGGTATATAGCCGGGGCTCTAAAGATTACCACCACCACTCTTCTAAAACTAACATATCTACTTCTCGATTGAAGTTCTCTATTTTTTTCAAGCCTTATTGCATTAAGCCCATGAAACTATCACTAATTTTACACTTAAATTACCAAACTATTTTTTTATTCACAATATATACTCCCTTCCCGTAGAAAATTGCATACTTGCCATATTTGAATGTCCCGTACCATTTTACACACTCCATAAAAGGAAATATTTTCAATACTCTCACCTTCAAAATATACACATATTTATCCATATGTGTCATTACTTTTTCACACTCGATCTACCTTACTTTATTCATAAATATTTACAAAACAATTCTCTAAACATCCACATTACAATTACACATTTTCTTAAAATGTATATCATCCCAATTGTGCAAATTTTATTCGGATGAGGGAGTACAAACTATCAAATTTTGGTACATAAACTACAAAACTTATTTTTGGACTTTAACATGTGCGACCACACATGCCTTTTTCAAGGGCCATTTTTGTAAAAAAAAAAAAAAAAAAAAAAACCAATTGGATTGGAAATTGCACTAAACTCACCGAATTATCACTACAGTTGCACATAAAGCACCAAAATGATAATTTGGTTGTCTAACTGTCTAAGTGCAATTTTAATGATTGTTTGATAAGTTAATATAATTCGAAACTCAATTATTTTTTTTTTAAAAAAAGAAATGCCCGGCCCTAAAAAAGACCGTGTGCAATCTGGTTAAAAATTGGCTGGAAAACACGTTTAGTGGTTTATGAGCCAAAATTTGATAGTTTGCATATTTTGATTGCATAGAAAAATAGTTTGATGATTTAAGTGCAAAATAAGTGATAACTTGGTGGGTTTAGTGTAATGAGGCCTTATTCTTATATATATGTCAAAGCACATTAATGAGATAAGCTCACACACAAGTTTCCTTGAAAATGCAATAACAATAAAGTAATTAAGGCAAAGTTAATAAGAAAATATCAGTACTTTGTTAAATTGAATATATAGTATAGGCCAATCGATCAACAATGTTTAAAACACAAAATACAAAGCCACAAATTGCTAGAGTGAGAATTCCGTCACCAATAACCATGCATGTTCCAAAACAAGTACCAGAATAAGAAGGGGATTCCTTCTAGATTGGGTTTCCAAACATATTTGGTTCTTGCAGCAATTTAATGCTTATGAGAGGTGCTGAGGACGGAAGGTAGAGCCGCCAATCTGGGTTCGATCCAGCCAACTCGAAACCTAGTATGGACTGGGTTTTAAAATTAGAGGTCCATATAGAACAAGACTTATTTGGCCCGATCTGATGGACCCGACGGGCCTAATGAGCTAGGCTGAATTTGGTCTGTCGGTCCATGGACAACCTATTTAGTCCGATCAATTTTTTTTTTCTTTAGGAAAATAAATAATTAAAATAAGTAAAGTACATTATTTTTAAATATTGTTGTGTTTTTTATTTTATTTTGACTTTAAAATTTAAAAATTATTTATATAGTGCAATGTTATACTTTATGACCGTTTATGAATGATGTAGGATTAATAAATTAGTAATATATATTTTTAATTATAATTATTTGTATAAATAAAAATTATATATAAGTATGTGATCAATACAAGGTTGGGCAAATCTTACGGTAGTCACATTTTACAAAGTGACTATGCAGTCACTTTGTCGAATCGCGCCATGTGGCGTCGTAACCATAAAAACGATCTGCTACCTGTCATACAGGTTTCAGTTATTTTTAGGATTATTTAAATTATATTTTGTTATTTACTATATTACCCTTCTTTTTAAATTTTATTTATATTTTACCTGCACCCACTAATTTAATGAGTGCACCCCCTAATCATATTTTTACTACAATTATCTGCACCCGCTAATATAATGAATTCACCCCATAATCATATTTTTACAACAATTATCTGCACCCGCTCATTTAATGAGTTCACCCCCAAATCATTTCTTTTTTACAACAGTTATCTACACCCGCTCATTCTATGAGTTCACCCCAAATTATTTTTTACCACAATTATCTGCACTCGCTCATTTTATGAGTTCACCCCCAAATTATTGTTTTACCACGGTTATCTGCACTCGCACATTTTATGAGTGCACCCCAAAATATTTAAAAAAAAAATCACATTTAAAAGACTATATTATCCTTTTATTATTTTACACAAAATATAATAAAATAAACTCTAAAAAATCAATTCACCACCAAATCACCCATATTTAAAAAAAAACGTAAAAATATAATTAATAAAAAACTATCGAAATTAGCCACAAATCTCAATTTTTTTCTTTTTAATTTTCCTTCCCTCTCATCTTTTTCTTTTTTCTTCCCATTTTCATTTTGTTTTCAAATTTTTTATTTCCTTGTTTTTTTTTCTTTTCCTTTTTAAATTTTCCTGTCTTTCTTTTCCATTTTTTGCATGTGTATTTTTTAAATTTTAATACAAAATAATATTATAGGTATAATTTTATTAAATTCGATCGACGATGCACCTAAATTTTAATTTTAATTTTAATTTGATGAGTAAAGGACCTGTCGGAAATCCATGCATGTCGGCGGGTGACCCAACCACCACCATGCCCGACCACCCCCTCGACGGCGACGGCAGCGCTTCGGTCTCGGCCGCTGAAGCCCGAGACCCCTCCTCGAATCGCAATCGCGATTATTCACTTCCATAACAATCGACTTAATCTTCCATCTCGGCCACGATCCATGGCGGCCGAAATCCTCTCCTCATTTCGACCACCAACGCGACTGCTTCGATCAATCTCCCTTGCGTTCGCGATCCAGGAGCTTCTCCTACATCAACGACGCTCGCCTGCAACACTCGGATCGATGCTGCCTCTCTCTCGTCGTTCATCTCTCGTCGCGATCCAGGAGCTTCTCCTACATCAACGACGCTCGCCTGCAACATTCGGCAATGACTCGGTTGTAGATTGTAAATGTATAAATTAGGGTTGATTTTATTATATTTTGTGTTAATTAATAAAAAAATAATATAGTCTTTTAAATGCAATTATTTTAAAAAAAAAAAATTTGGGGTGAACTCATCAAATGAGCGGGTGCAGATAATTGTAGTATAAAAATAATTTGGGGGTGAACTCATAAAATGAGCGGGTGCAGATAACTTTGGTAAAAATATAATTTGGGGGTGAACTCATAAAATGAGCGGGTGTAGATAACCGTTGTAAAAAAGAAATGATTTGGGGGTGAACTTATAAAATGAATGGGTGCAGATAACTATGGTAAAAAATGATTTGGGTGAACTCATAAAATGAATGGGTGCAGATAACTATGGTAAAAATGATTTGGGGTGAACTCATAAAATTAGCGGGTGTAGATAATTGTTGTAATAAATTATTTTATTGTATAAGGATAAAAATGTAAATTTACAATAATATATTTTAATTAATATAATTTAATAGAAAATACAAATTTATGACACATTACGACAATACACATCGTAAAATTTACAAAAGGTAACAGGTCATCAAATCTAAACATTTAGATTATATTTTTAATGGCTTAGATTAACTGGCTACGGTATTCATTACGACACGTTACGACACCCTGACTACATATAGAAGGTCCCTACAAGGTTTATATATATATTAAAAAAAATATTTTATGGGCTGGGCCGGCCAGCGGACGAACATCAAAAGAATATATTTTCCATTGCAAAAATAAGGCTTGATCCAGCCCACGAACATCGCTTGACCCGATGATCGGACTGGGTCGGGCCGAACGGCCTGATTTGCCAGCTCTAACTGAAGGGGATGATGCAGTTGCGTTCCTCTTTGCTATTCGTTCTTTTTGCTTTGCAAAAATCTTTGTACTATTGAATACGGAGTAATAAATAATAAACACATCAAAAGAATATATTTTCCATTGCAAAAATAAGGTTATTTTTCTCCTACAATTAGAATAACTGATCTTGTGCATTTCTTGTGCAGAAAACAAGTAGTAAAATATTCACAATAAGTTGTACAATCAATTAGAGAGTATTTACTGTTTCTCAACCATACCAAAATAAGAATCCAAAGGACAAAAGTTTGTCAACGAGTATATCGTCATATTTTCGTGCAAGGGAATGATAACATCAATTCGAATTAAGGTCAGTAAAGTTTATAAGGTGAAATCTAAGAATTGTTGAGTAAGCATACCTTCAAAGCAGGATCTAAGCACTTGAGGTGATACGTGCGGGGACATATGTCACAACACAGCAACCTTCCATCAATTGAGCTCTATATAAAACCACATATATACACATCAATTGAGCTCTATATAAAACCACATATATACACTACAAAAAAACGCCCATATAAAGAGGGCAAAGGCGAGGGAATTGCACTCTTTAATCACTTTGGCGACAGCAGAGGCGAGGGCAGTCACTGTCGCCAAAGTGCTCCTCGCTAATTTATTGGCGAGGGCACCCTCGCCAATTAAAGAGGGCACGCCCCCCTCGCAAATTTAATTAATTTAAAAAATTGTAGAATCTGGGTTTGAACCCCCACCCAACTTACCACTTCTATTTAAACCCCCACCCGCACAGGCGAGAATCGAACCCAGGACCTCCGGAACAAGAAGAGTTTATGCGCTCCTTGTGTGCCGTTTAGGCTAGGAGCTTTAGTCGTTATGCTTTGAATGCAATTAATATATATATATATATATATACATATATTATAATTTTAGTTTTTTCTTTCTTTCCTTTAAAGTAACTTGTTTATCTTTAGATTGTCAAAACACATTTAATATATTTATTTTTAAATATGAAATTATTATATTATGTGTTACAAATAATTAATTATGTTTATTTTATTTTTCAATTATAAAATTAAAGTTCCTTGTTTATTTTTAAATTGTCAAAACATATTTAATATATTTATTTCTAAATGGAAAATTATAAAATTATGTGTTACAAATAATTAGTTGGATTTAATTTTATTCTCCAATTACATTTTTTTAATTTATGATTATTCATTAATTATGTCTAATTAATTTTCTCCATAAATAAATATATATATATTTAAAATTTGTAATTAAATCATTGTTAGTAAAAAATATTTGAAAACATTATTTGTAATTATCAAAACATTATATTTATAATTAAATTATCAAAACATTATATTTATAATTAAATTATATTATTAAAAATATTTAATCATTAATTAATCTAATAATAATAATTAACTATTAACCTAATTAACAATATCTAATAATTAATATCTAATAACTATTAACAATATATTAATATCTAATGGAGTAACAATTAATATCTAATGGAGAACGTAACTATTAACCTTCCAAATAAGCATCGTCGCCATTTCGCGAGGGGTATTAATTTCCCTCGCCAATTTGCGAGGGATTTTGGTACCCTCGCCAATTTAAGAGGGATTTTGGTACCCTCGCCAACGCGCTTGTAAATTGGCGAGTGTGATTCCGCCCCTCGCTAATTAGCGAGTGTGCCCCTCTTTAAATCCCTCGTCAAATAACAAGGGTTAAATCCCCCTCTTTAACTCCCCTCGTTATTTGAACAATTTTTTGTAGTGATATATATATATAGAGAGAGAGAGTCATACTTCATTTAGTGTTTTAGTAGGGTGAGCTATATATGCCTCCCTGTAAGAAACATCTTTCCTTTGGCGTTTCCCAAAACCAAGGGCTGCTTTATCTTCAATTTGATACTTCTCCCATCTACAAAACCAATAAGCAATTGTTTAGCAAGAGCCTAAAGAAATAATGTCTATAATTTGAAAACTACGGTAAGGTCTTATGCAAATCAGTTTTACCGTGCAATACCATAAAGTGATAATTACAAATCAGTTGTATGGTAAAACCCTTTATATAAAACCAACTCTAGTGAAGTCGTAATGCAAAGCAGTTTCACTGTGCAATTGATTTGCATTTTGAGTGTATTTTTAAAAGTATTAGATGTTTCATTACAATGTATTAGTTCTAGTTTTTAATTCAAAAGTATTAGTTGTTATACTCTAAAAGTGATAGCCTCAAATCAGTTGTACAATAAAACTCTCATAAGACCAACTCTAGAACTATTTCTAGCTTGATAGTCACATCCAAGAAATCCTCAATATAAAATCATCTACAAGTGTATTATAAATACAAATTTTGGACGGATGGAGTAATATTTTTTTAGTGAAACTATTCTAACAAATTAATGCCTTTTAATAAAACGACTAATACGAATTATTATTTAAAAGAACATTTGAGTCGCACGTGCACTTAGTGGCAGCTTTCTTCTTTCGTTGTTCAATTTCAGCTATCAACCTTCCCTACATCAGCGACAACCTCGTCACCAACATCAACAATATCACCCTTCTCACTAGCCTCGTCTTTTTCAGTCTTACCACCAACATCCTCAACTTCATTTGCCTTATCATTGTGCCCCAAAATCACCCCAATCCCATCATCTTCTGCCACATCATCGGCCATATCACCTCTGCTTGCATGAAGCCAAACCACTGAGCAGTTTCTTAGGAAATTATTCAAAATTGAACATCTCCGCAATAAAAACTTCATTACGCATAAAGTTATCCACCAACTCGTCAACTGTGGTTGATGCTTTATCATCAATTTTTATTTTTTGAGAATGACTCATATCCTCAGACGTTGAGCTAACCATTCCAGACTCCTTAATACGCAACAACTTTGAAGCATAATTGTTGGACACATCAACAATGTACATCTTATTCTCCAAAATAGAGAGAGGGGGATGAGGTGTTGTGATAAAGCGAGTCCATTCTAAGAAGTGGACTCATGTCACACTCTCATTAGTTTATATATTATAGAGTGATAGTTTTGAACCAGTTGTACAATAAAACTCTCTTACATAAGACCAAAGGTAAAGTCTTATGTGAACTAGTTTCATCGTGCAACTAATATGCATTTTGAGTGTATTTTTAAATAGAATTAGTTGTTCCGTTAAAACGTATTATTTTGACAGTAATAGTAGTTTTACTCAAAATAATTAGCTGCTATACTATAAATTGATAGTTTCTAAACAGTTGTACGATAAAACTCGTTTGCACAAGACCAACTCAGAATAATACAACCTGATACTAAGGTGTGTGGGAACAAAGGTACTCAGGCATTGACAAATTATTGAATGATGTTTTACATGTCTGTGAATGTAGGACATTATGTGGAAATATCACATGGGTTGCATGATTGTCCTAAATTTACTTATTTTAAAAACATACAATCCTACATTCACATGTCCATAAATCTTTAAATGTAGGACAATCGTGCAACTCAAGAGCGATTTATTAATATTCAAATGTATTATGTGCAAGTTTTTTTTTTTTAATTCTAATACTATAGGTGGTGTGTACCTAAAATTAGGGGTAACGATAGCATGACACGAAAACGATATGAAAATTGCAGGCACTAGTTAGGCTTATCATGTTCGTATCCTTACTGTGTAGAGACGATAAGAACGTGAAATTTTAGTGGCATGTTCGCGTCCACCTGTTAAATTTGGAAAAAAGTTTTGATTTGTATATGCCTTGTTATTTTGTAATTTTATTAGAAATTTGTACTTTTTATCGTTCTATAAGCAGGAGAGACATAAAGAGAGTAACTCACCGGATCATAGGGCAGACACTTTTCCGGAACGGTATCTCCCTTGGCATTCCCATAAGAAGCCTTGTACTGTTGAATAATAAATATATCAAAAGAATATATTTTCGATTGATCTTGAGAAAAATAAGGTTTTTCTTTTTTTAAATTTAGGATCCTACAATTAAAAAAATTGAACTTGTGTTTAGGCTAGTAGTAAAAAGAAGTGCAATAAGTTGTATATGCAAATAGAGAGTATTTTCTTCCTATGTTTAGACCATACCAAAATAAGGATCCAAAGGCCGAAAGTTTGTCAATGTTAAAATTTCTTTAACGAATATCGTCATATTTTAGTGCAAGGAAATGATGATAGCATCTATTCGAGTCAAGGTTAGGCAAGTTTATAAGGCGAAGTCTTGTTTTACGCAGACTATTTAATTTATGATCATAATAATACTAAGAATTACTGAGTGTCTTGTTTTAAATAGATTATCACTGAAAAAACATCAACCTTAAAGATCAAGTTACAAAATTCATTTTCTGTACCTAATGCATTTTAACTATACCAACCTTTCAATGATTCTGAAAAAAAAAAAGAATATCATGATGTGTTGGTGTTCTATGTATTTGTACAAGTACAATCCATGTCAATTTTCTTTTTCAACATTTTTTGTCCGTGGGAACACTTCAAAAACTAACAGATCTAATACTCAATATCCAAAAATTGGACACATCATCCTAAGTAGCAAAATTTATTTATTTCAATTTTCCAAGTTGTATATGTGAAGAAATAGAGCATGCATACATATCGAACACACAAATGCAGATTTTAACTGAACATCGAGAAACAGAGAGGGAGAAGTACTGCATATAGTGTTTCACTAGGATGAGCTACATATGCATGCCTCCGTGTAAGAAACAACTTTTCTTTGGCGTTTCCCACGAGCTGTTTACTCTTCACCTTGATACCTCTGCCATCTACAAAAGCATTAAGCAATGGTTTAGCAAGATCTTAATTAAAGAAATAATGTCACTGTTTAGAACTATGATAACCAATTTCACTTTCACCCTGCAACTCGTTTGCAATTTGAGTATATTTTAAAATAACAATAGCTGTTCCATTAAAACGAATTAGTTTGGTAGTATTTTAGTCGTTATACTATTAAGTGATTAAGCCATAGTTTCGAACCAGTTCTCCAGTAAAACCCTTTTACATAAGATCACAATTATGCAAATCAATTTCACCGTGCAACTGCCAACTAGTGGCAGGTAGCAGAAGACGCGATACAATCGAATGAATAAACAGCTAGCAGTGCCATAGATTAGCTAGAATTCCCCCAATTGAGTTTTGAATTCTTGATTCTCATTCTTATGTTGAATTCCTGGAATGAGTGAATTTTGAGCAAATCAGTTTAAAATTTGGCCAAGAAGATGAAGAAGTCGGTTTTAAAAATGAAGACTTTTAAATAGTATTAGTTGTTTCATTGAAACGTATTAATTAGTTTGACAAGATTGTTTCGTTCAAAAGTTTTTTTTTTTTTTTTGAAGAGTACAGTGCCCATTACATTTGTGTTTCATAATTGAAACCTCATTAACAAATTGATCACTGATAGGCCTCCACTAATCTCTCAACCATTCAGGTAGAAACAGCTCCGTCCCAATCAAGAGGGGTAGGAGAGCCGATAGCTTCCCTTGCTAGTCGATGCGCTTTGGTGTTTCTCGTCCTTGGGATGAAACAGACCTCGCACACTACGAGCTCGTTCATCACCTTCCTTACTTCATCCACTGCAAAACCGTCCGCTGTCAAGCACGATTCTCTACTGTCGATCATATGAACCGCATTAATTCAGACAGTCTGAAAACACTCTAGCCTTCATAAAACCCCTCTCTCTACATTTTTTAATTCCCCCAGCAATGCCCATCAATTCAGCTGCCAAAACAGAGCCTGGGTTCTTGATTCTCCTTCTCCCTTCTGCTTGAATTTCTCCATTCGCATCTTCAACAACATATCCGACCTCGAATATACTATTTTCTCCTCCTTTAGCAGCATCTGTGTACACCTTCACCCAATCATGTTCAACATTTTCCTGTGAAGTGTTCGGCGTACCTGGGTTAGGGGTTGTGTTACACCCGCAACCATTCTCGCTTGTTGGAAGTTTTGTAAAAAGGTTCGGGCCCAGCTTACATCCGTAAAAGATGTGTGAGTCTCCCCTGCATCACTATCTCTCTTTGCCCTCATATTACATCGCTCCCTCCAAATTCCCCACATCATCACAGCTATTTCCTCCATTTCACACCCCTTTTCTGCATCCCACAAAACCTCAAGAAAATCTATTGTGGACATATCCTTCCCCCACTTAATAACATTCCCCAGGCCAGCCAATTTCCAAATTTTCTTAACAAAATGGCACAAAAATAGAGTATGAACCGTACCTGCGTTATGTTGTCCACATAGGAAGCAATGAGAGGGAATCGGTACATGGTGCCTTGCTAAATTTCCCTCCGTTGCTAATATATCCCAAGCCACCTTCCACATAAAGATTCAAATTTTCGGGGGTATATTCAACGTCCATATTTTCTTCCACCATCCATTTCTCCTTCCCGTGCTCGACTCCTCCCCTTCATTTACTTCGTTCGGCATCAGTTTGCTTGCCACCCTATATCCCGACTTGACTGAATAGGTTCCTTTAGTCTCGGGCTTCCAGAACGGCGCATCTTCATAATGTGCGCCTCCCAAAGGGGTTTTTAGAATAGCCTCTGCTTCGAAGGGTAAAAAAGCTGCCCGCACAAGGCCTTCATTCCAAACACCATTGTCAAGGATGAAACAGCTGACTTTCGAAGCACTGGCAATCCTTGATTGGATCCTTCCTTCATATAGATCACCCACCCATCTATCCTTAAAAATACTCACTTTTTGTCCATTTCCAATTCGCCAATACACGCCTTTCTCTAGAGTGTCCCTATTCCATATGAGAGACCTCCATATATACGATGGGTTCGTCCCCAGACCAGCTTCCATCACTCCTTCATGTTTGAAGTATCGGGCCAGAAGCACTCTAGCTACCAAAGATTGAGGTCGAGACATTAGTCTCCACATCTGTTTTGCAAGCATAGCATTGTTAAAAGCCTCCAGTTTTCGGAATCCCATGCCCCCTCACTTTTAGGGCAGCACATGTGTTTCCATTTCTTCCAGTACATGGAGTTACCCTCCTCGTTCTTGCCCCACCAAAATTTAGCGCACATTTCAGTATGATTGTCCAGACCTGAGTGCAAAAGGGTCACTTTCAGTATGATTGTCCAGACCTGAGTGCAAAAGAAAGAAAAGAAAGGCAGAACAAAAGAGACAAGAGGCTGAACAACAGAAAGGCCATGATAGCTGGGGAATCACCAAGTGAAGAGAGTGTCTACTCTTCTGATGATGGACTGTTCTCCAACAGTGACAGTGATGATGACTATCAAATGGCATTTGAAAATGAAGAGGTATGTTCATCTTCTAATTCTTTAAGTTCTTCTGATAACACACATGAGTCCAGTGAAATCCACTTGAAACTCAACTTTGGAAAGTTACTTGAGGATTTCACCAGGCTACAAGAAGTATGCAATATGGCACTGAGAGAAAATGAGCTACTGAATTCTAAAGTTCAAACTCCCAACCTTCCTGAACCAGAGTTTGACTTTAAATCAACTGAGTTGTATCAGCAGATTGTGAGAGAACATGAGGAAATGTCTCTCAAAGTCTCTAAACAACAAAAGTTGATTGATGATCAAGAACTGGCCTTGAGGAAAAAGGATTTTGATCTTAGAATCCTTCAAGCTAAATTTGACAATCTCTCAAGTGAATTTGATACTCTAAAATTAAGTGAGGGGAGCTTAAAAATGAAAATGTCTGCCTTGAACAAATCTGCTAAGGCAATAGAGGAAATTCAAGGGTTTCAAAGACCATTTGCTCAAAAGGGTGGATTAGGCTATAATCCATTTGAACCCTCACCTGGTCTTAGTATTGCCTCATCAAGCAATTCTAAGATGACTTTTGTAAGATCAGTGGCACAACAAAATGAAATGGAAGTAAATCAACCACTGATCAAGGATAAGGGTAAAGGAATTTTTATACCAACTCAAGTAAACAATGTTCATAAACCCATACCTAAGGAAAAGGTTAAAGACATTGCTTACAGGAGGAATGAGGTTCAGAAAGGTAGAACCAATGGAAGGTCAACCTACCTGAACTCTCATCAGTGGAGCTGTCCAAAATCTGTTCAGAAAAGGCCAACTCAAATGAGGCAACCTCAACTGAATGGATTAAGGCCCAACCCCTCTGATAGGTATAAAAACTTCAGGAAGCCTGGACCTTACATGCCAAAAGGGAAAGGCCATCCAAGCCCCTATTCTCAAAGGTCTTACCAAGCTGCACCTAAGTCTAGTAACTTCAAGAGAAATGTCCCAAAGAAATTCACTAACACTCCTGAACCTTACAAGACTAACACTTATACACAGAAACCACCCAAGGCATTTAAGGGTAAGACTGTGTATGTAGATGTAAATGGAAACCAAGTCATTCACTTTGAGTCAATCAGAGTAATTAGGCAGATTTGGGTTCCAAAAGGTACAGCTAACCCTCTAGGACCCAACACTCAAAGGGTACCTAAATTTTGACTTTGCAGGACTGCAGGGACCTCAAGAAGAAGAGAAGCATCAACAAGAAAACAGCATGGTACTTGGACAGTGGATGTTCAAGACACATGACTGGAAACAAAGAGCTTCTCTCAGAATTCATAGAAAAAGATGGTCCTTCAGTAACCTTTGGAGACAGCTCTCAAGGGATCACAAGAGGCTATGGTACATTAAACATTGGTAGTGTCAAAATTACTGATGTCTCATATGTCCTAGGCCTAAAATACAACTTGCTGTCTATAAGTCAAATCTGTGATAAAGGATATTGTGTTGAATTTGCACCAAATGAATGTATCATCAAAAATGATTCAACACAACAAGTGCTACTAACAGGGGTGAGAAAGGGAAATGTCTATTTTGCAGATTGGAGGAAAACCCCTGAAGGAGTTTGTCTTGTTGCCAAAAGCACAAGTGACCAAAGCTGTCTGTGGCACAAAAGATTAAACCATCTGAACTTCAAAACCATCAACAAGATTGCAAGAAACTCTCTAGTTAAAGGGCTGCCTAATCAAGTGTTCACCAAAGAACACATATGCCAGCCATGTCAGGAAGGAAAGCAGATCAAAGCTTCATTCAAAGGGAAGCCTGTCATCTCAACTGAGAGAGTTCTTCAACTACTGCATATGGATTTATTTGGACCAATAATCCCAGTAAGTATAAATGGAAGAAAATATGCTTTAGTTGTTGTTGATGATTTTTCCAGGTACACTTGGGTAGTATTCTTGCTGAACAAAAAAGAGACCCAAGTCAAGCTACCTGAATTGATGATGAGATTAAGCAATGAAAAGGGCCTAAGTATTGTCAAGATCAGATCTGACAAAGGCACTGAATTCATAAACTCATACATCAATGAGTACTGCAGCAAGAATGGCATCACTCATGAGACTTCAGTAGCAAGAACACCTCAACAAAATGGGGTTGCTGAAAGAAGGAACAGAACCTTGAAAGAGGCAGCAAGAACTTTGATTGCTGAATCCAAACTGCCTAAAAGGTTCTGGGCTGAAGCCATTAACACTGCATGTCACACTCAGAACAGGTCCTTAATCACCAAAGGACAAGGTAAAACTCCATATCAAATATGGAAAGGTAGATTGCCCACTGTTGCTTATTTTCACATATTTGGTTGTAAGTGTTTCATTCATAATAATGGGAAAGAGCAATTGAAAGCTTTTGACAGCAAAGCTGATGAAGGAATATTTGTTGGATATTCACAAATCAGCAAAGCCTACAGAGTTTACAATTGCAAAACCCTTATTGTGGAAGAAACACCTCATGTTGTGTTTGATGAATCTATTAATGAGTTCAGGGATAGAAACCTGAATATTGATGAGATAACACAAAGAACAACCAGACTAAGGCTTCAAAGCAAGGAAACAGTGTTTGTAGATGTTGCCCAGCCTGAACTTGATGACAATCAAATACTGGACAATCTACCTGATGTCAATCAACCAGAAGTCAACCAACCTGAAGGAGAAATTGAACTGACTGACCCCATCCCAGTTCAAAATCAGGTAACAACTATCAATGAAGAAGCAGGCAATGCTGAGGTAGTAAATGAATCCAATGTTCAAGGGGGAACCAATGAAAATGTCAACTTATCTGACAATGAGGACAATACCCCTGAATATGATCCTGAACTTGATCCTTCAATTAACTTTCCTGAATTCAATGAGTCTAGTGATCCAACCTCAGATGAGGACAATCCTCCTGAAGGGATCAGGTCTAGAAGGACTTGGTTGCAAGACCATCCAACTAGCCTGATACTTGGTAATCCAAGTGAAGGGATCAAAACTAGAAGATTTCATGGAGAAAGTGCTTTGTTTTGCTGTTTCCTTTCAGAACAGGAACCAAAAGACATTGAGGAATCACTACAAGACACCAACTGGATCATAGCCATGCAAGAAGAGCTGAACCAGTTCACCAGAAATGAAGTATGGGAGCTGGTAGATAGGCCAACTCATCAAGATGTCATTGGAACCAAATGGGTGTTCAAAAATAAGAAAAATGAAAATGACATCATTGTGAGGAACAAAGCAAGACTGGTGGCCAAGGGATATTGTCAATCTGAAGGAATAGATTATGATGAGACTTTCGCTCCAGTGGCCAGACTTGAGGCAATCGGACTCTTCTTAGCATATGCAGCTCACATGAGATTCAAAGTATATCAAATGGATGTGAAGAGTGCATTTCTCAATGGGGTGCTCAAAGAAGAAGTATATGTTGAACAGCCCCCAGGCTTTGAAGAAGGAGACAAGGTGTACAGATTGAAGAAGGCTCTCTATGGCTTAAAGCAAGCTCCAAGAGCTTGGTATGACACCTTATCACAGTTTCTTCTAGACCATGGTTTTGTCAAAGGCACTGTTGACATAACTTTGTTCAGAATCTGTGAAGGAGATGATATTTTGTTAGTCCAAATCTATGTGGATGACATTATATTTGGATCTCCAAATGAGAAGCTGTGTGAGAAGTTCTCCAAACTCATGCAGAGCAAATTTGAGATGTCCATGATGGGATTGATGAATTTCTTCTTAGGACTTCAAGTCACTCAATCTAAGAAAGGAGTATTCATCAATCAGGCCAAGTATACAAGGGACATGATCAAGAAATTTGGATGTGCTACAAGCAAACCAGTCAGAATTCCTATGAATACTAACTGGAAAATGGATCCTGATGAAAGTGGAGAGTCAACAAACTCCACTAACTACAGAGGAATCATAGGATCCTTGCTATATCTCACTGCAAGTAGGCCTGATATCACATTTGCAGTTGGAGTTTGTGCAAGATTCCAAGCAAATCCAAAGAAGAGCCATCTTGATGCTGCCAAGAGAATTCTAAGATATCTCAAGGGATCTGAGAATCTTGGATTATGGTATCCAGCTGATGACAACATTGAGCTCACTGGATATTCAGATGCAGATTATGGAGGATGTAGAATTGACAGAAAGTCCACCTCTGGAACATGTCAATTCTTGGGCAGCAAGCTTATCTCATGGTTCTCCAAAAGCAAAATACAGTTGCCACTTCAACAACTGAAGCAGAATATGTAGCAGCTGGAAGTTGCTGTGCTCAGATACTTTGGCTCAGGCAGCAACTTAGAGATTACAAAGTCATCACAAATGAAGTTCCAATATTCTGTGACAACAATAGTGCAATTGCCATCTCACAGAATCCAGTGTTACACACTAGATGCAAACATGTTGATATCAAACATCACTTCATAAGGGACCATGTGGAGAAGAAAGATATCAAGCTTGTCAAAATTCACACTGATAAGAAAAAAGCTGATATCTTAACCAAACCATTGGCTGAAGCAAAGTTCTTGGAACTTTCAGCTGAATTGGGCTTACTTGATCCAGAAAAGATGGAGAAATGAAGGAAGGATGCTCAATTGAAGGGGGAAGATCATTAAGTTGAATTTCAGCAAGGTTGACCAACCTTACTGAAGCAGTCTGCCAAACAGGGAAACTCAGCAAAGTTGTCCCTATGGTGTTCAGCAAAGTTGTCCCTAGTGGGACCCACTCAGCAACTTTGGGACTCACTCAGGCATGTTGATCAGGCATTTTGACCTCCACATAAGTCAAAACACATCCCAGGATGTTTGTCCGAGTTATTAGGATAATTATTGCTATTTTTAGCATTGATTAGACATTTAAAAGATTTCTTGGTCTAAGAGTAGGCCATTTTAGGATGGCGTGTGCTATAAAGATTTTTGCCCCCAAAATGGCAAATCAACATTTAATGCAAAATCTCCTTTAAGATTGCATTAATTACTGTGCCATCATCAACACCATTGATTAGCATGGAACCTTCATCAAACCGCCCCAAACCCACTACCCCCTCAATATTCAATTGGTTTTTTTAACTTTATCCACCTTTGCAAATTATTAACCAACGGTTAATAACTTTGCCTCATATATAAACTCTTCAGTTTTTATCTTCTTCCCTACGCACTCATACTTTCCAATTCTCAAGTTTTTGAAAACCTATCAACCTGCAAACTTCTCCAAAACCTACCCAATTCTCAAATTATCCATGGATCCTAAAATTAAGAGAGAAGAACTTGTAGACTTCAATGATCCATCTTTGGACATTGACTTTGCATATCTCAGCAACACAAACTCTTTGTGGTTTGAGAAGCTGGTAGCTTTTGACAGCCCAGACAAAGAGGTTGAACCAGTCCTCCAATGGCTTAGGGAGGCAGGCCTTGAAAAGTTCTTAGGCACTAAACCTGATTCCTGCCTGAATCCTTTCATGGCAGAATTCTTTGCCCATCTCAGATGGAAGGGCAAAAAGGGTGATGTATGCACCAAGCTGACTTATGCTGAGGAAGATGAAGATGAAGAAAGCCAACACACCATCATCTTCACCGCTGAGGATCTAGATGCCAGTTTTGGGCTTCCATCTGAAGGCCAAAATCCAGAAGTGTACAAAGAAGGAGAGGATCAGGAGTTCTACTATCCATGGATTATAGTACCCAAGAAGTTAGTAAGTGCTCATAACAAGAACACTTTAAAGCCTGTTTATAGGCACTTATTTGATTGTGTTGTGAAGAGCTTGTTGAGCCACTCTGGAAGTGTTGAACAAATCAGTATGCCAAAGTTAAGAGTGATGGCTGCTGTGATTGACTCTGCTGAAAAGAGAGTCAAGTTTGATTGGAAAGGTTTCATTCTGGACAAGATGATGAATGAAAAGTTCAAATTCAAGGAGGTGAAGCACCACAAGGTGGTGGTTGATGGGAGACTTCAGTTCTGCACAAGAGCTAGCCTGCTCTTGGAAAGATTTGCTCACTATACCCTCCTTCAAGCAAAGCCAAAGCCTTTTCTAGCCCAAAAGGTGATGTTTCGAAAGTTGTCATCCAAGACAGAGAAGAGGAAGTAAGATGCAGCCTCCAAGAAAGCTGTAGCTGTTGTACCAGCCACCAGAGCCTCTCCAAGAAAAAGGAAAGCTCAACCTGTGAAAACTCAGCCAAAGATGAAGAGGATGAAGAAGATTATGAGTGAATCTTCCCCAGAAAGCCAGTCAAGAAGTGGAGGAGCCACTTCTGAGGAAATTGAGAAAGTTGCTGAAGAAAGAGTCAACCCCCCTGAAGAGGGTGAAGAATTCAGAGAGGTTGTCCCCTTGCAACCAGAGTCTGTAACAGAGTTTAGGGACCTTGACAAACCAACAAGGTCAGAAAGAAGAAGAAGAATAATCAAAACTTCTGAGAAGCAGAAGTTGATGGAAGAGGAGAAAAAAAAGAAGGAATTTCTCAAGGAGATTAGACAGGCAAGTAGGTCTAACTCCAAGTCCAAATCAAAGCCCAACAGCCCTGAAGCCAACTCTCCTGATATTCAATCTCAAAGAATATCTCCATCAAGGCATGAAGAAGAGGAGTGCAAGACTCCTGAAGATGCCCCAATAGTTGCAAAGAAAGTTTACTCTCCTGAAGGTGCCCCTGACAGGTCAGGTATTGATGTGCTGGCTGATTTAGTCAATCTTGAAGATAGACCATTCTCCCCACTTGATCCAAGACTTCTTTCCCACACCAAACTTCTTGAAACTGTTCTTCAAGAAGGTGATCAAGTTGTTTATCCACCCATTCCAGCCATTCCAATAACCTCCTCAGGAACATTGCTCTCTAAAGCACCTGAGTCCCAAATTGTCATAAGCTCATCTGAACCCAATCCTTCTGAACCCAACCTATCTGAGCCCCAGTCCAACCTACCTGAATCCCAATCCAACCCCCCTGATTCCCAAACCAACTCTTCTGATGGAGATGAAAGTGGAGAAGAGTACACATATGAGGGGATGCTGAGGCAGATTGCCAAGGCCAATGTGGATGAATTGTATCCAGGATTGAAGGATTATCCAAGGCTGCAACAACAGTTCTATGATCTCAGAGCACTTGTTGAGATCAAGGATAGAACTATGGTGGAGCTAGCTGGTGGCAGGTTGAAGAAAACAGGCTCTCACATTTTGCAAATGTGAAGAAGTCCAGTGTGTTGACCACTGAGGCCTTGTTTTGTGCTATTGTTCATGAGAAGGTGATTGCTGAGAGAGAAAGAATTGAACAAGGAATCAAGCATCCTGATAGAACTTCAGATGACAATGATGATGATGATGACAACACCAATCCCAACCCTCCTGACCTCAATTCTGCTCAGGTACATTACTTGACCTATCATTCTGTAAAGGACTCTGATCATTCAGAGGGGTTGACCAAGGGTGGTGACTCAGTCCAAGATGCATTGGCCAAGGATGGTTCTTCTGAACCTGAGGCACAGCTTGACAATGTTGAGACTTCCATGGGAGAAGCTGGTTTGGCTAAAGCCTCATCAATGTCAGGACAGTTGGACATTGACCAGCCTTTAGTCATTCAGGATGACTCAGTGGACTTGGGATGCCCAAGCACTGTGATCTCCCAACAACTGCCCTCTGTGGATCCTGTTGAGGATATAGAGGTGTCAGGTTTAGGAATGGAAGGAGTTGAAAAGGCTGTTAGTGTTGAAAAATCAGAGGGAGATGGTGAGGATGATTGTGTGATTACAGGTAGCTAGAGTGCACCACAAAAAGAGGGAGATGAAGTAGAAATATTGGGTGCAGCCCAATATGAGAGTCAGGCTATTCTTCAAGTCAAATCTGAACTTGATGAATCCCTTGGTGAAAGGAGGCCTGATTCTCCAATGAATGTGAGTCCATCTTATGTGAATGAAGAAGAAAAGAATAAAGTTGAAAATGAGAGAGAAGGTGCTGATGTATCAGACCTTATGGGAGAACAAAAGAATGAGGGTGTTGAGGGAGATTTTACTAACACTCTTAGTTTTGCAGATTCAGTAGCTGTTACTATTGAACAGATTTTTGCAGATGCTTCCCTTACAGATATTCCATTTGATGCTGACATTGACCTTGAAGCAGTATCAGCATATGTGTCCACTCTGAACAAAATGTACTTTGAGCAAGCAAATGCAACTGAGGCTAGCTTGCAAATTGCATCAAAGACTGCAACATCCATTGAACAACAGTCAGAGAAGCTGGACACATTAGTCAGGGAAGTTGGGAAAGCACATGCTGAGACAGTGGATACCCTTGATGGCCAAGGTAAAACTCTAGCCTCTGTGGAGATGAGGCTTACTGGCTCAGAAAAAGTGATCTTGCCAACCTTGGATGCAAGAATTTGTAGAGTTGAAACTGGACTGCAAACAGTTTCAACAGAAGTGACAAGGGCCAAGGATGAGATGGTAAAGTTCACAAAATCTGTGAAGAAAGAGCAGCAAGGTCTCAAAGATCTGTACAAGCATAATGTGAGAGCCTTGAGAAGGACAATCAAAGATGCCTTGAGGCAAATGACAGCAGCTCAGAGAAAGAAAGCCGAGGAGTTGAAAGCTGCAATGGTGAAAGAAGCTGCAGAGAAATTCACAGTTGAACTGATGGCCAAAGTGTCTGATCAAGTTGTGGCCAACCTCACTGATCAACTGCAAGCCAAACTTGATCAATCACTGAAAGCCACATTGGATGCCATTGTTGCTCAGAAAATGAAGCATGTCCACACATTCTTGAGCATGGTTGATGACAAGATGCAAAACATTCATGACGAGAATGTTTATCTACTGCAGGAGTTGAAGTCCCTCACTCAGGCTCACTCACATCTCTCTGTCTCTATGAGTGAGTTGAAGCCCCAATGTTTTGATAATGCCAAAAAGGGGGAAAGAGAGAGAGCTAGAGCAAAGGGAACCTTGGTGATAAACCAACGTGTTTTGACGAGGACTCCCCTAAAACAAAGTTAGGATTATCAAGAGACTTTGGCATTCCAACTGATAAACCATTTGCTGTAGACTTCTCATTGCCCTTCGTCACGTTATCAATATTACTCACTGCTTCTGCACCCCTCAATGACCTTTCTGCATCTCTAAATTTAGCCAGCTCAGAGAATTTCTGCTTCTCCCAATGTGCAGCCTTCAAAATTCCAGTTGACACCTGAAGATAAATATTAATATAATTAATAAATAGTCATCTCCTCAATATTTATGCAACTTATTTAAATTTTGGATACAGAATGCTAGAAAGAAATACAGTTCGCACCCGTGAATGCCTATGCAATTTACCACGAGAAATTGCATAATTTAAATCATGCAAGTCCCATTTCAGAAATCTTGGGAATGCCTTCTCGTCAATTGGATCAACCCATGTGGTGTGCTCGCACAACCAATACTGCATAAACACTTGAATATATTAATAAATAAATATTTCATCTACTATAGTAAGATTAGAATACTAAAGATTGTTTATATACCGGCAAAAAGAAAGATATTGGATTTGCATATTATACTAAAAAAACATGTCATTGAACAAATATTTATCTAATAACCTCATTATAATGCACATAGTAGACATACAGAACCTATATTCACATCTTTTACCTCTGGTTTTCATGATCTCAACCTTTGGGGACTTCTTTTCTTCCCTTTTTCTTTTTCGTCTTTCATCCACATCCCGTATTTGTATTCCCTTTGTTACTCTGCCCATATCTGCATATTCGAAACAATTTTAAGTTATAAGCTGAAAAATATCTTTTTTCTTATGTCAAAAAGTTAGAAAACAGAGCATAAATTGAATAAACATACACCTCAAGTCGAAACATAAACATATAGGGTTTATTTAATAAATTTTCACAATTTTGTAAAATAAATTATTTGTTATGCATATAAATTAAAGATGTCCATCAAAACCAAAGTTCTGGAGAATATTCTACCCTAGTTAACACAAAAAGTTCACAACTTTGATGTTTCCTAAATGCATGTTACGATTACGGGGTTTATTAAAAAAAATAGAATGTATGAATATTATGCTTTAGGCCTAATCTATCAATTTACAAAACCCTCAATACTTTTTGTCAAAAAAACAGAGTGTGTCATACAAGATTCCATTTTTTCTGTGAGTTAACAAAACTTTCTTCAGATCTCCATCCAACAAAATTAAAAAAAAAAAAAAGATGCAGAATAGACACAAAATATAATGAAAACATTATAACTCACAACCAGTTAGTACGATCGATTTACGCTTTTAGCTCCTTGATAAACCTTCCAGCTAGACTGAATCTGCACAATGGCCTTCTCACTTCTCTCTTCGTCTTCTTCAGTACTACACGTTTTCCTTTCTTCACAAATGTAAAAACCCCAAATTTCTGCACAAAAATTTACGACGTCTGACCGGAGTTGTTGATAGAGTTTAATTTAAGGAAGTTTTAATTAATTGCATAATTCGGGGGGCTTTAATGAGCTGATAGACTCGACTTTAAATTTCAAACATTTAAAGATTTTCTCCATATTAATACCGAATTTATGTATTAAGGGCATGATGGTACATTTATGTTCCATTTTGTCCTTATTCTGAAACTATTTTAAATCATGTCTTTATTTAAAAAAACACTAGGTGAAATGACCTTTTATGTGAAATCCCCTATAATCAATTCCGTAGGAGATCTACCCATATTTTATATATTTAATTAATATATCTATTTGATATAGATTAATAAAAGTTAAAAATAAGTTTTTGTAAAATTTCATTGATATAATCTATGGTTTATACTAAAAGAAAGTATTTAGTAAGTTAAAATTTTAAGATTTAAAATTTCTATTTAGATAATTATTGTTTATACTAATTGAATTTATAATTCAAGTGTATATATTTTAAATATTTAATTAATATATCTAATTGATATCAATTAAACCGTGTTTGTAAAATTCCAGTTTGAGATAAACATGGTGTAAACACAAATTCGTGAATTAAATATAAAAATGCGAAAATGCGAACAATTTTATTTAATTTCGGATTAAAACCGAGTATTTGTGGGTTACAATCTCTAATTTGTTCCTCTGATTCTCTCTTCTTGAATTTCACTTGGATTTCTTGAGCTTTTGGAGCTGGATCCGCAGCCGAACCCTTTCCGATCTTGTACTTGGGGCTTTTATAACGTTAATCCAAAGGCTTAGCGCCGTATTTTTGGATTAAACGTTGAATTTAGGGACTTTTTGGGACTTTTTCGGGACTTTTTCGGGACTTATTGGGACTTTTCCGTTTAAGATCCACGAAGAACTTTGAAGAAACGCCGAATCGAAGAGGCTTAGCACCTTGATCTCCACTCGAACACTGCTTCTTGCTGCTTTTCACGAAGAACGCCTTGAAGAAACGCTGAATCGAAGAGGCTTAACACCTTGATCTCCACTCGAGCACTGCTTCTTGCTGCTTTGCACGAAGAACGCCTTTGAATCTCCTCCAATTGCTGAAGAACACTCTAAAATCTCTATAGAGAATTTTAGAGCCTTGAATACTTCTGATTTCTTGATGATGAAAATGAATGAAATGAGGCCTCTATTTATAGGTGTAGGCCTGGAGATTTTTGTGCAAGTGGTTAGGGCTTTTAATTCAAAATTTTGAATTGTTTGTTGGGCTAAGAATGCCTTTTGGGCTTAAATTATCAAATTTGGGCCCAATTTAATTTGTTGGACTTTAGAGGCCTGTTTGGATTTTCTGGATTTTAGAGATCCGTTTTTTACTTATCGAGCTTTAGAGACCCGTATTAATTTACCGAACTTTAGAGGCCCGTCTTGAATTTTCTGGATTTATTAGGCTTTGGAGGCCCATTTATCTCATTGATCTTTGAAAGACCCAAATTAATTGGAGGGAATATTTAAATAATAATTAATTATATATTTAATTTTAGGAATTAAATTTATTCCAACAAATAAATAATAAATTTAATTAATATTTAACCCGTAATTTCCACGCGTCGCAATTTAATTCGTAATTGAATTTTCCTCGTCTACAAATTGCCCCCTCGTATTTCATCCACAAGTACATTTATCTTTTAAGTGGATGAATTGCGAAATTATTTCAAATGCTTTACCATATCTAAATTATGTGGCTCAATTAAAGACGTAAAGTAGTCTTTTGATTGATTGAACAAAAGAATAACCAATGCCCATAAATGTACTCTAAGGCCCAAACGTCTTTAAATTCATCTAATAGGAAGGCCCACTTTGCATTCTTGAAAATAAATATTTCACGTTAGTACTTGATAGGCATAAATTCCTAGAATTTAGGAAATTTTTTGTTGAGATATCATCAAATATTTGATAAGAATCTCATCTTCGTGCCTATATATACAGTCCTGCATTCATTTGATTTTCTTCATAATTTCGATAAAGCAGTGTGAGGAGGAGTTCAAGAATCAGGTAATTCTTTGAGCCTAACATTCTCATTTTATTGCATATTCACATACCAGCAAATACACTAGCCTTTTATTTCTTCTATTTACTGTATATATGTACATTCCAGTTTATTATTGATCAAAGAATTTATTCCGTTCATGCACTTGATCAACTTTTCTTTTTTTTTTTTTATTCCCTTGATAAGTAGAAATACAGCAACAATATTGATTTTGTAACACACATCGTACCGTTTTTCTTGCCGAAGTCACCTTCAGCGGTAACTTCTTCCTTTTCATTTATTTTCATATCTTTACTTTGTTTCACCTAGGCACATATATGCATGTTACAAATATCGACTTGTCCTTTTCATTTTTTCTCATTTTGCACTGCACTTTTGCTTCATGCTTCTTTGACGAGTGCACGAGTGTTGATTTCATATCGGTTTCATAGGTTTTTCAAACGAGAGATTGCCGGTGTCCCGTGGGTCTTTTTACTCTCTCTTTGAAACTTATGACTCTCGAAAAGAATCAACAGATTTCACTTCCGCGAAGACTTTCTTAAATATTCACAAAAATTCGAAAGAGGACATCGGTGTCCCATGGGTCTTTTTACTCTTTCGAAATTGTGAATTTTTAATGATCTGGAGAAGAATCACAGTTTATTTTCGCCCAATTCAATTTTTTCAATAGCCCTTCTTAATCAAATTGACCAAATTCGAAAGAGAGAGTGGGTTTTCGGTCGTTGGTGTATTAATCTCTTCGGATTTTGACAATTTGAAAGAGAGGGATTTTGACATTACTTATTTTGGGCCGGGAGGCGGTGCTGCTTAGTTTCCGGCGACGGCGGGCGACGGCCACTGCAGCTGGGTTGCGGCGGTAGAACCCAGGCGAGGCGGTAGACTCCCAGTCGCGGTCAGTAACTCACGGCGGCAGCAACGGGCATTATTAGTTATCAATTGGGGGGGGGGGCAGGTCGCCGGCGGTGGAGGTGAGGGGTGGGGGAGAAGATGAAAGAAGAAATGGAGAAGGAAGAAAGATGGAGGATTTGGGGGGTGTGGGTAGTAAAAGGATTTTAATGAAGGAGGGGTATTTATGACATTTGAGGGGAGGTGTGACCTAAAATTCGGGGAGTGTATAAATCGGGAGAGTGATGGGGGAGTGCATCAAACCGAAATGGAGGTGCATATAGTCAGACCCTTTAATTAATTCAAAATAGGCCCAATGTGTGAGAAGGAATAGTGGGCTCTCTCGGTAAAATTAATTAAAACAGGCCCAACTCCTTATTAATTTAGACAAAAGAAACTCCTCATTTGTTAAATTAATTTAGGATAATGGACTTTTTTAGCTTTAATTAATTATCGTCTCTTTGTGATAAATTTTCTAATAAATTTATTCTTCTCTTCCCAGGTTCAGTTACAAAAATGGTTCACTTCAAAAATACCACCACTTCTTCCGGAGCTCGTTATTTGGTGATCCTTAATGACAAACGCCAACCTTTAGAGAAAGGGACACATTTACGTGTAGAAATGCCCCTTATTGGTAACTCTGCAAAACCTTGGCCTTTATCAAATGTCGGACTTCACTTGGACAATTGGTCGCATGAGATATCCCTGAACAAATTGACGAAAGCTTGGGTTCTTGACAACACTTCTCATCGCAACGAGACTGAAGAGGATGTAAGCTATCTGCCAACCTTGGGGAGGCGTATAGTTACGGGCAAGGACAACTGGAGAGGAACTATAGAGTTTTCTGGAGAATTCGGTTATCACAAAGGATATTGGGAGTGGACTGAAGACGTTTTGAGCCGATGTGGACATACCCTCAAGGACGCCAGGATTTATTACGTTGTCTTTGCCTCCCTTTTTACTTATGACTTTAATTCTGAAATTATCAAAGCTTTCTGTGAGGCATGGTGTCCATCTACAAATATGTTGCTCACTACTTTTGGAGAGATGTCCATCTCATTATGGGACATGCATGAGCTAACAGATCTTCCTCTAGACGGCTGTCTATATGACGAGGTGATACCTGACGCGCCCGAACTTTTTGACGAAACTGGGGACTTATGCCTTCCAAAGAGTTGCAAATATTTACTCCACGCTTACCACATGCTTCGTGGGAGCGTTTTTAGGGGCGGCGTATCGATTGATCGATGGATTGAATTTTGATCAAGAAAAACTGGAAAGTATCGTCAACCTCCCACACGAAGTGAGAAAAGGAGAAGTTGTCGCCCTAAGTCGACTCATAATCCACTTGGGAGTCTTGGAGTCCATAAGTCGTGGTCCGATGCAGAAGTTACTTTGTTTAAAGCACTCAAGATTGAACCGGCCCAGCAAGAAGAGACATATCTTGCTGCTCATTTAGCTTGTTGGCTTTCCGTATTCGCCCTTCCTAATGGTGAAGTGAATATGATACGTCCTGCTACTTTCAAAATGGCTAGTTTGATGGCTGCGGGTAAGACAGTTAATCTTGTCGTACCAGTCTTGGCTAATATTTACAGGGGTTTGAATCGGATTTCGCTGCACCCCGAACCGTCCCGAGCTCGATCTGCCTTTCCGGTTCATTTACGTTTGGTTAGCCCGATATTTTAGGACTCATTACCCTGCTGTTCATGATCACCGTGCCCCTATGATGGTGAAGTATTCTGGAGAGAATGGTGCTAAGTACCATAACCCTGCGGAGGCTCGTAAACGGATTCATAGAGGAGAGTCTGCCGAATGGACATGCAATATGTTAAATCGGCAGCAACTTATTTCTTATGTTGATTCCGGAACTGGTCAACGGGCTAACTGGAGTTACTTTGTCGCTATTCGATCCAATTACCTCACTTGGAGACAAGGTAATCGCTTTATTGTTGAACCTTACAGCCCACATCGATTTAGCCGTCAATTCGGCTTTTACCAAGAAGTTCCGGGAGAGTTGATTTTTGATCTTCGTGACACCCCATTAGATAACGGGACGCATTATTGGCAATCTTGTGCCTTGCGCGGATCTCGTGCTAAGGAGTGTTTTGCGATTGCCCCAGTGAATCCTAAGTCGTATTCTTCACCAGATTACAAGAAGTGGTGGGCCCAAGCTCATGGTACTTACTTAGAAAATCATGTTGACGACTTGATCAACTCGAAGCATGACAATGTCTTGGAAGAAGAAGTATTGGTTGTTGATAGTCATGATCTTTATGGAGAGCTTGATAAAGACACTTCTCGAACGCCGGTTGATCTTCCATTGATTCCTGAAGTAGCACCAGTGGTTGAGACTAGCAAGAGAAAGAGTATTTCTCCATGTTCGGAAGAGAGTCAAGGTGAAGACGATGATCGCCATTGGAAACGGGCCAAGAAGGTTACCAAAGCTTTAGTGCCTTTGGAGGAATCAGTTAACGACTCCCTGAAGAAAGAGGTTTTTTGTCACTCACTCTTTTCTTACTTTCCATTTTTTTTTTTAGTACTACTTTACTAATTATGTTCACATGTCTACTTTTTCAGGCGGTGGTAAACATCTTTGGTAGTGATTGTGAATCAGATGAGGAAGAAGTATCGTCTTCGGTGAAGGTTTTGAAAGCTTCTTATCCTATCAACGTTGGGAAGCAGTGTACTCAAGCAGTTTCAGTATTTCACTGTAATAAGTTCTTTCTTGATCGTGAACGGGACTTTGTTTTGTCTACATGGAAAGCTCTTCAAGCAAGAATCATGGGAACCCCTATTAGCCTCTTATCTTTTATGAAGGAGGAAGTGCTTATAGCATTCACGAGGTTACAAACTTATGCCCAAACTGAACTCCCGGCTATAGAGGCGTCTTTGATATCCTTGTTTGAGAGAGCCGATGCTCATGATATGATGAAGTCTAAATCTTCCGATGGATGTCCTAAGGAGGTTCTTAATCAACGGTTGACCAAAGTTAAGCATGCCCTTCACGAGGTTGAGGAGAAACGTGCTGAAAATCTTTCTCAAGTCGAGGCTATCCAAACAAAGCTTCAAAAAGTCAAGGATAAGGTGCGCCGCTTGAAAGAGTTGAAGAAGGAGAAGAAAGTATTGGCTCAATCACTGGAGGAGAAAGAAACATTAGTTCAAGGTTTTGACACCGAGATCCTAAGTTTTCAAGACGAAATCTCCACTATCAACAATACGCCCCTGATAGAAGATGATGTAATTGAAGGTTTGAAGAAGACGGAGACCGAGCTAGAAGAGGCTTTAGAAGAGTTTAAGGGTTTAGGCCTCTTTTTTTAGTTGCTCTATGACTTTTATGATTTCCTTGATTTATCTGTTGTTTTTCATGGATATTTTGCTTTGCACACTCCATGTATCTATTTCATTTTTGCTTTGGCACTTTGATTAAAAATTTATTTTCTTCGTCTATATCTCACATGTTCATATTCTTCAATACTTGCTTTTGTATATTCATCGAGACAAATGAATTGGCCCTTTTGGAGAATAAAGATTATCTATTAAAAGAAAATCCTAAAGCCATAAGTTCACATGTCGAACCAGAGGCCGGAGCGCCGTTAAAACCTTGCCTCGGAAAACCCTCCTTAGGGATAAAACCTGGGTCAAGGGAAAAGGTACACCCCTGGCCTCTACAAAATTGAAGTACAAACCGGAAATATAAGGCAAAATGAGGTTTGGGCATTGCCCCCTTCACTTTATTCCTTCTTTATTTTCTTCATGCTTCATATGTTCGTCACTTTTGTATTCATCGATCCGACTTACTCAAACAACTCGATTTAACTTATGACTGTACTTAGAAATATACTAAGTTGCCTACGTACCTCTTTAAAGAGGATCAAGCCATAACGTAGTTCAAGCAAAATATGATTTATATTTTTTTGGGGGGGGGGGGACCGTTCACAGTTTATACTCATGCGGGCCAGGAGTGACTATTCTTTAACTACTGTAGACAAAGTAGGGATTTAAGTATTTAACCACTTAAAATGCCTTTAGTGGAGTAAGTTAACAGTTTAACCACATGTATTTACCTTTGGTGGTTGTCGTACACAGTTTATACTCGTGCGGACCAGGAGTAATAAGCAGTTTAGTCTCGTGCATCATGGAGTAACAAGCAGTTTAAGCTCGTGCGTTCTTGGAGCGACAAGCAGTTTAGGCTCATGCGTTTATGGAGCGTACTTGTTTTCTTTACGCGTAGTAGCGTTTCAAAAACATCCCATTTATAGGACCAATGTTCACGCCATCTCCAGAAATCAGCTTGTAGGGGCCGTTTGTGTAAACTTCTTTAACAACATATGGGCCATCCCACTTAGGTAAGAATTTATTCCCAACACGGTGAGTTACTACGATAGGCCTTCTCACAGCAAGCACCAAATCACCAACTTGAAAAGAACGTATCCTCACTTTTTTGTTAAACGTTCTGGAAAGGCGAGCTTGATAGCATTCGAGCCTTTGTTGTGCTTCCAATCTTTTCTCATCTAGGGCTTCCAACTCTTCAAGACGCAAGCGTGCATTCTCTTATTCCGTCAGCCCTTCTTGTATTGCCATCCTTAGAGATGGAATCTGCTTCTCAAGGGGAACAACTGCTTCAACACCATACACCAACGAGTAGGGAGTAGCTTGTGTAGGTGTTCTGTAAGTAGTTCGATATGCCCATAGAGCTTCATTCATCTTTTCATGCCAATCTCGCTTTGACTTGGAGACTACTTTCTTCAAGAGGTTGCACAAAGTCTTGTTGAAAGCTTCAGCGAGTCCATTAACAACTGCGTTGTACATAGAAGATTTCCTTTGTTTGAAGTCAAACTTGTCACAAAGTTTGTCGATGTGACTGTTACTGAACGATCTTCCATTATCGGTGATGATGTACCGAGGGACCCCGTATCTAAAAATGATATTGACTCGAATAAAATCAGCAACATTTTCTTTCTTCACTTCTCTCAAAGGTATGGCTTCCGCCCATTTAGAGAAGTAATCGGTTGCAGCTAGGATGTACAGATGACCGCCTGATGACTTCGTTAGCGGTCCCACCACATCTAGACCCCAAGCATCGAATGGCCATGAGGCAACAGTTGGGTGCAACAGTTCCGGAGGTTGATGGATAAGGTTGGCATGAAACTGACAAGCTTGACATTTTCGTGCGTGATCCATGTAGTCTTTCACCATTGTTGGCCAGTAGTACCCCATCCTCTTTACTCGAAAGTGTAACTTTGGTCCTGACTGATGAGCGCCACAAATGCCGGCGTGTGCTTCTTCCATTGCGTGGGCGGCTTCACCATTACCGAGACACCTTAAGAAGACCCCATCAAATGATCGTCTATAAAGCACACTCTTGTAGTATATGAATCGAGGGGCTCGACGTCTGATATCCACTCTTCGTTTCAGATCACTTGGCAACTTGTCGTATTTCAAGTAGTCGACAAATGGTTGACGCCAATCTTCCTCTTCAATTTCAAGTACCTCGATAACATGACTTTCACCTTCTTCATCACCGTCATCCTCAAATATAGGAGGCACAACCCAACTTTTACATATTGGGATACGAGCTTTACTTTCGGGCAATGCAATTGTCGAAGCAAGTTTTGCTAAAGCGTCAGCTTGTTTGTTATCTTTCCTTGGAACATGCTCAATTTCCACGTCTCCGAGATAATTCATGAGTCGTCGAGCGTACTTTTGATAAGGAAGCAACTCTGGTTTCCTAACCTCGTATGATCCAAGCATCTGGTTCACTATCAGCTTTGAATCTCCATACACCCTGAGGTGTAGTTTCTTAATATCGACTGCCATTTCCAACCCAAGTATGAGTGCTTGGTACTCAGCGACATTGTTTGAGCAATTCTATATTAAAGTGAAAGAGTAGGGCAAGACTTCTCCATCAGATGTTACAAACACAACTCCAGCACCAGCTCCTTCTTTATGAGCGGACCCATCAAAATACATCTTCCATGGAGGGGTTATTTCAACAGTTAGGACGTCTTCGTCTGGAAGGTCGTCACATAACTCCCATTCTGCAGGCATTGGATGATCGGCTAAGAAATCGGCCAAAATTTGTCCCTTGATAGCCTTTTGAGGGACGTAAATGATCTCAAATTGTTGCAACTGGAGATACCATCTCGCGAGTCGATCCGAGAGAACTGGCCTAGACATAACATACTTCAGCGGGTTTGCTCTCGATACAAGATGGATGGTATGGGCCTGGAAATAATGCTTTAATTTCTGAATTACGAATATAAGAGCTAGACATAGC
This sequence comes from Galeopsis tetrahit, assembly GCA_963675135.1. Taxonomy (NCBI): domain Eukaryota; kingdom Viridiplantae; phylum Streptophyta; class Magnoliopsida; order Lamiales; family Lamiaceae; genus Galeopsis; species Galeopsis tetrahit. Next base: position 26,428,998 of record OY776130.1, on the reverse strand, counting down.
TTCTCAATCGGAGAGTACTTCAATTCATTTGGAGTCATCATTCTACTCAGGTAGTACAAAGAATTTTCCTTTCCTGACTCGTTTTCTTGTGCCAGCAAGGCTCCAACTGAACGCTCTTGAGCAGCGATATAAAGAATCAACGGACGTCCGGGCACCGGAGCGATCAATACTGGTGGCTTCATCAAATATGACTTGATGCTTTTGAAAGCATTACTGCAAGATTCATCCCATTCAAACGGTGTATCTTTCTTCATGAGACGACTAAATGGTTGACATCGTCCGGCTAAGTTTGAAATGAATCTTCTGAGGTATGCCAGCTTTCCTTGTAGGCTTTTAAGCTCATGAATATTTCGAGGTTCCAGGATCTTTAAGATTGCGTCAATCTTTGATTACTCGATTTCAATCCCTCGCTGGCGAACCACAAATCCAAGAAACTTTCCCGATTTGACTCTGAATGCACACTTCAAACGATTCATCCTAAGCTGGTAACGCCTCAAGCGTTCAAAAACAACCCTCAGGTCTTGGAGGTGATCATTCCTCCTCTTTGATTTTACGACTGAGTCATCAACGTAACATTCAACATTCTTGTGAAGCATGTCGTCGAAAATCCTTTGCATGGCTCTTTGGTATGTTGCGCCTGCATTCTTCAAACCAAATGGCATCACTTTGTAGCAGTATATTCCTTTTGGGGTACGAAAAGCAGTGAGCTCTTCGTCTTTTGGCAACATGCGAATTTGATTGTAACCCGACGACCCATCCATGAAACTTAGAGCTTCATGACCCGTTGTTGCATCAATCATAAGTTCGGGAATAGGTAACGGAAAATCATCTTTGGGACATGCAACATTCAAATCCCGAAAGTCAACACACACACGGATTTGTCCGTTCTTCTTTCTCACTGGGACAATGCTTGAGATCCATGTAGGATACTTTACTTCTCGGATGAAACCGACTTCACTAAGCTTGTTCACCTCAGCTTCAATTAATGGAACAAGATCTGGTCGGAATCGACGTTGAGTCTGCTTGACTGGTCGAACTCCCTTCTTTACTGAGAGATGGTGCACTGCTACTTTTGGGTCCAGTCCCGGCATCTCTTTATACGACCATGCAAATACATCTCTGAACTCACTTAGCAGTTCAATGTAAGTTTCTTCCTCATCATCGGACAATAAAGCACTCACATAGATTGGTCGCGGGTCGTTAACATCACCCAAGTTAATTTCTTTCAACTCATCAATAGTTGTCTTGACGCCCTCTTCGAGTTCTGGAGGAGCATCCTCTGCATCCACTTCCTCCACTTGAACATCTTCGCATTCGGTGATGTGATTCACAGTTGCGATGTCTTCATTGTATTCATTTGTATTCGTAAGATCCACACGTGATCTCATATCTTATGACACTTGCTGCTGAATGTCATAGGTGTTGACGAAATTGGAAGAAGCTACACTTTCTGTATCATCTTCTTCGTCGCTATACTCTTGAGCGAGAACAATGGTTTGCCTTCTGGCTTTGGATCCTCCCCCATATGCTATTGTCAACGTATGCTGCCTCTTTAAGCGGGATTGCTTTGAGCTCCGAACTTTGGACCCAACTTTTGATGATGGGTCTGTGGCCCGAGTCTATCAAAGACTGAGGGGCGTTTCGTTTTCTTACTATTCTTGCTAGCAGACTTTCCAAGTCTCTCAAAGACTGAAAGTCGTCTTATCTTCTTACCATCTTCATCGAATGCATCCTTTGTCGATGAGTATTCTTCTTCAGAAATGTTGTTGGCATTGGCTCTTTTAATTGCAATGCGAACTGGATTCTTCGTAGTATATCCAAGTCCCATTTTGGTGTTCTTGACAGCATAACCACTCTTTCTCAACATTTTCTGGGTGTCATTAAGTCCATATTCTGACTGACTAACACCCTTCCCCAATGCACAATTTTCTCGTGTATCATACCCGACTTTGACTAAAAGCTTGTAAGCTTTAGGACCGTAAAACTTTGTAACATCACGTCCCATCTCCTCTCCATGTTCCACCTTAGGTCCTTGAGTAGGACGAACAAACCCCTTAATTGGCTGTGAAGATGGCTTCTTTCCATCCAGTTTAGTTAACGGCAATGTTAACTCCTCCAATGCTTCAACAATAGAGGGAACCGATTTGTTCTCTTTGAGGCGAGTTGTTGATGCCTCCTTGCAATCCTTCCGTGTTGGACCTTCCTCGTTCTTTGTTTCTTTCGCACCTCGAAAGAAGTATTTGGCATCAGCAAAGTACGACTCTGCCTCTGTGAAAGATTTATCATCTCCGACCATTGTTTTCACAACCCCTTGACTAAAGTATTTGAAGCATTGATGTAGGGTAGAAGGAACCACACCGTTCTCGTGCAGCCACGGGCGCCCTAGAAGCATGTTATATGAAGTCCGGGCATCTATGACGTGGAGAGTTACAGTCGATGTCATCCCACCAATTAGCAAATCCAACACTATGGTGCCAAGGGCCCTCTGTCCTTCCTGATTAAACCCATGTATCATCAAACGACTGCCTGCGAGTTCATCCATATGTATTTCCATCTTTTTCATCACCCGTAAGGGTAAAATGTTTACCCCGGAACCTCCATCAATCAATATCCGATTTATTTTCTGCTCTCGAGTATGGCCAACTACGAATAGTGGCCTGTTATGGGATTCTGAACCAAGCATTAAGTCTTCATCCGTGAAAGCTATCGTTGAGAAACAATCATTAACTTTGTCATCAAGACCATCGTTGGTCTGAGGTCGTTCATCATCTTCCTCGCTAGTCATGTGGCAAGAGAGATCTCTACATTCGTTGTTGTTCTCAACTGTGACATCATTCGTTGTTGTCTCACTGTCCTCTAGCAAGATCTTTCCTTCTTTAGCTAGCTGCATAACTTTCTCCTTGAATATGAAACAGTCTTGGATTGGATGCCCTACCAACCGATGGTATTTGCAATACTTTGGGTCATCCGTTCGCCCAGCTTCATCCGTTCGCCCAACTTCATCCGGTCGTTTCATTTCTGGTAATTCGATGAGATCGTTCTTGATCAGGTCATCGAACATTCCGGGGATGTCAGAGTCTAGGAATGGATACTGCTTTTGTTGCTATTCCCTCAGACTTGTTCTCCTTTGCCCCCATTCTTGGGTGACGCCTTTTCCTTTACTCCCTGCATCAGTTTCACCCTTTCTGAATTTGACAGTAGTAGCGGTCACTGCCATGGATTCTTTATTCGAATCTTTAATGAAAGGTTTGCCCCCTTTCTTAGCTTCCTGCTTGTCTTTGAACTTCCAAGGCTCCTGAGTTGGCGGCCCTCCAGCTCTGGTTGTAGACATACTCAGCTCCATATCGTGAGCTTTAGTCGCCAAATCTTCGAACGACCTTGGTCGAATTGCTTGTAGGATATATCGAAGACCCCACTGCATTCCTTGAATACACATCTCGATTGCCGAAGCTTCGGTCAATCTATCTTTACAATTCAAACTTAAATTCCTCCATCGGTTTATGTAATTTATCACCGATTCCTCCTTTGATTGACGGGTGTTCATCAATTCAATCATGCTCACTGTTCTACGAGTGCTGTAAAACCGGTTGAGAAATTCCTGCTCCATTTGCTCCCAACTGTCAATCGAGCTAGCTTCCAAATCGGTGTACCAATAAAATGCATTGCCCTTTAAAGAGCGTACAAATTGCTTTACCAAGTGATCTCCGTAAGTGTCGACATTGTTGCAAGTCCCTACGAAGTGAGCAATATGCTGCTTTGGATTACCCTTTACATCGAACTGCTGCAACTTTGGAGGTTGATAACCAGCTGCCATCTTCAAACCGTCAATCCTCTTCGTGTAAGGCTTGCTGTAGGTAAATGAAGACTTGGGATTTTCCTCCAATTTATCTTTGATTGCCCCAAGTATGATTTCTTTCAGTCGGTCAACGGGCACCAAACCATCGGGAGAAACTTGTAAATCCTTAAGAGTTTGGTCAACTTCCATTGGTTGGCGATCACCAAACGTCTCAGCATCATGCCCTTCTACTTGCTTTCCTTTGTCCGCATTACTTATCAGCTTAGCAATCTGGGCATCCTGTTCTTGGACATGTTTTGTGAGTCCTTCTACGGCTCGAGTTAAGTTTTCCAGTTGCTCCTCAACAGTCGTAGTGCCTGTCGCCATTGCTGAGGCTGTACTTGAATCTGATGAGCTCGATGTGGAACGAGTAGGGGAACAGGCTGAGTTGTTCTCCTCGTTCGCAGTGTTGGGTGATGAACCCTCTGCAGTAGCCTTCTCTGAAGAAGACGATGACTTCAAACTTCTTGACATACTCCTTGTGACTACGTTCACGTCTTCAAAGTCAAGACCAGCTGATCCGGATGCAACACCTCTCTTGATCTTAATCTTGATTGGTGTCATCGTCGAGACTTGATTTGCTTGAAGAGTAGAGATGAGAGGTAGAGATTGTCCCACTGGGCGTGCCAATTTGTAAACACAAATTCGTGAATTAAATATAAAAACGCGAAAATGCGAACAATTTTATTTAATTTCGGATTAAAACCGAGTATTTGTGGGTTACAATCTCTAATTTGTTCCTCTGATTCTCTCTTCTTGAATTTCACTTGGATTTCTTGAGCTTTTGGAGCTGGATCCGCAGCCGAACCCTTTCCGATCTTGTACTTGGGGCTTTTATAACGTTAATCCAAAGGCTTAGCACCGTATTTTTGGATTAAACGTTGAATTTAGGGACTTTTTGGGACTTTTGGGACTTTTTCGGGACTTATTGGGACTTTTCCGTTGAAGATCCACGAAGAACTTTGAAGAAACGCCGAATCGAAGAGGCTTAGCACCTTGATCTCCACTCGAACACTGCTTCTTGCTGCTTTTCACGAAGAACGCCTTGAAGAAACGCTGAATCGAAGAGGCTTAACACCTTGATCTCCACTCGAGCACTGCTTCTTGCTGCTTTGCACGAAGAACGCCTTTGAATCTCCTCCAATTGCTGAAGAACACTCTAAAATCTCTGCAGAGAATTTTAGAGCCTTGAATACTTCTGATTTCTTGATGATGAAAATGAATGAAATGAGGCCTCTATTTATAGGTGTAGGCCTGGAGATTTTTGTGCAAGTGGTTAGGGCTTTTAATTCAAAATTTTGAATTGTTTGTTGGGCTAAGAATGCCTTTTGGGCTTAAATTATCAAATTTGGGCCCAATTTAATTTGCTGGACTTTAGAGGCCTGTTTGGATTTTCTGGATTTTAGAGATCCGTTTTTTACTTATCGAGCTTTAGAGACCCGTATTAATTTACCGAACTTTAGAGGCCCGTCTTGAATTTTCTGCATTTATTAGGCTTTGGAGGCCCATTTATCTCATTGATCTTTGAAAGACCCAAATTAATTGGAGGGAATATTTAAATAATAATTAATTATATATTTAATTTTAGGAATTAAATTTATTCCAATAAATAAATAATAAATTTAATTAATATTTAACCCGTAATTTCCACGCGTCACAATTTAATTCGTAATTGAATTTTCCTCGTCTACACATGGTTTAGACTTAAAAGAAAAAGAAAGTATTTAGTAATTTCAAATTGCATTTAAATTTCGGTTGAGATAATTATTGTTTAGACTAAAAGAAAGTGGGTAGTTTTTTTTTTTCGACCATAAAATGAAAGTAGTTAGTAGTCTAAAATTTTAAATTTTAATTTCAAAATTATGGATTTTTTTTTTTTATTAACATGTCTTTTCAATTATTATTAGTGGGACACTTTTTTTATTTTTTATTAGTATAGGGACATTTACTCAATATTATATCCTTAATTTTATTTTCTGAAATTGTTTTGTAATGTTAAAATTAGTTTTAAAGATAAAGTTTTTTAAATTCAATCATATCTTAATCTTAATTTTATCATATATTTGTAAACATGTGTCATTTGTCACAACATCATTGTATATTTCAGTTCTCTTCTCAATTCATTCTATTTCAAAATCTATTTTTTCTTATTAATTTTAATCATTAATCTTACAATTAAAAAAAAAGAATATATATATATATATATATATTCTATTAATAAATTCAATTTTGAATATTCAAATTTAAATATTATCATTAATTTTTTAGTACACGACAATCTCATTAATTTAATTTTATCTTTTTAATTTCAACGCTGCATCTCAACTCTATTTTTTTTATTCTATATAAATCTCAACATCTCAACTCTATTTTTTTTATTCCTATATAAATCTCAACATCTTTATTCTAATTTCAACCATCAAACTTTTAATTTTTAGGGTTTGTCTCTTTGAACACCATATGCAATGCATTTCATAGATTGTACTCCCTCCATTAGAGGAATTTGCACCTCTGGGATGGCACACATTTTAATAAATGTGTAAGAAAAAGTGTAATGAGTGATATTTTGAGGGGTAGTTTTGTAAGCTTTTATGAATATAGTAAAGTAAAATGTAGGTTGAGTGTGAAAAAATAATGACATATAGATAAATATGTGTATATTTTGAGGGTGAGGGTTATGACAATATTTCCTTTTATGGAGTGTACAAATTGGTATGAGACATTCATATATGAAAAATGTGCAAATTCCTATGGGACGGAGGGAGTAGTTTATTTTGAAACACAATTGATGTATTATTATTGAATTCAATGTTAATTTGCACCTGTACACTTTTTAGGATTTTGTTATATTTTTTAATTTTGTAACATCAATTCTTATATAATTTATATTAATATGAAATTAATTAATTAAATTCTACTATTATTTTGAAACGGTTTTATATTTATAATGTGTTTAAATGATAATTATATTATTGAATATAAAAATTCAAGTATATCTATACATTCAATTTAATGAAAAAATTTATCTTTATCATATATTTCATGTAATTTAAACTTTATTATAGTTTGTCAATTTTATATATATATATATATATATGAATTTTATTTCAATCCGCGTAATACGCGAGTCTTACACTAGTTAAATATAAATAAGAAAAAAATTTAATTAGGTGGACATGCCACCTAAGCCGTGGACACAACACTTTCCTTTAAAAAAAATACACTTTCACACTTTTATTTTCTGGTCCCACAATAGTTTTCACACTTTAAAAGTGTGGAACCCTTGTAAACTTCACTCTCATAATACTATCAATTTTACACAAATGTCATATTTTTTCTCCACACATACACAAAAGTCAAACTATTTTTTTAATTTATATATAAAATTAATGATAATTTTACATTTGAATATTAAAAATTGAATTTGTTAATAGAATAGAACATCTCATATATATTGAGATTTGTTATTAGGATTTTTTTTTTAAAAATATACAAAATTCTATTTTATTTAAAATATTTAATATTTATTTAATCTATTTATAACTGAATTTATATTTATAAATTTTAACTTTTAATATTCAAATTTAAAATTCAAAAGGTTCATTTAGAAGATAAAGATTAAAAGGATGCAATTCTAAATTCAATTTCATTTAAATTTTAATATTTAAAATTAACATTTACGTCTTAAAGATATATCTTTAAATTCTGTTTTCAAACCTATATTTACTAAGTCAATGGAACATGATCAAATCTAATAAGCAAAATATGACCCGTCTTAAAAAATAAATTTATACAGTTAGTATATTTTTTTTATTCTAGATAAAAAATAATGTTATACAATTATCAATATTACGTGATAATCATTTTGTATAACATCATATATATCAAAGCATTCCTAAATTCATTTATATTAGATTGAAAAATTTCTAATTTCAGGATTGATTAAGAACTACAATTTTATATCATATCTATTTTCTAAAAAATTGATTTAAAAATTTTATATTCGGGAATCCTTAATCGTTAGTCATTATTGTGATTAATCATTACCCAATATTTAAATTTTTCACTAAATCTATAAACCTATGGAAATAAAGAAAGAGGGGTCAATTTTTAACTTTAAACAAATTTATTATTCAAAATTAATAATTACAGTGCGAAATATATGTGTTGATCATCTCACTACTGCATTTAACACATGTCCATCCCCATTCTTATTCTTATGGAGTTGAAAATCTATTTTTTTTGTTTCCTTTGACATTCCTGACATTTCTCTCCATTTGTTTTATTTTATATATATGATTTTTAGATTTTTTTTAACGTAAATTTTAAATTCTATTTTTTACGTTAGATTATAAAATTAATTTTGTATAGGTAATAATATTTTAGCACTTTCATAAATACTTGCATTTTTAATTACTCACTTATAATATTTACGAATTCAATAATTTTAAATAAAATATTTCAATCACACTCATTTTAGAATTTAATCTCTGTCCTTATATACTATATACTATAAACATGATTTTAATTAAACGGCTGACAAATGTTCTCTATATTCTTCTACTAACTTTTACAACAAATTACAAATTTCATCTAATGTTCATAATTGTTCTCATAGCAAAAAATAATTTTCTATATTATTTTACAAACTTCTACAACGGATTACAAATTTCATCTCTAATGTTCATAATTGTTCTCTTAGCAAAAAATAATTCTCTATATTATTCTACAAACTTCTACAAAGTATTATAAATTTCATCTGTAATGTTCATAATTGTTCTCTTAGCAAAAAAATAATTTTGTATTCTCAATAATATTTCATCACTTTATGTAATTCTCTTAATTTCAATTTCAATTTTTTATGTTTACATTTTATAATTTTATAAGCATTTTAAATTACATATTTATACTAAAGTGATTGTTTATTGATAAAGCTAGTGACAATTTGAGTAAATAAGTGATGGTTGGAGAGTGAAGATAAAGTAGTGTGAATAATATTATTTTCATAAAGGGAATGGACATAATAAAAATTAATAAAATTTGACAACCAAAAAAAAGAAAGTGGAAATTAGGGATTTTTAGTTGACAAATTAAGTGGTGATCAGCGATCTTTGTGTCTCCGCGTTACAACAAGCAGACTAAGAGATCGATTTCTTGCTCTCCCAAGAATTTAGAGGACAAACTCAAGCGCAGATTGATTGAATTTAGAGTTTGTGCAATCTTCGATTTTTATATTTTATGGGAATGAGAATGATTTAAGTTCTTGTGGAGTTTTTCTTATATATTATCTGAAACTTGTTAAATCAGTTGTATTTTGACTTAATTTTTTTGCTAATTTGCAATAAAAACCTTTGCGAAATTGAACAATTAAACATTTTGTTATCCTGGTTATGAGTGGATTCTACTTGGGCCATGTTTGTTTTGGGATTGTGTTTATGTAGGATGGGAAAATCTCAATAAACAGTGTGTTTATTTTGAAATTTTGGGTATTATTATAATAGTAGAATATATAAGTATTGAGAATGTAGTTGGATGGATGGTGAAATTCGGATGTTAAATCTCAAACTAGAACAAGACGTGAGATGTTACTGGAATGTGCTTTAAGTCAAATCAATTGTATTAGAGTGAATAATTTTGTATTATTATTATAATAAGATATATATATGTTTTTAGAGGTGGATGTCAATTGTATAAGAGTGAGTAATTTCGTATTATTATAATAGTATGATATATAGGTATTTTTAGGGGTAAATGTTGGTGGATGGTGAAATTCGGATGTTAAATCTCGAAATAGAACAAGATGTGGAATGTTGTCGGACGACGTGTGAGTCCCAAACCAAACAAATATGCCCTCAGAGTTTTTTTTAGTGAGTGTGAGCTCGATTGAGTTCAAGTCAGAGTTTTGAGTTGCGAGTTTTGTAAACGAGCTGGAGCTTTGCAGTTGGCACTATTTGGCTCGCTTCAGCTCATTTACACTCCAATTTTTCAGCCAGCTAGTGTTCCGGAAAATCAAAGATGATGGCATATTATAAGGTACTAAATTTGTATACTTTGATTCACTGCTTCAGTACCGACAAATTAGCCGATTGTCAATATGAGTTGTATATGTGTCGATCATTGCTCCTCCATCAGTTCAAAAATTTTAACTTTGATAAATGTTTGTGTAAGCACATTAAAATTGCACCCAATCAAATAGTGACACGTGGACAAATATATGTTAAATTAAATTGATTTACTATTTTAATTTTTAGAATTTAATAAATCTAAATCTCAAATTAAATAGTTAAATTATTGAGATTTAACATACACGGTACAAGCCGGTCAAATTATACGAGTATTGGTAAGACTAAATTTGACTTACCATATATGGAGGAAATCAAATCACATCTCTCCAAAAAGGGAAGAGAATTAAATTAAAACGAATCAAGTCAATCAAATCGGCATCAGCCAATAAGAAGGCGCCACGTGCCACGGTAAAGAGGGAAGGTCTTCACTCCCTCACCCTATAAATAGGGTCCTCCCTCATTCATTTCAAACACAATACAAGAAACTTTCAAGACTTTAAAACTCTCTACAGAGATTTAAAGTGTTCTTGAGCATTCGAAGGAGCTTCAAAGGCGTTCTTCGTACAAATCAATCAAAAGTAACGTTCGATCTGGAATTAAGGTGTTAAACCCTTCATTTCGACGTTCTTCAACTCAAATTCAAAGGCGTTCTTCTTACAAGTTGATCAAAAGCAGCGTTCGATTCAAGATCAAGGTGTTAAGCTCCTCAAATCGGCGTTTATTCAAGGAAGTTCTTCATGGATCTTCAACGATCTTCAGCGGCGTTCATCTAAAAGCTCTCCAAATCAGCGTTTAATCCAAAACAAGACGTCAAGTCCTTGGATAAACATTACAAATCTTCAAGTCCAATTGTGATTAAGACCAAAGTGAGGATCACGCCTCAAAATCTTCAAGTCAAAAATTCAAAATTCGAAGAGAAGAATCAGAGGAATTTAGAGATTGTAAATCCACAAAATTTCTCGATTTGATCCGAAAGAAATAAAATTGTATTGCATTTTTGTGTTATTATTTTAATTTCACGAAATTTGTTGTTACAGCTTGAACTTAGAACCATGCATTATCCTATTATATGATTGCGGGGTAAAATGCAAGTTTGGTCCCAAGAAATTATGCCCTCACAATTTTGGTCCCATTTTCATCATTTTTTCTCATAAAAATACTTCCGTTAAATGCTAACATAAATGGAGTGTGAGCTTCACGCACTCTTCTAAAACTAACGGATCTACTTTTCGATTGAAGTTCTCTATTTTTTTTTCAAGCCTTATTGCATTAAGCCCATGAAACAATCACTAATTTTACACTTAAATCACCAAACTATTTTTTTTTTTCACAATATATACTCCCTTCCCGTAGAAAATTGCATACTTTGCCATATTTGAATGTCTCGTACCATTTTACACACTCCATAAAAGGAAATATTTTCAATACTCTCACCCTCAAAATATACACATATTTATCCATATGTGTCATTATTTTTTCACACTCGATCTACCTTACTTTATTCATAAATATTTACAAAACAACTCTCTAAACATCACACATTACAATTACACCTTTTCTTAAAATGTATATCATCCCAATTGTGCAAATTTTATTGGGATGAGGGAGTACAAACTATCAAATTTTGGTACATAAACTACTAAATTTATTTTTGGACTTTAACATGTGCGACCACACATGCCTTTTTCAAGGGCCATTTTAAAAAAAAAAAAAAAAATCCAATTGGATTGGAAATTGCACTAATTAAACTCGCCGAATTATCACAACAGTTGCACATAAACCACCAAAATGATAATTTGGTTGTCTAAGTGCAATTTTAATGATTGTTTGGTAGGTTAATATAATTCGAAACTCAAATTTTTTTTTTTTTAAAAGAAATGCCCGGCCCTAAAAAAGACCGTGTGCAATCTGGTTAAAAATTGACTGGAAAACACGTTTAGTGGTTTATGAGCCAAAATTTGATAGTTTGCATATTTTGATTGCATAGAAAAATAGTTTGATGATTTAGGTGCAAAATAAGTGATAAGTTGGTGGGTTTAGTGTAAACATAGAAGATCAATTTGGCATTTGCAATTGCCAACTAGTGAAGAAACTAAGTAAAATGAAAGATAAAGTCAAGAAACAACACAAGAAGAATGCATGAAAGGAAATAAACATTAAGATTGACCATATCACACACATTAATATTAAACAAAAGAGTTGCACACAATTGACATGTAATGCCACTTTTTTATGTGCAAATATTTTATCGATTTCTGTTTTTGTTCTTTTTTAAGACAAACATTGAATTTCTTGGAGATCATCATGTGTTGCTTCATGTATGGATGTGTTGCTTAATATTAATGTTTATGATATGGTCAATTCTAAATGTTAATTATGTTTATTTTATTTTGTTCAATCTTAATGTTCTTTAATGCAATATTTTGGTGTACGTACGTTGTATTTTTTATTGTTCCTTACTCATACCGTGGTTTAATGTTTATTTTATTTCATGCAATATTTTGGTGTCGTGTCTTTGATTGGTTTATGCACAACTTAAATGGTAGTTTTGCAGTTTATGTGCAATTTCAATGATTGTTTGGTGGTTTAAGTGCAATAGTACAATTCAAAACTCGATTCAATTTTTTTTAACAGAAATGCCCCATCAAAATGGCACCTACGTAGCACATGTTAAAATTTGTAGTCTGTATACACTTATTGTTAATCTCCTCTATGCATATTAAATTTCAACAGTCTAGATAAAAAATAAATGTACTCCATGACAATCAAATCAACAATTTCCCGGTGAAATCTAAAGATTTATTTCAGTAGATTCCTCATTTACGTTTGACTTTTTCTTCTTCAGTCTTTTTCCCTCACCCTCCTCACTAGCCTCTTTTTTTCAGCCTTACCACCAACATCCACAACTTCATTTGCCTTATCATCTTGACCTAAATCCACCTCTTCCGCCTCAAATGCCTTATCTTCGTGCCCCAAAATCACCCCAATCTCATCATCTGCTGCCACATCATCAGCCATATCACCTCCGTTTGCATGTAGCCAAGCCACTGAGCACTTGATTACGCATAAAGTTATCCACCAACTCGTCAATTGTGGTTGATGCTTTATCATCAATTTTTATTTTTTGAGAATGACTCATATCCTCAAGAGTTGGGCTAACCATTCTAGACTCCTTAATACGCAACAACTTTGAAGCATAATTGTTTGACACATCAACAATGTACTTCATCTTGTTCTCCAAAATAGAGAGAGGGGGTGAGGTGTTGTGATAAAGCGAGCCCATTCTAAGAAGTGGCCACATGGCATACCTGGACGCATGCCAAGCTCTCATTAGTTTATATACGATAGAGTGATAGTTTTGAAACAGTTGTACAATAAAACTCTCTTACATAAGACCAAAGGTAAAGTCTTATGTGAACTAGTTTCATCGTGCAACTAATATGCATTTTGAGTGTATTTTTAAATAGTATTAGTTGTTCCATTAAAACGTATTATTTTGACAGTAATAGTAGTTTTACTCGAAATAATTAGCAGCTATACTATAAATTGATAGTTTCTAAACAGTTGTACGATAAAACTCATTTGCACAAGACCAAATCACAATAATACAAGCTGATGCTAAGGTGTGTGGGAACAAAGGTACTCAGGTATTGACAAATCATTGAATAATGTTTTACATGTCTGTGAATGTAGGACATTATGTGGAAATGTCACGTGGATTGCACGATTGTCCTAAATTTACTTATTTTAAAAATATACAATCCTACATTCACAGGCCCATAAATCTTTAAGGCCATGTTTGATAGCTTAGATTAAACCTAGATTAACTATATATCATTTTTATTGATTGTTTGATAACTTAGATTAAGGGTAGATTATGCTTTAAAATTTATAAAGTTTAGTTATCATCCTAATTTTAGATAATCCATCTTTACTATCAAACATGCCCTAAATGTAGAACAATCGTGCAACTCAAGAGTGATTTGAGCCCGATTTGGTCTAATTCGGGCTCGATTGTCCTACACATATATATTTTAAAACATAGAGTACTACATTCACAGTCGCATAAAATTATTGTCCTTAAAAATCAATTCCCCTAAATTACAGGTCTAAGAGAACATTTTCCAAATAACCCTTAATAGAAAAATAGACTAGAATGTCCCTGTAAATATTTATTAATATACAAATGTATTATGCAAAATTTTTTTAATTCTAATACTATAGGTGATGTGTACCTAAAATTATGGGTAACTATAGCATGACACGATGTAGGTCCCCAAAGTTGAGTTAATAACGAGTAAGCTAGTGAAAATGTCTAGAGGGGGGTGAATAGACTTTTCAAAAATCTATCGAAATATCAGAATACAATATGCGGAATACGAAATTAACAATGAGCCCAATTTAAGTTTATACTCAACTTATCAAATTCGAGAACTCTGTTCTATACTCAACTTGTCTAGTTTAGTAGTTAAAACAGTTAAGCAATTAAACAATTAAAACAGTAAAGCAATTAAACACACAAAGATTTATAGTGGTTCGACAACTTGTCTACATCCACTCTCACAAACCCAGTTGTGATGTTTCCACTAAACTCTTCCAATCGAGTACAAGTGTGTAATTCCTGTCTTTTGAGTCCCAAGAAGAAGACTTAGATCTTCAAAGACTATACCTCCAGATATGTCTATGATCTAACTAGAAATTTAACAAGTATCTAGCAACTTGATAAAAACAACAAAACTAAACACTTCTCTGATCTTCAGTAGCAGTCTTCTGGATTTCTTCACTTCACTTCTGACTTGCTTTCTGAACTCTAATAAACTCTGAGAGTAATCTTCAATATATCTTCAGTATGTAGCTTCAGTATACGTAGTTGCAGTAGTCTTAAAATGATCATCATCACGAAGTATTTATAACTTTCAATCTTCAAGAACTTTGTAAGTTGTAACCAACTTTTCTTGATAACTACCTTCAACTGAATCTTCTTATCTATCCACGCGTTTCTGTTATAAATTAGTTATTCCATAACTAACTTCTACCCTTATCTTTGTACGCGCTTCATTTAGATTTATAACTTCGACTTTTAGTAACTCTCGTTGACTTATCTTGAGTAGATTTGTATGCACTTGTCTTGTCTTGTAGTCCATCTTATCTTGAGTAGTAGACTTCAACTCTTCTGGTCTAGTCTTCCTTCTTCAATCAGTAGACTATACTAATCTTTATCAAGACTATTACATTACATTAAGCTTTCATAATACAAGCTTAGTCAACTTAGAAACTATACAATCAATCTAATCTATTACATATAAAAACATGAGCTCTATACAATATTTCAATAGCTCAGTAACATACTTAAACAAATATGAAACACATATGAAGTATACACAATATACGAATTTATAAGTACTTCATTCTTTACATGTGAACTCTACTGGTCTGGTACAAGATGACTCAACTCAACTAGACTAGATCAGTCAACACTTAGAAAATATTCAATCTACTTTTGGCTTATCAAAACTTCATCTTATCTTTTATCTTTTAGGACTTGTCTAGGATTCATATCCCAACAATTTCCCCCTTTTTGATGAAGCCAAAACTACTTGAATCTTTTCTCATAAGTAGACTAGTTAAGTAGCTATCTTGTCTTTAACATCAAAATAGTATTTATCTTTCATTCATTCAAAATAGATCAGTAGATTACACATACTTCAAAATATAATCATAAAAAAAACTATCAAATAAGAATGTAAATCAACTAGTCCGAAAGAGTACCTCCTTCTAGATTTGGAACTTGAAATGCATCTAGGAGTCTCCTATGTATCAGACTAATATGACCATCATCTTCAATCTTCTCTTTATCCAGTAGTTGTTCTTCGAACTTCTTGATCTGATTCATATCAACTATTTTACCTGAACTTGTCATAGGACATTTCCATGTAGGAAATTCAGGAACAAGAATATTGAAATTAGCTCCAGCCGATATCCTTAGGATAAGATGCCATAACTTCCTGTGTTGACCTTCCATGAACCTGTCAAACAGTGAGTAAAGCTCATCTTGATTCTCAGCATCACCAAACTTCCTAATTATCCAATGATCAAGTTCCCATTGATTCTTCACTTCTATCCATTCAGCTCTGTGCTCATTATCAATGAAGTGATCAATGAACTTGTCTTCCATCAGATCTTCATCAGCTTTCAATTTCTGCAGTCTTTCAATATGCTTGACAATCTTCTTCTTGCTAGCATAGTGAATCTCATCATCATTAATTCTTTGCTTCTTCTCAACAATTGCAGTAGCAGTAGCATCTTCAACATTCAACTTCCTCTTAGTTCGTCTTCTAGTCTGAATCTCAGCTTCTGGAGACGCAGCTTCTTTGCCTTTGATCAATTTCAGCTCTTCTGATCTAACCTTCTCAAGTTCACTTGTCTTGATCAACTTTCCTCTTTTAGACCTTTTGAACTCTTGAATGGTTTTAGCTGCCTCCTTAGCTTCTGGTTCATCAGACTTCTCAACAATACTTTGCTCTTCCCCCTTTTTGGCTTCATCTGCCTTAAGAGTGAAAAGACTAGTAAAGCGAGTCATTTCTTCCTTAACAGCTTCCTTCATAGCTTCAGTAGCTAACTGAACTTGAGTCTGAATCGTCTTCTCATCAACCATCTTGTTTAGACGATCAGTAGTCAACTCTAGCTTCTGTGAAGTTGAAACAAGTTCATTCTTGAAATGCGTAGCCGTCTGTTGAAGAAGAGTATTCTGAGCTGTTAACTCATTGAGAATAGCTTGAGAACGCACCAACTGATCTTGTGCTTCTCTTCTCTGTTCATCAGCAATGGAAACCTTAACACTGTAGAGTCTCTCCATTTTTCTTGATTCTTCAGCTAAAGATCTAGCAAACTCAATCGATCTCTTTTCTGAAATATCAACTTGTTTCTTCAGAAAATTTTCAACTTCAGCACTCATCTTCTCTCTGAAAGTTGAGTCCAACTTGTTAACTTCACCAACCATCAAATCTCTGGTATTGTCAACAATGAACTGATTCTGGTCAACTAATACATCCTTCATCTTCGAGTGTAAGAACTCGTCTATGGCAGTTTGAACAGTACCTTTCAGATCGATCTTTAATTTATCCAAAAATCTTTCTGAAACAACTTGAATAGATGACTGAGTCTCTTGCACTTTCTCAACAAGCTCATCTTCATTAAACATCTCAGCATCCATAAATTCATCATCTTCTTTACCAAGCATGAGTGAGTCGACTTCATCTTCATCACTTTCAACGATTTCTTCCAATTGTTTCGAAGTCTGAACTGCCATCTCAGCTACCTCTGGCCTGATCTCGTCTTCCACCAGATCAGTCTGGGTTCCGACATCAAATGAGAATTCATCTTCAAGAATACCATCAGGAATGTTCAGTAACTTTTTAACTAAGTTAACCAAGGCCTTGCGCGGAAATAGCTCGGAGTGATCCTTAACTCCACTATTTTCTAATTGTTCCATCTCCCAATCCATGAAATTGGAGATTCCGCCTATGCCTTGAATAACTTCAAAAAGATCATCAGTAGACGACTTCTTCAAAGCGAACCATGTGCAGACTCTGACGAGCTTCTCAAACTGTTCCGAAGCTGTGTCGATGTCAAGAGTCGAGAGCTGCTTCTTCAGATTTCTTGAAACTCTGGCACGTACTCTCTTCTCTCGAAGACACATAGGATAGTACACGAGGGATTCAAATCTAACCTCAGACGGGTCCTGAGTAGATGGGGTCTCTAACTCAGCTGTTGCAGTGGCAACTGGCGTCTTGTCTGAAGTAGATGGGATAGAGGGTTCACCATATTCTGGTGAGGGAGAGGGAGTGAAAGCAATGGTTTCAATGGGCTTTGATGTGGCTAGGTCGAGTGTGACAACTGTCTGAGTATCAGTTGTGTCCTTTTTGGGAGTGATTTGGGGTAGGCTTGCTCTCAGCGGATATGCTGGCAATGCCTGAGAGGTTGTGGGTAAAGGACGAGGCCTAGATCGGTGTGATCTCGCCTTGGTTCGAACAGAGGGGAGAGAGAGAGAGGGAATTGACAAAGATTTAGATGAAGAACCAACCTGGTAAGTCATCTCTTCTGGTGGAGGTGGAGTACCAATCCTCACAAGTCGAAGGACTTGAGTCTCCTTCTCTTCATCATCCTTCTTTTCAGAATCAGCTTCCTTGTCTGAGTGAGTCTGTTCAGAATCGTCTCCACTCGACTCAGCTTTTGCAGGAGCCTCTGTCTCTTCATCCTCGGACTCATCTTCTGAAGAACTAGATGAGTTGCCATAGGGTAAGACGTCAGAGTCCTCAATCTGGACACGTCTCGGGGCAGCTGGCCTTGCAGCAGCTTGCTTTCTTACGGACACCTTCTTTAAGTAGAATTTTAGTGGATGGAAGGGCTTCCCTTGACTCCAACAGCTGTAGACACCACCCAATTGCGAGTGTGTTCATCTACTCGGACGCTCTTCTCGAAGTACATGATTCGATCCGCAATCAACCTAAACCAATCACCTTCAGTGATGCCATCATATATTGCAGCCATGACCCTTGCCTTTGCAAAAGTCACCGAGTCATGCGAGCCAGTGGAACTGAGTAGAATCTTGCTGGCAATATCCAACAAAGTGCGATACTTGTCTAGAAGATCACCCTTCTTGACTGCAGCATATTTTCCATCTTGCTTAGGTTTTAGCTTCCTTCCACAGAAGATGCTCAAATATCGAACCTCTTGCCCTAGACCATAATTCTCCACATTGATCGTTCCAGTGGGCAGTTTTAGAAATTTGAACAACGCCTCTCGAGTGATTTGCACTCGATCTTCTCCAATGAATGATTCGAGAATGTCACCTCGCCTAGTGACATTGGCATAGAATTCGAGCACTTCTTCCTCCAATACGACTTGAGGGAAGGCTTCTAAGTAGGGCTTCAGACCACATCTTGTGCATTTGGTCAGAATCTCCTCATTCTCAGCTGTGTGTTGGCCTTTGAAGAACACAAAAGGTTCAACATTCACCTTGTTATCAGCAATGTATCGTCCTAGATCAAATGTGACGTGCATGTTTGATCTAATGTCGAAAATCGAACGAGTAGACATTGTATAATACGAGTAGTTTGCAGTTAACTTGAGAAATAGCACGAAATCAAATGCTTCAATAGAAGGGTTAAGAACAATCGTGGGTGTAAGACGTGTGAGAGTAATGAAACAGTAAGGCTAGTGAGTGTGGAAGATGGGTTTTGTTAAAACTGTAACTTGATCCAACGGCCACGATTGAAGGATTAGATCCAACGGTCGAGACCTTTGAGATTCGGTTACGGAATCGAGAATATAATGTGATTTGATATTGTAAAATTTGAAATCCGGCTCTATTTACTTAGGACAGGGGAGTGAACTCATCTGACCTAATGTAGTCGAGTTCGAACTGGGTGTATACACCTCATTAAATGGGAGTGTATAAATCCAATTCTAGGGTTTTCAAATTCTAGCATTATCTAATTACAAAAAAATACCTTTGATTCGATTTACAAAACACTTAACATTTATCAATCAATAGAAACACTTAGCTTGTCTGTTCGAGTCTATCCAGAACAGTCGAGTAGACTTGAGCTTCACAAGATGAGTAGACTTATGAACACCAGTCGAGTTCCCCCTTCGACTGTGCTTGTCTAACTCAGTCGTCGAACGTCGTCATGTACCTATCTTACGATTTGCAACGTGTAATTGTAGGTACAGGTAGAGTAACATAAATAAGATGAATATCAATCGAGAGCAATGATCAAGGTTTCGAACAAGATGACCTTTTAACACACATAAGAGTCAACATCAGGATATTTAAGAAATCAAGGATTCCCCCTAAATTGTTTATTCCCTTAGTATTACCCTCAGCTTTACCAGCTTCCTCATCGGGTTGTTTGGTCATCTAGTCTAGCCTTGTATACCTGTCTGTTGGATAAGTAGTCGAGTGCTCTGGTCTGGTGATCTTGTCTCCTCTTATTGATGTACCTGACTTGTTAGTACATATCTATAGGCAAGTAGGATCTAAATCAATTAGTCCTAGACTAATGCATAACTCACGGAATCGTGCCTCAACTAATGGTTTTGTAAAAATATCAGCTCTTTGAAAATCAGTATGAATCTTTTCCATGCGAATATCCTTCTTTTCTACATGATCACGTATGAAATGATGCTTCACATCAACATGCTTACATCGTGTGTGCAGAACAGGATTTTGTGTAATGGCAATTGCACTGTTACTATCACAGAAAATAGGAACATTTGATTCATATATATTGTAATCACGTAATTGTTGCATGAGCCAGAGTAGTTGACTACAACAGCTACCAGCAGCCATGTACTCGGCTTCGGTAGTTGAAGTTGCAACACTAGTCTGCTTTTTAGAAAACCAGGATATGAGTTTTGTGCCTAGAAATTGACAAGAACCAGAAGTAGATTTCCTATCTATTCTACAGCCTCCAAAGTCTGAGTCTGAATACCCACTTAAGGATAAATCATCATTTGAAGGATACCAAATGCCACGATTAATAGTCCCCTTCAAATATTTTAGAATCCTTTTGGTGGTTTCCATGTGACTTTCTTTTGGATTGGCTTGGAATCGAGCACAAACACCAACAGAGAATGCAATGTCTGGTCTACTGGCAGTTAGATACAGTAAAGAACCAATTAAGCCACGGTAATAAGATTGGTCAGCACATTTACCGTTCTCATCTGGATCCATTCTGTAAGTTGGTTGCATTGGTACGCCAGTGGACTTACAAGTTTTGATCCCATACTTGTCTAGTAGATTTCTTGTGTACTTTGCCTGATTTATGAAAATACCTTCTGGAGTTTGTTTTACTTGAAGTCCAAGAAAGTAGTTCATTTCACCCATCATAGACATCTCAAATTTACTTTGCATGAGTGTTGAAAAACTTTCACTCAGCTTTTTGTTAGGTGACCCAAAAATGATGTCATCTACGTAAATTTGGACGAGTAAAATGTCCTTCCCTTCTTGTCTTCTGAACAAGGTTCGATCGACCTTGCCCTTAGTAAAACCATTTTCTAATAGAAAAAGCGAGAGAGTATCATACCATGCTCTTGGAGCTTGCTTTAGTCCATATAAGGCCTTCTTTAATCTGTACACCTGGTTGCCTTTGACTTCGAAACCTGGAGGTTGTTCAACATACACTTCTCCCGCAAGAATACCGTTAAGAAATGCACTTTTAACATCCATTTGATATACAGTAAACTTCATGTGAGCAGCATATGCAAGGAACAATCGAATGGCTTCTAGTCTAGCAACAGGAGCATAAGTTTCATCATAGTCTATGCCTTCAGCTTGTGAGTAGCCTTGGACGACTAGTCTAGCCTTATTCCTAGCGACTAAATCATTCTCATCTTTCTTATTCTTAAAAATCCATCGAGTGCCAACTACATTATGATGTTTCGGCCTATCGACAAGTTCCCAGACGTCGTTTCGAACAAACTGGTTCAACTCGTCTTGCATAGCGATGATCCAATTACTATCAGCCAATGCCTCTTTAACAGTGGTAGGCTCAATAGCAGAGACGAAACAACACCAGCAAAACATAGTTGGACTCAGCTGTTCTTGCGACTCAAAGAGTTGTCGTCTAGTCTTCACACCAATAGTAGAGTCACCAATGATATTTTCAGTATCATGCGCAGATTTCCATGTTTTCCTATTCTTAACAGGAATACTATCATCTTCTATGTCGTGTATAACATCATGCATATCAACATCGTTTGTATCATCAACTAGAGTAGTAGAGTCAACTAGAGCAGGCATGTCTACTGGTCTAGAAGACTTACCTTGAGAACTTACCTTCTCCTTTTCATCAGAATCGAGAGCTTTTAGGAATGGGTTGTAGGCTTGAACGGATTCATATATCTCTGAATTTTTGTCAGTTTCGATCGGTAGATCAGTTGCTTTCTCACTGATCTTGTTGGCAGACGTGTCCTGTCGAGATTCATCGAAAACCACATGTGGTGTTTCTTCCACACAAAGAGTTGAGTAGTTGAATACTCTAAATGCTTTGCTAGTCGAGGAGTATCCTAAGAATATCCCCTCGTCTGCTTTAGCGTCGAAAGCATTCAACTTGCTCTTTCCATTGTTGTGAATGAAACACTTACAACCAAATATATGGAAGTATGAAACTCTTGGTTTTCTACCTTTCCAAACCTCATAAGGAGTCTTGCCTAGAGCTTTATTGATCGCGCTTCTATTCTGTGAGTGGCATGCAGTGTTCATAGCTTCAGCCCAAAACTTTTGAGGTGTGTTGAACTCGGCTATCATGGTTCTATAGGCTTCTTTGAGTGTTCGATTCCTTCTTTCAGCTACACCGTTCTGTTGTGGTGTCCTAGCTGCACTAGTAAGGTGCTGGATACCACGTTTAGTACAAAATTCTTTGATATAGCAATTAATGAACTCAGTTCCTTTGTCACTTCGAATTTTGACAATGGACTGGTTCTTCTCAACTTGTAACTTCTTCAACAGTTCAGGCAGTAGTGTTTGTGTATCACTCTTCTTGTGTAGGAAGACTACCCAAGTGAACTTAGAATAGTCGTCTACAACAACAAGTGTGTACCTTCTACCATTCAATGTTGGAGGAGTTATTGGACCATGGAGATCCATATGTAGAAGTTCTAAGACTCTACTAGTTGAGAGAGTAGGAATTGACTTAAAAGAACCTTTAACCTGTTTACCCTGTTGACAAGCAGTGCATATATGTGACTTGTAGTAAACTTCATTGGGAATACCTTCAACAAGGTAATCTCTGGCTATCTTATTAAGAACTTTAAAGTTTAGATGACAAAGGCGTCTGTGCCAGAGCCAGCCAAGTTCTTTAGGATTCTTAGTAAGTAGACAGGTGTCCCTCGGACAACTGTTCCAATTCACTATGTACACACTTCCTTGTCTTACGCCGACTAGTAGGACTGTGTGCGTCCTTTTGTCAATGATTTCGCATTTGCGGCTCTTGAACTGCACTTTGTAACCACGATCACAAAATTGTGAAACAGAGAGTAAATTATATTTCAAACCTTCAACATATGAGACATCTTGAATCTCAACGTCTCCATTCCGGATGTAACCAAATCCTTTAGTGACAGCAGTGGAGCTATCACCAAATATCACTTTTGGTCCTTCTTGCTCATGGTAGCTTGACAAGAGAGCCTTGGTACCAGTCATGTGGTGCGAACAGCCACTGTCTATGTACCAGGTTTCTCCTACTGAGCCACCCTTCTTATACAAGTCAAGTCGACCCTGCAATAGATGATATTCAATAATTTAGGTACCCTGTTGTTTATTGGGGTCCTTGGGGGTTAGTCATGTTCAGAGGAATCCAGATATACATTGGAGTCTTGAACAAGTTTGATCTTTTAAGCTTTCGCCCATATTTGTTACAAAATAAGACCTTGTTGTCCTTCTCTGGCCTATCAGTCGAGTTCGGGTCTACTCTTTGGAGATAGCCTTTCGACTTGATCTCTACTTGAGCAGGCACTTGTCTACGATAGTCAGAGTAGGGTTTGAATGCATTAGGTCCATACGGTTTATAGACGCGTTTGGGTCTTTCCTCACTTAAAATATCGTATGATAGAGGTGGAGGATATATAACAGGTTGTGTACGATATTTTGGAGCTACCTGTCTAGGTCTAGATGAGTAGAGTTGGGACTGCCTTATGAAAGGAGGTCTAGACTCTTGTCGTCTAGTCTGTACCTGTCTAGTACTCGTCTCCTTAGGATACCAATCCTCGTATCTGACCTGGTTGGGTCGTCCACGATTAGTGGTCCTTTGAAGATTAGTTCTAGATGGAGCTGGCTTGTTGTTAGCATTCTTTTTACCCACCTTGGTAATCGGAATGTTAACTTGAGCTTGTTTAGATACAGTACCCTTAGAAGGAGTTCCAATATCGTATAACATTGGTCCTTTTCCTTTATCATTTGGCAAAAGTCTTGATTTAATAGTAGTAGGGTTCTTAATGACTCGAGTAGACGAGCTAGATGACTCAGCACCTATACCAGTCTTGTCAGCTGGATCTCTATACCTATCTGACAGTTCAAGGTTAATCTTTGAAGAGTTAACCAGGTCAGTAAGTTTGAGATCAAGTGTGACAACCTCGGTCACTAAGAACTTATTACGTTCTTCAAGTCTGTTGCACTTGTTCTTTAAAACATTGAATTCATTTTTCTCAGTTGCATGTGTCTTAAGTAGGTCTTGATATAACCTGTCTGTCAATGCACACTTTTCTTTGAGTTGTCTCAACTCTTCAGTCAAGCGTTCATTTAGGACTGTTATATTAGGATCTACTTTAGACTGAGCTTCCTTAAGATCAATGATTTCTTGTTTTAATGCAATGTTTTCATCACTGACTTCAATGAAAGCTTGGTTAGCAAGTAGAAGGTCATCTTCAACTGCACTAGTCGAGTGCTGAAGACTACTTCCTACTTCACTACTGGTAGTATCACTTTCATCAGTTTCTGAATCATCACAAGATTGAAAAGATGTAGCAGATGATACCTCTTGGTCGATTTTAGCCATGCAGCATAGACCATCATCTACTATGAATGCTTCGTCGTGATCTTGATCAGTTGAGTGACTAGATACGGACGATGGTAACTCGTCTGAATTTGAATCAGAGTCATCATTAGCCATCATTGCCCTCTTGCCACGGTTGTATCTTCTTTCTCTTCGAGTTTTACGTTCTTCTCTATCGTCAGTGCTCAGGTCTGGACATTCATAAATGTAATGACCTGGCTTTTCACAGTTGTAGCACAAGAGATCATTAGTAGCCTTTTTAATAGGAGATTTATCCCTACGTTTATCACGTCTATCGGAACGTTGAATCTTCCTATCGTCAGACTCTCTATCTCGCCTATTACCTTTCGAGACTTCGTCTCTCCTTTCGGACGAGTTTCGGTCTCGTCTGGTCTCAGACGAATTCTTAGAAGTGGAAGCTCTATGATCCCTATAGAACTTCTTGTATCTTCAGAAGCGTTTGTTGAGCCTATCAAACTTTCTAACCATGAGACTCATCTGATCCTTCAAACTGAGATCAGTATCTAACTCATCTTTCACAGAGGCAGACTTAGTTCTAGACTTGGACCTGTCTACCTTAGAAGACTTGGAAGAGCTAGATTTAAAGGCAATGTTCTTAGATACAGCATGTTCTCTATCACTACTGGCTAGTGGTTCATCTTCGTCTAAATCAAACTCATGAGCCTTTAGAGTTTGAAACATGGTCTCTGCACTCTAGGCATCTATGTTTTGGGTATTCTTAACAAGCATCTTTACCATTTTCCATCGAGGATCTAAGCTCTTAAGAATCCTAAGATTGATTTCACGAGGAGTATAAGTTTTACCAAGAACTTCAAGGTCATTCATGATTTTGGTAAAACGAGTATCCACCTGGTCGACAGTTTCGCCAGCTTTCATCCGAAATGATTCAAATCTTTGGACAGCAGTGGATAATTTGCTTTCCTTGATTAGGGAAGTCCCTTCACAAAGGATAGCTAGTCTGTCCCACATCTCTTTGGCAGTTTTACATTTTAACACTTTTCCTAGATACTCGTTAGGAAGGGTGTGTAAAATATAATTCTTTGCCAAACTATCCAAATTATTTTGACGCATTTCTTCTGAGGTTAGATCTGACCTTGGTTTCTTGACGAGAGTGCCAATTGGTTTGCTTGGGTCAAGAACAGCAGTATTTGGAATCATCGTAACAATGGGTCCTTTTGTGATGACAGAGATCATTAGGTCGTGCGTGGAACTGAAAATAGCTTCCATTCGCAGCTTCCAGTAGTCATAGTCCTGAACCTGGAACTTGGGTAGTTTGTTAGCGCTGATCTCAAGAGACATGATTTCAATAAAATGAGTGCTAAGTAGAGTTATGATCAAGAAAAGCAAGTAGTTCAAGTACAGGGAGCACGAAACAGATATAACAAGAGTATTTGATCAAGAACACGTAAACAAGAACAATCAAGAACCAAGACTTCACCCTAAGTCTGAGTCGGTTATCAAGAAACAGCAGTTCGTGAACCACTGCTCTGATACCACTTGTAGGTCCCCAAAGTTGAGTTAATAACGAGTAAGCTAGTGAAAATGTCTAGAGGGGGGTGAATAGACTTTTCAAAAATCTATCGAAATATCAGAATACAATATGCGGAATACGAAATTAACAATGAGCCCAATTTAAGTTTATACTCAACTTATCAAATTCGAGAACTCTGTTCTATACTCAACTTGTCTAGTTTAGTAGTTAAAACAGTTAAGCAATTAAACAATTAAAACAGTAAAGCAATTAAACACACAAAGATTTATAGTGGTTCGACAACTTGTCTACATCCACTCTCACAAACCCAGTTGTGATGTTTCCACTAAACTCTTCCAATCGAGTACAAGTGTGTAATTCCTGTCTTTTGAGTCCCAAGAAGAAGACTTAGATCTTCAAAGACTATACCTCCAGATATGTCTATGATCTAACTAGAAATTTAACAAGTATCTAGCAACTTGATAAAAACAACAAAACTAAACACTTCTCTGATCTTCAGTAGCAGTCTTC
Organism: Galeopsis tetrahit; assembly: GCA_963675135.1. Classification (NCBI taxonomy): domain Eukaryota; kingdom Viridiplantae; phylum Streptophyta; class Magnoliopsida; order Lamiales; family Lamiaceae; genus Galeopsis; species Galeopsis tetrahit. The sequence goes on along the minus strand of OY776130.1, from coordinate 26,402,520 downwards.
TGGATTTCTTCACTTCACTTCTGACTTGCTTTCTGAACTCTAATAAACTCTGAGAGTAATCTTCAATATATCTTCAGTATGTAGCTTCAGTATACGTAGTTGCAGTAGTCTTAAAATGATCATCATCACGAAGTATTTATAACTTTCAATCTTCAAGAACTTTGTAAGTTGTAACCAACTTTTCTTGATAACTACCTTCAACTGAATCTTCTTATCTATCCACGCGTTTCTGTTATAAATTAGTTATTCCATAACTAACTTCTACCCTTATCTTTGTACGCGCTTCATTTAGATTTATAACTTCGACTTTTAGTAACTCTCGTTGACTTGTCTTGAGTAGATTTGTATGCACTTGTCTTGTCTTGTAGTCCATCTTATCTTGAGTAGTAGACTTCAACTCTTCTGGTCTAGTCTTCCTTCTTCAATCAGTAGACTATACTAATCTTTATCAAGACTATTACATTACATTAAGCTTTCATAATACAAGCTTAGTCAACTTAGAAACTATACAATCAATCTAATCTATTACATATAAAAACATGAGCTCTATACAATATTTCAATAGCTCAGTAACATACTTAAACAAATATGAAACACATATGAAGTATACACAATATACGAATTTATAAGTACTTCATTCTTTACATGTGAACTCTACTGGTCTGGTACAAGATGACTCAACTCAACTAGACTAGATCAGTCAACACTTAGAAAATATTCAATCTACTTTTGGCTTATCAAAACTTCATCTTATCTTTTATCTTTTAGGACTTGTCTAGGATTCATATCCCAACACACGAAAACGATATGAAAATTGCAGGTACTAGTTAGGCTTATCATGTTCGTATCCTTACCGTGTAGAGATGATAAGAACGTGAAATTTTCGTGCATTGTTCGTGTCAACCCGTTAAATTTGAAAAAAAAAAAAAGTTTTGATGTGTATATGCCTTGTTATTTTGTAATTTTATTAGAAATTTGTACTTTTTATCGTTCTATAAGCATGAGAGACGTAAAGAGAGTAACTCACCGGATCATAGCTAGGGCAGACACTTTTCTGGAACGGTATCACCCTTGGCGTTCCCATGAGAAGCCTCGTACTGTTGAATAATAAATATATCAAAAGAATATATTTTTGATTGATCTTGAGAAAAATAAGATTGTTTATTTTTAAATTGAGGATCCTACAATTAAAAAAATTGAACTTGTGTTTAGGGCAGTAGTAAAATGAAGTGCAATAAGTTGTATGTGCAAATAGAGAGTATTTCCTGTGTTTAGACCATACCAAAATAAGTTGTCAAAATTTCTTTAACGAGTATCGTCATATTTTAGTGCAAGGAAATGATGATAGCATCTATTCGAGTCAAGGTTAGACAAGTTTATAAGGTGAAGTCTTGTTTTATGCAGGCTATAAGACCATAATAATATTAAGAATTACTGAGTGTCTTGTTTTACATAGACTATCACTGAAAAAACATCAACCTTAAAGATCAAGTTACAAAATGTATTTTCTTTTTTTGAAAAGAAAGCAGAAAAATTTATTCATGTAAGAAAAAAGGGGGACAAGATCGAAGCCCCCACAACAATGTACAACCAAATGACTAAACCACAAATTAAACTGGCCATGACTGGAAGCATGTATACATATCGAACACACAAATGCATGTATACAGGCGCATAAATTTTTCGTACATTTAGGCTCATAAATTTAATTTTCACACATTTAGGCCAAATTGGCCTGATACACCCACACTTAAGGGCATAAATGTGTGAAACTTATATTTCAACGGGCCTAAATGTGCAAAATTAAAAATTAAACATAATCTCCTTCAATTGCTACCCCGCCTTAGTTACGGTCTTAAAAATATATTTGATAAATATATTAGCATCACGCAATACAAAAGGCAGAAGTGAACACACACAAACCGTGAGAACCATTATAAAAACATGCAACGAGAAGAATTCCAGGCAGTAAGTGAGGACAGCTGTAACAGGGAAGCAGGGTTCATAAAATAGAAGATGGTCTACACCTTTACTGAATCAAGCATATCATTCTCTAATCCCGATTCAACATTATCCGGCAAAGCAGACTGGAGATTTGATCGGTCCAGCAGTTTCAAAATAGCAGCTTCATCCCACATGATCTTATTACTACCATGCATCAGCACATCGATTTCGCAATGGCAGGTTCATCTGTTCTTTCCCAAGTGCATTCATCATATGGAAGACTCGTCCATTTCACATATGCTTCAGTTGTACCATTTTCAAACAATCTAGTTGCAATTACTAGATGTGGCGTCTTCCACTGTTCCTTGCACAGTTTTATCGTAGCTGTTCCATACGACTTTGCCTTGTAATTCTCCAGTTTTCGTTTAGCAAGAACTTTAAGTTCAGATTCAGGAATCCAACTATCATGGAGAGGAGATTTCAATTCCAACCCACCTAACCAAAAACTCATACGACGGTTGAGCAAGATTCTACAAGTTTCCATTTAGGAGTATTCTTTTTTATACCACTTTTAACCTAGCTCCTTTGTGCTTCCATTATCATCAGACTTGAGAGATTTTTCAACTTCAGATACATTCTTGACAGTTTCTGCTGGATCAATGCATGAGATATTATCATATTAGTTTTTGTCACTCAGTAGCCTTCGATTTCTCTACTAAAAGTATCCATGGATTTTTTTTCTATAAATTCTTCGGACGATGATCTTTTGTAGCGTATCTTTATTCAGAACATTTCCAATCTTCTTTCCTCCTCCACCGTCAGCTGAGTTTCCTCCATCCAAAGGCCTCTCAGAGATGGTCTCTTCCCCAGATTTACCTGTATCTTCTATTAAGGGAGATTCGTCGGCATTAAGATCAGAGTTATCACCACGAACCCGACAACCAACAACACAAACGATAAAAAAAATGATATTTTAAAATATTGAAGATATAAAGTAGGGGTTTTATCAATTAGTAAACCTATCAATTACGGGCCAGAAAGATTTTTCCTATCGATTCAGGATCTGAAAAATAGGAAACTATTTTTTTGAGACCAGAAAGATAAGAATCAATCAATTTAGGCTCACAGTTTTAGCCCATAAGATACCAAACATGGCCTTAAAATTTTCAAGTCCTAAATTGGTAGTTTCCTATTTTCAGGTCTAGAATTGTCAGACGTTCTTGCACTAAGTTATGTCCATAGCATTTGCAATAAATGTTTGATCAATGCATTAATTTAGTTGTGGCAGTCCAGCTAAAAGACGCAAATATAGTTAATCCCCTCCATCGCCTACTAGTTTATTTCAATGCATATTAAATTTCAGCAGTCCAGATACAAAAAGAAATATTCTATGACACGCAATTCAACTAGTACCTTTTAACTTTGTTCTTCAGGGTAAACTAATATAACCAGGATAATAGGTGATCCAACAACAATCAAGAATTAATATCTAGTTCTTGAATGTGAACAAAATGAAACGACGAGAAGAAAGAAACACACACATCGCCTTTCAGAAGGGCATCAATCTTGTCTTCTGGAACACCCTTCTTAGTCAAGCAAGCGATTTTCCCTGCGATTTTGAAGCTCCTGAACAGCCAGGACTGACTTTGGGTAGACGTTTTCTAGAAGGCTCTGCAGCCTTGTTAGTTGCAAATGATTCAGCCTCTGATTTTGATCTTTGAATGTCGATTTTTGTGAATTTGGTCGATCAAGATGGTTCATGCTCTCTACACAAGATTGTTGCTGAATGTAAGTTGGGCACTCCCATTTCCCGGTTGGAATACGCTAGAGATGATAAAGTAATAAATGAATTAGCAAGAACTAAAAGTTCGGGGAAAAACTGGCTATCAGTAGAGTAAGCATACCTTCAAAGCAGGACTTGAGATGATACGTACGGGGACAGGTGTCTCAACACAACAACCTTCCACCAAGTTTACAGATCACACACTCGTAATAATACTGTATAAAATCCAAATAAAGAAGAAAACGACAACAGAGAAGTCAATATTGGTGGTGTTTATTTTGGGTTTTCAAAACTAGGATTTGGATTTAGAAATCTAAAACCGATTTTACTTCGGGATTTTAAAATCTGGTTTTTAAAAACTCTAGCTATACTGCATCCCTACGAATAATCTATAAAATCTAACCATTATAAAATCAATCAATAATATATTAATACCATCTATCACTCATGCACATTGATTTGAAATGAAAATTAAACCTCACCCTATTCGAAATCCCAAAACAAACACACACCTTACTATTTATTAGGATTTCAAAATCCTCTAGATTTCAAAAACTCTATACTGCATCCCTGCGACTAATCATTATACAATCGATCATTACAATCACACACAACATCTATCACTCATGCACATTAATTTGAAATAAAATTTAAACCTCACCTTACTATTTATTAGGATTTCAAAAACTACTTGAAACCCAAAACAAGCATCACCATAGGGTTTCGACTTATGCATGCATGGTCTCTCTTAGAGGACTTTTTTGCATTCATTAGAGTACACCTAGTTTGACTTCAGATTGCATGAACTTGGAGAGGTTAATTATGATAACAAAATATAAATGGAATGACAAATAAAGAGAGCATACACCATCATTGGCTATTCTCTTTGCAGAACTTTGATCTGAACTGTTATCCTCTTTCGAGTCATTTTTTGATCTAGCTGAAGATGGAAATTTTACAGGTTTATCGATTTTCCCCTTATCACGGGACTTATCTGTACCAGAAGTAAGCATTGTACTGTTTTCTGCACAGTTTTCCTCCATTTCGAATACATTAATGAACTGCAAAGGAAAACACAACACTTGGCATTAGACGGAAAGGATTAGCTACACATCATGTTGATATTACACGTGATAGAGAACTGCGACTAGCTAGGTTTTCAAATCCTAGTATCACACGTGTTGATATTACCGAATTACAGCTAGCATTTAAAACTGTTGGATAAGGGAGCATAAAACCTAATTCCATGCAAATTAAGCTAACATCCAGTACTATGAATTAATACGCCAAAACAAACCAAGGAAAACAAACTCAGATTATGTTAATCTACAATAACTGGAGTTATCTATGCTTTCATTCAAAAGTGGTTAAACTTAGGGAAGATTTGAAAAACTTCATCAAACAACACCCATTATTAACTCAAAGCCATCCCCACATCCCTCATTTCATTCATACAACAACTGCCAGTGCCTGCATATATATATTAAAATAATTAACGCCTAAAATCATAACATGCAAACTAAAATAGGAATAATAATTAAAAAATGAAGTGCCTGCAAACTAAACAGATTCATCTAAATTCTTCGAAATTGAAGTGTAACAAAAGGAAATAATACTCTACTAAAAACCGAAATCGTTGTTAATCCCTAATGAATAATGGAAATAGAGGGAAGGGTGGGGTGAAGCGCCCAATTCCCTTGACACACATTGCTGCTGCTTTGATTCTTTGATTTGCAAACAAAGGGAACAAGCGTTTCTTTTAATTCAATTCTTTCCACCCCTCTATTTATCTTCCTATAATCCTATTCATAAAGAATTTACTAGATCATAAGTCAATTTAATCTCATAATTTTTTAGGTAAAATCTAGTATCCACTCGAGTGCCTAGTTCATGTTGCGCTTTTCAGTTTTATTGACTTACAATTTTTGGTAAATGGTGTTGCACTTTTCAATTAACACTAAAAAAATTATTATACAGTTTAATAATTGAAAAGTGTAACACCATTTATAAAAAAATGTACGTCAGTAAAACTGAAAAGTGCACCATGGACTAGGGTGCATAACATGCACTTGAGTCCATAGCAGACCAACCCTAATTTTTAATTTTTTTTAAAATTGTCCTAAAAAAGTTAAATATATCAATTTATTCTCATTTTTTTCAATTTATTCTATTTTGGTCAAAAAAAATTAAATGTGTCAATTTAGTCTCAATTTTTCACAATTACATTTAGATAGGTTATGAATGAGATGCTACATCAAGATTATTTAGATAATTTTAGTTTCTGAATTGTTAATCCATGCCGAATTGTCTCGATTTTAGGGTATTCGAGTTCTTGTTGCTATAGATATTTTATAGAATTTTATATATTTTTGAGGGATTCGGTTTTCTTTACCTACGAAAATAATATAAAATATAATATATAGCGATTTCAAGATTGCATAAAAAGGTGACAACTTGATGTTTCATTTATTTTATTTAATATTTCATCTACTAAGATTTCACTTAAACTCTAGAGATTTCTATATGATTGAATTAATGTGACATTACTCACAATATTTCAGGGTGGACTTGTGAAAGACGGTGTATTTGTTGCATTCTTCTAATTGCTATTCATCTATTATTTGCAATTATGGAGATTTGTGGATGATTAATGATTGATTTTAGTTTTAATTTTGATCGCTCGGCGATTAGAGGACGAGTCATCGTTTATTTCCTACTTTAGTGTCGATGAAAATACTTATGTTTAAAAAAAAATTATTTATGATTTTTACCAGATCAAATGAGGTTACAAACACAGTCAAACATCTTGAAATTCAATATTTGTTGTTTCTTCCCTATGTAAAGTTCTCTTTAGTATCTAATTTTCACAAATGTTCTATTTTTATCTTTTTTTTGTTGGTAAAAATTTCATGTTATAATTACTTGGTTCCAGATTTACACAAAGGTCAGTGGAGAACCTGCATATAAGCTGCAATGAATTCGGAAGTATATGATGATAGTGACAAATGAATTTACAGTAACTACCGTCTACTAGCATAAATATACTTCATCCGTACCAAAATGACTTGCACTATTTGTTCGCCACGATTTTTAAGAAAAATGAATTTAGTGGTTCGTGAGTAGAATAAAAGAGAGGTATTTTAGGTGATTTAGTGAGGTATAAAGTAAAATAGAGCACCACAAAAAATCTATGAAATGGCGAGGGCAAATAATGAGGTCATCAAATCCCTCACTGTTGCGTCAAAAAATAACGAGTAGGGATATCGAATCTCCCTATCTGGATTACTGCGGTTGTGGGATTTGATCGTCACTTTCACGCAAGCTTATCCAACGAATAATCCTCCTTCAAGCTCCTCAAAGACCTGCAAAAATACGCCGGAGGGGATTCCGGCGTGGAATCTCCGACGCTCAAGTCAGAATCTTTCTCCGGAGAATCAAAGGGGAATTTTCTGTGTTTTTCAGTATGTATTCCGTGTATTTCTTATCAAGAATGTTAATAATATGTATTCTTAATGTAAAAAACGTAGTCAACCAAATAAAACAAACTTGCTTTTTATACCTGACCTCTTTTCGTGGGAGAGAGGAAGAATCGTTCTTCCTCATCTTTCTCAACCGCCCTTAAGACTCGGTCTTTTGGTGAACTCTTCCCACCTCCTTTGATTGACCTCATTTCGGGCCTTATCCATCAAAATTGGATCTTAAGGAATTCCCTCATGGGCTAGAAATACTTGGCCCAAGAATAATTGGGCCACAGATATGGGCCAAAAGCCCAATTATGCTGATTTTCCTCTTTGGGCTTAGGGGTGTATTAATCCCCTTCACCAAACCATTATTCATAACAAGACATATTTAATTCATCTCAATCCACGTGTTGTTATCTCCGAGGATGACATATTTTGGCCGCATCAACTACTCCCCCCTACTCTCGTAAAAGTGTTCGTAATTTTATGAGAGTAGGAAGAGAAGATAAGATGAATTAAGCGGAATGTTTCCTCGCCCTGGTCACAATCATTTTTCAATTTCAGGAAGCATGTTGTATAACCCTGGAAAGTGTGTCTTCAAGCGCATTCACTTGAGGCTTTTCTTAGCCTTCTCCATAACTTCTCTTGTTTCTTTTCTCTTCATATGCCTTTTCTTAGCCTTCTCTTGTTTGGAGTTTGATAGTTTTAACAACTTAGCACGACCCCTACTCCCCCCCAGGCCTTAAAGCCTATCATGAGTGGAGCTCTCACTTAATAATCTGGCCTCATGGCTTCAAATCAAGCTCATCATTGAACCTCAGAATTGTGAGGGGTTCTCTAATTCCCCTCGGCCTTGTGGTCACTCTCCGATTGTAAGAAACTTTGATCCTACTTTTATACCTCTGAGTTTTTCTATGGAGGGCTAGGGTCATATATCCCTAGTCTTGAATGCTTTTAGCTGCCTCGCTTTATTTTACCTTCTTCCGTGGTACGTGCATACTTTATGATACTTTAGAGAATTCAGGTTTCCGTACTTACTTGATGATCTGATGATGCTCACAGGACCTCCTCGCCCCTCTTATGGGATTTCTTCCTAGCTTTTGCTCTATATCTTCTACTCCATATCTCCTACTCCCCCTAGCTTTAGAGGTTATCGTGGATGAAGATCTTTAATCACATAGCTTTAGGTTTTTCCTTTTCGGCTGAGGTTTGTTTCGAATCTACGTTTGTTTGTATAAACCTCGCAATTTCTCCGGGTGAGGTTTGTATAAACCTCGCAATTTCTCCGGGTTAGGTTTGTATAAACCTCGCAATTTCTCCGGGTGAGGTTTGTATAAACCTCGCAATTTCTCCGAGTGAGGTTTGTATAAACCTCGCAATTTCTCAGGGTGAGGTTTGTATAAACCTCACAATTTCTCTAAGTGGAGTTCATCGAAACTCTCTTATTTTCTCAGGGGGAGGTTTGTATAAACCTCGCAATTTCTCGGGGTGAGGTTTGTATAAACCTCGCAATTTCTCGGGGTGAGGTTTATACAAACCTCACAATCTCTCAGGGTGAGGTTTGTATAAACCTCGCAACTTCTCAGGGTGAGGTTTGTATAAAACCTCGCAATTTCTCTAAGTGGAGTTCATCGAAACTCACTTATTTTCTCGGGGTGAGGTTTGTATAAACCTCGCAATTTCTCAGGGTGAGGTTTGTATAAAACCTCGCAATTTCTCTAAGTGGAGTTCATCGAAACTCACTTATTTTCTCAGGGTGAGGTTTGTATAAACCTCGCAGTTTCTCGGGGTGAGGTTTGTATAAACCTCGCAGTTTCTCAGGGTGAGGTTTGTATAAACCTCGCAATTTCTCAGGGTGAGGTTTGTATAAAACCTCGCAATTTCTCTAAGTGGAGTTCATCGAAACTCACTTATTTTCTCAGGGTGAGGTTTGTATAAACCTCGCAATTTCTCATGAAAGCAAGTCAGCAAGTTAAGGTTTGGTGCCACAGAGGCTAACAGTGATAGTCATTCACTGCTAGTTGACAGAGTAGAGCACAACGCCCTGTTCCGCCGCATTCCCCTTCTCACCTTTCATCTCGCCTCCGTTGGCTTTCGCAAGGAAGCATCTCGAAAAGTTCCCCAATCTATGGTTGATGCATCACTCGAACTCTAATCCCATTCCCTACTTGACTTTATACGTCCGAGCGGCCCCTCTAGGATGCGATGCGGGAAGGAAGAAGGATTCATTTCTACCAAATTCGCAATAGTCAACCAATATGTAGCCAAGAACAAAGAAGCAAGCCAAGATCAATGGACGGTCTCCCCAAAATGGTCAAAAGGAGTAAGTCGAAAGGCTTCCGTTTCCGTTCTTGGTTTGGGGGCTTTCGGGCCCCTCTCGATCTTTTTCGTAGTTGAGTGATAGAGGTGGTGTGGTCATTGACCTCAATGCTACAATGCTAATGGTTATCCCCAAGGTTCAACGAATGAATGAAGCTATGATCGTACCCAAAGATTATGGTCTTCCTCTGATGTTTTCAAGCCGGCCATAATAGAATAGATAGGCGAAGCATTCTCGCCTATTGATAGATAGCAGGTTGCTTCCAAGCTCAAACCATTTGAAACTGAATTGCGACTTTTTTCTTGTTTCAGAACTCATTAGCGGTTCCTCTCGGGAACCTAAATGCTGGTTTTATAGCTTAAAGAAATAGAACCCACATATGTGAAGGGATAGGCGGAGAACTCGTATATGCTTCGTCTAGAAGCAAGTTTTGTACTAAGCGCAAAAAGGATACTTAACTCATAGACATAAGCAGAGGTACTCGTCTAGAAGCAAGTGAAGGCATGGGAAGAAAGGACCTACCTCTTTTACACGATGCTCGGGATGAGGTTTGTATAAACCTCGCAGTTTCTCAGGATGAGGTTCTTATAAACCTCGCAATTTCTCAGGGTGAGGTTTGTATAAACCTCGCAATTTCTCTAAGTGGAGTTCGTCGAAACTCACTTATTTTCTCAGGGTGAGGTTTGTATAAATCTCGCCTTTTCCTTTTATCTTATGCCTTAATCATCAAGACATATCCTTTATCTCAACACCATATTAACATATAGCAATCATCTCATCATAATGTTAACATATATCAATCATATCATCATAATGCTAACATATAGCAATCATCTCATCATAATGCTAACATATAACAATCATCTCATCATAATGCTAACATATAACAATCATCTCATCATCAATATCTAATCATCAATTCTCCCACATAAAGTAGTCCTAAAACTCAACATATGCATTACCTACTCATGCTTCTAAGATTTCAAGTAATTCTCAATTCCAATATCATTTCTAAAATATCTACATAAATCCACCATGTAAGCTCCAAGGGACTATACTTAATTTAACGGAAAAAGTAGTCTCGAATCATATATGTCAATCTCTTAAAGACATGATCATAGTAATATCAAATTAATACAAAAGATCTAATATTTTAGGATGTATCAAACATTCGTACTAACATGTGGTACCGATATACTTATCTTATCTCTGCTAGCCCTCACAGACCAGAACACTCCCTATCTCTTCTAGCCCTCGGGGACCAGAATACTCCCTATCTCTGCTAGCCCTCGGGGCCTGGCATGCTCTGCCTCATACTGTCTAATCTGGATGTTGGGCTTCGGAGCCCTGAATAACCCTCCAGAACCTCTTGTGTTTTCAGCACTCCCAGAGTTCTTAAAGGCCTTTGGGCTAGACCTTCTCGAAATTTCTCACAATAAAAAGGTTAAATAACAATTTGTACCAAGATTTGGTACCGGCTTTGTCAATATTCTAGTGCTCATTCAATAAAAGGTATATTCTCATGCGGATCTTTCCACATATACAAATACATCTCATATTTTCACAATACATTGATTGAAACGATTAATATCCATGTTAAACTAAGTAGATTTAAATCCTTCTCCACAACATCGTAGTTTAAGGAGTAGTCAATTATTCAAATCACAGCATATAATAGTTTATCTCGATCCTATCTATCATAGATAAATTATTCTTCTCACTCAAATTCATCGTATCGATGAGTCTCATTCAAATATCAGATTAATATGAATCACTTAGCCAAGACAATGCATGCTACCTCATATATCACATTTTTCATAGCATATTAGCTAAGAGATGAACACTACTGCAAGTCTTAATATATATTTCACTTACCCTTTCAACACAAATTCACGAAATGACTGTTGGTGCGAATATTAACACAATCACTTTTTATGAGATTGAACACATGTTCTCATGCTAAATTTATACTTCTTATACAAACTGATTTTTCAGAAATACTTAACACTAGATCATCAACAAAAAATGTCTTTCAAGCGATATTTCAATTTCGATTCACATAAAAAGTGCAGAGATACCTCCCTTAAGTTGTCAAGTATGCATCGGTTGAGAGCATTCATTCTCCCCTCCTTTTTGTGAAGCGAAATTCATTTGTTCGCGCAATTCTCTCGGTGATTGAAGTTTTTTTTTTTTTTTTCAATATCAGAATCGCAAGTGTTTTTCCTCAACAAAAGAAAATAAATTCATTATTCAACCTTGATAATCGTATTAAACATATCAAGAACCCAAAAGATATATTCTCATTTAAATATAAATTCCAAATTTGGTGTCCAAATTATTGAACTAAATTTCCAAAATATACATTCCTGCTCAAATTCCTGAACTCAAAAATAAAAATCATTTCTAAAAATGATTTATGCCTCCATTATCTCCAAATACTCTAGATCCGAACTCAACAGGACCTCTATTCTCCCAAGTAATATATGCCATTCTATTATATAACCCCATTTTCAATAATCCAAACACATCCGTGTTATTGTAAATCACCACGACTAAGCTACATTTCTTTCAAGCATTATATATCTCAAACACATCATGAACATAGCTCAAAGAATGTCATATTAGTCAAAACAGCATGGTTGTCTCAAATATCATATTAAACATGATTAAATAATTCGCATTCCGATAATTGAATCAAGAATATTCCAAAAGATATATTCACATTTGAACATAAATTCCCCATCTAGTGTCCAAATTACTGGACTAAGTTTCTTCAATACGCATTTCAACTTAAATTCCAGAAACTAGAAGTAAAAATCAATTTTAAAATACTATCCACCCTGACACAATCACCATTATCATGCCAATATTGATACCACCAGAATTTTAAGTTACATCAGTGTAGGTCCCCAAAGTTGAGTTAATATCGAGGGAAGCTAAAGAAAACGTCTAGAGGGGGGTGAATAGACTTTTCTAAAATCTTTCGATATATCAGAATACAATATGCGGAATACGAAATTAACAATGAGCCCAATCTAAGTTTATACTCAACTTCAAAATTCGAGAACTCTGTTCTAAACTCAACTAGTCTTGTTCAGTTATGTGAATAAACAATTAAGCAATTAAACAAAACTGTAAAGTAAACAACACAAACAATTTATAGTGGTTCGACAACTTGTCTACATCCACTCTCACAACCCAGTTGTGATGTTTCCACTAAACTCTTCCAATCGAGTACAAAGTGTGAGTTCTTGTGATTTTAAGTCCCAAGAAGAAGACTTAGATCTTCTAAGACTATACCACCAGATACGTCTACGATCTTACTAGAAATTTAACAAGTATCTAGCAACTTGATAAAAACAAACACAAAAACGAAAAACTTATTCAGTTGTAGTCTTCTGATTCTTCACTTCACTTCTGACTATCTTCCTGAACTTCAACGAACTCTGTGAGTAAGCTTCAGAATATCTTCAGTATGTAGCTTCAGTATGCGTAGTTACAGTAGTCTTCAAATGATCAATATCTTGAAATATTTATAGACTTTAGAAATCAAGAACTAAGTTAGTTATAACCAACTCTTCTTGAAAACTGATTTTATAACTGCATCTTCTTATCTATCCACGCGTTTCTAGTTAAGTAGTTATTCCATAACTAACTTTTTCATCCTTATCTTTTATACGCGTTTCACTTAGATTTTATTTCAAGTTGACCTGTCTTGTGTAGTCTGATAGACGCACTTGTCTTGTAGTCCATCTGTCTTGAGTAGTAGACTTCAACTCTTCTTCTTCAGTCTTCACGTGCAATCTCCAATAGTAAACTATTCTATCCTAACAAGACTATTACATTACTTTAAGCTTGTAATTCAGCTTAGTCAACTTATAAACTATACAATCAGTCTATCTATTACATTCAAAATCATGAGCTCTATACAATGATTATTATAGCTCAATAACAACCTAACATATACAAATAGCACATATGAAGTACTTATAAATCGTACTTATCTTTTAAACTTTAAACAGTACTTGTCTTTCAATGTGAACTCTACTGGTCTTGTTCAAGATGCCTTCAACTCAACTAGACTAGATTAGTCAACACTTAGAAAATATTCCAACTACTTTTGGCTTATCAAAACTTCATATTTTATCAATATGTAGGACTTGTCTAGGATTCATATCCCAACAATTTCCCCCTTTTTGATGAAGCCAAAACTACTTGAATATTTTTCTCAATAGTAGACTAGTTAAGTAGCTATCTTGTCTTAACATCAAATAGTACCTTATATTTTCATTCATTCAAAAAGATACCAGTAGACATTTACACATACCAAAATAAAACTAAGTAAGAAAATATCAAAATACATGACTAATCTGAAATAGTACCTCCTTCTTGATTTGGAACACAGAATGCATCTAGGAGTCTCTTATGAATAACACTGACATGATCTTCATCTTCGATATTTTCTTTATCCAGCAGATCTTCTTCAAATTTCTTTATCAGATTGAAATCGACTCGCTTTCCTGAACTAGTCAAGGGACATTTCCATCTTGGAAATACAGGAACCAGAATGTTAAAATTTGCTCCGGCAGATATCCTCAATATCAAGTGCCACAACATCTTGTGTTGACCTTCCATGAACCTGTCAAACAAGGAATACAACTCATCTGGCCCTTCCGAGTCACCATACTTGCGAATAATCCAATGATCAAGTTCCCATTGTCTCTTCACTTTCATCCATTCAGCTCGATGTTCTTTGTCTATGAAGTAGTCAATGAACTGATCTTCCATTTGATCTTCATCAGGCTTTAGCTTCTGCAATCTCTCAATATGTTTACCAACCTTCCTTTTACTTGCATAATGAGTCTCATCATTAGGATCAGCAGTCCTTTGCTTCTTCTCAACTATTGCAGTAGGCTCTTCAATATGAACAGATTTCCTTTTAGCCATCTGTCTTGTCTGAACTTCAACTTCAGGAGATGTGTTGGGATATGAATCCTAAGACAAGTCCTACATGATGATTAAAAGATGAAGTTTTGATAAGCCAAAAGTAGATTGAATATTTTCTAAGTGTTGACTGTTCTAGCCTAGTTGAGTTGAAGTCATCTTGTACAAGACCAGTAGAGTTCACATGAAAAGATAAGTGTTGTTTATATTAAAAGATAAGTACGAAATTATAAGTACTTCATATGTGTTTACATTAACTGTTAGTTTGTTACTGAGCTATTTGAAATGTATAGAAGCTCATGATGTTTTCATATGTAATAGATTAGATTAATTGTATAGATTATAAGTTGACTAAGCTTGTATTATAAAAGCTTAAAGTAATGTAATAAGTCTTGATAGATTAGTATAGTCATCTATTGAAGATTGCACGTGAAGACTAGACAAGAAGACTTGAAGTCTACTACTCAAGACAGATGGACTACAAGACGAAGACTAGTGCATCTACTAGACTACTCAAGGCAGGTCAACTTGAAGTTAGTTAGAAGCGCGTGAAAAGATAAAGAAGAAGAAGTTAGTTATGGAATAACTAATTCGTAACAAGAAACGCGTGGATGGATAAGAAGATATAGTTGAAGTTAGTTTTCAAGAAGAGTTGGTTACAACTAACTAAAGTTCTTGAAGATTGAAGTCTATAAATACTTCATGATGATGATCGTTTTGAAGACTACTGATACTTTGACGTTCATACTCAAGTAAAGCATTATCGAAGCATTCAAAAAAGAGAATTACTCTCAGAGTTTATTGAAGTTCAGAAAGAAGCCAGGAAGACAAGTGAAGAATCCAAGAGGCTACTACTGAATAAGTTTTTCTTTTTAGTTTACTGTTTTCAAGTTGCTAGATACTTGTAAAACTTCTAGTTAGATCATAGACATATCTGGAGGTATAGTCTGTTGAAGATCTAAGTCTTCTTCTTGGGACTTAAAAGACAGGAATATACACTTGTACTCGATTGGAAGAGTTTAGTGGAAACATCACAACTGGGTTTGTGAGAGTGGATGTAGACAAGTTGTCGAACCACTATAAATCTTTGTGTGTTGTTTACTTTACTGTTTTAATTGCTTATTTGTTTAAGTGTTTAATTGTATAAATCAAACTAGATTAGTTGAATATAGAACAGAGTTCTCGAATTAAGAAGTTGAGTATAAACTTGAATTGGGCTCATTGTTAATTTCGTTATTCCGCATATTGTATTCTGATATTTCGATAGAATTTTGAAAAGTCTATTCACCCCCCTCTAGACATTTTCACTAGCTTACTCGTTATTAACTCAACTTTGGGGACCTACAAGTGGTATCAGAGCAGTAGTCTTGGTCCTTGATTGTTCTTGTTTACGTGTTCTTGATCAAATATTCTTGCTATATCTGTTTCGTGCTCCCTGTTCTTCACTTATCCGTTTTTCTTGATCATAATTCTACTTAGCACTTATTTCTTGAAATCATGTCTCTTGAGATCAGCGCTAACAAGTTACCCAAGTTCCAGGTTCAGGACTATGACTACTGGAAGCTGCGAATGGAAGCCATTTTCAGTTCCACGCATGACCTAATGATCTCTGTTATCACAGAAGGACCTATTGTTACAATGGTTCCAAATACTGCTGTTCTTGACCCAAGCAAACCAATTGGTACACTTGTCAAGAAACCCAGGTCAGATTTAACTTCAGAAGAAATGCGTCAAAATAATTTGGATAGTTTGGCAAAGAATTACATATTACACACTCTTCCTAACGAGTATCTAGGAAAAGTGTTAAAATGTAAAACTGCCAAAGAGATGTGGGATAGGCTAGCTATCATTTGTGAAGGAACATCCCTAATCAAAGAAAGCAAGCTCTCCACAGCTGTCCAAAGATTTGAATCATTTCAGATGAAAGCTGGCGAAACTATCGACCAGCTGGATACTCGTTTTACCAAAATCATGAATGACCTTGAAGTTCTTGGTAAAACTTATACTCCTCGTGAAATCAATCTTAGGATTCTTAAGAGCTTAGATCCTCGATGGAAAATGGTAAAGATGCTTGTTAAGAATACCCAAAACATAGATGCTTGGAGTGCAGAAACCATGTTTCAAACTCTGAAGGCACATGAGTTTGATCTAGACGAAGATGAACCACAAGTCAGTAGTGATAAAGAACATGCTGTATCTAAGAACGTTGCCTTTAAGTCTAGCTCTTCTAAGTCTTCTAAGGTAGACAGGTCCAAGTCTAGAACTAAGTCTGCCTCTGTGAAAGATGAGTTAGATACTGATCTTAGTCTGAAGGATCAGATGAGTCTCATGGTTAGAAAGTTTGATAGGCTCAATAAACGCTTCGGAAGATACAAGAAGTTCTATAGGGATCATAGAGCATCTACTTCTAAGAACTCGTCTGAGACCAGACGAGACCGAAACTCATCCGAAAGGAGAGACGAAGTCTCGAAAGGTAATAGGCGAGATAGAGAGTCTGACGATAGGAAGATTCAACGTTCTGATAGACGTGATAAACGTAGGGATAAATCTCCTATTAAAAAGGCTACTAATGATCTCTTGTGCTACAACTGCGAAAAGCCAGGTCATTACATTTATGAATGTCCAGACCTGAGCACTGACGATAGAGAAGAACGTAAAGCTCGAAGAGAAAGAAGATACAACCGTGGCAAGAGGGCAATGATGGCTAATGATGACTCTGATTCAGACTCAGACGAGTTACCATCGTCCGTATCCAGTCACTCAACTGATCAAGATCACGACGAAGCATTCATAGTAGATGATGGCCTATGTTGCATGGCTAAAATCGACCAAGAGGTATCATCTGCTACATCTTTTCAATCTTGTGATGATTCAGAAACTGATGAAAGTGACACTGCTAGTAGTGAAGTAGGAAGTAGTATTCAGCACTCGACTAGTGCAGTCGAAGATGACCTTCTACTTGCTAACCAAGCTTTCATTGAAGTCAGTGATGAAAACATTGCATTAAAACAAGAAATCATTGATCTTAAGGAAGCTCAGTCTAAAGTAGATCCTAATATAACAGTCCTAAATGAACGCTTGACTGAAGAGTTGAGACAACTCAAAGAAAAGTGTGCATTGACAGACAGGTTATAAAAAGTGAGAAAAATGAATTCAATGTTTTAAAGAACAAGTGCAACAGACTTGAAGAACGTAATAAGTTCTTAGAGACCGAGGTTGTCACACTTGATCTCAAACTTACTGACCTGGTTAACTCTTCAAAGATTAACCTTGAACTGTCAGATAGGTATAGAGATCCAGCTGACAAGACTGGTATAGGTGCTGAGTCATCTAGCTCGTCTACTCGAGTCATTAAGAACCCTACTACTATTAAAGCAAGATTTTTGCCAAATGATAAAGGAAAAGGACCAATGATATACGATATTGGAACTCCTTCTAAAGGTACTGCATCTAAGCAAGCTCTAGTTAACATTCCGATTACCAAGGGAGGTAAAAAGAATGCTAACAACAAGCCTGTTATATCTAGAACTAATCTTCAAAGGATCACTAATCGTGGACGACCCAACCAGGTCAGATACGAGGACTGGTATCCTGAGGAGACGAGTACTAGACAGGTACAGACTAGACGACAAGAGCCTAGACCTCCTTTCATAAGGCAGTCTCAGCTCTACTCGTCTAGACCTAGACAGGTAACTCCGAAATATCGTACACAAACTGTCCTATATCCTCCACCTTTGTCATATGATATTATTAGTGAGGAAAGACCCAAACGCGTCTATAAACCGTATGGACCTAATGCTTACAAGCCCTACTCTGACTATCATAGACAAGTGCCTGCTCAAGTAGAGATTAAGTCGAAAGGCTATCTCCAAAGAGTAGACCCGAACTCGACTGATAGGCCAGTTAAGGACAACAAGGTCTTATTTTGTAACAAATATGGGCGAAAGCTTAAAAGATCGAACTTGTTCAAGACTCCAATGTATATTTGGATTCCTCTGAACATGACTAACCCCCAAGGACCCCAATAAACAACAGGGTACCTAAATTATTGAATATCATCTATTGCAGGGTCGACTTGACTTGTATAAGAAGGGTGGCTCAGTAGGAGAAACCTGGTACATAGACAGTGGTTGTTCGCACCACATGACTGGTACCAAGGCTCTCTTGTCAAGCTACCATGAGCAAGAAGGACCAAAAGTGATATTTGGTGATAGTTCCACTGCTGTCACTAAAGGATTTGGTTACATCCGGAATGGAGATGTTGAGATCCAAGATGTCTCATATGTTGAAGGTTTGAAATATAATTTACTCTCTGTTTCACAATTTTGTGATCGTGGTTACAAGGTGCAGTTCAAGAGCCGCAAATGCGAAGTCATTGACAAAAGGACGCACACAGTCCTACTAGTCGGCGTAAGACAAGGAAGTGTGTACATAGTGAATTGGAACAGTTGTCCGAGGGACACCTGTCTACTTACTAAGAATCCTAAAGAACTTGGCTGGCTCTGGCATAGACGCCTCTGTCATCTAAACTTTAAGGTTCTTAATAAGATAGCCAGAGATTACCTTGTAGAAGGTATTCCCAATAAAGTTTACTACAAGTCACATGTATGCACAGCTTGCCAACAGGGTAAACAGGTTAAAGGTTCTTTTAAGTCAATTCCTACTCTCTCAACTAGTAGAGTCCTAGAACTTCTACATATGGATCTTCATGGTCCAATAACTCCTCCAACCTTGAATGGTAGAAGGTACACACTTGTTGTTGTAGACGACTATTCTAAGTTCACTTGGGTAGTCTTTCTACACAAGAAGAGTGATACACAAACACTTCTGCCTGAATTGTTGAAGAAGTTACAGGTTGAGAAGAACCAGTCCATTGTCAAGATTCGAAGTGACAAAGGAACTGAGTTCATTAATTGCTATATTAAAGAATTTTGTACTAAACGTGGTATCCAGCACCTTACTAGTGCTGCTAGGACACCACAACAGAACGGTGTAGCAGAAAGAAGGAATCGAACTCTCAAAGAAGCCTGTAAAACCATGATAGCTGAGTACAACACACCTCAAAAGTTTTGGGCTGAAGCTATCAACACTGCATGCCATTCACAAAATAGAAGCGCGATCAATAAAGCTCTAGGCAAGACACCTTATGAGGTTTGGAAAGGTAGAAAACCCAGAGTTTCATATTTCCATATATTTGGTTGTTAGTGTTTCATTCACAACAATGGAAAGAGCAAGTTGAATGCTTTCGATGCTAAAGCAGACGAGGGGATATTCTTAGGATACTCCTCGACTAGCAAAGCATTTAGGGTATTCAACTACTCAACTCTTTGTGTGGAAGAATCACCACATGTGGTTTTCGATGAATTTCAACAGGACTCGTCTGCCGACAAGATCAGTAAGAAGGTAACTGATCTATCAATCAAATCTGACAAAGATTCAGAGATATATGAATCCGTTCAAGCCTACAACCCATTTCTAAAAGCTCTCGACTCTGATGATAAAGAGAAAGTTAGTGCTCAAGGTAAGTCTTCTAGACCAGTAGACATGCCTGCTCTAGATGACTCTACTACTCCTGGTAAATCTGTTGATGATACAAATGATGTTGACATGCATGATGCTGTACATGATATAGAAGATAATAGTATTCCTGTTAAGAATAGGAAAACATGGAAATCTGCGCATGATACTGAAAATATCATTGGTGACTCTACTATTGGTGTGAAGACTAGACGACAACTCTTTGAGTCGCAAGAACAGCCGAGTCCAACTATGTTTTGCTGGTGTTGTTTCCTCTCATCTATTGAGCCTACCACTGTTAAAGAGGCATTGGCTGATAGTAATTGGATCATCGCTATGCAAGACGAGTTGAACCAGTTTGTTCGAAACGACGTCTGGGAACTTGTCGATAGGCCGAAACATCATAATGTAGTTGGCACTCGATGGATTTTCAAGAATAAGAAAGATGAGAATGATTTAGTCGTTAGAAATAAGGCTAGATTAGTCGCCCAAGGCTACTCACAAGCTGAAGGCATAGACTATGATGAAACTTATGCTCCTGTTGCTAGACTAGAAGCCATTCGATTGTTCCTTGCATATGCTGCTCATATGAAGTTTACTGTATATCAAATGGATGTTAAAAGTGCATTTCTTAACGGTATTCTTGCGGAAGAAGTATATGTTGAACAACCTCCAGGTTTCGAAGTCAAAGGCAACCAGGTGTACATATTGAAGAAAGCCTTATACGGATTAAAGCAAGCTCCAAGAGCATGGTATGACACTCTATCTCTCTTTCTATTAGAAAATGGTTTTACTAAGGGCAAGGTCGATCGAACCTTGTTCAGAAGACAAGAAGGGAAGGACATCTTACTCGTCCAAATTTACGTAGATGACATCATTTTTGGGTCACCTAATAAAAAGCTGAGTGAAAGTTTATCTACACTCATGCAAAGTAAGTTTGAAATGTCAATGATGGGTGAGATGAACTACTTTCTTGGACTTCAAGTAAAACAAACTCCAGAAGGTATTTTCATAAATCAGGCGAAGTACACAAGAAATCTTCTAGAAAAGTACGGGATCAAAACATGTAAGTCCACTGGCGTACCAATGCAACCAACTTACAGAATGGACCCAGATGAGAACGACTAGTGTAGCAACTTCAACTACCGAAGCCGAGTACATGGCTGCTGGTAGCTGTTGTAGTCAACTACTCTGGCTCATGCAACAGCTTCGTGATTACAACATACATGAATCAAATGTTCCTATTTTCTGTGATAGTAATAGTGCAATTGCCATTACACAAAATCCTGTTTTGCACACACGTTGTAAGCATGTTGATGTGAAACATCATTTTATACGTGATCATGTAGAAAAGAAGGACATTCGCATGGAAAAGATTCATACTGATTTTCAAAGAGCTGATATTTTTACAAAACCATTAGCTGAGGCACGGTTTCGTGAGTTATGCATTAGTCTAGGGCTAATTGATTTAGATCTTACTTGCCTATAGATATGTACTAACAAGTCAGGTACATCAATGAGAGGAGACAAGATCACTAGACCAGACCACTCGACTACTCATCCAACAGACAGGTATACAAGGCTAGACTAGATGACCAAACTACCCGATGAGGAAGCTGGTAAACCTGAGGGTAATACTAAGGGAATAAACATTCAAGGGGGAATCTCTGATTTCTTAAATATCCTTATGTTGACTCTCATGTTTGTTATAAGTCATCTGGATCGAAACCTTGACCATCGCATTACACTGATATTCGTTTTATTTATTGATCTACCTGTACCTACAATTACACCTTGCACATGCTAAAGATAGGTACATGAAGACGTTCGACTATTGGAATGAACAAGCATAGTCGAAGGGGGAACTCGACTGGTGTTCATAAGCCTACTCGTCTTGTACACTTAGGCCTACTCGCCTCATGAAGCTTGAGTCTACTCGTCTGTTCTGGATGGACTCGAACAGACAAGCTAAGTGTCTCTCTTGATTAAAATATGTTAAGTGTTTTGTCAATCAAATTAAGGGTATTGTTGTAATTATGCATTGTCAGAATTTGAAAACCTTAGAATTGGATCTATACACTCCCATTTAATGAGGTGTATACACCCAGTTCGTACTCAACTACATTAGGTCAGATGAGTTCACTCCTCTGTCCTAATTAAAAAGAGGCGGATTTCAAATTTTACAATATCAAATCACATAATATTCTCGATTCCGTAACCGAATTCCAAAAGACCCAACCGTTGGATCTAATCTTTCGATCTTGACCGTTGGATCTAACATTCAGTTTGAACAAAACTCAAACACTCCCACACGTCTTGCCCCACAATTTCTTAACTCCTCTACCTTGAAGAACTTGATTCTTGCTATTTCTTTCAAGTTATCTGCTTATACTCATAATACACATTATGTCTACTCGATCAATTTTCAATCTTAGAACAAACATGCAGGTCACTTTTGACCTAGGCCGGTATATCTCCGATAACAAGGTGAATGTCGAGCCATCTGTATTCTTCAAAGGCCAGCACTCAGTTGAAAACACAGAGATTCTGACAAAATGCACCAGATGTGGTCTAAAACCTTATTTAGAAGCTTTTCCTCAAGTCGTCTTGGAGGAAGAAGTGTTAGAATTTTATGCCAATATCACCAGACGAGGTGATATTATCGAGTCGTTTATTGGTGAAGATCGTGTGCAAATCACTCGAGAGGCGATGTTCAAACTTCTGAAGCTGCCCACTGGAACAATTAATGTTGAGAATTATGCTCTAGGGCAAGAGGTTCGATATCTGAGTATTTTCTGTGGAAGGAAGCTGAAACCAAAATCTGATGGAAAGTATGCTGCAGTCAAGAAGGGAGATCTTCTAGACAAGTATTGCACATTATTGGATATTGCCAGCAAGATTTTACTGAGTTCTACTGGTTCGCATGATTCTGTAACTTTTGCAAAGGCAAGGGTTATGGCCGTAATTTATGATGGTATAACTGAAGGAGATTGGTTCAAGTTGATTGCTGATCGAATCATGTACTTCGAGAAGAGTGTTCGAGTAGATGACCACACTCACAATTGGGTGGTGTCTACGGCTGTTGGATATGGTAACAAGTTAAGTATCTTATTTCCTCTTCTACTGCCAAACAAGCTGAGTTGGAGTAAAGGAAAGCCATTCCATCCGCTGAAATTTTATTTGAAGAAGGAGGCCGTGAGGAAACAAGTTGCTATCAGGCCAGCTGCACCTAGGCAAGCTCGGATTGACCCTATGGATGCCTTACCATATGCTGGTGCGTCTGGTTCTTCAGAAGGTGAGTCTACTGAAGAAGAGTCACCGGAAGCTGCACAAGACTCGTCTAGTGCAGATGATTCTGAGAAGACTCAGTCTGAAGAAGGAAAAGATACAAGTTCTCAAGTTCCACAGACGTATACACTGGTGAGAATCGGAACACCTCCTCCACCAGACGAGTTGAGTCACCAGGTTGGTACCTCATCTCTTGATCTATCAATTCCTCTCTCTCTCCCATCTATTCAAACCAGGGCAAGATCACATCGATCTAGGCCAAGACCTATTCCCTCAACCTCTCAGGTGTTGCCAGCATATCCGCTGAGAGCAAGCCTACCCGAAAACACTCCTACAATGGATATAACTGATACTCCTACAGTTATCACACCAAACCAAGACACATCGAAGCCCCAAGAAACCACAGACCAAATTCTTTCCTTACCCTCAACAGAATATGTTGAACCCATTATCCCATCTACTTCAGATACTACACCAGTTGCCACTGCAACAACTGAGATAGAGACCCCATCTACTCAGACCCCATCTGAAGTCAGATTCGAATCCTTGGTATATTATCCCATGAGTCTGAGAGAGAAGCGAATCCGTTCGAAGATGAGCAAGAATTTGAAGAAACAGCTCTCATCTGTCGAAGTCGACTACTCTTCAGAACAGTTTGAGAAACTGGTTAGAATATGCACTTGGGTGGCCTTGAAGAAGTCGAGTACAGATGACCTTTTCGAAGTCATCTTAGGAAAAGGTGGTATATCAAACTTCATGGATTGGGAAATGGAGCAGAAGGAGAATAGTGGTGTTCGTGACCACTCAGAGCTTTTTCCGAATTATGCTATCACTGCTCTTGCCAAGAGATTACTAGGTATCTCTGATGACCTGATGTGTTCAGAATTCCAGTTCGACGTTGGTGTTCAGGTCTCAGAATCTGACTTTGTGCAAGACTTGGAGATGATTGAAGCTGGACAAGATGAGTTGATCCAGTCTACTGATCCAGTCATAGAGCTAGACAATGTCTCAGACCAGTTGAGAGGCATTGTGTTCAAATTCCAAATGGATAATGCTGACATTCCTAGGTCAGATTTTAAGTTTATTAACAGATACACTGATTCTTTGCTTCCCCTCGAACTTTGTGGATATATGGGGAAACTGCACGCATTATTGAAGAAAGACATTGCTGATGCTGAAAGACGGACTAAGGAAGCTAAGCTAGCTATGGTGCCTTATTGTCCTATGCCCAGTTTGAAGGCGATTGCAGGAAGTGTATTTATTGCTGAAGTAGTAGAAGACGAGGTCTTAGCTACTGCTCCAGAAGGCCAGTTGATTGAAGTTGTCTCTCTTGCTGCTGAAGATGAGGTCATGATAGATGCTACTCATGTTGAGGTTGGACAGTCGTCTCAAGCTATCCCAGCCACCTCAATAGACGAGTTGAAAGAAGATTTGAAAGCTGTCATCAAGACATCTATCGATGAGTTCCTCAAGTCTGAGCTTAAGAAAACTCTTGTTGAACAGAATAGTGTCCTTGTGACAAGTTCAAAAGAGATGATTATGAATGAAGTCAACCAGCTGGACAATGATTTCAGACAAGAGATGTTCAATCAAATAGAAGGATTCCTCCAAAATCAAGTTGAATATTCGGAGAAGAGTTCAGTCGATTTTGCTCGTGTTCTAGCTACTGAATCCAGGAAGATGGAAAGAGTCTACAGAGCTAAAATTGAAGTAGCTGACGTCCAAAGAAAAGAAGCTTTTGATCAGTTAGCTCAAGCTAGAGAAATCATATCTGCTATGACTGAGGAGAACAGGAAGCTTCGTTTGACTGCAACCCATTTCAAGAATGAGTTGAACTTATCTACTCAAAAGCTAGAGTTGGTGGCAACCAAGCTAGATAAGTTGAGTCAGAATGGTTCTCATGAAAGGCAGATTGAGAAGGCTACAAACCTTATGAAGCAAGCGATGTTCGAAGAAATGACTCGGTTCACATCTCTATTCTCTCTCAAGGCATCTGATGAAGCCAAAAAGGGGGAAGAGACGAGTCAAGTTGAAATTGTTGCTGAAAGGGAAAAAGACAAGTCCAGTGCTGAACCAGAAGCCAAGGAAGCTGCTGAAGCTATACAAGATCTAAGAAGGCCTAAGAGAGGCAGATTAGTGAAAAAGACAGATCTTGAGCAAACTAAGCAAGCTAAGGCTGAAGCAGATGAGTTAATGAAGAAGGAGAAAGGCAAAGGTGTTGCATCTCCTGAAGCTGAAATTCAGACAAGGCAAATGTTGAAAAGGAAGTCTATTATTATAGAAGAGCATACTCCTGAAGCAACAATCCAGAAGAAGCAAAAGGTTGTTGATCCAAGTGATGAAACTCGCTATGCTAACCAGAAGAAACTTGGAAAGCACATAGAGAAGCTGCTGAGTTTGAAGTCTGACGAAGAGCTTATGGAAGACAAGACCATTGACCATTTCATTGACAAGGAACATCGTCAAGAATGGATGAAAGTGAAAAGGCAATGGGAACTAGATCATTGGATTATCAGGAAGTTCGGAGATTCTGATAACTCTGAAGATTTGTATTCAGTATTTGATAAGTTCATGGAAGGACAGCACAGGATGCTATGGAATCTGATTATAAGAATATCTGCAGGTGCGAATTTTAACATTCTTGTTCCTGAATTTCCTAAATGGAAGTGTCCCATGACAAATTCCGGAAAACGAGTTGATATGAATCAAATCAAGAAGTTTGAAGAAGAGCTACTGGATAAAGAGAAGATTGATGATGATGGTCATATTGGACTAATTCACAGAAGACTCCTAGATGCATTTCAAGTTCCAAATCCAGACGGAGGTACTATTTCAGATTAGTTGATTTTTTTTGTTTGAAGTTTTTTTTGCTCTGATACTTAGTTTTTTTTGTATGTGTAATATCTACTGATCTTTTTGAATGAATAAAAGATAAGTACTATTTGATGTTAAAGACAAGATAACTACTTAACTAGTCTACTTATGAGAAAAGATTCAAGTAGTTTTGGCTTCATCAAAAAGGGGGAAATTGTTGGGATATGAATCCTAAGACAAGTCCTACATGATGATTAAAAGATGAAGTTTTGATAAGCCAAAAGTAGATTGAATATTTTCTAAGTGTTGACTGTTCTAGCCTAGTTGAGTTGAAGTCATCTTGTACAAGACCAGTAGAGTTCACATGAAAAGATAAGTGTTGTTTATATTAAAAGATAAGTACGAAATTATAAGTACTTCATATGTGTTTACATTAACTGTTAGTTTGTTACTGAGCTATTTGAAATGTATAGAAGCTCATGATGTTTTCATATGTAATAGATTAGATTAATTGTATAGATTATAAGTTGACTAAGCTTGTATTATAAAAGCTTAAAGTAATGTAATAAGTCTTGATAGATTAGTATAGTCATCTATTAAAGATTGCACGTGAAGACTAGACAGGAAGACTTGAAGTCTACTACTCAAGACAGATGGACTACAAGACGAAGACTAGTGCATCTACTAGACTACTCAAGGCAGGTTAACTTGAAGTTAGTTAGAAGCGCGTGAAAAGATAAAGATGAAGAAGTTAGTTATGGAATAACTAATTCGTAACAAGAAACGCGTGGATGGATAAGAAGATACAGTTGAAGTTAGTTTTCAAGAAGAGTTGGTTACAACTAACTAAAGTTCTTGAAGATTGAAGTCTATAAATACTTCATGATGATGATCGTTTTGAAGACTACTGATACTTTGACGTTCATACTCAAGTAAAGCATTATCAAAGCATTCAAAAAAGAGAATTACTCTCAGAGTTTATTGAAGTTCAGAAAGAAGCCAGGAAGACAAGTGAAGAATCCAAGAGGCTACTATTGAATAAGTTTTTCTTTTTAGTTTACTGTTTTCAAGTTGCTAGATACTTGTAAAACTTCTAGTTAGATCATAGACATATCTGGAGGTATAGTCTGTTGAAGATCTAAGTCTTCTTCTTGGGACTTAAAAGACAGGAATATACACTTGTACTCGATTGGAAGAGTTTAGTGGAAACATCACAACTGGGTTTGTGAGAGTGGATGTAGACAAGTTGTCGAACCACTATAAATCTTTGTGTGTTGTTTACTTTACTGTTTTAATTGCTTATTTGTTTAAGTGTTTAATTGTATAAATCAAACTAGATTAGTTGAATATAGAACAGAGTTCTCGAATTAAGAAGTTGAGTATAAACTTGAATTGGGCTCATTGTTAATTTCGTTATTCCGCATATTGTATTCTGATATTTCGATAGAATTTTGAAAAGTCTATTCACCCCCCTCTAGACATTTTCACTAGCTTACTCGTTATTAACTCAACTTTGGGGACCTACAAGATGCAACAACTTTGCCTTTCCCCTTTCTCAACAACTCATCTGCTCTAGCTTGCTCGAGCTCTGCAGTTTTCACCATCTTTCCTTTGGGCCTCCTTAGCTCTTGCATTGTAGTAGCAGCTTCTTTGACTTCCGGTTCAGCACTAGACTTGGCTTTTTCACCTTCAGCATCAATTTCAACTCGACTTGTCTCTTCCCCCTTTTTGGCTTCATCAGTTGCCTTGAGAGAGAAAAGAGAAGTAAACCGAGTCATTTCTTCTAACATGGCTTGCTTCATGGGGTTTGTAGCTTTTTCAATCTGCCTTTGATGAGAACCGTCTTGACTCAACTTGTCCAGTTTGGTTGCCACCAACTCCAGCTTCTGAGTAGACAAGTTCAACTCATTTTTGAAATGTGTTGCAGTCAAACGCAGCTTCCTGTTCTCTTCAGTCATAGCACTGATAATCTCTCTAGCTTGTGCTAACTGATCATAGGCTTCCTTTCTCTGAACATCAGCTACTTCGATTTTGACTCTATAGACTCTTTCCATCTTTCTAGATTCAGTAGCTAGAACACGAGCAAAATCGACTGAGCTCTTCTCCGAATATTCAACTTGATTCTGGAGAAAACCTTCAATTTGATTAAACATTTCTTGCCTGAAATCGTTATCTAACTGATTGACCTCATTCATGATCATCTCTTTTGAACTTGTCACAAGGACACTGTTCTGTTCAACAAGAGTCTTCTTAAGTTCAGTCTTGAGAAATTCATCGATAGACGACTTGATGACAGTCTTCAAGTCTTCCTTCAATTCATCTATTGAAGCAGCTGGGATAGCGTTAGACGACTGAGCTTCGACCAACACTTCTTCCTTTTGAACACTTTCAATCAGTTCATCCTCAGTGAACATGACAGCTTCAACAAATTCTTCATCTTCTTCGCCTAGTTCAAAAGAAGTTATCTCTTCAGTACTGTCAGCTTCATCAGTAGTATCATTTACCAACTCCAAGATTGGTTCTGATGTCTGGACTGCAACTTCAGCAACATCTGGCTTGACCTCGTCTTCTACCAGATCAGTTTGTGTTCCAACATCAAATGAAAACTCATCATCCAGAACACCATCAGGGATGCTCAACAGTCTCTTAACCAGATCAACAATTGCTTTTCGAGAGAACAATTCTGAGTGGTCTTGAACACCACTATTTTCTTTCTATTCCATCTCCCAGTCCATGAAATTTGAGATTCCACCCATGGCTTGAATGACCTCAAAAAGATCATCTGTTGACTTCTTCTTCAAAGAAAACCAAGTGCATATCCGCACGAGTTTCTCAAACTGTTCCGAGGCAGTGTCGATGTCGAGAGTTGAGAGCTGCTTCTTCAGATTCTTCGAAACTCTTGCACGAACTCTCTTCTCACGTAGACACATGGGGTAATAGACCAATGATTCAAATCTAACTTCAGACGGGGTCTGAGTAGGTGGGGTCCCTAACTCAGCTGTTGCAGTGGCAACTGGCGTCTTGCCTGAAGTAGATGGGTTGGGATCAACATATTCTGTTGAAGGTAAAGAGGGAGTTTGGAGTGTGGTTTCTAGGGGCTCCAATGTGGCTTGGTTTGGTGTGACAACCGTCAAAGTATCAGTTGTATCCTGTATGGGAGTGTTTTGGGGATGACTGGCTCTAAGCGGTAATGCCGCCAGTACTTGCGAGGTTGAGGGTTGAGGTTGAGGCCTAGGTCGATGTGATCTAGCCTTGGTTCGAACAGCAGAGAGAGAGAGAGAAGGAATTGACAAAGTTTGAGAAGATGTACCAACCTGAAGACTCGACTCTTCTAGTGGAGGTGGAGTTCCAATTCTCACGATCCTGAGATACTGTGGAGCTTGGTCACTAGGCTCCTTCTCTTTATCAGCTTCCTTGTTTGAATGAGTCTCCTCTGAGTCATCTGCACCGGACTCAGCTTTCGTAGTAGCCTCCGAATCTTCATCATCGGATTTATCTTCTGAGGAACTAGATGAGTTACCATATGGTAATATTTCCGACTCATCTACTTGAACTCGCCTTGGGGCAGCTGGTCTTGCAGCAGCTTGCTTCCTCTGAGCTTCCGACTTCAGATAGAATTTAAGAGGATGGAAGGACTTTCCATTACTCCAGTCCGACTTGTTTGGTAACAACAAGGGGAGTAGAATACTCAGCTTGTTGCCGTATCCAACAGTATGTGACACCACCCAACTACTAGAGTCGGTATCAACACGAACACTCTTCTCAAAGTACATCATTCGATCGGCTATCAGCTTGAACCAATTGCCCTCCGTGATTCCGTCAAAAATCGCTGCCATCACCCTTGTCTTAGCTTGAGTGACCGCGTCAATAGAACCATTGGCACATAGAAGCATCTTGCTTGCTATGTCCAATAACGTGCGATATTTTTCCAGAAGTTCTGCCTTCTTGACGGCAGGGGCCTTTCCATCTGATTTGAGCTTCATCCTCTTTCCACAAAAGATGCTCAAATACCTCATCTCTTGACCAGTGGCATAATTTTCCCCATCAATCGTTCCGATGGGCAGCTTCAAATGTCTGAACAACACCTCACGAGTGAGTTCAACTCGACTCGTTCCAATAAAGGATTCGATCTTATCTCCTCGCCTTGTGGCGTTGGCATAGAATAACAACACCTCTTCTTCCAAGATGACTTGAGGGAAAGCCTCCAGATACGGCTTCAATCCACATCGAGAACATTTGTCGAGAATTTCTGGATTTCCAGCAGTGTGAAGCCCTTTGAAGAACAACGAGGGTTCCACATGCACTTTGCCTTCAGCGATATACCTTCCAAGATTAAACCTTGCTTGCATGTTAGTTCTAACATCGAAAAGATAAGCAATCGACATAATCAGTGAATAGAGTAAGAACTGGGGAGAATTGATTTAGCAAGAAATTCAAGAGCTATAGCAGGGGAGTTATGAAATCGTGGGTCAAGTTGTGTGTGGAAGATGGGTTTTGTTAGAATTGAAATGTGATCTAACGGCCAAGATTGAAAGATTAGATCCAACGGTTGGGACCTTTGAAATTCGGTTACGGAATCGAGAATATTATGTGATTTGATATTGTAAAATTTGAAATCCGTCTCTTCTTAAGTAGGCAGGGGAGTGAACTCATCTGACCTAGTGTAGTCGAGTACGAACTGGGTGTATACACCTCATTAAAATGGGAGTGTATAAATCCAATCCTAGGGTTTTCAAATTTTAGCATTACCTAATTACCATAATACCCTTAATCCGATGCGATTAAACACTTAGCATGTTTCAATCAAGAGAAACACTTAACTTGTCTGTTCGAGTCCATCCAGAACAGACGAGTAGACTTAAGCTTCGCAAGACGAGTTGGCTTAAGCACACAAGACGAGTTCCCCCTTCGCCTGTGCCTGTCTATTCTGAACGTCGAACGACTTTATGTACCTATCTCATCATTTACAATGTGTAATCGTAGGTACAGGTATAGTAAAATAAATAAGATGAATATCAATCTAAAGCAATGATCAAGGTTTTGAACAAGATGACTGTTAACAAGCATAAGAGTCAACATAAGGATATTTAAGAAATCACAGATTCCCCCTTAAATGTTTCTTCTCTTAGTATTACCCTCAGCTTTACCAGCTTCCTCATCGGGTTGTTTAGTCATCTAGTCTAGCCTTGTATATCTGTCTGTTGCGTGAGTAGACGAGTGCTCTGGTCTAGTGATCTTGTCTCCTTTTCTTTGATGTACCTGTCTGGTTAGTACATAGCTATAGGCAAGTAGGGTCCAAATAAATTAGCCCTAGACTAATGCATAACTCACGAAATCGTGCCTCAGCTAATGGTTTTGTAAAAATATCAGCTCTTTGAAAATCAGTATGAATCTTTTCCATGCGAATATCCTTCTTTTCTACATGATCACGTATGAAATGATGCTTCACATCAACATGTTTACAACGTGTGTGCAAAACAGGATTTTGTGTAATGGCAATTGCACTGTTACTATCACAGAAAATAGGAACATTTGATTCATGTATGTTGTAATCACGAAGCTGTTGAATGAGCCAGAGTAGTTGACTACAACAGCTACCAGCAGCCATGTACTCAGCTTCGGTAGTAGAAGTAGCAACACTAGTCTGCTTTTTAGAAAACCAAGATATGAGTTTTGTGCCTAAAAATTGACAAGAACCAGAAGTAGATTTCCGATCTATTCTACAGCCTCCAAAGTCTGAGTCTGAATAGCCACTTAAGGATAGATCATCATTTGAGGGATACCATATACCACGATTGATGGTCCCCTTCAAATATTTCAAGATCCTTTTGGTGGTTTCCATGTGACTTTCTTTTGGATTGGCTTGAAATCGAGCACAAACACCAACAGAGAATGCAATGTCTGGTCTACTAGCAGTTAAGTACAGTAAGGAACCAATTAATCCACGATAATAAGATTGATCAGCACATTTACCGTTCTCATCTGGATCCATCTTGTAGGTTGGTTGCATTGGTACGCCAGTAGACTTACATGTTTTGATCCCGTACTTGTCTAGGAGGTTTCTAGTGTACTTTGCCTGATTTATGAAAATACCTTCTGGAGTTTGTTTTACTTGAAGACCAAGAAAGTAATTCATTTCACCCATCATGGACATCTCAAATTTACTTTGCATGAGTGTCGAAAAACTTTCACTCAGCTTTTTGTTAGGTGACCCAAAAATGATGTCATCTACGTAAATTTGGACGAGTAAAATGTCTTTCCCTTCTTGTCTTCTGAACAAGGTTCTATCTACCTTGCCCTTAGTAAAACCATTTTCCAATAGAAAGAGAGAGAGAGTATCATACCATGCTCTTGGAGCTTGCTTTAGTCCGTACAAGGCTTTCTTCAATCTGTACACCTGATTGCCTTTGACTTCGAAACCTGGAGGTTGTTCAACATATACTTCTTCCGCAAGAATACCGTTAAGAAATGCACTTTTAACATCCATTTGATATACAGTAAACTTCATGTGAGCAGCATATGCAAGGAACAATCGAATGGCTTCTAGTCTAGCAACAGGAGCATACGTTTCATCATAGTCTATGCCTTCAGCTTGTGAGTAGCCTTGGGCGACTAGTCTAGCCTTATTCCTAACGACTAAGTCATTCTCATCTTTCTTATTTTTGAAAATCCATCGAGTGCCAACTACATTATGATGTTTCGGCCTATCGACAAGTTCCCAGACGTCGTTTCGAACAAACTGGTTCAACTCGTCTTGCATAGCGATGATCCAATTACTATCAGCCAATGCCTCTTTAACAGTGGTAGGCTCGATAGATGAGAGGAAACAACACCAGCAAAACATAGTTGGACTCAGTTGTTCTTGCGACTCAAAGAGTTGTCGTCTAGTCTTCACACCAATAGTAGAGTCACCAATGATATTTTCAGTATCATGCGCAGATTTCCATGTTTTTCTATTTTTAACAGAAACACTATCATCTATATCATGTACAACATCATGCATGTAAACATCATTAATATCATCAACAGTTTTACCAGGAGTAGATGAGTCAACTAGAGCAGGCATGTCAACTGGTCTAGAAGACTTACCTTGAGCACTTACTTTCTCCTTGTCATCAGATTCGAGAGCTTTCATGAATGGATTGTAGGCTTGAACGAATTCATATACCTCTGAATCTTTGTCATATTCGATCGTTAGATTAATCACTTTCTTACTGACCTTGTCGGCAGACGAGTCCTGTCGAGATTCATCGAAAACCACATGTGGTGTTTCTTCCACACAAAGAGTTGAGTAGTTGAATACTCTAAATGCTTTGCTAGTCGAGGAGTATCCTAAGAATATCCCCTCGTTTACTTTAGCATCGAAAGCATTCAACTTGCTCTTTCCATTGTTGTGAATGAAACACTTACAACCAAATATATGAAAATATGAAACTCTGGGTTTTCTACCTTTCCAAACCTCATAAGGTGTCTTGCTTAGAGCTTTGTTGATCGCGCTTCTGTTTTGTGAATGGCATGCAGTATTGATAGCTTCAGCCCAAAAGTTTTGAGGCGTGTTGAACTCGGCTATCATGGTTCTACAGGCTTCCTTGAGAGTTCGATTCCTCCTTTCTGCTACACCATTCTGTTGTGGTGTCCTGGCTGCACTAGTAAGATGCTGGATACCACGTTTAGAACAAAAATCTTTGATATAGCAATTAATGAACTCAGTCCCCTTGTCACTGCGAATCTTGACAATGGACTGGTTCTTCTCAACTTGTAACTTCTTCAACAATTCAGGCAGAAGTGTTTGTGTATCACTCTTCTTGTGTAGAAAGACTACCCAAGTAAACTTAGAATAGTTGTCTACAACAACAAGTGTGTACCTTCTTCCATTTAAGGTTGGAGGAGTTATTGGACCATGAAGATCCATATGTAAGAGTTCTAGGACTCTACTAGTTGAGAGAGTAGGAATTGACTTAAATGAACCTTTAACCTGTTTACCCTGTTGACAGGCTGTGCATACATGTGACTTATAGTAAACTTCATTGGGAATGCCTTCTACAAGGTAATCTCTGGCTATCTTATTAAGAACCTTAAAGTTTAGATGGCAAAGGCGTCTATGCCAGAGCCAGCCAAGTTCTTTAGGATTCTTAGTAAGTAGACAGGTGTCCCTCGGACAACTGTTCCAGTTCACTATGTACACACTTCCTTGTCTTACGCCGACTAGTAGGACTGTGTGTGTCCTTTTGTCAATGATTTCACATTTGCGGCTCTTGAACTGCACCTTGTATCCACGATCACAAAACTGTGAAACAGAGAGTAAATTGTATTTCAAACCTTCAACATATGAGACATCTTGGATCTCAACGTCTCCATTCCGGATGTAACCAAATCCTTTAGTGACAGCAGTGGAGCTATCACCAAATATCACTTTTGGTCCTTCCTGCTCATGGTAACTTGATAAGAGAGCCTTGGTACCAGTCATGTGGTGCGAACAACCACTGTCTATGTACCAGGTTTCTCCTACTGAGCCACCCTTCTTATACAAGTCAAGTCGACCCTGCAATAGATGATATTCAATAATTTAGGTACCCTGTTTGTTTATTGGGGTCCTGTGGGGTTAGTCGAGTTCAGAGGAATCCAAATGTACATTGGAGTCTTGAACAAGTTTGATCTCTTAAGCTTTCGGCCAGACTTGTTACAAAATAAGACCTTGTTGTCCTTATCTGGCCTATCAGTCGAGTTCGGGTCTACTCTTTGGAGATAGCCTTTCGACTTAATCTCTACTTGAGCAGGCACTTGTCTATGATAGTCAGAGTAGGGCTTATATGCATTAGGTCCATACGGTTTATAGACGCGTTTGGGTCTTTCCTCACTAATGATATCATATGATAAAGGTGGAGGATATAGGACAGCTTGTGTACGATATTTGGCAGCTACCTGTCTAGGTCTAGACGAGTGGAGCTGAGACTACCTTATGAAAGGAGGTCTAGGCTCTTGTCGTCTAGTCTGTATCTGTTTAGTACTCGTCTCCTCAGGGTACCAATCCTCGTATCTGACCTGGTTGGGTCGTCCACGATTAGTGGTCCTTTGGTAATCGGAATGTTAACTCGAGCTTGTTTAGGTACAGTACCTTTAGATGGAGTATCAACATCGTATATCATTGGTCCTTTTCCTTTATCATTTGGCAAAAGTCTTGCGTTAATAGTAGTAGGGTTCTTGATGACTCGAGTAGACGAGCTAGATGACTCAGCACCTATACCTGTCTTGTCACCTGGATCTCTATACCTATCTGACAATTCAAGGTTAATCTTAGACGAGTTAACCAGGTCAGTAAGTTTGAGATCAAGTGTGACAACCTCGATCTCTAAGAACTTATTACGTTCTTCAAGTCTGTTGCACTTGTTCTTTAAAACATTGAATTCATTTCTCTCAGTTGCATGTGTCTTAAGTAGGTCTTGATATAACCTGTCTGTCAATGCACACTTTTCTTTGAGTTGTCTTAACTCTTCAGTCAAGCGTTCATTTAGGACTGTTACATTAGGATCTACTTTAGACTGTGCTTCCTTAAGATCAATGATTTCTTATTTTAAGGCGATGTTTTCATCACTGACTTCAATGAAAGCTTGGTTAGCAAGTAGGAGGTCGTCTTCAACTGCACTAGTCGAGTGCTGAAGACTACTTCCTACTTCACTACTAGCGGTGTCACTTTCATCAGTTTCTGAATCATCACAAGATTGAAAAGATGTAGCAGATGATACCTCTTGATCGATTTTAGCAATACAGCATAGGCCATCATCTACTATGAATGCTTCATCGTGATCTCGATCAGATGAGTGTCTAGATAAGGACGATGGCAACTCGTCTGACTCCGAATCAGAGTCATCATTGGCCATCATTGCCACGGTTGTATCTTCTTTCTCTTCGTGCTTTGCGTTCTTCTCGATCATCAGTGCTCAGGTCTGGACATTCATATATGTAGTGACCTGGCTTTTCACAATTATAGCACAAGAGATCATTAGTAGCCTTTTTAATAGGATATTTATCCCTTCGCTTATCACGTCTATCAGAACGCTGAATCTTCCTATCATCAGACTCTCTATCTCGTCTATTACCTTTCGAGACTTCGTCTCTCCTTTCGGACGAGTTTCGGTCTCGTCTGGTCTCAGATGAGTTCTTAGAAGTAGACGCTCTATGATCTCTATAGAACTTCTTATATCTACCGAAACGTTTATTCAGCCTATCAAACTTTCTAACCATGAGGTTCACCTGATCCTTCAGACTAAGATCAGTATCTAACTCATCTTTCACAGAAGCAGACTTAGTCTTAGACTTAGACTTGTCTACCTTAGATGACTTAGTCGAAGTAGACTTAAAGGCAACGTTCTTAGATACAGCATGTTCTCTATCACTACTGGCTAGTGGTTCATCTTCGTCTAGATCAAACTCATGGGCTTTCAGAGTTTGAAACATGGTTTCAGCAGACCACCTGTCTATGTCTTGAGTGTTCTTAACAAGCATCTTTACCATTTTCCAACGACTATCAAGACTTTTCAGAATCCTAAGATTGATCTCACGAGCAGTATATGATTTACCAAGGACTTCCAGATCATTCATAATCTTAGTAAAACGAGTATCCAGCTGGTCGATAGTTTCGCCAGCTTTCATCCGAAATGATTCAAATCTTTGGACAGCAGTGGAGAGTTTGCTCTCTTTGATCAGGGATGTCCCTTCACAAATGATAGCTAGTCTGTCCCACATGTCTTTGGCAGTTTTACATTTTAACACTTTTCCTAGATACTCGTTAGGAAGAGTGTGTAAAATGTAATTCTTTGCCAGACTATCCAAATTATTTTGACGCATTTCTTCTGAGGTTAGTTCTGACCTGGGTTTCTTGACGAGAGTACCAATTGGTTTATCTTTGTCGAGGTTAGCAGTATTTGGGACCATTGTCACAATTGGACCCTCTGTGACAACTGAGATCATTAGGTCATGTGTGGAGCTGAAAATGGCTTCCATTCGCAGCTTCCAATAGTCGTAGTCCTGAACCTGGAACTTGGGTAACTTGTTAGCGCTTATTTCAAGAGACATGTTTAAGCAAGTAGATTGGTGCTAAGCAGTTTTATGATCAAGAAGCAGATATATCAAGAACAGGGAACGTGAAACAGATATAACAAGTGTATAGATCAAGAGCACGTAAGCAAGTACAATCACAGACCAAGACTTCACCCTTAGTCTTAAGTCGGTTATCAAGAAACAGCAGTTCGAAAACTACTGCTCTGATACCACTTATAGGTCCCCAAAGTTGAGTTAATATCGAGGGAAGCTAAAGAAAACGTCTAGAGGGGGGTGAATAGACTTTTCTAAAATCTTTCGATATATCAGAATACAATATGCGGAATACGAAATTAACAATGAGCCCAATCTAAGTTTATACTCAACTTCAAAATTCGAGAACTCTGTTCTAAACTCAACTAGTCTTGTTCAGTTATGTGAATAAACAATTAAGCAATTAAACAAAACTGTAAAGTAAACAACACAAACAATTTATAGTGGTTCGACAACTTGTCTACATCCACTCTCACAACCCAGTTGTGATGTTTCCACTAAACTCTTCCAATCGAGTACAAAGTGTGAGTTCTTGTGATTTTAAGTCCCAAGAAGAAGACTTAGATCTTATAAGACTATACCACCAGATACGTCTACGATCTTACTAGAAATTTAACAAGTATCTAGCAACTTGATAAAAACAAACACAAAAACGAAAAACTTATTCAGTTGTAGTCTTCTGATTCTTCACTTCACTTCTGACTATCTTCCTGAACTTCAACGAACTCTGTGAGTAAGCTTCAGAATATCTTCAGTATGTAGCTTCAGTATGCGTAGTTACAGTAGTCTTCAAATGATCAATATCTTGAAATATTTATAGACTTTAGAAATCAAGAACTAAGTTAGTTGTAACCAACTCTTCTTGAAAACTGACTTTGTAACTGCATCTTCTTATCTATCCACGCGTTTCTAGTTAAGTAGTTATTCCATAAATAACTTTTTCATCCTTATCTTTTATACGCGTTTCACTTAGATTTTTTTCAAGTTGACCTGTCTTGTGTAGTCTGATAGACGCACTTATCTTGTAGTCCATCTGTCTTAAGTAGTAGACTTCAACTCTTCTTCTTCAGTCTTCACGTGCAATCTCCAATAGTAAACTATTATATCCTAACAAGACTATTACATTACTTTAAGCTTGTAATTCAGCTTAGTCAACTTATAAACTATACAATCAGTCTATCTATTACATTCAAAATCATGAGCTCTATACAATGATTATTATAGCTCAATAACAACCTAACATATACAAATAGCACATATGAAGTACTTATAAATCGTACTTATCTTATAAACTTTAAACACTACTTGTCTTTCAATGTGAACTCTACTGGTCTTGTTCAAGATGCCTTCAACTCAACTAGACTAGATTAGTCAACACTTAGAAAATATTCCAACTACTTTTGGCTTATCAAAACTTCATCTTTTATCAATATGTAGGACTTGTCTAGGATTCATATCCCAACAATCAGGCGTATGGGTATAATCCAACATATTGAATGCTTAAAGTGATATCAAGTTATGAACATGCACAAACATTATTGTGATTTGTGCCTATGTAATTCAACATATGCTGGATGAGTTCAGTTTTAGAGTTTAGCCTACTTACTTGGTTAGGACTTCAGTTTAAACCCAAAACGTAGAATAAAGAAAGGTGATATTTGTCAATAAATCTATGTACAGAGGAAATTATAACATTTTCCAGAGCATTCTAAAGATTGATGTGAAGTGGTATGTTCAATGAAGCTACATCATTGGTATGAGTTTCATAGATCTCGCAGAGGTTCTATTAAACATCCCAACATCACTGTATACAAACTTTCGCGGCCATACTCGTTACAAATCATAACTCATCTCTTGTTGTAGGGAATACACAGAACATCAATAGAATGGAAAATTCAATAAGATAGAACCATAAGTCTATTTTAGTTACCACTGCAACATCATTACCTCTTCATACCTAAATGATGATAAAATTTAGTGGCCTTTGCAATCAGGAACTATTCTAATTTAGGGATAAGCAATTTCCCATAATAGTGGACAATTTTATATTTATGTTATTGTCTCATGGCTAAAAGAGAGAATCATACAGATTGGGAATTTCCTACGCAACACAGTGAACTTATATATTTCTGCCTAAGCAAGGTTTCTTATTACCATATCCCAGCATCGAAAATTAAGCAAAAAGGATTTCTCATAAAAAAGAAAAATAAAAGAAAAACTACTACTCTCTTGAGCATTTCATCAAACACGTGGTGAGTATGACATCCTGCATCAAATAGGGATAGAAATATTCATATACGAAATCCAATATTCTAATTCCCTCATCACAGTAAATTCATCATTCAAATTATTCAATAAAACTCAGTCATATTGGCAAACAATTTACCAATCATTTCAAATAAAAAACCTGTTGAAGAAGACCTCTTAATCCCATTTTGGCAAAAATAAAGGATTACCTCTTTTGCAGTGGTTCACGTTTTCCTCTCCATCGAGATGAGAGTATTTTACAACGTCAGTAAAGAAGGTAACGCTGGCAAATCAGAGAAACGATGCCACTGGTATAGCGGGGTAGTAATTTGGCCGACGAATTGGGGGCTTTGATTCGGAGCTATTCTGACGTGTCACTCTATTCTGACATATTTCTGTCACTCTACAAAGAATGGCGGCGCAGACGCACCGATGCCGATCGATTTCTGCGTTTCTTCTGATGTTGAGAGCTTCAAAATCGAGCGATGTTTTTTCGCTGGAACAGGGGCGACAGCTATACAGAGATAAAGCAGGGGCTGCAGTGGCCGAGAACTGGGTTGGATCGGAGGCTTTGTTGCCTTCTAATTCCTGCACTGCTATATAAGTTACAACTCTAGAATGGGAGGGGGTAGACGTACAACCAAGCAGAAGCAGTTGCAAAAATCTGGTGTATAGACATAATTGATTTCTTCAATTTCTTATCTTTGGGAATAGCTCATTCCAAAATTCAGGAAATCCTCACGCCTTAACTCGGATTTCCCACAGACGGCGCCAATTGTTGCGTCAAAAAATAACGAGTAGGGATATCGAATCTCCCTATCTGGATTACTGCGGTTGTGGGCTTTGATCGTCACGTTCACGCAAGCTTATCCAACGAATAATCCTCCTTCAAGCTCCTCAAAGACTTGCAAAAAAACGCCGGAGGGGATTCCGGCGTGGAATCTCCTACGCTCAAGTCAGAATCTTTCTCCGGAGAATCAAAGGGGAATTTTCTGTGTTTTTCAGTATGTATTCCGTGTATTTCTTATCAAGAATGTTAATAATATATATTCTTAATGTAAAAAACGTAGTCAACCAAATAAAACAAACCTGCTTTTTATATCTGACCTTTTTTCGTGGGAGAGAGGAAGAATCCTTCTTTCTCTTCTTTCTCAACCGCCCTAAAGACTCGGTCTTTTGGTGGACTCTTCCCACCTCCTTTGATTGACCTCCTTTCGGGCCTTATCCATCAAAACTGGATCTTAAGGAATTCCCTTATGGGCAGGAAATACTTGGCCCAAGAATAATTGGGCCACAGATATGGGCCAAAAGCCCAATTATGTTGATTTCCCTCATTGGGCTTAGGAGTGTATTAATCCCCTTCACCAAACCATTATTCATAACAAGACGGATTTAATTCATCTCAAATCCACGTGTCGTTATCTCTGAGGACGATATATTTTGGCCGCATCACTCACCATTTGCCGAGGAAATAACAACGCTCACCATTTAACAAGAGAAATAACAAGGGGAGTGGTTGTAGGGATTTAGTGAGGGTTATTTGTTAAGGTCATTAAATTTTAGTGCGAGATGCGATGATGAATGTCATGATCGGCGAGGAACTTACGAACGCGACCATTAACAAACTTCGTTCCACCATCACTCTAAAATGCCTTAACTGTGGTGGAAAACTGATTGCAAGCAAAGGTGTAAAAATGAACAAACACATCATAGAAATCAGACTTAGCATGTAAAGGATAGAGCCAAGTAAATCTGGAGAAATCATCCACAAAACTAACGTAGTACCGAAAACCATCATTGGAAGCAACAGGGGCAGGTCCCCAAAGATCACAATGAAATAAATCCAAAACATGTGATGCTGGCTTTTCATTCAAAGAAAAAGATAAATATTTACTCTTAGCCATCTGACAAGGAGTACACACACTCGGGTTGGGTAACAAAGAAGGTAAGTGTTGGGAATAAAATGAGATATGTTTTGATTCAATACCAAAACCCCCTGAGACATGCCTAAGTCAAGATGATTATGTTCTAAGTATGTTAGAACATATAGAATAAGGCTAGATGAGGAGCTAATATGTTAGGCAGCTCTTAGTTGATTAGATGCACAATTTGAGGGGGAACACATGCCTTGAAGTCCATCTAGACAAGTCCCCTAAAGGATCAAATTCTGGAATCATGATCAAGTCCACTGAAGGACAAGTATGCTGATCAGAAGAGTTGTCCAGACAAGTTGTCTCAGCACAATCAAATCAGAAGAAGTGTACTGAAAGCTTGAGGTCAACCATGCTGAAGAGACAACTGTAGG
Source organism: Galeopsis tetrahit (assembly GCA_963675135.1). Taxonomy (NCBI): domain Eukaryota; kingdom Viridiplantae; phylum Streptophyta; class Magnoliopsida; order Lamiales; family Lamiaceae; genus Galeopsis; species Galeopsis tetrahit. The sequence continues at coordinate 26,360,806 of OY776130.1, read as the reverse complement.
TCCCGAAGCTGAGTTATTATCGAGGGAAGCTAAAGAAAATGTCTAGAGGGGGTGAATAGACTTTTCTAAAATCTTTCGATATATCAGAATTACAATGTGCGAAATACGAAATTAACAATGAGCCCAATACAAGTTTATACTCAACTAGTCTTGTTTAGTTATGTGTGTAAACAATTAAGCAATTAAACAAAACAATAAAGTAAACAACACAAACAATTTATAGTGGTTCGACAACTTGTCTACATCCACTCTCACAACCCAGTTGTGATGTTTCCACTAACTCTTCCAATCGAGTACAAAGTGTGAGTTCTTGTGATTTTGAGTCCCAAGAAAAAGACTTAGATCTTCTAAGACTATACCACCAGATATGTCTACGATGTTACTAGAAATTTAACAAGTATCTAGCAACTTGATAAAAACAACAACAAAAATGAAAAACTTATTCAGTAGCAGTCTTCTGGTTTCTTCACTTGACTTCTGACTTGCTTTCTGCACTTCAGTAAACTCTGTGAGTAACTTCGAACAATTCTTCAGTATATAGCTTCAGAATATGGATTTTCAGTAGTCTTCAAATGATAACCATCTTGAGGTATTTATAGACTTCAGATTTCAAGAACTTAGTTAGTTGTAACCAACTCTTCTTGAAAACTAACTTCCAACTGAATCTTCTTATCCATCCACGCGTTTCTTGTTTAAGTAGTTATTTCTAACTAACTTTGATCTTTATCTTATCACGCGCTTCTTCTTTACTTCTCTTCAAGTTGACTTGTCTTGTGGAGTCTTGTAAGTACTTGTCTTGTAGTCCA